>JAWZYU010000012.1:16869600-21869600 GCA_038380435.1 Ryuthela nishihirai
TTATGCCGGTTGCATGAGAATTCCAGAGGCTTAAGTACTAGATAATCAGGAGTTTACTGTAATTAGATGACACCTATGAAATGTAGCAAAACAGTTCTTGGTGAATGTCAGGTACAGTTATCTTCAACATTATTGTATGTAGTTTCTATTATATCTGTAGATGTAATGACAAATTGTGAAAAATTCTGTAAAAAAAATAAAGTTGATTGTTCAAAATAACTTCCCTCAGATTTATTGAATAATTATTGGTAAAAATTAATGAATACTGTGAAATGTGCTAATAATGGGCCTCAATGGCAGCATTTTTGCTATTTTATTTTACATATTTACTGAGAATGAATATATAAATTAAAAATCAAAATCAGATGAAAGAGTTCAAATTTAACCCTAGCATGAGACAGGGACCATCAGAGTAAGGTAGGAGAAGCCCACATAGATAAAACAGCTATCTGAAATGTGATTTCAAAGGAGGGGAGGGGACTCCCTCATGAATGTGAAGATTCTGATGACAGGTCTAATTTTACATTGTGAACTTAAAAGCATCAGTTATAGAAAGAACAAAGATGTACGATTTAACTTTTGATTTCTGAAGAGTGAGTATGCAAATGAAGACTAAATTCATAATAAGAAAAAATTGATAAATAATGCTTACCTACTACTTCATCTCCAGGTTTTAAGGTTGTGACTGCATTACCAACTTCACGAACAATTCCTGAAATATCTTGACCAACACTGTAATGAGTCAATGAGGAATTCCTTGACAGGAGTTGCATTACCTAAAAATGGATGGATTTCAAAATAATAATAATAGCTTTATTTATGCTTATAATAACATTATATTCATAAAATACCCTGCTAAGTCTTATGGCTTGTCAGCAAAATTCCTCTCAAACACATGACAGGTTAATAAGTTATGTATGATGAAAAATAAATACATAATAAAAAAGAAAAACTAAACACATATATAAAAAAAACCTATACAATCCCAAATTATAAGAACTACACTGCAAGCTCTGTCATTAAAAATTATCACCTATTGTACAATTCATTAGACAAATTATTACAAATAGCTTTGTGTGCACTTTATTTGAAAGACGAATACATTCTACAAATATATTCACAGATGACAGTTTATATCTAAAGCTACATCCCTTATACAGGGTCCAAAAATTAATGGTGGGGTTTGAGAACCAATATATAGGAAATAATATACATATTCAAGAAAGTAAATCCAGGTCTTGAATTTTGTCTATGTAAACATAATTCTTTACAAAGCCTCACAAGAAAAATTTAAGGCGTGTTAAACCAAAGTTCCTTGGTAGCCACAGAATTGGACCACCCCTGCCAATCCATCTGTCAGGAAATGTTGCATCAAGAACTGTAGCATCTCTTGATAAAATGTGGCATGTGCCATCTTGCTGAAAAATTATGTTTTTTTGTGAGGCATTTTTTCTTCTAATTGCCAAAAATGTTTCTAGCATATTCAGGTAAACTTGTCAGTGTTTTTTCCACAAAGAAAAATGGCCCAAAGCTATAATCACACATTAAGCTGCATCAAATATTCACTTTGGAACTTGACTCGGGGCTATGTTCTTGAACCACATATGGATTTTCTGTTCCACATATTCAACAATTACCACAATTTAATGCATTTCACTGACATAAAATGTGGCTTCATCACTAAACAGGGTGGTATTTAAAAGATCACTATATCACAGTAAAAATATCTTATTAAAATCAATATGTTTGTAAATTTGTTTAATTTTTCAATTTCATAAAATTCGAAATTCCATTTAATTTGTTACATAACATGGCCTATTTTTGTTGATTGGTTATTTGTTTGAAAAAAAATCGAAAGTTAACTTGTTTATTTGACTCAGCACAATTGGTGAAAAAGTTTGGACTTTTCTGAAAGTAGTACCGAGAAAAAAAAAACAGAAAAATTCTGTTGCTTCAAGTAAAATTTTATTTTTCTGTTATCCAGAAAAATATAGCTTTTCTATTTATATGCATTATAATTATTTCTGTCAATTAGTAAATCAATAAATATTTAGCAGAAAATTTTTTCGACGACATAAGGATTCGAACCCGCATTTCTCCAGAAACATGCCAGAGTATTCTTCCACTTAAACTAATGCCAACTTGTCTTTTTTCTGCTAATTTAAAGACTACACTCTATCACTGAGAAATTCAGGCCAACCATTGGCACCATCTATGATCTCGGGTGGCAGCTATTACCTTTATATTGCACAGAGTGAGATGGAAATAAATAATAGTCTCATCACGCTATTTGGCGTTATTAATGATTTAAACATAGATGATAATCACAGCATTACCTGATGCTCTTTTAGCATTGATAAATCAACAAATATTTTAAGAGCATCAGGTAATGCTGTGATTATCATCTATGTTTATATCAATTAGTATTTTTTTAAATATTTTATTTTCATTGACAGATGCATTTTTTTGCTATTTTTACTACATGACTCTAAAAAAGCCATCTTTTCCATAATATATTTTATTTTCAGAAAATCTTAAATGCCAAAATTCCTTTCATTAGTCATTTGGAAAAAAAGTTTAAAGTTAATTTTTTTTGACTGAACAAAATGAAAATATATACCATATTTTAACGTGTATAAGGAACCTCTTTTTGCCAGAAATTGGGTCTCAAAAATAGGGGGGTTTCTTATACATGGATAGTATTCTTAAATAAATGATTATATCTTAAAAATATCTTTGATGAAAAATCAGGGGGTTCCTTAGACACGTTAAAATACGGTATATTAAAAAAAATTTAAAATACCTAAGTTCCTATATGCACTCTAAAAAGTCAAAAATAAACCAAAAGATATTGATGGTGCAATCAATCACCAAGTTTGTTTCACTTCAAGGGAGATAGGGTACTGGAAATCTAGTTAAGTAGGTAAATCAGTACCTTATCTTCCTTTGACGTGAATATGAACTCAGTGACCTATTGTACCATCGATATGCTTTAGGTTGATTTTCTACTTTTTAGGGTACATCTAGGAAGATAAGCATTTTTCTAAATTTATTTATATTTTTATATTTGTCACTAAAAACACCTACTTTCAGAAACTTTTATTTTATATATGGTTCATAAACATTGATCATGCTTTCCCTCCATTTTCTGGTCGTATTTGAGATAGCCCATGACATTGGAGACGTCACAAGCTTTAATTTGAGATATGGCTTGTTCAAGTCGAACTCCGTGAAAATCCATCTCCAGCCCCTTTTATCGAGGGATAATGAGGGGAAAATGTGAAATAGTTATGACCATCATTATACGAGCTTTCATTTGTCACCTAACTCATAACTGTAGGTCCTCGTGTTTGGAAAATATAGAACGACTCACATTTCCAGTTTTTAGGGGGGAAGAAAGAACGGGGGATAAATTTTTTTATAGGCTATGGCACTCCACATGTCACAAGCTTTCATTTGACACATAAATTATTAAGTTTCTCCATTGCATTCGAAAGATATGGTGGAACAACATTTTGTCAAATCCACAAACCGACAAATGTTAAAGCCAAAAGCAATAGGAAGATATGTAAATATAGCTTGACCTCTGGATGTAAACCACTTTTCAGTCTGGGCCCTGGAAGAGTCAACATGCATAGGATATGGTTCTCCTACTGGTTGATTTAGTTATTTGGGTTTTATGGTACAAGAACAGCTAAGGCCATATTGCACCAACCAAACACAGTAAAGGAATAAACTGATAAAAGTCATACACACCCACAACCAAAGTTAAAAGTAAAACAGAAAAGAATATATAACTCATAGAGACAACAGAATCAGAAAACAAAAAATGAGGTAAAAAACCCATGTATAAAACAGAATCAACAATTGTGTAATGCAAAATTCAACAACAGGTGTAGAGGACCCATGTAAAAAAGCTACAAATGTGAAAACAAATTTAAAATTATTAGATGCATTTAAAGTAACCATTAAAATGTAAAACTTCAAAGACAGGATATAAAAACAAGTGATCACATAAAAGATGTCCGAGTGTAAGGGACTTAGGATGGTAAGTGATGAGAGCTAAAGTATATACAACATTCACAGTTAAAAGCTATTCATTCAATTAAAATGTGCTTAATGGATAATATAATGCCACCAAACTCACACACAGGTTCGCTATCTGCACATAGATGAAAATATATAAAAAAAATGACCAATGTGGAGCCAATCAAGTATACTTCCTCCTTGCAATTCCTATGAGAAGACTGTCATGGTTTGCCAATAGACTTGATCTCAAGAGCATACTTGTAATCTGTTCTGACCAAGATCCCTGCCATTGTACCTGGTGCTCAATGGGAAAACACTGCTGAAAGTCCAGTAAGGGACTGGTAGAGGAGAGCAGGACAGGGCATGGATGAGTTGGCAGCAGCATCTGCCAAGTTATCAGGCAACCAACTAAAAAGGATAGTCGATGTGGCTTCCAGAGAATGGAACTGCTGGCAGATCTTGGACAGAACATGGTGAGGCTGAAGCCTCACAGAGATCAAAGCCTGTAACAATCTAAGTCAGTGTAAATCACAACAGACAATGATGCTTAACTATACCAAGGCTTATAGCATGCAATTTTGCAGCGAAGATGTAACATTTGAGGTGGATCTGGTCTGCTGTGATGACATCACAGTAGACTTGGCCAACCCTACCAATATGCCAGACTTCAAGCCACTTGTGAAGACAGGAACGAAGTCCAGGTGCACAGCACAATGGCTGGCAAAGGTTGCTGGTACAAAACAGTCAGGCGTAAAAGCCTTCCCCTAATTGTGCAAAGGGAAATATCACAAAAAGGGGAAATGGCAAGCCATGGTGGAAGTGGCTCGGCTGTCAAATGGGCAATGCTATCGAGACTGGTGTTAATGTCTCTGAGGTAGCCTCAGACAACAAATTGAAAGAACAAATGGCATTCTGGCAATTATCGTAAATAATTTCCCACTTAGGATGGCCGAGTGGTTAGCACACTTGGCTGCTGATCTAAGGGACCTGAGTTCGAGCCATGGGTAAGGCATGGATGTATGTGTCGTTTTTCTGCTGAAGTCCTGCCATTCTCTCAGATATTCTACTATGGCATATAAACTGACAGGCGCCTGTCAGACCTCTGTGGCAAGTAGCTGCTTGAGAGGGTATTTATTTATTTTTCATTTATTTAGGATTAAAAAATGCATTTCCAAGTGGGATGGCTGGCCAGAGATGACAATTTACATGTGTATTGTAGAGACAACTGCTGATACCAAATAGATAAAGATGATAAATAATAAAATAAACTCGACATATTCAATATCTACTAATAAATCTGCACTTTGGAGTCAATTGAAATTTTAGAGGAAAAATTTTCTTGAGCTGGGTGGGATATGTACCCACAACCTCCTGATAACACATCAGTTGCTTTGAACCACTGAGCTACCGGCGCCAATCAAGATCTCCTCTAATTAATGTTATGAACATTTCTATTATATCTCATATAGGCGCTATTCAGGCAATCTAGCCGCAAGTGGCTTTCTATTTGCCATATAGATGGAAAGCATGTCTTACAAGTATAATAATAAAAAAAAAATATCCCCTCAAGCAGCTGCTTGCTGACTGAGCCAGGGAGTCAATCATTAATGACCATAAATGAGAAGTAATTTTTCTGCAAGTGTTTAAAACCTCTTATTATTTACTATCGTAATTTTTGGAAAGAATCTGGCCAGAAACTGCTGATAAAATTATATCAGCAACCAGATTGTTTTTACCTCTACCAAAAATTAATAAAACCATCTTCAAATGATACTAATTTCTCCTTAAAACTCTATGTCATTTAGAAGTTTTTGGATTTCTTCAAGCATTATATAGTTTTAAGGTTACAAATTTACCATGCAAAAGATATTTTTTCACAGTTCTAAAGTTAATTGTCTCTTTTCTGGTCCTAACTCTATAACTTATGAATTTTTTTCACTTGCTGCAAATTCAAACTTAGTTGTCATGACAACTTGCATTATGTTGCATTCAGTGGCATACCCAGAAAATTCTAAATGGGGAGGAAGGGGGTTAATATGCTTTTGTCTCTCATTTCAGGAGAATGACTTAGAAACATACATGTGTTATCCAAAGTCCTCAAGGAGAGGTAGACTATATGTAACCCATAATCCACCACCACTCCTCCTCTGATTGCATTAATATCATTATCTATGAATTATAGTATTAAGTACACAGTGGTGCAGATTGCAAGCTACACCTACTAAACATGATTAGTGGAAATATTCAGTATTCATTATGAATTCAGTTGCCATTTACAGGAAAGACTCATGAAGTGAGTTAAGAAGTTATTCATCATTTATTTGTAACAATATGAAATGTTATGTTTTCTGGTACAGTTTTTTTTTTTACTTTTACTAGTCATATACAGTCACATACTAAGTTTACATTGTTAATATGACCTGCAAAAATGTGACATATGAAAATGCATTTGAAAAAGGTACAAAAGTGAGCTCAAACTCATCTCCACTGCATATATTACTAACAATAACAAGAAAAAAATACTGAAACACTTCAGAAATGTCAATACATATATTTAAACATTGTTTATTGTCATAAAGAACATACTATATACAATACAAAATACATAGAACCCACAAAGCTAAGTAGCTTATCTGTAGGTAATTGAATAATACATTCATAGTACATATGCTCTCACAATTAATAGTTTATTTTTAAAAAAATTAAAACAAGACAAAATGTAAAATGCAAAAACTTCATGAAATATACAAAATTTAATATAGTTATATAATTTATTTAAGATAACATTTTAAATTTACTTTTAATCTATTATAGCTGTTAACATTATAATTTCTCTTGGAATCAAATTAAAAGTATGTAGTATTTTACAATCACTGATACATCTTCCATAGTTGTTTTTAAATTTAGGTAGTTTGCAATAACTTTTAGTTTCTAATCTTGTATTTTTACTATGATCTATTTTCTTTTTAAACATATTATCAAATAATGTTTTAAGATTATATTATAAATATACTGCTCACAAAAATTAGGGGATATTTCAAAAAGAATATAAAGCGATAAAAATATCCCCTAATTTTTGTGAGCAGTATATATAAGTTTCTGTATGATAATTTCAAATAATGTAATCTGTCTCTTAAAGTCTTATAATTTGGTCTAAGTTTTATAGATGTTATTTTGGCTAGCATAGATTGAAGATTTTCAATTTTCTTTATATTTGTTAGGTTTGTTGTACCATGAATGGTTATACCATAAGATATAACTGATTCACATATAGATTTATAGAATAAAATGCAAGTTTTGCATTAAATATATATCTTAATTTTTGAATTTTAAAAGCAGATAATTTGAGATATTCACATATTTTAGAGATGTGCATATTTCATCTAAAATGTTTATTAATATATATATATACCTAGATACCTTATGTAATTTACATGTTCAAGTTTATAACAATTACAAACCAGTGATTAGAAAATTTATTTTTTTCAGGACAATTTATTTTGAGTTTTAACGAAAAAAAATTATTATCTGATTTAAACATTGGATATTGTATTATCATCCATTTAGTTTTTAAATATTTAAATAGATTTTATTAAGATTTAGCCATTATATAACCTAATTGGGTTCTTCAATACTTTTATTTAAATGTTTGTTGCTGTTCATTATTAAAATATCACCTGCATATAAGAAAATATTGCTTTTAAAATTTAAAAGTGGTAGATCATTTATATATATTATAAAAAATAAAGTACCCAGAATTTTGAGGAATTCCGAATGAAACTAATTTTTTGAGCTACAGGAATCTCCTATTTTAGTGACAGTATATCTGTTTACTAAATAATTCATAAACAAATTTAATAAAACACCTTGAATTCCATAATTTACTAATTTTTTAAGTAATAAATAATGATCTATTGCAGTGGTTCTCAACCTTTCATGCTTCACGTACCCCCTGGAAATGTGTATGTAACTGGCGTACCCCTAGTATAGATTGATAAAACTATAGTTATAGTATAACAATGGTTATTTTTACTTTGTTACTAGATCTAGCGACTTTTGAGCTCTCACAGCATATCCCAAAAAATTTTACTGTGTACTTTATGTTGAGAACCCCCAATCTATTGTATCTAAAGCCTTTCGAATATCTAAAAATATGGTTACCACCTTTCCCCTTCATTCAATGATAGATCATCTTTATCTTCAAATTTTGATAAAAGTTGAAATGTGTTTTTACTTTTTGAAAACCAAATTGGTTAAATATGTTATGAGTTTTCAAAAACTTAAAAATATTATAAATATATTTTTCAAGATTTTTGCAAAAGTAGGAAGAATTGATATAGGTCTGTAATCAGTAAAATCAGTTTTAGTATCACTTTTACATACGGATCTTAAAATTGTAATTTTTAATTCTAAAGATGTGTTTTTTGCAATTATAATTTATTATTTTGATATTATTGAAAATAATTAATCTTTATTTTCTTTAATATGGATATTATCATATCCTGGAGATTTATTTTTGTCCATTGAACTAATGAGTTCACTAGTTTGTGTAACAATTATTTCTGGAATATATATATAATTTTTGCTGACAAATTTAACTGACTAAGGTCTTCATTGTTTATATCTCTAATATTTTTAGTTATTGAGTTATATGTATTATTGTATTCATTAGCTATTTCATCCACACTACATTCCTTTTTTTCGACATATTATTGATTATAGTGACATCAATTGGCATTTTCTTCTTACCATCAACCATTTCATTAATTCCCACATCTTTTTCATATCATTTTTTCAGTTAAAAGTTTATTTTTATAATAATTTTGCTTTTTGTTTTCTAATTTGAGAATAACCATATTTCTTAAATCTTTATATTTTGATATAATATATTTTAACATTGCTTTTGTACTTAATCCATGCTTTATCACTTTTTTCCAATTAATTCTAAAAGATTTTAAGTTATTCAAATTTTAGAAAATTATTGCATTTTAACTTCATTTTTTTCTTTAAATTTGTTTTATTCCTACTTAGAATATTATTATAAATATTTTTAAACATATTGCATAGTGATGTATGTCCTTTAACATACTTATCATATTGTTCTAAATCCCAATTTGTTTGTGAAATTGATTTGTTTATATTATAATGGTCATATAACCAATTGTTTTCATTTTTAATTTCATAATTGTTAAAAAATTTTTAGTTAATTTTGGACCTATTATTGCAATAATACTGTAATAATCTGCAATTTTACTTTTAAAAATTATTGAATCAGCTAATAAATTTTTGTCTAATTTAAAATTAAAGCTATTTAATTCTCTATGACACTTAAATGTTTTTAAACACTTCAACATTGACAATTGATAGCATAGTCCATGTGTTGAAGTGCTTAAAAATATTTAACAGTCATAGAGAATTAAATAGCTTTAATTTTAATTACCGCACTGTGTACCTCTACTGTAATTTTTGTTGTCTAATCTAATATTAATATCCAATTAAAAGGACCTTCTTGCTCAGAAGGTAATCAAAAATAATTTAAAATTCTCTGCCATTGAGCAATAAAATTTAAAAGTTTATCCTTCAAACTATTTGCATGTTAAAAGTTTTTTAAAGTTGTTTTTAATATGATCTATATAAGATTTAAAGATTTTTGTTTTTATTACTTCTCTTATATTGTCCCTAATGAGCCTCATAATTCATTTCAGTTAATAATGTTAAATAAATATCTATATTTTTTTCAAATTTTTGTTTATGTTAAAGTCACCAATTAATATTTGATTTTCATATTATCATTTCAGTATTTTTCATATCAGTATTTTTAACCATTTTTCAAAATGTTTATAGAATACATTTATATTAGTACTTGGTGATCTGTAGATAGCTGAAATATGATATAATTTTTTTTATGATTTTTAAATAGTTTCAGCAGAAAGTATATTACAAGATATTATTTCAATGTCCAAACTTTTCCTTTTTTATAATATATAATTATTCCTTTTAATTTCCTATTTATAGTAACATGTTATTTAAAAAAAAACTCTAAATAATATGTTAAATTAGTTTGTTAAAATTAAAAAATCAATATGTTCTAAATATTTTTCTATATTAATTTTTTAATAATCCCAATATTTCTTTTGACTTCTTATATTCACATGGAAAATTTCTAATTTATTTTTAGAGTTTATAATTTTGCACTTCTCACGAAACCAAACCTCTACAGATGCATTAAGGAATAAATTGGTTAAAATTTTTCTCTAAGTCCTCAATAATAAATCATTCATAATGAGAAACAATATTTACATGGTTATTTCACATCTATATAATAAATCATATGTTATCAATATCAGTGAACATATTGATGTGAATACTTTTTCACTATCATCGTTTCTCGTTAATATCTTTGTTATACCACACATATTCATACTTTTTGGCTTTTGCAACTACTTTTGCTTTTCAAAAAAGTTCTCAGTTAATTGCTGTTAGATTTTCATTTATGAAAATAAGTGTGTTCATATTATTTATGTGAGTATTAGTTGTAGTAATAATTTTCTTTCTGTTTTTTATCCATTGATCTCTTTCCTGTCTTGAAAAAAATTAAGCTATTATAATAAGAAATTTATTTTTGTTTCTATCTGGTAATTTATGAATAGCTTCAAGTGATTTATTAGTAAAATTATCTATATTTAGATATTTGGCAATTTTTCCCATTTTAGTAGTCAATACTTCATTTTCTTCCTTTTCCAATGGGACACCATATATTTCAATATTTTTATTCCTTCCATATCATTCTAAATCATTTTGAATTATCCTCATTTGATTTATATCTTTAGCTAGAATCTTATTTTGGTTTTCAAGATTATCTAATAATAAAAGAATTAATCAATTTATTAAATCAAATACTATAGCAAAAAAATAAAAGAATCAATATATAACTAAAGAACAAAAATCTTGTTTACAACTCACGTAGTCTTTTGCCAGATTCAATTCAGGATTATAAATTATTATCCACATCTTTGCAGGTTTTTGACAATGTATATTGGGTGGTATTATATAGTTGACAACAGGGTTCAAGGGTAGAGTGGAGCATGGCTAAATTAGCCTTCTATTTGGGACTTCTTATACATAAACCAGGACAGCATATACCAAGACATGAATGTACTCACTTCTTTTCAATACTAGTGATGATAAAATGGTCAAGTTTATAAACAAGTGTCACTACCCTATCATCTATATAATTTATTTTTTGAAATTTTTCAGACATGTTAGAAAATGAACTTGCAATTTACTTGGGTGCTTTCAACCATAAATTGATGGCACATGCTAGAAAATGTCAATTTTCTAGCATGTGTCATCATTTTATGGTGACACATGCCTTTTTTAATGCTAGGAATGACATGCATTTTTTAATGTTAGAAAATGTTAGCCATATGGGAAAATAATGCATGTTTCTGCTTCTCATATTACATGTTTCAATCTATTACCCAATAGGGAGTTGTATCAAATATTCAAGAATGAATATAGTAATGAAATAGTTCATTCCTATTGGCAATTACAGCATTACTCTTAGGAACAACTGCTTTATATATGAACATACATCAGTGCTAGTTTGATAGCATTCTTCTTGCAGAACTCAAGTGTACCAGATAGCCTGGAGATGAGGATCTTTACAATAGAAATCTCTTCAGATAAATACCCCCAGGTTTTCTGGGGAAATGGCAGAGAGAAGCGAGTGAAACTGAAATACATCCTTACATTTATAACTCCACAATGATAAGTGGACAGGATTATACACCAAAGAGCCAAAACATTATGATCACCTGCCTAATATAATGTTGGTCCTGCATGTGCTGCCAAAACAGCTCTTACTAGGCAAGGCATGGAAGCTACAAGATTTCTAAAGGTGTCTTGTAGTATCTGATACCAACACATTACCAGCAGATCCTTTAACTCTCGTAAGTTACATGGTTGAGCCGCAGCAGATCGGATATGCTGCTCCAACACAAACCACAGATGCTGATTGAATTGATGTCTGGGGAATTTGGAGGCCAGGGCAATACCTGGAAGTCTTCCTCATGTTCCATGAACCATTCTCGAACAATCCGGGCAGTGTGGCATGGTGCATTATCCTGCTGAAAGAAGACAATACTAGAGGGATACACCATTGTCATGAAACGATGTACCTAGTCTGCAATGATGTTTAGGTAGGTGGTAGATGTCATAGTTTCCTGCACATATATGACTGGACACAGGATTTCCCAGCAGAACACTGCCCAAAGCATTACACTTCCTCCACTGGCTTGTTTTTGTTCCACGTTGCATCCTAATGCCAACACTTCCTCAGGTAAACGACATACATGTACCCAGCCATCCACATGGTGCAATATGAAATGAGATTCATCCAACCAGACACCTTCTTCCAATCATTCAAGGTCCAGTTTTGATGCTCGCATGCCCATTGTAGGCACATTCAACAGTGAACCGAGGTTAGCATGGGTACTTAGAGAGGCCTGCAGTTATGCAGCCTTATTTTCTTCAGGGTTCGATGTACTGTGTGTTACGACACATTACTCCCATCACAAGCATTCAAATTATGGGCGAGTTGTGCCACAGTATCCCTTCTGTTGGCTCATACCATACGGGATAGCCTTCACTTACCTCTAGCATCGATGAGCTGTGGTCAGCCCACACCTTGCCAGCGGTTCATGGTTTTTCCCTCCTCGGACCACTTTTTGATGGTACTAACCACGACTGACTGTGAGCACCCCACAAGCTTGCCATCTTGGAAATGCTCCGACCCAGTGATCTGGTCATTACAATTTGGTGTTTTCAAACTCATTTAAGTCTGCTGCCTTTCTCATCTGAAGAACAAGAATAACACTGATTAACAGAGCTCAATATCAGGTGTTATTTATATTGTTTCATGACCTTCACATGCACCATCATTTACCTTGCAGTTGCTTCGATTTGCATAAAGATGCACTGGTCATAATGTTTCATCTCTTCGGTGTATGTCAACAAAACATCCTTCAGATCATTCCACTTTCAATAAGAACTTTGAGAGTGGGCAAAAAATGATGGATCTTGCATTACCACAACATGGTTCTCTCATCTAGATTCATCTTCTTCTAGTCTCAAAACTCTGACCCTGGACTGTGTTTCTTACCTATTCCTTCATAACTAGCATTGCATTTATGAGGTGGTTTTCCTAACCACTGGCACTAAGCCTGGATTAGTAGCAAATAAAGCACTGCTAATCTTGCTTGTTCTCTGCAGTGATATCACCACAACAAGAGGACCAATTATCTCATTTCTTGTGGTGACTATTCGATACCTTTCCCATAACACAGCAATATATGAAAAACACTTTCTTTGGAGCTGCTTATTATTACTGCATGTTTCAATCTATTACCTAATAGATTGAAATCTATGATCCCTTATGATCATGCAATATTAAGTGCTATTATTGACGAAGTGGGTAGAAAAGGTTTCAGTCCTGTAATGCACAATGCTTTAATATTTTAATGTTTATCATTAAAAAAAACAATACTTTTTACAAAGCACATGAATTGAAAATTAAAAATACTTTAGTTTAAAATGCTGCAAATCAGTCTCACAAGAAATAAAGTGCAACACTCTAAACATTTCTTTTTTTAAAAAAAAGTTACCTTTGTATCAATTTCTGAGAGAGCACAGGCTTTTAGCTCCACCAGCACAGAATATCGTGTTAAAGGGGGTAGATCAGCCTAAAGAACAGAAGTAATTGCATTACAAATGTATATATATATATTACATAGTTTCTTCAATGAATTGAAATTTTCATAAAATCTTGAATGTTAAAAATAATCAGTCAAGTATTTCTTTTCATTTGAATTAAAATATTTGTTACAAAAACGTAATGATTGATGATGAATTAAAAACACAATGAGGCCCACTTGGGGCATCAATATGTTTTAGGTATGTTTCTTTATACATTATTTAAGGCCATAACTACTGTAGCTTTTTAAAATAATTAGATATCAAAATTTGCTTTCTAAAAAATAAATATTATGTATTAGATACAATAAAAATGCATCATGCAAAAGTAGTATTAAGCATTAAAGTAAAAAATGCAAACAAAATTTTACAAGTAATACAATGCAAAATACAGTTGAACTCTTTTACAAATTTGAAAGGACAGCCCAAAAACTTCATTATATCCATAAATTCATTAAAAGAAATGTTGATCAAAAGGTTATCTAAAATATACTATTATTTAAAGCACAAATACAGAAAAATATGAAAATAATAAGATTATTTAAACACAGATAATAAAGACTGCTTACTTATTTTTTTAACACAGCAAATACCTAATAAACACTGCTTTTTATTTTCCCTGAAGCAGTGGACCACACTTAGTGGTAAATTTTGAGCTCTGGCTCCTATTCACCACCAGATAACAGCTTCTACATCTTGATATAAGCTGATATAATCTTTTTTCTTGAAGCAGCATCTCTTGATTTTGCAAACTACCAACATTTGTTTTTTTTTTTAAATTATAGATAAAGAACTCCATGAAATTCCATACACCTTGGCAACATCATCTTTCTTTTGGCCTTCCTCAAAATTTTTACGATTTCAACTATCTGTTCAAAATTAAGAATTTTTTTACTTTTCAGACTCTTAGTGCAAAATTATATGAACACCATCAGATCATACACTTGGTGAAGAATGAAAAACAGAATTCGCAAAAAATGAACAAGAAATATCTTTTTATTCATTGTTTTCTTGTCCTGCTGCTTCCACAATGAAATCCTCAAGTAAGTTTGACCCCTTACCCACTAGCATTCACCAATTGTCCAGTAATTCATCCTGACTGTGACAATTAACAGACAGACAAATTTCATTGTTTTATTAATTGTCCCTGGTTGACTTTAGTTCATTCTTTTTCTTCAAATGTTTGTGTTAATCCAATGCCTGAGGTGTTACGCAAAGCTTCAGTGACTCAATTTGAAACCTTAACATCCTCTCCTAGGTCAGCAAACATGTCTTCCAACCTAGGAAAGGTGACAGAAATCCCCAGAGGATAGAAGCCTTGAAAAGTGAGTTACAGCAAAAAATTAGCTTTTCTGGGGAAAAAGCAGGAAAATTTATTAATTTTCATTATTTTCACTTTATGCTCTGACAATGCTCCTTAACAAAAAAAAAATTGTGCCAGTAAAGAACAGGCAAATATATTCATAATAAAAAGTCATATCACATAGTTTTCAAAATACAAACTGAAGATGAATAGATTTTGCTTTGTTATAACTGACTTTGTTATAAATGGGATTGATGGTATTTAATTACTGCACAGGACATACTGCACTCAGTGGCATATTTAAGGGGGAGGTTTGGGGAGTTCAAACCTCCCCCACAAGTGTAATGTAAAAAATTTACCAAAATAAGCTATATAACAGGAGTTGCATATGTGGTCTGAATTTTCGTAGCTCAGAGTTTCACAATGTGAACACTTCATAGCAGGTGGGAGTTTACTCAGAATCAGAGCTGTAGCAAGTGCACCAATGAAGAACTGATGTAGGTGGAAAGTTGTTTTGTTACATATATGTGAGGTAGTGATAATATGATAATAATGTATCTGAATACTGTTTATCATACACATAATTATTATCTGATTCAGAGAACTAAGTAGTGTAGGAGCAAGTTTTTACTTGCACCAAATTTTTAAGAGGAAATAGAATTCTTATAGTATACATTTTTCTTAATTTAAATTTCATTTTAAATTTTTATCTTAATTTAAATCCAAAGTTAGAATGAATAATAAATGTCATAATTCACATGACTATCCTTAATAAAGTATTTTTGTCAATTTTGCTTCCATTCAATACATATTGAGCAAGGCATTACATTCAAAACTGCAGTGAGTTGCTTTTGGGGACCTCAACAGACCAACTGAGAATGCACCCAGAACTCTTATCATTCACCATGCTGAAGCAGAAGTGATGTTATTTGCCTTTTGGCACATTTCATTTCTTGCAGCATATTGCTGATTGGGGCATATTTTAAATCAATCTGAAGCTGCCCTTTGCTGCCAATCAATGAACTATACTTCATTAAGCAAACAAATCATCATTTGAGTAGTTTATTTTGAAAGTGGGGCAAGTCCATTTTTTGTTACTGTAAGATATTTAAGGGATTAATTTTTTAACAGATTTAAAAATATTGGTAAGCACTAATAGACAACTTTTATGTATTTAATGGTGTTAGATAATGTAAATTTATTATCCAATAGTGTTTATCATATTACGTTCTATCTGTTGTTATCATTAGCTTCATTTTTTCTCAAAAATAGACTTGCCTCACTTTCAAAATAAATGGCTCATTTATTGGCTGAATGCCTTAACCCTTACCCTACCAGGTCACAAAAACTGAATTGTACCCTGTGTCCAGGCTATTTTTCAACTGTGTTCAGGCAAAAAACAAATGAACTTTAGAACTCTTTTGCCAAATAACTACTGAAAGGAATTATGGCATGTTGTATGCCAAATTAATCAGCATTTAATTCTGGATTTTCTGAAAATAAAACATTTAAAAATAATGACTAGTTCTGTTTTAATAGGGCTTTTATAGAGACATGCAATAAAAATGCATCTGGCAATACATATAAAAATTTAGTTAAAAAAATACACAAAAATTATTATAATGCTTATCAACAGAATGGCTATTTGTTTATGAATAAGAGGAAAATAAATTTTAATGAAATAAATTACTCTTTTTTAAACTTTTTTGCAGCACTATAAATAAAAAATTACCCCCTCAAGCAGCTGCTTGCCACAGAGGTCTGACAGGAGCTTGTCAGTTTATACACCATAGTAGAAGGTCTGTGAGGATAGCAGGACCTCAGCAGAAAAACAACACAAACAGTCATGCTTACTCAGGGCTTGAACCCAGGTCCTTTGGATCAGAAGTCAAGAGCACTACTTTGAAAAAGGATAGGTTTTCCACCAGCTGTGACCAATGGAAATAAATAATTCGTAAATTTACATTGATTATTTGCAGTGGATTTTAAACAGGCTTTTTTGGAAACTAACAGTACTCTTTTAGGGAAAAAGGAGCAGAGGAGGCAGAATTATTTAAGTGATAAAGCACTTGAGCTTATTTCTGAAAGAAGGAACTGCAGGAATGTCCTTAATCAGTACCCTACTAGTCCTAATAGAAAGCATTACAAAGAACTTGATAAACGTGTTAAGGATCAGTTAGCTACTGATAAGAATCTTTGGCTTGATGGCCTGGCTGACAAAGCTGAGGAAGCAGTTAGACAGCACAACAGCAGAGAGCTGTACCAGATAGTTAATGTTTTGTGTGGTAAAAAACGGACAGGTATACAGGGATTGAAGGATAAACAAGGTAAGGTTATAGAAGGTGAGGATTCTATCATGGCTAGGTGGGCTGAGCATTTCAGTGATGTTCTAAACAATGTGGTTAATTCTACTCCCATTGTTTGCAATGATGATAGATGCATTGTTGGCTTTAATGTTGGCCCTATAACACAATATGAAGTTAGTTTGGCTATTTCTAAACTTAAACTTCATAAAGCCCCAGGGGTGGATAAAATTACTACGGAAATGCTTAGAGCTGGGAATGTTTCAGTTACCACTTGGATGACTGAAATTTTGAATAACTTTTATGATAAAGGCATGGTTCCTAAAGATTTTACCAGAGCTATTATTATCCCTATTTTCAAATAAGGTGATCGCAGTTCTTGTGATAACTATAGGAGTATCAGCCTACTCTCTGTTCCAGGGAAAGTCCTTTCCATGATTGTGCTTAATAGAATTAAGAATCTGGTTGACAGGCAATTGCGTGATGAGCAATGTGGATTCAGAAGTGGTAGGGGATGTGTAGATCAGATATTTTCACTTAGGCAGATTCTTGAGAAATGTTTAGAGGTTCAGAAACCTTTGGTTGCTTGCTTTGTTGATTTCAAAAAGGCTTTCGACTCTGTTGATCATCATAATTTGTGGTTGATTGTGAGATCATATGGTATACCAGACAAGTTAGTTAACATAATGAAAGCTCTCTATAATAACACTGAGTCATGTGTGAGAGTTGGTAAGTCTTGTAGCAATTGGTTTAGCATTACTTCTGGTGTTCGACAAGGGTGCATTTTGTCTCCTTTTCTCTTTAGTTTGGTTGTTGATTATGTTATGCGAAATTCACTTCAAGGGAAAGCTTTTGGCCTTAAATGGGCTGGAGATACGAAAATTTCTGATTTAGATTATGCTGATGATTTAGCCCTTTTGGCAAATGATGTTGATGAGATGAACTCTTTCATTCGAGCTGTTGATGAGACTGGTAGTAGAGTAGGTTTGTTTATAAACAGAGAGAAAACTAAAGTGATGAAAATTGGTCAGGCAGGGTGTGATTCAGTTAATCTGAATGGTTGCAGTCTTGAGCAGGTGTCACAGTTTAATAACCTTGGGAGCTACGTAACAGATACTGGTGATGTGCGGCATGAGATTAACAGACGAATAGGGATTGCTGCCGGGACTTTTAAGAATCTATGGAGATTGTGGAGAAATAGGCGTATACACCTAAAGACTAAAATTAGACTGTATAATAGTTTGGTTCTTTCTAGGGTTAGTTATGGTAGTGAAACTTGGACGCTGTGTAAACAAGATAACAGGAAACTAGATGCTTTTGATTCTAGATGCTTACGCAGTATCTTGGGTATTAGGTGGTTTAACTTTGTAACTAATGATGAGGTTAGGCAAAGGAGTCTGCAACCTCCTTTAAGTAGCATATTGTGCAGAGAGAGACTATGCTGGTTTGGCATTTGCCCGTATGGATAATTATAGATTGGCGAATAGGGTTATGAACAATGTGCCTGGAGGCCTCAGAAGGAGGGGGAGACCTAGGATGTGGTGGGCAGACAATGTCAAACAGGACCTTCTTAGAATTGGTGTACAGTGGCCTGATGCAGCAGATGTAGCTCAGGACAGATATGCTTGGAGAATTAAACTGCGCAGTCTGGTTGGACCTCCGTAGCACATGGCTGCTTGAGGATGATGATGATGATGATGATTTGCAGTGACTTATAACCCCATTTACTGTCTCTAAAAGTTTCTTCCAGAAAATCATCAGTAAGGCTTAGTGATTAGATTGTTGTCTTTGGATTTTTTTTTAAATATAGAATGGAAGTGCCTTGTTAAAGAATTTATACTGTTTAGTATAACTGTCTCTGATTGGATTTAGTTTCAGTGACAACACGCTCTGTTTCAACTAGAGTTGTGTTGTACCATTATATCAGAATAATCCAACAGGAGACAAGTCCAAGTAACACAAATTCCTGAACAAGACAATTTCACTCACACACATTTTATAAAATATACTTAGACTTTATCAAGCCCATAGTATTTCCTTTCTTGCCAAGGTCATAGAGGAGGTTATCAGAGAAAATCCAACACAGACACAATAGGAACTTGAACCTGAGAATACCAGATTATGTGTCTGGGGTATTATCAACCATCCGTTCCCTCCAATCCTATGAGTTGGTTTCACTCAATAGCATACTGGCCCCCACCTGTTTAAAAACTCACAAGCCTCTGCTGGTTTTGTAATATGTATTTTTTTTTCACAAAAATCCTAGGGTTTATTTTTGTTTTAGAATAAAAAAGTTCATCAAACCCTATTTATAACATTGCAAATTCAATCATTAAAAAGAAACACTATAAGACAAAAAAAAACACCTGTCATCAACATTAGAATTGACACTCAAAAATAATTCTTTCCTGCAGCTTCAAATGTAATAAAATTTAATTATGTCTATTTAACTAAGCTAAGAATTTAAGTTTAATATGCCTGTCATTACCATTATGATAGAATATATGGTCAATAATAGTTTCTGTTTATAAAATAGTTTTTCTATACTTTATTGAGCATGATTAGGCTTTGTACACTTTTGCATTAACAGCTTATTTTTAAATAGTTTCTTGCCAACACTAATAGCTGTTAGTAGTTTGAACAAGCATACAAAGAAAACAGAAGTGATTAACTGGGGAGGTAGATGCTAAACATAGATGTTAATCACAGCATTACAACCTGCTCTTTTGGCATTGATAAATCAATAAATATCTTGAGGAAAAAAATTTCGCAGACATATGGGATTTGAATTCGCATCTCTCCAGAAACATGCCAGAGTATTCTTCCACTTAAACTAATGCCAGCTTGTCTTTTTTCCACTAATTTTAAGACTAAACTCTATCACCAAGATTTTTGGGTCAACCATTGGCACCATCTATGATCTCGGGTGGCAACTATTACCTTTATATTGCATAGAGTGAGATGGAAATAAATAATAGTCTCATCACACTATTTGGCAATATTAATGATTTAAACATAGATGATAATCACAGCATTATCTGCTACTCTTTTGGTGTTGATAAATCAATAAATATCTTGTGGAAAAATTTTTCACCAACATACGGGAGAATACTCTGGCATGTTTCTGGGGAGATGTGGGTTCAAATCTCGTATGTCAGCGAAAATTTTTTCCGCAAGATATTTATTGAGGTGGATGCTGCTTCAGTATATCATTATGTTACAAAAAAAAATGTAAATTGTAGTTTGACTTATAGGTGACTGGTGGCTACAATTTTACAAAATAGTTGTCTATCTGATTAATTTCAGTCTGTCATTTTTAAGTTCAGAATGAAAGCGTATTGCTTACAATTTTGTGTTGTGGTGGCTACAATTTTACAAAATAGTTGTCTATCTGATTAATTTCAGTCTGTCATTTTTAAGTTCAGAATGAAAGTGTATTGCTTACAATTTTGTGTTGTGTGACTCATTATCTATTTAATGGATTATACATATATATATTTTAAATAAAGTATCTTGCAACAACGTTGTAGCAAAAAAAGCCACTAAATAAAAAACCTAATTTCTACCACTCTAAAAAATGAAACTATAATTCAGTCAGTTACAGACCAAGTCCATATGATGAGAATAATACAAATATAAAATAAAGCAAGACCCTTTATTCTGCATTTAAAAAAAAACCTGACACTAAATAATCAATCAGATAGACAACCATTTCACCAAAATTAAACAGCTGCCAGCAGTAACTTATAAGGTACAGTCCAACTACAAATTCAACAAAAGTGCCTGAACAATAAATTGCACTTCAGCCATACAATCGAATAAAAAACACTAACTGGATTTAGTTTCTTGTTTTAAAAAATATGCCAGTTTATGATTTTCTAGTCATAAGGAAAGCATAATTCATGTGTTTGAATTAAAAATATAAAATGATAGAACATCTTTTAAAAGCTTTTTAAAATTTGCTTTTTTCTTCACTTTTCGTAAACTGCAATATGATCGACAGTTCCAATCGCCAGCTATATTGTGATCTCTTTAACATACACAGACACACCCACATCATAACGCGGCAAATACCATTTTCAAATAAAATGAAAAAGAATCGTAGTCGCTACTTAGCAATACATTAATTTTCCTTCCCACATTTCCAAATTTTCGTCTTATTACAATGAATAGCAGTCAAAATTTTAAATTTAAAATAACGGTATAACTCAAAACAACCATTGCTAATGCATGTGTTCAGCGTACGAGATTATTCATTTATGAAATAAAAGATTAAAGTTTTCCTAATGTATACTTACATTATTTTCAATGACATATTTAGGTGCATGTGTTCCGATTAATTCTTTATACACACTTCTCATTTTACGTAGAGCCATCTTCGTTTTCTTCTCAAGCTGCATACATGACGACATTCAATTCGTCCTTGAACCAGTCCTTGATATTGCCGATGCCATATAGCTTTCTCCTGAACCTTCGACTGCATTGCTTTAAGACAGTTTTTGACCTAGTGGTTATTAAATTCAATTAGGAAAAGTTTATGAGAATAGTTCAGAGAGTAAAATATTAATGTTAACGCAGATAGTGGATAAACCTGCAGAAAAAATTTTTGATGCTAACGAGGATAGTGGCTAAATCTCGAATTTGATATGCTGGAACTTTATTGATGGCTGACATTAGTGAAAAAAACACTCTTTGAGATAGCGAAAAAGACACTTTATTTGAAATTTCAGTAATGATATTCACTTTGAGAAAAAATAAAATGCATTTGGATAAAGCCTCAAAGTAGGAAATAATTTATGTCAGAGAAACGATCTCTTTGCTGGCAAATCAGAATATAAATTCGAAAAATTACTGGTTTTTTACTTAACTTTTCTACTCAACTTACGCGGTTAATTGTTGTTCCGAAAGTCTTCATGTAAGTTGAAAGCCGTGTAAGTTGAACAATATTGAACTACGATACATTTTTTTATATCACATTCGTTTCAATGGATACTTGAAGTTAAACAGATAGTGCTCATGAAAAGAAAACGTTAAGAAAATGAAAATCTTTTCGACACGTATGTACAATACACACAGAACATACACATAAAAACATAAATGTAAGGAAACTAATATTGTTCACTACGAATACGTACTATTCAATCATTTTGGGGATACTCTTCACCAGGCCCAGATGTAAAAAGAAATCAAGAGGGAGGAGGATGGGCAAGAAACACAACCGAGGCTGAAATTGAAGGGGTGTGGAGCAAGAGACTGCATTTTCAATGCAGAAATAACATTTCTCTCTCCATCTTTAAAAAAGATTTTGAAAATGAATGTAATATCAATGTTTCATCATTTTTCCCTTTTTTACTATTATTAGCATTCTGAAAGAGGGGGGGCATGGCCCCTTGCCCCTCCCTAGATTCGGCCCTTCTTCACTATGAATGCATAGTATTCAAATATTCAATTATTTTGTGCTCTGTAGAATCTGAGTTGAAATGTTGATCGCATTGTACCTTTTGTCTTTGACTTACATAAAAACTTTTCCAGTGATGTCTGTACTGTAGCTTTTATTTATCATAAATCACTTCATAGCATACAATAGCATCATGCACTGCTCCAAACAGCTTCGCGAATCTCTCAGTTACTTAGATCCCGAACCTCTAAACCTGCTGGTCTTTGTCTATCATCTTAAATCCTTCTACCATCTGCTTAGTTTCTGATATTATGTTGTCATAACTGATATTATATTGTTTTCAAACTCCATTAAATCTTCGTTGTCCATTTCCTTTGCATGGCATTGTAACAATTCAAAAAAATCATTTTCTTCGAGATTTATTTCTAGCTCTCTGCTAACGTTGCTCTTCAACTCCGTAGAGTTTTCGGGAAACTGGAAAGTGATCTTTTTCTACATAGCTTTCATGGTAGATGTTGCAATTTCTTCCCTTGCAGCTTTCATGCTTTCAACAACTTTGTAAATAGCATAATCTTTCTAAAACTGCTCTAATTATATTCCATTCTCCCCTTCAGTAGCCCTTATTGTCTGTTCAAATGTTATTTGTCGTAATATTTTTATTACTATCATATCATATCAGTGGCGGCTCGCAACTAAAATTTTTGGTGTTGCACTTTGTTTAGCAGAGGCAGGGCCTGAATGTAGGAAAAATTTTTTGGAGATGCCTTCTATTGGATACAACCGAATCGGACTGAAAATATGTTTCATAAAGCATATTTTTAAGCTACTCTCAAAACGCATTATGTAGCAAAAATTTTTACAAAAATAAAATGAAATAAAACTCGGAAAAGCGTTCTTGTACTTTACATTTCAATTCAGTATTTTGTCCCGCCTCTGTAGTAATTACCTAAAAATATATATGCAATTTTCTTCCCCATTCTAGTGGCATTTCAAAAAACTACTTGTAAAAGATATATCTAATATATATGTCTACTGTTTTTTTTACTCCTTTCCAATTATAAATTTATATTTATTATTTTAAACTGAATTATTCATAATGAATTATCACTTTAGCAATTTTCTATTTTGGTTATATGTAATTTTCAATATTAATTCATTATATATATATTATAACATACAGTATATTAATTTATTTTCAAATGAATTGTAAAACAGGTAATAAAGTGAATTATGAGAAAAAAAATTAATGAAAAAAAAACTATTTTGAGAGTGCCTGGTAACGAATTGGGACCTTTGAGTTGGAATTCAAAAAGAGAGCGCACTTAACCTACTGAAATTAAAAAATGAAATTTTGTGTTAAAAATGCATTATTATTCCTTTATAAACTAAATGTTCCACAATTTTGTATTTTCGTATTTAATGTTCATTTGAAACTATTCTTACATAAATATCCTTCCTTAACAAAATAAAAAGTTGGCAACCTAGATTAAGTTCAGTTCAAACATATATTGCCAGGAGCGTTTATGCCTGTAAACCTGGCAAAATCAAATGAAGATTTCGCTAAGTAACAAGATCTTCGATTATTGGTAGAATCAGCCAATCAAGTGTCACGCGCTACAACAAAATTATGACTCATTTTCTGCAGTTAATCGCTATTGTATTTCAGGACATGAGCATTCTGTCATCGCTATAACTGATAGCGTTATAATTCTTGGCGGTGACCATAATGGAAAAATTCGTATTATATAAACTTTAGCAGAGGAGACATAGGCACTAATTCACAGAGTAAATGCCTTGATTGGCATAGTGATTAGGGAGCTATCGGCTATGTTAGCTCTGAGGCAGTGATCAGCAGTGACTTCGGTCTTAGTAGCGTACGTCCATGCATCTGAAGGCCTGTAAAAGCTAGGAGTAGCTTCTAGAATTCTTCTCTGTTCTATATGTCCAAATAAAAAAAACAACAACTTATGTCCCCTCCACATCAGGCATCACTTTTTTCCAAATGCTGTAAATTGCCTACAGAACAGTAGACAATCACAATGATGATAACAAAAAAGAATGTTGATCAGAGAACGAATATAAAAGTGATATTATGTTGATTTAGATATGACAAATAATGAATACTAAATTTGGAATTCTGTTATTATTTCTTGTGATTATTTTTGGTGGGACAGTGCCCCAAGCGGACGACAATCAGTGCCGTCTACAGCAGAGGTAGATCGTCCATTAGGACGAGCCACCTTTGCTGTAGACTAGGGGTTCTCAATGTGGGGTACGCGGTAAAAATTAAAAAATTTTTGGGGTACGCCGTGAGAACTAAAGTTGCTGTAACAAAGTAAAAATAACCATTGTTATACTCTAACCTTAGTTTTATCTATCTATACAAGGGGTACGCCAGTTACATACACATTTCCAGGGGGTAGGTGAAGCATAAAAGGTTGAGAATCACTGCTCTAGACAATATTGGGTAGGGAAGACTGCACCCATAAGAACAGGACAACATGCAAGTGTTAATTTACACTTTTATATTGAACTCTAGTAAAATCTTTTCGTATCATTTTGTACTTGTATTAAGCAAATTAGTAAAATAAAAATTGCTGTCTGGCTGTTAAAAGAATGGAATGATTAGTGTGGCCTACTGATCTGGACATCTATGGCTACTTTTCTTTTTTTTTCTACCCTGCTGAGGAGTGGTCAACTACACAGGGTCCTGGTGATGACCATATAAACCCACTGGACTGGACAGATATATCGCTCTAAGCTTGATTATGGATCCTGATATTGCTGCACTGGTGGGCTTCTGTGGAGGGAAAATCTTCCGCTATGTTTTCTGTTTGTTTGTGGGTTGACAGCCCCAAGTGAATAGATTCACAGGATATGTTTATCAGCTGGTGGATAATCCTGAGCAGAGGTATTCGCAGGCGCCTGAACTCTTTGCTTCTGTTGGCATCGTCAAATTCTACATTGGAGAAAGTCTTCCAGTGTAGATGGCTTCAACCTTTAGTGGTGGGGGAACGGGTTTTTGCCCCATGTCTGCAATTAGGGGGCTGTTTGATATTGTCGGCATTCCCTCTCTCAATAAACATAGTTTCTTTAAACATCCCACTAACCATTTTTTCTCCATAGGTAGTTGGAAAGTGAAGACTCTGCACAGAGCTTTTTCTCTTGATGTCCTCATACAAGAATTCCACCATTATAATTTAGATATTCTTGGCTTGCAAGAGACCAGATGGACAGATAAAGGTCAGATTCTTAAAAATAATCTTAAATTTCTCTTTTCAGGGAGGGACGACAATAAGCATCACCAAGGCGTGGGTCTGCTTCTCATCAGACACGCTAGTGATGCTCTTCTAGGATATGAGTGCATTAATGAAAGGTTTCATACAAAATTTCAGACAAGCGTTAAAGACTTGAATGTTATCTGCTGTTATGCCCCCACTGAGGATGCCGATGAGGATGAGGATACGTTTTAGGATACGTTTACGGATACGTTTTACGGATACGTTTTACGGACAACTTCAGAATATTTTGAATTCTGTCAAGAAAGGAGATATTACCCTTGTTCTAGGTGACTTCAAAGCCAAAGTTGGTACCGACTCTGACCTTTGGGGAGGGGTGATAGGCCCTTTTGGTATTGGTAGCTGCAATGACAATGGGCAACGTCTCCTACAGGTAAGTAAACTCAATGGATTCAGAATAACTAACACTTATTACAAACACCGCGACATACATAAATACACATGAGTTTCACCTGATTGGCTGCTTAAGAATATGATTGATTATATATTAATTAACAGCAAACGAACTAGTTCTGTTAGGAATACCAGGTCATATATGGAAGCTGAAATTGGATCTAACCATTACCTTGTTAAAAGTATTTTGCAACTTAAACTTAAGAAGTGTTGTGCTAAGATTTAAAAAATTACCTTTAGTTTTGAAAGGCTCAGTTATAGCTAAAGCTTACCATGATAGGTTACCTAGTCATTATGGCAGTTATGGGTTGCTTACTACTCAAGTTGAAGAAGAATGGGATCATTTTAAACAGGCTTTTTTGGACACTAACAGTACTCTTTTAGGAAAAAAGGAACAGAGGAGCCAGAATTATTTGAGTGATAAGGCACTTCAGCTTATTTCGGAAAGAAAGAACTGCAGGAATGTCCTTAATCAATACCCTACTAGTCCTAATAGAAAGCATTACAGAGAACTTAATAAACGTGTAAAGGATCAGTTAGCTGCTGATAAGAATCTTTGGCTTGGCTGACAAAGCCAAGGAAGCAGTTAGACAGCACAACAGCAGAGAGCTGTACCAGATAGTTAATGTTTTTGTGTGGTAGAAAACGAACAGGTATAGGGATTGAAGGATAAACAGGTACGTTATAGAAGGTGAGGATTCTGTCATGGCTAGGTGGTATTTCAGTAATGTTCTAAACGATGTGGTTAGTTCTACTCCCATTGTTTGCCATGATGATAGATGCATTGGTGACTTTAGTGTTGACTCTATAACACAATCTGAAATTATTTTGGCTATTTCTAAACTTAAACTTCATAAATCCCCAGGGGCAGATGAAATTACTACGGAAATGCTTAGAGCTGGGAATGTTTCGGTTACCACTTGGATGATTGAAATTCTGAATATCTTTTATGATAAAAGCATGGTTCCTAAGGATTTTACCAGAGCTATTGTTATCCATATTTTCAAAAACGGTGATCGCAGTTCTTGTGATAACTATAGGGGTATCAGCCTACTCTCTGTTCCAGGAAAAGTTCTTTTCATGATGTGCTTAATAGAATTAAAAATCTGGTTGACAGTCAATTGCGTGATGAGCAATGTGGATTCAGAAGTGGTAGGGGATGTGTGAATCAAATATTTTCACTTAGGCAGATTCTTGAGAAATGTTTAGAGTTTCAGAAACCTTTGGTTGCTAGCTTTGTTGATTTCAAAAAGGCTTTCGACTCTGTTGATCGTCATAATTTGTGGTTGATTGTGAGATTATATGGTATACCAGACAAGTTAGTTAACATAATGAAAGCTCTCTATAATAACACTGAGTCGTGTGTGAGAGTTGGTAAGGCTTGTAGCAATTGGTTTAGCATTATTTCTGGTGTTCGACAAGGGTGCATTTTGTCTCCTTTTCTCTTTAGTTTGGTTATTGATTATGTTATGCGAAATTCACTTCAAGGGAAAGATTTTTGCCTTAAATGGTCTGGAGATACTAAATTTTCTGATTTAGATTATGCTGATGATTTAGCCCTTTTGACAAATGATGTTGATGAGATGAACTCTTTCATTCGAGCTGTTGATGAGACTGGTAGTAGAGTAGGTTTGGTTATATACAGAGAGAAAACTCATCATCATCATCATCATCATCCTCAAGCAGCCATGGGCTACGGAGGTCCAACCAGACCGTGCAATTTAGTTCTCCAAGCAAGTCTATCCTGAGCTACATCTACTGCATCTGGCCACTGCACACCAATTCTAACAAGGTCTTGTTTGACATTGTCTGCCCACCGCATCCTAGGTCTCCCCTTCTTTCTGAGGCCTTTAGGCACACTGTTCATAACCCTATTCGCCAATCTATAATTATTCATACGGGAAACATGGCCAAACCAACGGAGTCTCTCTCTGCACAATATGCTGCTTAAAGGAGGTTGCAAACTCCTTTGCCTAATCTCATCATTAGTTACAAAGTTGAACCACCTAATGCCCAAGATACTGCGTAAGCATCTGGAATCAAAAGCATCTAGTTTCCTGTTACCCTGTTTACAAAGTGTCCAAGTTTCACTACCATAACTAACCCTAGAAAGAACCAAACTATTATACAGTCTAATTTTAGTCTTTAGGGGTATACGCCTATTTCTCCACACTCTCCATAGGTTCTTAAAAGTCCCGGCAGCAATCCCTATTCGTCTGTTAATCTCATGCCGCACATCACCATTATCTGTTACATAGCTCCCAAGATAATTAAACTGTGACACCTGATGAAGACTGCAACCATTCAGATTAACTGAATCACAGCCTGCCTGACCAATTTTCATCACTTTAGTTTTCTCTCTGTTTATAACCAAACCTACTCTACTACCAGTCTCATCAACAGCTCGAATGAAAGAGTTCATCTCATCAACATCATTTGCCAAAAGGGCTAAATCATCAGCATAATCTAAATCAGAAATTTTCGTATCTCCAGCCCATTTAAGGCCAAAATATTTCCCTTGAAGTGAATTTCGCATAACATAATCAATAACCAAGCTAAAGAGAAAAGGAGACAAAACGCACCCTTGTCGAACACCAGAAGTAATGCTAAACCAATTGCTACAAGCCTTACCAACTCTCACACACGACTCAGTGTTATTATAGAGAGCTCTAAAGTGATGAAAATTGGTCAGGCAGGTTGTGATTCAGTTCATCTGAATGGTTGCAGTCTTGAGCAGGTGTCACAGTTTAATTATCTTGGGAGCTATGTAACAGATAATGGTGATGTGCGGCATGAGATTAACAGACGAATAGGGATTGCTGCCGGGACTTTCAAGAATTTATGGAGATTGTGGAGAAATAGATGTATACACCTAAAGACTAAAATTACACTGAAATAATAGTTTGGTTCTTTCTAGGGTTAGTTATGGTAGTGCAACTTGGACGCTTTGTAAACCAGATAACAGGAAACTTGATGCTTTTGATTCCAGATGCTTACGTAGTATCTTGACCATTAGGTGGTTCAACTTTGTAACTAATGATGAGGTTAGGCAAAGGAGTCGACAACCTCCATTAAGCAGCATATTGTGCAGAGAGAGACTCCGTTGGTTTGGCCATGTTGCCTGTATGAATAATTATAGATTAGTGAATAGGGTTATGAACAGTGTGCCTAAAAGCCTCAGAAAGAGGGGGAGACCTAGGATGCGGTGGCAGACAATGTAAAACAGGACCTTGTTAGAATTGGTGTCTAGACTTGCTTGGAGAACTAAATTGCACGGTCTGGTTGAACCTCTGTAGCCCATGGCTGCTTGATGATGATGATGGTGGTGGTGGTTGTGTTGATGAAACTATTGAGTGAACTGTGAAGTCACCAAAGTATGCCATTAAAAATTATTTGAATAATAATTTCATAAAATTCTAAACTAAATGTAATTAATTCTACAATCTTATTAATTTCTTTATCTTAAAATTATCATAACCTAATTTCTATATTACCTTTTGAAAATGAGAATGAGATATTACCAAGAGTGTACAGGGCCACCAGACAGCTTGCGAGGATCAAACAATTGTCTATGATTAATTCTGAAGCCAGGATTTAAAAACATTTCATGCAATTAATTTCATTACGCCATGGATATCGATTTTTTTAACATATGAAAACCTTATCATCATTAATAAGGCAGATCGGAATCGAAGTCGCGAGACAGATATATTGGATCAGCTAATAGATTTCCGGCATAATCATTTGCGAAATATATTCCCAGAATACATGTCACATATATATGGGAGGCGTGTTCAATGAATGAGGTATTCTTGGGCTCTAGAAGCACAGATTTCCCAAAATGTAGAAAAGAATTTTAAGTAAAATAGAATTTTTACAGTAACGAAAAGCTCTTCTTTTTATAAAACTTTCGATTCGGCGTAATCTCTTCCTTTCCCTTAATATTATACAGGGGTATATGACAGTAAAAGAAAAAAAATGGGAATGATAGATCCTAAGCAAGAAAGCACCTACGCTTCTAAAAAGTAGCGATAAAGTTTCCTTTACCTGCTTCCAGAGGCGTCGCTAAGCTTTTGGCACCCTTGGCAAATTGTAATTGTCCGCTCTTGTTCAGTTATTGATAAAAAAAAATACACATTATTTATATTATATACATTTATTGTAATTATTTTAATGCAGTTACATGAAAAAATATTAATTGCACATAAATAATTGCAAAAGAAATTGTAATTAATTATTTTTAAAGTATTTTAATTTTTCCTGCTCTTTCGTTAGCAAAATCGTCATCAAAATTAATTTTTTGAGTCAGTTCTCGCTCGATTGATAGGAAACCAAGTGATGATGTACGCTCGTGTCCTGATGTTGATCTTAAACAATACCGGGTTTATAAACGTAATAATTCAATACAATGTAAAAATTATGAACTCCCGTCCAAAGAAAAAGATATCTATGTAGCAGAATTTTATTTTGTAACGGCATGATTTTTAAAAGTAATATGAACATTTGGAAATTCCGCCCCAAAGCTGTTTTATGGCATGCGCGGTGCAAAGGCGGCTAATTGTCCGCCGAGAAAAGGAAAACAATATTTTTGTAGGAAATAACGAAAATCTATAATATGCTGTCTTGACGATATGACGGTATAAACAATACGTATTAAATTCAACGAACTACGGGCGGCTAATCATTCGATTTTACTTCGCACATAAACGTCAGATATCGTGGAATGGCTCGTGCCGCCCCAGCACCGCCCTTGGCAACTGCCCCGATGCCAACACCTTTTTACGCCTCTGCCTGCTTCCAGTGAATAAACTAGTTTCAAAAGTTATTCAGAGTTTCTAGAAATGAGGAGAGGGAAGCTCTATTCCTCTTCACGTGAACATGGTGATGGATTAAAAGGAAAGATCAACATGTAAAGTTTCCATCCTGAATCCCAAATAATATGACATGATCTCCCACACATCTCTTCACAGCAATATGATGATCAGTTTTCTAGTTGTTTCAAGAGCGGATTTGATTTTTGGATTAGACAATGGTGTACTAAAATTACTGAATTATCTTTCAACCCGTGTGATAAAGAGAATTTAAGCAATCAGAAATATATAAGTAACTTTAAAACTTCTGTCGGCTGCCTTTCCTCCCAATTTTTTATCCATCACTGGATTAGCCAGGTTTGTCACTGATTAATTTGACAAAAGTTGGAAAAAAATGTTAGTTGAAATTTTCTCTTTCAGAAGTTAAGATTTCTATATAAAATGAGCATGAATTTAATCATCATCATCATCAGGCAGCCATGGGCTACGGAGATCCAACCAGACCGTGCAGTTTAATTCTCCAAGCATGTCTGTCCGGAGTTACATCTGCTGCATCTGGCCACTGCACACCAATTCTAACAAGGTCCTGTTTGATTCCTACCGGCGTTGCTCTCAGTGAGAACCGAGACATCGATGGGTTTGGGAGTTTCTCTGGGCTACCTCGAGGAGAGGCTACTGTCTCCTAAAATTGTCCAGATGATGACTTCCCCTACCAAGTTATGAGCCCTTGTGACGTGTGTGTGTGAAAGTTTTGCCACTCTGAGGTAAAAAATAACCCACCTCAATTGAATGCCTAATAATTAATTCCAAAATACATGTAAATATTTACATATCTTCAGTACTTTTCAATTCGGTATTATTTTAAACAACAAAAATGTCATTGTGTTAACGTTCCCCTTTTTCTCATGAAAATTCTAGCATTTATATTCACTTTAATATTTTATTGTGCATCAAAAAAATGTCAATCAAGGGAAAAACAACCCAAACCTGAATTTTCGTATGGGATGAAATTAGAACCAGCTACGCATCGTTTAAATATAATAATAATAAAAAAAATACCCCCTTAAGCAGCTGCTTGCCACAGAGGTCTGACAGGAGCCTGTCAGTTTATATGCCATAATAGAAGGTCTGAGAGGATGGCAGGACCTCAGCAGAAAAATAAGCCACCTTAATACACGAGGCCTGGACAGCCTTGAGTAAAAGGGGAAAGATAGGAGGGATATTAATTACGCATAAAAATTCAAGTAATTAATTTTTTTAATATAAGTTAAAGCTATTCGTTTTAAAATCATTTAAAATTTATTTATTCATAAGGATTTTATTAAAATAATTGAGAATATTTTATAATTAATTGCCAGATTTTTAAAAATAACTACGAGCTGAATTTTTAGAAATTTGACTATAATAAAAACTGATATATTTTTCAAAATTAGATCTCATATGTATTTAAAATAGTTTGGCTACTTCTCTTCCATCTTTTTTTTACCTTTAATAACCTTCATTTCTTTCCTATTAAGAAGTCTGGTTACTCGGTATTTCTTTTGCTTTTCAAAATCTGCAGTGTCCAGGCCTATTGTGTCGAGGTGGCCCTGTATAAAAGCACCCTGTAAAGCAAACCTAAGCTGCTAGAAGACAAAAAAAAACAACATTGAACATGTATTCAGAAGAGCATTGCAAAGTTTTAAAATTGAGAAGCAAAAAAATTTATAATCAATGAAATTAACAGAACTCCCATCTCTTCAACCGAAAAATTGTCTTATTTAAGATTACTCCATATTGTTCATCGTATCACTTGCTACAAGATATATAATATAATCAACATGATATGTGATTTTGATATACCGAAACATGTGCTGAAAATGAGTTACTCGCATCTTTATCTACTTCCCTTTGATAAACAGCTGACGGTTTTTGTTGTTTGCAGATTTGAAAGAAAATTCTTTTATCTTCGTAACAGATGCTTGTGGACATTTAAAACAAGTTTCCTGTCAGTATCGAACATACTCTTGCACAAATAGAAAAACGATGCCTTATTGTTCTGTTTGCCTATTTTTTTTTTAAATTTGGGCACAAGAAGCTTTTATTTATTTCTCTCAATTTCTTAATCTAAATTTTCTTAATCTAATTTTTCAATTTCTTAAATAAATTTGTTCTCAATTTTTAATTTTCTTAAATAGAGAAAAGTGAGAGGTTTATCATTATTTCAGGACAATTTCAATGAGGAGTAATCTTAAATAAGACAATTTCTCGGTTGAAGAGATGGGGGTTCTGTTAATTTCATAGATTGTAAAATTTTTTGCTTCTCAAATTTAAAAAACAAAGTAATCAAATAAAAACCTGCAATCTCAATGGCTTTAATTTTAGCTGTCATCACACAATCAACTATCACGTTTTTTTTCAATGATATGTGTTTATTTTTGTACAAGATTATGAAATTTTCACTTGATTCAGTCCATGGATTTTCCTAAATACATATCTACTGAAATTTCCCTGAATACCATTATAATGAAAAATTAGAGACACACAGTATTTTAAAATTAGTAATCTTAATTCTGTAATTTAGACTAAAAAATACAATATGTATGCTGTATATACAAAATGCAGCCGTCCCATGGCCGAGTGGTTAGCGCGCTTGGCTACTGATCTGGATTCCGAGCCCCGGGTAAGGCATGGATGTGTGTGTGTGTCGTTTTTCTGCTGAGGTCCTGCCATTCTCTCAGACCTTCTACTATGGCATATAAACTGACAGGCTCCTGTCAGACCTCTGTGGCAAGCAGCTGCTTGAGGGGGTATTTATTTATTTTTTATGCTGTAATACATGAGGCCTGGACAACTTTGAGTAAAAGGGGGAATGACTGACCTACCCCTTCCCCATCACCTACACACACACACACCATCTCCTCTAGGGTTGGCGGGGCGGGGGTGGCTCAGTCGGTAGCGCGCCAGGCTCGTAATCTGTAGTTCCCAGGTTCGAGTCCCAGCTGGGTCAGCGTTGAGATTTATATCTGCAAAATTCCCCGCCCTGCCCACGGTCAGTAGGGGACACCGATGGGCTTGGAAAGGCCGCCGTCCGTCGGATGGGACGTTAAACCGTGGCCCCGTGTGCGGGAGAGCCATACCCTGTGCACGTTAAAGAACACGCTGGATGGCCTTGACGGGAGGCTACCATCTGTCTCCCAACAGCTTGTTCCAGTGGGGCCCCTCCCCCAACCTTCTCTGAGCCTTCGGGGTCTATGTGACCTGGCCATTTAGCCCATGGTGTGCAAAAAAGTGCCGCTCAGAGGTAAAACAACCCAACCCAATCTAGGGTTGGCGATTGCAGAAAATGAGTTTTACTGACAGATTGGAAAAAAAAAATTCTGATAAATAAATATTTTAAGAAAATATTCTTACACGTCATATCAAGATCATTCGAAAAGATATGTGATCAATATTCAAGGATGTCCAATCAACATGTGGAGTGATCTTAATTAAGACAATTCCTAAGTAAACTGCTAACTCCTAAGTTTAATGCTAGGTAACTGCATTTAAACTAGCAAATAACGCTGGTTTAAATGCAGTTACTTAGCTAACTTAGTGTGACTCACCAGTTCCAGAACTAGGATGGGCCGAGGGGGACATTAGTCCCGGGTCAAAATTCTAAAAGGGTGCACTAGTGCATTTTAGAATCACAATTTTAAAATTTAAGAATTTATTGCTAGTTTTTTCTTTATTTATTAGAGGTTACAGCATATATTACTCAGAGTCTATGTGTTGTCCACAGAGATAAATAATGTTCATTTTACTTTGGAATATGAAAACATTACGCAGAGTCTGAAAATATAATTTATTTTCTAATAATTTTCTTTATTTTTTTCAAAATAATGCTTATGGTTTTTATTTGATTATATAGGCAATTTGTTTTCTTGTGCATATTACATATTTTCGTGGTTACATTATTTTTGCAATAAATATACGTACTATTGTGTAAACTTTAGTTCATTAGTTCACAATGATTAACCGGGGGGGGGGGGAGAATTTAGCGCGGATTTCAGAATTTTAGCGCGGATAAAGGAAATACCTAGTTCCGCACTGTCATGTACCTCACCGGAAACTATGGTACATAACTGGAAATTCTAGACATACCAGAAATTCTGAATTTTAACATAGTCTTGATATTCGGAGAAAATTTAACTACCTCTTAGTAGGGCATGTCCTTGTATGAGAAAACCTATTAAATCTAGGAGTAGCTTCTAAGATTCTTCTCTGTCCTATATGTCTAAATGAAAAAAATAGGAAGGGAAAAAACTCTTGAGATACATAGTTTTTTACAATGCATGCAATTCTGACAAAGATAATTTTTAACGCTTTTAGGTAGCCAGACAACTGAACTTTATAAAGTTATCTTGCAGTGACTGACAGATGTGTTGTATATATAAGGTCATGTTACATAGCAAATGAAAGAGCATTTTATTCTGAATAATAAAATAACAAAAATTCGAATTAAAATGAAGGCTACCTAGGCCTAATTTTAAAAAGATAAACCCTCTTTGGGCACTGAAGGTTAATCGAACGTATAAATACGAAGTGGGTTGGGTTGTTTTACCTCTAGAGCGGCACTTTTTTGCACACCATGGGCTAAATGGCCAGGTCACATGGACCCCGAAGGCTCAGAGAAGGTTGTGGGAGGGAACCCACTGGAACAGCTGTTGGGAGACAGATGGTATCCTCCCGTCAAGGCCATCCAGCGTGTTCTTTAACGTGCAAAGGGTATGGCTCTCCTACACACTGGACCACGGATTAACGTCCCATCCGACGGACGGTGGACTTTCCAAGCCCATCGGTGTCCCTTACTGATTGTGGGCAGGGCGGGGTATTTTGCGGAGATAAATCTCAACGCTGACCCAACTGAGACTCGAACCTGGGAACTACAGATTACGAACCAGGCGCGCTACCGACTGAGCCACCCCCGCCCCCAGACATACTTCGGACTTCCTGCAAAAGGGATGTCTTCGAAGCTCTGTCGTAATTCTCTAAATTTGCGCATTCATCCGGTAACCATGCCATAGGAACAGGCATGATCTCCATATACTTGTGATAAATCGGCATGATTTTTTCCCCTCTCGTTTCCAAGCTGCACCCTTGTGAAAATGTAAACTCTTTCCCCTTCATTAGTAGACTCTACAGCAACAATGCACAGATTTCGCAGACCGAACTTGAAGCACCAGCAGCTAAGAGAGAAATGATGATACGACCTTTGCTTTTGACACGTAATGGCAAGTTTAGAAAAGCTTTCAAACAAGTCGTAGCTCGTTAGCTTCTGAGGAACGAATGCAAATCTACAGACACGTGTCAAGGACTTTTCGAACACCTCCGTATCGTTACTTACAAATAAAGAGAAAATGTTAAAGTGTTTCCTAGTCTCATATTTCGCAATTTCATTGTAGAAAAAATTACGAAGTCATGGCCTACATAATATTTCTTGACTATGACCGAGTGGTTAGCGCGCTTGGCTACTGATCTAAGGGACCTGGGTTCGAGCCCCGGGTAAGACATGGATGTATGTGTCATTTTTCTGCTGAGGTCCTGCCATCCTCTCAGACTTTCTACTATGGCATATAAACTGACAGCCTCCTGTCAGACCTCTGTGGCAAGCAGCTGCTTGAGGGGGTATTTATTTATTTTTTTCAATTATATTTATGTAATGTCATTGTTTTAAATTCATCTTCAAAATAAAGAATCAGTTAATGGAAAATATTTTAGACCGGTAATGTACATTCCACCGCCTTAATTTAAAAGAATCAAAACTTGATGAGTTATTTAAGTTTTAATAACAAGTCAAAATTGTTCTCTAACCCATGTTTTAAAGTATTATCAATATAAAAGTGTCAATGAGTTATTTTTCGGAAGGTGTAGAGTACGCGATATTAAAAAAAAATACCCCCTCAAGCAGCTGCTTGTCACAGAGGTCTGACAGGTGCCTGTCAGTTTATATGCCATATTACTCAGTTTAAAATTGTACAACAATATTAATTAGCTTTCATTATAATTTCTGTTATAGGAATAGTTCTAAGTGTCATTTAAAGATATATCACATCTGTATCTTCTGCCTTAATTTGTTACAAAGTGGCTTTTGAGTATAATACAGTTCTTCAGTAGGTTATGAGAATTAATACGTAGGTTTAGCTACTTAAATATATAAGTTGTTACAGTGGTCGTGTCAATTTGTGGGGTACCCATTTTAAACAATGGCGTACCCAAGGGGGAGGGTATCATGGAGTTATTAACTCCAACTATCTTGAGAGAATGAATACCATATATTTTCGAAGGCAGTGCCATGAATCCGACATTGAAGCATGCCATCCTATTAGTCTCAACCATGTCATCCCCCTATTGGAACTTTCTGAGAACGCCACTGTTGTGGAGAGAGGGATTGCTTCGCAAGAAAACAAAGAGGTAAAAAAAAAGAGTAAAATAATAGCATTTTTCTCATTTCCTGAAAATGCTGTTTCTGAAACAAAGGAATTTATCAATTTCTATTAAAATTTTTACATCTGATTTCAAGCATTCGTAACACATTGTATTCTAATGCAGCTTCAAAAAGTTTTCCTTTTATGACAAGTACAGCTATTATGCACATTCTCTTTATTTGCCATTATTCTTTGCATTGTTAATTTTTTTTAAATAGGATTATTAATTCTAGGATAACTTTATTAACAGCTTTAATGATTTCTTTTATTTTTTTTTTTGCAATTTTAATAATTTACTGGTTTAGTGTTCTGCTTTTTGCTTTTTTTATTTTGCTGCAGCTTTAAAGTTCTATGATTAGGGAGAAGTACTTTTAATTTTCACGATGAGACGAAATTGTTGCAAAATTATTTTTTTGCACTTTATTAATATTATTCTATTGAAATAAATTTAAAAATATTTTAATTAGCGATGAAACATGAAATCAAAACAATAGAACTCTTCTTAACCAGCCAAATGGAACAAAAGGTGATCCGAGTAATTGAACAGAATTATGGAATTTCAAAATTTTAATCCAGAGCACTGTACAATCGATGTCAATTGGGTACATTTTTCATTATTTTTCATGTATTGGGTACAGAAGAAATATTATCTTGGGCCAAGCGGGATCCGACCTCCCGACCTCCCGATAACATGTCCTGACATGTAATAGAGCAAAATTCACGTATTATGAATATTTAAAATATGAATTATAATACATTGAGTAAAATGCAAAATGTTATTTTAGTAATTAACAAAAATACTGTATTAATTCAGTAGTCAACAAAAAATATATATAAATGTACACGAAATTTACTATGTTAAAGTATATAATGCAATTCGTTTAAGAACTGAGTGGATATCCCAGAGGTCCACGGATCCCAGTTTAAAATCGCTATAGTGGATTACTTAACTCTGGATTTAGAGACAGATGGATTTCTTCCATCAAGACCACCATCCAGTGTGTTCATTAACACTCTTACGATGTAACTCTTCTGCACACGAAGCCAAGGCTTAATGTCCCATCCCACGAAGAGCGACTCTTTTTTAGGAAGGGTATAATCCCATAACCCCCCCCCCCCACCACCACCACCACCACCCCATTTAGTAAGTCACTAATACCGAGAGTATTATAGAATGAATAGAACATTTCAAATATGCCCTTTGACTTTCTTTCTCCCATATCATTATTCTACGTATGGAGATAACTTTGCTGAAAAGTTCCGGCTAACTATCAGAAGTGGGAAACAACATCTGCACGCAAGTGAAGAGAAAGGAGGCGAGCAGCTGGGAAAAGGAAACATCTTCCAGATAATATATGAGATTCGTTCTCACGTAAGTGACAAGGTCTAATTTTGGATATTTTAGCCACCTCATCGTGAGATTTATCAGATTAACCTTTATCCTTCCATTTGGGTATAAATGTCTGCAGATCGGTGGATTCATTCGCAATTGCGGATCGCCTTAAGAAAAGGTAAGGTATTCAGTATCTTTCTAATGACTTATTATTATTAAGAAAAGGAATTCTTTTAGCTGTAGCACCTTTGGCTTCTGATCAAAGAGAGCTCGGTGAGAGCCCCTAATAAAGAAAGGCATGGAGCCTTCTTTATTTGTGTGGTCTTTCTGCTGAGGCCTCGCCTTATTCACAGAGCTCTTCTATGCTGTATTATGCTAACAGTCTCCTCTCAGACCTCAGGCTTGATGCTTGAGAGATAACTTATTTATTTTATTTTCATGTTCGTGTATAGTACAAGATCTATAAGCAATCTTTTTTTGCTTTACATAGAATCGATGCATGAGTTTGTTTAATTCAAGCAATCACCTCATCTGTGTCTGTAAACTCTCAATTGTCTAAATTTTTCCACATTTCATTCACTTAAAAAGTTTTAAATAACGCTTTTTTTACTTCGAATCTTATGCTTAAAACTTCTTTGTTAATTTTTCACCTTCTTAGCAAAACGAACTCCTAATGACAGAGATTCATTCTGTTTTGAATCAAAACCACTGTTCGTAGGGCTTGAAGTCCGTATTATAGCAGTCTGTCGAGTTCTTGTTTGGGAAGATGTATTTGTAATGTCATTATTAATGACAGATTCGGGAATGGGTCACACAGCATGGTTCGACTGGTCTCAGAAACGGCCAAGAGGAAACAATTCTGTTTTTAAACACTTAGATACTTATTCTCTTAGCCTCGTTTATTTATAGACATAAATTTATTACATGAGGCATTGGCATCATCAATTTTAGCATTCTTCGCTATTCCGGTTTTTTATTTTTAAACATATTTCTGAAATTAATTATATTTTAGATAGCTTTTTTTCTAACGGGTTTATGTTAAGAAATTCTTCTTCTTGCTTACACTTATAAAGCATTGAATAATGATTATATTACAATTCATTACTTTTTCCGTATAAACACATAATCTCTATGAATGGAACCAATTGATCTGGTAACAATATTTAAGTAGGATTTGAATCCATTTAAAGACATTGCATCGAGATAATCTTGATACCTCGGAGCTTTTACTTAATATTTTTTAAGATTATGGTCACGAATTAAAATTACTTTATTATTTTTTAATATTTTGTAAAGTGCTGCTTAGTTTGTTTTAAACATTTTTAATCGAGTGTTCATGAGAACTATAAATAAAAAATACCAGATTTTTTTTATACTTTGAAAAATATTTCATTTGTTTTTTAAATTTAACATTGATCTTTTTCCTCAGTTTTAAAACTACTTATATAATTTCTTCTTTCCCTTTAGCAAGATGAAAATCCTAGCTCTCCTCTTTCTTATCGGCTGTGCCTCGGCATCCTTCTATGATGGTAAGTAGCTCAAAGATTCAATTTCATTCAAATTGCACGATTATAAAATCTCATTTGGTGAACGTATGAAGTCGAAATTCTATCCTCAATGGCTAGATCACAAGTATCGAAAGGGTTCAGAGTTAGACAGACCACTGGACAGCTGTTAGGAGACAGACGCCTCCTGTTAAAGCTAGCCAGCTTAGTCTCTGACATCAACAGTGACTCTCTTGAATATGAAGGTTGAACCTCATCTGATGGATGGCTACTTTTCCAATCCCTTTGGTGCCCCAAATCTCACAATATCATAATGGACAAGTTTTCAAACGATACAGCTATTTGCATGCATTATTAGTTCTTTGGTAACGTTTGCTGTAAAATATCTACCAAATAACGCCAAACCATCTTTATTCACCCCTCGTGCGAGCACTAGATCTGGCCCTGGTAGGATATGTACTCTAGATCAGGGCTTCTTAAACTTTTTCCAATCGAAACCCCTTTTCGCCCGAGAAATTTTTACGCGACCCGGGTATACAGGTATATAAAATAGGTATACAAATCAGAGATTTACTGATAATAAATCATAAAGAAATTTATTTTAAAACAATTCTCTGGTATACATATAATTTTATCATTTATTAAAGACGAAAGCTAATTGGCATACTAATGAGATGGACGTGCTTGGTTATTTTTACATAAAGAATTAAATCTTGGCTGAATATTTGACATTGCAGGACGTAGAGCATCTTTAACGTTTTTCAGAATTGATCGATATTTTGATAATCGTCAATGCTGAGAACGCCGCTTCCCATAAATACGTAGTACAAAATGGAAGAAGTATGTTTAGGGCCGTTTCAGATATTGTTGGAAATTCTGTCCTAATCCCAAACCAAAATTCATTTAACGATTTTTTAGGAAACTCAAGTTTTAAACCTGTCTCAAGTTTTAACCCAACTTCTTATTGACCTTTTAATGGCAGATGACAGACGTTTTTGATTTCAATTGAGTATGGTTTATGAACCCAACTTAGTTTTTTAGAATCAAAATTTGAAATGAAGTATTTCTGAAACTGTGTCTCCAGGCACTTCAGATAATCAATTAACTCTTACAATTAAATCTTTGGGAAGGTTATTTTCAATTATAAAATCATCTGTAGCTGTAAACATTTCTAAAGAACCATTTTCCACCCTATTCTTCCATATGTTAACTTTTTAGTAAAACTTTAAATTTTATCTTTTAACATAAATATGTTACAGTTTTTTCCTTGAAGCGACATGTTTAAATCATTGAGTTTTTCAAAAATACCCTACAAATAACACAGTTTTGAAAGCCATAAGTCATTACGAAAAAAATGAACAAAATCGAATTTCTGCTCAGTCAAAAATATAATAACTTCATCTTTCAGTTTCAATAATCTGTTTAAACTTCGCCCTCTTGAGAGCCACCTTACCTCTGCATGTAGTAATAAGCTTTTGTAATCGGAGTCCATATCTTTGCAAAGGTTTCAAAACAAACGACTGTTAAGGGCACGGTTTTTAATGAAGTTAATGATTTTGATAGTATCGCGAAGCACAACATCTAACTCTGGTGATATTTTTTTGGCTACGAATGCCTCTCGATGGATCATGCAGTGAGTAAAAGTGATATGTTCATTGCCACCAGCTGTAACTTTTGCAACAAATCCAACATTCTCGCCCATCATTGATCCAGCACCGTCTGCACAGACTCCAACGCAATTTTTCCACTCTAAACCTTCATTTGTGAAAAATTCATCGAATATAAGATATATATACACATCTTCCCCTCTTGTGTGCTCTTCCAAAGGGCGACAAAACAATAATTCCTCACGTATGCTTTCTTCATAAACATATCTTACATAAAGTAACAACTATGCCATGTTAGAAATATCAGTTGTTTCATTTAACTGAATTGCAAACTTTGGACTGCCCTTAAGCCTGGTAATAAGCTGCTGGAATTGGTCTTGACTAATTTCAGAAATTCTTTTAGAAACAGTATCATTCAATAAAGGAATTTTACGAATTTCATCCCCATACTTTTTCACATGAACTATTTTTGACATTTTAATAGCAGCAGGTAACACGAGATCTCCTATCGCGCAGAGCTTTTTAGTTTTTGCAATTAAATAAGACGTTTCGTTAGACGCAAGTAAATACTTTTTGTTGACAGTAACAAATTTCTCAAAGCATTGTTTTTCTTTATTTGTAGATTTTACATGTCGTTCAAAATATTCCTTTGGTTTATTGCAGTACGCTACATGCTTGGCATTAAGATGTCGTTTTAGTTTGGCTGTTTTCATGCCCTCCGCAGCCAAAACTTCATTACAAATTAAGCAAAGAGGTTTTTACACACCACCATCATGACTATTAGAAGTAAATCCATATTGCAGAAATGATTCGACATATTTTCTTGTCAATTTAGGTGCACTACAACCTGGTAGCGAAAATTCTGCCATATTTTCACCAGTATTTTTCCCTCTTCTGCCTAAATTTAGCCACTTATCCATAATCCAATACAATCCAAAGACATATTATTTTGATGCCTACATGCTGAGGAATGACGATAGGAAAATATTAAAAGTCTTTATTTTCCGTAATTAAACTATTATGTTTTATAAGAGCAGAAAACTTTATATGTACAGACAAAACAATGCTAATCATAAAATATAATAGTCTGGAATCCGAGCCGAGGTGTTTCTGGCAGCGTCGTTTACGTTGCGTACCGTGACGTCATGCGCAGTTCAAAGTGCGCATGTTGTGTGTTAAGAACAAGGCTGCAGTGAAGACACGCTGCCAGAAACACCTTGAATTCATTATGCGTGTCATTTTGAATTAATTTTTGGTCGTTACGCGTTAATAAACCTTTTACTGTCGCCAAATTTTTCGCGACCACCACATTCAGTTACGCGACCCCATATGGGGTCGCGACGTTTAAGAAGCTATGCTCTAGATGAGTTGAGAATAAAAATAGCACAGACGAGTTCCAGCGTGCTAAGGCTGAGCAATAATTTACTTTCTAATTGGAATAAAAATTTCCTTTGATAATAAATTCGCTTTTTAATTATTTAATCACTATTTATTTAAAATTAAACACCATGCAGCCTTTGTTGCTTTTTTAATTATTTTTTTTTCTTTCATTAAGCGGAACTGAAAATTTAGGGTTAATTTATAAAGGTTATAATTAACCTTTATAAATTAACCCTAAATTTTCAGTTCCTATGTTTTTACTATTTTTCATTCCAAATAACATAAAATTTAAATTTTGTCATCAAACAATTATAATTATTTTAAAATTTGCAATCCTCTATAATGCGCATAATTCGAAAATTATTTAGCGCCGTGCATTTACTGCAGCTATGTTTTAAGATGTGTCAGAAAACCTTTTTCTTCCATAACCGGGTTCGGGCTCAGAAATTATCGAAATGGTTCGCCCAGGGATCATCAAACTTATTTTTAATAAGTCAATAATCCCTCGGTATATAAGTAATCGGTTTATGAGTTTTCGCTTATACACGATGCGTAAGTTAATACCTGCTTTTCGATCTACGAGCGTCAATCTTCGTTCATAGATTCCTCTTGGAAAGGAAACCGATAGTTTGGATTGTTTTACCTCTGAGCGGCACTTTTTTGCACACAGTGGGCTAAATGGCCAGGTCACAAGGACCCCGAAGGCTCAGAGAAGGTTGGGGGAGGGGACCCACTGGAACAGCTGTTGGGAGAGGTAGCCTCTGGTCAAGGCCATTCAGCGTGTTCTTTAACGTACACAGGTATGACTCTCCCACACACGGGGCCACGGCTTAACGTCCCACCGACCGACGGTGTCTTTTCCAAGCCCATCGGTGTCCCCTAATGACCGTGGGTAGGGCGGGGAGTTTTGCGGAGATAAATCTCAACGCTGACCCAGCTGGGACTCGAACCTGGGAACTGCAGATTACGAGCCTGGCGCACTACCGACTAAGCCACCCCCGCCCACCGATAGTTTGCGAGGAAGAAACTCGTACAAGGGAAAATTTAGTTTAGCTTAGGAAAAAGTGACCAACAAATGCAAGATTTCACTATTTTAAAATGTAATAAACATCTGTGATGTTACATTCGTATTTATAATAAAGAAGGTAATTAATGTTTATGCATTTTTCCATATAACTTAAATGATGTAACTATTATCTATGAATAGGCTAAATATAGTAATTGATTACAGAAATACGGTAATTGACCATTTCTGTCATTTTTTTTTCATACTTAGGTGCATACTTTGTATGTTTAGGGAGATATTTTTGACCTCTGGAATAAATTAAAATTTATAACATGGGAAGTAATTGGAGATTTTCGTTTTGCGAGTGTTTGCTCTGCGAGCAATTTTGCAGAAACGAAGGATTACTATATTAAGGAAATATTATTCTTCGCATTTTCCGAATCTTCCATTGATTTTAATTCCTCCCATTAGATGTTGTTAAAGTTGGGAAATATCGAAATTTAAATATTGTAAGAAGTGCATATTAGAAATTTAAAATTAAGAGCATGATGACCGAGTGGTATGTATTGGTAGCAGCGACTTGCTCAGTGGGTGGGAAAACGTAAATATTTTGTTCTGAGGAATAAATGAAATGTTCATTCTGAGTTCTATAGATACTAAAAAAAATTGGTATTTGCATTTTCTGAATCTTTTATTTGTTTGAAATCTGGCAGAGAAGTGGAAAACGAGAAAACTTTGAAAACGAGCATTTCCTTCTTGCCCAGAATGGATGGTCTTCTTGTGCCAGTCTCGAGTCGGATTGCTCTCTTCCCAGCTGCTATCTGATGGCGCGTCTCTCGGGTTTTGGAAACTGTTTACAGAATATCGTAATACACTGTTTGAGAGGCTGGATACGACCTATTTATTTTTGCACAAAGAGCTGTAACTTAAAATGAGGTTGGATTTATTAAACCCTCTTTTCCTGATATTCTTTTTCCGTCTCCAGGGCTCTCCCAGATGATTAGATGAAGAACCATCGATGTATTCAGGTCTACCTTGGGTTTTATCCAATCATTTTTCCACATATACTGCTTGGCAAAATTATTATCGACACTACACGTGAGCAAAATAACATGAAACATGCCAATTATGCAAAATGTTTTACTGACTACGAAGTCATATAAAAGCCGCAAAGGTATGGTGGAAAGGAAAGTGCCGAGGTCCTGGTTCGAGTCCCAGGTATGGATGGCATGGTCGTTTGATCTGTCTTATCTGTTCTGATTGTCCCTCAATAACAAAAAGTTTTACTTCTCGATATGGAAAAAAAAAATTATGTGTTATGACATTGGAACACAAAGCGAAATATTGGTTATTATAAGTCGCAGCATCCAAAATAAAAAAAGCAGTGTGAAGTGCAACATGGATAAAATGGTTGATGTGACTGACTTCGAAAGGGGGCTCATCGTTGGAGCGCGATGAGCCGGAATATCCATAATGGAGGGGATGGAACTCAGCGGAAAATCACGGGGGCACAATATCCCAAGTGTATGAAAATGGACAACGATCTCAAAAAACATCCACCACTCGTGGCAAATGCGGGAGGAAAAAGGCTTTGGCCAACAGGGACAGACGTTTGTTGACACGAACTGTACGACGCAACAGAGCTGCTACAGTTCATCAGCTGAGAGAGATGACTGCTTTAACAGTACATTTCAAAATACATTTCAACGAGAACTATGTACAGGCAATTGAAAACTTCGAAGTTTGGGAACTGTACTATGACACATACGGCGAATTATTAAGCAGGTAAGTAAAATGGAACTGGAAACTCTCTCATTTATTTTGCAAGTTGTTACTAAATAAAGTGGCAGTTAATGCCTTGAATTAGAATACAGTTTAATTTTTACATTAACAACAGAGAACTGTAATCAAGTTTTCCTGTCTAAATGCAAATTTCGTCTTCAAGCATTAGAGTTTTTTGCGATTTGATATGAAACACCAAAAAATCATGAATTTTGCTCATTATTTTTTTCCACCACCAAAATTTTGACGGCTTAAGTTGCAGCCTAGACATTAATTCGCCATTGCTCATAAAGACAGAAATACTTTTTTCTCATTTCCTATAAGAATATTTGGTGAATGATGATGATATAAATTCTATTTGTGATTAGAAAGATTTCTCCTCCTTTCCAATCAAAAATAGAATTTATACCCATCATTGTAGTGTTGAGACCCAAAATGTTTGGACCTTTCAGCAGTTAATTCCACTGAAAAGAACATTGATATTATACAGATTAAAATTATGTAAGAAATATGTTTTTTTTTACATTTCTCTTATTTTTTATTTCAGCCTTGGATAATGCTGCGGATGAAGTCGTCAGAGACTTTATGTCTGGGATGGAAAAGGCCCCCCCTCTGAGACTCTTTCTCGATATGGACCACGATGAAATAGATCAGTAAGTAGAATCAAATCTTCTTTTATTAAATTTTTTATTTTGATGCAGCGTTCCCAATCTTTTGCACCGAAAACTTCCCTTTTTTCGAGGATTATTTTCTAGACGTCCTCTTTATGGAAATCAAATAATTTTTCTGTATAAAACTAGATGAAAAAATATTTAGCATATATGCCAATTTACGATTGTTTCGATCCATTAATTTCAAAGGCTTTTCTGTTAAAACAGTCATATCTATGTTAATCTAATATGTATTCCATAACCTATTTAATCTATTTCTACAGAAAAACTCGACACAATGCTTGACAAATTTCTAAAACGTCTCCTAGGAAACGGTGGCGCTTCCATCGGGAACCATTCCTCTTAAGCAAGGATGGTAAACCTTCAGCATCCACAGCGCATCTCAATGGACCTCGATATTTTGCCTCCTCTAAATTCTCCCCTAAGCGGAATGTGTTTCCAGCGTAACACGTAGCAAGTTGCAGTAAAAAATTCGCTCCACCTGCTCTAATGCAAAATGTTGAGAGTGAAGATTAAAAGCATTTACACTACTACGCTGCATTTATTAATAAAATGGTATAGACAAAGGCATAGGAGAAAAAATTATCTTTAGCCCAGTGGATCCGAACCTACGACTTCCTGATAGCATGTCTGTGCTCTGACTGTTGAGCTACCGGCTGGCTCACAGAAATAATAATCCTCTACTGTTGATCTCAAGCCATTTTGACTGCATTTGGAAACCCTCTCCTTATGAATAATAATCATTTATATAATTTAGCATATCTAATATATAAAGAAGAAAGTTTGTTTGTGTGTCTGTCCGCTTATGCATTTGGTCCCCAGAAGAGCAGAGGTTTCAAACCTTACATGAATGTTCCCTTCACCCAAGGGAAGAATATAGGTTATGTGTGAACCCGCTGGGGTCAACCAAAATTGGAGTGGGCGGGTTTTAATTACTGAATATCCCCAGAGACTTAACATTAACGGTTGAAATTTTTTCAAAATTACTGTTGCCATCAATTAATTTGAAATAACGAATGCATTAAACTAATTTCTTTCTGATTTCGCGCGATAAACTCTCGTTTTTCTGTTGTTGGGTCACGAGCACGAGCATTTCTGTGGAAATTGAAGTCGTTCTAATTCGTCACGAGCAGAAGACGAGATTCTTTGTTGAAATGAAAGCTTCAGAAATCATTAATTTAATTTGAAAAGTATGCAAAAGCTAATAAAAGTATATGCAAATAATTAATAAATGTTTTAAATATCATGTTGAGTAATAAATAATTTTGTTTAATAACAATAATTTTTTTCTACCTTTACATTTTTTATATACCTCAAAACATATAGTTAATTTTCTTTTGCTATTAAGTTACATATGCCTGACAAATTGCATCCGAGGAAATCTGGTGGGTACGAAATGATTTGAAAAGTTCGATCATCTGAGCGAGGAATTTCCGGTTTTTGGTTTAGAAACCTCTGACGTGGGGAGGATTATGGGTACCTCGAACTATGTCCATTTCTTTCCTCCCCTAAAAGAGAGAGAATTTTTTAACCGGAGCTGGAGGAAATCGAACTTATGCCAAATGAAGCTTGCGACGTGGGGAGTGCCATCAGGGGCTTAGCGAAGGACTATTTGGGGGGGAAGAAATGAAAAATCTTGCCAACTGAGCAAACTTATTTAGATTTTCGCTCCGTTGGTGGGGGGGGGGGGGGGGTAAGCCAATTTTCACAAATCTCCTGCATTTTGCCATTTAACTTCCAATTTTGCCAACTAGCCATAATTTCACAGAAATAATTCCAATATAATTCCAATAATCTGAATTGTAGCAAGTCAGTGTGAATTTTCCCTTGATTTGGCCAACTCTCCTTAGTTTCACGAAACTAATCCTAATCTTTACATCTCTACTAAATTTGCCAAATCACTACAAACTTTTCAAACTCCACAAGATTTAACCAAGTATTCTCGATTTTAGTCAGCTATCCTGAATTTCACAAACCCAATCCCAATTATCACAACTCGCCTGTATTTTCCAAGTGGATTCGAATTTTGGCAACTGCCCTACATTTTGTTGTTTCCTCAATTTGTCCAACACTCCTTAATATCACAAAACAAATCTCAATTTTCACAAATCGCCTATATTTTACCAAGTGGATTCGAATTTTGCCAAATACTCTAAATTTTGCCAATTCGCCGTAATTTTACAGAAAAAATCGCAAATTTTACATCTTCTCTGAATTTGCCAAGTCACTTCGAATTTTATCAACTCTCCTTAATTGCACAAGAAAGGCACAATTTTCACAACTCCCCTGTATTTTACCAAGTGGCTTCGAATTTTGCCAAGAGTTTTTGGTTTTTCCAACTCTCCTTAATTTCACAAAATCAATCCCAATTTTTACAACTCACCTGTACTTTACCAAGTGGTTTCCAGTTTTGCCAACTTCCCTAGATTTTGACAACTCTCCTTAATTTCACAAAAACAATCTCAATTTTCACAAATCGCCCGTATTTTACCAAGTGGATTCGAATTTTGCCAACTGCCCTAGATTTTGCCATCTCGCCACAATTTTACAGAAAAAAATCCCAATTTCACATCACACCTGATTTTTGCAAAGCCACTCTAAATTTTCCAAACTCCACCAAGATTTTCCAACTCTCCTAGATATTGCGAAGTTGCCTCGATTTTCCCAACACGCCATAATTTTAAATAAAAAAGATTGCAATTTTTACATCTCACCTGAATTTTGTCAACTCTCCATGATTTTGCTAAGTCACTCCTAATTTTGCCGTCACTCCGAATTTTGCCAACTGCCCCAAGTTTTTCCAACTGCCCCTAGTTTTTGCAACTACCCCTACTTTTTGCCAACTGTCCCTAGATTTTGCCAACTCCCTAAGTTTTGCCAACTCTCCTAGATTTTGCCAACTCACCATAATTTTACAGAAAAAATCCCAAATTTTCACATCTCACCTGAATTTTGCCAACTCCCCACGTTTTTGCCAAGTCATTCCGAATTTTGCCAACTGTCCCTAGATTTTGCCAACTCCCAATGTTTTGCCAACTCGCCATAATTTTACAGAAAAAAATCCTAATTTTTACATCTCACCTTAATTTTTACCAACTCCCCACGATTTTGCCCAGTCACTCCGAATTTTGCCAAGTTGTCCCGATTTTGCCCAACTTTCCAAGATTTTAACAAGTCATTCCGAATTTTGCCAACTCCCTAAGATTTTGCCAAGTTGTCCCGACTCACCTGTATTTTACTAAGTGGCTTCGAATTTTGCCAACTGCTCTAAATTTTGCCATCTCTCCATTTTCCAAATTGCCTTAGATTTGCCAAGTTGCCTCGATTTTGACAACTCCCCTTAATTTTCCCAAAAAAAATTACAAATTTTCACAACTCACCTAGATTTTACGAAGTCGCTTCGAATTTTGTCAACTCCGAGTTACTTTGGGGGGAGCCTCCCCCCTCCCCCCATCACCCCATGGCTACGCCCCTGAGTGTCATCTACTCTATATTTTAATGAGCGAGTTTCAGACCCGAGCAACGCCGGGTAAATCTGCTAGTAATTAATAACTTCATGGTAACTAGTAATGTGCCAAAACACTAGAATTGAAATTTGCTGAAAAAGAAATGCCAGTAGCCTCAGCGTATCCTTCACTTGCCGGATGGCTTTTAAGAATAGTTTCCAAATACAGTGAGAGACGGCTTCTTGACACAACCTAGGATTAGGATTAAGATCAACAATGGGGGATGATTGTTCGACAGGCGGTAGCTCAGTTGTCAGAGCTCCTGACCTGTCATCGTGGGTTCGGATCCCACCCGGCTAAAGAAAATTTTTCATCCATACCTTTGTTATCATTTAAATAAATACAACATAATAGCGTACATTACCCAGTAAAAACTGATGAGCTGTGGAAACAATTTATAAAAGTATTTACACCAAATCGGTAATCAATTGCCGTCCTGTAGCCGAATGATTAACGCGTTTGGCTACTGATCTAAGGGACCTGGTTCGAGCCCCGGATGTTCGTGTCGTTTTTCTGCTGAGGTCCCGCCAACCTCACAGACCCTCTACTATGACATATAAACTGACAGGCTCCTGTCTGACCTCTGTGGCCAAGCAGCTGCTTGAGGGGGGTAATGCAATGCTGGAAATTTTCTAAATATGGCTACATAATTTTTGCTAATTGTTCTATCTGTCTAAAATCTGAGATCTGATGCAATGCTTCCCAGGATTAGCCATATCACGGTCCTGGCAAGAACTGAATCCCTGCCCATCATCTCTCTTGCTATATGTGTTTAAAGATTCTGAAATTGGTAAAAAAAAAAAACATTAGGCACATTTCTCTACGAAATTTCAACTTTTAGAATGAAGTGTAACATTTCTTTTAACTCCTTTGATTCCCTTTTTTCTTTTTCGCCATCAGTTCTCGCTGCCCGGCGATTGGGTAACACTGCTCTAAAATCATATTCATTTAGAGACTAGATCTAAAATTAAATTATCCATCCAAAATACTGTCCTTAAAACCTTTTTTTTTAAACGTACCTTTTATTAAAATATTTGAACAGTTCTTCTTTTGTCATTAATATTTCGTAATTTGCTTTTAAATTAAGAATTGAAGACGACGTCAAGACAGAACTTGCCAAGCAGTTGAGAGAACACTTGAATTCGCTGTTGGACAAAGTCAAAGACGCTATGGAACATGGGGGAAAAATGAAGGAGGAATTTTTAGAGAAGGTTCGTTGGAAAATAGTTATAATCTTAATCGTTTTTCTACACAATATAATAAAAAATGTCCTTTGAATTAATTAGCTATTTCCAGGTAAGATTTAAATTTTGATGCTTAAAGATTACAGAAATAGATCTCGAAAGAGAAAAAAAAATGAACTCCATCTTATTTGCTTCGTACTGTGAGTGTAATAAAAGAAAGGTATTGTGACATTAAAATATTCATTTTCGTTTCTTTCTTGAAGCTCAGTGAGGTAGGAAAAAAACTGAAGGATATGAAAATGGACTTGGGAGAAAAGGCTAAAGCAAAAATACAGGAATTAAAGGATAAATTCAAGGATGCTCTAAGCAGTTTTTTCGAGAAATTTAAGGACGTGTTTGGACTTAACAAGCGAGCTACTGACGAAATGGAAGTTGCCCTTGAAGATTTCAACTTAAAAAGTTTCATGGAAAAACTAAGGGAAATGGTAACCGCCTTTTTATGTTTTACTGATAATAAGAATTCTGGAAGTTTGTGATAATTTTTTATTACAAACTAATAAGCCAAAAAAATTTTTTTTCCTATAAAAAGTTCATCCAGCCAGATAAGAGCCGTGATTTTAAGTAGATATCTCCAACAATTAACTTGCAAAGATGCAGTGAATCGCGTGGGCAGTGAGAGATCAGCGAGCAGCAGTAGAACCTGAAGTAGTTTCGTACCCAAAATGTTCTAGTGCGTGTGTGTAGGGTGGTTGGCATGCTTGAGTCTGATTTTCGACAACTGTTTTGAAAAATATGTATTTAATCAAACGAGGGTGGTGAGGGTTAACCTCTTCTTCCGTTTGTCTTTGGGCATTTTTGACCTTAAGAACAAAGATCTCAATGAGAGAAAAAACTGGGAAGAGGTTAAAATTAAGCTTTAAAAACCGATATTTTTTTTGGTTGCAACATTTTCTTTTTTAACAAAGTAAACTGCTTGTTATTTAGTTCCACTTCAGCGTTTGCTATTTTCGTTTCATTCCTGTACTGACAAGATAGAAATGTACACGGTTGGGGAATTGTTAATTCTGTTTGATAATCAATTTACATTTAATCGACCCTTTTTTTGTTATTGCATTTGGTTGTTTTAACTTCGAGCAGCAATTTTCGGCACACAATGCTAAATGGGCAGGTCGCAAGGACCTCTAACTCATCTCTTATACAATCCTAATATTTATATATGACGGAAACAAATTATGAAATTACTAAACTGATAGTGAAGTCCCAACCTGATTATGAGACAATATAATTGTACTCTGAGGTGAGGAAGCACGTCCTCTCCTCAGCTTCAAGGGGGTGGGTTGGGGGATTGGCTTAGGACAGTGTCTCGCAAACTGTGTGCCGCGAGAGATTCCAAGTGTGCCGCGAGAGATTTTCAAAGTGACACTAGATATTCGAAAGATTTCATTTTGACTTGACTTGTGTTATCGACGTGCTTTAATAAAAATCTTTCAGATTTTATCAACTGGGATCTTGTTAGTATTTATCAAGCTTTTTCCAAATTTTGGTATTAATTTTTGATTATTTCAAGCCATAGAATGGACAAATATTTAAAACAAACACCGAGTTATGATTAATTATATATTTTATTATATTTATTTTAAATAAAATGTATTTAACGGAACTTCAATTTTCCTCTTTTTACGTAACCATCAAAAATTCTTTTTTAGGTGTGCCGCGGGAAAAAAATAGATTCAGTGTGCCGAGGGGAAAAAAATAGATTCAGTGTGCCGCGGAAAAAAAATTAGATTCAGTGTGCCGCAGAGTAAAAAAGTTTGCGAGACACTGGCTTAGGAGGTAGCATGCCAGGCTCTAATCTGTAACCCCTCTGTGTCCTTGTGACCTTGCTATTTAGCCCATTGTGTGCAAAAACGTTCGGCTCAGACGTAAAACAATCCAGTAAATACTGCAATGGCGTAATTTTGAGTCTCTTCTTCCTTTCATTACACTAAAAGAGTTGAGCTGAAAGTGAGTAAAAATCTAAAAGTTAGGCTTCTGGGTGTAGTTCTACCCTCTCTCTCTGTTTGCCACTGCCCACTCACTTTTCTCCGTCTAAAAAGGAAATTATGTCAAGTCAGTTAATATAATAGTAAAAAAAAAAGAGAGAGGTACTGAAATTACTATAAAACAACACTGCTACCATAACTAACTCCCATTCAGTTATTTAAATTATGCTTATCAGATGTTTTTGCAGAAAAAAAATCCAGCATAGTTTCATTAAATGTGTGCATATTAATGTTTCGTTTTTCACTTAGAACATTTTATTTTTCTATGGTGTACATGTGTTTTTGTGCAAGTATGATAAATTCTCCAAAAGTTATTTTTTTTGAGAAATGTGAAAGTTAGATGTAACAATACTGACTTTTTTTTTATATTTACTGTATACGCGCAAAATAAGTTTTCCAGAAAGTTATATATATTAAGTACTTTATTAATTTTTATTCTAACATAATTTGATAACATTCATAATATCTACAAATTAATGAGATTACAAGTAGAGTGGTTGCATTATTTGTATAAAGGGAAATAAAGTAAAAGGTGGCATCAATGCATCCAAGATACCACGTCCCTCCTATTACTCTCTTAGCCACTGCTTAATTGCTAAATTTTGAAATATTCTCTGTTTTTGTTGAAATTCTCTCTCTGTCGCTTACTAATTTTTCGTTTGTTTTGAAGACTTTGTTTCCTTAATTCATAAACACAATAGCTGTCTGTCTTTTCAAAAGTAAAATTAATGCTATCTTGTTTGCCGGTTTATTTTATTGACTCATTGATTTGGCAATTAAAAATACGGCCGTGGAAACAAATGCTGAATCAAGAATGGTGACACACAGAAAACAGCAAACGATTTTAGGTGGTTTAGAATTCAAGCTTTCTTTAGTGGCTTACCTACAGGTACTGGACAGAAAAAAATGGAAACAGTTCCATGTTATCTCAATGGAGAATCACATTCGGAGTTCAATAACTTCTTCAATATGTTTTTAATGAAATATATGTCTAAAGATAAATTAAAGATTTCAATCAAATCTATCTAAATCTCGATTTCAAATATTTGTTCAGTATTCAAAGAGTTACGAATGATAGAATATTTAAAACGATACAAAAAATTAATCCCAAGATTAAATTAAAACATTAAAACAGATTAAGTGATCAAAAATTATAGGTCACTCTAATAGAGTACCGGGTGCAATGCACAAGATACTAATCTCGTAACCTGTTTTAATATTTTAATTAATTTTTGGGTCGTTTTATAAAAAAAAATACCTCCTCAAGCAGCTGCTTGTCACAGAGGTCTGACAGGAGCCTGTCTAATACGCCATAGTATAGGGATCTGTGAGGATGGCGGGTCCTCAGCAGATTTTTTTGCCAACTGCACGCGGTGTTCCCAGGTACTAAATAAAAATAAATACCCCCTCAAGCAGCTGCTTGCCACAGAGGTCTGACAGGAGCCTGTCAGTTTAATACGCCATAGTAGAAGGTCTGAGAGGATGGCAAGACTTCAGCAGAAAAACAACACACACAACCATGCCTTCTGCCGGGACTCGAACCCAGGTCCCGTAGATCAGTAGCCAAGCGTGCTAAACTTTCGGCCACGGGACGGCTAGCCTGTTAAATATTCCAGCGTTCTGGGAATACTACTAATCTCTTTGAATACTGAACAGATATTGTTTAAAATCGAGATTTAGATTCATTTGATTGAGATCTTTATCTTTAAATATATATATTTTTTTTTATTAAAAATCGTATTCAAGTTATTGAACTCTGAATGTGATTTTTCTATTGAGATAACATGGAATTATTTCCATTTTTAAGTCCAGTACCTGTATGTGCACCAGTTGAGCTTTGGCGAAATCGAACCAGACGATTTTGACGAGTAGTGAAAACGAGGGCTCATTGTGATATCAACGCCTGAAATTATTATACAGCAACTCGACAGATTAGTTGTTAATTACATCGAAAAGGGTGTTGATAGCAGATAAAAATTAAATTATTAATATTACCTGCAGGTTAATTCTGATAACGTTATAAGGTGTGTCTTGACTATCGTATTTATGAATTAGCAGCACATATTTGTCTTGTAATGTTTCCAAATTTAAATAATACAGAAAAAAAAGGCGTTATAATGCAAAATGATCACAGAAAATTGAGTTGAGTTTCATTTTAACAATTCTGATTAGAGATATTGTAATGCGGTCCTCAGTTAGAAAAGATTTCTCATCATCGATGAAAATAGTCAAGGATCTTCCTAAGGGGCACACGAGCATCCCTGGAATAATCAAAAAATAATATAAATTTCGACAATAATAGTTAATTCCCCAATTTGGAAAATTATAATTATTTCATTATTTATGCGTGCCAGGGTGGTGAAATAAATTTCCTCTGCGTCGAAAAACTGCTTCGGATAAAGCTGAACATTTTTACCGTCAGAGCAAGTGAAAGTGTCCAACGACATTTCCTACAGTTTATTATCTATAAAGGAAACATCGCCTGGCAGAGAGCTGGAGATATAAGATAAATACACAATTATGTTGTGCACCAATGATCATCATGCTCTCACATTTCAAGATGAAATGCTGGTTGATTAAATGCGTCATGAGGGTGTGAACCAAAAAAATCTATACTCAAAATGATTCAATATGGGTGATCTATTCTCAAAATGATTCAATATAGGGAAAAAATCTCCGTCCCATGGCCGAGTGGTTAGCACGCTTGACTACTGATCTAAGGGACCTAGGTTCGAGCCCCGGGTAAGGCATGGATGTATGTGTCGTTTTTCTGCTGAGGTCCTGCCATCCTCTCAGACCTTCTACTTTGGCATATAAACTGACAGGCTCCTGTCAGACCTCTGTGGCAAGCAGCTGCTTGAGGGGGTATTTATTTTATTTTTTTATTTTTATTTAATTAGAATAGAACTTTTACAGTTCATTAGTATTTTACATTCGAGATAATATTTCGCTCTCTCTGCCCCCTTTTTCGGTCTGGCTTGTGTACACCACCGACAAAACTCCCGACTGAACCAAAGCTTATGAGAAAGTGTCTGCAATGGATACTGTACCTCTTGTTTCGTCAGGGATTACAATATGTTCATTAGCTTAATATTGGTGATCCTCATCTTTTTCTTTTCAGATTAAGGAACGTTTGAATGTTGACAAGATCAAAGAGAAAATAAGGGAACTGCTGGACAAATCCGAGGTAAGTAAAGTCTTTAACGCTGTTTTTTAGTCAATAACTTAATCTCATTATTACAAACGTGAAACAGAAAATGCTGCGCAGTTATCAAAACTCCCAGTTCGAATATGTGATAGACTGACTCTGAGTCCAATTAGCAGCACCAAATTACAGCTTACTTGTCCATTTAATGTCCTGTAGCTGTAAAAAAAAATGTCTGTGTAAAATCTATGTGTTCGAAGTTTATAATAACGTATTGCTCGGTCCATTTGTCAGGTTTCTAATTTCCGTTCGGTAAAAAAAATTATAGATTCATTGAAAATATTTGTCCTTTTTTTAACAAATTAGTACATCTGCAATGATAACTGAAACAGTAGCTATCTTCCTAATCATTGATATATTTTGAAGGGCAATTGATATTAAATATCTGCTTAATCACTTGTGAAAGTATTTGGAGCGATAGGAACGAAGACAATCCTTCTTAATAAGAACCCATTTTCCAATTAATTCTAACTACAAATTACCTCGATTTGTATTTATGAAGAGTCATCATTTTATAAATTGCTTTTCCATTCTTCTCAACTGATTCGTAATGTTTTCACGGAAAGCTCATCAAAGATTATTTTATAGAATCGCAGCCGTTAAAATTGTTAAAAAATACGGTTTTTACGCTGAATGTTAACCACTAGCTCCTCCCTCTAAGTAACGTTTGCGACTACTTCCTTCACAATAGGCTTTTGCAAGGGATTTAATTTTTGCATGATAATCTGCATAGCAAGCGAACGTTACCGTAGCAGTAGTAAAATGTGTGATAATATAATCAATTAACTGATATTCGTCATCAGAAAATTGCATATTTCAGAGATAAGCAAAGAATTTTAGCGTAACGTAGCGCCCCCTGCATGTAAGTGCCGTAACAAAACCACTGACACTTTCCGTTTCTCGAGGTATTACATCATTTATGGACAAATGAATAACTAGATGGACAGTTTCTATTTTTATACTCCTGGTGATATAATCTCTTGATGATTCGACAGCCGCTCTCTCTCTTGGAATATTTTCGGACCTTTTGAACTGTGGGATGTACAAAGATCCCACACAGAGAGTGGGGGACACTATAATCGTGGAGAGAGTCACGATAGTCATGGCCAAACTTTTTGTGTTGATGTCCAAATTCAAATTAAGTAGTTATTCTGCAGGCCACTACGGTAAAAAGTTTAGTAAAACATTGAATTATTAATAAAAATACAATATGTGATACATGAATTTGTTTTACATTATTTAAATTTTTTTATAAAATTCGTTTGGCCGTCCCATGGCCGAGTGGTTAGCGCGCTTGGCTATTGATCTAAGGGACCTGGGTTCGAGTCCCTGCAGAAGGCATGGTTGTGTGTGTTGTTTTTCTGCTGAGGTCTTGCCATCCTCTCATACCTTCTACTCTGGCATATAAACTGACAGGCTCCTGTCAGACCTCTGTGGCAAGCAGCTGCTTGAGGGGGTATTTTTTTATTTATCAACAAAATTAATGTGTAAATGTAAGTATTTTACATTGCAATTTTTTCTCGATATGGTGGGAAATTCTCGTAATTCATGAATTTATTTTTGTTTAAATCTGAAGTCTGATGGGCCGTATGAAAACCTCTCAAAGACTAGATTCGTCCCGCGGGCCTTAGTTTAGTCAATCCTGGTGCAGACGGTGCGACCTCACCCGCGCCGACGCATGGCACGGCTTTCCCTTTTCATCAGTGTTCATCCTATTTTAGGCGATTTCATGCCTTACGAAGTTTTCCTCCTAATTTATAATTCTGTCATCAAAGAAATTCACTTATCATTGTTGTAGTAGAATTTTTACTAATGATAGGACTCCTGCATTACACATCTGTTTATTTTTCTTAAATAGTCAAAGTGCATCTCTACACTACTTTCGATCAATATCACGATAAGAATGTTATCAAACAGGGCATACGTATCACAGAACAAATGGGCGCCGCTAGCCTCAAAGGGCACTTTTCAAATAAAATGAAATTGGTGAGTTGTGCATGAGTAAAGAGGGCTCCCTCCCGTTCTATTATATTGCACCTGGGCTTTTACTAACCTCGTTACATTACTGTCCACACAAACACACATTTGGTGGTGGGGGGGGGATTAAAAAACCTGAACGAAGGTTCTGCCATCTCACAGACCTTCTACTATGGCGTATTAAACTGACAGGCTCCTGTCAGACCTCTGTGGCAAGGAGCTGTTTGAGAAGGTATTTATTTATTTTAGTGTCATACACCCCTGTTCTACGCCTAGCCAAGAGGGATAGACATAGGGGAAATAACTTCCAAGGGGTTACACAATACAAAATGTGAAATGGTCGTGATCATTTGTTCTAAACATTTTTTAACTAGTCTGATGCTAGACAAAATTAAATAACTCAATTCAGTACGCAAACATATTTTTTGGATTCAATGCAACGTATTTATTGGCCTCCTAGGACACTCATTCCTAGAGACGTAGACACTCAGGGGATTAGACAAGGCATGGAAACGGCACTACTAGTTATAAAGATGGCAGAACGTTTGGTAACATTGTGTGATACTAATGCATTCAATGCACTGCTCGTGCATGCTCTTCGCGCGGCAGCATCAACTAGAAGAGACAAAGAGACTAACTCTGGGATTTCTTGTCCGACCTCATTCATGGGGGAGGAAAGCCTGGTGGGGCATCCGACGAGAGCGTCTTCGTTTGAGTGGTGGCCATCATCACCTGACCTGCACGTGTCTATAGCGTGATATACATGACAGGTGTGAAATAGGGGTGAGCTGGTCAATATTCTAGACTTCTCTTTGTTGAACAGAGCTCGCCTTTGGACTGGCAATAGGTCAGCATGACGGTGATGAATGATTTGGATCAGGGAAAGGAAGAGAACGGCAGTCTATTTCAAAAATGGCGCCAAGTGGAGGCTGCAGTCAAATGGCGAACCCACATCACAAGAATGCTGATACGACAGTAGCTAAATTACTCCATAAACTGTTGAGTTTTATCTTTGTTTAAACAATTTTTTCGTCTTCTTGTAATTCTCCAGATGCTTGATTGACCAATCCAAAATTTCTTCGTTCCTAAACTGCCCTGGTTGTCATCGTCTATTTGTCCGTTTTGGGCTGAACTCCCCAAATAACAAATAAAGTGATCTATTTCTCTGGTGCTGACCAGAACCTTTTCTGTGTTTCTGGTGGCAGTCTGACTACACTTTCATGAAATGCTCAAGAGTATATTAAAAATCATACTAACGAGTGTTTGCTAAAGATTAGGTATGACTTTTACGTCATTAGTGCCCTGAATTAGGGCATTTGCGTAACAAAAACTAGATTCCAGTTAAGCCCAGGAACTTTGCAAATATTTCTAATCGGTTGTAGATATTTTCTTTCCTTTTTTCGTGCAAGACAGTGCAGAGAGACCTACTTCTAGTTTATGCAGATTTTCTCGTACAAGGACGTATCAACCGAAACAGAAGTCGGGTTTTCTGAGCATTACCACAGTTTGCGATAATGCAACACATAAAGGGATGCAGACTGAAACAATAGCTAGCTTTCTAATCAGTCCCTAACTAATTATTGTTAAATTTTGGATGACAATTTATACTAATAACCTGATTATCTCTCCTTTATTCAAGTTGTTGCAACGATTTATGGATATTTTGAAGAAACATGGATTGGAAAAGCTCGGCGAACTGATTGACAAATTTTTTGATAAAAAAGAAGTCAGCACTCGATCTGTGGTGAAAGAGTATTGGGAAAAATTGAAGGAACACTTCAAGAACCTGAAAATTGTAGTTGAAGAGAAATACTTGAAGTTCTTGGAATGGGCCAAGGAGACTGTGAAAAAGGGTATAGATCATAGCAAGACTAAAATTGAAAACATAAAAGCCATTGCTAGAGAGGTAAGTATTCCTCTTAATCGGTGCTAAAACTATAACTCATTCGATATTAAAAATTCTAAATGCTCAGAATACAAATGAATAACTAAATTGTTTATTGCACGCCATATGATATCAATTCATGTATCATAATCAGAATCATTGTTCATATCAGTGGCGTATCAATGATTTTTGGAAACATTTTACAAAACTGATGAATTAATGATATAAAAAATTTTTAATTATTTAAATTTGAAATTTCCCAAATGGCCCCCTCTTTGCGATATGCTTTTTTCTTTTCCTGAAAATTTTAATAGCATAAAACCTTTACGTGGGCATGTTGAGCAACTACCAAAGTTTGGCTTAAGTATTTTTTCCTTTATTTCTCCAGTTAGACTCTCTTATTATCTAGAATGAAGGAGGGAATAACATTTCCGGTTAATCCACCATCCATATGAAAAGCAAAAAAAACTCAAATATTAAGGAGGCATAGTAACATGCAGGCACATAGCCAGGATTGAATTTTCAGGGGAGGGGGGGGGGAGAGCTAAATTTCAGTTTTGATGGGGAGGGAACGATAATTTTATTTCATGGAGGGTCCCACAATTTAGTTTGAGAGGGGGGGGGGGCTGCGAGAATTTAGCTTTTAGTTTCGGGGGAGGGGGAAGAAGGTTTGAAAATAAGATTTTGATGGTGTATTCTAATTACTAAAATATTCCTCCGGACAGCAAAGATTAAAATTATATTCTATGTAAAATAAAATGTTATATTTATTTTTAAATCTATTTTTAGTGTCGAACCTGTACTATGGGTCAAAATTAAATTGTACAAAGACACCTATTTTGGTTTTTAAAAGTTTCAAAGCAGGTTGACAAGTTTGAGATTTAGTATAAGACGACCGGATTATTGGGGGTGGGGGGGATGTCCACCAGACCCCATAGTTCCTCTTTTTCTGTACGTCCCTTGTAGCATGGATTTAATATTTTCATTAAAAATACGATAGCAAGGAAATTTCCTTCCCCCCCCCCCTTTCAATTACCTTTGGGCGACTGTGCTGAAAACATTGCGCTACGGGAATCCTTCTATTGTCGCAACGCATTATTCTCGTATCTCATATTACTTTCGGGCATGCATTTTTTCAACACACCGCTTAATCCGAATCCAGATAATCGAGAGTCTACTCTGTAAGCTAAGATGCATCCTTTTATAGATATAAATAATCAGTATTTATTATTTTATACTTTGCACAAGTTTCACAGTCACTAAAAAGATCTGCTACATGTAAAATCAGCCCAAGTGTTAAGTCAACATGCATTATCGACAGAAAGCTGATCAGCAGGAAATACGACTCGCGAAAATATATGGATTTTCATCATCATCCGCCTCCTCAAGCAACCATGGGCTACGGAGTTTTGGGCAATTTAGTTCTCCATACTTATTTCTTCAGAGCTACATCTGCTGCCTTTGGCCACTGTACACCAATTCTAACAAGGTCATGTTTGACATTTACTGCCCACCCATTCAGAGGCCTTGAGGCATATTGTTCATAACCCTATTCCCTAAACTATAATTATGCATATGGGCAACATGGCCAAATCAACGGAGTCTCTCTTTTGCACAAAATGCTGCTTAAAGAAGGTTGCTGACTCTTTGCCTGACCTCATAGTTACTTACAAAATTGAACCCCTAATGCCTAAGATACTGCATAAGCATCTAGAATCAAAAGCATCAAGTTTCCTGTTCTATTGTTTACACAGCGTCCATGCTTCACTATTATACAGTCTAATTTTAGACTTTAGGTATATGCGCCTATTTCTCTACACCTCTTTAGATTCTTAAAAGCCTCAATTGATCCCTGTTCTTCAGTATATCTAATGCCCCACATCACCAGCATCTGTTACATAGCTCCCAAGTAATTAAACTGAGACACCTTCTCAAGACTGCAACCATTCAGATTAACTGAATCACAGCCTGCATGACCAATTTTCATCACTTTAGTTTTCTCTCTGGTTATAACCAAACCTACTATACTACCAGTCTCATCAACAGCTCAAATGAAAGAGTTCATCTCATCAACATCATTTGCCAAAAAGGGCTAAATCATCAGCATAATCTAAATCAGAAATTTTAGTATCTCCAGACCATTTAAGGCCAAAATCTTTCCCTTGCAATGAATTTCGCATAACGTAGTCAATAAACAAACTAAAGAGAAAAGGAGACAAAATGCACCCTTGTCGAACACAAGAAGTAATGCTAAACCAATTGCTACAAGCCTTACCAACTTTCACACACGACTCAGTGTTATTATAGAGAGCTTTCATTATGTTAACTAACTTGTCTGGTATACCATATGATCTCACAATCAACCACAAATTATGACTATCAACAGAGTCGAAAGCCTTTTTGAAATCAACAAAGCTAGCAACCAATGGTTTCTGAAACTCTAAACATTTCTCAAGAATCTGCCTAAGTGAAAATATCTGATCTACACATCCCCTACCACTTCTGAATCCACATTGCTCATCACGCAATTGACTGTCAACCAGATTCTTAATTCTATTAAGCACAATCATGGAAAGAACTTTACCTGGAACAGAGAGTAGGCTGATACCCCTATAGTTATCACAAGAACTGCAATCACCTTTTTTGAAAATAGGGATAACAATAGCTCTGGTAAAATCCTTAGGAACCATGCCTTTATCATAAAAGATATTCAGAATTTCAGTCATCCAAGTGGTAACCGAAACATTCCGAGCTCTAAGCATTTCCGTAGTAATTTCATCTACCCCTGGGGATTTATGAAGTTTAAGTTTAGAAATAGCCAAAATAACTTCAAATTGTGTTATAGGGCCAACATTAAAGCCAGTAATGCATATATCATCATTACAAACTATGAAAGTAGGACTAACCACATTGTTTAGAACATCACTGAAATGCTCAGCCCACCTAGCCAAGACAGAATCCGTTGGTTTGGCCATTTTACCCGTATGCGTAACTATACACCAAAGAGCCAAAACATTATGACCACCTGCCAAATATGATGTTGGTCCTCCACATGCCGCCAAAACAGCTCTTACCCGACGAGACATGGACGCTACAAGATTTCTAAAGGTGTCTTGTGGTATCTGGTACCAACAAGTTACCAGCAGATCCTTTAACTCTTGTGAGTTACGTGGTTGAGCCACCGTAGATCGGTTATGCTGTTGCAACACAAACCACAGAAGCTCGATTGGATTGATCTCTGGAGAATTTGGTGGTCAGGGCAATACCTGGAAGTCTTCCTCATGTTCCGCAAACCATTCTCGAACAATCCAGGCAGTATGGAATGGCGCATTATCCTGCTGAAAGACGACAATACTAGAGGGATACACCATTGTCATGAAACGATGTACCTGGTCTGCAATGATGTTTAGGTAGGTGGTAGACGTTATAGATTCCTGCAAATGAATGACTGGACAAGGGTTTCCCAGCAGAACTTTGCCCAAAGCATTACACTTTCTCCACTGGCTTTTCGTCCCACAGTACATTCTGGTGCCAACACTTCCCCAGGTAAACGACGCACACGTACATGGCCGCCCACATGGTGCAAAAGGAAACTAGATTCATTGGACCAGACGACCTTCTTCTAATCATTCAAGGTCCAGTTTTGATGCTCATATGCCCATTGTAGGCACTTTCGATGGTAAACCGAGGTTAGCATGGCTACTCAGAGCGGCCTGCAGCTATGCAGCCCCATTTTCAGCGGGGTTCAATGTAATGTGTGTTGTGACACATTATTCCCATCACCAGCATTCAAATTATGGGTGAGTTGCGCCACAGTATCCCTTCTGTTGGCTCATACCATATGGGATAGCCTTTGCTCATATCTAGCATCGATGAGCTGTGGTCGGTCTACACACTTTGCCGGCAAATCATGGTTTTTCCCTCCTCGCACCACTTTTTGAAAGTACTAACCACGGCTGACTGTGAGCACCCCACAAGCCTTGCCGTCTCGGAAATGCTCTGACCCAGTCGTCTGGCTATTATAATTTGTCAAACTCACTTAAGTCCACTGCCTTTCCCACCTGAAGAAAAAGAATAACACCGATTAACACAACTCAGTATCAGGTGTTATTTACATCGTTTCATGACCTTCACACGCGCCCTCGTTTACCTGTAGTTGCTTCGATTTGCATAAAGACGTGCTGGTCATAATGTTTTGGCTCTTCGGTGTATATTAGCGAATAGGGTTATGAAGCTGATCTAAAGGCATCAGAAAGAGAGGAAGACCTAGGATGCGATTGTCAGACAATGTCAAACAGAATCTTGTTAGAATTAGTCTACAGTATCAGATGTAGCTCAGGACAGACGTGTTTGGAGAACTAATTGAACAATCTGGTTGGATCTTGATGATTATTACCACACATACACACGTTTTATTATTTTAGACGGATATAATGAGAACATCTATAAAAAAAAAGTAGTAAAATTTCTCTTATTCGTCCTCTAAATCGGTGCCAACGACCCAAATCTTCGCCAAATGAACCAACATTTGGCGAGGTTTAAAAATTTTCCCCAATAGGTTTTACCAAAGGAAGAAACACGCTTCCATTTAGAACGATGCTGACGATCCAATGTTAGCAACTTCATCAGCACTATCTTTGGTGTACACAAAAGCTTTGATCTATACCTAGTGTTACGAGATGGCTCCTCTCTTAACTGGACATATCTTCTTTGTTCTTCAGCTTTCTCTGTTTTCGACTAAAATGCTGTCTTTTTGAGTTATTTGAAAATCAATTGATTTTTAGTCCGTATAGATAAAATCTTAATTGTTATTTGAAAACATTCGCTATTTTGTTATTGGCAAAACACCCATTACTACCTGGAGTAAATTTACTGCAATATTTCCCCCCCTTTTTCTCTGTTCTGTCTGTTTCAGCCCCTGTAACATGTTGCAACTTCTTCAGGAACTGCTGTCCTCTTTGAAACATGCACAAAGTACATTCTTAATTCTAGTCTTGATACTTGTTCCTGAGAATTGAGTCCTTAATTCAGACATACTTCCAGGGGTGGAAGTGGGTTTTCAGAACTAGGTGAAGGCTCCAGAATCATTTGAAAAGATATCCTGTAATTGACAAAGAGACTTTATGCAATATATAAAAAACATGTGCTTAAAGCCCAGAAATTTTGATCGATAATATTAAGAAAGAGTGGATATACATACAGGTAAGAATATTGGGTTTGAAAACCCACTAGTTCCGCGGGTGGATCTATTTCCTATCGTTAAATATAACGGATATAAAAAAGGAAAAAAAGAACTTAGAACTAGGTGAACAGCGTCCACACGCTCCCACTTCCATTTCCAGCCCTTCGCACTTCTACACTAAATCCCCAATAATTTAAGAAAACTGTGCCACGAGACTAGAATGTTGTCAACTATTGCAGTCTCAAAAATGATCTGGGACTTATCCGGCTGCAAAGAAGAATGAACCGCGCAAAGGAGAGAAAAGGAACCTCGCAGGCAATTTCCTTCGCTTTCACCAACACAGAGACTCTTCAAAGCAGATCTCTAACGTCAGTGAAAGGTAACTTCACTCGTATATTCCCTTTAAGCTAAAAAGTTTGCAAAACCGCTTTGAATCTCGATTCAAAAACACCGATCAAATGCATAAATAAAACTGAAAAAAAAAAAAATATATTTCTGTTCTTATCATTTGAATATGGTTGGGTTGTTTTACCTCTGAGGGGCACTTTTTACACACAATGGGCTAAATGGCCAGGAATCAAGGACCCTGAAGGTTCAGGAAAGATTGTGGGAAGAGGACCCACTGGAACAGTTGTTGGGAGACAACTGTTCCAGTGGCTACTATTCTCCCGACGATGCCATCCAGCATGCTATGTAGCATGCAGAGTGTATGGCTGTCCCGCACACAAGCCACAACTTAATGTCCCATCTGACGGATGGTGACCTTTCCAAGCCCATAGGTTTCCCCTACTGACTGTGGGCAGGGCGGAGAGTTTTGCGGAGATAAATCTCAACACTGAACTATCTGTGCCTCGAACCTAGGAACTACAGATTACGAGCCTATGCGACAGTGGCTACTATCCTCTAATTGACGTCAACTATTCTCCCGTCAATGCCATCCAGCATGCTATGTAGCATGCAGAGTGTATGGCTGTCCCGCACACAAAGCCACAACTTAATGTCCCATCTGACGGATGGTGACCTTTCCAAGCCCATAGGTTTCCCCTACTGACTGTGGGCAGGGCGGAGAGTTTTGCGGAGATAAATCTCAACACTGAACTATCTGTGCCTCGAACCTAGGAACTACAGATTACGAGCCTATGCGACAGTGGCTACTATCCTCTAATTGACGTCAACTATTCTCCCGTCAATGCCATCCAGCATGCTATGTAGCATGCAGAGTGTATGGCTGTCCCGCACACAAAGCCACAACTTAATGTCCCATCTGACGGATGGTGACCTTTCCAAGCCCATAGGTTTCCCCTACTGACTGTGGGCAGGGCGGAGAGTTTTGCGGAGATAAATCTCAACACTGAACTATCTGTGCCTCGAACCTAGGAACTACAGATTACGAGCCTATGCGCTACCGACTGAGAACTCCTTTGAATACAGTATTTAAACTGGTATGCTAAAAGTACATAACTTGCATACCTCTCACATCCGATTAAAATGACTAGAAATAAAATCCATGAATACTTTTGCGGCGAAAATGGTTTTGTCCTCTTTCTATATGAATGAAATGCAGTAACATTGTCTATACTAAAATCACCCAGAAATAAGTCAGGTTCGCGGTTGTTGCACCCGTACCGACGTATGCCTCCGACTTGTGATGTATAGAGATATGTCCAACAATTCACGCACGAGAGTTGTATAGGACGACACAGTTTATTCACATTTATATACAATCACGTGCTGGGGATGCGCTCACCTCCGTAGACCTTTGCTGCTGCAAACAATTATGCAATGAGATGGAGAACCGCACTTTGCAGATTCTCGCTTTACCGACCTCAAACTCTCGGCGAAAAGATATCCAACCCTTGCCTACAATATGTTCAAACAGAATTTCACTTGGTTCACCAAGAATAGTATCTTGGTTCTCACGTAGAGCCAAACCCTCTCCTTAAGGGTTTTGTTTGAGCAAGAGCGGTGTGCCTTGACGCGTATTCAAACGTCCTTCCTGTTTGACAGTGACGCACCCAGGTAAGATTGCTGTTTATTATTGCCCGTCTCGTCTCCAGTCCTCACACTTGCACCCCAGGCTAATTACAAATGGTCGTAAAAAGAGCTTTTAGACTCATCAACCCGTGCAGGCAGTCAGCTCAGACCCGAAAACAATATCTATGAGTCACATCTACACAATAACACTTCCAAAAAACACACTTAAAACATATAAATATTTACAACAACAAAAATACAATAAAAATGCAACAATAAATAAAAATAAATAAATTAGACGGACATGACACTTGGTAAAATAAAAATCACCTCTTTGAAATGCGGCTATGCTTACAAAGCTAGTCAAAAAACGATTTCTTGGCAATTATTAGTACAGAATAATTTTACAGCTTTCGTTTCACTGATAGCTTTTTATGAGATATAGCATTCGAAGCTGTAAGATAGGCTGAGAAAAAATCGCAGTCAAAGGAGGTAGCGGTCTGCCTCCTTCCATCAGTTCCCAGGTTCGAGTCCCACCTGGGCCAGCATTGAAATTTCCGCAAAACTCTCCACCCTGTACTCTGTCGGTAGGAGCCACCGATGGGCTTGGAAAAGCAGCTGTCCATCGGATCGGATGGGACATTGAGCCATGGCCCGTATGCATGAGAGCAACACCCTGTGCAGTTATAGAAGAAGCTAGATGGCCTTGACGGGAGGATACCATCATCGTAGCAGTGACAGGAGGATCCAACAGCTATCCAGTGGGTCCTCTCCCCCGACCTCTACAGAGCCCTTGGTGTCATTGTGATCTGGCCATTTAGTCCATTTTGTGCAAAAAGTGTGCCGATCATAGATAAAAAACAACCCTAGAAGTTCAAACTTGTTATATTAATAATGCATAAGTTCACATCTCTAATATTTTATAAAATATATTTCTTTCTCAGTTTATTGCGCATATTAAGGAGGTTAAAAAAGATGTTGCACTAGAAGCTTTGGAATTTTTCCGCCCTTACAGGGATGATATGGTTGATATATTTGAGGAAATGAAGGAAAAGGTGAAAGAACTGATGAAGAAAGAGGAGTAAATTCTCTGCAAATTTCACTTTTTGTAGCATGAAGCATGGCTAATAAATATCAATAATTTGCAATTGTTTTGGCATTAATTTCTTAATCCAATTCTGTCACACCACATGGTAAAAATACTTCAAATATTCTGTTCCCCGAGAAGAGGAATGACCTTGCCCCCAAGGTGGAGCAGCGTTATCGCGTTGACCATTGCAGCCGGGATGGCATGGTGATGTGTTAGTGTAGGTGTTTGTATGTTGTATGAGAAACCAGGCCAAGACTGACAGAGCTTCTAGGTTACATGCATCCTTTGTGTAGGGGAATACCTCCTTCCGTTCTTTTTTTAATTATCCCGGATAAGGCTTAGATGTTTGCTCTTTGATGCACACTGCCTAAGTAAAAAAGGAATGGAAAATTTGCATGTTAAAACACTCTGAAACTCTCATTTTCTGAAATAACCTTTTCATAGTAAATGTAAATGTTATTGAAAATACACGTGATATAGTTCTTTATCCAAATCTTGAATTACAAGCTCTGTATTTAGAGAATCATAGAAAGGGGGATATTTAACACTAGAAACGAGCCTTAAGAAACATGCTCAGTTAAATACTAAAAAATTTATACAACTTCTACAATTATTTCATTGAACGGTTTCAAATATTACTTTTTAGTTTCAATTAACTTCAAAGATACATTCTTATAACTGGGAAATGTTTATAAAAATCGAATCTCTGTAACTAAATACTGAACAAAATTAAACAATTAGATACAGCTGATTGAATTTTTGTCTGTAATAAAATTTTACCATAAAAACTTATTTCAAAAGTTACAGAGCTTACAAATTAGCTTCCTATTGACAAGCACGAAATATGTTCAATTTCTAGTCTAGGCATTATATCTGGTGCTTTTGCTGACGTAGATCTTTATATTGACGGGATGGCTACTTGCAAGCCCCGATCTAGAAAAAATCCGAGGAGGGGGAGGGGGAAAGAAACACAGCCGTGTAAAAAAATGTCAAAGGACAAGAGACTTGATTTCCAATGCAATATCCCCCCTCCGTTTTAAAAAGATTCTTGAAAAAAAAAATAAAAGTAATTTTAATAATTCTTTTTGCTTTTATTTACACTTACTCACATTCTGAAAGGACGCTTACACTGCCTGGCCAAATTATTACGAACATTTGTACCGTGCGCGATGTACCATGAAACATGCCAATTTCTTACTGGTATAAATATTGTTGCACACCTCTAGTCGTGCGTCGCTGACAGCGGGAACAGTAGGGGAATAATAAATTCGAGGAAGTTAAATTGTGACTTGAATTTCTATTTGTGATCGTATAGTTTAATGGCCATTTCACACAATTAGTACAATCAATTCTAGCTTACTCTACTCAAGAAACAGTGGACCCCGCTAGAGGTCCTATGTAGGTAGAGGTTGGCCATCTCAAAATTGGACGCCATGTTTTGTCGTCGCTTGGATTGTTTAGCGTGCATAACTGAATGGTATTGCACGGATACTAACGGATTCCGGAAAAGGGTAGGGTAATATTTGATAGATTTCAGTGGTCATGATTGGAAGCACTTTAGAAAACGGCAAGGAAAAAGTAAATTTTATGGCTTTTTTTAAAAAAATAAGATAATTTCGCTTTGTTGTCCGTCGTTCTGTAGACATCGAACTTTTTGTTTATACAGATAAATAAAAAATCGTTTTATGTGCTAGATAGGTATTAATGATATATTACGATTTGCATTTTTCGAATCTACCAAAAGTTATAAATGCGCCCTCTAACGGTAGAAAATTCCATACGAATATTCCAAATGATGTAGTGTTGCTAGAAATTTGAAATTTTGGTATTGAAATGTGAAGGTTACGAAGCTACCATTGGCAACAATCACTTGATCCTTTAGACCCAGGAGGTGAATGCAACCTTTTTTTTTTTGTTTTCACAAATAAGTATGTTTGTCCAGATAAATTGAGAATCTTTTTGGATTAAACAGGTATTGATAAAATATTACAATTTGCGACTTTCCCAAAAGCTATAATTGCACCCTCCAACAGTGGAAAAAAAAATCGAAAAATCCCAAAATTTAAAATATTACCAACGATGTAGTTATGCTAGAAATTTCAAATTTTGGTGGTGGAATCGACAGTCTTGAAAATTCCATTGACAACAATTAGTTGACCCTAAGCCCAAGGTATGCAAGAAACGGAACGGTTTTGTTTTAAGAGATAATTGGGAATCTCTTTTTTTAGTTGGTTGCTAATGAAAGGTAATTCAAATTTTCAAAAATAGTTTTAATTTATATCATTAGAGATCACTAAATATCGAAACTGCAAAACTTTTAACAAACGTTTCAAGTGATCTGTTTATGGTAGAAATTTCAGCATTTAAGAGTTCTGTTATGGTAGAAATTCCACTCAGAGCAATGATCTGCCCACTATTTTCAGAGGAGCGAGAGAAAAGCAACTTTTTAAATTTAAGAACTAAAAGACAAATACATTTTATATTTTATAATTACTAATAAAATACTACTATGTGCATTTCCCCATCATACATTAAAAAATAAATTTATAACCCCTCAAGCAGCTGCTTGTACAGAGGTCTGACAGCAGCCTGTCAGTTTATACGGCATAGTATAAAGGATGGCGGGACCTCAGCAGGAAAAAACACGAACATTCATAATTAAAACTTTTAAGGAGTGAAAAAGTAGACAAAGGAAGAACTTCATTCTCTTTGAAAATGAGATTCCCACACGCGTCAGAGGCGATATGCGTTCTTCTAGTTATTTTACACTTTTATTGTCCTCTGACAGTGGAAATTCGAACTACCTTATAATTGAGAAAATAAACAATTAATATTTTATTAGTACCTGTAATGTGTAACAAAAGTTTTTCATTCATCTCTGAAAGCAGAAAAGTTGCATTTTACCAACGGGACAAATCCTTACTATTAGTGTAAACCACTTGATCATTACACTCTATGACCAAAAATTTAAGTTTCTAGAAAAAATAGATCGTTTGCAATATTTATTTAAAGATTTGGTATTTGCCAGCTTTTTCCCGCCGGTAGAGGTCGTCTTTCGAGTTTTTATTTATCCCTTTACACTCTCTAACACCAGAAATTCCAACTAACGGGGATTCGAAAAATGTAAATATTAATATTTTTTGGGAAAATATTTCGCCGACATACGAGATTCGAACCCGCATCTCTCCAGAAACATGCCAGATTATTCTAACCTGTTGAACTAACGCCCGCTATTTTCACAAAAAAACATTTATTGATTTATAGACGTTTAAACGTCTACAGATAACGTTGAGATTATCAAATATTGTTTAAATCATTAATAACGCTAAATAGGGTGATGTCACTTCATTATTTATTTCATCTTACTCAGAGCACTAAAATGGGGCGGGGTGGGGGACACCGATGGGCTTGGAAAGGCCGCCGTCAGTCTGATAGGACGTTAAGCCGTGGCCCCGTGTGTGGGAGAGCCATACCCTGTGCACGTTAAAGAACACGCTGGATGGCCTTGACGGAAGGCTACCATCTGTCTCCCAACAGCTGTTCCAGTGGGTCCCCTCCCCCAACCTTCTCTGAGCCTTCGGGGTCCATGTGACCTGGCCATTTAGCCCATGGTGTGCAAAAAAGTGACGCTCAGAGGTAAAACAACCCAACCCAGAGCACTAAAAAAAGAAACAGTTGCCACCCGAGATCATAGATGGCGCCATAAGTAAGCGCCAAAAATTCCCTGGAATAATGATAGTCATTATTGGTGGAAAAAAGACTGACACGGCATTAGTTCAACAGGTTAGAAAACTCTGGCAAGTTTCTGGAGAGATGCGGGTTCGAATCTCGTATGTCTGCGAATTTTTTCCACAAAAACATTTATTAATTTATAGACGTTTAAATATCTACAGGTAACGCTGAGATTATCAAATATTGTTAAAATCATTAATATTTTGATAGTGCCTGTAAAACAAATATATATATATTGTTTCGTTTATCTCTTAAAAAAGTTTCATTTTCGCTCTCCCCTCCTCTTTTGGATAAGACGGCAAAACCTTGTTGCCATTGTAAACCTTCTGATCATAACACTAACTACCAAAATTTCAGATTTCCCGTGTAAATAGTTTGTAATATTCGTTTGAAATTTTAGCATTTTCCATCTTTTCCCATCGCTAGAGGGAGCTACTAAAGCTATTGAAAATTTTCAAAAATGCGAATCGCAATATTTCTTCGTCACCTATCCAACCCAAAAAGAATTTTTCATTTAGCTCTAAAAGAAAAAAAAATGATTGTCTATAGACGGACAGACAGGTGGAAAGACTGTGATGACCCAAAAAGAAAAGGGTTCTGTCGGACTAAGTCAGATGTGATGACCTGAGTTCGGATCCTGTCCGACTGGGTCAGATGTGATGTCCTCCTTTCTCAGATCTACGGAGACTGAGCCAAACGTCGTGGCCGCCGGAGGACGATGCGATTGTTGCTTAATAATTACTTCACCCTCACTTCGCTGAACTTACAGGTTCGCGGGTTTTTAGGCCCGTGCCACTGCACGCCTTTGAAGAAACCAGTGTCGAATGACGAATAACAACAGTCCATTAATTACTGCTCGAGAGTTAGATAGGGACGAAACACTTTAATAACAATATATACAGCTACGTGCGGGGAACGCGCTCAACTCCGTGGGCCTTTGCTGCTGCAAACATTAATAATGAGGTGGAGAATCGCACACTCTGCAAGTTCTCACTTTACAGACCTCAAACTCGGCGAAAGGATAATCAAACTTTGCCTACACTGTGGTTCGCTCTGAATCCACAAAACTGCTATCAGATTCATCGCTCAACTCCGTGAGCCTTTGCTGCTGCAAACATTAATAATGAGGTGGAGAATCGCACACTCTGCAAGTTCTCACTTTACAGACCTCAAACTCGGCGAAAGGATAATCAACCTTTGCCTACACTGTGGTTTGCTCTGAATCCACAAAACTTCTATCAGATTCACCGCTCTACTCCGTGAGCCTTTGCTGCTGCAAACAATAATGAGGTGGAGAATCGCACACTCTGCAAGTTCTCACTTTATAGACCTCAAACTCGGCGAAAGGATAACTTTACAGACCTCAAACTCGGCGAAAGGATAATCAACCTTTGCCTACACTGTGGTTCGCTCTGAATCCACAAAACTTCTATCAGATTCACCGCTCTACTCCGTGAGCCTTTGCTGCTGCAAACATTAACCATGAGATGGAGAATCGCACGCTTTGCGTGTCCTCACTTTACAGACCACAAAACTCGGCGAAAGGATAACCAACCTTTGCCTACACTGTGGTTCCTTCTGAACCATAAGAATAAAACAGATTCACACAGGAATCTCGATTTCCCTTTGGAATCGCACCCTCACTCCACGGGTTTCTTTTTTTTAGTATGGGCGGCCTCATTCCGACGCTTGTTGACACGACCTTTCGTTTAACGTGCTCGCACCAAGACTAAAACTTCCAATCTACCGCCTAGCCTCGTGTGCTGCACTAGCGCCCTAGGCAAATCATTTATGGCCATAAACAACTTCTGGAGCTGGTTTCTGAGACGCTGACTATGGTATGTAGGAACAAGAGAAAGAAAAGACCTGGTGGTCAATCGCGACACTTTACTGAACCAGACAGTTAACTGTCTTCCGAGGCTGCTGGGAGAAAAGCGTGAGAAGGAATATGCAATAACGGGGAAAACAAAGAGAGGAAGATTGGCTGATTTATTTCATCCATCGAGCAGCGCAGTGTGCCTAATGGATCATCTCCTCCATCCAGTTGCTGTCGTGATAGTTGCATATAAGAAATCAGTACTCATCTAAAATCATTCACTTTGAACTAACATGACACAAAAAGCTCAGCAAAAGCCGAAACTAAAAGTTCTGCGCGTGCTTTTCAAAAACTCTAAGCCTTCCCATTGGTGGGCTTGCGTCTTGTGGCGACATCCTAAACCCCACTCATACAAAGGCAAAATCACATTTCAGGGCTCTGGCCCATTTCATACAAAGTACTGGCAAAATGGTTTGGCCAATGGCTGGCCAATGCGGGGTCATCTCCGTGATCCCGCATTGGCCAGCATTCTGTTGCCAGGCCCAGACAGGCTCGGGTCTATGCAAATGTAGAATATTCTCGATGTTTCTTCTGAGACAGCAGGCCAGTGACGATTATTAACCAAAGACAGAATGCCGGTGGGCATGATGCATTAACCAAAGACAGAAGTGGGGGGGGGGGGCGGAGCAAGAGGCAGATCGTTTCGAGAACGGCGCCTACAACGGAAGCTATAGTTACGTGGCGGACTCGTAGTGAAACCTAAGGTACGACAGTATTCCAAGTGTCACTACGAAGTTCTATAAACACAGTAAAGTCATGATGGAAAGCAAAGTGAAATGATACATGAATAATCATTAGTTACAAAGTTGAACCACCTAATGCCCAAGATACTGCGTAAGCATCTGGAATCAAAAGCATCTAGTTTCCTGTTATCTTGTTTACAAAGTGTCCAAGTTTCACTACCATAACTAACCCTAGAAAGAACCAAACTATTATACAGTCAAATTTTAGTCTTTAGGTGTATACGCCTATTTCTCCACACTCTCCATAGATTCTTAAAAGTCCCGGCAGCAATCCCTATTCGTCTGTTAATCTCATGCCGCACATCACCATTATCTGTTACATAGCTCCCAAGATAATTAAACTGTGACACCTGCTCAAGACTGCAACCATTCAGATTAACTGAATCACAGCCTGCATGACCAATTTTCATCACTTTAGTTTTCTCTCTGTTTATAACCAAACCTACTCTACTACCAGTCTCATCAACGGCTCGAAAGAAAGAGTTCATCTGATCAACATCATTTGCCAAAAGGGCTAAATCATCAGCATAATCTAAATCAGAAATTTTCGTATCTCCAGCCAATTTAAGGCCAAAATCTTTCCCTTGAAGTGAATTTCGCATAACATAATCAATAACCAAGCTAAAGAGAAAAGGAGACAAAATGCACCCTTGTCGAACACCAGAAGTAATGCTAAACCAATTGCTACAAGCCTTACCAACTCTCACACACGACTCAGTGTTATTATAGAGAGCTTTCATTATGTTAACTAACTTGTCAGGTATACCATATGATCTCACAATCAACCACAAATTATGACGATCAACAGAGTCGAAAGCCTTTTTGAAATCAACAAAGCTAGCAACGAAAGGTTTCTGAAACTCTAAACATTTCTCAAGAATCTGCCTAAGTGAAAATATCTAATCCACAGATCCCCTACCACTTCTGAATCCACATTGCTCATCACTGACTCAAGACTGACATTGTCATCATTGACTGTCAACCAGATTCTTAATTCTATTAAGCACAATCATGGAAAGAACTTTACCTGGAACACAACAATAAAATACAACAAAAACATATCAATAAATAAATAAACATAAAATTCGGGGGACATGACAAAGACAGATAACAGTTAACAGAGAGACGGACAGACAGATGAACAAATATTGCCATGGGCAGACGACAAAGTGAAAACACTAGTTCGAACGAACCTTAAAAGAAATAATTTGTTGGTTTTCAGTTAGTTCATTTCACTTTTGCAGCCGATTGCCGTCTTCTGATGGGGTTTCTCGGAAAAAAATATTCCTTTATTTCTTTGAGTGAAACTTTTACACCGAAAGGCAGCGCAGTGAGGCATTCATAAAATATGACAGCTTTTATAGACAAAAAAAAAGGTAGAAATATATAAAACTTTAACAACTGAGAAGTTTTCACTGGTACATACACCAACTCATAGGCTTTCGTCTCACGGTACGACGAAACATGGCGCCCATAAACCAAGTGACTCAATCAACCAATGGCAGTGAATCACCGAGATGGCCAGCCTCTAACTATACAGGCTATCACAAACTTGCTACATTTGGAGTCACCACATTCACCTTACAGACCATCCTAAACCCCACCCATACAAAGGCAAAATCACATTTCAGGGCCCTGGCCCATTTCATACAAAGTACTGGCAAAATCCTTTAACCTTCCAACTTCCTGCAGACTCTCCATCTCAATATTTGAAATATGACTTTCCTCCCTGCAGACACCTCCTACTCAAAAGATCCATTGGACACCAAAAGATCCAGATGCCAAAAAAGATCAAAAGGGACAAAAAAGATCCAGTACAGGGACAAAAAAGAAGCATTTTGGACACATTATTGCACCACCTTATTTCCCTAGCGCAATTGTATTGATGTTTTCAAATATATATATACATAATTATACTCTGTAACAATAGACTACAACTCCCAAAGTACCCTTTTTCAAATATGATTACTAGTGGTGGCAAACCATCTGCCTGACCAATTTTCATCACTTTAGTTTTCTCTGTTTATAACCAAATCTACTATACTACCAGTCTCATCAACAGCTCGAATGAAAGAGTTCATCTCATGAACATCATTTGCCAAAAGAGCTAAATCATCAGCATATTCTAAATCAGAAATTTTAAGATCTGCTAAGATCCTTCTTACCAACTTCCGGCCAACATGGGCCATACAGTGATCACACACGCTACAATTTTCACTCCCAGAGGAATTTTACTCCAAATCTCTCCCCTCTCTACCCCCTTGCCACAAAACTACGACGCAGCACTTCCTTGGCACGAAACTTCAACCACCTCCTTCATTATTAGGCGGCCTGCGGCCAAAAGCCTATCGCCAACATGTAGGGTCGCTAGCACTTCATTGTACTGGTAACTACATTTTGACGCACAAAAAAAAACTTTTTCTCGTGGACCAGATGATAAAGGGGCCAAGGTCCCTTTTACAAAATGGTGCAGTTTTTAAAGAAGGATGTTAGACTCTAACTATACAGGACCTCTAGACCCCACCAGATTCAATTTCATAGTAAAACACACATTTTTTGTTTCATTTCTACTGGCCGCTACACATTAGCCTCAATCTGTTAGGCACCAAATCTGTTTTATAACACACATTTATTCTTTCATTCTCCGCCTGTTTCTGAGACGCTGACTATGGTATGTAGGAACAAGAGAAAGAAAAGACCTGGTGGTCAATCGCGACACTTTACTGAACCAGACAGTTAACTGTCTTCCGAGGCTGCTGGGAGAAAGGCGTGAGAAGGAATATGCAATAACGGGGAAAACAAAGAGAGGAAGATTGGCTGATTTATTTCATCCATCGAGCAGCGCAGTGTGCCTAATGGATCATCTCCTCCATCCAGTTGCTGTCGTGATAGTTGCATATAAGAAATCAGTACTCATCTAAAATCATTCACTTTGAACTAACATGACACAAAAAGCTCAGCAAAAGCCGAAACTAAAAGTTCTGCGCGTGCTTTTCAAAAACTCTAAGCCTTCCCATTGGTGGGCTTGCGTCTTGTGGCGACATCCTAAACCCCACTCATACAAAGGCAAAATCACATTTCAGGGCTCTGGCCCATTTCATACAAAGTACTGGCAAAATGGTTTGGCCAATGGCTGGCCAATGCGGGGTCATCTCCGTGATCCCGCATTGGCCAGCATTCTGTTGCCAGGCCCAGACAGGCTCGGGTCTATGCAAATGTAGAATATTCTCGATGTTTCTTCTGAGACAGCAGGCCAGTGACGATTATTAACCAAAGACAGAATGCCGGTGGGCATGATGCATTAACCAAAGACAGAAGTGGGGGGGGGGGGGGGGAGCAAGAGGCAGATCGTTTCGAGAACGGCGCCTACAACGGAAGCTATAGTTACGTGGCGGACTCGTAGTGAAACCTAAGGTACGACAGTATTCCAAGTGTCACTACGAAGTTCTATAAACACAGTAAAGTCATGATGGAAAGCAAAGTGAAATGATACATGAATAAAAAGGGCTGATCTGAAAGATTTCGAAAGGGGGCTCATCTTTGGTGCACGATGGGCAGGAGCATTCATATTGGGGGTGATGGAACTCAGTTTAAAATCACGGGGCGTACTATCCCAAATATATGGAGAATGGCAAACGATCTCAAAAAACATCCGCCAATCGTGATCAATGCGGGAGAAAAAAGACTCCGAGACACAGGGATGGGCGTTTGTTGGCACGAACTGTACAGCAAACCAGAACTGCTACAATTCATCAGATGAGAGAGATGACCGCTGGCAGTGCTTCAAAACCCATTTCAACGAGAATATGAGCAGGGAATTGAAAACTTTGATATTTGGGGACTGTACTGTGATATATGCGGTGAAGTACTAGGCGGAAGTTCAAAGTAATTTGGCCAGACAGTGTATGTGTTAGGTTGGGTTGTTTTATCTCTTAGTGGCACTTTTTTGCACACCATGGGCTAAACGGCCAGGTCACAAGAACCCCGAAGGCTCAGAGATGGTTGGGGGAGGGAACCCATTGGAACAGCTATTGGGAGACAGATGGTAGTCCCCCCGTGCACAGGGATGGCTCTCCCGCACATGGGGCCACGACTTAACTTCCTTTCCAAGCCCATCGGTGTCCGTTACTGACTGTGGGCAGGGCAAGAAATTTTGTGGAGATAAATCTCAACGCTCACCCAGCTGGGATTCGAACCTGGGAATTGCAGATTACGTGCGTGGCGCGCTACCGACTGAGCTTCGCCCCCAGTGTGTGCACAATTTGCCAAATGGCTAGTCACAACTCATGCAATAAAAATATATCTTTTGAATATTGTGGTTGTGTGGGAAAGACTCCAAAGTTTCAGGTTGAGTAAGGAAAAGCGACACATAGGATAATGCACAGAGTAGGGAGGTTACAGAGTCGCCACTCCCTATAATGCTAATAGAAACATTCTCATAATGTTAAACTCTCGTAGAGCAGAGCTCCAGTGTCGGACTAGAGAACTAACTTCCGAGCTTTGGTTACCATAGCAACAGTGTGCCTAATAGCGTCAGCTTTCATCTGTCTGTAGATATTCGGCTTCTTTTTAGAGATGAAAATTTTAAATGAATTGAAATTTTCAGAATTGAAAATTTTCTTTAGGTATTGATGTGGCATTTACAATTTACATTCAGAATGGAAATAGTTGGGAACGGATAATTACAAATGATTTATTTATCCAAAAAATCTGAAATTTTTATGGTAGAATATGATTTTTTTTAAGGTTTACATTGATAGTATTAATAATCTTACCAATCTTTCAAGGTAAGTAATAATTCTTTAAACGTTTGCGTCGTACAGTTAATAAAAGTGCACTATTTCAATCTTCACCATGCTTTGAGAACCTTAACTATTGCATACATAACTTCAAGCTAAATATCAGCAAGACAGTTACATGATTTCCATTAAAAATGAATTACTAAAATAAAAAAAAAACTATTGGAAGACTAGACATAAGACCGAAATGAACTACTGCATGGGAGAACTACTTGCAATTACAATTCTCTCCCCAAATCAAACGTTGTGAATTTTGGATTTATTAATAAAAATTTTATACTGATGCCTACATTTTCCACAAAAATAGCGCAACTGCAAATTTATATATATATATTTATTTAATTTATATAATATATGTTAATTTATATAATTATAATATAATTTTTAAATATATCATAAAATTTTTTTTATGATATATAAAAGGAAAAAATTACCTATAAAACGTAATCAGTGACGAAAAAGAAAATAAAACATCAGTTTGTAAAAAGACAAAATAATTCGAAAAAAAAACATATTTTGAAAGTTTCATATATAAAATATACATGTGCGTCTGATTTAAATATAGAAATTAACACGTGCTGTAAACTTTAATATAAAACATATAATTAATTCTTTTTTTTTAAGTAATTCTAAAATGCCGTCCATTCACCATATCGAGTTCTGTGCCCAAAGGAAGGGATCGCTTGCTCCGCCCTCATTTCGGCATTAGTAGGAAATATTGGCTTTGAAGATGTCATCAAACTATAAGCAAAGAGTAAAGCAAGACTAAGCTTTTAATTGTTCTGAAAATTATATATAATGCAATTTTTTTCTGAAATTTCTGCGATTATAAATAGAATAATAATTAGAACTCTGCCTTAATAATAAAGGTGTTATCCGGATCAGCAAGATAATCCGTATATTAAACACAGCAAATGCCAATATAAGTCATTGCGTACGTAATATAAACGTTGGTTCTCAAAGCACATGGTGAAAAATCGTGTTTAAAGCAATTAAATATTAAAACAAAATAATATTTTACATTTGCAATGGTGCAACTTTTACTAACGGTACCAAAAGTAACTTTTAAATTATTACTTACCTTGAAAGATCAGTAGAAAAACGATGCAGTCTTTGCTTAGTTGAGCTGCATACTTATACATTTAGTTTTGTTCATTCCGATGGCGAAAGATTAAATGCAAAACATCGAAAGGGCTTGCGCACTATAATACTGCTTTGCTTCTAAACAAAAAAATGAACAAAGAAACTGTACTTTGGGATTAAGACACGCAAGCTGAAATGCAAGACTGAGGATCTACAAAACTTGAAACACGAGGCATCAGTCGAGTTCTTTAGTCCGACGCGTGTGGCGCTATTAATTACCAGAAATGTACGTGAATAGACTCTAACCTCCTTATTCTGTGGGATAATGGGCCTGGCTTTGCGTGCAATCCGACAGTTGGTAAATGTCTTGTTTCTCAGGGGCAGGAAGCATGGGGATTATTAGTGGAGAAAATCTCAAAGCAAGAGCAGTGGGAACTCAAACCTGAAAACATCAGGTTAGAGAATTCTGACATCCTATCGACTGCACCCAGAATCGGATCTAGAAAAAAAACACAAGTCGGGGGGGGGGGGGGGGGGACAAGAAATACATTCGAGCCGGAAAAATGTAAAAGGGACTGGCTTTCCAATGGAATATGAAATTTCGCCCGTTTTACAGGTCTTCAAAATATTAAAAAAAAAATGCACGAAATATGAAAAAGTTTAATAATTTTTGCCTTTATTACCCTTACTAGCATTTTGAAAGGGGGAACATGCCTTCCCCCCCTAGATCCAACCTTGACTGAGTCAATTCTTACTCCAGGCTGTCTAAAGTGGGAGCAAAGCAATGGATGATAGAAATAGCAGATCAAATCAACTCTCTATTAATAGGGAATTAAAACATTTATGTTCTGGCGCTCCTAAACTCTCTGTATGATCTTCAATAGGAGCATGGATTCTATTGTACCGCATTCGACAAGTCTGCTATCGACCAGATGAACAGCACTGATTTGTAAAGCTCACAGTAGGTCTCACTGTATGTAGAAAATGTGACGATTGTGACATACGATTCATTTTTGTACTTTGAGATGCTCTAGCTTAAGTTACTTCTGGAAGTAGTGATATACCTTTATTTGTGATATACAGGAACACATAAAAATACGTTTTTTGCGGACTACATTGCGGAACCACAAATTAACGAAATTATAAATAGAAATTGGAAAATCAAGTGGTTTTGATGGCATTACTGCAAAAATTGTTGAGAAATTTATCCAGAAATAAGATATCTTTTCAGCAAGGTATTTTCCCAGCAGTTTTAAAAATTGCAATTACTGTACCAATTCATAAGGGAGGGGAGGCAAAACGTTTGGAAAATCATAGACCAATATCGTTGTTGTCGACATTCTCGAAAATATATGAAAAACTTGTAAAGCAAAAAGCAGTATCTTTTTTAGAATGAAAATAGTTTTATTTCTCAAAATCAATTTGGATTCAGGAAAGGTACAGGAATAGAAAATGCTGTATTGGAATTGACTTCCATGATATATACTAATCTAAACACAAACCAAAAATTAATAATTCTATTTCTAAATATAAAAAAAGACTTCGATACTGCTTCACATGAAATTTTATTGTGCAAATTACAAACAGCTGGAATTAGGGGGGTTATGTTGAAATGGTTTCAAAGCTACTTAGTTGACAGAAAATAAAGGGTAAAAATTAAAAATCAGCGATGAAGTTACATTGCAATTTGGAGTGCCCCAGGGATCTGTATTGGATCCAGTGCTATTTTTAATTTATATTAATGACTTGTGCGATTTACAGTTAAATGATAAAAAAATTTCTTTTGCAGATGAAATAATTTTTTTTTCCTAGTAGAGACGACATATTAGTTAACGAAATAAACGACGATTTATATAAAATAGCAGACTGGTTCCATAAGAATGGATTGGGGTTAAATATCAAGAAAACAAAGCATAGGAACATTAGAATTAGGGTTGTTGTTGGGTTGTTTTACCTCTGAGCGGCACTTTTTTGCACACCATGGGCTAAATGGCCAGGTTACATGGACCCCGAAGGCTCAGAGAAGGTTGGGGCAGGGGATCCACTGGAACAGCTGTTGGGAGACAGATGGTAGCCTCCCGTCAAGGCCATCCAGCGTGTTCTTTAACGTGCACAGGGTATGGCTCTCCCGCACACGGGGCCACGGCTTAACGTCCCATCCGACGGACGGCGGCCTTTCCAAGCCCATCGGTGTCCCCTACTGACCGTGGGCAGGGCGGGGAATTTTGCGGAGATAAATCTCAACGCTGACCCAGCTGGGACTCGAACCTGGGAACTACAGATTGCGAGCCTGGCGCACTACCGACTGAGCCAACCCCGCCCCGTAGAATTAGGGAAAATGAAATAGATTATTTCAAAGAGAAGCTAAATTTTCATCAAAGTAATTAAATATTTTCTATCTGTAGTGGTGATATATGTTGATGTGAAAATATTGAAGGAGTAGAGAGTTATTGCTATTTAGGAATAATTATAGATAGAAAATTAACTTGGAATTTGCAAAAAAAAATATCTGAAAAAAAAATCAATGCAGTAATCCCTAAAATGTACTACAGGGTGATTCAAAACTCTTGGGCCAAACAGTAAGGGGTGACAGAACATACCCAAACCAGCACTTTTCGTCATACAATGCATGGTCGGAACTCAAGCGGTGAACCAGTGAATTACGGTATTCCAGGAACACGATATTCCAGTAAACACTTATAAGCGTTGGTTTTCCCACTCGTCGTCATTTCTACCGTGGATTGTGGATTGCAGAACGGATGGGTTTCACGAATCAGAAGGCGGGCATGCATTTCACGTACGGAGCTGCGGACGGAATGCGAGGGAAGCCCAAAGACTGTACTGGGAGCGCTTTCCGACCAGACGCGTGCCTGATCGTAAAACCTTTCAGCGATTGCACCGGTATCTGTGCGAATCGGGCTCCTTTGTCAGCGGCTTGCAGGATACAGGGCGTATAAAGACGCCACGTGTTACAGAAGAAATTCTACGTAGGGTTGGAGATCGTCCCAAATGTAGCACGCGAGAAATTTCCCATGCCGTGTGCCCCAATCGAAGGTGTGGCGAGTTCTACGAGACGAACGATTACACCCCTACCATGCACAGAGGGTGCACGCCTTGACACCTGCAGATCATTGGCCTCGTGTGGATTTTGCACAATGGTTCCTGCAGCAGACTGCAGTGCAATCGGACTTTGATGCACGTCTTATTCACTGATGAATGCATCTTTACATGTGAGGGCATTTTTAATACCCACAATTCACATGTGTGGGCCACCAGTAATCCGGACGCCATACGTCCACATTCGTACCAGCAGCATTTCTCCATAAATGTTTGGGCTGAAATCCTCCATGACCTTTTGATTGACCCTTACCTTCTGCCAGCCAGACTGAAAGGGAGAACGTACCTCGTAGTTTTACAAGAAGTCTTGTCAGAATTACTGAACCCTGTTCCAGCAAACATTCAAACACGTATATGGATCCAACACGATGGAGCGCCACTCCATTTCAGCGTGGATGTGCGGAACGCCTTGGATGCAACGTTTCCAGGACGATGGATTGGTCGGGGTGGTCCCATCGCTTGGCCGCCACAATCGCCCAATCTCTCATGTCTGGATTGGGTTGTTTTACCTCTGACAGGCACTTTTTTGCACTCCATGGGCTAAATGGCCATGTCACATGGACCCCGAAGGCTCAGAGAAGGTTGGGGGAGGGGACCCACTGGAACAGCTGTTGGGAGACAGATGGTAGTCTCCCGTCAAGGCCATCCAGCGTGTTCTTTAACGTGCACAGGGTATGGCTCTCCCCACATGGGGCCACGGCTTAACGTCCCATCCGACGGACAGCGGCCTTTCCAAGCCCATCGGTATCCCCTACTGACCGTGGGCAGGGCGGGGAATTTTGCGGAGATAAATCTCATCGCTGACCCAGCTGGTCTCATGTCTGGACTTTTTCCTATGGCGCCATATGAAAAGCTTCATCTACGATAGCCCCATCGGTTCCAATGAGGACCTGTTGCCAGGATTTCTATTCCGCTGTACGAGAAATGCCTGGTGTTTTCGCCCATGTACGCCTATCACTACGTCGAAGGTGTGAAGCCTGCATTAATGTTGGCGGTCGCTCTTTTGAGCAGTTTCTGTAATTTGTGCAATAAAATTCTGTACTTTCTGTTCTGTAATTTCTGCAATTGTTTCAAACCTCTTCTGTCATTCTTGTGTTTCTTCATTTCCTGACACAGCAACTGCTAACCACTAACGCTTCACCGCTCGAGTTCCGACCCTTTTCGTCATGCAATGGCATGACGAAAAGTGCTTGTTTAGGTGTGTTCTATCACCCCTTAAAGTTTGGCCGAGAGTTTTGAATCACCCTGTATATCAGGAATTTTGCAAACTTGTCATTATTAAAAAAATATTTATAATGCTTGGATAAAATCTTATCTCAATTACGGAATTTTGTCTTGGAGGGCTTATGATACAAATGTTAAACCGCTAGAAGGAATCCAAAACCATATAATTAGGTGCATGAGAAGAAGAGAAATTATTATTCAGGATCATAAAATATTGGGCATCTTGCAAGGGAGAAAACTATATATTTTGAATGTAATCAAATATGCAAAGAAAGCTTGGAATGAACATAACATCAGAACTTTTGCAGTTAAAACTAGATTATCCAAAAACTTATTATTGGAAGAACTTTTAGCAAGAAAGAATATTATTACCAGGCATTACATTTATATATCCCGAAGTGCATTTAATTTCATTCCATATTATATAAAGGATTTAAGAAACGTAAATGAATTTCTTAAAGAACTTAGAAAATGGATATTGGAGCTAAACTTTAAAAAAAATAATTTTTATATAAAAAAGAACGAAATGGAGACATGAAATGGAAAATTATTCATGCCAAATATATGAACGTGTTTTTTATTTATAAACCCAACCAACGAGTTTTACTCGTGTGGGATGTTCTTATTATTGCAATGTATATGGTAATATGGCACAATACCAAATAACGTTTTGAATGCAAGAAATGGAATGCATAGTTTAAAATTATATACATATATTCAAGCATGTCTTTACTATAAAGAGTTATTTTAATCGTTACTTTATATAAATCATGCACTATATATGTACATAAAACAGAAAATCAACTTACTTACATTTCACAACAGCGCAACACAAAAGCGCCATTGCGCGAAACAAATAAAAATGAAGGAAAGTTTGTCACACCAGCTGAATGAAAAAAATTAGCCGATGATGGTGTACTGGTTATCATAACTGGCATGTTTCCAAGAGACGTGGGTTCGAATCTCATTCACGGCAAAATCAATTTTTTTCAGCTCATTATTTCATGAAAACCATTTTTTTAACCCTGACAATACACTTTAACACCAAATTGCTCTTATCAAATAATGCTTGGCAACCTATATCTGGGAGAGTCCCAACTGTACCAGTTTAGATTTATTTTAGGTAATCCCCATCTTTCCCCAGTGAGAAAGGAGGCACAGATGGTGATGCAAAATCCACCGTCCTTGGGGTGAGATGTTAAATCGTGGTCGTGTGCAGGAAAGCCATACACACTGCACGTTATAAAACATACTGGATGGTCTTGATGGGAGGCTGCTATCTCCTAATAGCTGTTCAGTGGGTTCCCTTTCATCAATCTCAGAATTCTTGTGACCTGGTCATATAATCCATTATTCCCAAAATTCATATATAAAACAGCCCTCACAAACTTCTCTGGGTAAGTTACAATAAGCGTACTAATGGCTTTTGTAATCCCAAGAATATTATAAGTGCCTCACAAGCTTATAAAATGGGAGGAAATTTCGAAAAATTTCTTAAGTTTTTGAGTTTCCCTTTAAGAGCTAAGGAACGATTTCATTCGACTTTAGTGTTGTCACAAGACCTCCAGACCAAAGTTAGAGCGGTCGCATAGAATTATTATTAATTACGTATTAATTAACAGCAAGTGGCATATTTCTGTTAGGAACACTAGGTCGCGTAATGGGGTAGAAATTGAGTCTACCCATTTCTTGCAACTGAAGCTTAAAAAATATTGTGCTACGGTTAAAACATATATATTCAAAGCTTTACCATAATAGGTTACTGAGTCATTATCACAACCATCGTTCATTATTGATGCTGTGGATGAATGAGAACAATTTAAATGGGCTATTCTTAAAACCAGTAGTACTGTTTGGGGTAAAATGGAACATAGGAGGTAGAGGTATTTGAGTATAAGGCTATTTCTGAAAAAAAAAAATCAAATCGAAGTTGAATCAACACTACTGCCATTAACAGACAGTATTACAGACAGCTTAAAAATCGGGTAAATGATCAGTTGAAGACTGATAAGAACAGAGAAAGCTACTAGAGATCACAACAGAGTTGTGCGAGTTAATATTTTGCGTAGGAGAAAACAGAATGGCATACAGTATTAAGGGATAAGGATGGAAAAGTTATTGAAGGAGAGATTTCTGTCATGGCGAGATGGGCGAAGCATTTCGGAATGTCCCGAACAGTGAGGCTAGTTGTACTCCCATTATTTGCAATGATGAAGACTATTACTGGCTTTAATAATAGCAAAAGTAACTAGATCTGAAATAGGGCTATCTTGAAATTAAAATTACACGCCTTCCGAGTAATTGAAATCGCAGCCGAAATGCCAGAAATGGGAATGATTCTGTTGTCAAATGGCTGACAGTAGTGTTTAATCCTTTCTGTGATAAAGGAGTTGTTATTCAGGATTTTAGGAGAGGTATTATAATCCACATTTTCAAGAAAGGAGATCGTAGTTCTTCATATAATTTTAGGGGTCAGTCTATTCTCTGTTCCAGGTAAAATTCTGCTCATTGTTCATCTTAACAGTATTAAAAAAAAATGGTTGGTAGACAACTATGGTATGAATAGTGTGGTTTCAGAGGAGGTAAGGACTGTGATTGTGAGCAAGGCCGGAAAAGGTAGGGGGGAGGGGCCACTGTATTTCCATTGCAGCGCAATATTTTTCTTTCGTTGGAGAGGTTTTAGAGTTTTTTTTTTTTAACTTTGTGAAAAATGCAAAAAAAAAAAAAAATTCGGGCCCGGATTTATACTTTACGCGCTCCTAGGCAGAAAAGGTAGTGCATACTTATATACGGCCTTAAAAATTTCCATGAAATCCCTTTTTTACTTCCACAACCCTGAAGGGGTAACTTAATCGAAAATGGATACGATTGGTTGGTTATTGGATGTGAGAATTTTAATGAGACGTAGTACAGATTTGTTACCAAATAGATTAATCCCCGTTTAACGTTCTTAATTGGTTCCAGCAAAACAGAGCGCAGAGTGAATCAGATCTATGCGAGAGTCGTATTTCCATGAAAATACGTGTTAATTCGGTAAGTTCCGGTCATTGCGATAGGCTTCGATAGTTACATTATTAGAAAGATGGTTAAAAACTTGTTCAGCAGTTAGCAGCCTCCTCTTCAAAAGTTTTAACATTCTATTTCGAAATTTTCCGCTCTTTTCTGATCTGTACTGTGGTTAGAGCGCATTTCAAATCCATCGAACTATCCCTAACTAGCGGTCAATGGTGCCACAGATTTTTCAGGCTGAACTTTTTTCTGATCTTCGTTTTTTTGAAAAATAGTTGAACTTAATAAAAAAATATTTCAATGTAAAATTCCGTTGATAATACCCAATTATAATAGCCGGCCTGGCCCTACTTAATTTTGTTGCTTGCAGTGGAACAGCTAACTTTTCCGCTGGTAAAAAAATTCTTTAAATTGTTCTTACCAGTGGCGGCTTGCGAGTTTCTAAATGGGTGGGCTAGAGACCCTGTATAGGTAGAGGTTGGCAATCTCAAAATTGGACGCCATGTTTTGTCATCGCTCGGATTGTTTGGCGTGCATAGCTGAATGGTATTGCACGGATACTAATGGATTCCGGAAAAGGGTAGGGTAATATTTGATAGATTTCAGTGCTCATGATTGGAAGCACTTTAGAAAACAGCAAAGGAAAAGTAAATTTTATGGGTTTTTTTAAAATAAGATAATTTCGCTTTGTTGTCAGTCGTTCTGTAGACATCGAACTTTTTGTTTATACAGATAAAAAAAAATCATTTTATGTGTCAAAAAAAAAATACCCCCTCAAGCAGCTGCTTGCCACAGAGGTCTGACAGGAGTCAGTCAGTTTATATGCCACAGTAGATCTGAGAGGATGGCAGGACCTCAGCAGAAAAACGACACACATCCATGCCTAATCCGGGACTCGAACCCAGGTCCCTTAGTAGATAGGTATTAATGATATATTACGATTTGCATTTTTCGAATCTACCAAAAGTTATAAATGCGCCCTCTAACGGTAGAAAATTCCATACGAATATTCCAAATGATGTAGTGTTAGAAATTTGAAATTTTGGTATTGAAATGTGAAGGTTACGAAGCTACCATTGGCAACAATCACTTGACCCTTTAGACCCAGGAGGAGGTGAATGCAACCTTTTTTTTGCTTTAACAAAAAAGTATGTTTGTCGAGATAAATTAAAAAATCTTTTTGGATTAAACAGGTATTGATGAAATTTGCGACTTTCCCAAAAGTTATAATTGCACCCTCTAACAGTGGAAAAAAAATCGAAAAATCCCAAAATTTAAAATATTACAAACGATGTAGTTATGGCTAGAAATTTCAAATTTTGGTGGTGGAATGCGACAGTCTTGAAAATTCCATTGACAACAATTAGTTGACCCTAAGCCCAAGGTATGCAAGAAACGGAACGGTTTTAAGAGATAATTGGGAATCTCTTTTTTTAGTTGGTTGCTAATGAAATGTAATTCAAATTTTCAAAAATAGTTTTAATTTATATCATTAGAGATCACTAAATATCGAAACTGCAAAACTTTTAACAAACGTTTCAAGTGATCTGTTTATGGTAGAAATTTCACTGAGAGCAATGATCTGCCCACTATTTTCAGAGAGCAAGAGAAAAGCAACTTTTTAAATTTAAGAACTAAAAGACATACTTTTTATATTTTATAATTACTAATAATATACTGTGCATTTCCCCCATCATACATTAAAAAATAAATAACCCCTCAAACAGCTGCTTGTACTCTGACAGGAGCCTGTCAATTTATACACCATAGTAGAAGGTCCATGAGGATGGCGAGACCTCAGCAGAAAACCGACATGAACATTCATAATTAAAACTTTCAAGGAGTGAAAAAGCATTCAAAGGAAGAACTTCATTCGCTTTGAAAATAAGATTCCCATATGCGCCAGAGGCGATATGCTCCCTTTATTTTACACTTTCAGTACCCTCTGACTGGAAATTCGAACTACCGTATAATTGAGAAACTTATTTTATTAGTACCTGTTTTGTGCAAAAAAAAGTTTTCCCATTTATCTCTTAAAGCAGAAAAGTTGCATTTTACCAACGGGACAAATCATTACTATTAAGGTAAACCACTTGAATTTTTGATCATAGAGTGTAATGGTAAAGTTTCTAGCAAAAATAGATAGTTTGCAACATTTAAAGATTTGATATTTTCCAGCTCTTTTCCACCGCTAGAGGTCGCCATTTGAGTTTTTATATACCGCCTTCAGCACTCTCTAACAGTGGAAATTCCACTGATGGGATTCAAAAAATGTAAATATTAATATTTTTGCACAGCATGGGCTAAATGGCCAGGTCACAAGGAACCCGAAGGCTCAGAGAAGGTGGGGGAGGGGACCCACTGGAACAGCTGTTGTGAGACAGATGGTAGCCTCCCGTCAAGGTCATCCAGTGTTCTTTAACGTGCACAGGGTCTCCCGCACACAGGGAACGTCGCCCTTTCCAAGCCCATCAGTGCCTCCTATTGACCGTGGGCAGGGCGTGGAGTTTTGCGAATTCTCAACGCTGACCCAGCTGGGACTCGAACCTGGGAACTGCAGATTACGAGCCTGGCGAGCTACCTACTGAGCCACCCCTTGCCTCTTGTACTTTTACGAATCTATGGAAAGTGTGGAGAAATAGGCGTATACATCTAAACCTCGTTAGAATTGGTGTACAGTGGAGAGATGCATAAGATATAGCTCAGGAGAGATATGCTTCGAGAACTAAACTGCGTGATTTGGTTGGACCTCCTTAGCCCATGGCTGCTTGAGGATGACGATTACATTAATTGTACTTTTGTGTAACATGTACAGTGAAATGATACTGTATGCGTTTGCCATTCTTGATATGGCAAAGTTTATTTTCATGCTCTAATTTTGTTTATAAATAAAAATTTATTTCCTCTGCTTTCAGTCATATGCTTAAACATCTGTCTGAATGAAACAAAGTCTGCACTCTTTCGCGATCCAATTAGTACTGCAAGTTTTAGGGTCATTATTTTACATCCTCCAAACCCTCTTTATACCACTTACTTAAAACATTTTCATTGTTGCATCCCCATTAGTGCTCTTATTTTCCATGCTGCTTCTAAGAACTGGCATGATTGCTTGTCAACTGCAACATAATAAAACACATGTTGGAACACGTATGAATTGCCATAGCGCTCAGTCAACTGAACAATAAACTGTAAAAGCTTTCCGCAAACTTTACCGTCACTTGTATCTTGCACATACTGAAGATATGAAGTTGGTTCCAATTTTGAACCACCAGGAATTAAAAGTTAAATTTGTTGATGTGAAAGTTCAGAATCTGTAGTGTAATATTTTGGTAAAAGTTATTAAAAGTTTGGGCCAGGCCACTCCATTTTCGAATTTGTTTCCTGTACTATTTCTATTTTTAACTAATAATATTTATGATAATACTGAAAATTTTTAATGGAACGATTTAAACTGAATAATTATGTAATTCAGGTAAACGGAAATGTGAAATTGTTTTCACCTCTGTTGATCAATGTTCCCTCACCAAATAATTTTTTCTGTCCAACATCAACACGCAAAATTTTTTCGTTAAAACTGCTCCGAATGCATGTGGTAATCAACATATATAGGATTATAAAAGAGAACTTCAATAAATAGTTTCTGACTGATTAAAGAGAACTTATTTAAAAAGTTTATATTTTTGAAGATTGTTTTATGATTTAATCTTTTAAAGCTTTTTATATTAGTAAGCCACATAAAAAAGCTTTACCCTTCCAGTATATAGTAATTTCCTTTCCATTTCAGCTAAAGTCTAGACAAACTCTGAACACACCACTGATCTGAATGTTTTAAAAAAAAACTTCATTTGAAACATCAGATGAGACTAGATCAAAGTACAGATTTCTTTTAATGCAAATTGGAAACTAATCCGAATATTGAAAACCAATCCCAAAGATTTTAACACAAATTGAAACCTATCCCAGTGGGTATCATAAAATACAGTCTAGATATTAAAGCATAACAAGATTTTTTTTCTTGCTAAAATATTTTAACAAATTCGTAAATCAACAGCAGATTGCTTGTTTTTAGTTAAAAAATAGTAATGTGAAATAATAACCTATAGAGAATTTAAAAATTAAATAATCCTACAAAATTAACTAATACAAAACTTCTGCTTTCTTGGTTGCAAAACTTTCCAAACTTAATATATACCTTTGAAACATAAATTTTAAATATCTGAATTAATGTATATCTTGCTTAGAAAACAACTTCTGATATTTGTTTAATATCTGTTTATCAGTAGGGATTTTTTTAGTTCTTTTTGTAGATATATTTTCCAAAGGCTGTCAAACAGTAAAGCTTAAATAGTTGAAATCCAAAGTGAATGCACAGTATTCCCTGTTAAGAAACAATAATTAATAGATTCTCAGAATCTATTAAGCTTAATTAGATTTCATATTTAAAACATTCATGTTCAAACAAAAGCATTCGCTTAAAACCGATTCTTTATTACTGTTGCATATAATGTAATTTTACGTTAGACTAAAGTATGATATTTTATTACTATATTGCACTTCAATTTCAAGCAGTCCCCCCACACAAAAGTTGTCTGGTGTAGAGTGAATTTTTATTTGCATTTAACATTATTAGTAAAAGATTTAAGAATTTCAAAAGATTTTGCATATATTCTTAGCTATAAAAAATAATTTAAGTCAATCTGATTCACATACAGGATGCTATATCGTGGTATTTTTGTGTACATAAAGACCTCAAGTAATAAACTGTAAAAACTTTGACCTTTTATTTTCTTCCAACTCTGGAAAATACCAAAAGCTTTTTGTAATACACTGAAACAGAAAGCTCGTCAACCTCAGTCACAGCATTGCTTTCACTGTCAGTGATAGTGTTAAGTGCAGTTAAATGTTACAAAACATTTGCAACACTACTCAAAAATGAATTTTAAAGAAAGCTTAAATGTAGCATAGTATAGTCGGCAATAGCTAAAAATATCTTAAATTTAGTTACAATAATCACTAATAAAATACTGAGAACACAAAGAGGCACTTTTGCAAAGTATAGTAATTAGCAATGCAGAGCTAAAAAAACAATATGTATCATATCTTAGCATCGGTTAATGATTTACATACCTACTTTAAATCTAATCAATGCATTATACCTTAGTTTTTTCATAGCAATTATTCAGCATATTACATAGCTCACATGAAAATGTCAAAGAAATATTTTATTGATCAAAGGTTAATTTTGTATTAAAAGTTTTAAAATGCAGAATTGATTTTTGCATACTTTTCACTGATATATTTGTAGAAAAATATATATTTAAAAAAACTTGTTTTGTACAAATTCGAAACGCTAAATATTTTGTGGAAAACATTTTGTCGACGTACGGGACTCGAACCCACATCTCTCCAGAAACATGCCAGAATACTCTACCATTGAACTAATGCCAGTTTTTCTCCACAATATTTTTCACTCTCTCCATGATTTCAGCACCTACAGTTGGCGCAATCTATGATCTCGGGGTGACAACTCTTTCTTTCGCTGAGTAAGATGGCATAATGAAGTCACTTCACACTGTTAGCGTTTTTTTTCCCATTTAAATAAAAAATAATAATGCTAATAGTGTAAAGCGATTTCATTATTTCTATCTTAGTGCAATAAAAAATAGTTGCCACCCGAGATCTTGGGTGGCACCAACTGCAAGTGCCAAAATCACGGGAAGAGTGAAAAAGTCGTTAAAAATTGACTGTGAAGATTGTCTTTTCTCCACATTTCAATCACGCACACATACACAGATCTGGTTTTAGTTCAACGATAGAATACTCTGGCATGTTTCTGAAGAAATGCGGGTTCGAGTCCCGTAAGTCAGTGAAACTTTTTCCACAAAATATTTATTGATTTATAGATGTTAAAAAGGCAACAGATAACTGATTCGTATTTATTGTTTATGAATTCAATAACATGAGTTAGAAATGACAATCCAATAAAGAAATATTCTTTTTTTAATTTGAAAATAATACGATTAAGTGCTTCTTGGTGGTGGTGCATTTTCTTAACACTAGGTCCTAATATTTTCAAAGTACTAGGATAATGACTAGGCATCGTATAATGTTCAATTATCATAGATATTTTTACATGGACAATGCACTCAAACTATATATGTTTACCATTTATATTTTTCTGAATTGGCATTTTTCAATTTTGTGTCCATTCTGTATGGCAGTAGCGGCTTTCAGAAAGATATTATTCACTAAATGAAATACCTATGATATTTATTAAATACATTTTTCCCTGTGTTATTTTACTGAATATGCCAATTACATCAGTATCCACATAATGCTGATAGATTTTTATCGAAAAGTGTACCTTTAACTAAAATTTCCGTTTAAATATCAGATAATAGGCATGGACGTTTGTATTGTTTTTCTGCTGAGGTCCTTCCATCCTCTGACCATCTACTCTGGCATATAAACTGACAGGCTCTGTCAGACCTCTGTGACAAGCAGCTGCTTGAGGGGATTTTTTTCAATTATATTATTTATTCATTGAATTCCAATAGGAAATTTGCTTGTCTTGAAGTGGAAAAATAAAAGTTTTTCTAAATTCATGTTTGAATTTCATCAGAGATGAAAACCTCAGTACCTATTGGAGTGACACAGGAGATACTCTTGTACCTCTTGTACTGAATTTGTGACAGGGCAAGTCAGTAGTTGGATATTAGTGTGGGATAGGGGTTAAATCTGTTAAAATGATTAATGTCAAATCTGTTAAATTGATAAACATTTCTAACACCAAAATCAAGCCCATGTTCCATTAGAAACTGCCAAGTCACATGCATTATTGTGGAAAAGCAGACTAAGACTGATGGGAATCACCACTATTCTTCCTAACCCTATCTGATGCAGATTTTACAGATATTATTTATACCTTCAGATCTACAATGAAAGCTGATTTAGTGTAAAGGGGAAATTAAAATTAGCAAATTTAATTTGATCTTGATGCCTTAATTGTGAAATAAGTCAATATTACAAATTGAATCTCAGCATATGTTAAAAAAAAAATTGATGTTTCCCACTGGTTGGCAAGAACTATTGAAGAATTAAATAATTTAACTATGATCATCATAAGAAAATATGTTTGCCTTTATATCTTCTGAATGAAACCGTTTCAATCCTATTTTACCTACATTTTTCAGAGTAGCAGAATTCTAATTTAAACAAAATTTACACAAAAACACATAAAGCGATATTTTCAGAAAAATTATCAAGTGCAATTTACTCCACAAAAAACAAATGCTGACATGCACACTCAAATGCAATAGTATTAACTCGAATTAGCCAAGTTTCAATGTTTAAATAACTAAAAAACAAGGCCAGGATACTTTAGCATTAAAATTACATATAATTTACAGCATGCAAAACGTAAGATTATGAATTTTGTTTGGTTCACCTCTGAGTGGCACTTTTTTGCACGCAATGGGCTAAATGGCCAGGTTACAAGGACCCCAAAGGCTCAGAGAAGGTTGGGGGAGGTGACCCACTGGAACAGCTGTTGGGAGACAGATGGTAGCTTCCAGAAAGTTGGGAGAGGGGACCCACTGGAACAGCTGTTGGGAGATAGATGGTAGCCTCCCGTCAAGGCCATCCAGCGTGTTCTTTAACGTGCACAGGGTATGGCCCTCCCACACGTGGAACCACAGCTTAAAGTCCCATCCAATGGACAGTGAGCTTTCCAAGCCCATCGGTCTCCTATTGGCTGTGGGCAGGGAGTTTTGCAGAAGGCTCAACGCTGACCCAGCTGGGACTCGAATTTGGGAACTGCATATTATGAGCCTAGCATGCTAGTGACTGAGCCATCCCCACCCCATTAGTCTACGAAAGTAGGGAAAATATTTTCATGGAGCAGTATATTAAATTCAGTGCATATATGACAAGATGCCATGCTTTTTTTTTTGATAAACCATAACTCTTGTATCTAAGAATATGAAAGCTTGAAATTTGGATGATGCAGTCCCAAATCACTTGATGGGAAAAAAATACAAATATGGATTTAAAAAAAAATAACTTTCTAAGTAGATGTGAAACAAGCGATTTTTGTAGAAAATTCGTTTTCGTACTAAAACAAAACAAACATAAAAGTGTGACCCAAAAATTTCTTGGCTGAGAAATTGAAAGATAATAAATGGGTTATAATATGCTTATCAAATAATACACTTATAGTTCTTTAAGGAAAGTTAAGCTACTTTTTTTTGCCTATAACTCTAATTCCTTGCTTTTAATAAAATTACTCAACCCTCAATTACATTTTTAAAGAGGCAATATTGGGTGAAATTTTACAAAGGTTCATTAAAGAAAAATGCAGAGGCAAAAAAAATTACTCTGGCTCTTTTAGACCCACATTATACATTTATTTACAGTTATATCCTTTACCAGAATCAATGTTTCTTATTTCTAAATACTGAAAACTATTCAAAGTTTATCTTGTCTGAAAATTAATCATTTGGTTTATTTCACTTAAAAGGCATACACACAACTGGAAATACTGTGTTCAATAATTCATAAAGCTGTACACCACTAAAAGCATTTAATATCAAATTTTAAATTATATGCTAAATCAGGTTGGTTGAACCTGTGGCACATTAAATAATCAAAAGTGAATCTGGCTTATTTCTTGCATTTTTTAGGTGTATAACTAAACAATTTTGATAATTCATAGTGCTTATTAGAAATGTATATTTTTGTTTTAATCGAGATATTTTCTCGAGTCCTTAAAATATGCAGTTTTTTTTCCAGTTCATTACTTAGAAATGTTTGCTTTTAAGTACAGAATTTTTTCTGTAGCTCTTTAAGAATATAGTTTTTTCCCCTGTGGTTCTTCACCACGTTTGGATGCCCTGTGATAAACAACTTTTAAGCTTCAGCAATCAATACTTGATACTCCAGATTATGCTGCCAAAGGGAGGATTTAATTGTCTTTCGCTGCAGAAAGTTTGTTCATTAAGTACTTAAAAATCAAAAAGTTGTAAGAAGATTAACAAAATCTGGAAACTAAATTATTAGAAACCCTTCCAATTAAGATGTAACATAATTCTAAACATTTTGCAAAAGCTCAAAGTAATAACACTAAAAATTTTCATTCAATAAAAAATATTTGCTCTTTAACTTATGATTAATTTCTTATCATACCTTAAAATTGCATCCCAATTCTATAAGCAGAAATACTGCAAAATTAAAATGTAGATTTATAATGAACATTATTACTTGTCTTATAGTTCTATTTTGTATTGTGTGCCATTTCACACAGGCATACTCTGAAATCTAAAAACATTGCACATTTCTAAACTGTTTATTGAAGTCATAACTAGCACATGATTACAAACAGAATTCATTTTAATTTTGTGGGCTACTTAATAAATCTAATTATAAAAAAAATTACTAGGCAAAATTTTTATTTGTTCCCTTATTTCCTATAAAATATCCAGATTTCAGTTTTTCTCAATACTGTATCAATTTTCCAGTAAATTACGCATGGTTAACTATACAATGTATATAAATGAATTTATTTACATTTTTGTTACATAAACTCTCAAGAACTTCATTGGAGAAATTTTTCACATCTATGTTTGATTCTATTCCCAAACCCCATGCAAAATCCAAGAAGATAATCTTTTCCCCTCCAGTTGATTGCTTTGATGGAAATGGGAACTTAGGCAGCACAAAAAAATTTACACCAGAAAGTTTTTGAAAAGAAAGCAATTTTTTAGGAAATGTTTTTGATTGAAAACATTTCCTGAATTCTGCAGAATTTTAATCTGCATTTCCACTACAAGTATTTTGTATAATTTAAAATTACAAGCATCATTATACTGTTTTTTCAAAGTATTTTTTTCGCACAAATGATCTATTATCAAAATTTACTATATGTATCATCAATGTTTGATGCAATATATATTATATAGTAGTGAACATAAACATTTAAGCTATCTGAAAACTGCAAAAAGATCAAAAACTTAGTTTAATGTTAACACAAAATAACTTAAACCAAATGTAACCCTAGAAGGGTAAATGGAAATATCTTCCAAGCAAGGATTTTTAGTTTCTCCTTTAGAGTTGAAAAAATGGGTAAAAAAGTTATGCATATAATGTTAAAATGTGCTAACACATTTCAAGTGCCCTTAAACGAATTATTCACTCAATATAAAAAACTGTATTTAACTTGTTTACTTCAGATTTGTTTTGAAGACCCCTGCTATTCTTTCTCTGATTAAGTATGTTAAATTCATGGGGTGTGCAGGATTAGGTAGAAGTGAAAAGACCTTATTAAAAATCTCAAAAATGTGTAGATAAATAGCCAAAATGTTTGAGATAAATATAGCAAAAAATGAGGGATACTTGATTCAGCCTGCGAGTTTGTTAACCCTTTGTTCAGTTTTTTTTTTCTCCCCACTGGTGTTTGTATTTAGTAAAATCATTAAAAATACTAAGTTTATTGACAGTAGCATTCATGCTACTATGTAGAAAAATCCATCGTAACTATAAGATGAGGAACACGAGAAAATTTAAAGTTAGATCACATCTTTGTAGCATTTCATACTGAATATAAATGGTATGATCATATTTATCAAAGGATTCATTATTAACTACTCCAGTAACAAAAATTGTATTCAGAAGCAGATGGAAAATTTCACAAAATGATACAAAAGTGTAAGATGAATAATTGCTATATGTATTGAACAATACACATATACACCAAAAATATGTTTACTGAAAACTTTATATAAAAACATTAATATATGCCAAAATTTGGTATGGAAAGATATTTAACAAAAACATGTACAATCAATGGGGAAAGAATTTTGCCGATTTTTTTTGGTAGATGCAATTAAAATTTTTTATTGTGTGTATATAGGCTAGAATTAAAACCAAGTTACTAACTTACAATCATTTTAAGCAATTTTACAAGTCATATATATATGAAATACAATGTATCTGCAAATTCAAAACCTTTACCTTATTTATGAAAGCTAATAATCTGATAGCAGCTTTACAATTTTTGATAATTATTTTAAAGCAGATTCACCAACCAGATAAAAGTAGAAATAAATTGAAATTTTTTAAATATTTTTAACACCTATTGTCTAAATACACACACACTGCAAATATGCAATTTGATCACTGGAGAGTACTGTTCATGAAATTATATGCAGCCAACAATAAAAGTCTAAATATGATAACAGCAAAAGCAGTTGTGTATATAGTCAGATACAAAGCCTTTTTCCTGTTAATGTGTACTTCTAAAACATTTAAATCACTATGTGCTAAACAAATTTTTCAAATAACTTGCTTTGCAATTTATTAACTAGGACAAATTGTAAAAAATATTAATTAGCCATTTCCTAAAAATTGGCAGGTTTACAAAACAAATACCAAACAAACTTTTTTTAAGTGCCTTGGGATATTATGATAAAATGCAACTATTTAATTTCTAAAGAATATATCTTAACAAACTTAAGGTTTTAAAACTCAAACTACATTCAATATCACAAAGGCTACTATCAACATTTCTTTGTATCAAATAAAACTTCACAGTTGCTTTTAACTCTGAAATATGCAAAATCTTACTTTGTTTTGTTTTTTCCATTTCATTTTTACTCTTTTTTTTAAAAAGGCAGGTGCTTTTTTAACTTTAAGCTTATCAAAATATGCACACAATTACCACAACCTTACCATATATGCAAATCTTAACATTAACATTTTTCAAAACCTTTATCAGTGCTAACTCTAAAAAAAGTAAGTGATAACAATATCTTGCTTGAAACATTTTTACTGAAACAGCAAAGTGGCAGTTACTCGATGAAACCATCTTTGACAGTTTATTAAAAATAATAAACAAGACTAACAAAACTTTCAAAATAAAGCTAACTTATTTTGTGCAAATTCTCAAATAAGCCATATTATAAATCTGATATACTTCAACACTCAATAGCTTTGTTACAATTAGAGGTTTTGCAAAAACAAAATATTTCAAATGCACTGCATGATTAATAGAGCTGGTAATGCACTGACTTAGTAAAGTTTCAAAATGTTACATGCAAAAATAACTTCAAGACTCAGTAAGTAATAAAACAGCAATCAAATAATTTTAATTGCTTTAAATATTAATATTTATAATACAGTCAAAGGCACACTTTGCAATAGGAAATATGGCCAGGTTAAATTCATTTAACAATGATCTTTCTAGATGAAAAACATTACACAAAATTTCACAGCATGAAAAAAATAGGCCAGAATGTACAATTAATACTTCCTAAAGATATTATTCTATATTTCATCATAAATATGTAGAATGATTAAATTCTGAATTTATGCAATGTCCTGGCCAAAAAAAAAGGCACATCTTATTACATAACATTTGAGATTAAGTTAGACAAAGTAAGATTCAGATCTGTTAAAATCAGAGTAGCCATGATTTCCTTTGACCTACTTCAGTTTCAGGTGCTTATTATGTGTAAAAATTAAGATGTATAATAGAAAAAAATTACTTATTAAATGCTACATTATGTTTACAAAAAAAAAAAGCAAGAACTATGTGCCAAATTTGAATTATGGCAAAAAAAAAAGCATGACAGTAAATGAAAAGTATATTTAAGGTAAAAACAAAAAATGGAATGTATAACTATTGCAGTATTTTGTATAGCTTGCAGATGCCATTCTGCTAAATCTGTAGTTATATAAAGCTACCCCCTTACAAATGTTGCACTATTTTCCTTGCAAAGGACAACACAAATAAAGGATGGCCCACTAATGAAAGTGTACCATTAGTTACATATTTTCAAACTGATCAACTCTCCTTTTGGTATTGCCTTTGCGAATTTCACGCAGTGTTTTGTATTTGTCTCTACCTTGCCTGACATTTTCTTGATGAAGAAGATCGTTGCGAGTTAATTTTGATTCATCTTTTGAAGTAGCAAGTTCCTTACTCAGTTCCTAAACAAAAAGATTTTGTTTTTAGTCTCAAGTAGTACAAATGTTACAATAACTCAATCAACTAATATCAGCAAGGATATTACAAAATAAAGGAGTGGGGGGGAGGGATTATGTTTAGAAGTTTAAAAATTATTTCATACTAGATTAACACTTTTGATACCAAATTTCTACCATACTGAAATTAGTACAGATGTTACAGGTAAAGCACAAAATGTGTATTGTGCAGATAAATATAATTGAAAAAAAAATTGTTTTGGGCTCTTGACCTCACAGTCTCCAGTTCATCCATAATGTTTTAGTAAAAAAAGCATAAATCCTTCAAATAACTTACATTTTCATTTCACTTAAGAATTTTGTTTTTAAATTAAAAGTATTTCTAACTGTTATGGATCAAAATTTTTTGGAAAAAACTCATTTGCTACTAGGCTTTGTAAAGATATACATTACCTTCATTGAGGTGGTTTTAGAAAGCAGATAGGATTTGGATGGCTTTTCTCCTGTGTGGTTTCACACGCCAAAATTATTAAAAACTGAAATGTCTATTCTGACTATTGCAGAAGAGTTCCACAGCATCACATTTAACAGGATTTAATTCTGAATATTATGTAAATGAAATATTCAAATAATTTCAAAAAAGAATTTTTCAGCAATGTATTGATAAAAAAGATCTGCAGGGAAATGAAGGCTTAATTCTGGAAAACCTAATGAGAAATTATAATAAAGTGAACATTTAAATGAATGTTTAAAAGTATTAAGTACTAGCTATAAATAAACAGATGAAACCAATGTTTACAGAAATTAGGCCAATTATACATCCAATTTGTGACATCTGTGTCTTGTGCTCTGCTTCATTTGAAGGAATATATTTCCAGCACTAAGTGGTTTCAAACTTCAGAAATAATGCAATGAATAATGGATAAATGATAAAAATAATTATAGAAATAGTAAAATAGGTTTAAAGGAAAAAGGAGAGAGTAAAATGAAAAAAAAAATACTTGGTAATGCTTCCAAAATACTACTTTTTAAAACATACTTTGAAACACATTTTGGTTAACTTTCCATATAATTTCCAAATTTGGTACAAATCCATGCTGGAAATAGTTCAGATCATCCTCATGACCTCAAATCACTGGCATTTTAAATGTGGGGTTTCATGGAGAAGGTAATTCATATTTAGATTCTAAGAAATGGCAATCAGAAAGCTAGCAAAGATTTGTTTTACATCAAAATTTGCACAAAATTGAACAAGAATATTTTAAAGCTTGATTTATACGTTTTTTATAAAATACAGTAAAGATTAAATTATTAATTATTATTAAAGGAAATTTCATTTGGTGTGCTAATGACATTTCCAATCTGAAGAAATCTGACACAAGGTAGAGTACCCATGGTACTGGAATATATAAAGTTCTGCAAACATATTAATCTTTCTACGATACTTTTAAAAGCTGGAGACTAAATATGAATGTCAGGAATAAAAAAACCAATCAAATATTAGACCATTTCAAACTTTCTCCCAAAAAGTTTCAGTAATTAACAGTTCATTTTAGGTTCAGAAAATTCATCCCATTTTGATTTTCGAAAATTTGTGGTTAGTTCAAATCCAGCTTTCAGCGTAGATAAAATTTCAAGTTTACCAAATATACCACAACTACCATCTAGGGGCAGAACACTTTTTCAGGCCTCCAAAAGGTTTCAATAGCAATAATTTGCATACTGTTAATTACATTAATTTCAAAACACTCACTATTTCGAAGATTTTTTAATTTCATTGATCTAAAGCCAATGTTGATTTAAATATATTTTTATATCTATGAGTGTATTTATATTTTTTACCACTTTAAAATGTACTGTTTTCTTAATTGGATGCTTTATCTAATATGTTTACACTTACTAAAAATCTCGTTTTTCATATTTTGAAAACTAATCTCCAAGAATTAACTTTATTTTATATATTACATTTTTTTTATATTTATGACATAAAAGTCAGATATCACTACCAATTCAAACAGGCTTCATTTCATTAAGATGTTGAGACAGACTGCATTACAATGACAAGAATATAAATATAACTTGCACAGATGATTATTTTATTAATAGAGGAATTTACTATTATCTATTTATTCTTGAAAATGCCAAATAAAACCATTTAGTAGATTTTAATTTTAAGGTTAGTTTACTAAGCTCTCTTCACCTTATACTACTGCTGTTTCATATGTATTGTATCTGCATACATGCTGTAATGGAAGGAACACGATCCATTACAGTATGTATACAGATGAAATGATGCTGTGATGAAAACGAGACCGAGACTATGGTACCAGAGACATAGCTCGAAGTGAGAATTACGTCACTAACCACTTTGAACGTTAAATCAACTTAAAAATAAAGGAGAATTCAGTTGTAATTCGGAATTAACGTGAAGGAAAAAGCAATTTCTATCTGTCTGCCAGATATCCAGGATAGCTTAGCCCAACAGCAAGTTTATTGATGCTATTGCTGACCCTGAAACTCAACAATCCCTGAGGATGTTGGACTGTGAATCTTTGAAGTCAGCTGTGGTACATGAAGTGAGGCTCTCCTCCTGAGCAAACAAATGCACAGCGAGATTCGTAAATGCTGAAGAAACTACAGAAAAGAACAGTGAAATACAAGAATTAACCAAGGCAATACTATCCATTTTACAAGAGGTAAAAAGTTCCTCCCCAAAGACTACCAACTTCAGTGTTTGAACTGTGGCAAGACGACATATTCGAGCCAACTGCAATAAGAGGTGGGTGAGAAGCTCAAGTACATCTAACAGAGAGCAAAGCCAGTGCAAACAGCACGAAAGGCAAAGGCTGGCTGTTGATTGGTTGACCCATGGGGAAGTGGCTCACATTTCAGCACTGCATGGGTGGATATAAAGGATTAGCTGATGGTACTGTAAATGAAGTGCCTTGTAATGAAGTTCTACAGTAAATACTGGTGCGAATGTGATCTTACTTAGACCTGATATAATAAAGAAGATAATGCTTTAACCTAACTGGTATTCTAAACAGTCAAATAATACTCTGCAAACAATGCCAGTCACTGATACCCTGGGAAAAAAAGCTTTGGCTCATGGCATTCTGGTTGCAAGGACTCTAAGTCAAAGTAGATCAAGAACAGATTCCTGTTAAGAGTGATGAACTACAACAAAACCAGTAGATTATTGAAAAGAGGTGAAGAACTAGAAATATGTGAACCTGTTACATGGGAAACTCGTGCAAATACAATAGAAGTTACTGGCTCAGAACCAACATTAGAGAGACATTCCATCCAATCTTGCTGAATTGTGGAGAGAAACAAAGAAAGTTATTAAACCCAAGACCAAGCTGCTATGGCCAAGGACTTAGTAACTATAACTGAGAAAAAGTTTTTCAACATTTTCTCAGTTGCATCTAATGATCATGGCCAGACTAACTTCATAGAACATAAAATCAATACTGGTTATTGTCCTCCCATCCATTTACCAGCAAGAAGGCTTCCATTAGCACAATGAGAAGATACAGAACAGCTAATGAAGCCTTGATATACATTGAAGCCCAAGATATTATAGAACCATTATCCAGTAACTGGACAGCACCAATAGTCCTCATTAAGAAAAAGGGAAGATACACTAGATTTTGTGTGGACTACTGCAGATTAAATGACATAACGAAGGACTGCTTTCTCTCACTCAGAATTGATGACACCCTAGACACTTCAGGGTCAGAATGGTTCTCTACTTTAGACTTGAAAAGTGGTTATTGGCAAGTTGGTATACATCCTAAAGATCATGAGAAGACAGCTTTCACTACAAGAAGTGGACTTTGGCAGTTTAAAGGGCGATACCATTTGGGCTTGCAATGCACCTGCAACATTTGAATGACTGATGGAATCAGGGCTCAAAGGCTTGTCTTGAGAGGTTTTGCCTGTTGTACTTGGACATCATTCATCATCCTTGGAAAAACCTTTGAGGCACATTTGAAGAATCTCCATCAAGTGTTTAAGAAACTCAGGGCAGCCAAGCTAAAACTGGGACTGACTAAGTATAAATTGTATCAACAAGAAGTCCATTACCTTAGTCATATCATCACTACATCAGGGATCCCAACTGATCCTACTAAAATAGAAGCTGCGAGATACTAGCCTCCACCCCAGGATGTTCATCAACTTCACAGCTTCATTGGACTTTGCAGATACTACAGACAAGATACTACTTGACAAGATTTGTCAAGGGTTTCTCCAACTTCACAATGCCATTACATATCTCACAGAGGAAGGTCAGTGGTTCATGTGGACCATTGAATGTGAAGTAGCCTTTCAACAATTGAAGCAAGCTCTTTCCATGGCATCAGTGTTGGCATATCCACAAGCTAGAAAACATTTCATATTATATACTGATGCAAGTAACAGGAATTGGTGTTGTACTTTCATAAGATGGATAAGGGTCATTGCATACTTCAGTAATGATCCTATCCAAACCTGAATGAAATTATTGTGTTACATGAAAAGAACTCTTAGCAATAGTGAAAACCATAGAAATTTTCATCATTATCTATATAAACAAAAATTTCTTATTTGCACTGACCATGTTGCTCTCAGGTGAATACTAAACTTCAAAACTCCTGAAGGACAGATTGCCAGGTAGATACAGCAATTGCAAGAACACTATTTTTTCACTGAGCATCGAATGGCAAGCTACACAGGAATGTAGATGCACTTTCTAGATACTCATGCATTGATAGCTGCAAGCATTGCTGTAGTGGAGAGTTGAGATACGACCCTCATGAGATAATGCCTATTAGACAGATAATATCAACAAAGGGAAACAGTGATACACCTGACATCTGAAGCCTGTTAGAAATTAGAAAGGCCCAACTGAATAATGAAGATATAAGACCAATATTAAATTTGATTGAAACATCTATTACATGACTTATTTGGGAGCATATCTCCCAATAAGATTCGAAATGACTTGATAAAATCCAGGAGAGTTGTCAAAATCGAATTTTTTTTTGTACAATAAAGTGGTTTGCAAAATCGTGGCAACTTGTCAAAATTTGAAGTCTTGGTAAAATTGAGGTGAGATGTAAAAACCGAGATTTTTTTCCTGTAAAATTATGGTGAGTTGGCAAAATCGAGGCAACTTGGTAAAGTTAGAGCAGTTGGCAAAATTTGAAGCCACTCGGTAAAATACAGATGAGTTATGAAAATTGGGATTATTTTTGTGAAATTATGTAGAGTTTGTAAAATTGGGCCAACTTGGTAAAATCTAGGGGAGTTGGAAAATCTAGGGAAATCACAATCACCACCACTGAACAAATTCCTGTGACTGAATCTTGACAGAGACAAAATTAAAATTATATACTTATTTCCTCAGTTGGCCAAATTTATTTAATTTCTGAGTGGGAAATTTTAGGTGTCCTCCCCCTCCCCAACCATAGTCCCTTTGCTAAGCCCTTGGCTATGCAACCCTGAGCATTTTGAAAACTTTTAAGCCTTAGTGCACCTAACCTGTAGATACTGTGCCACAAAGAATCCCAAAGTGCAACAACCAAATACTGCAAACACCAGCTAAGAAAAATGTTCCACTGCCACAAACAGAACAAAGCTCCCATGGGTATGAACAGTGCAAAGTCACCTTGTATAATTCTGGTACATGCTTTAAAAGTTTATTATAGTAAAAAAATTACAAACACAAGAACTGAATAATTTCAGTTCTTGTTAGTATATTTATCTTGATGCTACTTGTTAGGTATTTACACTTTTCTTAGGAGGAGGATGGTTTACAATTGGGTTACTATACCAAAAACAAAATGTACAACATAGATATAAGTACTTACGGTATCACAAAAAAAAAATTGATAATCGTACTAATGGGAGAATTAAGTCATAACATTGTAAATATTAAAAATAACATGCCTTAGCTTAAGTTATAAACCACCAATAGCTATATATATACACAGACAAATTTACCTTAAGTTGATCTTGAAGATGTTTTTCTTTTGAAACTTGAGTTATACGATCCTCTTCTGGACGTGGTAGATTAATGGAATCATCTTTTGATAACTCTGCTCCTGAAATTTGAAATTATTAAATTATTCTTCAGTTATCTATTGATCATATTTGTACAATATACTATGATTAAAATCAATATACAAATGAGAATAAAAACTTATTAAATATTGGAAAAAAATATGCAGGTGTACATGAAAGCAATTTAACATAACAGGTAATTAATGGCAAAACTGAAATTTATTTTGCATATTAATAATTATAACCCACAAACTATTTAAATGTATCAAATAACAGCTTGAGTGATTACATTTTGACACAATTTTATACTATTTCTAAAAAAGCTTAAAATTCACAATATAAATCAGAGATGGTATCAGAGGTGGATATGACAAAATTGATTTGTGATGGGAATGAAGAGAGCCAAGAAAATTTCAGTTGGGGGAGAAAACAATAGCATTCTGATTTTTTCCTCTCACAAAATGGTGTAATATGCTTTCCCTGTTTTCTACTGGTGTTTTAAAATTATTCTTCCAAAATACTTGTAATGTGTAAATTTACTTTTTACATCCATTCCTATAGTTAAAATTCTCTAGAGGGATATGCTTCCTTCTCCCTAGCAATCCAGCTATGGCAACCTTTATAACAAAACATTCAAAAATCTAAAGGGCAAATGTAATAAATGTTAACTGATCAGTGGGTTGGGTTGTTTTACCTCTGAGCGGCACTTTTTTGCACACCATGGGCTAAATGGCCAGGTCACATGGACCCCAAAGGCTCAGAGAAGGTTGGGGGAGGGGACCCACTGGAACAGCTGTTGGGAGACAGATGGTAGCCTCCGGTCAAGGCCATCCAGCGTGTTCTTTAACGTGCACAGGGTATGGCTCTCCCGCACATGGGGCCACGGCTTAACGTCCCATCCGACGGACGGCAGCCTTTCCAAGCCCATCGGTGTCCCCTACTGACCGTGGGCAGGGGGGGAATTTTGCGGAGATAAATATCAACGCTGACCCAGCTGGGACTCGAACCTGGGAACTACAGATTAAGAGCCTGACGCGCTACCGACTGAGCCACCCCGCCCCTAACTGATCAGTGGAATTATGAAGTTTAATATATATTTCTCTATCTGTGGACAATAGTAGTTGCAAGTGATGGAAATGACTGGTAATCCATTAACAATTAATCTTAGTCAGTTGACCTGTCTCCATTATGATTTGAATTTGTTCTGTCATTTATTTAGCTGATTAGTGCAGTTAAACAAAAAAGTTCCAAATTCCTCTCTAGAAACTTTTCTCTTATTACAAATAGAAAAATTCACTAATTTTACTTTTAAGCAGTAAGGTTTTAAAAAAAAAACAGCATTTTTGTACCCTGCAGGGATTTACCATGTTCATTAAGATATTTAATTAGTTCTTAAGAAATGTATATCTTTCTTAACTGTTTCATCTTCTGATGCACAAAATGGATTTCTTTTTTACCAATTTTAAGTGCTAAAAATTATTCAAGAAATTTACTAACACTCTGCTACCTCACTTTTGCATTATAAAACAAATTTTCACTCAATTCAAATTTCTTCAATGCTCAAAAAACTCCAATATTTCAATTCTCTCAAAAGTATATAACTTACAACTAACATCATATGACTAAACTTTACATCATGCAATTGCATTTTTACTTCCTTTTAGTTACACTCTTATCAAAGCTCTGGTACCATTCTCCCTACAGTTGGGTTATTTTATCTCTGAGCAGCACTTTTTTGCACACAATAGGCTAAATGGCCAGGTCACAAGGACCAGAAGGCTCAGAGAAGATTTGTGGAGGGGATCCAATGGAACAGATGTTGGGATATTGATGGTAGCCTCCCGTTACAGCAATCCAGTGTGTTCTTTATTGTACACAGGGTATGGCTCTCCCACACAGAGGGCCACGGCTTAACATCCCATCTGATGGATGGCAGCCTTTCCAAGCTCACCAGCATCCCCTACTAAACGTGGGCAGTGTAGGGAGTTTTGTGGAGATAAATTTGAACAGTGGCCCCACTGGGTTGGGTTGTTTTACCTCTGAGCGGCACTTTTTTGCACACCATGGGCTAAATGGCCAGGTCACATGGACCCCGAAGGCTCAGAGCAAGTTGGAGGAGGGGACCCACTGGAACAGCTGTTGGGAGACAGCTGGTAGCCTCCAGTCAAGGCCATCCAGCGCGTTCTTTAACGTGCACAGGGTATGGCTCTCCTGCACACGGGACCACGGCTTAACGTCCCATCGCCGGACGGCGGCCTTTCCAAGCCCATCAGTGTCCCCTATTGACCGTGGACAGGGCGGGGAGTTTTGCGGAGATAAATCTCAACATTGACCCAGCTGGGACTCGAACCTGGGAACTACAGATTACGAGCCTGGCACGCTACCGACTGAGCCACCCCTGCCCCAGGCCCCACTGGGACCTGCAGATTATGAGCCTGGCATGCTACTGAGTCACCCCCACCCCATTCCTATAACGAGGAAGTTCTATCTTGCAAATATCAGAAAGCTTAATACAACTGATGTTTAAATTATTAACACAATAGCTTTTTACCAATTTCTTTTTCTGTAGGTCCTATGTATTGGACACAAATTTGTACATACTTCTAATTATTACAAAATCATCAGTAACACTCCAAAACAGCTAATAATTGGATTTCCTTAATATTGGTGGGTTGTTTTACCTCTGAGCGGCACTTTTTTGCACACCATGGGCTAAATGGCCAGGTCACATGGACCCCGAAGGCTCAGAGAAGGTTGGGGGAGGGAACCCATTGGAACAGCTGTTGGGAGACAGATGGTAGCTCCCCCATCAAGGCCATCCAGCATGTTCTTTAACGTGCACAGGGTATGACTCTCCCGCACACAGGGTTACGGCTTAATGTCCCATCTGACGGATGACGGCCTTTCCAAGCCCATTGGTGTCCCCTGCTGACCATGGGCAGGGCGGGGAATTTTGTGGAGATAAATCTCAACGCTAACCCAGCTGGGACTCGAACCTGGGAACTACAGATTACAAGCCTGGCGCGCTACCGACTGAGCCACCCCCGCCCCTTTAATATTGGTGGGACACAGGTTGGTTGTCATTAGATTTGCAACCCAAGTTTGAGTCCCCTCTAACTCAGTCAGTTGAAATTTTTTCTGCTATACCCTGTCCTATGGGAGAAAGGTGACTGATAAAAATTGTAATGGCAGCTGACCAAAAGGGTTGTGAAATAATTCGCATAAAAATTCACGATTGTTCTTAAACTTCAAATAGCTTTTTTCAATATTCTTCAACACATCTGTCATACTCTTTCATTGTCATTGAAAGCCAGTAAATAGCATCAGAGCATGTGTAGTCACATGGATAATATATATCACAAGAAGTTTTTTTAAACAAGCTTTGTATCAATTTAAAGGTTGTGATTTACTTTTTAAGGATCTTTGGCTAGAAAAAGAGATGATACAAAATAACTAATATATGTTAAATTTTATTATAGCAATTAACCTGTAAAAAGTTAGGTAAAGGTTAGACTCAATAAACTGCCTGTGGCAGATAAGATTGTTTTACTGAGTGGCTATGTTGTGTGCACAATAGCTTAAATCAGTGGTTATCAAAATGGACACATGAAAAAAAAAGGATACTACTAATCATTAAATCGCCATAATTCCTTTCACTGGTTATTTAGCAAAAAAGTCAAAGTAAATTTTTTTTTTTTGCTGATCAGAGTGAAAAAATAACTGGGCCTCTGGATGTAAACCAGTTTTTCAGGTGGAACCCTGGAAGGGTTAAAAAGACTCCCTGGAATACTGAATTTTTTAGTACATGTAGCAATACTCATTATAGTTACTGAAAAAAATAAGCTAATTAAAAAAGCTTGTAACTGCTTGATATTGTGAAGAGAGATGATTTACATTTGTCATTAAAAATGCTGCAGCCAAACACTGAAAAACTTGCAAGTTTGCATCAATTACAAGAATCACACTGAATAAAGTGCCAATTATCAGAATTTTTTTTTGTCAGGTCTTATGCTGCTACTATGCATTTTATGCCTTTAAGACTTTTCTTTTATACTTAGAAATAAAGTACCAATTATTAGAATATATACAGATATAAAATTTATATCTGTATATATTCTAATAATTGGTACTTTATTATTAGAATATATACAGATATAAAATTTATATTATAAACAGTGGAGATGATAAAGTACCTTTATTCCAACTAACAGCAACCATGATTGTGATAATGACCAAGTAGCCTGTTGTGATATGCTTTGGTTATATCAGTCTTTCAGAGCTTCAGTTATTAAAAGTAGTTCCCTTAAACTTAGTGCAATATTTCTTAAGCCTCAGTTGCAAGACACTTTTGACAAGGTAATGGTGAGATCCAATCTGAATAATCTGGTATTCTTAACCGAACTAGCCTATTTGCTGTTAATATATAATCATATTCATATGCAAACCATCAGATGAAATCTATGTGTATTTATAAATGTCCAAATGTTCATAGTGTTTGTCATAAATATTAAGTTTACTTACTTATAGGAGACACTCCCCATTGTAATTACCAATGTCAAAAAGGAACTTCACCCCTACCCAAAGATTAGAATCAGTACCAATTTTAACACTGAAGGCTAATGCCTCCTTTCTGGAATTCTTGAAGTTATCCACAAAACTTCTCATTTGTTATCATCTAAGTCCTCTATAAGGGCATAACACATAACATTCAAGTCTTTAATCTTAGTTTTAAATTAGCTATAAGAAATCTTTCATTAATGCAGTCATATCCTAAAAGAGCATCACTGGTGTGTGTGCTAAGAAGTAAACCAATGCTTGCAGATGCTTTCCATCCTCCCTCCCTGAATAGAGAAAATTATTTTTAAGTATTTGACTTTTACTTGTCCATCTGGTCTCTTGGAAGTCCAGAATATCTAGGTTATAATGCTGGAATTCCTGTGTGACGATGCCAAGGGAATCATCTCTTTGCAACATCTTCACATCTCATGCACCCTGAGGAAGGAAAATTATCAGTAGGATTTTTTTAAATTTATTTTAATGATTAGTAGCTAGTCAAGTGGTTTTAAATGGTCGACAACAGGACCACATGAAGTTGACCACTCCTCAGTAAGGCAAGAAAAAAGAAAGCATTGTGGAAAAATGTTCAGAAATTGTTTTTAGAAGAAAAAAAAAAACCCATAAGGTAAAAAAATTTAATTACTATACACAGTAGTTGTTTTTTATCCCCCCCCACTGAGTGGCACTTTTTTTACATATGCAATAGTCATTCTAAATTTGATGATATTGCAATTAGATAAGAGAATTTTCTCATAGTCATTCAGTATTCCTCAAAATGTCAGTTCAGTATGCTGAGTTTTATGTCATGAATTGTCTTTCAAAAACATTTTTCTAGAAGCAACATATATAGCTTATTTATAATTTACAAATGAAACAAAATGTATATTTTCTTTAGATATGAGTAAGAGTTTGCAATAAATGGTAAAATAAAGAAGCTGCTCTCCCGAGAGCTCAAAACAGTTTTTGAAAGGTAGCATTCAACCTATAGTAGTGTGAATAAATTACCACCCCAGTTTAAATGAAAATATGCCATAAAAATGTATAAACAATTAGTGCACAATTACTATATACAGTGCTAGGCAAATAGCAAAGCACCTGTTTTACTTAAAAAGATATATAGTAAATATTCACTGTCTAAGTACTTCAATTCCACATAATCACATTACAATACAATGACAATGAATGAGTTAATTCAAGCTACTATCTATCAATACCTTACATACATAAGGGAGATGACAATCAGCTTATTACGCTACTATTATGTGACAATACTTAAAATAAGTTAAAGTAATGAGAGAATAAGACAGGTTACCACTGTTTATCCAGACTGTTGTTAATCCGTGATATATGGTTGACGCACTGTCCTTTTTAACATTGTTTCTTCCAGAATTTGCAGATGCACTTGCTTTTACAAGCTGTGATTTCCTTAGTTGATTCTATCACTTGTGCACTATATTAGATTCTTTTGGTAAAGTTGAGATGTCAGTCCATCTTTCTTGATGTTCTATCACTTTCTTAACGCAGATGTTACCTTCATAACAGGTTCATCATATCCAGTGTTCAGCATATTCTCTTCATATTTCAGCATACTGGCTCATCACGGTCATAACCAAATACATATAAATAACTAAATATCTAAAAAACATCTTAGTTAAAATCTTACACTGCTATGCACATTTCGTTTTCACTTCATCAGGTAGTGTGATCTTCCATGGTGTTATATTTCAGTTATATAAGGATGTCCCCCTAGTGGGTATTCAGCATTTTATCAATTAAGTCAGTGATTCTCAACCTTTTATGCTTCATGTACCCTCTTGGAAATGTATATGTAATTGGCATACCCCTTGTACAGATAAATAAAACTATAGTTACAGTATAACAATGGAAATAAAATTATATGAAACATTATCTAGCGACTTTTGAGCTCTCATGGCGTACCCCCAAAAATATTACCACATACATCATGTTGACAACCCCAAAGTTACGTGGTTCAATAAGTTTCCATGCAGATGGTATCTGTTTTATAACTGTTTTATACAAATCACTTAGATTAAGATTATTAAATTTTACATATAATTTAATTGCATTTTTGTTCCTGGTGACAATTTTTGCTTCCAATCTATAATTATGTAAATTAGCTTGCAGAATTGTCTGCATTAGAGCCATTTTGCCTAGGTTATTTTCTAAATCATACTGATGCTCTGTGATTCATCTGCCATCTGTCAGTAAGTTTTTCTTACATATTTGTTTTCAGTTTTTTTACTTTCGGCCTCTTTCTTTTAGGTAAATAACGATTATAGTATGCTTATGGGGGGGAGTTAATAATAGAAATAGATAAAGAACTGAATAATAAGAACAAATGTTTATTATATATTTAATTTATATGAATTTAGTTATGACCATGATGAGCAGTATGTTGAAATGTGATGAAAATATGTTGAACACTGGATATGATGAATCTGTATTATGAACGTAACATCTCCATTAAGAAAATTATAGAACATCAAGAAAGATTGACTGGCATCTCACCCTTACCAGAAGAATTTAATATAGTGTACAATTGATAGAGTCAACTAAGGAAATCACAGCTTGTAAGAGCAAGTGCAGCTACAAATTCTGGAACATAAAAAGGACAGAGTGCATCAGCCATATATCACAGACTAACAACAATCTGGATAAACAGTGGCAACAGGTCTTATTCTCTCATAACTTTAATTTATTTTAAGTTATGAGAATAATAATTGCAACAGTGATTATGTGGAATTGTAATACAATACACCTGTATTACAAAATTTGTTTTGTGCTTGAAAAAACACCAATTTCATATTTATTTTTCTTAACAAAATGTGAATGCACCAAGAAGTTTGTATTCTTAGGATGATATTAAAGAAAATACGACTATTGACAGAAGAAAAATAATCCACAATGTGGTTCAAAAGGACAAAATAATAGCAAGGAATGACACAAAAGGCCTAGGGGATTAAGAAGCATTCCCAAACCAACAGTGAAATCATTAAAATAGTTCATATACACAAGCAACAGTTAAAAAAAATGGTAGAACTGGGAGAAATAACACCAAATAGAACCAAGTAGAACTGGGAAAATAAACACCAAAGGCAGACAATCACTTTCATCACATCTGCCTTTAAAACAGATTTGCTTAATCTGAATGCATCATCACACAATGGAAAGAGACAACTGGAGCCAAACAATTGGTATAACTGTAAGGAGGTTATCAGAGATGGACATCAAAATTTGCTGTCCAATAAAAAAAAGTCAAGCTCACTATAGAACAGAAAGCATGTATTACATGGTCTGAAGACCAGAAAATTTTTTTAGTGACAAAATAAAATTTAATCTGAATGACAGAAATTGCTAGAGTTTTTTGCAGTTTCAGTGAATCACTGCATGCTTCATGTACAACAAAGACTATCAAGTTTCTTCCCAGTGTAATGGTCTCTGCATGTCTTGCTGCTAATTGTGTGGGAAGATTAAAGTTATTTGACACCACTGTCGTTGCCAAAGTGTACAAAAATGTTCTTTCTGCTCAAATGCTATCTTTAGCAAGAAATCCTAATCAATAATTTGCTTTCCAATTACCTTGGCCTGGCAACTCCTCTGATCTGAACCCTGTAAGACAGGGTTGCATTATAAACCATATGTAATGTCTCTTTTTTTCACATAAAGGAATTTTATCAATTTATATCCCATGAAACAAATGACAAAGGAAAAGGTAAAATCTTATAAATATTTAATTATCCTATTTTGAAATACCTACATATTTATTTTAAACCTAAATTTACAGGACATTAACTTTTGATTCTGCAAAATTTCTGGCTTATTGAAATATGCAAACATGTGTATCATTAACAAAATAGGGAAAAGCTAATACAATCAGAAAAAAGTACATACCACATTCACCATTCGTCAAGTCATCATTTTCTTCATGCTCATTTTCCTGTACATGATGATGCTGAGGAGTTGTGGCATCAAGAAGAGCAGCAGCAGCTTCTTCTTGTCTTCGACGAGCATCAGCTACTTCCTCCTGCAACTTTCTGGTTTCTTCATCCTTTAATTCCACTTCTTCTTGAATACGAAGAACTTCTTGCTGCTTTGCCATTATTGCTTCTGCCTAAAATGCAAAAAAAAAACTTCTGATTATCTATCTCATTTCACTTTGAAATCAGTTACTTAAATTTGGTTTATTTCAAAAAAACATGGGAAATTTATGCTTCAAAATATACACTGAGATGCCAGTTTATTAGGTAAACCACCCTTTGTGACATAAATGGTTCATTCCAAGATGTTATACTTCACATGACAGCAGTGTGTGGTAAAAAACAGCCAGACCAGCTCTTCAGGTATTAGTTAGATTGAGTATCAGAATGGGCAAAACAAGTGACCTGATAGTTGGTGCTAGGTATGCTGGTTCTAGTATCTCCCAAACGGGCCCTCCTAGGATTTTTGCGCACTACCATTTCAAGGGTTTAACAAGAATGGTGTGAAAAGCAAAAAACTACCAGTGATCGGCAATCCTGTGGATGAAAATAGAGGGGTCAAAGACTGTGAGAATTGTGCAAGTGAACAGACAGACCACAACCCGACAAATTACAGCAGAATTAAACATTGGCATGCAGAAGGTCATCTCCAAATGCACCATGTATCAGACCTTGTTGTAAATGGGCTACGACAGCCACTGACTATGTTGAGTGCCAATGTTGTCAGCAAAGAACAATAAAGTGTCTCCAGTGAGTAAAGGAGCATCAACACTGGACCCTGATACACATTGAAGGACATCTGAATGCACAATGTATTTAAACATTGTGTCACCAAATGGTTCCAGGAATGTGCCGAGTTTCCTTGCTTCATTGGCCTGCATAGTCCCCAGATCTAAATCCTATCGAGCATCTTTGGGATGAGGTTGTAATGACTGTTTGCAGTGAGAATGTGCCACTGTCTAATTTGCAGCAAATACGTGATGGAATCATTTCCCCATGGTGCAACATTCCTGCACAATGCATCCAGCATCTTGTAAATTCCATGTCCTGATGAATTCGGACTGTTCTGAAGGCCAAAGGAGGTGCAACGCACTAATCAGGTAGCTGTACCTAATAAACTGGCATCTCAGTGTAATCTGTAGCATATATTATGTATTTTTCTTGATGCTGTTTAGATCATAGTAACTAATTTCTACAGAAGACATTGAAATTTTTTTTTTAATATTTGTGTTGTCCTGCTGAGGTCTCATCTTCTCTATGGTGTATTATAATGAAAGGCTCCTGTCACAATTCATGGCAAGCAGCTGCTTGAGGAATTTAATTTTTTTAATTGTCTATGCAAAGAAGGGGGTAAGTCAATAGTTACAAAGAATAAGAACCAACGAGATAATGGAATGAAATGCGTTTTTTTCAATGTACAGTCAGCCCTAGACTTTCGTGGGTTTAACTTTCGCAGATTTGATTATTCACGAGTTTGCCATCAATAATTAAATGGGCATTTTTTTTTAGTTTTGTGGCCTACTGCAGAAAATTACAGACGACACATGTAGACTAGAAAATGCAAAGGTAACTAAAAAAAGTTTAGTAAGTCATAAATGGATAAATATATGCATTATTAATCTATTTCATCATTTACTACCATAAATATATACACAAATTTATTATAAAAAGTTAAATTTTGAAAAAAGTTCCAGTGCGCTAAAAGAACTGTCAACTATGCACTCTCCTCTGCATACAGAACATGTATAAGACGAGGATGGAGACCTTGACGATCCACTTCCACTGCTCGAATAAATGACAAAAATGCAGCACAGTTACAATAAACATTGTTTGAATGTGTGTCTTTGTGTGTACTGTAAGTCTCATAACTGTACAAGAACTGTGTGCCAGAAGTGTTCGTATTTCATCATCGTCTGTACAGTCATCGCTAGCCAAGTCGTGTGAAAGACGAAGAAAAATTTAAAAGTATAAAATTATTAAAGTTTATAAAACAATACTGTATTGTACTGTACATAACCATTTTATAAACTTTAATCATTTTACTGCTAACACTGTTCATACTGTAATTTTAAATTTATAAAACATACTGTTGCAGTACAGTGTATTGTTTTACTTTTTTTTCTGTGTTAAATATGGTTAACAGTATCAGGAGTTAAGGTTTGGTGGTGCCCAGAGATATTCGCGGTTTTTCCACATTCATGGCAGTCCTGTGCCCTTAACCCCCGTGAAGTTGAGGGCCGACTGTAATTGCATTGTACATTAAAGTATTTGTCACATTGGTTTATCAAGGCCTGGAATCTTTAATCATATACATCTTTGGTTGTTGCCATATCCTCTCCATCATTCGTGAAGTATTTGCCACAAAGATCAGCAGTCTCACAAGAGGAAATTACTTAAGGTTGTCAGGGTTGTGGGAGGGATACAAAGAATATCCCACCCCACACTGCAAATTTCTGTGAATTGTATGAGCACAAGGTAGTTTTGCATTATTCTACAGGGGAAGTGCTACAAATCAGTAGCCCAGACTGCTTTTTGTGAATTGCATTCCTACTTTGTGACGAAGGGTGCTGCATTGTGAATGAAACATTAATGGTCTCTCCAGGCTTCTGGAAATGTACAAATATAATGCCTTGCACACCTCAGAAGTTGAAGAAATGGGAGATCCAGTGTATATCCATTGCATCAATACACATTTTAGTTTGGGTTGTAAATGAATCCATGAGTGATTATAAATGAGAGTTCTGAGTATGCTGTCTCCTCTTTGGTAGCATATGAAATGCTACAATGTCAGTCCTATACATTTAATTTTTTGAGCAAGTACAAGTTTCCTGTACTTAAGCACATTTTCTGAGACTGGTTGCAGGGATGTTTTACCTTGAGAGGCACTTGATTTGCACACAATGGCTTAAATGGCCAGGCCACAAAGACCCCCAAAGGTCTCTGAGAAGGTTGAGAGAAGGGGACACAATGGACAACTGTTAGGAAACGGATTATAGCCTCCTGTCAAGGCCATTCAGCATGCATCAGGTATGGCTCCTGTATGGGAGCCATAGCTTAATGTCACACGTGGTGGATGGCTGCTTTCCTAAGCCTAGCAGTGTCCACTTTCTGACTAAGATCAGGGTGGGGTTAGTGGGGAAAAATCTCAAAGCTGGTACAGTTGAGACAAACCTGGAAATTACAGATTACAAGCATGGTGCACTACTGACTGAGCCCCCCCCCCCCCCCCAGCAAATTTGGATAACTGAGCCGTCCCCTGACCGAGTTGTTAGCATGCTTGGCTACTGATCAATGGGACCTAGGTTCAAGTCCCAGGTAAAGCAAGGATGTTTGTGTTGTATTTCTGCTGAGGTCCTGCCATTCTCAGACCTTTTACTATGGCATATAAACTGACAGGCTCCTGTCAGACCTCTGTGGCAAGCAGCTATTTGAGGGGATATTCATTTTAATGCATATCCAACAAAGGCAATCTCATATCTGTCCTACATGGAAGTTCAGCTAAACCAACAATTTGACACAGTTTGCATTAAATATTTCATAATATTCATTGCAGAGTTCATTTTTATGTAGGCTGATCGTTTGGTTATTTGGAGGTTTATAGCATATTAGCAACTTAGGCTCTAGTGTGCCAAACGAGATAAAGATAGTTAAAGCCATCTTTTAACTTTGGTGTGGGTTCTATAAGAACTATACATCAAAATAACAAGAAAAAGGTGTAGAACAATAAATATATATACACAGATAAAACCAACCCAGGTGTAAAAGATCTAGATCAGACAGAATATAAAGCAATAAAATTATAATCTGTTAAAATAATCAGCATAGAATTATAAAAAAAAACAGGTGGCAAAAACAAATGATCTGATAAAAGATATCCAAGTGTAAGGAGTTCAGGTGTAAAATTATAAAAGCTAAAATGGAAGTCATTCAAGGTTAAAACAAGGACAATAGATTAAATATTATAACAGTTAAACATTTTTAAAGTGATTAAAATGTTTATTTAAACTCTTCAAATATGTTTAACAGATTAAAATTGTGTCAGTGGAAAGACACAAAGATGGAATAGTTAACACAGCAATGCCAGTACTCAGAAACTTATAGAAAATTGACAAAAGGTATAAAAGATTTATTATCCAAATCTCTAACTATACACTTATTTTTATTAAATGGTTTGAAATACTAGTTTTAACTTTTAAAGTAAATCCTTATGACTGGCATTTCTGTTTTAAATATAAATGACAATTACAGCATTACCTGTTGACTTTTAATGTCTATAAATCAATAAATATTTTGTGGAAAAAATTTCGCCCACATATGGGACTTGAACCCACATTTCTCCAGAAACATGGCAGAGTATTCTACCATTAAATTAATGGAGTTATGTCTTTCTCTGTCTTTTTTTTCCACTAATTTAAACCTAACTCTTCATTGAGATTTTCACCTGAGATCATAGATGGCACCAACAGTTGCCGCCGAAAATCTCTGTAAAAAGTCTTGAATTAATGGAAAAACAACAGAGCTGACATTAGCAATGGTAGAATACTCTGGCATGTTTCTGGAGAGATGCGAGTTCAAGTTCCGTATGTTGGCAAAAATTTTTCCACAAAATATTTATTGATTAAATAAATGTTACTGAAAATATGAATTTAGATAGATTTGACCAGTATTTTATCTTCCATTACATTTTTCCATAAAAAAGCTTATTTTAGAAGTAAAATTAAATATTCTTTTCCACTTCCTGACAGAAATTCTATTTCTTTTTTGTTCAAGCAGTGTGCATACATAAATCTTTTCTTTCAAGATAAAACATAGATGATATTTTAATTTCCTTGTTTTAAAGCCTGAAAATTTTCAAGTAATCCAATTTTCAATTAGTGGAGAAAAGAATCAACCTGTATACACCAATTTGAATACAAAGTTGCAACCTTGAATTCTGTAAAAGAATTTAGGTGTGATCTTTGCTTGCCTTTTCCCAAGTGTTCTGCCTGGAAATGCTCAGCTGAAGTCATAGATTTCCTCTGACCTGCAGGGCATTAGTGTGTAGACGAGCCCACAGATTACAAAGTAGGGGACAGAGGTGCACCTTTAGAAGAGTAAGGAGCTAAAATGGAACCAATTCTCTTATCATTCCCACAGAGCAGTGCTCGAGCAGTTCAATTTGAAAATTCTCACAATGCTTTAAAATAATGCACATTGGATATAGTTTTGTAAACTCCAGTATAAAGCATAAATGTCAAACAGTTTCATTCCTGAAATTAATATTTGTCCTTGTATGAAAAAACTTGTGCTGCTCAAAAACAATGCATAACAGAGATACAGAGGTTCAACTCAGTCTTTTCATTGCTATAAAAATTTCCTTGTAATACTGAAAAACCGGTATAAATTTGTTTTGTTCATTATTGTAAAAATTTGTAAAGTGTTCATAAACCAAGGGATTGGTATATTTGGAAAGTTATTGAGTGTCCAACTAAAAATATAACTCAAAACAGAAAAATATAGAAATTAAAAAACAAGTGATTTCAAACCTGAACTTGGGCTCTATCATACCCCAGAGACTAACTTTTAACGAATATTTTGATGTTTGCATAAGGAAACCAATGTGAAAATTTTGAGACTAAGCTATCCAATATTTCAAAAGTTATGGAAAATTTGAAACTTAAAATGACAGCAGCTTTATCAAGTCAGTCAAAGTAGTGCATCATTAATGGATTTGGGTTGTTTTACCTCTGAGCGGCACTTTTTTGCACACCATGGGCTAAATGGCCAGGTCACATGAACCCCGAAGGCTCAGAGAAGGTTGGGGGAGGGGACCCACTGGAATAGCTGTTGGGAGACAGATGGTAGCCTCCCGTCAAGGCCATCCAGCGTGTTCTTTAACGTGCACAGGGTATGGCTCTCCCACACACGGGGCCACGGCTTAACGTCCCATCCGACGGACGGCGGCCTTTCCAAGCCCATCGGTGTCCCCTACTGACCGTGGGCAGGGCGGGGAATTTTGCGGAGATAAATCTCAACGCTGACCCAACTGGGACTCGAACCTGGGAACTACAGATTACGAGCCTGGCGCGCTACCGACTGAGCCACCCCCGCCCCATCATTAATGGATATATTGCATGTAAAATCATGTATCAGTGTTATGTCAATATGCATTTTTGGGAGGAATCCAGAAAATATGACCAGCCTGAAGATATGAATTTTTTTTTAGAAAAATACAATTTTCTTACCAACTATGAATGTTAATATTTTGTTCTGGACATCCTCAGGCTACACTTAAGACTGCAAAAATTCCAAGTTCCAACCTTTTTCTGCAGTTACATCAATCACGGCACACAATCACTTATTATTTACAGATTTCTTTGTAATATGCCAGTATTGAGTTCCTTGGTGGGTATTTTGAGCATGATGTAATAATTTATATTCAAATCATAAATATTCAAACATCTATACTTCAAATAATAAATGACTAAAATATAAATTTAGATCGATTTGACCAATAGTTTATCTTCCATTGCATTTTTCCATAAAAAAAAAGGTTCAATTTAGAAGTAAAATATTCTTTTTCCCTTCCTGACACAAATTCTATTCTTGAACCAATTCCAAACTATTCTAAGAACTCTTCTAAAGAAGGAGTTCTTGTACTTTTATGTTGTAGACATTAGAGTGAGACATTTCAATGACATTGCATAAAAAATACAATCTAAAATGCAATTACTTTAGATCAATTTCATTTGTGTTACTTTTTTGGCCTCACTACATTTCAAATTGCAAAAAAATCTAGAATCAATTCTTTACATATGCAATAAGCTTTTGGATATGAACAAATTTGTAAATTTCCAACAATTTTAACTGTCAATGGAAGATGTAGACAAGGTATAAATTTAGTAACATTATAGCTAAGTAATGTGTTTAACTAAGGATCTCTGTTTTAGAATTTATGATGCACAGATTTGAAATCAGTATTTAAGAATTATAGTATAACTATGTTAGTAGAAGAGTAATATTGCATTTAATGTTTTCAAAACTTCTCCAAATATTCAAAGAAAATAGAACAATTATTAGTTTCCTTTTAGTTATATGTAACATTGACATGCATTATTTTATATAAAGCATGAAAAGCTTAGAATGGAACATGCTGATAGTAAATAGAATGCAACTTCACAATTTAAATTACACAATAATAATTTACTATATTAGAGAAATGATAAAATGCTATACATTTTCATTTTGAAATCTAAAATTTACCAATTTGTCTTTTTCTTCTTTTTCCATGGCTTTATCAGTTTCCAGTTTTTTTAACATTTCTTCCAACTCTCCTTGTTTCAGTTCCAATTCTTCTTTAGACATTTGAACTTGTCGAAGTTGTTCTTCTAAGCGACGAATACTATCTTGAGCTTCAAGAAGTTCTAAAATACAAGTAACACTAGTTTAGTCTAATGCATTGGTGCACATCCTGCAGCCCACAACTGCTTTTCGTGTGGCCCACAACACACGATGTAAAATATTAAAACAATATTTGACATTTTTATTCTTATCGCAAATTTTTTTTTAATAATGCAATTATTTCTGAAAATTTTCTCAGTGAAAGTATTGTATTTATGTGTCAAGTTATGCCTTCACTGTGTACATGTTAAAATTATGTAAAAATATTTTTCCAGAACTGAAACAAAAGTATCACTAGAATCTTATACGATTGCAGTAATATTGTCAAACTTGATACTGCACTACTGAAAATTAATTATTAGTAAAATTCAGAGCAAAAGTTTGGCAAGAAATGTATGTCCATTGATAACTCTTCCCTTCAACAAGTTCATTCATAACTTTCCATGTTACCGTACTACTTCAGTTACAATTTAATTCTGCCAAATGGATGTCCACTGATGACTTCATTCACAGGTTTCCTCACATACTCTCCAACATCGTACTCCATTCACAAAGTATGCAATGGCAGCACCCTGGAAATTTGACATTTTTCAAACAATCACTCCTGGCTCACAGCAGCTAGGAACCTGATCTGTTATCCCAACAGGGTTAGAACTAAGTTAGAACTACTATGGAGAAATTGCCACCAATGACATCACATATATTTATTCTGAATTACAGATATCATATACGATTATTTTGCTATATCAAATCAATAGCATTATAAAGTAATTTTTTGTACTTACGATTTTTCTTACTTTTTGAGCCTGTGGGCTACAGTATCTCTTGTGTGGCCTGTTGACAGGTAAAGGTGGTACATTTACTAGTCTAATGAGCAGTGTTAAAAATTTTATCATTTTTGGTTAGCAAAAGTGCTTTATTAACTTGAAGAAATTCTAAAAATGTTCATGTTTTTGAACAGAATGTCCAAAAACAAGGAAGACTGGGTATCCTTCTGCAAAATCATATTATAAAACTTCAGTCAGTTTGCATGTTATGTAAAAGTTTTAACCATGTGAGGTAAGGTTTGTTATGCCAAAAGGAAGCTACAGCAATATACAGGTGAACCTCAACTTACTAATGAATTAAAACTCGTTCAATTAACAAATATAGTGTTTGCACTTATGAATGTTTTGGATAGTTCCACCTTTCCCAACAAATTTATTTGCTTTGCTGTTGGCACACTGTAATAATACTCCTTTACAAAATTGAGTTGTAGAAGTCATTGTCAAAATATTAACTTCTACAGCAGTGGAAGACAGCAACTTGTTCTATTATTTTTTACTACAGTTAAAAATATGGAAAACAAGTGTAAAAGTAGTGACTGTGATGGTGCTTCATCTAAGTGTGGTAAAAGAAAGGTAAGAATGCTATATAAGGAAACTAAAATGGGCACAGTAAAGTGATCAGGAAATGGGTCATTCCACATCAACACAGCTCTGGACCTAAACTTCTCTGTCAATGATTTTTGGTATACTTGTAGGTAAACAGAAAACCCCAATTTTTGTTTGCCAATCCACTTGTTTTCAAGATATAACCATTTAAAAATGCAAAAAAAAAAAATTCAAAATTTGAACTGTAGAGTTCTTTAAATGCTTATAATTCTCATTCCATTTATGCTAAAGTGATTAATTTTTTTTAAGGTCTTGAAATATTCTTTAAAACAAAGTGTTATACACTATCTGATCAAAAGTATACTGACATCCCTTCTGAGTAGTGGCCACATATGCCACAGCCATGGCCCAAACAGGTATAAAAGGATGGATGTGGCCTGGCAAACCACGTAGACATGCATGAATAGGAGAATGGTTCGTATGGCAGAGCTCAGTGACTTTCAGTGTGGAACAGTCATAAGATGCCAAGGATTCTCAATATCCTTGTTTGTGGCGACCCAGGACAAAGATTATAGTTAGGTTTCGGCAAATGCTGGACTTTACTTCTATATTACTGTTCAGCCCCGATGGTGGATAGTGGTAAATGCGCCATTTCCCGATAGATGTAGTGCAGTCTCTGAATTGATTGATCCAGAGCATCTGGGTTTTATCATAAATTATATTACCTTAGCAACAATTCAGTTTGGGGCATTTCAGCCCTGCTGCAGCTGCCTGAGCAACTAAAAGTGATATTATGAGGTGGAAATACCTAGGAACAACAACAGTGCAATTGCGACCTGGTAGGCCACATAAAATGGCCAAGTGGGATAACCAAGTGCTGAAGCAGGTGGGGCAACAAAATCGCATGTCCTTGGTTGCAACACTCACCACCGAGTTCCAAAATACCTCTGGAAGTAACACCAACACCATAAGTATTTCCTGAAGTTCGTCACAAACTTCAGTAAATGGATTTCCATGGCCATGCAGCTGCACGCAAGCCTAACATCAACAAGATCAACACCAAGCATCGGTTGGAGTGGTGTAAAAGCTCGGCACAGTGGACCCCACATTCTCTGGAGTGTTGAATCACTCTTCACCATCTGGCAGTCCAATGGACAGGTCTGGGTGTGGAGGATGCAGGTGAACATTACTTGTCTGACTGTTGTGTCAACTGTGAAGTTTGGTGGAGGAGGCATCATGCTCTGGGGCTGTTTTACATGGTTTGGACTGGGCCCCCTTGTTCCAGTGAACAGACTCTGAATGCTGCACAACATTTTCGATGATTCTGTGCTCTCAACTTTATCTCTGGAAGCAATAAAACTGTTGCCATAATCAGTGAAGACCCTTTCCTGTACCAACATGACACTACCCCCATCCACAGAGTGAGGACCATGCATGAATGGTTTGATGAGATGGGATTTTAGAGTCTGATGCATGGTGTAATGGTAGTGCACTCTGGCATGAATCTGGAGAGTTACGGGTTCGATTCCCGCTGCGTCCAGATACTTTTGATCAATATAATGTATATTTAACAGTATATTAATTTCTCAAGGTCATTGTCAAAAAGGTTCGAGTTTAAATAAACTCGGACAAAAAATAGTCACCCCTGGCTGAATGTCACCTAATAGTGCATAACGCCTCTTAGTGACCGAAGAAAAAATCCTGTCTGGCATGGATGCCACCAGTGTGCAGATGTAGTGCACATCAATATTCATCCACTCCCCCAGTTCGTCCAGATTGGCCGAATGGCTGGGATGGTACTTCTCTTGTTGCCCCAAATAGTCCCACTAGTTTTCTATGGGATTCATCAAATCTGGGGATTTGGCAAGCCAGTCGAGATGTTCGAAAGCTTCAGAATGTTCATTGTGATAATCCAACACACTTTGAGCCCTGTGCACGCGACAGGTTGTAGTCTTGGAAGACTGGGGTATCCTTCTGGTGTTCACTGTGGAGATACTGCACAAAAGGCAACATGTGGTTGTCCAGTTTCTGGTTCATGTGCGACATCACACAACCAAAGGACCCATTTCCTCATACATGAAACACCCCCAGAACATCACAGAGCCTCCTCCAGCTCGAAAAGGGCTTTGCACACAGTCCGCATGGAAGGCTTCCTGCGACTTACAATGTACCCATCGCCTCGCATCATTCAAGTACAAGAAAAAACGTGACTCATCCGACCAGATCACATGCTTTCAAGAGTCGACAGTCTTCTTTGTGGTGTGGCGCCGCACCCACTGTAGCCATGCAGCCTTGTGCATGCAGTTCCCTTCCGGGTGTTCATTCAGAAACAGCTTGTTGTAGGCTTTCATTGACTGACTGGAGCAATTCCTGCCTCATTGCAAAGTGGTTTGCCATAACAGTGTGTGACACTGCAGTGGTGGTCCCTATTGGCGAGGTCTTTCTACTGCAGTTCTGCCGACAATTAGTGGTGGACTGCAATGTATGCCACTGCTGGAAGACCCTTTGGACAGTACATTTCGACACACCTGCAAAGGCAGCAATTTCTTGTACACTATGCCCTTTGGCTCGGCCGAACACAATAACACCTTTCTGCCACTCATTCACATCTTAATTGCTCCATGAAGCATGGGTTGCGCCAAACACACATGTGGCACACAACCACTTCTTGTCGATGTTATGACCTTCACAGCTATTGGTGCGCCCTCTGTTGCTGTCGATTGGACATAACCATATAGTGGGAGATGGCTAATTTTGTCTGGTGAGCTTACTTCAAAACATGGCCCTTAAATATTTTTAAAAAAAATTGTGCTGAGGCAAAATCATCAGAATTGCAGGAAATTTTTATATTGGCCATGGGTTACAAATTTTTGAATAGACAATTTTTTTTTAGTAATATACTATTTTTTTAGTAACAATACCTGTAAAACCACTTAAAATATAATTTTGAATGAGATATAAACACTTTTGATTTTTAGTATTAGTTTCTTTTAATTGGCAATGTGTGTGTTCTTCCAGCAGCTATGCATGATAAACTTTAAATTTTGTACTAATATGTTTTGCTGCATTGGAAATAGATGAATCATAAAGAAATAGAAATCTGTCCCAAAATTTATTTTCTTCGACAGTCCCATCAACTCCCTCACCTCAGTAATGTACAAAATGATTTAAGAGATAATTAACTTCTCACGCAGAAGTTTATATGCACCCTTCACTATTTTCTATGGTAGTATTTACAACTGCTGAAAAAAAAAATTGTTTTTTATGACATATTTATCAGGTAATGGACAATATTGGGGAATTAGACAAACACATATGGGCATGGTATTAACTCTAGTAACATCAGAAAGAGCATTCACCAAGCTATTTATTGTAAAGTAAGCACTCAATGAAGTCTCCGAGTTCTGAAATGATGAGGTTTTTGAACATATTTACTCCATTTATACCGACCCTTTTACAATTACTACCACGTTAATGATCTTTGTGTGTTGCCCTGAAAGTCAGTGGTGAATGTTCTAACTCCTTGTAGTAAATAAGTCCCAGAGATGGTGTGTGTGTGTGGGGGGGGGGGGGGGAGAGTATTGCCTGTATTTATATTCTTAAAAATGAAGTAATATATTTAGGAAATGGAATATAATCTACACTACAGGGAAAAAAAAAAAAAAATTCCAACACCTGGAACGATTAATGCCATTTTATTGAAACACAGGCAGCTGTTAGCATACACTGCGATGTGCAATTACATTACCAAAAAATATATGGAAAATTACCACTTTATCCAGTAAAGTGGTATAATTAGTATGATGTTGAACACCTTGTGCAGAAATGAATTCATGAACACAGCAGGAAAGGCTATCATACAGCTCTATAATGTCCTCCTGAGGTATAGAATGTCAAATAGTGCGAAGTCTCTGTTCCATTTCAGCGACAGTGGTTGGCACACCTCTTGGGTGCCATTGGAGCTGTCGACCCATCATGTCCCAGATGTGTTCAATAGGTGAAAGGTCTGGTGAATGTGCTTGGCTATGGTAGTACCTGAACATTTTGCTCATGTAGATACTTGCAGGCTAATGGAAGCTGTGTGGGGATGGGCATTATCTTGCTGGTAAAAGGTTCCGTACTGCTGAACAAATGGGACAGTCACTGGCTGCAAAATGTTGGTAATATCATTGGGCAGTTAGAAATCCCCTTATGATGACCAGTTCTGACTGAGATGTCGAACTAATGGCATCCCACATCAAGTGCTGCAGCTGTGTGACGATGTCGCACACTGGGTGGCATTCCTTTCCCCTGGAAGACAGCAAACATGTTGTCTACCATCATGCTGACCAAGACAAAAACAAGATTCATCACTAAACACCATGATACTCCACTCTTTTTCATTCTGGTTCTGTCTAAGGTAACACCACTGAAGACATGCTTGCACGTGGGCAGATATGAGGAGAAAACGCAGTGTCAACGATAGGCTCACAATGAAAACTGTAAAAGCCTGTTATTTACTGTCCGCCTGGTAGGTATTTGATGTGTTACCTGTTGCCAGTCCCTTTGCAGTTGCATTGTAGTTGCGAATCTGTCACACAATGCCATGCATTGCAAATGGCAGTCGTGTCGCTCTGTGGTCATACATTGTCTTCTCGATTCTTGTCAGCGTGTGCTGGATCCATCTTGAACCCACTGGTGCCTAATGTGTACAATGGTGCTAGGATTGCAGCCAGCAAGGTTGGCCACATCTTGTACAACAAACTAACTTCTCTAAGGCTGATGATTCTTCCACGCTCAAAGTCTGTTAACTGTTGGAACAGCTGTCAACATCTGCATAAGGACATCTTTAGTGGTTTAGAACAATTTCCACACTGTTTTGTCAACCAGGGAGCTTTGGTTGCATTTATCTGTGTTTGACTGCTCTGTACCTGACATCAGCTCGCACATGTCCAATTGTTTCAATCACCCTGCAAACCTAATCATTTCCATATATTACCACCTCCCTAAATTTCTTCACATTTGCATAACTTCACATTGCATTTTTTATTCCCTGTAGTGTATTCAGAGAAACAACCAGGAACTAAAAAAAAATTTGAGCCTGTCTCACAATGGATGGTGGAACTAAGAACTAAAATCTGAGAAAAGCACAAATGAAATATTTCTTTATTGAACAAAATGTATTTCTTATATATCTCTCTCTCAATAGATGGTGAGGGGTATCAGATACCATTCTGCAGATGATGGATAAGTGATTGCAGAGCACTTAGTGATTTTTTTTTTAATAACTGCACTGAAATTATCAGATGCAGTTGCATTACAAATTTTAATCATTTTACCAAAGAGTTGGAACATAATGAAAATTGAGAATTTTGAACATCCAATTTTATTAAGAGAAAAGTAAAACACATTGTGAAACAGAAAAGGATTATGTCATCAATAAATCCTAAACCTTGCAAATCTTTACTACAAGGAACTGCTTTTTGCACAGTTTTTACAATAGTGATTATGTTATCAAAGTAAAACCTGGAAAAAACAATATTTTGTATTCACTAGCAGAGATGGTGAATTACATGGCCAGAGAAGGTTTTAAAGAAAGAAATATATACACCGTTTAAAGGACAAAACTCAGAAATCTGTATTGGATTTTCTAAGTTTACAGAGTTGAGGCAAATATAAGCAACTGGTTTGGTTGATTGTTTAGTTTTATGGCACATTGGCACCTAAGGCCATAATACGCCAAATGAGACAAAAGGGTAAAAGACACAGAATCCCACAACCACAGTTAAAAGTCAAAACCAACAGATATAAAGAATACAAAAACAATAAATATGTGTAAAGCAATATATAAAAAGATACAAAAGTAAAACCAACCCAGGTGTAAAAGACCCAGGTTGGACAGAGTATAAATGGCAACGCCTTAAATTACAATTAGTAAAATAAAATGTGTAACGTAAAAAGGATTCATCAGAAATAAGATGTCCAAGTAAAAAAACATTATAAAAAGAAATAAGATCTCAGATGTAAAATTGACAAGGCTAAAATAAAATCGACATTCTAGATTAAAAATAGAGGAAGTCGTGATGGGTAGAATGAATTTTAAACACCAACAATGTGATATAATTAGTAAAAATAAGCTTTTTTTATACACTCAAATAGTCAGTCTTCTTACTGTTATTCAGCAAAACCTGATATTGCACTAGTAAACAAGACAAAAATTTTAACCAAAATTTATACATATGCTGCTATTGGAAGAACCCCATTTATTACCAACTGAAAAAATGCTACAAATTTAAAGTTTCTTCCTAATTAAAAAATCCATTGTGAATGGGTTGGATTATACCTCTGAGCAGTGCTTTTTTGCACACAATGTATTAAATGGACAGGTCACAAGGACCTCCAAGGTCTCAGAGAAGGCTGGAAGGAGGGGGAGACCCTGGACAGCTGTTAGGAGACAGATGGTAGCCTCCCATCAAGGTCATCCAGAGATGTTCTTTAATATGCACAGGGTATGGTTCTCCTGCATGTGGGACCAAGCTTAATCTCTCATCCAGAAGACTGTGACCTTTCCAAGCCCATTAATGTCCCCTGCTGACTGAGGGCAGAGAATTTTGTGGAGATAAATTTGAATGCTAGCCCAGATAGGACATAAACCTGGGAATTTTAGATTATGAGCCTGGCAAGCTACCAACTGAGCCACACCAGTCACTACTGACACTAACATTTTTATTTCAATATGTAACCACTTTTATTAAGCTTAAATAGTAATTGTTTTTCAAAATTTCCTTCGTATTGTTTTAACCCTTCCAGTGTCCAGCCTGAAAAACAGGTTTCCACTCCGAAACCAAGCTATTTTCTCCCTATTCTCAGCAAAAAAAAAAACCCTTTAACTTTAGAACTTTTTTGCCAAATAACTAATGAAATGAATTATGGCATGTTGTATATACCAAATTAATCAGCGTTTAATTCTGGATTTTCTGAAAATAAAACATTGTCCTTTTTGTTAAATACTTTATTTTAATAGGACTTTTTTTAGTCATTCAGTAAAAATATGCATCTGGCAATGCAAAAAAATCTAATAGACAGAAATGATTACAATGCACATGAATAGAATGGCTATATATTTCTGAATAACAAAATTTTTTTATGGTTTTAAGTAAATATTTCTCTCGTTTTATTTTTTCCTTGGTACCATATTTTGAGAAAATTCCAGCCTTTTATCCAATTGTGCTGAGTCAAACAAGTCAACTTCAGAATTCTTAAAAAAAAATAACCAATCAATGGAAATAGATCACATTATATATAAAATGAAACAGAATTTAATTACGAATTTTAAGAAAATAATATAAACAAATTTGCAAGCACATTGATTTTAATAAGCCTTTTTCAAATGTGATATGGTGCGGGGGGGGGGGGGGGGGGGGGGGGGGAGAAAAAAAACACACTATACAATTAAGGCTTCATTTTGGAAAACCTGATGAATAAAAAATAGTTAAATTATACATTTATCAAAAGGAAATTTCCTCCCGAATAATATTCAACCTAAAATACGATTTTTTTTTCTTTTAATGATTCCTTTCAGCATCGTATATTTTAAACATGGCCAGTGTTATACAAAGAGACTGACTTCTCACATTCACGGGATTTTCTAAACTGGTTATGAAAGAGAAAAAAACTTCCTTGGCTTTTTTTTTGCTAAACATTAATTTTTTTTGTGTTGAAGTTTGGCGATCTTGGCTAAGTGCAGAAAGTTTGTGCACCAAAGCAAAAAAAAAAGCAACCCAGCAATGTATCGTCTGTATGGCACAGCCAAGGTACTGATAGGGGGGGGGGGGTTGCCTATAAAATCATTCAATATAAACATAAAACTCTTAATATATATATATTTTAGATGGGAGGAGGTGAGATGGGAGAAACTTTACCGTGAGTTTAGCAGTGGGGACACCTTCCCGAAATTGCCCTCCCACATGACTGATTTTCGTAGCAAGGATGTTTGCTTTATATCCAACACATTCACTTTCAGAAAATGGCACAAGCTCAAAGTTTTTTTTTTTTACAAAAAACAAGAAATAATAAAAGAAAAATTACATATAACTAATGGGATGTTAAATGAAATATGTGCAACAACTTTTAACCAGCCTCCGATCTAGCATAACAGGAAAGATCAATAAATCTGTCAATCGAAAGATCGCTAACTAATGGAAATAAATCTACAGAAATGAATTTGCTTCCATATTCAAGACCTCATTTTTCAGAAAATGATACTTTTTCAGTAAAACTTGGATCTGGTAATAAATAATAAAATAAATATTAACATATAGCTTAATGCGATGTAAAATATCCACAGCAATAAGCTGTAAGCCAATACGATGTAGCATAACTATGAAAAATCAATACTTATCAATTGGCCAAAGGATCGCTAATTTCTGAAAATAAATCTACTGAAATGAAAACTAAGGTTTAAATATAAAAAAAAGTAAATAATATTGATAAGAAAAAATATTGGATAAAAAGAAATAATATTGGATAAAAGTAATAATATTGGATACCCTTTACAAAGGGTATCCAATATGCAGGCCCAAAAGATTATATAGCACACAGAACGGAGATAGCATGTGTCAGACATCCGAGTCTTGTTTGCCTCAGTAAAGCATAACTAAATGCAGCCACAACCAGAATTTCTAAGGAGGATGTGTTTACTTCCTGTTTCGATTTTAAGAGTGGGAAAGATGCAAAGAATGCAGGAAAAAATTATAAAAATAACTTGGGAATACTGAAATAGGTTTACGACAGAAAAGTGTGTCAAACAAGGGGGGGGAAATGGTGATATGGGGGAAAATGGTGATATGTATTTAGTAATTACTATTGTTTTTAAAAATAGTTTTTTTTTTTACTGCTGTCCCACGGCCGAGTGGTTAGCATGCATGGCTACTGATCTAAGGAACCTGGGTTCGAGCCCCAGGTAAGGCATGGCTGTGTCGTTTTTCTGCTGAGGTCCTGCCATCCTCTCGGATCTCCTACTATGGCATATAAACTGACAGGCTCCTGTCAGACCTCTGTGGCAAGCAGCTGCTTGAGGGGGTATTTATTATTTTTTTTTTAAGTTTTAGGAGATTTTCGAAAATTTAAGGAAAAATTTGTTGATAATAGTTCAAATCAAACTTGTGAGCTTAAATCAGGTTACTTCAGCAAATAGGAACGTTAACAAACAAATAGGAAATACCGTTTAGTGCTTCTTAGAAATGGCAATCAGATGACTTTATAAAATTGTTTATATTGTAGTTTAATAAAATATGCATCAAATTAAAACACAAAATATTTTTGAAGCCTGAATTATATATTTTTTATAAGATATATATATAAAAAGTAACAGCAATTTTCATTTAAAAAAAAAAAGACTTTTTTGCTGTACCAAAAACGAATACATACATCCCTGGCCTCCTAATTCAGATTCTCCGAACGTATATAGACATGGGCACTGAAAGGGTTAAGAACTATGAATGAAAAGACATCGACTACAGAAACGTTTAAAGCAAATAATCAGATGAAGCTGTATACCTGTACAGATGCATCACTCCAAAGTCACCTGTCAGAAGAGACTAATACTACCACTTTAAGATTTATAAGGCCCTCCTGGTCACTTCCTTTACATTTTCTTACCAATATTTTATTTCCAAATACATTCTAGGTCAACAAAACATTTTCACTGCATTTGTTGGCAGAATTGATAACAATCAGACATGTCTAGAACAAGTATTAGGGAAAAAAATTACTTTGTCCCATTCTTTCCGATACCTTCATACACTCAGGTAATTTAAATTTATACGATTCCTGAGTACCACCATCGTGAGGCGATACCCAATTATTGAGTTAATCAAAAGGCAGCAGCAATTACACACTGTAATTGTTAAAATCGCAACTGATATTTAGTTATCAACCAATTTTGGCACTAATTTAATCTTATTTTCATTTGTTGCAAGAACTGCACAAAACACTCCATAAATTGGAATGTCCTCTTATCAGAGCCATATCTAGGCTTTGGCCAATATTGCCCCAGCCATAGGCTGCCATGATATTTTCACATATACATGTAAACTTTTTACATATTGCCATCATTTATATATAAATACATATGAACTTTAATATGGGATGCTCATTTTTGAAGAATGTGTTTTTTCATTTCCCAAATAATGCATCTTTAACAGTAGTAACTCATACTAATGGACGATTGGGAAAGCAAATATATAGTGGGATCCCACATAACAAATTATCTCTCAAAGGCCACCATTAAGTCACATAATGACTGTCATAATTTCGCCAATCAGAATGCTATTAAGTAGGTTGGGTTGTTTTACCTCTGAACGGCACTTTTTTGCGCACCATGGGCTAAATGGCCAAGTCACAAGGACCCCAAGGTTCAGAGAAGGTAGGGGGAGAGGACCCACTGGAACAGCCGTTGGGAGACAGATGGTAGCCTCCCGTCAAGGTCATCCAGCATGTTCTTTAATGTGCACAGGGTATGGCTCTCCTGCACAGACGACCATGGCTTAACGTCCCATCCGACGGGGACACCGATGGGTTTCCAAACCCATCGGTGTCCCCTACTGGCTGCAGGCAAGGTGGGGAATTTTGTGGAGATAAATCTCAATGCTGACCCAGCTGGGACTTGGACCTGGGAACTGCAGATTATGGCCTGGCACGCTCCAACCGAGCCACCCCTGCCCCCCTCTTAAGTAGAGTCAGTCAATTAGCAATGCCCACTTATGAGTGTTTGGAGCTTGAATGCCTTTGTTTAGTGTTTTTATTTGCAGAATTTGCTTTCATTGTTTTTTTTATTTAAAAGCAAATTAGTAGTGATCGAAATGGCCCCTAAAGATAATTTGCAAAAGAATAAGAATAAAAAAGATATTACTCTTGAGAAAAAGCAATTAATCATTGAGAAGTGTGAAAAGAGTTCAAAACAAGTGTTTGATATGGAGTATAAATTACCTCAATCATCCATTGCCATTGTCCTGCTAAATATGGACAAAATAAAAGCTACCAAATTAACTGATACATTTACTGTAATGTTTTATTATAGAACTATGGTAAAAGAATCAATAAGTTTAATCTTTTACCATGATCTCATAATTTTTTTTTTACCAAGAATTAGTATTTAAATTTTATAAACTATGTTAAGGCCAAAAATGTTAAACTGCAATGGTCTTGGAACTAATTAGGCCTTTAACAAGTCCCCCCCCCCCTGCATAATGAATTAAATTCATTATGCAGGGGGGGGGGTTCTTTTTATATTATTATCCCTATACAACTAAAATGTATCTCATTTACCCTTAAAATGAAAAAAGTTGCATTTTCTCACTTTATTCTTGTTATTCAAGCCCTTTCACAGATCACATGATAAAGGTATTCAGGAATAAAAGATTAATGTTAACATGGTTAGCAGATAAAATTACAGGTAAAAAAAGAAATGATGTATGATGATTAGTTACTCAAAAACACTGGCAAACATTACTGTATTATTGATGGCTGACATGAGTAATAAAAAAAACTTAAGGGGAAAAAACCTGATTTGAAAATTCAAATGATATTCATTTTGAAAAAAAAAAAAAAAACTTTTTTGCAGACAAAGCAGAATATAAGTTCTGCTTTGTCTGCAAAATGTATGTAATGTTGTGTAAAAAATACAAACTAAAAATTTCAGTCTTGGAGATAAAAAAATTTACATAGTGATTTGGGTTGTTTTACCTCTGAGCGGCACTTTTTTGCACACCATGGGCTAAATGGCCAGGTCACATGGACCCCGAAGGCTCAGAGAAGGTTGGGGGAGGGGACCCACTGGAACAGCTGTTGGGAGACAGATGGTAGCCTCCCGTCAAGGCCATCCAGCGTGTTCTTTAACGTGCACAGGGTATGGCTCTCCCGCACACGGGGCCATTTACATAGTGAAATGTAGAAGGGAAATACATGATAATAAACTGCACTTAACCCTTTGCACTCCATAGGTGCCACTACAGCGACATAACTAATACTATTTAACAACACATCTGGAGTGCAAAGGGTTAAAAATGCAAAATTAACTTGGAAGAAAATTGAAAAATTTAATCTAGGTAAATTCTTATCTATATTTAACATTTTTTTAAATACAGTATGTTTATCAGAGTATACATATTTTCCATTAATTATTAGTCATTAATTAACCACTAGGCTGTTTTTTTACTCCCAAATATCTATCAAATCTCAAGTATTTACAAAAGTTAAAGTTTAATATGAGAAATTCTATGATAAATTTAATTAACATATGCATTAATAATGCAAAAAATTAAGGATAAATTTTAAGAATGAAAAATACTGATAATTAACAGACAATAATGATAAATGCCAGATATTAAACTGGATGGTTATAAAGTAGCCAATACATGCCGATGTTAGGTTGTTTTACCTATGAGCAGCGCTTCTTTTGCACACAATGTCTAAATGGCCAGATCACAAGCATCCTGAGAAATTGGAAGGTAATTGAAGGTTGGGGGAGGGGACCCACTGGAACAGCTGTTGGGAGACAGATGGTAGCCTCCCATCAAGGCCATCTAGCTTGTTCTTTAACATGCACAGAGCATTTCCAAGCCCATCAGTGTCTCCTATTGACTGTGGGCAGGGTGGGGAGTTTTGCGGAGATAAATCTCAACGCTGGCCCAGTGGGGACTATCTTGGAAATTACAGATTAGGAGCCTGGCACACTATCGACCAATGCTGATGAAGATTTTTGAGGATAAAACCTTTGTTATCCACCCAAGACTACTTATTATCACCTATTAGATAGCATTGATCTGGGCAGCTGTCAGTCTTATTTAGGGGGAAAAACAAAAGTAAGGATGAGTTGAGGTTAGTACAAGTCTTCTAAGTATATAACCTTCTTTCTTGAAGTCATCAGAACACAATTACTCTGCATACTGTCCTTATGGCAGTCCTTGCAAGATGGCAAGCTGACATCATTCTACTGCACCTTGTAGTTAGAGACAAAATTATCTTGAACTGTTGGTGCTCTACCATAGCTTGTTCTTTCAGAGAATGTTCCAGTGTCTTAAAAACATCGACTCTGGAAATTACTTTCTAACACATTCATGAAACTAGCAACTTCTTTATATGACTGTCCTGCTTCCATCTGTCTGATGGCTCTGACCTCATTTAAATGTTTCCTCCTTTGCATTTTAAGAAAACTAGTTTATATTCCTGTGATAAAGCCACTCTTAATTTGAGATGAAAATTGCCATTCCTGAAGCTGCTTTTATCACCTGTTTAATTTGCATATCTAAGTCCTTTGCAGTGAGAAATGCAAATTTAATAACCAATAAAATGCAAGTTATTCATCTAAATATCCTCCGACACTTCTGTTAAATTCCAAAAAGGATTTCTTGAGATATTTGCAGTTTTGTTCAACTTTCTTAAATTATGAACAGCAGTGTATTAAATCCACTGACAATAAATAAATACATACAATTCAATTTCTATAGGAGTTCTCTTGCAGGTTTTGAGCACACATTGATACTTGCTGACAATGTCTATTCTTTCAAAAGTTGGGAACTGAGCTTTCTGTTTGAAAGCACAATCCCATGCAATACCATTTCAGCATATAAAGTGATTTTCCTAGGTCACAATTCTTTCTCCATCAGCAACAGATCTCATTTCCGAATGTCTTGGCAACGTTCTCAAAACAGTTGAATATGCACAAAAGACATTAGCAGTAATTTGACTCTAAGAATAACCTTCCTTCAGATGTATTATTTTATACCTCTGATTATGAGGCAAAAATAAAGACTTTCCTGTAATTGTTATTTGAGAAAGCGCCAGAAAAAAATATTTTTAGGCACAACAATAAATACCGTGTCAAAAAATAGCAGATCTGAGCAGAAATTCAGTTTCTGTTGACACAACCAGTGGAAACCATCAACAGCTTATGGCCGTATGACTTGGATGTCCTGTCAATGCAACATGTAAGGAAATGGTTCTGCAAGTTCAAAAATAGCCATGTGACTGTAGCAGATGATAATCTCTTCATATGGCAAAAGGCAAGTGCAGAGATTGTTATCTGCTGGCAATTGGAAACTGTTCAACATCCACTATACAGTAAAGATCTGGCACCATAGGATTGTCACTTGTTCGGGAAGCTGAAGAAGTATTTCTGAGGACAACACTTTCCATCGAATGATAGTGATAAAAAGCAAGTCACAAAGAGACTTCGGGAGCAGTAGGCTACTTCTATCAGCAGGGTTTTGACAAGCTAATTGACTATTACAACAAGTGTTTCAACACATAAGTAATTATATGGAAAAGTAATACATATATGTAGTAGCATTTCTTACAAATTGTCTTTGATGCAATTATAAACACTGCAGAAATTAAATAGGACTTCGGGAGCAGTAGGCTACTTCTATCAGCAGGGTTTTGACAAGCTAATTGACTATTACAACAAGTGTTTCAACACATAAGTAAATATATGGAAAAATAATACATATATGTAGTAGCATTTCTTACAAGTTGTCTTTGATGAAATTATAAACACTGCAGAAATTAAATAGGGATTCTTACTTGCTCTGTACATTAAATCACATACTAAAGCCTACCATATCAATTATATATTTACTCATTTGTGATTAGTAGGCATAAAAGAGCACTTGATTGGTTGTAATAAGTCTGTTCAATTCTAGTATCCCCTTGTTTTTTTTTCAAAATATCTAAGATCTATTTAAAATGAACTGAATGAACAAATTATTATATGAAAATATGATTTAAATGACCTTATAGTAGAATAAAAGCATTCTGCAGTGGTCTACACTGCTTTTCATAAAGGAACAATGTTTGGATAAGTTTTTTTTTTTTAATTTATCCAAACATTCATGTTTTCAATTGTCCTCTTTGTTTCATTAAAACAGAATCTATTGAGCCAGTTAAATTGTAAACACAACTTCAATTTATTTATACGCCTACCAAATAGCTTGTTGCCCCAACTTTTGTATTCACAACAGCAGCCAGACATTTTGGTAAGGACTCAATGAGGTGTTGAAAACATGGAGGTGGTATTGATGCAATGAAGAAAAGATTGTTTGTCGTAGAGCATCCAGAGTTAAGTGGAAGTTGGCAGGCTTAACAGATCTTTCCAATTCATCCCACAAATTCTCAATGGGGTTGAGGGCTGGTGATCAAAGGGGTTATTCAATTGTAGTAAACTAGCTTGAATGCTCCTGGAGCAAATTGGTCGGGAAGTTTGCAGTGTGGCGTTCTGTTGAAAGATGGCATCATGGTGTGGAAAGAGTTATTAGAAATGGTGTAGATGGTCTGCGAGGATGTTCACATACCTTGTGCGGATGATTCAAGTGTCAACAGCTACAATGGGCCTCAAAAAAGCCCATATAAATGCACCCCAAACTCTTACACCACCTCCACCTGCCTGTATGACCCCAACTTGGCAAGCTGGGTCCATCACTTCTTGTGGTTTATGCCACACACCCACCCATCAGCATGATGGTTGAAACAGTGATTCATCAGACCAGATGTTTCCAATCCTCCACACTCCAGTCGTGATAGGCCTTTTCAAACTGCAGTCAACAAGGGGACGCTATGTGAACATCGACAACTATAACCTATTTTTTCAATGGTGCAACAGATAGTTATTGTGCATAAGCTTATAGACACACCCTCATTCAATTCCAATATTATCTACTCCACAGTAGCTGTGCGATTCCTTGTAACAATGCGGGACAGTTTGTGCCCACCTCGAGAGCAAATTGCACATTTACATCCACATTTCTCCAGCTGGTTGGAGGTTTTGCCATATTTTACATAATCTTGGTATACATGTGCAACAGTCTAATGTGGAAATCCCATTCAGCGTCCCACGTGACTGGATGCGATACTTCTTTGCCTATTGTTATCGGGGTGTATATGAAAATTTGTCCATTCATTGTACTTGAAAACAAAGTTTTGAAATCGCAAAAAACATCAGAAAGAAGCTATGTAAAGTTGATAATTTAGTGGGTAGAAACTAGCTGAAAAGGAAAAAAAAACCAGCTGTTCGGGACTTTTTGCCACCACTGTGTCTTTTCATTAAAGCTAGTTACTTAGCAATTTATGTTAACTGATTAATGGCACAAATATAGCTTGTGCTTTTTAATTTCATATAGAGCTATTAAATCTTAAATAATAAATTTAGTTTTTTTACCTCAAATAATTATACTAATTTCCTTTTTATGATTATAATTCTATAGCTTACAAGTAATCTACAGCACTCAATCCCTTTATGGAAATGTTTGACCATCCAATGCAATGAAATTTGCTATCCTTTCATTATATGATAATGAAGACCATTATTTACCATTTAATTAATGTTGTTAATAATTCCAGAATGCATAAAAGAAACAAACTTTATTATATATCATAATATATCATCATATTAACATATGCCTAAATAACATGAATATACAGTCATATCAGAATAACATGACCACCTACCATACATATACTATGGGAGGTGGTCATATTCTGATACAACAGTGTATACTGTAAGCACACCACTAATAATTAGCAATTACCTTATATGCCTAAATAACAATATGTTATATATTATTACAATATATGGCTAAATAACATGACTATGAGCACACCATTAATAATTAGTAATTACCTTTTTGTCTCTTTTCCATTTCATCTTGCATTTGCTTTATCTTTTCTGCATATTCTTGCTGTTTTTTTTCAGCTTGCTCTCTGGCTTCCATTTCTCGACGAAGTTTTTCTCTAATAAATATAATTTATCTTATACACATATCTTTGAGTGGCATTACAAAGCTATATTAAAGAATCAAGTCATATCAATATGTAAGGGTTGTTCAGGGTCAAAATTCACATTTGCCAACATTTGTGTTCACTCAATTTTACTCTTAATTATTGCAGGAATGTAATAAAATAATGGTGTTAATTTCAGTTACTAAATTTCTTTTGGGAAAATTTACATATCCGAAAAAGCCTCTGGAAAATTTCCCAATGTCCTACTTTACCTGACGTACCATTTTCTGGGTCTTCAAGATGAATATTTGGTGGGGGGGGGGGAGGTAATCTAAAATGTTTTATTTCAGTTTGACTAAAAAGGGTTGAATTTCAAAATTTCTCCACCTAATTATTTTTGGTAAAACATGACAAAAAAAAAAGTTATCAATTTATGATTTAGTCCTGTTTCATAGTTACAAAATATGAGTTGTGTTGTTTACCTCTGAGCAGCACTTTTTTGCACAGTGGGTTAAATGGACAAGTCACAAGGATCCCAAAGGCTCAGAGGTTTGGGAAGGGAACCCACTGGAACAGCTGTTGGGAGACAGATGGTAGCCTCCCGTCAAGGCTATCCAGCATGTTCTTTAATGTGTACAGGGTATTTCTCTCCCATACAAGGGCCACTTTCTTAAAGTCCCATCCGACAGATCGTGGCCTTTCCAAGCTCATTGGTGACCCCTAATGACCGTGGGCAAGGTGGAAAGTTTTGCAGAGATAAATTTCAACACTGACCCAGCTGGGACTCAAACATGGAAGCTGCCGATATTAGCCTGGCACCTACCAAGCCATCCCCCAAGACCCACAAAAATATGAAATCTGCAAAAAATAAAAATGGGATGAAGTATAAGAAAAATGTATTTTCAGACCACAGTAAAACGCATTAGACTATTTTTTTTACTTGATCTTCCTTTGTCGTACTTTACCGTTTAATAAGTATCAGTTTATAGTTCATTTCCGTTTCAGAATTATAAAATGGTAAATATGGAAAAATGTCAAATTGGTTGGCTAAAAACAGCTAAATATAACCCTTTGTCTCCATGTTCCATTATGGGAACACTAACTGTAAATCTGTTTTTAATATAAAACTGGTAAACAATATACTTTTTGAAAATTGTTTATTAAATAAAATTATGTAATAAATTTACAATATAGATTTTTTTTCCATTTTCCATTTATTTTTTATTTATTTTTTGACAAAGAATGCTTACATAGGTCCAAATAAGCACATTATGTCCTTATTAATTTGGGATTGAAAGGGATAAAGAGCAAATTATTTTTTATGCTTAACCTTCAATTGTCCTGCTTTACATCCTGCAAGTATCACTTTACAATTCTAGCTTCTTTCCAAATTATAAAACTCCAGACTTTTCAAAATCTTGTTTCTGGAGTTTCATTCTACTGCAAAACAAAATGCTGAATACAAGTCATTAAAAATTGACGTGTAATTTGGGAACATGACAGAACTAATTAACACAGCATATAAATAGAGAGAAGTAAAACCAGCAAAGTAGCTTTCCAGAAGGTTAAAACAAAAATTAGCTCTTAAAAACACCCAGGAAATTTCAGAACAGGGTAGAGGGATTTAAAGACAAAGAAATAGCAATATTCAATTCCATTCAAATTCCAGCCATTTTGGGCATTAAATTTAAGCCAATAGGCAGAAAATCTTGCGGAATTTTAAATTTAACCCTCTGAATGAAAGAGGTAAAATTTTTTAGATTTCTGAAAACACTGAAATTTAAAATCTTAAACAGGTTCAACCTAGAAAACAATGCACTAGGTAAAGTAGGACAATGGGAAGTTTAGTAAAGTTCCACATTCTTAAATTTAACCTTTGGTAATGAAATTAGGATCCACAAATAACCAGAGTTTTTTTTTCAAAATTCTAGAATTTAGTAACCCATAAACACCTCTGAAGAACACTAATTAAAGAGAGCAGACAAACTCAGATTTTTAAATTTTGCCCCTTTATTGAAACTGGGATCTGGAAATTAGCTTCTTTGATATATTTTCAACTTAGAACTAATTGCCCAAAAGAAACTGAAGTATCTAAATTACACTGTCTTTTCCAGATGAAGACATAGATAAGGTTATCAAGTTTATACATTGAGAATATAAAACACAAAGTCTTTGTTAAAATACAGGACAGATGAGATACAAACTATAATACCTTAACCCTTCCAGTGTCCAGGACATATATATATATATCAGTTTTTAGTACAACAGAAAAAAAAAGTTTTTTTTAAATAAAAAATGCCATTTTAAATCTTTTTTATAGATATCTTATAAAAATATAATTCAGGCTTGATAAATAACATTTTCTTTTTTCATTTGATGCATATTATAAACAATGACATAAACACTTTGTTAAAGCCATCTTATTGTCATTTCTTAGAAGTGATATTAGGTATTGCTAATTTGTTAACATTATGATGGAGTAACCCCCTAATTTAAGCTCAGAAGTTTGATTTGAACTATTATCAACAAATTTTTCCTTAAAGTTCCTAAAATCTTCTGGAAATTAACAAAAAAAAAACTGATTTTTAAAAATGGAAGATTTTGGTAGTAATTATGAAACGTACTTATTTTTTCAGTATGCTACTGTAAAAGTGTTATTAAAATTAATACATTACTACAATGTTCAAATTTTTTACTTTAATAAAATCCAGAATTAAATTCTCCAATTTGGTATTTAACATGACCTATTTCTGTTGATTAGTTATTTATAAAAATATTTAGAAGTTGACTTGTTTATTGGACTCTGCAACACCCTGGACTTTTCTCAAAGTATGCTACAGAGAAAAAAATATAAAATCGAAGAAATGTTTACTTTAAACAAGAATTTTTTTTGTTACTCAAAAATAATCTTTCTATTCAGGTTATTATAATCATTTGTCTATTAGTGCTTTTTAAATAAATTTTTGTGTTGCCAGATGTATTAATGACTAAAAAAACTGCTATTAAAATAAAACTTGTCTTTTTGTTAAATTTTATTTTCAGAAAATTCAGAATTAAATGCTGATTAATTTGGCTTACAACATGCCATAATTCCTTTCATTAGTTATTTGGCAAAAAAGTTCTAAAGCTAAATTTGGCCTCTGGATGTAAATTATGTTTTTCAGGCTGGACACTGGAAGAGTTAAAAGGAATAGTGCAATATCCACCTTGAAAAAATAGTTGCAAATGTCTCCTGGTATTAGAAGGCATGAGCTTCATGCTATTTTAACATTGGACTTAAATCATGACATCTTTCATAAATTTTAAAATTCAAAGCATTATACATCAGTGTTACTATTCAAATACCTATTGATTCATATATACACTCAGATGCCAGTTTATCAGATACACCACCCCATGTCACATAAATGGCTTATTCTAACACTTACCGTATTTTAACGTGTATAAGGAACCCCTTTTTGCCAAAAATTGGGTCCCAAAAATAGGGGGGTTTCTTATACATGGATAGTATTATAGATATTAACAAATTACTCAATTCCTCGAAACTCAAATCTTCATAACTTGCAACACCGCAAGCCTCAGGCAGACACCCAACGGGTCGCGACGTCCTATTGGAGGAGAAGTGCATGTCAAGCAATGGCATGTGCATAAAAAGACTGTCAATGATGAATAAAAAAAATTCTTTTTTTATATCTTAAAAATATCTTTGATGAAAAATCAGGGGATTCCTTATACACATTAAAATACGGTAATAAGTCACGTGACCATGGTGTGCAGTATAAATCAGACCAGCTCTTCGAGCATCACAGACTTGGATTGAGTGTCAGAATCAGCAAAAAGAGCAACCTGAGCATGGCATGATAGTTGGTGCTAGGTGTGCAGATTCTAGCATCTCCTAAATGGCTGTCCTACTGGGCTTTTCAAATGCAACAAGTTCAAGAGTTTACTGAGAATGGTGCGAAAAGCAAAAACTATCAGATCAGTGATCCTGTGGATGAGAACAGTTTGTGGACACACGGACTACAACTTGGCAAATCACAGCAGAATATTGGTGTGCAGATGGTCATCTCCGTACACACCATGTACTGGGCTTTGTTGCAAATGGGCTACAACAGCTGCAGACCATGTCGAGTGCCGATGTCAGTGAAGATGAAAGTACATCTCCAATTGGGTGCAGGAGCATCAATACGAGATGTGTGAGAACTAGAAAAAGGTAGCTTCATTGGATTAATCAAGATTCCTTTTGCATCATGCTGATGGATCAGAATTTGACACAAGCAACATGAGGCCATGTTGACATCTTGTCTAATGTCAACAGTACAGGCCAGTGGCTGCAGTATAATGGTGTGGGAAATGTTTCCTGGAACACATTAGGCCCCGATACCCATTGAAGGACATCTGAACACAACGGCATATTTGAACATCATTGCTGACCACAATTCCTCCCTTCATGGCTACAATTCATCCTTACTTGCATCATTCAGCATGAAAATGTACCTGCTCACAAGGCATGTATTTTAACTGAATAGTCCCAGGAACATCTCAACAAGTTTGCTTCATTGGCCTGTACAGTCTCCAGATTTAAACCTATCAAGCATCTTTTTGTGAGGTGGTAAGACTGTGCCAAGTCCAATTTGCAGCAACTGCAGGACAATCATTCCTGCAAAATGCATTCAACATATTGCAAGTTCCATGCCCTAACGAATTCAGGCTGTTCTGAAAGAACAAAGGAGGCACAACATGCTACTAGTTAGGTATACCTAATATACTCATCTCAGTATGTGAACTTGACATATTGCAAGTACTATAGATTAACAGCTTTACCACTGAGCACATCTGAAATAAGTTCTGCTCTAGTGTCTTCTATTGATAGGGGAAATTTTCTGAACACCTTTTTTCCTGGCTAAGCAATTGGCATTCATTACATTATCCCTTTTAGCTAGTATAACATTAAAAAAACTAGACAAAGTCTATTAATAATAAGTCTAAAATATCTATTTTCCATTCAAAAAGTTCATAAATAGAAATAAATACAAGCTACAATTGAATATGTATGTAAAATTAATGTTAGATATTCAAAATCCGATTTCAAAGTAACATTTTTAAAGTGAAAAGTGTGCGAGTATGTATGCACATTGTATTACAAGGTCTGCAATTTAAGCTGCACACACATATTTGCAGTAGATCAGCAATGTAAATTAATTGTCAACATTTAAACAGTTGCAACTTATGAAAATATTAGTATTGTATATATAAATATGCAGCATATGTATGCACATTACATGATGTGGAATATTTGTCATAGGAGGTTATCACTATAAATTAATTTGTAGTCGCATTTTAACAGTTGTAACTTGTGTCCGATATATTACGACCTTGATGGTATAATATAAATTAGTATTTCATTCCTAAGCACGCACATACTGAGCCATGGCTTCACATCCCATCCAATGGACAAGAGTTTCTAAGTCAGCATAGAAGCTTCCCATCAAGACCATTCATGTTCTTTGATGTGCAACAGAGTATGGCAACAGCTTTTTGTTCCAACAGATGGCAGCCTTTCCAAGCCTATCAGTGTTCCCTTTCCAACTGAAGGCAGTGTGGGGGGTTTAATGGATATAAATCTCAGTGCTGGGACAGTTGACACTTGAACCTGGGAATTTGCAAAAGAACTTTGTATGAACACTTCATTCCTGATAGTTTTCATACTTCAGTTATTATTCACTGTTACAATGCATTAATGCTTAAGTGTTTTTGACAATTACAACTATATTTTCGTATGTATATACTGAATGCTTAGCTAATTATTTTTGGCATTTTAAAGGCATAAGATCTTGATAGTGGCAGTACTTTTAAATTTTCATATTCAGACAGTAGTAAATATATTTTTAATTGTTAATGACGCTATTTTAACTGGCTTTTGAACATTTACTCATTAACACTTAAAGTATCAAAAGATGGTTTGTTTTTAAAATACAGCAGCCCCCATTTAACTTTTAATTTTTTATTTTATTATTATCAATAAAGGCTATTTCATTTGGTATGTGACATGACCCATATACACTGAATTATGACCACCTACATGTCAGACAACCTTTCACGTGGATAATAGCCCATAGCCACCTTAGCAGTCTGCAAAGGCAGACCACAGTTACTGGGTTGTTTTACCTATAAACTGTTTTTTTTTAACACAATGAGCTAAATGCAGATCAGAAGGAGCCCTTAGAGCTCAAAGAAGGTTGGGGAAGGGGATCCACTGAACAGCTGTTAGGAGACAGTTGGTAGCCCCCCATCAAGGCCTCCAGTATGTTCTTTAATGTGCACATGATATAGCTCTCCCAAACACGAAGCCAGGGCTTACATCCCATCCGATGAACAGTCAAGTCCCCTACTGACCAAGGGCAGAGTGGGAGTTTTACACAGATGAATCTCCACACTGGCACAGGTGGGGCTTGAACACCTGAGAACTGCAGATTATAAGTTTGGCATGCTACTAACCAAAGGTCCCCCCCCCCCTCCAATGGAGGACAGTGGTTGAACTGCAAATCACACACACTATGTTTCAGAGTGTTCCACAAGTTTCAGTGGGACTGATATCTGCTGAATCCAGTGGCCAGTAAAGATGAGTGATGTTCATTGTGTGTTCCTCAGCCCACTTCTGTATAGTCTGGGACTAGAGACAAGGTGCTTTATCATCCTGGAAGATTCCATCCCTGTATGGGAACAGGTTCAACATGGCAGAGTGCATGGTCTGAAAAAGAGTTGTTGGCAGCTCAGCCCTGTCACATTTCAGGGATCCTAATTTAGACTAGCAAAACATATCACATATCACAATCCATTGCCACTGGCTTGGATGCACTGAAGGTTTCATTTTCTCATGTTTGTGCTATACACAATGGCATCCATGTGGTGCAGCAAAATGTTTTGACTCACTGGACTAGCACACTTTCTTCCACTCTTTGATTATCCAACTGGATGTGTACTCCTCACTGGTGACGGACCAACTAGTAAGGAGCAGGTGTCTTGCGAGCCTTCAGCTTCTGAACCCCATGCATGCAAGAGTGTGGTGCACTGTCATTCCATTTGCACTCCCCACATTGTACTGTGATGTCAACTGTGCCACCATGATCTGTTGAGTGTATATGATGCATCGTACCTTCATTTCCCACAAGCACCCACTTGCATACTCCTTAACAATTTCATCAGCAGTAAGAGACTTCACCTGCTTGGTACCATTTTGTGGGTACCTAAACTACTGTGGGCAATCAACAACCAACAATGCATGGTTTCAGACATTGAGAGGTGCCTGAGCCCCAACTATCATGCTCTTTTGGAACTCCATGATATCTGTTGCTATTCCCGTGATTGCAATGTTCACACTCCTGCTTGCATGACCATATCTCCAACTACAATGAGCATGTGCAGTGTTGCATGGTTCTTTATACAAAGCTTGTTATATTCTGTATGGTGAAGGTCATAATTCAATAATCATTCAGTGTATCTTTTATTGCAGGATAAATTGCAACTGTTTTTCTCCTGAAAAAGTTAAAAATTATCCCTGCTACAATTGTATGCATTGTGAAAAACCTGAAACTTTAAAAGTTAAATATATCAATTATAAAAAATGCAAACTACTACAAAATTATACATGCAAGGATTGCATCTAAATACAGTAACAATAAATGTGGAAAAATATACAAATAATATATAACATATTTATGCAATGTGAATGTCAAGTAATTTCTTTACCGTTCCTGTTGTTTTGCCAATTTCTCCTCACGAGCTTGAGCTTTCATTTGCTGTACTTCAATTGTATCAGGCTTTCTACGGCGCATATACAACTCATGATTACCCATGCACAATGCTAATATGCGCTTGTTAATTCTTAATAGAGATGCAAAAAATACAAAATCCTGTAAATAAGTAACATACGATATATTTTAAACTTACACTTAATATCAATGAGAATGAAAATAGTGGGATCAACTAGAAATACAGCAACATAAAAAAGTAGGAAAAATGAGAGAATAGAGGGAAAATGTACCTCCAACTTAAAACTACCTTTTCATTACACATGCAGTTTTTTCTATTTTGATTTTCTGCCTTTTTATTGCAAAGTCTATTACCCAATATATAAATATAAACACTGGCAGAAATTGAAAAAAGAGCACCCAGAAGGAATTCCTTTAGGAATGTTATATAATATGTTAATAGTTAAGGGCAGCAGAAATAGTGATCCAAGAATGGAAGTAATTGAATGAAATAATGACGTCACTGAGCACGACAACATGCAAATGTACGCCACATGCATTTAAAGTGTAGGGCATGAAGAAAAGTTATTTGTCTTGTGTTGTTCAGTGCTCTTTGAAGAAGCTACCATGCCTGGATGATGCAGGCGTGCAATACTTGTTCAGTTAGAGTTTGAGGGAAGTCGTATAGTGGGTCTTCAGGAAGCAGGCTGGTCTTTTCGTCAAATTGCACACCATATTGGACGAGATGTATCGGCAGTGGCAAGATGGTGGTATCAATGGTCAGAAGAGCATTTGCATACTTGCAGATGTGGTTCTGGGAAACAGATGCATGAGAGGATCAGCGTATCAGGAGGGCAGAGCAGACTGCTACAATGTCACATATTCGATCCTCTGTCATACCAAGGGTGTCTAAAATAACAATATGAAATCATCTTTTGGAAGCAGGACTACTGGCACAGTTACCACTGTCACCTCGTCACTGTCAAGCATGTTTGCAGTGGTGTCAAGAATGAGTTCATTGGAGGGAAGAATGGCAGTCTGTGGTCATCAGTGATGAAAGTCTATTCTGCTTAGGAGCATCTGATGGCCATTTATGCGTTCAAAGGCGACAAGGTGAGCGGCTTCTTCCAGTGACACACAGGGCCCACACTGAGCATCATGGTGTGGGGAGTGATTAGCTATCACTTTTGTACATTTCTGGTGTTTGTACAGGGTACACTGAATAGCAATACATACTTTAGTGACATCGTACAGCTGGTCGTCCTGCCATATTTGAGTGTAATCTCAAATGCGATATTCCAGCAGGATGCCTGCCCACACTCCACATGCTCTTTTCTTCAGGCAGTGCACCAACTCCCTTGGCCAGCATGTTTTCTCCGGATTTGTCTCCAATCAAGCATGTCTGGGACTGGATCGGACAAAAACTCTTCTGCAGACCGCGGTAGGCAATGACCATAGTTGAAAGCACATGGAATGGTATCCCCCAACATGATTTTCAGCATTTGTATGACAGATTGTATGCCTGATTGGAAGCTTGTATTGTTGCTCGAGGAGACTCAACACCTTATTAAAATGTGCCTTCTGTAAAATGTAATACTCATTAAAAAGTACAATAAACATTGAATCACTTCACACGTGTGATCACTGTCCTTTCTCAACAAGTTGTTTCTACTAAATAAATCTCAGATTATGCTTCAATTGTTAATGGTGTTCTTTTTTCAATTTCTGCCAGTGTATATAGATTTTTATCAAAATGCATATAGTTTTTTTTTTAGATAACACTATTTCGATTATAATTTCATTCCAAAACATAAATATACTGCCTTACTTTCTCAAACAATGTTTATATATATATATATTTAAATTTGTTTGGTAGTGAGTAGAATCAAAGTAAATTTTCACAATATTTTCTCAATAGAACTATTCTATCTTGAAAGTGTAATAAAATTAATAAATTTTAATTATCAGTTGTCTGTACTCTGACATATTGATTTATTTTTTTCTTCTTAATTTTGCTTTTTTTTTTTGAGATTATCTCCTTAAATGATTGTATGTGTAACAATTAGCCACAGAATTTTAATCCTTTGAGTGCCAATTGAGGCACATGTCATCTGTATATGGCTTCATAATTTTTACTGAGGTCAGCAATAGTTTCAACTGTGGTCTATCCATTCATGACATCTCAATTTTAAAAGAAATTACTTATGGAAAATAGACTATCGATACTGGCAATTTGCAACAATTTCCAAATGTTTCTAATTGATCTTGGCATTCTAAGGGTTAACTTCAGTAACTTTTCATTCACAGAATTTCCACCTATTCACTTACACATATCATAAAATTTTAACAAGAAATACAATCACCTTTGGTAATTATGAAATGCTTGTTTTCAAATGAAGTTTAGCATACCCTTTAATGATAGAAACTCAAAATAGAGGTTTTGTAAAATGCAAATGGTAATATTTCATTAATATCTACCCAGTCCAAAAAGAATTATTCGCTTCTCTTAAAATAATGTCTATGTGGGTGGAAAGCTCAACAAGCATTTTTTTTTTTAAATGAGCTAAAAAAGAATTAGTAAGATTTCTTCATGCTGTAAATAATAAAAATACAAAATTAAAAAAGATTTAGAACATTTTTAGCAACAAAAATCATCAGAAATATCGAAAATACTTACAGGTGCTTTTTTATCGATAGGTTTGATTACAAATTTTTTGTCATTGAATGAAATATTTCTGATTTCACTCCAAGGAAATCCAATTTTTGGTGTTAACCTATATTAAAAATAAGTAAAAACTTAATTACACAGCAATAAAAAACACTAAAACTTCTATGGTAATTTAGCAATTATGAATAGTTTCTTATTTTTAATATGGAGTCAACATTTCTACAAATATTACACAAGACTTTTCTTTACCCTTTTAGAAAATTGAAATTAAAAAACTTAAAGTATGAAATGCAAGTAGACATTTCTCAAGTGGTTAGTGACTGACACATAACCAGATTCCACACTCAAATTCAAAAGATGAATGAAATTTCATATTTGGCTAATGTTTAATTGAACATCACTACCATTGAATCAAGTTGATATTATGTAATTCATGTTTACCAAAGGTCATGTTGATATTTTATTCTCTACCAATATGGATGCTGGTTGTTTTGCATTTTATGACACATACATACACACAAAAAAAGCAATCCTCCTGAATAATGCCAACAGCCATAACCATTGTTGCATAGCAAGTTTTTTCCCCCTAAACATTCTCTGCTGAAAGGGAATGTTTAGGAAATATATGTGTATCTTATATGCCATAAAATATGGTATGTATCAAACAAGTCAAAATGGGTGTCAGTACATCTATAGTAGTCCATTTTGTCATTATAACTGCTTCCTATCAGCTAAAATAGAACACCCAAAAGTACAACAAAATTGTACAGCTTACAGTTCCATTTACGCAAATGTAAATCACTAGTTTTATAATTAAGAAGACAAAGGCATAGTGTAAAAGAGTTTAATATACAAGAAGTCAACAGTAATGTGTATGCATGATTTAAAACATGTTAAGAATCAAAAGGTAATTTAAAAGAAAGCCACAGATATTATACATACCACTTGACCAGCATAACTTAATACAATATAGGTTGGATGATGATGCAGTAACAATACCAGGGTAGAGACAGTACAGAAATAGACAAAGTCCATTCATATATAACAAAGTCAGGGTTGTGTTTTGCTTTACCTCAGTCTTTTCTCCCCCACATACAATGAACCAATTGGCCAAATCACAGACACAATGGCTCACTGAAGGAGACCTGCTGGACAGCTATTACGAAGCCGACGAGAGACTTCTGTCAAGGCTATCCACCAATGTGTTCTTTAAAATGCTTTAAAATGATATGGTTCTCCTGCTTATGGGGCCACAGCTTTATGCCTCATTTGATGGATAGCAGACTTTCCAAGCCCACTGTGTCCCCTTTCTGACTAAGGGAAGTGTGAGGATATAGTGGCGATAAATCTTAATGCCGACAAAGGCAAGATTCAAACCTGGCAACTTCAGATTATGATCCTCACACACTACTACTGAGCCAACTCTTGCAGCTTTCAATTGTGAAAAAGTAACAAATAATTCTTTTGAATATAATTTCAACCTTTAGTCATGTCTTTTGTGATTAAAAATATAATTATTCAGCTTTTTTTTCCTCTCATAAATAAATCACTTAACATTTATGTTACTCAAGAATGTTTGTTTTTACAAATTATATCTAGTATTTTTATTCAAAATATTTTAATGCATCAAAAAATTATACTTAAAGTTTGTACTACAAAGAATTAAAAATAATTTAGCCTGGGTATTTTATTTCTGTTTTACATAGTATTCCCCCCCCCCCCAATCAGGTTCACGCCTAAATTCATTTTTAATATTCATCTAACCAGTAAGAAATTTTCATTTAGATGTTTAAAAAGTTGAGTGGAATGTTTGTAGAACAAGGGATAAAAAAGTAAAAACTAGTTAAAAAGGACAATTTTTTTTTTATCATCTCCTAAATTTGAGTGAAGTCTTAGAAAAAAGTTTCCTTTGATCCAGAAAACAGTGAAAATAGAAATGAGGATGGGGCAGGAGGAAATGAATTTTGATGGTGCAGAGAGCATAATTGAGTTTTTTCAGATATGTAAATGTATAGAACAAAGGCAAAAATGTAGAAATACACTATATGATTAAAACCATCTGGACACTCACTCGTCCACAATCTTCCAGTAATAGAAAAGGAATTAATATCACATTGGTTCACCCTTTGCTGCTATAACAGCCTCCACTCTGAGGAAGGCTTTCCACTAGATTTTGGTACATTGCTACATTGCTGCAGGAATTGCCTGCCATTCTGCCACAAAAGCATTAGTGAGGCTGGTCAATGATGTTGAGTAGTTCAGCTTGGTTTGTAGTCAGCATTCCAATTCATCTCAAAGGTATTTCATGGAGTTAAGATCAGGGCTCTATGCAGGCCAATCAAGTTCTTCCATACCCATCTCATCAAACCACTCCTGCACAGTCCTCATTTTGTGGACATGGGCATTGTCATGTTTGTACAGGAAAGGGTCTTCACCAAACTGTTGCCATAAAGTTGGGAGCACAGAATAGTCAAGAATGTCATTTTAGGCCAGAGCATCCAGAGTCCCTGGAAGTAGGAGTCCCAGCCCAAACCATGAAAAAACAGCCCCAGAACATGATGCTCTTCCACCAAATTTCACAGCTGTCACAACACAGTCAGGCAGGTTGCATTCACCTGGCATCCTCCACACTCAGAGTGAGGCAGGTTGCATCCTCCAAATCTCCTACTTCCAGTGAATGGAACCTCTTGATGCTCTTGCCTAAAATGACATTCTTGACTATTCTGTGCTCCCAACTTTATGAGAATGGCAGGCAATTCAGACTCATTTGTCGGACTGCCAGATAGTGAAGCGCAATTCGTCACTCCAGAGAATACAGTTCCACTACTCAAGAGTCCACTGGCAGCATGCTTTACACCACTTTAACTGATGCTTGTCATTGAACTGTTAATGTTAGGCTTTGTGTGCAGCTGCTCAGCTATGGAAATCTCTTTCCTTCAGCTTTCAACAAACTTTATGGTACTGGTGTTTCTTCCAGAGGCATTTTGGAACTCAATGGAGAGTGTTGCAACTAAGGACATGATATTTTGTCGCACCACCCGCTTCAGCACTCGGCAGTCCTGCTCTGTCATCTTACGTAGCCTACCAGATCATGATTGCACCTTTGTTGTTCCTAGGCATTTACACTTCACAATAACATCACTTACAGTTGAGCCAAAATGCAGCAGGGCCAAAATGTCCTGAACTGATTTATTGCTAAGGTGGCATCCTAGGACCGTGCCATGTTCAAAATTGCTGAATTTTGCAGTACAACAGATTCTCCTGTTCGTGCGTGTCTATGAAGTTTTCCAGGGCATGTGCATCCTTTTTATACCTGTTTAGGCCATGGCTGTGGCATATGTGGGCAAATCCACTACTACTCAGAAGGGTGTCAGGATACTTTTGATCAGATTGTATATATCATTTTTGGCAAAATATATAGAAAAGTGATTTTTGTTTCAAATATAACGACGCAATAAAACTATGCACAAGAAATACATATTTTCATCATGCAACATTATCTTTTTCGCTACACAACTATGTTATGCAATGTCATTTATGCAACAACCTATGCACTAGAAACATATTATTCATTTAAAAATCCCATTTTTTATATTTTGATTCTTAAAAATATTACATTTAATTTTAAAATTAACAAATTTAAATTCCAAGACTTTTTACACTTTGGATTGGATGAAGCATGCTTCTTAACCACATCTCACCTGTGCAAGTAGCTAAATAGCTATATTATAACATAAATTTTACTAGTTGCATATACGTACTTGTCATCTTTTTCATAAATGTTCAAACCCAAAGCATCAACTCCAAGCCAGAGCTCTGTTCCTTTTTTATTTTTAATCTCAAAGTAATTAACTCCATACATTTCCAAATCCTGTGCAATTTTTAGGTACTCCATCATGGCATCTTCTCTGCAAAACCAAACAAAATGCACGAAAATTATGCATAAAGATTTACTATATGTAAAACAACAAGTATCAAAAAGAATACACAATGAACTTTTTTCACAACGCTTCCCTTATTATGACAATTTATAAACCATCTTTCATGCAATATTTTTTTACTAGTTGAACCCACAGCAAAAGTTTAGCATGAAATTTATGTCCATTGATAAGTTCATTCATTAAATACTACTCCATTCACAAGGTAAGTGATATTAGCACCCAAGAAATGGCGGACATTTTTCAAAGGATCAGTCCCGAATGACGACAGCTAGGAACCCAATCTGTTACCCAATAGGACTAGAATTAAGTGAGACCTACCCATGAAATTTGAGACCGATTGCTCAAATAGTTGCAGAACCACAGGAAAACTGGCAATTTCTGCCACTGATGACGTCACACATCAGCTGCCTGTTCATTCATTTTTCTTCTGGTCTGTCCATTCGCCCACCCATTCTTTCTCCCAGAATTACATCTATTATATAATAATCTCTATGTATGTGAGGATAATAATAGTCTCACTAACATATATCAAAAAGAGTGCAACAAATTCATCTGATGTTTGGATACCCTTCAGCAATACATCCAGAACTTTATAATATGAAAAAATATATATATATTCCCCTCAAGCAGCTGTTTGCCACAGAGGTCTGACAGGAGCCTGTCAGTTTAATATGCCTTAGATATCTGTGAAATGACAAGACCTCAGCAGAAAGACAACACAAACATTCATGCCTTACCCAGGTCCTTTGGGTCAGTAGCCAAAGCATGCTAACCACTCAGCTAAATAAAATTTGGAGAATGATGTGTGATAATTATTATAAGTTCAAAACCTGCTTTGTGGGCAGAGCAACTTTTAACTCTGAATTTCATTGATATATTTCACTATCATTAAATTTTTAAAACAAAATGCACTCTTATATATGACCAAAATATTTCCTATTTAGCATTTTAGATGTCAAGAATAAACTTTACATCAGTACTGGTGTCTTTTAAAATATATCTAGAATGATAGTGTTTAGCCATTATATTTAGGAGTGCAACTCAGTCATTAAAAAAAGCAATCTGTAAATGAACTGGCCACAACTTAAAATTCTTCCTCGATTGATGAACATTTCATTTTGGCTATCAGATATGGTAGCCATCCCGTGGCAAAGTGGTTAGCGCACTTGGCTACTGATCTAAGGAACCTGGGCTTGAACCCTGGATAAGGCACGGATGTTTGTGTTTTTCTGTTGATGTTCCTGCTATCCTCACAGACCTTATACTATGGCATATAAACTGACAGTCTCCTATCAGACCTCTGTGGCAAGCAGCTGCTTGAGGGGGCATTTAGTTTTTCATTTTAATTATCAGATATGGGAAACTTCTACAAGTATTTATGATACTACTATATATATAATTAGTCTAAAAAAAGTTCATAAAACTTTTAATATGAATTTTACCTTGGCATTCCTTTATGCTCAGCCCACCAATTGGTTATTCTTTCTTCCCACTGTTCTTTTGATAATTTATGCTGTTCTGTCACTCTAAAATACACATAAAGAATTAAAAAACTTAACACAAGGCAACAGCAAAGACATTTTTTTGGGGGGGATAACAGATAATAAATAAGTTTCTAGAAATATTACTGTTTTTGATAATGCAATTTAACGAACAAATATATCTTAAAAATAGAATTCTCATAAGGGGGAGTTAACCTTTCCATTGGTTACCCACTGTATCTAGGTTGCATATTAAAACATCAATACTAATAACTTGCTGAAACCTTTATATTTTGATATGGGTGGCAAAAATTTAATGACTTTCAAATGTTAGTATCAAATAAATATATTAAAAACCAACTACCTTCAGAAAATTAAAATAATCATTTTCAAAGTGAAAAAATTTTAACATTTCTAAACTTTACCACCTTTTTGGCATGGGGGAATCAAACTAATGGAAGAATAAAAAAAAATGTGAAGAGTAATATTTTATTAGTACCTATCCAGCTCAGAAAGATTTCTTAAAGTTGCGCTTTTCCCCCATCCCTTGAGGTGGAAGGGTAAATTACTGCTGTCAACCAAATACAATTTTAATCCTTTACATCTGACACATTTGATGATAATGTGAATTGCAGAGCTACCAACCAACCTTTCACAATGAAAATTAAAATTTGGAAGAATGAAAAATCTGAGGAAATCAGAGTATGGCAGTTCTGCAGTTTTCAGGCCCTTTTTTTAAACACAATGCAATAAATGCATTATGTCTTGACCGAAAGCTCAACTTCCAGACTTAACGGTGATTAATGGCAACGACAAATTACTTCTGTAAAAAACTCAACTAAATATGCGATTTAAACTAATTAAAAATGCCTTTCAATATTATATTGGAAAGAATATTAAACTTCTTGTAAAGTTCTACAAATAATAACTAAACAATCATATTACTAGAAGTGAAAAGGCCATACAACAAGAATAAGCTAAGTAAAGAATATAATCATAAACACTTATTCCTAAGCATAAAATTTTGTTTCCACAAATAAAAGAAAGCCACCAGAAGTAATAGTACCTTTGGCATATTTTCCTAACTGTGTATGACTAATGTCTGTCAGTTCTGTAATTAAAAACTTTCAAAAATGAATAATCTCATTCGAGATGGCTATTCCAACACGTGCATACTGCTAAACAACGAATTGCCATTCTGCAATTTAAGAAAACTCCAAAATTACCAAAGACAACCATTTTAACCTGAACATACCATTGAACAATGGACCATCATTTCAGCCTTTTTACCCATCCTCCAAAATGTATTAAACTTGTAATAAACCTAAAAAACAAAATTGTAAACAATTCACTGCCAATCAGCAGTATAAAAAAGCCTCTGAAACTACATAATACCATCCAAGACAAGTTTAAGAAACATGAATTATCATGAACTCTCCACCAATCCTCAGTATAAGAAAAAACCTGGAACTAAATAATGCCATCAGAGAGAACAAGACTAAAACACAAATTATTGTAAATAATGCACGCTATCTGCATTATTAAACAAAAAACCTGAACAAGATAATCTCATTGGAGACAACCATTTTAAATGGAGCATAAAACAGCATTCTTTAACTGCTGCTAAAGAAAAAAAAATCGTCCCATTACCTGTTTAACATAAAAATAGGGAATATGCTTAACTAAATATCATAAATCATCTGCAACTTTCAGTACTTACCTGAGGCAAAATTTACACCATTATGCTATCTATATATATGGGAATTAAATCCAAATTGCATTAAAAAATACAATTATATGAATAGCCTACCCTTTTGGTTAAATAAATTAACTTTTATTCACCTTAAAGTGCAAGACCTAAAAAAAAAATCAAGAACCAGATGCCACACGAAACAGACAATCTAATAAATCATTCAATAAGATGAAAAGATTATACTATATGTTACTGACTTACACTGCTTTACACACCTTTAGAAAGTTACCACTTGTGGCACCATCTAATGAGTGAATGCCGTAAACTGCAGATGTAACTATACAGTGATTATTATTTAGTAGTTGTTAGTGATTAATATATATTTGCATAACATAAAAAAAAGACTGCACCTTCTGAGCACCATTCGGTTTAATTTTTGTTTGGTATTAATTAATTAAATTGGGTATTAATGAAACAAATTAGCCACCCCAGTCAAACAATCTGAGTTTAGCAATGATCATTTTATAGTACCCATTAACTGATTATGAATTAAATTTCCTGTCTTACAAAATTGGAAATATAAGACAAAAAGCTTAAATCTGTTTAGTTCACATTTCTGGCATGTGCACTTCTCCATATTAACAAAATTTAACTTAACTGCTAATAATCAACAAATAACAGATATATTGCAAAAGCTATAACATTTATGACAGAGCAAATAGCACCACTTAATGTGTCCCTTTATCCAGTGATTGGATCATCAGCAATGGCAAGCTTTGTATATAGCATGAGAAATGGTGCACACACCAGCCAACTCAATTTCATTTGTATGTTTTACCCAGATATAATCCCATGGAACCAGCAAAAATTTTTGTTAATACCAAAAACTAACTTAATCATTAATAATTAATATTCAATATGTAGACATCAACTCTTGACAATAATAAGAGATCAATATATTTCAAAAGTTAGCATTACAGTATATTGGGAATAACAAATGCTATTGACTTTTTTTTGAAAGTGCTTGGATCGCCGACAGTAGAAGCTTGTCACATGGCACAGGAAGCACTGGCTTACTACAGCCAAGTCACTGCATTTGTATGTTTTTGATATTAATGAAAGTTAATCTAATAACTAATTATTAATAACTAACAATCAATAAGTAAATATTCATTAATAATCGATTAATAGTCTATGATCAGCATTTCCATGTAGTTCGGATGCAAAGCAATCCAAATAAGACCTCTTGTGATCAGCTGCCAGGTTACAAAGTCATGGTGAAACAAACCTGACATTGGTCAACAAATGACCCAAATAACAATAGGCATGCATGAGATACATTCAAGTTGTAATGTCAATCACAGTCCACAGATCAGGGAAGTTCTCTAATCTATATTATTTCCTTCACTCTAAAGTTTCTATTGCTTCTAAATGGGTGTTTATTGAACCTATCTATGATCTTCAACTCAGCAAAAGAATTTAGGTGTGGACTTTTTCATGTGTCTGTCTGGAAATGGTCAGCTGGAGTCACAGATTTCCTCTGACTGGTGTGCAGGTGAGCCCACAAGCACAGATTAGGGAGTGGTGATATATTGTACCTAAGGTGCAGCTCTAAAACATCTAAATCTGAAACAATTCTTCCCTTTCATTAACATTCTCCTTTTAGGTAAAGGGAAAAAACACTGTACAATTTGGAGGCAGATTTTCTTTATGTGAAACTGGAAAAACCCTAAAAATAGAATTTTTGGATTTGCAGTCAAAAAATGTAGTTGGCAGCTCTGATGTACCGTAGAAGAACAACAGGATTCAGAATCAAGTGAAGACAGTGGGTAATTAAAAACATTTTAACAAACTTATTTCTATGTCATTTTTATATGCCCATACAAATTTGATGGTAAGCCAGAAATTAAGACCCGTATTTAATTTCTGCAAAGGGCAGGTAATTACACCGAAGACAATATACTGGATATGTCCCAAAATACATGCATTTATAATTCCACATAGTCACCAGATTTGCTGACACTTGTACGATCATATCAGCTTATCAAATCTGCTGATAGAAGAACGCACTATTCTTGAAGCCACTTTGCAACTTCCTCTTTCATGATGCCATTCAGAGAAAGTATGATCCTTGGAGATACTCCTTTAGTTTCCCAAATGTGAAAATCTGACAGTGTTCAGGTCTTAACTGTGTGGTGGGTGGTCCATCAGGTAGAGAGATCCTCATCCACTACTGTCACATGGCCATTTTCAAATTCATGGCACCATTTCCTCACATGTACTGACAGGACATACAAGATGTACACAGCCACAAGCTGTCAACACATTGGATCTTCTGTGCCAAAAGAAACTGAATTACTGATTGGATCTCCAGTTTTGTAAACAAGCCATACTTACTCCAACTCTACATCTCAATGAACAGGTGTGCAATAATAATGACTGCTACCACTTACTGACACAATTTGGTACTAACGTTGTGATGCCCCATTGTTCACTTTTACTTTACCAGTTTTGTTTAATTTACGTTATATTTATCACTTTGGGGATTATTTCCTTTTTGGCATCACAGCACTCATTCACAAGAGTTAGGAGTTGTGCATACGCAACTCCGATCTTCCGACTGTCACCCGCTAAAGCGCGTGCACAAGGACACGCCCCCTCTTGCGTCATAGATTGCATCACTCGTCATTTTATGTAAATGTCTTTCCCAGCGTGCAACATGACACGTTCGTCTCTTGTTAAAAGTCTGATGACCTGTTGTCACAGCAGCACTTAGAGAAGCACTTAGCACAGCATAGTGAGATAGCACATAACACAGCGAGTTGTCAGAGCATAAGCATGTAGCACGGAAGAGTGCTCAGTTGATGTATCTTCTTCATTGAAGTTTTGGCGAGTGATTTTTGGAAATAAATTTGTTTGTTATTTAAACCTTTTGAGTCTTTACTAATTTTATTTCTTGAGCAACGTGAATTAAGTTTTGATTATATTTAGATATTAAACTTGACAATCATTTTTGGATTCTTACTCATTAACGCTCACTGGTATTTTGAACCCTAATTTAACTTATTCTAGTTTTTGGCAATTTGTTAATTATTGCCTGGCGCCCATTTCAGCTATCCGGAGCATAAAACTAATTGGATCAGGAAAGGGTCCAAACTTAAAAGTATTTTGCATTTCTTTGGAGCGTTACAACATGTGATGGTAGCAAAGATCCAAATGCTTGTTAGTTTGGCAAGAAACAAAATGGAGATCTTACTTTCTGACTTTGTAATACAAAATACACCTAACAACCTAACAATGTTCTTGTTTCAATAATTACTGCATACACTAATATTGTTTAGCAATATCTAAAAAATATATTTTGCAAAATGATCAATTTTTAAGAACGTCTCAACGTTTTTTCCTGAAATGAAAACTACATTTACATAAACTTAAATTTTGAGTCATTACCAGATTCAATATCTCACTCAAGTTAATACTCATCTGTGGGATAATAACACGAACATTTTAATAGTTAAATGTCTACATTCAAAAATAAAAATATATGTTATACGTAGAGTTGTATTAAGTTTTAAACATTACATTACTTTTACAGATTATATACCCTTAGAATACAATTAAGTGTAATAATTTAAACAATGACTAGTTTCAAAGAACATTCAAGCAACAAGGCACTATTACAATGAGATAAACGCAACATCTAAAAATGTTCATATAAATAAGCAAAAGAAAAGGAATAGGAAACATTTACTCGAGAAGTTTTTACCTCAGTGGAAGCAATCTATCATTGGAAAGACAACCAGTCTTGTGTATATCAAGAGCATAATCACCATATTTGGCCTGTACAGCATAAGAAGCTAAGAGAACAGATGTTTCAGGAGGGCAATATATCTCGTCACTTAATATGCCGTTTCTGACTTGTAGATAAAATAATCGCTAAAAAACAAAAAAATTAATGCACTTAAATTTTAGTATAATTTTTTTAATTTGAATATATGAAAAACAGTTCAATTAAAAGAATGCATTAAAAACAAAAAAATAGAAAAATTTTCCGATTATAAATTAATTCAGTGTTAAACAATTATTCATGACCACAGTACTCCATAAAGAAGGAGGTACTTACTGGAACAAAAGTGAAGTTGTTATTGCCATCTTTTTTTTTCAACTATAATTGGTCTCCAAATAAGATTGTTAACCTGTAACAATTATTTTTTGGGAATGACCAGGAATTGTTTCAGAAAAAAATATGCACTTGTGGTAAAATCTTTCAAACAAAGATTTTTGTTTTCATCTTCAATCTTAAGAAATAATAATTCTTATTTGAAGGCATTCAGAAACATGATTAACTCTTAAAGTGCCAGTTTATATAAAATTTCTATGGAATATGAAAATTTAAAGAGCTGTACAATTTTATTCTGAAGTAACTGGTAGAACTTGGTCATATTATTGTACATAATGTAAATTAGTTGTTTAATTTTAAAGAACTTTTAAAGGGAAATTTCTTTTAGTAAAAATATAAAAACTTGCAAGAAGTTCTCTGGGGAACTATAGCGTCTTCTGGCATTTTAAATGTTAAAGGAGTGGCCTGATCCATCAAAAGTAACTGGTATCACTAAGTGATCAAACACCAAGCCAGGAATAATGGGACAATGTGTTTTACAGAATTTAACATTATCAAATTTTGCATAATGTAACTGAAATCTAAATGGGAAGGTTATAATTTTAAGTCTTAGATTCAGTTATTAATGCAAGTAATTTTCAATAATTTACTGAGAGTTTTTGTACGTAATTAAAGAAATCAAGAATCAGTTTTAATTTTATTCTTACATTGAAAAGCTGAAGAGTTCTGCCTACATACTTATCCTTGGGAAATATTTTTCCTTAGGTTAAAGAGGCAGTAGTTGGCTGATAAAAACCCTCAAGCAGCTGCTTGCCAGAGGTCTGACAGGATCCTGTCAGTTTATATGCCATAGTAGGTCTGTGAGGATGGTGGGACCTCAGCAGAAAAACAACATCCATGCCTTACCCAGGGCTCGAACCCAAGTCCCGTACATCAGTAGCTTAGCGTGCTAACCACTCAACCAGGGGACAGAGGATAATAATCTGCTGTTCCGAGGTTTGAATACCAACTGTGCAAGTGAAGATCACTCACCCCCCTTATCCTGCTCTCTGTGAAAAAGGAGACATCAAGGGGCTTTGAAATTCCACTGTCTGATGGGAACTAAGCTGTGGCCCCATGTGAAAGAGCCATAACCTGCGTGTGTTAACCTTCTAGTGACAGGTTTTTTTTTTTCCTCCAAGATGCAACTCAACTTCTAAGCCATATTATGAAACAGCTACTGAATAAAACGGTTCACATTATATACTAAGAGAAAAAGTATTTAATTCTGAACAAAAAATATAAAAATGAAAGGGAACAAATTCAGATAAGCATAAAAAAAACACATTGCAATGTCATTTGCAGTGATTTTTGAAAACCATTTTATTCAGCTCTTGGCACTGTAAGGGTTTAAGAATGGACTTCATGAGAGGTTTCCATCTGCCTCCTAACAGCTGTCTATGGATCCATCTCCCCAACCTTCTCCGAGTTTATGTTCTTGTGACCTGGCCATTTAGCCACTGTGACCAGAAAAGTGCTGTTCAGTGGTAAAGTAACTGAAACGATGGAATTTTATCAGTTATATATAATAGGCTTACTGATATAAAATATAACACATTTTATATAGGGACTCTGTAATATGATTTTAAATCTTATGTTTATGAATTTTAAACAATACCCTTTTTCAAATAGGTCTTTCAAGCAACCCCAATTTCTAGAAAATTGACAATATACATACAAACTGAATATGGCATGCTTAAATAAAAACTAGAATGCATTGTCATCTCCGACGCATATGGGAATCTCGTTTCCAAAGAGAATAAGTTTTTCCTTTACCTACATTTTCACTTAGGTTTTAATTTGAGCTAATGGATGATGGGGGGGAAGGGGAATGCAAGCAGTATTTTATTAGTAATTATGCTTTAATTACTAATAAAAATAAATGCAACATAAAGAGGATTTGTCTTTTACTCCTTAAATTTAAAAAGTTGCATTTCCCACATGCCTCTGAGAAAAGTGGATAGTTATTGACGTCAGTGGAATATCTTTTGAAAAACTATCACCTAAATTTCAAATTTCTACCATACACAGATCATTTGCAAATTTTGCTTAAAATTTTGCTGTTTCCATATTTAGTAATCTCTAATGATATAAATTAAAACTACCTGAAGTATTTGAAAAATGCGCATTATACTTCATTAGTATCAAAAAAACTAAAATGCGTTTTTCACCTTCCTAGGGGTAATGGGCCAAGTCATTGTTGCTGTTGTGTCAGTAATTATTTTTTTCAGATTCTATTAATGTTTGATGTCAATTAAAACTTGGTAACTTTCACATTCCATCAACAAAATTTCTAGCATAAATACATAGCTTGCAATATTGTTTAAAATTTTGAATTTTCCACCTTTAGAGGGTGCAGTTTTTTTTTTTTTGGATATATTCGGAAATTGAAAATCTTAACAGTTTATTAATACCTATCCAACCCAAAAGAATTTTTAATTCATCTTTAAGAACAAACAATTATACGTTAAAACAAAAAGATGCAATTTTTTTCCCATCCTCCTAGGGATAAGGGGTCAATTAAATGAAAACTTCGTGACCTTCACAATTCACTACGAAAATTACAAAATCTAACATAAATATATCATTTGCAAAATTTCAAATTAATATAACTTTTCCACCATTAGAGGGCACGTGTATTGCTATTTGCAGAAAGTTCAAACCATAATATTTCATCAATATCTATCCAACTTAAAAAGAATTTTTAATCTCTATAAACAATTATCTTTTAAAAATGAAAAAGGTAAAGTGTTTTTTTTTTCACCTACCCTGGATCTAAGGGGTCAAATTCATTGTTACCAATGGAAACTTCACAACTTTCACATTCCACCATCAAAATTTCTAGCATAAATACATCGTTTGCAATATTAGTTCAAAATTTTGGAATTTTCAAAAATTTCCACCATTGAAGGATGCAATTGTAGCTTTAGGGATATTCTAAAAGATATTGATGAAACATGATTTGCACTAGCAAACATAATTTTATTTAGCTCTATAAACAAAAAAGTTTGATGTCTACAGACAAAGCAAAACTATTTTTTTTAAACGAGCTAAAAATTACTAAAAACAATGATGAAACATCATACTTTTATTGAATAAAGTAAACAAAACAAAAAAATTATTTTATGTTGATTTCTTAGTGAGAAATGCGCAGTTTTGTTAGCATAAATATTTTGGTAATGGTGACAGTTGCAATCTCAGATCTGTCTCATTATCCAGCTTGTTTTTATATTTGCCTATTATCATACTACAGTGCAAAAATCCCAAATTCACAAAGGAAAGTGGTTGGGAATGTCAGCAGCTTCCCCTGAGTATAGAGAAAAAAATTGTCTTCAGCCATGTGGGATACGAATCACCATCTCCTGAAATGTCAGGTGCTCTACTGCTGAGCTACTGGCCAGAAAGAAATGTCTGTAGTCTCCTCTATTCATGGCTATAATGCTTTAACTATACAAGAGGCATTCAAAAAGTTCTTGACATGCATCTGCAGAACATAAAACCATCATATTTACATCAACAAAACTTTTACTGTCCTTCAAAGTACTCCCCCCTCCAGCATCAATGCAATGTTGCAGACATCTACACCAATTCTGAACGTTTGGTAGTACTCTTATTGGGGAATACTTGAATGAACTCAAACTGAATGAATGCATTTTGCAAGGTCTTCCACCCTTTAAAAGACTTACCAGCAAGTTCCTTTTTAATTTTTGAAAACAACCAAAAATTGCTTGCTTGGTGCAAATTAGGGTGAATATGCTGGATGGGATATCCAATCGATTTTTTCCCCCCTTCTCATATAGGCCATACTTGCCAGGTTTTGTGAGCACTGGCATTGTCGTGAAGAAAGAACCCTAGACACTACTCCTTAACCACTTTTGGCAAAATAATGTCGATGTAGTATTGGCCATTAATAGTCATTTTTTCAGGTAAGGTGTCCATGGCTGCCACTCCTTGGGAACTGAAAAAAATTGTGAACATTATCTTCCTTGAGCATGCATCTTGTCAGATGATTTGGATATGTGATTCATCTTCCACAACTCATAGTTGTCTAGTAATAAACCAATGTCTCATCACTTGTTACAGTGTCTGTCCAGCATCTCCTTGCAAGAGTCAACTCTAGCCATTTTTTGCTGTTCTGTCAGTTTGTGGGATACCCATTCGTACAGATCTTTTACAACTTTAAATATTGATGAATAATTGTTTCCATACTGCCAGTCAATACACTGACATCTAAACTTATTACCTGAATGGTGATGTGTAAGTTTTCCATAACAAATTCATGCAATGGTTCTCTTCTCTTGTTCATGAATCTCTCTAAAGGAATAGCTGCATCCTCTAACAATGGAAAAAAAAAAAATCTTAAATTAAAAAATTTGAAACTAATATTGCATATGGTGTAGTTATGACAGAAATTTCAGTGGTTGAATGTGAAAGGTCACAAAGTTTCCATTGGCAACAATGAGCTGACCCCTTTAGATGGTGGTGGGGGTTAAGAGAAAAAAATTTTAGGTTGAATATGTACTGATGAAATATTACGATTCAAATCGCCCCAAAGGTAGGATTGAAGATCATATGGAAAGGGTGAAACTTAAAATTGTGCTCTCTAACAGTAGGAAAAATTAAAAATTCCAAACAATTTTAGCAAATATTGGAAATGAAGCATTTATGCTAGAAATTTTGGTGCTGTAAAGTGAAGATTATGAAGTTTCATTGACAGCAATAAGTTGATCCTTTATGTCCAGGGTGGGTGGGAAACTTTTTTTCCAAGAGATAATTGGAAAACTCTTAGTTGGATTGGTGAAAATGAAACATAGTTTACATTTTTCAAATCCTTAGGTGGTTTCAATTTATATCATTGGAGATAACATGGTAAGGGTGAAACTTTTAACAAATGTTGCAAGTGACTGTTTATGAGTTGGGTTGTTTTACCTCTGAGCGGCACTTTTTTGCACACCATGGGCTAAATGGCCAGGTCACATGGACCCCGAAGGCTCAGAGAAGGTTGGGGGAGGGGACCCACTGGAACAGCTGTTGGGAGACAGATGGTAGCCTCCCGTCAAGACCATCCAGCGTGTTCTTTAACGTGCACAGGGTATGTCTCTCCCGCACACGGGACCAAGGCTTAATGTCCCATCTGACGGACGGCGGCCTTTCCAAGCCCATCGGTGTCCCCTACTGACCGTGGGCAGGGCGGGGAATTCTGCGGAGATAAATCTCAACGCTGACCCAGCTGGGACTCAGACCTGGGAACTACAGATTACGAGCCTGGCGCGCTACCGACTGAGCCACCCCCGCCCCTTCTGTTTATGATAGAAATTTAAAATTTGGATGGTATAAGGTCAAGAGATACTCCGTTGATAGCAAAAATCTGTCCAATTTCTCTGAGAGGTCTAGAAAAGGCTACTTTTTAAATTTAAGGAATAAAAAGAAACTTTATGTTGTATAGTTAATAAAATACTATTTGCATCCCCCCCCCACCTCAACCATTAGCTTGAATTAAAACTTTTAAGGAGTGAAAAAGAAATGAAAAGCTTCATTCTCTCGGAAACAGATTCTCTTGTGCACCAGAGGAGATATGCATTCTAGTTTATGCTTTCAAAACCATTTTTCACTAAATACTTAATACGTACATGCTGTTCTTTCAGGCAATATTTTACTAGTAAAGATTAATAATTAAAGGAATAAATTTGTTACAAAGTACCACAAACTACTGAAATTACTTATTTAGATATTTGATCTCCATTAATTAAAAAAGATTCGATAATTTTATAGTACATATCAAAAGTACCACAGTAATATCCTGAATTAATTCTTCAGCAACATCCTCAGGATAGAATTTGGCACGGAACTTGAACTGCAGAGGATTTTCTTTCTTAACATCTTGGTTCAGAACCTAATAATATTAAGAAACTATGTATAATTCAAAATAAAAAATACTAACTTCTTATCTTAGTAAAAGTAAATTTTAAGCAAATACAGAGGCATACTTACAGGGCCAAATTATTTCAGTAGTAAAGTATCATAAGAGATGTCCTATAGACATAAAACTCATGAAATATTTAGCTGAAAAAATTTAGTTTTGCTGTGTGAAATCCCACTTATGGTGAACCTAATTTTTTTTTAGCTGACTATTTCATGAGTCCCAAATTAATATACCTGGAGGGTGGCATCCTATATAATAATATACTATTTCTGTCAGTGTTTGATGGAATCCAGTTGCCAGGGGAGAAAGGAAATTTTAAATCGATTATAATTGAAGTGTTTTACTAGATTATCTCATATTGAATGCATTTGTTTTCTTAATAGATTCTGAAAAAAATTCATCGCCGCCATGGCGGGAATCGAACCCGCATCTCTCCAGATGCATGCCAGAGAGCACTAACCATTGCACCACGCGTCGGACAACGAATATTTTCAGAATATGACCTTATAAATTTTCTTCTTCAGACGTGACTGAGACAGCGCCATCTATACTCAAGGAGATGTAACGTTTACAGTCGTTGCATTTGATTATCAGATGTTAATGAGAAGGTCGCTAACGCTACCGCGTTAAATATATAATTAAAATCAATCCAAAGTGAATGCACAGTATTCCCTGTTAAGAAACATTTAATAGACTCTGAAAAAAATTCATCGCCGCCACGGTGGGAATCGAACCTGCATCTCTCCAGATTCATGCCAGAGTGCGCCGTGGCGGCGATGAATTTTTTTCAGAATCTATATTAATGTTTCTTAACAGGGAATACTGTGCATTCACTTTGGATTGATTTTAATTATACATTTAATGCGGTAGCATTAGCGACCTTCTCATTAACATCTGATAATCAAATGCAACGATGAAAACGTTGCATCTCCTTGAGTATAGATGGCGCTGTCTCAAGAAGAAAATTTATAAGGTCATATTCTGAAAATATTCGTTGTCCGACACGTGGTGCAATGGTTAGCGCGTTCTGGCATGAATCTGGAGAGATGCGGGTTCGATTCCCGCCGTGGCAGCGATGAATTTTTTTCAGAATCTATTAATTAATGTTTCTTAACAGGGAATACTGTGCATTCACTTTGGATTGATTTTAATCATTTGTTTTCATTGAATGGCATCTTGATTGCACCATCACAGTAGACTGTTGTAATGGTTTAATCAAGTGCTTTAAAAGTTTATACCTTAGAAAGACAAGTTTAACCCTTACAGTACCAAGAGCTGATTAAATGATTTTCAAATATCGCTACAAATTACCTTGCAATATGTTTCTTATGCTTACCTACAACTTTTTTTCTCATTTTTTATTCAAAATTACTCTTCCTCTTAGTATGTAAAAAAAAAACCCCTCAAACAGCTGCTTGTCACACAGGTCTGACAGGAGCCTGTCAGTTTAATACACCATAGTAGAAGATCTGTAAGGATGGCAGGACCTAAGCAGAAAGACAACTCAACCATGCTTTACCCAAGGCTCAAACCCAGGTCCTTTCGATCAATAGCCCAGCATGCTAATTACTCAGCCATGGAAAGGCTTCTTAGTATGTAATGTAAATTATTCCATTCATTAGCTGTGTCACAATGATTCAGAAGTAGAGTTGAATTTTTAGAGAAAAACTATGGTACTGTAAGGGTTGAGACATAATTTTTCCAATTATGACCATTTTGGGAATGATACAACAGTATATTGTACACACTTTATCACCTGTATATGCAAGTTATTATAGATTTGTGAACCAATGCATTTACCCTTGGCTGGCTGCAAAAACAATTTGGCCCAATGTTACATCATCCATAAATGCAAATTTTGCCATGGCATCGTTTGACAAGTCCCTTATCTGGAAGCAGTGGGCAAACAGGATGGATCCAGGGGGGTTGAGTTGGCAACCTAGGCCAAAGGGGAGGAGTCTTTATAATATATTTACCCTAATTTTAGTTGAAATTTGGATAACTGAAAAACCTCATGTTCCCTATATCAATTTAAAAAAAAAATCAAGCCACAATTACACCTAATCAGAAAATTATCACCTTCCCTAGTATTATATCTGCCATAAATACAAGGTAAGCAACGCATGACTAATTCAATTTACTACATATTATGTATTAAATTTGTTATTAATTACAATAACCTGCTTATGAAAATTAGCATATATTCAGCTATTTAAGCAGTCAACAGCTAATACTAACAGCTTTCTCACAGATTTATTTTCATACACAATATTCTGTTTAACTGTTTTATTACTCTGTGATAAATAACCTATCTTAAAGTTTTAAAAAAAATTGTTCCTTAAATCAACTCTTGGAAGTGTTTCTGAAATATTTCAACATTTTGGTCAAGGATAAAAGAAATTTAGTATTCAAAACAATTCTCAGAGTAGCATTAACAAACAAATCAGCAATGTCATTGGGTTTAAGAAATGGTGATCTGATGGTTTTAATAAATTAGATTCTAGCTTAATAAAATATGTATTGAAAGAAAAAATAACTGTTCTTCAAGCTTGAATTGTATATTTTTTACAAAATACTATGTAAGAAAAATTCCAAACAATTTTTTTTAAATCGAAGTGTCATGTATTTAAAAGATATAGCCTCAGCCTCTCATTTCAGATTCAGTCAACGTCTACAATTGATGTGGACACTGGGTTAAAAAGTTAATATAATGAGCATCACAACCAGTTATTTCCAATTTAGGAGTGTAACAACCGACAGTTAAAAAAATAAACTTTTGGCAATCTTATGCTCTTAATGGAATGGCAATCTTATGCTCTAAAAATTACACAATGGCAATCATTTGGTGTATTTTTCTGGTCAGTGCTGACTATTTAACTAAATATATATTTTAAAGTTTTAAAATGTTACTATATAACAGTTGCAGTAAGTCATCAATATGTTAAGGACTAAAAGATTAAACTATCATTTTGCCTCACAAGATTTCACATCACATATTACATAACTTTATAATGAAAACATCACAAAACAACGATTTGATCTGTATCAAAGGGCAAATGGTGTAAAAGAAAAAATATATATACAGGGTGATTCAGTTAGCGTGTACAAACTTCTGGGAGGGGTAGGTTGCACAAAGACGAATCTGAATCTTATAGCAATGCAGGGTCGGTAACAGCATCTACATGTGCTAGTGTACAGAGAGGACGTGAAAGAACAGCACGTAAGTGAACAAAATGCTTTTTATTAATCACAATAAGTACATTTACGAAATTCACAGAGGTCACAGAAGGTGTTCGAAGTTGCGACCACAAGCTGTAAAACAGACCTGACATTGTCGGTGCATGGAATCACGTACATTCTGGAAGATTCCCGGCATGTGTCAGACTTCCAAGGCAGCTACAGAGATGCGTGCGACAAGGTCCTCAGCACTTTCAATGGGGGTGTCGAACACGTCCTTTGATGTAACCCCAGAAGAAGTAATCAAGGCATGATAGGTCCAGTGATCTTGCAGGAAAATGAACAGGACCACTACGCCTGATCCACTGTTGTCCAAATGTCACATTTAAGTGTTGACGAACTTCATGGCTGAAATGGGTGGGGGCCCCATCGTGCTGGAACCACTGCACGGCACAGTGAGGGATCTGTTGTTCATCTAAAAGTTCTGGCAAGACATCCTCCAGAAATATCCGGTAACTCCTTCCGTCCAGACGAACAGGCATGAGGTATGGGCCTATTAAGTGGTCCCTGACAATGCCGGACCAAACATTTACAGCAAAACGGTTTTGTGCTGCACATGTTCGTGTAGCATGGGGCTTCTCCACTGCCCATGCATGTGCATTATGTGCATTGAAGCTACCTTCCCATGTAAAGCATGCCTCGTCTGTGAACAGTACAGAAGCAGGAAATTGAGATTCTGCCACACCCTTCTGCATTGTGCAAATGCAATGTGCTGTGTGTAATGCTCAGGCTTCAATGTCTGGATGCGCTGCACATGATATGGATGCAATTGGTTATCGTGCATAATCCTCCATATGGTGGATTGGGAAAGACCGACCCAGTGGGCGATTGCTCGAGTACTGGCAGTTGGAGTGTCTTCTGTATGATGTAGCACATTCTCCTCCATGTCAGGGGTCCGTGCCCATCATTCCTGACTCCTGGCAGGTCTCTGGAAGGAACCAATGTCACATAACATCTGACGCAGCCGTGCAAACATCTGGTGATTAGGTTGGGTTGTTTTACCTCTGAGCGGCACTTTTTTGCACACCATGGGCTAAATGGCCAGGTCACATGGATCTGGTGGTTAGGAGTACACCTCATCAGGTACTGTTCCTGGTACACGCGCACAGCGGTACGCCCGTTGCAGTCCACAGCCCCTATGCAAGATGCGTATCAGCCAACTCCACATTTGTGTAATCGGCCATCCTACCTCTGCGGGCGATTCACAAATGGTTACCTGGGAAGACTATATGCAGTCCCACGGCCATACAATGCCATCTACCACGTCGAACAACGCCATCTACTGCGTGAAGATGCCGTTACCGACCCTGCATTGCTATATGATTCCAATTCGTCTTTGTGCAACCTACCCCTCCCAGAAGTTTGTACACACTTAACTGAATCACCCTGTATAAAGAAAATATTAAAATAGATTGGCTCTTGGGGGGGGGGCCAGGGCTGCCAAGTGAGTTTTGCAGTGGTTATCTCTACAATAGTGTGTAAAAGGCAGAGATCATCTAGCTCTTTAATTTTTTGTTGATGTCCTTAAGTTATTTTCATTCATAGGTCTTAAAAACTTCATTTTGGTGCAGCAGGGACATCTCCAAGTATGGGCTCGTTGGGCCACAGCTCCTCAGAAACCATTTATATAATGAAGAGTGGGAGAAGAAATTTTTCCCCCTAACTCATTCCAGGCACGTAGTAAGGATCTTTCAAGAGAAGGGAGAAGGGTTATTTTGTCTGGGTTCAGACTCAAAAGGAAGCCTTAAGTTTAGAGTTTGTGAAATTTATTTTTTACCTATTACAGTTAGGTTGAGCTATTTTTACCTCTGAGCGATACTTTTTTGCATACAATGGGCTAAATGGCCAAGTCCCATGGAACCAAGATTCCAGAGAAGTTTGGGGAAGGAACTCAGTGTCCAGCTATTAGGAGACAGATGGAAACTTCCTGTCAAAGCAATCAAGCATATTCAACATTTATAGGGTATGGCTCTCCTGCTTACAAGGATTATGGTTTTACATCCCATCTGACATACAGTGGCCTATCGGAGTCCATCAGTGCTCCCTTTCCAGCCGAGAGCAGCATGGGTGTTTAGTGGAGATAAATCTCAACTCTGGCCCAGGTGGGACTCGAACCTGGGAATTACAGATTATGAACCTGGTGCACTACCAACTGAGCTAACCCTCACTCCTTTGATATTAAACAATAAAAGAAAGCAATTTTTATCTGCCAATCCTCCAATAAGTCACATTTCTTTTCTGGTATCATTCTGCTGAGCTCTCATGTTACTCAGACCTATATGGTGCATTAAACTAACAAGCTACTATTGAATCTCTGCTTAGCTAAGGAGTATAGTTTTATATAGATTTTGTGAAATTAGAATAAAAATCTTTGATAAGTATTAATAACAATCAAGTTTTTACATCGGCTAGGGGCCTCTCTGGACCTGTGAGAGGGCTTAATGGAAGTTAATGATTCTACAAACAGAGCGAGAAAATTTTTGGGACCATGAACCGAATTTGGAAGTATTTGGGAGTGCATGATTAGTAGGAAAGGGAAGTAACTAAGAGTACCTTGTAGGTCTTGAAGTAGTAATAGTCTTACTAGTAGGTGGACTTTGCAGGGGTACATCTTTACATGCAAAAGTACATTTAAAGTACAAGAATACAGCTTGCATTCTCTAAAATTCCTTTAGTGGATAATTTCAGTTTATATTTTTTTCATAGTTAAAAAAAATTAACCACTGGCCTATTAGCTAGTGTGCTTGGTTGTGAATCAAACGGACTTGGATTTGAGCCCCTGGATAAGGAATGGATCTGTTGTCTTGCTTTCTTCACAGACCTACTCTGTGATGAATTATACTGACAGATACTTAAGACACCTACAGCATAATTCAGAATACCAGCTTAGTTTCCAAACAAGTTGTTTGCTGTATTAATTCTTTTCACTTAAAGACAAGCAAAAAAAAACAATTGCTCGTCAGGATAATTTAAAGAACAGCGTCAAATTAAATTTCAATGAAGGACTGGTATACAATGGACTTAGCTTCAACTAAACATAGTTATTTCAACTGGAAGAAATTGCTAGTTTGAAATGAGCTCCATTGTCACTGCACCAGCCTACAAGCAAATGCATTCATCTTGTGCCCACTGCAATACTTCAACTATAAGGCAGTGACAAAATATCAACTAGTGCATGTGCAATATAATGAAATTCTTCATGGCAACAAAAACATCTAGTATGTGCTTCAATGAAGGACTGGTATGCAATGGACTTGTCATTGGCTTCAACTAAACATCATTAATTCAACTGGAAGAAGCCACCAGTTTGAAATGAACTCCACCAGTGCTGTACCAGCCTACAAGCAACTAGTAAATACCTTTATGATATTATCCACTTTAGGTTTCCTTTGTGGTAATTAGCAAAGGATAATTATAAAGGTTTATGATAATTAGGGTAAATAAATGAGTGAGGTGAAAATTGCAAAGATATTAGCCATAGGGCAAGTCTTCTTCGCCCAGAACATAGCACTTCACCTCAAGATTCTTCACATAGCACTCCTCACCATGAAATTTTGGAATTTGAGAAATTTTGTGTAACAGCATTAATTGCGAATATTAAATTATACCTAAATAGCTGTGTCTATTATTTATTGAAAATAATTTTCTATTGAAAAAAAAAATCATTAAATCTCAGAATTTTATCAAATTTAGGAAGTTTTAGCTTCATTTTGTATCATAATATCATTAACACGATTTCATTTCTGTATGGCAATTTAATATAAAACAGGAGTTTCATTTCCTGAAATCATATGCATTTGGTTTTTAATCTAGTACTTGGAAAATGAGGCACACATCTGACAACACTGGTACACAATTAAAAATGTCCTGTTGCAAGGTTTTTAAAAATTCTAAATTTTTGCATTCTTTCAAAAGTTTTGTAAATATTTTTGGATATCTACTGTGCAAAGTCATCCCAGACTGCCTGGAACAGGACAATTGCCCTGGGTGTGAAAATTTTAATACTTTTACATTTTTTTCCAAAAGATGAAACACTTTTTGCTAAAATATTCTCAATGGAAAAAAGCTTATTTTGAGTGATTTCTCGAGATATCAAAATGCCTTGCTGATAAGCAAATATTATCAGCAGTGGCTGAGAGCCACTACTGATATTTGTTACTGAGTATGATTAAAATGTGTATCCTTCCCAAGAAAATATTTTAGGGAAACCAATGTTATACAATATGCCCAAAATGCAAAAATGTTAAAGCTGCTTTTGAGATGTTCTTATACCTAAAGGTAAAAATGTTCTTCCCTAAGTGCCCATTTAGCCCATTCCTGAACTATTAGCTTACCTGACACCTTAAATCAGGGGGTCATGTTCTTGTGTATGTGTTTGTATGTTGTATGAGAAACTAGGAAAAGTCCAATAGACCTTTCAGGTTATCTCAGACCTTTGTGTAGGGAAGCAACTTCTTTCCCTTTAAAAAAAAAAGGGGGAAAAGGGTATTACTTGGCAACATTGCGAGGGCGACAAAATCCCTTAGATAGTTATTGATATGGGTATATGAGTATAGTAGAACTTGAATTAATCAGCCTATATACACTGAAGAGCCAAAACATTAATCCCAACAGAACATTGCACAAAGCATTACACTTCCTCCACTGGCTTGTTTTCGTCCCACAGTGCATCCTGATGCCAACTCTTCCCCAGGTAAACGACACACACATACCTGGCCATCCAAATGATGCAACAGGAAATGAGATTCATCGGACCAGATGATCTTCCAATCATTCAAGATCCAATTTTGATGCTCACGTGACCATTGTAGGCGCTTTCAATGGTGAACAAAGGTTAGCATGGACACTCAGAGCAGCCTGCAGCCCTATTTTCAGCATGGTTCGATGTACTATGTGTTGCGACACATTACTCCCATCACCAGCATTTAAATTACAGACGAGTTGTACCACAGTATCCCTTCTGTTAGCTCGTACAATACAGGACAGCCTTCGCTCACCTCTAGCATCGATGAGTCATGGTTGGCCCACACCTTGCCGGTGGTTCGTGGTTTTTCCCTAAAGCCACTTTTTTGAAGGTACTAACCACACTGAACAATGAACACCCCACAAGCCTTGCCATCTCGAAAATGCTCTGACCAAGTTGTCTGGCTATTACAATTTGGCCTTTGTCAAAATGACTTAAGTCCACTGCCTTTCCTATCTGAAGAACAAGAATAACACTGATTAACAGAGCTCAGTATCAGGTGTTATTTATACTGTTTCATGACCTTCACATGCATCATTGTTTACCTGCAGTTGCTTTGATTTGCATAAAGATGCACTGGTCATAATGTTTTGGCTCTTTGGCGTATGGTTGGATATGTCGAAATACTGGATGAGAGGAAATGTAAATAATTAAGGCTGGGGAAAATTTTAAATACAGCTTAACTATGAACAATAAAGGAAATAGAAACAAACCATGTAAATAAGGCATAATGATAAATGTAAAATTATACTGGGATAATTATTTGTACGGTGAATAGCTGTCATTAGAGCTAACATCTTAACACTAAAGAAGCTGCTACAAAGATGCAGAATATGATGTATCTAAATCAAATATTCGCCATTTATAATTCCATGATTATCATTTATCAGCGAAAAATAAGGAGAAGGGCACCATTGGCAAGCATATTTTAATGAAAAGATTTATACTAAATTTTCCAAATTTAATATTATGCTTTTCTCTAAGAAGTTTTTAATATGGAGGAGTTGGGGGGGGGGGGGGCAGTGCTAAAAAGTGTAACTGTCAGTGTGTGATATCTAAACAAAATTTGATGCTCAACAGACTGACCTGTCAACAACTTGTGCATCAGACTGCGAGACTGCGATAAGTAAATAAAATGTTAATTTCAATATTTTACAAATTATATTATAATCTGTAAATTATAAGTATAGTTCTTGGTATTAGTTTGGAAAAAAAAAAACAGGTAACCATGATCCTTCATTAGTGCTTCTATTTAAAATATATCTATGAAATGGCTCATCTACATATGTGGAAACAGTTATAACCATAAAATATATATATATTGTATTCTTACCAAATCTTGCTTATTAAACATATTTTTCACAGCCTTGTGAATTCCAAGTGTTGGATTTACCTGTTATGTTGTCCACATTTCAAGGTAAGCATCAAAGGAGCAGAGAATTTTGTTAATGATGCAATAAAGATTTAAAAATTCAGACAAAATAGTGTGGCCACATTTATAAGACAATAATCAAAAGAAATGAAAATATATAGCAATTTTCTTCCAAATAAAGGGGAATTACAACAGCTAAAAGCTGTCTGATACATTTCATAAATATCTTAATTATATAGTTTACCTACTTTGTATATTGACAAATTAAAAAATTGTGATTCATTATGTCATCACTGGTGTTCATTAATATTCAATATTTGTAACTTACAAATGCTTCAAAATACCACAATGACATTTTAAAATGTGTAATGAATAATTTATAACTGCCCAAGACAAATGAATGAGATGCTAGGCATAAATTGTTCTAAAGTTTCTCTGCTGAAATTTTCACATCATTTTAGCATTCTTCCTCTAAGGTAATGATAGTTTTGATCTGCTTCCAATCCAAATTATACTCATAAAAAGTGTCAGTTTGAAATCTATGCAAAGAACTATGCCATGAATAATTTAAGATATTAACATAATTGATTTTCCAGCACAACTCACTTAAAAGACTAAAAAAAATTATTATAAATTGGAAATTTTGTTTTGGTAATGCTACTCTACATATCAGTCTTGTGGTATGGCCTAATTCTTATAAGTAACTAGCAAGAAAACTAAAATAAATTTAAACTCTGTGCTGTATTTTACTTCTGCCTGTGCTCATTAACTGTAGATCAATATCTATTGGAATATCAAGACTTTCCATCAATAATTCATGATACAAATGAATCAGGTTGCAATAGAGCAGTTTATATATAACACATAATATAATGTCAGATATGTCATACAATGGAATCAGCAAAAACAAATTCAACCTACCTTTTTGTTCAGCTTTAACCAAGTTGTCAATCCCTTACTATCTGTATATTGTAGACCAAAAAACCATATCTCTCTCAAACCAATTGTTTTCACCACCTACAAAAATATTGGTTCGACTATGTACATAATACAAGTGTTTATAAAATGCAAACCCATTTACTATTATAAAAATTTTGAAATTGTTAAGTATGAATATTAAAATGCAGTACATTTTCAATTAAGTTTAATCACAGTGTAATACTAGTAAATAAAATTCTAATTCACAATTTCACAAAATTTGCAAAAACACATGCTAAAAAGTTACAACCGAAGGCACTAAATTAAACTTCAGGAACTGGTGAAAATTTTTAACTCCACAATGTTAACTGTTAACTTTGCATATATTAACATGCATGAAAGGGAAATTAATTGGCAAATTTCATTTTTAAGCTTATGGGTTAAACAAGGCACTTGCAAGTGTAGTATATATATATGTGTGTGTGTGTCTGTATAAATATATATTACAAACCCACCACCATCCCAAACCTGATCCTACAGGGATCATGTCATCCAGTCACATGTCGGCTTTTAACACTTACCTTTATGAATCATTCGGATACTACATTACCAAAAGGGCACTATGACAGGAAATTAATATATACCATAAAGGGTGGAAGGCAGGTCATATGTATCCTCAGATAAAATACATAAGTGTACTATCATACACAATAAAGTTCTCAACCTACTGTGGCACAAGTTACAGCAAGAAATCAGAAAAAGTACACAAAAGCATTTCCTTACATACCTGCAATATCTAATAAAATACAAATAATTTAAAGCAATTTACCACATTTCTTCGATTCTAATATGCACTTTTTTTCCAATATGAGTCTCTAAAAACGGGGTGCATCTTAGAATCGAAGAAATACGGTAATAGTGCATTAACAATGGGAAATAATATACAAAACTTAATTTCCTCCTATAGGAGATACCATAATATTAAATTGCAGGATCCTGACAATAAATTAAATAACTAAAACAATTATACAGGAAGAACTTATAGAACAACTTAGATTAAAAGAACATGAGCATGACATCAAAAATCAAATACAAAATGAGTCATTAGTACAAACAATAATTCAGATTAATTCACCTCCTAACCTAAAGGGAATTAAATAATAGTTTAAAAAAAAAAACCCAGTGTATAAATTGAAGAATAAAAGATTAAAATGTACCTTTAAAACACTAGTATAAAATCTTGTATGATGTAAATAAATTTCTTATTAGTAAAAGTACAATATGAAGATCATTCAGCAAAGTCCAGTTTAATGTTGTTGGATATACACTTGCAGTTCACAATAGTAGGAACTGAAGGATAAATCCTAGATGAATAGACTTGATGGCACAATTCTAAAGAGATGGAGAATAACTTTGTGGTAACATCGCACAATTTTAAAAAACAGTAAAGCTGATAAAATCGCATCATAAAACATGGTAAACATAACATTCACAAAAACAAAGTATCTAGATTTCGAAGTGTACAATGCATTCTTAGTCAGCAAAATGATGGTTAGTTCTATATCATAATTCTGTTATGAGAAGGTTTATTTGAAAAGCTGTAATGCTCCGAAGATTATTAACTTTTCAAGTTGGACCTTTTGTCTGATCTAAATTTATTCAAATTCCGGATAGCTTTATTGAGCACCAAGCAATAATAACTTGCCAAATAAAGTTGATAAATACATAACTAACCCTATTTCAAGTGTTACTTATCGAGTAAGAATTCAAAAAAGGATTGTCAAGTTTAAATATAATCAAGAATCAATGTTGCTGAAGAGAAACAGTAAAAATTCAAAAGTTTCTAAAACAAAGTTTATTTCTAAAAAATTCAAAGATTCACCCAATTCAATACAAAAGTTGGAGTACTAACAACTATCTAAGGTAACATCTCAACTTCCACTAACAGCATTCTCTGTGGACCAATGCCACCACTCTACTCACTCTTTCTTCACTCAATGACCTAACGTCACTTGCACAACTCCTACCGCTTGAAAATGAGAATTGCAATCAGTCCAAAAAAAAGAAATAATCCCCAAAATGATAAATATAACGCAAATAAAGCAAAACTAGTTAAAGAAAAGTAAAAGTTAATGGGTGGACCATCAAAAAGTATTGATGCAAGATACATGGATATCATTATTGAGATGTGTTTGCACAAAGTGTCATTATAGTAGGAGATGAATAATTAATTGCACTTATCTATTGTGGCATGTTATGAGGAAATTGGCAGTATTTGTTGATTAATATATTGGGATTAGTGTAGTTTTGTAATAGAAGTTTCCAGGCTGTAGGTAAAATTGGCAATTCATCATTGCAGCAGAATTCTTTTGATGTGGATTATTAATATTTTGCTATATGAAAGTTTAAATTGAGATTTGGGACTGTCAATGATTCTGGCTTCTTCAAAGATGAGAGTTGAATTAAAGTTGATAATATTGGATAAAGCTGTCGTTGGCATTTCTTTCTTTATCATATTTGTTTCTTAATTCTTTCTCATAAGCTTATGCCGATATATCCAAGTGGTGATTTAATATTATTGTTGGGACTGACCTCCCCCCATTGGAATATTGTTGTCAGTCTTTCAAGGTGGAAATATATCCCAACAGGAGGTGTCTACCTAATTACTTTAAAAGAAATCAATCCCAACAATAATATTAAATCCAACTTGGATATAGGCATGATCTCAAGAAGCTTATGAGAATTAAAAACCAAATATGATAAAAAAAAAATACCAGCAACAGCTTTATCCAATATCATTATCAACCATAATGTAACTCCCATCTTTGAAGAAGCCAGAATCATTGCCAGTCTTGATTCTCATTCAAACTTTCATACAGCAAAAAATTAATAATCCATATTAAAAGAATTCTGTTGCAATGATGAATTATCAATTTTACCTATAACCTGGAAACTTCTATTACAAGACTACCCTAATCCCAATATATTAATCAACAAATACTGCCAATTTCCTCATAACATGCCACAATATACAAGTGCAATTTAACTATTCATCTATGACACTTCGTGCACATGCATCTCAATAATGATATCCGTGTATCTTACATCAATGCTTTTCAAATAAACCTTCTCATGACAGAATATGATATAGAACCAACCACCATTTTTCTGACTAAGAATGCATTGTACACCTTCAAATCTAGATACTTTGTTTTTGTGAACAATATGTTTATACCATGTTTTATGATGGGATTTTATCACCTTTAGTGTTTTTTAAAATTGTATGTGATGTTACCATAAAATTGTTCTCCAGTCCTTCAGAATTGTGCCATCTATTCATCTAGGATTTAATCTTCAATTCCTACTATTGTGAACTGTATCTTCAACATTAAACTGGACTTTGCTGAATGATCATCTTGACTTCATATTGCACTTTTATTAATAAGAAATTTATTTACATTGTACAAGACTTTATACCAATGTTTAAAGGTGCATTTTAATGGAAATTTATTATTTTTGGAAATTAAAATAGATGCAGTACCTAACACTAAATTTCAATTGTTTAGAAAACCTATTAATAAATATAGTTAATAAATATAGTAATACAGAGAAAAAAAAACCTCTCATCCATATGGAAACTCCTACTGCAGAACAATAATTTTAAAATTTAAGATTGCCACCAGAGGGCCATTGGCATAAATATCCAATCTTATATCACATTTCTCACTTGACAAGGTTAAAACAATGGTTATGTTAATGAAATGTGCATCGTGAAATCCATGTGTTCTTTAAACTTTATGGGATGTAAACCCTTGAGAAGTTTTTAAAACTGAGATTTCAGATCTCCAAAAGTAAGTTCCACAGTGAATATATCCAGTACCCAAGGCTTACAGTGAAAAATCTAAGCACCAAAATCAAATAATGGATTGGAAGTCAAACATATAATCAATTTCCATCAGATGACATCAAAGGCAAGTAGGAATGTGCCAGCCAATAACCATGTGCTTATACTGCCAGGAGAATAATAAGTAGTAAGCACCAAGAATACACACCAGCAAGAAAACATGCACAATGTCATTACTTACATCTTTTTGCCTTTAACCCTTCCAGTGTCCAGCCTGAAAAAGGTTTCCATCCAGGGGCCAAGCTATTTTCTGCCTATGCTTAGCTAAAAGTAACTTGAGAACTTTTTTGCCAAATAACTAATGAAAAGAATTATGGCATGTTGTATGCCAAATTAATCAGCATTTAATTCTGGATTTTCTGAAATTAAAATATTTAACAAAAAAGACCAAATGATTCATTTTAATAGGTCTTTTTTTTAGTCATGTAGTAAAAAAATGCATGTAGCAACAAATAAAATTAAAAAAAACTAATAAAAATGATTACAATACACACGAATAGAATGACTTTCTGAATAAAAAAAAATTACTTTTTTGATTTTAAGTAAAATTTTTTTTGTTTTGTAATTTTTTTCTCAATACCATACTTTGAGAAAATTCCAGGCTATTAGCCAACTGTGCTGAATCAGACAAATAAGTCAACTTTAGAATTTTTAAAAAAAATAACCAATCAACAGAAATAGGTCATGTTATATACCAAATTAAACAGAATTTAATTACAAATTTTATGAAAATAAATAATATAAACAAATTTGCAAGCATATTGATTTTAATATGGTGGGAAAAAAAGACTGCACTATACAATTAAGGCTTTATTTTCGAAAACATGCTGAATAAAAATAGTTAAATTATATATTTATCGAAAGGAAATTTCCTCTTTAATAATGTAATATTCAACCTGAAATATGATTTTCATTTCTTTCAACGATTCTTTTCAGTATCATATTTTAAACATGACTTGACCTTCTCACATTCACGGGATTTTCTGAACTGGTTATGAAATAGAAAAAAAAAAACTTCACGACTGTTTTTTTACTAAACATTATGAATTTTTTCTTTGGGTGTTGAAGTTTGGCAATCTTGGCTAAGTGCAGAAAGGTTTGTGCACCAAGGAGCAGCCCTTCCTGAAATTGCCCTCCCAAATGATGACCGATTTCCATACCAAGGAAATCGATTTTGCTTCCGTATCCAAGACATTGAATTTCAGAAAACGGTACAACCTCAAATTTTATTTAAAAAAAATAAAAGAAAAATTACATATAACCTAATGGGATGTTAAATAAAATATCTGCAACAACTTTTAAGCCGGACTCCGATCTAGCATAACTCTGAAAGATCAATAAATCAGCCGATTGAAGATCGCTAACTAATGGAAGTAAATATACAGAAATGAATTTGCTTTCATATCCAAGACTTCATTTATTTTCAGAAAATGATACTATATCAAAGTTTTACTGGAAAAGTAATAAATAATAAAATAAAAATTAACATATAGCCTAATGCGATGTTAAAATATTCACGGCAACAAGTTGTAGGCCAGCCATATAACACAACTACAAAAATAATCAATACTTATCGATCAGCCAAAAGATCGCTAATTTCCAAAAATAAATCTACTAATACTAACTTTAGAAAGAGTAATCCAATATGCTGGACCAAAACTGTAAAAACACTTATAGCACATGGAACGGAGATAGCATGAGTCAGCCATCTGAGTCTTGTCTCAGTAAAGCATAACTAAATGCAAGTGCAATCAGAATTTCTAAGAAGGATGCGTTTACTTTGTTTCGTTTTTAAGGTGGGAAAGAGCATAGAATGCTGGGGAAAATGATAAAAATAACTTGGGAATACTGAAATAGGTTGAAACGGAAAAAAAAATGGTGGTACATATTTTGTAATTACTTCAAAAATTTATAGTTTTTAAAAATAAACATTAACAAAAAAAACTGCCAAGAGATTTTCGAAAATTTAAGGAAAAATTTGTTGATAATAGCTCATATCAAACTTGTGAGCTTAAATCAAAAGGTTGCTTCAGCAAATAGGAACGTTAACAAGCAAATTGGCAATACTGTTTAGAGCTTCTAAGAAATGGCAATAAGATGGCTTTATAAAACTACTTATATTGTAATTGAATAAAATATGCATCAAATTAAAAAGAAAAATATTTTTGAAGCCTGAATTATATTTTTTTTTATAAGATATGTATTAAAAAAATTACAACGGCAATTTTTATTTAAAAAAAAAGATACACTTTTGTTGTACTAAATGCCTATACATACATCATTGGTCCCTCAATTCAGATTCTCCATACATATACAGACAGCTTGGACACTGGAAGGGTTAAAAAGGAATTGCCTAGTTTTCTCATCAAGATATCAAGAGGCAAAAATGGACTTTGTGCATTACATTCATAGTATTAGGTAAGTCTTGTAACTATTAATGTATGCTAATCGGAGGCATTGGTTATTTGAGACCTTGAATTCTAGCTTGTCTAGCATATTTTTGCAAATACAGTGAAAGTTAGCATTGCAATACAGAGGGAAAAAACAAATGTTAGAAAAGGGCACTAAGTTTTTTTTTTTTGAGAAAGCGCTTGCAGCACCAGTAGTAGCAGCTTGTCATGCAGCATAGAAAACAGTGGCTTGTCACAGCCAAGTCACTACATTTCTTTGTTTTTGATATTTTTATGTTGACTTTTGCTAATAACTAAAAATCAATGGACTAATACCCTTCAAGCAGTATTTTCATGCAGCTCAGATGTGAAACAATCCTAATACATAACCTCTGCTTTCTCTTTGCTGAATTCCATGTGGGCTAGAGTTTAGTTTTTTTTTCCTCCACAAAACTCCCTGCCCTCGGTCAGTAGGGGACACTGGTTGGCTTGGAAATATCATCAGATGGGATGTTAAGCTGTGGTCCCATGTGCAGGAGAGCCATATCCTGTACACATTAAAGAACATGCTGGATGGTCTTGATGGAAGGCTACCATCTATCTCCCAACATCTGTCCCACTGGGTCCCCTTCCCCCAACCTTCTCCGAGCCCTCAAGGTCATTGTGATCTGGCCATTTAGCCAACTATGTGCCAATCAGAGGTGAAACAACCCATTACCAACTTTCTCTTTGCTAATGTATATGTTACTATTTTCCTGGAAGTCAAATTTCTATTAACAACTGGCTTATTTTTGGAAGTTGCACACCCTTTATCATTTCTGCATTCCTTTTTGAAGTATAGTAGCAATGGCTTCCATTGTGAAGAATCGAGGCATCTTCCAAGTGATAGCCATCTAGTGCATCAATGCTTTAAGAGTTTATGAATGCATCATGCAATGACTGAAAAATGTTTTAAGTTTTCTTTTAGTTTTGTACTTTTCCCAAATAGGAATAAATGTCCACTAATAATTTCCACTCTGTAAACTGATTCAAATATTTAGAGGAAAAATTATCTCGAGCTGGATGGGATATGAACCCACGGCCTCCTAATAACATGTCAGGTGCTCTGGACCACTGAGCTACCGGCCGCCAATCAAGATCTCCTCTAACTGATGTTATAAACATTCTCCACCTACTTTCCTAATACATAGGGAGTGTCCAGGCAATCTGCCTCAAGCGGCTTTTTAATGCCTTTTCTTAGATGGAATACATGTCTTACGAGTATGCAATGTACAAATAATTATTAAACTCAACTATTAAGTATCCACTAATAATTTCCACTCTGTAAATTGATTCAAATATTTAGAGAAAAAATTGCCTTGAGCTGGGTGGGATACGAGAACCCACGACCTCCTGATAACATTAGAGGAGATCTTGATCAGCGGCTGGTAGCTCAGTGGTCCAGAGCACCTGGGATGTTATCAGGATGTCATGGGTTCGTATCTCACCCAGCTCAAGATAATTTTTCCTCTAAATATTTGAATCAATTTACAGAGTGGAAATTATTAGTGGATACTTAATAGTTGAGTTTAATAATAATTATTTGTAGGAGTAAATGTCTATCAGCAACTCATCAATTGTGATGGGCAATTTCTTGGCAGCCTTTTCTGCACTCAGGTGGAGAAGATTACAGACAACCTAAGGAAATTAAACAATTACTCCCTTATCAAGTATAACAGGAGTATTGTCAGAAGACAATGACACACAATCCAATCATGAAATGACCACATGCTTGAACTCAAAACATTAAGGTGGCAATATCCCCCCCCCCCCTCCCATTGCACCACCTCCGAGCACAGCATTGATAAAAGGCTGCACTTCCCTCACTTGGCATCTTCATCGTAATAAGTTACCACCAGAGGAAAAATTTATCATCAGAATCACTGCTGCCATTAGTTGCAACAAAAAACAGAAGTCTTTATAGCACTTATAACTTTTCCTGAGTAACTGGTAGCAAGTTCTTAAACAATAAAATTTGTTTTGGTCCAACTGCATGCACACTTACTTTCTTCAGGCGAATTCAAAACACCACAGCAAATAGTTTGCTAGCATGATCAGCAGGATGTTTTGCTAGAACAAAAATGTTGTAAATAAGACCGCTGCACTCATTGTCATCACATTTTAAAAATTGATACAACTTTGGCAGATTCATAGCCTTGGTGTAATACAAAATGTGTTTCACCATCTTTCTATGCAGTAAAATATCTCCAGCCTCCACGCTCAATGCTGATATCACAGTTACAAAATTTCCCTTTTAGTTTCAATTTCACAAATTCAAATTCCTGGGAATATTTCGCCATATTTCTAATTGCAACATTTATGAGGCCTAGAAAATTTTTAATACAAAACTAGTAATGAAACTGTTTACACACAACAAAAAAATGGCAAAGTGCAAAGGTAAGAACAGAGACAGTACTGCTAGGGTGCTGAAACCTAACTAAAGAGAGGAACTTTGATCAGTCAATCAAAACGTCAGAGCAGTAGCCCAACTGTCAACTTGCCTCAACTGTAGTAAAAGGAAAGTTTTAATCCCTCATCAACCTATTAGCCCAACCCAGATAATAATAGACATGCATGAGACCCATTCAAGTTGCAATATCAATCATGGCCCATAGATTAGGAAAAGTTCTCTAATCTGTATCTCACCTTCACTCTGAAGTTTCCTATTCTAAGTAATCCAATTAGTATTTAGTTGGCCATAGCTGGGATAATTAGGGATAGGTTTAACACCCATTTAGAAACAACTAAACTCTGTACAAGAATTTAGGTGTGGACAATGCCATGTATTCTGTCCACAAACGGTAATCAGATTTCCCGATTGGTGTGCAGGGGAGCCCACAAGCAAGCACAGATTCGGGAGTAGAGATACAGCTTCACATTTAGAACAGTAAACGATCTAAGTCAAACAATTCTTCCCTTTCATTAACATTCTCCTTTTAAGGGCAAAAATACTGTAAAATTTGAGCAGTTTTTTTGTATGTGTAAAACTGAAAAAACACTTTAAAAAATCTGATTTTCAATTACCAGTTTGGATTTTCAAAAACCAAAATTCAGAGAAAATCCAAAAAGGAAAAAGGGTGATTGGTTGTTTTGGGATTAATGGTGCATTAGCATTTAAGGCTATAATGCACTAAACATATGTCCAAATAAAAAATAAGTCACAGAACCCTCAACCAAGAATTAAAAATAAACTACAAACTCATACTCAAATTCTAAATAAAAGGAAACATAGTTGACAACAAGAAACAAATGTATATATATATATGTTATAAATAAAAAAGTAACCCAGATGTAAGCGACCTAGGCTAAACATGTAGAAAAATAAACATTGGAATAATACTAGAGTCGAGTAAAATATCCAGTATAATGTAAAAATTTAAATACAGAGCTAAAACAACAATGATCAGATAGAGGTGTCCGAGTGTAAGGGGCAAAAGAAAAAAGGTGTAGTTGGTAGCTCAATAGAAAAAAAAAATCTTGATCACCAAGAAGTTGAAAGTCTCAGTTTACATTATTCCAGAAATTTTATTTTGAGAAAGTAATTAAATTGTTCTGATTTCCTGGCTATTTATATTTCACCAAATAATGGATATTAGGTTCTGACATTCATTTTTGTCATTCAGATAAAAAAAAAATAAGCAGTCACCTGAAGAATTATCGAAGTCTATCACAAGAAAGCATTAAGAACATTATAAAAATTAGAAGACAAATGAAGTAGCAATAGTCTGCTGGAATGACAATGCAGTGATAACTATAGCTTTAACATTTGATATTTATTTGATTTGAATTAAACATTATCCCATACTTAATTGAAAAAATGGTAATTATTTTCATTTCAAATAATTTTTTTATGCCACAACTATCACAAAACATTAAACACAAACATGACCTTGTTGTAACTGGTAATATTAACTGGACTGAAGGAGATTTAGATAGCTGAAAACATTTTCTCATTATATTCCAATAACTTAAAATTAAAAAATAACTATCTTATATGCATGACCATTGGCAAACAATTTCAAATATAATAGTGATTAAATGAGGTAAGAAATATGCTCTGTTAGTAATCACTAATGAATTAAACTGTTGTGGTAAACTGACTTAAAATAATGTATACTTAATGCAGATTTTTAATAATTACTAAAGGATATGCCAAAAATGCACATTAAAATTATTCCAATTGGCAAAAAAATACCTGGTCAAAAAGTTGTTTTCCAGTGGTACTTGGTTGAATGGCAAATTCTAGTTCTGCATCCATTGTTATAACACGTACATTCACCTGCAATATAAGTTTGAATAATTGCAACTTGCATTTAAAATATGTTTATAAAGAAATGAGGTATTAGTAATTGTTTTAAGTTTTAGTCATAGTTTAAATTAATTAATACAAATATCTAAAATAATACAAATATCTAAAATAATTGTATTAATTAATTTATATATATATAAATTAATTAATACAATTAATCTTAATCAAGAATAATCCCCCCGACATTGGATTCTTGCATTTTTACATTTTTTTCTCTCATGTTAGAGTGAAACAAAAGCAATCTTAGAGCAAACTTTGGTTAAAAATTAACCTCATTAATATTCATATGCACAGGGTAATTATATAGAATAACCATATTGTAAAGTGCTATATTTTATTAAATGATTAAGCAACAAAAGTAATTGTGTGCATAATAAGGAAAATTTCAAAGATGTTTTATTTTCAACAGGCTTCATTGGCAAAATATTGCTTAAATGGACAGCAAATATCCATATGATATTCAACTTCCATTGTTACCCAATTCAGTATGCCTTGTTAACACTTAGAAGAGATGAAGTGAATCTTTTCTTTAAAATGCAGAAATTAAAAAAAATTCTATTTGTTTTTAATGTATTCCCCCCTTTTCCCCAAAAAAATTATTCTGATGGTGTCAAATTGGGTTTTATCAGAAGCCACAAGATCAGTCCACTTCTACCAATCCAGCAATTTGGTATTTAAGACATTATATGTTATACATTACCTCGTGATACTAATTCCACACCATCATAACAAGACTTTCTTCACATTTTGGGCACAATTACACTTGTTAATTGTTTAAAATAACACTTTAAAAAAGAGCATTCTTTTATAATGACCAAATGACAATCAACTCTTTAATTTTGCTTTAAATTTTGTTAGAAGAAATCTTTAATCAGTCATATCCTAGAAGAGCATCACTGGCATGTCTGCTGAGAAGCAAACTATACCTTGGAGATGCTTTCCATATCTCTGCTTGAAAAGTGAAATTTAAAGTTATTTTTAACTATCTCACCTTTACCTGACCATCTGGTCTCTTGCAAGAATAGAATATCTAGGTTATAATGCTGCAATTTCTTGCATGAGGACATCAAGAGAATAATCTCTATGTAATGTCCTCACATTCCATGTACCCACAGAGATAAAATTATTAAAAATTCTACTAAAGAAACTAGGTTTATTGAGAGAGGTAGTAGGGCCAAGAATATCAAACAGCCCCCTGATCACAGGCATGGGGCAAAGGCCTGTTCCCCATGCCAGTAGGAACTTCAAGCACCACCTTTTCAAGAGCCATATGACCTGCCTGAGACACATTACTCCAGCTTAGGATTGGCGATGCCCAACTAGCTAAGTGAGGGTTCAGGTACCTGATGGCCTCTGATCAGGATTATCCACCAGCTGATTTAAGGTATCCTGTGCCTCTGTTAACTTAGTGCTGGCAACTCACAAACAAACAGAAAACACAGCAGCAGATTCTCCCTCAGCATTGGCCCACCAGTGCAGCAAGTCCAGGATCCATAATCAAGCTCAAAGTCATAAACCAGTCCAATCTAGTGGGCACAGTCTAGGGGACAGGGTCTTGGTGCTGACCATTTATTGTCAGCACCAGAACCCTGTAAAGTTGACTACTCCTCAGAAGTGCAGCAAAAACTGAAGGGGAAGACTGCCAGATCAGTAGACCACAATGATCTGGCAGCCTTCCCCTTCCATTCTCTTTTGAAAAGTACTAAAGGCATGCAGCACGAGAAGACAGGGTCAGACATTAGGTGCTAGACCTGACTGGTTCTGTGCATTCTCACTGGGGATTGGTACACAGCTCTCCTTCCAGTTTATGCCTAGCTACCATTTAAAAATTGAAAGGAAATTTCTTCCCGAATATTAAAAATTATGTTTCAGGAAAATATTATATTTCTTTTAACGATTCTTTTCAGTGTTGTCATACCTTAAAACATGGGCCAGCATTATACAAGATCGCATTAATGGGGTTGATTTTCTTCTGCACTGCCGTTGTGGAGTGGTTAACGTGCTTGGCTACTGGTCTAAGGAATGTTTGTTTTTCTGCTGAGGTCCCACCATCCTCACAGATCTTTATGGCATATAAATCAACAGGCTCCTGTCAAATCCCTGTGGCAAGCAGCTGCATTTATTTTTTATGAAATGGAAGAACATTTTAACTATATTTAATAAAAAAGCAGTTAATTTTTTTAAAGTTTGGCAAGCACTGAAAAATTAGTGCACCAAGGCAAAAAACGTCTATATTGTCAGAGTGCACAGTCAAGATAATGGAGGGAGGGGGATAAAAACCCTTGTGAAAATTGCCCTCCCATAGGAGAACTGATTTCCATGCCAAGGAAGTCCTTTTTTCTTCCATATCCAAGACAATGATACACAATCTGTTATTTTATTGAAAAATGAAGAAATGAAAGAAAAATTAACATATAACCTAATGCAATGTTAAATAAATATCCATAACAACTTGCAAGTCAGCCATTCGATGTAGCATAATTCCAAAAGATCAATAATAATAATAAATCAATAGATCAGAGAATTTTTTTTATAATTTATGGAAGTAAATCTACAGAAATGAAAAAGGTTTAATTATAAAAGTATAAATACTAACTGGATGCACAGTGACATTATCCAATTTGCAAGAACAATGCTGTAAACAATCTATGTAGCCACTTGACTGCACATATCATCAATTGACAACTAAGCCATGGCACCGGCTCTGCCATGACTGTTGATCGCTGCAGGCAATCTTCACAAGAACGAGTGACCTTGCTCTGGCTAAAAAGGCTCTCTTTTAGTTATAGTTTCAATTTGGGGAACAACATATAGAATGCTGGAATAGATTATATAAATGGTTCTAGGTACTGAAATAGGTTTAAGGCAAAAGAATATAAAACTGTGGATAACAAAACAAAAATACTTCATAATCACTTTCTAAATCTTCAGTTTTTAAAAATAACAGTTCAAAACTTTATTGATAATTCAGTAATAAAGTAGTGTCACAGAAAAATGACCCGTAAACAAGAAACACTTATAATAATTAGCTGCAAAAAAAAAGGCTGCCCTGAGTGGGATTCAAACCCACTGTCTCCCAGAAGCATACCAAGCAAATCAACAAAAATGCAGGAATGCTTATATGTCACGTTGCTGAAGAAAAAGTTTAGACTTAGCAATTTCTAAATGAATTTTTTTGCTGTACTAAAAACTGGGCATCTCATTTCATTCTGTCAACATCTATATTTGGCAGAGACCCTGGTAGAGTTAAAAACCATGACTAGTAAAAACAAGAGGTAATCTCAAATCTTCAATGATATGCAACTGGGGAGCATTTATTACTTATATAATAATTGATATAACAACATAAGTAAAAAAAAAGACTAAAAAATGTTAGCGATTTTATCAAAGCTGAAAGTGTAATGTAAGGTTATTTCACAATCTAAATACTCAACAATAGAGACTGATTATGTTCCACACATTATGTGGGAAACAGTACTTTATAGTTTAACAAAAATATTATCCATTAGTGTTTCTCAGCTGAACAGTTATACACACTTCAAGTCACTAATATTTTAAGAAAAAATTAAGCTGATTTTTAACTTAGTCTAAAAAGTACATGAATGTCAATAGTCAAGCTTGAAATTTTACTGTATGTAGAATTTTCATTTTATGATACCTAAAGCAAAAAAATTGTAGAGTAAAATAAGAAGTCAATATTATCTTACCGGCTTTGGCATTTTGATCACAATTTCTTAAACTGCCTAAATAAAAAATGGAATTATTACATAAAATACAAAATAAAAATAGTAATCTTAAACACACACATCAAACAAAAAAGGCAATTACACTGAAAGTCAAAATATAAACACATTTACCCTCAAACACCCATAAATAATCTATAGCCTCGGAGCACCCATTGGTCGATTCAAGAAATTATAAAACTTCTAGTGTATTATCTATTAGCTTGGATTTCAAATTAAATTCATATAAAATTTCAATGTTTAATATCTATGCATCAATTATAAGCAATCAATTTAAATTTCATCCACGTAAGGCATCGATCTTGCTTTGTTTTTCTGCTGATGTCCCGCCATCCTCACAGACCTACTATGGCATATAAACTGACAGGCTCCTGTCAGACCTCTGTGGCAAACAGCTGCCTGAGGGGGTATTTTTTTTTATACATGCCATGGACTTCAGTCATGGCTGTCACAAGTCACTGCTTTCCTAGTGGCTTTATTTTAAATTTAATAAATATTTTAAAATAAAAATTTGTATATTTCCTTACTTTTCAGTTAAATCACTGCAGTTTTGTGGCCTGAATTTGTCTTAATGTATTTAATAAAATAGGGTTCCCTCCCCTCTACAAGTGAATTGCCTGCTATATGGATGCACTGTGAATGTTATTCCAGCCATCTACTAGCAGTGTTGATTTTCTTCCTTTTAACACTTTAGCCACTCTGTCTGCAGTTTCTTCATGTATTCTATCTGAAATGTAACAACTATAGTGCTTCCATCGGAACTTGGCAATTGGAGAAAATGGACTTTAAGTTTTAGGGGTGAAAGGCTCAGACGTGGTATCTGACCATGGGCTCCCAGTTGGCTAATCATGAGGACAGGAGCCTTAATGGTTTTATGGCATGCCACTGTGATATCCATGCAGAGTGATGTGTATGGGTGGGTGGGGGAAGTAGAGGGGCTGAAAGATAAAGAGGAGTATTAGTTTGCATAAAGTAAAATGCAATCACAGCTTGTTTTCTGGACAATCTAGAGATGGTTTCCTTTTAGAATTATTATTTGTATAAGGCAGGAGTCCTCTACAGCATTTTTTTCCCATTATATAGGAGGGTAAGGGGAGACAAGGGGACCATAGCTCCCTCCTTAAGGTTAATAACCAGAATGGAAATGATATAGTATTTATCTTATCCATAAAATTTTGATAGGGTAATAAAACAAAAGATAGTAAGTCCAGAATTTATATACTGGAATGATATTCTGGGTTCATCTCTCCCCCAAAAAATTTTAATTTAAATGGTATTTTTTTATATACAGCATGGTATCAATTTAACAAAAACATTAGAACACAGTTTTGGAAAATAATCCCTCTTCTAAAGACTGATTATAGTTGATAAGAATAATGAAACCTGAAAAATCTGTGTGCGGAACAAGCAGTAATTACATTTTATTCTGCCTAAACCACCCCTTGGCTCTCTTCATTCCCCCCCCCCCCCCAAGAGGAATGTTATTCCAGCCATCTACTACCTAGTGACAAACCAAAGGCAATTAATGCTACCCTCTACAGGCAGCCCACCGACAACACATATGTTTGAGCTTGCCTACCCTTAAACTGGGAAAGCCCATTTTCTCCAACTGCCAACTTCTGATGGAAGGACTATACCTTGAATTTTCAAAATTTTGCCTTTGTTTACAATCGAACTGCTAATATGTCAATCCATGCAGTTTCCTGGAGTTTATGAATGCAAATAATATGGGTAAAATGTTCATTGTCTTTTAAATCCCCCCCCATTGTCATTTAAATAACCATGCTTAAATTTTTGCACAAAAAGGTCACATAACATAATGTACAATATGAGTTTCATTTTCTTTTCATCTATAGGGCTACATAATTGTTTTTCAAAATTTGAGTCATTCAATATTAAAATCTGCATAAATTTCAAACTGTCCACCAGTCATAGCAGATTTCAATGATTTTTGGCATAAATGTTATTATACCCAAGATATTTAATTATTACCCAAAATACAATTTTTTTAAAGGAATTAGTCATTTAAACCACGACGAAACAGATTGCGACAAACTTTTTTCCCTTGCTTCTATGGTAGATGAGAAAGCAAACCTGGTGTTCTAGTGAAATTTGACAGAATTGGATTTTTAAAAAGTCAAATTTTTAAAATGTGTTATGGGTTTAAAAATATTGAAAATTTTAAAGTTTTCAAAAAAATTAACTTATTTTGTAACAAGTTAGAAAAAATTGAAAATTAGAAAAACAGGCTTAATTCCAAATTGATTTTAAATTTCCTATTATTAAGGTTATCTGCAACTTACATGTTGCAAAAACAATTTCTATCTGATCTTTGTGCAAAATTTCAAGTATGGCCATTGCCTAGGTAACAAGGGAAGAAATAATTCATGTTATTGGTAAATATACACTACAGGGGACTGCCTACTGCTATATGAGTTCATACAATCTCCTGTAAGCAAAAGGTCAATGTTTTTATTCATTATTTAGGTAAGATCATGCTTTAAATTTTATACAAAGGTCAGATGTAGTATAATTGACAATGCATACTGAAAATTAAGACTTTCACATTTTTAGCTTTTTATCATTCATAAAAATGGAGTTACATCAACCAGATTTCTTTGCATTTTTCTCTTACTCCACAGCATTACAGTAGCCTTTAGAGCTGTATGTCTTATCTACAGTTTCATATATTTTCCTTCTACCTGTTATCAGTAGCTGTGATATCTCATCTCACTTTGAAAGTTTCATTGTTTTTTTTTCTAAGATTTATAAGTTTTACTTCCTTTCCACTTTCTGAGCTACTTCCTTTACTATTTGACCTTGCATACTTAAATTAAAAATACAATATTTTCCGACTCATCGGAAAAAAGGAAACTTAAAAAATTAATTTTTTTGTAATATTTTCAATCATGAATCATAATACTGTTTATTCTGTATTCCAGTACCTGCTAATGACTGATATACACAAATAGATAATCAAGTTTTCATGTACTGATGTACCACATTATACTAGACCAGGGGTTGGGAACCTGTTTTTGGGTGAAAACCAAAACAGCAAAATAAAAGGTAAACCAACAAATTTTGAGAGCCACAAATTATAATCTTTATTCAGTCAAGAGCCATAACAAGAAAAAAGGAACTGCAAATTATTTTATTAATATAAAACCTTAATGTATAATTTTAGAATGTGTATTCAAGCATATATACTGAAAGGAATTTTAAACTCTGCAATTCGTCAGCGACTTTTAAGTTTAAATCTTCTCAACCAACTTAATCAAATTTGGAGCATTTAGACAAAACTTACTATAACAGAAGCGAATGGATCAAAGGCTAGAAATGTTATCACATCACTGGTCAGGTCCAGTATCAATGCATGTGTAGCAGTTGGAGTGTTGTATTTCTGTGTCTTAAAATGTTTCCTAATTACTTTGTGTTTCAGTCCAATTGTAGTGTTATTTCTACATGTAGTGTATTAAAGTGGTGTACAATCTTCAATATCCCCTATTGATGTTCAGCCCTAGGATGTAATTGAAATTATTTGACCAGACCAAATGTGTGTTTAATTTCCTGAAGATTTGGAGCATACAGTTAAATAAATAAATAAATACCCCTCAAGCGGCTGCTTGCCACACAGGTCTGACAGGAGCCTGTCAGTTTATATGCCATAGTAGATCTGTGAGGCTGGCAGGACCTCAGCAGAAAAACAACATGAACATCCATGCCTTACCCGGGGCTCGAACCCAGGTCCCTTAGATCAGTAGCCAAGCGCGCTAACCACTCGGCCATGGGACGAGTACAAAAGATTTCATTCCAATGATAATATTCATAATACTTTTTGTGTATAATTAAATTATTTAATATAATTGTTTCTTTGAATGGTGGTAATAAAAGATTCTTTCGGGTGTTCAGATTTGTACATTTCCGCAGAAAAAAATACACAAGTTTTGAATCATTATTTTTCTCTTATTTACAATTAATCCATTAAAGCACTTTTACAGCTGAATATATACCTGCTGATGTATATTGCTAAACAGTTGTACAGTGTGATAGCAGCTTTACATTTTAATGCATGCATGATATTTAAATTATCACATTAAACTTGAATGTAAAGGAAATGTATTTGCAAAATATGATTAAATATTTAGGCTTCCAATTTTTCAACATAAATGTTAAGTTTCACTCATTGATAATCAGATTTATCTTCTAATTTTTTTTAGAAAAAAAGCAAGTCATGCTAACTTTTTTTCACTCTTAGAAATGAAATATATGGCATATTTCAATCCTAACAAGCATTTAGCTACTTTGAAAAGTTGTTAATTCTCTTCATGGTTATCATATTTGGGTTGTTTTACCTTCAAGCAGCACTTTTTTTTGCACACATTGGGTTAAATGGTTAGGTCACAAGGACCCCAAAGGCTCAGAGAAGATTGGAGGAGGGGACCCACTGGAACAGCTGTTGGAAGACAGATGGTAGCCTCCCGTCATGCCATCCAGGATGTTCTTTAACATGCACAGAGCATGGCTCTCACACACATGGGGCCACAGTTTAACATCCCAACCGACGGACAGCAGCCTTTCCAAGCCCATTGGTGTCTCCTACTGACTGTGGGCAGGGGGGGGAATTTTGCGGAGATAAATCTCAATGCTGACCCAGCTTGGATTCGAACCTGGGAACTGCAGATTACGAGCCTGGCGTGCTACCGACTGAGCCATCCCCGCCCCTGTCATAAGTGAAAACATAATGAAGTTATAAATAATATATACTAATATAGCAGTAACTCAGTATATTATAGTGATTATGAATAGAAAACACTCATTTGATTTAGTCTCTACATCATTTACTCCTAGGGTAAGTACTAAACAAAATATGAAATATGTAGTTATGGGATTCTACTTCCATAAAAAAATATTGAGTTGATAGTATTTGAGGGATAAATCAAAACCCTATCTTACTTTACCAGTAAATGTATGTGTGCAAAATCCAAGATTATGAAGCATTTTGAAAAAAATAAGCATTTAACAGAAAGTGCCAATTAAATTTATCTTACTTTGAAAGTTATGCTTAAATGATATATGATTGAGAAAAAGCTTAAACAATGTATATTTGATTATATTTAAACAGCATACAATTAAAATCCTGAATTTTCAGTAAACCAAAAAGCATATTATGTTTCATTTGGTTCCAAATCTAAAGATAATTCTATATTTTTCTATTGAATTTTCGTTAATGGAATAAAGTTGCAACAACATAAATATTGTAATATTTCATCATACATTCCTAAAGTGTTTATATTTCACTGAAGGAGTAATGATATTAGTAATTATGATAAGTTACTTAATATCCAACTGATAAACCTTTTCTTTTATGTGTTCAGATATGCATTATTTTTCTTTGGAATTAACTTGAAAAATGCGAGATAATTTAGTAATAGCAAATTTGTAACACTAAATGCAACAATTTGGAATATTGTATTTAGTGTCCATTGAACAGTTTGTATAAAAACAGACATTTCTCTTCTGAGAATATCCTGTTTATCAAGTTTGAAGTGTTGTTTGACATTAGGTTTTCAAACATAAAGAACTCACTATTTCCTTCCATAGTTGTTATTCATCAATAGATGAATTAACATTATTTTTATGCGTGCATCACATATTTCCTTTATCACAAACTGAAAAATGTTCAGGAGGTTTTTGCTCATGTTTTATTTGTATTATTCATAATTTTCTTTTTGAAACTGCAGTTTGCATTTTAGTAGCAGCATTGTTAACATTGCTCATAACCTATATCAAAATTGCACTATTCTGCAATTATTATATAATAAAAGTGGGTTGGTTTGTTTTACCTCTGAGCAGCATTTTTTTTTAACACCATGGGTTAAATGGCCAGGTTACAAGGAACACGAAGGTTCAGAGAAAGTTGGGGAAGGGGACCCACTGGAACAGCTGTTGGGAGACAGATGGTAGCCTCCTGTTAAGGCCACCCAGCATGTTCTTTAACGTGCACAATGTAAGGCTTTCCTGCACATGGGACCACAGCTTAATGTCCTGTCCAACAGACGGCTGCCTTTACAAGCCCAACTGTGTCCCTTACAGACAATGGGCAGGGAGTTTTGCAGAGATAATCTCAACACTGACCCAGCTGGTATAATAAAAGTGTGAAAAGATGTTTTTCAACAGTGTGAAACATAAAAAAAATTAAGTATGATTAAGAAAGTTAATAGTTTTTTAAGAAGCATTTGTTCAGAATAAAAAGATAATACTATATTAAATTTGCAGTTGCACAAATGTTCTTAATTTTCATTAAAAGTCAATTTCAAATTCTATGACTAATAATTTTCAGAAGTGACTAGAAACACTACAGCTTTAATTTTGAAAGAAATATTGATATCAAAATCTTCCATAATATGAATAAAGTGTAATAATACTAAAAATTGAAATAAGAAAATAAATCTGTGCATTGAACAGAACTAAAACACATGTACATCAATGAGCAAGCATAGGGAACCTGTGGTGACATGGCTTGGTCCACTAGCCTCCTGTTGCAGGTGTTGGTTTAGAGCATTTGAATTGCATCAGTTGGTTCAAACTATTGTCTGCCAACCTGCTTTTGTGCTCGTTTCTAATGAGAAATTATTAAAAATTTTCATAGCTGAATGTTGAACTATAATGCACCAGAAACCACTTTTTTTTAGTGCTCAGAGCCACCAGTTCTTGATCCCCATCATAGGCAGAGTAATAAACTACAATAGTAGCCATTGATGCTCTGTCATAATTAAAGGTGCACTTTTTATGTACATAATACAAAAAAAAAAAACCCTCAAGCAGTTTGTTTGCTCCAGAGATGCAACAAGCTATTGTCAAGGAAACTACTCTATAAATTTCTATAACATGTAAATTGCTACGAATTATTATTCAGTATTATCAAAAACAGACGAATAGGTATTGCTGCCGGGACTTTTAAGAATCTATGGAGAGTGTGGAGAAATAGGCGTATACACCTAAAGACTAAAATTAGACTGTATAATAGTTTGGTTCTTTCTAGGGTTAGTTATGGTAGTGAAACTTGGACGCTGTGTAAGCAAGATAACAGGAAACTAGATGCTTTTGATTCTAGATGCTTACGCAGTATCTTGGGTATTAGGTGGTTTAACTTTGTAACTAATGATGAGGTTAGGCAAAGGAGTCTGCAACCTCCTTTAAGCATCATATTGTGCAGAGAGAGACTCCGCTGGTTTGGCCATGTTGCCCGTATGGATAATTATAGATTGGCGAATAGGGTTATGAACAGTGTGCCTAGAGGCCTCAGAAGGAGGGGGAGACCTAGGATGTGGTGGGCAGACAATGTCAAACAGGACCTTGTTAGAATTGGTGTACAGTGGCCAGATGCAGCAGATGTAGCTCAGGACAGATATGCTTGGAGAATTAAACTGCGCGGTCTGGTTGGACCTCCTTAGCCCATGGCTGCTTGAGGATGATGATGATGATTATCAAAAACTCATCAATAATAAATACTCTCTCAAGCCACAGATGCCTGATCTCTTGCCAGAGATGTCCGATACGAACCTGTCAGTTTATGCACCATAGTAGGTCTGTGAAGATGGCGAGACCTCAGCAGGTAAACTGCACATATATCCATGCCTTTACCTGGGGCTCGAACCCAGGTCCCTTAGATCAGTAGCCAAGTGCACTAACCACTCGGCCATGGTTACCTCTTAAAATAAATTCCACTTCTAAATTTGCATTACAGTATTATATTTTTCACAGAAAATTCTCAAATAATTAAATCTGTTTATTACAAGATTCACAAACAGTGGCAAATCAACACTACCACAATATGGTCAGTGACAAAAGAAATGTGTCCCACATTGCTGCTTACAATGAGTTAGAAAAGTGACATTTGACAGGATTTTTCGGATAGGGTTGAAAACTTGCCAAATTTATGAACAAATTAATTTTAAATTCATGGGGTTACATTCCCCCCCCCCCTCTTCCCACTGTGCTAAATTGATTCTGGAATACTGTACATGGTTTTACCTCTCTATTGCTTCTCACTCATCATTAGCGTGTTTGTCAAAACAGTTGTTCCACCATATCATCTAACCATATGACCAAATAAGAGTTGCGCCTCATATGAAAGCTTACGATTTCCTGTGATACTTTATTACTGAAATGGCCTGTAGATAAACATTTGAAATAATTAGCTGGAAAAAAAAAATGATTCCCTGAGTGAGATTCAAACCCACCATCATCCAGAAGAATGCTAGGTCACCAGAGATAAACAGTTTTCTTTATCAATGTAACATACAACCACTTTCACATTTTTATTGATTCACTACTAGTGTTATCTATGTCGGGAATTAGGCTGCCTTGTTAAAACAGAAGAAATATTTGTCACCCATGCTAATGCCGTTATATAAATAATTCAGTAATAAAGTATCACAGGAATATGTCCTGTAGACAATATTTGAAAATAATTAGTTGAAAAAAATTGGTAGCCTAAAGTGGAATCTGAACCAATGTCTCCCAAAAGAATTCCAGGCATCATAACTACTAGACCATAAGAGACTAACCATTTTTCTTCAACATTGTGACATAAGCATTCTTGCATTTTTGTTGATTTGCCACTGGCACTATCTATGTCAGAAATCAGGCATGCTTCCATCATAACAAGGCAGCTTAGCTGTCTGAATCTTGACATAGATGGCACCATGGCAAATAACAAATATGCAAGAATGCTTATATGTCACTTTGTTGAAGAAAACGGTCAAATCCCTAATGGTTTAGAGGCTATCGCACTACTTGCTTCATAACAGTGTACATTTACTGCTAATTTCAAAATTAGATACTGAAATGTCTGTTGTTCAGCTGAGGTCCCGCTATCATCACACACCTTCTACTAAATTAAATAAATACCCCCTCAAGCAGCTGCTTGCCACAGAGGTCTGACAGGAGTCTGTCAGTTTATATGCCATAGTAGAAGGATCTGAGAGGATGGCAGGGCCTCAGCAGAAAAACGACACATACATCCATGCCGAACCCAGGGAACAAACCCAGGTCCCTTAGGTCAGTAGCCAAGCGTGCTAACCACTCAGCCATGGGCCTTCTACTATGGCATATTAAACTGAAAAGCTCCCGTCAGATCTCTGTGGCAAGCAGCTGCTTGAGGGGACATTTTCATTTTATTTGTTTATATGCAATTTATTTACTGTTGTCTATTTGCTATCATTTTTAACTTTAATTTAGAAATCAGAATAAAAAGTGTCAGCTGTCAAACTTGACAGCATTTCCCCCCCCCCCTCAACACACACTCGCGCACACACACACACACGTTATCAGAAATGAAACTTAGATTTATTTCACAATATCACTGTCATTTTACATATTGTGCAGTTAAAGGCTTAGGTATATTTACCCCATAGCATGTCACCCTGCAGCACTCTGAGAAATACCTCCATGTGTTAAACAGATGACCATTCCATACATCAGCAGACAGTTCCGACCACTTGGCAATACTATTGGACTAGCAAACAGCTGACAGAGCACTGCAGCAATCAGGTGTAAGCCTACTAGCAGTGGCAACTACTGCTATTAGCCACTAGCAACTACTGCCAAGGATTACTCTCCCATAATAATAAATATACCTGCCTTTAACTGCATGATTAGTAAAATGAACTATTACCATCGAATTGTTTTAGCATTTCAAGCTGCAACACAGGAGACATAACTCTTAATAGTGATATTGTGAAATAAAATATTTTTATTATTATTACTCACTGTATTTACTCAACAATTAAAACATATATAAATGATTAAATAAAATATTACCAATTTAAAATTTTTCACTAGATCAAATATGTTACTTTTTTAAAAAAATTAGTGCTAGGTGTAGTACCAAAAGTGTTACTCATTTTCTTGGGACCTGGACACTTGTTCCCCTGTCTCCTTAAACTAGTCCTGTATATGGCTAATGGAGTGTTGACATTTATAACAGTTTGTCAGCATTTTGAACTGCACAAATACATGTATAAACCACAGCAGATTAAACAATTTACAGCCCTGAAGCAAAGTTCTAAATAGATTTAGAGCTATATTCTAAATGGAGCCCCTTTATCCTTCTAAATCGAAAAATAATGCAGATTGAACTACTTTATGTAAAATTGTTGATTGGAGATAACTACTTTAAACAAGTACAAAAACAGGAGGAGCCCTATAGGTTAGGAAAAGTAACATTGAAATAAAATAGCTAATGTATAAAGAATCAGTTCTCTGCTGCAGCATAAACTTTGTGCCTATTACATTTAAAAACTATTGCTTAATTATTTGAGTGATAAGGCACTTGAGCTTATTTCAGAAAGAAGGAACTAAAGGAATGTCCTTAAATCAATACCCTACTAGTCCTAATAGAAAGGATTACAGAGAGCTTAATAAACGTGCAAAGGATCAGTTAGCTACTGAAAACAATCTTTGGCTTGATGGCTTGGCTGACAAACCTGAGGAAGCAGTTAGGCAGCACAACAGCAGAGAGCAGTACCAGATAGTTAATGTTTTATGTGGTAGAAAACAGACAGGCATACAAGGATTGCAGGATATACAAGGTAAGGTTTAGGTGAGGATTCTGTTATGGCTAGGTGGGCTGAGCATTTCAGTGATGTTTTAAACAATGTGGTTAGTTCTACTCCCATTGTTTCCAATGTTGTTGGGTTGTTTTACCTCTGAGCGGCACTTTTTTGCACACCATGGGCTAAATGGCCAGGCCACGTGGGCCCCGAAGGCTCAGAGAAGGTTGGGGGAGGGGACCCACTGGAACAGCTGTTGGGAGACAGATGGTAGACTCCCGTCAAGGCCATCCACAGCATGTTCTTTAACGTGCACAAAGTATGGCTCTCCCACACATGGGGCCACGGTTTAACGTCCCATCTGACGGTCAGCAGCCTTTCCAAGCCCATCGGTGTCCCCTACTGACCGTGGGCAGGGCGGGGAATTTTGCAGAGATAAATCTCAACACTCACCCAGCTGGGACTCGAACCTGGGAACTACAGATTACAAGTCTGGCGCGCTACTGACTAAGCCACCCCCGCCTCAATGTTTGCAATGATGATAGATGCATTACTGGCTTTAATGTTGGCCCTATAACACAATCTGAAGTTATTTTGGCTGTTTCTAAACTTAAACTTCATAAATCCCCAGGGGTAGATGAAATTACTACCGAAATGCTTAGAGCTGGGAATGTTTCTGTTGCCACTTGGATGACCGAAATTTTGAAAATCTTTTATGATAAAGGCATAGTTCCTAAAGTATTTTACCAGAGCTATTGTTATCCCTATTTTCAAAAAAGGTGATCGCAATTCTTGTGATAATTATAGGGGTATCAGCCTACTCTCTGTTCCAGGTAAAGTTCTTTCCATGATTGTGCTTAATAGAATTAAGAATCTGGTTGACAGTCAATTGCATGATGAGCAATGTGGATTCAGAAGTGGTAGGGGATGTGTGGATCAGATATTTTCACTTAGGCAGATTCTTGTGAAATGTTTAGAGTTTCAGAAACCTTTGGTTGCTAGCTTTGTTGATTTCAAAAAGGCTTCCAACTCTGTTGATTGTCATAATTTGTGGTTGATTGTGAGATCATATGGTATACCTGACAAGTTAGTTAACATAATGAAAGCTCTCTATAATAACACTGAGTTGGTAAGGCTTGTAGCAATTGGTTTAGCATTACTTCTGGTGTTCGACAAAGGTGCATTTTGTCTCCTTTTCTCTTTAGCTTGGTTATTGACTATGTTATGCGAAATTCACTTCAAAGGAAAGATTTTGGCCTTAAATGGACTGGAGATACGAAAATTTCTGATTTAGATTATGCTGATGATTTAGCCCTTTTGGCAAATTATGTTGATAAGATGAACTTTTTCATTCAGGCTGTTGACGAGACTGTAGTAGAGTAGGTTTGGTCCTCAACAGAGAAAACTAAAGTGATGAAAATTGATCAGGCAGGTTGCGATTCAGTTCATCTGAATGGTTGCAGTCTTGAGCAGGTGTCGCAGTTTAATTACCTTGGGAGCTATGTAACATACTGGTGATGTGCAGCATGAGATTAACAGATGAATAGGGATTGCTGCCGGGACTTTTAAGAATCTATGGAGATTGTGGAGAAATAGGCGTATACACCTAAAGCCTAAAATTAGGCTGTATAATAGTTTGGTTCTTTCTAGGGTTAGTTATGGTAGTGAAACTTGGACACTTTGTAAACAAGATAACAGGAAACTAGATGTTTTTGATTCTAGATGCTTACGTAGTATCTTGGGTATTAGGTGGTTTAACTTTGTAAGTAATGATGAGGTTAGGCAAAGGAGTCTGCAACCTCCTTTAAGAAGCATATTGTGCAGAGAGAGACTCCGCTGGTTCGGCCATGTTGCCTGTATGGATAATTATAGATTAGTGAATAGGGTTATGAACAGTGTGCCTAGAGGCCTCAGAAGGAGGGGGAGACCTAGGATGCGGTGGGTAGACAATGTCAAACAGGACCTTGTTAGAATTGGTGTGCAGTGGCCGGATGCAGCAGATGTAACTCAGAACAGATATGCTTGAAGAATTAAACTGTGTAGTCTGGTTGGACCTCCGTAGCCCATGGCTGCTTGAGGATGATGACGATGTTTTTAATCATTAACTTTTAGCAAATATTCCACTTTATGCTTAATTGAAAAACTGGTATTAATATCAAAATGATCTTGCTTTAATCTACTGCTTATGCATTTCCCTTAACAATAAACTCTATTGCAATAAAATAAATATCTCCCCAAGCTGCTGCTTGCCAAAGAGGTCAAACAGGAGCATGTCAGTTTATATGCCAAAGTGTCTGTGAAGATGGTAGGTCTCAGAAAACCACACATATCCATGCTTTACCCAAGGCTCGAACCCAGGTCCCTTAGATCACATTCTTTAAAGAATTACCATTAAATAATAATATTGAGTGAACACTTGAAAATTGCAGATTTTAATGAATAACAATTTTCAATTGTAACACTTCTCTAGCAAATTATTTCTAAACATATTTTTCTTATAAAAAAAAAAAAACCCTCAAGCAGCTGCTTGCTACAGAGGTCTGACAGGAGCCTGTCAATTTATATGCCATAGTAGGTCTGAGAGGATGGCAAGCCCTCAGCAGAAACACAACACAAACATCCATGCCTTACCCAGGGCTCAAACCCAGGTCCCTTATATCAGTAGCCAAGCGCGCTAACCACTCGGCCATGGGACGGCTTAATATGCAATTAACAATTGCATATTAAGAACTAAATTATGTAGTCTTATTTACTACTTAATTTACATTTAATAGCTTTAGATGCACCGGAAATGTATAACTTTTGCTCAATTACATATATTTGTCTGAACAGCAAAATAAGTAGTAGCGTTGTTTGACTTAAATACCGGAGACAAGTTTTGCTCGTAAATGTACACTATCTGTTAAAGCTTGCTAAAATTCAATATCCCACTCAAATCGAAAAGTTAAAATATGAAATCCAACTACACAAAGGTAAAGAAGAAAGTCATACGCCCCATTACTTCATCTCTAAATATTACTGCAACCTACTTAAATTCCTGTTAGAAGGGCTGACTCAGACCCAACAGCCACTTCACATCCGGCTGCAACAATTCACCACTGAGCATGTTACACAAAGCACACACCTATCTAAAAAAATTAGTTTAATAAAAAGCCTGATTTTACAACAGTGTAAATTCCATCCTTCATATAAACACAAACACTTACCGAAATCAAAAAAAAATTGGAAAGACAGCACAAATACTGTTCTTCTGAAACGCGACACACTACACAAAATGGCCGTTTGTATTCCCAACAGCCGAATATCTACGCACCTCCCAAACCGTTGCCATATTGAAAGTATCATCTAAATGAAAATATATTTATTATAAACATAACGGAATTCAAATATGTTGTAAAAGATTGAATTGTTATTAAATAATCATTCAGTTTTATTTGAAGTCAAGAATGGTCTAACCTTTTCTTGGAAACAAATAAGCTATATTAATCACGATCTTGTTAGTAATTTAGGGGTGTTTTGCACTGGAATATATTATTGGCGCCACTAAACAACTCGCATGCACCGTTTATGCAAATATAAGTGATGCTTGCGGGCTCGAACAATTCCAGTATGCATGAAAACATCCTTAAAATGAATTGGCACAAGAAAGGCATAAACCTGAAAATTTTTTAATTTGTTCTTGGCACCCCACTCTTTTCTAATGATTGCATGGTTGCGTTTATCCATTCTTCCATTGGTGTAAAAAATTGTTAAACGTTCGCACATTTCAGTTTTTAGAATTATGAAAAAAAAAACAGTACAGTACTTCTTACAGTTTTTCCAACTGTGAGGCGAGTACAGGGCCGTGCATAGGAAACTGGCTGCCCACGGGCAAAAATAATTCGGCCGCCGTACTTATGAGTCATTCACAGATAAAGGAGTCATTATAGTCATGGGCGCCAAGTAGGAAAAGAGGGGGAGAGTAATAAGAGAAGTCCACCAACCTGGAAATATTGATCGAAAAATTAATTTCTGTTTAATGAAATCAGGTGTACCAAAAAAATTGTTTTTCTCTTTAAAATAAATAAATAATAAGCATTTCCTCAGGCAGCTGCTTGCCACAGAGGTCTGACAGGAACCTGTCAGATTGTACGTCATAATACAAGATCAGTGAGAATGGCGGGACTTTAACATAAAAATTACACAAACATGCTTTACAATAAATGTAAATTTTGCATTATTTTTTACGTTTTCGTTTGCTGTCGGAAGCATTTCATTCTAATTTGTTATTATGAAAAAACATTTTACATGTATTTTCAATAATAAGTTAACATTTTTTCGTTTTGCTTTCGGGTATCCTTAGTTGGATTATGGTATGATGTATGCAGAGCCAGACTTCGACCTTCTGAGGCCATGTAATAAATCACTAATACTCTTTTCGAAATATTATGCTATAATGGAGGACCCTCTAGTCTGTTGTGCCCTAATCAAAATGAGCAAAATAAATCTTATGTTTGTGACAACCGTTTCTCAATTATCTGTAACTTTTTTTTAACTATGAGAGATAACAAGAATATTCAAAAAACTATTACGAAACTCAAAATGTTCTCTATCATTTATGATAAGGTAGCGCTTGGCTACTGATCTAAGGGACCTGGGTTCGAGCCCCGGGTAAGGCATGGACGTATGTGTCGTTTTTCTGCTGAGGCCCTGCCATCCTCTCAGACCTTGTACTATGGCATATAAACTGACAGGCTCCTGTCAGACCTCTGTAGCAAGCAGCTGCTTGAGCGGGTATTTATTTTTTTTTTTATAGTTGTAGGAGATGTATTTATCAAATATTTTCACTTAGGAAGATTCTTGAAAAAATGTTCAGAGTTTCATAGACCTGTGGTTACTAGCTTTATAGATTCCAAAAAGGCTTTTGTTTCTGTTGATCGACATAATTTGTGGTTGATTGTTAGATCATATGGAATATCTGATAAGTTAGTGTAATGAAAGCTCTCTATAAAAACACTGAGTCGTGTCCGAGAGCTTACAGCGATTGGTTTATCATTGCTGTGTAGTTAGACAAGGGTGCATTTTGTCTCCTTTCCTCTTTTGTTTGGTTATTGATTAGGTTATGCGAAATTCTTTGCAAGTGAAAGATTTTGGCCTTAAATGGTCTAGAGATTTCAAAATTTCCGATTTAGATTATTCAGATGATTTGGCCCTGTTGGTTAATAATGTTGATGAGATGAATTCTTTCATTAGGGTTGTTGATGAGACTGGTAATAGAGTAAGTTTGGTGATAAACAGAGAAAAAATTAAGTGATGAAAATTGGTCAGGCAGATGGTGCTTCAGTTGCTTTGAATGGCTGTACTCTTGAGCAAGTGTCTCAGTTTGATTATCTTAGGAGCTATGTAACAGACACTGGTGATATGTGCATGAGATAAATGGAAGAATAGGGATTGCCACTGGGACTTTTAAGAACCTATGGAGAATGTGGAAAAATAGACGTGTACACCTAAAGACTAAAATTAGGCTTTATAATAGTTTGGTTCTTTCTAAGGTTAGATATGGTAGTAAAACATGGACCCTTTGTGAGCAGGATAATAAGAAACTCAATGCCTGATTCTAGATGCTTATGTAGTATTTTGTATGATGCATTAGGTAGCTCGACTTTTTAAGTAATGATGAGGTTAGTAGAACGAGTCATCAACCTCCTTTGAGCAGCGTATTGTGCAGAGAGAGACTGCATTTGTTTGGAAATGTTGACCATATGCATAGCTGCAGATTGGCAAACAGGATTATGAACAGTATGCCTAAGGGTTTCAAAAAAAGGGGGAGACATAGAATGCGATGGGCAGACAATGTCAAACACGACCTTGCTAAAATTGGCCTAGAGTAGCGAAATACAGCAGCTCTAGGTCAGAACAGATGCATCTGGAGAGGAAAATTATTGAAAAAACTTTTTTTTCCAAATATTAATGGTCAAAGTTTATACTGACTAACAAGTTTCTATTTTATCCAGTTTTGTTCCTTAATTTATTGGGTTGGGTTGTTTTACCAATGAATGGCACTTTTTTGTACACAATGCGCTAAATGGCCAGCTCATCAGGACTGCAAAGGCTCAGAGAAGGTTGGAGGAATTATTATTTCACACGGAAAAAAAAATTACGAAACAGGTTGATTAGCGCGTTACTTCAATAGCCACTTCACTCATTCCTCTTTGTGAACTGGGCTAACCTAACTACGTAAGCTGTCGGGCATGGGGCAGCATGGGTAGCACTTGGGTCTAACTAGGGTGACGTCATCATTATTCTGTGACGCAGTTGTTTGGCCTTGTCTTCTAGGAGGTGTTGCCACAGCCCAATGTCCCATCCGATGAACGGCAGCCTTTTCAAGCCCATCGACGTCACTCCTCGCCTTGGGCAGGGAAAGGAGTTTTGTGGAGATAAATCTCAACGCTGACCAAGCTGGTACTCGAATCTGGGAACTGCAGATTACGAACCTGGCATTCTACTGACTGAGCCAACCCTGCCAGTAATTTCTTTGGAATAAAATAAAACTAAAACACCAAGTCTTTTTTAGCAAACTTTGGGTTTATTTAATGTCGGTGGTTTAATTTCTTTTGGATGAAAAACGCATCTAGAATTTGGAAAAATATATTTTAAAAAAAGTCATTTTCACGTCTTGTTTTCAGCAGGAAAGTTAAAGTTGAAATGAGAAAACTTATTTGCTTAATCACCTTCCCTCTATTTTTATTAGAGTAAGTATCTCTTAGATCAGGCCAATCCAACTTAAACTTAATGAAGAGCCACTGAGTAAAAACTATATGCATAAAGAGCCACAGGAAAACTTATCTTGTTAAATACAAAAATATACATTTCTAATGAGCAATGCAACTTCATTAAAAAATCTGTATTTTACCATTTTGGTTAAAAAACAAAATATACAGTTCAATGAGTAGTATGAATTGGAAAAAACGTTTAGTTTGCAAAAAAATATTTTATTTGTTAAAAAAAATTGGAAACTAGAGCCAAGATCAGTATTATAATTATTTGTTTTCTTGCAGATTGGTTTAGATGTTTCTGCCCCTTTTACAGAAGTAAAATTTTAAATTAAAAATTTTTTGAAGTACCTATTCAGACCCCAGTTTCATTTTAAATGATTGAATTTAAAAATATTAAAATTTTACTCTTAATCCTTATACTTGGAGCCAATAATTCTTTTCTTTCCAGTGGTCCAATGGCTAGCATTGTTTCACTACTGATCGAACGAACCGAGACAATCTGTCTTATTTTCAAATATAAAAATTAAAGAAATTAAATGAAATTTAATTTAAAAAATGTAGAAAAAAATGTTTTTAGATTTTAAACAATTTCAGTAAAGTCGATTAAATTAATAAAAGAATACTTTCAATTTTCTTTGCTTTGCTCTACTTGTTGCAAATATAATTTTGTCTTTTAGCTTGTTTCAGATTTGAGCAATTTAAGGCCCCATAATTTGTTTGTGGTTGTACAATTTGCAACCACATTTTCGGGTAAACCATGTGAAACAAACGTATCAAATGAAATAGAACGATCGAAAGTTACGTGAAGAAGTCATGCAAATTCAACCTTTTTAGGGAATTTCGAATTTATATGCGCATACTTAGTTTTTTTTTCCCGTAATTCAAAATTCTAAAACAGGCTAAAACGCAAATATTTATACTTACTTTATCTACAGTACATCATAAAATTTTGCCATAAAAGTTTAAAATTTTTACATTTAATTATTCTTATTGAGATTGGAGTATGGAAATAGTCACAGTTTTTTCCAAGTTCCGGACGATGTTTTACCCAGAAAGAATTAAATTACAATATTTAAATAAAACAAGATCAGATTTAGTGGACGAATCAAGTTCATAAAAAATTAAAAAAAACTAAAACTGGTGCTTCGGAATTTGCTCCCTACCTAGTACATCAAAGGTTAAAAAACAGAACAGACATACAGTAAGAAATGTTTTAGGGGAGGTGAGGATAAAATAAATGGCAAGTGAAGTGAAAAATATAGGCGCAATTTTTTTTTATTTAATTGCAGTAAAGTTTAAAGTCTATATAATAGAATAACAAAGAAGATAAAATAAATCATTTTACACAAAATTTCACTAAATTTTAATTTCAGTTTTTTGCCATCCTACAATTTCGAAGGTGGGAGACTTGCCCCATCTCCTATTGTCTCAGATTAGAAAAACGAATTCACTAAGAGAACCAGTAGTAAATAATCACAGGATAAGTCCTGTAGACATGGAACTCATGAAATGATGAGCTGGAAAAAAATTGGTTTTGCCATGAGTGGGATTCCAACCCACATCTCCAAGAAACATGCCTGTTATGCTAGACCACTACACCATCAATGGCTAATCTTTTCTCAGCTTAGTGACCTTATAACCTTTCTGGATTTTATTTATTTGATTCGCACTAGTGGCGCCACCTATCCAGGAAGTGGACAACTCTGTTGCCCCTTTAGAGATGGAATTAATATTTGTCACTCATGCTCGGGGCGTTAGATCAATAAATCAGTAGTAAATAATCACAGGATAAGTCCTGTAGACACGGAACTCATGAAATGATGAGCTGAAAAAAAATTTGGTTTTGCCATGAGTGGGGTTCGAACCCCGTGTCCAGGAAACATGCCTGTTATTCTAGATCACTCATAGCAAAAAAAAAATTTTTTTTTCAGCTATCATTTCATGAGTTCACTAAGAGAACTTTTGATCTGGTATATTTCAAGATTAATACCAGATCGAAACTTCTCTTAAAATTTAAAAATTGCCAATGAACTTTTTTTCGGCCATTGTGGTTTACTTTAGGCCATGTGAATGCAAGAAAAGTTCTTCAAAAAAAAAAAGTGTATATATTTAGGTATAGCACTTACCACAAATCTCATGAAATCTCAGTAAATGACCTAATGTATATAAGAAAAAAATCCAGTCTCCAATAGATATGGTTTTTTTAAAAAATATCCGACACAAATAAGAATCAAAAATATCTTTTATGATAGCTACAGTGACTTTTTTTTTCATCAGGAAAAATAATTACCTTATAGAAAAACATATTTTCTGGTAATTTGTTTCGTTAAAAACTATTGGTGAATTTTTGTTATGAAACTCTTAATTTTATGCTATTGTTATGCCTCAATTATTCTTTCGGCCTAACGAACGAAATTAAATTAAATCCAAATTCTTCCCACGCCTAGCATGGACTCGAAAGCTATTTGCTTTTTCTCCTGAAGTGGAGATGGGGATGGCAGGGCAGCTGCACTCGAGGAACGCAGAGATGCCACCCCACAGGTGCATGAAGCAACATTGAGACCCCATGATGTCCAGTGGCACCAAGAATAAACAACAGAAGACTCGACCACCAGCACACTCAAGTACCCAACAGACATGAAGCATCACGCGATCACAAAAATTGCACTTTCTTTCATCGCAGGCAGCCGATCACAGAGCAACACCCAACTCTGAGTGTTGAAATACCACTGGACATATGTAACACCAGCTCAGTTTAGAATGCCAGTTTGCTGGACATTAAACGAGTCAGTTGCCATCCAATATGGCTGCCTCAACCTGTAACGATGACCCAACTCAGGGAACACGGGAAAGTTAGTTCAGCAATCGCGCTGACCACATTAATCAGATGGGGTGGTAACTGCCTGCCATATAAAATAGGAGAGAGACAAAGGAACGACACACAAGGGTTCACAGGCATGCCCGAGTTCAGAAGTTGAAATGGTCAGTTAGAAGAGCTGCAGAGCAGCCAGCTCAAAAATATCCTGCAGGATGTTCTTGCACTGGAAAATCGTCAATCATGTGATGAAGCCACTAATTCCTTCCAAGACTAATGAAGTGACCTAACTAGCCAGGAATAGTGGAGAGCAACTTCATGCCACCCACAGTCCCCTCAATAGGATGTTACAGCTGCTGCTAATGATGGATATCATCAGTGGGCCCTCCAAGAACCCTCCTAATATATGAGGTATGAAGTATCACCCTTTTCCTCTGTTTAAAAGAGCCACACGTCTAAATTAGAGCATGTTAAATTAAGTTTTGGCATGCCTACAATTAAAGAGTTAGTATCCTTAAAATTGATCAAAATTGCGAGAAATTATCCCACAATAGAATGAAGCATTAAATTGCATTTTTTAAGTTTGTGCAGGACCAGGGTGATAATAGCAAGGTGGGGGCCGACCACAGCTCATAATGCTAGAGGTGAGCAAAGGCTATTTCGTATGGTACGAGCCAATAGAAGGGATACTATGTTGCAACTCATCCATAATTTGAATGCTGCTGACGGGAGTAATATGCCACAACACACAGTATATAAAACTCTGCCAAGGAAATGGGGCTGCATAAGCTGCAGGCTGCGCCAAGTGCCCATGCTAACCTGGATTCACAGTCGAAAGCATCTACAATGGGCACGCGAGCATCAAAACTGGACCTTGAATGATTGGAAGAAGGTCATCTGGTTTGATGAATATCGTTTCCTGTTGCATCATGTGGATGGCCAGGTATGTGTGCGTCATTTACCTAGGGAAGTTTTGGCACCAGGATGCACTGTGGGAAAAAAACAAGCCAGTGGAGGAAGTGAAATGCTTTGGGCAATGTTCTGCTGGGAAACCCTATGCCCAGTCATTCATGTGCAGGAAACTATGTCTACCATCTACCTAAACATCATTGCAGACCAGGTACATCCTTTCATGGCAACAGTATACCCCTCTAGTAGTGCCTTCTTTCAGCAGGATAATGCGCCATGCCACACTGTCCGGATTGTTCGAGAATGGTTTACGGAATATGAGGAAGACTTCCAGGTAATGCCCTGGCCTCCAAATTTCCCAGATCAATCTAATCAAGCATCTGTGGTTTGTGTTGGAACAGCATATCCGATCTGCGGTGGCTCAACCACGTAACTTAGAAGAGTTAAAGGATCTGCTGGTAACGTGTTGGTACCAAATACCACAAAAAAGCTTCAGAAATCTTGTTGCATCCATGCCTCGCTGGGTAAGAGCTGTTTTGGCAGCATGTGGAGGATCCAGTGGCGCACTCAGGATTTAATCTTGGGAGGAGCCGAGGAGCCTTCTGGCCCTGCTCAGGCAAACGAAGTAGCGCTCGGTCTGCCTGAGCACTACTTCGTTCGCCTTGTGTTCACAGCGGCCGTGATTCCCAAGTGCAATAGGGTATTCCCACCTTATGTGACCGCTAATTCATAAGTAGTTTAGAAATAGAAGGCACGACACAACATAAATATAAAAAATGAATTTTAATTACGAAAAGATTTTTGGAAAATTTTCTAGTGTTTTTTTCCCTTTTCCTTTGGGGGAGCCAGGGCTTCTTGCATCTCCCCCCCCCTCTGGGTGTGCCACTGCGAGGAACATCATATTAGGCAGGTGGCTCTTCGGTGTAAGTTTTTCGCTGAGAAGAAAAAAGAAAAGCTGCAGGGTGAATATTAGTAATTCATTAAAATATACATACAAAATCAATGTTAACAAATATAAATATAAAATGAAATACATTTACATAGTTGTTAGTGCGCTGGCTCTATGGATCAAAGTAGCCTGAGTTCGAGCCCCGAATAAGGCATGGATGTGTGTTGTTCTTTCTGCTGAGGTTTTTGCCATCCTCACTGACCTTCTAATATGGCGTATAAACTGACAGGCTCCTGTCAGACCTCTGCAGCAAGCAGATGCTTGAGGGTGTATCTATTTATTTTTTATAATTCAAAAAAATTAACATCTTCCTTCCTTGCTGGCTTTTACTTCCGCAAATCCTTCGAATTCGCCGTAATATGAGATGAGAAAAATATAAATTTTGACAGTCGTGATAATTTCTCTCTATTTATTTTGCTCCGGTATGAATCAACACCTCCTATAACATAAAGCCAGGGCACAAAATTTATGACGTCAGCCTAAGTAGTCCTATCATACAGACATTTCTTATATTTTTTATTCTAATATTATTACTGGTAGATTCTCTGCTATTCTTTATACTAATGTTTGTCTATAAAATATTTTATTTAGGAGAAAATTTATTTGTATTAATTAGCATTATTATATTTCATAATAAATACGAAACATTTTCTTCCTAAATAAAATATATTTATAGATAAACATTAGTATAAAGATTAGCACAAGAGTCCGCCACTAATAATATTAGAATCAAAAATATAAGATTTCTTTATATACTAGGACTACTTAGTGACGTCAAAAATTTGGTACATTGGCCTTCTGTTATAGGAGGTGGTGTATGGATGCGATTTGAGTGAGACCCAGAAGCTTGCATGGCATTTTGCCACCATTTCCACCCTAATGTTGTGCAACTGACCATCTTTGGTTCTCCCCTCCCATGAAAAACAGTGGGAAAATGTGAAAGTTTTCTCCATTATATAACCTCAACACAAAAGGTCATTCATAACTAGTTCTATGCAAAATGAGCGCCAATGACTTTAAGAGCCTCATAAAAATGGAAGCTTGTGACATGGGAAATGTTATAGATTATGAAGAATTCTCCACCTCTGCCTTTTTTTAATTGCCCCCGGGGGGGGCAATTAGTAAAAGTTTGTTCCTGTATATCTCCTCAATACGATGAATGAATACAATTCCGTATGAAATGGAAACTTGTGACACAGTGTCAGAAGTCCCAAAAAAGTTTAGTTTTAAAACATCTTCCTCTCCCCGAAAGAAAGGGGTTTGCAAAAGTTGTTCTACCCTATTCCTCCTTCCCTCTCCAACCCTCAAAGAAATTTATGAATCAAAGGTTGGTCAGGAAGTAAATCTATTTAGATAACATGATTCGAGTTTTTCATTGCAATCCTTAATATGGTGGTTTACTAACTGAAAGTCACGAGGGCCTTCTGATGAATTTAAAGACTTTTGACATTGCCAGTTAGCTTCTAGTTATGCTATAATTTGGACAGCATGGGAAATTTAATTCTGGGTCACGAGGTAAATAAATATTTGAGCTTTGGGTAGCAACCAAAAAATTTTAAGAAATTCAATATGACAAAGAAGGATCGAAGTACTTTTCAACATAATCTTTCCACATTTTTCAGTATAAAATATTTTTCCTTCTAATTTTGCCATATTAATTGTTTAGGTTAAAGGTGACAGTAACTGTTACTTTATGATATGAGTTCCAAAATTTTTACATATCCCAAACCGTTTTATTCTAATTTGTACATAAGTTAAAAAAAATCACATGATGGTGAAGTTTCCCTAAATTTCAAATTTTACTAATTCACTGTTATTACATAATACTGACAAACCACTGTTTTACATAAATAAACTCTTTAACTAAACATGTTCTGTTTCCTTAAACTTGTTATGTCTTTTTTCTTTACAATTATATAGGAACGGAGGGCAGCGCCAGCCGAAGAAATTTTGCCACCTCGGGCTAAATTGCATTTATCCTTCTCCAAGCGAACTTATTTTCTACTTCTCCAAGCAAACTTACTCTTTGCTACCCAAAGTAAATCTAATTTTTATCAGCAAGATGTAAATGCAATTTTCCACACACACACACCCCTCATCCGAAATTCCATCGTCTTGTACGAGCTCTCGAATTTGTTTACATGCTTTGAAATCGGAAACAGGTATCTTTTAATAATTTTATTTTAGACTCATCTTATATAGTCAACACTAAAAATAGATTTAAAAAATAAACAACTGTAAAATTTTATTCCCTATTAATTGTCATTTTAACCTTTCCTTGTTCAGTGGAGTGTTTTAGCAATTAGGAAATCTTACTCAAGTGCTATTTCTTGACTCTCCCCATAACTAAATCCTGGGTATGTGCCTGCAATCCCACAATTTGAAAACCACTGGCTTGACAGAACAATCACGTTTGCACTTTCATTTAAATTGCTATAATTTCATAAGTTTTATTGGTATTTTTTTCTTCTCATTATATGCCTCACAAAAATACTCTCAAGGCTACTAAAGGAATTATTTTTGGATAGTTTCCTGGATTTTTTTAAATACTCTTGCCTAATATCTATCAGTATTCTGTTGCTTAGTTGATCCACGGCGATAATAAATTTGCTCAACCTCAGTGGCACTTTGTCAATCTCATGTTAGCTCACGTCGATCCGTGACTACACATATGAGAGGATTTCGTACAGCAATAATCTTGCGTCGTCAACTCTTCAAGTAGCTGAATGTTTCTGATTCTTTTCCCTTGCTTGCTATTATGTAAAACGGCGATCTCTGTTCACTGCCTTTTCAACTATGTGCCTGCTCTTCAAAGAAGGAAGAGTAAACTTTGGTAACATGAAGTGCTTTAAATAAATAAAATTTTTAACCTTAGTTCAAAACAGAGACGTCGAAAAGGAGAATTTCCAAAAAATGTTTCTTTTGGTATTATTATTCTTATAAATGATTGCAGACTTTGGGTCATTTGCAGATTTCCCATTGTTGTATGATTGAGATTCTGCGATCTGCCAGATTCAGTAATATTTAAAGAAGAAAAATATACAGCAATGGCTGGTGAATGCTGCAATCGAAAAAGATGGAAATTTAAATTAGAGAATGAAAATATAGAGATATAGTCCTAGGGCCTTCCGATAGCTGAAACAGCTGGGATACCCATTATTTGAGTTGTGCCTAGAGCCTAACAGTATTTGAAGCGGGGCCATCATTTCTGTTGACTTTTAGCTCTCCTGATATTTAAAAATAGAAAATTAGAAGAGAAATAGATAATTGGAAGAATAACAGAGGATCTCTGGCCATGAGTGGTCCCAAGAATCACTCCTGGCCCAGAAGGTTCCAGGAACCAGTTGCTAGCTAAAACTAGCAAATTCTAACTAATAGATGATTGGAAGAATAAAAATAGTAATATTTTATTATCACTTATATAACACAAAAAGAATTTTTTATTTATCTCTTAAAATAAAAATGTTCCGTTTTCCAACCTAAGGGAGAAAATTATTGCTACGATTATTAACCTCTTGAGCATGCTCTACCCCCAAAATCAAATTTCTAGCAGAAATAAATCATTTGCAATATTCGTCTACAATTTTAGCATTTTCCACCGTTAGAGAGCGCTATAAAAGGTATAAGGAGATTCGGGAAATGAGAATCATAATATTAAATACTATCCGAAAAATAATTTATTTCTTTTTCTCTAAAAACAAAAAGTTGAAGTTTATAGACGAACAAACAGACGATGGAGTAAAAAATATCTCGTTTTTTCGAAAACGAGCTAAAAACAGGAAATCTGATATTAATTTCGATTCTACTGGGCATTTGAAATGATTTGTATTGTCTTCCCACGTGCAGGTAGTTGTTCCGATACATTGTAGGGGCGGGGGTGGCTCAGTCGGTAGCACGCCAGGCTCGTAATCTGTAGTTCCCAGGTTCGAGTCCCAGCTGGGTCAGCGTTGAGATATATCTCCGCAAAATTCCCCGCCCTGCCCACGGTCAATAGGGGACATTGATGGGCTTGGAAAGGCCGCCGTCCGTCGGATGGGACGTTAAGCCGTGGCTCCGTGTATGGGAGAGCCATACCCTGTGCACGTTAAAGAACACGCTGGATGGCCTTGACGGGAGGCTACCATCTCTCTCCCAACAGCTGTTCCAGTGGGTCCCCTCCCCCAACCTTCTCTGAACCTTCGGGGTCCATGTGACCTGGCCATTTAGCCCATGGTGTGCAAAAAAGTGCCGCTCAGAGGTCAAACAACCCAAACAACCCGATACACCGTGCAATAATGTTCTTCTATTTGTTTCACTGTTCCTCCATTGAAATCTAGTGTGTTTTTTCGTCTTCCCCTGTCTTACGTCTTACCTTAATCCCATTTTCCGGGACAATACCTAGATTAAAAGTTCTGTCTCTCACAAATAAATGTCCCCGGAATTCGGTTTTAGGTGCGCTGAAGAGTTGGAGAGTGCACTTAGTGCGTACTTAGTTGAAGAGTTGGTGAGCTCCTCTGTGGTCTAGCGGGCATACTACTGGGTTCGAAACTGAATCAGAACAACCAGTGTTTTTTCAAGTTAAAAAATTGAGTTTCACCTTGTAATGGTTTAGAACTTCAAATGTCTTTGTGAATGTGGGAAATTTAGCATTCTTCTACCACGACATTTTAAGCTTGTGAAGAAAATTGAAGGAAGAATTTCCCTTTCCAGTTCTCGAAAGTTTCGACGGGCGGTATGCTAATTTTTTAGTCGTTGCTTGACCGTCGAACGTTAAATGGAAATTCCTTAAGAACTACGTTTTTGCTTCTTTTCTTTAACTCTCGAAATAACTAAAAAAGGTAGAAAAGAAATGTGTGCTAAATGATACTTTTATCACATTAATTACTGAATGTCAGTGTTTCCATATTTGCAACCTGCTTCTAAAAATAAAAACTTCAATTTTATGCTCAGTGTGCAATCGTGTTTTCAGAATCCAAAGCTGAGGCAAAACATCTGTTATAGAGCATGCGAGTGCTGCTACACATGAAAATGCTTCTATCAGGAAGAGCATCACCATCTCTGATTAATAATTTCTTCAAGAGGAAGCATAAAATATGAACACAGTATAGGAATTCAAGAAGATTCTCTTGAATAGTTATTTGCTAAACTATTCATGAGACCCATGTTTACAGAATATCTCCTGTGATACTCTATTATTGAATCGAAAAGTTACATTTGCATAGTATTTCGGTCCATGACCTACACAAGTAACTTAATAAAAAAAAAATTCCGGCAACAAGTTCACATGTGTAAGAACAAAATGTGAAGCAAGAGTGACAAATATTTTCGTTCTGTTAGGCAAAGGAGTTTGCAACCTCCTTTAAGCAGCATATTGCGCAGAGAGAGACTCCGTTGGTTTGGCCATGTTGCCCGTATGAATAATTATAGATTGGTGAATCGGGTTATGAACAGTGTGCCTAAAGGCCTCAGAAAGAAGGGGAGACCTAGGATGCGGTGGGCAGACAATGTCAAACAGGACCTTGTTAGAATTGGGGTGCAGTGGCCAGGTGCAGTAGATGTATTGGCAATTAATGCTAATAAAAGATTATACCAGGGACTAACGTTCCAATTGAAACAATTTTTTCAAATAGTAAATATGAATGGATGAGTTGGGTTGTTTTATCGTCTGAGCGGCACTTTTTTGCACACCATGGGCTAAATAGCAAGGTCACATGGACCCCGAAGGCTCAGAGAAGGTTGGGGGAGGGGACCCACTGGAACATGCTGGGGGACAGATGGTAGCCTCCAGTCAAGGCCATCCAGCGTGTTCTTTAACGTGCACAGGGTAAATCTCAACGCTGACCCAGCTGGGACTCGAACCTGGGAACTACAGATTACGAGCCTGGCGCGCTACCGACTGAGATCCCCACCCCATGGATGGATGAAAAATAACGTATAAAAGTGAACACAGTGAAGGCTTTGCTGTAAGTGAAAATAAGTTTTCGTGTCTGTTGTGGAATCTTCAGTGCAAAATTTGCCGAAATGGATATTTTTTAAATTCTGTTCACCCGAATAAAAAGTCAATCCTTCAGATAAAATTTTCTAAAGTCCCCGAATCCTCTTCTTTAAATCTGATCACCGTAATTTAAATACGTTATCCGAACCCAGCAATTATTTGAATACGGGATTCGAATTCGATCTTTTTGACTTTGTCTCTGAATTGCTTATTCTAACCTTATCGTAAAATACATATTAGTTTTGGTAGTTAATTTTCTTTACATTTCGATAAAATAATCATTTTTTGAATGCACGGTAAATAAAATTGCGGAAATTCAAAAGTTGTCAGAAAAAAAAACGGGTAAGGAGAATGTATTTCAATTAATTTAGCATCAATACAACTGTCACATGACTGTTTAATCTTATTTGCATGAAGCCAGCGAGCTCGAATGGTGTGAAAAGCTGAATTGAAAAGCTGAATTTTGCATTACGCTGTCTGTGCAGATTTTGATCCCGACCTGGTGAACCGGAATCTCATGACGTGTATGACCATGACGATATCAGAGAATGCATCTTTTTGTTTGTAATGAAGCTATCTATGTTATTGGAATCTACTATTTGCAAAAGAAAAGCGATTGCATTAGTTTGCGGAATGTTATTGGATCGCTCGATAACTGTTGTTATCAATACCAAATGTGCTAAATATTATTTTCTCTCTGTCGCGCATCATTAAGTGCTATCTTTCTGGCAAAAGTGAATTTCTGATAGTTGCATGAGTTATGGACAGGTTCAAATCTAGAAGAAGATTAAGGGAGGGAGGGAGGGATGGGAACGCCGTTCAGGTACACAGTAAGTTTTTAAGAGTTAAATGTGTTTGTTTAATATTAGAAAGGTTCGGATAACTGCCCAGTTTAAACACAAGCATTAGATGTGCACACTGTGGCTGAATCAAATGACAGGGAGATGCCAAAAGGGAAAAAGAAGCCACGCCCCTCTCCCTCCCCCAATGAACATGTAAATAACTGGAGCGGAGAGGAAAAAAGATATTAAACATATAAATATTCCATATATTTTGCAAGAAATAAATTTTTAAGACGAAACCGAATAAAAAAATTATATATCAAGATGCCTTTATATTTCGTTAGCCTCGATCCAGTCACTCCCCCCCCCCCCCCAACAACCACCACCACCACCCCGATTTCACTTTTTTTAGATCCGGTTCTAAAATAGATAATAATGTGAACAGGGTATGGCTCTCCAGAACACGGGACCACGGCATAACGTCGTATCCGACTGGCGGAGGCCTTTCCAAGTCCATCAGTGTTCTTTATTGACCGAGGGCAGGGCGGGGAGTTTTGCGGAGATAAATCTCAACATTGGCCTAGGTGGGACTCGAACCTGGGAGCTTCAGATTACGAGCCTGGCATACTACTGACTGAGTCACCTCTCCCCCAAACGCCCCTAGGTATGTCAACTTTCTCACAGAAAGCAAGAAGCAGACGACGGGAGAAAATCCCGACCCTGGCACATTTGTGATCGTTTCAGCTCGAATCGTTTGTCACAATATTTAGAACTCACTCTACTAACGAAGTTCATAAACAATCACTAAGTGATTGTTAGTGAGGAAATTACCATAATTTTAATGAATAAGACGTAATTATCAGCTTCCAAGTAAGTTTTAAAATCTCGATTCGACACTACTTTAGGCCTATATTGCCATCGAAGAGCTGGAAATTTAGAGTTGAAAGATCTTCAGCAGTTCTCATCGATCATTGGTTGATTGACACGTGATTGATAGGTCTTTGACCTATGATATGTGAGAATTGTTGAAAACCCCACTGCGCAGTATCATAGTCCCCATTTGCCCTTCTAGCTACACGACTTATAATTGTTATAATTCGGTAAGAGAAAAGTGAAATGGAGATATACTGAAGTTTATTAATTTGGCCACTTTTTAAAATGGATTGATTGTCTAGATTGATCTTTTCGGGAGGAAATATCAAAAGCTTGTTACAGGACTGCACAAAAGTTTTTGTCATAGGACGCAAGAGTAAAATATTGTGTAATTAAACGAACAAAAAGTTTATTTTGTTTAATGTACTTTACTTGTCATACGTTGGGTTGTTTACCTCTGAGCGGCACTATTTCTGCACACAATGGGCCAGGTCACAAGGACCCCGAAGGCTCAGAGAAGGTTGGGGGAGGGGACCCACTGGAACAGCTGTTGGGAGACAGATGGTAGCCTCCCGTCAAGGCCATCCAGCGTGTTCTTTAACGTGCACAGGGTATGGCTCTCCCGCACACGGGGCCACGGCTTAACGTCCCATCCGACGGACGGCGGCCTTTCCAAGCCCATCGGTGTCACCTATTGACCTTGGGCATGGTGGGGAGTTATTGCGGAGATAAATCTCAACGCTGACCCAGCTGGGACTCGAACCTGGGAACTGCAGATTACGAGCCTGGCGCACTACCGACTGAACCACCCCTACTTGTCATACGTATATGCACAAAATAATAAAATATCAAATATTAATATAAAGTTTATTTTAACATCAACTGAAGCTTGTTTCAAAGCAGTATTATGCAAAGTCTGGGAATGGATCACAGAAACGAATTACTGAAAGCTTCAATGATGTTTCCCAAATTTTCGTCTTATTAAAACACCATTCACTTTAGTAGAGCCAGATTAAAAACATATTTTATGTTTGCCAATTTTCACACTGGCTGGATAAAATTGTTAAAAATGCCGGAGTTTGTGCTACCCTGGTGTGGTGGTGATTGGGGGGGGGGGACGCAAATTCTTACTTCGTCATGTGTAATTACGTATGCGGACTGAACGGCGCCAAATGTCGTGTTGCGATTCTGATGACATAAATATCGCTCTTTAGCAGAGGAGATCGCTCAGTCCCTTAATTAAATTCACCATTACTCAGGTGAAATCACAGGTTCGCAGATTGTTGCACCCGTACCGACATTAGTATGCCTCAGACTTGCTGGGCCAAGTGATGTGTAGAAAGATGTTCAACAATTCAAGCATGAGAGTAGTATATGGAGACACAGTTTATTTACATTCATATACAATCACATGCTGGGGATGCGCTCGATTCTTTGTGCCTTCGCTGCTTTGTTACTGCAAATAATTATGCAATGAGGTGGAGATCTGCACTTTGCAATTCTCGCTTTACCGACCGCACTTGGCGAGAGGATATTTAATCCTCGCCTATTACCAGGTTCATACAGAACCGTACCTCAGTTCACACAGAACTGAACCCTGGTTCACACAGAACTGAATCTTGGTTCACACAGAACCAAACCCTCTCCTTAAGGATTTTGTTTTTGAGCAAGAGCTGCGTCCCTTGACGCATATTCAAATGTACTTCCAGTTTGAAAGCGACGTTCAGACTGTTGTTCATTATTGCCACACTCGTCCCTTAGCGCTCGGGCCAGAGGATACTCGTAAAAGTGCTTTCGATTTGTGACCATGTGCAGTCAGCCAGTTCAGACCGAAAACAACTCATGAGTCTCATCCCCATCTCAGCACTTCCAAAAATACGCTTAATACAGATATATATTTACAACAATAAAAATAACAGCAAAAATACAATAATAAATACCGTTGGGCTTGGAAAGGCCGCCGTCCGTCGGATGGGACGTTAAGCCGTAGTCCCGTGTACGGGAGAGCCATACCCTGTTCACCTTGAAGAACACGCTGGATGGCCTTGACGGGAGGCTACCATCTGTCTCCCAACAGCTGTTCCAGTGGGTCCCCTCCCCCAACCTTCTCTGAGTCTTCGGGGTCAATGTGACCTGGCCATTTAGCCCATGGTGTGCAAAAATGTGCCGCTCAGAGGTAAAACAACCCAACCCAACAATAATAAATAAATAAATAAATTAGAGGGACATGACACCTGAGATACTAGCATAATTAGTTAAGTTGACCACATTTTAGCGAAATCACAAACTTCATTATAGAAAAAAGAAGGGACAAAGACACCAGGAACGTCCTTTTCTTGAAAAAGAAAGACAAACTGGATAGCTTTTTGTTTTCCTCCTTCAAAAGAAAACAAGCGTGGTATTTCCTTTTTCCTGTATAGGGAAATAAACGCGGCTCTTCCTTTGTTTATACATATTGCGTGATAGGAAACAGGTTTCAAGGATACATGCCACCGAGGACACCAGTTAAGATTCAACCATTACATAGGAATGCATTACAGAATTAACGGCGAAGACAACAGAAACTTTTCAAGCAGGATACTAAGAGTGTGGCTTCTTGTAGCTCTTCTCACGTTTATCGTTTTAATGTTCACATTGCAAAAATTTGCAATAAACATAATTTTTAGAAGCATGTATCGAATGGAAATGGAAATAATAGTGATCCATTTATTTTTAAACCTATTTCTTACTCTAGTATGCATTTTCTGTGATGGATTAATCTTGTTGCCACCACCTGCATAGAAAAAAGCTTTACATAAAAATAAGTCTTGCTTTCCGTGGCCGAGTGGTTAGCGTGCTTGGCTAGTGATCAAAGGGACTAGGCTGGGTTCGAGCCCCGGGTAAGACATGAATGTATGTGTTGTCTTTCTGCTGAGGTCCCGCCATCTTCACAGACCTTGTACCATGGGGTAGAAACTGACAGGCTCTTATCAGACCTCTGTGGCAAGCAGCTGCTTGAGAGGGTATTTATTATTATCATTATTATTATTTTTTTTCATTATTTAAAGAATTTCTTGATAGAGAAGTATATATTTTTAAGCCTAGTTGGCTCAAGAGATATTCTTTAATAATTAATACTATTCTGTTTGTCCTCTACAAGTCGAATAATATTAATGCGAAACAACCTTTAGTTGAAACTAAAGAGCTATTTGCAACCACTCCCGCCCTGCAGTCAATGAGTAAGGGGAGCCATTTATGGAGTTTGTAAAGGTCCGTCGGTTGCGACATTAAGCCATGTGATCAGGGACATAACTTCAATTTTAAACCCCCAAGGCAAATTATTAAAATTAAGACTCCATAAAAGAATTAAATAAAATCGTTACAGCTCTGCGTGTAACGTGCACGGGAGAATCATACCTAAGGCACGTTAAAGAGCACGCTCGATGGTCTTGACGGGAGGATTCCATCTGTTTACCGAAAACTGTCCAGTCGATTCCCTTCCTCTACCTAAAACTGAGTTCTTGGCGTCCTTGTGACCTTGTCATTTATCTCATTTTGTGCCGAAAGTGCCACTCATGAATAAAATAGCACAACAGCCCACCCTGAAACCAAAAAAGTGACAACATTCACGAATTATTAAAAAATTTCATGGGAACCAGAAGTTTCTACAACGGGAAACAACACATAAATCATCTCAGCGGAAATGATTGTCAAAATTTTTTAGCTGTGTCAAAGCAGCAGATTTAGCTCTATGTCAATACAACGCTTTACATCGCAATGCTATAATTTTCTACATGACTTCATTCAGAGTACACTCGGTATTTTCATTGGGAGGAAGAACACGGATTTTTGGAAGAATCAGAGACAGTGCTTTTGGGTAATTACCGTAGGCGTTCCCCAACTGCAGAGATTCCACATTTTGAAGATTTGAAAAAATGCTTTAAAATATGATACGCTACCGAAAAACGCACAGTGAGCTTCAAAGTCATGAAATATGGTTTATATATAAATATGTATATTACAGTACCGTAATACAAAATATGTAAAACACTGAATATTTGCCTATACTCCTTGTATCGTCTGCAACCGTCTTGCATTAGTTCGGCTGCTCAGGAAGTTTTCGTCTGCGCATATCTGCGAAGCATCGACGACAAATAATGAGGTTTAGTATATATGTATCAGAAAAGAAACTTTAACGCAATAAATAAAGGAAAAAAACGAGGTATGGGTTGGATTATTTTACCTCTGAGCTCCACATTTTTGCATACAGCGAGCACAAAGACCCCCCTCCCCAAGGTCTCAGAGAAGGAAACCAACATCTCAACTGTTAGGAGACGGAAGTCTCCCGTCAAGGTCACCTAGCGTGTTCTTTAACGCGCACAGGGTATGACTTAGCTGCACACGGAGCTACGGCTTAACGTCCCACCGACGGAAGGCAACCTTTACTAGCCCATAGGTGTCCCTCTTTCTCCCCCAAGCCCAGTGGTGTTTAGCGGAGATAAATCTCAACGCTGGCCCAAGTGGGACTTGAACTTTGGAACTACAGATTGCGAACTTGGGGCGCTTTCAATTGAGCCAACCTGCGCCTCAGCAAGGTATGACCAGGCCCGGATCGAGAAAAAAATTGAGGGGGGAGGGGCAAGAGAGTGAATTTCCATTGCAATCTAGCATTTTCCCCTGCCGTTTTAGTAGTCTTTAAAAAATGTCTTGAAAAATATATGAAATATGCATAAGTTTAATATTTTTTGCCTGTTACCCTTTAGCGTACACAAGGTATGGTACTCCTTAACACGGAACCACGGCTAAACATCTAATGTAACAGACAGAAGTCATTCGGAAATCACCAGCATTCCCTTTAACCACCGAGGACGAAATGGGTGTTAGCGGAAAAAATCTCAACTCAAACTTGAGCTTCCCCTACCCTTTACTTAATGTCTTCGGTTATGCAAGAGAGCCTAAAAACCTGTCTTCCTTTACCATCCCTATTGTTTTCAACCGAAATTTCTTTACCTGATAATTATTGAAAATTACCTAACAAATATATCACAATGGTGTGTGGATTCGCAGGAGAAAAAACTAAGAAGTACGAATTTTACTGTTAGCGATAACGAGTTTCGTAATGATTGGCATCCACGTTTCCTTATCGTGCGGTATTAAGTGAGATAATATATGTGCGAGATGCGCAAATGGCGTGCTTGAAACGCATGGCAGGTCTAGCATTGGAAGCCGTGGCCTTACTTGCCGCCCACACTTCCCCATACAGACGACTAGAAAGATACATAAGGGTCATTGGATTTCACGACTGGGAACAGCGAGGTCATCATTTCGTTAATGAAAACTTGACAAATCGTTTGGTGCACGTACAGTAAGTAAGCAGTCTGCATCTTCGCAAATTAATTGCTAAGCACAAGCATTAAGGAGTCTTCAGAGGGACTAAAATTAAGGTATTGTTTGGTGAATGTAAAGACTATGGGTATGAGAAGCAAATGCTTTCTTTACAAGCCCATGCACGCGAAGAACAGAAGAGTTGACTGTGTAGAAGACACTTGATAGCTTTCTTTAGCATAATGGTCACTCTTTAAGCTAACGCTGTCAGCATGTCTGAAAATGGGTTGGTTCTATTTTAGTGCAGTCTGGCGTTTCATTATGCGCAGCAAAGAGATCACTGTTCAGTCCACAGAGTACTTCCCGCAATTAATATTCCCCGAAGCGCCCGTGCAAACAATACTTCCTTCGAAATTCTGAAAATGAAACTAAAGTATTAAATGTATTTGAAATCATTTAAAATATTATCTTATTGATATAAAAAAAGGCATTTTATATATAACTAATAAAATGGGAACAGCTTTTCTGTACATTATTAGCAATCAGCTTTATTCCATTCGTTTCCTCCATTTATTTTTACTAAATTTGTTTCCTCCATTTACAAATCACTCTATGCCTCCCCCCTCCACTTTCTATATACTATATTCTATACATACAAAACACGCAGTGATTAAAAAACCGCAAAAAATTTTAAAATAAATACAGGCAGGCTTGGATCTAGAAAAAAATATAAGAGGGGGGGGGGGGCAAGAAACACAATCGAGCAGGGAAAATGTGGGGGAGGGTTGGGTTGTTTTACCTGTGAGCGGCACTTTTTTGCACACCATGGCCAGGTCACATGGACCCTGAAGGCTCAGAGAAGGTTGGGGGAGGGGACCCACTGAAACAGCTGTTGGGAGACAGATGGTAACCTCCCGTCAAGCCATCCAGCGTGTTCTTTAACGTGCACAGGGTAGGCTCTCTCGCACACGGAGCCACGGCTTAACGTCCCATCCGACGGGCGGTTGCTTTTTCCAAGTCCATCGGTGTCCCCTACTGACCGTGGGCAGGGCGAGAAATTTTGCGTAAATAAATCTCAACGATGACACAGCTGGGATTCGAATTTCGGAACTGCAGATTACGAGCCTGGCGCGCTACCGACTGAGCCATCTCCGCCCCTGTGGGGGAGGGGCAAGAAACGGGGTTTCCGTTGCAGTATAACATTTCCACCTCCGTTTTACAGTATTTCAAAAATTTCCTGAAATATAAGTAATTTTAATAATATTTTTTCTCTGTTCCGCATTCGGAAGAGAGGTGGGAAGCCCCCCCGCCCCCCTCCTCCAGATCCATCCCTGAACATATACTTTTAAAATATCACTAGTTGAGAGAAGTCTGGATTCAATACTGAGTACTGAAATAGATTATCAATAAAATCTGAAGATGGATGTCGAATCTGATCTATAGGGGTGTCCTTTTTAGGGTGTGAAGTCAGAATTTTTATTTCGTTTTAGCTCATTAGGCAAAACTAATAATAAGATTTTCGTTAAATTTCTTATCAAATATTTGAAATCAATATTACCCAACCACGAATATCCTCGGAAACGGGTCACTTAACTTTCCCTAATAAATAAATAAAAAATTATCCCTCAGTACCAAGCTGAAAACACCGGTTCTCGTCCGATCACCGAAGTTAAGCAGCTTTGGGCGCGGTCAGTACTTGGGAGGGTGAGCACCTCGGAACACCGCGTGCAGTTGGCAAAAAATCTGCTGAGGACCCGCCATCCTCAGAGATCCTCTACTATGGCGTGATTAAACTGACAGGCTCCTGTCAGACCTCTGTGGCAAGCAGCTGCTTGAGGAGGTATTTATTTATATATTTTATTACAAGCAACAGCTTGACAGAGAAGTCAAATAATAGTCTCTCGTTATAATAGGCCAAAGAATAACTGTGGGAAAGGCGATATCTCAACAGGCAGCACAAGAAAGGAAATTACAATGCCTTATCCGGGGTGTGACCTGTGTCCCTTGAATCAGTAACCAAGCATATCAAACACTCGGCCACCAGACGGCCTGTCTTCCCCTGGGGTTAAAAAAATTAATTCTCATATATATATTAATTAAAAACATAAGCTTTGAACTGAAATAATCGCTGAAAATCAAATTATGTTTTAGTGTACCTTCAATCGTTAACCCTAGACCAAAATCCCGTTAACATTCCTGTTATGACACTAAATTGCAGTAAAATAAGCAAAAAATTATTTGAAAAATTCAGTTTCCGTGTGAAATTTTTGTTTATGGAAAAAACAAAATGAATTGAAATAGCGTATTTAATACGAAAAGGTAAACTGGAATTTTACAGCCACATGGATGCTGTCTGATGGGATCCTCCCCTCGCCTTTCGGCTGTTGCTCTAGCTGTAACAAAAACGAAAGTAATTGGCTTTGCCATGAGTAGGATTCGGACCCACGTCTCCAGGGAAACATGCCTTAATGCTACCACTGCACTACCTAGTGGTAGCATAACAGACATGCTTCCTGGAGACGTGGGTTCGAATCCCACTCATGGCAAAAACAATTTTTTTCACCTTATTATTTCGTGCGTTCCATGTCTACAGGACATATCCTGTGATTCTTTACTACTGAGAAACGAAAGAATTATTTGAATTGTCCGTTTACCAGTGATGATTCCTTCATAAGGAAGTTAATTTTATTCCACCTGTATTCCGTGAAGAAAAATATTTAAAAAAAAAATAGAAAGGCATCGCGTAAATCAATACTTTGTGGAGGAGGAAGACGCTGAAACACAGTTCCGGCAACTCTATGATTACGAGATCAAATATCAAGAATTAATTTCGACAGCACCGATTGCTGACGCATCCCTTTTTCCCACTTGACAAATGTATCTTAAATCCCGCAACACGGATTCAAGTCCAACCACAGGTCCAACCACAGATGAGTGTGGGAGGCAGTGGGAGTAGATGACATAGGGTTGACTCAGTCGGTAGCGCGTCTCCTTCGTAATCTGATGTTTTCAGGTTTTAGTCCCAATTGTTCAGGGTCTAACATCCTTCTTTAAAAACTGGACCATTTTGTAAAAGGGACCTTGGCCCCTTTATCATCTGGCGATTTTCTCCATTAACTTTCCTTCTGCTCTAAGTAAGAAAATTCATAGCAATGGGCTTTTCTGTTGGATAGGACGTTAAGCTATGGCTCCGTGTATAGGAGAGCCATACACTGTGCATGCTAAAGAATACGGAAAGCTTCTCTCCTAATTGATGTTCAGTGGATCACCTTCTCCCAAACTTCTCTGAGTCCTTGATCATTATTTATCCCCTGACCATTTAGCCCACAGTCTGCAAAGTACCTCTCAGAGGTAAAATAACCGAATACAACCAGAGGCAAAGTGGGAAAGAATTACAGGGGATTGTTAAGTTAGAGCGTTTGTTAAGAAGTCTTTTCCTAGTTTCTGTTCTAGCTTACATTTCGTGTAAATAATTTTTTAACAAAATATTGACTTACTTTTCTATGAGACGGTCATTTGACATCTTTTCTGCATTCAGAGAATTCATCGATGATTTCAGTTCGTTTTTTTCTTTTTAAAAAAAAGGACCAATTGCTTTCATTTGTGGTCTATTCGGTTTATCAGTCTGTAGACATTCTATTTTTTTGGCTTTTATAGCTAAATAAAAATTCTTTCTGTATTGAACAGGTATTGATCAATACCTGTTCAACACAATTATTGATACACAATATTTGATTATTGATATTGATATACAATATTATTGAGCACAATATTTAATAAATACCTGTTAAATATTAGGGGTCGCATTTTCCGAATCTTCCAAAGTTTCAACAGCGCCCTCTAATGGTGGAAAATTTTTAAAATGGCAAAATTTTAAACGAACGTTACAAACGATCTATTTATGCTAAAAATTTTAATTTTTGGTAAGACGAACGTGATGGGTAAGGAGTTTGCATTACAGCGTCCCCCCCCCCCTCCCGCTGACCCTCGGGAGCACACAACTTTTTTGTTTTAAGAGATAAATGGAAAATTCCTTTCGGATTACCTAGGTATTAATAAAATATTACTATTTGCATTTTTTTAATCACCCATTAGGTCAAATTAATATGGTTAAAGAGTACAAAGGTCGAAAAATAAAAAACTTCGCTCTGTTTGAAAAAGAGCATCTCTTATTCGGCACAGGCGATACATATTCTAAATTGTATTACTATTTTAATTAAAATAACATTTCTAAATTACTGTTTGCTTTTATCTCATTTTTAAAAAACAAACAAACGAGAATGTTTTCACATTGTCGTCTGTCTCTGTAGACATCGAACATTTTTGTACATAGAGATATTTAAAAAATTCTTTTTTGCGTTTGATAGGTATCGATAAAATATCACGATTCGCACTTTCCAAATTTTCTAAAAGCTATAATAGCTCCCTCTAACGGTGCGAAAAGTTTAAAATTCCAAAAATTTTCAACGAATATTGCAAACGATGTATTCATACTAGAAATTTGGTGGTGGAACGTGAAAGTCATGAAGTGTCCATTGGCAACAGTGAGTTAACCTCTTACCCCCGGGGGGGGGATAGTTATTTGGGTTGTTTTACCTCTGAGCGGCACTTTTTTGCACACCATGGGCAAAATGGCCAGGTCATTGTTACCCCGAAGGCTCAGAGAAGGTTGGGGGAGGGGACCCACTGGAACAGCTGTTGGGAGACAGATGGTAGCCTTCCGTCAAGGCTATCCAGCGTGTTCTTTAACGTGCACAGGGTGTGGCTCTCCCGAACACGAACCATGGCTTAACGGCCCATCTGACGGACGTCGACCTTTCCAAGCCCATCGGTGTCCCCTACTGACCGTGGGCAAGGAATATTGCGGGATAAATCTCAACGCTGACCCAGCTGGGACTCGAACCTGGGAACTGCAGATTACGAGTCTGACGCGCTAACGACTGAGCCACCCAGGGTGGGTAGAAAACGCAATTATTTTAAGAGATAATTTTAATTTTTCTTTTTTTAGTTGGATTGGTACTAATGAAATATTATAATTCGCATTTTTCAAATTCTTATGTAGTTTTAATTTATATCGTTAGAAACATGGGCGTCCGCAGAAAATTTTCCACGGGGGGGGGGGGGCAAAGCTTGGAGACAAATAATTACATCAATAAATTTTTATTAATTATTTAATTTTTTAGGGTTTTTTTCACAAGTAGATTATAGAATACAGTATTGCATCAATACAAAAACACATACGTAATGTATATAAATTAATTACGTTTAAATTGTTACGATTATAAATTGTGGAATTTTTTACTCGATCCCAGGGGAGGACAAGGGCCCCGTTTGCCCCCCTCTGCGGACACCCATGATTAGAAATCATTAAATATGGAAACGGCAAAACGTTCAACGAATATTGCAAGTGATCGGTTTATGGCAGAAATTTCAAATTCCGATGGTCGAATGTGAAGAGATATTCCACTGACAGCAACAATCTCGCCCTTTTCTCAGAGGGTTGGAAGAAAAGCAACCTTTAATTTGTAGGAATTAACTACACATGCTTTTTTTATGTTGTGCAATTTCTATTACAATGCTACTATTTTCATTTCCCTCCCATCATCCATTAACTCGAATTAAAACTTTTAAGGAGTGAAAAAAGTAGGTGAACGGAAAACTTCATTTTCTTTGAAAACGAGATTCCCACATGCGCCACAGGCGATATGCGTTGTTCCAGTTTCCGATTGCTTTTTTCAGTAACTGCCGTGGTGTATGTGGCGGTTTCTCATGAGGGTTGGGTTATTTTACCTCTGAGCGGCACTTTTTTGCACACCGTGGGCTAAATGGCCAGGTCACATGGATCCCGAAGGCTCAGAGAAGGTTGGGGAAGGGGACCCACTGGAACAGCTGTTGGGAGACAAATGGTAGCCTCCCGTCAAGGCCATCCAGCGTGTTCTTTAACGTGCACAGGGTATGGCTCTCCCGCATACGGGACCACGGCTTAACGTCCCATCCGACGGGCGGCGGCCTTTACCAAGCCCATCGGTGTCCCCTACTGACCGTGGGCAGGCCAAGCCCATCGGTGTCCCCTACTGACCGTGGGCAGGGCGGGGAATTTTGCGGAGATAAATCTCAACGCTGACCCAGCTGGGACTCGAACCTGGGAACTACAGATTACGAGCCTGGCGCGCTACCGACTGAGCCACCCCCGCCCCAGGTTTCTCATGTATCATCCTATTAATATTATAGACACAGCTGAGAACTGAAGCTATGGATCATGGATAAATATATTTATCAGCATGTCCATATATACAGGGTGATTCAGAATTCATCATCAATATTTGGTGGGGAGGTAGGTAATAAGAAACGAAGGAGATTTCACATAGGAAAGCATGGTCGCATATGCCATGTAGTAGGACAAAATGACCTCAGTTCAATGATGGAAAGAACACATAAGAAGGAAGTGGTAAGGAAAAAACATTTATTATCTTACATGTAACATTTCTTTGCATTGGTTGTACAGACTTACAAGAGGTGCTCGAACTGCCGACCATGTGCTAGAATGCATGACTCACAACGGCGTTGCATGGACAGCCGGACCCTGTGGAAGATGCCTGGCATTTCCTGGATGTTTGAGGCAGTAACTGATATGCGTGCTACAAGATCCATAGCACTATCAACAGGGGTCTCGTACACCATGTTTTTCATAGCACCCCATACAAAGAAATCGATTGGAGATAAATCCGGTGAACGTGGTGGCCAAGAAACCGATCCACCGTGGCCAATCCATTGACCACCAAACTGTCTGCGTAGGTAAGCACGCACAGCATTTGCGAAATGTGCAGGAGCGCCGTCATGCTGGAACCACATTCGTCGGAGACTACCATCAGGAACCTCGTTCAGAAGATCCAGTAACACAGTCTGAAGAAATGTTAGGTACTTGGCACCGTCCAAACGGGATGGTAGTAAATACGGGCCCAACAAACAGTCACCGACAATCCCAGTCCACACATTGACAGCAAAACGTTGTTGCGCAGCTCCAGGTCTTGTACCGTGTGGGTTCTGATGAGCCCACACATGCCAATTGTGTGTGTTGAAGACACCCTCTTGAGTGAACAACGCCTCATCGGTGAAAAGAACATACGTTGGGAAATTGGGATCAACGGCTGTTCTCTGCATGAACCACTGACAAAAAATAACGCGCTTGGGATGGTCGTCTGCTGCCAATAATTGCACTCTTTGCAGATGAAACGGATGTAACCCTTCATCGTGTAATATCCGCCACGCTGTTGCTTGCGAAATTCCAAACTGCCTAGCCATACCTCGTGTGCTAGCACCAGGTTGTTCCTCGATTTCCTGTAGGACAGCTTCCTCTACTGCTACTGACCGTGCCGATCTGCGCCTCCCTCGATTAACATTACTAGCAGCAAACGATCCTGTTTCACGCAGTTGGCGATGAATACGTGAAAACATTTGATGCTGTGGCACACGGCGGTTTGGGAAGCGCGCTGCATACAATTGCCTGGCTCGAAGACATCTTTCTCCTGCCGCACCGTAAGTTACATGCATATCTGCACATTCATTCCACGTATACCGGTTCATGTTACTTCTGCAAATTCACCTTGTCGAGTGACAACTGACTGCACGCGTCAAACAGCTGTGCTTCTGTATGAGAGGTGTGTACACACAGCGCCCTCTACACCACCATGCGTTCGTCTGCCCCCATACTTTCCTATGTGAAATCTCTTTCTTTTCTTATTCCCTTCCTCCCCACTAAATATTGATGATGAATTCTGAATCACCCTGTAGAAATAAATTTTAAGAACAGGCAGAAGTGACTTCACTGAACTTGAATGGACAAGAATGCTGTTCCAGTTTTTTCTTCAAATCGTTCAAAATACCGTTTCGTCCTCTCCAGTTTCTATTTTTTATACTTTTTTTAAGCGCTCTAACCATTCGGCCACGGGGCGGCTTCAATTGATATGGAAAGTAAATAATATTACATATATTCAAAAACATTCTAAGCCCTGAGAAAGTTTATTTGGATTTTTATTTACCCTCTTATAATTTCCGCAGCTATTTTTCGTAAAAGAATGAAAGGTGGAAAATTATTTTTGCAGAAGAAACAGGATTTAGAAACGCACTCGATGGAAATGGAAACGATTGTTTGTGGGATGAAGTTAACGATGTCAGGGTTGCAGCAGACTTCTGAATTTGGTGAGTCATCAGACAGCAGCCGATAGAGAAAAAATGCAAAGTGGATTGTTTATTACAATTTCTGTTTGAATGACTGAATGAATTACTATTCAAGCAACCCAATGGCAACGGAGGGCTGATAGCAATCTGTCGGTATAACAAGCCATAGACGGGGAAGGCGAGATTTTAGGATTTCATCTAATTTAGCTTTTTGACAGCACCTCTCGGAGGTCACAAGAAAGTCAAGGGTTCGGATCTAGGCCATCGGACAGTTAGTAGTGAGACAAATGTAAGTCTGTGTTAATGTCATCCAACTGTTCTATAACATATGGAAAGTATGATTCTCCGGCAGAAGGGGTCACGGCTTAATGCCCCATCCAGCTTTCCAAGCCCATCGGTATTTCCTTTCTCACCGAAAGCAGAATGTGGGTTAATGGAGAAATCTCAATGTACAAATAGGCAGAACAGTGGGAACTAGAACCTACAAGCATCAAGTGACGAGGCTTATCCGACACCGACTGAACTAACCTCCTCCAAAAAAACGCTAAAATACTACGTAAATAAATGAATGAATAAATCTAGCATTTTTGTGCACTCCGCTAATGAGATATCGACTTTCAAAGCCCATAATAAATTTTGCGTATAAAAAATATAAAAACAAATCACTTCTCAACAAAGCTCACTTGCCATGGAAGTTCGACAGAAAATAAAAAAATAAATACCCCCTCAAGCAGCTGCTTGCCACAGAGGTCTGACAGGAGACTGTCAGTTTATATGCCATAGTAGGCTGAGAGGATAGCAGGACCTCGGCAGAAAAACAACACACACATATCCATGCCTTACCCGGGGCTCGAACCCAGGTCCCGTAGATCACAAACTGTCAGCATAATGCGTTATGGAGAGGATCTGGAAGGAAAAGATCTCATCAGCAGGAAGACAACACACATAAGAAAACATTGAAGCTTTGATTCTGGACTCGAACTCAGATTCCTCTTCTCTGCAGCCGAGCACGCTGACCTCTCTGCCACTGGGACATTTGTGTGTATTCTGTAAACTGTGGTGTGTGTCTACATTTTTGGATGCAATTCAGACAATAAAGGTGCGCAGTTGATGCATCGAATGTTCTCGTAAGATCATTGATTGATTGAATCATCAATAGCTTGTCAATCAACCAGTGATCTACGAGATCATTGGTTATTGATGTTCATAAAAAAGTCTCTCCCTATTTGTTCTTTCTCTGCGGAAATAAAGTACTGATAGTTAAAACAAAATGATGCAAACTTTTTTTTTTTAATCGATTATCTTTTTTTTTTGCACAATTTAGTTAGATCAGGATACCTCTGAGCGGCACTTTTTTTGCACACCATGGGCTAAATGGCCAGGTCACAAGGACTCCGAAGGTTCAGAGAAGGTTGGGGACCCACTGGAACAGCTGTTAGGAGACAGATGGTACCCATCAAGGCCATCCAACGTGTTCTTTAACGTGCAAAGTGTATAGCTCTCCCGCACATGGGGCCACGGCTTAACGTCCCATCCGACAGACGACGACCTTTCCAAACCCATCCCCTACTGACCGTGGGGACGGAGTTTTGCGGAGATAATTCTCAACTCTGACTCAGCTGCGACTCGAACCTGGGAGCTGCAGATTACGAGCCTGGCGCGCTACCGACTGAGCCACCCCAATCAGGATGAGAAAAAGAGATCTGCTGAACTTCTGTTACAAAACAGTTGTAAGAACTGTCAGAACTAACCAGAGAGATTTTTCAACTTGCACAAAATAAGCTTCTTTTACTTTCACATGGCGTAAGCCTTGTTTTCTATTTACAAGCTTAATGCTTCTTCTCTTTACAAGTAATTTCTATTAAAATTAAATTACAATTCGTAGTATTTCATATCAAACGATAGCTCAAAAGTTGGCAAAATTTGAAGCGTCATGGAGTACAGAGTAAAGCATTAGATTTCAAGCGTGAAAAATTGCACTTTGGTCATGTTCATTATCTCTTTGAATTATCGAAGAGCAGGAAGCGATAAAAATCAGGATAATGTGCTTTGTTAAAAATAATTCCTCTGTTGAGTAGAGATATATAACCTGATTACAGAGAACAGAAAACTCAACAGATAAAATTTGCTGCTCGAAATGCTGCAGAATGAAATCCCACAAACATAGATATCGGCCTACGCAAAAGGTGAACACAAACTGGTTGCTGATGAAATAGGTGCAGCACTCGTTTCTTAGTAATATTTTTGTCAGGTGTCCTATAAATGGGTTTCATCAACAGCCAATAGATGACACCACTTGACAGAACGCTTTTAAATGCAACAATCATTCTCTGTGTTGAAGTATGTTGCGTCAAAGTGCAGGATAGTAGGACGCGACAACTACCGAAGGCCAAATTTGGTCGCTTCAAACACATTTAACCCAGTAGCTTACGCCCTCCTTCTGACAGGTGTAACTGGTCTGGACCAGGAAGTGTGCCAACCTAAATGTTGTAAAAAAAAGACATAAATAACATATTTTATGTAACAGAAAGCAAATATGTGCATATTATCGTGATATACCGTTATGTGTTTTCCTACTCATCGGCAAAAGTTTATCAACTATTGAAATAAAAAGAGTTGTGATTAAGAAATAATTTTGTGGAAAAAGTGATTCGCAGATCCCACTCATCCGCGAATTACTTTTCTCGCAAAATTATTTTTTGAACTGCATGTCAACAGGTAATCTGTGAATTTATTATTGATTAAGAGTTGTGATTAAGTATTAAGAGTTGTGATTAAGTTCTGTTAAATGATAACACGGTATAATTAATTAAATTCAATACTAGACAAACCGGACTCTTATATAATGTGCCACTTAGCAAAAAAAGAATATTTTACAGACACTTTTTGTTTCTTGCACTTAAATTATTTAATTCATTACCTTCCCAATTGAGAAATGAAAAAAAAAAAAAACCTAATACCTTTAAAAAGCAATTTTGAATATCTTCTTAAATCTTTCTAATTTTGAAACTTTGTTTAGATTGTTTCTCTTTAGTATACTTTCAGATTTACTAGTAAACATGTTAATTTTTCGTGATTCTTGATGCTAAGTATCATATGGAGGCTACAAGTCGATTCTGAGTTGGGTTGTTTTACTTCTGAGCGGCAATTTTTTTGCACAGAATGGGCTAAATGGCCAGGCTGGATGGCCCCAAGGGCTCAAAGAAGGTTGAGGGGAGGGCACCCACTGAACAGCTATTGGGAGACAGATGATAGCCACCCGTTAAGACCATTCAGCTTTAATGTGCACAGGGTATGGCTCTCTCTCACACACGGGGCCACGGTTTAACGCCCCATCCAAAGCCAAAGTGGATTTTGGGTTTTTATGCCCCTTGATTCTATATTCTAGGCCTAGGTGTGCATAAAATCCGGCCCATTTAACAATTTTATCCGTCACGAGTGAAAATTGGATAGTATAAAATATTCTTTTTTAATCTGGCTCTGTCTAAGTGAATGGTGTTTTAATAAAATTATACAATTAGCTGTAATGTTATTGAATCCGTTGAAGAAAAGGATAGGACTGAAAAATATTATTAATAATTATTATTATGAGTGGGAATGGACCCACCCCTCGTTCTTGAGAATGCTATTAATCGGAAAAGAGATAGTTTAAATCGCTAAATTAAATTACTTGCAAACACACATAACTTTATTATTTTTTCCAGACCCTGGTCTTTTACATTGACTGAAATATTTAGTCGTGAAGAAAACAAGCAGGAAATTACGTTCTTTTACCTTTGAGCGGCACTTTTTGCACACAATGGGCTAAATGTCCAAATTGCAAGGGGCTTAGGCCTCAGAGAACGTGCACAGAGTATGGGTCTGGTATGGTTTTATGTCCCATTCGACGAATAGCGTCCTCTCCATGCCCGTCAAACAAGAAATACTAACTTAACACTTCGTTACGTGAATGGAGCCCATATGGACGCCAGTCAAAATATAATCGGTTTTTTTTTTCAAAATATAATCTCTATTAATGCTTTTTTCCCCTAACTGAAAGGAATATATTTCCATATTGTTTGCCTCCTGTATCTACTAGGAAAAAATGCGTGATTAAAAAAAAAAACTTTAGTTTTTTAAATTAGGAAAAATTTTTTTTTTAATTGAGCACTATATAGACCCAACCCAGGTCAACTTTCAAATATTTGTTTTGGGTTCCAACTGGACTCCAAGTAGTCAAATCATTTGTTTTCGATATAGGTTGGGAATTCTTACGTAACAAGTGAATTAGTAACGATTAAAACCCTATTAAAAAAAATAAGTACCCCTCAAGCAGCTGCTTGCCACAGAGGTCTGACAGGAGCCTGGCAATTTATACGCCCTAGTAGGTCTGTGAGACCTTGAGGATGCCGGAACCTCAGCAGGAAAACAACACAACATCCATGCCTTACCGAGCCTCGAACCTAGGTCCCGTAGATCAGTAGCCTAGCGTGCTAGCCACTCGACCACAGAACGGCTTAGCGTAGCAAAATACAGTCGTTTTAGTTTTAGTACCTGTGACTTACTTTCGTAACACATTGATACAACTTTCAAAAATGATCGTTAATATAATAAACTTTAGTTTATGGCATTCTTTACTAGATTCAAATAAGCCTTCTCAACTTTTATATTAGTGATTGATGTATTGGGATAATTTAATTCACAATTAAATTGGACTCCAAACGGACCATACATACGTCAAGTTACTTAATGATGATAATATATAATGTCTCATAACTAATTATTAAAAATAACTTGCATATACGAGTAAATCACACAGTGAAAAATGTGTAGATATTACATTCCAAGTTGATACAGAGAAGATTTAAGAACAAAATATATCGTTTGACCTGACATTTTCCGATGCTTCTTAAGCTCTAACTGTATCTGTGTTGACAGATGGATACCTCGTTTTTCCCCCAGATTTGACTATTTTTAGAAAAAAAAGCTAAAAAATCAAGTTATTTTTCCATCTTTTCAAAAGTAAAATGTTTTGCAGTAAAATATTACCCTTTAGATCCTACAATGCAAAATTTTTTCCCAAAACATTTTTCCTGTGATTTCAACAAAGCTAAGGTTTAATTATACATAGAAGTTATAAAAAGTGCTAAACGTTTTCAAACTGAAAAAAAAAAGAAAAAGAAAACGATTTTCGTAAAAATTGACAAAAGAATTCAGCTTCTCCGTACATGAAAGATTATTACAGCAAACAGCTCAAGTAAAAACAGGTAAGTGTTACTGAATCAAACGTACCAAAAAACAGGACATGAGCAATTTTAGCACCAAACGTCGCTGTTTCCCTATAAATTGTTATCCACAGTCGATGGGTTTAGATAGTTATTATGATATTAATAACCGTTTTAACTATGTAAACTTTTCATTTTGATTGAAGTAGGTATAAAAAGTTAGCAATAACAAAAATATTGTTAACTTTGTATGACGTTAATTTTTCCAAATGCTTCCAAAATGCCTATCATCGTCGTCATACATGGTTTGTGAATTGACATTTAGTATAGTCGGTGTGAAGCAAAATATCCTCGCAACCTTTTTTCTAAATTGTACCTCACTTGAACCAATGCGTCAATTGTATTCAGAGTTTTTCTACAATATTTCTCAATTTACTTTTAATGATGTTTACCAGGGAAAATGTTCTCTCCATAGAAAGCAGTTAAAAACGGTAACTGAGCAAGTGCTAGCGACAGTTTGGCGATATTTCCATATATTTTTATCCCTCCACCATCAAATTGGCCATCCGCTTCAACCCAGAAACTTTCAGTGTTTTGTAGAGATTTTCATTCATTCCAGTGTACTAGTTATCATTCTTTTAATGCATCATCTCTATTTTCAAATACATATTTGAATTTAAGAAGAATAGTAGTAATATAGATTTTCGACTGGCAGGTTGAAGTTTGTGGAGAAAGCAAAGTCAATTTCTCTAATACTTTTGATGATTTATATGACTCTATATATTATGACAAGCGACTTTGAAAACGCTTGCGAAAAGAAAACGCTTGCATTTTTTAATAGCCGAAAAGTCAGTACTCCCAATGCCACTTGAAGCTTGATTAAATGAATATCCCCATTAATGTTATGCAGGGTAATATGATGTTCCTCAAATCGAAGTACCTGCTGTCTCTTTCCTGAATTTGATATCTATATACGCTCAACGGCCAAACAATGGTCAAAATGGTAATTGCCGTTAAGGTACAATTTTTACAAATCCGGGCTATCATTAGACGAGGTTTCACTTCCCCCCCCCCCATAAAATTATTCTTATTTTAATTTGATACAAAATTGAAAATAAATCCCCCAATTATCTCCAACAAATTTATAAATACCCCTAAACTTTCCACCCAAAATATGTCCCCCCTAGATTTTACCTCATATGCTAAACAAATTCTCAATCTGGCAACACTGATCTGTATGCATGGTTGATATGGTAGCTAAGGAAATACGTGTCATACACCTACATAATAAAGTTAGTGACCAATCAGAGAAATGCAAGTGCACGTGCTCACTTTCTAAACTACTCAGTGACCTCTGTGTCCTTCTTTCGTCGAGGAGCTTCTTTTTTTCTGCAAATTATGATCTCTTAGAAGCTTCGCAGCTTAACGATCCATATGCGCAAAAAATTTCGATCTTTTTTTATATCCTTTATTAAGTTAAAAGACGTTTTAAGCCTATTCTCCTCGTGTTGCATCAGTTCCTGTCTGTGCCTCTTGGTTGCTGCTCTGGAATAACTCCTGAACTGATTGTTTAATTTGAACCATTGACTGTTTCAATCACAGTGTTGCCAATGCTAGGGAAATCTCAAAAGATTTCGAAATATTTATGTATGTGTAGAGAAAATAAATAAAACTGGTGGCATAGGCAGAAATCTACTGAAGAAAAGTAATACTTAAAGATTTTTAATATTTAGATTCAAAATTTTAAAAGCACGAGATAAAAAATGGAAAAAATTTGAATTTTTCAATTTTTTTGTTACTTTTTCCTATTGAGTACAGAGGATCGCCGATATACATCTATCTTAGATATACATCTTATGTACATTGTTAAGAAATTAGAGACAAAATCCTGTGGGCATCGAAGTCAGGGGTGGAAAGGGTTTTCAGAATTGTGGTAGCTCCAGAATCTGTTGAAAGGAGACCCCGTAGTTTACATGGCGACGTTAAGAAATGCTTAAAAAACTTTTTAAAAGACCAGGAATTATGACCAAAAACATTGTAAAGGAGGGGACATACATACAGTAGATTTATACAGAAGAAAAGAAACTCTGAAACTAGGGGAACGGCGTCTCCTCCTCCCAGTCTTGGTCGAAACGTTCGCATTTAGGCCGTTGCGGTGAAAAATTTAAACTATGTAGAAGAAAGCAATATGTTATTCTTCTACACAGACTACACATACTTTCATGCTTCTTTCACCATATATTTCGACGTGTCCATAGAAGTATTTAGGGACTTTACGCTTTGTGTATTTCCACATGATACTTCGATATAAGCTTATGCACATTAAAAAATTTTGCACTTCATTTTTTATACCCGACAGCTAATCTCAGGATTTTGAATTATAAAATAGCACGACAGTCTTTCATCAGTTGCAGTGATGTGTTTGATGTGGACCTGTGCTACAAGACGAAGGACTACAGAAATACTAAACACACTTCTATGAAATGCCAATTTTCCGATTTTCAGAATTTCTATTTGAAATTACTGTAAGAGACAAAAAAATCACTATAGTAATAATGGGATAACTTTTAACTTTCCCAGTAGGAGAGACGAATAAGATTTCCCAAGGTCGCCAGTGCTGCACGTGCCGTCACGACGGGAGACCCTTGCTTTCGACAGCAGTCGATTCGACTGCTGGGAAATGCTAATAACTATGTTTTTCATTTGGATTGCAAAATAGCACTTTTCTGCTATTGAATGTTGAAAAGAAAGTAGAGAACGTTTATCATGCAGTGGAGGTTGTATGAAATTGGAGGGTTAGAGCAAGATTAAAAAAATATACATAAGTTATTTCATAAACTAGATTAAGTGTCCCAAACCGTAATTTGCTCCATCGTTCGTGACACAGATATTCCATAGCAAACTCAATACCGTAAAACAGCAGCGATCATTTTTTGAGAGTGCAAAATAAAATTATTTCTTTCTGCTCAGTCTTCTCCAGCTCTTCCTTACCATCTATTAAGATAAAAAGATCCTAGTACTGCTTAGATTGGGAGCTGTGGATGATGTGTCAGCAGAATACACATGATCATATATGTTGAGATGCCAATCTATTATTATTATTATTGGTACGCCTACTAGTAGCGTGTTGGGCCTCCTTTGGCCTTCAGAACAGCCCGAATTTTTCAGGGCATGAAACTTACAAATTGTTGGATGCGTTGTGCAGGAATGTTGTACCATGCAGAAATGACTGTGTCGAGTAGTTGCCGAAAATTGGTCAGCGCCAGTCTCGCTGTATACAGCCTTTACCACCTAATCCCCAACTCGATAGGGTTTAAATCTGGGGACTGTGCAGGCCAATGAAGCAGGCAAGCTCGTCTGCATGTTCCTGGAACCATTCGGTGATGATACGTGCCTTTTGAGGAGGTGCATTATCATACTGAAAGTGTTATCCGAGTGAGAATAAAGTATACCAATGAAGGAATGAACTTGGTCAGCAACAATGTTCAAATGCACCGTGGCATTCAGATGTCCTCCTTCAATGGGTATCAGTAAATCTTTCCCCACACCATCACACCACCAGCAGCAGCCTGTATTGTGGACACCAGACAAAATGGATCCATGGCCTCATGTTGCTTGTGCCAAATTCCGATCCTTCCATCAGCATAATACAAAAGAAACTTTGATTCATCCAACCAGGCAACGTTTTTCTATCTTCAACAGTCCAGTGTAAATGTTCCTGTGCCCACTGTAAACGTTCTTTCGTGTTCTTCACTGACAACATCGGCACTCGACATGTCGGTGGCCACTAGATCCCATTTGCAACAAGGTCCAATATGTGGTGTGTTCAGAGATGACTTTTTGCACAGTGCACACGAATGTTAATTCTGCTATGATTTGCCCTGGTTGTGATCCGTCTGTTCTCTTAAACAATTCCTGTTAATCTCCTTTGACCTCTCTGATCCACTTGTTTTCGTCCACAGGATCATCGATCCTGGTAGTTTTTCGCTTTTGCTCAATTCTCGGTAAACCCTTGAAACGGTTGTGCGTCAAAAATCCAGGTGGACTGCCGTTTGGGAGATGGTAGAACTGTCACACCTAGCACCAGCTATCATATCACGTTCAAAGTCGCTCAGGTCGCTCGTTTTGTCCATTCTGACCTTCGATTCAACTCTAACTGATGCTCGAAGAACTAGTCTGCCTGATTTATACCGCATTCCTCTGTCACGTGATGTATAGCTTGTTGGAATGAACCATTTATGTGACAAGGGGGTGGTGTACCTAATAAACTGGCATCTTAGCGTATACACCTTGGGTGACTTTGACTCCCACTATAAACTAAAATTAGCAATTTAAGTGCAGCAAGGTGCTAATTTTCCAAACTACTGATATTATATTATATATTTTCAAAGAAACATTTGTGGATTTGCAACGAAATTAAATTGCTACACAAACGTTATTCCCTTTCCCTTTACCATTACCTATTACATATTTAAAAGATTACTCTTTTCGTTGTTCAATGCGCCATTTCAATAGAAGACGAAACTAGAAGAACACATACACAGTCGTATTAGAATAATATGACCACCTACCATATGGTCATATTATTCTGATACGACTGTGTATATTCTCTGGCGAATATAAGGGTCTCGTTTTCAGAAGAGAAGGATATTTTCATTTACAGACTATTGCACTCTTTAAAAAAAATTTTTTTTTTGTTATATAATGGAAGACTGAGAACATGAAAAGAGCAGTATTTTATTATTACTCATACAACATAAAAATTTTTTTCTTTTATTCCTTAAAATCAAAAATGTTGCTTTTCGGACATCCCTCTCTGAAAATGGGATCAGATTGTTGCCGTCAGTGGACTATCTACTGCCGCTCTACCACCAATAAATACTTTGCAATCCCTTGCAATAATTCGTTGTTTCGACTTTACCTATTTAGTGCCCTCTAACGGTGTAGATTAAAATATCTAAGGAAACTGAAAAATGCGAATTATAATATTTCATTCTGTCCAACTAAAAGAGAATTTTCTAATTATTCCTTAAAACAAAACAGTTGCCATTTTTACCCACCCTGAGTATAAGGAAGCAACTTATTGTTGTCAATGCAAACCTCATGACCTCACATTCCACCATCAAGATTTCAAAAATTTAGCGATATTCGTTTGAAAATTTTCGACTTTTTCATTCTTTAGAGGGTGCTAATTTAAACTTTTTGGAGATTTGGAAAGTGCAAATCGTAATATTTCATCGATAGCTATCCAACACAAAAACTTTTTTAATTTATCTGTAAAATCAAAAAAGTTGAATGTTTACAGACAGACGACAAAGTGAAATCTTTTTCTCGTTTGTTTAGTTTATTTTCAGTTTGTCGTCTGTAAATTTCAAACTTTTTGTAATAGATATAAATTAAAAATTCCTTTTGTGTTGGAAAGGTATTGACGAAATACTAGAATTCGCACTTTCGAAACCTTCCTATAGCTATAATTGCAACTTCTAATGGTGGAAATTTTGGAGAATTGCAAAATTTCCAACTAATATTGCAAGCAATGTATTTACATTAGGTATTTGAAATTTTGGTTGTGAAATGTGAATACCATGAAGTTTAGATTGGCAAAAATGATTTCCACTTTACTCCCAGAGGGGATGGCAAAACGCAATTTTTGTGATTTAAAAGATAATTGTTTTTAGAAAAGTATTGAAAATTGCTTTTGTGTTAGACAGGTATTGATAAACTCTTATGATTCACTGAAGAAATTACTCGACGATTCTGTTCAAATGTCAAGGAAAGTATCACTCTTAAGGACCCTGTCCACTTCTCAGAATGCATGCGGGCTAAAACGTGCTCTGCATTCTTGCCAACTGTTTTTGCAAAAAAAAAAGTGTAGAAGCTTCATACCAAGCTTCTACACTTTCTCGAAAGTTTGTAGCGAATCTCCCATCCATTTGTTCAGCTTCTACCATGGTGAAATTGCTGCAATCTAGTGGGGAAACAGTTCATAAATAGAAAATGGCTACTTCCATCCATATTAAATTCACAGATTACCTGTAGAAATAGACTTCAATAATAGTTAAAACATCTGAAAAAAAAATATCGCTGACGCTACTTTTCTAATAAAAATATAATTGCATGTGCAGGAATTATTTTGTCCTATGGTATGAAAAGAAAAAGAAGAGACAACATAGATTTTGATGTCGGAAATGGCAACAAGAGACTATTGCACTCTTTTAAAAAAAGTTTTCATTGTTCTATAATGGAAGACTGAGAACATGAAAAGAGCAGTATTTTATTATTACTCATACAGCATAAAAAAACATTTTTCTTTTATTCCTGAAAATCAAAAAAGTTGCTTTTCGGACATCCCTCTCTGAAAATGGGATCAGATTGTTGCTGTCAGTGGACTATCTACTGCCACTCTACCACCGATAAATCCCTTGCAATCCCTTGCAATAATTCGTTGTTCGACTTTACCTATTTAGTGCCCTCTAACGGTGTAGATTAAATTATTTGCGAATGAGTGAGGAAACGCATAATATATTGAAAAAAAAGGGCGGACGTTTAGTAGAAAAATAAAATTCAGAGATGCTACATGCATTGACGTAAACCTCAGTGCAACACTAAGGTTTTTAGCAACAGGGAGGAATTACGAAGATCTTAACTTTTCCCGTGCCATGTCGGGACAAACACTTGGGCGTATAATCCCATTATGCGTAATTTTTATAATTAACATAATTTTTATCTTAACGTGACGTACCTTTACGTCATGTTACAGTTTGTTAAAATAAGAGTATATGAAGATATTTATAATCATGTATGTTTATCTGATTGTATACATTTTAATAAGGTAGTTTTCTTATTCAGATATACGACGGCCTTAAATCGAAGCAACTTTCGATATTATTTGTAATTTTAGTTTCAACCTGTTGTAAAAAATTGCTCTTATACAAAAACTATAGTAGAAATCGAATTGTAATATAGGTATTCCATCTAAAAAGACAGTAAAAAATGTGTCTATCGTATAATTTCAAAACACTACATAACTGGCCTGGATATATTTAGTTGGCAGGAGCATAAGTATGCTAGTAATAAGAGTGGAGATGAAAAAGTAAGTATTTATGACATATCGTTTTTTAAGAAATTTTGTAATGATTATCAGTATAAAAATAATTTTTCTCCTGTAAAGGTGGTCCAGTTCACTTCTCCAACCCCCTCCCTCCCCTTTACTTTTTTCTAGATCCAGGACAGCTATATAGTAGCACACATTATTAAAAATTGAAGTGCTGCAAAGTTGAAATTTAAGTTAAAGTACCAATCTGCCTTAATTCCATCTCTTTCTTGTGTGCTTTATGGAAGGTAGTGTGGAATGAATTTACACAGTTGTATCAGAATAATGTGACCACCCATGGAATCAGAGTGTACCCACCCAGTCATGTCACAGAATGCACATGACAAGGTCGACCACATGGAGATATAAGCAGCCAGCCAGGACAGATGAGCCATAAGTGCGCAACATGAGCACAATGGGCACAGGTATTGATTTCAGGGATGTTCAAAAAGGAATGATCATCGGCTACAGCACCAAAGGTGGAAGCATCTCGGAAACAGCAGACTTCATGGGTTGTTTGCGAGGTGCTGTAGTAAGGGTGTACCAAGAATGGACTGCTGGCACACCGAGTACCTCCAGACATCATAACTGTGGAGCCCCAAAGACATCGACCCCAAAGAACATCACCTCCATCGACTAGTAAAGAGCAATCGACGCACAACAGTGCAGCAATTGACCACTCAAATGAATGCTGGGGCACCCAGGTACGTGTCATCGATAAGAATAGAGCGAACCCTTTTATGCATGGGTCTCTGGAGTCAATGCTGTATAAAGGCACCGATGTTAAAAATGATCCATCGGCAACAATGCCTGCAGTTTGCATGAGACTACTGTCATTGGATAGTGGAAGAGTGGAAAAATGTTGTCTTCTCCGATGAATCGAGGTTTCTACCCTGGAGAAGTGATGAATGCTGGGGCATCCAGATACGTGCCATTGATAAGAGTAGAGCAAACCCTTTTATGCGTGGGTCTCTGGAGTCAATGCTGCATAAAGGCACCGATGTTAAAAAAGATTCATCGACAACAATGCCTGAGTTCGCATGAGACTACTGTCATTGGACACTGGAAGAGTGGAAAAAGGTTATCTTCTCCAATGAATCGAGGTTTCTACCCCACAGAAGTGATGGTCGGTGGCGGATACGGCGTCAGACACATGAGAAACAACACTTGGACATGCTTGTTGGTCAGGTACAGGATGGTGTGGCAGTGCGTATGTCTGGGGGATGTTTTTCTGGTATGACCTGGGGCTGCTGGTACTACTGGATGGGTCTCTGAACGCCAATGGCTACCTGTCCATCCTTTCTCCCCCCTGGAGTGGGACCTCCTTGACGAGGGGGGGGGGGGGCTTACGGTGCCTCTGAGAAGTTGGGCTCGGGCCGCTGGCTCTCTGGGGTTCGGAAGTCTGGTGGCCCCCGGTGGAGGGGCTTGTTGAGGGCTGGCAGACAGTTTCTGGTTCCTGGCTTGTCTCGTCGGCTTATTGACTTGTCCGCTGAGAAGCTGGGGGTTGCAGCCCCGATTGATGGGCCGGAATGAGAGCCACAATAGGGCGTGGTGAACCCTGTTAGCTGTGGACATGCATTGGGGGGTTCCCGGGCTGAGCTGTGCACCTACCTGCACACTCGTCGGGGGGCTCTTCAGTGGTGGTCTGTGTGATATTGGGGTGGACCTATGTTCACTGGGGAGTTTCGACCCGTTCACAATGGAGAGGATGAAGTTGGAGGCTCGCGGCCCTTGTTGGCCACCTGTGGCCAGCGGGCTTATCGATGGAACAGCCAAACTAAGAGTCCCACATGAATGAGATTTGGACTTATTGGCTTTTGCAGTGGAGGAACTTGGTTCCTCTGTGAAGTGGGGTCCGGGTGCTGCAGTGTTGTGAGCCCCGGTAGGCAGAAGGCTTTGTCGTGGTCGTGGGAGGGGTGCGGACCGGTTTGGTGGTGCTGGTCCAGTATCCCCCGAAGCGGCCCGGCACGGTGTGGAAGCCGAGACGGCGAGCGGGCTGTGGTGCCCGGCTCGATGGAGAGGACGAAGTTGGGGATCATGCTGAGAGGATTGGAGTCCCTCGAGGTGTGGCTCTTCGACGGAAGTACCTTGGGCCTCTGCTGCAGAGGACCTAAAAGTTAGGACTTCCTTTATTTTTCTGGCTCAAAATTCAAAAGACTAAGATCTTTTTATTTATGTATTATGGCTCGTTCTGGTCTAAATTCAGTGAGTGTTGGGCATTTTCCTTGGCACCACTCAAAATTTCAAAAGATCCCAATCTCACTGCACCTCAATGATTATTACTTCAAGCAGACTATTAAATCCCAAGTAGTGCTTCTCTCTTCACATAAGGTCTTCTCCCGCTGTAGGAAGGCAAATGTTAAGGCAAGCTAAATTGATAGGAGCCTTTTTAGTTTATAGTGGTTTCAGTGGCAATCCCTTAAGGTGATATGCAGTCACAGTACTGCGGTGCACCGGGGTTGTCGCGAATCTTATTCGTTGTCCATTCTTTCTCCCCCCCGGAGTGGGACCTCCTTGACGAGGGGGGGGGGGCTTACGGTGCCTCTGAGAAGTTGGGCTCGGATCGCTGGTGCTCTGGTGTTGAAATCCTGTGGCCCCTGGGTGGAGGGGGGTTGTTGAGGGTGGGCGGACCGTTTTGGAAGGGGACGGTCCTGTCTGCTTGATCACTTCCCCCCAACGAAGCTGGGGGTCACAGCCGAGATTGAGGGGCCGTTGAAGGGCCCTGGACGGGGCTTGGGCAACCCCGTTCTGGGGTCTCTCGGAGTGATTTGCAGACTGAGATGTGTGTGTCTCCAGCACACTCGTTTGTGAGCTCTCTGAGGCGGTCCCGATGATAAGTAGGTGGACGGATGCTCTTGGGGTGCTTCGGCCCGTTCACAATGGAGAGGCCGAAGTTGGAGGCTCATGGCCCTGTTATTCAGACGGTGGCCTGCGGGCTTGTCGATGGACCTGCCAAACTAAGAGTCCCACATGAATGAGATTTGGACTCATGGCTTTTGCAGTGGAGGAACTTGGTTCCTCTGTGAAGTGGGGTCCGGGTGCTGTGGTGTTGCAATACCCGGTAATATGTCGGCTGTCGTGGTTGTGGGAGGGTGCCGGTCAGTTTTTAATGGTTGGCTGGCCAGGTGTCCCCAAAGCAGCCTCGACTTAAAAGTGCCACGACGGTGAGCGGGCCATGGTCGCCCGGCTCTATGGAGAGGACGAAGTTGGAGGTCGTGCCGAGAGGATTGGAGTCCCTCGAGGTGTGGCCTTCTGATGGAAGTACCTTGGGCCTCTGCTGCAGAGGACCCTAAAAGTTAGGACTTCCTTTTTATTTTCTGGCTCTAAATTCAAAAGACTAAGATCTTTTTATTTATCTATTGGCAAGTTTCTTGGCAAAATTCAGTGAGTGATGGGCATATTCCTAGGCATCGCTCAAAATTCAAAAGATCCCACTCTCACTGCACCTCAATGATTATATCTTCGAGCAGGCATATAATACAAGCAGTACTACTCTCTTCACATACAGGTCTTCTCTCGCTGTAGGCAGGACAAATGCAAGGCAAGCTTAATTGACAGGAGCTTTCTAGTTCATAGTGGTTTCAGTGACATCTCCCTTATGGTGATATACAGCCTTGAGTTGTGGTGCACCGGGAATGTCGCGTATTCATTACGTTGTCCATCCTTTCTGACCACATATATCCCTTCATGTTGGACGTTTACCCTGGTGGTGATGGTGTCTACCAACAGGACAATGCACCCTGCCATGTCGCTAAGGTGGTGCGTGACTGGTTCCAGGAACATGGCAGCGATGTCTCTGTTCTCCCTTGGCCGACAAAATCGCCTGACCTCAATCCAATAGAGCACTTGTGGGACCATTTGGATCGACAGGTTTGGCGTGCAGACCCACAACCACGTCATCTCCAGAACCTCTGTGCTCGGCTGGAGTCCGAATGGGCACATATGCCTCTGGGAACCTTCCAGGGCCTCATTGTATCCATACCATGCCGTCTCATCGCTGTCATCTGGGCCAAGGGTGGTTATTCCCATTATTAGGTAGATGGTCATATTATTTTGATACGACTGTGTATATTTTTAACTGTGAAATCTCTTATTGCGAAAAGTAGGTATATATAACATATCATTTATTGCATTGGATTTGAGGCATATATCTAACATTTTACTATAACACACATTCTTCTTTTCTCGATTGCCATTAGCAGCAGATTTTATTTTCCACAGAGATGGCATGGAAATATAGGTATTTAAAAACTTTCTCAGAATCGTTTCGAAATATTTTCAAATACGGTGCCACTAGCTAACGATGTATACAGGAGACCAGAGACGATGACTATAGTTCACCTGAGAGCACTAGTTAGATCCAGGATCACTTCAGGGAAAATATCTCTCGTGAGCACAAGCCTTCATTCATGCAAGTCCTCGGTGAGCTACACTGAGCGAGCTTGTCCTTTTGCCATTCACGGGCAGTTTGGACTGGAGTAAACCTCAGTAAAGCCTGTCCTTGCCTTACTTACCATGCATTCTGCTGTGCCTTACTTGCCATGCATTCTGCTGATAAGCCCTTTAGTGTAATGTCAATATTAGTTTTAAAGGAAAAATTGTCGAGCCTGGTAGGATACGAACCCACCGACTTCCTGATAACATGTCACGTGCTCTTTAAACCTATAAAATGAGTCTATGCTGCAATTTTGAAATCTTGATCTTTGAATGTGAGGTCATGGAGGTTTGCCTTGACAACAATAAGTTGCTGGCTCACACTTTTAGAATCTCTCAATAGTTTGTGCTCTCTGAGAGTGGAAAATTGAAAAATTGAAAAATTTTAAAAATGAATATTGCAAACGATATATTTGGGTTAGATATTTCATACTTGAGTAGTGGAGTGTGATGATCAAGAGGTTTACATTTGGTAGCAACAATTTGCCCCTTTAGCTCCAGGGTGGGTGGGAAAACACAACTTTATTTTAAGAGATTAATGAAAAACATTTATGGGTTAAATGAGCACTAACGAAATATGATTCATAGTTTTCAAATCTGTAATAATCTTTAAAGACAAGCAGCTGAATCTATCCTATTGGGCTGTAATAGTTGTAATAGGTTTATGGCCAAATGGTTGGTTCAGATCTAGCTTACTTTTTGCAGTTGTAAAGTTCCTATTGGCTATTCAATAACTCGAGCAGAGGCGGATTAAAAACCTCAGAGTTTAAACAATATAGTTATGATTACTGGGTTGCATGGCAATCTAGATTACTAATTATTATATACCCTATTAGCTGTAGAGGGCGCATAAACCATACGAATATGATCAGATTTCTCCCTTCAGTTTCCAAGGGAATAATCCAACATGAGCCCCTTGATATCTTAACTCAAACAGGCTTCATCATCACACTCAACACAGGTGACTTACTGCTTTGCAGCTCTAGTCATTCTTTTGACATCCTTTCTTTCCTCTGTCAGCGTCCACTCTATAGCACCTTGGGTTCAAACCCCATTAGCTTACAATTTGAATCACCCATGGATTAATCCACCTTGATTGTCCCCAGACAGCCCCACTCACTATGCATATCCCCCCCCCCGCCATCTTGACCTTTAGCGCCATCGATGCTTGTAGTTGACCGGAAATGCCTCTGCTTTGGGTGCCTGGGTGTCTAGTCAAGGAATTGTTGAAGATTATTTATATTCACATTGTGAAAATACATATGAAAATATATCAATACATATATATATACAGGGTGAATCTGAAAAAGTGGGCAAAACTTTACAGGGTGGTAGAACGCAGCTATACGAGCAATATTCGCCATAGAAAGTATGGGCGGAACGCAAACGGCGAGCCGCTAGGTGGCGTTGGAAATGGTATAAAAGGGTCGGTCCTCGCACCCAACGGCATTTCTACCGTGGATTGCTGAGAGGATGGCTGGTTATACTAACCATGAAATGGCGGATATGCACTTTGTGTACGGTGCGGCAGACGGGAATGCAAGTGAGGCACAGAGACGTTACCGCAACCGGTTTCCGATGAGATGCACTCCAGATCGGAAAACCTTCGAACGTTTGCATCGGCGGCTATGTGAAACGGGATCCTTCGCCGCGGCCAAGCAAGATGCAGGGCGTGAAAGGAGTGTCAGGATGCTGCAACTTGCAGAGGACATTCTGCGTAGGGTGGAAGAGAGACCGGGATGTAGCACGCGAGCGGTTTCCCGTGCAGTACACGTGCCCCAAATGTTGGTTTGCCGTGTGCTACAGGAGGAAGGAATGCACCCCTATCGTACGCAGAAGGTACAAGCGTTGTCACCGGTGGACTATCAGCCACGTGTCGATTTCGCACGTTGGTACCTCCAGCAGAATGCAGTGCAGCCGGATTTTGGTGCACATGTTCTATTTACGGACGAGTGCACTTTCACCCGTGAGGGCGTTTTGAATACTCACAATACACACAAGTGGGCATCTACTAACCCACATGCCACACGTCCTCATTCGTTCCAGCAGCGGTTCTCCGTAAATGTTTGGGCAGGGATCCTCCATGACCATTTGGTTGGCCCATACCTCCTGCCACACCATCTGGACGGCAAATCGTATAACATATTCCTACGAGAGGTGTTGCCGGAGCTGCTGCGTCCGATTCCAAAACCCAGCAGGTGGAGAATGTGGTTATAGCACGACGGTGTGCCTGCACACTTCAGCTTAGATGTGCGGAACACTTTACATGCAACGTTCCCAGGGCGATGGATTGGTCGAGGTGGTCCCATAGCTTGGCCACCAAGATCGCCGGATCTCTCGTGTTTGGACTTTTTCCTGTGGGGCCATATGAAAAGACTAATCTACGAGTGCCCCATTGAAACCGATATGGATCTAGTCGTCAGGATCGCCGTTGTTGCCGGCGATATTCGGGAAATGCCTGGTGTCTTCGCAAATGTGCGTCGGTCCCTATCCCGCAGGTGTGAAGCCTGCATTACAGCTGGCGGCAGCTCTTTTGAGCAATTTCTTTGAGCATGTACCTCTATTACATTCCTGTTAATAAAATGTTTTCTGAAGTATCTCCTCCCCTTCTTGTGTTCATTCTTTAAATGTGACAGTGGAAAACTACCTTTTAACTTCTCACCGCTTGCGTTCCGACCATACATTCTATGACGAATACTGCTCGTATAGCTGCGTTCTACCACCCCGTAAAGTTTTGCCTACTTTTTCAGATTCACTCTGTATAGATAGATGGGGGTAAGGAAGTGCCGAATTTCACAAAATCCCTAAAATGGCCTTTTTTTACTATCATTAGAGAGTTCTAAGTGTAGAATGCAAAACTTGAAGTAATACTGCAAATGATATATTTATGATAGAAATTAGAAATTCTGGTCTGAAATTGGAATTTTGATGAGGTAGTTCTATACTTTTTAAATCAAATATTAGTAGTTTATATAATCTAATAGCGAAGGAGGGATAGGAGTTGAGAGTGACATCTCCTCATCATTGAGGAAGGTTATTTTTAACAAACTATTTGTTCATGGTGTTACGGTAGCCGAGTGGTAACCTGCTTGGCAACTAATCTTAGGAAACTTGGTTCAAGCCCCACATAAAAGGCATGATGTTCTGCTTCTGCTGGGATCTTGCCTTTGTCACAAACCTTTTCCATGGCATAATGTACCAACACGGCCCTATCAGATATCTGTGGGCAAGCAACTGTTCGAGGGGAAATTTGTTTGTTTATTAATTAGTGTTAATCATCATCGTCATCATCATCATCATCCTCAAGCAGCCATGGGCTACGGAGGTCCAACCAGACCGTGCAATTTAGTTCTCCAAGCAAGTCTATCCTGAGCTACATCTACTGCATCTGGCCACTGCACACCAATTGTAACAAGGTGCTGTTTGACATTGTCTGCCTACCGCATACTAGGTCTCCCCTTCTTTCTGAGGCCTTTAGGCACACTGTTCATAACCCTATTCGCCAATCTATAATTATTCATATGGGCAACATGGCCAAACCAACGGAGTCTCTCTCTGCACAATATGCTGCTTAAAGGAGGTTGCAAACTCCTTTGCCTAACCTCATCATTAGTTACAAAGTTGAACCACCTAATGTCCAAGATACTGCGTAAGCATCTGGAATCAAAAGCATCTAGTTTCCTGTTATCTTGTTTACAAAGTGTCCAAGTTTCACTACCATAACTAACCCTAGAAAGAACCAAACTATTATACAGTCTAATTTTAGTCTTTAGGTGTATACGCCTTTAGGTCCACACTCTCCATAGGTTCTTAAAAGTCCCGGCAGCAATCCCTATTCGTCCGTTAATCTCATGCCGCACATCACCATTATCTGTTACATAGCTCCCAAGATAATTAAACTGTGACACCTGCTCAAGACTGCTACCATTCAGATTAACTGAATCACAGCCTGCCTGACCAATTTTCATCACTTTAGTTTTCTCTCTGTTTATAACCAAACCTACTCTACTGCCAGTCTCATCAACAGCTCGAATGAAAGAGTTCATCTCATCAACATCATTTGCCAAAAGGGCTAAATCATCAGCATAATCTAAATCAGAAATTTTCGTATCTCCAGCCCATTTAAGGCCAAAATCTTTCCCTTGAAGTGAATTTCGCATAACATAATCAATAACCAAGCTAAAGAGAAAAGGAGACATAATGCACCCTTGTTGAACACCACAAGTAATGCTAAACCAATTGCTACAAGCCTTACCAACTCTTTCATTATGTTAGAGAGCTTTCATTATGTTAACTAACTTGTCAGGTATACCATATGATCTCACAATCAACCACAAATTATGACGATCAACAAATTATGACGATCAACAACTCTTGTCGAACACCAGGAGCAATGCTTAAACCAATTACTACAAGCCTCACTAACTCTTACACAATTCAGTGTTATTATAGAGAGCTTTCATTACACTAACTTGTCACGTATTCCATATGATCTAATATCAATCACAAATTATGTCCATCAATAGAGTCAAAGCCTTTTTGAAATCTAAATAGCTAGTAACCAAAGGTTTCTGAAACTCTAAACATTTCTCAAGAATCTGCCTAAGTGAAAATATCTGATCCACACATCCCCTACCACTTCTGAATCCACATTGCTCATCACGCAATTGACTGTCAACCAGATTCTTAATTCTATTAAGCACAATCATGGAAAGAACTTTACCTGGAACAGAGAGTAGGCTGATACCCCTATAGTTATCACAAGAACTGCTATCACCTTTTTTGAAAATAGGGATAACAATAGCTCTGGTAAAATCCTTAGGAACCATGCCTTTATCATAAAAGATATTCAGAATTTCAGTCATCCAAGTGGTAACCGAAACATTCCCAGCTCTAAGCATTTCAGCAGTAATTTCATCTACCCCTGGGGATTTATGTAGTTTAAGTTTAGAAACAGCCAAAATAACTTCAGATTGTGTTATAGGGCCAACATTAAAGCCACCAATGCATCTATCATCATTGCAAACAATGGGAGTAGATCTAACTACATTGTTTAGAACATCACTGAAATGCTCAGCCCACCTAGCCATGACAGAATCCTCCCCTTCTGTAACCTTACCTTGTTTATCCTTCAATCCTTGTATACCTGTCCGTTTTCTACCACACAAAACATTAACTATCTGGTACAGCTCTCTGTTGTTGTGTTGTCTAACAGCTTCCTCAGCTTTGTTAGCCAAACCATCAAGCCAAAGATTCTTATCAGCAGCTTAGTGATCTTTTACACGTTTATTAAGTTCTTTGTAATGCTTTCTATTAGGACTAGTAGGGTATTGATTAAGGACATTCCTGCAGTTCTTTCTTTCCGAAATAAGCTCAAGTGCCTTATCACTCAGATAATTCTGTCTCTTCTGCTCCTTTTTTCCTAAAAGAGTACTGTTGGTGTCCAAAAAAGCCTGTTTAAAATGATCCCATTCTTCCTCAACTTCAGTAGTAAGCATACCATGACTTTCATAATGACTAAGTAACCTATCATGGTAAGCTTTGACTATAACTGGGTCTTTCAGAGCTTCAGTATTAAAAGTAAATTTTTTAACCCTAGCACAACACTTTTTAAGTTTAAGCTGCAACACACTTTTAACAAGGTAATGGTCAGATCCAATTTCAGCTCCCCTATATGCCCTGGTATTCCTAACAGAACTAGCACATTTGCTGTTAATTAATATGTAATCAATCATATTCTTATGCAGCCCATCAGGTGAAACCCATGTGTACTTATGTATGTCGCGGTGTTTGTAATAAGTGTTAGCTATTCTGAATCCATTGAGTTTACTTACCTGTAGGAGACGTTGCCCATTGCCATTGCAGCTACCAATACCAAAAGGGCCTATTACTCCTCCCCAAAGGTCAGAATAAGTACCAACTTTGGCATTGAAGTCACCAAGAACAAGGGTAATATCTCCTTTCTTGACAGAATTCAAAATATCCTGAAATTGTTCATAAAACCTATCCTTCTCATCCTCATCGGCATCCTCAGTGGGGGCATAACAGCAGATAACATTCAAGTCTTTAACGCTTGTCTGAAATTTTGCTGTAAGAAACCTTTCATTAATGCACTCATATCCTAGAAGAGCATCACTAGCGTGTCTGCTGAGAAGCAGACCCACACCTTGGTGATTGTTATTGTCGTCCCTCCCTGAAAAGAGAAATTTAAGATTATTTTTAAGAATCTGACCTTTATCTGTCCATCTGGTCTCTTGCAAGCTGAGAATATCTAAATTATAATGGTGGAATTCTTGTGTGAGGACATCAAGAGAAAAAGCTCTGTGCAGAGTCCTCACATTCCAACTACCTATGGAGAGAAAATGGTTAGTAGGATGTTTAAAGAAACTATGTTTATTGAGAGAGGGAATGCATACAATATCAAACAGCCCCCTAATCGCAGACATGGGGCAAAGACCCGTTCCCCCACCACTAAAGGCTGAAGCCATCTACACTGGAAGACTTCCTCCAATGTAGAATTTGACGATGCCAATAGAAGCAAAGAGTTCAGGTACCTGCGATGACCTCTGCTCAGGATTATCCACCAGCTGATAAACATATCCTGCGAATCTATTCACTTGGGGCTGTCAACCCACAAACAAACAGAAAACACAGCGGAAGATTTTCCCTCCACAGAAGCCCACCAGTGCAGCAAAATCATATCTCCGCAAAATTCCCCGCCCTTCCCACAGTCAGTAGGGGAAACCGATGGGATTGGAAAGGCCGCCGTCCGTCGGATGGGACGTTAAGCCGTGGCCCCTGTGTGTGGGAGAGTCATACCCTGTGCAATCAACATGTGCATTCCTTTGCATAAGACTGGAATTAAATCACTTTCATTGCTCGAAACATTTTGGCCGTCGTGTTCATACTCCAATGGCAAAATGCTCTCTATGGCATGGCATTATAATACTTATTAAAGTTATGAAAATACTTTTACTTTTATGTCAAAACGTTTAAATATATTTAATTTATATTTCATATTTTTAATGAATTTTAAGTGCACCATTGACCCTTACGTCCAGGATAGGTAGGAAACGGAATTGCTTTGAGATAATGGGAAATCTTGAGTAACTTTAAGTTGGTACTAATGAAATGTTATAATTCGCATTTTCAAAGTTAAGTTTAATTTATATCGTTAAAGATACTAAATACGCAAACGGCAAAACTTTTAACGAATGTTTCGAGAGATCTGTTTATGGTAAAAATTTGGCGGCAGAGTGTCAAGAGATAGATATTCAACTAACAGCAATGATTTACTCCCTTTTTTTCCAGACGGGTGTGATAAAAAGCAACTTTTAAATTAAGAATTAAAGGACAAATATTTTTCATTTTGTATAATTAGTAAAATACTACTATGTGCATTCTCCCCCTCCTGATCATCCTTTACTTCGAATAAAACTTTTAAGGAGTGAAAAAGTAGACAAAAAAAGAACTTCATTCTCTTTGAAAACGAGATTCTCCTATGCTCCAGAGGCGATATGCATTCTTCTAGTTATTTTACACATTCATACCCTCGAATAGTGGATATTAGAACTATTGAATGATTGGAAAATAAACTATTAATATTTAATTAGTATCTGTATAACACAAAAAAGTTTTTAATTTATCTCCTAAAGCAAGAAAGTTGCATTTTTACCAACGGGTAGTGTAATGAGACAAATCGTTACTATTAGTATAAACCACTTGACCATTACACTCTATCACAAAGATTTAAGTTTCTAACATAAATAGATCGTTTGCAATATTCGTTTAAAGATTTTGTAATTTCAGCTTTTTCCGCGAGCTTGGCTACTGATCAAAGGGACCTGGATTCGAGCCCAGGATAAAGCATGATGTTTGTGTTGTTTTTCTGCTGAGGTCTCGCCTTCCTCACAGATCTTTGTCTATTACAATGACAGATTCCTATCAGACCTCTGTGGCAAGCAGCTGCTAGAGGGGGTATTTATTTTTATTTTTTAATATTTTGTTAGTATCTGTAAAACACACCTGTAGCACAGCCGCAAAAGAAAATACAAACCCATATGAAACCATAGAGGACCTCCACTTTGCGTGTGTTTGCGCGCCCTCTTGCCGGTTTCTTTTTTGCATCGGAGTGCCGCGAACAGCGGCCGCAAGAAAACTCGTATTTGTGTTGCTTATACGCTACAATTTTTGACCAAGGACGAAGTTAAGTTATATTTTCGAGCAAATGGGCAGACGTCTTGTATGTGATTATTGGCTTTGACATAATTATTTTTTGTCTAGGTTTCGAAGATTGTGAAACCTGTTTAGTTGGGTTTTTATCTCTCACTCTGTAGTTAATAACTGTATTGCGGAACATTAGAGGTAAGTTAAAAAATGTGATATCTAAATGTTTGCCACGTTGTACTTTTTTTTTAAAGTTTTTCGCACTTGTATTATACACTATATTTAAATTTTAGTGGAATTTATAGTAGAATGGTTGTAAAACAAATGTCAATTTGCAAGAAAGATGGTCAGAAAGTATCTTTATATGTGTTGAATTAATATTGAAAGTATGATAAAATTTCCATCATTCTGAAAATGTCATAACTGTCTCAGAAAGATCAAATAATGACATCCCAGTTGGGACACAAACTGAGGTACTAATAAAGTATATGATCCAATAAACTAATAATAATTAAGTATATGATTTAATAAAGTATGTGATCACCTCTCTTAGCTATGATAATGGTGCCTCATGCTGCACATAAGGTTATTCAAAAGTGTACTGTGTATGAGATACCATTCATGAATAAGTGCCACTTGCAATTTGCTGAATATTAGCAGTGGTCATAAGTGTCAAGCCTGTAAGGGGCCATTTAGGGATGTATGATTCCAACTCCCCCTGACTAATAATAACCACTCATCTCAGACTACTGTGATGTAACATGCACATTACAATAGCCATGTTCACTCCCACATGCAAAAAATTCTAATATTCTTTTGCCAAACATTTATCCTCCCCCCCCCCCTACTACTACATTAAAATGCTCTGAAACCCACATCATACAGTTTCCTCAAAAACTATTCTCTTACAGCCCAGACACCCAATAAAAAACTTTTAAATTTTTACCACTTCATTTCCCCACATTCAAAACTTTTGTCATTTTTTTTCATATCTGCTGTAAAATGCCTACAACATCCTATTAAACTGTTCTGCGTGAATATTGCCCAGATCACGCAGAACGGTTTTCAAGTCCAGACTTCGGCTTCCGTGCTGTTCGAGTGGCGCCACGCAGGAGGGATTTCTCAAGAGGATAAGCCACTAAGTGTTCATCTTCGGCAGAGCATTCCTTTGATGCACAGTCCAACAGAGCTGAACCACTTACTTGTCGACGGGCCAGCTTAATCCGGACTAGCATCTACAAAGTAGAGTGTCCTCGCATCAATGAGAGTCATTGAGTGAATGGAGCCTGGCACCAAGTCTGCCTTTTGATTGACAGCGTGATGCCCGGAAGACTTCCCCTGGACCACCACTGAACTGTTCCCACAGAAGGACAGTCACGTGGTTGCGGGACAAGGACGACATGACGAGAAATTTCTATTTTTCGTCCCTTACCACCACACCACCATCCCTCCCCCCTCAAGCAGAGAATTGTGAGAGCCAATAAAAGCTCCGATATAGCGATTCTTTTGTGTGTTCGAGAAAAAGAAAGATGCTTCGGAGTTAGTGACTATGATACACTTGGCGTCAGAGACTCATAGGAGCAAGTCACGTTTCCTTCTACCCTTAACCCTTCCAGTGTCCAGCCTGAAAAACTGGTTTACATCCAGAGGCCAAATTTAACTTTAGAACTTTTTTTGCCAAATAATTAGTGAAAGGAATTATGGCATGTTATATGCCAAATTAATCAACATTTAATTCTGGATTTTCTGAAAATAAAATATTTAACAAAAAAGACCATATGTTTCATTTTAATAGGACTTTTTTAAAGTTGTATCTGAAAAAATGCATCTGGCAACACAAATAAAAATTTGTAAAAAAAAAGCTAATAGACAGAAATGATTATAATGCACATGAATAGCAAGGCTATTTATTTCTAAATAACAAAAAAAAAAAAATTCTTGTGTAAACATTTCTTCCATTTTGAAATTTTTTTCTCCATACTATACTTTGAGAAAAAGTCCAAGCTTGTTGCAGTCCAATATACAAGTCACATTTAGAATATTTTTAATAAATAACTAATCAACAGAAATAGCTCATTTTATATATCAAATTAAAAAGAATTCTGAATTTTATTGAAGTAAAAAATTTGAATACTGTAGTAACATATTAATTTTAATAACAATTTATACAGTGATATACCAAAAAACAGGTACACATTTCATAATTACTTCCAAAATCTTCCATTTTTAAAAAGTAGCAGTTTGTTAATTATCAGGAGATTTTAAAAACTTTAAGGAAAAAATTTGTTGATAATAGTTCAAATCAAACTTCTGAGCTTAAATTAGGGGATTGCTTCAGCACAGAGTAATGCTAACAAACAAATTGGCAATACCTTATAAAACTTCTAAGAAATGGCAAACAGGTGGCTTTAACAAATTATTTATGTCATAGATTAATAAAATATGCATCAAATAAAAAAGAAAATATTATTTATCAAGCTTAAATTACATATTTTTATAAGATATCTATTAAAAAAATTTAAAATGGCAATTTTTATTTTTTTAAAAATCATTTTCTTTTATTGTACTAAAAACGGATATATACGTTCTGGACACTGAAAGGGTTAACTCTCGATGTGAGCACCTACTTTGTTAGTAGAAATAGTTAGTTGCAATGACCTCAGCTCAGTGATTGAATGTCCAGAGAAATTGTAAGTTGTTATAAGCATGTAATGTGGAATAGAATGTAAGAATATCAGTGATACTTAGTGTTGTAAATAAATTGAAATTGTAAGAAAAATGCCATTACCTGCCTTTAGTCACTCCTTTTATGTGGGAGGATGACTTTGTTTCCCAGTAGGGTGCTGGGCTACTGATTGCTTTAGGGAGAAAAAAAACTATATGATCACGGCAAGAACAAATACCTGTTTGTGTGTGTGGGAGGATTAATAGATGATGAATATTAGGTAGAATTATTAATTAATATTATATATAATTAGGAAGCGTTAATTTGATCCCCCTGGTATAACACATATATACGATTACAAATAGTTTTGACCAACTCCCCCCCTCCCCCCCCCAAAAAAAAAGAAGAAAAAAAAACACTGAAACATTTTTCCCAACATATAGCCACAAAAAACTTGCCCACATGGAATGATGCCCTGGCCATAATATTGAAAAACAATTGACTAGCACTTTTAACAACAACATTCCTAATATTAAATAATTTCGATGTCTAAATATTTTTAAAATACTCATTTTTTACCATATTTTAACCAAATTTTGAAGAAAACAATGGGGAGGGATTATCCCTTTTCTATCATGAAAAACTCCTTATAAAATATATATTTTACATATCCACTTACCTGTGACTGTATTGGCAGGTTATCCAAGCAAGAATGATAAAATATCCAAACATAAAAGTCACATTTATGTCAAATTGCATACATGACATGACTTCACATTACCTACCCCCAAAAGAAACGTCATAGAACCATAGGCCACCAACAACCCACAGTTACTCTAATGTTTCTACATCATACTTTATGCTTCCAACTTGTATGTTTCCTGAGCAGTGGCATCTGTTGGCTGAGGGCCGTGAAAAGCCCCCTGGCGGGGCACTCTTTACCAATAGATTATTTAGTAATCCAGGTTTTTTTTGGCAGCTTGTCATTTGCCCTCTGGGGTTCTAAGGCTGTCATTTTGCTTCCTGGGAAAAATGGCAATGGTTATCAGGTAGAGATACCAATAAAAAATGACTGTCATAAAAATGTACTTGTTTCAAGCATTTTTTAAAAACAACTTTAGTAGTTTGGTTAATAAATATGCCCATGTCTCAGATTTTTAAGAGGTTTGGGAGAGTTAATATAATGATAAATAATTGAGATTTTGAAAGTTAAGATCAAATGAGAAAGCACTATCATAATTTTTATAGAAGTGACTAAAAATAAATTAAAAAAATTCTAAAATACCTATCTTAAAAGTAGGAAATAAAACTAAAGATATCAATGGTGCCAAGTTTGTAAAATCAAAAAAAAATTTAAATCACTTGAAAACAACAGTCAGTTAAGTTCTCTGCTTCACAAGAAATGATGCAACAGCAGAATTTCTTAAATTAGCAATATTTGAAGAAATACAAACAAAAATAGGTACACGGCAACAAGGAACAATTTTAATTTCATCACAGGAAGTAAAGCAATAGGAAATTCCATGTCAAACAACTTAATTATACAGCAATACCTTTACTAGTAATATATGTGTACTAAAAATAAAACTTGTGATTGTCATTAAATTTAACATTTTGACACTGACATGTATCTTTTCCTCCCCTAGATATTGTAGTCTTGATGAGAGAGTCAGCAAGAGCATTCTCCTTGCCCTTTACATAAATAAAGGTGACATAGAAAAATTGTAAGGTTAATAACAATCTTTCCAGTTGTGATTTAGTCATGAAGTCTAACATGTTATCTGTCATAACTTCTACTGGAGTTCCATATTCCAAGCTCTGAAGTTCCTGTAGTACCCAGATAAAAGCATATGCTTCCCTCCAAACTGCAGGCTGACTATGTTGTGCTTTATTTTTGACTAGTATGCTTTTCCCTTTGTGTAATTGCGTTAAGCAAGCTGTGATAGCTGTTTCAGAAATATTAGCATGTAACTTGTAAGGTTCTCCAATTTCAGATTCATGCAGTATGGGTTTATCAGATAATTTTGTTTTTCTAGTGTCTTCCACTTAAACTCCCAAACTGAAACTTCATTGTCTTTCAATTTATTAACTTTTCTGTTACTTCTTACTTTTTTAAAAGTATTTTTGTGCATATTGTTTTAGAAATTTTGTACACATATGAAATTATGAATGAATTCTGTGCTTGAAGTGTATTAGCATGATAGGGAAATAATTCACTTTTTTTTTATTACAGCAACTAACCCATTGGGAAAAATGGAAATCAATGCAAGTATTTGTTTACAGATTATTATATTTTTCCAAATATTTTGTTCATAATCAGTTAAAAACTTATTGAAGTTGCTTAAAAAAAACAATCCAAAGTGAATGCACGGTATTCCCTGTTAAGATAGACATCAAACATGGCGCTGTCAGCCACATCTCAACGAAGAAGATTTATAAGTTCTTATTCTGAAAAATTTCATTGTCCAATACATGGTGCAATGGTAGTGCGCTCTGGCAGGAATCTTAAACTTGCTTAATTTGTAGTTTACGTATTTTTCAAATGCAAACATGAATTAGGTGTAAAAACATAGTTTTCGTGCAATTTATACTATTTAAATCCCCTTCTATTTGCTGAACCTGCAGTATATACTGTCTTAAGTGAGTGTAAATGCTCCCATCTTAATTTAAATGGTAAAGCAATTGACATGCTACTAGAAAATAAAACAAAAACTGGAGTGTTTTTTACTGCTTACTACTTTCCCATTTGTTTGTCTTTATCACAAATGTTGATGGCAAATACAGCTATTTTTTCGCCTGGAGCAAACTTGAACATCTGCCTCCTGAAGCGAACTTGGATTGCTGCCCCTTTCTACAAGTGTAATCTTGGATATTAATTTAGCTAAATTATTAAATAGCTAAAATTAAAAAATAAGCTAGATTAATTAGCTAAATTTTAATAAATTTAAAAAAATTAATTGTAAATGACGTTAAAAAAATTTAAAATGTCATTTTTAAAAGCAATTGAAAATCATCTGTTGGAAAATAGGTCATACTTACTCCAATTAATCTTACTGCTAGCTGTGGTATGGTAGTTTGTTTGCAAACTTTCCACTCTTGAAAAATGTCACCCAGTGCAGTGGCACCACCGTAAGTGTAAAGTGTTCAGTGTAAAGTGTCAAAAACAGTGGAGAGAAAGTACCTGAAAATGCTACACAAGTAGAAAATAAATTTATAAGGAACAGTAATTAGTTATTTTTATTATGCAGATTAATGTACATTTAAGTCATTGATCAAAGTTATAACAATTTATATAGCACACAAATCTTCATTTCTAAAACTTCAAATGATTTCTTTTTACTATATATTTGAACACATTATTTGGGACATATTTAAAATATTGTTATAAATTTAAAGGATGGAAACTGAGCACGAGTTCAAAAGTATGTTTACCAAACAAAAGTGTGAATGAAGTAATTTATTACAATGGTATAAAATCATGCAAATAAAACAATCTTATCTAAACATAAGTTTTTCTCTTCCTCTTGGTATAAAGTTAAACCATAAAAAGAATGATTTATTATTCTTAACTAATTTTCAATATTTATACTACAATGTTGTCAATATTTATCTCCTAGGACAAAATAGAACCTATTATTTTGTAACATTTAACAAACAAACAAATTTATGCTGAAATTTATTTGTGATATATGGTTACCTTAACAACAATGCTGTACACTTTATAGATGCGAAACATCTAATGTTGATCTCTCCTATTATAAAACCTAAAAACAAACTTTACTGTTGATTTTATTTCACCACTGGAACTAGGTTTCGTCTTGAATCAAATAAAAGCAACCTTCATACTTAGCATCACACAATGCTAATTTAACACAATGTCCTTTTTTTTACTACTCCACTATATCTTTCATTTTTCCTCTTCAATTCTTATTATTTAAAGTATCTCCATTCTAATCAGTTGATAACGTAATTGTCACATTGAAGCATATGTGAGCGTTAATGACACATCTATCATAAGTTCATTGTTGCACTTTCACGTGTCATAATAATATGATCTTATTATTAAGGGACATATTTAAAATGGTATTTTTTTTAGTTTGGGCAGTTTAGTTATTTTTTAAGTTATAAATAGTGAGTAGTCTTCTGCAACATAATAGGATGCTTCCAAAATGATCTGTTACTGATGATACTTCAGGAATTGTAGTACTTATTAGCCATGTTTCTAATAAGTGCTGATATTAGGAAAGAAGCTTACATCTGCACACAGGAAAATAAAATTCCAATAAAGCACCAAGCCCTTTTCCAACCACTAAAAATAATCAGCAAAAGCAAATTTAAAATGTACTCTATATTTCATTATCAATAGAATTTCTGTTACATCATTATTTGTGACATGTTTCTGTTTACTTATTAGGATGGTCATTTTTTTGAGATCATGGAACTAAATATGTGCAGCTAACTTGAAACCAAAATAAGGCATTTGAATTTCAGCATATGTTTGTTTTTTTTTATGCTGCCTTCATGCCTTCTCTGATCTCAGAGGTCACTGCTGTACCTCTGAGGGTACAACATTAAATAATGAAAAATAAATATCCCCTCAAGCATCTGCTTGACACAGAGGTCTAACAGGAGCCTGTCAGTTTATATGCCACAGTAGAAGGTCTGTGAAGATGGCAGGACCTCTGCAGAAAAGCAACAAACATCCATGCCTTACCCAGGGTTCGGACCCAGGTCCTTTTATCACATCATTATTTTGAAGTTTATAGATTTTTAGAGCTACTAAAAAACAGGAGAAATGGTTTTTTTTTGCATAAAATTAGAAAAGTGTAAGTAAATAAACATTTATGGAAGATCAAAGTTAAAGTGGAACACAATGTGATAATTGCAAATTTAATAAAAAACACTGTAAAGTTTGAAAAGAAGACAGATTAATGAATGACTTAAAATTTATTGCACTTTGTGAATAATTTTATAAACCCCATTTTTAACATTCATAATACAGTTTTTTAAAACCACATTTTGAATAAAATACCCAATATCATCTTGCTGAAATGACTGCATCAACTTTGTTTTGCATTTTTATTAACCCAGAAGGAGTGATGTCTTGGTCATTTATCTGTACCCTTTGCACTTCAAATTGCTGCTAGCTGATCTTATATGTTCGTGTTATACAGTCATAGAAAAAAAAGATTTGGCATTTTTTTGTTGTATAGGGTATTAGAAAATCATTAGTAGTCTTTTGTACCATAGCACTCCCTACCAACTGAAATTATTTTCCCTATATTTTGCTTGTTTCCCCCCCCCCATTTATTTTTTCCAGATGAGCATTCAAAGTCTTTTTGTAAATCGTGGATGCAAAAGCCATATTAATTCCATTTATTGTTTGATTATTTCTAGGTAATATATAATGACTAATAATTAATCCAAGAGTGCCACTTAATTTCTAAATGCATATAACATTTAAAAACATAAAAAGGTGTTATTTTTTAATGCTTTTCCTTTATACTTTTGCTGAAATATGAAACATTAGCTTTCAAATTCAATTAAGAAATATTAAAAAGTATAATATTTCATTCAGAATTTTTTTCAACATATTCTGCTTAGCAGTTTTTAAACTACTAGCATCTCTACTGATTTTGATACAAGTGGAATACCAGTTTCTAGCATTCTAAGGGTCTAAAGAAAACGTGAAACTTTCCAACATTTAATGTAAAATGCACAAAAACGAAGGACATGTATTGAATTCAAATATTTTATGTTACAGAATATTCTGGCATGTCTAATATCAATAAGGTTTAATTGAATAAGTTGTTAAAAGTGTGCGATAAATCTTGTTACATGTTTTAAAAATAAACGTGGTTGAAACATTTCAGTTTTGTTTTCTCTCGTTTAGGAAGTAGTCATTATTTCAGGTGCTCGAACTCCCATTGGTTCCTTTCGTGGATCTCTTTCATCACTCTCTGCCCCAAAACTTGGGTCATTGGCTATTCAAGGAGCTATAGAAAAAGCAGGTAACAGTAGCATTATTTTTAATGAACTAAATTAATTTCTCTATTGATTTGTGTAAAGAAATTTGCTGGCACTAAAAGTTAAATACAGTAGGTCTCAAAGCATGCTTAAGGTTACGTCCTAGTACTCATGTGCAAGTGTGAATTATAAACCATGTTCATGTATATCTAAATCTTAAGTATAAATTTTATCAAATATGTTACACACACATAAATAAATATGCATGCACGCATGCTATGGAGGTCGTACCAGACTGTAATTTGTTGATAATATTCTGAGCTACAGCTGCTGCATTTGGCCATTGTAGGGCAATAATCGCAAGGTTCTGTTTGGCATTGTCTGCTCATTGCATACTAGGTTTCTCACTTTCTCTGAAACCTTTAGGCACATTCTTCATAATCTTGTTTGCCAATATGCAACTCTGCATAAGGGCAACATGACCAAACCAACACAGTCACTCTCTGCATGAAATGTTGCTCAAAGGAGGTTGATGACTCCTCCTGACATCATTATTTGCAAAATCAAGATACTGCACAGGAATCTAGAATCAAAGGCATCAAGGTTCTTGTTATCCTGCTTACAAATGGTCCATATTTTGCTACCATAACTAACCTTAGAAAAGACCAAACTATTGTACAGCCTAATTTTAGTCTTTAGATAGGCTTTATAGATGCCTATTTTTCCACATTCTCCATAGAGTCTTGAAAGTCCCAGTGGCAATCCCTATTCTTCTACACTGGTTTCCATAAATTAAGGAAAATTCAGAAAAATTATGATAAAAAAAACTATATGAATGATTTTAATGAAATTTGATGAAAACATGAATTACAATGCTAGTTTCATAATGGCTTAAAATATTTTACACTAGAAACATGTTTCATCAAAAAGTAACACAGGAACTTGTCCAAAAATGAGGTGTCAGAATGCAGTGGGGAAAGTTCTTTAATAAGGAGTGTGGTCACCCCTTATAGCAATGCATGCACGACAGTGATGTTCCATGCTGTTTATGATGTTGTTAATCAGCTCAGTAGGGAGTAACGACCATTGTTCCTTTAAAGCAGTAATAAGCTCCCCATTTGTCAGGCAGCAACACGTCTCCCTAGAGAATCCCACACATGCTCAATCGGATCTAGGTTGGGAGATCGAGCTGGTCACTCCATGTGCATAATGGTTGCCTCTTGAAGGTATTGTTCCACTAGTCAAGTTCTGTGTGGACGAGCTTATCGTGTTGTAAGATGAATGTTTCACCTATAATACCAGTGTAAGGACGTACATAAGGGTCCAGGATGTCATCTCTATACCTATGAGCATTGAGGTTCCCACTCAACAACACATAGAGGTATGTGCGTCCACCTAAGGAAATGCCACCCCAAACACACAAGCTACTTCTGCTGTAATTGTCTGTTTGACGGATGTTACCTGGATGATAGCAGGTACCTCATTCTCTCCATGTCAAACAATGTCCAGAATTAATCTGCAAGCAATATCTGGACTCATCTGTGAAGAGTACTGACCTCCATTGCTCTTCTATTCATTTAACATGCATGCGTGCCCAATTCAACTGCTCTCTCTCTCCTATGACTTGACGTGAAGGGTATACAAATTACTGGCCTTTTAGCGTACAGACCTCCTTCATGAAGCCTTCTATGTACAGTAGAAGCTGATACAACCCTCCCAGTGGCTGCTGCAGGAGAGGATCATAGCTGAGAGGGAGTTTACGTCCTGCTCCTTCATGCTGTTAATCACAGATATCAGCCTTGTGCAGCAGTCATAACTCTAGCCCTTCCTTGGTTAAACCTCCAAGACAAGGAATCCATCCTAAGAAATTGATTCCTCTATGGACCACTCACATTCAACCATCGTGCCACATCTGACTGACTTTAGCCTGCTTCGAGCTGGCCAATAGCTCTTCACCACAGTTCATTTGGCAAATGTCTTGAGATCATTCCTACAAAATGACCATTTCAAATTACTTTACTCACATTTTACAACACAAAATAATGATCCACTCCAAAACACCCATTTTTATGCCGCTATCTGATTATGCAAATTAACGCAACCTGGACTAATTTGCACATAATATGCTCACACTTGGCATTACTGGTTACAAGAACAAGTGTTGTGAGGATTGCACAATTTTTTGGCAAATTATCACGATTTTTCTCATTTTTCCTTAATTTATGGAAACCGGTGTATATTTCTGCAAAACACTCTGCCCTCAGTCAGTAGGGGACACTAATGGGCTTGCAAAGGCCACTATCACCAGATGGAAGATTAGCTGTGGCCCAGTGTATGGGAGGAGAGCCATACCCTATGCATGTTAAAGAACATGCTACCATGCTGGATGGCCTTGATGGAAGGCTACCATATGACTCCCGACAGCTATCCAGTAGGTTTCTCCTCCAACCTTCTCTGAGTCCTCGGGGTCTTTGTAACTTGGCCATTTAACCCATCATACCCCCCGCACTTTGAAAATGCTAGTATTCAGAACCACAAACAGCTACACAATCATCACGACTTCTCATGCTGTTTACTCAACTAGTCATGAGAGTCTGATGGCAGTACATCCTACTCTTCCCAGAGAGCAGTCAGTTCGTCAAGATTCTTGGAGGGAACTGACAACTGACAACATGTTTCCCCAGTCCAAATATACACACTACCTCTGCCATAACTGTTTCTTTGATGGATGTTAGTGGGATGATAGCAGGTACCTCATTGTCTCCATATAATGTCCAGAATCACTCTGCAAGCAACATCTGGACTCATCTGTGAAGAGTACAGACCTCCATTGCTCTTCTGTCCAGTTAACATGTGTGTGCCCAATTCAGCTGCTCTCTCCTGTGACGTGAGGGGGTATACAAATTACTGGCCTTCTAGCGTACAGACCGCCCTCATGAAGCCTTCTACGCACAGCAGAAGCTGATACAACCCTCCCAGTGGTGCTGCAAGAGAGGGAGTAGACGTCCTGCTCCTTTGTGCCATTAATCACAGATATTGGTTTTGTACGGTGGTCATAACTCTACCCTTCCTCGGCTAAACCACTGAGACATGGAATCCATGCTAAGAAATTGATTCCACAGTCTGTGGACCACAGAAGAAACCACATTCAGCCATCGTGCCATATCTGACTGACTTTGGCCTACTTCGAGCTGACCAATAGCTCCCCACCGCAGTTCATTTGGCAAATGATGTCTTGAGGTCATTCCTACAAAATGGCTATTTTGAATTTCTTTACTCACATTTACAACACAAAATAACGATCCACTCCAAAACACCTGTTTTTATGCCACTATCCGATCACGCAATGCTCGTTCGGCATTGCTTTACTGGTTACATGAGCAAGTTTGGTGAGGATCGCACAATTTTTTGTTGAATTATTATGATTTTTCTCATTTTTCCTTAATTTATGGAAACCAGTGTATTTATCTCATGCCACACATTACCAGTATCTGTTACATAGCTCCAAAGAAAATTAAACTGGAACATTTGCTCAAGAGTGCAGCCTTTAAAAGCAACTGAAGCACCATCTATCTGACCAATTTCTCACCACTTTAGCTTTTTCTCTGTTTATCACCAAACTTACTCTGTTGTCAGTCTCATCAACAGCCCTAATGAAAAAATTCATCTCATCAACATCATTAGCCAACATTGCTGAATCATCTGCATAATCTAAATCGGAAATTTTGAAATCTCTGGACTAGGGGTTTTCAACGTGGGGTACGGGGTAAAATTTTTTGGGGTACGCCGTGAGAGCTCAAAAGTCACTAGATCTAGTAATAAAGTCAATGTTTTATTTTATTTCCATTGTTTTACTATAATTATAGTTTTATATATCTATATAAGGGGTATGCCAGTTACATACACATTTCCAGGGGGTACTTGAAGCATAAAAGGTTGAAAACCACTGCTCTAGACCATTTAAGACCAAAATCTTTCCCTTGCAAAGAATTTCGCATAACATAATCAGTAACCAAACTAAAGAGAAAAAGAGACAAAATGTACTCTTGTCGAACACCAGGAGCAATGCTTAAACCAATTACTACAAGCCTTACTAACTCTTACACAATTCAGTGTTATTATAGAGAGCTTTCATTACACTAACTTGTCACGTATTCCATATGATCTAATGATCAATCACAAATTATATCCATCAATAGAGTCAAAGCCTTTTTGAAATCTAAATAGCTAGTAACCAAAGGTTTCTGAAACTCTAAACATTTCTCAAGAATCTGCCGAAGTGAAAATATCTGATCTACACATCCCCTACCACTTCTGAATCCACATTGCTCATCACGCAATTGACTGTCAACCAGATTCTTAATTCTATTAAGCACAATCATGCAAAGAACTTTACCTGGAACAGAAAGTAAACTAATTCCTCTATAATTATCGCAAGAATTGCGATCGTCTTTTTTTTAAAATTGGGACAATGATTTCTCTAGTAAAATCCTTAGGAACAACACCTTTATCACAATAAAAAAAATCAAAATTTCAGTTAGCCATGTGACAACACAATTGTTCCCAGCTCTAAGCATTTCAGTGGTGATTTTATCCACCCTGGGAATTTTTGCAGTTTTAATGTAGAGATAGCCAAAGTGACTTCGGAATGTGATATAAGAGCATCATTAAAGCCAGTAATGCATCTATCCTCATTACAAACAATGTGAGTAGAAATAATCGCATTGTTTAGAACATCTCTGAAATGATCAGCCCACCTAGCCATTACAGAATACTCACCTTCAACCACCTTACCATATTTATTCCTCATTCCTTGTGTACTTGTCTCTTTCTTCCCACATATAACATTAAAAATCGTACAACCCCCTGTTGTTGTGCTTGAGTATGATTTAGTGATGCCATCCAACATTCCACTATACAAGACAGTACTAAGTCTTATGGATGACACCAAAAGCGTGTGCTGGTTGAGGCCTAACAGAAAACTGACATTAAGGCTGTGAAACAGTGTAGAAAGTACCTATCAAAATGATCTACATTATTATAATGTTATCTTAATCCATCAATCATTCTGAAATGTTGAAAGTTTCAAATTTTGAACCGTGCCAAGGATTTATTGGTCGAGACCCGGATAAGGCATGGTTGTATGTGTTGTTTTTCTGCTGAGGTCCTGCCATCCTCTCAGATCTTCTACTTTGGCATATAAACTGGCAGGCTCCTGTCAGACCTCTGTGGCAAGCAGCTGCTTGAGGGGGTATTTATTTATTTTTTTTATTTTATAATTAGGTAGCATTATGGTCTAAATTTATATTGCAACTCTCTGCATGAATTATGCCGAAAGTCTTCCATTTTTTAAGGGATAAGTTCAAGCTCTTTTTTTAAATGATATTTGTTACTTAAATATCAGATATTTGGGACAAATGTCCAAGTTCGAAGCTCTCTTGGTTTTGTGGATGGTTGGGTGAGGGGACCCACTGGACAGCTGTTGGGAAAAGGGTGTCTGCCTCCCATCAAGGCCATCCAGCATGTTCTTTAATGTGTGTGGGGTGTGGCTTTCCCACACATGGGACCACAGTTTAACATCCCATTTGACGTACGGTGGCCTTTTCAATCCCAACAGTGACCCCTATTCACTGTGGGCAGGATGAGGAGTTTAGCAGAGAAAATTCTCTACAGTTGCCTAGTTGGACCTGCTGTTGTGCTATCTAACTGATCCTTTACACATTTATTAAGCTTGTCATAATGCTGTCTGTTACGCCTAGTAGTGTGTTGACTCATATTAATCTAGCACTTCTTTCTTTCAGAAATAAATTCCATAGCTTTATCACTCAAATAATTTTATTTCCTCTGTTCTCTTTTACCCAAAAGAGTACTGTTGGTTTTAAAAAAATCCTGTTTAAACTGATCCCATTCTTTCTCAACTTCAGAAGTAAGTAAATCACAATTGTCATAATGTCTATTATGGTATGTTTTGGCTAAATCTAGATCTTTCAAACCTTCAATGTTAAAGGTAATTTTCTTAACCTTAGTACATTTCTTAAGTTTCAGTTGCAAAACACTTTTGGCCAGATAATGGTCAGACCCAATTTTGGCTTCCCTGTATGATCTGGTATTCCTAACTGAACTAGCCCATTTGCTGTTAATTAAAATATAATCTATCATATTTCTGTGCAACCCATCAGGTGAAACCCATGTGTATTTATAAATGTCCCGGTGTTTGTAGTATGTGTTAGTTATTCGTAAACCATTAAGTTTACTTACCTGTAGAAGACATTTCCCATTGCCATCGGACCAAACTAAATCGGAACTACCAATGCCAAAGGGACCTAAACTGTTGCTTAGGTCCCTTTGGCAATCGGACTACCAATGCCAAAGGGACCTAAACTGTTGCCCAAAAAAAGGTCAGAGTCATACCAATGTATTCAAGTGATGATTTGATGTGTTTACCTAATTCCTTTAAAAGAAGAAACCACTCCAAATAATGTCAAATTACCACTTGGATACATCGGTATGACATCAAGAAACTTATCAGAAAGAATTAAAGAACATTAATATGATATCAAGAAAAAATTACCAACAGCTTTATCTAACGTCATTATCAACCATAATGCAACTCTGATCTTTGAAGGAGACAAAATTATTTACAATCCTAATATTAAATTTAAACTTTCATACAGTGAAAAAAATAATAATTCATATCAACAAAGATTTCTACTATAATGGCGAACTATGGATTTTTACCCACAGTCTGGAGACTCCTATTAAAAGACTACCCTAAACCAAACATCTTCATTAACAACAAAAAATACCACCAGTTTCCTAATAACACACTACAACAATAAAAACATGTCATTATATTTATCATCTGATTCTATAATGATGTCTCATGAATACGTATCTCAGTAATAATATATTATGACTCTTACATCAGTGTTTTTTCAAATATACCTTCTCTTAAATAGAATTAACCTACCACCATTTTGCTGATGAAAACACATTGCATGTTTCGAAATCTAGATACTAGTTTTGAAAAATTCTGTTATACAATTCTGATTATACGATGTGCTTCAACAATTTCTTGTTATTTAATACTGTGTGCAATTTTTCCACAAAATGATTCTACAGTGTTCCAAAATTAATATCATCAAGTACATTCATTTAGAAGTTAACATTCCTTTCCATCTATTTAGAACTATAAGTAAAAAGAGTAATTTAGAAGTGTAAGTATATCTACTATGTCATTAAATTGGACTTTGCTGAATTGTCTTCATCTTGGCTCATCTATTCACTTCTAATAACAAGACTCTTTCATATCATACACCAATCTATACTAGCATTTTAAGGTGATTTTATTCTTGTATTTTACATGTTTTCTTTTATAGTTTTTGGACTATAAAAGTAATTTTACCTACTGGACCAGACCAAGTATGCCTAATTTACCTAGTCTGATGGAATTTATTTAATCCTGTGTGCATTTATTTATATGCACTACACATTTTCAAGCTACTTCTTAGTCTGTGAAAAATTCAAGTTCCCAACTTTTTTTTCACTTAACAGTTATGGTGATCACAGATACACACATCTCCTTTTATTATTATAGATGTAGGAAGTATATAATGTACAATTTGAAAATGTAAAAGGAAATATGCAAACTAACATTTTTAACCTACTACTAGGAATTTCTAAAGAAAGCATCCAAGAAGTTTTTATGGGAAATGTTCTTCAAGCAAGTTGTGGTCAAGCACCAGCAAGACAGGCAGCTCTTGGAGCAGGTAATTGTGAATGGTACATAGGTAATAAGGCCAGAGTAGTACATGAACATATTTGATAACAATTAACAATGTAATCTGATTTTTTTCACATTAAGATATAAAATGAAAAATATTTCAAATATAAGGCAACTATAGATGATGTAGTAAAATATTTTTTTAGAAATTTAAATATTTCACAAGGAAACAGTTGCTTTATATTTCATACCCATTTCAGTATATCACTGTAATTAACCTCATATTATTAAAGGACTTGAGCAGCATTTTTTTCATTTGTTCAGTTGGCACATACAATAATTGTTATATAAATACATCGCCATACCAAAATGTTAGAGAATTTCCATGTTAATGGGAAACTAATTTTGAAACTTTATGATTTCTAAGATATGCATAGAAAAATGTGACTGAAATAAACGAAGATCATAATCAAATCTATTGAAATCTCAATTTGCAACACTATTCATTCAGTATTTAAAGAGATGGAAGCTAGAATATTTCATAAAGTAATGTGTCATAAGAATTTATCTCAGAAATTAATTAAGACTTAGTATTATTTCAAACCATTTAATAAAATGAACAATTTAGAACATACACAAGCAATAACCAATTTATAATTATATTTCCACTATCTGCACTGTTCAAGAATATCCCAATATTTTTTTTTATCCCACTATCATGTAGATGTAATAGTTTTGAGATCCTTATGATATCTAGTTAATATTATTATGCTGTTGGAACATATTAAAAGGTACTCCAAACAGTCAATTTCCAATAACAGCACAACATATCAACTGCAAAACATGCAGTTAATTGCTAGGAAAACTTATTTATTTTTGAAGTTTGTGTAATGATTATTTCAATATTAGACAATTATTGATGATTTGGTAAATATACTGCTCACAAAAATTAGGGGATATTTCTTCGCTTCATATTCATTTTGAAATATTCCCTAATTTTTGTGAGCAGTATATTTCGACTTCCATAACTCTCTACTGAATGAATATTATTGAAAATTGAGATTTAGATTTGGTTATGATCGTTAATTTATCTTTAGCAGCATTATACACATTTTAGAAGTTATAGAGCTTTGAAGTTGGATTCCCATTGGCACGGAAATTCTTTAATATTTTGATGACACATTATATTTTTTAAAGTTTTTGTGTAAAGTACCTGATGTACAATTATTTTTATTGTAAGTTTAAAACAAACACTTAATGTTTAGTTTCTGTTATAAACAACTTACTAATTTGTTATAGGTCTTTCAATTCATACACCATGTACTACAGTAAACAAAGTTTGTGCTTCTGGATTGAAAGCAATAATGTTAGGAGCACAAAGCATAATGTTGGGTCATCAGGTATGTGTGTTTTTACTAGGGATTCTTGAAAGCCCTATTACCTTGCCTTTTGGGCATAACTTTAAATATGGTTTTGAACCAACTGATGAGGTTAGAAGAATGTTTTGTGGAATTAGAGTATTGTATTTACTCATAATTTACAAATACACAGTCGTATCAGAATAACATGACCACCTACCATACATATACTATGGTAGATTGTCATATTATTCTGATACGACTGTATATTTTTAGAGATTTTAGATAAAATTCCCCACATATTAGGTGTTGTATATTGTGGGGCATTATTCATAAATTAATTTTTTTTTTTGTAGAAAGACAATTATTTTCAGGTTTTGATGATTGCATGACATGACAAAAGCCTGATTAATTTGCAGATATGTAATTGACTGACAAATGGTGAAACAATTCAATCCACTCATCCTTTAGCTCATGTACCTTCAGTGGCCTGAGAGAATCAACCACTGTAAACACTCTTCCTTATTATTTAGCATCAGTTGCTCTGGATCAGAAAACTATATTGTCTCTTCAACAGGAATAAGCAACAATTAAGTACTTCTTATAATGAGGCTTAAAACATTGTCATTGTATCAAATTAGGCACAACTGGAAAGAAAAATGGAAACTACTTTTTTTTATGGTATATTTTAAGTTTGTATATTTCTAAATGAATATGGGGTTAAACATTCTTTATTCAGGAATTATAAGTGTTGGGCTTGGAAAGACCACCATCCATTGGATGACATTAAGCCACAGCTCTGTGTGCAAGAGAGTTGGGTTGGGTTGTTTTACCTCTGAGCTATACTATATTGTCTCTTCAACAGGAATAAGCAACAATTAAGTACTTCTTATAATGAGACTTAAAACATTGTCATTGTATCAAATTAGGCACAACTGGAAAGAAAAATGGAAACTACTTTTTTTTTATGGTATATTTTAAGTTTGTATATTTCTAAATGAATATGGGGTTAAACATTCTTTATTCAGGAATTATAAGTGTTGGGCTTGGAAAGACCACCATCCATTGGATGACATTAAGCCACAGCTCTGTGTGCAAGAGAGTTGGGTTGTTTTACCTCTGAGCGGCACTTTTTTTGCACACCATGGGCTAAATGGCCAGGTCACATTGACCCCGAAGGCTCAGAGAAGGTTGGGGGAGGGGACCTACTGGAATAGCTGTTGGGAGACAGATGGTAGCCTCCCGTCAAGGCCATCCAGCGTGTTCTTTAACGTGCACAGGGTATGGCTCTACTGCACATGGGGCCATGGCTTAACGTCCCATCCGACGGACGGCGGTCTTTCCAAGCCCATTGGTGTCCCCTATTGACCGTGGGCAGGGCGGGGAATTTTGCGGCGATAAATCTCAACGCTGACCCAGCTGGGACTCGAACCTGGGAACTACAGATTACGAGCCTGGCATGCTACCGACTGAGCCACCCCCACCCCTGTGTGCAAGAGAGCCATACCCTGTACATGTGGAATGGCATTGATGGGAGGCTTCCATCTGTCTCCTAATAGCTATCCAGTGAGTCCCCCTTCCCATCTTTCTATGAGACCTTGAGTTCTTTGTTATCTGACTATTTATCCCAGTGTGTACACAAACGTATGAGTGCTCACTGACTTCTCCTATGCAAAATGAGTTGCACTCACATAATGAGGAAGAGGAGGAAGCTATGTCCTGCATGCTAAAGGGGTGTATATAAGAGGTTGGTGATTCAATTGAGAGCAAAGTTATGGACATGATGGATAAAACCAAGGATTTATTTAAGTTTACAAAAAGCCAAATTGTGGGTGCACAAAGGGTTGGTATGTCCATTTTAGAAATGGCAACACTTGTGAATTGTTCGAGGGCCTCCATGATTAAATTATAGCATGAATGGTGCCAAAATGGTGTCAACCACTAGCAACACAACTGTAAAGAGCAGCGGAAGTTGGATTCCAGAGGTGAACGACAGGTGCGTCGCCTTGTACAGGGAATTGGGGCTACACAGTTTCACAGTTGATGGTCCAATACTATATGGGTCAACCACAAACAATATACTGTGTGAATATCCATTGCACTCTGTCACTGATGGGCTACAGGAGCAGATGCTCTATCTGCCACCCTCTTCTAACAACAGTCCATCAATGTAAATGACTCTGCTGGTGCCAACTGCATGTGAATTTGATGATAGAAGATTGGAAGCAAGTGTGCTGGTCTGATGATTTGCAAATATGTACTCCATTCTGTTGATGGTCAACTACATATTTGGCATCAGCACATGAGACTTATGGATCCATCATGCATGGCATCGACTGTCCAGGCCAGTTAAATGTGGTATGTTTAGCTGACATGAACTGAGACCCCTGGTGTGTGTGTGTGTGTGTGTGGACCAACATATGGATGCTGGCTACTACCAGGGACTGCTTGCTGACAATGTACCTCCACAATGTTGTACCTCCACCCAGAGAGGGATGGGTTCCTTCAGGGCGATAATCCCCCATGTCATAAGGCCTGTCTCAAGCAGCCGTTCTCTCGGAAGAAAGAAGTAGTATGTAGGTGGTCGTAATTCAGTGAGCACCCAATGTACCACTCAGAAGTAAAAAAGCAAAAGATGACAAGCTGCATTTGTACCTTAGAGAAGATTATGTAAATTAATGGCAAGTTATTTAAATGAAGTAAAGTATGGTTAGAATAGTTTATTATTATAATTGTTAGAATGGTTTAATACAGATCCAGAATTCCTTTGAAAAACTAAATTTTCCACATAGTTTGGCAAATGCTATAATCATGGTCTCTTTTAATTTTTCATTTTAACCCCTTAACTTTTTATGATGAATATATATATATGTCACAAAAAATGACTGAACTGAGTATATCCAAATAGAATATGCTGAGACAGGAATCAGCCAGAGTTAAAAGCTGAGCAGTAGTTAAAAGGTTAATGTCTAATTTTTGAACATGAGCAAACACCTTTTCAAAAATGCACTTTGTTTCATTTTCTTGCATTCTTTAAACAAACATACATGGCAAGTAGTGCTAGAACAATGTAGCTGCTTCATGAATTACACGTTTCCATTAATTTGACAATCTTCTATATTTTTATATACAAAGAATTTTTTTTTTAATCTGTTATGCAAGCACACGTTTCGCCTACTCTCCAACAGTCAAATTCTAGGATGATAAAAAAAGATTAATATTTAAGAAACAAATTTTTTTGTATATTAACTTTTTTTAATCCATATTTCTGTAATACTATTATTTTTTTTTTCTCCCATCATCATTCTTTGTATTTCTCCCTTCCAAAATTAAATTTAGGTTATCTCAAAATATTTTGTGACAACATACCTGGTGTTATGGATAAGCAAATATAGTATATAGAATAATTTGTAGCTCAAGTTAGTATGCAAAAGAATGAAGATCATAGTAATATATATATTTCATGATTTACAATTTTAGGAAGTTATTGTAGCAGGTGGCATGGAAAGTATGACAAATACACCTTATTATCTTGCTAGAGGTGAAACACCATACGGGAGCATTACTTTAAAGGTATATTTTTTTATAACATAAATTTACTTAGGTATTGCTGTTGTAATTAATCCAAAATCATAAATTGCAACTAAAAATAACTAACTATAAGTATTATTATGTTTAATTGTTTTAAAACTGAAAATGTGATTTTATTTGTTATTGGGGATAGTAACATAAAAATGATTCTTTTCCTTCTTACCATGAAAGGGTACTTTTATACCATTCTCACCCTTATACCTTGTCGTACATAAGTAAATTATGATTTATTATATATAACATAAATGTCCAGTTCTAGTGCAACCTCAAAATAAAGGTGACATCAAATTTTAAAAATCATAAAATTAATTTTTTGACAATTTTAAAATTCCTCTCACATTACACTTAATTTCTAAGGCAAATAAAAAGAAATGGAAAATGATAACCACTCTGATTTAAGACTACATAGTATGTTTTAGGAAAATGTTATGCAGAATAAAAGAGCTTGCTAATTTGTGTTTTCATTCCTTGTTTAATAGTAACATCATTTTGTTGCTATTTTTTTCTCGTGGGCCAAATTTTATTCTTTTCTATGACCACAATTTCTCTACCTCGGAGATTTTCATAACATTTGAAATGCACGATTTCTTAAAGCCATGAACAATATTTGCAGTGGAAATCAAATCCCACGTATCTAAATACCTGTAACACAGCTTTGGATGAGTTTTTATATTACTGGTGAGAATAAATGTGGGTGTCACCAGGTCAAAGCCAATCTGTATACTTCTTTCTTGGGTTGTATTTGAATGGTGTATTAACAGTTATATCTGAAATTTGCAATGGAAGGCCATACCTCTGTAGATAACAATCAAATTGGAATTAGTGGATTAGGTGGACCTTATGACTAGGTGGCTCCTAAATGCATAAAGTACAGGCATTGCTCTTTCTGAGAAGCATTCCTACTTTCCTTTCCCAAATAACTAATATAATCTAAAATGAACCTTCCACATTTTCTATAGCACTCATACTATCACATCAGAAGGTAATATTTCCTTTGTCGTAGTTTTTCTTTTTAAAATGATGTAGAGGAAGTTTTGTTCCACTTTTTAGAACTGATAGCATGCAGTCACTCTAGATTTCTCATTTATAATAGATTTTATTACTATTCATTATTCCCTTCAGTTATGAACGATAGTATTTGTAAACATATAAAAAAAATTCTTCTTTACTTTATTATCTGCAAATTAAAGAAGGAAGTGATATGTTTTCCTTAAGCTAATACAATGATGTTGAAATGAGTTTTTTTACTGAAATCTGTTGGTATCCTTTGTATTAAACTTGTATATTATGTGAGAGCTAACTCATTTCATAGCATCCTCTTTGCACACAGGCGCATTATAGATTTATAGATGTAGTTGCTGATGCATCATAAAACCCCAATCAACCAATCCTCCCATACTGTTCCAAATTTTCAATTCAGTTTCTGCTCTGGTATTGTTAAATAACTTGCAACTTCCTGTTTTTTAAGCTCAGATAGTGTCTCTCATTATGATAATTTTTTGCTTAGTTGATTCTTGTTTTTTGCTTTCAGTTAGTCATTCATTTATGAATGAAGATATATAATAAAAGCTTATTTAATATACTACAATCTAGCTCAAACACTGTTCACAAAGACAGAGTTCCAAACTGACTGACTTAAATGTTTTTCGATCTTGTTAAAAGGAAGGAAAACTGTTGCTAGAAGATAAATTATATTTGGCTATATTCTTTAGCATGTAAAGTGCAAGAGCATATTATAAGCTAGGTATGGAGTTTTTAACTTCAATTTTTGAGGAAGGAAAAAAGACAAGTATGATAATATTATACACATTATTGCATTTATTGTACATCTAAATATGTATAAGCTGCTTGTCACTGAAATTTCACCACCTGCAAGGATTGCTAGCTTTGAGGCTCAAAACAAGTGGAGTGATAGCAGTGTAAACAAGAAATGGTTGTCTGTGTATCAAATTATCAGTATTTACCTATGAAAATGGGGTATACATCAATTAACCCTTTCAGTGTCCATGATGTCTGTATACGTTCACAGGATCCGAAATGAGGGGCCAAGGATGTACATATCCGTTTTTAGTACAACAAAAAAAAAATTGTTTTTTAAAAATAAAAATTGCCATTATAATTTATATATATATCTTATAAAAATATATAATTCAGGCTTGAAAAATATTTTGTTTTTTAATTTGATGTATATTTTATTAAACTACAATATAAATAATTTTATAAAGCCATCTGATTGCCATTTCTTAGAAACATTAAATGGTATTGCCGATTTGCTTGTTAACATTCCTATTTCCTGAAGCAACCTTCTGATTTAAGCTCACAAGTTTGATTTGATTATCAACAAATTTTTCCTTAAATTTTCAAAAATCTCCTAAAAATTAACAGAAAAAAACTGCTATTTTTAAAAACTAGATTTTGAAAGTAATTACAAAGTATGTACCACCTTTTTTTTTCATTTCACACTCTTTTTCTGTCATAAATCTATTTCACTATTCCCAAATTATTTTTATCATTTTCCCCAGCATTCTATGCATCTTTCCCACTCTTAAAATTGAAACTGGAAGCAAGCACATCCTTCTTAGAAATTCTAATTGCAGCTGCATTTAATTAGTTATGCTTCACTTAGGCAAACAAGAGGCAGATGGCTGACACATGCTATCTCCGTTCCATATGCTATGCGTTTTTTACAGTTTTTGTCCGGTATATTGGATACCCTTTGTAAAGTTAGTATTTACTTTTTTTATATATAAACCTTAGTGTTCATTTCAGTAGATTTATTTCCAGAAATTAGCGATCATTTGGCCGATTGATAAGTATTGATTTTTCATAGTTATGCCTACATCAGATGGCTGGCCTACATCTTGTTACTGTAGATATTTTAACATCGCATTAGGCTATATGTTAATTTTTATTGTTTATTACTTTTCCAGTAAAACTTTATCTGGTATCATTTACTGAAAATAAATGAGATCTTCGATATGGAAGCAAATTCATTTCTGTAGATTTATTTCTGTTAGTTAACGATTTTCAGTTGGCTGATTTATCCTACATGAGAGGCCGGCTTTAAAGTTGTTGCAGATATTTCATTTAACTCCCATTAGGTTGTATGTAATTTTTCTTTTATTATTTCTTGTAGTTTTTAGTAAAAAAAAAAAACTTTGAACTTGTACTTTTTTTCTTAAAATGAGTATCTTGGATATGGAAGCAAGATAAACTTCCTTGCTATGGAAATCAGCTGTCATGTGGGAGGGCAATTTCGGGAAAGCTTCCCCTCTGCTAAACTCACTGTGAAAGTTTCACCCCACCCTCTAGAAAAAAAAAAGTTTTTTTTTTAAATTATGAGTTTTAATGTTTATATTGAATGATTTTAAAGGCAACCCCCCCCCCCCATTCAATACCTTGACTGTGCCACACAAACGATATAGCGCTGTTTTTTTTTGCTTTGCACAAACAGAAATAAAAATTATATTTCATGAATATTATGAATGAATATATTATTCGGAAGGAAAATTCCTTTCAATAAATATATAACTTAACTATTTTTATTCATCAGGTTTTCCAAAATGAAGCCTTAATTGTATAGTGTGATCTTTTTTTTTTCACCATATCACATTGGAAAAAGGCTTATTAAAAATCAATATGCTTGTAAATTTGTTTATATTATTTGTTTTTGACTTGTTTATCTGACTCAGCACAATTGGCTAAAAGCCTGGAATTTTCTCAAGATATGGTACTGAGAAAAAAATTATAAAATGAGAGAAATATTTACTGGAACCAAAAAAATAAGTTTTTCATACTTGCCTCTGGATGAAAACCAGTTTTTCTGGCTGGACACTGGAAGGGTTAAAAGTATGGCCTCCATGAACAGCAATACAAACGGCCAAATGTTGTAGTGAGTTTTAAAGGTGGCAAATATCGTAGTGAATACTGAGTCATGATTCATGCACTTGTGCCATGAGCTGGTCAGCAATGGTAGGAGGCTGAGAGGTGATTGCCAGTAAGTGTCCCATCATATCTCAAATAAGTTTGATGGATAACAGACCTGAGGAATGAATGTGCAAGCCAAGGAAGCATATTCACATCATGTAGGCACCGTCAGGGTACATGAAAGCTTTATGTGGGTAGGCATTGGTCTGCTGAAAAAAGTAATGTTTGGGATATATCGTAGCTAGGGCAGAAGCACTGACCCCAGAATGGTTCAGCATAATGTCTTGGTGTCAATGTGCCATTGATAACAACTAGATGTGAACAGCTATCATAACTGATGGTTCCATACGCCATGATTCCATGTATCGGCCCAGTATGATGCTCCCTGATGTAGGATGGATTACCTCTGTCTTCATGATACCAGTCTTGTCCCCAAGCAGCTCTCTCCCTGCAGCACTCAGATGATTATAGGATGGTGTCGGAGGTAGACGAGCTAAATGGATGATGCAAATGCAACCCTGATTCTTCAGTAGTTGTCTTCTAATCCATCTTCGAATTGTGCTCCCCAATACAGCTGCAGATAGGAATGGCATTACAATGTTGGAAATTTGGCAGCTTGTGACAGACCCTGTCGCTTATCAATGGATCTGTCAATTCTTCCATTCAGATGTTCTTCTGATGCCACCAGAGCTTTGGCAACATGTCCAGATATCTTCCTGTACTCACTGTTACCAACAGCATCCAACCTTTTGGCATCACAACTTATATGGATAGCAATTTGAGTGTTGACCAACCAGTTTCTGACAATCCAGTGATTTGACCCCTTTGAAATTCTGTCAGCTGTACATAATGCCTTATGCATGTTAAAGGCATTGCACTCTCTTCATAAGTCATTCACTCACATTTTGTTTTCCTGCTGATGTTTACCCCCATTTTCATAGCCCCCTTCTAATTCCTGCATCAGCACAGTGCCAGATACATTATTGGACATTCTAATGTGTTGATCAGCCTGACATTCAGATTGTTTGTATCCATATAGTCACAACTCTGCAGGCAAATCATCACATCAATCTGTCCATTCTTTCTAGATTGGGCAGTTTCAATGACAAACAATGCATGTATGAAATGTTGCTAATTTTCTTTCCATAACACTAGAATTTGCTTTCCTTGTATATTTTTGCATGTAAATGTTTTCTAACTATTACCATTATTTATAATAAAAGTGTTTTATTTTACAGGATGCTTTGCTATGTGATGGTCTGACAGATATGTATGGCAGTGGTCATATGGTAATTGAGAATATTTTTCATCAGTTATGGTTGCTGAAATATAGTAGTCATTAGCTTTCAATAAATAATATTTAAAAATAGTATAATTTTTCATTATCTTCTGTCAAAATCAGGTTTTAAATATTTTCTTTAATGCAAAAGTGCATACCTTAGTTTTGAACAAGTTAATTAGAAAGCACATAATTTCTGATGCACTTGCATTACAGTAAAAATTACACTACACCAGATTTTCCTTGAATGAATTAAAAAAACTAGAATTTTTATTCCACGTGTAGATATACTTGATGCATAGCTTCCTTAAAGAATTTTTCACTTGCTACTTTCACTGAATAAAATGTCAAGTTTTTGCTCATTCTTGGTTAATTTTAAGTTGCTTGCATTGTTACATCTGGAGTTATTACCTCTATTTAGGAAGTAAGTTATTTTTTGAGGTTGTAATAATTTAACCTTAGGATTGCCAAAGTAAGGATGAATGTGTTATAAAGAAATTTAGAAATAATTAAAAATCTAAAAGTCACAAAATAATTTTTAGTGAGTGAGGATTAATGGACTACTTCACCATGATAACGTGTGTGTTAAAAAGTAGAAAATATGCGTTTCCTTAAAGACTGTTTATTCAACACCTACCTTTTATTACTGTATGCAAAAAAGCTTTTGCAGTATGTTACTATAATTTTTTCTATGCTTTTTCCAAACATCTATTGTTTGCTTAGATATAGCTGAAAGGCATATGAACACAAGCTGACTGCATTTATGTACATAATACTGGTACATAAGCTGATGAATATCTCACTGGCAGTGATTGACTTAATCACTTAAGTAATCACTAAGAATGTTAAACTTTTCAGTCCTATGACCTTATTACTTTATCAACTGTGATTAACCCTCTTCTGATGCCACCTTGAACTGAATTCAAAATGGTGATTTTTCTGAATTATTGCAATTGACTCATGCAAGGGTACACTATCAGTTTTGAGAACCTTTCCACTTCCTGTGTAAGTCTAAAAAATGAATGAATCTCAAGGCTGAACTTTTATCTCTTCTCAGCAAAAAGAAAAGGCAAATTTATAACCATATTCTGAAGTTAGTAGCAGATATAGAGCAATGTTACACACCAAAATAAAAGCAGTTTATTCCACATAATAAAATAATAGAAACTATAAAAATAAATTCATTTTTTCTAATAAAGGCAAAAAATTGCTGTCTTTTCATTTAAATTTCATCAAAATACTTTTTTTATATAAATATTTCATAATATTTTATTATCAGTATGGTTAATAAATTCAATTTATAAGCCAATGTTAAAGTAGGCCTAAAAACTAGTGTTTTAAAAAAATTGCTTTGAAACAAGATAGTTTTTTAAGTTATTAAAATGTCATAAAAATGATAAATACATGTTTTGCAAAAAAGTGAAAGATCATTTTCGAAATATTGGTACAAAAATTTGCATAAAATTTGCATATTTTTTTACCTAAGCTACTAAGACTTAAAAGTGATTAAAGTTATGGTTAATAGTAATCATATCTGATAAATTTATTATCCTAAATATTAAACCTTTTTACACAATACTATACAATAGTTTTGGCAAGGCCAGTGGTTTTGGTAGAAAACTATGACTGTTACACTGACTTCAGATATGAAAATTTATAAATAATCATTCTATGAAACTGAATCATTAATAAATAATAAAACCAGTTTTAGAAATAACAAAAGAAGCTTTAAAAATTAAAAAGTAGTAGTTTACTACTGAAATCCTTAGAGCTAGGGATGTTTTTGCTACCACGTGACTGAATGAAATTTTGAATATCTTTTATGATAAAGGCATTGTTCCTAAGGATTTTACCAGAGGTATTATTATCTATATTTTTAAAAAAGGTGATCTCAGTTCTTGTGAAAACTGTATGGGTATCAGCCTACTTTCTGTTCTAGGTAAAATTCTTTGCATCATTGTATTTAATAGAATTAAGAATCTTGTTGGCATTTTGGTGATGAGCATTGTGGATTCAGAAGTGGTAGGGGATGGGTAGATCAGATTTTTTCACTTAGGCAGATTCTTCAGAAATGTTTAGATTTTCAGAAACCTGTGGTTACTAGCTTTGTAGATTTCAAAAAGGGGTTTGACCCTGTTGATCATCATAATTTGTGGTTGATCATGACATCATATGGCATACCTGATAACTTAGTTAACATAATGAAAGCTCTGAAATAGCACTGAATCATGAGAGTTGGTTTAGCATTGCTTCTGGTTTTTGACAAGGGTGTATTTTGTCTCCTTTTCTGTTTGGTTATTGATTATATTATGTGAAATTCACTGCAAAGGAAAGATTTTAGGCTTAAATGGTTAAAGATCTGAAAAATTCTGATTTAGATTAATACCTGATAACTTAGTTAACATAATGAAAGCTCTGAAATAGCACTGAATCATGAGAGTTGGTTTAACATTGCTTCTAGTGTTTGACAAGGGTGTATTTTGTCTCCTTTTCTGTTTGGTTATTGATTATATTATGTGAAATTCACTGCAAAGGAAATATTTTAGGCTTAAATGGTTAAAGATCTGAAAAATTCTGATTTAGATTATGCTGATGATTTAGTCCTTTTGGCAAATAATGTTGATGAGATGAACTCTTTCATTAGAGCTGTTGATCAGACTGGTAGTACAGTAGATTTGCTGATAAATAGAGAGAAAACTAAAGTCATAAAAAATGGCCAGGTGGGTTGAGTTTCAGTTAATTTTTAAATTAATGTTTTGTAATTTTTTTCTGCTAATAGTAATTGATGTGTTTATGTAAAATCTGGATGAGTTTTATTCCTGTTAAATGATGCCACAGGCACACTACAAAATTCTTACTTTTAACTGAAATCTGAGCAGTGAGATAGTACAAATTTCAGTGACCAAGTGATTAATGTGCCAGTCTGCAGTAAAAAGTGATCAGGGTTCATTAAGTCCAGTAAGTTATGAAAGAGGTCTCAACTTCCTCAAAGGCCTTCTGTATGGCAGATTAAACTGACAAGCTCCTGTCGGACCTCTGACAAGCAGCTGCTTGAGGGATAGCTTTTTCTGTCCCAGCAGCTGAGTGGTTAGTGCACTTAGCTGCAGTGCAAAGGAACCTGGTTTCAAGCCCTTGATAAGGTAGGGACATTTCATGTGTTTCTGCTGAGATGTTTCCTCGTAGACCTTGTTGGTGTATTATAGTGACAGGCTCCTGTTAGACCTCTATGGCAAGCAGCAAATCACCTGACATATGCAGTTCCCAGGTTCGAGTCCCAGCTGGGTCAGTGTTGAGATTTATCTCTGCAAAATTTCCCACCCTGCACACAGTCAGTAGGTGACACTGATGGGCTTGGAAAGGCTGTCAGTCATAGGATGGGATGTTAAGTCATGGCCCCGTGTGCAGGAGATCCATACCCTGTGCAAGTTACAGAACACGCTGGATGGCCTTAACAGAAGGCTACCATCTGTCTCCTAACAGCTGTTCCAGTAGGTTCCCTCCCCAAACCTCTGAGTCTTCAGGGTCCTTGTGACCTGGCCATTTAGCCCATTGTGTGCAAAAAAGTGCCACTCAGAGGTAAAACAACCCAACAACAACCCTGACATATTACCAGGCTGTCATAGGTTTATACCTCACTTTCATTTTAACTCTTTATTTATACACTTTCTTTAATAATATGATTTTAGAGCAGTTCAACACAACTTTTTATAATGTTACCTTTTGAATTTTGTGTATACCATGTGACCAACATTTTTACTCTATGAATTTCAGAGATAACTGCAAATTTTTGTTTAATGATAACATTAAAATTATTTATATTAGGGCGATTGTGCTGAAGTTATAGCTGAAAGATACAACTTGACTAGGAAGCAGCAGGATGAATATGCTGTAGTCAGTTATAAAAGAAGTATGGCAGCAGTAGAGGTATGTTTTTGAGTCAACTGTTTAAATTATTATTGTAATTACATTGCTGATGTAACAAAGTAATTTGTTCCATAAAGTTAATGTATTTCATTCTTCTTTGAGATCACATAGACTAATCAACAATGCTTTTGATGGTAAACACCTTATTTTACTGATAGTTAAGCAAAGGGAGTCTATGTAATGGAATACACTCACTTATGTTCTCCTGCAAATCCATAGCCTGGACTTTTATTGCAAGTAAGCAAACCCATAATGTTGATTTGATGGAAATGGAGCTGTTCGCCATTTTTTACAGATGAATGAACAACTCCAATTAACATGAAATTTTATTCATCTCTAGAGGATGAGAAGAAGCATATTAGTTTACTTACACAAGTGAATTGCTTTTATAACTGAATTTGAAATTGTGACATTGATATTGAGTATTACAACTTCGTGTAATTCATGACTTCTAAAATAACTTCTAAAACTTGTTTAGAAAGCTTTAAAAATTATCAGAATGCATGGCAGAATAAGATTTAGTTGTAATTTTAAAATATTTTTAAGGCTCAACCATTTTTTAAAAATGCTCAACCACCTTTAAACTTAATTACATTCTATATTACATAACTATATTTACATTCCAGTGGTCTCTTGCAAAAGATAAAACGAATGAGATGAATGATCTGTAAATTGCTTCGAGTGGAATGAGTTAAGAAGCTTTATATCTATAAATTTATAATTGGATTTAATTAACATTTGTAATTAATGTGTCTTAATTTGAGATTATAGTAACAAATGTAATATAACAAATAAAATTTTAACATAAAATTATATTGTAATATATTAATTATTATAATACAAAAAATTTAAATTTAATATAAAAATGCAAGCAAGAAGTTAAGCAATGTTATCTTTCTGTGGACACTTTTAGTGTAAAGTCATTTCCTTAGTCAGAAAATGTGTTTTTATCACAATGAGAGTTAACTCAATGAACCCAGTAAGAGCATCAAGTTATTTTTGGATTCATTAGTGAGCACGATAGTAATCATTCCACTGAAAAAATAGGAAGTGTAGCTGGAGGATACACTTCCTATTTTTTCAGGATAAATAGGAAGTATATCTAAAAATATAAAAAACATGACAAATTTTTGCCCTAGAAACATTGCCAGGACATTCGGACATAGATGGGAAAAATGCTGTCCTGCACAAAGCAAGACATCTAGGTTACCTATTTTTCCATCAGATTAATTAAGTTGCCTAGGTTAGCAGTTTTTAGGTAGCAATATATGTTCATTAGTACAAAATATTCTGGAACAAAAACTGTCATTAACAAAATATTCCGTATATATTATTATATTTTAACAGAAATATAAATATTCTAGAGAAATTTTCTACTAAAACTAAAATGTCACATTTTATTATCATTTTGTTGATTTTTATTTGACTATTAGTACTTCTAAGGTCCATAAATTTATATTTAGTGTATGATTTAATGTTTGTGCAATATTACCTAAAATTATTTTATGTTGGAAAAAATAATTAATATAAAGTATGTTCTGCTGAGGACCCGCCATCCTCGCAGATTCCTTCTACTTTGGTGTATTAAATTGACAGGCTCCTGTCAGACCTCTGTGGCAAGCAGCTGCTTGAGGAGGTATTTATTTATTTATTTATAAAATGTGTGCTGTACTGCATTGATCTGAACAGTTTACGCATTTAATTAGCAAATACAGTATGAACATAAACCATTAAATAGGTGATGGAGGCAGTAAATGGATGTTTACCTGGGTAATATGAACTGTTAAAGCACTTGTGCTTGCAGGGTAGATCATATGTGCTGAGAAAGAGCTTACAATACATTAGAAACAGGAGGAAACATATAAAGCAAAAGTGAAAAATTTATTACCATTAAATTGAAGAGAGTTTTTCGATGTATTTATTCATATATTAAGGAAGATATCACTCTGAATTTAACATCAATCAATTTTAGAGGAAGAATCTCTTCAATTTGATCAATTTTATACTTAGAATATACTTTTCGTCTTCATAACATGCTTGTCATTGTTACTTGAGGCTGAGAGCAGTTGGGACGAGGCCTTCATGAGACAGAGAATTGTGTACTGTTGGTATAGAAAGTTCATAGCATCAATTAGAGGAGATCTTGATTGGTGGTCAGTAGTCAGAGCACCTGGCATATCATCAGGAGGTCATGGGTTCATATCCCACCTGGCTCAAGACAATTTTTCCTCTAAAATTGATTGACAAATTCAGAGTGATATCTTCCTTAATTTATTATCATATTTTAACAAACCAATTACAACTGCCATGAATTGGTTTAAAATATTTGATACATTTATGCCTAATATTTTTTACATATTATTTTTATGAAAGGTAATTTGAGATCAGCATAATGAAGGAGTTCTATGCTTAGAGAGGTAAACATCCTTATGCATAATTCCTAATTTGTTTCTTTTAGACATATTTGTGTTTTCAGTTACCTCACAGAGTTCATCATTTAATGATTAAGTTCTAATAATTTAATTATTATTATTTATTGTGTCCATGTTATGTAATATGTGTTAAAAGTTATTCACCACATATTTTAAGCTCATTTACAATGTGAGCAAAAAATATTAATTTTCTTTGTACCCACTATTACATTTCTCTTCATAGAATTTGAAATTCTGAATTTTGTGTGCCATTCAACTTTCAGCATAAAACTTAATTTGCCACATAATGTTCTATCAGCATAATTTCTTCATTTATGCTGCTTTATGAGCTTTTTATAGTTTTATTCTGAAACTTTGGCAAATGAAAATAATAAATAGGTATTTTTTTGTGGTTTCATATTTGTTAATTTTTTTACTCAGTTAAAATTCATTATTTCTTTAATAGATTGGCAAAACTTTTTTTCCAAAAACATTTATTGATGTAACCAATAGTAATGCATGTAATAAAGTTATTTACTGCTTAGCAAACTGAAGTTTGTAAGTTAGCATGGTATGATACTTTGTTTTGGGGTGCCATTAGTGTTAGCGTACATTAGCAAATTTTTGTATATAATTGTTTTCTTTTGATCTATATAATTTAACATTTTTCAGTTCGGTTGTTTGTTAATGATTAAGTTCTAATAATTTAATTAATAAATATTAGCAAATTTTTGTATAATGTGATTGTTTTCTCTTAATTTGTAAAATTTAACATTTTCAGTTGCTAGTGTCAGCAAGAAATTGTGTCAATTACTATTCCTGGGAAAAAAGGCAAACCAGATTTAATAATTTCTGATGATGAAGAGTATAGGCGAGTAAATTTTGACAAATTACCAATCATTTCTCCAGCATTTTGTCCATGGCTAAATGGCCAGGTCACAAGGACCCCAAAAGCTCAGAGAAGGTTGGGGGAGGGGACCCACTGGAACAGCTGTTGGGAGACAGATGGTAGTCTCCCATCAAGGTCATCCAGTGTGTTCTTTAACTTGCAGAGGGTATGGCTCTCCCACACACGGGGCCATGGCTTAATGTCCCATCTGATGGAAGTGGCCTTTCCAAGCCCATTGTTCCCTACTGACCTTGGGGAGGGTGGGGTTTTCAGTTGGGAGTACCTCAGAAAGAAATTGTGTTGTAAGGTAGCATGGTATTAGGTTTTGTATTGGGGTACCAGTAGTATTACTGTTTAGAAAATTTTTGTACAATGTGATTCTTTTCTCTTAATTTGTAAAATTTAACATTTTCAGTTGGGAGTACCTCAGCAAGAAATTATGTCGATTACTATTCCTGGGAAAAAAGGCAAACCAGATTTAATAATTGCTGACGATGAAGAGTATAAGCGAGTAAATTTTGACAAATTGCCAACCATTTCTCCAGCATTTAAGAAGGATGGAGGTAGTATTTTATGAAAAGCTTATTCAATGTACACATTTTTTTAATCAAAAATTTCCTGATTTTAGTATTATGAAAATTTTATTAAATTTTATATTGTGGAAGCTTTTATGTTTAAACAATGCCAAAGAAACTTTTATAAACAAATTTTGTACAATCTTTAGAAGTCACCTACTTAAAAGCAGTGCTGTCACCTACTTAAAAGCAGTTAATTCCTGCCAAATTTCATCCCCCAGAAAATAGTTACTTTAGTTAAGTAGGTTGGGTCAGGTTGTTTTACCTATGAGCAGCACTTTTTTGCACACAATGGGCTAAATGGCCAGGTCATAAGGACCCCGAGGGCTCAGAGAGGGTTGAGAGTAGGGGACCCACTGGACAGTTGTTAATAGATGGATGGTAGCCTCCCATTAAAACCATCCAGCATGTTCTTTAATGTGCACAGGTATGGCTCTCTTGCATACAGGACCATGGCTTAACATCCCATCCTAAGCATGGCAGCCTTTCCAAGCCCATTGATTTCCCCTACTGATTAAGGGTAGTGTGGGAACTTTTACAGAGATAAATCTCAATGTTGGCCCAGCTGGGACTCGAACCTGGGAATTTGAGATTACGAGCCTGGCACGCTACTGACTGAACCACCCCAGCCCCATCAGTTAAGTAGATAATTGTCTGCCTTTTTGGCACTACTTTTGACTGGGATCACTAACCATATCATCAGGTACAACCTACTTATGATTCACCTAATCAACTTAAGCTGTGCTCTGTATCTATTTTGAAGGAAAGGATTAATTGACAGAACTGATGTACAAGAGCCATCTTTTATATGCATTATCTCAGTGGTACAACTTCTGTATCAGTGGTTCTCAGAATATTTTACCATGTTTCATCTGTAGCAAACAGAAACTTGTGACTGCATTACTAAATTTATGATAAAAGTCTCACACAAAGAGCACCTAAGTAGTGTAACATGATATAATAAGTTAAAATATTTAAAAAAGTTATGTTGGTAACATTACAGTTGAAGGCATAAAAGATTTCTTGATACAACAATACCTAAAATATAACTAAAAGTATGTGTAAGAATAAATGAAAAATATGTTCATTTAAATATAGTTACTTATTAAAAAGAAAATTGTGTACACTTCTCTCTTCTAATGCAAGTAACATTGTTGCATTAAGGTTTTGATCAGTTTTGAATATTTTTTATGAAATCATGGGTATATAAATAAATAATAAATCACCTTTACACACTGATATATCATATGCACTATAGATCAATAATCTTGTTGATATAGGTGCAATAATATAGATCGAGTCAATAAAGATGGGAATAAATTCAGTCAAAGTTCCAAATTCCATAAATATGGGGTAATGCACTTAGTTATAATTGGGACAATGTTAGACAAATAGTAGAGAGCCAAAAAGAAAGTTGTCAAATTTCACATCAAAAACTGTTATGCACACTAAAATCTCTCAAAAGATACACACAAAATTATATGATTAGATGGTAGCACATGATGAAAAATGCACACAAGCAAAATAACAATATACCAATTTCAAATATAATTTATATTCTTCATCACCAATGTGGTAGTAAGCCGAAAATTAAACTGAAATTGAAGGTAAATTTGAAAGTTTTTTTTATTTAAAATTTACCTTCTAATTTCAGCTTCATTTTGACTTGTCACCATATTGCTGATGAAGAATATAAAGTATAATTGAAATCTATATTTATTTTGCTTATACATATTTTTTATTATGTGCCACCATTTAATATAATTTTGTGCAAGTCCCTCAAGACATTTTAGTGTGCATAACAGCTTTTGATGTGAAATTCAGCAAATGTTGTTGGTGATCTCTACTATTTGTTTAGCATTGTTCCAATTATAACTGTAAGTGCATTACTCCATATTTATGGAATTAAATTGGAACTTTGAGTCAATAAAGACAGGAGAAAATTCAGTCAATCTGTATTATTATACATACATCAAGAAGATTATTGATCTACATTGCATATTGTATATCAGTGTTTTATGGTAATTTATTATTTACTGTATATATGCACAGAAAATTGTTACATTTATATATTATTACCATGAAAGGTACTAAATGACCTTTCACACACAACTATTGTTGGAAACATGTTTGCTCAAAATCAGCATATAAGAGCAACGTCTTTATAATTCTCTGTTTATATAAATCATATTAAAATTATTTTTTTTTTGTAATAAAATACCATCATTTAACCTTTTTTTTCACTGCATTGTAAATATTTCTAGCATTCAAACATTCCTTTAGAGAAGTAGAGCACAGTAGTTTCTCACCAAAATGTCTGTGGTCACAATTCAAATAAAAATTGAAGAAAGAACTGTAACGAGACATTCAGCAACTTCTGTTCTTATAAAGATTCTAAATTTTTCATTCTATGGGTATCATTAAAAAGATTATTAAAATTACTGGCAGTGTCATGCTCTCAGAGAATAAAGTTATCACTGCAATATTTCAGAAGTAGAATTAAAGAAGATTGATATGTTTGGGGATGATAGATGGATTGTCTTTTTAAAACAGTCCAAGAATTTTAAAATACAGCATTCTATAATCGTCTGTTATTAAAAATTATTCTTAAAACTTAAATATTTGCACAATTTCACATTAAGTTGGTAGTGTTATAAATGATTATGGAATATTGTGATGATGATAATAATATGTTGTGGTGGTCTCACCTGACTGCCAGCTGCTACCTATTAATGCACTGACACTTGATTCTAGAACAAAGGTGCCCTGAGCATATACAGAGTCAGGAATGAGTGGACTACCCACACTTGTACTGACAAACATAGCATGGGCTTAATAGCAAAACAAAAACCAGTACACAACAACGTAACACTTCCTGCTTATAGAACACAATGAACTGTGGTAGTTACTAACCTCAATAAAACAATTCAATCCAAAAGCAAGAGCTCTCCATGCTGATACCTTGGCTGGCAGATGGAGTCACACCAAACACACAATTGTTGCCATGAGAATAATGGCCTCCTCTGATGCTAGTTTTGTAGTGTTATGACATGAGCTTGTCTGGGTTGCAGAGCATCTTGAACACATTCAATACTGTTCTTGAATTTATCCACCCATTAATAGACTTGCTGTTGACTCATGCATTGTCCACCATACTGAGCCAACATTCAGTGATAAATTTCTGCCAGTTTAATTCCTTCAGCATTCAGAAAATGAATTACAGATCACATCTCTATATTGGTGCATGATTGTAAGAATCATCTTTAAGACTAATTGTTTATGAATAACACCAGCAGATATAACATGTACAGTCAGTGTTGCCAACAGACAATAATGTGATACAAGATTTCAATTTTATAATGGTTTTACAGTTTTCATTTGAATGATATACATATTTTAGTAACATGAGGTAGCAGTGTTAATTTTTTAAAGTTATCAGTTCAATATGAACTCTCCATTCTTAACCTTGGATACAATTATCATCATTATCAAACCCACATAACAAAATGTAGATACCAGAAGTTTAAGAAATGCATTAATTTCCTGATAAAATAATCCCATGGTTGGCTTGTCATGTGGCATTATTCTGTCACCATGTCGTTTGATCATCTCTGAATATAGCCTTTATTTATTTATGTATTCTTTTCAGATTTCAGAAGGCTTACTAAATATTTTGTGGAAAATTTTTTCCCCACAAAATATTTATTGATATATTACGTTAAAATGTCATCCCGGTAATGCTGTGATTGTCACCTATGTTTAGAAGGCTTACTGTTCAAAATTTTAAATAAAAACCATAAAATGTTTTCAAAATTTCAAAAACTTTTTATGGATTGGGTAGAGAAAATAGATGAAGAATGGAAGTTTTTCATTCACGTTAAGTTTTATATTTTTTACTTGATATTTTTTCATTTAGAGAAGTGTTGTAGTTTGTAGATAAAGCAGAAATTCAGTAAATACAATCAATGTTTCAGTTTCTTAATATGCAATCATAACTTTTCCAAAAGCAGAACCTATCTGAAGAATCAATGTGCATTGGCATTGTAGCTTGTAATATAAACATTTAACTTTAATATCTAGCATTTCCATTTATGAACTCTGCTTGATGATTAAATAAACATTGAGATGTTTTTAGCAGAAAAAAAGTAACTAATTAATAGATTGAAAGACTTCCATTACTTATTTACGTTTTACTATATAATAATGGGTTTTTGTAGTGGTGGTTGTTATGCATTTAAGTAAGCTTATTTGTTTGCAAAATTTGGGTAAAGCCTGATTCAGTTGTTTTTATCATTTGATAAAATTTAAAGAATTAATCATGAAATTAATTATATTAAAAACTTGTATTTTTTATTATGTTGCAGGAAAAAAAATAGTACTGTTTCTGATTTTTTTTAAATTTTATTTTAACTTTTAGGAACTGTAACAGCTGCAAATTCAAGTTCTTTAGCTGATGGGGCAGCTGCATGCATACTAACAACTAAACGAAATGCTGAGAAACTTGGTGTGAAACCTCTAGCTAAAATTTTAGGTATTTGAAATGTTTTATTTTTCTTATGTAAATGAATTCAAACACTGTTTCAGTATAAATATGATTTTTCTTTATTCTGGACTAAATGTTTCACATTATACATTAATTTTATGCCATTATTACTTGGTTTCATCTGGTTTTACCTCTTATAGAGAGTAAGTATAGTGACAGTCAACTTGTGTTTATGATTAATTTGTAATACCTTCACATAATTTCAGTGCATTTATTTGAAAATGAAACATTATTATATAGAAACTAGCAGAGAGTCCATCAAAAATTGAAAATTTAATATTGTGAATTAAAGAAAATAGGGGGAGAGGGAGAAAGTGATTCTAGGTTTCATAATCAGGTTCTATTTTAGGCAGGGACATGTAGTTTTAATGCAAAAATTTTTATGTTAAAATTCAATGACCCCTTCCAAATGCAGTAGAAAAATAATAGTTTGAGATTTTAAATTTTAAATTGCATGTTTACCATAGATAGACAATTTGTTATTGCAATGCAGGAATGGCAAGGGGGAAAATTCGTAGGAGAAATTTGAGACCTTACAAAATGAAATATTTTGGTAATTTGGGGGGAGGGGTTAAATGCAAAATTTCGGGCATTTTCGACTTTTAAAATGGAAAATATTTAAGATTCTAAATCATTTTATTATAGGTGGAGACTTGAATTTTTTATGTGACACAGAGTGGCACACTTCAAAACTTCTTTTTCCTTTTTTGGGGGGAGCAAAATATGTTAAAATATATATATATATGTTTCAATAGTTTGTGGGATAATTAAGCTCTTGCCAACAACTCTTGGCTTGTTCTAACAACAGTTTATGGGCTGCCAAGAGTTATCTCAATATGCTGTGGAAATTCCATAAAGACATTTGGCTTTTGTATATAATATTCCTCTCAGAGTAAAACATTTCTTTTTTTTTTTCATTCTGCCCATTGAATCAATTAAAATCAAGCATGAAATCAAGCACCATTATATGATTTGGCTCTTAGGTTTACCATCATTGCAGATATATTAGCTAAATGCCAAATTTACTCAACTACTCCAAATTATCTCCACTCATTTCTGTTTGTCACTTTTCTATCTGTTTTTTATTCAAATAAGGTTATTATTGTCACCTTTTACTCAAGGACTATTTCGTATAACTCAGCCCTGCCTGATATTAGTGTGCTAGAATAATAATCTGCAGTTCCCAGATTTGAGTCCCAACTGTGCCAGCATTGCAATTTTTTTATCTGCTAACCTTTCTTGTGGTAAAAAAAGGGACATGATGAGCTTGGAAAGACTGCTATCTATCAGATGGGATATGCTAAACCATGTGCAAGTGAACCATAGCCTGTGCACTTTAAAGAACACACTAGATGGCCTTGATGGAAGTCCCTTCCCCCAAATTTTGCTCAGCCCTTGGGATCCTTGTGACTTGGCAATTTAGCTATGTAAAGAAAAAAAAAGTGTGTTAAGAGGTAAAACAACCAATTTGTTATTAGTATATATTCTGAACCAATCAGAAATTGGCAAATGTGAAAACTGTACTATCTGCCTCCTAGACTTGGACTCCAGATCTCCTGTTTCAGTGTAATATGTCAGTTGCTCTGCCAGTTAAGCTAAAGTGATGACACTTCACAGTTGTTTAAGTTTTTTTTTTAACATTTGCTGATTTGTGATTGATATCCTGACTGTTCACAACTTTGAATTCTGTCTTTCTGATATACTCTTAGCCAATTGGTACATACAGACATTGGACAGAAAAATGGAAGCATTCCCATGTCAATGGTGAGTTAAATTTGAAGATCTGAAATTTTTACAATAAACTTTTTATAGGGAAATAGGGCTTGATAAATTTAAACCTCATTCAGATCTATCTAAATCTCGATTTTCGACAATATTAGGCATTTAAAGAGCTATGGAAGCTCAAATACTTAACAGCAGCAAAGGCAGGCCTAAGAAACTTTGAAACTGACAGTTATTGAAAGAATTATTTCTACAAAAATTATGAAACATGTATTTTATTAAATTTTTTGAAATAATACTTATTTTTTAAGTTTTAATTTCTGAGATGAATTCTTATGATTGACATCTTTGTTATTCAATATTCAAACTTCTATAACTTTTTAAGTACTGAATGGATATTTTTAAAAGTCGAAATTTAGACAGTTTAATTGACATCTTATATTTATCTTCAGTCATACGTTTCCATAAAAAATTATTTAACCAGTTACAGAGCCTTGAATTCGATTCTCCATTGACATAAGTTTGGGATGTTTAAATTTTTCTGTCCATTGCATGTACATATTTATTCATAAATGTCTGCATATCATGTATCATTGTATTTTTGTTCTGACTGAAGTAGTATGTAATTTACAGCATAATCACTTAGCACCTACTACACTTGTATCACAAACTTTTTCCAAATCTATTAAAGTAGTTACCATAGTTGTCCTTAAAACTGTCAACAGTCCTGGGCAAATCACAAAATTTTGGTTTACACATCATTTTTACCTGGACATAAAATAATTCTGCATGTTCACTATAAGCTCAGTTACCTAATATACTGAAATAATTTTTAGGTACTTTTACAACAATTCTGCATAGCCTCATCATTACCACAGGCAGTTTCACTTATACATTTCACTTATACTAAGCAGAATATCAGGAACAATAGTAAAATCTTTTACATTTTTTTTTCTACTGAAACATTTGAAATGGCTTAGCACCCATAGTGTTATACAAATTTTGCCTCTAATATTTACTATAACATATCTACCAAACTTTTATCTTGGTTTAAATATTGGAACTGAAAAAGTTAGTGTCTTATAGTATATATTTAATATTTGATTGATACTGGATGTGGGGCGGGGGTGGCTCAGTCGGTAGCGCGCGCCAGGCTCGTAATCTGTAGTTCCCAGGTTTGAGTCCCAGCTGGGTCAGCGTTGAGATTTATCTCCGCAAAATTTCCCTGCCCTGCCCATGGTCAGTTGTGGACACCGATGGCCTTGAAAAGGCCGCCGTCCGTCGGATGGGACGTTAAGCCGTGGTCCCGTGTGTGGGAGAGCCATACCCTGTGCACGTTAAAGAACACGCTGGATGGCCTTGACGGGAGGCTACCATCTGTCTCCCAACAGCTGTTCCAGTGGGTCCCCTCCCCCAACCTTCTCTGAGCCTTCGGGGTCCTTGTGGCCTGGCCATTTAGCCCATGGTGTGCAAAAAAGTGCCACTCAGAGGTAAAACAATCCAATCCAATCCGATACTGGATGTCTCATGTTTTTAAATGGAATAGTTTATATGAAAGGAGAATTATAATGTAGAAGTAGAACTTAGAAATATAGACTATAGATATAGAACTTGGTGAAAATTTATATTTTCTACTGCTATCCAGATAACTTTAATTTTGAAGTAGTAAACATTTATGCAATAATGACTTAATCTTATAGTAATGTAGCACATTTCAAAATGGCTCATTGAGTTTTTATTACAGCTGTTGTCTAGAAATTTCATTCTTTGGGTCAAAAGCTATTACTATTTCTATTTTAACTGTCTTCTCAACACTTTGTTTGTAGAATAACATTTTGCTAATGCATATTTTTCAGGTTTTAGTGATGCTGCAACTGAACCAGGAGATTTTCCCATTGCTCCATCTTTTGCCATTCCAAAGGTTGGTATTAGCCTTAGAAATATTATGCATAAAGTTGTTTTATTTTTTCTATATTATAAAAGTAAGAATTGAACAACTAGGTAGATTTCATAACTATATTAAGAATGCTAATTTTTAGTAAAAAAATCTATTGCATGTATTTATTTTTAAGGTTTTAGAAAATGCATCTGTAAAGAAAGAAGATATAGCATTATGGGAAATAAATGAAGCTTTCAGTGTTGTAACTTTGGCCAATATAAAACTTTTGGGTTTGGATCTAGACAAAGTTAACATTCATGGTGGTGCAGTAAGCTTAGGACATCCATTAGGGTAAGTTTGGTTATTATAAATTAAATTGAAAATGGAATTATGTCAACAATAATATATATATACATAAATTTATATCCAAAGCATTCATTCATTCATTCACTTGAATGATGCAAAAATGAAGTAAAAAAATTCAGGATGTGTGTTGGGGAGGCATGTTTCCTGAGAAATTAATAAAACTGGTGGATTTTCTTGATTGTAAAGATATAAATAGTGTCATGTATACAAAAATCAATCTGCATTTTAATGAATGTCATCATCAATTACATTCAGGAACTTAATGGTGGTGAAAGTAGCTATCATTATGAAATTATCTTAAAAACCTTGTTGGAATGGAACAGCTCTCTGGTAAGTCACTGGGAAAGCTGTATTTCAGTGGCTTTAAACAGTGATAATGTTGATTTTGGCTTTGTTTCAAAATTCACTTTATAATAAAAATTCTGAATGCAACATAGAAAGCTGATAATATGACTAGCACTTTGACAAGGGATACTTTTTTTAGGCACCACACTCATCTTATTCTTGTAACTTCTGCCAAAATTTGTGAATCAGTTCTTTGCATTTTATTCAAAAACAAAACTTTTGAATATCTGTAGCATATTTTGCAATAAACAATATTTTATGTGCCAAATTAATGCACTACTGTACTATGGGATCAGTATAGCACCAAATCTGTTGCTTTTTTGTGTGTGTGTGTGCTGCTGATTCAAATTACTTATATTCCTCAATAGCATTTTCAATAGTAAACTATGAAGTATTTTTCAGATCAATTCCTGGTGGATAGTGTTCTTAGCTGAGGTTCAAATGAACATGGATTCAAACCCCAAATAAGGCATGTTTCTTTGTTGTCTTCTGAGGTCTCACCTTCAGTCTTCTTTAATGCATATTATACTGACAGGCTCCTGTCAGACCTCTGTGTCAAGTAGCTGCTCTAGGTTTTTTTTTTACTTCTCCATTGCTATATTTTTTGAATTAGCTCTGCAGCTTGTGTGAGATATATGATAAAAAAAGTATTTTTTTTTTACCACTCCAAATGTCTTTTTTTTTTCTTTTCCATTAGTTGCATTCAACCTGCTTAAACTTGTTTTGCTTTTATTAACTTACAGAAGTGAAACAGATTTTTCATGCACTTATGCTTGACTACATCGATAAGATAAAGTGTGCAATACATGACTAGGGGACTCTCAGTTCAATTAAATGTATCGTAGAGAATATTTTATTTATTAATATTTTCAGTTTAATTCCTCACATAAAGTGTGGGAACATTTAACAGTTAAAAAGATATAAAGTTCATTAGGTGTACATTTTATAGATGTTCCTGAGCTTTAAAAGTGGTTTTCACAATGCTATCTCTCAGTATGTACAGGCTTTTAACAACTTGTTATATGAAGATATGAATTGAATATAAATTTAGGTATTCTAGCTTCCTTCTAGCCTAATAACCATGCAAATATGAACTTAAGACATAATAATTAAGGACATTTCCTAAAGAATAATTTTCGAAAATGTTCTTATGAATTTCATCAAATTTTACCCTGGTCATCAAAATTACCCTTTTGATGTCGACTAAGTTTTATATAGAAGTTCATGAATGTAAACCCATTAGTGAACCTGATTCCTAAGTGCATCAATGGCATAGAGAAAGAGTTAAAAGTTAGCTGCTCATCTCCCTAAAATTTCAATATGGTTGAGGTCCAGAGAAGCTGGTCTGTACACTGGATATCTTGAAAATATTGTGATAAATAGTGAGTCATTCTTGATTTTAAAGAGCATTATTATCGCTCAAGACAAATTATTGAGCCACTACACCTGCATAGGTTTCAAAACATGGGCATCTAAGAACTCATCCCTATACCTCTGAGCATCAATAGTATCTCTCTGAAGGGGCGGGGGTGGCTCAGTCGGTAGCGTGTCAGGCTCATAATCTGTAGTTCCCAGGTTCGAGTCCCAGCTGGGTCAGCATTGAGATTTATCTCCGCAAAATTCCCCACCCTGCTCACGGTCAGTAGGGGACACCGATGGGCTTGGAAAGACTGCCGTCCGTTGGATGGGACGTTAAGCCATGGCCCCGTGTGCGGGAGAGCCATACCCTGTGCACGTTAAACACTCTGGATGGCCTTGATGGGAGGCTACCATCTGTCTCTCAACAGCTGTTCCAGTGGGTCCCTTCCCCCAACCTTCTCTGAGCCTTCAGGGTCCATGTGACCTGGCCATTTAGCCCATTGTGTGCAAAAAAAGTGCTGCTCAGAGGTAAAACAACCCAATATCTCTCTGAAACACATGGAAGTATGTATATGGCATACTGAAAATTCAACCCAGACTGTCAGATCACCACAAGTGCTCCTCCACAATGTTATGGCACTGCTTTTGGCTCCCCACCTCACTTCATGTATTATACACCATGAGCCAGTTTGTAGGCAAAGGCAGGACTTTTGTGAAGAGGACATGACTCTACTTATTATAAGGCCAAACTACATATTCTTAATATTTAAACTGTGCTTGTTTTGTGGCATGGTGTTAATAGAATGCAAACTATGGGTTGACAAGCATAGTCTAATGTTGCAAAGTCTTCTGGCCAACCAACACCTTCCTGTCTGTGGTTGCAATAAGGTCCGAAAGCAGAGATGTAGCTGTTGTAGTCCTGTTCTTCCTGGGTTAGGTTGTTTTATTTCTGAGTGGCACTTTTGTGCATGCAGTGGGTTAAATAGCCAGGTCACAAGGTCTCAAGAGAAGGTTAGGGGAAGGGACAGCTATTAGAAGACATATCAACTAATAAATCAGCACTTTAGCGTCGATTTAAAGCGATTTAGCATTATTTTAAATCGACGCTAAAATGCTGATTTATTAGTTGATATGGAATACATCGAGTTTATTTCATTGTTATTAGAAGACAGCTGGGAGTCTCTTGTAAAGGCCATCCAACATGTTCTTTAATGTGCACAGGGTATAGTTTTCCTGCACACAGGATAAATTGGTTTTTCTGAAACCTATTCTCTTTAAAGTGGGATCATCACAACTTTCTTCATGCTTTGTATGCAAGGCGGGGCAATATCAATTAGTTTGCAGTTTCTTCACTGATGAACGTTTTCGAAAATTCCATGGCTGCTCTAGCAATTTTTTTTTTAGGGTTACCTGTAAAAACATGACTTTATGGTAAAAAAGAGTAAATCCATTGGATAGAAATTCCCAAGTTTTGGTAGTGGAGCATTCCTCTTCTTAATAACTGTAGCTTTCACCATAGGAGTAAGGAAAGTAAAAGAAAAATCCTCATCTGAATAAAAAAAAAAGTCTTATCAGTTACTTTTCATCATTGGGAAAATACTTTAAAGTTGTCTTAGACCAAAATAGGAAAAAAATTGCTATGTTCTTGGACTTTTTGAGTAATTTTTGATGATGATGGAGCCATTTCCAATTAATAATATATGTGATGTTGATATTACATATTAAATAGAATGCTGTATTTGCTTAGTATTATAAAAAAAGCTGTTTTATATAAAAAAAAAATTACCTCATGCAATAGTACTACACCTATAAGCAACTATCAAGAGCAGTTCCAGAACAAAAACCACATGACAATTTTAGTGCTTAAAATAAAAATAGTTATAGAAATATCAAAATAATTTTAAAGCAGGAAAAATGGTAAAATGAAAACTAAGAATAGAAATACATACAGAACAAAGAAATTCACAGCTCATTGATTTCACTAAGTATTTTAACCACTCTCAAGTTGTTTTTTGTCAACAGGATAAAGATAAGGGTAGAATCTCTTTTGTTGCGATCTTATGCAACCACGGCAATTCCCGGTTCCGCTTGTACAGCACTACCTGGTTATGAAAAGCCATGACCATCTAGAGCCGGGGGCAAGGAATACGCCCTCTAGGAACACCTCAACCCCAGCCTCACATGGCAGCAGTCCTATAGAAGGAAAGCTGACCACCAGAAGAAACCTTACTTTAATCTATTCCCCGGTTTGCAAATGTGCAAGGATATATAGATCCAAGCTCGATCGGCACCCGGGGTGGAGACTCTTAGTAGGATCCGGACTTTTGAGAGGGCTCTGGCTTACTAGGAGCCAATCCCGTTCTGCCGAGCCCTCGAACTGCTCCACTGAGCTCCTGAGAGGTGAGGTCTCAGACGCTGTCACCGACCAACCGACCAGGGAACCAGTTGGCAGCATCGTTGCTTCGGTTGGCCTTAGCCATGTCCAACCAGGGCACCAATCCGGTCGGCACGGCCTTCAGCCGGGTTGCCGGACCCTAGGCCCCCCCCCACCACGACAAGGTGGTCCCCTATCGGGGGGGGGGGGGGGGAAGATAAGGGTAGAGGGAAAATTATCTTGGGCCAGGTGAGATCTGAACCCACATCCTCCTGATGACTTGTCAAGTGTTCTGACTGCTGAGCTAGGCCGCCAATCAATCTCTCCTCCACTGCTGATCCAGAAGTGACACAGATCCTGATTTGCTCACAAAAAAAAAATAACCAGGAGGCTCTTTTGGTGTGTCGTCATGTGCCTATGGCTAGGAAGACTATGGGAGATGGAGTCCCCAAATGCACTTAAAAATGACAATAAATGGTGTGTAGCATAACGTCAGCAGTGGAGGAGAGATTGATTGGTGGTTGGTAACTCAGTGGTCAGAGCACCTAACATGTCATCAGGAGGACATGGGTTCAGATCCCACCCAGCCCAAGATAATTTTTCCTCTACGCCCATCTTTATCCATGTGACTAAAAACAGCTTGATAGTGGTTAAAATGCTTGGTAAATGATTCTAAAATCTTTAAAAAAAAGTTTATTGTTAATTTTTAAACATTTCAAAGCTTTATAGAAAACGTGAGTGGCAACAATTCAGATCAAATTTGTAATTGCAAAATTAACTCTGAAAAAAGTTCATTTGCAAGCATAAAAGGAAGGTACTGGCACTGGCAATTGGGTCCTTAGGTTCAGTTTTGGTTAAATAGTGACCTAAATCATGGCATAAATTCTCTATGCTAATACTGATAGAAATTATTTCTTAATTCAAAAGATAAACATTATTTATTACCTATAAAATATACATTTTCTGAATATATATATATATATAATTCTAATCAGAGACAAAATAAAGTTAAAAACACAGCATGATATAGTGTGCCTCCCCTGCATATGATAGCCTGATCACAACACTGACACTTTAAACTTAACTGTCAGTAAGTGCTTCTTTTATCCCTCACTAAAAAATCATTTCAACACTTTAAAATCACCAACAGCTGCCTTATGTACTTACTTTTACCTACAGCAGTATGGTGAACTTTTATGAACTCATCTAATCAGATATTTCTATTTCTGAAAAAAAAAATAATTTTTCATGTACTAGGAATGTCTTTATTACTAAGCTGTCATTTCATAATAAATCAGTATCCTGGAAGAGTTAATATTTCTTTTACTTTTTGGTGGGACACTGCCTCAGATGGTTTAATGGATGGGCTCCTCCTTGCTACTTGAGACAAAAATGTGAATATGCATTTCCTTAGCATGAAAACTTGGTTCTTTTAATCAGAAACATATATTGTAGAAAATTGAATGGTTGATCAGATAAAGTGCTAATTTTTCCTCAAGTATAATGGTTATTTTAACTGTAATATGTATTGCACAATTAGCAACCTTCTGTTGTAGCAAAGAATCTCCTTTATTTTAGATTTATAAGGTAATATAGGGTTATATGATGCACACTGATGAAAAATGTAAAATATACTGAAATTTATTAGAATTTATCCAATAACATTTCATATTGATCTTGACTTTAATAAATTCTCTGTGGAAAGATGATACGAATTTGTAACATACTAAAATTATTATTAAATTGCTTTTGATAATCTGCTTTGGTTCCAGTAAGAATGATTTTGTAATGTTTCAGTTTACTCAGAAAAATATTAAATGCTTATGGAATCTATAAATCATATTTGAATAAATAAAAGCCATTGAAGTTTTTCCAAACTTAGAAGAACTGAATAATTCCATACTTAGAAGTTTAATTACTATGTATATATCACAATTGAGAATTGTGCAAATAATATCTTCTATTTTCAGAATGTCTGGAGCTCGAATTGTAAATCGTTTAATAACAAGTCTTAAACCTGGTGAACTTGGAGTGGCTAGTGCATGCAATGGTGGTGGAGGAGCATCTGCGATTCTTATTGAAAAATTATGAGTCACTTACAGACATATTATCAAAAAGCATTGTTTAAGTATAACATTTTTTTTGTTTTACTTGAAATTCAAAGATTTAAATTATATATATATTTTTTTTGCATTATTCCTTAGTCAATTATTTTACAAATCAAAAACCAAACATTATCCATGTCATTTTGTGTTAATAGTGCTCAAATCTAAAAAAAAAAAATCATATTTTTTTCATATTAATGTATGCAAAATCATTCAGTCAAAGGTTACAGCTACCTAACCATATTACATAATGTGTTTAATGTACTCATTTTTCTCTTAGAGGCAGCTGCATTAATTGCATTTGCAATTATTGCAGTTTATTCCCATAAGCTTCTGCTTAGTAGTAACTGTAGGGGTTTATCAAAATAATGGAAACATGTACTGTTTGTGGAGAACATTTTATTAATAAGATGTAGGCCTACCTCGGGCATTCAGAAGAAACTCAACATGGAATAGACTTATATGTCATGCACATAAAGTAATAGAATGTGGGACCATTCTTCCCATAAAATATGGCCCAACTGTGCTAGTGATGCTGGAGGTGGAAAGTGTGATCTGACCTTGTGCTCCAGATATTCCACAAATGTTCAATAATATTGAGGTCCTCATGCTCTGCAAATCACAACTTGACACGTTTTGCATGATGCACAAATGCATTTATCCACTTGAAACGAGGAACAGTCATTAGGGAACAATGGTAGTGAGTCTGGTAGTGTTTCTGGTGGGAAACAATGGTAGCACGATTTTTCAGACCAGATGACACATTGCCAGTCTTTATGTGTTTTGCACCACCTTACACGTTTTGTTGCATTGATGTTGGTAATCAGAGGTTTGTGGATTGCAGCACAGCCATAAATACTGGTACGATGAAGAGACCACAAATGTTATGATGGAAACAGGATCATTCCAACTGGTGTTCAACTCTGCTGCTATTTACAGTGCCATGGTCTTGTGCTTCCATTGTACAATCCATGCCAACATTTGCCTATTCTTTTCTGACAACTTCATATGGCATCCACAATTTGCACATTGGAAGGCAATGCACTGTTCTTTTTGATAGGTAATCATAATCTTTGATAAAGTGTCTCATGTTTGAAAACAACCTACTATTTCCACCATTCTGGTTATTGAAGCTTCTGCAAGATGTGCACCAATGATCATGCCTTTTTGGAGGTCGCTGAGATCTGACATTATCAACAGTTACACCACAACAGCTGTTTCACCTGTGCCGCTGCTATGTCATAGCCGACATTGACTTCTCCCCTTTTTATACCTCATATCGCAGGTGATGTCCCTGTGGACATAGGCGCATTACATGTACTCCAGTTGCCATCAGTGTTACCATCAGTACTCATCATAAAATAATATCCAGTTGCCATCAGTGTTTCCATTATTTTGATAAACCCCTGTATCTCGTTAAGGATTTTTTTAAGCATCATTTTACACTTTTCTGATTCTCTTGATAGTTATAGCTACATTCAGAAAAGCTCAAAGAGACTTATTTACATTGCTGTCTCACATTGCTGTCAAAGTTGGTGATAATCATCTGACTAAACAGCTATGGCAAGATGAGGGAAAAAATCTAGATCAGTGCTTCTCAAGTGGTGGTCTGTAGAGCAGTGCTGGTCCACAAACCATCAGTTGCTAGTCTGCAGTGATCTGCCAGACTCCACAGTTCATACAATCCAACACTCTAGATTACCTCATGATGTGCAGGGTGAGGATATTATTATGCTCATAGACTTACCTTGTTGGCCATAAGCTCCATGTCCATGTGTGATTACCATTGGATCTCCAAAGCAGAGTTTCCTGCCTGTCCACCACATCATATCATTTGAGAAGCACTGATCTAGATCACAATAGCTAACTGCAAACTACTGGTCCATTTTTAGGTTTTTACTCAAGGTCTGAATTATATCCATTTATTTGGCTGAGTTTTACATCCGTGTAATCCAGTTTCTCAAAATGTACTGTACAGTCTTTGAGTAAACAGTTGCTTTTGTTACATGTGACCATTGCTTGTATAGTTGTGAGAGATTTCTCTCAGAAAAGTGGAAAATGATGCAGGATAAAGTTTTTCTTGTTGTCACCCACTTTCTCTCAGTAAAGGAATACAGTCTCAGCATACCTGTTCAATACTCTCAGAATTTAAAGTCCACATTACGTTTTCATAGCAATTTGATGTAAGGAATAATATTCCTTCCTTATATTTCTATCAATATTAACTATGCACATACTGTATCTGGCTTACAAAGTGCATGAGAAGGTGTACAACACTAACCACTCATGTTTCATACTGTTCTGGTTATAAAAATGAAATGCATATTCACTCCTTTTGTAGGTTGGTGTAAGTTTTGCATTATATTTTGTGAACTTTTTGAAATAGTAAAAAATGTAAAACTTGTTTGAAATCAACATAACTCCTGCATTATATTCAGAATTGTGAAAAGTTTTAGCATTCTATGCTACAAATTGGATAAAATATTGAAAATGTGAAACGATTTAGTTGTATTCAGGACTTTTTTGTCATCATTGTATGATTGATCCGTATTGTGTAATGGATATTTATATTCTAGAAATGAATGAGATACAGATGTAAAAATGGCCACATAATTTTTTTTATACCATTAGGCTACAAGTGCACATTCTTATGAAAATACATGTAGCATATACTGTAGAATACAAATATTTTAATGAAACTGAAGAACTATTTGTAAATAAAAAGGATTTCAAGTTGAAAAGAAATTTGTGTAAATGTAAATAATAAAGTGCAAATATATATTGGGGCAGGGGTGGCTCAGTCGGTAGCGTGCCAGGCTCGTAATCTGTAGTTCCCAGGTTCGAGTCCCAGCTGGGTCAGCGTTGAGATTTATCTCCACAAAATTCCCCGCCCTGCCCACGGTCAGTAGGAGACACCGATGGGCTTGGAAAGGCCGCCGTCTGTCAGATGGGACGTTAAGCCATGCCCCCGTGTGTGGGAGAGCCATACCCTGTGCACATTAAAGAACACGTTGGATGGCCTTGACGGAGGCTACCATCTGTCTCCCAACAGCTGTTCCAATGGGTCCCCTCCCCCAACCTTCTCTGAGCCTTGGGGGTCCTTGTGATCTGGCCATTTAGCCCGCTTTGTGCAGCAAAGTGCCGCTCAGAGGTAAAACAACCCAACAACGCAAATATATATTTGTGTGTTGGAGGGAAATGTTATTAATGAAATTTAATTTCTTGCATTTTAAGCATAATTCTAAGTTAAAAATGCTATAGAGAAAGCCTCGTTAATTCAAAATTCATGGGACCAAAAATATATATATGAACTTTGAAGTAGTGGCTTTCATAATTGTAGTGATTAAAAACTGGTGAAAACACCTGTTATGGAGTAATTTAATTGCTTTGTGTATATTACAAAAACATGGTACAAATATTCCTAGTAAAGTTAAATTGTAATATTTTTTGATAATTCCTGATGTCAGTTTAAATGCAAGTAGTTAATTTTTCATGAGGGTTGCATTCCTGGACTTCTGCTTTTAAGCATGGATGATATTCCCCTAAGCAATACATGTAATAAGGTCAGGTTGCTTTCCCAAAGATTCAGACATCAAATTTGTAACAAATATCTTCTAATCAGGATCCTAACATCCTTAATTTAAAAATATACTTTATGTTTAAGCATGACAAAAAACAAACCTCAAAGTTAGATTTATCGTAGGTTTAGACTTAGTATTTTTGTTGCTAAAAAAAGTGATATTCAGCAAAAAAGAAGGAAATACCGCATAAACAATTTCAAGATATTTATTTTTGTAGAAAATTCTTTCATAATAATTGCAATCGTATTTTGTTGAAGAAAATAGTGGCATAAAAATAAAATATTAGGTAATTATTTGCTAGCTATTTAGCAGTCAAATTATTTTAGTGTTTGATATCAGAACAAGCCATCCCGTGACCGAGTGGTTATCACGCTTGGCTACTGATCAAAGGGACCTGGGTTTGAGCCCCGGGTAAGGCATGGATGTTTGTGTTGTTTTTCTGCTGAGGTTCTGCCATCCTCACAGATCTTCTACTTTGGCATATAAACTGACAGGCTCCTGTCAGACCTCTGTGGCAAGTGGCTGCTTGAGGGGGTATTTATTTTTTTATCAGAACAAAGCAACCTTGAATCCTGAATAAAGCATAGTTGTCTTTTGCTGAATTCTTTCATTACTCACAATGAGACCTACTTACAACTCTGTTTTAAGTGATTGCTTGGTGAGAATTTTTCTATTATTCCTGTTTCAACATTGCTAGCAACTTTTTTCTTTAAAATCTCGGATTGACTAAGTTTTTGGAACTGGAACCACATATTATGTGTGTCATTTTGTTCTGCCATTTGAGTTGCAGTAGATCATAGATTCAAAAACTCCTGTGCTTATAAATCACTATTTGTGGTAATACCAAAATTGTTCACTCTAATCAAGTGATAGTGCTCCTAGCAGTAATGTCATCCAACCAGTTAAAAATATTATAGATTGCCAAACTGGTTGTTAAAAATAAGAAAAAAATTCATTTGAAAGAATGAAAATAAGCTACAATTATTAACAGTGAAACAAATGTACGTGTAAAACTACTGTTGGTGAAATCATGTTGGTTTGCAGTGATGCTGTAACTGTTGGGATCTAGATTCAAGCCCTGGGCTGGTGTGGTCATGTGTTTTGTATGGTATTAGCTCTGAGGTAGTGATTTTGGTCTTAGTGGTACGTGTCTTTGTATGAGAAGGCCTGTACAAACTAGGGGTAGTTTCTAGGACCCTTCTTCATTTTGGACATTTTTTTTTCTTCTCCATCCTATGTGTGCAATCAAAAAAATATGACTGTTGTGTGTTGCTCTTTCCTTTACTGACTTCTAAGAAGGTAATTTCTTTAAATGTGCATTACATTCATATGTTGCCATTATATATTAAAAATAATGGTGAAATAAAAATTATAATCGAAGAAAATTAGTTTTAATAAATTATGGTGACACTAGCCTTATATTGATCATTGATTAAGAGAAAACATTAGATTTCACTTAATCAGATGTTAATTATTAATATTCTATTATGCTAATGTTTGTCAGCTTATGCTGTGTTGAAAAAAACTTGCTTTTCCAGATTGAGTAGGTGTTTGCATTCTAAATGTAATGGATGACTGTTTTATGATTTATATGTATACTTAGAAAATTGATCACCATTTCATTTTCATAATAGAAATAAGTGTTACAAAGTATTTCATATATTATTGTTGGTGCATTTAAACTATGAATGGATGCAGGTATTAAGGCAGTGGTTTCCAAATTGTGATTATGCACATTCAAGTAGTTATTTTGTTATTTCTTCTTCTTTTTGCTTTAATAAGTTAAATGGTTTATTAAAGCTTCTTTTTTGCATTTAATAAGCTAAATGGCCAGATCAGGAGGATCGTAATGGCTTATGTAGGAGAAGGAGAAATAGATCCACTGCATAGGTGTCGAGGCTGGCAAAATGTTATTTTTGAGTGCACAGGTTTTGGCTCCTGCACCCAGGGCCATGGCTCAACACCCTATTCAACAGATGAAGAACTTACCAAAGAAATTGGTGTCCTCTTCCTCACTAAAGCATGGTTAGTAGAGAAAAACAATGCACTCACAGTCAGAACTCTGTTGATGATGGATAGACACAGTATCCGGAAACTTGTTCACCAGCATTTTGTTCGAAACGGAAATTTGTTCAACAGAATTTTGTTTGAAACAAAAATTTGTTCAGAATGGAAATTTGCTGAAAACGGAATTTTTTTCAAAATGAAATCAGTTATTTTAGGAAAAATGTTGGGATGTTGTATAACTCCAGTGTGAAAGATTTTAATGTGGTTTTCAATGGAGGGCTAGGTAGCAGTGGGGTAGTTTTTACTTTCTATATTCTCGATCTGACCACTTTGCCCTCTCCCAAAACCCAAACTATTTATTCATGTATTCACAAGATCTAGGTTATTAGAGAAGACATGTGTAGAATAATCATTTAAATCAGTATAATTGTTCAAAATTAGAGTCACATTGACATAACATGACCACCCCGTGTTATGTCAATTGGGTGCTAACTTCAAAGCTCTATTACTTCTAAAATCAGCGTTTTGTGAGAAAATGTGGCAGATGATAATTTAAAGGTCTTAATCAAATCTATCTAAATATCGATTGTTTAACATATTCTCGCAGTCTTTAAGCAGGTACTGAAGTTTAAACCTTTTGGAGCAGCAATCTACTCTAAAAAATGTATTAAAAAATATTTAAGAAAGTATTTGCACACACTTTTAAAATATGCATTTATATATGAACTGGTGTAAAAATAATATTTCCTATTTCAGTTTCAATTAACTTCCAATGTCTGACACTGCTATTGTTATATGTTTAAATTTCCATACCTCTTTAAATACTGAAGGAATATTGTTGAAAATGGATATTTGGATAGAAATGATTTAGAACTTTAATTTAACTTTATCATATTTCCCATAAAACGTTTATTTTAAAAGTTATAGGACTTCAAAATTAGAGTCCCAATGATCACTCAGCGTATAGTTGTAGTAAAAAAAAATATCAAACAGAAACAATCAAAAAATTAAAAATAGAAGAAAAGAATGAGACATCAATGTTGTTTACTTCTCAACAGCTAAAGTTGGTTCAAAGAAAGGTAAAAATACAAGGACTCTAAACTCCATTCAGACTAAAGCACTCAGAAGATACCGGATTCAACATTCCAAGATACAGCTATCCACAAGATACAAAGGAATCAGCCTTTGCAGTTGAAACCCCTTAAGACATGGACAGCCACCCAAGTTATCTGAGACAAAATAATCAGCAGGAAAAACTTACCCAAAAGAGAAGAAAAAAACTAGATCGAAAAAAATATATATATATAAAACGATAAAGTCCTAAAAAATAAGAAATCAAAAGTAAAATAACAAGTAAATTATATTAACAGAAATAGGAAATTAATCTATAAAAGCAAAGACAAAATGTAATAATGAAACAAAAATTACGAGGCACAGAAAATTAAACAGAAAATATTACGAAGACAAGATTAACTCAAAGTCCAGTCACAAAAGTATGAAACGTAAGCAACATGAAGAAAAGTAACATTAAAAGCAAAACTTGAAGAAACATGTAAAACTTGGAACAAATGAGCCCCTTTCCCTACTTTAAGCCTTTCCTGAGATTTTCTAGCTGTTGGTAAACTATCAATCTCGTAACTTATCAGTATTTTAAATTTTGAACAAGATAGGGCATATCAACCTGCAATCGGCATGGAATATGTTTACAAGAAAAAAAGTATCGTTGTGGTAAACACTCCAGTTTTAAATTCCAAAAATTATTCCTCTTCTACAAAATTCTGAATATAACATATAAGAATAGTTAAAACGAAGAGGAAGCAAGAGGTGTCTTGATCGTCTGTAAAACAAATGAAAACCACTTGTTTTATTTTGTTATACTCTGCCAAATTTCAAAACTCAGCCTTGTCACCTCTTTTCACAGATACCCTCCCCCTCCCTCCCAATGATTCCCCAGTGACAAACCAGAAGAGACCTTATTGAAGAGTACACCCTCTAGCTGCCCTCAATATTTCAAACTTCTAATGAAATGTTAGTTGAAAAAATTTCCTTTTCGAATAAAATTCCAGCGAACAAATTACACCAAACCGGATAGATGCAGCTTCCCAGTGGGAATCCTTATTGTTTTTATAACTCTTCTCTAAAGTTTCATTTTACATTTAAAGATAATACTTGCAACCCTTTGATTTGAACCCAAGTCCCTTGATAATGCAGTATGCATGCTACTCAGAGATAAATTTCATGAAAATCGGTGATATTACATAATTTTCATGGATAAAACTGTATCCCGTCTTTAGGGTGTGAATTTAGGTTTCAAATGAAAAAAGTTCCATCCTAATATTGAGTTACTTAGATACTGGCAATTCAAGAGAGCATTGAATCGTGGCAAACTCAATAGGGGGCAAAAGATCATCAAGTTCAAAGGGGATTGCAACCTTAAAACGTTTGGAAACCACTGTATTAGGGTATATTCTAATTTTTATATTTAATCTTTGTTATTGTTGACTATTTAAAGCATGTTTGCATTATACTCTATTTTTAGATATTTGACATAATATATTTATCATATTGTTGCAGATATTGGTATTCGGCTAAACCTTTAAGGAAAAAATATTGTAGGGTATATATATATATTTTGACATGGCTTTGTATATGGAAGGCTCAATAGAAACCCTTCTGAGGTCACAAACTTTTAAAAATGTGATACGAAGATAAACGTTTATCTGAAACCGACCAAAATCAATGTTGGGAAGTCTAAAATCTGAACAAGAACCAAAAAAAGAAAAGAATGAAAAATATACATATAGCAGTTTTCGTGTGAATATATACAGTATATGGCCGGTCAGTGGTCAAGAAAAAGATGGCAACACTAGCTAGAAATCTTTCGTGTATGCTTCATTGATTGCTAGTCAAGAAATCATGCTGCTCTACTCCAGCATTCAACTAGAATTTGGATAATTTTAATTGCTTCTTCATAGACCCAAAGATAAGAAAATCGCATTGGGGGATAGATCGCGACTGTGCTAAGAATGCTCTAATACCCAGGGCCATCTTAAGGCAGGGGCCCCACTATTCTAAATTTCGCAAAGGTTTGTGTTGATTAATCCTCGCCTTTACAGCATGTTTTTAATGTTTAAATATTGATTTTTGTTAAAAGTACCAATAAATCTATAGGTTTAATTTTATTGACCGTTTACATTTTTATTCCCGTAGGTGGGTAGGTAGGGGCCCCAGTGCATTGCTTTGCCCAGGGGCCTACAATACTGTTAAAACTGCACTGCTAATATCCATCACATTACACAAAACATAGTCTCCTGGTGTTTATTTTATGTACACTTGTTTTATGATGAAGAGCAGTTATCCATATTTCCCAAGTTTCCTGCATGCTTTATTAATGCCTTTGCAGAAACTTCCGCAGTTGTGTTGGACATATTAGCATATCAATGCGGCCTGTGATGAATCTCTACAGTATTGTTGCCTCTGCACCTAAAAATTGTATTGCTACATATTGATTCTGACTGGTGGATTTTAAAACTAATGTGCTATGCTTTACAAACTTTCTACAGCTCACACCATTGTTCAGTTCCGGATTTCCCATAAGGCACGTCAGGCATTTCCTAGGGGCGTCAACGTAAAAGGCACGCCAAGATTCAAGTGTTACATTTTAAGTAACAACAAAATTATGCCCTTTCAATCCTTAAAATAAAAAACTAGTTACAAATATGTGCGGTTCAAAGAACTCTCCTACCAATCGAAAGTAAATTCTTATGGGGTATGGATTGTGAGGATATACGTTATATTATCAAACATATTGAGACCTTTCCATGTTATGCAGTGGTGGTCCCAGCGCCAGGAATTATATTTTAGGAAGGGGCAGTGAGTAACTTAAAACGAAACTGGAGTGGGAAATGGTTCTCTTTGACTCAATCTTAACTACCCCCCCCCCCACCACCTACACACACACACACACACCTTCCGTTTGAGACCGCCGTACGTTATGTGAATGTAAAACACCATATTTGAAGCTCCTTAACTGAAAATAAGCTTTCTTAAGAAAAATTCCACAGGAGATAAATTATAGATGTTTTTTTTTAAATAGAACTTTAAATAATATTCATTTCATGTGTAAAGAGTAAAGTAATTGAAGATGAAATACTTCACAACGAGCACTGTTTTAACATCGTCCAAAACATTGCTTAAAAATTGATGGAAACTAAAAAAAATTACAAAAACTTCTAAAATTGCATTTGTTTTATTAAGTGATTTGATATCGCTTTCCTAGTAAATTCTTATGACTAGCAACACTGTTGTTATGTTTCAGCTTCCAGAACTCTAAATATTGGGATGAGCTATGGTAGTTTTTTAAGAATTTGTTTCCTGTAAGTCCAGTGGCCAAGTGGTTAGCGCGCTTGGCTACTGATCAACGGGACCTGGTAAGGCAATGGATGTTTGTTGTCTTTCTGCTGAGGTTCCGCCATCCTCACAGACCTACTGTGGCAAGCAGATGCTTGAGGGATAATATTTTTTACATTTTGTTACAAAAGAATTATTTTAAAGTTAGAGAGCTTTGAATACAGCTTTCCATATACATAACGTGGAAGTATCCCAATACTTTGATAATTTGTTCATTACCAGAGCAAAATAATAGAGGAAGAAAAATGTTCGAATTTAAAAATGAATAATCTGGTTTTCTAAAGGTAATTGCATACTAAATATTGTAAATTATATGCTAGGGATAATAATTGATTGCATTTTTTTATCGTATTTGGCAACAAACTATAATTAAAATTCCCACATCCATTTAGATTGTTTTTCCTTCATGGTTGTGAAAGTAAAAAAAAAGCTAATTATGGACAGGCAAATTACGCATTACCACTTTATGTGCCTATGGGTGCATGAGGTATAAATACAGCCTTGCATCTGCTCTGTATATCATTCACCCACCTACTTAACTGCTATACAAGGGGAACGGGGATAGCTGTCGGTAGTGTGTCAGCTTGTAATCTACAGTTCACAGGTTTAAGTGCCACATGGGCCAGCATTGAGATTTATCTTCCTCAAAATCAAAAGTCCCTCCTCTGCCCACGGTCAATGGAGGACACCGATGGGCTTGGAAAGACTGCTGTCCATTGGATGGGATGTTAAACTAGCACCGTGTGTGGGAGAGCCATACCTTGTGCACATTAAAAAATACTCTTGATGGGAGGCTACCATCTGTCTTCCAGCAGCTGTCCCATTGGACAGCTGCTGGAAGACAACCCAACCTACTCTGAGCATCGAGCTCTTTCCCCCAACCTACTCTGAGCATTCGAGGTCCTTGTAACCTGGCTCATTGTGTGCAAAAAAAGTACTGCTCAGAGTAAAACAACTGACAAGAGATATGTGAATGATGGGCCATGAAAAGGTTTCTATTAAAGCTGCCTCATATTTTTTGGTAGAATTACTAAAATTCATTTGTTAAAAATATTAACCTTGAATTTCTATGTTTGTGCCTAGACAGTTGAAGATTGGTGAACCAAATGTGCCACTATTTTGCTAAAATGGTTATTCATAGCCAGTAATTGTTCTGGAAATATGTAAATTTTATTATGCAAATACGTTTAAATTTTTCTAAAATTTTGTAAATCATTTTTCAATAAAAAAAAATATATATATAAAAGTGAAATGTATTTTATATTAATACCCCTGTGGCAAGCAATTGTCGAGGGCTATTTATTTCTATTTAAATATATACATGCACCGATTTATGTTGTAAATTTGTGAGGTAACAACTGAAAGTGAAAAAACTGCACTTTGTTGCCTGCTGAACAAAATATTTGATGGTAATCTGACTTCGCCGTCCCATGGCCGTGGTTAGCGCGCTTGGTTACTGATCTAAGGGACCTGGGTTCGATCCCCGGGTAAGGCATGGCTGTTTGTGTCATTTTTCTGCTGAGGGCCTGCCATCCTCTCAAACCTTCTACTATGGCATATAAACTGACAAGCTCCTGTCAGACCTCTGTGGCAAGCAGCTGCTTGAGGAGGTATTTATTTTTAATCTGTCTTCACACACACACACACACATGAAATGCAACATGTGCTTATCAGTCATTTAGCAAGACTTACAAATAAAAAATATTCCTTCTGAATTCCTTCTCTAAAATAAGATATACAAATCTTTACATATTGACATTAATTGCGCCTTATCTGAATTTCTAATTCTAAAATCAAAATGGTTACTATATCCAAATTGCTACCTATTTTTTTAACACAAAATAAGATTGCTTGAAATGAATCGGTTTGCAACATAGTAAGCATAAAGAAACAATTTGAGAGTTGAATACTGCAGTGCTGTTGCTATTCTACAAGCCTTGAAGGCAGTGATGGGCTTAAAATTATAAATTGTCCACAGTTCTTCAGACTAATTCACTGACACTTCAGTTCATCGCCAGGCCAGGCTGCCTGGAGCATATTAAAAGCATAGATCCCTCCCTACCTTGGTCCTTCCAAATATATCATTTTAAAGGTGAGCTTCAAATTGAAGCCAATTTCACGTTTCCAGCTTGATTTGGGATCGAAGATGTTTTTCAAATAAACTAATTGCAGAATAAAGCTAACTTGTTTCTCAAAATTTATTTGTCATGCAAAAACTGTTATTGTGCACGAGTGTATAGCAGTTTATAGTATCATAAACTCGTTAAATATAATTAAAATCGAATAGAGTCAAGTCGAAGAAATTTTTAGCTCGTTTTAAAAAATTACACGTTTCCAATTTTGTCAATCGTGGCTAGGTACTTCTTTAGAGATGACGCTCCAACACAAAAAGGATTCTTACTGATGGAATATTACAATTCGCAATTTCTGAATCACTCAGTAGTGCTCTTTCACTCTTGGTGGAAATAATTGGAAAATAATTAAACTTTAACCGAATATTGCAAATGATCTATTTATGCCACAAATTTTGCTGGTATACCCCCAAGGAAGAGATTAAAAACAATTTTTTAGACTATCTTTGCCATTCATAGGCACTAACGAAATATTATATTTATACATTTAATCATCTGTTGGTTTGAGGGCGGGAGTGGCTCAGTCGGTAATATGCCAGGATCGTAATCTGCAGTTCCCAGGTTCGAATCCTGCCTCCGCTAGCATTAACATTTTTCTCCATTCAAACTCCCACACACCGTATGCAAGAGAGCCATACCCTGTGCAACAACTACCAAAAAGATCAAATTGTAGGTAGAAGGTAGTGAAGAGGAAATAGAATTAATTGGAAGAGTACGTTTAAAATCCTGCCATTTTGGGTCAGTAGGATAAGTGAAAGGGTTAAAGAACACACTGGATGGTCTTGACAGGAGGCTACCATCTATCTCCCAACAACTATTCCAGTGGACCTCCTTCTCTGAGCCTTAAGGTCCTTGTACCCTGCGCCTAAATGGGCATTTAGGCGCAGGGTACAAGTACAGTACCCTGCGCCCATTGACGCAAAAAAAGTACCACTCAAAGGTAAAACAACCCATTGGTTTGAATTTCCATTGTTGGAGGGTAAAGATGCAAAATGAAAATTTTTTTGAAAACAATATAGCCTTCCATATTCCTCAAAGGCTATATTTGTTCTACACACACTGGCCACTGAATTAGAAACCTCTATTCAATATACGGAGTTTGATCTCCTTTAGCCCGAATTACAGCGCGTGTGAGGTTTGGCATAGATTCCACAAGATGTTGGAGTGCCTTTATATCTACAACATACTAGGCGGTGATGTCACCCGAATTTATTAACAACCGGTTTCCATACCGAAGGGAGGGGGATCTGGGCGAATCGGCAATATAGTTTGTTAAACACTGGTACCATTTTCTGGGGGGGGGGGGGTGATTCATCCCCTTAGAAACACGTTTGTAAATATTACATTTCAGATTGCATGATAGGCAAGTATCAATATATTATAACTAACTTGAACTACAAAAGTTGCATCTGTATTAAAGCATCGCACACAATGCAGAGTATCTGAAATTATTAAAAACTAACCCTTAACTGGATAAACCTGCAATTAGTGGCAAAGACTGTAAATAAATAAATATAACTATAGATAAGAGCAATATATTTTATTTTTCATGCAACTGTAGGATACATATGAAAAACATAAGTGATTAACAAATTTTAATAAACGTAAAATAAAATCATATATATTTTTGCCAAGACAGTAAACTTTCATCTATGGCATATCACTCCTCCTATTCCATAGTCTATGGCACTACTTTCCTTCTTTTTCAAACGGAGCCACATGTATCAATTATTATGGTCCAGGGTCAAGATACTCGTACTTCAAATTCTTGGAAACAATTCGTTTATATTTAGAGAAGTGTCAAATTTTCTGAGAAATTTGGGAAGATGTTTTAATGTTTGTCAGAATGATGCGCGGAGAAATCTGTGTAGTGCCGTAACCTTCGTGACTCGAGGCCTTTGCAGCTAAAGTGACGTCACATCCGGTGGATCTACAGTGCTTCCTGCGCACGTAGTACTACCATCGCAAATCGAGCATTTACTTTTTTATAAAGTCGGTGGGCATTTTTGTTTGATACTGTGCTCAAAAACTGATTGACATAGTATTTTATATATGTACATTAGTGTAATATTACTCTGGCAAACTTTAAAATAAGGAAGACGTTGAAACTAAAATAGATCATTATTTGTAATTGTGCTAAATTGATGACTCAAAATGCAGAGTAATCGTCGTTTAACGTTCTCTGAACATGTATAACGATATATAAATTACCAGGAAGGCTCTACATATAATTACAATGACACAATGTTTAAAAATAAGGTAAAATGCGAATAATTACTTGGTTATATATTAACAAAAATAAAATCATTTCCTTCTCATATTTTTCCTCATAAATGCTGTCAATAATTAATCCAGTTTTTTATACCATTGATAATATAATCATGACATATAAATTGTTATGGAAAACTAGTGTGTTATATTAAAAGGAAAAAAACACAAAATTTCTTCAGAACAATTTTATTGACAAATGTGAACTACAAATTAATGATATACTTGGTCGAGTGGTTAACGCGCTTGGCTACTGATCTAAGGGACCTGGGTTCGAGCCCCGGGTAAGGCATGGATGTATGTGTCGTTTTTCTGCTGAGGTTCTGCCATCCTCTCAGACCTTCTACTCTGGCATATAAACTGACAGGCTCCTGTCAGACCTCTGTGGCAAGCAGCTGCTTGAGGGGGGGTAATAGGTTTAACTGTAACAATGGCAGCTATGATTTAATTGAAATACTTTTTCTTAGTAATTAGACTGAATTTATAGGACATGGATACAACCTTTCGATGGAATACATATTCAAAAATAGCAGGAAAAGTGCATCTAAACTTTACAAACTACAATTTACATACACATTTTGGTTTACAAAGCTACCTGTAAATCTATTGGCTTAAGATTTGATTATATATCGCTCAACTAACCTCCCAAAGGTAAAGAAAATATTCTCTAATCAATCTTCGATTGTTAAGAATATAATTCTATGCAGCCTGGTAAAGAAAGATTAAATCATTTAGGCATATAAGCCAGTGATGTAAGACCACTAAACTAAGACTCTGCCTTTTTTTCCACTAATTTTTTTTTCACTAACTTAGTTTAGTGGTCTTAGAAAACTGTGGCATATACCTGGAGAGATATGGTTCAAATCCCACATGCCAACAAAACTATTAATTTCAAAGCCAACAGTGGAGTCCAACTCTGTGGATACTATATATTGAGGGTAGACAACTTTTTTTTTTATGGCACTAAGACATTTTTTCTTATTTCCCAAATTCTCTAACAAATATATTTTTTTTAAATATATTTGTTGAACACCAGATAATCATTTCTAGAGTTTTTCCAATACAGTGGCCAAATTCACAACATGTATGATAATCAAATAATTCTGCATCACATAAAAGACTGGTTGTGATTAAAGTAACATTTCTTTGATTTGCCATTTCCATAAATTCTTCTTTAAATTCAGTACACAATTTTTCCATAGTAATGTAATTTAGTAATACAACATTAATTACTATCTCATTTGAGCAAAAAAAGAATGCTCTATCAAATTTTTGTAAATACTTAAATTTTACATCCAATTCTACTTTTTTATCACGTAATAGTAAATGTTTACAATGATCACATTTCAAACTTTTCAAAACTGAAAATACACAATAACCTGCTACATATGCAATTACAAGAAGAGAGTTATCACAATCGGACAAATCTGAAGGAAGCACTGTAATGTTAAATTTTAAGCTAATAGACATAAAATTCATTTCCTTAAAATCATCTTTAAAATCCAAATCGGTTATTTTAATTTTACCACGACTTAATGGGAAGTTTCAACAGTGACTGCACTCTTAATTTTGTTTCACATTCAAATAATTGACGTACTTATATTGGCTTCCAGCTAACTGCCTGTAGAGGCCGAAACGACTCTCTAAATTATCAGTTTGAACAGTTTGATATACCAGGTAATATGCATTTTGAGTTCAGAGGTACAATATGAAGCAATTTCAAGCAATGAATATGTACTGTCTTAACACAGAATGGGTTTCTTTCGTTAGCATACCAGTTGTGCAACTCATCTGCTCCCATTTATCTAGCCAACAATAAAGTAAAATAAATACCCCCTCAAGCAGCTGTTTGCCACAGAGGTCTGACAGAAGCCTGTTAGTTTATATTGCCATAGTAGAAGGTCTGTGAGGATGGCAGGACATCAGCAGAAAAATGACGCATACATTTATACAGGAAAGAATTCACAAATGAGACATTTTCATCTGACTCTGAACACGTTAATGGCATTTGGTGTTTGTTATTCAAGCGTTCACCTTTAAAAGGTGATTTTACATTTACAATATGCCATCATGTTAAAATGAATTTAATGAAATCTGATGTATCTTGGAAATGTAACAATTTGTGCTTTTCTCCTATTTCTAAAAGTCCATTAACTACAAAGTCATTAAAAATATTTAAGACTAATTTAAGATTTTGTCTCTCAAGGTTACTTGGGTTCAAGGCTGTATATGAGAGATTAAATCCATATTTTAACAATGAGTTTGCTTCAATTTTATGCAGTTCTTTAAGGGTTGATAAGGATGCAATTTTGAACGATGAAATACTATATCCATTATTTACAAAATGTGGATAGTACATAATTTTTTCAAAATGTTTTTGATTTAGCCAGTTATTTCTGATACACTTCAACAAATGAACTGGGTCAGTAAGAAAAATATAAAGGTGTCGATTTATCTGATGGATGAGGACATGCAATTTGAACTTTAGGGAGAGAAAGACATAATGACATACTCCTTATGATTGATAGAATTATTGTGAGCTGCCACACATATCATAAAAAAACCGATTTCTTCCAAACCAATGATAATTTTTTTAAATACTACTGTAAAGAATATCGGCATTTATTGCTTTGGCTGGTAATATATCAACTACATCTTTAGAGTTGGAAAGCAAACCAGTTATAAATAATAGTGCCCATGGGCACTGGTTGCCATGTTTTGTGTGTCAGATGACAGACCAACAAGGTTATCACATTTGAAATCCAAATATTGTTTGAGATGAATTTCATCAAGCATTAAAATCACTTTTTTTTATCTGTATCACTCAAAAAAGAATATTTTTGCCTGACATATGATAAAAAATTTGAATCTACTTTATATCAGGATTGACATTAAACCGAAGACAAATGCGTCGAATTGTATTAGGATGTGGTAATCTAACGTTTCCACTCTAACAAAATTATATGCATGAGGAGCCATGCTAAAAAAAAGTGATGCAAAAATCATCATATCTGATGAATACCTTGAACCACACTTATTTAACCCAAATAGTATCAACTGTTCTCAATGAATTTTAAATGATTATTACTTTCATCAGATGTGCAAAGTACTTTCAAAATATTCCACATTAATCAATACTATGTCTAATATTACTTTCAGGAGTTTTAACCCTTATTAAACAATTTAAAAGATCATTTAAAACATCAATATGACTGATGTTTTAGAAGTATATTTTCCAACTTTGGATTGCTCATTATCTTTTTCATATGCTCTTACCATAAGCTCAGAATTAACAACAGAAATTTTTACTATAGGAGCTGGCGTTTCGATGGAATGCTACCAGGAATTAATCTGGGGACTTTCAATTGCGCAGTAACTGTCTTACCAGTTTTCTCATCGAATGCACTTGAACATCTTTGAAAATCACTCTTTGAAGTGTAATTCACAAACCTAGAGAGAAAGATGAACACCATTAAGTGTGTTGTGCTTTATATGTTAGTTTTTTTTGTCTGATTGTTACTGATCAATTAAGCTTAATATACAACACTGTTGTGTTATTCCAGTTATACGTTTTATAAAAATAGTAAGAAAAGTAAAAATTATTGTAAATGGTCAAAAGTGATAAATGGTCAAATATGTCAACAAATCGTTTCTCTGTGTTTCGAGAGATGCAAACTTGAATTATATTGTTCAAGTGAGTAGAATAATTGCAAAAGATATTGGACGCATTAAAATATATCTTGAATTACAAATATAAGGCAATGATGAATTTGTATTATGCATTAGTTCATTCCTACAGTATTTATGGTATCTGTTTAATGAAACACCAATACTAGAAATTTTCTATATCTTGCAGAAACCTAATTTGAGACATATTTTACATTTGACTTATAATGATCCAGTAAAACATTTCATGGGCAATAATAATTTGCCTTTTTCAACTCTATGATTTCTGTATATAAACAATTCTGTTATGCTATGTATATTTGTAGGTGAAATGATCAATCACTACATAATTTATGTTACACAGGCATTCATTATTTATTCATAATGCACAAATTTTACCTGATGACTATGGCATTCAAACATTAAGTAATGAATGGTAATATAACCTGTTCTCTTGTAAATGATTAAAACTAACGCATTAAAACTCTGAGGAAAATGTGAAAATCAGATTTACACAAACCTGACACTTTCAAGTAAAAGTTAAGAGATATGGTTTCTAAATGCATAGTTTATTCCTGATATTTCCCAAGATCATCCAAACTATTAATGAGTGAATGCTCTGTACTCTATTTATATATATGTGTTGTTTTGTGATCACTATTTCTTAAACCTTATTTCACATAACTATATAAAAATCTCATATTCAATACCCTCCCTCAGCATAAACAACCACGATGCAAAGAGGATAAATAAACAACTAATTGTGACTAAACGTATAGCAGTTAAGTTATATGAATGTATGGCACAATATACTCTTCACAATTATCATTCAAACCATTTTATATACTCTTGCCAAATATTGCAAATTTGCTAAGATTTCAGCAATCTCAAAATTTTATCAAAAATATACTTGCTATAATAAAAAGGCAAAAAAAAAAATTGACATACCTTGCTAAATTTTGTTACTGTGAAGTTTTCTCTTCTTATTGCTAGAAGCCATTTTCTGCACAACTCTTCATCCTGGGGAAAACTGTAAACACGCACATTTCTTGAACTTTCATAGTTTCCTCTACAGCTAGGAACATAACAAGGATGAGGCATTTCTTCAAAAACTTAATCACAGAAAAATAAAGCGTCACTTCGAAGATAACACAACATTAAAAAATCCCGCCAACAAACATACAAGCAGCTACGGGGTGTCAAGATGCTAGATCCACGAATGCTGACGTCAGATCATATGACGACATCAGTGAAATGGCCTTGAGTCTCGATGGTTACAGTAGTGCGCGGCAACATTTCATGACCATCGTAGTTTCCGGAAATCGGCGTAATTTTAACACCGGTTTCCGGAAACCGGCTGGGTAACACCACTGACTAGGCGTTCACCAAATTAGCTGAATCAGATTTGACAGAAGAGAGCTTTGCTCCCGGATTTGTTTTTCTAACATGTCCCATACATTCTCAATGGGGTTCAGATCCGGGCTTTGTGGTGCCCAGGGAAAGAAGATGCCAGAAGTCGTTGTCATGCTCATTGAGCCACTGCTGAACACATCTTGTGCAATGGATAGTACCATTGTGGTGCATAAAACATGTCATCTGCTGGATAAAAAGTCAACATTGCAGCATGGACTTGATCAGCAACAATGTTCAGATAATCATTGGAGGACATCCGACCTTCCAGCAATATCAGGAGACCCGTTCCGTGTCCCACACCGTGACACCACCTCCAGATCTTGAGTTGTGTTTACAAGGCAAGGTGGGTCCATTGCTTCATGGGACTCCTGCCAAACTCACTGCCTACCATTGGTACAGAACAAGCTTTACCATGACTCGTCGGATCACATTTTTTTTCAGTGTCCAGTCACGGTGTTCTTGACACCAATTTAGACAAACTCTCCAGTTCTTCGCAGAAATCGGTGGTTTCCGTATAGGTATGCGATTACTAATACCGATCCTCTTCAATTCCGAGTATAGTTCGCCGAGATATGGGGTCGGGAACAGTCTTCATTGAATGCTTCGGTCAATTGCTGCACACAGGAAGTCCTGTTTCTCCATACGCCTTCTCAGACGACGACAATCTCATTCCTGACAGATTGTTATTGCGACACACTTACGCAATGTGGGTTATTTTTCCACTGATTAAAAACCCGAGATATCTCACCTTTTGAGAAACCAGTCAGCTGTTTTTTAAAATTGTCGCTCCAGCCAGACGGGCACCCACAATAAGCCCTTTAACCCCGAAAGATCCTGTTTTTCCTATTGTGATCACCACTGATGAGCAGCAGTCTTTAACCGGTTGCCTAGATCACGTGACCATGTATTTTGTATATACGCTGCGCAAGTGACGTTTACTACATCTCCATAAAGGTTTGTAATTCAGTGGCCGGTGTGTGAAATTGCGTTTTCATAAAATCATTAAAAGTAAAAAAATTGCTAGTTTAGGAAATGTAGTTGAAATTTAAATAAATATAACTGCATTCTAAATCATTTTCAACTCCGAAGAACATGGCCATCAGAAATGGGATGCCAATGGGGTTGGAAAGACTGCTGTCCATCAGATGGGATGTTAAACGTGCTGGATGGAGTTTTGAAATTAAAACAGAAACGCGGGCCACTTAAGTTTGTATCCGAAGTAGTGCAATACTATAAAAAAGCGAGAGCAATTATTATTTTGTATCTTTCGCCATACTAAAAGACTTTGTCAAATGAGATTTAATATACGTAGCAAATTAGGCGCGAATGTAACCATGAAACTATTAACTGCTGGTTTTAGCAGGACATAAGATAAATACATTGTCATGTTTGATTGTCCATACAATCAAACATGACGTAATGTATTTATTACCAAAGGTTATTAAAGAGGTAATAAAATCGAGCCGTCCCGTGGCCGAGTGGTTAGCACGCTTGGCTACTGATCTAAGGGACCTGGGTTCGAGCCCCGGATTAGGCATGGATGTGTGTGTCGTTTTTCTGCTGAGGTCCTGCCATCCTCTCAGATCTCCTACTGTGGCATTTAAACTGACAGGCTCCTTGTCAGACCTCTGTGGCAAGCAGCTGCTGAGGGGGTATTTATTTTATTTATTTTTAATAAAATCGAATATTTATTTTTCAATACAATCACCCGTTAATACATTTTTAGAACGGCTAATTAACTTTTCTATACCACTGAAAAAATAATCTTAATTTTTTTGTCCTTAAAATGGTCTAAAACTGCAGAAATGACTTCATCACTTGTAAATTTTTTCCCCACGCAGATCCGATTTCAATTTTGAAAAAAAGTAGTTGTTAGGGGGCTATACGGTGGGCGATTTAATTCATGGAAACCACATTGCTGAATAGCAGCAACTTAAGTGTGCACTGGCGCATTGTCATGCAATAACCTTTCTCCGGGACAGCTTTCCTCGAAGTTTCTCTTTGATGGTATCCTTTCCTTTAATTTGTACATTAATGACTCATAATATTCACCAGTAACTGTAGTATTTCGTTCCTTAATGTCGACTAGCAGAATCCCGTTTTAAATCTAAACGTCGTTTAATTTCTGCCCGGCTTTCGCCTTCTTTCGTCCAAAAAGTCTAAAGATTTTAAAATATTGGGCAACAGCACTTATATCTGTGACGCTAGCTAGAGTGCTACTGATTGATGTATTGGAGTTAGATCTGTCAATTCTTGTTCTAACGTTTGGGCCGGAAACTTTTGAACCTTACTATATTTTTAATCTAAATTAAATAGTTAATATTAAAAGAAAATTTATGAATTTCAATTCTAAATTAAGCATTTTAATTTTTTTTTACAATTTGATAAATATTTGCCAAATGTTAGCGCATGCTGCATGCAGCCTGCGGGCTTGACACCACTGAAATAGATTATCATTAACTCTTATGTGCAGTGATATTTTTCGATAAAATGAGCTTCAAATTTATTTGAAACGTTGTGAAAGCGATCACATTTTGTTCAAAATTATAATAGAAAATATAACAAAATTTTCTTTTAATTTTTTAGCCATTTAATAAAGTTCCATTCATGAACACTGAAATCTGTAACAAATATTACCGTAAGCTTTTGCGGAATTCATAAACATTAGTGCACTATCATTGTTTTGCACGCTAAAGAATGCCAGTGACGACTAACATGGCATCCAATTTTAAGATGGCCAACCTCTACCTATATAGAGCTTCTAATCACCCACTTTTTCAGGCCACGAACGAACATGAAACTAAAGTTGCATGTCGAGATCCTGTATATAGCTACAAACTGCAACAATTCATGCAGTTTAAAATATATAATTGTATAAAAATAATTATAACGTAATTGAAAATTGCTAGGTTTTAGAAATAAATAACTACCAGATTATATATTACCAGATTTATTTTACCACATTACATCAATACGCGAAATTCAAATAAGTATTCAGTCTTACTTTTGTAGAAGTTAGTTTCCCACACACTGGCACTAAAACTCCACGAGAATATTTTAGAAATATTGCCATTAAAGGTATAGGGGATTATCCTTTGTGTCAATTATTTTTGAGGGAACCCTCCGGGTAGGGTTTCTGTACTCGATTCGACTCGTCGAGTATTTGGGTAGTTACTCGGATTCGGGACTCGACGAGTCCACGAGTTCACAAAACAGCCGTGCGAGCTAAACTGGGCCACAATCTTGAGTTAGTTTTAGATTGTCAAATTCGTTGGAGTTCTCTTGTTTATATGATAATCATGTTTGTGAAACTACAAAAATTCATCGAGGAAGCTTTAGTAGATCTCAACTGTTCACACATGCTTGATGACATCGATTTTAACGAGCTCAAAGATCTCCAGAATTCGCTTGAACCTGCCAAATTGGCAACTGAAGTTTTAAGCCGAAACGATACGACTCTGCATTCAGCTGGCATTACATTGGAGTACATGAAAAGAAAAATTTCGAACTGTAAAAGTAAACTAGCGTGAATTATTAGAAAATACGGAGAATTGATGAGCGAGTAAATATAGATTTAATGAATTTATTAGAAAGCGCTTAAAGATCCAAAATGTGTACCTACTAAACAGGCTTTAGCCTTAGCCACACAATTATTAAAAAGATTTTACCAAAAAGAAGATAATAATGAATCAACGGAAGCTTCGCAACACCAAGAATTAATAATAGTTGAAAATCATAAAAATTTGACAATGGAGGACTTGATTTAATTTTGAAAAACGCAGCTGAACCTCCAACTCCAAAAGAATCCGAGATTTATAGCAAACTTAAAGAATTTTTGCTTTTCAGAAATACTGGAAAACGAACAAGTAATCTTGATGACCTGTACAACGCACTTTCCTCCATAAAACCAACTTCAACTTCTAATGAAAGAACATTTTCAATAAGTGGCAGCTTCTGTACTACAATCAGATCGAGACTTGCTGACAAGTCTCTTAATTCGTTAGTATTTCTCAAATATTTCTACCTGAAGACCAAAAAAAGCAATTAAATCGAAATAAATAAATGTTCAAATAGTTATATCTAGTTTTAAAGTTTAATTTTTGAAAATAAACGAATTGATTAATAAATAAATTTGAGTACATTTTCTTTATAATTTCTTGGCACGACAAATCTCAGTTGAAAATCTTGCAATAAATAATTCTAATTTTAACAAATTTTAGTAATTTTATTTTGTTACAAAGACTTCAGCTATGAGAATTGTTATTGAACTCCAAAATATTAAACGTTTTCGCTTATTGATTTTAGATTTAGATCCGGACTCGACGAGTTTTCAAAATTTGGGACTCGGTACTCGCAGAATCCTAAAAACCCGAGTTTTCAGAAACCCTACCTCCGGGCAGCTAAGAGACATCCCCCCCCCCCCCCGGTCATAATCAAGTATGCTCTGCGAGACCGACTCTATATAACTCGATGTTAACGTAAGGAACGTTTTACCTAGTCCATGTCTAATGATTTGGATGAAAATTTAACACAAGATTTAACCCGCTATTTCATACATTTGACACAGGGGCTTATCCAAAAGAGATCTACTTTGAGCTCGTAAAAAGGTTACTTAAATATTTTGATTTTCGAATGGCGAGTACAAAAGAGTATTTTTGCCCCAAATCCATTGGCAGTATTTTAAATTCCTACGTTGTAATGTAGATAAAAGTACTCTAACAGCGATTAAAATTTGAAAGCAATCGGTTGCTTGAGAAAATGTTCCTAAGTTAACATTGAGAGTATGGTTTCCTTGTCCCCATAACGTCCAGGATATAGTTTTTGGCTCTCCTGCACACAGCTTCACACCTCATCCGACAGATTGCGGCAGCCTTTCCAAGCCCATCAGTGTCTCCCCACCCCCCATTTGACCAAAGGCAGGAGTTTTAGCAGAGATATATCTCAACTTTGGAACAGGTGGGATTCGAACCTGGAAACTGCAGATTGCAAGCCTGGTGTAGTTGATCTGATATTCTAAGGTTACGCCAAGTTTATGGTTAAACCAATTCACGCCCCTTATAAATTTTAGAAGTCATACATTTTATTTAGTATATTGTGTAATAGAATTAATTTCAAAGAGGTTGCCTGAGAGTTAGTTACGTTATGAATAGGCCTAAGAAATAAAAATGATATAGATTTTAATTTCTTTAAAATAACCAATTTTTTTATATAATCATATTTACGGGTGGTAATATATCATGGTCCGCTCCTTTGAGAATGCAGGTAAGGGTAATAGAGGCAAAAATATTAAACTTCTCCAGTCTTTTGTCTCTTCCATATTTTTTACGGCTTGTTAGTTTCTTGCCCCCACCCATTGCCTTTATTTTTTTCTCGATCTGGACTTTGTTTATTCAACTTTCATTAAATCAAGTTAATTATTCCAATTTATAGCATGAATGTATTTCAAAACAAATTTTTATTCTTTTACAATTATATTTTGCCCATATTTGACGTGTGCTAAAAATACACATAACAGATATATCTGTGCGTATTGATACTACGGATGGCTTGTCATTCAGTTTATCTAGGGTCTCAACTTTTACGAAATGGGGTAACGCTTGGCAGAGCACAAACTTGCTATATGCCAATTCGATTTACACATTTTCGTTTTAATGCCATTTATATCTATCAGAAGTTGAGACCAAATTTTTGGTATGCAGTTTATGAAATTAAACTAATAATGGATCAATACAATATTTAAAAACAGCCAGCAATTTATTTTTTTTTCATAAATAGCTTTTAAAATGCAGGGACTGATTTCTATAGCTTGTTAACACTGTAAACAGAGAACTAGAATCAGTACCTTTATAACATGAATGGGCAGAACTGTAAAATTCATAATAATAGTCATGATTATGAAACCAATAAACAGATGACTGAAGACAGTATTCTTTGTTGCATTTTTATAAATGATAACTTACATAATGCAACATTTTATACCATACTGTACAACACTGTATAAAGTTTGTTGAATCTAAATTAATCTTTTAGTTACAACTTCATGATGCTGAGGCTTCTAATTCTGATGCTGGGGTTTCTGGTTCTTCGTCATTGTAAATATTTTCAGCCTGAAAAATAATTAGCATTTTAAAATGGTATATTTTTTTTCTAATTTTACCGTGCTAACCTACGTATGAAGTCTGACCCAAAAGTTTACTGAACGTTTTTAAACCATCTTGTAATGCCCAAGGAAGAAATTCTGATTGAATGATTCCTTGGAAAACATAACTTTTTCATTTTCAATTAAAACAATCCAAGAATAAAACAAATAGTAAGAACTACTAAAATCTCTTACAATGCAGTCAGCAATGAGTTAGTGAAATATTTTTTCTTGGCTACTGTATTTTCAGAATAGTAGGATAGTCTAAAAGCTGTCAAAAAACACTTGGGTCAGGCCTTGTACCTTAATCAACTATTCTTCAATTTTTTTTTTCACTTCAAGAACAAAACTTATCTTTAGTACTCCAAGAAACATATGCTATATACTTAAAAGATACTTAAATCTGAATAATTTCATATTTTCTAAGAAAATGTAACTAATGCATAACTTGAAATATTTCAAAAGTAGTGAGAAAAACTTTAAAGCTGTCACATTAGAAAAGAAAACAAAGTTTATAAGATGTAAATAGAGGTCTTTCACAGTCAGTTTTTTTTTTCAGAGAACTTTGTTTTTATGTAAAAAGGGTTGTAAATTAATGATTGCAAGTTACAAATAATTAACGCTACCACTCTTCTTCTGGCTCCAGAAACTGTTAATGGGAGATAACAACCTTTGGAATTTTGCAAAACCATTATACTTAACAGCAAAGAGAACCCATTTGTTAGTCTATTAAAATTCCTCCTTTTGATTCTATTTAATGTAACAATTTCTATTATCAATCTCTAATCAAAAGGTTATATAATGCATTTTTGCTTTAATAAATATATCACAATATTACATAACAAAATGATTTACTTTGAGATAAATTATACTATCAGTTTTTTTTACTATACTTAAAATGATGATAATTTAATTATTCTTAACCTTTATGCCATCATTGTGTAATGTAATGGCAGAAGGCAATTAGCAAGCTACTATGGTATGTATGCATCCTTCAACATTTTAAAGCAGATAAATAATGTTTTAACTTTTTAAACAGGTGCAAGTGTAGTTTAAATTATATCACTATATTTCATGTTTCAGAGCAGAGTGGCACTGAATTCTATACTGTGGGTCAGAACATATAGTTTTATCAGGATAAAAATGGAAATCACAATTTATTTACACCCACTGTGCCAAAACAAGTGTACATAAATAGCACGTCTTTGTCTTTCCCACACCCACCCTTTTCTGCAGGTAACATGGTCATCAACTTGCTTTCCATAAAATTATCTTAACATAGCAATTGTTTTAAAAAACATTTAATCTCTACACAATTATATTGTATTAAAAGTAAGTTAAATGACATTTCTTAGGATTACAGTTAAGACGCTGATGTTATGCTGGTTGCTTCATATACAGTCTATGCAGCTAGCTAATTGCTTCTACTTAAAGATACTTTCTAAATTACGCTTAAAAGTTTCAAAGCAAACACACAAGTTTTACATGCAGGAGTTGCAAAAAAATTACAATTTGGCACAACTCAAAGGAAAGGTGTATTTGGGTCCATGACACATATCCATTATGACCTATATATACATATATATTTTTTTTTTGAAGCTTCTAAGATCAATTACTATTCTGGAACTTTATCTTTTTTTTTAGATAGAAGTTTTCAGGAGTTGGTAACCTTAAAAGTAATTTCCAGAGCCTTTTAGTAGATCATTTCCACATGGATCAATAGATTTTTAATAGATTTCCACATGGATCAATGGTATCTGATTGAAAGTTACTGATGCAATCACTATCTAGCCACAGTCAGACAGTGTGCATCAGCCTCTGGGCCTTTTGCATCAGCTTTCCATCAACAGTAATAACTTTCTTAACTAGAAGATTAACATATTGTCTCTAGCAAATATGATGTATTCATTTTAAAAAAAATAACGATACTTTTTATTTCCTGCATTTAACACCCTCTAACAGTAGAAATTCAAACTAAAGGATGATTGGGAAAATGAACATTGAAGTATTTTAATTAGAACCTATAAAACAGAGGTTTTTCTCTTAAAACAAAAAGTTGCTTTCCCACACACCCTGCCAACAAGGGGTCAAATCATTCCTACTAATGAAAATCTCGACCATCACACTCTAATCACCAAAATTTCATATTTGCAACATAAATAGGTCACTTGTAACGTTCATTTAAAGTTTTGGCATTTTCCAACTTTTTCCACTATTAAAAGGTGCTATTAATGCTACTGGGGATTTGAAAAATACGAATTGCAATATTTCATCAATACCTATCCAATTTCCACCAAAAAACCTATCTCTAAAAACAAAAAAGTTGAAAGTCTACAGATGACAAAGTGAAAATATTAACTTCTCTTTTTTAAAACATGCTAAAATTGTTGACCAATGTTCTGCTTACATTTACACCAAGCCCAACTGTCTCTGGTAAATGTGAGAAATTAGCTTTCAAAGTTTTGCCATTTCCCACAATTAGACAATGTGGCTATTACAGATGAGTTCGGAGTCAGCCTGGCCCAAACTATTTTGATAATTACAGAGTTCAGAAAAAACATTTCTCCATCATAAAACATTCTTCATATCACAGCTATTTCAAACTTCAAAATTCTAATTAGGAGGAAATATAAATAGTTGAATAATGTTTATTAATTTAAATAATGAGCATTGATTAAAAGTTTGAAACCATAAAAGCATTCTTTTTCACATTTATAAGCAAAACTGGGAAATTACAATTATGACTGAGCATGGGCCCAAACTCATCTCAAATAGCTACCTTCAAAAAAGGAAGCTTTAGTGTGTTGCAACTTGACAGAATGCTCGACTTCTGGACTCCTAGCGGTGACAAAAAAATTTAATTTTTCTAAAATTACACTAAGTTTCTTAAAATTACTTCTGTAAGGAAAAAACCAACTAAATATGAGACAAACTAATGAAAAAAAAAGAGTTTCAATATTACATTAGAAAGAATATTCAACTTCTTGGAAAGTTCTACAAATAATAACCAAACATTCATATTACTAGCAGTGAAGGAGCCATACAAAGAGAATGAGACTGAGTAAAGAATATATAATGATAAATACTTATTCCTAAGCATAAAATTTTTGTTTCTGCATATAAAAGAAAACCACGAGAAGTAATAATATCCAAGGCATATTTTCCTAACTGGGCATATCGTTAACGACAAACATCAGTCAGTACCATCCAAAGCTAGTTGCTTCAACAGCCTATTATCACTAACAAACATTCATTCCACAATTAAAGAAAAAAACTTGCAAAAATCAATCTCTCATCGAAGATGGCTATTTTAACAAGAGCATACTGCTAAACAATGAATTGCCATTTCGCAATTTAAGAACACCCCAGAACAAAATTACGGGAAACAACCATATTAATCTGAACATACTGCTAAATAACAAATTGTTCCATCCTTTTTACCCACACCCTAGAACAATCAATCAGCAGACACTTTTACGTCGATTTTAGTTTTAGAGGAAAAATTGTCTTGAGCCGGGTGGGATACGAACCCACGACCTCCTGATAACATGTCAGGTGCTCTGGACCACTGAGCTACCTGCCATCGATCAAGATTTCCTCTAACTAGTGCTATGAACATTCCTTCTATGTTTCCCGTTGGCGCTTTTTGCCGACAATATTTCCAGCCACAAGCGGCACTTATATTGCCCAATAGATGAAAGCATATATGATAAGTATGCAGATATAGTTAATTAATGAAATGACTTCATTAATGAAATAACTCATCAGAGTTAACTCGACAGATATTCAAATCAATCAGCAGACACTTTTACGTCGATTTTTGGCAATATAAGTGCCGCTTGTGGCTGGAAATATTGTCGGCAAAAAGCGCCAACGGGAAACATAGAAGGAATGTTCATAGCGCTAGTTAGAGGAAATCTTGATCGGCGGCCGGTAGCTCAGTGGTCCAGAGCACCTGACATGTTATCAGGAGGTCGTGGGTTCGTATCCCACCTGGCTCAAGACAATTTTTCCTCTAAAACTAAAATCGACGTAAAAGTGTCTGCTGATTGATTTGAATATCTGTCGAGTTAACTCTGATGAGTTATTTCATTAATGAAGTCATTTCATTAATTAACTATACCATAGAACAAACCAATCTTATAACAAGCCTAAAAAAATTTTAAACAATTTACCACCAAACTGCAATATGAGAAAGACCCAGGAATAAATAATCTCAAAGACAACACACAAATTTTGTTGCAAACAACTTGCCACCAATCCTCAGTATAAAAAAGCCTACATCAGAGACAACAAGCCTAAAAAACACAAATTATCATAAACAATTCAATGCAGATTCACTGTATAAAAAGTCCCCGGAATTAAATAATGCAGAGAAAACAAGCCTAAAAAGCACGAATTATCTGAACAATTCACCCCCAATCTGCAGTACACAAGTCCCCAGATGGGATTAAAAATACAATTATATGAAAAGCCCACCCTTCCTTGAAAATAAACTTGTAATTTTAATTCACCTTAAAAAGCCAGACCTAAAAAAACAGAAGCCATACAAACATACCAACATAATAATTCAATACGATGAAAATATTCAAATATGATGAAAAGCTATTATACTGTACATTATTCACCTTAAGAATATTCAGTTACCACTCGTGGTGCCATCCATCCAATCACTTTGTCTTATATTTTCTATCTTATGACAGTAAATATATAAGACAAAAAGGCATAAATCAGTTTAATTACATATTTGGAATGCATACATTTTTAATATATTAACAAAATTTAACTTGATTGTTAATAATCAACCATATGTTGTAGGCATCATCCAATGATTATTATGCAGCACAAGAGGCAGTGGTTTGCATATTTGTAATTAATAACTAACATGAATATGCAAATATCATTAATTAATTATCAACTAATAGACTGAGCAGCATTTTCATATAGCTCAGACATAAAACTATCCACACATATATGCCTTGTGATCAGTTGTCAGGTTTATGAAGTTATGGTGAAACAAAACTGACATTGACCAACAAATGACAAACGAAATGCAATAGGAAGATAAGTAACAAGAATAAGTAACAGTGGGGAACTTAAAGTGCATAACTGATTATAATTAAAAGTGCCTCAACTCTAGTGAAAGAAGTTTAAATCCCTCATCAACCCAATAGCCCAACCCAGATAACAATAGACATGCATGAAATCCATTCAAGTTGCAATGTCAACCATGGCCCAAAGATCAGGGAAGTTCTCCAATCTGTATTATTTCCTTCACTCTGAAGTTTCCAATTCTAAGTAATCCAATTATCATTTAGTTGGCTAGTACTGAGATAGTTGGGGATAGGTTCAATAAACACCCATTTGGAAACAATCTATGACCTTCAACTCTGTAAAAGAATTTAGGTGTGGACTTTGCCATGTGCCTGTCTGGAAATGGTCAGCTGGAGTCTTATAGAGCTCCTCTGATTGGTGCGCAGGTGAGTTCACACGCAAGCAGATAGGGAGACAGTTGCACTTTTAATGCAGTAAAAAAGATAAATTGGAAACAATTCTTCTCTTTTATTAACATTCTTGTTTTAGGTAAAAGGCAAAAATACTGTACAATTTGAAAACAAATTTTCGTAAGTATAAAACTGAAAAAATCCTAAAAATCAAAGTAGTTGACAGCTCTGCATAGTGTCTACAGTTTCAGCTGACTATACCTTGTAAATCAATTGACAAATTCTACTACACAATAGAAAGGTTATCCTTACACACACTGTAAATGGGAGTATAATTTAAGGTCACAGTTTAATCGTTAATGGGCAGCAGGTTACCATATGAATAATCCTTGTTTAGATCATTAATAAGTATCAACTATAAAATAATTTATTATTTCAAATGCTCATTAATTTGCTGAAGAATAAAATTCTCTCAATCACTATGACGTTTTTATATTGTAAAAAATAACGAACTTACCATTTGCCAAACTTGCATGATATTATCTTCTGAAACTGAACATATTACCCATGGCTCATTAGGATTCCAAGAAAAGTCTGATATTTTTGCAGTATGACCACCATGAATAAACTATTGAATAAAATTTGTCAAAAATTACCTTCCAATTCAAAGCTAGACTAATTTAACTTTTAAAGAAAAACAAAGTTTCATTTTATTATTATTATTACATTTAATGTTAGGGAAAATAATCAGAATAAAAAAAACACTAAAATCATAACATGATAGGAGTTACGAACAGACATAATTTGCTCTTGCATTGATTCCACAAGACAATGTATTTCCTGCAAGTAATTTTTGGCTATGAAAACACTATATTTCAATCATGGGATAATGGAATTTGATCAATACACTTAACTACCCTTTCTACTTCATCCCATAAATGTTGAACGGGGTTATTACACGGGACAATGAAGGAAAGCAGCCACTTTAATGTTCCTATAAACACTCCTGAGGAGCCTTGTGGCATAATGTAGAATAATACATTACCCTGATGTCAGTAGTTACCATACAAGTCAACATGAAGGGTCTACAAAAATGTTTAGAAAATACACTGCATTCAAGTGTTGGGTGAATGCTATTAGTGTTTACCAAGGAAACCTGCTCCAATCCATTTCCACTGCCACCACCAGCCTACAAGATTTGCATTTCACAACATGGGTGTATGGCAGTAGTGTTTCATGAGTTTTGTCAGTGGAGGTACACAAGCTACACCAAAGATGAGAGTAATATTTCGTTCCTTCTAATGTAAAAATATTAATTTTAAAAGCTGCAATTAAAACATATGTAATATTAGTTTGTAATTTTTTTTATTACTGACTATTAAATAATAGTTTGCTTAAAAAAAACTGGAAAGAGGAAGTTTGGTAAAAAAAAAAAGTAAATGGTTGGATTCAAACCAAAGATCTTTTTAATCACAATCTAAAAAATGAAGTCACTGCACTACATTGTACTTAAAAAGTAGTTGGTAAAATACCATTTGTTCTTGTGTGTTACACACATATAATTGCCCTCAAATTTAGCACTGAGATAGGTGTGAGTGTTATGTGAAGAAATGCTTTTACAAGTAGCCAAACAGCACTACTGTCATTGCACCAAACGCTCTTGACTGCAAAACATAAGGTCAACGTTGTGATGCCCCACCGTTCACTTTAGCTTTACCTTAACCAGTTTTGTTTAATTTACGTTATATTTATCATTTTGGGGATTTTTATTTCCTTTTCGGCATCACAGCACTCGTTTTCAAGTTTCTAGGAGTTGCGTACGCGCAACTCCGAACTTCCGACCGTAACCGTTAAAGCGCGTGCCAAGGACACGCCCCCTCTTGCGTCATACCGCGTCGTTCGTTATTGTATGCAAATGTCTTTCCCGGCATGCGCCGGCCCATTGTCAAAACCGTGACCTGCGAGTTACTTAGAGCACTAGAGACTTGAGCACTGAGAGAAGTAGTAGAGCACTTGAGAGCAGAGAGATGTAGTAAGGTGCGTAGCACCGTGCATGTAGCACAGGAGATGTTTTTTATTGATGTCTTGGTGAGTTAATTATTTTGGAAATAAATCTATTTTGTTTTGTTATAACCTTTTGAGTCTGTAGTTTTTTATCTTGAGCAACGCTAATTTAGGATCTTTTTTACATTAACTCTTATTTTGTTAAGAATCGTTTTTGACTCTTACTTATGAACGCTCGCTGGCATTTGAACCCTAAATCAACTTATTTTACATTTTGGCAATTTGTTAATTATTGTCTGGCGCCCGTCTAAGCTATCCGGAGCATAAAACTTTAAATATTTTGAATTTGTTTTGGAGCGTTACAGAGTCGCATAAAAGAAGTGGCGCAGCGAACAGGGACTCGCCAGTATTTAAAGATAGTAATTTTTTGAGCTCAATAGTTGTATGTACTAGTTGTAGATTTAACGGCAGCTTAAGCCGAAAATTTTGTTGAGCAAGTAGCTTAACATTTTTGTGTATTATTCAAAGGTACTGAAGTTTCAGCGTAGATATTGCTGAATATTTAAGATAATTGTCGTATGTAATGATTAGAAGTGTCCGGACACACAAGTACGTAGGACGATAAGAATATTTTTTTTTATAAGCAAATTTATATTTTTGTAAAGCTTAGTTATAGCTTTAGTATTGTGGTATAGCAGTACCTTTGAGCGCTGCTCAAGATAAAAAAGTTTTCAAAATTTCCAAAATTCCAAATTTTGGCAGACCGCTAAACATGTCTGCTAACAATATGGCCGATTCCGCCATAATGACTCCCGACATAGAAAGAGTAAAGGGTAGATTGCAAGAGGTAATGATGGAAGCAGAAGTGCTAATGAATCTGCTTGATGATAATCGGGAGAAAAGGGGAACGACAACAACCCCTAAATTTGCTGACAACGCTACGTCAGTTCACCAACGAAGAAACTTTGAACGTAAGGTTCCATTTTCTGTCCCGCCAGAAGCAAGCGATAGAACAGAGTATTTTCAACCGCCACAACGACGATTTGCCAACCCATCCATTAACTATAGACCTTATGTTAATTGGCCTTTACCTGAGATAAGGTTCGACGGTTCGAAACGTCCGTCATCGTGGACATTTGTCAAGTCCATGGAGGAGCACTTCCGTTGACATGAAGTGCCAAGCAACAAAAAAGTTGTTTTAGCAGTATCTTGCCTAATTGGATGCGCTAAGCAATGGTGGAATAACGTAGGATGTCGTCATGGCATAGAACTTTGGGAAGAATTTAAAAATGAAATCATGGACATATATCCGGCTTATAATGATTTTACAGAACTAGCTACAGAGTTGTTTTCACGAAGACAAAGGGAAAGAGATGACATAGAAAAATTCATATGGGGTACAGTAGAATTATACCAGCTGTACGATGCTGATGCCGCTGAAATTGATAGTGTAAATTGCATATTGTCTCAATTACTTTTGCCCATCCGAGAATTCCTAGAAATACGAAACGTGAATTCAGTTACCGAGTTAGTGAAATTGGCTCGTCAATACACTGCAAGAAGAGAATCTGCAGCAAATACACATAACCAACAATGGATGCCATTCCCGCCAAAGCAGCGATATCAGATTGAGTCGCGTAGAATGACTCCCGCACCACCGCAATTTACACGGTCCCGACAATTTGCGCCGAACGCGCCAAGAACTATAGAATATGAACGAAGTAGAGACTTTTTGCCACGTCAAGCTTCAAACCATAACACTAGACCTAAAACTTTGGTTAAACAAAAGAGAGAAACTATACAGTGACTGAAAAAGAATGTCTAAGCGTAATATGGGCTCTAGAAAAATTTAAAGTACAATTAGACACATCCGACATAACTATTTTTACTGACCATGCTGCTTTACAATGGTTACAGACATCTACCAATCTAACAGGTCGTCTAATGCGCTGGGCATTACGCCTACAAGAATTTAATTTCAAGGTCGAGCATCGAAAGGGAAGTGCACATCAGCTACCAGATGCATTATCCCGTGCTCCCGTGTGGCCGGCAGAAGTTATGCCAGAGCTCGAAGATAAGCCTTTTGCTCCCTCACTCGCCACAATAGTTCCCATCGAATACAAGGAACATTTAATTACTGAACAACAAAGCGATTTAGAATATGGAAACGTGTATCATTATTTGAAAACTGATGAATTACCTCTAGATCCTAGTATAGCTTCAAGTATTGTTGGAAGAGCCAGACATTTCAGATTAATTAACGATATTTTGTACTACTGCAGACGACCGAGTCAAACAGGCAGTTATCGGCCATTTATTCCCAAGAATTTAAGAAAGTACGTACTCCGAGAATTACATGATGTACCTTCAGCTGGACATTTAGGTACACGGAAAACCTATCAGAAAGTGGCCAAAAGATCATATTCGCCAGCTTTGAAAAAGGACGTAAAAACCTATGTAGAAACATGCCTAATTTGTCAAACCACGAAATTCGATCAAAACCGTCCTTGTGGTCTTATGAAAAGCACCATCTCCAATGAACCCATGGAATTAGTTGGCATGGATTTAATGGGCCCGTATCCACAAACACAAGCGGGATCCCAATATATTCTGGTCTTGGTAGATTATTTTTCGAAATGGGTCGAAATATTTCCTGTTAGAAATGCAACAGCAACAATCGTAGCAAAGAAATTTGTAAATGAATTTATATGCAGATACGGGGTACCCAAGAGTACAGTTTCGGACAATGGGCCCCAATTCATTTCCAATGTGCTTGCTGAAGTATGTGAAACGTTCCAAATAAAACATATATATACAACTCCATATCATCCACAATCAAATTTGACAGAAAGAATTAATCGAAATATTGGCAGAATGATAGCTGCTTACGTCGAAAATAGACATAGTACATGGGATAAATATTTGCAACAGTTTTCCTTTGCTTTACGCACTTCATTACATGAAACCACCAAATTCACGCCTTCACGGATATTTCTTGGAAGAGAACTAACATTACCCTGGGACAGACTCATTGGCCAACCCGCATCTCCACAATCCATTGAGTTTAGAACGGAACAGCATATTCGAGCCATTTCAAAGGCACAAGATAATTCCCTACGAGCACAACAAAAGCAACGAGAGGATTATAATAAAAGACGACGACATATGGAATTTAAAGTAGGTGATAAGGTCTTGATTAAAACACATCATAAGAGTGATAAAGAAAGAGGATTTATAAAGAAATTTGCACCATTATATGCTGGACCATATGTTATAAGGAAGAAACTTTCTCCACTTCTGTATGAATTGGCCAATATGACCACTAATGCCTCAGTAGGATACTTTAATGTTGTGAATATTAAAAAATACAAAACTTCTATAGAATTTTCTAGATCAGAAGCAGATGCTCCACAACCAACCCAGGAGAATGATGGCTCTGATGATGATATTGAACCTTTACCACCCAGAAGAGAAAAGAACAGATTAGATTATCACCTACTGCACACAACAGGACAAAGACTGACAAAGCCAGATTCAGCTGTTCCATCAACGTCGAGAGCGTAACAAAAAGCCGACGAAACGACCAGAGCCTGCAGAGCGACAACCGGCAGCGAACATCGGGAAGATGACGTCACGAGAGAGATCTACAGCGACGACTTGACTTGAACGAGATCTTCAGTAACAACTTTACGTGAAGCCACCCAACGACGACGGAAAGATGTTATCGGAAACGGACTAGATGATTTATCGCCACGGAGTGCCAACAATGAAATTTAAGTATATTTTTCTTTCACTTGGCACTTGATTGAGTTATAAAATGTTTTTTTTCTGGAATAGATGAAGACGAAGAAGAAGCCTTATTGTGAATTATATAGTTAGCGATGTTTAATTTCTTGTTGAAACTTTAGAGTTCGATATTTATTTTTGAAAAGTGAAATTGTTGTAGTTCGAGTTTATACTTGTGTGAATAGAATTTTTTTTGCATTCTTGTTCATCGAGGTTCTAGTTATTGTATTTACGTGAGTTAAAATGTATTTTTGTAGATTTTTTTTCAGCTGACTGATAGCTGAAAATTTTGTAAGTCGATATTGGAAAGTTTAGAAATTGTAAAATGTTTCTGGATATGAATGAGAAGAGTGAAAGAGAATTAGTGATTTAAGAATTTGTATTGTAAAATAACGTGCATTCCAAAGTGAATTTATGTAAAAAAAAAAAAGGAGATTCATGTAAAAGTTATTGGATGAAATGCGATCATCGTATATTATAAATTATTTACACTCTTTTTTCTTTATTCTTAGATACGATTTATGTATATGTGTTTAAATCTGTTCAGTGTCATCAGTGATATTTATGTGTCAATGATACGTAATTTTTGTGGATGACATTGGCAGTATTTATTGGTATATATAGATGATGACCATGATGATGACTGCAGAATTTTGTTTTTTTTGTGTGTACCTTTTTGGAGCTGTCCCCAAATGGCATAGTCTGATAACAGAGTTGTTACCAGCATAACTCCTTTGGGAGGGGGACGTTAGCTCTGAAGGGGGAGGTAACTAATGATTTTTTATTTCAGCTAGATCGCGATTTCTGTGAATAGGAGAAGAATTAGCGGATGATTACAATCCCGCTTGTTTGTAAATTTTGAATTTTCTTAGCTTTGCGTATTTGAATGTAATTAGGAGGAGATAACGGTGTTCGAATACCCGTTTTTTTATGTGATTTAGGTGAAGAATTAGCTTTCACGAATTTTTATTGTGGTTAGGGGAAAAGCGGAAGTTATTACCCCGCTAACAACAAATGTAATGAATCACTTTTTCTTTTCATCTTTTTAACATTTATTAGACTTAGAAAGTTAGGAGTTGATTAACCTGTTTTTCTGTACAGTTCAAGATATGCCAATTTCGAGTTTGTATCAGAATGTGATACTAGTTAGACCGATGATGCTAGTATACAGTTAACTGTCACAGCCACTGGTACGTAAGTACACTAGGTTAGCTGTTAAATACATATTTTTGTTAGGAGGAAAAGGGAGGAGGTACCTTTGGTTGTGCTAGAAAATTGTGTCAAAGTAAGAATAGTTCATCATATCAAAATTTGCGCTAGCATACTTTTACTTATTTATGTTTAGCCATGTGTAAATGACGTAAGATGTGTCCTTTATTCAAAATTTGCTAGGTCAATCATTTTGACTCCCTTTGGAAGGGGGAGTTGTGATGCCCCACCGTTCACTTTTGCTTTACCTTAACCAGTTTTGTTTAATTTACGTTATATTTATCATTTTGGGGATTTTTATTTCCTTTTCGGCATCACAGCACTCGTTTTCAAGTTTCTAGGAGTTGCGTACGCGCAACTCCGAACTTCCGACCGTAACCGTTAAAGCGCGTGCCAAGGACACGCCCCCTCTTGCGTCATACCGCGTCGTTCGTCATTGTATGCAAATGTCTTTCCCGGCATGCGCCGGCCCATTGTCAAAACCGTGACCTGCGAGTTACTTAGAGCACTAGAGACTTGAGCACTGAGAGAAGTAGTAGAGCACTTGAGAGCAGAGAGATGTAGTAAGGTGCGTAGCACCGTGCATGTAGCACAGGAGATGTTTTTTATTGATGTCTTGGTGAGTTAATTATTTTGGAAATAAATCTATTTTGTTTTGTTATAACCTTTTGAGTCTGTAGTTTTTTATCTTGAGCAACGCTAATTTAGGATCTTTTTTACATTAACTCTTATTTTGTTAAGAGTCGTTTTTGACTCTTACTTATGAACGCTCGCTGGCATTTGAACCCTAAATCAACTTATTTTACATTTTGGCAATTTGTTAATTATTGCCTGGCGCCCGTCTAAGCTATCCGGAGCATAAAACTTTAAATATTTTTAATTTGTTTTGGAGGGTTACAACATGTCACTGTTTTGAGAAGTGGTGTGAATATCCAACTTGTTTTCTTCAATTATGAATGATACTAGGCAGCTATGAAGCAATAATGGCAGTTTATGTTATTTACTCCTAGCTGGTGTCCATCATCTTCAAATTTTCTTAAATAAAATAGGCTCTCAAAATAGTGTGTGCCACATGAAAATATATGGTATATTAGCATTTCAATACAGGATTGATATATTTTTTCCTGTGATGTTTTCATATTGATTTCATAATGTAAGATATGATATAAGCTGACCAGACAAAACATTACTCACCCCTGGCTGAATGTCACCTAATAGCGTGTAAAGTCTCCTTGCGACCGAAGAACAGTCGAAATCCTGTCTGGCATGGATGCCACCAGTGTGTGGAGATGTAGTGCACATCAATATTCATCCACTCTTCCAGCAGCAAATGCCACAGTTCGGCCAGATTCGCTGGATGGCTGGGACGGCGCTTCACTCGTTGCCCTAAATAGTCCACAAGTTTTCTATGAGATTCAAATCCGGGGATTTGGCAGACCAGTCGAGATGTTCAAAGGCTTCAGAATTATCGTCGTGCCAATCCGACACACTTCAAGCCCTGTGCACACGACAATTGTCGTCTTGGAAGACTGGGGTATCCTTTTGGTGTTCACTGTGGAGATGCCACACAAAAGGCAACATTTGGTCATCCAGTAGCTCCATATAGCCATTCTGGTTCAAGTGTGATGTCACTGCAACCAAAGGACCCATTTCCTCTTTACAAAATACCCCCAGAACATCACAGAGCATCCTCCAGCTTGAACAGAACCTTGCACACAGTCCACATGGAAGGCTTCATGCAGCTTATGATGTACCTGTCGCCTCACATCATTCGAGTACAAGCAAAAACGTGGCTCATCCAACCAGATCACATGCTTTTAAGAGTTGACAGTCCAGTCTTTGTGACGCTGCACCCACTGTAGCTGTGCAGCCTTGTGCAGAGCTGTTAACATGGGTCTCTTCCGCAGTACTCTGTTCCAGATATCCATGACATGCAGTTCCCTTTGGAGTGTTTGTTTGGAAACAGCTTATTGTAGGCCTGCATTAACTGACTGGAGCAATTCCTGCCTCGTTGCAAAGCAGTTTGCCCTAACAGTGCGTGACACACTGCAGTGGTCCCTATTGGTGAGCAGTGTTTCTGTCGCAATTATGGCGACGATTAATAGTGGACTGCGATGTGCGCCACTGCTGGAAGACCCTTTGGATAGTACGTTTCAATAAACCTGCAAAGGCAGAAACTTCTTGTACACTATGCCCTTTGGCTCGGCCAAACGCAATAATACCTTTTTGCCACTCATTCACATCTTGGTGCAACCCATGTTTCATGGAGCGACTGACACACAACTACTACTGTAGTGCATGGCACAGCTATTTGTAGGACGTGTTTATTACTGGTGCACCCTCTGTTGCCGTCGAACAGACATAACCCTCTTACAGGGGGAGATGACTAATATTTTGTCCGGTGAGCTTATATTATGCATAGTAAGATGTGTAAAAGATTTATAATTGAACCGACACTATTTTTTAAACTATTTCAACACTTTACAGCACTCAACAAAGAGGTAGTTTTTCGGTTTCTTGAAGAAATAAAAATTTCTGATTAATGACGATTTCCAATCAGTTATATTTTTTCAAGGCCCTCCTGCAATCACTTAAAAGGCTTTATTAAATTAGTTACTGTAAGGAAGTTAGAAGCTTATAACTATTATATGTAGGCTCCATAAGTTACAATTGAACACTGGATCCCCCCCCCCCCAATATTGAATCCATAGAAAACCAATTTTTGGCAATACCCTCATGTTAATGCCATCCAATCAGCAATCACTTTATCTTGGCATATGTGCGCAATTCCTATGTTAAATCATCATAGCCACCACACTCACATGATGCCTCTCATATAATACACTGTACTAATTATCTGTAGTTTTCTGTTCATATCAGCTCTTCAGCAAGGAGGAAATATTCTTCACATCTCCTGTGGGTTGTTTTACCTCTGAGCAACACTTTCATGCACACAATGGGCTAAAAGGCCAGGTCACAAGGACCCCTGTTAGGACAGAACCTTCTGTAAGGACATCCAGCATGTTATTTAATGAGTGCAGGGTATGTTTCTCTGCACATGGTGCCACAATTTAACATCCCATCTCATTGCCTTTCCAAGCTAACTGGTGTCCACTTTCTGACTGAGGGCAGGGTGGATGTTTAGCACAGATAAATCTCGACACTGGCACAGCTGGGACTTGAACCTGGGAACTGCAGATAATGAGTTTATGTGCTTCCTACTGAGCCAACTCCTGCTCCCCTTCTCTTGTGTTACACGAATAAAGAAATAAAGTAATAAATGCATAATTTTCCACTGGGGTAAACTGAAGTTATTGTACAAATATATATTTTAATTATTCTGGGGGTAAAAGTGGGGGATCAACATGATCCTTAAGATGAGCTGCCACTGGTGTATGGACTCATACCATTTTCTCCATTCCTGCCCTTCAATTAATATGGCAGAACTGTATCTGTACACAACCTTTTTCAATCCTTAAGGGCAATTTTTGGTGCTTTTTGACCTACTGCAGAGTTATCTGTCACACAGAAATAGGAGTGGTGTATGCACAATTTAGTAACTAAAGCAGCGAGTCTGGCACACAGTCCAATCAGATATATTACACTGTACCCCACATACACTGACATTAAAATTTCACGATCCAGAAGGGGCAGATTTGCATACAAATAATTACATTTCCACAACAAACACGAGGTCTGTGGGTAATCACAAGATGTTCAGCAGCTAGCTATGAGAGAGCATTGACAACAAATGACGACAAAAGTGTAGAAGATACCAAGATGACCCTTTCATTAACCATAGCAGCTGGATGCATGTTAGTGTGTTCAAATTGTGATGCTGAATGGTCTTGCTGTATTGCCACACATATGGCCTCTGATGCAAGGATGGTTTGAGCCTTTCATCTCAAGAAGGGACTCTGAAGTCATTGTACAGGGTCAAATGCTGTCAGATGCAAAACAACATGAGTGAATTGCATGATTTGTTGCCAGGTGATAGCAGACCCAACTGCAACTCATAGCTACTATTTGATGATCTATAACTGCTGCTATAAAAGTTCCCATCATATTTAGGATAATTCCCAAGACTGGTTTGCTCAGGCTGCAGCCCTGGACAATGTCTAGGGCTGCAGATTCGGCATTCACTGCATACATTAACCTCGACTATGCACTCCTTTCAGGCTCAGCTGCACCTGGGTCAGGTTAGAGCTACCAGAATGAAAAACATCACAAATAATTATTATTAAACTCAACACATTAAGTATCCACTAATAATTTCCACTCTGTAAATTGATTCAAACATTTAGAGGAAAAATTGTCTTGAGCCAGGTGGGATACGAACCCATGACCTTCTGATAACATGTTAGGTGCTCTGGACCACTGAGCTACCAGCCGCCGATCATAGCTCAGTAGTCCAGAGCACCTGACATGTTATTAGGAGGTTGTGGGTTCGTATCCCACCCGGCTCAAGGCATTTTTTCTCTAAATATTCGAATCAATTTACAGAGTGGAAATTATTATTGGATACTTAATGTGTGGAGTTTAATAATAATTATTTGTAGATTGCATACTCGTAAGACATGCATTCCATCTAAGGCATTAAAAAGCTGCTTGAGGCGGGATTGCCAGAACACTCCCTACAAATTAGGAAAGTAGGTTGAGAATGTTCATAACATCAGTTAGAGGAGATCTTGATCGGCAGCCAGTAGCTCAGTGGTCCAGAGCACCTGATATGTTATCAGGAGGTCGTGGGTTCGTATCCCACCCAGCTCAAGACAATTTTTCTTCTTAAATATTTGAATCAATTTACTGAGTGGAAATTACTAGAAAAACATCACTGAAGCCACTACATTGCCATTCATTACCAGAGTACCTTCTTCAGACAATTGGCAACAACATCCTTGCAATTGCGGCCCACATGTGCAGAAATATCATGGGTAGACCAACCGGCTTCACAGCCTTACAAATCCAACTATACTGAAACATGTCTAGATGCTCAAGTGTTTGGTGAAAGGGTCAAACTGGTATCTTCTACACTTTGTCCTCAATATTTGCTATCAACACTTTCGTAGCTTGCTGCAGATGCCTGAAGAATTTGCCTTAGCTACCCGCTTTTGTCTTGTGATCTCTCCACATACATGTTTATCATTGAAATGTTATCATTTACATACATCACTGCCCTGCACTCACCTGTTGATTTGCATGAAAATGTATTGCAATTTCAATGTCACAGACTATGTATTAAGATGCCATTTGTTCCATTAAGGTTATCTGATTGAACAATTCATGGCTATCCTCCACTGGCCTCAGACAATTAGTTTTGCTGGTCCCATGTTTCGTGGGCTCTTATTTTCTGACCTATCCACCATTCCCAGTACACTTTGATAGTAGTATTCAGAAATATTCAGTGAGGACTACCATTTCATTAATATTCACACCAGCTCTTAACCCTGCAATCATGCTGCATTTAAAATTGGTTCTTATCTCTGTCTGTAGTTATGCATACAAGCACATGGCCAAACCAACAGTTTCTCTCTGCACAAGATGCTGCTCAAGGTGGTTGTAAACTTCATCTAACCCTACCATTAGTTATATAGTCAAACCACTTAATGCTTAAGATGCATTGTAAACATCTAGAATCAAAGGCATTTCAGTCATCTTTCTTAAAACGAGTCCAAGCTTCATCAACACAGCAAACTTAGAAAGCCTTGATCTATTTATTATATATCCTAATTTTAAATTTTGGTGTATATACCAACTTCCCACAATCAACATTGATTCTTAAAAGTTATAGCAGCAATGCCTATTCTGTTTGACTCGTGTGTAACATACCGGCAATGTGACATCTTCCAAGACAATTAAATCGAGTAACTTGCTGGAACAATTTTACTCACTTTAGTTTTCTGTTTATCACCAAATCTATTCTATTACTGTCTCATCAACAGCCCTAATGAAAGAGTTCATAATATCATTTGTCAAAAAAGACCATATCATCAGCATAATTTAAATCAAAAATTTTCAACTCCCCAGAATAAGGCCCAATCTGCACTTGCAGTGAATTTCTCCTAATAAAATCAATACACAAACTAATAAAAGAGACAAAACAGTCTTGTTGACCTCAAGTAGTAATTCCAAACAAATCATTATAAGCTTTACCAATTCTCACATGATTCAATATTACAGAAAAATATTATTTTAACTTATCAGGTATACCAAATGATCTCACAATTAACCACTAATTATGAACTTTAGAGTCAAAAAACTTTTTAAAATCTTGAAAACTAGCATCTACAGCTTTTTGAAACTTTAAACATTTCTTAAGAATCTGCCTGTGAAACTATTTTATCAGTGCATCCTTTACCAATTTTGAAATTGGTAAAGGATTATAACCCACAATGTTCGACCAAATTCCATTATGCACTATAAGCCAAAACTTTTTATGTCTATTTTAAAACGTAGACTGTCCCTATAATTATCCCAAGAACTGCAATAACCTTTTTTTGAAAACAGGATTAATAACAGCTCTAGTAAAATCTTTAGGAATATTTGTCATAAAATATATTCAAAATTTCAGTCACCACGTGACAACAGAAATATTCCCAGCTCTAAGCATTTCACAGTAGTAATTTCCTTTAGTAGTGGAGATTTGTGGTTTTAATTTTGAGATTGCCAAAGTAACTCCAGGTTGTGACATAGATGCATTAGAGCGTTTAATATTGACCGATCTCAATTTGTAAGCAATGTGAGTTAATCTAACATTGTTCAGAATACCTTTGAAAGGCTCAGACCAATCAACTATGACAAAATCCTCATCTTTAATAGCTTACTATGTTTATATTTCTCAATCCTGCTATGGTAGTTGTTTTTCCCCCTCAAATGAAACCTTTATTATCTGGTAAAAACTGCTGTTGTGCAGTTTAGCTGCTTCCTCATTGTCAGCCAGGTTATAAACCAAATATTCCTATCAACTGATCTTTTACATGTTTATTAAGCTCTCTATAATGCTGTCTGTAAGATTAATAGGGTGAGGATTCAATTTATCCATGCACTCCTTTCTTTTGTAAATAAGCTACATTGCCTTATCACTCAAAACAACCGTCTCCTCTGCTCATCCCCCCCCCAAGGGTTAAAATATTAAAATTTATTCCGTATTCCAATGGTCACATTCAAGATATTATAAAGGCTAACAAACTTTGGGATTCATTAACAAGAAAACTATAGATTTTACAAACATTAAATTATTGCATTATTTAATTAATCTGGTCCAAATTGGAATATGATCTTTAATAAGGAGTCTTATCTATTGTATCTATCAATTTAGTTAAGAAAAAGTATACAGTAGATTTTTAAGGATTTTGCATTTCAAGTGTGGATGTTTACATTCATATGTTTGAAGAAATTTATCAGTTTTAATGTTTAGAAGACTTAATTTTTAGAATTCCTATGTACAAAAGTAATATAACTTTGCAGTTGTTAAAAGTCAAGTTAGTGGGTTGTTTTACCTCTGAAAGGCACTTTTTGCACCCAATGGGCTAAATGACAATGTCACAAAGTTCCTGAAGGCTTAGTTGTTGGGGGAGGAGAAAAGTTGGGGGAGGGGAACCACTGTTGGGAGACAGATGGTAGCCTCCAGTCAAGGCCATCCAACGTGTTCTTTAATGTGCACAGATATGGCTCCCCCATATATGGGGCCATTAATGTCCCATCCAATGGACAGCAGCCTTTCCAAGCCCATCAGTGTCCCCTACTGACTGTGGCCAGGGAGTTTTGTGGAGATAAATCTCAACACTGTCCAAGCTGAGACTCGAACCTGAGAACTACAGATTATGAGCCTAGCACACTACCAACTGAGCCACCTCCACCCATGTCTGAAGTTATATAATGAGTAAAGATGCGGATCTGTTTGACATGTCTGCTAAAGAATTTATATTGGTATGTATATCTGTTATCTGATTTATCATATATTCCAGGGGATTTATGTTACATCTGTTTGGCTAATAATGTGTATATATGCAGCTGTTTTACTGCAAGGTTGCATGCTTTTCCTTAAATTTTTTATTACATTTGTTACTATTATTGATGTATATTAATTGTATGATGTTGTTCACTGTAATTGAAATCTGTTTATAATCTGACTATTAATAAATTATCAATTTTTGCAATTTTATTTATATTTTTGCTATTAAATATTTATATGGCTAAATTAAACAAACCAGAAGTTCTGGTGGTCCATCCTCTGCATCTTCAGCTGACTGCTCTTCACCAATTTTACTTAAATCCCAAACATGAAGTCTTCTGTCTGTCCCACTTGAGGCCAAAATAGTTTCATTATGTGGTGACCACTGAACTTGAAAAATCTCATCCTTGTGTGATTCAAAAGAATGTAGTTTGAGTTTTAAATTACGCAGATCCCAAAGTGCTACAGTCTGTGAAAAGAGAAAATTATAAATTTTTACATTTGTTCTATAATCAATGGAAAAAAAAAACACTGCTTTCAACAAGTACATAATTTTGCCTTTATAAACAGCAGTAACTCACCTTATCAGCTGAGCCTGTGGCCAAAATAAACTCACTGTAAGGATTAAAGGAAAGGCAATTGACCTCAGCTGTATGAGCATCTACAGTATGACTGGGTTTGCTTGTATTGTTGGAACGTGTATCCCATCTATTAACAGAAAAAAAAAATTACAAATTAAGAAATATTTATTGAAATACAGCAAAATTCATTTAATAGATTTAGACAAAAGTTTTTTTCTTAAAATACCGATATTCATTCATTTTATTCAAAGAAAATGAAGAGTTAGATGAAAAACAGTAATATTTTGATGGGAGTGAGATAATGTTTTCAGCCAACTTTTTACCTGTTTTAAGATGCATAGGACCTGTGATTTTTATGGTTCAATATATTCAGAGGTATAAGATGCATCTGAATTAGTATTTCACAAATTACTAAAATTAAAAAAAAAAGGTAGGATTTAAGCTGCATGATTTTATTTACAACTTAATCTTCACTGCTTTCCAAAACTTGAAGGAAAAAAAATATATAACCCAGTGAAATAAATGATTACAAAACATCCTCTTTTTTAATTTTTTTTAAAATAAAACTATTACTCAGTAAACAGAAAATAAAAATACAAATAATTAATGATGAATAATAGGTCAAGAGCAAAGTCTTGCATGGAAGTCAAATGACTATATTTATAAGGTTGTCAAAAAACTCTCGTGGTAATAATGTCCAAGGAGTCACTGGAGCACTTCTAAAATCCTGGAGAGACAGTGGAGGTGGTTGGAGGATAGCCAAAGGTGGTGAAATTTTCAGAAATTTGACCAGCAAATTTTTGCCACATGCCAAGGCAATAATGTGGGAGGGAGGGAGTGTCAAAATACTTCTCAGCTTATATAAATAAAGTAAATACTCCCTCAAGGAGCTGCTTGCCACAGAGGTCTTATAGGAGCATGTCAATTTATATTCCATAGTCAGTTTGTGAGGATGGCAGGACCTCAGCAGAAAAATATCCATGAATTAACTGGTGCTTGAACCCAGGTCCCTTAGATCCATTTAAATTTTAGATTTTAAAGCCATAGGCTTTAAAAAAGAACATTAAACATTCAACTTTAAAAATAAGAATTTTTATAGAAAAATGTGTCTAGAAATAAGCTGATCATCTCACCTAAAACTTCCCTAAATCATAATCTTCAACACATTCCCATCACACTCTGTTGTTGGATGGCAAGACCATTTGTTATCGTGAATACCTCTGTCTCGAAAAAAAGCATTTAATGCATTCAAAAACATAAGGTCTGAACACTCCATAAGCTTGATTTAACATTTCAATAATTTGATACCCCCTGAAGTTTCCCTACAAATTTGATTCTCTGCTTCAGATTTGTCATTAATTTTTGTGGCTAACATTACCTCTATAAGAGTAATACCATTCCCAACACTAATGCTATCACAAAACCTTTACTACTGAACATAATCTGTGAAATAAGCAGCTTTGTTCAAAAATATTAAAATCAGTAAAAATATATATATAAACTGATATATAAGAGTTATACTTAAGTTTATTAACTAGCATTACTTACATCATTAACTTCTGATCATCAGCTACAGATCCAAAAAGACTTTCATGTAAAAGATGCCATGCAACATCCTGTAGAGCAATAATTAAACGCAATTAATTAAACGCAATTAAAAAAACTTCCTTTTTTCCATAAAATATTCATGTATTTATTACATCACTGAATTTAAAAGCATTACACTTATATCCTACAGATCGTTTCAACTGTAGTGCACTCCCCCCCTCCCCCCCAAAAATTCCTTACTACAATTTGTTAGGAATTAGTTATGGAATTACCATTTTGTTAATAAAAATTAAAATTTTTTTTACAAAAGAGTAAAATATTACCAGCAATCTTCATCTGATTTAAGAAAAAAACTAAGATCATCAAAACTGTCATCAAAATAAACACTGTGTCCATATTTCTTATTACTACAGAAATCAAAGGAAATAAAGCATTTTTCAATCACACTGAAAAGCTACCAGATGAAAATAAGGCAGTTAACTTGATTATTTTGTAATGCTTACTGCTTTGTTACCCTGAGCAACTTAATTATACCTAGATCACTGCTCAGAAAACTGTTTGAAATATATGTTACAGTATATGTATTAATAATTTCAAATTTCTAGGTCAGTAAGGGAACAAAAATTTAAGCAACGTGAAAAGAACATTATCTAAAAAAAAACATTTTTATCACTCACCTCTACAACAGCAGTGTGTCCCGTGAAAATAGTTTTTGCATCCACAATTTTATTGTCACGCGGTGTTGCATTTATATCCCATAAGCATATCGTCTGAAAAGAAAATATTAAACAATTCACAATTTTTTCCCTATAATTGTATAAACATCAAAACTGTAAGAATATATTGAAACAAGTACAAAACATAATTACTAAATATTTGATGAAGTCAGTCAACTGGAGATGTACAGATCACACTTGCAATTAAAAAAATGTTTTGTACAAAATTCACACAACTACTAAAAACCTGAATTCTCCAGTTAAAGAATGAGATTAATCTAAAAATTATGAGGAAATAAAACAGACAAATAAACAGTGTTTCATGTATATCAATACCCCATGCCTCCATAGTTGGCTTTGTACTTCTTTGCCACGTTGTCAACGAGTCAGTCAGTCCAAGTTCTTTAAGGATATCCTTTATAGTATAGTATATAAACTACACTGGTGTTCAAAAGATAAAAGAGTAATATACAAATTCTTTAAGATCTTAAAGGACAAGATTTGGAGTGACAATGCATTGTTATATGATGCAACAGTGAGGCATATATCAAACTAATCACAATTTTCATCAGTTATGCAAATGAATGTGCAAGTATTAATAGCTAAGGGACCTATTTCAATACAATGGGGAGATTAATTATGAAATATGATAACTCCAACAAGCATCACAATTTCTCATGCTATTTCACCAGGATGGTCATGAGGACTAGTAGCAGTGCATCCCCTTTTCTATATAAAACAGCAACACAAGTTTTAAGCATATTGAAACTTGTAGAGGGTTCTTGGAGGCGATTGACAACTTCAAGCTATTAAAAGTATGAGTGGAATGCACTTCTCTCCAGTGAATCCCACTCATACTTTACATAGTTCAGATCTGGAAAATAGGCTGAATCTATCTGATGAATATCCTCACTTTTGATGAAGTCATTGACTGTGTTAGCTCTATTAATCATCTATAAAAAATAAAATGGGGGCCAACAGCATCCCTCGAAAAACCTCACATAGGAAAATAAGGAATAAAGAATATCATTTCTATACTTCCAACCAATCAGAGTGCTCTTGCAAAGATGTGATGTATATCCATTTGATATAATGCTATCCCAGACCATCAAACTACCACAGTTGTTCTCTGCTGTTAGAGGGTCAAATAACAGGTTCTTTGGTTTCTTCAGATCAAAATACATCAAGAATTTGCCTGAAGATAGAATCATGATTTATCAGTGAAGTGCACATGTACTATTGGTCGGGAGTCCTTCACAATGCTGCCTGTACCATGTTAGTCAAGCTCTCCTCACACAACAGAGCCAGACTAACATGGTATTTATCATTGAGAGGAATACAAAACATCAGGGATAGAGTTCTCTCCGGGGGAACATTCTATAAACAGTTTGCCTTTAACCTGTCCTCCCAATAGGGGCAGAAAGCTCCCGAGAGAGTTGTCTCACTAACATCACCCTATGACATTGAGTTGTTAATGCAAGATAGCAGTCATCGTACACTGTATTTTATCAAGATAATACACTGTTGGTCTTGGATGACTTTGCTCTCATCTACAACCAATGTTTTTTGTATGTTGAAACTATCTCCAAAGTCTTGAAAGTGCTGATTGGGTTACATTTACAGTTTCAGCCACATTGGTCAGACTAAACATACTAATTGCTCTACAATTGAGAAAACATTAATGTAACGTCTCTGCCATACTGTTGCTCCAAAACATTCTACACAACACTTGCTCATACACATATGAACACAACACTTGCTCAAAAAGGTAATGAGTGACACAGAATCAGAACCAGCTTCTATAGGACCCCAGTTTTGCTTTTTAAGTCACATATGCAAATTTCGTCAGGTGATTTTTGGGAGATGTACAACCATGTGCATATTCTATTTCATTGACACACAAAATGTAATTTTAATAATTTCAGTCATTTGTCAATTGTGCATAGCTTTTGGACACCAATGCATTTCTACAAATGGATTTTTATTTGGTAACTGGCTCATTGAAAATTGCTGCATGATGTCTCACAGGGGTTCACTAGAATTTATGTCTAGGGGAACAGTCTGCCAGAGTTGAAATCTCTTTTATTAAAAGAAAAACTACATATTTTTCAATTACAGATTTAATCGTACAATTGGATGAAAACACATGGTAACTAATAACATATAGCAAATTACTCTTAGTAAAATTATCTATATTTTATGCAATAAAAGTCATTATAGATGGCATGAGAAAGAATAACCATTCTAAAAGACAGCATTTAAATATTTGATATACTAGTAGGTCACTGCACTCTACAAATCTCCCCGAAGTTCATAATGGTAACCACAAACATGAGACAGGACTCACCACTTTAATGAGAAATATAGTGGAGCTTGCAAAAGACTGGAGATGTTCATCCATTTACTAGTATGAAAAGTAATGGAACACAGAGTCATCAAGTTATAAGAAAGCTGGATGGTTGTTTGGGGTTTTATGATACGTTATTACATGCAGGTGAAAGTTAGATGCATTTAAAGATTTCACAACTTCAGAATTATAATGCAAGAGCAATGGATGTTGCTATGCATTTCACAGGTTGCATAACTTTATATTTGCCCTAACAGCCCCTGGGTAAGTGGATATCTATCCCCATTATTTTTACACATTTTATCTCTTTGGAGGGGGAGTTTTTCTAGAAAGTTTTAAGGTAAAAATTGATTATAATTTTCAAAATGTTAAGAGATCAACTGTTAAAATTTTTTGCACATGGGTTCAGAAACAACCCCTGCAGTTATAAAACCAACTGTTTAAAAACCTTCTTGTCATTGCATCTCTTGAATGGTATAAAGTTCGATATCACAAACAGCTGTTGGCAACATAGTCATCTGCATTTTGAGTGGCTTTGTCTGCCATTTCAAAACAACCGACATTTCTTGCACTGCATTATATCTGGAGGGGGTGTCATTATAATAATCTTTGCGAGTGGGTGTCATTATAAAAAGTTTGAAAATCTCTACCTGAATACGCTAAGAAAACCAGAATTAAATATTTAACTAGGGTTAACAAAACTTTTGCTATTTAGGTGTGTGTATATATAGAGAAAGATCATTAATGAGCAACATATTAATTTCTACGAACATTAATGCAGAAAAGAATTAAACTTACATGATCATCAGAAGCACTCAGCAAATGACCATTCAAATTGGGATTCCAAGATAAACCATATCTAAAATAGATATTAGTTTAAAATAAAAATATAGCTACATATTGATAGAATAATTTTCTTTGCATCAATATATACTTAAACCTAGAATGACTTAAAAAAAACTTGACTAGTGTTTATTTTACAGAAACATTTTTAAATGTGTTGGGTTGCATCTGTGAGCACTTTTCATTTTTGCACACACTAGGTTCAATGGTCAGGTCCAAGAGATCAGGAAAGATTAAGGAATAGTATCCACTAGATGGATAATAGGAGATACATGGAAACCTACTGCCAAAACCATCCAGCATGTTTTTTGGTGTGCATAGTGTTTCATGACAATGTCCCACCTGACGGACAGCAACTTTTCTATCTCCTTGGTTTCCTTTCTCATCATGGCAGAATGAGGATTAGTGGAGAAAGTCCCAATGACGGCATAGTTGGAACATCAGATTACAAGCCTGGCACTACAGAGTCAAATCCCACCACTTTTCAATGTATAATATCTAAACATACCTTAGCAGAACTTAAAAAAACCTTCAGAAATAGAAATATTTTTAAAGTCAAATATACCCCTTTGGAGCTTCTGTGTAACAATCTTGGAAAATGTTTTACAAGTTAATTAAAAATTATGCTTACTATATTTATCATTGGTATAATGATTAGTGAACCCTGACTATTAAGTTAGTGTAGTATGCTATGTTGTCTGAAAAACAAAAATAAACTGCATAAAGCTTCTAGGTTATTTTTGTCTTTTGTGTTGAGAAACCTCTCCATCCTTCTTAAAATATACATATAAACAAAAATGTTATTGACACATTGTATAAATTTAGAGAGTGTGCATTTAAATGAAACATAAAATAGCTCATGGTAGTGTTCTGCTGTATATTGTTAAAATAAAAGCATTCATACTTGTTAATCTTGACAAATGTCATAACCAGAATAAGTTAAATGTTTAGTTATGTATTTTACCTCTGAGTGGCACTCTTTTGCACACAGTGGGCTAAATGGCCAGGTCACAAGGACCCAGAAGGCTCAGAGGTTTGGGAGAGGGGACCCACTGGACAGCTGTTGGGAGAGATGGCAGCCTCCCATCAAGGCAATTTCGGTGTGTTCTTTAATGTACACAGGGTACAACTCTTCTGCACATGGAGCCATGTCCCATCAGATGGACAATGGCTTTTGCAAACTATCAATATCCCCTATTGACTGAGGGCAGGAGTTTTAGTAGGTTCAAGATGTTGTAAATTCTTGGTGAAATTAGCCTTCAATAAGGGGCTCCCTACACCAGATGGTGTACATCTAGGTCAGAAATACACCAGTGCACGTGCACTGCCTTTGGACCATTAACCACTTCCACGTGCCCAAAACTTTGACTTTACACTTGAAAAATCTGCTGCTGAATAAGCAGCGAAACTGGTAGTGTACCTCCCGTGCATATGACAGCCGTCAAAGGAAGAGGAGAACTGGACACTGACTTGACCACAATGCTGATGCATTGAAGCCAACTCTAAGTGCTTCTTTCATCCCTCTGCGAAAAAACCTTTGGACACTTTAATAACACCAACAGCTTCTGTACATACACAGTTGTATCAGAATAATATGACCACCTACCTAATAATGGGAATAACCACCCTTGGACCGGATGACAGCGGCGAGACGGCGTGGCATGGATGCAATGAGGCCCTGGAAGGTTGCCAGAGGCACATGTGCCCATTCGGACTCCAGCAGAGCATGGAGGTTCCAGAGATGGTGTGGTTGTGGGTCCACAGACTGAACCAAATGGTCCCACAAGTGTTCTATGGGATTGAGGTTGGGCAATTTCGCTGGCCAAGGGAGAATGGAGACATTGCTGTTGTGTTCCTGGAACCAGTCAAGCACCACCTTTGCGACATGGCAGGGTGAATTGTCCTGTTGGTAGACACACCATCACCACCAGGGTAAACGTCCAACATGAAGGTGGTCAGCGAGGATGGACAGGTAGCCATTAGCATTCAAGGACCCATCCAGTGGTACCAGAAGTTCCAGGTCAGGAAAACATCCCTCAGACATGCACATTGCCACCGCTGGCCTGTACTTGACTGACTAGTGTGTCCGGGTGTTGGTTCTCGTGTGTCAGACGCTGTATCCACCCTTGCCTGTCACTTCTGTGGAGTAGAAACTTCGATTCATCGGAGAAGGCAACCTATATCCACTCTTCCACTGTCCAATGATGGTACTTCCGTGCAAACTACAGGTATTGGTGACGAATGGACCTTGGTTAATATGGGCACCTTTACTTAGTATTGACTCCAGAGACTAATGCATAACAGGGTTTGCTCTACTATTATTGGGGACACGTATCTGGGTGCCCCAGCATCCATTTGAGTGGTCAATTGCTGCACTGTTGTGCGTCGACTGCCCTTTACCAGTCGACAGAGGTGACGTTTTCTGGAGCTCCACAGTCGACATCTGGAGATAATCGGTGTGCCAGTGGTCCATTCTCGGTAAACCCTTACTACAGCACCTCGCGAACAGCCCACAAAGTCTGTTTCCAAGATGCTTCCACCCTCAGCATGGTAGCCGATGATCATTCCTTTTTGAACGTCTGTCATCTCAATACCTCTGCCCATTTTGCTCAAGTTACACCATGGCTGATCTGTCCTGGCCGGCCGCTTATATCTGTGTGGTTGACCTTGTCGTGTGCACTCTGTGAAGCACCTGGGTGGGTACACTGAGATTCCGTGGGAGGTCATATTATTCTGATATGACTGTGCATGTACTTTTACCTATAGCATTATAGTGAACCTTTAAGAACTCTTGAACCTCGTGCTGTGTTTCTAACTATTTTGTGGAATAAATTGGTTATTCTTGGCTATAGTGTAAAGAAAGGGTTAAGGGTTTAAATTCCCCAAAAGGTTTGGTGATTTACATTTGTCTTGCTGCCAAGATTTCATCACTTACAAACCTGTTCTCTGGCAAGTAAACGTAAATTTGCTTATTAATTAAAAATAATAATAATACCCCTTCAAGCAGCTGCTTGCCATAGAGGTCTGACAAGAGCCTGTCAGTTTATATGCCACAGTAGAAGGTCTGAGAGGATGGTGGGACCTCTGCAGAAAAAAATGACAAATATCCATGCCTTACCAGTGGCTCAAACCCAGGTCCCTTAGAACAGTAGCCAAGTGCACTAACCACTCAGCTACCAGACTGCATATCATATGAACACACACACATACAAACTATCAAGAGTGTCTAGGTTACCCCATCCTTTGTGCAAACATAACTTTGAAGCACATGATAAAAGCTTCACAGCACAATCTTTCTTAACCCTTCCAGTGTCCACGTTGTCTGTATCATTCAGAGAATCTGAATTGAGGGGCCAAGGATGTATGCATATATTTTTAGTACAACAACAAAAAAAAAAAAAAAAAAAAAAATTTAAATAAAAATTGCTGTTGTAATTTATATATATCTTATAAAAAATATATAATTCAGGCTTCAAAAATATTTTTTTTAATCTGATGCATATTTCATAAAACTGCAATATAAATAATTTTATAAAGCCATCTGATTGCCATTTCTTAGAAGCACTAAACGATATTGCCGATTCGCTTGTTAACATTCCTATTTGCTGAAGCAACCTTCTAATTTGAGCTATTATCAACAAATATTTCCTTAAATTTTCGAAAATCTAAAAATTAACAAAAAAAACTGCTATTTTAAAAAATGATAGATTTTGGAAGTAAATACAAAATATGCACTGCTATTTTTTCCCCCTCGTTTCACACTCTTTTCTGTCATAAACCTATTTCAGCATTCCCAACTTATTTTTATCATTTTTCCCCAGCATTCTATCCATCTTTCCCATTTTCAAATCGAAACTGAAAGTAAACACATCCTTCTTAGAAATTCTGGTTGCACCTGCATTTAATTAGTCATGCTTCACTGAGTCAAACAAAACATAGATGGCAGACACATGCTAGCTCCGTTCCATGTGCTACAAGTGTTTTTTACAGTTTTGGTGCAGCATATTGGATACCTTTTGTAAAGTTAATTTTTTTTATATTTAAACTTTAGTTTTCATTTCAGTAGATTTATTTTAAGAAATTAGCAATATTTTGGCTGATCGATAAGTATTGATTTTTTCATAATTATGCCGTCCCATGGCTAAGTGGTTAGAGCGCTTGGCTACTGATCTAAGGGACCTGGGTTCGAGCCCCGGGTAAGGCATGGTTGTATGTGTCATTTTTCTGCCGAGGTCCTGCCATCCTCTCAGACCTTCTACTCTGGCATATCAACTGACAGACTTCTGTCATACCTCTGTGGCAAGCAGCTGCTTGAGGGGGTATTTTTTTTTTATATTGTATGGCTGGCCTACAACTTGTTGCTGTGGATATTTTAACATCGCATTATGTTAATTTTTGTCATTTATTAGTTTTCCTGTAAAACTTTGATCTAGTATCATTTTCTGAAAATAAATGAGGTCTTGGATATGAAAGCAAATTCATTTCTGTATATTTACTTCCGTTAGTTAGCGATCTTCAATCGGCTGATTTATCGATCTTTCCGAGTTATCGGAGGCTGACTTAAAAGTTGTGGATATTTTATTTAGCATCCCATTAGGTTATATGCCAGTTTTCCTTTATTATTTCTTGCTTTTTTAATATAAAAACTTTTAGCTTGTACCATTTCCTGAAACTGAATGTCTTGGATACAGAAGCAAAATAGACTTCCTTGCTATGGAAATCGGCAGTAATGTGGGAGGGCAAATTCGGGAAGGGCAGGTGCTTTGGTGCAGAAACCTTTCTGCACTTAGCAAAGATCGCCGAACTTCAACATCCAAAGAAAAAATTCATGATGTTTAGCAGAAAAAGCACACAAGGAAGTTTTTTTCTATTTCATAACCAGTTCAGAAAATCCTGTGAATGTGAGAAGTCCAAGTCACGTTGTACAACACTGGCCATGTTTAAAATATACAATACTGAAAAAAAAACATTAAAAGAAATAAAAATCATATTTCAGGTTGAATATTATATTATTCGGGAGGAAATTTCCTTCGATAAATACATAATTTAACTATTTTTATTCATCAGGTTTTCCAAAGTGAAGCCTTAATTGTATAGTGCAATCTGTTTCTTTTTTTCACCATATCATATTGAAAAAGGCTTATTAAAATCAATATGCTTGGAAATTTATTTACATTATTTATTTTTATAAAATTCGTAATTAAATTCTGTTTAATTTGATATATAACATGACCTATTTCTATTGATTGGTTATTTTTTAAAAAATTCTAAAGTTGATTTGTTTGACTCAGCACAATTGGCTAAAAGCCTGGAATTTTCTCAAAGTATGGTACCGAGAAAAAAATTACAAAATGAGAAAAATATTCACTTAAAACCAAAAATTTTTTTGTTATTCAGAAATATATAGCCATTCTATTCATGTGCATTGTTTTTACTACATGGCTAAAAAAGTCCTATTAAAATAAAACATTGTCCTTTTTTGTTAAATACTTGATTTTCAGAAAATCCAGAATTAAATGCTGATTAATTTGGTGTACAACATGCCATAATTCCTTTCATTAGTTATTTGGCAAAAAAGTTCTAAATTTAGTTTTTTTTGGCTGAGGATAAGGAGAAAATAGCTTGGTCTCTGGGTGGAAACCTGTTTTTCAGGCTGGACACTGGAAGGGTTAAGCAAGTGCATATTCCCCCCACCTTACCACAAATGGTAGAGCAACTGACAAATAACCAGGAGATCATAAGTTCGAGGACAGGAGGCAAATGGGTTAATTTTTTTCACACTTGCCTAATCACTAAAAAATATGATGCATAACTATGAAATATATATATATTGGCTATGTTTTATCATATCACAGAGTTTGTTTTTAATAAGAATAACCATTTTCATGAAATATTATGGCATTGTGAAAAATTACTTTATAAAATATATTGGCAGAAAAATGGCTTTAAGACATATAAAAAGCTGGTTTTAATGAAAACCAAATATATATCTACCCTTCTTTTTGGTGGCCTCTTAGCCTTAAGTCTGGGCTGCATTCCCCACTGGGGTCTGTAAAAAAAAATTAAAAACTCTAAATTTTTCTTTAATTTACAAGGGAAAAAAAATCCTTTTAAACTATTTAAAAAGCAAAACTTAATTCCTATACAATCTTCTGAAATGAAATATTAAAATATCAATAATATTGAGCAAATAACTTTTTTGTTAATGAAGTTTTCACAATTTTTATTGCCAAAAAAAAAAGACCTTATGAATTTTTATATCAACTTCTCTTTCTACAAATAAAAAACTTTCATGCTGCACTTTCAACATCAAAAAGCTAATATGCTTAGCAGTTCACATTAAAATGGATAGAACTGATTACTGTGTAGACCATAAAGCAAGTTCTTCAAGATAGAAGTTGTCAACTATATAGAATTATATTTTGGCAATGTTAATTTTGAAAAAACTCAATGAAGTTATTGTGCTGTAAGCACAAGTTGAAATCACCACCAATGATAATGGGTTTCAGAAGGAACTTGCATGACTAATCATTCCACATGCAATGAAATTATTTAACTTGCTAAAATCACTTGCATCAATCCACAATTTTTTTCAATTTGTAGATATATTTACAACATATTGCTGTTAAATACCAGCTTAAATTGACTAGACTCAGCTATTCTGATATCATTTAATATTCACGTTTTTTAAGCTGTAATTACATATTAAATTATTAAAAAACGTGAAAATGTATGTAAAAGATCAGCTAACTTAGTATACGACAACAACATCCACGACCATAGTGCTCTACAACAATCTGGACTGGTATGCAGCTAAGAATACGATAACATCAATTCTGCCACCAAGAAACAGCGAAAACAAGGACATACACCTTGGGAATTGGCTGCAGTATGTGCCAGCGGATAAACGGCTCACTGAAGGTAAATATTCTTTTTCTCTCTTGACTGCCTTTACCAGAGAAAGACAAATGTACAAGAAAAATAATAAATGTAGAAGCCATAAGCTGAAGCTATTTGGTGGTAATAGAAGCTATAGCACTCTACTCTACTTGAGCATTTAAGCCCTCTAAGGTTTTTAATAATTTAATATGCAATTACAGCATAAAAATCGTGAATATTAAATGACTAAATACCAGCATTACTACTACTTGAAAAGCAACCCCTGAAGTGCATTAATAAGCTACTGCACATATCACACAGCTCCAGTGAACACTTTGTCAGGTGTTCAATTTAGTTAATTGATTATAACATGGATGAATGAAGTGTCTAACTTGCACAACCAGCAAAAGGAGCACACATTTTTTTACCTATTTCTAAGCAGCAACAGGTTTTTCAGGGAAATGTAATAATCTTGAATGATCCAGTATCGAATTGTCGGTGAGATTCTTTTTGGGAGGGGGGGGGTGCTACTGCAGTATTGTTTCAGCTGAACTGCTTTTCAAGTTTTACAATATTACAGATGATTCGTTTTTTATAATACATAAAATAATTATTTTACTAGTTTTTTGCAGCAACTCGTTTGACATATGACTTGCAATTATATACTCACATTAGAAAACATTTTTTGTGGGGATAAGTGGGGGGGGGGAATGTACAATATGTAACATCTATGACTCTTATCATAATCTTTTAATATTTTCAAATTTACCTGGCATTACTCAGGTCTGAAACTCTAAAGTACATAATAGTTGGCACTCCCCATATTATAAGTCTTCATTTGGCATAAAACTCATTACAATCCCCTTCCCACCCCCAATAAAAAAATTTCCCCCTCTTTTAAGAGAGGAAAGTTTATTAATTAAGGAGGGAAAAAAGAATTAAGATATTTCAAGGTACCACATGACCCTCCCCACATCAGAAGTGTCTACACCACAAAACATTATTACTCACTCTGATAGAACTTTTCTAATCATTTTGTTTCCATCAGAGTTGTTTGAATACGATTTGCCAGGCATATGTAACTTTAGAGCAAAAGAATATTAAACATAGTCTAAGTTGTTCAAATTATGAATATAATGTACAATGAAAAGGATTTTTTTTGCTTAAAATTTTTTATTAACTTATTTTATATGATATACATTTATGAACTTTTAGATATCTTCCTAATTAATTATTTTAATGCCAAACCAATACAGATGCTACCTGCACAAGATTCTTCTCAATGATGTTGGTGACTCCTTTGTCTAATCTCATCATAATCAATATGTATTCTTAAGTTTCTGAAGCCTTCATTTCAAAAAAGAATCTTGTGTCCAGCTCATGCTTAATTCGAACAACTTCAATTTCCACAGCAAAGCTCCTTTACCCGCTTCTAAAACAATGACTTTATCATGCAAAAGCAGAATCAATTTGATGCAAATTTTCTTTTAAATTTATTGGTGGCAACAATGATTTTGAATAACTTTTAACTGTTAATGTTAAGCCTATGAGGATGTCAAGAAATTCAAACTGGTTCACAATCAGTTTTGGCTGACCTCAGCAAATTTGCAATTAGCCTACACTCTTCCCCTAGATGAAGAGAGCATTCATATAAAGCTTAATGCCTCTAGCTCTTTTGGGGGCTGGGTGCATAAGCAGAGACAAACTTTCTTCTTTATATATTAGATATAGCTCATTATTCTTGCCCCTCATGTTTATACATAATTCTCTAGCAACCATGGATTATGGAGCTCCAATCACAGTGTGTAATTTAGTTCTTCATACACATCTATCCTGAGCCACTACTAATGCAGTTGGCCACTGCAAGCCAATTCTAACAAGGTGTATTACCCATATCCTGCATTCTATAGTATCCTATTTTTACTGAGGCCCACCAACTCTATAATTAGGCATGTAAGCAACATGGCCAAACCAATGCAGATGGTACCTGCACAAGATTCTTTTCAATGATGATTGGCGACTCCTTTGTCTAATCTCATCATAATCAAACCATTTAACACTTAATATATTGTGCAAACAACTAGTTTAAAAACTAAAATGATGAAAATTGGTTAGGTGGATGATGCTCTAGTTCTCATAAACTTCTCTCCTATATTGGATGCAGGTAATATATAATGATAATGTGTGACATGAGGTGAACAGGAGAATAAATAAGAAATATCAAGCATCTCAAACACATTAGCTCTTCATGAACATAATAAACAGGAAACCTAAAGTTTCTCTATCATAGCAAACTTTAAAAAGGGTCAAACTATTATATAGTCTAATTTAAGCCTTTAGATGTAAACACTTCTTTTCTCACAATCTCTACAGATTCTTAAAACACCACAGCAGCAGGGTTTATTTCTTTGTTGTTGAGTTGTTTTACCTCTGATCAGCCATTTTAGCAATGGTTAAATGGCCAGATCACAAGGACCCCAGAGAATGTTTGGGAAGGGGATCCACTGAACAGTTATTAAGGGACAGATGGAAGTCTGTCAAGGATATCCATTCTTTTTATAAGTTACGGCTCTCATGTCAATTGATGTCCCTTTTCTCACAGAAGACAGATTAGGAGCTAGCAAAAACAAATCTCAAAACTGGCACAGTTGGGCGTCAAACCTGAGAACAACAGATTATGAGCCAACCCTCACTAGAGGTTGGTTTGTTTTTTTTTTATCTCTGAATGGAACTTTTTTTGCACACAAGGGGACCCACTGGACAATTGTTGGGAAATAGATGGTAACCTCTTGTCAAGGCCATCCAATGTGTTCTTTAGTGTGCACAGGGTATGGCTCTTCTTACATGGGAACCATGGCTTAATGACCTATTCAACAGACAACAGCCTTTCCAAGCCCATCAGTGTCCCCTACTGACAGAGGGCAAGAATTTTGCGGAGATAAATCTTAATGCAGGTGGGACTCAAACCTGGGAACTGCAGATCACAAGCTTGGTGTGCTACAGACTAAGCCACCCCTCTCACTGGGGTGACATGCGACACATTTAATATATGTGATATATTGCAGAAAAAACTGGCCACCTCTGAGTTACTGCATTTATTAGTTCCAAATGGTGTTTACTGGTCAGCATACAGCTATATATTTACAGAATAGCAAAACATCCTAAAGAATGTATAGTTGATGAAATAAAGTATTATATTTAGAAGTCTTCTGGCTATTAACTCTTAAAAAGCCTACCTGGTTTAGAAGGATGTTTAGTATAGTCAAATATTAAAACATCACTGGATGGTGTTTTTGTGGCAATAATACATGGATTTTGTGGCATAAATCGTGCTCTGTTTACTTCTCCTTCATGATTTATCTTTATTTCAATTTCAATTTTTCCACTAACAGATCCAAAACCACCAAACTCTGAAAAAATGGAAACAAATATTTTAGAAATATAGATTTCTTAAATGTTTTATTTGAAATGATATGCAAGTAAATTTATCAGTTCAAAATATTTTACATATTCCAAAAATATAAAAACTCTCTCTGGATCTATCTGAAAAAAAAAAAACATTTTAAATACATTTTATTTCACTATATCACAGAGTCTAAAAATTACCATTTAGTAAGAAAGTTATGCTGTAACACCATTGTCATCAATAGACAACAAAACATAGATTTGACATAACATCATTTTTGCCATAGCAGTCACTGGAAGTCAATGAAGTTTATTAAGCTCTATGATGCTCATAATTGTATTCAAGGAAAGTTTTAACTAGGTACAAGGAAGATTATAACCCCCCTCCCCCACTTCCAACAAATTACTTTTTTTTTTACTAACACCTTGTGAATTACATTAGGAACTTCACTCCAATAAATTTTGACTCCCCATAATAGTTATAGCAAAGGATGCATTAAACCAGTCTGTATGCTTAAGTGTGCTATACAAAACCACAAAGACTACTTCAAAACTTTTGTATATGACACAGGAAAATGAAACTAACAGGCAACTTGATCACAGGCAACTTGTATGTTAGCCAATATTATGATGACACTAAAGTAGTAATATAGTAAATTTTGAGATAGGTATATATACAGGGTGTCCCTGAATTCATGACCCAAATGTGAGGGGATGGTAGTACACACCGAACCCACCAATATTTCTCGTAGAATACACAGCCGCAAACGCAGTGAGGAGTCAGAAATGAAGGACAGACAGAGGTTTCCAGAGTGACATTTATTGGAGATCATTACAACTAATGCTCAAACATCCACACACCAATGTTGATACAGGCAGCACAATGGCGGAGTAGTGATCGACGTACCTGCTCATAAACACCGGGCTTGTTGCGCACAATGGCGGCTACGACGGACTGTAGGGCTACCAGATCCTCCACGGACTGCACAGGCATCTCATACACGACACTCTTCAAATGTCCCCACAGAAAGAAATCGATACAAGAAAGATCGAGCGATCTGGGGGGCCACGGGATGGGACCACCGCACCCAATCCATTGGTTCCCAAATGTGGTATGAAGATGCTGATGCACGTCCATGCTGAAATGGGCAGGTGCCCCATCGTGCTGGAATCACATACGGGCACAGATTGCGGCTGGAACATCCTGAAGCAATTCCGCCAAAACCTGTTGCAGAAAAATACAGTACGTTTGCCCATCGAGGCAGTAGGTAGGGTCCAATTAAGTAGTCATGCACGATCCCCGCCCAGACATTGACAGCAAACCATTGCTGGTTCGAATTTGGATGTGTATCATGGGGATTCTGAGCTGCTCAGACATTGACAGTGAACTGTTGCTGGTACAAATTTGGATGTGTACCATGGGGGTTCTGAGCTGCCCACAAATGCGCTGGACATTCACTACGCCTTCATGTGAGAATGTTGAATCATCCATAAAGAGTACATGCACGGGGAAATCTGGATGTGTGGCACTTTGCTGCAGGAACCACTGGGCGAAATCAATGTACAGGAAATAATCAACAGCTGTCAATGCCCACACTCACTGCAAGTGATAAGGGTGTAGCCCTTCTTCATGCAGTACTCGCCAAACACCTGTTCCGATACACACCCAGGCTCCGGGCGATGGATCGCATGCTTGTACTTGGGTTATCTGTCACCATATGCAGATGTCCTCGCTCATAGCTGGTATTCCGACCGTCCAGAATCATGTTGACTGACGTGGAAGGCGTCTGCCTCAGACAGCTGACGGTGCAGTCGCACAAACATTTTATGATCGGCAGACGGTGCATAGGATATCGCTCACGGTAGTCTTTGCGCCTCTCTACCATTGCCCTTGGCTATGCCATACATCAGGTGCATATCGGCTTTCTCTGCGTTCATAAATGCTCCATCTCATGTCCAGTCAATGCTGAGAATGCTGGGGTTTGGTTAATCCAGTGCTTTTAAGCTGTGCCGTCCCATCTGTGCCCCCTACCGGCACCGGGGTGCGTTTGCAACCGCATATTCTATTGGTGTGTACTACCATCCCCCTCACGTTTGGACCATGAATTCAGGGACACCCTGTACATCTTGTCATTACATTTCTTGACCTATGTATACACCTATTTAAACTCAGAAATTTTAATACTTCCTTTATGGGTAATAGGAAATCTCATCTCATAAATCTCTTAATTGGTAATATAAAGGTGAAGAATAATATCTTAATATTGCCAAGATATTTAATCTTACTTCCAGTACTATGGATCACTGGCTTAGGGGGCAAAATTTCGGGGTCACTGTGTCCAACCGTAACTGCCGAGACTCAAGGCCATTTCACTGATGACGTCAGCATTCGTGGATCTAGCATCTTGACACCCCGTAGCTACTTGTATGTTTGTTGGCAGAATTTTTTAATGTTGTGTTATCTTCGAAGTGGCGCTTTATTTTTCTGTGATTAAGTTTTTACTTGTGAATCATAGTTTTTGAAGAAATGCCACATCCTTGTTATGTTCCTGGCTGTAGAGGAAACTATGAAAGTTCAAGAAATGTGCGTGTTTACAGTTTTCCCCAGGATGAAGAGTTGTGCAGAAAATGGCTTCTAGCAATAAGAAAAAACTTCACAGTAACAAAATTTAGCAAGGTATGTCAATTTTTTTTTTTGCCTTTTTATAATAGCAAGTATATTTTTGATAAAATTTTGAGATTGCTGAAATCCTAGCAAAATTGCAATATTTGGCAAGAGTATATAAAATGGTTTGAATGATAATTGTGAAGAATATATTGTGCCATACATTCATATAACTTAACTGCTATATGTTTAGTCACAAATAGTTGCTTATTTATCCTCTTTGCATCGTGGTTGTTTATGCTGAGGGAGGGTATTGAATATGAGATTTTTATATAGTTATGTGAAATAAGGTTTAAGAAATAAGATTATATATATGTGTGTGAAGATCACAAAACAACACACACATATATATATATAAATAGAGTACAGAGCATTAGTCACTCATTAATAGTTTGATCTTGGGAAATATCAGGAATAAACTATGCATCTAGAAACCCATCTCTCTTAACTTTTACTTGAAAGTGTCTCAGGTTTGTAAAAATCTGATTTTCACATTTTCCTCAGAGTTTTAATGTGTTAGTTTTAATCATTTTCAAGAGAACAGGTTATATACCATTCATTACTTAACGTTTGACTGCCATAGTCATCAGGTAAAATTTGTGCATTATGAATAAATAATGAATGCCTGTGTAACATAAATTATGTAGTGATTGATCAATTCACCTACAAATATACATAGCATAACAGAATTGTTTATATACAGAAATCATAGAGTTGAAAAAGGCAAATTATTATTGCCCACGAAATGTTTTACTGGATCATTATAAGTCAAATGTAAAATATGTCTCAAATTAGGTTTCTGCAAGATATAGAAAATTTCTAGTATTGGTGTTTCATTAAACAGATACCATAAATACTGTAGGAATGAACTAATGCATAATACAAATTCATCATTGCCTTATATTTGTAATTCAAGATATATTTTAATGCGTCCAATATCTTTTGCAATTATTCTACTCACTTGAACAATATAATTCAAGTTTGCATCTCTCGAAACACAGAGAAACTTGATTTGTTGACATATTTGACCATTTATCACTTTTGACCATTTACAATAATTTTTACTTTTCTTACTATTTTTATAAAACGTATAACTGGAATAACACAACAGTGTTGTATATTAAGCTTAATTGATCAGTAACAATCAGACAAAAAAAAACTAACATATAAAGCACAACACACTTAATGGTGTTCATCTTTCTCTCTAGGTTTGTGAATTACACTTCAAAGAGTGATTTTCAAAGATGTTCAAGTGCATTCGATGAGAAAACTGGTAAGACAGTTACTGCGCAATTGAAAGTCCCCAGATTAATTCCTGGTAGCATTCCATCAAAATGCCAGCTCCTATAGTAAAAATTTCTGTTGTTAATTCTGAGCTTATGGTAAGAGCATATGAAAAAGATAATGAGCAATCCAAAGTTGGAAAATATACTTCTAAAACATCAGTCATATTGATGTTTTAAATGATCTTTTAAATTGTTTAATAAGGGTTAAAACTCCTGAAAGTAATATTAGACATAGTATTGATTAATGTGTAATATTTTGAAAGTACTTTGCACATCTGATGAAAGTAATAATCATTTAAAATTCATTGAGAACAGTTGATACTATTTGGGTTAAATAAGTGTGGTTCAAGGTATTCATCAGATATGATGATTTTTGCATCACTTTTTTTTAGCATGACTCCTCATGCATATAATTTTGTTAGAGAGAGTGGAAACGTTAGATTACCACATCCTAATACAATTCGACGCATTTGTCTTCGGTTTAATGTCAATCCTGATATAAAGTAGAATCAAATTTTTTATCATATGTCAGGCAAAAATATTCTTTTTTGAGTGATACAGATAAAAAAAAGTGATTTTAATGCTTGATGAAATTCATCTCAAACAATATTTGGATTTCAAATGTGATAACCTTGTTGGTCTGTCATCTGACACACAAAACATGGCAACCAGTGCCCATGGGCACTATTATTTATAACTGGTTTGCTTTCCAACTCTAAAGATGTAGTTGATATATTACCAGCCAAAGCAATAAATGCCGATATTCTTTACAGTATTATTTAAAAAAATTATCATTGGTTTGGAAGAAATTGGTTTTTTTATGATATGTGTGGCAGCTCACAATAATTCTATCAATCATAAGGAGTATGTCATTATGTCTTTCTCTCCCTAAAGTTCAAATTGCATGTCCTCATCCATCAGATAAATTGACACCTTTATTTTTTTCTTACTGACCCAGTTCAATTGTTGAAGTGTATCAGAAATAACTGGCTAAATCAAAAACATTTTGAAAAAATTATGTACTATCCACATTTTGTAAATAATGGATATAGTATTTCATCGTTCAAAATTGCATCCTTATCAACCCTTAAAGAACTGCATAAAATTGAAGCAAACTCATTGTTAAAATATGGATTTAATCTCTCATATACAGCCTTGAACCCAAGTAACCTTGAGAGACAAAATCTTAAATTAGTCTTAAATATTTTTAATGACTTTGTAGTTAATGGACTTTTAGAAATAGGAGAAAAGCACAAATTGTTACATTTCCAAGATACATCAGATTTCATTAAATTCATTTTAACATGATGGCATATTGTAAATGTAAAATCACCTTTTAAAGGTGAACGCTTGAATAACAAACACCAAATGCCATTAACGTGTTCAGAGTCAGATGAAAATGTCTCATTTGTGAATTCTTTCCTGTATAAATGTATGCGTCATTTTTCTGCTGATGTCCTGCCATCCTCACAGACCTTCTACTATGGCAATATAAACTAACAGTCTCCTGTCAGACCTCTGGCAAACAGCTGCTTGAGGGGGTATTTATTTTACTTTATTGTTGGCTAGATAAATGGGAGCAGATGAGTTGCACAACTGGTATGCTAACGAAAGAAACCCATTCTGTGTTAAGACAGTACATATTCATTGCTTGAAATTGCTTCATATTGTACCTCTGAACTCAAAATACATTTTACCTGGTATATCAAACTGTTCAAACTGATAATTTAGAGAGTCGTTTCAAACCGATAATTTAGTGAGTCGTTTCGGCCTCTACAGGCAGTTAGCGGGAAGCCAATATAAGTACATCAATTATTTGAATGTGAAACAAAATTAAGAGTGCAGTCACTGTTGAAACTTCCCACTAAGTCGTGGTAAAATTAAAATAACCGATTTGGATTTTAAAGATGATTTTAAGGAAATGAATTTTATGTCTATTAGCTTAAAATTTAACATTACAGTGCTTCCTTCAGATTTGTCCGATTGTGATAACTCTCTTCTTGTAATTGCATATGTAGCAGGTTATTGTGTATTTTCAGTTTTGAAAAGTTTGAAATGTAATCATTGTAAACATTTACTATTACGTGATAAAAAAGTAGAATTGGATGTAAAATTTAAGTATTTACAAAAATTTGATAGAGCATTCTTTTTTTGCTCAAATGAGATAGTAATTAATGTTGTATTACTAAATTACATTACTATGCAAAGATTGTGTACTGAATTTAAACAAGAATTTATGGAAATGGCAAATCAAAGAAATGTTACTTTAATCACAACCAGTCTTTTATGTGATGCAGAATTATTTGATTATCATACATGTTGTGAATTTGGCCACTGTATTGGAAAAACTCTAGAAATGATTATTTGGTGTTCAACAAATATATTTAAAAAAAAAAATGTTTGTTAGAGAATTTGGGAAATAAGAAAAAATGTCTTAGTGCCATAAAAAAAAAGTTGTCTACACTCAATAATAGTATCCACAGAGTTGGACTCCACTGTTGGCTTTGAAATTAATAGAATACCACTGTATATGTTAAATAAAAAACCACTGTTGGCTTTGAAATTAATAGAATACCACTGTATATGTTAAATAAAAAACCACTGTTGGCTTTGAAATTAATAGTTTTGTTGGCATGTGGGATTTTAACCATATCTCTCCAGGTACAGGCCACAGTGTTCTAAGACCACTAAACTAATAAATTCTATTAGTGGAAAAAAGGCAGTCTGTTAGTTTAGTGGTTTTACACCACTGGCTTATATCTGGAAAGATGTATACTTAAATGATTTAATCTTTCTTTACCAGGCTGCATAGAATTATATTTTTAACAATCGAAGATTGATTAAAGACTATTTTCTTTACATTTGGGAGGTTAGTTGAGCCATATATTATCAAATCTTAAGTCATATATTTACAGGTAGCTTTGTAAACCAAAATGTGTATTGTGCTTGCAGTAAATTGTAGTTTGTAAAGTTTAGATGCGCTTTTCCTGCGTTTTTGAATATGTATTCCATCAAAAGGTTCTATCCATGTCCTATAAATTCAGTCTAATTACTAAGAAAAAGTATTTCAATTAAATCATAACTGCAATTGTTACAGTTAAAGCTATTACAGTATATCATTAATTTGTAGTTCACATTTGTCAATAAAATTGTTCTGAAGAATTTTTGCGTGTTTTTTTTTTCCTTTTAACATAACACACTAGTTTTCCATAACAATTTATGTCATGATTATATTATCAATGGTATAAAAAACGATCAATTATTGACAGCATTTATTAGGAAAAATGTGAAGGAAATGATTTTATTTTTGTTAATATATAACCGAGTAATTATTCGCATTTTACCTTATTTTTAAACATATTGTGTCATTGTAATTATATGTAGAACCGATTATGACGCTCCTGGTAATTTATATATGGTTATACATGTTCAGAGAACATTAAACGACGATTACTCTGCATTTTCAGTATCAATTTAGCACAATTACAAATCAAGATCTATTTTAGTTTCAACGTCTTCCTTATTTTAAAGTTTGCCATAGAAATATTACATTAATGTACATATATACAATATAATCATACTATGTCAATCAGTTTTTGAGCACAGCATCAAACAAAAATGCCCACCAACCTTATAAAAAAAAATTGCTCGATTTGCGATGGTAGTACTACGTGCGCAGGAAGCATGGTAGATCCACCGGATGTGATGTCAATTTAGACTTCAAAGGCCTTGAGTCTCGAAGGTTACGGTCCAACTTGGGGGTAGCATCACCTGTATTGGCTGCAGATCATTGTTGTCTAGCCTGCGGTATGCAATGCTGCTATCATCTCCTTTGGTCATATGTTGCTCGTTAACCAAGGTTGTTGCATGGTTGTCGGTGTTTCGTTCTTAAAAAGTTCTTAGAAGGTTCTCAGATCTTCCTCATTATTATTCGTCATTAAATGAAGTGATCACTGTCTGCAAGTATTCTATTATTGTAACTGCATACCACTTGGGTGGCAATGGTATACAAGCTCTTTGTTTATACGATGTAGTAGGGTGGGTTTTATTGTTCCAAAAAGCATATTAGATATCTAAGATAAAATGAGTTCTTTGATATCCAATGGACATTATCATTAGATATCTCAAGATATTTCTCTCCAAAGGTTTTTGTTTTTATGTGTTTACTATGATTTTCCCCCCTCAAAGTAAATTGCAAATGATTAGGTAACTTTTCAACTCCATTCTTTCTGCTAATATTAAAAAAGTTATACACAAAAATTTTATATGAGTAACAAAAAATTAATACCTCCTTTTTCACTGTCATAATGTGAAGCATCAAATTGAGCATCTTCACTTGGCAACTGAACGCTTGCTATAAGCAGATGGTTCTGCTCATCAGACCTAAACAAGGAAAAACTAATTTAAAAAAATTAAAACTTGGCAAAAAGTAACTAATAAAAGCTGAATTACTTTTATGTGATTTTTTATAAAAAATAATACATAATGAGTTAAGTCCTTTTACAGGAAACAGTGCATAACTTCACATTGCAGCCACCAGCTTCCACGATTTTTTTCTCCATGCATACCTTTTTATAAAGCTGCATATTGCCCAACGAAATTGCAACAAAACCTGATAACATACATTTGTAACAATGTTATTATGAGGGCTATTTATAAAATCTGAGGATATATTTCACCTCCATTATTAGATGAATACATATCCATAATAACAAAGAATACTGGACAATCTGTATCTGTTTCTCTATATAATCACTGATACAGCAATACATCATAAGTTCAATTCCTGTGCTAAAGAAATCAAGGCTAAATGTGTGTGCTATCACTGGAACATCTTAGCTCTCACCTTGCAATTATGTTGTAAGTTTTTAATTTGATATAATTTAATAGTCTAAACAGGTGGTGCAAGGTTCAGGCTGTAAGGAGTCTATGTTGATGGCCCAGCACTGTACTGCTCATTAGTCAGCATCCACCTAAAAGCTTCACGCATCATTCCAGCATGTTCTATACAGATTTAAAGTCTGGGCAAATAGACTTCTTGCAGTCAGTGATGAATAATTGCTGATACTGCTCCTTACCATACTTTTTTTAATGCTCTCTAGGCAAGAGATTCAAATACACAAGTTCACATTAATTTCCTCCACTACATGTCATCAGATGTTATTTATTGAACATCCCTTGTATTTCAAGTAAAACCCAACACAGCACTTTCTTGATGAATGGGCTGGTTGTCACATAAAGATTACAATGGACCTAATAGGTGAAGATGGCAATCTCTTCAAGGCTATATAGTGCTTTTAACATGCAAAATATTATAGCTCTTCTACACAAGGCCATGTGTTGTCTCATGTGATGAACAGTGATCTTTCCAAGCCCAGTGGATTTCGTTTCTCACTGATATTTGGATGTCGGTAAACAGCTCAAGTAAGAAAAAATTACATCATTGATTCTACTATTATATTACCTTTATATGAGTAACAGGATTCTAATTCCATGAAAATTCTGCTTTTCAAACCTGTTATAATTCTCTCTCTCTCTATATATATAGAATGTCAAGTTTACAAATCCTTGGCATAAGCAAGGGAATATAAATAAATTCCTTAACAAATCAAGCAATGTTCCCCATTAACCTGCACTATGTGGGAGATAACATTATTAACATAAATGTCATTACAATGCTCTGATTCTATAGATCGAAATGCAAAGTTATATACACAGTCTGCAATGAACCATCTGTCAACTGTATTACTTTTAGAAAAACCTGACATACAAGGCAATCCACCTTTCATTAGTAACTTTTTACCAAAACTCATCATTTACAAGCTGAGAAACCAGATAATGTTTTAGCTGTATTTACTCAAATGCAATATGAGTTGTTCTTTTTTTTTCAAAAATTAACTTTAATATAGAAGGCTTAAAAATAACTACATTTTAAATTAAAATAAGCTAATTTTCATCTTAATAACTTAAAATTTCTAAAAATAATTATAACTGCTATTAAAAATTACTTTTTCAATATTTCAGTTCTCCAATTTCAAGTTAATACTACAATAATAGCAAAAACTAACTTTTTTATTTTTTTAATCATATTTAACAGTGTGTATCAAGTTATTAATTCATTTTCTCAAATACTTCTTAAGAGTACCTTAAATTCAAGTACATGCTTTTTCAGTTTTCCATAAAAATATTCAATTGTACAGCAAGTAAAAATAATTTACAGATGAAATTTCAATAAATTTTTTCACGATAATGTCTAGTATCATTTAAGCGCATATCACAATGACTTATTTTTCATGTATAGCACACTAAAGTTAATCTGTTAAATATAAACTTTAAGTTTCATTTAAAATATATTAAGTAATTTCAAATGACTGAGTGAATGTCAGGGACAGTTTGAAATACAGGGTGTTTCAAAAAGGACACAAGACCTGGTGTCTGTGATGTTTTCCTGCTGAGGTCCTGCCATCCTCACAGACCTTCTATGACATATAAACTGACAGGCTCCTGTCAGACCTCTGTGGCAAGCAGTTGCTTGAGGGGGTATTTATTTTTATTTATTTTATTTGGCATTACTGTACTCAAGATTAACAGCTTATAGCAGTTGAAATAACCTTGTCACATACTAGTCTCACTCAAGCATTCATTCCTCTGTATCATGTCAGCTATGTCAGTTTCCAAAAACGAAGGTGTATTTATTGTTGAGACTTATTGTGCGTACAAATCTTACAAACATGTGAGAAAGGAGTGTGAGTTGAAGTTTTCCCAGTCTGCAGTTCACAACAATGACTCATTTGATTGATAAATTTCGTGATACTGGGTCTGTGCAGGATCGCAAGAGCCCAAGCTAGCCATCACTGTTAACTGCCAAAGTTCTTGATAATGTGTCTCAGCGTTTAACTCTCTCACCAGAAAATCTCTTAGAAAGTTATCTTCACAGGTTGGACTGTCACCAGCTACTGTTCTCAGGGCTACAAAGAAGTTAAAATTTCATGCCTACCGCATTGGTGTTGTTCATGAACTGAAAGAACCAGACCATGAAAAATGTTTACGGTACTCTAGTTGGTTTCGTTCTTTTGTTGATGAAAACAGAATTGAAGGTGTTGGACCATGTTTATTTCAGTGACGAGGCTTGGTTTCACTTGGATGGGTATGTGAAGAGTCAAAACAGTCAAATATGGAGCAGTGAAAATCCTCACACTTTTCATGAACCATCATTACACACACCGAAAATTGTTGTTTGGTGTGCAATTTCCTATCGTGTGTAGAGCCTTTATTTTTTGACTCAACTGTAACTGGTGAAGTTTATCGTGATCTCATCCAACAGTTTATTGCACTAATAGATGTCCATCTATTAGTGCAATAATCTGTCGGCTGGGACGTTTAAGTCGTGGTCCCGTGTGTGGGAGAGCCCCACCCACGCCCATTAAAGAACACACTGGATGGCCTTGACAGGAGGCAGACACCCTTCTCCCAACAGCTATCCAGTGGGTCCCCTGCCCAACCATCCACGAAATCACGAGAGCTTCGAAATTGGACATCTGTCCCATATATCTGATATTTAAGCAGCGAATATCATGTTTTTAAATAAGCTAAATAATAGAGCTCGAATTTACCCCTTAAAACACTGGAAGACTCTCTGCACAATTTATGTACAGAGTTGAGTAAAAATTAGACCACAATGCTATCTAAACACATTGGCAATAAATCAGTGGCACTGTTTTCAAAATTCGAAAGGTCCAAAATTAGAGATATGAATGAACCAACAGATTTCGATAATATTATAGTAATCCAGATGATAGGTACGCTCTCCACAGCCTTAATGTCAGTGTTCTGCGAGGCTCAGCCAGCACACAAAGGTGGGCTTTTGGTGCCATCCATAAGATGTAGTACTGTCCTGTATAGTGGAACATCGGATGGCATCATTCAATCATACTCAAGCACTATTGGATGTGAATGAAGGAGGATGAATGTGCAACCACCCATACTGCAAATGACACAATGGTCATGTTGCAGGAAATTTTTGGTGATCATTTGATTTCAAAAAATTTGTGGCCTCCAAGATCCCCAGATCTTACTTCTCCGAATTTTTTCCTTTAGGGATCTCAAATGTATAGTGTTTCAAAACAATCCTCATACACTTGAAGACTAATATTGAAAGAGATTTTAAACATAAGAAAACAAACATTACAAAAGGTGGCTGCAAGTATCATGAAATGGGTACGAACCTGCATCCAGGTTGCAGGAAATAACTTTCAACATCTGTTGTTATGGTAAGTTGGTATATGTCTAATTTGCATCTTTTGAAATTTGTGTGTTTTGTCAAGTTTAAATAGAAAAATACAAGAGAGGATTGCATCCTTTTTGAAACATCGAGTATTAGCAAAGTAGCCAACTGTCAGTGGGGCACCAATACCTTAAGGAGGTATTACAACATTTACCTTTGTATCAAGTTTAGAATTATTGTCATTTTTCTAGAGGAAAAGAGGCACCACTTTACATCTTTTCTCAGGGGTTATAATACTTTGGGTCATTATTGAAGAATATATACACTCAAAACTATAAAAAGAAGAACATGGCTGACACCTAAAAGATAAATATCTACCCAATTTTAACTCTTAATGATGGACAATCCCTGTTTGAAGCATTTTGCCAACAGTGTGAGAGATTGGATTTTCCAACTGTGGCAGAATACTACCTAAGATCACAGTTTTTATCACATATGCAATAATTTTAAGTTTTCTAGTACACTGCTATTTGAGCCAATCACTTAATGCACAATTAGGATCTTTATTAAAAACATGTCTTTTGAGGAAGATGATAATCATTGATAGTAGCCAATACTAGCTATTCTTTATTTTAATTATTACTAATATACATCTGGGATGAGGGGAATTTTTTTAAATTACTTTAAAGTATAATTTATTGTTCATCTCATTTTTTCATCAGGTTAACCATCTGTAGTCTGCATATCCCTAACATATATGCACTCAGCCACCTAAAGAAATTACCATGCTAATCCAGACATTGGCAAAATAACTGAGCTAAACAAATGAATTTAGATTGTTTTCGCAACCCTTGAGAAAAGTGCACGGAAAGGTATAAAAACTCATTTTGAGAAAGAAGCAGGACAGATTACCTCCTTTGACAAGTGAAGCACATTTGATGTAGTAGCCCTTCCCATTAATCTGCAAGCTTTGAGAGTTAACATCCACTGTGAGCCAACTTCACTAATGTGAAACAATAGAATATTGTGCTGGATCACTTTCACAAAGTGAGGGATTTTCTTACTGCAAGTTTTACATCGTTTAAAATGTGATCGAAAAAATTTCAAAATGAAGGAAAAACTTGTTTCAGTGATGACTGATATTCAATCATAATTTTGATGATTATTATTTTTCATCATACAAGTTGGATATATCACTGTTATAATGAATGCCAAATTGTGTGTAGAGTTGGGAAAAAAAATTCAAACTCTTGATTAGGTATAACCCCAATCAGAAATATTATCCAATATGTATAACCTCAATCAGAAATACCAATCACTGCTAAGTCACTGAGGTTATATAACTAGCTAAACTTCATTTGAAAACTGTTAAAAATTATGCTTCCATCTAACTGTTAATTAAATATTATAAAGGTCTTGCTGAAACTAAAATTTCTAACATATTATATATAGTGTGTTCATGGTAGCATACTTGATTGTTCAAAAATATTTTATGTTAAACTTATGCAAAAAAAGTAATTTTCTTATTATCTTTAATCATTTTGTATATTCTTGAGAAAATGAATATTACATCAAAGGAAATCTTTTCCAAATTTAACTGGAATTTGAAAAATAGTTATAAGGTTTACAAAATCCAATCTGAAGTTCAATGTCTTTCATGTCAGCTATTACAGTAAAACACTTAAGATTATACACCTTATTCATAAAAAGAGAACTTACGTATGTGTTCCTAATATCAGTCTGTGAATGGAATAGTCTTTCCCTTCAGGCCTGAAAAATGATTTAATTAAACAAAACAGTCTAAAATTCATACACTTTTGCTAAGGCAAAATAAGTTTTTTTAATATGAGAAGTGTACACTGAGTTGGCTTTGCATTAGTAACACCCTTGTGTAGGAATGGATCAGTCAGTGGCACTGGTGACAGCTCAAGGTCAGAAATGACAATATATGATTGTAGAGTGCAAACATGGCAATCAGTTTCAGCATTACTTAGAGGAAGAATGTGTCAGCCTCATAATTTTCCCAACTTAAAAAGTAATATAATTGTGGGGGCACGACATTCAGGTTCCAGTATCTCAACAACAACTGCCATGAACTGCTGTTGTTCTGTGGTGTCAAGTCTACTGCAACTCGTTCAACAGTTGTCAACTAGCCAAGGTCACCCATGTGTAGTCAACAACCATGGTGAGTTATATGTGTCCCGTGGCCCAGCTGCTCAATTGTTCAAGCTGGGTGGTGGGCCAGCTGGCCCACCACCCAGTACAACACTGGAATGGCAAGACCAATATACACCTGGACACTGCCAGACATTAGTTCATGTGGGCTATGACAGTTGATGGCTGTCAGGGGTACTGCCTCACAGTTTGCACCAGCACCAGATCAATGACATGTGGTAATCTGTTGCCTGGCCAAATGAATCCATTTTCAACTCCATCATGCTGATGGACATGTTCACATTTGGAGAAAGCAACATGAGGCCATGGCACTGGATGCACTGTCAGTGTTGGCTGTGGTGTTATGGTTTAGGAACTGTTTTTGTGGCATGCCTTGGGGCAACTGATCACAGTGAATCAACAGCTCAAAGGGACTACCTACTTTTCCATTGTTGCCAACCAAGTACACCCTTCTTGATGAGACAGTGTATCCAGACAACTCCAGTACCTATCAATGAGATAGCACACCATGTCACACAGCCCAGCAGGTTGATTGTTTCAGGAATGTGACAAATGAATTCTCCATCCTTTCATGGCCACCCAACTCATCAGATCTCAACACAATTGAGCATGCTTGGTTGAACCTACTGGAAAAGGCAATTCGATGCTTTGACCCCTCCATCTAGCAATGTGTAGCCATTACAGGACACATTGTGGAATGCATGGGTAGCACTACCACAGGACACTTTGCAACATACCTTGTTGAGTCCATGCCCTAATGTGTACAGGCTGTATTACAAGTTAAAGGTGGCCCAATGAGGTATTAGGCAGGTGCTGTTAATGAAAAGCCAACTCAGTGTATATTAGTATATTTAAATTTAAAAACTGCAATGACTATGTCTGCTTTATTTCTCCCATTATAACTTAAATAGAACAATCTGGTGCATGAATTAAATTATATATTTATTCCATCATGTTTGGGAGCTGTATAAAATGACATGTTAATCCTAATGGTAAAATATCAGTGCTCATTCATCTTAACCCTTCCAGAGTCCAGGACATCTGTATATGTTCGCAGAATTCGAAATGAGAGGTCAAGGATGTATATATCCATTTTCAGTTTAAAAAAATCGATTTTTAAAAAAAATAAAAACTACTATTTAAAATTTTTTTAATACTTATCTTATTAAAATATATAATTCAAGCTTGATAAATAATATTTTCTTTTTTCTTTTGATGCACATTTTATTAAACTATGACAAAAATTTTTTTTAAAGCCATCAGATTGCCATTTCTTAGAAGCAATATAAGGTATTGCCAATTTGTTAACATTACTCTATGCAGAAATAATCCCCTAATCTAAGCTCAGAAGTTTAATTTGAACTATGATCAACAAAATTTTCCTTAAAGTTTCTAAAATCTCCAGATAATTAGCAAAATACTATTCTTTGAAATGGTAGATTTTGGAAGTAATTATGAAATACACTGGCAGAAATTGAAAAAAGAACACCTAGAAGGAATTCCTTTAGGAACATCATATTATAATATGCTAATAGTTAAGGGCAGCAGAAACTATGATCCAAGATCGAGAGCCGTTGGATGAAATAATGACGTCACTGAGGACAACATGCAAATGTATGCAGTGCGTATTTAAGGACTAGGGCGTGAAGAAAGAAGTTATTTGTCTTGTGTTATGTTGTTCAGTTAGCAGAGTTTGAGCGAGGTCGTATAGTGGATCTTTGGGAAGCGGGTTGGTCTTTTTATCAAATTGCACACTGCTTTGAACGTGAAGTATCAGCAGTGGTACAATAGTGGCGTCGACTGTCAGAAGAGCATTTGCACATTCACAGATGTGGTTCCGGGCAACACGGAGTTACAGACGCAAGAGAGGATCGCCGTATCAGGAGGGCGACAGTGGCAGAACAGATGGCTATGGCATCACAAATTTGATCCTCTATCGTAACAAGAACAATAAGCAATAGTCTTTTGGAAACAGGATTATGGGCACACATGCCGCTGACATGGCTACCACTGTCACCTCATCACTGTCAAGCATGTTTGCAGTGGTGTCAAGAACAAGTTCATTGGAGGGAAGAATGGAGTCTATGGTCTTCAGTGATAAAAGTCAATTCTGCTTAGGAGCGTTCATTTACGTGTCCGAAGGCAACAAGGTGAGCAGCTTCTTCCATCGTGCATCCACCACCGACACACAGGGTTCACGCTGGGCATCATGGTGTGGGGAGCAATAAGCTATCACTCTCGTACGCCTGGTGTTTGCACAGGGTACACTGAATAGCAATACGTACATCAGCGACATCATACAGCCGGTCATCCTGCCATATTTGAGTGTAATCCCATAAGCAATATTCCAGCAGGATAACGCTCACCCACACTCCGCCTGGGCAACTCAACATGCTTTCAGGCAGTGCACCAACTTCCTTGGCCAGCAAGCTCTCCAGACTTGTCTCCAATCGAGCATGTTAGGGCTGGATCAGACAAAGACTTCAGCAGATTGCAGCAAGCAACAACCACCGCTGGATTGCACATCCAAGTTGAAAGCACATGGAATGGTATCCCCCAGCGTGATATCCAGCATTTGTACGACTGATTGCATGCCAGATTGGAAGCTTGAATTGCTGCTCGAGGAGGTTCAACACCTCATTAAAATGTGCCTTCTATAAAATGTAATACTCATTAAAAGGTAAAATAAACATTGAATCACTTCACACGTGTGATCACTGTCCTTTCAACAAATTGTTAACGATGTTCTTTTTTGAATTTCTGCCAGTGTATGTACCCATTTTTTTGGTATACCACTGTAAAAAGTCTTATTAAAATTAATCTTCCTACAACGTTCAAAATTTTTACTTTAATAAAATTCAGAATCAATTCTCTTTAACTTGGGGTATATAACATGACTTATTATGTTAATTAGTTATTTGTTAAAAACATTCTAAAGTTGACTTGTTTATTGGGCTCTACAAGCCTGGACTTTTTTCAAAGTATGGTAAGAAAAAAAATTGCAAAATGGAAAAAATGTTTACTTTAAACAAGAATTTTTTTTTGTTATTCAGAAATAAAGTCTTTCTATTCGTGTGCATTATGATCATTTCTATTTATTAGTGTTTTTCAAATAAATTTTCATTTGTGTTGCCAGATGCATTTTTACTACAATTTTATTTTAATCTCTTTCGTTAAAAATTTTATTTTCAGAAAATCAATAATTAAATGCTGATTAATTTGGCATATAACATGCCATAATTCCTTTCATTAGTTATTTGACAAAAAAGTTCTAAACTGAATTTTTTTTTTTTCTGAGCATAGGGAGAAAATAGCTTGGTCTCTGGATGGAAACAGTTTTTTCCCGGCTGGACACTGGAAGGAGCCAGGAATGCATCTATCCTCATTACAATGGGAGTAGAAATAATCACATTATTTAGAACACCTCTGAAATGCTTACCCACCTAGTCATCATAGAATCCTCACCTTCAACCACCTTGCCATGTTTATCCCTCAATCCCTGTGTACCTGTCTGTTTCTTCCCATATAAAACATTAACAATCTGGTACAATCCCCTGCTGTTGTGCTGTCTAACTGCTTCCTCTGCTTTGTCAGCCAAAGATTCTTATCAGCTGTTAACTGATCCTTTACACATTTATTAAACTCACTGTAATAATCAGAAATTTTGAAATTTCTAGACCATTTAAGGCCAAAATCTTTCCCTTGCAAAGAATTTTGCAATAACATAATCAATAACCAAACTAAAGAAAAAAGGAGACAAAATGCACCCTTGTCTAACTCCACTAGCAATGTTAAACCAATTGCTATACGCCTTACCAACTCTCACACATAACTCAGTGTTATTAGAGAGAGCTTTTATTACACTAACTTGTCAGGTATTACATAAGATTGAACAATCAACCACAAATTATGGCAATCAACAGAGTCAAAAGACTTTTTGAAAACAATAATAAAGTTAGTAACCACAGGTTTCTGAAACTTCAAACATTTCTCAAGAATCTGGCCTAAGTGAAAATATTTTATCAAGACATCCCCTACCACTTCTGAATCCACACTGTTCATCATGCAGTTGTCCATCACCCAAATTCTTAATTATATCAAGTATAATAATGCACAGAACTTTACCTGGGACAGAAAGTAAACTAATTCCCCTATAATTATCACAAGAACTGTAATCACCTTTTCTAAAAATTGGGAAAATAACAGCTCAAGTAAAATCCTTAGGAACAACACCTTTATCATAAAAAATATTTAAAATTTCAGTCAGACAAGTGACAACACAAATGTTCCCAGCTCTAAGCATTTCAGTGCTGATTTATGCAGTTTTAGATATATCCAAAGTGACTTCAGAATGTGATATATAGTCCATCAACCCTTCCAGTGTCAAGGACATCTGTATATGTTTGTAGTATTCGAAATGAGAGGCCAAGGACATATATATATATCCGTTTTCAGAAGAAAAAACTTTTAAAAGTAAAAATTAGTTTAAATTTATTTTATACATATCTTAGAAAAAATATATAATTCAGGCTTGATAAATAATATTTTCTTTTTCCATCTGATGCATATTTTGTTAAGCTATGACATAAATAATTTGTTAAAGCCACCTGATTGCCATTTTTTAGAAGCGATATAAGGTATTGCCAATTTGTTAACATTACTCTATGCTGAAGCAATCCCCTAACTTAAGCTCAGAAGTTTGATTTGAACTGTTATCAACAATTTTTCCTTAAAGTTTCTAAAATCTGAAAATTAACAGAAAATTGCTATTTTTAAAAATAGAAGATTTTGGAAGTAATTGTGAAATATGCATCTTTTTTGGTATACCACTGTAAAAAGTTTCATTAAAATTAATCTTTCTACAATGCTCAAAATTTTTACCTCAATAAAATTAAGAATTAAATTCTCTTTAATTTGGTATGTAACATGACCTATTTATGTTGCTTAGTTATTTATTAAAAACATTATAATGTTGACTTGTTTATTGGACTCTGCAAAAAGTCTGGACTTTTCTCAAAGTATGGTACAGAGAAGAAAAAAAATCACCTAACGGAAGAAATGTTTACTTTAACAAAGAAAATTATTTTTTTTTGTTACTAAGAAATAAATAGCCCATCTATTCATGTGCATTATAATCATTTCTATCTATTAGTGTTTTTAAATAAATTTTTATTTGTGTTGCCAGATGCATTCTTTTACTATATGACTCTAAAAAAAGTCCTATTAAAATAAAACTTGTGATCTCTTTGGTTAAATATTTTATTTTCAGAAAATCAATAATTAAATGCTCATTAATTTGGGAAATAACATGCCATAATTCCTCTCATTAGTTATTTGGCAACAAAGTTCTAAATTGAAAATTTTTTTGGCTGATCATAGAGAGAAAATAGCTTGGCCTCTGGATGGAAACTAGTTTTTCAGGCTGGATACTGTAAGGGTTAACCTTTCCAGTGTCACGTCATCTGTATACGTTTGGAGAATCTGAATTGAGAGGCAAAGGACATATCTATTTTTAGTACAACAAAAAAATTTTTTTTAAAAATAAAAATTTGCTGTTGTAAATTTTTTTCATATATATCTTATAAAAATATATAATTCAGGCTTCAAAAATAATATTGTTTTTTAATTTGATACATATTTTGTTAAACTACAATATAAATAATTTTATAAAGCCATCTGCCATTTCTTAGAAGCACTAAATAAATAAATAATAAATGGTATTGCCAATTTGCTTCTTAATATTCTTATTTGCTGAAGCAACCTTCTGATTTAAGCTCACAAGTTTGATTTGAACTATTATCAATATTTCCTTAAATTTTCGAAAATCTAAAAATTAAAAACAAACAAACACTGTTTTTAAAAACGATAGATTTTGGAAGCAATTACAAAATATATGCCACCATTTTTTTTCCATTTCACTCTTTTCTGTCATAAACCTATTTCAGTATTCCCAAGTTATTTGTATCATTTTTCCCAGCATTCTATGCATCTTTCCCACCTTAAAATCGAAAATGAAAATAAACACTTCCTTCTCAGAACTTCTGGTTGCAGCTGCCTTTAATTAGTCATGCTTCACTGAGGCAAACAAGACACAGATGGGTGATAAATGCAATCTCTGTTGCGTGTGCTATAAAAGTGTTAAGTTTTGGTCCCAGCATATTGGATACCCTTTGTAAAGTTAGCATTTACTTTTTGTTATATTTAAACCTTAATTTTCATTTCAGTAATTTCTTTTTGGAAATTAGTGATCTTTCGACCGATCGATAAGTATTGATTTTTTTCATAGTTATGCTACATCATATGGCCAGCCTACAACTTGTTGCTGTGGATATTTTAACATCGCATTAGGCTATGTGTTAATTTTTATTTTATTATTTATTACTTTTCCAGTAAAACTTTGATCTAGTATCATTTTCTGAAAATAAATGAGGTCTTGGATATGGAAGCAAATTAATTTCTGTAGATTTACTTCCGTTAGTTAGCGATCTTTCGATTGGCTGATTTATCGATCTTTCCTAGTTATGTTAGATCGGAGGCCAACTTAAAAGTTGTGGATATTTTATTTAACATACCATTAGGTTATATGTATTTTTTTTCATTATTTCTTGCTTTTTTAGTAAAAAAAACTTTGAGCTTGTAGTTTTCTGAAAATGAATATCTTGGATATGAAAGCAAAATAGACTTCCTTTGCTATGGAAATCAGCTGTCATGTGGCAGAGCAATTTCACGGTGTCCCCTCCGATAAATTCACGTATAAAGTTTCATCCTCCCTTCTAGAATTCTTTTTAAAAGAGTTTTTATGTTTATATTGAATGACTTTAAAGGCCACCCCACCCCCCTCAGTACCTTGGCTGTGCCATACAGATGATATAACACTGTTTTTTTGCTTTGGTCCACAAACCTTTCTGCATTTAGTCAAGATCGCCAAACTTCAACACCCAAAGAAAAACTTCATAATATTTAGCAAAAAAAGCAGTCAAAGAAGTTTCTTTTCTATTTCATAACCAGTTCAGAAAATCCTGTGAATGTGAGAAGTCCAAGTCATGTTGTATAACACTGGCTGTGTTTAAAATATATAATACTGAAAAGAATCATTAAAAGAAATGAAAATCATATTTCAGGTTGAATATTATATATTATTCGGGAGGAAATTTCCTTTTGATAAATATATAATTTAACTATTTTTATTCATCAGGTTTTCCAGTGAAACCTTAATTGTATAGTGCAATCTTTTTTTCACCATATCACATTGAAAAAGGCTTATTAAAATCAATATGCTTGGAAATTTATTTTTTCATAAAATTCGCAATTAAATTCTGCTTAATTTGGTATATAACATGACCTTTTTCCACTGATTTATTTTTTAAAAAAATTCTAAAGTTGACTTGTTTATTTGACTCAGCGCAATTGGCTAAAAGCCTGGAATTTTCTCAGAGTATGGTACCGAGAAAAAAAAAAATGAGAGAAATATTTACTGAAAACCAAAAATTTTTTTTTTGTTATTCAGAAATATATAGCCATTCTATTCATGTGCATTGTAATCATTTCTGTCTATTAGTTTTTAATTTTTATTGCCAGATGTATTTTTTTACTACATTATTCTAAAAAAGTCCTATTAAAATAAAACATTGTCCTTTTTGTTAAATACTTTATTTTCAGAAAATCTAGCATTAAATGCTGATTAATTTGGTATACAACATGCCATAATTCCTTTCATTAGTTATTTGGCAAAAAGGTTCTAAAGTTAAAGTTTTTTTTTTTTGGCTAAGAATAGGGAGAAAATAGCTTGGTCTCTGGATGGAACCTGTTTTTCAGTCTGCACACTGGAAGGGTTAAAGGTTTACTACTTATTAGGTAGAATTTCAATAGTGAGAAATGTATTTACTAAACTATTTTTTGAAAAAACCAAGTTTCAGGATGATCTCAAAAATTAACCACTGCCCACCATGGATGGCTAAAACAGCTAATATGTCACAATAACAGAAGTTGTCATTACAGTTAATAAAAATATTAATTCACTAGTTATTTTTTCAAAAATTTCGAGACTTTTTTTTTTTTAAAACAGAAGTTTCCTAAACTCTTTTTCCAATGCTACAACTTCATTCTAAGTAGTAATACTTAAAGACATAGATCATTTGCAATATTCGTTTAAATTTTTTTTAATTTTCGAAATTTTCCACTGTCAGAGAGCACAATTTAAGCTTTTTGGAGATTCTAAAAGTGAATCCTAAGTTCATCAATACCTATTCAACCCCAAATTTTTTTTTTAATTTATCTCTAAAAATGAGCAATTTTTGTTTAAAACACAAAAAATGCATAATCGCACCTCCTCTGGCAGTAAAAGTGAAAATCATTGTTTTTCAATGCAAACTTTGTTATATTCACATTTCACAACCAAAATTTCTAACATTAGAAAAAAACATCACTTGCAACATCAGTTTGAAATTTTCAACTTTTTCCATTATTTAGAGGGCACAATTATAGCTGTAGGAAAATTCCTTACGTGTAATTCATATTATTTCATCAATATTTATCCAACCCAAAACAGAATTTTTCATCTCTAAAACAAAAAGGTTTGATGCCTACAGATAGATAAAAAAGTGAAAACATTAGCTTAATGCCTATAAATCAAGAAATAATTTGTGGAAATTTTTTTTTATCAACATATGGTACTTGAAACCACATCTCTCCAGATACTTGTCAGAGCACAAAAAATTTTTCCACAAAACATTTCTTGATTTATAAGTGTTAAAAAGCACTGTCATTTGCATTAGCTTGTTTTTTCCTGAAAGCAAGCTAAAAACAGCCACTGTTTCTTACTTTCAAGTGCACCACAAAAAGAAAAATTACAAAACATGACTCGCATTTCAGGTTATTATTTATTACCGAAAAGAAAATTTCTGAACAACTTTTTCCCCATAGATTTTCCAGAATTAAGACTAAATTAACTTGCCACATCCTTTCTTAAAGGGCTTAAACTGTACTGTTAGTTACATTAAACAGTAAGTGAAAAAAACAGGTGGCCTGAGAATGTAATTGTTTCTCAGCCTGGACCCTGGAAAGGTTAAGCATCTTTGGAGCTCATGGAAAAATAGGTGCACACACATAAGGGCAAAAGGGCTTAAACTGTACTTACGATTATTTCTTGATTTATAATGAATTTATTCTATAATAAAATTATATTAATAATATCTTCTTAAAATGCCATCTCCTAATGAAAGTCTGCAACACTTTAGCAGATTCCAATAATCAAGATGCCACTCGAAACAAAAGTTCAATGCTCATTCCAATCTGCTTCTTGATGTTATCTAACCAGAAAATTCTTCTGAGTTTTCTTTTCCCTTCCATTCTACCTTCAGCAATTAACTGTGGGATTAAATATATATTGTATCAGATGAGATGACCAAGACATGCAGCCTTTGTTCTCTTGACATTGCTCCGCAATTCATGGTTTCTTCCAAATTTCTCCAGGATTGCAGATTTCAGTGTCCATATAATTACAATAGATTCTGGTTAACTGGGCCACTGGTTAATCAGGGCAGCCACTTATTTGGGACATATCTTAAAGAACAAAAACGAGAAATTAAACAGAATTTGCTTTGCTTATTTGGGACACCATGCCTTTTAACTGGGATGGCAAGAAATAAGCAGCAAGACTATTCAGAACTGCTTTGATCACTGTGGTTTTAAACATTCAGACTTGGAGATGCCAGATACGATCGGTAGTGAAAAATGTCATTTTGGAATTGCAACATGTCAGAAACTACGAAGAATTTTTATACATCAACAATAGTCTTCAATGTTACTATGAAAATGAAGATTATAAGGACACGATTGAACAAACTGCAGCAAAACACAAAAAGACATGAGGAGACCAGGAAAGTGATGAGGATGACACACCTGAGCTTGAACGAATGACTAACCAGAATGTCAAGAAATTTATTGCTGGCTTACAACGCTACTTCATACAGGAAAGCAATGAAGGCAGTCCTATATCTGCACTAGATCTGTGCTGATTTTGTTCAGTTGCAGTCAATCAAGAGAGTTCCAGAATTTATTTACTGTATTTTGTTTCTCAGTAAACAGTAGTTTTTCTTTTGTTTTATACATTTTTAACTTTTTATGTGGAACTTTGCATTATTCAGGCAGCCACTTAATTGAGCCAAAAGTGTTCTAGCCCAGTTAACCAAAATCTACTGTATTTTAATTCCTTAGATTTTTTCAGAAACTAAGCCTTAAAATTGCTCCACCAGATAATTTTTTTTTAACTTGACTTAGATTCTTTACTTCTTGGTTTTCCAATAAAAACCTCCAATCTTTTACATTTTCTAAAATTTAATATGGTTTCCTATTTACCCCTATATCACTTTAAAAAAAGTCTTATTTAAATCAATGTTTTAATTTTTTAATAAAAATCAAATGCTGTTAAATTTACATTTAATTAAAATTATTTAATATAAAACATGACCTATTTCTGTTAATTGTTTTGCAAAAAAGTGAAAAAAATAGGTGGCCTGAGAATGTAATTGTTTCTCAGCCTGGACCCTGGAAAGGTTAAGCATCTTTGGAGATCATGGAAAAATAGGTGCACACACATAAGGGCAAAAATTAGACTATACAATAATTTGATCTTTTTCTATATTTGCTACGGTAGTGAAATTTGGATCCTCTGTAAGTAAAATGACAGGGAATTTCACTTTTGATTCTAGCCATTTATGCAGTATTTTGGGCATTAGGTGGTTTGACTTTGAAAGCAACCTTTGAGCACTGCATGTTGTTTATATGCATAACTTTTTTCACTCTTTAGGAGAAAAAAAAAAGTGCGATGTTTTCAGCTTATGACACTCTCCAAGCCACAAGCTTTCATTTGGTACACAATTTGACATGATCAGCCACCAGGTTGGAAGATGTGGTAGAACAATGATTTTGACAAATTCGCACTCTGAGTCCTGACGATCCTAATCACAAATGTCAAGTGAAAAGCAACAGGAAGATGAGTACTCAAAAATATCATTTAATATGGCTAAAGATCAACTGCAATATAAGCAAAACTTACTTAGTCACATCTGGCAACCACTGAGCTGTCAAACTAGGCCATTCTAGGGCATGTGTCATTACCAAATCATAAAGAAACGGCGTATTTTTCTTCCATATTTTATACTCTTCATTTATTACACGCTCTTCCACTAAGAAAACAAAGTCAGATATATTAAACAACATATTAGTATTTTGCAATTAGGGATTAAGCAATTTTAAGTTCAATGTTCTATTTAATAAAACAATTTTAAAAATAAGAGCTGAAAAAAAAAAAGACCAAGTCTAAAGCAAGTTTAACTCTTTAAAACCACCTAGAAAGCACAAAATTTGATATCAGCTAATAGTTTTCATTATATAACATGGATTTTAGAAACAGTGCAAATACAGTGGTCCCTCAATTAAGAACTGTAATTAGTTCCCAAAAAAGATAATAAACCAATATTATCATTAATCAGGTTTATGACATATAAAAGTTTAATCTGTTCCAAGACCATTGGAAGTTGACCTTTTTCACACAAAAGGCATATTTTATAACATACAGTAGCATGTTACATACATACTCTAGCATTTCATATTAGTAAATAACTATTAATGCTAAAAATGTTAAATACATTAGTAATACTGTAAATTGACAAATAAATTATTTTCTTTAAATAAAAAGATGGTTGTCTAAGAGGGTTGGAGAAGCTGAGGTTGGAAAAACTTTGGAGATTTTTCTTTCATAATAACTTCTCGAGGTTCCGGTTTCATAACACTGTGATTGGCCAAAATTGACTACCATATCTTTAATTTTCTGACAGATTTTTCATTAAAAATCATATTGAAGTTACTGAGCTCTGAATGTGATTTTCCATTGAAATAACATGGAACTGCTTCCATTTTTTTGTCTGGAACCTGTATGAGAGGCACATTGATTAATATTTCAGTTTACAGAGACATAATCATGGGACCACTGTACAGTGCTTCTATTTGCCTGGTGCAACATGAAGTCTATAACAATGCACCTCTTCATTTGACTTCAACTTCCTTCCTTCAATGACATATTTTACATGTCCAAAAAAGTGAAAATGTCAAGACTAAAGGATGTTCCAGGCATTCCCAATCATAATTGTCCAATGATATTATTACTTGGAAAGTATGGTAGCAAATGTCATGAAACTATGCAACCATTTTGCTCAAAGTTCTGGGCACTATGACTTTATTGACTGCCTTCAAAATCCCCTAGTTTCACAATATTGTGGCAAATTGATGTCATCATAGTTAAGACTGCTATCAACATGGGAATCTGACAGTCAAATTAAAACATCATACTGCACAAAGCATCATACAGCAAATTATTAAACTTTGGATACTTCTATGTGGAGATTTGTCTGATGATACTCTGTCTCTGTTCCATCATCTCCATTATGATACTCTGTCATTATGATATCTCATTTATGATACTCTGTCCACAGAGTTCCATCATCTCCATTATGATACGCTGTCATGAGCTACAATGTTGAGCCTCTTTTTGAAGTCAGATCAACCTTTTTACCAATGTCACACCTGACTTTGCTTTCCCCATGTCTTCTATAGGTTTCATGTCTTCTATAGGTTCTTTCCCCATGGTTTCTATAGGATTACCTATAGAAGACATGGGGAAATCCAACATATTGTTGGATTTCCATGGGGCAATCCAACATATTGTTGGATTGCCTTGACAAGAAGCTTATTACTCAGTAGAAGTTCCCAGGTTCGAGTCCCAGCTGGGTCAGCGTTGAGATTTATCTCCGCAAAATTCCCCGCCCTGCCCACGATCAGTAGGGGACACCGATGGGCTTGGAAAGGCCGCCGTCCGTCGGATGGGACGTTAAGCCGTGGCCCCGTGTGCGGGAGAGCCATACCCTGTGCACGTTAAAGAACACGCTGGATGGCCTTGACGGGAGGCTACTATCTGTCTCCCAACAGCTGTTCCAGTGGGTCCCCTCCCCCAACCTTCTCTGAGCCTTCAGGGTCCATGTGACCTGGCCATTTAGCCCATGGTGTGCAAAAAAGTGCCGCTCAGAGGTAAAACAACCCAACCCAACAACTCAGTAGCCAAGTAATCAGAACTCTAGAAGCTCTGTTGTGCTGTACAATTAATGACAAAAAAAAAGCCTGTCAGAGCCTTTTTCATGATAGTGGTTAGCATATCAAATGACTTGTTAAAGCACAGAGAAATTAAAAAAAAAAAGCCCAGAATTATAATAGTACAAGAGTGAAACAATTAAAATGTCAAACTGTTAAATGTTTATTATTTTTACATGATGTAGTAAATAATAAGGTATTTTTAATAATTAAAACAGTTTTTTGGTTTATATCTGATCAAAAGTATCTGGACACCTCTTCCGAGTAGTGGATTTGCCAAAACACACACAGCCCAAAGAGGTATAAAAGGATGCACATTGCCTGGCAAACCTCATATACATGCATGAATAGGATAATGGGCCGTATGGCAGAGCTCAGTGACTTTCAACGTGGCATGGTCATAATATGCAACCTTAGCAACAAGACAGTATGGGGCATTTTGGCCCTGCTGCAGCTGCCCCAATCAACTGTAGTGATGTTATTATGAGGTGGAAATGCCTAGGAGCAACAGCAATGTAATCATGATCCAATAGGCCATATAAAATGAGAGTGGGACCACCGAGTGTTGAAGCAAGTGGTGCATCAAAAATTGTGCCCTCGGTTGCAATACTCACTACAAAGTTCCAAAATACCTATGGAATCAATGCCAGCACCATAACAGTTTGTCGTGGGCTGCAGGAAATAGGTTTTCATGGCCAAACAGCTGCACAGAAGCCTAACATCAAGATCAACACCAAGAATCGGTTGGAGTGATGTAAAAGCACAACACCAGTGGACCCGCATTCTCTGGAGTGTTGAATCATACTTCACCATCTGGCAGTCCGACGGATGAGTCTGGGTGTGGAGGTCCTTTCTGCTCCCCTCCCCTATCGCAAAAAAATCCACTTGTAATAGCCATTTCTGAGAATGCATCTACCACTGAAATAGAGGAATAAGTTGGGGAAGGGTTGGCTGATTAATTGGGGTTTTATGGCGCATTAGCAACAGTGGTTATGATGTGCTACATTAGGAAAAAAGAGGGTAAAAGACAAATAACCCACAACCAAAGTTAAAAATGACAAAAACATGGAACAGACAAAAATAGAGCGAAAAAAGAGTATAAAAATGGAAAAATCTGTAAACAATAAATATATCTATACAAGAATAAGATATAACCAACCCAGATGTAAAAGATCCAGGTCAGATAAAACAAATATGACAAAGCCATAAAGTCAGATCCAGTTAAAATACCATGTAGAGCATAGACAAAAACAGCCGATAAAAAGATTCATTGGATAAAAGATGTCCAGGTGTAAGGGGTTCAGATGTAAAATCATGAAAGTTAATGCAAATATGATGTTCGAGTGCAGGACATGCAATTAAAATACGTTTTACAGTTAAAATGGTGTCACAAAACTAACAATTAGGTTCATCGTTTGCCCAAAGAAGAAACAAATGACCTAAGCAGAGCCGAGCATGTACAACTTCCTCTTTGCGGTTCCTGCAAAAACATGACTGCCATGGTTTGACAATAGGCTTGATCTCGAAAAGCATGTTACCAATCTGTTCTGACCAAGATCACTGCCACAGTATCCAAAGCTCAGAACACTGTGGCTCGAGGACCACCAAATGAGAGAGAAATGCTGGATCATGGGATTGCTGTTTGTCTGCAAGTACATCTCCTGCAGGCACCTGCAGATGGGCTCATATGCACATCTGCAGTCTTATATTCATCTATATTATTATATAGCGGTCTTATGTCGTCTTTATTCCTCTGGAATCCACGACAATTCCATTATAGGAATGTGGCCATCTCAGGTCTTAGGAGAATGGGCAGACAATGATTTCCTGTTAAATTTCACTGTCACAGAGGATGGTTTAGTAAAAAAAAGGGGCAATTTGTATCCAGGTCCTTAGAGTCATCCAAGCCTGCCATACAGGATGGACTTATTGTTTTTCTAATGCCCCTTTGGTTTGGAATATCGAGCTGTCTGACGATGGGGAGGAGGAATAGGCCTTCCATTGGTGGAAGCAGAAGTAGAAGAAGGAATGGAAACCATAGTCAATGTTGAGGCTGACACTGACAAGTGGTTTTACCTGCTCCAAGAGGCACCGGACAGCTGGCAAGAAAGACTTGAGTGGAACATCAATGTCAATTTGTACTGCTGTGGAAACAACAGTTTTCCCAGCAGCCACACTGGCATAAGAAAGTTTGCCAGGCCGAGGTGGCAGAGCAACAATCTTCCTCACCTCTGGATACAAGATATTCTGTATCGTTTTCACATGCTAGATGATCTCTTTCCACTTCACAGAGTCATGGGAATGTACAGGATGGGCACCACTGCAATTTATGCAGCTTGCCGTCTCACCTGTGCAGTCTGAATCAAGATTAACCTGCCTGCTGTAGCAAGCACAGGTAGGCTTACCCCAGCAAGCTATGCATGCATGACCGTATCTCTTAACACTGAAAACAGTGTAGAGGGTTGGGGAAATACGATTGTACCTAACAATGTAAATATCCTGCCTTGACTGATATCAGTGACTGGTTAATAGTGGACAATTGTTAGGAGATGGTAGCCTCCTGTCAAAGTCATCCAATGTGTTCTTTAAAAGTGCACAAGGTATGGTTCTACATCCCATTAGTGTCCCTTTGTGACTGAGGGCAGGATGCAGGTTTTGCAGAGATAAATCTTAACACTGGCACAAGTGGGACTTGAACTTGGGAACTACAGATTAGGAGCCTGGTGATACAAACAGCCAATTCCTGCTCAAATAGTGGTAGAAAAAGATGTACAAGTTGTGAAGCAGCACCTCACCCCCTTTCCTACCATCTGCTCTATTTCTTATGGGAAAATTATGCTTCATTTATGCAGCCATTCTTAAGAATACAACCTTTCACATAAATTGAGAGCCAGCTATATATAAATAACAATAAAATGTGAATAACGAGTTTTGGGTGGTACTGCACAAATAAGGGGGAAAAACCGTCCCCGGCCCTGCTCCACAACTGCCCAGCACCAAACTTTGTAGGAAAGTAGAGAATACAATTCACTATGTAACACTAAAAAGCCTCATGAGGAGCAATATATTTCACATGATCACATTGACTTTTGCCTTGGCTATGGCTGTTAAGAAAGTACCACCCCTCTATCCAACATGCTCTGAGCCTAACGTAAACAAACACTGACTGCAGAAGGCCAACAGCTGTGTCTGCTATAAGAAAACCATTTCATCTGATGATGCATTGGAGCAACAATGCAAAATGTGTAGTGTATATCTAATAAGATACATTATTCACTCTTCTGGAAAAGTTGTAACACACACTGAAAATATAAAAACGCTTTGGTTAACGTGGGCATCAGATAATAAATTACAATCATATTTCATCTCTCCGTGCCATATTAGGGTACCCGCTTTCCTGGTCTATTTGTCATTGCAATCTTAAGCCACATCAAAATGATTCTCACGACTACTTCCATAAATGATTGTTCATCATCATCATCATCTCAAGCAGTCATGGGTTACAGAGGTAATGCAATTTAGTTTTCCAAGCATATCTGTCCTGAGCTATAGCTACTGCATCTAGCCACTGCAAACCAATTCTAACAAGGTTCTGCTTGACATTGTCTGCCCTCTGCATACTAGGTTTCCCCCTCTTTCTGAGGCCTTTAGGCACACTGTTCATAACCCTGTTTGCTAATCTATGATTATCCATATGGGCAACATGGTCAAAACAACAGTCACTCTCAGCACAATATGTGGCTTAAAGGAGGTTGATGATTCCTTTGCTAACCTCACCATTGCTTACAAAGTTGAACCACTAATGTCCAAGATACTGTGTAAGCATCAAGTTTCCTGTTATCTTGTTTACAAAGCATCCTAAGTTTCACTACCATAACTAACCCTAGAAAGAACCAAGCTATTATAGTCTAATTTTAGTGGGATATTTTGTGTGGTGGTGGTAATATGGGTTTATACACTATTTCTCCATTGATTCGTACAGGTACCGGCAGCAATCCCAATAAGTCTGTTAATCTCATACTACACATCACCATTAACTGTTATATGGCTCCCAAGATTATTAAACTGTGGCATCTGCTCAAGACTGCAACCATTTAGATTAACTGAATCACAGCCTGCCTGACTAATTCTCATCACTTTAGTTTTCTCTCTGTTTATAACCAAACCTACTCTGCTCCCAGTCTCATCAAGAGCTCAAATGAAAGAGTTCATCTCATCAACATCATTTGAAAAAAGGGTTAAATCATCAGCATAATCTCAATCAGAAATTTTCGTATCTCCAGTCCATTTAAGGCCAAAATCTTTCCCTTGAAGTGAATTCCGCATAACATAATCAATAACCAAGCTAAAGAGAAAAGGAGACGAAATGCACCCTTGTCGAACACCAGAAGTAATGCTAAACCAATTGCTACAAGCCTTACCAACTCTCACACACAACTCAGTGTTATTATAGAAAGCTTTCATTATGTTAACTAACTTGTCTAGGAAAGGCATACAATCTCACAATCAACCACAAATTATGACGATCAACAGAGATAAAAGCCTTTTTGAAATCAATAAAGCTAGGAACCAAAGGTTTCTGAAACTCTAAACATTTCTCAAGAATCTATCTGAGTGAAAATATCTGATCTACATATCCCCCTACCACTTCTGATTCCACATTGCTCATAACACAATTGCCCATCAACCAGATTCTTAATTCTATTAAGCAAAGAACTTTACCTGAAACCCCTATAGTTGTCACAAGAACTGCGATCACCTTTTTTAAAAATATGGACAATAATAGCTCTGGTAAAATCCTTAGGAACTATAAAAAAATAATAAATACCCCCTCAAGCAGCAGCTTGCCACAGAGGTCTGACAGGAGCCTGTCAGTTTATGTGCCCTTTATCATAAAAGATACTCAAAATTTCAGTCATCCTTGTGGTAACCAAAACATTCCCAGCTCTAAGTATTTCCACAGTAATTTCATCTACCCCTGAGGATTTATGTAGTTTAAGTTTAGAAATTGCCAAAATAACTTCAGATCAGTTCAGAACTGAAATGTTCAGCCCACCAAGTCATGACAGAATCCTTACCTTGTTATCCTTCAATCCCTGTATACTTGCCCATTTTCTACCACACAAAACATTAACCATGTGGTACAGCTCTCTGCTGAAGCCAAAGATTCTTCATCATCATCATCATCATCATCCTCAAGCAGCCATGGGCTAAGGAGGTCCAACCAGACGGTGCAATTTAGTTCTCCAAGCACGTTTATCCTGAGCAACATCTACTGCATCTGGCCACTGCACACCAATTCTAACAAAGTCCTGTTTGACATTGTCCGCCCACCGCATCCTAGGTCTCCCCTTCTTTCTGAGGCCTTTAGGCACACTGTTCATAACCCTATTCGCCAATCTATAATTATTCATACGGGCAACATGACCAAACCAACGGAGTCTCTCTCTGCACAATATGCTGCTTAAAGGAGGTTGAAAACTCCTTTGCCTAACCTCATCATTAGTTACAAAGTTGAACCATCTAATGCCCAAGATACGTAGTAACGTAAGCATCTGGAATCAAAAGCATCTAGTTTCCTGTTATCGTGTTTACAAAGTGTCCAAGTTTCACTACCATAACTAACCCTAGAAAGAACCAAACTATTATACAGCCTAATTTTAGTCTTTAGGTGTATATGCCTATTTCTCTACACTCTCCATAGATTCTTAAAAGTCCCGGCAGCAATCCCTATTCGTCTGTTAATCTCATGCCGCACATCACCATTATCTGTTACATAGCTCCCAAGATAATTAAACTGTGACACCTGCTCAAGACTGCAACCATTCAGATTAACTGAATCACAGCCTACCTGACCAATTTTCATTACTTTAGTTTTCTCTCTGTTTATAACCAAACCTACTCTACTACCAGTTTCATCAACAGCTCGAATGAAAGAGTTCATCTCATCAACATCATTTGCCAAAAGGGCTAAATCATCAGCATAATCTAAATCAGAAATTTTCGTATCTCCAGCCCATTTAAGGCCAAAATCTTTCCCTTGAAGTGAATTTCGCATAACATAATCAATAACCAAACTAAAGAGAAAAGGAGACAAAATGCACCCTTGTCGAACTCCAGAAGTAATGCTAAACCAATTGCTACAAGCCTTACCAACTCTCACACACGACTCAGTGTTATTATAGAGAGCTTTCATTATGGTAACTAACTTCTCAGGTATACCATATGATTTCACAATCAACCACAAATTATGACGATCAACAGAGTCGAAAGCCTTTTTGAAATCAACAAAGCAAGCAACCAAAGTTTTCTGAAACTCTAAACATTTCTCAAGAATCTGCCTAAGTGAAAATATCTGATCCACACATCCCCTACCACTTCTGAATCCACATTGCTCATCACGCAATTGACTGTCAACCAGATTCTTAATTCTATTAAGCACAATCATGGAAAGAACTTTACCTGGAACAGAGAGTAGGCTAATACCCCTATAGTTATCACAAGAACTGCGATCACCTTTTTTGAAAATAGGGATAACAATAGCTCTGGTAAAATCCTTAGGAACCATGCCTTTATCATAAAAGATATTCAGAATTTCAGTCATCCAAGTGGTAACCGAAACATTTCCAGCTCTAAGCATTTCGGTAGTAATTTCATCAACCCCTGGGGATTTATGAAGTTTAAGTTTAGAAACAGCCAAAATAACTTCAGATTGTGTTATAGGGCCAACATTAAAGCCACCAATGCATCTATCATCATTGCAAACAATGGGAATAGAACTAACCGCATTGTTCAGAATATCACTGAAATGCTTAGCCCACCTACCATGACAGAATCCTCACCTTCTATAACCTTACCCCGTTTATCCTTCAATCCCTGTATACCTGTCCGTTTTCTACCACACAAAACATTAACTATCTGGTACAGCTCTCTGCTGTTGTGCTGTCTAACTGCTTCCTCGGCTTTGTCAGCCAAACCATCAAGCCAAAGATTCTTATCAGCAGCTAACTGATCTTTTACACGTTTATTAAGCTCTCTGTAATGCTTTCTATTAGTACTAGTAGGGTATTGATTAAGGACATTCCTGCAGTTCTTTCTTTCTGAAATAAGCTCAAGTGCCTTATCACTCAGATAATTCTGCCTCTTCTGCTCCTTTTTTCCTAAAAGAGTACTGTTAGTGTCCAAAAAAGCCTGTTTAAAATGATCCCATTCTTCCTCAACTTCAGTAGTAAGCATACCATGACTATCATAATGACTAAGTAACCTATCATGGTAAGCTTTGGTTATAACTGGGTCTTTCAGAGCTTCAGTATTAAAAGCAAATTTTTTAACCCTAGCACAACACTTTTTAAGTTTAAGTTGTAAGACACTTTTAACAAGGTAATGGTCAGATCCAATTTCAGCTCCCCTATATGACCTGGTATTTCTAACAGAACTAGCCCATTTGCTGTTAATTAATATATAATCAATCATATTCCTATGCAGTCCATCAGGTGAAACCCATGTGTATTTATGTATGTCGCGGTGTTTGTAATATGTGTTAGTTATTCTGAAACCATTGAGTTTACTTACCTGTAGGAGACATTGCCCATTGCCATTGCAGCTACCAATACCAAAAGGGCCTATTACTCCTCCCCAAAGGTCAGAGTCAGTACCAACTTTGGCATTGAAGTCACCAAGAACAAGGGTAATATCTCTTTTCTTGACAGAATTCAAAATATCCTGAAGTCGTTCATAAAATCTATCCTTCTCATCCTCATCGGCATCCTCAGTGGGGGCATAACAGCAGATAACATTCAGGTCTTTAACGCTTGTCTGAAATTTTGCTGTAAGAAACCTTTCATTAATGCACTCATATCCTAGAAGAGAATCACTAGTGTGTCTGCTGAGAAGCAGACCCACGCCTTGGTGATGCTTATTGTCGTCCCTCCCTGAAAAGAGAAATTTCAGATTATTTTTAAGAATCTGACCTTTATCTGTCCATATTCTCTTGCAAGCCGAGAATATCTAAATTATAATGGTGGAATTCTTGTGTGAGGACATCAAGAGAAAAAGCTCTGTGCAGAGTCCTCACATTCCAACTACCTATGGAGAGAAAATGGTTAGTGGGATGTTTAAAGGAACTGTTTATTGAGAGAGGGAATGCCGAAAATATCAAACAGCCCCCTAATCGCAGACATGGGGCAAAGACCCGTTCCCCCACCACTAAAGGCTGAAGCCATCAACACTGGAAGACTTCCTCCAATGTAGAATTTGACGATGCCAATAGAAGCAAAGAGTTCAGGTGCCTGCAATGACCTCTGCTCAGGATTATCCACCAGCTGATAAACATATCCTGTGAATCTATTCACTTGGGGCTGTCAACCCACAAACAAACAGAAAACACAGCGGAAGATTTTCCCTCCACAGAAGCCCACCAGTGCAGCTAAATCAGGATCCATAATCAAGCTCAGAGCCATATATCTGTCCAGTCCAGTTGGTTTATATGGTCAGCACCAGGACCCTGTGTGGTTGACCACTCCTCAGCAGGGTAGAAAAAAAAAAGTAGCCATAGTTGTCCAGATCAGTAGGCCACACTAATCTGGCAGCCCTCCCCTTCTGTTCACTTCCACAAGAGAGTATCTCTTTTGAAAGGTACTAATGGTCTGCACCACGAGAAGGCGGGGTCGGACATTAGGTGCTAGGCCTGGCCGGTTCTATGCATCATCACAGGGGATTGATGCATAGCTCTCCTTCCAGTGACTACTTACTAGCAGCTAACTGATTTTTACACATTTATTAAGTTTTCTGTAATGCTTTTCATTAGGACTAGTAGGGTATTAATTAAAGACATTCCTACAGTTCTTTCTTTCTGAAATAAGCTCAAGTGCCTTATCACTCAAATTTGCCTGCTCTGCTCCCTTTTTCCTAAAAGGAGTACTATTAGTTTCAAGAAAATTTTGTTTAAAATTGTCCCATTCTTCCTCAACTTCAGCAGTAAGCAAACCATGACTGTCATAATGACTAAGTAACCTATCATGGTAAGCTTTGGCTATAACTGGGTCTTTTAGAGCTTCAGTATTAAAGGTAAATTTTTTAACCTTAGCCCAACACTTGTTAAGTTTAAGTTGCAAGACACTTTTAACAAGGTAATGGTCAAATCCAATTTCAGTTCCCCCTATATGCTCTGGTATTCCTAACAGAACTAGCCCATTTGCTGTTAATTAATATATAATCGTATTCTTATGCATCCCATCTGGTGAAACTCATGTGTACTTATGTATGTTGTGGTGTTTGTAATAAGTGTTAGTTGTTCTGAAACCATTAAGTTTACTTACCTGTAGGAGACATTGGCGATTGCAGCTACCAACACAAAAAGGGCCATCACCCCTCCCCAAAAGTCAGAGTCAATACCAACTTTAGCAGTGAAGTCACTAGAACAAGGCGAACCTTTCCTTTCTTGAAAGAATCCAAAATATTCCGAAATTGTCCATAAAACTTCTCCTTGTCATCTTCAGTGGGGGCATAACATCAGATAACATTCATATCTTTAATGCTTGTCTGAAATTTTGCTGTAAGAAACCTTACATTAATGCACTCATATCCTAGATGAGCATCACTAGCGTTTCTGCTCAGAAGCAGACTTATGCTTTGGAGATGCTTATTATCTTCCCTTTCTGAAAAGAGAAATTTAAGATTCTTCAGAATCTGACCTTTATCTGTCTATCTGGTCTCTTGCAAGCTCAAAATATCTAAAATATAATGCTGGAATTCATGTGAGAACATACTGCAAGAGAATAATCACTCAATTATAATATCCCCGCCTACCAAATTCCAACTAGCAGTCACAGAAAATATCCTCATTAATGTAAAACTGACTGAACTCTGCAACACAGACATTGTTCCCTTCCCCCCCAGCATGGCCTCTGATCCTTAGGGGATATAACATACACCTCAGAAATACCATATCCCCTAAACCCTCTCTCATCACCAATCCCCATCTGCCTCCTGCACTAATGCAACCCACCAAACCCCTTAGAATACTTCAATAATGCGTCTTAAAAACTTACGATTAAAGTACCCCCCCTCACACACACAATTCCCAATATCAGTACCAATATGAAAACCATTATTCAGGTCCTCACTAACATAATTATCTTAACACCAAAATTCAGTTTACGAAATTTATAAATTCACTAAAAGTACCCCATTCATAATTATACTCCAATCTATTCACAAAAGTGAAACTTCCTTCGACATTCACTGATCTTGGCGATTTCCCATAATCCCACACCCTCTCCCAACCTCTGTCACATACAGATCGCATTACAGCCACCTGCAGATCACTCCGATCCTCGGAGCTGAGCCACTGATAATTCAATTTATGCCCCCGCCCCCCCCCACACACACTCAACAACAAACTGCCTCTCCTGCATTAGCTTAAGCTCCTCACTTCCCACCTGAGGAAGCACCCAAAGGATACAAAATACATGTTGTGGAACTAAAACTTTTTTTAAGCACTCTATGCTATCAAAGGTATAAATGGTTATTTCCTTCGCTAAAATGGGTAGACCATTGGCATCCGTTATCCTTCTCTTAATCTCTACTGAGGTGTCACTTGCCGGCAAGAATGTCTATTATTGAATTTGTCACCGAAAGCATCCTGGAAGTTCCTGTTACTACCCATCCTCTGCAGTACGGTACATAAATCGCTCCTTAATAACTTTTGACACTTAATAGCATAGTCCATGTGTTGAAGTGCATAAAATATTTAACCGTGTTGTGATGCCCCCTCATTCACTTTTACCTTAACCAGTTTTGCTTAATTCACGTTATATTTATCATTTTGGGGATTTTTTATTTCATTTTTGGCATCACAGAGCTTGTTTCCAAGAGTTAGGAGTTGCGCATGCGCAACTCCGAACTTTCGATTGTCACCCGCTAAAGCAAGTGTACAAGGACACGCCCCCTTTTGCGTCATAGCTTGCGCCGCTCGTCAATTTATGCAAATGTCTTGCCTGGCATGCAACATGACATGTGCGGGCTCTGTAGCCTTTTGTTATAACCTGGCGACATGTTGGTCACAGTTAGTGTGGTAGTAAGCACAGAGTAGCACAGTTAGTGCAGTGTGTGTAGTCAGAGTTTTTGGACAGAGTTGAGAAATGATGTAGTATCTTCTTTATTGAAGTTTTGGTGAGTTTTTTTTTAAATTGTTTGTTATATAAACCTTTTGAATCTTTACTAATTTTTTTCTCTTGAGCAACGTTAATTGTTTTGATTAGAATTAACCTTTACATTTTGACAGTCATTTAATATTTTTGAATTCTTACTCATTAATGCTCGCTGGTATTTCGAACCCTAATTAAACTTTATTTTTTGGCAATTTGTTAATTATTGCCTGGCACCCGACTCAGCTATCGGGAACATAAAAATAATTGGATCAGACAAAGGGTCCAAACTTTAAAAGTATTTCATTTCTTTGGAGCGTTAGTGTCACAAAGAATTAAAAATTTCAAGTTCATTTTAATTACTGCAGTGTACCTCTACACTAATTTTTGAAAATAGAAGGGTGGGTTCTAGTGTGCATCACAGAGGGAGAGGTGCCATCCGACAGACATCAGTACAGCTTGATAGGTGCATTGTATGACATGCTCGTTCGTAACCACAGAGCACTGATAGATGATATTCGACAGGCTGTCAGCAGCCATGGATGTCCTCATAACGACCCAAACAGTAAACTGAAGGTTACATGAGGCATACTTGCACTCTAGGCAACCATTACATTGACTGCAAACCATCGCAGTGCTCATGTGGCTTAGAGCCAGAGTTGTGTGACTGGAGTCATGAATGGAACAGTTGTGTTTAGTGATGAATCCCGCTTCTGTCTTGGTTCTGACGATTGACAGGTCCGTGTATGGCGACAACCTGGCGAGAGGACAAATCCAGCTTTTGCTTGTGACTGGCACACCACCAGTCAGCCAGGAATAATGGTATAGGAAGCAGTTAGACAGCACAACAGCAGAGAGCTGTACCAGATAGTTAATGTTTTGTATGGTAGAAAACGAACAGGTATACAGGGATTGAAGGATAAACAAGGTAAGGTTATAGAAGGTGAGGATTCTGTCATGGCTAGGTGGGCTGAGCATTTCAGTGATGTTCTAAACATTGTGGTTAGTTTTACTCCCATTGTTTGCAATGATGATAGATGCATTGGTGGCTTTAATGTTGGCCCTATAACACAATCTGAAGTTATTTTGGCTGTTTCTAAACTTAAACTACATAAATCCCCAGGGGTAGATGAAATTACTACGGAAATGCTTAGAGCTGGGAATGTTTCGGTTACCACTTGGATGACTGAAATTCTGAATATCTTTTATGATAAAGGCATGGTTCCTAAGGATTTTACCAGTGCTATTGTTATCCCTATTTTCAAAAAAGGTGATCGCAGTTCTTGTGATAACTATAGGGGTATCAGCCTACTCTCTGTTCCAGGTAAAGTTCTTTCCATGATTGTGCTTAATAGAATTAAGAATCTGGTTGACAGTCAATTGCGTGATGAGCAATGTGGATTCAGAAGTGGTAGGGGATGTGTAGATCAGATATTTTCACTTAGGCAGATTCTTGAGAAATGTTTAAAGTTACAGAAACCTTTGGTTGCTAGCTTTGTTGATTTCAAAAAGGCTTTCGACTCTGTTGATTGTCATAATTTGTGGTTGATTGTGAGATCATATGGTATACCAGACAAGTTAGTTAACATAATGAAAGCCTCTATAATAACACTGAGTCGTGTGTGAGAGTTGGTAAGGCTTGTAGCAATTGGTTTAGCATTACTTCTGGTGTTCGACAAGGGTGCATTTCGTCTCCTTTTCTCTTTAGCTTGGTTATTGATTATGTTATGCGGAATTCACTTCAAGGGAAAGATTTTGGCCTTAAATGGGCTGGAGATAGGAAAATTTCTGATTTAGATTATGCTGATGATTTAGCCCTTTTGGCAAATGATGTTGATGAGATGAACTCTTTCATTCGAGCTGTTGATGAAACTGGTAGTAGAGTAGGTTTGGTTATAAACAGAGAGAAAACTTAAGTGATGAAAATTGGTCAGGCAGGCTGTGATTCAGTTAATCTGAATGGTTGCAGGCTTGAGCAGGTGTCACAGTTTAATTATCTTGGGAGCTATGTAACAGATAATGGTGATGTGCGGCATGAGATTAACAGACGAATAGGGATTGCTGCCGGGACTTTTAAGAATCTATGGAGAGTGTGGAGAAATAGGCATATACACCTAAAGACTAAAATTAGGCTGTATAATAGTTTGGTTCTTTCTAGGGTTAGTTATGGTAGTGAAACTTGGACACTTTGTAAACAAGATAACAGGAAACTAGATGCTTTTGATTCCAGATGTTTACGCAGTATGTTGGGCATTAGGTGGTTCAACTTTGTAACTAATGATAAGGTTAGGCAAAGGAGTTTGCAACCTCCTTTAAGCAGCATATTGTGCAGAGAGAGAGTCCGTTGGTTTGGCCATGTTGCCTGTATGAATAATTATAGATTGGCGAATAAGGTTATGAACAGTGTGCCTAAAGGTCTCAGAAGGAAGGGGAGACCTAGGATGCGGTGGGCAGACAATGTCAAACAGGACCTTGTTAGAATTGGTGTGCAGTGGCCAGATGCAGTAGATGTAGCTCAGGATAGACTTGCTTGGAGAACTAAATTGCACAGTTTGGTTGGACCTCCATAGCCCATGGCTGCTTGAGGAGGAGGATCATTTTTGGACATTCTTCATAATTCTATGGTTTATGAAAGAATACATATAGGCGTTACATTTTGTCAAAAGCATAGTGTAAAGAAATTAAAACTTGCCTCAGGACCATAGTTATCGACTGTACAACTCCATGCTATACTGCTACCTGTATTGCCATTCATGGCGATGCAACCACCTACTAAGGCAGTCACATTGTGCTGCATTATCTCATCTTTTAACTGCTGTAAGTGGCTGCAAATTAAATCATGGTATACCAATATATTTTGCTATATGTGTGCTACATTTCACCCCTATCCCCTTACTCCTTCTGAGTGGGGCAATTTCAATGTCATGCAGTGTAATTAGGTTTACATGCAACTTTTTTTGTTCGAGTTAATGGAGATGTTTCGTCAACCACATTCAAAAAACAAATTTTCTTTAAAATAACACAATTTATATTAACTTTCATTTTTGAACATTCTTCACAATTCTATGGTTTCTGAAAGAATACATATAGGCTTTATATTTTGACAAAAGCATAGTGTAAAAAAATTAAAACTTGCTTCTTTAAAATATGTATTGGAAAAGAAGCAAAGTACAGTGAAAAAAAAGCTAATGTCAGTTATGTTATGGTCCTTTGAATTACCCATGGTTTTACTGAACTGCTGCAGCAAAAATAGGTTCAAAAAACAAAAATTTATGTCTATGTAGCGAAAACATCCACAGTCAGCATTGTTAAGCACATCATTAATATAGCAATTATAGTTTCTTGCCAATGGATGTTTACAATTGAAACTACACATGCAAGTGATGCAATTTGTTTTGCTGTGGTGTTATTTTTAACATCCTATGAAATGCAAAAATTATACAATCTGTTTTTATTTAATTAGGATTAAATCAAAATAAAACAATGTTAAAAATAAAAAAAAAACATACCATACATTTAAGTGGTTGACTGCTGTTGCTAAAATTAGGAAAATGCAGTTTTATTTATTATTGGAAGGCGAAAACTGGCAGAAGATAGCACATGCATCATTTTTGGTCTCCCAACATGTCTCAAGCTTTGTTTACTAATGAGTACCGACTTGCCCAGTATATGGAGTTGGTTGCTTTACTATAATGAAGAACATGAAGTTGACAACAGCAGCCAAAACGAAGATTTGGTAGTTTTACCTTTAGCGGCACTTAATGGCTAGTCACAAATAGGTCAAGGACTCAGAAGTTTGGGGAAGAGAATCCACTGGACAGCTGTTAGATGACAAATGAAACCTACCGGTCATTTAGTGTTTTAATATGCATATGGCACAGCTTAATATCCCATTCAATGGACAGTAACCTTTCTAAACCTTTTCCCACTGAGAGTAGAATAGGGTTAGCAGGGATAAATCTCAATGCAGACACAGCTGCGACTCAATCCTGGGAACTGCAGTTTATGAGCCTAGCACGTTACTGACTAGGATTCCCCAATGAATATGTCTTCACTACAGTTCAAAAATGAAGTGCAGTGAAGATGTGTAAGGTAGCTCACCTAACTTAGGTGTACTCAGGCATTGGTCTTTTAATTGCTCTGTGCACTTTACACTGCCACAAAATTATTAGGCATGTGCACATCCAGCTGGTCTGTTTTCACTACAGACATAATCCAAAAAAAGACTGTAACATACCGACATTAGTCTTTTTCGCTGCTTACAGGAAAAAAATGAGTGTTAATTTCTTAACACTAATATTTTCCCAAAAATATAAAACACACATTTATATTCTTTCAGAAACAGTAGAATTATGAAAAATGTTCAAAAATGATCTTTTAGAATATAAAGAGCAGTAGCATTTAGTCAGAGGAGGCTAAAATCCCAAACGCGCCAACTTATGTGATAAAAAGGTATGCTTACTCCCGGCTAAAAGCTATGTTTCAAATCCTGTTACTTGAACAGTTTGGGATTCTTCTGAAAGTCTAAAAATAAGCACAGTGTAACGAAAGTTTTCTGTCATCATTTTCATATTCTATTAATTCTCACAGCTTAAACAATAACGTTTCAATTATATTTTGAAACACGAAAACACCACAAGTAAATAATCAACGCAATTACAAATACCGGTAAGATGACATTCATTAACCCTAACCTTAAACACTAGGCCTATTGAATTAATGAATTAATATTTAAAATGTTTCTATGACAGGCCAAAGTACGTCATAAAGGAAAAGTGCATATCTCCTACCTGCGTCTTTGTCAGTCATATCAACTGTTTTACAACTTGAAACAGATTTCCTTAAGTTTTTAACTCCCTAACCTAAATCAAAATATATTTTACAACTTTGGCGCTACAAGGCCTACTTCTTTAACTTCGCCAGCAAATGGAGACAAAGCTGGATACAGCACATGCGTGCAATAAAATAATAAAAATTGAACTCTAAATGCCTAAAATTCAAATAATATTAAAGATTTTATTCTTAATTTAAAATAATAAATTATTTCAAACAAAATACTTTATTTTAAAACGTCATGCATGAAAATAAAATTAATATTGACTGCTTCTGCATATGACGTAAGTCTCACTGAAATCATGGCTGACTTGTGGTTTAAAACGTTAAATGATGATGTTAGATTTCTGTTGCACTGATAAACGACTATGAAATTGTTATTTAATATATAATTTGATTATAAAGTATCAAATATGGTACTTTTATACGGAATAAGAAAACAGATGTGAACTAAAGGTAAATTATTCTTGTACTTTAAATGTTATAGCTATTCGTATAAACTACTGCAGTTAGCTTTGATAAATAGAATGAATTTTATGCATTCTTTATTATAGGTCAAATCTTTAATCTTAGTATTTTGCATAGTTATTTTTTCATTACCATAGTTATGAACACGCTCAAAAAATTATATATTTTATATAGTGTTGTAAAGGGTAAAGTATCCAGTACTTAGCTGCATTAAAAAATAGCGGTCAATACATAACGATAATGTCAAATACTTGTTTCATTGCAGAATAACATTTCCCATTATCTCAGCAGTAGTAAAAAGAGCTTGTTTTTTTCTACAAGTTTTGTTTTATACATTAATGTAAGTGCAACTCTAAACTAGTATAATGCCGAAAAAATTATGTAGTGATGTTGAGAACATATTGGGAAAGACTATCATTGGAAGCCAAGGCCATAATAACACTACTCTTTCAATAATTCTAAGTCTGTTTTTCTAGTTAAGAGATTCAGTTTTTAAAAATGGGTAACTAGAGTAGGGTATTACTAAATACCTAGCAGTCCCGATTTTATAGATATAGTAATATCCCATCTTTTTTATTACATCTGATTTCTAACTTGTAACTACTACTGTCAGATCATTTTAACCCAAAGCAATTATATTTGCTTTAAAATTGATGGATATGGCATACCGTGTAGTAATTGGATAAGGTGTTGGAAATCCATTATTAGTCTGACTTGAGCAATCCATTTTCATGTTATCTTCTAGTTTGGGTCAAAAATAATTGAACAATATACTTAATAAGTTCCCCTAAATTATCAACTGTTTTCAATTTGCAATATTGTTTAGAATCGTAATGAGTGAGGAAATAATTTTGTATTCGTAAGATGTGTCAGAGCAGGAAGATGACAAGTTTATTGATGAAATTAATAATGCTAATGAGTATTATACTAACATAGATTTATAGCAGGAAGTGTTCCTGAAAAAGGGGAAGTTGCAGTTTAGCTGACACTGGTGAGAAATAACATCAGTGAAAGCAATGCCTTTTAATACAGTGGCTTCAGTACACTAATCTCTGACAGGATTATTTAGTCATGGTGGTTTTTATAAGATTTCTTGTTTAGTAATCTACTTATGCAATGATGTGTCTCAAGGCACTTCCATCCCACACTTAAAAACAAAAACCACAGAAGCTAAAAATCTAGTGTTCAGACAACTAGTCCATAAAACCCAAATTTGTAAACAAAATATCTTGTTCCGCACTTAATACAGCTGATATTAAATATTCCATTCAGACAACTATTCCTGAAAAATGAAGTTACCTACCATCAATAAAGTACCATGGCTTAAACTGCAATTTATCAAGCACAGTAGGCAGTGTTAATGCATTAGGGTATACTCTACTTACAACAGTAGTATACCAAGGTTACCCAGACTGCAATAAAAAATCTGGTGACTCAGATATCAATTTCATCTCGACTCTCAGTGTTAATGCATTAGAGTATACTCTACTTACAAAGTTGCATACCAAGGTTACCCAGACTGCAATAAAAAGTCTGGTGACTCGGATATCAATTTCATCTCGACTCTCTGTATACTAACTTGTTGTGATGTCTCAAATTCATTACTGATACAAGCAGATAATTGTTTCAAGTAGATAAGCTTCTACCAATTAATGTCATATTCAAATTTCAGTCCAAATCCAAGACATGGAGTGTGAGAATAAACCCCTACCAACAAATTCACCTCATTCCAGAGTCAATTTCAATATCTCCATCCAAAATGTAACTTGCCCAACTATACATTTCGGACCCTAACCTTTTGACTAGTGCTTCCATCCCTCAGGGGACAACTCAAATTACTAATTCTCCCCCCCCCCCCTTTTTTTTTTTTTTGAAAATCATAACTCTTGTTGAAATATCTGATGGATTTCATGCATTTCTTCCAACATTTTCATACCAGGAGAAATTTCAGATGCTTTATGATTCCAAGCATCACTTGGACTTGATCCAGAACTATTTACATCAGGGGTCTCAAACTCAAATCATATAGGGCCAAATCAGTTACTTCTAATGTATGGTAGGATGCATTTTATTATAAACAATAATAAGCAAAGCATAATTACTTATATTGTTTTAATATTTAAATGTTACATGCTTTTAACACCAAAACATAACCTAAATTTCATTTTAGGGGCTTCATCTTTAGATGAAGTAATTTCTTTCAATCAGTAATTTTAGTCTTAATCATATTGTCCACACTTGCATAAGATCATTGAATCGGCAAGACTAGTAAGCCACATTTCACAACCACGATTATGATGGAACATATTGCTTGCAGGCCACACAAAATGACTCCACAGGCTGTGTTTCAGACCCTTTACACAAGGCCAACATGCTAACTACTAAACATATTACCATATCCAATTTGGTTAAGGGTAGGATTTTAAGTGTTTAATCTTTGTGTGGTGTCATAGGATCACCACAGGAAGATTTTTCATTTTTTAAGATAAAAAATATGTAATATTAAGCTAAATTCGTAGTTCATTCCAACAGACTTAAATATGCATTTATTCACAGTGTTTGAAGCTGTATGAAACTTCAAGAAGCAAAAGTAATAATTTTAATGATTGTATAATAAATATTGGATTTTTTTTTACTTCTGCACATTTCATTTAAAGAATAAAATTTAGTCAATAAATTGCAACCCATCATTCTGACAGGTATTAAAATAGTTTTTGTTATAAAACTAACTGGCACGATAAATAAGGTGAAAAGCTTATTAATGATAATGAAAAATTCAGTACTACTTATTTAAAGTTTAATTGTGTTTCTTACACTGTTCTAAAAAATCAGAAATTCAACAGTGGCTACTTTCGAATTAAGGAAGATTTTATTCAGTTATGGTAAATATAAACTAAATATAACTAAGATAACTAAATAAAACTAAACCTATTATACAAAATATGAATTGGAGGAGCTAAAAAAATGTGATTTTTACACCTACCTCCACATCACACTAATCTAAATCAAGTAGTGTAATAGAAGCCACTAAAACACAAGTTTCATGATTGACACAAACTGGTTTAAATGGTAGACTTTACATCAGAAATTCAATTCATTATTTCAAGTTTCGTTCACAAATATCTTTAGGACTGAGTTGAACACAGGATTTTTTGTTAAAGTATATCACTTTTGGGTTGTAAAAAATAAAGTTTGTTTTATTAATTAGAATTAAATTTTAAAATCATCGTTGAAATTAAGTGCAGCAGATATATAATCACGGTATGCTGCACTATGCCTCAGGTTAATTGGCTTTTAACCTCAGCCAAGTGGTAGCATGCTTGGTTACTGATCCGAGGGACCTGGGTTCGAGCCCTGGCTAAGGTATGATGGATGCTTGTGTTATCTTTTTGCTGAGGTCCCGCCATCCTCACAGACCTTCTACTATGGCATATAAACAGACATGCTCCTGTCAGACCTCTGGCAAGCAACTGCTTGAGGAGTTATTTATTTACTTTTTTTTTAAAGTAAATTATTCAAAATTTAGTTAATCTACTTTTGTACTCCCTCCTTTTGCTGCTAATTGGTGGCAGTCCTCTTCTTCACTTTTTCTTTCTTGTTGAGCTATTTCACAGCATTTACAGGTTACAGACCTGGATTTAGAAAAAAAAATTAGGGGTCTAAATGACTCAATTGAGCCAAAACAGGCTGAAATGTTTCTTTGGAATATAATCCCCCCCCCCCCTATTTTAGTGGTGCTTAAGAATTTTTTAAATAAAATATGGGTAATATATACTCAACAGCCACTTCATTAGGTACAGTTCCATGTTATGTCAACAGAAACTGCAATATTTAACAGCAACAATGCCAGTTTGAATAATTGCTCTGAAAAGGTAATAAAAAGTTGAAAGCCACAACCATTAGTTTTATTAAATTTTAGAAGCAATTGTATTTTTTAGTAGTTCACATAATAATTATGTTAATTTTTGGCAATTATGAAGTATTTTCTTTGCAGAATGAGCTAACTTGCTAAATGTTTCAGCTTCCATATCTCTTTAAATATTTAACACATGTTGTTGGAGACTGATATTTAAATAGATTTGATTGAGAACTTTAGCTTAAGTTATATTTTTTTTATAAAAAGCTTGTTTAAGAAGTTATTGTTCTGTATCTGAGTTACTATTGACATAGCATAGAATGTATCTGTATGGGTATTGGAGAGAAATATGGATATTACTGTGAACATTTATTGTTTTAAAGATAGCTGTAAGTTCTGTCATTCAATGATAACAACTCGTACCATGACTATTCATCAGATAGTCAATGTGTAATTGTGATTGCTCCTAGGCTCACTCCCATAAAACAGCATAAATCATGTATTAAATATTATTTTAACTATATTGCTGTGAACTTATAATTAATTGATATGGAACCATATCTGTATCCATAGGGAGTCAAATTTGGAGCTCAGTAACTTTTTTGATTAAGCATTTTATAGAAAAATGTGACTGACGACAGGAACTCAATCCATGTAAATCTCAATTTTCAACAATACTCATAGTATGCAAAGAGTTATGAAAGCTGGAATGCTTAATCATTTAAAGTATTTGATCTGAAAAGTTATTTCAAAGTTAAAATGAAATATAACCATTATATTAATCTTGACTAAAATGTATATTTTAGCAGTTTTCTAATGATTATTTCAATTCTGAATGATTTTTACAGAACAAGCCATTATTGTTCTTATATTTTTAGTATTAATATCGTAAATTAAGAAAAGTTTGGGCCAATTGAGCTGATTTTTTTTTTATTTCCACTTTTATATTCAAGATCTTTTTAATCTCTGCAAAACACAAGTCTCTTCAGTCAGGAAAGGGATATTGATTGGCTTAGAAAGGCCACCCTCCACTAGATGGGACATATGGCTTTGGCCTTGTGTTCAGGAGAGCCATACCTTTATGAATGTTGAACATGTTGGATGGCCTTGATGGAAGGCTACCATCTGTCTCCCAACAGCTTTCTAGTGGGTCCTCTTCCCCAACTTTCTCTGAGCCCTTGGGATCCATGTGACCTGATCATTTAGCCTATTGTGTGCAAAAAAAGTGTCACTCAGAGGCAAAACAACACAACCTTTAATTTATCTTCTGTTACAGTTTCCCATAAAAGCTTATTTAAGAAATTTCTGAGCTCTGAATATGACTCTCTCTTGAAGTAACATGGAACTATATCCATTTTATCTGTCTGAACACTTTTATGTCCTAAAACAAAAGGCAGAAAAATGGTTTTGATAGTGCTTGGCTTTTTTAATATTTGTTAATGGTTTGTTCATTTATTGACCTACAGATGCAGCAGTCACTGTTTGCACTTTTCAAGTGCAAATGGCTGTACCTTTCCCTAAGTGACTGATTAAACTGTTTTATTTGAATCACTAAAATCCAAAAAATCTACAACTTGGATAATGATTTACTCTGTAACGATTATAGGTATTCGTGATTTTTTTCTCCTTTTAATTTTTTACATATTTTTAATTGATGATGATTTAAAGCAATTTACTGCTCTATCATAATCGTGAATTAATATTGTCCTTTGTCACTAATGCTTAAATATGTTCATCTTTTCAGATTTGTGTTCATTTAGCAGTGAATGATAAATTTTAAACTTAGCACAAGTAGTGAAACAGAAATAAATTTAGAGCTATTTCTTTTAATAATTTAGAATTACTTATTCAGAATAAGCAAAACAAAAATATGGTAACATAAAATGAAAATTGAAATGAAGGCAATATTTTGAAAGCTGATGTAGTTAAGAGTTGCTTAGGACATTAGAGAATTGTGAATGTCAAAAATATCTCTGGAGCCATCAGATCTCCCATCATTTAACAGGTATTTTCAATATAATTGACCACTATAATTTACCACTACTTGGTACCTACACTTGGGTTGCACACTTATAATAAAGTAACTGAGTCTTTGCTGTTTCAACTTCCAGCATAAAAGAATATATTTTTCTATTTGTTGCCTGCCATTGGTCTCACAACTCAAATATGTTTGTTTTATTTGCTGTTTCCCAACAGTAAGGTCATAAATACTAATTGGGCTCTAAACAATGTCAAGAATAATTGTAGTAAAAAGATTGATTACTTAAAGCAATTCTTCCTCACTCAACCATAGAGCACTGTTATTACTAGTAAAAGAGTTTTGAGTAGTAGCCATTCTTATTTAGAAAAAATTTTGCACCAAATGAAGTATGTTAATATTAAGTGTGAGTTAACAAATATTAAACTTTTTGGGTATGGTCAATACAAAATATCTTGCTACTTAAGAGATTAGCAATAGTTATATATTTTTCAGTTTAACTGACCTTTTAATAGACTCAATAGTGGGGCAGTTTGGACGAATCCAGCAACCCAAGTGTAGGTACCAAGTAGTGTTTTCAAACTGGTTTTGGCTGTTAATGCATTATGTAAATAGGGCCATTAGTTTTATATAGCTGGTTATAAAATTTTGGGATGACCTTAGCTCAAAATATACTTTAATAGACTACTGTGCCACAAATGAAAAATCTGGAACAGTAACCATAATATTTGTGGTCCATATATTAATGGTCCATATTTTTAAATATAAAAAAAAAACTTTTGACTCAGTTTCACATACCTTGTCACTAAAGAAATTGGAAACAAATGGAGTAATAGATCAGGCTTTAAATTGATTGGAAAATTGATTATGAAATAGGGAACAAAAGTAAAGATTGTAAATGCCCAACCCACTCTAACATCACAATCATACAGCCAATGCCTTTGCCACTCAACTTTTCTTTGATCCATAACCATATCAGCTACAACAGAATAGTACAACCTCTGGTACCTGTAAACAGTAATATGAATGCCTAGTGGTAAGTTGCTGATGTCCCATGGCTAGTCAGACTACCATTTCTGACAGGTATTCCTAGTTACATCTTCCAGCAAGATAATGCCACATATTGCTATCTCCAGAGCATAACTACAAGGCACCCATACAATTTCACAACCAGCTATGCCCCAGACCTGTTGCCCATTGAATATGTTTGGTACATGATTTAATATCATCTGCAAGCCCATCCTCAACTAGCCCATAATACAGATGTAGTATGGGACTGTGCACTTGGCATGGTGGGACTACGGATTAAGTAGCTAGCACATATATATCTATCTCCCCACTGTAACATGAAATCAATGCTAGCACTCCTGCAGAGCAGCAGCCCAACCAATGCTTGTTCCAAAAATTTGATTTCAACTTTTTTCTTTGATTTTGTGTTCTCACTCACTTGAACATATTTTTCCCCCACCATAAATGTTTCTTCCAAAGATGCAAAATAAAAACCTTTGTTTTGATCCAATAATTAAATGGCCTGTAAATGGCAGCTAAGCATAAACTGGAAGGAGAGCTGTGTACCAATCTCCAGTGATGATGCACAGAACTGGCCAGGTCTAGCACCTAATGTCTGATCCTGCTTCTCATGGTGCAGACTGTTAGTACCTTTCAAAAGAGATATTCTCTTTTGGAAGTGGAGGGCTGCCAGTTCAGTGTGGCCTACTGATCTGGTCATCTATGGCCACTTTTTTCTCTTTTTCAACCCTGCTGAGAAATAGTCAACTTCACAGAGTCCTGGTGTTGACCATTTATACCCACTAGACTGGGCTGGTTTATGGATTTGAGCTCTATTATTGATCATGGACTTGCTGCACTGGTGGGTGTCTGTTGAGAGAAAAACCACCACTGTGTTTTCTGTTTGCTTGTGGGTTGCCAGCCCTAAGTGAACAGAGGCATGGGATACCTTATATCAGCTGGTGGATAATCCTGATCAGAAGCCATTGCAGGTACCTGAATCCTCACTTGGCTAGTTGGGCATTGCCAATCCTTAACTGGAGTAATGTGTCTCAGGCAGGTCATATGGCTCTTGAAAAGGTGGTGCCTGAAGTTCCTACCAATATCAGTGACTTCAGCCTTTAGAGGTGGGGGAACAGGTCTTTGCCCCATGCCTGTGATCAGGGGGCTGTTTGATATTGTTGGCCCTACCTCTCTCAATAAACCTAGTTTCTTTAAAAATCCTACTAATCATTTTCTCTCTGCAGTTATGTGGAATGTGAGGACATTGCATAGACATTATTCTCTTAATGCACTTACATAGGAATTCCGGCATTATAACCTAGATATTTTAGGCTTGCAAGAGCATGGACAGGAAAAGGTGAGATACTTAAAAAAACTTTAAATTTCTCTTTTCAAGGAGGGAGGATGGAAAGCATCTCCAAGGTATAGGTTTGCTTCTTAGCAGGCAGGCCAGTGATGCTCTTCTAGGATATGACTGCATTAATGAAAGATTTCTTACAGCAAAATTTCAAACAAAAATTAAAGACATCTGTTGTTATGCTCCCACAAAGAACTCTGATGAGAATGAGAAAGATACTTTTTACAGCCAGCTTCAGGATATTTTGAATTTTGTGAAAAAAGGAGATATTTCTCTTCTGCTAAGAAACTTCAATGCTAAAGATGGTACTGACTCTAACCTATGGGCAGGAATTTTAGTTCCCATTGGCATTAGTAGTTTCAGTGGCAATGGAGGATGTCTTCTTCAGGTAACTAAACTTAATGGTTTGCAAATAAGTAACACATACTACAAACACAGGGACATTTATAAATATACATGGGTTTGTATATATTTATAAATATACATAGGTTGTTAACCTGATGGGTTGAACAGGAATATGATAGATTATATTTTAATTAGCAGCAAATGGGCTAGTTCAGTTAAGAATACTAGATAGTATAGGGGAGCCAAAAATTGGTCTGACCATTACTTGGTCAAAAGTGTCTTGCAGCTGAAGCTTAAGAAATGTTTTGCTAAGGTTAAGAAAATTGCCTTTAACACTGAAGGTCTGAAAGATCCAGATATAGCCAAAGCATACCATGATAGGTTACTTAATCATTATGACAATTGTGGTTTGCTTACTGCTGAAGTTGAGAAAGAATGGTATCAATTTAAACAGGCTTTTCTTGAAACCAATAGTACTCTTTTGGGTATAAGGGAACAGAGGAAACAAAATTATTTGAGTGATAAGGCTATGGAACTTATTTCTGAAAGAAGGAAGTGCAGGATTAATATGAATCAACACCCTACTAGTCCTAACAGAAGGCATTACAATGAGCTTGTGTGGGATCAATTAACAGCTGATAAGTGTAAAGGATCAGTTAACAGCTGATAAGAATCTTTGGCTGACAAAGCAGAGGAAGCAGTTAGACAGCACAACTTGAATTTTGTGAAGAAAGGAGATATTTCTCTTCTGCTAAGAGACTTCAATGGGCAGAGGGTTGTACCAGATTGTTAATGTTTTATATGGGAAGAAACAGACAGGTACACAGGGATTGAGGGATAAACATGGCAAGGTGGTTGAAGGTGAGGATTCTATGATGACTAGGTGGGTGAACATTTCAGAGATGTTCTAAATAACGTGATTATTTCTACTCCCATTGTTTGTAATGAGGATAGATGCATTACTGGCTTTAACCCTTACAGTATCCAGCCTGAAAAACTAGTTTCCATCCAGAGGCCAAGCTATTTTCTCTCTATGATCAGCCAAAAAAAATTTTCAATTTAGAACTTTGTTGCCAAATAACTAATGAGAGGAATTATGGCATGCTATATGCCAAATTAATGAGCATTTAATTATTGATTTTCTGAAAATAAAATATTTAATCGAAAGAGATCACAAGTTTTATTTTAATAGGATTTTTTATTTTTTTTATTTTTGTTGTACTAAAAACAGATATGTCCTTGGCCTCTCAATTCAGATTCTCCGAACGTATACAGATGACGTGACACTGGAAAGGTTAACCCTTACAGTATCCAGCCTGAAAAACTAGTTTCCATCCAGAGGCCAAGCTATTTTCTCTCTATGATCAGCCAAAAAAATTTTCAATTTAGAACTTTGTTGCCAAATAACTAATGAGAGGAATTATGGCATGCTATTTGCCAAATTAATGAGCATTTAATTATTGATTTTCTGAAAATAAAATATTTAACCAAAGAGATCACAAGTTTTATTTTAATAGGACTTTTTTTAGAGTCATATAGTAAAAGAATATTCTGGCAACACAAATAAAAATTTATTTAAAAACACTAATAGATAGAAATGATTATAATGCACATGAATAGATGGGCTATTTATTTCTTAGTAACAAAAAAAAATAATTTTCTTTGTTAAAGTAAACATTTCTTCCGTTAGGTGATTTTTTTTCTTCTCTGTACCATACTTTGAGAAAAGTCCAGACTTTTTGCAGAGTCCAATAAACAAGTCAACATTATAATGTTTTTAATAAATAACTAAGCAACATAAATAGGTCATGTTACATACCAAATTAAAGAGAATTTAATTCTTAATTTTATTGAGGTAAAAATTTTGAGCATTGTAGAAAGATTAATTTTAATAAAACTTTTTACAGTGGTATACCAAAAAAGATGCATATTTCATAATTACTTCCAAAATCTTCTATTTTTAAAAATAGCAATTTTCTGTTAATTTTCAGATTTTAGAAACTTTAAGGAAAAATTGTTGATAACAGTTCAAATCAAACTTCTGAGCTTAAATTAGGGGATTGCTTCAGCATAGAGTAATGTTAACAAATTGGCAATACCTTATATCGCTTCTAAAAAATGGCAATCAGGTGGCTTTAACAAATTATTTATGTCATAGCTTAACAAAATATGCATCAGATGGAAAAAGAAAATATTATTTATCAAGCCTGAATTATATATTTTTTCTAAGATATGTATAAAATAAATTTAAACTAATTTTTACTTTTAAAAGTTTTTTTCTTTCTTTTGAAAACGGATATATATATATGTCCTTGGCCTCTCATTTCGAATACTACAAACATATACAGATGTCCTTGACACTGGAAGGGTTGATGGACTATATATCACATTCTGAAGTCACTTTGGATATATCTAAAACTGCATAAATCAGCACTGAAATGCTTAGAGCTGGGAACATTTGTGTTGTCACTTGTCTGACTGAAATTTTAAATATTTTTTATGATAAAGGTGTTGTTCCTAAGGATTTTACTTGAGCTGTTATTGTCCCAATTTTTAGAAAAGGTGATTGCAGTTCTTGTGATAATTATAGGGGAATTAGTTTACTTTCTGCCCCAGGTAAAGTTCTGTGCATTATTATACTTGATAGAATTAAGAATTTGGGTGATGGACAACTGCATGATGAACAGTGTGGATTCAGAAGTGGTAGGGGATGTCTTGATAAAATATTTTCACTTAGGCAGATTCTTGAGAAATGTTTGAAGTTTCAGAAACCTGTGGTTACTAACTTTATTATTGTTTTCGAAAAGTCTTTTGACTCTGTTGATTGCCATAATTTGTGGTTGATTGTTCAATCTTATGTAATACCTGACAAGTTAGTGTAATAAAAGCTCTCTCTAATAACACTGAGTTATGTGTGAGAGTTGGTAAGGCTTGTAGCAATTGGTTTAACATTGCTAGTGGAGTTAGACAAGGGTGCATTTTGTCTCCTTTTTCTTTAGTTTGGTTATTGATTATGTTATTGCAAAATTCTTTGCAAGGGAAAGATTTTGGCCTTAAATGGTCTAGAGATTTCAAAATTTCTGATTTGGATTATGCAGATGATTTGGCCTGTTGGCTAACGATGTTGATGAGATGAATTCTTTCATTAAGGTTGTTGAGGAGACTGGTAATAGAGTAGGTTTGGTGATAAATAGAGTAAAAAACTAAAGTGATGACAATTGGTCAAGCAGGTAATGCTTCAGTTGCTGTGAATGGCTGCACTCTTGAGCAAGTGTCTCAGTTTAATTGTCTTGGGAGGCTTTGTAACAGATACTGGTGATATGCAGCATGAGATAAAAAGAATAGGGATTGCTGCTGGGAAAATAAAAGTCCCCTTAAGAAATCGCAATCCCCTTAAGAAAGAGAGAAATTACTTGTTTTCCCCCCACTGAAGTTTGGGCTTAGGGTATATTCCCAATGAAGTTAGTCATACTTGCACTGCACAAGAAATACAGCATAGAGAAGTAAATTTAAATGGCATACCATTGAATAATTGACCCAATTCTGGCTGGAAATCACTGGCTTGATGTTGGAATAGAAATTAGTCATTTGGATAGGCATAATTGATAGATATTATATGACGTTAAGAGTATTAAGTTAAATGGGGAAAAGATTTTTTTTTTAGATTATATGTTTACTTTTTTCTTTTGCATTGTCACTTTAACAATTGAATAGTAAGGAATTTTAGCGAATTGGTTTGCAAATGTAATATAAGCAAGTATCGTATTAAAAACTCTGCATCATACAGACATTTTTAATATACAGGGTGAGAATATTTGGAGGGCGAGTTAAATTTTTTGATACCTATCCTAAAGGGCGTATATTTTTTCAAACCATCATTCAGAAATTGTGACCAAATTTTTCAAGAACCATCAAATTTTCAAAGATCTTAAAAATAATGGGTGAATAATCTTTTTGAGCCATTTCTGGTGCCTAATTGAGTGAAATGTACGGTCATTGACCATAATCAGAAAAGGTTAGTATTTTTTTCATGGCAAAAAACAAAATGCAACAGAAATGCAGTCATCCTTCTTCGTAACGTAAAATATCTGCTTATTAGAAATCAGTAAACAATTGTATTTTTCAAGCCCTGAATATATTTTACTTTTGCCAGAATCAGAGCTGTTTGACTAATTAAATAGTAATTATAGTAATTACAGTATAATAAATTCTATAACACACACTTATTTTATAGATCATCATCATGGATACTCTTGGATTAAAACTCACTGATGTTGAACAGCGTTATTTTGGTGATCTTTTTACATGCTATGATGTAGAAAGTCAAGGCAAGATAGCTGGTTCAAAGGCTTCTGAATTATTCATTGCATCACAACTTCCTACTGAAACCTTACACCAGGTAGGTTAAATATGAGATATTAGCAGATTTAAATTTGTTAATGAACTTTGAACTTTAAATTATATTTTATATTAGGAAAAATATTTGCAAGGAAAGGGAATGTATTTAACATTTTATGAACATATTTCACTAAGATCTGATGTGAATAAATGTGTTTGATGACAGTACTGTGTATAGGATGAGACTGGAGTGAAGAAGATAATTATAATTTTGGAACACTATTATTCCTTTTTCATCAAAACTTTAAAACACCTATTCACACACAAACAGAAGAAGTATGTGGTTTATGCTTTTAAGACCTGCAATTGGGCATTTTCTGAGTTTCATTATCTTGAGCTCTGTTGCAAGGCATTTTAATTTTTGAAGCTCCTACAGTAAGACATGCAATATTTATTTACTGTATATTTTGGAGAATGTCTTGGTTCATCAAGAACTTCTGAACAGTAACAGCTAGAACCACCAAATTCAGTATACAGCTTCCTTTTATTATAATTTAAAATATTTTAGGGGTTTAATTGTGCCAGGAAAATGGGATACAGGTTTGAGCTAAAACTACCAAGTTTGGTGTATACCTTCTTCTTTTAATATAATAAATTTTCTTGCCATTATGTTCTCCAAGCAGCACCAGATCTATGGGAACCATGCTCTCCTCCCCTTTCAGAATTGTAATAAGGGCAAAAAATTATTAAATAATTAATATTTTGCTTCATTTTTCAAGAATTTTTTTTAAAAATTTGTAAAATGTAGGGGGAAATGTTATGCTGCATTGGAAATCCAATCTCTTGGCATTATTGAGTCAACATGTTGAGAGAGTAGGAAGGTTAGAAGTAGGGAGTAGCAGTGTGGAAAGAATCTGTGTGTTTCTTTTATATACTGGAAATTTAAAATTACCTCTTTCCCTTTTGTGAATGCTTCTCCTGTTCTGAAAACTGACATGTCATCAGTGCTTGTATATTTAAAAAGGTTAAACTTTCTTGCTTTTATTTTTGGGCCCACTTAAGTTCAGGCCCTGGTGCAGCTGCACCACCTGCACCATTGAATGGAGATGCCTATGATTTTTATGCAATATTATATATAACATTGTCCCATAGCCAAGTGGTTAGCACACTTGACTACTGATCAAAGGAACCTGGGTTTGAGCCCCAGGTAAAGAAAGCGTGGATGTTTGTATTTTTTTTTGCTGAAGTCCCGCCATCATCACAGACTTTCTACTATATTGTATAAATTGACAGGCTCCTGTCAGCCTTCTGTGGCAAACAGCTGCTTGAGGGGGTATTTATTATTATTGTGTGTAACATAATTTATTTTGGAAGAAACCTATTTTTATATTTTTTTACAATGCATAGATGTTTCATATTTGTTACATATTCTGCACAACATATGGACTGCCAAAGTGGATCCTTTAAATCTTAATTGGGCAGATACCAGGAGTGAATAAAGGGGAAAGTTTTGGGAGTTCAAACCACCACCATTGAAATTTATATTTTGACTTTTTTTATACATTTGAGACATTTAGTAACTCCTAAGCACTGATGCAAAATGTACTATTGTTTTTTACGTATTGGTTGCCTTTTTTTTTTATATTTTCTTATTGGTTAACTATTTTTTATTCCTTCCAAACATATTTACAAAATACACTACTGGCAGATACACACACCAGCCACAGGATTAGAAACTTTTATGCAGATGTATGTAAATGTCACTTGTGCAGCATATATGCAAAATGCGTTGTTACGTGCATCACCACATGATCTAGGCAACTATTTAAGACTGCTGCTTGTCAGTAATGGTGATCACAATGGGGGGGAAAAGGGATCTTTTGGGGTTTAATAAAGGGCTTATTGTGGGTGCCCGCCTAACTGGAGCGATGATTTTAAAAACAGCAGAGCTGACTGGTTTCTCAAAAGGTGAGATATCTCTAGTCTTTAATCAGTGGAAAAATAACCCACATTTCTTGTTGAAGAGATGTAAGTGTGGTGCAACAATCTGTCAGGAATGAGATCGCTGTCATCTGAGAAGGCTTGTACAGAGAAACAGGACCTCCTGCGTGCAGCAGTTGACTGAAGCCTTCAATGATGGCTGTTCCTGACCCATATTTCAGCGAACCATGTGCAGGGAATTAAAGACAATTGGTATTAGCAGTCACATGCCTAGGAAACCATTGATTTCTGTGAAGAACCGGGAAATTTATCTACAGTGGTGTCAGGAACACTGTGACTGAACACTGGAAGCCTGGAAAAAGTCATTTGATCCGACAAGTCATGGTACACCTTGTTCTGTACTGACGGTAGGCAAAGAGTTTGGCAGGAGCCTCATGAAGCAATGGATCCAGCATGCCTTGTAAAACATTACTCAAGGTTCTGGAGGTGATGTCATGGTGTGGGGCATTCTGTTAGTATGGAACGGATCCCTGATATTGCTGGAAGGTCGGGTATCCTCCAAGGATTATCTAAACATTGTTGCTGATCAAGTCCATCCTACAATGTTGACTTTTTATCCAGCAGGTGACAGTTGTTTCATGGATGACAATGCTATACTATCCATTGCACGAGATGTGTTCAGCAGTGGTTCAGCGAGCACGGCAGCAACTTTCACCATCTTCCCTGGGCACCACAAAGCCCGGATCTGAACCCCATTGAGAATGTATGGGATATGTTAGAAAAACAGATCCGGAAGCAAAGTTCTCTTCCATCAAATCTGACCCAGTTAAAGGACTGTCTGGTGAGTGCCTGGAATGCTGTAGATGTAAATGCACTCCAAGACCTGTGGAATCTGTGCCAAACCTCATACATGCTGTAATTCAGGCTAAAGAAGATCCAACTCTGTATTGAATAAAAGTTTCTAATTCAGTGGCTGGTGTGTGTATATACAGCTTTTTTTTTAATTTGAAGTCCACAAAATTAGTAACTTACCTACAGGCTGTGACAGAGCAAATGACCATGTCAGCCTAAGGCTTGAACTCAAGCAGTTGCAGTATCAACACAAGGCAACATGATAATCACTGGGATGGAATATCTATTGTAATAATGTCTAATAATGGAAACTATGATAAGCATCATTTCTCTAGTGAAAATAAGTAATATTATGTAGCATTCATCTGATTGTTTTCTTAAGAATGATGTAACTTTATTTTAGATTACTGATCTATGTGGTGCAAAACGACTTGGACATTTTGGAAGAAGTCAGTTTTACATTGCTTTAAAACTAATTGCAGCTGCACAGGCTGGTCTTCCATTGAATCCTGAAATATTGTGCTCAGGTATGTTATTACTTGTATTATATTTGTTGCTATTAGGTTTTGTTTTTTAAGAAAAAGGAACTATTGTTTTCACTTTCATCTGTCTGCTTGTTAAAATTCAACTTTTTTGTTGGATAAGTACTAATGAAATGTTAGAATTGGGTTTTAATTTCCACCATTACGAAGCACTAAAGTTGGAAACTAAAAGAACTTAATATAAATTTAATTTACTATTATAATTTATTTGAATATTTTAACAATCTGTTAATGTTAATAATTTAAAATTTGGTTGGTAGTGGTCAAAGGATTTACATTGATAGCAACAATTTGCATTCTTATAATAAATTTATTAATATACTTATGAAAATTAATAAAATTTATCGAGTTGATAATGAAAGTTATCAAAAAAACATTTTATGTAATGTTAAATGACTTAGTCTGTAAATGGTAGCTTGGTAGTCACTGGAAGGAGAGCTATGCACCAATCCCCTGCAATAAAGCACAGAACTGACCAGACCTAGCACCTAAACTTCAACCCCACATTTTCATGGTGTAAACCATTAGTACCTTTTGAAAGAAATACTCTCCTGTGGAAGGGAACAGAAGGGAAGAGTGCAAATTGTGTGTCCTACTGATCTGGACTACTATGACTACTTTTCCATTTTTTCTAGCCTACTGATTAGTGGTCAACCACACAGGTTCCTTGTGCTCACCATATACACCAACTGGAATGGAATAAAACTGAGCTTGATTATGGATTCTGAATTTGCTGCACTGGTGAGCTTCTATTGAGGGAAAATCTTCTGTTGTGTTTTCTGTTTGTGGGTTGACAACCCCATGTGAATAGATTCACAGGATATGTTTTATCCACTGGTGAATAATCCTGATCTGAGACCATTGCAAGTACCTGAACTCTTGCTTCTATGGTTATTGTCAAACCTACATTGGAGGAAGTCTTCCAGTGTATGTAGATGGTTTCAGCCTTTAGTCGTGGAGGAAACAGGTCTTTGCCTTATGCCTGTGATTAAAAGGCAGTTTGATATTTTTGGCACTTCCTTTCTTAATAAACATAGTTTCTTTAAACATCCCACTAACCATTTTGTCTCCAAGGTAGTTGGAATATGAGGACTCTGTACAGAGATTATTCTCTTAATGTCCTCACACAAGAATTTCACTGTTATAACTTAGATATTCTCAGCTTGCAAGAGACCAGTTTAGATAATTAAAAATAATCTTAAATTTCTCTATTCAGGGAGGTAAGATGGAAAGCATCTCCAGGGCATAGGTTTGCTTCTCACCAGACGTGCTAGTGATGCTCTTCTAGGATATGAGTGCAGTAATGAAAGGTTTCTTACATATGAATTTCAGACAAGCTTTAAAGACTTGAATGTTATCTTTTGTTATAGCCCACTGAGGATGCTGATGAGGATGAGAAGAGTAGGTTTTATGAACTACTTCAGGATATTTTGAATTCTGTCAAGAAAGGAGATGTTACCCTTGTTTTAGGTGACTTCAATGCTAAAGTTGTTACTGACTGACCTTTGGGGAGGGGTGATAGGCTCTTTTGGTATTGGTAGCTGAAATAACAATGCGCAACGTCTCCTACAGGTAAGTAAACTTGATTTTTTCAGAACAGCTAACACTTGTTACAAACAAGACAAAGAAATGATTATTATTGAGGTATTCAGCAACTTTCATTCCTATGAAGTGCTCTAATTCTCCAATTCTTCAGTCACCAAATTGTTCTCTTCCCGTGACATGTTCTTTAATCTGTTTGAATTTTTGAAACTTTTAACTTTTGCTACCTTAAAATACAAGAATTTGTTTATATTAGGGATGCTGATGAAAAAAATGTGAACCTCACTTTGTTTTATACGTCAAATTCTTATTTTTTTTATAAAAGTTCTTTGGGCAACTGCCCCAATAAATACTAAAGTTCCCCCCCCCCCCCTGTTTTCAGCTGCTTATGGGCCAGCTACACTCTATGTTTAATAATCTATGCATATTAAAAGTTTGTGCAATGGATGTTATACCTTTTGATAATATTTTATAAGGATGCATTTGTTTCTGTTTATTCTTTTTTAAATATTCAATGTAACTAACACATTTTATGTAAAAAAAAATTAGTTCTTTTGAGTAAATTTGGTAATAAGAGTTATGAATTGTAAATTTTAGTCATTTTCATAAATAAAATTCTGATTTTCTCCCTTTGGCATGTATATAAGTATTTTTAAATTTATCCTTTGGCATGTTATAATTTTAATTAGTCCATGTTGAAATAACTATTTAAATGTATGTTGCATAGAACTCTCATCTTTAAACCCCTTACCATATATTTAATTTCTAAATCTGTCTGTTTTAGGAATTGAGATTCCTTTACCTAAATTTGGTAGAACAAATGAAATTTGTAAGTAACTGGATTTATATCTCCATTCTTGTGAAGTTTTTCATACCAAAATAAATTTTAAAATAGGAAGTTAAAGTAAAGCATTAAAAAAATTATAGTTTGTACTTGAGACATTTGCTAAAAATATTTTTAAAAAACTTTTAGCTTGCTGGATTAACTTAGTCTCCTATTGCATAAATTTTTATTTTGCTTCTTGAACTGTAATCAAATACACTGCTCACAAAAATTAGGGGATATTTCAAAATGAATATGAAGCGATAATATATCCCCTAATTTTTGTGAGCAGTATAATTTCCAGAGTGCATGAGTACTGTGGTGCAGATCACTAATTACACTTAGTAATTGTTTTTTTAGGAATGCTAACTAATACTGTGTTGGACCTCCTTTTACTTTCAGAACAGCTGTGATCCACCTTATTATTGATTCCATAATATGATGAAAGTATCTTATAGGGCTGTACCTGTCATTTGCTGTATAGTAAAAGTGGATCAATATATCTGACTGCTGTTTCTTCATCTAATGCTCAGTGGTGTTTAAATTGGGCAACTGCACAAGTCATTGGAGGAGAGCAAAGTTACTGCATAGGAGTGTTCCAGAATATAACAATGCGAGCTTTAACATATATCAAAGTAAAGTGCTTTTTATGCCACATAGAATTATTAACACGTGTATAAGGTAGGCACTAAAATGTGCTATGTACATGATTATAGAAGCCAAGCATTTTTGACTGTACTTGGCAGTCATCACCAGGATGGTGCAATGCTCTTTAGGGAAGCAGTTGCAGTATTCTTGTAGTAGAGCTCAAGTCTCTGAGTAGCTGTGATCTTCAGTCCATTGCAAGAGTGCTCCTGGCAACAGACTGAAGATCGCAGCTATTCAGGGACTTTAGCTCCACCACAAAACTACAAGAATGCTGAAACTTACTGCCACTGCAGGATTTTTTTTTAAGCTGCAAGTCTCTCCGAGGAAAAGATATAACTTTTACCTGTTTAATGCTTCACCAACAAACCGTTTCTCCACGGAACTTTGCATTACCCTGATGATGACTTCCAAGTACAGTCAAAAGCACTTGTCTTTTGCAATCATGTACATAGCACATTTTAGTGCCTAACTTGTATACATGTATTAATAATATAACCAGTATAAAAAGCGTTTTCCTTTGTTATATGCTAACTATAATGCTGTGAAATCATTTCTCAATTTATCACTTCCTTTTCTACAATGTGAGCCTTTTTATACATTGTGTTATCATTCTAGAAGTAGCCAATTAAATGAGGAGTAAACAGAACATAAAGTATATAATAATATTAGAAAGAACATTGTATTCAAGTGTTTGGATGACTAGTATTGGATGTCCCAGTGTCTGCCAAGAAAACATGCCCAAGACCATAACTTCTTCTACTGGCTTGCAGTGTCTGCACTGTAGTGATGTGTCCATGGACTTATGCTATCTTATCTTTATCATTTTACTTCTATCAACATGATGCAACTAGAATTTGAATTCATCACAACAACCTTTCTCCAATCCTCTACTGACCAGTATCAGTGTTTGTTGGCCTGCTGTAGATGCAGTTGTCTGTTACATGCTGACAGTAGTGATGCATCTGTGGTAGTGGTAACTTAAAGGAGCAAGAGCCTGATATATAGTTCAGTTTATATTACACTATAGCCCCCATTATGTTCAGTTGCTATTTGCTCCACTCTGGCTCATCTGTGTACTGCAGAATCCTTATGACTTTTGGCCTCAAATTGTCAACTAGTCTTTTTCACCCATAAGTATTTTGCTGACTGACTGTTTCTGACCTATGCACATTCTTGGTACAATCTTCACACTATTGTTTCATGAGCATTCAGCTAAAACTGCTATTTCATCAGTACTCAAATATACTCTTGCCTATAGTCATGCTACATTCAAAATCTATTAAATCTTGGTTTTCCCCTTGTTCCGTTACCAATCATTTATAAACTACTGTTGGATATGTCTGCTATAATTACATATATATGCATTTAAGTAATGCTACGTTACATTATATACATTTAAGTAATGTTCCTAATAAAGTGGCCACCGAGGGTTTATATATTTATACTACAAATGGAAAATGATTATTTAAAAAATAAAGGGATGCTGACTTCAGCAGTAAATTCTATAGTTAATGCATAAAGGAAGCACAATTCTTATAAGCAGTGGAAAAAATGCAAGTTTTAAAATGGTTTAAAATAAAACATTGTCATAACTTTCATTATGAGTCCAAATAATGAGGGTGAGAGAGAACTGGCACATTAAATGGGCAATATAAAAAGATATAGGTGATAATGTTGGAGAGCATGGGGCATATATTTAACTAAAAGCGAGATAACCCCATGTTTTTGATGACTTCTTTGGGAACTCTTTTTGTGATAATTTGAAACAAATGAAATTTATGCATTATTTTATATCTTAGATTTCCTCTCTGACCCCTGAAAACTACATCCTCAGCAGCTTTCTACATCATCACCAATTTTTCTCATACCTTCTAAAAAATTGCTTGTCATATATAAGCATGACCTATCATGTAATAAGTGATTTTAAGATGATCTTGCATAATAGAAGTTTATCTTATATGTGGACAATGGCAGGAATATTACAATAAATATATTCATTCTACTATGGCAGGGGCGGGGGTGGCTCAGTCGGTAGCGCGCCAGGCTTGTAATCTGTAGTTCCCAGGTTCAAGTCCCAGCTGGGTCAGCGTTGAGATTTATCTCCGCAAAATTCCCCGCCCTGCCTACGGTCAGTAGGGGACACCGATGGGCTTGGAAAGGCCGACGTCCGTCGGATGGGACGTTAAGCCGTGGCCCCGTGTACGGGAGAGACATACCCTGTGCACGTTAAAGAACACGCTGGATGGCCTTGACGGGGGGCTACCATCTGTCTCCCAACAGCTGTTCCAGTGGGTCCCCTCCCCCAACCTTCTCTGAGCCTTCGGGGTCCATGTGACCTGGCCATTTAGCCCATGGTGTGCAAAAAAGTGCCGCTCAGAGGTAAAACAACCCAACCCAACCTACTATGGCATATAAACTGACAGGCTCCTGTCAGACCTCTGTGGCAAGCTTCTGCTTGAGGGGGTATTTATTTTTATTTATGAAAGAAAGGAGGGTACTCCTTTAACAATAAGTGCCATTGGCACAAATGGGACAATGGTTCTTGAATCACAATTAGATTTGCTAAACATTTATAGATACTAATAAATGTTTGCTTGAGTAACATTCAAATATTTATTCACTTATCTGCAAATGTTATGAAAACAAGCATGTTTAAAACTACAGATGTTTGATATATTATTTTATATAGGTTATCATTATAAAAATTCCATTGATTTCGTATTTTTAATCCTTTAGCCACTTCCAATATTGCTGACCACAGGCATATTGGAGCACCAACTCACATATTTGGGCAGTTGCCACCTCCACCTACTAAAGCACATAGAGTTACTATTGGAGTAGCTCAGAGGCAGAGTAGTTTGAAAGGTGAAAGTGAAACTTCCCCTAGTCACCAATCTCAAGCACAGGTATTTTATTAGTGTTTCATATTTTGTTTTTATAACTAATGCAGTTTTAACATTTATATACCTAAATGTGGTTTGCTGGTTTTCATTCCAATATTTTCAGTATGCTGGTTTCATTAAATATACTATTTGGAAGTAGTATTAAACTCTAGGTTTTATGTATAAGTTTACTAGCATTTGCTGCTTTTAAGATGCTAAACAAAATAATTTACAATTCAGATGTTGGCTCATTCTTCAACTGTGATGTCTGTACCAAATGTTGGAGGTTCAGATTCTCGAGGCTCCTCTCCAGTTGAGGTGCCGTCTTCTCCAAGGAATTCCCATTCTCTTAGTGGGGATAAAAGTTGGACTTTCTTCCAAAAGCAAGGTAAAACTAAGCAATTAAATTATGTTACTGATTATATAATTTCAATATCATACTTTTGCCAAGTTGAATTTATAATTAAAGAAGTATCAGTCTTTTGTTGATTATGGTAAATTTTCATAATTTAAATTATTCTTTATGCAGGTTGCACTTTTTCACTTATGTAAAAAATAAAGTATTAACTTGGTTTTACAGTTACTTTGTGTTTTTCCTATCATAGTTTTTATCTATTAATGCTTTACCACTTTTTATCTTCTGGATAAATATGTTAAACTGGTTAATATGGTGTGTTGGAAATAGAAAGTGAAAATTTTGTGAGAAAACTTTAGTGTCATGACTTTGATCTTTTGGTGAAATTCTGGCATTTTAACATTAATGTGTTGATCAATGCTTCAAATAGGGATTTGGGATTGGTGACTTAATTGCAATGAAAATTTGATTCATTAGAGACCCTGGAAGGGTTAGAAATTCAGTTTAAATCACGCCAAATGTATGTAATGTGTTTACATTACTGAAAACACTACAGTACTGAATTTAATTCTTACTGTGAGGCATTGGTGTAGATATGGAAGGCAGTGGAGAGGATGAAAGTTGCTAATTTTGTCACTAGAACATCACTAGCTTCAATATAATAGAAAACTTTCATCCATTGCTAAAATGGAAATTTTTGCAAATTGCCGGATGCTGGATTAAAGAAATTTTTGTTATTTTATCTACCCTCTGGTGACTTAGGTAGTTTTATTTAAATATTACAAAAATAATTTTTATATCATAAAATAGAACAACAGTAATGCCAAAATAAACATTTTTCATTCTTGCAGCTAACGGGAGCAGCACTACCAAAATTATTCAGAATGTCCTTAAAATGGCTAGCTCACTTTGCTGTGGCAGATTTTATGTAACCTTGCTGTGATATCTTTCAAACTCTCTACACCTTCTACTCTACCCCGTTCAAGCAAAAGTTATCAGGCTCTGTTCTTTCTAGCTTCTGCATGCATTAGTTGACATAACAGTGTGCAAACCTTCTGTTTTGGTGATGAAATATGGTGGCAAAAGCTAGTAGTGAATTTTGGAATTCAGTTATCCTTTCATTACATGTTTTCATTCTAGTAGAAATTTAGATTCATCTCTTATGGAATGTTTTATACAAAACGGTATAACTGTGCAGGTAGCAGTCATCAAGTATCAGATATGCTTCTTAGGAAAAATTAAGAAAATGTGATATATTTACTATATTAAGTTAAATGCCTTTTAATTACATAAAACAGGTAAAAATAAAAGTTCAAGTGAATTATTGTTTTGAATGTGATTCTGTGAAAATAATGACTGTGTAAAGCCCTTAACTTAATAGTAATACATTTAAATTATTGAGCCCTTTACACTCAGACGCCTTTTACACAATGACTCGTTTTTAACCTCAGTTTTTGCTTTTTTATGTTATACAGGAGATTTTAACTGTTTATAATATTCGTACTTTGTTTTCTGGATTATACACTTGTTTCTGATTTTAAATGGGTCCTATGCACCCATTGTTATCATTGAGTTATAATCTTGTTGGTTCTTTTTATTATCATTTTTGTTTCTGTATTGTCCTATACAGTTTGCATGTTTATTTCAACTTCAGTTTTGTGTTAAATGTCTTTTACTTATTTATTTATCTTTGTTTGGTACAATATAACCTTCGCTGCTCTTGCACCATAAACCTCAAACAACCAACATTTTAATTATTATTTTAGTATTTCTAAATAGACTGGTCATAATGCTAAAGTTGTTTCCTACGTTTTTTTCATCTCTTAAACAAATTTGCTTTTAAATTGCAGATTTTCTTTCTGTAGTTGTCTTTATTCTGTTATGTTTACATGCCTTTATTCAGTTACATTATTAAATATGTGATATATTTAAAATATTGCTTTATTAGATGGACATTTAAGCTGGACCCACTTTGAAGAGCGCCATCATTTGTTAGGGAATGAGGAAGACAGTAGTGAACGACATTCAAGTGATGAAGAGTTTGACATTTGGACAATAACTGATGAACAACGAGAATACTATGTTAATCAATTTAGGTCAATGCAGCTAGACCTGAAGGGCAAAATAACAGGTTGTAATATGATATATATATTTTTTACTGTTCTTTAGATTTTATATGAAATTGAAATTTTTTGTTAAATTTTATGTGAAATCCTTGAAAAGCTATAAAAGAGTTAATCGTTAATTACATGATGCAACAATAAACTTGCATTGTGGAAATCATAGTTTAGCAAATTGATGTGTAATAACACAAAATAGTTCAGCTGAATATACAATGACATACTGTATATATATGTAAATGGACATGACATGGAACCTACATTGCATCTTTCCATCTTTTCTTATCAATGTAAAGTACAAAATACTGTTCCCTTTTCAATCATAAAAAAATTCAGTTTTTAATTTCCTACCAGTTGTGTTTTAGATTTTAAATTGATGTTTGCCAAGAACATAACCTTGACCAATTGCTTGGATGGAAGGTAGCTAAACATCATTACTTGTGCACAAGGCTGACATATGTGTTCTGTTGGGTTGTGATTCAGAGATAATGTGGAGAGATACAGAGTTATGTATGGCCATTCTTCAAACCTCTCCCCAAAGCCTCCAGAATTGCTCTTGCTGCTCAGTGGGCTTTACTGCCCTCCCATTCTCTGGATTATCTTATAGAGAGTATGAATCAATATTGTCAGGTCTGCATTAGTGCTAGAGGTCATATTCTTTATTGACTATATATATTTTAATTTGTATTTGTCCCACACACATACACACATTTTATGTACTTTCCTTTTTGTAATTTTTTAGGGTATCATTATAAATAGCATATCTGGGAAAATGGGTGGGTGAATGAGCACCTTTCAAGAAGGTTTTTTTTTCCATGCATACTGGTACCAGATCTACTCCAGCATGCATGCTTACTCTTGGTGACAGCTTAATTATTATGCAAACTGCTCATTTATCACTTTTAAACAATTTGGTCAACCTGTTATTCCCCAAAATTCTTGACTGACAGGTCCCAAATTTGATATACGTGTTCCCCTGTGCAATCGAATGTTGCACTTAAAAATCAAATCCCTCTCTATAGTAAAAGATAGTTTAGAGCCATGAATCACTTAGCAGTTTGCTATGGTGTTTTTGAGCTTTTCTCTTTGCTATAGATGATTTCATTTGTCTGACAAGTTTATTACAAATTTTGTGAGTGGAGAAATCAGCAGAGGTGACATAACTATATGCCACAAACTCTTGGGGGCTGTAGCTAGTATGTAAATCATTTTGACACAAATTTTCATGACTTGCCACAACATTTTCTTTGTATCTTCCTGAAAAAAAATTAAATATGACTTAATATATTTTGAGATACGTGGATTTTATTGATCCATGCTTAACTTTTGAAGAGTTTGTAATTTGAAGAGTATGTTAATGAAAAAATTTCCTTTTTGAAAGGTTTTACTCCATTAAAATAAATATTATTTTTCAACTAAAGTGAGCAAAATTGTTTACAACAGAATATCATAATTACTCTAATGTCACATTTTACCACAACTGAAGGAGATTTAATCCAAATGTGTTCTGATTACTTCATAAAAGATCTGGAACTTTCACCTACAAAATAATTTTAAGTAAAATCACCCTTAGATCAAAGAGAATAAATAATTATGTGCTCATTAGAAAATAATCCTTTCCACAAAATTTAAGTCATGTACCATCAAATTACTACTTTGGATTGAAAAGCATGGTGCATGTGCGGGTTGCTTTTAATGCACTTTAAAAAAATTGATTCAAATTATTTTTTATTGTTTTTTTTCCTCCTATGATTGAAGTAAGAAGAAGTAAAATGTTTGAAATTCTGGAAAAACACTAATTTTATATAAAAAGGGCTCTTTTTTTGTCTTGAATATATCTTTCAATTCAATTTTATTTGCACAATATTTTGTATATAAATATTTATTTACATAATTAGTATATAGTCAGGTTTTACAAGACACCAACTCACAAGTGGATATTTACAAAACATATATCCTGCAGTCCTGAGTACATCAATATATATATGTGTGTACACAAAAAATTGCAGTTTCAGCCTCTATAATATATAAATTTATCTCCTACTACTCATATATCATTATAATGCAATCTGTTAATATAGTAAATGAAACATCAGTCGCAATCTCCACTGTTCAACAACCACTTTTTTAATTCTTTAGAAAAATGTATTTTATTATTTATAATTTTCATGTTATCTGGCAGTGAGTTGAATAGTTTTAAGCCACTATATCCATAATATTTTTTTAACAACTCTTTGGTTTTGGAATGCAAAAATCCTGAGCCACTACTGCTGTTGTAAAATATTTATTAACCACTACATCAAATTTATCCTTATTATGAAATACATGCTTTGCTAACGCCATTTGGTGTATTTGTTTTAAGTTGAGTATTTCAAGTTTTTTGAAACTTTGCTCAGTCAAGTCATACTTTCTTTTAAATGTCATAATCTTTACTATATATTTTTGCAATTGTTGCAATTTATTTAAACAACATGAAGATGCTCCTCCCCCAATTTGAATTGCATACTGTATTCTGGAATAGATTAATGCATAATATATGTTTTTTAAAATTTTTATATTCATATCTCTTAAAAGGGAATTATTTGTTTGATTTTTAATACTACTTTTCGAACATGATCATGCCAGGTTAGATAACAGTCGAAATTAACTCCTAAATATTTTAATGCTTTAGTACTTTTAATCTTTGGGCAAGCACAGTTTAAAAACCCAATTTTATCTTTTCCAAAAACTTACAATCACTTATATGATAGAATAAATCTCCAAGATCTCTATACTTTCCCCTAACAGTATTAAAATACATATATTTCGTTTTATTTACATTTATTAATAATTTATTTTTTTGGAACCAAATTTGAAGTGTTCTTAAATCTGCAGCAATATTTCTTAATAGTTCTTCATCAGTTTTATCACAGTAAACCAAGGCAGTGTCATCTGCAAATGAAATAATCTTGCCTTTGAATTTAATGTGTAATAGATCGCTCACATATATTGAGAATAGCTGTGGTCTCAAAACAGAATCCTGTGGAACACCATAATGAATTGATTTTTTTTCACTCAAAATATCTCATATTTTGCATTGTATTCTACCCTTCAAATACGAATCTAACCATCTCAGTGACAGTCCCCTTATACCAATAACCTCTAATTCATTTAGTAAAATATCGATAGACAAGGAGTCGAAAGCTTTAGACATATCCAGAAACAAAACCACCACTCTTTCATTTTTGTTGAGACCATTATAAATTAATTTTACTACTTCAGCTGTAGCATCAGCTGTACCTTTATTTTTCCTAAACCCATACTGGTGTTCCGATAGTATAGTATATTTAGTAATATAATTAGTTAACCTTAAATGCATTAACTTTTCAAATAATTTTGAGAAAGCAGTTTGTATTGAAATAGGCCTATAATTCTCTGCAAGCATTTCATTGCCATTTTTATAAATTGGAGTAACCAACAAATTCTTAAGCAAAGATGGGAAAAATCCACCTGCAAGTGACAAATAGTAACACTTCAGTAAAATTCCAGATATTACACTGATCACTCTCTGTAGCATGTAGACTGAGAAGTTATCTCACCTGAAGATTTGTTTAATTTAAGCCTAAAGGCTGTCTGAATTAATTCACTTTTACTAATCATTAACAAGGCCATTGAATTTACTCTGTAATATTTCACATCATCTGATGTGTTTGCACAGGTGTCTTCCTCTGTAACATTTTTTATTAGATCATCTACTATATTGATGTAATAATCATTAAGGGCATCAGCGATTATCTTTTTATCATTAAAGGTATCATGTATTCTTTCACCAATTTGGATTTCTTTTAACAGATTTTTATAATTATATTTACCAGTTAATTCATTAATAATTTTCCACTCCTGTTTAGAGTCATTACCTGCCGAAAGAACCTTATATTTGTAACAGTTATTTTTAGCAATTCTTAATTTATTACTTAAGCTGTTATGGAGGAAGAGTGAATCTATCTTTAATTTCCTTGTATTCCTCATTATTACCTGGACAGCTTTTAAGCCTTTTATATAAATTGTTCTTTTCGGTAATTAATTGAAGTGTTTCATCTGTGACCCATGTTTTTAATATTTTCTTTTTGGTGTTTGGCAAATACTTCAGCTTTGTACATTCTCTAACACACATATTAATTTGATCAAAAACAGACTCGCAATATCTTTGATCATCGTTAGTAACATCTGTATCCAACTTTATATTCTTTAATTTTAATTCAAGTTCTTTAAAATTAGTAACATATTTTCTATCTTCCTCAGTATCTTTTTCTACTACGTCTCTTTTTAGTTGCAGCATTATCAAATAATGATCCATCATGGTCATTTTAATAATTATCGATGTAACTTTCTTAATACCAGATAATCTTACAGCAATATGATCAACACATGTATTACCCAAAAATCTAGTTGGTTGCATAATACACTGGATAAATCCTAATGTTGCTAACATATCACAGTAACTAGAATTAATATTTTTATTATCTGATAAATCAATATTAAAGCCTCCGATCAATGTGACATTTTTATAGCTATTTCGTAATAATTGAGAGGAAAATTTATCAATAAAACATTGCTTATTTAGGCTAGAGGATCTATACACTGAAATAATGTTATAGTCAAAATTACTAATCTTAACTTAGGGACACTACATCTGCATTATTACAATTAAAATCTACTTGAGTAGCTCTTAACTTGGAATTTACAAAAACTATATACTTCGCCTGGTCTATTTACACGTCCACACTGGTAAAATTTGTTAAAACTTTCAATGTTATAAAGCATTAGTCCGTGTTCTTTGATCCATCTCTGACAATACAATTATATCTGATGAAAGGGTACATTAATGATTCTACCAATGTAAAATAAAGTTTTTTTTTTTTAATGGATCTAATATTCATGAGAGTTATATTGCAATTATTGTCCTTTGTTACTAATTGATGAAATTGGAAGAAATCAACAACTAATTTATCGACCACAACTTCCATATTACAACAGTTTCAAGTCTTCTACTGATTTTATATTTATTACTTTAGAGTTCCCATCCTTTCTTAAGTATAGCTTTCTCTCCTTCACCCAGGAGTACATATAATTTTTTTCTTTTTTAATCTTCTTAATTTCAAAGAACAATGACTTTAATTCAGGAATGAGGTACTCACCAATATATATGTAATTATTATTTCCAGCTATCCCCAAATTCTTGTTGCTCATACCTTTTGGCAATTGCCATTTAGTTATCCATTTATCCCTTCTTTGCTAATCATCTTCACAATAATTGATTACGATTTATTCACATTTCTTGTGGGAATTTGATGTGCAACTGTGTATATTATTTCTTCGTACTGAGTATTGCAACATTCTGAGGGCTAAACCAACCTAGGTGACAGACTCATTTATATTTTCTTTGGAAATTTCCTCAAGTCTGCTTATCTCAATATTTTCTACTCTACTCTTTTGCTGTAGATCTGTCATTTGATGTTGTAATTCCATTACATCTTTTTTGATTTGTTTATTTTTGGTCTCTAATTTCAGATTTTTCTCCTTAACCTCTTTTAATTCTCTAGTTGTATCTACCATTATTTTGATAAAATCATCTAGTTTTTTGGAATTAAATTCTGCACTTTTAACCCAATCTCGAACGGTGTTATTCAACTTCTGAATATTGCTATTCATTAAGTCAACTTCTGAATATTGCTATTCATTAAGTCAATCATTTCCTTTTTGAAAGTTGATGGTTCATATCTAAGCAATTCAATTATTTCATTATTGTCTTTTGCACTCGTACGAGTCCCATTCACAAAATGACACTTTACTGATTCCTGCACTGAGCCAAAGTCGGGGGATAGGGTGCCTGATGCCACACCTGCATTCCCTATTGAAGGGTCAGAGCCATAGACCACCCTGCCCGGAAATGGCAGTTCAAAGACAGTCCTCACCACGTTAACAGGACCTTCTGCTGCTTCTTCATCAGCTCGAATGCAGGCTAGTGCATTGGGAGCCACACTAAGCCTACTTCAACTTTCTGCTTTATCCTTACAATTTAAACAAAGCCACTTACTGTTTCTCTCTTCTGACATCTTTCTATAGTTAGCCTCTCTTTTACCAATGCAATAGTAATGTATATCTCTACTACATGGTCCACTGCACTGCAAAATTTCACTGCTTTTCCAAAGCTAAATTTGCACTTCATGCACTCAGGTGCCATCTTGACAGATTATTTTAGTTGTTTATATGGAAATTTAATTATGTGTACTCGTATGAGATGAATGACACCTTTAAAAACTGCATTCTGAAAGCATATCTCATAACATTGACACTGATTATTTTGAACTTTTACTGCACAAGGAATTTTAAAATTGGGTTTTGCCAAAAAACTTTAAAGCAGGATAACTGAGAATTTAAATTTATAGTAATATATATATGCGCTTTGGCAGCTGGTAATGAATGTAATCATACCAAATAGTAGCAATTGAATATGATAATATTCTTTTAGTTGAACATTAAGCATCATCAGTCAAGAAAAATATTGTGTGGGAAAAATATCTCCCACCGCCAACTTGTCCAAGACTTGGTGGTGGGAGATAATGAAATTTACACTGCGACATACATAAGTACACATGGGTTTCACTTGATGGGCTCCATAAGAATATGATTGATTACATATCAACAGTAAGTGGGCTAGTTTTGTTAGGAATACCAGGGCATATAGGGGAGCTAAAATTGGATCTGACCATTGTCTTGTTAAAAGTGTCTTGCAACTTAAACTTAAAAAGTGTTGTGCTAGGTTTAAAAATTTTATCTTTAATATTGAAGCTCTGAATGACCCAGTTATAGCTGAAGCTTACCATGATAGGTTACTTAGTCATTCTGACAGTCATGGTTTGCTTACTACTGAAGTTGAGGAAGAATGGGACCATTTTAAACAGACTTTTCTTGAAACTAATAGTACTCTTTTTAGGAAAAGGGAGCAGAGGTGACGAATTTATTTTAGTGATAAGCCACTTGAGCTTATTTCAGAAAGAAAACTGCAGGAATGTCCTTAATCAATACCCTACCAGTCCTAATAGAAAACATTGCAGAGAGCTTAATAAACGTAAAATAAAAAAAGGATCAGTTAGCTGCTGATAAGAATCTTTGGCTTGATGGCTTGGCTGACAAAGCCGAGGAAGCAGTTAGACAGCAGAACAGCATAGAGCTGTACCAGATAGTTAATGTTTTGTGTGGTAGAAAACAGACAGGTTTACAAGAATTGAAGGATAAACAAGGTAAGGTTTTGGAAGGTGAGGATTCTGTCATGATTAGGTGGGCTGAGCATTTCGGTGATGTTCTAGACAATGTGGTTAGTTCTACTCCCATTGTTTTTAATGATGATAGATGCATTACTGTTTTAATGTTGGCCCCTCTAACACAACCTGAAGTTATTTTGGCTATTTCTAAACTTGAACTACAGAAATCTCCAGGGGTAGATGAAATTACTACGGAAATGCTTAGAACTGGAAATGTTTTGGTTACCACTTGGATGACTGAAATTTTGGATATCTTTTATGATAAAGCAGAAGATCCTGAAGATTTTACCAGAGTTATTATTATCCCTATTTTTAAAAAAGGTGATTGCAGTTCTTGTGATAACTATACGGGTTCCAGATAAAGTTCTTTGCTTGATTGTTCTTAATAGAATTAAGAATCTGGTTGACTGTCAATTGCGTGTAAGCAGTGTGGGTTCAGAAGTGGTAGGGGATGTGTGGATCAGATATTTTCACTTAGGCAGATTCTTGAGAAATGTTTAGAGTTTCAGAAACCTTTGGTTGCTAGCTTTGTTGATTTCAAAAAGGCTTTCGACTCTGTTGATTGTCATAATTTGTGGTTGATTGTGTTGTCATATGGTATACCAGACAAGTTAGTTAACATAATGAAAGCTCTCTATAATAACACTGAGTCGTGTGTGAGAGTTGGTAAGGCTTGTAACAATTGGTTTAGCATTACTTCTGGTGTTCGACAAGGGTGCATTTTGTCTCCTTTTCTCTTTAGCTTGGTTATTGATTATGTTATGCAAAATTCACTTCAAGGGAAAGATTTTGGCCTTAAATGGACTTTAATCTTTAAATGGACTTTAATGGACTGGAAAATTTCTGATTTAGATTATGCTGATGATTTAGCCCTTTCGGCAAATGATGTTGATGAGATGAACTCTTTCATTCGAGCTGTTGATGAAACTGGTAGTAGAGTAGGTTTGGTGATAAATAGAGAGAAAACTAAAGTGATGAAAATTGGTCAGGCAGGCTGTGATTCAGTTAATCTGAATGGTTACAGTCTTGAGCAGGTGTCACAGTTTAATTATCTTGGGGGCTATGTAACAGATACTGGTGATGTGCGGCATGAGATTAACAGACGGATAGGGATTGCTGCCAGGACTTCTAAGAATCTATGGAGAGTGTGGAGAAATAGGTGTATACACCTAAAGACTAAAATTAGACTGTATAATAGTTTGGTTCTTTCTAGGATTAGTTATGGTAGTGAAACTTGGACACTTTGTAAACAAGATAACAGGAAACAATCTGTATCTTGACAGTATCTTGGGCATTAGTGGTTCAACTTTGTAAGCAATGGTGAGGATAGGCAAAGGTATCATCAACCTCCTTTAACCCTTTCAGCCCTGAATTTTTAATATGAAAAATATTTTTTTTTTGATCATCAATAATTGAATGTAAGACATACAAGGACTCCCCTACTAAGTTTGAGCAGGTTTCTGCCATAGGTTTAAAAACTAGGAAATCATGACAAATGCCACCATCAGGTCTTAGAGATTAAAATGGAAGCATATTTTTTATTCATTTTAAATAATGTTTTTATACAAAGATCTTAACAAATTATTTCATGTGAAAATTTTTGAAACAATTTTTAGATTTCGATTTTAGATCGGTACTTACAAAACATGGTGTTCAGGTTATTAGCATTCATCTTGAATAGTGGAACAATACGGGTTACTCAGATATGTAAACACTCACTTGTTGTTGAACCATATCATGAAATGTGATTCACATACTTTGTAGAGGTGACATCTAGCGCTTTATCGTGAAACTAGATACTCAGCCAGTAGCTAGAACTCTTTATATATTAAGGTGGCAAATGCCACCAGCAGGGCCAAAAAGGTTAAACAGCATATTGTGTTGAGAGTGACTCCATTGGTTTGGCCATGTTGCCCGTATGGATAATTATAGATTGGCAAATAGGGTTATGAACAGTGTGCCTAAAGGCCTCAGAAAAGGGGAGACCTATGATGCAGTGGCAGACAATGTCAAACAGGACCTTGTTAGAATTGGTGTGCAGTGGCCGGATGCAGCAGATGTAGCTCAGGACAGACATGCTTGGAGAACTAAATTGCACGGTCTGGTTGGACCTTTGTAGCCCATCTCTGCTTGAGGATGATGATTTATGAAGAATTCTGTTGATTAAGATCTATGTGATTCAGTATTGCATCCAGAGGAAAAGATATAACTGATTTCATTTTGAAATTGACTGGTGAGTCACAAGTATTCAAAACAGAATAAAATGCAGAGTAGAAAAGGCTGCTTTTTCATTGTATGGGAGCAGAGACATCAAAAGGATTAAAGTGGAGGAAAAACCTAGTTTTCTGAAAACTTGGGTGGCCAAGTTCCATGGTAGAATCAATTAAATACTATAATTCAGAAATGAGATGGTACTTCATCCTCTTTGGATAATGAAATGGTAGGATAAAATCAGTTGAGCTCATCCAAAAAATTGGCAAGCTCTTTATTCAACTGTTCCCAAATGAGAAAGTGATTTTGAGTACTGAAGCAAGACATGTTGCATTATCATTTTAAAATGACTAGATTTTACTGCTATTGACATTATATATACTGCTCACAAAAATTAGGGGATATTTCAAAATGAATATGAAGTGATAAAATATCCCCTAATTTTTGTGAGCAGTATATATATTAGTGAGATTTTTCAAATTATCTACAGTGCCATTTAGTACTTTACTCAAGACAAAAATCATTGTATACCCCTATTTTAAAAGGATACTCATAGTGTTGTGTTCAATATGGTTGAGAGACTGAAACTTCTGGTTGTACTTTACCAGACCAGTACTTTTAACCAGTTTTAAATTGTACTCTAACATCAGTAAATTAATTTAAAATTATTTTCTAGAATAAATTTCAGTTCATTGTTAACTGTTTTCTGTTATCCTGATAAATCAGGTGCTACTGCAAAGGACTTCTTTGAAAAATCAAAATTGCCTCTTCTTGAGCTATCAAAAATATGGTAAGTTCATCACATAGTTTATTGTTATAGATTAATTATATCATTTCATTTTCTTTATCATAAAACATCAAACATTTTACTTTTTTATTTTTACTATTCTTGCCACAGAGGTCTTTCCTTTTATGGCAAGTAGCTGCTTGAGAGGTAATTTATAGTCAAAATGCTGTTAATAATTAACAAGAGGTGGGGTGATGACCATTTGATCTAACAGCTGTTTAATTCTTATTTAAATTTTTCTGAGGTTGCTGGGTTAGGTTGTTTTCTGAGCAGACTTTTTTGTGCACAATGGGCTAAATGGCCAGGCCATAAGAATCAAAAGCTCAGAGTAGGTTAGGGGAGGGGAGTCCACTGGAATAGCTGTTGGGAGACAGATGGTAGCTGCCCATCAAGGCTATCCAGTGTGTTCTTTAACATGCACAGGGTATGGCTCTCCTGCATATGGGGATATGGCTTAACATCCCATCCAATGGATGGCAGCTCTTCCAAGCCCATTGGTGTTAATTTTTTTGAGGAACACATTATTCACAAAAGTAATCAGACTCTTGTTATGTGAATAGAAAACTAAAGTTTAAGCCACAATGTAAGACTACATAATTTGGGAAATTAGTGACTTCAATTTGGGCTTTTGTTATGTAAAATGTATATTCAAACCACTGTAATTTTAGAGAAGTTTTATTTAATTCATTGAAGAAATATATAAAGTATACAGTGACAAACCCAAATCTTTTTTTGCAAAGATTGTGCAGAATCAGAATTAAATAGCATACCCAATATCAAGTGAAAAAATATCACAACAGGTTTCATTGGACCAGATTTGAAAAATCAAAATTGGGGGGGGGGGGGGGGGGTTCAGTAGCGCACCAGACTCGTAATCTGCAGTTTCCAGGTTCGAGTCCCAGCTCGGTCGGTGTTGAGATTTATCTCTGCAAATTTCCCCACCCTGCCCACAGTCAGTAAGGGACACCGATGGGCTTGGAAAGGCCGCTGTCTGTCAGATAGGACGTTAAGCCATGGCCTCATGTGTGGGAGAGCCATACCCTGTACATGTTAAAGAACACGTTGGATGGCCTTGACAGGAGGCTACCATCTGTCTCCCAGCAGCTATTTCATTGGGTCCCCTCTACCCAACCTTCTCTGAGCCTTCTGGGTCCATGTGACCTGGCCATTTAGCCCATGGTGTGCAAAAAAGTGCTGCTCACAGGTGAAACAACCCAACCCAAAGTCTCTTCTTGAGCTATCAAAAATACAGTAAGTTCATCACATAGTTTATTGTTATATATGAATTATATCATTTTCTTTATCATAAAACATCAAAATTTTTTATTTTTACTGTGCTTGTTACAGAGGTCTTGCCTTTTGACTCTGCAGATGCAGCAATTTCAACTCAGCTTAAATTGCTGCATTTGCCTAAGAGCTGGTAGCTGAATGTTTTATTAAAAATTATTCTTATAGTAAGACCAAATTATGAGAAGTCCACATTTCACATGTTTTGAAATATGGTTTTGGCAAAAAAGGTTTTGCACTAAAATTCCATTATAAAAAAAACTTTGGTTTGTTTACAGTTTCCATGGACTGTAAATTTTTGAATGGTGATAGGTACTATTATGAAATAAAAAAACTTGTAGCACAAACATCATAAGTTTGATGACAGAATGATCAATTTTAGAGAGGATGGGCTATCTCTTTATTTACACAATAGTTTTGTAAGCATACATGGACAACGTTCCTTTACCACCATGGTTATCTTATTTGTTCTTATAGGGTTTCATAAAGAATCTAGAGAATTTTTTCAGGTGAATGGTAAGTTTTTCATTGAAAAACAATTGCTATATGAATGTATCCTAGATGGGCCTACCAGAAGAAGTGGTTCAAATTGCATAATGCGAAACATGTCAGGGGACGATAGATCTAACTTCAACTATCAGCAAAAATACTGTGAGCATATTAGTACTTAAATATCAACTTAAAATAAGTTGTATATACTTAAACATCAAAATTTGTAAAATATGAAACCTAATGGCTTTAAAATTTTCCTAAGTACAATTAATTCCTGCTTCAAAATTCCAATTTGCTAGCATTGCCCTAGTTTTTTAAAGATTGGTTCTGCAAGTTCGGAACTCAATAAGATAAGGTAATGTGGTCGGGTAATTTCAACAATTAAAAACGAAATTTTTCCATGTACACTTCTATGACAATAGATGGACTGTAAATTTTCGTGATGTGCCATCCATTGTTGTATGAACTGTACTATATTCTATGTGAATTGTAACATCTTACCACTTCTTGACTGAAATAGGAAAATTCATGTGTAATGTTATTCAATGGTAAACTTACCTGACCAATCACCTGAAAAAATTCCTTGTACTTAAAATTCAAACAGATCACCATGATGGTATCTATTTCCTGTGTTATGTCACATTGAGTGTTATTCCAATGTTCAGTGTATAGCTTGATATCTGTCCAACTTACATTACTATGTTAATAATTAGGTAGGTATGATTGTTGTTAGACCATACTGCAGTTAAAAATAGCAAAATTCTGCTATTTTTAACTATACACCGAAGAGCCAAAACATTATGACCAGCAATCTTTATGCAAATTGAAGCAGCTGCAGGTAAAATGACAGCACATGAAATGGTATAAATAACACCTGATACTGAGCTCTGTTAATCAGTGTTATTCTTGTTCTTCAGATGGGAAAGGCAGCGGACTTAAGCGAGTTTGAGAAAGGCCAAATTGTAATGGCCAGACAACTGGGTCAGAGCATTTCCGAGACAGCAAGACTTGTGGGGTGCTCACAGTCAGCCTTGGTTAGTATCTTCAAAAAGTGGTCTGAGGAGGGAAAAACCATGAACCGCTAGCAAGGTGTGGGCTGACCACAGCTCATCAATGCTAGAGATGAACGAAGACTATCCCATATGGTATGAGCCAACAGAAGGGATACTGTGGTGCAACTTGCCTATAATTTGAATGCTGGTGATGGGACTAATGTGTCAGAGCACACAGTACATTGAACCCTGCTGAAAATGGGGCTGCGTAGTCGCAGGCCTCTCCAAGTGCCCATGCCAACCTCCTCTCACCATCGAAAACACCTACAATGGGCACATGAGCATCAAAACTGGACCTTGAATGATTGGAAGAAGGTCATCTGGTCTGAAGAATCTTGTTTCCTATTGCATCATGTGGACGGCTGAGTACATGTGCATCGTTTACCTGGGGAAGTGTTGGACCAGGATGCACCATGGGACAAAAACAAGCTTGTGGGGGGAAACGTAATGCTTTGGGCAATGTTCTGCTGGGAAACCTGGGTCCAGTCATTCATGTGCACAAAACTATGACATCTACCACCTTTTAACATAATTGCAGACCAGGTACATCCTTTCATGTCAACAGTATACCCCTCTAGTAGTGCCTTCTTTCAGCAAGATAATGCACTATGCTACACTGCCGGATTGTTCAAGAATTTTTGCAGGTGAACGAATTTTGCAGTGTTCACAGAACATGAGTAAGACTTCCATGTATTGCCCTGGCCTCCAAATTTCCCAGACAAATCTAATTGAGCATCTGTGGTTTGTGTTGGAACAGCATATCCGATCTGTTGTGACTCAACCACATAACTTAAAAAGGATCTGCTGGTAACATGTTTTTACCAGATATCACAAGACATCTTTAGAAATCTTGTATCGTCCATGCTTCATTGGATAAGAACTGTTTTGGCGGCATGTGGAGGACCAACATCATATTGGGCAGGTGGTCATAATGTTTTGGCTCTTCAGTGTATAGTGTTATACAGATTTTATTACATTTTTGATATTTACACTGAATTTTTATATTCTTGAATACCATTTCCCATCCATGCAAAAATATTAATATCCTCTATGTTTACTTGGTGGGCCAGGCAAACCTGCTTTGCAGGCTCCAAGTTGCATGACTCTGGAATAGGTCTTGAAATTGGATGTTTAGTTACACTCATCAAAGTGTTTGATATATTACTAGTTATATTTGATATTATGATTGCATGTTTCCTGTTATTGAAATATGACTTTATCCTGTCATAAAATATTTTTCTAATTCCATAGTTATATGACTTCTGTGACAAAATAGTAAAATCAAAAACATTTGATAAATTCCTAAAAACAGATTTCTTAATCAGTGATAAATCCACAGAGTTATCTGTTGACTTTGAAGTCAATAAATCAATAACTAGTTTTGTGGAAAAAATGTGTTTTGCCGACATGCGGGATGTGAACCCATCTTTCTCAAGATTCATGCCAAAGTGTTCTGAGGCCACTAAACTAATACTAGCTCTGTCATTTATCAACTAATGTGACTTATCAATCTGTCTTTGTTGCTCCTGGCACTATCTATGATCAGGAAAGGCAACTTTTTAATGTTGTACTGAGTAAAATGTAAATACATATCATATATAACTAGAAGAATGCACATTGTCTCTAACCTATAAGGGAATCTCATTTTCAAAGAACAAAGTTTTTCGTTTACTTTTTCACTCCTTAAAGTTTTAATTTGAGCTAATGGATGATGGGGGAAAATGCAAATAGTAGTATTTTACTAGTAATTACACAACATAAAAAGGATTTGTCTTCTGTTTCTTAAATTTAAAAAGTTGCATTTCCCACAACCCTCTGAGAACAGTGAGTAGATATTGCTGTCAGTAGAATATCTCTTGAAAATCTACCACTGAAATTTAAAATTTCTGCCATAAACAGATCATTTGCAAAATTCATTAAAAGTTTTGCCATTTCCATATTTAGCGATCTCTAATAATATAATTAAAATTACCTAAGTATTTGAAAAATGCAAATTATAATATTTCATTAATAACAATCCAACTAAAAGAGTTTTCCATTTATCACTTTTAAAAAGGAGTTATGGTTTCCAGCTCCCTGGTAAGTAAGGGTATCAAATCATTGTTACCAATGAAGACTTGGTAACCTTCACTTTCCACCACCAAAATTTCTAGCATAAATACATCATTTGCAATATTTGTTTAAAATATAGAAATTTTTTAAATTTTCCACCTTTTTAGAAGACACAGATTTTTGGGATATTCAGAAGGTGCATATAATATTTCATCATTACCTATCCAACCCAAAACGAATTTTTAATTTATCTCTATTTTCTTTTTTTCTACCCTGCTGAGGAGTGGTCAACCACACAAGGTCCTGGTGCTGACCATATAAACCCACTGGACAGATATATGGCTCTGAGCTTGATTATGGATCCTGATTTTGCTGCACTGGTGGGCTTCTGTGGAAGAAAAATCTTCTGTGTTTTCTGTTTGTTTGTGGGTTGACAGCCCCAAGTGAATAGATTCACAGGATATGTTTATCAGCTGGTGGATAATCCTGAACAGAGGTCATCACAGGCACCTGAACTCTTTGCTTCTACTGGCATCATCAAATTCCACATTGGGGGAAGTATTCCAATGTAGATGGCTTCAGCCTTTAGTGGTGGGGGAACGGGTCTTTGCCCCATGTCTGTGATTAGGGGGCTGTTGATAATGTCGGCATTCCCTCTCTCAATAAACATAGTTTCTTTAAACATCCCACTAACCATTTTATCTCCATAGGTAGTTGGAACATGAGGACTCTGCACAGAGCTTATACTCTTGATGTCCTCATACAAGAATTCCACCATTATAACCTTTGATATTCTTGGCTTGCAAGAGACAAAAGGGACAGATAAAGGTCAGATTCTTAGAAATAATCTTAAATTCATCTTTCTCGTGGAGGGAAGGTAATTTGCATCACAAAGATGTGGGTCTGCTTCTCAGTAGACATGCTACTGATACTCTTCTAGGATGGTGGTTTAATGAAAGGTTTCTTACAACAAAATTTCAGACAAGCATTAAAGGCTTTAATGTTATCTGCTGTTATGCCCCCACTGAGGATGCTGATGAGGATGAGAAGAATAGGTTTTATGAACAACTTCAGGATATTTTGAATTCTGTCAAGCAAGGAGATATTACCCTTGTTCTAGGTGATTTCAATGCCAAAGTTGGTACTGATTCTGATCTATGGGGAGGAGTGATGGGCTCTTTTGGTATTGGTACCTGAAATGACAATGGGCATTTTTCATACAAGTAAGTAAACTTAATGGTTACAGAACAACTAACACTTATTACAAACACCGCAACATACAAGGGGCGGGGGTGGCTCAGTCGGTAGCGCGCCAGCCTCGTAATCTGTAGTTCCCAGGTTCGAGTACCAGCTGGGTCAGCGTTGAGATTTATCTCCACAAAATTCCCCGCCCTGCCCACGGTCAGTAGGGGACACCGATGGGTTTGGAAAGGCCGCCGTCCGTCGGATGGGACGTTAAGCCGTGGCCCCGTGTGCGGGAGAACTTTACCCTGTGCATGTTCAAGAACACGCTGGATGGCCTTGACGGGAGGCTACCATCTGTCTCCCAACAGCTGTTCCAGTGGGTCCCCTCCCCCAACCTTCTCTGAGCCTTCGGGATCCATGTGACCTGGCCATTTAGCCCATGGTGTGCAAAAAAGTGCCGCTCAGAGGAAAAACAACCCAACTGCAACATACATAAGTACACGAGTTTCACCAGATGGACTGCATAAGAATATGATTTATTACATATTAACAGCAAATGGACTAGTTTTGTTAGGAATACCAGGGCATATAGGGGAGCTGAAATTGGATCTGACCATTGTCTTGTTAAAAGTGTCTTGTAACTTAAACTTAAGAAGTGTTGTGCTAAGGTTAAAAAATTTACCTTTAATTCAGAAGTTCTGAAAGACCCAGTTATAGCTGAAGCTTACCATGATAGGTTACTTAGTCATTATGACAGTCATGGTTTGCTTACTACTGAAGTTGAGGAAGAATGGGACCATTTTAACAGACTTTTCTTGAAACTGATAGTACTCTTTTTTAGGAAAAAGGGAGCAGAGGAGGCAAATTTATTTGAGTGATAAACCACTTGAGCTTATTTCAGAAAGAAAGAGCTGCAAGAATGTCCTTAATCAATACCCTACTAGTCCTAATAGAAAGCATTACAGTGAGCTTAATAAACGTGTAAAGGATCATTTAGCTGCTGACAAGAATCTTCGGCTTGATGGCCTGGCTGACAAAACCGAGGAAGCAGTTAGACAGCACAACAGCAGAGAGTTGTACCAGACAGTTAATGTTTTGTGTGGTAGAAAACAGACAGATATGCAGGGATTGAAGGATAAACAAGGTAAGGTTATAGAAGGTGAGGATTCTGTCATGGCTAGGTGGGCTGAGCATTTCAGTGATGTTCTAAACAATGTGGTTAGTTCTACTCCCATTTTTTGCAATGATGATAGATGCTTTGGTGGCTTTAATGTTGGCCCTATAACACAATCTGAAGTTATTTTGGCTATTTCTAAACTTAAACTTTATAAATCCCCAGGGGTAGATGAAATTACTACGAAAATGCTTAAAGCTGGGTTACCACTTGGATGACTGAAATTCTGAATATCTTTTATGATAAAGGCATGGTTCCTAAGGATTTTACCAGAGCTATTGTTATCCCTATTTTCAAAAAAGGTGATCGCAGTTCTTGTGATAACTATAGGGGTATCAGCCTACTCTCTGTTCCAGTTAAAGTTCTTTCCATGATTGTGCTTAATAGAATTAAGAATCTGGTTGACAGTCAATTGCGTGATGAGCAATGTGGATTCAGAAGTGGTAGGGGATGTGTGGATCAGATATTTTCACTTAGGCAGATTCTTGAGAAATGTTTAGAGTTTCAGAAACCTTTGGTTGCTAGCTTTGTTGATTTCAAAAAGGCTTTCAACTCTGTTGATCGTCATAATTTGTGGTTGATTGTGAGATCATATGGTATACCTGACAAGTTAGTTAACATAATGAAAGCTCTCTATAATAACACTGAGTCGTGTGTGAGATTTGGTAAGGCTTGTAGCAATTGGTTTAGCATTACTTCTGGTGTTCGACAAGGGTGCATTTTGTCTCCTTTTCTCTTTAGTTTGATTATTGATTATGTTATGCGAAATTCACTTCAAGGGAAAGATTTTGGCCTTAAATGGGCTGGAGATACGAAAATTTCTGATTTAGATTATGCTGATGATTTAGCCCTCTTGGCAAATGATGTTGATGAGATGAACTCTTTCATTCGAGCTGTTGATGACACTGGTAGTAGAGTAGGTTTGGTTATAAACAGAGAGAAAACTAAAGTGATGAAAATTGGTCAGGCAGGCTGTGATTCAGTTAATCTGAAGGGTTGCAATCTTGAAAAGGTGTCACAATTTAATTATCTTGGGAGCTATGTAACAGATACTGGTGATGTGCGACATGAGATTAACAGATGGATAAGGATTGCTGCCGGGGACTTTTAAGAATCTATGGAGAGTGTGGAGAAATAGGCGTATACACCTGAAAACTAAAATTAGACTTATAATAGTTTGGTTCTTTCTAGGGTTTGTTATGGTAGTGAAACTTGGACAGTTTGTAAACATGATAACAGGAAACTAAATGCTTTTGATTCTAGATGCTTATGCAGTATCTTGGGCATTAGGTGGTTCAACTTTGTAACTAATGATGAGGTTAGGCAAAGGAGTCTGCAACCTCCTTTAAGCAGCATATTGTGCAGAGAGAGACTCCTCTGGTTTGGCCATGTTGCCCGTATGGATAATTATAGATTGGCAAATAGGGTTATGAACAGTGTGCCTAAAGGCTTCAGAAAGAGGGGGAGACCAAGGATGAGGTGGGCAGACAATGTCAAACAGGACCTTATTAGAATTGGTGTGCAGTGGCCAGATGCAGCAGATGTAGCTCAGGACAGACTTGCTTGGAGAACTAAATTGCACATTCTGGTTGGACCTCCGTAGCCCATGGCTGCTTGAGGATGATGATGATGATGAGCAAAAAAGTTCAATGTCTATGATGGACGGACCAACTGCCCGACAGACCAACAGATGACAAAGCAAAACTATTATCTTTTTTTTTTTAAATGAGATAAAAATTACTTGTTATTTTGAGCACCACTAAAAGGTAAAGTTCACTTCTCCAATCATAGATGGCAGAAGGAGCAACAAAGACAGGTAAATAAGTCACATTAGTGGATGAATAACAGAGCTGGTGTTAGTGTAGTGATCTTAGAACACTCTAATGTGAATCTGGAGAGATATGGGTTTGAATCCCGGACATCAGCAAAACTTTTTTTTCCCACCAAACTGTTTAACAGATTTCTTATTTTAATATTTGTTATTCAGGATGATTATTATTGAAGTTTTTAACACTGTTTTCACTGTTGCTTAGCTGGTTATTTTGTTTTTGGGAAGATAAATAAAAATATACCATCCTTTCATTTGCTACTGCAACTGTATTCAGTATACAAATGGAGTGAATGAAAGGTCGAATATTTTTATTTACCCTTATGAAAAGGTCAAAATTACCAGCTAAGCAATGGTGAAAATAATATTAAATCAAAACTAATTGTTTTTGTCAAGCTCCCAAGAAACCAAATTTAATAAATACCTCAGTTTTCTCTCTATCTCTTCCTTTTAGAAACAGATTTTTTTTGGTATGATTTTATTGCAAATTGAAAATAGTTTATTATTTGTTTAGACCATTTTGTGTAAATGTTATCTTAATCATATTCATTCAGTTATTTATTTTAATCAACAGGCAGTTGTCAGATGTAGATAAAGATGGGGCTTTAAGTTTGGAAGAATTTTGCACAGCCATGCATTTAGTGGTATTACGTAGAAATAATATTGAATTGCCAGAAACGTTACCAGCTTCTTTGGTTCCAAGAATAACCCAAAAAGGTGCTGAAGGTGAGTGGGTGCAATACTTTGTAAAAAATTTTATTCACATCTGATTTTGCATATTTTTTTTAAAAGAACTTATATGGTATTTAAAATGCACTGAAATATTTAAATGAATCATTAAGTAAAATGAACCATGAATTTAAATTTTAACTCTTAAAAGAATTTTGCTTTTTAATTTTGAAATGCCAGTTTTAGAAAATGTTTTGGAGAATATATATACAACTATGGTTTCTGCAGTCCCTTAAAGTGTTTGCAACCACACCCATACTTTGATTTATACAGTTTCAGTTTTACATGGTCATGAAAATGCAACCAGGTTTGTTTTACATGGTACGGATTTTTTTTTTTTTCATGTATGTGGATATAATGCATATTATTAAGTAGCAAAGGCATAGTGTCAGGGTAGACTACTAGACAATCATCCCAAAGTGTGAATTGACTAAATTTGTTGATTTCATTTATTTTCAAGAATATATAGATAAGAGTAAATTCTTATATGGATAAAATCGTTATCTGTAGCAAGTTTATTTATATTCTTTCGCTGAAATTGTATTCTTGCCATTGTAATGCAATATAGTCAGTTCATAAATATCAGTCTTTCGAATTTTGTCTTCAAATTCAATGTGTTTTGATAAGTAGTTTTTGTGACCGAAAAGAAATGTATCAGAACTCAATATAAGCTTCTCAGAATTAGTGCAAATAAAGTACAAATAGAGTTAGATTATTGTTTATTATTAGTACTAAACTGAAATTTGAGTGAAAATCTGTAAATGGTAGCTAGGTAGTCACTGGAAGGAGAGCTATGTACCAATCCCTTGTAATGATGCATAGAACCAGCCAGGCCTAGCACCTAATGTCCGACCCCACCTTCTCGTGGTGCAGGCTATTAGTACCTTTCAAAGGTTCAAAACAGATACTCTCTTGTAGAAGTAAACGGAAGAGGAGGGCTGCCTGATTAGTGTGGCCTACTGATCTGGAGAGCTATGTTACTTTTTTTTTCTACCCTGCTGAGAAGTGGTCAACCACACAGGGTGGTGCTGACCATATAAACCTACTGGACTGGAATAAGGCTCTGAAATTAATTATGGATCCTTGCTGCATTGGTAGACTTCTGTTAAGGGAAAATCTTCCAGTGTGTTTTCTGTTGTGGGTTGACAGCTCCAAGTGAATAGATTCACAGGATATGTTTATCAGCTGGTGGATAATCCTGAGCAGAGGTCATTGCAGGCACCTGAACTCTTGCTTCTACGGGCATCATCAAATTCTACATTGCAGGAAGTCTCCAGTGTAGATGACTTCAGCCTTTAGAGTGAAGGAATGGGTTTTTGCCCATGCCTGCAAATAGGGGGCTGCTTGATATGACAGCATTCCCTCTCTCAATAAACATAGTTTCTTTAAACATCCCACTAACCATTTTCTCTCCATAGGTAGTTGGAACGTGAGGACTCTGCACAGAGCTTATTCTCTTGATGTCCTCACACAAGAATTCCACCATTATAACCTTTGATATTCTTGGCTTGCAAGAGATAAAATGGACAGATAAAGGTCAGATTCTTAGAAATAATCTTAAATTCATCTTTCTCGTGGAGGGAAGGTAATTTGCATCACAAAGATGTGGGTCTGCTTCTCAGTAGACATGCTACTGATACTCTTCTAGGATGGTGGTTTAATGAAAGGCTTCTTACAACAAAATTTCAGACAAGCATTAAAGGCTTGAATGTAATCTGCTGTTATGCCCCCACTGAGGATGCTGATGAGGATGAGAAGAATAGGTTTTATGAACAACTTCAGGATATTTTGAATTCTGTCAAGCAAGGAGATATTACCCTTGTTCTAGGTGATTTCAATGCCAAAGTTGGTACTGATTCTGACCTACGGGGAGGAGTGATGGGCTCTTTTGGTATTGGTAGCTGAAATGACAATGGGCATTGTTTCCTACAGGTAAGTAAACTTAATGGTTACAGAACAACTAACACTTATTACAAACACTGCAACATACATAAGTACACATGAGTTTCACCAGATGGACTGCATTAGAATATGATTGATTACATATTAACAGCAAATGGGCTAGTTTTGTTAGGAAAACCAGGTCATATAGGGGAGCTGAAATTGGATCTGACCATTGTCTTGTTAAAAGTGTCTTGTAACTTAAACTTAAGAAGTGTTGTGCTAAGGTTAAAAAATTTACCTTTAATTCAGAAGTTCTGAAAGACCCAGTTATAGCTGAAGCTTACCATGATAGGTTACTTAGTCATTATGACAGTCATGGTTTGCTTACTACTGAAGTTGAGGAAGAATGGGACCATTTTAACAGACTTTTCTTGAAACTGATAGTTCTTTTTTTTAGGAAAAAGGGAGCAGAGGAGGCAAATTTATTTGAGTGATAAGCCACTTGAGCTTATTTCAGAAAGAAGGAACTGCAGGAATGTCCTTAATCAATACCCTACCAGTCCTAATAGAAAGCATTACAGAGAGCTTAATAAACGTATAAAGGATTGGTTAGCTGCTGATAAGAATCTTCGGCTTGATGGCTTGGCTGACAAAGCCGAGGAAGCAGTTAGACAGCAGAACAGCATAGAGCTGTACCAGATTGTTAATGTTTTGTGTGGTAGAAAACAGACAGGTATACAAGGATTGAAGGATAAACAAGGTAAGGTTATAGAAAGTGAGGATTCTGTCATGACTAGGTGGGCTGAGCATTTCAGTGATGTTCTAGACAATGTGGTTAGTTCTACTCCCATTGTTTTTAATTATGATAGATCCATTACTGGTTTTAATGTTGGCCCCTCTAACACAATCTGAAGTTATTTTGGCTATTTCTAAACTTGAACTACAGAAATCCCCAGGGGTAGATGAAATTACTACGGAAATGCTTAGAGCTGGAAATGTTTTGGTTACCACTTGGATGACTGAAATTTTGGATATCTGTTATGATAAAGCAGAAGATCCTGAAGATTTTACCAGAGTTATTATTATCCCTATTTTTAAAAAAGGTGATTGCAGTTCTTGTGATAACTATACGGGTTCCAGATAAAGTTCTTTGCTTGATTGTGCTTAATAGAATTAAGAATCTGGTTGACTGTCAATTGCGTGTAAGCAATGTGGATTCAGAAGTGGTAGGGGATGTGTGTATATCAGATATTTTCACTTAGGCAGATTCTTGAGAAATGTTTAGAGTTTCAGAAACCTTTGGTTGCTAGCTTTGTTGATTTCAAAAAGGCTTTCGACTCTGTTGATTGTCATAATTTGTGGTTGATTGTGAGATCATATGGTATACCAGACAAGTTAGTTAACATAATGAAAGCTCTCTATAATAACACTGAGTCATGTGTGAGAGTTGGTAAGACTTGTAGCAATTGGTTTAGCATTACTTCTGGTGTTCGACAAGGGTGCATTTTGTCTCCTTTTCTCTTTAGCTTGGTTATTGATTATGTTATGCAAAATTCACTTCAAGGGAAAGATTTTGGCCTTAAATGGACTTTAATCCTTAAATGGACTTTAATCCTTAAATGGACTTTAATGGACTGGAAAATTTCTGATTTAGATTATGCTGATGATTTAGCCCTTTCAGCAAATGATATTGATGAGATGAACTCTTTCGTTCGAGCTGTTGATGAAACTGGTAGTAGAGTAGGTTTGGTGATAAATAGAGAGAAAACTAAAGTGATGAAAATTGGTCAGGCAGGCTGTGATTCAGTTAATCTGAATGGTTACAGTCTTGCACAGGTGTCGCAGTTTAATTATCTTGGGAACTATGTAACAGATACTGGTGATGTGTGGCATGAGATTAATAGACTTATAATGATTGCTGCTGGGACTTAAGAATCAATGGAGAAATAGGTATATACACAGTCGTATCAGAATAATATGACCACCCACCTAATAATGGGAATAACCACCCTTCTCCCAGATGACAGTGGCGAGACTGCATGGCATGGATGCATTGAGGCCCTGTAAGGTTGCCAGAGGCAAATGTGCCCATTCGGACTCCAGCAGAGCATGGAGGTTCCGGAGATGGCGTGGTTGCGGGTTCGCACGCCAAACCAAATAGTTCCACAAGTGCTCTATGGGATTGAGGTTGGGCAATATCGCTCGCCAAGGGAGAACTGAGGCATTGCTATTGTGTTCCTGGAACCAGTCATGCACCACCTTAGCGACATGGCAGGGCGCATTGTCCTGTTGATAGACACCATCACCTCCAGGGTAAATGTCCAACGTGAAGGGATGCATGTGATCAGTGAGGATGGACAGGTAGCCATTGGCATTCAGGGACCCATCCAGTGGTCCCAGGTCATACCAGGAAAACATCCCCCAGATATGCACACTGCCACCACCAGCCTGTACTTGACCGACAAGCGTGTCTGGGTGTTTCTAGATGCTTGCGCTGTATCTTGAGCATTGGGTGGTTCAATTTTGTTAAGTAATGTTGAGGTTAGGCCAAGGAGTGTGCAACCTCCTTTAAGGAGCGTATTGTACAGAGAGAGAGACTTTTGGTTTGTCTATGTTGCCCATATTGATAATTATAGATTAGTGAATAGGGTTATGAACACTGTGCTTAAAGGCCTCAGAAAGAGGGGGAGACTTAGGATGTGGTGGGCAGACAATGTCAAACAGGACTTCATTAGAATTGGTGTGAAGTGGCTCAGGGCAAATCTGCTGGAGAGCTAAATTGCACAGTCTGGTTGGACCTCCATAGCCCATGGCTGCTTGAGGTTGATGATGATATATATTAAAAATTTTCAATTAAAGCTTTATTAACCCATTGGCTTACAACTATTTTTACACTAAACATGCCCAAAATTACTATTTTTTTAAAGATGAAATTTCACCTAATTTTCATAATATCCAGTTTTATCAAATTTTTATAATATACAGTTTCACCTAATTTTTTAAATATATGATTTAATTCAATCAGCATTAAATTGTTGAATAAAATACATTGTTAAATTTTTGCTTCAGTTATGTTGAAATAACAAAAGGTTCTTGTATTTAAAGATTTTTCAGTGTAGAACACCTTGAAACACCTAGGATAGTGGATGGCAGCAGAGCACTTATTATATTCTTACTGGCTGTTTTTGTTTCCTTTTTTGCTTTGCATTCTGTGCAGTTTTGGGAAGGACTCAAATTTTTTTAGTCAGGTGGGAGGGAGTTTACAAAATGAGCCCACTGTAGTCTTGATGATGATATCTGGATTATACTAATTTTTATAACACAACTGCATCTGATAATTGCAACCAATTTTTAAAATAATTTCCTATAAGCTCTCCACAGTACCTTATTTATCACCTGCTGAAAGCTATATGATACCTCATGCTAGGCCCAGATCTAGAAAAATATAAAGGTGGGGAGGGGGTCAAGTGATGCAATCAAGCCAAATAAAGAAGATAAGATGTGGACCCATGAGTGAATTTCCATTGCAGTATAACATTTTCCCCTTCATTTTAGAGGTTTTTAAAAAATGCTTGAAATATGCACAAGTTTAATAATTTTTTGCCTCCATTACCCTTACTGATGTTTTACCTTACTTACCCTTTATGGATCAGTAAACAAATTAATATTTTTTTAACATTGAAACATATGTAAACTTATTTCAGAAGGTCATTCCATTCACACTGGCCCATCTCAGCATCAGCATCTTCCACCTCCTCAAGGTGCAAGTAGTCCTAAACAGTCTTCTCCTACAGAACTCATATCACCTCAAAGCAAAGAGGTAAATCTGTCATCTTTTCTTACTAGAATGTATTTGAAACTTTTTTACTGTTTAAGTGTATATTGTTTTCCTTAGAGGCATCTCTTTGTTGTTTTTATTTTCTAGTTTTTTATCTATGATTAAAATAGAGAACTACTTTTATGACTGCATTTTTGTTTAGTTATAAACCACAAACATGCCACTCTACAAAAAAATCCAGTTCTTTAATAGATTTTGTTTTACTAAAGAAAAATTACTAACACTCTATAAACACTTCCAATGAACTAAGAGGCTTTAATGGCTTATAAATTAATAAAATTAAAACTGTCTTTTCATCAAACGATAAAGTTATTCAGCGTTGAGGTTATCTCAGTGTCATAAGTTAACTTGTTTGACTGAAATATTTTTATTATATGTTGATTAGCAGAAATAAAGCAATATTTATTAAATTTTATAAAAAATTCTAAATGTTTACACACTTTATTTTATTGTATGAAATATTTTACCATTTTTTTTAACTCTTTAAACTTTAGAAATCGCAGAAAAGGGTAGAGGGTAGTAGAAATAAAGAAATATCAGTATTTGGACTAGTCCATTTGAAATTTTAGCCATTTGGGCTGTTAAAGGATTAATGATCAAATGTTCCTTTCACTATTCTTTTTTAAACTAGTTATTTAAAGATCATTTTTATCATATTTTTCTTTTAAAAAATATTGATTTTTTATTTGTATATATGACCTAGTACTCCTTTGTTACATGCAGGACAGAGAAACATGAATGCTACTCATAGCTTGTATAGGATTACTCATGTTCTACAGGATATTCCATGATTCAAGTTCTTTGACCACTATACCAATTACAGCTAATATACACTTTGTTTTAAGCTGTAATATCATTTAAAGAAAAATACGAGTTAATATATAGTTGTAACTCTGGATACATGTTAGATGTCTTAGTTGCGGCCCATGATAGATATTTCTTCATTTTGTCTGATTCTGAAAAATAGGTTTTAGAGGGTTTTTTTTGAAGCATATATGGGTGATTACGAATGAATGTGGCAATTTAAAAATTCCTTATATAAAGATTGAGCAAATCATGCATATTTTGAAAGAAGAGATATGAAAGCTTGTTTTATACTTTAATAGCTTTTAATAGATCACCACCATAAGGCAATTCCTTGATCGAAAGCTGAAGGGAAGATGACTGGGCATGGTACCTCAGATTCATAGCCCCCCCCCCCCCCCCCCCCCTGTCATCTGATTTAACCCCATTAGACCATTTGGGGTTTTCTGAAGAACAAAGTAGTTTACACACGACCCCTACCATCTGTATATGAGCTGAAGAAATTAATATATATATACCAGTCAGAAGTATGGTCTGGGAAAACTTGGATGACCTCGTCTTGCAGCTGTCATCCCCCTTTCTCATCACGGGGGACTTCAACGGAATGGGTAGGGTCCTGGAGCAGTGGCTCCTGGATCCATCACTTTCCTTGTTGAACACTGGTGTGAGTACTCCCCAACCTGCACTTTCACTGCTACTGATCTCACCATCTGTTCCCCCTTGATCCTTCCATTCTTTACTTGGGAGGCCAAGGGCAACCCTTATGAAAGTGATCACCTCCCTGTGATGTGTGCCATCTCGTGGGGGGCTTTGCACTACTTCATGTGTATCACAGTGAAGGTTCAATTGGGCTGATTGGAGTAGCTTCAAACAACTTTGTGAGTTCGATGAATACTCAATCAGCCAGGAGCCAATCATTGATGCTGTGGCAGAGATAATGGACTGTATCATTCATGCAGCTGGCTCGACTATTCCACAGACCTTGACCTGGTTTCCAAAACCATGGTGGAATCCCAACTACACCACATCTCATAAGGCTTAGAACAAGGCTTGGGGGTGTTTTGGAGATATCCGACATCCCCTAACCTGCCAGGGCGAAAGCCCATTTCATCCAGTGCCAGAGCCAGAAGGAATCTTGGATCAAATACCTATCTTCTATCACCCACACGACCAGTTTGAAGGTCATGTGGTATGAAATCCAGAAGATGGGTGGGGAACTACATTCCCCATTCATTATCAATTGTGGAACACATTGGACAGGCAGTTGCTGATCCTCAAGCAATTGCTAACACTCTGGGGGAATCTTTTTCCTCTGTGTCTTCTTTGTCATCTTATTCCCCAGAGTTTCTGGTCCAGAAGAACAAGGCCGAATGTCCTCCTCTGTCCTTCCACTTGAATGGCCTGGAGCCTTATAACAGGACATTCACAGTAGAGGAGCTTTGCCTTGCTCTGCACTCTTCCTGTACATCTGCCATTGGGTAAGACAATGTCCATTATTCAGTGCTCTGACTCTTCAACTGTATTTTCATCGAGGAGCAGTTTCTGGACTCCTGGCAGGGGCTATCATTTTAGCCTTTCCAAAACCAGGCAAAGATTCCTTCCAATTATCATCCAGTTGTGTTGATGAGCTGCATCTGCAAGGTGTCGGAAAGAATGGTAAATACCAGGCTGGCTCATTCATATTTAATTCAATTTTATTAGTGCTAGTTTATAAAAAATGCACTCTATAACTGTTTAACATAATTAAAAATTCCTAAAAGTTCCATGGGCGAATATCCATATCTTGTTTTGTAGGATGACAGGTCTTGATGCAAAGGCTTCATTCTGTAGGCATATTATCCATTCACAGTTTAACATTCCACTTTTCATCCAAAGGCGACACTATCGCATTCAATATGTGCTGTAGAAATGATCACAATCTTTTAAAAACATTTAGAAATAAATTAAAATTTTGATGTCATACTATTCTATATGTTTTGGCATCCACGATGCCTTCCTCAAGTTGGTGCAATGCATTTCGTCAAACACAAGTCCTTTTTTATCACCTGTTTTTATGTTTTACAGGATATTTTACTTGACTGTGATTTTATGTGTTTGTTGTGTATACCTTTTATCTGACCTGGGTCTTTTAACCTGGGTTGATTTATTCTACTCTTTGTACATTTTTATATTTATTGTTTTACATAAATTTACCTTTCCTCTGTGTTTTTGTCATGTTCATGTTTGTGTTAGAACCCACAACCAAATTTAATAGCTATGTCTTTTACTGACTTTTTACCTTGTTTGGCATATTATAGCCCAAGTCGCTGATGTGCCATTAAGCCCCAAAAACTCAACCAACCAACAATAGGCTTGCATTAAGACATTAACTTGGATATCATTTATTATGCTAAATGCTCATTACTCTTACCTCTGGAGTTGGCTCTATAGTGTGTCATTCTCATAATCTGATGATCCCAGGTTTGAGTCTACACTATGCCTGCATTGAGATTTTCTCCTTTTAACTCTTTCTGAACTCTTGGTGAGAAAAAATACACCACTGGGTTTGGAAAGTCTATTGGGACATTTTGGGAAAGTTCCATCTGATTGGACATTTAACCATAACTTGCACACAGCCATATCCTATGTCTATTAACTCTTTAACACCCATAACAGCCCAAAATGGCTGACATTTTAAAATGGACTCGTCCAAATAGTGCTATTCCTTTATCTTTAATACCTTCTACCCTTTTCTCAAATTTCCTGGGCATTGAAGAATGTGCTGTAATTTCTTGAAGGAATATTTCCATCTATTACCTAACAGTCTCCACTGAATCCCTTCCCAACTCTGAACCATTGGAGTCCTAGTTCTATGACCATTTAGCTCATTGTAGGAAAAATAAGTGCCTCTTGGAGGTAAAACAATTCAACCTTTTCCTGTATGTTTTTAATTTATTTTCTGTTAACAATGTCCTTTGCCTAGCCATATTTAAAAAAAAAAGGATTAAGATAACATAAGCTTTAGCTTGTGATGGTTTCTCATATACAATACAAACACTTACACAAAGAATACAACATAGAAATACGTAAGGACATACCTGTTGGAATAGTAGTCAAGTATGCTAACCACTAGCCCAGGTAGGCCTAGTGGTTAGCTTACCTGATATACCCACTACAATCTAATTTGTCTAAAACACATTACATAATTAATTAAACTGCAATGGAATTGAACTTCAAATAAACTGCAATGGAATTGAAATTCTGTTCGAAGATGTATAATCCATTGTATTCTAAAATCCAATGAATCTAAAATGTATTTTAAATCTTCAGCCTATGATGGTAATACTGTTAAATGGTATAGGGATAAAGTACTGTAAAACAGCAATTTTTTTACTAGGAATTTTTTGTTCTTATAGTAATTGTGAAGACTTTTCTTGCAAACATTTTGTTGTCTTTGCAGAGTTTTTATATAATTCACATGAAAATTGTAGTTTTGGCGTTAAATTCTTTCATGCAAATATTTTGTGCACAATTTAATATCCCATTTTGCCAAAATTATTAAAATATAAATATTAAATTAATGGCAATATGACAGCAAAGACTGATATTTGTGTTATCAGATTTGAATGATTCCTTAATTTCAGTCCAATTTCAAACAACCATTTTGGATGTTTTTATTAACCAAAAAGTATTTATCATGGATATGAACTTACATCACTATATGAAAGTTATTTCAGTTGATTAACCCTTCCATGATGCAGCCTGGAAAGCTGATTTATGCTAGAAGTTCAGGTATTTTTTCACTCTGATCATGCAAAAAAAAATTAACTTTAGAACTTTTTTGCCAAATAACTAATGAAAGGAATTATAGCATGTCACATGCCAAATTAATCAGCATTTAATTCTGGATTTTCTGAAAATAAAATATTTGACAAAAAAGATGACTAGTTTTATTTTAATAGAACTTTTTTAGTCATGTAGCAAAAAAATGCATTTGGCAACACATATAAAAATTTATTTTAAAAAATTAATAGACAGAAATGATTATAATGCACATGAATAGAAAGGCTGTGTCTGAATAACAAAAAAAATTATTTTCTTGTTTCAAGTAAATATTTCTCGCATTTTGTACTTTTTTTCTTAATGCCATACTTTGAGAAAGATACAGGCTTCTAGCCAATTGTTCTGAGTCAGATAAACAAGTCAACTTTAAAATTGTTTTTAAAAGAAATAACCAATTAACGAAAATAGGTCTTGTTATATGCCAAATAGAATTTAACTCCAAATCCTATGAAAATAAAAAAATTTAAAAAATTTACAAACACATTAATTTTAATAAGATGTTTTCACATTAATGTTGTGAAAAAAAATTGATCGGACTATGCAGTTGAGGCTTAAATGTTGGAAAATATGACAAATAAAAACAATTAAATTATATATTAATTGAAAATAATTTTTTTCCCAAATGATAAATATTATATTTCAATGATAAATATTATATTCAAATTAATTATATTTTTTTAATGATTCTTTGCAGTGTGATACATTTAAAATATTTAAAACATGGACTATTGTTTTACAAGGTGACTTGTATTGCTCTCATTAATGAGATTTTCTGCCCTGTTTATGAAATGGAAAAAACACTTTTTTGGATCTTTTTTTTTTACTTAACATTAGGAATTTTTTTCTTTGGATGTTGAAGTTTGGCAGTCTTGGCTGAATGCAGAAAGGTTTTGTGTACCAAGGGTGAAAAACAAACATCTATATCATCACAGTGGTACAGCCAATATATTGAGAGTGGGGAGGGGGGGGGGGGGTAAAATCTTTTAAAACCATTGAATATAAACTTAAAAAACTTATAATTAAGAAATAAAAAACAAATCTGAAGGGGTGGGGGTGTAATAACCCTTGTTGAAATTGCTGTCCTATAGGACTGATTTCCATGCTAAAGAAGTTTTTTTTTGCTTTCATATCCAAGACCTCATTCATTTTTCGGAAAAGATACAATATATTTTGTTTACTGGAAAGCGAAGAAATAATAAAAGCAACATATAACCTAATTTAATGTTAAATGAAATATTCACAGCAACAAGTTGTAAGCCAGCCATCCAATGTAGCAAATTCTGAAAAATCGATAATTATCAATTGACTAAAAGATCAATAACCTACGGAAATAAGGTAAATCCACAGAAATGAAAAAAATAAATAAATACCCCCTCAAGCAGCTGCTTGCCACAGAGGTCTGACAGGAGCCTGTCAGTTTATATACCAGAGTAGAAGGTCTGAGAGGATGGCAGGACCTCAACAGAAAAACAACACATACATCCATGCCTTACCCGGGGCTTGAACCCAGGTCCCTTAGATCACTAGCCAAGTGCGCTAACCACTTGGCCAAGGGACGGCTCAGAAATGAAAACTAAGATTTAATTTTAAAAGGAAGAGAAATACTAACTTTATGAAGGGAGTGTATATCCTACTTGATTTAAATCATCTTGCAGATGTAAACAGCTTGCACTTAACACTTAGCAGATGCTCCCCTACTACTACATGTGTGTAATCAAGCTATTGGAACACCTGCTGCTTCCTATTCCTATTGTATGTGATCTTCAATTTCTATGAAAACTTTTTTTAGTTATAGTTTCAATCTGAACTGAAGAGTGGGAAATACACATAGAAAACTGGGATAAATGATAAATCAATCTCAGTATTCCTAAAATTATTTTTAAGGCAGAAAAGAGTGTAAAATGGGGGAGGGGGAAATGGAGTTACTTCTTAATTACTTCCAAAATCTTCTGGTAACATTAACAAATTGGCAATACCATATAGTGTTTCTGAAATATGGCAATCAAATGGTTTTATCAAATTATTTATATTGTAGTTTAATAAAATATGCATCAAATGAAAAAAATATATTTTTCAAGCTTGAATTATACATTTTTAAAAGATACATGTAAGGAATTTTTCAAACTGCAATTTAAAAAGAACTAACTTTTATGTGTTGTACAAAAGACGTCTATGTTTGACAGTGACCCAGGAAGAGTTAACAGTAAATATTCATCTGATGAAACATGAAAATATTTATTTTCTATGCTATAATCTATATTGTTAACTTGCAATACAATTGCATTTGTTTTATTGAATAATGCAGGGAATGTTGACAAACTTTGCTTTTTGATGCTAACTAGAGTCATTTATACTGCCAAAATATAGTTACTGCTTTTTCTTATGTAGAAAAAGTATATTGTTATTTGCTTTGGATATCTCTGTTATTTTTTACATAACATGAAACTTTCATGTCTTGTCTCTGTAAAGAAGTATGGGTTATTTCATAGTTTTTTTTTTTGCCTTGTGATTGCAAGCAAGTTTCTTAACTGAATGATTACTTTTCATAATTCTAAATTTTAAAAATTGAGCTTTCCAATTTATACATAGTTTAGTCACATTAGTACAAGTTTATATTGACCCTGTAATATACATGTAGAGTAAAATATATACTAGTACATACATAAACTTCAAACACTCATAGGCTGTCGAGGTCTTATGAAACTAATTTTGTTTTCCAAACATTACTGCATTTAACCATGGCAAGCCAAATTAAAATCATCTTTGCCTTTGTCTACCCACTTCATTCTCTATATGCTTCTTTTCCTGAAGCATTTAGCACATTGTTCATAATTCTGTTCACCAATATAATTCTGAGCGCTGGCAAGATGGACAAACCAGTGCAGTCTCTTCCTACATATGGTACTATTCACCTTTGGGTAAATTAGCATTTCCATAATCCAACCAGTTTTTAATTTCACACATAAAAAAAAAATCCAGATATATTTTTAATGATTTGCATGATGAGCAAGTGGAAAGTGAAATCTGTCAAAGGAGTTCATAAGTTCAGCCATTAGGTCTTTCCCTTTATTCACTTTGTTACATGTATCCTTGATATATTTTAATCATTTTTATGCTATTTAAGATTAAAATTTTATTGTAATAGTTAGGAAAAGATGTAGGTTGTAATGCTACTTGTAAGTAGCAATGTAGGTTGCTCTTGAAATGTTAGGTAAATAATTAGCTATATCTAAGAGCAATAAGTAGAAAAAAATATGGAATTTAAAGAAAGTTCACATATATTCAGGAATTAAATACAACATTTGAATTACTCTATCATTTATGAAGATGAAACGAAATTATATTAAAATAAATTTCAGGAACTTGTTTCAAAAATTCATATCTTTATTATTATGACCTTTTTTTTTATTTAACTTCACATGAAAGCCTATTTTTAAACCATTTACAACTGAAGTTCACTTGGCTAAGTAACAAATAATATCAGTTTTTGACTGTATGGTGGTTATATCCAAAGGTGGCTTTTCATTCATCAAGGGAAGGCTCAAATAGTGGGTCTTAATATACTTAATGCAAATTGAATGGAATAAGTGAGATGAAAAATGTTAGTAAATATTGAATAAAGGTTAATTTATTAGACTTGGAGTTGCAGGAGCAATGGAATGTGAAAAAGAAAGAAAAAAAAAGGTAATATTAAAGGATTTTTTTTTAAGTGTTATTTTAGAGTATAGCAATTTTTTTAAAAAATAAACTACCCCAACCACCTCTCAGACTTTAATATTAGACCTTCTAGTTATGCATCATTTGCTCTTCTAGTTAAGCCAAGGTGAAAGTGCATTCAAAATTGCCTAAGTAAGGTTATGAAGAAAGTGCTAGTAGCCTTTTTCTTTCAGTTAGTTTTTATGTCTAGTTTTTGAAACCAATAGGAAATTTTTCAAATTTTATGCATCATGCATATATAATTATAATTTATCAGAGTGCAGTGAGTTTCCTGTCTGTGATATAGAGTGTCCATAGTTGTGAATCCAAGATACTAATCAGATTCTGGCTTCACAACTTTTGAATTTAGATGCTGCATTCAGAATACTAAGCATGCGAACTACCTGTAAGAGAAAACCTATCATCACTTTCTTCATAACCTTACTTAGGAAGTTGCCACTGCCTTAGCTTAACTGTTTGAGCAATTGGCCCATAATCAGAAGATCCCAAGTTTGAATTCAGGAGATGGTTTGTATGTTTTTATGCTTTGCTGTCTATAATTAGCATCCTGACTTTACAACTATTAGTTTCTTGTCTGGTAGCCATTTTTCTTGTTTTGATATTTATTGGTGGGGGAAGGAGTTCACTATAATTCAGTGACGCTTGATTTTATCTACTGTTTCCTTGAGCAAATTTATGAAATGCACAGTGGCTCTCAAAATAAGTAGTTGATAGATGAAATTTTCTACTAGTATTATTTGAAGTCAATATCATGCTTAATGTTCTACAGATAAATATACAATTAGCATTAAGCTGCTGTAACTTTCAGCTGAGATCTATGAAAAATACATTATCATTAGCAATGTATATCAGGACTGACTGCCATTGAGTGTTAAAATATATTACATAAATCAGTATATTTGTTTTGGAAATTTCAAACTCTTCTTTACAGAGTTGACAATTGTGCTGTCAATAGTGAATTGCCAAATAAGCTTTAGTATCATTTATAGTTTCAGTGGCTATTTTTCTTTCAAAATTTTCTATTAAATTTTATTTATAGAAAAAATTAAATTTTATTAATAGAAAATTAGGAATTCTGTATAGCAAGGAAAAAAGACTTGTTAAGAAATTGTTTAGTAAAATTATGATTGCAAATTTTAATATTAGAATTGAGGTAATAGAGATCAGGTCCAGATATTCATTTTTTTTTGTTTTCGTTTTCGTTCTTATGCTCCAGATTTACATATTTAAACAAAGCTTTGTACTGAGATTGCTCGAGTCTTTAAGAGAGGTTTACAGCATAAGGTTTTCAGGTGACAAGAGAATGGGTGTTAGTGGCACAATTAAAGGAAAATTTTGTTGTAGAATTCTAATTTTGAAGTAGAATTTCTAAATTTTGCGAATTTTTCTGAATAGACGAAATTTCCTTTGTTGAAAATGTTGATATGAGTGCTATATATATATTACTTGCAAAAATATCAACTTGGAAGATGTAGTTTTGTTTTCAAGAGAGTACAGAAGGGATTTTATTAGTTTGCCATGATGTGGGTGTAACAATTTACACCATTAAAATGTGAAGAATATTTTTTTCTTTGCTATCTGTGAATGTCATAGTGGCAGTAAAATGGTTATTTCAATAAATGAGAAAATTTGAATCTCTTCATGGTCCTTTTTCTTGATTTAGTGGACAAAATTCAATGATTCACCTACAAGTTCTCTGTCATCTCCTGGTATGAAACCTGTGAATTTTGATTTTTCTGCTGCCTCTGTGGAACAGGTTAGATTGTTTTCTAAAAATTAATAGTTACTTGCTGTTGAGATTATTATTCATCATTAAGATATTATTAGAATTTTCAAACTAGAGAAAAAAAAATGGCAGTATTTAGCAAATTGCTTACTTGATACTGTTCATAGCCATTGATGTGTGTTTTAGTAAGCTAGGTCTCTGAAATCAGTTAAACTGAAAGAGTGAAGAAAAAATAAACATTTAAATTATAGCCAATAAAGATACTTTCGAATAGTAAACACTTTTTTTACTATGCATTAAATTTAAATGTGGGTTTCTTTCTCTTTAAATTTTAATATCAAATTCATCAATAGTCTGTCCAAAATTACATCAAACATTATTAAAAATAATTTTAATATAATCTAGATCTTTATATGTATTGTAGTCTAACATAACTTATAAGTATTTTCTTTTAAGTTTCACAAAAGTTTTTCCCTTCACCTGGTTTGACTTGAAATTAAAAAAAGTTTCAGTTCCACCTTTATCCATTTTGCCTAATTTTTTTCCTTGCGAAAAATCTGCAGTTACTTGTTCCATTATTCTATTTCTGCACTGCATTTTCAGTAACAGTTGCTTTTAAGTATGTATCACATAAACTACCACTACTATTTCATATTCATATTTTAAAGTTGTCTTACATAAACAATGATTTTACATTTGTTTGATTTTACATTTGATTTTGATTTTACATTTGTAAACAATTTCTCACCAAATTGCCTGCAATCTGAGTGTATACAGATATTTGCACATCAAAGAAGCTGCTTCTCTCCTTTCAAAAGTGTTATTAAAAGGAGTAAACTGCTTTATATGACAGAATTATTTCCATGAAACACGGGCAGTTTATAAAAGTAAGAAAAAAGAAATTGCCAATATAATTTATAAAAGATAGTGTTGTTTATTCTCACTAATAGAATTGTTAATTTTTTTCCCATCTGTATTTTAGCATTGCTAAAGTTTTTATTCTTTTAGTTAATTTTTATCAGTTGCCCTTAAAACGTATCAGATATGTAAACATTATTTAGCCTAATACTAAAACCACAGCTTTGCTCTTTAAGTCTGTTAATATTAACTCGAAGACAATTTTCCTGTTGAACAAACAGTTTTTATGAGAATTTGCATTTGGGTGCCACCTGGGTCATCAGTCGATAATCTTAAATTGTATGGCTGACGATAAATATAGCAATTTTTGTATACTAATGTATAAAAATTGATTTGAAATAAACATATTTCAAAAATGAATAATCTCATTTGTTTTGTCATCAACCACAGCCAACTTGTTCTCTTTGTGTGCCAGAATGCTCAGCAAAAGCTATATCAGGAATTCCTAATAATCAAGAAAAGCTACAAAACTTATCATTCACAGCTCAGCTAGAAAGAGCTCTAGACTTGCAAACTAGCAAACCTTGAGTTTGGTTTCAAGGCCAAAGTAAATTTTTCTGCACTCAAAAAAATTGCTATGTTTCCTATACACTTAGAACTGGTACTAATATATGTTGCTCTCACAGCTCCAAGTCTACAAAGGTTGATTAATACCTAATACATTTGTTTTTTGTTGTTTTTTTTTTCTGATCAGAAACATATACAATACACTTGTATTACACATACAGATTTATTTGTGCAGATGAGAGCTCAGTGATTGTGCTGGTGTGATCTGAGCAACAGCTGGAACATTATTTTTGGATAATAATAAAAAACTGTCCTCTTCCATCTTCAAGTCTTGATGATGTAAAGTATAGAATATTAATATACATATCCTGAAATATGGACAATGAATAGCTTTTTTCAAGTAAGCCATTTTATACCTTATGAAACACATGCAGTAGCAGGTAACTGTCACTAAGTAACTAGTAGTGCCTTTTACTTCAGTTGTAGAATAGGTACTCCACACAATTGCATGTATTCCTGATCGATTGATAAATGCACTAGATGTATGTTTATTAACAGGTATGTGTTATAGGTTTGCATGTGAGGAAGTGTAAGAACCAAATCTAATTCAATTTAAAGACATTTCAATCCTAATTAGCATTTTTTATGGATTTATCCTGTTTACATTGTATTTTATTTCATATTTTGTGTATGCTAAAAAACAATGTTTTTTTAATGCAGTGGACAATCTACATTTTATATTGGAGTCTATACATTTTACTTTTTTATGCAATGATTTTTTTTTTCAAAATAAATAGCCTTGTATGAACTATTAAATACGGCATTTATGGAAAATGTTTTGCCATAGTTCAATAAATGTGAAATCGTCCAAGTTATGCTCATTTGGACAAAATTCTAATCTGGTTGATTGTAGCTTAGCAACCATAAGTTTCATTTTATTTCAGGGCTTTTAAAATATATCTTTATTGGTTATTTTAGACATTATTTAGGAACTTATAATTTTCACTGTCTGAAAATATTTGAATTTCATTCCTGTAAAACTGTTAAAGGGTTGCAGCTTGAAAAATATGTGATGTAAATGGAATAATGTTATTGGTAAAAAGTCATAAAAACTGAAATGTATAAGAGCGTTTGAAATTTCTAAATAATGTATAACCTTATTTAATAGTTGCTATAATAAATAGTCTAATATTCCTGTAATTCAGTACCTTCCACAACAGAGATCATCCAAGCACTTGTGAGGCAGGGTACATATGGCTAATTTTACACTGTCACAGTAAAGGTTTTGAAAATTAAAAAAGAAAAGTTTATATTTTTTTGCATCCATTCAAAATAATATCTAACTTGTATCGTGTGGTAGAGGTTCTCAACATAGAGTATGCATACCCCTTGGGGGTATGCAGTAAAATTTTTTGGGGTATGCCATAAGAGCTTAAAAGTTGCTAGATCTAGTAACAAATTTTTATTCCCATTGTTATACTATAACTATAGTTTTATCTATTTATACAAGGGGTACACCAGTTACATACATATTTCCAGGGGGTATGTGAAGCATAAAAGGTTGAGAACCACTGATATGTGGCAATGCATGGCCCCCAATCTGGTTTTATCAGGGCCATGATCTATTGTAGCAGTTATTTGTAAATAAATCTGTATTCAAGATGGAAAAATAAAACTGAGTGCTTACATACTCATGAGATTTGAGAATTAAATATATATCCAAAGTTTTATATGTACTGAGAAGCTCATTAAATGTGTATTCTAATTTTACACTATTTGTGCCCTTTATATATTAATAGATTTTTTTCTGCTAAGGAAATGTCAGTGTTTTTAGATTTAATATATAAATCATACATTGTGGTGTTACAAGTACATTTAAATTTCTTTATCTATCCAGCATCCTGGAGGAAGTTATTTGTAGCATATATATATGTAGTTCAAAATATCCCAAGGAAAGAAAACAAATACTAATTTCAAATGTTTGGTAACAATGAACAGTGAATGATACCACCATTACATAATTTTTAATCTCTGTCTACTATATTTGTTCATATTAACAAGCTTTACACATTAAATACTTCCTAATACCAACTCTGCTTAGTCCTGAAGTCAGATGATTGTCCAATTAATGAAAATTTAAAAAATAAAGAGTGAAATATGAACTAAGCTTTTCAGTTTTACCCAAAAGCAAATCAATGAAACCAATAAATATCAGCTTTGTCTTAAAATGGAAAATGAACGTTTTAATACATTCTCTGAAATATAGTTATGCTTTATAGCTATTAGGCTGTTCTAGGTAGAAAATATGTGGTTTGCTCCAAAAAATTAATTTTTTTCATATGCAAGAAAAATAAGTTTATCAAATTTTCATTACATTAAAATTGTTTTTTAAAACAAATTGTGATATATATCAGATAAACTTCCTAATGACTTAATGTAAGGTTCTCTATCATCCATTGTGTTGAAAATATGCTGTGGGACACACCTATTTGCATTGTTGCCACTATAGGTAGGGATCTTCTTCCTGGTCTCTGGCACAGATGGCTTGTGGATGTTGCTGTTGTTGGGCCATTATCTCCTGTGCTCGTTGTTATTGATGGTTCCTGCCACAGCTCTGTGGCAGTTCAGTGTTATGATCAGTTAACATCAATCATCTTATACACCACAGACATAAGAAAGTACTTCATATTAAGAAATTTTATAGACTTTGTTTCATATCAATCTTGATCCATGTTCACTGTGAAGACATAAGGGTTTGTGGGTGCTCACCCCCACTACTTTAATTGTTTACATTTTGATACCCGACTCTCAAACACAGGCCATTGAAGTAGGTGTGAAGGTTAGTTCATTTAGTCACAGTTAGGGGTGGGATCAGAATTTCTGTAGAGAGGATGCAGTCACGTACAAAAAAAAAATTTATAGATGTTGTGAGCTGACAGTTACTTTTGACAGGTTTCAGACAATAGTAGTGTCAATGGGTATGGCAAGTTGGGCAATTCGTTATTGCAGCATCTGTTGTTATTCTTTGGATGACAACTTACTCGGTTATGTGAAAGGATTTTGTTGGGCAGTTAGGGTGTTTGCTTCATTGAAAACCTTCTTTAACTGTCTTTTTTTTATAATGTTGTGGTCAGTCAACTGTTCTTTATATCACATTGATGCTCTTTGAACCTTGTTACTCCCATTCTTTTTGCTTTTTCTATGTGTTGTGTGCAAGTGTTATTTTTGGGTGGTATAATGGTATACTATATACACCTCCAACTCATTTTGTGTGGTCCCTGCCACTTTTGATTAATTGTAATAAGATTTTGGATATTTTAGTGGCACTGGCCATATCATATGGTTGTAATGCTTTCTGACTGCATCCTCCCTCTATAGAAAATCCAATCCCACCCCTAACTGTGACTAAATGAACTGAACTTCATGCCTGCTTCAACAGTCTGTGTCTGAGAGTCATGCATCAAAATATAAACATGTAAAGTATAAAGGGCATGCACCACCAAATCCTTCACAGTGATCATGGATCAAGATTGATACAAAATGCATCCATAAAATTTTCTAATATAAAGTAAAAGTTTGTCCACTTTTTTATGATTGTGGTTATGACTTTTGTAAATTGATCATAACACTGAACTGCCACATAGCTGTGCCAGGAATCATCAATAATGAGTGAGGAGACGACTGCCCAATAATAGCAACATCTGCAAGCCATCTGTGCCAGAGACAAGGAAGAAGACCCCCTAACTGTGATGGCAACAATGTAAGTAGATGTGTCCCACAGCAGGTTTTCAACACACCAGGAGGATAGTGAACCTTACATTAATATTTAAAGAATCCCATGATATAAGTTTAATTTTCCAAATTTCTACTGAAAATAAAGTTGTTTAGGTTTCGGAACAGATGGAAATCTGAAGGAGCCAGATCTGGCGAATATGGGGGATTCTTCATTATTTCCCAACTCAATGGCCTCAGCTTCTGCTGTGTCTCTAATGCAACATGGGGTCTTATGTTGTCCTGGTGGAATATACCTTTTTTGTTTACTAATGACAGGCATTTGATCTTCAGTGCTACACTTAGGCAGTCCAACTACTAACAGTAGACATTAGAGTTGATGGTTTGAACTGGTTTAAACTTTTACTGTAGACATCTGAGTTGATGGTTTGGGACTGGTTTAAAAGCTCATAGTGGGTGATACCCTGCAATCCCACCGACAACAGAGCATCGCTTTACGAGAATGCAGTTCCAGTTTTGCTGTAGCTTGGGACTATTCTCCCACTTGACACCATGATCTTTTATGGATAACATTGTCATAAACAATCCACTTCTCATCTCCTGTAATCATTTTGTAAAGAAAACCATCGGCCTTCACATGAAGTATAATAAACCAATATGTTCTGCTCTGACAACTAATGTGGGATCCAGGTATCCAGTTTTGAAATATAGCCCATCTTTTGCAGACGTTGAATGACAGAGGACTGACTGGTGTCAGCAGCTGTCCCAATTCCCAGGATATATGACATGGATTTTCATTCAGCAGTGTCTTTAAATAATCATGATTCAACTCCACTGGCCAGATGCTTTGAGGTTCATTTCTGAGTGAAAGTCACCTGACTGGAACTTGTCATTCTACCTACTGTCTAGGTGCTTTTAGAAATGACTTTGTAAGGTTTATGCAGACAATTTTGGACACTAACACCATTTCTGAATTCATACAACATGATGGAATGAACACCCACATCTTGCATTCCCATTGTGAAATGATTGTTGCCACTTGTATTGACTAAATGTAGGTGCAGAATGCCATTAGATACTGGAGTTATGCATGCACTGTCTTTTATATATTTACAAGACCACTGCACATTTCCTGACAGCAGCAAATGTGTGGTTCATATCCCCCCTCCCCTTCCCCTATTTCTTTTGCATCAACCAATATATAACTAAAATCACAACTAATAATTTTTACAAAAATCAGACTTGTTTGTGAACTTTGAAATTGTCTTCATTTTTGTCGAACAAAAGAAAAAAATAAAAACAGTGTAAAGAACAAAACTCATAAATTATGGTACTTATTCAGCAAAGTTTTTTAGATGTGGTAAAGAAAAATTCAGAGTGTGATTAAAAATCAGCTTTTAGGCAGTGTAAAAAAAGGACTAAAAGTTGGGAAATCAATGCATTTACAGCAGGAGTTCTTAAACTGCGGTCAGTAATGATTCTTGAGAAAAAGTGCAAATTCCTACAGTTGCTGTACTTTATAATTTTTTCAATCTGAGGAATGTTAAAATTCTGAGGAATACCTAAAAAGTATCACTATTTTTTAAGCCTGTTTATTGACTACAAATGGGGGCCACCACCACCTTTTTTTTCCCCCAACTACAGGTGTGAATCCATGGCTGACTAAAGAGCCACTAGCACATAAAGTTAGCACATAATAAGCTTTTATTTAAAAATAATTTAAAATTCTCTGTCATTGAGCAATAAAATTTTTATTCCTACATTTTTAAAGTAAACAATAATTAAAGGTATTAGCTTAAGAAATATCCCTTTGCTTAGTCCAGTTTAATCACCTCTTTTAGTGAACTGCTATTTTTCCAATTCACTTTTTCATCTTCTCATTGTTTCAAAAGTTTCCTTTGTCTATTAGAATTTGTTTATGTTTACCTTCCATTATTTTCTTTCAGGTTTTCATACATTTGTGATTATTTCCATCAATCTTTGTTTTGTTTTTTTTCTATATGTTTGGTTTTCTAATTTTAGTTATATTTTACAAGCATTACTTAATCCCATCACAATTTTATATTTTAAGTTCACCTAAGTCTGGCACCCCAGATGTCCACCTGGGTTGCTATCCCATAAAACCTGTTGTGGGAAGGTATCTTAAAATGTATTCCATCAAACAAAATACTTCTGGAGTGTTGAGAGAAGCACCTTAAGTGTGTCTATAGAAACTAGCAAAACAGCTTGTATTGTGAAAGGTGCACGCTGACAAAATACAGAAAATATATTCCAAGTCATACCAGAAGTAGACTAGTAACTAAACATTAAAAACAGTTTCAGGGAATTTAATATGTGATTTCAGTATATATGGCACAGTTTGTATTTTAAAATTTATTAACTCTTTTCCTGTAAACATGGTGCAAGATATTTATGTAATGCTTTTGTTTAGGATCCCAGAATTCTCCATCCAGTTGCAGTGCGACTGTCACCTGATAGACAACCTGCATCGTACACTAGTAGCACTGAAAAGCAGCAGCCACGTATGTCAGAAATTTGACTAGTAATAAATTATATTAGTCTTAAGTATTATAACTGACATTATTCACCTGTGCTTCACTGCAACAAAATATTAATTTGAACGATATTTTATAATATAATGAAATTACAGTGTACATATCATAAATTTAATAAAACTCTATAACACTATAATATATGAGTAAAATATAGCAAAAATAAGGCACTATGATCCAACATTAATGGTAATAATAGCATATCAGGATCTGTGGTAACAAGAAAATGTTTTTTTTTTTATAGAAGATATGTTTTTTGACATTTTATTCATATATTAAGGAAGATATCACTCTGAATTTAATGTCAATCAATTTTGAAGGAAAAATTGTCTTGAGCCGGGTGGGGTATGAACCCACAACCTCCTGATAACATGTCAGGTCTCTGACCGCTGAGCTGCCATCTGCCGATCAAAATTTCCTCTGATGCTATGAACTCTCTACCAACAGTATACAATTCTCTGGGTCTCATGAAGATATTGTTCCAGCTGCTCTCAACCTGAAGAAACAATGACAAGTATGTCATGAAGATGGCAAGTATATTCTGAGTATACAATTGTTTAGATTGAAGGTATTTTTTTCGACGTATTTATTCATATATTAACCCATTTCTTCCCAGTGTTGCATGCACGTAACACTTGGGAAGAAATGGGTTAAGGAAGATATCACTCTGAATTTAACATAAATCAGTTTTAGAGGAAAAATTGTCTTGAGCCAGATGGGATATTCTAACAACATGTCAGGTGCTCTGACCACTGATCTACCAGCCACCGATCAAGATTTCCTCTAATTGATGATATGAACTTTCTACCGACACCTACATGGGTACGCAATTCCCCATGTCTCATGAAGGTATTGTTCCAGCTGCTCTCAGCCTCAAGAAACAATGTCAAGTATGTCATGAAGATGGCAAGTATATTCTGAGTACACAATTGTTTAGATAAAAATAAATACCCCCTCAAGCAGCTGCTTGCCACAGAGATCTGACAGGAGCTTGGCAGTTTATACGCCATAGTAGAAGGTGTGTGAGGATGGCAGAACCTCAGCAGAAACACACACACACATCCATGCCTTACCCAGGGCTTGAACCCAGGTCCCATAGATAGAACCTGTCCCATGGCCAAGTGTGCTAACCACTTGGCCATGGGATGGCTACAATTGTTTAGATTGAAGATTTTTTTTTTTGCCGTATTTATTCATGGGGCGGGGGTGGCTCAGTCGGTAGCGCGCCAGGCTCGTAATCTGTAGTTCCCAGGTTCGAGTCCCAGCTGGGTCAGCGTTGAGATTTATCTCCGCAAAATTCCCCCGCCCTGCCCACGGTCAGTAGGGGACACCGATGGGCTTGGAAAGGCCGCCGTCCGTCGGATGGGACGTTAAGCCGTGGCCCCATGTGCGGGAGAGCCATACCATGTGCACGTTAAAGAACACGCTGGATGGCCTTGACGGGAGGCTACCATCTCTCCCAACAGCTGTTCCAGTGGGTCCCCTCCCCCAACCTTCTCTGAACCTTCGGGGTCCATGTGACCTGGCCATTTAGCCCATGGTGTGCAAAAAAGTGCCACTCAGAGGTAAAACAATCCAAACAACAAAAGCCGTATTTATTCATATATTAAGGAAGATATCACTCTGAATTTAATGTCAATAATTTTAGAGGAAAAATTGCCTTGAGCTGGGTGGGATACGAACCCACAACCTCCTGATGACATGTCAGGTGCTCTGGCTGTTGAACTACCAGCTGCTGATAATCTCTCCTCTAATGCTGATGTTATGCTATACTCCATTTGGTCAATCACTGTCTTTTAACTGCATCTGGGGATTCTATTTCTTCAGAGCCATCGTGGTCAAGTGCACACAACCAGCTGCAAAGGCATCCTGGTTGCTATCTTTTTGTGAGCAAATCTGAATCTGCCTCATCTTTGATTTGATCAGTAGTACCTTGTATTTAGACATACAAATTCACAGCTAATCATTGATTTAATGAATATTTGTGGGTTCAGATCCCACCCAACTTAAGGCAATTTTTCCTCTACACCCGTCTTCTCCTGTCAGTTAAAAAAAAAGCTTGATAGCACATGAATATTCATTAAATCAATGATGAGCTGTGAATTTATATGTCTAAATACAAGGTACTACTGATCACACCAAAGGTGAGGCAGATTCAGATTTGCTTGCAAAAAATGGCAATCAGGATGCCCTTGTGGTTGGATCTGTGCACATGACCGCAATGGCTCTGAAGAAATGGAATCCCCAGATGCACTCAAAAGATTGACCAGATGGCGTATAGCATAACAGCAGTAGTAGAGGAGAGATTAATCAGAGGCCAATAGCTCAATGGTCAGAGCACCTGACATGTCATCAGGAGGTTGTAGGTTCAGATCTCACCTGGCTCAAGACAATTTTTCCTCTCACCCCCTCCTGTCAGTTAAAAAACAGGTTGATAGTCAGTTAAAAAACAGGTTGATAGTTGATGAATATTCATTAAAGGTCACTTTCTAGATGAGAATGGCATGTATCACACTGAAAAGCCAAAACATTATTACCACCTGCCTAATATGATGTTGATTCTCCACGTGCCACCAAAACAGCTCTTACCCGGCAAGGCATGGATGCTACAAGATTTCTAAAACTGTTTTGTGGTATCTGGTACCAACACGTTACCAGCAGATCCTTTAACTCTTTTAAGTTACATGGTGGAGTGCAGTAGATCAGATATGCTGTTCCAACACAAGCCACAGATTCTTGATTGGATTGATATCTGGGGAATTTGGATGCCAGTGCAATACCTGGAAGTCTTACTCATGTTCTGCGAACCATTCTTGAACAATCTGGGAAGTGTGGCATGGTGCATTATCCTGTTGAAAGAAGGCACTACTAGAAGGGGAATACCATTGCCATGAAAGGATGTACCTGGTCTGCAATGATGTTTAGGTAGATGGTAGACGTCATAGTTTCCTGCACATGAATGACTGGACCCAGGGTTTCCCAGCGGAACATTGCCCAAAGCATTACACTTCCCCCTCCAGCTTATTTTCATCCCACAGTGCATCCTGGTGCCAACACTTCCCCAGGTAAATGACACACACATACCCAGCTGTCCATATGCTGCAACAGGAAAAGAAATTCATCGGAGAAGATGACCTTCTTCCAATCATTCAAAGTCCAGTTTTGATGCTCGCAGCCCATTGTAGGCACTTTCAACGGTGAACTGAAGTTAACATGGGCACTCACAGCGGTCTGTGGCTATGCAGCCCCATTTTCAGCAGGGTTCAATGTACTGTGTGTTGTGACACATCACTCCTGTCACCAGCATTCAAATTATGGATGAGTTGCGCCATGTATCTCTTCTGTTGGTTCGTACCATAAAGGATAGCCTTCGCTCACCTCTATCATCGATGAGCTGTGATTGGCCCACACTTCGCCATTGGTTCGTGATTTTTCCATCTTTGGACCACTTTTTAATGGTACTAACCACAGCTGAGCATGAGCACCCCACAGAAGCCTTGCATCATGCACACCAGGCAAATAAAGGGTTACATATTTCGTAACATTTCATGACCTTCACAAGTGCTGTCTTGCCATCTCGGAAATGCTCTGACCCAGTCATCTGGCCATTACAATTTGGCCTTTGTCAAACTCACTTAAGTCCTCTGCCTTTCCCATCTGAAGAACGAGAATAACACTGATTAACAGAGCTCAGTGTCAGGTGTTATTTATACCATTTCATGACCTTCACAAGCACTGTCGTTTACCTGCAGTTGCTTCAATTTGCATAAAGACACACTGGTTATAGTGTTTTGGCTCTTTGGTGTGTTTATGCAATATTATAATTTGCCAATTTAGCCCTACTACAACTCTTGGTGGTCCAGATGAAATTCTTTGGAGAGCAAGATATGGCCCCCATGGGCTGTAGTTTGGAGACCCATGGTCTGTGTTATCAGTTAATCACCACAGAAGGGGAGTGTTAGGATATATTATCATTAGCATTGTTATTTCACTGTGCATTGTTAATTATTCATGCAACATAACTGCACATTGCTAATTATTCTGCTGTCACAAAATGAAACTCGGTTGAGAGCTCCACCATAATCATGAAATTTTGGGCTGTATGCACCTTTTAATATAGTATATAATAGTGATTTCTTTATAGTGAATGTATTTTTTTTATATTTACCTGTGTTGTACTTTTAATTTTTTCTATGCAACAATTTTTTGACACTTTAGGTGTTTCTTTGGTTTTAATGCTTTAATTTTTTTTTTAATCATAATAAATTTGATATAGCAACTGTAAACTTCAGTTTTGTTTTTGGTGGTTGTGTGCATTGACTTGTTTTGCACACTGCCTATTTTTCTAGTCATCTGGTGAATTATAATAGGTACTCAACCCTATTTGCTAAATAAAATATATGCTTTCTCTCTTTATGGTACACTTAGTTGTAGAGGAATTATTTTATCTCGAAGGCCTCCTCAAAGTTGTTTCTTTTAACCAAGTTTGGTGTGATTGATATGGAATTGGTTTTATAAGTGAACTTTGTTTTCGGTAAATAGTTGTATGGTAACCTGTTATTTGCCTGTATGCTAATATATTGAGGTAAAATAATTTGCCACTTTTCTTAAGTGTTAATTTGATTGTAGGAAAAATGCTACTCATTTGCCATTGCAATATTTTAATATCTACTGTAATTTGCAAATTATATAGAACTACCACATCATTTATGTACCCCTTATAAATTAGTGGGTTTTTTTTGGGAATTCTTTAAAAATCCTTAAAGGGTCCAATGCTAGTTAACCATTTTTCTTTTAAGTAGACAATTTTAATTTGAATATCTGTTATTATTCAGGATGAAATGTTCTTTCATTTGGTATGTATCATGACCTACCTATATCTCTTGTTCTACAGGATTAAAAGTTTTATAGGTCATTTGTTTTTGATTGAAAAAAAAAACTTGATTACAATTGCATGCCTTGGGAAAAACCTGACACTTTAAGAGTTGATTAGTTCATTATCTTCAACATGTTGCACAGCAACTTCAGCCAGAAGGGCAGGTAAAGGGGACCTGTATATGTTTATCTATAGAAACCTCTAATTTTGAAGTAATTAATATGTAATGATTGTAATGTTCCTATAATTACTTCAGTCATTGGTCCACCTGTGGGCGCCTACAATTCGTTTTGAATTGATACTATGACCTCTTGTACTGGTGTATTTGGGAACAAACTTTCAGCATTCAATGATGTCATTCTGTTGTATTTTCTACCAGGTTGCCTCTAGTTCTTAATTCAACTGCTAATTGTTGGCTCAATGTCAATACTAGCTCATCCATAAGGTAGTGTTCTTTTAAATGATACATTTCTTTTTCTAGAACAACAGTTAGTGCAATATCCTTATCCATGAAAGACCATAATGGGACTTCCTTTTTTATGTATTTTAGCTTTCACAAATTATACTGGTATGCTAGGGTGTATTGGAGACCTACGTGCGTCTAATATTTCTTCAGGCAATACTTATGAATTTAGATCACCGAAGAGCCAAAACATTATGACCAGCGCATCTTTATGCAGATCAAAGCAACTGCAGGTAACGACAGCACTTGTGAAGTTCATGAAATGGTATAAATAACACCTGATACTGAGTGAGCTCTGTTAATCAGTGTTATTCTTGTTCTTCAGATGGGAAAGGCAGCAGTCTTAAGTGAGTTTCACAAAGGCCAAATTGCAATGCTGAGAATGAGAGAGCATTTCCGAGATGGCAAGGCTTGTGGGGTGCTCACAGTCAGCCGTGGTTAGTACCTTCAAAAAAGTAGTCTGAGGAGGGAAAAATCACAAACTGCTGGCAAGGTGTGAGCTGACTATGGCTCATTGATGCTAGAGGTGAGAAAAGGCTATCCTGTATGGTACGAGCCAACAGAAGGGATACTGTGGCAGAACTTCCATAATTTGAATGCTGGTGACAGGAGTAATGGGTCACAACACAGAGTACATTGAACTCTGCTGAAAATGGGGTTGCGTAGCCACAGGCCATTCCGAGTGACCATGCTAACCTCAGTTCACCATCGAATGCCTACAATGGACTGCGAGCATCAAAAATGGACCTTGAATGATTGGAAAAAGGCCATCTGCTCCAATAAATCTCATTTTCTGTTGTGCCATATGGACGGCTGGGTATGTATGATCATTTACCTGGGGAAGTGTTGGCACCAGGATGCACTGTGGGACAAAAACAAGCCAGTGGAGGAAGTGTAAGGCTTTTGGCAATGTTCTGCTGGGAAACCCTGGATCCAGTCATCATGTGCAGGAAACTATGACATCTACCACCTACTTAAATATCATTGCAGACCAGGAACATCCTTTCATGATAACGGTATGTCCCTCTAGTAGTGCCTTCTTTCAGCAGGATAATGTGCCATGTCACACTGCCCGGATTGTTCGAGAATGTTATGCGGAACATGAGGAAGACTTCCAGGTATTGCCCTGGCCTCCAAATTCCCCACACATCAATCCAATTGAGTATCTGTGGTTTGTGTTGGAATAGCATATCCAATCTGCGACGGCTCCATCATGTAACTTACAAGAGTTAAAGGATCTGCTGGTAACATGTTGGTACCAGATACCACAAGACACCTTTAGAAATCTTGTAGCGTCTATGCCTCTCCGGATAAGAGTTGTTTCGGTGGCACATGGAGGACCAACATCATATTAGGCAGGTGGTCATAATGTTTTGGCTCTGCGGTGTATATTATTTGCATCATTGTTCATACACAACTTCTGAATTTGACCCTCTTGTTTTTTCAATGCTCAAAATATGCAATAATGCACTTTTCCATTTTCTCCCTCAGAGACCACCAAAGTAATTAAATGTTTTAATTTTTTTATGTATGTATAACTTACTGTATAGTAAATAGTGAGTTTATAGTTAGTGGTATGTGTTGTGTTGAAGCTATAGTGGCAGTTCCATTAGCAAAGTGTACTGTGAGGAAAAGTGCTGGCAGTCAAAGAACTAATCAACCAGTGCAAGAGTTTCACATATAGGAAATGCCAAAATGTTAGAAATAGCTTGAAGACACCTATGGTATTTTATGGTAGTAATCCTTCACAGTATTAGGACTTATATTAATGGTAGTTGCATTGTGCTGCGATATCAACAGTATCAAACTCAAAATATTATAAAGAGCCTAATAATTTGGATGAGACCTGCTTTGATAACATAAAAATTCTGCACTTACTTCATTCTCACTCAGTTTTATGCAGACAATTGTTTACAAATTTCCCTATAGACTGAACCTGAAACCAATATTTTAATATTAAGAAAAGGGCAATAGCGAAAGTTCTTGTATAATTGTCATAAACCAATATTAATGGTCACACCATACCTATATGTGTTTGCAGGAGAGATAATGCTCAGAGGTACAGGTATAGTAAATTGATTATATGTTAATAATAAAAATTGCATAAAAAAAAGCAATGTGGGTTTTACTATTATATTTAATGTTTTTTGGCAGCAAATTTTCAGGTTAGGACTAATGTTTTTTTTTTTTTTTCTTTGCAGCTACTGAAGAAATTAATAAGACAGCTGTAGCATCTCAAGCTCAGGTTATTCAAAGGCCAGCTCCAAGAAAACCTCTTGGTAATATCATGTTTCAAAGTAAATTTTATCTTTGTATTGTGTAGTGTTTTTGTGTATGTATAATGTGAATATACAGATATTGGGAAAAGTTAAATTTAAGGATTTATAAAACTGTTTTTACCACTGGTTCCAACTTTTTCAGGTTCTGCCTTCAGTATCTCTCTCTCTCTCTGAAACTGAAATATGTCGAACCTTGGTCAATTCATTTCATTGTGAAAGTCCCCAGTATTTTTTAAAATTTAGTTTGGTTTTATAACAGTCTGTTAATATTCAATTTTTTTACCAGCATAACTGTTAGAATCAAGCACAGTGGAATAATTGTCACCCTGATGAATTTTTTATCTTCCTATTCATGCCAAGTTTTTACTATGTAATTGTTATCTACTCCCCTCGAAGTTTTATTCTTAAAAATTAATATTCACTGCTCAAGAATGTAAAATTTTATGCAAATAGAAGCTTTTCCATGCAGCAATATCTGAAATGTATTTTTAAGCATTTCCATTGTGAGCTCATCAGAATCAAATTCTGGTGAGCTCACAATGGAAATCAGGCAGAATCAGGCTGCAAATTCTGAGATTGGAAACTACTGTTTTGTAGTCTCCTTGGAAAGCAGCATATTTTTAGGAGAGATCACAAATAATGATTTATATGAATAGTTATAGACAAAATGTGGGAGTAATGCAGTTCTTAGTGGGAAGTTAGCATAAATAATATCTCTTCTGGAATTTTATTGCACTGTTCTGACCATAAAAAGAATCAGTTTCTATGTTTAGTAAAAAAAAAAATTTTTTCATCTCCATCTAGAAGAGATGAATCGTAGTTCACCTCTTTGGTTTTTAGCATGCTATATATTGTTGAATTTTACTGAATAATTGCATATTCACAACTTATAAAAGTACAGGCTTTTTAAAAGCTTTAAAAAAATTTAAGCTTTTTGAAGTATAGATGCAATAAGATTTTATAATGCCAGTTTTAAGCTTCACTTGTTGGCTTAATGGGAAGACTAATTTCAGCTTTGTATATTGCCTTTTTTGCTGTCTTTTTTCTTCCCAGATTTATTCTTTGGGATATTATACTGACAGGCTCCTACAGATGTCCTAGCAAGTGGGCTGTTTCACAATAAAATTATTTTTATAATACAGTATATTACATTTGGGCATCATTGCGGTATACTTCCTTCTTTTTTTCCAGTAAACAGTTTTGAAAATTTGCCACTGTTTAATTTCACTTAAAAGGTACTGCTTTTCAATTTGGTGTTTTTAGCTCAATGAACAAAAGGCTAATGTTTTCACTTTGTTATCTGTTTTCTGTAGCATTATAGTCACATTGGCAGCAACATTTGTCCTTATTACCAAGGAGCTGGAAAATTGCAACTTTTTCAGTTTAAGAAATAAATAAAAAATTTATTTGTGTTGCATTGGTACTAATAAAATATTACTATTTTCGTTTTTGCAGTCATCCATTAGTTCAAATTTTCACTGTTAGGAGGGTACTAAAGGTGGAAGATAAAAAATTTCAGTAGCTCCCTCTAATGGTGGAAAAGGCACAAAAATGCTAAAACTTTTTAAGCAAATCTTACAAACGATCTACTTATTGTAAAAAATTTTAATTTTGGTGGTTAAAGTGTGACAGTCAGGCAGTTTATATTGGCACTAATGATTTGCCCCATTATCCCCAAGGGGGTAGGAAAACCCAACTTCTTTGTTTTAAGAGATAAGTAAAAAAAATTATTTTTTTGTGCTGGATGTGACTGATAAAATATTACTATTTTCCTTTTCCCAATCATCAATTAGTTCAAGTTTCCACTATTATAAAGTGTTAAAGGCTGGGAATAAGATTTTATTTTTTATTTAGTATTAGGATTTATAGATTTATGTTTTTGGCTCATGTATAGTGAGATTTGATTTGTGTAAGTGCAATGTGTGATGCTATTTTATTTAATATGGGAAAAATGTAGGAATATATTATAATATTGCTTCTAATAATAAGTACAACACAACTGAATTTCCACCAAGGATAGCTTTGGAATTTCAGTGACTTGAGATACTAACATAGCTTGTCACTATTTTTTCATAGCTTTAAGGAATAAAAAATATTTTAAGCTATTTAAAGGAAATTTTTTTCAATAAGCTGAAAAAAGTAACAATTGCATACAAGTATTAGAATGTTAAATAATGCATATTTATTATGCAAATATTTTTAAATATTAAAATGAAGCTAAATAGTAGGACGAATTTCAGAAGCAATATTAAATAACAGTCAACACAGCTAACTTAAGATATATATAATAAAACGCAATATTTGCTGTACAGTAAGTGTGCAATTTTCAGACTATTCCATCATAAGTTATGGGGAGTGCACTTGCTGTTACAAATTGTATTAGTAATCAGCAATTATGCACTGGTAAATATACTATAATGTTAATGCATCTATTATACTTTGCATATTATGTAAAGATATTTTTAGACTAGATTTAGCAAATTAAGATCTTACCTTTAGAACTACCATAACATCTATAGTAATTACTGATTACTAATACAACTTGTAACAGCAAGTGCACTTCTCAAAACTTATGATGGAATAGTCTGAAAACTACACACTTATTGTACAGCAAATATCATGTTTTATTATATATATTCAGAAGCAATATTTGAAGTAAGTCTGGAACAGCAAAAAATTATTAATGAGTAAAGGAATTATCTCTGTATTCTTCACTTCATCAAGAGCTAATGATACTTGTCTTTTGCTTCGCATTTGTCTCTTCTGACATCATCAGTTTTTTTGCCCTGCTGTATGAAATGTCATAATGCATAAGTGGTGAATCAATAAAGATACAGAACTTGCACTGTTTTTAATGTTATTTGCTTTTAAATGGGAGTGGACCCTCATTGCAACCATCTTGTATTGCTATGTAAGTTGCGACTGAGTCACTGGGGTCCAAGCTACCCTTTTGGTTTGGACCCCAGTGATATATATATATAATAAACATTACCCCTATATGTGAGATTCATTTTACCCATCACAGTAACATATTCCTAAACTTTTTTTCATAACAAGGCTTGTGAAATTGCAAACCTTTCTTAATCAACATGAAATACACATAACCCTATAAATGCTTGTGCTAGTTTGAGGTGATTTTTTTTTCTCCTGTCTTGATTTTTTAGATTCATATATATTATATCTATAGCAGCATTGTAAACATATAAGTGATTTGGATATCAGCTGTTAAGCTTTTTAGTTCTTTTTGCATCTTCATTTATGAATTTTAAATTGTATTTTTGAATTAGAAGTAATGAGCTTTTTTTCTTGCCCTTTTTGTATTATTTATGGTCATTTTGTAATAATATGCTCCTCAGGCTTAAAATACTCTACCTAGAAGGAGTAGATGGATCCATTCAAAATTTGCATGAATATTTGTTAGGTATGAATGCATAAACAATTTCAAGATAGTGCATAGTAACATTGGAGCCTTTTGTATCAATTGTAGATTTGTGTAAGAAATGGGGAAATATATGGATAAAAGAGTGCAATGTGTTTGATGCATTCTGGAAAACTTTGCATGCACCTGGGAAAATTTGAGTTGGGGTCAGATTACTGTATATTGAACTCACACAATTAATTTTGAAGTTGTTCATCAATAAAGTGTTTAATTTTGTTAATCACAGTTATGCAAAGTAATTCACCAGGAGCAGAAAGTAAGCCAATTCCTCTGAAATTATCGGAAGAAATGTAATCATCTGTTTTGAAAATTGGAATTACTTAGATATGCATATTAGGAATGATTATTATGGAGACCATTTCGTATATGTCCTTTTGATTATTATGTGGCATATGTTTCCCCCTACCCTTGAACTTGAAAATTGTATTTTTGTTTGATATATTAATCACTGAAATATTGTATACCAGGGCTCTCAGTGATGAAGCCGTCAAAGCCATTTTTGTGTGGCCTCCAAACCATGGTAGCGAACTATGCCTGACTAACTTTGCTCAACTGTGATGATCTTATACAAATATTAAGAATATAGTTGCATTCAACTGAAGATGAAGCATTACAAATGAAATTTAGGTGTATATTTTGGTATTAAAAGTATCTAACTTCTAAATAATATAATGTGTAAGTAATTATGTTATCTTCCATTTTATACCCATTATACATTGAGAAGTAACTGATTTACCCTAATACGATTGATTAAAATGCAGCCTTCCATATGTTGAGAGGTGACTGATTTGGCCTCCTATATAAGATTTTGAGACCCCTCTCATTTGCCCAACTTCCATATAAAATCATTCTTTCGTAGTCTTTTAAATTATATAGAAATGTACAAAAATGACACTATTAAATTTTATTTGTCTTTTATGTAATTGTTGCTGTCAATGATATTGAAAGGTTTACAGTTCAATTACTGTCTTTGTCATCAAAAATACAAATGAATAACAAATAAATAGTCATAAAATCTTTGTGCAGTGGTTTTATGACTAAAGGTTTTTTTTATTATTTTGCTATTGATGAACACCAACAGTAATTGAAATGCAAACCTTTTAATATCACAGAGAGTGATAATTTCATAAAGAAGGACAGGTGCAGTGTAATAGTGTCATTTTTGTCTATTTCTGTGTAATTTTAGAGCTGTATAGTGCTGTGTTATATATTTGCTTGCTTCGTCATATTGAAAGTGAAATTTTTATACTTTCTGTAGTCGTTATTTCACATAAAAATATACTACTGTGTATTTTTTGTTAAGTGTTTTTTTTTTTATTTTTATTTTTACAGTTTTAACTTCTGACAGGTTTTAAAAAACTCCTTTTAATTTTCCAACTTGTATTTAATTTGTTTTTCCTTTAATTAACGTAAATTTCCTTGTTCATTAAAACCTGTTATTTCAAATAAATTGTTTTTAAAATATTTTTAAAAAATTAATAAATTTTATGATATTAGACTGATAATACTTTATTTCTCAATCTGAAGATAAATCAAACTTATTATCAAGACAGGAGGGAGAAAAATTAATGGCTTAACCATTTATGTATGACTAAATTATTATGTTATAATTTATCATTTTATAGAGATTTTTACTTAAAAAAATAGTTTTTTTAATGTTGGAGGTTATTCAAATATTCTTCTAACCCAGTTGTGATATTCAGGAACTGTAACAAATAATCAAGATATAGCAGTGTGCACAGTCATTTGATTGAAGTGGTATTTAATTTATGACTACTCTCAATGTAATTCCAAAAAGCATTTTTTTTAAAGTAGCACATCAAATGTTAACTTTTATTAATTGCTGTAATTTTAATTGTAGTTAAAAATTTTGAATAAAGTGTTGTTTTATTCATCTATACAGACATAATATCAAAGGAATATATTTATTTATAGCACCATCCCTTAGTGCTGTCCCTCCTCCCTCACAGACTTCTGCTGGTGATATAAGTGTTGATGCTATCAGTGGGCATACAGTAATTAGGTAAGCATTTTTGTGTTTTTGTAATGTTTAAATATAAAAATTTTTAGCATTTATTTTATTTAAAAAAGTAGAAATTTATTATGATATTAAACTTTCCAAACATCTGAGTTCTTTGAAACATAAGCATGATTAAGAAATGTCAATGAATTGGCACCTTGAGAGTTATAGAACAAAATTAAAAATTGCAATTTTATAGATAAAAAGTTTGACATTCTCTATATTATTTAAAATAACCCAATTAAATTTATATGCTGCACAATTTAAATTTGGTTGGAAATTAAAGAATATGTTAAAGGAATTATTAGTAGATAGAAAATCAACAAATAATAAAGTAGAGAGAGTTTAAAAATAATATATATATTAAATAGTAATGCATCCATAGTAGTCCACAGCCTATGAGTTTTACTGATAAAATAATTACAGCTTAAAGAAGCGTATTTTTTAAGCATTCATATTCACTAGCTATACACATTATTAAAAATGTATCCTCAAAATATTTATCTAGCCAGAGCTGCATTTGCAAATTAAAGTGATTGGTGTTATTGTCCATATAATTGTAGTAATAAGGTAATGGGACAAGCAGGCTGACAACAAAAATTATCAAACATGAGGACTAAAACTGTGTAGTATTTGAATGTATAGTTGTATATACTGATTGAGAAGATGCCACAATAGTTTTGATTAAAGTCTGCTTCATGTTGTTATCCATTTGTAAAGGGATGGTAAAATAAATTTTTTGCTTGTTTTTCAAAAGCAAATGTAAGCATTAGCGACAGATGAAAAAGAGGGGAGATATAGATGATAAAGAGGATTGTTATAAAATTCTACAATAATCAAACTATATCTCAAGTAAGAGAGATTTTCCAATCTTATACCATAAAAGAACTAAGAAAAAGAATATAGCATTCAGACTGTTGTAAAAACCATTGATCTTAGATGCTGTAACAAGAAAATGTTTGCAGCATAACTTGAATGCAGATAATAAGTTCAGATTTACTCCTTTTAACATTGATGGAAGAACAAAAATTGAGGAATAAAATTATTAAGCATTCAGCCCTTTGTATGTTCTAATTGTACAGGCTGTTGACTGGGAAACATTCTTCTGAGTTAGTTTCTGTAGTATATTGTGTGTTCAACTAGAAGCCAGAACAGTGTACAATGTGTATATATTAGCTGATAAGTTATACTTAAAACTATTGCACTTATCCAATAATTTTCAAAATGAATATGTGATTTCCCATCATATATGGTCTCTGATTTATCAAGTTACTTATTCTTGTTAAGATTTCAGAAATATAGTATCTTTCAGTACTATATTTCATAAACTCGCTCTTTTTTACTAGATTGGAGCTGAAGAGAAGCAGCGTTAAATTAGGAATATCACAGTCACTCATTTATAAGAAAACATTTGTTATACAAACATTTTCACATTTTGAACTATGAAACTAAGAAGACTAAGAAGATTTAAAAGTTTATTAATTAGTTCTAGTTTTTCTCATCTGATTGGAAAAGTTAGTCTTGTCAGCATTCTTATTAACCAATTCATACTCTTTGAGATGGCTACATAAATTGTTGTGTAGCTAGATGCTGTTGATTTCATATCTACTAATGGTTGACTTCCTTAATAAAAATAATGGAATGATAATTAAAAAATTTGTTGGTGAAAAATAAGATATACCCACTGCTGAGAACTGGGTTCCAAAATTTCTTCAAATGTGCTGTAGTAGTTTTTATTGCAAAAGAAAAGTCTAAACTCTTAGCAGAAAAGAACAGAAAACCAGAATTGCAGTCTTACCAATGTGTCAGGGGAAAAAAGAAGATTTTAGTGATTGTGGCAGAAAGTTAAAGAAGCAGCTTTCAATGATTAGCAGAAGTAAAAAAAAATTGTTTTTGAAAACACAACTGTCAACACAATGAAATCCTGGAATAATATTAGTCAAAATTTTTCTGATTAGGGAATTAAGAGGTCAGGGGTAAGAATGGGAAGGTAATTATCTATTGATAATTGTGGATCTCACAAAATGCAAAGGACTGAACTCTTGCATTTGAAAAATGTTTGTTTAATTTCAACATTATTAGGGTTTAAAATGATCTCTACCTTAGATATGGATTGATCTAGGTAAAAAAATTACATCTCTTTACATATGTATAAAAGATCTATATTACTACACCTAGTTTTAACACGTTAAAAGTATCTAAATATTATAATAGTTTAATCACTAGCCTTATAATAAATCTTGTCTTCTATTTCCTTTTCATTTTGCCCTTTAAAGATTTTTGGCAAACCCAGTTTAAAAACAACATAGCATACTATTCAAAAGTAAAAGTCTTAAAAAGACTGCGTTTTTCAAATACATATGTTTTATAAACAAATATTTATTGACAGATAAGTTTACTTTGCATTCAGTTAGCTTCTATTATTGAAGGCTCGAGCATAATCTTAACTTTTGCTTTGCATGATCTTTTTACATATATAGTACTGTCTGTTATTTTCTTTTGAAAAATATTGGTTACTTTCATCTGTAAATTCCAATTATTATTTCCTGGCTTTCTTTTCTTCTTACCTGCTTAGGGAACCGAGAAGAAGGTAAGATTATATGAATTTTGGCCTATAGTAAGCATTCTTCTGTTGTTGATGGGGTTTTTTTGTGTGTGTGTGTGTGGTATACTATACCTCTTTCCATTCTATACATTAAAGTAAAAACTTCCTAAAAATATTTTAGGGCAACATTTCTCAGTTTGTTTTAGTGCATGCAAGTGAAAATCTGTCATGGATTCAGTAAATGTGAAGTGTTATCAGAGATATATTTTTATTCTTAAAGTAATATTTTTTTATTTTATAATAAATAATTCATTTTCTTACCAGAAGAGGGCAATGGTTGGCCCAATTGGCAAGCATATGAGACTTGTTCCCATGTTCAAATCTCAACTGTGCCTGCATTGAGATTTTATCTCTGTGAACCTCTACTCTGTCCTTGTGAGGATATGAATGGGCTTGGAAAGGTTGTTGTCCATCATTGGACTTTAAACCATAGTATTTTGTGCAGGAGAGTCATACCATGTGCACATTAAAGAATACACTGAATAGCCTTGACAAGTAGCTTCTGTTTGTCTCCTAATAATATTCAGTGGGTCCCCCTTCCCCTCACCAGCTCTGAGCACTTGGGGGTCCTTGTGATCTGATCATTTAGCCCATTGTGATAATGACTATTGTTTATCATATGCTCATTTATACAGGTTGAATGAAAAGTAATACCTCCATCTCGATTATGTTTGTTTTAATAAAGATATTTTAATAAACAAAACGCAAAAATAATTCTTGAAAGGAGCTCTTTTATTACCTGCATTTGTTTTTCCACGTAATCACCACCATTTCTCACACTTCGGCCAATTGGAGAGTCTTCAGTTGGAGAGTCTCCTTCAGCAGTTAATAATTCAATCACAGCATACTACTTAAAGCTCACTGAGTGCTCAGTGCAGGCTTCCATTTCACATACAATAGCAACACAACCTTTTAATACAACTACTTGCTGCCACCTGAGGTGAAAGGACAGATGCTGTAGAACATGTCATAATGTCTAGTGCTTCACCACTGCCATCTATTGGCAAGTTACTTTTCATTCAACCTATGTGCATAACACCTGGTATATGGATAGATATAAATGTTTCGCTAAATGGTACTATTGCCATGAGTGCCATAAACTGCTAGAATTGCCTTTCAGATACCTGATGTGCTGCATTAGTTAATGCTAACCAGTTTTTAGCAGTTCTTAAAGCAGATTATATCAATTATGCTCTTTAACAGATATCATTTAATTTTCTTTTGCAGGCTACATGTATGCATTAACCCACCAAAGTTGAAACTATTGAATATGTGGAGCTCAAGTTTTTTTTTTTTACTTCATATAATGTAAACATTTATTAAAACAAAACATTACACACAAATCAATGTGTAGCTGAATCTATAGACTACTTTATTCGATTTAGAAATTTATTTCATAAATATTTCACTTAATTACTGTAATATATAAGTATAAAATTAACTATTAAAATACTAGACTGTTAGATGTTTGAGTACTGATTCTTTACATTTTTGTCAGTTTTGAGCATTTTTACAACAGGCAATGTTGTTAATTTTTGCTGAATTTACATTGCTTACTTTTTAATTAACTATTTTTTTTTCTTTGAAGAAGTTAGAATTTCACCAAAACACACTTGTGATAACCATGTTAGTGAAAAGTTTACAAATTTAGCATCAGTTGCTCGGTATATGTCCCATTTTATGTATTAACAAGTGCACCTTATGCATTATTGGAAGGTTATAATGTCCTATCCCATCTGGCTAATAATAAAGTTTTATAGCTAACTTAATTGTTTTTGCAGAGTTTATATTTTGAAAGTGTAGGGAGTTAAAAAGGAAATACAAGTTATAGGTGACATTTCTTATGCTAATTTCTTGACACAGGATTCTGTAATCATTAGAATTGTATTACTAGTACCCTGTAATGTATTATATATTTGAAAGAGTTTATGTGTGATCAAGAACTCTACCAAGCAATAAGAGTTAAGACCACCAAATTCTCTGTAAAATTCCCTCTTATTGTAACTTAAATGCATAAGGGTGCGACTCTCCAATAAAACCCATAATTAGTATGGCTATATACTGTGATAGAAAGGATGTTTATTGGTGTATACTCTGCATCATTAAACATGCATATTTGTAAAGCTAACTAAGGGTACTTCAATAATAAAATGTCACAGGAGATGTCCTGTAGACATGGGACTTATGAAATAGTTAGCTGAAAAAGTTGGCTTATCCCACTCTTCGCAAAACAATTTTTTTTTTCCAGCTAACTATAGCTAGAAGTATTCTAATTAGGGTCCAACACATGCTAATTTTGTGATTACTATTCAATGGATGAGCTTAATTTTGTAATTGCAGTAACTTTGCACTTAAAGAATGAAGTAAAAACTACCAATTCTCTACATATGAACTGCATTTGTTTTCATATTTAAACCATTTTTGCTTCTTTGGGTGATCCTTTGAATCTGGCTTTCCTATTAGATCAAATTAGATCTAATAGGAAAACATTATTAATCAATTTAGATCTTGACAGAAATGAAAATTTTCTCTAAGAGATTCATCATGCAATCTCTCTTTCCTCTTATATGGGTCAAAACAAATAACTATCCTGCATTATATATTTAATTTTTGCGTACTCTTCAGTTCTTCGTTTTAACAATTTTTTCCCTTTTTATTTTTCAGCATTTTTCTCTACCCAGATTGCCAGGAAAATCACAATCCTTTGAATAAGATTTTCTTCCAATTTAGATGTTGACGGTAATGAGCGTTCATTCTAAGAGATTCTTCACTCGATTTATTTATCTGCTTACATAGGACAAATAAAACCAAATAATTGTCATGCATTATAAGCATATCATAATTCATGTAATTCTTGAATCATTATGATTAATTATGTTTTAATTTTTGCTTACTCTGCAGTTCAAGTTATTTTTGTTATATCTTTTAAATGTTCCATTACTTTTAAAATCATTTTTCTCTACCCAAATTGTCCTATCTCATAAAATATATTTTGAAATGAATATATTCATTAAATGTATGTTTCAATAATTTCAGCATAAATTATTGAAGATACTTTTACAAGAGACTAACTATCTTGAGACAAAATTTATAGCATGAAAATTAAAGTAAAAAAAAAATTGTAAAGAAAGTCATAGATTCAATTACCATTTTTTAAATTACTTTTCTTGTAATATTGCTTAATGCTTATTTTTGCTGATTACAGTTAATTAACAAGCTGAATTCCATTATAGACAACTTTTTGTTGAAAATTACCAGCTATATTTTATTTTTCATCATTTTAGTGAGTTGAGTTGTTTTACCTCTGAGCAGCACTTTTTTGCACACAATGGGCTAAATACCCAGTTCAGAAGTACCCCTGAAGGCTCAGAGAAGGTTGGGGGAAGGGGTCCCACTGTTGGGAGACAGATGGAAGCCTCCCATCAAGGCCATCCAGCATGTTCTTTTAATGTGCACAGGTATGGTTCTCCCACACGACTTAATGTCCCATCCAATGGACAGAGGCCTTTCCAAGCCCATTAGTGTCCCCTACTGACCGTGAGCAGGGCAGTGGGTTTTGCGGAGATAAATCTCAACATTGGCCCAGTTGGGACTCCAACCTGGAGCTACAAATGAGCCTGGCACGCTACCAACTGAGCCACCCCCATCCCCATCATTGTAACATTTCAAATTTAAGCACTTTTGAAATATGTAACCATTAAAATTAATCTATAGTGTAGTTTGATGAATGTTTATTCTAGAAGTGCCCTTGGCTTAAAATTTGACATTAATATACTTTGTGGAAATATGAGTCATCTGTGTGTGCATGAGGGAAATGTTTACTATTTCTACATTTAAATATATTATGATGCTTAGTGATAACTTTCCTGTGCACTATAGCTCATTCTCTGGAACCTCTAGTACTACTAGTAGTAGTGGTTTAGTATCATCCCAAGGAGCTGTTTCTCTTCCTCAAGGACCAAAAAAAGAACCTCCACCACCACCACCTCCAAGGCCAAAACACAATCACACCAGGAGTTCTTCACTTGATCTTAATAGGTTAGGTAAGTGTATTGCACTGGTTCTTATCAAAATACTATTGTTTACATTTATAAAAGTGGATTTGAATATTTTTTTTTTATCATCAAAGTACTAAATGAAATATGGATCTTATTTGAAACAGTTCTTATCCTTATGTTTGGTGTAGAAAAATGTGGTTCATTTCTTTTTTATTGGTTCTTCATGGTTACAATTCTCCAAAGTTTTCATGTAAAGAAGAAATAATTTAAGATTAGAGATCTTTAAGCAAAATTGCACAACTTTATTAAGCCTTTAAGTGTCTGAAACTGATTAATTGGTTTTCAAAAATCACTACAAATGAACTTGCAATGTTTTTTATGCTTACCTACCATTTTTTCCTTTTAATTTTTATATTTTTTGTTCAGAATTAAAATGCTCTTTTTATTATTATGTAATATAAATTATTTTATTCATTTGTTGTTTCATAATGAGGCTCAGAAGTTGCATTTTTAGAGAGAGAAAAGCTTGATAATGTAAGGGTTAAATGTACAGAAATAAGTTTAAATTGGTATTGTAATAAAACAAGTTTTGAGCAATGTTTTTTTTTTCAAATTTTGCAGAATTTTCAAACTTATACATTTGCATGTTTGACAAAATAAAATTCGTTTTATATATATGAGAGTTCATAACTGATGTGCCATACTTTGGGAAGTAATATGAGCAAAAAAAATTATACAGTAGGGCTCTTGTTTCCAACCATTAAAGTACTATGGATGATTGTAGATGTGTGCAGGAGAAGATACATGCATTATTATTTAGATTAATGGTATTTGTTTTGAGATACACCTTTATGTTAACTATTAAGAATGCCCACCATAAAAAAAATTGGAAAAAGTTTTATAGTCACAATTAGTTGAGAGTTAGCCATTGATAGTTTAGTGGTAAGAATAAGCAATACCCAGCATGTAACTGGGAGATGTGGGTTTGAGTCCCACTCATGGCAACTCATTTTTTTTTTCATCTAACTATTCATGAGTCCCATGTCTACAGGATATAATATCCTTTGATATTCTATTATTTTATCACATCCACGATTCATTTGATATTCTATTATTCTCACACTCATTTGATATTCTATTATTTTATCACATCCACGATGTGGATTCACTAATTCAATTAGAAAACCTTTGAACAGGTCTAATTGGAATATACTCCATTCCACTTAAATTGAGACCTAATATAAACTGTTTGACACAAGCAGGCTTTCCTAATATCAATGCTCAAAGATATAACTGCTATTGGTTACAATTTGAGGTCTCATTTTTGTTTAAGCTGAGACTCGACAGTATCCCAAAGATTTTCGATGGGATTTAAATTTGGGCTTCTAGGTGGCCAATTCATTATTTCAAACGGAATGCTCCTGCAACCATGCAGTAGCTAACCTGGACCTGTGAGATGAACAGTTGTCTTGCTGGTAGATGCCATCTCCATTGGGATGCATGATGGCCATAAATGGGTGTAAAAAATACCCTCAGTATCCCATTGGCGTGATGAAGTTTAAATCGGGATTCATCACTCTAGGCTATCCATTGCCAATTTTCGATGGTCCAGATTTGGTGTTCTTTACCCCAGGCAAGGCATTGAGCCTGGTGTCATGCCATTACAAGTGGGACTCTCATAGGTCAGCAGCTCCCGAAGCCGAGATGATGAAGTGAGCTTTGCGCGGTCCATGCACTGACTTCGCAGTTGGAACCCGCATTCAGATGAGAGGTGATTTCAGTACAATGTAGGTCAGATGGTGAAGCCCACAATCATTCAAGGCTGGTTGTCTTTTGCAGTTTGTCCAGGTGCTTGTTTTTTTTTGACGGAATTTTCATATTCCTGGAAAACTTGAAATTGTCGTATGAGAAAATCCAAGTTCCTTGACAATTTCAAAGACTGAATGTCCCATCTGTCAGGCTACTACGATCTGCCCTTTGTCAAATGCATCTAAATCCCGCACCTTTCCCATTACGCTTCTCACAACGAATGCTTGGGAAAACCAAAGCTGACAGCTATATATGACCAGAGTTTCAGCCACGCATGCTCCCAAATGCAGTACTTGCAGTACTGAATTTGGGTAACGTCTCCTATCCCTAATTCAATGGCACTTCAGTTATATTATGTAATTACCAGTCAAAATTTTGCAAATTTGGGGTTTTGGAAAATTTTGTTAATCAAAATTGATGAAATAATGGTTTCTGAAGCATAAATTGCTCCAAGGAAGGGGGATTAAACCTTCAATATCATTCTTTTTACTACACTATATACAACATGTCCGTCCCGTGGCCGAGTGGTTAGCACGCTTGGCTACTGATCTACGGGACCTGGGTTCGAGCCCCGGGTAAGGCATGGCTGTTTGTGTCGTTTTTCTGCTGAGGTCCTGCCATCCTCTCAGACCTTCTACTGTCGCATATAAACTGACAGGCTCCTGTCAGACCTCTGTGGCAAGCAGCTGCTTGAGGGGGTATTTATTTTTTTATTTATTTATATACAACAAAGAGCCAAAATATTATGACCAGCACATCTTTATGCAAATCGAAGCAACTGCAGGTAAACGATGGTGCATGTGAAGGTCATGAAATGTTATAAATAACACATGATACTGAGCTCTGTTAATCAGTGTTATTCTTGTTCTTCAGATGAGAAAGGCAGCGGACTTAAGTGAGTTTGACAAAGGCCAAATTGTAATGGCCAGATGACTGGGTCAGAGCATTTCCAAGATGGCAAGGCTTGTGGGGTTATTACTCACAAGCCTTGCCATCTTGGAAATGCTGGTAGCATGTTCGTACCAGATACCACAAGATATAATAAATAATTCTAACACAGCTAATTAGGTAATAATTTAATTCCACGATTAAAGCTGTTACAAAAGTTTTAAAACATTTAAATCACAAGGATTGAGGAGTGCATTTTGACGAATAGGTGAATTGACGAATGCAGATATGCCCTAAGGCCTGATATCATTGCATTTCACCATTCTCAAATTAATTTACCATAATTACCATAATTTTGAAGGTACTAGCCATGGTTAGTACCTTCAAAAAGTGATCCAAAGAGGGAAAAACCATGAACCTCCGGCAAGGTGTGGGCTGACCATGGCTCATCAATGCTAGAGGTGAGTGAAGGCTATCCCATGTGGTAGAAGGTGATATCATTGCATTTCACCATTCTCAAATTAATTTACCATAATTACCATAATTTTGAAGGTACTAACCATGGTCAGCCATGGTTAGTACCTTCAAAAAGTGATCCAAAGAGGGAAAAACCATGAACCTCCGGCAAGGTGTGGGCTGACCATGGCTCATCAATGCTAGAGGTGAGTGAAGGCTATCCCATGTGGTAGAAGGGATACTGTGGTGCAACTTGCCTGTAATTTGAATGCTGGTGATGGAAGTAATGTGTCACAACACACAGTACATCGAACCCTGCTAAAAATGGGGCTGTGTAGCTGCAGAGCACTCTGAGTGCCCATGCTAATCTCGGTTCACTGTCGAAACTGCCTATAATGGGCATGCAAGCATCAAAACTGGACCTTGAATGATTGGAAGAAGATCATCTGGTCTGATGAATCTCATTTCCTGTTGCACCATGTGGACAGCTGGGTACATGTGTGTTGTCTACCTGGGGAAGTATTGGCACCACAATGCACCCGTGGGACAAAAACTAGCTGTTGCAGGAAGTGTAATGTGTTCGGCAATGTTCTGCTGGAAAACCCTGGTTCAGTCATTCATATGCAGGAAACTACACTGCTCACAAAAATTAGGGGATATTTCAAAATGAATATGAAGTTATAAAAAAAAAAGAAGCATTTGATTTTTTTTTTATTAAACAAGAACATCAGAAAAGCAAATGACAAGTCAAAGAAAATTATTCGATTATGCAAATGAGATGCAAAACCAACTTTTATTTCATTGGTGAAAATGCACTATACAAAAGGCTGAAAATACTGGAGTATCTGCATGTTCCCTGATCTTGAAAGTGCACATCCTGCAATTTCCCAGCTCTTGCAATGCCCCTGCAACACAATTTGCCCGAATGTGAAGCCTGAAGAGCCATAGGACATCTTGAAGCTGGTAAAACACAGACGACAGTGGCAACAGCACTTGGAACATCCCAAAGCATGATTAGCAGACTGGAATCGCTTTCAAGAGACTGCCACAGTACGAAGAAGATGAGGGCAGGGTCACCCATCTGACACAACAGTAAGATATGACCGCTACTTGACCTTATTGGCAAGAAGGAACAGGCACAGCAATGCAACAGAACTGCGGAGATAGTTTCTTGCTGACACTAGACGACGGGTATGCACCCAGACCATACGAAATCAGCTCTATCGTGCTGGACTGCATGCCTGGCGACCAATGGTATGCATTCCGTTATCTGCTGAACACCATAGAACCCGTAGGAGATGGGCTGATGAGCATCGTCATTGGACCCATGTTGAATGGTCAACTATCCTCTTCTCTTATGAGTCACAGTTCAGTCTGCAGCCTGACAATCATCATGTCCTGATCTGGCATGAACGAGAAACACGGGAGAATCCACGTTTCATGCGAGAAAGGGACTTCTTCGGTGATGGTGGAATCATCGTGTCGGCTGGCATCAGCATTGGTGGTCGTACCGACCTCCATGTCATCAGAAACGGATCGCTGACTGCTATCAGATATCGAGATGAGGTCCTGCACCCTATAATGGTACCCTATGCTGGAGCAGTTGGAAACAACTTTCTTTTCATGGATGATAATGCAAGGCCCACCGTGCGCATCTCGTCAACAACATGCTTAAGGAGGCAGGAATCGAACGCATGGACTGGCCTTCATGTTCTCCAGACCTGAATCCCATTGAATATGCTTGGGATGCACTGGGAAGACATCTGGCAAACTGTCCAATGCCTCCCACAACACTTCTTGAGCTGGAAGTTGCCCTGGAGCAAGAGTGGCAGAGGATCCCACAAGAACTGCTGGACATTCTGATTCTGTCCATGCCCCATCGCTGTCAATGTGTTTTGGCAGTCTTGGGTGACCATACACCCTACTGAACAGTCAATGTGTGGCACTCTCATCCAGTTTGACATGCTTCTGTTCACCCCCACCAATATGTCACTTGCTACTCAATCACGACAATTGAGTTTGCATCTCATTTGCATAATCGAACAACTTTCTTGTCGTTTGCTTTTCTGATATTCTTACTTAATAAAAAAAATTCAAATGTTTCTTTTTTTTATCGCTTCATATTCATTTTGAAATATTCCCTAATTTTTCTGAGCAGTGTATAATGTCTACCACCTACCTAAACATCATTGCAGACCAGATGCATTCTTTCATGGCAATGGTATGTCCCTCTAATAGTACCTTCTTTCAGCAGGAAAATGCACCATGCCACACTGCCCGGATTGTTCAAGAATGGTTCGCGGAACATGAGGGAGAATTCCAGGTATTACCCTGGCCTCCAAGTTCCCCAGATATCAATCCAATCGACCATCTGTGGTTCGTGTTGGAACAGCATGTCCAATCTACTGTGCTCCACCATGTAGCTTATAAGAGTTGAAGGATCTGCTGGTAGCATGTTCGTACCAGATACCACAAGATATAATAAATAATTCTAACACAGCTAATTAGGTAATAATTTAATTCCACGATTAAAGCTGTTACAAAAGTTTTAAAACATTTAAATCACAAGGATTGAGGAGTGCATTTTGACGAATAGCTGAATTGACATATGCAGATATGCCCTAAGGCCTGATATCATTGCATTTCACCATTCTCAAATTAATTTACCATAATTATCGATATCTCATAATATTATCCTTTGCTATCAACTACAAAGGGCCATTGTTTAGGCTATGTAGGCAGTTCTTTAGTATGCTTTAAAGAGTTTTATTCTCTTTCTATATTTCTTGTGAGGCAATGCTCATTGGTGCTTGCACTGGCAAAATTTAGAACTTATATGCACATCACTCAAAACTTATGCTTAATATTTTAAAAATCTTAAAAGAGTTTAAAACTCAATGCATATTAATCACTAAAAACTTTAAAAGGATGGTTGTGGGCTCCATGATTTCAAAGAGGAGCATCGCATTTTGCCATTTGTCTTTCACGTGGCTTTCTCAGGTTCAGCTCTTTAATGACAGAATCCCTTGCTATCAACAGGCCATTTATTGATAGCAGGCCATTGCATATTAACAGGCCATTGCATATTAACAGGCCATTTATTGATACCCATCTCACATGTTACATCATCGGTCATATGTTCCTACATATTCGTGCGTACACAGTTTGATTTATGCAACAGGAGATTCCATGCCGCTGGTAGGGGTAGAATGTCCGTGTTGCATATTTGATTAAGATTATTGTGTATTAACAATTTTTCCACATATAAAAGTTGAAACTTTGTTTTTGGGGCTATTATATGTTTGAACTCTATTTACTTCCAATTTATTGTTTATAACAGTTTGAGCTAATGTGGAGTTTTGAATTCCTTTTCATAAATCATTTTCATGTTTTTGCATTCATGTATTGAATTATCCATATGTTTTCACAATGTATTTGTCTTTTCCCTGTAATATTTCTATTGGATCTGGAATTGTCATTTCATAGACATCTCCTGTTGGTGCCTTCTTTCTTGTCTGTCATTTATTGATAGATTTTTGATGATGTGGGTTATGGTGGTAGGTAAAATGATGTCATATTTTTTAAGAATATTTTGCATTGATTTAGTTACGTTTTTTGTATATGGAAAACTATGTGCACGTATCTCCTTAGAATTTTCCTGATTTGAGGTTGGTTAAGAACATTTTAGTACTTTAAACTTTGCATTTTTATCCCATCTATCTAAGATGTTTTGTGTGTATCCTGCTTCTTTTACTTTCGTTTTTATGTAAATTAATTCATTATGCAGTGTTGTCATTTCTGAACAGCACCTGTAAGCACAAATAAAATGTGGAAATATACTTGTCCTTTTATATTTATTTGGATGTGCAGAATTAGTGGGTATATAATTAGTAATGTGAGTAGCTTTTCAATGGTGGTTTCATAATATTTAGTTTTTCTCATGATTAAAATGTCTAAGAATGGTAATTTTCGATTTTGTTCAGATTCATATGTAAAATTGATTGAGGGCACTACATTATTAAATGTATTAACTAACTCTTCTAATAATTCCACAGAATACAGCCAAAAAATCAAAATATCATATATACTCCCTTGTAGATCAGATCCTGTATAGAACTACCTACACTCAGTGATTTGGAAACATCAGATACTGGAACATGTTCTGATTTGTGATTCAGAAACATCAAATATTGGAAGTATTATGTTTCAATTATTTTAATACTTCAAGTTTAGAGAATGGTATTCCAATTCATTGATTTGGAAACTTGATTAGTGGAAAGGGCCATTCTGGTTCAATAATTTATAAACACATTACTGGAATAGCATTCCAACGTAAGTAGAGCAATGTGTTTAGTAATTGCTTTCCCTGTTCAAATATTCATGCTTTGCCACTGGAGCAGTGATGATATGGTAGATGACCAAAAACAACCCAGAATTGGTGGACAGAATGCACAATTTATTCACAAGAGGCATTTATTGATATTCAGATTAATGGAAAAGGAACTAAATATGAATAAAGAATTGATAAGGTTAATAATTACCCAAGATTTGGTAAAGAAAAAAAAATTGCGGGAAGTTTGTCACACTCTTTAGAAAAAAAAAATGGTTACAGTGCTCAGTTTCCCCATTATTTCCCTGACCTGGGTCCAGCTGGCTTTTTTCCGTTTCCCAAGTTGAAATTTAGATTGAAAGGTCATAGATTTCATATGGTTCATGACATTCAGAAGAATGTGATAGCAGAATAAATACCATCACAGCAGATGAGTTTTCGAAGTCTTTCAAAAGTTTCTATGAGCACTGCAATAAGTATTTGGTCCCTCATATTTTGAGGGAAACAGTTAATAAACATGTTGCCATGTGTATCATTGTTTTTATTCCAGTATCTTGTGCAATATGAATCTGAAGCAAGGAATAACTGAGAATTGGTGGTTGTTATGGGGAAACTCAAACTGTCACCAGTGTTGCCATCTTAAAACATCCATAGCTCCTCAACAGTTAGAAATAAGGCCACCATTATATTAATTTTTTTTTACTTGAAAATAACCTTTTAAATGACCTTTTGAAGTGTGGCAGGCCAGTCTTGAAACACTCTATATTATGCCTGATAAAAGTCATCAAAAAAGAATGGCTTCAATTGTATATTATTATATAAGCTGCAATTGCAGTACTGTTGTAGCAAATTTTTGTAATTATTGCTTACCAAACTATTTTTTTGCATGTCAGAATATTGTACATTGATTTTAATAGTTGAAGTATAATATAGAATGATTCAAAATTCATGCAACCCATATTAGAAAATTTCAATTTTCAATTTACATTACAATTTGTTAACAGAGGATTACAATAGACATTGAAAGTGCCCTCCCTCTTTTTGAATACAACGGCTAGCCCTTTTCATCTAGTTTGTCATAACTTTATGCAATTTAATGTCGATTTAAATTCTAGAGGAAAAATTGTCTTGAGCTGGGTGGGATACGAACCCACGACCTCCTGATAACATGTCAGGTGCTCTGGACCACTGAGCTACCAGCTGGTAGCTCAGTGGTCCAGAGCACCAATCAAGATCTCCTCTAATTAGTGCTATGAACATTCCTTTTATGTTACATATAGATGGAAACATATGATTACAAGTATGCAGATAATAAAGAATGAAATAAACTCGACATATTCCATATCAACTAATAAATCAGCATTTTAGTGTTGAATTAAATTCTAGAGGAAAAATTATCTTGAGTGGGTGGGATATGAACCCACGACCTCCTGATAACATGTCAGGTGCTCTGGACCACTGAGCTACCGGCCGCCGATCAAGATCTCTTCTAATTAGTGCTATGAACATTCCTTTTATGTTACATATAGGTGCTATTCAGGCAATTTTTAGCCCAAGCAGCTTTCTATTTGCCATATAGATGGAAGCATATGATTAGAAGTATGCAGATAATAAAGAATGAAATAATGACAATTTTTCCTCTAGAATTTAAATCAACACTAAAGTGCTGATTTATTAGTTGATATGGAATACGTCGAGTTTATTTCATTCTTTATGCAATGTTTGTACATGTTCAGCCTGGGAAAATTTCACTCACTGTTGGGTTGCCAACATTAGAATCTTTATTTAATTTTATTCAGTTGGCATGGAGTAATAAACAATTACATTTCAGGTTGTGTGAATTTTGAATCGCTGTATATTTACACTCATTTTTAAAAAGCATTTTAAATATATTAGTTTTTCATATACAGATATAAAAAGCATATAAAGTAAACTAGTCATTAATTTGAAAGTGGGCTGTGTTTTTGCTGTGAAGCATACACAGTAAGTTTATTTTTAACTCTTTATTTAGTGTTATTGAGCAAAATGCTTGGCAGCGCTCAGCTTGAAAAGTGAATAAAATGTTAAAGCAAATTTCATCTGTTTGCACAGTGGAAAAATCTTTCAAAAAAAAAATTCTTTGTCTAGTTACGATTTTTCCTAAGCTAGAGATATAAACTGTTTCTTCTTTTAAACATCTGTTATTCTATCATATAAGCAATTTCTGAACCTTTATAAATCACATAAAGTTATAATTCACATTTTACTTCTCAAAATAGCACTCTTAATACCTTTCTTTCTTTACAAATTTGTTTCAGTTGGTTTCCTTTCTTCTAGAATATAATAACTATTAAATATTATACTAATTAACAGTGTAATATAGCCTTTAAGAACCTTTTTCATTAGCTCTATATTGTAATTTATAGCCAGAATTACTGTAAAAATTGCAAAAATTCAAGAGCAAGATCAATGGCATTCAAAAATGGTAGTTTTGTTATGTGGTTTTTATTTCATATGTGCATTACATATAGTTAAAATAAGGCAATAATAAAATGTTAAACAATGTTATGAATAACCCTATGTAATGGCTGTGCCAAAAATAGCCATTTTAATTTATTTAACAAAAAATATATTTTGTTATTTGACTTTTCATTGTTAGTTTTAGCATGATGCATGATTTTTTTTACTGTCCTTTAGTGCTTTTTGTTCATTGCATTCAGATGTAAAGTTGAACTAAAGTTTATGAATGGCATTTTTAATTTATTTATAGGTAAAACTGTGCCACACTTCCTTGGTGTTCCTCCAGCTGTTCCTCCTAGGATATCCCCTAGCACTGTAAGTTGAACTAAAGTTTATGAATGGCATTTTTAATTTATTTATTGATAAAACTGTGCCACACCTTCTTAATTTCAGTGTTTAATTCACAATGGTAACATTTTGGAAAAATATTGAAAGTTATTTAGAAAATGTAATAATAGTATTTCAGCTTATTTGATAAAAATATTAAATACCTTCTTGGTAGGGGTAGTAGGGTACTTCTTAGTACATAGGGTGTAAGGGTAATTACTTAGAGCAGTGTGATCCAACTGATTGCCTGCAAATTTTTATGTTATTCTTATGCAAGCACTTAGGCCTCGCCTAACACAATAACGAATGACATACTGCTGTTCCATCTGAATTTCCAACATTCTTAACGAACATCTATGACACACAACTCAAATCACAGTCTTAACACAACAGCAGTCAACACCAAATGACCTTGGCATGTGGAGCCTCCTTCGCAGCGGTCATGCACAGCGCCATCTAGTGTTACTTACGAGTACTTATGGTCAGTCCATGAATTAAATGATCACCCCTCTTACAGTTGTATTGGTGAAATGCTCTACATGGAAAAAGGGTAAATTTTTCATTGAGAATAATAGTAAAGAATCGATCTAAAAGTTCAATTCTCATCACAAAACAAATATTATGACTTATGTTAGGGATGTGTCTGTCCCATATATAGCTGACTTCACCAAATGCACAATGCTTGATTTTATATTATGCCTCATGGAAGCTGAACTTTTCCCTGTACCTTTTTTTGACCAAATGTTCCACAAAATACAGTTAAAAAACTGTGCTCAGGGGAACTATCATAATTTTCAGTAAATCAGGAATTGTGAAATATATAAAATGAAATTAAGAAGCATGTTATGAAAAATGCCAGCTTTATAATACTTTGATTTTTTGCCTTTATGTCTGAAATTGAGAATGTAACCGTTATATTTGATGAAATAAAGGTTAATGTTTTTATATATTTTCATTGTGTATTTTTTTTTTATAGAATTGCAATAGAAGATCATGTGTTGCATTCTAGATAGCTATATTTTTATTTCCATGCTATTTAATTGTAAAATCTTAGTTTCATTTAAGTACAAGCAGTGGAGTAATTATGGCTTGTAATGTTTGAAATCTGTTGTATTTAATAGTGTTAATGTTTTCTTTCCCAAAAGCATTATTTTTTCTTTAACCCTTCCAAGGTCACTTTTGAACTTGTACATTGACAGAATACGCAATAAGAGTTCAAAAACGTCAAAAGACTTCTTTTGTACAACACATGAAACTTCAATTTTTTTAAAAATAGATTTTTTTAACATTTTTTAATATATATATATACTCTGAAAAACGTATATTTTAGAGGTGTTAAAAAATGTCTTTTTAATATATGATGAATTTTTGTCCAAAATAAAATATTCGTGGAACACTTCCAGTTGCCATTCAGATAGCTCAAATCACGGTATTGTCACACTTACTCTTCCCATTGAAACAAAGCTTTTCTGCTGCTAAATTTGCATTTAGGTTACAGTTTGAATTGATGCCAATCACATTTTCTTAAAAGTTTGGGAAACTTTCAAAAATAAATCATAATTATTTTTTTTTGTAGAGCAATTTGGAAGTGTTTACCAATTATGTACTTTTACTCTTGTTTTTTATTTTAATCTCTTTTTTTTACTCTAAATTTATTTTAAATATTCCTATACTTAATCACTTACTGGATATATTACAATGTAGAAAAATCGATATATTTTGTGTAATTGTTTTGTGTAAAAGTTTCTGTGGCAGGCAATTCAAAGTGATTTTATTATGAAATCATTTCTGGTAGCTGTGCATAGAATAATCGTTGAGTGTTTTTATATTTTGAAAGTTTATCTTTGATATTTTTATCTGTGATATGTGAATATTATAATTGTTAAATTTTATATCTGTTATATATATTTTTAAAAATGGAAATGGCTGCATCATCATCGAAAGTCATCAATGAAGAACTGAGAAAAGTGCATCCCAATAATGCAATTTTTTTTTTTATGCAATATTTTGGAGAATCAGCCTCTGATATATTTGAAGGCTTTTCCAATGCTCCCCCAAAATTCAATACCCAAAGAAAAAAAATTATAATGTTTAGTAAAACAAAGTAGTCAAGTATAATGCTGGTTTCATGTTTCAAGTAAATATTATAGTATTCAGGAAGAAATTTCCTTTTAATTAATATAAAATTGAATCACTTTTATTTGTCAGGTTTTCCAAAATTAAACCTTAATTGCATAGTCTGATCTATTTTTTTTTGCTCTATCACTGTAAAAAAATCTTATTAAAATTAATTTGCTTTAAAATTCATAATTAAATTCTGTTTAATTTGGTATGTAATATGACCTATTTCAGTTGATTAGTTTTTTTTTAGTTCTGAAGTTGACTTGTTGATATGACTCATCACAGTTGGCACAAAGCCTGGACCTTTCTCAAAATATATAGTACCAAGAAAAAAAATTTCAAAACGGGAGTAATTTTCTTGCTTCAAGTATATATTTATTTGTAGTAAAGAATCACAGAATAAGTCCTGTAGACATGGAACTCATGAAATAATGAGCTGAAAAAAAATATTAATTCCATCTCTAATGAGGCAACAGAGTTGTCCACTTCCCGGATAGATGGTGCCACTGTGCAAATCAAATAAAAAAAAATCCAGAAAGTTTATAACATCACACAAGCTGAGAAAAGGTTAGCCATTGGTGGTGTAGTGGTAACATAACAGACATGTTTTCTGGAGACGTGGGTTCGAATCCCACTCATAGTAATTATTTATTTTTTGCTATTTAGAAATAGCCTTTCTCTTCATGTGCATTATAATTATTTCTGCCTATTTTTTTTTATAAATTTTTATTTGCATTGCCAGATGCATTTTTTACTACATAACTCTAAACAAAGCCCTATTAAATTAAAACTAGTTGTCTTTTTTTGTTAAATATTTTATTTTCAGAAAATCCAGAATTAAATGCTGATTAATTTTGCATATAATATGCCATATTTCCTTTCATTAGTTATTTGGGAAAAAATTTCTAAAGTTAATTTTTTGGGGGCCTTTGGATGTAAATCAGTTTTCAGGTGGAACCTGGAAGTGTTAAGTAGTTCAATAAATTATATTTAGGAATCATTTCCATTCAGATTTTAAACTTATATGAAGTATCATGCATAAAAATATCTGCTTTTTTTTAAAATAAACTTTTTTCAAGGCAACTCCTAAGAAAACCAGTATTCAAGGAGGAGGAGGAGAAGAAATACAGACAAATCAAAATGAAGAAACGGATTTTGCTGATTTTACCAATTTTGATGAGTCTGATAGTTCTAATTTACAACCGCAGCTAAAGGTAATATAATACAGTTATTAGTTTGTTATTATTTATGCAGGCTAATAAATTAATGTCTATTTAACTTTGCCTTGAGTGTTAGGGTGTAAGAATTCAGTTAGTAATAGTGATGAGTTGGATGAGCCTACTCAGCCTCAAAATAGCAAAAATGACTGGGCTCAAACCGGTTTGGGCTTAGAATAATTTAAATTTCAAGTATTTGTTGTAGCTCAAATTTTAATCAATCTTTAATAATTAAAAATGAGCACCATGTGGTGTTCAATAATTTTTTATGTATTCTTTAGCTTTATATATGAATAGCTCTTTGCCTTTATAATGATGTTACCCATGAACTTTCAGTTTCTACTAGTATTTCTAATATTTTTCATTCTAAATAGTTTAACATTTTTTTTTCACCAAATGATTGTAATTTAATATAAGAATAAAATAAATGATTAGAGATGTTTTTATGTATATATATATATCTTATGATGTGTCAGAGAAACTTTTCCCCCAAATTGGGCTCAACAATTGTCGAAATAGTTTTGGCCAGTAATTTTGGGCTTCAGGCTCGAAAAATTTAACCCAAACTCATCTCTAGTTGGTAACATGCCAGGTTTGCTACCTCTCACTTAAGATTCACCAGAATTGAGATTTTCTCTGTTTGCACCCTGTTTTCAGTTAAAACACAATGGGTATGAAAAAAGTCACCCCATCTATTGGATGAGATGTTAAGCTGTGGTCTCATGTGCAGCAGATATGACTCTCATGCACATGAGATCATGACAATGTGTCTCTCAGTACAATAGCTTAATTTTAGCTTTTATCTTTGATTTCATAATTTTTTTCATTGTTATTTTTATGTGCAATAGAACTGTTGATTATATAATTTTTTTTTAATTGCTATTTATTGCAGACTGGAAATCTAATCCCCTTTATTCTTGCAAATTGCAATTTACTCTCTTAATTTTGCCTGTAGTTTGAGATTATTGCAAAGTGAAAGATTATTGTATATAATTAAAGAAAAATTCATTATAGCTTTCATTTTATTGTAATATTAAAATATAAATCCAACTTCATCATTGAAAATTAAACTCATATTTGTTTTCATTTTTAGTCTGGTGCATTTGAGATCTATAAGAAACCTTTTTTGTCACATGCATGTAAGTACTTTGTGCCATTTTTAAAGCAAAAGCTATTTTTTATTTGAATTAAAATTCTGAGGTTTGAAATATACACTGCACGACATTGAAATTGCCCCACCCAGAAGGAGTGAGGGGATAGGGATGAAATGTATCACACACGTAGCAATACGTATTGGCATACCATGATTTAATTTGCAGCCACTTACATAATGCAGCACAATGTGACTGCCTCAATGGGTGGTTGCACTGCCGTAAATGGCAATAAAAGCAGCAATACGGCATGGAGTCATACAGTCAACAGATATGGCCCTGAAGAATTGCACACCGAGCATTATTGACTTACTCCCATAATTAATCGAGATTTGGCACCTTCCAGTGAGAGGATTCACATGTCCAATATGGTCCCACGGATTTTCTATTGGGGATGAATCTGGAGATCATAATGGCCATGGTAGTACTTGAACATGTTGCAAACATTGTCTGGAGACTCTAGCAGTGTGTACACAGGTGTTGTCGTGCTGGAAAATGAGCTGCTGCATGCCTCCCAGGAATGGTAATAAAACAGGCTGCAGAACCCATGCTAAAGGATTATGCAGCTGTCAGTGTTCCCGTGATGCAGACAAGAGGTGACATGCTGTCATATCCAATAGCACCCCATACCATTGTGCCTGGCTGATGGATGGTGTGCCATTCGCGAACGAAAGCTGGATCCGTCCTCTTGCCAGGTTGTTACCATATACAGACCCATCGTCAATCGTCAGCACCTGGACAACAGGATTCATCACTAAATACAAAAGTATTCCATTTGTGACCTCAGTTCGTATGACTTCAGCACCAAGTGAGACAAGTGCTGTGATAATTTGCAGTCGATGTAACGGTTGCCTAGAGTGCAGCTGTGCCTCATGCAACCTTTGGTTTACCGTTCAGGTCGTTATGGGGACGTCAATGGCTGTTGATACAGCCATTGAATATTGCTGGCAGTGCCCTGTGGGGATGAACAAGCATGCTGAACAATGTGCCTATCAAGCCATGCTGACATCTGTTGGACAGCACCATTCCCTCTGCGATGCGTGCTAGAGCCTTCATTTCGCCACTGTTGCCAACAGCATTCAACATTTGTGCATCCTGATGAACATGAGCAGCAACATGAGTGTAGTCCATCCAGCTTCACATAGGCCTATAATTCTTCCTCTCTCAAAAGCATCTAAATGGTGATAAACCTGCCAACAGCATGTACCAGGCATTTTCAGCCTTTGCTGAACAATTTCCAAATGGAACCACCTAATCTCAGCCATTTGCACAACTTGCACTTACATAAACACAATACCATCCCTGTTCCTTCTTGCACCTTTTATCTCTTGAGCCACACACGTCATTGGCTCTGGATTGTTATTTGCATATCTCAACTGCGCGCACTCACCCTTCTATTTGCATGTTTGTATGACATGTCCTTCTGGGTGGGACACTTTCAGTGTCAAGCAGTGTAATTCAACTATAATTTTCCCAGAATTCCAAAATTATATTTCTTTATTTAAGCATTTTTAATTTGTTATCTTTCAATCTCATTAACTTTTATAAAGTTTGATTTTCTAAGTGAAAATTAATGAAATACACTCAATTGAGAAAATTACACTCTAAGCTATTTTGGAAATGGGCTATTTACCCATGATGACGTGTCAGGTGCTCTGACTGCTGATCAAGATTTCCCACACACACACACACCCTCTTATTACTGCCATACAATTGTCTCAGGGTACCCAAATTTTTCACACCACAAGCTAATTTTAAGATTTATTTAGAGAACTACTAAATTTTTATTTACTTTTGAATATAAAGCAATAAAAGGGAGATGCCATTAGTAGTAAACAGTTGAAAATAAATAATTTAACTAATGCTTAACGTATTAAAAACATTTTCTGTCTTTGCAGTAAATCTCAAAACATTTTAGTAGGAAAAATTACCATACATCTTAAAAACTATCTCTAATCCTTACCATACCATGCTGTAGGTAACTCCTACCTTGCTAAAAGGCCGCTGGTAGCCTCCAAGCGCCATATGAGCACCCTGTCCTAGTCTCAAGTAGATGTCATGATTGCAGATGATGTCTCCATCCATCAGAGCTCTTCCAGGCTCTTGTGCAATATCAGTAGTTCTCCAAAGCGATTCAACTGGTGTTTTTTTTTCAACATATCTCATTTTTTACATGTCTTCATGCATTCACATGTTGGTATACATATACTTTGTTTAGGTATATTTTTGATTCAAACTACACTAATGAGATATCAAATCCCCCCCCCCAATCATCACTTCAGCATTAAGTTTAAAAATGTGCATGTGTAGTTTCAGATTATCCCTATTCAGTATCACATAGTATATTTATATGAGTAACATAATTGTTCTTCTAAATAGGATTTTAATTGACTTCTATTAATTTTAAATGTGCTCTTAGCCTCATCAGGTGTAAATACAAGCTGTACATCAGGTTCAACAAGCTTTCTTATAGACCAGGTGAGTAAAATTTGGTTCATTTGGTCAACATTGGAAACAGATAATAAAAATTTAGCTGCATTCATATTTACATATATCTGGTTTAATTCTTCTTGAAACTATGCTAGTGGAAAAGCAAATTCCCCCTCTTCCCCACCACCACCGTCATCACTTCAGCAAATTTAACGAGATTAACCATTTAAAAAATTATATCAGTCATTACAACCACCTTAGTGTAGCGCCCTCCCTAAAGAAATAGTGTGAATATGCCACTGGTGTGTCATTTACAATGTCTGACAAAACTAGATAAGACTCATTTAAATATGATATATAATTTAATATGATACAATGTCTGACAAAACTAGATAAGACTCATTTAAATGTCTAGATCTCTGTTTAGGTTCCCCTGCTTCCTTTATAAAAAAAATTATTGTCAATCACCTTTTTATTTGATAACTTATGGGAAACATTCCAAATGAGTACATTGTGGCAATAGGTTAATATGTGGTATGTGTTATTACCCAGGCATAGTAAGTATGGCTTTGTCTATTTGCAAATATATCTCTGTAAGAGACTGATTTTCTTTCTTCTTATTATAAACTTATGTGTATTTTACAGTTTTCAGTATCAGTCAGTGTTTGGAGCAAATAGTTCTTAAACAGTTGTTAATTAATAATTGTTTCAGTTAAGGTTAATGCTTAATAAAAGTCCCTGATTTTACAATACCAGCCACATGACAGATGGAGGAGAAAGTAAATAATAAAATATCGTTATTCTCTGTACAAATGAGGAACTTTTTATTATAGGAAAAATATTAGAGAAGTGGAACAATTTTGAATTCAAATAGCTTGAAATATGTCAGTATGCCAGATTAACATATGTTAAGCTATCAATAGCTACCTTTCATCTTCCTTTGTAATTCATCTTTAACCAGTGTGTTTAACCTTTTGCCAAATACTCTAATATATTTAGATTTTCTTTCCTCTGTATAACATATTTTACAACAAATATATTTACAGTTCACAGTATCTATCACTTCTCGAAGCAAATAGTTATAAAACAGTGATTAATTATTGATTTAAAAAAAAATCCATTTTTAAAATGCCAGCTCCATATTTCCTATATGATGAGGCAAAAGTAAATAATAAAATGTGATTATTCTCTGTGCAAATGGGAAATTTATCATTATGGTAAATTTTTAGAGAAGTGAACAATTTTGAATTCCAATAGTTAGAAATATGTTCATATGCCAGATTGAGATATGAGATGCCAGTTTATTAGGTACACCACCCCTCATCACAAAAATGGCTCATTCCAGTTTCATGTAATACATCAATGTGTCCATGGTGTGCAGTGTATATCAGGCAGACCAGCTCAAGCATCAGTTAGAGTTGGATTGAGCATCAGAATGGTCAAAACAATCAACCTGAGTGACTTTGGAAGTGGCATGATAGTTGGTGCTAGGCATGTGTTGGTTCCTGGGGTTAGTAGAATGTAATTTATCTGTGATGTCCAAGTAATGGACTGGAGCCTTCAGATGGCTCCAATCCATTCATAACATTTTGCTTATTAATATCATTCTTGGTATTCACGGAATTACTGCCATTCCATTCATTAACTTATGATACTGTTAGGATGTTTTTCTGACCAACATCTTTACTTAAAATATTGGCCTGACTACATAATAACTCATAAGCATCCTTGCTAAGGAGCATCGAGTTACATAGCTCAGGTGTAAGGGCATACAATACTTCCACTGGAAAGTTAGCAATTACTGTATTTCTGCTCACTTCAGCAAGTTGTAATTCTAACTTGATCAAGTCAGCTGTGACTGAGTGGCCAAATGTGCTGCAATATTAATCTTTCCTTATGGTTTAAGGTAATGTGCTGGGACTACTTCAGGACCACATAGATTTGGGTCCCAGTATCCAGAATGCTATTTATTTTATCATCACCTATCCTGACTATAATTTCTTCTAACTATCCAATAAACTTCTGCTTCTCTCTGTTATTACAACCTTGATGGCTAGCCTCCTTAAACAATTCCAAGACCTCGGCTACGATAGCAGTTTCGTTAATTGTTTTGAATCATCGACTCGAACTTGTTGAGTGTGTGTCTGTCGTCTTTTAGGGCAATCCTTTCTAAAATGCCCTACCACTCTGCAAACATAGCATTTTGTGTATGAGTAGGCAGGCAAAGTTCTTGCTTTATCTGTATTTTGTGGCTTTACATCCTGGAAATGAAAATTCCTGTGGACTTGAGGCATTTTGTATTTCATTTGCTCTGCAAACATAGACCTTCTAGGAGCTGATAGGCTGTGTGCATGTAACTCAGCTGTTTCATCCAGCTTTTGTGGTTTGAACCACGAATCGCCCTCCTAACAGATCATATAGCTCAGTGTTTCTGTAGGTAGCAGGGTTTTAATTTTGTCAACCACCGTTAATTTGACAAGACATGACTGATTTTGTAGAAATTCTGCATTTCTACTCTAATAATTCATAGAATTCTCTAATCTGTTGGTGAAACTAAACCAACTCATCATCTTTTTTTTTAGCTTCATCAAATCTTTTTCTGTATGCAGTGGGAGTTAAACAACATTCAGATAAAATCTTCTCTTTGATCAGTTCTTATGATTTTAACTCTTCAATGCTGATAGAAGCTATTGTGTTTGCCGCAAACTTTCCCAATAGTGCCATGTTTATCTGGGCTTGATTTTCTGCTGCTATCTTATTTATAACAAACATTTTCTCAGCCTTTAGGAGCATTAAGGGAGTTCCTCCTCATATTTTGGTGGATCTGGTAATGCATTTTTAATAATGCTCATCTGACTACTAAGAAAATTTGAGCTACCTTCGCTAGGACATGCTCTATTTCCTGCACTAATCTTGGCCAGCTCTACATCTAAATTATCTACATCTAAATTAACATTTACAATTGACTCCATCACTTACTTAATAATACAAACGCACCTGAAATTAAAGTAAAATGTAAAATTACACAAAATTTCTAACCTAAAATTAAATTTTGAAAAGAAGCAATTGGCAAACAGAAATCATATACTATAAATATATTTTCTGATACTGGTGTGTTTCTCTTGTTGAGTATCTCCTATGCCTCTGTTGCTCACGAATGCTGAATCAGTAATGGAAATCTTGATGCACTGAATCACTATGGATTGTTCCAAATAGTGAAGAATCGATGAGCACACTAGTTCACTCGAACACAATTCTGCAACCGAAGAGCTACACAGTTCTGTAATCTAAATGATTAATTTCATAGTTCTGTAATTCAAAGAACTACACAGTTCTATAATCTAAAGGAATAATTTCACAGTTCTGTAATCTGAAGGAATAATTTCACAGTTCTGTAATTCAAAGAATTGATTTCGCAGCTCTGTAATTTGAAGAACTACACAGTTTTGTAATCTGAAGGAATAGTTAGTGGGATCTTGTTGTTCATGCACAATATTGTGTCGATCACACAAATTTTCCTCATCCGGCTTCCCAAGTCAAAATAACACCAATCCTGTCAGCTGTTGACAGTTGTCAGTTCCTGGGGTTAGTAGAAGAGCATCACTAGCATGTCTGCTGAGCAGCAGACCCACGCCTTGGTGATGCTTTCCATCCTCCCTCCCTGTAAAGAGAAATTTAAAGTTATTTTTAAGTATCTCACCTTTACCAGTCCATCTGGTCTCTTGCAAGCCTAGAATATCTAGGTTATAGCGCTGGAATTCCTGCATGAGGACATCAAGAGAATAATCTCTATGTAATGTCCTCACGTTCCACGTTCCTGCAGAGAGAAAATGATTAGTAGATTAGTAGGTAGAAGGTAGTAGGTAATTAGTAGATTAGAAAGGTTTCTTACAGCAAAATTTCAGACAAGCATTAAAGACTTGAATGTTATCTGCTGTTATGCCCCCACTGAGGATTCTGATGAGGATGAGAAGGATAGGTTTTACAGACAACTTCAGGATATTTTGAATTCTGTCAAGAAAGGAGATATTGCCCTTGTTCTTGGTGACTTCAATGCCAAAGTTGGTACCGACTCTGACCTTTGGGGAGGAGTAATAGGCCCTTTTGGTATTGGTAGCTGCAATGGCAATGGGCAACGTTTCCTACAGGTAAGTAAACTCAATGGTTTCAGAATAACTAACACATATTACAAACACCGCGACATACATAAATACACATGGGTTTCACCTGATGGGCTGCATAAGAATATGATTGATTATATATTAATTAACAGCAAATGGGCTAGTTCTGTTAGAAATACCAGGGCATATAGGGGAGCTGAAATTGGATCTGACCATTACCTTGTTAAAAGTGTCTTGCAACTTAAACTTAAAAAGTGTTGTGCTAGGGTTAGAAAATTTACCTTTAATACTGAAGCTCTGAAAGACCCAGTTATAGCTAAAGCTTACCATGATAGGTTACTTAGTCATTATGACAGTCATGGTTTGCTTAATACTGAAGTTGAGGAAGAATGGGGCCATTTTAAACAGGCTTTTTTGGAAACTAACAGTACTCTTTTAGGGAAAAAGGAGCAGAGGAGGCAGAATTATTTAAGTGATAAGGCACTTGAGCTTATTTCAGAAAGAAGGAACTGCAGGAATGTCCTTAATCAGTACCCTACTAGTCCTAATAGAAAGGATTACAGAGAGCTTAATAAACGTGTAAAGGATCAGTTAGCTACTGATAAGAATCTTTGGCTTGATGGCCTTGCTGACAAAGCTGAGGAAGCAGTTAGACAGCACAACAGCAGAGAGCTGTACCAGATAGTTAATGTTTTGTGTGGTAGAAAACGAACAGGTATACAAGGATTGAAGGATAAACAAGGCAAGGTTATAGAAGGTGAGGATTCTGTCATGGCTAGGTGGGCTGAGCATTTCAGTGATGTTCTAAACAATGTGGTTGGTTCTACTCCCATTGTTTGCAATGATGATAGATGCATTGGTGGCTTTAATGTTGGCCCTATAACACAATCTGAAGTTAGTTTGGCTATTTCTAAACTTAAACTTCATAAATCCCCAGGGGTGGATGAAATTACTACGGAAATGCTTAGAGCTGGGAATGTTTCAGTTACCATTTGGATGACTGAAATTTTGAATAACTTTTATGATAAAGGCATGGTTCCTAAAGATTTTACCAGAGCTATTATTATCCCTATTTTCAAAAAAGGTGATCGCAGTTCTTGTGATAACTATAGGGGTATCAGCCTACTCTCTGTTCCAGGTAAAGTTCTTTCCATGATTCTGCTTAATAGAATTAAGAATCTGGTTGACAGGCAATTGCGTGATGAGCAATGTGGATTCAGAAGTGGTAGGGGATGTGTAGATCAGATATTTTCACTTGGGCAGATTCTTGAGAAATGTTTCGAGTTTCAGAAACCTTTGGTTGCTAGCTTTGTTGATTTCAAAAAGGCTTTCGACTCTGTTGATCGTCATAATTTGTGGTTGATTGTGAGATCATATGGTATACCAGACAAGTTAGTTAACATAATGAAAGCTCTCTATAATAACACTGAGTCATGTGTGAGGGTTGGTAAGTCTTGTAGCAATTGGTTTAGCATTACTTCTGGTGTTCGACAAGGGTGCATTTTGTCTCCTTTTCTCTTTAGTTTGGTTGTTGATTATGTTATGCGAGGTTCACTTCAAGGTAAAGCTTTTGGCCTTGGGTGGGCTGGAGATGCGAAAATTTCTGATTTGGATTGTGCTGATGATTTGACCCTTTTGGCAAGTGATGTTGATGAGATGAACTCTTTCATTCGAGCTGTTGATGGGACTGGTAGTACAGTGGGTTTGGTTATAGACAGAGAGAAAACTAAAGTGATGAAGGTTGGTCGGGCAGGTTGTGATTCGGTTGATCTGAATGGTTGCAGTCTTGAGCGGGTGTCACAGTTTAATTACCTTGGGAGCTGCGTGGCTGATACTGGTGATGTGCGGCATGAGATTGGCAGGCGAATAGGTATTGCTGCCGGGACTTTTGGGAATCTATGGAGATTGTGGAAAAATAGGCGTATACGCCTAAAGACTAAAATTAGACTGTATAATGGTTTGGTTCTTTCTTGGGTTAGTTGTGGTGGTGGGGCTTGGACACTGTGTAAACGGGATAGCAGGAGGCTAGATGCTTTTGATTCTAGATGCTTACGCAGTATCTTGGGTATTAGGTGGTTTAACTTTGTAACTAATGATGAGGTTGGGCAAAGGAGTCTGCGGCCTCCTTTAAGCAGCATATTGTGCAGAGAGAGACTCCGCTGGTTTGGCCGTGTTGCCCGTGTGGATAATTATAGATTGGCGAATAGGGTTATGAACAGTGTGCCTGGGGGCCTCAGAGGGAGGGGGAGACCTAGGATGCGGTGGGCAGACAGTGTCAAACAGGACCTTGTTAGAATTGGTGTACAGTGGCCGGATGCAGCAGATGTAGCTCAGGACAGATATGCTTGGAGAATTAAACTGCGTGGTCTGGTTGGACCTCCGTAGCCCATGGCTGCTTGAGGATGATGATGATGATGGGGTTAGTAGAATGTAATTTATCCACGATGCCCACAGGTAAGGACGTAAGCTTTTGGTTCATTCTGTTATTGGGCTTTTGCCGTTTAAGGATTGCAGAATGATTACCAACTCCAATCTTTTAACAATAACAACAGATTTATTTTGATGATTTATCTCAGAGTCTCCCTGAGCACTGATGTTGGCTACTGACTAGGTTAACCAGAAACAACCATCTGCAGGTTGTTTAACAGGCTGTGACTCTATGTACCTACCAGAGGAAAACCTCTCACCTTGTGAATTATCTATTCATTGAACAGCTGCTGTCCACGTCTGCTCCAGCCAGGCACTAACTCAGAACTCCTTGACCTGAGAGCGTGCCAGTTCTACCATCTTCCAAACTGTGGTCCTCCTCAGCTTTTCACACACAACCATTTCAAGGATTTACTGAGAATGGTGCAAAAAACTACCAGTGATCAGTAGGCCTGTGGATGAAAACAACTTGTGAATCAGAAGGGCAAAGGAGATTGGCGAGATACATGCAAGCGAACAGATAGGCCACAACTAAACAAATCACAGCAGAGTTAAATATTGGTGTGCAGAAGGTCATCTCCAAATGCACCATGTATCAGACCTTGTCATGAATGAGCTAAACAGCTGCTGACCATGTCAAGCACCAATGTTGTCAGCAAAGAACACAAAAGTGCATCTCAAGTGGGTACAGGAGCATTGACACTAAACTGTTGAGGACTGGAAAAAGGCAGCCTTACTGGACAAATGAAGTTTTCTGTTGCATCATGCTGATGGATCAGAATTTGGCACAAGCAACATGAGGCCATGAAGCCATCTTGTCTGGTGTTAACAGTACAGGCAAGTGGTGGTGGTGTGGGGAATGTTTTCCTGGCATACATTAGGCCCCCTTATATCCATAGAAGGACATCTGAATGCCATGGTATATTTGAGCATCATTGCTGACCAAGTTCATCACATCTGAGTGAGGCTACTGTTTATCTTCATTTAGATGGTCACTTTCAGCATGATAATGCACCTGCTCACAAGGCACGCAGGGCAGGGGTGACTCAGTCAGTAGGCACCAGGCTCATAATCTGCAGTTCCCAGGTTGAGCCCCAACTAGGCCAGTGTTGAGATTTGTCTCTGCAAAACTCCGTGCCCTGCTCATGGTCAGTAGGAGATACTGATGGGCTTGGAAAGGCCACTGTCTGTCAGATGGGATGTTAAATTGTGGCCCCACATGTGGGGGATCCATACCCTGTGTGCATTAAAGAACACGCTGGGTGAACTTGATGGAAGGCTACCATATGTTTCCCAACAGCTGTTCCAGTGGGTTCCCTCTCCCAACCTTCTCTGAGCCCTTGATCCTTGTGGACTGGCCATTTAACCTATTTTGTGCAAAAAAAGTGCTGCTCAAAGGTAAACAACTCAATACAACACAAGGCACGTATCATCCCTGAATGGTTCCAGAAACATGCTGATGAGTTTTTCTTGCTTCATTGGCCTGCACAATCCCCAGATCTAAACCCTATCGAGTGTCTTTGGGATGAGGTGGTAAGTGGTCTTTGCAGTGAGACCGTGCCACCATCCAATTTTCAGCAACTGCGCAACACAATCATTTCCATATGATACAACATTCATGCACAGCACATCTTGTAAATTGCATGCCCTGGCAAATTTCAGCTGTTCTGAAGGCCAAAGGAGGTGCAACACACTACTAGGTAGGTATACCTAATAAACTGGCAATTTATTAGGTTGGATCAATATATGTAAAAATCCAGACTGAGTCTGGGTTAGGACTGCAAAGGATTAATGTTGTCACTATATGGTGATATATTCTGTTTAAAAAAGTTTTTAAACAGAATCTGTTTTAAAATCTGTTTAAAAAAGTTTTTGAAAAGAAATTTGATGTGTGTCAGATTGAACTGTGCCAAGTTTTTCATAGGTAACCTTTATTTTCCCTGATAGCTGTGCAGTAAGTGAACATTCAATAATAGCCTGCCAGTATTTATTAAAAGTGTTTATGCCACTATTTAAACAACTATGTTCATCACATACTTGTTTAAATTTGAGATTGCATTTCATGTGATTACATAAATATCCATGAACATCTTGACTGGTCTACTTATAGTGCCTCTGTAACTCAAATAGTTAATAAGCCATCCATTCTATAACATTCTACTTCCAGAGTAGAAACATGTTCTAAAAATTAATGTTTTATTTAAAAACACTTAATTTTAATACTGAAAGATTTAACAGTTTAGTCAGTTTAAAAGAAAATAATCATATTTGCTTTCCAGACTTCAACACCATCTGCAGCCACAGATGACAGTACAGCTCTACTAGTTGATATCAGCCAACCTGATGATTCATTGTCAGATAGAAAACGCCATCTTTCTGCACCCCCTCTAGCACTAACTGCTACAACAATCATGTAAGTAACTTTTGTGTAATTTAACAGTTTTTGTTCTTGTCCAACTTTCTAAAATATTAATTTTTATTTCTGTGTCATTACCAGCCAGCCTTACAACAGCCAGTGAGATTAGTAACACTGCTGATTTGGCTATTATTTATGACAAGTAGATGGCTAGTAAGAAAAATAAATGGACTGGAAGTAGTTAGGAAAAGCAATGAATTTGAGTACTATATGATGCAAAAATGATTTAGCATAAGTAATTATAATTATTATAACAGAGTTTGACAGAATTGGTAAAAAAATAATCTTTCATTAAAAGTGCATTGAAAAGATAAAAGGTATTTAATATGACCCACTTGTATAGTTTAATTTTTATTCATAATTAGATTTAGACCTGTGTTAGTTTAATCTTCGGACCAGATTTAAATTTCTTCGCTATTTTCCATCATACATAAAAAAAACGAAAAAAAATTTTTTTTTCATAAAAACAGCTTTTATCCCACCTGAGACAAAGAATATTAAAACAGTTTAAAAAAGAATTCAATGGCGATGATTATATCATTGAAACAGTACAAAAATTTAGTTTTGACCAGTTAGGCCTCCAGGTGCTCTTCCAGGTAAATCAAAATTTCTCACTAACACTAGTTATCCATGCATTAATACATTAAAATGTTTTTGTTGGTTTTTAAGATATCCCTTCTAATCTGAACTTGCAGTTGCACAAAGTAGGTACTTCAACAGGTGTGGTGGAACTATCTGTTGCAGGAATTAATTATATAGCCTTAGTGAAGAAATGAGTGACAATCCAATAATTCACCTTGTAAAGCAACTGTATGTATGTAATTGGAAGGTTCCGGGTTCATATCTCAGTCAGTTTGAAATAGTCAGTTTTTCGGCTCTCTCCTTGTTCTATGTTTTACAATCACTGCATTATTAAAGTCCAACTGAACTAAAAATTAAGATTTTTCCATTTAAAAGCAAATAATATATTAGAAACAGTGCAAGTTCTGTAAATTTAAGATTCATTGTTAATGAGTTAAAGGTTATTTCAGAAAGGACATGAACATAATTTGTTCATGTCCTTTCATCATCATTGACATCAGAAGCAACAAGAATTCAGGCCAGGAACAGAATATTTTAATAAGATCCAGAACTGATTTAAATTAAATAGATTAATTATAAATACTATTAAAAAAAGTGTATATTTCAAATTGAGAGAAAATCAGCAAAATTATTTTCATAATAAAATTCTTTTCCATTCACAGAATTGTATGACGGTAAGCTGTATATGTGAAAAAATATAGGGTGTAGACAATTATTAGTATTTAGGTTACATTGATCGAAGTTTATTGTGGAAAATACAGATAAATGATGTAATTAAAAAAAAATTAACTCCATAACCAAATATTTATTTGGAACTTTGTGATTACTTCTGTTCTAAAAATGTTATATTTTGCTTGGGTTAAATCATACCTGCTACAATGTTTATTTTCTTGGGGAGATGTTTGTTGTACCACAAATGAAGCTCTCCAATATGCCCAAAATCAAACTGTTAGATGTATATTTCAAATGCAAAAATATGATAGTCTAATAAATGTTTACAATAAAGAAAATATTTTACAAATTAGGAAAGTGTACATTTTTCAAATATTAAAATATGTAAAAACTTATTTGGAATCAATTTCATCATCGAATATTTCCAAAGCTAATGCGTTTTTCACTTATCTATGTACTTATCTAGTAAATTATTCAGTGCTTTACCAATAGACTTAAATGATTAATAATGAAGGGGAATTTATTGGGAAAATCAGGAAGTGGCTGTTTATTCTGGAGAATGTACCATATTTGTTTTAGGACTGATAATTGCAATTGTTTTGCTTTTTGCAAGGTAAATTTATTGATATGTACAGCCTTTCAATAATAAATTGTTATTTGCTATTGAGTTGCTTAATTTCCCCCAAAATACGAGTATATACATATTTTCATTATCACCGTAAATGGAAAACGAGAAATTTCATTCTGTGTTTGGTTATCTTAAATTATTCTTCATTTACCATGAAATATGAAGGTATCCAATGAATGGAGAAAATGAAAAAGAAGAATCCAATGAATGGAGTAGCCTGCATTCCCTCTGGATCTCAATAGAACATCTATGGAATGCCTTGGGAAGATGTATTACTGCTTCTTCAACCCTCTCCTTAAACCCTCTGGGACTTCTCATTCTCTAATTCTCTTCAGACTACTCATTGCTCTCCCATTCTTTGGATTATCTTATTAAGGGCATGAATTGACATTGTCAGGCCTGCATTAATGCTAGAGGGGCCATATCCCCTATTGGCTTTCTTTTTTCACATACTTTTCTTAATTTTTTTTATAATAGCAGCTGCTTAAGGGGGTATTTATTTTTTATTTTTTATATGTAAATCACTTTAATCAAAATTTTCATGAGTTATCACAACATTATCTTTATATCTTCATGTGAATATTTGATGAAACTTGGACTCTGCCACCCCTTTCTCCAATTTGCTCTTAGATATTAATGATTAATATACTTAAATTTAATGTCATTTTAAAGTAATTGAAAATCTTCCATTGGAAAATAGGTCATACATACTCTGGTCAAACTTACTGCAGCTATGGTTGTTAGTTTGTTTGCAAATTTGTCACCCCTAGCAGCAGTATACCTATTCCTCACTTTACATGTTTTTGTTTTGAGAGCTACTTTGATCTGCACATTCATCAATTTTGCTTTAACATAGTTTTGAAATGATTAATGCAAATTTTAGTAGTTAAAAATGGTTGGATATAAAGTTACAGCATTGAGAGCAATAGTGTCTGAAAATATATTTAAATCAAACTATTATTATAAATTTAATGATATACATAAATTTATTATTTATGCAAAAATAAAAGTTGTTTCAGAACAAAAAAAAGTTTATACCCTTTAAGCACAAATTTGTGAATTTTTTTGCTGCAATCAACTCTTTATGATTGCTTGAATGCTAATTTGTTTTTATTATTGTTTGGTATTTACATATGACCATTGTTTCAGTTTCTTTGATGTTTTACTTGCTTTTTTTAAAACTTGCATATCTAATTAATGGGACAAAACAGTTTTCTTACTAAACTGCATAGGCAAAAATTATGGGTTGCTACTTTCATTTTAATACACTGTGTAAGGAAAAATCTACTTTGCACTATTTTGTTTTGCACAGCATTTTTCCTACTTCATTCAAGCTTATAGTTTTACTGAAGCTAGGTTATTTAATAGGTAAAGTGTTTTAAGTTTTTTTCAGCTACTAAAGTAGCATGGAAGTGAAGCTGTTAATTTTTATTTTCAAATATATTAAACTAATAATTTTAGCTGTCTTATGTTATAATGACAATGCAATTAGTAACTTAACCCAAATTGTATTACATTTTCAATGAATTATCTCTTTGTGATTCTTAATATCTGCTGTCAAATTAATATTTTAATAAATCTTATTATTTATTAGATCTGTTCCTCGGGATAAGCGAGAATTACAGTCTGCCATTAGAGCCCATCGTGAGCGTAATATGATGCTATCTCTTCTCAATAATGAACTAAATCAAGAATTATCTGAAGTAATGGAAGAAAGAATTGCACTAGAAATACAGCTAGAACACTTAAAGCCCTTCTAATAATTTCTAACAAGTGCATTTAGTACTGTATACACATAATGAACTGATTTTGTTGGTAATGAGGACACTGAAAGTTAAGAAGCCATTTTTTTAGTTCCCAAAAAGATATTTTGCATTACTCCATAAAGGGAATATGACTACCATTCCAGTTTTATCAGTGTTTAAAAATAAACAACTCTGCTTTCTGGTTTTGTTTGCCATGAAAACTTGTTTCCTTTGCTAAGATACAGTTACTGTTTTACTTAGCTTGCAATTCGTGTTGCCATCTTTTGAAATCACAGACATGTTTGTGCACATTTTTTGGAAACTGCATCAGTTACCAAACCAAGGGTGTTATTTGTTCTGTGAATATATTGTATGTATGATGTATCTGTAAAACTGAACTGTAATTTCTTAAGATGCATTATAAGGTGCTTTTGATGTAAAAAAAAAAAGAAATGTTAGCTAACCAACATTTAATGCCATTAAAGTGTGTTAAATGCATGTATATTGGAATGCAAGTGTGTCTATGTTATGTCTGTTGTATACATCTCTAACAAAATAATAGGAACGAATTTTTAAATAAGCAAATAAGTGTTATCTGATTTTTTTTTACATATTTTGGGTTTTTAACTTCCATTCTGAAAGTACTGAATGTTGTAAATTAAACTGCTGTTGGTTATTATATAACTGTTTATAGTTGCTGAAATTTAATCTTTGTTTCATGCTGTTTAGTATAGTAATGAACTCAAATACTGTTAAGCTATAAATTTTCTATATAATGCCCTGAATAAGGGGAGAAAACTGTAGTGGGCAAAATTTTATTCAATGCTGATCAAAGACCAAAACTGCAATATATTTTTCACAAATTTATTTTCTAAGAAAATGGAAGTTTGTAGTTTTTTTTATTATTATTAATATTTGTGTTCATAATGACTCACACTGGATAAGAGCTAGACAGCAAGTTCATTGGCTGCTTAGTGAAACAGCAGAAGCTGACATATGTTACTAAGTGCCTGAAATTTCAAAGTTGAATGCTGTGCTTTTTATCTTTGGATGATAGATATGTTTTTGCAATGGAATGTAAAATAAAATACAGAAAATAGTTTTGTAGAGTTAATGTAATTTAATCGGTTTGAAATGTCCACCTTATTTAAAATTGCTTTGTTAGGAATTTTGACTAACAATTTTTAATTGTGTAGTGCAAATAAATACAAATATTTTATTTAAGTACTTCATTTTAGTGAACTATGTGCCAGGTTCAAGCTGTTGCTTAAAAATAAAGCTAGAATTTTGAGCTAATTGATTAAATTATCTGGGTGGCTGGCCACATGCACTAAAGCTTCCGAAACTTCTCCCGTATTTCCCCACTTTGACATATGTTTCTTGTTATCAGAAATAACTACACGGAAATCTATGTAAAACCAGTATCCAAGTACCTATTGTGCAATTAATTTTTATTGTTTAAATTTCAAGGGGGAAACTATGCACTTACAGAGAAAATAAATTAGTTTTCCAAACTGTTTTTTGCTGGTATCCTAAAGTAATTCTGTAAATTATGTTACTGCCATTTGGTCATTGTCTGATTGAAATTATTAAATTTTATCAATAATGTTTCTGGCTTGTATTGAAATGTTTGCTTTTGTGTGTTTGTTTCCTCCACAAGTTTTGTTTGATTGAAGGTGGGAGTAAAATCCTTTCTCTCCATCAATGATGTAGCTAGTTTCCTGCAGGTTTACCTTTTGGAACATCTTACAATATTTGTGTTTGTATGCTTAGCTCAGTAATGGCAGACCCACTGCATTCTACTCCCTGCTATTGTTACATTATCCATTTAAGCTTTTCCAGCCAATCTTTTGGTATATATAGTTAGCACACTTGGCTACTGAACAAATTGTAGTTCAATCCCTGGATAAGATATGAATGTTTCTTTCCTATGTATTCTTTCGCTGAGATCTTGTCTTCTGAACAAATCTTCTCTATGGCATATTAAACTTACACTCAGACTTCTGTGGAAAGCAGCTTCTTGACGGGTAATTTTTTAAAATTATTATTGGTCCTAATGAAATAGAATTCTTTGAAATAATTTTCCTGTACAAAATGCTGAAGAACCTTTTGGTACATAAATCTTGTTTGCAGATCTTTCATATATTAGCAATGCACTCATTCCATTTACTTTGAAAGTATTGATTTCAGCAAGGAATGGACAAAAATGTTGAGTGCAGCTCTAAATAATGCCAAAAGAGATCAATGTAGAATTTGAATTTAAGATTTAAATATAAATATTTTGGTTTTGATTATTGCTCTAAGAATAGTTATGCTTTAGAACTAGGCTATTGAAATGACAATCTATGGGCTGCATCCAGTCCACAAAGAAAATTTTGTAGCTGCAGAGAAGGCATAACAAAATATAAAAACAAATATTTGTTTGCACAATAGAAATGGAAAAAGGTGAAAAATCTGAAACATGTTATAAAAAACTAATTGTTCTTTTTTTTTTGTCACTACCTTTGGCCCACAAAAGGCATGAAATTCAATGAGCAAAAAAAAGGCTTGTAAACATAATTGATTAACCCTGCTTTTGAATATTAGTTTAAAAAAAGCATATTTTTATTTCATTGAATAATATAAGACAAGGCAGCTCAAACTATGGTCCACCAAATGTTTGTAGCAGTGGTCTTAAGTCTGGTCCATCAGTGCTTTGAAAATGTAGCCCCATTCAAAAAAAAGTACCTTTTTTTCTATGATACAACTACACCTGTTCCTCGATTTACACGATATTTGATTTACATGTTTCAGTTTAGCACGGTTAGAAAAATAAACCAGTTTCGATTTACATGGTTATAGACTTGGTTTTACACAGTCAATAAAATGAAACCAGTTTTGTTTTACATGATTATAGACTTGTTTTACACGATATAGATTGAATTTATATGTAATACATATTATGAAGTAGCAGTGGTATATCATCAAGGGAAATTAGATTGTCATCCCAAAGTAAAGATTAACTAAATGGTTTTAATTGATATCATTTATTTTCAAGAATAAATTGATAATAGTAAACCCGTAGCTGCTTAAGGGGGGGGGGGGGTATTTATTATTTTTTTATTATATTAATAAAATCATCATCTGTAACAAATTATATTCTTTTGCTAAAATTATATTCTTGCCATTGCAATGCAATTAGTCTCGCAACATCTTAACGAAATGAAGCCTGTTTTGAATCAGCAGCGAGATCTGACTTTGCTAAACTGAATTTTCAGACTAATAGAAACTATTTAAATCATTTTTAGCAAGTTTAACTTTGTAGACTATTATATAAGCTAAATACAGCTGATTGTAAATACACTGTTTCACAAAATATCATTTATAATTCAATTATTAATATATTCAATAATCAAATATTAATTTTACAGAATAAGCATTTGTATCAACACTTGGTGTCCTAATTTATATTCAGTTCTATTAATATCTTTCAAATTTCATCTTCGAGTGCGATAGTGTACATCTACATTAACGATGAGTATTTTTCGTCACCAAAAAAAAGTACGATGAATTAATCTAAGCTTATCTGAATTTAGTACAAATTAATGCCACGTTAATGTTTATTATTATTGCTGAATGACATATGAGATAAATATGCATAAATAAAATTTCAATGTAAGTTTAATTCATAAGGATTTTTTTTCGAAACCTATCCCCCCACCCTTTCCTCCCATAAGATGTTGGTTTTGATTTGTACGGTGATTTCCCCTAATCTAACTACGGTGTAAATTGAGGGATGGGTGTAGTTGAATCACTTATATTGGACAGCATCATGTCACCTGTTTGATGAAGATGTGTAGGTATGTTCTATATTCATTTAAAATAGAAAAGATATACCATGATATTTTTAATGCCATTTTGTGGAATCGTAAAACATTTTTTCTTGCACACAGAATATAGGATAAACATCAAAACTCGTGAAAAATACTTGCTCAAGCAAAAAATTAGAAATATTATCGTTTTGTATAGTTAACGTGCACATATAGTAGATAAATAGGTGTCCTAAACAGAAAATTACAACATAAGAAATTATTTTTATTTTTAAGTGACTTCTACATGCATAACAAAATCCTCATGCAGCCATGAGCTACGGAGGCCCAACCAGACTACAATTTTGTTCTCCAAACGTCTGTCTTGAGCTACATCTGCATTGGCAACTGTAGACTAGACTGTTTGATATTGCCCATCTCATCGTAGGTCTCCCCCTTTTCCTGAGGCCTTTAGGCATGCTGTTCATATCATATTCGCCAATCTAAAGTTATGCCTACGAGCGACGTGGTGAAACGCGCAGTCTCTTTTGCGCAATAAACTACTCAAAAGAGGTTGCAGACTCCTTTGCCTTACCTCATAGTTACAAAGTTGAAACACCTAATGCCCAAGATGGTGTATAAGCATCTAGAATCAAAAGCATCAAATTTGTTCAAAGGGTCCAAGTTTCACAATACCATAACTAACCCTAGAAAGAACTAAACGATTATACAACCGAATTTTAGTCTATGTGTATACGCCTATTTATCCAGGCTCTTCATAGATTCTTAAAGGTCCTAACAGCAATCTCTTTATTTCATACCGCACATCTCCAGTAGCTTAAATAGCTCCCAAGATAATTAGAAACTCAAGAGTGCAACGGTTCAGAGCAACTGAAACTCATCTACCGGACCTATTTTCATTATTCTGTTTTCTCTGTTTATTGCCAAACCTACTTTATTACCGTCTCATCAAGATCATTCACCAACAAAGGCCAGTGGCGAAGCGTGACTTTTTGAATACGGGAAGCAATTTTCAAAACATTGCTCAAATTCAATCGGAACGCCACTCCGGTATTTATGGTGGGGCGGGGGTGGCTCAGTCGGTAGCGCGCCAGGCTCGTAATCTGTAGTTCCCAGGTTCGAGTCCCAGCTGGGTCAGCGTTGAGATTTATCTCCGCAAAATTCCCCGCCCTGTCCAAGGTCAGTAGGGGACACCGATGGGCTTGGAAAGGCCGCCGTCCGTCGGATGGGACGTTAAGACGTGGCCCCGTGTGTGGGAGAGCCATACCCTGTGCACGTTAAAGAACACGCTGGATGGCCTTGACGGGAGGCTACCATCTGTCTCCCAACAGCTGTTCCAGTGGGTCCCCTCTCCCAACCTTCTCTGAGCCTTCGGGGTCCATGTGACCTGGCCATTTAACCCATGGTGTGCAAAAAAGTGCCGCTCAGAGGTAAAACAACCCAACCCAACCGGTATTTATGTTTCTTAATCATTGAACCGGAACTACTTTCCCGTACTTACATTTTCAAGTCATTAAACTGGAGCTCCGTTCCAGCACTTATGTTTCCAAATCCTGAACACCGTTACGGTATTTATGTTTCAAAATCATTAAGCGAAACTCAGTTTTAGTGCTTACATTTTCAAATCATTGAACCGGAGCTGCGTTCTTTGACTTTTCTGAATCAGAAATTGGAACAGAATTCCGGTACTTGATATTTCTGAATCACTGAGTTCGGGTAATACAATAGTTTTTAAAGCCTGACTATATATATACTGGTGATTCAAAAAGAATTGAACACTTTCAGAAATATAGTTTAACAAAACCAATTTGTAAAAGAAATATTACAGTTATGTCTATAATCCTACAAATGTTCATTATGCACCCCTTGTGTCACACAGCACGCGTCAGTCCTGTAGTTTGATTCATTCCAGACGCGTTGAGCGTCTGTATCACCGAGAATCATACATCACATGATACGGTGGAATCATACATCACATTCTCGGTGATACGGTGATACCGTCTGTATCACCGTATCACCGAGAATGGTTGAAATGGCAGCCACGATGCGTTCCTTCATTTCCTTAAGCTGCGAGGAAATGGTGGTACAACACGAAGTTCTTGACATATCTCCACAAGAAGTCACCTAGTTGGTTAGTAATAAATTTTGGAAAGTGTACAGTTCATTTTGAATCGCCCTGTATATAGTCTTATTTTTTTTATGCAATCAAACCGGAGTTTAAGAAAAAAAAAATGAAGTGGCATGCTTGTTTTGAACAGTATAAAAATTACGGGAGCGTGATCAAACAAATGATTTATTGAAATATATATATTTTAGAGAGTTTGTCTGCTTGTTCGGCATCTCTTTCTAGACAGTCGGAGCTAGGACCATCAAACTTCATCTATATCTTCATCTCGCTGTAACTCTGTGCACTGTGGGTTTTTTTACCCCAGAAAATTCGGCCGCGAAACGTCTTCATTAATAACTTCGAGACTCAATAACTTGTTACTCCATAACTTTCGAGTCTCCATTCATAGGGTAAGCGACGGCACCGCCCGCAGAAATTTCGGACGCTTACGGCGGTTCAATCCCAACCCACTGCAGCTAGGAATCCCATCTCTAAACCGTACATAGCCAGAGCTAAGTGGGACCACCATGCCAAATCGATCGATTACTTGAAATACGAGGAGCCGATTTGTTACTCATTTTAATTTATCTTTATTACTGTAAGATATTGTTGCAATGTCTTCGCTTTCAATGAATGAGTAAAATGCATCATAAGAACTTTCATATTTTACTGAGTTACAACTATAGTAAACGATTATATTTTTAGTAAATTTCTATATTTTTTACCTATCTTCCTATTGCTTTTGGCTTTGACATTTGTCGGTTTATGAATTTAACATAACGTTGTTCCACCATATCATTCGAACGAGATGAAGAAACTTAATGATTTATGTGCCAAATAAAAGTTTGTGATGCGGGAGTGTCAGGTTAAAAAAATTGACCCCTTCCCCTGGCTTTCTTCCTCTTTAAAAAAAAAATGGGAAATATGAAAACCATTCTTAAGCTATATCTCCAGAATACGAATGCCGAAAGTAACAAGCGATACGGCAAATGAATTCTTCTGACGCACGGAATGTCGTAGGCTACGAAAAACTGACCCGCCAGGCTTTCTTCCCCGCTAGAAAAGGGGAGAAATATGAAAGTGATTGTTCCCATATATCTCCTGACCCCCAGTGCACGCGGGGAGTGTCATAGGCTATAACAAAATTGCCCCCCCCCCCTAAAAAAATTGGAAATGTGAAATTCTACTATATCTTCCGAACGCGAGGCTCTACAGTTCCGAGTTAGATACCAAATGAAAGTTCGTATAATGACGGTCGTAAGCTATTTCGAATTTTGCTTCCAATTATCCCTCCTGATGAAGGGGGAGGCGGATTTTCGCGACGTTCGACTTTAACGAGTCGTATCTCAAATTAAAGCTTGTGATGTCTCCAATGTCATAGGCTACCTCAAACATGGCTCCAAAAAGGGGAGAAATGTGCTTGATGTTTATGAGTCATATATCAAATGAAAGTTTTTGAAGGTAGGCATTTTTAGTGACAAAAAAAATACCTCTCTTCCTATAGAGCCCTAAAAAGTAGAAAATCTAAAGCATATCGATGGTACAATTAGTCAATGAGTTCGTATTGATTCGAAGGAAGATACGGCGTCGAATTACTCAATAAGATTGCCGGCGCCCTAACTTCCTTTGAAGTGAATACGAACTCACGACCAGGAGGGCTTCGAAATGAGAAAAGTCTCCTCGTCTGAGATACGTTAAATCTCATCTCGTGGAAAGGTGACGAAATCAAGCTGGCGAATACAGACTTCGCACTTTTTCCTGGTGGTTTAACGGGTATCTTCTGACCACTCGATGTTTCGATTAACAACTTTTAAAGACAAAAAGAGAAAGTGGCTAATGGAAGGTGAGAAAACTCCAAAGGAGGGAATATAAGAGCTCCTACGTTGGCCACGCTGTGTCAATGGATTGTTGATGCGTGGAATTCTTTAAGAAAAGAAATCGTCGTGAAATCTCAAAAAGTGCTGCATTTCAAACAATCGATGGAACCGAACATGACATTTTGTGGGAAGAAAGTAATAGTAATCATGAAATAGACTCGGTAACTGACGACACAGATTCATATGACGATAATGCGCAAGGAAAAGACGATTGAACTTTTCAAAGAAAGTGACAGCGACGATGAAACTTTTTAGAAGCTTGTTATGCTATGTAAATTTAAGGTTTTATTTCACAATAAATGTATGATTTCAAAGCCGAAATTAATAAAAACATAAACTATTCAATGATTGGATTTGGCATATCCACCAAACGATCAAATGAAGATAGTCGCTAAGTAATAAGATCATCCACTATTAGTTGGACTGGTAGAATCTATCAATCGCGTGTCACGGGCCACTATAAAATGGTGACCTGCCTCCTGCAGTTCAGCCTTTATTGTGTTTCAGGGCCTGCACATTTGTGCCATGGTTATAATAGATAATGCTAAGATTCCCGACTCTACTGTAATGTTAAATTTCGCATTTACAATACAAATACAACCGATGTAACCCTGATTCGCAAAGTAAATGCTTTGATTGTCTACGTCACACGGCAAATAATGATTACAAAACAAAAAAAATAATTATGTTGATTTAGATGACAAATTACGAATATTAAATTTGAAATTCGTTTATTTTTTTTTTGTAATTATTTTTGACAGGACAGTGCCCCCAGGTGGCCTAATGGATGAGCCGCCCCTGAAGAACACACTATCTGTCTTTGAGAGGTTTAATCTATCTTCCAACAGTTGTCCAATAAATCCCATTTCTCCTACCAAGCTCTCAGCCCTTCTGCCTAACTCAAAATTTTCATTCTGAGAAAGCCTGACGAAGGAAATCTCAAAGTAACATAACAACAACAACGAAAAAAAATCAGCCCTACTGATCTGGCATTTAGTCCATTGTATGAAAAAACTTACCACTCAAGGATAAAACAATTATCCAAAATGCATTTATATTTTTCAGGTTTTTTTTTCCCATTACTAAGATAAACCTAGTATAAAAAAACTAGTTTAAAATAGTTTTGCTCGCCGTAATTCTTTCAGCTTTTAACAACCTACCTACTTCTGAGTAACTCATGGGTATTTTTTTTTTGTAGCATTACCCCCCCCCCCCCCCCCATAACTTCCTCCGGGAGCAACTCCCCTTAAGTAGGAGCACATTTTCGTCTCCCATCATTTCTCAGCCAACCAAGTCCCCAAGCTTTTGTTAATTCTAATTATCCACGTTCCTGCAGTCATCGGCATTTGTGGCTGTATTTGTCTAGCGAAGTACCACTTATCTTCATCGCCGGTGACGTCCAGGGAGAAGTCACGACCGAGAACAGGTTGCCATCGTTGCTACGAGATGTTGGATAGCCCGAGGGGAGTGCAAATGACTGGTTTTCTGCAGAGTCGGCCAGCAGACTGTGATTACCAAAAGGAGGGTGTAATTAGGGTGTCAACAGATACATGATGACACGTTTCATCATTATATTTACTTAGCGATACACGTCTCGGCCTCAATTACTGGCTGCGATGGGTTCCGACCTCCTTCTCTATCTCATACGATTCTGTCTGGCTGTGGGAAATACGTCATTGCTCGATCAACCCGTGACACGCTGCTCTGTCTGTCAGTCCTCGTCTGTCTGCAGCTCGTCATTAGAATGGAAGCCTCAGCATGAATGCAAAATCCAAAAAAAAAGCTTTAAAAGGGAGTGGTCCCATCCCGTTTGTTGTTCTTTCGTTAACGAACAGTTCAGGGATTCTTAGTTATTTTGAATTTTCCTAATATCGATTTATATCGTCTACTTTGATTCCTTTTCGCAAAGTCATTTCATAGATCAACACTGTGGCGTGAGAAGGGGAGTAGACCAGGTGGGTAACTCCTCCACAATGATAATTTGGAGAGCCAGAAAATAATATATTTTGCCCACCCACAGATTTTCGATTTGATTTTAACTCTGCAAATGATAAATATAATAAATAAATAAATAAATAAATAAATACCCCCTCAAGCAGCTGCTTGCCATAGAGGTCTGACGGGAGCCTGTCAGTTTATATGCCATAGTAGAAGGTCTGTGATGGTGGCAGGACCTCAGCAGAAAAATAACACATACATCCATGCCTTACCTGGGACTCGAACCCAGGTCCCTTAGATCAGTAGCCAAGCGCACTAACCACTCGGACACGGGATACCTAAAGAAAAACTAGAAAGATAACACATCGCCTCTGGCGAATATGAGATGCTCGTTTTCATTCATTCGGAAACGAAGTTTTTCATTTTCCAAATTTTGCACTCTTTAATGGAAGTAATTCATAATAATGGGTGATTGAAAATGTAAACAATATATTATTAGCCCTATATAACGCTAAAAGCATATCTCATTTATCCCTTAAAATGAAAAAGTTGGATTTTCTTATCATCTAGGGTTAAGGGCTAAATCATCCAGTGTATTAAAATAAAATAATTCATTTATTATTGCTATATTGAAATATCATTTAAAATTTTAAAATTAAATATAAATTTATGAAAATAAGAAACAACCGGTCGAATTTTAATCAACAGTATTTTAATTAGAACGCATATGATTTTTTTATCAGTGCGTTCAATCACCAGAATTTCTAATATCTGGCATAAATCTATCGTTTGCAATATTACTTCAAGTTTTACATTTTCTACACTTAAAAACAAAGAAAGCCTTTCTGGAATAAAGCAAGTTGTTTTTAAAACGAATTACAACATTTGTAATCAGAGCAGGAAATTAAGTTTTAGGTGATTAATTTTTGTTTTGTCCCTTGGCCGAGTGGTTAGCACGCTTGGCTACTGATTTAAGGGACCTGGGTTCGAGCCCCGGATAAGGCATGGTTGTATGTGTTGTTTTTCTGCTGAGGTCCTGCCATCCTCTCAGACCTTCTACTATGGCATATAAACTGACAGGCTCCTGTCAGACCTCTGTGGCAAGCAGCTGCTTGAGGGGGTAATTTTTTTTACGCAGGGAAAATACGCTCAGAAAAGCAGAGGAAAAGCGCCCTCTAACAATGATAAATTAAGACCAATTAGAGAATATGAAAACTATGAATTGTCATATTCAACTCAAATTTTTTTCATTAATCTCTGAAAAATTAAAAGTTGCATTTTTCCACCCACCCTGGGGGTGAAGGGACAAATTGTTGCTGGCAATGTAAACCCCTTGATCATAAAACTCCACCATTAAAATATCAAATTTCTAGCTCAAATAGATAGCTTGCAATATTCGTTCAATTCGCTTAAAACATAAAAATTGCATTTTCCCACCCCTCTGTGGGTAAGCGGGAAAATCATTGAATGCAAACTTCGTGATATTCACATTTCACAACAAAAATTTGGAATTTTTAATGCAATTAAATTAGTTGCAATATCAGTCTGAAATTTTGCAATTTTCAAAAATTTCCACCGTTAGAAAGGCGCAATTTTATAAATTTTAGAGTGCAAATAGTAATATTTCATCAATCGAACCCAAAAAGTAATTTTAATTTATATTTAAAAACAACAAAGTTTGATGTCTACAAACAGACGACAAAGTGAAAACATTAGCTAGTTTTATCTGAAAACGATTTCTTTATTCTAACTCCAACTGAAGATCAGAAATTATTTTGCTGATTTCTCGTGTGATCATGACATGTACCTTAGGTTAGCAACCCCAGGGTTAGAAGATGGACAGTCGTGGGCATAATGTCTATATACATTTTGCACGCCACAGATTTTCGGACTTCGCGATCCACTAGATAGCGCGCCACTTATAGTTGTCAGTGTGGTTGCCATACTTAAGTGAATCTCGATAGAAATCGGATAGAATGCATTATTGGCTATGCTTGTTTTAAACGAAAGAATGGTAAATCCCAAAGGCTGCTTCTTATCCTCTAATCTGATTTAGTAGTATTGCTAGTCTCCATGAAGGAAAGGCATTCTTTCGGCTAAGCCATCACTCGTTTTACCTCTGAGTGGCACTTTTTTTTTGCACAAAATGGGCTCAGAGAAGATGGAAGCCTTCGTCAAAACGATCCAGCATGTTCTTAACGTGCACAAGGTATGGCTTTCAAGCCCACGGAGCCACTGTTCAACGCCCCATCCGACCTTTCCAAACCCATCGTTGTCCTCTTTCTGACCGAGGGCACAGTGGAGGTTTAGCGGAGATAAATCTCAAGCTAACCCAGCTGGAACTCGAGCCTCGCTGGCCCGGTGCACCTACTGACTAAGCCACCCTAGCTCCTACGGTTCTCGGATATCACATCTAAGTCAATAACGGGCCTCTGCGCGCACAAAATTTCCTCGGCGCGCATCATCATCATCATCATCATCCTCAAGCAGCCATGGGCTACGGAGGTCCAACCAGATCGTGCAATTTAGTTCTCCAAGCAAGTCTATCCTGAGCTACATCTACTGCATCTGGCCACTGCACACCAATTCTAACAAGGTCCTGTTTGACATTGTCTGCCCACCGCATCCTAGGTCTCCCCTTCTTTCTGAGGCCTTTAGGCACACTGTTCATAACCCTATTCGCCAATCTATAATTATTCATACGGGCAACATGGCCAAACCAACGGAGTCTCTCTCTGCACAATATGCTGCTTAAAGGAGGTTGCAAACTCCTTTGCCTAATCTCATCATTAGTTACAAAGTTGAACCACCTAATGCCCAAGATACTGCGTAAGCATCTGGAATCAAAAGCATCTAGTTTCCTGTTATCTTGTTTACAAAGTGTCCAAGTTTCACTACCATAACTAACCCTAGAAAGAACCAAACTATTATACAGTCTAATTTTAGTCTTTAGGTGTATACGCCTATTTCTCCACACTCTCCATAGGTTCTTAAAAGTCCCGGCAGCAATCCCTATTCGTCTGTTAATCTCATGCCGCACATCACCATTATCTGTTACATAGCTCCCAAGATAATTAAACTGTGACACCTGCTCAAGACTGCAACCATTCAGATTAACTGAATCACAGCCTGCCTGACCAATTTTCATCACTTTAGTTTTCTCTCTGTTTATAACCAAACCTACTCTACTACCAGTCTCATCAACAGCTCGAATGAAAGAGTTCATCTCATCAACATCATTTGCCAAAAGGGCTAAATCATCAGCATAATCTAAATCAGAAATTTTCGTATCTCCAGCCCATTTAAGGCCAAAATCTTTCCCTTGAAGTGAATTTCGCATAACATAATCAATAACCAAGCTAAAGAGAAAAGGAGACAAAATGCACCCTTGTCGAACACCAGAAGTAATGCTAAACCAATTGCTACAAGCCTTACCAACTCTCACACACGACTCAGTGTTAATATAGAGAGCTTTCATAATGTTAACTAACTTGTCTGGTATACCATATGATCTCACAATCAACCACAAATTATGACGATCAACAGAGTCGAAAGCCTTTTTGAAATCAACAAAGCTAGCAACCAAAGGTTTCTGAAACTCTAAACATTTCTCAAGAATCTGCCTAAGTGAAAATATCTGATCCACACATCCCCTACCACTTCTGAATCCACATTGCTCATCACGCAATTGACTGTCAACCAGATTCTTAATTCTATTAAGCACAATCATGGAAAGAACTTTACATGGAACAGAGAGTAGGCTGATACCCCTATAGTTATCACAAGAACTGCGATCACCTTTTTTGAAAATAGGGATAACAATAGCTCTGGTAAAATCCTTAGGAACCATGCCTTTATCATAAAAGATATTCAGAATTTCAGTCATCCAAGTGGTAACCGAAACATTCCCAGCTCTAAGCATTTCCGTAGTAATTTCATCTACCCCTGGGGATTTATGAAGTTTAAGTTTAGAAACAGCCAAAATAACTTCAGATTGTGTTATAGGGCCAACATTAAAGCCACCAATGCATCTATCATCATTGCAAACAATGGGAGTAGAACTAACTACATTGTTTAGAACATCACTGAAATGCTCAGCCCACCTAGCCATGACAGAATCCTCCCCTTCTATAACGTTACCTTGTTTATCCTTCAATCCTTGTATGCCTGTCCGTTTTCTACCACACAAAACATTAACTATCTGGTACAGCTCTCTGCTGTTGTGCTGTCTGACTGCTTCCTCGGCTTTGTCAGCCAAACCATCAAGCCAAAGATTCTTATCAGCAGCTAACTGATCCTTTACAAGTTTATTAAGGTCTCTGTAATGCTTTCTATTAGGACTAGTAGGGTATTGATTAAGGGCATTCCTGCAGTTCTTTCTTTCCGAAATAAGCTCAAGTGCCTTATCACTCAGATAATTTTGCCTCTTCTGCTCCTTTTTTCCTAAAAGAGTACTGTTAGTGTCCAAAAAAGCCTGTTTAAAATGATCCCATTCTTCCTCAACTTCAGTAGTAAGCAAACCATGACTGTCATAATGACTAAGTAACCTATCATGGTAAGCTTTGGCTATAACGGGATCTTTTAGAGCTTCAGTATTAAAAGTAAATTTTTTAACCTTAGCACAACACTTTTTAAGTTTAAGTTGCAACACACTTTTCACAAGGTAATGGTCAGATCCAATTTCAGCTCCCCTATATGCCCTGGTATTCCTAACAGAACTAGCCCATTTGCTGTTAATTAATATGTAATCAATCATATTCTTATGCAGCCCATCAGGAGAAACCCATGTGTACTTATGTATGTCGCGGTGTTTGTAATAAGTATTAGTTATTCTGAATCCATTGAGTTTACTTACCTGTAGGAGACGTTGTCCATTGCCATTGCAGCTACCAATACCAAAAGGGCCTATTACTCCTCCCCAAAGGTCAGAGTCAGTACCAACTTTGGCATTGAAGTCACCAAGAACAAGGGTAATATCTCCTTTCTTGACAGAATTCAAAATATCCTGAAGTCGTTCATAAAATCTATCCTTCTCATCCTCATCGGCATCCTCAGTGGGGGCATAACAGCAGATAACATTCAAGTCTTTAATGCTTGTCTGAAATTTTGCTGTAAGAAACCTTTCATTAATGCACTCATATCCTAGAAGAGCATCACTAGCGTGTCTGCTGAGAAGCATACCCACGCCTTGGTGATGCTTATTGTCGTCCCTCCCTGAAAAGAGAAATTTAAGATTATTTTTAAGAATCTGACCTTTATCTGTCCATCTGGTCTCTTGCAAGCCGAGAATATCTAAATTATAACGGTGGAATTCTTGTGTGAGGACATCAAGAGAAAAAGCTCTGTGCAGAGTCCTCACATTCCAACTACCTATGGAGAGAAAATGGTTAATGGGATGTTTAAAGAAACTATGTTTATTGAGAGAGGGAATGCCGACAATATCAAACAGCCCCCTAATCGCACAAAACAAAAATTAATTACCTGAAAATTAATTTCCTACTCTGATTACAAATGCTGTAATTCGTTTTAAAAACAAGTTGCTTTATTCCAGAACGGCTTTCTTTTTCCTATGTAATGTCACAGATGACCGGAGGCACGGATCTAGAAAATATTTTTTTGGAGGAGGACGAAAAAAGATAAGAGGGGGTGATAAGAAATTGGATTTTCCATCACATTTCCCGCTCCGTTTTAGAGGTCTTGAAAAATAAGTGAAATATGCACAGATTAATAATTTCTGCTTCCATTAATTATCCTTATTAGCATTCTGAAAAAGGGGGAGGGGCAGGTCCCCTTGTTAGTTGTTTTGTTATAAGCACAAAATAAAAAGTTTGTGACGTGTAATATTTGTTGAATTAATTTTGTATTCATCGAATTTTGGTGTTGGAATATATAAACAAAAATAAAAGTTTACCGCCCTGCGATCTTGGGATCTCCTGATTCAGATTATTTCAAGGGTACCGAATCTGTTACTTACAATGATGATTATCAGTTGAAAACTTCGATGTTGGAATGTACACTCTCGTAGTTGCAGAGTAACATTTCAAGATGAGCAATTGTTTATTTACTTTGTGCTGCTAGATTAACCGAAATGTAAGTTCTTCTGAAGTGCAGTACTTGAAAAGTATCTGCAATAAAGTTTGCCGCTGAGTGATAAACTCTGCCGACACTGATAAAATGAAATACAAGGAAGATTATTTGGCGGCAAAAAAATTCTACCATGAAAGATTCTTATGAGAAATCTTAGGAGAATTTACACACAGCTCTCTTGCAAATGTATTGACATTTCAGTCACTCGAAAGAGATTACAGGAGGGAATAAAATTCCCACGAGAAAGAGTCGCACTGAGAAGATCTAATCACTACATCTTAATACGAAAATGACATAATGAAATATTAAAGATAATGAGAAAATAATACCTTTGCTATATTTCACGAGAGAACGCATATCATCAAAACATGCAAAGTTGTAGTTTGGTGCAAAAGCTCTTATTCGTTCTTCAATTAAATTCTCCGAATGCCACACGAGCAATACTCCTTCCGAGTACTTTCGGAGTTGCACGTTGAAATAAAAAGTTACTTTTTCAATTGCAAAATCACATATTGCAGGTTTCGGCGATTGAAATTACGTCTCGAGGTTGATGATGATGACCGTTATTAAAACTTTAATTACATCGCATACCAGAAAAGTCGCAAGTTTGCCAAAATGTGCAAATAACTTGTCTACGTGTTTTTTCATAATATTGGCAAATATAGTATTGATTAAGAGCAGAGCTGCTAGCCACAATTAGCAGATCAATAAACCAGGGAAAACTGAGTACATGATCTTATGATTTAACTCAAAAAAGAAGGAATAGCAGAAACAAGAATACTAAAATGCTACTTTTAATAATACTTGATATTTGTGAAAAAGAAAAAAAATCAAATACCGATCTTAAAGCCAAATACATGAGGTTTGAGTAGTTAATGTTGGAAAATAATCCGCCAGGAATCCTAATATTCAAAATTTGCATATCGTCCAATTCATAACATCATATTACATAATAGGCGTAATTCCGAACTGGCGGGTGGACACGTGTGACGTCATCGGTGGCAGAAATTGGCAGTTTCCCATGTACCTGAATGATCGGTTCCAAATTTTTTAGGGTTGTCCCACTTAGTTCTAATCTTGTAGGGGTAACATATCAGTTTCCTAGCTCCCGTGGGTCGGGAGTGATCCGTCGAAAAGAGTCCGAAATTTCTGGGGGCGCTGCCGTCGCCTATCTTGCGAATGGAGTAGTACATTGCGAGTAGTATGTGTGGAAAAGGTGGGAAGGAAGTTATCAATGGACTTATTTTGGCGGGATTTCATTGTGATTGGAGTGGTGGAAAGCTGTGAAAATGAACTTATGGATGGAAGAGTTATCAATATTGTTACGACAGATGAACGTGCTACAATGATGGCAAGGGGGTAGTAATCAGGTTGCTGATACACTGCAACAATGGCTTCGTTATTACTGGTTCTGACGGCAGGGTTCACAACACGCAACAGTTCACCATGAGTATCACCTAACAACTGAGGTGCAATCAGGTCTGAATACAAATAAATACCATACATTCCTCTGTTCATATCGATAGGCTAGTCACCCAGGGCTTTATTCAGTGGCATATCTAATTTAGTAATTCCTAGCATGTCTCCTAATCCGGGGTTCGATCGAGAAAATTTAATGAAATGTGACTTGTCTGTATCCATCAATACGGTGTGATCTGCCTGTTGCTTGAAACGGTAAGCTTTTCTCAGCCTGTAGGGTAACATCTAGTTCATTGCATCAAATAATGATTCGACAGTTCCGTATCATCCGTGGGGTACCTTTCATTCTTGGAAACTACCTGGGGGGATCACGTAGAAATAACACTCGTCATCTATGTCGAATGTTGCCGTATTGCAAAGTTTGCTAGCAAACCGTTGGTGGAAGGGTTTGTCAACTTCTCCCTCACCGATACACAGAAGTTTGCCGAAATTCGTTTTAGGAAACATCAAACCATATCCCTCACTGGGTTTGAATACCCAGTAACCGCTGTTATAGGAAACTATTATTTCTTTGGGGAGTTGTATGACGAGACGTGACAACAGTTCCAATCGAGTTATTTTGCCTGGTTTAAGCTTGATTTTCCAGTATTCTTCAAAAGGGGCAGGAGCGTAATATTCATACGTGTCATTGGAACCGTCCACATTGTACCAGCTCACAGGTAAGTGAACTTCTGCTAGTCCCACTTTCCATTTTCCGCTCCGTCTTAGGTGTTGTGCCAGACGAACCGTGAAATCACTCTATGAATTGTTCGGATAAATATTCTGACTAGCTGTGGAGGGAAGGGTCAGGTAGAAACTATCCATTTTTAGGAATCCAGGAAGGCTTGGGATAACCGCGAAATTTGACCAGTGCCTTTTGACCTTTTCTCTCGATTATTTTCTCAACAGTGTAAAGTTCGGGTTCTGTCACTTTTTGAAGTTCCGATTTATAGAATGTGCCTTTCAACACCTCTCCCTTGGAATCCCTTATGACGTATACAGGGGGCTGACGATGTAACACCTTGTCGACTATAAATATTTCTTTTCTCCACAAATGCGTACCTGCCTTCTTGAAGGGTACTTTTACACTGGCTAGTCGAACCGTGCCCCCCACTTTAAATGCCGGTTTTTCTTTTACTTTGTTTGAATTGCGGTAGAGTCGAACCCAGACAACGTCTTCATTGTGTAAGCTCACGTCCTTGGGAGCCATATCATGTGCACTATGAACGGTGGCATTGTATCCCCGTACAACACGTTGCAACACGTCCAAGTACCGGTAGGTGTTATTGCGTGTATAATATCTCCCCATCTCTCGCGTAGGGTGCGATTCCATCTCTCCACCAAAGCTGCTTTTTTGTCAGAGTAAGAGACAAAGAACCGAATACCTTTCTTTTTCAGGAATTTCTGAAACACTCTGTTGGTAAATTCCGTACCTTGATCTGTATTTAAATTCATGGGAGACTGCCCCTTGGAAAGGATTTTTTTGAAAGCCGACACCATTTCTTTCCCTGTTTTTGCCTTTATGGTCACCGCCCACCCATACCTCGAGAACACATCGATGACTGTTAATATGTAGCGATAACCGTCATTGAAGCGAGTTAGATTTTTTACGACTACGAGATCCGCTTGCCATTGCTCGTCTAAACCTGTGACGTAAAATAACACTTGTGATCTATATTTGTTACGGGGGAACTTTCTGCAAACAGGTTTATGTAGCGTGTAGATGGGTTGATTTTCTAACCATTCTTGGACGAGTTTCAGTGGTAGTCCCGTATTCAGAGCTAACTTTTTTACACTACCGAACCCTCTTTCAGAGTCGAAATAATGGGATTCCAAAGTTTTGTTTTCTTCTGCACCCAGACGTCGTACCCCACCAGGTTTTGCCATTGATGTAACGAAAGTGTAACACCTGTCACTGTAGGGACGTCTCCTATAAACTGTCTGATGTCCACTGTTAAGTTACACACGCAAATTTTGTATTCGCCGTCTAAGGCTTTTGACTCCCCACACTGAATATTTTTACTAGGAGCTACAAGTTCTAATACAAGCACCACTATCGTTAACACTGTCACGATTACACTACCGACACTAGCTAACACCTCCTTTCTCCTATCCATATCAAGACTAAAATGACATAGGATGAAAAGACAGACACATTATATAAGGTTACAATTATTTATTTAATTTATACATTTCATTTTTTGCCTCGTCGACAATAGCATTATATTTTAGACTACACACAAATCCAGAATCTACAATATTCAACAGACCTCGTTTCCAGGCCGTATCCACAAATACCTGTGCCAAGGGGTTAATGTCCAAGTCACCAGTCCACCCTACGATGGTCGGTATTTATTCTTCGGGTTGTAGTCCATCTAACTGTATCAGACGCATAAGTTTTTGCTGAAAAATATTCACCAGCAGCGGGTAAACACACTTGGGACCGCTGAAAACAGGTCCCAACAGGAAAGGTCGAACGAATTCTGAATGTTCTATAATAGCCGTACGGAGATGGTGATCTTTGTCAGTTTCACACACGTTATGCACAATACGCATCACTTTGTCTACGTGGATAGCCAGCGTGAACCACTGCGAAGCGTTCAGCATTATACAGTGTCTCACAACACGGAACTGTAGAGTTCTTTGGTCAGCTGATTCTTTGATGAAGTCGACACAGCGTTCACTACCTACATTGCGATACATGTAGGCACATAAACCAGGCATCATGTGCCATGTCTGCTGATCGGGACCGATTTTCACTTGGTCCTCTATGTGGGGCACCGTGGCGCACAAAGCCTCCCATTCAGGTATGGAGAAGGTAACCCCCACAGGTGTAGGGTAGATGAGTTCACCATTTTCATATTTCTTGTAGCGACGTACGTGCACAGAAAACTTCTTTTTGAACAGCGAAGGTACGACGTAAACATCTTCACCAAGACACCACACATCTGGATTGCTAGGTTGCATCGTGAACAATGTCGCACATGACAGTCGTCCCCTATTTAACTAGAGAGACTACCTAGGACGACCAATCACGAACGATAATTATGCAGATAACGTGATAAGCGAACATCTGGTGATGCAACACTTGTTACAACATGTTCTCAATACTTGAGGCGACGATCAATCCATCCAAAAAAAGCAGCCGTTTCAGCTAAAGAGCAGTGGACTCCCTCTCCTGTGTGATATCCACACTCGAAATCAGAAACCTTTGGGAGATCACAATATTTGGGGCATCCGTAAAGTTCAAGATTAACGCTGGGAAGATTTAATTGCTCCAAGAGAATTCTTTCCACACTGCCTCCTTTGTAACCTACCACAGTAGCTTCTTCAGTACGTGCAAGTTTGTAAGCATATTTCACGATGTTAGGAACGTGATCTAACGACCACACCTTTTCGTTAGGCAGAGGATGAAAGGGTAGACCTAACACATATTTAGACACGTAGTTGATATACGTAGTATTAGACAAGTAGTTGACGGTCTTCCTGTCCTTTACCGACAAAGCTTGGTGATGCCAAAGATTGAACCGATAGACACCACATTTCCCGTTCAGAGTTGCATATCCAAGTTCACGAACTAGGAAACGACCATTTACACGGAAACCGTCGAGATATAGAACCATACAGATATTCTGCATGTTTTCACAACCACTCGGAAACTGCACTAGTTCGAATACTGGAAGACAAACGCTTCGCGACTTCACACAGGCACGACTACAGACGTCTCTGTCGTTTACGTCTCAGAGCCTGAACGACGTTCTGCGGCAGTCCTGGGGGCCAGGTTTCAGGCGGTTTCATAACCAAAGGCCCTCGTAGTCTTGTAGGTGGTGGTGGTGTGTCATCGTCCACAAGAACGGCCTGTAGTATAGGACCACTAGGTCTAGGGCGTAGTTCCATTCTAACAGTTGGCGCCGGGGGTGGAGGTGAAGGTGGAGGAGGCACGACCACAGGTCAGCATAACAACCGACGAATACGTGTGCGGAAGTGTTGTGGATCGCTCTTGTAGCCGGCTCATCACTCGTTCAAAAATGACCAAAATCCATGCTGCCAACTATAACACATAGCTCAGAATAAATGCTAGACCTTTTTCATCCGTTATATACAGCCAGAACCGTGACCTTTACACATCACTCCATCGGATAAACACGCGATACGGTCAAAGAATGCATGACACAGGGCAAAGTACTTATTACTGCAACAACCGATCGTTGCCACCCGAAGTTTAGTTGGTAAGGGATTTAATTGGAGATTTAGGGGGGTGTCAGGCTAGAGGCCTTTTTAAATATTTTTATTTGTTCGGGTTTTGTATATTATTTTGGATTTCACCAAAAAGGCATATGCTACTTGGGAGGCCCTCTGTCCCAGCATCTGGAGAGTTAATTGAAGTAGCAGTGCCCGGAGGGACGGAGGTCACCCAAACGCTCGCGTCCGCTGACAAGCGACCCGGTAGCTGACCTTGCCAGATGGCCGGAGCAGAGAGAGAAAGGAAGAAAGGGTTTGGCAACGAAGAGAAGACAGAGCCAGTTGTAGGACGAACGCGTAAAGACGTAAAATTGTAAAGCTGGGAAATGCCGACTGGTAATAACAGCATTGGGCTCTGTGAATACAGTTGAACAGGCATAGTAAGCTGGTGTTGTTGTAATGCTATGTAATTGAGCATATGTCCTTGTCTATCAAGCATGTTTGGAAGGTTCAATAAATAATTGTTATATTTAAGTAAAAGCTGAAGTTGAACCAATTTATTGGGGAGGAGCCTCAGTATTGAGTCCCTGCAATTGTGATAAAACCGTTGATTTTATCTGAAAAACTCTTTCACCTGTCGCGTATTGCGATCAAACCGAGGGGACATTCCTAAGTGGTCCCAATAGACAAACAAACGAAGAAGCAACATCACAGGGGGCTTAAAATATTGGTGTTTCAACCAGGGGTCTTTAATGACGGGTTGGCTGAAAAATTGGGAAATTAGAGTTAAAATAGGGGTTTTTCCGAAAATAATACTCCTCATAGTCACCAGATGGCGCCAGGGGTTAAAAAAGGGGGGAGGGGGTTTTTAATAAGAGGGAAAATTTTTTAATAAAGGGGGAGTCAAAAATCAGGAAATTAGAGCTAAAATAGGGTTTTCCCCCGAAAATAGTACTCCTCATAGTCGCCAGATGGCGCCACGGGTTAAAAAAAGGGGGAGGAATTGGTTTTTCAATAAGAGGGGAGAAATTTTTAATTAATTATGAATATTAATAAGGGGGCGTGGCCGATGACGTTATAGGGGTGTGACCGGAAGTGGGCGCGGCCAGTGACGTCATAGGGGGTGACCGGAAGTGACGTCATTGGGGGAAAGCAGTGTGCGTGGGGGAACCGTGGAATGGGACTATACTACTCACTTGTCTCTCCCTGAGAGAATATTTATCTTCCGAGTCAGAAAACTCAACCAGCCACCAAGTGTAGTATTCCGAAGACAATCCAGATCTATTTCCTTAATTGACTGAAGAGATGACTTGTCATTCGGGGCCACAGGGATGTTTGCAGAAATGCAGAAATGTTGAAATGCAGAATGCAGAAATGCAGAATTGCAGAAATGTTGGTTGGCCTTGCGGCCAACCAACATTTCTGCAATGTACACCAACATATTTAAACTCAAATTAAAATGAGTGAGAAAAACGATAATTCGGTAAAAATCGAATTCGATTTTTACGTATTGAAACAGCAAAATACTTCAGAAAATATTTCATTTTTTCACTTTCTAAAGTATTTTTGCCGTTTATTTCCTTTCTATTTAATATGTATCCATTACAGTCAAAACTATACGTGTTTCGTCTTCAGGAATCTCAACGGGCCAGTTCTGAATGGGCCCAGAATTCTATATCATTAACCATATGGAAGAAAGCAGTGCCAATCATTTGTCTCACGCCAAGTTTGAAGTGATCCTTAGCCAGGGCAGGATCTAAGAGTGGGGACATCACACCCCTAGATTTTCAGGGTGTTAGAAATGATAATAAATAATAAAAATAAATAAATACCCCCTCAAGCAGCTGCTTGCCACAGAGGTCTGACAGGAGCCTGTCAGTTTATATGCCATAGTAGAAGGTCTGAGAGGATGGCAGGACCTCAGCAGAAAAACAACACGAACATCCATGCCTTACCAGGGGCTTGAACCCATGTCCCGTAGATCAGTAGCCAAGCGCGCTAACCACTCGGTCACGGGACAGCTCAAAAATGTGGAACGCTTCACGATTTTGCGTGTCATCCTTGCGCAGGGGCCATGCTAATCTTCTCTGTATCGTTCCAATTTTAGTATATGTGTCACCGGCAAAGTTTGAAATCCGGCATTCTATACAATACCTAGGCATTGTATATAATGCCTAAAACTAGCCGGCAATGTATGAAACGATTCATATTTCACACATTTCCTAGGCATTCTATAGAATGCCAAAAGGCAAATCGGCAAAGTATAAAATACTCCCGGCAATGATGTTTAATGTCGCAATGCGAGTCACGTGACTCTCGACGCTCGCCTCAAACAGAGAGCCAGAGCACTCAGTCCAATTCGAATTGACCAGTAAATGTTCCCCTGGGTCCCCTATAGGCTCACCCTGATTGCCAGATCCGCCAGTCCCTAGTTTCGGTAAAAAATAGCGCCGTAATTGGTCACTTTGGACACCAAAAAGACACCCTTCCATTCGGAAAAGCGCCCCCTAGCGTTGTAAGAGTGTAAAAGAGGGTTGCCTCAATAGGAATCCCAAAGTTTGAGAACCCTAGCTTCCATAGAAAGAGAGTTAAGGTCAAAAAACAGATTAAAAAAAGTCATCAAAAAACGACATATCACAAGCATCTCGGAATTCCACTGAAATAGATTTGACAAGTAGTAAAGTGAAATACGAGTATCCTAACTCGAATTGCAAACTTCGAATATTCAACACTCTATTGATTCGTTCTCACTTGGCTTTACCTCATTTGGGGCGTTTTTTACAATGCGGACGACAGATTCATTACAGGTTATGATGTTAATATTTCTGGGGGTAGTTCAGCAATGGTATTTTTCTCTTTTTGTAGAAAAATTCCGTATCTTATATTTTGTACTTCTTACATTTTCACATGCATCTTTTCAATAAAAGCCTTTTTCATACTTTGCCGAAATAGTATTTGTCATTCTATATAATGCCTAGGTATTCTATACAATGCCTAGGGAAAGTATGTAATAATTCTCATATTTCATACATTGCCTAAAAACGCCGGGTATTCTATAGAATGCCGGCTTTTCATACATTGCCGGTAACATATGTACTGCCGAAGAGGCATAAAATTATCACACATTTATATTTCATGCACTTCTCAATTTTTTAAAAGATCTGTAAAACGGTCCAAGGAATGTTATTGGAAATCCAGTCTCTGCAGCTATGTTAACTTATAAGCTTAAGATTCCTTGGCTTGATTAACAATAATGATTGTCTTGGCATTTTTGCTTACTCTTCCGTTTTTTTACACCTAGCTTCGACCCTACGGACTGCTACAAACTATTATACAGTGGACCTTCGTTATAGCGCTGCTCGCTATACCGCGCCCTCGGTTATAGCGCGGGCGATGTTCGCGATAAGTTCAAACATGTTTATACAGGTCCGTGCGGCGTTAGTGGGTATCGCATTTTATTGTTACTGCGTATTGAGTAATTGTGTATGTATTGAGTTCCTGCATGTATTTTGAATAGTGTTTAATTATTGTATGCATGATGAGTAAAAGAAAAACTTTTAGTGTGAAGTTTATTGTGTCGCCACCGCGCCGCTCGGTATAACGCGGTTCACCTTATAACGCGGGTTTTGTTTCCCGCCCGACATGCGCGTTATATCGGGGGTCCACTGTACTTTTAATTTCAAAATCTTTTGTGAATTTAAATCAACTCCGCCTCATCATTAATTTTTATTATATACTTTTAATCTGGACAAGTTGTGTTCTAGATTACAAAGTGAACTTTTGTCTAGCATAATTCCTGATGTTCGAGATTGCTCCTTGTTGCAAAAAGTGTTTTTAAATCAATTTAAAGTACTTTCATGAAGCTATTTGCTTCATTTAGTTTTCTATTTTATTACTAAAACGTTTTCTACATTTCAGTTATTATTTTCCTGAAATATTAACTTTTGTGTGATGTTTATTTCGAGTACCGGAGTTCACTTTACAGTTCTCCTCAGTTCAAATTATTTATCGATGCTTCCTGCTGAGTAGTGGTTGACGTCTGGATTTAGATGCATTTCTTTTGAATTATTTAGAGTCTTTTATTGCATATATTCGTTCATGTTAATATGCTAACTGGAATTGTTGTTTGTACACTAGTGTCCAAAAGTTAAGCATAATTCCGAAACAGTTAAATATCTTAGAAAAGACTAATTCTTAACATTACATTTTGTGTGAATATATGAATATGTGAATGAAATAGAATTACTCAAGGTCGTAAGCCTCCCAAAAATCACGTTACGAGAAAAAAAATTGTATACGTGACTCGAAAAGCAAATCCGGGATGATATAAAAGGGCGACTCTAATTTTGCGCCACTCACTTCTTGTTTAGCAAGTTTTGTGTTCATGTTGGTAGAACCTTTTGAAATAAAGTACGGCAAGGAGATTTTGTGTCGATGCATTTACACGTGATAGAGCAATCGGTATGTTATAGTCCAGCCGATCACAGACGGTTGTGGCTAGGACTGGAAATGTGCCCCCAATCAATGATTTCAAGACTTTGGAAACTGTTCCAATGACAGCAGACGTTAGCTGTAGAAGAGTTTAAGGGTCTACAGGAATGACAGCAGCGCAGGATGACAGCTTTCGTGTACCAAGAGTTCGATGTCATGAGGCAATGGATGTCGTGCCTTATATAGGGCTCAAACAATCGAAGAATTTCTTGAAAGTGAGAAAGCTCAGTGAAGTGGTCAGTCTATTCTCTAGACCTGAACCCTATAAAGTGTGTTTGGGATACACTGGGGAAACGTGTTGGCAGTTGTCAGCTCCCTCCAAGAACCCTCGACGAGTGACTGCTCTCTGGGAAGAGTAGGATGTACTGCCATCAGACTCTCATGACCAGTTGGGTAAACAGTATGATAAGTCGTGATGATTGTGTAGCTGTTTGTGGTCATCCTACTCCGTTCTGAATACTAGCATTTTCAAAGTGGATGGGTTAAATGGCCAAGTCACAAGGACCCCAAGGGCTCAGAGAAGATTGGAGGAAGGAAACTACTGGATAACTGTTGGAAGTCATATGGTAGCCTCCCGTCAGAGCCATCCAGCATGTTCTTTAACATGCACAGGGTATGGCTCTCCCACACACTGGGCCATACCTTCCATCCGGTGATAGTGGCCTTTGCAAGCTCAACGGTGTCCCCTTCTGACTGAGGGCAGAGCATTTTGCAGAAATATACACTTCTGTTTCCATAAATTAAGGAAAAATGAGAAAAATCGCGATAATTCGCCAAAAAATTGTGCGATCCTCACAGAACTTGTTCATGTAACCAGTAAAGTAATACCGAGTGTGAGCATATCGTGTGCAAATTAGTCTAGGTTGCGTTAATTTGCGTAATCGGATAGCGGCATAAAAACAGGTGTTTTGGAGTGGATCGTTATTTTGTGTTGTAAATGTGAGTAAAGAAATTCGAAATAGCCATTTTATAGGAATGACCTCGAGACAACATTTGCCAAATGAACTGCAGTGGAGAGCTATTGGTCGGCTCGAAGCAGGCCAAAGTCAGTCAGATGTGGCACGATAGCTGAATGTGGGTCCTTCTGTGGTCCATAGACTGTGGAATCAATTTCTTAGCACAGATTCCGTGTCTTGGAGGTTTAGCCGAGGAAGGGCTAAAGTTATGACAGCTATACAAGACCGATATCTGCGATTAACAGCACGAAGGAGCAGGACATCTACTCCAGCTTCTACTGTGCGTAGAAGGCTTCATGAGGGAGGTCTGTACGCTAGAAGGCTAGCGATTTGTATACCCCTAACGTCCGTCACAGGAGAGAGCAGTTGAATTGGGCATGCACACATGTACATGTTAAGTGGACAGAAGAGCGATGGAGGTCCGTACTCTTCACAGATGAGCCCAGATATTGCTTGCAGAGTGATTCTGGACATTGTTTGACATGGAGAGAACGAGGAGATAACTGCATTGCTGTAAGGGGTGATCACACTCCTTATTAAAGAACTTTGCCCATTGCATTCTGACATCTCATTTTTGGACAACTTCCTGTGTTATTTTTTGACGAAAAATGTTTCTAGTGTAATATATTTTATGCCTTTCTGAAACTAGCATTGCAATTCATGTTTTCATCAAATGTCATTAAAATCATTCATATAGTATTTTTTGTTTATCAAAAGTTTTCTGAGTTTTCCTTAATTTATGGAAATCAATGTATCTCAACGCTGGCCCAGGTGTTGGGTAGGCATCGGCCCTTTGCACCCCTTCCATATCCGGTTCTGCCGTTCTGCTGAATTATGTCCTTAGTTATGGATGCTGCTACAATCATTTGCATAAGCCATGGAAATGTTATGTTCTTGGTTTATTTCTAGTTATGAGCATTTCTACCGGAAACATCAACCCCAAGAAGAGCAACGTTATGTTAACAGACATGTTATGTAATTAGTTTTTGGAACTCATTTGCTATAAAACGGGACGAGAGCTGTTCTGGTGGCGAGTGGTAGCGTGCTTGGCTACTGATCAAAGGGATCTGAGTTCGAGTCCCAGGTAGGGATGAATATTTTTGTGTTTGTCTTTCTGCTGAGGTCTCGCATTCTTCACAGATCTTCTCTGTGACTCCTGTTAGAACTCTGTTGCAAATAGCTGCTTGGAAAATAATTTATTTATTTTCAAATTGTTACAGGAAACTCATCTTTGCCTCTGCTCCAAACTCCATTGCTTGAAGCGAAACCAGTCTCGCCTGCTACTTCTCCTGTAGGGTATGGAGACTGAACCATTTACCGCCCCTGCATAGTTGATTTCCCTGTATATATATATATATACACACTGAAAGCACAATTTATTATACACACAATACCCATCCACAAACCTGCTCTACTCTGCCACAATAATGCTGCTAGTCGAAACCCTTTGAGGGCTATAGATAGGTCAGATACCTACCTGCTGTATAGTGTACCTGCAACTATTATGATAGGTAAGTGAACTCAGCAGGTCACTGACCGCTGAGTTCACTTACCTATCATAATATAACAGCCTATATATAACAGCCCATCACTGGCCTATGAGTCTTTAGTGGGCGAAGGAACATTGCCAATGGGCCATGGAAGACTAGAAATGGATAGCATGGTCAAACATATCAAGGTTCTAATTGAGGCCATGGACCCCCAACTGTCAAGTTGGGTGTTACAGGCAGTGTTCTGGAGCATGTTTATGTGGGCCACCTTGGAGTCCCTTGTACCTATTGAGATCACCATCACCACACAAGGCTATGTTGAGGTACTTGTCGACCACCTACACCTGTTCATGACTATCCGTTTCCCACAGCAGGATGCCTTCTTTCAACAAGACAAAGCCCTGTCTGATAACTTGATTGACAAAGGACCGGTTTGAGGAGCATTCTAGTGAGTTCACAACCCTTGAATGGCCTCTCCGGATTTGAATCCCATTTGAACATCTGTGGGACGAAGTGGATCGATGCATTCGATCCCAAAACGCACCACTGGCAGCTCTCTGTGCTTTACAGAGAGCACTGAAATCATGGGCAGTAATACTACCTGAACGTTTCCAATACCTCATAGAGTTCATGCCACGATGTGTTACTGCTGTTGTGAGGGCAAAAGGTGGATCCACACGTTATTAGGTGGGTGGGTGTAATTGTGCTTCTAGCGTGCATATACTGGGCACACCAGTTTACAAGCTCACGAGCCGCCACTGATCGTTGCCTGTTAAACCTACATCCTATTTCACTGGAATAATTGATAAAATCAAATCAGATAGCAAGCGAAGTGGTCTTAAGCAACAGACAACTTTGCCATTAACCACGTGAAGGTCCTAGTCTGCGGCGCCAGACTTCACAACTGGGTGTGGCCCGCTTTGCTTTCTCACGAGCCAAAGGTAACTTCGACGACATTGCTAAAGATGAGCCAAAGCATTACCTATTTCCTTGTAAGTGAAGAGTGTGTACTTTGATTGATCATCTTTCGCCCCCATACCTCCGACACTTGCTTTAATTCAAGTCTCATCCCTTTGGCCAACTTGCATCAGAGATGGTTAGATTTCTGTGGTCTAACGAAGTGATTCGGAAGAACATTTAGTCCGTCTATGTCATGTGACAGCATGCTAGTTCAAACCAAGAAACTCTGGTAAGGGCATTAATCCAGGTAACGTTTTTGACATTTTGCAAGGTCTGTGGTTTTATGGATACGGCCGTATTCGTAACACTGTATGGTATTACAAATGATTATGATTAGACCCTTATGTAGCATGTAACTATTTGTATAGAGTTTCCTTTTTTTTTTTAGAAATGATAACCGATTCATTTCAGAAAATCTCCAGGTTTCAGGTTACTGAAACACAATAGTAAACTGAAAGCTCAGCAATATAAGAAAATATTTTCTATACAATTCTTTACACACAGCCTCCGACTCAGATGCTCGTAACCGTATCATAACTATAGTACAATTTTAGTCGTAATAATTGTCAAGAAAATAATTGTCAGAAAATTACAAAACAGTACGCCAAGTGTAGCGCGCTTGGCTGCTGATCAAAGGGACTTGGGTTCGAGCCTCGGGTGAGGCAATGATGTTTGTGTTGTCTTTCTGCTGAGGCCCGCTACCCACACAGACGTACTATGGCGAAAAAATTGATCCTCTCAGACCTCTGTGGCAAGAAGCTGCTGGAGAGGGGGTATTTATTATTTTTAAATAAGGTACAATGATTTATATCTTAAAATTTGCAATAAAACCATCATCACCACGCAAAAGAATTTTAAAAATGTAAATGTTTAAAAAGTTATAATAATAATAAGAAGAAAGATTTAATAATTAAGATTATATGAAAAGTGCCTTATTAGCTGAAGAGTTAGCGTGCAAAGCACAAGTCTGGGTAAGACATGGGTGTTGTCATTCTGCTGAGGTCTCGCCTTCTTTTGGCGTATTATACTGACAGGCTCCTATGAGATCTCTGTGGCAAGTAACTGCTTGGGGAATAATTTGCTTTCTTTATGAGTATCTGTTGACGCTATTGTAGTTGAAACCAACGAGGTATATTTCTCAGATTGTAAATGTGTTCTGGGATAAATGCTCCCAGCAGTAGCAAAAATATAGCAGTTCCATAATAACTAAAAAGTTTTATTTTAAAAAAAGGACATATTAATGTCTTAGAATCATATTGTCGAAACAGCGGGACGAATACGGCCGACCAGTGAAACAAGTTGAACGCCTCTGCATTAAAGCATTTATTAGAAGCTACTTCGTGTAACTCAGTTTTGGGTGAAAAAAAGTAAGTTCGCTTCGTGCGGGAAAAACTGTAAATTCATTTGGGACAGCAAGATATCTTAAGCTGATGCTGCTAATGTAGATTAGACATGAATTCGGGATCGTGCTCAGTCATAATTTAAATTTCTAAATTTTATTTGTAAATGCGGAAAAAATAAACAGTAAAAAATAGATAAAATTATTTCGATGCTTTAATCAGTATTTATAAAAGCATCATTCAGCATTTAATTTTTTTTATTATTAATGAATCAACCTTAGAGTTTATAAGGATGTTACTCAAGCATTTTCAATTTCAAATAATTATTTCTGGTGTTTTCCCTCCAAATAAAAGATTTTAGTTTTTTCATCAAATAAGGGACCTGGGTTCGAGCCCCGGAATTAGGCATGGATGTGTGTGTCGTTTTTCTGCTGAGGTCCTGCCATCCTCTGAGATCTCCTACTGTGGCATATAAACTGACAGGCTCCTGTCAGACCTCTGTGGCAAGCAGCTGCTTGAGGGGGTATTTATTTTTTATTTATTTTTTTTAATTATCATTATTGCAGAATTCGTAATTTATTTATTTATTCATTTATTTATTTATTTAATGTGTTCACAACAGAGCAAAGATCCACTAGCCGTGGACAAATCCTCCTCTTCAAGCATCCATGGGCTACGGAAATCCAACCAGATTGTGCAATTTAGTTCTCCAAACGCATTTCTTCTGAGCAACATTTGTTTTCATCTCGCCACTGTAGCCCAATTCTAACAAGATCCTGTTTGACATTATCCGCCTACCGCATCCCAGGTCTCCTACTCTTTCTGAGACCTTTAGGCATACTGTTCATAACACTATTTGCTAATCTATAGTTATGCATAAGGGCAACATGGACAAACCAATGGAGTCTCCCAACTCCTGGGGGCGGAGGTGGCTCAGTCGGTAGCGCGCCACGCTCGTAATCTGTAGTTCCCAGGTTCGAGTCCCAGCTGGGTCAGCGTTGAGATTTATCTCCGCAAAATTCCCCGCCCTGCCCACGGTCAGTAGGGGACACCGATGGGCTAGGAAAGGCCGCCGTCCGTCGGATGGGACGTTAAGCCGTGGCCCCGTGTGCGGGAGAGCCATACCCTGTGCACGTTAAAGAACACGCTGGATGGCCTTGACGGGAGGCTACCATCTGTCTCCCAACAGCTCTTCCAGTGGGTCCCCTTCCCCAACCTTCTCTGAGCCTTCGGGGTCCATGTGACCTGGCCATTTAGCCCATGATGTGCAAAGAAGTGCCGCTCAGAGGTAAAACAACCCAACAACTCCCAACTCCTTTGCCTAACCTCACAAAGAGAAAAAGTTTAAAATTAGTACATATAAAAGTACAAATACAAATCAGTACAAAACGTCAAAAATGCACATTCAACACACTTGCATAAACACAGAGAATTAAAAATAAAATCGAAGAACAAAATAACGTCACACAATGTGATTTGAAATCTTTTAAAGACATTGTAAACAGATCCAGAATGTTGTTGTACAAGTTGAAAAAGTTGAAAAACCTAACCACGGAAAAATTTATCAATCTATCATATTATATAATAATTTTTATTAAAAAACGCAAAGAAATTCTCCTATTACTTAATAAGCGAATATTATACATATTTCTAAGATACTGAGTAGGAATATCTCGAAGATAAATCCCAGTGTCCTTGTAGTGAAGAAATCTTAGTAATCTATTTCGAACGTTTTCAATATTGTTACAGATTTCTAGCTGTATTTGAATATTAGTCAACAGAGCGTGAATTAAAAAATAATAAGGAAACTATAAATGAACTGATTTAATAACTAAGGCAATAAAAACTACATAAATAATAAATAATTTCTTTACACAAAACACTAATATGCTATCTCTCAGTATAATGTGATCCAGATAATCACAATTACCAGATTATTTGTTAGCCAAGCACATTTCTCTACGAAATAAATAAATTGCTATTTTACTTGAAAGCATGGCCTTTCTTACCAGTTAAAGATCCAAACCTTTCACCGCGCTTAGCACAAACTAAAAGTGTTCTAAAGACCAGTGGTTAGTGACGTAATTCGAACTCCGAGCTATAATTCGAGTGTCACCTGGTACCACAGTCACGTCTTCAGTGGCAGACTGGCCAGGGTATCAGCTTGCCCGATGGCAAATGGGCCCCTGATGAAGTGGGCCCCCTTAAACATTAGACAATATGTTAAAAATAATAGCCTTATAGTTGTGAGTGGGCCCCCTTTGACTCCTGGCAACTAATATTTTTAGACCCAGTACGCCACTGCACGTCTTCATTGTTGCACGTGCCTCTTACGTTACAATATTATGAATATTGTATTGACAGTAGGGATCCCATATTAAATTTCCACAATCTAGGTTTGAACGAACTAATGAGTAAAATATTTACACTGATATTAATATTTTGTTTTTTCTAATAAAACTAAATTTCTATATTATTTCTCCTTAATTTTTAGAATATGGATTATGATATTAAAATTAAAGTTCAAATTAAAACAAGATACCTAAATCACGGACATAACAATTCTGTGTAATAGCACAAGAGCTTATATTTTAATCATAACAAAATTAATAGCCTCTAATATGAAGAATTAAAAAATAATTTAGCGGCATGAATTTCTGTATATACGCTCATCCCTAGTTATACGAGCACAACTGGTTCCAGAATTTCCGCTCGTAAACGAAAACCCGTAAAAGCGACAATGATTTCCTATCGAAATACATGAAAAGTCCCAGAGTCGTTCTATGTGCTCCTAACTATCCTAACTAGATATAAAACGGTTTAGTTTAGGTACTTTTCTGTTTGGCAACATAAATTGCTAAGTATATGTTTACAATAAAAAATATTTAGCTACTTTTTATGTAATCTGTTTAAATTTATCATTGAGCAGTTTTTTGGAGGAAGTATAGAAGTAAAAATGGATGGTGTCTGTAGTGCACATAAAGGAATAAGTAAACCATGATTTAACAAAATTTCTTATTAATTAAAAGTATAAAATTATGCATCTTGTCAGTTAGTTAATAATTGTAACAAATCAAGAAGTGAGATTGCCAGCAGCTGTCAATTGTGGATCGCCCACGTCTTAGCCAAAAGATATGTCAACTTCTTTATTTTCAGTCGAAATTTTTGATGTAGAAGGTTGAGGTTCAAAAGTAGTTTTTAGACAAGGAAATTTTTCAAATGTGGTATTTATTGCAGTTTTTTTTTTTGTAAATTCGTGATAGCGGGCAAGAAAAGCATTTAGGTTACACTTGAAACTTCTTTAACAATTTGTATAATTTTCGCCCAAATTGATTGCCTCTTCGCAATGCGAAAAAGTTTTAGTACCTAATATTCTTATGATGTATTGGAGATTATGGAAGAGCGTAACATGTTGAACGAAACTATTTTCAACATGCTCGCAGACAAGGTATTCGCGGTAGTAGGGGTCACTCGTCTAACAAAATTTGGCAAGTGTGCATCTGTGACTTCAGCCTTAGCGGAGGAGGAACAGGTCTTTGGCCCATGCCTGCGATCAGGGGGCTGTTTGATATTATTGGCCCTACCAATCTCAATAAACCCAATTTCTTTAAAAATCCTACTAATCATTTTCTCTCTGCAGGAACGTGGAACGTGAGGACATTACGTAAAGTTTATTCTCTTGATATCCTCACGCAGGAATTCCAGCGCTATAACCTAGATATTCTAGGCTTGCAAGAGACCAGATGGACAGGTAAAGGTGAGATACTTAAAAATAACTTTAAATTTCTCTTTACAAGGAGGGAGGATGGAAAGCATCACCAAGGCGTGAGTCTGCTGCTCAGCAGACATGCTAGTGATGCTCTTCTAGGATATGAGTGCATTAATGAAAGGTTTCTTACAGCAAAATTTCAGACAAGCATTAAAGACTTGAATGTTATCTGCTGTTATGCCCCCATTGAGGATGCTGATGAGGATGAGAAGGATAGGTTTTACGGACAACTTCAGGATATTTTGAATTCTGTCAAGAAAGGAGATATTACCCTTGTTCTAGGTGACTTCAATGCCAAAGTTGGTACTGACTCTGACCTTTGGGGAGGGGTGATAGGCCCTTTTGGTATTGGTAGCTGCAATGGCAATGGGCAACCTCTCCTACAGGTAAGTAAACTAAATGGTTTCAGAATAACTAACACATATTACAAACACCGCGACATACATAAGTACACATGAGTTTCACCTGATGGGCTGCATAGGAATATGATTGATTATATATTAATTAACAGCAAATGAGCTAGTTCTGTTAGGAATACCAGGGCATATAGGGGAGCTGAAATTGGATCTGACCATTACCTTGTTAAAAGTGTCTTGCAACTTAAACTTAAAAAGTGTTGTGCTAAATTTAAAAAATTTACCTTTAATACTGAAGCTCTGAAAGACCCAGTTATAGCTAAAGCTTACCATGATAGGTTACTTAGTCATTATGACAGTCATGGTTTGCTTAATACTGAAGTTGAGGAAGAATGGAGCCATTTTAAACAGGCTTTTTTGGAAACTAACAGTACTCTTTTAGGAAAAAAGGAGCAAAGGAGGCAGAATTATTTAAGTGATAAGGCACTTGAGCTTATTTCAGAAAGAAGGAACTGCAGGAATGTCCTTAATCAGTACCCTACTAGTCCTACTAGAAATGATTACAGAGAGCTTAATAAACGTGTAAAGGATCAGTTAGCTACTGATAAGAATCTTTGGCTTGATGGCTTTGCTGACAGAGCTGAGGAAGCAGTTAGGCAGCACAGCAGCAGAGAGCTGTACCAGATAGTTAATGCTTTATGTGAGTAGTATTGTCCCACTAGTGCTTTCCCCCCTATGACGTCACTGATCACGCCTCCTATGACATAACCGACCACGCCCCTTATTAATATTCATAATTCATCCCCCCTTATTAACCCCCCTTCCTTCCCCTCTTTTAACCCCTGGCGCCATCTGGTGACTATGAGGCGTACTATTTTCGGAAAAACCCCTATTTTAACTCTAATTTTTCAGCCAACCCGTCATTAAAGACCCCTGGTTGACCCACCTATATTTTAAGCCCTCCTTCTCGAATAGTCCCGATTTTTCTTTATTTCAGACCCCCTGGTTGACTCACCTATATTTTAAGCCTTCCTTCTCGAATAGCCCTGATTTTTCTTTATTTCAGACCCCCTTGTTGACCCACCTATATTTTAAGCCCCCCTTCTCGAATAGTCCCGATTTTTCTTTATTTCAGACCCCCTGGTTGACCCACCTATATTTTAAGCCCCCTTAATCTCCGAATAAGGCTCTTACCAACTAAACTTCGGAATGGCAACGATCGGCTGATGCAAGCCTCAGAATAATTGCATGGGTGGCAACCTCACACAGAAAGGGATGATACAAGTCTCTAAATAATTGCAAAACTTTCGATAGCAGTCACTCACAGAAAATCAACTCCCAAAGTTGTATTACCCATTTTTACTCCTTATTAATTAAACACTCATTAAAACCATCCCTCCCCTTTATTAAAAATCAAAAGTTCGCCAAACTCCTTTGGTATTCACGTTCATTTTGCCAAGTCTGCTAATCAACTCTCAATTCCCTAGTAATTAAAACCCTCCCTCCCCTTTATTAAAAATCAAAAGTTCACCAAACCCTTGGAATTTATAAAATTATTGCTAACTGACAATATGCGTGAATTGATGAACTGATATGCTGATCATTTAAAGGAAAACAAAATAAATACGAATCTAAATTGGAAGCTATCGATAATGTTAACGAAATATGGCATTCTTTAATTAGGGGAATCTCGAAACTCTCTCTCTTAAAAGATTACTGAACTGACAACCGCATTTGGGAAATCAAATGGCCAAAAGTATTATTGGTCGAGTGGTTAGCACACTTGGCTAATGATCTAAGGACCTGGGTTCAAGCCCCAGGTACGGCATGGATGTGTGTGTTGTTTTCCTGCCATCCTCTCAGACCTTCTTCTATGGCATATAAACCGACAGGCTCCTGTCAGACCTCTGTGGCAAGCAGCTGCTTGAGGGGGTATTTTTTATTTATTATTTTCATGCCTGTAAATCATTTTTTTTTTTTGACCTTTCATTTACGGCGCCAGAAGTTGACATTTGATAAAATATAGTAAAAATTTCAGTTTTACTACCAGAAAAAGAAAATTGTTTTATGTTACGCATTCAACATATTCGTAAATGTAAATCAAATTTTCGAATTTTAGTTCGGGCTCTGGGGGGAAGCGATTCTCCCGGATCTAACATTGGACTCGAATCTGAGAATTGCAAAATATGAACCTGGAGCGATACCGACCGAGTTCCCTCAGAGAGTAGAGACCCAGAATACAAAAACCACTGAGTCAAAGAATGTTATTATATGAATGAAAAAGTACTATAAGAAATGGGGTTTCCAGATGCCAGAGTCCAAAAGGAGGACAGTAAAGCAAAAATGGAGGACATGCTTTCAATTGTGAAATAAAATAAGTTTTATGTGAAGTACCGCCTAACAGTTGAGTCAAAAAAGGCATAATGCTTATTAAATATCTTTTAAAATATATGATGTGCCGATTTTAATTCCTACTTGATAAGCAACAATCTGCTGTTGCAGAAGGCAAAGTTTGTGTTTCTTATGAACTCCAACTGAGGTAGTGGTCAGTAGCGATTTCCGTTTGGGCAGGCATGCACTGGTATGAGAAGGCTTCTACGCACTAGGAGTAGTCCTTAATTCCTTTACTGATCCACCTATCTACGGGCGGAAGAAAAAATTTCAGTTTTCTAAACAGCATACTTTTTCAATCTGGCATATAAATTGCTAATATTGAGATTACAGAAATAGTTACTTTTACAACATTAACAGAAACAATTTAGATTTCACGATTTACATTTACAGTAAATTATTTCACGATTTACATTTAAATTTTAAATTAAATAAAATTTTTATTATTATTTATTTAACACATTAAAATTTTTTTGATTTGCATTTAACAATAAATTGTGTTTTAGTCGTGGGTTCAAGAAATTGAAAAAAGCACAAAAAAGTGCTTTTAGTTTGAAACATGTTATGAGTTTATAGAAAAAGGACATTTCATGTTTTTTCAAAAAATCTGGAAGGATATGTGATGAAAAAGGAGGACATATCCTCCTTTTGCTGGATGTATGGTAACCCTGTCTAAAAGTGCTTTGATTAGAGAAAAAGTGAACACTTTAAAACGGTTTATTTAAAAGAAATCCATCAGAATTTTATTTCTACAACTCAGAAAAAATTGTGAATGAAATGTCGTAATGATCGGAAGCATCGTAAATTTTATTTTTCCTGCTAATAAAATATAGCGAAAATTTCAGGAATGCTGTTTGAAATTACGTGTCAAGGAGAGGGACTTTGAACTTTTGTTTACTCTTTATTTATCCCATTTACGGCGCCAGAAGTTGACATTAGATAAAGCTGGAAGCAAAATATGTACCGTGTCCATCAGACGAGCACCACTTTTTCTCAGAAGATTAGTTTCCCCCAGCTTCCTGATAAAACTTCACTGCAGCAGTCTGAAAACTCGTGTATGTGTTAAAAACCAGTCTTTGTAAGACGAAGGGAAAAAAAATGAAGGGTTTTTGCCCGCTTCTAGTCGAGGTCAACCAAGCCGACAGATGACCCGATACATCAGCCGCTCGTTAGTAAGGACCCTATGGGCGTGCGTCTCTCCCCGCTGGCGAGCCCGCGCTGGGCGTGGAGCGCTCTTTGGACGGCGTGCTCCAATTGGCTAGAGATAATCCCCTCGTGCCCTCTAGCCTGCCTGGGGCACCAGCAGCGTCACGCGCATGCCAGTGGAGGGGTGCGCAGGTACAACTGCTACGAAAGGCGCACGCTCGTTATTTGGATTGTGAACTGGCTGCTAAACGAAGCCAGATGCTCTGCGAGCGCTTGCTGCTAACGTGATGATGAAAGTGTGAAAACTTATGAAGGTTCGACTGTGTGCTCAAGATGCGTGTGCGGTCGTAGTAACTGGTGTTCACGGCTGATTAGTTTTGACACTGTCATGGCGAAGGCAAACAGGATCCAAGGCTACAGTGAATGGCGAGGAGTCTGCATCTTCACTGTGTTGTGCTTCACGACGCTGGCCCGGCTGGCGGGCGCTACGGATCGCACGTGTGAGCCGATTCGCATAGAGCCATGCCGTGACCTGGGCTACAACGTGACAGGCATGCCGAACCTCGTGGGCCATGAACTTCAACAGGATGCTCAACTACAACTTCAAACCTTCACACCGTTGATTCAGTATGGATGTTCGTCTCGACTGAGATTCTTTTTGTGTTCAGTGTATGTGCCTATGTGTACAGAAAAAGTTGCTGTTCCCATCGGTCCCTGCCGTTCGCTGTGCGAAGATGTACGCGACAGATGTCAACCAGTCCTACAAGAGTTTGGCTTTCCTTGGCCTTCAGGGCTCAACTGCACTAAATTTCCTCCCCAAAATAATGACAAACACATGTGCATGGAAGGACCTGCAGATTCTAGAGGTCAAGAATGGGGAGGAAAAGGACGAATTCGAAGACCCAGTGTGACAAGGGGCCGAAATATTGTGACCTATGGCCACTCCGAACGTCCAATTAATAAAATTCGCTCGCAGAATTATGGCCTCTGTAAGAATTATCGACTCTCGGAGTTATACTATTACATCAATCATACAGGTCGGTGTGCTTCACTCTGCTCTGCTGATATTAACTTTAGTCATAAAAACAAGATGTTTGCGGAAATTTGGGTATCAATTTGGGCAGGTCTGTGCTTTGTATCAACACTATTCACACTTTTAACTTTTTTGGTCGATGAATCACGGTTCCGTTATCCTGAACGTGCAATTGTTTTCATTAGTGGATGCCAAAACGTTTGTTCCATTGCATATCTTGTGCGTCTTATGGCAGGGCGAACTGAATCTTCATGTCACATGGACACTCAACATGATGTACCCATCTTAATCCAAGAAGGATTAGATAATGTCAACTGTACCATCATATTTGTAATGCTCTACTTTTTCGGAATGGCAGGAGCAGTGTGGTGGGTGATATTGACAATCACGTGGTTCTTGTCAGCAGGACTTCACAGGAGCCCAGAAGTCCTTGAACGTTACAGTACATATTTTCACCTAACTGCATGGGCACTGCCATCAGCTAAGACTATTACTGTTCTAGTAATGCGAGTAGTGGATGCAGATGAACTTACTGGTTCTTGTTTTGTAGGCAACCAAAGTGGGCAGAATCTTCTTGGATTTGTCATCCTGCCATCTTTAGTATACTTGTTGATAGGTTCAATATTTTTAGTAATTGGACTAATTACTATATGCCGCTCTCAAAAAAATCACCAAATTCGAGAGGTTCAGCGACCTTTGCAAAGACCAGAAAGGCTAGACATTGTCATGGTACGTATTGGTATTTTTGCTGTCCTGTATATAGTTCCTGCAGCATGTGTATTAGCTTCTCATTTTTATGAGTACTATTGGCGTGATGAATGGGTAACAATCGGTTCAAATGCCAGACCCAATGTAGAAATTTTTACATTGAAGATATTTATGTCACTAGTGATCGGGTTAACAACAGGTATGTGGATCTGGTCAAGCAAGACTCCCCTAATCACCTGGAAAAAACTAGGTCGGAGACTGTCTCGGCGTAAACAGCCCCTCCCTGCCTACCTACACATGAGGCCTCAAGTGGTAGCAGTTAGTGATAAGGCAAAGAAACCCCTTGGCAAGGCTAGTAGTGAAACAGCAGTGTGATTATGTGCCAAAACTAGGTTCAGACAATTTTGAAATATTAAGTAAATATTCCTATACTATATTTTTTTCATGTATAGCATTTATATATGTATATCAATACTTTTATTAGTTTTTATTTCAAGTTGAAAATGCTATCTAAAAGCAAAGTAGAAAGCAATTTTTTCTTTGAAGTAAAAATATATCTTTAGAAGTATTTATGTTATCATTAAAGTGTTTAATTGTGTTATTCTATAGAATAACTTGTGTAAAAAAGTAAGCTATTCTGTCAAATAATGGATTTCACATTTTAATGTAACATCTAAACTTTTACTAAGATTGAATGATGATTTTAGTTCAAAAGCAATCTAGTATGGGTCAACCAGGGCTGTAGTTAGAAATTTTTGCCACAATTTTAAACAGATTCAATAACATCTCTTTTACATTTTACATCAAATGTCACCAAAATATTACAGCTATAATGAAATATTGTGCTTAATAAATTGCTCCAATAGAGCTGTGAAAGAAGTAACAACTTTTTTACAAGTTTATTTGAAACCACTGTATATTTGCTGTTCTATTCTGCTAATACTGGGTATAAGTAATCATCATATTTTGCTGTGAAAAATTCCCTTTTTCTTATTGATAGATTTTTATTATTGTTATACATTAATAGAATAAAATATTCTACTGTATGGAACAAACAATAAATTCAAATAGGACAATTGCAATCACTATGTAATGTACCCAAGTCACTTTATACTGCACATCTTATTTGGGAGCATTTTGTAAGTAAAGCAAATATATTGTAAAGCCATTCAAATTTTTTGCTTTTACAATTGGCACTATAAGCAGATAATTTTGCATGTCTCATAAGGCAAAAAAAAAAATTGCTTTTCTTTGAAGAATATTGTAAATCACTTGTTTTGACAAATCCCATCATTCTGTCAAAATCAAATAAAAGCAATTGGAAATCCTTAAAAATGAAAATAAAAAGGTTCTTTTGTTCCAGTATTAGCTTGAAATTATACTTTAACTCTTGTTTCTGCCATAAGATATATTTTATTTAAATACAATTTAGTAATATTTAAACTAGTTCAATAAATAGGAATTGCTAACCAGAATAAGTTTCCTACCACCAAAGTGGCAGTCACTAGCAAAATAGGCTGGGACCATGGTTTTGTTGCTAATGCACTATCTAGTTCTCCTTTACTATATCTATGATTTAAAACAATTTTTTCGTAGTAGTGTGTATATCTGTGTTTAACCTTAGATGTATATAACAACCAACACAGAGAAATACACCTAAAAAAGTTATTAACTAAGCCCCAATTTCTTGTGGAACTTAAGATCAAAAATATTTAAAAATTCAAAAGTAAAATTTCAACAGGTTTATTGAAGAAATGGTTCCAGACAATGGAGCAAATGATGCAGTGGAGCTAATGTCAGAAAAATATAAAAAGTTACATCATTTTTCTTTCCTAGCTTTTTCTGATATTTGTTCACCAGTTGTACCTTCCTAATTACAGTCCTGACATCAATTGCTGTTAGAAATTTAGCAGAAACAAGAGTTGAATTAATCAATATTATTAGGCCTTGTGTTTATATAGTTTTCAGCCAAAATTCAGGTACTAATCATGAAAAATATTACAATTGAATAAATTTTGCAATTTTTTTCTGTGTGTGGACTAGTCATATAACCACAGTACAGTACCCAGAATTGAAATATTTAATCTTGAGAAACCAAATGAATTTAAACATTCATTATTATGCCATATATTTGTATGTGGTAAATGATTCATTCAGTGTGTTGTATATTTCATTCAAAGATTTTCAATATCTTTTTTTAAGAGAAAAAAAAAACTCCAGAAAAACAAATCTTAGGTCAAAAATTGTCTGGTAGTTGTGCTAATTGCTCTAACCATTCAAGTTATTCTGTCAGTTCAACTGTTACAGCAAATGGTCTTTTCAGAGATCAATTCCATCAAATGAAAGAGTCGCTTTTTTTTTTCACACTATCTGATTTCAAAAATAATTACTATAATCATCAGGTAATCAAATTAAATTTTAAGATATACAGTTTTAGCTCAAAGTATCTGCTATCTGTGCCACATCTTTTGTGGATAGATAGAGTATCATGTAGTAATAAAACATTAAAATTTGTCAATGTTCTTCATCAATTAAAGATCAAAGAAAGCTAGAGCCTATTTGATTCAGAATTTAGAACTAAAAACTAAACTTTTTGCCAAAGGAGACTTAAATATGTTAAGGATGTCTTAATTGTGCAGATCACACACACAAATGCCACATTCTTGGGTGATTTCTGGAGTAAGATTATATTTGGGGAATGGTATTCCTGAATAGTAGACAATGACTTTACCACTATCTTGGGGGGTCTCAAAAGGAAGTAGGGGGGGGGGTCAACTACCCCACCCCTAAAGGTTAAAAGGAGTCAAAACTGTTGCACAATTCCAACAAGTTCCTGTTTTAAAAGTTGTTTACTGCTCCTACATTCTCATAATTTCATGGCATTAATACTCTTGTGAGTAAAAATTCACTCCACATTTTACCTGACTTTAGCCATCCCCTGGCCGAGTGGTTAGCGCGTTTGGCTACTGCTCTAAAGGACCTGGGTTCGAGCCCCGGGTTAAGGCATGGATGTTTGTGTTGTCTTTCTGCTGAGGTCCTGCCATCCTCTCAGACCTTCTACTGTGGCATATAAACTGACAGGCTCCTGTCAGACCTGTGTGGCAAGCAGCTTCTTGAGGGGTATTTATTTATTTATTTTTTATTAATGCATTGCTGCTGTTTTATATATTAACTCCTTTCTACATTCGCAAAGGGAGCAATTGTGTTTCTTATATGTTTGGCAATTACAGAACAAAATACAACTAGTTGACGTTTTTTTTTTTTGGGGGGGGGGGTTATATCTCTCTTAAGTTTCCTATATTTGCAGGTATGATTTAAAACAGTGTGACATATATACAATAATTTACTCTAACCATACTGTTTAAATAAACAGTATATATAGGGATTATTAAACTAGTGGTTTTTAGAACATTTTCCCTATAAATAAATATTTACATTCAGAAAACATTTTAGTAAAGATGGAAATAGTAGTTAATTCAGCAGTTTCTCTTAAATGGGTGTGAAATCTCAATATTTTTACTATATTAATACACTTAACCAGCTTCAGAAGAAATATAGTGCTTGTTTTGAATCCTCATTTCACATTTAAGTTGACTGTGATACTTCAACCATACTTAAAATTATAAATAAAATAAATACCCCCTCAAGCAGCTGCTTGCCACAGAGGTCTGACAGGAGCCTGTCAGTTTATATGCCACAGTAGAAGGTCTGAGAGGATGGCAGGACCTCAGCAGAAAAACGACACACACATCCATGCCTAATCCGGGGCTCGAACCCAGGTCCCTTAGATCAGTAGCCAAGCGTGCTAACCACTCGGCCACAGGATGGCTACTTAAAATTAGATCCATTAAATATTGTATTTACTATCAAAGTATAATATGCACTTTTGCTACTAGAGCATTTATTTTAAATAATTTACTTCTTAAGTATTTCAATTGTTGTTTGAAACTAAAATACTTTCTATACCTTGTAATAAATTAATTGTGCATTTACATTAATATAAGTCGAAAGCTTTTGAAGTCCTTATACAAATATGATGAAAATAGTTGAATTTGAATGTATGGAGGTAGAGTTTGAGGCTTTTAGCAATATGTTAGTTGCTCATTCATTGAAAAAGGTTTGTGACAACTTCTGATGTAAAAATCTCAAATTACTTCATATAAATAACTGATTTATTTCACAATTATTACTGTTGGGAGATTTGTGTTCCAGCTAGAGATGCTAAATTATTGGATGGTTATAGTCCAGTTTAGGTGTTTTGCAGTTAAAAGCTTAAGTATACTTACCGCTACAGAAGGCTTATCTTTGGCTGGTATACTCACCATAGTTGCTGTGGTGCTCTTGTTGGCAGTTCGCCGGTCCCATAGCTTGGCCGGTTGATCGTTGGCCCTGTCCGCTGATGTGTGGAATGTTCATATGTTTAGCACATGTCGGCGCTGTTTTTCTTAGCATGCTGCAGGATGACTTGCTGTGGTGATGTTCTTCCAGCTTTCACTCTGATGTGTGGTAGAGGATCATCTTCTGCTGCTTTATACATCTGACATATATTCTTCTGCATGATGCATTTCGTCAGTCTGTTTTGCTGACATCTTCAGATATCTGCAAAAAAATACTTAATACTAAAAATATTAAAAAAATATATACTTATGCTTTTAACTGCAAAACACCTGAAATGAACTATAACCATCCAATCGTTTAGCATCTCTAGCTGCAACACAGGAGACATAAATCTCCCAACAGTGATAATTGTGAAATAAATCAGTTATTTATTTATTACTCACTGTATTCACTCAAAAAAATTTACTACATATTTCTGTTCATACTCTCATTTCAAGCATATAAGAATTTAAAAGCAAAATTTTTGACTTACTATTTGAAAGGGAAAAGGGTATCCCAGTTGCCTGAAAAAAAGCTTTCTGGAAGCCCAAATATTTTTACCTTTCAGAGAAAGTTACTTTTCTATAATGGTCTCATATTTAGTTAACACACAGTCCTGGTCACCATTTTCTGGGGAGTCCCTGGATGAAAAGTTCTGTTCCTAGCATATAAATGTCCCTGGAAGTGTCCTTGGAATGTTTTAGATACTTTTTAAATATTAACGTAATTGTACAGCATAAGTAGAATTTTTTAAAACAGTAGTGTTACGCACCCCCTCAGTTGGAGATGCAATAACATGTAGATAATTATTACGATTTTTTCTCTTCACTAACTAATAATAAGTATACCAGTTAGCAAAGAGAAGCGCATCAACCCAAGCCCTCCTCTTGATGGGGGAGGTGTAACAATTTTGTGAATAAATGCAATATTCATTCTGGCTTTGCATAAATGTGAACATAGAATTTATTAATCAATTTCATCATGGGACATACAGCCATAAATTTAAATAGCTTTCATGCATACTGGTATTATGTTACTAGGCACTATGAAGAAAATGTAATCTAACATATATGCGACCATAATTTGGAATCAGAGGAAAAGTGGTTTTCGTACCTTAGTTATTTACTTAGGGATGCTGTTGAGGAGTCTGCTGCCAGCTGAAGCATCCTGCGGTTGTCCCATGAAGACTAGGGGTGGAAAGTTCCTTTCCACTGAGCCTGGCTGGCTGGGCCTCTTCATTAGTTTGGGAGGTGTTAATGGCCTGCAGCAAAACCTGATGATTTTAGTGCTCCAGCGACATGGCTTCTGTCACCCTTCATTGCTCTCGGACTCTAAGTGTGCATCTGAGTCTCTCTGTGTATGTGTGTTGCTCCTTTGTCTGTTTCCCCCTTTTTGTACAATTATTACCACCCAATTGATTAATGTGGTGGCCCGGTTGCTGGTTGAAACTTCCCATGATCTTCTGGCCAGAGTTGTTCTCATGGGTTGAGCAGCAATGTTGAATTCAGGGAGGGTCGGCGATCTGACCTTCAAACTGGGCTCGTGCCACATATGTACAGCAGTATCTTGACACTCAGAATTTGACATAGTAAAGTGCTCTGTGATCATCCACTCTCGGGTGTCAAGAGATCTGAATTTGTGGGGGTCCTATTCCTTGTGTGCAGTGACCATGTCATCCCCCAGCTCCTCTTGAGGAGAAAAGCAGACTTGGGCAGATGCTATGCGCAGGAAGAATTTCGATTTAATTTTGTTCATTAGGTTGAAAAAATAATTGAGGCATAACAATAGTGACAACACTGTTTTAAAATTCTGATCACTAATGCAATTGACTAAAAAAAACTGAGACTAAACTTTAAAATGAAAGTGATGAATTGCAAGCTGTCAAACTAGAGTGATCAGACATTCCCATTTTACAGCGACATCTGCTCAATCCCTAAAATTAAATTTTCAATAATCCGCAGATCTTTTACTTTAAATCTGGTAACCATACTCAAGCACTGAATCTAAATATGGAAAATTAGCTTAGTCATTCCAATATTACAATCCTAGCAATGTAACTCCTGTGCCATAACTCATTAACATGCATTGCATAGAAATATTCAAAACTAAAATAATTTCACTGCAAAGTCAGCATGTGAATTAGAAAGCTACAAGATTCCCTTTAGCACCACAATTTTTCTTACACATTGTGAATATTGTTTTCACATTATGACTAATAATTAAAGACAATTATCACCATCCATATTGACAGAACAGTATCTTCACTGACAAATATTTCTCTGCTCCGGACAAATTGGCAACAAAAAATGTTATTTATGACAAGAACGAACGAAATAAGGAGGCAAACAAGTGCACCAAAAACAAAAATTCATCACAATCTGCACAGTTATGTTCATGTTGAGGTATTATGTATGGGTAGCTGCAGAAGTAATGTGCAACTGATTAGTTGACACTTTAACAGTTCTCACAGGTTCATTGATTGAGAGCTGATTAATAAATCACTGATCTATGAAAATTGCTGAAGCATCAGTTGCAAATTTTTATAGTGACCCAGTTGCTTTACCTTTTATTACTCATGCTACGCTACTAATTCAAATTGAAACAGTCTGCTAATAAGATTAAATGTGTTTCCTGAACTCGAATTTTGAACAGAATAAAGGGAAACTGCATAGCTAAGTCAAAGCATTACATGATGTGATTCATTGGAAACATATGCTTACATCCAGAGTCAAATATAGAAGGGCCATCCCCCCCCCCCCAATACACATACTTTTTTTGTATTTATTTTTTTAACTTGTTAAATGAACACTAAAATGATGGAAGGAAAATTTTTATTCCCCCCCCCCCAGTTTAATTTTTTTAAGTTATTGTGGAAACAACTTTTGGAAATATTCAAGCAACCAAAGATAGAGTATGTTCAAGTTCCACTTACACGTTTTTAATTTAAAATGTATTCAACACATAAAAAGAGCGTTTTATTTTTATTGTTTCAAATGTCCAAATCACGTGAATGCACAAGAATATTCACAAACTAGAATGTTCTCAGATAAATGGTAGAACCGCAAAAACAGATCACAAAGAAACAAACTTGCAAGGGCAAACTAAGTCCTTTGCAATAAATAATATTCAGAGTTACCAGTTGACTTTAACGCCAATAAACCAGTAATCCTAATTTGTATTAAATCCTTTGCAATTCACTAAAACATATGCATTATGAAAAAATAAAAGAAAATATATGCACTCAGTTATAAACCCAGAATTTTGGTGATACAAATACCACAGATTCTGGAGATAAGCCAAAAAGAATTGTCTGATTGCAAAAAGTAAGAATTAGCAGCTGAACTGAACATGTACTAACTAACCAGCTATCAGTGACATCAAATTTTGACCTGCTGGTCAGTTTGCAGCATTAAAGTAGCACTGACTGCCAACAAAGAACATATAACTGTTCCTTGCTTGTACAGTCACGTAAAAATTTTCTCAGGTTGCTTAAAACATTTTAGAATCGTAAACAATTTGTGTAAAGTTTCAAATGACATGAAGTACTTTATTATTGCGGTGTTATGTTTACTTATATAAAACCATATTTCTATTATGTATTATCCGAAGCTTGACAGATTACTAATAGGTTTAATGCTCACATTGAGGGAAAAAATGTTCAATGTCTACTTGAATAAATTATATATTCCATATCATGCCCAGATCTAGGAGAGAAAAAAGAGGCCAGGTGACTTCATCGAGCAACTAAAAATTAATGGGGGAGGTGCCAAGAGACAGGAATTCTGTTTCAGTATAACATTTCCCTCTGCGTTTTAGAGGTTTTCAAAAATGCATGAAATATTCATAATATTTTTTGTATCTATGACTGTTACAAGCATTCCCAAAAGTGGGCAAGACTCCAGCCCTAGATTCCTGTTCCATATGCCAGTATATTATGAACTTTGTGATAAATAATTGTAGAATCACATCAACCATGTAATATTTCGTCTAGTATATTACTACTTAATCATTGTGCCATATTTTAAAACTAATTGTTATTGGGGTATGTAGCTTTTTCTACTGAGTATGTTTTTTTAGTTATCTAGTATAAAGGAAACATTACTTTTTTTAAAGAAAATGTTATAATCACAGTTTAATTTGCTGGTGGTTCATAAAAAAACACTTAAAAGTTTTCTATAGCTTTCAGAAGACTAGTTAATTCGTGTTTGTTTCTTTATCAACAAGTTGCTTGTTAATGACGGTTGTAATATTGATATTTTTCGTGTGATAAGGACTAGATGCATAAGCAAAACTACAGGGAAATGCCTGGTCACCCCCTGATATTTATTAAATAAATTTCTTTATTGCACTTATGGTCATGTGTGTCATTAGTTTTTTTATGTACCAGTTTTTCGGTTGTTATCCGGCCCTTCATCACTGCAGTGAGTCCACAGCATCCCCTTGGACTCGCTGCAAGTGATTTTAGGGAATACTGATGTGGTCCCCTTCACCCCTTAATAATTTAGTCTAGTTTCGCCTACGACTTGATGAAAATCTATACAGCATTAACAATCAAAATGATTTTTTTTTAAGTATGATATGAAGGTTTTTTCATGAAATCTATAGATAATTTTGTTGAGAGGCAGTCTTTTGTTTTATTCAAAATGAATATCATTTTAAAGAGGGAAAAATGAGTGACAAAATGAAATACGCTTCTAGTATCGATATGAAAAGATGGAAACTTTGGTTTACGTTTGTAAAACTGAGAAGTAATTGTTCCTCAAAGTATTTTTGTTATCTCTGCCGTAATGTACCTTAAACTTTTAAAGCATATTTGTGATGCCAAACTATAATTTTTTACTTAATGTTTTCTGTCGTTTACAATTATTTATAAAATGCTGTAATATATCTTCTGTGCCATAACTATGTTTGCTGAAGTAAAATGTTACAGTAATAAGTTTCGTTCAGCGAGATAATGTTAAAGAATTTCAACAGTGTGCTCCGTCGTAATTTATTGATACATTTCATTTCTCGCAGTTTTGTTCCAGATTTATATACAATTCGAAATAGTGTTTGGCAATGCAACATAAGGGGCCAAAGTTGTAAGAGAACTTTGGCAATGCAACATAAGGGGCCAAAGTTGTAAGAGAACTTAAGTTTTTCTAATCAACGTTTTATGCATTTCCTTTGGTTATACTGTCCACATTCAAAGCAGTTTTTTTTTTAAACTAGGGAATTCTTAATTCTCTTTTCATCGAAATATTTGCGTCTGGAAAGTGTAGATGTGTGATGTCCAAAGACTTGACTCTTGGAAACGTATTGTAAGCATGTATCTGTTAACCCAAGGATGAATCGCTTTCATGCCAGCTAAACTGATCCCTCATACTATTTGAAGGATAATTATTACCCTTAAGTTAACGCATGGAATGTTGAAGAATTTTTTATGCTGAGCATACTGATTCCACATTAGTTATTTTTGCGACAGAAGAATTATCGTTAACTATTCGTTAACCATAAATCCATCTTGGATTCAACTGGAGATAAAGCATTTTTATTTTAAATTTGTTGTAATATCTGCTAAATCTCGCCCGATAATAAATAGGTTATTGATGGGATTGGGAAGGCCGCCTCTGTTAGATTATTTAAGCTGCGGCCCGTATGCAGTAGAGCCATAGCTTGCTCACGTTAAAGAACACGCTGGATGTCCATGAAGGGACGTCCTTAACGACTGTCCCTGACTGAGCTTTTGTGATTTCATCATTTAACCGATTGTGTGCACAAAGGTGATAACAATCCAAGCCCAAAATATGGTACAGAAACGTTTTGCATGACCAACTAAAAATTTAATAGATGCTTTATGATTTTGCATCCAACGTAGTTGACACATTGACATTTTTTTTTACAGTATTTTACAGAAACGAAACTTTAAAATTTATGTTTATTTTAATTCGAAACATTATAAAAAAAAATAAAAAAATACCCCCTCAAGCAGCTGCTTGCCACAGAGGTCTGACAGGAGCCTGTCAGTTTATATGCCAAAGTAGATCTGAGAGGATGGCAGGACCTCAGCAGAAAAACAACACATACAACCATGCCTTATCCGGGGCTCGAACCCAGGTCCCTTAGATCAGTAGCCAAGCGCGCTAACCACTCGGCCATGGGACGGCGAAACATTATATTAAACAATAAATTAAATGATCTAAAAACCGTAAAAAAAGCATTATTCGCAAATTTTATTGTGGATTTTTTGTGGAGTAATTTAACATGCTTTAATGCAAAATTTGTGAATCCTAAGGTTAACAGAAGTGTAGTCAAAGGTTTATGTGACGACTCTTTTAATTCACCTTTTGTAAATATTTGCTCTCTGATAACAACTCTGAAACCTCACCTATTTTGTAAATTTGTATAAATATGGCAGCAAAATATTTTGCTAAAATTTTGTATTTGTAATATATGAACATGATGCATTCGTAAAGTGTAATACTTTTCAAATCTGTAAAACCTGATTTCACGTATTCGTTATATCTGTATAATTTGCATAGCAAAAATCAAAGGAAATATTTTGACCTTGTCTACACCATTATTCTGCAGGTGCTAACTTTATTATTATACGTATGGCCTTTTTAACAGGGTAGATTTATTCATTCATATCAGTGTAAATATTGTAAATAAAAAACCTTCCATTTGTAAAATATTTCGTTCAGAAATTACTGTATCTACGTATGTATGTATGTTGCTGAAATAAATATAGCATTTGTTATCTTGTATTTAATTTTTCTCCATGCAATTTAAGTTCAGAATTTTGTTAATGTTTGAAATGCAGAATAAGAACTAAAGAAACACGTAATTCTATGCTGCAATTGCCCAAATTAAAGTTAATTTCGAATCTATGTGATGGAAATGGCGCTATGCTGTTGATATTTTGAGAAATTTTTGCCAAGCTCTTTGTGAAACATTGGAGACTTAATTTTTAGGAAGCCAGAAAGAAATTTTTGGGGGGAGAGGGGTATTTCTTAAAACAAGTGTGGAAGACTAAAAATTCAATATACTTGCAATGTTTTTTTTATCTGTGATAGAGTATAAAATTACAACTAACCAAATCTAAACAGGTGAAAAACAAATACTATACAGAAATACACAGTCATATCAGAATAATATGACCACCTACCATAGTATATGTGTGGTATGTAGCCATATTATTCTGATACGACTACAAATTTTTTTTGGACAATATTTCGGGGGGGGGGGGGTCTATGTCTGTTACACATAAAGATACAGGTGTTTGATCGAATATGGTGATTTGCTTCACCCTGCAATTAAAAAAGTCCTTGGGTCCTAGTCCCAAATTATTTGTTGACGTTTTTTTCCCACACTGTATGTGCAGACAAGTTCTTGTAAGTGCGCTTCCTGGTGAATGAATTTTATTATTCCTTGCATCCACTTCGCGCGGTCAGTAGCATATATACAGTCGTATCAGAATAATATGACCACCTACCTAAAAATGGAGGGTCATAATAAGCTACGGCTTATTATGTTCTCCTTTTTCACTTGTCTGTGTTTTATCTACCAATATATGTATGTTTGGGTGAAATAAACTTCAATATTATTCTGATACGAGTGTATATGCGAGGAGAACGAGGCTTTTTTTAGACAGATTACATCAGATAGAAAGCATCCATGCTTTATCTAGGACTTCCAACTTTGGTTCTTTAGAATCTAAATGGCGGGGCTACCAAAGCATCCCCTTTAAATTCTTTACCAGAAAATTAATGTAGCATAGACTTTCACTGTTGGAAGATACTCAAAATTATTACCACCAATGAATTTGAAAGAAGGAATGCATCAATTTATGATTTCACTTGGTAAAGTCATTGCTGGGTAAAAAGCACGAGCATTTCTATGGAAATTGAAGTTTTAAGTAAGCACGAGCGGAACACGAGATTCTACGTTGAAATCAAAGTTCGCCTTTTTTATAAGATGAAAACTAGCTAAAAAATACTTAATTACTACGGGTGTTCAGAAAGTTAAAGAAATTAAAACTTTTATTAGCTGCTACTCATATTCTGCTGGTAATCGGTCCACTAATGATGACGTCACGAATGAGTGGTACGGCCTTCCTTTCTGGGTATTTCTGATTATACTCGCTAAACAAAGGGCCGCACAAGTCTCGGTGGTCCCACAATCAAGTGAAAACGGCTGAACAAAGCCTGAATAAATCTACCTGAGCTCAGTAAAGCCCTGCAACAAAAATTCAACTGCATTTCAATATCTTTAACACCAGGAGGTTTCAGTTCAAATGGCACCTAGGCACTCTCAGGTTGCAGACTTGCGGGAGTCTCTGCCAATCTGATTTTGCTTGTACTTGCCTCATCTGCTTGGAACCTCCTCAAATGTAGTTTGAGATTTAATAATGAATTCGGAAAAATATAGTGTCGCCCCTTATATTTTCGCTTCGCTCTCCCTCCTTCCCCTAACTCGACGTGGATACTTCGGTTCGGTTGTTTTTCAGGGGGAAAAGGCGACTAGCAAATGGTGATTGCCACTCGATATTAGCCTGGCCAGTCCCTCTAATTTCTTTTATAATAAAATAAATACAGTCATTTAAATTGGATTCTCATACTGCTGAAAAAACTGCAACCCACGCTGCAATTTCGCTATTGCAATGGAGATTCGTACGTAGAATCAATTGAAGTAGTGACACTACACAATTGATTCATCGACGATTCTCATTGATTTAATGAGTTATCAGCTCCTTGTCAATCGATCAATGCTAATGTAACCTTTTGGTAAGTACTAGCTGAAAAGGAGAAAACAAAGGTGTGTTACTAGCGTTCCATGTGATACATATAACCAGTTAATACATGTTTTAAGAACTTGATCTTAGAAACTTTAAGAACTTTTTAATTAATAAATATGCATGCTCTGCTAACTTTTTTACCAGGTTTAGTGACCCTGAGAAGGTTGTTGTTGGATTGGTTTACCTCTGAGGGGCTCATTTTTTGCACACAATAGGCTAAATCGCCAGGTCACAAGGACCCCGAGGGCTCAGAGAAGGTTGGGGGAGGGGACCCATTGTTCGGCGAGAGATGGTAGCCTCCCGCCAGGGCCATCCAGCATATTCTTTAAGGTGCACAGGGTATAACTCCTGCACACGGGGTCACGACTTAATGTCCGATCCGACAGACTGCAACCTTTCCAAGTCATCGGTATCCTCTACTGACAATGGGCAGGGAGTTTTGCGGAGATAAGTCTCAACACTGGCCCAGCTGAGACTCGAACCTAAGGACTCGCATAAAGAGCCTGGCGTGCTACCGATTCTGCCACCCTCGCCTCACCGTGAGAAGGCAAATTAACTCATTGGTTAATTTAGGAGAAGGAATTGTAGCAACATGCTATTGTAAAGAAAACTTCAAAACACGATGAGAAACCTCCAGATTACCTTCAACATCGGCATTTATTACCGCTTTCCTATTTGAGATCTGTAGCCTTTTGGATTTTGCATTTTTTAGATATTTCTATGAGCTCTATTTTTATTATTCAATTAAAGGGAAAAATATTATTCTGAAAATAATTTCAAGCATGCGGCGCATGCTCTGAGGACACGGCACTGATAATTATGCCTATTACCAGCTGCATGTACAAAATATTACAACCATATTGAATGCTTTCCTTCGATCACCTTTTTTTAATTTTGAATTAGACGAAAATATTTTTCTGAATATATGCCGAACGTGGGGAGGCGGGAGTGTGCCATTCGGTAGCGCGCCAGCAGTGTAATCTGCAGGCTTCTCTATTCCCAGGTTCGATCCTTAACTGTACTAGCGTTGAGATTTATCTCTGCTAATCCGCACCCTACCCTTGGTGAGAAAGGGAACACCATTGGGCATTGGAAAGCCGCCTTCTGTGGGATGGGACGTTAAGCCGTGGCTCAGTGTTTAGGAGAACCATACTCTGTGTTCATTGGAAAGAACACACAGGATGGCCTTGATGTGAGGCTACCATCTGTCTTTAAATAGCGGTCCAATGGGTCCCCTTTCCCAACCTTTTCTGGGCCTTTGGGTCCTTCTGACCTGGCCATTTGCAAAAAGGTGCCACTCAGAGGTAAAACAATTTAACCCGAAAGTGTTTATATTATGTGTAGACGAAAACAACCCCATTTAAGAAACCATATGTGCTTTTTATACGTTACAGAGGGTCTTTAAGGGTTAGCCACTATTGGTAAATAACAATTTATATTATCAAGTTTATATACCCAATTGTGAAAAATGGGGGGTACGAGCAAGTAACTGGATCAAGGCGGAACGCATTCCACTATAGAATTTTTGACAGTGAAGAACTAATTTTTCATTAAAAAGGGGGAGACAGAGAAAAGTATAACTCCTTTAGCCCATCCCCTAGATTCAGTTTTACTTGCGTCCCTGTATTCAATGGTTTAATTATTATTTAGAATACAAGATAAACTCATTTATCTTGTAGTCTAATCACTCATTTATCTTGTAGTCTAAAAGTATGTTTTTAACTTTTTCCTTTTGTGATTCATTTTTGAGTAAAAGTATATAATTTCAACACTTTTTATTTGCTAGTTGACGAAAATTTCGCTTATAGTGTGTCACCACCTTACTCAGACGATTCTGTTAAGGTTCTGAGCAGATGCTACAAAAACAAAGATTATTTCCCTACCTGGTTTTATTCAACACCATCTTTACACAATACTACATTTTAATTTCATTTTCAAAAGAAAAAACGAGATAATGTGTAATAAATTTTCTCGTGTCCGTCAGTAGACATCCAACTTTTTTCAGAGATTAATTAAAAATTCTTTTTGTGTTGGACAGCTATTGACGAAATATTACGATTCGCATTTTCCGAATCTCCCAAAAGCTGTAATTGCGCCCTTTAACGGTGGAAAAATCAAACATTTCAAAATTTTAAACGAATATTAGAAACGATGTACTATTTATGCTAGAATTTTGGTCGTGGAATGTTAAGGTTATGAAATTTCCATTGGAAACGATGACTTGGCCCCTTACACCAAGAGTGTATATTTCATATCCTTAGGTAGTTTCAATTTATTGCTTTATAGTAAAAAAATAAAATAAATACCCCCTCAAGCAGCTGCTTGCAACAGAAGTCTGACAGGAACCTGTCAGTTTCTGCTTGAGGGAGTATTTATTATTTTTTATTAGTAGAAGGTCTGAGAGGATGGCTGGCCCTCAGCAGAAAAACGACACAAACAGCCATAGTCCCTTAGGCTCGAACCCAGGTCCCTTACATCAGTAACCAAGCGCGCTAACCACTAGGTTACTAAATATGGAAACTAAACTTTTAACGAATCTTGCAATTTGTCTGTTTAAGGCAGAAATTTCGGCGATAGAGTTTCAAGAGATTTTGTACTGACAGAAACAATCTGCCCCCTTTCATGACAAAGTTTTTTTTTTCTAAATTGAAGACAAATACGTTTACTGGTGCATAAATACTAATAAGATACTATTGTTTGCTTCTTTTCCATCACCCATTACTTCGAATTAAAACTTTTAAGGAGAGAAAAAAGAGATAAACGAAAAACTTCATTCTCTTTGAAAACTACATTCCCATATGCATTAGATACAATATGCTTCTCTTGTTGTTCTATTAAGTTGTTGTTGGGTTGTTTTACCTCTGAGCGGCACTTTTTTTGCACACCATGGGCTAAATGGCCAGGTCACATGGACCCCGAAGGCTCAGAGAAGGTTGGGGAAGGGGACCCACTGGAACAGCTGTTGGGAGACAGATGGTAGTCTTTAACGTTGGACAGATGGTTCTTTAACGTGCACAGGGTATGGCTCTCCCGCACACGGGGCCACGGCTTAACGTCCCATCCGAAGGACGGCGGCCTTTCCAAGCCCATCGGTGTCCCCTACTGACCGTGGGCAAGGCGGGGAATTTTGTGGAGACAAATCTCAACGCTGACCCAGCTGGGACTCGAAGCTGGGAACTGCAGATTACGAGCCTGGCGCGCTACCGACTGAGCCACCCCCGCCCCATTCTATTAAGTACTATCGACAGTTTTCTAAAGGGTAGCAAATTATTGCAAAATTGCAATATTTAGAAAAAAAATACTTCGATGTCATTTTTTCGAATTAAAGCAATATTGAAATTAGGAGTACCTAAATCCTTATGCTTTGCGGTCCGCCCTCCTATAAGTTACGGTTACTGACTATGAAATAAGATCTCTAAATTTTTTAAATATAAGTTGAAGCTTGCCATAAAGATCTGACAGAAGCCTCTTATTGTAATACGCCATAGAGAATGTATGTAAGGAATGCAAGGCCTTAGTATATAATCAACGCAGAAAAATGCCATCCATGCAAAAAAGTATCCGGGGCTGAGGTATCCGGGCCATGCAAAAAGTATCTGGAACTCAGGTTCTTTTGATCAATAGCACTTCGGCACCACTGAACTCCCAATAGTGCTGGACTATCGGAATTTAACTGTACAATTATATAATAGCTGAACAGAACCTCGCGCTGCCCTCGTTTAACTTTCAATTTGTATATTCTATTTATTACTATACCAAACATTTAAGGCGAGTTTTATGAGTCCCCCCCCCCCTCGATTCTTTAACACAGATTCAACATGAAGAATTATCCGGCGTTGCTTGTATTGACATTACTGACGTCAGCGCTCTCTCTCATAGACTGGTTCTTTTCTACGCAAACTATCTAGATTTTTTACTTCCCTTCCGATAGATTTTGGTACTTTATGGTTCCCGATGTACTTGACCAAACGGTCTCAAATTTCCCAAACGGGTCCCCCTGCATGTTGTATTCAAAGATGTCCATAGCTGCAATGGGTTGCCTTGAAATAATAAGGCCTTCGGAAATGTGGGGAATCTGGCAACGGTAGCAGATTTAAATATTATGACTCTTACGTTCACAATTAGGGAGCACTAAATGGCAACAACAGATTTAGAAGCAATTTTACCGTTTCCCACTTTTGGCAAGCCTCTCTTTTGGAAGTTCTACTTGAAATTCGGCACTGCAACCCGGACGACAACCAGAAACATTGAAAATTTGAAGCGTTCAATAATATATACGTACAGTTTTTTCGACGAAACCGCGAACTTAATGCAACCATCGAATTTGAGTGCTGTGAGACATCATACTGGTGTTGGCAAAAGCAATTAAATCATTAACATTACTCTCTCGCCTAAGTGGAGACACCTTTCTATAACAGACTTTGTGTTTATAAGTGCCCTTATAATGGTTTCTCTGTAATATACGCTTCAAGAATCATCCCACCCAGTTCAAGTAGAACGCTCTTCACCTTGACATGACCTATTCATTAATCTGCAACAACACCATTGCTAAAATCTCACGAGAATCTTCTTCAGAGATATTTCGTGTTGATCCCCGCTTGGCTGCCGCCAGTCTAATAATCTCCTCTCCTAGTATCAGAGTTCAGTCGTCTGCTTTCCTTTTCGAAGACAACGTTCGCTATTTGTATTATCAAAGAATCTACAAACAATAGTTAGCTGGCTCCAATATTTTAACCTTTAAGAGCATAGTTCATCATCACGCCCTTAAAACGACCACTCAGACCTTGTTGACTTTTTCTCACACGTGCGAATGTCTTGATATTCATAGAAGAAAAATGCTTAGGTTACTCAAGCATTTGTCGTATCTGGTTAAATTCTAAATATTTTCAATATTTTGTGACATATAGATAGCGAAATTTTTCAAAAACACGATATATTCTTATTCGATATGCGTACCTTAATTCTATTTTATTATTAATTAAAGCGTATTCATAATCTACATGAAAGTATCATTTTAAGTACCTAAAAGAGTACAAAGAAAGGAATCGTGTACACAGGAAAGCCCAACAGCATACGCATTTTTAGCGGTCGCTTCGGGTGGTAAAATTTTAAGGGCGGGATGCTAGTAATTGGTTGGACTTTGCTCTAATTTTAATTCAAAATAAAAGTGCAGTGAATGTAATTATCTGAGGTGTTTATATAACTTTGCAAGTATAGAAATTTTTAAGTTCGGCTACTAATGTTTTAGCTCAAAGCCACAAAAATGGTAGGATTGTTTAGGGATGACACAAATGGCACGATTACTTGAGACAACAAAAAATAAAATCAGTTGCAATGGCACCAGAAGCAAATTCGTTTGAGGTGGCAAAAGAATTTTGCGAGGGATGGTGGCATAAACAAAGTTACTTAGAGCGGCGAAGAGTAATTTCGTTTGGAGTTGCAAGATGTCACCGGCGCTACTAATACAGCCATCCAAAATTTATTACTTTAGGATAATTTTTATGAGTGATAAAATAAAAAAATAAAAGAAATTATTTTCGGAAATGAATCGGTAAGAAATGAAATGCAATTCCCAAACAAAGCTCTGAGTAATTTAAATTCCGTATTGGAATGGTGATTGATAAATCAATGACTTGCCGAAACATAACAGAATGCAATTACAAAAAACTCAAAATTACAGTTGTAGGCAATTAACAAAAGTAATCCCTTTTTCCATATTATTGGATTTATGGTATAATCGAATTCTTGCCAAATTGGATCCATGTCTTTTGATGTTCGAATGAAAAAAAAATTAGAAGAAGTATTTAAAACGAACAATGATTTACTAGAGATCTATCTAAATGAAGATGAGCACTGCCTAAAAACCTGGGGTGGTCCCAAAATATTAGATTTGTTTTTCGTTTGCGTTACAGTTTTACGTTACGGGTTCGTTTGCGTTACAGTTTTACGTTACGGGTTCGTTTGCGTTACTGTTTGTTAAAATCACAAGTTATTATTATGAGGCGATTTACATCAAGATTTTTCTCACTTTATAATATGGAATTAAAATTTTTTACATGCTACATCTTGTTTATCTTGGCCCCTGGATCCTGTTGCGGCGATCCATGCCCTCTAGATTCTGTTTCTGCCATTTAGCGCAGGATTCTTCAAACGTTTTGTTTTGTCTCCCCTAAACACGAACAGCATTTTCCGAGGCCCTTAGACCCAGATAATCCAGAAAGGCAACGTAAACACACTAAATATGAAGCAAATTTTATTATTCGTGCATTTTATTAAAATTCAGTATATTTATAACTTAAGAAATTCTCACTGATGAGTGAATAGGACTATTTACTCATCTCACTGATCATCTCACTGGCCATTTTAAAAATGATTTCATAAAAATGGATTTCAACATTCGAAAAAATTAAAAATTGTGCCGTTGAACTTTCATTAAATCGAGTTATTTAGTGATTTTTTTTTACCATATGAATGCATTTTGAGAGATAAAGTTTTGTTTTTTATTTATAAATAAATAAATTACCCCTTCATGCAGCTGCTTGCCACAGAGGTCTAACAGGAGCCTATCAGTATATTCGCCATAGTAGAAGGTATATGAGGATGGCGGGACCTCAGCAGAAAAATAACACAAACATCCACACCTTATTTTATTTAGAGTAGGAAAATTCAAAGTTAAAATTTTATGTGCTCGGCCCTTTCCAGACTTTACGGCCCGCAGTTTGAAATAATCCTGCTTGAGCGAACATTCAGATTTCATTACATTATACGACGGTGGATGCGGGTCACATCTAGTTCATTATGTTCACGCTTATTTGAACTTTATTTCGCTCTTTTTTTATTAAGAGTCGGTGCATTTGATTCCTACCTATGATGAGAGCAAAATAAAAAAAAAATCATTTAGATAGAGTAGAATTTTTTTCCCTCGGTGATTATTTAGAATTCGGTACTCACACCGCCATTTTGGTTTTATCTACAAAAGTAGTTCGTGCAAGTAGTCCTTTTCTCCATCACAAGCTCAAAACCAATATCCAACATTTATAAAAAGAGCTTAATTATCAAAAATATAAATAAAACTACTGATAAAAACTGCTAAAAAAATATTAGGTATTAGAAGCGAATTTAATCCTATTGGATTATTTAGCCGACGTGGCTTTTATATAGTGTAGATCGGCGGAGCATGCTTAATATTTTGTGTTGATTTGTTATGGTGATTAACTTTTATTTTTATGGTGTTATAATAATAAATACCCTCTCAAGCACCTGTTTGCCACAGAGGTCTGACAGGAGTCTGCCAGTTTAATACGCCATAGCAGAAGGTCTGTGAGGATGGCAGGAACTCAGCAGAAAAAATACACAATATCCATGCCTTACCCGGAGCTCGAACCCATGTCACTTATAGGTCAGTAGCCTGGCGTGCTCCGGAAAAAAAAAAACATATTTAGGGATTATTTTTCAGTCGGAGAATATATTTCATAAATTTGATAAATAAAATAATGGCTCAAGTTCAATAGACATCCCACTGGTTTATTGGTTAGAAATTATTAGAAATTTTCCGAAAATATGCGGTAACGAGATTATGAGCGATATTCTGATTTTACACTTTACAGATTCACCCCCCATGTGACCTTATGGTTTTGGCGGCTTTTTCATAATGCGCCCCGCAGATTCATATGAAACGAGAATTCCTAATTTTAATAAAAATAAATAAATAAATACCCTGTCAAAAAAAGACCACGCCATAGTAGAAGGTCTGTGAAGATGACGGGACCTCAGCAGAAATACAACACAAACATCAATGCCTTACCAGGGCTCGAACCCAGATCCCTTTTATCAGTAGCCAACTCGGCCTTAACTTTTGAATATTTATGATTATAAAAATTCATTATTCTGCTGGCTAGTAATAGTCCTATTTTTATCGTTCGTTGTTTTTCGAACTGTGACAATGTGGATGTGCACGGTTTGTGTTAATAAGTTTATATTAGAATTTATAAATATTTCATCATATAATCACGAATTATCGTTTCATATGAATCCGTCGACAGCATTATAAAAAAAAAGCCACCAAAAAATCAGTAAAGTGTGGAAATAAAAAAATTGTTAATAACCGTGTAAACGGAAAATCACCTGTGTAACTTGAACAAAAGTAATTATAGTGGTAAATTTGCACAAATTTAAACGTTTTTTAAGTCAGTACAATGCTATCAAGGCTACTTACCACATAATTAATATTTTCACTTCACACTCAAGTATCGAAAATTTATTACTTTACGTGTTGAATTTATCAAACATATTATCCTGCAGTAAAATAGTTCCTAAAATTATTTCCATTTTTTATCATTATAAAATGAGTGTAAACATAAGAAAAATCAACAAGAATCCAAAAAACTTAAAAAGCACTGAAGATTCGCACTTTATATAGCCCTACAACTTGAATAATCCCTTAAAACACTTCTGGCTAACACCTCATTATATTCATACGTCACATTATATTTTCATTATATCAGTGCGACTCTACCGAATCATAACTCCATAGACTTAGCATTAGCGCAAGTATTATGCCGCAAAAAAAAAGTCTCATAATTTTCTCTTTAATTTTGAAATGTACTTTCTCAGCTACGTTTACCTATCGAAAACACACCTATTTACTATTTTTCCGACTCCCGCAAATCCTTTAATAAACGTGAGTACTGAATTCAAATAATTACCTTTTCCTCGCACATTGTGTATGTTTTATGTATGCTGTCGACTGTTTCACTTATTCCTGAAATCGATTCACGTAAAGATTCCAAAATATATACTTTTTTAATATACACTATCAAACCAACAAAAACTGAATTTTATACATAGCTCAGTAAATTTTAGTTGCTAAAACTCATTTATTATATTGTTATATTCATTTATTTCTATTTACTATTAGTTCTCCTTATGTACGTGTCAATGGACCTAATACGATATTTTTACTCACCTGGATGATAAATCAAAAGTTATGACTCACATCTCATAAACCATAATCTATTCTGTAGGCGGATGGATTGCGCAAAATTACAAACGCTTTTACAAAACTGAAAGCAGGAAAACTCCCGAGTCCCTTTTTACTAATCGATCTGTCAACGTTGATGACTTCACTAAGTTGTTAAGTTTCCCGATTCTACGTCCCAAATAACAGGACTTACCAGTAAATAATAAAAGCCTTTCGCTCACGCCACTCGTGCATCATTCTTGCCGAAGTCCATTTGCTGAAGTGGCTGCGGTCTTATGAAAACCCACCCACACCCAAAGGACTCATTATCAATCGATCTCACGGCGTTGATGACTTCATTGTTTTGTATGAAGTCTATAATTTTATCTAAGCTCTTCATCCCATTGATTAGATTTATTTATTTCCCATTGATCACATTAATTTGCTTTATTTATAGAATGTTGTATTCTAGTTTTGAGATATTAGAGAGTCTGGTGTTCTGATGAAGCACGCTCAAAATCGTAATCCCTATTTATGTTAATGATCAAAGAAGTCTATATATATATTTGTATTTTTTAGAAACGTTTCTTTTCAATCAGTGTCTATAGTTCAGTAGTCGTCCGAGTAGCACCGAAATTTCGTCCATGTCCCTATGTTATAAAATTCTGTTGTTTTTTTAATCAGTATGGTCGAGTGGTTAGCGCGCTTGGCTACTGAACTAAGGGATCTGGGTTCGAGCCCCGGGTAAGGCATGGATGTATGTGTCGTTTTTCTGCTGAGGTCCTGCCATCCTCTCAGACCTTCTACTGTGGCATATAAACACTGACAGGCTCCTGTCAGACCTCTGTGGCAAGCAACTGCTTGAGGGGGTATTTATTTTTATTATTTTGTTATTTAAGGAACGTCGAAGGCACCTCCGTGATAGTAGGAATTTGCGAGCAATGCTACTCTTAATTTTGAAATAAAAAATACAATATTTCAGCGGTGCCCAAATTCACCTGGCTTGGGACTCCACTTTATACCTGACAAAACTTTATTACAAACCTCTATTTTATTTTATGCTAAAATCATAAATGGAGAGCTGGCATCTCAAATTCTGTGCCTCATGTCACATTTGGATAATAAATATTTCGAACGAGCAGCGAAGAAATGTTGGAACTTTTTCATTCACAAAATATAACTTGTTTTAAGTCTGTTTGGTATTCAGAAATTCTGCATTTGGCGAAGGATGATTAGAACAATGAATATTTTCCCAGGAACTTGACGCTTTTGTTTACACTTACAGAAATTCGATTTTATTCTTGCACTGATAATTTTATTAATGACGACAAATGCATGTCCATTAAAGTGATCTCTGGTGTGTTTTTTTATTTTCGCATTTCTTTCCCTAAGCGAATAAGTAGCCATAGCGCATAGTCAGGGCTGAGTATCAGCCCTGAATCATCATGGCAAAAATAAGCTAATTTATTATATTTTAAATTACATATTACTCAGACGCTAACCAGACTATCGAAAAACAATTTGTCTGCGTTCATAAGGTAAGAAATACCATTTAAAGAATTGAGACAGTCCATATATTCTGTTAGCTTTGCTTGTATCTTTAGGTCTGTTTTGAACCAGTGTTGTTTTCATTTTGAGCTATCATGAAAGGAAATGCAATATCGCTTGTTACCTTTGCATCCGTTTTCTCATCGCCACAAGTGATAAGATAATACGAAGATTGCAAAATATTTCTCATTGCAGAAATGTTTAATGAGTCATTGCAGCATTTCTGATGTGATCTTTGCTCTTCATAGGGATCAGAAGTTCATTAGTATTCGGTACTTTAATCCCAGGAATGTATTACTACTGTTTACTCGAATGAAGTACAAAAGAAGTACAAAGAGTGGTGTAGTGTTTAGCTAAATCATTGAAAGCTAGAAATTGAAATATGATAAAACTATTTACAGGCACAATTCATTCTTTGGGAAAAATTCTGTTTAACTGAAGGTGAGTGAAAAAGATACTAAACACACTGCAAGATGTCAGGATATATGAAATGGTCATTACTTACTCTTTATTTTTAATCTCAACTACGAAAGAATAAATGTAAAACAAAACGCTAATCAGTATGAAATGAAATTATCAATCAATTTGACTGATTAGTAATCCGACTGATAGCTCGGAATCATCAATGTGAAATATTTTATTTTCTGATGTGATCTTTGCTCTTCATAGGGATTCAGATGATCATTAGTATTCGGTACTTTAGTCCAGGAATGTATTACTACTGTTTACCCCAATGAGTATAAGTACAAATAGTGGCGTAGAGTTTAGACTGAAAGCTTGGGAAATTTAAAAGAAGTCAGACCCATAACCAGATGAGGGAAGGGGCAGGCGCGTCAGCAAAAATTACGTTGTTTCCAACTCGGTAAATCACCTCTTTTTTCTTTTACACAAACCGCTTCTAGTACATATATTATATATATAAAGAGGCACAATCCCACCCCGCTAACACAAATGTATTGACAATGCAACTGTATGCGGCGTACCAGATTTTTTCGAGGCTATTAAAAAAATCTTAGAATCCCCCCCTCCCCCCAAAAAAATCCTGGATATGCTCCTCGCCGTACCGTATTTGCCAATCTTAACATCATCATATACACCGATCAGCCAATACATTATTGCAATATCCTCTGCATTATGCAAAGAAGCGCGCGTACAGCCAATCAGTGTCACGTGCCGAGGTCGCGAATGATATATATATATAATAGCTGGGTCGGAGCTCTCGCAGGCAATATATATATATTTCGTTTCGTCTCAACGTGGGAAAACCAAAGGATTTATCTGATTTCGACAAAAACCAGATCGTAATGGCAAGACGCCTTGGCAAAAGCATCTCCGAAACAGGTGACTTCGAGACGCCGACAAGGCGTGGGCCGGCCACACCTCATTGATGCCAGAGGTCAGCGCAGGCTATCTCATCTTGTCCGCAGCAACAGAAAGGCTACTGTGGCTGACATTACCTATAATTTCAATTGTGGTAAAGGGCCAATGTGTCCGAACACACAGTTCATCGTAAGCTCTTGGATATAGTTCTCCGCAGCCACAGACTCATTCGTGTGCCTATGTTCACAGCCGTTCACCATCGTCAACGCTTGCAGTGGGCACCTAATCATCGACATTGGACCATAGAAGACTGGAAGAGGGTCGCATGGTCAGACGAATCTCGTCTTCTGTTACACCATGTGGACGGACGAGCTAGTGTGCAACGTTTACCCATGAAAGCCTTCTCACCTGGATGCACTTGGGACGGATCCAGGCAGCTGGAGGGATTGTGATGGTCTGGGCAATATTTTCTTGGGGAACACTTGGGCCAATTATCATTATGTCACCTACTGAACATCGTGGCTGATCAAGTATACTCCTTTAAGGCGACTGTATTCCCTGGCAGAAATGGCGTCTTTCAACAAGACATGTCACACTGCGAAGAAGGTTCAGGAATGGTTCCTAGAACATGATGAGGAATTCCATTTATTGCCATGGCCCCTCAATTCGCCGGACATGAATCCTGTCTAGCATTTGTGATTTGAGTAGGAGAAACGGGTACGAGCAGCATCACCCCAACCACGTAATTTGCGTGATCTTCTGTTCCAGTCATGGTACCACATATCAAGCGACACCTACCAACATCTCGTTGAATCTATGCCTCATCGGGTGAGAGCTCTTTTAGCGGCGAGAAGAGGACCTACATCATATTAGGTAGGTGGTTTTAATGTTTTGGCTGATCGGTGTATGTATGATACACCGATCAGATTCAATTGGAGATGAAATGAAATAGAGGAATCGTTTTTCTCTAGGTATCATTTGCAAGTTAAAATCAAATTCAAAAATTCGTGGGTGGTCAAAATATACTTTTTTCCCCCACACTGCAAATTTTCAGATTGCCCCACCCTGTCCACCCCGTTCGCAAACCACCTGTGCACAGCAACCTACATTCCGAATGAATGGTTAATGCTGAATACAAACATTTGCATTTTACAGCAACTTGTGTGTGTGGGGGGGGGGGGGGGGGGCCTCAGGCGGTAGCACGCCAGGATACCGACTTAGCTGATTGGTTTTATGAAATTAAAGAGAGTTGGCAAAATCTTGGGGAGTTGACAAAATCTAGGGTTGTTGGCAAAATTCGAATCCATTTGGAAAAATACAGGCGAGTTGTGAAAATTGGGATTAGGTTTGTAAAATTAGAGAGTTGGCCAAATCTAGAGAACTTGGCAAAATCTTGGGGAGTTTGAAAATTTTGAAGTGACCTGGCAACTTTAGGAGAGATGTAAAGATTGGGATTGGTTATGCATAATTAAGCAAAGTTGGCCAAATCAAGGGAAGTTGGAAAAATTCGGACTGACTTGCTACAATTCAGGCGAGATGTTATTATTGGGATTAATTGTAAAAATCTAGGTACGAACCTGACAGAGACATTATTTTGTCAGTTGGCAAAATTTGATTTTCGAGTTGGAAAATTTTCGATTTCTCCCCGACTCCCAACCATAGTCCTTCGCTACGCCCCTGCTTGTAGAGATGCATAATTTTCTAAAATGCAATTTGTTAATAGGTAGGAGTTATCGTTGACATATTTTAAAAGATACATCTTCTAAGTGGGCAGGGCTGTCTCACCGCGAATATTCCTTGCAAATGGATCTGCTCCCGTCAACAGCAACAAAAAATAAAATATGTAGTCTTTACAACCCTTTAAAGAGTGCATCGGAGTGTTCAACTTCTCGTTTTGACAGTCGCATTAGTTACCGATACTTTTGCCATTGATCGATATTAACAAGCACATCGACATTGTGAAAACTGTGGATTTAAATTTTTCCTCCAAGTCACTGCAGGTCATTTTACCTCTGTTGAAGAATGACAAAGAATATAAATGAAACGAAGAATGTTTATTAATGTCAGAACCGTTCTGATCCAAGAACGCACATTGTTTACATACTCGATGCAAGAGTGTTCCTTTTGTGTTCCAAGTGTCGATCGAATATAACTGTCGTATTCTCAATAAGAATTGAAAGAAATGTCCCACAGTGACAGGCGAGATAGAATGCGCAGTTGAAGAGTCGTAAAGATTTTATTCTCGGTTTTTCTGTCAAATTCATAACCCTTGTTTACATTATTAAAGTGTAGCGAGAAAGATGACGTTACAATGCTAAAAACAAAATTTTAGCGAAAATACAAATGTAATTTGTTATAGCCCACAAACCTCTTTTGACATTAGATTTACTATTATTTTTAAAATTAAATATTATATATATTATTAATTTTATAATGATAACATAAAATAAAAAATAAATACCCCCTCAAGCAGCTGCTTGCCACAGAGGTCTGACAGGAGCCTGTCAGTTTATATGCCATAGTAGAAGGTCTGAGAGGATGGCAGGACCTCAGCAGAAAATAACACGAACATCCATGCCTTACCCGGGGCTCGAACCCAGGTCCCTTAGATCGGTAGCCAAGCGCGCTAACCACTCGGCCATGGGACGGCTATGATAACATACTTTTACTAATTTACTTTTTTCTTTGAGGAGAATTTATGCCATTTTTAACAAGTGCTGGTGTGACTTATGAAAGGTGACATTCTAAAATTCATTCTCCTTCACCTGCGCCCGATTTTGAGGAGACCAAGACCTCTTTTCTGAATTCAGTCGAATCGGTTTAGATGCATCCACGTGTATTAGCAGGCGTCATTAGAATCGGCTTATGGAGTCTACGCACGACTGCCACCACTTTAAACAGCGCCACCTTGGCGGTGACGGTTCTTTTAACGAAACCGAGACCGGTTTTGGTTTATTTAAGATTTCCTCTCTAATGAAGGTTAGTGGTAGCAAAAATTTGTATTCTATCGACATTTCAAAAGCGTTGGGAAACTAACTGAACTCTGATATTTATTTCGGAATGCTTTGATTTCCATATTCATCTTTTGGCTATGGCCTGATTAAATGTTAGTGCCTTTGCGATTACAGTTTCAAACCATATCAGTTTCCAGGTGGTGATGAAATCTTTTCGTTTCTTCAAAACGTTACCATATACAGGGACGTTCTCAGGGGGTCCAGTTTTAGCGAAAGAATACAAATGTAATTTGTTATAACCCACAACCTCCTTTGATATTAGATTTTATTATTATTTTAAAAATTAAATATCACATATTATTTATTTTATAATTTCGATATACTTTTATTATTCAGCAATAAAAGCTAGGCAGAAACACGTGAAAAAATTGCTTGCCCTGTACTGAGGATTCGAATCCAGGTCTCCCAGAAACATGCCAGGCGTCTTAACCGCTAGACAACCGAGGAGCTGACCAATTCCTCACCTAAGTGACATATAAGTCTTCTTGTTTTGATTCACTCGTGGCACCATTTATTACCAGGAATTGGACAGACAAGCCGCCACTTATTTGGTTGTATAATTTTATGCCTGACACTATTAAAAATTTTTTTTTGTACGCTGCTGAATTACCGGTTTTAGATGAGGCCTTTTTCGAGAAAGTGCTGCATGGAATGGCACTGAAAGCAATTTGATGACTGTTACACAAAGACGGTAAGCTAAATGCTATGAATATCAACTGTTATAACCCACAAACCTTTTCTGTTCGGTGTAATTGTTAAACTTGGTAAACCCTACTCAAGTCTTATTCTCAGCCCCCCCCCCCCCTCCCCTTGTAACTATATTCTCGAACCCTCTCCGAAACTGAATTCTCCGAACCTCCCACGAAACTAATTTTTTAGACCTCACCCGAAACTAAATCCTGGGTTCGTCCCTGCTCACCTAAATGAAGTATGTGTAGATATATTTGTATGGAAAATTATATCTTTTGAAAGTTGTTTATTATGTGTATATTATCCAAGGTGTTTCCAGAATACCACAGTCTACGTTATCGGAAGAGTTGATCTGAAGTTTTATCCTTTTTCATGAACTATCTCGATATTTGTTCAAAATGCCAAGCTATCAAAGATCCTAAAAATCTTATCTGTCAATGCAGCAGATAAGCCCCACTCCACGACACTCGTTCAATTTCTCAAAATAGCTGGAAACGAATCACTAAATAAAAAAAGCTCGTAAGAAAATAGAAAAGTTATAAGACGACTAAATTATATTTATTTACTAAAATGGAATGCAAAAAAACTATCAAATGTGTATTAATGTAAAATCTCCCTTAATAGTCCCTAAAATTCCATAGATAGCAGAAAATGCATTTTTTTTTTAAATCTTCTTTTTATAACCTAAAACCTGATTGCTCTTGGCCTCACCAATTGATAACTCAATTTAATACCGTTGTGCAGCAGATTCACTCTAATTGCTGTTTTTTCATTGGTATATTTAAGAAAAAAACATGTTTTTATAACTGTGCTCGACAGGAATAGCCCAACAGTCAATAGGTTATTTATCCGAGACAGAGAGGATTATGGGTTTGAACCTAAACTTTATTGACCGATTGTTTTTCTCGTGGTGACTCAAAATGAAAAATCATCATTCCTTAGCTTTTAGGTGATAAAATTAATGTTATGACAGTACGTTCAATTAACGATCTATAGAGTTTGTGGCATAATTGATATTCATAGCATTAAGCTTACCATCTTTGTGTAACAGAGATCAAATTGCTTTCAGTGCCATTCCATGCAGCACTTTCTCGAAAAAGGCCTCATCTAAAACCGGTAATTCAGCAGCCTACAAAAAAAGCATGCCTGTTCAGCGTCATCTACCGGAGCTGGCAAATGCCTGTCAGCAGCCAAGACAACCAAGAGGTAGCCCCATTCTTCGGATCCCTTTTTTTGCCCCATGTGGCTAGTTTTCTTGGTTCGCTTCTGGAGTAGCTACGATCGCATCGTATTACAGTTGCAACATTCTCTCAGTCTGAGCATAGTGTCTCAGCTACAACCGTCATTTGCTATCTCTGCTGCTGGTATTGTAGTGTTTGCCTAACACTCCGAGACACGAGTTTACGAGTAGCCATGTTTGCTGTTTTCAGATTTCGCTCCTTAGATATCAAGCTATGCGCGATAGTTGCACAGATATTTAGAAGCTAAGAGGGAGAACTTCCTTCTCTAGAGCGATGTTTGAATATCTATCTTATGATATATCTTATTCGTTCATGAATGATAAGGAGTTTGCTTACTTGCAACTGAAATCTATGAGTAAGATACTGCTATTAGAATAACTTAAAGTACTCTGTGGTGTGTCCAGAAGTTCCACTGAGGGAGATTGAGGGGTTTTACATGCTAGGACCCTGAACTTCGAGGATTCTGCTACGTGATTTACGTTATCCGCACTTTCAAGTATATGAGGAACTTATAACCATGAAACTCCCTCTACCTCTGGAGCCATTCACTCTATGTGCTTTAAAGCATAGACATTCGGCAAGGAAGCGAAAAACACAAAAACCTCACTCAATGTAGTTTAGAAAAGAATGTTTTTAAACATATACTAAAAAAAATAATCCTATGAACCTCATGGGTTTCATTCTCTTTACGACAAAATTCATTCTTTATCTTTCTTAATCCCATCCACCCCACTCACGTCTTCCCAACTGGTTAAAACCCTCTCAAATCTCCACGCAAAGATTTCAAGCTGTAATTCCAGATTTTTGTACGTGTTAAAAAGAAGAAAACTCTGATTCATTGCTAATTTTAGAGTTAAAATTTTCAAGAAATAATCAGCAATTTAGTATCACATGTAAGGGTACGGTTTGGTCGAAGAGAGAGGGGTCAACGCATCGACGTCCTTGGGTTCACCTTCTTTACTTCCTCTACCTGGAAAAATTCAGTCAAACCCGTGTGGGAACGTTTTGTGACGCCTACAAAATGGTTAATTAAAACGCTTTTCTACTTTAAAAAATATTGAAAATTAAAAATTATTTTGCAGCATAAAAATACTATGAAAAATATTGCTCTGAAAGCTTATTATTTAAAATCAGGGCCGATTTTGGACCACTCTCGCCATAGGGTGGGGATTGGACAAGTGGTTACCGCGCTTGGGGGTGGGGGTGGCTCAGTTGGTAGCGCGCCACGCTCGTAATCTGTAGTTCCTAGGTTCGAGTCCCAGCTGGGTCAGCGTTGAGATTTATCTCCGCAAAATTCCCCGCCCTGCCCACGGTCAGTAGGGGACACCGATGGGCTTGGAAAAGCCCGCCGTCCGTCGGATGGGACGTTAAGCCGTGGCCCCGTGTGCGGGAGAGCCATACCCTGTGCACGTTAAAGAACACGCTGGATGGCCTTGACGGGAGACTACCATCTGTCTCCCAACAGCTGTTCCAGTGGGTCCCCTCCCCCAACCTTCTCTGAGCCTTCGGGGTCCATGTGACCTGGCCATTTAGCCCATGGTGTGCAAAAAAGTGCCGCTCAGAGGTAAAACAACCCAACCGCGCCTGGCTACTGATCAAAGAGATCTGGGTTCGAGCTCAGGGTAAGGCATGGATATTTGTGTTGCCCTTGTCTTCCTTACAGATATTTTCTATGGCGTATTAAACAGACAGGCTCCTGTCTGACCTACGTGGAAGCAGATGCTTGAGCGGGGTATTTATTTTTAACAATTGAATTCTAAAAGGGCGAGGGGACGGCGAAAGAGCTAGGAATACACCTATAAAAAATCAAACGAAATATTAAACTACAAATTTTTTTCGGTTTTTGTTTTTTGAGTCGCTGTTTTTGGATGTTAACTGGGATCATTTCAGGCCCAAATTGCTCTGTTCAGCATATTCTTCGCATGGCCTAAGGACACCGCATATTGCCCACAATGTGTAGTTTACATTTTACATCCTACTTGCTGAATTGTTCGCATACATAATACAAGTTTTACAATTAGAATTGACTAAGGCAAATTATCCCTGGTCAGGGCTACTGAAATGGGGGCCCACGGGCCACATCCAGTCAAAAAGTGAAAAAAAATGGTTCAAAATGCAAAAAACGAATTTGTTTTTGCAAAAGAGACATACAGGGTATTCAAAAAGGACACAACCCTCTATTGTATTTTTCTATTTAAACTTGATAAAAGACACAAATTTCAAAAGATGCAAATTAGACATGTATATAACTTTACAACAGATGTTGAAAGTGATTTTCTGCAACCTGGATGCAGTTTCGTACCCGTTTCATGACATTTGCAACCACCTTTCGTAATGTTTGTTTTCTTATGTTTAAAATCTCTCTTTCAATGTTAGCCTTCAAGTCTTCAAGTGTATGAGGATTGTTTTGAAACGCTACACATTTGAGATATCCCTAAAAGGTAAAAATCTGCAGGAGTAAGATCTGGGGATCTTGGGGGCCACAAATTTTTGAAATCAAATGATCACCAAAAAATTCCTGCAACATGACCATTGTGTCATTTGCAGTATGGGCGGTTGCGCCATCTTGTTGAAACCAACACTCTCGTTCATTCACATTCAATAGTGCAATAAACTGTTGGATGAGGTCACGATAAACTTCACCAGTTACAGTTGAGTCAAAAAATAAAGGCCCTATCACACGACGATGGGAAATTGCACACCAAACACCAATTTTCCGTTCATGTAATGGTCGTTCGTGAAAAGTGTGAGGATTTTCACTGCTCCATATTCTACTGTTTTGATTGTTCATATACCCATCCAAGTGAAACCAAGCCTCGTCACTGAAATAAACACGGTCCAACATCTCAATTCCATTTTCATCAACAAAAGGACGAAACCAATGACAGTACCGTAAAGGTTTTTCATAGTCTGGTTCTTTCAGTTCATGAACGACACCAATGCAGTAGGCATCAGATTTTAACTTATTTGTAGCCCTGAAAACAGTAGCTGGTGACAGTCCAATCTGTGAAGACAACTTTCTAAGAGATTTTCTGGGTAAGCGAGTTAAATGCTGAGACACATCATCAAGAACTTCGGCAGTTAACAGTGATGGCCAGCCTGGGCTCTTTCGATCCTGTACAGACCCAGTGTCACAAAATTTATCAATCAAACGAGATATTGTCGACTTGTTGGGAACTGCAGATTGAGGAAACTTCAACTCAAACTCTTCTCTCACACGTTTGTAAGATTTGTACGCACAATAAGTCTCATTAATAAATGCATGTTCGTTTTTGGAAAACGACATAGCTGACACAACACAAAGGAATGAATGCTTGAGTGAGACTAGCGCGTGACAAGGTTATTTCATCTGCTAAAAGGCTGTTAACCTTGAGTACAGTGATGCCAACTGACTAATATTTTGGCATAAAATGTACATGTGCGTAAGTTCCACTCTCTTATATTTAGGGTTGCGTTCTTTTTGAAACACCCTGTAGAACTCCTCTCAATATATGTTATTGTGTCGTTTTTCCTTCTCGTCTTTGGCAGGTCATTTTTGGTTTTGACCTCTGCTCCACAAAAAGGAATGAAATTCAAAAAATTTTAAACAATTATGTCTTATTGAAACTATTGTTTGTCTCGATTTAGGGTGCCCTGATTTGAACTTTGGGAAATTCGGAACACACGAGGCAAACTAAAATTCTCTAGCTCGTGTCAAATTAGCTGACAAAAAAATTCTCTTGCTTTTGCCATTCTATGTAAAATTTCCTCTCCCTAATTCGTTTTCATGGGACCAACTACTTTAAATAACCACATTATCCCATGAAACCGGGACATATATCAGACGGACAGCCCTAAATCCTTTTTTTTTCAGGAACCTGGACAGATTTGTAAAATTAGGGACGTAACCCAGAAAATCTGGAGTCAGGGACCATCATCCCCTTCTAGTGGACAAAATAATGAGTTTGAATTTTGTATGCAGGCAAGACTGGCAGCTACTGGAATGTTTATCAGTGGAGTTTGCGTGGCGTTAGATTGCAGCTGTATTGGCTTGCAGTTTTAATGAGGAATTAAGTTTCAAGCTAGATGATTAAGCAATTTCTCAAATGGGAACTCCACAGAGAGGAAAAAAAGCTCAATCCTGAAGAAGTTTTTGTTCTTGTTGCATAATGGCGAAGAAGTGGTCTCCTCTTACAGTGTACATGTGGTGTGGATGAAAGCGTCTCTGAAACACGGAAGTTCTTCATGAAAGCCAAATAAAAAGTGTCTACATGTGCTTTAATATTTCAGTCGATCCTGAATGTTTCGGATGACAAAATTCAAGTGGGTGTCAAGTGACTGATGCTCATCTTTCAGCGCGGAGAAAAACGATGATAAAATTCTTGTTTTTTTCTTCCAAAGCCATCAAAACCAACCAGCCCCGCAAAGTTCATCACTTATTAAAAGAAAATCAAAACGGAAAGAGAGTTAAATATATATCTAATCTCTCAGAAGATGAAAAGCAATCGAATGGAAACGTATGCTTACACGTAAGTACTACGTTACACGTAAGTACTACGTAACTTAAGTTTTATGATAAATTGTATGAAAGTAAAAACAGCAAATGAGAATAAACATCTCTCTGCGGCCCTGTCGAAGAACAGTGGCGAAGCTCCCATGGAAGCAATGCTTCCCTTATATTTTAAAAACACTAAGAAAAATATATGAAATGCAGTATATGGATATCTACGGGTGTAGGTGGTGTTATGCGTGTGGTGAGGGAAGGGGAAGGGCATGACCTTTGAGAATGCTAATAACCGGAACGGAGACGTAAAAAGTAGTACACATATATTTCCTTTTTTTAAAGCAAATTTGTTAAAGGCCGCTAAAATGGAGAGGGGAGGAATTGTACCGGAACGGCCGTCTAGTTCGTTTTCGCTCGATCTTGACCTTCTCCCCTTTCATTTGGATCACTTCCCCCTCCCCACCTCTCTATTTTTTTTTTCAGATCCGGGCCTAATACGCAATGATCAATTGTAAAATATAAATCGATGACAAAAAAGTCTGGGTATTTTCAAAATTCCTACAACGCCATTCTAAAACCAGTATTATAGTAATATGAGTTTCTTAAAAGCACTAGTAATATGAGTTTCTTGAAAGATACAAATTTTCTTACTCAAAATTAATTTCGAGTAAGAAAATTTTGTTATGTGTCATTGGTAATTTTAATAAACTGATGTTCCTTAATAACAAAGACAGCTTAAGCGCAATTATTAAAAATATTGCAGTTTAATGATAATCTCTAAAACTGTTTAACAAGCAAAAGCTTTTGCAGGCTGCAGCGATTCCCACAGCATATGCTCCAGACAGGAAGCAATTTTAATATTTCCCTTTTCGACGTCTGCCATTGTTGAATGAAATCTTGCGTATTACCACTCCTCACAATAGAGTGGCGTAAATACCCAAGGTGGGGGTAACTTCCGCCCTCACGATTTGAATAATGCATATTTTCTAAGAAAATTTGCGATCATAGACTTCAAGAACCCATCCACTGGAAATTTCTGGGTTACGACACTGTCGCAATACGTAGCTTGAAAACACAAGCGGCGCTGAAGATTTCAGTTTGATGACATTGAAAAGAACTACACAAAAATAATTATGTACAGTTATGTATTGTCGTAGAGTTATAAATAAGAAAAAATTATCCCTCAAGCAGCTGCTTCTCCAGAGGTCTGAGAGGAGTCTGTCAGTTTAATACTCTATAAAACAGATCTGTAAGGAGGGGAGACTTCAGCAGAAGGACAACACAGAAAAGAAGCATCCATGCCTTCGAACCCGGGCCCCTTCAATCAATGGCGAAGCGCGCTAATATTCGATCCCGGGACGGTTTTCGGTGTTTAGAGTTACAATTCAAAAAATTATGATAATATATATTGTGATTTATATTCTTCTCTTTTATGTCGATTTGGATAGTAGTTTGATTTAGATATTATGGTAATTTGAAAAGTAGTCCGTGAAAGGACTATTTTTCACGGGCTACTTTCGGGATTAAAAACAAAATGGTGAGACAAGTAGCTGGGGAAAAAAAATTACCGCTTTTATTTGCAATTTAATACTTCCTATCATATTTTTTGGTGCTATGTTTTCTTCTGAGAGCGACTTCATTTACTATTCGTTTTGTGTTTATGTTTTTTAAACAAGTATCACACCGCATAATTATTAAAAGTTTCATTTTATCCATTCTTATAATTAATAAGTAAAGAAATTACGTTCACATTCGTCAAGAAACTTATGCAAATCTCAAAACAGTATTACAATTTGTTTTAAAACCCAGATGATTCATTGCATATACACAGAGCAAAAAAAAATATATGATTTGTGATGCAATCGAAATTGGATTAATAAATCAGTCGGAATGTTGCAATCCTTCAGGGGTTCCACAATGCTTAAAATATTTAGGGATTTTAAGAAGTTCGAAGTATGACAAATAGGTGTACGAAGTATATCAAATAGGTGCATTTCAAGAGACAAACGTAGATTAGGAAAGGGTTTTTATGGTTATTAATAGTTAAGGAATAAAAAAATGTTTTTTTGTAACGGACTTTTTCAGCGGTCAGATACTAAGTGAATGGATGCCTGCGAGTCGGTAGAGGCACACGGATATGAAGGGAATATGTTTGGAATTTTTATTATTTTAATTAATTTTTATTTAGTTTTAGGTTTTTCTTGAAGCATGGGTCGAAGGTTTTAATGGGGATTGTAATTTGGTTTCCTGATTGTGATTGAAGAAAACATTATTTTCATGGATTACTTTACGAAAGAAGCTTTGAGAAATGATTACCTCTTCAATACAGCGAATTCAGTTCCATTTCTTGGCAGCAGTATCGATCTCAAAACATACCCTCATTTTCAACCTCTCCAGTTTCACCTTCAAGCTACGCCAGTGGGTGCAACCTATTGACGTACCCATAGAAACTGGGGGAGGTATATGGAGAGACTATTTTCCTGGGAATTTGTGAACGTATCTCACTTGATCATTCAGACAAAATTCAATTTAATCGAAATGGTTCGATTCTTCGAAGTTGACCACGGCTGGAAAGAAATTCCTGCCAGTCTCAAGGTTCGTCATAGTAATTTACACTAACGAGCAAAGGAGCGTGTGTGTATTTTGAGCACGTCTTCATAATTCTTGCGCCAGTGCCCAAGGCTCCCAGTTGGAGTCCAGAGAGATTGACGTTCTTCGATATGGTGCGCGCGCTTGCATTGAGGGAGGCGAGGGAAGAAGAGGGACAACAGCGCTGTAAATCACGACCCTCCTGTCCCCTTTGTCCCTCCCTTGACAGGCCGTGTGATGAATGGGCGTCGTTAGTGCCCGGGGGGTGAAGGGGGAGAAAGCTGGCCAGCTGGTGTGTTGGTGGATGGGGCATCTTCGCTTCGGCGGTGTACGGTTGCGTCTGGGACTCACGATGTGGGTGTCGCGTTGCTCGACTTGGCAAGTTCTTCCTCTCCCAACGGATGCTGCTCGTAACAAACTGTTGGTGTTGGCGACAGATTGAGCTCATCTGCAATTACTGCGGGCTTCCATAATGGTTGCTCGTCACGGCCTTTCTGTGTGTGTTGATTGCAACCGAGATTTGCTAAGGAACGCTTTAGAGTACACAAGAGAGGAAAAGGATTCAAATGAACCGCATTCGCTTGAGCAGAAATATATTCAGTTTCCCGTGAAAAGCATTCATCCTCTGCTATAACAAGGGTGGTCAACCGAAATTTTGCCAAAGGCCACTGAAAAATAAAAATAAATATCTGTTCTTTTTAGTGTATTCAACAAAAATCCCAATTTTGTATTAACCCAAGTAAAAACATGAAATGTATACGTAAGTAATAGGGGAAGAAAAAGCTTTATTCTTAAAAATCTCAGAAAAATTATTTATTTAAAAACGAAAACATACATTTCTAATAAGTAAGGATTTGGAAATTTTTTTCTATTGAATCAATAAAATATCTTGACTAGAAAGCAAAATTATTCATATTAATGAGTGGTATCAATTGGCCAAATTGTTTTCAGTTGCCGGTTACCGCACAGATGCTTGCCTGGGGTCTCGCTACTCGTGGGGCCACTCAAAACACGATTTTTTTTCAAGATTTTATTAAGTAAAATACTTTAAAAATAAAAAAATAAATACCCCCTCAAGCAGCTGCTTGCCACAGATTTACAATCAGTATAATCATTACTTACATGCACATTTCATGTTTTTACTTAGGTTAATACCAAAATGTGATTTTTATTATTATCGAATAGTTTGGCAGAGGATATGTGAGAAGTATCGAATAATTTGGTATCGAATATAATTTCATCCATTTAGATTAAAAATAAAACAACTATTCGATAATACTACTTTTATCGAACTTAATTTAGTATCGAATAATTTGGTAGAGGATATGTGAGAATGGCGGGACATCAGCAGAAAAATAACATAATTTGCTAACAATAATTGGTTTAATTTTTTGCTAACAATAATTTATTTCAGTTTTTGCTAACAGTTAATTTATTTCACCTGCTGCATTCATTTTTTTCTGTTTAACTTTTTTTTGTAGATTCAGTGCCTTCCCCCCACTCAAGAACAGTTGAGGGGAGGAGGGGGCTCTTGAGTCTTTTGTGCCTGGATCCTTTAGATAACCTTAATCAACCACTGATATGCACCTTAAAGTGTTTAGTGAAATTGGAAGAAATTATCCCGATTTAGCATATCGACGCTTTGTTTTATGAGCTCCAAGTTATTTTGCAATGAGTCTCGGATTGGCCACGCCTCATCTGTAATATACAGAATTGTGTATTGGATTAGTTACTGCAGATTAAAGCACTGAAGTAATGAAATTCTCTTTAGAAACTGGGATGATTGCTTAAGAAGGATAATGACGATATTGCCAGTAAACAATAGTTGAAGAAGCATGAATTTGCCAGAAACAAAGTAACATTTTCTTGCCAGAAATGTCCGTAACGCCGACTTCACGATTACAATACGGGGTCATCCATAAATACGTAATGCTGTCAGCCCCCCCCCCCTTCTTTATCCCTGTGTAAAAACCACATGATGCGTTGCTCGACTAATCAGCATTCAGTATCACCTTTCTTTTTGTAAGGGTCTTTTTTTTTACAATTCATTTTAATAATAATAAATAAATACCCCCTCAAGCAGCTGCTTGCCACATAGGTCTGAGAGGAGCCTGTCAGTTTATAAGTCATGGTAGAGGATATGTGAGAATGGCGGGACATCAGCAGAAAAATAACATAATTTGCTAACAATAATTGGTTTAAAAAAAATAGTAAATACCTCCTCAAGCAGCTGCTTGCCACAGAGGTCTGACAGGAGCCTGTCAGTGTTTATATGCCATAGTAGAAGGTCTGTGAGGATGGCAGGACCTCAGCAGAAAAACGACACACACACACATCCGTGACTTACCCGGGGCTTGAACCCAGGTCCTTTAGATCAGTAGCCAAGCGTGTACATATATAGAAATAAATGGAGAAGTAAAATACGTAGCTTAAAAATATCGTTTACATCAGGATTTATAGGAAAGGTGAAACCAAAAAGAGAGCGTAATATCATTTATAATATATAGAAATTAGCGGTAATGTTTTAGTTTAAGTATATATATCAGACGTTGTGTAAATATTATGACTTTAATGGAATTCCTAATAGTTTTATGTAACACTACTTCCAAACCTTGCTCTGAGTAACACAATCTGAAACGCATCCCTCTCGACTTGTTATACAGTTTACGAATGAGTCCTAAAACTTGCAAGCTTCTGTCAGATCTCTGTGGCAAGCAGCTGTTTGAAAGGGCATTTACTTTTTCAAATTTAGCTCTTCCTGGCCGAGTGGTTAGCACGCTTGGCTTGTGATCTACGGGACCTGGGTTCGAGCCCCGGGTAAGGCATGGATGTATGTGTGGTTTTTCTGCTGAGGTCCTGCCGTCCTCTCAGACCTTCTACTATGGCATATAAACTGACAGGCTCCTATCAGATCTCTGTGGCAAGCAGCTGCTTGAGGGGATATTTATTTATTTTTATGTTAGACATCTTCTGTGGCACAAATAATATTAAAACCTGATTTAATAGTTCGTATTTAATTTTGAAAACAAAAACGATCATTTTGGGGACTTATTAAGAAAGTGTACTGCTTTGGGATTCCTTGAATCTTGCAGTATTAGAGGATGGGAAAAAAATATGACATTTCAGAAAACATTAAGTTGGGAACAATCTCAATCAAGTTGTACTGTCACGCGATATTTGTAATGAGAGTTACTTAGAAATAGTAGCAGCTGTTCTTTGGAGAGGAATCACATCATGTTGGCAAATTGCAGATCCACAGGAAGATTCCAACAATCACTGATCCGTGTGCATTCTAGCAGTACCTTGGAGGAGTGTGGAGCAACGGCCCGAGGTGCTGTGGGGGAATGTGACTTATGTGAGTAAGACGCCCCGCACACGTCTGGCTCTCGTTAATGGCCGTCACTCCCGTGACAGATGGCATACTCGGAGCATCGGGTAACAGCGGGGACCAAGGCCTCTCGCGCTCTGGAGGATCAAGACCAAAATAGCCGTAACTGTCCTCTGAGCCAAGTTGCACCTCCAGATACATGCTTCAGTTGGAAGTTCGCTTTCTATGCTGCGTTCTCTGTTAATGATCCCAGGAAGAAAGTGATAAAGTTACGGCCGCTTCGACTACTACTTAATTGCTAGTTAACACAGTGGCTGAGCAAGTTCTAAAACACTGGACTTCGTCACTTTAGCTTTAGCTGGAATTCATTTACGTTGTGGTCGCTGAAGGACGTTGTTTACCATTCACTTAATCGTCCGCTTATCAGAAAACGAGAGGCATTCATTGCATATATATCTCATAAGCACGGCTGTATCGGGGTGGGCAAATTTAGGGGGGGGGGTGAGCATTGAGAATGCATGTAATGGTCATGGAAACAAAAACAGATGAACTTCTGCATATTTGATGGATGTTTTAAGAAATTTTTAGAGACTTTTAAAATCGAGGAGGAAATGTTATCCTTCAATGAGAATATAATCTTTTGGTCCCCCTTTTTACCCTTTTCCAACTCGATTGAGTTTCTTGCCCCCCCCCCCCTCCCTCTAAATATTTTCTAGATCCGGACCTCTTATAAGTATGATTTTGTACACATACAGTAGCGTACCAAGAAAGTTCTCATGTGTGTGTAAAAAAAAATATCCTCAAGCAGCCGCTTTCCACAGAGGTCTGATAGGAGCCTGTCAATTTATGCGTAATAGTAGGACTGTGAGATGGCAGGACCTCAGCAGAAAGATAACACAAACAGCCATGTCTTACCCAGGGTTATAGGGAAATTTTTAGAGACTTTTAAAATCGAGGAGGAAATGTTATCCTTCAATGAGAATATAATCTTTTGGTCCCCCTTTTTACCCTTTTCCAACTCGATTGAGTTTCTTGCCCCCCCCCCTCCCTCTAAATATTTTCTAGATCCGGACCTCTTATAAGTATGATTTTGTACACATACAGTAGCGTACCAAGAAAGTTCTCATGTGTGTGTAAAAAAAAATATCCTCAAGCAGCCGCTTTCCACAGAGGTCTGATAGGAGCCTGTCAATTTATGCGTAATAGTAGGACTGTGAGATGGCAGGACCTCAGCAGAAAGATAACACAAACAGCCATGTCTTACCCAGGGTTATAGGGTGGGTGATATGCTTGAATGTCTGATTTTCGGAGACTACCTTAAAATATATATGAACCTCAAATCCTTAAGGATGGAAACCGCCCCTGATTTTTTTTAATCACGCTTCTAGAATCAGTTCAATGAATTCAATTTTAAACAATTCAGCTTTAAATATGTTTTAATACCTTAAATCTGAGTGGTTTAACTGGCATTCAGCGACTACTTTTTGTTCCGGTCTGTGCGATTACTTACTAATTTGTTTTATTACTGTAGTATAGAAGCGGGATTTTCTCTAAGATCTGAACATAATAAAGGAACTAGAAGAATAACATAGAACATATCTCTTCTGGCAAATATAGAATTATCGTTTTCGAAGAGAATGAAGTTTTTTCTTTCCCCACCCTCAGCACCTCTAACATTCGAAATTCTAACTAACGGATAAAGAGTAATAGTTTATTAGGGCGTATACAACACAAAAAGCAGTTTTTCATTTATTTCTTTAAAAAAGTTTTGTTTCTCCCCTTCCATGGAGGTAAACAACAACTGCTGTATTTGGCAACAGTTGTATCTCCGTGACAGAAAGTTAGGAGGGACAGAAGAGTTACGGGACAGAAGTGTTAGGAGGATTACAGTCTTGTTAGACCTCCGTTGCATGAGGATTTTGTATGTATGTAATATAAACCTGTACACCATCACACTCTACAACCAAAATTCCAAATTTCTAATACAAATTGGTCGTTTGTAACAGGGACGTATCCAGAGGGAGGGACAACCCGCCCTAAATAAAAAAAAGTAAATACTCCCTCAAGCAGCTGCTTGCCACAGAGGTCTGACAGGAGCTTGTCAGTTTATATGCCATAGTAGAAAGTCTGAGAAGATGGCAGGACCTCATCAGAAAAACGACACACACACACATCCATGCCTTACCCGGGACTCGAACCCAGGTCCCTTCGACCAGTAGCCAAGAGTGCTAAGTACTCGGCCACGGGACGTCTACCCCCTAAAAAATCCTCTCGTTTTATACGAAACCTCAAACTTGTCTACCAGCTTTGAAATCCAAAACAGTTGTCTTTGTAAAATTTTATTTTAGCTCCATATTTTATGTCTGACACCAGTGGAGGATCACCTCAAAGGCTCAAGAAGCTCGCGCTTGGGGCCTCAGTATCGTAGGGTCTCAAAAAAAGAAAACTGGATTTTTTTATCTTTAACGTTTTGTTAATTGAAATATATATAAATATAGTAATAACGATAATAAAAGTTTTTTTTCTTCAATTCATGCATTTTAGTTAACATCCTTAAAAAAAATCATTATTTTAAATCAGGTTGCGCTTGGGGCCCCGAAATGTTTAATCCGCTACTGTCGGACACTAATAATAGAGTGGAAACAACTATAAAATCTCATTGCATATAGAATATCCTTTTGACCTTTCTTGTTCGGTGGAATATTTTTAGTAATCGGTAAAACAAGTCTTCTTCTCAGACCCCTCCTCCACAAACTAAATCCTGGGCACATGCCTGGTTTGTAATATTCTCTAAACATTTTGTTATTTTCCATCTCTTTCCACTTTTAGAGAGGGTGCTATTGGGTTTTGTTATTTTCCTCCTTTAGCACCCTCTAACAGTAGGAATTCAAACTAACAAATGATTTGGAGAAGGCGAAAAGTAATATTTTGTTAGTTCCTGTAAAACACGAAGACTAATTTTTCGTTTACATATATCTAATAATTGCATTTATCTACGATTATTATTAAAAGACGAAATATAAAAACTGATTATTATTTTTTTTAAATGCTACAATTTTTTTTTTAAATGCTAGACTTAGGCTAGTTTGGAGATCATGTGGCCGAACTGCACCTCTGAGCCTTCGGGGTCTTTGTGACCTGCCCATTTAGCCCATTGTGTGCAAAAAAGTCAGAGGTAAAACAACCCAAACCAATTCGTCCCGTAGGACGAAAGGAGCTGGACCACAATGATTTATGTTATAAGATCAATGATAACGAAACCTGAGATGTGACTTAGATATGGGAGGCAAGGGAGGGAGAGAGGAAGCGGGGATAGCAGAGAACCGACCACGACTCAGAGACCTCTAATCTGCCTCTGCATAAACCATAGGTTGATTGACAGGTCAGGAGCGGGGGTGGCTCAGTCGGTAACGAGTCATGCTCGTAATCTGCAGTTCCCAGGTTCGAGTCTCACTGTGCCAGTTGAGATTTAGCTCCTCGAAACTCCTCGCTCTGACCACGGTCAGTAGGGAACATCGATGGACTTGGAAAAGGCGCCGTCCATCGGATGGTACGTTAAGCAGTGGTCTCGTGTGCGGTAGAGCCATACCCTGTGCACGTTAAAGAACATACTAAATGGCCTTGACAGGAGCTACCATCTGACTCCCAACAGCTGTTCCAGTGAGTACCCCTCCTCCAACCTTCTCTGAGCCTTCGGGGTCCTTGTGACCTGGCTATTTAGCCCATTGTGTGCAAAAAAGTGCCGCTCAGATGTTAAATAACCCAACCCAAAGTGACAGGTCATCGACCTCTGTCGAAGCGTCAACTGTGCAGTCTCGCAGCTTCCCCAACTATCGTTCACACTTCCCCCTGATAAAATCATTTTTTATTCACTGTTATATCTGTGAGTTGCATAATAACAGAGTTTTAGAAATTACATTCTTATTTCTTTTAGGAGCTTCAGATGATAGTTTCCATTTGTTATTTTTCGAAGAATGACATTGTGCATAAAAATACCAAGAATGCTTTTCCCACCCCTCATTGAATGAAGAGCTCGTATCGGCAAAATCAGGTCACATTTCTCTCTAACGCCTCTTCCATTCCGTTGCTAAGTTACACTCCAGCGTCCCACAAAGGGTGCATTGTCAGGTGCGCTTTTAAGACGGCAGCGTGGGCGGTGCACGAGCCTCTGCTAACGAGGCTGTCTATCAGTCAGAAGTGAACAACTTCTTCAAAAAGAACAGTAGGATACAACAAGAAATTGTTCTCGCACGTTCTTTCATTTCAAGGAAGTACTTAGAGCTCATGTTGCTTCGACTACTACACATAAATCGGGTCAATATTTTTTCTACAGCTTAAATCGATTCAGAGAATAAAAAAAGATAGTCTTTATATTAAGAAGACGTATTGTGAGTGGGCAGTGGGATTTAAAAGAAGAAATTGCGTTTTAAGAAAATACGCGAAGAGTCCGGTGCAAGAACCCACTAGCTCGACTTTTGACTCAGTCAAGTTATGTGTGCATATTAGAATTAGAATTCTCGTCATCATTTGGAGGAAGAATTATGCAGACCCAACCATCAGAAGGAGATATTGAATCGAACTAGAAATTTACGTTTTTTAAAACGGCTTCGATTAGAACTAGTTGAAGTAAACTCCGTAACTCATCGCACTCTATCACCTAAATATAAAAGATTTCTATTTTACATTGTTTACAATTTAATCATTTATCAACTTTAGCACCCCCTATAAAGTTAACCCCCCCCCCTACCCCACCCTGGAAGGGAGGCAAATGGCGATACAAACCTCTTAACTACTACAGTTTATCCCCTAAAATTTTAGTTTTGTTCTAGCTTCGATTGACCGATCATTTAGAAGAAGAATTTAAAATCTTGTCGTTCTATCTAGGTCACCGAAATGGTGACCCCTCATTATTTAATGATCTCTTTTTGATTCTCCTCACCCGTCGTTATAGGTGAAGCCACAGATTTAGCGGTTGTTACATCCGTGCTTCGGTGCGCGTTACAGGTCACGTGCTTTCTATGCAATGAAGCAAACGTCCACTACATTATGTAGAGAATGACCTACACATTTATTTATTTATTTACACGTATGTAAATATTAGCAGATTTACCCGGCGTTGCTCGGGTCTGAAACTCGCTCATTAAAATATAGAGTAGATGGCACTCCCCACGTCGCAAACTTTCATTTGGCATAAGTATAATTACGTTCGATTTCCTCCCGCTCCGTTTAAAAAATTCTTCCTCTTTTAGGGGAGGAAAGAAATGGACATAGTTCGAGGTACCCATAATCCTCCCCACGTCAGAGGTTTCTAAACCAAAAACCGGAATTTCCTCGCTCAGATGATCGAACTTTTCAAATCACTTCGTATCCACCAGAGTTCCTCCGATACAATTTGTCAGGCATATGTAACTTTATAGCAAAAGAAAATTAACTATATGTTTTGAGGTATATAAAAAATGTAAAGGTAGAAAAAAATTATTGTTATTAAACAAAATTATTTATTACTTAACCTAATGTTAAAAACATTTATTAATTATCATATCTTGTAAGATATACGATTATTAACTTTTGTATAATTAAGTTAATGATTTTAACTTCTGATACGAATTTAGTTTTTGAAGCCGCTCGTGCTTAACTAGAACGGCTTCAATATCCATGGACACCCGCACTCTTGATCCAACAGATTGAACAATGAGTTCATCACGCGAAATCAGAAATTAGTTTGATGCATTCACTATTTCAAATTTATTGATGGCAACATTTTGAATAACTTTCAACCGTTAATGTTTAATCTCGCGAAATCAGAAATTAGTTTGATGTATTCCTTTTTTTTTCAAATTTATTGGTGGCAACAGTTATTTTGAATCATTTACAACCGTTAAGTCTATGGGTATTTGAGAAATTAAAACTCTCCCACACCAATTTTGGTTGACACCAGCGGGTTCGCAAATAGCCCCAGAAGAGCCTCTATCTCTTCTGGGGGCTGAGTGCATAAGCGAATACACAAACTTTCTTCTTTATATAATATTACAAGAAAGATTATGAATATGTGTTTCACTCTGTGGGTCTTAACACTTCACTAAGAGGCGAGAGTGGCTCAGTCGCTAGCGTACCAGCCTCGTAATCTGCAGTTCCCAGGTTCGAGTCCCACCTGGGCAAGCGTTGAGATTTATCTCCGCAAAACTCCCCTCCATCAGTAGTGGACATCGATGGGCTTCGAAAGGCCGCCGTCCGTCGAATGGGACGTTAAGCCGTGTGCGGGAGAGTCATACCCTGTGCACGTTCAAGAACACGCTGGATCAGCGGAAAAGGCCCACGGGAAACTACCAGTCTCCCAACAGCTGTTCCAGTGGGTCCCCTCACGACTGCCACACTCCCCTCCACCCAACCTTCTCTGAGTCCTCAGGGTGCTTGTGACTTGGCCATTTAGCCCATTGTGTACAAAAAACAAGTGCTGCTCAGAGGTAAAGCAACCCAATCCACTTCGCTCATGACGCAGGCTACTACTTAAAAGCTAATATCCCTTTCCAGGCCCAGGTCTAGAAAGAAAATAAAGGAGTGTGGGGGATGAGTGCAAGTGAATGGATTTCAATTGCAATATAATAGTTTTCCTTTTATTTTAGTGGTTTCAAAAGTGTTTTTTGAAAAATACATGAATAATGCTCAATTTTAATACTTATTGGCCTCCATTACTCTTACTAGCATTCTGAAGTGGCGGGGGAGGGGGGACGGCCATTTTACCCCTCCCCCCACACATCCTACCTGACGCCTACTGCAACATGTGACGTGAGATAAGGAACCTTCTTTGTTTGACGATATTGGAAAGACCACCGTCTGTCGCATAAGATGTTAAGACATAAACAGTTCAAGAGAAAAAAAAATGCCCTGTTCATATAAAACACCCTTCTGAATGGTCTTAAAGAAAAGTTTTCATTTTTCTGCTAATATCTGTCCATTGGATCCCTACCCATACCTGAATCCTTGTAACCTGATATAAATGGGGCGGGGGTGGCTCAGTCGGTAGCGCGCCAGGCTCGTAATCTGCAGTTTCCAGGTTTGAGACCCAGCTGGGTCAACGTTGAGATTTACCTCCGCAAAACTCCCCGCCCTACCCACGGTCAGTAGGGGATACCGATGGGCTTGGAAAGGCCACCGTCCATCGGATGGGACGTTAAGCCGTGTCCCCGTGTGCGGGAGAGCTGTTCTTTAACATACCCTGTACATGTTAAAGAACACGCTGAAATGCCTTGACGGGAGGCTACCGTCTGTCTCCTAAGAGCTAGCCAGTGGGTCCCCTCCCCCAACCTTCTCTGAGCCTTCGAGGTCCTTGTAACCTGGCCATTTAGCACATTGTGTGCAAAAAAGTGCCTCTCAGATGTAAAACACTAACTAACCTGATATAAATTTTTAATTGAATGGTGAGATTTTGCCCATTGCATGCACAAAAGTGCCGTTCAGAAGTAAAACAACTGAAATCAACCACGAGGTTTTGCAGTTCCTGCCCTCGCTCAATTTACTGTGAGGTCATTTCCGTTTCTATATCTGAGCTGCAGTTTTTTTTTTTGTAAATAATTGGCTAAATGGCCAGGTCACAAGGACATGAAGGTCTCGGATAAGGTTGGGTGAAAGGAGACCCACTGGACAGTTGTGAAACAGATGGGATTTTGCCGTTAATGGCATCCATCGTGTTGTTTAACGTTCACAGGGTATGGCTCTCCGCACACAGCGCCACGACTTAATGTCCCATATGACGGACTGCTGTCTTTCCAAGTCCATCGATGTCCTCTTTCGCACCGAGGGCAGGGAGGTTGCAAAGAAAAATCTCAACGCTGGCAAAGTTGGGACTCGAACCTGGAAACTTCAGATTATGAGCTAGGCATAATATTTGTGCAGCCAACCGCCACTCCACCGTTTCTGGTACTAGTTGCTTTATAACACGCCAGAAAGTTTTAAAACGTTAGCAACGCTAAATCGCCTTCTATGTGACAGAAGGCGATTTAGTCATACGTCATGCTTCGGTTATCAGCGTTTATAGTTTTTTGTCTTCAGTGACACAATTGAGCAAATAGATGCAGATAAAAAGAACATCATTAACTGAGGCAGATTCCTTCTTATCAAGTGTGAAGACAGATTGGATGGGCACTTTTACCACCGAACAAGAACAATGCCAATTTATCAATGTGAAAGTCGAGTCATAGCAGCTGAAACGGGAACTGCCAGCGAAGTGATAGTTGGATCTATTGTGGAAAAATTTAGATAAGATTATAGGAGACGTGTCTGGAATTCAAAAATTGAATCAGAAGAAAAACACAGCGAAATCCGATTTTACATTTGTTCCGAATGCACGACCTACTTTTGTGTCGAACACGACCTACTTTTCGTGCTTTAAATCGGAGAAAATCCTAAATTGGGGGTTGAATTGAAAATTAAATCATGAATGTCCTTTTAGGTATGCGTATTGGAAGTAAGACGTCTATGCTTTGTTAGAACTCCCCGCCCTACCCACGGTCAATAGGGGATACAGATGGACTTGAAAATTTCACCGTCCATCGGATGCGACGTTAAGCCGTGGCCCCGTGTGTGAGAGAGCCATACACTGGGCATGTTAAAGAACACGCTAGATGGTCTTGACTGGAGGCTTCCATCTGTCTCCCAACAGCTGTCCAGTGAGTTGCCCAACATTCTCTGAGCTCTCAGGGTCCTTGTGACCTGGCCATTTAGCCCATTGTGTGCCGCTCAGAGGTAAAACAAGACAACCCATCCTTTGTTTCTTGGTTAAAATACGAATTACAATTGAAAGAATTACATATAGTTTGTTCTTGTCCAGTGAACAGGGCATGGCACTCTCCTTTACACAGAATCGCGGCTTAACGTCCCACGTGACGGACGTCGGTTTTTATAAGCCCATTGGTGTTTTCTTTCTTACTGTGGACGGAGCGGGAATTGGCGGAGAAAATTATCAACGCAGGTACACTTGAGACTCGAAGATCGAAAATGCAGATTATGAATTTCGAGCTCTATCGAATGAAATGAGCATCGGCATTGGGGGGGGGGGGGATAGATCGAAAAATCAAAAAAATTATATCAAAAAAAATTTAAAGTTATGTTGAATAATATCGGATGTACCAAAAATTAATATAGTTTTTCCTCGTAATGAAATGCAATCTTAATTTCTTTACATTTCCTCTTGTTTCGCAATCATATCATTTATTTTTATTTACTAAATAATAAAACGTTTTCAGATGTATTTTCAAGAATCAGTTTCCCTTTTTTTGTTGGTTTCTGGCATCCTTAGTTGTATTACGAATGTTATGGTGTTAGATTGATTGCTGTATTCACCACAGCCCCAAAATGAACTGTTCCACGTAACCATTTCTGTTTGGAAACATTGATTACTTTTCTTCGCCTCCCCTCTGGAAATTTATTCTTCGTCCCTGAAAGCAATTTTCGGAAAGCCACCTCAACATTTCTGCTAGTTGGTTTTTCACGTAACAGAAGAATTAGCTCTCAATTTTGCCCACTTGACTTTTTATTTGATTCGGTTCAACCACAGTTTTGAATTTTTAGAATCATTAGATATATATATAAGGAAAGAAAAATATGTTTCTGGTATAATTTTTATCCCTTCAAAACGATTTATTTCTATAAACAAATATTAATGATGTCAGTAATGATTTTACCAGCACAAAGGCAAGAAAAATTAATTTAAAATTTAAACTGGACCTTACTAAACAGAACAGCTTTAGGGAACAAGCGAATTTGGCGTAACTCCACTTGTTCATTCTAGTTCCTAACTGACTTCGTGACCAAGTGACTGAATCGAGGCGAAGGGAACAGAAACACTGTTCGAGTATAAAAAAAATTTCCTCGTTTTAATTATCTTTAAACATTTCATTACAATCATTCTCAAATGGAGGGTGGGGGGAATCCTGTAGACCCCTTTCCCCTAGATCTCTTCTGCATTTTTGACAAATTATCATTTATCTTTATTTGTTTTTCGCCTTTTTCTGTAAAAAGTGGTAGATAAGCATAAAAAACCTGTTGCTGGCTCAGTTATAGCGATTTTTGAAAAGTGATAAATCAACTTTAGACATTAAAGATTTAAGTAGAAGTCCGAAAATACGAAAACCATTTTACCAATGAAAGAGGCTTGGAGACAGAGGAACACTTTCCTTTTAAAAAGAGAAAAAAAAAACCCTTTCGCAAGGATCAATGAGCTACGAGTTTATTTATGAACATAATGACAGGGTGGAATAAGAAGGGCAAACTTCGAAGTCATCGCCAACACAGTCTATTATTTCTTCGTTGAGACAAAATGTCCTCTGGCGTCGATGCGTTGGCAACGGGAGAGGGTTTAAGGTAAAAAGGACGGCGCAGCCCGAGTCGACATGTGGGCGGTGGCACGGCTCCATTATCTGGAATGTGATCAGCGGAGAGGGTCCATAATGGGCCCCTCGGAGGGTTTCCCTTAAGAAGCCCACTCGGCTTCTAACCGCATCAACCGTCTGCATCTGAAGTGGCGGAGAGGACAGTCACGGGGATTGTTAGATGGACAGAACATCCTCTGTAGTGGTGGCAGCCCTCTTTTGCTATGCACTCGAAATCTGAAGGAGTCAGTATCACAACTTCGCCAACTGAAAATAGAGAAAACTTGTTAAATTCGACACTAGGTTATACTTAAGGTTGTCGCCTTTTGCAGTAAGGGTAATAATAATCGACTGTTTGTGGATTCTAGCTTGTGTATGCAATAAGCGAGAAAAACAACAAACATACAATGAAGTCTACTTTAGAAGTTTCCAGTTTTAAAGTTTTTAACTTTTTTGGTGAAAGTTCTCGGAAACGATCTTTCTGTTCCATTAATTCAATAATTTCACGCTTTAGATGTTTCTCGCAAAAGGCTTGTGTTGTTTTATCTCTGGGGGAGTTTTTTTTGCACATAATAGACTAAATGGAAATAAAGTAGCAAGGACCCGAAGGGCTCAACTACAGCTGTTGGGAGACAGATGGAAACCTCCCGTCAAGGCCATCCAGCGTGTTCTTTAACGTGCACAGTGTATGGCTCTCCTGCATATTGGCTCAAGGCTTAGCATTCCCATCCGAATGACGTCACCCTTTCCGAGGGCAGGGTAGGGAATAAGCGGAGATAAATTTTTGACGCAGACTCTGTCGGAATTCGGATCTGAGAAGTGGAGATCACGAGCTTCGTGCGCTACCAAATGAGCCAACCTTCAAAAAAGACGTATTCTAGTAGTTTGCCCTTTGAAGGCATGCGTAACGAGGTAAAAAAAAATGAAAAATTAAGTTTTAAGAAATGTATTTATGCAGGGTCGAATCTTGAGGTGGGGTGGGTAGGGAGAAGGGGCATTTCTCCCCCCATTCAAAAGGGAGGTAGGAATTTTGAATGGGGGGGAGAATAAACTTTTGAATTCTTCAAGAAATTTTTTTAAAAATCTCTATGTAATTGCTATACTATAAATGGAAATCCAAACTCTTATTCCCCCCCCCCCCGACCTTAACAGTTTTCTTCATCCGGGACTATATGCATATTATTTTGCTTTCCATCCGTAAACAAAACATATTATTACACCTATATTGATTTATTTATTTCCAACTTTCTAAAGCTTTTAACTTTGCTCCTACTCTTTCTCCTCCCTACAAAGAATTATTTTGAGTACGTCCAGGTCTCCTGGGAAAAAAATAATAATAAATAAATACCCCCTCAAGCAACTGCTTGCCACAGAGGTCTAACAGGAGCCAATCAGTTTATATGCCATAGAAGAAGGTCTGTGAGGATGGCAGAACCTCAGCAGAAAAACAATACACACAACCATGCCTTACAAGGGGCTCGAACCCAGGTCCCTTAGATCAAATAGACAAGCGTGCTAACCACTCGGTCCTGGGAAGGGTTTCACTAAATAACTGTCATCAAATAATCAGCAAATCAGTCGTTCACCAGAATACTGATCTATAGGATTTGGGTTGTTTTACTTCTGAGCGGCACTTTTTTGCACACTATGGGCTAAATGGCCAGGTCACAAGGACCCCGAAGGCCCAGAGAAGGTTGGGGGAGGAGACCCACTGGAACAGCTGTTGGGAGACAGATGGTAGCCTTCCGTCAAGGCCATCCAGCGTTTCTTTAACGTGCACAGGGTATGGCTCTCCCGCACACGGGGTCACGACTTAACGTCCCATCCGGCGGACGACTGATCTATAGGAATTTGCAGTGTTGATGCAGAAGTGAAATAGATGCTACCAACCTATTCTTTTAACATACACACTTCTTGGTATTAATTTTTAAAATTTAATAAGACAATTTCATCCTAAAATATACTGTAGTTAATATATATACTCCAGAACTACAAAGAATTAGGCAACATTTACATGTATCCGCTTTATGTACCTTTAAGCAAACATTTCTTAAGCATATTTTTCATTATAATTATTAACGTGGACTACTCACAACAATTCCTCTGACCACAATTTCAGAGAACTCTACATCAGGTTGCGATTAGATTGCGATTGGAGAGCCTTGTGGTTGGTGTTTACATCATTGAGGTGAAGTGTACTTCGAATTTAGACTAAAAAGTCAACGTCTTTGCATGTGTTAGAAAAGTCTCTCAACCTGTAATTGAAAAGAAAGCAAGGCGAAATTTGAGAAACCATCTGTATTATTATTTAGATCACGAAATGAAAATGATGAAATTTCAGTCGATACAACGCGTATTGTGATGTCATCTAATGACACTTCATCTCATCCCGCCTCGACTTTCCGCAAATAATAAAGCGAATAACTCCATTGCCTAAATCTCTTCCTTTCATAACGGTAGTTGGAGATAAAAAAAACAAGGGTCAGCCGACATGTCTGACCTTTGTGTAAGCACGTGCATCAGAAGAGATGACAGAAATAAATGAGGTGAGTGACAGACCGTGGGAGTGGGTCTGGAGTTATCATGGGAAGACAACGGTCTCCGCGCTACTTGGCTGGATGACAAATGGCGTGCAGCTGTGCGACCATGCAAGGGTAAAACTACGGACCGTGTGCGCTTACAACAGTCTTCCTTGTTGTTCGGCGCAGTGCGTGGTGTGGGTCGATGTTTACCTGAGGAACGAGGGTGGGCTTACGTACACACACGCACGGCAGCCCACAGAAGAAAGAATGCCGCTTTGTGCCTTTAGGTTATCCGAAGCTAGTTGGCTTCTTTTGTAAATCACTATTCTCGTTCTACTGAAAGTCGTAATATCACAGCTGTTGAACCACGCGGAACAGTTTTATATCAGTTTTCTGCTTAGAGCGAGATTTATTGTATTGACTTAAACCATCAGGAAAAATAAATACATTGCAGACTAATTACCCAAAAAATGTAAATAAATAAGGAAAAATCATTCCATAGTAAAAAAAAAAATTGAGGTTCCGAAACTTTTTGGAAAAAAAACAATAAAACTTTTGAATGAGAAAATATAACTTTTCTTTTTCTTATTTTGTTGTTGTTTTTACTATGCTCATTAGGGGAGGGTGTCAGTCGGTAGCACGCCAGGCTCGCTACTGCAAATCCAAGGTTCGAGTCCGCAAAACTACCCGCCTTGTAGCAGGGGACACCGATCGGTTTGGAAAAGCATTCGCCATCAGCTGGAACGTTAAGCCGTAGCTGCGTGTGTAGGAGCACCTGTGCACATTAAGAACACACTGAGTGGCCTTGATGGGGAGGCAACCATCTGTCTCCTAACAGCTATCCAGTGGGTCCCTTTCCACCAACCTCCTCTGAGACCTTGGGGATCTTTGTGACCTGGCCATTTAGCCCATTGTGTGAAAAATAAAGCGTCGTTCAGAGCTAAAAGAACCCAGCTATGCTCATTTGAAAAATGGAAATTGGACTTTTTGTAGTTTGTGTCTGCTTGAGTGTTAAAAAGATTTTAACCTTTGATGAGTACTTTTTGTCTACACCTTCAAACCTTCTACACCACAAAGTTCATAAACCTTTTTTGGCGTCTGAATAGAAAAGTATTATATTTGCCTTGGATATACCTATTCTGCCTACGCAGTAAAAGTTAAAAGTCGGCTCTAGATTTTTGAACTTTACTACCTCCCCCCCACTCCCAATCTCGAACCAGTGTAATTGCCCAATAGGCAGAGTAAGCACGCGCCTAGAGACATCTAAGGTCAGCAGGCCTCTCGCTCCCTTAGGTTAGCTATTTTTATACAGAAAGGAATTTAAAAATTTGGCTGATGATCGAAAAAGTTTATGTATCTTTACTCTAATGATAATTTCCAGCGTGTTCTAAAAAATCTTATTTCCCCTTTGTTTTTACGAGAAAAATGTAAAATTATTCCTCAAGCAACTGCTTACCACAGAAGTCAGACACGAGCTTATCAGTTTAATATGCTATAGAAAAGATCTGAAACCTCGCTATAAAAGAACAACCGAGCTTCTTCGCAGAAAAACACACACACTCCAAAAAAACATCCATGCCTTATCCGAACTCGAATCCAGGCCCCTTTACATCGTAGCTAAACAGCTTCTAAATTTCAAACATCTAAATGGTATAAAGAAAGTTTCGGCCCCCAGAAGAGCTAGAGGCACCAAATTTTGTTTGAACGTTCCCTTCACCCAGGGTAATGTGCGAACCCGCTGGGGTCAAACCAAAATTGGTGTGAGCGGATTTGAATTTCTCAGAATCCCCATAGATTTAACATTAACGGTTGAAAGTTGTTCAAAATAACTGTTGCCACCAATAAATTTAAAATAATGAATGCATCAAACTAATTTCTTTCTGATTTCGCGTGATAAAGTCATTGTTCAGTTTGTCGGGTCAAGAGCACAAGCATTTCTGTGGAAATTGAAGTCGTTCTAATTATTTTTTGTTGAAATGAAAGCTTCAAACACTAAGATTTCGTATCGGAAATTAAAATCATTAACTTAATTTGTTCCGAAAAAATTCCCCGCCCTGCCCACGATTAGTAGGGGACACCGATGGGCTTGGAAAGGGCGCCGTCTGTTGGATATAATGTTAAGCCGTAGCCCCGTGTGCGGGAGAGCCATATCCTGTGCACGTTAGAGAACACTCTGGATGGCCTTGACGGGAGGCTACCATCTGCCTCCCAACAGCTGTTCCAGTGGGTCCCCTCCCCCAACCTTCTCTGAGCCTTCGGGGTCCATATGACCTGGCATTTAGCCCATGGTGTGCAAAAAAAAGTGCCGCTCAGAGGTAAAACAGCCCAACCCAACTTAATTTGAAAGATATGTCAAAGTTAATAAATAATATTTCATATGTTAATTAATAAAAGTTTTGCTACGTTAAGTAACAAATAATGTTTTTCAATAATAATTTATTCGAAGAATCTATACATTTTTTGGGCATCTCAGACCATAATTAATTTTCTTTTTCTATAAAGTTTACATATGCCTGGCAAACTGTAACCGAGAAACTGGTGGGTACGAAATGATTTGAAAAGTTCGATTATCTGAGCGAGGCAATTTTCCGTTTTTTGGTTTAGAAACTTCTGACGTGGGGAGGAGATTCATGCGGTACCTAGAAATATTTCCATTTCTTTCCTTCCCTATAAGAGAGGGAGAAAAATGAAACCGAAGGGGATTGATCGCAATGATTTTTGTGCCAAATGAAAGCTTGAAACATGAGGAGTGCCATCTCATCTATATTCTAAAGAGTTTCAGACCCGAGGAACGCCGGGGTAAATCTGCTAGTAGCTTATAAACAATTCAAGGCAGAAAAATCAAAGAAAATGACCGTAACCATAGAAAAATCATGTTGAAGACCAACTTATTATAATTTTGAAAAAAAGTATATCTCTTTTGGCAACATTAAAAGGGAAAGGATGTCAGATTCCGAAGTTGGCGATTTCATTGTTCAACAAAGCAAAAAACATGATCAGTCCACTAAAAAACAAACCCCTCCGTGCATATCTTCTTGAAAGAATCGAAGCAGGCGGTGTCCACCACTCAACCTCGACCTTCCATCCACATAATCACCGAGGCAATCTCGCTGAGAAGGATCTTTTATTCTTTAGATTGTGATAACCATTCCGAAGGCCGTCATGGACTGCTTCCTAATCTTGTTAGCCGTGTAACGACAAAATGGCGGTGGGTATGAAATCCTGTTTGATATCAGCGTTATTTATGCGTCAGCAGCCTCTCCTCCTTTGCCGGCGGAGGTGATGTACTCGCCGACGAAGAAGAAAGTGTTGAAAACCGGTACAAAGCTGGTTGCGTGCCGAGGAGGCCCAAGACGCTCGTGATGTGGAGTAATCGCGTGACAAGGCCTGCATCGCCCGCGGCTTGTGGGCTGGGCGAGTAATGGGCGATAAAAACATTTCGCGAAGCTCTTCAAATCACTGTGTACACAAAACAAGCACTCTACAACAGTCGCCGTGGCTTTCATACGCAAGAATATGTCTCTGATTTGACCTATGACCTATTTCGGGTATAATAGTCCACATGCGTCCTAAGGGGTTACTCTCTAAAGATGCAAAAGCAGATTCCATAATAATTGAATGCTTATCAAATCGCCGCTTTAGACGTCGCTGCGCCTCCTGGCAACATTTCCCAGTGTCGACGCGTCGTCGCTCCTCACATTTCTGCAATCTCTAATAATGCAGTCTTTATCAGACCGTTGAAGTGTTGGGAACGTGACTGATAAAAGATTAAAAGAAGAATTTCTTTCAGAAGCTGTTATTTGGAAACTCCTAAGTCTGCGAATTGGTTTTACAAATAAGGTTGGGTTGTTTTTACCTCTAAGCGGCACTTTTTTTGCACACAATGGGTTAAATGACCAGGTCACAAGAAAAGGATTCAAGGGCTCAGAAAAGTGGATCCACTGAAACAGCTGTTAGGAGACAGATGAAAGTCATCCAGCGTATTCTTTAACGTGCACAGATTATGGCTCTCCTTCATACGGCGGTGCCACGGTCATATGAAGTCCCAATCCGACCTTTTCAAGCCCATCGGTGTCCCCTTATACTTACCTAGGTTAGGGTGGGCGTTATAAAAGAGATAAATTTCAATGCAGACACAGTTGAGACTCGAACCGAGAACTGCAGATTGAGCCTGGCGCACTACCCACTGAACTCCCTCCAGCCCCAACCCTTTCTCAAATAAGATAGTACAGTACGGATAGGTGATGACTTTAAAAGAATAAGAAAATAATGCTGAAAGACAGAAACGATGTATTTTTTTTACAGATATATGTTGTGGTATCATCTCAATTTATTAATAGCCTATTATCTTCATTTATAAAGTCTATTTTACTTGAACTTTCAACACGAAACTCATTTTAGGGAATCATTTTTATCTCGCTTACAAAAAAAAAAGAGATAATAGTTTCGCTTTGTCTTCCTTCCGTCTGTAGACATCGAACTTTTTGTTTACAGAGATAAATTAAAAATTCTTTTTGTTTTGGATAGGTATTGATGAAACATTACGATATGCACTTTCCGAATATCTCTAAAGCTATAATTACGCCCTCTACCGCTGGAAAAAGTCGAAAATTCAAAATATCAGACGAATATTTCAAACGCTGTATTTATGCTAGAAATTTGAAATTTTGGTAATGGAATGTGAAGGTTACCATGTTTTCAATGAAAAAAATATGATAATTGAAAAACTCATTTACTTGGATTGGTACTAATGAAATATTATAATTCACATTTTCTTAAAACTTAGGTAATTTAAATTCGTATTGTTACAGATCACTACTAAATGTAGAAACAGCAATTATATTAACAGGTTTTGCAAATAATTTGTATATAAGAGAAATTTGAAATTTCGGTGGTAGCTTTTCAAGATATATTCCACTAACAGTAATAACGTACCCACTTTTCTCAGAGGGGTGTGGTAAATGCAACTTTTTATATTTAATAAATAAAATACAAATTCTTTTTATGTTGTATAATTACTAATAAAACACTATTTGCATTTGCCCACCATCCGTTAGATCAAAGTAAAACTTTTAAGGAATGAAAAAGTACGTAGAGGAAAAACTTCATTCTCTTTGAAAATGAGATTCCCGTGTGGGCCAGAGGCAATGCGGGTTTTTCTTGTTAATAAATGATAAGAGAAGGAGACCCAACAATTCTCTTATTGTATTGTTACGACAGATGAACGTGCTACAATGAACTTGTGATTTGATGTATCATTTGATGCTCGCATGTTCTACAGCGTGAGAATTACGTAACCAACCACTTCGAACGAACTTAAATAAAATACAGAATAAGTTGTTGCAATTAAGAGGAATTAAGACTGTAGAGGAAAACGCAGTTTGTTTTAGTGTGTGCCGTATAGCATAAAGAAGAAATTATTTTATTTGGTGTGTTCGCAGGAGATTAAATAAGTTTATTAGTGTGGATTCTGTTAGTGGACTGGTAGGAAAAAGAATGCTTAGGATACTTAAAGATGTGACTGATGAGGTTATATGTTAGTCGAATAAACAGAGCTGATCTCACCTTTTCTATAGAAAGAGTTCATCATTTGATGCATAGTTATATTTAGTTTGTTTAGGAATTGGTAAGGTTATTCTTTATAGATTGCAGGTTTGTTCACATATATCATTGTGTCACTTATATCAACTGTTGTAAAAAGCCTTATTTTATGTTTTGAGTATAGTTAGTAAGAATTATAGAGGAAACATCTTTTTGTATGAATAGTAATAAGGTGTTAAGTTCGTAGATCGTGCATGGATATGCGATGTTCCAGTCCAATTTACCCATTACCATCTCCATCTGAGAATATGCCCAGTTGGCATAAGTAAAAACATATAACAAGTAAACCACCCGGTGGGCCACTACACGCTAACATAAAACACAAGCTAAAAATAGCATATATCATGCACAAGAAACCTAAAACGAGTAGCTTTCCTCAGTGAAAGCCATCATTTTAGGCCTCTTGTACTTATTAAGAACATTATGATCATAATTAAGCAAAGAAGAAATAATCTCATTAGGATTATTTTTAACAGCCTCAAAAAACCATTTTGAGATGCATTTAATATGAGTATATATGTGGTCGATGCCCAAATCTTTATGAAGTTGTCTGTTAGTAACAAACCAAGGGACATCGACCGCAGATCTCAATATTTTGTTTTGCAAGACCTGAATCTCGCGTATATTCGTGGAGGTGGTGTTCGCCCATATAGGGGAAGCATAAGTTATTATCGGACGAATGACCATGTTGTACAATAATAATTTATGGTCAATCATCAAGATAGTATTTCTCTGAAGGAGAGGTATTAAGTTCTTCTGAAGATTTATTTTTATATTGATTTAGATTTATATTAGTTGAGATGAGTCATATCATTCATTCATACTTTTGTAATAAATTATATTATTTTAGAATTATAATTGTTAAATATTATTTTTTTAACTCACGCTCATTTTCCATCCGTTTAATTCACAAATAAAAAAAATAATAAATACCCCCTCAAGCAGCTGCTTGCCACAGAGGTCTGACAGGAGCCAATCAGTTTATATGCCATAGTAGTAGGTCTGAGAGGATGGCAGGATCTCAGCAGAAAAACGACACAAACAGCCATGCCTTACCCGGGGCTCGAACCCAGGTCCCTTAGATCACAACAGCATATTTATCTTTATTTCTTAATTAATAATTGTTGTTTATATATTAATTATTTTTATTATTTCAAAGTAATGTTTTCTTATTTTTTAACAACTAGTGCGACAATCAATAATATTTTTAACGACGTTCCTACTAGCCCAGTGCAAACAGCTGAATGATACCATGGATATATTTAGCTCCTAAAATGTACTAAAAATGTTTATAAAAACGTTCTTGTCACAAAGGTCTAACAGAAGCGTGTAGATATAATCACCTTAGGGAAAATCTGCGAGGAAGGTTAAATTTAAGAAGAAAGGCAGCACAAGGAAGGCGAGATTTCAGAAGAAAGCAATACAAGGAAGGCGAGATTTCAGAAGAAAGTCAGCACAAGGAAGGCGAGATTTCAGAAGAAAGGCAATACAAGGAAAGCGCGATTTCAGAAGAAAGGCAACACAAGGAAGGCGAGATTTCAGAAGAAAGGCAACATAAGGAAGGCGAGATTTCAGAAGAAAGGCAATACAAGGAGGGCGAGATTTCAGAAGACAGGCAATACAAGGAAGGCGAGATTTCAGCAGAAAGGCAACACAAGGAAGGCGAGATTTCAGAAGAAAGGCAATACAAGGAAGGCGAGATTTCAGAAGAAAGGCAACACAAGAAAGGCAAGATTTCAGAAGACAGGCAATACAAGGAAGAAATCATGTCCTTTCGATTAGGTAGTCAAGTACGTAAAAAAATTCATTGGTCGTGGCTTTTGGTTAACGATAGAAAAAGCTGATCTTACCGTCCCGTGGCCGAGTGGTTAGCGCGCTTGGCTACTGATCTACGGGACCTGGGTTCGAGCCCCGGGTAAGGCATGGATGTTCATGTTGTTTTCTGCTGAGGCCCTGCCATCCTCTCAGATCTTCTACTCTGGCATATAAACTGACAGGCTCCTGTCAGACCTCTGTGGCAAGCAGCTGCTTGAAGGGGTATTATGTGCTTAACGTTTTTGCCATTCCAGTCATCAAGTCGTGTTTTTGTAATATTTGGGCTTGTGAAATCAATTAACTTTAAATTTAGCACATCTATCAGTTCTAACGATCAGATTACTTCAGAACCCGTATATTTTCAAAAACTTAGTGTATATTTGTTTGAAAGATTGTTCTGCCTAATTACGTTTTTACCGATATTTTCAATGGGAAATTCATTCATAATTTATTTACAAAGATGTATTTTTCTAAATTTGTTTGTGTGGAGTTAATGGATTTAGTTCTGACAATCCCATTTATTGCTCTATTGCAATGTAGGCAATTTACAGAATTTTTTTTTTTTATTTTATTTATTTGGAAGGAATTTAAGCTCAAAAATGAGAATAAACTTTAAAATGGCTAAAAGCCCTAAGCTTCAATTTTAGCCCAATGTATTGAAGACAGGTAATTAACTGAACTCTAATTAACACCTCTGCGTTTATTTTCGTAAGGTCATCTTGTTGCCACGGCGTGCAAAGAAAAGTAAATGAAGCCAAAGCTCATTAACTCAACTTGCTTTTCAAGTAAACCCGCAAGACCCTCTTTTGTCCTCTTGACCATTTGCTCGTGACCTTGAGAAGGATTTTTATCCTTCTCTCTCCTGTCGCTGCAGGAGGGACCTCCGCTGAGATGAGGTAGGGACGGAAGAGGAGGCAGAGATGAACCATCTGCCCCTCAGCGAGGCGTTGAGGGGGAAAGTGCCCGCTCGACCAGTGGCTCTGCGACACATGCTGGGCTGGAGTCGCCGTGCGAAGCCGTCCCCTTGCACAAACCTAGTGCTAAGCTGTTCATTTGACATGTTTACTGTGGCCACGATTTAGTGGCTTTTATCTGCAGTCCACGGGAGACTGGCCCTAGAGGTGACCTCTTTCGTCTTTTCTCAAGGACACTCTGCACTTCTTCCCTCCAAAGCAGCAGGGAATCGCAGATATCGGGGAAGGAATTCCTCCTTTGGACGAGCCAAGTTTCCTGGTATTTAATCGTCGATTCATTCGCGAATGTTATGCTAAGCATCTTTTTCGCCCACCGGTGGCAGCTTAGCGGATTGTTTGTTTAACCCGTAACTATTATGCCCCCGTAACCTGCCAGGGCGGCACCTCACATCTAATTACGGGAATAATTACCGCTGGAATGATTGTCGTCAACGCGCCATCATGACAAACAATTTACCGTGTTGAAACTGGTTGTTAGGAGGAAAGCATTTATTTAGACAATGCTAATTGGCTTGGCTAGACTCCCATTACGTAGAAAGAGGAAAGAAAGATTATGCCGCCATACAGTTTAAGTTTGGGTGTTTCGGTGAAAACCCTTAAGTCAGCAGATTTTATTTGGTTTAGCCCAGACCTTGGGTTCAGATGGGGACGGATCTAAAGAGGAAGGGTGTCTGTGGAGAATTTTAATCCTTAAAGTGTCAGGTTCTCACAATGCATGAAATTGTGACCGTAACTATTTTTAGCTTTTTTCTGGCAGCAAAACAACTGAACTTTAGAATATTATCCTCTAGGGCCGCACAGGAAACTAAAATGGAAGGGCGGACCGCATAGGAAAATGGAAGGGATGTCCACCAAAGAAATACGCAAAAAAAAAATCTAAAGTGAAACGTAAACTATATAATATTATCAAGTTAGATCTTCTGCTATGGCATATAAACTGACAGGCTCCTGTCAGACCTCTGTGGCAAGCAGCTGCTTATGGGGGTATTTAATTATTTTAATGAGAATTCGCTTTGCCGAAGTTGGACTTCTTGTCCCCTTTATGTTTTCTCTTTCACATATTTAAATTTTTTGTCATCAGTAGCTCGCAGGCCACACATAAAGATTTGGCGGGATGTGGTTTGCCTAGGCCTGGTGTAGTGGTTAGTATACCTGTAATGTTACTGGGATACGTGGTTCGAATCCCACTCACGGCAAAATTAAAATTTTTCAGCTTTTTCATGATTTCATGAGTCCCATGTTTACAGGAAATCTCCTGTGATATTTTATTACTGAAGGCTACTTAAGCCTAATTTTAAAAAACGGTTAACATCGTTGCACTGTTTGGTAGCAATAATTCACTAAAATAGATACCAGAACTGTGTTCTGTCCTGATACAGTAGGAATCAATACAGTCAGTTCGCTATTTCCCCTAATTCTTTTACAGATCCGGGCCCAGATATCAACTAGGGTTCAAAGTAATCATAGCAATGGCCCCCCCTTGGGTATTTTATCTTAATGTCTAGAGCAGTGGTTCTCAACCTTTTATGCTTCACGTACCCCCTGGAAATGTGTAACTGGGGTACCCCTTGTATAGATAGATAAAACTATAGTTATAGTATAACAATGGGAATAAAATAAAACATATATATATAACACATATCTAGCGACTTTTGAGCTCTCAAGGCGTACCTCAAAAAATTTTACCGCGTACCCCACGTTGAGAACCCCTAGTCTAGAGAATGACTCTTACACTTGAGCTTTTGGATAATTTCCAAAATCACTTGAGATTAAAAAAATGTTTTAGACTCGATTCTTTGCTCTAAAAATAAAGACAGAATCCCTAGTGGATTTATGACATTAGAAAGGGAAAGAAGAAATGGAACTGGATGCACTGCACGTGACCTTTTTTTTTAATTTATAGGTTTTTCAAATCGACATTTAAATCTGATTTTAGTTTACATTTCGTGTTATTCTATAGAAAATCACACTTCGTCAAGTGTATATGGCTCCAAACCAAGAATGACTTCGTAACAATAAGACAGATTGTGGCAGGTGGCATACCCAGAAACTTCCAATGAGGGGAGGAGGTTAACATACTACTAATTATGTTTTGAAAACTCTGAATCTAATATGCACAGAGGGTGACGCATTGAGTTTACAGTTGCAAGTTCAAGGGAGAACTGAAGCGAATTTTCAGTTAACACAACCATTAAAGAAAAAGACTGAGAGGAAGTCTGAGAGAACTATATTTGTTCTAATGAGTTCATCTTTTGAAATAAAGTATTTTCATCGCTTTGATGCTCAGGGCCCAGGCTAGTAGCATCCCTTTGGTCTGTGGCACGACGCAGCTGATGCATGTTATGTTGAGATGCATTATGTCGTCTGATATAGGTAAACAACGCATGAAACGTGTGGATTGTTGCAGATCTAGTACACTACAATTACCCACTGGGATGGAATCTTCCAACAAGATAATGCATTATGTCATTGGGCTCGTACTGTACAGGAATGGTTTTGAAGAATAATTCGAACGACTTCACCCTCCTAACATGTCCTAACAACTTCCCAGATCTCAACCATATCGAAAATATGCGGTATGTCGTGCAACGGCAATCTGATCAACTGATATATCAGTGCCATGCTTTACCATTAGCTTGCCTGAGCATATTTGCAGAGGTGTAGCAACCACGACACGTTGTATTAAGTATTTATTCCAGTCTGAATCGATTCCAATGTCCACTGAGTATTATGGTAGCTAGGCATAAACTGGTAGGATAGCTGTGTACCAATCCCTAGTGATGATGCACAGAACCAGCCAAGTCTAGCACCTAATGTCCGACCCCGCCTTCTCGTGGTGCAGGCCGTTAGTACCTTTCAAGAGATATTCTCTTTTGGAAGGGAACGGAAGGGGAGCGATGCCAGTTCAGTATGGCCTACTGATCTGGTCATCTATGACCACTTTTTTCTTTTTTTTTTCAACCCTGCTGATGAGTGGTCAACTTCACAGGGTCCTGGTGCTGACCATTTATACTAGACTGGACTTGTTTATGGATTTGAGCTTGATTATGGATCCTGGACTTGCTGCACTGGTGGGCCTCTGTTGAGGGAGAAACTGCCGCTGTGTTTTCTGTTTGCTTTTGGGTTGCCAGCTCTAAGTGAACAGGTGCATGGGATACCTTATATCAGCTGGTGGATAATCCTAATCAGAGGTCATCGCAAGTACCTGAACCTTACTTAGCTAGTTGGGCATTGTCAAGCCTAAACTGGAGTAATGTGTCTCAGGCAGGCCATATGGCTCTTGAAAAAGTCCACTTGAAAAGGTGGTGCCTGAAATTCCTACCAACATCGGTGACTTCAGCCTTTAGCGGAGAAGGAACAGATCTTTGTCCCATGCCTGCGATCAGGGGGCTGTTTGATACTGTTGGCCCTACCTATCTCAATAAACCTAGTTTCTTTAAAAATCCTACTAATCATTTTCTCTCTGCAGGAACGTGGAATGTGAGGACATTACATAGAGATTATTCTCTTGATGTCCTCACGCAGGAATTCCAGCGCTATAACCTAGATATTCTAGGCTTGCAAGAGACCAGATGGACAGGTAAAGGTGAGATACTTAAAAATAACTTTAAATTTCTCTTTACAGGGAGGGAGGATGGAAAGCATCACCAAAGCGTGTGTCTGCTGCTCAGCAGACATGCTAGTGATGCTCTTCCAGGATATGAGTGCATTAATGAAAGGTTTCTTACAGAAAAATTTCAGACAAGCGTTAAAGACTTGAATGTTATCTGCTGTTATGCCCCCACTGAGAATGCCGATGAGGATGAGAAGGATAGGTTTTATGAACAACTTCAGGATATTTTGAATTCTGTCAAGAAAGGAGATATTACCCTTGTTCTTGGTGACTTCAATGCCAAAGTTGGTACTGACTCTGACCTTTGGGGAGGAGTAATAGGCCCTTTTGGTATTGGTAGCTGCAGTGGCAATGGGCAACGTCTCCTACAGGTAAGTAAACTCAATGGATTCAGAATAACTAACTCTTATTACAAACACCGCGACATACATAAATACACATGGTTTCACCTAATGGGCTGCATAAGAATATGATTGATTACATATTAATTAACAGCAAATGGGCTAGTTCTGTTACAAATACCAGAGCATATAGGGGAGCTGAAATTGGATCTGACCATTACCTTCTTAAAAGTGTCTTGCAACTTAAACTTAAAAAGTGTTGTGCTAAATTTAAAAAATTTACCTTTAATACTGAAGCTCTGAAAGACCCAGTTATAGCTAAAGCTTACCATGATAGGTTACTTAGTCATTATGACAGTCATGGTTTGCTTAATACTGAAGTTGAGGAAGAATGGGGCCATTTTAAACAGGCTTTTTTGGAAACTAACAGTACTCTTTTAGGAAAAAAGGAGCAGAGGAGACAGAATTATTTAAGTGATAAGGCACTTGAGCTTATTTCAGAAAGAAGGAACTGCAGGAATGTCCTTAATCAGTACCCTACTAGTCCTAATAGAAAGGATTACAGAGAGCTTAATAAACGTGTAAAGAATCTTTGGCTTGATGGCTTGGCTGACAGAGCTGAGGAAGCAGTTAGGCAGCACAACAGCAGAGAGCTGTACCAGATAGTTAATGTTTTATATGGTAGAAAACGGACAGGCATACAAGGATTGAAGGATAAACAAGGTAAGGTTATAGAAGGGGAGGATTCTGTCATGGCTAGATGGGCTGAGCATTTCAGTGATGTTCTAAACAATGTAGTTAGTTCTACTCCCATTGTTTGCAATAATGATAGATGCATTGGTGGCTTTAATGTTGGTCCTATAACACAGTCTGAAGTTACTTTGGCTATTTCTAAACTTAAACTTCATAAATCCCCAGGAGTAGATGAAATTACTACTGAAATGCTTAGAGCTGGAAATGTTTCGGTTACCACTTGGATGACTGATATTCTAAATATCTTTTATGATAAAGGCATGGTTCCTAAGGATTTTACCAGAGATATTGTTATCCCTATTTTCAAAAACGGTGATCGCAGTTCTTGTGCTAACTATAGGGGTATCAGCCTACTCTCTGTTCCAGGTAAAGTTCTTTCCATGATTGTGCTTAATAGAATTAAGAATCTGGTTGACAGTCAGTTGCGTGATGAGCAATGTGGATTCAGAAGTGGTAGGGGATGTGTGGATCAGATATTTTCACTTAGGCAGATTCTTGAGAAATGTTTAGAGTTCCAGAAACCTTTGGTTGTTAATTTCAAAAAGACTTTCGACTCTGTTGATCGTCATAATTTGTGGTTGATTGTGAAATCATATGGTATACAAGACAAGTTAGTTAACATAATGAAAGCTCTCTATAATAACACTGAGTCGTGTGTGAGAGTTGGAAAGGCTTGTAGCAATTGGTTTAGCATTACTTCTGGTGTTGGACAAGGGTGCATTTTGTCTCCTTTTCTCTTTAGCTTGGTTATTGATTATGTTATGCGAAATTCACTTCAAGGGAAAGATTTTGGCCTTAAATGGGCTGGAGATACGAAAATTTCTGATTTAGATTATGCTGATGATTTAGCACTTTTGGCAAATGATGTTGATGAGATGAACTGTTTCATTCGAGCTGTTGATGAGACTGGTAGTAGAGTAGGTTTGGTTATAAACAGAGAGAAAACTAAAGTGATGAAAATTGGTCAGGCAGGTTGTGATTCAGTTCATGTGAATGGTTGCAGTCTTGAGCAGGTGTCACAGTTTAATTACCTTGGGAGCTATGTAACAGATACTGCTGATGTGCGGCATGAGATTAACAGACGAATAGGTAATTGCTGCTGGGACTTTTAAGAATCTATGGAGATTGTGGAGAAATAGGCGTATACACCTAAAGACTAAAATTAGACTGTATAATAGTTTGGTTCTTTCTAGGGTTAGTTATGGTAGTGAAACTTGGACGCTGTGTAAACAAGATAACAGGAAAGTAAATGCTTTTGATTCTAGATGCTTACGCAGTATCTTGGGTATTAGGTTGTTTAACTTTGTAACTAATGATGAGGTTAGGCAAAGGAGTCTGCAACCTCCTTTAAGCAGCATATTGTGCAGAGAGAAACTCCGCTGGTTTGGCCATGTTGCCCGTATGGATAATTATAGAATGGCGAATAGGGTTATGAACAGTGTGCCTAAAGTCCTCAGAAAGAGAGGGAGATGTAGCTCAGGACAGATATGCTTGGAGAATTAAACTGCACGGTCTGGTTGGACCTCCGTAGCCCATGGCTGCTTGAGGATGATGATGATGAATCGATCCTCAATCGACCCAATAAAAACCTGTTACTAAGTGAATTAATTTATTTTTACCTCCACTCATTTTCGCTTATAGGAGTGGAAAGGGAATCCATTGTTAAAAGCGCGATTGAACGAACACGTTGTCCATTCATTGGCAGAAGGGTCGTGCAAAGAATCTGGGGGCAAGCTCTATTTACCCACCCCCCCAATCAAAATTTTTTGTTTAAAAAGTATTATAAAATTAAAACAATCTGTAATATAAATTCTTATTATCTGATTTCATAAAAATGGAAATATTTTTCAATTTTATATCAACATATAAAAATATATTATACCTATCCTATAAAGAGTTCGAAGGAGCTTTTTCATTTATGGGGCCCCGGGCAATGCTCCCGATATATTACTTCTCCCCCCTCCCTGCACGGACCTGATTGGTAGCACAACCTTGACTAAACTGACAGAAAAAAACAATGCACTTCTTTGGCGAAAATAAGTTGTAGAAAAATGCTTGAACACCGATCTAGTAGTTTCTCCCATACCTGCCCTGAATATCTATCTGCCCAGTGGTGTACCAAGTAAGATGTTATAAAAATAAGCCCACTCCGAAGGCTTGAATAACATTAATTTTCTAAAGGAAGACCACCAGCATTAAATTCAAACATGTCAAAAGCCCTCCCGAATTGGAAAATTTTTGAATGAAGTCACTGCATCTGCCACTAACAGCTGTAATGTCTTCCTCAAGCAACCCTTTCTGGATTCTGAGGATTCGTTATCTCAAAACTCACGCCATCTGGTGACAGATGTTTTCCTGCCTACGTAAGTTTCAAATTCAATGGCGTGTGGAGTGGTCGTTAAGAAGCATTTCCATGTTCTTCGCTGATAGCAGCGGACAATCCATAATTTAAGTAATGTACGTAAAAAAATGTATTTAACTTCACTATGCTGATAAAACCGCTTATAGCAGAGTGTTCAGAAAAATCAGACTGAAAGGTTTCGGGCTTAACCTTTTCAGGCACTATGTTGAGTTGCACTTTTTGGCAGGAGTTTGAGAATAGATTAAACCAGAATGCCCTTTCGGTATTTTTTATTTTAGAACTACATAAGGGACATTTATCATAACAAGTGAAATGCTTGTTTCAGACTTTTGCGCAAGAAAGTTATTTTAGAGGAAGAATTATTCTTTCATGGCAAGCAGCTGCTTGAAAGGGTATTTATTTATTTATTTATTACTAGCAGATTTACCCGGGGTTGCTCGGGTCTGAAGCTCGCTCATTAAAATATAGAGCAGATGGCACTCCCCACGTCGCAAGCTTTCATTTGGCATAAGTATAATTACTTTCGATTTTCTCCCACTCCGGTTAAAAATTTCTCCCCCTTTTAGGGGAGGAAAGAAATGGACATAGTTCGAGGTACCATAATCCTCCCCACGTCAGAAGTTTCTAAACCAAAAAACCGAAATTACCTCGCTCAGATGATCGAACTTTTCAAATCACTCCGTACCCACCAGAGTTCCTCGGATACAATTTGTCAGGCATATGTAACTTTATAGCAAAAGAAAATTAACTATATGTTTTGAGGTATATAAAAAATGTAAAGGTAGAAAAAATTATTGTTATTAAACAAAATTATTTATTACTTAACCTAATGTTAAAAACATTTATTAATTATCATATCTTGTAAGATACACGATTATTAACTTTTGCATATTTTTCAAATTAAATTAATGATTTTAACTACCAATACGAATCTAGTTTTTGAAGCTTTCATTTTAACAGACTCTTGTGTTCCGCTCGTGCTAAATTAGAACGATTTCAATATCCATGGACACTCGCTCCTGTTGTACCATGTGGACGGCCGAGTACGTGTGCCTCGTTAACCTAGGGAAGTGTTGGCACCAGGATGCAACAGGGGACGAAAACAAGCCGGTAAAGTCTACTGATCTAAGGGACCTGGGTTTCAGTCCCGGGTAAGGTATGGCTGTTTGTGTCGTTTTTCTGCTGAGTGCCTTCCATCCTCTCAGACTTTCTACTATGGCATATAAACTGACAGGCTCCTGTCAGACCTCTGTGGCAAGCAGCTGCTTGAGGGGGTATTTTTTATTTAAAGTAAGTGTAATGCTTTGGGAAATGTTCTGCTCTGAAACCCTGAGTCCAGTCATTCATGTGCAGGAAATTATGACGTCTACCACCTACCTAAGCATCATTGCAAACCAGGAACATCCTATCATGAGAACGGTATATCCCTCTAATAGTGCCTTTTTTCAGCAGAATAATGCACCATTCCACACTGCCCGGATTGTTCCAGAATGCTCGCGGAACATGAGGAAGACTTCCAGATATTGCCTTGGCCTCCAAGTTCTCCAGATATCAATCCAATCGAGCATTGTGGTTTGTGTTGGAACAGCATATCCGATCTACGGCAGCTCAACCACGTAAGCCCCTCCCCCCTTTTTAAAGATCCCCTGGTTGACCCACCTATATTTTTTAAGCTCCCCTGAATTTCCTAACACCTGAAAAAGTCTGACTAAATCACATTGTCACCCCCCAATTCTACCCCCCTTTGTCTCAGGCCTTGCCCTGAGATACGGTATGGGAACAATGTTTTGGAAACATCCTCTTATCGAAACATCGCATCTACTCTTTATGATAGGTCAGCTATTTGTTTCAATGTACCCATCGGAAGAAGACAAGCCATTTTGAAATTACGCACCCCTAAACCTCCAAGTGTTGCGCATCTCTTATTAAAATTAGTCTCCATCGGGTTGAAGGATGTCGCCGTCAGATATTTGTATTCACACATATTCTACACTTTCCGCGTCAGGACTTGTTTTGCAACGATAAAGTGGTTTTACGTTAAAATCTTATCTCTGCCATGTCTCAAATAATTACTCTTCGTAAGTATATCCGTTAAGCGACATGGTTTAAAACTTTTTATTCCTAATACTTATTACCACTGCATCCTCAGTATACGATGCAAAATATTACTCGTTCCTAGGAAGTAACGCTACGCAGTAACAATCGATAACAATTTCTTCCTCCGAAGAAAAATCAGCTAATTCTTTGGGAGTAATCATTTTTTAAAAATCTACAGTTCTAAACACTCTCACAGTTTTAAAAAATCGTCTTTTCCACCGTTTATTGACGAACATGTGTGTCATCACGCTGATGAAATTTTATTACACGCTGCGGCGTCAGCACGCGTGTGTTCGTTACGCTTTACAAGGTCAGTTGTTTCATCGGGTAAAAAATATTCTGTAAAGAAACGTGGCAGAATGCTATAGAAAGTAAGAATGCTAAAAGTAGAATTCATACGTTGCGGGTACCCTTGCGTTTCTGCTTATGGTGCGTAAAAAACTTTAGTTCCAACATGAATGTATGTTAATGGAGTGGGGGATATTAGTTTTAACAAATACACTAAGCTACTATAAAAATAATACATTTAAGTCACACGATCACCACCTCTCAACTTTCCTGAGTTAATCCACCAAAAATTTATTTGGAACTGGACTGATAGTCAAAATTTAGCAAATACTTCAACGATTATATCAGTATATCTATGGAACAAGCTACATGAGAAAGCTTCTTCGATAGCATAAAATCCGCCTAACTATGCTCTGATATATATGTTCTGATTGGGCCTCAGTAAAAGAATTCTGCACATATGTCACAAAAAAAAAAATCGATGTTCTCACGTAGAGCGTACAAGAAGCGACAAACAAAAAATAATGTTTTTGCAAACTAAGAGTCACTCAGTGTAAAACATCCGAAATCCTTTCTAAAAAATAAAAAAAAAACTCCATATTCTTAAAATTCTTAAATTATTCGTAATCCCCACTTCTAACATCGCCTCTGTTACAAGTACTGAAAGCTCCGGCATTTCTTGGTGTTTAATTCGAAGAAATGACTGGGAGACGTGCGCTCGCACAGGCAGCCGCTGGTAAAGGTCACAGGTAAGTTACGTGCTGACCTATGGAACAGTCCTTTGATGCGAAAACAGGTATGCTACTGTTTATCTAAATCCTTTACTTACAAGAAGAGCGGTCTGCTCTGTGAGTTTTATCTTCCTCAAGAATCTTTTGAACCCTAACGACAGATTGAAATAATTATTCGTTTCATGACGAAATGCATGACGAATTCAACATGTTCCTTCAAAATATGGAATTCTTCTGCCGATAGGTTATTGACTAGCTTCTCAAGAGATGCACTTAAAAATTGATAAGAATCTATGAAATTCAAAGTTCCAAGGGAGAATGCAGTGTATTTTTCCATATTACTGGGAATGCAATTAATCTTCTTATTTTTGATCATACCGATTCCTTGCATAATAAGATGGATGTCATATCCCTTTAGGTTATGAAATATAACTGGAATCTTATTTAGGAGCTTAAAATTGAGATTACATGCATAATGAGCGGTTCCTCGGAGAAGCGCCAGGGGAAGAAGACTATATCCATGCAATGAAAGTATGGAACTCATTCGACATAAGAAAACCTAGGCCAATATCACGACCTGAAGACCGACGTGCTCCTCTTAGCTGATGTGTTTGAGAAAACTATGTGTCAGATACTATGAAATTGATCCCTGTCATGTTTACACAGCTCCAGGGTTAGCTTCATGCTTGAAGATGACAAATATTAATCTAGAGTTGATAACAGACCATACAATGTGACTTTTCCTGGAAAAAGGCATACGAGGGGAATTTCAGTAATATACAATCGTTTTAGCACTGCAAACAACAAGTATTTAGAATGTAAGACAAACTGATTGCAAGTTTCCTTATTAAAGCTTCACTGTCATACAATCTTAGAGAAAAACTAACTCATTATATAGCTTAATCTTCAGATGCATGTTTCTCCATAGAATCGTAAACTCTCAATATCTATTCTTTGCATTTCCTCATACATCTCGCAAGATAATTAAAGTAACTTGCTTGAAAGAACACAATCACTGATTCATCTTCCCTATGTGTATATTTACTTTCTAATAAACCATACTTTAACGACCAAAGTAGGTAAATCGCAAGCATCATCTGAGTCAGATTATTATTTTTTCCACATATCTAGACTTGCTAATTCTTTACGTTGAAAATCTCACAATAGCCTGAAATGGACACTATTCAGTACTTTACCCACGATACGGCTATAAATTATGATAACCAACAGATTAAAAGATTTATCTCATAGACAGTAGGTTAGCACGCTCAGCTTCTGATCTAAGAAACCTAGATATCCATGGTAAGACATGAGTGTTGTTTTTATACTGAGTACCTTCTACTATGTCGTATGAAAGGATTCTGTTAACCGTTATGACAAATAGTTGCTTAAAGCCATATTTATTTTTACAGATACACTGATTTCGAATTCACTAATATTCTTAAATGCAATCAGTAGATGCACATATTAGGACCTATACCTTTCTTCCCCTAACATATGAAAAGGAAAGTTTGGCTGTTTTAATACAATAGCATGAACACTCATTATAAATTATAGTATGTTGACTGCATTCACTTTAAGTCTGATTCGAGTAAACGGAAGACAATAGCTGTTATCACTTTCAAGCAGAATAAAAATCCTGTTTAATTTTACGTAAACCTATGAATATGTAAAGATTATGTATGTACGAGAATGTTTCTCTGATCTTATGCAAAGTATATGCATGTTTATATCTGTGGTGTATGATATTATACATATGCAACGGATGTCTTCCTAAGTGTATGTCTCTATGCATACATGAATGCGATTGACTAAGTTTTTGTTCATATCTATTTTCGTCACATACTTGTTTCATGTTTCGTCTCTGTACATGTGTTAATTGTATGTTTGTGCGTTGCGTATACATGCGTGCATGTGCGTATGTTTGTGTGTACGAGTGTGCGCACGTATGTTTGTGTGTATATGTTTTCATGTTTGTTTCTGCGAATGTGTTTCTGTGAATCGGATGTGTTCATTTTGTTTCTATGAATCGTGCTTTCAAGAATAAACATGTTATCTATCTGTCAGTTGCTCTTTACAAGAAGAAGCTAAGACTTTACAAACCTCAACAGATTGGCATTAGGAATTTCCAAATCTCATCGAAAAGTCACTATACTTGTGAAAAGTTTACTAAAGATGTATTTTCCCTCTCCAATATTGTATACAGTTTTTCAGATAGTCATTATTTTACCTTTCTCGATTCAATTAAGTAGAACGTTGTCGACAGATATAGCCGTTTAGGTTGTTAACTGGATACTGTGGTTTTTTAGTCTAGTGAAGAAATGGTAGAAAGAGTGATCAAGTCTGGAAAGGATTCAGAAAACACCAAAGGGGGAAAGGATTCCGTTCAGTGTGTAAGAACTGTGGCAAGGTGTTGTTCCTAGGATTAAAAAGCATGCAGAAACTCCGTGCAATGAATTCTACTTTTAGCATTCTTACTTTCTATAGCATTCTGCCACGTTTCTTTCTCCTGATTGGTGAACTGAGATCTACTGATCGGTGAACCGAGATCTATTTTGAATTCCACAAAGTCTAATATCTGAGAGCGTTACAATTGGTAAACTCAGATCTCCTGATTGGTGAACTGAGATCTATTTTGAATTCCACAGAGTCTAATATCTGAGAGCGTTACAAAAACGAGCATTGCAAAATGATTCGTCTCTTGCAGAATAAAGTGATGTGTTCTCAGAATCTTTATTATGAGTGCAAGTCGTAGAATAAAGTGGTCTTGTAACTTTTATTACGATCTTGAAACCTTCCATCTGTGATTCGAAAAAAATAAGCATTTATTTAGCACATATTCAGAGCGTACCAGTTCGTCGTACACTTCGTTTAGTAACATAGGAGAGTTCCATTCAGACATGTAGGAATAATTATCTTCAACTCCTGCCTCTTCCACATAAAGTTTAGCGATATCGTTTAAATGAATGTTTCTCATGGCTTCTGCGAAATGGGCATCAACTGATTCATTGGATATGGCAAGACACGAATGTTGAAGCTGACTTGGGTGATTTACTTCACACCCAATGCAGTTCGTACGTAGAATCTGAAAAAGTTTTCTTCTGGCGAGTGTGTTTAATGTTTTTCTGAAACTTAGCTTTGCTCTCTGATCATGCAATTCAACATTAGGTAGTCTTGGAGTATGGTCTGTAGCTAATTCGACATCCCTTACGGCATTAGAAAATTTATTACTTTCAAACTTCAGAGCCAACAAGCTGCAGGTGATGGAGTTGCGGGAATCTTTTAACCACGTCCATTGTTTGATGCTGAGATGTACCGAAGAAATCATTGAAGTACCGTCGTCACACACAACACCTTTTTCAATGACCACCCCTTTTTTACCCTTGAACACCACTATGCCATTCAGTTCATACTCGAAGGTAAACGTATAGGGAGTGTAGAAGTCAGTCCGTACCACTGTTCATCGGATAATATAACCGAAGCCTTTATGGGTCTAAACGGAATGTCACTACACTTCTGAAACAAACATATGTGCACTTCGGGAATGTTCTTGCAAATCTTCACCAACAAGTCAGAACCTAGCTGATAGTCATCATCTCCAATAGCAAACTGCTCCTCGGATCGATCACTTTCGGGCTGAGAACGCTGAACACAAGCCATCGTTAACACTTCAGTACTGCAAAACTATGTCTTTTCACACATCAAGTGTACTACTTATACCAAAAACCTTTGATGTCATCTGGCAATACCATGCCATTGGTCGAGATCTAATTCGTAGTGATATTAAAAACCCAATTGTAGAAGAGTAATTTCTGTTCTATATCTGATTGGTTGTCATTGTGATTTCTTAGCGCAACTAAAATGGTGTATTCGTGGTTTTGTAGCTTTTATTACGATCTTGAAATCTTCAATTACTTCTTCGAAAAAATAAGTAGTCGATAATTGTAACCTTCCTGAAGATAGTGTATGAATAAAAGATTTTTCCAGCGAAGCTGTTTCATTGACTACTCGTTCTACTTAACTGAATCGAGAAAGGTAAAATAATGATAAAAGACTATCTGAAAACTGTATACAATATTGGAGAGGGAAAATACATCTTTCTCTTTAGTAAAATTTTCACAAGTATCTGTTTAGTGACTTTTCGATGAGATAAAAATATATTTTGAAAATTATTAATAGAGCTATAATGCCAACCTTTTGAGATTTGTAAAGTGTTAGCTTCTTTTGTAACGAGCAACTGACAGATAGCTAACATGTTTATTCTTGAACACACGATTCATAGGAACAAAATGAACACATCCGATTCATAAAAACAGACATGAACACATTCGCAGAAAGCAACATGAAAACATATACACACAAACATACGTGCGCACACTCGTACACACAAACATACGCACATGCACGCATGTATACGCAACGCACACTCGTACAAACAAACATACGCATATGCACGCATGTATACGCAACGCACACTCGTACACACAAACATACGCACATGCACGCATGTATACGCAACGCACAAACATACAATTAACACATGTACAGAGATGAAACATGAAACAAGTATGTGACGAAAATAGATATGAACAAAAACTTCGTCCATCGCATTCATGTATGCATAGAGACATACACTTAGAAAGACATCCGTTGCATATGTATAATATCATACACCACAGATATAAACATGCATATACTTTGCATAAGATCAGAGAAACATTCTCGTACATACATAATCTTTACATATTCATAGGTTTACGTAAAATTAAACAGGATTTTTATTCTGCTTGAAAGTGATAACAGCTATTGTCTTCTGTTTACTCGAATCAGACTTAAAGTGAATGCAGTCACACACTATAATTTATAATGAGTGTCCATGCTATTGTATTTAAACAGCCAAACTTTCCTTTTCATATGTTAGGGGAAGAAAGGTACAGGTCCTAATATGTGCATCTACTGATTGCATTTAAGAATATTAGTGAGTTCGAAATCAGTGTATCTTTAAAAATGTATATGGCTTTAAGCAACAATTTGTCATAACAGTTAACAGAATCCTTTCTTACGACATAGTAGAAGATACTCAGTAGAAAAACAACACTCATGTCTTACCATGGATATCTAGGTTTCTTAGATCAGAAGCTCAGCGTGCTAACCTACTGTCTATGAGATCCCCTCGTATGCCTTTTTCCAGGAAAACGTACATTGTAGGGTCTGTTATCAACTCTAGATTAATATTTGTCATCTTCAGGCATGAAGCTAACCCTGGAGCTGTGTAAACATGACAGGGATCAATTTCATAGTATCTGACACATAGTTTTCTCAAACACATCAGCTAAGAGGAGCACGTCGGTCTTCAGGTCGTGATATTGGCCTAGGTTTTCTTATGTCGAATGAGTTCCATACTTTCATTGCATGGATATAGTCTTCTTCTCCTAGTGCTTCTCTGAGGAGCTGCTCATTATGCATGTAATCTCAGTTTTAAGCTCCTAAATAAGATTCCAGTTATATTTCATAACCTAAAGGGATATGACACCCATCTTATTATGCAAGAAATCGGTATGATCAAAAATAAGAAGATTAATTGCATTCCCAATAATATGGAAAAATACACTGCATTTTCCCTTGGAACTTTGAATTTCATAGATTCTTATCAAATTTTAAGTGCATCTCTTGAGAAGCTAGTCAATAACCTATCGGCAGAAGAATTCCATATTTTGAAAGAACATGTTGAATTCGTCATGCATTTCGTCATGAAACGAATAATTATTTCAATCTGTCGTTAGGGTTCAAAAGATTCTTGAGGAAGATAAAACTCACAGAGCAGACCACTCTTCCTGTAAGTAAATGATTTAGATAAACAGTAGCATACCTGTTTTCGCATCAAAGGACTGTTCCATAGGTCAGCACATAACTTACCTGTGACCTTTACCAGCGGCTGCCTGTGCGAGCGCACGTCTCCCAGTCATTTCTTCGAATTAAACACCAAGAATAGCTGTAGCTTTCAGTACTTGTAACAGAGGCGATGTTAGAAGTGGGGATTACGAATTATTTAAGAATTTTAAGAATATGGAGTTTTTTTTTATTTTTTTAAGAAGGATTTCGGATGTTTTACACTGAGTGACTCTTAGTTTGCAAAAACATTATTTTTTGTTTGTCGCTTCTTGTATGCTCTACGTGAGAACATCGATCTTTTTTTTGTGACATATGTGCAGAATTCTTTTACTGAGGCCCAATCAGAACATATATATCAGAGTATAGTTAGGCGGATTTTATGCTATCGAAGAAGCTTTCTCATGTAACTTGTTCCATAGATATACTGATATAATCGTTGAAGTATTTGCTAAATTTTGACTCAGTCGAGTTCCAAATAAATTTTCGGTGGATTAACTCAAGAAAGTTGAGAGGTTGTGATCGTGTGACTTAAATGTATTATTTTTATAGTAGCTTAGTGTATTTGTTAAAACTAATATCCCCTATTCCATTAACATACATTCATGTTGGAACTAAAGTTTTTTACGCACCGTAAGCAGAAACGCAAGGGTACCCGCAACGTATGAATTCTACTTTTAGCATTCTTACTTTCTATAGCATTCTGCCACGATCCTTTACAGAATATTTTTTACCCGATGAAAACAACTGACCTTGTAAAGCGTAACGAACACACGCGTACTGACGCCGCAGAGCGAAATAAAATTTCATCAGCGTGATGACGCACACGTTCGTCAATAAACGGTGGAAAAGACGATTTTTTAAAACTGTGGGAGCGTTTAGTACTGTAGATTTTTAAAAAATGATTACTCCCAAAGAATTAGCTGATTTTTCTTCGGAGGAAGAAATTGTTATCGATTGTTACTGCGTAGCGTTACTTCCTAGGAACGAGTAATATTTTGCATCATGTACTGAGGATGCAGCGGTAATAAGTATTAGGAATAAAAAGTTTTAAACCATGTTGCATAACGGATATACTTACGGAGAGTAATTAATTGAGACATGGCAGAGATAAGAATTTAACATAAAACCACTTTATAGTTGCAAAACAAATCCTGACGTGGAAAGTGCAGAATACGTGTGAATACAAATATCTGACGGCGACATTCTTCAACTCGATGGAGACTAATTTTAATAAGAGATGCGCAACACTTTGAGGTTTAGGGGTGTGTAATTTCAAAATGGCTTGTCTTCTTCCGATCCCCCCCCGGAGTGGGACCTCCTTGACGAGGGGGGGTGGGGGCTACGGTGCCTCTGAGAAGTTGGGCTCGGATCGTGGCACTTTTTGTTCTTGAAGTCTGGTGACCCCTGGTGGAGGGGGCCTGTTGAGGGCTGGCAGACTAACTGGGCTGGTGGGTCTAGTCAGCTTATTAACTTGTCTCCCAGCTTTGCTGGGGGTCACAGCCTTAGTTGAGGGGCCGTTCTGACAGCTGGGACAGGATGTAGCTTACCCTGTCTTTCTTCTCTTTTAGGCCTATTGGGGGGTTCTGTGGACTGAGTTGTACACCTCTTCGTGCACTCGTCTGTGGGCTCCCTGATGCGGTCTCTGTGATATTGAGGTGGACGGATGTCCAGTGGCTGTCTCGGCCGTGGGCAATGGAGAGGTAGAAGTTGGAGGCTCGCGGCCTAGGTGGGCTTGCCATGGCCAGCGGGCTTATCGATGGAACAGCCAAACTAAGAGTCCCACATGAATGAGATTTGGACTCTTGGCTGCAGTAGAGGAGCTTGGGTTCCTCTGTGAAGTTTTTTTCCGTGTTGCTGCGGTCTTGTAAGCCCCGGTAGGCGGAGAGCTTCGTCGGGATCGTGGGATGGCCGCCGGCTGGTTTTGGGCATTGGCTGGCCAGGTATCCCTGAAGCAGCCTGGGCACAGTGCAGAAACTGAGATGGCGAGCGGGGCTGTGGTTGCATGGCTCGATGGAGAGGACAAAGTCGGGGGTCTGCCGAAAGGGTGTGGGGGCACCTGAGTAAGTGTGGCTTATCGACGGAAGCACCTAGGAGCCTCTACTGGGCTCTAAAAGTTAGGACTTCTGAATTATATTAGGCCTTTGCCTTTGCAGTGGAGGAACTTGGGTTCCTCTGCGAACTGGGGTCCAGGTGCTGCAGTCGTGTGAGCCCCGGTAGGCGGAGGGCCCGGTCGGGGCTATGGATGGTGCGTGGACCTGTTTGGGAGCTGCAGGACTAGCGTTCCCTGATTCGGCCTCGGCTCGGCGGTGAAGCCGAGACGGCGAGCGGGCTGTGGTGCCCGGCTCAATGGAGAGGACGAAGTTGGGGTCTTGCTGAAAGGGCTGGGTGTCTCCTGATTAGGCTTGACTTGTCGACGGAAGTACTTAGAAGCCTCTCCTGCAGAGGCCGCTAAAAGCTAGGACTTCAGTTTATTTTTCTGGCTCAAAATTCAAAAGACAAAGATCTTTTTATTTATTTATTGGCAAGTTTGTGGACTAAATTCAGTGAGTGTTGGGCATATTCCTAGGCAGCACTCAAAATTTCAAAAGATCCCACTCTCACTGCACCTCAATGATTAGATCTTCAAGCAGACTAATAAAACCCAAGTAGTGCTTCTCTCTTCACATCAGGCTTCTCCCGCTGTAAGTAGGACCAATGTAAGGCAAGTTTAAACTGGTAGGAGCCTTTTTAGTTTATAGTGGTTTCAGTGACTTCTCCCACAAGGTGATATGCATCCAACATGTTGCGGCACACTGGGGTTGTCACGATTTCAATTCGTTGTCTTCTTCCGATGGGGTACATTGAAACAAATAGCTGACCTATCATAAAGGGTAGATGCGATGTTTCGATAAGAGGATATTTCCAAAACATTGTTCCCATACCGTATCTCGTGTGATAGCCTGAGACAAAGGGGGGTAGAATTGGGGGGTGACAATGTGATTTAGTCAGACTTTTTCAGGTGTTAGGAAATTCGGGGTGGCTTAAAAATACAGGTGGGTCAACCACGGGATCTTTAAAAGGGGGGGGGGGGCTTAAAAATACAGGTAGGGGTTTTTAATAAAGGGGCAGAACTTTTGATAAGTTTTTTTTAATGAGGGGGGAGTAAAAATTGGGAATAATTTCAGTTAAAATAGAGGGCTTTTCTAAATATAGTACTCATAATATACACTAGATGGCGCCACGGGTTTTTAATAAAGGGGAAGGAATTTTTAATAAAGGTTTTTTTTTAATGAGGTGGTAGTAAAAATTGGAAAAATTGTGACTAAAATTGAGGGCTTTTGTAAATATAGTAATCATAATATACAGTTGATGGCACCATGGGTTTTTGTTAAAGGGGGAGGAATTTTTAATAAAAGAGTTTTTAAAGGGGGATTAATTATTAACTAGTAATTATTATGAATTATTAATATTAATAAGGGGTGGTGACGTCATATCACGTTACCGGAAGGTTGCGGGGCCGGTGACGTCATAGGGGAAAAGCACAGTGCGTGGGGGGTCCCAGGGTGCGAACTCACTACTTACGTTGAAGTTGAAATCCGTGCTCAACTGATCAGTTGTAGCTCGCTGGTTTCGTTTTGCACATCACACTAATGCTGTAGTATGATGCGCTTTCCATCACTGTTGCCTTTTGCATACGATATCTTCCATTTAGATTCCCATGTAGACATAACCTTGGTAACCAATCAATTCCTCGTGAAACATTAACGAGTTCAGCAGTCTTAGTGACCGAAGAAGCTTCTACCAAAAGCACTCCAATAATTATGCTCCTTTCAAAATCGCCAAGATCTTTTCTCGACGACATGGTACCGATAATTGCATGCAGTTTTTTTTTCAATTTTGGATGCTGGGACATAACAAATTATGCCTCTTTATGTCCTAATGAGAGAACATAGAAATTTATACTTTGGATAAGGGAACAATTTTTGAAATTCTGTGAAGTGGTTTCAAAATTATAACAACCCTAAATATTATTCCGCTTATGGCCTTTATACTTGTACTGGCTACAGGGTAAGCAAGTTATTTTGAGCTTTACTGAATCTTTATTATTTTTACACATTAAAAATAATCAAAAGCTGCTATTAAATTATAACTACGTAATAATCTAAAATTGAGCCGTATGTTAGATTGACTTGGATGCTCAGCTCGTCCATGCCCTGTAATCCCATCCTGGTTTAAGCTGTTTCTATTTTCAACCCTAATTTATTTGTAGAATATTCCCACCCGTACCTTAAGCTGTATGGAGTTTTTTCTTTTGCAGTAGAAAGACTGATGAATATCGAGTTAAGTATTATGATGTCCCTATTGTCACTGTGATCTCCTCTCATAGATCTCTATCACTCTTTTCACTCTTTTACAAAATGAATTATAGCTGAAGAGCAAACACGAAATGAGCTTCAATGTTACTTGTTTTAAGTAACACCTGCAAAACGAAAACTCTTAATGGATTTCACCAGAATCCTCCTTTATAAGCGGCTATCACAGTTGTCGTTTTTAGCACAACACGGTTTCAAACAATAGCCATCTGGGATGCGGAATGGAAAGACTTGCTAAGCTGGTTTTCAGCCCCATCTGGTAGAGCCCCCGTTGCATGTGTTGTCTACTTTTTTTTACCCAGGAAGATAATATCTGTCTCCTACCCTGGGGAGGCTTTAACCGCGCACGCGTGATGGGTCAATCGTCGAACGATTAATGACGACGTAATTAGGAAGAGAGAAATGATGTCGGTTACTGAGAAGCAAACGCGCCACACAAGTTCTGTCAGCGAAACGATTTCCTACCAATGAATTATCATAAATAATGGTCTTTGAGGAGCAGAAATCCTTTGCCACACAAACCGCAGAGATCTTCAGACGCAAACGAATCTAACTGACGAAAACAATCCAATTTTAATAACCGTGATGCTCTTGTTCGGTTTATATTGTGAAAGATATTTTAAATACAATTCATGAATTAAATGCTAGTTACCCGGACTAGAAAGGTATTGTGAGTAGGGTTGTTTAAGCAATGAGCGCACTTTCCTCTCTAGATAAGGATTGGTTAAAATTTAATTCCTTTTTTTCGCCAGGAAAATCTGACTAACGAATTGACAGTTAATAGACCTGTCGGTGCTTAACTGGTCTAGGCCTAGACAGATCCTGGTTGATAATGGTTCAAGACGCAACTAGAGTGAAGAGAGAGTTTGTGTTCGAATCCTGGTGACAGTTCGATGAATTTGTTTTTTCACTCTTGCCTAATGTGACTATTTTTGGTATACTGTTGGAAAAATATATAGTATCATTTAATATACGTTTACTATCTTTATCCATTCTGTAATAACAACTTTTCGTTTGTCAAAGTAGAAACTTCGTGGCTATTTTTGTTAATTAGAAATGAAAATTAAACTGTTTTATTCCAATTTACATTAGTAATTAACCTCTTGAGACACAGGTCTATAATTTGGAGAAATTTACAGATCCCGTAAATATATCCATATATTTACACTGAAGAGCCAAAACATTATGACCAGCGCGTTTTTATGCAAATCTAAGCAACTGCAGGTAAACGACGGCGCATGTGAAGGTCATGAAACGGTGTAAATAACACCTGATACTGAACTCTGTTAACCAGCGTTATTCTTGTTCTTCAGATGGGAAAGGCAGCGGACTGAGTTTGACAAAGGCCAAATTGTAATGGCCAGACGACTGGATCAGAGCATTTCCGAGACGGCAAGGCTTGTGGAATGCTCACAGTCAGCCGTGATTAGTATTTTCAAAAAGTGGTCCGAGGAGGGAAAAAGCACGAACCGCCGGCAAAGTGTGGGCCGACCACGGCTCATCGATGCTAGAGGTAAGCGAAGGTTATCCCGTATGGTACGAGCCAACAGAAGAGATACTGTGTCGCAACTCGCCCGTAATTTGAATGCTGGAGACAGGAGTAATGTGTCACAACACAAAGTACATCGAACCCTACTGAAATAGGAGCTGCGTAGCCGCAAGCCGCTCCGATTGCCCATGCTAACTTCGGTTCACCATCAAAAGCGCCTACAATGGGCACGCGAGCATCAAAACTGGACCTTGAATGATTGGATGGTCATCTGGTCCGATGAATCTCTTTTCCTCTTTTTCCATTTTGTAGACCAGGCACATCATTTCATGGTGTGCCTGGTCTACAAAATGGTCATTTCATGGTTTAATGAATTAAAAATATACGAAAATAACTAAAGAACCTGTATGTATATAACCATTGCTGTCTACATACTTATATAGACGGCCATGATATAACACCCCTAAGTGTTCCTATCAGTTAAAGCCATAGTTATCGTGTGACTGGGATAGATTTCCCGTTTGGAATATGCTATGGACGTAAAGATTTAGGAGCGTGAGATTAAAAAATAAATAAATAAAAGGAAATAGAGAGAAAGAGAAGAAACTGTAAAGGGAAAAAAGGAAAAATAAATTTACAAAATATTTACAAAAATATAAAATTCTCAATAGCGTGAGTACCAGGGCGTAGACGAAGAATCTGGATCAAAATTTTTAAGCTCAATTTTGAGGAATTTTTATCAATTATTTTTCTTATTTTTAAGTTTATTTCCGTTGCTTTTTAGATTTGTGTTACTAGTTACTATGCATTTCCAGCAGTGATGAAAAAGAAGCTAAAAAAAAAGACGTTATAATGGGAAAGAGAAGAGGAAGAAGGATGCTAAAAAATTGTATCTGAGAAGAGCAAAACCCTAAATCTAGATCTGCTACTGATCTTTAGGGAAAACAATGTAGCGGACACCGAGGCGATTGTATATGATGGACACATTATTCGTAAAAATTAATTAAAGAAGGGTTCCATGTCTCTTCCCTCCCTGAAAATGTTAATAAGGGTAATTGAGGCTCAAAAATGATTAAACTTTGGCACATTTCAGGCATTTTTCAAGAAATCTTTTAAAGACCTCTGAATCGGAGGAAAATGTTATACTGTAATGGAACAAACGCTTTTACTTCTTTATGGCTCGATCAAATCGCTTTATTTTTTCACATCCCCTCCCCAATTTTAAAAAAATCAGAACCTGTTTAAAAGCTTCATAGCATCAAAAGAATTTCCCTTTTTAATGTGCTTATCAAACGAAGACATGGCAATTATTAAATTTCTTTACCGGTCGTTCCCAGAATATACTGAAGAGTTTTATCGATAAACTACCGGATTGTGTAATTGCAATCTTATAATGAATGAAAATCTTATAACAATGGTATTTTGCTGAATCTGTGTGGTTTTTCGCAAGGCCTGTGCTTGACTATCTTCATTCGGATAACCGATAAATTTCACTTGCAGTTTACTTATGACTACTTATACTACAGTAATTTTAGATGGCTATTTCAATGCATGTTTGTAAAATATTGATACTGTATAATATTCATGAATTCACTTTAAATACTTTAGTTAATTCAATAGACTCATTAAAACCAAAATATTTTCAATATATTTTAACGTTTCTTAAACAGATTAAACTTTATCATATCCTGTAATTTTAATTTCATTTTCTATTCAAGTGCTATGAGAAAGCTTTTCCGGTCTCAGCTGCTTTTGCAGTCAAACCGGAAAGGTGTCATCTCCTTAACTTTTTCTTGATTGTTATAATTGTAAATATTGCAAACTTCATAGTATATTTAACTACATACTGAAACGTGGAAATGCTACCATTAACTCTCAACATGATTATTGGAAAGACATACTTAACTCTCTCTTAATATACATAAGTTTATAACCTGATTTAACTATTGTCTCTAATACTATTAAATTATTATATTATAAACTTTATATCAATTTCCTTTTTGCTCTTATGCACTTATTAATAACTTCTAACACTTAGTAATATATTATTTGTTTTACATATCTTCATAAACTAGTTATTGATTAATCTTGTGACATTAACTATCTAAATTAAAGAACATGAAATATTGATAAAATGTTTATTTCAAACATCATATATCCTACGTTAGTATTCAATATCTTAAAAGAAAAAAAATCAAATATTTGTAAATTACAAACTATTAAGCGTCTAAATTTCATTGACTGAGAAAATCAATGCCAATGCATTAGAAAATTCCTAACGAGGATGTTGAACGAACGAACGATACTGTATTTGAGAAAATATAAAATTAATCTGCATTGTCTATCGGTGCAACCCTACTCGACATTTTGACTTTATCAGCACTTGTGGTTCTAATACTGCAACTGAGAAAATTGAAATTATTTGAAATTATTGGACAAATATGAATATTTCGGTAGAACCCAAGTACGACTGAGAAATTTCAAGCATAGTTCGATAGATAAGTATATCAAATACTAGTACATAAATATATACATATACGTTACAAAAATTGGGAGATCCTTCTACTGGCTTACCCACAAAATATTGAAGTGGATGACAAATACTAGTACCTAAGTATAACAAATACTCCACATTGGCATTCTATGTTATATTGCAAATCAAAGAATGCTGTATTGGTTGCCAAGAATAAAAACGTAACTTTGAGTGCGCCTTTCGTCAGATAAATGAACCGCGCGATGCCACTTTACAAAACTGAATTTTCTTTTGCTTTGGGATGTCTGCTTTATCTTATGAAGTTCTTGCACTCTTAAAAGAGTTCGCCGAAATGTCGTCGGACGGAGAACTGAGCATTTCGAGATCTCCAATTAACCAAGGGGGGAAAAGAACCGAAAAACAAACATCTCAATACAAATTTTCTGTCACCGCCATGAGTCGTGTAAACTTTTTATGATAATGAAAGAGGATTATTAGCATTAATGTTTAGCTCATAAAAGGAATGCTATTTAGATAACGACTGCAGGGACCGTATGTAAACTCTAGCCAGCAATTATCTGAAACCCTGCCTCATGGAAATGCTACCATTAACCTTCAACATTTTTATGCAAACGTTTCGGCGGTGAAATAAAAGTACAAACGCCGTGTCCCCTGGTAGACTTCTTTGTCTTCCACAGTGAATGAAAATCTGGATTTTTAAAGTTCTTCTTTGGTGAGGTTGTTTTTCTTTGCCCAATTCGTCGACGGCCCCTTAATGACAGCACACTCATCCGATGTGTCGGCAATTTGCCGGCCAAGATTTGGACCGTGCAATTACTAATGCAACGCATCCCGCGCATTTTGCCGCGCGTGCTATAGCGACGCATTCCGTCACGTGTGCCGCCGGCAGCTGCTCATTTTGATCAGCGCGCCGCTCTCTCTCTGCCGATGAACAGGGATGTTAACAAGCCACTAACGACATTGTGATTATCCGCTAGTCTGTGCAAACAAACTGGCAGCCACATCTTCTGCTGCTACGTCTCTTATGTACATATGTGCCGATGTGTGAGCAAGCCAGCAAGCTGTTGCTGCTGCCACAGGCTAACTGCCATTACTTGTAACAACTGCCAGATGCGAAGCATAAGTTAATGATAGCGTTTGCAAATCTCATTTGATGAAGGGAAAGTAAAAAAAAAACCATACAATCGTGATGGCTATTATTTTCATATGCCTATACGGTATTTTATGTTTGATTACAATACACTTATTTTGTATAGATTCATTTGCAGATACTATTAATAAAATGGCGGCGTTTTGGAAACCGACATTTTGCATAAAATTCTCGAGGATTTTCTCCAAATTTCGGAGATAATTCGTACTAGAAGGATACATATAGCCTCTGGCGAAGGGAGGTGGTTGAAGAGAGGTGGTAGTAGTGAGTAGCGGCCAGATACTGACTGATCCAACTCGATTTTTCGCCAGGGTCCTAATCTGCATTTCCCAGGTTCGAGTCCTACCTGTTCCAGCATTGAGATATATAAATATTCGCAAATATATATATATTCGCTTGGAGAGTCAGAAAAAGGAAATTCCTTTGAGGCGGCGAAATGTAGGTTCGCTTCAAGCGTACAAAGAGTAAATTCGCTTCAAGCGAAGAAAAAGGTAAATTGCTTTGAGGTGAGGCAGAAGCCAGGCTTGTAATCTAATGTTGCCTGGTTCGGTCTCAACTGTGACTGTATTGAAATTTATCCCCGCTAATCCCTCCACAATGCCTTCAGTGAGAAAAGAACGCCGATTGTCCGGGAAAGGACGCCGTCCGTCGGATGAGACGTAAAGCCGTGGACTGTATGCAGACAGTCATGCTTTATGGACGTTACAGAACATTTCCTTGACGGAAAGCTTCTGTCTGCCTTTTGACAGCTGCTCAGCCGATCCCCTTCACCAACTTTCTCTGAGCTATTGGGGTCTTTATGACCTGGGCATTTAACCTATATTTCGTGGGTGACAAAAATATAAAATCGGTTGAGGTTATGAAAAGAAAAGTTGCCCAAGACTGCCAAAAAGTGAATTAAAATTGGGCCGCAAAGAAAGAAAATCAGGTTGGATTACAAAACAATAAATTCACTTTGGGCGGCCGAAAATTATTGCTTATCTAGGGTGGAATGAACTCTTATAAAAGCGCCTCTAATGTTGGTTATCTTTTTCCGACAGTGGACCTGGGCTTAACATCACAACTGACAAAATATGGTCTCTAACAGAATCGTTGGTGATCTATTTTCTCACTGAAAACCATTAAGACAGAGGAAAACGGTAAAAAGAACGATGACATTGAAGAAACATTCAACACTGGGTGACAGAAAAGGAAATGCTGTGGGAGCTTGAAGGCCATGGAAATGGGTGGGAGACTTTCATATTTGCCAGTTTACTGAAAGTGCTTTCTAAGAAAGGAAAAACAGGAAAACTCATTAGGAAACCAATAAGGGAAGATGTTGTCTCTCTTGTGTAAAGCAAGACAAGAAGAAAAAGGACAAGACTGCAGTTTCCTGGTGCCAATAGATCCGGTTAAAATTCTCGATGTGATGCGATGTTTGTGCTGGCTTATACTCAAAGTAATTGATTTGAAGTATCAGCTGTATTTTCGTATATGTGGATTTTGTATGATCGTATCAAACATTTCTGGGAACTTCACGTGGATAATCCATAACATATATACAAAATAGAGAGTTTGTCTGCTTGTTCGACATTTCCTCCTAGACGGTCAGAGTTAGGACCATCAAACTTTGTCTACAGTTTCATCTCGCCGTAACTTAATGCACAGTCAGGGTTTCGACCCCAGAATATTAGGCCCACCCCTCAAAAGTTGGTCCTGAAATGTCTGTTCATTGATAACTCGTCGCATTGATAACATACTATTACTACTCCATTCATAACTTTCGACTGTCATTGGTAAGATAAGCAATGGCAGCGCCCACAGAGATTTCGGTCACTTGCGGGGGAGAGGGGTGGGTTGAATTCCGACTCACTGCAACTGGCAACCCGATCGCTCGACCCTAACATTGACCATAGGCAACAAGAAAAAACACCAAATTTGGGACTGATCTGTACCGTACCTGCGGAATTATGGGGAGCCGAAAATTTCCGCCACTGATGACATCACCACAGATTTTAACGAGTGTCTACAACAGAAGTCCTACAACAGTGTCCTACAACAGAAGGCCAATGGACCAAGTTATGATGCCATCATAAGTAGTCCTATGTTTAGGAAATTTTTCAGAAATTTATTTCTAATTTTATTAATGGTGTACTACTATGCATAATAATATTTATTTATAAATATACCTCATTTGGGAGGAAAATTAATTGTATTTGTTGGAAATTATCATAATACTAATACATAAGAATAATTTTCCTCCTAAATTTGATATATTTATAAGTAAGCATTAATTAGATATTAGTAATTTGTTCCCACTCTACGGTATCCCCACTAGTGCTGTCCCCTTATGACGCCACTTCCGGCCACGCCACATGACGTCACCGGCCACGCCCCTATTAATATTCATAACTAATAATTCAAAATTAATAATTAATTAAAAATTCCTCCCCCTTATCAAAAAACCCCTTCCTTCCCTCTTTTTAACCCCTGGAGCCATCTGGTGAATACGAGGAGTACTATTTTCGGAAAAACCCCTATTTTAGCTTTAATTTCCCGATTTTTGGCTCCCCCTTTACTAAAAATTCCTCCCCCTTTATAACCCCCCCAACCCGTGGCGCCATCTGGCGACTATGAGGAGTACTATTTTCGGAAAAACCACTATTTTAGCTCTAATTTCCCGATTTTGACCCCCCTTTATTAAAAATTTCTCCCCCTTATTAAAAAAACTTCATCCCCCTTTAACCCCTGGCGCCATCTGGCGACTATGAGGAGCACCATTTTCGGAAAAACCCCTATTTTAACTCTAATTTCCCAATTTTTCAGCCAATCCCTCATTAAAGACCCCTAGTTGACCCACCTATATTTTAAGCCCCGTTAATTTCCGAATAAGTTCCTTACCAACTAAACTTCGGGTGGCAACGATCGGTTGTTGCAGTAATAAGTACTTTGCCCTGTGTCATGCGTTCTTTGACCGTATCGCGTGTTTATCCGATGGGGTGATGTGTAAAGGTCACGGTTCTGGCTGTATATAACGGAAGAAAAAGGTAGCATTTATGCTGTGTTATAGTCGGCAGCATGGATTTTGGTCATTTTTGGACGAGTGATGAGGACTCCGGCTACAAGAGCGATCCACAACACTTCCGCACATGTATTCGTCAGTTGTTACATCGACCTGTGGTTGTGCCTCCTCCACCTTCACCTCCACCACCGGCGCCAATTGTTAGAATGGAACTACTCCCTGGACCTAGTGGTCCTATGCTACAGGCCATTCTTGTGGACAATGACACACTACGACCACTTACAAGACTACAAGGGCCTTTGGTTATGAAACTGCCTGAAACCTGACCCCCAGGACTGCCGCAGAACATCGTTCCGGCTCTGAGACATAAACGGCAGAGACGTCTGTAGTCGTGCCTGTGTGAAGTCGCCAAGCGTTGTCTTCCAGTATTCGAACTAGTGCAGTTTCCGTGTGGTTGTGAAAACATGCAGAATATCTGTATGGTTCTAGATCTCGACGGTTTCCGTGTAAATGGTCGTTTCCTAGTTCGTGAACTTGGATATGCAACTCCGAACGGGAAATGCGGTGTCTATCGGTTCAATCTTCGGCACCACCAAGCTTTGTCGGTAAAGAACAGGAAGATCGTCAACTACGTGTCTAAATCTGTTAGGTCTACCCTTTCATCCTCTGCCTAGCGAAAAGGTGTGGTCGTTAGATCACGTTCCTAACATCGTGAAATATGCTTACAAACTTGCACGTACTGAAGAAGCTACTGTGGTAGGTTACAAAGGAGGTAGTGTGGAAAGAATTCTCTTGGAGCAATTAAATCTTCCCAGCGTTAATCTTGAACTTTACGGATGCCCCAAATATTGTGATCTCCCAAAAGTTTCTGATTTCGAGTGTGGATATCACACAGGAGAGGGAGTCCACTGCTCTTTAGCTGAAATGGCTGCTTTTTTTGGATGGATTGATCGTCGTCTCAAGTATTGAGAACATGTCGCAACAAGTGTTGCATCACCAGATGTTCGCTTATCACGTTATCTGCATAATTATCGTTCCTGATTGGTCGTCCTAGGTGGTCTCTCTAGTTAAATAGGGGACGACTGCCATGTGCGACATTGTTCACGATGCAACCTAGCAATCCAGATGTGTGGTGTCTCGGTGAAGATGTTTACGTCGTGCCTTCGCTGTTCAAAAAGAAGTTTTCTGTGCACGTACGTCGCTACAAGAAATATGAAAATGGCGAACTCATCTACCCTACACCTGTGGGGGTTACCTTCTCCATACCTGAATGGGAGGCTTTGTGCACCACGATGTCCCACATAGAGGACCAAGTGAAAATCGGTCTCGATCAGCAGACATGGCACATGATGCCTGGTTTACATGCCTACATTTATCGCAATGTAGGTAGTGAACGCTGTGTCAACTTCATCAAAGAACTCTACAGTTCCGTGTTGTGAGACGCTGTATAATGCTAAACGCTTCGCAGTGGTTCACACTGGCTATCCACATAGACGAAGTGATGCGCGTTGTGCATAACGTGTGTGGAACTCTCAAAGATCACCATCTCCGTACGACTATTATAGAACATTCAGAATCCGTTCGACCTTTCCTGTTGGGACCTGTTTTCGGCGGTCCCGAGTGTGTTTACCCGCTGCTGGTGAATATTTTTCAGCAAAAACTTATGCGTCTGATACAGTTAGATGGACTACAACCCGAAGAAAAAATACCGACCATTGTAGGGTGGACTGGTGACTTGGACATTAACGCATTGGCACAGGTATTTGTGGATACTGCCTGGAAACGAGGTCTTTTGAATTTTGTATATTCTGGATTTGTGTGTGGTCTAAAATATAATGCTATTGTCGACGAGGGAAAAAATGAAATGTATAAATTAAATAAATAATTGTAACCTTATATAATGTGTCTGTCTTTTCATCCAATGTTATTTTAGTCTTGGTATGGATAGGAGAAAGAAGGTGTTAGCTAGTGTCGGTAGTGTAATCGTGACAGTGTTAACGATAGTGGTGCTTGTATTAGAACTTATAGCTCCTAGTAAAAATATTCAGTGTGGGAAGTCAAAAGCCTTAGACAGCGAATACAAAATTCGCGTGTGTAACTTAACAGTGGACATCAGACAGTTTATAGGAGATGTCCCTACAGTGACAGGTGTTACACTTTCGTTACATCAATGGCAAAACCTGGTGGGGTACGACGTCTGGGTGCAGAAGAAAACAAAACTTTGGAATCCTATTATTTTGACCCTGAAAGAGGGTTCGGTAGTGTAAAAAAGTTAGCTCTGAATACGGGGCTACCACTGAAACTCGTCTGAGAATGGTTATTAAAGCAACCCACCTACACGCTACATAAACCTGTTTGCAGAAAGTTCCCCCATAACAAAGTTTACATCACAGGCCCCCTCACCACCTTGGTGCGGTGGGGGGGGGGCTTCGGGCCCAGCAACCCGATCGAAGACTGTGCCGACTGGCATGGCGGCACCAGTTGGACATAGCCAAGACCAACCGAGGCCGACGACATCACCGACCAGTCGGATGACCGGTTGGATGGTGACAGTGTCTTAGGCTTCAACCTCAGGTGCTCTGTGTGAGCAAGCTGAAGGGCTCTACTGAACGGTTTGAGCCCGCCTAATAGGTACGAGCCCTATTAAAAGTCTGGGCCTTACTAAGAGTCTCCACCCCAGATGCTGAGCAAACTTGGATTTACATATCCTTGTTCATGGCTAACCGGGAAACAGATTAAAGTTAGGTTTCTTCCGGTGGTTAGCTTTCCTTCTATAGGACTGCGGCCATGTGAGTGCCATTGAGGTGCGTCTATATGGCATATTCCTTGCCCCCGGCTCTAGATAAGCACGGCTTTTCATAACCAGGTAGTGTCGTGAGACGGAACCGGGAATTGTCATGGTTGCATAAGATCGCAACAAAAGAGAGGTGTCTGCTGGAGATGGAGCTGATGATCTCGGATTGATGTATATTTGTTGGGTAGACCTCTGTTTTTTAAACAGAGCTTTCATGCGACAACGAGAGCTCTAGCAAGGCAGATCTGGTCTTTTTTGACGATTTTTGTGACACTGCCCTTCTTGTGAATGAATGACTTGATGCCAGCGAGATGACGAGTCTCAGGGGCACTGCGTCCGCTGCCTTGTAGCTCCAGGTCTGCACATATGAAGTCGAACTCTAGGTTGCTGTGTGGACCAAGAGATTCGTTGGATTGAACGACCCGGTCCAGCGCGGTCATAAAACGCTTTTTTAAATCCGACAAGCGGAAGCATAACCGCACATGGCTGTAATCACCTTCGGGCACAACATCAGTGAGCATTTTTTCGTGCAGGTCGTGTAACACAGGGAGGAAATCATGTGCTTCAACATCGTCCATTCCAAGTTGGACGCTTGTTGACACAAATTGTGTCTTAAACTTGACGGAGTTGTAGTTGCGGACATTCATCACAGTGTAGTGGGGTGAAACAGTCGGAGAAGTCACAGCAGGATCAGACTTTGCAGAGGTGACATCACAAACACTTGAACCAGGAGGTGAGCTACCCTGCTGGGTGGTTGGAATGTAGGAGCGTGCAGCGAGGTGACGGGCTGTTAATGAGAGTTTCGTCTGTCAAAGAACCTTTCCCCCTCTCTGGAGAGCAGGAAGACATACACGTTTCGGTGATGCAGGAACCTCAGGTGAGGAAGGTCTCTTGGCGGCATTCTCCAGTCTGTCCACACTGTTTAACAGGTTTTCAAACGAATGGACTACCTCGTTCCTCTCAGCATTCATCTCACTAGCATGCGAAAATTCTCTGATGGTCGACATCTCTCAACGGCTGACTGAGAACAGAGAGCAAAACTAACTGACAGGACATTGAAAGTTTCTGACAGCAGAATGACAGTTAGTGAGGCTGCAGCATTTATATATTGCCGCCACTATCTGATACATCTTCTGACATGACCAAAGTCGGGTGGTCTTACATCTGGTGACCCCTCACATGAGCTAGTGTGCAATCGTGTTATTGACTTATCTTCTATTTTAAAACATTATCAGCATCAAATGCAAACACTGTGGAGTGCTCTGCACCCGTCCTCTTGACCCCATACTGATAAGTGATTGCACCAGGACCATGTGTCACATGATATGTTGAAAGTCCGATTGCACCCATTGATAAGCGACCCCGTCATATGATTTGAAGGAAGGTCAAATCTGTGTCACGTGATGTTGCCACAGATAAAACTTTAGTGGAGTTGGAAATTTTTTCACTGTTGAGAGTGATCCAAGAATCATCCTTCAATAAAGCACATTCCTGCGGTGAGGTACCACGCATGTTCTAAAGCGGGTCTTATATGTCACCCCTACAGACCATATTACACCTCAATATCATTTCATAATGACGAATAATTTGTTTTTAAATCAGATTTTTCTCCTTTTATTAATTTTTTTGCCCTATGGTATTTTCTGTGGGACATTCTATTAAAACAGTTACTGTGGGATAGTCCTTCTTCTAGGTGAAGGTCGAACTTGCAAAATACGGGGACCTCGTTCAAGAATTGCATCAACCATTCAGCGAGGGGTTACCACCCAAAGTTTAGCGGGACTTGGCAAATTTCAGATGAACGTGGACACCAAAGGAGTTTGGTGGAGTTTTAAAAGAGTGAACTTTTGATAAGGGGGTTTAATAAAGGGGAGGGGGGGGTTTAATGAATGTTTAATTAATAAGGAATAAAAATGGGTAATACAACTTTGGGAGTTGATTTTCTAAGTTTAGTGGACTTGTAAAAAAGATGGGAGTTTGCGATCAGTGAAGTTTTAATAGAGTGAACTTTTGATAAGGGGGTTTAATAAAGGGGAGGGAGTTTCAATGAGTGTTTCATTAATAAGGAATAAAAATGGGTAATACAACTTTGGGAGTTGATTTTCTGTGAGTGACTGCTATCGAAAGTTTTTCAATTATTTAGAGACTTGCATCACCCCTTTCTGCGTGAGGTTGCCACCCATGCAATTATTCTGAGGCTTGCATCATCCGATCACCCGAAGTTTAGTTGGTAAAGGACTTATTCGGAGATTAAGGGGGCTTAAAATATATGGGGGTCAACCAGGGGGTCTGAAATAAAGAAAAATCGGGAGTATTCGAGAAGGAGGGCTTAAAATATAGGTGGGTCAACCAGGGGTCTTTAGTGACAGGTTGGCTGAAAAATTGGGAAATTAGAGTTAAAATAGGGTTTTTTCCGAAAATTGTGCTCTTCATAGTCACCAGATGGCACCAGGGGTTAAAAAGGGGGAAGGAAGGGGGTTTAATAAGGGGGGAGAAATTTTCAATAAAGGGGGAGTCGAAAATCGGGAAATTAGAGCTAAAATAGGGGTTTTTCCGAAAATAGTACTCCTCGTAGTCGCCAGATGGCGTCACGGGTTAAAAAGGGGGAAGGAAGAGGGGTTTTTAATAAGGGGGAATTTTAATTAATTATTAATTATGAATATTAATAAGGGGCGTGGCCGGTGACGTCATGTGGGCGTGACCGGACGTGACATCATAGGGGGAAGCACTAGTGGGGATACCGTAGAGTGGGAACAAACTACTGATATTGTTACAAAAGTACATCACTAATAATAATAGAAATAGTTATATAAGAATTTTCTAGATTATAACACTACTAATGCAGACGTCATAACTTGGACCAACGGCTTTCTGTTGTAAGAGGTGTTGGTCTGCGCACCCGTTACGAATACGCCTGCTGCTCTCAATCATCATATCGAGGCCCGAGCGATGTCGGGCAATTCTATTAGTTCTCTATATATTTCATCTTCAGGCATCTTTAATCGTTTTTGATATTTACCTCCTGGTTATATATGGCAATGGCGAATTCCTCGATTCCTCCCCTTCTGCAGACATTTAACTGATTTTCCTAGAAAATTATTTTCATCTGTAAGTGTCGTTGTCATTATTATTATGAAAAGCAGTCGCAGACTTAGTGCTAGAAGGAATGCATCCTTTGAGAATGCTAGTCACTAATAATGGGAGTGGAGGCCTGTTATTATTTTACGCATTATTATTTTGAATTTTATCAAGAGAGTTTCAGAGACAACTGAAGTGAAGACAGCATTTTTATACTGGCACGGCAATCATTGGGTAATCGCAAGTGTGTGTCGAGGAAGTCAGTCCTTTTCGTCTAGTCCACGAGCCCGCTCTGGCAAGTTCTTTTGTCTGCTTGAATGTTTGAATCTTTCACTCCTGTACCTTGCAAGGATTCGTTAACTTTACGGATGCCGATGCCAAACCGTGTGCAGGAGAGTTATACCTTGTGCACATTAAAGGACACGCTGGATGGCTTTGACGGGAGGCTACCATCTGTCTCCTAACATCTGTCCAGTGGGTTCCTCCCCCAAACCTTCTCTGAGCCCTCGGGATCCTTGTGACCTGGCCATTTATTCCAGTTTGGGTGAAAAAAAGTGCCACTCAGAGATAAAACAACCGAAAAACCGATGCAATGTTACAGCTCCCATTTGTCATAGGTCCAGTTCTTATTTTTATAAAAATTCTTTAGTCTGTCATCAGTTAAGCCCGATTTCACATCGAGAAACTTTTCATTTGACTTAGTCTCTTGGATTCGAACCAGGATAGCTGATCCACTGTGAAGCGCATTAAACCACCAAAGAAGCAGCAAAAGTGTAAGAGTGCTCAGAAGAGCAACCGAATGTAGAGAAGATTCTTGAAGCGACGAGATTAAACAAGAGTTGCGAGTGCACGTCCGACTCTGAAGCCGAGGAAATTACATTAGGAAAGCACGACTGGCAAAGCAGATAGGGCGTGGCTCATAAAGCAGTTCCCATTTAGTCCACCGCAGCAACTAACGAGCATCCCAACTGTCTGTCAGAGGGAAGAGCAGAAAATTACATTTGTCTGAGACAGAGGTGTAGGGGGGGAGGTTAAGAGAGGGAAGGTTGGGGCAAGGGGCACTTCACCAACCAGCAACCCGGTGCAGCAGCCAGTTGTTGGCGTGCAGCTGGCCTACGTGATGGCGCACGAGAAGGCGGCCCGGTCCCGTCAGCAGGCCACTTCATCAACGTCGGCAGCCAAAACCAACATCCGCTCGCCGGTTGCCTTGCCTACCGAGTGTGTCACGTGACAGACAGGAATGTGGGCTTCTTGGGGTGGTGGTGGTGAGAGCACGTGACCTTCCTCTCGCCACTGGACCACTTCTCTCAAGGACGCCCCCACGCGGTCAACACAGGTTTTAAAAGTCTCAAGTGTCGAAACGTTTCTCACAGCAAAAGACTTTAGAGGGAAAATTTGGGATTTGACGACGAAGGACTGAGAGAGCATTACGATGCCCATCATAATACATTATTCATGGTTTGTATGAAGTGCAAAAGGAAGCATTAGTCTAGAGCAGGAGTTTTCAAATTACATTTATGGTACAATTATGGATGGCCAGTTCGTTTGTTTTCCAATGAGTCATGATTTCAGTAAGCTAAAATAATCGGGACTTTTGCTGAAATGACTCCGATGTCGTTTCCGAAAAAGTGGGAACGGTACTATAGTCCAAAGATGGAACTTCTTTTCTCTGTAGTTTCGATTTCTTTTCTAGATTTATTTTCATTTGTGACGAAAAATGTCAGTTTTAGACGGAACTTCTTTTCTGTGTAGTTTCGATTTCTTTTCTAGATTTATTTTCATTTGGGACGAAAAATGCCCCATTAGATGGAACTTTTTTTCTGTGTAGTTTCGATTTCTTTTCTACATTTATTTTCATTTGGGACGAAAAATGTCCCATTAAATGGAACTTCATTTCTGTGTAGTTTCGATTTCTTTTCTAGATTTATTTTCATTTGTGACGAAAAATGTCCCATTAGATGGAACTTTTTTTCTGTGTAGTTTCGATTTCTTTTCTACATTTATTTTCATTTGGGACGAAAAATGTCCCATTAAATGGAACTTCATTTCTGTGTAGTTTCGATTTCTTTTCTAGATTTATTTTCATTTGTGACGAAAAACATCTCCATTAGCTGGACTTCTTTTCTGTGTAGTTTCGATTTCTTTTCTAGATTTATTTTCATTTGTCCCATTAGACGGAACTTCATTTCTGTGTAGTTTCGATTTCTTCTCTGAAACGACAAAAATGTCCCGACCTATCGGTTTGGCCATTTTATAGAACGAATGCAATTGCACATAAAAACGTGTTTTCATATCAATGAATAAAAGTGAATAATATGCTCCCGAAAATAAACGAAAACGTTAAAAACAACAAGGTTACAATTCATTAAGTAAAAAAAAAAATTCTTACTCCTGATATCGCGTAACTTTTCCGCTGGAAAGAGGACAGTTTCTTTCGTAAGAAGAAATTCAGAGAACGCCAATAACAGAAAATGCAGAAGAGACTGCATAAATGTGAAAAAATTACCCAAGATATTGAATTTGAATACGTAGAATGTGTCCAAAGTTTCAATTAATATTTATTCACATTTTAAATACAATTTTGATACATCAGAAATTGCATAGGTAAATACATATCTCTACCCTGGCACGGATCTGGAAAATAAATTAAGAGGTGTAGAGAAAGTTTCTGGTTTGAGGGTATTTAAAACTATCTTCTTTCAAAATATGTGTAACACATATGTTAAATATCTCCCCCCCCCCCCTCGTATCGGTTATTAACATTTAACATTCTCAAAGGAGAATGAATGACTCGGAATTTTGAGAATTACCCACTTCTAATCACCATCGATGATTCAGCTCCCCAATAGAATAAAAAACTAGCTTTTGGTGTAAATAAACAGATCATTTTGGAATCAACTAGTGATTTTTTTATATATATCTCAGGGACTTGTGATCCTGAAAAATAGATCTAATCCGACTTTTTCAGAGTTGTCCGTGTTGTTTGGTTTCAAATAAATTAGGTTTCTTCGTTTGAAAAAAAAAACTAAATGCTTTACCAAAATGATGAAATTAAAAAAAATATTAAAGTCTTTTCTTTTAGGTAGAGTGGGAAAATTTTAAGAGAAAAAATGCTGATATTTATTACAAGAGCAGTCATTTTTATCGATGTTCTTTCAAGCACAAAGTGAGTATATTGTTATTATGGTAACAACTGATGCACGTCTCTGGATCAGTTACATTTAGAAGACAATCAGACAGGAGCATTTCTCACGCGACTCACTCGGAGACCGTTGAACGTGGATGGAAAATGATGTATATTAAGCAGATGAAATATGTTGAAAAGAGAAGTCCTAACTTCCACTCTGTCACACATTTTTTGATACGAGTTATGAAAAGAAGAAATTTTGCATCGAAATTCTTCCTCCGATAAGTGAGAGAATTTGTAGGGAGCGAAGAAAGTTTAGGAATCAAATCCTTACTTTAAATGTTATTCTAAATTACGATGAGAATGGAGCAAATACAAAATTTGATAATTCTAGTGCTTACTGTTGAGGAGCATTTTTCATCCTTTTCTTAGCAGGGATTAAATTTTGCCAGTCGAAACTCTTACCTTACGATGATTTGGTTGTTTTACCTCTGAGCGGCAGTTTTTTGCACACCATGGGCTAAATGGCCAGGTCACATGGACCCCGAAGGCTCAGAAAAGGTTGAGGGAAGGGACCCACTGGAACAGCTGTTGGGAGACAGATGGTAGTCTCCCGTCAAGGCCATCCAGCGTGTTCTTTAACGTGCACAGGGTATGGCTCTCCTGCACACGGGGCCACGGCTTAACGTCCCATCCTACGGACGGCGGCCTTTCCAAGCCCATCGGTGTCCCCTACTGACCGTGGGTAGGGCGGGGAGTTATGCGGAGATAAATCTCAACGTTGACCCAGTTGGAACTCGAACCTGGGAACTGCAGATTACGAGCCTGGCGCGCTACCGACTGAGCCACCCCCGCCCCACCTTACGATGAGAGGAAACTGTATGCAGGCAGTTCTCGATTTGCGATTAATGCATTCCTGAAAACTATTGTGTGATTTGCGCAAAGACAAGAATAATTTTCCCATGTTAAATAATTGAAATGTCTAGGTTAGAAGGAGCACGTTCCTGTATTAGACTAACCATCGGCACCGAAATTTCGAATTGTGATATACAATGCAATAAGTGTAATACAATAATTTGAAGTACAAAATGTACTTAAAGGTGAGACAAATAAATATGTACTAAGAAAGACTCATTAACTGCTGCATCGGACAAGCTTACTGGAGCTGTGTTGGTTTACATCTAAATGACACTTTTTGCACACAATGGACTAAATGGCGAGGTCACAAGGATTCAGAGGGCTCAGAAAGGGTTGGGGAAGGGAACCAACTGGAACAGCTGTTGGGAGACAGATGGGAGCCTCCCGTCAAGACCATCCAGCCTGTTCTTTAACGTGCACAGGGTATGGCTCTCCCGCACACGGTGCCACGGCTTAACGTCCCATCCGACGGACGGCTCCTTTTGAAGCCCATCGGTGTCCGCTACTGACGGTGGGCAGGGCGGGGAATTTTGCGGAGATAAATCTCAACGCTAGCCTAGGGCTTGAACCTGGGAACTGCAGATTACGAGCCTGGCACGCTACCGACTGATCCCCCCCCCCCCTACCAAGTGAAGCTGGCGGAGAGGGTGAGTTTCAATGGATGAGTTATTTGGAAAAGGAGTCATATGGGTTGGGACGATGAGGATCGTACAATGACCATGGGGGATGTTTTACTGCTTCTTGGTGTGCGGGTTCTTTGGCTGTCAATGAGGAATTCGGGATTTTATTATGCAAAACGGGGCAGTCCCACTGGGATCTGCCCAAGGGGCCGCAGTACAGCTGCCAGGATTTATCGTTTCGGTTTCGTTGCGAAAAAAATGCATTTTCGATTTTCAGGGTATGCATTTTTTTCGACCGCGCAAATTGAGAACTTGCCTATATTAATAAACCTCGTAAATTGAAATTCGCGCAAATCGAGAACTTCCCGTACCGAAATTGGTCCCCTTAGCTCTTACCGTTTAGGAGGAGTGGTTGGAAAAGGTTGAGGAGGTGTTTATGAATCAGATAAACAGACAGGGCATCAAGGAGACAGACAAACTCTCTGAAATCTGCAGCAGATAACACAGAGACGAGTTTGGGTTTCGTCGGGCTCATAAACGTTGAAATTCGAAATATTTCTTATAAACTTTAAAGAAATAAGTGAAAAAATGAAACTTTTTAATTATAATTTCAGCCTTTTAATCAGTCTTTGATAGTTTAAAATAAATATCACGTGGCTTTTGATATTTTTTACGTATTTTCTGCCTTTAATTAATGAACATTTGTAATGTTGTTGTTACCCACAAACTTTCAATCTCTAATATTTTTCGTTTCAAATAACATTAACATTTTAATTTTGTCAAAAAATATTATTAATAATATAAGAATAAAATAAATGATTAGTGAGTTGTTGGGTTGGGTTGTTTTACCTCTGAGCGACACTTTTTTGCACACCATGGGCTAAATGGCCAGGTCACATGGACCCCGAAGGCTCAGAGAAGGTTGGGGGAGGGGACCCACTGGAACAGCTGTTGGGAGACAGATGGTAGCCTCCCGTCAAGGCCATCCAGCGTGTTCTTTAACGTGCACAGGGTATGGCTCTCCCACACACGGGGCCACGGCTTAACGTCCCATCCGACTGACGGCGGCCTTTCCAAGCCCATCGGTGTCCCCTACTGACCGTGGGCAGGGCGGGGAATTTTGCGGAAATAAATCTCAACGCTGACCCAGCTGGGACTCGAACCTGGGAACTACAGATTACGAGCCTGGCGCGCTACCGACTGAGCCACCCCCCGCCCCAAATGATTAGTGACATGCCTTTCTGTACAAACAGGGTGAATCTGAAAAAGTGGGCAAAACTTTACAGGGTGGTAGAACGCAGCTATACGAGCAATATTCGTCATAGAATGTATGGTCGGAACGCAAGCGGTGAGAAGTTAAAAGGTAGTTTTCCACTGTCACATTTAAAGAATGAACACAAGAAGGAGAGGAGATACTTCAGAAAACATTTTATTAACAGGAATGTAATTGAGGTACATGCTCAAAGAAATTGCTCAAAAGAGCTGCCGCCAGCTGTAATGCAGGCTTCACACCTGCGGGATAGGGACCGACGCACTGATTTTTCGATCTGGAGTGCATCTAATCGGAAACCGGTCGCGGTAACGTCTCTGTGCCTCACTTGCATTCCCGTCCGCCGCACCGTACACAAAGTGCATATCCGCCATTTCGTGGTTAGTATAACCAGCCATCCTCTCGGCAATTCACGGTAGAAATGCCGTTGGGTGCGAGGACTGACCCTTTTATACCATTTCCAACGCCACCTAGCGGCTCGCCGTTTGCGTTCCGCCCATACTTTCTATGACGAATATTGCTCGTATAGCTGTGTTCTACCACCCCGTAAAGTTTTGCCCACTTTTTCAGATTCACCCTGTATATGACTTATGATATGTCAGAGAATGTTTTTCCCAAATCGGACCCGTGCTCAATAATTGTAGAAATGGCTTTGGGCTGGGCTAAGCCCGAATTTATCTCTAGTAAATATCACAATAGAGAACAGGGATAGTCAATTTCATATTTTTAAGAGAGTTAGATTTTTAAATTGTAGTATAACATTTTTTAATTCCGTTAGTTCAAAAATGCGTGAACTATACTTAAGTTTAGTTATTTTTCCCTTCTATAAGCCGTTCCGTGGCCGAGTGGTTAGCGCGCTTGGCTGCTCAATTTAAGGGACCTGGGTTCGAGCCCCGGGCAAGGCATGGATGTATGTGTCGTTTTTCTGCTGAGGTCCTGCCATCCTCTCAGACCTTCTACTGTGGCATATAAACTGACAGGCTCCTGTCAGACCTCTGTGGCAAGCAGCTGCTTGAGGGGGTATTTATTTTTATTATTCTTACTAGCATTCTCAAAGGGGGTGACATGCCCCCATTCTCTCCCCCCATGGTTCAGCGCTGATGAAGAGTATTTTACATCGACAGCTGCTATGTGAGAAAGTTTTGAAATCAAACGAATGAAATCAATGCATGTCGTCTTTCTGTACAAACTGAATAACAGGAAATTTCTGTATCGTGCTGCCATCTATTGCCTACTAAAGCTATTAATGTGATACTTCATGTGGTTTTAATGGTGCGTCTACGGACTGGAAGAAGATAGAACATTTTGTTTTAGCGGAAATAGACCGCGAGGTTATTAATCATGATAATGGGGATAGGAAATGACTTTAGGTTAGGGACAAAGTTATAGGTAAATGAAGCATAAATCAATTATTTATCTGTTCAAATTCGCAACGCGTGTTCAGCCATTTGTCCCAACATGAAATTAGCATGTCATTTTTTCTAGAGTGGCTTTGGATTGGTTACCTCTGAGCGGTACTTTTTTCGCATGCAATGGGCTAAATGGCTAAGTCACAAGGACCCAGAAGGCTCAGAGAAGGTTGGGGAAGGGGACCCACTGGAACAGCTGTTAGGAGACAGATGGTAGCCTCCCGTCAAAGCAGTCTAGCGTGGTCTTTAACGTGCACAATGGTTACGGCTCTCCCGCACACGGAGCCACGTCTTAACGTGCCATCCGACGGACGGCGGCCTTTCCAAGCCCATCGATGTCCCCTACTGACCATGGGCAGGGAGTTTTGCAGAGATAGATCTCAACGCTGACCCAGCTGGGACTCGAACCTGGGAACTGCAGATTACGAGACTGGCGCACTACCAACAGAGCCACCCCCTGCCCCAATACTTTGGAAGTTGCACGAGAAAGTTTGCGACAATGAATATCAGCCCTTCCACCGATTTCACTTTCCTTCTTTTCATGACGTTTTCCAAAGATCCAGAAATGCGAAACCCTAAGTGGGGAGATTCTAGGACTGTAGGGAAGATGTCCAAGGCATTCCGAACCATGCTGTTGAACATTGTTAATGTAGCACGGCATGGTAGATGACTTGTCTCCACCCTGTCCTCGGTTAGTAGGGACACCGATGAGCTGAGACTGTCGGATGGGACGTCAAGCCGTGGCACCGTGTACGGAAGAGCCGTACCCTGTACACGCTAAAGAACACATTGGATGGCCTTGATGGGAAGCGACCATATGTCTCCTAATAGCTGTCTAGTGGATCTCCTTCCCCAACCTTCTCTGAGCCCTCGGGGTTCTTGTAACTTGATGGGAGGGATGCTCTGCTCCCCTCCCCCAATTTTAAGAAAGCTACAGCCTTTGAGAAATATGTGCCAAAAGTGCGCTAAATTTTCAATATTTCCAGTTAAGAGAAGAGTGCCTTTATTATTACACACACTACGGCCGGATCTAGGTGGGCGAGTGGGCGGGCGGGGGGAAACATGCCCCTCTGTTTGAGAATACTAGTAAGAGTAGTAGAGGCAAAAAATATTAAACTTTTACATATTTCGTGCATTTTTCAAGATTTTTTTGAAGACCTCTGAAATCCAATCTCCCCCCCCCCCCCGCTTTTTTTTTAGACCCGACCCTTATTATTGATTTTTAGAATGTAATTTGTTCATTCACGGAGCAAAAAAATGAGGTATAAAAATATTTAAAAAAGAACACTGGTTTATATAGTGAATGTTTTAAATTTTATTGGTAAAATATTATATTCATTTTATGGAGTTTGGTAGCAAAATTTTAATATTTATTTTCTTCAAAATCCCAAAACTATTCCGATTAAACATTTTCCTCTCTTTATGGTTACAAATTAAATAAAACAAACTTACAATATGCTTTTATAGAATATTAGAAAATTGACGGGCGCCCAAGGAGGCGCTGCTGTTGCGTGTGCCTTGGAGGGTTCCCGATATTTATCCGTCCTGAATGGTGATTTAAATAACTTAATAGTGCAAACTGATTTGTTTCATTTTAGTATTACAGTTTGGTTAGGCCAATGCACATATTTTCCGCATTTCCCAACGCAACCCAATACGGTACTGTTCCCATAGAAATCCGAAGTCCCAGCAAGCCTCGAAATTTTCACCCTAATCTCTCCTTCGATATTTTCCTCTCCACAAAAGCGGCATATTTCTCGTTACCGCCGAGGCGATACAAAACCGAAGTGTCTGTTCGGCCCACAAAAGCCTCTCTGTGAATGCAGAGTCCCTTGTCCGTGAGCCGGCCGGCCTCTCTTCGACCGTCGGCATTCTTCAGTCAAAGGAGACATTTTTCAGCGTCACCTGAATTGAAAACCGTCGCCATTCACTGCAGACGCTCGCTTAATCGCAACCTCAATGGCGTTTGCTCCGAAATCGTTTTCTCAGCTCGGACAAAGGACGGTGTCGCCCAACGTCTGACACATGACCGCTGGCACCCCACTTGGGTCAGATACCTTCGACGGATCTGCTGCCTCAATGGGTGCGGATTAACATCGAAAGCAATGCAGACCACAATAGCAAGTTATACTTCCTCCGTCGGTGAAGTTTCAGACTATAAATATACTGCACTCTTACCTCCTAGCAGAAACAGCTGCCAGTGACGTCATGAAGTGATTTCATTAATCTAATGGCAATGAAGAGCTTCCAGTAGTGGTCACGAATTAAGCATCCCTTGCCACAATTCGAAACAATTTTTAAACTTCTAGTGTTACATCAAGCAATTGCTTTCCCTTAATATGCATCCTATGTATAGGTTCCTTTAAAAATATTGCATTACTCAACAAAATATATTAAGTATGGGTTCGTTATTCAATATTTAGCTCATCTGAAAAAAACGAGCAAACGTTTTCACTTTCTTGCTGTCTGTTTGTAACGTTCAACTATTTAGTTTTTGGAGACGAATTAAAAATATTTTTTGAGTTGGAAAGGTTTAGATGGAATATCACTATTCACGTTCCTCGAATCTCTTAGTAGCTTTAATAAGGCCTTCTAAAAGATGGAAAATGCGAAAATTTATACTGCAAACGATATCTTTGTGCTAAAAATTTGAAATTTTGTTGGTAGAGTGTGATGGTCAAGAAGTTTACTCTGGCAGCAACGATCCATTAGGCGGAGAAGGGTGGGGGGGAGGAAAGGAAAATTTTTCAAGAGATGAATTAAAAATTCTTCCTCTTTGCATTTTCCCAATCATCTATTAGTTCTAATTTCCACTGTTAGAGGGTGCAAATCTCAGGAAAAAAGAGCTTTATTTTATTTGATAACAATTATCTCTTATTCGCAGAAACCTTCTTGTTATTCTTCTAATCAGCAGGAATGAGGAAATTCGGAAAAATCTGACCAGGCAGCAGTTTTATACCATAAGCCAGAGGTAAAGCCCATAAACTTGAATGGGAGGGGCGAAACATTTTACCTACTTTTATATGCATTAAAAAAAGCGCATGCAACGAAATTAAGGATGCTGCATTTAACCCATTTTTATCCAACTATGCGCAACCGTTTCTCTCGACCATAAATCAACCTTAGCAATGTGACAGTTAATTGTAATAAAATAAAACAAAAAATCAATTATTAATTTCCTGCCAAATGCAGTATGAAGTGTTCAATGTTTACAAAAGAGTGAAAGAATCTTTACTGAAGTCAATTTCATCATTTTTCCCGCAGTTCGAATTCCTCCCTCCTGCTGTTCGTCATCATCAATATCGTGCAGCCATAATTACGACACGACGCACATCTGTTCATCGATCTCTCATTACCATGGCTACCAGAAAAATTGTTACGCTTAATAGAGAAATGTCTCTGTGACACAAATTCTGTCGTACTTTGACAAGTTGCGAAAATTGTCACTTGGGAGAGCAATGCAGCGGCTGCAATGGCTTGAGACGGAAGAAGTCGCTTGGGAAATTCTAATCTCTTTTTGGGGAATGGGATCCTGCTTCTGAAAGGTAAGTAAAAAAAGTTTTGTTTGACCTCTGAGTGCACTTATATGTAAATAATGAGCTGAATGGCCTGCCAACAAGGACCACAAGGGTTCAAGAAAGTTGGGGACGGAATGGCTCTCCTGCACACTGACACATGGTTTGACGTCCCATCCGACGGAGGGGCGTGCTTTCCAAACCCATCGGTGTCTCCTTTCTCAGTTGAGGGCAGCAGGGTGGGGATAAGCGGAGGTAAGATCTCAATGCTATTAGAGTTTGGACTCGAACTTGGGAACTGCAGAATAGAAGTCTGGCTTCCTATGGACTGAGCTAACCACCGCTCTTTGTTAATGAAAGATTCCGAAAATGCCAACAGTATTTTTCTTTATTAAAGAATTTTTCTCTGAAAAGAAAAAAGTTCAGAAAGCTGAACATTGACTGAAATGTACAAGTTTTTACTAATCGAAATCTGGTCACCCTTTATCCGAATATTAAGCGTTTCGATTAACTCTCTCTCTTCTTTCATATTTTTCTTTCTATCATTTTTCCCTGTTATTGATTCAATCCCTTCCCTTTTTTGATTCACTGCCTATTTTTATTCTCTTTTCTTTCTGTATTAATCTTGATTACCTAACTTTTATATTTTACATACATTTTCTTATATATATTTAAACCTATTTTTAAAATTTTCTATTGTTTTTTCCATTCATAATTTTTTTCGGCATTACATTTCTCTTAAGCAGTTATATTTGTCTTTACCTTCATTGAGACATTTTTTATGACTCTAATGTTTCTCCAATGTATTCGAAGTCCTGTATTTATCTCATTTTCAAAAAAAAAAAAACACAAACAACGAGAAAATGTGTTCACTTTGTAGTCCGTCTTTTTGTAGACATCGAACTTTTTGTTTATAGAGATATATTAAAAATTATTTTTGAGTTGGATGGGTATTGATGAAATATCACGAATTCCACTTTCCGAATCTCCCATATAAGTAATAACTGCGCCCTTTAACGGTGGAAAAAAGATTAAAATTCCAAAGGAATGGCTCTCCTGCACATTAGTGACACACGGTTTTACGTTCGTTACCCTTGACAAAGACAATCCCTAGTTGTGTGCAATCAACAATGAATTTAACTCCTTGTTTTACGTTCACACAATTTGGCTGCACTTGTTGTGTCAACTCCCTGAGAAAATATATCCTTGACACCAACAATCTGCCCTCTTTTCTCAGAATATATGCAATATTGCACACAACGTATTTATGCTAGAAATTTGAAATTTTGATGGTGGAATGCGAAGGTGAAGACATTTCTATTGGCAATAATGAATTTAACTCCTTAGACACAGGGTGGGTGGAAAAATGCGTTTTTGCTTCAACTGTTTCACTTTAGAGATTAATTAAAAATTCTTTTTAGGTTGCATATGTTTCGATGGAATATTACGATTCGACTTTCCGAATCTCCCAAAAGATATAATTGTGCCTTCTGAAGGTGAAAAAAAATCAAAAATTAATTTTTTTAACGAATATTGCAAATGATTACTTATTGTAGAAATTTGAAATTTTGGTGTTGAAATGTGAGGGTCATGAAGTTTCCACTGGCAGCAGTGCCCTTACCCCAGGTGGGTGCCTTACCCCAGGAGCAATGCCCTACCCCCAGGTGCTTCAACCCCCTTACCCCAGGGTGGGTGGAAAATGCAAATGATTTGTTTTAAGAGAGAATTGGAAAACTCTTTTTCCGTTTGATTGGTACTAACGAAAAACTATAATTCGAATTTTTCAAATACTTAAGCAGTTTAAATTTATAATGTTCCAAATCACTAAATATGGAAAGGGCAAAATTTTTAACGAATGTTGCAAGTGATTTTAATGGTAAAATTTCAGTGCTGGAGTGTCAAAAGATATACCCTTGACACCAACAATCTACCCTCTTTTCTCAGAGTGGTGTAAGAAAAGCAACCTTTTAAATTTAAGCAATAAAAGAGAAATACTTATTTTGTATAATTACTAATAAAATACTACTCTTTGCATTTCCCCCCATTATCCATTAGTTCGAATTTAAACATTTAAAAAGTGAAAAAGTAGGTAAACAAAAAACGAGTTTCCCATATGCGCCACAGGCGATATTCGTTCTTCTACTTTTAATAACCTTATTAACTGATTATAGTGTTACAAAACGATTTTCCGTTGTCCTACAAAGCTACATGGAGTGTTTGTAGAAAGTGTAATACAACAGTTTCGATATTTATCTGAATCTATTAATTTCTAAAACGAAAATTAAAAAAAAAAATCCTAAAATAAATTTCATGCCAAAAATCTGGAACATTTTGCGCGTTATTATCAGTCTTGATGCCAACTTCAGTCATAGATCTCCAGCAGCAGTCTAGTTTGCATACTCATCAATAGGACTCTGAATACGTAATTTACGACGAGGCAGATCGATGGAAAGCTTAATAATATACTACCTCCCACTCTGGTTTTATTCCTGAGAAGGAGAATCCTAAAGTGCAATGTGCACATAAAAATGTATGATTATGCTGCTCCCTTGTCATGCAACACGTGGTCTGTTTTGGGTCATGCATACTAAATGAAAGTCCATGACAGAATATTACCAAAAAAAAAACATGCAAGATGATCGATATGTAAATGACGACAATTTCTAAATTAATAGCAGGCACTGTGCAGCCAAATTGTGTTTCGATATCCCACGCAACATCTGCTGTTAGTTGTCTCCATTATGATAGATAATAAAGAATTCTGTGTTTTCCATAACGAAAGAGAGCTTGTTGCTTCTGTTGGACGAACCACACGATGCAGGTAAATGATTAATTTCCTTCAAAGTGGATTGCTGACACGGTCAGCAGTCGAGCTGTTTTTGGTCCATTCTTTACGCTTGTTCTTTTTTTAGCGGCACATTGCAAAAAAAAAAAAACTTGGCTGCATTACAGCATGAAAAAATAATCTGTCACCTCAAGTTTATCAGTATAGTTTTTGTATTGCAAACTATCTGTAATTTCTGGCGTATCTAAGATTTTTGGAAGCGCATGAGAAGAAGGCTTTTTTTAAATGTTTTCCTTGAATTTAAATACTGTATTGGAAATCCAATCTCTTGCTACCCCCCCCCCCCCCCTTTGCATTTTTTCCGTTTTTTTTTCTCATGATATGCATTTTAAGTGCATTTCTAGAAATTCTTATGTTATACAGTTATATATTGAGTATCGTTTTTTGGACAAAAAAATGGTTAGAGTTCTGGCATAAAAAAGAAAATACTTTTCCTGAGTTTCTGTTTTGACTGATCTTGTTTTGACCGTAATATTGCATTTGGATTTTTCCATGTTAGGTTATCTGAAGTACATTTGAATAAATTCTTGGTACAGAGCCTAAGTATTATGATTTGAATGAATATTTGATATTTATGTTATACTGTTGTAAGCTTTTTATCAATTTAATTTGAGTACATAATTCGTAATATGTGTTAATTTATTAGAATTTGTAAAAGTGTATTTCACAAGTGTTTGAATTATACGTTTTGTATTCTTCTGTTACTGTTATCAATTTATAAGGTGCTGTTCATGCAATGTTAATAAGGTAGAGTAAGAAAAGCTCTTAGCTTATTGCTAATCTTTTATCACCAATATGTATTGTTTGTAATATCAAAGTTAACTGCATTACTTTCTTTTACTAGCGAAAATAAACAATTATTGTTATTTGCTGTTTAACTTATTTTTAGCCAATTCATAGTAGACTCCCAATTATTCGTGATAATGGAAGCTAGGTGGAAAAGTAGTACGAATAATGCCATTGTCATTTCTATTTCACTTTATATTTTTGCTTGAATATGAGCCTGTATCAGATGTTCTACGAATTTACCACACTTAAAATGCAAATGACTATCAACGGAAACTTAGCGGTTAGAATTTTTGTAGTTATCGGAATCAAAATATAAAAGTAAAACCATGCCTATCTTGCATGGTTTATTCTTCTTTGTTATTAAAATCGCGTTTCTGTTAACAGAATCTAAATTTTCAGGCATAAAATTAAAAGAACGTGCACGTGCACGGTCTCTCATTCGTAAAAGAATGCTATACAACAACAAAGATAACACAAACACTTGAGTTCAGATGGTCAACACGAATATCATGATTTTCTTGATAATTAATACTTTATGCAAGTCAAATTTTCTTTTTGTCAGCTGCCCATCCCCAAAAAAACTTGCCTACATTAAAAATAAATTAAATTACTCCTCAAGCAGCTTGCCACTGAGGTCTGACAGGAGATTGTCAGTTTAATACACCAAAGAGATCTGTGAGGAAGACAACACAAACATCTTTGCCTTACCCCGGGTTCGAACCCCAGGTCCCTTTGATCAGTAGCCAAATGCGCTAACCTCCAAGGCCACCGGAGCGCATAAAAAATCAATTTTTCGTTTCAAATTTATCACTGAATATGGTGTTTTAAACTATCTGTAACCTCTAGGTTGGACGGGATTTTTGGAAGTGTAGGTGAAGAATTCTTTTTATGTTTTTCTAAAATTAAATTGAGGGAATCTAAAAGCAGGTGGTCAATTTGCACGCGGGAAATCTAGGCGCAGAGAGTAGTATAGAGAAAAATTATAAAAAATTCTGCTAGTGAAAAGTTTTCAGTTCGCTTTTTATACTCATTTGAATTTCTTTTCTAACTGGAATGAATGCCCGAAGAAAAGATGACAGCACTATACTTAAAGAGATTAAAAAAAAATTCCGAATTTTATGTATTATGCGATTACATCTGGCATCATCTCTTGCGCAAGTAAAACCTTCAACGAGAACCCCGACGGACAAACGATTCCGGGAAGTGATAGCAGTGCGAATATCAATACTTACTAGGAAAATATTTTATTAATGTTCTCTCTTAAAATTTGCCGCTGCGGTAGATAGCTGAGGTAAGCTATATTATTAAATGTTTTTAACACACTGATATCTGAGACGACAAATTACTGTCAGCATTTCCAAATGGTCGAATATAATTTCAGTCCTTTTGTAACGGCAACCCTTTTGTATGAAAAGAAACAGCTTAACTACGTATGTATTCAAGAAACAGTTAATTATATCTGTTGTCTGGCATTTTTCAAGTAATTATAGATTTGTGTTATATCTTACTTACGTTGAACAGTTATTATAAAACTGTAGCTGTTGGATTGTTATTGGCTATTTTATACTTCAAAGAGCAAAAACGTTTTTCTAAAACAGAATGCAATAAAATTCTTCTCATATAACGCTCTGTAAACCAACATTTTTGATGAAACGCCATCTGGTGAAGTCACCAAATATATATAATTTCTATAAAAAGCAAATAATCTATTCAGAGCTGTATTGACATCTATTGTTTCTGTTTCATTCTCATTTTAAGTTTTATAGATCAAACTATTATGCACAGCTTAGGCACAATTTGGCAACTTATTTTAGTAGCGATTTGATTTTTTTCGTTATAAAAATAAAATATATTCCCTGTACACATAGACGACGGCCGACTCCACGGGTATATTTATGTGGATATAGACTCGAGGGCAAAAGTAGCTTTTCGCTCCCGTGTTATTTCATAAATTGAAAAACACAAATTATATTTTGCATCATGTATCGTGAAAAACAAAATCCAAATCTACACATGTACAATAGTGAACTGTGACAGACGATAATTTTTTCGTCAAGATATGATTTTTGTTTAGTTGAAGTTGGCAACGCTGATTAGAGCTAGAAGCTGCAGTTTGTGATGTAGTGCCTCAATGGGTGGCACCATTGAAGTAGTATCAGAAGTCCTCTTGAATGGTTCGCCTGTGTTTAGTTAATGCAGTCCAAAACGCCAGGTAAAAGCAAATGTATTTTTTTAAACAACTGGAAAAAGCTGACATATTCCCTCCCCTAATCTTCTCTGAGCCTACAGGAGCCTGTGACTTGGCCATTTGCCCATTGTGCGCCAACCAGTGTTGTTTGGAGGTATAACAACTGAATCCAACCCTTCTCCATTTAAAGTTATTTAATATAAAGTCAGCGAAATTATCGAAGTTTGACATTCGACATTAAAAATTATTCGAAATTTTGAACAATTCACATAAAAAAGTTTCGGTACAAGTAAGTTTAGATCAAATTACTTCCAAAAAGATATTTCGGCAATAAAGTCAATTTTAAATTTCAGGATTGTAATCGCTGGAGAACGAGTCCCATGGTGGCATTCATCAGTTGAGGCAAGAATAGTGGAGTATCGGGTGACGCCATTTAATCTAAATTCTGTGGATCTTCAATGTTGTTGGTAACGGTTTTAAGAAGCCTTCTTCCGAGACCTTCTGCTATGGCGTAAACTGACAGGCTCCTGTCAGACCTCTGTGGCAAGCAGTTGCTTGATAGATTATTTATTGTTATTTTTATAACGCCAAATCGCTCCAACTGCTTTGTGTAGCCGTACTACAAAGAGAATACAAAGAAAATCAAAAAAGACTAGCACTCGCTTGTGTGAACAAACAAGTCTGCTCTCAGAACGCACGACAAATAAGCATAAAAATGTTGTACATGAGACTTCCCCCCCTGAGTTGTCTCTGTAGTCAGCACGCGAATACTCTCACGTAGCTGATCTGTTCGTTGTTTCAGACGGCAGAAGTTACAATCGTGGAAGTAATCTGCAGGTTCCTTTCTCTAAGCAAGCGTCGGAATGTTCGAACTGTAAGTCTTTGTGTAGGTAAGTGTGAAAAAGGATTTTATAATGCTGTCGAAACGAATATAATGATAAACCGCTCATGTTTGGTTGCATGTTTGCAAATCTGTTTGCATTATAAGGTAAGTAAAAAAATTTTTTTATATCTCGTTTTCAAAAAACAAAACCGAGATAATGTGTTTCCTTTGCCGTAATGAAACGCGGTGTCTTTTGATTGCGAACCAATTGTTTTATCTAGTTCAGATACGACGGTATTGTTTCACTTATGTTCTAAGCTGTCTTAAATGGTAAAGCAATTGTTGCATAAACTAGATATCCTACGTTTTAGGGTGGAATTTTTCCACTAATCACCAATCTTGACATTAAGGACGGGACAGAGAATCCACAGTCTAGTCACAAGATGAAAGCACGTGTCACAGACGACCCATAAGATGATGACCGAAGTATGTAGAGTAAAGCTATGTAAGCTAAGTATATTGGCATCACTGTTATGTCACACAAAGGTGGAATAAATATTTGCAAGAAGAGATATTTCTTTATGAAATTAAATGTCATGTTTACCGTGGTAGGTGTAAATCATCACGAAATTAATAAATAAACAAAAAATAAAATACTTTAATATAGTATACAAAGGTTGAAAAGAATTCGATCATTCCTACATTTTAAACAAATTTTAAATTTTTCAGAATAGTGAAAAAAATTAATGTTAATTAACGTTAAATGTTAAATTCAAGAATATGATTTCATTTCAAGGTTGGTGCTATTTTTCATCATAACATGGTGTTAAATACGAAAACGATGCAAAATATTGACCATTGACCATTTTTATTTGTAAGATCACAAAATAAACTGGTGTAACATTATACAATAAGAAACCAGAAAATTTCGAAATGCATATAAGAATAAACCGCTCATGTTTGCAGGTTTGCTTTATAAGGTATATAATTTTTTTTGTCTCGTTTTCAAAAAAACAAACAAACGAGATAACCCTTTGTCGTCTTTCTGTAGACATCGAATGCTTTTGTTTTTAGAGATAAGTTAAAAATTATTTTTGGTTTGGATACGTATCCATGAAACATTACAATTCGCAGTTTCTGAATCTCCCAAAAGTTATAATTGCTCCCTCTAACGGTGAAAAAGGTTCAAAAGTCTAGAAATTTCAAATTTTGGTGGTGAAATTGAAAGTTATGAAATTTTGCAATATCCTCTGGGGGAACGGATGAGGTTTTGAAGCTTTACAATAGCCCCAAAATTACCTCCAGGGAGGTGGGAAAACTCAATTTTGTTTTAACAGAAAATTGTTTGTTTTTAGAGAATAATACAACCATGGACACTAAAAATGCAACACCATGAAGCAAGTCTCGAACCTCTGTGAAGCTGAGCAGAGCGGTAGAGCATCTTACAAGGAAGTAATAATTAATCGCACAATCACCTGTGTGGATATTAAAGTGTATTTCGGAGCCCTCAATACGGTCTCTCAGGAAGTGGCATGACCACTGTTGGCGGCGATGCATGCAGCCAAACTTCAAGTGTGTGTGCTGTTTATGGACGCTGCTAGAGATGTCGACCTAGCACATCCCACATATACTTCATAGGGAAGAAATCTGGGGACATAATGGGCCAAGGTAGGGTGTTGACATCCTATAGATATTGTTGGACTATATATGCCTTATGGGGGACATGCATTATCCTGCTGAAAAATGGCACCAGGAGAGCTCCACAGAAAGAAATGCAGACAATGGTCACTAGAATTCCGTCGACATACAGTTGAGCTGTCAAAGCTCCCTGGATCAACACTAAAAGTGTTCTGAAGTCGTAACTGATGGCACCCCACACCAAAACACCTGGTGTGTGGGCACTGTGCCATCCCGGATGTGTGCTGGACCCTACTGCTGGTCACAGGGACACGAAATCCTGATATAACCATCATCTGCACCCAAACAGAGCATGACTCATCCTAGAAGATAATGTAGTGCCATCCCCCCCCCCCACCGTTCATGACACATGCTCGATGCACCACAGACGACGTTCCTGGCGATGAGTCAGAGTCAACCTGTGCAGAGGATGCTGTTGCCTGTAATTCAACTTTGTTCAACATCATTAGATAGTCTGTTGGACACTGGTGCATGAATTGCAGGTACCATGTTTCGCTGGATGGCTGTAAATATTGCACAGAGGTCGGATGTTGCTTGTTGGCGGATGAGACAATCTTCTCGTGGTGTAATACGTCTGCAAGGACCTGAGCCATGGTGGCGTGAAGCAGTACCTTTCCTCATCCATTGCTTCAAGCAGTGCGTTGCGGTGCTTACTGCATGACCAATAAAGAACACGCTGGATGGCCTTGACGGGAGGTTATCATCTGTCTCCAACAGCTGTTCCAGTGGGTCCCCCCTTCAACCTTCTCTCCTTCAACCTTGTGACCTGACCATTTAGACCAATGTGTGCAAAAAAAGTGCTGCTCAGAGGTAAAATAATCCAATCCAATGGCATGACTGATATGGATGGCTATGTGATAGGCAGAACAACCTGACTCATGCATCCCCATTCGAATGGGCCTAGCTGCTGATAACACGTCAAGTTCATTGTCTTGGCATAACTGAAACACAAGCGCACTGACTTACTTGCTGTCTGCTATAGTGGTTTTTATTGTGGTTTCGGAACCGACAGCGCCACCTTTATTTCCGGTTCAATATAATTTTACGCCGCCGTCAGTGTAATCATTTGCATAGGACCCTGCTATGTCTAATAATGATTTGACGTTACTGCATTCATTTTTTGGGGAATTGCAATTTTTGCGACCATAAGTGTAATTCTTTTTGGGTTGGATAGGTATGGATGAAATATTAAGATTTGCAATTCCAGAATCTCTCAAAAGCTGTAATAGCTTTGCGCCCTTAATAGCTTTTGTGCAAAAAATTATTTTTTGCACAAAGGTATGATGAATACATGATTGTTGTATTCGCAACTACCCTCATTAATGAACGGCTCAAACAAAACATTTCTTTCTTGAAGCACTGATTTTTTTTTGTTCCATCCTGAAGCCATCCCCCCCCCCCTCCGAAAAAATCCCTGCCTGTGCCCATGCTGGCTACTGTTAACTTCCATGGCAAATGGGTTGCTTCAAAAGAAAGTTAGTTTTTACTTAAAAATGATGATTTTATTCTTGTTTCTGGTTTCTTCCTAATCCCGTGGTAAATCTGGACTCCTTTTCGGAAGGGCTAACCAGCATCCGCCATGCCCACAACGATCCTGTAACTTTAAGTGTTACTTTTAAGTGCATCAATCTAAAGCATTTGAATCGCACTTGTCTTTAATTGGAATTTCAGCTTCTTGGAATGTTTGAAGGGAGAAATCGGATGGTGGAATGGATCATCGCTGTATCTCTGTGCGCTGCTGTTGGATACTCAGCTTACCATGCAAAGAAGATCAATTACGGTAAGTGGATGCACACAAAATACTTTCAGTTACATTTTTCTTATTTTACCAGCCTCCGTGGTCATGCTTATTAAATCACTCAAAAGCATCTTAACCAGTGACAGTCATAGTGTGTGTGTGTGTGTGTGTGTGTGTGTGTGGGGGGGGGGGGGGGGGGGGGGGGGGGGGGGGGGGGGGCATTCCCCTTACACGAGACCTGTGAGTGTTTTTTATTCAACTGTTTTTAATTCCTTAAGGAATTAGTGGTGCAAGGTTTGTCCGCCGTTTTTTTTTTCACGAAGTGGCCAATGTGGAAATCACGAAGTGGCGAAGTCACCAAATGACAAGCTGATAAAAATGATATCGATACTTAAATAATCCATTAATAAAGTTAAGAGTGTTATTTCTTAACTACAAAGTCTTTCATACGTCCCTAAATGGCTCCCTCCAGTATTGAGACTTATGACCGCCACTCTTGCTGAAGAATTCTCATATGTAGGTAAAAAAAAGCCCAATTTTAAACAAAGTCGAAGAAGATAATTTTTTGGTAAATGAATAAGTGATTGTAACAATGAGGGAAAGGGGAAGCTCTCTCTTATTATGACGGAATGATGAATAGGAGTGACAGGGTACGGATACATACTATTTAGTTGTCAGGAACTTCGTACATAAGTGTATTGCATACATATATGTACACACCTCATTTACAAGTTGTTGTACAGGGTACAATTAATATATACAGCAACTGTTAGTAGATGGATACAGCCACTTGGCGATGCAAGGCTATTAACCTTACCAATAGACTGCAATGAATCTCAGTGGTCCAATCCCCACAACAGTGGAAAATGGCTACACAAAACGGAAAGATTTTTGCTGGCGGTTGGAAATTTAGGCAGTCAAATTGCACTCGTGCCGATTGGGATTCCACCTACTATTTTCAATTTCTTTCCTTAATGGGAAATTCGCTCCATGCAATGAATCCCTTCTGCTCACATGAACAACACCACAGCTTCATAATCCAAGTTTCCACTCTTCATCTAATTTCCTGTCTGATGCAATTCTTATCTGCTTGTCATTCATACTTCCCTTCCCAACAGATGAATTCCACCCTTTATATTCTCCGTCGTTTATTTCTCCCTACCAGATGCATTCCACTCCTCATCTATCTTTTCATTTATTTTCTTCCTAACCGAAGTATTTCATTCGTCATCTGTTTTCAGGAATCATTCAAGATGGCAACCAATACAGCGAGCGCCTGCTGGTGATTATCAGAGCAATGATGAATTATTTCGGCCTCCAACGCGATCTCTGGATCCCTTTTACCACTCATCTCATCGACCATAGACGTCCTCTTTCTCAGCAAATGCGAGGCAAGTAAACTTCGTGTCTTTTTGGGACAAGGAAACGTTTTCACTTTTAGCCTCTCTGAAAATAAAAGATGGTACTTTTTTGATTTTTGCACTTGAGTGAAAATATTTTAATATTTATTTCGTTTTGCTTCACAAAGATCGACTTCATTAGGGAAGCAGCGGTATGAGATTGTGTAGTTGACACTTGGATAATTTTCGTAGATCACAGGTGCACTTTATCAATCAACCGATGATCTATGAGAAATGTCGAAGTGTCAACTATGCAGTCTCAGAGTCTCCCTGGTTGTCATTCATATTACACTAGTACAGTCGCTCAAAAAAATATCTGAACACTATAAACTGACAGGCTCCTGTCAGACCTCTGTGGCAAGCAGCTGCTTGAGGGGGTATTTATTATTATTTTATGGTTGATTACAGAATTCAGAAAGAATATTTGGCAGCGATTTTTTTAGAAATTAGTGATCTGGCAACCTTCTTGTCACGTGACACGAAGGTTGCCAGATCACTAATTTCTAAAAAAATCGTTGCCAAATATTTTTTCTGAATTCTGTAATCAACCATAGTGTTCGGATATTTTTTTTGAGCGACTGTACAAGGAAGTGTTCGAGGATGGGTGGGACTGGCGAAAGCATGTCAATGAACGTGATATTTTGATTTTTTTTCTAATTTCCAAACGGTGATTAGGACAGGGGGTGGGGAGAGATGATGGTTCAAAATTTACTATTATTATTATAAAGAATAGCTGAGTTTAGGCCAAGGCTGAGACCAATAGCTCTGGCTCAGTTATAATTTAAATTACAAATTTTTCTCGTAATCGTAAGAAAAAATAGTAAAATAATGTCTTTTGATTACGATTTTAAACTTTTATCAGCATTTAGCGAATGAAATGATTAAACATTAATCAGCTTTTGATATTTTTTTCAGGTATTCTCTCTATTGTGTTATACCTTGCATTTATAAGAATTTTATTTAGGAATATTCAATGAGTTCTGAACATTTCCAGTATTTTTAGTCCCAAATGACAATGCGATTTTATTTTTGTTCTCAAGTAATTCTAATTATTGAATATTGTACTGAATAGTATATTTACGAAGAATGGAAAAGAATAAAAAATTTGATGATTATGTTTATGGAAAATTGAAAATTTCTTAAAAAGATTATGTTAAGTCAATTATTTTTTTCTAACTGGGCTGTAAAATTTGAGCTCCGAATTCATCTACGTTATAAATAAAGTTTGTTTTATGTCTAATAAAAACCCAAAAGATTTCATAAATTTCCAAAAGATTCAATAAACCAACACCTTGCCAGAAAAAGAAACAGAAGGTATGATTCTTTTTCTGACAAGGTGATGGTTTATTGAATCTCTGCTTCAGCAATTAAAATGTTGATTTCGAAATAAATTATTTTTCCTTTGCAGTCATTTGCGGAGAAGATTCCGATCTGCCAGTGTTATTCTCAATCACCTCCTGCGCTCTCCTGACCAATCTGACGTTGCAGACCAGTGAGCTGGGGATTCCTCACTTCGTGGTCAACGACAACCATTGTCCCATCGATAATGGCACTCTGCTGGCAGACAGGGTGCAGAAAAGAGACGTAACACAAGCTATCATGGATGTCATCCATCACAAAAGCTACAAAGACGATATCATCATTTTGCACGATGCCAATTATGGGAAGTTGAACATTAATAATTCACTCATGTGTTAGATCAATGCACAAAAAATTAGTACAAATATTTTTTAACTTAATAGATTATGATCTCCGACTTCATTTGTGGGGTGCTCTCCCTTTAGGTTCGATTTCATTCAAGCTCAATCTCCGTTAACTGCCGTTGATGGATTTTAATGTCTCTTATCGAATCATAGTACGACAACTACAACGTAATTGAGTGCAGATGAAGCTTTTTACAAAAGAGATTTATTTTATGAGCACTGATCAAGCAAGACACGTACACATCGAGAAGCACAACTAACTATGGCAAGGGGGACTAGTGCATAGGGGCCCGTCAGCAATAAGGGCCCGTCAGATTAAGTGACTCTTTACTTTTTCTTACAAAAATTATTCTTAATTAGGCTATATATCGATCCTATAAAATTCCATAAGAACATTATTTGTTATAATATGCTTTTAAAAAAGAAACACTAGTTGGATTATGACATATTATCTCATTAATAGTAATTGAACGAACCATTTCTTAACATCATCTTTTGTCCGCGTTAACTTACAGCATTTGCTTGTATTTTCCCTGTTAACCACCCCACCCCTGCAGCAGTAAAAACAGTTGGACTCTCCCAAACCCAACCCGTGCGATCACGTATATTACATTGTTCATGTTTCGAGATTCCAGTAACATCGTCTGTGCTCTGTGTGTCAGTGTTACAAATTATAACAGTTTAAAAGTCTCTTGTCGGCACATTTGTTTCACCATTTCGTTGTCATTTGTTTAGTAAAACGATATATTCATTGGTGCTATAGTCTAACTGAACAAGGGACAAGTATAAGCATAAGTCAGGAGCTGAGAAGCGCAAGGAGAGAAATAAAAAATTGGAAGTTATTAAGAAAGGGAGTAGAACTTTGTTTGAAGTCTGTAAAAGTGAATGTGGACAGTGAAGGTGCAAAAAATGCATGCCTGACTGCGCAACAGGCTTTTTTTCCCTCTGAATGTTATCATTGTGTCCAGAATAATTGCTATTAATGATTTGTAAAGATAAAAAGTTTTCAAGGGGGGCCCCCGAACATAATATTACATAGGGGCCCATAAATTCTCTCGGCGGCCCTGTACATAAGTATAACTTTTAAACAGAAAAGATTCCAGGGGAGGTAAATTTTATATGACGTTATCACACACACAACCAACAACTTTATGTCAATATTCCTTGATTTGTCTTTTAGAAAAAGCAATGAACTTTCTTTTCCTCTGCAGAAACGGACAGAACGGTGAAAGTTCTCCTCAAGGAATTAAGTCGACGAGATGTCCGTTACTCTTACCTGCTCATTGACACGAACGTCACACGATTTGTGCAGAAGGTTGGGCAAGTGAGAAGAGGATCCATGGAACTCAGCATCGTCGTGTTGGCTGACTTCAGCATCTTTAAATCGTTACTGGACAAAGTGAGTGTTTCACTTTAAGCTGTAATTGTAGGGTTGATTTCTCTTTTATCTTCACATTTTAAGTTGCGATCAAACGAAAAAATAAAACTCTGAACTGTGAAGTTAATAAAAATACCACCAATTAGCTTTAACATTAGCTTTTACCTTTCAGATTCTCAGACTTTGATCCATATTGAAGCATTTATTGACCATTATTTGTTTGCCTTTTCTAAGTCGGATTTAAAGTGTGCAATGTAGCAGGACTCTATGTAAAAAAGGGCTCATAGCTGGGTAAGGGAAGGTAAATTCATTGAATAGCTCTTTGCAGACAGATGGCAGCACCTGTTAAAGCCATCCAGTGATCTTTAATGTGGATAAGATATGTCTCTCCAACACGTATGGGGTTCGGTTTATAATATCCCATCCAATGGATGCAAATTTTCCAAGCCTGTCTTTCTCTTCTATCGGAAGTGGTCAGAACAATGGACACTGGAAATTGGGAACATCAGGTTACAAGCTTAGTGTATTACCGACTGTGCTAATAACCCACGTCACTATTTAAAAAGTGTCTGTTCAGACACTTTTCAAAGCTTTTCAAAGAAGAAAACACCAAATTTTAAAGCTTTTTCAAGAAAAATAACAACAAATTAATACATGATTTTGTTGTTTTTTCCTAGAGGCCCGTATACGAGATAAAGGAAAATTCCCCTCCACCTGATGACAGCAATACTCAAAACAATCCGTGGAGTATTTTCCTGGATTGGAATCAAGTTGATCTTCCAATTGAATATATATTATTTTGAAGTGCAATGGATGGCGAAAATGACTAAACACTGTCTTTAACTAGTGATTACTATGACAGAAAGAAATTTTAGAGGGGGGGGGAGGGGAGGGGCTGGATATTATTGGGAGTATTAAAAAATGCCGCTCTATCACCCCCCCCCCTCCCTTCCTCCTTTGATTCATTCTCGTTGCCAAAAGCCTCAGTTCAAAACAAACAAGTGAAAGGACAAGAGATCCCTTCACTCTTAATGAAAAGTTGCCCCAAAGATCCCAAAATTCAAAATCCAGCTTTCTAGATAAATTTAGATAATTTAAATCTACATAGGTAAATGATGCACTGGATAGCTGTGAGAAGGTAGATGCTCACATCCAGACCCCCGGATCTAAAAAATAAAATCGAGGGGGGAAGGGGAGGGGGCGGGAGACAAGAAACAGAAACAGTCGAGTCAGGAAAAATGTAAAGTTGGGGGGATGGTAGTTGATGCAAGATACTGATTTTCCGGTGCAGTACAATATTTGTCTCTTCCTCCTACAGGTCTTTAAAAATTTTCTTGAAAAATGAATGAAATATAAATAATTTAATATTTTTGCCGCTATTATATCCTTACTAGCATTCTGAAAGGGGGTGGGGGGGCATGGCCCCTTGTCCCCTCCTCTATATCCAGCCATGCAGTGACATCCATAACTGACGTAATAGCTATATTACTTTTTTGACATTTACTCTTTTGTCCTTCCAGATGTATGAATACGACATATTGGACCCCACAATCACCTATCTGATTGTTAACGATGGCTGGGAACCATCGAATCCTGAGATCGAAGAACCACAAAGGATCAGTTACAATATCGACATCCAGCTGATGCTCTTGAAGAGGAGACTAGGTGACGACATCTCCCGCTTCTTAGCCGACATTTCTGCGACTGCGAACAATAACTCGGAATTGTTTAACAGACAGGTAAGGGAGTCGTAGCAGATAAAAATCCATTCTGCTCACTGAAGTCTCAAACTCCTTTTCCCAGAAGTTTTTTCCCCCCTATAGACATGAGAAACTAAATATATACAGGGTGTCCCTGAATTCATGGCCCAAATGTGAGAGGGTGGTAGTATACACCGAACCCACCAACATTTGTCATAGAATATGCGGCCGCAAACGCAGTGAGGAGTCGGAAATTAAGGACAGACACAGAGGTTTCCAGAGTGACATTTATTGGATATCATTACAACAAATACTCAAACGTCCGCCCACCAACGTTGATACAGCCAGCACAACGGCGGAGTAGTGATCGGTGTACCTGCTCGTAAACACCGTGCTTGTCGCGCACATCGGCGGCTGAAAATGGTGGGGTTTGGTCGATCCAGCGCTTTTAAGCCGTGCCGCCTCGTCTGCGCCCCCTACCGGCACCGGGCTGCGTTTGCGGCCGCCTATTCTATGACGAATATTGGTGGGTTCGGTGTGTACTACCATCCCCTCACGTTTGGGCCATGAATTCAGGGACACCCTGTATACAGGCGAGTCTCCGGTTAGGAACGAGAACATCTGAAGGACGTTTGTAACCCAATTTTGTAAGTAAATCGGAACTTGTACTTACGTAAATGTTCTTAAATATCCGTTAATGAAATACCGGCAAAAAATAACGTTTCAAAGCTTTTATTTTACCGGAAAATATCTCAAGCTTATAATAATGACAATGTAGTTTTACCGGAAAATATCTCAAGCTTATAAATAATGACAATGTAGTCAGTAAATTGCACAACATAAACATTTCAACATAAAAGTTTTCACAGCTATAGTACTTGTACCTTATGCGTAAACACCGGTAGTTTCTGTAAACGATAATGATGCATCATGGAGCTGGTGGTGGTGGTGGTGGGGCTCAGTCGATTGCGCGCCAGGCTCGTAATCTGTAGTTCTCAGGTTCGAGTCCCAACTGGGTCAACGTTGAGAGTTATCTCCGCAAAACTCCCCGCCCTGCCCACGGTCAGTAGAAGAAACCGATGGGTTTGGAAAGGCCGCCATCCGTCGAATGGGACATTAAGCCGTGGCCCCGTGTGCGGGAGAGCCATACCCTGTGCACGTTAAAGAACACGCTGGATGGCCTTGACAGGAGGCTACCATCTGTCTCCCAACAGCTGTTCTAGTGGGTCCCCTCCACCAACTTTCTCTGAGCCTTCGGGGAACTTGTGACCTAGCCATTTAGCCCATGGAGTGCAAAAAAGTGCCGCTCAGAGGTAAAACAACCCAACCCATGGAGCTGGAGTAGTTGGAGATGAAGAATGTTTTGAAGATGATGGTACCTGTGCTACTGGTGGTCTTTCAACTCCTGAAAAGAATTGATGCAATGTAGTCTGAACAGACAGTTTGTTTTTCTCTTCGTAAATCTTTTTGTAGCACCGAATAGCTTCGGTAACACCTCGAAAGATCTTGGTGAGTCTCTTAGCATTAGGGTTTTGCTCTTCAAATTTTGCCATTCCTGCTCCTGAGGGTCTTCGAATGAGACTTGGGTAGGATTTCCCAATGACTGAAATATTTCACCCGATAAGAAAAATTAAAATAATATTTTGTGCGAAATAGAATTTTATACATTTTTTTTTTCAAATTTTATTTTTAGTATCGGACGTACACTAGGTGTTAAAATAAAATCATACAAAGACATGTTTTGGATTTCAAAGCAGGAAGGCAAGTTTGAGATTTCGCGCAAGACAACAGGATTTTCGGGGAGGTGGGAATTCGACCCCCCCCCCTGGTGCTCTCCCTGGATACGTCCCTGTTCTGTGGCTCCCGATGTACAGTCGCTCAAAAAAATATCCGAACACTATGGTTGATTACAGAATTCAGGAAAAATATCTGGCAACGATTTTTTTAGAAATTAGTTACGAAGGTTGCCAGATCACTAATTATTACTAAGGTTGCCAGATCACTAATTTTTAAAAAAGTCGTTGCCAGATATTTTTTCTGAATTCTGTAATCAACCATAGTGTTCGGATATTTTTTTTGAGCGACTGTACCTGATTGAACGATCCCAAATTTCGTATGCGGGTTCTTCCTGTGAGACTCTAGGTTGAGTTAAAAATTCAGATCCCTAGCTGCAGTGGGGCGCATTAAAATAATAATGCTTTTAGAAATGTTTGGAATCTGACAACAATAATTATTATATTATTTACATTATAATGTATGTGTTATAACATTAATGTTATTCTGGTAGGAATAACATGGTAAATATTTTTGCTTCTAGCAAGTCCCCTTCCCCTTTAGAATTTCTACTTGAAATTTGGCACTGCAACCCGGAAGACAACCAGAAACATTCTCTGAAAATTTGAAGTGTCTACTATGATTACCCGATGAGTTATAGCTTTCATAGACACACACGTCTATCATATTTATTTATTTATTTATTCAACTTTACAGATATTTGAGAGGTCCTTATACAGGCTTTCTCATTATGCATTTTTTAAAAATAATTAACTATAATACTTTTTTAGTTAATTTTCATTTTACTCTTTTTTGTTTTTGTTTATTTATTTATTTAATTATTTATTTTTTAGATTCTGTTCCATAAATCTGTAGAGATTAGAAATTCAAATAAAAATTTATAACTTTTAATTTTAGAATCAAAATCTTTCTGGTTCAAAATTAAATCAGTTCTAATCTCCTGAAACCCATGTTCCTCTAGTGATTTAAGGAATTTTTTCCTTTGAGTTGTGTTGTTTATACAGTTAAGTAAAATATGATCAATTGTTTCGGGTACGTTGCAGTTTGGAGAGTTTAAGATGAAAGTTTAAGATAAAATTTTTAAAGTTTCGAAAGTTTAAGATAAAATTTTTAAAGTTTTGAAAGTTTAAGATAAAATTTTTAAAGTTTTGAAAGTTTAAGATAAAATTTTGTTTGATTTAGCATTGCTGTATTTGTTCTAAGTCTATAGAGGATATTTAATTGTCTTCTTGTAAACGGTAGATTTTGAATATAATTAATATTTTTTGAAAGAACGTATCTAAAGTTGTTATTTTTTAATGATGCTTCAATTTGAAAGAATTGTTCGGTCAATTTAAATTCTATTTTTTTAATATCTTTTTTATAGTGTTATAAAAATTGAAGCAGTTGCTAATTTTGTTAAGTTTATGAGCATTTTCTTTAGTGTTTGTCTGTCATACACACACACATAGACAGACACCTTTAATTTTTATATATATTATCAAATCGGATATATACCATATAATTGTTGCCTTTCTGATTTTCTTCAGATTCCTCATCTTACACGGGAAGATACATTCATCGCTGGAGCAGTATCTGGAGTGATGCTGGCTGTGGAACAGGTGATGAGGATGGAAGAGATGCCTTTTGGATGGTGTCCTTCTCGTCTCAGAGTTAGAAACGAAACTTTTGCAGCCTTTATTTACGTAAGTGATGGAAGATATATATATTGCAAATAATCTGTTTTAATCCATTACCAACCTTACACAGGCACATAGCATGGAAATGTTTTCGGAAGGAGAGGCGTGGCGGCGGGGGGGGGGGGACAGGAATAAATGGGACGAAAGGAAAAATATTGAATATCAAGATGGGTGGCTTTGACGGGAGACTCATCTGCCTCGCAGCAGCTGTTCAGTGGGTCCCCTTCTCCCACCGTTGTCCATACTCTTGGGGGTCCTTGTGACCTGAGGCAGGGTGGCTCAGTCAGTAGCACGTCAGGCTGGTAATTCGCAGTTCCCAGGTTCGAGCCCCAATTGGGCCAGCATTCAGATTTGTCTCCGCAAAACTCCTCGGTCAATAGGGGATGGGCTTGGAAAGGGCGCCGTCCATCAGATGGGACCTTAAACCGTGGTTCCGTGTGCGGGAGAACCATATCCTGTGCACCTCAAAGAACACGATGAATGGCCTTGATGGGAGGCTACCATCTGTTTCCCAACAGCTGTCCAGTGAGTCCCCTCCCCTAACCATCTGAGCCTTTGGGGTCCTCAGGACCTGGCCATTTAGCCCATTGTGTGCAAAAAAGGGCTCCTCATAAGTGAAACAATCCAACCTAAATGGTACATAATTGAATATAATAAAATAACAAACAGTTAAAAGAAAATTAATATAGAAAAAAATAATTAATTTCCAAATTCTGAACCTTTTTTCAACGTTAGAAATTTGTGAGAGGGAGATTCATGGACCATTCCCTTAGCTCCACGGTTGATCCTGGAAATAATGAAATACTTTTCTTCTAGGGAAACAATATGAACAATCGATAGAACAAAAAAAAGCAAATACCATTCACATTTAACAAATCACCGATACACATGATAATAACGTCACGTGTTTGTATATCTTTAGGATCACCTTTAAACGACTTATTAAATCAATGACACTTTTAAGGTGAAGCTCGATTTCATTTCTCCCTCAGGGTTTTCTGAGTTCTAATAAGGTGTCAGCTGATGCAATAATCTACGATCTGATGCGAAATATTCCCGTGGATACAGAAAAGGATATCTTTCGCCACGTGGCTCAATGGACAGCTCGTGAAGTCCCAAGGTACCGTGAAGTAGAGTCTGAGAGAAAACTGCTCTTCGAAAACAGAACTATTAAAATAGCACTTCCTTTCGTAAGTATTGCTTTTTCCTTTATCTATAATCTAGGTTCGAATTCCGCCTGGGCCAGTCTCCCCGCCCTGCCCTGGGTCAGTAAGGGACACTGATGGGCTTGGAAATACTTCCATCCGTCGGATGGGACGTTAAGCCGTGGCCCCGTGTGCGGGAGAGCTATACCCTGTGCACGTTAAAGAACAGGCTGGATGACCTTGACGGCAAGCTACCATCTGTCTCCCAACAGTTCCAGTGGGTCCCCTCCCCTCAGCCTTCTATGAGACTCGGGGTCCTTGCGACCTAGCCATTTAACTAATTGTAGGTAAAAAGTGCCGCTCAGAGGTAAATCAACCCAACCCTTTTATCTATAATCAGTGCTAAGGATATAAACGATGGGCATCACCTATAGTCCTGCGAATCGACACGTTCTTGTTTAAATCAAATGCATTTCTAATCATCTGCCTATTGCCAGGGTTTCCCGGTTCGAATCTCAACTGGGCCTGCTTTGAGATTTAGCTGCGTTAGCCCCCGCTTCTGCCCTCAGTGAGAAAGAGGATATCGATGGGTTCGTAAAGGCCACCATTTACAGGATGGGAGTGGTCTTTTGATCAGGAGAGCCACCCTCTGTGAACGTTAACGAGCATGCTGGATGGTCTTGATGGGAGATTTCCATATATCTAATAGTTGTCCAGTGGATCTTCTTCCCCAACTTTCTCTGATCCTTTGGGGTTCTTGTGACCTGGCCACTTAGCCCATTGTGCGCAAAAAAAGTGCTGTTCAAAAGCAACCCAAAGCCTATTGTCACGGGGAGGGGTTGGCTCAGTCGGTAGATCGCCAGGCTTATCATATGATGTTCTCAGGTTCGAGTCCCATCTGTGCTTGCGGTGAGATTTCTCTCTCAGAGAGAACTTCTGAAGGGCTTCGAAAGACCATGTTCCGTCTGATGGGAAGTTAAGCGATGGCTCATTAAGTAGGAATATATACCCATTCAACTTAAAAGAATACAGTCCTGACGGGAGGCGTCCATCTTTTTTTGGTAACAGCTGTCCGTTGGATCCTCACCCAGCTCTTAGCCCTTGGGTTGGATTGTTTTACCTCTGAGCTGCACTTTTTTGAGCACAACGGGCTAAATGGCCGGGCCACTAGAACCCCGAGGGCTCAGAAAGAGTTGGGGAACAGGACCCACTGGACAGCTGTTTGCAGACAATGATAGCCTCCCGTCAAGACCATCTAGAGCAGGCATTGGCAACCTATGACCCGCGGGTCACCAAGTGACCCATTTGATAATTTCAAGTGACCCACTTGAGTTCCGCAAATAAAGTATAATAAAAACATAAACATGAAACAAACACTTTGAGAAAGTATAAATAATAAGATTAACATTTTGGTTTGATTACAAAGTTGCAGAAATGAACATAGGCGGAATACAGCGACATTGTCTGAACCAATCTCATCATTACTCGACGAGTGTGTCATTTGTTTATTCACGTTAAAGACGAAGTAGATGTAAACAAGAGTAGATGTGTGATCAGGGCTCCTATTGGTCGGCTGGGCTCTCTGACTGCGTGCCACCTGCAGCCGACCAATAGGAGCCCTGCCCACCTGCTGATCACGCATCTACTCTTGTCTAGTTTACTTCGTCTTTAACGTGAATAAACAGTAGTTCAGAAGCGCGAGAACAGTTACCTAAGCGAAATAATTATTATTTTTATTACCATGGACAATAAAAAAGCAAAGAAGAGATTATTTCAAGATGTGTGGACTGAAAAGTATGGATGTATGGAAAATGATGACAAATTGATATGTACTTTATGTACAGATATAATTACCGCCAGGACTTACAAAACACTTTTCTTCAAAACATAAAGATGTGAGTGAAATGCCAAATGATGAAAAATATGAATACATTGCTAAATGTGTGTTAAATTATGGTAAACAAAATAAATTTTTGAAGAGATTTGTTACCAGCCACAATTACGCTACATCTGCCAGCTTTATTGCAGCTCTTAGTATTGGTACCAACGAAAAACCGTTTACAAATGGCGAATTTTTGAAAAACGCATTCATAAATTGTTCCGAACGCTTATTCAGTGACTTCGCAAATAAAAAACAAATAATTGAGAGAGTTAAAGAAATGCCATTGTCGGCCAGAACAGTTCAGCATCACATTGAAGATATGGCAAAAAATATTGACGCACAGGTCAAAAATGATTTGTTATCTAGGGACGTAATTAGCATTGCACTCGATGAAAGTACCGATGTAAATAGTATGGCTAGGCTGGCAATTATTATTAGATTTGATTCAATAAATAGTTCGAACGTCAATGAAGAATTATGCGTTCTTGCTTCAATGAATGACACGACCAAAGGCATTGATATTTTCCGTCAAGTACAAGAGTTTACAAATTTCAAAAATGGGAAAATATTGGATTTAAAAAGTAAATTGTTTTCCATAACAACTGATGGTGCTCCAGCTATGAGAGGAAAAAATGTTGGATTTGTGAAATTAATGGAAAATGAACTTGGCCTCCCACTTTTATCGTTCCATTGTATCATACATGAAGAAAATTTATTTGCAAAGGCATCGACGCAACAACTTAAGGATGTAATGGAAAAGATTGTTAAGTCGTAAACATAATAGTAGCACGATCTGCATTAACAAACAGGCGCTTCAAATCATTTTTGGAGGAAATTGAATCAAATTGCGTGCTTTGATGATATACAAATATTTCTTTACGAAATCGGTGAAAATGATCTCGAGCTCAATGATAAACAATGGTTTTTAAGATTTTTGTTCTTAAGAGACATAATGAACCATTATAATGATTTCAACGTACGACTTCAAGGAAATAACCACACAATTTTGAAAATGTACGAGGAATGGAAGAGTTTTTGTTCGAAATTAATATTATTTGAAACTGACATAAAAACTAAAATATTTCTTTTCTTTCCCTTACTAAAAAGCCAACATGAGAAAGAAAATATCGATGAAAGCAATCTAAATATGTTCGAAAGTTGTATTTTGAAGATTAAAAGTGAATTTGAAAGTAGATTTCAAAGTTTTAAGAAGCACAGCGAAATGTTTACATTTATAATAAAGCCCGACGAAATAGAGGAAAATGTTTTAGATTTGCAGTATTTTGAATATCTTAAAATTGACAATTTAAGTTTAGAAATGATTGATTTTAAAAGTCAACATTGCGGATGGACAAATTCAAGACATTGCGGAAAGATTTAGAAAACACGGAAGATCTTCTTATGATATCATCGTGTTGGGCATCACTTCCTACAAAGTTTTCATCTTTGAAAAAAATTGGCTTTGCCATTTTGTCCGCGTTCGGTTCTACTTATGTGAATAAATATTTTCAAACATGAAATTTATTTTAAGTAAGAACAGGAGCAGATTAACTACCGAAAATTCAGACGATTGTATTCGTCTTAAGGTGACTAAGTATGAACCAGACTTTACTAAATTGATGTCACAAATTCAGCATCAGGGGAGCCATTGATAACGAAGAGAACGCTTATAAATAAAGTTCATAAATTATTAATGAATTAAAACTTGACAATTATATTTGTTTTTATAATAATTAGAATTATAATTTTTTTTTTATCTTTTGAGTTTAAAAGCATATTGTAATAGTTTTCTCAATAAAATGTATCTTATTAATCACTAACGGACTGTTTTAAAATGAAAATACCCATTGACCCAAACTGTCTTCTTAATAGTCACATTTTGGTTGATTTTGACCCGCAGCCAAAAAAGGTTGCCGACATCTGATCTAGAGTGTTCTTTAACGTGCAAGGGTATGACTCTCTGCACAAGGAGCCACGACTTAACGTCCCATCCGACGGATAGCGGCCTTTCCAAGTCCATCGGTATCCCAGCTCTGAAGATCTTCATGCTAGACAAGTACAATGCATACATTATATTTTGCTTATTTTTACAGTATATGTTTGTGTATGTTCATAATTGTATTGATATTGTGTACTGTAGTTTCTTTCACTGACATGGAAAATGGGTATGGAAGATTTTGTAGTCCAAAAATGACATATTTATCTTTATTAATGGATTATTTTTCAATCGATTTACGTTTTAACCACTTGTTATTTGATCTCTGAGAGTATTAGGCGTTTTCCTTCCTAAGAAGGAAAATGATGACCAAACCTTGCACCCCTAATTGATCTTCAGGGATTCAAAATGACGGAAAAGAAAAAAACACAATCGTAGGTTTCTTGCTGGGAGCCACGCTCTATGGACCTCTCCTTATGACAGTCACTGGTAAGCATATAGACTTGCACTGCCATCTGGTGAGAATTATTACAATTAAACAAAACGTCCCATGGCCGAGTGGTTAGCGCGCTTCGCTACTGATCTAAGGGACCTGGGTTCGAGCCCCGGGTAAGGCATGGATGTGTGTGTGTGTGTCGTTTTTATGCTGAGGTCCTGCCATTCTCTCAGACCTTCTATGGCATATAAACTGACAGACTCCTGTCAGACCTCTGTGGCATGCAGCTGCTTGAGGGGGTATTTATTTATTTTTTTTTTGTGAATGTAAGATGTAAAAGAAAATTATGTTCACTCATCTGATATCAGTGGCGTTTTTAAGGAGGAGGTTTTTTTTTTTTGAAAAGCTAGTTAGGAGTTAAGGTTCAACCTCCCCAAATGAAAATTTATTTTGCATTTTATATATAAACATATGTTTATATATCTCATGCCATGTATGGCATGCGATTAACAGATGAATAGGGATTGCTGCTGGAACTTTTAAGAATCTATGGAGAGTGTGGAGAAATCGGCGTATACACCTAAAGAATAAAATTAGACTGTATAATAGTTTGGTTCTTTCTAGGGTTAGTTATGGTAGTGAAACTTGGGCACTTTGTAAACAAGATAACAGGAAACTAGATGCTTTTGATTCTAGATGTTTACGCAGTATCTTGGGCATTAGGTGGTTCAATTTTGTAAGTAATGGTGAGATTAGGCAAAGAAGTCGGCAACCTCCTTTAAGCAGCATATTGTGCAGAGACTGACCTCGTTGGTTTGGCCATGTTGCCCGTATGGATAATTATAGATTGACGAATAGGGTTATGAACAGTGTGCCTAAAGGCCTCAGAAAGAGAGGGAGATGTAGCTCAGGACAGATATGCTTGGAGAATTAAACTGCACGATCTGGTTGGATCTCCGTAGCCCATGGCTGCTTGAGGAGGAGGAGGATGATTAAGATGAAGAACAAATTTTTACGATTTAATTTCAAATCTACTTTTATTGTTGGCACTAGAGATGAGTTCGTGCCCAGGCTTGAGCTCAGTCATAATTTAAATTTCTAAGCTCGTATGGCTACTGATTAAAGGGACCTGAGTTCGAGATCCGGGTAAACCCATGGATGTTTGTGTTGTTTTTCTGCTGAGATCTCGCCCAGTGGCAGTCATAAGGAGGGGACCACGGGGGCCATGGCTTCCTCTAAGGGACACGCAAGTGTTTCATTTTTTCATTTCAACAGCGAGCCAATTTCTTTTCCAAGGAGGTAAATTCCTGACGCCTTCAGTACCCCATATGAAGGCAAATGTAAAGATGTATAAAGTTGGGTTGTTTTACCTCTGAGTGGCACTTTTTTTCACACCGTGGGCTAAATGGCCAGATCACATGGACCCCGAAGGCTTAGAGACGGTTGGGGGAGGGGATACACTGGAAAGCTGTTGGAAGACAGATGGGTAGCTTCCCGTCAAGGCTATCCAGCGTGTTCTTTAACGTACACAGGATATGGTTCTCCTATACATGGAGCCACTGCTTAAGGTCCCATCCGACGGACGGCGACCTTTCCAAGCCCATCGGCGTCCCCTACTGACCGTGGGCAGGGCGGGGAGTTTTTTGCGGAAATAAATCAACCCCCATTTGACCTTGAATGCATCACCGGATCTGAAAATTCTTATTTCCGGGTTTTACTGCCTGAAATAAACCTATTCACCAATTTTTAGCTCTCCAACATGGTATATCGTAATTTGACCTTAAAGGACCCATCACATCCAAGATTTGGAATAATTTATGAGATCTACAATTCAAAATCTTGCCAGGTACCAAATTTTTAGCCCTCTTAACAGGCAAATCTAAATTTGGCCTTTGATTTCGAACCGAATTCTTTGGATCCGAAATTTCGTAACGTTTTTCATATTTACAACCAAAACACCCCAGATGCCAATTTTCACGCACTCGTGGCATAGTTCATCGTAGCTTGATTTCTAGTACTCATAGATCATGGTTTGACCTCTGTGTAACCTCTATTTGATCTTGAGTGACAAGTCAGGGGTCCAGTTTCGGATTTTTCCCGAGATCGACCCGAATTCCTTCTAGGTGCAAATTTTAAGATTTGTACTATTTCTGCTTCGTAGTTAGAATTGGCGTTATCCCCTGTCAGTCCATTATTCACAATCGTCTATATATATATTAGATGAAGAATGGCAACACATCCTCAGTGATGAGTCCCAGTTCAGCCTTGATGCTGATGATCATCCCATCTATATTCTGTAGATGATATGGTCAGAGGGAGAACCCAGCCGTCGTATGCAAAGGCCATACTGTTCACCTACAGAGTATCTTCATTTGTGGAGCCATTAGTTACGACAGCAGCTCACCATTGTTTCATGTAATCGGTAACGTCAATGCCTGAGGATAGATCTCCGACATCCTATGGTCAATCACACTACCATTTCTGCCTGGTATTTTTAATGACATTTCCCAGCAAGATAACACTCGCCCACATATTGCTGCCCATCTTTAGGATATGTCTACAAGGTACTCAAACAATTCCATGATCAGCCATGTCTCAAAACCTGTCGCTCATCAAGCAAGGTTTGGACATGGTTGGACATTATCTACCAGCCCATCTTCAACCACCCCAAAATACAGCAACGCTAAGGGACCGTGAAATATGGCATGATGAGACATTCTTGAGGCCAGAACAGAGAATTATCTGTATCTTACATTATGTATTACATGATGTATTAAACATCAGAAATCTCAAGCCGTGATGTGTCACTGAATGTATCACGAACAAGGCGATTTCAGTAAAGACTAAAGGACATATATTTTTAAACACAGTTTAATATTATGATTTCACTGTAAACGTATACACTGAGATGCTAGTTTATTAGATACACCTACCTAAGAGTAGTGAAGGAAATATGGCTGTCATTATATAGATATTGATTCCTGTTTTTTTTTAATGGAAAAAAAAATGCTGAAATCTCGTGCCTTCTTCACAGATCTCTTCTATTGCGTATTATATTGACAGACTTCTGTCAGTAGTCCATAACAGCTGGGCTGCAAGAAATAATTCATTCTATATGCAGAAGTTTATATCATTTATTGTTTCACGTTTAATCTATCGAAAATGAACCATTGGGATCCTAGGTAGGACTCAGTCCGATTTTGCCAATTCTCTGTTCTGGTCCAGTTTCCAAAAGTGGACAGCAAAGGGTTAAATTTAATTGAAGGCAGTAGATAGCAGACAGGAAAAAAAATTGGACTGTAAAGTGTTCCAGCTTTAAATATAAATGTATTTTTGCTTCCAAAGTTCCATGTATCATTTGTTGTCATTGTTATTTTATTTCTAATAAAACAATTTTGATATTTTTTTGCATTCATATTTAAAAGCCATAAAACATATTCACTTCTCTCTTCATTGTAATTTAAACAATTAAATACTTAACCTTAAATACTACCTCTAATTGGACTATTAATATAATTAGAGACCTTTTGTGTGTACTAAATAGGAATGTCCGATTAATAAACTCTAACAAACTTTTGTTTCCGTCATTTACAGAATCCTCCTTATACTTTTCAAAACGGAAACGGAAGTGAAGAAGAAAGCGAAGGAGCTTTGAATAAACTCTTTGAATACTTAACAAAGTTTCTGAAATTCAGGTAAGAAATAGGCTAGCAACTTTCCTCTTCAAATTCAACAGTCCTAGGAGTACAAAAATAAAAGGGAGTTCTATCAGAAATAGATTGAGTTGGGTTGTTTTTACCTCTTTCTTTTTACATACAACAGGCTAAATGGCCAGGTCACAAGGACCCCAGAGTGTCAGAGAAGGTTGTGGATAGATGACCTACTGGACAGCTTCTAGGAAACAGATGGTAGCCTCTCATCAGTCATTTAGCATGTTCTTTAATGTGCATAGGGTATGGCTCACCTGCACACGAGGCTACAGCTTAACCTCCCATCCGTGCAGATCAGTGTCCCCTACTGACTGTGAGATAATTCTCAACGCTGGCCTAGGTGGGACTCGAACCTGGAAACTGCAGATTACGAGCCTGGAGCACTACCAACTAAACTACAACCATCAGAGATGATTCCATTTTTTAATGCAACGCGAGGTGGCCAGGAGGGAGGACGTAGGTGAAATTTGGTTGACCACGTAATCAAGTATTTACGGATTTAGAGGAGATCGAAGTATGTTAAAAAATGGATAAAACTCCATGGGCTTCCTTCCCTTGGAAGACTTCAAGCAATATGCACTGTCGATGACTGGTATCCACATAATACCAGGCGGTCACGTGGACATGGATCACACACACACATATATATATATACAGTATATACACTGAGTGATCATTGAATTATGACACGTCCCTCCCCTCCATAAACGTTAGTGAGAGCTAACTACTAAGTTCTGCAACTTCTAAAATAAGCGGTTTATGAGAAAATATGACTGAAAATAAATTGCAGTTTTCAAACAAGTCTCTTAATTCTTGATTTTCAACAATATTTGCTTTGTACTTAGAGTTTTGGAAGTTTGTATATTAAACAACAGCAATGCCAAACATTAGAATTTACTTCAGAAGTTAATTACACAGTCGTATCAGAATAATACTTCAGAAGTTAACACAGTTGTATCAGAATAATATGACCACCTACCATAGTATTTGTATAATAGGTGGTCATATTATTCTGATACGACTGTGTATATTTTGGACAAGAAGCATTATTTCAAACCATTTAATGCAGTAGGTGTAAGTAGCGGTGCACCGCTACTTTTGTATATTTTAAAAATTTGTGTAAACAATTCTTTCAATATTTTAAAATTTTCTTCAGACTTTTATTGTTGATGCTAAATATTCAAACTTCCATAATTATTTAAATACTAAGCGAATTTTATTGAAAGTTGAGAAGACTCGGTTGAGAACTGTATCTTCAGTCATATTTTTTCAGAAAGACGCTTATTTTAGATGTTATAGAGCTACGAATTTCGCTTCCCATTGACATAACATGGGGGAAGAGGAGATAGTGATAAAAATTCAATGATCACCAAGTGCAGATAATTGTAAATCAAACAGATTACTGTGAAAAGAAGTATATGCGAATTACAATATAACTATACTCCTTTCCATTGAACACTATACGTATGTGAAGGGGAGGGGGCGTGTCATGATTCAATGATCACTCAGTGCCATTGAACCACCATGGCCAACAGCTCGCTTAATGTTTATGCAGATTATCTTCCTGGTTTTGAAACATACACAGTCGTATCAAAATAATATGACCATTTACCATGGTAGTGGGGTGGGGGTGGCGCGCCAGGCTCGGTCGGTAGCGCGCCAGGTCAGTCGGTAGCGCGCCAGGCTCGTAATCTGTAGTTCCGAGATTCGAGTCCCAACTGGGTCAGCGTTGAGATTTGTCTCCCAAAACTCTCCGCACTGCTCATGGTCAGTAGGAGACACCGATGGACTTGGAAAGGCCGCCGTCGATCGGATGGGACGTTAAGCCGTGGTCCCGTGTGCGGGAGAGCCACACCTTGCGCACATTAAAGGATACGCTGGATGGCCTTGACGGGAGGCTACCATCTGTCTCCCAACAGCTGTTCCAGTGGGTCCACTCCCCCAACATTCTCTGAGCCTTCGGAGTCCTTGGAACCTGGCTATTTAGCCCATGGAGTGCAAAAACGTGCCGCTCAGAGGAAAAACAACCCAACCTACCATAGTGTATGTATGGTAGGTGGTCATATTATTCTGATAAGACTGTGTATATTCAGGGCCGCGACTAGCCAATTTTGTGCCATGGGCAGGTGCACCGACGTGCTATACCTTATGTACAAACTGCATTAAATTTAAATTATGATGCAAGTTTCTAGTGTATATAAGTTTAGATGGCCGACATTTTTGTATTTGCAAACTTTCCTTTTATGACTTCCAGCATTTTTTTTTTTTGCTATTAAAGAAATTACGATTTATTTTAAAATGAAAACAATTCGAATTCTGAAGCTACTTGTTTATAATGGCTTTTTCCAATGACGTATTTTTTTTCATAATAATTTAATAAACAATTTTTTTCACTTTGTCGTCTGGAAGAATAGTAAAACATTCTGCATAGGTAAGACTTGCTAAAGTCACATTTCTTAACTACTGAAATACGTGAAAAACTATTTTAGCGCTAAATAATAAAGTAATTAAATATACCTGCAATGACGTAGTCTTCAGTGAATCCCTTGAATTTTAGGTATTCCACATGCAATCCGGAATCCCTCCTTTTATAAGATTATAATGGTGATCATTACAAGAGTAGATACTACTCAGCTATATGAACCAACAGAGCTTCTTGAAAGTTCTCTCCACCTGTGACGTTATTAATCACGTGATTCAAATTTGTCATGGCCTTATCATCAAGATATCCGTCAAGATAGCCGTTATTATATCAAGTTAGCAGTTATTATATCAAGATAGCCGTCCCGTGGCCGAGTGGTTAGCGCGCTTGGCTACTGATCAAGCCCATCGGTGTCCCCTACTGACCGTGGGCAGGATGGAGAATTTTGCGGAGATAAATCTCAACGCTGACAAAAAAAAAGGCAAACCAACAAATTGTGAGAGCTGCATAATTATAATCTTTATTGGGTCAAGAGTCATAACAGGAAAAAAGAAACCGCAGGTTATTTTAACAAAAATAAAACTATAACCTAGAAGTTTAATATAGATATATTCAAGTGTATACAGTGAAACTTTAGAAACGAATTATCAAAAAATCTATCATTCATCAGGATGACTTTTGAGTTTTTCTTCTCGACCAACTTAATCAAATTTGGAGTGTATTTAGAGAATTTGAATTGAATCAGCGCTTTCAAACTATCGTCTGCCAACTTGCTTTTCTGCTTGCTTCTAATGAAAATATTAAAACTTTTTCATAGCTGAATGTCAAAACAAAAGCGTCACTGTTTAAAGTGCTCAAAGCCGTCGGTTTCCGACACCAGTTAGCTTTTGCACGTAGTAATAAAAAATTGACTATGTAATAATTCGAAATGTGCCTAGGACAGATGCTCCATTCACTCCTGCTTTGGCACTTCTCTGCCTATATTCCACATTTCATAGCTTTTGCACAGATTATTCTAATAAACATTTATAGAATGGAAGCTACGGAATTTGCAATATACATATTTCTGATTAAACGTTATTTTCAACGGCTTCCAAAAGGTTTCGATTTCTGTAGTCATTGCTGTAGTTTTACTGAAACTATCTGAAATGTATGCAGATTTTCTCTCTCTTAGGTACGAGGTCCTGCAACCAGAAGACAACGAGTGGGGAGTCAAAATTTCAGATGTTGAATGGAGTGGAGCAGTGAAAATGCTCTTGGACAGAGTTAAGTTCGAAAGTAATTTCTGTATAATACAAACTGAATTTTTTCAGTTCCATTACAAGTTTCCAGGAGCTACATATTTACTAAAATAAGGAAAAGAAAACCTGAAATATAATTCCTGAATTGAAATTTGAAAAAAAATCTCTCTTTAAGTTGACTGCATTCGGTGGTGTCATTCCAACTTTACAGTAAGCTCTTTAAATATCAGCCCCTTTGGGAATTGAGAGGTGCCAGGTTTAAAAAATTTCCGGGTTTTAGGGAGTTATATTTAGAGGATGAGCAGTTTTGTAGAAGCACATTTCAATGAATATTAAGCACTAGCAACTGAATATTTTACATCTGACTATTAGCGTTTATCTTTTAATCATCTATTAATGATTAAAAGATAGCGCTAATGGTCTCAAATGTAAATAACAGTTCAAGATGTAAACAAATAATAATAAACAAAGTCGCAGCAAAGGTTGTCATGTAGTGCAATGGCAGTTTTAAAATGTGCGTAATGCCCACTAATCGGTTCACCTACTGGACTTACCCCAGTTTATTGTAGAAAAGCAGGAGAGCAGCTGAAAGAGAACATTCCGCAGAGTTTTATGTAGAGACCGTTTTGACAACGGCTACAAAGGAGCGGAGATAGATGGGTAAAAAATTAAAAAAATGTGGTTCAATCATGCTCAGCGATAGGATGCATACAGATTATAACAAAGGTCCTTGGCCGAGTGGTTAGCACGCTTGGCTACTAATCTAAGGGACCTGGGTTCGAGCCCCGGTTAAGGCATGGTTGTGCGTGTTGTTTTTCTGCTGAGGTCTTGCCATCCTCTCAGACCTTCTACTGTGGCATATATAAACTGACAGGCTCCTGTCAGACCTCTGTGGCAAGCAGCTGCTTGAGGGGGTATTTATTTATTTTAAATCTCTTAATTTCTGATGGTTATTTAATCTCCTATTTTAAGCAAAATAAATTTTGTAGTTCACGATTAGGATTATTCTATCCGTTCACGCCATGCAAATCATCAGCTACATACTGATTGGCTCACACTACGTTCGCTCGGCACAGATGCCAGACGCTGTGGTAGATTCATGTTGATAGCTGGTGCTTCTTCACTGTTGAATGGCTTGGTTTGTGTGTAAGCACTAAGAACATATGCATAAAAAAAGGTTTTCTACCATTGAATATATTCTGCATAATGAGGAACCTACATAATAATTGCATTGATATCATTTGGTTTAATTTTCGGTAAAAAATATATGCATATATTGCCTTTGTAACATGTGTAGGAACCTAAACAGTTGCATGTACTTGAGCTACGATTCTGACGTTTTGGCAATCAACACTAGTTGCATGTTTATGACATCTAATGGTGCAGCCATACAAGTTCTCCCTCTAGAATATATAGAACTCTGCAGCTCAGCTATTGAATTCTCCATAATCAGTAAATTCATAGAAACATTTCTGGGTGTAGCTCTTCACAGAATTTATATTAAATTGTGACACTCGATGCTCCACTATAAAAAGATAGTACTACATCCGATGGATGCCACCACAATTCTCGTTCTATAGCGATTGGAATACTCAAATTTCAAATTAATATTCGTGCTGTTTAGGCGCGGAGACCTGTCTTAAAGATTTAAGTATTTACTGAAGATACAAATTTCAGTCTTTTCATTCATCTCTGGAATGTACTGATAGCCCAGGAGGCTCTTCAGTTATTTCAGTCAATTTTCATGAAAACAAATCTGGAATTAGTTACTGTGTGTACAATTTAGTACGATAGTAGTACAGAAGTTTGCCAACGGATATTTGATAGCAGAGCCAGAGGGCCAAGTGGAGACTAAACAAATTCTCGGAATCACACACACACTTGTTCAGCCATTATAACAATGAAAGCTTACTACCTGCATTTTGAAGATGCTATTCTAATCTTAAGCTTAATTCGGAAGTCTTTGCGATATTGCATATATTCATTCTTCATTACGAAATGTATAACGACACAAGTGGAAGCAAAAATCAGAAGAATTACCACATGTCCAGAGTTTTTGGCATCAAGAGAATTTGGTTAATCTTTGAGTGATACTTTTTGCCCAGATGGGCTGATTTGGACAGGCCATAAAGGCCCTAAGGGTCAGAGAAGGTTGGGGGAGGGGGATCCACTGGACAGCTGTAACATGCACAGGGTATGGTCTCCTGCACCAAGAGAGATCTATGTATAACAGCTTGCGCCCTGGGCAGTTTAAATATACCCCTGATATGTCTACATATGACGATAGAACTGTTTTGACAGTTCTTGCACTTCCGGCACGATGCGTCCGGAAGGCCAAAATTGCAGGGGGAGAGGGGGGAGTTCAACAAAAATGTAATAATTATTTAAAACTTTTGTTTCAATTTTACGTCCTTCGACTGTTAGGTTTTCATAGGAGTGCAAAGATTTTTTATGCTTGGTTAACCGATTGCTTAGAACCTCTCTGTATGACGATGTAATGGAGCATAACCTCTGGATTAGGTAATATTTGAAGGAAAATCCATACTTTTAAGAATGTGCTGCTAGTGAAACAGCAAAAATATCGCCTTAGATGCATCATGTACTGTTTTGCTTACAGTCATGTCCAACGGCTATGATGAATTCTCTCTTACACCGAGAAATGGAAAATCGCAAGCATCAAAAAAAAAAAAAAAAAAAAAAATCAATGGTGTTCCAAGGCCAGGGTTTGTCAATTTGAAGGACTTTTTATTCTAATACATATCTTAAATGTGAAATGTTTTTGTTCTATCAGTTCTCACACATCACTCTTATCCTGCTAACTCTTCAACTTATGTAGTCACCAGTACTATCATCATAGGAAGTTTTATTTTCATTTCAAACACTACTGAATACTGTATTGATTTGAAAACGCCATTTTCAGTAATAATTGTATTCATAGCTGTCTTAGAATAGTTGGTGTATTATAATTTAAAGAAACTTAAGACCAGGATTCACTTACTTGTGAGTAACTTTCCTAATATTTCGACCCTTGACTGGGTTCATTTTCAGGGGAGGCTGTAGCGTTCTTGGAACTTTCTTTTGTAATATAGTTCCAAGAACCAAGAACGCTGCAACCTCCTCGGAAGACGACACCAGTCAGGGGTCGAAATATTGGAAAAGTTACTCACAAGTAAGTGAATCCCGGTCTTAATTTTTTTAAATTATAATACGCCTTTTTCATTTTTTTTTATTTGTTGAACAAATTGAAACATATAGTGCAGAGAATGTCCAGAAAGAAGTCGGTGTATTTACGTGACAAAATGTCAGTTTTATTTTTGGTCGTTTTGGAACACAGCTTTTCCTAGAACACTCTCTTGGTCTTTTCTAAAGCAATTTTTAATAAGGGACATTTCATCATAGTACCCAATTGATCATTCAACCTGTCGGTGCCACAAATTCTGGACATTTGCATATTATGGGTTTTAGCTTTTACTTGTGTTGAGTTATGCATTTATGTGACAAAGAAATAACCTGGTAAGAGAAAAAAAATATGCTCAATATCACAAACACAATATCAGAATGCAGCTCAAAACTATTTTAATTAGGATAACAGCTTCACCACACAGGATGCAGGCTTACACTGTCCTAATGGCTAAGTAAGTGGGTGTAGAATTCTCTGAATTTATGTCTCCACTTGTCCCCTTATTTTGCCATCTGGCAGCAACATCCATTGCTAAGCATCTGAGATGATACCAGTGTTCAATCGTACAAGGAAAATCCAATTTCCGAACTGATTTCGCAAAAACTGACTAAAACAAGATCCGAATCAAAAATTGCGACTTTCTAATAAAGCACTAATGATTGAAAATTCAGTGATTGGTGGAACCTAAAAATATTTTATGATTTGAAAAATGTGTGCTTGTTCACGAGAGTACGATCTTACTCTTTAACCGAAAAATATATATTATATTCTATGCAGGTGACATTTACATTTACCCGCAAAGAATGTAAAGCTCCTCACAGCATGAACTAGCGACCAAATTGCATCAAAATCACCCTTAATGATTTTAAAATGTATGGGCCTCGAAAAATATTTTTTGAACCATCCACGAAAAGCTACTTAGACCATGATCTGTTTGTTTATATTCTGTAATTGTGATATATGAATTATTCAAAGATGTTGAAATGTAAACTCTGAAAGAAATTTTAAGCCTACTAAGTGACTAATAAATCAACTCGCATTTGCAGAGAGTGGATCTTATTCCTTTCTTGGGCATAACACAAGGTCGCCACAAGATACTCGATTTCTCTGAGCCAGTCATGACCTCTGCTTGTGGAATCCTGGTTCAAAAGCCTAGAGAACCACCGAGAGCATTTATTTTTCTCAGGCCCTTCACTACTCAGGTAAAGGACATCTTTATTATATGCATATTTAAAACTTTTAGCCGTCCCATGGCCGAGTGGTTAGCGTGCTTGGCTACTTGATCTAAGGGACCAGGGTTCGAGTCCCGGGTAAGGCATGGATGTATGTGGCGTTTTTCTGCTGAGGTCCTGCTATCCTCTCAGATTCTTTTATTATGGCATATAAACTGGCAGTCTTCTGTCATACCTCTGTGGCAAGCAGCTGCTTGTGGGGGTATTTATTATTTATATTAATACTTAATTCTATATATTTTTAAAGGAATTCAGCTATTGTCACCGCATAACCCTCACATCGTGTTATAGGTCTTTTATTAAAAAAAATCACATCGTTGCAAACTATGAAGCACAAAAATTAACATTATTCAAAACATTACTTAAATAATTACCTGTTTCTTCAGCACAAAGTATCTTGTTATCCTATTCCTTCAAGCCCTGCACTTCTTTTTATTCTCACAGAGATTTATTGATACAGCCCTAACTCATTGGCAATAGATAGTTAGTTCGAATACCACTTACGTGTAGTAATTCAAGTAGCTTTAATAACCATACAAAACTTATCCGATTCAAATTTATTTCTTTTCTTTCACAGCTAATATACGAAAGTTGGAATTTTTGCAAAACATATTTAAAATGGCATACAATTGGGTTTTAAGCAGCGACTGGTGCGAAATATCCTTCATTATAAATCAGCGCATCTTGCATATGGAGTCCCAAGGGTGAACAAAAGAATCATTTCTCACTCACATCCACACACAAAAATAAATACACCCTCAAGTAGCTGCTTGCCACAGAGGTCTGACAGGAGCCTGTCAGTTTATATGCTATAGTAGAAGGTCTGAGAGGATGGCAGGACCTCAGCTGGAAAACGACACATACAACCATGCCTTATTCGGGGCTCGAACCCAGGTCCCTTAGATCAGTAGCCAAGCGCGCTAACCACTCAAGAAGTAAAAAAAAGCAATATTTTATTTAAAAAACCTCGTAATAATCAGTTAATAGTGATAAACTGAATGTATCATATTTCAAACTGATAATTTAATAAGAAATGTATGAAATTTAAGTGAAACATTTTAATTTATAATTATTGTGATTATACGGAAACCTCGTGTGTTTCCAATGCAGTAATAACATTTTCCCCTCCGTTTTAAAAATTTCTAGAAAAATGCACGAAGTACACATAAGTTTAAAATTTTTTTGCCTCCATTACCCTTTCTAGCATTCTCAAGGGGGAGAGGGTAATGTCCACCTCCCTCCTATATCTGTCCCTGTTCCTGAGTACAAGGTTTCAATAATCTACCAATGAATTTTCAGTTATGAACAGCCAATTGATACCCGAAAAATATTCGACTTGGAAGTGGGTAGGTTATTATCCACCTAATATTTTTTGTGTTCTTTCCTTGCTAAAATCCTGGGCATGTCTCTAGTAATTTCTGTTGTTAGCGAAATATACTGTATTTTACAGGTTTGGATATCGATAGCGATCATGATACCCATCATAGGTGTTGTACTACATTCTGTAAACTCATGGAGCCCTTATTATGGAAATAACTTTGACACCAAATGCAAGGAAGGATTATTCAAGCTACAGAACTGTATTTGGTATATCTATGGAGCGATTCTTCAGCAAGGTAACGTTTCAGAATATTAAATTTGTTTTCATTTCTATTTCGAAATGTGTTTTAGAGTAATGGTGTATAAGGTTGATTTCATGCTCAATAGAAAAAAAATTAACCATTTTGTGCTCTTAACTGTGTTAACTTTATAAATGGTGTTATGAACTTAGACAGGAGCTTCATCATCGAAAGAAAAGCTTTAATGACGAAAACATATTTTCTTTACATAAAGTATCTAATTGCTACATTGAAGTATTGCTCAAAGTTCCTATTACCAACATTGTTCAAACACCGCATTTTCCAAGTTTTGTTGAATTTATTTCTGTAAAACATTTAAGACCTACAAAAATTTACAGACATCTATTATATATTCACATTTTATAAGTTCAACATTACATCTGTACGGTGCAGAATACAGTAAAGGAAGTAAAAATAAAATAAAAACTCCCCACTTAAAATCTGCTTTCTAAGTATCTCTCTCTTTTATTATAAGAAAAGGGAAGATAGTATTCCCCTGCACAAGGGATAGAGATAACCTAGAAGCTATATCAGGATTGCCCTCGTTTCTCATACACACAAACCCGCTGGCTTAGCAGTCAGATACGCTAACCATATACCAGGTAGGGCAATACAGTGATACTCAAAAGTAAAGGATAATATATAAATTCGTACATAAGTCGAAGTATTTTTAAGGGAATGCAATGAAATTTGGTAAAGAGGTTTATAATTACATTAAAAATGTAAATCAAGCAGAAAATATTCATAATCGTATAATGTGCATGTGTTAAGATCATAAACGTGCAATTGATAAGTCCATGGAATAATACTTAAAGTCTGTTACGTACGACATTGGGGTATGTTAATATGAAGTTTGATCACCCCTGACAGCCATGCAGCTCAAGCAGACTCTTCATACTGTTTATGAGGATATTGAGGGATTAATTACCAGTTCTCGATAAGTGCTCTTCTGAGTTCGTGGAGTGTTCTGAGAGGGGGCTGGCGAGCTGCAGTGCTTCTCCCTAGAGCACCCCATACATGCTCAATGGGATTGAGGTCAGGAGATCTGGGTGGCCACTCTATTCAGCGAATATCTTCCTCTTCGAGAAAATTGTCGACTACGTGAGCTTGATGAGGGCGGGCGTTATTGTCCACAAGAATAAAATCTGAACTGATGGCTCCCCAGAGTGGCATGATATATGGGTTCAGGAACTCGTTTCTGTATCGCAGGGTAGTAACAGAGCCACTCGGAAAGATTTGCATGTCGGTATACCCGTTCATCATGAATCCTACCCCATCACGTCACCGCGAGCAGAGTAGTCCCTTTCTCTGATGTTCAAGAAGCTGTGGATCCCTGGTTCTCTCCAGATGCAAATGCATCGCGATAACATATATAGACCACTGGTCTGGATTCCAAGTGGTCTGCATTCCAAGATGTTGGTGACCCCACATTAAACGAGCTCACCGAACGATGGGAGTTAGAGGGACATAAATAACAGGTCCCCTCGCATAAAGGCATTGCTCATGAAGTCTCCTGTAAACACTATGCCTTGAAACCCTCGTTTCTGTAGCTGCTGCAAGCTCCTAGTGGTCATCACTCTGTTCCGTCTGGCAGTAAGATATAGCTATCGTTTGTAGCAGTTGTGGCTCTGGGACGGCCTAGTCCTAATCAACGACGAACATCTCCTCACATCTAGCTAGACTAACCTAGCCGGTTCTATTGAAACTTTTCCAGTCTTGACAGGGCATTTTGTGGAACATTCAATATTCTGGAAAGTTCCGTCTGGGACTGACCTGCTTCCATACTTCCAATCGCTCTCCAACACTGAAAATCATCCATACAGTGCCTTCGGGGCATAATCAGCTCGACAAGCCACTGAAATGAAAGCAAGAGTTGCCTAGAACAGCTACAAGCTGCGAGTAGACTCGCTCCATTTTAACGCATTCCTAATTTGCATATTCCGGCTTACATGCGACAACTGTAAATGCGGGATAGTTTTCCTCTTAGCATATTTTTCACGGTCTGTAAATGGTAGCTAGTCATAAACTGGAAGGAGAGCTATGTACCAATCCCCAGGATGATGCACAGAACCGGCTAGGTCTAGCACCTAATGTCCGACTCCGTCTTCTCGTGATGCAGACCGTTAGCACTTTTCAGAAGTTTCTTTTTTGGAAGGGAACGGAAGTGGAGGGTTTTCCAGTTCAGTATGGCCTACTGATCTGGTCATCTATGACCATTTTTTTTCTTTTTTTCAACCCTGCTGAGGAGTGGTCAACTTCACAGGGTCCTGGTGCTGACCATTTATGACTACTAGACTGGACTTTTTATGGATTTGAACTTGATTATGGATCCTGGACTCGCTGCACTGGTGGGACTCTGTTGAGGGAGAATCTGTCGCTGTGTTTTCTGTTTGCTTGTAGGTTGCCATCCCTAAGTGAACAGACGCACGGGATATCTTATATCAGCTGGTGGATAATTCTGATCAGAGGCCATAGCAGGTACCTGAACCTCAGTTAGAAAGTTGGGCATCGTCAATCCTAAACTAAAGTAATGTGTCTCGGGCAGGTCTATGGCTCTTAAAAAGGTGGTGCCTGAAGTTCCTACCAGCATGGCTGGCTTCAGTCTTTAGCAGTGGGAGAATCTCAATCCTCACTTAGCTAGTTGGGCTTCGCCAATCCTAAACTGAAGAAATGTATCTCAGGCAAGTCATATGGCTCTTGAAAAGGTCCACTTGAAAAGGTGGTGCCTGAAGTTCCTTCCAGCCTCTGTGACTTCAGCCTTTAGCGGAGGAGGAACAGGTCTTTTCCCTATGCCTGCGATCAGAGGGATGTTTGATATTGTTGGCCCTACCACTCTCAATAAACCTAGTTTCTTTAAAAATCCTACTAATAATTTTCTCTTTGCAGGAACGTGGAACGTGATGATATTTCAAAGAGATTATTCTCTTGATGTCCTCACGTAGGAATTGCAGCGTTATAACCTAGATATTCTAGGCTTGCAAGAGACCAGATAGACAGGTAAAGGTGAGATAGTTAAAAATAACTTTAAATTTCACTTTTCAAGCAGGGATATGGAAAACATCTCCAAGGTGTAGGTTTGCTTCTCAGCAGACATGCCAGTGATGATCTTCTAGGATATGACTGCATTAATGAAAGATTTTTTACAGCAAAAATTAAAACAAAAGTTATAAACATCTGTTGTTATGCCCTCACAGAGGACACTGATGAGAACGAGAAGAATATGTTTTACAGCCAGATTCAGACATCGCTGTCGTGTTCCTGGAACCAGTCACGCACTACCTTAGCGACATGGCAGGGCGCATTGTCCTGCCATCACCACCGGGTAAACGTCCAACATGAAGGGATACATGTGGTCAGCGAGGATGGACAGGTAGCCATTGGCGTTCAGGGACCCATCCAGTGGTATCAGCGGTCTCAGTTCATACTAGGAAAACATCCCCCAGATATGCACACTGCCACCACCGGCCTGACTTGACCAACAGACGTGTCCGGGTGTTGGTTCTCATGTCTGATGCTGTATCTGCCACCGCCCATCACTTCTATGGAGTAGAAACCTCAATTCGTCAAAGAAGGCAACCTTTTTCCACTCTTCCACTGTCCAATGAAGGTAGTCCCATGCGAACTGCAGGTCTCGTTGCTGATGGACCTTGGTTAACATGGGCGCCTTTATGCAGCATTGACCCATGCGTAACAGAGTTCGCTCTACTGTTATCAGGGACATGTACCTGGGTGCCCCAGCGTTCGTTTGAGTGTTCAATTGCTGCACTGTTGTGTGTCGATTGCCCTTTACCAGTCGACGTTCTCCTCTGGTGCCGATGGCCTTTGGTGTTCCACAGTTATGACATCTGGAGGTACTCGGTGTGCCAACGGTCCATTCTTGGTACACCCATACTACAGCATCTACACCACCCACAAAGTCTGCTGTTTCCGAGATGTTTCCACCCTTGGAATGGTAACCGATGATCATTCCTTTTCAAACATCCATCAAATCAATACCTCTGCCCATTGTGCACACATTACGCATTATGGCTCATCTGTCCTGGCCGGTCACTTATATCTCCGTGTGGTCGGACCTTGTCATGTGCACTCTGACGCGTCAGGGCGGGTACACTGTGATTCTGTGGGTGGTCATATTATTCTGCTACAACTGTGTATATGTTAGCGCTAATCATTATACTAGATAACTAACCACCGCACCAGTAAGGCTCTTATTATGGAGATAGATTTGATACCAAATGCAAGGGAGGATTATTCAAACTACACAACTGTATTTGGTATATATATATATAGAGAGAGTGTTTCTTCTGTATACCTATTTTTCCCTATGGGAATATTCTCAAATAAGAGGCATTTTTTATGGGGAAGAAGTAGATTTCAGAAATTTTAGACAAGCCATACAAATGATTTTAACACACTATACAATTAATTTTAAGCCGTACAAATGATTTTTAACACACTATACAATTAATTTTAAACCATACAAATGATTTTTGATATTTTAGCTCATAAATCAAAAAGAAAGTTTCTATTTGGAGTGAAAACAAAAAACGTTTTTCTCCATATTAAGTCTCAAGAATAATATTTATATTATCTCCTTGTTTGATATGTGTCTACGCTTGTCAGTCAAGGACTATAATGTAAATATCATATGCAAATTTAGTATCAATCCTTTGACAACAAGCCGAAATTTGATCACATTCTGTTCACAAGCGAGTTCACAATATGATCCTTTCACATCTCTTTTTCCAGATACTGAACAATTTTTTAACTACTATAGTACTGCTTTTCTTCATCCATTTTGCTTTAAAGTGAGATTAAGTTTTTAAAATTGCTTTTATAAATATCTGTTATAAAAATAATAATTTCTGATATTGGATCACCATTATTTGATTTTTTTTTTCTCACTTTTAGGTGGTGTCCACTTACCAGATGCTGTAAGTGCTAGGATTGTGGTAAGCACTTGGTGGCTCTTTGTTCTTGTGACCATGGCAACTTACAGCGGTAACCTGATAGCATTTCTCACCTTCCCGGAAGCTGACTGGAAAGTATCATCGATAGAAGAGCTTGCTCGGAAAGAGTCGCTTTTGGTGTACATTACTGAAGGTACTAGCATTCAGCAGGAGATTGATGTAAGTCAGAAATAACATTTTGGCTTCCCAAAGGTGTAAACACATTATGTCATCATTTTCATTATATGAAACATGTAGAACATCTCTTAGTTATTCTGTATACCCATTAGAGGCAGAGCAATAATTGGATAAAATGGATGGCCTAGATAAGAGGCTTCCATCAGTCTCCTTACCGCAGTCCAGTAGAACCCTTCCCCAACCCTTTAGGTATATCAAACGTACTGTTGGCTCGTACTGTACTACGAGCTTTTAAGGTATATCAAACGTACTGTTGGCAAGAAAGGAAATTGAAATCACTAATGATTTGCAGGATTGCAACATTCAAATTCATATGTCGATCAAAATTTCAATTATATCGTAAATTGGATTGTTTTACATCTGTGTGGCAATTTTGCATACAATGGACAGCTGTTAGGAAATAATTGGTAGCTTTCCATCAGGGCCATCCAGCGTGTTCTTTCATGTACACAGGGTATGGGTCTTCTGCACAAAGCACCATGGTTTAATGTCCCATCCAACAGACTTTCCAAGCCCATTGGTGATCCCTACTGACCGAGGGCAGGGCGAGGAGTTTTGCAGATAAATCTTAATGTTGGCCCAGGTGAGACTGAAACTTAGCATGCTAACGACTCAGCCCCCTCCCCATTATATCGTAAGCCAGACATGTTTTAAATTTAATATATATGTTGGTTGGTAATATATATGTAATAAATGTCTATGTTTCAGCACAAAATACAGACTGAATTCATGTTTGGGCAAATTAGGTAGGTGAGCGTAAATTTTTGCTTTTTAAATAAACAAAGCACAATATCAAAGCTGTTGCCCGAATCAAACTATTTCTATAAATCATAGATACTAAGTAATTTTAATTTCGCAGAAAGCTTTTTAAAAAGCAATTTTTCATGACAGTTCTCGCTTTAGAACACTTCATTACCAGCTTTGTGTTTTACTTTTGGTCTTTAATTCCTTTAATCTCACGTTAGTAGGTGCTGTTAATTTCTCCTGCAATATTTTTACTTTTATTCTTTAATGTCTAAGTTCGGCTTTCCTATTTATTCTTATAAAAGATTTTATTATGTCATACAATTGTGTTGCATCACTTTTTTTTCACTTCCATTGGTATCATTTTTATATGAACAGGAATCACCGATGGAATCATTTCTTCTTCTTCAGAAGCGGTTGAAAGAAGCCAAAAATGCCTTTGTAGTAAGCAATACAACATTTGCGCTGTCACCAATCAAAGATGGAGAAGCTGTACATATAGATGATATCTACGTTCTTTCTAACATTATCAACACTGAATCAAAACGAACTGGATACTGTAAACTTGCCATAGTTCCCAACCACTTTCAAGAGATTTATCTGGCCATTGCTACAAGGAAAGGGAGTCCATATATGAAGGATATGAACAGATTGTAAGTAATAACTGAAAGTTTTTTACGTGAAAAAGAGTCGAGATTAATTCATAACTGATACAGATGGGATCTCTGTGACCCAGCAGTAGCTAAAACCCGTAATATTACCATTTCAGGAGTGGGGGAAATTATGCGTTGTATATGCTCGAATCAGTCAGTGACTAACTAGAGTACATTAGTGGGCGTTTGTTTTACTGCAACAAAACACATGCACGGTGCATAGAATAAACTAATGTGATTTTGCAAACCCCAGATATTTATAACTTTTATTTATAACATTTTCTGATAATTAGTTCATGCAGCTACTTAATTATAATCGAAAAATCACATTACTAAATATTTCATCAGTTTTTCAATTAATTATGGCCATGGCAATAAGAGGTCTTTACAAATGTAAATGTTGAAGAAATACTGAATATTTGAAATAAAAGCAATGAATGATAAAATTATGATTAAACCCATGTGCGGGAGAGCTGTACCCTGTGAACGTTAAAGAACACGTTGGATGGCCTTGACAGGAAGCTACCATCTGTTTCCTAACAGTTGTCCAGTGGGTCCTCTTCCCCACTGGGGAATTTGATTATTAATAGCAGAGTTAATTGTATTTTATGAAATAAAAATTCAGTAAAGTTTCAGCATATTATAAAATTGAAAATCAGGTCACAGTGACCAGTCTGTAGCAGTTGTAAAAAATTGGTCCATAGTAGTAAAGGGTTTAACATAATTTTTGGGATGGTTTAACAAAAGCACGAGCTTAAAAAATATGCAAGAATAATATTTGGTTTCTCTATGTATTTACAACTCATATTTTTACGTTATAGCTCTAATAACTTGCCATTAAAAAAACTATTTTAGAGTTAGCCATTCACGAAGTTGAGTAAAACAGCAGAAAATATCTGAACAAAAGCATAAATGCTTGGTGTTTTACCCTTTATAAAATAGACCAGAATTATCCAGTGTTGATCAAGTTCTTAACTCAAAATATGTAATAGATGACACGCCATACATCCGAAACTTTCATTTGGCATTCAACTCGTTACAATCGATTGCCATCATGATTCTTTTTTCCTAGGGGAATGGGTGGGTGGGTGTGCAGAAATGAGAGAACACAATTTCAGGTAAGGTAGCGAATAATACTACTACATTAGAAGTTATTTTGAACTCATAATGTTCAGCAATCGTTTATGCATTTCTCCCCTTTATTGGTGGTGAAATTGGGAGCCAAATGCTTACATTGCTCTAAGGCAGCGTTTCCCAAACTATGTTCCGCGGAACACTGGTATTACTTGGAAAGTGAATAAGTTTTCCGTGAAAAATTATCAAAATTAACCTTTTACAACGACATATTTAAGCGAGGCAGGATTTTCAGATTATGCTGCAACCAAATCCAAGTCCAGGAACAGACTCGACGCTACACCAGATACGAGAATTCAACTTTCTAATATTGTGCCCGATATCAAAAGAATTTGTAATTCAAAAACATCGAAGTCATTAAGAACGTAATTTTACAATATATATATAGGCTAGTTTATTTTACTATTTTTATGTTTTTTTTTAATAATTACCATTGGAGAATATTTTTTTTTTCTTAACGCTTAGATTTACTCGTTTATTTTATTTATTATTTATATATACCTACCTTACAAAATAACCAAGGTGTTCCGTTAAAATTTCAGAATTTATTAAGTGCTCCGCAGTATGAAAAGTTTGGGAAACACTGCTCTAAGGTATGTTAAGAGGAATTAATTTCGTGGCATTATATTTAGATTAATATTATGACTTATGTACACTACAGGAAAAAAAATTGCAACACCTGGAAGGATTAATGCCATTTTATTGAAAAATACAGGGAGCTCTTAGTATACACTGAGATGTGCGATTGATTACATTATCAAAAAAAAAATATGGAAAATTACCACTTTACTTACCCAGTGAAATAGTATAATTAGTATGATGTTGAACCGCCCTGCGCAGAAATGCATTCATGAACACGGCGGGGAAGGCTATCCGCCGTGTTCATGAATGCATTGCTGCGCTCTGTAATAGGTACAATAGGTAGGTATAAATAGGTGCAGCTCTATAATATCCTCCTGAGGGATAGAACGCCAAATAGCATGAAATCGCTGTTCCATTTCAGCTGTTGGTTGGTGCAACTCTTGGGTGTTGTTGGCCCTATGTCCCAGATGTGTTCAATAGGTGAAAGGTCCGACGAACGTGCTGGCCATGGTAGTACTTGAATGTTTTGCTCGTATAGATACTGCAAACTAATGCGGCTGTGTGGAGACGTGCCACACAACCGCATTAGCTGGTGATAAAAGATTCCGCTACTGAAAAAATGGGGCAGCCATTGGCTGCAAAATGTTGGTAACATATTTTTGGGACTGAGATGTCAGACTAATTGCTCCCCACACATTGTGCTGTGCGACGATGTTGCATGCACTGGAGGTGTTCCTTTACCCTGGATGACGACAAACACGTTATCTAATGTCGTGCTATGACAAAAAATTCGTCACTAAACTCTTGTTCGTTCCAGTTCTTCCACTCCATTCTTGTTCGTTCCAGCTCTGTCTGAGGCGACACCAATGAAGATGTACTTGCACTTGGGCAGATGTGAGGCGCAAATGCAGTGCCGGATGATAGGCTCACAATGAAAACTGTAAAAGCCTGTTTACCATCCTCCTGGTAGGTATTTGACTTGTTACCTGTTGCCACTCACTTTGCAGTTGTGAATCTGTCACACAGTGCCATGCGTCGCAAATGGCAATCCTGTCGCTCCATGGTCACATATTATCTTCCTGATCCTTGTCGGCGTTTGCTGGATCCTTCTTGCAGCTCTGGCGCCATATGTTTACGATGGTGCTGGGATTCCGGCCAACAAGGTTGGCCATATCTCTGTACGAGAAATCAGCTTCTCTAAGGCATTTGGTTGTCTTTATCTGTGTTTGACTGCTCCGCACCTGTGACGCCAACTCACGCCTGTTCAATCGTTTGGATCGTCTTGCAAACCTAATCATTTCCATAAACTACCGCCTCACTAAATTTCATCACATTTGCATAACTTCTTGCAAGTGTTGCATTTTTTATTTCCTGTAGTGTATTTAAAGAATTCAAGATTTTTTTGGGGGGATTAGGGGTGGGAGAGAGGTTGGGAAGCTAAAACTTTTGCGTTTAAAGTTATTGTAAGAGATGTTGTATGCTGGATTTAGTATCTATGCAGTGGATGCTTAGAAGTGCCATCCCCATGATTTTAGGGTAGCAGCAAGATTGGGGGGGGGGGGCAAACTTTTACATTGATTTAAGTTATGACAAGAGAAAACCACACATTGAATTTGATGGTCCTAATGCTTTTAATCCTGTTTTCGGCTGGGTGGAGAAATATTTGGGGATAAATCCTTATGTAGTTATAATATGAAGCTAAGTACCGAATTTGGGAGTGTTTACTGTTTAGGAATTCTTGAGCAAATAAACAAATTTAACAAATTGTTTAATATATATTATTTAGTCACAGATATTTGTATTCAGTAGTGTAGTCAGGAATATCAAGAATTTTGGAAGGAAATAAATCTATTTTTTTAGTGTTTTATTAACGTAAACTAATTAACTAGTATTTTTTTTTAGATTAAAATATCCCCAACGAGGGGGGAGATTAACCTTATTAGCTAAGCTAGTTTATAATTAATGAATGATGCTACAATTCAAATAGTTATTTCTATACAGGATGCAGTTATAATAATTATGGTATCAGAGATGAAACAAAATAGGTTACAAAAAAGATTTTGTATTATACCATTTCTAAATATTTTACAGAATACGCTACTTGTGGCATGGTGGCCTGATGCAGCATTGGGCTGATCACTATTCTAAACTTAGCCATGAATGCACATTCACACCAACTAAGATGCATGGAGGTAGAAAGGATGTTACTCTGAAGGATCTACAAGGTGCTTTCTACATGCTCTTTCTTGGTTTACTTTTATCGCTACTTACTGTTATGACTGAGATTGGATGGAACAAATTCAAGGATCGCCAAATAAAGGAACAAAAAATGAACGATTTTTCGAAGACAAAGCATCTTTACGTTATTGGAAATAAAACTGAATAAAATTAATAGTTTTATGCAATATTTTTAATGAGAAATTTTGCAATTTGCCAAATGGCAGTTGATTTAGGTACATATGTATATTATGGTGAATGTCTGAAATAAGAATTTCCATAGACAAAATCAACACTATTAATTTAGAATAAAAAAAGTTGTTATATATTACAAAATGTTGCATATTATTTAGTGAATGAAAAATTTCCATTTGGTTAATGGATAAAATTTAAGATTCAATAGCAAAAATGTTCACTTCCCAACTCATCTCTGCAGTACTGGGGGAGGGGCAAGATTGAAGTGGAATTCCATTTAGATATATTCCCCTACCATTTTAGAGGTCTTTAAAAATTTCTTGAAAAATATGGGTAATAGATACATAAATTTACTAATACTCACCCCCTATTCCAGTTATTAACATTCTCAAAAGGAGAGGGGGAGGTAGTCCCCCTCCCTAGATTGGGCCCTATACATACGTAGGTAGTTCAAGGTTGACCTGGACTTTTGCACCAAAGAAACGAATAGGAATACACTTACCACACTTTGTGTCCTTCTCTAGGTACTCTCCCTGAACATTAACACACTTGTCCCATCTGCGTTGAAGACTGTATTTCAGCCATGTAGAAGGATTTGAGTGTTGTAGCCACTGTAGGGTACACTCCTGTAGTTGTTCATCACTAGAGAATTTCTTCCCTCCTAAATGTTCCTTAAGTAGACGAACAGGTAGAAACCACTTGGAGCCAAGTCAGGACTGTAGGCAGAGTATTTCCCATCCCATTGATGCCACAGCTATCATTGTCAAGTGATCAGTGTGTGGCCTAGCGTCATGCAACAGGATGACCTGTTTCAAAAAATTTCCTGGCCTCTACTTGAAGATGGCTGGTCGAAGCTTCTTTTATGATGGTAGCGTAATATTGTGCACTCATTGTTGCTCCCTATGCAAGAAAATTCGCCAGGAGTACGCCATTTGCCTCCCAGAATACAGTAGCCATTAACTTTCCTGCAGACAACACTGCCTTGAACTTATTCGGTCATGGGGAACCCTTGGGTGCCATTCACAGCTCGCTTGCTTGATTTCTGGAGTAAAATAATGAACACGTCTCATCACTGCTCCTGATCTGCTGCAGAAATTAATCTCCCTCAGATTTAAAACGATACAAAACCTCTGTGCAAATGGCGACACGAAAAGACTTCTGATCAAATGTCAATGCCTTTGGTACCCAACGAGCACAACTTTTCTGAACAGCAGATGCTCGTGGATGATTTTTTCCACACTATCAACACTGATGTTGATTATTACAGCTGTGTCCAGTACTGTCAACAGAGTGTAGCATAGAGGCAGCCTGCCTCACGGCGCCTGTGATGGTCCACCATTCACTTTTACTTAACCAGTTTTGCTTAATTTACCTTATATTTACCATTTTGGGGATTATTATTTCATTTTGTGGACATTGCAATCCTCGTTCCAAGCGTAGGAGTTGCGCATGCGCAACTCCGACCTTTTGAGGGGCGATATTTAATTGTTTGCCTCAGGGCGCGATCTAATCTGGCGATGGCCCTGGTTGTGTCACATACCCTTATACTCCTATTTTCTAAAATAACCTGTTTTACATGATCGATGTTCATTTTGGTCACAGCAGTAGCGACCCATGTCCATGCAGTTCATTTGCTACTCCTTCTCGGAGTAGCAATATGTACCAATCATAGACACTTGCCATTAACAGCATTTTATTCCCATACTGTGCTTGCAATCTTCGCAAAATTTCAGCAGATTTCACTTTCTCCTTTACAAGAAATTTAATAATACAACGCTGTTCTGCACTCACTGACACCTCTACAGACTCCATGTTTCCCACAATGCACCTCACACATGACACATCAACAAAACCACTACTGGCGAGAAGGGGAGGTTCACACATATTTAATATACGGATTTTGTTGCAATCGTTACAGAACATGGTGAATTACAATAAAAAGTCCAGATCAACCTTGAACCATCCTCGTACAACATGCATTCTTGATAACATAGAGCGATATTAATCGACAGTAATGTTACACACACCCCTGAGTTGGAAGCACATAGCCTAGATAATTTTGTCACATTGTGTTTTCTTTCCATCACTAACTGATGATGATTGTATCAGTTAGCAAAGAGAAGCCACATTAATACATGCATTTATTTAGTTAGTGGAGGAGGTGTATAAATTTTGTAATGAATTCAATACTCACTTTGGTTCTGCACAAACTTAACTATAGAATTTAATGTTTCATTTCCATTGTGGGATAAACTGCCCACACTAATTTTCTACTTGCTGCATTGCCAAGACTTAATTTAACTTATACTCTAATTTAAACATGCGATACTAAATTTTAATCAAAGGAAAAAGGGAGTGACTTCATATATGTAATATGTTGGGAGTGTTCTCTCAGAGATATATCCCGATATCTATAATTACATGGTGGCCAGAGCATTCTATGGTTCTTTCTGCAGGGACTGTGCAGGTGGGAAAGCCATAGGGGTTCCATGATTCTTTAGGAGGGTCAGCAACATACACCGTGGTCGTCAGCACCTCAGAGTATCTGGCAACCCTTACATCAAGTGGTGTTTTTGATAGCATGAAGTTGCTCTCTGCTACTCCTGGCTATGTCACTTCATTAGTCTCGTAAGGAAGCACTGCATTTGCTTGCATCACGTGGATTCAGCTTCCAGCAATTGATATCCATGCCCCTTAAAATATCCTACTAGGTTGTGGTCTCATAGCTCTCAGCCTAAACATATCTCAGTCTGGTGCAGTCTCCCAATCTTGAGCACTATATTCCTCTCTTCCTATCTGGCTGAGACTCTGAACTACTGAAATTGTGAACAACTGAACTCTGTTCCTTTGTCTGTTTCTTATTTTATACTGCAATAACCACCCCATTTGATTAATGTGGTTGACACATTTGGTGACATAACTTTCCCTTGTTCCCTGGCTGGGTCATCCTCACAGGTTGAGGTGGCAGAACCTGGTGTGTTGGCTAACTCATTTAATATCCAGAGAGGATTGACGAGCCAGCGTTCCAAACCGAGTTCGCACTACACGTGTCCAGAGGTATTTCGATGCTCAGAATTGGACATTGCCAAATTCTCTGTGATAGGCTGCCTATGGTGTCAAGAAAGCAAGATTTACTGTATTGTGCAGTGCTTCATGTCAGTGGGGGATTTGAGGTGCAGATGGTTGGATCCTGTTGTTTACCCTTGGTGCTGCTGGTCAATTCGGGTGGGATCTGAGTGTTGCTTCATGTATGTGTGGAGTGGTCAGCTGTGCATTTCTTGAGTACAGCTTTCCTGTCATCCTCACTTCCTGTTGAAGAGAAAAAGATGAATCTTTGGTTGATGCTAGGTGTGGGAAGAATTTGAATTTTGTTTAATTATGTCCATAGGGACAAAAGAATAATTGAGGCATATCATGTAGTAAATACACAGATTGACTACTGACACAGAATTCAAGAAATACTTTTGTGGAAAATTTGAGTTTCACCAATGAGTGGGATTCACCCATGCCTCCCAGTTATTTACCAGATGATCTAACCACTAAGCTATCATCAACTTTGCGACTTTTAAATCTTCCTGACCGTGTCATTCATGGTGCCATCTATGATTGGGCAAGGCAACTTTCCAATTCGTGGATAAACGACAGAGCTGGTGATGCTTAATGGTTAGAGCACTTGGCATGTAACTGAGAAGTTTGGGTTCGAATCTCACTCATTATTGAAACTAATTTTTTCACAAAAGTATTTCTAGAGCTATATTTGTGGTGGAAGTGTTCAGAATGACTTTTAGGTCCTTCTCTTTACAATGGTAAACAAAAACATATTTTGCTCATTAAAGATATTGGAGCAGATGGACTCAATGGTATTAGATTAAAATAACTCACTTCCAATATAATATTAGACCAGTTGTTAAAAAATATTGATTGCTGAACCAATTAAAAAAAGTTAATTTGAATTAATGATATAAACTATAATTATTGATAATTAACAAATAAATATATATAATGAAAGCCACTGTAGTTGCTTCTTCTTTTACTGACTTTTAAAAAGGGGATTCCCCAAAATTCATTTTGTACTTTTTATGTAAAAAAAAAAAACACAATTGAGATTGTTAATAAATTTGGGGTGATATCACTGCAATTTAATCTTCACATACAAGTGGGAATTAAATTCAGACGATCTCACATTAATTTACATCTGGAATGAAATCATTTGAAATAGAAAGTTATTCACATAGTCAGTTTTTTAGTTTACAATGCTGAAAACTGCACTGATGTGAACAGATTATTCTGAGTGGTAAGTACTTCTAACTCATCAGAATACAAAATGTGTATTTTTATAAAAAATAAAATTTATTACTACTTTTACATATATACATCTTTTACCAAAAGTATTTTTATATGAATAAATTAAATTCTATACTACATACTACACTCCGAGTTTTATGATCACACAAATTCTAAATAGTGTTAGTTCTTGTCTTTCTAATGGCTCTTGAAACTTCAGCCATGGTACTCCTAATTTTGAAAAAGTTTACAACACATATAATATCCTTTAATGATGCTCATGGCACCAAATTGGGGACCACAGCTCTAGTATGACATATAAAAAGGTTACTTTGCTAAAGCATAATAACCTAAGCCTTTATAGAAAGCTCTTGGGTCATATCAAAACAATCTGTTTTCAATACATCATCAGGAACAAGTGATTGAGATTCTTGGACGATAGAAACTCTCATATATTCTATGCTACAAACATAACTAAGAAGGTTTTGTTCAGAAAAGGTGTGTTCCCCCAAAGGCTCAGATCTATCACATTGTGATGAGCTAAAGAAGGCCAAGAGAAGATAGAATTTTCAATTAATGGTTTTAACAACTTAATTTATAATTATATAAGATTTAAACAGCAATTAATGAATTAATAGCAAAAGGTTGAGCTTTAATGTTTTAACAGCAGTAATGATTATGTTTAGGACAATATCACTTTCGTCTGGGTCACAACTGCATTGGTCCTCATATAAATTAAAATAATTAACACATGAAAAGCAACAATAATTAGCCAAAATGTTTTTTAAAGGTCTTATTAACTCTTTTACTGTTGCTCATGAAGCTGTCATGTTTAAAATTACCTGCTACAGAAAATAAAGGAAAAATAGTCAATGAAATGTGATTTAAAATATAATGAAATAGGCTGCCAAGGTAAAAAAAAACTGCAAAAGAAAAAAGAGTGCAATTCATTATGCACGAAAAAAAAAATTTAAGAAAATAATATTTGACAATGAAAGTTTACTTTTACTCATGGATTCCATAATATACTAGGGTGTTTCATAAGTCTTATGTTTTTCCCCATGCAAAATGTGCATTTGCACACCTCTCAATGTAGAACTACAGGAAAGTATAAAGTCCACTGCATCAGTCCATACCTATTAACAAGTATTGGAGTCTTTGGTTTCCATCATTAGAAATGTTCCACAGTGAGTTATTGAAATTCCAGCAATTTTACATTATTACTGGAAAAAAGGATTAAAAGCTACTGAAGTGGACCAAGAAATATGCGAAGTGGAAGGCGAGGGAACAGTCTTCAACTGTGCTGCTCAAACTTATTTCAAGAAGTTCAAAGGTGGTGACACAAGTCATGAAAGTAGCCACAATCGGGATGCCCAATATTGGTGGATCACAACATTCTGTGCCCGTGTTAAAGCTGATCCATCAGCAAGCCTTCATATGCTATCATCTGAACTTGATTGCTCACAAGCAACTACAGTGCAGCATCTGCAACACATTGGTAAGATAGTCAGGGGTTGCTGAAAGGTTTCATATGAATTGACTACTAACAAGCAAACTGTCATATTGAAGTCTGCAGGAAACTTCTCACTAATCCATGCAACCACTGTTCCATCAAGTAAATTGTTACATGCAGTGAAAAATGGATCTTTTTGATAAATCTGTACACTCCAGAGTAGTAGCTTGACCCAGACCAGCCTTGCACTTCCTGTCATTCAAATCCTGGTCCAGGACTTGATTGAAGAGGACACAATTCAAAACGAAAGCAATGTTGTGTGTAGGTGGAATTTTGATGGTGTAGTGCACTTCGAACTGGACTTGCCATAAGTCTGTCCATTTACTGTGGGCATTGATGGACTTGCCATCAATGCTGACCCCTACTCTGCACAATGGAGTGCATGCACTCTGTGATGCTTCAGCACTACCCAGAATTGATAAACAGACATCAGGTACTCCTTCAACAAGACAATGCAAAACTGCACTTTGGACCAAAGAAAATTTTTGAGAACTGGCATTTGAGCTTCTTCCTCATCCAACATATAATCTGTACCTAGCTCCTTTCGACTACCACCTCTTTTGCTCCATGGCACATTTCTTCAAGATTGGAGGTTTCAAACATTTCAGGAAGTCAAAAAATGGATGAGAAGTTTTCACCTCCAAGGATCAAGCATGGTATCGGAGTCAAACAATTTGCCAACAGATGGCTACAAACTATTGAAAATGATGGTTTGTATTTTACTGAATAAGGTTCATTATTTATATTTTAATACACATTTCTCAAACAAATAAAATACACAGAATTATGAATCTCCCTAGTAGTATCTATCATTAGGTTCTGTTTGAACCAGAATTAGTTTAGAGCATTCGCTAAACTCAGCATAGTAGACAGAGGATGGTGAAATCATTTATTGTAGTCATGTGCATTGGTCAAGCAGAGAAATTCTTTTAGTATGCAGTACAGATGAGTTTGGGATCAATGTCTGAAGCCTGAGCATGAAGTTATTGGGGCTGGGCCTGAACCATTTTGACAATTAATGAGCCAGATTAGGGCAAAACAAATTTCTCTGACACATTGTAAAACATACAGAAATACAGGCCACTAAACCTTCAAATTCTTCATATTTTAGGTTACTACAAACTTTAAAACAATTATAATTATTTCAAGCCCAAATTAATATCTTAATAGAAATTAATAATGATCAAGTAACATCGTTATAAACATTAAAAGTGATTCATTAATGAGAAAAAAAATAGCTAAAAATAATCAAAGGCTGAATGTTCATTTTTAATTACTAAAAAACTGATTAAAAAGTTGAAATTATAACCAAAAGAATTTTTTTTTCAATTTTAAGAAAAATTGGAATTTTCAATTATGACTGAGCCTGAGTCAAATCTCATCTTTACTTGGTAGCATATTTTTTTTAACTGTAACATGTTAATGGACATGAAAGGGAAATGTCTGAAGAAACTATTAGATCCTGAGTGAACACTAGGTTTGGATCTTTTTGTGAACATCACAGTACACCTGAATGATTAAACACCAAATTTCATGGGAGAAATTAGTCATGTCACTATTTGTTTGATACTTATAAAAGCTTTGAAGTGAAATTGCCTCTTTTTGGGAGAGACAGTTTGCTAAAGGAAAACAGCATATATTTTCTGACTTAAATAAATGTATTGATGATAGTGAAAGGATCTGTCTGAGGCAAGTATAATGAACAGGAGATGACTTGATTATATCAGCTCAGTCATTTAATATATGCCAAGACTATCTGATGACCTACATAAGAAACTGATTAAACTCATGATTTAATCATATGCATTTTGTGCTGAAAGCAAGTTTTTAAATATTCCTGATTAATTTTTACAGGTATTACATAACTTGTGCTAAATTTCCAAACCTCAATTCTTATGCTTTGAATATATCTCTTTTTTCAAGTACATATGACTGTAAGCAATTTTCTGCCTAGGTGAGAGAACCTAGTTTGAGAGTTGATAACATCAGCTGTTGTTCTAACCATATGATTAAGAAAAAGGTTAGTAAATCTCTCTCTGAATGCTTATATAAAAAATTTCATAATAATTTTAGTACATATTACTATTTCATAACATAAATGTCAGAAGAAAAAAATAGCTCATGCCTTGCCCCCATTATTATAAATTGGCCTACCAGTGAAATACATTGCACATCCCAAGTACAAAATGCTTCATATAATGACCTTAACACATTTTTTTTTTCAATTAATAACATGAAGAGAAATGCACCAATCCAATCCAAATCATCCTACCAAAAATATTAGAGAATTTTTGTTACATCAATGAGAATATAAAAAACCAAGCTATGTAACTTCTAAAGTATGTATTTACTGGAAAAATGTGACTGAAGCTAAATTAAAGATAATAATCAAATCTATTTAAATTTCAATTTTTAAAAATATTTATTCAATATTTAATGAGTAGCTGGAATATTTAACAATAAATTATCGTTTTATAAAAATCATAATTGTCTAATATTAAAATAATCATTATGTAAATTACTAAAATGTATATTTATATTATTAAATGGTTGAAACAATGCTTATTATTTAAGTTTTAATTAATTTCTGAGGTAGTCTTAAGTCACATTACTGTTGCAAAATATTTTAGCTATCGTAACTCTTTACATACTGAATGAATATTGTTGAAAATCTAGCTTTAAATAGATTTTTGGCACAATATATTTCCAATTTCTTTTGCCCACACAATCCTAATAATAATAAAACAGCATTAAAGAAATAAATACTGCTCCTTTTATATTGTTGATTATGATCTTAATTTTTCTCATCATATTTTTCTATTAAATGCTTATTTTAGAAGTTATAAAACTTCAAAATTAGATTCCCATTAACCTAACATGGGAATTCTCTAATATTTTAGAGGGCAGTTGCATATTTATTTTCATTATAGGGGAAAAAAAGGTATCTGTATAACTGTACAAAAATATGTTGATTATATTTATGTTTGATACATATTTATAATATATGAGAACACTGTTGATATACCTAGATAAAATTGACAATGACTGATGGTATGTAAAATACAAAGGCTTTAGCTTTTTGAAAATTCATTTGTTTACAAACACTCTTGAAAGTTATGTATTTCTGTACAGTGATAATTAGATAAACAGTATAATGTCCATTTACACTATCAGCTTTATCAGCTAGTTTTCCTGTAGTTGTATTCAAGATTTCTTTAATATAATTTCACATATGTTCTTCATTGTGGTGCTCTTAGTCTCACAGGAGCTAAAAAAACAAAATTCCATTATTTAAATATATATATAAAATTTTTTTGCCACACCACATGTGAAATAATCAATTCTGTTATCAACCAATAAAAGAATAATACTTTAGCAAAATTATATAAACCTTTACATTAAAATGTTTTGCTTCTAATTCATTATCAAACACTAACATATACTCTAAATATTAATTAAACATATGTGGATTAAAATTAATTGAAATAAGTGCTTGAAATAGTCTAATGGAAGACCATGGAGATATTTTAATGACAGGGAGTTAACCTGTGGTGGTATCAATCAAGTATGTCTAATCTCCATAGAACAATGTGAATTTTTATAATCAAATAAACAAATTCAGTTTTACTAGTCATAGTGATAGAAGAGCAGCAAGCAAGATCAATTAATTGATTTTTCTGATTATAACTTAATTACAGATTATTACTTAATTATGTACAGACCCTAATGGAGGAACTCAACGTGAGACAGATTGCTGCCTCAGGACCAAGGGCAACAGTTCAGTGTGTGCAGGGACTTTCAGGAGCAGGTCAGAAAGGACTGAAACTTTCTTTTTAAAGTCACAACTGGTGATGAAAGCTAGGATTATAGGTATGACTCAGGAACAAAGCAGCAATCATCTCAGAAGAGTTCTCCTTCACTGTGACCAGAGAAAGTGAGGCAGGTGAAGAGCATGCTTGATTTGTTTCTTTGATGTGGAGGGAATCATGCACAAGAAGTTTGTTCCTACAAGCCTGACAGTGAATCAACACTACTACATTGAGGTCCTGAAGCATTTGAGAGAGAGTAGTGTGAGACCCCTCCCTCCCACAACCAGACCTTGCCTCCTGTGACTTTTTCCAGTTCCCCAAGTTGAAGTTCCACCTTAAAGGTTGACGATTTGACTGCATCGAATTGATTCAGGCAGAATCGAGGGAGGTGCTGAACAACATCTCAAAACAGGAGTTTCCAAGGTTTTTCCAGCAGTGGGCAAAGTGCTGGGCTCACTATATTAGCTCCTGAGGGAACTTTTTGAAGGGTATAACAGTGATTAAAGCTTAATGTAAGCCTACTTTTTTTTATCTGTACAGTCCAGGAATTTTTGGATTGCAACTCGTATATGGCAGAAAACTAAATTATGTTTCACACTATGCTCACACTCAATAAGTTTCAATGTGATGTTTGATAATGATATCAATGGATATGTTTGGCATTTACTAAAACATATAAAACCAAATACATCAGATATCATTACATTGGTTCATTTTTAAATACAACCCCCCAAAAAAAGAAATTTCAAAAACAGGACATTTCACTTTCAAATTTTATTTATATGGTATTACTTTATAATGAATTATTGTAGACAGAACATAAAATCGGATGATAAAACTATATAAATTCATTTTAAAGGTACCATTTTTAAATCTCACTAAGCTAATAAAAAGCATTTGGAAGGAGAAAGTTACAAATCATTACATACCATTATATGTTTCAAAATGTTTTGTATCAACCACTAAATTGCCATCTTTATCTTTTATTCTTATTCTGCCACTAGCATACCTAGTTTCTTGGCGACCACTTTCATATACAGTTTTCACTGTTCCATCTCGATATTCTCTTCGCTACAGCAAAAACAACAACAACAAAATAACAAATATTTTTAAGAAATAAGCAAATATTACATTAAAGGAAACACATCAGTTCAAATGAAAATTTTACAGGTATATGTCATCTTAGTAAAAATAAAAATGAACTTAAAAAATAGATATAAACCATATTGTGAATATAACAATAGCTACTATATTGAGCATTAAACCTCCTTTATTTATATGACACGTTCATTCCATCAAGGCCACAAATGGCCTAGAGGGGATGAATATGTAAAATAAATTAAGAATGGATGGAAGGAAATGGATGTTAGAAAATGGTTAGAAGTATAAGAGACTTCCATCCATTTCCTAACAGGCTATCCACACAGTCCTTCCCAGTTCTGGGTCTGAATGATCTTGCCATTTACCTATTAAGGGCAAAAATAGGGCTGATGAGAAGTAAAACAACCCAAAACAAATCTGCATATACATAAAACAATGATTAATTGCTAATTAATTTTTGTGAAAATGGATGTGAAAGAGGGAAACAAAGCAATAAATTATATGTGTGAGTAACTAAGGAGCTACTAAATGCTTCTATATTATGTAATATATTTGACACCATTTTAAAAATAAATCTTAATGTAAAACAATCACTTTAATCATCTTGAGAAAGAAACTGAATAAAATAATTTTCAATTTAAATTTCGTTTTGAATACAGAAAATGTACTTAAAACATCATTTTGATATATCATTTTGAAGTATGTACTAGGAGTATATAGAAAATTTTGTTTTATCTCTGAGAACACTGTTTTGCATATAATGGGTTAAATGGTGAGACTACAAGGATTACAAGGGCTCAGAGCTGGGTATAGTAAAGAGATCACTGGACAACTGTTAGAAGACAGATGGAAGATCTGTCAAGACCATCTAATGTAACAAACTTTATAAATTTAAAAATACATTTTAGAGTGGAATGCACTGAAAAATATATCAGGTGATAAAACATCATACTATTAAAAATATTTTCCAAAGTATTTTATTAATTTGAAAGTTTTTTCTGATTTAAAACAATTTTTAAAAGTACTTTTTTTAGATTTCACATTAGTGATAAAATGTAAAAATTACAAAAACTTTACTGAAATGTTTTAATGCATTTATTGCATCAAATTCTACTGATTTAAGCATTAAAAAAGTGACACCATTAATGTCTTGGTTATATGTGCTTGCCCATTTCTAAGAAGTTGTGAAACAATGTATCTTGCTAATAGAAAGGCTGAATGAAGGTTTAACATCCAGTGTATTTCTATGCTTACTTTTTAAATAGGTCATTATGGAAAAATACATATTTACAAAGACATGTAGCTTCTAAAGGAAGAAACACATATAATAATTGGTTGCTATATCTGTTGTATTTCTAGAAGTTCAGCTTTCTCTTTTGTCATCAATCTGGATTTTGCACATGAAGTGAAAGGATCTTTCACCCATAGACAGTTTTCTCTAGGATCCTGATTTGAGAAAAAGACATTTGGAAACACTGTTGTAACCTAAAAAAATATAAATTAAAAAATAAAAAAAAAAACCTATCTTCCTACAGGGCCCTAAAAAGTAGAAAAATAAACCTAAAGCATATCAATGGTGCAGTCAGTCACTGAGTTCGTATTCTCTTCGAAGGAAGATAGGGCACTGATTTACCTACTCGAAAAGATTGCCAGCACCCTATCTTCCTTTGAAGTGAATACAAACTCAGTGATTGATCACACCATTGATATGCTTTAGGTTTATTTTCTACTTTTTAGGACCCTGTAGGAAGATAGTATTTTTTTTTTTAATTTTAATTTATATCTTTTTTTTTGCTGTCACTAAAAACCCCTACCTTCAAAAACTTTAATATACGGCTCATAAACATTGAGTACATTTACCCCTCTTTTGAAGTCAAGTTTGAGGTAGACAATAACATTAGAAACATCACAAGCTTTAATTTGAGATACGACTCGTTAAAGTCGAACCTTGCAAAAATATGCCTTTCGAATCCCCCCCCCCCATTTTATGGTGGGAGGGATTCGAAATAGTTTATGATCATCATTATATGAGCTTTCATTTGACACCTAACTTTTAACTGTAGATCCTCACATTGGGAAGATATAATAGAACGACTTTCACATTTCCTGTTTTTTAGGGGGGAAGAAAACATGGGGAGTCAATTTTTTTTATAGCCTACAACACTCCCCAAGTCACAAGCTTTCATTTGACACACAGCTCATTACTTCCCACACTCGCATTCAAGAGATATAGGGGAACAATCATTTTCATTCCCCCCTTTTTTTAGGGTGGAAGTAAACATGGGGGTCAATTTTTCATAACCTACAACATTCTCTGCATCAGTAGTTTTCATTTTACGTATAGCTTGTTACTTTTGGCCTTCACGTTCTGGAGATACAGCTTAAGAATAGTTTTTACATTTCCCCTTTTTTAGGGGGAAAGAAAGCATGGGGGTCATTTTTTGATAGCTGATGACACTACCCGCATCACAAGCTTTCATTTGGCACATAAATAATCGAGTTTCTCCATTGCTGGTTTTGGAAACACTGCTTCAAATATGGACAGGCAGAACAAACTGCAGTATAAGGTTATGCTACAAACCTTATAATCAGCAGCACGTATTTCTTTTTCTCCATTAGGAAACTCAACAGTCTCAGTTCCATCAAAACTTATTTTGATTACTGTTCCATCTGGCATCTGTATTTCTTCAGAGCCATCTGTGCATATAATGTGATGTGAGTTATCTCCAAACGTAATCTGCTTCATACCATCAGGATAAGTTCTTTCCACTTGACCACTGAAATCAGAAATAAAATTTACTATAATTTGCTAAACAACAAAATCTGAAGTTTAAAAAATAACAATGACCCTAGGTGGGTGTTACTCTAATATATTTGAAAATTTCATATGAAATAGCTCAAACCAATTGTTTTTCGGAAAAAAATTTTTTTTTCAGATGTTTATTTTTTCAGAAAATATAAAGTTTAACAAAACCTTGCTAGAACACAAATAAAATTTTATGTTTGAAATAATACTGAACATATAAATCTGTTGTCCTGACATATTTAAAAAGTTCATATGAAATAGTTCTAATCAAGCTTTTCTAATTTAAAAAGACTATAACATTTTATCAATCTGTATTAAAACGAATTTTTTTCTTTAAGAATAAAAACTACAGAAGATATTTTCCATAGCTATTTTTTGTCACAGAGTAATAAGTGGATGTTTTACTTCTGAGCAGCACTTTCATGTACACAATGGGCTAAAATAGCCAAGTCACAAAAACTCCAAGGGCTTAGAGAAGGTTGGGGAAGGTGATCCACTGCACATTTGTTAGGAGACATATAGAAGCCTCCTGTCAAGGCCATCCAGCATGTTCTTTAATGTGTACAGGGTATAACTTTCATGCACACAAGGTCGTAGCTTAACATCCCATCTAACAGACAGTGGCCTTTAAAAGCCCATTGATGTTTCTTTTCTGACTGAGTGGGGATCATCAGAAATAAATCTCAGTGCTAGCACAGGTGGGACTTGAACCTAGGAATGCAGATTATGAGCCTGGCATGCTATCATCTGATAACCCCCAGCTCTTATATATATTTTCAGTTCTAAAAGATGCTATTAAAAAAATTGGACAATCCTGACAAGAGACTTCTACATGCCTTCTAACACCTGTCCAGTCCTTATTTCCCCATTTATATCACGAAACTTAAAGAGTCCTTGTGACTTGGTAATTCAGTCCATAACACAGAAGAAAAAAAGTGCTGTTCAGTGGAAAATAACAACTATCATAATCTAGTGAGTGCTTTTACATTAACTTTTTTAAAAATAATACATAGGATATAGAAAAGCCTATGAGTTTTTATAGTATATTATTCATTCATAAACAAAAATTTAAACTTGCAAAAAATATTTATACTAAAAAGATTTCAAAATATCTTTTGTGCAATATAAAAGTGACAATGTTTAGCAGATATTAAAAATTAATACATACTTGGAAAATTCAACTACTTCCAAACCATCTGGGTAATTAGTCTGGATTGTTCCACTTTCAGCATATTTGTATACCTGTAACAATATACAATATTAAATTTTTTCAGTGAACAAATGGTAAGAAAAAAGTATAAATACTAATACTATCAAACTAAATGAAATATTTTCAGTTGTATTTTTAAGGAATTCAAAATATAAACTAAAGCCATTACACAATGTAAATAGGATGTAACAATAAAAGCTCTTTACAAAATGCATATATTATATATATTATATATAATCTTGTACTAATATTATCATAATATTTTGCACTTTAATATTGTAATAGCATCTTCAAAAAAAAATACATATATATTTTCTGGCAAATGCACTCAATCTAAATACTATGTAAAACTATCATATGCCTTGGAAACAGCTTAAATTCCTACAGCATCAATTCTACAAGTATATAAATTTAAATGGTGTGATTTCAATCCTTTACAATAAAAACATAGTTACCCAGTTCCTTCAGTGAGATGAGATAGGATTTCATAAAATAAGGTATTAATTTATGAAATCCTATCTCATCTCACCTATTACCATCTATTAAAGAGATGATAGAGATGAATGATAGAGATGTGCTGGAATGTGATTTAATAGGTGATAATTATTCACTTATTATCACCTATTAAATCACATTCCAGCACATCTATCATTATACATACACTGATCAGCTAAAACATTAAAACCACCTACCTAATATGATTAAGTCCTCTTCTCGCCACCAAAAGAACTCTCTGAGGCATAGATGATGGCAGAGATTCAACAAGATGTTGGTAGGTGTTGTTTGATATTTGGTACCATGACTACAACAGAAGATCCCACAGTTCCCGTAAATTATGTGGTTGGGTAATTGTGATGCTGCTCATACCCGTTTCTCCAACTCAAACCGCAAATGCTCGATAGGATTCATGTCCAGCGAATTTGTGGGCCATGGCAATAAATGGAATTCCTCATCATGTTCTAGGAAGTGTCTTTTCACAGTGTGACATGGGGCATTGTCTTGTTGAAAGATGCCATCTCCACCAGGGAATACAGTCGCCATAAAGGGGTGTACTTGGTCAGCCAAGACATTCAGGTAGGTGACAGCTATCAGAGTTTGCTCTACAGGGATAATTGGTCGAAGTATTCCCCAAGAAAATATTGCCCAAACCATCACACTCCCTCCAGCCACTTGGATTCATCCAACACTGCATCCAGGTGAGAAGGCTTCGGTGGGTAAACGTACATGAGCTCGTCTATCCACATGGTGTAATAGAAGACGGGATTCGTCTGACCATACAACCCTCTTCCAATCTTCTATGGTCCAATGCTGATGATTACGTGCCAACTGCAAGTGTTGACGATGGTGAAAGACTGTGAGCATAGTTACATGAATGGGTCTGCGGCTGCAGAAACCCATATCCAAGAGCTTATGATGAACTGTGTGTTGGCCCTTAATTGGGCCCTTTACCACAATTGAAGTTATGGGTAATGTCAGCCACAGTAGCCCTCCTGTTGCTACAGACAAAACGAGATAGCCTGTGTTGACCTCTGGCACCAATGATGTGTGGCCAGCCCAAGCCTTGTCAACGGCTCGAAGTTTCACCTGTTTCAGACCATCTTTGATAGGTACCACTGCTGCACAGCATGAGCAGACTACCAGCTTCACTGTTTTGGAAATGCTCTTTCTTACCAAGGCATCTTGCCTTAAAGATCTGGCCTTTGTCGAAATCAGATAAATCCTTTGCTTCTCCCATGTTGAGATGAAATGAAATACTGCCTGCGAGAGCTCCAACCCAGGTATTATATATATATCATTCGTGACCTTGGCACATGACACTGATTCACTGCACGCATGCTTCTTTGCATAACGCAGAGGTGGTTTTAATGTATTGGCTGATTGGTGTATATGTAAAACAATATATCAGATGCTCCAATATATTGTTTCCCATTTGTTGCTTTTACTGTCCACTGGTATACTTAAATCAAGAACAATATTGTTGTATTATGAAAGTGATCTAGACTAGTGGTTCCTAACCTATGGATGATATCCATAGGTTAGGAACCTATGGATATGGATACTATATATATATAGTATATATATATATAGGATATACCTATGGATGATATCCATAGGTTAGGAACCAATTGTCTAGATCAAACCAGATTAAATCAAGCCACTTGTGGTCCATGGTGTTAATTTATTTGGAGCCTGATATTGATAACTTTTGACAGAAACCCAAGTGCAAGGTTCTCAATTCATAAAGAACATTGTCCTAGCCACTAGTCCAACTGGGTCAGCGTTGAGATTTATATCTGCAAAATTCCCTGCCCTACCCACTGTCAGTAAGGGACACCAATGGGTTTGGAAAGGCCGTCCTCCATTGGATGGGATATTAAGCCATGGCCCTGTGTGCGGGAGAACCATATCCTGTGCACATTAAAGAACATTCTGGATGGCCTTGACAGGAAGCTACCATCTGTCTCCCGACAGCTGTTCCAGTGGGTTCCCTCCCCCAACCTTCTCTGAGTCTTTGGAGTCCATGTGACCTGGCCATTTAGTCCATGATGTGCAAAAAAGTACTGCTCAGAGGTAAAACAACACAACACAACCCTAGCCACTAGTAAGGGATACATAATGATATAAAAAGAAATTGTAGCAAAACAATTTGTTATTGATCATTTCATTTTTTTTCTCTCCATTTTGAAAATGAGTTATTTTTGGTATTCTGAAACTTGATATTGATTAAAAATATGTTTAGTGATTATTTAGTGTTATTACTCTTCTTATTCACTTTTAATTGAAATTTTAAAAATAAATAGGCAGAATTTTTTAAGGGTAGTAAGCAGCTTCTTGGTAAAGTTTTGAAGTGGTCTGCAACTAAAGAAAGGTTGGAACTATTGATTCAGACAATTGTATAGACTGTATTGAGAATGTGAATTAAATCAATGCTTCTGTTAATTTGAGTAACAGTGTACAAGTCTGCATTATATACATTTCTCAGTTCTTCTGTCACCTTTTTTTATTATATCATCACAGTAAAAAACATTTGTTTATATAATAACTATAGATAACACCACTAAATATGAAATTGGATAGTTATGTAACAAAATATACAGATAAGCAAATATCCATAAAATATACAGCTACAAGGCACTGCAAAAAACAAAAAGGATAAAATTACAACCAAATGTTCTAAATATAAAGACCAGGGAGAAGCAGTGGCAATGGCATACCCAAGAGAGAGAGAGAGAGGGGGGGGGGGGGTGAGGCTATAATTAGGGCTTGAATAACGTATATTTTCTGAGGAAGTCCCCAAAAAATCAGAGAATCAAGATGTCAATCCCCCCATTAGACTTAAATATATCATCCCTCCCCTCAATTGTAAATTTCTGGGTATACCTCTGAGCACAAAATTATTTTTGAAAAAGTCACCTACTTTTAAAGTATTACTACTGTTACTAATGTAATACTAAATAATTATCCTTAAATAGTAATACTAATAAATTATCCTTAAACAAATTTCAAAGATGCAAATCACAGTCAATAAAGTGGCATAGACAGGAATAACCCAAATTCTTGTGGGGGGACGGAGGATAAAAAATTATATTTAATATGTTTATTAATATAAATTGAGCTGTCCTGTGGCAGACTGGTTAGCGAACTTGGCTACTGATCTAAGGGACCTGGGTTCGAGCCCCAGGTAAGGCATGGATGTTTGTGTTGTTTTTCTGCTGAGGTCCTGCCATCCTCACAGACTTTCTACTATAGCATATAAACTGGAAGGCTCCCGTCAGACCTCTGTGGTAAGCAGCTGCTTGAGGGGGTATTTATTTAATATAAATTAATGAACTGAATGTTTAAAAATATTACCCAAGGGGGTAGCTAAAATCCCAATTTCCAATTCCCTATTTGGCTGTGGCAAGCAGCTGCTTGAGGGGGTATTTATTATTTTATTTTATTATTTGGCTACACCACTAGAGCCAAATGAAACAAATTTATTTTTGGAAAATCAATTACTACAGCTTATATTTTTAAAATAAGAGTTATTGAAAACAAAATCTAGGATACAATTATCATCATGTCTATTTATGCAAATATAAGAGTCATTCAAATGAAAAGGGGACACCCCTATAGCTGGGTAATGGCTAAGTGATCTTTGTATCCTCACAGAGCAAAACAGGAGTATACATAGAAGGAACTCATCAACACCAAATTCAATGGCAAGTACCAGTTTGAAAAATGCTGTGTGGAATCCAGACAAACCCAGCATGGCAACATCCAAAGTTTAACATTGTGCGGTATGCTGACATTTTAATTTAACTATCAGGATTTGCTGTTGATTAAGCTTCTGGACGATGGTGACACTATCAACTTGCAATATTACAAAACTGTGGGCCTTTGAAGGCAGGCAATAAAATCAAAGACCATAAAACATTAAGTAACAATGGTGTTTTGTTGCCCGACAATGTTCACTTCCATACTGCACAAGTAACAATGTTTAACAGGTATGTTTAGGAATACCTGGAACATCTTCCCTGCAGTCCTGACATCTCCCTATTAGATTTTCACATTTCTGGACCTCTAAAGAATTGACTTGAAAAGAAGGAAGTCAGATGAAGAGGTGCAGTCCATTGTCACAATATTTCTTCATGCAACAGCTAGTTGCTCAAGGAGAGAGGATATCACATTTCTAATTTAATGTTCGGACAATTGTCTCAATAGGAATACAAATTTGAACAGATGAATAAATGATTTACATTTCAATTCAAACTTGTCCACTTTTCAATGACCATGTGCAGAAATTACTAAAAAAATTCTACTGGCAAAATAGATTTTTCACAGTACCATTACTATACACCAAGGAATAAGCTTGCCTGCTTAGAAATTTTAGCATAAAGAAATCTATTAATAGTTTTTGAAATGAAATACTAAAAAAAGTATGTAAATTTAAGATTTTGCAACTACACAGGGGGATGATTATTGCTTATATATTTGTGTTAACTTGAATATTTCAACATTTTATTTCTTTTCACGATGAGCATATTTTGCCTTCTGCCTATCCTTAAAATATAAAATCAGATTGGTGCACAGAACTGTTTCAAGTAATTGAAATTCAATGAAAACTCTTTTGAACATTGAAATTAAAGGGAATATTGTCTTGAATTGGGAAGGATATGAACCCGCAACCTCCTAATAAATGTCAAGTGTTCTGACCAATGAACTATTTGGTCACCAATCAAGATTTCCTCTAATGATATGAATCTTCTGCCAGCAGTACACAATCGATTGTGTGCTGCTTCAGCTTGTTCAATTATATGACTCTGCAAAAGATTCCATAGCACTCACAAAGTATTATAAATAATGTGACACTATTTGATTGTCTTTACTTTTTAAGTTATGTAACTTACCTTTACAGCATATACAGAGGACATTTATCAAGTATAATTATCATAAGCATTGTGAAAACTAAAATTAGTAAATGAATATACTTACAACTCTATGATCAGGAAGTATTTCTTTTACATCACCATTATAAAAATAAAAAGTTGTATTTCTGACATCTGAGCTAATGACCTTACGTGTGCCACTTGGGAAAATTATCTCTTTCTCACCAGTCTTATATATCCTTTCTACCTACATAATATAGAAAGTTTCTTGCTAATTTAGTTGTTAAATGTTCATTACCATATAATGTTATTTTGAAATAGAAAACACATGAGAAGAGTTACTGAACACAAGTAGAATTGGACTACATTCTAAACAAAAAAATGCTTACCACTATTTCCCTCATTATTTTTACAGCATTTAACCTATATAATATACTTACTCATATATTACTAATAACCAACATTAAAAATGAATATATATATATAAAATGAACGAGTTTATTTTCATTTACAAACAGCAAAAAATTAAATCAAATGAGATTTTCACATTAGTTTCACTTGGACTTATAAGTTGAGTATCAGTGACAGGGCAAAGCTTTTTTAAATATATGCTTTCATACATATTTTAGATGATACAATATTTTTCTTAAAGGATAGAGTAACCTGGAAGCACTATCAAGATTGTACTGATTTCTCATACAACATACAGACACATACATAACCATGCTACCCTGGGACTCATGCCAGACCCTGGCAGATGCAGTATCAGCATGAGCTAACATGATATCACTGTGTCACCACAACAGCATTTGAAATGAATAATAGATAAATTTTCAACACAGATTTTAGAAGAAAAAACAGTATTTCACAACTGCTCAATCAATTTATGAAGCAATATACATATATACACCAATGAGTTACATTTTTAAAATATAAATCCAAACCTTGTCTTTATGTTGAATTTCTTGAAAATCTGCATCCTCTTCGGTTGCACTATCACCATGAACAAGAGGTTCAAGATTAAAATGAACTCTGTGTTTGTGAACCAACAAACCACTACCAGCAGGATCTTCTTTATCTGCATTGCCACCTGTAATACTGGAAAAAAAATCTTTATTAGCGATCTGAAACTAAGCTAAAAGTATTGTAAAATACTAAAAAAAAGCTAAAAATACTTCAAAGCTAAAATATACTAATAAAGCTAAATACTACAAAAAGCTAAAAGTATGTTCAATGCTTTATTACAGTCAATAAATTTTGACTCTTAATTAACCCAGGGCTGTCCAACTCACAGGTATGTAAACTGTGGACAACCTTTAAAAATATATTTCAAAATGAGGAAAGAATAATAAGGTTCTTAATTCCCCAAGGGATTCTTTTTTACAATGTCTTGGTGTACCTTATCCCACTATATATAAGAAGCAGTTAACAGAACTCATTCATACAATTACTGGTAGTGATGTATAAGAACACCACCAGCACTAATTGATTATGCAAATACAAACCTATTTTTGCATGCAAATAATACCATGCTGTTTGATGCTTAATGTGGGCTGGCCATGTGCACTAAACTGGAAAGTGCCTTCTGGACCAGAATCTTCAATTACAGTCAACTATATTTCCAATGACTACTTCTATGATATAATGCTTAAAGTCACTAATAGAGGATGGATTGTTTGGCAGTCAGTAGCTCAGTGGTCAGAGAACCTGACATGTTATCAAGAGTTCATGGGTTCAGATTCTACCCAGCTAATGACAATTTTTCCTCTATCTTTCAACAAGCTCTATATTTATCTAACAAATTGCTACCAGATGTATATCTGAGAGATTCTATTATTTCATGAAAATGATTATTCTTCTGTATCTTCAGAATATGAGTGTCCAAAGTACAAGCTCTGCATCAAATGAAAGCTTGTGATATGGGGTGTCATAGACTATACAAAATTGACCCCTCCCCATGCTTTCTTCTACACTTAAAACGGGGAAATATGATAACAATTGATTCCACTAAATCTACAGAATGTGATGGCCTAAAGTAACAAATATGTGTCAAATGAAAGTTTGTGACATGGGGAATGTTACAGGTTAAAAAATTTCCACTCCTTCTTCTCCCCCTAAAAATAGAAATATGAAAATGATTGTTCTGCTATATCTTCTGAATGCAAGGGTTTACAATTATGAGGTAGGTGCCAAATAAACTCATTTAAGACTGTTACAGACTGTTTCAAATTTTGCTCCCCACTATTCTCCTCACCCCCAAAATGAGGGGAGGATATTTTCAAGGGAGTTGATCTTATGAGTTATAGCTTAAATTAAAGCTTGTTAAGTCTCCAATGTCATGGGCCACCTTAAACATAACTACAAAAGCTGAGGGGGGTAAAATGTGGTCGATGTTCATGAGTCATATATCAAATGGAAGTTTCTGAAGGTAGGTGTTTTTAGTGACAAAGGAAAAATATAAATAAAGAATTTAAAAAAATATCCAACTTCCTATGTGCCCTAAAGAATATCAGTGGTGCAATCAGTCACTGAGTTCGTATTCACTTCAAAGGAAGATAGAGTGCTGATTTACCTACTCAACAAGATTGCCGGCACCCTATCTTCTTTTGAAGTGAATACAAATTCAGTGACTGATTGCCCATTGATATGTTTTAGTTTTATTTTCTACTATTTAGGGGGCATATGGAAAGATATGTACTTTTAAAAATTAAAAATTTATTTTCAAATATATAGTTTTCCCAATGGCTCTTTGCTAAGTTCTGGTTGCTCAGCCCTGCTATAATCAATATTAATACTAGGCTTTCAGACAGTCAAGTTACAGATACTAAAATGTTTACTGCAGTGGCCTACTATTATGCAATGAATTATATGCTTTTCTGCCACCTGTGAAAATGGTAAACATTTGGATAGTGCTCTACCAATATATTCCTGTTCAAATTTTCTCTCATGTCAGTCCTTTAATGTTTTCAATGCTTTTTTTTTGTCTAAAAATTCTAAGTTTTTTTGTGAATGTATTTAGTTGAAAAAAAAAAAAGCTGTAACAAACATTTTTAGGCAGTTAAATTTCTGAGGCTTACAACAAAATCTTAAGAATATGAAACTATACCTTTCTTCTTCAGTATCTAAACTATCAGCTGAAGAATATTTTAATAATGCATTAGCATTACTAGACACGATAGCTTTCTTCTCCACTTGCTTGTTGAATATCTTGGCGCTGTTTTTATTATCAAATGTTTTACTTATTTTGCATGAAGGCTTCATTCCAGGCTGTACTTTTGCAGAATGGGAAGAATCTTGTGATTTTAAGGAAGATTTAGGCACATCTAATTCTGATTTCTTTTGTCTTTCCTACACCAAAAACAAAACAAATAATTAATCATGGTATGTATAGGTAACATAATATATAAAATAGATAACTGTCTTACTGAAATATATTTACTACTTAAAACACAAAATACTATAGAATCAAATATATCATACTAATTAGAATAATATATTGCCACTGGCAAATATGAGATGCTTGTTTCAGAGAGAATTTAGTTTTTAATTTTCTGCCTTTGTCACTCTTTAACAATGGAAATTCAAACTAATTGATGATTGGGAAAACGCAATATTTTATTAATATCTACACAACATAAAAATAATTTTTAATTTAGAGTAGAGTCTTGATAATCTGAGATAAATGGGACTGGACTCAACTTGGATTAAATGAAATGTTAAAATATAAATGGGGGAAGAGAAAAAAATGCATTTGCATATGCTTCCTTGACTAACTGGCATCTTCTGGGATACCACTTTTTGATCTTTGTCCTGTTCTTTTCCAAGTCACACACCTACCATAACTTCACCAACACCTAATTCAGTAAGACTTCTTTTTATAGCTTTGCCTGCATCTAAATCTTTTTAAAGCATCAATTTTTCTTATTTATTTTGAAATTTATTTAAAATGTCAGGAAGCTCTTGAAATATGGCTGGTTGTGTGCACATGCCTGAGATGGCTCTGAAGAAAGAGAGTCCTCAAATGCACTCGAAGATAGCAATTGACCAGTGGTATAGCGCATAACATCAGTAGTAGAGAGAGACTGAGATAGATCAGCAGCCAGTAGCTCAATGGTCAGAGCACTTGAGTGTCATCAAGAGGGTGTGGATTCAGAACCCACCCAGCTCAAAACAATTTTTCCTCTACACCCATCTCCATCCTGTTACTTAAACAGCTTAATAGTGATTAAAGACAGTAAAACAAAGATGAGCTGTGGGCTCATTTGTGTAAGATACTGTTTAACTCCTTACGATTGTTTTTGCTACTTGCTATCTTAAGTCATTTCACACTCACACAGTTTCATATCTCAGCACATTTCACATGTTATTCATCAGATAAAATGTAAAATTTGTAAGCTAATTACAAGAAACTGTTATGCACAGCATTTAAAAATTCCTCAGAGAATCTAATCTCACAGTAGTGTCTTAGATGTGAAAAGGGATAAACTAGAAATACTGCTATTGATGGGAATGTTTCAACTGATGCCAACTGCTTCAGCAAGCTTAACATTATGCTTGTCAGTCTAGTATCTTCAAGAAATGGCTATTTTAGTGCCATTTTCAGGAAGAATCATTTAATAGTTGATTACTATGTCATTTCCTTCATCCTAGTTTGAACGTTATGAAGAAAGAGCAGTACGCTCAACAGTCAAAGTTAAATGTAAAATACATCTTTGTCAAAGCCATGACAAAGAATTCATCAGCATAGCTGTACAGTTTGCTAAGAAAAATAACAATGGAGTTATGCTGTTAGCTAATTATCACACTCTGGTATTTAAAAGCTTTTTGATAATATATTAATAAAATCTTATATTGTAACATCAAATATCAAACCTTACTATGATTTCTAACTTTAGTTTAAATGCATTGTTAATAACTTCTTAAAAACACTTAAAAAAAAAAAAAAAAACTGCAAGCAAATAAATTAGATTGCATTAAATAGAAAAATCAATTTACCTTTAAAGCAGCCAAAAGATCTAAACGTTGGACTTCAAGCCTCTGGTTTTCAATTTTAAAATGATCTCTTTCCTTCTCAACATTCGACAACTGATTCCTTAACCTTCGACATTCAGAAGTCCATTTAACCTCTTGCTTTTTCAAGTTCTCTTGCAGTTTCTCTACCTATAATAAAATAAGGCAGTGTTTTTTAAAAACTGCCAGAAACAGGCACAGATCTAGAAAAAAATAAAGGGGGAAGGGCAGGTGACTCAATTGAGCCAAAAAAGTAGGGGACACACACGCACAAAAGATTGGATTTCCATTGCAATGTAATATTTTTCTCTTCATTTTAGAGGTTTGAAAAAAAAATCTTGAAAACTGCATGAAATGCAAACAAGTTAAAAATTTTTTGGCCTCCATTACCCTTATTTGTATTCTGAAAGTGGGGGCCATGGCCCCCTCCCCCCAGATTCAGCCTTTGCCAGTGATACAGGGAAGTAGAAATGAATCATAACCGTTGGTAATATCTAACTAGAAGAACACATATCACCTCTGGCACATATGAGAATCTTATTTTCAAAGAGAATGAACTTTTTCTTTTGCCTACTCTTGCACTCCTTAACAGCTTTAATTTGAGTTAGTGGATGATGGGAAAATGCAAATAGAATATTATTAGTAACTATACAATATAAAGGTATTCGCCTTTTAATTTTTTATTTTAAAAAGTTGCATTTTCCACACACCTCTCAGAAAAATAGGTAGATTATTGCTGTCAGTGGAATATCTTTTTAAGAGCTACCACAAAAATTTAAAATTTCTATTATAGATATATATTATTTGAAAACTCAATAACAGCTCACCATTTCCATATTTAGCGATCTGTAAAGATATATACATTAAAACTACCTAAGTATTTGAAAAATGCAAATTATAATATTTCATTAGTACCAATTGAACTAAAATAAAAGTTTTCTAATTATCACTTTGCATTGTTTCCAATGAACTTCATGACATTTACATTCCACAATCAAAATTTCGAATTTCTATCATTAATACATTGTTGCAATATTCTCCTGAAATTTTGGAATTTTGAACTTTTTTCACTGTTAGAGGGCACAATTCGAAAGATTCTGAAAGTGTGAGTCATAATATTTTATCAAATCCTATCTAACCCAAAAAGAATATTTCATTTATCTCTAAATACAATTATCTGCTAAAAAAATTGTGTTCCCCCACCCCCCTGGGTCTAAGGCAGCAACTCATTGTTGGCAAAGAAAATTCTGTGATCTTCACATTACACTCCCAATATCTCAAATTTCTAGCATAAATACATCATTTCCAATCTTCATTTCAAATTTTGGAATTTTAAAAATTTTCCACTGTTAATAGGTACAATTATGGTTTCCTGAAGATTCCAAAAGAGTGAATCATAATATTTCATCAGTTTCTATCTAGCCCAAAAAATAATTTTTTATTTATCTCTAAAAACAAAGGGTCTGTAAATGGTAGCTAGGTAGCCACTGGAAGGAGAGCTATGCACCAATTCCCTGTGATGATGCATAGAACGGCCAGGCCTAGCACCTAATGTCCGACCCCGCCTTCTCGTGGTGCAGACCGTTAGTACCTTTCAAAAGAGATACTCTCTTGTGGAAGCGAACGGAAGGGGACGGCTGTCAGATTAGTGTGGCCTACTGATCTGGACAACTATGGCTACTTTTCTTTTTTTTTTCTACCCTGAGGAGGAGTGGTCAACCACACAGGGTCCTGGTGCTGATCATATAAACCCACTGGACTGGACAGATATATGGCTCTGAGCTTGATTATGGATCCTGATTTTGCTGCACTGGTGGGCTTCTGTGGAGGAAAAATCTTCCGCTGTGTTTTCTGTTTGTTTGTGGGTTGACAGCCCAAGTGAATAGATTCACAGGATATGTTTATCAGCTGGTGGATAATCCTGAGCAGAAGTCATTGCAGGCACCTGAACTCTTTGCTTCTATTGGCATCATCAAATTCTACATTGGAGGAAGTCTTCCAGTGTAGATGGCTTCAGCCTTTAGTAGTGGGGGAACGGGTCTTTGCCCCATGTCTGCGATTAGGGGGCTGTTTGATATTGTCGGCATTCTCTCTCTCAATAAACATAGTTTCTTTAAACATCCCACTAACCATTTTCTCTCCGTAGGTAGTTGGAATGTGAGGACTCTGCAGAGAGCTTTTTCTCTTGATGTCCTCACACAAGAATTCCACCATTATAATTTAGATATTCTCGGCTTGCAAGAGACCAGATGGACAGATAAAGGTCAGATTCTTAAAAATATTATTAAATTTCTCTTTTCAGGAAGAGATGACAATAAGCATCACCAAGGCGTGGGTCTGCTTCTCAGCAGACACGCTAGTGATGCTCTTCTAGGATATGAGTGCATTAATGAAAGGTTTCTTACAGCAAAATTTCAGACAAGCGTTAAAGACCTGAATGTTATCTGCTGTTATGCCTCCACTGAGGATGCTGATGAGGATGAGAAGGATAGGTTTTATGAACAACTTCAGGATATTTTGAATTCTGTCAAAAAAGGAGATAATACCCTTGTTCTTGGTGACTTCAATGCCAAAGCTGGTACTTACTCTGACCTTTGGGGAGGAGTAATAGGCCCTTTTGGTATCGGTAGCTGCAATGGCAATGGGCAACGTCTCCTACAGGTAAGTAAACTCAATGGATTCAGAATAACTAACTCTTATTACAAACACCGTGACATACATAAGTACACATGGGTTTCACCTGATGGGCTGCATAAGAATATGATTGATTACATATTAATTAACAGCAAATGGGCTAGTTCTGTTAGGAATACCAGGGCATATAGGGGAGCTGAAATTGGATCTGACCATTACCTTGTTAGAAGTGTCTTGCAACTTAAACTTAAAAAGTGTTGTGCTAGGGTTAAAAAATTTACTTTTAATACTGAAGCTCTGAAAGATCCAGTTATAGCCAAAGCTTACCATGATAGGTTCTTAGTCATTATGACAGTCATGGTTTGCTTACTACTGAAGTAGAGGAAGAATGGGATCATTTTAAACAGGCTTTTTTGGACACTAACAGTACTCTAGTAGGAAAAAAGGAGCAGAAGCGGCAGAATTATCTGAGTGATAAGGCACTCGGAAAGAAAGAACTGCAGGAATGTCCTTAATCAATACCCTACTAGTCCTAATAGAAAGCATTACAGAGAACTTAATAAACGTGTAAAAGATCAGTTAGCTGCTGATAAGAATCTTTGGCTTGATGGTTTGGCTGACAAAGCCGAGGAAGCAGTTAGACAACACAACAGCAGAGAGCTGTACCAGACAGTTAATAAATAATTAAGGTATACAGGGATTGAAGGATAAACAAGGTAAGGTTATAGAAGGGGAGGTTCTGTAAACAAAAAAGTTCGATGTCTACAGACAGACAGATAAGACGGACAGACCAACATTAAAATTCCTACTGCATATTAACTCGGAAGCTCTTAACTTGCACTTAACTTGGAAGTCAAGAAAGACAACAAGTGAAACTATTATCTCATTTTCAAAGAAAATGAGTTGGGTTGGGTTGTCTTACCTCTGAGCGGCGCTTTTTTGTACACAATGGCTAAATGGCCAGGTCACATGGACCCCGAAGGCTTAGAGAAGGTTGGGGGAGGGAACCCACTGGAACACTGTTGGGAGACAGATGGTAGCCTCCCGTCAAGGCCATCCAGCATGTTCTTTAACGTGAACAGGGTATGGCTCTCCCACACACGGGACCACGGCTTAACGTCCCATCCAATGGCCGGCAGTCTTTCCAAGCCCATCAGTGTCCCCTACTGACTGTGGGCAGGGCGGGGAATTTTGCGGAGATAAATCTCAACGCTGACCCAGCTGGGACTCGAACCTGGGAACTACAGATTATGAGCCTGGTGCACTACCGACTGAGCCCCCCCCGCTCCCAAAGAAAATGAGATAAAAACCACTTAGAGAGAGAGAGAACATAAAAAAATATTCTTCTGTATTAACTTGAAAATACTAATTTAATGCATTCATATTTTTCTAAGCTTACTTTCATTTTCAGTCTTCCTTGATTTTTACATTTAACTAATATAAATATGCAGTACCTAATTACAAAAAGTGTTAAATAAAGTAGCACCCCTCTGCTATTCTGTTTAGAGAGAACACAAACTTCCAGCATGATAATGAACTTTAGAAAAGACCAAATTATTTTAAAACCTGTATTGCATTAAATCTGTTACAAAGCTCTAGTTGCATAATTCAAACTACTATGATGCCTGTATGCTATCAGCATACATTTTGTTATATTTTTTAACTAGAGCAAATGAGACAATTTCAATTCTTATGATTATTGAGGTTATCAGCATGCATATTGTCAATTTAACATCAGATCTTCTCAAAATTTATTAAATACAATAGTACAGCAGATTTATGCTGATAATCTTTAACTGCTGTAAAATGAGATTTAAGCCCACATAGCTGAGTACTTTTTTCATGAAAATATTTGTTTTAGAAATTTTTAACATGTCATTTATTTTTATAACATTATTTTTCTTAACACTCTGTTTTATGTACAATATAAAAGACAAAAATTTTGTATGTCTATATTCCACTTCTAACAATGTTGACCTAAATTTTTAATTTGATAAAGCTCTTTCCCAAACAGAAATAGGAATAATTATTTTAAGTGTTTTAAAGCACATAGGAAGCTTAAACTAAATTTTTACAGTGTATCTCAACTATTTATACTTAGGTAGAAGTGAAATATGAGAAAGAACTGTCTAAAGTTATAACTTCTATACAAATCTTGAACCATATTTAATTATCAATTTAAAATATAACCTGTTGCCTAAGAATGGAGAATTCTTCTCTCTCTTTCTTCCCAGGAAGATCTTTTTTCAATCTTTGATATCTTTCAAATGTTTGTTTTTGTCTCCTACAAATGAAAAAAAAAAGACCACTGGTAACTATCAATCACATTCAAACAGTATAGGAATTTAACTAATTTACATATGTGTACAAAGGTTATTCTGATTATTATAAAACCCTACACTTTTTATGACAAGTAAATCAACATAGCTGACAACTTAATAGTCAACACAAACTCAGAATAGCTTATGTAGAGCTTCAGAGATTACTGGCAAAAATTAATCATGATTGCTTTTTTTTTCTTAACCACACAAACACAAAATACACTAATAATAGAGCAAAAGTTTAAATACTACAATACTAACATTAAAATTCCCACTGCATATTCTTATATAACTTGAAAATCAAAGATTGTGAAACTATTCATGGGGATCATTTGGATCCCCAAAAGATGGACTAAGTCTGTAGAAGCATTTTCTTCTTGAAGAAGGTATTGTGGGTGAACTGGAGTAATTTGTGTTTCTCCTGAAAAAGTTAATTATAGAGCACTAGAGAACCAAGAACAGCCCTTATTAGCTATAGCTATGCCCCCAATCCAAATAGTTCACAGATAAATTATCTAATTCTACCATGAACCAGAGAGGTCTGACTGGAAAGAGCCTATCAGTAAAATATGCCACAGAGAAAATCTGTGAGGATGATGAGACCTCAGCAGAAAGAGAAAACAAGAAACATCTAAGCTTTATCCAGGCCTCAAATCTAGATCCTTTTAATCTGTATTCAAGCAGGCTAACCATATGGTCACCACTCACTAAAAAATTTTCTACTGAGATCTTGTATATATTTTCCCTCTCCAGCAGCTGCTTCCACATTTTCTTATCTGCCTTGTTGTTAGCTTATTCTGCTTGTTGACTTCTGCATATTCCAACTTATTTGGCATTTGAGTGATGTCTCTGATTATTAAAACCACATTTTGTTCATTTACACGTGATATTTATGAAGTTTGGCCACAATTGCTTCTAAATTCCTTTCAAACAGTTGAGTGTGACCTATTTCCATGTCACCCTGATGTTGATGGTAGTAGCCATAATGATGTAGGATTTTCAGAAGTCTCTCATCAATTGCTTGTTTTGTTCATTAGTAGCCTGAATCAGCTGATGAAACATAAGCTTCAGTATTTAAACATTGTTCATGGGTTGATGAGAGGAGGTGGTGTTTGGTGGAAGAAAGACAATTTCAACAGTCCATGGAGTCTGCAGGTTCATAAAGTTCTGTAGATTAATTGGAAACACTGTCCACAGTAACAATGCCTTCAGTTCCATTTTTATCACATTTTTTTTACTCTGGAGCATAAGTGGTTCATGAACCAATCACTAAACACAGTATGTATTACTCGTGTTCTATTGCTAGACTTCGAGACAACAGATAAACAAGCCTTAGAAAACCCTTCATCACATTTTGTGTTTTAAAGTGGCAGATGAGAAGTGGTTTCAACTTAACATCTCCATAAGCCTCACCCAGAATGAGCATAGGTGATCTTAGATAATTTGGATAGCATTGTTCAAGCCAATGTACATAATGCACACTTTCAAAATAGCTCTGTCTCATCTACATTAAAAACGAGCCATGGAAGGAAATTAATTTCAATTACAGCATTAAGTTGATTGGGAAATTTACTAATTGCTTGAGTCTGCATTCACAGATTTTCCAGTGAATGCCATGAAGATTGCAGTGAAAATTAATATTGTAAAATCAGCATAACTGGACGCAAATGCCTCAATGGTAGATCCCTCATCTTCTTATTCTCTTAAGTGGCCATAAATTTCCTATTCTTTATGCATTACAATCAGGTGATTAATTGATACATGACACTGACTTTGATCATATCCTATGCCCTAATAATTTTTACATTTTCTCCAGCCATATATGTGAATTAATTTCTTATTAGTTAATGTAATAGTTGATTGATTAAGCAGAAGTTATCTTATCAACATTTATTACAATTAATGTAATGGCTGTGGTGGAAAAATTTAACATACACAATATCAATCTATCACTTGCCTTGGACTATATTATCACTACCATCTTTTCTTGGAAGAAATATTTTTGCTTGATAATTTATTCATGTTTTTAATAATTTATATTTTGCCTTTTTTCTCCCTGATGAGATTATTCATTATTAATGATATAATGAGCAATCCACTACCAATTAGAAAAATTCTCTCACTAGAATGAGAAAATATAGGAAAAAATTATAAATGCAAAATAAATGTATCGAGTCCAAAATGTTACTTATGTCCCATCCAGTGGGAAAACCATTCCTACAACACCACACTCTAACAGTACATGTATTGATTTATTGCAGTGAACATTAGTGCAGATTATGCATCGATTTAATAATTTTTATGTATGTGCTGAAGAAGACAAGCTGTGTAAATAGTATTAAAACAAAGTCACCAAAACAAATTGTGCTATATTGAGTTTACATTGAATCAACATATGTTAGCATTAAAACCAAGGCTTTGCTATATATACAAAAGTTCATCTTAAAATGATAAAGGTGACAGTACCTGTAATAACTTTAAATACAACCTAATGAGTGCTAAAAAAAGTTTAACATTCATTTTAACATTCTGCATCAAAGTATTTACTTTTCAACCATCATAAACAAAATTTCTTGCTGGTAAAAAAAACTACCTTACCTGAATTGTTTTCTTTCTTCTGCTGTCTCCAACTCAAATTTTTTCTTCTCAGCTTGACTAAATTTTTGAAATTCTTCTCGTTCTTTTTGAAGTTTTTGAAGAACCTAAAATAAGGATGGGGGAAATAAAGTTTTATATTACAATGATTTCACTTTTTGAAAGAAATTACTGATTATTTGATTAAAAGTACAAATATAATTCATTTAATAATATCTAAATACTTACTATAAACATCTTTACCATTACTTTTCATTATTTAAATATTAGATGGAGCTATCAGATGCCTTTTAAGCAGCATCTAGTGTATGTAGAGATTACACTGGTTTAGCTATGTGCCCCATATGCAGAATTACAGATTAATGAATAGAGTTGTGAACACTGTTCTTAAAGGATTGAAGAAAAAGGCATGCCAAGAAAAGATGTGGATGATAATGCCAATTATACATTAAGCTAAAATATCTTATTAGAATTGGTCTTCAATTGCCAAATGCAGCAGTTTTTGCTCAAAAAAAAAGAGGGGCATTCAAAAAATTCTCGACATCCATCTGCAGAATAAAAACCATTGCACTTACCTCAACAAAACATTTATTGTCCTTCAAAGCATCCCCTCCAGCATCTATGCAAAATTGCAGATGTTTATGACAATTCTGGAACACTTGATGGTACTCCTGTTGGGGAATACTATGCAACTCTGAATGAATGCATTTTGCAAGATCATGCACTCTTAAAAAAACTTCCCAGTAAGTTACTTTTTAATTTTTGGAAACAATCAAAAATCGTGTGGTGCAAGATTGGGTAAATATGCAAGGATGGGGTATCTATTCGATTTTTTCATGCTCCAGATAGACCATAATTTGCAGGGTTTTGTGAGCACTGGCATTGTCAAGAAGGAGGAGAACCTTTGACATGTCTGTTGTTGGATGCTGCTCCTTCATCTCTTTAACCATTTTGGGCATAACAATGTTGGTGTATTGGTCATTTACAATCATTTTTTCAGGGAAGGTGTCTATGGTTACCACTCCTTGGGAATTGAAGAAAAAAATTGCAAACATTCTCTTCCTTGAACAAAAGTCAGACCAAGTTGTTGATCTTTCTGGGAGTTGCAGAGTAATAAAACAATGTCTCATTACCTATAGCAATGTCAAATATTGTCTCATTACCTATGGTGATGTCTGTTAACTATTTGGTGCCACTAGGTTCAAACATTGCTAGCATCTCCTTGCAGAAGTCAACTCCAGCCTTTTTTACTGTTCTATCAGTTTATGGGGTATCCATTTGGCACAGATCTTTCAGAACTTTAAATGTTGATGAATAACTGTTTCCATACTTCCAATCAATACACTGATACCTAAACTTATTATCTGAATGATGATGTGTGGGTTTTCCTTAATGAATTTACAAACAGCAGTGATGGTTCTCTTGTTCACAGCATCCTTCGGTCTTCCTGCACAAGGGAGGTCTTTGAAGCTTTGTTGTTCTCTGAATTTGTGCATCCATCCCATAATAATGCCATATGAACAAGTACAATCCCCATAACTTGCAACAAATTGGCATGAATTTTTTAACATTATTCCCAAGCTGCATCATTGTGGAAATGAAAAATATTTTCCCATCTTCAGTAGGCTCCATAGCAACAATGCACAGATTTCACAGACTGAACTTTATGCACCACTAGCAAAGAGAGAAATGATGATGCAACCTTTGTCTTTAACACATAATGATAAGTTTAGACAAACTTTCAAACAAGTCATAGCTCATTAACTTTGGAAGAAAGAGTGCAAATCTAGACATGTCAAAAACTTTTTGAATGCCCTCCACAGATGTGCCTTACTAACAGAATTGCCCTAGCAAATTGGGGCTGCATGAGATTTATGCATACATATAAGAGTTTAATTTTAAATTATTTAATACATTTTGTTTTCTTTAATCTTATTATTTATTGTTATTTAAGGAGTTAACAGAAACTGAATTTTACAGATTCTAATTAAGTTTGCAAGTTTTAAAGAACTTGAAGAAATGGCCAGTGCTATTGAAATACTTGTATGTAGATGATAATAAATACACTGGTTTCCATTGATTAAGAAACAACCTCAAAACCCAGTTTTTGTTGAAGACCCATCAGATCTGCTGAATGTGAATCAGAAGATATGTGTATTTAAACACTGTGCATAAGAATAGCAGTTGGAAAATGGAATAACTCTTTTAATTACCAAAACTATATATGAATACAGTTACACAGTAAAAAAAGTTGAAGGGTTTGGTTGCTTTACCTCTAAGCGGCACGTTTTTGCACACAATGGGCAAAAAGGCCAGATCACGAGGACTCCAAAGGCTCAGAGAAGTTTGGGGGAGGGGATCCACTGGACAGCTGTTGGAAGACAGATTAACCTCCCATCAAGGCTTTCCAGCATGTTCTTTAATGTGCAGAGGGTATGGCTCTCCTGCATCCAATAGATGGTGGCCTTTCCAAGCTCATCCCTATCCCCTATTGACCGTGGGCAGGGTGAGGAGTTTTGCAGAGATATATTTCAATGCTGGCACAGTCTGGGACTTGAACCTAGGAACTGCAGATGAGCCTGGTATGCTATTGATTGAGTCATCCCTGCCCCAAAAGTTAAAGGTCAACTAAGATAGCTAAATTGGTTCAGTATGGAGTATGGTCACCTATTACTGCTATGCAGAACTTGCAACGATGTCTCATGCTGTTGATAAGATTGTCCAGCAGAGCTGTGGGTAGTAATCTCCATTGCTCCTCCCAAGAGCATTCCATGCATATTCTATTGGATTTAGGTTGGGAAACCAGACTGGCCATTCCATAAAGTTAGTGGTGCTGCTCTTCAGAAAGCAATTGACAAGGAGTCAATGGTGCAGGAGGGCATTATCGTTCTGTAGAACAAAGGTATCACTCATTGCAACCACATATGGTCATGCAAAGGAGTCCAAGATTTCATCTCTATATCTGCGAGTGGTGCAGCCTGTTGGAAGCACATGCAGGCTGCCCAAAGACATCCCTCCCCAAACCATGACACTACCATCACCGTAGATGTCCCACTTACAGATATTTCTGGCATGATATGTGTTTCTGGTTCTCTCCATATCAATTGATGATGTGAATCACTGTGGAGGGCAAATCTCAATTCATCCTGAGGAGCATGGACTGCCATTGCTCCTGGATTCAGTTGACATGATTTATATGCCAGTTTAGAGATCCCTTCTGAAACAATGGTCAGGGGCATGCATGCCACTGGCCACCTAGCATATATGCATACTTCACGAAGACTTTGGGTGTATGGTGGTAGCAGATATTGCCATTCCACTCACTGCTGCGAGGTACTGTTCCCCTGGTCGCATAACACCCGATAGATGTCATCATCATCATGCTGCAGTGGCCTGTCATCATCCACTACTGAATTGTCTGGATGCACTCTATCCTTGTTGGAATCTCTGCCCAAGTTTATGCACCACTGAACAACTCGCAATGAAGCCATCTTGCAATATCTGCTTTACTTTGGCCTGCTTTGAGCCAACCTATAGCTTACCACCATACTTTTTTTCAATAAATAATGTCTGGTAGACATATCAAACAAATCTGCTGTCTTGAAAATTCCACCTTTTACTTTGCAGAACTAGAGAACAGCTTGGAAATATTGCTTTTAATACATGACATATTTGCATATGCTGTTGCTAGCACCATTCATTTGTATGTCATTCCTCAATCCTGCATCATATTCTACATATGCGAGTTTCATGCATTTCTGTCATCAGAATTTTACAATATCACATTTTTTTATTTGTTCCTTAATTTATGGAAAGTAGTGTTTGATTAATAATTTTTAATGCATTTTCTTTAGTTTAATAGATATTTAAATAACACTGAAATATTTATACTTTTTTAAATTGTTAGCTTATAAAGATCTCTTAATTTAAGCAATTACATATTGAAATATAAGAAAAAAAAATTATATATAACAACTATAAGAATTACAGTTATATACAGTTATAGTGCACAACTGTTTACATAAAAAGATTTGGGGTGAACCTGATCTAGATAGGTGATTTCTCAGAATTGAACTCTTCATTAACAAAAACTTACATGACATTATAATTTTTTTCAATAGCATTTCTTCATTTATAATTGTGTTCTATACAAAATAGTATTATATTATACAATACATACATAATCCTCAAGCAGCCATGGGCTATTGGGGGAGGGGGGGTCCAACCATATTGTGTAATTTAATTCTCCATCTACATTTATCCTAAGCTACAGCTATTGCATTTGGCCACTGCAGCTAATTCTAATATGTTTGACATTGTCCACCTATCACATTACAGGTATCTCCCTTTCTCTGCAACTTTTGGGGCTCAAATTTCTACTTGCTAATCCAATGCACTCTCCCTAAACAAGATGTTGCACAAAACAGGTTGATGACTCCTTTATCTAACCTTATTACTTACATAGTCAAATTATCCAATACCCAAGATACTGTATAAGTATCTAGAATCCAAAACATCAAGTTTCCTGCTGATGTTTATAAAGGGTCATATCACTATTATAACCAACTTTGGAAACCAATGAATAAAGATTATTCATTGGTTTCCAAAGTTGGTTATAATAGTGATATGACCCTTTATATCTGTCTATGTATAACATGAACTGTCTATGTATAACATGTACACATAAAACTAGTATATAAAAATGCAAAATGAAGGTAAATGAAAATAATAAAGTGCATATAAATATATAGAGTGAATACACAATTCTGACAGTTGAACTTATTGTGTCAGATCTTCTTCTACTTGATAAGTTATTTACTGCTTCTTCTATTGAGTTAGAAGTTGGTTAAGTCAATTCAGTATTCACAAACTTGGCCACACCTTCTCTAGGGCAATGGTTTCTAACAGCTCGCTGCAGATTAGTAATGAGCTATGGAGCATCACCTGCCAGGTTCCAAGTTTCCTTTGAAAAATATATTCCAATTTGAGAATATATAAAATTTTTCATGTTATCATATCTTAAAAAGATGTTTTTAATAATACAATTTGACTGAAAGACCTTCATTTTATGTTATTAAAATGCTCAATGTTTTGTAAAATATTACAATTATTAATAAAAAAATGTTGAGGGGATAGGAAAGATTATAAGAGTACAGAGCTATACATAGCTTTATATAGACATAGGAACATATTCATATATATTGCTAGGTCATGGAACTATATTTTTATAATTTGATAGACAGTGAAATGTGCTATGTTGAGAACCACTGCTTTAAAGAACTCTTTAAATATCTAGACACTTAGGTAATGCATCATATTCCTGAGCAACAAAAGTGGAATCACACTGAAGGTACATTCCAAATTCTTTATGATCATGAGATGCAGCATTTATAGTGGATTACAAACTAATATTTGTTGCCAATAATCTTTGCAATATTTGGAATAATTTGTTTGGAGCCAGTTGTGAAATTCCGAATACATTCTTCTGTTTGTAATGTTAGTCTACGAGTTTTCAAGGTGGCAACACATTATATCTAAAATGAAGAGTTCCCCTCAGTATATCTGAATATCATAAAATAATCCAGACATTGACTTCTTGATATAAATTTCGAATAAATGGCAGTTTACAGTATTATAATATTAAAAATATTTCAAACATTCCAACTCATCAGAAACCTAAAGTTACTATTGCTTCATGCATTAGTGCAAAGGGTGTAATGATAGTAATGCCCTGTTAGGTAATAACATCTTTATTATAACAAACAGAAGATTCCAGTTATATATGTATGCACATCCATTTTTATGCTACAGAAAACTACTCTTCAAAGTAATATTGGTACATGTAAAATGCATCTGCACCACTGCTTAACCCAGAACTGGAATCTTGTTTAGAAAAACTGTGAGCAGTCTCTGTTCCAGTGGCTTCAGTTGATGTCCTTGCAGTTCATGGTTTATCCTTTATGTTTGTTCCTCCTTTGGTCAACTTCTTCATTTACTTCACACATTGCCAGTATCAATTGTCTGTTCAATGTACAACTTGGTTAGCCTGGCGTGAATATTAAAAGCACTACTACCCTCCTTCATCAGGAACTCAATAACAGCATTTTGTTTCAGCTTTGTATCTATGGTACATCAGTGTTGATCTGTTCAAAAATGATATGAAACACATAAAATGGTGCAATTTACATCTTACAAAGTACGTAAACATACGCTATTTTTACAGCAGCTGTTGCTACATACAGCATATTACAGTCCTACAGATATTACTTTCGATGCAACCCTCGTATATAAGAGAAGCAGATACAACATGATAAGACCCCTACGAACTGAATTATGCACTATTTACACTTTAACACTTTTATCTTTATTAGCTTTTCAACAATTACCTCTTCTCTCTGCTTTTGAAGATACTTTAATTCAGCATTCTGTGTTTTGAAAATCTCAATTTCATCTTCCAATTCTTTTAACTTTTCTTTAAGTTTTAATCTGTCTGAAGCAAGAGTATTATCTCCAGTTTCACTGCTAAATCTATGAACTCCGTTTCCACCATTCTGCAAAACAAAATGCGTAGCATAGTTTAGAAAACTAATAAGAAATTAGGGAACTTTAGAAAAAAATGTTTTCACTTATTTACTTTTGCTATTTAGTAATCTTTATCACACAATAATATATAATTCTGCATAATATTATAACAGATAATAAATTATTTACAACACACAAAGGTTACAATAAAAATCCATTCTGTTTTGCCTGAAGAAATGGTAAAAAATCTTTTCCACTATGTTTTCTATGCCAGCAATATTGTTCTTTACATCTGGAAGAGCATGTAACTTTTTGATCTCGTATCATCTTCATCACCAGGAAAATCATTTGATGATTCCATGATTTTGCTAGTTATCTCAGAATTGGTTAAAACATCAAAAGTAGACAGCCATCATCTAAGGCATGGATTCTCAATGTAGGGTACGCGGTAAAATTTTTTTGAGTACACTGTGAGAGCTCAAAAGTCGCTAGATCTAGTAACAATGTCGCTAAGTTGGCAACAGTGCTGTGCGAAAATGTCATTTTTTGTGGGTATCAATATATGTAATTTATGAATACAAAATTTAATGTGTGTATATATATATAGGTTTTATTTTATTCCCATTGTTATACTATAACTATAGTTTTATCTATCTATACAAGGGATACGCCAGTTACATACACATTTTCAGGGAGTACTTGAAGCATAAAAAGGTTGAGAACCACTGATCTAAGGTATATATGAATAAAGATGCTGGGAATCTCCAAAAGAAATCTTGACATTGTTGCTTTAACCACTCTGGCAAAAGAAGTCATCATAGACATAATTTTTATTTTTTTTGTTCATGTCATGATCAACAAGTGTAAAACTAGCATGGCAAAAACAGTTGATACTTAAAAACAGTTATTAGTTGAAAAACATTTGTACACACTTAACTGAATCACCCTGTATAGAAGCCAACAGGATGATTATTCTAAAAAGACCTCAAATGATATTTTGCAGAAAGCAAAAATCCAAAATCAGAAAGGTACTCAACCCCAAGGAGCACAACAAGGTAAAAGTGATAACCCACAATATACAATAAGTATACATTACATGGAAAACTTTTTGCATTCAGCAAAGACAATAGCAGCTTTAGCGAAATTTAACTTAGTTGTGCCATTTAATATAACCAGCAATATAAAAAATCTAGTACTTAATGATTGAGGTAAATTATCATTAATGGGGGGAATATACCGAATACAAATAGAGGATCCGGAAAATAAACTACAAAGGTTGGGTTGTTTTACCTCTGAGCGATACTTTTTTGCACATCATGGGCTAAATGGCCAGGCCACATGGACCCCGAAGGCTCAGAGAAGGTTGTAGGAGGGGACCCACTGGAACAGCTGTTGGGAGACAGATGGTAGCCTCCCGTCAAGGCCATCCAGTATGTTCTTTAACTTGTACAGGGTATGGCTCTCCTGCACATGGGGCCACGGCTTAACATCCCATCCGACGGACGGCGGCCTTTCCAAGCCCATCGGTGTCCCCTACTGAGAGTGGGCACGATGGGGAGTTTTGCAGAGATAAATCTCAATGCTGACCCAGCTGGGACTCCAACCTGGGAACTACAGATTACGAGCCTGGCATGCTACTGACTGAGCCACCCCCACCCCTAAACTACAAGGGAAAGATGGCTATATCAGCAGAACGTACTGAACAGCCATCGAAAGAATAGCAAAACATTGAAAAGACAATAATAGTAATCCAATTCAGCCTTAGCACAAAATATAATGGAAAATCAGTTAGAAATAACAAATTTACCCTTTAAAATATTAGCAGCTCCCCCAACAAAATTTCAATTATCTCGAAAATATATTAATTTTAATAAAAATAATAAATATATGCAACACCAACATAGCCCCACTTTCAGCAGCTTGGAACCTTCTGTTATGTAAGCAAGACACATTGCTAAGAAAATAAACTTGCGTACTACCCCTTGACCTTGTCTATAGAAGACCCATGAGTGTTGGGCTGAAGAGTATCGCAGAATGCTCTTAACTTTTAATTTATGTGGTGTTAAAATCTTTTTTAAACCTCAAAGTTATAAGCTAAAGTGTAGGCATGATTGCATCATTACCTATCCCTCGATTTACACTGAAGATAGGTTCCGCACAAAACCGTGTAAATCGAAATCCGTGTAATCGAAATCAAAACCGTGTAAAACGAAAAACACACTAAAATGTTCATAATTCAGTTTCGATTTACACGGTTTTGATTTCGATTACACGGATTTCAATTTACACGGTTTTGTGCGGAACCTATCTTCAGTGTAAATCGAAGGATAGGTGTAATCTGCAATAGTGCTCAGAATGTACCAAAAGAAGAAGCAGTTGGGAGCCCATACTAACTCAGTGCAGGTGTAGTTTATCTCAGCAAAGTTGGAATCACAGTAAAGCAAAAACAACCTTCAGTCAGCACAGAGTTGGGTTTCAAGAAAAGCATGGCACCCAAGGAATGATACCACTTCATCATGTGCATCTAACCAGGACTGGTATCTGTTGGAAAACTAACAGCTACAGCAATGGCAAGTGTGCCAGCACACAGTTAACATCCCTACAACTTAAAGCATTGTGAAATAGATTTGTCCACCTTCATGACTATGAAAGGTATGGAATTAAGTCAGTTTTTGTGCATACTGACATAATAATGAAACTTAAGAACATAAAAGTTATTTGCAACATACAAAGTCTAAGAATGATATCCAGAGATGGCAACATCCTTCTAGGTAGTTGTTTTCTGAGTTGGGTTGTTTTACCACTGAGTGGCACTTTTTTGCACACAATGGGCTAAATGGCCAAGTCATAAGGGCTCAGAGAAGGTTGAGGAAGTGACCCACTGAACAGCTATTAGGAGGAAGCCTCCCATCAAGGCCATTCAGCATGTTCTTCAAAGTGCACAGGGTATGACTCTCCCACACATGGGGCATGGCTTTACATCCCATCCAACAGACATTAGCCTTTCCAAGCCCATCAGTGTCTCCTACTGACTGAAACAGGATGGGAGTTTAGCAGAGATAAATCTCAATGTGGGCACAGGTGGGACTCGAACCTGGGAACTATGATTACGAGCCTAGCACACTACTGGTTGAGCCAACTTCTCCTCTCTTTCTGTCAATGTTTCTTACAAAAAATAACATGTGAGTGAAACCTCACATGCATACACAAAACAACTTTGCATTGCCTTAGGGACTTACTATTTAAAAATACTTGCCCTAAGACTTTTATTTAAAATACTCATTTATAATCACCTGTTTTTCTAATTGGGTGTTGTCTTCTGCATACTTATATGGTAATGAAACTTCGGGATGCCTTTCGATAACTAAAAATAAATGAGAAAAAGTTTTTTATAACTATGAGTAAACTTAAGACATAATCACAAAACTAAATTAGGAGACAAGATGCTTAATCAATACTGCCAATAAAAGTTCTAACTTTGTTATTTCTAAACGTGCATCATTAAGCCTTGGGGACACACAAGCTTATGGAAGAAAAGGCACAGGAAAGTAGGAAATAAGAAATTAATGAGAAAACTGAAAATCACACTTGATAGAATACAAATTTTCAGGTTAATAAAGTATATGCTGTACTTATATAATTCTAATATGAACCTTTTTTCAGTTACAGTTTAAAAAAATATTAGATTTCAAATTCTTAGCATTAATAGATTATTTGTAATATTCATTTAAATTTTGGCATTTTCCAACTTTTTCCACATTGGACATTGCTTTAACACTATGAGGAAATGTATAAACTGCAAATTTAATATTTCATCAACACCTATCCAACCCAAAAAGAATTTTTATTTCTAAAAACAAAAAAATTCAATGTCTACAGACAAATGATAACAACAACAAAAAAAAAGCTAGCCTTTTACTTATTAAGAATATTTAATAACTTTTTAGAATGTCTTCTCTAGTAAAACAATGGGAAAACATATAATGTTGAGATATTTTTAAGGAAAACTTAAATTTCTAGTTAAAATTGGTAGCTACAAACTTTACCAACACTACTAATTCATACAACTATACATTTTATATTTCTCCCCTTGGTTTCATTTTAAAAAATTAATTATAATCTTCTGAATTAAAGCTAGGCTGTTCCAAAATGAAGTGAAAAAAATAATACATAAATATTTATAAAAGGGGCAGATATTCAGAGATATGTTTTGAAGTTATATAGGATGAAATTATATGAACTTATGTCTTGTGAATTTAGGATGAGTCACTGTGAAAAATTTCCCCTCAGAGATTGAAGGACTATATAAATATTGGGTAAATGAAGGGGATAAAGCACATAAATGCTATCAAATTAGGATGGGGGGGGGGGGGGTAAAAACAAAACTAGACAAAACATTTTTTACCAGGGAGGATAATGCACATTCACCCAACTCAAGGTATGCATATAAAGACTGTCAAATTCATAGGGGTGGGGGGTGTATGTATATGGAAGGTGGGGGATGCATAAAGATAATCAAGCTTAAAGGGGACACAGGCTTAAAAAGGTTGGAAACTATGTCTAATCTCAAATACTATGTTTAATCTCAAACTCAAAGGGGGACATAGGTTTAAAAAGCTCTGAAACCTATATAATCTGATTTGTGATAACAGATTACTGAAATTGAAACTCTATTTCACTCCACAAATAATTACACTTTTAAATAAACTTTGAAACTTAATTTTTGAAATTGTGAGTTTAGTTGTTTTAGCCTTGAACAGCCTTTTTTACATTGTGCAAAGACAAATTACTGGGATATGAGGATTCCAAGGCTCTGGATAGAATTAATGAAGGATATCTGTAGGATGGATGTTAATCAGTTCAGAGTTTCTTGCCAAAGTCAATCTAACTTGTTCACTGAGTGCAGATATGGTTCTCTTCATATTCTCATGTCTACAGGACATCTGTGATACTTTACTAATGGAATACATTGGTTGTATTGCTGTTGCTGTATGTATGCCACTAAGTATATTGGCATTAATGCTATGCATGCTAAGTATATACATTTGAGGATTATACTGTTCTCTTATTTATCAATTTAGTTTACATAAGGCTTGATGTAAAGAACAGAAAAATATCCTAAATAAGCATCTGTCAAATACAAAACACCTTAATGATTACACTACTGATGTGCAAGGATTAAGATTTTGAGTTAAGAAAAATATTCAAGTGAGCATGGAATTAAATTTTTATGGTTTACAATTTTGAGACTCTTGAACATAACATAAAAACAACTAACTTTGAGCTCTGGTTCAAATACTCCTGTAATTTAAAAAAAAATGTAATAAAAAGGTATTTCAGTTTTTAAAACTCAGTTTTACTCACCTAAACAAGTTGAGAAAACAATCTTAGAATAACCATTATTATATTGGTTGAAGTCATAAAAACTGGTATATTGCATTATTAAAGATATAGCAATTATTTAACATACTTTTCATATTATAATTAGTACATAAAAATCAGCAATTTAACTAGAATTGCATAAAGCACAATTCTTATCTTTAGTTGTAAATATTGCATTTAATACCTTCAGGAGAAACAGGCTGTTGATTAGAATCAACAACCACCTCATCACCCAAGTCACTGTCACAAAGTGAGCTTTCAGAAGAATTCAGTCTGCCAGATTTACCACTTGTATCATCATCAGATAGCAATGGATGACACTCAGAGTCAATGTTTGGGGCAGATAAATTGTCAAGATCATCAATTCCACTCAGATCAGTTTCATTATCATCACTACTACTGATTGAGATAACTTCAGTTTCTGAAATAGTATTAGCAGACAAAATGCCTATATTTGAATTAGGTATTTCACTTAAACCATCTTCTTTCTCCAAAGATATTAGCTTAGGCTGCTCAATATCTATTATTTTTTGTTCCAAAAGCTGTTTACGTGATTTAACTACTTCCAAAATTTTATGGATGTCTGTAGTTTGTGATATACCATTCTTGTAAATTTCAGAACTGCTTGGTAGCTCTTCTTTGTACCTAAAACATAAAGAGTATTTAAACACGAAATTAAAAATAACACATTACAGTGAATTACATTAAACATATTTTTGTTTAATAGAAAAAAAAAATAAAAATCATGCTATCTAAATATACAAACTCACCTATGACATGCTATCTCCAACATAATTTGAAAATGTATTATTCCTATAAAATCACTTATTTTATTGATTATAATAATAAATTAAAACTTTTTTAAACATTTTACTTATGTGAAATATTGATAAATGAAGGTCTAAGCACTTTCAGCTAACACAGTTACATTTAGATGTGACAATCTGTAAACTTTGCATTAAGAACTTTTCAAAATCAAAAATCTTTTTCAAATAACAATAATACTTCAAATATCAATAATTTTTTAATGCTGCTTCCTGATGAAATGTACTTGAATTTTCAACAGAAAGATCTACATCACCTTTAAATGGAAATAAAACTTTCAAAAATTTATTTAATAATGATTAAAAAAACTGTCAAAAATCAAGCACAGTTTTTTAAAGCATTCATGCAGGCAATTAAAATATATTGTAAAATAATTATAATAGCACACTGACTAAGTTGATTTATATCCACAACTTTTGAGGGTGATGAATTCATATTCTACTCTTTAAATTGTCTTGAAATATCTATATTATATTGCATTATATTGTTATCAGTATATTTATTTTTATATAATACCTTCATGTTTTTCTTGGAAAGATTTGAAGCAAGAAGAAAGTACTGCAAAAACCTTCTTATTCAGTGGTGGGAACCCTGAGTATATATATATATACACTGGTTAATTTCATATCTCAAAACAGCAATTTTATTTCAAGTGTCATAAAGGTAATGTCTATAATTAGATAGGTGAATAGGGTTATGAACAGTGTGCCTAAGGCCTCAGAAAGAGGGGGAGACCTAAAATGCAGTGGGCAGACAATGTCAAACAGGACCTTGTTAGAACTGGTGTGCAGTGGCGAGATGCAGCAGATATAGCTCAGGACAGATATGCTTGGAGAACTAAATTGCATGGTTTGGTTGGACCTTCATAGCTCATGGCTGCTTGATGATGATGATGATGATGATGATGATGATGATGATGATGATGATGATGATGATGATGATGATGATGATGATGATGATGATGATGATGATGATGATGATGATGATGATGAAATGGCAATGTTTGGATGATTGTGTACAGTAAGGAATGATAGGATGGAAATTGGTCAATCCCAAACAGGTATCCAAGGCCTTAAATATAGCACAAAATATCATCTAAAGATCTAAAAAAACTCCCAGTCCTGCCCACGGTCAGTAGGGGACACTGACGGCTTGGAACCTCACGGTGTCCCCTACTGACATTCTGTCAGATGGGACATTAAGCAGTGGCCCCCATGTGCAAGAGAGCCATACCCTGTGCACGTTAAAGGACACGCTGGATGGCCTTGATTGGAGGCTACCATCTGTCTTCCAACAGCTGTTCCAGTTCGAACAGTGTTCCTCCCCCAACCTTCCCTGAGTCTCTGGGGTTCTTATGACCTGGCCATTTAGCCCATCATGTGCAAAAAAAGTGCAGCTCAGAGGCAACCCAACCAAATCCTCTCAAGATATTCCAAGAAACAGTAGAGGTTAGTCATAGAGCAAGGCAAGATCACTCCAGGGCCACAAATGCTCAGGATGAAAGCTAGTTTTAACCCTTCCAGTTCCCAGCCTGAAAAACGAGATTGTAACTACAGAGAAAGCTGTTTTTTCACTGTGATTAAAAAAAGAACATAAAAAAAATTTAGAACATTTTTGTAAAATAAGCATTTGAAAGGAATTTTGACATGTCTCCTCCTCCTCAGTGCAACATCAGAGGTGGTGAGGTGGGAGGAATAAATGTCCTTGAAGAAAAAGGATTTCCTTGAAGAAAGCCAAGGAAATCCTTTTTGCTTCTGTATCTAAGATCTGCTTTTTTTTATTGAAAAACCAAGAAATAATTAAGAAAAAACATAGAGTGATGTTAAAAGAATATCCGCAACGAGTTGTAAGGTTTCCTTGTCAGAAAAAAAAATGGTGAAGGTGTATCATAACTCCAAAAGATTGATGTTAATTTATATATATGTGTGGAAATAAAATGAAAATAAATCTATGCAAATAAAAACAAAACTCTGATTTTAAAAATAAAAGTTTTTAATTTTTCTGAGAATTTGGGAAACTTTAAGAAAAAAATGCATTGACAATAGCTCAAATCAAACTTGTGAGCTTAAATCAAGGATTGCTTCAAAATGGGTCGGGTTGTTTTACCTCTGAGCGGCACTTTTTTGCACACCATGGGCTAAATGACCAGGTTACAAGGACCTTGAAGGTTCAGAGAAGGTTGGGGGAGGGGACCCACTGGAACAGCTGTTGGGAAACAGATGATAGCCTTCCGTCAAGGCCATCCAGTGTGTTCTTTAACGTGTGCAGGATGTGATTCTCCCGCACATGGGGTCACAACTTAACGTCCCATCCGATGGACAGCATCATCATCATCATCATCATCCTCAAGCAGCCATGGGCTACGGAGGTCCAACCAGACCGTGCAATTTAGTTCTCCAAGCAACTCTATCCTGAGCTACATCTACTGCATCTGGCCACTGCACACCAATTCTTACAAGGTCCTGTTTGACATTGTCTGCCCACCGCATCCTAGGTCTCTCCTTCTTTCTGAGGCCTTTAGGCACACTGTTCATAACCCTATTCACCAATCTATAATTATTCATAAGGGCAACATGGCCAAACCAACAGAGTCTCTCTCTGCACAATATGCTGCTTAAAGGAGGTTGCAAACTCCTTTGCCTAATCTCATCATTAGTTACAAAGTTACACCACCTAATGCCCAAGATACTGCGTAAGCATCTGGAATCAAAAGCATCTAGTTTCCTGTTATCTTGTTTACAAAGTGTCCAAGTTTCACTACCATAACTAACCCTAGAAAGAACCAAACTATTATACAGTCTAATTTTAGTCTTTAGGTGTATACGCCTATTTCTCCACACTCCATAGGTTCTTAAAAGTCCCGGCAGCAATCCCTATTCGTCTGTTAAACTCATGCCACACATCACCATTATCTGTTACATAGCTCCCAAGATAATTAAACTGTGACACCTGCTCAAGACTGCAACCATTCAGATTAACTGAATCACAGCCTGCCTGACCAATTTTCATCACTTTAGTTTTCTCTCTGTTTATAACCAAACCTACTCTACTACCAGTCTCATCAACAGCTTGAATGAAAGAGTTCATCTCATCAACATCATTTGCCAAAAGGGCTAAATCATCAGCATAATCTAAATCAGAAATTTTCGTATCTCCAGCCCATTTAAGGCCAAAATCTTTCCCTTGAAGTGAATTTCGCATAACATAATCAATAACCAAGCTAAAGAGAAAAGGAGACAAAATGCACCCTTGTCGAACACCAGAAGTAATGCTAAACCAATTGCTACAAGCCTTACCAACTCTCACACACGACTCAGTGTTATTATAGAGAGCTTTCATAATGTTAACTAACTTGTCTGGTATACCATACGATCTCACAATCAACCACAAATTATGATGATCAACAGAGTCGAAAGCCTTTTTGAAATTAACAAAGCTAGCAACCAAAGGTTTCTGCAACTCTAAAATTTCTCAAGAATCTGCCTAAGTGAAAATATCTGATCCACACATCCCCTACCACTTCTGAATCCACATTACTCATCACGCAATTGACTGTCAACCAGATTCTTAATTCTATTAAGCACAATCATGGAAAGAACTTTACCTGGAACAGAGAGTAGGCTGATACCCCTATAGTTATCACAAGAACTGCGATCACCGTTTTTGAAAATAGGGATAACAATAGCTCTGGTAAAATCCTTAGGAACCATGCCTTTATCATAAAAGATATTCAGAATTTCAGTCATCCAAGTGGTAACCGAAACATTCCCAGCTCTAAGCATTTCCGTAGTAATTTCATCTACCCCTAGGGATTTATGAAGTTTAAGTTTAGAAACAGCCAAAATAACTTCAGATTGTGTTATAGGGCCAACACTGCATCTATCATCATTGCAAACAATGGGAGTAGAACTAACTACATTGTTTCGAACATCACTGAAATGCTCAGCCCACCTAGCCATGACAGAATCCTCCCCTTCTATAACCTTAATCCTTCAATCCTTGTATGCCTGTCCATTTTCTACCACACAAAACATTAACTATCTGGTACAGCTCTCTGCTGTTGTGCTGTCTAACTGCTTCCTCGGCTTTGTCAGCCAAACCATCAAGCCAAAGATTCTTATCAGCAGCTAACTGATCCTTTACAAGTTTATTAAGGTCTCTGTAATGCTTTCTATTAGGACAAGTAGGGTATTGATTAAGGGCATTCCTGCAGTTCTTTCTTTCCGAAATAAGCTCAAGTGCCTTATCACTCAGATAATTTTGCCTCTTCTGCTCCTTTTTTCCTAAAAGAGTACTGTTAATGTCCAAAAAAGCCTGTTTAAAATGATCCCATTCTTCCTCAACTTCAGTAGTAAGCAATCCATGACTGTCATAATGACTAAGTAACCTATCATGGTAAGCTTTGGCTATAACTAGATCTTTCAGAGCTTCAGTATTAAAAGTAAATTTTTTAACCCTAGCACAACACTTTTTAAGTTTAAGTTGCAACACACTTTTAACAAGGTAATGGTCAGATCCAATTTCAGCTCCCCTATATGCCCTGGTATTCCTAACAGAACTAGCCCATTTGCTGTTAATTAATATGTAATCAATCATATTCTTATGCAGCCCATCAGGTGAAACCCATGTGTACTTATGTATGTCACGGTGTTTGTAATAAGTGTTAGTTATTCTGAATCCATTGAGTTTACTTACCTGTAGGAGACGTTGCCCATTGCCATTGCAGCTACCAATACCAAAAGGGCCGATTACTCCTCCCCAAAGGTCAGAGTCAGTACCAACTTTGGCATTGAAGTCACCAAGAACAAGGGTAATATCTCCTTTCTTGACAGAATTCAAAATATCCTGAAGTTGTTCATAAAACCTATCCTTCTCATCCTCATTGGCATCCTCAGTGGGGGCATAACAGCAGATAACATTCAAGTCTTTAATGCTTGTCTGAAATTTTGCTGCAAGAAACCTTTCATTAATGCACTCATATCCTAGAAGAGCATCGCTAGCGTGTCTGCTGAGAAGCAGACCCACGCCTTGGTGATGCTTATTGTCGTCCCGCCCTGAAAAGAGAAATTTAAGATTATTTTTAAGAATCTGACCTTTATCTGTCCATCTGGTCTCTTGCAAGCTGAGAATATCTAAATTATAACGGTGGAATTCTTGTGTGAGGACATCAAGAGAAAAAGCTCTGTGCAGAGTCCTCACATTCCAACTACCTATGGAGAGAAAATGGTTAGTGGGATGTTTAAAGAAACTATGTTTATTGAGAGAGGGAATGCCGACAATATCAAACAGCCCCCTAATCGCAGACATGGGGCAAAGACCCGTTCCCCCACTACTAAAGGCTGAAGTCATCTACACTGGAAGACTTCCTCCAATGTAGAATTTGACGATGCCAATAGAAGCAAAGAGTTCAGGTGCCTGCGATGACTTCTGCTCAGGATTATCCACCAGCTGATAAACATATCCTGTGAATCTATTCACTTGGGGCTGTCAACCCACAAACAAACAGAAAACACAGCGGAAGATTTTCCCTCCACAGAAGCCCACCAGTGCAGCAAAATCAGGATCCATAATCAAGCTCAGAGCCATATATCTGTCCAGTCCAGTAGGTTTATATGGTCAGCACCAGGACCCTGTGTGGTTGACCACTCCTCAGCAGGGTAGAAAAAAAAGAAAAGTAGCCGTAGTTGTCCAGATCAGTAGGCCACACTAATCTGGCAGCCCTCCCCTTCCGTTCACTTCCACAAGAGAGTATCTCTTTTGAAAGTTACTAACGGTCCACACCACGAGAAGGCGGGGTCGGACATTAGGTGCTAGGCCTGCAGCCTTTCCTAATCCATCGTTGTCCCCTACTGACCATGGGCAGTGTGGGGAGTTTTCCTCATTATAACTGCTACTCACTATATCAGTGACGAGTCAAATCTACCTCCTACTGCTTTTAATTCTCATAATATTTTGACGAAAAGTTAGATTTAAAAAAAAAGAGAAATATTAAAGAGAAAAAAATAATTACATACCTATGTATTTTTGTGTTAATATGCTTGTATAAACTACAATAACTTAATATTAAACACAATTTATTTGTCCCTAATTTTAAAACCATAGACTTGATACTAAACACAATTTATTTCTCCGTAATTAAAAACAATACTTAATATTTTCTCCGTAATTAAAAACAATACTAATAATAAACATGATTTTAATTAGTCTTTTTATTTATGAATCTTAAAATTTATGTTTGTTTTAAGAAAAGCAGGGCTGGAGACTAGACAATGGAGAGATAGGTAGAGTGGGGACAGTCCCCAAGCTAAGTTACCCATTTCAATTTTGTCTATTCCAAGAATTGGGTACTATTTCCGACTGAGCAATTAAGAATGTTTGCATGTTTCCACAGTTACCAAAATTTGTATGGTACATCCATGTAGTATGCTCACTATAAAAGTGAGCAATTGTATGGGAATCGGAGTAAATTAAAATCATTCTGGCTTTTTGCTCATTACAGCTGTGAACTCATTATTTCTGTCAAGTTACAATCAAGTTTGACTGTATATATATATATATCAAAATTGTTCTGAATCATTGGGCAAGTGTGCATTCAGTTTACTATTTGGCAATGAGTGAAAACAGTTAGCATACTCTAATTTAAACATTCATGTTGGAAACTATAAATATATTGTAAGAAAGCTTGCTCTCTCCTATTCTTGGTGATTGTTTCGTTCTTGTTTGATAAGTATGATTTCTGCATTCAGAGATGATCTAAGGAGTACTGTTTCATGTAGTTTCAGAATGACTTTTCTTCGGTTGTATTCAAGATGCCCTTCTTTGTGTAAACACATATTCAATTATGAAAGAACACAGATTTCCCACAATCTGTAATACAAAGGCAATCACCAAACAACTATCTATTCCCCCAAATCAGTAGGTATCAAACATCGTTGAACTTTAGCATACCATTGAAGCCAACAATGCAAGAAGGGAAATAATTCAATATGGTATGGTAATGAAGGGTACAAAAAAAAGCAACACTTACGGTAATATGGATGCTGCTGTTAGCTACTAATCGAAAAACAAAGCGCTTTACACAATCTCTACACAGAGACCAACGTAAAGGGAAATTTGCAAAAGTAGTATGAAAATTGGTCAGGCAGGCTGTGGTTCAGTTATTTTGAATGATTGCATCCTTAAGCAAGTGTCTCAGTTTAATTATCTTGGGAGCTATGTAACAAATACTGGTGAAGTGCAGCATGAGATAAACAGAAGTATAGAGATTGCTGTTGGTACTTTTAAGAATCTATGGAGTGTGGAGAAATAAGTGTATTTACCTAAAAGACTAAATTTAAGCTATACAATAGTTTGGTCCTTTCTTGAGTTAATTATGACAGTGAAACTTGGACCCTTTGTAAGCAAGATAACAGAAAACTTGATGCCTTTGATTCCAGATGCTTGTGGGGTATCTTGGACATTAGGTGGTTTGACTTTGCAAGTAATGTTGAGGTTAGGAGTCAGCAACCTCCTTTGAGCAGTATATTAAGCAGAAAGAGACTCCATTGGTTTGGCCATGTTGCCAGTATGCGTAATTATAGATTAGCAAATAGGGTTATGAACATTGTGCCTAAAGGTCTCAGAAAGAGAGGGTGACCTTGGATGCAGTGTGCAGACAATGTCAAACAGGATCTTATTAGAATTGGCATACAGTGGCCAAATGCAGCAGCTGTAGCTCAGAACAGACATGTTTGGAGAACTAAAGTGTACAATCTGGTTGCACCTTCTTAGTCCATGGCTGCTTGAGGAGTCTGGATGGATGGATGGATGTGAATGGGAGATCCTAACTACAGGATAGGATGAAAACAGTACACTAAAGATGCTCTGGGCTCCATTATTCAGCCTTTCTTTTGCTTCACATCAATGCTTGTTTCCAAGAGCACAAGCAAACATCTGGCACATTCTGAACATATCGTAAGATTTGTGCATACTGCAGTTCTGATCCTGGAATATTAACATGTCCAGAATATCCAGGATTACACAACAGTGTGCCTTTTATGTTTATGTCACATATTTTCTCTTCCCTTCATTCACATGTTACATTAAGTTAGATCATTTTTTGCTGCATGGAATGCCTGAATACTCCCTCTTGGATTCTTAGGTAATTAGACAGGACAATACAAAGGAAATAACTTCAGAAGTATTAAATATTGTTAATAAATATATAAATGTATGTTAATTACATTTAATACTCTGAATAAAGTATTTAAGCCAAAATAATATATTTTATGTATATATATATAAGCTTTATATCCTTGGAATCTTATTCTATATGAGATTTATCCATATAATTTGTATACCAATAATACTTTTAATGCCCAAACTGGGACATGGAAGTACAAAAACTGTTTAAGATTTAAAGTAATTAAAATCATACATCATAATCAATAACATCTGTTCAACATGGTTTGAGATGGTGTAAAACACTGTTGAGATGCATTTTCAAAGCCCATGTAACAATGCTATTTTCATTTTATTTGGTCAATTTCGAAAAATCCTCTTAAAGAAATATATATTTTTAATATTCCAATTTTTATAATTGTGAATGCAATTAATATATAGCATCAGTTTCTTTACACACAAATATTTACTTTAGAAGTTATGAAGTTTTGAATTGTAATTTTCAATGACAAAACATGGCCTGACCAAACATATTCTGGAAGAAGGGATGAAAATTATTTTACTGTTGAATGCAATTATGAAACTAAAATTTGAAATATTTTGACTATAGTATGTTACAAAATTTTAGTCAAAAGTCAAGCAAAAAGTTTGGGAACATACTTTTTGGCAGATTCAGGGTAAGATACAGGTTCTCCAATTCTCATATCTGATGGCTAAATGGGAAAAGAGCAAAAATGGCATATCATAAAAGCACAAAATATAAAAATAATGTTCTATTTTAACTAATAATACACTTAATACATAAGAACATAAATAACTTTCTATTTTAACTAATAAGAATAATAATGCCTACCTTATCAAAATAGTTACCTGTCAATTAAATCTTAAGTGTGTACATCTAAATTCCACCAGTGTTGGAAATTACAATAGACATACAATTACTGTTGTTTAAATTTTGATTTAAATCTCACATTTTATGAGTACTGAAACAGTCTCATTCTTTAATGTACAAAGGATATATTACTTTGCATAATATATGGAGCCGTCCTGTGGCCGAGTGGTTAGCGCGCTTGGCTGCTGATCTAAGCGACCTGAGTTCGAGCCCCGGATAAGGCAAGGCATGGATGTTCGTTTTGTTTTTCTGCTGAGGTCCTGCCATCCTCTCAGATCTTCTACTGTGGCATATAAACTGACAGGCTCCTGTCAGACCTCTGTGGCAAGCAGCTGCTTGAGGGGGTATTTATTTATTTATTTAATATATGGCCATAATTTGATATAGCCACTAAAGAACAGTGAATGTTTTAAGTCTTCATCCCCACCCCCAGAAGCTAGGATGAACTAGTAGAGAAAACACCAATATTAGCACAGTTGGGATCTGAATCTACAATACTCTGGTTAAGATACCAGCATGTTATAAATTGTGCAGCTCTCAGACTCTACAGAACTATTAGACTCCAACCTTCAGCAAGATAAGCTGATGTAATGAAAGGTAATAGGTCCTTGGAGGAGAATAATATCTTGCACATCTAGGTGACAATTTTTTTAAATTATGGCATTTAATTTGCTATGCTACATTTATTAATTTTTAAATTAAAAAATTTCCTACGACAGTAGTATTATATTAGCTTACATGTATTTAGTCTCTCAGGCTTGGCTTTGAATTCCAGTGGTAGTATGGATATCATATTAAATAATTATGCACTTCCAAGATACAAAAAAAAAAGAAAATTTCCAAGTTATTTTCATGTTATGCCAGTGGAAAACTAAATTCAAAGTTGAGTAACTTCCTAAATAAGTTTTTATGAAAAAAATGATATTGAAGATGAATTAAAAATCTAAATCACACTTATTAAAATCATGAATTTTAGTATAGACTGGCAGAAATTGAAAAAAAAAGAACACCCAGAAGGAATTCTTTAGGAACATTGTATTATAACATGTTAATAGTTAAGGGCAGCAGAAACCATGATCCAAGATTGAAAGTCATTGGATGAAATAATGATGTCACTGAGGACAACATGCAAATGTACGCAGTGTGTATTTAAGGACTAGGGCATGAAGAAAGAAGTTATTCGTCTTGTGTCATGTTGTTCAGTGCTCTTTGAAGAAGCTACCATGCCTGGACGACGCAGGCGTCCAGGCATGCTAGCCTCACTCAAACTCCTCTAACTGAACATTTGTTAGTTAGCAGAGTTTAAGCGAGGTTGTATAGTGGGTCTTCGGGAAGCAGGTTGATCTTTTCGTCAAATTGCACACTGCATTGGATAAGAGGTATCGGCAGTGGTACAATGGTGGCGTCGATGGTCAGAAGAACATTCACACACTCACAGACGTGTTTCAGGGCAACACAGAGTTACGGACGCACGAGAGGATCGGCATATCAGGCGGGTGGCAGTGCCAGAGTGGATGGCTACGGCATCACAAATTCGATCCTCTGTCGTACCAAGGGTGTCTACAAGAACAATATGCAATCGTCTTTGGAAACAGGACTATGGGCACAAGTGCCATTGGCATGGCTACCACTCTCACCTCGTCACTGTTGAGCATGTTTGCAGTGGGGTCAAGAACAAGTTCATTGGTGGGAAGAATGGCAGTCTGTGGTCTTCAGTGGTGAAAGCTGATTCTACTTAGGAGCATCTGGTGGTCATTTACGTGCCTGAAGGCGACAACGTGAGCAGCTTCTTCCATCATGCATCCACCAGTGACACATAGGGCCCACATCAGGCATCATGGTGTGGAGAGTGATTAGCTATCACTCTCGTATGTGTCTGGTGTTTGTACAGGGTACACCGAATAGCAATACATACAACAGCGACATTGTACAGCTGGTTGTCCTGCCCTATTTTAATGTAATCACAAATGCGATATTCCAGCAGGATAACGTTTGCTCACACTCTGCCCAGGCAACTAAACATGCTCTTTAGGCAGTGCACCAACTTCCTCGGCCAGCACACTCTTTGGACTTATCTCCAATCGAGCATGTTTGGGACTGGATCAGACAAAGACTTTTCCACTGACCACAGCAGGAAACGATTGTCACTGAATTATACATCCAAGTTGAAAGTGCATGGAATGGTATTCCTCAGCGTGATATCCAGCATTTGTATGACTGATTACATGCCAGATTAGAAGCTTGTATTGCTGCTTGAGGGGATTCAACACCTTATTAAAATGTGCGTTCTGTAAAATGCAATACTCATTAAAAGGTACAATAAACATTGAATCACTTCAAATGTGTAATCACTGTCCTTTCTCAACAAGTTGTTTCTACTAAATGAATTTCATAGCTTACACTTCAGTTGTTAATGGTATTCTTTTTTCAATTTCTGCCAGTGTAGTTATTACATACACTGTCTGACCAAATTATTATGAACATCTACCTAATACTTCATTGATGTATCCTGGCACAGTTCCCATATTTTAATTCTTTGCACACAATTCTAATTGAAATGAGTTTCGAAGTACTGTTAGCAGTCATCTCTCTAAGCTGATCAACTGTAACAAGTTTTGTTTTGCCATACAGTTTGTGCCAACAAAGCTTGTCCCTATCGTTAGAGCCTTTTTACTCTTGCATCTGCCACAATTGAATGTTTTTGGAGATAGTTGCCATACCCCATGAATTTCTGCTGAGATCCATCACCTATGTTACAAATGCTCCCCATCATTCTTCAATGATGAGCTTCCTTTTGAGGTTAATCAGATCAGCCTTTTTACCCATGTCAAACTTAGCATTCCACCATGCCTTTATGATTTTAAATAAGAATCACGTAAAATACTTGTGATTCTTAGGAAGAAATTCTGCATACATTGCTATATTTCATGGTACTTTTCATACAATGCAATATTCAAAATAATTAAGCCAGGCTAAGTATGTTTTAATTTCTGGGATAATACCTTAGGACTAGCGACCTTTGCTATTAATAATTTAGTTTCTGCACTATTGTTGAAATAATACAAATACCAACAATAACAAAGATTTATACAGGCTCAATTCATATCAACTTCAAAACCATTTTAACATAAAATGCCTCTCTTAGTAGTTACTGAAATAGTATCAACTTTTTTTATCCTAAGAAATGTGAGTAAATCTAAACTTACAAAGAGCTAAGTTTTTTTCTCCCCATATATAGGAAGCAGAAACATATTACTAAATATTATCCTTTCAACAGTATTCATAGTTACATATATTTACCTGCAGTAAACGCCTCTGCAATACATTTTGAACAACAGATGAATCACTGCTGAAGGAACAATTCTGTGCAACTTTTTCTAGCATTTCAAATTCAACAAGCTCTTCTTCCTCTTTCTGCAGAAAAAAAATTCTTCAAACAACTGATGAAAAAATATACATGTAAATAAATCAAGAAGATAAAACTTGCAAGTTTGTTTTAACCAAAATAAGAATAACAATAAAGTTTAACCTTTTCACTACCATACTGGCCCAAAATGGCTGAGATTTTGAATGGACTCACCCAACCAATGCTATTCCTTCCTTTTCACTACCTCCAGCTTGGGCCCTTTTTGGACCAGTATAGTGATGAAAAGGTTAAGGAAATAAAAATTACATTTTAATTAAATCACTTTCATTTATGTATTTGGTGACATATCTATAATTCTTGCAGCATATGTAACCATGAGAATATAATTTATTATTTTAAAGTTCAAAGGCCCTCTTTAAACCAGACTGCTGTACATAGTTGTATTAGGCAAAATGATAATTATCATATTATGATTATACTTCTGTCAAATAAGTAAAAAGTATGCACCAGATATTTAAATTTGAAAAAAAGAATAATAATATTGCCTGGAAAAAATTTATGTGCTATGTGTTGAGCACTATTGCTTGAAATCAAAACATTCTTTTCTGATGATATTCATTATGGAACAAGCCTACTTAATCATACACTTATGCACTGAAAATTGCAGAAAGTAAGAGGAGTTACATGATCAATTTACATCTTCAAGTATGCAGTTTATACTCTGCTATTAGAAATATCAAGTAAGAGGTTAGGAGATTTAAAATCTTTAAATGCTTTTTATGCTATTTTATGGATATTGCCCTAACTTTCACATCTACACCTAAAATTATGGATATCTTTGAAACAATGCATTATCTTATCACACTTTCATATAACTCATATGGGATGTATTCATAACATTACAATATTAATAGACATATGATTAATAATTTTGAATCATATTAAAATTGTTAGAAATTATTTATAAAAATTTTAAAATAAACATTAACATAAAATCACTTCAGACAGCTAATATAAAAATTTATTATTTATATATATACAAAATTACACAGAAATTTAACTACACAGTTTCTGTAAAAATTTAACCATCTATCAAGTCATAACTTGTCAAAACATGAAAAAATAAATTTTGAGATCTAAAGAATTGTAATAACTAATTTTTACAGATAACGAATTGGTTATGAAATTATGTGTAAATAAAATATGTTTCATTAAATCATTACCAATTTCCTAGCTTCCAGATCTTCTTTCCTAGTTAAAGAGTCATCAAATTCAGGTTCAAATTCATTTACATTGTTTGCATTATCATTTGCAAAATCAGGAAAGTTTTGGCAAGATGTTTTAATTCTGCTTCCAACATGAATGGGATACATTTGAACTTTCTGATTTAAATTTGTTCTATCTCCCTTTTCAATATCTGAAAACTGATGTGTGCTGGTTCTAGGATCTAGCCCATTATTAAAGTGCACATTCTTCACAATATTCTTATCACCTGTTGCATCTTTTTTACAAGCTGATTTTAATTTCAAAGACTTCTGCAAATATTGAGGCTTATTTTTTATCTAGAAATATAAAAATAAAATTTAATATGATTGCAGCTATCATCAAATAGAAATACAACTTTATATATTAGAAGATAAGTAATTTGCAATTTTAAAATCTTTAGTAACAAACCTTTTTAATTAATTAACACACTTAAATTTACAGTAGGCTTGATCTCACTTAGCAATTTAGATTTCAGCTCAGTTACACATACAGTATGGATTTCAGTAATATAGTACATATATACCATAATTTTTATTTGCAAATCCAAGCAGAATATTTGGTTTACAAATAAAAACACCCATTATTTTTTAAAATATAATTAAAATCCCAGCTTCAATAACTATTTAAAAGTTACAAATCGTTAAAAATATTTGAATATTATTACCTCAATGTAAATGTGTTAAGGATCCACTAAATAAATCAAGTTGGGTTGGGTTGTTTTACCTCTGAGCGGTGTTTTTTTGCACACCATGGGCTAAATGGCCAGGTCACATGGACCCCGAAGGCTCAGAGAAGGTTGGGGGAGGGGACCCACTGGAACAGCTGTTGGGAGACAGATGGTAGCCTCCCATCAAGGCCATCCAGCGTGTTCTTTAACGTGCACAGGGTATGGCTCTCCCGCACACGGGGCCACGGCTTAACGTCCCATCCGACGGACAGCGGCCTTTCCAAGCCCATCAGTGTCCCTACTGACCGTGGGCAGGGTGGGGAAATTTTGCAGAGATAAATCTCAACGCTGATCCAGCTGGGACTCGAACCTGGGAACTACAGATTACGAGCCTGGCGCGCTACCGACTGAGCCACCCCCGCCCCTAAATAAATCAACCTATGAAAACACTTACTTCATTCACTGGTGCAAGAAAACAGAAATACTGTTTGTACTTTATTTTTTTACTATATAGATCAAATTTTTTAACTCAGCATATTCTTGAGAAATGTTTAGTTTCAGAAACCTTCACAGATTTCAAAAAGGCTTTTGACTCTGCTGATCATCATAATTTTTGGTTGATTATGAGATCATATAGCATACTGACAAGTTATAATAAATATAATAATAATATAATACCCCCTCAAGCAGCTGCTTGCCACAGAGATCTGATAGGAGCCTGTCAAGTATAATGAAATTTCTTTACAATAGCACTGAGTTGTGCGAGTTGGTAGGGCTTGTAGCAATTGTTTTAGCATTATTAGTGGAGTTCAACAAGTGTACATTATGTCCCAATTTTTCTATGGTTTAATTTTGATTATGTTATGCAAAATTTACTGGAAGGGGAAGATTTTGGTCTTATATGGTCTAGAGTAGTGGTTCTCAACCTTATAAGCTTCATATACCCCCCTGCAAATGTGTATGTAACAGGAATACCCCTTGTATAGATAGATAAAACTAGTTATAGTATAACAATAAAACACATATATATACACACATTAAATTTTGTATTCATAAATTACATCGATAAACACAAAAAAATGATATAAACAATTTAACAAATCAGTAAAAGTGTTGCCAACTTAGCGACTTTGTTACTAGATATAGCAACTTTTGAGATCTCATGGCATACCCCAAAAAATTTTACTGCATACCCCACATTGAGGACCCCTAGTCTAGAGATCTGAAAAATTTCTGATTTAGATCATGCAGATCATTTGGCACTTTTGGCAAATGATGTTGATGAGATGAACTCTTTCGTTAGAGCTGATGATGAGACTAGTAGTAAAGTTTGGTAATAAACAGAGAAAACTAAAGTGATAAAAACTGATCAGGAGGGTTGTGATTCAGTCATTATGAATAATTGCACTCTCAAACAAATGTCTCAGTTTAATCATCTTGGAGACTGTGCTACAGGTACAGCCATTGACATGCAGCATGAGATAAACAGAAGAATAAGAACTGCTTCTGGAGGCTTTTAAAAATCTCTGGATAGTGTGGAAAAATAGGAGTGTACAGCTAAAGACTAAAATTAGTCTACAAAATAGTTTAGTTTGTTCTAAAGTTAGTTATGGTAGTTATTAGTTATGGTTTCTATTATCTCTTTGTTAACAAGATAATAGAAAGTTTTGATTCTAAGTGCTTAAGCAGTATCTAAGCAATAATGATGTCAGGCAAAGGAGTTGGCAATCACCTATGGGCAGCATATATGCAGAGAGATACATTTTATGCAAGATGCACATGCATAACATATTAATGAATAAGATTATGAATAATGAACCTAAGGGTCTCAGAAAATAGACCTAGGACATGACTGGCAGACAATGTCAAACATAACCTTACTAGACTTGGCTTACAGTGGCCAAATGCAGCAGTTGTAGATCAGGAGAGATGGATTTGGAGAACTAAATTGCAATGTGGCTGGACCTCTGTAGCCATTGACTTCTTGAGGATTACGTGTGTTTGTGTATATATATGTATGTCTGTCTGTATGCATGTATGTATAAGGTGATTTAAAATCACCCAATATAATATTCATGCTATGTTTGTGATTACTACACAGCTACATAAAGCTTACCTTTTGAGACGAAGTTTCATGTTTGATGCTTGCAAGAGGTTTAGGCTTCGGATATGAAATTGGTTTTGACATAAACCTTGATAACCCAGAGCCTTTTCTCAAAAATGGTCTCTTTTGTTTGTCTTTATTTGTATTACCATGATCAGCCTTTTCCTGTTCAAATAAATGCAAAATCAGAATCTATCTTTTACATCTCTGCAAAATGTGTGGCATAAATACGGAAATGATTAAGATTCAGGTATCACACTTTCTGATATTTAAGTCATAACTAATGAAAATAAAACATGTAAAATTTTGAAACTGTTAACTTACTTTACAATTAATTTAAAGTGACAGTACTGATTCACAGACTATTAAAACAAAGAAATATTTAATTAAAATATTGTACTTATCTTTAATAACTATTGCATATAAAAATTGTGGAAGCAGGATTAAAATTATTTCAAAACTGAAAAATTTTGATTTAATTTTTTCGTACACTTCTAAAAATACACCCATTTTAGTATTTAGTTTGATAAAACAGCTTTTTCTATTAACATTTGAAATAAATTTCATGGTTGCAACACTTATTATTTCAGCTTCCATAACTCTTTAATCATGCACACATTATTGAATTTAGTATTTAAATACATTTTATTTAAATGCTAAAGTTACATTTAATTTTTCCATAAAAAGCTTATTTTAGAAGTACAAAGTTTCAAATTTGGCTTTTTACTGATATATGTAACATGGAATTGTCTGAATAATTTTGACAAACTGGCCTTGAGGCAACATTGAGGCAGATAACATTTTTTTTACTTCTATCTACATTGTGATTTATATATATATACACACAAATACTGGTCTGAATAAGAATTATCTTCTGAACTGGAGGGCCACTATCAAATAGAATAGAATTAACACTTTAAATTAACAGTAGTGCTGTATGTAAAATTTTTAAACTGATTTCCACCATTTAATTCATATAAGTGTCATATTAATAATTTTAATTCATTTCTGTTTACATCCAAATATAAATTAAATGAACAGTAGAAGTAATTTCAAAAATATTTGCTATGACAACTCAGAAGATTAATAAGAAAGCATAAATGTTTAAAATATTAATAGTCTACCAAAATTCTTGTACATTAATAAATAACATACAATATTAACAAATTGTACCTGAACTTGAAACAATGGTGTTGATAATATCACAAACACTGGAAGTTCAATATATATTTTTGTGGAAAAAAAGTTTTGCTGATGTGTGTGGGATCCCCCATCTGGCATGATGAATACTGATTTTTCAGATATCTTTTATTTAAATAACGTTTTACAAAAACTGCTCTCCTATTTTTTAAAACAAAAATAAATCTCCTGGAGAAACTACCCATCTGCCTCGCAGATTCACACTCGGAATCTCCTGGTTATGTGCCAGTTGCTCTACCATTTGAGCTAAGGTGAGACAATTCACATTTGCTTAAGGGTGTACAAATGAACAGCACTGTAATGCATTTACTGTGTACAGTCTGACAAATGAGTACACTGTAATACAAATGAATAGAACTGTAGTGAGCTTCATTCCTTCCTCCTGAAGAAAACCAACTTCTTGGAACATTACAAAATAACAAATTCTCACACATAACTTATATGAAGTTATAAAAATTTACAAACTTAACTTGCCTCAGTAGCACATTGGTATCACATTAGCTAGCAGTGACATTGCAAATGCCAGGGTCTGAGTTTAAATCCAAGTTAGGCATGGTTATATGTCCATGTATGTGTTTGTATATTGTATGAGAAACCAGGACAACATGAATGAGCTTTTAGGTTATCTCTGTTCTTTGTGTATGGGAGTACCTTCTTTCCTTTGAAAAAATATAAATTTAAAAAAATAAAATAAATTAAATTAATAGTAGAGTGAAATTAGTTATACACATAAAATTGTGCTTTAAATGCATAAAACTAGTCATTATGCAGAAACCTAAATTTTTGAAAAGTATATATTTAGCACACATACATTGCAGCTTTCTGCTTGTTTTAGCATCTGCTGTTCTATGAGATCTTCAAATGACTGCATATTTCCTGTTTAACATATGGGAAAAAAAATTAGTCACAAACAAAAATATGAAAAAGGTATATAACCAAAACAATACAAAGTCACTGCTTTTGTATCTGAAGAAAACCATATTATTTTAATCTTAGATGAGAATTAATAAAAATGAAAAGCAGTATATCATCACAATAAATTTAAAAGTAAACATCAGAGCTATGCTTACTTACATTTATAGGTAAATTAGCCTTTTCTGAAGTACCATGGGTTTTTTCTCTGAGTAGCACTTTTTTCCATACAATAGGCTACAAAGCAGGGTCACTAGGACCCCGAAGACTCTGAGAAGGTTGAGGGATGGGGACCACTGGACAGCTGTTAGGAGACAGATGGTTGCCTCTCATAAAGACCATCCAGTATGCTCTTTAATGTGTACAAAGTATGGCTATCCCATACATGGAGTGACTGCTTAGCATCCAATCATATGGATGACAGCCTTTCCAACCCCAACAGTGTCCCCTTTCTCACAAGGGTAGAACAGAAGTTAGCAGATCTGAAATGCTACACTCACTAATTAAAATGTGCAAGTCAAGAGTGACTAACTAAAAGTCCTTCAGTATTTCTTCAAAAAAAAAAAAAAAAAAAAAACACCTTTTCTGCAAATTCCAAAAAAAAAATAGTGTTTTGTAGAATAAGTAAAATGCACTGATTAGTGTGCCTGTAGGCCATTCCACTTGCTCAGTTGGTTGGTTGATGGGTTTTCTCTTATAGTGCGAGAGCTACTAAGGCTATATTGCATCAAATAAGAGTAGGCTCCATGTAGTACACTTCACTCCCTCTCACACTGTATTTTGCAAAAGGCCATTTATGAAATTGACCCACATTTTTTTCACATTGAGTGACTGAGCAGAATTTATTAAATAAAAAAAACCCTCAAGCAGCTGCTTGCCACAGAGGTCTGACAGGTGCCTGTCAGTTTATACACACATGGGGCGGGGGTGGCTCAGTCGGTAGCGCGCCAGGCTCGTAATCTGTAGTTCCCAGGTTCGAGTCCCAGCTGGGTCAGCGTTGAGATTTATCTCCGCAAAATTCCCCGCCCTGCTCACGGTCAGTAGGGGACACCGATGGGCTTGGAAAGGCCGCCGTCCGTCGGATGGGACGTTAAGCCGTGGCCCCGTGTGCGGGAGAGCAATACCCTGTGCACGTTAAAGAACACGCTGGATGGCCTTGACGGGAGGCTACCATCTGTCTCCCAACAGCTGTTCCAGTGGGTCCCCTCCCCCAACCTTCTCTGAGCCTTCGGGGTCCATGTGACCTGGCCATTTAGCCCATGGTGTGCAAAAAAGTGCCGCTCAGAGGTAAAACAACCCAACCCAGTTTATACACCATAGTAGAGGGTTTGAGAGGAAGGCGAGACCTCAGCAGAAAAACAACACAACACCCATGGCTTACTCGGGCTCAAACCCAGGTGCCTTAGATCAGTAGCCAAGGATGCTACCACTCAACTATGGGACAGCACATTTATTAAACTGACTGTAAATTTTTAATCCAAGAGCAAAATCTGAGCATTAAAGAAGCCTTCATAATAGATTTAAAGTCTCCTGATTCAATTAAAGTACAGAACTCCCCAAATAAAGTATCAGCTTATGATAATTTGTATTTGATAATTTTGATATTTATGATAATTTTGTAATTTAATGATTATATCAGTGCAGTCCAATAATGGAATTTCTGTCCTTGTATATTTTGTAGTCCACAAATGACGACAAAATACTTGGGCATATTTTTTCCATTTATTTAAATGTCATATCACAATTGTCAAGAAAAGAAAAAGAAAAGTAATAACACTAATCAATCCAATTTTCACCAGTCTAATCACATAACATATTCAGAGTTGGCAATCCTATTAGAAATAGCCAACACTACTAATAATTTGAAAAGTTTTATTTTCCCCATCATACATATACAGGGTGAATCTGAAAAAGTGGGCAAAACTTTACGGGGTGGTAGAACGCAGCTATACGAGCAATATTCGTCATAGAAAGTATGGGCAGAACGCAAACGGCAAGCCGCTAGGTGGCGTTGGAAATGGCATAAAAGGGTCGGTCCTCGCACCCAACGGCATTTCTACTGTGGATTGCCGAGAGGATGGCTGGTTATACTAACCACGAAATGGCGGATATGCACTTTGTGTACGGTGCGGCGGACGGGAATGCAAGTGAGGCATAGAGTATCTCCTCTCCTTCTTGTGTTCATTCTTTAAATGTGACAGTGGAAAACTACCTTTTAACTTCTCACCGCTTGCGTTCCGACCATACATTCTATGACGAATATTGCTCGTATAGCTGCGTTCTACCACCCCGTAAAGTTTTGCCTACTTTTTCAGATTCACCCTGTATAGATAATTACCATATAAAAATGTTGAAATTGTTGATAAGGACTTTGATATCCCAAAGCAGAAAGGGAGTTACCATTAAGTTGCTTCTGCTGAGCATGTAAGGAATCAAGACTCATAGGTTAGGCATTTTGCTTTTTAGACAAAATGGGGGAAAGAAACAAGTGTTGAGACTCTGACTGCTTGAATGTAACTAGAACTGTTGAATAAAGACAAGTGTGTTGTAACACATATATTAGTAGATCACATCAGTGCAGGGTTTGGTATACATATCCAGTATTCCTCTAATTAACGTTTTTGAAGACTATTTTATAGTTTCTCCTATTTTGTTAAAACAAGGTGAATATATAAAAGATAATTTGTGGAATTTTCTATTTAAAGTGTAACATTATTGATGTTAGGAATCAAAACAAAAATCTAGTAATGAAGTATCATAAAAAATATCCTGTTGACAAGAAACACCTGAAATAATTTGCTGAAAAAAATTTGGTTTTGTCCTGAGTAGGATTCAAACCCATGTCCCCCAGAAGCATGCCAGGCATCATAACCCTAGGCCATCAGAGACTAGCAAGTTTTCTTCTGCAATGTGACATATAAACATTCCCACATATTCTGTTGATTCACCACAGGCACCATCTATGTCAGGATTTGGGCAAACTAGCTGCCTCATATGATGGAAGTAATATTTGTCACTCACACTCATAAATTACACTATATAAATAATTCAGCTGTGGGAATGCAAAATATGTGTGAATGCTTATATGTCACATTGCTAAAGAAAACTGTTAGTCTCTGATGGTTTATTAGTTATGATGCCTAGCATGCTTCTGGGAGATGTGGGTCCAAATCCCACTCAAGATGAAACCACTTTTTTTTTTCAGAAAATTATTTCAAAACAAAAATATATTATCTAACCTGCAATTCCAGGATTTATAGAAATGTCATCTTCATTCTATAAAAAAAAACAGCAATTAATATTAATCATTACATTAAACTAATAATAAAAGAAAATTAAGTTCAAACAAGAACATCAATTAGATTCTATGGTTCACAGGCCAAAAAACAATGAAAACAAGACTGGCACACCAAAACTTTGAAGTGATAGTACAATTAGCACATGGTTGTGTGTGTCCCCACTACATTTTTCCACTATCCATAAACTTCCTAAACATAAATTCTTATTTGGCATATTTCAATTATTAAAACATTCTTAAATACATAAAAAAAAACCTTAAAATAAACAATTCATAATAATATCTGAATATTTATATTGCATAACAAAAAAAGGGTTTTAAATTAAGACATTAATAAACAATTCCAAATGAACTAATGTGTTTGAATTAAGAATACTGATTTTAAAAACTGCTTCTTTAATTGAACAAAAATATATTGAACGAAAATGATAAAAATCAATAAAAATGTATTGAACAAAATGCATAAAAATTACATTTTTAATATTAATTTAAAGCCCTAAAATTTTTTATAAATAAAAACATGTTCAATAAAAAATTTTAATCTTTTTCTTTTAAACTTAAAAGGACATTTACTATTATGTTGTATTCTAAAAGGAAACATTTCAAGTGTATGAAAAGTATTAAGATCAATTCTTTTGATTCTCCAAGTAACTAATAGTTTCCAAAGTTTATTTAGAAAGAACTACATTGCTGGGAGATTGGGCTCTTTTGAAAAGGAAATTTCACCCAATAATGATCCAAATAATTAGTTTATACAATGAAAATGAACTACTGGAAACATCTGTAATTAAAGTGCAACTATCAACAGTCACACTGTCTATCTAATGCTACCTATTACTCTTAGTAATACTTTGCTGTATTAGTGCGATTTCCTTTTAGTGCATTTGGGTATGGAGCAAAGGGACCTGGGTGCAAATCCTAGATAAAGTATAGATATTTCTGTTTAGGTCTTGCCTCTCTCAAAGTTTTTTCTATGGCAGTTTACAATAACAGTCTGACAAATTTCCTGACCAAGAAGTTGTCTCAGAATGAAAAAAAAAAGGTTTATTCATAAAACTATAAAGGCTTGTATTAGGTGAAAATATCTTAAATATACTGTGATAAGTAAATTAGAGCCAATATACCAAAATGACTTTTTTTTTTATTGTTGGTGGTGTTGCTAAGGAAACAAAATATATAATTTTTTTTCTTGAAAACTTCATTTCTCATTCTAATATATTCCCACAAACAACTCCAATTTTATTTCAGTTTCTTACTGAACCTGAAGCACATAAATGTGAAGACTTAATTAGGTATAGTAATTAGTGAGGTGATGCACAACACTCAGCATGATTATATTGGAATGCAAGCACAACTAAAAAAGGAAATTTGTCCACATTTTGAATATGTATTGAAAGTTTCTGGCACAACAGATTATTTCTAAATCACTGTTCTACTTATATATTAAAAGGTTTGTTTAATTAAAAAAAAAACACCTTTTCATTTTCCTCTTTATCGAGTTTATCAGTGTGTAGGTCGTCTGAAAGACTCTGCATAGATGACTCAGATATCTCATTCTCTTCATAATCACTCAAGTGGGGTCTATTATTCAAATGAGTTTCTTTGCTCTGTGGATTAGATTTGATAGTTTCCATTTCTGGCTGTTTCCTGGTATCATTATATGATGTTCTTTCCAAACAAGCATTTTTCCTATTTCCTAAAATGAAAGCATATTAAATAATTTTCATTTTGCATTCAAGAACACACACATACAATATATATATTTTCACATACCATACACATATTTTCCCCCAAATTTAGTGCCCAGATAACAAGGTTGTACCTTACATGAGGCTTTTTACACACAGCCAAATGACACTACTTGTTGTGGCAATAACTTCTCTTAACTGTAAATCATGACAAGTAACTCTACATATGTACAAGTAACTCTACATACAGTGTAAACTCTACATATGTACAACAAGCTTCAACAACATCGTGGCAATGCCATTAAGATGCAATAACAGCAGATATTTTTACATTATTTACTTCCAGCTGTGTCCATTATTTTCAACTTTTTACCAAAATATAAGTCCTAAAAAATAGGGTGTGCATAAATAGGTGCATCTGACATAGATGTGAATAATACACAAAAATATACAGTAATCATGCAATTTACTAAGCATTCTGCAATACATTAAAATCTCACTATTTGATATTTCAGGGTTTGATGGGTTCAGTAAATGTTAGTTGTCACTTTTGAAATTTATTGCCATGCATTTATGATGGGCACTTCTCATATACAGGATGTGATCAACAAATATATGCCACCAAAATCTGCATACAATACAGATCTAATTATATAACATTCATCTCAGCTGCTCAGAATGCTTAAAATACTATGCTTTGCTCATATCAAATAAGACTGACACAATTAGTTTTTGTGAATGGTCATTAAAAGATTTTCATGCAGCTTCAAGGAATGGTAGAGGCTAATTCAGAAGCATGACAATCCTTCTGCAAAAAACTTTAATAGGTCAGTGAATTACATAGCTAAAAGTAGAAAGGGTTAAAATCAAAATTGGGGGGGGGGAGGGTTAATTAATTAGTAGAGAAGCAATAATCAATATGAAAAAGATTTGGATGATTAATTAATAAAAGCTGCAACTTTCTTATTCTGTACAGTTTGCAAAGAGAATATGTTAAAGAACTCTTTTTGCAATATTCCAAATTGATAAATTTTATGTCTTAGAATTATAAATTAATCACTGTAACACACACAAAAAAACTATATAAACCTTTATGCTGATTCAAAAGCTTTCCAACACGCTCTTGCTCTTCCTGTAACTGCAACCATTGCTGTTGTTGCATACTTCGCAACTGCTGAACTTGTTCTTCCTGCCATTTTCGCAACTGTAGCAGTTGACCAAACAAAACACTCTTAGTACCTGAAATATATTAGAAAATGCTAATTGATAGACAAAACTTTGTGCAATGTATTCCAGCACATTCATGATATAAACTAAGGAGATATGCAGCAACAAATCTTAAATTTTTAAGACATTGGAATTGATCTCTAATAAAGGGAAATAAAAAAAAATCAAAATAGCTGAAAGAGACCCATGAATTAAAATGAAAGATCTTCAGTAAAGACTAGCATAATAATAATACCTCTTCAAGCAGCTGCTTGTCACAATGGTCTGACAGGTGCCTGTCAGTTTATACACCATAGTAGAAGGTCTGTGAGGATGATGGGATCTCAGCAGAAAAAAATGAGTTAGTAAAACTATAATCAGCTTATACGTGAAATATTAACCTAGTAAATTAACGAGAGATAAAAAAAAATATTGAAATTACCCAGTATATATATTACTATTTATGCATTACCAGTTTTTTTTCTCTCTCTTACAGAGTGAAGCAATGTGTTTGTAGCCATTTTCTGAATAAGTGATAATATAGTTTTGGAACCTCGATTGTTCATTTACTTTAATCAACATTTTCAAGTTAAAGAAAAATGGGTGGCTAGCATTGAGTATCATATCAGAAACTTCATAAGCCTTTTCTTAACAATCAGAGATTGATCACTACTGAGAAGTGTAGTTTTTCTCCAGAACCTCTGGGTAGTTACAGTAATGAGTAAATTGGCTATTGAAATACCTACTACAATCAATGCACTTTTTCATTACACATATCTCAGATATTCAATTTTATTTTTATTCATTCTGATTGCTGGCTGTATGAACTTTCCCCCACATGTAATTGCAAGAAATAATGATTTAGTGTAGGTCATGTGCCTTGAAAGAGAAGTCTTACATTTAGTGCTGAAAGTGGAGATTAATATTTCAACACTCTGATTATAACAATGAATGAAACTGGTAACTAATTCAGGGATTAGTTTTTAACTATCAGTTTCTTCATAAAACATCAGAAACAGAAGCACTTACTGATTTTAAATAAAATTGGAGCAATGATTTTGGCTGCATAAGATACCTTAAAAAGCAGCAGGCATTAGGTCACCTAAGCTAATATGTGGCCTCCAAATATAGATATTGATTTCTGCATGATATGTAAATGCACTGGATGCTATATGTTAAGCTCAGATACACAGAACTTTCCTGTGTGGACATCATGAGGTATTCATTGGTGCATCAACCATGAGATATTCACTGGTACATGATCCCATGCATATCCCATGCATGATAGATGTCATATGATAGTAATGCAGCTCAAAGTGTTAATATTTAAAATAAAAAAGTAAAAATGTATGATTTAAATTTTACTCTACAAAAATGAACAAAAGCATGGAGAAATTATAAGGAACAAAGATGTGTAATTATTAATGATCAAATACTTACTAGTGGTATCAGGTACTTTTTGTGGCAATGGTTCACTTATATCTGCCATCATTCAAGACATTCCATGTTAAATATTTCTGAAACAAAATATACAAATCAAAGAATTATTCTTAGTATTTAAAAAAAATTAAATGGAAACATTTGTATAAAAGTTAATTTACTTTTCCTTAATGCTAAAAATGTTTACTATTATAATCAGAGATGAGGAAAATGATAAAAATCTTATGAGCCATCAGTTTTTAATACAAGCCAGGACAAAGGTAAATACCAACATGAGAGAGAGAGAGGACAAACAGCTTTTCCTGCTTTAATGTACAACAGAAGAAGAGAATGCAATGAAATTAATGACACACTGTTCAAAGTTGAAAAATTAATGTTCTTTCACTCAAAAATATTTTACTGTTGTAATTTTTCCTAGCTTTTGAAAGTAACAGGTTACACTAGAAAATTCACTCATTATTGAGAAGTGGATTTATCCAGCCTTGATTATAACTCATAAATTATACATGGTGAGAGAACTACTCCTTCAGCTTCAGAAAAATATATAATTGTGTGAAAATTATTCCTGATCACAGCACAGAAAAATAAGATTTCAGAATATGGTATATATATATATAGGAACTTAATTTTGATGTAACAACTACTTATTTCAACACAAATAAAATTGTTATGCATATTTTACAAAGGATGAAAAAATTATCCTAATCTGTATGCTTAAACACAGACATAAGCATCTTAAATTTATACTGTTCACAGATTTTAACCATGAAGAAAGTAGTCTTTGGCTACTTTAATTTCATTGGTTTCTGTGAATTCAATTTTTAGGTGTTGCAGAACCTTGGTCATATTTCTTTTAATCCATTGGCATTTGCTACAACTCATACATGATGTCAATGTCACATCATTTAATGCTTCAGATTTCAGTAATCAATAGGAAAGGCAGCTTAATATCCTATGCAAAGAACACTAAATTTTTGCTTTATTGGCTTATTTGATTTTGGGGTTAAACTTCTTTTGGACAAAGCCACAAGATATCTACATAAAATATTAGAGATGTCAAATTTTCAATTCTGATGACATCAAAATATTTGAATAGGTTAGATGTGTCAATCAGAGCATTTAATTGGGGCAAAGTGCTATTAATAGAAATGCCCATGTAGAGAAAAAAAAAATCAGCATTTATGCTTATATTTTCAACTATATAAATTATTCGATTACTTTAGAAGTATATTGGCTATTAATAACAAAAAAAATAATTATTAAAATTAGTGGTTAGGGCGCTTGGATGCTGATCTAAGGGACCCAGGTTCGAGTCCCGGTTAAGGCAAGGATGTTCGTGTTGTTTTTCTGCTGAGGTCCTGCCATCCTCTCAGACCTTCTACTGTGGCATATAAACTGACAGGCTCCTGTCAGACCTCTGTGGCAAGCAGCTGCTTGAGGGGGTATTTATTTATTTATTTTTATTTTATTAAAATAACATTTGAATTCTTAATTAACAAGCCTGAAGGTTTGTAGTTTGGTTATTATTGTAATGCAAATTTTGTTGCTATCTATCTGATCAAGCTTATCAATGATTTCAGAAATTCCTAAACAAATCATATCAAAATTTAGTCAAGTGTGATCAGATTAATAAAAAAAAAAGCATTTTAAGTTTATCATTAAAAAACCATTGTTCCAAGGGTTTAAAAAAAATGTTTAGAAGTAAAAATGCAACATTACAATTTACATATGTCACATATTTAGCTAAATTATTATAATTATGAAGTGGTAACAAAACATATTATGATAAATAATATATCAATTTCTAATTTTCTCTGAAAAGAAACAAGATGAACTTTGCAAATTAGTAATGAAAAATGTAAATAAAAAAAAGGGGCAAATATCATCTCATTAATAATTTAATAGGATATTTCAGGAAACAACAGTACAATCCCATTAAAAACTGTACTAATAAATAATGAGATAAACTCGATTTATTAGTGAAAAATTGGACTTCTGGTCACCAGTCGGGTGCAATGTTAAGCCTTTATTAACTGCCTTCATTTAATTTCTATAATACACAAAATACCCTTTACAGAGAAAAGTTTATCAATATGTATGCATTCATTACTTGTAGGAATTGAGAGTTCAATTCCTACAAGTTCAATTCCTACTCAATCAAAAGTTCTGACAGCTGTTTAGAAACTCAAGAAATTCCAATATTTATACTTTCAAAGAGGAAATTAATGATAAAAGAAATACTTATGTAGTATACCATAAATGATCCAGAAAGTTAATGAATTAAACTGGGGTACAGCAATGGTTTGCTAAACTCATAAAAGGTGGCAATTCTATTTAAAACTCACAAAACATTTGGAGCAGGGGTTGCTCAGTTAGTAGCACACAAGGTTGATAATCTGCAGTTACCAGGTTTGAGTCCCACATAGGACAGTAATGAGATTTATCTCCACAAAATTCCTCATTCTGCCCTTGGTCAGTAGGGGACCAAAATAACATTTGAATTCTTAATTAACAGGCCTAAAAGTTTGAAATTTGATTATTATTGTACTCTTACTTTCTTCTTTACCTTTCCACTGATGGGCTTGGAAAGGCTGCCATCAGTCAAATGGGACATTACGCCATGGCTCCATGTGTGGGAGAGCCATACCCTTTTCACATGAAAGAACACCCTAGATGGCTTTGATGGGAGCCTACCATCTGACTACTAACAGTTATCCTGTTGGTCGCCTCAACCCAATCTTCTCCGAGATCTTAGGGTCCTTGTGACCTGGCCATGTAGCTTATTGTGTGCAAAAAAGTGCTGCTCAGAGGTAAAACAACAATCCAACACAAGATACTTTGAAAGAAGATAAGAATAATCTTCCACTTGGGGAAGATTGGTAAAACTGCAGTTTGCAAATCTTTATCTTACATAGGTCATCACTCAAGTTTTTTTGTGATCTAATTTTGTTTCTAAGTTTTCATTTTGCTATGTTCATATATATATATAAGTATATTAAGATGTATGGACTACAAGTTTTTTTTGTCAATAACATGGAAGACTGAAAATTTCAATTTTTTTTGATGAGGCAAATTGATAATTCCCGTAAAAAGTTCATAGTTTCATTTTATTTCCTTCTTACATTGCTAGTTGGTCTTTAAAGGACAATAATATTTTTTTATGTAAAAGACCAATTCAGGTGCTACTAATTCAGAAGCTGCTTCATATTGCTTTATATATGAACACCTGCATCACAACTGGTATAATAAATAAAATAAATACCCCCTCAAGCAGCGCTGCTTGCCACAGAGGTCTGACAGTTTATATGCCACTGTGACAGCCTGTCAGTTAATATGCCACAGTAGAAGATCTGAGAGGATGGCAAGACCTCAGCAGAAAACAACACGAACATCCATGCCTTACCCGGGGCTCGAACAGGTCCCATAGATCAGTAGCCAAGCGCGCTAACCACTCGGCCACGGGACGGCTACAACTAGTATATACAAAGATAATCACATCCAAAGGTATATAATTTAAAATTCTCTTACAATTTTTACTCGTCTGTTTACTATTGCTAGCAGCTATATTTTTATCCCACTTAATTAGTAAAAAGATTTCTAAACATAATTTTTGGAAATCATTATAACATATGGAAAGACATAAATATGAATTACCGTCCCGATCATATGAATTGTAAAGCGAAACATTATCAGTAGCGAGCAAAAGAGATACTTTCACCCACCTATCGCCTTAAAAATCAAATAAATGTTTTCTTTGAAATGATCGTGTACTAACTTTAAAGATGTTCTTCTTCAGATATAAAAATTAAACTTTGAAGGAAGTACGATTACATATTTACTTTTCGCTTTTAGCGCTTCAAGGTTACTTGCATGGTTTGCGATGCCACTCAATAATTCCATGTATAAGTTCTTCTTTCTTTTCAGAAGCTAAAAACACACTTCGTTTTTAATATTCTTTATTGGTGTTCTAAGGTCTGGTCTGGGGTCCAGTCAGCTCATCTGTGCAGACAGGTATACACCTTGGTCGACACCTTCACATGTAGGTAGGAATCTGGAGAGTACAAACTGCAACTTACCGATATTAATAAGTATGAAAATAGTTGGCGTAACAATAGGGTATCAGTGGTGGCAAAATGCCACAGGATCATAACTTTTGGAAAAACGTACCCAGGATTTAGTTTCGAGGAGGGTCCACACCCCCTTCTGGGTACGTACCTGCTTCTGGATGTGTGACCGGCATGGCCAAAGTTATAATTTCCCAGTCGTAAGGATCCTGCCAGTTAGCCCTGACTGACCTTCCCTTTCTAGCTGATACTGTTAATCAAGAGCAAAATGTAAATCGAAAGTAACCATTAGTTCACCTGCTTAAAAGGTTTAGTTTTTGTGCTTAAAATATTAGTTTAGACTTTAAATTTTCGTTTCATATAAAGATTTTAACATACTTTTCGTTTTCTCAATTAAAAGAGAAGGTAGAAATTTCGTGTGGGGTTGAGTCCCTGTAGCCCTAAGTGACGGGATGTTAAATAAAAAAAAATACCCCCTCAAGCAGCTGCTTGCCACATAGACTCAGTTTATATGCCACAGTAGAAGATCTGAGAGGATGGCAGGACCTCAGCAGAAAAACGACACATACATCCATGACTTACCCGGGGCTCGAACCCAGGTCCCTTAGATCAGTAGCCATACTGTTAAATATATATCTGATTCGTAAATACCCTGTGTTATTAAATATCACTTAATGTTTTATTGTGCAAAATAAATTCTTAAATATTGCTACAAGTGCTTAATTTCTAATTTATATTCAGTTCATAAACATTATTTTTTTTTTAATTTCGCCTTTATATTCGCTGGTGTGCATCTACACTGATACTGAGTATTTTCATGACCAACTAGAAAGATAATGAAAGAGAAATTAATCTAAGTTTATCTGAATTAGTATAAATAAACACAAAAAATATTGCATTAATGCTTATTTTTAATGTTGAACTGAAAGTTGAAAAACATTTCTTCAAATAAACTTTTAATGTACGTTTTACTAATAGCAAGAATTTCTCTGGAACTACCACTTTTCAATAAATCGTTGGTCTCGATGTGCGGGTCTCATATTACACGGTGGTTTTCGGGAATCTATCTACTGTAAATCGAGGAATAACTATATGATACCTACAACCTTTGCATCCACACTGTTCATAAGCAGTTGCCCATTAACCAAATTTTAAATTCTCTTAAGTACAATAATGTAAAGAACTGTACCTGAAATGTACAGTAAACTGATGCCTCTACAGTTGTCAGAAAAATTGTGATCACCTTTTTTGAAAAATAGACATAATAATAATTAGTAAAATTTTTCTGAACAACAGCTTTATCATAAAAATATTCAAAATTTCAACCTGCCATGTAATAATAGAAACATATCTAATTCTAAACATAAGCTCTAATTTCATCTACCCCTGGATATTTATGTAATTTTAATTTAGAGCAATGGCGAAGCGTTCATAGAAGCAAGGGAAGCAATGGTTCACTTAAAATTCTCATGAATAAAAAGAAAAAACGATATAGGAATTAGCAAGCGTAAAATATAAATATTTTCATTTATGAAAAGTATTTTCTTAACTTCAGTTAATATGAACGAATATAATTTTTTTAAAATATTATTCGGAATTCCCTATAAGATTACTCTGTATAATAAATTGCAGTGCCATATTTTATTATAGTTTATATTTTTTGTTTTATTTGAAATGCATAACTTAAATGGAAGAGATCATGGGTCATGTTTAATAAATAACTATATCATAAGCATCATTGGAAATAGTTGCTTCGATTAGCCTGAGCCAATTCCGGTAACACGTTTATTGAAGGTGAGCAGGTATATTGTGAAAAAAATTTCCTCTACCTCTCTAGACGTCCGATAAAAGGACACATTTTCTTTCTACTTTTATCATTCTGTCTGACATGGAAATATATTTGATACTGTCCGATTTTCACTACTTTTAAATCAAGAACAATTTCATTTTAGTATAAAGCTTCGGCGGCAAACTTATTCATCGCTGTTCACCTTCTCATGACACCGTCCGAAAGATGGCATTCGCTGAAATGTAGATTTCTAACTTGCTTGAATAACTATTACTACTCATTTTTGAAATAATAACTGGTGAGCATATTATAATACTTATATGCACATAACAGAAAGAGTATATAAAACAAAACAATTATCATTGGAAAAAGTATAGAAACTTACTAATAGTATAATCCGTTAAGACTATACACAGTTGTATCAGAATAATATACCACCTACCATAGTATATGTATGGTAGGTGGTCATATTATTCTGATATGACTGTGTAGTTATAACTCAGTAAAATATGAAAGTTCTTATGATGAATTTCTTGAAAGTGAAAGATTGCAATAATATCTCTCAATAAGAGAGATGTTAAAATATGAAAATATTACTAATCATATATGAATATTTCTTCTTATTGCATATGATCATAAAGTAGTGTTTCAGTGTAATAAACTTTCTGAGGTACAGTGGCCTACCATTGACCTCAATGTGGCCTACTAAGAATCTTCCATTAGAAAGGTGTTGACATGTTCAGCATCATTTGGGAGGGGGGGCGGTTATGTAACTGAGTCAGATATTCGAGTGACTACCTCGGAAAATATGTTAATGGCAGCACTCAAGAGAAGAGGTTTATAACCCCTACCCCATCGGGTACATCACTGATAAGACAAAATGTTCATCATTTATAATCATTTGTTATTAATTACAGAATTGAGTTGTGCCTTAAATAATTAAAATAGTTATTAAAAATAAAATAAAGATTGCATTGGACCGCACCGTCTGAAAACAATTACAATTTTTCCAATGTTTTCCAATAAAAAAAAGATTTGTTTAAATGTTACTCTTAAAGAACCAAATGAGGTTACAATTGACTTATTCTAAAACATGCAATTACACATGAGCGGGTCATCCATTAGGTCACTACCCCACCAAAAATAATCACAAAAGAAATAAAAGAATTTCAAATTTCGTATTCATAATTTATCATTTTTTAAATCAATGTAATATCATTTTTATATTCGTTTTGCAATCATTATTCACCGTGTTATGTAGAAAATCAGACAATTTGCTTTAAGAATCAATGCTACATCGGCTGCTTTTGTATTGTAAATGCGCTTTTTAACACTATGCCACACTACGCCCACTGTCTAGAATCTTAGCATATCCATCACAGCGATGACACAAATGAGCATGGGATGAATTACAATAGCTCTGAACTGCAGCAGGTAGTCTCCCATTTTGAAGTAGCCAATGATACTTGATTGACTGATTGAACCAGGGCAATCAATAGTCGAAGAGCTTGTTACTTAGTGCATATTTCCATTTGATGGGCTCTCTCTGGATTTTGAAAGGAACAGAAGTTTTTTTCTAATGCTCTGCTTTTAACATTGATTTAATATGGATTTTATGAAAGATGAACGATTGAAGTATTCATTTAAGATTAAACATGTTGATATGAAATATGAAACTGTTGTTAAAGCGCTTGCTGCTAATTATGGAACTGACAGTATTGATATTGCTCAAAACCTTAATGCCTCATCCACAGTGGTCACATTCTCTTCAATTGACTCTGCGGAACTCTTTGTCCAAGAACCTCTGGTGTGCTTCCAAGATCATTCAGTTTCTGTGAGCAAACTCTAACTCCCTGAAGTCAAAGTTCTTATTACAAAGTTACCTTTCTTTATATCAAATCAAATGGTTTGCAAAACCCTGGAACCCTATGGAAAAATCTCTTGCATGAAAGATGAATATTCAGAACTCCCAGGGTTAGAATCCATTCGGACGGGAACCAGAATTGCAATCATGGAAATACAAAAATCCAACCCCAATTTTATTAAAATTGGAAACTTCACTGCTATTATTGTGTATCTAGGAATCATCAAAGTCTGCAAGTGGTGTAGAGATTCTTCCCACTTTATCAAAGACTGTGAATTATTTGCTCGTCGCAAACCGCATGCTTCAGTCGCCACCCCTGTTATTTCTTGTTTTACAAAGGATATTCAAGAGACTTTTTCCGATCCTTTAACCAAGACTTCCCAAGAGTGTGATCTTGTCAAGGACGCTTTGACATTTCCTGTCAAGCAACATAACTCAGATTTTCCTCAAGCATCTTGCTCAAATGAACTTTCAAATTCCAAAAGGAAATGTTTGTGTCCCTCCACTGACTCCATTCAGTCAGATAGAGTGGAACACACTCGGATTTCCAAGAAAAAAGTCTTCAAGGAGGAAGGTAAATCACCTCTTTTTACTCACTTGCATAAGTTTATCTTAGAAAAGCAACTCCCACCTGACCACATCGGCTTTTGACTCTGAAGACTTTCTTGAGACTTTTGATGATGTAGTGGACTGTTTAGAGTATTTGGCTAATCCCAAATTTGCTTTGTCTGAGTGGGAACTTCCTTCAGTTTATAAATGCCTTAAAAGAATTGTTTCCAAAAAAGGACTTATTCTACCAAAGTTTGAAAATCTATGCTTGACAGCATTGAAGAATTACTCATTGCAGGAAAGTTTCACTGTCTGGGACAGTCTTCAGAAAGTTGTTCTGCTTTTTAAGCTTGTCTAGTAGTTTTTCATTGTTACCATTCTACACTAAATTAATTTTATTTAATGTTTTCCCTTCTTTTTAATATTTTCTTGTTTTGTATTTACTTTTTTAGACAATTCTCTAATTTTTTTGCATTGTTTACTTGTTTTAAGCTTGTAGAGGCGCTCAGCCAATACTAAAATTCCTCACTTCTCATTGGCTGAGAGCGATTCTGTCTGAACCCGTCACTGACTCTAAGCCTGCCCTACAAAGCATCAAACAACACAACATTGATAACACACAGAATTTCTCCCTTTACCACATTCAAAAACTTGCTCACAATTTAATTATGACTGGTCATACCCTCACGTTCCATTGGATCCCTTCCCACTGCAACATTCCCCATAATGACACTGCTGACCAACTTGCCAAACAAGCCCTTACACTTCCCACACCTAATTACCACACCTTCACACCTTGTACCCAACATATAAAATCCCACAAATCCAACTTTCACAACACGGGCAGAATCATGGGCCCAACACACCAGCATCAAAAACACCTTCAGAGCCACAGTAACAAACACTCCCAATGAAATTTTTTTTCACTACTTACCTAGAAACTCACAAACTTCCATACACAGACTCCGCATGGGCAGGACTAACCTTAATAGGGATCTTTTCCTTATTAACAAGGCCCCCTCAGCACTCTGCCCCAACTGCCAGGTGATTGAAGACATCCCCCACTTTCTACTACACTGTTCACTCTTCACTACGCAGAGAAACAACTTCTATCACCAACTTGCAAAACTTGGAGTCCACACATACAACATTCAAACAATATTCAATCCCACCCACAAACACAAACAGGCCCATTTTTCTGCCCTTGCTTCCTACATTCACCTTTCTGGCAAATCCATTTAGCCCTTCCCCCTCCTTACCATCTGCTTTGTTGTTCTTTGACTTGTTAAAAGATCCATTTGGACAAACATAAAGATCCAGGAGCCTAAAAGACCCATTGGACAAAAAAGATCCATTTTAGGACAAAAAAGGAGCTCTTTGGACACCTGTCTAGCAGAACTCTATTTTCATTATCTTTTTTATAATCTGCAACCTTTTTATTGGCCATGAACTTGTTATGCCAATAGTAATTACTTTTCAAAAAAAAATATATTAATTACTTTTCAAAAATATATATATATATTCAAAAAATTAATAACTGTTATAATACTATTATTACTACTGATTTACTCATTGTCTCACCCTGATTCCTTCCACAGTATACCCGCATACTGCCTCAGCTTATTTTTTACATTCTTCCTATCTTCCATACTCCACCACTCACATACATCACAGCTTCATTGTCTTTCCACACCCATTTCCATTTATTTACCATTTTGCTGGACACCCTCCTCCCACTCAACTCCACTTAACAGACACAATACCCACCTTTATCCAAAACCCCACTTTCTAAATCACATTGCAACTTTTCTAAATATTTTTAGCAAGGCTCTTTGTCTGGCCTTTCTTTCTTCTACCCCTTTGCCAGGTTTTCATTGCACTACGGTGCACGTGGTTATGCTAACTTACCATAACTTAATTTCCCCATCTCATCCACTCCCTTCCTGATAATTCCCTCAAAACTTTGGGACTGCTAAACCCTCCCCCTCTCCACCAAATTCCACCCCTTAGGCAAGACCCCTGCCTGAGGAGGTTGAAATTTTGTAAAATATTGTTGCAGATTACAAAAATGGATAGCCACTGAGCGTGAGTATTAAAAACTATATTTCAAAACCAAATTCAATAAAAGGTAAATTGTTACAAAGAAAATATGGGTGAAGTATCTTATTAACAAATCAATTATTAACCATACACAAGTCATCAATCTTCCTGCGCAGAGCACACAATATTAGCTCTGTCTATTCCACTAAATATTACCTTTTACTTGATTTACCATGTCACCCGAAGATCTTCAAGCGTAAACAAGTTCTCATCCTGTGCTAGTAACTTATCACACACTAGCCGAACAAAAAGACAGTCCGTGCACACATCACGTAAACAGAACCTTCTTTTTACTTCCCGTGTACACAACACATAAAAGATCCCACTTTTATACTTCCGCGTACACAACACATAAAGATAATTCTTTATACTTAACGCGCACTGTCTCAGAACAGCTAACCGTCCATTTTTGAACTCTAGACCGTTACAACACAAGACCGTTACACCTCCACTGTTCTTCTTCAAATTCTCCCAAAGTTCTTATTCGTTGGCTGAAACTTTTTGCTTTCGGTTGCCAGATTCCTTCTGTCGTAACAATATGATTAATAAAAATATTAATAAATTTTTTATTAACTCTGGCCCCCTTTACAAAACTTTTTGTTCTCTTCTAAATTCCTTCACCCTACTCCACCTGCCCCTCTTACCCCCAAACACATTTTCACCCCCACTCACTTCTCTCTTGTGAGAAGAAACTTTTTCTTTTTTTAAAAATTTTTATTTTTTTCTTTCTCCCTTCCCAGAGAGCCCACACTGGACACTCACTCAATTGATCATTTTCTTATGAAATTGGACACTCTCTTCTCTTTCCCATTTTTCATTGGCCCTGAGTCATCTTTTCATATCCCTGTTGCCATTTCTCCTTCATCTATAGGCGACCTGTGGCCAAACGCCTTCGCCAGATTGTAAGTATACTGTGCTACGCTACGTTAGCTTCAGTCTTGCATTCCCATTCAGCATCCTCTGACGACCCTTGCGTATGGACCAGATGATCCTAATTCCACCGGAATAAGGTACAAAGTGGTCCAGATATGAAGGAAGAGATTTATGTATTTATGTCAAAATTTAATGTTTTCTTCGATTCGGCTAATACTGACTTTTCTCCCTGTTTTCACTTCTTTTTTCCTCTCTCTCTTAGTTTTTTTTTTTGTGTGTCATTGGAGCCTTTCCTTTCTTTTTTTCTTCTTTTAAAATTTTTTTATCATTTATTTTGAATTTTTATAAAATCCAGTGCTATGGCTTGCATGAGAGCCTCCCCTATGTGGAGTAGGCTTACAATAGAGCCAACAACTACAATATATAGACCTAGACCTTTCCATTTGATTCTGGCAGGTTCAACAAGCCGAAACGTTCCTAGGAAGATGTGTTTGAACTGTGTTACCAACATTTTATTTTGTCAAGGATGGATACTTATGTATGAAGAATTTAAGATTAAATATGAAAATATAAAATGTTTTGAATGTCTTGTGTACAAGGGAATGTTAATACTATATTTTAATGCAAATTCTTATCAGAAATGTGCAGCCTAGTTGAATAAACATATTGTCATTTTTGATTTGTAACTTGAAGATTTCCGTTTCGATCCCAAATGTCATAAGCCTGTTTTTATATATAATTCATTTTATTACCATATCACTTTTTGTTTACAATTCGTTGTAAACTAAATTAATATATGTAATGCAATATACATGCAATAAATAAGTATTGTAAATTAAATACACTGCTCGACATTGAAAGGACCCCACCCAGAAGGACATGTACAAACATGCAAATAGAAGGGTGGATGTGTGCAGTTGAGATATGCAAATGATGGTAATCCAGAGCCAATGATGTGTGGCTCAAGAGATAAAAGATGCAAGAAGGAACAGGGATGGTATTGTGTGTATGCAGGTGGAAGTCGTACGAACGGTTGAGATTTGGTGGTTCTTAGGTATTCTTGAAATTGTTCAACAAAGGTTGAAAATGCCTGGTACACACCATCGGTAGGTTTACTGCCATTTGGATGCTTTTGAGAAAGGAAGAATTACAGGCCTATGTGAAGTTGGACAGACTACATGTTGTGTCGCTGCCCATGTTCATCGTGATACATGAACTGTTGGACGCTGTTGGCAACAGTGGCAAAATGAAGGTTCTAGTGTGCATCACAGAGGTAGTGGTTTCATCCAATAGATGTCAGCATGGCTTGATAGACACATTGTTTGAAATGCTCGTTTGTCACCACAGGTCAATGCAGGCGACATTCGATGGGCTGTGGCAGCAGCCATGAACGTCCCCATGCCGACCCAAATAGTAAACTGAAAGTTTCATGAGGCACACCTGTGCTCTAGGGAACTGTTATGTCAACTGCAAACTATCGCAGCTCTCGTCTAGCCTGGTACTGAAGTTGTGTAAACTGGGGTCACGAATGGAACACTGTTGTGTTTAGTGATGAATCCTGTTTCTGTCTGGGTGCTGTCCATTGACAGATTCGTGTATGGTGACAACCTGGGAAGAGGATGGATCCAGCTTTTGTTCACAACCGGCACACTGCCCATCAGCCAGGCATAATGGTATGGGGTGCTATTGAATATGATAGCAGGTCACCTCTTGTCTGCATCATGGGAATACTGACAGCTGCACAATACATTAGTGGGGTTCTCCAGCCCATTTTGTTACCATTCTTGGAAAGCATGCAGCAGCCCATTTTCCAGCATTACAACACCTGTGTACAGACTGCTAGGGTCCACAGAAAATGTTTGCAACACGTTCAAGTATTGCCATGGCCAGCACGATATCCAGATTTATCCCCAATAGAAAATCTGTGGGACCACATTGGATGACATGTGCAATCCTCTCACTGGCAGTCACGAAATCTCGATGAATTACGGGTGCAAGTCAACACTGCTTGGTGTGAAATTCCTCAGGACCATATCCGTTGACTGCATAATTCCATGTCATGCCGTAATGCTGCCTGTATTGTCATTCACGGCAGTGTAACCACGTACTGAGGTAGTCACATTGTGCTGTATTATCTCATCTTCTAACTGCTGTAAGTGGCTGAAAATTAAATCATGGTATGCCAATATGTGTGTGCTACATTTCACCCCTATCCCCTCACTCCTTCTGGGTGGGGCAATTTCAATGTCATGAAGTGTATAACCAAAACTGACAACTTTAAATTGATAATTCAGTAGTAAAGTATCGTAGGAGATGCGCTGTAGACAAGGAACTCATGAAATAATAAGCTAGAAAAAAAAATTGCTTTCGCCCTGAGTGGGTTTCAAACCTAGGTTTCGTAGCAAGTCAATTTTTTTTCAGCTTACTAGTTATGAGTTCATCTGATAATTTCATCATCACCTTCAAACAGCCATGGACTATGGAGGTTCAACCAGATTGTGCAATTTAGTTCTCCAAAAACATCTGTTGCATCTGCACACTGTACACCAATTATAATAAAGTCCTGTTTGGCATTGTCAGTGTACCGCATCCTAGGTCTCTCCCTCTTTTTGAGGATTTTGGGCACATTAATCATAACCCTATTTGCTAATATAAAATTAGGCATATGAGCAACATGGCCAACTCTATGGAGTCTCTCTGCATAATTTGCTGCGCAAAGGAGGTTGCTTACTCCATTGCCTAACCTCATCATTACTTAAAAAGTTTAACCACCTAATGCCCAAGATACTGCGTAAGCATCTAGAATCAAAAGCATCAAGTTTCCTGTTATCTTGTTTACAAAGTGTCCAAGTTTCACTACCATAACTAACTCTACAAAGAACCAAATTATTATATAGTATCATTTTAGTTTTTAGGTGTAGGCCTATTTCTCCGCACTCTCCATAGATTCTTAAAAGTCCCGGCAGCAATCCCTATTCTTCTGTTAATCTCATGCCGCACATCACCATTATCTGTTACATAGCTCCCAAGACAATTAAACTGTGACACCTGCTCAAGACTGCAACCATTCAGATTAACTGAATCACAGCCTGCATGATCAATTTTCATCACTTTAGTTTTCTCTCTGTTATGGCCGAGTGGTTAGCGCGCTTGGCTAATGATCTACGGGACCTGGGTTCGAGTCCCGGGTAAGGCATGGATGTATGTGTCGTTTTCTGCTGAGGGCCTGCCATCCTCTCAGATCTTCTACTGTGGCACATAAACTGACAGACTCCTGTCAGACCTCTGTGGCAAGCAGCTGCTTGAGGGGGTATTTATTTATTTTATAACCAAACCTACTCTACTAACAGTCTCATCAACAACTCGAATGAAAGAGTTTATCTCATCAACATCATTTGCCAAAAGGGCTAAATCATCAGCATAATCTAAATCAGAGAGTTTCGTATCTCCAGTCCATTTAAGGCCAAAATCTTTCCCTTGCAGTGAATTTTGGATAACATAATTAATAACCAAAGGGAAAAGGAGACAAAATGCACCCTTGTCAAACACCAGAACTAAAGCTAAACCAATTGCTACAGGCCTTACCAACTCTCTCACACACAACTCAGTGTTATTATAGAGAGCTTTCATTATGTTAACTAACTTGTCAGGTATACCACATGATCTCACAATCAACCACAAATTATGACAATCAACAGAGTCGAAAGCCTTTTTTGAAATCAACAAAGCTAGCAACCAAAGGTTTCTGAAACTAAACATTTCTCAAGAATCTGCCTAAGTGAAAATATCTGATCCACACATCCCCTACCACTTCTGAATCCACATTGCTCATCACGCAATTGCCTGTCAACCAGATTCTTAATTCTATTAAGCACAATCATGGAAAGAACTTTCCCTGGAACAGAGAGTAGGCTGATACCCATATAGTTATCACAAGAAGTGCGATCACCTTTTTTGAAAATAGGGATAATAATAGCTCTGGTAAAATCTTTAGAAACCATGCCTTTACCATAAAAGATATTCAGAATTTCAGTCATCCAAGTGGTAACCGAAACATTCCCAGCTCTAAGCATTTCCGTAGTAATTTCATCTACCCCAGGGGATTTATGTAGTTTAAGTTTAGAAACAGCCAAAATAACTTCCGATTGTGTTATAGAGCCAACATTAAAGCCACCAATGCATCTATCATTGCAAACAATGGGAGTAGAACTAACTACATTGTTTAGAACATCACTGAAATGTTCAGCCCACCTAGCCATGACATAATCCTCACCTTCCAAAACCTTACCTTGTTTCTCCTTCAATCATTGTATACCTGTCCGTTTTCTACCACACAAAACATTAACAATCTGGTACAGCTCTCTGCCGTTGTGCTGTCTAACTGCTTCCTCGACTTTGTCAGCCAAGCCAAAGATTCTTATCAGCAGCTAACTGATCTTTTACACGTTTATTAAGCTCTCTGTAATACTTTCTATTAGGACTGGTAGGGTATTGATTAAGGACATTCCTGCAGTTCTTTCTTTCTGAAATAAGCTCAAGTGGCTTATCACTCAAATAAATTTGCCTCCTCTGCTCCCTTTTTCCTAAAAAGAGTACTATTAGTTTTCAAGAAAAGTCTGTTTAAAATGGTCCCATTCTTCCTCAACTTCAGTAATAAGCTAACCATGACAGTCATAATGACAAGTAATCTATCATGGTAAGCTTTAGCTATAACTGGGTCTTTCAGAACTTCAGTATTAAAAGTGAATTTTTTAACCTTAACACAACACTTTTTAAGTTTAAGTTGCAAGGCACTTTTAACAAGGTAGTGGTCAGATCTAATATCAGCTCCCCTATACGATCTGGTTTCCTATAGAACAAGCCCATTTTCTGTTTATTAATATATAATCAATCATATTTTTATGCAGCCCATCTAGCGACACCCATGTGTACTTATGTATATTGCATTGTTTGTAATAAGTGTTAATTATTTTTAAACAATTAAGCGTACTTACTGTAAGAGACATTGACCATTACCATTGCAGCTACCAATACCAAAAGGATCTATCACCCATCCCCATAGGTCAGAGTCAGTACCAACTTTGGCATGAAGTCATCTAGCACAAGGGTAATATCTCTTCTCTTGAGAGAATTCAAAATATCCTGAAGTTGTCCGTAAAACCTCTTTCTCAACCTCAGTGGGTGCATAATAACAGATAATAGTCAAGTTTTTAATGCTTGCTTTAAATTTAGGTATAAGAATCCTTTCATTAATGCAAATCTACGCCTTGGAGATTTTTATCTTCCCTCGCTGAAAATTAAGTTATAACGGTGGAATTCTTGTGTGAGGACATCAAGAGAATAATCCCTGTACAGAAATTCCAACTACCTGTGGAGAGAAAAAGGTTAGTGGGATGTTTAAAGAAACCATGTTTATAGATAGAAGAAATGCTGACCATATCAAACAACTCCCAAATCTGAAGCATGAGGCAAAGATCCGTTCCACCACTACTAAAGGCCAAAGCCATCTACACTGGAAGACTTCCTCCAACGTAGGATTTGATGATAACCGTAATAGTTCAGATACCTGGTATTTCCTCTGATCAGGATTATTCACCAGCTGATAAAACTTATCCTGTGAATTTGTTCACTTGGGGCTGCCAAACCACAAACAGAAAACGCAGCAGATTTTCCCTCCACAGTAGTCCAGATCAGTATGCCACACTGATCTGGTAGGTTCTGAACATCTCTCTTTCCAGTGACTACCTAGCTACCATTTATAGACGAATAATTTAGTTTAAATTAATATATATAAATTTATAATTGAAACAGAATAAAAAAATAGTAAACCTATATATTAGATATATTTTTTTTCTATGTTTCGGCACTGCATGTAGTAGTCAAATTGCCCCACCAAAAATTTTAGTAACGAGCCGCCCCTGCAATTACATTTATTAAAATAGTTTTGAATGTTGGAGAAAAAATTTCTGAAAATTAAAAGTCAAAAGTTATAATATACCGCATATATTAAAATATTTGACAAAGAGACAGAGGCGACGTTTTCATGCGAATTTGTTAATAACCCGGTTCAATTAGAGTGCGTTAGTTCTTGCATACAAACTGTCATGCGCGAACTTTGGCAAAGTCGAAACCAAAAATGATTGCCAGATCTTTGTTTATGTAGAAACTTGGCTCTCAAGATAACAAATTTAGAAAGAATTGTGCATTGTCCTGCTGTCTTTCTTTGGTACTAACAAATTAATAACGTCTGACATAGTATTTGATTAATACCTAAATATGATTGAGGGTTTAAAGTGTAATCCCCCTTCTACTGAAACATGCTTCGGCATTTGCCAATCATTTCCAGGAACGCGTGGCTGAGCATAAATCAAAGAATATGCATAATCTACGTCATACTGTATTGCAAATTCCTCTATAACTATAGTACAGTACTATTGTAAATTTTAATACAAATTCTAAATAGAAATTAATAAAGACCTGATATATCGAACTGGCAGGGATGATCGAAGCAAAGGTGTATTACATATTTCTAAATATAAATTATTTCACGTTTCAAAAATCTTTATGTAGAATGAAATTGCACATTTTTATCAGGATTTCGTACTGAATTCCCAACATGAATTTTACTAGAAAGTATTCAGTTATAAATATTTTGTAGTTTGGAAGAAATTTTTTAAGTGGGATGGGTCCCTCTTGATCATTGGAATAGCAAAACTACGTATGTAGTATTCATTCAAAACGTTAAGACCATTTTAATGTTCATTCTCATCTCTAGAGCATAGGAAACGGAGTAATCAGGCCCAGATCTAAAAATAAATGAACGAGTGAGTGGGAAAAGTGACTCGATCAAACCGGAAAAAAGCAAAATGGAGGTGGGTAAGAGACGAATTCAATTGCAGTATACATTTTCACCTTAGTTTTAGAGGTTTTTAAAAATTTTCTTGAAATATGTATGACATATACACAAGTTTAATAATTTTTGCTTCCATTACTAATACTAGCAATTTCATAGGTTACGAAGGCCCTATTGCTCCTCCACTAGATCTGGCCCTGGTAAATATTATACCTTAATTTCAACTTTTATCTTAGCTTATATCCGAACCAACAAAAGAAGTGTATTCACTTTCAAAAACGAATGGGCTCAAATCGTGAAACATATTTTGCAATTTTACTAATAATACATATATGTAATGCCACCGAATGGCGGGGGTGGCTCAGTCGGTAGCGCGCCAGGCTCGTAATCTGTAGTTCCCAGGTTCGAGTCCCAACTGGGTCAGCGTTGAGATTTATCTCCGCAAAATTCCCCGCCCTGCCCACGGTCATTAGGGAACACCGATGGGCTTGGAAAGGCCGCCGTCCGTCGGATGGGACGTTAAGCCGTTGCCCCGTGTGCGAGAGAGCCATACCCTGTGCACGTTAAAGAACACGCTGGATGGCCTTGACAGGAGCCTTGTCTCCCAACAGCTGTTCCAGTGGGTCCCCTCCCCCAACCTTCTCTGAGCCTTCGGGGTCCATGTGACCTGGCCATTTAGCCCACGGTGTGCAAAAAAGTGACGCTCAGAGGTAAAACAACCCAACCCACCGAATGGCTTTAACGATATCCATGGGCTTAACATTTTTTTCTGAAAGTTTTGGAATTGTGTACAATTTTTACTTTGAATCAATGGCATATAAATTATATACATATTTTCATTTAATTACTTTTGAATCGCATTCTAAATTATACTTAATCATATTATTTAATAATTTTAAGAGGGAGGAGCATACAAAATATATATTTTTAAATAATTAATAGACAATCCTTACATTTTTTATGTAAGGATTGTCTATTGTGTTTAATGCCGATGCTATGGTTGAAGGTTAAAATGATATTTTTTATGGAATGAGATTTTATAGTTTATTTTTAATCTAAAATTAGTGTTAGACATAAAATATGGAGCTAAAATCATACAAAGACAACTGTTTTGGATTTCAAAGGTAGACAACTTTAAAATTTAATAAAAGACTGGACTTTTGGGGTGGTGTGTTCGTCCCTATCGAGTGGTATGTTTTGTCGCCTGCCAATCAATTTTGCTTTGGAGAGTTTCAAAATCTGCTTATTGCAGAAACTAGGATCCCATGACCGAGTGGTTAGCGCGCTTGGCTACTGATCTAAGGGACCTGGGTAAGGCATGGATGTATGCGTAGTTTTTCTGCCGTCTTGCCATCCTCTCAGATCTTCTACTGTGGGATACAAACTGACAAGCTCCTGTCAGACCTCTGTGGCAAGCAGCTGCTTGAGGGGATTTTTTTTTTATAGGATCACTTGGCTTGTTTTAGCTAAGCGTGAAGCTTTACATCTTGTATTTTAGGCAGAAAAGCAACTAAATATTAATATTGTCTTTTTTTTGATATTACATGCAATTTAATTATTTTAGAGTCAACCTCGATGATATGTACTCCCAGTAATCCGATCATACTGAATTCCTACCTCTTGGTCATTGTGCAGACCAGTGAGTACGAACCACTCCCTCACCTAAAAAAATCTGGCTGTTTTTTACGAAATCTCAAACTTGTCTACTGCTTTGAAATCCAAAACAAGTGTCTTTATATAATTTTATTTTAGCATCCATGTTATATCAGACATTAAAAATAGATTTAAAAACCCATAAAATACAGAACATAATTTTAACATTTCCTATCTGGTGGTAGATTTTAGTAATAGGGAAACCCTACTTAAGGTTATTGTCTTATTGTTAGACCCCCCCCCCCCCCGAAACTAAATCCCGGGTACATGCCTGGTGGAAGCAGTCATGAAATGTTATTCACAGAGGCGTAGACAAATACACTAAGCTCAAGTCTCAATCAAAAAACTTGGGGCAAGCTATTGTGTTACATAAATGATTAGACAGATATTGTTGGGCAATTTAAATTTAGCGAAGATCCATTAAAAAAAAAAACTTTAAGATTCCAAAGAATTTGACTCTATGTTTTTCTTGCCTTTCACTACTACAGCAATTCGAATCCAATCCACACAAAGAATAGTCATCTGTCTTTACAGAATCACTGAAAAATACTTAACACAGGGTCAGCAACATGCGATCTCCGCTTCAATGGATCATTTGGGCTTTATAACGTAGCAATGTCCTGCCAGTAATACATTATTGGTAATGAATTTTAAGTAACAATGTAAAATAATTTCACTTTACAAGTCTAATACTGTTATGATTTGGACAGAGCATAATGATATATTGCTAAATTGGCAAAAAAATAAAATCAAACGCACTGTGACTAGATTTAAAAGGTACAGGTCACTTAAAAATTCAGTTTAAAGAACGGACTAGATGTCACTGGGAAATGGTGATGCCTGGGTACAAATTTGAATCACAGAATTTTGATAATGGGGCTCATGAAAATGTTTTGTAAACAAAGGTTGACTGATAATGAAATTATTGACAATGTTTCACAAAAAAACAAATAAAACATGCAATCAGAAGAAAATAATGCAGCTAACATATGTTAAGGAAAATTAGTATATCGATGTAATTTGTATGGATTGAATTCGACCATCAACAAATCATCTCAGATGCATTTGAAAGCATTTGGTAAAATACAAACAAGGTAAAAAAAAACTAACTTCGGCTATATACTTTGGCTAAAAAAAATCGAAAATTTTTAATATGGAAACCGTTTAATAGTGAACATGTTTTTTTTCTGTTTTATGAAAAAACAAAATCACAGCATTAGTTCAAAATTTTCGAACAACTAGAGCAAGCAATGAAAAAACAAAATTAATCTTACAAATTTTTATTGTGTTGAAAACAATGCTTTATTATTCAAATAAATTTATGATTTCCAATTTATTCCATTCTAATAGCAGTTTCAATTTACAACTCTAATCACTAAACCATGAAAATTTAATACACCTAGACCCTGAGTTACGATTCACATATACATTTCATAAAATACGATCAGTGTTTTAATTTACATGGTAACTCTGTGGCAAGCAGCTGCTTGAGGGGGTATTTATTTATTTATTATACCTGCTCCACATATGCGTTTTTTTATTTGCTGTGTATCCAGCTAGCTAGTACATCCCTTATCAAAGTCCGTCATTAAGTTTCCAGCACCATAGTATTTGCATCACCTCACAGAATTTCTACCATTTTTTAAATAGTTTAACGAAAATCAGGATCTAAAAAAAAAACATTTATGGGAATGTCAAATGACAGGCTTTAACCAAAATCAGGATCTACAAAAATAGGTTTAGGGGATGCCAAGTGATATATGTAGATCAAACTGGTTCATTTCGATTTTTTTTTGTGCATTAGCAACTATTGCTAGAATGTGCTAAACAGAGTATCAAGCTGGAACACTATTTCAGTGCATAATTTTTTTCCCTTTTAGTGGCGTTTATTTTACATATTTTTAAATGAAAATTTTTAAACATTTTATTACTTCCATTCCCGTGTGAGGGGATAATGCCCATCTAGACCTGGCAGAAGAGGAGCACTCTTTTGAAGCCTAAGCTTGCCTCTTTAGAGACTACAAACTACTCTCAGGAGAATCCGAATGACGAAGTGGAGACTGATGAATGGATAATTTGTAAATAAATACTACATTTTATTATAAAGTGATTATAAAATCTGGTCCCTATGCTCTTACTTCTAATAGACTCAATGTCTTGAGTTACAAGTTTCAATTTATTCAGTGTTTACAAGAATGTATCTACAGAGTAACTCAGGGCCCAATTGTACTTTAAAAAATTGAGATTGTTGTGAAATTCTCTTTAAACAATAACATGACCTCTTTTGGCAGATTTCGGCATTCTGTACAGAATTTTACTTTTAAATCACTTGGAAATACTGCTCTTTAAAATGATTAAAAACAATAACAACAGCTTTACAAATAAAAATGTTACATAATATGTATAAATCAAAGAAAACATTAAGTATTTAAATACATAAAGACATATGACAGGAGTGGCCAACTTTTTTTTTTAAGATAATATTATTGAAAAGCAAAAAAGTCCTGGGAGTCAAAGTAAAATATAAGCTCTTAGATTTAATTGTACTACGACTGATTTTGCAATAATGTGAAAATTGTCTATAAATTTATGTTTTGTTATGTATATAATTATCACTTGTTCACATTATGTATATGATATTCTTTTGTGTAAAACCTGTTCTGTTATTATTTGTTACTGGTGACATTACACTTTAGTTTTGAATAAATTTTATTGCTTCAGTTTTGTTTGCATTTCTTTTTATGCAGTTGCTGCTCAAGGCATCAAAAACATTGTTGGAACCCAATATCTGGGTCTGCAAGTCTTGAGTTGGCCACCCCTGGTTTAGGTATTAGTATAAAAATTATCAATTAATAATTTTATCAGTTATTCACATTGAAATTTATATCCAAAATAAATCTTATAGTACATTAAAGATTATATCTAACTCAGAGGACAGATGAGCTTAAAGAAAGATTATTTTTATTTTCATGATATTCTTTCCAGAATTTGAAATTAGCTCAAGCAGTAGTAACACTAATTTTTTATATATCCACTTTCTGTGGATAAATACAAATGAAGGAAGAGGGGGAAAAACAACTAATGAACCAACTAATAGCTTTTTCACAACAGACGGTTCAGATTTAGTTATCCCGTTTGAATTTAGTGCAGTGAAATTTATATTTGTTTTTACCCATTCTTATAACAATATAGAAATAATGAGGTGCACGCTTAACCTAATATATGTTTATATTGTGCTTAGAACATATAGATCTATATGTATATGAAATACTTTTAGCCATATATATATATGAAGAAAAAAAAAGTTTTATTCCATTCAGTTTACATATTTATGTAGGAACTATTTAAAATAAGTATGACATTAATTTAATAGTCTTCTTCCCAAGAAATATTTTTGAGTAAAAATTGCTTTTATATTTTACTAAAAATACACATTTTCTGAAGACATTATTCGCATATTTTTTGCACAAATAAATTTACATATTACCTAAAAATTGAAAGTAATTTCTATTAAAAAAAGGATTTACCATGTCACTTTTTATTCTTCTTTCCCATTCTGCATTAAAACACCAAAAAAAGGACTTCGATTAAATAACATATTATATAGAAAGATAATTTCAAATTGAGATGCATAAGTATTATTAGCATTTATAACTGGACTTTATTTAGCATTATACTATAAAAAAATGAATTTTTTTAGTTGGAAATATAAATATTTAAATATGTAACTTCCATACATATGCATAACATGGAACATCTTTTGGAATGTGAAGAAAAGGGAATGTGACATTTCAAAAATTTCTATGGATCATATAATATCTAATATAGAATACCTACTGGAATGTGAAGAAAAAGGTAAATATTAAATTTTCAGTGGGTTTATCTTATATAATTTCATGTTTGGTTATTATATTTAAATTTTTTCCCATAATTCAGTATTAAAAAAGATGCAATTACTTAATCCTAGGTAAAAGTAGTAAACAATTAAGCACAATTTTTTTTAAACCACAAATTGTTTTTGTAGCATGCAAGTGCTTTAAATTCTACATTTCAGCCTTAGAAAAATGCTTTTTATACCCAAACGTTTGGTCAAAGCTATTGCATATGTAGTTGACAAGTCAATAGTGTTAAGATACAGAAACACTTAATTTGGAAACTAAATGTATTTATTGTTTCAGTTTTCATCCAAGTATTTCATTTTTATGAAAAGAATAAGACTGTATGGTATAAGAAAAAACAAGATTACTAACTCTAAATTGCTTTTAAATAAAAAAAAATGTATGAAATAGCAGGTTGGAGTTAATAAATTTTACCAATTATACATTTGCTTCATGGCAGTGAATGCTGCATGGGTCTTAATGCTGCTTTTATTCAACAATTTTATACTTAACAACACAAATATAAAATCTTTTTTTGTATGTTAATAGGCATAACAGCTTTTGTGGTAATAATCATGTGAGCCAGTTAACCTTAATATCTATACAATCAACATATGCAATATATAAAATTTTGAGTTAAAACTCAACATTATAAAGCACTGTTGCATGCAAATTCTTGTGATACTTGGATGATGTTACTGATACTTTTCCTGAAACTCCTTCATAACTTCTAGCAGTTGCTTTGTTTCATCCAATGATACAGCATTGAATAAAGAGATTCGGATTCCACCCACTGACCTGTTGGGAATAATTATTTATTTATATATACATATATGCACATATATATCGATCCCTTGATTTATATGGTAGATAAGTTCTGGAAAATTACTGCATAAATTGAAACTGTGCAAATCAAAACCAACAACTTATGGAAAAAATGGAGGATAGGTTCTAAAAAAAAATTGCTATTAATAAAATATATGTTGAAAGTTTTATTTATACACATTTACCTCAAAATTTCAGTCCAGCAGTAATAATAAAAATAATGTTGCATCAGTGTTTAAGTTTATTTGCCCTAATTCAGATACACTAAGATTAATTTTTCATATCTTTCTTTTTAGTCATGAAAAATACTCATTGTTAATGCAGATGTATACTTTAGAATTTGAAGATGAAACGTGAAAGAAGGATATTTATGAACAAGTATAAATTGGAAATTAAGCATTTGCACCAACACTTAATGCTTTATTTTGTAAAATTAGTATTTATATGATATTTTATGAAGACAGATTACAAGGGCAAGAATACAATTTTAGTGAAAGAATATATATTGATACAGGAATTTACTATTATCTATTAATTCTTAAGAATAAATAATAGCAACTAAAGCTTGAAAATTAATTGATTTTTACTTTGGGATGACAATCAAATAGTTATTCTTAATACTATGCCATTGCTACTTATTAGTATGTATTACATCTATAAACAAAAAAAAAAGTCAATCTCCTTGTAAAACCAAAACAGTGTAAATCGAGGGATGGATATATAAAATAATCTAAAACAGTTTGGTCCTCTTTCAAGTTTGCTGACACAGAGGACTGGATCCTTGGAAAGCAAGATAACAGGAAACTTGATGCTTTTGATTCCCGACACTTAAGCAGCATTTTTGGATTTAAGGTGGTGTTTTACTCAAACAAAAATGAAGTAAGATGGAGTCATAATAGCATCTTATACAGGTAGAGATTATGTTGGTTTGGCCATGTTGCCCATTTGCAGAACTACATATTAGTAAATAAAGTAATAATAAACATTGATAGCAATAGTCAAGGTAGTAAAGAGTGAGCCTAAAAGTTCAAGTAAAAGGTTACTCACTGAAGTAAGCAAGTGAAGGTTTTCTGCATATGTCAATGTCAACATTTAATTCCACAATTTACTAGAATATATCCTGAAGTATATATACTGTCTGGCCAAATTATTATGAAGACTACATCATGTGTGTAGTATTGAATGAAATATGTAGTATGTATGCAAAATTTATTACTGACCTTATTAATCTATGTCATTATTGAAGCCTATAAAAGCCATAAAGGCATGGTGGAAGCAAAGCTAAGTGCGACATGGATAAAAAAAACTGAAATGACCAACTTAGAAAGGGGGCTCGTAATTGGAGCATGATGGGAAGGAGTATCAGTAACGATGATGGAACTCGACAGAAAATCACAAGGCACAACATCCCAAGTGTATGGAGAATAATAATGGTCTCGAAAAAGACTAAGAGAAATGACTGCTAGCAGGATACAAAAAACTTTTATTTCCAAAAAAAAACAGGATTCGAAGATTCCTATGATGTATGGAGCAGCGAATCTGGTCAGTGGAGGACAGGAAATGTATGATAACCATGACAGGAATGTAGACAAACCATGTTATACACCGTTTTCAATAGATGGCTAAGGTAGAATGTGGTGACAACTCTATGAAGCAATGGACCCATCCTGTGTAGCTCCTACTGATCAAAGTATGAAGCTAGTGTGATGGTATGGGAAGAATTTTCATGGTGTGGATTGGAACCTCGGTTTCTAAGCAGGGTCACATTACTTCCCAGATGTATAAAAGCATCTTGGATGATCAGGTACTGCTGATGCATCATTTTCATTCCAGTACTGATGGCAAATTCCAGAATGATACTGCACCAATTCATCACTCTTGAATCCTACAGGAGTTTGTTTGATGAACATGAAACATAATTTTATCACTTCCTTGTAATATGATGATCATAATCCAATCAGAAACATAGGGATAATTAGGAATGCACTATTCAAATGCAGACATCTGCCTTTTTCACTTTGAGATGTTCAAGCCATTTTTCTGGACAACTGGATCAAAATCTCTCCTGCTGTATTTCAAAAGTATATGGAAAGCATGCCACATTATGTCTTGGCTGTTATTACTGCCTGTGCAGGCCTGACAATGTATATTTTGCATTTAATATCTATATTTTTGAAGACAGTATGTGTTCAGGAACTGAATTGCAAAAATATGATTCACAAGTGTAAACATACCTACTAGAAAATAACAGGAAAATGAAGGCAAAGTATTTAAAACAAATTTCATCTCTCACTAATACTAAATTGTTAATTTTCAAAACAAAATCCCAACTAACTTTGCCTTCTATATTCGTCTGTTGCATCTTCACTAACTCGTACTTCCTTATAATAATTTTCCTCTGTAATATTATCTTCTTCAAATGGAATCAGTACCTTCACTGTCACCTCCAAACAGCAATTAAAATTAGCTTTGAAATGCCATATGTGTTTGGGGGCTGGGTAACATCATCTTCATTACAACTTTTATCAATAGTCAAAATAAACAGTTGAGGCACTATGGCAAACAGTTTTAGGAACTGAATACGACTTCTCTGAACTTTCTGAAATAAATGTAGTTATGCCTATGATCAGAAAAAGCTAGTTTTAAGTTTTGCAAACATATTTCCACAAATACAATTTTGCAAAAAGAATGTTTCAGCACAGCACAAAAATATGACAGCTGTAAGAATATTTAAAAAACAGTTGAAAAAAAAATCTACCCCAACAGTGAAAAAGTTAACAGAATTATGCAATATGCTGAATCTTCTAAATACATTACTGCTCTAATTGCCAGCTGTCTAGGTAGGGTAATGCAAGTTCTTTTAGAATATAATAAAATCAGCTATTCATTAGAATATTTATATCTATGGTTACTAATGCTAAGCGATAAGTTTCGTAACTGGATCAGCATGTAAGGTTTGTTCAAATGAAAAGGGAACAACCCATACATTCTGTTTAATGGACTGAGTGATCGTTGTGCCCTCATACAGGAAAATGGGTATACATAGAAGGAACTCATAAATGCCATAATCAATGGAAAATATTGGCTTGAATGTGATAGATGTGTGGATTCCAGACAAATTCTGCATGAAAGCATCCAAACTTAAACAATGTATGTAGGCTGATACTTTAATTTGACTATCAGGGTCCACTGTTAATTGAATATCAAGGTCAACTATTAATTGAATTTTTGGACTTGACGAAATCATTAACTCAGAATAGTATTACAAAACTATGGGATTTGAAGTCAGGTAATAAAATAAAAGCATCCATGACTTTTGCTCAGGAAGGTTGTTTTTGTTGCATGTTTGCTACCATACTACAATAACAGCATCAAATAGGTTGGAAATGCCTGGAACATCCTCCATAGAGTCCTGGTATCTCCTCTATTAGATTTTAACATTTCTGGACCTCTAAAACACAACATGAAAAGAAAGAAGTTGAAGTCAGACAAAGAGGGGCATTTTCACAGACTTCTTCATGCAACAGCCAAAGTTGCTATAGGAAAGAGCGTATCATGTTGCTAATTTCATGTTGGGATAAATGTCTCAATGGGCATGGCAAATTTGAACAGATCAATAGATGATACTTGTCTCCTTTTCATTTGAATGACCCTTATAAATTGTGATAGAAAAAATATTTCTACAATAAAAGTAGTATGCTAAAAATGTGCACAAGTTAAAAATACACAATTAAAAAGACCTTCTTGCTCAGAAATTAATTAAGGAAACTTAAAATAAATTGCTCAATGAGAGAGAAATTTAAGTTATTTTAATCAAGTTAAAATTATTATATACAGTATATAATTACACTAGACAACAAATCGAAATTTTTTTTATAACATTGATCAAATAGGATTTTTTAAACTAATTTTGAGGTGCTGAATTCAAATTTGCTGTGAAAAATCAGCAGCATGTACAGTTTTTTTTTTAAATTACGGATTAATGTATTTCAAATTTCAATGAATATGCATATCTGGGAAATGAAAATAAAATTGCAACTTAAAACTCACTAATTAATTACATGATTACAGTGAAAAATATTAGAAACATCATAGTTATAGACCACTGAATATAAAGTAACAAATAAAATAATATTGAAACACAAAATAAGAAAACATGGGTAAGAATCTTTTATACTTAAAGGTTCATTTTTGCCTTTTATGTGCTGAGGTAGCTTCCTTCTGCAAGAATCAGAAGTAGTCACCCATCATTGCTGGGTCCCACCTGCCTTGGCATCTCTCCTCCATGGTTTGGATATCCTAGTGAAATCTTTCCCCTTGCTCATCAATGACAGCTCCCAAGTTCTTGGGAAAGAAGTCTAAATGTGAGTGCAAAAAATGGATCTTCAAAGACATTCAGTAGCCAAGATTTTCATAGTTTTTGAGAAGAAGATCTTGAATGAGCTGATGGTAGTTTTCCTCTTTGTGATTCCCCAGAAAATCCTGGACCACAGACGTAAAGGATTTCCATGCAACAGGCTCCTTCATATTCAGTTTTTCTTCGAAGACAGTATCATTCATTAGCTTCCTGATCTGAGAACCAACAAAAATCCCTTCCTCAAGCTTGGCATCACTTAGTTTGGGGAATTTTTCCTTCAAGTACAAAAACCTTTCACCAGTTTTGTCCATAGCCTTTACAAAGTTTTTCATAAGCCCCAGTTTGATGTATAGTGGTGGGAGCAGAACATCAGTGGGGTCAACTAGAGGCTTATATCTCACATTACTTTTTCCAGGAGTAAAAGCATCTCTTTTGGACCGGTCTTTTGTAGTGTTCCTACTGTCCCACAAACACAGAAAACAGCAAAATTTTGTGAAACCTCCTTGAAGCCTGAACAAGAGAGATACAACTTTTTGGTCACCACATATTGTCCACTTAATATTTGGTCATATTTTATAGAAGCGAGTATTTTTTCCATGCTTTCATGTTTCCTTCATTCCGACAGCGTGTGTCATTGGAATGGATGACTTTTGGTTTCCTTTATGCAAAAGGACAGCTTTTAAGCTGAATTTTGATGAATCTACATATAGATTCCATTCCTTATGGTTGTGAGTTCAAATTTCTTCCATCAGCCCTGAAACATCTGTGCAGAAACACAAACCATTTTGCATTTTGTAATAAGCAGATAGAACCAAAATTTTCTTTCTGAACAGAGAAACTCGGGTAACCTTGGCCAGAAGATTCCACTCTTGAAGTCTTGAACCTAAAACCTTACTTGTTGTTTGGAAAGTCCTAGGTCTCAAACAAGATCATTTAGTTCATTCAGATGAGGCTCATCTAACTTTTTATGGGTGTGTGTAGGATCAGGATCTGTAGGTGCCTCAAAGTCTTCCTCTGATGAATATGAATCCATCTCCTTCCAGTTGGTTGGAGGTGTTGGTATAGGAAGATCTCCATGAGGAACTGGCCTTATGGCTGAAGGCACATTTGGATATTTATTTTGCTTTTGTTCTTTTTTGAAAAGCCTGGCATTTTAAACAAAAATACCAATCATGCGAGTGACTGCAAAGGGCATGGATTTTATCTTACCTTTCAACCATTCACTCAGGCCAACAAAGCACAAAATGCAGGACACACGTGGAGTCCATGTTTTGTCCCGATCTCCAACATAACATCCAAAATACAAGTTATAGACTTTCTTCACAATCCTTGTCAAAACACGAACTTGAGATTTTAAAATATAATTTCCACACATATAATGAAAACAGGAATAAAAAATTTTTTATTCCAGTTTTCATTAACACATCCATGACACTTCCTTTGTGCCATTTAAATGCCAAAATTTACCCTTTAAAGTACAGCATGTGTTCCTCCAACAATTAAAACAACAAGAATGGCGGTCTGAGGTTAGGTTACTGTTACATGTTTTCTCCCACTTGGCAATCACTGTTGCCAGCCACAAAAAGTAAAATATCTAGTACAAAACTAATAAATATCCAGCCAAAAAAATGTAAAATATCTAGACAAAACTAGTAAAAACCCTTTCCCAGTTGCCTGGAGATGTTGGTATAGGAAGACCTTAATAGGAGTCAAGATGACCAATAACATAAAAACATGACATGCTAGCCGCTTTTTAAGGCCAGATCTGAAAGCACCTGAAAAATAGCTAAAGGCAAGTACAATTGTTCATGTTATAAAAACCTTGTAAACCAGTTATTAATTAATATATAATTATATATAAATGAGCACAACTTCCAAGAAAATACAATTAAGAAATCCCAGTGTATATATCACAAGCTAAATATTTTAAGCTCTGAAGTAAAATTAAAAAACTGAATATTTAATAAATTTTGAAATTTTATTTTTTTATTCAACTATAATTTATTATAAAATTAATTATACTTAATTTTTCTTTAATTATGAAAATTAAAAATTATAAATTCTCTAGAAAAAATTTCTATTATCCTATAAAAAACATTTTACTATTTCTAATGAAATCACAACTGCTGACTTCAGAAACATTTTTATGCCTTGAAGCTCAAGGGTAATGGTACCAATTTGAGATACTGCAGTCTATGTAAACAGTGTGAATAGTTAACTGATAAAGATTAAAAAATCACACCAGAAAAAACAATAGTGCAAATAGTTAACAATTCATAAAGATAAAAAATTACATCAGGAAAATAAAATAACTCACCTGTGACCTTTTAAAGAAATCATTCCCTTTTCTTGAGTTATTGCAATAAACTCTTTCTCATACTGATCATTTCCCGTTGGTCCTCCAATCCTAAATGGTATATTCATTCGACTGCGGCTTCTTTTTTCTATTCGAGAACTTTATTAAAAATAGCATTAATGTAAAATGTACAGTATAAATTAAATGAATAATAATGCAAAATATAAAGATCATATTAATAAAATGTGCAAACCTCTAAAACTTACCTATGAAAGCAATGCATTTTAAATTTAACAGCTTTTTTTGGAAACTGCTTTAGTGGTATGTAACATAGTGTTGTAATGTGGATTAATTGTTTTACATTTTGGTGAACTGAGCAGGAGAGACATACTTTGTGCACATTAAAGAACATGCTGGATAACTTTGAGATGAGGCTTTGGTCTCCTAATAGTTGCCCAGAGGATCTCCTTCCACAATGTTCTATGAGCCCTTATGGTCTTTGCGACCTGGCCAATTTAGACCAGTGATAAAAAGTAGATAATTATCTACTATCAACCATACTTATCAGCTATATGTTACCAACACAGTGCATTTAAATAAAAAGGACTGGTAATCCATGTATACCAACAATAACAAGTGTACCAGCATAATAATATAAAGAAAGCACATCTGACGTCACATCTTTAAAGATAAGAGTCTTGTGTTAACAGCAGCATATATGTAGTACCTTTTCTTACCACCTGAGTCTAAAACCAGTGATTTCCAAGTTGAACTTTACATCATGCTCAACTATTAACATCAAGAAGACTAACATTTGCACCAGATGAGATCACTTTCAAAAGGGGTAATATAATCCGAACTCTATGTGCTATGTAACAACAATTTAGGACTACATTTACTAGATAAAAATATGCTATGTCCATTTATAAAAAAAAACAGTGTTAATATATTAAAACCTTAGAGGTATTAATGTATTTAACATAACTGAGCTATGAATTGCACTAATGAAACATTCAATAATTTTAACAGTAAAGCAGTGTATATAAATATTTAATATAAATTGATTAGTGTAAAAATGTAAAGTGCATACTACAATTAAATCCAAATTAATATCATTTCATCATCATCATCATCATCATCCTCAAGCAACCATGGGCTACGGAGGTCCAACCAGACCGCACAGTTTAATTCTCCAAGCATATCTGTCCTGAGCTACATCTGCTGCATCCGGCCACTGTACACCAATTCTAACAAGGTCCTGTTTGACATTGTCTGCCCACCGCATCCTAGGTCTCCCCCTCCTTCTGAGGCCTCTAGGCACACTGTTCATAACCCTATTCGCCAATCTATAATTATCCATACGGGCAACATGGCCAAACCAGCGGAGTCTCTCTCTGCACAATATGCTGGTTAAAGGAGGTTGCAGACTTCTTTGCCTAACCTCATCATTAGTTACAAAGTTAAACCACCTAATACCCAAGATACTGCGTAAGCATCTAGAATCAAAAGCATCTAGTTTCCTGTTATCTTGCTTACACAGCGTCCAAGTTTCACTACCATAACTAACCCTAGAAAGAACCAAACTATTATACAGTCTAATTTTAGTCTTTAGGTGTATACGCCTATTTCTCCACAATCTCCATAGATTCTTAAAAGTCCCGGCAGCAATACCTATTCATCTGTTAATCTCATGCCGCACATCACCAGTATCAGTTACGCAGCTCCCAAGGTAATTAAACTGTGACACCTGCTCAAGACTGCAACCATTCAGATTAACTGAATCACAACCTGCCTGACCAATTTTCATCACTTTAGTTTTCTCTCTGTTTATAACCAAACCTACTCTACTACCAGTCTCATCAACAGTTCGAATGAAAGAGTTCATCTCATCAACATCATTTGCCAAAAGGGCTAAATCATCAGCATAATCTAAATCAGAAATTTTCGTATCTCCAGCCCATTTAAGGCCAAAAGCTTTCCCTTGAAGTGAATTTCGCATAACATAATCAACAACCAAACTAAAGAGAAAAGGAGACAAAATGCACCCTTGTCGAACACCAGAAGTAATGCTAAACCAATTGCTACAAACTTACCAACCCTCACACATGACTCAGTGTTTTTATAGAGAGCTTTCATTATGTTAACTAACTTGTCTGGTATACCATATGATCTCACAATCAACCACAAATTATGACGATCAACAGAGTCGAAAGCCTTTTTGAAATCAACAAAGCTAGCAACCAAAGGTTTCTGAAACTCGAAACATTTCTCAAGAATCTGCCTAAGTGAAAATATCTGATCTACACATCCCCTACCACTTCTGAATCCACATTGCTCATCACGCAATTGCCGGTCAACCAGATTCTTAATTCTATTAAGCACAATCATGGAAAGAACTTTACCTGGAACGGAGAGTAGGCTGATACCCCTATAGTTATCACAAGAACTGCGATCACCTTTTTTGAAAATAGGGATAATAATAGCTCTGGTAAAATCTTTAGGAACCATGCCTTTATCATAAAAGTTATTCAAAATTTCAGTCAACCAAATGGTAACTGAAACATTCCCAGCTCTAAGCATTTCCGTAGTAATTTCATCCACCCCTGGGGATTTATGAAGTTTAAGTTTAGAAATAGCCAAACTAACTTCAGATTGTGTTATAGGGCCAACATTAAAGCCACCAATGCATCTATCATCATTGCAAACAATGGGAGTAGAACTAACCACATTGTTTAGAACATCACTGAAATGCTCAGCCCACCTAGCCATGACAGAATCCTCACCTTCTACAACCTTGCCTTGTTTATCCTTCAATCCCTGTATACCTGTTCGTTTTCTACCACACAAAACATTAACTATCTGGTACAACTCTCTGCTGTTGTGCTGTCTAACTGCTTCCTCAGCTTTGTCAGCAAGGCCATCAAGCCAAAGATTCTTATCAGTAGCTAACTGATCCTTTACACGTTTATTAAGCTCTCTGTAATCCTTTCTATTAGGACTAGTAGGGTACTGATTAAGGACATTCCTGCAGTTCCTTCTTTCTGAAATAAGCTCAAGTGCCTTATCACTTAAATAATTCTGCCTCCTCTGCTCCTTTTTCCCTAAAAGAGTACTGTTAGTTTCCAAAAAAGCCTGTTTAAAATGGCCCCATTCTTCCTCAACTTCAGTATTAAGCAAACCATGACTGTCATAATGACTAAGTAACCTATCATGGTAAGCTTTAGCTATAACTGGGTCTTTCAGAGCTTCAGTATTAAAGGTAAAATTTTTAACCCTAGCACAACACTTTTTAAGTTTAAGTTGCAAGACACTTTTAACAAGGTAATGGTCAGATCCAATTTCAGCTCCCCTATATGCCCTGGTATTTCTAACAGAACTAGCCCATTTGCTGTTAATTAATATATAATCAATCATATTCTTATGTAGCCCATCAGGTGAAACCCATGTGTATTTATGTATGTCGCGGTGTTTGTAATATGTGTTAGTTATTCTGAAACCATTGAGTTTACTTACCTGTAGGAGACGTTGCCCATCGCCATTGCAGCTACCAATACCAAAAGGGCCTATTACTCCTCCCCAAAGGTCAGAGTCGGTACCAACTTTGGCATTGAAGTCACCAAGAACAAGGGTAATATCTCCTTTCTTGACAGAATTCAAAATATCCTGAAGTTGTCTGTAAAACCTATCCTTCTCATCCTCATCAGAATCCTCAGTGGGGGCATAACAGCAGATAACATTCGAGTCTTTAATGCTTGTCTGAAATTTTGCTGTAAGAAACCTTTCATTAATGCACTCATATCCTAGAAGAGCATCACTAGCATGTCTGCTGAGCAGCAGACCCACGCCTTGGTGATGCTTTCCATCCTCCCTACCTGTAAAGAGAAATTTAAAGTTATTTTTAAGTATCTCACCTTTACCTGTCCATCTGGTCTCTTGCAAGCCTAGAATATCTAGGTTATAGCGCTGGAATTCTTGCATGAGGACATCAAGAGAATAATCTCTATGTAATGTCCTCACGTTCCACGTTCCTGCAGAGAGAAAATGATTAGTAGGATTTTTAAAGAAATTAGGTTTATTGAGATTGGTAGGGCCAACAATATCAAACAGCCCCCTGATCGCAGGCATGGGGCAAAGACCTGTTCCTCCTAAGCTAAAGGCTGAAGTCACCGATGCTGGTAGGAACTTCAGGCACCACCTTTTCAAGTGGACTTTTTCAAGAACCATATGGCCTGCCTGAGACACATTACTCCAGTTTAGGCTTGACGATGCCCAACTAGCTAAGTAAGGTTCAGGTACCTGCGATGGCCTCTGATTAGGATTATCCACCAGCTGATATAAGGTATCCCATGCCTCTGTTCACTTAGAGCTGGCAACCCACAAGCAAACAGAAAACACAGCGGCAGACTCTCCCTCAACAGAGGCCCACCAGTGCAGCAAGTCCAGGATCCATAATCAAGCTCAAATCCATAAACAAGTCCAGTCTAGTAGGTATAAATGGTCAGCACCAGGACCCTGTGAAGTTGACTACTCCTCAGCAGGGTTGAAAAAAAAGAAAAAAAGTGGCCATAGATGACCAGATCAGTAGGCCATACTGAACTGGCAGCCCTCCCCTTCCGTTCCCTTCCAAAAGAGAATATCTCTTTTGAAAGGTACTAACGGCCTGCACCACGAGAAGGCGGGGTCGGACATTAGGTGCTAGACTAGGCCGGTTCTGTGCATCATCACTGGGGATTGGTACACAGCTCTCCTTCCAGTTTACGCCTAGCTACCATTTACAATTTTAAAAATGCTTTATGAAATGCTGGGAAAAAAACGTTTGTCCCAAATTTTAACAAAAAATGAAATATCAAAATTAAAGCAAAGAAACTAATATCCAATATATACCAGAATTTATTCAGGAAAATTAAAGCTGATTTTATCACTTCATAGGTCATCAGAGCATGCTAAAGATACTTTTATAAAGTATAATATTATGATGAATATAAAAAAAAAAGTTTTAAAAATTCAATAGTAGAGAGTTACCTGTAAACTTAGAACTCAAGAACTATTTAGCTTGAGTTCGAAGTTTACAGGTAACTCTGTGCCTCTCCTATTGAATCTTGCATTGATAATGCTAATAGCATAATTACCTAATTATTTCAACATCATGTCGCAGCTAGGGTGATCATTCCTGATGATAGAAATGAACAACCAATATTGGGAAGATTATAATTATGATTTTCTGGAAAAGAGCTACATGTGCTAGTTTAGTGATTAGAACATCTGACATTAATCAGGGAATGCGGATTCATACCCCATTCATTACAAAACTCAATTCTTTTTCAAATACCTATTTCTTGAGTTTTAAAAATTGCTGTTGAAAATTTTTATTGTTATTATTAAACATTTACAATGGTTGTTTTGCTGTTATTCAAAAAAGTTTAAATAAAAACTTGTTTACCTGTAGAAACTGCCAGAAGAATCTATTACATCATATACAAGGTCAGCTTTTAATTTGCTATTGGCATCCATTGCAAAAATTCCACCTTTTTCTTTTACCCATTGTAGTACAAGACCTAAAACATATATACTGGGGGAAAAAAAGAGTGAATTCATTAAAATTTCATAGAGAAATATATATTTTGCACAGTTTTCCTAGTTTGAAGCTATATAATGATATTGCAATGTGTATATAAAAAAAACCCCTTCAAGCAGCTGCTTGCCACAGATGTCTGACAAGAGCCTGTCAGTAATACACCATAGTGGAAGGTCTGTGAGGATGATGGAAACTCAGCAGAAAAACTACACAAATGTCCACATCTTACCCAGGGCTCAAACCCATGTCCCTTTGATCAGTAGCCAAGCACACTAACCACAGGACAGCTGTTACAATGTCATAAGTCAAATTTCACCAGTGAATTGATGATTTATAATAGTGAGAATAGAATTTTAACAAATAAAAATAATCATATATCTAAAGATAAAAAGAAGTATTTATGTTCTATATATATATCAATCTGAATAACTTTAATAACTTCCGAATATGGTAAATCGTCATATACAATCACAGCATATATATATACACAGTCGTATCAGAATAATATGACCATCTACCTAATAATGGGAATAACCACCCTTGGCCTGGATGACAGTGGCGAGATGGCATGGCATGGACGCAATGAGGCCCTGGAAGGTTGCCAGAGGCACATGTGCCCATTTGGACTCCAGCAGAGCACGGAGGTTCCAGAGATAATGTGGTTGTGGGTCTGGATGCCGAACCTGTTGATCCAAATGGTACTACAAGTGCTCTATGGGATTGAGGTTGGGCGATTTCATCAGACAAGGGAGAACGGAGACATTGCTGTTGTGTTCCTGGAACCAGTCACACACCACCTTAGTGACATGGCAAGGCACATTGTCCTGTTGGTAGACACCATCACCACCAGGGTAAATGTCCAACATGAAGGGATGCATGTGGTCAGCGAGGATGGATAGGTAGCCATTTGTGTTTGAGGACCCATCCAGTGGTACTAGCAGTCCCAGGTCATACCAGGAAAACATCCCCCAGACATGCACACTGCCAGCCTGTACTTGACCAACAAGCATGTCCAGGTGTTGATTCTCATGTGTCTGACGCTGTATCCGCCTCCGCCCATCACTTCTGTGGAGTAGAAACCTCGATTTGTTGGAGAAGGCAACCTTTTTCCACTCTTCCACTGTCCAATGTGAACTGCAAGTGTCATTGCAGATGGACCTTGGTTAACATGGGCGCCTTTATGCAGCATCGACTCCGGAGACCCATGTGTAACAGGGTTTGCTCTATTGTTATTGGGGACACATACCTGGGTACCCCAGCATTCATTTGAGTGGTCAATTGCTGCACTGTTGCACGTCGATTGCCCTTTGTCAGTCAACAGAGACGACATTCTCCTCTGGGGTTGATGGCCTTTGGGGCTCCACAGTTATGATATCTGGAGATACTTGGTGTGCCAGTGGTCCATTCTTGGTACACCCTTACTACAGCATCTTGCAAACAGTCCACAAAGTCTGCTGTTTCAGAGATGCTTCCACCCTTGGCGTGGTAGCCGATGATCATTCCTTTTTGAATGTCTATCAAATCAAATACCTCTGCCCATTGTGCTCACATTACGCACTATGGTTCATCTATCCTGGCCAGCTGCTTATATCTCTGTGTGGTCGACCTTGTCATGTGCACTCTGTGACACACCTGGGTGGGTACACTGCGATTCCTTGGGTGGCCATCATTATTCTAATATGACTGTGTATACAAGGTTAAGAAAATTGCAGATAGTCACAAAATGAAATGATACATCATGGGATTTAGTAAAACATAATTTATGGCAATGTTCTGAGAATTGTCGTTGTGTAGATGTGCTACCACTTACTATTCATGATGTCACATTGAGTTTTAGCAGTGCGCATGAAAGGAGAGGAAAAAACCAATGCTATTTCCAGAGAATAGGTTACGCCTGATGCAGGAGGCAGGACTGGAGCAAATATACATAGAGAGGTTTGCAAGTTGGCTGGAATTGGCATAGAGGAGCAAAAGTAATGTCAAAGGATGCTTTGAATAATAAATTCATTTCTATCTTGTGAATAATGCATAAATATATACACTATTTGAAAAGTAAAAAACAAAACATTGCAAACAAAAAATATTAAGGGTCTATAGGGATATACAAATCACAGCTTCATTGCAAATGGTCAGTGAAGTAAAAACTTGTCTACTTAAAGATCAGAGTCAGAATCAGTAAGAATAAAATCTGATAATTGTCAATATGGTCATTTGTTAGTATGAACATTTCAATTTTGCACTGTACTCAACCATATATTACTATATTTGCTGATAGGAAAGTACCATGGCAGTGCATTAGATGCTTCTAGCTTGTAACACTAAATGTTATCCAAAGTGACATCATTCTACCATAAAGTTCTCAGGCATCAAACCTTGAACACATGAATAATGAAGTGGATGCATATCTTGTAGCAGATGGTCTGACAAAACTCTTCCTATGGAGCAGATACAATGTGTAGTATTTTTCACTATTGTACCTAATACAACCTCTTCTTCTGGTGCCAATGAGGATCTCCATCACAATTTGGATCCAATGAGGATCTCCATCACAATTTCCAATAGGCAAGATGCTATCCATTTCTCTCAAGCATTAATCTTTGTTTGACATTCATGGTAGAATTATGCATATTACATAAATTCCAGAAATGTCCTAAATCATGAAGTTATTCTCAGTCTTTAACATGGCATGATCATTACAATGCTAAAGAACTGAGTTCTCAGATCAGTGTATTAAAGGATATATAATATGTTTGATTAGAGTTTGGATTGATTCTTTAATTATGTCATTTTGATGTAAAATAGGAAAGACGGTCAGTTTACAAGGAGTGCAAGGTTCAGAATATAAGGAAGTATTGAGGAAATTCAAACGTGAGAAATTTTACAAAAAATCTATGCAACACCTTATCCATGCAAAGTGGTTCTACATTAAATACTGTATATAAATGTGCACATATATCATTTACAGCTAGTAAATTATGAAATATTAACCTGAAAGTTGGTGGTGTATTATACAGGGATTTACTGTCAGAATTTATTTTGTAGTCTAATACTGTAGGGCAGATTGTCATAGATTTTCCTAAAAGATCTTCTCTTACTATTACTACTGTTACTCCAGCAATCCCAGCATTCTTCTGGGCTCCAGCAAATATTACACCAAACTAGAAAAGAAAAAAAAAAAGCTATTATATGCCATTCAATACAACAGAAAACAAAGGCTAGCACTAACAATTTTAAATCTAAGTGTTGGCTCATATAGTCATGAAATACATAGATGTCAATATTGTTGTGTATTACATACAAAATTCTACAGCAATGTGCCTTATGTTTATTCTTTCTGATAATGTTAAAAACAGAATAGTGAACAGTAGCTTATATTCTTGTCAAAGAATTGACTTATACATGTTTCCTGAATCATACATTACTGGTAAATGCTAAAATATAAACACAATCTTTGTTTTGTAAGAAATGATATAAGAATATAGAAATAAAACAGATTTGATTACATGAACTAAAATAAATGTGACACTTATTTGCCCAATATAGAAAAAAAACTGATTAGATGCAGTTTTGAATATCATATCCAATACAGTTCATACAAAGTAATACTTTACATTAAATTATTCATAACATGATAGAAGGTAAACTACAATCATACGAATGACATCTGTGATCTCGCATGGCTCGCATAAGCTCACTGGACCATAAATTAGTCACCACTAGCTGAATGTCGCCTAATTGTGCTTAACGCCACCGTGCGACTGAAGAACAGTTAAAATCCTGTCTGGCATGGATGCCACCAGAGTGCAGATATATTGCACATCAATATTCATCCACTCTTCCAGCAGCATATGCAGCAGTTTGGCCAGATGGCTGGGACGTTCTGGCCAAACTGCTGGCCCAGTTCTGGCTGGGACGTTCTGAAATCCTGTCTGGCATGGATGCCACCAGAGTGCAGATATAGTGCACATCAATATTCATCCACTCTTCCAGCAGCAAATGCAGCAGTTTGGCCAGATGGCTGGACTTCACTCGTTGTCCCAAATAGTCCCACAAGTTTTCTATGGGATTCAAAACTAGGAATTTGGCAGGCCAGTCAAGATGTTCGAAGGCTTCAGAATGCTTGTCGTGCCAATCTGACACATTTCAAGCCCTGTGCATGCGACAATTGTCATCTTGGAAGACTGGGGTATCCTTTTGGTGTTCACTGTGGAGATGCTGCACAAAAGGCAACATATGGTTATCTAGTAGCCCCATATAGCTCTTCTGGTTCAAGTGTGACGTCAATGCAACCAAAGGACCCATTTCCTCATACGTGAAACACCCCTGGAACATCACAGAGCCTCCTCCAGCTTGAACAGATCCTTGCACACAGTCCGCATGGAAGGCTTCATGCGACTTACGATGTACTGCCTGGCATCATTCGAGCACAAGCAAAAACGTGACACACCTGACCAGATCACACGCTTGCAAGAGTCGACAGTCCAGTCTTTGTGGTGCCATGCCCACTGCAGACGTGCAGCTTTGTACATAGCTGTTAACATGGGTCTCTTCCACAGTACTCTGCTCCAGATATCCATGGCATGCAGTTCCCTTCAGAGAGTTCATTCGGAAACAGCTTGTTGTAGGCCTGCATTGACTGACTGACAAGCAATTCCTGCCTCTTTGCAAAACTGTTTGCCCTAACAGTGCATGACACACTGTGGCAGTCTCTATTGGTGAGCAGTCTTCCCGCCGCTGTTCTAGTGATGATTAGCGGTGGACTGCAATGTACACCACTGCTGAAAGACTCTTTGGACAGTACGTTTTGACACGCCTGCAAAGGCAGCAACTTCTTGTACACTATGCCCTTTGGCATGGCCAAACACAATAACACCTTTTTGCCACTCATTTGTATCTTTGGTGCGACCCATGTTTCATGGAGTGATTAACACCCACGTGGCACGCAACCACTTCTTGTCACTATATGAACCCCGTAGCGCAAGGCACAGCTATTTGTAAGACACATTTATTACTGGTGCGTCCTCTGTTGCTGGTCCTCTATTGCTGTCGAACAGACGTAACCTGCTTACGGCTGGAGATGACTTTTTTTTATCCTGTGAGCTTATGTATACCATATGTTTTATAGCACCAATGATAAGGAAATTTATTAAGCATGTTGAGTAGCAAGCAAAGATGGTCAACTTTTCTTTATATGCTATCAGTTTAAATTATTTTATTTCATTGAGGCTATTATTCCTATAAAATGTATATTTTATTTATATTTGTCTTTTACATTAAGCTTTCAGTTAAATGATACAATTTAATATAAATGATATTAGCTGTAAAGCTGTAATAGAAAATATGAGGGGTGATCATTTAATTCATGGACTGACGTCATAAGTACTTGAATGTATCGCTTTTTCCAAAGTAACACTAGATGGTGCTGTGCATGACCGCTGTGAAGGAAGTTCCACTTGCCAAGGTCATTTGGTGTCGACTGCTGTTAAGACTGATTCGAGTTGCGTGTCATAGAGAATGTCAGAAATTCAGACACAACAGTGGTATTCATTCGTTATTGTGTTAGGTGAGGCCCAAATGCTGATGCAACTGTTGAAGAGATGAGTGAAACCTATGGTAATGACTGTCTTTCTAGGTCTGCCATTTTTAAGTGGCATAAGCGATTCAAAGAAGGATGCAAATCTGTTGCCGATGACCCAAGACCCGACCAGCCTTCTTCCTCAATAACTCCTGAGCAAATCGAAAGAGCCCTGGCAATCCTGAATGAAGACAGACAAATAACACTTTATGAAGTGGCTATGAAAATGTTAGTTTCATATGGAAGCACTCATGCGATTGTGAAAACCCATCTGAAAATGTCACGAATCTGTGCTCAATGAATTCCACACAGTTTGATTCCAGAACAAAAATAAAAAAGGGTACAGCTGTGCAAGGAGATGCTTAATCGTTTTGAAAGCCAGGGTCCAACTTTCATGAGTCGAATTGTGACTCGTGATGAAACTTGGATCTTTCACTATGATTCCGAAACAAAACAACAGTCAAGTCAACGGAAGCATCCTGATTCACTGAGATCCAAGAAAATTCGGGTTTCTCATTCAGATGGGAAACAAATGGCTTTTTTTTACATAAAAGATGTTCTTGTTACTCACTTTGTGCCTCATGGAACAGCCATGAATAAGAAAGCTTACTTGAAGGTTCTCAGAACCAAACTTCGGCGTGTCATTCGTGAAAAACATCCAGAACTTTCTGGTGTGACTTGGTTTCTCCATCACAACAATGCCAGGCCCATACAGCTAATATTGTGCAGCCAGTGATCACTGCCATAGGTGCTGAGGTTCTGCCACATCCTCCATATTCCACTGACCTAGCAGCCTGCGATTTTTTCCTCTTTCCGCAACCAAAGAAAGCTCTGAAAGGGAAACATTTTGCATCCAACGTCGAAGCTTGCAGAGCCACGACAACACTTCGCACACTTTCGAAAAATGGCTTCAAAGACGCTTTTAATGTATGGGTACAATAATAGCAAAAATGTGTGAAATTCAAGGGAGAGTATTTTGAGAAAGACAAATGCCAGGAAGATATTTAACTTTTTGTTTCTGTTCACGAATTAAATGATCATGCTATGTAATTTAGAGTAAATAATACAATACATAAACCAATAATAGACACCCCACACCAAATTCCAAATGCAATATGCAGAATCTATAATGATTAATGTACATAAGCATAGGTTCTGCAACATGGAGATACCACCCCTGCCGGTGACATGGAATCTCCTGTTGCACGAGCAAACACACACACATGGCTGCTTGAGCAGCTGAGAACATCATTAGGGAGACACCTATATAAACTAGCAACATCTCATCATATGGAGCTTGATGAAGCCACAAGAAGGATGTAGTGGCAAAATGCATTGCTGGAGGAACAGTGTTGAGAGTGTTTTAAACTTTTTTACAGATTTTAAGAATTTTAAACGTTTTAGTATGCAGTTGGGATTTAGTAGTTTAAATTCTTGAGGATGTGCTCAATATTTTCAACTTGCTCAATGTGTCAAACTGTCCAGAGCATAACAACATGAACAATGTACTACCAGCAGAAGTCAGTACATGTCAGCAAAGAAGATTTCTATAAAAAACCCGATGATTTCAATGCTCTTCAAATAAACCAAGACTGGTAATCACAGCTTATGATGATGTACATTAACAACATCAGCCCAACATCGAGTATGCTGGAATAGCGGAAAAAAAGGGACATACAACCCCTCAGAAACAGATGTCCAACTATGCCAGTGAGGTATACAAGCTCAATGGACCGGTAATTCTTCTTTTTATACTTGACAGCCTTTACAAGGAAAAGGCATGTGTACAAGAAAAAGGAATAAGTGTAGAAACAATAAGCGGATTCCACTAGGTGGTAATTGATGCTCTACTTTTTCTATATGAGCCACTTAAGCTCTCCTCAAGAGTTTTAATTTTGTAATTACAGCTAATGTCATGTATATTGTATAATTTATAGGTGTGAGTCCAATTAATTTTACAGTTAAATGAACTATTGTTCAACCAGCAAAATTTAATTTCTTTAAATTGCGAGTTTTTAAGCTTACATCGAATGGTTTTTAAAAACATATACTTCCCCCAGTACTAACTTTTTGGCACTAAGCCATGATCCCAAAAATTCAGCACCCAAAGAAATAAATTCAAAAAGTTCAGTAAAGAAAGCAGCCAAGAAAACATTCTTTCATTCCATAAAAAAAACAGAAAATCTCATTAATGTGAGCAATACAAGTCAATTGTATAACACTGGTCCACATTTTAAAATCTACCACACTGAAGAGAATCATTAAATGAAATAAATATCATTCAATTAAATATTATATTATTTGCAAAGCCATCCTGTGGCAGAGTAGTTAGTGCGCTTGGTTTCTTATATACGGGACCTGGGTTCGAGCCCCAGGTAAGGCATGGATGTGTGTGCTGTTTTTCTGCTGAGGTCCTGCCATCCTCTCAGATCTTCTACTGTGGCATATAAACTGACAGGCTCCATTCAGACCTCTTTTGCAAGCAGCTGCTTGAGGGGGTATTTATTATTTATTTATTATTTGCAAAGGAATTTACCTTAATATATAACTGTTGATTAATATATAATCACTCTGAAAAAGTCTTATTAAAATTAATATTCTTGTAAATTAGTTCATTCTTTATTTTCATAAAATTCAGAATGAAATTCTGTTTAATTTGGTATATAACATGATCTATTTCTGTTGATTAATTATTTAAAAAAAAATTCTAAAGTGACTTAGTTGACTTGTTTATTTGACTCAACAGCTGGTGAAAAGCCTGGACTTTTCTAAAAGTATGGCACCGAGAAGAAAATTATAGAAAGAGAACAATCTTCTTGTTTGAAGTAAAAACTTTTTTTTCGTTATTCAGAAATAAATATCCTTTCTATTTATATGCATTGAAATTATTTCTGTCTATTAGTTTTTTTTTTATATATTTTTATTTGCATTACCAGATACATTTTTTACTACGACTCTAAAAAAGGTTACTAAAAAATTTATTAAAATGAAACTAGTCGTCTTTTTCGTTACATATTTTATTTTCAGAAAATCCAAAATTAAATGATGATTAATTTGGCATATAAAACACCATAATTCCTTTATTAGTAATTTGGCAAAAAAAAGCTTTAAAGTTAAATTTTTTTGACTGAGCATAGGGGAAAAATAGCTTGGCCTCTAGATGTAAACATTTTTCAGGCTGGACACTGGAAAGGTTAAAGGAATGCAACACCAATGATAGTGATTGCCAAAGATTTCCTATACTTAAAACACAACATGAAAATGGATATTAATTTCAGAATATACTGGAGGTAAACATTGACAAATATATAGTAGTAGAAACACTTACCTTTGAAACATCTAGAGGCCTCGTTAATATATTAGAAGACATGTCACACACTAAAGGCACACCATTGGTCTCAGGCACAAAGTCAAATTCGATTCCTAATTAAAAAGCAATTCTGAATTAGTTTAAAATTTACTGAACTAGTTCATTAGTATATGTCTCTTAAACAGTAGAATATTCACAGTTCTCTTTAATACAGTATAATCGTACAAATCATGAATGTAATTGTAAAATCGAGTTTGTTAAAATTAACAATTATTCATCATTTTATTTTTTTTTTTTGGTCAGATAATAATTTTAAAGTTTTTTTTTCTCATTAAGCATTATTCTTTGATTTTGGGAGAACACTCCTCCCTTTTTCTTGTCCAAAAACCTTTGCAACAATCTGCATTATTTTTGAAATAATTTAATAATAATAAATTCCCTGTTTCAGAGCTAATTTTTAATTGCTAAGTTTTTATTCTTTTATATTGAAAATTTTAGTAAAAATTCCCGAAAAAACAATTTATAGATGTTTACACAAGCAAAATAAAAAACCTGAGACGGTATGTTTGGAAAATATGATCTAGAAGACATTCTGATATATGTTTCTGGATGTTCAAAGCACAGAAATTTAATAACTTAATATTTTTTGAAAACATTTTACATTGGCCTCAGAAGGTACTTTGTATATACTGTATATTGAAATAGTGTGAAAATTAAGTTTTCTATGTTGACTTTGAATCTATATTACCATTTAGTAAAGTCAAGAGGTGGAAATGAAACAGAAAAGTCAATACTGAACAACTTCCTGTCAGAGCTATCTTTCATAACTGTCATGTAGGCAATAGTTCCTTTGCCTGACTGATTTCTTAATTACTTTTATTGCTCAAAAAATATGATCCAAAATATTGTCCCAGAAACTCTAAGGGGTGTAGCAAAGGACTATGGTTGGGGGGAGGGGGAAAGTCCACAAAATTTTCTAACTCGAGCAAAATAAATTTGCCAACTGAGCAAACTTGCTTAGATTTGCGCTGGGGGGGGGGGGGATTTTAACGTCTCTCCTACATTTTGCCATTTCATTTGACTTCCAATTCTGCCAAACTTCCTGTAATTTGCCATTTGATTTCCAATAAAAAGGCAAATCAGTATGAATTTTTGCCTTGCTTTCGTCAAATCTCCTTAATTTTACGAAACTAAACCCAATCCTTACATCTCACCTAAATTTGCCAAATCACTTCAAACTTTCAAACTCCCCCATTTTTTTTTTTGGAAAATTAAGGGGAGTTGTCAAAATCGAGGCAACTTGGCAAATCTAAGGCAGTTTGGAAAATGGAGAGAGGGCAAAATTTAGAGCAGTTGGCAAAATTCGAAGCCACTTAGTAAAAACACGTGAGTTGGCAAAATTTGGAGTGACTTGGTAAAATCTTGGGGAGTTGGCAAAATTTGGAGTGACTTGACAAAATCTTGGGGAGTTGACAAAATTCGGAGTGACTTGGCAAAATCCAGGTGAGATGTAAAAATTAGGATTTTTTTTCTGTAAAATTATGGCGAGTTGGCAAAACTTAGGGAGTTGGCAAAATTTGGTGCGACTTGGCAAAATCATAGGGAGTTGACAAAATTCAGGTGAGATGAGAAAATTTAGATTTTTTTTTCTGTATATTTTCTGTAAATCTAGGAGAGCTGGCAAAACTTAGGGAGTTGGCAAAAAACTAGGGTTAATTTCGCAAAATTTGGAGTGACTTGGCAAAATTGTGGAGAGTTGACAAAATTCAGGTGAGATGTAAAAATTGCAATCTTTTTTTCTGTAAAATTATGGCGTGTTGGCAAAATTGAGGCAGCTTCGTTATATCTAGGAGAGTTGGAAAATCTTGGAGGAGTTGGCAAAATTCAGAGTGGCTTTACAAAAATCAGGTGTGATGTAAAATTGGGATTTTTTTCTGTAAAATTGTGGCGAGATGGCAAAATCTAGGGCAGTTGGCAAAATTTGAATCCACCTGGTAAAATACGGGCGATTTGTGAAAATTGGGATTGTTCTTGTGAAATTAAGGAGAGTTGATAAAATCGAGAAAACTTTGCAAAAGCTAGGGAAGTTGGCAAAACTGGAAACCACTTGGTAAAGTACAGGTGAGTTGTAAAAATTGGGATTGGTTTTGTGAAATTAAGGAGAGTTGGAAAAACCAAGAACTCTTGGCAAAATCTAGGGGAGTTGGCAAAATTCGAAACCACTTGGTAAAATACAGGGGAGTTGTGAAAATTGTTCCTTTCTTGTGCAATTAAGGAGTTGATAAAATTTGAAATGGCTTGGCAAATTCAGGGAAGATGTAAAAAGGGCGATTTTTTCTGTAAAATTATGGCGAGTTGGTAAAATCTAGAGTAGTTGGCAAAATTCGAATGCACTTGGTAAAATATAGGCGAGTTGTGAAAATTGAGATTTGTTTTGTGAAATGAAGGAGTGTTGGATAAATTGAGAAACTTAAAAACTTTCAAACTCCCCAAGTTTACTCGATTTTAGTCAACTATTCTGAATTTCACAAACCCAATTATCATAACTCGCCAGTATTTTCCAAGTGGATTTGAATTTTGCCAACTGCCGTATATTTTGTTAAGTTTCCTCGATTTGTCCAACACTCCTTAATTTCACAAAACAAATTCCAATTTTCACAACTATAACTATTATAGCAAATTGTGCATGAAAATAACTGGAAGTTCCTTTCACACAATATGAAAGGGTCTTTAAATGTTGGATGACAGTGTGTATATAATATTCCTCAATGCTTCAAGACCATGAAAGCTTTGATCAAGACATATACAGCATATAATAGGGGGTCAACTTCTTTGAGACATTTCTGTCGATTGAGATATAGGTCTCATTTCACAAGTTTTGTGATCTATCCTCACAAAACTAAAAAAAAAAACTTTCATTGCTTTTAAATCACAATATAAATTTTGTCAAAAAACTATATACCCTCAGTGTTTTGCATATATAGAAGGTGATTTTGTTCCTCTGGCAATGAAAATCTAAGTAACTGCAAGTCTAAAAGAATTGAACTGCATAGATATGTAACCAGGAACATGAACTCAAGGATAACAAGTATTGTAAGGATAACAAGTATGTTATTAAAAGTACTATTTATCATTACATGATAATAACATATGCGACAATAAAAAATCCTTGCTTGGGTGAATTCAGATGTGTTCTATGGGATCTCTTGAATTTCTAAGCAACACTGCATACATTGAATGATTTGCATCAACTGTAGTGATGCACAACTTTGATGATATGGTCATCACCACTGTAACAATTGAGTCTTTGAGTTCAGGGCTGATTTATACCAAACACTGGTACATGCATGCCTACAGGTGGTCCCACATCCAGAAGTCTTCTGGAGTGAGATCAGGAGACCTAGGAGGCAGAGGTGGCTCAGTGTTGGTAGCATGACAGACTCATAATCTGCGTTTCTCGGGTTTGAGTTCCACCTGAGCTAGTGTTGAGATTTATCTTTAAAATTCTCTGCCCTTGGTCAGTAGGGGACACCGATGGACTAGAAAAGGCCGCTGTCTGCCGGATGGTACATTAAGCCATGGCTAAGTGTGCAGGAGAATCATGCTCCATGCAATTTAAAGAACACACTGGATGGTCTTGAAGGATGGCTAGCATCTATCTGTCAACAGCTATTAAGTGGGTCTCCTCCCCCAACCTTCTTTTAGCCCTTGGGGTCCTTATGACCTGGCCATTTAGCCCATTGTGTTAAAAAAAGTGGCATTCAGAGGTAAAACAACCCAACCCTCAGGAGATTATTTGGTAGGGAAGTAGTACTGGTGTGCCATCTTGCCCAAGCAGTTTGTTCAACATTCATTCCCTCTGTTGCAATGCAAGAAATTTTTGATGATTGTCTCCTGAATAAGTGGGCAATATTACTGCCCTGTCACAGTGCACTCTTCTAGTCAGACAGTAATATGACCTTGAAATAATTCACCCCAGTACAAAGCCAACATTGAACACACACACTAGACTCTTATCTTAGTCTCATATAAGGAATGTCTGAACAATTGTATGTGTTTGCTTCCACCTAAATAATGCAATTGCATGTATTGACCTTAGCACAGAGAGTTACTCAGACCAGTAGTCATCCACTAAGAACTATAAGGTGAATTAAGCACATTTGCCCCAAGCTGACATTTACATAATGTATGCTCAATGAAATCTGTGGGAATATTAGTAGGATATTTAGAGCACCTTTTGCACAGTCAAAATAAAATTTGACATCACGAGAATTGGGAACTCCATTTGAATCTCCCCAAATTTGCTCCATTATCCTTACTTGGTGGATTTCAGCTACTGCAACAACTGGAGCTGATGGTGTCAGTTTGTGGTTTATAGGTGCAGCCTAATTTTTAACTTTATAATAAAATCCCAAACTGCTAAGATCATGCCTGGCCCACAAGGAACTACATGCAGATGGTGAACCTCTCTCTGGACGAACTAGGCATTTTTCCTGTGAATGTAGTATAGCTTTATTACACTGAGAGGCCAAAAGTCATGGGAGTTGCAGTTAATGTAGAATTAGTGCGCTGTACTCATAACTGATGCATTGGATGTCAACCACAGAATGGTGCTGCAGTAGCCTCAAACCCAACATTCAATTTGGAGTAGTTGTTAATTCAGCATGGCTGCACATTGTGAGTTGTTCGACTTTGAATGTGGCTTGATTGTCGATGCCAGAAGGATGGGTCATGCAATATCAGAGATTGTGCAGGAATTCGGTTTTCTCAGATCTATGGTGTCAAGAGTTGATCATCAGTATTCTATTGATGCCATAGTATATACTGAACCAGCGAATGGGAAGGCCACGTGCAATTGATGAACGGAACTTGTGTCGGCTGTCACAAATGGTAATGACCAACAGACAGGCTACAGTGTATGAAATCACTGCCAATTTGAATGCGGGCCAAACACAAAACATTTCTTAGGGACTGTCTGTCATTACCTGCACTCCATCGGATTTAGTAGCCCACTTGTGTCTCATTGCTTACATGTCGTCACAGAGCTCAATGACTGGAATGGGTCCGAAAAACTCGAAATTGGACAGCAGAACAGTGGCATCAGGAAGTATGGTCCGATGAATCAAGTTTCAAATTGTTTTGCACTGATGTGCGCATTAGAGTGTGGCATAGGACTCATGAAGCCATGGACCCTTCCTCTCTGCAACATTAGAGTGTGGCATAGGCCTCATAAAGCCATGCCCTTCCTCTCTGCAAGGTACTGTTCAGGCTGGAGGCAGCTCTGTGATGGTGTGGGGTGTGTTCAAGTGGTTTACATTGGGCTCTCTCGTCTGTTTGGAACAATCGCTAACAGGTATGAGATATGTGGGCATTCTCACAGATCACCTGCACTCCTTCATGACTCTCGAGCACCCTGATGGTGAAGGGGTATTCCAATACGATAATGCAAAGTGTCACCAGTCTTTGGTTGCTAGGAGGTGGATCAAGGAACATTCCATGGACTTTACCACCATGAATTGGCCCCCATGGTTCCCCAATATGAACCCCTTGGAGCATCTGTGGGACATAATGGAAACAAGCTTACAATCCATGAATCCAGTACCATCCCATGCAATACAATTATGGTCTACACTGCAGGATGTGTGGGCTGCTATCCCTGCAGAATGGTAGTGGCAACTCATTGACTCCATGCCTCGACATGTGGCTGCACTGCTCAGGCCTCGAGAAGGACCAACCATTATATTATTATTATTAGGCACGTATCCCATGACTTTTGGCATAATTCAGCTCATTGCTTTCGTATTAATGACATCATTGTTGTATGTAAATGTTTTACACTTTTTTTGACAAGTAGATATGCAAATGACCAAGCTTGTAGCACCCTCTAGATCAGGGGTAGGCAATTGTTTTCGTATCTACACTGCGGATGCGTATTGACGTGGCCGTCCCAGTGGAAAATAGACGAATCTTCGGTCGTGCACGGGAAGGAAATCTCGGTTCAAGGCGGATTTTTCTGACTGTCTTGGTGTGCCACAAAAAAACTCTTAGAGGGCCGAATGCGGCCCGCGGGCCGCTATTTGCCCACCCCTGCTCTAGATCATTCTTAACCCTTCCAGTGTCCAGGTCATATGCATACATTGACAGAATTCGAAATGAGAGACTGAGAATGTATGCATTCGTTTTCAGTACAACAAAAAAAAAATCCGATTTTTAAAAAATAAAAATTTCTGTTTGAAAATTTTCTTATATATATCTTATAAAAATGCACAATTAAAGCTTGAAAAATAATATTCTTTTTTCTTATTTGCCGCATGTTTTATTAAACAATATAAATAATTTGCTAAAGCCATCTGATTGCCATTTATTAGAAGCACTATAAGGTATTGTTTTTTTGTTAATATTACTCTTTGCTGAAGTAACTCCCAGATTTAGTCACAAGTTTGATTTGAACTATTCTCAACAAATTTTTCCTTAAAGTTTCAAAAAAATCTCCTGAAAATAAAAAAAAATGCTATTTTTGAAAATGGAAGATTTTGGAAATAATTATGAATTACGTTCCTCTGTTTTACACTTTTTTCTGTCTTAAACCCATTTCAATATTCCTAGAATTATTTTTATCATTTATATCATTTACCCTAGCATTCTATGCATTTTCCCTGCTCTTCAGATTTAAACTATAACAAAAAACGGCCTTCTTAGGCTTCAAGCCTGGCTGCAGCTAAACTAGGTCATGATTGACTGCCTGCAGCTGAGGATGCAGGTAGCTCACACACGAGATCTTCATTCTGTGTGTTATAAGTGGCTCCATAAAAGATTGTTTACAGTGTTGTTCCATATATTGGATACACTCCCTTTGTAAAGTTAGCATTTACTTTTTTATATTTAAGCCTTAGTTTTCACTTCAGTAGATTTATTTTATTTCCATAAATTATGAATTTTTTGGTTGGCTGACCCTGACAGGCTCCTGTCAGACCTCTGTGGCAAGCAGCTGCTTGAGGGGGTATTTATTTTATTTTTATTTATTTTTATCTATTGATCGATTTTTCAGAGTCATTCTATATTGGATGGCTGTCTTACAACTTGTTGCTATGTATATTTTATTTAACATAGCATTAGGTTGTATATTTTCTTTTATTATTTCTTTGTTTTCCAGTAAAAAACATTTTTGATCTTGTATCATTTCCAGCCTGAAATTCCTGAAAATGAATGTCTTGGATACGGAACCAAAAATTATTTCCTTGGCACGGAAATCAGTCCTTTTGTGGGAAAGAATTTTCTTGTGGAAAATTTCTGTAGAAAAAACATTTTCTGTGGGTAAGCATAGGTTTTATCCCCCTTCTTTCCACTACACTCACTGAGGACATTTTCCTCCCCCCACCGGCAATGTTTCATAAAAAAAATTACTAGTTTTTAAGTTTATATTCAACAGTTTTAAAAGAGTTATTTTTGAGCTGGATATATATTTTGATCTTTTTAATACGAATGCCATGGTAGAACTTGATGTATGCTTGCAGCCAGTGCTGAAATTAAGCAGTTGCAACAGGTGAAAAAAGCTATAAAAATATTTTAAAATATTTTTGATAATTTAATAATAAAAAAAGTTCAATAATTTTTTAAAACAAAATTATTTTGAGTACCAAGCAACTACAAGTGATGAAAAATTCAAAAAGTTTTTTTTAAAAACAAAATTAAGGTCGATTCTCACTATAGGGATGCTCTGATGGTCATGAGCATGTTATGATTTGTGTTTGCTCATAAATGTGTATAGAGTAAAATTAAACAATATTTGAACTTTTTTGCACTTGCAAAATGGTTTGATATCTGATTTGTTGCTATATTTTTTGAAAATATCAGGATGCAAAATGGAAATCTTGCACAGGGTGCAATGGCTAGCTACAAATATGGTTGACATTGATCTTAATCACCTGCATCCTTTGTGTTTTGCATACTTTATAAATAACACCTGCATACTTTATAAATATTTGTTTCTGAACATTACATATTTTGATGATTACAAGGCTTAGCCTCGCATGCAATTTAGCATTTCCTTTTTTAATTGATGAAATAAAAATACATTAAAAGTTTGGTAAAAAAAATTAGTTTTTCCTGAACATATATTATAAGCTGAAAAATCCAACAGGGCTTGTCTTGATACACTCATTAATCAAGCAGTACTTTATACATCTTTCACACTTTTAGAAATTTAGCTATTTCCTATTACTGAAGTTTTATGGATAATAAAAGCTTACCATGAATAGTTTCGTTGGAACAATAATATACATAAGCAGCATTTGGGCTCAGTTTCCAACTGCTGTGATCTGGAATACCTAAAGAAAAAAAGGAAATGTTTTACATCAATTAACTTTAAACATGTGAGGTTATTTATTATTCATTTTTATTTAACTTTCACACTGTTTTTACATGCTGTAGAGATGGAAAACAACAGAATTTATGTAAAATTTCATAACCATGCTCAGAAGGAATTTTTTAGAAATTTAAAACAATCATAATTCAGATAAAAAAAAAAAATAAATACCCCCTCAAGCAGCTGCTTGCCACAGAGGTCTGACAGGAGCCTGTCAGTTTATATGCCATAGTAGAAGGTCTGAGAGGATGGCAGGACCTCAGCAGAAAAACAACACATACACCCATGCTTTACCCGGGGATCGAACCAGGTCCCTTAGATCAGTAGCCAAGCGTGCTAACCACTCGACCATGGGACGGCATAATTCAGATAATGGCACAAAATTTGAATGGGAGCCTAATTGAAATACGGAAATTATTCACCAAATCACAGGTCTCTACATTTCCAATATCTGACCTTTACCAACTATATAGTATATATGTATATACAAAGCACCATAATATAAAGTTAAAATATTTCAAAATTTTAAATATCATCAGCACAGAATTTCATGTTGAAATGACTGATAAACAAATTTCCCACAATAACCGGCTTAAAACATTTTGATATTGAAAAGATAATTGGATATTTATTCTTAACCATTATTCACATTGCCACCATATGCCAACAGTTCTTATTTTAACAACTCTTGCTGTGTTTCGTGATTCAATTTATGAATGGACAGTGCTGATTTGTTGCAGTAACCCTTTTAAACAATCTGCATATGGCATTTCCCCCATATATTTTTTGCTTCAGGAATGCTATTTCTGTCAGTCATTGTTTCTTGAGGTGGTAACTACACATAGGAGATTACAAACCACTTCAGATGAACTTTTGAGATTTAAATTCTTGAAAATGCAAACCTAATGCTACTAATCCAAGTGCAATTATTAAAGGCATGTCTGAATCTCATAAAGCAAAGATATGCAGCACTGATATATTGCTGATTTAAGTAGGGATACATTTAAGTATGGCACAGGAATGTGCTAAAGGGGTACAATATGTTTAAATATGAACTTTTTTTCAATGTTTATTTTGAGTGCAAGACTGCATTTTATGGCTTTGGGTCCAAATAATACTCCTTATTTTTTACTGAGCACTAAAGTTGAGTTCTGCATTTAAATGCACCACTTTTGTTCTGTTCAAAATAATTTATTGCCTTTCACTATTTATTTTAATATGCTAATTGGAGTTGTTGCTATATATTGCTAATTCAGTATGTCTTTGAGATGACTGGTATTGTTTTGTATATATTGCACTTTTTACTTTTCATCTTTAGCTTTTTTTTTAAAAAAAAAAATGAGCTATTGTTTTCACTTTGCCAACTGTTTGCCCAGCTGTAGATATTCATTTTTTTTTTTGCTTTCAGAGATAAATGAAAAATTCCTTTTGGGTTAGATAGGCACTACTGAAATATTAGAATTTGCATTTCTTAACTCCTCCAGTAGTTTTAAATCTCACCATTAGATAGCTTTAATTCATGAAAATTCAAACTTCTAATGAATATTGTAAATATTGTATTGATGCCAGAGGATCTCTATGGAATCACAGACCTTCTCTATGGAATATTATACTGACAGCCTCCTGTCAGACCTCTATGGCAAGCAGCTCCTTGAGAGATAATTTATTTTTAACTTCATTTACCCTAATATCAGGTAAAAATGTTATTATTTAAAACTTTTACAACCAATTCTTTACTACTCAAAAAAACTCAATAAGGCACAAAATGCCCCAAGATTTATGGAATATAGTAATAAAATACAATTAAAAGAATTGCTGCTACACTAACATAACTACCAATAATAATAAAAATATCAAGCTGGCAGATATGCAATAAAAGCAATAACATTTATCATTTACCTGTATACACACTTGTTTTGGGAAGAACTCTGTTTACTGTACAATATTTTTCGGCTTCTTTTGCAGCTTTGGATGACCATGCCCCAGTAATAATGTAGTCGGCTACAGTATCCTTGGAAGAACATAAGTTTAGAGGAACAGCGCTAAACTGGCCTGTTCCACCTCCCTGAAGAAACAGCACTTTGTAATTTGGTGGAATTTTCCTGAAAAATGTTTTAAAAATATTTTACTTTGCTTCTTCCTTAATATTTCATATATTTTATAACATGAAATCTTAACAATGTTAAAGAAAATTGCACAATTCACAGTGTTAAGTCTATTTCACACTTCACCATATAGCAACAGGTCTTATTTTAGCTACTCCTGCTGTGAGTTTTGATTCAATTTATAAGTGGGCATTGCTGCTTTGCAGCATGAACTTTTTCAACCAATCTGTACATGATATTTCTTCATTTTTTTTTTTTTATTTGGAAATGCTCCTATTTCTGACACTATTGTTTCTTTGTGTCATCATAATAAAGGTTAAACATTTCAGATTTCAATATTTTTTGAGCTTCAGAATGGGAAAAACTATATTTTATCCTAGAGATACATGTAGAATTAGTTTTTGACAATTATAAGCATATGTGACTATATTTATGTTATTTATATGGAAACTGTAAAATAAATTATGTTGCTATTAGAGAAAAAACATTTGTCCTAACTAAAATGCCAAAAAATTTATTTTAATGTTCACATCCAAAAACCAAGTTTAGTGCAGCATTTCCATTTGTCTAAAGACTGAAAAGGTCTTCGATTTGAATCTGACCATGACTGAATTTTTTTTAATAAACTTTGCTTTCTTTACTTTTTTACCCATAATAAATAAACATAGGTAAATGTTTGATATAACATCACTTGCCAAATAAAAATATTATGTAATTCATTTAGTAATAAAAATTTTACATGCTAATGCTACATTCTAAATGAAACACACTGTATTTACTATGCCACATTACAAAAGGCAATTACATTTTTAGAACTGTACATTTAATTTTGCTATAGAAATTTTGAAGCAATTTAAATTTTTTATTTCTTACTCCTATTAATATTTACTTGTAAATGAAATGTACTTTTACAATTAATCAGCATTTTTTAATACTTCAGAGGGTATGTGAGTAAAATTACATGCAAGGCAACATGGAATCATTGTGACTAATAAATTTTATTAATATTACATATGGTATCTATTCCTAAAAATATATATTATAATAAAATAAAAATATTCAAAGATTTTTATTAGTGGTATGTATAATTATAACTTTTAATATTTTAATTGTGAAAAAATCTTAAAAGTTTCAAGTATTTACAACACATTTTGCATACTATTGACAAATATTCTCAAATGTCCCTTGCACATAAATTTGGAGCATTTGAAACATTTTTGAAGACATTTCATTGCCTTTATTTCTTGAGCAGTTAACCTATCTTCCTTGTTCGCCTTGGAAAGACCTTTCTTGTGTTGGTTGCTTTTTCTTTTTGCCAGTTCACACAAAAATGCCAAATTAGTCTCAACTCAATTCTTTGTTCAGAATTCTATATTGAACATGAGACAAATTTTTAGATACATCATAAAATGCCTTCAACATTTTTTTAATTTTTCAACAGGAAAATCATAGCATTGATTGCAGCCACATTCAGTAGTTCATAAAAGGGTGCAAACTGTCATTTTCTTGTTGGCATCTGACATGAATAGGTGTAGCTTGTCCAGATTGTCTACCCCATCTTTTGTCATATTGAACATGGAATAATATTTTGGCTTTCCACTTTGTTTATCAATATTATTATCATGATGCAATGATGATAAAGGGTTACAAGCTTTAGGTTGTTTCAGCACATAGGACATTACTGTTCATTTGTTGGTAAAACCATATAATGAAGATGCAATATTATCTTTGCAATTACTTTTAAAGTATGGAGGTATTTCTTGTTCCATTGGCCCTAACAGTGTGATATTCTTATTCAAGTGTGTGTCTGCTAACTTCATGGAAGTAAACAAATTATCAGAGGTAATATTTTTAAGTTGAGCGAAAATTAACTCTAAATCAAAGCAATAATTGCAAAATCAACCAGGAGTTAAATGTGGAAGATTCTATTACATTAACATTAATTAAACATTGAAAAACTACTAAAAACAATAACAAGGCAGAGTACATTGAGTCATTCTCCAAGACTTCAAAACATAAAATTTATTTTTTAATTTAAAAAATCATTTTTGCAAAATACATTTTTACCAATATTTAAAACCTTCAAAAACTAACGTATTTAAAAATTGCCAAAACCCAATATATATATTTAAAAATGTAATAAAATATAATCACTGGAGTTATAATAATACCCATATAGATTTCAAAGGGTTAAATAAGTTGCAATTACTAATAGCACCATTAAAATTGCTCAGTATTTTAAATTAGGAGTAATATTTATTCATCCTACTTATCTTCCACTTGGCTTGTATACCCTCAATGAAAAAACTCATGAGCTATCATAGGTATAAAGTATCTTAGTTATCATTTAAGTTTGTGAAAATATAAAAAAAATAAATAAATACCCCCTCAAGCAGCTGCTTGCCACAGAGGTCTGACAGGAGCCTGTCAGTTTATATGCCATAGTAGGAGATCTGAGAGGATGGCAGGACCTCAGCAGAAAAACGACACACACATCCATGCCTAATCCGGGGCTTGCAACCCAGGTCCCTTAGATCAGTAGCCAAGCGTGCTAACAACTCGGCCACGGGAATGTTACATAAAAATCTATTCAGCAATAATTTTACACTATTTCATAATTATTGTAAAAAAAGTAATCCTAATTAGTAAGGTTCACTACTTACATAAGTTCTCTTAATGACAGTTCAGCATCATCAATAATTTTTTCAAAAGCTGGTCCTCTGTGACTTAATTCTGAAAAAAGGACCTTAATTTATGACAGACTTCTGGATAATGAAAGGATTTTATTTCTAAAGCAAAACTGAAACTTTTAAGCAAAACTTTAAAGGATAAATTTTTAATTCTGTATACCATTAAAAATGATTTGTTACTCGTAAATCAACTCTGCAACATTTTTCATTCGTAACGCGGCAATTTTCACCAAGCAGTTTTTTACCCAGGTGTGATCCACATGGACCCAATTTAATTAATGCATTATATTATCCCAATACGTCAAATCATCAGTGTAATATTTGAGGTTTATTTTTTCATCCAACCATGAATACCATAAATTAAAGCTAGTTATAATATTAAGGGCTTTTTTTTCTTAAAAGGTAAACCTCCCTGAAAACCCCGTTTCATTTTATATATAGAATCACTATTCCGAATATTAAAATAATCAAAGCAGCCGCTCGAGAGTTATTGTGCAATAAGCACTCACAAACTCATCGGCAATGACTTTTATGGTCCCCCAAAACATACGTTCGAAGATAGAATAGATCCGTTGATTAGAACATATAATGACAATGTTAATCGTCCAAGTAGAATGCAAAATTTATAGCATAATTCATTTAACCCTAAATGCTAAATTCGTACAGTTATTTGAAAACGGTTTCTCTATCATATATTTCATTCGTTTACAGCAGTATCTCGCAAACTTTTTTACTCTGCGGCACACTGAATCTAATTTTTTTTCCGCGGCACACTGAATATATTTTTTTCCCGCGCGGCACACCTAAGAAAGAATAAAAGCAAACTCTATATAATCGTCATTATATTTGCGCTTTGTTGAAGTCATCAGCCTGGTTTTACTTGAAGATTTGCTCTCGTTCTTTAATTCATAACTCGGTGTTTGTTCTAAATATTTGACCATTCTATGGCTTCAAATAATCAAAAATTAATACCAAAATTTGGAAAAAGCTTGATAAATACTTACAAGTTCCCAGTTGATAAAATGTGAAAGATTTTTATTAAAGCACGTCGATAACACAAGTCAAGTCAAAATGAAATCTTTGGAATATCTAGTGTCAATTTGAAAATCTCTCGCGGCAACACTACTGTGCCGCGGCACACAGTTTGCGAGACACTGGTTTACAGTATGATGCTATCTTATCAAATACGCGATTTAGCAACAGGTCGAAAATTTCGTGTTCGAAGTTTCGTTTCGAGTTTCATACGCCATGCCTTTTGCTTCATCAGTTTTGCAGGTTTGTTTCAGGGACGGTCATAAGTCTCAAGCATGGAGGTGGCCATTTAAGGATGTATGGAAGATTTTGTAGTTCAGAAATGACATTTTTAACTTTACTAAGGGCATTATTTAGCAATGGGTATCCTTTTTATCTGCTTGTCATTTGGTATCTGAGATAGTGAGGGTGTAAGGGTTTTTTCTTCCATTGGGGATCAAACCATACATTACCTAACAGACTTCTTGGAGGTGGGTCATAGCCTCCTCCTTATGACCGCCGCTGGTTTCTTTTAAAGCCATAAGATACCTTATAATTTTCAAAACGAATTCTAACAGCAACCACAGTTTATTATTTCGTCTGTTACCTTTGGCATCAAAAAATAACTGCAGATTGATAGCGTAACACACTGAATATGAAACTCAAAACGTATGTGTAGTTAGATCAAAAAATTTTCGACCTGTTGCTTAATCGCGTATTTAATCAGATAGACTCATCTCTATCACTGCGATGAACTGATGCTGGGATAGACTGACGTCGCGATGAATTGGCGTGGAACAGCTCTTCACTAAGTTTGGGTTGGACAGTCCTGTCTTAAGCAATTCCATCGCGACCTTATTAGAACATTATTGTGATCCCAAGGTTAGAAGATACTGATATAAATTAAGAGTTAAGTCTGTAGTGGTTTACAAAGGGGGCATTTCAGAAATTTATGATGGTCCTATGACGAGTTTATTTTTGTGAAATTAAAGGAATATCCCTTATATTAACATAGTTATACATGTTTCATTTCGATAAAAAAACCTTTGAAATTCCTATATCAAAATACTCGTAAATTTGTATAAACAGTAAATAATTTTTCAACTAGTTTTATACAGAAAAGAATCATTTGATTTCCACGAAGGGGGGCATTAGAGAATAACATTTTGCAAAAGAGATAGTTTTCAGCCTAAAAAGCATACATACACAGTCGTATCAGAATAATAGGACCACCTACCATAGCATATGTATGGTAGGTGGTCATGTTATTCAGGGCGGACTTGCCCCACGGGCTACCGGGAATTTCCTGGTGAACTGCCTTGCAAATGGTCGATTGAGGTTGGAAAACTGGGTTCGAGGGCAGTTTACGAGTAATTTCCCCGGCCTATTTTGATCGCCAGTCCGCTCCTCTATATATTGCAGATAATTGAGTAGATGCCTTATTTGGGCCTGTGAATGATGAAAAACAATATTTTTGTGAAAAAACAAAATGTTTTTTTTTTTCATAAAAGTCCAAGTTTGCAACCGAAATAAAAAAAAAGGTTTGGTTTACCTCTGAGCGGCACTTTTTTGCACACCATGGGCTAAATGGCCAGATCACATGGACCCCGAAGGCTCAGAGAAGGTTGGGGGAGGGGACCCACTGGAACAGCTGTTGGGAGACAGATGGTAGCCTCTCCGTCAAGGTCCAGCGTGTTCTTTAACGTGCACAGGGTATGGCTCTCCCGCACACGGTGCCACGGCTTAACGTCCCATCCGACGGACGGCAGTTTTTCCAAGCCCATCGGTGTCCCCTACTGACCGTGGGCAGGGCGGGGAAAAAAAAAGGAAAAACAAGTACTTTAGTAAACAAATCCGTATATTGTATTTAAAAACGTGTTAAACAAAGCGGTGATCCAATTTATTTTTCTTTTAAATAATTTGAACATCCGTAAAATGTAAATTTTAGGGACAGCTCATTTTAAACAAGCAGGTAAACATGGAAGCCATAAGTTTATAGTCAGTAGGCGGCACCTCTATTATACATATTCAGATTTTAAATAATAACCTTTAATAGAGCTTCCCAAAATTAAGTTTGCAATTTTCTTTCTTTGCTAACAAACCTTGAACCAATTATTATTCATACTGTTAAAAAGTATGGCGGAGCGATAATATGATCTCGTTGGCCGTATGTTTGATACTCTTGATTTGATTAATTAATTGTGTATGCCATAGAAATCAAAATTTATTGAAATGGAGAAAAAATATGGCAACATGAAATGTTTTTATTTGTTAAACGATATTGTACATTTCAGAAACGTGCTTGTTCTTTAACCGCCTGGAAATGGTTCCTTCCGATATTCTTTGGAAGTCTGGTAGCTTATTACCATAGGTAGCAGGATTTGTCACATTTTCATATCGTGGTATGTGACTTTTATTAATCCAGCAATTCATATTTTGAGACCAAAATGGCCGATGAACCTATGTATTCTGAGGAGCAGATTAAAATCCCTGAAGATTTGCAAGGGATACTAAAGAAGTACACAAAAGCAGCAATTCGCACAAATCCCCCAGATTTGTTGGAATGGACCGTAAAGTAATGAAATTATATTTTCTTTCGATTAGTTATTTAAAAATTCAGGATGCTTAATTTAATGTATGTAACTTTTTTTTTTACAAAAATGTGAGGAAAAGGATAGTGTTAAAGCGAAAAACGAAAAATGTAGTAGTTGTCATTTCCTATATTTCATTAGTTCTCAATCACCTATTTTTCCCCAGGCGGAGGGGATAAAATTTAGAAAGCGAGCATTGGAACTTGAGGGTAAAATGTTGGATGTTTCATTTATATTATTTTCTGTTTTGGTTATTAACTTGAATACTTTTGTGCCTGTATGGATAAAATGTAAAAGTCACTAAGAAAATTTACGTGTATGTTACCAATACTAATTGTACTTCAAGTTTTAATTTTTAGCACAAATTTCTGCTGAAGTGCAGATGAAGTATACAGTACAAACATAATAGCCACAAGACACTTTCTGTTTGAAGCTGTAAAAATTTCATAAAATGTAATTCTTGTTAGAAACATATACAGTTATTAATTGCAATATTGACTGCGCTTTGGTTGTTTTTTGATCGGATCTATCCAATGCTTTCAACAAATGTCTACGCTCACCAATTTCCTGAGACACTTCCTACTGTTCATTTTTTTAAAAATCTTTTAAAAAATAACTTAGGGCTACGAACTGTTACTGTAATAATTTAGGATTAAATTTACTCTTTGCTTTCGAGGCTTTTGGTATATCCTGCGAGGTGGCATGAACAAGAGGGATGTAGAATACAGGTGATAGAAGTCTTAGCATTTTAGTTTGAATGACATCCGTTAAATCTCATATTACAGATTTCCACACCAAATTGTGTATTGTTTAAAGCTAATGCCAAACTCTTAATGTCCACTAAATTAGTTATATTTTGTTATAATTATTGTTTTGATTTGTATAAGTGAATATGGGTAGTTATTGCAGAAGTATCTCTTAGTAATAAAGAATTAAAATATTGTTTTATTTGTAAATTTTTTATTTACATAAGTTTATAATTTAATTTTTTAAACTACACATCTTTTTTGAAAACTTTAAAAATATTTCAAATATCCTACAGTATAAGTAAATCTTTCAGTAGAAAGGGTAAACTTTTCTATGACGTAATATATAACGGAAAAATGCTTATATATTATTGTTAAAAATAATTAAATAAAATATTAATGCTTAAATATGTATTTCAAAGTTTGTGTCAGGTTTTTTCAATGAACTATTAATACAATGAGAATTGTCAAGTCCAAAAAAAATATCGTAAAATTTTGAATTTCAAATCTGATCAATATGTTATTGGGCAGACTTCCACAGGTTGCCTGTTTGGTAATACTGGCAATAAGGATTCTAACACGATAATATTCATACTGTTCGCACTAAAGAAGTAGTCTCCAGTATTATAAGCAGGCTTGTAAAAGTAAAATTTAGTTTGAAACTTCGCAAACCATTGGGCGATTCGGCAATAAAATTTCGATGATAAATTTGTCTATGGTAATATCAATACAGTATTTATGTTAATAAGTTTACATTAAAATTTTATAATATTTTATGATAAATATTTAATCGTACAGTTATGAATTCTCGTGTGATACGAGTCCATTAGCCGCATGAAAAAGCCGGCAAAAATATAAGGTCACAGAGAGTCTCAATATTTCTCGTTTCATATGATTCCATCGGTTGAAGTACATTGTTTTCAACCGTGAAAATCACAAAGACGAAATAATCCCATTTAAAACAACGATCCTTTGGTGCTTATCAAAAAGACTGCGGACCCTTGGTAGAAAACAACTCAATGCTTTTATTATTCATTGCCGATTACATGAGGATTTCAGTGGCAAAATTGTAATGTCAAAGACAGTTTTGATGCTTTTGTGTGCAAAAACTCATCCAAAGTTGATCTCTCAAAAAAAAAAAATTCGCCTGAGTTTTTCGAAATTTGTAGTTCTACTACTAGAGAGACCACAAAATTTTTAGTTGCTCTGTATCCCATATTTGTTAGGTTGTTTTACCTTTGAGCGGTAATTTTTGCACACAATGGACTAAATAGCCAGGTCACAGAGGACCCCGAGGGCTCAGAGAAGGTTGGGAGAATGGACTCTCTGGATATCTGTTAACAGATAGATTGTAGCCAACCGTCAAGGCCATCCAGCGTTTTCTTTAACGTGAACAGGATATGGTTCTTCCACATACACGGGGCCACGGTGTAGCGTCCCATCCGAAGAACGGTGGCCTTTCCAAGCCCATCAGTCTCCTACCGACCAAGGGCAGGGCGGGGAATTTTGCGGAGATAAATCTGAACGATGACCTAGGTGGGACTAGAACCTGGGAACTTCAGATGAGCTACCTCCTAGTGCGCTATCGACTGAAAACTGACCCCCCCCCCCGCCCATATTTGTTAATTCTGCTCTTATGAGTTATATACTTTTTTGCGCAATATTAATTTTCAATCAGTATTAGTGATTTATTTTGTTTCCGTTATTTTATTCAACAGATATTTTAGGTCTCTTGCAAATGGAGAAGTTCCAGACGCCAAAGAGAGGATAGATTATATCCCGAAGGATGACTATGTTCCGCTAGAAGATCTGCGAAAGGTTTTGAACTTTATTATTGAAATATTTTTTTTTACTCGCATATATTGTCTTTATCGTGCTTGAGCGGTTTTTAATTAATACTCTTGCAAACAATGGAAAATAAGTTGCATCAGCTATTCGAAAAAAAAAAGAGGACACTCGATTTTTTCATTTAGTAGTTATGGAAGAATATTAGTAAGCTAAATTACGTCAAGTTTGGTTAACAAGTTGTACATAATGCAATCCGTGAATAATAGCAACTTAGTAAGTTTAGGAAAATATTTGAATGTATAGAATAAAAGATTAATATGGTTTCTTTCGTAATTTACCCCGATATACAAGTATTTAGTTAATAGCATAGTCAAAGTTTTGTCCTCTCATCGACATTTTGTCCACACAATGGGCTAAATGACCAGGTCACAATTACCTCAAGGGCTCACAGTTTGGAAGGGGACCCGCTGGACAGCTGTTAGGAGACAGATGGAACCTTTGTCAAGGTCATCCAGGATGTAGCATAACCAGGATTTTTAGAAGATGGGGGGGGGGGAGTTAATCCTCTGGTTACGTCACCGTTTTTTACTACATATTATAGTTGAAACTTAAAAAACCGGCAATCCATTATCAGGCTATTTTTAAGGTTTGAAGGTCTAGAGTTCTAACCGTCTGTAAAAATAAAAGCTAACAATTTGAGTGTATCCGTAAGATTAATAAAAATGCTAAGAAATTTCAGGAGATTTAACGAATATGCGTTCATCTTATGTAATATCGTTTCGACTTTCTTTTTGGAAGTACTGAATTTTCATTTAATGAATACATATGATCAGATTTAGGAGGGAGAGGAGTGCAAGAGGACCATACTCAACCCATTCTGAGAAGAATGCTAGTAAGGGAAGCCAGAAATTATTAAATTTGAGAGTATTTCGCGCATTTTTCAAGAAATTTTTTAAAAACCTCTAAAACGAAGGGGAAATGACCGCGAGCAGAGTGCGGGTTTAGCGAAGATAAATCTCGACGCTGGCGCAGGTGGATCTGGAACCTGTGAACTGCATATTGAGAATCTGGCGCGCTACCGACTGAGTCAACCTCCACCCCTACCGTCATTTAGGAAACAGCTGTCGGGTACAATGTAAAATAAATTGTATTTCAAAAATGCCTTGTTTTAAAATTTTTTAGCTCGTTTGCAAAAAATGAGTTAATATTTTCACTCTACTTTTTTTTTGTAGACATCCAATTTTTTTTTGCTTTTAGAGTTGTTTACCTCTGAGTGATTTTTTTTGCACACCATACACTAAATGGCCAATTAACTGCAGATTGCGAATCTGACGTCAATTGGAAAATGGCAAAAACTTGGAGGAATATTTTAAACGATGATTGTGGTAGGTCAAGGGGTTTCCACTGGCAGCAGGGATTCGTTCCCTTACCACCCAAGAGGAAAAAGAAAAATTATGTTAAATACGCCTTTATTATTATTCCTTTTTTTAATCATTTATTAGTAATCGTTAGACAGCGCCAAAGTTGAAAAACGAGACTTCATTCTGTAAACAAGCTTTCCGTATTTTCCAGAGGTAATTTGCCATTTTAGCTTCCATTTATTACAGACTGTATGATCACCCTAAATCCAGTATAACATGGGTCATAAAGTTGTCAGTTTTGCGACGTTCGACTGTTTACGCAGATCTTTCGCACATTGTTTTAAACAGGTTTTACGTTACAAATAAAATTGGATCTGCTCTACATCTTAAGAGATTGTTCCTTTATAATTCTGGGTTTGTTGGCTACAATCGTAGCCAGAAATAAATCTCAGGAAGGAAGAGAGAGTAGTAGTTGCTCCTTTAAAGCTCAATGGCGGGAGGGTGGTGGTGGTGACTCAGTTGGTAGAGTTCCAGACTTGTAATCTTCAGTTCCTAGGTTCGAGTCTCAGTTGGGCCAGCATTGAGATTTATCTCTGAAAAACTCTCCACCTTGCTCTCGACAGTAGGAGATACCGATGGACTTGGAAAGGCTGCCATCCATCGGATTGGACATTAAGTCATAGCCCCGTATGCGGCCATACTCTGTACACGTTAAAGGACACACTGGATGAGTTGACGGGAGGCTATCATCTGTCTCCTAACAGCTGTCCAGCGGGTCTCCTCTTCCCAACCCTCTCTGAGCTCTCGCAGTCATTGTGACTTGGCCATTTAGCCCATTGTGTGCAAAAAAGTGTCGTTCAGAGATAAAATCACCCACCTTTACAGCTCAAGCACGATTGCATTAATTTTGCACACTGCATTGAAAATAACATTTAGTTGTCTTAAACTATCCAGTATTATTATATTTGAAGTCACAAATCTTTACGAAAAAAAAGGAGGGGATTAGAGTAATTTTTTGTTTATTTAGTAAAAATATGTTGTAAAATAAGTGTTCCTGTGCTTTTATACCACTATAAATGATATAAAATCCATATGTAATTTTTTTCCTTATATAAGAGCAGGAGTGTTCGACACGCCGAACCATTTTGGTAGCATTGGTTTTCCTCATTTCAACTGACATCGCTTTGGAAATAACTTTTTTTTCAAAGATGAAGAACGTGAAATCCAAAACAAGAATTCGACCGACCGATTGGTTAATATGTTTCCTTGTAAGGCTGAAGGGGCCAAAGTCGTCACGGATATGAAAAGAATTTAATGTCCCGGTATTAGAAGTTAAAATGGATGACAAATATCTGATTCAGATTCTTTTCAGATCACAATAAACTTGCTCTGTACGTCCAACTGTAGATAGAATATGGATTTTTTTTGTTAGGATATACACTATATTACAAAAACACTTCCTAGGTGTATGGTGTTATTTTTTATTTTAATTGTGGGTTTGCATTCCATGTTATGTGAATGAGAAATCACATTCAGAACTCCCTTACTTTAAAATAAGCTTTTTGCGAGAAAAAAAAATCACTGTATATAAATGGAAAAGCTCCCTCAAATGTTTTTAATTCTATTTTCAACAACATTCATTTAATATTTACAGAATTATTAAGTTGGAAACATTTAACAGCAAACACTGGATATTAGTTATGGAGTCTGGGCATCATAACTAATATTGTTGAAAATCGAGGAATTTGAAAGATTTGAGTGAGATTTCAATTAAAAAAACTTATTTTCAAAATCGGGAGCTCTGAATGTATCTTCCCTTCACATTACATAAAAAAGTTTCTGGACACTTTCATATTGTGTTATGTCAGTGTGCCTAAAGGCCTTAGAAAGAGGAGGAGAATGTCAAACAGGACCTTGTTAGAATTGGTGTACAGTGGCCAGATGCAGCCAATGTATTTAAGGACAGATATGCTGAGGGCTTGCCATCCTCACAGACCTTCTACTATGGCATATAAACTGACAGGCTCCTGTCACACCTCTGTGGCAAGCAGCTGCTTGAGGGGGTATTTATTTTTATTATTTATGCTTGGAGAACTAAATTGCACAATGTCATTGGACCTCCGTAGCCCATGGCTGCATGAGGATGATGATGAAAACATATATACCGATATGCTCATGACTAGCAGAACCGAATCACAAACTGTTGCTGGGGGATAAAAGTCATATCAACTAGGACATTGTGGAACAATAAAGACTTCTTGTAAGTGTGGAGCCAAAGATCATACTTTGTGACTGCTACAAGGAAAGAAATCAGATGTGAAGAGGTTGAAGTCCTGAATCAACTACCAGAATGCTCAAGTGACGATTTCCATAGTTGCAATAACTCTAGGAGGCTACAGTGCTGCACAATAAACGACTATTGGAATTAGTATTTAGAATTTATGCCACAGGCAGCAGATGGTGCTGTGATTACAACTTCTAGTTACCTCTGGCAGGCACGTACCCAGGATTTAGTTCTGACTAAATTATCTCCCCCCTCTGAAACTAAATCCTGCTTACGTTCATGCCCATGGTGATGATAGCGTGAATTCATAATTTTTTTTATCTGAACGGTAGTATTTTTAATTCACTAATCAAGAGGTTTTTTTAAGTTGGTTGGTTGTTTTACCTCTGAGCGGCACTTTTTTGCACACAATGGGCTAAATTGCCAGGTCACAAGGACCCCGACCTCTGAGTGGCACTTTTTTGCACACAATGAGTTAAATGGCCAGGTCACAAGGACTCCGAAGGCTCAGAGAAGGTTGGGGAGGGGGTCCACTGGAACGGTTGTTGGGAGACAGATGGTAGCCTTCCGTCAAGGCCATCCAGCGTGTTCTTTAACGTGTACAGGGTATGGCTCTCCCGCATACGGGGCCATTGCTTAACGTCCCATCCGACGGACGGCGGCCTTTCCAAGCCCCGCCCTGCCCACGGTCGTAGGGGACACCGATGGGCTTGGAAAGGCCGTCGTCCGTCGGATGGGCCCATGGAGTGCAAAAACCTCTGAGGGCCCATGGAGTGCCGCTAGTAGTATCATCACACCCGAGGGATCCCCCACTAGTGCTTTCCCCCCTATGACGTCACCGACCACGCCCCCTATGACGTCACCGACCACGCCCCCTATGACGCAACATGACGTAATCATTACATAATCATTACGTAACCGACCTTTATTAATAATTCCTCTCCCCCTTTCACCCCCCCCCTCCCCCCTCAGTGGCGCCATCTGTTGACAGTGAGAAGTACTATTTTCCCAAAAAACCCTATTTTTATTCCAATTCTTCGATTTTTGATTTCCCCCTTTATAAAAAAATTCCTCCCCCCTTATGAAAAAACCCCTGGCGCCATCTGGTGCCTGTGAGGAACACTAATTCCCAAAAACCCCCCGATTTTTCTTTATTTTACCCCAATGGTTGACCGGGACTACCGCAGAGTGTTGTGCAGGCTCTGAGACGTAAACGACAGAGACGTCTGTAGACCCTGCCAGTGTGAAGACGTCAAGTGTTTTCATCTCCAGATACTCGAACTAGTACAACTATGCAAAACATCTGTATGGTTCTAGATCTCGACGGTTTCCGTGTAAATGGTCGTTTCTTAGTGCGTGAACTTGGATATGCAACTCTGAATGGGAAATGTGGTGTCTATCGTTTCAATCTTCAACAGCACCAACCTTTGTCAGCAAAAGACAGAAGGACAGCCAACTACGTGTCTAAATATGTGATAGGTCTACCCTTTCATCCTCTACCTCGAGAAAAGGTGTGGTCGCTAGATCACGTCCCTAACATCGTGAAATATGTTTACAAACTTGCACGTACTGAAGAAGCTACTGTGGTGGGTTACAAAGGAGGTACTGTGGAGAGAATTCTCTTGGAACAATTAAATCTTCCCAGTGTTAATCTCGAACTTTACGGCTGCCCCAAATATTGTGATCTCCCCAAAGTTTCCAAGTTCGAATGCGGATATCACACCGGAGAGGACGTCCACTGCTCTTTAGCAGAAACAGTTGCTTTCTTTGGATGGATCGATCGTCGAGAGCATGTCTCAACAAACACCTGCTTATCAGCTCGTTCCTGATTGGTCGTCTCAGGTGGTGCGGCTCTCTAGTTAAATAGGGAGCGAGTGCTCTGTGCCGCATTGTTCACGATGCAGCCTAGCAATCCAGATGCGTGGTGTCTCGGTGAAGATGTGTACGTCGTGCCCTCACTGTTCAAAAATAAGTTTTCTGTGCACGTACGCCGCTACAAGAAATATGAAAATGGTGAACTCATCTACCCTACACCAGCAGGAGTTAGCCTCTCCATACCTGAATGGGAGGCTTTGTGTGCCACGGTACCCCACATAGAGGACAAAGTGAAAATCGGCCCCGATCAACAGACATGGTACGTGATGCACAGTTTACGTGCCTACATGTATCGCACTGCAGGCGGTGAACGCTGTGTCGACTTCATCAAAGAATCAGCAGACCAAAGAACTCTACAGTTCCGTGTGGTGAGACGTTGTATAACATTGAACGCTTCGCAGTTGTTCACGCTGGCTATTCACTTAGACGAGGTGATGCGCATTGTGCACAATGTGTGCGGTACCCCCAAAGATCACCAACTCCGTACAGCCATTATGGAACATTCTGAATCCATTCGTCCTTTCCTACTGAGTCCTGTTTTTGATGGTCCCGATTGTGTTTACCCGCTGCTGCTGAATATTTTTCAGCAAGAACTTATACGTGTGATACCGTTAGATGGACTGCAACCCGAAGAAAAAATACCGACCATCGTAGGGTGGTCTGGTGACTTGGACATTAATGGTCTAGCACAGGTATTTGTGGATACGGCCTGGAAGCGAGGTCTATTGAATTTTGTAGATTCTGGTTTTGTTTGCAATCTAAAATATAATGCTATTGTCGACGAGGCAAAAAATGAAATGTATAAATTAAATAAATAATTATAACCTTATATAATGTGTCTGTCTTTTCATCCTTTGTCATTTTAGTCTTGGTATGGATAGGAGAAAGAAGGTATTAGCTAGTGTGGGTAGTGTAATCGTGACATTGTTAACGATAGCCTTACTTGTATTAGAACTTGTAGCTCCTAGTAAAAATATTCAGTGTGGGGAGTCAAAAGCCTTAGACGGAGAATACAAAATTCGTGTGTGTAACTTAACAGTGGATATCAGACAGTTTATAGGTGACGTTCCTACAGTGACAGGTGTCACACTTTCACTACATCAATGGCAAAACCTGGTGGGGTACGACGTCTGGGTGCAGCAGAAAACAAAACTTTGGAGTCCCATTATTTCGACCCCGAAAGAGGATTCGGTAGTGTAAAAAAGTTGGCACAGAATACGGGACTGCCACTCAAACTCGTCCGAGAATGGTTAGAAAAGCAGCCTGCCTACACGTTACATAAACCTGTTCGCAGAAAGTTCCCTCGTAACAAAGTTTACGTCACAGGGTTAGACGAACAATGGCAAGCCGATCTCATGGTCGTAAAAAATCTAACTCGCTTCAATGACGGGTATCGCTACATATTAACAGTCATCGATGTGTTCTCGAGATACGGGTGGGCGCTGGCCATGAAGGCTAAAACGGGGAAAGAAATGGTGTCGGCTTTCAAAAAAATCCTTTCCAAGGGTCGATCCCCAATGAATTTAAATACTGATCAGGGTACGGAATTTACCAACAGAGTGTTCCAGAAATTCCTGAAAAAGAAAGGTATTCGGTTCTTTGCTACATACTCCGACAAAAAAGCAGCTTTGGTGGAAAGATGGAATCGTACCCTACGCGAGAGACTAGGGAGATATTATACACGCAACAATACCTACCGCTACCTGGACGTGCTGCAGCGTGTTGTAAGGGGATACAATGCCACCGTTCATAGTGCACATGATATGGCCCCCAAGGACGTGACCTTACGCAACGAAGACGTCGTGTGGGTTCGACTCTATCGCAATCCGAGTGTAGTAAAAGAAAAACCAGCATTTAAAGTAGGTGACACAGTTCGACTAGCCAGTGTAAAAGCGCCCTTCAAGAAGGCAGGTACACATTTGTGGACCGAAGAAATATTTATAGTCGACAAGGTATTACAACGGCAGCCCCCTGTGTATGTCGTAAGGGATTCTGAGGGAGAAGTGTTGAAAGGTACATTCTATAAATCGGAGCTTCAAAAAGTGACAGAACCCGAACTTTACACGGTTGAGAAAATAATCGAGAGAAAAGGTCAAAAGGCACTGGTCAAATTTCGCGGATATCCCAAACCTTCCTGGATCCCTAAAAAATGGATAGTTTCTACCTGACTCTTCCCTCCACGGCTAGTCAGAATATTTATCCGAACAATTCGCAGACCGATTTCACAGTCCGTCTGGCACAACCCCTAAGACTGAGAGGAAAATGGAAAGTGGGACTAGCAGAAGTTCACTTACCGGTGAGCTGGTACAATGTGGATGGTTCTAACGACACATATGAATATTACGCCCCTGCCACCCCTGAAGAATACAGGAAAATCAAACTTAAACCGGGTAAAATAACTCGAATGGAGCTGTTGTCTCTCCTCACCACACAGCTCCCCAAAGAAATAATAGTTTCCTATAACGGTGGTTACTGGGTATTCAAACCGAGTGAGGGGTACGGACTGATGTTTCCTAAAACGAATTTCGGTAAACTTCTGTGTATCGGCGAGGGAGAAGTTGACAAACCCTTCCACCAACGATTTGCCAGCAAACTTTGCAATACACCAACTTTCGACATAGATGACGAGTGTTATTTCTACGTGATCCCACCAGGTAGTTTCCAAGAACGAAAGGTACCCCATGGACGATACGAAACTGTCGAATCGTTATTCGATGCAATGAACCAGATGTTACCCTACAGGCTGAGAAAAGCTTACCGTTTCAAGCAGCAGGCAGATCACACCGTGTTGATGGATACAGACAAGTCGCATTACATTAAATTTCCTCGATCGAACCCCGGATTAGGTGACATGCTAGGAATTGCTAAATTAGATATACCACTGAATAAAGTCCTGGGTGACTATCCCATCGATATGAACAGAGGAATGTATGGTATTTATTTGTATTCAGATCTGATTGCTCCTCAGTTGTTAGGCGATACTCACGGTGAACTGTTGCGTGTCGTGAATCCTGCCGTCAGAACCAGTAATAACGAAGCCATTGTTGCTGTATATCAACAGCCTGATTACTACCCCCTTGCAAGGAACAGTTTCGAGAGTGTGAGAATCTTCCTTCGTACCGACACCGGAGAACCGCTGCATTTTAAATTCGGTAAAGTTTTAGTCAAGTTACATTTCTGTCATGAGGGTTAAATTCGTTCCCCCTTCCGCAGACGCCTACGTGAGCTACTACAAGAGCCAGACAGGGAAGGGTGTGTTCCGTGGTCCTCGTTATCAGAGAGGCGACGGGCTAGGAAGCATCTTTGCTAGGATCGGACGTTTCATCAGCCCTCTCGTACGACCTGCGCTGTCTACCCTGCGTAAGGGCGGGCTACGGTTCGTTTCAGAGATGTCCCAGGGGCAAAACTTCAAATCTGCAGCCAAAGCCGGGCTCCGTGAAGCGGGTGCCGACCTCTTGCAGCGTGCCAGTTCAAAGCTGCAGGGAGGGAAAGGAATAAAACGTCGTCGTCAGCATCCCAAGGTTCATAAAGTGAAGAGACACTGTACTGTGCAGGACGTGTTTTCATCATGAGCATTCAGAAAATTCACGCTGATTCTGGCGACTGTGCCAATTCAGAACTGGATCTGTTTCTGGTTCCACCCACTGTCTCACAATTAGAAAGAGGCTGTTATGTCAATTATTTACCTGTGGCTTCCCTGGAAGGTAATGCACCACTCGAATTCATCGTGAAGGGGACTGACGATTACATCGATCTATCTCGATGTCACCTACGTCTCGTCTTGAAAATTGTAAAATCTGATGGTACAGTACCGTCGGAAGTGATTGCCCCCTGCAATCATTTCTTCCACGCCCTCTTCAGCCAGGTAGACGTCTTCCTCAACGATCATCTCGTGAGTGCTTCTCACACCCTGTACCCCTACAGGGCGTATCTAGAGACTCTATTGAATTACGGGGCCGATGCCACACGAAGTCAGCTAGGCACCTCGCTCTGGTACCTCGACACCCCAGGTAAAATGGAACTGACCAGCAGGGAGAATGAGGGGTGGCATCAACGCAAGGGGTACGTCAAACCAACAGGTATCGAACTCATCTCGTGGATCCACGCTGACCTGTTTAATCAAGATCGTTACCTACTCAATCAAGTCGACCTGAGACTGCGTTTGCTGAGATCCAAACCCGAATTCTGCCTCATGACAGGTGAAGCAGACCCCTCTTACAAAGTACAGATACACGAAGCTGAATTTTTCGTGCGTAAAATCAAACCCACTTCGGGTGTCATCCTTGCACACGCTCGCCTGCTGGGTTCGGAGAGTGCCAAGTACCCTCTGCGAAGAACGGATTTACGTATGTTTTCCATCGCTTCAGGCCTGACAAGTGTGAACCGTGACAATTTATTTCTCGGCCAGCTCCCTGTACGGCTTGTACTGGGTATGCTGGAAAGTACCAGCCTGAATGGATCGTATGAAAAAAATCCCTTCAACTTCCAACATTTCGACCTAAACTACATCAGTCTTCACATAGACAGTGATCATCAGTCCTACACCCCCGACTTTGCGAATGGGCGCTATCTCCGCTGTTACCAAGGATTATTGGAAGCTGTGGACGCCTGGAAATCCGATAGTGGTATTAACTTATCGCGAAAAGCCTATGGAGAAGGTTTTACATTATTCGGATTCCAATTGACCCCCGAGCAACGTGAATGCAATCAAGTATTTTCTTTAATAAAGAGTGGGAGTGTGAGAGTCGAATTAAAGTTTGCCAAGCCGCTACCCGCATCGGTCACTGTGATCCTGTATGCCGAGTACCAGAATTTGTTGGAAATCCCATTGGATCGTAAAGTCCTGTTTGACTACAGCTCATGAATTCCTATCAGTTAGAATCCATCCTTTCGATGTTACCCACAAGTCTAGGAGTGTTCCCCCGTGACAGACTACCTCACAGAATCAATCAGTCAGAAGCCTTGTTTATCTACAATACCGATCCGTCCTCCCTGCCTGGAACCCACTGGATAGCGGTTTACAAGAAAGGAGTGCAAGTAGATCACTTTGACCCCCTGGGTACGAGTCCCGATGCCTCCATGCAAGAATACTATAGTCGACTAGGCATACGTCACGTCTTACACCCCTCGATACCTCTGCAGGACCCCCTGGGAGACACATGCGGTGCTCACTGTCTGTATTTCCTGTTTAAAAGATCGTGTGGTTCGACTCTTCCCACAGTACTGCATCGTGATTACACGTGTCGAGTAGACTTTAACGACTGCATGGTGGTGCGATGGCTCTCCGCACTCCTTCAAATATTATAATTGCAGCACCTTCACAGTGTGGGAAGACGACTTTCACTCTGAAACTCATCAAAGAAGCAGCTCAAGTATTCGAACCCCCACCCCAGCGTGTCGTTTACTGCTACGGTGAGTGGCAGCCTGCCTTTGAACCCTTCAAGAAAACGGTGGAATTTTATGAAGGACTACCTACAGATCTGGAATTTGATCCTCACAGACCTACACTTCTGGTACTGGATGACTTGATGGAACAGTCTGTAGCCAGTGAGCGCATATCACAATTGTTTATTCGTGGGGGTCATCATAAAAATATCACGATTGTCCTGATCTTACAAAATCTGTTTTTAAAGGGAAGACATTCGAGGACTATATCGCTCAATGCTCACTACATGTTTTTATTTCGCAATTGTCGGGATGCATCACAAATAACCCACCTGGCGAGACAAGTGTACCCCCATCAATCTAAACTCCTGACGGATGCCTATAGACTGGCTACACAGGCAACCTGCGGTTATTTGTGTGTTGACCTTCACCCCAGAACGTTGGACAGTGAAAGGCTCCGTGCAAAGATTCTTCCATCAGAAGAACCCGAAATACTTTACGTTCCAAATGAAAGTTAAATCTCAAGGTCCGTTCCTTCAGTGCTTACCAAAGCTAGGGGGAAAGCTGCGCACAGCTCTGATGAAGCACATCTCCGACCCCCAGATGTATGCTCTATGTGAAGTGTGTTCCAATTTCTTAAAAGGAAATATACCTGTTTCCCACAGAGTATTAAAGAATTTACGCCAGCACAAGACGGTCATAAGGAGTCTAGCGTCCAAACGTGCATCTTTACGTCACAAGAAGCATCTGCTACAGCGTGGTTCAGGGTTCATTATACCCCTGCTGACTGCTGCCCTCCCCCTGTTGGTTTCGCTATTTAAAAAAAAATGATTTCTGTAAAAGCTGTGCAGAGAAAAAACATAAGAAAAAAAGTATGTGATTTGGACTCAGAGATGAAGAAAATATTGGAGTCTGACGATGCTGACGATAAATCTGAAAAGTATCTGACTGCTTTGAAAAATTATTTGTTATTCTCAAAACAGCTTGACACTCCACATGAACTAAAAGTCAACATCCCCAGAAGCACTATAGCTGAAGAGCGCCCGCCAAAAGACATTGCTGTACCCATCCGACGTAAGAAAAGAAAATTATCCGAGTGGTCAGCATATTGAAACCTTCTGTAAAATCCAAGCCCTGTGCGCTTGAAGATTTGTGTTAAAAAACCCATGTATTTAAAATGTGCATTACAAAATATCCAATAAAAGAAAGTAAAACTGATATTTGCATCTCTTGCTTCATTCACTCTTCTACTCCATTCAGTTAATTAGTTTTACAAATCCGTGCAGTGTCCCCCCAAACACCGCTGGAGTAGTTCTCTAAGCACGGATGCATCCAGGCTTCTCATTGGTCCGTCTTCGGAGCGCTCTAAGCTTGGATGCACCGGTGGTTTTTATTGGCTGGCGTCAGTATGCGCTGCTCTCGCTCGCACTGTGGAGCACGGCATTGATAAAACTTTCCCCCCTGCCGTAGTGTGTTTCAGCTAGGTAATAAAGAGGCAGATTTTTTGAAACCTTTTTTATTGAAACAATTCACAGACAATAATTTACATGACATATCCAATGCTGGACAGTAAAACAATGACAGATCCGCTGTAGTTTTAAATACAATAAGTTAAATACAGTAATTCAAAAGCTGACGACGCCTCAGTGCTGGGTCATTACGTGTGAAATACTAAGGTTCACTAGGAACATTGAAATAATAAGTTTAAAAAGGTCTGTTACGGATACAAGATCCACTACAGATACTGAAATAATAAGGTTCCTTAGGAACATTGAAATAATAAGTTTAAAAAAAAAAAAGGTCTGCTACGGATACAAGATCCACTACAGATACTGAAATAATAATAATAATAAGGTCCCCTAGGAACATTGAAATAAATAAAGTGTGCAGTGAAATAATAAGGTTCACTAGGAACATTGAAATAAATAAAGTATGCAGTGAAATAAATAAAGCGTGTAATGAAATAATATTTACACTGGTGAGCAACGAAATAATATTTACACTGGTGAGCAACGAAATAAAGTTGTAATACTATGCACACTGAAATAATACATGAAGATGCAATAATAAATAAATAATAAATTAGTTTACAATAATACATTAGTGTACAATAATAAATAAAACTGTGCAATTACTCATCCATGAGTTGGATAAGGGTATCCAGGCCCAGGTCATTGTAACCATAAGGTACAGTGAGAGTCGAACCCGGGCTGAGATACCGCTTATCGAGGTTAGCCTTAAACCTTTTTACCATGGGCCTGTTCGTAAGTGACCCATCCACTTTATTACGAACCACATTAAAGGGGACTACGAAGGTCTCGCTGGCTGGGGAATTCCCTAGGACCATGGATTTTAGAAGTTCAAAATTATATTTACACCTGTTTTGCTTCGTGAGAGATATGCCCTTGGCGCGAAGAATTTCATCGCCGTTGCTCAACCGAAGGGCATAACTCTTGGCCCCGGCACTAATGTAGTCCGTGATGTGTACACCGGGGCCATACTTTGAAGAAATTTCGTCAACGAGACCTCCAAGGAAGGGATTTTGTGATGGTGTGTAGGTGTCGCGAGGAGACGTTGTATAAATCACCGAATCCGTGTCAGAATACATTGCACGACTATCTAATTTCGATAGAAGCTCGTACAGCTTTAGTCTGGCGTGACTCGTCACCATTGCAGCGAGAATCAGGCTTCCACGGGTGTTCGCTGGAGTGGCAGACTCCGCCGGCTTGTGCGTGACAAGCACGGCCTGATCACTGATAACAGCGACGTCAGTGATGACTAGCGATGCGTCCGTCAAGAGCTCCATGTACTTGACAGGACAACTCACAATGGTCGTCTGGGTTCGACTCATGTTCTGCGCATGCTTCCCCCATGACGAATTAAGCGAGACCTTGGAAAGAGTTCGCTTAAGGTTGTTTTTCTCAACTTCCGAGGGGAGGATCCGAACCCCCTCTGCCTGGAAGAAGGCCTCACAGAAGGCTTCCTTTTGCTCCTCGGTCTGCACGTCAGGGGGAAACCCGGAGTAGCGCTGCTTCAGTCCCAGAAAAGTGTCTATGTACCCAGCATAGACACCTCCCTTTTTTGTTGTAGGGTCATATTGCAGGATGGTATTAAAGTGCCACACATCGTGGAACTGGAGAAGTCTGTAGCCAGCACGCATCGCAGCGTAAATTTCGAACGTAGGCCAAGATCCTGTCAATGCGCGCTGGTTCACGGTGTGCCGACAAGGGGGTGCCAGCTGTCCATCCGCACAGATCCTACAAAGGGGAAAAAGCAGCTTCCCATTACACCTATAGGGCAGTACAGGGATGAATAAACCGTCGGGGGGTAACAGTGTGGCGTGTGCAATGCCAAAATAGTGGTCGAGGTCCGTGGCGAAATCGGAGGTGATCCGAACCGGGTGACCTTTACCGAATGCAGCCTTCTTGCAAACATAGGGGTACAGGCTGTTGTAATCAACGTAGTTAAGGCTACATCCTAAGTCAACCGATGCAAAGATGGAGAACACCTCCACGCGCCCTCCGTAGAGGTAGTCACGGGCCCCTATACGCCTGATAGGCTCGACGGATTTATAAATTAATGCGATGGACTGGTTTTTGCGCATCAACTCGTCGAATTCGTGCTCCCACATAATTTTGCATGTGTACCCGTTCATCAGCACTTTCAAGGTCTCAAGACGATCCATGGTCCGGGTGTTTAGCAGACCAAATGGCTTTCTCGTGCGCTGATCTATTTTTTCAGGTTTGAAACATTTCAAGCAGTGATGAAAGTAACAACCTAAAAACTCGTAATAACAACGGGTACTGTGGCACACGCCGTCCAATTTGTACTGCCCTATCTTATACTCACCTCCGGGTGATCGCGCAGTTTGAATTTCGATGTTGTCCTTGGAAGCCTCATACTCTAACCACGCGAGAGCTTTCAAGGACTGCCGGTCGTTACTCGCCGAATACCCTTGGGCGGGACACACACCGAGGGTATTCTTTTGCAAAAACTTTCCACGGAATATGCGAAGGCAAGCACCGGCAATAGTCAGGTCACGCGCAAATGGGTCTACACCTGTGAGATTTAAAAATTCCTCACGGAAAGCTTGGGCGCCTCGCCGCAGCAGCTCTGTATCTGCCTTGCAGTAATACAGAAGCTGCTGTTGAAAATCCCAGGGTTCAAGGCTTGCTGCGGCATACCACTCATTGAATGCTGACAGAGTTTCAGGCTCCATGTCTTCCGGCTGGAAAAAAAGCCGATCAGGGATGGGTCCTGTATATTGTAGATTTTCCTCCTTCACAAATTTAAAGGGGAAAAAGCCTTTCACCGTCTCCAAGTTGAAGGTCTTCGTGAATGATCGAAGAGGAGCCTGAATAAAGGATAACGTGTCGATAAACCTTATTTTAAGGCCAGGTAAAAATATACCTAAAATCTTGGATCCATCGAACACGAGATCCGGTTTTAAAAATTTTCTGTACAGGTAACTAATGATGAACATGCCGTCAAAGCCTTTGAGATTATGCGCTAGGACTGTGGCATCCTTGAATCGTTGAACCCCGGGACGTTCTTCGGCTAGAATCCAATCCATAAAGGCGTCCGTTTCCGGGAATGAAGCATAGACCCACTCGTCGTCCACTTGGTATGTGACCACACACAGTATCGGTTTCAGCAATCCGTCGGCACACTGCACAGTCTCTACATCAAAGTAGAGATAAGTCTGACCGACAGGGTCAATCTTGCAGGGCTCGACGAATTTTAAAGTGTCAACCTTGCAAACGTGTTTTTTCAGGGGATCGTACATGTTGATGCATTTAACACAGCGATGTTGTGTCTGACATGCCTTCAGCAGATGCGCCTGAAAGCATTCAGCCCCGCGCAAATACACACAACACACTGTGCAGAGCAACAACTCCCCTGCATGAACCACATCGGTTGACAGGCACCTGTTGCAGGTCCCCTTGCAAACGTGCCCATTGTTAGACCCCTTTAAACATTTCGGACAGAATTGCTTAACCCCGAAAAACCCTGATGGCTTGGTAATCACATCGTAATGCCCAGCACTAAACAATAAATAAAGGTTGTCCCCTCCTTCGGGACCAATGAAGATGGGGAGGAAGGCGTCGTCAGCAGAATACACTACAATCCGGTATTGCACCATGTGCGCTTGAAACAATTGTACTTCCGGGAGTCCGCAGGGGGCAACAGGGACCCCGGCATCCAGGTGAAGCTTAAGGGCCTCCGTCTGCTGCAAAGGGTAGCGGTAGTCCCGGATTCGGACATACGTGTTCACCAGCCCTTTATTTTTCAAGCAGAGCTCTCGTGCGACGACGAGAGCCCTTGCAAGACAGATCTCATCATTATTAATGATGCTTCGGACACTACCCTTCCTGCTGGCGAAAGACTGAATGTCGACAAGGCTGCGTTTCTCCGGCCCGGCACGTCTCCCAATACCGCCGCTGCCGACCCTGTCCAAGTCCGCACAGACGAAGTCAAATTCTAGTTCACTCCCAGGACCGAGAGATTCATTTGACTGCACTACTTTGTCTAATGCAGTCATGAATCTCTCACCCGTCAGGGCATTACGCCGAATTAGGGACAGGTTGACGGGGTTTTTCAAATCCCGGGAGCGTAAGCATAGCCGTACATGGCTATATTCGCCTGTGGGGACGATATCGGCTAGCATCCGCTCGTGCAAGTCGTGCAGGACCGGAATGAAATTATGGGGCTGTACATCCTCCATTCCGCCAAGCCGCACACTTGTTGAGATAAACTGTGTGCGAAACTTGGCGGAGTTGTAGTGGCGTGTGTTCACAACGGTGTAGTAAGGTGCTGCTGCAGCAGGTCTGACTGTGGATGGTCCTGGACCGTTGAAGGACTCGACAGACCTAGATAGATAATTTATTCTCAGAATATGCAGTACTTTACGTGTTTTTTTTTATCTTAGAACTGAAGTTATAATGCTGTATTGCTCAGATACACGTTTTTAAAGTATTACATTTTTAAAGTATCACATTTTCCCCAGATACACACTTTTAAAGTATTACATTTTCCCCAGATACACACTTTTAAAGTATTACACTTTTAAAGTATTACATTTTTTAAAGTATCACATTTTCCCCAGATACACGCTTTTAAAGTATCACATTTTCCCAGATACACGCTTTTAAAGTATCACATTTTCCCCAGATACACACTTTTAAAGTATTACATTTTCCCCAGATACACACTTTTAAAGTATTACATTTTCCCCAGATACACACTTTTAAAGTATTACATTTACTAATATTCTTCTTTATACATAGTTTGTCCAATAAAAATCATATATATATATAGAAATTTTTCCTACAGTACAAGTCTGAGAAAAAAAAAAATGTTCCACGGGGGTAAACACTCGAATATGGAAAAATTTAACAGTTGTAATAAAAGACAACACACATTGCTAGTATAATTTTACCTACAGTACAAGTCTGAGAAAAAATGTTCCACGTGAGTAAACACTCGAATGTGGAAAAATTTAACAGTTGTAATAAAAGACAACACACATTGCTAGTATAATTTTACCTACAGTACAAGTCTGTGAAAAAATGTTCCACAGGAGTAAACACTCGAATGTGGAAAAATTTAACAGTTGTAATAAAAGACAACACACATTGCTAGTATAATTTTGCCTACGGTACAAGTCTGAGAAAAAATGTTCCACGAGAGTAAACACTCGATTGTGGAAGAATTTAACCGTTGCTAGCTCGAGCAAAAGGTCTAATCAAATATTTAACTAATTTATAAGTAGAATAAAGAAAGTAAAATGGCTTTACAGCCTATAAAACTATATATGCTTTAGTAAATGATTGAGCCGTTTAAGACCTGCTCAACATCAAATGAAATTTCATCTACCTGACTGCAGAGCCGCTGAAGACTCCCGAGGTAACGTCATCACCGGCTACTTCGTTGAGGGGGACGCCATGGCCCACGATAGGCGTCGGGGTCTTGACAGCAGCGTCCTTGAAACGCGCGTCATTGGTTGAGACGGCATCAGCTGCGGGGGCCGCGCGGTCCGGAGCATTGATGGGTCTAGAAAGATAATTCCGTTTCAGAATATGCAGAACATTTACATGTTTTTCATCTTAGAACAGAAAAGACAATATGCAGTACATTTACTAGCATGATCAAAATATCTAAGTAACTAAAGTTTGAAAATTAGGTTTTAGAATAAAAGACAGCACAGTTTGCTAGCCTGAGCAAAAAAAAAAAATCTAAGTAACTATTTAACTAAAGTTTGAAAATGACTTTACTAGATAGAAACAAATATAAATCTCTATATTGAAACAGTTATGTTGTGATAAAAGACAGCACACAGTACATTTACTAGCATGCACAAAAAATCTAAGTAACTAAATTTAGCATTTAGAATAAAATGACTTTACAGGTTAGAAACAAATATAAAACTCTATATTGAAACAGTTATGTTATGATAAAAGACAGCACGCAGTACATTTACTAGCGTGAGCAAAAAATCTAAGTAACTAAAGTTAGCATTTACAATAAAATGACTTTACAGGTTAGAAAACTCGATGTACGTTAATAAATAGCTGAGTTTCTTAAGGACAACGTTAAATAAAATTTCATTTACCTAGTTGCCGTTGAAGGGAGCGCATCAGGCCGGAGGACAGCGGGTGGTCTCATCTCCGTTGCTGCTTTTGCCGCGGCGATGCGCTTCCGGTGGGTGAGGGACATCCTCATAGTCCTCTGCCGTAAATCCTGCCCTGCCTCCAACTGACGACACGGACGTTTTGCATGTTGGGGATCCTCCATGGGCAGGCTTCTTTTGGAGACATCATCTAGGGTCTTCACTGATTTTAGGAGCATTTCAAAATGCTCCATGTCCGTAGTTTTCCTAGATAGATAATACGGTCTCAGAATATGCAGTACATTTACTAGCGCGATCAATATATCTAAGTAACTAAAGTTTGAAAATTAAGTTTTACAATAAAACTCTATGTTGATCAGTTTGTTACCCCGAGCAAAAGATCTAATTAAATATTTAACTAAAGTTTGAGAAAAAATTTAACAGTTTGCTAACCTGAGCAAAAGATCTAATTAAATATTTCACTAAAGTTTGAGAAACAATTTAACAGTTTGCTAACCCGGGCAAAAGATCTAATTAAATATTTCACTAAAGTTTGAGAAACAATTTAACAGTTTGCTAACCGGGGCAAAAGATCTAATTAAATATTTCACTAAAGTTTGAGAAACAATTTAACAGTCTGCTAACCTGAGCAAAAGATCTAATTAAATATTTCACTAAAGTTTGAGAAACAATTTAACAGTCTGCTAACCTGAGCAAAAGATCTAATTAAATATTTCACTAAAGTTTGAGAAACAGTTTGCTAACCCGGGCAAAAGATCTAATTAAATATTTCACTAAAGTTTGAGAAACAGTTTGCTAACCCGGGCAAAAGATCTAATTAAATATTTAACTAATTTATAAGTAGAATAAAGTAAGTAAAATGACTTTTACTGGATAGAAACAAATATAATATTCTATGTACGTCAGTAAATGATTGTGTCTTAAGGACAACATAGCATTAAATAAAGTTTTATTTACCTGTTAGCTGTTGATGATCCAGCAGGAACTTGCTCAGTAGACATCTTGGGATAGTCAGCAGCGTTGATAACTCAGTACAGAAGCTAGCAATGGAATGTCCTTGGGCTGACTTGACCACGTATATATACACCCCCAAATCCCACTATCTAATACGTGTCACAACAAGATCAGAATAACGTGGACTGTCCAGCGAGTGACACGTCACTTACCCTTAGAGAGCAACAATCACAGGACACTCAACCCTAGGGCGATTGCATCATGTGTCACGAGATGTTTCGTTGCTACCTGACACGTATGTGTATGACTCCACGTACGACTTCAGGAATGCCTTTTCCATTGCAGGTTGGTTCTTGTTAAGAGTGAAGCTGTGGTAGCGCGTTCGACTCTCGTTGGCCGGAGAGAAGTTTTTTTTTTCGATAAAACGCCTCTACAGAAAACTGTTTTATTTAATAAAGGTAAGGGAATTTTGACGAGTGTTTAATTACTAGGGAGTTTAATAGCAGGGAATTTTAATTATAAAGGAATCGTTTAGTCGTCCTGGATAAATGAATAGCAAAGAGTTTTAATTACTAAGGAATAAATACAACTCTGCGAGTTGATTTACAATTTGAGATCTGCATTCAAAAGAGTTCAGTGCTAGTGTTGGCTTTGATGTAAGAAATACATAGAAAAAGCTAGTTATAAAGAATGGTAGGTCGGACGGAATCCACAGAGCGAGGGACGATTTTTTTTTTTTCGGGTGAAACACATCTACAGAAAAACTGATTTAACCTTGGAGTGATTTTAATAAAGGTGAGGAATATTATGACGAGTGTTTAATTACTAGGGAGTTGATTAACGGAGTTTGAAAATTTTTCCACTGCAGACGTGTGTTCTAAAAGCAGATTTAACATGTCATCCCTACGAATAATTTAAACCATTATTAATTTCACCCTATGGTATTTTCTATGGAAACAGTAAGAGTAAAATGAGTTTCAACTGTAGGATGATTTTTAATAGAGGTAAGGGAATTTTGATGAGTGTTTAATTACTAAGGAATTTTGTATCATCCTTTTCTGTACAATTATTCTAAGACCAGTCAATCGTTCCATGCAATTATTCTGAGACTTGCATCAGCCGAGTGAAGGAGTGGGGCCTTAAAATGGTCAACCAGAGGGTTTTTCATAAGGGGGAGGGCTTAAAATATAGGTAGGACGACCGTGGGGGCCGAAAACGAGAAATTAGACTTAAAATAAAGAGGTTTTTGGGGAAAATAGTATTTCTCACTGTCGACAGATGGCGCCAGAGGGCTTTTAATAAGGGGGAGGGCTTAAAATATAGGTAGGGCGACCGGGGGGTCCGAAAACGAGAAATTAGAGTGAAAATAAAGGGTTTTTTGGGAAAATAGTACTTCTCACTGTCAACAGATGGCGCCACTGAGGGGGGAGGGGGGGTGAAAGGGGGAGAGGAATTATTAATAAAGGTCGGTTACGTAATGATTATGTAATGATTACGTCATGTTGCGTCATAGGGGGCGTGGTCGGTGACGTCATAGGGGGCGTGGTCGGTGACGTCATAGGGGGGAAAGCACTAGTGGGGGATCCCTCGGGTGTGATGATACTACTGCCGCTCAGAGGTAAAGCAACCCAACCTTTCCAAGCCCATCGGTATCCCCTACTGACCGTGGGCAGGACGGGGGAGTTTTGAGGAGATAAATCTCAATGCTGACCCAGCTGGGACTCGAACCTGGGAACTGCAGATTACGAACCTGGCGCGCTATCGACTAAGCCACCCCTAGTTTTTTTTTTTAAGACTTTAGATCACTGTTCACTAGTGTTTCTGGCTTAGAATATTTTAAACCAGAAAACAATTTGAATATTTTTGGGATTAGTATTAATAAAATATTATGACTCGTGCTTTCGAAATCTCCAGATGGTTTTTGTTTGACCATTAGATGTTAATAATATTGGAAAACCGCGAAAAAAAACATTTACTCTTGAAAACGAGCATTTCATATTCATTTCATAGACTTTATATTTGAGGTTTTGGGATTTAATTTGGTATTAGTTTTGGTTTGTTTCAAATGGCAAATTTTTGCTGCAGAATGAGCGAAATTTAGGGTCATGTATAATTGAAAACCTCAGGATTTAGTTGAAGACTAAAATAAATTTCCCCGATAGTGCGGATAAATTGTCACTGTAGCTCCTGAACATTCATGCAAAAATACTTTTGGCCCCGACATCTGAACTTTTCTCGATTATATATTACTCGAAAAGCTTGCACATTTAGCTTCTTTGATGCAATTGATTGCATTTTTTTTCTCTTTGTAAGCCGTCCCGTGGCCGAGTGGTTAGCGCGCTTGGTTGTTGTTGTAGAAATGTTGTATAAAGAATCCGAATACGCAAACTTTTCTAACAATGTACAAATGATGCAAATTTCATGGTTCAAGAGGAACCATAAGATACTTTTTACTGAAAAAAAAGCCTTCAGGGCCTAGATTGTAAAATTTTCTTTTTGTTGTGAAACGAAAATTCGTTTTTTTTTTTTGCTCTAACCTACCGTATATCTGTTAGAAGTAGATGGAAGCCTCACACCAAGGTAATTCGACTATGCTTTTTAAAGTGCACATATCATCGTCCAGTTAAAAAATATATCGCTCTTTGTAGGGACTCGGCAGAAGAAGTATGGGCCAGAATCGCCATTTTGGCGGCAAGGCTTCTCTCGTGTAGCGACATAGCGCTAGCGGCGAAATCAGTTTAGGGAGCCAGATGAAGGAAGGCGACAAGAGTCGGCCTGGCACTGCGATCATGTCCGTCCCTGATTGGCCGAGACACCCTAACGTCCCCGAAGGACACGTGACATCATGGTTTGAACTAAGACTTGCGCGCGGACCACGAGACTGTTCTGATGTTAGACGTTTAAGCTTTGTCTGTTCTAGCGGTGGGACCGCTGAGGCTCGTTATAGCCTGTGTTATATTCGGCGAGTGACTGAACCGGGTGGGCAGTCACTGTATGTATATAATTATAGTGTTTGTAAATAAAAAAATTGTACATAGTTGAAATACACGAGTTTGTGTATTCGGCCACCTGAGTGATTATCCTGACAATATAAGGGCAGGTACCCTTCTACAAAGCTCTCACACACATAGTTTGTAAAAGAACTCAGCCCAGACAGCCCACACAGAACTCAGCCCCACAGAGTAAGAGTGCCGTCGACACTTTTATTAGTATTACACAAACTAGGGCCGGTTCTGGGAGAGGGGGGATTAAAAAATAAATAATACCCGTCAAGCAGCTGCTTGCCACAGGGGTCTGGCAGGAGCCTGTCAGTTTATATGCCATAGTAGAAGTTCTGTTAGGATGGCAGGACCTCAGCAGAAAAACAACATGAACATCCATGCCTTACCCGGGGCTCGAACCCAGGTCCTTTAGATCAATAGCCGATACCTCATTTTTGAGGATATTAGTAAGGGTAGAGGCAAAAAAAAAAATTATAAACTTGTTTATTTCATGCATTTTTCGAGAATTTTTTTTTAAAAGACCGAGTCCCGGATAAGGAATGGATGTTTGTGTTGTCTCTCTGCTGAGGCCTCCCCTTCCTTACAGACCTACTATGGCGTATGAACTGACAGGCTCCTGAGAGACTTCTGTGGCAAGCAGCTGCTTAAAGGGGTATTTTTTTAAATTTTTTTTTTATTTAAAGCGGGAGGGGGTACGATTATACTGCAATGGAAATCCAGTCTCTTCCCCCTCCTATTTTTTTTCTCGATCCGTGTTTGGCACACACTTACAACCCGAACATAATACTTATGTTACTGCCAATACCAGAATTATCCTCTTAATTAACAACTTTTTTAGTATATAAATATTTGGACATAGCTAAATATATAATAAAAAAAGACATTTTTGCACGAGGAAACTATTTTCAGCAAATGTAAAACGCAATGTATGAAAAATGTTAAATTGATGCATTATTATCCGAGAATAACTTCCATTGCCAGATCCATTAATCTTTATGAGTAGATGGCGGCATTTTGATAACTTTACTGTTATACGGAAGTTATTCGTTCGAAGTTAATTTTCAGCTTTACAAGATGTTGCATTTATTGGTGAGTATATATTTTGTTTTACGACGAGCCTTGTTGTAGTTAATCTATATAACAACAGAAAGATAACATTTTTATAAATTGGTACGAATGTCATTTCTAGATTACAATAGTGAAACGTAAATCTGTTTATTTTCCTACTTAAAAATAAATATACCCGTTGAAAAGTAGTATTTGTACTTTGGTTTAGGTCGCAATATTTGTTGTCTTCTACAGGTATACTGTTTCTATGGAAATTATGCATTTTACAAGCAAATTTTAAATCTTTTGTTACAAAGATTGTTTTAAAATATGTTCTTTAACTTCTAAATTATGATAATTCTAATGTATTCCTACTGCTTAGTAGATATTGATGTCTGTAGATTTGCACTGAGCAACTAGTTTTTTCTCAAAATTATTTTATGGTGTCTTAACGTTGTAAATTAGGGTAAAATGCATAACAGAGGTGATATTAGTTTCACCACTTTGAGATGCACTATATTTGTAAGATTTACCACAAAGATTTACAACAGGTTACAGAACTGCCTTCCTAAATGTGCAAAACTTTTATATTTAGATTAGATTTTCAATACTGAAAATTTACCGAATGATTTACATCATAATAAACTTTATTGCAGTTATTCGTTCGCTGTAAATGTAGGATTAGGAGTGTTTTCACTGACACCATATCCTTGGGAAGTGTCGTTGTATCACTCACTCTTCAAAGAAAAGCTGTAATCAAAGCCTGTTTTAAAAACTAGCAAAAAGGAATTCGATTGCTATTTGAATGCAATATATTATTGCCAGTTTGAACAAGCAAGCCCAAGTTTGCCTGTTCAAAAAGAGAAAAATTCTCAACTATCTGTATGTGTATATTCTGCTAACGGCAAAAATGAATTTTAGCGTGTATTAATTTATTGCTATAGTAATATACACTAACTATTAATCAATGGTTACTTTTTCCTTTCCTCTCAATTTTCCTTGATCATTTAAAAAAATAATGCTAATTTCATGGAAGTGATCTAGCTCTCTATGTGACTCAGTCCCAGAAACCTTAAGTTGTACGTATGTGTATTTGAGATGGGTACTGGAGTTTGCGTTTTGAACATACCCGATTTTTCGTATTTATTATATGAAAAGGGTGAAAGAAGTTTTTGTGCGTGTCAGATTTTATTAATTTTCTTCCATTCAAAATAAAAAACGGGTTAAAACTTTTGTGCATAAAAGTAGGTCTTAAAACGTCTCAAAACTCTACTGCGTTTTTCCCAATTCAAAAATAAATGATTAATTCTGGTGTAAAACAGTTTTGTAATGGACTCTTTATTGCGGAATACTACTATTCTACTGTTACCTAATGCACCGCCTAATGTTAAGTGTATGGAGTTGTGAGTTGGTCGAGACGCACGGATATATTGAAGCTAGGTGGTGTATGAACACAATTAGGCGTTGCCGGAAGCGAGTTTTATCTGGCTATTTTTTCCATAAAGTTCTTTAAGTGCGGTTTTGCAGTGCATTTTTTAAAGATTTTGCGTTATTTTTATTGTTTACCTTGCTTAGAAACGTTGTTACACGCTTTAGAAAATTACTGTTGTGCAAAATTAGTCACCGCCTACGGATGGGGCTGTGAAAGTTGACAGCACTTTTTATATTTGCAACATAAAGGACAGCGAAGAATCCAAGAAAAAACTAGTTTCTAAAAGGCTTCGCATACAAGAGCATGTTCTACGAAGACCAAAGTCACTGCTCACTCAGAGTTAGTACAATCACACAAGTTTGCCTTCTGGAACAGTAGCTAGTCCCCAATCACTATGCCAATTAAGGTCAAATAACTCGACTGGTTATCAAATATGAATAAAAAACGGCACGTGATTGTTTTTGAAGTGTACTGAATAATTAGTATTATGCCTCTTTCTTACTGAACTGTTAGTCGGTACTTGAAATAAACTTAGAGTCAGAAAACTTATTTCACAAATTAAAATCATGTCATCCTTTGTCCTCCATTTCTAGCTCTTTTGCCCTTCTTTTAGAACATTGGCATCTGGTAACCTTAAGCGTACACTGCATCGTAGCAAAAATAATTTTTGGAAGAGATTATTTTATTGCGGGAGAATATGATATCTGATAAAAAGTATTTCATATTATGTCATATTCTCCCTCAATAAAATAGACACGTGATTATTTTGAAGTGTACTGAAAAATTGATTAACCCCCTTCTGACTTTTAAAACGTTTTAAATATTTAATTGCATAGTTGATCGTAGATCAATAATGATGTTCCTAGCAATACAGAACCCTTAACCATCTCCATCTCAGGTTGTGCCTAATTGGCATGAGTTTAAAAACAAAAGGTAAACCACCCTTGGGTGGGTCCCGAAGGGCAAGTAACTAAAAGAGCAAAAAGCAAGATATGATCGCACAAGAGACCTAAAATGGATAGCTCTCCTCAGAGAAGGCCATCATTTTAGGCCTCTTGTACTTGTTCAAGAACGAACTCGACGGATGCGACGTTCGAACAAATATATTCTCCCGCGATAAAATAGTCTCTTTATTCCCTAAACCCAAAAAACAAAGGTAAGTATACCGAAACAATTTTTTTAAAATGTACCGCCGATCCCGCACTTAAGCTCTAAATTATCCAATCAGCTAAAAACTAACACCTTTTTCTTTTTTTGGTGCTCAAATAATTACCCCCCCCCCCCCCCCTGAAAACTAATCTCTGTACAGATAGCGCTTGGTGTATAGGTGGCAAAACAACTATGCTCTACATGTCAACCTACGTAAAATAATCTTATTTTGCATCACAATTGTTTGTAGTGAAATTTAATCATAGGAAAAAAAGCTTTGTTGATTTTGACTGTACTAATCATTGCAAAAGAGACTGTAAATTAATAATATTCCGCAGGTAATTATAAAAAAAATTTTCGTCAAAAAAAAAATGCAGTAAGTGCTAATCAAAATGATGTTCTCAGAAGTATTACAAATTAGATCGGAGAGTAAAAAAAATGACAGAAAGAATTATTAATAATCGGAATTCTAGATTTTTTTCTTTTTTTTGTGGGGGGGGGTTCAAAATATTTATGAACAAAGAAATGTTAATTCGAAATTGTCCCGTTTCCAAGTGCGAAAAACTTCTTTAATTGCATGCGATTATAAGAAAATACTATAGTTATAAAATTAATTACAGCTGGTCTATATATGTATATAAAAGTAGACCGTGTTTTTTACTTTATTTAAAACGTGTAAAATATACTGCTCACAAAAATTAGGGGATATTTCTTCACTTCACATTCATTTTGAAATATCCCCTAATTTTTGTGAACAGTATAGTTCAAAATTTATATTAGGTGATTGTTAATTAAATCAAAGCATTTATTAGCAATTACAATTCAACATTAGCTAAATAGAAACAAAATATGATTTTGTAAAATTTTTTGTAATATGTACAATAAAAAAGAACTAAAATAATTCAAGAAATTTACTGTTTCTAAAAAACTGCCATCATTTTGCTGAAACAGATAGAGAAAAAGTATCTATAAATTTACCCCTTGAAAAGGTATAAATATATAAGCCTTTAATATTTTTGTTTTCTTGCAAATTAAAACTACATATTTTGCTGGTAATTAAAGTTTTTACAACCCTGAGGCAGTTTCGTCTGGAATTTGTTTTGAGATCCAAAACTCCAGCCATAATATTTTTGATAGAGAAATTTTTTTTTTGTAAAAAAAGGAAAAAAAATTACCCTTATAGTCCTACCATTTAAATACACCTAGTAGGAACAAGAAAGGAAACCAGTTTCTTTTTTTTTTTCTGATTAAATGCCGAGTTTTCCGATACATTATCTTAAAGCTACAGCCGTTTTGCCACCTATAGTAAGAGAATGTAATCGATTTGCGGTCTCACTCAAGCTCCGTAAAGCAGTCACTCCAGTTCTCTATATATCTAAATGACTTTCACGAAAAACTTTGTGAAAAAAACGTGGCTGCAGGAGTAGATATACTAAATAAAAACCAAAAATTGCTTTCAACTATTCAGCTAACTGAGTGGGACTGTTTAAGTAGACGGATTAGAGGGCTGTCGTTCGAGCTTAATATAAAATCGTATTAAGGGTAATCCGAATATGAATGAAAGAATAGGGAGGGGGAAGGCATGCCTTATCTCGCAGGGAAAAGCATTCGCCCAAAAGCAAATCGCATAACTAAAAATTTATCAATATTTCATCAGAGCAGGCCACAAAAAATCCGATTGGCAAATCGAGAAGTATCAGACGTTGAAACTAAATTTTTTTTAATAGCTGCATAGTGACTGCAAAACAGTATCAGGTCAATGTCTGTTGAAACCTTCGAGCTAATCCCTCGATTTAATTCCAATAAAAAAATGCAAACATGCACATACAAAATCCTCATGCAGCCATGAGCTATTATAGTACAAGAGTAATTTTTCCCTTTTAAGTCCAATTATGCCGAGGTTTCTTGTTAATACCATAGTTTTAAACGAATATACCCCTTTAGCATCGAATATCTAAAGCTGCAAAAAACAAAAAAATGAAATCAGACTAGCTGCAGACTTGGAGATTGAGCTTGCGTACGTGGTTCTAACTAGAGGCGCCTTCATGTCTGTGTAACGGAAGTAAAGGAATGGGTCGATTTTCCCGCCACACGATTTGTAACAACTACCTCCTTTCGGGGTCGATAACCTGTCAGCTGGGAAGCTACAGCGGTATGCACGAAGGGAATATTACGGAAGTTTAATATTCATTTAATCTTCCACATCATTTTAATAAAGCACTCATCCTTAAACGACTGCAGATGAAACATACATTTTATTTATCGCTTACCTGCGGAAACTAAATATTTTGATCAATGTTAGCAATAAATTACACTGGTTTACAAGGTTTTATAACATAAACAACTGTACTTGCCTTTAACTATTTTTCAGGTGCTGATTTCAGGCCTGGCCTTAAAAAATGGCTAGCATGTCGCATTTTTTTATGTTATTGGTCATTTTGACTCCTATTAAAATCTTCCTATACCAACATCTCCAGACAAACTGGAAGGATACTAGATATTTTACTTTTCATACTGACAACACTGATTGCCAAGTGGGAGAAAACATGTAGCAGTAACCTAACCTCAGACACCCATTTGTGTTGTTTTCATTGTAGGAGGAACACGTGCTATACGTTGAAGAGTGAATTTTGGCGTTTAAATGGCACAAGGAAGCGTCGCGGATATATTAATGTGCCAGATAAGTTTTGTTATGTGTGTGGAAATTATATTTTAAAATCCCAGGGTCGTTTTTTGACAAAAAAATGTGAAGAAAGTCTATAATTTGTATTTTGGATGTCGTGTTGGGGATCAGGACAAAACATGGGCTCCACATGTGTGCTGCATTTCGAGCTTTGTTGGCCTGAGTGAATGGTTGAAAGGTAAGATAAAATCCATGCCCTTTGTAGTTCCAATGGTTTGGCGTTTGCCGACTAGTCACTTGCATGATTGCTATTTTTGTTTAAAATGCCAGGCTTTTCAAAAAAGAACAAAAGCAAAATAAATATCTAAATGTGCCTTCAGCCATAAGGCCAGTTCCTCATGGAGATCTTCCTATACCAACACCTCCAACCAACTGGAAGGAGATAAATTCACATTCATCAGAGGAAGACTTTGAGGCACCTACAGATCCTGATCCTACACACACCCATAAAAAGTTAGATGAGCCTCATTTGATTCAGCAAAATTATCTTGTTTGAGACCTAGGACTTTCCAAACAACAAGTGAGGTTTTAGGTTCAAGACTTCAAGAGTGGAATCTTCTGGCCAAGGTTACCCGAGTTTCTCTGTTCAGAAAGAGAATTTTGGCTTTATCTGCTTATTACAAAATGCAAGATGGTTTGTGTTTCTGCACAGATATTTCAGGGCTGATGGAAGAAATTTGAACTCGCAACCATAAGGAATGGAATCTACAGGGTGATTCAAAACTTATCGTTCAAATTACGTGGGGAGGTAGAGAATACGTCAGGAAACCGATTTCACATAGGAAAGTATGTCCGCAAATGTACGCATGCGTATGTAGAGGGCGCTGTGTATACCCAACCAGTGTACAGCTCGCCCGACCACTCCCGCTGTCATCAGTGTATGAACTGACTTACTAGTGATAAGATGAATCGTTTTACGCATCAAGAGCTAGCGGATATGCATTTCGCATATGGGGCAGCTGGCGAAAGCGGCCGCCGAGCTAGACAAGTTTACGAAGACCGGTACCCCAACAGAATACCGCAGCATCAAATGTTTGCACGTGTGCATCGCAATCTGTGCGAATGTGGTTCACTGCACAGCAACATGCAGGATACGGGGAGAGGACGACTGACGCGGACTGTCAACATCGCAGAACAAGTCCTACAGTCCATCGAAGATAATCCGAATACCAGCACATGAGCTATTGCTCAGCAGCTTGGGGTCTCTCAGTCAGCAGTGTGGCGGATACTGCATGAGGAACGTGTGCATCCTTACCATCTGCAAAGGGTGCAGTTACTGCATCCTGACGATTATCCAAAGCGTGTGGAATTTGCACAATGGTTCATGCAGAAAGGTGCCGTGGACCCCAGTTTTCCAGCTTCTGTCCTTTTTACAGATGAAGCTTCATTCAGTCGTGAAGGTGTGTTCGATGCACACAATTCACATGTGTGGGCTTACAACAACCCGCATGGTACGAGAAGTCACGCTGCGCAACATAGTTTTGCCATAAATGTGTGGGCTGGAATCATTGGTGACTGTTTGTTGGGACCTTACTACCGCCCCGATTGGACGGCCGGAAATACCTAATATTTCTCGAGACAGTGTTACCGACTTTTCTGGGCGCTGTTCCTGCGCATATCCGCCGAGATATGTGGTATCAACATGAAGGGGCTCCAGCCCATAGCACAATTGTTGCGCGTGATTACCTGAACCGAACATTCGGAGCTCGATGGATCGGTAGAGGTGGACCAATCGCTTGGCCACCCAGGTCACCTGATTTATCGCCCATGGATTTCTTTTTGTGGGGTGCCATGAAATACCATGTGTACGAGACCCCCGTCGACAGTGAAATGGACCTTGTTGCACGAATAGTGGCCGCCGCAGGCATTGTCCGTGATATGCCAGGCTTTTTTGAAAATGTTCGGCGGTCAATGCAACGGCGCTGTGAATCCTGTGTCCGTGTAAATGGTCGCAATTTTGAGCACCTACTGTGAACCTGTACTTTACCTTGTTGGAATAAAAGTCACATTCGTTACCACTTAACTGTACTGTTTCCTTGTGTTCACTTTACTTGTCCATTTTGTTCATGTAGATGACGTTTGCAAACATACTTTCCTATGTGAAATCGGTTTCCTGACGTATTCCCTACCTCCCCACGAAATTTGAACAATAAGTTTTGAATCACCCTGTATATGTAGATTCATCAAAATTCAGCTTAAAAGCTGTCCTTTTGCATAAAAATCATCCATTCCAATGACACATGCTGTCGGAATGAAGGAAACATGAAAGCATGGAAAAAAAAAAACCACTACTATAAAATAGGACTTTTTAAGTGGACAATATGTGGTGACCAAAAAGTCATCTCTCTCTTGCTCGGGCTTCAAGGAGGCTTTACAAAATTTTGCTGTTTTCTGTGTTTGTGGGAAGTAGGGCCAGAAAGGAACACTACAAAAGAATGGTCCAAAAGAGATGCTTTTATTCCTGGAAAGAGTAATGCGAGGCATAAGCCTCTATGACCCCTCTGATATTCTGCTCCCACCACTACACATCAAACTGGGGCTTATGAAAAACTTTGTAAAGGCTATGGACAAAACTGGTAAAAGATTTTTGTACTTGAAGGAAAAATTCCCCAAACTATGTGATGCCTAACTTGAGGAAGGGATTTTTGTTGGTTCTCAGATCAGGAAGCTAATGAATGATACTGTCTTCGAATCAAAGCTGAATATGACGAGTGCACTACATGGAAATCCTTCACATCTGTGGTCCAGGGTTTTCTGGGGAATCACAAAGAGGAAAACTACTCATTCAAGATCTCAAAAACTATAAAAATATCGGCTGCCGAATGTCTTCGTCGATCCATTTTTTGCACTCGCATTTCGACTTCTTTCCCAAGAACTTAGGAGCTGTCAATGATGAGCAAGGGAAAAGATTTCACCAGGATATCTGAAACATGGAGGAGAGATGCCAAGGCAGGTTGGACCCAGCAATGATGGGTGACTACTGCTGGTTCTTGCAGAAGGAAGTTACCTCAGCACATGAAAGACAAAAATGAACTTCTTGTAAGTAGTTACTTACCCATGTTTTCTTATTTTGCGTTTCAATAATATTTCAGTTGCTATTTTATATTCAGTGGTCTATAACTATGATGTTTCTAATTTTTTTCACTGTAATCATGTAATTGAGTTTTAATTTGCAATTTAATAAAATAGTCACATTCATTCATTTCCCAGATATGTGTATTCATTGAAATACATCAATCCGTAATTTTAAAAAATTGTACGTGTTGTCAATAGTAATATAGTAACTGGTGTGCTGCGACAAAGTAAAGCCAATACTAGGTGTGCTGCAATGCAAAAAAAAAGGTTGAGAGCCACTTCTATAATTTCTTTCATTCTGGATTGCATACATTTTTCGAGAAGTTACTTCTGAAGTCTTTCAAAGTTATATGTTGGTCATCACTCTCAATACTTACTAGATCTATTTTATCTAGTTAGAGCCAAAGCTTAAATTTTTTTTCTGGGAGTATGTAAATAAAATTTCAGGGGAGAGAAGGGCGAAATAAAATAACTGATGGAGTGAAAAATTCGATATAGGTCAGTGATGGAGAACCTTTTCAACCCTGCATGCCAAAAATTTTTGTGATCATATTCAAGGGTGTGTCACATACATAAATGATCTCTGAGTCACAATTATAATAATAAAATTATTTGGTTCATTTGAACAAGACAGGAAAAATAAAAATGACAATAAAAAGTTTTAAAATAAACCTACAGTTTTGTCTGCTATTTAGTGATTTTTTGTTGCTGTAAACTTGAAGCAAGTTTTTTTTTGTAGCAGGGTACATTTTAATGCTACACAAGCAGCACTGACATCACTGGATAGCTATTAGAAACAAACCATGAACCCAACACATGTAGCAAAACAAGAGGTTTTAAAACAAGTTAATGCAAACAAAAATATCTTTTATATATAGTAAGTAATATTTTCATTTTTTTATCCTCCTAAAATCTGTGTAGACGGTGGGAAGGGCTGGTTTTCCTCAGGCTACGTGCCTTGCTGGATTTGCATTGGTTAACACATTATTTTATGTGTGAAGGTAGCCTTTTCTGTTGAATCCATTAAGTTAAAATAGCAGAGCAGTTTATTTCAGTTCCGGAAAGATATTAGGCTTTTACTATCATGTCTGTCATTCTCAGCAGTAGATGCCACGATCAAGCAACGAAGACCCAGCGCAAAGATTGGGATCGAATCAGTCAGTCAGCCCATATCAGGTTAAGAGTTTGCATGATACAGTTAGGCTAAAATGTATACTTACACGCGCTCTTCATTATGCCTGCGATTTTTAAATTTTTTCCATTCATTAAATGCGATGGAGTTTCAAATAATTTTCTGCCTAGAGCGCCAGAAGAGCTAGGAACATCAACTGCTTTTCTCTCACCCTTCTGAGAAAAATGGGAAGTTACTGTGAGTGGAATATCTCACTATTTTATCACCGAAATTTCTGTCACAAATAAATCACTTGTAATATTCATTAACTTTTCGCCTTGTCCATATTTAATGCCCTCTAACAATCTAAATTTAAACTACCCTAGGTTTGAAAAATACGATTTTATATTTCATTATTATCCATTCAACTAAAAAAGGATTTTCCACCTAAAACAAAACAGTTGCGTCTCCCTCCCTCCGGGTGTAAGGGACTTTGCTGCAAATGGAAACCTCGTGACTTTTTCACATTCCATCAAAATGGAAATTTTCTAGTATAAATACATCGCTTGCAGTATTTGTTTCAAACTTTGCAATTTTCACTTTTTCCCGTTGATACCTGCATTTTCCCGTTCCTGCACAATTTGAATTTTTGGAGATTCGGAAATCGCGAATCGTAATATTTCATTAACAGCTTATCGAACAAAAAAGAACTTTTAAAGATGTCTGTAGACGAAAGTGAAAACATTATATATTTTTTAAAAACCAGATTAAAAAAAAATTGCTTTAATACATTTTTTTTAATCCAAAGTTACATGATTCAATAAATCAGTGTTTAAACAAGCAAATCTGTACGAATTTTTTTTTTGGATTTTTATCATACATTGCTTTATATTTCCTTTCTTTACTCTCACCATCATTCGGCTACCTCCTACTATGGCATATAAACTGACAGGCTCCTGTCAGACCTCTGTGGCAAGCAGCTGCTTGAGGGGGTATTTATTTATTATTATTATTAATTTTCCATTGTTTTACTTCTTAAAATTTATTTATAGAAATAAATATGAACAGCGAACTCAGTGATAAGTACAACTGGCACAACTAAAGCTTTCTGAGCGTTTTTAAAATATTACATTTAATGCAAGAAATATAAACATTGACTTTAAATTCGTCTTAAATCAATCTTCGGTTTAGGGTATTCCACTCTTTCAACTAGCCATCGTATGCCAAATATTCTGTCTGCATCAAAAATAATAGATTTTTCAGACGTGGAACGTGAATCTGCACTATCTATTCTGTAGGTAATTTTCTAGTGGTACTGCTCATAAATTGTTCCCAGCTTTTAACTCTGTCGATGCCCTCGATAATTGAAAAAGATTTCGCAATAACGTGAAACTTACCCGTAAAAAAAAAAAGTTAATTTATAATGATCTTTAAATTTAGAGTCTTGTTTGCACCATGGTTGAGAATTAGTATTACGTTGCAGCGGGATCAAGGACATTTTCCATCGATTAGTCACAGGCAGGAAATTAATATAGCTTCCTAACTACAGCTATCCTCATTTTCTTTGCTTAATGGGAAAGCTATGAAAGAAGTTCAGCATTGCATGTCAGAGCTGTAATAAAATAACCTTAATGAGATTTTCACCGGCCAGTGTGAATAATAGAATGACGTCATATCGAGAGTTTAAGATAGTATGATCATATTCAATGCCGACTCCGTAAATTTTAATTTAACCCTTTCACACCTGAATTAATATATCGTTTCAGGCAAGAAATCACGCCATGCACAATACCACTACAGGGCCATTATTGAAAAAAGCTTTAAATATTTGGAAAATTTTGCAAATGTTATATGCCCATGAATCTACTATGGGATCTGATTCAGTGTTTATCCATTTCGTACGGTGTACCTGTAATAATTGCTAAAAGGGAATATAAATATACAAAACATTTCATGAAACTATATTGAAGAAAAACAGAAACTAAACAATTTTCCACCCTAAACGGAAAAATGAAAGTTTTTAACCAAACTTTATTTTGTTTTTAGAATCATTAAATTAGCCCTATTATTATTGCTTTTATTTAATCATTATATTTTGAAGAATGACTTGCAGCATCATGCTAAATAACGCTGGAGACAAAATGCTGCCCTGAAAGATGCCTGTAGTAGAAAAGATGGATTGGATTTGAGATTGCATTACCTAGTTTAATCTAAGCAGTTTCTTCAAAGCGAGGTAGGGTTTTCCTTGAATTCCTATTGCTTTAATTTTATAAAGACCATTCTGCCAAATATGATCAAATGCCTTGCTGATGTCAAGGAAGATAACACTGAGAAGGTTGTAAGAAATTGTGTATTGTCTATAAGTAGTTCAGAAATATTGATAAGTGTACTATGACAGGTTCTAAATCCTGTATAATTTTGTTTTTCTCCAGGAACCGATTCAATGTATTCTTAGTTTTTTTGTATATCTTCAATATGTAGGAACTTAATGCAATTGGTCTGAAGGAGTCAATTTCTGCTGTTTTTTTTAGGCTTTTTAAGCAAAAGGATATGTGCAGTTGATAGAAATAAAAAAAAATATAAAAATTGATAGAAAGAAAGGATATGTACAGTCCTTAGAAACTGTGAGAGAGTTCAGTGAAGGTAAAATCAAGTTCCATGGCATTTTTGGGAGAAATTGCATTAGAATCTTCATAGATAATTTTTTCAACATGCTTGTCACACTCTGTGTGTTTGTTATTATCTTTTACTGGAAAAAGATGCGAGGCAAAATCATTAGCAAGTTCATCAAGAGTCATGTTAGCAAAGCAAAGTTTTTGGCACTCTTAATAATTCATAGCCCATGACTTTTTCCCAGTGAGTTGAAGATCTTCCAAATCTGTGTGGTGGAGGTGAAAAGAGAGCTGATATGTGAATTTCTCCTATTTTTTCTGAATTCTGGCATTTGTTATCTTAGCATCCAAAATATGAAAAAAGTTTCTTGCTCTTCTAGATTTCTTCTAGCAGCAATAAATTTATTGGTTTCCATTGGGTTGTTTACATGGTAGCTGTTCACTTGTACTTGTTGTGTGTTCTCATTTTTTTATATTTTTTCTATTATTTTTTATTTGCCAGTTTTCTTTATATTTAATCCAATTTGTGTGGAACAATTGCCTTATATTACCTTCGCAATTTTTGAAAGGGAGAGTGACCATGACAAGGAAATGGTCGCTTCCCATACAATCTGGAAGTGTTTCCCATGTGAATTTAGTATATAAATGAGCCTCTATAAAGGTAAGGTCTGTTGCTGATTCCTGATATGCAAATTTATAAAGGTGGGCAAATAGTCATTGAGACTGCCAGGTTGTTAGATTCGGGGAAATCACTATAATCTCTCCTCTTTTATTTCTTTTATTGATCCCCCATAGGGGCCTGTCAGCATTGAAATCACTCCCAATGAAATGTGGCTTAGGACATTGATTTAAAACATTTTGGAACTGTCCACCACCACCATAGTGGCATTGTTGGATTGGACTTTAGAGGATTGGTAACAAGTTCCTTACACTATCCAGATCAAAACATGTCAAGAATCAATCTAAAAATTGAATTGCAACATTGATGAAGAGCACAATCACCCATTGCTCTGGGGTCTATTCCCAAAGTTTTCTGCACCACAATAGTTGGGCTCTCTTTTGGGAGGGATTGAGAGGATACAAACTGTCAGTCATCAGTCAGAACCCACTCCGATGAAGCCCCCTTTAAACAGTTCCTTGAAACTGTTACCCCAATGGCTGCAGAAAGCTCTAGGGAGAGTTGCCTGGCTGACATTGGGCTGTTAGTATGATAGTGGCCATCCTACACTGTTGTCACCCTTTGACAAATCTCATCTCTGGCTAATGTCTTTAATGTGTGGGAACAGTCTCCAAAGTCTTGGAAACACCGATTGAGGAACATTTAAAGTCGTAGCCACATTGGTCTTGGATTGGCCAAATTCTTAATGTACTGATTGCTTTACCATGTATAAAAGTATCTCTGTATATCTCTGTCATAGTCTTGTTGCAAAATGCTCTACCAACATGAACACAATGTTTGCTCAATAAGAAATGAGCAGCACAGAATCAGACCCAGCTTTTGCAGCACTCTGGATTTGCTTTTTGAGTAACATACAGAATTTTTGCATGGTCAGGTGATTTTTTTGGAGGCATACAACCTTGAGTAGCTCTATTTCATTGACAAAAAAAAATGCAATGTTAATAATTTCAGTTGTGAGATAGTTAACAGTTTGTGAATTATGCTTAACTTTTGGACACCAGTGTACATATATGATTAATGTTAGAATGATTTTATCATGACATGCAAATCGCAAAACCATATCCATAACAGCTACTACAAGTTAGTGAATGGAGAAGCAATTGGAGCAGAAAAGCTGAAGATCAAAAAAGAAATCAAGCAATGAAAAATGCCACACAAGTTCTTGCAAGACTTACAGATATAATTTCACCATAGCAAATAGTTCCACACCTTATGGAGAAATAAGTACTTTTTCTAATGTACTTGTACATTATTAATATGTATACTTATGGAAGTGAAAAATTTAAATGTTTTTAATTTTGGAATATTGCGATGTACACAATAAAGTACAATTTCTTTTACACTGGTATATTAGTGACTAGAAGAATTGCCTGGTGTTACTCAAGTTGTTGCTGACATCAGTGTACTCTCATAGCCCATGGCTGCATCTCTACACAAATTATCATTAGCATTATTTTTGTTCTGATAGATTTTATGTCCTGTGTAATTCTAAAGATACCTGATTGAATGGTCCCAAATTTCATACATATGTTCCCTCCTTGTAACCTCATGCTGGGTGAAAATAATCAGGTTACTACCTGCAATGAAACACCTTAATATATCTTTTGGAATATAAGGGATCTAGCAGTGGTTGGTGGCTTCCTCAGTTAGAATTTGTGAATGAGTAGAAGCAATGAATTAAAAACAGAGTAGAAAAAAGTTTTATCCAAAATAGTGATTTCTAACCACCTATTGAGTTTATATTTTGCACTGTACATTCTCATGCTACTCTTAAACTTTTGCCAAAATTCCAGTTCTTAGGCTCTTTATGTGAAGATTTTTGATGATCACAGACATATTATTACTTGCTCTAGAAGCTCCCTAATGACTATCCAGATCAAAACATGTCAAGAATCAATCTGAAAACTGAATTGCAACATATGAAGAGCACAATCACCCATTGCTCTGATTAGATTTTTGATAGATACATTTTCATGCATAGAATCTTGCCTTTCACTGTCTTTCATAGTTAAGTATTATATGCCACGATTAGACAAAAAAAAAAAATCTTTGAGGGAGACTTGCCGCTCCATTCTTTATGTGAAATAGAGTATAGATGCTTTGTTTTTGGACATGTGAATGTTGCTTTCGACTAAATGGGATTTGCATAACAGTTTCCTCATTGACTTTTTTGATAACTGTTTCCATATTGTGTTGCAATGCATTCGTTAAAAATATCGTTGTGCAATGTTGCATTTTGTAGAAAAGTCATTTTGATATTAACATGATTAATTCTTTCAGATATGCTATGATTGTTATGGTACAGTAATATCATAGTTATTCGAATTTATTCAGATGAATCAAGCACAATTATTTACTACAACTCACTTATTCAAAGTATTTGGATTAAGGCATGATTGAATTCAAAAGTGCTCTAGTTATAACCTTTATACTGTCAATCATGATCTACACAATGACCCCATAATATTCTGAGAATAAGACCTCCATACATAACCATATAGTTTATGTATGGAAGCCATACCTCACTACTGTGAAAAATTCAATTTTCCAGCCAGCTTGAACTTATCTCTCTGTTCTACAGGGTATTTACCTGTTAATTATTATAGCTGAATTTCTTGCTATTGCCCATTTCAATGGACAATGTCATTAATACTCTGGATTAAAGTGAAATGGGGCCTGAGGTCTGGATATGGTTTGGGATCCCTCATATTTTACAAAATCATGAAACTCGTTCTACTTTGGTTGTATGCATGGTTCCTTTATGATAGGAGACTTAGGCAAGTGCCTGGGTGGCCTGTGTGTAAATCTGGTACTACACAATGTGTAGGTGTATTTTAAATATGAGAACAGCTTTGAAGTTGGTTGGTAGTTGGAAAGAATCAAATATTAAAGTATTTATAAAAAAATATGAAATCATTGGCTGTCCTCAAAGAAATATGTATTGTACAGTCCAACATGAACCATACAACAAACATTTTCCTTAAAAGTTTGTAGAGTAGCCCAGGCTACAATTTCTGATTTCTTTCTTGTATCTGGCTACAATAATAGCCCAGGTTACAAATAAAAACAAAAACCTAGCTGCAACCTGCACAATTATTGTGCATTTTTTTTTTCAATCAGTTCATGAATAAGTAATTATATAAAAAATGTACACAAACACTTCTAGTTTTTAAAATAAAAATTTTAGAAATCTTTCCATGTCAAATCAAACTTTCCTAAAGTAACTGTACAATTCTGTTTTCATGAAAAGAGAATCTGCACATCGAAACAGACCCATACTCTGGCATCATATAAAAGATTTAAAATAAAATGTTTAATATTAAAATTGAAGTCATTATCATAGAAATTCTACATTAAAACTGATCAATATATAAACAACCCAAATGCAAACGCTTGACTAGGTTGTTATAGTACACATCACATTTAAAAGTACAATAAATAAATTAAAATATGTTTAAGAATGAAAAAAAAAAGATAATTAGTTAAAAGACAATAAAGATAATTAACAGATGAAGTTAATGACTACAAAGATCAGTATAACTGCAACAATCTAATTAACATGAAACATCACAAACAGGCAATATGCATAATGTAGGAGAGTAAAAAAACAATAATTTTGTGTTATCTAAGAACTGTAAATATGCAGGGATTTATCAAAATAATGGAGACACATACTGTTTGTGGATAACATTTTATTAATAAGCTGTAGGCCCACCTCAGGCATTCAGAACAGATGCAATTTGATGTGTGAACTTATACAAGTCATGCACATACAGTAATGGAATGTGGGACCATTCTTTCTGTAAAATATGGCCCAACTGTGTCAGTGATGTTGGAGGTGGAAACTATGATCTCACCTTGTGCTCCAGATATTCCCACAAATGTTCAATAATATTGGACTGGTGATTGAGGTGGCCAGGGTAGGTGCTGTATCTCATCTTCATGCTCTGCAAACCACAACTTGACACATTTTGCACAATGCACGTGTGCATTATCCGCTTGAAACCAGGGACGGTCATTAGGGAACAATGCCCGCAAATTGGGTGCAGGTGGTCCCCGAGAATGGTTTCATACGTTGCAAATGTGACACAACCCTACAGAATAATTAATGGCCCTAAGGAATGCCATGATATAGCACCCCACAGCATCAGGGATCCACCTCCATGCTTCACAGTCGGAACCACAGTGGTACGCTTCTGAAGGTTTTAGCCAGACATACACTCTACCAGTGGTAGAAAACAATGTTTAGCATGATTCATCAGACCAGATGACATTGCCACTCTTTAGCATCGCAGTTTTTAGGTGCTTTCCACAACCTTACATGTTTAGTTCATTGATGTTGGTAAAGGTTTCTAAATTGCAGCATGCCATAAATATCAACGCAACGAAGTTCCCGATGAACTGTTATGATGGAAACGGGATCATTCCGACTGGTGTTCAACTTTGCTGCTATTTGTGGTGCTGTGGTGTTGTGCTTCCGTTGTACAATCCGTGCCAACGTTCGCTATCCCTAGCTGACAACTTCATATGGCGTCCACAATTTGTGTCTCCTTTGATAGGTAGTCACAATCTTCGATACAGTTCCTCGTGTTACACCTACTATTTCCACCATTCTGGTTACTGAAGCTCCTGCAAGGTGTGCACTAATGATCATACCTTTTTGGAGGTCACTGAAATCTGACATTGTTGACAATTACACAACAACTGTTTTACCTGTGCCACTGATACTTTGATAGCCAACATCGACTTCTCCCCTTTATATACCTCACATCGTGGGTGACATTGTCCCTGTAATATGCATACAGTGCATTGCATGTACTCCAATCACTGCAAGTGTTTCCATTATTTTGATAAACCCCTGTATGTTCAATATCACTTGTAGTCAAGAAATACTTCTTTAATCTCTTTTTATACAAAAGCAATCTATCATTATGATTTCTTAAATGAAGAAGTAAATGATTAAATATCTTAGGAGCTAAATAAGTTATATATTTGTATATTAGTTCCTTTTTAACAAGGGGAATTTCATACTTCATTCCATTTGATTGCAGACAATAGTTCCATTTACAAAAGATGTATCGTTAAATTATAAGCATATAAATTTCTCTAGGGTAGTATGTGAAGTTTAATAATAATCATTATGCAGACTATCTCCAAATCCATTATTATCAGTTAATTTTTTTATTATTTTATTTTGTAGATTTATGACAGGTATAAGGATTGAAGTATAAGTACCTAGCACCTCCATAGCAAAGTAGCCCATAATGAATAGCAGACTGTATCCATGAGTTATGTATAAACAGATAATGCTTCCCAATTAAAATTTTTTTTAGATAATATGTTTTACATAACATTGATCTCATTTTTTTTTGTCAGATTATTGATCTATTGTTATCCCTAAGTACATAATTTCAGAAACTCTTTCCATAGAAACACAGCCACAATTATCCACTTTATTACAGTCTGATGTATGCATTTTTATATCATTCATAAAAAATAAAATAAATACCCCCTCAAGCAGCTACTTGCCACAGAGGTCTGACCGGAGCATGTCAGTTTATATGCCACAGTAGAAGGTCTGTGAGGATGGTAGGACCTCAGCAGAAAAATGACACATAACAGAACTTTTTTTTAAATTATACACAATATACTTTGTTTTATCTATATTTAGAAATAGATTATTTCTTTTAAACCATTTATTAACCTTAATTAAATCATTTGTTATGCCATGTAGCAAGTTATAATTTATCACTCATGGCAGTATCATTAGGAAAGCAATTTATATGTCCACCATTTTTTAAAGAACTAAAATCATTCAAAAATATCAAGAAAAGGATTTGTCCTAAAACTGTTCCTTGTGAGACACCATGCTTTAAAGTCAACTCAGTGGCTACGAAAATTGTTAACATTTACAATCCATTTTCAGTGTGATAGATAGCTCTTAAACCAGTTTAACACTATGCTCCTGACTTCAAAGTGTTCCAATTTATGCAACAAATATTATGAGAAGCAGTGTCAAATGCCTTTTTGATATCTAAAATGACAGAATTAAATAATTTTCCTCTATAGATTCATATATATATATAGTTAAATTTATGATTACTTTCTCTATATTTTTTTCCTTCTTGAAACCCAAATTGATTGTCAGAATATAAGGAATTTTGTAGAAGATAGTTGTTTAATCACTTTTTAACCATTTTTTCAAATATGGTACCAAAAATGGAAATGATAGAGATCAGTCTGTAGTTAGATAGAGAATTCCTATTGCCTTTCTTATAAATAAGTGTTATAACCACTTTCTTATATTCATCTGGGAAAATATCAGTGTAAAACGATAAATTAAAAACATAAGTGGGGGCATGCAATATAATTAACACAATTTTCTATTATTTTAATACTAATTCCATCTAACCTAGGATTTTTATTTTCTTTAAGGCTAAGACTTAGTTAATAAGTATTAATACAGTAATAGTGATTTTTAACTGTTGCCAAATATAAATGAGTTAAGCTGCATGGATTATAACTCATTTTTAATACAGTAATAATTTCTGTAGGTAAATTAAAAATTTTTCTTCTATTAATATCAAAATAATTATACCAATTTTAAAAAATTGTTCTCTCATGTCAAACAGATGAATAGTCACTAACATCTTGATCACTTTCAATTACAAGCTGTAAATCCAGTTGGTCAGTGTCTTCCTCTTCTGCTCATGGGGCTTCATTTCCTGCCATATTTTCCCTAGCAGCCTTTAGTAGAGCTTTCCATTTGCACATGCTTGATTACAGTGTAAAATATATAATTTTTTTAAATACGTTTTTGTTGTGTAATATGATTACAGTGTATTATCTTCAGTGGCTTTGGGTTTGATCGTAAGCATTAACATTTTATTATGTTAGTATGAATCTCATACCATGTCTTCTTTGCATATAAAACAATCGGCTGGTGTGATGCAGCTTTAAATTTCTACCCTTAGTTGTACCATATTGCCTTCATTAGCCATCCACAAATCATGCATATCTCTTAGAATAAGCCTTTTAAAGACAAGCTAAAACAAAGTATGGAGCTTAAATGGTTTTAACTTCAACTAATAAATCAGCACTCTAGTGTCGATTTAAATTTTAGAGGAAAAATTGTCTTGAGCCGGGTGGGATACGAACCCACAACCTCCTGATAACATGTCAGGTGCTCTGGACCACTGAGCTACCGGCCGCTGATCAAGATCTCCTCTAATTAACACTATGAACATTCCTTTTATGTTTCATATAGGCGCAATTCAGGAAATTTTAGCCACAAGCGGCATTTACATTTGTCAATAGATGGAAGCATGTATTACGAGTATGCAGATAATAAACATTTATTTTTGATACAGTAATAATTTCATAATCTATATCAAAAATATGTAATTTCATATTACTATTCAAATGCATTTTGTGCATCCTTCTGGAATCACCATATTGTCATGTTGTAACCTCTTTTAATTTCAGTCTGTTGCAAGTCTTATGTGATATCGGTATATGCCACCCACACTAGAAGACAAGGAAGGAAATTGAATTTTTCCCAGAACTTATAATCAATTTACTATTAAAAAGTTTCATTTATCCATCCATTAATGATGAGGACTATTACATCAGCTAAGTTCTGCCTCACTTTAACCTTCTGTTTTACTCCACGGAACACAATGCATGATTTCAATTTAAGTCCATTTCCCCTAGCTGTCAGCATAACTTAAGATGGGATTTATCCTTCCCATTAGTTTCACAGACCTGGACTTGGCACCAGTAACACCAACAGTAGTATTTACTCTGCTTCATTACTGATGTACTTAATAAAGGAGATATATGATTGATAGTTTGTCAATCAACTGTTCCAAGTCTTTTTGTGCCACTGTAGTTTTTCTTCTCGGTGATAATTGTTTCCTTTTCATAAAGCCAAGTAGCTACCATGTACTTGCAATAAAACATTCTTATTTCTTGTTTCCTACATCAAACAAATTGATAGCCTTCAGATAATTTTTCTTGACACACAAAACCAATGCTTCCTATGTCTTACTATCCAATCCATCAGATGTTTCTCAATTTCCTTTTTTCCATTCCGAGATACCACCACATTTGTGATCTAAATTGATTATTTTATAGGAAGTACTTTAATTTTTAATATTATTTAGGGTGAAACAGGGGAAGCCCACATACAAAATTTGGGGCAGATTGGTAAAGCATTTGGGAAATTATGGGACTAAAATCTGCTGAATAACTTATACATCTCTCAACTGTTTATGCGAAACTTAAGATCTGGCAACAATGAACACTATACAGCAGTGGCTTCACACAGGTCAGTCCAGTAGTTGATGCCAGATGGCTTAATGTGAGAAATTCAGTGGTGCATATACTTTGGAAGACATTCCAACACAAACAGAGCACATTTCCACATGATTCAGTAGTAGATGACAATAGGCAACAATCCCAAGGGCAGACTGCTATCTAGTGTTGTACACCCACAGGATGTCAACACCATGTCAACTGCTATTGGACCTCACAGCAACTACTAGAACAATGATATCTGTTACCACTATATGATGAAGATTTTGTGAGGAGTGCCTGTACTCTATGTGACCAGTGGTGTATGCCCCTGTCCCAACACTGTAGGATAAATTGTCTAAACTGGTCACACATCATGCCAACTGCACCCAGCAGTTGTGATCGATATCTGTGATCTTGATATTATCAAGATCGATTATCTGTGATCTTGATATCTGTGATTGATGATAGCAATCTGTGATCTTCATGGTGTCAGCTGATATGGAGGGAACTAGGAACATGCTATTATGATACAAACATCTGTGAATGGGGCACCTACAGTAGTAGTAATGTCATGGTTTGAGGAAGGATATCTTTTGGCAGTGGCACAGATTGGTATGTGCTTCCAACAAGCTACAGCACCAGTTGCAGGTATAGAGATGTAATAATGGACCCCTTCATGCAACCATTATGTGGGTACAATAAGTGCTACCTTCTTCATAAATAAATAAAATAATAAATACCTCCTCAAGCAGCTGCTTGCCACATAGGTCTGACAGGAGCCTGTCAGTTTATATGCCAGAGTAGAATGTCTGAGAGGATACTGGATGATAATGCCTGCTTATACCATTGTTGTCTTGTCGATTGCTATCTGGAGAATGGCACTATTATGGAGTGGCCAGACCAGTCTTCCAACCTAAATCTGATAGAATATGCATGTGTTCTCCCATGAATCCCACTCCTGCAAGTCTCCAGGAGCTTCGACATGCTTTGGAAGAGCAGTGGAGATTACTACCCACAGAGCTGATCGACAGTCTTATCAACAGAATGAGATATTACTGTGAAGTCTGGATAGCAGTAAGAGATGATCACACTCCATATTGAACCAAATGGGCTATTTCAGGTGACTTTTACCTTTTTATCATGTATATATAATTTTGGAAATTAAAACCATTATTACATTTCTGGTTGTTATTCTCGTGCACGTTTATATACATCTTCTGATACACATGTAACAGATCCAATGAATTTTTGAGGAAAACTAGGTTTTTCAGGATGTTCCTTAATTTATGAACACCAGTGTATTTAAGCCCTGGAATTTAATATGCCATATATTGTAAATTAATCAATTTCTATAAAAATAGTGGCAGTCTGACAGGAATGGAATATTCATCACAAAAAATATTTATAAGGTAAACAAAAACCTAAGCAAAAAAATGATAAAAATGTTCTTTGTAAGATCCAAACTTAAATCCTTTGCATTGCAACCAAGTGTCCTATTGTTTAGCCCAGATTTAAATTTAGGCTTTATCTCCTTTAACAGGGCAGACATGCAATAAAGTGCTTTCTAAATTGTTTGGTAATTTACCACAAAATTAACAGAAATATGAAATGAGTTATGTAAATTTTCTTTGGTTCGACTTTTTTTTGCAATTTGGTAATTCTTTAAATTATTCAATTAAGAAGCACGTATATGTGTGTGTGCTCAACCTTTCCAAAGTTATCCACACTTCACTTTGCATACAGTAAAATAAAAATAAAAGTACAAAACATTTCTTAATTAAGCTTACCTATAACACTAATTCCTTGATCTTTGTAATAGAGCATTTCAGCATGTGCTTTTTCAACCACCTAAAAGAATAAATTGCAATTTTTATTATAAAACTGGTTTCTTCTCAATGGCAAAGATCACAGTTAATTTTTAATATATTCCACTGAATGAAATTGCCCCACCTGAAAGTGTGTATGAATTAATCTGAAAATTTGCATGATGCTTGTCATGATGAAATATACAAATTCCAGCATCCTAGCACCTAATGATCCCGCCTTCCCGTGGTGCAAGCTGTTAGTACCTTTCAAAAGAGATACTCTCTTGTGGAAGTGAACGGAAGTGGAGGGCTGCCGGATTAGTGTGGCCTACTGATCTGGACAACTATGGCTACTTCTCTTTTTTTTATACCCTGCTGAGGAGTGGTTAACCACATAGGGTCCTGGTGCTGAACATATAAACCTACTGGACTGAAATAAGGCTTGAGCTTGATTATGGATCCTGAATTTGTTGCACTGGTGGTGTACATCACACCAATGTTTGTTTTTTTCTGTGAAGGGAAAATCTTCTGCTGTGTTTTCTGTTTGTTTGTGGGTTGACAGCCCCAAGTGAATAGATTCACAAGATACGTTTATTAGCTGTGGATAATCCTGAGCAGAGGTCATCGCAGGCACCTGAACTCTTTGCTTCTACTGGCATCGTCAAATTCTACATTGGAGGAAGTCTTCCAGTGTAGATGGCTTCAGACTTAAGTGGTGGGGGAACGGATCTTTGTCCCATGACTGCAATTAGGGGGCTGTTTGATATTGTCGGCATTCCCTCTCTCAATAATCAAAGTTTCTTTAAACATCCCACTAACCATTTTCTCTCCATAGGCAGTTGGAATGTGAGGACTCTGCACAAGTGCACTCTTTTGATGTCCCCACACAAAAATTCCACCATTATAAAAATATCCTCGGTTTGCAAGAGACAAGATGGACAGATAAAGGTCAGATTCTTAAAAATAATTTTAAAGTTCTTTTTTCAGGGTGGGAAGATAATAAGCATCACCAAGGAGTGGGTCTGCTTCTCAGCAGACACGCTAGTGATGCTCTTCTAGGATATGAGTGCATTAATGAAAGGTTTCTTACAGCAAAATTTCAGACAAGTATTAAAGACATGAATGTCATCTTCTGTTATGGCCCCCACTGAGGATGAGGATGAGAAGGATAGGTTTTACGGACAACTTCAGGATATTTGAATTCTGTCAAGAAAGGAGATATTACCCTTGTTCTAGGTGACTTCAATGCCAAAGTTGGTACTGACTCTGATCTTTGGGAGGGGTGATAGGCCCTTTTGGTCTTGGTAGAAATTATTGGATGACATTACTATGGAAATGCTTAGAATTGGAAATGTTTCCGTTACCACTTGGATGACTGAAATTCTGAATATCTTTTATGATAAAGGCATGGTTCCTAAGGATTTTACCAGAGCTATTGTTATCCCTATTTTCGAAAAAGGTGATCGCAGTTCTTGTGATAACTATAGGGGTATCAGCCTACTCTCTGTTCCAGGTAAAGTTCTTTCCATGATTGTGCTTAATAGAATTAAGAATCTGGTTGACAGTCAATTGTGTGATGAGCAATGTGGATTCAGAAGTGGTAGGGGATGTGTGGATCAGATATTTTCACTTAGGCAGTTTCTTGAGAAATGTTTAGAGTTTCAGAAACCTTTGGTTGCTAGCTTTGTTGATTTCGAAAAGGCTTTCGACTCTGTTGATCGTCATAATTTGTGGTTGATTGCGGATCATATGGTATACCAGACAAGTTAGTTAACATTATGAAAGCTCTGTATAATAACACTGAGTCGTGTGTGAGAGTTGGTACGGCTTGTAGCAATTGGTTTAGCATTACTTCTAGTGTTCGACAAGGGTGCATTTTGTCTCCTTTTCTCTTTAGCTTGGTTATTGATTATGTTATGCGAAATTCACTTCAAGGGAAAGATTTTGGCCTTAAATGGGCTGGAGATACGAAAATTTCTGATTTAGATTATGCTGATGATTTAGCCCTTTTGGCAGATGATGTTGATGAGATGAACTCTTTCATTAGGGCTGTTGGTGAAACTGGTAGTAGAGTAGGTTTAGTTATAATCAGAGAGAAAACTAAAATGATGAAAATTGGTCAGGCAGGCTGTGATACAGTTAATCTGAATGGTTGCAGTCTTGAGCTAGCCTCTTAATTATTTCGGGAACTATGTATGCAACAGATACTGGTGATGTGATGCATGAGATTAACAGACAAATAGGGATTGCTGCCAGGACTTTTAAGAATCTATGGAGAGTGTGGAGAAATAGGCATATACACCTAAAGACTAAAATTAGACTGTATGATAGTTTGGTTCTTTCTAGGGTTAGTTATGGTAGTGAAACTTGGACGCTGTGTAAACAACAGGAAACTAGATGCTTTTGATTCTAAATGTTTACACAGTAGTATTTGGGCATTAGGTGGTTCAACTTTGTAACTAATGATGAGGTTAGGTAAAGGAGTCAGCAACTTCCTTTAAGCAGCATATTGTGCAGAGAGAGAGAGACTGTTGGTTTGGCCATGTTGCCCCTATGGATAATTATAGATCGGCGAATAGGGTATGAACAGTGTGCCTAAAGGCCTAAGAAAGAGGGAGACCTAGGATGCGGTGGACAGACAACCTTGTTACTAACAGGACCTTGTTAGAATTTGTGTGCAGTGGTCCGATGCAGCGGATGTAGCTCAGGACAGATATGCTTGGAGGACTAAACTGCATGGTCTGGTTGGACCTCCACAGCCCATGGCTGCTTGAGGATGGTGATGAATAAAATTTGTGTTGAATGAAATAACCTGATGACATGACAGTAAATGTGGCTAGGAACAGTTAACCTTTTGTAGTCCATGAATAATAGTGAATGTCATGATTTAACTTTCATTTGAAACTACTATTGGATCACTTGTCATTGAATGATTTCTCATGCTTGGGCATTCAGATGAATTTCACTTCACTGAATTTAGAAAGTTTAACTTTATAACATAAAACATTTTCATCTAATAAAAAAAAGTAAAACTGTCAAAATCTCATTCAAAACTTGGACTCAAAAGGTTAAGGATGTCTGGCCTCAGGTGGTTCTTGGCCATTGGCCCCTTCTCTTATTCCCCTATACATCTAAAGCACATCTCAGGTTTTGTTCTAATAGGTACTCTGATTTAAGTTATTAACCTTTTCAGTACCATATTGGCCCAAAACGGTCGAGATTTTAAAGGGGCTTGTCCAATTAATGCTGTTGCTTCCTCTTCACTACCTCCTACCTGTAGTTTGGGGCATTATAATGCAAAACACTTGCAGATACTGATAGATTGCAGTGGATACCTCCATTCTATGTATCATCACACCATTATTTGGGTTTATATATCTCAAGTAGTCGGGTTATATATATATTAAATGCTTTCCTATTGAGGAACAACTTATTATTTTCAACAATCAATTAAAATTCAGCAAAAATTGTATTGAGCCGGGTGGAATACGAACCCACGATCTCCTGATATTTATATCTCTAAATAATTAATGACTTAATTATTTATATCTGCATACTTGTCGTACATGCTTCCATCTATTGGCTAATATAAATGCCGCTTGTGGCTAGAAATATTGCCTGCACAGCGCTTATATGAAACATAAAAGGAATGTTCACAGCTAGTTAGAGGAGATCTTGATCGGCGGCCGGTAGCTCAATGGTCCAGAGCACCTGACATGTTATCACAAGGCCGTGGGTTCGTATCCCACCCGGCTCAAGACAATTTTTCCTCTAAAATTTAAATTGATGCTAAAGTGACTATTTATTATGAGTTGATTCGAAATACGTCGAGCCTACTTCATTAATTATTTATAAAATTCAGCAAAAATTATGTAATGAAGTTTCTGTTTGTGGGGAAAAATTCAGTTTGATTGGGGTGGTGGCTTAAGTTCCACAAAAGTCTAGATACCATTACTTAAAAAACAACTAGAGATTATGTTACTGTTACAGTCCATTCCATCATCAACAGTAATTACAGATGAGATTGAGTCAGTGGTGCAAGTCAGCAAACATATGTCTTCCTCAGTGATCAGCCCTGCTTCTATTTAGATACCAGTGATGGGCAGTTCAGTATTTAGTGATTGTGTGGTGAGATAGCTGCTTCATCCTGTATTTTAGAATGCAGTGCAAGAGTTTTAGGGCTGCAGTGAGGTGTGTTGTCAAAATGAAAATGACTTAAAGTTTTTGTCTTTATTTGTATGTGAATATCATTCATATTAAATGTAATTTTGCTAATGCTTTGGCTCCAAGCTCTGATGAAAGACCATTATAACTCATTAGATTAACCTTTTGGTGTTCCCTTTTACTTGCCACCTTTCTATTCTGAGCATTATCAGCTACAATGGTCATTCATTTCTGACCCTCTTTGATGGGGCTTCAACCCATTGTATTGTTTTCTCCCAATCATCTATGAGGCCTGTCAACAAGACAATTCCAAATAAAGTATCCTTAATAATGATCCTAATTGTCTGACTTATTTGCCATATTGTTTGTTTGGGATGTGATAGGTTGCAGCTTTCCAATCTTCTTCAACCTGCCCAAACTATCAGAAGTGTGATGGGGTATTCCATAAAACAGTATCACACATCTTTTCAATTTGATGACCCATTGGCAATTATGTACCACTGCCAATTGATGATGGTAGGGGGTCCCCTTGTACAGATATATATATATTCTTGTTGTATGATCTGAATCTGTACTCACTTTTGCTCTTGTGACTAGGTTTGGAATGATTTATCAGATGACATTATCAGTTGTTGTGAGAAGTATTGTCTATTTTTTTTTTCCAGAGAATTCCAGTTTTACCCCACATTTAAAAATTTTAAAACCATTACCAGGCACAGACTGGTAAGGGGTGTTGTAGCATCCGGGGCCCTTGGGACTCGTATGAGCAATTTTTTTAAGGTTATTATTTTATAGAAATTTCACATAATTGGGAAAAAAATCCATTTTAAACTTCACATACGAATTCTCAAAAGAATAAGTATCGAAATTTTGAAGGAAAAAAAAACGAATTTCTATCGCAGCCAGGGTCCCCCTACCAGAGCTGCATCCCTGAAAAAAGTGTCAGTCTGTCCCTGATTATTATTATAGCAATTGACCTTTTATATAAGAATAAGAATTAGTATTAGCAAAAGTAGAAATTATCTGAAGTTAAAGCATAAAATGCAAAGTGAATGAATGGCACTATATCATTAAAAAAAAATAATAATAATAAAATAAATACCCTCTCAAGCAGCTGCTTGCCACAGAGGTCTGACAGGAGCCTGTCAGTTTATATGCCATAGTAGAGAGTCTGAGAGAATGGCAAACCTCAACAGAAAAATGACACATACATCCATGCCTTACCCAGGTCTCGAACCCAGGTCCCTTAGATCAATAGCCAAGCATGCTAATCACTCGGCAACATATTTTATTATTAGATATTCAATGGTTTTTTTTTTTTGTCATATTCACTGAATTAATATTAAGTCAATGTCCATTGAGGTTTGATTCTCTGCTTTTTCATTGTTGGGTTATTGAAAATATCCTAAATCTCTCTAAAAAGAGGTATATTTTTTAATTGTTTTAGCTCTTTCAGTGCAAAACCAATAGTTTAAGTGAGTTTATTATTTTAAATAGATAGCTTTTTTCATTTCTGCTACAAGTTAGATAGATATTGTAGAGTAAGTTTGAATACCTTTATTTTAATTCATAAACATGAGTGCAAAAACCTAGTTGAAAATCTCCAGTCAATATGGTAGATAAAATATACAATTTCTGAGATATGAGTATATGAAGTAAATCTAAATGTTGCAGTTGTATCACTGGTACAATTGATGTGTCCACTTGGCTGCTTCATTTTCTCTTTTCTAGCTTGCTGAGTTAATGGAGATGGTTAATATTTTCATGTGATTGAGAACGGGCATTCAATTTAAGTAAGTTTGTTGTTTCTTTGAAACTGCAGGAAAGCCTTTGAATTTTATCAGTACATTGTAGACACAAATAGCAAACAAAGTTGTGCTGTTATTTAAATTTTTTTTATACCTTTAATCATTGTAATGCATTAATGTTCTAGCCTGTTTCCTTTATTATTGAAAAGTAACCCACATGTTGTTTCACTATTACAAAATGGTCTTCCAGTGAAAATTGTTGAACCAGACCATCATATGGTGAACATGGAAAATTGCAAAGACTGGGGGATTATTTCAATTGCATTTAATCAGTGGTAATGCTTATGTGTAAGCAGTTGTGATATTGAGACTGCATAATTGGCACTGGCGAATTTCATAGGTCGTTCTTTGATTTAGCTATCAATTGCTTTTCACGCAACTAGTGATCTCATACATCATTTGTTGATTGACAAGTAATTGTGAACTCAATAAACCAGTGATCTATGAGAACCATTGATGTTTCAGTCGCGTAGTCTTATTTTGTCAGTTGTTTCCATAGAGTCCTGTATTCACAACTCCATTCTGTAGGTCATGAAAGAATGCTTTGTTTGTATCACAGTATGTTTCTAGGAAACCAGGTGTCATTAGTACTTGTAAAGACTTGCCATGATGTGATAAACTGTTTACTAGCGTAATACTTGCACTCATTGCATATGGTTATTCTCCCACATTGTTATCCAGGCAAAGGACTGGAATACCATAATGTACTGCCTGAGATATTAAAGGTTTTACTATTGTTTCTTTTAAACAATAAACATATGGAATGCAGTGTTAATGATGTAGCATCATTGTAGTTGTAAACATCAGGAATACTTGAGCTTAAATATGGGATTATGTATACTATTTATAGTTGATATAGAATCAAGTTACCATAATTATCTAAATTGGTGCATCTTGAATATATTTGCAAGCAGGAAAGATTAATTTATTTTCCAAAATCTATACCATTTCATGAATCAGAGGTGTAGACAAAAAGCACATGGATTAGAAGTCAAGTACACAGTAACCAGTTATATTTATATGGTACCACTACCCCCCCCCCCTGCATTTGTATTTTTTTTATGCTTTTGAGTAAACATAATTTTTTTGTATTCTTCACGTTTTTTTGTTGGTTATAAATATTCTTTTTAGGCTGAATGTGAGTAATTTATTAGATAGATACGTAGGGTAAAGGATGAATTATCTATATGAGTAGCCATAATCTAAAAGAAGGAATCTGTATAAACAAAGTGATGAAGTGCAGCTTAATTGCTTTTGGAGTCAACTCTTCAGGGTGCAGTACAGGGTGTCTGACAAAAGTAGAATTTCGGAAAGCACTGCCCCCAAATGCACAAGGGGCATCACATTGAATGTTGTGCCCCTATATTCCCCCACTCAAATGATCATGGATGCCACCGGCATGATGGCACAACACCACATTCAGCTCAGGAGATTCATTTCTCAAGAGATGTTATGGAAATTCTTATTGTAACATTTCCTGACAGATGGATTATGAGGGCACTAGCTCCAGCACACCACTGCTTACATGTATTAATTTTTTATTTAGACCTAAATTGTTTTTCCTTTTACCTTAATACAGTAATTTTAAAAAGAATCAACTCAATACACTGCATATTAAAATGTTTAAATCGATGTGTATTATTTTTAAAAATCTAATTCGTTATGTTTGAAATATACATTTTTGATACATTTAAAATGTTTTATTGCTGATCTTTTTCAAGTAACAAAAATGTTATTAAAACAATCCTTGGTTTTTTTGTTGCCTGGGTAAGGCATGGATGTTTGTGTCGTTTTTTCTGCTGAGGTCCTGCCATCCTCTCAGACCTTCTCTAAGCATATAAACTGACAGAATCCTGTCAGACCTCTGTGGCAAGCAGCTGCTTGAGGGGGGTATTTATTTTTATTATACTGTTATATTGGGCGTGGTCATATTTTTTAAACTGTACGTAAAAAAATTCACTCGAAACGTTTATCATCTTACGATATGTTTCACATGTCGAAATACATTACCTCTTAATACTATTCATCATTAAAACATGTCACATGTAAAATGCGAATATTATGAGAAGCTGCGGTATATATCGAAGCTTTTAATCATTCAACGGCATTCATTTGGCAGTGTTATTGTATTCAGTTTCAGAACCCCTAACTATTGGAATTTCATTTAGTGTTGGAATTGTGAAAGATCCCTTCAGTATTGCACTTAGCATCACAATGATCACGATATCACTTTTGCGAAACTTCACAGTCTGTATCACTTAGATAATTTACTCATAATACGAATAGTGCCTAAGCACCGATTTGTCACATGTAAACATGCAAAACAGAGCGGGTATACATCAAACTTAATGAAGTGATGCGAAACAACTAACAGTAAAAAGAATCGCAATACTCAGTAAAAGCGCTGGTGTTTTAAAGAATCGTAAAAAAACAACATACATACATACCTCTGCGGGGACTTTAGCAGGTCCAGGGGCGAAATTAATCACTTTCTTTGAAGCCATTACAAGAGTATACACACAACGGTTAGTTCCTTGCTCGAACTGATCAAGAAGAGACAGACGTGGCCACCGCAAGCTGCATATACACCGACTGCCTTGCACTGCCCCGTACATCGAGCAGCAGATAGGGGAGATCACACGTGACGAACTCGCGCCGGGAGCGCTCCATGCGGCGAAATGTTGAATACGGGAAGGGCAAGGAGACAAGGTCGTTTACGGAGTCACTTCAGTTTCAGGTCGAAACGGAAGCGAGAAGATCCGTCGGAGCAATCGAAAGCTACTTGTGTAGATTTGTCTATGATAACTAGATCAAGATTCTTTATTTCGTAATATAAGGTAACGTAAAGTGTGTTATCAGACTTTGTGGCCTTGAATAACAATTGTCTTTAGGTTCGCTTACTCAAAAGTGTTTGCCGAATGTATCGCATCTTTACGTGTAGTTAAAGACAAAAAATAACTAATACTGTAGTTAAACTGGAAGCTTTTACTACTAATAACTGTGCTTTAACGCATGTTCCACTGTTTTTTCTTGTCTCAGTTAAATATATTTAACTCATTCTTTGTGTATTTTTTTTTATTAAATAGTATGTTATTTATTAGCTGTTGAGTAGTGTTTTTAATACAGAATTTGAAAATTTTTATTGCTATATTTTAAATTGTTCAATAACTGCAAGCATTTTTAGGTTATGTAATATATACGAATGCAAAAGTACATCTTCGATGATATTTTGTTAAACAATTGTTTTATATTGTTTCAGAACGAAAAAATTATTCTATTAGCGTAATTAATAAATACAACATTTAAAAAATTCAGAGAGGTAAAGTCATACTCATTTTGTTTCCTTAGCCGACAAATACAGTACAACTCTGCAATAGAGATCTTTAGTATTTTTAAAAGATTAGTTTTTGTCAAACAGATACATAATTAATTTACGTCATGCCGCCTACTGATGCCTGACCAGAATATAGAGTGGTTCTCCAAACACTTTTATCCTGAGCAAAAGCTTCCGCATTTGGCACCGCAGTCTAATTCTAGTAACGTCCTATTTGACAGTATCCAGCAACCCCATTCTGGGTATAAGTAATTTGATGAGACAAATTGTTACTTCTATATTTAAAAAAAATTGTTTCTTCTGTATAAACTTTCCCCCCAGTAAAATCGGCTAAATAGATAAAGTCAAGGTTCAGCGCAAGATTTGAAAAGGAAGGCATAATATGGAAAGCTCTTTTCTCAAAGTCACCCAGTGTATATTTTAACGCGCAGAGTTGGTTCTACACACAAATCACGAATACAAGAATTCGAATTCGAATTGCCCTCTATAACACATTTCTAAAAAAAAAATCTATTAAAAATATACCTAAGTATTTTATATTTCTTTTTATTTTTAACTATTTTTTATGAGTGCTGTAAGAAGTAAAAAATATTGCGAATGATTTAAAACATTTATACAATTCATATTAATTTCAAAGGAAGATAAAGACGCCAACAACTTGTTTGAGTACTGATTGAATACGTGATTTCGTCAGTAGCAATATGCTTTGTTTTTAAGATAGATATAGGAAGACAGGTATTTTTTAATTTTCTTTTTTTTATTTTTAGTGAAAATTGTGAGTCTTTATCCACGGGGAGGGGGGGGGTTCACTAAAAATAACTGCCATTCCTATGCTTTAGAAAAGAAAATTACAGTGGTCTGCAACCCCCCCCCCCCCTCCAAAATTTTGTCTGATTGTCGAAATACATTTCTTCTTAATACTATTCATTAAAACATGTCACATGTAAAATGCGAATATTATGAGAAGTTGCAGTATATATCGTAGCTTTTAATCATTCAACGGCATTCATTTGGCAGTGTTATTGTATTCAGCCCATTTGTCTGATTTTTATGTTTTTGTGTGTGTGCTGAATCTGACAGCCGATTTGTTTTATCACCTAAAGTTTTCTAGAGATATGGATTTAATTTAAAAAACACTATTTTACTCATACATATATTTTACTAAATATTCATTTACATTATAAAAAGTTAAAGCTGACACTAATAAATCCTTATACATGTAAATATTTACACAAAAAATTATTTTGTTATCTTCTGTCGCTTATATTTTATCTCTGGAGCCTCTCCGCTGCAGGCCCCAACAGTAGTCCGCCAACAGTTCCATTTGCCGCTATATCGTTTTTTCATTTCGGATATATCTTGATGGAACCTTTCTACATTGCTCATTCGAGACCGCTCCCATCAGCTGTGGAAAAAAAATCAGGTATGAATGTAAGAAATGCAGCTTTAAGCGACATATTACATCCTAATACTCTATATGCCCTCCCACGAAAAATGGTGTCTGATGTAACCATTTGGATGCCAGATTCGGATTCAGCACATCAAATCTATAAAGTACACCCCTTTTTTCTCGAGGGAGGATTTTCACGCAGACCAGTGTTATTATTCTTCCTGCTATTCTTCGCATCATGAGTGTTCACTTGAATTATTACTTGTTTTGATTGGACCCATGGTTGAAGAGATACTGGAATAACCTTTTAGAAACTTTTCCCCCTATTTTGTGTGGATAGGGGTAGAAAAGTTGAGGGTGGGGAGCAAAAGTTTCGAGGCCTGCAATATTTCCCAACTCATTAATATTCATTTGATATATAATTGGTTGCTATTGATTATAGAGAAATTTCCTTTCTTTCGTGGGGACGGAAGTGTTGGGGAGATAAAAGAAAGGGACGTTTTTATTTTGGAAGCTGTTGTTAGCTTCGCGGATTTACTATTTGCTACAAAATTATATTTTTTAATAGATTTGTGAACAGTATTAATAAAGATTATTATTAATAAAAGCTTATGATACTCTTTCATATACCAATTCGCTTCGATTGTTATGATTGCATTGCGCAGAGCTGCCATCTGCTCCGATTTTTTCGTATTTTATCCGAATTTTTGTTTAAAATCTGAATTGGTCATTAAAAAAAATCCATATTTTTGGGTTTCCAGCTTTGCCCCCTTTTTTTTTTTTAAGAAAATCTGTATTTTTTTTTTCCTTTTTGGAAAAGGAAATGATAATAAGAAAGTTGTTTTCATTTTAGCTATTGAATTAGAATTTCTCCCAATTGAGGGGCTTGCAGCAAAAAGGAGGCAGCTCCAATTGTTACTTATTTTTAATTATATGTGATATCCTGTAGAGAAAAATATGGCCTTTTAGTTGGTGCAAGGAGCCAGCTCCGAGTTATAGTTACCTTGGTTTCCAACAGATGGAGCTGCATCTGTTGTATGTTTCGTGTAATAAAGAGGCAGTTCCTTGAGCTACCTTCTTGCCCCAGTCAACGAATGTCTCCCCAGTGTCAGCCAAAGTGGAGCTGACTCGTTATTTCTGCTAGCCCTTCAATTCTTAATCTGTGTTAACCCGGGATATTCTCTTTCACACTAATGCCCTGAATATCAGACAGAATTTCAGCCCGCCCTTTCAGAATGCCAGTAAGGGTAAAAGAGCAAAAAAATTATGAAACTTTTTATATTTCGTGATTTTTCAAGAACGTTTTAAAAACCTCTGAAACGGAGGGTGAAATGTTATACTGCAGTTGAAATCTACTCTCTCTTGGCCCTCCTTTTACATTTTCCCGGCAGGATTGAGTGCCCCCCCCCCCCCCCCATTGTTTTCTAGATCCGGGCCTGACCAGCTCTGCTTCAGCTGACCAATTCCATGCAAAACACTGAACAAAGGTCGCACCTAAATTCTTTTTTGAAGGTCGCAGCCGCCTCGGTGGCTCAGGGGTATCGCGTTGGCTCGCGGTGACATTACGACAATTGAGATCCGGTTTCGAGTCCCAGTATGGATGGCATGGTCGTTTGTTCTGTCCTTTCTGTTGCTATTATCCCTCAATATCGAAAAGCGTTTGTTCTTCTCGAAGTCCAATCTTATATATTAATGATTAATTTAGCTAAATTTGCCATTTTAAAAAGCAATTAAAAATCATCTGTTGAGAAATAGGTCGTACTTCGATCAACCTTACTGCAGCTATGATTCTTAGTTTACAAATTCTCTGTCCCTAAAAAATGAGGCTCGGTGCACATGCGGAGCGCCGACCCCGGTTATCAGTCGGTGACAACTTAAATGTTCTTTATTGTTTACAAATAGGTTGTGTGTTATAGCTGTTCAAACACATTAATTTGTATAGGTAAACGCGAGGAATCTTCTTTGAAAGCGCTGAAATTAAGAAAAAGAATAGACCAAGTGGATGCAGGGCCGTCGCAACAGAAAACATGATAAAAAAATAAATAAATACCCCCTCAAGCAGCTGCTTGCCACAGAGGTCTGACAGGAGCCTGTCAGTTTATATGCCAAAGTGGAAGTTCTGAGAGGATGGCAGGACCTCAGCAGAAAAACGACACGTACATCCATGCCTTACCCGGGACTCGAACCCAGGTCCCTTAGATCAGTAGCCAAGCGCGCTAACCACTCGGCCATGGGACGGCTACCGGGCGAAAAAAAAATTTTATTTTGTATTATAGATTTTATTGTATTTTACATTATAAAAATATTTTTTCTAAAGAGTCTGAATCTACACCTCAAACGCCCCTAGGCACAAAGAGGCCCAAGGGAGCAATCATATGTACTACGTTTTGAATTTTCTAAAAATAAGTTTTTTTATGCTTACATCAATGAAAATAGCTAATTCCAGATATTTTGCAACAGTTTTGTTACCAAATACCACAAAATTAAAGTAATAAATATATATTCAGCATATAATATATTCAATATGCAATCGACGAAGGGTCGTGTTGGTTCTCACAGACGAATTTGTATCTTGAATCTTTTCTAAACGACACTAGCTAGGACCCATTCCTTCCTCAGTACCTTTCAGCTCACTCCTTTGGTGCAATTTCGCTCAGATCCTCCCATTAATTACTTGATATAACACATAATTGTAACGAATGGGTCACATAGACCCAAAGGCGTAGCTATGGAGGGGATGGGGGAGAGGCTCACCTCCTCCAAAGTTAATCGGAGTTGGCAAAATTCGAAGCGACTTTGTAAAATCCAGGTGAATTCTGAAAAATTGAGATTTTTTTTTTTGGAAAATTAAGAGTTAGCAAAATTTAGATAACTTGGCAAAATCTAGGGTAGTTGTCAAAATCTAGAGCAGTTGGCAAAATTCGAAGCCACTTGGTAAAATGCAGGTGAGTTGTGAAAATTGGGATTGGTTTTATGAAATTAAGGAGAATTACCAAACTCGAGACAACTTGGCAAAATCTTAGAGAGTTGGCAATATTCAGGTGAGATGCAAAAAATGGGATTTTTTTTTGTCTAAAATTACGGCGAGTTGCTAAAGTCGAGACAACTTGGCAAAATAGGGACACTTGGGAAAATTTTGGGGAGTTGGGAAAATGCGAAGTGACTTGGCAAAATTCAGGTTAGATGTAAAAATTGGGATTTTTTTCTGTAAAATTATGGCGAGTTGGCAAAATCGAGATAACTTGGAAAAATCTAGTAAAATTCGAAGTGAAATTCAGGTAAGATGCAAAAAGTGGGATTTTTTCTGTAAAATTTTGGCCAAATCTAGGAAGTTGGCAAAATTTGAAGCTACATGGTAAAAATACAGGTAAGTTGTGAAAATTGATTTCCGAGTTGGAAATTTTCGTTATTCCAGCCATGGCCTTTCGCTACGTCCCTGCACAGACCCAGAGCGACCATCCGTGTAACTATTTTGTAATTTCAATATCTCCATTTTTCGCTTGTTATCACAAAAAAAAACTGAATTTTTTAATGTAAAAAATAGGAAAATTATTCACATATGATGAATTAAATGTAATAATAGACTTATATAAGAACCTCATTTACCCAACACTCGGTTAACCGACACCTTAGTGTAAATATTTTTATTTCTAGAGATAAGTTAATAATTATTCATTATTTTGGATAGGTATTGATGTAATATTACCTTTCATATTTTTCGAAACTCTCAGTAGCTTAATAGCGACTTCTAACGGTGGAAAATGGCAAAACATTAAAACAAATATTACAAATGATCATTCTGCTAGAAATGTGAAAGTTTTGTGGTAGGGTGTGATGGTCAAGAAGTTTACCTTGGCTGCAATAATTAGCCCTCTTGCTCCCAGTGGGGATGGTAAAACCAACTTTTCAATTTAGAGCAGGCGTGTCCAACCTTCTGACTTCCCTGGGCCACATTGAGTGAAGATTTGACTTCCCTGGGCCGCATTGGGTGAAGATGAATTGTTTTGGGTCGCACATAAAATATATAATATAGTTAATGTATATGAATAATAAAACTTCATTTATTTTCTTATGTTTTTTATTATAAAATTAAAAAAAGGTAACATAAAACTAGTGGGATATCAAAAACTCGCTGAAAATCACATAATCATGTTGAAAGCTTATGTCGTAAACAGTAAACTTTACAATTTTGTGGGTCGCATTACTAGCTGTCCAGGGCCGCGGGTTGGACACGCCTGATATAGAGCATAAATGAAAATACTAGTAAAGTATTTTTATTTGCGTTTTTCCAGCCATCCATTAGTTCGAATTTTCAGTGGTAGAGAATGCTAAAGGCTGAACCCCCCTCATTATCGTCTTCTAACGGTGGAAGTTTTAAAATGCAAAATTTTAAACGAATATTGCAAAAGATCTATTCACCCGAGAAATTCGAAATTTAGTTGGTAGGATGTGATCAGGTGAAGAGATTTGTACCGGCAGCAATGATTCATTCCCCCCCCCCCTTATCACTGAGAAGATTGAGAGAAATGAAAACTTTTAAGAGATGAATGAAAAATTATTTTTTGTTATATACTTTTATTTTCAAAAGAGTAAAGCTTACTTTGCTTAGTGCCATGAGAGGAAGATGTATGTCAAATTCGGTGATAATAGTTTTCACCGTTTAGGAAATTTTTTCCCCCTATTTTATGTATGTAGAGTAGGGGTTCTTAACATGGGGTAGGCGGTAAAATTTTTTTGGGGTACGCCGTGAGAGCTCAAAAGTCGCTAGAGCTAGTAACAAAGTAAAAATAACCATTGTTATATTATAACTATAGTTTTATCTATCTATACAAGGGGTACGCCAGTTACATACACATTTCCAGGGGGAGGGGTACGTGAAGCATAAAAGGTCGAGAACCACTGACGTAGAGGGTATTTTTTTGCGGGGGAAAACTTCATATTGTTTAAAACGAGGATGAGAGGAAGCTGTATATGAAATTCGGCGATTGTACCTTTTATCGTAAAGGAGAAATTACCTGGATTCGGTAATCATAGCTCTTATCGTTAATGAGAAATCCCTCCCAGTTTTTTCTAAAGAAAAAATCATAACTTCCAGGGAATCATTTTTTGAGGGGGAAGGAAATCTTGAGAATGAAACTCTTTCACTATTTTAAGTTGCGATTTAAGAAAACTCTAACCGAATTTGGTGGTCCAGTCTCTTAACGTTTAGAAGCATTTCGTACTTCCCTCCCCCCCTTTTTTTGGGGGGAGCAGTATTTTCCTGTGAGGAAAAACTTTTAAGAGTTCTAACCCTTTTGGGGGTCCTAACCTTACCGTTGAGCTAAGTTATAATTAGTGAAAGCAGTATACTGAGTTTTACAGTTCTAGCTCTTACCGTTTAGAAGCAATTCCTGCCACTTTTTCCGGGAGGGAGGCATTTTTTGGAGGGGAGGAAAATTTTTGGAGGTTCGAACCCTTATGTTGGTATAAGCTATGGTTAGAGGAAGCGGTATACTGAATTTGGCGGTTTTAGCTTTTGCCATTTAAAAGCAGTTCGTACCACTTTTTAAATGAGGGGAGAGAGTAAAATTTTTTGGGAAGAGGAAAATGCTTGGGGTCCGAACCCTTATATTGGTCTAAGTTACGATTAGAGGAAGCTGTATACTGAGTTTGCTTCCAATTGGTAAGTGCTAGAACCGCCATTCCTTTCACTTTTTAAAAGTAGGGGAGAGGATTTTTTTTGAAGGGAGGAAATATCTTTTGGCTCCTGTAAACAACTACTGTGGCATATAAACTGACAGGCTCCTGTCAGACCTCTGTGGCAAGCAGCTGCTTGAGGGGGTATTTATTTATTTTTTTTTTTTAAACAAAAAGACAAGCAGACCTCTCTCGGATATTTACAGATTCTTGTCTGATATTTAGAAATGCTTTGATGTCATTCACAAGCATAAACTGTGAACTATTGGCTATAGGAAGGAAAAAAAAAATAATGGGGATTATTATTTATGGCCTAAAATAGGTTATTATGTATATCAATGATATGTTTCAAGTTAGTACAAAACAATTTATAAAAAAGAACCGACATATAAGTGTTTAGTATTAAGAAATGTATCATTGGTCTGTTCCATCCGTGCTACAAAACAGAGCACGATCGGTGAAAGAGTTAAAATAAAATTATTAAAATTTAGACATTTTAAATTTTAATCCCTTGCATTTTTTTTTCTTTTGCTGGGAATGAACAAATTAAACAAAATAATCAGAAGTATTGGGAACTTTCATATTATGCGAATGGAAAGCTATGTTGAAAGTTTCCAAACCAGGAAATAAAGCTCTTTATAGCAAAATGTTGCAGGAAATTAAAAATATTCACCCCATCACGATTTTGAACAATATTTACTAATTAAAGAAGACTTTCGCGGCTGAAACATTTAACAACAGTTAGAATTACTCTTAAGAATTTACTTTAAAGTTGTAACAAACCATTTGCTAAAATAAATGTTATTTTAAATGTATATATGAATTGAATTCTCTATCTTACATCAATTTTGAAAATGCTCTGGGCGGCAGCCACTACTGTCAAATAATTCAGTTTCAATAGCTGTTAAAAGAATATTGTGTAAAATTGAGATAAATTATAAATCTCTTTCAAATTTATTCATATCTCCTGTTACATTTCTCTGTAAAAAAATCTTATTTTCAAAGCTAGTTTTAAATGAGGTTTTATATCAACAAAAATTAATAAAAAAATTTATTCACATAATCCCAATACGTTTGATATTCTCATAATCAGTATTTTTTTAAAACTTCACTTTCGATTGTCAAAAGAGGGAGTGCTTTAAAGAGAGAGCAGTCGCTCATTATACCATGGATAATTGCAACTACTTTATTACATCTAAGAAATGAACCGACATAATATTCTTGTTGCTTAAACAAATCGTAAGATGTAAATGACGGCGCCCTGTTATGTGGTGGCCCAACGCAATGCTTTGTGGAAATTCCGGTCCTGTTTGTCTACTATAGATATGTATTTTTAAACACATATCTAATAAACGACATGGGGCGACATTGGCGCTTTGGGCGGTCGCCCTCTCCGTCCGCCCTTGCTCCGGTCCTGAGTGGATGACATATATGGTAAATACAAAGGATCGTAGAGAAGTAGCGGAAAAATCGTGTTAGATCGAAAGACCACTCGTGTTAGCCAGCTCTACTTCAAAAATCGTGTTCGTCGGGGACTGGGTGTAATGCATTAACGTTGCCGAAATTAATGTTCTCAATATTGAAAATAATGGTTCGCAGGTGAAAATGGTTGAATGCCCCTGATCTAATACATCAGTCAGCCTAAATAACACTTGCTTAGTTGGCTGCTCCCTTTATAACGGTTTCTCCAATTTCGCAACTTGCTTGTCGGCATCAGTGTTTATCGAAACCTACCTGCCAAAAAAAAATGATATTTAGATTAGGGGAGTAATATTTAAATGAATAATTCATATAATAAATATTTATATGAAGTGCCAAAGTTTTGATAAGTATTATGAAATCCATTGGATTTTTGAAACCTTTTTATAGAATGAAAAATATTCTCTTCCATATCCAACATGAAATGAATAGACTTTATTCTCCTTTTAGCAATTGTGTATCAAACATAACTGCTACCAGGAAAAGGATCTCTAAAAAAAAATCGTTTCGGAGGGCAGGTGAATAAATTGATTGGGAACGCCGTTCCGAAATCAAACTATATAATTATATAAATTTCTCCTCTATTTTAGTGATCTTTTTGAAAAATATTCTTACAAAATAGATGTTTACCAATTTTACCCCTCATCGTTCAGGTTAGTTACTCAAAGAAGGTGGTGCAGGTTCTCTTGGCATCTTCCCCAATAGATCCGGCTCTGACTGCTACACTGTTTTTACTGTCCTTTGGGAATGAGAAAACATAGCCTTTATCAGTTTTATAGATTTTTGATAACCTCTGCTGACCGCAGTGATCTGGCAAACGTATCTACTTCACGTGTCAGTAACCACTTCACCACGTGTACTCAAATCAGAAAATATCCGCTAGTTTTTACGCAAACATTTATATGGTTCAATCTGGTGTTAAAAGTCACTCCTGTAATCACCATAATCGGTTTCCTCTCTGAAAGGTACGTGGTTTCTGTTTATCATTTACAGCTGCAGACACTGCGGCCATTTATACTTCGATTGACCTTCAACTCATTGGAAAATCACTTTTGCTGGTTTATTGCGACTCTGTGCATTATTAGGAAGAAAAACAATACGATATATTCACGATAAACTTTGGTTAAAATAAAGTTAAGTGAAATTGTTCTTATTGTTATATGTATAATGAGATAATTTTGATTGTAAAAAATATCGCAAGTGAAATAGTTGTTACCTTTTTCATAGATCTTCCTTCATATTATATTCATAGGCAAACGTCTCTTAACAGAATTCCATTGCTTTATTAAATTGTATATGTCATAAACAAGGTTGGGTGTTTTTGGCGGCACCTTTTGCTTACAATTGTCAAAATGGTCATATCACAAGGACCCCAAGGGTTCAGAGAAGGTTTGGGGAAAGGTACCCACTACACAGCTGTTAGGAAACAGACGGTGGCTTTCCGTCAATTCCATCCAGTATGTTTATTAACCTGCACAAATTACTACTCTGCTGCACACTGCGCTACTGCTTAACGTCCCATCCGACTGATCACAGTGGTCTTTCCACAATTCCCAGGCCCTCTCCCATCTAGAACTCCTGGTTTAGTAGTGATAAATCTCAAGACTGGCATAGATGGGACTCGAACCTGGTGACTGCAGATTACGCGTGGTGCGCTACGGACTGAGTCAACCAACCCCCCTGCTCCCATAAACAGGAGATTGGTATTTCCGGCTTAAAAGCCGGAAAAGTAACCTATTATTTTTCCTTCTGGTGTGCTATTGTGTATTAACCCATCGCACTTGGATGCTTAATGCATTAATTTGCTATGTGGCTGCCGGCGGCCAAGTACGATAACGCGAATTTTAGCAAATAATTTTGCATTGTGTTTTCCAGTAATTTCGATTTTTTTATGAGCTAAGATAGTAACTTTTTGTACTTTTCTTTTTATATAAGTAAAATAAATATTCAAAACATGAATTGCAAGGCCGGCCCGATAGATGATGCTGCGGGCAACAGCGGGGGGTCCCTTTTTGAGAAGCGTCAAAATTCGGGATAAAATACCTTAAAATTTCTGTTGCGTTATTATCATTATTAGAAAAAACGATGCAGTAACTCAGAAAAGTTTTTGGTTAATCATTAAATTCAACATGAAGCTTTGTATTTGGGGCAAAATGAATATGTATCAAAGGAGCCACATTTTTCACCTCGCCTCAGAAGTTTCAGCTCGCACCGAATGTGTTTCATATTTCCTCTAGCAGCCAGCTGTTTAAGAGCATTATTTATGCTCAGTACGTAGTTCATAAGGATTTCTTTTAATATTAGGAGTAATTTTTGGTTGGGTTGTTTTACCTCTGAGTGGCACTTTTTTGCAAACAATGGGCTAAATTGCCAGGTCACAAGGACCTCGAAGGCTCAGAGAAGGTTGGGGGGAGGGGGCCCACTAGACTCCTGTTGGGAGACAGATAGCCTCCCGTCAAGGCCGTCCAGCATGTTCTTTAACGTGCACAGTATATGGTTCCCCTGCACACGGAGTCACGGCTTAATATCTCATCCAATGATGGGGGGGGGGGGGGGGGGGGGGGGGGGGGCTCAATCGGTAGCGCACCAGGCTCATAATCTGTAGTTCCCAGGTTCGAGTCCCAGCTGGGTCAGCGTCGAAATTTATCTCCACAAAATTCCCCGCCCTGCCCACGGTCAGTAGGGGACACCGATGGTATTGGAAAGACAACCGTCCGTCGGATGGGACGTTCAGCTGTGGCCCCGTGTGCGAGAGAGCTATACCCTGTGCACGTTAAAGAACACGCTGTATGGTCTTGACGGGAGGCTACCATTTGTCTTCCAACAGTTGTTCCAGTGGATCTCCTCCCTCAACCTTCTCTGATCCTTCGGGGTCCATGTGACCTGACCATTTAAGCCTATGGTATGCAAAAAAAGTGCCGCTCAGAGGTAAAACAACCCAACAGCCATCTCATCCTATGGACGGCGGCCTTTCCATGTCCATCAGTGTCCCGTACTGACCAAGGGCGGGGATAAATCTCAATGCTGACCCAGCTGGTTCTCGAACCTGGGACTGCAGATTTCGAGCTTGGCGCTCTACTGACTGAGCCATCCCCATCCCGCCATTTTTGGTTTCTCAGGGAATGGAAATTATTGCTAATTACGAGAAGACCATTATTTATTCTATCAGAATAACCCTTTTTGATGCATTATTTTGAGGGAAGAAAAGTGCATAAATTTAAATTTATTTATCGCATGGGGCCTTTCAGGTTTGAATAGCTTAGGTTCTGAGAATGTCACAATCCTGACTATGAGATAACGGAATATAGTTTCACGTAATTCAGGCATCCGAATGGTAAGTTAATGGTATTATATTCTTAAAATGGACTAAGAACTTCAAGTAAAATATTTTCACTAAAATATAAGGTTTCATCCTGGTTCTAACCGTGTACATTTGTACTAAAGTGCGAAAAACGGTTTTTGTACTTATACTTGCAAGAAGTTACGGAAGTAACACAAAATTTTGTTATTTAGCTTTAAATTCTCATCCATATAGCCATAGGAATAAACGACTTCTGTATTTTGAAAAATTTCGCCAATTTTCTATAAATCTTAGGCCATCCTATAACGCAAGATTAATTTCTTTTTCTGCTCTGCATTAAAGACACAAATATTACCTAGAAACTCTGTTGCTTGTACGGGTTCTCTCATAAAGTACACAACTGCTTCCATGTCACTTCTGGATTTGAACCTAGACCTCGGTTTATTCAGCATTACAGTGAACAATATGATGCCATTTCACACTGCTTTAAACCCCTACATTTTTTTTTGATGTGCACATTAACAGTGCTTTACCTCTACTCTGAGTAGGAAAAGGCATAGTAGGTCAACAAATAGATAATTCAAAATGGTTTCTAATCGAATTCAGTCAGTGATCAATTAAAGCACTTTTCTTCAATTTGCTGTAATATGGAGTATCGCAACTCGTCAAATAAAAGGAAGCTGTAAATCCAAAGCTTCTTTGAAGACCGTAATCTTCAAATGCCTGTGTCGCTATTTACTCAATTTAAGTCCGCTTGATTTTTTTTCTTGTGAGATCTCCGATGAAAGATGTCGCACCGTCAGTGTTCTGAAAGAAAACATTCGCCAAGAAGTAGCCCTTCCTGTCATTTAAAGAGATAAAATGTAGAGAACATTCATCAAAATGGAGCATTACAAACTAGTGTGAATGCGGATGGGATCTATTTCTAGCAGGTTATGATTTGGAGCATTTTAATATTAAGTTATGTGGACACCAAAATTTATTGCAATCGGTATAGTAACAGCAATTTTTTGTTAATATGGGTATACTAGCGAAATATTTTTGTGAATACAGTGATAATTGAGAAGTGATTAATGTGACATGATGAGTAACGTCGCAATACATTCACAAATACAGAGCAAGCGAAATATCTGGTTAGCATAAGAGACGTAGCTATGGGGTGGGGGTGGGGAGGCTCCCCCTTAAAGTATATCGGAGTTGGCAAAATTCGAAGGTGAGTTGTGAAAATTGGGATTTTTTTTTTGTAAAATGAAGGAAATTTAGCAAAATGGAGGGTAGTCAAAATCGAGGCAACTTGGCAAAATTCGATGGCAGTAAAATACAGGTGAGTTGTGAGAATTGGGATTAGTTTTATAAAATTAAATAGAGTTTGCAAAATCGAGACAACTTGGGGAGTTTGCAAAATCGGGACAACTTGGCAAAATTCAGGTGAGATGTAAAAACTGATTTATTTCTGTAAAATTATGGCGAGTTGGTAAAATCTAGGAGAGTTTGCAAAATCAAGACAACGTGGCATAATCTAGAGAAACTGGTAAAATTCGAACTTCGTAAAATTCTGATGAGATGTAAAAAATTGGAATTTTCTCTGTAAAATTATGGCGAGTTGGTAAAATCTAGGAGAGTTTGCAAAATCAAGACAACGTGGCATAATCTAGAGAAACTGGTAAAATTCGAACTTCGTAAAATTCTGATGAGATGTAAAAAATTGGAATTTCTCTGTATAATTATGGCAAGTTGGTAAAATGTAGGGGAGTTGGCAAAATCCGAAGCCAATTTGTAAAATACAGGCGAGTTGTAAAAATTGAGTTTGTTTTTGTGCAATTAAAGATAGTTGGGAAAATCAAGTAGAATTGACTGAATTCTAAGTTACCTGGCAAATTCAGGGCAGATGTAAATATTGGATTATTTCTCTGTGACATTAAGAGGTAGGTGGCAAAAATGGAGCCAAATTGTCGAAATTAGCAAATTCTTGGGGATCCGCCAAATTGTGAAGATCCCCCACGGAGCAAAATTCTGGGTACGTTCGCGACGGAGACATAATTAAATTTATGTAAGTACTTATTTTCTCAGTTGGCAAAATTTGATTTCCGAGTTGGAAAATTTTCGTTATCTCTTCCTCCCCCCCCCCCCCCAATTATAGTCTCTCACCGCGCTTCTGGTTAGGACTGTCAATTTAAAAGCTACAATGTAGTGGACGGGAACGGCGTTTCGGTTCGGTTGAAATTTGAATTATATTTAGTATTTTAGAAAGGAAACTGAAACCTTTCGTAACGGTTACAGTATAGGTTACTATCGGTTTTGATTCGCTGTAAACCCATGTTCGACGAGGATTCTTTTCTGGAACTCTGTGACTTTGAAATTTGTTTTGTTATTCTTGAACGAAATTAAATTTTTGCTTTTTCCATAGCGTTGTAATATTTTTAAAGACTCTTTCTATAAATTCCCTTGTGTTGAAATACACCAGTATGATGGCGTAGCCGAGAAACAATATTACTATTTATATCAGCAAATTTTTAACATAAAGCTATTGATATACTGAGCAAAACAAAAAAATAAATCAATTCCATGCCATATTTGTGCTTTATAATTAGTCCTGTAGTTGTATTGATAGCAAAATAAGTAACAACAGGAAAATAAGAAGGTAGGCTAGCGTAAAAGACTGGTCAACTTATCAGTTCACGCACACATTAAAACAAAAAAACCACGGAAGCTTTTTTTCGCCCCCATTGTATACTTACTATAAAAATGTAGTTACGTACAGGCCCCGATCCAGAAAATATTCGAAAGGAGGAGCGGCGGGGTGGAGGTGGGGGGGGGGGGGGGGGGGGGCGATAAACAATCCAACCGATGAAATGTAAAAGAGCAGGGGCCAAGAGACTGGATTTCCAATGCAGTATAACACCCCCCCCCCTTTTTTTTTACAGGGTCTTTAGCAAAATCTTGAAAAATGCATAAAATATAAATATATTTAATAATTTTTCCCTCTTTTACCCTTACTAATATTCTGAAAGGGGGCATGCCTCCCATCCCTAGATCCGGCCCTGGTTACCTACATCGGAATAGTATGCAATTATTAAATAACGATAATGCCTTATTGAAAAATGGCGAATTTAATAATGCAAATCTAACTCTATTAAAACATAATTCCTTTTGAATAACGTAACAGTTTGAACAGCATAAATTAGTTATACAAACTTCTGAAACCGCACCCAGTCCCCCCTTTTTTTCGTAAAATTGCTTGCGCACCCTTTCCTGTTTAATTCAAATTACCCTAATAAAAAAAAAATAAATACCCCCTCAAGCAGCTGCTTGCCACAGAGGTCTGACAGGAGCCTGTCAGTTTATATTCCATAGCAGAAGGTCTGTGAGGATGGCTGGACCTCAGCAGAAAAAGAATATCCATGCCTTACCCTGGGCTCGAACCCAGGTCCCTTAGATCAGTAGCCAAGCGTTACTAACCACTCGGCCACGGGACGGCTAATTACCCTAAAGATATGGAAAAAACTTCAAAAAATAAACTGATTTTAGTTCTACTGTAACTGTATTCCACGCTTTATCACCTACATATAAGAAAACAAGAGCGTAAATTTTTCGAAATCTCATTAAAAACAAAGTATAGGATAACTTATGTTGGTAATATTTCCGATCACTGTTAACGAGAGGAATAAAACTGCTTTACAAGCTGCAAGGAGGAAATCTGCCATGTATGTTGTGTTTGAATTTCAGCAAATCAGACGAAAGGTTTGTAAATAGTGTCATTTCACTTATCAAACCAAATAAACAAGCAGAACTCCCCTCGAGCAAGCAAGTTCAGTAGGCGAAGTGTTTTGTTTTCCTTTCTCACTAAGTAATCTTTCAATTGTAAATTCTATCTCTCTCGTTGTGTGTTGGTGAAGTTCTAAACTCTGTCGTTCAGAAATTTCTTATCACTAGCAGAGGTCCTTTCGAAAATACTGTAACTAAAATTTATTAAAAATATTTTTAATATAAATTCTACATTATTTAATAAAATATTTTTTAACTTTGCAGTGGCGGATTTACTACTCTAGCTGCCTGCCATCTAAAAAAAAAAATTTTGACAACTACATACCTGTATTTCACAAGATAATTCACCACCAAGAAACCACCCCTAGGTCCGGACCTCCCCTGTTTATTGTAAAATTCGCTCTGTTTAAATTTACCAAAAATATTTCGTACGCAGATTTCATAGAAGAATGCAACAGTTCTCTTTCCCTGGCAACATTGAAAAAAAAAAAACCGACATAACGTTCACCTCATAGTTTGAGATTAATCATCGTACCGTATACCGTAATTATTAGTGGCGTCGGGTGACCAAATATTTCTCCTGGGTTAGCGCATTTTACAATGCTATTTCAACTCCTTCCAACGAGCAGAATAACAGGTTACACCATTGTGCTAAACAAGGAACGGAAGTAACTGAAATGACGTTCCTGCGACAAAAATAAATGAATATCGTTGGGGTTAAAACACCTAAAAGGAGCCTCCCCGAAACTGGATTCTCGTACCCCGTCCCCCTTCCACTCAGAAACTAAATCTTGGATACGTGCCTGGTCCCCTCGTCCACATCTTTCGCTTCTGTAAGCTATACAAGGGCATTGTCAAGCGAAGAGATGCGATTGTACAACCAGTGCTTGTACAACGAGCTAGCACAAATTAGCCCAGACTGTCTCCACCTTCTATTGCTGTTGAAAGTTGCCACTAGGTCAAGCAAAGGAGGTGCGACTGGCATGGCCTACATCGCGATTTTTAGGCCTTAAGGGCTTGTTTCAGTTAGCCCTTTGGTTAGCCCCACTTGACGTTCCCTTTCCCGCTGACACTTAATCGAAACGTGAATGGAGAGTAGCAGTGGCTGAGTTTTTCTGCTTAAAGTATTAGTTCAGACATTAAATTCTGGTTTTCTAAAAATATTAATAGTTTTCTTAATTGAAAGAGAAATTTTAGAAATTTTATGTGGGGCTGAACCCCGGTAGCCCCAAATGAAGCGTCGCCATTGGTAATTATACAATGTTCTACTAAACTACCGACCGACACCTAAAATTACCGTGAGAAAGTAGAATCAAGGTCATTCACATCGTGGACTTCTCTCCCTTGCAACTGCTTCCGAGATAGCTTCCTAGATCTGAAGCTGCCCTTTGTGGATTGCTAATAGGATTGTTTGTATGGTTTTGTTTTCGATCAACGATGTTTTGCCATGAGTGAGATTTGAACCCACCCCTCCAAATTATGCTTGCCTGAATATTGTTGGATTCACTTGTACACCATCTGTGTTGGGAACGGACAACCAAGTTTTCTCATATATTTGAAATTAATGTTTAGTCACTCACGCTCACTCATGGCGAACCTCAGTTTTTTAGCTCATTTTCAGAAAAAACGAGCTAATATTTTCACTTTATCACCAATCTGTCTGTAGAAATCGAACCTTTTCGTTTTCAGAGATAAATTTAAAATTCTTTTTTGGTTGGATAGGTAATGATTAAACGCTATGATTCGTGCTTTTGGAATCTTCCTATATAGCTAGAATTGCGCCCTATAATGGTGTAAGAAATTTGTAAAATTTCAAACTAATGTTGAAAGCGATGTAATTATATTCGAAATTTGGTTGTGAAATGTGAATGTGATGGGGTGGGAAAATGTAATTTTTTGTATTTTAAGAGATAATTGTTTGTTTTTAGAGATAAATTAAAAATTCCTTTTGGATTGGATAGGTATCGATAAACTATTACGATTCATACTTTTAGAATCTCCCAAAAGCTTTAATTGATCTAAAAAAAGTCTCTGATGGCAAAAAAATTTGAACATTTCAAAATTTGAAATGAATATTGCAACGATCTATATGGGCTAGAAATTTGATATTTTGGTGGAGGAGTGTGATGATCAAGGGGTTTACATTAGCAGTAACAATTTGTCTCATCACTCCTAGGGTGGGAAAACGCAACTTTTTATTGAGAGATTAATGACAAATAATTTTTTAGTTCATTAGGTGCTAAAGAAATATGATGATTCATAGTTGAAATAATGAGTTGAAAAAGATTGGTTGTCCTGACTGGGATTACACCCCATGCTTCCAGAACCATGCCGAGCATCATAACTGCTAGATCACCGAGGAACTGACCATTTCTTCAACAAAGTGACATATAGGCATTTCTGTTGATTCACTAGTGACGCCATCTATTATCAGGAGTTGGGCAGCCAAGCTGCCATATTTTCAATGGTAGTAATATTTATCACTCACGCTCACAGCGTTATATAAACAATTCAGTAATAAATGATCACAGGAAAACGTCCTAAATAATGAGTAAAAAAAAATTGGTTGTCCTGACTGGGATTCGAACCCAGGTCTCCCAGAAGCATGCCGGGTTGTTTTTCAATTCATTATTTCAAGTGTACGTTTTCCTGTGATCATTTATTACTGAATTGTTTGTATAACGCTGTGAGGACAAATATTATTACCATCAAAAATGTGGCAGCTTGGCTGCCCAACTCCTGATAATAGATGACGCCACTGGTGAATCAATAGCTTATATGTTACTTTGTTGAAGCTACGGTTGAAGAAATGGTTAGTTCTTCGGTGGTTTAGCAGTTATGATGCTTAGCATGCTATGAGATACCTGGATTCGAATCCCAGTCAGGACAACCGATTTTTTTTCAAGTCATTATTTCAAGTGTTTCTTGTCTAGAACACTTGAAATAATGACGTTTTACTGCGATCATATATTAATGATGATTCATAGCTTTCAAATCTTCCAAATGATCTTAGTTTACCATTGTTAGAGGGCACTCAATGTAGAAAATGTAAAACTTGAAATAACATTGTGAACGATATATTTTTGCTAGAATTTAGAAATTCTGGTAATAGAATGTGTTATGAAGAATGGTCTGCTTTGGTTTTATGGCGCAAGAGCAACAGAAACTAAGTTGCGCTAAACAGGGGTTATGAAAAATGGGATTATTGTTAGTTAGATGTGTTTTAATTTAATTACAAATGGTTAAAATTCGACTGGTTGCTCCTTATTTTTATAAATTTAGTACCTAATTTTTAAAATTTCAACTATATTTCAATATAGTAATAAATAAATTATTTTATACACTGAAGAGTCAAAATATTATGACCACCTGCCTAATATGATGTTGGACATCCACATGCTGCCAAAACAGCTCTTACCCAGCGAGACATGGAAGCTACAAGATTTCTAAAGGTGTTTTGTGGTATCTGGTACCAACACATTATCAGCAGATCCTTTAACTCTTGTAAGTTACGTGGTTGAACCGCTGCAGATCGGATATGTTCCAACACAAACCACAGATGTTCGATTACATTGATGTCTGGGGAATTTGGAGGCCAGGGCAATACCTGGAAGTCTTTCTCATGTTCCATGAACCATTCTCGAACAATCTGGGCAGTGTGGCATGGCACATTATCTTGCTGAAAGAAGCACTACTAGAGGGAAATACCGTTTCAATGAAAGGATGTACCTGGTCTGCAATGATGTTTAGGAGGTGATAGGCATCGCCTATCACCTCCTAAATATCACATTCATTGCACATGAATGGCTGGATACAGGGTTTCCCAGCAGAACATTGTCCACAGCATTACACTTCTTCCACCGGCTTGTTTTCATCCCATGGTACATTCTTGTGCCAACAATTCCCCAGGTAAACGACGCACACGTACTTGGCCATCCACATGGTGCAACAGGAAACGAGACTCATCGGACCAGACAACTTTCTTCCAATCATTCAAGATCCAATTTTAATGATGGTGTGCCCATTGTAAGCACTTTCGACAGTGAACTGAGGTAGCATGGGCACTCGGAGTGGCCTGTGGCTACACAGCTCCATTTTCAGCAGGGTTCGATGTACACTGTGTGTTGTGACACATTATTCCCATCACCAGCATTCAAATTATGGGTGTGTTGCGCCACAGTATCCCTTCTGTTGGTTCATACCATATGGGATAGCCTTCACTCACCTCTTGCATCAATGAGCTGTGGTCGGCAACACCTTGCCAGTGGTTCGTGATGGTTTCCCTCCTCAGACCACTTTTTGAAGGTACTAACCACACTGACCGTGAGCACCACACAAGCCTTGCCGTCTCAGAAATGCTCTGACCCAGTTGTCTGGCCATTACAATTTGACCTTTGTCAAACTCATTTAACTCCGTTGACTTTCCCATCTGAAGAACAAGAATAACACTGATTAAGAGAGCTGATTGAGAGAGTAATAAATAAAGTATCAGGAATATCAGGAGAGAGTAATAAAAATCAGTTTCAGGTGTTATTTATATCGTTTCATGACCTTCACATGCACTGTCGTTGACCAGCAATTGCTCTGATTTGCATAAAGATGCGCTGGTCATAATGTTTTCACTCTTAAGTGTATATACAAACTGGACGATTTGCCCCCTAACCCTAGGGGATAAGAAAATAGAAATTTTTCATTTTAAGGGATAAATGATATATGACTTTTGCGTTTTATAGGGCTAATAATATTAACTAAATTTTCTGATCACCCATTAGTACTAATTACTGCTGTTAAAAAGTGCAAAATTGGAAAAATGAAAAAGTTCATTTCTCTGAACACGAGCATCTCATATTCGCCAGAGGCGATATCCTATTGTTCTAGTTTCAGCTAATTAGTCACGAGTCCCACGTGCACAGAATATCTCCTATGATATTCGACCATTGGATTGTTGATAAAATCCAAGAGCATGAGTGACTAAACATTAATTTTCAGCATATGAGGAAACTTTGTTGTCCAATCCTGACATAGATGGCGCCACGAGCGAATCCAACAATTTTCGGGAAAGTTTGTGTCATTTTAGCTGAAGAAACAGCTGCTGATAGTTTAGTGGTCCAGGACACCCGGCATGTAACTGGGAGGCGTAGCATAAGTGCCTATTCCATGGGGGCAAAAATATCTTTTTGTCCCTGTGTTGTTTTATAATTGAAAAACACAAATTATGTTTTGCATCTTGTGCAAAACAAAATCCAAATTGACACATGTGCAATAGCCAACTGTGAAAGATAATAATTTTAACGTCAAGGTACGATATTTGTTTTAGTTGAAGTTGGAAATGCTGAAGAGAGAACGTGTGATCGGTACTGTGGTAGCACTGAGGTGGTTCACAGGTCTGCTTGACTGGTTCGCATATGTTCACTTAATGCAGTGCAAGTGTCAGGTAAAAGCAAATGTATTTATGAAACAACTGGAAAAAGCTGACACATTTATTATATTGAAAAGTAGAAGCATCATTTTAAGGCAAGGACAAGTACTGCCATTCAGAGGAAATGTTGTTATTAACTTGCGAGGCACAATTTTGAAATGGAAAATTTTATTTAATATTTTGTCTGATTTTCTTTCATCACAGTCCTCATGAAAACAAACAAAAAAGTCATAAATATAACAAATGATGCAATCGAGCCATAAAAAAAGAAAAGGGGTTGGGTTTCGTTGGGTTGGGTTGTTTTACCTCTGAGTGGCACTTTTTTGCACACCATGGGCTAAATGGCCAGGTCACATGGACCCCGAAGGCTCAGAGAAGGTTGGGAGAGGGGACCCACTGGAACAGCTGTTGGGAGACAGATGGTAGCCTCCCGTCAAGGCCATCCAGCGTGTTCTTTAACGTGCACAGGGTATGTCTCTCCCGCACACGGGGCCACGGCTTAACGTCCCATCCGACGGACGGCGGCCTTTCCAAGCCCATCGGTGTCCCCTACTGACCGTGGGCAGGGCGGGGAATTTTGCGGAGATAAATCTCAACGCTGACCCAGCTGGGACTCGAACCTGGGAACTACAGATTACGAGCCTGGCGTGCTACCGACTGAGCAACCCCCGCCCCTCAAAGAAAAGGGGTATTGCAGTATAAGGTTTTCCTTTCATCTTAGAGGTTTTAAAAATCTTCCTGAAAAATGCGTGAAATATGCACAAGTTTAATTTTTGTCTCCTTCATAACATTTCAAGTGTATTCATACCATTCATAGCATTCTCAAGAGGGGGTGAGGGGGAGGGGTGAGAGCATGCTTACTCCCTGGATCCGCATCAGTTTTTCGTACCCTGTGCTGCATACGGTGCTTGTGGATATATATGATAGCATACTAAATATATGTAAAAAAAGGCAATTTATTGTAAAAATGATGCAGAAATTATCAAATATTGAGATGAAGAATTAATGATTTTCCAGCTAAAACAATTAAGCAAAGAATGTACTTCAATTCAGTCTTATCAACGACTTACGTATTCACCAATAGGACGAGTTTTTCATCACTGGCAGCTTCTTAATTTTTTTTCAGTTTTTTTTAGTTCTACTTAATTTTATACTTTTATTTTTTCTCAAATGTAGCAATTTTCCATATAATTGTTTTGATGTGATTTTTCTATGCATGCTGTAACTAAAATTCTATAGATGTAGGGCACATGAGACAATTTTTCAAACTAATTTTATTATACTAAAACGACAGTTATCTCAAAAATATTTAATTGTGAATGGAACATGCATTTCCTGTTTACAACTATCAACTTGTTTTACAGTTTGGAACGAAATTATAAAACAAAATAAAAACATTAGACTCAATTTCTTCAAAACAAGAATTTCTGCAATATGGCCTTTCTACATATAACTCTCAATTTATGTTTTTTCCAAAAAATGATTCCAGTATATTAAGCTATTTAATTTGTTACTATTTTAATATAAGAATAAAATATACATCGAGCACATAAAATACGATATAAGTATCGTCGTCGATCGGAAACTAAACCATAAACATAATCCTATTATCTGTCGACAAAGGGCAGCTTCAGATCCAGAAAGATCTGGTCTGCTTCCAATGTTTGAAGCCCCTGCTGAAATAAAAATTGTCAGTATTATTTACGAATGCTTTTTATTGTAATTTAACAAAATCGATACCAAAAATTTACCCGTCAAGCAGCTGCTTGTCACAGTTTTTCGACAGAAGCTTTTTAGTATAATAATGCATCATAGAAAAAGTCTGTAAGGTGAGATCTTAGCAGAAGCACACCAAAAAAGAGAAACATTCATGCATTATTTAAAAAAAATATCCTTCATTAAATCACACTTTTTACTGTAGTAGCAAAGTTGTTTATTTATTTCATAATACATAGGACAGAGAGAATCTGTTTGAGTCCCAGCTGGGCCAGTATTGAGATTTATCTCCCCAAAACTCCCGCCCTGTCCACGGTCAGTAGGGGACACCGATGGGCATAGAAAGGCCACCATCTGTTGGATGGGACGTTAAGTCATGGCCCTGCATGTGGGAGAGCCATACTCTGTGCACATTAAGGAATACCCTGGATGTGCCTTGACGGGAGGATACCATTTGTCTCCACCAGTAGGTCCTCCTCCCCCCAACCTTCTCTGAGCACTAGGGGTTCTTGTGACTTGGCCATTTAGCTCAATGTGTGCAAAAAAGGTGAAACAACCTAACCCAGAGAAGAATAACTACAAACTAACCCTACTTTTACAGGCCTCTTGTCACTGCTGATCACTGGCTTAGTTAGAGCTAACCCAAAACAAAAAGTTTTCCCTGCTGGAACAGTAGCTAGTTCCTTAACCACCTAGCAGTTACGACTTTATATATAAGTTAATATCCAAAAGTTTAGAAGTATCTAAATTTGAGACCCCCCTTGAGCTTGAGACCTAAGTCAAATGGCCATTACTCTGAAAGGCTGTGGGGAGTGCACCATTATTTTGCATAAAATATTTGCACAGAGGACCAGTTCAGGTTTACTCATTTACTAGCCCCCCACCAGTGCAGAACGTATGAACCTGTACTGGTTTGAAATTATACTCTGATTTTCAAAAAAAGGTGTCAGAGACTGAAGTATCCAAGACAGAAGATAAAAGCTTCCAGTGGCATAGGGTAGAATCACGGCCGTGGTAGAAATTGGTGGTTTACCCATTCCCACGATAGAAAACTTTTTTCATAAAAATAATTAATTTATCAGCTTACATTAACCAAAAAAATGTTTTCAAACCTTTCAAAAATATTTTCTAATCCTTGCCACGCTTACTGAGAGGTCAGATAAAGAACTATGACTTAAAGCGATATGGGTGGTCGAGTTTGGAAGAGGGAGGGTAGAATTGGAACTCGGAAATCGAAAATAGATTCTGAGCAAGGGTTCTCAAACTTTTGGCAACTGTGAACCACATTAAAATTTCAAATTAACTAACGAGTCGCATACGAAATATACGAAAAGTATGATACTAACAATATATGAAGAAATTCTAAAATATTTATTGTAACTTCTAAAATTTAAGTTAATAAAATTTTACATTAATGAAAAAGGGAGATACAACTTTAATTTGGCATTTAACATGGCATGTTAACCATTGTGCCATGCAGTAACTGAGAGTTATGGAGATATAACGCCTCTTCAAGACTTGAATAACACATTTTCTAGACAGTTCCCGAAAATCAGAGACTAAATCATGCCACCCCTTCCCCATTATGCTGAAACATGTTAACTTTCCCTCATAAGTTTCAGGGCACGTCATTAATGTCACAGAAAAACACTGCTAGAAAAAGTCTGATTGCAAGCCGTATTCAGTAGCAACATGGTCCGTGAGATATACATTGGTTAAGTACTTTTAATTTATATGCTTGCAAAACAAAGTGGTAATGGAGATTCAGCGGAAGCTTCCTTCTAAGCCAGGAGTTCCCAATTTTTTCGGTATCACGTCCCCCCTTTTGATTTTTGAGAAACCTTCACCCCTCCCTACTTCTCATTTATCATCAGCCAACCCACCCTTTTAATAACAATTTTAATTCACAATCGAAAATAAACAGAAAAAAATCCCATTCTCTCCCCCCGTTCGAATTGTCTTCAGGACCCCCCAGTTTGCGTATCCCTGTTATATACAGTCCTTTATTTTGGTAAATAGTATGTAGGAAACCACAGCTTATCTGTGGTAGGAAACCTAGTGAAGGGCATGCAGAAATTGAAAAGATGATACTGGAGAAATTTTGAAGGCCTAGTGAAAGGCTTGCAGAAATTGAACAGATGACACTGGAGAAACTTTGAAGGCCATGAAAACTGAGTATAGGAACATAGCGAAAAAATATCGTTATGGGATTACAGGAGATTACACCTATCCCTCGATTTACACTGAAGATAGGTTCCGCACAAAACCGTGTAAGTCGAAATCTTGGATTTTGCTATGTAAAACCGTGTAAAACGAAAGAAACACTAAAATGTGCATAATTCAGTCATTTATTTACGTAAAACAAAAGCAAGACATCTTGAAAAACATAAAATTACACTTCATTAATAAAATAACAAATATTTGTAGGTAATATAAGTACATATTTAATTCATTTTACATTAGGAACAAAAAATATAAGATCCTTAAAAAAATTAACAATAAGTTTAATTACTGTCATCACTTTCATGGACTATCAGTCTTTTCTTCCTGATTGGTATGATGTCACTTTCATCACTCGATAGTTCTTGATGCGATTGGTTCAATGGTTGATGAATTAGGGACAATCTCAGATCGACGAGACTTTGTAATGAAATCCGTAATTAACAATTGTGTAGGTTTTTTTGTTAAATCTTTATAGACCTCCTCATATTGCTTTAAGCACTTACTAATATCCCGCTGGAATCGGAGAGCTCGTTCAACATTCGGGTCATTTTGTAAAAAATGATTACCCAATTTTCTCCCCAATTCAAGTCCTACGCTGATGACTATTGCTGTGAACGCAAACTGGTTCAGATTGCTCTTCATCAGGATCATTGTCTTCATCACATTTATTTGTTTCATGAATTATGTTAACTAAATCATCCTCATCTAGTTCTTCATCAGCCATTATTTCTTCAATATCTGCCTCAGCTAAATCCTCAAAACCTTCTCCTATAGTATGCGCCAACTCAGTGATCTGAGAATATTCATGCTCTAATGGTAATCTATAATTCTCACCTTCAACAGCATCTGGCCATATTGCTTTCCAGCAGGCATTGAGCGTTGATTGTTTAATCTGGGTATATGACAGTCCAACATGCTTAACACAATCTAAGATTGTAAATTTCTTCCAAACATCCATAAGAGTAAGAGATCCATCATTCTCCATTTGTTCTAAAATATACCTGAAGGTTTGCTTGATATACAGTGCCTTGAAAGTCGAAATTATCCCTTTATTTAACGGCTGTAATAAGGAAGTTGTATTCTTTGATAAAAAAAAAATTGTACATTTTCGTGTTGTAAATCTTGAGGATGACCTGGTGCATTATCAATTAATAGAAGGGCCTTAAAAGGCAATCCCATTTTACTTAAATAACTTTTGACATCTGGGACAAACAAGTTATGAAACCATTCATTGAAAACCATGGCAGTGACCCATGCTTTCTTATTAGCCATCCAATAAACGGGAAGGTTTTTGATGTTTATTCCTTTAAATGAGCATGGTGTTTTCGATTTGTTAATAACCAATGGTTTCATTATATGATCGCCTGAAGCGTTGCTACAGAAAAGAACTGTTATACGACTTTTCGCTGCCTTATGACCACTAGCTGATTTGCGAGCTTTAGCCAAATAGGTTCTTTCTGGCATTTTTTTCCAGAATAACCCGGACTCGTCAGCATTGAAGACCTGGTCAGGAGTGTAGGAGTTGGCGGCAATGATTTCAGCAAATTTTGCTGGATATTGTTGTGCTGCATCCGAATCAGCAGATGCTCTTTTACCTTTCAATCTTAGATTATATAAAGAATGTCTTTGTTTAAATCTCTCGAACCAACCATGGCTTGCGGAAAAAGATACCTTCTTTTCATCTGGCGAAGTCGACGGTAACTGATTCTTAAGTGTTTCATATATATCTTTAAAGCCTTATTTGTAATGGCACTGGTATGAATTGGAACCCGCTTTTGAGTTTGGTCTTCTAGCCATATCACTAATGCCTTTTCCATTGTAACATCTCTTACATATGAAATTGTGCTCATACTCGTGCAAGATCAAACTGCTACACTTTTTCTAATGGAGTCTTCATTTTTTTTATTGTCCTTATTGTGGCGTCATTCATGGAGTAAAATTTAGCAAAATCTGTTACTCTTTCTCTATTACGGAGACGATCTAATATTTTAATTTTTGTTTCTAAAGAAATAACTTTTCTTTTCATATGATTTAAAAAAAAAATCAAATGAAAAGAAAATTGAAATATATATGCAGCCGAATATACATTTTTACCAGTTTTTTTGAAATCCGTTATTTTATCAACCGCGTAAATCGGGGGATAAGTGTATAAGAAAAAATCGATTAAATACATATACATTATTATTTTACTTCGATAAAGTTTATGAGTACGAATAATAAAATCATTAATAATTGAACAAATGTGAATTTCTTATTCTCGCATATATTTTACCCACGAGCTATAGTTGGGAACATGAGGCGCCCTCTGGCTATGAAATGAAAGGTGTTTTCAGTAAAACAATGTTGTGCCAAGAGGATAAAATAGAGAAGTTTGAAAAAAAACTATAAAAATGCTGATTAAGTATAATTTTGCGCTATAAACAGCAAGAAATTAGCTTGAGACTTTTTTTGTTGCCGCTTTCGAGAGTGCAAGCGTTTCTTCGTATAGTCTATTGATTTATTTTTAAACGACTTGCTTTTTATAAGCAATAAAGGTCTTAAAATTGATTTAAGGATAAATTTTGAAAAAAAACCACGAGCATAATATAACTATGAAATGGATATTTAATCTCAGTTCTTGGGTTTCTTGGAAACTCTTTGGTTAATCTCGACTACTGATGACATCATGAGTAGAAATTTGATAGTTTGACCCACAGACCGTAGCTTTGACCTTGGCGCACTCAACCGTGAAAAAAAAAAACTTTCCTTTAACCCTAATTGTATTTAATAATGCTATGTCTGAAAAATATGATCCGAGAAAGAAATATAAATATATATTTTTTACATTTACTGAGCATTTTGGATATATTAAAATCATTGTATAATTATTGGGAGTAAAGAGTTTTTTTTTTTCAGGTACATGTGATATGCACATGTTGCAAAGCCCGAAAACGGGAAGCCGGAACGAAAATAGTTGATACATCTAGTCATTTGTTCTGTTGCTAATGTAATCTTATAGTACTTTGGGCTATATCCGTGGTAGATGGAATTAAGTCCTTATTATAGAACTGTGTTTATAACTAAAACTATGGATAAAACTAAAATAATCGGTTTTTAACGTTTTTTTAAGTGGCTGATCTGTGAAGTCTACACAAGATTTGCTGATCTGTGACCGAAATTCCGGTGAACGCAGCACTAGTCGCAAAAAAAGTCATGGTTAAAAACGTTTCTTCTTTCAATATTAACGATTATACATTAAAAGTAATAAATAATTTGCTTTCCGTAATTTTCCAAAAATCTGCGTTATTGTCAGGATATTCATTGTAGTAGCATTTCCTTCGCTTATCAGTTTCGTGGAATTTGTGGGTAAGTAATCTAAGAGAGGAAAAAAAGACTAATGAATGATTTAAGCATTGAGAAAAATTTGCTTATATTTTAATCTCATTGAGAAAAATTTGCTTATATTTTAATCCTCGGGTGATAGTAATTTTCCATGAAGCGTAAATGCTTTGAAATAAAACGTAAACTTGAAGACATACAGCTGTTTCAGGGTAATTAATATTTTGTAATACTGTGAAATTTAATAATTTTAAATAATCTCTCTGTATAATCTTTTCGAATAAAGCACTACAAGTATAAATGTGAGAAATGTACAAAATTGTTTTGCACACAATGTGTGTATAATGTTTAGAAATCATGATTCACTAGTGGCTCTAAGTGTGAGCTACAGTTCTAATTTCTCTCTCCTATGATCTGATTTATTTCTGGATAATTAGTATCAATAATTAACCATTATACCTAATATAAGTAATAAATTACCCCTCAAGCAACTGCTTGCCTCAGAGGTCTGACAACATGTATATTTAAATAAGACTTGTATTTTTCAGGGGAACCAATGTTTCTGTTTCAGAATATATCTGAGTTAATGTTGTTAGCTAAAATGTTAATATAAGGGTAATTAAATGGATTTTAATTTAAAATGTGAAGGGCTAGTAATATAATAGCATGAAATATTTTTTGTATATATTTCTTTAGCTTTTAAAAAAATTATACTTTTTGAAACATTTTTTTTTTATAAAAGCTGTAATATTTAGATTAATTAGCCTTGAACATGTTACTGAATATATGCTTTGTCAGTTACATTGCTTGAAGAAGTCATGTTTAATAATCTTAAAGAAAGTTCAAAGAACAATTACATTATTGTTTTCTAGAATGTTAGTGTGAAAACAAAATATTACCTGATAATGCTATATCTGCATGTTTGTAAAAAATATTGCAAGAGATTTACATTGTTCAGATATTTGGTATAAAACTTGATACCTAAGATAGAGACTTTAGCAGCTTTATTATGAACAGTATTTCCTTCACATATATATCCTAATAAAATTATATAGGCCTGTACTTGTAGATATTTTAGTAATATTCATATTGTGGTGCATTATAAAAATACTATTTTATTATTAGTAGTAATTTTGATTCAGTTTGTTCGAAATTTTTATAGTACACTAGTCATTGGGAAATGGCTTTTCATTGGCTATTCATTTTCAGCTGTTGCATTGTTTGGCTAGAATTCATATAAACCACAGCATCTAAATACTCTATAAATAATGGCCTTTTAGTAATATAGTATTTATATTAAATTGTTGTTTATATATGCATATATTCAGGGTGGTGCAAAATAAGCTGAATTATTTTGCACCACCCTGTATTTTCTCTGTAACTTTAGAATTAAATGTAATAAATGAACTATCTAAATGGTAAATGAAAGCTTTATTCTTGGAAATTTTTTACATCATATGTGAAAAATCATATCGGCCAAATGATCACCCCCTTCTTGCTCACAAACATGCTCTTCTCATGGTGTTTTCCATGGCATTTCTCAGAGTTTCAGGAGATATTGTGGCTGTCTCATGTCAGATGTTCTATTTTAGGTCCTCCATGGTTTGAGGATTATTGGCATACACTTTATCCTTGAGATAGCCCCAAAGAAAAAAAGTCTGGGGCAGTCAAATCTGGTGAGCACGGTGGCCATCTCACATCACTATTTTTTGATATAATGTGATTGGGAACTACTGACTGATTGTTTTCCAAGAACATTGTGACTATTTTGGTCCACTGAGTAATTGTGCACCTCTCCATAATTAAATTCTCCAAGGGTAAACACCTGTAAAATAAACACAAAATATTACAAACTAAAAAGAACTAAAAAAGTTATGTTTTTTTTAAATGGTCAGCTTATTTTGCACCACCCTGTATATATAAAATTAAGAATTTTATTTTATGTTTTACAAGTTTCACTGCTTATATTACACCAGAAAGCTTTATGTTATATTTATTTTAGCAGTATTTATAATTAATGAAATGCAGTCCCTGTGGAATTATAAATGAGTATAAGAATGAATTTTTTCATATAAATTGATGTATGGTACATTAAGATTTAATGATCAGATATTAAAGAATTTAAACTAAAACAATTTGAAATACAGATTTAAATATTCTTAAACAATTTTTGCAATTTTTTGTTGAAAAACTATTATAATAAAACATATAAAGTATTGAAAATCTTTTATATAGAAAAGCTGTAAGTTTTTTTCTTATGAAGGCTTTTATGACAAAGTTGGACATTTATATCTTCAATTTTTTTTCATGTAAAAAGTAGAAATTGCTGAATTTTAGAATACATTATATTACTAAAAGTTTGCACACTTCCATATTATATGAATGGAAAACCACATTTAAAACTCACTAAGCCTCCTTTGGAAACAGGAAATTTTCAAAGGAGGCTTTTAAGCCTCCTTTACCTGTAAACTTTTATGGAAAAATATTACAGAAGATAAATGAAATAATAATAAAAAAGAAATAAGATAATAAAAACTCAGTAAAATTTATCATATCTTAATCTTAGACAATATTTATTTAGTGTTTGGAAAATTGTGGAAGACTTATTTGCAATTCCACAGGGCTTGTATTTCATTAATTGCAAATACTGCTAAAGTAAATATTACACAAAATTTCTGGCAAAATATAAACATTAAAACTTGTAAAATTTGTAACAATTATTAATTTTATGTAAACAACATTGAACAACTACTATATCACTACAAAGTGATTTTATTTTTCAGTCCTTATGCAACTACATATACATATACATTATGCAATACTAATTTTTCTTTAATATAATTATAGTGTGAATCTAAAAGCAAATGTACAAAATTTTTTAAATAAATTAAAGAATACACTTCAATTTCTTGTATGAAATAAAGTTTTGCATTTGTATTCTAATATTTGTTTTGAATTTTGATAGATGTCTACAGCAAAGGCACCAGCAGCACACCAAATGTCTGCTGCAGAGGAATCTTATTTACTTGATCATCTGAGTGCACTGGATATTGACTCTCATCCTGTCTATCCTAGGCTGACCAGCATAATTTGCACTATTGGTTAGTAATTAATTTCATGTATTATGTAATTATAAACATATTTATAAATTCCATCATTAAGTTTTAGCTGGAATAATATTTTATGAAAATATAATTTCCTTTCTTTAGCTAATAATACCAAGTTTTAAAATAACATTTTTGTAATTTTTTTATTATCTGTAACATTAAATTATTTCATGTTATGCTGCACTACTTATTTAATATGTTATAGATGTAAAATGAACTGTTAACCAAGTTATATTAAAAATGTTTAACAGATATCAGTGTGATTAAGAGATGCAGGCAAATAAAAAATAGATATTATTGTAATTAAAATAATAGATATTAGTGTGAATAAAAGATTCATGCTTAATTTAAACATGTGTTTATTGAATTAAAAGTGTTTTTTTTTTCTATTCAATGTTTCATCTTAAAATCATGTATGAGGAATATATGACACATCAGGTTTATATAAAATAGGTAATATTTTATGAAGTAGTCAAAGCATGAAAAAAGCTGATGATAATGTAGTAGCTATGACGCTGTAAGTTTTCAAGTGTGGTAATAGAAATGAAAGTATAAAATCATGTCAATTTTTTTCTATTTCATATTATATATATACCCCCTCAAGCAGCTGCTTGCCACAGAGGTCTGACAGGAGCCTGTCAGTTTATATGCCATAGTAGAAGGTCTGAGAGGATGGCAGGACCTCAGCAGAAAAACCACACACACATCCATGCCTTACCCGGGGCTCGAACCCAGGTCCTGTAGATCACAAGCCAAGAGTGCTAACCACTCGGCCACGGGGAGGCGCGATTACCAAACGAAAAAAAAAAATACAAAGTTCAAAAGAAACCTTGAATAGCACGATGCATTTTATATTCAGGGTTGTCTTTCAGGTAAATACAGTATTACTCAGCTGAACCACTTTAAAAAACACATAAAAGTTCACGTGGAATTAGATTCTTTAGTATCTTCTGACTAATATTTTCAACACCATTTATGATGCTTTTCAGATTCCTGATTGCAGCATTATAGTAAGAAATGGGAAACGTAAAAAAAATTCTTAATATTTACATGTATCCACAAAATACTACAGCCACCACCACTGCATCTAGTTAAGGGGTTAGCAATTAGAATAGTTCAGAATTGATGAATATAAGCAGTAGTTCATGGTTTGAGAAGAATAATTGTGCTTATTTTTTCTGCACAATGACAATGTTACAAGAACTCTAGGCCTCACATCAGGGTTGAGGAAGGAGTCCTACTAGACAGCTTTGAACTTTTTGGATGAATTTACACCTTTGTAAACACAACAGCACAATCCTGTCACTATATCGCATATTTGTATTATGCCAAAGAGAGTATTAGGTAACAGATTCATCCATTGGCAAACACTTTGACATTTTTGTGTGATGTAGAAATATTTTTCCCAAAATCTAGACTTGCCATTATTTTCTTTTGTTCCTGCTCTGAATAATTTATGTCATTTCATTGCACCCATAATACTAAATAAGTTGCACCACATAATCAATGACTTTGGCATTTAGCTTATTCAGTTTACTTTTAACTTTTTTACACATTATTCTTCTTCTGATGACAACTCTTTGCCAAGTTTTTTTTTTCAGAATTAAGAGCCTGAAGTTTGTTTAATAATGCAGTATAAATATTTATATTATTAAAAAAATTAAGAAATTTAATGTAAGAGTAATAAAATTTACTTTTGCATCAAAGGTAATCAGGGGAGTAAGGTATTAAAATATGTATGGCACTTTATAAGAAATATGGCACTTTACAATAAAAATATGGCATTTTACAAGCAAAGAAAATTAAAGTACAACTTTAATAATAATGGCATTTTACAAACTATGGCACTTTACAAGAAAAGAAAATTAAAGTACAACTTTGTGAAGAGGTTTTTTTGAAGTAGGGCACAACACACAGTGTTACTCCACAACTTGAATATCAATAAAAGTTGCTTTTCTTATCTTTTAATAGAACATACTTTACATAATGTGTTTTTTTTTTGTACACATCAGTTGGGTTCAGGCTGACAAGTCTTTGCATGTGGTTGAGCTACATGATTTTTTTCAAAAGGGCAAGACTTATTTTTGAAAATACAGTTGGTTTTCAAAACAAATGTAACCCACTAAATTCAAAATCATATTTTTCCTAGTACAAAGGATTGCTATTTCTATTTGCACTTATGATGTCAAGGAATTAGGGACACAATCCTACATACATCAAAACATTTTTTCTGCATTATGTGACATATATTAAAAAATATTGTTTTATTATTGTGCATTCCAAATTGCTGTTACTGCATATCTATGCAGTAACTATGCAGAGATATGCAGTAACTATGCATTTGATGAAAAGTTACTGCATAGATATGCAGTAACAAGTTACTGCATATCTATGCAGTAACTTTTCATCAAATGAAAAGAGTGCATTTTGTTTCTTCTACCTGTTGCTCAACTGCAGCTTGTTAACTAAAGAGGAGAAGTTTCTTGAGTAACCTGGGAGCTTTTTCCTTCACCCCCTTTCAACATCCTCACCAACCAGGTTTGGTTACCTTGCCAACTGTACTGCATAAAATGTAGTAAGAGGAACGTCTGCAAGCCAGAAGTTTCTCTTACTATCCATCCTCTGTAGTACGGTATGTAAATTTTTCCTTAGGGTAACTTTTGATACTTGATAGCATAGAATATTTGTTGAAGTGCTTAAAAACATTTAACAGGGCCATAGACAATAAAGATTTCAATTTAATTATGGTTTGAACTTTCTGAATCTCCCAATAGCTATAAATGCACCTTCTAATGGTGTAAAAGTTAAATTCCAAACTTTAAAACATATATTGCAAATGACATATTTATGCAAGAATTTTTAAATTTTTATAACAGAATGTGAAGGTCATAAAGTTTTCATTGGTAACAATAAGTTGACCCTTAACCCCAGGAGGGTGAAGAAAAAATGCAACTTTTATGTTTTAACAGATAATTATTTGTTCTTAGAGAGAAATTAAAAATTCTTTTTGGGTTGTATAGGTATTAATGGATAGGTATCAATAAGGTATTAATGAACTAATATGATCTGTACTTTCTGAATATCCCAAAAGCTATAACTGCACTTTCTAAAGGTGAAAAATTAAAAAATTCCAAAATTTTAAATGCATATATCAAACGATATATTTATCCTAGAAATTAAATTTTTGGTGGTGTAATGTGAAGGTTACCAAGTTTCCATTGACAATATTTACTTGACCCCTTACTCCCAAGGGTGTGTGTATAAAAAACAACTCCTTTTTTAAAGTGATAATTGGAAAACCTTTTTCTAATTGGATTGGTACTAATGAAATATTATAATTTGCATTTTTCAAATACTTATGCAGTTTTAATTTATATTGTTAGAGATCACTAAATATAGAAATGACAAAACTGTTAATGGATTTTGCAAATGATCTGTTTATGGAAGAAATTTGAAATTTTGGTGGTAGGTTTTCAAGAGATATTCTATTAACAGCAATAATCTACCACTTTTCTCAGAGCGATATGGGAAATGCAACTTTTTAAATTTAAGAAATAAAAGACATACTTTTTATGTTGTATAATTACTAATAAGATGCCATTTGCATTTTTCCCATCATGCTTTATCTCAGATTAAACTTTTAAGGAGTGAAAAAAGTAGGTAAAGGAAAAGCTTCATTCTCTTTGAAAATGAGATTCTCATATGTGCCAGAGGCAATATGCATTATTCTAGTTTAAATAGAGTAGGGAAAAACATGTTTTGAAGTGTTCTACTATAGAAATAGTGAGTATAAAAATGTGTGTAGTGTTTGTGTTGCAAAAAGTAGCCCGTATTCCTAACCAAATTCTTTTGTATCTTATGAGGATGAAATTTGTGTTCTTCATTGCATGGGCAAAGTTGATGCTATGGATCCCATCTCAATATCTAGCACTAATTCTTATAAAGGATAAATATCTGATGTATGTTGTTTTTTGTTTGCAACTGTTTTGTAATAAAAACTATGGTGTATATCATCAAAAATGTTTTCATATGTTCAGTTACCTAAAAAGTCAATTTCTTGAACTATCAGTTCCTCAATATTTAAATAATTAATGTTTAAGTTTCCTTTTTCTACACTGAGTAGATATGTATAATTTGAATATAGCTGTAATATGTAACTAACTTCAAGAAAGTAAGTTTTCTTTATATTATTTCAGGACCAGCATCCCGTGATGTTAACATTTTAGTGGAAATGATTAAATCTGGCATGAATATTGTACGATTGAATTTTTCTCATGGAACTTATGAGGTATTTATTGTTATGAATTGAATTAAATATTTCATGTTCTATAGGCTACAATTTTTCTCTTTATCTTAATTCTTGACACATAGTGGGAGATAGGGAGTTAGCTATGTTCCTGGAATTGGCCATTTTACTATAATGGGCAGAGTTTCTAATAATGTATGCTATCCAGCTCAACCAATTTTGATATGTTTTTAGCTGAAAATGAAACTTTTGAACCTTACCCTGAAGAAATTTTATGTATCCAAAGAAAGTACTTTATTGCGAGTAATAAAATAATGGAAATTTAAAGGAAAGGAAAACTGAGTAAAATTTTTTAGGATATATTTTCTGATGAACAAAAATTTTTATTTGTATTTTCAATTAAAAGAAAATTATTAAAAATTATTTCATTATTTTAGTCATTGCAATATCTTTTAGTTATGTATGCACTTCAATCATTATATTGTTAATCATCATCATTAGAGTTAACAACTCTGCAAAATTTATTTTCTTGTAAAACAATAATTTTGAAAAAAAGAATAAATTTAAAGTTAGAACTGGAATATAATCCTACATCTCAAAATCATCTCATTCAATCACATTTCAAAACCATCTCAATCACTTATCTCAAATACATCTCAATCAAACATCTCAAGATCATAAATATCCTACATCTCAAAAACATAGCCTATGAAGTCATTTTGTATGGCCCACAAACAATATATTCTATCATAATTATGATAGTTAATGAAGCCACTACAAATGAAATTAAGGCTTATGTTTTGGTAATAAAAGTATGTAATGGCATAGTGTGCTGATAAGCACCTGTCAGACCTTGAGCAAGCAGCTGCCTGAGTAGTATTTTATTTTATTTTTCTAATATTTAAACAATATAAATTTAATTTTGCTTATTATTGCATAAAATAAAATGAGGCCTACCATGTATTGAGAAGTAACAAATTTAGTTCAATTTCCAATCCAATTTTTTTATATGTGCTTTGAGTAATAACAATAAAAAAAATATTCCCTCAAGCAGTTGCTTGCCACAGAGGCCTGTCAGTTTATACACCATAGTAGAAGGTCTATAAGGATGGTGGGACCTCAGCAGAAAAACAACACAAACATCCATGCCTTACCCAGGCTTGAACCCAGGTCCCTTAGATCAGTAGCCAAGCACACTAACCACTTGGTCACGGGATGGCTAATAATAATAGTAATTTATAAATAACTGTTAAAATATCAGAAATAAAATCTGTACTTGGGCACAGAGCTAATCATCATTGTTCACCAGGCAATAATCAAATCATAACCAAATATATTATAATTTTGCTTTGAGACATTACAACTATAAAAAAAATTCAGTTCAAATATCACATTTTATAATGAATGATAAATATTAATTATTTACATCAAGTATGCTATAATGACCCTGAGGAAAGCTGAGTTGCTGAAAACTCTTCTCCAAGAACTTGTCTTGAGTATTCAACAGATTATTACTCTATGTTTTTAAATGCAAAATATTGAGAGAATGGCTATATTAATTAGAAATTTAAAAATTAAAATCTGAAAGATTTTTAGTTAAGTGGAAAAAAAAAATTTCCTAGTTAATATATCGTAGTAGGTTGTGTTTTTCGTCTGAAAAGTGAAAAAACTAGAATCCAAGTCTAGGGTTGGTCATTTTTTTTTGTGTCTCTTTTGGTAACAGTATGCCACTTAACCAAATGATTCTGCATTGTATTATGTATCACATATCACCATGTCTTGTTGCACCTTCCATGTGTCAATAATTGGCTAGTGCTCATAAATTGCCGACCTGATATAGACAGTCATAGTATAATCATAAATATCTCATATATGAAGCGCACTTCCCCCCAAATTTTTGGGATTACAGATTGAATTAACTCTGAAGGTATTCTCACTTGGTATTGATCCATTATTATTACCAAGTGATGTTCTCAGTAGAAACACAAATCTAAAACGGCAGCAATTTGTATGTCTCACTTGTTTTACAATTCTGAGTTATAAGCAACTCTTAATAAACATATTTTAATTGCATATAATTTGTTATGGAAATTAATATTTATTTTTCAGTTAAGTTTTGCTATTTTTATTCATTTACATTCTCTTTTTGCAATAGTATCATGCTGGTACAGTAGCAAATGCTAGAGAAGCCATAAAAATTGTTGGTGAGCAGGAAGGGGTTGATTCTTATCCTGTAGCAATTGCTTTGGACACCAAAGGCCCTGAAATACGTACAGGCTTGTTGGAAGGAGTAAGTGAAGCTTCCAATGCTTTTACAATATTAATATAATAAAAATGTTATGAAATTGACTTAGTTATTTTTATTGCGATAGAATAATTAGATTAATACCATATCATTTGATATAATGATATATTGTTAACATTTGAAAATAAATGCCAGTTTTGGCATTAATTATAATGTAAATACATATATTTTTTCATGTATGAATATTTGTGGAATACTAAAATATTATCCAGGTTCGAGTCCCAGCTGGGTCAGCGTTGAGATTTATCTCCGCAAAATTCCCCGCCCTGCCCACGGTCAGTAGGGGACACCGATGGGCTTGGAAAGGTCGCCGTCCGTCGGATGGGACGCTAAGCCATGGCCCCGTGTGCGGGAGAGCCATACCCTGTGCACGTTAAAGAACATGCTGAATGGCCTTGACGGGAGGCTACCATCTGTTTCCCAACAGCTGTTCCAGTGGGTCCCCTCCCCCAACCTTCTCTGAGCCTTCGGGGTCCATGTGACTTGGCCATTTAGCCCATGGTGTGCAAAAAAGTGCCGCTCAGAGATAAAACAACCCAACAACCCTAAAATATTATCATTTGTGCAAAACACATGTCTGTGTTACTATTTGATAATTGTGTATCAGAAAGCAAAATATATGAATTAAAACTTTTTTTTATTAAGTATATATTTTTAATCAATATGCATTTAAAAAAATTAACCTTCGTGTTTGCAAATACTTTTTGAAGGGAATGAGCTTTCTCGTCATTATCTTCCACAGTTTTTGTAGTTAAGATTATGTGAAAAAAAAGGTATTGCCTATGCTTTTCTTTCAAGTTTAGGTAAATTTAAATTTTTTGCCACAGACAAATGATACTATTTAGAAGTTGATGAAATAGAATTATTTATTTTATAGTTTTCTCCTTAGTGTTTTACTTTTTGATGTAGATTAAAGTTTAACTGTTTACATTTGGATTTAATAATTCTTTATTTTATAATTTTCCCCTTAATATTTACTTTTTGATCTAGATTTAAAGTTTAACTGTTTACATTTGGCATTAAATTGTTGTGCAAAGATAATTCTGATTCAGTATGTTTCTGAAGTGTCATTCTTTGTATTAATGACAGGGTGCAACAGCAGAAGTTGAAATGGTAAAAGGAAAAAGTGTGAAAGTAACCATTGATGATACTTACAAAGAACAAGGATCTGCAGATATGATTCATGTTGATTATAAGAATATAATCAAAGTAGTGCAGCCTGGAAGTCGCATCTATGTAGATGATGGTCTTATATCACTTGAGGTAAAGCAAATTGGTAAGTAGTGGTAAAATATACAAAATGTTTTGATTCATGACTATCTTATTTAAGAACTTTCAAATGGTAAAATACAGGACATGTATATATGAGAGAGCATCTGCCTGAAATTGAACTGCCAACGGTATAATAATATACTAATATAGAGGTTCTCAAACATTTAAAGTTGAAGCTCGCCTTACCATTGATGGAATTTTTCACATTCCCCTTTTACTGTTTATGTATTTTGTTATGCTCCTTACCATTGGCAGAATTGGCCACCCCTCTATCATTTATGAATCACACATCTCTCTATCATATATGAAAGTAAATTTAATTGATAAAAGACTATTCTCACAACAATCCCTGGTCTCAGTCACACTTGTAGAAACTAATTCTCACACTGAGTTACACCACAAACTCGCTCCTTGGAGACTTACAAAGGTCGATTCCTTGAGTGAGCTAGCTTCCCTCATATAATCGAGTCATATGTTCTAGAAGTAGCATGCTCCAGATAGTAATAGATGGTACAGCACTGGAAAGTTTTGGTAAACTAAAGAAAGGATGAGAAGGCTGATGAGGGTGTTGGAATACTCTTGGAATGCTCCACATGGTGCAGGAGGACAGAGCAAGCAAGTGCCAGCCACCAGGTATTTCACTCATAACAATATTTGTGTAAAATACAGTTTTTCAGAGCTTTCTGATCCTTTTCATAGCTGTTTGTAACCCCAAGGGGGTGTTACTCTCCCTTTGAAAACCTCTATATTAATAAATTAATCTCTGCTAGAAACACATAAAATAGACAACCCCTCAAAAATTTTGCTTTAGGCACAAACAGGAGATATTATATTTTCTGTAAAATGTATGTAGTTTAAGCTAATTGAATTTTACTATGTAAAATATTAATTGTAATTTTTCGTCTCGTGGCCGAGTGGTTAGTGCGCTTGGCTACTGATCTACGGGACCTGGGTTCGAGCCCTGGGTAAGGCATGGATGTTTGTGTCATTTTTCTGCTGAAGTCCTGCCATCCTCTCAGACCTTCTACTGTGGCATATAAACTGACAGGCTCCTGTCAGACCTCTGTGGCAAGCAGCTGCTTGAGGGGGTATTTAATTGTTTTTTATATATACAGGGTGAATCTGAAAAAGTGGGCAAAACTTTACGGGGTGGTAGAACACAGCTATACGAGCAATATTCGTCATAGAAAGTATGGGCGGAATGCAAACGGTGAGCCGCTAGGTGGCGTTGGAAATGGTATAAAAGGGTCGGTCCTCGCACCCAACGGCATTTCTACCGTGGATTACCGAGAGGATGGCTGGTTATACTATACTAACCACAAAATGGTGGATATGCACTTTGTGTACGGTGTGGCGGACGGGAATGCAAGTGAGGCACAGAGACGTTACCGCGACCGGTTTCCGATGAGATGCACTCCAGATCGGAAAACCTTCGAGCGTTTGCATCGGCGGCTGTGTGAAACAGGATCCTTCACCGTGGCCAAGCAAGACGCAGGGCGTGAAAGGAGTGTCAGGATGCCGCAACTTGCAGAGGACATTCTGCGTAGGGTGGAAGATCCACCGGGATGTAGCATGCGAGCGGTTTCCTGTGCAGTACACGTGTCCCAAATGTCGGTTTGCCGTGTGCTACAGGAGGAAGGAATGCACCCCTATCGTACGCAGAAGGTACAAGCATTGTCACCGGCGGACTATCAGCGACGTGTCAATTTCGCACGTTGGTACCTCCAGCAGAATGCAGCGCAGCCGGATTTTGGTGCACATGTTCTGTTTACGGACGAGTGCACTTTCCCCGTGAGGGCGTTTTGAATACCCTCAATTCACACACGTGGGCATCTACGAACCCGCATGCCACACGTCCTCATTCGTTCCAGCAGCGGTTCTCCGTAAATGTTTGGGCAGGGATCCTCCATGACCATTTGGTTGGCCCATACCTCCTGCCACACTGTCTGGACGGCAAATCGTATAACACATTCCTACGAGAGGTGTTGCCGGAGCTGCTGTGTCCGATTCCAACCCCCAGCAGGTCGAGAATGTGGTTCCAGCACGACGGTGCGCCTGCACACTTCAGCTTAGATGTGCGGAACACTTTACGTGCAACGTTCCCAGGGTGATGGATTGGTCTAGGTGGTCCCATAGCTTGGCCACTAAGATTGCCGGATCTCTCGTGTTTGGACTTTTTCCTGTGGGGCCATATGAAAAGCCTAATCTACGAGTGCCCCATTGAAACCGATATGGATCTAGTCGCCAGGATCGCTGTTGTTGCCGGCGATATTCGGGAAATGCCTGGTGTCTTCGCAAATGTGCGTCGGTCCCTATCCCGCAGGTGTGAAGCCTGCATTACAGCTGGCGGCAGCTCTTTTGAGCAATTTCTTTGAGCATGTACCTCAATTACATTCCTGTTAATAAAATGTTTTTTGAAGTATCTCCTCTCCTTCTTGTGTTCATTCTTTAAATGTGACAGTGGAAAACTACCTTTTAACTTCTCACCGCTTGCGTTCCTACCATACATTCTATGACGAATATTGCTCGTATAGCTGCGTTCTACCACCCCGTAAAGTTTTGCCCACTTTTTCAGATTCACCCTGTATATATATACCAGGTGATCCAAAAGTAACAGAAAAAGTAAAAATGCAATAATTTGAAAAGTAGACAGTAGCATGATGCGGTTTTCACAGAAATGCACAGAAAGACATGGGATTTTTTTTAGTAACGAAAAATTTTATTGCCAGAATAGTTACATTTGTCACCGGCAGGTTGCGCTGTAGCAGTGTACAGAGGTCGGCCAATGTCATTGGCCATGTTAAAAGAAGCTATTCGCCATCATGTGGCAGGAATTACAGCTGAAACCCTCTTCGATGCTGTGCAGAGTGTCGTGCCACGTCTGACGGCCGTCACATTGAACATTTGTAATCCTAGCTGCATTGCGAACTGTGTTTCACCACTGTACAAACTACTGACACAACTGAAGCACCACCTGTCAGTGGCAAATTTAACTATTCTGGCAATAAAATTTTTAGTTATTAAAAAAATCCCATGTCTTTCTGTGCATTTCTGTGAAAACTGCATCGTGCTATTGTCTATACTTTTCTAATTATTGCATTTTTACTTTTTCTGTTACTTTTGGATCACCCGGTAAAAAACACACACTAAGACATATTAAACCATGATATTAAATTGTCTGTATTTTAGGCACCATTTTGTTTTAAAAACAGAGATGAATTCAGCATAATGGACATCCACACTTATTACATTGACTAATGTGGAAAGAGAACATGTATGTGCAAAAGTGTTAAATTACGTTTGAATGTGAAATTTAAAAGGCAACCCTCGAATGATCAAGATGGTATTAATTACTAGCAGTTCTGCAGAGGGTATGGTAAGGCCTAATGAAGGCTTCAAAAATATATATGTTTGACATACTTTTTTAAAATTTTCTGTTTTCATACTGTTGCGTTGTCACTTACAATGATTTTAAATGGCTTTAGGAGGTTGTGTAATAACATTACAAAAAAAATAAAAAATTGTGATAGAGACTAAATAATTAATAAACTGCCCAAAGCACTCATAATTTAGACTTGTACAATAGATTTCTCTTTATTATTGCATTGTTTCAAACATATCTTTTGACTAAACTCAAGCATTCCTAAATCTCTAAAAAAAAATCACGAAATTGCCATTTTTCTAATATTGATAACCAAAAAAAGTTATAAACCTGCAAGAACCAATAAAAAGGATAGGACTTGCAATATGAAGAAAACTTGTTACATTCAATACTAAGATAGAGAAGGAGGGGAGGCACTTCTCAAGTCTTGAGTATGTTTTATGTACAGGGTGATCCAAAAGTAACAGAAAAAGTAAAAACGCATTAATTCAAAAAGTATAGACAGTAGCACGATGCAGTTTTCACAGAAATGCACAGAAAGACGTGATTTTTTTTAATAATGAAATTTTTTTTGCCAAAATAGTTACATTTGCCACTGACAGGTGACGCTTCAGTTGTGTCAGTGGCGATCCTTCTGCTCCAGCATCAATGTCTTCACCCCTTCTGGGAAAGTCTGGAAGTTCATCAGGAACCTGACAGGGAAGCCGCAGCCTGCCCTCCCCTTCCATAAACTTGCCCTATCCCGTGGGGAGGACTTGCTACCTCTGCTAATGCCTTTCTGTGGCACCACATCTCTTCCCTTCCTGCTCCTCTGGTGATTGATCAGGATACGGCTCAGCAGCCCTGCTCTGGGACTGAGCCTTGCTATAATGATCCTTTCACCTTGCAGGAACTCACCACTGCTATTGGGGCTTTCGACAACACGGAAGTGTTCGTCGGCCCCAGGCCCTGATGGCGTCAGCTATACTCAGTTAGCTAACCTGTCACCTGAAGCTCTGCTTGTGCTTCTTAAAGCTTTCAATCACTCCTGCACAGTACCTGAGTCATGGAAGGCAAACACATCGTGCCTATCTTGAAGCAGGGGAAACCCACCACTGAGCTGTCCTCTTACAGACCCATTGCTCTATCACCTTGCCTCTGCAAGATCCTAGAGAGACTGGTCCTTGGACGGCTGGAATGGTTTCTAGAGTCCAATGGCCTCATCTCTGACAGCCTCTCTGGTTTCTGCAAAGGGAGATGCATGTCGGACAATCTCATCGACTTCATCTATGCTGCTGATCTATCATATCTATGCGGTCCGTGGGAGAGACTACTGTTGATGTCTTCTTCGACATCCAGAAGGCATTCGATTCCCTGTCCCACTCTAATATTCTCTGCAGGCTCCATGATCTCGGCCTCAGAGGCAAAATCATCAAGTGGATCGCAGTGTACCTCTCCAACAGGACTGTTCGTGTCAAGCTGGGCAACACGCTCAGCGTCACCCACACCATCAATCATGGAATACCTCAAGGGGGTGTCCTCAGCCCGATGTTGCTGAACATCTTGCTGTCAGGCCTATCCCCCCCCCCCCCGACTCGAGGATAGAGTGGGTATTTCCATTTATGCAGACGATATCTGCATCTGGTTCCCTAGCCAGGACCCCTACCATGCTCAGCTCGCAATGAAACGAGCTGTGGACATCGTCATCAAGTTCTTTGAAAACCCAAGCCTCACTCTTTCCACTGATAAGACTGTGGCCATGTTCTCACGAGGAGACACCTTCCACCCACCTTCCCTGACCTCTTGCTTGGGCCAGATCACATCAAGGCCGTCTATCAGCATAAGTTCCTTGGTGTGGTCCTGGATAGCAGGCTGAGCTGGGGGCCTCACATCCAGCATCTTAAGACAGTTGCTACTGCACAGAGCAATATACTGTCTTTCCTTGCTGGTACCCACTGGGGAAGTTCCTGCAAGACCCTTCTGGTCTTGTACCGGCACTTGATCCTCTCCTGCGTCAACTACATTGGTCACCTTCTGTGCAATGCCTCTGCTACACTGTTCAGCAAGTTGGCTACTGTTCACACTATATCTCTGCACTCTACCTCAGACTCTGCCCTAACACATCTAATTTGTCTGTCATTGCAGAGGCTGAAGACATGCCTTTCCACCTGCACTGGAAGAGAGATATACTGCGTCATCTCTCGAGGCTCCATTCCCTGCACTCTAACCATGAGCTTCTCAGGAAATTGCATGACAGGCCTCACTCTGCCATCACCCTGTCCGCCAAGGACTTCTACGACCGAGTCCTTCTTGCCAGCTCCAAACACACGAACTGGCAGGGACAGATGCTGGCAATACTCTCTTCCCCGACCTTCCACCCTGGAGGAACAGTGATCTTATGATCAATGTCACTATCTCTTCACTTGGTCGGAAAAGTGACTCTGATTCATTGGCCATCAGACTTCTCTCCACCTCATGTCACTGAACGATATGAGAGATGTACTTAGGTCTACCTGATGGATCTGTGGACTGGGAGAGGCAACGTGTTGCCTCTGCCTTTGCTATCCCTGATACTGGTATCACCAGAGGTTTCATCTCCCTCATCTAACCTCCTCCACCTGTGCAGAGCTTCATGCTATTCTTGAGGCTGTACTTTTCATCCTCAGTCTCGAGAGTGGCAACTTTGTCATCCTCTGTGACAGCAAGTCAGCCTTGGAAGCTCTCTAGAAGTGAGACAGCAAGAGCTCCAACCCCTTCCTCATCCAGAAGATCATGGAGACTTGCACCATGGTCACTTCTGCCAAAATCACAGTCCATTTCCAGTGGATCCCTTCCCATGTAGGAATACCTGGCAATGAGCTCGCTGATCACACTGTGAAGGAAGCGCTGGAGAGTCAGAGGTGTGTAACTAATTAGCCTCTCTCTCTCAGCAACTACAAGAGCTCTGTCTCACATCTGATGAGCCAGTTTTGTCTTGCTAGTGGTAGAAGAACAGCAGCTGTTCCTCATTCAGGTACCTGGTTGAACCTTCTCTCACTGCCTCCTAACCTCGGTAATCTCCGCAGATCTGAACAGACCCTCCTTCATCGGTCTCCGAGTTGGTGCCATCTACAGCAACTCTACACTTCACACTCTTGGCAGAGTTTACAGCCCAGACTGTGCCCTTGCAGCACACCTGAGACTGTATCACACATTCTGCTCAACTGCTCCTGCTACAATGCCGAATGAGAAGCTCTGTTCTGGGAGTTTCATGCTATCGGAACCACTGACTACACCATTACCACTCTTCTTGGCAACAAAGACAATGCAAATCTGCAGCGAGAGCACTTCTGTATGGTCACTGACTTCTTTCAGAACATTGGCCTCCTCTGCAAGGTCTAATGTCCTACATTTTACAAAAAACCTGAATAGAGCCTTTTTCTTTTTTTTTTTTTTTTTTTTTTGAGGGATAGCTGAGAGGCAGATTTTTTTTCATCTGCTATCTCACTATTCCGTTGTGACTGGTCTACACCAGAGCCCCTTTTCTGGAGGCTAATTTCACCATATTTACAACACCATGAACCTTATACAGTGGCGCAGCACAGTTCGCAACACAGCTAGGATTACAAATATTCAATGTGATGGCCGTCATTCATGAGAATGGCCGTCAGATGTGGCATGACACTCTGCACAGCATCGAAGAGGGTTTCAGCTGTAATTCCTGTCACATGATGGCAAATAGCTTCTTTCAACATGGCCAATGATGTCAGCCGACCTCTGTACACCTGTGACTTCAAGTAGCCCCATAACCAAAAGTCACAAGGTGTAAGGTTTGGAGACCTTGGTGGCCATTTGTGCGGGAAAGAGTGACTGAGGACATGGTCATCATCAAATGTCGATCGCAGCCGGTGCTGGACAGGACTTGTGATGTGCGGAGGTGCTCCATCATGCATGAATGTTACACTCTGGAACGCATGCCTCTCTTGCAAGGAGGGAATGATGCTGTCTCTTAAAAGTGCTGCATAATGCTTGCCTGTGACAGTAACAGTTCAAAATGTACCGCTGTGGACTTCCTCAAAGAAAAAGGGGCCTATAATGAACGATGCAGTGAACCCGCACCATGCTGTCACCTTTGGCTGATGCAAAGGGGTTTCCACAATCGTGTGTGGGTTCTCTCTCACCCAGATGCGGCAGTTGTGTGCATTTACACTTCCATTAAGTGAAAAGTGCACCTCGTCAGTCCACAGGACGTTTGACAGCCAGTCCACATTGTTATCCATCTGTTGAAATGCCCAATTTGCAAATTCACGACGTCTCTTGAAATCGGTTGGTTTCAATTCCTGTACGTGTTGAATTTTGTAAGGATACCTCTTGAGGATGATCCTGAGTGATCGCCACACCATCCCGTACGAAATGCCAGTTCATCTTGAAATTTCATGCGCACTGCATTCCCCATGTGCGGAAGCTGCCGATTGTATGTCGGCCTCGTGTTCGACTCGTGCACAACTGCAATAGTTTTTTGGGGTCTCCCTCTTCTTGCACGTGCTTCCAAACTGCTAGTGTCCTCAAACCTTTTCATCATAGCTATCAGTGAGAAACAAGACATCAGTCCCTTTCCACTTCTAATACCCCGCATCAGCAAAGCCGCACTTGCACATTCGGAGTTCTGATAATACAGCTTAACTAAAACTGTTTCATCTCGTAACGATAACATGCCTCACCTTGGCAGAACGTTTAATTTCAGTAATAAGTGTTAAATGCTGAAAGTTTAACTTCAGTATTCACTACATCTGAAATTTACGTACCTCACGGAAAGGAAAAGGTTTACGTACCTCACGGCAAAGCCAGATTTCTCAATGTTCGCAGTCTCGCACCATTTGAAGAGTGGCGGCGGGCGGATCTGTTTAAATAGCAACAGGCAGCAGCTCCGGGATCGTCATTACATTGATGATGTATTGATCTTCTGGGACTCTCCTATCAATCAATTAAATACATTATTTGAGACATTCAATAGCATTTTACCAACTATAAAATTTACACATGAAACCGAAAATAACGATGAACTCTCATACCTCTTTCTGCTTATTAAAAAGAAAAAAATCTAGGTGCGATATTAAAGTATATCAAAAACTGACAGTTATTCCAAACATTATATTCTTTAACTCAGAACACCCACTGAAATATAAAAAATCAACTACAAGTCCATATTTGCTTAGAGCATCTAAATACTGTACATAAAAACAAGCTTTGTAGAAAGAATTGTATTTCATACACAAAATAGCGTGCAATGCAGGATACCCCAAACAAATGATTAAAAAAATTAGAAAAAACAGCTAGATATAAGAGTCAACAAGACTCTCAACCAACCCCTAACCCTCAAAAAGCACAATCTAAATTTGCACACACTTTTCTGTATCAATATATACATCAAATATTTGCTGTTCTGTTAGTTTGTGGGGTACCTATTTGGCATAGATCTTTTGGAACTTTAAATGTTGATGAATATTGTTTCCACACTAGCAATTGATACACTGACATCTAAACTTATTACCTGAATGGTGATGTGTAGGTTTTCCTTACTGAGTTCATGAACAGCAGTGATGGTTCTCTCATTCATGGCCTCCTTTGCTCTTCCTGCACGAGGAGAGGGCTTCAAAGCTCTACCATTCTCTGAATTTGCACATCCATCCTGTAACAGTGTCATATGAACAGGCATAATCTCCATATACTTGTGATAAATTGGCATGAGTTTTTTTCGCATTGTCTTCAAGCTGCATCCTTGTGAAAATAAAAAATTTCCCCTTCTTTAGTAGACTTTGTAGCAAAAATACACAGATTTCATAGACTGAACTTTATTCTTTGCCAGCAAAGAGAGAAATGATAGGGACTTTGTTTTTAATACCTAATGACAAGTTTAGATAAGCTTTCAAACAAGTTGTAGCTCGTTAACTTTGGAGGAAAAAGTACGAATCTATGGACACTTGTCAAGAGCTTTTTGAATGCCCTCCTTAATTTGAATTTTACTTTAGAGTTTAAATTTTTTTCATGAAAAACTTCTAAAATGTTTTTTAATATTTTTCCAGGTTCTGATCATGTAATTTGTGAAGTCGAGAATGGAGGTATGCTTGGTAGCAAAAAAGGTGTAAATCTTCCTGGTGCAGAAGTTGATTTACCTGCTGTATCTGAAAAGGACAAACAGGATTTACTTTTTGGAATTGAACAAAATGTATGTTCCCTTAATCACCTCATATTATCTATGAAATTTTTAAAACTTTTGAAAGTTTAAAAATAATTAATAGTTTGAAACTATCTACTTCATTTATTTATTGATATTATTATACATCTTAATAAGATGAGTGCAAGGGTTGGCTTAGTTGACAGTTATTGAATTAGGTCTATTAGGAAGGATTAAGTTATGAGAAAATCAGTCTTTACACTAATATTAAACTATAATGAAAATTTCAATAAGTATTGAAGCATCTAGTTTTAAGCTTTATATCTTAATTACCAATTCATAATACTTCAGATTTACTTTGTAAATTTAAATACTTATGCATTAAATGTTTTTAGATTAAGTTACTTGAATTACTGTGTATCAAGTGCAAAAATGTTTAGAATATATTTCTATATTATTAATTGCAGCAGATACAGTTATCTCTTAATGATACATCAATTTATTTCCACTCATGTTGTAATAAATGTACTTCACTAAAGACAAAGAATCATGTTACATTGATACATGATTGATTACATCAATTTATTGCCTTGATTACATCAATTTATTGCCACTCATGTTGTAATAAATGTACTTCACTAAAGACAAAGAATCATGATATATACTCTCACTTTCTTATTTGCCTCTCGTCATATAGTTGTTGATATAAATGTGTGTTTTTTTGTGTGCATAATACTAATTTGTATTTTATCTATTGTACTTTGTTTCTCTTTTACCATAAAATCTATGGTATTTTAAAAAAGTTCAGTCTTTCTTGACACTTTTTCTTAAATACAATACCTAATTTCATAAAATAAAATTAATTATTCCCTTAAATATACATTCAAATATAAATTTATTATCATTAGTATTTGATAAAGGAATGAAAATTTGAGTATTCTGATTGCTTTTGCTTAAGGAATTAAGATTTTTATGGTCCAGGAAGACATTCACAAATGCTTAACAACTATGTTTTTAATCTAATAATTGATGTTATTAGATTAAGAAAACTGAAATTAATAGAACTTGCATCTGCAATTCAGCAGACTTAGCAAAGGTGAAAAAGTTTAAAGTCCAAGAAATATTATTAGTTGTTTTGCCTTTGAATGGACTTTTTTTTGCCCACAATGAGCTAAATGGCCAGGTTACAAGAATCCCAATGCCTAGAGAAAGTTGGGAGAGAAGAGTCACTTGACTTGGACAGCTGTTAAATAGACTGAAGTCTCCCTTTAAGGCCATCCATCATATTCTTTAATGAGTATGAGGTATGGCTCTTCTGCACATGGGACTACAGTATAATATCCCATCTAATGATGGCAGTCTTTCCAGGTCCATTGGTGTCTTCTTTCTCACTGAGGGCAGAATAGGGCTTAACAAATAAAAGCTCATTGCAGACACAGATGGGAATCATCTGATTGAGAATATCTGATTATATCAGATTACAAAACCCTGTTGTTTTACTGACTGAACCAATCCCCACCCTCCAAGAAATGTGCATGAGTGTCAACATTTTGTAGATGGTAGTAAGCAATGGTATAATTTATTTCTCAGTACACTTCTAAAACAGTAGCCATTAATGTGTGTTTAAAGGATGTTTCATGTTTTGATGATGAACAGTTAAAGTGTGGAGTAAAATATGATTAGATTAAAAATTAACAGAACTGCATGTGGAAGTCAGTAGATATATGTTAATAGTTCAGAAGAGCTTATCAAAGTTGAAAAGAATATACTTGTATATAGGTGTATATACAGTATCTAATATATAGATACTGAGCAGTGATGTAATCCATTTCATAGTACTCTTCTGAAGTGATGCTCATTGGTTGCTGAAAAAATGTCAGCAACCATCATTTCAACAATTGGCCAGTTGTACAGTTGTAATAATTGATGGGATTGCTATGAAGTTTTGAAATTGCCTTTTAAGAGTAGCACAAGGGATCTTGAAGTAAATCATCATAATAAAATCAGAATTTAGTCAGCTTTATTGCAGTGGCAATCACTCATCACTTGAAGAAGAAAAACAGTAACACATTTCATACAAATTCTTCTGATATATTTTATTGGATGAGTATCTTATATCAGCATTTTTCCTGGATGCATGTTCTGGTTAAAGTCATATGGTTAAAGAGAAGAAACAAAAAGTGATATATCGGCTGTATTTTGTGATTTGTTGAAAAAGTTGACTGATTTCTTAAGGGAGAAAGCTATGTTTGCTCAGATATGCAGTTAAAAAAATAAACTAAACATGCAAAGTCCATGGCAAGAGTTTTGCAAAGCATTATGGTAATCATAGAAAGTAAAATTGCTATAATGATCAAAAATGTAGTTAAAATAAAACAAAGTTAGGTAATGTACTAACTTTTTATCAAAGTTGAAAAGATGTGCATGCTTACTTATTATCAGTGACATTATATTGCTGAAAAGGAGTTGTAAAAAACTGAATCACTAATCGTTGCAATACAGTTCACAAATGGCATGGATGAATGACTTATACTGTTGTTAAAGGGTTGGTTTATGCATGGATGTTATTTCACCGAAGTCTGTTAGTTTTAATGTTGTTGGATGCTTCTTGTTTGTAGAAAATCTATTTATTTATTATCTGGAGGAATATTTTGCCTAAGAATTTCTTAAGGTAGCCAGCTTGTTTCCTAGCTTCATAACGAAGTATATTACATTGGTAAGTATTGAGAAGATTTTATACATTCCATAGTGCAGTGGTTCCCAACATTTTTGTTCCATGCACCCCTTTCAACCAAAAAATGTGTTGTGACCCCCCCCCCCCAGGGTAATAATAACAAAAGAAAAGCTCCAAATTAAAATTTGCATTATATAATTATAATTATAAAATATAAAATAATTAATACTAACCTTTGTAAGGAAGGAATCTCTTCAGATGTGACTTTCTTCTCTTCTACCACTGGCACACTGGTTACACTCTCACAGAAACTCTACTGAATGACCAGTGTTGCCAACCAGTTCATTTGAAAATCCTCCAGATAGAAGAATAGTAACATAAGCGGAGGATAAGTTTAAATTGGTAAACAGCCTTAATACTGCAATGGGAGGCATATAAGGTTTGTTTCTGCAGAACATTTGTGATAGTCTGCGATAGTTTTGAATCGCTGCAGAAACTAACCTATAATGCTTCAAACATGCTTGTTGTCACAGAGGAAAAATATATTTGTAACATGATTGGACATACTGCTTAAGGCACCATTACAGAATTTTTAGTGCAAACCCCTTGAATCATTGTCGTGAAACTCTTGGGGTTGGCAAACCACCAAATGGGAATCACTGCTGTTGTGTATAGTGTAGAATGAGGCTGCTTTTATTTTATTTGTATTGCTATTTTGTGGTGAATGGTTTGAATGTGGGATTTATAGATATTTCCTTGGCATAACATAGAATGCTATTCAATTCTATCCTTAGTTAACAGTAGTGCTTGATGCTGATCTGGAATAAAATCCAACAAACAGTAAAGCACTTGATCAATCGTGAAATTTAGTCACTACTGTTGCAGATGTTTCTCTTGGAGGAATTTCTTTCGTTACAGATAAAATTATATCCGCTCTTTTCACTAACTAGAGGTATGAATGTATTAAAGTTGTGATGTGTCAAAGCATGAAGAAATTGAAATTGATATAAGAGTACATGAACACAACTGAGTTATCATTGTGAGAGTAACTGGGTAGCAGAATGTTTTGGCTGCACAATGTTTTGCATATATCATATACACAGAGAAATAAGTTATATATAGTGTTTCACTTTTAACAACCTTGGATAGCGTTACTTACGACGTAATTTGCAATGTTTGCAGTACTTGGGTATCCAGTATATTTTGCTGACTGAGATATGTATTTGACCTGAACTTGAACTTTAAAACTTTTAACATTTTCAAAAAAGTTGTTTTATATTTTAATATCAAAAATGTGTAATTAAAAAGATTTAATGTAAAAATTGACATTTATATATTTCATATAATTTTGAACGAAATATGTTGAATATTTTTTTTAGGTTGATATGGTATTTGCTTCTTTTATAAGAAATGCTAAAGGTGTAAATGAGATTCGTCAAATTTTAGGAGAGAAGGGCAAAGATATATTGATTATACCAAAGATTGAAAACCATGAAGGAGTAAAAAAGTAAGTAAATTCCATTTCTACTAATTTTGTCCTAAATGTCTAGTAGAAAATATTTAAAAACATAATGGATACATGTATGTAGCAAAACACTATTTACACAAATGTGGATAAGTTGAAAATTCTTATATATTAAACAAAAAAACAGACTTCATCAGTAGATCAGAAGACTTAATATTAGATTAAGTGGATAACTCAAAATTAGGATAATTTGTGATTAGAAAAAATATTTAAAACTTAGTCAAACACTAACATTTACTTAGTAAGGTTAAGTCAAATTAATATATTTTTTGATAAACATTATACTCTTTATGAAATAAATAAATGCCTTTATGCAAAAAGTTATTATTTATCATCAGTTATCGGAGAAAAAGTATTCATAAGCAGTCTCCGACTAACTATAATTTCCTTCTGAATATTTGAGAGCAACACATGCTTCAAGAAGATTCCATTCTTGATGTTCTAGGCTGCAAATATATAATGAAGTGAGGTGAAGTATTAAACTACTTGGTTAATGATTCAAATGATCTTTAATTTGTTTTTTTTAATATGCATTAGCAGTGATTATGCAAAGTACATTTCATCTCCCCCATAGCATATCAGCAGTCGTGTGATACTTCAGCTAATGTATGCAGTAATTACAAATAATGGTTTAAGTTTATTAGTTTATGTGATACCTAATTTTGCTACTGATCACCCCCTTCCCCCCTCAAGCAGCTGCTTGCCATAGTAGAAGGTCTCATATTTATTTGGGGGGGGGGGTGGAATCCTTGAAGGACCCCCTCCTCTGGGGAGAAACTCGTGCTCTGTCTGCACAACACTATACAAAATAGTAGAAGGTCTGTGAGAATGGCAGGACCTCGGTAGAAAAACCACAAACATCCATGCATTACCTGGGGCTCAAACTTAGGTCCCTTTGATCAATAGCCAAGAATGCTAACCTCTTGGATCAGCTGACTTTTTTTCTATTTCAATATAGACTCTGTTCTTCAATCTCTACTTGTAATAGCTGACTCACTGTAGTAGTGTGTGTGTGTCAACCATGGACTGTAAAGTGGTGCTGCAGTGTCCTAGGCCCTCAGCATTTTGAACCCCTGGGGCTCATAGGAATAAGGCTTTAGTAATAATTCTTATTTTATATAAGTTCAACAGAATTGAAGAAAAACTATTTTTAAGAGGGCATTAAGTATGGACTGTCAACAGACAAGTAGTGAAATCTTGCAGAAAATTGCAGTTAAGGTCTCCCTTGTTGCATTTGTAAAAAAAAAAGTGCAGCTGCTCCTGGTGTGTGTTTTCTGTAAAAGGCTGCGCTCCCATATATTTACTTTAAGCATAGTTAATAACTTTTTATACATCTATTTACATGTAACTTTTGCAGTGAGTGGTTAGAGACTAACTCTGCAGTTGTTGGGTTGGATTGTTGACCTCTGAGTGGCACTTTTTCACATAATGGGCTAAATGACCAGGTCACAAGGACCCTAAGGGCTAAGAGAAGGTTGGGGGAGGGTACCCACTAGACAGCTTTTGGGAGACAGATGATAGCCTCCTGTCAAGGCCATCCAGCATGTTCTTTAACATGCACAGAGTATGGCTCTCCCACACATGGGGCCACGGCTTAACATCCCATCCGACTGATGGTAGTTTTTCCAAGACCATCGGTGTCTCATACTGACCAAGGGCAAGGCTGGAAGTTTTGCAGAGATAAATCTCAACACTGGCCCAGCTGGGACTGCAGATTATGAGCCTGGCATGCTACCGACTGAGCCACCCTTGCTCCTGCAGTGATGAGTTATTAATCCCACTAAGTAATTTTTCCAACTGATAAGTAATCCACTACAAATCTTGCATCCCATTCTCTACTAGTTAACCTATTTACCAGCATGTTAATAATTGTATGTAGTATTTCACTCGTAACAATGACGGATAGGATATTACTTAAGATGTAATTTGCAGTTTTGCAGTATTTGAGTATTCAGTATGTTTTGTGACTGAAATGTATATATATATATGGCATATTTAACTTTTAACATTTCTAAAAATTGTTTTATATTTTAATATAAAAATGTGTAACAAAAAATTTAATTAGTTATGATAAAACACGCTAATCACTTTAGTATGACAGTTTGAATCTTTAGAAGTTGGAGAATGGATATTTGTCCCCACATTGCAAATAGCCCTTAAATGGACATGTTATGCACCAAATGAAAGAGCTTTTAAATATATTAGTCGAATCTCCTTTAACGTCGCGCTCGGTTTACATCTTTTCATTTAGTGTCGAATCTTCTATTGGCATACATGTGTTCATTCTTTGTTCCTACCTACTCTGTTTTTCACTTACTCTGTTTACTGTCATGCATCACTCATGTGATACTCATGTGAGCGATTAAACTTAAGGAGATCGCAGCTTTCCATCCTAACATAGGGAAGACAGGGTTAAACATCTGCTCCTTTGAAGACAGCTCTGTGGCCTATTTTAGAAAGTTGTTGAATGAGAATCAAAAACGGAACACTCTACACAGTTTCTTCAAACCTTTGGCAAGAAATTCTCCTTCAACTCCAAAAGAAGGAAGCACCATCACCCCAGCAATTCCTCCTGCAGAAGAAGAGTACAGTACATAGAACTCCCTGACACTTTTGTAGGAGACTCTTCTTCCAAACACTAATCCTTCTCCTCCTCACCTCATCTTTCCATCACCTCAAGCTTAGCAGGTACAAGACCAAGATAAATAAAGCTTTTTATTGTTATTATTTGTTTATTATTCAATTTATATGTATAATACTCTGTTAATTAATATGCATAAAAACATTAGTTATGAACTTAAAAACATTTATAAAGCCATAAATTAATAGCTTTGGGGTCAATAAATTTTTACTTCTGGGTCTCTGAAATGGATTACCTAAAACCCCATTAAACATGTAATTCATTTAATGTCACTTTCAGTTAACATCATTTTTTTTTCAAACGAATTAGTGATGTTAAACGAGGGTTGACCATATTTTTTATGTGGCAGAAATTCATAAAGAAAGGCAATGTAAGCCTAATTTTGGAACCCTTAAACGGTTTCTGTCATCTTAAGGGGAGCTTGGTATTGTCAGAACTTAGATCAATCAGCAGACACTTTTACGTCGATTTTAGTTTTTGAGGAAAAATTGTCTTGAGCCGGGTGGGATACGAACCCACGACCTCCTGATAACATGTCAGGTGCTCTGGACCACTGAGCTACCGGCCGCCGATCAAGATTTCCTCTAACTAGTGCTATGAACATTCCTTCTATGTTTCCCGTTGGCGCTTTTTGTCGACAATATTTCCAGCCACAAGCGGCACTTATATTGCCCAATAGATGAAAGCATATACGATAAGTATGCAGATATAGTTAATTAATGAAATGACTTCATTAATGAAATAACTCATCAGAGTTAACTCGACAGATATTCAGATCAATCAGCAGACAATTTTACGTCGATTTTAGTTTTTGAGGAAAAATTGTCGTGGGTTCGTATCCCACCCGGCTCAAGACAATTTTTCCTCAAAAACTAAAATCGACGTAAAAGTGTCTGCTGATTGATTTGAATATCTGTCGAGTTAACTCTGATGAGTTATTTCATTAATGAAGTCATTTCATTAATTAACTATATCTGCATACTTATCGTATATGCTTTCATCTATTGGGCAATATAAGTGCCGCTTGTGGCTGGAAATATTGTCTACAAAAAGCGCCAACGGGAAACATAGAAGGAATGTTCATAGCACTAGTTAGAGGAAATCTTGATCGGCGGCCGGTAGCTCAGTGGTCCAGAGCACCTGACATGTTATCAGGAGGTCGTGGGTTCGTATCCCACCCGGCTCAAGACAATTTTTCCTCAAAAACTAAAATCGACGTAAAAGTGTCTGCTGATTGATCTGAATATCTGTCGAGTTAACTCTGATGAGTTATTTCATTAATGAAGTCATTTCATTAATTAACTATGTCAGAACTTATGTCTCATAATAAATCAACATCAACTTTTTTTTTTTTTTTATCAAAACTAATGTTCTATATCCACATGTTAGGAATGTGAGAATGTTAAAAAATGTTTCCACAGTAATAATAAATTTTACTTTATACAATAAAATGTTGGTGTAATGAATGTGAGAATGATGAAATATTGTTAATTACTTTGTCTCCAGTCAGTTTGCTATGTTTAAAGTTGTAACAAAATTTGGAAAAAGAAAATCTTTAAACAATGCGACATACATCTTTTTATCTTTACTGTTTGTTTTTTAAAATCTGAACACTAATTCGTAGTAAGTTACTTTTATTATAATTATTTTGCAATATGGAAATATCATTCTTGATATTTCACAGATTTTTTGTGTTTATTGATATATGTAATTTATGAATACAAAATTTAATGTGTATATATATATATGTTTTATTTTATTCCCATTGTTATACTATAACTATAGTTTTATCTATTTATACAAGGGGTATGCCAGTTACATATACATTTCCAGGGGGTATGTGAAGCGTAAAAAGTTGAGAACCACTGCTCTAGAGCATTGATTCTCAACCTGCAGTCCTTGGAACCCTAGGTTGGGTTATTTTACCTCTGAGTGGCACTTTTTTGCACACAGTGACCTAAATGACCAGGTCACAAGGACCTCGAAGGCTCAGAGAAGGTTGGGGGATGGGACCCACTGGAATGACTGTTGAGAGATAGATGGTAGCCTCCCGTCAAAGCCATTTTTAGTGTGTCTGTTCTTTAATGTGTACAAGGTTTAACTCTCCTGCACATGGGGGCCATTGCTTAACGTTCCATCCAATGGACAGTGGCCTTTCCAAGCCTATTGGTGTCCTCTACTGACCATGGGCAAGGCAGGGAATTTTGCAGAGATAAATCTCAATGCTGGCCCACCAGGGACTCAAACCTGGGAACTGCAGATTACGAGCCTGGCTCACTACGGACTGACTCCTGCCCTGGAACACTGAGTCCACAAAAATAGTAAAGGGGGTACATATGTTATTTTCAGTATTTCAGAAAGCTCTAATGGACTGCAATTTACTGCAATTATATAACTATGCTAAGTTTTATTGTTTTTGTTTGGAATTATGTCAATTCAGTACGGCAGCATTGGCTATCTCATGCTGTAATGTCTATCAAGAAGAAAGTGGTTGTTGGTGACATAATTTCTGTAGAATCGAATTTCTCCATTGAAATGTTTAGATTCAAATTACAAAATAGCCAATAAATGAACATCAGATAAAGAATTAGAAATATAAACCATTCTTGGGACTTTTAAGGAGGAACCATTGCAAGGATTTATATTTTAGTTAAAATGTAGCAAGTAATGATGGGGGAGAGGCCTGCAGAAAGAGTTGGAGGGGCTCTTATTCTCAGACCCCCCCCCCCCAAGAAAAAAAAATAAATCCTGCCTGCAGCTGCTTGATACCCTATAGTTTTGGCTTTTGTTGGTAGAGCTGTTCTGTACTGAATCCAGACATGCCTTGTGGCAGACAGAAGGCACATCGAACATGTTCTACAATAGCATTGCAATATTTCATTATTGTTCTGCACACTCTTACAATGGAATTGCCTTCTGTAAACATGGATAAGTGAAATTAATGATTTTGTTACAATTCTCTCTCTCTGTTTTGAGCGCATATTTACCATGTGCCACATTGCCCAATTGGTGTAAGTATATGAACAATCATGTGACTGAATACACCAGTTGCACAATTATCTTCATTGCTTTTGACATGTAATATGCTCTGCTAATGTCTCTTCTTTATGATGATAGGTGTGTGATCATGTTTATGGAGCATAATATTTGATGTTTGCATTTAGCATCTGTGATCCCCTGTGCTACTTGTTCCCCCAATATCCTCCTAATGTGCTCTTGAAGGATTGGTTTTACAGCCTTAGATCATTTCATTTTGTGCATATATGGCATTGCCTACTATCTTATGCTGCTCTACAACTTTGTAATTCACTTTGCTATTTCTCATACTTTGTGAGTTACAGTTGCTAACTTCCTATATTCACCACTAGTTCTGCAATCATGCTCATTCTATTGGACACAGCCCTTTTCCTGTAGTTAACTATTACTCTTTCAGTCATAGCATTCTCCATTCATCACGTATTTGGGTGTTGCAGGACATTCCTATGAACCTACTTATATAAATTGTTTATCAGATTATAATTTAGGTTAAAATGTCACCCAGGTAACGCTGTGATTGTCACCTATGTTTCAGTTATTCATTCGAGATTGTGATGTTTCCTTACTATTTAAACAGCTGGGAAAGTGCAATCCTTAAATCTTACTACAAAATGAATGTAAGAATTTTTTTATATATGTTCTTAAAAATTTTATATGAGCATGAATAATAATAGTCAATTATTTATTAATCATTGTAATAAGAGAAACAGTATTCATTTATGATGCACAATCTTGTTGAATAATACAAGATAATAATGCTTTTCCCACATTTGATTCTTCTGTCAGCATATCTAATAATAATGTTTTGTAGTTAAAATAAGTTAAGTTTTATTAGTTTAGAATTTTTTATCAGAAATGTGGAAAGGATTACATTTATAATGCTAGAAGTTATATATATTATAGGTTTAGCAACTTTGCTATCTTTTGTTACATGAGATATTATAGTTATTTTTCCAGTTACATGAGATATTTATATTGCATGTATTAATATTTTGTTTCTTTATTATGCACTGTTTTAATTTCAGGATAGATGAAATAATCCAAGCATCAGATGGTATAATGGTAGCTCGTGGTGATTTAGGTATAGAAATTCCAACAGAAAAGGTCTTTTTGGCTCAGAAGATGATGATAGCAAAATGTAACATGTATGGCAAGCCTGTTATCTGTGCCACACAGGTAGGATTAAATTTAATACAAGAATATTATGTCTTTATATTAAGTTGCAAGCATAAAGAGATATACTAATTCAGTATATCTTTCCCTGCAGTATTTATTAAAACTGGAGGGTGTAATATAGTAAAGATGTTGATGCTTTAAGTGTAATGTAGATATAAAGTGCATGAAAAGACTTTGGTACTTTAGAAACTTAAATTTTGCATGTGTATCTCTTTAGTTATTTTAATGCTCAAACAGGCCATATTTTTAGTTGCTAGTTTAAAATCACTGTACTCTTTTGAGATTTGGATAGCTAGGGCTCAAGTTGCGAAAGACTACCTGGAAGATCTGCACAATATGAGGGCGCCAAAGATTTCTGAGTTGTAAAAATTGTTGAGCAATGCAAAAATACGTTTTCATGTGATTGAAACATCTGTTGTCTACCTGCAATGAACAATGGGAGCAATTAGCTAATTTCTCAGATGTCAAATATTTTGTATTTTCTGTCAAGGATGATATCACTTTTAGTTTAATGTCGATATCAGTTTTAGAAAAAAAATTAGAAGTTGAAAAATTGGAATGAAAAAATCAAATGACTGTAGATTTATAAACTAAACATTGAACTAAACTAAATTTTGATATGATTTGTCAGGAATTTTGTGATTTAATTGCACTTGAGCAGGTCACTCTGAGAAAGTAGATTATGCAGAGGAAAAAAGGCATTGCAATAATTGTTAGTCAAATTGCATACCTCTAGTCTTGTTAATCAAGTATTAAAATTGGCACTTTTGTTATTATCTGTTTTATTGTTAGCCAATCCTACTTGTAAAGTAATAGAATAATTTGTATAGTTACAAACAGAAATAAGCGTAGATGTTTTTAATTTAAAAACGAGCATTTCCATTAATAATGCATTTCCCACATTTGATTCTCCTGTCAGCATATCTAACCTACTGAAATATTTCTGTATTAGGGAACAACAAGTTTCAAATATCTGCTGTTGCTTGATTTGAAAAGGTGACAACTTTACAGCTGGCATATAGAGAGATAGTGAGTTCATATCCCATTGACCTAAAGATAATTTTCCTTAAAAAGTGATATTGATTTGTAAGAATGATTACTATAAATTAATGAAATAAATGTTTCTCAATTTACATCTTGAGTTACACAGTAGTTTTAGTAAAAATACAATTACTGGTGTTGGGCTTTGTTAGACAGCATAGAATAGAGTCAGACATCCAATCTAGCCAAGTGAGGCACATTTTGTTAAAACATTAAATCAATAAAGCCAGAAGCTTATCTGCAGGTTTTGACAGAACAAACAAATATGATATCAAATTGGTTCTCAAACCTAGTTCCTGGCAGTTGCAGTATCAATGATAACAAATGTGATGCCACTGCACCACTAAGATAGTATACCTAAAAAAGTTTGCTATTATTGATATATATTACAATTCATTAGAACAAAGTAGCAATATCTATTTTTTATTTTGAAGAATGAAATAAAGTTGCATGAATTTATTTTTATAGAAGTTTTTAAATTAATAAATAGTTCTAAACAAATGTTAAATTTTGATTTGTATTGAGGCATTTTTTTTTATCTGTAGATGCTAGAGAGCATGGTAAAAAAACCAAGACCAACTCGAGCTGAAAGTTCAGATGTGGCTAATGCTGTGTTAGATGGTGCTGATTGTGTCATGCTTTCTGGAGAAACAGCTAAAGGAGATTATCCATTGTGTGCTGTCAGAGTAATGCATGCAATTTGTTGCGAAGCAGAAGCAGCTGTTTTTCACCGACATGTATTCACTGAAATTACCATGAAGACTGCAATTCCCACTGATTGTACCACTGCTGTTGCTATTGCTGCTGTCACCGCTGCTATGAAAAGCCTTGCCTCTGCAATAATTGTTGTCACTACAACAGGAAGGTATGAAAATTCAGCATTTTGTTTTTATTATAGAAAGTTTTATGTGTAATAACATTTTTAGAAATAAAATTGATTTTGCTGAGAGGAGAAAAGAAATTTCTGGAAATGGCATTTTTGATCAGTCATTGGTTATTGGTTAACCGTTTTTACAATTTGACCCCAGTGGTATTGCTAGTGCTTATGTAGTGGTTTGCTGCTACAGTGCATATATAGTTTGCCTAAGACTTTGTAACACTCCAAAGTAATGCAAAATACTTTTAAGTTTGGACCCTTTTTCTGATCCAATTAGTTTTATGCTCCGGATAGCTGAGATGGGCGCCAGGCAATAATTAACAAATTGCCAAAAAAATAGAATAAGTTAAATTAGGGTTCAAAATACCAGCTAGCGATAATGAGTAAGAATCCAAAAATGATTGTCAAGTTAAATATCTAAATATAATCAAAACTTAATTCACATTGCTCAAGAGAAAAAATTAGTAAAGACTCAAAAGGTTTAAATAACAAACAAATTTATTTCCAAAAATCACTCACCAAAACTTCAATGAAGAAGATACATCAACTCAGCACTCTTCCGTGCTACATGCTTATGCTCTCTGCACTACAGTGCGCTGTGCTACTGTGACTACATGTCATCAGACTTTTACAAGAGCCGAACGTGTCATGTTGCATGCTGGGAAAGACATTTGCATAAAATGACGAGCGACGCAAGAGGGGGCATGTCCTTGTGCACGCGCTTTAGCGGGTGATAGTCGGAAGATCGGATTTGCGCATGTGCAACTCCTAACTCTTGGAAACGAGCGCTGTGATGTCAAAAAGGAAATAAAAATCCCCAAAATGATAAATATAATGTAAATTAAGCAAAACTGGTTAAGGTAAAGTAAAAGTGAATGAGGGGCATCACAACTGCTCTGACAGGCTAGCCCTTTCACAATTGTTAAGTGCATTATTCTCTTAATAGCAATTTCCACAACTTCTTCAGGTCGTCATTTCAGTCCCAGGAAGGACTCATCTTGGAAAAAGGCATTTTTTCTCTCCAAGTGGAACTGCTTATGCCTGATTTGGTAGAAACTGACATTTGGAAATTTGGATAGATTTCTCTCATACTGCCTGCTTAATAGTAATACCCTTTCAATTTTAGGTGTTGGTTCCCTGCTTTGTTCCTAGATGGCAGCACAAGTCTGAACTGTTTAAATCGATAATGTGCTAAAGGAAAATGAGAAATTAAGAAGGAATTAAAAAAAAAAAGGAAAAATGTGTATTACAAGATATAGTTGAATATTGCACTCATAAATAGAGATCACACTTAGCCACAATATGGTCTGCAAAATCAGATGGAGTTCTCAGTAAATTAATGAGCTAGTTATAGACATATATAGAAATTTGATATGGAGTGGGCCTATTACACTCCATTTTACCAAGATGCCAGATAGTTTAAAATTGACAACAAATTCCAAAAGCTTTGAATGTGAAAGCTCATGTCTGTAACGCAGTTAGTTTTTTTATAATGAATTTTTCAATTGCATTGCCTGCTAGTACTACCATCCTAGTTTCTTGGCAGAATAAACCACATGGTAGTAATAGCACTGCTGGATTAAAGCGTTAATGATAAGAGCATCTTTGAGAATGGTGAATTATATGAAGTGTATATATCGTATCATAATTTCGAATATTATTGATATTTTGTGAATTATTTTAACATTAACTTTTAACAGACTGAATAAATCTTAGGTATTTTTCCTGTGGTAATTAACCAAGGGGGAAAAAAAATAAAATGTCAGATAGGCTCAAATTACTTTAACCTGGAATCATGCCAGTCATGCTTGTGTAAGGTTGAGCTAATAGTAAAATCTAAAGCCATTCATCTATATACAAACAGATGATGACAAACAGGCATACTGTATGAAATTTGCTCATAGCTGTGGTAAGCAGGAATATATGTTTTGATAGCTTAATACTTGGAGCAGCAGTTATTTTCAGTGATGAGATATTTGATATCTGTCTAGGCCTGGCCAGTTTTTTTTTAATAGTTGAAAAATAATAATTATGTTGTATTTGAAATAAAAAAGATTTATCTATATATTTGAAAACTATAAAAATAAATATCCCTTTAAGCAACTGCTTGCCACAGAGGTCTGACAGGAGCCTGTCAGTTTAATATGCCATGCAATATATTAATTTAATGCATTATTTAAAGGAGGTTAGAATAAAGCTATTATGAAATTTATTTGCATTAAATAAAGTAATAAACCTTGAAAATTCTAATTATTTCACAGTGTAAAAGATAAAAAATATATTAGCCATTTCCTTGTCAATACTTCATGTGAAGATATTAATTCATAATTGTATATTTATAAATCTATAATAGTTGTACTCAAATTAATTTTCCTAGGTTTAAAGAATCCGTATAACTATTAAAATTTTTTAGTCAATGCTTAAAAAATTTAAAATCAGATCTTTCAAGAATGACAAGTACAGCAAAACAAGAATAAAAGTACAGGTGTTATGTCAACTAGTTCCTTCCCATCAAAGCATCTGAATAATCCACTTAAATGAAATATCTGTAAATGTTAAAGATTTTTCTGCAAAACATTTTCATAATCAATGGTATTAGCAGCTACATTTCTATGAGTGTGCAAGACGCCTTTTTATAAGCTTATTGGATTTCAAATGGCAGAATTCACTGATGCATGACATTTTCAATGTTTTGAGGACTAAAAATGATACTAGATGGTGCTTGTGATATGTTATATTAAAATCACAAAGCCTGCTCATGATAACACAGTAACCATTTCAGCAGTAGATTTTGTGGTAAGTGGATTGTAAGAGCTTAAAGGGAACAATGGATCAGTCAAATTCATGTTCTTTTCTTATACAAGTTTAAACTGGGACACAATGCTGAAGAGGCAACTTGCATCATCAGTGCAGCATTTGGAGAAGGCACAGCTAGTTAACATGACAACACGACATTAATTTAAAAAATTTTGATTGGGTGACATCACTATTTCTTTTTAATGTTGCACTAAGTAATATGTAAATAAATAAGCCACTTATGGTAAAAGCATTATTAAATGAATAATCAATAAATAGTAAATCCATAGAGTTAACTATTGTTGACACAATACTCCCGTCACCAGCATTCAAATTACAGGGGTGAGTTGCACCACAGTATCCCTTCTGTTGGCTTGTACCATGTGGAATAGCCTTCGCTCACCTCTAGCATTGATGAGCCGTGGTCGGTCCACACCTTGCTGGAAGTTCATGGTTATTCCCTCCTTGGACCACTTTTTGAAGGTACTAACCATGGCTGACTGTGAGCACCCCACAAGCCTTGCCATCTCTGAAATGCCCTGACCCAGTTGTCTGGCCATTACAATTTGGCCTTTGTCAAACTCACTTAAATCCACTGCCTTTCTCATCTGAAGAACAAGAATAACACTGATTAACAGAGCTCAGTATCAGGTGTTATTTATACCGTTTCATGACCTTCATACATACTGTCGTTTACCTGCAGTTGCTTCGATTTGTATAAAGTGCACACTGGTCATAATGTTTTGGCTCTTTGGTGTATACCTGATTGCTGTATTTGCAACTAATTCATTAATAAACATTTCGACCAAAATATTTTTAACATGAAACATTGATTATCACAATCCCGAAACTATTAAAAAATTGTTTAAAATCTGCCTATTGTAGATGCTGTCACCCTTGCCCATACTGTGAACATACATGATCACAGTAGTGAAAATCATATCTGGAGAAGGTTATAATTCATTTAACTGTAAAAAAGCTTGTTATTAAGAATTTCAAATGGAATTAACTAAATATTAGAAAATATTAACTGTGTAATCACCTCTTTATGGCATAAGCGAATGTTCTACCATCCTCAAAAGATCTAGAATTGCAGTTGACTTTTTCATAATCATATTTTTCTTAAAGCTTTTATTTTAAATCTTATTATGGCCTTTATTTTAAATGAAAATTTTGTTTTATAGGACTGCTCATTTGATTTCCAAGTATCGACCACGTTGTCCAATTATAGCTGTTTCACGTATTGGCTTAACTACTCGCCAGGCTCACCTTTGGAGAGGTATTGCTCCTCTACATTATACAGGTATGTGCTATTTTTTAGGGAAAATTTATATACTACACTTTTTTTTAATAAGTATCCAAAAATGGGTGCAGCTTAATTTTATTATAATCCTGGTAAAAATAATGGTTTCTATGTATTTTCATATTTGATATTTTAATGAAGAATTTGCTATACCTCCATTAATGCTGAATGGTTAAGGTGGTACAGGCATTAGTGGCCTATGAATAATTTAAAAAAAAAGCAAAAGTAATAATATTGCTATTTCTATCAGATTTAGAGTCCAGTTTATTAACATTAAAAAAATTACACAAAGTGTTTGGGTAAAGTGAGGTATTCCTATTTCATTTATTCTTTTGACAAAGAATACTCTGTACTTTTGAATTAAATGAGAGTTTAAAAATATTACATTAATGGGAGATGTGAAGTGTGTCTCATTACAAAAGTTATTGGGTCTCTCTCAAATTCCTTTAGACCAAGTTGACTGAATTTTATATCTGCTGTATAGAGTGTTTCTGAACCCACATAAATTGAATTTGTAAGGAGTGGAGAGATTAGCTTGAAATGACTTGTGCTTTTTAAGTGGTCTTGGTTTTCAAGTTAGGCATGCACTCTTAGTATAACAGTAGAAAGCCCACCATTTAAAAGACTAGCAAATTTTCCAAAATAACATTTATAATGTTTACTCATCTTGCTTGTGAATGTCACCCCATCATGGTCTATCTTGTTTACTTCATATCAGATGTAATCCATCTAATGATAAAATTTCAACATGTGCATATATATATATTACAGTTTTTTTGTGACAGATCTAGTGAAGGGCATTAATTTTTTTTTCATTAAAAACATATTGAAGGAATTATATAGAAAATGTTGCCTGAGCAAATTTTCCCTCTCCAGCAAAGTACTGTATTAAAGTTAAAAAATCTGATTAATTTGTGGATCAATCTGTAAAAGAGAAAATAGTTGCAAATAAAAATATCTATTTAATTTTTCTAAAATCTTTGTCTGATCAGATATAGCTTTCATAGTGCAGTTTTAGTGGCTTCATTTATTAAATTTACACTATTATTGGATATTTAGGCTACCTAAAGGGCTATAAAATTTACTTAGACTTTTAGGTTGTTTAAACGTGTTTTCCCCACCACTTAAATCTGCTCCAGTGGCATTATTCATATAACAGTTCTACCAAGCATTGGTTGCATTTGATTTACTGTGTCTACTATGAGACAGAGAGAGGGACAAGTAGTATAATGCCTGAAAAATTAAGATGCCACACATTCAAGTGTGTGGTTAATTGAAATTATATAGGGAATATTTTGAAGGGAATATTTGTCAGATATATAAAGCTTCTTAATGATTGTTTTGCATTATCATATTTTGACAGTAGGCCGAATTTACTTTTTAATAGTAATTTAACTATGTTGAATGAAGGTATAAAGAAAGGATGAAATGGTGGAAGGGAAAAGTAAAAGGTAGCTGTGACAGAAAGTCATACTAATTAACTAAATGAAACGAAAGCTTGGGTGTGAAAGTCCGGATAACTTTTTTTATGAACAGTATGAGGCTCAATTAGAATATGAAATAAAAAAAAATACCCTCTCAAGCAGCTGCTTGCCACAGATGCCTGACAGGAGCCTATCAGTTTATATGCCATAGGCTTGTGAGGTCATAGTTTATATGCCATATAGGTCTGTGAAGATGGCAGGACCTCAGCAGAAAAACAATCCAAACATCCATGCCTTACCTGGGGCTCGAACTGTCCCTTTGTCAGTAGCCAAGTGTGCTAACCACTCAGCCATGGGACGACTAGAATATGAAACAGAGATTACAAAATTTCTTTCACAAGTCTAAAATTGTATTACCAGAAAGTAATACATTCGTTGCTTTAACAGAGCTATTGTTTGCCAATAGACAAAGCAGAAGCCTAGTTGCACTGCAACATGCCCAGATGACAATAAGAAACCTTTAAATCTGGCAGAGTATTTTTTTTAAATTGGCATAGTTGTTTTGATACAAATTTTTCACTTCTGGATGCAGTGTTACCAAGTTATTAAATATATTCACATTAATAGGCCGTGTATAAAACAGGAATCTCATCTAGTGGAGACCGAGGCTACGTTGCAATTTTCTTGTAAATTTGATAAACAGTACTTTTGGTACTGTATATTAATACAGCACCAAATGATGTATTAATATACAGCACCTGATGATGGAGGGAAAAGTAATGTAATACAGTGTTACTTTTTAAATTTTGTAAAAATATGTTTGAAAAATATTATGTACTAGGGTGATTTACAAGTCTGTGCATTTTGTCATCTACTTGAGAAATGATTATGCAATATAAATAATAAACTTTACTCAGTGAAATATAAACCATCATTTTCAGTAGTTCACAGGAATCTGTTGGGACATTGCTCAACTCCACCTTAATACCATGCTTGGATATTTGAAGTAAAAAACTCCCAACATCCATTTCCAATTTCCTGCCTTGAAGAAAATGAACCATGGAGCAAAAGAGGTGTTAGTTGGAAGGATCTAAACCTGAACTATATGTTGGGTGAGGAAGAAGCTCAAATGGCAGTTCTTGAAGCTTTTCTTTGATATGGTGTGCAGTTTTGTGTTGCCTTGTTGGAGGAGTACCTGATGTCTATTTACCAATTCTGGGCAGCACTGAAGCATCACAGAGTGCATGCACTCCAGTTGTGCTGAGTAGAAGTTGCCCATCGGGAACCAGTTCAAAGGACACTACACCCTCAAAATTTACTAAACATGCAACATTACTTTGTTTCAAATTGTCCCATCTTTGGAACAGGAAGTGCAGGCTGGCTTGGGTCAAGCCACTGCTTTTAGGTATTCAGATTGCTGAAAAATATCCATTTTTAATCACACTTAACAACTTGCATCATGAAATTGTGATTGCATGGATTAGCAAAGAGTTTCCTTCAGACTTCTATATGATGGTTTGCTTCTTTAGTGGTTGGTTCATGTGGACACTTTACAGTCCTGAATACCTTACTAATGCAATGTATTGCAGATAACACTCTATATTAGCTTGTGAGCAACTGAGTTCAGACAAGAGCCTATGAGTTCGTATCAGTGATCAGCTTCCACAGTTGGGCACAGAATGCTTTGATCTACCAATATTGGCCGCCAGACTGCAGCTTACGTTTGAGGGTTGTTTCATCACCTTTGAACTTCTTGAGCAGCATGAATGGAGGCTCCCCTCACTTTCCACTTCACATATTTCTCAGGCTGCTTCAATAGATTTTAATTATTTTTCCAGTAATGAAGTAAAATTGGACAAATTTCAATATTTAATTCATTGTAGTGTTTCTAACAATGGAACTTAGGTTCCAACACTTCTAATAGTTATGGACTGAAGCAGTGACCTTTAACTTTCCCTTAGTTAAGAGGGACTTCAGACGTATGCAAATGAAACATGAATGTATCACTGTACACATTTTGCATGTGAAAAACACATAGACTTGTGAATCGCCTTAGTATATTTTATATTATACCATGGTTTCTATGATATAGGTACTACATAGAAAAATGGAAACAGTTCCATATTATCTGAATAGAAAAAACCACATTTAGAGCTCATTAACTTCTTCAATATGATTTTTAATGAAAAATATGTCTAAAAATAAATTAAAAACCTCAATCAAATCTATCTAAACTCGGTTTTAAACAATATTTGTTCAGTATTCAAAGACTTACAAACACTGGAATATACTGCTCACAAAAATTAGGGAATATTTCAAAATGAATATGAAGTGATAAAATATCCCCTAAGTTTTGTGAGCAGTGTATTTAACAGGCTAAAAAAGTTGACCCCAAAATTTAAACATTAAAACAGATTGTAGACAGAACGTAGTTGACTTTTTGTACACTGTTAAATATTCCAGCATTCATAACTCTTTGAATACTGAACAAATATTGCGTAAAATTGAGATTTGGATAGATCTAATTGAGATATTTTTCATTAAAAAGCATATTGAAGTTATTGAATCTGAATGTGATTTTCTATTGGGATAATATAGAACTGTTTCCATATTTCTGTCCAGAACTTGTATATGTATTTGAATAACATATTTTTAACATGTTAATGCTTCCAATTGAAAAAATATAATTCAGATACTGGGTTACATAACTTATACTTGAGCAGCTTTAATTAAAAAAGAAACTTTTTAATGTTGACCACAAATGAAAAAAATGTACTCAATGTAGAGAAATCCCTTAACGTTTTTAAAGGATAGGGTTTGTATAATCAGGAAAAAAAAATACAATTGAAGCTGTTATTATGTTTAGTCTACTCTGTATATCATACATAATTTTATGAAATTGTATTAAATATTAATTTTATCAAGCACCTACTTTACTACCACCTGTGTTTTTGTTTGAAAGAAATTTAAAAATCTAATTTTCAGGTGAAAGACTTCCAGATTGGCCTCAGGATGTGGATACTCGTATTCAGCATGCAATAGAATATGGGAAGAAAAGGAATTTCATCAAAATGGGAGATGCTGTGGTGGTGGTAACAGGTTGGCGACAGGGTGCAGGTGCTACTAACACTATGCGCATTATTTATGTTGAGTAAGACAGCATTTATAATGCTGAAGAGATTACTTCCCAAGAAATTCTTCAGGTCACAATGCACTACAATAGTCAAAAGTTAAGTTTTAAAATTTTAATTTATGATGGGCGAGTTCCTGCTGTAGGTTATTTTAACACAAGCCAAAGCCTAGCTTCTCAGTAATCCTCTCAGTAATCATGAAATGTTACTGAGGAGAGTGCACAATTATTAAAGATTTCCACAGTGTAATATTTCATAATGTGCTTATGCATTTACCCAAGACAAACAAGAAAGGAAAAGCATACCCTATTTTGGAACTTAAAAATAGTTTTATATAAAAAAAGATGTGATTCATATATTTATAATGTTAATTATTTAGAAACCTTGCTGATGTTGGCAGCTGTATCACTGTGATTCGTGTTAGTTACCTAGTCATCTGTGATAACTTTTGAAAACCAAATAAAAATTGTTTGTTCAGTTTTCATTTTCATTTCACAAAATAATTCATCTGATATATAATGCTACTAAAAAATAATGTTAAAATTCAACAAGAACCATAGGAAAGAAAACCTGCTAGCAGTGGGTTTCATGATATTTCATGCACTTTCCTTGTGTAACTTAAATTTGATACAAATTCTAAAACATTTTTTACAGTATAAGTAAAATACATAAAATGTTTAAAAGTCACTTATGAACTTTAAAAAATTTTCTCGTATAGTAAACATTTATCAAATAGTGCTAATGTGCTCCAATGTGTAAATATACATATGTCGTTGCACATGTGACACAGTAGTGGAGTCTCAAAAAACGAAAGGATATTTATTATCAAAACAGACACCAGTCCCTCTATACAAAAAAAAAAATTAGGATAGATTTTCCAAAGTTAATTGCTGCATTAACTTTGGAGATTACATATCAACGAAAATCTTGAGAAGTTGCATATCAACGTTTTGTGGAAGCAAGGTGTGTACTGCTATTATATAGAGACTAACTACAGCCCAGAAAGAAGTTTGTGATGCATAATTATAAATCCCCACCACTTGACATGTTTCTGCGTTCATCATTCACAGTACTCAACAAATTCGTCACAGAAACTATGGCGTAGAGGGTTGAGATGATCACCATGAGAAAAACCCAGGAGAGAAAACTTGCTTTGTTTTACCTCTGAGCTGCACATTTTGCACACCACTAATGCTCCCCCCCCCCCCCCCCCGATAGGGGACCACCTTAACGTGGTGGTGGTGGGCTTCGGGCCCAGCAACCAGTCAAAGGCTTTGCTGACCGGATTGGGTCCCCGGTTGGACAGAGCCAAGACGGAACAGGGGATTGCCGTGGTTACCGAACATCTGGCAACAAATAGTACATTTAGTACACCACTAATGGGCTAAATGGCCAGGTCATATGGACCCTGAAGGCTCGGAGAAGGTTGGGGGAGGGGACCCACTGGAACAGCTGTTGGGAGGCAGACGGCTCCCGTCAAGGCCATCCAGCGGTTATTTAACGTGCACAGGGTATGGCTCTCCCGCACATGGGGCCACGGCTTAAGGTCCCATCTAACGGACGGCGGCCTTTCAAGCCCATCGGCGCCCCCCACTGACCGTGGGCAAGGCGGGGAATTTTGCGGAGATAAATCTTAACGCTGACCCAGTTGGTACTTGAACCTGGGAACTACAGATTACGAGTCTGGCACGCTACCGACTGAGCTACCCCCACCCCAAGAAAACTTCCTTGTGAATACTGAAATTGAATGAAGTGATAGCTATATATAAAAATAAAATTTTGGGACTTGCCAATCATGCTATGTTTACATGAAAAAATCTAGTACAGATATTTAATATTAATGAATGGACATGCACTGATTGAGAATGCACATGTTCCTTCTATGACGTGCTGTTATTTACTCTTCTCCAGCATATGTGCTCATTGTAGGAAATTAGTTTTATCTTTGTTTTCAGTTTACATCCCATCACTCATATACTTGACTGGACAGTTCCAAATATTGTGCATGGTAATAAAGCCCCGGATAAGGCATGGATGTTCGTGTCGTTTTTCTGCTGAGGTCCTGCCATCCTCTCAGACCTACTACTATGGCATATAAACTGACAGGCTCCTGTCAGACCTCTGTGGCAAGCAGCCGCTTGAGGAGGTATTTATTTATTTTTTTTTAATAATTTTGTGTTAAAAATTTAAGTCACTACCTATAACAGGGTGTGATTTAGAACTTCAAATGGCTTTGTGATTGTATGGAATTCAGCATTAGTCTGTCATGGTGATCACCTCAGCCCTCTACGTCATAGTTTCTGTGACGAATATGTTTTGAGTTCTGCGGACGATGAATGCAGAAACATGTAAAGTGGTGAGGATTTATAACTATGCACCACAAACTTCTTTCTGGGCTCTAGCTAGTCTCTATATAATAGCAATACACATCTTGCTTCCACAAAACGTTGATATGTAACTTTTGGCAGTCCATCAAAGTGCAGCTATATTATATTCACTGTTGGAAAAAACTTTGAACCCTCCAAAGTTAGTGCAGCAATTAACTTTGAACGACCCCCCCCCCCTCCAGTAATTCCTCAAATAGTCGAACACCCAGCTGTTGGATGTTGATGTTTTAGTAGGGTTGGTTTACCTCAGTGGCACTTTTTTGCACACAATGGGCTAAACGAGCCTCGAGGCCACAAGGGCTCGGAGAAGGTTGAGGGAAAGGGATCAACTGAACAGCAGGTGGGAGAAAGATGGTAGCCTTCCATCAAGGCCATCCACTATGTTCAACGTGCACATGGTATGGCTCTCCCACACAAATGACCACAGCTTAACATCACTCTGATGGATGTCAGCCTTTCCAAGCCCACTGGTATCCTCTACCAACTGAGGGAAGAGCGGGGAGTTTTGTGGAGATAAATCTCAATGTTGGCCCAGTTGGTTTCGAATCTGGGAACGGCCGATTATGAGCCTGGCATGCTACCGACTGAGCCACTCCCCACTCCTCATGTTCAAGTATTGAACACTAATTTTTTCCTGTTCCACTCTGCTGCATTAAAATTTCAGGTTACCTATATTAGAACAATTTAGAATCTCCCTCTATTTTTATATTTTGTGGATTTAAAATTTTAACACTTTTTAACTCCCTCTCCAAATCACTGCAGGTTTCCCCTGTCCACCCTACATAAAAAAAAAATCAATTGGAGGTAGAGATGTGCATTAAAAATTCACATCTCTACCTCTGATAGAAACCAAATTTGAATTTAAAACCATTTTCATTTCTGCACTTCCAAGAATCCATTGAATTTCAATGAGAGAGTTGGTAGTTTTTAGTGATGCTTAAATTTAGTTAATCACCAAATTTCTACTTTTAGACTTTCCTACAAAAAACATATTTGCAAATGTATATTTTTTGTCACCGTATGCAGCAACACTTAAAAATACGTGGCCTTGTCAAGTATAATGATTAGCGTAGGTAACTGTTAAGCCAGTGGAATGTCCTTGTTTACGTGTTTGCATGAGAAATCGGGACAAACCCGAAAGAGCTTTTAGGCTGTCACCATCCTTTATATAGGGGAGTACTCTTCCTTTTTAACAAATAACATTTCATGCATTGTGTGCTTCATGTTTGCAAACAGCAAGAAAAGTTAATTGGTGCTTTCCAAGAAGGATTTTGTAAAACAAAAAAGCTACAATTTCTTGCAACCACTTTTGGAATAAAGTTATTAATAAATTTTCTTCTGTAAAGTATGTAAATATTTCATTTTAAATTATTTGCTGTTAGAAGATATTTGGCATTGACTTGTAAATTGCGTTTACTAAAGATAAACCTGGAAACAGATCAAAAAGAAGAGCTTTAGAAATTTGACCATTTTCCCACCAACACATCTAAAATTCATTTCAGTAAGCCTTAAAATATTTTTGGTCTATCCAACATTATACTTTTTTTCTGGGTTTGCTGCTAATAAGTCAGAAACCTGCTAACAAATTATGATGTTGTATTTGCTTACTGTTGGCTTGAGCTGTTTATTCGAGGAACACTGATGGTTAAGAAAATTTTGTTGTGGAGCATTAATAGCACTAAAATATTTCTTAACTTATTAGAAAATCAAGCTCAGAGCTAGAAAAAAAAAGGAGTCATTTATAATAACAGCCCCTTTCTCAATTTTAGGATCCAAATATATGACCTGAAATGAAGTGAATGCAGTTGAACATTATTTAAATTTCCATTTGTTGATTTTTCAAGATTGTTAATTCCATTCATTGCCAGATCTAGAGACCAATCATTTTGTGCACAAATAGTTAAAAAAATCATTACAGCAGTTCAAAAGTCTTGCGTCACCCTCAATGCAAATTTTACACTTGGAGACGTGTGCAGTAAGGTATTTTTTCATCAATTTCAATTTTTACATATATTTTAGATATTTGAATAAAAAAACCCTCAAACAGCTGCTTGCCACAGAGATTTGATAGGAGTCTGTTAGTATAATACACCATAGAGATCTGAAAGAAGGTGAAAGAGCAGAAAGGCGACATATCAAAGCCACTTTTGAATACATAGCTTATGTTACAAGGATCAAATGATTACAACTCGGTTAAACTTGTGGAATACAAAGAAATTAGTATGTTGTGAAGCCACCATGAGCGGCAATAACCGCTGCTACATGGTCCAGCATTGAGAGGATGAGACATTGGATGTGTTTGGGAAATGTCAATCCATACAGATTCGATACGTAGCCAAAGTTCATCTGTTGTAGCAGCTGCTGGTGTCTGATGTGCTAGTTGTCATGAGATCATGGACCAGACATGTTCAATTGGGGACAGATCCAGTGAACGCACAGGCCAAGGCAGAAGTGTCACATGGTGACTATCCAGGAATTGTTGGATGATGCATACCACATGTGGTCTGGCATTGTCCTGTTGGTAAATGACACCAGAGCCCTTGAAGATAAGGTGCAACCACAGGCTCCAACATCTCAGTGATGTAAAGCTGGCTGTTCAAGGTACCAGTAAAGCGTACGAGGCGCATGCGTGAGTGGATACATACCCATACCATAACACCAGGGCCGCACCTGTATGGTGTTGCATCATGCATGTCTCACCAGATACGAATTTGTCCATCATGGTGCTGCATACTGAAGTGGGATTCGTCTGAATAGACGATGTGATGCCATTCGCACAGCCATGCGAGATGTTCTTGGCATCATTGCAGTCGCATACACCTGTGTTGTAGAATCAATGATAGCTGAAGCAATGGCTGCCTAGCAAAGATCCCCTGATGCTCAGAGGACTTCAAACCATACCTGCAGACACTGATTGATGTGCAACACACCCTAACTGCTGAGCCAAGGTGTTTGATGCGGCTGTACGATCATTCATAGCCATGAGCACGAGATGTCTGTCCTCGTTCGTTTGTGTGATAGGGCCATTGAGATCCCTCATGTCTGCGAGTTTGTTCCTCCTTTACCCACTAACACCATATTCTTATCACTGTGGTAGCATTCCGTCCAACAGGAGCCCTAACGTCTCGGTACAATAATCCACCTTCCCGTAATCCCACAATTCTCCCTCGAGCAAAGTTGTAAACCTGGTCGTATGGATGCCGTGTTCTTCTGCGGGGCATACTTGACCTTTTAGTGCGCAAGAACTGCGAGCAACACAATTCCAGTGCTTTACACAGACTCTTTGTAATCTCTTATACCACTACCAGGGGGCATTACTGTCACACGTGATGTGCGTATGTTTTGAATCATTTACATTTTCTCCCATGGGCTACCCTACCCATCTTGCACCATCTGACGAGTTCTTCCTGGTGTTGCACTTTTAATGGCCAGCAGTATACATCATATCTGGGACTTGAACCCAGGTCTTTCTGAGCAGTAGTCAAGTGTACTAACCACTCGGCTACCATTGTTTGTGGAGTGGAAAAGTTATGGCAGGGAAATGTATGTTATATTTACAAAATATGCTAGTATCCAAAATTTATTTTGAAACGACGAAGTATCAAAAGTATATTAAACAAAGAACCTTGCCTACACTTTTTGACATGGAATGCACAACTTTTTTTCAGTAACTATTTCCCACTGTATAATAGTTCCAGGCATAATTTCATATTTATTTGTAGGATGTCTTAGTTGAGATCTACCACAAATTATCTCTTAAGTCTGGGTGGCCCCAGTCAAGGCAGTTGATTCTGTTATGGCACACGTCTTACACTATTTTTGCTTGATGATCAAGTGAATTCATTTTGAAGTATGAAATTTCCATCTGAAAACATTTCCTCAGCATTCAGTAACATCACATTACTTCTGGTGTGGTAGACACAAACCACTGGAATTTGCATATACAGCTTATGTACAGAATATGGCAAAACTGTCATCTCATTTTTAAAGGTAGTCATGGCCCTGGGATGACCCTGTCCTAGTCTACGACAGCAACATTTTCCGTTTCTTGAAATTGTTACGTCTTGAGAAGACATTTTAGGGTACGTTTAAGGACCTAGATACCTTACATTTTGGGATTGACCCACTTCCATCCTATCATCTTCACTGTACACAATCCTCCTCATCCCATATGTCACATTTGTGGTAGTGAAATAAAATTGTTACCCAAGTTAACCCTAAGCTGGCTGGTGCAGAAATGAGTGGTGACTGTAATCACCTTATACCAGACCATAATTTGCATATTTGTTTTTCCTCAATAAGGCAAATACACTTTTCATGTTGTTTCGTTATTTTTTGTCCCGCCCTGCCCACGGTCAGTAGGGGACACCGATGGGCTTGGAAAGACCGCCGTCTGTCAGATGGGACGTTAAGCCGTGGCTCCGTGTGCGGGAGAGCCATACCTTGTGCACGTAAAAGAACACGCTGGATGGCCTTGACGGGAGGCTACCATCTGTCTCCCAACAGCCTTTCCAGTGGGTCCCCTCTCCCAACTTTCTCTGAGACTTTGGGGTTCTTGTGGCCTGGCCATTTAGTCCGTTGTGTGCAAAACAACCAACCCTTTTTTTTAGATGTATTATCCTTCAATTTTGAGCATCAGTTGTTTCTGAATATTATAAAATTATATATTTATTGCTTTAGTTATTAATATATAGTTGTTCCAGTGGCTTGTGGTTAATTGTACTATATTTAACTGTAGAGCATGGGGACATCGGTACCGAATAGTGAATAGAATTTTTTGATGCATACTGTCATTTTGCTCAGGTCTTTTTCACAATCTTCTCCATAGTGTGTGCTATTAGCAACTGTCAGACCTCTCGCAAGTGAGCTGACTAAGGAGTAATTTTTTTCTCCATAAATATTTAAATAGTTACGCAAATATAAATTGCCCCAAAATTTATTCATGAAAAATAAAAATCCTTGTATTTCCCAAAAGCAAAATTTACTAAAATTTACTGTAATTACAAATTCTCTCCTTGGTGCTATCAAGTTTTGTTGGATAAATTTTTATTATTAATAATATATTGAGGTAGCAAATCAACTAAATCCAGTCCTGCAATACATATGTACCTATGTTACAAATGATTTTCTTAGTGAACTTTTAAGATAATTCCCCTGATTTGCAGTACTGTAGCTTACAGGGCTGCAAAAATGTTGCAAGCATAAATTTTCATTTTGCAAATCATTTTCTAGTGCTAAGTAAAAAGCAGAGAGACAGTCTCCAAAAAGTTTGATCGAGTAAAATCAAGAACTTGCTTTATCATTGCGGTTTTATGAATATATTAATAAACGTTTTTTTATTTAATATATGATCATATGGAAATTATGATCAGTGATAGATTTAGCAGAAACTTTATGAATAATGTTTTTGGATATACTTTCGTATCTGTTTACTGCACATTGTTTTGTATATAAAGGCAGCAGTAAAAAGCAGTCTATTAAGAAAGAAAATGGAATTACTTAATCTCTGTTGTTTGGCCTCTGAGCAGTACTTTTTTTTTCACACAATGAGCTAAATGGTCATATCATAAGACCCCCAAGAGCTCAGAGCCAGGTAGATAATCTAGTGAACAGCAGTTAGGAGACTGTTTCATCCCTAAGTGGCACTTTTCCCACACACTGGGCTAAATGGCCAGGTCACAAGGGCCCAGAGAAGGTTGAGAACAAGGGTATCCATGGACAGCTATAGCATCTTGTAAAGGCCATCCAACATGTTTCTTTAGTGTGCACAGGGTATGGTTCTCCAACACACACTGTGCCACAGCTCAATATCCCATCTGATGGATGGTGGTCTTTTCAAGCTAACTGATGTCCCTTTTTTGACCAAGGGCTGGGTTAGGTTTTAGTGGGGATAAATATCGATGCTGGCACAGGTGGGACACATTTCTCAGGTTGCTGGCTTAGGTGGCACATATTTCTAGGGTTTTAATCAGGTTCCTTTGCATTGTAACCTATATGACAATACATACATATATATTATTGTTATATATATGTCTGTAAAGGTTGAAAAGTATAAAATATATTTCAAAATCTTAGAAACTATTTAACTTGTCTGTATAGTACCTTCTACATTAGTCTGCAATCATTACAATATTGTTGAAATGGTTGATTGAAACACAGGGTACCTTACTAATAAGTTATATAGTTTTTAGGATTTCAGAATATTTTCTATAACACTTAATTTTTTAATAATAGTGTGTTGAAAAAAAGTACTTTATAGTTGTTTATTTCTGATATACCAGCAAAAATGACTCCTGTGGTCAAGTGATCAGTGTGCTTGGCTACTGATCATAGGGATCTGGTTTCAAACCCCACAAACTTGTTTTCCTTCTGCTGAGGTCTCTCCTTCCTCACAGATCTTATCTATGCTTTATTAAACTAACACACTTCTGTCAGACTTCTGTGGAAAACAGCTGCTTGAGGGGTAATATTTTTTAATACCAGCAATATATCTATGAAAAAATATTTTTTCCTAAGCGATTGTTCATGTTCAGTGCATTTCTTTTTAAATACGTATTCATTGTGACTTTTGCATTTGTCTTCAGTTACTTGAGGTAGCAAGTGGCATCTTCAGTTGGACATCTGGTGCAGAAATGCCTATTATGGCAAACCTACTAAAACAATAAGGCTCATTTAAGCTGAAGGGCAGAGATTACAAGGCATAATAGAATAAAAACACTCTGTGGTCTTTAGGTGCAGTATAAAAAAACGAAATTTTCCTAGTAGTAAAAGTCAATGGTGTCATCCAACAGGTTTGCACTGATTCATTTGAATTGGTTAAAAAAATAAAATTGTTACCAATATAAGCTACTTATTGATAATGAAACAAATACACCTGACATATATTAAGGAGAGTGGGATGAGTCTCGCTCATGGTGAAACTTAATGTTTTCAGCTAACTATTCATGTGTATATAATAAAGAGAACTGTTGTGATTACTCCTCCTATTGACTCTCATAAATGTAGTTCACATTAAAAATAATGGTAAAACATAAATTACAATTGAAGAGAACTGGTTGCATAAATTTAGATAACATCACCAGTAACAACTACAGGTTTTCATGTTGACAGTTGAAGTGTATGGTTCACAAAAATCTGAATAACATTTGCTCAAGTTAAATCACTTTTAAATTTTAAAAGGAAAACAAGGAGTTTGCATTTTTCAAATATGCTGCTTTTCTATTGCAATTTATCGAATGTTTAGTTACTTATACTGCACACAGTGCCTAAATTTCAGAATCGTGAATGTTTATGTCAAATAATTTATTATAAGATCTACTGTGTGGCATGCTGTAATTTTATCCATCAAACAGAAAAAGGCATAAATAACTTTTATAAATATTAACAATAATTACTGATGCTTACTATACCCCTTCAACAAATTTGTGGTATGTACACATGCATTTAAAATTTTAAAAAAAGTGCAACCTGGTCGAGTAACTTAATAGCTGATACTCTTTACTTTCACTACATTTTTAACTATCCCTTTAATTATTTTCTTTTGTATTAACTCATCCTGGTACAAACAAAGCAAATATTTTAATTTCTTTGCCATGCATCATACCATACGAATTATTTCAATAAGTTCAGGTGAAGTTTTTGGCTTTTCCTCGAATGATTCCATTAGATGATTCCAATGATTTTGTTCTCTTTCAATAATTTAACAGTTGATTTAGCATGTGATGTTGTCATTCAGAAATGTATATGAAATGTTTCCAAGCAAACTCTCCAAATGTGTCGACACTTCATATCATTAACAGTTCCATCAACCCACATGAATTCTGCCTATACCTTTGGTTCCAATGACAATTTAAAGGGAGATGGACAGTGCAACCCTATACCTATATATCCTATACAGGCTCAGATCAAGGATAATATGAATTTAGATTTTGTTGATTTTTTAAAATTTTTAAATTTTAATATACTTTAGTAAATTTTAAAATTTGGCATTTAAATTATTTTGATCATACTTCTAGAAGCATAGTATAATCATTTTAAATAAGATTTAATAACTTAAGTTATATTATTAATAAAAAAACCCTGAGATGTGACTTTGATATAAATAGGAATCAGGATGGAGGGCATGGCTGAGAACCAGATATCTCTATAATCCATTCCTGTTTGGCTCCATAGCATAACAATCCACATAAATTTCACAATTCCACCAATGCATTCGGGTTACAGTATGGAAAACAAACACATTGGTCTTGATCTCTTTTGTTTAGGTAAACCTCATCACTAAAGAGTACAAGGTTTGTACTAGTTATATTTTTTATACCTTTTCAATACTTTCATCTCAGTTGCAATGTGACAGTATCTATTGAAGTAATATTCTTCTCGAGTTTGATTCAGTCAGTTTTCAAGCTGAATCCTAGCAGTTGCCTTTGAACCATAGCTACTTTTTGCTTCAGCACATTCTTCTCAAATTTGTGACAGTTGTCTTGAGAAAGCAATTATTTGTATTTCAAGAACATTAACAGTATTTCATTTTTTTCAAGGTGTAAATACCTATGCTTTTTACATTTACATTTGTAGGTTTACTTTAAAATTTTCAAGACATCAGCTTCCATATTGTAGTTCTCTGAACAGTAGTTTTCCTTTGACAAATTCTAACACAGAAATGCATTCTTTACAAATAGCTATTGTTTTCATTCTACATTTTTTTGGAGGGGGGGGGAGGAAAATTTATGATTTAACTGTAGAAGCAGTTCTCCTATGACAGAAAGGGCAAGAGAACAGAATATTTCTGCATATACACACATTTTATCAAAACCACTTAGAAAAATTTACTAATTATAGAATGGAAAAGCAAACAATAGTGATCAAATTTGATTGCTTATTAGCCTAATAAGTTGCACTTTGATGTTTGTACATGAGCATATATCACTAATTTAGTGGTAATAATTCTGCACCAGGAAACAGGTAGTTATTTATGATTAACATTCCTAGTTGCTTTATTTTTTCCATCTGAGGGATAAAATGACACAAACGGGAAAAGCTGCAAAAAAAGTAGATATTGTACTTTATTTAACATAAAGATATGTAATATAGTCTTCTGGCTCTAAGCCCAATGCAATATCCATCTATCTTTCTCCAGCCATTGTTCCTTCAAGAGTTTGCAGTGAATGACAATAATAAATAAGAAATGACACTGAAATACACAGTCAAGTGCTTTATTCATGCTGAAGTGGGTTTGTCTCTTAGAAACATACAGTAGACAGGGCTGCAGACCAACTTCTTTGACATAATCCAGAAAGGAAAAGATCAAACAAGTGTCCACTGGCTGCAACTTAGTGACTACATACTCTAGTACAAGGTGGCCATTCTATACAACCTAAGCAACAACAGCTAATAAGGATTATGCACAACGTAAAGGAACATAAAGGTCTTGCAACCCAGGGAACCTAGATAGTTTCTATACATATATTTATAGTCTTCCAGCAAACTACAATGCCCATTTACGTAGTCCGAGAGAGACAATCTCATGCTGTGTAAAACCTACTGCCTAGTTTCAGCTTTGTCAAATGCAACAAAGCTGACTAGATCAGTTAAAGGTTTTTGTCATGCGTGCTCATAAGTTATCCTATACATGTGTACTTACACAAAAAAAAAGAGGCATTAAATGCTGCACTTGAAAACAAATAATAAAAAGCAAGGAATGATTTAGTTACATACTTCTCACCATGTAAAATGCCAGCCATGCAGTGTTTTAGAAATGCAACTAAATATAAATATACATCTCTGAAAAGACTGTAGAAACATGCACCTCAAATAAGTGCTCCTTTTTGAAAAATGTTAGAAATGCAGCCCACATAGAGCAAAAACAACTCAAATAATTCATTTCTCAGAATGCCACAGAGAGGCTCAGGTGGTTAGAAATCTAAGGACTGTGTACAACAACATACTCTTCAGTTTATACAGTATGTATGTGAAGCGTAAACTGAGAAAAGTACAGTGGTCAGGAATAAGGCAATATCCAACAGCTCACTGAAATTGGTAGTAGATGCAACAGTAGATGCTAGGTTTGCCAGCATCTGGAGGCTGAAGCTGTCCTTCCACAGTACACCAGCTCAGATGCTAAATAACAGCAAAATCTGAAAATGGAATAATGACACTTTATAACTGGGAAATAAAATCTTCTTGAAAGGTACATATACATATATACATTATATTGCAAAAAGTGTCCACACACTTTCACATTAAGTGAATGAATAGCCACATTCAAATCGACCTAACTTTGAAAATAAGCATTTTACAGAAAAAAGTCATTAGACAAAAATTGAAGATCTCGGTCAGAGCTCTCTAAATCTGTAGCTCTCTTTCTATAATATTAATCTAATATTTAAGAGTTATGGAAGCTATAATATTTAACAACAGATGTTATCACACACCACACTTTCAAAACATTTTCCCCTCAAATTGATGAAAACTTCAAAAATCCTTACACAAAATTCAAATATCACATTCATATTGCAAACAACTTGTGATTCAACTTTTTGAAGTAAATTTTCAAAACTAGAAAAAGTTTCACCTAAATGTTTTAGCTTCCATAACTCTTTAAATATTGATTAATATTATAGAAAATAGAGATTTAGAGAGCTCTGATTGAGATCTTCAATTTATGTCTAGTGACTTTTTTCCGTAAAAAGCTTATTTTCAAAGTTAGGTAGATTTGAATGTGGCTATTCGTTCACTTAACATTAAAGTGTCCGGACACTTTTTTCAACATAGTGTATATATATATAATCAAATAAAATATACATTATATCTTGTAATGATGTTTCTTATTTAAAATAAATTAGGGTGCTCAAAATATTTAATTTGATTACATCGTTTAGGTTCTTTTCATGATTTTAACTTTAATCTTTATGAATAATGTCTTTTTTTTGTTTCTTTCATTGTAATAAAGGATGAAAGGCATATCCTCAAAAATTATTTTACAACAACTGAATTATGGCTTATTGCATTACTAACTTTAATTAATATAATTATTAATTATATCCACAGCTCATCAGCTTTTACTGGATATTTACATACTTTTCATACACTATTATACTGTATTTATTCATATGATGACAAAGGTATAGGGGAAAAATTGTATTTAGCTCATGATCGGATAAGATCAGGTGCTCTAACCACTGAGCTAGTAGCCACTGAATAATCATCCTCTGTTTGTTAATGTTAAGCCTTACACCAGAGGTTCTGTCTCAAGAAGCTGACTTTGACTGCATTTGGAGACTATCCTTAAGAGCCAGCCAGGCATGCCCAGGAGTGACCCAACTAGCATATTTTTTGGAGCTAATCTCAATTCATATTCTAATGTTTTAACAATTGAGAATGATTGTTTGGTAGTTCAGCTCAGCAGTCGGAATACCTGACATGTTATCAGGAGGTCATGGGTTTGAATCTCACCTGACTAAAGGCAGTTTTCCCCCTATACGTTTGTCATCATATGAATAAATGCAGCATAATAGGGTGTGAAAAGTATGTAAATACCCAATAAAAAATAATTAATGTAACTTTTAATTTTGCCACCTTTCTTGTATACAAGCAAAAATTATATGAATGAAAACTCAGGTAATGAAAGCATTATAGAACTCAAAGTACAAGCTCTTTTTAGGTGCTTGTGCTAAGTAGGTTTTTACAATTCATCATGTTCACTCAATGTCCTTATGGATGAATCTGTGTCAGTTGCAAGTGAATGGTGCCAGAGTAAAGGTGAAGGTATAAAGTTGAAAAAAAAAATAAATTGTCAGCTTCCTAGCCTAGTGAGGAACTGCACTGCTAACCCAGTATCTGAAAATTTAACTCTTCACACTTATTAACATGTGACAAAAGAGTAAGCAAAAAAAAACAACTAAATATAAGAATATCCAGAAATTGGACTTAATTCCAGTTTTTGGATTGGAATTGCTGATGTATGAATTGGGTAAAGATCAAAACTTTGCCAAAAGATGCATTGGGTACAGAATGTGGACTACTTATGGATAGTGTGCACTGTTGGAAACTTCTGTTGCATTTTTAATTTTGTAGCTTCTACTCCTTGAGTTGGATTATTTTACCACTGAGTAGCACTTTTTTTACACACAGTGGTTTAAATGGCCAGGCCACAAGGACCATGAGGGCTCAGAGAAAGTTGGGAGGGATCCACTGGACAGCTGTTTGGAGAGAGATGGTAGAATCCCATCAAGGTCATCCAGTGTGTTCTTTAACATGCATAGGGTATGGCTCTCCCACACACTCTCCCCCATAAGGACATTGAGTGAACATGATGAATTGTAAAAACCTACTTAGCACAAGCACCTAAAAAGAGCTTGTACTTTGAGTTCTATAATGGCTTAGAAAGGCCAATGGACAGTGGTCTTTCCAAGCTTATTGGTGTTCCCTACTGATGGAGGGTAGGGAGGGAGTTTTGCGGAGGTAAATCTCAATGCTCACCCAGATGGACTCAAACCTTATTAGCATTAAAAATAATGAATTATTGAAAAATATTGAATTTGAATGATTAAGAACCCATGATTTTTTTTATATTAGTCAAGAGATTCAAGGGCCACATTAAATGTAAGTGTAAATAAAAAATATTGTCCATAGTATCATTTCCAAAATAAAGTAAATTACAGTTGTTGATAAAAAGGAAAATAAATTTGCAAAAAGGTATGATTAAGTCATGTTAAAAGGTATAGTTTTTATATGCTGCATGATAAATAAATTGCTCCACAAGCAGCTACTTGCCACAGGTCTTACAGGAGCCTGTCCATTTATTTAATATGCCATAGTGAAGGCAAGATCTCGGCAGAAATACAACACAAATATCTATCTTTACCAGGAGTTTGAACCAAGGTCCCTTTTATCAGTAGCCAAGCTCACTAACCACTTGGACGAATAAAAAATTATACTGAAAACATGAACCATTAAATAGAGAAAAATCAAACGAAAAAATTACAATTAAAATGTGTAATAGTCTAGGAAGTCCATGTTTCTACACTAAATATGAAAGCAATCAAAGTGCAGGTCAGGTCACAATATAATGGGTACAGGTCATAAATGAAATAATTAATGCTGGGGTCAGATGGGGGGTATAATCAGTAGATTTGGGTTGGGTGTACAGCAGCAGGTAGATTTTCATATAGAAGGATTGGGTACAAGTAGCTCAAGTTGACCCACAGAAAACTCTATTCAGAATTAGGAACTTGGCTCTATTTGAGTGATACACTATAACCAATTTAAAATTATAAATTTAAGCTTGCAAGCAGCTGCTTGAGGCGATATTTATTTTTTTATTATTTTTTCAGCAGAATAGAGCAAAATAAAAAATGAACTAGGCACTGTCAAGTAAAATACAGGTGACAGAAAATAAAAATGTACAAATTACAATCCTTTACATCAGGAGTCCACAATTGAGACCTGGGCTAAGATTTTGTATGGCCCATGACCACTGACTCACACTTACATTTAATGTGGCCCTTGAATCTCTTGACTAATATAAAAAAAATAATCATGGGTTTTTAATCATTCAACAGTTGCAGAATGAATTTTCATCATGATTTAGTGATTTCCACCAAAAGAGTAGTAAAAAGCAAATGCTTTTAAATCCTTCAACATCAATGATGTTCCAATCCAGTTACAAATAGAAGTGTTGGAATTACAGAATAATGACAATCTGAAAAATTATTTTTAAACAGAAAGCATTCCACAATTCTGTCGGTGCTTACCAAAAACTTTTCCAGGGATAAAACCTTCACAAAGATGATAACTGCATTTTGTAGTACATACTACTACTTTGTAAAAATTTGTAAAAAAGCATTTTCAGACATGAATCCAGGAAAAGTAAATTCTGTTCCAGGTTGATAGATGAGCATCTGCATGCCTCATTACGAATTTTTTCTTCATGACTGAAAGTGGATATTAATACTTAGCTAAGGGAATAAAACTGCAAAAGTCTCACTGACCAGTGTGATATGAAGTAAACATAGGCAAATATATTTAAAAATAGTTGTTCAGTTGAACTATAATTGTTACTACTCTGTTTATCATTGCTTCAGAGTGTAAAACACTTCCATCTTGTAAATTTTTGACTTTTTTTTCCCGTTTACTTCTCCCTAAAGTGCATGTTTTCTTACCAAATAAATGCTTTTTCATTAAAAGTTATTGATATGAGCTGCTATGTATACATAAATATATATATGCCTTGATTAAAAAAGTTATTATTATAAGTTTATATTAACTTATAAGTTAGAATTTATGTTTGTTCCATTATGTTACTTAGCTAACCCCCCTCCCCCATTATATGATATTCAATTAATTGATGCTCTATTATATGCATACCCTAGTTTGAAGTGAAAAGTTAGTGAATTTAAACTCCTTCTGAAGTTTCTCAAATAATTTTATTTAAAGTCCTTTTACCTTAAAGTTTAGAGTAAGTAACTTATATTAATCTGCATTATATAATTTTTATACATTAACTATGATAATATTTAAGTCTTAAGGACTGAATTAATATCTCTACAAAAATTAATTCTGGCTATATTAACGTAATTTAATATGTTCAATACACAGGGGAAGCACTACTGCATATGCAACCAGTGCGATGGCACTGGTGGCAAGCAAACTAATGTCATTGCTGTGTAAAAAAAAGTTGATTGAAGTAGGTATGGCCTATTTGTCATTAGATGATTTTCAATTGCTTTTAAAAATGCCATTAAATTTAGCTAAATTAATCATTAATATCTAGGATCAGACTTGGAGAAAGGGGTGGCAGATTTCAAGTTTGCTCTAGGTGGCAAAATAGTTAGCACTGCCCTGTCAAAACACAATTTTTGGTATAAAACAAACAGTACATTTACATTTTACATTTTTAAATCACAAATTTTAAATAAGGAATAAAATCACTTTTGAGTAATTTCATTTTTGCATTATTATATTGCTTTTAATAATACCAAAAAACTTAAAAAAAAACTTATTAAAAGCATTACATGTGTTGCATGTGGAAAGGAATAAAATCACTTTTGAGTAATTTCATTTTTGCATTATTATATTGCTTTTAATAATACCAAAAACTTAAAAAAAAAAACTTATTAAAAGCATTACATGTGTTGCATGTGGAGTAACAACCTGGGGCTTTTATAAAGATTGAATATTATACAATTTAAGCATGTTATATATAATACTATACACCAAAATGTTTAATATTATTTGCTTAATATTTATATATAGAAAGAGTGAGTGGGTGGGTGGGTGGGTGGGCTGGGAGGTGGGTGTGGGTGAGCATGTATCTATGGTATTTTCTGGTCCAAAAGGTGAACCGAAATGTTTAGAGGGTGAATATTTTGCAAAAGTAAATATTTTACTGCATACATTAAAACCCAAATTCCTCTGTAATTTTTAATCAAAGCTGCCTTAAGCATACGAGAAAGGAGCAATGAGGCTTTTAACTCATAGCAGAACTCAAAAATTTGTCATTGCTATTGTTAAAATTTCTGATGTAATGCTGTGAACTATCACTTTTTCCAAAAAAGTAAATTAGCTGATACACTTCTTCAAAGATCCAATAAGTCTTCTGTGTCACAACATAAATTTTTCACCTATGTAATAGTTAAGACTACACCTGACTAGGCAGGAGTGGGCAAAATGTGGCCTGCCAGAGCATTAGGTGCAGCTCACAAAGCTTTTGTAAGACCAGAAAATATAAAACTAAACAAAATATATAAAAAATAAATTCCAGTTTCAGAAGTAATTCTATTTCCTTCTAATATAACTTGGCATGAAAACAAGTTTTCGTTCTTAGTAGCCATGTAATGCAAATCAAACAGCCCAATCTATGCAAAATTGTTAAATGATTGGTTCAGTAATCATCTTACTACTAATACCTTCTAAGATTTCCTGTTACAAGGGGCATTCAAAAAGTTCTTGACATGCATCTGCAAAACAAAAATAATTGCACTTACCTCAACAAAACTTTTACTGTCATTCAAAGTACACCCCCTCCCCCCACCAGCATCTAGCAAAGTTGCAGATGTCTACACTAATTTTGGAACGCTTGGTGGTACTGCTGCTGAGGAATACACTGTAACTCTGAAGAATGCACCTTGCAAGGTCTTGCACCCTTAAAAAAGGATTCCCATCAAGTTCCTTTTTAATTTTTTGAAACAAACAAAAATCGCATGGTGCAAAATTGGGTGAATATGCAGGATGGGGTAGCTATTTCATTTTTTCTTCCTCCAGGTAGGCTGTAACTTGCCGGGTTTTCTGACTAGTGGCATTATCATGAAGAAGGAGCACCCTTGACACATCTGTTGTCGGACACTGCTACTTAATCATTTTGGGCAAAACAATGTTAGTGTAGTATTTGCCATTTATAGTCAATTTTTGAGGTAAGGTGTCCACAGCTACCACTCCTTGGGAAAGGTAAAAAATTACGAACATCCTTCTTCCTTGAGCGAAAGTCTTGTCAGAGGATTTGGAAGTGCGGTTGATCTTCTGCAACTCAAACATAGTTGATGATCTTTCTGGGAGTTGTATAGTAATAAAACCATGTCTCATCACCTCTGACAATGTTTTTTAACTGTTTCAAACACTGCCAGCATCTCCTTGTACAAGTAGACTCCAGCCCTTTTTTGCTTGCCAGTTTGTGAGGTACCCATTTGACATAGATCTTTCAGAACTTTAAATGCTGGTGAATAAATGTTTCCACACTCCCAGTTGTTATACTGACATCTAAACTTATTACATGAAGGTGATGTGTTGGTTTTCCCTAACGAGTTCACAACGGCAGCGATGGTTTTCTCATTCATGGCTCCTTTAGTCTTCCTGCATGAGGGAGGTCTTCAAAGCTTTATCCTCCTCTGAATTTTAGCATCCATCTTGTAACAATGCCATATGAACAAGCATGATACCCATATACCTGTGATAAATTGGCATGAATTTTTCCCCGCATCTACCCAAGCTGCATCCTAGTGAAAATGTAAAATCTTTCCCCATCTTTTCAGTGGGCAACAATGCACAGATTTTGCAGATCGAACTTTACGTGCCACCAGCAATGAGAGAAATGATGATATGGCCATTGGTTTTAATATGTAATGACAAATTTATCAAGCTTCCAAATAAGTCGTAGCTCAGTAACATTGGAGGAACATGTGTAAATCTACAGACACATGCCAAGAACTATTCTGAATGCCCCCTGTAATAAGGTCACTGCAAAAACCTAGAGTTCGGCATTTTTATAATATAGAATTACTAATGTAAAATTATGAAATAAAATTACATTTAAACATAAAATATTTTAATTAGATTAAAAAAATACAGTATTTTCATATTACTGTAAGTTTAAATTGAGATTTTTCAATGTATTTGTTCAACTATAAAGGAAGATATCACTCTGAATTTAATGTCGATCAGTTTTAGAGGAAATACTGTTTTGAGCCCCCACCCGGCTCAAGATAATTTTTACTCTAAAACTGATCAACATTAAAATCATAGCAATATCTTCCTTGATTAATGTAATTAAAATGGCAAATTGGGAGGATCAAGCTCATTGACAACTCCCCTACATCCATTCCTACACTATCCTTTACTGCAGATTGGCCAATCATGCAAAAAGATTGGCACATCTTATGTAGCCTCACTGAAAGATTGGTGAGTTGCATGAAGTATACCATACAAAATATTTGTCCATTCCTGCACTAGATAACTATCAGTCATATGCCATCTTACATTCCTTCTACAATTTTGCATCATTAGATATAGGGGAATACAGATAGCATTAAAAAAAAAGTGTCTTAAGATCTGGAAAATACACTAATTTCTAAAATTAACAGCTAAATATTTCTATAGCTAACTGTTGTATAATTGAAAATTTGGTGAAACCTGCTCAGTATGTGTTCCAGACTTCCAGAGCCTAATTTCATTAACATATTGCCTTATACCACCAGCATAAAAACCCTCATCTGTCCCTTAGGTCTTTTTTAAAAGCCAAAACACAAAACGTTTTTATGACTTTAATAAGGTCTTTATGACTTTGTTCAAAATATATTAGACAATATTTGAGGCAATTTTTTTATGCCCCCTTTACCGTTAGACCTCCATAAAAAGGGGTGGGGATGGGGCTTGGTAGCGTGCCAGGCTCATAATCTGCAGTTCCCAGGTTCGAGTCCCAGCTGAGTCAGTGTTGAGATTTATCTCCGCAAAACTCCCCACCGTGCCCATGGTCAGTAGGGGACACCAATGAGCTTGGAAAAGGCCTGTCTATCTGTCGGATGGGACGTTAAGCTGTGGCCCCGTGTGCAGGAGAGCCATACTCTGTGCACGTTAAAGAACACTGGATGGTCTTGACGAGAGGCTACCATCTGTCTCCCAACAGCTGTTCCAGTGGGTCCCCTACCCCAACATCCTCTGAGCCCTTGGGGTCCTTGTGACCTTTCCATTTAGCCCATGGTGTGCAAAAAAAATGCCACTCAGAGGTAAAACAACCCAACCCTCAGTAAAAAAAGTCGCACTAAAGATCTTTGGGTCTAAAATGACCCAAACATCAATCTTTGAATTACATTAAAATTACAATTAAATTTTAAGAGTTAGTGAGCACAAAACTTCTAGTAATAAAAGGAATTTAATTATATGCATTATAGATCAGTTTGAGAAACATTTCTGCAATTATTAATGTTAAGACAATTGTAAGCATTTGTTTCAAAAAGTTATTCTTGCATAATTATTGGCACTGGCATTTGTATAACTATTTGATTACAATTTGAGTGTACTGGAAAAGAAACATAAAAAAATGAAAAGCTAAAATAAAATTAGATAAGTACAATAAAGTATCACTCATTTTGTGTTTGGAGACATTTATCTATTGAAAATGTAGGAAAAAATTTAATCAAACTGCATATAGTGAAAAAAAATTATATTCCAGGAACCATTGTCAAAATTTTGGAAAAAATATAAAGTGTACAATTACTGATGAAACTCAAAAATCTTCTACATCAACTAGACCAGAACAAAGTCAAAAAATGGGTTGCTGTCATCTTTGCTTGAGTTCTGATAACATTCAATTGTGTATAATTGTGAAAAATTTACATATGAAGGACACATGAAAAATATCTGTGACAACTCTATTAAATATATATATATTTAAATACAATAGCAATAAATATAAGATGTACATAAATAATGCTAATTTTTTTGTTAGTATTTAAAAGTTTTCTCATTTAAGGTAAGCTGGGTCAAAACTGACTCAAGGATGTTTATTGAGACTTATTTTGAGGGAAGATGAAGGTTAATAAAATTAGTTGTTACTGGTGGAGGTACTCAATATGAGCATCAATATTTGCAATATATTACTCGTGGCAGGGCTATCCAACTAATAGTTTTGAAGTTCTTAGACTATAACTCACAAATATCATGCTTATATGTGACAATTTTCGCATTAAAAATTAAAATTTGCTAATGCACTTAACAAAGTACAATTAAAAGTATAGAGACCTTATGTTACAGAGTAGCAAAATAGTACTTCTTTTCTGTATGGCATACACTAAAAAAAAATGTTAAAATTAATGTGCAATATTTCAGTGCTGTAAATGAATGTTTTTAGTAGTTATGCATTAAATTCATAGTTGTAGGCTAGTGCTTGGTTTGGTCACTGCAAAGGCAAATACATACATTTTCTAAAAAGCAGCCTGCAAATGGGTGCCTAAATATAAGATAAATTGCTGGAAGGTAGTTAAAGAACAATACACTACTACAGAATTTAGAAGAATGTGGTGATTTCAAGAATATATTGTTAAACAAAATTACAAGCTTATTAAAACTGAGAAACAACAGTATACTTACCATGTGGAACCTTAACTGAAAGTTATACTGCTGGTGTATGATAGTCCCTATTTGCCGACCTTGCTCTTGCCCCTGTTCTGTGAACAGGAATCATCGATTTTGGATGTGAGTTCTTTCCAGTTTTCAGCAATGGAATTTGAGATTTTGGTTTTTTTGATATTTCTGGACTGTGGTAAGGTACCTGTGATGAAGCTATAACATCAGGTGTCTGTAGTCTGTTTTCAAAAAGAGCAGGTGCTGATGGTTGTGTGTATGTTTTCCTACCAGTGGGTGAATGGGATGCTTCTCTGTGGGTGTGATTAATAGGATGTGCATCCCTATTACTTGGAGAACCAGATCCTGAGCGATTAATTTTTACAGATTCGCTAGGTTTCTTTCTTGTTTTACTATGATTTGCAAATGGAGCTTTGGTAGGAATTTGTTTTTGTGAAATGCCCTTTGAATTAGACTGTTTGTCCATGCCAAGTGTCATCTTCTCCCATTTCTGCTGCAATTTTTTAAATTGTTGACCATCTTTTTCTTTGGAATCAGTTTTAGCTGGTAATGCTGCTCCAGGTTTAGCAGCTGCTTGTAAAGTTTGACGAGAATGTTCTGCTTGTGAACTGCAGCCACTATCAGTGCTGGAGCACAGTGATAATTCTGGAACTTCTTTTTCTTTACTTTCATTTTCATTTTTCACACAGTTTCTCTGATGACCACTAGATAGTCCATGAGAAGTAGCAGCCAATATAAGTGGTTTTAAATGAGATGTTAATTTTGCATTTACATTATAATGATCTTTGCTTCCTTTAGGCTGATTATGAATGTCATGGACAGTTTGCTCTTCAGATATTTTGATGTTTGGAAAAGGATTGATAGTAATTCCAGGCCATACTTGTTCTTGATATTCTCCAGGGCTCTCTTTAATATTCATTGCAGCTTTAGCTGGGATTAGTAGATCAATGATTGAACTATTTCTTCCCTTGAAATTAACATCATGTTCCCTTTCATTATCTATATATGGTGGAAGTCGGAATGTGAGGTCAGTTATTCTTTTTCTGTCCCCATTCTTGGCAACAGCACCTGTTGTAGAGATTATTATATCATGTTTAATGTTTTCATCAGCATTTTTTCTGACTCTGTTACCAAGAGACCAGGTATCACCAGTAGTGGTTCTTGTCTCGTATGTCAGATCTAATTCAAATGGCAGATTAGATAATGGACTGACAAGCTCTTTTAGTTCCTGTCTGAGGTGTGTGGCTGCAGGAAGGGCTAGAAGACTAAGGAGAGCAGTAGGATGGTAATGATGACAAATTAGACTCTGACATGTACACAAATGTCCTATCCACCAGTCAAGGCAGTGAAGACTGTAAAGAAAAAAATGTGTTATACATATCTTACAATAACAGGGAAAAATTCAATAATAAGAATGAATACTGGTTATACTGTAATTTGAGTATTTTTACAGATAGAAAACATGATACCAAATACATTCAGCTATCAATTTATACAGATTTTAATGCATTTTAGGAATAACAGTCACTGGCATTTACACTATTTTTTAAAAATTCATACAAATGTTTTTTGAAATAACACAATTTGAACTCAGAAATTTTTAAAAGAGAATGAAAGCTTTTGAACATTATTCCTTTTATGATAAGACTCATGAAGCTACTAGCTTATCTGCTGGCTATGACAGAATAAACAACCATACTATCCCAGATTTGAGCCCCAGCAGTCAATGTCACTGAGAACTAATACACCACTGTCACACCAAGGTGGCAAGAGTTTCTTAAGATTTATACAAGTGATAACATTAATCTAAAATTAGCAAAACATTTTTTTTAAAATGTACATTAAAATGTACAACAAGAATTGATAATATGAATATTACTTCTAATAAAAAAAATCTACTTTAAAAAAAAATTAAGAGTGAAAGAGCTTAGAGAATATTCTTAGACAATAATTGAATTCTGAAGAGGAAAGAAAACAATTAATTATTATCATACAGAATAAGGTCCAACAATAGTGGCCCACTGCAGTGCTAATTTTTGGTTGAGATTTCAGCAGTTTTTGAAAAATAAATAAACAAGGAATTTTTCGTATTTATAAACTTTTAATTTAATTAAAAATTATTTAAGAAATACTATTTCTTTCAAGAAAAATAAAAATGAACATATTACTACATAGTAGTAATATATTGTTTTCCGAAATGTACACTGATTTTGGCAAACAAAAAAAATCCCTTCAAGCAGCTGCTTGCCACAGAGGTCTGACAGGAGCCTATCAGTTTATATGCCATAGTAGGTCTGTGAGGATGGCAGGACCTTAGCAGAAAAACACACACACATCCCTGCCTTACCTGGGGCTCGAACCCAGGTCCTTTAGATCACTAGCCAAACACACTAACCACTTGGCCATGGACACTATTATATTGGTTTCCAATATGTTTATTGTTAACAATCTTTTCAGTGGCACTATTATTGTTACTAAGGTAATAATAGTGTTTTACCCTTAAAGAATAAAGATAAGCTCAATTTCACCATGTTAAATTTATGTTTCTCTTTAGTTGATCTGATTCAAATTGTTTGAAGTTATGTTTTATTTTGCCAATAATAAACAGTAATGATAATATAATAATGTACTTACTTAAGGAGACCAATGATGAAAGCATTGAAACGATAGGTGCTATCAGTTAGTAACTTCTCTGCATTGACATGAGCCAGTAAATCTTGAACCTCTTTTCTGCTTTCTCCTGTATATTGTCAAAAACATTTTTTTATTTTTTTATTACAATAAAGTTACTAACATATATTTAGTGATCACTTTATAACAAACAGACCATTTTATGTCAAGGAAAAGTCAGATTCAGAGCTCAATAACTTTTTATAGATTTTGTGGAAAAATGTGACAAGATAAAAATCAATCAAATCTTCTAAATCGCGATTTTCATCATTATTTGTTCAGTATTGAGGAGTTACAGACACTAGAAGATTTAACAGCACCAATATCAGTTAAAATAATTGATATGAAAAATTAATTCAAATATACAGAAAAAACAAACAAACAATGAGTTACATATTTTACACAAACTTTACTAAAACACATAAGCATATTTTTTTAGTCTGTATAATAATAGTTTCATTTTTATCAATTTTGAATTATTTTTGCAAAATAAACTGGTAAATGTTTGCTTCCATAATTCTTCAAATACCAAATGAATATCTTTGAAAAATTAAGAATTGAGATTTAGATAGATTTGATTAATACTTTTGATTTATCATCAGTCAATTCACATCATTCTGCAAAAAACTTATGAGGTTACCAAGATTTGGAATTAATGTTTTATACTGATGTAATTCAATAATATAAAGATGAAAAAAATAAAATTTTTAATTTATGCAATTTTCTAATTTTGATAAAATTTACTAAGGAATTAAATAAGTTTTTGTAATAAATCTTCTTGATCATAAGGTGAAAGAAACATTCTCAATTATCTAGCAAAAATAATTGAAACGAAAATTTACATCAAAATAATTTGCAAATTTAAACAAAATTAATGCAATTTTTAAATTAAGTTAGTTTTGTAAATATCAAAAATATAATTTACAGTGAAGAGAAAAAGGTGCTGAAAATTTGTATAAACATAAATATTTTGCTATACACCTGAAGTTCCTGCATGGCACACAGGTTAGGAAACACCGAGTTAGAAGACAAGACTAACCAGATTCACAACAAAAGTATAAAGTGGAAACTTGGTATAACGCTCAACCTTGAGCTATTTTAAACTTCCAGAGGGGGGAAAAAAAAGACTGTTCTAATTCTGGTTTTATAAGAAATTTGCATAAATAACATTTATCAGTTAATTTTTATAGTGCCTTGTAAATGGTGACTTCAGTAATTTATTAAGCATGATGAAAAAACGTTTAATTTGAATTGCATATAAATATGAAACACAAAAATTATAATGAAATTCTATTCCAGAACCTAGAGTTTTTAGTCAACAATTCTCAATTATATGATGAATTTTGGAAGATGAGCACTTCAAATATTGAAATAGGTATTATCATAATTAAAATTGCTAACCATTATATTTTGTGTGGTCTGTAAATGGTAGCTAGGTAGTCACTGGAAGGACAACTATGCACCAATCCCCTGTGATGATGCATAGAACTGGCCATGCCTAGCATCTAATGTCCAACCCCGCCTTCTCGTGGTGCAGGCCGTTAGTACCTTTCAAAAGAGATACTCTCATTTGGAAGTGAACATAAGGGGAGAGCTGACAGATTAGTGTGGCCTACTGAGCTGGACAACTATGGCTACTTTTTTTTTCTACTCTGCTGAGGAGTGGTCAACCACACAGGGTCCTGGTGCTGACCATATAAACCTACTGGAATGAATTAAGGCTCTGAGTTTGATTATGGATCCTGAATTTGCTGTACTGGTGGGCTTCTGTGGAGGGAAAATCTTCCTCTGTGTTTTCTGTTTGTTTGTGGGTTGACAGCCCCAAGTGAATAGATTCACAGGATATGTTTATCAGCTGGTGGATAATCCTGAGCAGAGCTCATCGCAGGCACCTGAACTCTTTGCTTCTACTGGCATCGTCAAATTCCACATTGGAGGTCTGTGCCCCATGCCTGCGATTAGGGGGCTGTTTGATATTGTCGGCATTCTCTCTCAATAAACATAGTTTCTTTAAACATCTCACTAACCATTTTCTCTCCATAGGTAGTTGGAATGTGAGGACTCTACACAGAGCTTTTTTTCTTGATGTCCTCATACAAGAATTCCATCGTTATAATTTAGATATTCTTGGCTTGCAAGAGACCAGATGGACAGATAAAGGTCAGATTCTTAAAAATAAACTTAAATTTCTCTTTTCAGGGAGGGACGATAATAAGCATCACCAAGGCGTGGGTCTGCTTCTCAGCAGACACGCTAGTGATGCTCTTCTAGGATATGAGTGCCTTAATGAAAGGTTACTTACAGCAAAATTTCAGACAAGCATTAAAGACTTGAATGTTATCTGCTATTATGCCCCTACTGAAGATGCTGATGAGGATGAGAAGGGTAGGTTTTACGCACAACTTCAGGATGTTTGAAATTCTGTCAAGAAAGGAGATATTACCCTTGTTCTAGGTGACTTCAATGTCAAAGTTGGTATTGACCTTTGGGGAGGGGTGATAGGCCCTTTTGGTATTGGTAGTTGCAATGGGCAACATCTCCTACAGGTAAGTAAACTCACTGGTTTCAGAACAGCTAACACTTATTACAAACACTGCGACATACATAAATACACATGGATTTCACCAGATAGGCTGCATAAGAATATGATTGATTATATATTAATTAACAGCAAATGGGCTAGTTCTGTTAGGAATACCAGGTCATATAGGGGAGCTGAAATTGGATCTGACCATTACCTAGTTAAAAGTGTCTTGCAACTTAAACTTAAAAAGTGTTGTGCTAAAGTTAAAAAATTTACTTTTTATACTGAAGCTCTGAAAGACCCAGTTATAGCCAAAGCTTACCATGATAGGTTACTTAGTCATTATGACAGTCATGGTTTGCTTACTACTGAAGTTGAGGAAGAAAGGGACCATTTTTAAGACTTTTTTGGACACTAACAGTACTCTTTTAGGAAAAAAGGACCAGAGGAGGCAGAATTATTTGAGTGATAAGGCACTTGAGTTTATTTCAGAAAGAAAGAACTGCAGGAATATCCTTAATACCCTATTAGTTCTAATAGAAAGTATTACAAAGAGCTTAATAAATGTGTAATAGATCAGTTAGTTGCTGATAAGAATCTTTGGCTTGGCTGACAAAGTCGAGGAAGCAATTAGACAGCACAACAGCAGAGAGCTGTACCAGATAGTTAATGTTTTGTGTGGTAGAAAACGGACAGGTATACAGGGATTGAAGGATAAACAAGGTTATAGAAGGTGAGGATTCTGTCATGGCTAGGTGGGCTGAGCATTTCAGTGATGTTCTGAACAATGTGGTTAGTTCTACTCCTATTGTTTGTAATGATGATACATGCATTACTGGCTTTAATGTTTGCCCTATAACACAATCTGAAGTTATTTTGGCTATTTCTGAACTTAAACTTTATAAATCCCTAGGGGTATAGATGAAATTACTACGGAAATGCTTAGAGCTGGAAATGTTTCGGTTACCACTTGGATGACTGAAATTCTGAATATCTTTTATGATAAAGGCATGGTTCCTAAGGTTTTTACCAGAGCTATTGTTATCCCTATTTTCAATAAAGGTAATCGCAGTTCTTGTGATAACTATAGGGGTATCAACCTACTCTCTGTTCCAGGTAAAGTTCTTTCCATGATTGTGCTTAATAGAATTAAGAATCTGGTTGACAGTCAATTGCGTGATGAGCAATTTGGATTCAGAAGTGGTATGGGATGTGTGGATCAGATTTTTTCACTTAGGCAGATTCTTGAGAAATGTTTAGAGTTTCAGAAACCTTTGGTTGCTAGCTTTGTTGATTTCGAAAAGGCTTTCGACTCTGTTGATCGTCATAAGTTGTGGTTGATTGTGAAATCATATGGTATACCAGACAAGTTAGTTAACATAATGAAAGCTCTCTATAATAACACTGAGAGGTCTAATAACTCGGTAAGGCCTGTAGCAATTGGTTTAGCATTACTTCTGGTATTTGACAAGGGTGCATTTTGTCTCCCTTTCCCTTTGGTTATTAATTATGTTATCCAAAATTCACTGCAAGGGAAAGATTTTGGCCTTAAATGATCTAGAGATACAAAAATTTCTGATTTAGATTATGCTGATGATTTAGCCCTTTTGGCAAATGATATTGATGAGACGAACTCTTTCATTCGAGCTGTTGATGAGACTGGTAGTAGAGTAGGTTTGGTTATAAACAGAGAGAAAACTAAAGTGATGAAAATTGGTCAGGCAGGCTGTAATTCGGTTAATCTGAATGGTTGCAGTCTTGAGCAGGTGTCCCAGTTTAATTATCTTGGGAGCTATGTAACAGATACTAGTGATGTGTGGCATGAGATTAACAGATGAATAGGGATTGCTGTCGGGACTTTTAAGAATCTATGGAGAGTGTGGAGAAATAGGCATATATACCTAAAGACTAAAATTAGCCTGTATAGTAGTTTGGCTCTTTCTAAGGTTAGTTATGGTAGTGAAACATGGACACTCTGTAAACAAGATAACAGGAAACTAGATGCTTACGCAGTATCTTGGGCATTAGGTGGTTCAACTTTGTAACTAATGATGAGGTTAGGCAAAGGAGTTTGCAACCTCCTTTAAGCAGCATATTGTGCAGAGAGAGACTGTTGGTTTGGCCATGTTGCATCTATGGATAATTATAGATTAGCGAATAGGGTTATGATTAATGTGCCTAAAGGCCTCAGAAAGAAGGGGAGACCTAGGATGTGGTGGACAGACAATGTCAAACAAAACCTTGTTAGAATTGGTGTGCATTGGCCAGATGCAGCATATATAACTCAGGACAGATGTGCTTGGAGAATTAAATTGCATGGTCTGGTTGGACCTCAATAGCCCATGGCTGCTTGATGATGATGATGAACACTGTAATTTTCTTTTCCGAAAGATATTTAATGTGGGTCAATAAAACAATGAAAGAAATAGAACAAGTAGTTAGATAACAGAATCCAATCATGGCACTAACTAACATAGCTGTTACTTAGCATTGTGTATTGAATTCTGGTGTGCTGTAGCTTACTGATGCCTATAGGTTTAAAAAGATGAGATTTTGAAGTGACTTTCTGTGTCATTTTTTCCCCTCTTTAAACAGCCCACATGCCATGAGAGTCTGACAACAGCCAGTATAATAAGATGGGACTGGAACTTAGTTTCCTTTACTTCAGAGTCAAACATGCTAACCACTCCCTTATTATAAGTACAATAATTTGTTAATAATTTATAATCATGCTTTCAGTAAACAAATAATTTTTATACAATTAAACCTGCAGCTGTCTAGGAATTGGTGGATTTTTGGGTTTTAGTAATAGAGATATCACCCACATCTTTGAAATATAAAATGCAAGGTGTTTTTTGGAAATACATTTCAAGAAAAAAAAAAGTGTCATATGCTGGGAAATAAGATATAATATTGAATTATTGCACATTAAATACCTTGCTGTACAGAGGCTTCTGCTACTTTCCATGGTGTATTTGGAAGTGGTCCGAAGAAACCTTGAACAGTTGGAAGCAAGCCATCAGACAGAATGGTATGCACTGCAGGGCATAAGCAAGCCAAAATCTTCTGACCAGTCAAAAAATCTGCATTGTTACTTATCTGCGACTGTAATACAAAAAAAACAACAGAAATAAATATACCACTCAATTAGAAAATAAAGCTGGAAGATTTCTCATTCTTACAAACATAATACAAAATGTTAATTAAAAAAAAAACTTATTTAACTACTCTACAAATCTGTTTGCGTTATTAAGAGATAAATGATTTATGGAAATGTATCCTAATGCTATAGTCATTTGTTAGCAGGTTATTCCAGTGGGAAAGTAGATAGCATGCTTGGCTACTGATCAAAGGAACCTGGTTTCGAGCCCCGGATAAAACATGGATGTTTGTGTTGTAGTTCTGCTGAGGTTCCCGCCATCCTCCTAGACCTTCTACTATGACGTATAAATAGGCTCCTGTCAGACCTCTGTGGCAAGCAGCTACTTGAGGTGTTTTTTTTATAACTAGAGAGGGTGCAAACTGCTCATCAGTGAATGTCCCTGGTAGTTAGCAATTAACCCTTCCAGTGTGTCCAGCCTGACAAACTCATTTACATCCAGAGGCCAAGCTATTTTCCCCCTATGCTCAGACAAAAAAATTAACTTCAGAACTTTTTTTTACTAAGTAACTAATGAGAAGAATTATGGCATGTGATACGAAAAATTAATTAACATTTAAGGCTGTATTTTCTTAACCCATTTCTCCCCAGTGTTGCGTACACGCCAGTGTTGCGTACACGCGAAAAAAGTCTTATTAAAATAAAACTAGCAGTCTTTTTAAAAAAAAGACTGCTAGTTTTATTTTAATAAGACTTTTTTCGAGTTTGTTTTCTTTTATGAAATGGAAGAACATTTTTAGAGCAGGTTTTTTTTTTTATCAATTTTAAGGAGGTTTTTGAAACTTTCTTGGCTGCTTTTTTTACGTTATGAAACATTATGAATTTTTTTTCTTTGGGTGCTGAATTTTGGAGATCTTGGCTAAATGCCAAAAAGAGGTTACCAGAGGGAAAAAAAGTCTACACTGTTAAAGTGCACATAAAAGATACTGGGTGGGTGGGTAAGTGGATGATTAATGCTTCTAAAACCATTAAAAATAAAAACTTTTAATTAAAAAAAAATGACATTTTTCCAGGGGGAGGGGGAAAGAAACTTGCGAAAATTATGCGAAGTCCTTTTTGTTTCTGTATCCAAGACGTCATTCATTTTCAGGAAATGGTACAAGATAAAAGATATTTTACTGGAAAATAAAGAAACAATAAAAGAAAAATTAACATATAATCTGACGTGATGCTAAATAAAATATCTGCAACAACTTGTAAGCCGACCATCCAATGTAACATGAGATCAATAATATTCTATCAATAGTTCAGCAGATGAAATTTATGGAAATAAATCTACAGAAATGAAAACAAAGGCTCAATTATATAAATAAATACCCCTTCAAGGAGCTGCATGCCACAGAGGTCTGACAGGAGTCTTCTACTATGGAGTTTATATGACATAGTAGGCCTGTGAGAAAAGTGGGATCTCAGCAGGAAAACAACACAAACATCCCACAACATACAACACAAATACCCAGAATTCTTAGTTCAGTAGCGAAGGATGCAAACCACTCGGCCATGGGACGATTCTTAATTATAAAAGTACAAATACTAACCAGATGCATGATTCATTATCCAATGTGTGATCCAGCAATACTTGCTGTAAACAATCCACTATGTAGCCAAACTTGCATCGTGTCCCAGCAATTAACTAAGTCACAGCACCTGCTCTGCTGTGATGCAGCTTATGTTGCAGGCAGTCTTCAAATAACAAGCTCTGGCCTTCCTCTGACTAACAAGGTTCTTGTTACTTATAGTTTAGATTTCAAGAGCAGGAGCAATGCATAGAATGCTCGGATAAATGATAAAAATAATTCCAGGAATACTAAATCAGATTTAAGGCAGAAAAGAGTGTAAAATGGAAAGAAAAAATACAAAGGTATGCACTTCATAATTACTTCCAAAAATCATGTTTTTAAAAATAGCATTTTTTTAAATTAATTTTCAGGAGAGTTTTGAAACTTTAAGGAAATTTTTTTTGATAATAGTTCAAATCAAACTTGCAAGCTTAAATCAGGGGGTTGCTTCAGCATTAGAGTAATGTTAATTATTAACAAATTATGCATCAAATAAAAAAAATTATTATTTTTCAAGCCTAAATAATGTATTTTTATAAGATATATATAAGAAAATTTCCAAATGGCTATTTCTATTTAAAAAAAAAACGAATTTCTATTTTTAAAAAATCGAATTTCTTTTTATTAAAAATAGAGACAGTCATCCTCAGCCTCTTGTTTCAAATTCTGTCAATATATATGAATGACCTGGACACCTGAGAGTTAGCAGTGGTTGGGCCCAACATGGATGAACTGCACTGGATTAGATTTAAAAGGTGAGTACAATCAGTAGTTGGGTTGTTTTACCTCTGAGCAGCACTTTTTGTGCACATAATGGGCTAAATGGTTAGGTAACAAGGACTCCAAGGGCTCATAGAAGGTTGGGACAGCTGTTAGGAGATAGATGGTAGCCTCCCACCAAGGCCATCCCGTGTGTTCTTTAATGTGCACAGGGTATGGCTCTTCTGTACACAATCCCATCTGATGGACAGTAGCCTTTCCAAGCCCATTGATGTCCTCTACTGGCAGAGGAGAGAGCAGGGTAGGGAATGTTGCAAAGATAAATCCAGCTGGGACTCGAACCTGGGAACTACCGATTATGAGCCTGATATACTACTAACTGAGCCACCCAGTCCCACAATAAGTAATCTGCAAAGTTTGGGGAGATAGTCTGGTGTTTATAGAAAAGCAGAAGGTTTTCAAAAACTGTAGAAGATCTGGGAAGCACTCTGATTTCTTTCACATTTACCTAATTATTGAAATTATTTATGAATATAAGCCATCTTATGTGGCTCCTCAAATCAAAACATTTTCTTTAAACTAATCTTTAATGAACATTTTTCTATTACTTAGATAACTGTATATGAAACTAAAATATAAAATTTATTTCTATTTTATTTATGCATATATCATGATTTCAACCTATATTAGTATAAAAAAGTATAAAAAGAGAAACAAATAGGTTGGGTTGAATTGTCTGTAACCTGTGTACATATTTTAACTGCACAATATGCTAATTCACAAAAATAAAGGAAGAGTGGATCTTTGTGGTCCGATTTATATTTCTTCTTGTGTGTCCTAGAATACCTATTTAAATTACAGTGGTATGGTTGAGAAATTTATGATATTAAAAATACATAAAATATTTCTTTTCTTTCATTCCCAATGATTCAGTAATTCTATAATTATATAACATATATAATGTAGTAAATATATATATAATATAAATAATAAATATAATATAGTATAAATGTACATGTCAAACATGTTGGCTGTGTAGACTTTTCAGCTTGCAGTATGTGGGATACAATGTTTGGGCATGAGTTATGACCTTTTGGATGTTTTAGGTTAATGGTTGTTAGGTAAAGATGGGAATATATTTTATGCTATACTTATAAAAAATCTTGCTTACTTGATAACATTCCAGTAACTCACTATATTTCAACTCTAATTCAAATTTTGAGTTAATGATGTTTTTAGAGTTTATGGAAGTTTAAAATGTTTGTTTTACCATATAAAACAAGGTATAATGTATTACATTCTTATTAGAAAAGTAATTTGAATGCATTAATACTTACGATATTTTTCTTACCACCATTCATTTGGAAATGTTCAGATATAATTTCTGTGGCTTTCTGCAAATTTTCAACTAACCCTGATAAAAAAAATATATTTATTAATGATTAGTATAAAGCTGTTTAAATTAAGCAGTTAATTAAATTAAACTTTGCATTTTAGCATTTTTAGGCAATAAAAATATTTTCATGATATTAAATTTTATACTGATGAGAAAATTATGGGTAAAACATATCATCTCTTTTTTTATGTACTTTCTTCCTAATATAATTTTAATGTATACAGTTTTGCACTAGTGAATGCAGATACCTATCTCTATACTTGTAAGTTAAATTTATCCCTGCAATGCTTACCTAAGAAAATACTAGCAGAAATATCTGGCCTTTATTTAGATGAATCCAATAGTTTGAAGTATTAAAATTATTCTACTAATAGTAATATGAACCAATATTGAAAAGATTCAATATTTACCTAAATGAGTACTTTTTTGATCTTTGTTAACTATAATACAGCAAAAGTTCCTTTTTTTTTAGATATCAACATTCCAGAATATTAATATCTAAAAAGTAGTCATCAATCAAGTCTGCTATTAGCTCCAAAGGTTATCTAAAACTTTTTGTTCTTAAGTTATTCAAATATCGCATCTTCTCCCCAGAAATTAATCAGATCATTTTTATTTGTACACCAAGCATTTCATTCTTCCAGACATAGATATGGACTAATTAAGAATGAAAATTTTAGAATCTTCACTGATATTTAAGTTACTTTGGACAAATGGATAAATTCCAGGATGTTGATATCCAAAAAAAAGAGATTACACGTTTTACCCATAATTTTCTCATCAGTATAAAATTAAATATCATGAAAAAAAATGCATACCCATTCACTAAACACCAAACAAAAACTCCATACATGTAGTTATCATTTTATACAAGAAAATAAAAGCTAGCAAATCACACTTTTTTTTTTATCATTACAGTACTTTTTAAGATCTTGCAATATTAACCTAACCCTACCTGGTGCAGTGGTTAACATACTATTAAGATCAGTGGGCATGTCCTTGTGTTAAGTGTTTGTATGTTGTATGAGAAACTGGACAAGCCCAATATAGCTTTCAGGTTATCTGCATCTTTGTATATGAAAATACCTCCTTCTTATTAAAATTTTTTAAATTCTTAAATATATTATGATATAAAATCTTAATATTTAACTACCATGCCTATGGAGGTAGGTATCTGATATCTAGTCACATCAAATCTGATGGTATCTCTCAACTTTACATAGTATTTGATTTAACCCTTCCAGTGTCCAGGCTTAAAAACAGGTTTCCATCCAGGGGCCAAGATATTTTCTCACTATGCTCAGCCAAAAAAAACTTTAACTTTAGGACATTTTTACCAAATAAGTAATGAAAGGAATTTTGGCATGTTGTATACCAAATTAATCAGCATTAAATTCTAGATTTTCTGAAAATTAAGTATTTAACAAAAAAAGATGATATGTTTTATTTTAATAGTCATTTTTTCAGAGTCATGTAATAAAAAAATGCATCTGGTAATGCAAATAAAAATTTATTTAAAAAAAAAACTAATAGACAGAAATAATTACATGCACATGAATAGAATGGTTATATATTTCTGAATGACAAAAAAATTTTTTTTTGGTTTTAAGTATATATTTCTCTCATTTTGTAATTTTTTTCTCGGTACCATACTTTGAGAAAATTCCAGGCTTTTAGCCAATTGTGTCAAGTTAAATAAACAAGTCGACTTTAGAATTTTTTTTGAAAAAATAACCAATCAACAGAAATAGGTCATGTTATATATCAAATTAAACAGAATTTAATTATGAATTTTATAAAAATAAATAACATAAATAAATTTCCAAGCATATTGTTTTTAATAAGCCTTTTTCAATGTGATATGGTGAAAAAAAATGATCACACTATACAATTATGGGTTCACTTTGGAAACCTGATGAATAAAAATAGTTAAATTATATATTTATCGAAAGGAAATTACCTCCCGAATAATATAATATTCAACCTTAAATATGATTTTTATTTCTTTTAATGATTCTTTTCAGTATCGTATATTTTAAAAATGGCCAGTGTTATACAACTTGACTTGGACTTCTCACATTCACAGGATTTTCTGAACTGGTTATGAAATAGAAAAAAATTATGAATTTTTTTCTTTGGGTGTTGAAGTTTGGCAATCTTGGTTAAGTGCAGAAAGGTTTGTGCACCAAGGACCAGCACTTCCCAAAATTGCCCTTCCAACTGATGGCTGATTTCTGTAGCAAGGAAGTCTATTTTGCTTCGTATCCAAGACATTCAATTTCAGTAAATGGTACAAGCTCAAAGTTTTTTTTATTAAAAAAGCAAGAAATAATAAAAGACAAAGTACATATAACCTAATGGGATGTTACATAAAATATCCGCAACAACTCTTAAGCTGGCCTCCAATCTAGCATAACTTGGAAAGATCGATAAATCAGCCAATCAAAATATCGCTAATGGAAGTAAATCTACAGAAATTTATTTGCTTCCATATCCAAGACCTCATTTATTTTCAGAAAATGATACTAGCTCAAAGTTTTACTGGAAAAGTAATAAATAATAAAATAAAAATTAACATACGGACTAATGCGATGTTAAAATATCCACAGCAACAAGTTGTAGGCTGGCCATACGATATAACATAACTATGAGAAAATCATTACTTATCAATCAGGCCAAAAGATCGCTAATTTCCAAAAATAAATCTACTGAAATGAAAACAAACTGAGGTTTAAATATAAAAAAATACTAACTTTACAATGGGTATTCAATATGATGGTCCAAAATTATAAAAAACACTTATAGCACACAGAACAGAGATAGCATGTGTCAGCCATCTGTATCTTGTTTGATTCAGTAATGCATAACTAATTAAATGCAGGTGCAACCAGAATTTCTAAGAAGGACGTGTTTACTTTCAGTTTCGATTTGAAGGTGGAAAAGATGCATAGAATGCTGGGAAAAATGATAAAAATAACTTGGGAATACTGAAATAGGTTTATGACAGAAAAGAGTGTGAAACGGAAAAAAAATGGCAGTACATATTTTCTAATTACTTCCAAAATCTATCGTTTTTAAAAATAGCAGTTTTTTGTTAATTTTTAGGAGATTTTCAAAAATTTAAGGAAATATTTGTTGATAATAGTTCAAATCAAACTTGTGAGCTTAAATCAGAAGGTTGCTTCAGCAAATAGGAACATTAACAAGCAAATCGGCAATACCGTTTAGTGCTTCTAAGAAATGGCAATCAGATGGCTTTATAAAATTTATATTATAGTTTAATAAAATATGCATAAAATTAAAAAAAACCAAAATATTATTTTTGAAGCCTGAATATATATTTTTATTATATATAAAAATTACAATGGCAATTTTTATTTTTTAAAATTTGATATTTTTTTTTATACTAAAAACATATACATACGTCAGTGGCCCATTTATTCAGATTCTCTGGACGTATACAGACGACATGGACACTGGAAAGGTTAATGGAAACTGGCATCTGCTTAGTTGTTCATAATTTTGACCTTTTAGTGTATATCAGTTCTATTAAAACTGATAGAGTGATTTAAATTATGAAACATATGATTTTAGTGATTAACAACTGTCCTCAGCTGTCTGTAATTTACAACTTTTATTGTGTATGCAGCCCATTGTTTTTATTAAAAAAAAACAAGCAAACAAACTTGTTATTGTTATGACATTTGAAATATACGAGTCTGCAACTAATATCCATGTGTAAAACCGCAGTAATTAAAAAGTTCTTAAACAACTTCAAGAACTATAGCCAAAAAGAGACAATAATCTTATCTTTTCAAAAATATTTATATAACAATGATTGCAAATAATATTTACCCTTTCAACCAACTCAATATATCTGCATAATCACTGAGAGCAGAATGGGGTTAGTGAATGAGTAGGCAGAATGTGAGGAAATTTGCAATGGGGTTAGTTAAGAAAATTTCAATGCAGGCACAATGGTGATTTAAACTTGTGAACATCAGTTTATGAGTCTGGTGCATTACTGACTGAAACAACCTCTGCCCCAGCAGGAGTAGAACATGACCTCCTGACAACACATCACATATTCTTACCAATTGAGCTATTCTGGCCTGTGGGTTCAGGTCTTACTCCTGTCAAAACTAATTATTTCAGCTAACTCTTCAGTTGTTCAAGGAGTTAAACAGTGATCTTTATCTGCTGAGTGGGATTGCATAATTTTTTTTTCCTGATCACCATGCAACTACATATAATTAACAGTTAAAACAAAGATAAAAGAAAATTGCTAAAGCATACCTGTTTTCTTTCTAAGCGCTTCTTGGAATAATTTGCTACCACCACCAGCAGAATTCTGCATAAAATAAAAATCTGAAGGAGGTGAAAATGGTGAAGATCCTTGAGTTGGAGATACTACAAATTCCTGTGGGGGGTTTTCTGAATCCAAGTCATCATCACATGGATAAGGGACTCCACCTTCATGTAAATTCCTTTCTGTAATAAGAACAAAAAACTCTTTTAAAAATGCAAAAAATGTGGGGTAGAATTTGTTACCTGGATAAAAAGAATTTAGCCAATATGAAAGTGACATTGCTTTCTAATCATTACTAAATATAACCTTGTTAACTAAATATTGTTTAAGGCTTGGGTTGTTTTACCTCTGAGCAGCACTTATTTTTGCACACAATGGGCTAAATGGCCAGGTCATAAGGATCCGGAGAAGGTTGGAGGAGAAGACCCAAAGGACAGCTATTAGGAGACAGATGGTAGCCTCCCATCAAGGCCATACAGAGTTTTCTTTAACTGCAGAGGGTATCTCTTGTGGTCAACTATCTTTAATGAGCACAGGTCTACTCATTTATTTGTGGCTCTCCCACACAGGCCATGACATTGCATCCCATCCAATGGATAACAGCTTTTTCAAGCCCATCGGTGTTCCCTGCTAAGGGCAAGGTGGGGTTTTTGCAGAGATAAATCTTGGTGGCTGGCCTAAGTGGGACTCAAACATAGGAACTTCAGATTACAAGCCCAGTGTACTACCAACTAAGCCACCCATTCCCCATTTTATAAGATATTCTGCACAACATTCTTTTAGTTGAATACTAATCAATGACAGTTGTTTATGCCAAAGCTCGGAAACAGTATTTGTCACTAATATTTGAACAAAGAAAAAATAATACCACATGGGGTAACTCATGGACAAAAGTTATAGTATAGTTGAGTGTAAACACACCCTGCATGAATGAAACTGAAATGTTGTCTGAAGAAAAAGAAAACTTTGCAATTAAATTTGTATAAACTTGTGCACACCATATTATGAAAATATGGGTGGCATTTATAAAGAATGTTCTGGCCACATTGCACCAAGTAAATTGTAGTATGTTCTATATATCATTCATTGTACATGATTCTATGTACAGCTGAAGAATGTTTGATGTTCTAATGGCATAGAGACACAATATGAGTATTAATTGTGAAGGAGAGCAGTTGATTGGAGACAAATGGACTAATTACAAGGGATTGTTAGAAGCCTTAATACCCACTCAAATGTGAAAACCTGATTATGGAGACTGGCAGGCCCAAATCTAGGAAAAAATAAAGGGGGTGGAACCAAGTAATGCAATCAAGTCAGATAAAAGCAAAAAGGACAGGCCAACAGACTGGATTTCCATTGCAGTTTTTGATGCACTGGTAGGCTTCTGTTCAGGGAAAACCTCCTGCTGTGTTTTCTGTTTGTGGGTTGACAGTCCCAAGTCAATAGATTCACATGATACATTTTATCAGCTGGTGGATATTCCTGATCAAAGACCATCGCAGGTACCTGAATGGTCAAAACTGCATTTGAGAAGTCTTCCAGTGTAGATGGCTTCAGCCTTTAATAGTAGGGAACAGGTCTTTGCCCCATGCCTGCAATTAGGGGTGGTTTGATATTGTCGACACTTCCTCTCTCAATAAACATAGCTTCTCTAAACATTCCACTAACCATTCTCTCTCCATAGGTAGTTGGAATGTGAGGACACTTAACAGAGATCATTCTCTTGAAGTCCTCACACAAGAATTCCACCATTTAGTTTAGATATTCTCAGCTTGCAAGAGACCAGATGGACAGATAAAGGTCAGATTCTTAAAAATAATCTTAAATTTCTCTTTTCAGGGAGCGAAGATAAAAAGTATATCCAAGGCGTAGGTTTGCTTATCAGCAGACACACTAGTGATGCTCTTCTAGGATAAGAGTGCATTAACAGAAGGTTTCCTACAGCTAAATTTCAGCATTAAAGACTTGAATGCTATTGGCTGTTATGCCTCCACACTGAGGATATCGATGAGGATGGGATAGGTTTTACTGACAACTTCAGGATATTTTGAATTCTGCCAAGAAAAGAGATATTACCCTTGTTCTAGGCAACTTCAATGCCAAAGTTTGGTATTGACTGACCTTCAGGGAGGGGTGACAGGCCCTTTTGGTTGGTGCAATGGGCAACATCTCCTACAGGTAAGTAAACTTAATGGTTTGAGAATAACTAACACGTATTACAAACACCAAGATATACGTAAGCATACATGGGTTTCACCAGATGGGTTGCATAAGAATATGATTGATTATATATATATTAACAGAAAATGGGCTAGTTCTGTTAGGAATACCACATTATATAGGAAAGTCAAAATTGGATCTGACCATTACCTTATTCAAAGTGTTAAGGTTAAAAAAAGTTACCTTTAACACTGACGCTCTGAAAGACCCAGTTATAGTTAAAGCTTACCATGATAGGGGTACTGAGTCATGAGAGTCATGGTTTACTTACTACTGAAGTTGGGGAAGAATGGGACCATTTTCTTGAAACTAGCAGTACTCTTTTGGGTAAAAAGGAGCAGAGGAGGCAAAATTATTTCAGTGATAAGGCATTGGAGCTTATTGAACTGTAGGAGTATCCTTAATCAACACTCTACTAATTCTAACAGAGTGTTACAAAGAGTTTAATAAATGTGTAAAGGATCAATTAACAACTGATAAGAATCTTTGGCTTGATAGCTTGGCTGAGAAAGCAGGGTTGGGTTGTTTTACTTCTAAGCAGCACTTTTTTGCACACCATGGTTAAATGGCCAGGTCACATGGACCCCGAAGGCTCAGAGAAGGTTGGGAGGAACAGCTGTTGGGAGACTGATGGTAGCCTCCCGTCAAGGCCATCCAGTGTGTTCTTTAACATGCACAGGGTATGGCTCTCCTACATACAGGGCCATGGCTTAACATCCCATCCAACGGATGGTGACCTTTCCAAGCCCATCGGTGTCCCCTACTGACTGTGGGCAGGGCGGGGATTTTTGCAGAGATAAATCTCAATGCTGACACAGCTGGGACTCAAACTTGGGAACTACAGATTACGAGCCTGGCACGCTACCGACTGAGTCACCCCCACTCCACTGAGAAAGCAGAGTAAGTAGCTAGACAGCATAATAGCAGAGAGCTGTTCCAGATAGTTAATGCTTTATGTGGTAGGAAATGGACAAGTATACAGGAGTTGAAGAATAAATAATTTATAGAAGTTATAAAAATACATGAAAAGATTTTTTTTTCAATTAGGCATTAAAAAGCATACCATTTGAATAATATAATATTCTACATAAATATGAGAGATTGTTATTTATTCTGCAGACCTTCAATATGAATATTGAATAAAATGCTTTCGTAAATTTTGATTCACATACCTTTAATTTCATACTGGATACAACTACTACAGCATGGTTCTTCTTCTGGATCATTATACATACAAGCATCTGAATAATCAGTCTTCTTCATGGGGCTCTTTTCGCAAAATTTCACAGCTTTCTTACCCTTGGATGGGTCATGATGAAAATTGTTCTCTTCCACAATATCTTTTTGCACTGGTACCAAACCAGCAGCTTTGTTGCTTGGAATTGTATGTAACTGATTTTGAATGCTCTCTATAGAATGCAGTTTAGATGAATTACAGTCAGGACACAAATTAAAAAGTTTACCATTTAACTTATGTAACAGCTCTTGGTTTCTGTAATGACAAAATGGCACTTTTGATTGTTCGTTTACAGTTATATCAGCAGTGGTCATTCTTTTATGGTAGTGACCATCAAATCCAGTGACAGCTGAATGACAATGGAGAGGGTCAAAACATGCAGGAGACTGTTGCTTTTCCACATGACTCTGGGGATTTTCTGAAAGCAGAGAGTTTGGGGAAAATGATTTTGTGCCTGGAACAAAAGTGGCATTACATAGCTGTGGTTGCACATTGTGGGAAATTTCAGATTTCTGCCTACTTCCAATTAAAGTTTTGTTAATAATAAGTTCATTTTCTGGTAATGAATGCTGTGAAATTTTGTATACATGCGTGGAAGTGTTTATTCCATCTTCTACTTTTTGTTGCTTGCTTTTCATATGAACCACTTTAATATCAACAGAAGAAGCACTAGAACACCGTGGAGGTAAATAAATATGACACTTATCTTCACAGTGACCAACTGATGATGATTTTCTCAGTATACTTCGGGGAATATGCTTTTTACAACTAGTATCTGAAGCATTGGATGAGGAACTCGGGGAGAAAACAGGAATTTCACCAGAGCTCGAACATGAACATGGTGGGGTTTGTTGCAGTTTGCTTTTGCAGCTGCCATCCATTTGAAATGCAGCATCATGCTTTGAGCTTTTAGCATGCATTTGAGAGATCAAGTGTTTTAAATTATCTGGGAGCAAAACATTAAGAGATTCCCAATCTTTGATATTAGTTAGATGTTTCTCTGAAAATGCTTCATAGCCAGCATAAGATTTTGGTCTCATGAGTTTTTCACGATTAATAATTTCTTGGGGCAATTTATATTTAGTGGGTGTCAAATATATAGCTTCTGGTTCTTTATCTATAACACCTTTTAAGAAACTCAAATCTGGCAGTGAGTAATTAGGGTAGCACACATATATGGATTTTTTCTTTTTCTGCTGTAGCTCTTCAGCAGATGCTACTGAATTTTCACTGCTAAGTTTAGAACTTGCTTCTAAAATATGATCAGTTTCAATAATGTGTTCATCTGAGTCCTTTAAAGTAAATCCAACATAAGAATTTGAAGCACTGTTTAAAGAGGTTTGCATTGCTATGTCTTTAACATGTACAGGTATCTGTGTGCTACAAGTACGTGTTGTTGTCAACATAACATTAGATTTTTTGGTAGCTGTCGCTATAGTAGAACTAGATGTATTTGTAATACAATTAAAGGCCTGTGAAGTGCGCCGTATTCTTTCAACAGAACTATGCCTACTGCTTGCATAACCACTAGATGTTGGGCTAGAATCTCTCGATAAACTGTAGCATACATTATTAAGAGTATCTCCATCAGTCTGATTACTGCTAGTCTTAGTAACAGTTGTTTGGGGAAACTGGACTTCATCTATGGGTGTGCATTCTTTTGTGTTATATTGCTTTGTTTGAGTGCTTTGCGATTGATTTTCTGGGCAAAATCCCACTTTTTTTAGAGGCAACTTTTCTTCTTCATTAAAGCTAGAGGTTTCATTTGCCAACAATACATTAGATTTACCAGTTGGGAAAATATTATTTATTCTTTCTAAATTATTACTCCACTCATGCCTTGCTCCATGACTGACACAATCTACTGCATTGTTTTGAATAATTGCTCCATCATCTAAACTACTATTATCACTTGCAAATGGATTTCTGCTATCCTTCATTGTTTCATCTCCACTTGAAATATCAGTTTCTTCTTCTTCTTTAATAGGCATTGTCTGAAAAACTTTTAGTTGGGGAACTGGAACTTCCACTAGACTATCCTCAAAATATTGAGAATTGTCATATTCACCATCTGATATAATTAAGGTTTCCTCTTTCCAGTTATTGTGATTTGATACATTATTATTGTCTATGCTGTACAAGGAATTAATGGTATTATTATTGGCTTCTGTGACATTTTGGGGTGAATTCCAATCTGATAATTTAATATTATCAACAAGCAACTGAGTCTGAGCAGTTTCATTATCATTTTTATATTCTATTTGAACTTCCCCTTTATTTTTTCTGTTTACCTGATTATTACCCTCAGCATTTTCTTGTATGCTTTTATGATTTGACCAGTTTAGAGATGTTTCCAAACTACTGTTAAGAACATTTAATGGTTGAATAATTATTGAACTTGATGAGTCTGAATGACTACTAGATATCTCAAGAGAATTACTAACAGGAATCTTGTGTTTCATAAACAATTTTAGCAAAGACACAGAATGTGCATGATCTTTGCTGTGAGCTATTTGCAAACCATTTGAATGACAGCTCTGAATGTCATACAGAGGTAAACAGTTATTGCCTCGCCAAGTAGCCCAATGTGCTAAATGTTTGTCAGTAATAAAAACTGAATGGTGGCTGAGATTAGGTAAGCTTTGGCTCTTTGTAGAAAAGTCTGTGGTTGTTTCACTTCTCCTCTTGCTTCCTCTCTGAGTTCGCCTTAGTTTGCTCCAGGTTGTAAAGACCAAATCTGACTGTACCATAGAACTTCCTTTTCCGCCATAACAAGTAGACCGGTGATTCAGCTGAGTGGCACCAGAAACACTGCTTTCTCCCTCACTACTCCCACAGACTTCTTGGTAATCTGAGTCATCAGAAAACTGGGTTCCACTCCCCTCAAACACAATTGTATAATTGTTTTTATTTGCTTGACATGTAAGAACAAAGTCATGATCATAAATGGAACTGCTATCCAGACTATCAACAGATATTGTACTTTCAGGAACAGGTGGTTCTTTTAATGGAGAAAAGAGTGGTTCATCCTTACAGATAGAGATCTCATCCTCTGAATTTCGTGGGCTAGAAAAGAGAAATAAAAGAAAAAAATTAACTCATGAGATATATAGAATATTATTATTGCACAAGAACTATAACACCCTTGTCATGGTATGTAACACAGGAAAATAGTATTTGACAAATTGATGTCTCGAAAATATTCATAATTAAAAATTATTAATGATTGAATACATTATTAAAAATTTATCTCTTTTATACAAAGATTGCAAGTTTATTACAACAAATATCATACATGCTAATGCCTTGTAATGTCTGCTATATTGAAGGGAAAGTAATAAAATATTAAAGGAGAGTTAAAATATAATAACAGAATGTGTTAAATAACATTAATGAAATAAGCTTCTCATTTATTCCACCTCTGATAAAAAAAAAAGAGCTTTGTACTTTCATTCATATACGGTTTCACACCAGTGCATGTTTCAGGCTCATAAGTTTGTGTCTTTAAACATTATTCAATCTATCCAATGTTTACAAACTTTTATTTTATTGATCATTTGCTATATATACTAGCAGATTTACTTGGTATTTCTGGGTCAAACATTTAAAATATAGAGTAGATGGCACTCCCCATGTCGCAAGCTTTCATTTGGCATAAAAATCATTATGACTGATCCACTCTGGTTAAATTTTTCTCCCCCTCTTTTAGGTGAGGTCTGAAACTCCCTAAAGCATATAGTAGCTGGCACTCCCCACATCACAATCTGACATTTGGCATAAAAATCATTGTGATCGATCTTCTCCCCCTTCAGTTAAATTTTTCTCCCTTTTTTTAGGGGAGAAAAAAAAGGACATATTTCAAGGTACTGTGTGTTGCTCCCCATGTCAAAAATTTCTAAACTAAAAAACAGTATTGCTTCACTCAGATAATTGAACTTTTCAAATGGCCTGGCACACTACCAAATGACCAACACTGACCCTCATTATGGAAGAAAAACTGATGATCTAGGTGGGATATAACATGACATCCTGATAACAAGCGTGTTACTACAGATACTAGTTATTAACCAACCCTTTCTCTATAAATGGCACTTAAAGAAGTGGTGATTGGCTGTCAGTAGATAAGAGTAGAAATCACAGGTAAGATTAGGTGTTCTAAGTAATAAAAAAAAATTTAAACTTGTGGATATCCTTGTAATCATTAAAAGTCAAATACAGTTAGTTAACCAAGAAATTATCCATTGCAGTTCAAAACTGGCAGACTGCGGTTGATTATGTCATGACACACGAAGTTTCTATATTTTAAAACTGAAGTAACATTAAAAAATTGGCATGAAATTAGAGTTAATATTAATATGCTTTAAATTTACATAGCTAATAATAAATTTTTCATAAAAACATATTAATTATTCTGGATTTCTTAAATTTTTTTTTTACAAAGTGAAGCCGAGAATGGTACTTTTAGAAAGAGGTTTGGAAATATCGTATTGCAAAATTAGTGACAGAACATTTAGCACATATGGCTGTCAAACAAAAGAACCTACATTTGAATCCCAGAAAGAGCATTTCTGTGCTTTTTCTGTTGAGGTCTTATCTATCACTAGTTACTAACGAACTATACTGACAGACTTCTATAAGACCTCAAAATGGCAAGCAGTTATCTGAAGACGTATTCATTTATTTAAACATGGAAGATTACCTTGAAGTGCTAACAGATAATTTCTATAATTCGTTTCAAGGTTAATAGTTATTAATTTTAAAGAAAAATACTAAAATGATTTAAATACCATTATTTAATTTACATCCATGGACTCAAACTTACAGCTAATGTGTAACATTTGTAATGGATTGTAATGGAAACTAATTCTAATAAACTATATCTTAGTTATATTTACGTCTCAGTGTAGCAAAACCAGTAAAAAAATTGCATATATATCACCATATTTTTGAATAAAATTGCATTTGAAAAGTGTTTTTACTGTCAGTTTTTACTGATGAAATGTTTCAATGTACCTAGTTCTTGCACAAAAATCAGTAGAGAAACATCTAAACAGCATGTAGCTGATAATAAAAATATTGCTACTATAAAATTTAGCATATTTTAAAGTTGGCCAAGCCTTACTTATGTTTTTATACAGACTATTGTTCATAGTAAATGATACTTAATTTACAATTTCTCACCTGACAGAAGAATCAAGTTCTAAACCATTCAGCAAGGATCCAGACACTGAAGCACACTGTTCACCATGGCTTGCTGACTGGAAATCGCCACTGTATATAGCAGGAAGAGCAAGAATTGAGTTAATGTCTTCTGAGCGGAATGTTTCCATATCAATTTCTGCCAGATTGGCATCAATATTTTTTGACAGGTCATCATAACTAATGTCTTTATGATGAAGAGATGCTGTAAAAATACTTGTTGGGGAGTTTGGTGATAAAGTTGAATTATCCCTGAAAATTAAATGTTTCAAAAATTTGTTATAGTCATATTTCAGAAAAATTATATTTTAACAATAATAATGAAAAACAAGTAAAAGTACCACCATCACCAAATCCTGTTTCAATATTTGAAACAGTGGAATTATTTTCAGATTACAGTAATATTTTTATAAGAAATTTACTAAAAAGGAACCATGTCAGTTTTGAAATCTCTGTGTATGAGTAATAGAACAAAGTCTATTTCAAAAATATTTGTTTTATTTAAATATTGTCACATAAAACTTAAAAAAAAGTTTTGAATAGGAGAGCTGACTTTTATACATTATTGGCAAATGGTGGAAAAAAAGGAGGAAAACCAGTCTAAAGGTTATCTTTATGGGTTGTTGAGAATTGTCTAAAGCTTCAAATCAATATTAAAAGTCATAGGCTTAAACTCAAAAATTAAAATTATTAAAATTCAAAAAGTCTGTTATCCAAGCACAACCAATTGTTTTCAAATAAAGCCATTATCAGGTGGCATAAAAAGATATTAACTACTATTGTTTGCTATACTCAATTAGCTTCTTTTTCTATCACACCCATTACTAAACCTTGGACTACACACTGCTACAGACAGTCCCCTAGTAGGATTAATTTATGTTTACCACCATAAGAATGACATTCATATTAATAATATTAGACAGAAAATAAACTGCTCCTATGGCTAATATTTAGTGACGACAGAAAGATTTTTGCAGGTTGCTGGCAACACTTATTCATTCTTGTGTCATGACGGCAGGTATAGAATGCTTGCATAAATGAAGAAGTAGTAACATCCCATCCAATGGCCTTTCCAAGCCCATTGGTGTCCCCCTACTGACCTTGGGCAGGGAATTTTTGCAGAGATAAATCTCAATGCTGGCCAGGTTGGGATTTGAACCTGGGAACTGCAGATTATGAGTCTGATGTGCTACTGACTGAACCACCACTCCTCAGGGGTGATGAATATGATATTTGCAGCAAAGTTTGACAACTTACACAGTGATTATCAAAATAAAGTGAGCATTCTAGAAAACAGTGAAAAGTAATATGCTATATTAAAATATCATGTGAAAACAAAATATTTGCATCTTAAATAAGCCACATTCAGTAGACGGTTTAATATATGTTTACAAATAGTAATCTGATTAAGTAAATATATTATTACCAAAGTTAATACTATTACTAAAGTGCAATGATTCAAACTTGATGATGTTAAAAACCCCCCAGCTAATCTGGTTCAATTTGACAGTGACAGTCCAAACCACAGCATGACTCAAGTCAAATTTCAATGTGAATGCATTGGCAATGACTGATTAATCCTCTGGTAAAAATATGATGACCTATCAAAACAAAATTTTACATTAAATTCTTTTGGAATGTTTTTGTGAATTATTAAAAAATGGAACCCACCAACTATCAACAGCAAAATTATATTTGTCTGTTTTTATTGCCAAATAATGGACCATTTTGTTTCAAATACAATGAATGCTAGGTAAAAGTTATAAACATAAATATGCAAATTCACACAGAATCAGCAGAAAAAAATATATATCATAGACTGAAATGCTATTTTCAAGATTTGATTAGAAACAGTTAAAAAAAAAATGTCGATTTCTGTAAAATACAAATGAAATTTACAATCTTGCATTATGGAACGATAGACAGACTCTGGGATACTGGAATTGGAAAAGTGAAAATGGTATACCCTGCTTGGACACACAAGGGGTTAAAGGGGAGGAAGAAACTTTATATATTACAGTAAAAATAAGCTTAAAATGTTATGTTAAATAGAGACCTCATTGCACACGGCTAGTTGAAATGGCTCATATTTTAATTCTATATTTACGAACTGTTTAACAAATTAAACAGTTCCATAACATTCTTTCTTATTTAATTACCAAAGTGAGAGGTTACATTTTGGTCTCTAGGTTATTAAGTTGCTAAACAACTGTTTAACCCTGCTAGGGTTCAGCCTGAAAACTGGTTTACATTAGAGGCAAAGCTATTTTTTTACTATAATAATTTTCACTTACTAAAATATTCATCAAATGGAAAAAGTATTATTTTTCAAGTTTGAATTATGCATTTTTATAAGACATTAGAAAAAATTTTCAAACTGAAATTTCTGTTTTCAAAAAATTGGTTATACTAAAAATGGATATAGCCATCTTCGACCTCTCATTTCAGATTCTGTCAACATATTTCATTAATATGGAATCTGGAAGGGTTAAATAAAGATAGAGTGCATATTTTAAAGAGTTAGATAAGCATGTTCTCACCTCAAAAAGCCTTTATTATGGTTCTCTTCACTATCAGAATAAGTTTTACATGTACAACAGTCTGGATTTGAATCTGGGATATCCTGATCTGTTTTTTTTTCTATGGAATTAACAAACTTGTTTGAGTTCCAGTCTGCCTCAGAACAATGGAAGTTATTGCTGGGTGGCAAGGGACAGCCATCCATATCATGGAGTCCACCTGCAGAACATATAAAGTAATTATAATAATGCAAATATACAAAACAGTGATCTGCAAAAAACCAATTACACAAATAAAAATGACCAATGATCACGATATCATCAATACATTTTTTTAAAATTTTAATCAGACCCGTAAAACTATTAGCTTATTTTAAACTAGTATTTAAAAACTCCAGCAGTTGCAATGTCATCATGAACTAGCATAATACCATTGCATCATGAAGATGGCTAATAATTTATAATCACAATATAATTTATGAGAATAATTTAAACATACCACAACAATAAAAAAAACATACTTAGGATAGGGCATTTTTGTCTGGTAGTCATAAATTATAGTTACGATAAAAATTATCATTGTCATTTTTTTTCTCAACAGTGAACATAGATACTTATGCAGTGGATGAAAATACTTGTGTTTGCATAATAATAATAATCTTTTTTACCAATATGGTAATTTTGTAAAGTAACAAAATTAAAAAATGAAAGAGTAAAAACAATTACCTTGAAATTAAAAAAACTTAACATTCTTATATAATTAAGCATTTAATGAAAAGGAATGCTAGCAGAAATTTCTCCAGAATGCTTTAGAAAAAACAAAATGTTTCAAATAAAATAAAGATGCAATTACCACAGTTAATAATTAAGCGATAACTTAAATAATGCATCAGAGTGGTAAAATAATGAACATATATAATCAGATTTGCCAACCTATGTTCTCATGATGCATGCCTTTCATTTCTCTAACACCTAGCCAAAACATAGGGAAAAAAATGCAACATAAGTAAAAATAAGAGCCAGTTTTGCAAATTTGTATGCATGTGTTTCTTAATTTTGTCTGTATAATGTAAATGCAAATTTTTGATGATGTATCTAAGACAGGAGAGATTCATTACAAAAAAAGGGAAATATTCATGCTATGGTCCAGAGAGGAGCTACACTATCTGAAAACTGCAATTTATTTGTTTTAAGATGCAATTTTTGGGCACTTTGCACAGTAACCTGTCATGTTGAGTTATAGTTTTTCCTATGTAAAATAAGTATCATTTGCGATTTAATATGCACTTTGAATCATTAGCTAAATTAGAACAAGATATATACAAGAATAACGGTTAGCATAGCTGCCTTCCAAATAGTTGACCTGGGTTCAATTCCCGGCCGTTGCAGTGAAAAATTTGTCGCTGTCCCGTGGCTGAGTGGTTAGCGTGCTTGGCTACTGATTAAGGGACCTGGGTTCGAGCCCTGGGTAAGGCATGGATGTATGTGTCATTTTTCTGCTGAGGTCCTGCCATCCTCTCAGACCTTCTACTCTGGCATATAAACTGATAGGCTCCTGTCAGACCTCTGTGGCAAGCAGCTGCTTGAGGGGGTATTTATATATTTATTTTATATACTATTTTGGGCAAAACAATGCTGGTGTAGTATTGGCCATTTATAGTCATTTTTTCAGGAAAGGTGTTCATGGCTACCATTCCTTGGGAATTGAAAAAAATTGTGAACATTCTCTTCCTTGAACAAAAGTCTTGTCATATGATTTGTGCAAAAGTCTTGTCATATGATTTGTGGATGCCGTTCATCTTCTGCAACCCAAACATAGTTGATCTTTCTGAGAGTTGTATAGTAATAAAAGCATATATCACTTGTAATAATGTCTATTACAACAACAATGTGGTTTGGAGCCACTAGGTTGAAACATTGGCAGCATCTCCTTGCACTCTATCCCTTTTTTGTTGTTCTGTTAGTTTGTGGGGTATCCATTTTGTACAGGTCTTTCAGAACTTTAAATGTTGATGAATAATTGTTTCCACACTGCCAATTGATACACTGACATTAAAACTTATTATCTGAATGCTAATGTGTGGGTTTTCCTTAATGAGTTCACGAATGGAAGTGATGGTTCTCTCATTCACAGCCTCCTTTGGTTTCCATCATGAGGGAGGTGTCCAAATCTCTGACATCCTTCTCCGACTTTGTGCATCTATCTCATAACAGTGTCACATGAACAGACATGATCCCCATATACTTGTGATATATCAGCATAAATTTTTTTCTGATCTTCCCTAAGCTGCATCCTTGTGAAAATGTAAAATCTTTCCCTTCTTTAGTAGGCTCTCCATAGCAAGAATGCACAGATTTTGCAGACTTAAATTTACACACTGTCAGTAAAGTGAGAAATGATGATACAGCCATTGTTTTTAACATATAATGCCAAGTTTAGACAAGCTTTCAAACAAGTCATAGCTTGTTATCTTTTGAGGAATAAGTGCAAATCACATACGTCAAGAACTATTTGAACATCCTCCATAAAAACTTATTGTCAGTAGGCATGATGCAATCTAATGGACAGAGCAATTCGTTTCAATACCCCAACAAAATTCATTGGCCAAATGGCAAAATATTTTTGTCTCTATATATTACGAACATTAAAGCTTAGATATATAAGTGGGTATATGCAGATGGCCGTCCCGTGGCCGAGTGGTTAGCGCGCTTGGCTACTGATTGGCTACTGATCTACGGGACCTGGGTTCGAGCCCCGGGTAAGGCATGGATGTTCGTGTTGTTTTCTGCTGAGGTCCTGCCATCCTCTCAGATCTTCTACTGTGGCATATAAACTGACAAGCTCCTGTCAGACCTCTGTGGCAAGCAGCTGCTTGAGGGTTTTTTTTATTTTTTTTTTATTTTTTTATATATGCAGATGTCAAATAATTCATTTGCAGCTATTCAAAATTGTATCCGAGATGGCTAAACACAAATGCACAACAACTCCTGAGTTAGATACGTATATTTAAAAATATTTGCAACGATGCAAAACATAAACCTATTGACATATAATTTTTATGATAAGTATTGAGAATGGATTGGGTTGTTTTACCTCTGAAAGGCACTTTTTTGCACACAATGGACTAAATAGCCAGGTCATAATGAACTCAAGGGCTCAAAGAAGGTTGGGGGAGAGGATCCACTGAGCAGCTATCAGGAGATAAATTGTCTTCCACCAAGGACATCTAGCATGTTCTTTAACATGCACAGGATATGGCTCTCCCACACACGGAGCCACACCTTAATGTCCCACCCAATGAATGGCAGCCTTTCCAAGCCCATCAGTGTCCCCTACTGAGTATTGGGAATGGTATTCTAGTTATTCTAGTTCTATAAATAGCCAGTCATAATGAACTCAAGGGCTCAAAGAAGGTTGGGGGAGAGGATCCACTGAGCAGCTATCAGGAGATAAATTGTCTTCCACCAAGGACATCTAGCATGTTCTTTAACATGCACAGGATATGGCTCTCCCACACACGGAGCCACACCTTACTGTCCCACCCAATGAATGGCAGCCTTTCCAAGCCCATCAGTGTCCCCTACTGAGTATTGGGAATGGTATTCTAGTTAGGGTCAAATTCTTATATGGACTATCTGGGTTCAAGGATCCTGCAAATTTTACAAGTCTTGGATTGGGAGCTCCTAACAGCCATTATATGAATCTGCCTCTGCTTGAAAATAATAAAACTACTTAGAATGTTCTAATTACTATGTTTACAATAATTAAGGAGAGAAATTTAATAGCCACATTTCCTGCTCCTTCCACTATATTTAAAATTTATCTAATCTTGTCAATAGTTAATTGCAAAGTTGAGAGATCTTTTTTTGGAATGGTTTAGGTAAAAGATTTTTGAGAGCTATGACTGCTGAAATATATTATCTCAACAGTCTGTCCATAAAAAAAAGGTGATCAGATTTCTGAAAAGTGAAAGCAGTACACTGATGACATTAAAAATGCTGAGAGAAGTATATTGGTAACTATTAAAAAAAACCCATTTATTTTAATGAACTCTATGATTTTAATTTTTTGATAACAAAAAAATTAATTCACATGGAAAATTTTTCATTGAGTACATCTGAAAATTCTTTACAAGTATAAACTATGATTTATCTTGACTGCTGTTATTGATGACAAAGTTTCAATAGTTACTCTTGACTTTTTGCAACTCCAAAAAATCATTTATTATTAAGAAAACTCATTTAACTACTATTTGAATCAAGGATGGGCAAACATTTGAACTGGCAGCCACTTCACACACTCTGGTAAGTTTCATGGGCCACATGCTTAAGGTAGATGCACATGCTTCATGATGCTCAAAGGAATGCTTGTGCAAATGCAGAAAATAAAAAAAAACAGAATTGACAATTTCATAAAAATTAAGTCAAATCATTAAGCAGAAATTTATTCAATATATATATATTTACAATCATTTATCTGTTTGAACAGGCTACAATTTTTTCCTATTGCTTGAAACAATGATAGGCAGGAGAGAATAATTCGAGAAATTGCAGGTTGCACATTTCTGATTTATATGACAGGAATATCTAAATTACCCAATTCAAGTTTATATGAATGCTCCCCCTCTAGTCTTGTTTGCTCCCCCCTCCCCCCTACTTAATTTGCCACTGCATGATCTTACTAAAAATTACACTATTGCAAAGTGAAGAAAATGATGTGATTACAATATCATATATTTGGGAATAAACTGTAGGTACTTTTTGTTTGAACAATATTATTTTTGTATATTAATTTTTGTATTATTTATTTTTGTATTATAAATTTTGATTATTTGTTTGCCTGATTTCAAAAACTATATAGACTCCTAAGATCATCTGGGTGGCAGAGCAGTTAGCTTCTCTATGGTCAAGTCTAGGATTCGAAGCAATAACAAATATGGATTGAGTCCAAGATAAGGCAGCAATTTCTTTTTTCTGAGGTCCACACATATCTTCTCTATGACATATTATACTGGCAGTGTTACTGTCATCACAACATTATCCATCAATCAATTCTTAATTCTATTCAGCACAATAACACAAAAAACTTTAGCTACAATAGAGGCTACATTGATGCCCCTATAAATATCACATGAACTGCAATTGCCTTTCTTGAAAACAGAGAATACCTATAATAAAATATTTAGGAATAACTCCTTTATCATAGAAAACACTCACTACAATCAGCCATCTGTCAATAATCATTTCCAACTTTAGGCATTTCAGTAGCAGTTTCCTCTAACTCGGGTGACTTGTGTAGCTTTAAGTCAAGATTGCCAAAGTAAAGCCAGTAATACAGCCATCATCATTACAAATAATGGCAGTAGAACTAACTATATTGTTCAGGATATCTTTGAATCCTTAGACCATCTAGCTGTGACAGAAACTTCACTAATTTTGCCATTCCTATCTCTCAATTCCTGTCTGCCAGTCTGTTTTTCCCCAACACAAAACAGTACTGGTACAACTCTCTGTTATTGTGCTGTCTAGCTGTTTCCTCTGCTTTATCAGCCAAGCTATCAAGTGAAAAATACTTATCAGCATTGAACTGATCGTTTACACATTTATTATGCTCTCTGTAATTCTATCTGTTAAGATTGGTAGGGTGTTAATTCAAATTCCCTGTATTCCTTTCATTTAAAAATATGATGCACTGCCTTAACACTCAAATGACTGTCTCTTATGCCACATTTTATCCACCTGCCGCATCAGTGATAATTTTTTTCAGATGTCTTTAATAACAGCACTGTTAATTTCAAGAATAGCATGTTTAAAATGTTCACATTCATTCTTAACTTCAGTTGTAGGCAAACCATGATTGTCATAATGACTGAGTAAACTATCATGGTAAGCTTTGGCTATCTGAGAATCTTTTGAAGCTTCAATGCTAAAAGCAGTTCTTTTAACGTTAGCACATTTCTTGAGTTTCAGTTGCAAAATACTTTTAACAAGATGATGGTAAGACCCAATTCTGGCTTCTCTACAATCTGGTGTTTCTAATAGCACTAGTCCATTTGCTGTTAATTTATACCTTACCATATTACTTTGAAACCCCCATCAGGTGAAGTCCACATGGATTTATAAATGTCTTGGTGTTTGTAATAAGTATTAGTTTCGAAAAACATTAAGTTTACTTATCTATAAGAGATGTTCCTTATTGCTTTGCTATTACAACTCCATTGTGTAAAAGGACCTATCACTACTGCCTAAAAATCAGTAATAGTATCAGTTTTGGTACTGAAGTCACCTAGCATATGAGTAATAGCTCCTTTATTGACAGAAAGGAATATATCCCATTACACTAATCTAAACATGAAGAAATTCATTCATATTTAAATCATAATTCATCTAGAAATTCATTCATATTTAAATCACAATTCATCTAAATTAGATTATACAATTACACTCTATATATCTGTTAAAATATATACCATATAAGAATGAAACATCTCTAAAAGTTCCCATATATGCATAGTCACAGGTCCTTTTGTACATGGCAGAAAATGTTGATGTCCTGAAGAAGGCATCATTGATGCTAAAACATGTAGAAAGTTCATCAAGGATTTAATTAGGCTTTTAAAAGTTTTAATATATATAGATAAAAAATCTATTAAGTTTACATAATATATAGATCAAAAATCTAAATTTTTAAAGTAATTCATATGTGCAATACAGATCAAATGTGTGATTACCATTAATGGAAAGATAGTGCAAAGCTGAATAAGCTGTGAAGGATTTTATGCCCATAGAATGTAACTCATGACCGACACCTAAGAATAAAAGACCTACTAGCAAAACCTGCAACAAAAATCAAAGGTTTGACTTGCACATAATGGAAACTTTTAGTGATTTCTTTTTTTAATGCAATTTACATTTTAAACAGATATAGAGAGTAATTGTAGAAAGAAAACAAAGATGAAAAACTTTGCTTCAAAATCTAAAACTTCAGCAAGAATTAATTTAATTAATATCTTTAATACTTTTGACAATGTTAAATTTTTAAAGCACTTCAACAAAATATTTATACTACATAGTATCAAAAGTAATGAATGCCACTTGCTATCAACTTTCATCTATGAAGTTTCTCTCACTTCTCACCTCTACAGTATGCAAAATCTCATTCATTACTTTTGATGCTAGGTAGCAAAGATATTTTGTTGACGAATACAGTTGACAATTACAGTTGACATTTAACAGTGTGATAGAGTATTAAAGATATTAATTTAATTTTAGAATTGCTTTCTTTTCCTTCCAATATTTTTGTGTATGACTTTATATTTTTATTTGACTTGTAATTTATATGGATTTGTTTATGACATTGTTTTTAACAATATTTTAAATTATTTTTTGTGATTTTAATTTTATTGTAAAATTTTTTTCATGTGTAAATTATGTAATTTGTGTTCATGTTAGCTTTATGGTAAAATACATATTTTTTTAGTCAATAATGTTTGATTGTGATGGAGCAGAATTTAGAAGTTTTACCCTGGGCATGAGAATACCTAGTTCCAACACTGACCAGAGATGGAGGAGGGGAATTTTCTACTACTATATTTTTCAAATTTCATAAATATACTGCCTGTTAATCTTGTTCTGGATCTTCAATGCCAAAGTAGGTATGAACTTTGGGCAGGAGCAGAGAGATCTTTTTGACATTAATAGTTGCCATAGCAATAAGATCATTTCCTACATGTAAATAAATTTAATGGTTTGAGAATAGCTTAACACTTATTAGAAACACCTACATATTTATAAATACAAATGGGTTTCAGTTGATGGGTTGCCAAGGAATATGATCAAATATATATTAACAGTACTAGCTCTGTTAGAAAAACCAGGTCATATTGGGTTGGTTTAGCTGTTTTATCTCTGGGGAGTACATTTTTGCACACAATGGGCTAAATGGTCAGATCACAAGGAGCTCAAAAGCTCAGAGAAGGTTGGGGAAGAAGATCCACTATACAGCTTTAGAAGATATATGGAATGTTCCTGTCAAGGCCACCAAAGTGTTTTTTAATGTGCACAGAGTATGGCTCTCCTGTATATGGGGACATAGCTTAACATCTTATCTGATGGATGGCAACCTCTTTCTCACTAAGAGCAGAACAGGAGTTGGTGAAGAAAGTTCTCAATACTGGCAAAATTAGGATTCATACTTGGGAATTGCAGATTATGTGTCTGACACATTATCAACACCTGCCACAAGTCATATAAGAAAGCCAAAGTTGGGTCTACTACTGGTTAAAAATTGTCTTGCAACTGAAGCTAAAAACAGTGCTAAGGTTATAGGAATTACCTATAACAATGAGATTTTGAAAGAACCAAAAATAGTTAAAGCTTACCATTATATGTTATTTAGTTATATGGTAATTGTGGTTTGCTTGCAACTGAAGTTGGGGAGGATTGTGAACACTTTAAAAGAGTATTCTTCAAACAATACGCTTCTGGGTAAAAAAGAGCAGAGAAGACAAAGTCATTTGTGTAATAAGACAATGGAGTTTATTTCTGAAAGAAAGGAGTGCATAGAGAAACTGCATCAACAACCTACTACTCCAGTAATAAAGTATCACACGAAAACGTCATGTAGACAAGAAACACTTGAAATAATTAGTTGAAAAAATTGGAATCCCACTCAGGACAATCAATTTTTTTCAACTAATTATTTCAACTTACTACTTTTAATAGACATCATTAAAGATAGCTTAATAAATGTGTAAAGGATTAGCTGAAAACTGATATGAATTTTGTTTTGAGAACCTGCCTGACAAAGTAGAGGAAGCAGGTAGACAGCACAATAATAGAGTTGTACCAGATAGTATATGTTTTATATGGGTAAAAACATTCTAGCATATCAGGATTGAGGGATAAACATGGTAAAGCTATTGAAGGTGAAGATTCTGTCAGGGCAAGGTGGGATCAGCATTTCAGAAATGTTTTGAGCAAAGTTGTTACTTCTACTTCCATTGTTTGTGCATAGAAGTGCTACTCAGAGGTAAAATAACTCAATACACATACAAACATTAAAATTTAGAAAACAGCATTCTAAAGAAAAATTGGCCATATAATTTTCAATTTTAAAACTGTTTCTTAAATTTAAAATCAATTACAATATAAGCAGCAAAGCGATTATAAGTCTGGATTGAATTGGTATGCTGATGTTTTTTTCTTGAAAAGTACACTGTTACTCTCATTTTATGCAAATTAATGAAAATTCAAATTGAAATATTACTTAATTAAAGAGAAACATATCACAAGATAAATATTGAATGGAGGTATATTTCTACTTTTAAAAGTGTCTTCAACTGAAAGTTAAAATTTTTTAAACTTTCAACTATATGCAGTCTTGGTCAAAATATCTTAAATGTGGCTTCTGGGTCAAACTAGATGGGAATTCTTGTGCATAAAACATTCTTTTAATTTTTACAAGTCATTAACTTTTACAAGTGTTAAAAATTAACATTGCTTTGAAATGGATAGCCATATGGAGAATTATTTCAGTATGAAACTGTTCTGCCTTATCCCACTGATTTGTGTGTGTGATTTTTGCTCTCAGATCTTCTACTTTGGCATATAAACTGACAGGCTCCTGTCAGACCTCTGTGGCAAGCAGCTGCTTGAGGGGGTATTTATTTTTATTTAATGTAAACAGGTTTAACCCTTTGCACTTGAGAGGCAATTCTCAGTCACCACTTGGTTTGATGCAGCAACTTGAATGGTGACTGAGAGGCAACAATAACTGTTTTATACACAGATATCTTTACTCTTTACATTTTAGATGTTTAATTTCTACATCTTATATAAATGTGTAAAAAAGAAAAGAAATGAATGTCCATTTAGTCATTTGAAATATGTTAAATCACTGGTCGATCAACAAGAGGTGATTTTAGACACGTTCGTTCGTAACACTTGCCCTGACAAACCGAGAATGCATCTTGGCAAGTGCTTCCTAAAATATCACACAAAGCAAATTACAAAGCTTGATATTCAATATTTGGTCTTGTATAATGTAAAAATACATGAAACATTGAAATAAAATAGTTCTATCCATTAATTTATGCACAATTTATTTTTATGTTAAGTTGATGAAATTTTTTGCAACTTTTAGCAAAAAAGCTTCGAGTTGCTACTTCCCTATAGCGATAAAACCTTCGAGTGCATAGGGCTAAGTTCAAAATGAAAACTAATTTTATTGCAACTATGAAATTATTAATTAATATGACAAAGAAAACTTCCAAGAAATGAAAACCTGCAATTTTGAAAACTTCAAATTTTTGCCTTTGAGGAAAACATTTCATATACTGATTGTCAAAAGTTAATAAAATGTGCATATCTAGAAATGTATTTGGTAAAATTCAATCAAATTTCCCAGGAGGATACAGAGATAATGTGTGTGATAAGCCATGAAAATTTTGGTTAAAATCATTTATGTCTATCCTAAGAAAATGAATATGGGAAAGTGCATGAAAAAAAGGGTAGTGGTTTTGAATACATTGAAGCTGACAAAAATATCACTAAAAGTTTACTCTTAATGATTTTAATAATAATAATAATAATAATAATAATAATAAATATTCTCCTCAAGCAGCTGCTTGCCATAGAGGTCTGACAGTTTATATGACAGAGTAGAAGGTCTGTGAGGATGGCAGGACCTCAGCAGAAAAACAACACAATCATCCATGACTTAAACCCATGTCCCTTTGATCAGTAGCCTAGTGCGCTAACCACTTGGCCACGGGACGGCTAAATCATCCAGAGAATAAAAAATAAATAAAAAAACTCCCTAGATAAGCTACTTGCCACAGAGGTCTGACAGGAGCCTGTAAGTTTATATGCCATAGTAGAAGGTCTGAGATGATGGCAGGACCTCAGCAGTAAAACGACACATACATCCATGCCTTACCCGGGGCTCGAACCCAGGTCCCTTTGATCAGTAGCCATAAAAAGATAAAATTAAATTTAAAACCAGTAACACTGTCCCAGGTGGCCAAGCGATTAGCTTGTCAACTACTGATCAGAGGGTCCTGTGTTAGAGCTCCGGATAAGGCATGGTGTTTAAACCTTACATTAGAATTACATGCACTTACATCAGCATATAGTTGCAGCAATACATAAATAAATCAATTTATGTACTGCTGTAACTATATGTTATATTACAGACATGCATGGTGTTGTCATTCTGCTAGTTTCCCCTTCCCTCACAGATTTCTATGGCATATTAAACTGACAGATTTCATAATACATTAAAACTCTATAATAATAGTGTGTGCACAGTCTATTGAAAAAAAAAAGTTTAAATATTATGCTAATTCTTTACAATGTCCTTCTCCCAAAAACAGAATTTAACCATATCATGTAGGTTTCAGACTTCTGCAGCAAGCAGCTTCTTGCAGTGTAATTTATTTTATTTAACACTATTCAAAACTTAGAAATTGTTGCTTTTCTCATCCTTTGCCATATTATTATTTATGTTTTAACAGACTATTTTCTGTAATAATTTAAAAGTTTGAAAATCAAAAATATTACAATTAATCAGGAATGCAATAGTTTCTTTAATTCACCTACAATGATATATAGTCTGCTGATAATCTAGTCTGAAGCAACGGTATGTAAAAACTAAATACTGTACGCAATCAGTTGCGGAAAAAAAGATTGTTCTATTACTCATGTGGCAACTGAAAAAGTATTAATATATGTAAACAGCAATTAGTTACTAGATCATTTAATGTGCTAAGGTTTGAACCCAGTTTCAAGACTGATATAAACATGTTGTAACGATATATACCATTCATATTTCTTTTAAAATGAAAATATGATTTTGATAAATTAAATTGAAAGGCTTGCAATGAAATTCAAGAAGCTGACAAAAGTAATTCGTAAAAACTAATACCATTAGCGATTTTAATTATGTGATATATAATTACTATTTCAAAAGGAGTCCTTAATTAGCTACATCCCATAACAGCGGATGGTGACGAAACATGACTACGCCCACATTTTCCGTACATGTATACTATTCATGCAAATTGCATGGAAATTGATTTCCTTTAAACTTGACTGAAAGAATACGACGCAATATAGTTTCCGGCCAGTCTGTTCGCAATCATGATACTTACATCCTTCATCTTCCATCATCCGAGCAATACTATGATAGTGAGACTGGAAATTTCCATTCCTTTCCCAGGTCCAAGGGCCTTGTATATCCGTCATAATGCCAGACAATATCCTTTTATTCCTACATGATCAAACGATGCCGACACAAACACAGATAAATCACAGATACCATAAACAGATAAAGTGCGCAGAACGTTATCCAAGAGTGTTAAAAAATTCTCTTCGTACGTTGGAGATGCCGTTAGTGATGGCGGATAAAATGAAGATCAGGCTGCAGGGATGCTGGCAACAGATGCTCATGCGCTCTTGGTGCCATGGATGGCAGTGTACGACGCGTGCGTGCAGTGGAGAAAGACAGCGGTGACCTCGAGCCGGTACATACACACAGCGACGGAGTTGCCCGGGTCATTAGCGATCTCACTTCAAGGGACCATCCCGTGTTCACAGACGAATCTAACGGGTTCGTATTGACACTCCAATGCAGAGGTTTAAAGCTGTTTTAATTCGCTTTCAGTTGCAGTCAAGAAAGGAGGTCACAGTAGTAAGCCATGCTTCTCAAGTGAGAGGGTATGATGAAGTAAAGACGAATAAATACAGCAGATTTCTTGATGCATCAAAAATAAGGGTAAAAACATTTAAAGCTATGTACTTTCGAGACACACACAGTCTTGTCAAAATCAAATTAACATCCTGTAAAGGAACTCTCAAGTTATCCGTCATGTGAAAGTATTCAGTCATATATTAATATCTGCCTTTATGACATTCAAACAGGTGTCCGCGATAGGATATTTCGCTATACATATGCAATAATTAATTTGAACACTCAGATTGTGTGTGATATTTAATATATAGATGAAACTGAACTTCAGAATGAAACCATATGTATCAGTGGTCAATTCCGTAAAGGCGACTGTTCGGCAAACTGGACCGACAACGGCTAAATAACAGAATAAGAATAAAAAATTAAATATGGTCTAAGTACCTGGCTTTTGTTTGGCTCTTAAGTACTTGTATGGTTTTGCAGAAGTTACATTGCTTTGAAAACGGAATTTTCGACTTGTAGCTCGCCGAAATCCCTTATAAAGTAAAAGACAATATGAAGCAAGAACATAGCGGAGATCAACAAACGATGCAGAGGTCATAATCACTTGGAAGATGTTTTTTCAGCTAATGAAATTTTTACAAATTCTCTCTGGACTACTGCTTATAAAGTTTGGAAAGACGTGAATAAAGGAATTTACGAGGCTCGCAACATACAGTCTAAAGCTCTCAACATACAGTCTAAAGCTCGCAACATACAGTCTAAAGCTGTGGCATAAGTCTCATAATATAACAAAAGATCTGCATTGAGATATGTCTTTAATAGAAGGGCAGGGAGAGAAGTATACCCACAAAGCTTGTACAAATACACATTGTAGTTTGAATGCCACAACAGAGATTCAAACGCGAACTCTAAGGATCAATATTACCAGTATCCTATACTAGTACCCAGTGTGGGAGGGGTTATATATCTTTCCCTCATGAGGATTTGAAATAACAGTTTTAGACAGTTCCCAAAAATCAGACTAAATCATGCCATTCTCCTCCACTCTCAATTAAACTCAACCAAGTCAGTATTCCTTACATACACATTAGAACTTTGTGGGTACAACAGTGAATATTCCCATATGTCAATGCGATGACCATGGGTGCCAACAGGTAAGCGGAAAAAGCTTATAATTTATTTTTATTTATACAAAAAATATTTTAATATGCATTTTTCAATAACTAATTTTCCATTTTATTTTTGTTTTCGCGCATCTTTAATCATTAATTGTATTATGGTATGATGTATTCGCAACTGTACTCATTAATGAACGGCTCGACCTAAATATTTCTCTTTTGAAACAATGATTTGTTTTTGCCTTGCCTCGAAACCATTAAAAAAAGTTTACACCAAATTATACAGAAAAGACGAACCAACAGGAATCTAAATGTAGCACAGACAAGGAAGCCTGAGGTGTACAGGTGAAAGACAATAAGCGGAAGCCAATGAAGTGTTAAAAGAATGAGCAACACTGGCCCTTGAAACGCTGGTCTAACTGAACATAAAAGCCGAAACTGCAGAACCACGGAAAGAATTCGTTTTGGTTTGTTTTACCTCTGAGCGGCACTTTTTTTGCACACCAGAATTCACTTCAGGAGAGATGAGAGCGAAAACTGACCCTTTCAACTGATAACGAAATATGAATAAAAAAGTAATAAAAGTAACTCTACCATTGACAAATTATTAAAATCTGAAAGATTAAAACCAGTTTCTTCCAGCTAGGATATATAATTACACTAAAGTTACAACATTGAACTTTTTTTTCCAGTGTTTTCTGTTGAATTTACTGCCTATGTCACCTGAAAGGTAAAAAAAAAACAAAGGATTCGCCAATATATTTAAAAACAAAGGATTCGCCAATATATTTCTTCCGATTAAGCAAGTTTTGGTTCTTAAACCTATTTCTAAAATTCTGATAAAAATAAATCCCTTCGTCTAGTCCTCTTCCAATTTAAATGTTGCTTCTTTAAAAAGCTCATTCTTACTGCGTGAATATTAGGGAATGGCGCAGTTATTCCGCAGAATCACCAGCGAATGGTGTGTGTAAGTTTTTGGTCGAAAGCCCGTTTCAAGAAGGTAACCTTGGAATGGGAAACAGCTGAAAATCGAGTAGACTATAAAACTGAAGTTTGAATTTTACTCTTTAGAAAATATTATTTTGTTAGAGTTTTAATGTCGAAAACGTTGGTTTAAGATTGCTAATAAAAATATTAAAATATATACACTAACATTTATTTTAATATCGCAAATATATAAATTAACGAATTTCACTGTCAGTGGTAAAAAATATATTAGTTTTGCCATTAAGTGCTAAAAACAGATACACCCAGTTCTCTTTTTAAGCGCTCTCCATTTACGTTCAGAGATAATATCGAAATAGATGAAAAAAATATGGAATCTTTCAATGATAAGCAATTTGAAAAAAATTGTCCGGTCCTTTTTAAAAACAAAGGAATGCAAAATGCAAAAAAAAGTCATGTCCTTGTTAGAAACAAAGAAAAGAGAAATGCAAAAAGCAATGCAAAAGGAGATTTCGTGCAAACATTTGTCACTTCTTCCCAGCGGTCAGTGGACTACGACGAATTCAATGGCTTTGTTGTAAAGGATTATCACTTAAGAGTCGGTAACAATGCATTCACTTCTTGGCAAAGGATACAGGATTTGGAGAAGTGAATGTAGAAAACCTGATAAAAGAACACAAGGAGATGAACAACGAGGCTTGTGAGAAATGAAGCTTCGCAAACAGATGAAACCTGGAAACCCTCCAGACGAATATGACACAGAAAACTCAGTTATTCAAGGATACATTAATATAATCCCAAAAGCAAAAAAAAAACTTGGTGGATGGAGACATAAGTGACGAAAGAAGTAGAGTAATAACAAGCGATGTGAAAGTCTTTGCGGTCTTTATTATCTACTAATGCATGCAAAGAGGGTCTTTCTTGACGAAAGAACCAAGCAGAAAAAGCTTGGAGTCCGTAGATTTTTTTTTCCATCTATAATTCTGTCAACATCATTTGCCTCCATATTTGCTTCCGATTCATTTCCGGAAGAAAGTGTCAATTCTCTGCTATCTGATGACGATAATGAACATCACGGAGAACTTCCCTCGTTAATACCATCACCTGGTTCTTCTGAACACCTAGTCCTCCTCCAGAAGCAGATTCATGGTTGTGCCATGAAATGCCTTTCGATTATTCCAATTGTAATACTGTAATTTTTAACTTCATCGCAATGCATTTTTGCTTTATTTTTTACTGCAGAAAAATTATGTTCTTTTCTAACCAAGCTGTTTTTAAAATATTAGTCTTGCCCAAATTCCGAAATTTAATTGTTTTGGATGTTTAATCGTTAGATGTAAGGTACACAATTTTTTAAAATTCTCTCTGCTATTAAATAATTTTCGATAAAAAAATTAAGAAATTGCCACAAATTACGCCGAAATAATGCCAAACAGCCCTCTTTTTGCGTGTTTTCCATTTACGGGCCATTTTTGGGAACCACCTATCGAGTAACTACAAAAACTAGGCGCATTAGTTTATCATTAACAAGTGCTAAAATTATTGCCTGAATGGTTAATCTGAAGAATCTGTAATAATTTCTTGCTAGCATCCTGCAGCTAATACATGCGATCATCTAATATTTCAACCTTATGAAATATTCAGGCATTTTTAGCCTTTTTTTTTGGCCATTATGTTTTTTGCTTAAGACCGAAAAAAAAAACGTAACCAATCGGCTAGAACAGAATACTACGCAATTTTTCGAAATAAGCTCCACATCTAGGGCACAATAGCCAATGTCCTACATATGATACGGAAGGTGTGTGTAAACAGCTCGAAAAATGCTTTGATACGTAGAAAAAGATTGGGCGATTGCACTCCTTGTACTCTACTGATGAATGCAATGTATAGCGTAAGAAAGTAAAGTGATCTGCAAATGTTTAGATCGGTGAGCAGTTTCACATATAAAAGTATGCAAAGAAGGAGAGAACATCTGAATTTGTAAGCAGAGTCGGATTGAGGAGAAAAACACAGGAAGGCTGACGACTGGGCACAGCAAGTTTCTGAAAATCATCAGAAGCAGGGACAAAAAAGTCAATTTTCGGGCACATATCAGAAGCAAGGATTCTGATTTATAGTTTTAGTTTCATTTCTAACGTCCTGCTCTTAGTAAACAAAATAATTTTTGTTAGAAAATCTATACTGCATGCATCAAAACATGGTCTACTTACAACACTGACTTGAAGTAGTCGTGCTTTCAACATCGAATCGATATCACTCTCTAACTCCGCAGTTAACCAGTTCTCTCTAACGGTAATCACTCTCTAAGGCAGCGAACTGAACCGTGTCCTTTCCTGACACTACTTGTAAGGGTCAAAGTTGACAATGCGGATCGTTTACATTCCCTAAATGGTAATGACAGCTGCCACGACGACCCTTTCTAGGTTAGTATGCAAAACAGCTTTTGCGAATGAAATCGTGATGAATTACTGAAAAGCAAGATAACGGCAAGTTGGCATTCTAACATTTCTTAAAATTTGAAGAAAAGAACCTCTCCAAACGAAGCCACTTGATTCGAAGGTTCATGTATGTAGAAATAGCCACAGAAGTAATTAAGAATAAAGGGCCGGATTAAGGCCAACTGATGCCCGGATTAACGCCAAATGACTGACTGTAGGGCCGGATTAAGGCCAACTGATGCCCTAAGCACAGCCCAACTATGGTGCCCACCTCGGCCCTTCCACTGCTTTACTGACAAGACATTAAGACTCAATAAGTGCCGAAGATACTTACTGATAAAACTTTAGTCACTCACCATACCAATGAAAGCGTTTTTTTTTTACAATTGATTAAAATCGAACACGGCAGATAAAAGACAATTATAAAAAATTCAACTAAAGTCGAGTTAAAGAAAGAGTTGAGAGTTAAGCGCATGATAGCTAGGGAAAAAAACTATGTGGTGCCCCCCTTCCCTTGGTGCCCTAAGCACGTGCTTACTTTGCTTAATGGTTAATCCGGCGCTGACTGACTGTAGTTTATAAGAAAATTTCAAGGCACCCAAGGCATCACGATTTTTTGTAACTAATGTATATCGAATTTCTAGCTGACAGCCAATTACACATTTCTGAACTAAATTTGTGGAATTCTGATAAATCATTCGTAGCTTTGCTGTTCAAGTTTTTCATCCAGAGCAGTGGTTTTCAACCTCTGATTAAGGAGTACACTGTGTCGTAAAATCCGACAAAATCCAGTTCTTTAAAAATATTTTTGCTCTTTACATTGCTAAATGCAGTGCGTAAAAACTGGCATTGAGTGAAACTGAGAATTTCACTCTATGCCAGTGGAAAGTCAAATTCGATGTTCCTTGGCTTCTAAAATACGAGTTTTGTGAAAAATTGGTTTCAGATAAATAAAAAGCTTTAATCAAGCCTATCTAAATTATGAATTCCAAAAATATTTCTTCAGTATTTAAAGAGTTATGGAAACAGAACTTTTTAACAGCAGCAATGCCAATCCTAAGGGGGGGGGGGGAACTGACAAATATTGAAAAAATTATTTGCCCAAATTTTTAAAATATATTTAACAAGTATTACTGTAAATCATAGTTTTAATTTGCTTATGAAGCAAATCGTTATGATCGGCTGTTGTTAAATGTTCAAGCTTCCATAACTTTTTAAAATACTGAATGAATATTGTTGAAAACCGTAATTTAGATTGAGATAATCATTTTCAATCACATTTTACCACAAACAGTTTAGAAGTACAGAGTATAGTATTTTACTTTTCAGTGGAGTAATATGGAAACAACCGAACCCAGCTGCCGAAACAAAAAACTGTAATTTCCATATTTGTCTGGGCAGTTTGGGTTCAGTTGTTTCATCTCTGAGCAGCACTTTTTTGCACACAATTGAAGTTACAAGGACTCCAAAGTCTAAAAAAAGATATGGAGAATAGGACCAACTGGACAGTTGTTAGGAGACAGATGGAAGCCTGTCTAGGCCATCCAGCGTGTTCTTTAAGGTGCACAGAGCATGACTTTGAGCTCCATCCGACGAACGGCGGCCTTTTCAAGCCCATTAGTCCCCCCTTTCTGACCGTGAGCAGGATGAGGGCTAGCGGAGACAAATCTCAACGCTGGCACAGTTAAGATTCACATCTGGGAACTGCAGATTATGAGCCTGGCGAGCTACTGGCTGAGCCATTCCTGCCTGGACTGCATCACAAATTTGCAATATGATTGATTATATACACTCAGCGGCCACTTCATTAAGTACAGTTCAATGTTGTGTTCAATAGTAACTCAAATACATAATTCAGTAATTTCAAAGCTTTTTATGAAAAAATATAACTGAAGATCATTTAAAGATTTCAATCAAATTTATTTAAATCTCGATTTCTAATAACATGCGTATTTTAAAGAGTTAATATTTAAAGAGCTATTATGAAAGCTGAACTATGTAGCAAATTTGATCGTTCTGCAAATAATCATTCAAAATTGGAGAAAATTAACATAATTACGAGAACTAAAAATATTTTCATGTGTAAGTTTCATATAACCGATATTGCTCGCGCTTTAATTTGTTTTTATTGACTTTTCTGAGAAATTATTTAAGCTGGCATTCTTTTCTGTCAGTGTTACCAATTTGTTTTTTTTTTTTTCAAGCTAGATTTAGCTTTTTTTAGAAGCTGTCTAGCTTGGAAAGTTGCGTTTTATTTTTGCGTATTTTAACGATTAAAAATATGTTTCAATTTCTAAGTCAATTCTAATAACAGCTACTTAACTCTCTCTTACACATGCAGAATTTGATTCCGGTGAAATACTACCTCCGATCCTATAAGATATTATAACCAGGGCTAAAAGAACAAACATCAAAGGATAGAGGGAGGGAGGATCGAGTTGAGCCATACTTTAATAAAGAATGCATCCGTAAGAGTCTATTTTTATTTCAATTCACGATCACACTTCACGACCTTTTGCATAAATTTAACGCAACCTTCACTGTCTTTTTAGGTTACTATTTTAGAATAGTGTATTTTCATCATGTGCAGTGATCAAACCTGATAACGGTAAAATGGATTAAAGCTTTTATTATATTCAACTATGTAATGAAATCAGCTTATATCGAGATGCCTTAGGCCTAAATCCACTTGAACTTACCTTGCTCCGACTATCCTTCTGCTTTCGTGGAATAATAATTGTTGTTGAATGAATTTTTAGCCAAATGAACCTACTCAAAAAATAAGACCTGAAATGAGCACTAAAGTGACGGAATCTATTTTAACTGTTCAATCAGGTCTTAGGAGACAAAAGAAATGTAGCGGTTATGAAACCCCCAGGATATGCTGCATAAGATTGGTAATAATAATAATAATAATAATAAATAATACCCCCTTAAGCAGCTGCTTGCCACAGAGGTCTGACAGGAGCCTGCCAGTTTATATGCCATAGTAGAAGGTCTGAGAGGATGGCAAAACCTCAGCAGAAAAACGACACATACATCCATGCCTTATCCGGGGCTCACTGTAGATTAATTATGTTTACCCAGCAGAGCACGGACAAAAGCTTCCACAAGTGTTATCACCATTTCCAAGTCCATATGCAGAAGTAAATGAATTCCTTGTCATCCCTGAAGATGCTGACATTGATGATCCAGAAAACTATTTTTAAGTTGAATGTCATATTACTATTTTCAAACACGCTTTACCTTCTGAGAAAATAAAAATCCTCATTGCATCCATTAACGATTTACGTTACTGAAATAAACACAAATAAAAATTTCCCATGATAGGATTTTTTACCATTTGATTTTCTTAATATTGCATAATAAATAAATTTATGTTTCTTAAGATGAAAAATTGTTCTTCAAAACCAAAGTCATCCCAGCCGTAAACGTTATGTTACTACATGAGCTACTTTTTTTAGTAGCACTTGGTAAAAATATAAAGGGACATAAAATTCCCTCTTTACAGTTAGGATGTTTTAGGATGTTTTACCTCTGAGCGGAACTTTTTTGCACACCATGGGCTAAATGGCCAGGTCACATGGACCCCGAAGGCTCAGAGAAGGTTGGGGGAGGGGACCCACTGGAACAGCTGTTGGGAGACAGATGGTAGCCTCCCGTCAAGGCCATCCAGCGTGTTCTTTAACGTGCACAGGGTATGGCTCTCCCGCACACGGGGCCACGGCTTAACGTCCCATCCGACGGACGGCGGCCTTTCCAAGCCCATCGGTGTCCCCTACTGACCGTGGGCAGGGCGGGGAATCTCTTTACAGTCAGGAACAAACATCAGGAAAAGCTTTTCAATTAGGCTAGTACAATATACTACAGTGGGAAGATTTCATTTCGATCACTAGTCCACCTTTTTCATTATATTTAACTTTTAAATCATGATTCAATTTAAAAAAACAAAATGATATTTCAGCTACCCAAAACTCGAATAAAGCTTCAGTGCACAACGAAAGTTGCATTCTAAAGAAAATATTGTTTCCAAAAAAAAAAAAATAAATAAATACCCCCCTCAAACAATAAGAAAACTAACTTTTTTTTCACGCTAAAATGTTTTTTAGAGTTTGGTCTAGCATATATTCTTAAATGTGAATTGGCAAAACTGGTTGTTGTTCAATATATTCCAATTTCTCTAACTCTCTAATACTGAACGAATATTGTTGAAATTCGAGTTGAAATATTTAAATTTGACCAAGATGATGATGAATGCGACCTTCAATCACTTTTCATATCATGGCACTGTACCTAATGAAGGGCAGCCGAGTGTATATTGTCCGTATATCCTAATCATTTCATTTTATTTTTTGCACAAGTTGAAGAAAAAACTCTTTTGTCATTGGGTACACTTTTCAAATGACCTGAAATTTCTGAAAACCCGTATCACAGATGACAGAGGAACCCCCTCAAGCAGCTGCTTGCCACAGAGGTCTGACAGGAGCCTGTCAGTTTATATGCCATAGTAGAAGGTCTGAGAGGATGGCAGGCCCTCAGCAGAAAAACGACACAAACAGCCATGCCTTACCCGGGGCTCGAACCCAGACCCCTTAGATCAGTAGCTAAGCGCGCTAACCACTCGGCCATGGGACGGCAAAAACTTTTTGACACGGTGACTTTAACCGGTAACCTTTGGGGCCAGTAGCTGCGCGCTAATGCACTCGGGAACACCAGCTGGAAAACTCTTATCTGGAGCATTGTTCTTAAGTACAGCCATCACACCTCTTAAAGGAGGATTTTTTTTTTGTCCTGATATTCTGATCAACTGCAGATCTTCGAAGTGTAACTGAAGTGATGCATACAAAATACAATTTCTCACGAGAATAGTAGTTTGCAACAAGATTTTTTCCCCTTGCACTTAAAATTAGATTTCTACCGCTTTACCGAATTCATCTGGAACAATTTTAAAAGTTTATCTTATTGTCTTTTGCGCTGCAGGTGTTTCTCAGATGAAGGATAATTTATTGCGATATGAGTGCGAAAATACCAAATTTCTGGAATCATCTATAGAGGCATTTAGATTACTTATAAGGCAAAGGTGGGCAACCCAAATTTAGCAATGAGCCATTTAAGGAAAATCTATATTCTTAAAGAGCCACAAGATTTTTACCATTCGTTAGTATGAAAATTCAAATCCAAGCAAAACAGTCATCGGATCTTCTATCTTTACAGAACATTACTTAACGGATTTTCAACTCTTTTTATCAATGACCAAATCAAAAACGACTCATGGTTTTCACACACAACAGGTCAGTATATCTGAAACACATACATAAAAAAGGGGCATTTTTTGTAGTTTCCCCCATCTGCGTTAATGTAGAGGGAAACGTCTGTTGCCTGCTTCTTTTCTTATCTTACAGCGGTTCCGCATTCTCGCAATGCAGCTGTTTACAGACGTCAATATCACCGCCTACTCATTCACGCACTCTACGACGGGCATCCAAATACTTCAGAAATAAAGCTGTCCGTTGCAAAAGACTCAACATTCACCGTTCTGCAGTTTTTTAATGCTCACTACACATTAGAGAAGAACCGAATTTCATATCTGTTCTACACAGTTGTTCGTCGTTTAAAATTTGAAAGACAGGCGTTTCATTTGCGAATTCATAATAGTATATAACAACCCTCGACGTATGAAATTAGTGGTGTGAAAAACAACCAAAGTTTATCCCTAACAAACTCAAAATCTCCAGATAATGAATCGGTTGATCGACTAGTTGAGAGAAGACGGCTGTGTTTCCAATTATCTTGGGTAAGGTTATTAAAAGAAGTATATTTTCACGATGCAAGGAGCGTTCTGGTGCAGTTTGCATCATTTAAATGACATAAACGAGTTTCATAACAAACAACTAGGACCATTAAAAATGGTGCATGTGAACATCACTTAAATCAGGGAAGCTGCAGCATATAACCTTGCTTAGCGAGCTCGTGGGGCCGCCAGTGTTGTCGCCCCAAACAAATTACTATCGCTGGAGAGTACACTCGTACTAGAGTCCTGATTCACTGCAATTTTATAACCGCTTGGCTAACTTCACAATCTTTTCGTATCCCACACATTCCCCCTCAACCCAAGTTTTAAGTTTTCATTCTTGTTTACTAAAGCGATGCGGGTGGCCCAGACAGGCTCCTACGAAGTTCGTTGGGTCGAGTGCCAGCTGTGAAATGTTAAGGCTTTCTCCCCTTATTCATGCACTTCCTTCTTTGAGAAAAGAGGCACCGATGGGCTCGAAAAGGTCGCCGTGCGCTGACGCTAACTGTAGTCTCATGTGCACGCCTATGAACACGCTGGATGTCTATTGCAGTTTTCGTGGCATTTTATGTCTCCCACTCTGGTCTTAACAGGGTCCAGTAAGTCACCTTCACTAATCTTTTTCTCAAGTGAGATTTTTGCGATATAGCTGTTTATCCAGTTATGAAGAAAAAGAAATAAAAACTGTACTGGTGTTAAAAGAACCGAATTCTTGGGAAAAACATGGTTTAAGTAACTTATCAAGCGATATAAACGATTATAATTAAGTAACATATCGAGCCATTCATGAAGATGAGGTCTTAAAAAACAAGCAAAATGTAAATTTTGATTGCATTAAAATTATGGTATGAGAACGTTGTAAAGGCAATACAGTCATTTATATGACTGTATTGTCATGATATTACATATATAATAATCTTATGATATGCAGAATAACATAAATGTTTTTAGTGTAAAGTCCCCATGCAAAGTTGCACTAAAAAGAGAAAAATATATAATAAAAATATATAAATAAATACCCCCTCAAGCAGCTGCTTGCCACAGAGGTCTGACAGGAGCCTGTCAGTTTATATGCCACAGCAGGAGATCTGAGAGGATGGCAGGACTTCAGCAGAAAAACGACACACATATCCATGCCTAATCCGGGGCTCGAACCCAGGTCCCTGAGATCAGTAGCCAAGCGTGCTAACCACTCGAAATTAGGAAAAAAATACTATCTTCTTATTTGCTCTTTAAAGCAAAAAAAAAAAGTAAGGCATAATGCCGATGAAGAAATCACTCAATTCATATTCAGAAAATGATAGGGCGCCACAACGGGTTTCTTTAATTCCTTAAAAAAAAATTCTGAAATGCAACGTTTCCCATCCCTACTCTCGGTAAGAATGGTGACACCGATGGGCTTGAAAAGACCACCGTCCCTTGGATGGGGCGTTAAGCTGTGCAAGAGAACTATACTCTGTGAACATTAAAAAATAATGGCGTTGAAGGGAGACTTCCATTTATTTCCTAACTACTGTTCAGTTGGTCCGCTTCCCCAACTGAGAGCCCTTTGGGATCCTTGTGACTTGGCCATTTAACCTATTGTATTCATAAAAGTGCCTCTCATCGATAAAACAACCCAACATATCCAAACACCACAATTCACTATTGCAAAACTTCCTCCATTAACACGTAGAAGTCTTATTAGTTGTTTGCGTTTTAAGGGTATCATCATTGAAGCTATAATGCGAAGTAGAAATCACAAAGTGTAACGTAAGAAATATTGCAAATTGGATCGGATAAATTATTTTTTCTTTGATATTTAATGTGATGAGGGAGGTCAAAGATTTGATTACATTTGCTTTTTTTTTCTCAATACATTTTTTTCGGTAGACAAATGTTTACTGGAATCATTTGAAAGGAACTAAAGGAACGATGCAGCATAAAGGGATGGTGCAACAAATTCAGATGACTTACGAGAGCAACAGAAATATTATATGAAGGTTAAGCCTAGTGGCGCAATAGTTCATTAATCATGTGCTGGTTGTAGCTAGAGTGCCAAGTATCCTAGCTGTGATGACTATTGACGATGCAATTAGAGGCTCAAATTAATCCTCCGAGTTCAACTCCTCCAACTGGTTCTCATTAAGACAACATTCTACTACTGCTTTAAAACAATTCTTGGCACTAACATCATCACGTAATTTGCAATAAAAATTATGAATTGTACTTTAGAAGAAAACAACTCTACCTTTACTAGAGATTATGCAGCTGTGGCGTAAAAGAGAAAAGGATTTTTACTTTAGTACAAAACAGGCAATAAAAACTTCATTCTTCCTGTAGTTACCTTTTCCTCATGAAATAACTGGTTATATATATTCGAATACCTTGTACTGACATCACGCGAGAAATGAAATCGTCACTTTATGAAAGCACCAACTGTGGAAGAAAATATTGTCCTTTGGATGCTTCTGACCTCTCTATGAATCTGAGCTTCAGCATCAATTTTTACCGAGAATATTTTAGTACAGAATATAGCCTTAAGTGAAGCCATAGTGGTTTATTATATTTAAAAAGGTTTCCTTAGCTATAAAATTTTATTTTTGTTTCGGGTTATTTTAGCGGTGGCAGGTGCGAGAATATATACCTTCATTCTATCGCATCCCACAATTTCTACCTCTACTTCCCTCACAATTCTGCTTGTAATCCACATGGGCAGTTTAAATATTCTATAGAGCACGCGGCCATCACCTTTACCATTACCTCGGCACCTGCCTGCTGAGACGAACATAAAACCTAAAATGAGAAAAAGAATGTTGCCGAAGCAACCGTTTGCGCTGGCATCTGTAACCTGCAGCACGTATCAGCTCTATGATAGGAGCAAGCTACTCCGAGAGATTGGATGCAATCGTTTCTCCTCAACAGCAATATGCTCATGTGCATAGGCCGGAGGATAGAAAAATCCTCTTTTTATTTCCTCACTGGCGTGACGATGCTTTATTGAATAAACTTTAGCCGCATCACAATGAAAGCTAATCTTAGCATAATTAAGCTGGTAGGTTCACTAACTTTAATTATCTGTTGTAGACAAGCTCATTTTGAATATATCAAATATGTCACCATTTCAGCAGTATCTAGATGAGGATATTACAGTGCAAATAACGAATGTATTTCCATAACCATAAAAACACTCGTTTGCCATTATAAGCATAGCTGATGTTGATAAAATTTATATTAGAGAAAGCATTTAACGCATTGAGTGAAATATTACATTTAGCGCATGAGTGAAATATTACTCTTGTCCTTTCAGTTTTGATAAAACTAATAACTAACTCTTCGCAATATTTGCTATTAGATATTAAAGCATATAGAGTTGTCTAATTTTTCATTCCTGTAATCGCAGTTTAGGCAATTTTACCTGTGAAAGCCTTTTTGTACATAGTGGGCTAAATGACTATGTCACAATAATTCCAAGCAATCAGCGTTGGGTAAAGGAAGGTGACCCAATGGACAAGTGCATCTTGTCAAGGCCATCCAGGATTTTTTAAAATATTTACAAGGTATGGCTCTCCTGCACATGAGACCACTGTTTAATACGCCATCCGATCCGAAGAACGACAGTTTTTTACAAGCCTATCGATGTCTCCCTTCACTGAGGATGGTGGCACAGTTGAGATTCGAACCCGTGAATACATATTAAGTGCTGGCGTGATATTGACGGAGTCGTCTGCGATCCATCAAAGCTTGGAATTAGTTGTATAATAATAACTAGGTTGTGGGTCCCTAGATGCCAGCAGAAACATTTCGAGCTGGAGGCAAATACTCTTCAGATTTCCCAGGTTTGGAACAATGCCATTTTATGAGGCCCAGAGAGGAAGGCAAAAGGCGATTGCAAGTTTTCAAAGTGGGCATTTGTTTCCACTTCTTGCCGACACGTGTGTGAGCCATAGGGCTAGTTCAAGCTTCAAATAAGCACCGAGGTTTGTCTATTCTCTAAAGCAGGGGTTCTCAACGTGGGGTACGCGGTAAAATTTTTTGGGGTACACCGTGAGAGCTCAAAAGTCACTAGATCTGGTAACAAAGTAAAAATAACCATTGTTATACTTAACTATAATTTTAACTATCTATACAAGGGGTACGCCAGTTACATACACATTTCCTGGGGGTACGTGAAACATAAAAGGTTTGAGAACCACTGCTCTAAAGGAATGATACTACTCGATGATTCTGCCTTTGACTATTTTATACAGAATTAAGTAATTTCCGTGATCCTACCTGGTCTCTGTGATGTAAAATTCTCCAAATAAACAAAAATGTCAGAATCGTTGACAAGGATTCAGCGAAGAACTTTATTTTTTTTCTAATTTCGAACATTTGGAAATACGAATTATAGATTCAGAAAAGCACTGAGTGGGTCCATAAGTGTCTAAAGGTCTCTCAAAACAATATATATTTTTAGGTATACCTAAATTTCCGGGAATCAATGTAATTGCTTATATACACTGCTCACCCCACTGTTATTAGTTCTTTCAAGTGGACTTGTAAAACATTTATATTATAGACAAACAAAACAAAGAAAAAAAATAGTGTAATACTCAAAGAATGGGGCGGGGGTGGCTCAGTTGTAGAGCGCCAGGCTCGTAATCTGTAGTTCTCAAGTTCGAGTCCCAGCTGGGTTAGCTTTGAGATTTATCTCCGCAAAATCCCCACCCTGCCCACGGTCAGTAGGGGACAGTGATGGGCTTGGAAAGGCTACCGTCTATCGTACGGGACATTAAGCCGTGGCCCGTGTATGGGAGAGCCATACCCTGTGCACGTTAAAGAACACGCTGGATGGCCTAGACGGGAGGCTAACATGTCTCCCAACAGCTGTTCCAGTGGGTCCCCTCCCCCAATCTTCTCTGAGCCTTCGGGGTCCATGTGACCTGGCCATTTAGCCCATGGTGTGCAAAAAAGCGCCGCTCAGAGTTAAAACAACCCAACACAAATTTTTAGCATATGTACTAGATCGTCTGCAATTTCGTTTAAATATTTGGTATTTTCCATCTTTTTCCGTCACTAAAGGCCGCTTTTGAGTTTTTATTTACCGCCTTTAGCACTCTCTAACAATGGAAATTTCAACTCGTGGGTGATTCGAAAAATATAAATATTAATATTTATTGCCACGTAACTCAATCAACCAATGGCAGTCAATCACCGAAATGGCCAGCCTCCAACTATACAGGATCTCGAGTGCTACCCAAGCTTGGTTCAAGATGTTCAAAAGTGGTGACAGGAGCCTCGAAAATAAGCCACGATCGGAATGGACAATATCTGTAGACGCAACATTCTGTGCCATTATGTTGAAGCTGATTCATTGGCAAACACTTGCAGGCTCTGGTCCGAACTTGGTTGCTCAAAGCAACTATAGTGCGCCATCTGTAAGGTAGACAGGAGTTGCCGAACTGTTCCACATGAACTGATTACTGAACAAGCAAACTGTCATATTGAAGTCTGTAGGAAACTTCTCACTAAGGGATGATTCGAAACGATGGCAATGTTGTGTGTTTGGTGGAATTTTGAGGGTGTAACGCACTTTGAACTGGTTCTCGATGGACTTACCATCAATAGCGACCTCTACTTAAGACGACTGGAGAGCGCGAACTCTGTGGTGCTTGAACGCTACTCAGGATTGGTAAGCAGACATCAGGTACTCCTCCAACAAGGCAACGCAAAACCGCACTTCGGACCAAAGACTTTAAAAATTGGTATTTGAGCTTTTTCCTCACCCAGCGTTATATTACAGACTTAGCTCGTTCCCACTACCACCTCTCATGGATCATTTTCTTTGAGGTAGATGGTTTCAAACATTTCAGGAAGTCGAAAACGGATGTCGGGAGATTTTCACCTCCAAGGCAGTGGTGTAATTAAATGTGGCGGGGTGGAGGAAGAGGAGTGATGCTCCCTCCTAAGGACATTGTGCAAAAGTGGCGCTTTTATTTGGTGTGTGGAGTAGTGCTCGCTCTCCTTACGTTTCCCCCCCGATAGGGGACCACCTTGTCGTGGTGGGGGGGCCTAGGGCCCAGCAACCCGACTGAAGGCTGTGCCGACCGGATTGGTTCACCGGTTGGACATGGCTAAGGCCAACCGAGGTTGAAGATGCTGCTGGCCGGCTTGATTGCCGGTCGGATGGTGACGGCGTCGGAGACCTCACCTCTCAGGAGACCTGTGTGGTCTGTTCGACGGCTCTGCCGAAAAGGTTTGAGCCCCGCCTTGTAGGCACGAGCTGTCCAAAAAGTCTGGGTCTTACTAAGAGTCTCCACCCCGGATGCCGATCGAGCTTGGATCTTTATATCCTTGCACATTTGCAAACCGGGGAATAGATTAAAGTAAGGTTTCTTCCGGTGGTCAGCTTTCCTTCTATAGGACTGCTGCCATGTGAGGCTGGGGTTGAGGTGCGCCTATAGGGCGTATTCCTTGCCCCCGGCTCTAGATGGTCATGGCTTTTCTTAACCAGGTAGTGCTGTCAGGCGGAACAGGGAATTGCTGTGGTTGCATAAGATCGCAACAAAGAGATTCTCCTTACGTTAGAACCTGGCTACGCCACTGCTCCGAGGACTAAGCATGGTATCGAACAACCCGACGACAGATTGGTTATGAACTATTGAAAACGATGGTCTTTATTTTTCGCTAAGGTTCATTATTTATATTGTAATAATTATTTCTCAAGTAGACGATAAAAGTCGTTACAATGTGAAATAAGAAGCATGTTTAAACATCGCGCTCTAAGGTTGGATTTGCTTTACCTTTAAGCAGATTTTTTTCATAAACATTTACCTAAATAGTCAAGACGCAAGGGCCACAAGGGCTCAGACCGTTTAGGGAAATGATATTCAACAGGCAGCTGTTAGAAGACAGAAATTTCCTATTTCGAACTATCCAGTGTTCTTCAGGATGCACGGAGTATGGATTTCCTGCACATCAGGCCGCAACTTTAAGTCCATTCGATAGGATTCAAGTCCACCAAATATGCCCCTTTTCTCACTAAGGGCAGAGTGGGATTTAGTGAAGAAAATTTCAACCAGGCACAGTTGAAACTCGAATCTGGAAACATCAGATTGAACCAACTTCCGTCTATATCGCTAGGAAAAACCTAAGAATTACATAAATGATTGCCACTGGCTCTTAAGAGTAAAACCTGCCTTAGAGAGCATAAGCAATTTTCCTTCGGAACAAAAGCATGCTTTGTTCAACAGGTAAGCTCTGAATACGGAGCTAATATATATTCCTGAGGACTTGAATATAAATTAGTTACTGAAAAAAAAAGAGTCGTTTGACCAGGTTCCCGTCAATTATTGGTGATCACTGAACACGTTTCATTGAATACATTATCGCAATCGACTTGAGTATGAAAGTTCGTCCGAATATTAATGGCCGAAAGTTCAGCGTGAATTAGTCTTTAAGCAGCCCGCTTATCACGTAGATCTAACAGGAGATTATCAGTATAATATGTCAAAGAGAATGTTATACCTTTACCCAATAATACAGCAGTTCCTCGCCAACCGCGAATTCCTGATTTAACTCGCTGTTGGTGAGGTTCAGAGCTTATGCAAAGTATGAGGCTGAGGGTAGGTGATTCTTGAAAGAGGTAATCTAATATCTATTAATGAAAAATACCTACTCAAGTGGCTTGCTTATCGCAGAGGTCTGACAGGAGCTTGCCAGTTCATACGCCATAGTATACCTGTGAAAATGGCGGGACCTCGCAGAAAAACACAAACATCCATGCCTCACCCGGAGCTCAGAACCTAGGTCCCATTTGATCAGTGGCCAAGTGTGCTTATCCACTCGGCCATAGGACAGTTCAATATCTATTAATGTAACTAAAATCCTATTATGACCACTTTATTTTAATTACTGCATTTTTTAATGTTTTATTATTAAATTATATTATTTATTTTTTTTTACCCTATATTTTTTCTTGACATTTTTTAAAACAATTTGGAAAAAAGGCAGTTTTATTAGCAAATTATGCAATGAAGGTAAATGAGACATTTTGTGTAAGAATACCAACTATCAAATGCTAGATGTGCACATTGATCGTTTCTATGGATCCTTATTACTCACTCCAGGGCCTTTTCCCTAAAAATCCACCAACAAAAGAGGTACACAGCATATTGAAATTCATGTAAGGAAAAACAAACAGCTCATCAGGAATGATTTAAAACATCCTTTTATAATTAATGGCTTTAATCCGTTTTCTTATATACATAAATCGGAAATCGTGATTATACTAAATAACTACTGTAGTAATAAAATACTCTGAGTTCAAGGTACGTAGCCAAGATTATGTTCCCCCTCCCTTTCGAAATTCTAAGAACCGTAAAAAAAAACTCTTAGTTTATTTGTATGCACCGTCGTTTATTCCTTATTTTATCAAATACTGAGGGAAGCACGCTTCCTTTTCGTGCCACTTGGTAGCCACTAAGAACATACACAAAAACTGTCTTATTTATACATTATATATTTATTATTATATATTAATATATAATGTATAAATAGGACACAATTATTTATATATTAATACAAGAATACCTTTATCTGCACGAAGTCACAAAAGGATGGATTTTAGAAAATTGGCGTCCGTAGAATCGAAGTTTTACTGAACACTGATAAGAATTTTAAAAATTAAATGTTTAAGTTGAAATAAGAATACAAATGGAAATTTGCTTCATTCTTATTGATAATCTGTTACAACTCATAAAAAAAACTTGCTCGAGAATCTTCACGAACTCTACGTTGAATTAAGCACATATTAAACACACGCTAACGATTTTAACTGAAAACATGCTTCATAAGATCGCAAATATTACCCTAACACATAAAATCAGTTTTAAAATATTTACATTAATCCATTACTGAAAAGCCGAAACTTCAAACCTTGGAAAATACTCACAGACGTATGAAAAAAAGTGAAATTCGCACAACATGTTTAAGAAAATAAAAGACGTGATCCAGTCTCTGCCCTACTGTCCACATTGCATAAAATGTTTACTTTGTCTTATCGGAAAAAAGAGCCGCTTGCCACCCTCTCTATACGGAAGCGCTTTGAAGCCCAATGACATCAGCGACAGCCACCGCGCGAATGACGCATACCCTTGCTCACGAGTATTCTTCTCGCCGCCATAACGTTTGCCCAGCAGAGGAGCAGCAGCCTTTGCCCCTCCTCTTCAGCTGCAGATTGCAGCCACAAGACAACTGATGCAATACCTCGAAGTCATGTAGAAGTACAACATATGGTGTGTCTCCCATCGGAAGCGTTGAGGGCATTTAAATATGCTAACTGTAAAAATTGCTTTGTATTCCATTTATACGTCATCGTTCTCTGAGAAATATCTCGGAACAGAAACAAAAAAAATTCGAGATATAAATCAAAGATCAAACGGCAAAAGAGAACAATCTAAACATTTTCCATTTCATTACTAGAATGCTAAAAAAAAAGAAGTGATTTGGACACGATTCCCACTTCGGATTTTCATTGAGTAAAATAGAACTCCTTATCTAACTAGGAAAAAAAAAAAACAATTATAACGGGCCTTGGGTTGTTTTACTTCTGAGCGGCATTTTTTTGCACTCCATGGGCTAAATGGCCAGGTCACATGGACCCGAAGGCTCTGAGAAGGTTGGGGGAGGAGACCCACTGGGACAGCTGTTGGGAGACAGATGGTAGCTCCCATCAAGGCCATCCAGCGTGTTCTTTAACGTGCACAGGGTATGACTCTCCCGCAGATGGGGCCACGGCTTAACGCCCCATCCGACGGACGGCGGCCTTTCCAAGCCCATCGGTGTCCCCTACTGACCATGGGCAGGGCGGGGAATTTTGCGGAGATAAATCTCAACGCTGACGCAGCTGGAACTCGAACCTGGGAACTACAGATTACGAGCCTGGCGCGCTACCCACTGAGCCACCCCCGCCCCGAATATATAGGTGTTTCTAATAAGTGTTAAGCTATTCTCAAACCATTAAATTTATTTACATGTAGGAAATAATCTTATTGCTATGGCAACTATTAATGTCAAAAAGATCTCTCTGCTCCTGCCTAAAGGTCATACCTACTTTGGCATTGAAGATCCAGAACAAGATTAACAGGCAGTATATTTATGAAATTTGAAAAATATAGTAGTAGAAAATTCCCCTCCTCCATCTCCTAGTAGTAGAAAATTCCCCTCCTCCTCCATCATCCTAGTTTTGCAGAGATAAATATTAACGCTGACCCAGCTGGGACTTGAACCTGAGAACTACAGATTACGAGCCTGGCGCGCTACTGACTGAGCGACTCCCGCCCCCATAACGGGCCTTGCATACTTTTCTGTGGTTTTGAAACAAAAGGTATATCCTACCTTAAAATTACCTTTTATTTCTTACAGGGTCAATAAAAAATGACCAACGGATAATAAAGATTTTTAGCTCCTAATGCAGATCCGTCAAATCTATATAGTGATAAGGCAGAAAAAAAATATTTTTCATTTTCTTGTTGAAAATGTTAAAACGTGTTAATAAACTTTTATTTTAAAAAAAACTAATATTAAACAAAATTGATATTTATCGAAGAGAATTTATTCTCACAAAAGTAGTGTCTTTTACAGCTCTTCATTAAGGTAGTATTCTTCAGAATATTCATATTCGATATCAAGAATCACAGGTGAATCAAGAATCAGTGTAACAATTAGGAATATAAATGTCATTTGTATTTGAAAAGCTGGATACCATTCAAGTTTTCAGGTATTCTGTTTAAGATTAGTTCACTAATTTTTGATATTTTTTAACTTTTCGTAAAATATTTTTCCATCGTTAAATACTTTAGAAAAAAAATATTTTTAGTAGTTAAAAAAGAATAAAAAAAGATCCAAACTAAAAATGAGGACGTTCTCTTTAAAAGAGACCTGCTCGCCACCTTGTCCAACCCAAACTTAGTGAATAATCACTAGGAAAAAAAACTATATTCTTAAAGAGCTGCATGAAATTTTTCTGAAAACAAAAACATACATTTCTAACGAGTAATGAAATGGGGGAAAAAAAAACTAGATTTTTAAGGAATCAAGAAATATCTTGATTAAAAAAAAAACATATTTTTAATGAAAACATTAATGGCAAAATCATTTAGTTATGTACTTAAATATGTTTGGTTAAAAAACTGAATGAGCCAGATTCAATATAATGAATATTTGTTTTATGAGCCGCGGGTTAGATGGCCTGCTCTAATGGTACAGGAAGAACTAGGGCAGTGTTTCTCAAACTCTGGACAACTACGGACATATGAGGTCGGCACACAAGAGAGAACTCAACTATCACAGCATTCCCCTTACTCGTCACTGCCTTGCGAGAGCTCAGCTCCCTGTGCATTAATAAAAAGATCTTTTCCCGCCATTGAGAAAAGGCTTCGGCCCGACTATAGACTACTCAAAGGTTCGGTTTTTCTGTCAGAATTCGTCGGAGAAGTACCCTTCATTAAGTGAATCTTGGTTTTTGGCGGGAATCCCACATTTTCAAACTGCTGCAGGACGGTCATTTCGAATTATATAAACGCGTAACCTGGGGCACTTCCAAGAAGTCTTTGGGGGAGTGACCTCCACGTAGCATCGAGGGTAGAGGGCCGATTCTTCACAAATGAGCTCTAATACACTATCATATTCACTGCCAACGGTTTATTTGATAGCTATATGCATTATAAAATTGGCAAAGGACTAAACAAAATATATTAAAGGTGTAAGCAACAAATATTCGCTACCTTTTAAGGCATTTGAGTTTTCTAAACATAAACAGAGTAAGATTCACCAGCACACAGCCATGGCTTAACTTTTCATCGATGCAAGGTGGTCTTTCCCAGTAAGGGATAATTGTGGACAAAATCGCAATGCTAGTAAAGAGACAGCAAAATACTACAGTCGTTTCGTGGCCAAGTGTGCTTGGCTGTTGATCAAAGGGACCTAGGTTCGAAAATACGAATTATACTATTTAAGTATATTACTCACTTAAGTAACGATTAATGTTTAATCAAGTAGAACGACAAAAGATTCAGCGTTGTAATTCGGGATACAGACGAATTTCCCCCATTTGCCTATGGTTTGAGTTTTTTTAGTTGCATAAAAAAGGCTAAATCACCAAAGGAGGCATTAAGGGTAAAGTTTAGACAGGAATACTAATTCGTCAGCTTTTAGGAGATGAGAGTTTCTCGTCACTGCTACTTAGTTTCATTTAACATGCACATAGCTTTGCCACACACGGATCAAAACTATAGTGCCTATTGGACAGATGGCAATCTTTAAAAGCCTATAACGTTAACCGGGGTCAGGAAGGACACACATTCAACCTTCTTAAACGAACTTTTGCATGTGGTGTCAAAATAGTGGCGAATAGCATCGAAAACCAATGTTTGCCTGTTGCTTAATTTTGAGGTGGCACCAGGGTTGGGTTGGGTTGTTTTACCTCTGAGCGGCACTTTTTTGCACACCATGGGCTAAATGGCCAGGTCACATGGACCCCGAAGGCTCAGAGAAGGTTGGGGGAGGGGACCCACTGGAACAGCTGTTGGGAGACAGATGGTAGTCTCCCGTCAAGGCCATCCAGCGTGTTCTTTAACGTGCACAGGGTATGGCTCTCCCGCACACGGGGCCACGGCTTAACGTCCCATCCGACGGACGGCGGCCTTTTCAAGCCCATCGGTGTCCCCTACTGACCGTAGGCAGGGCGGGGAGTTTTTCGGAGATAAATCTCAACGCTGACCCAGCTGGGACTCGAACCTGGGAACTACAGATTACGAGCCTGGCGCGCTACCGACTGAGCCACCCGCGCCCCCAGGTGGCACCAGGTGATTCAACACAAAACATTATATCTTGCTAAGACCACTTGACTTCGAGATCAGACTTGAAGTGTGTTTACTTCAACAATAAACATTTCCTTATAGCCAGCAAATACGTCACGTATGACTGACTGCATACGATTAAGTTAACAAGGAAGCTTCATGTTTAAAAAGTAGAATTAGGTTGGCTGGTTGTTTTACCTCTGAGCGGCACTTTTTTGCACACAATGGGCTAAATGGCCAGGTCACAAGGACCCCGAAGGCTCAGAGAGGGAACCCACTGGAACAGCTATTGGGAGACAGATGGAAAACTCCCGTCAAAGCCATCCAGCGTGTTCTTTAACGTGCACAGAGTATGGCTCTCCCGCACACGGCTCAACGTCCCATCCGACGAACGGCGGCCTTTCCAAGCCCATCAGTGTCCCCTACTGACCGTGGGCAGGGCGGGGAGTTTTGCGGAGATAAATCAACGCTGACCCAGCTGGGACTCGAACCTGAGAACTGCAGATTACGAGCCTGGCGCGCTACCGACTGAGCCACCCCCGCCCCAAATAGAATTAGGAATGTTATTTCATGCTGAATCTCAAATGCTGAGAGCAGTGCAACTTACATTTCGATATTTTTCAATTTAACAGAAAATGCTTATTGGAAAATTCAGAAGGAAATTCCATTTTGGACAAAGTTTAGTCTTGTATACGAAATCTTTCTTCAAGCAGCGAGTCACCACAGGAGGCATGACAGATATTTGCCAGTGTAAATCGAAAGCCTGTTCCTGTTTCAACATCGTCTATACAAATGGGAAATTCTCAAAGTATAAACAGAAAATCGACAAGTGGTCAGTTTTCAACAGCATTCCCGAAATCGATTAGTTTGCATTTGCAACTAACACTCGATGAGCTCAAGCAAAAACAAGTGTCCAATGGTGAATTGTGCATATTATGTTTTTAAAATTGAATCTGTACTTAATAAAATAAATACTCCCTCAAGCAGATGCTTGCCATAGATGTCTGAGACGAGCCTGCCAGTTTATATGCCATAGTAGGTTTGAGAGGATGGCGTGACATCAGCAGAAAAACGACAGACACATACATCCATGCCTTACCCGAGGCTCGAACCCAGGTCCTTTAGATCAGTAGCCAAGTGCGCTAACCGCTCGGCCATGGACGGCTTGTTTCTACTCAAAGCCTTCAAAAATAGTTTAAAGTTGGAAAAAGAGATAACTAAAACAAAGCATTATAAAATAAATACCCCCTCAAGCAGCTGCTTTGCCACAGAGGTCTGACAGGAGCCTGTCAGTTTATATGTCATAGTAGAAGGTCTGTGAGGATGGCAGGACCTCGGCAGAAAAACAACACGAACATTCAAGATAACTAAAACAAAGCATTATAAAATAAATACCCCCTCAAGCAGCTGCTTTGCCACAGAGGTCTGACAGGAGCCTGTCAGTTTATATGTCATAGTAGAAGGTCTGTGAGGATGGCAGGACCTCGGCAGAAAAACAACACGAACATTCATGCCTTGCCCGGGGCTCGAACCACAGGTCCCTTTGATCAGCAGCCAAGAGCGCTAACCACTAGGCCACGGGACGGCTACTTGCTCAAAACAATAATGTAACATAAACACTTTATGCCACTAATTCGAATATGGCTTAGGCCGGATCTAGGCGGGGGGGGGGGGGGGGGGGGAAAGTCACGGTCCACCCCTTTGAGAATGGTAGTAAGGGTAATGGAGGCCAAAAATGATTAAACTTGTGCATATTTCACGCATTTTTCAGAAATCTCTACAATAAAGGGGAAAATATTACATTGCAATGGAAACCCAGGCTGTTGAGACTCCATTTTACACTTTCCTGGCTCGATTGCGTCGGTTGTCCCCCTCTCCCCTATTGATTTTTTCTCCTTGATCCAGGCTTGCCTTAACATGTGTATTATTCCTACCGCTCTGCCAAAGGAAGTTTACCCCTAAAATGTTCAATGAAGTGAAAGAGTTACAGTCGCAATCAAGAGAATGTTTTATGTGACCTTTAAAATACAATTTGTATGCGAAAATATGAATTAAATGCTACATTTATGTAGGTTACTATTCCTCTGCAACAGCAAATTTACCAGTGGTGAACTTTAGTTCTTTACTTCGAGGCATTTTTCATTGTCTTCCCTCTACTCGTTTCCCTTGTCATGGCAGTCTGGTATATGAGATCGTAAATTACTTTATGTCATACATAAATGAGGCGGCCAGGAAGTAGTCTGTTCACTTCCAATGACCCTCGCAGCAGGTGCACGTGTAAGGACACGCTTCTGAACCATGAATGGATATACCATTACAGTCTAAGTGACAAAAGTATGAATGTATTATAAATTAAAGCTTTACACAGAAATTTTGAACGCAAAAACAAGGCCCAATAACCTAACAGTCTGATATTTTTTTTAGAATTAGCTACAATTTTTTTTTGTAGAACAGACTTCTATGAAATATTATACATTTTTAAGTTTACTTTAGCAATGGAATTTTTTATATTAATATTTATATGATAGCAAGTACATAAATTTTATGGTGTGTTTTTCTGAATCAAAGAATTCCAAAACCTCTCTGGCTGCTGTGAATTTAGTATTTGATCAAGATCGTACCGTTTTAAAATTTCGCTCGTTTCGGCTGTCTCTGGCCCTAGGTAGACGTAATTTTTTCTTAAAGGTAAAGTACATCGAAATAATCCAAGAGAATTAAACAGTTCACGAGAACACTACTTTTGTATCACCGCTATTTCTGTGAACCAAACTGCAGAGATCAGCTGAATTTGTTGAAGAGGGTTCAGAAATATACGTAGTGATGCAGAAGGTTAATATTTCTAATACATATTGATATGTTCCTTTATATACAGGGGAAATTAATACAAGTGCTTTCGTGAGAAATATTATTCAATAAAAACAGTTTCTCCTGTTTTATTACAGTTTTCATCACCGCATATGTATATCAGACGTGGGTTCCTTTCTTCGATGGGCATCCTATACTTGATCAAAAATATACACTATCATGAGTCAAAGGATTTCTTTTAAACATGGCTACTGCGAAACAGGATGACAAACTGGTGAAATGATACCGTTCCTGATGATAAGTCTTTCATAACAATAATGTAATCACTTCTTATGAGCTTAAGAGAAGCTGCTTTATAGCAAATACAGGATCATCAGAAAATACCGCTATAGTTTAAATACCGATATTTATTGATTTACTGCACTAAAAGCAATGAATTTGGTGTTATAGAACGAGTAAGAATTGAGAGCTGTAGAAGTTGTAGTACCTGTAGTAGTTGTCTCAAGATGGCGTATACTACAATCTTGCTGTGTTGCTAAGTTGTAACGTACAGCCAAACGGCTCTGGCCACAAGATTGTAAACTCTTGATTGGTAAACACGATAAGGTGGCGCAATAACGACAGATCTTTATATTATTTACTCCCAAGATGGTGCCCATTATTTTCGACTTTTTCCCAAAAAAACGGGCTTCAGAAGTAAGCTGCGCATCTTACGCAGTGGCGCGTAAGTATACGAAAATATGCGGCATATAATTTAAATTACTTGAACTGCGATAGAAACAATACAAAATATTTCTGTAATGAAAAGAATATATATCATTAAAATATAATAGATTATTACATTTATCAAGAAAACAAACTTGACGGTTAGTGACGAAACCTTTGGATGCCACCATAAAAGATAGAGAAAACTCGTTATATGATATAACATCAGCGAAAAGTGTTACAAGAGCTCTGCCAAGTCATGGTGAGAATACCTTTGTAATTTTGTGCAGCCCACATGCAATACGTTCTATCATCTCATGGTAGCGAGCTGTGGACTTACTAGCTTGGCTCTATTGCAATGATCTCACGCGGGTATGGTCGCTTTCAACCGAAGAAAAAGCTAATACAAATGAAACTTAAGTTGTTTGGCATTTAAAGTATATAACATTTAAATAATACGATACCATATAATTATGTTTGCTTATTATTGATTAAAACAAAATGCGGCCCACTATATATTGAGAAGTAACTGATTTCGCCCCTATATGATTCGAGTTTGAGAGCAGCTGTATCATAAGCTTACACTATTGCGCATTATGTATTTTGTGTGAAAAGGTTTTCAGTGGTATTATTATGACACACATTGGGATAAATGGCCAGGTTAGGACTCCAAAGGTTCAGAGAAGGATGGAGGAAGGGGGTAGGAGCCCATTGGACAGCTTTAGATAGAAGCCTTCGGTCAAAGGTCATCCAGTGTGTTCTTTAACGTGAAATGAACAAGGTACACGGCGGTCTTCCTAGCCAATCGGTGTTTGACAGTAAAGTCCAAGCCCTGTATATGTAACATACATTATAATACAAAAAGTGTTTGGACACTTTCTATGTGATTTCAACGGAAAACATATTCAAAGCTCCTTAATGTTTGAAAATAAACTTTTTTTAGGAAAAAATGCCACTTACAATATATGGGTTGTTTTTCTTCTGAGCAGCACTGTAACTGGAAATACAGGGTGGGGCGCAAAAACTTCCCTTTTTTGAAGGCGAATAAAAGAAAAATTGTTGCTGATAAACAAAATTTATTTTTTGATAATGAAAGAACATAATTTCAAATTTCAAATTATGCTGTTTTAAACAAAATATCTTGAAGGTGGTAGCCACCGTTCTCTATGCACTGATGCAACCGATTTCTGACGTTTCCCTCTACACGTTCCAACATGTCCAGCGGAATTCGGGCTATTTCCTGCCGAATAACATTCTTCAGCTGAAGCAGGTTTGTGGGGCGATGTTTAAAAACCTCTGCCTTGAGGTATCCCCATAAAAAAAATCACAGGGCGTTAGATCGGGCGAGCGCGCCGCCCATGGGATGTCACCTCGAATCGTGATGAGCTGTCCGGGGAACATTGCCCTCAAAACTGTCATCGAAGCTCGGGCTGTGTGGGCCGTGGCACCATCCTGTTGGAACCAGACATTTCCTAGGTTCATTTCTCCAACAGCTGGTTCGAAAAAGTTTTGAATCATGTCCACATACCGCTGTGAATTGACAGTAACTGCTCGATTGTCCTCCTCAAAGAAATAAGGACCAATAATTCCAACTCTCGACAACGCACACCATACTGTCACCTTATCACTGTGAAATGGCCTCTCATGGAGCTCTCTAGGGTTGTTACCACTCCAATAGCGCATGTTCTGTTTATTGACACATCCGGATAGGTGAAAATGTGCCTCATCACTAAAGAAAACAATTGCATCAAGCGGAACAGTTTCCAATAAAGTTTCGCACGCCGTTATTCGGTTCTGAAAATGCTGTGGTGACAATTATTGCGCAATACACATCTTGTAGGGATGGAAATGAAGATGTTCATGAAGAATTCGACGCATTGATCGATTGGATATTCCTAGGGCGACTGCATGTTTGCGAGCGGAGGGTCTCGGAGATCTCAAAATCGACTGTCGAACTGCCTCCACATTTTTTGACGTCGTAACGGTCCGTCGTCGTCCTGGGCTTTTTTTCACCACTCTCCCGGTTGTCCTAAAGCTCTCTACCCACAAAACAATCTATTTCCGGTCAGGAACGGACCTCTGGGCTGAATTCCGAAGTGAGTACGCAACGCACGTTGCACCGCCACATAGGAACGGTTGTTCGAAAAATAGGCTTCGACCGCAAACGCACGCTGCTCCTTCGTCCACCTCATGTTTTCTACTGAAGGGTACTAGACAACAACTTCCGTAACTGCTGCGTTCGCCAAGCCCATCTCCACTTTTCTACGACTTTACATCCCTTCACAATGTGCCGTCAGGAAAATGAAGTTTCTGTGCCCCACCCTGTATAAGGAAGAGTTCGCTTAAATCTCGATTTCCAACCAATATTCGTTTGATATTATTAGTTACGGGGGAAGAAGCATTTAACACAACAGCGTCGCTGATGATTATAATTCATCTCAAATGTTAACTGGAACAGAATTATTGCACAAATCGCTAATTTAAATAAATTTATTTTTAGTAGTGTAAAATTCTTTTAGTTTTCATTCATTATGAAGAAAAATGTTTACGACGATTATAAAAGAACAGAGTCTACTGTTAAACATTTGTAACTTAAATAACTTTTTTTAAATATTAAACTAATATTATTGAAAAACAGATTTAAAGAGATTTTCAATCATCTTTTGTGCTGTGTTTTCGTAAAAGCTTATTTTTAAAGTTAGGGTTGGTTGTTTTACCTCTGAGCGGCATTTTTTTTTTCACACCAGAGGTTGGGGGAGGGGACCCACTGGAACATCTGTTGGGAGACAGATGTTGGGGAACATCTGTTGGGAGACAGCCTCCCATCAAGGCCACCCAGCGTGTTCTTTAACGTACACAGCGTATTGTTCTTCCGCACACGGGGACACGGCTTAACGTCCCATTCGACGGACGGCGGCCTTTCCAAGCCTATCGGTGTCCCCTACTGTTTAAAGTTAGGGATGCGCGTTGAATGTGACTTTCCATTCACATAATATGGAATGTTAGATATTTTTGATAATAGTGTATCCTGCAGTGCAAACCACAACGAGAGATGAATTTTGCAACAGATAGCAAGGGCAAGCAATTTCACAGTTGCATCCACTACAGAGTAGGTGAAGTATAAGTATGGTCATCTGTTTGATCATATGCCAATTGCAATGCATTTGCATCTGACATATAAAATATAAATAGCAAGGTTTCAAACATAAAAGCTTCTTTCCACCCTGTACAGCTAGTCGCATTCACCGAATTGTCGAAACAACTCAGTTCTAAGAAAATTGTAACGACTATAATAAATCATTAACTAATAGCTAAAGAGAAATTCAAAAGTGTAAATGCTTGATTACTAAACATCTAGGTTTTTCAAATAAGTTTTTTGTTTAAACTAATTTGTAAAGACATCAGGATATGTAGAAAAAAAAGTTCAATAATTTCTGACGAATACGGAATGCTTATTAAAAAACAGTTGAAATTACCCTCTTGTTGGGCGGGAGTGCTCAGTCGGTAGAGCGCCAGGTTCGTAATCTGCGGTTCTCAAGTTCGATTCCCAGCTGGGTCAGCGTTGAGATTTATCTCCGCAAAACTCCCTGCCTTGCCCACGAGGGGGACACCAATGAGCTTGGAAAAGTCACCGTCCGTCGGATGGGACGTTAAGCCGTGGCCTCGTATGCGGGAGAGCCATACCCTGTGCACGTTAAAAAACACGCTGGATGGCTTTGACGGGAGGATACCATCTGTCTCCCAACAGCTGTTCCAGTGGGTCCCCTCCCCCAACCTTCTCTGAGCCTTCGGGGTCCTTGTGACCTGGCCATTTAGCCCGTTGTGTGCAGAAAAAAAATGCCGCTCAGAGGTAAAACCCAACCCTTCTGGTCCGGGAATAGATGGCGGCAAGTAGCGATTGTTAATATGTGGACGGACACACACTCTACCAACTCAACATCAAATTTAAAGCATAGAGGTTTACAATATTCAAGTTGTATTATTTCCTAACATTAGCATCCATTAATGGCAGAAATTCAAACTAAAGAACCTATGCACTAGTAAGTTTATTGAACAAACAAGAACTTTAACAGCAGTAATCAACAACACAAATATAGTATACACATTCTTACAGATATATCCATATTGGAAGGTACAATGAGACATCAGTCTCTTTCCGTCCTGCAGCAATTCTTCATTAATATGAAAACAAAAACTTAGAAAACTCGCAAAAAAATAACACGTACAAATAAAAAAAAATATTCTGCTTATTAATTTTTTAAACATTTTTAGTATCCCCTCCCACTGCTTATCATTTATTTATTTTTTAAGGAGTAATTCATTTTAGAAGTTAATTAATTCTATATTCTCTATTTCCATTACATGCATTTTTCATTAAAACAAAAAAATTGTCTATTGGCAACCTGACGTCAAAGTGCATCTTTTTATAAGGATTACAAATATATTTCCAGACAAAAAAAAAATTCAAATTTCCCAATTACACTTTTTACTTACCTTATAAAACGTAAAGTTACAGAATTTTAGTTTTTTTCACTCTATCAATTTATACCGTTGCTTTACAAAATCTGCTACGCTTCTATGAAATGAAAGGTGAAAAATATGATAAAGATTTCATAGGTTTTAAAACAAACAAAATAACCGCAAGAAACTTAAGCAATTTTCATTTTAAAATGTAGACAGTCAACTATTGTACCTTGATCTATAAAATGACCCATAAGAAAACACATTGCAGGTGTACCTGACATGAATAAGCACAACCAATCTAACCTTGACATGATTTTGCAAGTGTCCGGAGTGAATGGAACAGAACAAGGGCTTTCCTACATTAAAAGGATTTTCCTTCAGGTTCAAGCAGTTTTTTTGCTTCCACTTTTAAAGGGAAACTTGAAATAGATTTAAAATATATTTCACTAGAATACCGCAATTATTCAGTCAATAAAGTCGACAAAAGAAATACAAGCACGTGAATCCTTAAGAATATTATATATGCCTGTGTGAAAACAAAATATGCCATTATTCTTTTACAGTGGTTTTGGGCGTAAAAATTTTGCATCGATCATATCGATGAAAAAATTTTTGCTGTTCTTATTGAGGCGTTTTTTTTTAATGTAGCAGAGATTAACACTACAAAGAATATCTTATTTTACTTCCAATGGAAGGAGAACCAATTTCTGTTGAAATTTGGAAAAAATCCATTATGCAATACAAAGTCCTTGGGATTCGCTGGAATTCGAAAATAATCATTGATATAAAAAACGTTTTTGGGTTATATTTAAATCAAAATTGATAATCAACTTAAATAAATAGGCAGTTGGACTTCACCGACCTAAGAAATGCAGTGAGGTAAAATTGAATGGATTGGTACTTCTGAACAGCGTAGGGAGATGGGAGTCGCTCACATGAGGTTTTAAAATAAACTCCACAGGAAACCAAGAAAATTGGAATTTGTAATTTAATGATTATTTTAAATTTAATTAATATTTTTTCCTTTTTCTTAAATTCCAATATGTATTTTATTTTTCTTAATTTTATGATTATACAGCGGTTTAAAAAAACAAAACGTTTTTATATACCTCCCTAGAAAATTTTCTAGATTGCTAGCTTGTTTTTTGTATATGAATACATTTTTATTTATTGAAAAATATGTAAATACATGACTTATGCTTTTAATACCAATATAGGTAAATTTGAGCTTTATATGGCATAATTTTTAAAACTTAGGAGCCTCCAATTAATATTGAAACCTTCAACCAAAAATTTTGGGTGTGCTCCTGTGCCAAAGAAGTGAATTCTGATGATGTCAGTGATTGAACAAAAACCTTCAAAGTTTATCATATTATTCTCTGGGCCATTAGCACTAATATATACTATGATTTAGATGAAACACTGTGTAGAGAAATCAACTTGAAATATTTGCCAAATTTGGCTAAACGGCCAGGCACGTAGCCAGAATTGTTTCGGATGTGGGGGGGGGGGGGAAGAGAAAGAGGGTCTGAGAATAAGACTTTTCCAATTACTGAAACATTCCACTGTACAGAAAAAGTTAAAACGATATTCAATATGGAATAAAAATTTATAGTTGTTTCTTAAATCTATTTTTAGTGTTGGACAAAATAATAAATAAAAATAAATACCCCCTCAAGCAGCTGCTTGCCACAGAGGTCTGACAGGAGCCTGTCAATTTATATGCCAAAGTAGAAGATCTGAGAGGATGGCAGGACCTCAGCAGAAAAACGACAAACAGCCATGCCTTACCCGGGGCTCGAACCCAGGTCCCTTAGATCAGTAGCCAAGCGCGCTAACCACTCAGCCATGAGACGGCTGGACAAAATAATATGGGGCTAAAATTGAATTATACAAAGACATCTGTTTAGCTTTCAAAGCAGGTAGACAAGTTTGAGATTTCGTATAAGACGACCAGATTTTAGGAGGTTCGGACCACCTGGTCCACCCTCTGGGTAAGTCCTTGCTGAGGATTCAGAGAAGACGAGAACGAGACGCACTGGACAGCTGTTAGGAGACAGATAATAGCCTCTTGTCAAGGCGATCCAACATGTTCTTTAATGCGCACAGGGTATGGCTCTATCATACACAGAGCCACAGCATAATTTTCCATGCAACAGATAGTGGCCCCTGCTGACTAAAGGCAGTGCGAGAAGTTTTGCAGAGATAAATCTCAAAGCTGGTGCAGGTGGGACTCAATCTGGGAACTTGCAGATTAGGAGCCTGATACATTTACTGACTGAGCCACCCCCACTCAAATAATAAAAGAATATAAATGTCAACATTCTTGTCTTTATTAAAAACTTTCTAATGGGATGCTAATTTGTATCATTGCCTGGGATCTAAAATACCTTAGGACTAACGTTACTAGATGTCTGACAATGGAGAACAAGTTTTTCTTACTGAATTTTCTCTTACGTTTAAAATCATGTATGGCAGGTATTTTAAATTTACTTAATACTATCTGGTTTTACTCTCTCCAATTTATACATGAATTTCCTTTGTTTCCCTCCTATTGTTGAATGCATTTATGCCTGTTTGTGTACATGACACTGTTAAAATTCAAACTGCATATATGAATATTTGAAATAATTTGCTGGAAAAAATTTGGTTTCATCCTGAGTGGGATGCTATAGCAATTATGATGCCTGGCTTCTAGGAGACGTGGGTTCATATTCCACTCAGGACGAAACCAAATTTTTTTTCAGCAAATTATTTCAAGTGTTTGTTGTCGAGTTGGGTTGTTATACCTCTGAGCAGCACTTTTTTTGCACACCATGGGCTAAATGGCCAGGTCACAAAAACCCCGAAAGCTCAGAGAAGGTTGGGGGAGGAAACACACTGGAACAGCTGTTGGTTTTGGTACAAATGGTAGCCTCCCGTCAAGACCATCCAGTTTGTTCTTCAATGTACACAGGGGATGGTTCTTCCACACACAGAGCCACAGCTTAACATTCCATCCAATGGATGATGGCCTTTCCAAGCTCATCAGTGTTCCTTACTGACCGTGGGAAGGACAATGAGTTTTGCGGAGTGTTTGTCAACAAAACATTTTCTATCATACTTTATTATTGCATAAATTAATATTCACTGATTTGCAATTTGACTTACTGTTTTACCGCTTGCCCACAATAATCCATGAATGTAAAATATAAGTTAAAAACAGAGTGGGACAGTTTAGATTCAAAAGGGAAATACTGTATATACTTTACTAGTCACATAAATACATATTTAAAACAGTCAATTTTACAAATGAACACATTTTTCAATCGTAATGCATCGAAGCATTGATACATCAAAAACGAATATCAGTTCACTCTACAAAAAAAAAAAAAATCAATTACTAATGGTAAAGCATCAGAGAATTGATACTTGGAGTGTTTGATTACAATGGGCAACAAATTTTTATAAAAGTCATGCCTCTGAGATAAAAGTAACCATTTCTTAAAGATTTCAAGGTGCTCAATATGAATATGACAATAAAAATGCAAAATTGGCTACGATTTCTGAGAAATCAGCAATAGTTTCTTATATAAGAGTAATACGTACATATGACATGTATCAGTAAAACTCCACTTCTACTTCCAATGTCGCTTGTACAGCTGCTCAGGATCATCTCTGGCGAGCGTCCAACAGTAAGTAATCAGCCAACATTGAAGTGGACATTTCCCTGGTATCGTTTCTCCATCATTGCAATGTCCTGGTGAAAATGTTCACCGTGTTCATCACTAACCATGCCGCAGTTGTCGGGGAAGAAATCTAAGTGGGAATGGAGAAAGTGGATCTTTAAGAATATATATTGCAGCAAAGTTTATTATAGAGACAACATGTCCTTAACCAGTTTCTTGTAGTTGTCAGCCCTGACATTTCCGAGGAATTTGACACCAGATGAAACGAGTCCCAAGCCTTTTTCTCGTCACCCTGAAGCATGTTGTCAAACATCTGGTCTCTGAACAGCTCACGGATCTGAGGACCCACAAAAAATCTCTATTTAATTTCCCCTTCGCTGAGTCGAGGGAATTTGTCAACCAAGTACTTGAAAACTGATGCAGTACGGTCCATGGCTTTTACGAATTTTTTCATCACACTGAGTTTGATGTGTAGGAACGGTAACAGGATTTTATGCATTTCTGCCAGTGTTGGGTGTTCCACATTCTTCTTTCCGACGTTCAGAGATTTCCTCTGAGGCCAGTTTCTCTTCACGTAGTGCAAAGTCTTTGCTTGGCAGTCCCATTTACATAACAGCAGTACTTCACATATCCCAGCTGTAGACCCATCAATAGAGCCACTACCTTCAAGTCACAACAGAGATGCTAGCCATACTTGCTGTATTGAAGACAGTTCACCAGCTGTTTTAGGTTGTCATACATTTCTTTCATGCAGACAGCGTGCCTGACCGGAATGGATGGAAGTCAATTTCCATTATGCAGCAACACCGCTTTGAGACTCAATTTCGAGGAGTCTGTGAATAGTCGCCATTCTTAAAGGTCATGTTTGATTCCGAGGGAATTAATCAGGCCATCTATATTGGAGCAGAACATAAGGTCATCTTCTTTTCTGAAGTAAGGTGCAAACTGTTCATGACAAGTTCGAAACGAAGTCACTCGGACATTTTCCTTGAAAAGATTCCATTGTTTAAGTCTTTATCCAAATAACTCTGCTTTGGCCTTGGACAGCTCCAGATCACGAACAAGATCGTTAATTTCTTCTTTGGTGAGAATGTGTGGCGCAGATGACACACCATGGCAGATGTATGGATCTTTTTAGACATTGAAGGCTGCAGAGAACCCAACATCGGTTTGCCTCCCTCCTCATTGTCTGAATCGATGGAAAATTCTTTTGGAGATTCGGGAAGGCCTTCACTGTGCGGAACTGATTGGAGAGCAGATTGTATATTTGGGTAAGATATTGCCCACTTCTTTTACCTTGTGATGCCTCCACAAACAGGTGGAACCATGCAAAAGTAGCAGTCATTTGCGTGATTGCTTGGCTCTCTCCAAACCACAGGAACAGCAAACAGCATAGCCACTTTTTCGCCTTTCAGCCACTTCGTAAGATTTCTTGTACACGTACTGCAGCATGTGTGTGGGGCCCAGACCTTGTCCCCGATCTTGCATCCTAAATAAAACTCATAAGCCGCTTTCATTATTGGAGTGATGGCCCTTTTCTGGCTTACAAACGTCACTTCCCGGCAAATGTAACAAAATGTATCTGCACTATTAACACAGTTACGAGGCATCACTGCTGCTGGATTAAAACTGCAAGGATCACTTGTGTTGTACTTATGACTCAGGGGTAAATGGGAGTCGCTCAAAAGACTTTCTCACCCTATGAGACATAGCTTACAACTAATGATTGTATCATCTTTTGTCTGCGATCGTAAAGCCGTGATGTCATGACTCAACTACATTGCATCAGACAATGATGCAATACCTAGGGGGTTGTGTGTATGGCAGGCTGATGCAATGCAATGCAGTATGTTGCGATCTGGAGTTTAAAATACAGCTTTGCAAAATGGTTACCTATGTACTCAATGAAGACTGAATTGTTTATACATGACCAACTCTGTCTCTCCTAAACAAGAGTCAATTTTCAAATTTTATTGTCATTTTCGTGTTCAGCACCTCAAAATTAATAAAGATTGGCTATTTTCATTTCAAAGCCTTTTGTGTGTTGCCCAGTGTTATACCTGCATTATAACAACATGCATAACAGTTGATGCTATAGTTGTGATGCCTTAAGGGATGCTATTTGCTTGAAAATTCCAATGATACTTGCAAATTTTCTTAGATGCAGGTTCAGGTTTATGGTTTCACTTTATATCCTATTTTCATCATGAGTCAACTAAATGAGTTTTATGTCAAGGCACACAATTCAGAGCATACACTATTTTTTCATAGGAGGATGATGTATCTTTTAAGACCACTCATTTTAATGTTGGAAAGAGAAGCATTAAAGATGTGTATTTAAGAGTTCATTGTTGTTGGTTGAACTCTGAGTGGCACTTTTTTTCACAAAATGGGCTAAATGGCCAGGTCACAAGGGCTCAGAGAAGGTTGGATGAAAGGGATCCACTGGACAACTGTCAAGGCCATCCAGCATGTTATTTAATGTGGACAGGGTATGGCTCTCCTGCACATGGAGCCACAGCTTTATGTCCCATCTGATGGATGGCAGCCTTTTCAAGCCCATTGGTGTCCCTTACTGAATGAGGGCAGGGTGGGGAGCTAAGCAGAGATTTCATTGCTGCTTGACGTCAAATAAGCAAGTGCAACAATAGCATAAAATTGAGATACTTTAATTCACTAAAGACCAAGCATTCAAAGTAACATAATGAACTGATTGGTGATGCCTGCTTGAAGATATGCCAAAGTAGAACAATTTCAGGATAATTTGAATTCTGCCAAAAAAGGAGATATTTATAGTGATGGGTCTTCAGTGTAAAGTTGGAAATGACTTGGGCAAGGGGGTGATAGGTCCTTTAGGCACTGATAGTGGAAATAGGGAATGTTTCCTACAGATAATTAACTTAATTAATGGCTTGAAAATAACTTATGCTTACTACAAACTGGTAAAAAAAAAAAAAATTGTGATATTTATAAATATTTGTGAACTACATTTGTCTGATTTAATTTAAATGTGACCGATTATGATTAATTAACTGAAATTGGGATTGATAAAAGCATCTTGCAACTGGAGCATAAAAAATATTTTGCTAAGGTAAGAAAAATCACTAACACTGAAGCTCTGAAAGACCTATAAATAACCAAAGCTTATCATAAATTAGTCATTATGACAATCATAATTTGTTACAATTGAAGTTGAAGTAGAATAGAACTATTTTAAACAGGCTACTTTTCAAACCAACCTCTGATCTCCTGGGTGAAAAAAGGGGTGGAGGAGACAGTCATATCAGTTTATGCCTGCAATTTCTTCTTCCAAAAATAAGCTCATGTGCCATGTCTCTGGTCCCATTCATCTTCATCCTCAAATGAAAATAACTAATCTTACTACAAACACTGTGATATTTACAAATACATGTGGGTCTCATCTGAAGGGCTCATAGGACTATGATTGATTAGTATTATAAACAGAAGAGTAGTTGGTTTCAAATATTTTGAAAATGATTTGGGTTGTATTACCTCTCAGTAGCACTTTTTTGCACACAATGGGTTAAATGGCCAAGCCACAAAGACCCCAAAGGATGAGAGAATGGGACCCACTGGACAACTGTTAGGTAGCTTCATATCAAATCCATTCAGTATGTTCTTTAATGTGCATAGGGTATGGTTCTCTAGCACATGGGGCCATGGCTTATGTGCCATCCAACAGATACTATTCTTTCCAAGTCCATTGTTCCTTACTGAATGATCTGCCCTCATTCACTGATGAATGAGGGCAGGGCAAGGAGCTTTGTGGAGATAAATCTCAGTGCTGGCAGAGGTGAGACATGGCTCTGGGAACCACAGATTATGAGTTGGCTACCAACTGAGCCACCTCCAACCGCTTTGAAAATGAAGCCCATATATATTTATAAATTCAGAGTGTTTGAGTCGTTATTTTCTACTGAGAATGAAGATAAAATGGACCAGTGATAAGGAAATGGAACTTATTTCTGAAAGGATGAATTGCAGGGACACACTGAATCAATATCTTACTAATCTTAACAGAGGACTTAATAAATATGTAAAGGATCAGTTGAAAGTTGATATGAATCTCTGGTTGATAGCTTGGCTGAAAAAGCAAAGGAAACAGCTAGACAACAGCAGAGAGTTATATTAGATAGTAAATGTTTTGTGTGGGTACAAACAGATTAGCATTCAGGGACTGAGTGATAAACATAGTAATGTTATTGAAGGTGAGCACTCTGTCAAGGCAATTATGATCCTGGCATGTTATCAACTGAACCAGCTCCTGTGCTAAGTAATATAGGGGAGCTGAAATTTGGTCTGTCAATTACTTTGTTAAAATCATTTTGTAGCTGAAGCTAAAACATGCATTATAGTTAAAAATTATCTTTAACACTAAAGTACTCAGACAGCCAAAGATTACCAAGATAAGTTACTCATTCATTATGAAAACTGTAGTTTGATTACAACAGAGGGTGAAGATGAATGGGACCATTGAAAACAGCTATTTTTAAACCCAACAGTACTGTTCTGAAGGAAATGAAGCATACGAGACAGAAACATGAGTGAAAAAATTGAGTTTATTCCTGAAAGAAAGGAATGCAAGACTAAGCTGAACCAACACTCTATTGGTCATAACAGACAGCTTAATAAATGTATAACTGATCAGTTGAATGCTGATAAGAATCTTTGCTATGAGAGTCTGTCATGCAGTATTTTGTGTATTAGGTGGTTTGATTGTGTAAGCAATAATGTGTTTAGACAAAGGAAGCATCAACCACTAAGCAGCATCACTTGTGTTGGGAGACTAACTGGTTTGACACACATTGACTGAATGAAGAACTATAGATTAGTAAACAGACTTATGAACAGTCTGCATAAAAGTCTCAGAAAAAGATAACACCTAGAATGCGTTACGTGGACAATATCAAATATGACATTTCTAGTATTGGATTCCATAGGACAAATGCAACAGCAATAGCTGAAGATAGTGTGTGTAGAGAACTACCCATCTGGCTGGACCTCCATAGGCCCATGGCTGCTTGAGAATTGGGATTTTTGAGAATGTTTCGAGTTTCAAAAACCTGCAATTTTGTAGATTACAAGAAAAGAATTTTGACCACTGCTGACTGTCATATTTTGGAATTGTGATATTGCATACTGTTGCAAATTTTAAATAGAAAACTGACATGAGTAAAAAAAAAAGTTTACCAACCAAATGAAAATGAACCAATTTAATTACAAAGGTAAGATCACATATATAATAATTTCAACTAAACACAAATTTGCCTACCATTAATATGAAGTTAAACCATCAAAAGAATGTTTTGCAATTCTTAACTATATTTCAAATAATTGTATTACAATCTTACAAACTGTACTCAAAGCATAATGGGAATCTTATTAAAATATTCAGAAAGCAACACAATTATTATCTTTACCTATAAGTTACCAAGGCTTACCTTTCTAATTCTATATTTCACACTAAATACCTCGCCTTTGTTTTCCACTAGCAGACTTCAGCACATTAGTCACCAAAATAAAATTTTATAATGCTAACTTTGCTTGAATTCTTTCAAAAACTAGCTACTCAATTTTTCTCAAACAAACCACTCAACTCCACTCAAATATCTTTTTTTCGAAACATAACACAAACCATCACTAAAAAAAAAGATCAATTCTTTGCACTACTGTAAACTTCCAATGTTCACTCAACTCATTATATTTCAAAGTTTCTCTCTGTTCCAAACAATTAATGACATAATTCTCACGCTGAGGTATAACACGAGCATCAGATGGCACCTTTTCTGGTTTTATTGTTACTCATTTTCCTCTCATAACAATAACATAACTAAAAAGCTGCTTAATACAATTATGGTTCATATAATGACATCATTCCACAGTCATATATGAGAGTAGGTCAAGTTCACAGTGATTGGTTTAAGGAAGGCATTCAAAAATGTTCTCAACACATGTATCTAGATTTGCACTCATTCCTTTAAAGTTATGTATGACTTGTTAGAAAGCTTGTCTATACTTATCATTGCATGTTACAAATAAAGACCATATCATAATTTCTATCTTCACTGCGGGACATAAAGTTTGGTCTGTGAAATATGTGCATTGCTGCTATTGAGGCTACTAAAGACAGGGAAAGATTTTAATTTTCACAAGGATGCAGCTTGGGGATGACCCATAAAAAAATTCATACTAATTTATCATAAGTATATGGGGATTATGTCTGTTCATATGGCACTGTTACAGGATGGATGTGCAAATTCAGAGGAAAGTGACAGATTCGAAGAACTCCCATGTGAAGGAAGATTAAAGGAGGCTATGAACCAGAGAACCATCACTGCTGTTCATGAACTCATTAAGGAAAACACACACATCACTGTTCAGGTAATAAGTTTAGATGTCAGTCTATCAATTAGCAGCGTGGAAACAATTATTCATCAACACTTAAAGTTCTGAAAGATCTGTGCCAAATGGGTATCACGAAAACTGACAGAACAGCAAAAAAGGTCTAAAGTCAATTCTTGCAAGGAGATCTGGCAATGTTTGAACCCAAATGGTGGACCAATGTTTAGTGGACCCAAATGGTTAACAGACATTGTCAGAGGTGATGAGACATGGTTTTTTTACCATACAACTCCCAGAAAAACTGACATCGACTCATATGTTTGGGTTGCAGAAGTTAAACCATGTCCTCAAATCCTCCAACAAGCCTTTCACTCAAGGAAAAGGATATTCACAATTTTTTTCAGTTCCCAAGGAGTGATAGTCATTCTACACTCCTTGGGAATTGCTGGAAAGACTTTTCTTACCTGAAAAAAATGACTATAAATGGCCAATAAGACTTCATTATTTTTCCCAAAATGATTAAGTGGCTGAAGGTGCATTGTTGAACAACAGGCATGTCAAGGTCAACTTTTTCATGACAGTGCCAGTGCTGACAAAACCCAGCAAGTTAGGGCCTATCTGGAGCAGCAAACAAAACAGCTACCCCATCCTGCATATTCACCTGATCTTTCACCATGCAATTTTTGGTTGTTTCCAAAAATTAAAAAGGAAATTTCTGGGAAGCCTTTTTCAAGGGTGCAAGACCTTGCAAAATGCATTCATTCAGAGTTGCATAGTATTCCCAAACAGAAGTACTCAAAACATTTATAACTGGAGTAGAGATCTGCAACTCATTAAGCTCTTTGCATAGATGCTGAAGGAGAGTACCTGGAAGGACAGTAAAAGTTTTGTTGGTGTTCTGCAGATGCATGTCAAGAAGTTTTTGAATGCCCTTGGTATCATTACTACTGGAGTTATATCTGTAAGTCTTCTCTTTTTTTTAGTTTGGATATTATTTTATGAGAAATAAATCACAACAGAAAAAAACTAGGGCATTAGATGGTCTGGATATCTGAAAATATCTGATTTAGATTATGCTAAGGATTTGGCCCTTTTGGCAAACGATGCAGATGAGATGAACTTTTATCATTAAAGCCTTATTAAAACTAAATCATTAACAAGACTGATATTACGATAATTTTGGTGATAAGTTGAAAAAATTAAAGGGATGAATTGGTCAGGCATTCTTGACTGCATTCTTGAGCAAGCTTCTTAGTTCTTGGTAGTTGTATGCAGATACTGACAACATGCAACATGAGATAAATAAGAAAATAGCCTTTGCTGCTGGGACTTATAAGATTCTCTGAAATTGTTGAAATATAGGTATATATACATATCTGAAGACTAAAATTGAGATTATCTAAGAGTTTGGTCCTTTGTGAAATATGCAAATGGTGTGAAAAGTGGAAATGTTGTAAAGCAAGCTAACAGGAAAAATTGATGCTTTTAATTCTAGGTGCTTATGGATATCTAGATTGGGTTGTTTTACTTTTGAGTGGCACTCTTTTGCACAGAACTAAAAATGGCCAAGTAACAAATACCCTGAAGGCTCGGAAAAGATTGGGGGAGGGGACCCACTGGAACAGCTGTTGGGAGACAGATGGTAGCCTCCCATCAAGGTTCTTTAACATGCACAGGGTATGGCTCTCCTGAACACAGGGCCAAAGCTTAACATCCCATCTGATGGATGGCAGCCTTTCCAAGCCAATCAGTGTCCCCTACTAACAATGGGCAGGGCGGGGAGTTTTGCAGAGATAAATCTCAATGCTGATCCAGCTGGGACTCGAACCTGGGAACTACAGATTATGAGCTTGGTGTGCTTCTGACTGAGTCATCCCCCCCCCCCCCCCCATACAGGGCCTCAGCTTTATGTTCCATATGACAGATGGTGGCCTTTCCAGGTACATCAAGTATCTCTTTCTCACTAAGGGCAGGGTGGGGATTTAATCATCTTCAAGCAGGTATGGGCTATAGAGGTTCAATCAAATTATTCAATTTAGTTCTTCAAACACATCCCTCCTGAGCTACATCTGCTGCATCTCTGTAGACTAATTCTAACAAGGTCCTGTTTGACACTGTCTGCCTACTGCATCCTATGTCTCCCCCTCTTTCTGAGGCCTTTAGGCACACTGTTCATAACCCACCCTATTAGCTAATATATATAGTTATGAATATGGGCAAGATGGCCAAAGCAATCTCTCTCTCTCTGCACAATATGCTACTCAAAGGAGGTTGCTGACTCCTTTGCCTAACCTCATCTTTGTTTACAAAGTTGAAATACCTAAAATGCCAAAAATACTGCATAAACATCTAGAATCAAAAGTTCAAATTTCCTGTTATCTTGTTTGCAAAGGGTCCAAGTTTCACTACCATGACTAACTCCAGAAAGAATAAAACTATTATACAGTCTAATTTCAGTCTTTAGGTGTATATGCCTATTTCTTCACACTCTCCATAGATTACTAAAAGTCCCAGCAGCAATCCCTATTCATCTGTTAATCTCATGCCGTATATCACCAGTATCTGTTACATAAAGTCAAGTAATTTAATTCTCTAAGACACTTAATTTAACAGTGTCGTAGAGAATTAAATTACTTTATTTTAATTACTGCACTGTGTACCTCTACGGTAATGTTTATCTGTTACACAGAGACCTGCTCAAGACTGCAACCATTCAGATTAACCGAAACACAGCTTGCCTGACCAATTTTCATCACTTTAGTTTTCTCTCTGTTTTTCACCAAACCTACCCTACTACCAGTTTCATCAACAGCTTTAATGCAAGAGTTCATTTCATCAACATCATTTGCCAAAATGGGTAAATCATCAGCATAATCCAAATCAGAAACTTTCAGATCTCTACACCATTTAAGCCAAATTCTTTTCCTTGTAGTGAATTTCACGACATAATCAATACTCAAACTAAAGAGGAAACCCCTTTCAAACTGCTGGCCTAGGTGGTACTCGAACCTGGGAATTGAAGATTAGGAGCCTGGTATGCTACTGATTGAGCCCCCCCCTCCCCTCACCTCCAAGTGCATCTACAGAAAGGAACTACCAAAGAGGAATAAGCTGCTGAAGCAGAACTTACTTGCCATAAGTTACAGATGTCAGAAGAGTGAAACAAAAAACAAGAAATATTCAGTGATTCTAAATTAGCAGATTACTCAATATAATTAAGAACATAAGTAAGTGAAGGATGAAAAAACATGCTTTGAAATTCACAGGTCTCACTCAACAGCTAAAAGTAGAAAATATATAGTTTTTAGGACTTAGATAAGTGGCAATTTGTCATGTCATATGTTATCTACCACATCAAAACTCTGCTTTGAATGGTTAACAATTTAAATGAATCTATATCAAATATATTACATCTATATATAAAGTGCTACTGTATTTACATCATACACGAAAACAGCAGTGGATGAAAGCTATCCTGGCATATAATTTACAATAAAAATATAAATAATTTTTGTTCACAAGCTTTTGTGCAAGACTGTTATGACCTAATTTTGGATAAGCTATAAGGAAAACATTTCTTTAAAGATAATCTGTGATATATAGGTAGTATGTATCAGTCAAACACATTACAGTATTTTTCACCATACAGAACAAAGTAACAACTACTTTACCATACATTATTTATTTGTATATTAAAATTTCATTTACAATTGCTTTAATTCTAATTATCTATTCATACAAATGTTTTGTATGTAATTTTCTTATTTATCTTATGCATTTTTCACTGGTTGTCATAAAAAGAAGCCTTCTTTATAATCATTTCCTAAACTTGAATCATAATTTTGCTCACACCTAATAAGTAAGTTTCCATAATCTACTTCACAGATGTACATATGAATAATTATGCAGTTATTGTACAATCTTTTCCGCAAATATCTTTTAGTTAAACGTCATTCATTAGGTTTTATATCTAAATTTAAGAACCATTTCTGGAAAACCTTTCTGATGTTAAAGCTTTCTCGTTTTCAGTCTCTCTCTCTAGATAATTAACCAAATTACACTCATGACAGGCATTAATCTTTACCCTTAGAGGTGCTAAAAAAATATTTACCCAGCAGTACTTCTTGGGTCACATCTTGACTGCCCTCATTAGTCGACCTCTTACATCTGGACCAAATTTTCTTCACCGTAGCAAAGATTAAATGTCAAAATATTGAAATTATTACTATTTGATATTAAAATCGATATTTGCGAATTAAAACCCCGTCCAAAACAGGTTTCTTCCTTTGGTTTTTCTGTTGCCACTTCACAAGTTCCAAATGTCATTTAATCGAGAGTGTGATAATACCGTGGATAAAACTACCTAATACCTAACATTGCTAGAAGAAAATAATTTTTAGCTTCCGACAAATACGGTATATTAAATCAAATGTTTATAATATATATTTTATAGTTAATTTTCGTCTTTTAAATTAACAATAAATTTCTAACACTAAATACAGGTAGCCTTTATAGTTTCATAACCTGTCACTAGGTGGCACAAGGTATCGGAATCAAAAATGACTCTTAGAATGAATTTAGTTAATGATTTGACTTTGAAACCTGTAAAATACTGATTTATTTATTTTAATTAACGTAGAATGAAATAGCTAATCTACAGTTCTGGGCAGTGTAGCAACCATATTAATGAACGTCTGACAGGTTTCTGTCAGACCTCTGTGGAAAGTAGTTGTTTTTGGGGGATAATTTAACCTCCATGGCCAAGTGCTTAGCATTTTTCGCAAGCAGCTTTTAGAGGGGTAAATTTCATTTTTTGTGCAATAGAATGTACAGTACTCAACAATGTTACTAATAATAATAAGAGCTAAAATTGACCCCGTCCGTACAAATACCAAGGAGCCCTCTAGGGTTTAAAAACGCATAACTTATTCTTTTATGTTTCCATTTTTGTCTCATATTTAAAAGTGTTGAAATCTTATTATCATGAATAAAAATTAGAAACATAAGCAAAATTATGAAAAACATTCTGTAGTCTACTTGTTGGATTATGCATTCTCTGATATTTTGGAGTTACATGGCTGAGTTTCCACTATTCATTTAGTACCTTCGGGGGTTAACTTTAACTCAGTCGGTAGGTGCCTGACTTCAAAAACCACTGCTCAAAGCCTAATCTTCCTAGTTTTGGGTCTCCAGGGTTTGCACTGTGCATTGAGATTTTTTCCCTAATACAGCTCTGCTCTCTGTATGAAAAGGGACACTGATGGACTTAAAAAGGACACCTTCGCAGGAGAGCCTTATCCCTTGAATGTTGAAGAACTATTTGGGTGGCCTTGACGAAAAGATTACATCTATCACCTAACAGCTATCCAGTGAATCCTTCTTGTCTTATGCAGCTCTGAGCTACTGGGGTATGCATGACTTTGTAATTTAGACCATTGCATGGCAAATTGTACCGCTGAGAGCAAAAAATGTACAATCTACTTCATTACTTTTGGGCTTCCTGTGTAGGAGTGTCACATGCAGTGGCATCGGATGACCAAAAAGTTCTGCGGAGCTAGCCCATTTTAAAATGCTCTTTTAGGTCCTTCTAACGAGCAGAATGAATAGTTTCGCCATTTTGTTAAAGTAGTAGCGTAACCAGGACCGGATTTACACCTCACTCGACCCTAAGCACATGAAGTGATAGTGCACCTTATGTGACATAATTCTACTGAAAATTTATGCGGAATTTAACTGAAAATTTATGCGGGTTCAGTTGTTTTACTTCTGAGCGGCACTTTTTTCACACAATGGGCTAAGTGGCCTGGTCACAAGGACCCCAAAATTGTTTTAAGGGGACTCACTGGACACCTGTTAGGAGACATATGGTAGCTTTCCATCAACGCAATCCAGTTTGTTCTTTTACGTGCACAGCGTATGGCTCTCCCGCACAAGGGGCCATGATTTAATGTTCCATACACAGGATGGCAGCTTTTCGAAGCACATCAATGTCCCTTACTGACCGAGGGTAGGGCAAGGAGTTTTGCCGAGATAAATCGGATGCTGGCCTAGCTAGGACTTGAACCTGGGAACTGCAGATTACGAGCCTGGCACACTTTCAACCGAGCCATCCCTCCCCAATGGATGTGGGAATTTTAATGATAAAAAATACAGTTTTGTTAATAAAGAGTAAAATTAATCTAATAGAATAATAATATACATAGCATATAACTTGTAATGCCGTCCCGTGGCCGAGTGGTTAGCACGCTTGGCTACTGATGTAAGGGACCTGGGTTCGAGCCCCGGGTAAGGCATGGATGTTCGTGTTGTTTTCTGCTGAGGTCCTGCCATCCTCTCAGATCTCCTACTGTGGCATATAAACTGACAGGCTCCTGTCAGACCTCTGTGGCAAGCAGCTGCTTGAGGGGGTATTTTATTTTTTAACTTGTAATATTCAGTAGGAGTAATATTCAAAAATAAAAGTTTTAATTCAAACATTTTTGCTCTTCCCATTTTTTGCTCTAGGAATGACAAAGTTATTCTACATTTTTAAAAGTATTTGAAAATATTTTCATGCTGTGTGAATTAAAACAACTCTATGAAAATCTCTCCAATTTTGGATTAAACATTTTGTAGCAAAATGCCACAAAAAATGGAAAATCTAAAAATGGAAAAAAATCTTCAAATACAGAATATTTAAACAATATTTGGTTGCCATATAAAGATTATGGAAAAAGAAACATTAAAAAATCAGTGTCGCTCTCATAAGAATTTACCATCAAATATAATAAATCATTTACTGAAATAGAGTAATTATTAAAGTTTGGGAAAAGTTTTTCACTTTGCACTATTTTTCAAACAGTGTTCAGGACAAATGTAACAACAGCATCTAATGTCGAATATTTCATCTTCAATAAGTCTTTAAATATTGAAAGAATGCTTTCTAAAATCAAAATTTTGATAAATTTGATTGAGATTTCCAATTCAACTTCTGCAACATTTTTCTGCAAAATGGCTTCTTTTCAAAATTACAGAGTTTTGAATAGGTTTTTCCAGTCACAAAACACAGTAGTGTACCAATACGTTTCATAATATAGTGTATTGCTTCACAATCCATTTCTTTTAAAAGTTCGTTTTCGATTGTCTAGAGAGAGTACTTTGAATGGAAATAATCACTCTCTGTGGATACTTGTAAGTAATTAAAATTAAGAAAGACCTAATTTGGTTGTTACTTAAACAATGCAAAGCTAATTTTGTACAACTACTACTTAATTAATGCGACGGTAATTTTGTTGTTACTTAAATATGCGACTGTAGAAAAGGACGAAACAGATCATGCGTAAATTCTGCATTTAAATCAGGTGTCTCCAACCTTTTAACTTCCCTGGGCCACATTGAGTGAAGATTTGACTTCCCTGGGTCACATTGAGTGAAGATGAATTGTTTTGGGTCGCACATAAAATATATAATATAGTTAATGTATATGAATAATAAAACTTCATTTATTTTCTTATGTTTTTTATTACAAAATTAAAAAAGGGCAACATAAAACTAGTGGGATATCAAAAACTCGCTGAAAAATCACATAACCATGTTGAAAGCTTATGTCGTAAACACGTAAACTTTACGATTTTGTGGGCCGCATTACTAACTGTCCAGGGCCGCAGGTTGGACACACCTGATTTAAATGCTGGTGCCCCCAAGGCAAGTGCCTAATGGGAAATCCGGTCTGTAGCGGAACCAACACCTCCTATAACAGAAGGCAAATGTACCAAATTTTTGACGTCACTAAGTAGTCCTACTATATAGACAATTCACATATTTTTAATTCTAATATTATTACTAGTGTGCTCTTGTGCTAATCTTTATACTGATGTTTATCTATAAATATATTTTATTTAGAAAAAAAATATTTTCATTCATTATCAAATATAATAACGCTAATTAAAACAAATAAATTTTCTTCTAAATAAAATATATTTTTAGATAAATATTAATATAAAGATTAGCACAGAATCCACCAATAATAATATTAAAATCAAAAATATTATAAGTGTTTATATGGTAGGACTACTTAAGGTGAGTCATAAATTTGGTCCTCTGGCTCTCTGTTATAGGAGGTGCTGGTGGAACTAACTGAAACGACATTCCAACATTTTATACTTATGGGAGATATTGTCATTGTTTTCAATCTTATTGCAATCGTCCTTTTGGAATTTCGATTTTTCAGTTGTTCTATTTTGTCCTTGTGTACCGTCGCATATTGGCCGTTGGCATTTCGATTTCACCATTTTTGACGCTTCAATTTCTTTCTTTTTTTTGGAGCTCTTTTCACAGGTAACTATTTTAAAGATGCGAAAAGCCTTACAATTATATGTTCAGTTTTGTTGCTTCTGAATATGTTAAATGTAATATATATTTAAAAATATAATGCTAAGGGAATCTGCCAAAATGTTGCACACCCAGTTATCAAAAATTATATTTGCTTTGGGTAGTATGGCGGTACTTAGGTTTTCATAATCTAAAGCAGTGGTCTCCAAAGTGGGGTGCACGTGAATTCTCATTGGGGTGGGCAAAGAAAATTTCATGATTCTTATCGTTTTATTTTTTAGGAAGATTTTAAATTTTCAGAAAAAAATTTGAAAGAAAATTAAAAAAAAACGAATATATTTAATTTTTTTGTAATTTTAGGAACACGAGACTCTGTTTAATTTCATAAAGATATCTGGGATGTCTTTGGTAAAGATTCATTCGCATCGCTGTATCACAAGGTGTCAAATCAAGAGTTTAAGAAATTATGAAAATATCTTCAGTCACATTATCCTTATTAAATTATATTTTTATGTTTATTTTCATCTCATTGTATTTCAGTTGTATATTTATAAATAAATGTATATTAAATATATATACATACACTGAGTTGCCAGTTTATTTGGTACACCACCCTTTGGCACTTAAATGATTCATTCCAAAACGCAATACGTTACATGACTGTGGTGTGCGGTATAAATCAAGAGACCATCTCTTCGAGCAGTTAGAGTTGGACTGAACGTCAGAATGGGCAAAACAAGCGACCTGAGCGACTTTGAACGTGGTATGATAGTTTGTGCTAAGCATTCTGGTTCTAGCATCTCCTAAATGGTCATCCTTCTGTACTTTTCATGCACAACCGTTTCAAGCGTTTACCGAGAATGGTGGGAAAAGCAAAAAGCTACCTGTAATCGGTGATCCTGTGGATGAAAACAGCTTATGTATCAGAGGGGTAAAGGGAGACTGGTGAGAATTGTGCAAGCGAACAGACAGGCAGAAGATGTTCAGGAGGTGATCTCCTAATGCACACTGAATTGGACCTTGCCGTGAATGGGCTACAGCACCTGTCAATCATGCCAAGTGCCAATGTTGTCAACGAAGAACACGAAACCGAATTTTCAGGGGTGCATAAGCATCGATACTGAACTGTTGAGGATTAGAAAAAGGTAGTCTAATCGGGCAGATCAAGGATTGCTAACACGGCTTGCAACACGGAGAATCGCGGAAATCGGCAGGCATTCCCATTACGTAAGCACCGCTCAAAGAGTACCTCAAGTCATCAAAGGTAAGTGTAATTATTTTCAACTATTTTTAAGAAATAATGAAGAGTAATTCTTCTTTATTCTTTACTGCCCTAGGTCCGGCTTTCACTCATTCCAAATTATAAAAGAATTTCCAAATTAGTAATGCTTTCCAAGCGAAATTTAATCGTGCTTCCCCCCCCCCCCTGTTTAGATACCATATAATCCTAATTTCATCGATGCACATTTGCTGAAATGATATACTGATGCTGAATGATACTGAGCAAATTGTGCTTATTTTCCATTAAAAACACAATGAAGTTATTGAACTCTGAATGATTTTCTATTGAGATAACATGGAACTCTTTCTATTTTTCTGTCCAGTATCTCTATATAATACCAGGGCTTTTTTTTCCTTCTGCATATACTGAGGTGTACCCAGTATCCACACCTATTTTCATCCATATAAAAATAAAATGTCATTGTTATTTTTTAGTTGAGAGTTTGCTAATAACAGTTTTCTAATGCACAGAACATTTTTGTTTACCCCATTTTTGGCTGAACTGTAAGTCCACAGTGTCGACAACAAAAGCAAAGAGCGAAATCGAGATATTGAATATCAGAAGGCATGACTAAGATTTGGGGTTTGTTAAAAACTTTTCTAAATATGATTGTGTTAACCTTTTGTAATATTAATTTGTACCTTCGTTCTAACTTCCCAGCAAATAAAATACAAGTTTATTAAAATATATGATTAAAAATTTTTCATGCGGTTGGATCATTTTTTCAACCCCCACCTCCTCTTCCCGACTCTCACAATAAAACTGTTGCAAATTTTTTTTACACTTTATACACTCAAGTGCTGGGGATGCGTTCAACTCTGTGAGCCTTTGCTGCTGCAAAGGAGTGGAGAATCGCACAAGGAGTGGAGAATCGCACACTCTTCAAGTTCTCACTTTACAGACCTCAAACTCGGCGAAAGGATAATCAACCTTTGCCGACACTGTGGTCCCCTTGGAATCGCACCCTCTCCTTCAGGGTTTCTTTCGAGTAAGACGGCGTCCTTTTGACGCGTGTCGAAATGACCTTCTTTGCTTAACAGCTACGCACAAACTGATGCTTCAATCTCCTCACCCTAGCCTCGTGCACGGACCCCGCGCCTCAGGCTAGTCGTATACCACCATAAACGACTTCTGGAACTGCTCTGATGCAAGCAGCAAGCTTCAGACCCGAAAACAACATCCTATGAGTCACGCACCCCCCCCCCCCCCATCAGTACTCAAGAACACACTTAATACATCAAATATCTACAATCTTAAAAATACGATAAAAATACATCAATAAATATATAAAAATAAATTAGAGGGACACGACAGCATTGCATCTTGCTTTTCATTGGCTTTCGCGATTAAGTGAAATAAACCACGATTGGACAATAAACTCTTCGTCGGAGATTTACCGCTCCATTCTTTATGCAAAACGGATTTTTTTTAATGCAATTAAAATCCTCTTTGCATTTCTTACATCAGTTAATGAGTAGTGTGCATAAACAAGCAACACCTTCGAATGGTAGTTAGGTGATGCCATTTTGTCCATTCATAAAGAACAAAAAACGGTAAAGCAAGATTCATGTAACAAAGTTTTATTTCACTCTATATGTGAAAAGAAAGAAAAAAGATAATGACGTTCTTCTGAATAATGTTGCGTTGGTTTTTTCACTTCATCGGAATTTATTGTGTTTGCGAGAACATACCAAGGAAACAAAGTGAAAAGATTCTCTTTAGATTTACGCAGAGGGGCTTAGAATACGTAAATAACTCAGGAAGCGTAGTTTTTAGAACAGAGTTCGTAACATATGGGGAGTCACAGACTTAACCGAATTAAAAACAAACAAACTGATATCTAGTGACAAGATAGCAAAAAAAAAAAGAAATATTAAGGAAATGAAGGAGAAGAGCTTGAGAGAGAGAGAGAGATGCAAGTGATTTCCGGTCAGCTTACGAGGGTTGACGTTGAATCTTACAATTAATGAGAAATTCTCTTGGAAGAAAATTTTCTTGCAGAAATTAAAAAGATTGCCTTCTATTCGTAGTTGGATGAAGTGTAAGCAACTAAACGAATAAGCTCTTATCCTCTAGGACTATTTCCTTAGCGAAATAAAAAGCTGAAAGAAGTGGACACGTTATATATATACTCAGCCTTTTTCATTAGTTTTCTGATCCTTTAGAGGGCATTTCTTTTTTCGAACTGCGTTTATAGAAAATAAAAACAGACGCAATTAAGGAATTAAACTTTTATCACAGGAGAAACATTCCTGTTCAGCAAAAGAAACGAACCCAACTCCCAGAATACCGTAGTGTTAGGATAATTAAAGTTTTTAGAGACTCTTGGCCTATTGCAAATAAAGAGTTTAGTGCATTAGTAAAGTTTTTCAGGGAAAAAAAAATTAACCAATGTCTCTAACTTTTTTTTTTTACTCTTAGATGCTAATTAGAATTTTATTTTCAAGCGAGGCCACAAAAATAATTCGAAAAATAATATATGCAATTCATTATTATTAACGAAACCGAGTGATTAGAGTGTTTGACTGCGAATCAAAGGGACTCGGTTCGAGACTTGGATAAGGCTGACTGTTTTTTTCTTTTGTTTCTGCTTAGGTTTCACCTTCTTCACCGATCTTTCCTACGGCATATTATGCTGAGTTGGGTTGTTTTAGCTCTGAGCGTCACCTTTTTTGCACACAATGGGCTAAATGGCCAAGTTACAATGACCCCGAAGACTCAGAGAAGGTTAGGGAAAGAGGTGGGGTCACTGGGAAGCTGTTAGGAGATAGATGGGATTCTCCAGCACATTCTTTAAAGTGCACAGGGTATGGCTCTCCCGCACACAGAGACACGGTTTTGCATCCCATCCGACGGAAGGCAGCCTTTCTAAGCCCATTGGGTCCCCTACTGAACGACAGAAGGGCGGGGAGTTTTGCGGAGATAAATCTCAACGCTAACCTAACTGGGACTCGAACCTGGACGTACAGACTAGGAGCCACCCCCCTCCCCGCATATTATACTGATAGTTCCCTGGAGACCCAGATGGCAAGTAGCTGCTTGAACAGTAAGTTACTTATTTATACTCTTTATTAGAGATAAAGTGAAGCAGAATCGACCAGTAACGTATTCGGGCAAGTGAAAACGTTTTTGCGGTCTGTAAAAGTGTGAGCTTTTATAAAAATGCGCCTATAATTTACCATTATGGTGGTTTGCTCTTAGTAATAAATTAGTCAAAATTTTCTTAATCGGAAATATGAAATTTTTACAATTACTTTACATTTTGAAAATCAATTAAAGATTTTCTCCCTTTTTTTTTCGCCAGTGCCAATTTTTTTTTTATTTGTCGTATCTCATACTTTGAAAAAAAAAAATGTTTCATATTATTGCCAAACTTTCGAAATAATGGTATCGCATTTTTCAAAATTTCGTTTTCTGTTCACTTGTAAAACAATAGAACAAACAAACAAAAAATTAATACAGCAGTAAACTTCGCTCAAGGGTAGGATGACGTTCTTCAGAAAGACGGCTTCGTTAAGCGAGATGATTTTTCTCATAAGAAATAACGATAATGGATGCTCTCCTGACGTTTGACGAGTTTATTGATGTGTGACTTGTTCATTGATAATAAACTCTGACTATAAGAGAAAGCTAGAGGGGGAGGAGGGAGGAGGAGGCCATGGCCCCTCTTTAAAAACGTTAAATAGAAGAAACGGAGGGGAAGAAACGTTAAAGATATTTATTATGAAATGTTGGAAAGAAATATTAAAATGGGTGAAAAAAATTACCTACCGGAACGATTACTCTGATGCGTTGCTCGATCCAGCCACTTCTCGTCTCTCCCACTACTTAATTTTTTGGTCGGGGGCCTACCTTGCCTAAACGTTCTTTTGATATACCATTGGATCTGCTTCATTAATAAAACTTTGTTATTTCCCTTATATACTAATAAAACTTATTTCACTATTTCATTATATTATTTTTTCACTAATAAAACTTCAAATATAGATCTAGTATACATATTTAATGTTTCTTTCACTTTATTCATTATAAATTCAGAAACCATAAATGTTTACCGAAATAATAAGCAATATTGCACCCTACAACTTCAATTGATACTGCTTACATTTCGGTAATAGTTCCATTTGTAAAATCTCAATTTAAACACATACAGGTTTTATTACACACTCCCAATAAAAAAATGTAACTTAAGAATAAACATTCAAACTAATTCCTTCTTTTATAATCTGTGTTTGAATTGTTTTCCACAAAACGGCGGGCACAAGATAAAATTTGAATAGAAATATGTGCTCTGTATCTATCAGTTTACCTTTCTGCTTGGCCATCAATTTTTTTGTATCTTTGTTTCAGTTTGTTTTCAGTTTTTTTTTTATTAAACTACATATCAAATAAAAAAAATATTAAATAAATAACATTCTTTGGTTCTGTCTTTTTCCACAACAATATTTTTCAGTTTTTACCGAAAGCTAAACAAATAAGGGGGAAATTAAATATTTGCCAAGATTTAGACGTGGATTTATCGAATGAATGATGATGTGGCAGAAGGGAAATTCTAACGATAAAAAATTTTGAAACCTTCAAATGTGTTGCAAATAAAACTGGTCTGCAAAAAAAAAATATTTTTTTCCATTCCTTCCAAAATTTGTCTGATTTTTATGTTTTTGAGTGTGTTGAATCCGAATCTGACAGCCGATTTGTTCTATCACCTACAGTTTTCTAGAGAGATATGGGTTTAATTAAAAAAAACACTATTTTACTCAGAGAAGATTAATTTATGGATGTGTGTGTCGTTTTTCTGCTGAGGTCCTGCCATCCTCTCAGATCTCTTACTGTGGCATATAAACTGACAGGCTCCTGTCAGACCTCTGTGGCAAGCAGCTGCTTGAGGAGGTATTTATTTTTTTATTAAATATTTATAAACATCATAAAAAGTTAAAGTTGACACTTATAAATCCTGATACATGTAAATATTTATACAAAAAATATTTTGTTGTTTTCTGTCGCTTATATTTTATTTCTGAAGCCTCTCGTTCCATTTGCCGCTATATACTTTTTCCATTTCGTGATGTCTTGATGGAACCTTTCTCCATGCTCATTCAAGACCGCTCCCATCAATTGAAAAAAAAATTCAGGTGTGAACGTAAGAAATGCAGCTTTAGCGACATATTATATTCTAGTACTCTATATGCTCTCCCAAGAAAATAATGTCAGATAAAAACATTTGGATGCCAGATTCGGATTTAGAACTCTCAAATCTATAAAGTACACCCATTTTTTTTTTTCGAGTAAGGATTTTCATGCAGACCAATGTAATGAAATAAAGGTAAACAAGCTACAGGTATTTCGGAGGGGAAAAAACGTTCTAAGAATGACTTTTTTTCTTTGAATGTAGTATTGTTCATTGCATACGCATCTATAATACACGTATTTCAGATAGATTATTGTTAAGCCAATAGGTATTATTTAAATATGAATCAGTGTGCCATAGATTTTTATTTTCAAAAAATTGTGAATTTACATATTTCCTTGTCCCTATGTTATTTATAAATTTGGCAGTCTTTTTTCACATATAAAAAAATCATGATATATGTTTTCCCAAACACAAGTATCTTTTACTTATAATAAAGGTTACATAAAATCTACGTTAAAAATAACAGGGATATAAAAAGTAATATTTTTCGATGAAAGAAATAATAAAAATAGTTTGGCTGTCCTAAAATTAAGCCAATGCCAGGTCATGGCTTACTTTGCCTTTATGTAAATCCATTGTTGTTTCCAAAGCCTTTTAAATGTATTGAGACCACCATTTACAATAATTAATTCATTGTCAAATTTTATTCTAACCAATGTTTTCCATCGATGAACTTCAATTTGCCTCATTGCTAAAAGTTGAAATACGGTAGCACGAGATGAAGCGTTACTTTTTTAAGAGCATAGCTTGTACTTCTAAACGAAATTAATATTTTAGCATTATGATATATATATAAGTATATTGCGTATGAGCCGTCCCGTGGCCGAGTGGTTAGCACGCTTGGCTACTGATCTAAGGGACCTGGGTTCGAGCCCCGGATTTAGGCTATGGATGTGTGTGTTGTTTTTCTGCTGAGGTCCTGCCACCCTCTCAGATCTCCTACTGTGGCATATAAACTGACAGGCTCCTGTCAGACCTCTGTGGCAAGCAGCTGCTTGAGGGGGTATTATTATTTATTATTATATTGTGTATGACAATTGGAACATTCGTAGGAATCGGAAGAACCCCAAAATTTAGATTATTGTATCTAGAACAGGAGTCTCAAACATGCTCCTGCAGTCATTTGGTGAGAACCAATAATTTTTATCAAAATGATACCTAACTCTGGCTTGGCTTCAATACGATGAGATCACCCGAGTATGGGGAATATAGTGGCATTCGGTCGGAGATGAAGCCTAGTAGGGAAATATAGGGTTATGTTTTCGGTAATAAAACTATGCAACCTTTTAATACTAAAACCACAACGTAACTAATTATGTTTTCTTATTATTACTTAAAACGAAATGCGACCCGTCTTATATTGAGAAGTAAGGTATCTGAGACTGGTTGTGAAAACTATTTGTGGGCAAATGAATTCATTTATATTTATATTAGTTTTTGATGAAACATATTTAAATATGCCACGTATATAAAGAAGTTCCATGAAGACTTTTCGATTTCATTTGTTATGGTTTCTGTTACTCCAACGTTACCAGAAAAAAAGAAGAGAAACATCAGAAAATAACGTGCTTTGGTCCAAAGAAAAATGCTGGGTGAGCTACATCAGATCAATACGTGGTGGAGACCTGTGAGGTTCCCTAGGACGTTGTACGGGGAAGGCCATTTCCCATCGTCAGAAGAGGCAGAGGACAAGACGAACTGGAGCTAAGGGGATTCGCCAGGTACACGATGGCATCGATTTTATTGGCTCTTGTCTTATGGCCTTTGTTTTATTAGGTATTCATTCCAAATAGCTGGCAGTAAAGTTTCTGCTCGTCTTTGGCTCTGTTAAACGTGACCTTTCCATCGGGTGCTTTTATTCTGAAAGAGCAGAAACTAAAACAAAGTTAGAGGAAGTCAATCCAAGAGTTTAACCTTTGGTCAGCAATTGAGAAAGCTTAACTATAAAATAATGGGTTAAAAAAAGGCGTATTTAACTGATACTTATCAATAATGTATACTATCGAATTTGAAGATGGAATTTGAAAGGATATTGAGGAATGGAATATAAATTAGAAATCAGGTATTTGTATCAACATTTAATGGCATTTTTTTTGAAAAATTAGTATTTATATGATATTTAATGAAACAGTGTACTTACGAATCAACTCTATTTTGTCTATGTAATAGTGTACAAAGTTAAATTTTCTGTTAAAAATGAGATTGAACCATACATAGTGTAAAGGAGAACCCCTCTTTACTATATCTATGGATTAAACACGACTTTTACTAGTCTGAAAGGATTTTCTAGAAAAGCCAGATCTCATTGCTGATCCAAACAAGTCGCGAGACAGATTGCAGTAAAATGGCAAGAATAAAATTTTTATCGAAATAATAAAAGTAATGCATTCCTAAGTCAAAGTTTATTGCATAAAATCTCTAAGTCATAAGCATCAATACAAATGAACTTTGCATGAAAACTGAAATTTATTTATACGAAAAAGATGACAGACAGATGGCCATAGAGTGTAGCTGGGAATGAGTCCATACCTGGGAACAGCTGCAGTAAAAGAACCTTCACTTGCAATTTTAAGACAGCCGCTAGCTGCTGATCCTATGATGACGAGGATTAACATTAACAATAGAGGATAATTGATCAGCGGCAGGTATCCGGGATCCCACCAGGCTCAAGACAATTTTTTCTCTATACCTACGTCGACTTCAGCGTAATGGTGTTCAAAGCGTTGTAACTAAGAGATACTGTCGCTCAAAAGTGTATCCGAACACTACGGTTGATTACAAAATTCAGAAAAAATATCTGGCAACGATTTTTTTAGAAATTAGTGAGCTGGCAACCTTCGTGTCACGTGACGAAGGTTGCCAGCTCACTAATTTCTAAAAAAATCGTTGCCAGATATTTTTTCTGAATTTTGTAATCAACCGTAGTGTTCGGATACTTTTTTGAGCGACAGTACTCTAGATATAAAAAAAAAGCTAATAACTGTAACTAATAATGTGTCTATAAATATAACTTGTTGCAGATGACGATTTTATAAAAGCCGGAATTTTCTCTTATCTGTTTATTCTTTTTTGAAAATAAATATCAACTAAAACCATTAGTTGATTTTATATTGGATTGACAATGTAATAGTCTCTCTTGACACTATGCCTGCCACTGCCACTTCATAATATGAATAATATCTACAAAAAAAAAAAAAATCTTTACCAGTAAAACCGAGTCGATAATCGTGTGAAACGAAACTTGCTGCATTTTCATGACTATGTAAAATCGAAACCGTGTAAATCGAGGGATGGGGGAATTTTAATGTCCTTTCTCATTTAGAGGGCAGAGGCTAGCGGAGAAAATCTCAACGCAAGTATAATGAGGATTCGAACTGAGGAACATCAGGTTACGAGACTGGAAAACTCAGACTCTGCCAACTCGCACCCAACTGTGAGGAATAAAAAAATTAGCTGAAATAATAATCAGTAGTAATTACTTCTTATAACTTAGAAATAACAAGGTTAATTAGCATAATAAAAATTAGTTGTAATTAATAAATCAATTGACAGATCTCGCTTTGCTAACTGCCATTGAAGAGACCGCAAAGTAATTATTATCTATAACTTAGTGCTAACAAGGTTAATTAGTTAATTAGAATAATAAATAATTAGTTATAATTTTTAGTTGTTACAAGGGTCAATTTAATATTTAATTGAAGGATGACCTAAACTTATTTTGCATATTATCGAGCAGCTACTGTGTGTCCGAATTCTGCGCCTTTGCAAAATATACAGAAGGAAAAAAAATGCTTTATGGGTGAAAGAATTACATATCTTTTATCTAATATTTTAAACATTTTACAATTGCATCAAGCAATAAAATGTATGAAATATAAAAAAAAAACGTTGATTTTTGAATTGCGAAAGTGACAAAATTTTTGTTATCTGATGAAACGTTTCAAAAATTCTCGTTACATCCTAAGTGATAACCGATTTCATTTCATGAAACTACTCTGAATGGTTAATAAATTAAAGAGCATAATTTATTTTAGTTCGCCTCTGTCAGGGGTTTCAGAAAGTTGGGAAATAACAAAGTGAAACTTTCAGCGTTGTCCAACATCAAGAAAATTGTGGATAATGTAAACGATCCATAGTTCCATTACCGATAGTTGCGAAATATGAGTTTTAAAATATTTAATATGTAATTATTTTAAACGATGAATACTACGTGCTACTTAAAGTTTTTTGGTTATTAAAAGCATATTTATGACTGGGGAAAGACTAATCAATATAGCCTTAAATGACGAATTATCGCGCACCACTACCATCTTGCAAATATCATTAAAAACACAATAAATGACACGGAGACTCGTGCTTCAGGAAAACAAGATAAGCTGCTTAATGTGTAATTAAAGAGAAATCACAAATTTAAGTGGAAGAAAGTGCGTACTGAATAAAATTGGAAGCAAAAACACAAACTGAATCAGCACTCCAGTTTGCTTTTATCTGCTTCTATAGAATACGCATCTATGATGAATAGGCATGTCTATGAATATGATTTACTGTCTTCTTTTACTCTCATTGTCAGAAGGGGCCTAACAGTGATTCTCTTAAGGAGCAGTGTAATAAAAAGGAAGGAGATTAAAATGAGTCTGCCCCTATCCCTTCACAAGGTCGTGCTTGAATTTATATTTCATGAGAATTGTTTGAGGCTAATTAAACTAAATTATATATACATATGTATATTCCTGAGCTGGACTCTTAAAATATTATAGCACTGGTAGCAACAAGTGTACGCAGTGAATTAATACAAGCAGTCTTTAAGCCTATGTTACAGTGCTGAGATCACAGATATAGTAAAGGAGAATTATATAGCGCACTGGCAACAAAACCAGACCTCAGTACCTTACTAGCGATCACCATTTTGGTGGCAGAAAAAAATCATTCACGAAAGCAATTCCTATTTATTGAAATAGGTAAAATATTATAGAATTGGTATTAAAATGAACTATATCTCATGGGCGATAAATCTGGATAATATAGAAAAAAAAAGAAATACACTTGCACTTTGAAGGATTTCTTATTGCTTTTTATTTGAACTTTGAATGATAGAATTTAGCAATAAAATTGATTTGCAATATTTCTTCATCATTTAGCCAACGGCAGTACCAAGCTGAAAACACCGGTTCTCGTCCGATCACCGAAGTTAAGCAGCTTTGGGCGCGGTCAGTACCTGGGAGGGTGACCACTTAGGAACACCGCGTGCAGTTGGCAAAAAATTCGCTGAGGAACCGCCATCCTCACAGATCCCTCCACTATGGCGTATTAAACAGACAGGCTCCTGTCAGACCTCTGTGGCAAGCAGTAGCTTAAGGAGGTATTTATTTATTTATTTTTATTTATATATAAGAGATGGGGGATGGATTGAATGCCCCAGTGGTAGAGAGGGGGAAGTTATGAGCAAATGGAGACGTTTGCTGTAGTCCTACAGTATACTTGCTTTACTTTCGAAATGCTTTTAAAAGTAACACTCAGTATGAAATGACTTAGGTATATTAAAGAGTGACTACAGCTGTTCTATTTGCATTAATTGTTTCTTCTATACAGCACGCTTTATTCTATTCAAGTATAAAATAAATACCCCCCAAGCAGCTGCTTGCCACAGAGGTCTGACAGTTTATACGCCATAGCAGAAGGTCTATGAGGATGGCGGGATTTCAGCAGAAAAACGACAGAAACTTCCATGCCTTACCCTGGGCTCGAACCCAGGTCCCTTAGATTAGTAACTGAAGCAAAAATCAGTATAAGTCAAAAAGTTGATTTTTAGGAAACAATGAGTTACTACAGTGTTATTCATTTAGAGTAATTAGGCAAGTGTGAAAAAAAATCCACCCATCAGCCTCTCGGACTCGAACTCAGGATCTCCCCTCCCGGACTTGAACTCGGAAGACAAGTAAGTACTTTCTATATTTTGCAGTGTAAAAATCTACTTATGCAAGTGTGAAAAATAACCTATTCATTCGCCTGATGATGAATGGATTTTTTTTGGTTTTAGGATCTCCATCCCGAGTTCGAGTCCGGGAGGCGGATGAATGGTTTTTTCCTCACACTTGCATGAATAGATTTTTACACTGCAAAATATAGAAATAACTTACTTGTAAAAAGATTTATTGCTTTCTTTCACAGCTCTAATGGAGCAATTAATTGATATGCAAGATTTTACCATCTTGCCGATGAAGCAAAACGTTAAAAGACACTTTATCAGCTATACTGAAATGAAACTAGCAAAATTTAATGCATATACAAATGCTAATACGAATTAAAGATCTACCATTTGGTGGAGAACTTGGCTCATGGTTATAAACATTTTTAGTCTCAAGTTGCCATTTGGAAAAATTCTGATAATGTACTATCTAGTTCCCATTTTTACTATATCTATGAAGTAGACTATCCAATTTTGAAATCGCTATTAAATAAGGTCGAGTGGTTAGTGGCTTGTCTACTGATCAAAGGGACCTGGGTTCGAGCCCCGGATAAGGGTTGGGTTGTTTTACCTTTGAGCGGCACTTTTTTGCACACCATGGGCTAAATGGCCAGGTCACATGGACCCCGAAGGCTCAGAGAAGGTTGGGGGAGGGGACCCACTGGAACAGCTGTTGGGAGACAGATGGTAGCCTCCCGTCAAGGCCATCCAGCGTGTTCTTTAACGTGCACAGGGTATGGCTCTCCCGCACACGGGGCCACGGCTTAACGTCCCATCCGACGGACGGCGGCCTTTCCAAGCCCATCGGTGTCCCCTACTGACCGTGGGCAGGGCGGGGAATTTTTGCGGAGATAAATCTCAACGCTGATCCAGCTGGGACTCGAACCTGGGAACTACAGATTACGAGCCTGGCGCGCTACCGACTGAGCCACCCCCGGATAAGGCATGGAGGTTGGTGTTGTTTTTCTGTTGAGGTCCCGCCATCCTCATAGACCTTCTATTATGGTGTATAAAACTGACAGGCTCCTGTCAGACCTCTGCGGCAAGTATCTGCTTGAGGATATTTTTTAAAACATTTTTATTAAATACATTAAGGTTGGAATGACAACACAAATTCCCGAACCTTCCGACAATCATTAAAAATGCTTATTTTTTGGTAAAGTGATTAGTGACGGAGAAAACTACAAATATATTAAACCTGACCACTCAGTCGTGTCCACATATTGGCAAAATCTTTAGTAAAATAATGAATTCTGACATATATATATTTATTAATTATATTCAGATCTGGAAGGATAACTGAATTTTTTGATATTATAGTTAGTTACCTGTCCAATCTCGTAAGGTTTTCTTTTGTTGTTGTTCCGTAACCATTGCATTGGAGCTACACTTTTAGTACATTCAATAGTCCAGAGATGGCACTAGCAGTACTGATTCCGCTACTGCGCACGGAGAGAATTACAAGTAAGCAACATAAAGCATCTGAAAAGGTTAAATTACACTTCCTGTCCAAAGAAAAAAAAAAGCCTCTGGATATGATGGTATTACAGTGACCATGTTACAAATTATTGCAAAATATAATTTACATGTCTTTACTTATTTAATTAATTTATCACCATGACAAGGAACATTTGTTGAACAACTAAAATATGCTTTAATTTCCCCAATTTGCAAATCGGGTGATGAACAATTGTTCACTAATTGTAGACCGATCTCATTGCTGTCGGTGTTTTCTAAATTAATTGAAAAAAATTGTTAAAAAAAGACTTGTGAATTTTTTAAATCAACATAGCTTTTTTTCCAAGACCCAATTTGGTTTTAGGGAGGGTAAAAACACTGAACAATGAATTCTGAAACTAACGGAAGGTATTTACAAAAGCATTGATGCGGGTAAAAAAACATTGACACTGTTTCTGGATCTACAAAAAGCTTTCGATACAGCGGATCAGGAAATACTGTTAAAAAGAACTCTTTGCCAGCGGTATAAGAGGACATATTCATAATTGGTTTAAAAGCTACCTTTTAGTAAGAAGTCAGGCGGTGAAAGTGAATAGGGAAATAAGTTCGTTTAGGGAAATTAAAAAAGGTGTACCTCAAGGTTCTGTATTGGGTCCCACTTTGTTCCTTATTTACATTTATCGACTTATGCAATTTACATATAAGAGGATCATTAATATGTTATGTCGATGATATAGCAGTAATTTATCATCAGATACTATTTTAGAAATGTAAACAAATGTAGAAAATGATCTTTTAAAAATACATAGGTGGCTATTTTTGAATAAATTAAATTTGAATATTAATAAAAGTAAGTTTATTCTGGATTGCTTAAAACAGATACTCTAACATCATGATATTTAATAGAAATTAAATATCATGATGTTATTTGCATTCTTAATCACAATTGTATATTCCCTAAATTAGAAAGAGTATATAATTACAGTTATTTGGGGGTTGAAATGGATTCTTCTTAAATTGGAGGACTCGTGCAAATAACATAACAAAATGGTTAAGGTATATATTGTTTAGATTTTATCATATTCAAAAAATAGTATATAAGAAAATTTTATTTTAGCAGATAAGAAATTTTCTACCTTCTACTATTTTTTAAAATCAAATTAAGCCTTGTTATTTCTAAGTTATAAGAAGTAATTACTACTGATTATTATTTCAGCTAATTTATTTTATCCCTCACAGTTGACAGTTTTCCAGGCTCGTAACCTGATGTTCTTTAGTACCATATTATGCCTGGGTTTATTCTAATATACAGCACGGTTTGTTTAGTTGGGGAGTTGATTATGATATTAATTTGTATAATTTATTTATGGTAAATAAAAATATATAAGTTAGTGTTCAATGTTAATTTTCCTATTTTAGACCCATCTATTTTATTTTATTTTCATCTTATTAGATATAATTTATATTATACAAAATTCTGTTGTTTTTACATCAAAATAAGCAATGGGTAGAGTGTAAACGCTTTGAATGCAATTTACGAGTGAAAGGAGTAATGTTTGAAATACCGTTGGCAAAGAAGAATATTCTCCAGAGGCACTTTGCTTATTTGGCACCAAAATTTTACAATTCTTTACCACTGAATATGAGAAATGAAAACAATTTGACTGTCTTCAAAAAGAATTTACATACACATACGCTAACTGTTATGAATTGTACTTTACGATCAATCGTTTAAATCTTTTATTTAAAATTAATGAATATCCTTTCTTTTATTATTGATGTATCAAGTTAATATTAAGAATTGATTGTTATTCCCATTATTGGTTGCCTAGAGTTTTAATATGATGTTGGTAATAAAAACAGAACCTGGACGGGCAGTTTAGCCCCTCGGTTTCGGCATGTAATAACTAAAATTATGTGTGGGTTTCATTTTTCTTGCTCTATTTTTGCTGGATTTGTGTATTTGTGTTTCCTCTATTGTTATTGTTACATGTATGAAATTTTGTGTCATTTATATTAATGTATGGATTATGAGTGGAAATAAATGCTACTACTAAAAAAAAGAGGTTAGATAACCTCATTGGCTATAACGCATACCGAGAAAAATCCAAGTGTATACTTATTAAGAAATAATTGATGCTGCCTACCAGGAGTAGGAATATTTAATTCTGAGGAATACAGTATGAAAATGAAAAAGAAATTTGTCGCTTCTAAGGATTTAAAAATATAGGAATGAAAAATCTCTTTCTGACACTGTAAGGTTTTACAGCCACGGGAGCGCAGTGTTGTAACCGACCCACGGTTTTCCATATACCTGACAGTTAAAAAAAGTATCAGAGCAAAGGTATGATATATTTTGTCTTAACTATACACCTGATGTAAACTACTTTATTTTTGTTTCAAGCAGCACATACATATATAATCATTTCAAAAAATGTTTTCACCTTCATTGCTATTAGCTTCGGGAATCATTTCGCTGAAGTTCAACAAGATCCGAAGACTTTACCGTGTCTAGTTATTTATACAGCAGGGTTTCTAAAGCTAACTGCTATTGTTTTTCCAATACATCTTGTTATTTGGGACGGGGGTGGCTCAGTCGGTAGCGCGCCAGGCTCGTTAAAGAACGCTGAGTGGCCTTGACGTGAGGCTACCATCTGTCTCCCAACAACTGTTCTAGTGGGTCCCCTAATCTTCTCTGATCCTTCAGGGTCCTTGTGCCTGGCCATTTTGCTCATCGCGTGCGAAAAAAGTGACGCTCAGAGGTAAAACAACCCAACCTTATTATTTATCATTATTAATAAAAATGTGATTAAAATGAATAGTAAAATTTTTACAAAGAAATACTTTATGCAAAACCCTGTCAGACCTCTGTGGCAAGCAGTTGTTTGCCACAGAGGTCTGACAGGGTCCATGACAGAACGCCAAAGGAAAAATACCGCCGAGAAAAGCCGAATGCAAAAACGACAACTGTACATAACGCCGCCAACAAAAACGCCGCTAGCAGAAACGCTGAAGATCAAAATGCAGACTATGCAAAACGCTGAAGATCAAAATGCAGCCTATGCAAAACGCCGAAGATCAAAATGCAGCCTATGCAAAACGCTGTAGATCAAAATGCAGCCTATGCAAAACGCTGTAGATCAAAATGCAGACTATGCAAAACGCTGTAGATCAAAATGCAGACTATGCAAAACGCTGTAGATCAAAATGCAGACTATGCAAAACGCTGTAGATCAAAATGCAGCCTATGCAAAACGCTGTAGAAGCCACCTACAAAAACGCCGACCAATAATTTCCTTCGAGTACTTTGTTTTCAAATAACTATTGCTACAGATCTATATTGTTTCAGTTATGCTACAGATCTATATTGTTTCAGTTATGCCACAGATCTTAATGTTTCGCGCTTGGTTTGTGTATTTGGTAAAATTATTTTAAGAGATAAAAAGTATTTTGGATCGGATAGGTACTGACAAAATATTTCAATTCGCACTTTACGAATCTCCAAAAAATTTAAATTGTGCTTTCTAACGGTGGAAAAAATTCGAAAATTCCAAAACTTTGAATTAATATTGCGAACGATGTATTTATGCTGCAAATTCAAAATTTCGGTGGTAGAATGTAAAGATTATGAGGTTTGCATTGGCAACAATGAGTTGGGCCTTACTCTAGGGGTCGAAAACGTTACAGTGCACTAAGTTACCGTGAGACGAAGCTGTAGACGAAGTTTGGGGTCATAGTTCTTACCGTCTAGGTTGGGTTTTACCTCTGAGCGGCACTTTTTTTTTTGCATACAATGGGTTAAATGGCCAGATCACAAGGACCCCGAAGACTCAGAAAAGGTTGAGGGAGGAGACCCGCAGGATATATTCTAGGAGACAGATGGTAGCCTCCCTCCAAGGCCATCCAGCGTGTTCTTCAACGTGCACAAGGTATGGCTCTCCCGCACATGGCTTAACATCGCGTCCGACGGACGGCGGCCTTTTCAAGCCATCAGTATCCCCTACAGACGGTGCTACCGGATCAACGGAATTGGTGTACATAATGTGATAATGATCAGGGCACAAGGACTGACGGTGGGAAGGGCGGCGAGTTTTGCGGAGATAAATCTTAACGCTGATCCAGCTGGGACTCGAACCTGTGAACTGTAGATTACGAGCCTGGCGCGTTACCAACTGAGCCCCCCCCCCCATCTGACCGTCTAGGAGATGTCGAACAAACAGATAGACAATTTCTCAATTTCATATTTATAGATTATTTGAAGAGCTCCTTCCGTCTATATAGGTGGTTAGTTTATATTTACTGCATTTCAATATTAATTATATCTTGATTACTTAGTATATTTTTCTTTTCTTAATTTGAAGTCTTTATTTTGATTATTTAGATATGTAATTTAATTATATGCCGTTTGTTCTCAATGTACTCATTAAACGCGAAGACACTGCTGACGAGATGTTTTCCCACTGCATATCTGCACTTAAAAAAACGCGAAAAAGAAATGTATAAAATAAAATTAAATGAAGATACATTTTTAATTACGATTTGTCAGCGCAAACTAACCAAATTGTATTTTCTGCTTTGAAATGCGCGTTAGAAATGTTTTTCCCCCCTGAAAACATCGCTTCGCCTTTTGCTATTCGCAATAAAAAGTAAAATTAATCTATTCTCTTCAATTATAATAAGCAAGTTCATGACTACAGCATCATTAAACCTTTTTAAATGACAATAACACTGCAGTCGAGTTAAGACTCCAACGGGAATAGGCTACTTTCGAACGCATGCTGCTTAAGTTTCGACAGTATCTAGTGATTTCGTTAAACGCGACCTACTTTGCAATTATTTTAATCTGTTAGTTTAATTAGTTCTCTCCTAACGAAAAGTTAATTTCAGCTTATGAATTTCTCTCTTACGCCACGAAAAAGCTTTTAGCTGATGCAATAAGTCTTGAATATCTGACGACGAAGAATTGCTTCGAGAGTTGGATACGTCCAAAAATGCAATTTCCTGGAAGGCGAAGATGACGATTGAAAGGAACACAAGTTGTTATGAAATTAAATTCCTCGGAGAATCGGATTAAGCTAAACGAAGATGAAATTTATTATTCCGCTGACTGATATGAGTGTTAAGTGATATGCCTTTGCTTATTAATCTTAGCAAAGTACAAAAAAAAAGGAAAATACTGAATGACTAGAAAATGTTCAAGCAAATTAAACAGTTGAATAAACAGATATAAAATAAATTGAACTGGACTGCACTTTTGTGTATATAATGCAATAATGGTTAGGTCGCAAAGACCCAAAGGGTTCAGTGGATCAACGGAATTTGGGATTTGTTGGGTTGTTTTACCTCTGAGCAGCACTTTTTTGCACACCATGGGCTAAATGGCCAGGTCACATGGACCCCGAAGGCTCAGAGAAGGTTGGGGGAGGGGACCCACTGGAACAGCTGTTGGGAGACAGATGGTAGCCTCCCGTCAAGGCTATCCAGCGTGTTCTTTAACGTGCACAGTGTATGGCTCTCCCGCACACGGGGCCACGGCTTAACGTCCCATCCGACGGACGGCGGCCTTTCCAAGCCCATCGGTGTTCCCTACTGACCGTGGGCAGGTCGGGGAATTTTTGCGGAGATAAATCTCAACGCTGACTCAACTGGGACTCGAACCTGGGAACTACAGATTACGAGCCTGGCGCGCTACCGACTGAGCCACCCCGCCCCGAAATTTGGGAACACAATGTGATAATGATCAGGTCACAAGGACCCAAATGGTTCAATGTATCAATGAAATTTGGGTACATAATGTGATAATGATCAGGGCACAAGGACCCAGAGGGTTCAATGGAGTTTGTGTGCATAATGTGATAATAATCAGGTCACAAGGACCCAAAGGGTTCAATGGATCAACGGAATTTTGGTATATAATATGATAATGGTCAGGCCACAAAGACCCAAAGGGTTCAATGGAGTTTGTGTGCATAATGTGATAATGATCAGGGCACAAGGACCCAAAGGTTTCAATGGAATTTGTGTACATAATGTGATAATGATCTGGTCATAAAGACCCAAAGGTTTCAGTGGATCAACGGAATTTGTGAACATAATGTAATAATGGTTAGATCACAAAGACCCAAAGGGTTCAGTGGATCAACGGAATTTGTGAACGTAATGTAATAATGGTTAGATCACAAAGACCCAAAGGGTTCAATGGATCAACGGAATTTGTGTAAATAATGTGATAATGGCCAAGTCCCAAAGTGTTGTCAATTGATCCGTTCTCCTGACCAGCTGGGTATGGAAGGGATCAATTTGAGTGGGTAGCAGTAAGGATTCATTTGATTGAGAAGGTGAGGAATCTGGATAAGGGAAGAGACCCACTTGACTGGGAAGGGTAAGGATCTGGGTAGGGGAAGAGATCCATTTGATATCTGTTAGGAGGCAAATCTTTGAGAAGTACTTTTGTGCACACTTTGTGTTAAATGATCAGACCACATGAACCCAAAAGATTGAGAATTGAGTCGGAGAAGGAATTCACTTGACAACTGTTAAGAGGCAGATGAAATCCTCCCTTTAAAGTTAACAGGAATAAGGCTCTTCTATGCGAACCACGTTCTACCGTCCCTTCCGACGGATGGCGCTTTTCGAAGTCCATAGGTCCATAACTCCTAGTGGAGTTTAGAGGTGAAATTAAATAGAATTTGGACAAGACGCAAAAATACAGTGAGAAAAACGACAGTCTATTACATCCGGGTAGTATTTTACCAACGGATTGAAGGAATTGGGGTAGGGGATTGAATCTCGTTATTAGTCTTTCATTTCGGTAAAAATGATAGTCGAATCTTACTAACCCTGAATACTTGAACTTGCTTCTTACACGGGCATAAATTATGATAAAGTAATTCTGGTTAATTTGAAATTATTAATCCGAAAATCATATAAAATATATGAAAATATTTAAAAGATACTTTAAAATATCAGATTTTTCTATTTTTTATTAAAAGAAATTTTGAATGATATAGTAAAAACGATTTAGTGTTCTACAATTAACACATTATTTACAGTTGTTTGACATATAAATTGACAATGTCATGTATATTTGGGGCCTTCTAGGTCAAGGGCAAAAGGCTCTCCTATATCTGGGAATGATGCTGTAGTTGTACAAGGGACTTTGGTGGACTCGGGCACACCAGAAGAAATTACTTTGCGGAGTGCCTAAAGGTACAGTCGCTCAAAAAAGTATCCGAACACTATGGTTGATTACAGAATTCAGAAAAAATATCTGGCAACGATTTTTTTTTAAAAATTAGTGATCTGGCAACCTCCGTGTCACGTGATTACAGAATTCAGGAAAAATATCTGGAGCGTGTACAGCAACTGTACACGCTCCAGTTACCGTTCACAGCAAACTGGAGCGTGTGCAGTTACTGCACACGCTCCAGTTTGCTGTGAACGGTAACTGCACACGCTCAATATTTCCGTGAGTGAGCCCACACGATCTAGTATCAAAATAATATGACCACCTACAATCGCTCAAAAAAGTATCCGAACACTATGGTTGATGACAGAATTCAGAAAAAATATCTGGCAACGATTTTTTTTTAGAAATTAGTGATCTGGAACCTTTGTGTCACGTGACACGAAGGTTGCCAGATCACTAATTTCTAAAAAAATCCTTGCCAGATATTTTTCCTGCATTCTGTCATCAACCATAGTGTTCGGATACTTTTTTGAGTGACTGTACTGATTATTTTCCGGGAGCAGTTCATGAAAATTTTCTTGAAAAAGTTTGGTATATACCCGAAGGCATTATTCGCAATATTTGAATACTGCTCATTCCCTCGAAAACAATTCAGCAAATCGAGAAAAAAAAAAAAATTTGTTAATTACTTTAATGTAAATCTAATTTTATTCATTCAAATAATACATGTATATGTATATATATATATAAATGTTGGACCTGCAAAACACAGTATTTTACTTTAAAGGTGAATAATTATAAGGCGAATAATTATTCTTTAAGGCGAATAATTATAAGTCGATATTTCACTGCGTTCACCATGTTTCATTTGCATCCTTGATCTAAAACACGGTTTAAAAACTTTTCGTCTTTGAGCCCTACATCACACTGTCCCAACAAACTTCCATTTTTCTACATTAATCACGCCATTTCTTCTTTCAAACAGCAACATTCATTTATTTCCTACAATCACAACTGCATTTAGAAATTTCTAACTTGTTGTCTTACTCCATTTTTCTGCCTCGGAGATTTATTATGCTTTTTTACTACAGGGTGTTTCAAAAAGGACGCAACTCTAAATATAAGAGAGTAGAACTTACGTACATATACATTTCATGCCATAATATTAGTCAGTTGGCATCACTGTACTTAAGGTTAACAGCCTTTAGCAGTTGAAATGACCTTGTCACGCGCTAGTCTCACTCAAGCATTCATTCCTTTGTGTTGTGTCAGCTATGTCGTTTTCCAAAAACGAACGTGCATTTATTATTGAGACTTATTGTGCGTAGAAATCTTACAAACGTATGAGAGAGGAGTTTGAGTTGAAGTTTTCTCAATCTGCAGTTCCCAACAAGTCGACAATATCTCGTTTGATTGATAAATTTCGTGACACTGGGTCTGTACAGGATCGAAAGAGCCCAGACCGGTCATCACTGTTAACTGCCGAAGTTCTTGATGATGTATCTCAGCGTTTAACTCGCTCACCCAGAAAATCCTTAAAAAGTTGTCTTCACAGGTTGGACTGTCACCAGCTACTGTTTTCAGGGCTACAAAGAAGTTAAAATCTGATGCCTACTGCATTGGTGTCGTTCATGAACTGAAACAACCAGACTATGAAAAACCTTTACGGTACTGTCATTGGTTTCGTCCTTTTGTTGATGAAAATGGAATTGAGATGTTGGACCGTGTTTATTTCAGTGACGAGGCTTGGTTTCGCTTGGATGGGTGTGTGAACAGTCAAAACATTAGAATATGGAGCAGTGAAAATCCTCACACTTTTCACGAACGACCATTACATGCACGTAAAATTGGTGTTTGGTGTGCAATTTCCCATCGTCGTGTGATAGGGCCTTTATTTTTTGACTCAACTGTAACTGGTGAAGTTTATCGTGACCTCATACAACAGTTTATTGCACTATTGAATGTGAATGAACGAGAGTGTTGGTTTCAACAAGATGGCGCAACCGCCCATACTGCAAATGACACAATGGTCATGTTGCGGGAATTTTTTGGTGATCATTTGATTTCAAAAAATTTGTGGCCCCCAAGATCCCCAGGTCTTACTCCTGCAGATTTTTATCTTTTGGGGATATCTCAAATGTGTAGTGTTTCAAAGCAATCCTCATACACTTGAAGGCTAACATTGAAAGAGAGATTTTAAACATAAGAAAACAAACATTACGAAAGGTGGCTGCAAATGTCATGAAACGGGTACGAACCTGCATCCAGGTTGCAGAAAATCACGTTCAACATCTGTTGCAAAGGTAGATATATATGTCTAATTTGCATCTTTTGAAATTTGTGTCTTTTGTCAATTTTAAATAGAAAAATACAACAGAGGGTTGCGTCCTTTTTGAAACACCGTTTAGTTTGCTGCGTTATTTTAAATACCTTCTTCCTACTTTATTCTTTCCACCAAAGCTTCCTCGAGACTTTCAATCCGAAATTCTCATCGGATTTTTCTTTTCTGTTGCCAGGTTCTCGCTTCACGGAATGGAAATAAAACAATTGTAAACCTATGCCGCACATTACACTTCACTACATTCTTCCGCCGTCTGAATTTGTTCATCGAAATGTGAAGCACGAAACAGCAGATCAAAGCATCGTGAAAATGACGATAGCAACTACGTTTGTGTTGTGTGCATCAGATTGGATAATTCATGAAGATTGCTACAACAATCCTTTGGTTTGTGATGTTATCGTACATCATCGCATTAATATTGCAGTTAAACTGGAGTTTGGTTTTTCTCGAAATATCCTAGCCACAAGCTGTGGTATACCCAAGACGACTGTGGTTAGAACTCCCCTTGAGGCTTCAATGCCATATACTCTCAGCGATCATTGAATTATGACCACTCAACCCAAGTTTTGTCAATGGGGAGTTAATTTCAAAGATCTAATACTTTTGAAATAAGCGTTTTATGGGAAAATGTGACTGAAATTATTAAAGATCTCAATCAAATCTAAATCTGGATTTTCAACACTATTCTTTCAGTATTCAACATGCATGGATGTTTAAACATTTAAGAACAGCCATGTGTTCTAAGAATTTTTTTTACCAAAAGAATTAAACGAATATTGATGGAATTATTTACACACATTTTGAAATTAAATGGTTTGAAAGAAAAATTCTTATTTCAATTTCGATTTACTTCAGAGGCAAATTATATTGTCTAGCGTGTTTAGCATTGTTGTTGTTAAATATTCAAACTTCTGTAACTCTTTAAATACTGGAGGAGTATTTTTGGAAATCGATATTTAGATAAATTAAAGTTATCAATCTATTCTATCTTTAATCACATTTCCCATAAAATGCTTATTTCAAATGTTATAGAGCTTCTAAATTAGCGTCTTATTAACATACTATGGGCTAGGGTCATAATTCAGTATATTTTTAAGTCAGATCTCTAAAAACAGAGACTGAAGCATGTTAGATGAGACTTAAACATATAAAACTTCCCCCCCCCCCCTGGAATTTCTTTGCGAAAGAGATGACCGAATGTTAGTTGTCTGGTGTTTTAAGATGCAGTCCGTCTCAAGTGACAGCGTTTTAAAGAGACGCGGTTAAAGCATGAAATTGCTCTTGATGCTGATGCAGCCAAGTGTATTTTTCAGCAAATATTTACAATTGCGTGACAGGTTTGCGATAATTGGAATTTCATTTATTTATTCTTTATTTATGAATGAAAATAAGAGGAGTTTTTAACCAGAACAAATATTAAATCGGACGGAGCAACATCTAAAATCTGGGATTGTCCCTTCTGAAACGGGGTGAATGGTAACTACATCTTCAACGATTAATTACTTTCTATATTTCATATGTCTTTATACTCTGGCTGTTTTACCTTTGATCGACACTTTTTGTTTTACACACAATGGGCTAAATGGCCAGGTCACAAGGACCCCGAGGGCTCAGATAAGGTTGGGGGAAGGGTCCCACTGGATAAATGTAAGGAGACAGATGGTAGCCTTTCATCAGGGCCATTCAGCGTGTTTTTTAACGTGCACGGGATATGACTCTCTCGCACAAGGGTCCACGGCTTAACGTCACATCCGACGGACAGCGGTTTCTCCAAGCCCATCGATGTTCCCTACTGACAGAGGGCAGGGTAATGAGTTTTGCGAGAAATAAATTTGAACGCTGGCTCAGCTGGGACTCGAACATGGGAGCGCAGATTAGGAGTCTGGCACGCTACCGATTGAGCCACCCCCGCTTTTTATACTTTGGTTCTCAAAAGTTTAATATCATATTTTCGATAAAACGACTGTCTTTTTCACAGAAGAAAGATATCCACATCTTACCTTGCGTCTACCTGCCATCAGAAACATATAAAAATAAACCGAACATTCTTAAAGACTGGCCAAGTTCAAACGTTATGAAACGACGATCGAGAAAACATACAATAGTCAAAAGCCATGTTAATACAAAGAAGCAAATCAGAGACTTTTTAATGCTGTCCTTCTTATGGCTTCTGAATAAACAACTCTTCTTTTAGCTTGGAGATGAGATTCTTGCAGAATATCCAATGATTATTCTGTCGAATTTGCCATGGAAAAAAAATATTTATGAAAAGGAAAATGTATGTAGAAATGAGATGGCGAATAGGAAATTTTATTAGCCATGGTACAGTCGCTCAAAAAAGTATCCGAACATAATGTTGATTAGAGATTTGATTAGAGAATAGTTGATTAGAGATTTCAGAAAAAATATCTGGCAACGATATTTTTAGAAATTATTGATCTGTCAACCTTCGTGTCACGTGACACGAAGGTTGCCAGATCACTAATTAAAAAAAATCGTTGCCAGATATTTTTTCTGAATTCTGTAATCGACCATAGTGTTCGGATATTTTTTGAGCGACTGTAGGTGGTCATATTATTTTGATACTAGATCGTGTGGGCTCACTCACGGAAATATTGAGCGTGTGCAGTTACCGTTCACAGCAAACTGGAGCGGTTGCGGTTAATGTTCACAGCACATTGGATCGTGTGAGCTCACAAAGACCTGGATCGTGTGGGCTCACTCACGGAAATATTGAGCGTGTGCAGTTACCGTTCACAGCAAACTGGAGCGGTTGCGGTTAATGTTCACAGCACATTGGATCGTGTGAGCTCACAAAGACCTGAATCGTGTGGGCTCACTCACGGAAATATTGAGCGTGTGCAGTTACCGTTTACAGCAAACTGGAGCGGTTGCGGTTAATGTTCACAGCACATTGGATCGTGTGAGCTCACAAAGACCTAGATCGTGTGAGCTCACAAAGACCTAGATCGTGTGGGCTCACTCACGGAAATATTGAGCGTGTGCAGTTACCGTTCACAGCAAACTGGAGCGTGTGCAGTAATTGCACACGCTCCAATCGTGTACACGCTCCAATCAATACTGGAGCGTGTACAGCAACTGGCAACTGGAGCGTGACAGTTGCTGTACACGCTCCAGACAATCAATACTGGAGCGTATTGCATTGGACTGGCAATTGGCAACTGGCAACTGGAGCGTGTACAGTTGCTGTACACGCTCCTGGCAATCAATACTGGAGCGTGTACAGCAACTGGCAACCAAGCGTGTACACGCTCCAATCAATACTGGAGCGTGTACAGCAACTGGCAACTGGAGCGTGTACAGTTGCTGTACACGCTCCAGATATTTTTCCTGAATTCTGTAATCACGTGACACGAAGGTCGAAGGTTGCCAGATCACTGATTTCTAAAAACATCTTTGCCAGATATTTTTCTGAATTCTGTAATCAACCATAGTGTTCGGATACTTTTTTGAGCGACTGTATAAACCGAAAATAGAATGATAGGAGAAAGGAATTAAAAACTTTTGATTCAAAGTATAGTGTTTATGAAAAGAGAAACTAGAATAAGCGGGAAACAAAAATGAAAAGACACAGTGACATATGAGAAAAAAAAAAGATAAAGGTTCTGGGGTGGCGGGGGGGGGGATTAAGAGAAATAACTCAGTCTCGGAAGAAATTGGAAAAGAACAGTGTTCTTTGAATAAAGAGGGTGAATGTACAGCGTAGGATAATATGTTATGGATGAAAGGATAATACAGAGATGGCGAAGGAAAGGAAAAAGATGCTGATGATGATGAGGCAGAAACGATGACGAAACAGATGAAAGCGGAAGGAACTTCAGAGAGAGCAGGGGAAATAAAAGGATGCAGCAGAGAGAGAGAAAAGTTTAACATGAGATGAGACATTAAATAATGAAATCGGGATCAAAAGAGGATGTTCTGAAACGACTTTCTCTGCAACGACGAAGGAAAGTGATGCATTATTTATGAAACAGAGCAGATGGAAGAATGAGCAGAAGAAGAAAGGACATCTCTGTAGAGGAAATACAGCGGAAACAGTAATTATTATATGAAAGTCGTACAACGCATTGAACCACGAAGTGATACACATTTCGAAATCGGATGCATTGAATTGAAGGAAATGCAAGTCCCTGAAGAAACCTCAGGCAAGTGAAAATGGAAATTGCTTCTACCTTCAAGTGTTATTCTTAACGTAGAAAATGCGAGTCGTATTAAGATGCATAAATTCATTACGTGAATCAACAGATAGGTGAGTTAGGTTTCTTGGAATATTTGCGAATCAACTTGTTGATTTTGTTTCTTAGAAACCTTTGTGGTTTAGTTTTTTTTATTTCTTTGTATCGTGTAGCATAAGTTTATAAAATATTTATATGTTTATCCCATGTTCATTAGTGAGAAAATAAGCGAAAAAGTTATGAAAAAAAAATATATCGAAACTGTTCTTTAGAGCATTTTTTCGAAGCGTTGTTTACGAGTCTCAAAGATTATAAAATACCTTAGAGTGACCATAAAAACCCCAGACATAAAAACTAAACAAGTAACCATTCTCTGTAAAGCTGACAACTTGTCTGTTTGGATGATAAAATGATAAAGCCTCTGTGTTGCTGGGAGACGACGGCACGAGCAGCAAGCTGGCCACGTGTGAATCAAGAGGCCGAGACAGAAGAACATAAAGAGTGAACAAAAAAGGCTCATGGAGCAAAGAGACTGCAAATCGCATTAGAGGGAAGATGAATCTCGTAAATGAATAATCATAGATTTCGATAAAATATACGACGAATGATACGAAAACGGACAGAAAAAGAAAAAATGCTGAATTTTAAAGAATTGGGAGGATATCTGAATGAGTTTCTTATGCCTTAGTGTCATTTCTTTTCTGCACTATCACCTAGATTACGGGAATACTACACCTCATGAACGGATACTTTAAGGGCCTTTTTGTGTATTAAGCCCTCTAAAGCTTTCAGAATGGAATTTTTATTGTAACGTTATGATCATAGGAATAATAAGATTCATGATGAAAGGTGCTATAGCGTAGGTGTAGGTAGTAGGAGTATGAAACGTATACTAATAATAATCTTTGTTGACCCAAAAATGCACTATATTTCTTAGCTGTACTATAACCGCCTAAGAGAATTTGTTTGAGGATGTTAATTATAAATAGATAACCTCCTTAAATCAAAAACATTTCTAAAACGAAATTTTTTTCCTTAGCATCATATTTGAGGATCATAGGATCTAATAAGGTTGGATAAGTGGATAGTGTTGTAGGATGGGTGGAACTACTGAGTTGGTGGGGTATGCAAACCCCCTCCCCAAAGTAGAAAAAGTTACCAGAATGAAATTAAAAAAATTTTTTTTTTGATAATTGCAGTAACCCTAAGGGGGATGATTGGCTGCTGTGTAAGGATCAAAACGTAACCACCAGAAAAGGTGGCATGATGCATATATCAATATTAAAAAAAAATAATAATGGCCTTCACAGTGAAATATGCATTTCCGTATCACGGTTGATGATCATATGTAAGATAATGCTCATGACTGAATGAAGTAAGGAACAATGATGTAATTGTCAACATTTGGTGTCCATTATCCCTGTATCTGAAGGTTACAGGGACTTTCACTTTTCTCTGCTTTTCAAGGTCGTTGCAGTCACAGGAAGGAAGGCATCTAATCTCGGATCTGTCTTCCCTCCCCCGAAAATCCTATCGTGTTATGCGAAATCTCAAACTTGTCTACCTATTTCGAAATCCGAAACAGTTGTTTTTGTATAATTTTATTTTAGCCCCATGGTATTTGTCTAACATTAAAAGTAGATTTAAGATGCAACTATAAAATTTTATTCCATACAGATTATTATTTTAACTTTACCTTTACGGTAGAATAATTTTAGGAATTGGGTCTTATTCTCAGACCCACTCCCGAAACTAAATTCTCGCCCCCTTCCCCAAAAAACTAAATCCTGGGAACGTACCTGCCAGAGGTAAACAGACAATCATGACACCATGTGCTGCAACGACAATCATGACACCATGTGCTACCTGTGGCATAAATTCCAACAAATGTGTGTGTGTGTGTGGGGGGGGGGGGGGGGGTGGCTCAATCGGTAGCACGCCAGGCTCGTAATCTGCAGTTCCCAGGTTGGAGTCTCAGCTGTGCCAGTATTGAGATTTATTTCCGCAAAATTCCCTGTCTTGTTCACGGTCAGCAGAGGACATTGATTTTCCAAGCGTCCGTCTGTCTGTCGGATGGGACGTTAACCTGTGCACGTTAAACAACACGCTGGATGGCCTTGACGGGATGCTACCATCTGTATCCTAACAGCTGTTCCAGTGGGTCCCCTTCCCCAATCTTCTCTGATCCTTCAGGGTCCTTGTGACCTGGCCATTTAGCCCATTGTGTGCAAAAAAGCGCCGCTCAGAGGTAAAATAACCCAATCCAACAAATGTTATCAGAAGACCTATGACAAAGTTAGGGTTACAACCCCTCAAAACGATCACTATATTGGATTACGGAAAAACAGCAGCTTCTACTCTGTTTTTCGACGTCGTTGCAGCCGCAGGAAGGCAGACATCTATCTCGACTTTGGCCAGAAGGCTTCACAAGACTGAAATCTTTGCTTGTCGACCTGTTGTATGTGTTCCTTTAACCTCCAGAGACGGACAGGAGAGCTTTAAATGGTGTCACGATCGTGCAGTCTGGACTTAAGAATAATGGAGTCACGTCTACTCAAGGGCGAGTCTAGTTTTTTCTCTAAATCGAAGAGCAGACCTTTATTGATTGAGAGATGATAGAACCCGCAACCAGCTCCATAACATCGTTGACAGAAGTGCGTTTGCTGGTGGATGTCTGACTGTGTGGGCCGGATTTTCATTGGGTGGCCTTATATGCCTCTCCGTATGCTTGATGGAGGTTCTGTGAATGCTCTGAGATATCGGGATGAGATCCTTGATCCCTATTCAAGCGGCATCTGGCGCTGTAGGTGACGATTTTCTCCTAATGAACAATAATATCAGACCACACAGAGCAAGATTGATCAACCAATATCTTGAGGAAGAAGATATCCGACGATCGACCACCCTCCAAAGCCTTACTGAAACCCTCCAGGACCTCAGGGAGTGTTCTTATTGCTCAGAGGACTTTATTATCTCTTTGAACTATCTTTGTTTTCCTTTTTTATGGTATATATGAATTATTTTGGTATAAATCTCATGGCCTGGGGGATTTGGATTACTTTATCTTTGCATTTTCTAGTGACATTTAATTGACTTTGTCCAAATATATTTAGAGTTATGAGGATTTTATTGATCCTGTTTAGGTTTTGACGAACAGTGTGTATATATATATATGACATATTGTCTTTACAAAAGGAAGCGGGGCGGGGGTGGCTCAATAGGTAGCGCGCCAGGCTCGTAATCTGCAGTTCCCAGGTTTGAATCCCAGCTGGGTCAGCGTTGAGACTTATCTCCGAAACACTCAATGCCCTACCCACGGTCAGTAGGGGACACCGATACGCTTGGAAAGGTCGCTATCCGTCGGATGGGACGTTATAAACCGTGGCCCCGTGTGCGGGAGAGCTATATCCTGTGCACGTTTAAGAACTCGCTGGATGGCCTTGACGGGAGGATACCATCTATCTCTCAACAGCTGTTCTAGTGGGTCCCCTCCCTCAACCTTCTCTGAGCCTTCGGGGTCCTTGTGACTTGGCCATTTAGCCCATGGTGTTGCAAAAAAGTGTCGCTCAGAGGTAAAACAACCCAACCCAAAAGGAAACAGAGCACAAAGAGTAAAATGTCGGTGTAACGAACGCCAGAATGACGAAATATTCAGTATAAGGTAATTTTTTGTGATTCCCGGGTAATTTTCTATGAATTTCTATGTTAAAAATGACTACCAGACAGAGTTACCAGTCAGCACAAAGAAAATATCAATTTAACGAAATAAAAATTTCTCCCGATACAAAAGAAATGATCAGTATAATGAAATTATAGAAAAAGACCTCAGGAATCAAAGGAAAATCCTTAAACAATGTACATTTAAGCATTGGCAACGCTGCAATGATTTAAACGCTCTGAAATATCGAACCAATCACAGCGCTATGAAAAAGGTGCTATTATGCATCGCCCTGCAAGTATATTTGCCGATCTCAGTGCGTGGCATAGATTCTCTCTACAGGTGCCGGCAAAATGCTTTAAATCCGGCTAAATTAATTACAATGCGGCTAAAATGCTTGCTGCCGCTAATATATGAGCATAAAAGGGGAATTTCAGACTTGGATTTCTACGCGATTCTGATTGGATTGCATTGCAAGTAACGGGAGCCAGGTTGGTACCCAGGATTTAGCATCGGGAAGGAGGGTGGGGGTTGGTGTGAGCCGTTGCTGAAGAATAGGAATGAGAAATAAAATGAATAAGAACTGGGAATAAGACTTAAGTAGGGTTTTCGAATTACCAAAATATTCCATCGAACAGGAAAGGTTAAAATGATATTCTCCAGGACGTTTCAAATAGGACGCAACCTTCTATTGTATTTTTCTATTTAAACTTGACAAAAGACACAAATTTCAAAAGATGCAAATTAGACATATATCTACCTTTGCAACAGATGTTGAACGTGATTTTCTGCAACCTGGATGCAGGTTCGTACCCGTTTCATGACATTTGCAGCCACCTTTCGTAATGTTTGTTTTCTTATGTTTAAAATCTCTCTTTCAATGTTAGCCTTCAAGTCTTCAAGTGTATGAGGATTGTTTTGAAACAGTACACATTTGAGATATCCCCAAAAAGTAAAAATCTGCAGGAGTAAGATCTGGGGATCTTGGGGGCCACAAATTTTTGAAATCAAATGATCACCAAAAAATTCCTGCAACATGACCATTGTGTCATTTGCAGTATGGGCGGTTGCGCCATCTTGTTGAAACCAACACTCTCGTTCATTCACATTCAATAGTGCAATAAACTGTTGGATGAGGTCACGATAAACTTCACCAGTTACAGTTGAGTCAAAAAATAAAGGCCCTATCACACGACGATGGGAAATTGCACACCAAACACCAATTTTACGTGCATGTAATGGTCGTTCGTGAAAAGTGTGAGGATTTTCACTGCTCCATATTCTACTGTTTTGAATGTTCACATACCCATCCAAGTGAAACCAAGCCTCGTCACTGAAATAAACACGGTCCAACATCTCAATTCCATTTTCATCAACAAAAGGACGAAACCAATGACAGTACCGTAAAGGTTTTTCATAGTCTGGTTCTTTCAGTTCATGAACGAAACCAATGCAGTAGGCATCAGATTTTAACTTCTTTGTAGCCCTGAAAACAGTAGCTGGTGACAGCCCAATCTGTGAAGACAACTTTCTAAGAGATTTTCTGGGTGAGCGAGTTAAACGCTGAGACACATCATCAAGAACTTCGGCAGTTAACAGTGATGACTGGCCTGAGCTCTTTCGATCCTATACAGACCCAGTGTCACAAAATTTATCAATCAAACGAGATATTGTCGACTTGTTGGGAACTGCAGACTGAGGAAACTTCAACTCAAACTCCTCTCTCACACGTTTGTAAGATTTGTACGCACAATAAGTCTCAATAATAAATGCACGTTCGTTTTTGGGAAACGACGTAGCTGACACAACACAAAGAAATGAATGCTTGAGTGAAACTAGCGCGTGACAAGGTCATTTCAACTGCTAAAGGCTGTTAACCTTAAGTACAGTGATGCCAACTCACTAATATTATGGCATAAAATGCACATGCGCGTAAGTTCTATTCTCTTATATTTTGGGTTGGGTATTTTTTGAAACACCCTGTATATAGGAAAATGATTTCATAGTTTTTTTTAATCTATTTTTAGTGTCGGACATAAAATATGGGGCTTAAATAAAATTATACAAACAGAACTGTTTGGATTTCAAAGCAGGTAGACAAGTCTGAGATTTAATATAAGACGACAGGATTATAGGTGGGAGGGACCCCTCAAGGTAGCATCAGCGAAAAGTTCTTTCAAAGCAGTTCCACTCCAAGAGTTTAATATAGTACCATTCGTTAAATTTAAGCTATTGTTATATTTGTTCGTTATTATTATTATTGCTAAAGTTCGTTAATTAGTTTCGTTTCGCTATTAGCAGCTAAATGACGCGAAGTCTTCGTCGTTTCGTAATGACACGGAAAGATATTTTGGAATAATGTGTTGAAGAGTTCTGAAATCATTTAAGAATTCACAGAGAGATACTTGCTGGAACAGAGAGTTGAAAAAACATTACCTACTTTTTTAAGAAGTACTCTAATACAAGGTGAATTTCTTTCGTAATGATTTTTTTTTTATAGTTTATAATATCATAGCACGTTTATTATTGCATTTCAGTATAACGAGTTTGCGAATTTTGGTTACCTGCTTGATTCCGTTATAGTGGCATTTCACTGTATCTGAATTGTTTCGATTAACCGTTCGTTTCGATTGTCCTGTTTGTCTTCCTTCTTAAAGATCGCGGCTAACCGAAATTCCGTTAATTTTCATCATCATCATCATCCTCAAGCAGCCATGGGCTACGGAGGTCCAACCAGACCGTGCAATTTAGTTCTCCAAGCAAGTCTATCCTGAGCTACATCTACTGCATCTGGCCACTGCACACCAATTCTAACAAGGTCCTGTTTGACATTGTCTGCCCACCGCATCCTAGGTCTCCCCTTCTTTCTGAGGCCTTTAGGCACACTGTTCATAACCCTATTCGCCAATCTATAATTATTCATACGGGCAACATGGCCAAACCAACGGAGTCTCTCTCTGCACAATATGCTGCTTAAAGGAGGTTGCAAACTCCTTTGCCTAATCTCATCATTAGTTACAAAGTTGAACCACCTAATGCCCAAGATACTGCGTAAGCATCTGGAATCAAAAGCATCTAGTTTCCTGTTATCTTGTTTACAAAGTGTCCAAGTTTCACTACCATAACTAACCCTAGAAAGAATCAAACTATTATACAGTCTAATTTTAGTCTTTAGGTGTATACGCCTATTTCTCCACACTCTCCATAGGTTCTTAAAAGTCCCAGCAGCAATCCCTATTCGTCTGTTAATCTCATGCCGCACATCACCATTATCTGTTACATAGCTCCCAAGATAATTAAACTGTGACACCTGCTCAAGACTGCAACCATTCAGATTAACTGAATCACAGCCTGCCTGACCAATTTTCATCACTTTAGTTTTCTCTCTGTTTATAACCAAACCTACTCTACTACCAGTCTCATCAACAGCTCGAATGAAAGAGTTCATCTCATCAACATCATTTGCCAAAAGGGCTAAATCATCAGCATAATCTAAATCAGAAATTTTCGTATCTCCAGTCCATTTAAGGCCAAAATCTTTCCCTTGAAGTGAATTTCGCATAACATAATCAATAACCAAGCTAAAGGGAAAAGGAGACAAAATGCACCCTTGTCGAACACCAGAAGTAATGCTAAACCAATTGCTACAAGCCTTACCAACTCTCACACACGACTCAGTGTTATTATAGAGAGCTTTCATAATGTTAACTAACTTGTCTGGTATACCATATGATCTCACAATCAACCACAAATTATGACGATCAACAAAGTCGAAAGCCTTTTTGAAATCAACAAAGCTAGCAACCAAAGGTTTCTGAAACTCTAAACATTTCTCAAGAATCTGCCTAAGTGAAAATATCTGATCCACACATCCCCTACCACTTCTGAATCCACATTGCTCATCACGTAATTGACTGTCAACCAGATTCTTAATTCTATTAAGCACAATCATGGAAAGAACTTGACCTGGAACAGAGAGTAGGCTGATACCCCTATAGTTATCACAAGAACTGCGATCACCGTTTTTGAAAATAGGGATAACAATAGCTCTGGTAAAATCCTTAGGAACCATGCCTTTATCATAAAAGATATTCAGAATTTCAGTCATCCAAGTGGTAACCGAAACATTCCCAGCTCTAAGCATTTCCGTAGTAATTTCATCTACCCCTGGGGATTTATGAAGTTTAAGTTTAGAAATAGCCAAAATAACTTCAGATTGTGTTATAGGGCCAACATTAAAGCCACCAATGCATCTATCATCATTGCAAACAATGGGAGTAGAGCTAACTACATTGTTCAGAACATCACTGAAATGCCCAGCCCACCTAGCCATGACAGAATCCTCCCCTTCTATAACCTTACCTTGTTTATCCTTCAATCCTTGTATGCCTATCCGTTTTCTACCACACAAAAGATTAACTATCTGGTACAGCTCTCTGCTGTTGTGCGGTCTAACTGCTTCCTCTGCTTTGTCAGCCAAACCATCAAGCCAAAGATTCTTATCAGCAGCTAACTGATCCTTTACAAGTTTATTAAGGTCTCTGTAATGCTTTTTATTAGGACTAGTAGGGTATTGATTAAGGGCATTCCTGCAGTTCTTTCTTTCCGAAATAAGCTCAAGTGCCTTATCACTCAGATAATTTTGCCTCTTCTGCTCCTTTTTTCCTAAAAGAGTACTGTTAGTGTCCAAAAAAGCCTGTTTAAAATGATCCCATTCTTCCTCAACTTCAGTAGTAAGCAAACCATGACTGTCATAATGACTAAGTAACCTATCATGGTAAGCTTTGGCTATAACTGGATCTTTCAGAGCTTCAGTATTAAAACTAAATTTTTTAACCCTAGCACAACACTTTTTAAGTTTAAGTTGCAAGACACTTTTAACAAGGTAATGGTCAGATCAATTTCAGCTCCCCTATATGCCCTTGTATTCATAACAGAACTAGCCCATTTGCTGTTAATTAATATGTAATCAATCATATTCTTATGCAGCCCATCAGGTGAAACCCATGTGTACTTATGTATGTCGCGGTGTTTGTAATAAGTGTTAGTTATTCTGAATCCATTGAGTTTACTTACCTGTAGGAGACGTTGCCCATTGCCATTGCAGCTACCAATACCAAAAGGGCCTATTACTCCTCCCCAAAGGGCAGAGTCAATACCAACTTTGGCATTGAAGTCACCAAGAACAAGGGTAATATCTCCTTTCTTGACAGAATTCAAAATATCCTGAAGTTGTTCATAAAACCTATCCTTCTTATCCTCATCGGCATCCTCAGTAGGGGCATAACAGCAGATAACATTCAAGTCTTTAACGCTTGTCTGAAATTTTGCTGTAAGAAACCTTTCATTAATGCACTCATATCCTAGAAGAGCATCGCTAGCGTGTCTGCTGAGAAGCAGACCCACGCCTTGGTGATGCTTGTTGTCGTCCCTCCCTGAAAAGAGAAATTTAAGATTATTTTTAAGAATCTGACCTTTATCTGTCCATCTGGTCTCTTGCAAGCCGAGAATATCTAAATTATAATGGTGGAATTCTTGTGTGAGGACATCAAGAGAAAAAGCTCTGTGCAGAGTCCTCACATTCCAACTACCTATGGAGAGAAAATGGTTAGTGGGATGTTTAAAGAAACTATGTTTATTGAGAGAGGGAATGCCGACAATATCAAACAGCCCCCTAATCGCAGACATGGGGCAAAGACCCGTTCCCCCACTACTAAAGGCTGAAGCCATCTACACTGGAAGACTTCCTCCAATGTAGAATTTGACGATGCCAATAGAAGCAAAGAGTTCAGGTGCCTGCGATGACTTCTGCTCAGGATTATCCACCAGCTGATAAACATATCCTGTGAATCTATTCACTTGGGGCTGTCAACCCACAAACAAACAGAAAACACAGCGGAAGATTTTCCCTCCACAGAAGCCCACCAGTGCAGCAAAATCAGGATCCATAATCAAGCTCAGAGCCTATCCTTCTTATCTGTCCAGTCCAGTAGGTTTATATGGTCAGCACCAGGACCCTGTGTGGTTGACCACTCCTCAGCAGGGTAGAAAAAAAAAGAAAAGTAGCCATAGTTGTCCAGATCAGTAGGCCACACTAATCTGGCAGCCCTCCCCTTCCGTTCACTTCCACAAGAGAGTATCTCTTTTGAAAGTTACTAACGGGAAATATTGAGATAAGAGAATAGGAAACGTGAATTGGAAACTAATGGAATGGACGTTATGTTAGAGAAAGGAAAGCAAAGTAAGCTGAATTTTTTAAACAAAAACAACAGATGCTGAAAAAAAGAAGCAAACTCTTTCAAAAAAGATGGAAAAAGATCTGAAGGCGGAGACAAGATCGACAAAATAAGAAAATGGAATGGAAAGCCGAAAATAGCGAAAACCGAAATGTTGATATCAGAGGCATTTTCAGGAAAAAAAAAACAGAAAATACACAAAGGGGGAAAGAAAAATCGATGGAACTGTAGAAGAAACCTAATGCCAATACTATAGAACACGAAATGAAGGCAACTGTATTAAGGCCGATGGAGATTCGATGGATCTGGATATAAATAGCTCAGGGATCGAAGAGAGGAGGAGGATGGAATTTGGAGGAACAAAAACCAGACAGATATGGAGAGAGATGCAAAGGGGAATATCGGACTACGAGGAAATGAAAGAACGGAGGAAAAATTATTTTTTCTGTTAAGGCGAAATTGTGGGGAAAAACAAGAGTAAATACACGTTTTTTTAAACGGGTCTAGAATTCCACTGTGGGGTAAAATAGGAGGGAAACATCGAGATTTTATTAGTTCATTTCGAACAACGTAAAATACTCAGATAGAGATATTTATCATAACATCGCTCACTTTTTTGTTTGGGTTTCGTTGCGTAATGGTGTAAAAGGGGAAGGCTCAAAAGATTCCAATAAATAGGGTTGAAGGGAGAGAAACTAATCGGCAGTTGAGGAGAAAAAATCCGAACTGGACCGTTTGTTGAATAGGAGTGGATGAAAATAAGTAAGGGGCAGCTTAGGGAAGGAACATATTGAAAGAATCGATGGAAAAGAACTTATTGGGTAGTTTAAGAAGAGGTTATTGGACTCTTGATGGGTAACCTAGTACGTGAAAAAAACATAAGGAATTTTATAGAGCAGTCGGTGAGGAAAGATACCTAGTTGAAGGAATAAAAACTTACTGAATACTTGAGGGAAAAAAAAATTGAGAAAACCAAATAGTTTAGAGAGTAGTAATTTATTGTGTAGTTGAGGGTATAGGAAATTTATTTAAATATAAAGGAATAGGAAATATAGTTGACACTTTTCAGGGTTTGGGGTTGTTTTACCTCTGAACGGCACGTTTCTGCACACAAGGGCTAAGTAGTCGGATCTCAAGGATTCCAAGGGCTCAGAGAAGGATGGGGAAGAAGATCCCCTGGACAGCTGTTAGGAGGCAGAAATAGTATTCTGTGAGGCCATCCAGCGTGTTTAACGTGCACAGGGTATGGCTCTCCTGCACGCGGTGGAACAGTTTAACGTTTCGTTAAACGGAAACTGCCTTTCGAAACTGAGTGGTGTCGCCTTTCTGATTGGGGGTACGTGAGGGTTAAATGGAGCTAAATCTCAATACTCGAAGAGGTGGAACTGGAACATGGGATTGCAGATCACGAGCCTGGTGCCATTTGAGAAGAAAAGAATCGACCAGTTTAAGGAGGAGGTAACTTTTTGGGTAGTTGAAGGGAAAGGGCACTTGTTAAGCAATTTGAGGAACAGGAGACCTTGAACCAACGGATACTTGAAGGAAAGTAAACCTTCATTTGAGAAAATAAATTACCCCTCAAACAGCTGCTTGCTATAAAGGTCTCATAGGAACTTGTCAGGATAATAATAAAAAAGTTACTTCTAAACACACGCACCTACTTCTACACAAAGCAGGTGTATCAGGAAGTCTTTTCTGCTGAAGTCTCGCCAACTCCAGAAAAGAAACATCGATACCTTATCCGGGGTTCGAACCCAGATTCGTTTATTCGCATCCAAGCACGCTAATCATTCGACCATTGGAATTGGGGAAGAAGTAATTTGTTATACGGTTGAGGAAATAGGGAATTCATTGTACGCTTGGCTTAACTGATTCATTGTTCGGTGGCTTGGGGTGGGAAGATGGGAGGTTTTCATCAGAAAGTCCAACGCAAAATTTGCTCTCATGTGCAGGGGATCTTTCGTCACATGAGGACCATAACTGAATAGATCGGCCTTTCCAATTCCAGCGGTGCTCTCATGTGCAGGGGATCATTCGTCACATGAGGATCATTCGTCACATGAGGATCATAACTGAATAGATCGGCCTTTCCAATTCCAGCGGTGCTCTCATGTGCAGGGGATCTTTCGTCACATGAGGATCATAACTGAATAGATCGGCCTTTCCAATTCCAGCGGTGCTCTCATGTGCAGGGGATCTTTCGTCACATGAGGATCATAACTGAATAGATCGGCCTTTCCAATTCCAGCGGTGCTCTCTTTCACATTTAAGGAAACTGATGGAAGAACTAGCAGAAGTTAAGGAAAACGAAAAAGGAATTGAATCTCTTCTCGAAGAAAATGCATCGAAACAAAAATAATTCTTATACAAAGGCTTATGCCCTGAAGCGATTCGCATTTCGAAACCTGGTGAAGCGAAGGATACGCAAGTTCCTAAATAAACCTGAAACAGGTGAAAATAAAAAATGCTCCTATTTTGAAGTGCTAATCTGAACTTTAATATGTAAGTCGCATTGATATTTATAAATTCATTACTTGAATTAAGATTTTTTGCATATTAAGAAATCAATCATTTGGCTTCGTTTTAAAGACTTTAATGTTTTAAAAGTTTTTTTTAAAGACTTTAATAAGTTTTCACAAAGAAAACCAAGTGACAAACAGTTTAGTTTTTCTTTATAAAATGTAACATGCGTTTATGAAATAATTATAACGAATATGATTTTTAGTTATTGTTATTTAACTGAGAACGGAAGGGTCAAAATTCTAGAAAGCAAAGTAAACGTCTACGTTTTGAAATATTTTTCCAGTTGTTATTTGGAAGTCTGAAGGGTTAGACAATACGTTAGTCATACCGTGATCATGTGTCGGAAAATAAACTAAAGGAATAGCTATTCTTATGAGTTGTGAACTCATCTGTTAGAATGACGCCTTTTGGTCCATGAGTAACGACTAAAAAAAGAGGCAGCAAAGCCAGTCACATGGGACATGTGCAGAAGCTGATATAGCAAACAAGGAAAAAATCTCACGAATTAAAAAGATCGTAAAATTAAGTGACAAGTATGAAATGATTCTGAATCTTACGTTGTATTATTATTCTTTGCATTTCATTCTCTTGAAGAACAGAACAAAGAAATAATCCCATGACAATGAAATTCCCAATTTCTCAAGAATTTCCTAACCAGGTGATAAATTCGGATCAAGACATTCTGTTGCATCGGAATGAGAACAATTTCAGAATTTGTTGATGATTCGAGTTCTTTGTGAGTGTCTTTGGGGATTGCTCCTGTTGTCGAAAGAAATAAGAATTCTAAACGCACTTTTCGTTCCCAATGTATTTAATCGCAAAAAATCTAAGCATTCCTGAACTTTTCCTCTCTCTCGTCTTCTAATTGGTATATCTAATTTTCTTTTTTTTTCAATTTGATCTTTTTATTTCTTAAACCAATATTCAACCTAAAATATCTGTGTCAGGAATCTTAAGACATCATTTCAGTACTCCGACTGAACGGCCAAGTCACAAGAATCCTGATGGTCATAACAGGATTAGGAAAGATAACCTGCTGGACAGCTAATATGGGGATGTTGAGATTCTTTGGTTAAAGTCACACACACTTTTAATAGCAAAAGATAAACCCAAATTTCATTTAAAGAGGCTTCACCTTTGTTGGAAGAAGACCACATTTTCTATATTCGCGTGAGGTTATCGCAGCCGAGTTCATCTAGTCACAGTTGTTACGATAGAACGCGTTGCCTGCGAGTCGCACAAAATGATTTCGAGGTGCCACCACCTGAGGCCCGCGTGCTTAGAATTCTGTTCTAAACTGAAGACTGAACAAAATAATGGAAGGCACAACAGAATAAATTCCCGTAACAAATATAGAGTCGTGACAAATTATTAGGGACAATTGAAATGCCAGTCATAAGAACTTACATTACAAGTTAATTAAAATGGAGTGAACATTCTTTCAAATTATTTAATAAAATAAGCATATTTTCAGAAATATGAGGAAGTTTTCGAAGTTCAGGGCTAATTATTATTTGAAACCTAGAATTTGGAGACTGTCTTCAACTAGAAAATTTGTTTTATGTAGATTTTTATAATTTAATGATTTATATTATGATTCAGACTTATTCGCTATAACATTAAAAAACGACTCAAATACAAATGCATCGTTTCTTACACAATAGATGAGGCTGTATGCATTATTGAAGTAATTAAGGACTGATTAATCACTAACCAATAATCGACTAACGAATGTAGTAGACGTATGATTCGTCGTATCATATGATACGATTGAATGTGACCTATGATAATATATTTAAGTTTCCAATGTACTATTCTTCATTGATACTAGAATTGAACTTTGGTGGGTAGTTTTCGCACTAAATAAAAAAAAATAAATATCCCCTCAAGCAGCTGCTTGCCACAGAGGTCTGACAGGAGCCTGTCAGTTAATATGCCACAGTAGAAGATCTGAGAGGATGGCAAGACCTCAGCAGAAAACAACACGAACATCCATGCCTTACCCGGGGCTCGAACCCAGGTCCCGTAGATCAGAAGCCAAGTGCTCTAACCACTCGGCCACGGGACGGTTGTTTTCGCACTATAAACAAATAAATATGAAAGAAATAAGAAACATATATATTTCAACATTCATAAGACTGGCAGCACTGCTGCTTTTAAATATTCCAACTTACATAACTTTTTACTGAAAGAATACTGTTGAAAATCGAGATTTAAATAGCTTCGAACGAGGTTTTTTTATGCCTGTGACATTTGGCCATAAAATTACTATTAGAAGTTTTAGAGCTTTGAAGTTTACTTCCCGTTGTTATAAGGCGGAAATTCTCCAATAATTTGATAGGATTGAAAATATTTAACCACATTTGGTCATAGATTATTTGTCTGATGTTGTTTGGACGATTTCTCGCAATTTTGGTTTCATGAGGCAGATCTAATTCATCTTTGGACTTCTTTAATAAAAAAGATATTTATTGATCGAAAGTGATTAACGACCCATCCTTCCGTTTCTAGAGTTATTGCAAAGAAAACACACATCCAACACCTCCAAAACTTGAAATGTCGAGAGAAAGAGTAGAATAAGCGACCTTACTTTGCCCCTTTAGTTAAAGAGTTGGAAAATAAATTTTTAATACATAATGAAAAAGCTATATTGGCAGTAAAAAACGCAATAAATAAGGAATTTTTGGAAAAAAAATGGGGAATATAGGAAAAGAAATGAAAAGCTAAAATGGGTCAACGAAATAAGAATTTTCTGGAGCATGAAAGGAGAAAGATGATAGATGCAGAAGATAAGAAGAGCGAAAGATACGATAAATGAAGTGAAGTGGAGTAATGTGTATGTTACAAGACTGGCAGAAGGATGCATCCGAATTTTACCAGTACCATGCAATGGATTTTTAAGAGAGGGATGATTTGGCGGGATAAATATATATATCGAAGCCATAAGATGATGCTGCGCAGAAAGAGCGGTAGATACGAAAGAAGGAACGACAGAGATGAAGCGAAGATGGGAAAAGGAAGAGGAGAAAGAGGAAGAGGAGTAGCAGCGCATCGGGAGCATGTGCTCCACCGTCAGATGGCGCATCCCGAGCGGCAGTCAATAAGATAAATGCCACCCCGGCTGGCTGCAGTATCTCAGCATCCCATTTGAGGTGCGGTGTAGTGGTTGCTAACCCCCAACGCCTCCGTGGCTGGGCGATGTGTGCGCTGCAGACTCACACGTGTTCCCGCCTTGGATACCGTCGGGGACCCATGTGAAGGAATGCGGCTCGAGGGATGCCAGCTTGCGTTGGTGTTGCTGATACTCATGTGTGGCCAAGCTGTGCAGGAAGCATCAGCTCGAGAGGCTGACAATGCAACGGACAGCTACTTCCGAGATGCGGCGAAACATCGGTTGCTGGCGGCAGTGGGGACCCGAAGGATGCGGAGGAAGAGAGACGGTGAGTGTCAGAGGTCAGGAGCAGGGGATGTAGTCACCGATCGGTGAGCTCTCTTTGTTTCTATTTTCAGCTTCTTACCTGTCAACATATTTCCGACCTGATAATATTTTTGCGACACTAGAGCGTTTAATTATTATATTTGTGTAAAATAGAAAATCTGAGTGAAAAGCGAAAATAAAAACTGATTTTTAGTAATTTGTAAATTTTGTGTGTTAATCGCAAAATATGTTGTAAAAGCAAAATTTGGACTTAAAAATTTTTTTTTACGTATTTTTGAGAAAAGTATTATATTTTAATCACTGCGCATAATACTCATATTAAAACTCATAGAGAATTTTATGCTGAAGGTAATAAAAGACACCACATTTCTGCATTCTCTTTACTGTTTTTATTTCGACAATTTCGTATTTATTAAATTTTTTCATTGCCAATGTAACTTTTTTGACGTATTACATTTCAATCCATCGACAAATAATAATAATAATAATAAAAAAATCAATAAAAATGCAGTTTCATACAAAAGTAGGGATTAGTTCCAAATATTGTATAACTCTTGAACAGAAGTGAATAGAGTATTATTCTTCCGACGGAAAAATTGACGTTGAAGCCAATGTGTTAGGATTTGATATTAATTAACCTGATAACCAAAAAGGAACAAATATCTGTAGAAGAAGGGGCGGGGGTGGCTCAGTCGGTAGCGCGCTAGGCTCGTAATCTGTAGTTCCCAGGTTCGAGTCCCAGCTGGGTCAGCGTTGAGATTTATCTCCGCAAAATTCCCCGCCCTGCCCACGGTCAGTAGGGGACACCGATGGGCTTGGAAAGGCCGCCGTCCGTCGGATGGGACGTTAAGCCGTGGCCCCGTGTGCGGGAGAGTCATACCCTGTGCACGTTAAAAACACGCTGGATGGCCTTGACGGGAGGCTACCATCTGTCTCCCAACAGCTGTTCCAGTGGGTCCCCTCCCCCAACCTTCTCTGAGCCTTCGGGGTCCATATGACCTGGCCATTTAGCCCATGGTGGGCAAAAAAGTGCCGCTCAGAGGTAAAACAACCCAACCCAAACTCTGTAGAAGATTAATGAAAATGCTCTTGAGACATGGAGGAAATAATATCAACCGTATAAATGAAATGTCAGTCATAAGTAATGTATAATGCATGGAAAAATGATATATTTTAAGTTTCCAAGAATATCAAATGCAAAAAAATTAATCTTATTACCATAAAAGGAAATACTGTTTTAAAGGGAATTCCACGAGAAAATGAAAACTGATCATAAATAGCATGATTGGTTGTAAAGATACGAAATATAACAATTCCAAAATGAAACAAGGTAAAAACAGTTGGAAAGGCTAAACAAGTTTTCCTTCCTTTTATTCAATTTCTAATAGATTAGAAAATAGTTTGCTTCATTAAATTCAGCATAAAGTTATCGATAAAATGGTACAGAATTTCACGATGTAAGAAATTACTCATAAAATTTGCAAATTGAAGAAACATCTTTTTTTGTTGAAAGTTTCGCCATGACTATATGGTCAGATAAACTTTGGGACTTAGCTACGAAGCTCTTAATCTAAGTTTCACTGATTGTGTGTCAGTTGTATCAATATTGAGCTTTATTATCTTTAAGGCGAGTTTGTAAATGCTGTTGATCATGTGACCTAGCTTTCACACTGTGCTTTGGAGTAAAGTATTTTTTTTTTTGGAGATAAGTATCATCGTTTGAAGACCAAAGATATTTCGAACGGATTTCACAGTGTGATCACAAATAGCCTACTTCTAAATCACTCTATATTGAATTCTCTTTCCATTAAAGTTAACTTTGGAATCCTATTCCATTAATTTTGACCAACGATTTCATCAGATTTAAACTTCGGTTCTAATTCCACTAACTTTACCAATGGTTCCTAATTCTATTAACTTTAATCTCAGATTCTAATTCCCTTAACTCTAAACTTGGAATATGATTCTGTTAATTTTAACCTTGGAATCAGATTCCATTGACTTCAATCCTGAAATCTAAGTTCGTATATTGAGGAACATTCTGCTAATTTTAACCTTGGAATCCAATGCCCTACCTTTGGGGTAAAATTCCATCAACTTTTATTTTGAATTCAATTTCCATTAATTTTAACTGTGGAATCAATTTTTATTAACTTTAAAACTATGTTGCAAGGTTGCGGTGTAGACCCAAAGAATACGGGGAGGAGGGGGCGGGTAAGAGAAATGGTGAGGTCAGAGGTCAGGAGGAGGGAATGTGACCAAAAATGTCTGTTTACGATTAACTTATTTTCGACTGGATTATGTCTATTGGAATCTAATTTCGCCAACTCTAAAGCTGAATCCTAATTCCATTAATTTTCCCTTGAAATATAGCTTCATTAGTTTCAATATTGGAGTCATTGTGACTTAAATATTTAAACCACTGAAAACATGTCAGAGGGCATCAGTGGCGAAGCTAAGAATTGGAGTTTTTTTTAAAAGGAGGGGGGAGGGGGGCAAAAACTAAGATTGTTCTTTTATTTATAAAGTATGGATTAGTTTCGCTTGCTAGTATTTATAAAAAAAAAGCTGAATAAACATCTCTGTAACTAAAAGAATAACATATAAACTCTGGCGAATATGGAATGTTTCTTTTCAAAGAGAATGAAATTTTTCGACTTTTGCATCTTTTTTTAACAGTGGAAATTTGACCTAGTAGAGGATTCGAGAAATGAAGAGAGCAATTTAGTGATAAAGTAGCAGAGAAAAATATCCTGTAGACAAGAGACACTTGAAATAATTAGCTCAAAAAAATTGTTTTTTGCCCTGAAGGCTTTTGCCTCGAACCCACTTCTCCAAGAAAAATGCCAGGTATGATAACCATTACACCATCAGCGGATAACCATCTTTTTTCAGCAATGTGACTTGTAGACATTCCCGTATATTTTTGTTGATTCGCTCCTGGCGCCATCTATGTCGGGAATCGGACAATCAAGCTACCTCATGTGATGGAAATAATATTTTTCTCTCACGCTCACAACATTATATAAATAATTCAGTAATAAAGTATCACAGAAAAATGTCCTGTAGACAAGAAGCATTTGAAATAATTTGATGGAAAAATTTCGTTTTGCTCTGAGTGGGATTCGAATGCACGTTTCCCAGAAACGTATACGGGCATGATAAACACTACACCACCAAAAGGGATTGTCGATATGTCACCATTGATAAAAAAAAATGGTTATCTGCTGATGGTGTAGTGGTTATCATACCCGGAATGTTTCTGGGAGATGTGAGTTCGAATCCCACTCAGAGTAAAACCAATTTTTGTTTCAGCTAATTGGTTCAAAAGAGAAATATTTCATTAACACCTATCCAAAGCAAAATTAATGTTTCGCTTATCTCTAATACGAAAAAGTTGCAAAAAAAAAAAGTTGTTTGGAAAAAAATCCCAATTTTTACCATTTCCCTCTGGAGATCACGTGTCAAATTGCCGTTATCAGGGTAAATCTTTTGACCACTACACTGTACTATCAAAAAATTTCCAATCTTTAGTATGGATCTATCATTTGCAATAATTCGTTTAAAGTTTTGCCATTTTCTAACTTTTCCAACAGTTAGAGGGCGCTATTAAATCTGTTGGGTGCTTTCGCAAAACTCGAATCCCAATGTTTCATTATTGAATCCAAAAAAATTTTTCATTTATTCCTAAAATCACATCGAATGTCTACAGAAGGACAGACGACAAAGTGAAAACGATAACTCGTTTTTTGAAACCGAGCTAAAACATGGTATCTTCAGTATTTTAGGTCATCATCGCACACTTACATGTTATGAGCTTTTTTTATAAAAAAAAAACGAGCCTGTCCGTCTGCCTATTTATAAATATTCAAAATTTTCGTTTAATGAGAAAAATGAAAAATTCTTTTTTTGCGATCGATGTTCTAATCGATTCACATTCTCCAATAATCGAATAATTTGATTTTGCACCGCTAGAGGGCCCTAAAGTTGAAAAGTGGCAAATTTTAAATGATTATTGCCTTTGATTGTTTTACCTCTTAGCGGCACTTTTTTTGCTTGCAATGGGATAAATGGCGAGGTCACAAGGACCCCGAGGACTCATAGAAGGTTAGTGGAAAGGGAGCAATTGGACAATGTTAGGAGACAAATGGTAGCCTCCCGTCAAACCTATCCATCTTGTACTTTAAAGTTCACAGAGTATTCCTTTTGCACACGGCGCCATGTGCTTAAGGACCCATTCGACGGACGGCAGCCTTTCCTAGCCCATCGGCGCCCTCTACTTACAAAGTGCGAGGAGTTTTGGGGGAAAAAATCTGAACACTGGCCCTGGTGGGACTCTAATCTGAGAACTGCAGATTACGAACGCGGCGCTCTACCAACTGGGCAACCTCCGCCTCAGTGATTTCTCTAAAAGATCTATTCATGCACAAATTTGAAATTCAGGTGATAGAGTTCTGTAATCAAAGTACTTACATTGAGAGTAGCTCCTCCTCCTAGGAGCTACTCTCAATGTAATTAATTCTCCTCAGGAAGCAAATCGCTTCCTGAGGAGAGTATCCTCAGGAAGCGATTTGCTTCCTGAGGATAGGAAAACGCAACTCTTTCATTTTAGGAGATAAAAAAAATGATCGGTGGAGAAGTCCTTATCCCATTTCCCGAATCTTCCACTACTCTCAATTTCCACCATTAGAAAGCGCCATATTTTCAAAAATGAAAAAACAAAATAGTCTTTGTAAACGAGTCCTTCTGTACTCACCGTAGTTGATTGGAATTTCTAGTCTAGATTTCACGTGATCTTGAAGAGGATGGATTACGTTGCCACCCGTCCTTGCTCCGGGAGAGGAAAGGACGATAGCAGCAACAGAGAGAAAAAACCAACACAACTTATTAAGGAAGCGAAGACGATATTTGCGATTGTAGCGAACAGCAGATTCATTAATTAATGAACTAATGTCTGCAGAAAACGATTGCAGTTGAATTTTTGCTTCGGAAATCTTCCAATTTGCTTCCTTCAAAGATATTTCCTTTTGGGCTCGAGCGACGAGGGTAAAGCCCGACATTCGCTCTCTCTCGCAGAATGAAGTAGCACTGATTAATTAATTTGAGAGTTTGCGAAGGGATTCGGTGAAAAAAATGAAGTGCAAGCACATAAGATAACGTCAACAAAGACTCCTTCAGTAGATACGTTAAGGCAATTAACAACTTAATTAAAACATGAAATACATTTGGTAAACATCTTTAAATTATGCTTGGCAGGAACGCAATCATTAGCTCGGAAAATATAGCATGCGTTTGTAAAGATTTCGCATGAAGCATATTTGAGAGTACTCTTACAAACTGTTGGAATTCTACTTCTGGGTCTGCATGGTAAAATGTAGCCTGCTAATTCGACGCGTTATTTGAAAAAAAAGGTGGAATGAGCTTATCTTTAGAAAGGAAAATGATTCGTTACCGTATAAAGGTAAAGAGAGTTAGTTACTAATCTGGTGATTAATTATTAAAGACCAGGAGCGCTGTCTTTAAAACAGTAAAGAAGATGGAAAGCTGCAAAATTTTCTCTACTCGAGAGTAAAAGGTTTGTTTTTACCAGAGAAGCATCCAAAATATTTAGGGGCGGTGTTGGCTCTGTTTTAAGGGTTACAATCTGAAGTTCCTTGATTCGAATCACAGGTGTGATTGCGTTAAGGTTTTCTCTGAAAACACCGATTGGCTTGAATCACTATTGAAATATATTTAAAATCTCTATGCCACGTGAATTTCATTTTCCTAATAAACGAAAATCGCAGGGGATGACCATTTGGTGAAACTCGCACAGACTACAAACGCTAACAGGTTAGATCACTGACAACAATGGCAACAAAAAAAATTAGTCTGGATCATTGTTTGAGACTCGGTTGTCATTAATGTGCTTGATCACATTTTACTCTTATTATGGCAGAAAATTCTAAACAAGCATATGGAGGACAACATGCACAGTTTGAAAAGATTTGAATTAATTTAATCAATAAATACACTAGCGTCATCAGAATTCAATAACCTTCGTCTATTATTGGTTTAAAACAGAGGTCGTCAGCCAGAGGTGTGGCAAGGGGTCCAGGGGATGCAGAAGGAACGTTTTCATTAAAATTATTGAATTTTTATTAAAATTATTGAATTATTCTATTTCAAAAATTGGTTATTTATAGTTTGATTCTTCTTCGAGTTAAAAACAACACGTGTTTAAAATGTAATACATAATAAAAATGTCGAATTTTTTCACTAATTAGAAGGAAATAATAATTAAAACCACCTGACCAGGTACAGTCGCTCAAAAAAGTATCTGAAAAGTATCAAAAAAGTACACTTTTTTTAGAAATTAATGCTCTGGCAAACTTCGTGTTACGTAACACGAAGTTTGCCAGATTACTAATTTCTAAAAAAATCTTTGCCAGATATTTTTTCTGAATTCTGTAATCAACCATAGTGTTCGGATACTTTTTTGAGCGACTGTATAATGAAACCAAAAAGCTTCATTTCCCAAAAATAAATTATGATAAAAAATAATTGGTTCGAGTTCGATGCTTCCATATGTCGCTGCAAGGGGTGAGGAACCTTAAACAGGTTAAGAACTCCTGGAGTCAAAATTTCAAGTTAGATGGACAGAGAATTCAACTGTAAAAGGATGAGACAAAGAACCTATACAAAAGGAAGAAGAAAGAAAGCAAACTATGAAAAACAAACTAAAGTTAAATTCCATATGTCGCTGCAAGGGGTGAGGAACCCTAAACAGGTTAAGAAACCCTGGAGTCAAAATTTCAAGTTAGATGGATAGAGCATTCAACTGTAAAAGGATGAGACAAAGAATCTGTAAAAATGGAAGAAGAAAGAAGACAGACTATGAAAAAGAAACTAAAGTTAAATTCCATATGTCGCTGCAAGGGTGAGGAACCCTAAAGGGGTTAAGAACCCCTGGAGTCAAAATTTCAAGTTAGATGGATAGAGCATTCAACTGTAAAAGGATGAGACAAAGAATCTGTAAAAATGGAAGAAGAAAGAAAGCAAACTATGAAAAAGAAACTAAAGTTAAATTCCATATGTCGCTGCAAGGGTGAGGAACCCTAAAGAGGTTAAGAACCCCTGGAGTCAAAATTTCAAGTTAGATGGATAGAGCATTCCACTGTAAAAGGATGAGACAAAGAATCTGTAAAAATGGAAGAAGAAAGAAAGCAAACTATGAAAAAGAAACTAAAGTTAAATTCCATATGTCGCTGCAAGGGTGAGGAACCCTAAAGAGGTTAAGAACCCCTGGAGTCAAAATTTCAAGTTAGATGGATAGAGCATTCAACTGTAAAAGGATGAGACAAAGAATCTGTAAAAATGGAAGAAGAAAGAAAGCAAACTATGAAAAAGAAACTAAAGTTAAATTATGTAGACAGTGTCTCTTTAGCATACACAGCGGCGGTTTTGGGGTTTTTTTGAGGTCCCTATTCATTCACCCAAATAACGATGACCATATCTGAAAATTGAAATTCTATGCATTATATGATAAAAAGGTATGTTGGATAAACAGGTTAAATAACCTCTAACTGTGAATTCTTTTAATGGGAACCTGTAGATCTCAAATTTAGTGAAATCACAATTTTCGGCAATATTTGTTTAACCTTTCAAGAGTCATGGAAGCTGAAACATTTAACAGTAGGTGTTGCTAGTCATAAGAATTTGATTCGAAATTTAATAAAAACAAAAATGACAACTGTTATAATAAATCGTTTACGAAAATAAATATATGTTTAGATGTTTGTGTCATGATTGTTTCAGTTTTCGGAGCATTGGAATTAGAGAAATTTTGTGTGATCATAAGGTGATATTAGATTTGGACGATTAGAGATTTGAATACAGTTTTTCAGAAACAAAAAAAAAATATCCTTAAAAAATTGACTGCAAGTTTAATCAAATCAAAAAATCGTGAACAGTTTAAACGAGTTTAATCTGAAAGTACTTGAATAACATAGTGTGTATAGCAGTGGTCCCTAAATGTTTTTGATCACGCACCCTTATTATCAGCAAAAAAATAAAAATAAAACTCGCACCTACAATATGTATGAAGATATATATGTACATACATATTTTATATATTTGTTTATAAGTAGACAACTGAAATAAGATAAGATGAAAATCAACATAAAAATTTTATATATTTATATATAAGTAAACAACTGAAATAAGATAATAAACATAAAAATATAATAATAAGAATAGTGTGACTGAAGATGTTTCATATTTCTGAAAATCTTGATTTGACACTTTGTGATGCACTGATTAAAATCTTTATGACAGACATCCCAGAAATTTTTATAAAACTAAACAGAGTCTCACGTTCGTAAAATGACAGAAAAATTAAAACATATTAGGAAATATATTTTCTTTGATATTTTTATCTGGAAATTTAAAATCTTTCTGAAAAATGATAAATTAGAATCATTAAATATTTTTCGTGCACCCCCATGGATTGGCATATGCACCCCACTTTGGAGACCATTGGTGTATAGAGTATATATACAACGATAATATTGCAAAAATAAGATTACTAATAAAAGATTTTCTTACTGTTTTCTTCCTCTGAATCCATTCAAACTATCAAAGCACTGCAATTATTTTGAATGAAAATTGCCGAAACTTTGAGTTATCGTGACGTGGTTTTAGGACCCTTGAGATAAATTACAAGAAATTAAAATCTTAACACAAAGATGAGTCATTAAAATAATAATAACATAAAGTAGTTAAAAAAAAAAGCAAGTAGATAACATTAGACTTGACCTATAACCTTACCTATTTATGACACTAGGTTTCTGATGTATAATCCTTTTTGTCTCTGTTGTGATATTTCCTAATACCCAAAGCGTTAATCTTAAGAGTTGCTTTTGCCATTTAAATCAGCAAAGTGAAGTCCACTCTACGACCACATGTCCTGTGCTCCGGAAGACTGATCTTCATTTCCGCGAACGTGGAATTTATACTTGGCTGATAGGCTTTGCTGAGTCAGAGGCGTTTCCTCGAAGCTCTTGCTCGCAGTGATGAAATGTTCGTTCGACCTATCTCACAGTGGACAAAGATTTCTTACAAGATTGATTTAGTATTAGTCAGGCCGAGGTCCTGATCCGGAAAAAGGTTTAGTGGGAGGGTGGGGAGGGGGGGGGAGTGACCAGAATGTCGTTCTATATATAATATTTCTTTACGTTCGAGTGGTCTTTCCGAGATTTTCTTCCAAAAATTGCGTAATATGTGTGCTTAATGTTTTTTCGTCTCCGCTTTGGTTATTAATATTCTGAAAATGTGGGCATGACCTCTTGACCCTCTCCAGTGGTGGCCCTATGGAAGGGGGGGGGGGAAGGCATATCTCCAAGAGGTCTGCGAATGTTTTTCTTTTTCAGCCATTTTTTTTCCTGAAGGAATTAGGGATGTAAGGTTTGGTGACCAGCTTCTCTTTTAGCAAGGAAAACCCGTAAATACCCACAGTATCTCAGAGACCAAACTAACAAGCTGTTAAAAAATATATCGATTGCTAAATAGCCATTGGTACAGGGGGGAGGCAAGGGGCCATGCCCCCCAGAATATGAGTAAAGGTAAAAAAAGGCAAAAATTGTTAAAATTGCTTATATTATATTCATTTTTTCAGAATTTTTTTTAAAAACCCGTAAAACTTAGGGAAAAATATTATATTGCATTGGAAATCAAGTTCCTTTGACATTTTTTCGGCTCGATTGTGTTTTTCTCCCTCGAATTTTTTATAGATCCGGGCTTGAGTACAGTTAAGAGCATCATTTCTGGAATGCAAAATCTTCAATACGTCCCTAAGTGTCCCCTTCCAGGCTTGAGAGTTATGAGCGCCCCCGACCCTCTCCATCCTTACTAGATCCTGCTCTGGTTAGAACTATGTCTTAAGGTGTATAGAGAGATACTTTGTGTTGGACCCTTTCAGTTCCGAATTAGCTTGGCTCATCTGACAACGTTGAAGAAGAACAAAAAATAAATTCTTTATTAATTGTAAATACCGCATGCGACGAAATTTAAATGCCATGTCCTAAAAATTATCCTGTGCTCGAATTGTAGACGAGTAATAACGCAGAATTTGTAAATAGTGACCGGGTATCAAACAGGGATGCTAGATGTCTCGGAATCTGCGGAACAGTCCCGCAGAGCACCAGTCTGCCTAGTATCCCCCACCAACCTTGAAATGTTCCGTGAAATTCATTCCTATTGAATCGATATTTTTCTTTACATAAAGAGCTAAAATTATCTTATATATATTGAGAAAATAATTGTGCTGGTAGATTATCAATTTGAGCACGATACGAGCAAGAAATTTTAAATTGTAATCTGGGATATTGTTCAAATATTTACGGTATATAATAAGTACTCATAAGGAAATAATAATATTCTCATAATAATATTCGGAAACGTACTTTATTTAAGAGTTTAATATTGGTTTAAAATAGTTTTACAATTAGTGCTCTCATATGGGACAGAAAGGGTTAAATTTTAGATTTTTCTTACTTTCACATTGATCTGTTTCTACAGGTCACAAAGACCCCGCTTTGACAGGTTACAAAGGTTCGCAAAAGAGAGGGGAAAACAGGAAAATCTTTCTCCTTAGAAATTATATAATACACCCGTGGACACAAATATTGCAACACCCGTGGACACAAATATTGCAACACCCATAAAAGGATGAATGCAGTGACAACAAATCATTACCATATGAGAGTACCGGAGGTACTTTGCAGGTGATTTCAGTGACGACAGCGTGACATCACATGGAACTAGAAATAGAGGCAGAGCTATCGGTCACGAGATCGCATTCAAAGCCACCGTTTCAGACAGTAGGAAAGCTAGTGGAAGTGAAACAGTGCACGTGTGTTTCGATTATGTCAATGCAGTGAAAGCGAGAGTTTTATCAGCAGCTAGTCCCCTGCGAACGGGGTCGTATCGTGGCGATGCATGAGGCAGTTGGTCTGTCTGTCGTACAGCCGACCATCTCGGTGGCGCAGTGAGCACTGTAACACGTTGTTTGAGTAGTGGACGAGGAGGTTCCGCTTCACCAAGGAGTGGCTTCACGTCGTCATGGCTCAGGTCTCTATAGATGTACCACACCACGAGAAAATCACCTCATCTGCCGACAAACAACCTCTGCCCCCAGTGTGACATCTTCAGCAATCCAGCGCAATGTGACGGACCATCCGACGACGTTTCAACGAAGCTGAAATGCAGTCTTTCTCTATGGCGTATTTTGGCAAGCAGCTGCTTGAGGGAGGAGGGAGTATATTCAAGGTAAAATCTTGAATATCACGCTACTTGAAGGATTCAAATAATATATTCCTTTGTAGTTAATATACTGAACAATTCAATAATACATAGGAAATACGTTTTTACCAGTTTTAAATTTCAGAATAAAAGCTTTGTGAATTTCAAAAAGTCGCCAAATCTTATATTTAGCCATTAAAATCTATAGGCGATTAAGGAGTAAAAGCCGTAACTTAAAGCCTAAAAACATCCTTCAGCTTGCAAACAATAATCTACCATGCCAGTAACTTATAATAAGAAGCAATACACACAATTTTATAAATTTGAAATTCGTCTTCCTTACATTTTAAAAATGATTTCTTCTCTGGAAAAAACTCTCAATGATGTCTAAAGGCCAAAAGTGTATTTACATATTTGGCGGAGGACTAAATTTATTGAATTGCCTTGGCATTGCTAAAATAATGTGCATTGGAGAATTGCGATTAGACAATAAAATCACTTACAAAGTTTTTTGGTATGTAAATGTAAATTAATTACATTTTGGTATGTAAAGAAAAACAAGGTAAATAACTAATACAAAAATACTCGAATGTTTTTCCTTTCTGAATATACTTATACTAGAAATCAATTGCTACTTTCGACACCTCTTGATTTCTTGCCTGTCACTCCGACCCTTATTTCACCTTGAATGCGACATCTGATCTGAAGATTCCTCTCACTTCTGAGTTCCACTGCTTCGAAATAGTCCTATTAATAATTTTTTAGTTCTCTAGCACTGGAATATAGAAATTTGACCTCTGACCTCGAAGAACGTATCGCATCCAAAATTTGCCAAGACGTCTGAGATGTACGGCTCAAAATACCCTTAGGCACTATTTTCAGCCCTCTAGTACCCGTATATCTATATTTGACATCGAAGTACCCATCGCGTCATTTCTGAGATCTACGAACCAAAATACCCCCAGGAATCTATTTTTAGCTCTCTGGTACTGGTCCGGATCCAAAATTTCGTAACGTTTCCGACGTCTACAATCTGAAACACTTTCAGATACCAATTTTCACGTTTCTAGAGGTTGTTGAACACGATTTGACCTTTATATGACCCTTTTTGACCTTAAAGGACACGTCGTAGGTCAAATTTCGGATTTTTCCAGAGATCTATTCCCCAACTTACCTCTAGGGGCAAATTTCCACAACTCTAGCATTGCTGCTTCATAGTTAGAATTATCGTTATCGCCTATCAGTCTGTCAGTTAATCTCACACAATCGTTTATATTAGGGGTTCTCAACGTGGGGTACGCGGTAAAATTCTTTGGGGTAGGCCGTGAGAGCTCAAAAGTCGCTAGATCTAGTAACAAAGTAAAAATAAAACTATAGTTATAGTATAACAATGTTTATTTATCTATATAAGGGGTATGCCAGTTACATACACATTTCCAGGGAGTACGAAAAGCATAAAAGGTTGAGAACCACTGCTCTAAAGGAAGAAATTCGTATTCGTGTCTTGAGGCCTTCCTGTTTGGAGTCTCTTTCGACTAGGCAGGAATCACATGCCTAGATTATTCAAGCATGATGCCTGTCTCTGAATTTGAAAGTAGAGGCCTATTTTTTTGCCAAATAGTATCAAAACCCTAGTATAGAAAACGAGATTCCGTGCACACATATGCTCTGCGCTGTGATCGAGATTCCGTGCACACATATGCTCTGCGCTGTGATCGAGATTCCTCTAGATTAGGGGTTCTCAACGTGGGGTAGGCGATAGAATTTTTTTGGGTACGCCGTGAGAGCTCAAACGTCGCTAGATCTAGTAAATAAGTAAAAATAACCATTGTTATACTGTAAGTATAGTTCTATCTATATATACATAAGGAGTATGCCAGTTACATACACATTTCCAGGGGGTATGTGAAGCATAAAAGGTTGAGAACCACTGGTTTATATCATATACACTGGTTTCCATAAATTAAGAATATCTCAGAAAAATTATGATAAAAAAACTATGTAAATGATTTTTAATGAAATTTGATGGAAACATGAACTGCAATGCTACTAGTTTCAGAATGGCATAAAATATATTACACTAGAAACATTTTTCGTCAAAAAATAACGTTTAGAGGAACTTGTCCAAAAATGAGGTGTCAGAATGCAATGGGGAAAGTTCTTTAATAAGGAGTGTGGTCACCCTTTATAGCAATGCAATCACGACAGCGATGTTCCATGCTGTTTATGATGTTGTGAATCAGCTCAGTAGGGAATAACGAACATTGTTCCTTTAAAGCAGTAATAAGCTCCCCTTTTGTTTCAGATGGCGGGTTGAGGACAGCAATACGTCTCTCTAGAGCAGCGCTGTAGCGGCCCGCGGACCGCATACTGCCCCGCACAAGGATTTTTGTGGCCGGCGAACAAAATCAAGTTTTTACTTGAAATTTTAAATAAATATCTGTGATCCACCTTTACAATTTTTTGTCAACATATATCACTTTACTTGATATGCAATCTTCAACTTACTCATTCCATAAAGTTTACAAAACATTTTTTAAGCCGATCGGCAAACATCTGAAATCTTTTAAGAGCGGTGCGGCATCATCAAGCAAATGTTTTCATGAAGCTGCAGTAATAAGAAACACCTAACTGCAGCACGAGTCGCTCTCACTGCGCATGCTATGGCATGCATTGTCGAATGTTGCACTGTATTGTGCACCAGGAGACATTGTGTGGCATTTCGCTGAGACTAAATATCGTAATGGAAAAGGTTGTCAAAATTGTCAATTTAATTCGTGGCGGAAATCGTTCTCTTACACACAGAAAATTTAAAGCTTTTTTGGACGAACTGCATGCTGAATATGACGATCTGCTTTTACATAGTAATATTCGCTATCCGAAAAATGTCTCAAGAGATTTTTTACACTTCGAAAAGAAATTCATCTTTTTATCACATAAGTGGGCACCGATGATGATTTAATAGCAAGTTTTGTTTTTGAAAATTTTCTATGTTCGTTTTCTTTCCTAACAGACATTACAGATTATTTAAATGTTTTGAATAAATCCTTACAAGGAAGAGATCAAAACATGTGCTGTCTTTATAATCATGTTACTGGGTTTAGAAACAAACTACAATTGTTGAAGTCAAATTTGCAGGAAAAATAAAGCAACTTAGTAAAACAGTTAATTTTCATATGTTTGTTCCTAAATTAGATATCCTAATTGAATATTTTAATAGTAGATTTTCTCAATTTGATGACCCTAAGCAAAGTTTAAATTTATTCAGTAATCCATTAAACATTGATATTAGCACCTATACCCTAAATATCAAATGTAATTATGTGACCTTCAGGCCGACCCAATTATTGCATCTAATAGAGAAATTGGAATAGAATTGTTCAAACTTTTGCCTATAGAAAAATATCGAAAAATGAAACATTTTGGACTTCAAATAATTTCTATGTTCGGAACTATGTATATCTACGAGCGCGCATTTTCTGATATGAAATATATAAAATTAAGATAGAGAAACTGCTTGAAAGACTCTACACTTGAACATATACTTCGGCTAGCAACAACAAATATCGATATGGACGTAAAAGAAATTATTGCCCAACAACTACGGCCACAACGCTCCCATTAAATTTATTAAATATTTCATAAGGGTTAGAAAATTTATATTAGTTTATTATTAGTTATTATTTTTCGTATAAATAATATAATTTTTTGAGGTTTTTGAGGTTTATTATTACTTATTATTTTTCGTATATATAAAATAATTTTTGAGGTTTATTATTACTTATTATTTTTCGTATAAATAAAACAATTTTTTGAGGTTTATTATTACTTATTATTTTTCCTATAAATAAAATAATTTTTTTAGGTTTTTGAGGTTTTTGAAGTTTATTATTACTTATTATTTTTTGTATAAATAAAATAATTTTTTGAGGTTTATTATTATTTATTATTTTTCGTATAAATAATTTTTTTTCAGGTTTTTGAGGTTCATTATTACTTATTATTTTTCGTATAAATAAAATACTTTTTTGGGGGGTTTTGAGGTTTATTATTACTTATTACTTTTCGTATAATTGAAATAATTTTTTGAGGTTTTTGTGGTTTATTATTACTTATTATTTTTCGTATAAATAAAACACCTTTTTGAGGTGACATGAACTGACTTTGTAATTACCTATCCTATCCTGTTTTTTGTTTTTCGCCCGCGAAATATTGGCAAAAGAAAAAATGGCCCGCTGTCTTAGAGAAGTTGGACAGCACTGCTCTAGAGCATAGATTCCCAACGGGGGCGATACCGCCCCCCAGTGGGCGCTGGAGCCTTCCATGGGGGCGGTAGCGGATCCAGAGGCAAATGGGGGGCGTTGAGGCAGTCAAGAGGGGCGGTCAAATAAATAAATAAATTTAATGGAATTTTCTGTGACAACCTTTTTTATCTCTTCTATTCTGTGGTGTCTTCCTGGTGATTCTGGTCATCCACAACCTCATCCGTCATGTACAGCTTTTCAACTGCAGCTTGGACAATAAGTTCCCTGCTACCGCCTACTAGCGTACTGGTACGTCTGAAGTCGACTGAGATGCTCTCAAAAGTTCTCTTCAAGATCACAGATTGGATATAAGCTTCAATATGTTTTCCCACTCCAAGTCGCTTTGAGTATGCTTTATGGTACGTAGTTACAATACCATCCCACGTCAGAACATAAGGTATAATATTAACATTACACTTGTGAATTAGGCTCAACTCATTAGCCAGCAGATCATACTTCCTCTTCTTTTCAACCTCTACTGTCTGCAGGTTATCCTGAGATGTTATTCCTACTTCAATAATTGTAATCTCATTCAATACCGTTTCATGCACTACTATATCAGGTGGGGCGGGGGTGGCTCAGTCGGTAGCGCGCCAGGCTCGTAATCTGTAGTTCCCAGGTTCGAGTCCCAGCTAGCTTGGTCAGCGTTGAGATTTTATCACCGCAAAATTCCCCGCCCTGCCCACGGTCAGTAGGGGACACCGATGGGCTTGGAAAGGCCGCCGTCCGTCGGATGGGACGTTAAGCCGTGGCCCCGTGTGCGGGAGAGCCATACCCTGTGCACGTTAAAGAACACGCTGGATGGCCTTGACGGGAGGCTACCATCTGTCTCCCAACAGCTGTTCCAGTGGGTCCCCTCCCCCAACCTCCTCTGAGCCTTCGGGGTCCATGTGACTGGCCATTTAGCCCATGGTGTGCAAAAAAGTGCTGCTCAGAGGTAAAACAACCCAACAACACAACTATATCAGGCTTATTATGTTGGACATGTGTGTCCGTCCTGATAGGCAAATCAACCTTGATGCAATAATAATATAATAATAATAAATTTATTATATTTAATATTTTTTTATAATTTTTTATATGTAATAAAATACTTTGAAAATATCTGTTTTCATGAATAAATATTTTATCTAGCTATGTAAATTATCTTATTGTTATCGCGTTAATAAGCATTTTTAAATTAGCATTAGGTATACCTATACCTAATTTGTTTAGTTTAAAATAGATTGACGGTAACAAGTCCTTGCAAGTTGGTAGGCAAACATGCGGTTCATGCAATTTAACATGTTTTGACAAGAATATGGGAGCTTGAAATGACTTGTTTACGGAGCAAGTGCGCCGACATCGCAAACATACAAGTTAATGCGTGCACAAAATCAAATCTATAAAAGCGATAGCTCTAGGAACGTTTTATTATTTTTATGTGCTTCGCCGTGATAAATAGTCGTGAGTGATAAGTGTTAGAAGTCATTATAAACATTATTTTTATAACTATCTATAAATCTGTTGAGAAGTTAATTTGTATTTGAAAATGTCTGAATCTACATCTAAAAAGAAATGCCGGCAGTACAGTATTGAGTATTTGAAATATGGATTTACGCACTCTCCTACAAACCAATCATTACCTATGTGTTTAATTTGCCGAAAAGGTTTTTCAAATGAAGCTATGAAACCTTCTAGGCTACAAGAGCATTTAAATAAAATGCATGCTGATAAGAAGAACAAAGATTTATCCTATTTTCAAGAACTGGAAAAGCAATATTTAAAACAGCCAACTATGTCAAACCTTTTTGCGTCGTCTTCTAAACAAGATGATGATGGACTACGAGCCTCATATAACGTTTCATTGTTAATCGCAAAAGCAGGAAAACCACACACAATTGGCGAGGAATTAATTTTGCCGGCAGTCAAAGAGATATTAAAAACTGTTCAGCATCATAAGACACCGTCAGATATCATCAAAAAAATTCCTCTCAGTAATAATTCAGTGCAAAAAAGAATAGATGAAATGGCAAAAGACGTTGAAATATCATTATGTGATTACTTAAAGACTTGCAAATTTTCCATTCATCTCGATGAATCAACTCTACCAAATAACGAAGCTCTACTCTTATCATACGTACGATTTATAAAAGAAGAAAAAATTCATGAAGAGTTATTATTTGCTAAAAATTTGGAATCTGATACAAAGGGAGAATCTATATTTAATACCATGCAAAAGTTTTTTCAAGAGAAAGAAATTCCTATTTGCAATATTTTGTCTGCTGCTACTGATGGTGCTCCAGCAATGACAGGGCGTCATAAGGGTTTCATAGCGCATTTGAAACAAGCAGTACCAAATGTACTCGCTGTACATTGTATTATTCATCGTCAGCATTTGGTTGCAAAAAATTTTAATGAACGTCTGCATACCTCGCTCCATTACGTTATTAAAGCAATCAATAAGATTAGAAGCAATTCATTGAATGACCGATTATTTGGTAAGCTTTGTAATGAAAATGATGAAGATTACAATCACTTGCTGCTGCACACAGAAGTACGTTGGCTCTCTAAAGGTGTTTGTCTGAATCGTTTTTTCAATCTATTTGACTCAGTACTGGACTTTCTTGAAGACAGAGACGAAAAATTGCGCGAAAACCTGATTACATCAAAAAATGACATCGCTTATTTGACAGACCTGTTTAAAATATTTAATCAAGTTAATTTACAATTGCAAGGTGATGAGTTGAATTTAATTAAAACAAAAAACGTCATAGCTGCTTTTGCGGGAAAACTTCTATTCAAACGAAATAAGGTAGAGGTGAATACAACCACTTTCCCACATTATCAGCAGTCTCTGCAAAACCGGAAGATTTACTTACTTACTGCCAACACTTGGAAGTTCTTCATGTTGATTTTACGGAGCGTTTCCAAGATATTTTAAACATGAATATACCGAGTTGGATTTTAGATCCTTTCACAAACACAGATACTGAAGAATCATCAAATTTGGAAGAGGAACTCTTAGAACTCACGACTAACGAAGCACTCAAAGTAAAATTCAAACATGGATACCAAGAGTTCTGGCTTCAAAAATCAATACCAGTTCTCTACCCTGGATTGTGGGCAATAGTACAGAAGTTTCTAATCGCATTTCCTTCGTCCTATATGGCTGAGCGTGGATTCAGTGCAGTAGCTAATTTACTGTCAAAGAAGAGGAACAGACTAAACATCATTGAACGTGGCGATCTGCGATTGATGTTAACGAAATTGGAACCCGACATTAACAAATTGTTAACACTCCACCAGCCTCAACCATCTCATTAATTTTTTTTTATTTATTATTAATTTTGTGTTTATCTCATTATTTTTTATTTCTTATTGATTCTGTTTATTTTTAAAATTTTAGTAAACAATTTTATTGTACATTTGGTTGTCGTTTTATTAATTTCTGCTTTATGATTTTTAATAGATAAATAAACAGATAAATTAGGTACAGATAATATGCAACAATATTTTAATATTTCATATAAAATTAACTATTTTGGACTAGGGGGGCGTTGAAATTTTTGTTCTCTTCTAAAGGGGGCGATGGTCCAGAAAAGGTTGGGAATCACTGCTCTAGAGCATTCCAGACATGCGCAATCGGATTTAGGTCGGTAGATCAAGTGGCCACTCCACGCGCATAATGGTCTCCGCTTGAAGGTTTTGTTCCACTAGTCGAGCTTTGTGTGGACGAGCGTTGTTGTCTTGTAAAATGAATGTTTCACCTATTGCACCAGCGTAAGGAGGCACATAAGGGTGCAGGATGTCATCTCTACACCTTTGAGCATTGAGGTTCCCACTCGTCAACACATAGAGGTATGTGCGTCCACCTAGGAAATGCCACCCCAAACACACGCTATCTCCGCCGTAACTGTCTCCTTGACGGATGTTGCTCGGATGATAGCGGGCACATCGTTCTCTCCATTTCAAACAATGTCCGGAATTACTCTGCAAGCAATATCTGGACTCCTGTGAAGAGTACGGACCTTCATTGCTCTTCTGTCCAGTTAACATGCGTGCGTGCCCAATTCAACCTCTCTCTCCTGTGGCTTGACGTGAAGGGTATACAAATTACTGGCCTTCTAACATACAGACCTCCCTCATGAAGCCTTTTACGCACAGTAGAAGCTGATAGAACCTTGCAGCAGCCCTCCCAGTGGCTGCTGCAAGAGAGGATCGTAGCTGAGAGCGAGTTGACGTCCTACTCCTTCGTGCTGTTGTTAATTGCAGATATCGGTCTTGTACAGTGGTTGTAATTCTAGACCTTCCTCGGCTAAACCTCCAAGACGCAGAATCCATTCAACAAATTATCTCTGTGCAAAACAGTAATATGCAAATTACATCTATCGCAGAAACTTGTTTAGAGGTCAAGTATCAGTCAGTTAAAACAAGAGGAACAAAAACTTTGGAAACAAATGAATGAGGTTTGGCTTTTATAATATTTGAATAATTATATTTTCGTCAGCCGAAACATCTATGTTGCATTCAAGTAATAACAACCAAGAATGCGACATATGAACAATTTTTTCAACTATAGAAAGGCACAAATGGTTCCTCATCTGATGCCCATACTGCGGTTGTCCATGTTGTACATGGTAAAAAACATGTTGAATGCCCCATGATGAGAAGTTTCCAATTCAAGTTTTCATCCCATTCCCAGCTCTAAGCGAAGAGTGAGATTGACGCAGTCGGCAGCTCGGCCGACTAGTAATCTCCAGTTTCCTGGTTCAAATCCCGATTGCGACAGCTTTGAAATTTTTATCTCTGGTAATCCCCACCTTGTTCTCGGTGAGAATGAGGAAACTGCTGGCCGCCGCCGTCCATCGTATGAGGCGTTAATCCCTGGCTTCGTATGCAGGAGAGACACATCCTGTGCACGTTAGAGAACACGCCGATGGTCTTGACGGGAGGTTTCCATCTGTTTCCAAAAAGCTATCTGGTGTATTCTCTTTGCCAAACTCTCTGAGCCCTTTGGGTCTTTGTGACCTGCCTATTTAGTCCATTGCGTACAAAGGACACTGTGAAGCCCTTTGTACGCAATGGATGGTACGCAATGGACAAAGGGAGTCGGGGGTAGGATTCTCAATTGGCAGCGATTCAGGCTCGCTATCTGCAAAGGGAGTCGGGGTAGATTCTCAATTGGGTAATTTGTACGCAATGGACAAAGGGAGGCGGGGGGAGGAATCTCAGTTGGCAGCGAGTCAGGCTCGCTATCTGCAGTTCCCAGGTTCGGGTCCCACCTGGGGTAACTTTGAGATTTATCTCTGCAAAATTCCCCGCCTTGCCCTCGGTCAATAGGGGACATCGATGGGTATGGAAAGGCCGCCGTCTGTAGGATGGGATGTAGAGCCATGGCCCCGTGTGCGGGAGAGTCATACCCTATGCACGTTAAAGAGCACACTGGATGGCCTTGATGGGAGGCTACCATATATCTCCCAACAGCTGTCCAGTAGACTCCTGACCCCAACTTGGGTCCTTCTGACCTGGCCATTTAGTCCATTGTGTGTAAAAAAATTCCTTCTCACAGTTAAAACAATCAAACTGATATGTGACTGAATTTCAGGTTTCACTGAAATGAGTTTCTTTCATTCTCTAAAATGAATCAAGACCACAGAACACGACATTCCGACGAGATTAATTATTAAGAAGGTTAATGCAATGTATCTTGCTACCTCTATGGTTTATTTTAAACCTCCCATCTCCTCCTTTATTTCCTCAAAGGAGGGGAAAAAAACAAAGACCCTTGAGTGGCCCTTGTGATCCCTGAGTGCAGAGTGTGGAGGACATCAACGCTCACAGTACTCCGGATAAGTGTTGACTCCCAGCATTTTCTTTCTGCAGGCGTAAAGATACACGGAGAGCCGAAGTTAGCCATTAAGCAGCTTGGTCCATTACCGCCGAGAGCAGTCGAGTGTTACCATTCCCAGCTGAGAGGGAAGGGACTACTAATGCTTGATATGGGCAAACACACTCAAGACGAAGCATTATTAATTTTCCTTTTTTCCCTCATCTCTTAACGAGGCACATCACATTATAGGAATTTTCTCTACACGTTGCACTCTTTATACATCGAAGCTTTCATTTTAAGACATTCTTTCGATTCCGAAGTTTTCATCATTTTTGTTACTTATTTAGCACGAGTTGTTGTACTTCAATAAGTTCGATTTTCTTCCAAGTGTTGTTAGATTCCTGCTCCACAACAAACTCGAGGTATTTTTCGCTCTGTTAATTTTTTGAAAAAATGGGAAAGTTCAAGTTGTTGGGTGAAGGAATTAAACTCGATGGGGCGTCCTGAGGTTTCGAATTCTTGCGAGTCTTTCTGCATTTCATTGGTGTATTGGTTCAGCAATTACTTTCGAAAGTTGTAGTCTGGGACTAGCTCAGTCGGTAGCTTCTGAGGCTCTTAATCAGAAGTTTCCTGGTTCGAGTCCCTGTTGTTTTTGAGTTGAAATTTTCTCCTCTTAGCCCTTTAGTAAAAAGGAGGACAGAAACGGACTCAGAACGACCCTTCTACCGCATGGGACAATAATGCATTGTGTTCCAGTTCAGGCACGTGTCATCTGTACATAGCCTTCATAATAAATATTGAGGTTATTAATCGTCATTGCCGTCCCGAGTGGTTAGCGCTCTTGGTTACTGATCTAAGGGACCTGAGGTTCCAACCCCGGGTAAGGTATGAATGTTCGTGTTGTTTTTCTGCTGAGGTCCTGCCATCCTCACAGATCTACTATGGCATATAAACTGATAGGTTCCTGTCAAACCTCTGTGGGAAGCAGCTGCTTGAGGGTGTATTTATTTTATGAATCCTTATTTTCCACTCTGGATTAACCATTCATGCAATCTCTTGATTTTATGGGGCGGGGGGGTGGCTTAGTCGGTAGCGCGCCAGGCTCGTAATCTGTAGTTCCCAGGTTCGAGTCCCAGCTGGGTCAGCGTTGAGATTTATCTCCGCAAAATTCCCCACCCTGCCCACGGTCAGTAGGGGACACCAATGGGCTTGGAAAGGCCGCCGTCCGTCGAATGGGACGTTAAGCCGTGGCCCCGTGTGCGGGAGAGCCATACCCTGTGCACGTTAAAGAACACGCTGGATGGCCTTGACGGGAGGCTACCATCTGTCTCCCAACAGCTGTTCCAGTGGGTCTCCTCTCACCAACCTTCTCTGAGCCTTCGGGGTCCATGTGACCTGGCCATTTAGCCCATGGTGTGCAAAAAAGTGCCGCTCAGAGGTAAAACAACCCAACCCAACCTCTTGATTTTATAATAAATCATGTACGAAATACAGAAGATCGATCCTGGCAGTTTAAGCAAATTTTCCTAGTGTCGGTCTAATTGATCCCTGCATTCAAAGATTTATGCTGCGAGTAAGAAAACTCTACTAGGTGCACATTAAGAAACAAACTGGATGGCCTGGATGGGAGGTTTCTATCTCCTAGAAGGGAGCCTTCCTTGATGGGAGGTTTCTATCTCCTAGAAGGGAGCCTTCCCTGATGGGAGGTTTCTATCTCCTAGAAGGGAGCCTTCCTTGATGGGAGGTTTCTATCTCCTAGAAGGGAGCCTTCCCTGATGGGAGGTTTCTATCTCCTAGAAGGGAGCCTTCCTTGATGGGAGGTTTCTATCTCCTAGAAGGGAGCCTTCCTTGATGGGAGGTTTCTATCTCCTAGAAGGGAGCATTCCTTGATGGGAGGTTTCTATCTCCTAGAAGGGAGCCTTCCTTGATGGGAGGTTTCTATCTCCTAGAAGGGAGCCTTCCTTGATGCGAGGTTTCTATCTCCTAGAAGGGAGCCTTCCTTGATGGGAGATTTCTATCTTCTAGAAGCTCCTCAGTGGGTCTACTGTCCAACTCTGAATCTGCGACCTGTGTGACCGAATCTAGTGGAGGAGGTTTGACTCAGCTGGCAGCGTTCCAGGCTGATAATCTATAGTTGTTGGTTCGAATCCCCAACTGTTCAAGAGTTGAGATTTACCTCTTCAAACCCTGATACCGATGGGCTCGGAAAGGATGCCGTCCGTTAAATGGAACATTAAGTAGTGGCACCAAGTGCTGGAGAGCCATACCCTGTGTGCGTTGAAGAACCCACTGGATGACTCAGATATATAGTTTCCTTATGTTCTCGTAACAGTTGCCGAGTAGATCTCCTTCCCCAATCTTCTTCGAGCCCTTAGGGTCCTTGTGACCTGGATGTGTAGCCCATTGTGTGCAAAAATAGTGTTTCCACTGTTCTTCTGAGATTGGTCACTATCTCCTGTTTTTTAATGGTGTTGCTTCGTTAGAATGTCACCAAAGAGATAGTCTTTTTTCTAAGATTATAATTTTAGCCATTTTTTTCAGCTGATAATAATTTAATAAAGGGATTTATTACTAGCCTTGAAAACAAATAATATCAAAGTTAACTCGATAATTTTTTTTGTTAATATTAGTCTTCCATGACGCTATATCACAAAAAACTAAATTTTCAAGTCGCAGATGGATCAAATGCATCTGAAGTGCCAAATGGTGGCAACAAGGTCGAACTACCCAATAACCAGCCAATAATAAACAAATTATGATAACTCAAAGTCGCGGTTATCCGGCCTCCTGTTATCCGAAATTTCGTGTTGATTAAACCACTTGCTACTGACGCATTTACTATAACCAATATTTTTTTACCACCTTAACACACTTTACTTTTCATGTCGTGTGCAATTAAAAAAATATATTTTTTTTATAAATATATTTTTGGTGAAAGTACAACAGTTTTAAAGTTGGTAAACATTTATTGAACAGAGCATTTTTCAGTTAGTTTTGGGTTAACCGTTGTTCCGATTATCCGACTCGGTCTATCAGTTGCTATCTTAAGGAAGGGGCCATGGTCCCTTACAAAGAGAGTTGTGAATGATTTTTTCAGCTACTTTTCATTCCTGATGGAATTAGCGGTGCAAGGTTTGGTCACCATTTTCCTTTTCGGGAAGAAAAAAAATCCCTAACGTACTCACTTAACTCAGAAACCAAACGACAAGTGTTAAAAAGGAAAACGATCCTTAAATAATCCATTAGTAAAGTTAAGAATGTTATTCTGGATCAAACACTCTTCCGCAAGTCCTTCAATGGCCCCCTCAAGGGTTCAGATTTCTAACCTTCTCCTGGTCTATGGTCTCGTCTATAATCGAGAATTTCTGATGAACTTTTCAACTTCACATAACATTTAAGACACTTTTTGTTGATCACTTACTTGTCATTATTAACCTCATTAAAATTTGCACGTATTGATATCATCCTAAAAGAGACTGATGAAACTGTAAGAAAAATCTTTGTTGAATTTTGCATCATCGGATTTCCTGAATGGTTGAATTCGTGTCCTCATACATTATTTCTGGCGCCATATGTCTTTAGCATATATGAGATTTTCGTAGTTTTTTTTTGAAAAATGTGTTTTTTAATTATTTTTATTCTTGCGTTGGGTTGTTTTACCTCTGAGCGGCACTTTTTTTGCACACCATGGGCTAAATGGCCAGGTCACATGGACCCCGAAGGCTCAGAGAAAGTTGGGGGAGGGGACCCACTGGAACAGCTGTTGGGAGACAGATGGTAGACTCCCGTCAAGGTCATCCAGCGTGTTCTTTAACGTGCACAGGGTATGGCTCTCCCGCACACGGGACCACGGCTACGTCCCATCCGACGGACGGCGGCCTTTCCAAGCCCATTGGTGTCCCCTACTGACCGTGGGCAGGGCGGGGAATTTTGCGGAGTTAAATCTCAACGCTGACCCAGCTTGGACTCGAACCTGGGAACTACAGATTACCAGCCTGGCGCACTACCGACTTAGCCACCCCCGCCCTTTTATTCTTGCCTACTTTATGTTAGCTTTTGTTACATGCTCGTCTAGTCTTGTTTTAGTAGATTGTTCAGCAAGGGAATAATACTTCAAAATGTCTCAAAACATAACCGAATTTACACACATTAATTGTCCAGTGGGGGAGGTTGTTGGCTCAATCGCCAGAGCTCCAGACTCGTATTCTACAATTCCCACGTTCGAGTCCAAACTGTATTTTCATTGAGATTTTTCTCCGCTAAAAAACCCCATCTCCATTTGGCGCCACATCTTCCTTTGAAATGAATATGAATTCAGTTAGTGTTTCAACATCGGTATGCTTTAGTTTTATTTTTCCCTTTTCAGGGTGAGAAAGATAAATTCAAAAGAATTAAAAAGTATCTAACCTTTTACTTTGTCGCTGAGAATATCTATTTTTCGGAAGCTTTCATTAGGGTTCTTAAAGAAGGAACTCGCTCCCCTCCCCCCTTTCTTAGAGGGGAGAGGGAATGATTTGAGGTAGCCCACGACATTGTAGACTTCAAAAGCTTTAATTTCTGAGAGGACTCGTTAGGATCGACTCCGTATGATTTTCGTCCCCCTTTTGTAGAAGAAAGAAGGACGTGGGAAGGGGGGGGGAGGCAGAACTCGAGGTAGCCTACGTCACTCTCTACGTTACAAGCTTGCATCTGACACCTAACTCGTAATTGTAGGCCTTTTCGTAGTGGAAGAACATTTTTCACATTCCAACCCGAAAAAGGGGGAAGAAAACACGGAGGTAAATTTCTATGGCCCGACGATCCCTGCGCAACAAGCATTCATTTGACACTGAAATCGTTGAGATCGGTCAACGGGCTGAGAAGATCTGGAGGTACAGTCGCTCAAAAAAGTATCCGAACACTACGGTTGATTACAGAATTCAGAAAAATATCTGGCAACGATTTTTTTTAGAAATTAGTGATCTGGCAACCTTCGTGTCACGTGACACGAAGGTTGCCAGATCACTAATAAGGTCACTGTGATCTTTAAGTCACAGTCTTTGGTCACCCAGATCACTAAGGCCACTGTGAACTTTGTGCATTATTGTGAGTAACAGAACGAGATCTAGGGTAGGACAAAGCCCTACCCCCCTGGAGAATTTTAATAGTCGCAACGGAGGGAAAAAAGTAATAACTCTTTTGCAAGATTATTTTTTAAAAGACCACGAGCACGCAGATTAAAAGGCGTATATAGATTGATGAGAATAATAGAAGAAGTTGAAGGCATTCCGGTTCCATCCGGTCACCATATCCTCCACCTTTTCTTCCCGCCAGCAGAGGGGGTTGACTCAATCGAGTGAGCACCAGTCTCATAATCGCAGTTTCCAGGTTCGAGTCTCAACTGTGCCAGCATTGATACTTATCTCCAGTAATTCCAGTAAAAGAAGAACACCGATGGGATTGAAAAAGGACACCGTCCATCAGATGGGAGGTGAAGCCGTGGCTCCGTGTCCAGAAGAGACATAACCTGCACATGATCAAATATCTGTACACGCTAAAAACACCCTAGATGTCCCTGAATGAAGGTTACCATCTGTCTCCTAAAAGCTGTCCAGTGGGTCCCCTATTTCCAACTGTTTCTGAGCCTTTGGGGTCCTTGTGACTTGATCCTTTAGCCAATTATGTGCTAAAAAGCCGCTCAGAAAAGTAAAACAACCCAACAACCTACCGCAACTCATATATTTTATGTTTATTTAAGTATTTTTTTGGTCTTACAAAGCTTCGATGGTCTATTTGCCCGTATCTGTTACAGAGGGTATAATATATATTAGCTGACTGATTTCCTTTTCCAGCTTCAGGTATTATTTGCTTTCTTTGCTTTGAATCACATCTTGAAATGACCATTCGACTCTTGCAAGCGAAGGAGTCGATTGCTACTCACGTCAATTTATAAGCATTGCTATTAACCACAGGCGGAAAATTTAAGGACAGAGAAAAAAAGAGAGAAAAAAAAAACAAAATTCCGTCGGCGACTGAACGATCTGCCAAAAAGAATCTTTTAATTAGTATAGCAGCCGATCCGAAACAAAACCTTTTGCAGAATCGCCAAGGGCAACCTCAGGAGGCTTTAATGGCAAAGCTGGCATCGATCGATCGAGGAAAAGAAGGAGGAGGAGGCTCCCTTGGACCGATGGGTTGGAAGTCTGCAAGGCCTTCACAGGTTCTGCGGTAGGAACTCTCTACTGCCAATGAAACACGTTGCCATACATTGGAATTTCATAGCCTGCAGTGACATCGTTTGCTGATTTTATTGCTAATCGCTCTTCGAATATGTTGACTCTTAATCGAGTTCTGTGCAAAGGAATCGGAAGCAGAAGATACTGGCAACGGAAGTCGAGCATTGGGAAATGTTGAAAAGGAAGGCGGGGATTTTGTGAGGCGTGGCAACTTTTCCATATTTTAATATTTTATAATCTTTCATATTTGCGAATGAATTTTCTTAACCCATATTCCGCGATCAACTATTAACGTACAACGTCACCAATTTAGTCGTTTCACTCTTATTTTCCCAACCTTAAAACATGGAATATTCTCTTTAATTGTAAATTCCCTAATTTCAGTTCTTAGGGAAAATACTATGTTGGTAGATTAAAGAACAAATCAAAACTGTTAGCACGGTATTGTTAAAAAAAAGTTATAGCAAAACAATGACGACTTCACAGTCGTCACTGGTGAACTAAGTAGACAGTACCACGAGTGGTCGGTACAGATGATTTGTTTTGCGGTTATTTCTGAAGCTATAGAGAAGTTCATGTGTTCGTGTAGATCAGAGGTTCCCAAACTTATTTGTCCTACAACCCCCTTTTCAGAAAAAAAAATTACTCAGCGCCCCCCTGGAAATCTATCTTCTTTAAGCGAACAAACAGAAAGATGCAGTGACAAATTCGCGTTCTTTTATGTATCTATATTTCTACCTACGTCCTACAACATAATAAAGAAAGATGTTGTTGTAAATAAGACACCTTGAAGCTTGAAATTATAAAATTATTTATTAAAATCAACCATAGTAACATTTGCATTACACACAGAAAATTAAGATAACGAAGGATAATTTTATGTGTTTATTTGGAAAATAAAGTAATCACTACGACTTTAACTCTATGCTACACAACAGATGAAACATGCACGAACGGTTTTTCAAAAATTTCTTATCTTCCCTTCTTTCTTTATGCTTCCACCGCCCCCCCCCAATTGCACCCGAGGCTACTACCGACCCCCTGGATCGTTCCAGCGCGCCCCCCAGGGGGCGGTATCGCCCACTTTGGGAAACATTGGTGTAGATGGATCTGTGGCTGAGAGATGGAATTTGGGGTCCTCTGTTGAGGAAGAATCTTGAAATAGGTTCTACTCGAGAAAAAACCGTACGTAAGAAACAACAATTCTTTTCTCATTAAAACGGTCAACGACTGGAGGCAACAGAAGGTTAGCGGGGGAAACAGTCTCTGTTGCAGAAGAGTAGTGATGTCTGGAACGCCATCTGGAAAATTTTATTTTTGAGTTTCTTTGATAATCTAAACATAGTTGTGCTAATTGTATATAACTTAGAGCAGAGATTTAGTTTAAATAACAGAAAGATTCTCAGAGGATTTTGCAAATATCTGTAAGGAAAGCTTTAAACAGATTTTCTTCAGTTGCTGAAAAAACAAAGAACAGCAACAAACAAACAAAAAATCTCAACTGCCGTATTTTGGGCCATTTATTTCTTTCTGCTGCTTATTTGTCTGTAGAGAAACATCACTGCACAAAAGTGTCTTCAGATTTTAAGCTTCTTTTGAGGAGGAATGCAGATAAAGATTTCGGAGGCAGTGCAGAAATTTAATTTTTAATGAGTCACATCCAACAGCGGCAGCAATTCATTCGTGATCCGGAAACACGGATCGGGAATGAACAAAATTTTAGAGAATTAAAAAAAGTTGATTTTCCGAAATCTGAATTTCCCTTGGCGTTTACAAGACTCTAGCTGCTTTCTCGGTGAGACTTACCGAAGAGAATGTTCACTCCAAGACAGTTTGATAGTTGATGATCAGGTTAAAAATATTAATTACACTGCACGACATTGAAATTACCCCACCCAGAAGGAGTGAGGGGATAAGGGTGAAATGTAGCACACACATAGTAATACATATTGGAATACCATGATTTAATTTGCAGCCACTTACAGCGGTTAGAAGATGAGATAATGCAGCACAATGTGACTGCGTCAGTAGGTGGTTGCACCGCCGTGAACGGCAACGCAGACAGCAATAAGTCATGGCATGGAGGCATACAGTCGACGGATATGGTCCTGAGGAATTGCACCCCAAGCAGTGTTGACTTGCTCCCATAATTCATCGAGATTCCGCGTAGGCCAGTGAGAGGATTGTACACGTGGTCCAATGTCGTCCCACAGATTTTCTATTGGGGATAAATCTGGAGATCATGCTGGCCATGGCAATACTTGAATATGTTGCAAACATTGTCTGGAGACCCTAGCATTGTCATGCTAGAAAATGGGCTGCTGCATGCCTCCTAGCAACAGTAACAAAACGGGCTGCAGAACCACGCTAACGTATCATGCAGCTGTCAGTGTTCCCGTGATGCGGGCAAGAGGTGACCTGCTGTCATATCCAATAGCACCCCATACCACATGCTGGTTGCGAACAAAAGCCGGATTCGTGCTCTCACCAGGTTGTCGCCATGTATGGACCCGTCGATCGTCAGCACCCAGAAAGAAACGGGATTCATCACTAAACACAACGGTGTTCCATTCGTGACCTCAATTCTCACAACTTCGGCCCCAAGCCAGACAGGTGCTGCGATGGTTTGCAGTCAATGGCAGTCGATGTAACGATTGCCTAGAGCACAGGTGTGTCTCATGCAACCTTCGGTTTACCGTTCGGGTCGTTATGGAGACGTCCATGGCTGCTGACACGACCCGTCGAATATTGCCTGTAGTGCTCTGTGGTGACAAACGGGCATGTTGAACAATGCGCCTATCATGCCGTGCTGACGTCGGTTAGGACGGCACCACTCCCTCTGCGACGCACACTAGAACCTTCATTTCGCCACTGTTGCCAACAACGCCTAACAGTTCGAGCATCCCGATGAACATGGGCAACGACACGACGTGTAGTTCATCCGGCTTTACATAGGCCTATAATTCTTCCTCTCTCAAAAGCATCCAAATGGCGATAAACTTGCCGATGGCGTGTACTGGGCATTTTCAGCCTTCACTGAACAATTTCCAAGTGGAAGCACCTAATCTCAACCGTTCACACGACTTCCATCTGCATAAACACAATACCATACCTGTTCATTCTTGCACCTTTTATCTGTTGGGCCACACACGTCATTGGCTCCGGATTATCATCATTTGCATATCTCAACTGCACACACCCACCATTCTATTTGCACTTTCTTTTGTACGACATGTCCTTCTGGGTGGGGCACTTTCAATGTCGAGCAGTGTATTTTAAATGTATTAAATCTAAAAAAACACTCCTTGTGAAATCTTAAAAAAATTATGGAAGACGCATCACTGAACTTCTGATGTCTCAACTGTTGCTTATATATTTTAAGCTATCAAATTCTTATTTCTTCTTTGAAACTGCAACAAGTTTCAGAATGCTTTGAGACACTTGCTCCTTTACTTAAGTATAAAACAAAATTCATGTAATGTACTTAACTCAGAGGGGTGGCCTCGTATGCGGGAGAGCCATACCCTCGTGTGCACGTTCAAGAACCTTTTAACGTTAAAGAATGGCCTTGACGGGAAGCTACCATCTGTCTCCCAACAGCTGTTCCATCGGGTCCCCTCCCCTAACCTTCAGAATCATTGTGACTTGGCCATTTTGCCCATTGTGTGCAAAAAAAGTGCCACTCAGAGGAAAACAACCCAATTTTTCAATTTGCAAACTGATAAATTATTTTAATCAGGCAAGAATGATGGGCAAGTGAATTCTTCAAGTATAATATTGAGGGAGAATGTCTAGTAAGAACATCAAGGGAATGGAAAGACCAATTCAGGTGGGTAAAAGATCAATGTTTAGAGTTTGTTAATCGCTTAAACAACTAAGTAATCCTTGCTATGAATTCGAATACATCCAAGCATAATAAAATTTAATTAGAAAACTACTTGGAAAACATTTTAACAAAATAATATGCAAACAGAACAAATCCTAACTCATTTTCACAATTTTATTTAGTTGGGCACCCTATTTTAAACTATCTATAGGTTCTCGATCTAGAAATATTTTGCAGAAAAAAACCAGAACAATTTCTTTTAATTCAGAAGAAGGCTTAAAAAAATCGTTCAGTAAATTAAATTCGTTGCTCCATCGTTCACACAAACTGTGACCGTGATACTTTCAAAATGGGGGCGGGTCAGGCTCGTAATCTGTAGTTCCCAGGCTCGGTCAGCGTTGAGATTTATCTCCGCAAAATTCCCCGCCCTGCCCACGGTCAATAGGGGGCACCGATGGGCTTGGGAAGACCGCCGTCCGTCGGATGGGACGTTAAGCCGTGGCCCCGTGTACGGGAGAGCCATACCCTGTGCACGTTAAAGAACACGCTGGATGGCCTTGACGGGAGGCAACCATCTGTCTCCCAACAGCTATTCCAGTGGGTCCCCTCCCCCAACCTTCTCTGAGCCTTCGGGGTCCATGTGACCTGGCCATTTAGCTCATGGTGTGCAAAAAAGTGCCGCTCAGAGGTAAAACAACCCAACCCAACCCAACTTTCAAAATGGCATCCATCATGTTCAGTAAACAATTTACGAAAACAGTAAATTTCAATGCCGGATGTTACATAACTTTAAATTCTGAGAGTACAACTCGATACAAAAGCATCACACGCTTAAAATACAAAGGAATAGTCGGTGAGTATACAACTTTACAGTAAACAGCGAGGACAAATAATAATGAATGCAACGTCTCCAACGTTGAATATGTTTTGGAAGAATAAATAAAAACCGTGAGCAATAACTTGCCCTACTCGATTTTGGCTTAGCATGCGATTTCATCCCACGCAACCCCTTTCTTTTCTGACAAATAACTGATCACCGGTTCCAGTCTCCAGCGAAATATATTGGGATCAGACGCGATTTAAGAGAACGATAGGGCACAAGTCGTTCTTCAACTCCAGTAGAATATCGGGGGAGGGAAATGGGGAATTCAGTTGAGCACAGATCAATGTTTAGAGATGCCGCAACACAAATCATTCTTAAATTGTACTTTGCCCTCCCGTAAGATAAATCGAAGAGAATATGTCTCGTTCCAGAAGCAAGCAGATGGCATCGGATCGTCCTAAATATTTCTAGGGGTGGGGGGGGCAAAAGGAAGTGAGGAGAATGAGTTTCGATCGCAAACATTCAGGAAATTGTATTCTACTCCATCCATTTCAATCATCGCAGTTTCTTTGTCTTGTGATAATTAGGAGGGTGAAATGGTTCATTGGTTGTGTCATAATCTAATGCACCCATTCCTCGGTCTACGAATTATTATGGAGCGGGGGTGGCTCAGTCGGTAGCGCGTCAGGCTCGTAATCTGTAGTTCCCAGGTTCGAATTCCAGCTGGGTCAGCGTTGAGATTTATCTCCGCAAAATTCCCCGCCCTGCCCACGGTCAGTAGGTGACACCGATGGGCTTGGAAAGGCCACAGTCCGTCGGATGGGACGTTAAACCGTGGCCCCGTGTGCGGGAGAGCCATACCCTGTGCACGTTAAAGAAGAGAGGGAGGCTACCATCTGTCTCCCAACAGCTGTTCCAGTGGGTCCCCTCCCCCAACCTTCTCTGAGCCTTCGGGGTCCATGTGACCTGGCCATTTAACCCATGGTGTGCAAAAAAGTGCCGCTCAGAGGTAAAACAACCCAACCCAACGAATTATTATTATTTATTACAGAACTTCACGAATTTCTGTAATAACGAACAAAACAAATTCGTAACTATTTTTCGGTACAGGGAAACATTTTCGCAATAACAAAAAGAATGTGAATAAAACAGCGGAGGACTTCTATTTTCATAGAATAAAAATATTAATGTCTGTAATACAATCAGCGTAAAATTCATGCGATGTTTCAGGAATGGAACTGTGTGACATGGTTTCGTTCCAGCGGGGTGTGCAAAGCGAAACTATAACAATTCGTACATTATTTTGAAGAGTCACATTACAAAGAGTTCCCAAATCGATCTGCTCTACGGGAAACTTCAGTGATTAGTGACTGAACATAGCTGCCTGTGACAAATGACACTTTGTAGACCTATTCTGCAGACCAGGGGTTATCAACACGGGGTACGCGGAAAAAGTTTTTGGAATACGTCATGAGAGCTCAAAAGTCGCCAGATATATGTTTTATTTTATTCCCATTGTTATACTATAACTAAAGTTTTATCTATCTATACAAGGGGTACGCCAGTTACATACACATTTCCAGGGGGTACGTGAAGCATAAAAGAAAAGCTGTGGTTTATCTAAAGCAGTGGTTCTCAACCACTGCTCCAGGCTCGTAATCTGTAGTTCCCAGGTTCGAGTCCCAGCTGGGTTAGCGTTGAGATTTATCTCCGCAAAATTCCCCGCCCTGCCCACGGTCAGTAGGGGACACCGATGGACTTGGAAAGGCCGCCGTCCGTAGGATGGGACGTTAAGCCGTGGCCCCGTGTGTGGGAGAGCCATACCCTGTGCACGTTAAAGAACACGCTGGATGGTCTTGACGGGAGGCTACCATCTGTCTCCCAACAGCTGTTCCAGTGGGTCCCTCCCCCAACCTTCTCTGAGCCTTCGGGGTCCATGTGACCTGGCCATTTAGCCCATGGTGTGCAAAAAAGTGCCGCTCAGCGGTAAAACAACCCAAATCAACCACTGCTTTAGATAATTCTCGAGTAATGAAGATTGAAAATGAAAAACTGATTCAAAAATTATCATGGAGTAATGAAGATGACTAATTGTATGTTTACAAGTGTTTCTACTTTATACATGACAAGTTATAATCTTTAACCAATCAGGGTGAATTTGTATATGGGCACATCTTCATCGGTAAGCGACAATTAAAATGTTCTTTGTTTTTTACAAAATATAATTATCTGTTAAATCTGTTTAAACATATTCATTTGCATAAGCAAATATGAAAGATCTTTTTTGGAAGTGCTAAAATTATGAACAAGAGTAGGAGAGACAAGGAAATATCTAAAGTATCGTCTTATATGGTGAATACAATAATGTAAAAATCGGTTTAAATTTTCGACCAGTCGCGTTAATCGAAAATCAACCCTCTTTTAAAAATCGTGTTAATGGAATTCGTATCCGTAGGGGACTGAGTTTGCTTTATTCTGATGAAAGATAAAATAAGACATACCTTTGCAGTGGATGAATACGCCAGTGAAGGAAAACCTTTTCTTAAGTTTCACTAGTCATCCGCTTTACCATTAAAAAAAGACCCAAATGAAGAGAGTTTCCGAGTGAGATGCACTTAGTAGTTCGTTTGGATAAGAAAGGAGGGAACTCCTTTCCTTCCGACGGCGAAGATCGTTATTAGTCGGTGAAGAGGGAGGTGAGGCTGCTGTTGGTGAGTCTTGAACCACTCTGCGGAAATTAGAGGTTCTGGCGCGTCCTTCTCTGCCTTTGAGAAGAGAGCTGCACAAAGAGATCAAAGGAAGGCAGAAGTTCTTGGCTCATTTGAAACGCGCGAAAATCCTCTTCTCCGAGAGTCTTTCGCGGCGCAGCAAATTTCCTGTGTTTCGTGTTGCAAGAATGGAAAGGGAAATCCTTCGGCATTCTGTGGCGAAACAGCACTTGCCCTTAAGCTGCTTATTCTTCTGCGAAATCCCGTTTGCTCCTGAGGAAGAAGGCGAAGAAGCAATTATCACTCTTCTGCGAGATTTGGGGAAGTCAGCGGAAACGAATGCGTTTTCATATTATTAAGGTCAGGAAAGTCGGAGAAGACTATTATGCATTTGGAGTTCAGAGCTTCCTAAACTTTTATTGAACGAGATGCATTTTGGCAAAACACAAGAAAAGCAGTTATCTATTTTAAGAAGCATTCAAATACGGTGACCCCTTTTAGTGAACATCTAAAGTATTGCGATCCATTTATGTAAAATATTTAAGGGTCGCACCCAATTTAAATAAATTGGAAATGCCTCGACCTAATTTTAAAAAGTAACATTAAGGGCCGTGACTCATTTTACCAAGCGTTTAAAGTAGTAGTTCCGAACATTTTTTATCTTATTTTTCTTTTCTTCTATCCAACCTTTTTCTTTCTTCATTCTATCTAGCCTCCTTTACCCTTTGGGGCGGGGGGTGGCTCAGTCGGTAGCGCGCCAGGCTCGTAATCTGTAGTTCCTAGGTTCGAGTCCCAGCTGAGTCAGCGTTGAGATTTATCTCCGCAAATATTTCCCGCCCTGCCCACGGTCAGTAGGGGGACACCGATAGGCTTGGAAAGGCCGCCGTCCGTCGGATGGGACGTTAAGCCGTGGTCCCGTGTACGGGAGAAACATACCCTGTGCACGTTAACGAACACGCTGGATGACTATGGAGGCTATCATTGTCGACACACGTGAAGTACCATCTGTCGCCCAACAGCTGTTCCAGTGGGTTCAATCCCCCAATCTTCTCTGAGCCTTCGGGGTCCATGTGACCTGGCTATTTAGCCCATAGTGTGCAAAAAAGTGCCGCTCAGAGGTAAAACAACCCAACGTTTACCCTTTCTAATGCTTTCTTCCCTCTTTCTTACGTCCTCTCCATTCTTTCCAATTCCCCCTCCGTTCCTCCTAACACCACCTTCACTCTTTTTAACACCCTTTACTCTTTCCAATATCTCCCTCCTTCTTACGGAGGGAAATATTGGAAAAACTACCTATATTCTTTCCAACTCTCCTTTTCCTTTTTCTAATGCTTATCTCCCCTCTTTCTAACGCCTCCTTTACTCTTTTCTATTTCTGACGCTCTTTCACTCTTCATGAAATCTAATTTATTTTTTCCTTTATAAAACTAATTGAAATAATATTTACCGTGATACAAATTTAGAAGTATTTTGCATCCACGACTTTCTGATATGGATATGCAAAACATGCATATTTATGATCTTCGATACTCGCATGTATTTCTACCGAAAAACTCGAGAAAATACCCTCAAAGAGGCCGTGGAGCTGCCGTTCAGACCCAATGATTTAAAATATCACGACTCATTTAAATAATCGCCTAAAAGAGCCGCGCCTATTTACGATAACAATGTTAAGGTCGTAATTCAGTTTAAATTCCAATTCGAAAGGCCGAGACCCAATTTAAATAACCATTCTAAGGGCAGCGTCCCAATTGAATAATTACTCCTGGGGCATGTAACAAGTTCAGACAGCAATCGAAGCGATAAACACCTAACCTAATCTCTAATACAGCGTCTGAGTTGAGACTTTCACTACTAATTTCTACCTGCCGCAGGAGAGAGCCGATGGGTTTGTTAATGCTGCCGTCCGTCGAATGGTTCGTTTAGCCGTGGCATACCTGTGGTAGAGCCATGCCCGGTGCACGTTAATCAACAGGCTGGAATGCTCAACCGGAAACTTCCATCTGTTTCCTGAAAGCTGTTCAATATATATTCCCCCCCCCCACCTCAGCTTAGCTCTAAGCCTTTGGAGTTCTTGCGACCTGGCCATTTAGTGCATTTTCTGCAAAATGCAGCTGAGGGATGAACCCTGCTCTGCCCACGGTCAGTAGGGGACAGGGATGGACTTGGAAAAGCCACCGTCTGTCGGATGGGACGTTAAGCCGTTTTCTTGTGGGCGCGAGAGCCATACCCTGTGCACGTTAAAAACCAGGATAGATGGCCTTGACAGAAGGCTACCTTATGTCCTTTAACAGCTGTCCAGTGGGCCCTCTCCCCCGAACCTTCTCTCAGCCCTTGGGGTCTTTGGGACCTGGCTATTTAGCCCATTGTATGCAAAAAAGTACCGTTTAGAGTTAAAAAAACTTAACTCTATTGCTCTCCTAAAATAGCTGTTCTTAATCTGAGAGCGCGACCCCCCATGAGGGTCGTGTTGCAAAGAATACGAAGTGGATCGTTTTTTCTGTTAGAGGCAATAACATTGTGTTACCTATTGCATAAGAAGGCCCCATCGAAATTCGACGGGCGAAAACTCAAAATTCGAAATGGCTCCCTAAAGAGACACAGGAAGATAACGGAAAAATCCGTATGCGAAATTTGGGACAGAGAGATATTTTGGGAATTACGGGGGGAGGGAGGAGTTGAAATCTGTTAAAAAAAAAGAGATAAATCTGTTTCAACAGTTTCTGTGGTAATCGAACTTCCACAAACGATGAGCCATCAGTTGTTTCCACCACCAAGCAATTGGAAAGCTGCCAAGAGTTATATCAGAACGCTTTCAAGAGTTCCCTACAAAGAGAGGCCTGATTAAAGGGGAGGGGAGAAGGGGCCCCTTTTTCTACAGATTCACATTTTTAAAGAAATCAACATATTCTTCGAATTGTGTAAAACTTTAATTTGGTAACATAATGTAATATTGAACGAAAGATGGTATAGATCGGGGCTCTTATTTATTCCCTCATTTATTTATGCTTCATTTCTGATAACGTGAAGGGGGAGGGGAGAGAGGGGAGGCAAAATCGTTAAGTGCCCGGGCCCAGAAGTTCTCACTCCAGCCCTGCGTACTAATATTTGGCTCTTATGTAAGACGTTAAAAACCAATCAATATTTTGTCCTCATTGGGTTGGGTTGCTTTACCTCTGAGCGGCACTTTTTTGCACACCATGGGTTAAATGGCCAGGTCACATGGACCCCGAAGGCTCAGAGAAGGTTGGGGGAGGGGACCCACTGGAACAGCTGTTGGGAGACAGATGGTAGCCTCCCGTCAAGGCCATCCAGTGTGTTCTTTAACGTGCACAGGGTATGGCTCTCCCGGACACAGGGCCACGGCTTAACGTCCCATCGGATGGACGGCGGTCCTTCCAAGCCCATCGGTGTCCCCTACTGACCATGGGCAAGGCGGTATTTTGTCCTCAAATTTATTATAAGGAAACAGATGGTTGGTTGGTTGGGTTACCTCTGAGAGGCACTTTTTTGCACACCATGGGCTAAATGGCCAGGTCACATGGACCCCGAAGGCTCAGAAAAGGTTGGGGGAGGGGACCCACTGGAACAGCTGTTGGGAGACAGATGGTAGCCTCCCGTCAAGGCCATCCAGCATGTTCTTTAACGTGCACAGGGTATTGCTCTCCCGCACACGGGGGAGCGGCTTAACGTCCCATCCGACGGACGGCGGCATTTCCAAGCCCATCGGTGTCCCCTACTGAACGTGGGCAGGGCGGGGAATTTTGCGGATAAGGAAACATAGGTGAGCTTGAGTTTTTCAAAGTTTTGTATTTGGGCACTGTTGCTTGTGACTCTGTGTTGAAGATTATGACGAAAGAAGAATGCTTTATAAGGCTAAAAGATCATACTTATTGAATAATTGTTAAACACTACGTGAAAGGAGTTGTAGGCAAGAAATATGAATATTTTGAATGATTCGGAGAGTAATAATTTCATGAAGGGTGTTATTCTCGTCATTAATCTTGCTAGTAATTAAAAGAAAATCCATTTCTGTCTTCGCCAACACGAATCTGGGAGCAGAAGCGGCAGCAAGGCGAGAGGAGTGATGATTTTCATCCGTGCTTCGTTAGGATTAACGAGGCAGCAGCAAGATCGATTATGAGCTAAATGGAAAAGCACGGAAGCAGCACCAAGTTCTCTTTCAGATAAATTAAACATCTGAAGCATTTGCTAAACAGCGTGCAAATATATCCATGCATTAAACAATTCTGCGCAACGTGCTGCTGTTTGGCAGAGCTCGATTTAAGGGGGTTTCGTAATATGTCGACCGGCAAATTTTATACTTGGATCTCTTGAAACATCATGGCTGCATGGCATCACCATATTGTGATTTAACAAACTTCGCTAAGAGGCGAGTAACAATTTTAGAAAAATTTTTTAATAAAAGTTTAGTAGGGTTAATTAAAATTGACCTTTAACAGCTTCAGTGGATTTTTTTTTTATCTTCATAATTTAAATTTTTATTGAATGATTATTTAGAAATTAAAAGAGTTTAGAAATGGTTGTATGATGTAAATGTTTGATGAAAATGTATCATACAGTGTTTTAAATAAGTAAAATAATATTGTAAAGTTATGAATTTGCAAATTAAGTGATGATTCTCTTAGTAATATAGCATACAGATTACCTTATAGCACTCTTCATTATTTTATGTGTTTATATTTTCATTTATATTTTCATTTATAACGAAAAATAACATACTTCGTTATATGTCTTATTTTTTAATCCGCATATTATAGGTTTGATAGGAATACTCCACAGAAGTCTATTTCAACACAAAATCGATGCTCGCACTCCTGTTCAGCAGATTAACTGTTCTAAATAATAATATAGTTTTTAAACTCTGTATGTAAATTAAAAAAAAGTCATCAGTTAATTTCAGATTATTCTATAATATTCTTATATAAGCTTAAGAAGTAAATTTCTCTTTCATATTTTTTGCAAAAGACAATAAAAAAGATGATATTAATAAGATACAAACTTCAAAGCGATTCCACACAATTTGGAAGTTAGTTGGAAAATGAGAATTACTAATGGTGGCGCTGCAAAGCAGTGGAATTTAGGGATCCTCTAGTGGAACGGAAGCGCTCATTTGTGCTAGCTAGCTATTTTGTGCCTGTTGACAAGGCGTTAGGCGTAACGGGATATTTTTATGTGCATATCAATCTTGTAGCTATTATTTTAGATAAAAAATAACGTTTGGCTTAAGAATATTCTTGATGTGGGCTAAAACAGCTGACTTTATGCTATTTTATCGTTGATCCTCTGAACATTTTCCAAGTATCTCATGCTGGATTTTCAACTGAAGTGCACATATATACACTCTGGTCTTTTAATTATGACCACTCCCCTCCTTGTGATATCAATGGAACCTAACTTCGAAGCTCTCTAACTTCCAAAATCAGTTTTATGAGGCAATGTGACTGAAGATTAATTAAAGATATCAATTCTATCTAAATCTCGACTTTCAAAAATATTCACTTTGCATATAAGGTAATCTGTATGCATTCTCGACTTTCAACAATATTCACTTTGCATTAAAAAGTTTTGGAAGTTTGAATATTTAATAGAAACAATGTAAATTGGAAAATATCGACTTATTTACACGAACTTTTTAAATATAGTTCTGTTGTATTAAATGGTTTAAAATTATGCTTCTTGTTCAAATTCCAATTTCTCGGGTAAATTCTAAATAATAATGTTATGATTCAACGATCGCTCAGTGTATATATCAAAATCATTATTATTTTGATAAATATTTTTCATTTCCACCATGTCAGTCTTTAACAACTGCATTAGATTTACTGCGACAGGAAATGTTTTTTTGACACTCCTCAACTATTGGTGTTGTCTAGAGAATTTACCGCCGGATATATTATGTATATATATAAGTTTAACCAAGAGCAAATATTCGTAAAAAAAAATGTTGCTGCAGTGCAGAAAAAAAGAAATTGCTTTTTTTTGGCATAACCTTCATAAAAAAAAGACTTCCTCTAACTCGATTCTGAAAAGCACTGGGTTAAGAGATAAGTTTGTAAAAACCTGTTTACTCTAGAAAGGATTATCGAGTTTAGTTTGATTTTTGAAAAGGTTTGGGAAGGATAAGCGAAAGATTTAGTATGCTTTAGAAAGACACGGCGTGAAATTAGGAATCCGAGTATGGCGTTTACCGTAGAAAGATTAGTATGGGAAAAGTTTATCGGGTTTCGCATACTCTAGAATAGGGGTTCTCAACGTGGGGTACGCGGTAAAATTTTTGGGGTACGCCTTGAGAGCTCAAAAGTCGCTAGATCTAGTAACAAAGTAAAATTAAAGCTATTGTTATAGTATAACAATGGTTATCTATCTAGGTGAACGCCAGTTACATACACATTTCTAGGGGGTACGTGAAGCATAAAAGGTTGAGAACCACTGCTCTAGAAAGAGGCTTGGCATGGGCAAAGAACAGAGAATATATTTTAGATAGGAACTTGATATGGGCTAACAGTCGTGACTAAAATTTTTGGTGGGGAGCTTTGACTAGTGCAGGCAGCGCCCGGATATAGGAAATTTTTTTCCAGAAGTGCCTTATATTGAACAGTCTTGTATCGGACTGAAACGAAGTTGCGTAATGCATATATTCTTTTTCCCAGCTATTTGTGGTGACCACCCAACCTGGGCACTTAGACCGTGATTTGTTTAATTACTGCCAAGGTTAAGGCGGTCCCCGGACCCAACATTAAGAATACAGACATTACCATAATGAAAACTGAGATAATTTGCAATTAGCAAATGAAACACAACATTTATTAACAAGTAACTGTTTCAACATTTTCAGACATTAGGTCCACTCATCGGACAATTTCATCAGGTGCCCTCTGAGCAACACTTCTCAGTTTAATGGGGCTTACCCCAGCGATAGCGCAGCACAGACCAAAAAGTTACTTAAGTTCAGTTTCAAGAAAGGTGAACACCATGTATTAGTTCCATGCAGGCCGCGTGACGGTAGTAGTAATGCAATTGAGTGAGAAAAGTTAAAACCAGACTAAAATCGATTTCGACCCTACTTCCTCGTTCCGTGCAGACTGATCCCAGGGGACGACATCGCAGGCTGGCTAGCCACTTTCCCGTGGCTGCAGGCTTTCGCTCCTCGGGAGCTCGCTGTATCTCACACGGCTCTGACAAATCTCCTCATTTTCATCTTTCCGGTGGCAACAGCTCAAGACTTTCTTCCTTTGAGAGCGACGAATAACAACTGCACTTTACCGCTTGTTTTTCGATGAACTCTGTCCGGTCCCCCTGGCAAAGGTCACCTACGCTCATGCGTGGCTGTACGTGATTGGTCAGAGTAGCCGAGGTTCGAATCTCAGATGCCTTCTGGCCAACGTTGTTTACCAGGCATGTTACGTAGTCCCTCTGTCATCTGGGGTTCCAGGATCAATTTGGAAAATTCAGCACCTGTGGCCGAGTTCCTCTTCGTCGAACTGGACACAAAAAAATGAAGGCAATATGGAAAGGCACTATTGGAATGAGGATAAGGGCGTCCATGACCCTCCACGCCAAAAGTCGTGTCCACATGATAAAACAAATGCGGGCACGACATATTCTCCAAACCCATTACGTAACGAAATATTTCGGGGAAGAAAAGACAAACTCGGAAAGTCATTCCTATCCTTTCCTGTTCAATTCACTACTTTGACACACCGCTATAATAATTATCTTCATATGTGTTTTTCTTCTCCTTTCTAGAGGAATTTAAAGGAACTATTTGCGAAAAATGCGAGTAATACATAAATTTACCATTTTTCAGTTTATAGATTTATTTTATTATTTTAAACTGAATTGCATGTCTCACGTCAACACTTGAACGTTTCATTTTTGGTTATAATAATTTATTTACAATAGTAATTTATTACATATATATATAAAACTTAATTATTTATTACACAATGATTTGCATTCAAGTGACATGGTAATAATGAGCTTAAAAACACACACAAAAAAAAGTAGCCAGAGCTCTTTTAAATTGTGAATCAAATGATATTGTATTGTGCTAAACCGAGCTGATCAAACATTTTCCTAAAATGTATTTTTAATATTCCACTGTAAACTAAATGTTCGATACATTGTTATATTTTCATAACTTAATGTCTTCCCTAAATCTTTCATATATAAATGTCCTCTCTTGGGAAAATTAAAAGTTGTCAACGACTACTTTTAATGTTCTAGTACGAACAGTCAAATGAGCATTTTGACTAAATATCCGGGTCTTAGAGTATTCTTTGCATTGGTAAAGTCAGCCAATCTAGTGTAACGGGTGACTTTGAACAACGGGAGCCAGCCAATCAAATGTAACGGGTGACTTTAAACAACGGGCATCACCCAAACAAGTGTAACGGGTGACTCTGAACAACGGGAGGCCAGCCAATCAAATGTAACGGGTGATTTTAAACAACGGGCATCACCCAAACAAGTGTAACGGGTGACTCGGAGCAACGGGAGTCAGCCAATCAAATGTAACGGGTGACAGAACAACAAGAGAGAACAAATCAAATGTAACGGAAAAAAAGTTAAAATTAAATATATGATAGTGCACATGAAATGAAACAAAGGGCTCTTGAGACATTTTTACGGGGGGGGGGACACTCGCCAGTTGTTTCCCGTGCCAGAATTTGTAATATACAATGTTGGAAAAAAGTTAAATAACAAACCTATGTAAGAGATTGTTATTTCTGCCAACGATCTTCCTTCTGTTGATTGAACTTTCGTGCAGAAAGTGCAAAACGACACAAACGTTGAAGTGCAAAACGACACAATTCACGTCGAAGTGTAAAACGACACATTCCACGTACGTTGGAGTGCAAAACGACACATTTCACGTACGTTGAAGTGCAAAACGATACATTAAACGTAGGTTGAGGTGCAAAACGACACAATTCACATACGTTGAAGTGAAAAACGACACAATTCACATACGTTGAAGTGCAAAACGATACAATTCACGTTGAAGTGCAAAACGACACAATTCACGTTGAAGTGCAAAACGACACAATTCACGTTGAAGTGCAAAACGACACAATTCACGTTGAAGTGCAAAATGATACTTTTCATGTTGTGTCCAATGATAACATTCGCGTTAAAGTGCCTGTATTTTATGTTGCATCTTTGGTTTTGCAATTGTTTGGATAGAATGAAAACGAATGATAAACAGCTGGATTTACTTTGAAAACCTGAAGAACTACAGTCAGCTTTTGAAGTCATTTATAAAAAAAAGAGTAAAAGAAATTAAAAAAAAACTGATCTGTATTTCTGTAATATGACTCAGAATTCTAAATAACAAATACGAACTTTAATTTTTAACTCCTGTTGTGATTATGCTTTCGAAAATATTATTCATTAAAAAAAGAAACTCTCTGAAATGTGGGCATTATTCAACCTGTACTAAGAGACTTCAGATTATATAGGTTTCATTAAATTCTCGAAGCTTTTCATCGTAATTAAAATCATGCTGTTAAATATTTAATCAGGAATGTTCAATTTTTCAACAAGGTGAAATGAGGAGTAACTAGAAGTACGCACATCGCCTCTGGCGCTTATGACCATCTCGTTTTCAAAGAGAAAGAAGTGTTTTCTTTACTTACTGTTTCATTCCTTAAAAGTTTTAATTTGATTTAGCGGATGATGGGAAAAATGTAAATAGTATTTCATTAGTAATTATACAACATAAAAGCATTTGTCTTTTAATTCAAATCTAAAAAGTTGCATTTCCCACAGCTTCTCAGAAAAGTGGGTAGATTATTGCTGTCAGTGTCATATCTCTTAAAAACTATCACTAATTTTTCAAATTTCTATTTTATGCATATTATTTGAAAAACTTGGTATCAACTCTGTTGTTTCATCATTTCAGTAATCTGTAAAAATATAAATATTAGACTTCTAAGTATTTGAATAATGCGAAATATAATATTTCATTAAAATTATAATATTTCATTCAAACTAAAAAAAGAGTTTCTAATCATCATTTTCATTGTTTCCAATCGAAACTTCATGACGTTCACATTCCACCATCAAAATTTCATATTTCTATCATTCATACATCGCTGCAATATTCGTTTGAAATTTTCAATCTTTTTCACAGTTAGAGGGCGCAATTATAGTGATCGAAATTATAGATGATCACAATATTTTCATATCATAATTTTTTCATTCATCTCTAAATACAAGCAGTTATCTGCAAAAACAAAAAATTGTGTTTTCCCACCCACCCTGGGTCTAAGAGGTCAATTCAGTGTTGCCAATGAAAACATCATGTTGTTCACACTTCACCACCAAAATTTAAAATTTCTAGCTGAAGCATGTCGTTTGCAATATTTGCTTCAAATTTTGGAATTTGCAAATTTTTCCACCTTTAGAGGGCGCAAGAATAGTTTTCTGAAGATTTTAAAAGTGTGAATCGTAATATTTTATAAAATTCTATCTAACCCAAAAAATTTTTTTTATTTATCTCTAAAAACAATTATTTGCTAAAGAAAAAGGTGTGGTTTCCCACTCCCTCTGGGTCTAAGGGGTCAACTCATTGTTGGCAATGAAAACTTCGTGATCTTCACATTCCACCACTAAAATTTCAAAATTCTAGTATCGTTTGCAATATTCGTTTGAAATTTTGGATTTTTCAAAAATTTCCACCGCTAGAGGGCGTAATTATAGCTTTAGAGAGATTCTGAAAGTGCACATCGTAATATTTCATCAATACCTATCCAACACAAAAAGAATTTTTTATTTTTCGCTGTAAACAAAAAAAGTTCGATGTCTACAGACAGACAGACAGACAGACGAAACTATTAGCTCGTTTTCTTTGCAAACGAAATAAAAATGACAACCCTAAATGTAACTAGCTGATCATTGAAATGGGTTTTTTAAGGTAATTTATTAGGGAGTGTAAGGAAATCATTCCTCACATTACTTTTTAATTACAACCTGATTCGTTACTAAAAAGTCCCAGCTGGGTCAGCGTTGAGATTTATCTCCGCAAAATTCCCCGCCCTGCCCACGGTCAGTAGGGGACACTGATGGGCTTGGAAAGGCCGCCGTCCGTCGGATGGGACGTTAAGCCGTGGCCCCGTGTGGGGAGAGCCATACCCTGTGCACGTTAAAGAACACGCTGGATGGCCTTGACGGGAGGCTACCATCTGTCTCCCAACAGCTGTTCCAGTGGGTCCCCTCTCCCAACCTTCTTTGAGCCTTCGGGGTCCATGTGACTTGGCCATTTAGCCCATGGTGTGCAAAAAAGTGCCGCTCAGAGGTAAAACAACCCAACCCAACCCTTTACTAAAAAAAAAGGAAAAAATTACAGGTTTCGTTCAAAAAAAAAAATCCCACCATCTCGTGGCCGAGTGGCTAGCGGGCTTGGCTACTGATCGCGGTGCCCCTATAACCCGCTCTATAATGGTGCACTGACCGTGGTTGGTTCGAGCCCTAAATAAGACATGAATGTTTGTGTCTTTTTTTGCTGAGGTCTCGCCATTCTCACAGACCTTCTACTATGACGTATTAAACTGACAAGCTCTTTTCAGACCTCTGTGGCAAGCAGCTGTTTGAGGGGGAAATTTATTATTATTTTTATAGAGAGATACTCGAAAACGTTTTTTGGAAGGACAGAAAACATGCCTATCTGCTACTTTCAGCGAACTGAATAATTTTCCGTACGTCTAATGGAACTAATTTTTCGTTAAGGATGATCAGAAGAGTCCTTTTAAGCAATGCTAAGGTTATCCAGTTGACCGAAATCAGTGATTAGAGAAGAATTTACAATTCATGAGTATGGTTTAGAAAAAAGACAGCAATGAAATGGGTCATTTGCAGATGTTGTTAGTTCGTTTCTGTTGCATGTTGAATTTAAAACCAACGCAGTGTGTGTGTGCATTTGAGGTTATTTCGCAAGCATTCTTCTTTTAATCATATTTTTTTTATCGGCGCTTTGATGTAGAATCAAAATGCCGAGGAACCTTTTAAACGGTCTTAGGGAAGCTATCTCATTTGCTGTTATTCAAAGAGCTTAAAGAATTCAGTAAATGAATTGATTCCGTGAAACACACAATTTCATAGGTAAGAAAAAAAAACCGAATAAAATCGAGTGATTGTAAGCTTTAAAAACAATTCAAGAAAATGAAAAGAGTTGAAAAAACATGTTTTTTGATGCACGAAGCAAATTACTTTGGAGATTTAAAGAAAGCTTTTTTTTTTAAGCTTTAGGTATTTAAAGGTATCATGTTCAGCAGGGAAAAGTAGTTAAGGTTGTTACAGAGAGTAGTTCGGGTCTGGGATAGAATCAAAAGTCCTGGTAAGTTCTAGCTTAATGATAATTTAAATTTCACTTCCGATCTTGCTTGTAATTGCAAAAAAAAAAAATGCAAAAAAGTGGAATAAATAACTTCTTTTCACTACGGATTCAACTCTCTTGGACACAAAGCCACGGCTTAATGATCCAATCGCTTTTAATTAAGTCCGAATTGGCTCAATAGTGAGAGCTTACTATTCTAGCAGCTCTAAGCCTTATGCATTAGCTGTAACTGAAGGAGTAGTCAGAGAATCTGACTGATGTCTCAGTGGCCATGTTTTTTGAATGAGAACTGTTTATTATCTGCTTGGTTTTTCTCTGCGAATGTAGCATATCGAAAATAATTTCAAGACAATTTTTCTACAGTTCGCATTTCAAAGCGATTGTATTTATGATAAAACGCCGTCTTCTCCAAAAAAGTCTTTTTCAGTACTTTGGATTGGTAAATAGAAACGTTGTACGTTGCAGTTTTAATCCAATGACCAGCATGGTTGCCATGACAACAATTTGCAATAGAATGCCCTTTTCTTTGCTAAAGGTTGTGATCGTAGAGACTCCCATGCGATTTATTTTCAGAATAGTTTTACTTTTATGCAAATTCAATGACTTATTTCTCTCTTAATGCTGTGTAGAAATGCGAAACGGAAATATCTTCTGTGACATCCAGGTCAATCTGGTAGTTACAAATTGGTAACTCTAGATACCGGTTTTATCAGGGAAATATCGCTCAGGAATTTGCGTCACCATTTTTTTTTCACAATGGTAATAACGGAGCAGTAACTTTCAATATTCTAGGGACCGGCAAAAGATCATCACTTGGCTTTGCATATGGTGCGCCGCAAAAAATGCTTGGCAGATGTCCGAGACAACGCGCTGGCAGTTTGAAGAAGTGGATCATTTTGAAAAAAGAAAAATATATTTCTTTGGATTATGATAAAAACTAAGAAAAATGTGTCTAATAAATAGATTTTTTTAACTCGCTTTCTAGAGAAAATAACAAACTGTTGTCTTCACTTTGTCCCCTGTCGACATTCGCTATTTTGTTTCAAATGATAAATGAAAAATTCCTTTTTGGGCGGATTAAGTAGTAATAAAAATGTTAATACTCGACGTTTGTGAATCTAACATTAAATTTCCAACGTTCAAGGGAGGTAAAATTTGAAAAAAAAAAGGAAGAAACTTTACAAATCAATGTCTTAGCCTATTTATGCCAACAATTAGTCTTTAAATGGGTTGAGTTCTTTTACACTTGAGTGACACTTTTTTTTGCAAACAGTGGGTTAAATGGCTAGGAAGATTCCAAGAAGGTTGAGGAAGGGAAACCACTGGACAGCTGTTAGGAGACAGCTGTTAGGAGACGTCCAGTCAAGCGTGGTTTTCTTCCCAGCGTCTTCCAGTCCTTCCCAGCGTGTTTTTCTAATGTACACAGGGTATGGGTTGGGTTGTTTTACCTCTGAGCGGCACTTTTTTGCACACCATGGGCTAAATGGCCAGGTCACATGGACCCCGAAGTCTCAGAGAAGGTTGGGGGAGGGGACCCACTGGAACAGCTGTTGGGAGACAGATGGTAACCTCCCGTCAAGGCCATCCAGCGTGTTCTTTAACATGCACAGGGTATGGCTCTCCCGCACACGGGGCCACGGCTTAACGTCCCATCCGACGGACGGCGGCCTTTCTAAGCCCATCGGTGTCCCCTACTGACCGTGGGCAGGGCGGGGAATTTTTGCGGAGATAAATCTCAACGCTGACCCAGCTGGGACTCGAACCAGGGAACTACAGATTACGAGCCTGGCACGCTACCGACTGAGCCACCCCTGCCCCCACAGGGTATGGCTCTCGTACCAGAGGGTCAGGGCTCAACGTCCCATCCGCCAGAGGGGCGGAGGTGCTCAGTCGGTAGCGCGCCAGGCTCGTAATCTGTAGTTCCCAGGTTCGAGTCCCAGCTGGGTCAGCGTTGAGATTTATCTCCGCAAAATTCCCCGCCCTGCCCACGGTTAGTAGGGGACACCGATGGGCTAGGAAAGGCCGCCGTCCGTCGGATGGGACGTTAAGCCGTGGTCCCATGTGCAGGAGAGCCATACCCTGTGCACGTTAAAGAACACGCTGGATGGCCTTGACGGGAGGCTACCATCTGTCTCCCAACAGCTGTTCCAGTGGGTCCCCTCTCCCAACCTTCTTTGAGCCTTCGGGGTCCATGTGACCTGGCCATTTAGCCCATGGTGTGCAAAAAAGTGCCGCTCAGAGGTAAAACAACCCAACCCAACCCATCCGACAGATGACGGTCTTTCCAAGCCCAACGGTGTCTCCTTTCGCACAGAGGACACCATCCGGAGTTATAAGAGATAATTCTCAATGTAGGAAGAGTTAGTACTCGAACTTAGAAATCAAAGTAATAGCCTGACACACTACAGACTGATTCAGTAGGAATATATTGTATATGATCATAATGTAACCACACAGAAAGTAACCAGGTTGATGATAAATTTTTTAAATGATAGAGCCATACTTGTGTAGTAAATGACATGGGCTTCGTTTAAAGAAAAAAAATAAATGGAAAATGAGAAAAGGAATCAAAACAGGATATAAGAAATGCCATTTTGCTCTGCGCCAAATTATTCAGTAATTCTACATGTAAATCCCAATAAATTTTTAAAAGGGGACAAAAATAAACGTGCCACGTCTCACGACATTCCCGTGAGATACGGAGTCTCCAAAATTGAGGGTAGTTAACTTTCGGGTTTAGTGGAACTTGACTGACATCGAGAACTACATATATGCAGCAACTCCCTTTGTGTATGTACATTTGAATTTCCAGTTTTCACCCAGTGAGAGGAAAGAGAAATCAAAGAAATGTCATCGGCGGGGGACTTATCTGTTCAGGAAGTGCTGGTCGTTTCGCAACGCCATTGAAGAGCAGGAGCGGCCACTGACGCTGATAAGGACACTTCTTTCACACGAAAGCCAGTGACTGGTGAAGTTGCCTTGCATGACGAGGTGAGTTGTATGGAAGGCCATGGGGTGTGGAAGGGATAAAAAAGAATGCGTTTATGAGATAATATTTTTTTTATACACAGGAGAAGTGTCTTTTTTTAGTGGAAAATATATGTATCATAATTTATTGCTATAAGCATATCATAATTTATTGCTATAAGCAATAGATTATCCCATTCGGCCATTCATAATTGATTAGCATTGTTCGGCAGCGAGCCAGCTCGTAATCTATAGTTCCCAGATTCGAGTCCTGACTTTGTTGAGTGCGAACTGTTCCCACTCTACCGTCGATGAGAAAAGGGACAGTTGGGCTTGAAAAGGCTGTCGTCCATGGGATAGGACGTTATAAGACGTGGCACCATGGGCATGAGAGCCATATCCTGGGTACATTAAAGAGCACGCTGGATGGCTTTGACGGGAGGATTTCATCTCTATCGTAACAGCTGTTCAGTGAACTTTTTTCCCTAACCTTCTCAGCTCCCTGTTGCATTTGAGGTCCTTGTGACCTGACCATTGTGAGCTTGGAAAGGCCGCCGTCCGTCGGATGGGACGTTAAGCGGTGGCCCCGTATGCGGGAAAGCCGTGGCACCGTATGCGGGAAAGCCGTGGCACCGTATCCGGGAGAGCCATAACCTGTGCACGTTAGAGAACACACTGAGTGGCCTTGATGGGAGGCTACCATCTGTCTCCCAACAGCTGTTCCAGTGGGTCTCCTTCCCCAACCTACTCTGAGCCTTCGGGGTCCTGTGGCCTGGCCATTTAGCCCATGGTGTGCAAAAAAGTGCCGCTCAGAGGTAAAACAACCAACCAACTAAAATGATCTGACCATCGAGCCCATTTTAGGTGAAAATAACCTAATTGAAACATAAAGAAATAATATGGAACAAAGAAAAGTCAAGTAATCTTTTGTGGTCACTCTAAAACTCTTCTATAAGACTTACCTTTACACGTACTAAATTTGGTACACCTACAAGCCCACATAAAAATGAACGTCGACGTCTTTTTGTACTTAATCATCCTATCTGTCGAGCAAATTCTAACAAATTACACGTCTGTTATTCAAAACGCCATCAAGCTCAATAAAGGTCAAAACCAAGAGTTATATTATTCTCTCCCTCGTTGAGGGTTTTTTCTTTTTCACGAACCCGTACGTCACCGTTCATGAATTGAAGCGCTGATCAGTCCACTGATCAGGAATGACGGCGTGTGGGTGTATGTGTCTGTGGCTCATAGCTCCTCAGAAGATCGGCAGGGATAGAATTGGATTTAGTGCAACCAAGTTTATTGCTCGTTGCAAGCCGTCCATCAATTCGCTCATCAGCCTGTCTGGTGGTTTGGCCTTTCTTGCTTCTGGCGGAGAGCTTTGACTTGTTTCCTGCTCATTAACAGCCTATGCTGCAGGGGATTTATACGAAGGTGATACATAACGGCGAGCCGAGGGTGGTGGGGGCTACATATTAAGGAGTAATTGTGGTTTCTGGACTGGAAAACTTATAATACGAAGCCGTGTGAACTGAGGAATAATATTCCATTGATTGATCTTGAGCGAATGTGTTTTTATGGATGAATGATATAAATATATTACCAATCAGTCTACTCACGGTACTCGATAAGTTGGTGACTGAATGGAATTTTTCATAGACTCCATATTTAATGTAGAACTTACCCAAGAAGAAAAGATAAAAACAGGATCGGATGTTTCTCGGTTGGTAACGCGTCAATCTGATGTTCGCAGTTTGGAATACCAACAATGCCTCTTTGAGATTTTCTCTGCTAATCTTTTGTCCTGTGTTCTGGAAGAAAGGACACCGATGAGCTTGGAATGGCCGCGGTCAGAATGATGGAACGTTTATTTATGTGTGCAGACTGGGATAGGTTATTTTGGCATCTGAGTTGCGGGGGGGGGGGCAGGGATTGGATCAGTCGGTAGTGTACCAGGCTCGTAATGTGTCCCTAGGTTCTGGTCCCAACTGTGCTAGCGTTGAGATTTATCTCCGTTAAGTCTCCACCCTGGCATCTGTCAGAAAGGGGACACCAATGGACGTGGAAAAGCCGCCGTCCTTCGGATGGGACATAAAGCCGTGGCTCAGTGTGCGGGAGAGCCATACCCTGTGTATGTTTAAGAACACGCTGGAAGGACTTGATGGGAGGCTACAGTCGCTCAAAAAATATCCGAACACTATGGTTAAGTACAGAATTCAGAAAAAAAATCTGGCAACGATTTTTTAGAAATTAGTGATCTGGCAACCTTCGTGTACTGTACACGAAGGTTGCCAGATTACTAATTTCTAAAAAAATCGTTGCCAAATATTTTTTTCTGAATTCTGTACTCAACCATAGTGTTCGGATATTTTTTGAGCGACTGTACCATCTGTCGCTTAACAGATTCCAGTGGGTTCCCTTCCCCCAACCTTCTCTGAGCACTCGGGGTCCTTGTGACCTGGCCATTTAGCCCATTGTGTGCCAAAAAAGAACCAGTCAGAAGGATAACAAAATAATACATCACAATTAAATGGCGAAATTACAATGATCCAAGGGTTCAAAGCTGAGTAGAAGAGTAATCGTAAGGAGAGACATGGAAGTCTCTCGTCCAGCTGATCTTTATCGCACACAAAATATGGTTCTCCTGTCCACGGAGACTCGGCGTATCCTCCCATTCAATGGAGGGCGGCCTTTTTAAGCCCATCGCTATTGCCTTTATCACCAAGCATAGATTAGGGATTAGTGGCGAAATTATAACAGAGGTGCAACGGGAAATCAGACTTAGGAAAATCATATCCTGAACTTATGACGCTACTAACTGACACTCTCATGTGGAGAAAATCCAAAACTTGACGTTTATAGCTAAGATGCAGCACATGAAACATGCGGAATGGTTAGGGGAACTTCCATCTCTCGTCTGAGGGTAGATACCCATTTCTTTGTGGTGGTGGCAACAGTGCTAATAACGTATAGGTATGTTATTTTGAATGATCTTCAAATGTTGTTAATTTTCTTTGTAAATTGTGTAATCTGTTCCAAAATCATTTGAGCTTTACATGTTTGATTGCTGACTGTAATAAGTAAGTTATGTATTTTAATATGAAGTAAAAGACCTAAATTCAACTTTAATTGAAGGTTAGCAGTTGATAAAAAGAACAAAGACAACTATTTCGCTTGATTCAGATCACAGCTCGAGAATCTTTATAGAATGTCATCTGTTCCTTCGCGTGGACCATCATCTATTGTTTCACACTAAAGCTGTAAGAAGTAATTACTGCTATCTTCTGATTCTTAATATTACAGAGTATACAGATTTTCAATATTACACCATGGTTAACTCTTGTGTTCAATGTAAAAGAGAACTTCTTGATGCTTCGGAAGCATTAAAATGTACAGGCAGGTGTGGATTACAATACCACCTTTATTGTGTGGGTTTGAAAGAAATAAACTTCAGAAAAATGAATCTTGAAAATAAGACTAAATGGAAATGTAATAACTGTAAAACAGTTTTGGTAGGAAAAGGAAAAATGTGTTAGTCTGAGTTGTATAATGCTAGTGAATCTCATGTGGACATTACTAAATTCTGAGGAAAAATTATTGCCTACTGAAATACTTAAGCTTGTCACTGAAATGTTTCGTGAACAGATGAATACACTTAAGAAAGACATGAGAGAGATTAATGAAAAGTATAAAAATGAAGTATTAGGAGAATTAGCTGAGTATAAAAAATGCACCTTATATTGCTCAGATGACTATTTGAAAATTGTGACTGAAAAGTCTAAACAATTGAAGGAAATGCAACATCAAAATGAAATGTTTAAAGCTGAGAATAATATGATGAATATTGAAATCAATGAACTTAAATGGAAACTAAATGATTTAGAGGAATATAGTAGGAATAAAAATATAGAAATAGTTGGAATACCAGAAACACCCAACCAAAATATGTCTGAAATTATAACCTCTATTGCTCGGGAACTACAGGTTGAAACAAAAGACTTTGATATACAAACTGTACACAGAGTGCCAACTAAGAATAAGCAAAAGATTAAACCCATAATTGTTCAGCTTCCTTCCAGAAAAATTAAAGAAAATTGGATAAATAGTTGGAAGGCAAAAGAAGAATTTAAATGCCAAAGACATACATCATTCCTATCCAGACAGAAGAGTGTTTGTAAATGAACATTTAACACAAAATAACAGTTACTTTATGAACTGAAGAAAATACAGAAGGCAAAAGGATATAAATATGTATGGGTTAAAGATTCTAAACTTTGCATTCGAAAGGTCAAGAATATTTAGAATTAGAAATGTTGATGATTTAAATTTATTGACTGGTTAATGCTGAATATTATTATTGTACTTAAGTAAACTTAATGAGTAACAATATTACTAATCAAATTTTTAATTTAAATATGGAGGCGCATCTTGATATCAATACTGATATTTCTGATTCAAGGTATAAAGTTCATCTAATAGAAAATGTTTATGAAAGAGAATTATATTATTGGGGTGAAGGATGACAATTAATAATGGGCAATATAAGAAGTATGAGAAAAAAATTTGACCATTTCTTGCTCTATTTAAACCTAGTAGATTTTAACCCTGAAATAATAATCCTAACAGAAATTTGGATATCTGATGATGAATTACAATTATATGCGATACCTGGTTATAAAATATATCATAAATGTCAAAATCAAATGAGATCTGGAGGGCTAATTATTTTTCTGAAAGAATACATTACAGTATACGAAATTAATACTAATTTTGTTAGTGCTGATATGCTGGAACCTAAATTTAAACTGAATAATTTAGTTTTTATATTAGTAGCATTTTATAGACTACATTCATACACTAAGCAAATTTTTATTAATGAATTAGGAAATAAATTAGAAACTGTTAATAATAATAATGTTATATTATTAGGAGATTTTAACATTGACTTAAAAGGTAATGATAGTATTACACATGAGTATTTTAGAGTAATTCTGTCAAATGGTTTTAGGCAATGTCATGAGGAAATTACTAGAGAAGAATCAAAGACATGTCTTGATCATGTATTTATCAGAAGTATCGCTGCATATAACGTAAATACTTATATCATTAAGCTGTACATTACTGATCATTATTTCATAGGGTTAAACATTCACTCCAAAATGAACAAAAATATAGATAGTTTAAAAGAAATACGTAAGGCAAATTTTATAAAACTTAGAAATTTTTGAAGGACAAAGACTGGAATGAAGTTGAAATAGAAAAAGATATCAATAAATCTTTCAAAATGTTTCTATTAAAATTACAAATTTTAACTTAAAATTCAAATTACATTATGCAATTAAAACGAAAACAAAATAAATTGAAACCTTTGATGACAGATGGACTTATACAATCTATTAAAAAATAATTTGTGCAAATTACGGAAAAATTCAGCCTTTTAATACTGATTTAAATAATTATTTTAAAAAGTATCGAAATTTACTCTTAAAATTGATCAGAGAAGCAAAGTCAAATTATTATACCAAAAGATTATTAGACAAATATGGCAATGCAAAGCACTGGAATGTAATAAATGAATTTTCTGGAAGGAAGCAACATATACAAATGATTCCAATAGAAATAAAAATAAATAATATTATGTATTCTTCTAATGAGAATCCGATTCTATTAGCTGAAAAGTTTAATAATTATTTTACGGAAATAATAGAAAACTTTATAACCGAAATTCCAGACTACTCTGAACAGGAAAAGGATAGGATATCTGTTTCAGTGAATTCGATTTTCATAGATTACTTAACAGAATACGAAATTAATGAAGTAATTTCTTCTTTGCAAATAGGAAAGGCGACGGGAGCAGATTGCATATCTGTGGAGATAATTAAAGAAATCAAAAATAATATTTCTGCTATTTTATGTCATCTCTATAATTTATCTTGGCATTCTGGATATTTTCCAACAATTCTTAAAAATTCAACTACAATACCTGTTTACAAAGGTGGCAAACATTTAGATATTAATAATTACAGACCAATAGCTTTATTGTCGGTATTTTCAAAAATATTTGAAAAGCTAGTTAAAAATATACTTTTAAATTTTCTTGACAGAAATAATTTTTTTTTCAAAAAATCAGTTTGGTTTTAGGAGAGGCATTGGAACAGAAGATGCTATATTAAAATTAACATCTTCAATCTACAGTGCAATAAATAAATATTTAAAAACAGCAGTAATATTTTTGGATATAAAGAAAGCATTTGACTCAGTTTCACATGACATATTATTGTGTAAACTTGAGAAAGCACGAGGTCGAGGGAGAATTTTATAATGGTTTCAGACTTATTTAAAAAATAGAACTCAAAAGGTTAAAATAGGGAATTTTTACAGTGGTGAAAAGATAATTAAATATGGTGTTCCCCAAGGGTCTGTATTAGGTCCAATATTATTTAATATTTTTATAAATGATCTTTGTCACCTGGAACTAAAAGGAAATTTGATTGCTTTTGCTGATATTTTGCTCTGATATATACAGCAACTACAGAAAATATTTAAAAAAAAATAAATCAAGATTTATGGAAAATCAGAAAATGGTTTATAAAAAATTAGTTTTTTCTAAATGTTGAAAAAACGAAATATATATATTTTCGATTGAGAAAAAATCAAAGAGATAATTTGAAAATGAAATTGTTTTATCATACACTTCAATGTATCGGTGCTGGTTGTTCATGCAAGCCACTAGAAGGTGTTGAGTGCTATAAATACTTAGGAGTACATATTGATAGTAAACTAACTTGGAATAAACACATTGATACATTAATAAGAAAACTTAATACAATAATACCACAATTATTTTATATCAGAAATTTTGTAAATATTACACTTCTAAAACTAATTTATAATGCATGGGTTAAATCTCATTTATGGATTACTTTCTTGGGGTGGAGTATATCACAGCAATATTAAACCATTAATTACAACTCAAAATAGAATAATTAGATGCATTTTAAGGAAAAGAAGATATGATAGTGTTAGACACTTTTATGGTGAATTGCATATATTACCTTTAAGAAAATTATACATATACAATATTATATATCTTAAAAAGCACTGGATTGAAAGTGATATTAGACATATAAATTATAATACAAGAATAGCTCAACACGTTAATCTTACTTTACTTCTTCCTAAAAAAACCATTATACAAAAATATTTAATAATTTATCTGGTAATCTTAAAGATGAAACAAACTTTCACTCTTTTAAAAATAAGGTGAAAATCTGGATTTTTGAATATGATGATACTGAAAGACTTCTTTAAAAATTGGTAATAATCGTTATTTTGGTAGTTATAGATTTTTGTTTTGAATTTCTGTCTTCATTATTTTTAATATAGAATGGAAAATGATATCACATCTACAAATTTTGTATTAAATTGTTGTCTTTTTCATAATGTTTTACCAAATTGTACAAACCCACTTGCGAGTTATTTGAACTCTTATGGTTATTTTCAATGTTCCTATTGTTAAATACATAATTTTCGAAAATATATTGTGCAAAATTCTTTATATGAAATATAACTTGTCTACACAATGGGAATAAAGGTCTATGTCTATGTCTATATGTTTTGGGGCGGGGATGGCTCAGTCGGTAGCGCGCCAGGTAATCTGTAGTTCTTAGGTTCGAGTCCCAGCTGGGTCACCGTTGAGACTTATCTCCGCAAAACTCCTCGCCCTCTCCACGGCCAGTAGGGGACACCGATGGGCTTAGAAAGGCTACCGTCCGTCGAAGGGGACATTAAGCAGTGGCTCAGTGTGCAGGAGAGTTATACCCTGAGTATGTTTAAGAACACGCTGAAAGGTCTTGACGGGAGGCTACCATCTGTCGATTAACAGCTTCCAGTGGGTTCCCTTCCCCCAACCTTCTCTGAACCTTCGGGTCCTTGTGACCTGGCCATTTAGCCCATGGTCTGCAAAAAAAGTGCCGCTCAGAGGTAAAACAACCCAACCCAACAACCCATTTCTTTATAAAGACTTCGTTTTATTTGTATTTGGCCATTTAGCCTATTATATAAAAAAAGTGCTTCTGTAAAGTAAAACAACAAAACTCTACTTACATAAAAATTCCATGGACTGAGGAGGTCCAACCAGACTGTGCAACTTTGTTTGCCAAAGACATCTATATCTGAGCTGCAAGGCCTCGTTTGTACATTGTCTGCCCACTGCATCCCAAGGTCTACCCCTTTTTCTCAGGCGTTTAGGACACTACAGTAAGTTTAAACTACTACAGTTGGTTTTAGAGAGTAGTGCGAACGAAATATTTTTTAATCTCGTTTTATTTACTTTTTTATTAATTATTTTCAACTGTGTAAAGTGCAGAGTGTTCAATAAACAAATCTCTTGACATCTGTATACCCTTCTTCGTGGAGTTACTGTCCCTTGTGACGTCACAAGGAAAGGAAGGCCTTGCATTTTCTTCTTTCTGGGTTGGGTTGTTGGGTTGTTTTACCTCTGAGCGGCACTTTTTTAGCACACCATGGGCTGAATAGACAGGTCATATGGACCCCGAAGGCTCAGAGAAGGTTGGGGGAGGGGGCCCACTGGAACAGCTGTTGGGAGACAGATGGTAGCCTCCCGTCAAGCCCATCCAGCGTGTTCTTTAACGTGCACAGGGTATGTCTCTCCCGCACACGGGGCCACGGCTTAACGTCCCATCCGACGGATGGCGGCCTTTCCAAGCCCATCGGTGTCCCCTACTGACCATGGGCAGGGCGGGGAATTTTGCGGAGATAAATCTCAACGCTGACCCAGCTGGGACTCGAACCTGGGAACTACAGATTACGAGCCTGGCGCGCTACCGACTGAGCCACCCCCGCCCTTTTCCTTCTGGAGGAAGTGTGTGCTTGAGTATTAAGTTAATTAAAATTAATATATATCTAATGAAGAGAAAAACATATATTAAATTTTTAGATGAAAAAAAAAGCAACATCAGCACAAAAATATCGGATTCGATTGAGTTTACTAATATGCTAAAAATGGGCGAAACAGCTAATTCACAAGGACCCCACTCTTTGAAAGCTGAGTAAGAGAATTAACTGTGAGGAAACAGATGGTAGGTTTATATGAGAGCATGGTCTTCCTGCACACGTGGCAACGGCCTAACATCCCATCCAACGAAAGGCATTTTCAAGTCCATCAGTAATTTATTAATGCGGGGAACGTTTGCGGAATAGATAAACTCGAATTTGAAAATAGAATCGAAAAATTTTAATTATTAGCAAGAGATTCGAGATAAAATTTGGGGTTCTATAAAGATCAGCATTTGGACCAATTTTGAAAAGGAAGAAACTTTAAGAAAGGAGCTATCCATTTTACCGCAACTGGAATAGCTAAAAAAACAACTATATGTTTGGTTACTATCCTTATTTGTCGTAGTTCATATTTGATTTTAGCTTCCTTTTTCTTTCTAAGACATTTTTCATTTAACCTTTAGCAATTCGAATTTTTTATAACAACCCAATAGTGTCCGAGAGACATACGGAAATTCAAGTATACAGGGTGTCTCAAAAATATAGGTACAAACTTTTAGGGGAGGTAGATAACATCTAAAGGAATGAGAATTGCATAGGAACCCATAACCGGAAACGTCACCGTAAGTCAATAGGCAGCGCTGTTCATCAGTGCGCTAGAGGGGAAATTTCTGATTTCCTCATTCGAGCGGTAGTCGGCTGACGAAGAGCATGCAAAGGTATTCGAACAGGGAGCTGGCAGACATGCACTTTAGTGTATGGAATAGCTGAGGGCAACGGACGAGCCGCTCAACGAATGTATCAAGAACGCTTCCCACACAGACATGTACCGGGCCACCGTTTGTTTGCACATGCGCATCAAAATTTGTGCGATTATGGGTCATTAAAAGGTAGCAGAAGTGAGGGCAGGCCATCTAGTACGCCATTTGTAATAATTATGTCCAATGAATGTTTTCCCATTAATCACTGTCTTATGTCCTTTCAGATCTTGTACCTCTGCTACCACTTTCCCATGACGTTTCCGGTTATGGGTTCCTATGCAATTCTCATTCCTTTAGATGTTATCTACCTACCCTAAAAGTTCGTTCCTATATTTTTGAGACACCCTGTATATATGGAAGGTTGATTAGAAAAATGTTTTTGAACAAATTTTATTTATTTGCACATTAATTAATTTCAAATCATCTCCAGTGGACACTTCTGACTTGCTGAGGGTTGGGTTGTCTTACCTCTGAACAACATCTCAAGGCACACAATGAATTAAATGGCCCGGTCACAAGGACCCCAAGAGCTCAGATAAGATTTAGGAAGGAGACCCACTGGATTGCTATTAGGAGATAGACGTAAGCTTTCCGTCAAGACCATCCATCGTAATCTTTAACGTGCAGAGGCTCTCTTCTGGACTCCCGTGGTTCTCTCCTGCACACGGTGCTATGGCCTAACGTCCCATCTGACGGACGGCAGCCTTTCCAAATCCAACGGTGTCCCCCTATCTCACTGAGGAGAGAGTAGGGGTTAGCGGAGATAAATCTTAAGGCACACTGAGATTCGAAACAGGGAACTGTAGATTACGAGCCTGGCGCGCTACCGACTGAACCAATCCCTCCCCAAGTCACAAAGTTGCATGGAAAACATTTTCAAATTGGTTAACACTTGGTGGACCTCAGAGAGATTACTTTCCCCAGTCAATTGGGCAGTCATCGGAGAGAAAGAGAATACTTTGTCCTTCTCTCTCAAGTAAAATCGAAATCTCCGGTCCCCCTAACTATGGGTGAGTCTCTACTCATTAGAAGAAGGGACTCACTCCCCCTCTCCCAGTTGAATAAAAAAATAGCAGAAAAGTTTAAACAAAGGAAGCTGTAGAAGAAAGCGAAAACTAGTACTGAACCAGTTTTACAACTACTGTTCAATGTGCTGACTTGCTTAATAAATGTTCGCGTTGCTCACGACAAAGCTTATCTTTCCAGTCCTGTTGTTTCTCTTCTTGCCTTCGCTTCACAATATTTACGCCGTTGAAATATAACGGTGTAGTCCACAACAATTATTTTTTTCTCATATACGAACCAGTAGTTTCAACTGGTTCCCATACAGGTAGTCTGTTGAGAAGCATCCAGGAAATCACCGATACATTTGAGAACGTTCGCATTCAATATATGTCACTAAAATATATTCCCTTATTTTGGTACTGGTCACGGTTAAAATTTACCCTTATTGCATTACGTTATTATGATACACGATTGTTTACACATTATTGTAATTCCTTTACAGAGAATAATATTGATTTTAAAGAGCACTTAAGAGAAAAGCTGTAGAACAGAAACACGAGAACATGAACAGAAAAACCTGTTTTAGAGCGTTGGTAAAAATTTTTTTTTTATTGAAACACATTATCAGTTTTATTTCTACAGTCCACTATCGCTGAATGCAGGGAAGGATTTACACCCTATGTTCCCTAGACCAGTGGTTCTCAACCTTTTATGCTTCACGTACCCCCTGGAAAAGTGTATGGAACTGGCGCACCCCTTATATAGATAGATAAAACTATAGTTATAGTATAAAAATGCCAACTTAGTGACTTTGTTACTAGTTCTAGCCACTTTTGAGCTCTCACGGTGTACCCCAAAATATTTTACCACCTACCCCACTTTGAGAACTCCTGCCCTGTACGCATGAAGTGGTAGTGTGCCCTTATGTGAAGTCCGAATGAAAAAAAAATAATTTTCTTGTTTACACAAACATAAAGAAAGGAAAAAATGTAATTGAAACGGATGTAAGAATTTTAATGCTAAATAATGCATTTTTTTTAACAAACAGATAAATTAATGTAATAAATTATTACTCGTATACGTAACACATAACTTGCAAATATTAAGTAGGTAGTAATAGTTAAAAATCAAATTAGCGTTTTAAAATTTAAATGCTGTCCCGTAGCCTAGTGATTAGAGTTTTTGTCTACCGATAAATGGAACCTGGGTTTCGATATCTAAGTCAGGCATGGATTCTCGTCTTTCTGCTGAAGTCTCGCATTTCCTAACGGACGTTTTCTATGGCTCATTAAACTGACATGCTGTGCTTCGACCTGTGGTCAAGAAGCTGCTTGAAGGAATATTATTTATTTATTAAAATTTAAGCATCATTCTTCCTCACTTTTTTTAGGTGCTCTGGGAATGAACGAATTACACGAAATTATCAAAAGCATTAGAATATTTCCATGTTTTGTCGAACACTGTGTTCAAAGTTCTCTAAGTTTGAATCAAGGGATTCGTAGCAAAATATCACAAAAAAAAGGAAATTCTAAAAAAAAATCACATCTAGGTTTTGAGCAATATTTGTTTACTACAGTATTTAAAGGTTTTGGAAATCGAAACATTTGGCACAGTGGTGTTAGTCGTAAATATTTACCTCAAAGTTTTAACAAGTCGTTCTCTGAAATAAATGGAATTTTATAAGTTTGGCTAATGTTTCGCACTTTTTCTTATCAACTCTCAAACAGCGTTAAGAAAGCATAATAACTATCTCTGCTGCCAAATATTTAGCTGCAATAACTCTTTAAATATTAAAAGAATATTTTCTAAAATCGTAATTTAATTGAGGGCTATTCCTGTTATCTTGTTTACAAAGTGTCCACGTTTCGCTACCATAGCTAACCCTAGAAAGAGCCAAACTATTATACAGTCTAATTTTTGTCTTTAGGTGTATACGCCTATTTCTCCACACTCTCCATAGATTGTTAAAAGTCCCGGCAGCAATCCCTATTCGTCTGTTAATCTCATGCTGCTCATCACCAGTATCTGTTACATAGCTCCCAAGATAATTAAACTGTGACACCTGCTCAAGACTACAACCATTCAGATTAACTGAATCACAGCCTGCCTGACCAATTTTCATCACTTTAGTTTTCTCTCTGTTTATAACCAAACCTACTCTACTACCAGTCTCATCAACAGCTCGAATGAAAGAGTTCATCTCATCAACATCATCCGCCAAAAGGGCCAAATCATCAGCATAATCAAAATCAGAAATTTTCCTATCTCCAGCCCATTTAAGGCCAAAATCCTTCCCTTGAAGTGAATTTCGCATAACATAATCAATAACCAAACTTAAGAGAAAAGGAGACAAAATGCACCCTTGTCGAACACCAGAAGTAATGCTAAACCGATGGCTACAAGACTTACCAACTCTCACACATGACTCAGTGTTATTATAGAGAGCTTTCATTATGTTAACTAACTTGTCTGGTATACCATATGATCTCACAATCAACCACAAATTATGGCGATCAACAGAGTCGAAAGTCTTTTTGAAATCAACAAAGCTAGCAATTAAAGGTTTCTGAAATTAAACATTCCTGAAGAATCTGCCTTTGTGGATTTAAATAAACAAATTGTAACATTTAAATGACAGCGCCCCCTAGGCTAGTGCTAAATGGTAACTCTGGGCCTGGCTCGATGAATATTAATTCAGTAGCTACAGCCAGCAAAACCTTTGGCAGAAAAATAACTTTTCTACGTTCTCCATTCACAATTTATAGTTGAAGCGACACCAGAGTCATCCACAATTATCAGAAGATCTCCTCTATTCGCAAAGTCATCAGAAGTCGTAATTCCCTCTCCGTGACAGCTAGGTACTCTATAATTTTTAATCCAACATGAGCAATGGTTCTCTCTCTCCCGTTTGGATATGACTATTATTTATTACGATTTTTTAAATATTATATGGCTATTATGGCTATATTGCTGACAATACTTCATTTCAACGTATATTCTAGTCAAACCTTTCATTTAAAAAAAAAAGGTTAGATGTCTTCTAAAATTTAGATCTTCAAACATTTTCGTAAAAATGCGTGAAATATGCACAAAGGTAATTTTTTGCTTCCGTTACCTTTAATAACATTCTCAAAGGGGTTTCTGTGTGTGTGTGTGATGCCTCCCCCCCCCATAGATCCAGCCCTGAGACTGCGTAGTCCTGATAACGCATTCGCTGCCAAAAGCTCAGAGAAAGTATTTTTTCCAAAACTGACTTTAGAACCGACGAAAACATTTTTTACCGCTTTTTTCGATTCGGACGAACGTTCGGGCCAACAATGATGATGTCAGAGAAGGAAGGCGTTCTTTTTTTCCTCCCTTTTCTAGATGGGAGATAATAAATTCTTTGCTTCGTTTCTACAGTCGGCATCTCCCGAACTAATGCATTTTGGCTTGTCGCCAGATGGGAAGAAAAATTCTTTCCAACTGGAGAATTCAGTTTTCCCCATAGTTGACATTTAACTCAAAGAAATGTTAGGCTTAGCTTCATATCCGACTTCTTGTAACGAGAAAATGCTTAAGTTTTCGCCTCGGCGATTGTCTTGCGTTGGAATCGAAACCAATGCTAATAACAACAATAACTTATTTCTAAGAATTTCTTCTGTCAATGAGAGAGATATGTAGATTGTCCGAAACTTTTTCAAACACACTTCGTCTTCTTTTTTTGCCAATTTCATTTTTTCCTTTATTTGGTTGTTACCTTTGGTATTTGAAAATAATCTTTTACACATATGCTAATAAAAGGGAAACTTGAGCCGTGAGGTAAAAGTTACTCTCCTATGAATTAATTCTGTAACTAGAAGAATAACACATCACCTCTGGGCGAATATAAGATGCTCATTTACAAGGAGAAGGAAGTTCTCCATTTTTGGATCTTAGGAAATAGGAAATAATGGATGAGAGAAAACATACGAATGATATTTTATTAGTTAATAGTTTTTGGGTTTATATGAAAGCCAAAAGGAATTTTTTAGGGTCTAAAAAATAACGGAGAGGGGCATCTCCCCCCAAATTTAAAGTAGCAAAACGCTGATGTCAATCTAAATCTTTCGACTATCCCACTCTACCACCTGAAAGTGGCGGGAGTTGGCTCAGTAGTTAGTGAGCCAGGCGGTAAACTGCAGTTCTCAGGTTCGAGTCCCATTGTGTCAGCGTCGATATTTATCTCCTTTTAACACCTGTCCTCGGTCAGGAAAGGGAAATCTATGGGTTTGGAAAGGCTGCCGTCCGTCGGATGAGATCTCAAACCATGGTCCATGTGAAGGAGACAGCCATACCATGTGCACGCTACACAACACGCTGGATGGCTTGATGGGAGGCTACCATCTGTCTCCTTTAACAGCTGCCCAGTGGGTCCGCTGCCCCAACCTTTTTTGAGCCCGTTAGCGTCCTTGAGACCTGTCCATTTAGCCCATTGTGTACAAAAAAAAAGAGCTCCTCATCCGTTTTCGGCAAAAATTAAAGTCGAATCTTTACCAAACCCCTAGACTTTAGCAAACGTCGTTAGAACCCTGCTTACAATCAAGGGGATGGAGGTGAACTTGACCCAAAACCTTTTTCTTTTTAAATATTTATAAGGCATTTAAAATTGTTTAAAAATTAGATATCTTCTAAAATAGTGTTCATTGTGTAATTTAATGAAAATAATCCAAATAATTTTTTAGGCAATTGTTCTTTGCTCTGGATATTTCAGAAAATTATAAAGCTCAGTTAGTTTTTATCCAGAGCCATTTCATACGTTGATTAAATAAGTTCCCAAGTTGACTAAGGAATAAACCATTGTTACAATTGTTAATGTTATACAATAGAGGAGATCTTGATCCGTGGCTGGTAGCTCAGTGGCCAAAGTACCTGACATGTCATCAGAAGGTCGTGGGTTCGGATCCCGACCAAGACAATTTTTCCTCTGTACCCATTGTACTTGTACAGCTTAATAGTAGTTTTCTACTTAACTTGTTAAAGGATTTAATCGACTATGAAGTTCAGGATAAAAATAATTGTATAAATATTTTTAAAATGATAATTATATCAATAAATATTTGCTTTAGACTTTCATTTTAAATATTCTATTTTAGTTTTAGATGATAGTATTTACTTTTGCGAAAAACAGAGAATCTTGAAATTGTCTACTAGGATTGCAATAATAACTGCAGTTTGAAACAGCGTTGTGACACTGCAGGTGCTTGGGTCTGGGTTCGAGTCCCAGTATGGCATGTTATGTGTCCGTATATTTGTTTGTATGTTGTATGAGAAGCCAGGACAAGTCTGATTGAACTCTAGGTTATCTCTGTCTTATAGAACAGTGGTTCTCAACTTTTTATGCTTCACCTACTCCTTGAATATGTGTATGTAACTGGTGTACCCCTTGTATTGATAGATAAAACTATAGTTATAGTATAACAATGGGAATAAAATAAAACACACATATATATATACACACATTAAATTTTATATTAATAAATTACATATATCGATAAACACAAAAAATGACATTTTTGCACAGCAGTGTTGACACTTAGCGACTTCGTTACTAGATCTAGCGACTTTCGAGTTCTCACGGCGTACCCCAAAAAATTTTACCGCGTAACCCACGTTGAGAACCCCTGCTATAGAGGAATATCTTCTTCCCTTAAAGAAACCATTGGCTAAATAATTGAATCAAAAATAAAGTTACATTTTTTCTAACATTTTAAGTTTCTTTACACAATAATCATTTACAATTTTTTTGAAAAAGCGTAATCGTTAAAATAAAAGGCGTTAAAATGATTTACGTTCCCCACCCATCTGCTACAGCACTGAAACCAAGTAGATTAAGTTCATATTCAAATCATTATCATTAAAGTTCTACAATAGATTTAATCAATATATAACCAACCCAAAAGCTATTCTAGGATTTTATAGCACATATTTAAAATAAAAAGCAAATTTAAAATCAGTTTAAAAAGCAGTGAAAAAACAATAATGAGAGATGATTAACAGATCAATTAATTAATCTGTTAATTGATATGTAACAATGATCACAATAAGTCACAAGCAGATATATAATGTAGGAAAGCAGATATTCAAATCGAAATCACAAAAAATTACTTTATCTGGAAAGAGTAAACACACGTTCGGTATTAGTATTATCTAAATGTATTTTTTAATCACTTTTTATGAAATTGCAATTTTCGTGCAGAAAATTTATGCAATAAAATATGCAAATTTTTACGCATCATGATTAATTATGGAAGAAGATACGCGAATATTGTGTCTGCATCATTATACACGAATACTTGTGTCTGCATCATTATACACGAATACTTGTGTCTGCATTATATCTTGTGTTCCATTATATTTATTAATAGTATTAACTGCTTCTTAGAGTTACTTATAATTGAAGAAATTTTTGAAATTAGTGCTTAATTCTAACAATTTATTATTATGTAACATCCCCCTCCCCCAAAAAAACCTGATTTTTTTCCCCTGTGACGTAGCAAAAGAAAATGCTTTCTATAGTAAAAATTTATTTGGATTAATACTTAATTTCACTGCTACGGAGAATATCGTCTCAATGGCTATTTTCATTATAGAATGGCAAAAAAATAAATAAAATAAAAAGTAAAGGAAAAACAATGTACTAATGATAGAAGACAAAACATAAACAGAAAAAAATTGACTTATATATCTATAAAAAAGAACACCACCATTTTAAAGATTTATAATAATAATGTTATTTACAAGAAACTGAACAATTTTTCACGCAAAATATCCACTCCATTTGGTTACTGAATAAAGCCGCAACACCGAAAAATCCTTTATTTATTAGTATTTATTGAAATTTCGACTTCCCTAACTCTCAAACATCTTTCTGCTTCTTCTCTTCCTCCTAATGCTATCATTTCCTATTCAGTCCCGATCCGGCGTGAGAAGGCAAGATATAGATATGCATTCAAGAGCGCAGGACGGCGGAGAGGTGGTTAGAAAAGAAAATAAAGAGAGAAGAAAAATAACGTAAGTAGCGTTTGTAACATTTGCTGGCCAGGCTGTCGAGGCGTTCGTCTGTGCATCCGTCCTTGCGTTGGTGCATAATCACGCTAGTGCCAGGTCGCTTCAATCGATCGGGAAACCTGGCCTGGCCTCTGACGTGCTACTGACTTCCAGGGTCGTATTCTCGACACATAGATGGAGTTGGGACCACAGCTCTCGCAGAGAAACGGGTTAGTGTCTTTTCCTCGCCTAGACGGTTGGGCTTTAGGTATTCAAACGCTGGCGAAACATTAATGCACTTGATGATCAAAATTTGCAGATCAATTTATGCATAAGCCATTAATGAGGAGGAATTTACACTTTTGTGGTTTCAAGAGGAAAAACCTATCGCCTGTGACGTCAGTGTCGACGATATTTTTAACGCATGGGCGGTTCTGTATCAATTTGTATGATGAAGCTAAATAAATGCACGAATGCTTAGCATTAAGTGAGTTTTTCACTGAAATTCTGATGCCGTTACAGAACGTTTTCGAACTGTTTACACTATATTTTAAGCAAGCAGAGTAAAAAGGTTAATTAAAAATAACAGCTTTTATAATTCGCACTAACATGCAAAATAATTCAAGGAGGTTTGAAGAATTTGAAAACGAATTATGTTGCGCCATTAGAGTTTCTTTCTGTTGCCAGACTCGTAAGAATATTATCAAAATAAATTTGGCGAAGTGAAAATTCTGCAAACGTTTTAGTGTGACGTGGAATAACACTGTTTAAGAGGCACTGAAATAGAATATTGAAGTGGCTTCAATTATAGGAAACTACCAGCTAAAGAAGTAGAAAATTAATTATTTTGGAACTGCTTTTTTTCATTGCTATTTTCCTTTTGCATTCGAGTATTGAGAGATGCATTTTGCCAGTTTCTGAAATTTTCCCTCACTTACAGCAGAGCGGCTAGCCAACACTAGAGGTCCTGTATAGTTAGAGGCTGGCCATCTCGGTGATTCACTGCCATTGGTTGACTGAGTCACGTGTTTATGGACGCCATGTACCGTGGGACGAACACTTGACCCTTCAGACCAACGTACCGTGAGACGAAAGCCTATGAGTTAGTGTGTGTACTAAGTTAAAACTTCTCAGTTGTTATAGTTTTATAGATTTCTACCACTTTTTTTCGTCTATAAAAGCTGTCATATTTTATGAATGCCTCACTTCGCTGCATTTGGGTGTAAAAATTCACTCAAAAAATAAGTCAATGAATGCTTTTTTCCGAGAAACTCCATCAGAAGACGGCAATCGGCTACAAAAATGAAACGAGCTAAATGAAAACCAACAAATAATTTCTTTTAAAGTTCGTTTGAAAAACGAGCTAATGTTTTCATTTTGTCGTCTGCCTATGCCAATATTTGTTCATCTCTCTGTCCGTCTCCCTGTTAACTGTCCATCAGTCTTTCCATCTGTCTGTCAGCCTATAAACAAAACTTTTTAATTTTTAGAGATAAATGAAAAATTCTTTTTCGGTTGAATACGTGTCAAACAAATATTACGATTCGCAATTTTAGAAATTTTCAATAGCTTTAATAGCGCCCCCTAGGGCTGGGAAAAGATGGAAAATGCTAAAATTTCAAACGAATATTGCAAACAAACTATTTAGATTGGAAATCTGAAAGTTCTGCAGTAGAGTATTATAGTCAGAAGGTTTACAATGGCAACAAGGCTTTGCCGTCTTAGCCAAGAAGGGTGTGTTAAAATGATCCTTTTTTTTTGAGACAAACGAAACAATATGTAAATATTTTTGTTTTACAGGTACTAACAAAATATTAATGATTTAAACAATAGTTGATAATCTGAGCGTACCTGTAGACGTTTAAAATCTATAATCAATAAATGTTTTTTGTGTAAAAAGCCAGCCTTAGTTTAACAGGTTAGAATACTCTGGCATGTTTCTGGAGAGATGCGGGTTCGAATTCCGTAAGTGGGCGGATTTTTTTTCCACAAAATTATTAATATTTCATTTTTCGAATCTCCATCAGTTGGAATTTCCAGTGTTAGAGAGTGCTAAAGGCTGAAAATCAGAACTCGAAAAACGACCTCTAGCGGCGGAAAAAAGCTGGGAAATACCAAATTTTTAAATAAATATTGCAAACGATTCATTTTGTCTAGAAACTTAAATTTTTGGTCATAGAGTGTAATCGTCAAATGGTTTACTCTAATAGTAAGGATTTGTCCCGTTGGTAAAATGCAACTTTTCTGTTTTAAGAGATAAATGAAAAACATTTTTTGCACATTACAGGTACTATAATAAAATATTAATAGTTTATTTTCTCAATTATACCGTAGTTCGAATTTCCACTGTAAGAGGGTACTGAAAATATGAAATAACTAGAAGAACGCATATCGTCTATGGCGCATATGGGAATCTCATTTTCAAAGAGAATGAAGTTCTTCCTCTGCCTACTTTTTCACTCCTTAAAAGTTTTAATTATGGATGTTCGTGTTGTTTTTCTGCTGAGGTCCCGCCATCCTCATGAACCTTCTACTATGGCTTACAAACTGATAGGCTCCTGTCATATTTATAACCCCTCAAGCAGCTGCTTGAGTGGTTATAAATTTATTTTTTAATGTATGATGGGGGAAATGCACATAGTAGTATTTTATTAGTAATTATAAAACATAAAATGTATTTGTCTTTTAGTTCTTAAATTTAAAAAGTTGCCTTTCCCTCGCTCCTCTGAAAATAGGCAGATCATTGCTGTCAGTGGAATTTCTACCATAACAGAACTCTACACGCCAAAATTTCTACCATAAACAGATCACTCGAAACATTCGTTAAAAGTTTTACAGTTTCGATATTTAGTGATCTCTAATGATATAAGTAGCCGTCCCATGGCCGAGTGGTTAGCGCGCTTGGCTACTGATCTAAGGGACCTGGGTTCGAGCCCCGGCTAAGGCATGGCTGTTTGTGTCGTTTTTCTGCTGAGGGCCTGCCATCCTCTCAGACCTTCTATTATGGCATATAAACTGACAGCCTCCTGTCAGACCTCTGTGGCAAGCAGCTGCTTGAGGGGGTATTTATTTTAATGATATAAATTAAAACTACCTTTGAAAATGCGAATTACATTTCTTTAGTAACCAACTAAAAAGAAATTTCCAATTATCTCTTAAAACTAAACCGTTCCGTTTCTTACCTACCTTTTGGTTCGAGGTCAACTCATTGTTGTCAATGAAATTTTCAAGACTGCCACATTCCATGACAAAATTTCAAATTTCCAGCATAACTACATCGTTTGCAATATTCGTTTCAAATTTTTGGGATTTTTCGATTTTTTTCCACCGTTAGAGGGCGCATTTATAGCTTTTGGGAAATTCGCAAAATGCAAATTGTAATATTTCATCAATACCTGTCCAACCCAAAAAATTTTTTAATTTATCTCCAAAAACATACACTTTTCTGTTAAAACAGAAAAAAAAGTTGTATTTTCCTTCCCCCTGGGTCTGAAGGGTCAAGTGATTGTTGCCAATGGTAACTTCGTAACCTTCATAATTAAACACCAACGTTTTAAACTTCTAACATAACTATCGTTTGGAATATTAGTTTGATATTTTGGAATTTTCAACTTTTTTCACCGTTAGAGGGCGCAGTTATAACTTTGGGAGATTCGAAAAATGCACATCGTAATATATCATTAATTCATGTCTAACACAAAAAAGAATTTTTTATTTATCTGTATAAACAAAAAAGCTTTATGCCTTTTTTTATTATTCTTTTTTTATTTATTTGTATAACAAAAAAGTTCTATGTCTACAGGCAACAAAGCGAATTTATATGTCTTTTTTTTTTTAAAAAAAAAAGGCCCTAAAAATTACTTTTCCTTTTTTAGCCGTTCTCTAAAGTGCTTCCAATCGCGAACACTGAAATCTGTATCAAATCTTACCCTACCCTTTTCCGGAAATCCATAGGTATTCAAATCTTACCCTACCCTTTTCCGGAAATCCATAGGTATTCAAATCTTACCCTACCCTTTTCCGGAAGTTCCATAGGTATTCGTGCAATACCATTTACCTTTGTACGCCAAACAATCCGAGCGACGACAAAACACGGCGTTCAATTTTGAGATGGCCAACCTCTACCTGTATAGGGCCTCTAGCCAACACCTCCCGTAACAGAAGGCCATTGTACCAAATTTTTGACGTAACTTAAGTAGTCCTAATATATAGACAATTCTTATATTTTTGATTCTGATATTATTACTGGTGGACTAATAATACATACCAACAATAATATTATTACTGGTGTGCTAATTTTTATACTAATGTTTATCTATAAATATGTTTTTTTAGAAAGAAAATTATTCGTATTTATTATCAAATATAATAATGCTAATAAATACAAATAAATTTCTCCTAAATAAAATATTTTTATAGACAAACATTAGTATAAAGATTAGCACAGAATACACCAGAAATAATATTAGAAAAAATAATATAAAAAATGTCTATATGATACGACTATTTAAGCTGATGTCATAAATTTGGCCCCCCGGCTTTCTGTTACAGGAGGTGCTGGGCCAGCCAAGCGGTCGCCTAGGGCGCCATATTGAAGATAAACAAGTTTAAAATATTTTAATTAAAAATGTGAAGAAGATTGAAAGATATTCAAATAGCGAAAGGCAAACATAAAGCAAGGAAAAACATATTTTGAGAGCACAGAGAACTTTTTATTCAAGATATTTTGTAAATGTAGGAGTAACGAAGCGTTTTCTTATTTCTTTCTATATTGGACGTGGTGGTAATGGTATTTAAAGCAAAATAGCTTAATGAATGATTTTGCATTTGTAAAAATAAAAATTATAATTAAAATAAAAATAAATAAATACCCCCTCAAGCAGCTGCTTGCCACAGAGGTCTGACAGGAGCCTGTCAGTTTATTTTGCCAGAGTAGAAGATCTGAGAGGATGGCAGGACCTCAGCAGAAAAACAACACATACAACCATGCCTTATCCGGGGCTCGAACCCAGGTCCCTTAGATCAGTAATTAACCTTTTAAATATATTACCATTTTAAATCAAACTGAAATATCATCTAGCTTTTCAAAAATCCAATTGTACCATTCCAAAAATTTTGTCGCTCTTTTATTTGATCTCAGAAAGATTAGTTGAGCAGACGTATGGACAAGCCGATAATTAAGCTTCTGTTTAAAAAAAGAACGATTGAAAAGATTAATAGGCAGAAAGAGGAAAAGTGTTTCCCAATTTACCCAAAACAGCAGCCTAGATCTGTCTTTAGTGCTTGAGTGTGTGTGTATGTGGCGGTGGGTGGATGGGGGTGCCGATTGAATTTTTCGCCTAGGGTTCCACTTGCCAGCAGCCAGTCTAGGGTCGACTTATAGCTATCAACGACTTATAGCTCAAGCAGCTGCTTACCACAGAGGTCCCAAGTTCGAGTCCCAGCTGGGCCAGCGTTGAGATTTATCTCCGCAAAACTCCTCGCACTGCTCTCGGTCAGTAAGGGACACCGATGGGTTTGGGAAGGCCGCCATTTGTCAGAAGGGACGTTAAACCGTGGCCCCGTGTGCGGGAGAGCCATACCCTTGCACTTTAAAGGACACGCTGGATGGCTTTGACGGGAAGCTAATATCCGTCTTCTAAAAACTATGCAGTGGGTCCCTTGCCCACAACTTTGGCGGGGGTGGCTCAGTCGGTAGCGCGCCAGGCTCGTAATCTGTAGTTCCCAGGTTCGAGTCCCAGCTGTGTCAGCGTTGAGATTTATCTCCGCAAAATTCCCCGCCCTGCCCACGATCAGTAGGGGACACCGATGGGCTTGGAAAGGCCGCCGTCCGTCGGATGGGACGTTAAGCCGTGGCCCCGTGTGCGGGAGAGACATACCCTGTGCACGTTAAAGAACAGCTGGATGGCCTTGACGGGAGGCTACCATCTGTCTCCCAACAGCTGTTCCAGTGGGTCCCCTCCCCCAACCTTCTCTGAGCCTTCGGGGTCCATGTGACCTGGCCATTTAGCCCATGGTGTGCAAAAAAGTGCCGCTCAGAGGTAAAACAACCCAACCCTTGCCCACAACCTTCTCTGAGCTCTAAGTGTCATTGTGACTTGATCATTGTGGGCGATATAGTGCCAACAACCCAACGTAAATAAAATATAACGAATGATTGAGTGGATTGATATCAGGATTTCTTCGGATGAGATTGACGCCTATGGGGCAAGTCATGTAAGAGTGAGGAATAACCAGACCATGAAACTGATTCACCCTATAAGTGAATGAAGACCACGTGTCTCGAATTGCCTCCTTTACGTTTCCACGACTTATTAGTGACAAAGTGTATCTTGAGAGAGCGTATTTCGAGGGATACCTATACCACTATCCAACCCTGAAAGAATTTCCCCCTTATTTATTTAAAAAAACTACAATTTTCCCACTCCCCTTGGGATGAGGTGTATAAGTTTTATTCTTAATCAAGATAGTAGGCAAGGGGGTTTTTGAGAATACTAATAACCGGAATGAAGGCGAAAAAATTCTCAAAAATGTTTTGAAGACCAGTGAAACGGAAGGAAAGGTTTTTTACTGAAATGGAGATCCAATCATTTGCCTCCATCTCTTAATTTTTTTCCAGTTCTATCTGATCACTTGCCTACAGTCTCTCAATTTTTTCCCAATTCTATTCGATCATTTGCTTTCCCCCACCCCTTTTTTTTATTACATCCTAGTGTGGTGAACAAGGGAGTACTTTTAATGCAATCCTTCATTACTTGTGTAAATGCGATCCTTTATTACTTGTGTAAATGCGATCCTTTATTACTTGTGCGTAAAGGAGACAGTTCGAGACACGTGGTCTTCATTCACTTATAGGGTGGATCAGTTTCATGAAAAGTAAGATATGGTAATTAGGTCCCCTACCACCTAAATTGCAAATTTATGACATGAATAGTCTGCTTACAGTATTCACTTGAAGTTTTTCCATTTTCTCCAAATTCAGCGATCTTTCCACTTTTGGGAGTTTCCTAAAATGCAAAACGAAATTTCTCATGAATACCTATCTAACCGAAAGAGAATTTTCATTTTTCTCTTAAAGCAAAAAAAAAAATATGAAAAGTTGAATGTGTGTAGACTGACAGAGAGATAGATGATAAAATTAAACCAATAGTTCTTTCTTGTGAAAATGAACCAAAAAAAAATGGTTACCCATTACTGTGTATCATAGAATTTCTCGAAATAGGAGTCTTAAAAAATTGTATCTGGACGTTCTTTTAACCACTAGCACTTTAACAATTCCTGTTCGATTTCATCAAAATCATGCCACGATTCAAAGATTGGAAACTACTGGACTGCAACGAAAAAGTCGAGGTTTTATGATACAATTTTCATTACTTTTAAAATCATCAGTTATTCTGTAATTTCCTAGAATCTCTCTCTCAATACTAATTAAGTAAATATGTATTTTAATTACATATTAATGTTTCGAATCAGTCAACTGTTTCTTTCTCTTCAGACAGAACTGCAGCTAGTTTAACAACAAAAGGAATATCTATTAATTTAATTCAACGAGACAGAGGCAATTAAGATACGTCATACTTAAAAACAAATCCTTTTAAATATTAAAACTCAATTAAACACAAATTATTTATTTAAATTTCGAATCCATACTTGTGGAGAGATTTAAAATACGAAATTCAAGTTTCTGCAAAAGGGATTATTTTTCGTGTTTCGTTAATATATAAATTTCCGTTTGAATTGTGCTTTAAGTAACAAAAAAAAAATGTTCTTGCTGAAACAAACAAAAAGCATCACTCATAAAATCTTTCTTCCCCCCCCCCAAAAAAAAAAAAGAGATTGGGAAAAATAATTTCTATAACACAATGTCTCGAGTATATTTGTTTAAAAAAGCTCTTTCGGCTTCTGTTCGGTAAGTTATTTATTGCTCAGCTGTCTGAAAATATTCTCTGCATCTGAAATGCATTAAAATAACCAAAATATTGAAGTTCTCTCTCGGCTACATTTAATCACGTTTTCACCGAAGCACAATAAGCTTTTGATTAAATGTCGCTCGTTCTGCGTCTTTGTTTGAATTGTAATAATAACATGTTGTAGAATTTTCTATGCCAGCTAAAGATTTTAATCAGGTTTTTTTTTCTTGCTTAATCCTTAATTTGCAATGAAATATGCAAATTTGCTCTTCATTGGAATAAAACATTTAAAATGCAAAAAAGAAACCCTTCTATATCTGCCTTCAAAAATAAAAAAAAAAATGAACGTTAGACGTTGTTAATGATGAAATCACTTACTCCATTCCTATTACTTTAAAAATAAGATATGGTGCTTGAATTTTTGTTTAACCCTATCTTTGTCTGAAATAATAAGGGGCGGGGGTGGCTCAGTCGGTAGCGCGCCAGGCTCGAAATCTATAGTTCCCAGATTCGAGTCCCGCCTGGGTCAGCATTGAGATTTATCTCCGCAAAATTCCCTTCCAGCCCACGGTCAGTAGGGGACACCGATGAATTTGGAAAGACCGCCGTCCGTCGGATGGGACGTTAAGCCGTGGTTCAGTGTGCGGGATATCCATACCCTGTGCACGTTAAACATGATGGATGGCCATGACGGGAAGCTACCATCTTTGTCCCACCCGCTGTCCAGGGGGTCCCTTCCCCCAACTTTCTCTGAGCCTTTGGGGTCCTTATGACCTGGCCATTTAACCCGTTGTGTACAAAAAATTGCCGCTCACAGGTAAAACAACCCAACTCTAACACAATCAAAAGAATGCCACTCAAAAATCAAACGAAACTCTCTCAGAGAATCAGAGATCTTCGAGTTACTAAAAATCGACCATTATGTAATAAAATAAAATTGGACTACTTTTACCTCTGAGCATTTGTTTCTTCTACACGATGTGATAAGTATCCAAATCAGCATATCTTCGTTATCAAGCCGGGATTCATGAAAACAAAATAAGAGTGAAGAGATGAGTGCAAGTGGCTGGATGGAACCAGAACGATCCGGTCATTAAAATTATTCAAAGGAAGTGAGTGGTGTGTGTGTATGTGTGTGTACAGTATTGCGGCATGAAGACAGTCTGTCATGTTTCAATCATTCCCCTTCAGAAACTTATATTTGGTGAGAGTTAGATCGAAGAAGAAACAAGCAATGAGCAAGGATTATTGATCGGACAAAACCATCTCTTTCTCCCCAACGGTCTTCTTCTCCATTGCTTTGATGAAAAGAATCAAACAGACGAAGACAGAAAAAAAATAGCCCCTTGAAAAACAACAGTTCTATAACAAGCTCCTACTTCTTTAGAAATGTAATAGAGAATTTGATGGCGGCGGTGAACGAAGTAAAGAAAGATAAATATATATATCCAGATCTAATGGTATTTCTGCCGGGGAATAGTGGAAGACAGAAAAAACGTTCAGTTCCTTTGGAAGGCGGTTCTTATTCAACTGCTTCAAAGAGACTATTTCGGGTGAGAGAAGGACTTCCTGCCAGTGATCGAAGGCGGAAAGAAGGGCGGGAAGAAGGGCGGGACGGGTGGGTAGAGGAGATTCTCCGATGAAAAAAGAAAATGCTTCTCGATTGAAAAAGGAAACATAAACAAATAACATTTTTTTTGCTGTTCTTATTACTCCACAGAATGAAATTGTAATGTAGCAAAAGAGCAAGGGACGTTTTCCTTTTGAACTTTTTCAAGGAGTGAGGCTGTTAACTTTGTTTTGTATCTGCACAAATTTTTATTTCTTTGGATAGGTAACTGCAAGTTGCGATGGTTTTCTGTTTTCTGTAAGTTTAGTTTTGCCAATGAGAAAATGTTATTCGCCTTGACCATTGAATCTGAAATCAATCACTCTTGTTGGCGTCGAAAAGGAAACAGGCTTGCTCTTGATAGGAATACCCGAAAGAAAGAGATGCAGATTTCGTTAGTTTGTTGTTCGTTGTATTGCGGTGTTTACAAGGGGGAAAAGTAGAGCTTCATTAGACTTTCTTTTTTGGCGAACGACCAGAATGTGATTTATGGAAAGTGAGGAAAAATAGGCGTAAACACTTGAAGACACAAATTATGCCACATATTAGTTTAGTCCTATATTATAAAGTTAGTATAGTAGTGAAACTTGAATTCTTTGCAAGAAAGATAACAGGATTATTATTATAAGTTTGTTAGTGAATGAAGAATTATTTTCTCCCAATTCAAAATCAAAGCCTCAGAGATAAAGGGATAACTACCATAGATCAAAGGGGCGCAGTAGATCCGGATTCTGTGGCTTAAGGGCCTCTCTTTCAATGAGTAAAAATCTAACTCCATAATGTATCTTTCGTTATATATTGATTTGACGACCACATTTTGCATTTTTGAAGATCATCATCATCATCCTTAAGCAGCCATGGGCTATGGAGATCCAACCAGACTGTGCAATTTATTTCTCCAAGCAAGTTTGTCCTGCGTTACATCTGCTGCATCTGGCCACTGCACACCAATTCTAATAAGGTCCTGTTTGACATTGTCTGCCCACCGCATCCTTGGTCTCCCCCTCTTTCTGAGGCCCTTAGGTACACTGATCATAACCCTATTCGCCAATCTATAATTATTCATACGGGCAACATGGCCAAACCAACGGAGTCTCTCTCTTCCAGCTTACATAATTCTAGTAATGGGGAAGTAACCAAAAGGGTAGTGCGGATCCCCCCTCCCCTGAAAAATCTTTCCCTTGAAGTGAATTTCGCATAACATAATAACCAAGCTAAAGAGAAAAGGAGACAAGATGCACCCTTGTCGAACACCAGAAGTAATGCTAAACCATTGCTACAAGCCTTACCAACTCTCACACACGACTCAGTGTTATTATAGAGAGCTTTCATTATGTTAACTAACTTGTCTGGTATACCATATGATTTCACAATCAACCACAAATTATGACGATCAACAGAGTCGAAAGCCTTTTTGAAATCAATAAAGCTAGCAACCAAAGGTTTCTGGAACTCTAAACATTTTTCAAGAATCTGCCTAAGTGAAAATATCTGATCCACACATCCTCTACCACTTCTGAATCCACATTGCTCATCACGCAATTGCCTGTCAACCAGATTCTTAATTCTATTAAGCACAATTATGGAAAGAACTTTACCTGGAACATAGAGTAGGCTGATACCCCTATAGTTATCACAAGAAGTGCGATCACCTTTTTTGAAAATAGGGATAACAATAGCTCTGGTAAAATCCTTAGGAACCATGCCTTTATCATAAAAGATATTCAAAATTTCAGTCATCCTAGTGGAAACTGAAACATTTCCATCTCTAAGCATTTCCATTGTAATTTCATCTACCCCTTGGGATTCATTAAGTTTAGAAATAGCCAAAATAACTTCAGATTGTGTTATAGGGCAAACATTAAAGCCAGTAATGCATCTATCATGATTACAAACAATGGGAGTAGAACTAACCACATTGTTTAGAATATCACCGAAATGCTCAGCCCAGCTACCCATGACAGAATCCTCACCTTCAATAACCTTACTTTGTTTATCCTTCAATCCCTGTATACCTGTCCGTTTTCTACCACACAAAAGATTAACTACCTGGTACAGCTCTCTGCTGTTGTGCTGTCTAACTGCTTCCTCGGCTTAGTCAGCCAAACCATCAAGCCAAAGATTCTTATCAGCAGCTAACTGATCTTTTACACGTTTATTAAGTTCTCTGTAACGCTTTCTATTAGGACTAGTAGGGTATTGATTAAGGACATTCCTGCAGCTCTTTCTTTCCGAAATAAGCTCAAGTGCCTTATCACTCAGATAATTCTGTCTCTTCTGCTCCTTTTTTGCTAAAAGAGCACTGTTAGTTTCCAAAAAAGCCTGTTTAAAATGGCCCCATTCTTCCTCAACTTCAGTAGTAAGCAAACCATGACTCTCATAATGACTAAGTAACCTGTCATGGTAAGCTTTAGCTATAACTGGCGCTTTCAGAGCTTCAGTATTAAAGGTAGTTTTTTTAACTTTAGCACAACACTTTTTAAGTTTAAGTTGCAAGACACTTTTAACAAGGTAATGGTCAGTTCCAATTTCAGCTCCCCTGTATGACCTGGTATTCCTAACAAAACTAGCCCATTTGTTGTTAATTAATATATAATCAATCATATTCTTATGCAGCCTATCGGGTGAAACCCATGTGTACTTATGTATGTCGCGATGTTTGTAATAAGTGTTAGTTATTCTGAATCCACTGAGTTTACTTACCTGTAGGAAACGTTGCCCATTGCCATTGCAGCTACCAATAGCAAAAGGGCCTATTACTCCTCCCCAAAGGTCAGAGTCAATACCAACTTTGGCATTGAAGTCACCAAGAACAAAGGTAATAATCTCCTTTCTTGACAGAATTCAAAATATCCTGAAGTTGTTCATAAAACCTATCCTACTCATCCTCATTGGCATCCTCAGTGGGGACATAACAGCAGATAACATTCAGGTGTTTAACGCTTGTCTGAAATTTTGCTGTAAGAAACCTTTCATTAATGCACTCATATCCTAGAAGAGCATCGCTAGCGTGTCTGCTGAGAAGCAGACCCACGCCTTGGTGAGAAATGTAAGACCTGAAAAGAGAAATTTAAGATTATTTTTAAGAATCTGACCTTTATCTGTCCATCTGGTCTCTTGCAAGCCGAGAATATCTAAATTATAATGGTGGAATTTTTGTGTGAGGACATCAAGAGAAAAAGCTCTGTGCAGAGTCCTCACATTCCAACTACCTATGGAGAGAAAATGGTTAGTGGGATGTTTAAAGAAACTATGTTTATTGAGAGAGGGAATGCCGACAATATCAAACAGCCCCCTAATCGCAGACATGGGGCAAAGACCCGTTCCCCCACCACTAAAGGCTGAAGCCATCTACACTGGAAGACTTCCTCCAATGTAGAATTTGACGATGCCAATAGAAGCAAAGAGTTCAGGTGCCTGTGATGACCTCTGCTCAGGATTATCCACCAGCTGATAAACATATCCTGTGAATCTATTCACTTGGGGCTGTCAACCCACAAACAAACAGAAAACACAGCGGAAGATTTTCCCTCCAGAAGCCCACCAGTGCAGCAAAATCAGGATCCATAATCAAGCTCAGAGCCATATATCTGTCCAGTCCAGTAGGTTTATATGGTCAGCACCAGGACCCTGTGTGGTTGACCACTCCTCCTCAGGGTAGAAAAAAAAGAAAAGTAGCCATAATTGTCCAGATTAGTAGGTCCCACTAATCTGGCAGCCCTCCCCTTCCGTTCACTTCCACAAGAGAGTATCTCTTTTGAAAGATACTAACGGTCTGCACCACGAGAAGGCGGGGTCGGACATTAAGTGCTAGGCCTGGCCGGTTCTATGCATCATCACAGGGGATTGGTGCATAGCTCTCCTTCCAGTGACTACCTAGCTACCATTTACAGACCTGTTGAAGATAATATTTACATAATGAAGATAATATTTACATAATTGAGATAATATTTACATATATTTATCGTTTCTTATACAACAGTGTTGACAAGTTGCGCATGCGTGACTATATTTGTGGGTGATCTTATTAGCCTGAGTCCAAGGCCTTAAAAACTTCTCAATGCTCCCGTTTACCAAAGCCACCAAATGGAATCTTATGGAGATGCAACCTCCACATTAGGATACAAACTACTGTCCAGGTTATTGTTGTTTTACCTCTGCGCAGCACTTCTGTGCACCACTGGGCTAAATGGCGAGGTCACATGGATACTAAGGGCTCAGAAGGATGGGGGAAGGGAACCCACTAGGCTAAATGGAGAAGTCACATGGACACTAGGGGCTCAGTAGGATGGGGGAAGGGAACCCACTAGGCTAAATGGAGAGGTCACATGGACACTAAGGGCTCAGAAGGATGGGAAAAGGGAACCCACTAGGCTAAATGGAGAGGTCACATGGACACTAAGGGCTCAGTAGGATGGGGGAAGGGAACCCACTAGGCTAAATGGTGAGGTCACAAGGACACTAAGGGCTCAGAAGGATGGGGGAAGGGAACCCACTAGGCTAAATGGAGAGGTCACATGGACACTAAGGGCTCAGAAGGATGGGCAAAGGGAACCCACTAGGCTAAATGGAGAGGTCACATGGACACTAAGAGCTCAGAAGGATGGGGGAAGGGAACCCACTAGGTTAAATGGTGAGGTCACATGGACACTAAGGGCTCAGAAGGATGGGAAAAGGGAACCCACTAGGCTAAATGGCGAGGTCACATGGACACTAAGGGCTCAGAAGGATGGGGGAAGGGAACACACTAGGCTAAATGATGAGGTCACAAGGACACAAAGGGCTCAGAAGGATGGGGGAAGGGAACCCACTAGGCTAAATGGAGAGGTCACATGGACACTAGGGGCTCAGAAGGATGGGGGAAGGGAACCCACTAGGCTAAATGGAGAGGTCACATGGACACTAAGGGCTCAGAAGGATGGGGAAAGGGAACCCACTAGGCTAAATGGAGAGGTCACATGGACACTAGGGGCTCAGAAGGATGGGGGAAGGGAACCCACTAGGCTAAATGATGAGGTCACAAGGACACTAAGGGCTCAGAAGGATGGGGGAAGGGAACCCACTAGGCTAAATGGCGAGGTCACATGGACACTAAGGGCTTAGAAGGATGGGAAAAGGGAACCCACTAGGCTAAATGGCGAGGTCACATGGACACTAAGGGCTCAGAAGGATAGGGGAAGGGAACCCACTAGGCTAAACGGAGAGGTCACAATGACACTAAGAGCTCAGAAGGCTAGGGGAAGAGTACCCACTGGCCGTCAAGGCCATATAGCGTGTTCTTTAACGTTCATAAATTATGGCTCTGTTGAAATAAGGAAATATGGGCTTGGAAAGGCGACCGTCCGTCGGATGGAAAGTAAAGTAGTGCTCCGTTTACGGGAGAGTCACACTGTGGACGTTAAAGAACACGTTATATGAAACTTGACGGGAGGCTGTCATTTGTTCCTAATAGCTGTTCAGTGTATTCCAAAGCTCTGTAAGGGGCGGGGGTGGCTCAGTCGGTAGCGCGCCAGGCTCGCAATCTGCAGTTCCCAGGTTCGAGTCCCAGCTGGGTCAGCGTTGAGATTTATCTCCGCAAAATTCCCCGCCCGCCCACGGTCAGTAGGGGACACCGATGGGCTTGGAAAGGCCGCCGTCGGTCGGATGGGACGTTAAGCCGTGGCCCCGTGTGCTGGAGAGCCATACCCTGTGCACGTTAAAGAACACGCTGGATGGCCTTGACGGGAGGCTACCATCTGTTTCCTAACAGCTGTTCCAGTGGGTCCCCTCCCCCAACCTTCTCTGAGCCTTCGGGGTCCATGTGACCTGGCCATTTAGCCCATGGTGCGCAAAAAAGTGCCGCTCAGAGGTAAAACAACCCAACGCTCTGTGTGTCCTCTGGATCCTTTTGACCTGACTATTTAGCTGGTTGTGGGCAAAAAAGTGCCACTCAGAGGTTAAACAATCCCACAAATCGAATGTTAAGATTTATTTGACATTATTGAGAAAGGCCAAAATATAACTTCCAGCTCATGCTCCCCAATTCAAAAATTTCAAATGAGTTTGTTACCTCTTGACCATCAGATTCTACCATCAAAATCTCAAGTTTCTAAGATAAATATCCGATTGTAATATTCCTAAAAACCTTCTGAAAAATAAAAAGATATGGATCATAATATTTCAGTACCCATGCAACGCAAAAAAAAAATTTCCAATTATCCACTAACAAAAATTTCAAAAACCAAAAGTTCTAATTTCTAGCATAAATACATCGTTTTGTAATATTCATTTGAAATTTTGCAATTTTCAACTTTTTCCACCATTAGATTGTTCGCGACGTAATGTTATTTGTTCTCGACGTAAGGTTGCGACGGCATTTCATTTCTCGGCGTAATGTTGCGACGGCATTTTTGTTCTCGGCATAATGTTGCGACGGCATTTTATTTCTTGGCGTAATGTTGCGACGGCATTTTTGTTCTAGGCGTAATGTTGCGACGGCATTTTATTTCTTGGCGTAATGTTGCGACGGCATTTTTGTTCTCGGCGTAATGTTGCGACGTCATTTTATTTCTTGGCGTAATGTTGCGACGACATTTTTGATCTCGCCGTAATGTTGCGACGCCATTTTTGTTCTCGGCGTAATGTTGCGACGGCATTTTATTTCTCGGCGTAATGTTGCGACGCCATTTTTGTTCTCAGCGTAATGTTGTGACGCCATTTTTGTTCTCGGTGTAATGTTGCGACGGCATTTTATTTCTTGGCGTAATGTTGCGACGGCATTTTTGTTCTCGGCGTAATGTTGCGACGTCATTTTATTTCTTGGCGTAATATTGCGACGACATTTTTGATCTCGGCGTAATGTTGCGACGCCATTTTTGTTATCGGCGTAATGTTGCGACAGCATTTTATTTCTCGGCGTAATGTTGCGACGGCATTTTATTTCTTGGCGTAATGTTGCGACGGCATTTTTGTTCTCGGCGTAATGTTGCGACGTCATTTTATTGCTTGGCGTAATGTTGCGACGACATTTTTGATCTCGGCGTAATGTTGCGACGCCATTTTTGTTCTCGGCGTAATGTTGCGACGGCATTTCATTTCTCGGCGTAATGTTGCGACGGCATTTTATTTCTCGGCGTAATGTTGCGACGGCATTTTATTTCTCGGCGTAATGTTGCGACGGCATTTTATTTCTTGGCGTAATGTTGCGACGGCATTTTTGTTCTCGGCGTAATGTTGCGACGGCATTTTTGTTCTCGGCGTAATGTTGCGATGGCATTTTATTTCTTGGCGTAATGTTGTGACGGCATTTTATTTCTTGGCGTAATGTTGCGACAGCATTTTATTTCTTGGCGTAATGTTGCGACGGCATTTTTGTTCTCGCCGTAATGTTGTGACGCCATTTTTGTTCTCGGCGTAATGTTGCGACGGCGTGTTTGTTCTCGGCATATTGCTGCGAAGGCGTTTTTATTTTCGGCGTCATGTCGTGTTTTTGCTGTCGGCGAATTACACATTTCGCCGTGATACCATACATTTTATCTAATATATTACAAACATCCCGTGGCCGAGTGGTTAGCACGCTTGGCTATTGATCTAAGGGACCGGGTTCGAGCCCCGGGTAAGGCATGGATGTGTGTGTCGTTTTTCTGCTGAGGTCCTGCCATCCTCTCAGACCTTCTACTATGGCATATAAACTGACAGGTTCGTATCAGACCTCTGTGGCAAGCAGCTGCTTGAGGGGCTTTTTATTATTTTTTTTTATTACAAACATTTCCGTGTTCTTTCACACATACAGTATATTGAATATATGTTGTTTTCCTAGCAGATTAACAACTTTAATAACGGATATATGTTCTTTTCCGGATGCGTGTTCTTTTAACGGATATATGTTCTTTTCAATGGCTTATGTTCTTTTCCGGATACATGTTCCTTCCAACGGATATATGTTTTTTATAATGGATACATGTTCCTTCCAACGGATATATGTTTTTTATAATGGATACATGTTCTTTTCCGGATGTGTGTTCGTTTTACGGATATAGGTTTTGTTTTTGAGACACATGTTATTTTCAACGGATCTTTTCCTGAACTTCAATAACGGATATATCTTCTTTTTCGGAAGAATATTCTTTTCAACGGATGAATGCTGTTTTTAACGGATACACGTTCTTTTCAATGACTATATGTTCTTTTCCTTACACATTAAAAGTTTCAGTATCTTCCTTTGAAGTGGCAACTGTTTTTCCTTCACCGTCTCGTTTCGAAGCTCGTTTGGAGTCCATCTTTTCCCCATCTTCCACTTCCTTGTTAAGCCTTGACTAAATCTGCTGTAAAAACAAAACTTTTCGTCGTCAGGTTTATATGACTTGTTTATATAAAAAGAAGTTGCTTACTTACGAAGCAAAGTAAAATATTTATCTTTCACTTTTTTTTCCTTCTTAACCCTAATTTGTTCCTTTATCGTCTTACCGAGGAATATCATAATCTGGTTTTCAGCAAACATAGCAAGAGAACAAAAATACCAAAGTCGTCCTCTCAAGTAGCCAGCGTTTAGCAACGACAAAGAATAGTTTTTAAAATCTTTCTAAACAGAGGACGGTGGAAAAGCTGTTTATATTTGAAAGGATAAAATGATACTGACAAGGTTTTCCTGAATTTCGTTATACTCATTTACGCCCCCACCCCCCAATTTTGGATGAGATTAAGTTTGTTTAGAATCTTTTCAACATTTTTAAACTACTAAGGTAAAAACGAGAGCAGTGATGTATCCTTGAGATAAACAAAACGTTGCTAATATAATAAAAATTGTTTGGTTCGTTTTACCTCTGAGTGGCGCTCATTTTGCACAAAATGGGTTAAATGGCCAGGTCACAAAAACCCCAAGGGCTCAGTGAAGGTTGCGAGAATTGCACCCACTGGACAGCTGTTAGGAGACAGATGGTTGCCTCCCGTCAAGGCCATCCAGCGTGTTCTTTAACGTGCCTAGGGTATGGCTCTCTCCCCACGGCGCCACGGCTTTACATTTCATCCGAGGGATGGCGGCCTTTTCGAACCCATCGGTGTCCCCTACTCAACGTGGGCAGTGAGTTTTGCAGAGATAAATCTGAACACTGGTACAAGTGGGACTCGAACATGGGAACTGCAGATAATGAGCCTGGCGCTCTGCCAACTGAGCCAACCCATCTCAGTAGTTAATAGACAAAAGAGTGAAACTATAAGTGGTACAATAGAAAACGTTTCAAAATAAATTTATCTTCAGCAGCTCATTTAGTGTGAGAAGATCATTCAACTGATACTCTTAAAGATCTGTGATGGAGGCAAGACCTCAGTAGAAAACCAACACAAACATCTCTGCTTTCATCCAGGATTTGAATTCAAGTCCCTTTGCTTCACAGAGAAACATGCTGACAGATTGGCCACATGTTTAATGTTTCTGGAAGTCGAAAAAAAATTATTAAGTTTGTTTAAAGTTTCTTTCTTTTAGCCATTTTTTTCTTGAAAGGGGCTGGAAGAATCGATTCTTATTCTGGAGGAAAAAAGGGGTCAGACCCTTTCTCTAACTGGTGGTTATATATTCTACTAGCTTATTTTAATGAGAAAACCGCTGGGCTTTTGGTATATTTTCCATCTCATATAGGTTTTTTTTTTGTATTGTTAATACAATATATATATTGTACAATAATTTTTTATTGTTTAATTTAAATCTTTCATTACAAAATTGAGCAAGCCAAATATTAGTCTAAGAAATACCCTGTTTAGAATTTTTTAGAATAATTATTTACATTTCACAACCATAAAGTAAGGAAATAATCGAATTCGATTTGAGAATTTCAATGACGTAATGCAATTTTTTTACACGATAATGTATCTATTAGTACGATATATTAAAATAAACCTTTACCGTGTATCTTATTTTTAAATATTTAAATTCATGCAGCCAAGATCCTTTAGATCGTTATTAATGCAATCAAACAAGAGTAACAATTGAAAGTAGAATGTAAGAAATATCATTATCAAAGGAATAATATATAAGAGAGTTCAACCTTTTTCATTTTAATTCCGCGATCTATTAGCATTTTTTATTAAGTAATAGTAAACTATTGTGTTTCTTTCTGTTACACTCTTTGATAAAACACATTGTTATAGCCATATACAAGCCAAAAGATAAAACGAATCGCAAGTTAAAAAAACGAATAATTAAATATTCAAACACATAATAACCTTTAATTACATTAAAAAACTAATATTAAAAAATATTATTATTATTATGAAAGGAATTCTATAATGTAAACATCTTTGGCGAAAAAGGGATCAAAATAGGTAAGAATAAAAAAAGTACATAAAAGCACAATAAGAAATTCTTTTTTTCTTATTCACGTTTTTGCTCTCAGCGCTAGAGAAAGTGGCGAAGAGTACAATGGGAAGGCGTTAACACGTTCACAAGCAACGTCAAAGTTTCTCCCCTGAGGCCCTTGATGCTTCTCCTTTGCTGACACTTGATAGACACGACGCTCAGCCTCCTTCTCAAGCAGGGCAAACGCGATTCTCTGTAGCACAGCAGAGTAATGCGGGTAAAGACACTTGCGGGGGCCATTTCAAAGCAAAAATACTTTCATCAATAAAAATCTCTTTAACACACAGTGATGCAGCCGGAAGAAAAAAGCATTGAATGTGTTTAGAAATTTCACCATGGATTATGTTAATTTATTTATTTATTCTATACAATACGGTATGGATTATGGGAAGTAATTAGGTTTTAGCCACTTAATTGACTGATTTCTTTTCGAATAAATAATATTTTTTTTCAGCTCTGCATTTAGAGTTTGCACTCCCCTATGCACAAATAGCGGTACTAAAGTATAGTAATTTTTTTAAAACTGCCAATAAAATATTATGAATTTTTTTACCTTTTACAATCATGAAGAAAGTAAATAATATAACTGAATGGAGCTGGGAATTTCACTGACAAGCAATGTAACTTTATTTACCAAATAATATGAAAAATAATAAAATAAATTAAGTATATTAAGACTTAATTTATTTTAAGATATACAACGAAGGACCTGCACCTTTACCGACAATACCTGCAGCCATCCAAAAATTTTGACCGTAACAGGACAATTTGTGTTCGAGGTGAGCGCCTCCTATATCCTAAAGTCGAAGTGGAAGGCCACAATGCAGATAATGACGTCACCATTCAACGATAGGGAGGTTTCGAAGGTTTCTGCAAAAACGGATTCAACGTACGATGGCTCGTATGGCTGCCGACGCCCACATCGAGTACCCTTGTTAATAGCTCATCACTGGGCTATGAGGCTACAGTGGGCTCAGAAACATTGCCAATGGACCGTGGGTTGGGTTGGGTTGTTTTACCTCTGAGCGGCACTTTTTTGCACACCATGGGCTAAATGGCCAGGTCACAAAGACCCCGAAGGCTCAGAGAAGGTTGAGGGAGGGGACCCACTGGAACAGCTGTTGGGAGACAGATCGTAGCCTCCCGTCAAGGCCATCCAGCGTGTTCTTTAACGTGCACAGGGTATGGCTCTCCCGCACACGGGGCCACGGCTTAACGTCCCATCCGACGGACGGCGGCCTTTCCAAGCCCATCGGTGACCCCTACTGACCGTGGGCAGGGCGGGGAATTTTGCGGAGATAAATCTCAACGCTGAACCAGCTGGGACTCGAACCTGGGAACTACAGATTACGAGCATGGCGCGCTACCGACTGAGCCACCCCCGCCCCACAGTTGGTAAGAGAAGTGATATTGTTTGTGTTGGATCTTCATATGTAGTGTAGTTGTTTAGTCCTGAGGACTTTTTTTTAGCTATGTGGAAGGAATGTTGGGTGAAAAGGTTCAGTGTTATAGGTTTAGTCCTAAGAAGGACTTTTTACTTTTTAGCCATTAGTCCTGATAAGGACTTTTATGTGTTTATGTAGTTGAAATTATAGATGGGGAAGGGGGGGGGAATAGGTGTATTTTCCACTCTTTGGTAGATTTTTTAGACGGGTTCCAAAGTGATAAGGTAAAATACTTAAGCAGTAGTTACACAATAAGGTAATACACTGTTTATATACCTTAAGTAGTCATTGAAATTATGACCACTCCCCTTCATGTTTTGTCAATGGAAAGTTAATTTCGAAGATCTACAACTTTTTAACTAAGCGTTTCATAATATAAGCGTTCAACTAATAACTTAATGAAATCTGTTTTCAGTAATAATATTTCAGTATTTAAACAGTTCGAGTAAGGAGGGTGCGTTGTTTTAACTCTGAGCGGCACTTTTTTGCACATAACGGACTAAATGGCCAAGTCACAAGGACCCCGAAGGCTCAGAGAAGGTTGGGGAAGGGGACCCACTGGAACAGCTGTTGGGAGACAGATGGTAGCCTCCCGTCAAGGCCATCCAGCGTGTTCTTTAACGTGCACAGAGTATGGCTCTCCCGCACACGTAGACCCTTAGACCGTTATTAATGCAATCAAACAAGAGTAACAAGAACCACGGCTCAACGTCCCATCCGACGGACGGTGGCCTTTCCAAGCCCATCAGTGCCCTACTGACCCTGGACACAGGTAACGAGGTGAAAACATTGAACACAGCATTGTGCTTTAATAAATTTGTCAAAATTTTAAACGAATATTGGAAGAATTATTTACACACACTTTAAAAATATGTAATTATTTATGAAATGGTTTAAAATAATAATTTTTAATTCCTTTATAATTAACTCCTAAGGTATATTACTTTGTCTAGCATTGCTGTTGCTAAATGTTCAATTAGCCATAACTTTTTAAATACTGAAGGAATATTATGGAAAACTGATATTTAGAGAGAATTAATTGCAATTTATCACATTTCCATATAAAACACTTATTTTAAAAGTTACAGAGTTTCGAAGTCAGGGTGCTGTTGACATAACATTTACTGGGGGTAGTTGCAATTCAATGATCCCTCAATTTATATCTAATGCATACAGAGAATCACGCTAATTCTAAATAATGCAGAAATGCTAGAGCTCTAAAAATTTGTACCTAGGAGTAATTCGGGGTCGTAGATTTCGGAAAAAATATCCGAGATTTGACCTCTGACGTGTGCTTCAAGGTCAAATAGAGATCAAACCATGATCTACGAGTGCTAGAAACATGAAAATTGGTGTCGGGGGGGGGGGGGGGGGTTGAGTCCCAGATCTCAGAAATTCTGCCAAATTCGGAATGCGATGGGTCTTTCAATGTCAAAGGTCAAATTTCTATATACCGCTGCTAGAGAGCTAAATATTTGCGAATAACGATATTTTAGGCAGCGGAATTCAGAAATAAGGCGAAGTGTGTGGTTCGGTGTCGCGTTATAGGTTAAATAGTGGTCGGAAAGACGTTCTAGAAATTAAGAGTTGCCGATGTCACCTATTTTATTTCTAATACATATATATGTATACTGCACGACATTGAAATTGTCCCCACACAGAAAGAGTGAGGGGATAAGGGTGAAATGTAGCACACACAGGAATACATATTGGCATACCATGATTTAATTTGCAGCCACTTACAGAGGTTGGAAGAGGAGGTAATGCAGCACAATGTAAATGCCTTGGAAAGTGGTTGCACTGTCGTGAATGGCAATACAGGCAGCAATACGGCATGGCATGGAGTCGTACAGTCGACGGATATGATCCTGAGGAATTGCACACCAAGCAGTGTTGACTTGCTCCCATAATTCATCGAGATTCCACGTCGGCCAGTGAGAGGATTGTACACGTGATCCAATGTCGTCCCACAGATTTTCTATTGGGGATAAATCTGGAGATCGTGCTGGCCATGGCAATACTTGAACATGTTGCAAACATTGTCTGGAGACCCTAGCATTGTCATGCTGGAAAATGGGCTGCGGCATGCCTCTTAGCAACAGTAACAAAACGGGCTACAGAACCACGCTAACGTATCATGCATCTGTCAGTGTTCCCATGATGCAGACAAGAGGTGACCTGCTGTCATATCCAATAGCACCCCATACCATTATACCTGGCTGACAGGCGGTGTGCTGATCGTGAACAAAAGCTGGAACCATCCTTTCGCCAGGTTGTCGACATACACGTACCCGTCGATCGTCAGCACCCAGAGAGAAATGGGATTCATCACTAAACACAACAATGTTCCATTCGTGACCCTAGTTCGCACGACTTCGTCATCAGGCCAGATGAGTGGTGCGATGTTTTGCAGTTAATGGAAGTCGATGTAACAGTTGCCTAGAATGCAGGAGTGCCTCATGTAATCTTCCGTTTACCATTTGGGTAGAATGGGGACGTCCATGGCTGCTGACACAGCCCATCGAATATCGCCTGCAGTTATCTGTGGTGACGAAACGAGCATGTCGAACAATGCGCCTATCAAGCCTTGCTGACGTCTGTCGGAAGGCACCACTCCCTCTGTGATGCATGCTAGAACCTTCATTTCGCCAATATTGCCAACAACGTTCAACAGTTCGTGCATCCCAATGAACATGGGCAGCGACACGACGTGTAATCCATCCAGTTTCACATAGGCCTATAATTCTTCCTCTCTCAAAATCATCGAAATGGCGATAAACTTGCCGACGGCATGTACTGGGCATTTTCGGCCTTCACTGAACAATTTCTAAGTGGAACTACCTAATCTCAACCGTTCACACGACTTCCACCTGCACAAACACAATACCATCCCTGTTCCTTCTTGCACCTTTTATCTTTTGGGCCACAGACGTAATTGGCTCTGGATTATCATCATTTGCATATCTCAACTGCAGACACCCACCCTTCTATTTGCATATTTGTCATGTCCCTAGAATTTTATATTTATTTATTTATTGTATATTTTTGTTGTATTTTATTGTTTTATATATTTTTATGTGTTCTTGGAAATGTTTGTGCTGGGATGACTCACGAGGTTGTTTTTCGGGTCTAGAGCTGCTCCATATAAGTATGAAACCAGCTCCAGAAGTTGTTTATCGCCGTAAATGACCTGCCTAGGGCGCTACTACAGCGACGAGGCTAGGCGGGAGATTTGAAACATTAGTCTGTGCGTAACTGTCAAGCGAAGAGGTCGCTTGGACACGCCACCTTTCTCAAAGTAACCCTTGAAGTGAAGGTGTGATTCCAAGAGGGAATCGAGATTCTTGGAGAATCTGCCTTTTTGTTTTTGTGGACTCAGAGGAACCACAGTCTAGGCAAAGTTTGGTTATCCTTTCGCTGAGTTTGAGGTTTGTAAAGTGAGAACTTGCAGAGTGTATGATTCTCCACCTCATTATTAATATTTGCAGTAGCAAAGCAGCAAAGACCCATAGAGTGGAGCTCATTCCCAGCACGTAGCTGTACAGTCGCTCAAAAAAGTATCCGAACACTATGGTTGATTACATTCAGAGAAAATATCTGGCAACGATTTTTTTAGAAATTAGTGATCTGGCAACCTTCGTGTCACGTGATTACAGAATTCAGGAAAAATATCTGGAGCGTGTACAGTTGCTGTACACGCTCCATATATTTTCTCTGAATTCTGTAATCACGTGACACGAAGGTTGCCAGATCACTAATTTCTAAAAAAATCGTTGCCAGATATTTTCTCTGAATTCTGTAATCCACCATATGTTCGGATACTTTTTTGAGCGACTGTACATATATAATAAACAATTTGGGAACTCCAAAAATTAGACGGCAATCCCTCTAATTAATAGCTGCAGTTTTGCTGCAATGTAAATCACCATTTCCGAAACAACCATGAATCATAAATTAGCTGACATCAGGAATTGTTTCGCAATTGAAATAATTGTTATTGATTTCAGAATCATCAGGAATCATCGCTATCTGCAAAGTGAAGGAAAATTAAAAGGAAAACTCTTTTGGTCGTTAGCATGCTCTTCGCAAAGCTCCCGAAATAAAATCTCTGTTTCATATAAATAAGTTTTGCTTTCGCCTAGAAAACCGTTAATTAACAAATGGTTTCGCGAACAAAAAAAAAAAGGAAAACAATGAGCATCGCGAGACCTGCTTAATTAACGACAGGAAATACAGACGGGTGCAAAAGAAGAGATTAAAGAGAAGAAAAAAGAAAAAGGCATCTCTTATCCACTGAATGACGTAAAGAAGTTTGAAAACCGAATTGCTAGACGTCACCGTAAAGGAAGAGAGCAAAATTACTGAAGAGCAATTTGAGAAAGAGAAATATTTTGGTGGCTTCACGGAAAAAAAACGAAAACCGCTATTCTTCATCAAGTTAAATGGCGATGTTAATTTTACAATTGCTTTGGCATTTGTGAGGTTTGTTTATCAGATTACATTGATCTGGGGGCGCCCTGTTTCATAAACCGGATGAGCGGGAATGTTTCCAAATGTATTTATCTCATTTCCCAAGAACTGTTTTGCATAACAGGAAGTGAGAAAGAAAAAGACTTTTGTCTGCTTTCATTTTGTCTCCGTGTTTATGCGATAATTGATTCTGAAGTCCAACGCCGCAGCTAAGTGTTAAGCAAGGAGTGCAGGCAATTCTTTTCGTTTCTCATCAGCAGGTGTCTGAGTTGCGGGCTTTTGAGTTCATCCATAAAATTAACTACTTTCTGTGCAAATGGAGATGACTTGTATGATGATTCTAAATAGAAGTAGTTCTTAGGACGTCTTCATGCATACAAAACTGGTCACTGAAAATGGAATGCTGACTGTGTTCTCAATACTAAGGATAAAGGAGCCTCGCAATTATCCCAGGTTCGAGTCCCAGCTGGGTCAGCGATGAGATTTATCTCCACTAAAACCCCACTCTGCCGTCAGTCAGAAAGAGGACACCAATGGGCTGGAAAAGGCTGCCGTCCGTCGGATGGGACGTTAAGCCTTTTTCTCCTTGTGCAGGAGAGCCATACCCTGTGCACGTTAAAGAACACGCTCGATGGCCTTGACTGGAAGCTACTATCTGCCTCCTAACAGCTATCCAGTGGGTTCCCTTTCTCCAACCTTCTCTGAGCTTTCGGGATTCTTGTGACCTGATCATTTAGCCCATTGTATGCAAAAAGTGCCGCTCAGAGGTAAAACAACCTAACCCAGCCTCACAATTAAGATCGTAAGTTCCAACTTTATCTATATTGAAATTTTTTCCGCTACCCCCCCCCCCCCCTCATATGCCCCCGGTGAGAAATGGAACACCCATGGGCTTATAAAGGCTACCATCCGTCAAATGTGACGTTAAGCCCCATTGGAAGGAGGGCCTTACTCCGTGCTAGATAATGAATATGCTCTGTGGTCTTGATGGAACACTTCAATCTCTCTCCCAGCAGCCATTCAGTGGGTATCGTTCACCTACCCATTTCTGAAGTTGGGGTTCTTGTGACCTCTCCATTTAGCCCATTGTGTGTTAAAAAGTGTCCCAATGAGTGAAACAACTCAACCCATATTCAGGAGCCTTACTCATAAATTAAGGCTTCTAGTGAGGATCCTTGTTTTTATAATGACGTTAAATCCTTATTATAGGCCAAGAGGTCTAAGAATATCACATTTGCTTCAAACACTAAAATAAGTTTCAGAAAATATTAAAATGTTAAGTTCGGTTTCAAAATTTCACTTCGATTCCAAATATTCAGTGGGTATCGTTCACCCACTACTAGTGTTTATACAATAGTTAATCTTGAATTAATGAATAGCGACGGTTTGTTACCGTTCTGTCTTCCGACTGGGTTATATCAATATTATTACAGGTACATCCTTTCATGTCCTCCTGAAATTCTTCAGTTGGTTGTTTTATGGATTGAGCGGCACTTTTGTGCACACAATGGGCTAAATGATAAGGTCACAAAGACCCCAAATGCTCTGAAAAGGATGGGGGAAGGGGATCCACTGGACTGCTGTTAGGAGACAGATGGTAACCTCCTATCAGTGCACTCCAGCGTGTCCTGTAACGTGCAGAGGGTATTGCTCCCCTACACGGCGCCGTGATTTGACGTCTCCGTCCGATGGGCCATCGCCTTTTTACCCATCGGTGTCCCCTTTCTGACCGAGAGAAGAGTGGCAGTTTGGAGAAGATTTTTCTCCGCTAATTCCGACTTTGCCCTCGGTGAAAATGAGGCGCAGATGGCTCAGTCGGTAACGCGGTAGTTTCGTAATCTACAGTTCCCAGGTTGGAGTCCCAGCTGGGACAGGGTTGATATTTATCTCCGTAAAACTCCCCGCTCTGCCATGGTCAGTAGGGGACACCGATGGACTCGGAAAGGCCGTCGTCCGTCGGATGGGATGTTTAGGCGTGGTTCCATGTACAGAGAGCCATACTCTGTGCACATTAAAGAACACGCTGGATGGCCAGCTCTCCAATGAGTCCCCTCCTCCCCAACCTTCTCTGAGCCTTGGGGTCTTTATGACCTGGCCATTTAGCCCATTGCGTGCAAAAAAGTGCTGCTCAGACATAAAACAGCCAAACCCTTGGCCAAACACATTAATGAGGTAACCGCCATCCTTATTATTTATTTAATCTAGTCGATCAAGATATATAAAATAACAAACTTCATAAAAAAAAAACACTCCAGCAAAAACAGCAAAATTTGATATTTTAACTTAAAAGCCTTGTTTACCTTTTTACACTCGCGACTCTGTTACCCGCCACTAATGGAGTCCTGAAGATTCACTTGGTGGCAAACGGAGCACAGGTTTTAAAACCCATTTTTTATTTATTATTTATTTATTTGTTATTTAATGTACTCACAGCAGATCAATGATCCAATATCAGTAACAAAAGCAACCGCAGACGTAACTGTGCAGTAACTAAATGTTATTCTTCTACTAACTCTTGCTTCGCTGACTACCATTGTCGAAAAGACATTCGATCCAAAATAGAATTATTCGGGCTTTATTAAACGTTTACGAAGCTTAATAAGGATTCATAGACATTATGGAACTGCCTCATAACTTAACAAACGTATTCCAGAGAGATTTTACTGCACGCGATATTGGATAATAGAAGACGAAGATTTGCAAACGTTGCAAGTTTTGAATTTCTTTCAGCGCTGCATTTTAGAGACACCCAGAAAGGCTTCAACTGCAGGAATCATTCCGTTTCATAGCTCATATGCATTCCTCGCTTGTTGTGCTAAAAGATCACAGAAACCACGAGGAAGAGACCTTCTGCTGACGTAAGGAATGCTTTACCGCCATAGCTGCTTCTGTTGCGACACGAAACAGAATAATAGCAGAAAATAATTTTTTATGATAAAAAAAAGCTGCACACAAATTCTTGAAGACAGCAGCATATGAAATTTTTGAGACTGTCAGGCTGCTCACACTATTCTTGGGGACTGTTTGTGCAGCACGATCATTTTCATTTAGCATTTTAGCTGTATTATATATTTGCTGAAGCTGTTTTTTTGCTGTATTAATTTCGCTATTGCTTTCATAAATATTTTATTACAACTTGGAATTAGTTTAAAATTTTGTTAGGATTGCAGTTAATAACGGGACTGGTTATTTTAATTGTAATTTTGAATCTGTAACGAATAAACGTTAAAAATGTTATACTTAATGCATAAAGGAGAAAGTGTGTTTGTGTATTTGTTTGTTCACTTTGCACTCTGCCCGCAGAAGAGGTAGAGGCACCAAACTCTGAACTGAACGTTCCCTTCACCCATGGGAAGAATATAGGCTATTTGCGAACCCGCTGGGGTCAAACCAAAATTGGGGTGGTGGATTTGAATTTCTCGGAATCCCCATAAATTTAAAATTAACGGTTGAAAGTTGTTCAAAATAACTGTTGCCACCAATAAATTTAAAATAATGAATGCATCAAACTAATTTCTTTCTGATTTCGCGTGATAAAGTCATTGTTCAGTTTGTCAGGTCAAGAGCACGAGCATTTCTGTGGAAATTGAAGTCGTTCTAATTATTTTTTGTTGAAATGAAAGCTTCAAACACTAAGATTTCGTATCGGAAATTAAAATCATTAACTTAATTTGTTCCGAAAAAAATCCCCGCCCTGTCCACGATCAGTAGGGGACACCGATGGGCTTGGAAAGGGCGCCGTCTGTTGGATATAATGTTAAGCCGTAGCCCCGTGTGCGGGAGAGCCATATCCTGTGCACGTTAGAGAACACTCTGGATGGCCTTGACGGGAAGCTACCATCTGCCTCCCAACAGCTGTTCCAGTGGGTCCCCTCCCCCAACCTTCTCTGAGCCTTCGGGGTCCATGTGACCTGGCCATTTAGCCCATGGTGTGCAAAAAAAGTGCCGCTCAGAGGTAAAACAACCCAACACACTTAATTTGAAATATATGTCAAAGTTAATAAATAATATCTCATATGTTAATTAATAAAAGTTTTGGGTTGGGTTGGGTTGTTTTACCTCTGAGCGGCACTTTTTTGTACACCATGGGCTAAATGGCCAGGTCATATGGACCCCGAAGGCTCAGAGATGGGGGAAGGGACCCACTGGAACAGCTGTTGGGAGACAGATGGTAGCTTCGTCAAGGCCATCCAGCGTGTTCTTTAACGTGCACAGGGTATGTCTCTTCCGCACACAGGGCCACGGCTTAACATCCCATCCGACGGACGGCGGCCTTTCCAAGCCCATCGGTGTCCTCTACTGACCGTGGGCAGGGCGGGGGAAAATAATAAAAGTTTTGCCACGTTAAGTAACAAATAATGTTTTTCAATAATAATTTATTCGAAGAATCTATACATTTTTTGGGCATCTCAGACCATAATTAATTTTCTTTTTTTATAAAGTTTACATATGCCTGGCAAACTGTAACCGAGAAACTGGTGGGTACGAAATGATTTGAAAAGTTCGATTATCTGAGCGAGGCAATTTTCCGTTTTTTGGTTTAGAAGCTTCTGACGTGGGGAGGAGGTTCATGCGGTACCTAGAAATATTTCCATTTCTTTCCTTCCCTATAAGAGAGGGAGAAAAATGAAACCGAAGGGGATTGATCGCAATGATTTTTGTACCAAATGAAAGCTCGAAACATGGGGAGTGCCATCTCATCTATATTCTAAAGAGTTTCAGACCCGAGGAACGCTGGGTTATTCTGATAATATAACTATAATAAACTATTTACTGTTAATCATTATAGTGAGTTCCGGATTAAGGGTTCTTTATAACCGTAGCTAAAAATTTCAAAGCGACCTCCAATCTGAAGATAAAAAAGGCAACAATCAATTAAGAGACGCCACACCCACATGAATTCCAGCAAGAAAAACTCGCAGATTTGATACTCTGCCATAGCAAACAATTACACGCCTTATTATGCAAGAGATAATTACTTTTTCTAATTAAATTATTATTATGTATAGTTTATGGAAGTGTTCAGTTCAGTTCTCAATTTCGGAATATTGTAAATTACCCGCTGAAGCATATATCTGTTACACCCGTAGATTTGCGATGTAAAATGCATGTCACAGAAGCTCCCTAACGAGGTGAGGATTGACACATTTTTAGGCATCGTATTTTGCTTTTCATTGGCTTTCGTGGTTAAGCGTAATGAACTATGATTGGACAAGAAACTCTTTGAGGGAGACTTGCTGCTCCATTCTTTATGTGAAACAGAGTATATGATTTTGGGTTAAAAGGAACGATTCATGAGAACAGGTGATGCATTTTCGTACATCTTGAAATTATACGCTAAAAATATATTTTTAGCATATTTTTTTAACGAAACTAAAATTTGGAGCCCCAGAAGATTTGGCGCCTTACGATGCAGTCTGTTTAGTCCAGTCGTTGATCTCGCACTAAATGTAATTAAAAACTTTAGTACCTTTAATACATAAAAGTGCTTTATAAAATACTTTAAAATACTAACGGGATTGAAAGGCGCCATCCATCGGCTAGAACCTTCAACTGCGGCAACGCGTACACATCAAAGAAGACATTGGATCTCTACCAGGGATCGTCTTCAGAGGCAGCTGCAGTCTTGTAGAATAGTGCAGGCTCTTGATCATAGTACTCTTGACATCGTATATGCATGGTCGTGATTAGACATTTTCAGGCCCCAGTCACAAAGGCATATCCGGGCCCCCTGCACCGTAATCAGAGATGCCCAGAACGAACCCCTCAGATTTACTGGCCTTTGGCATGTGACAAATTTGCATTTGCCCTGACTCGGCTCTGCGTTCATAGCGCCATTTGTTGACTCTATGAGAAGTGCTGTTTTTCTAATGAATAACAAACAGGACTACTAATACAGTCAACAGATGGCGCCATGAACGACGCCCAATGTACTATGTTGCACAAAGCCTGGATACCACCGGTACAGAAAGAGCAGTATTCTAAGAGGACAGCGACTCTCTCTGAAGATGATCCCTATTAAGAATATAAATATCAAAAGTATTTGTTCACCAGTAAGTGAATTTCTGTCTTAATTTTATCCTAAAGTAAAATTTAAATAAAAATTTGAATTTTGGGTAGCTAACAAAATAATTTTGTAAACACTGAACTGTAGAAACACAGCATATGGGATTATGATTAAAATTAAATCAACCAGTTTGCCTCACTGATTCGAACAGGGGATCTCGTGGTTATGCGCCCCGACGACTTCAGCCCCTTACATCTACATATCCCCACCTAAAACAGCGGGAAACTGCACCACCTTAGCTTAACTAGAGAACTAATTGATTCAAATTATCAAGAACGTTCGAATTACCTTTGATCTAAACTCACAGGTCTCTCTGTAGCCTTGAATCTAGAGAAGCCGTAGAAAGTCTTGGAATTTCTACCAACACGAGGGGCGGGGTGGCTGAGTCGGTAGCGCGCCAGGCTCGTAATCTGTAGTTCCCAGGTTCGAGTCCCAGCTGGGTCAGCATTGAGATTTATCTCCGCAAAATTCCTCGCCCTGCCCACGGTCAGTAGGGGACACCGGTGGGCTTGGAAAGGCCGCCGTCCGTCGGATGGGACGTTAAGCCGTGGCCCCGTGTGCGGGAGAGTCATACCCTGTGCACGTTAAAGAACACGCTGATGGCCTTGACGGGAAGCTACCATCTGTCTCCCAACAGCTGTTCCAGTGGGTCCCCTCCCCCAACCTTCTCTGAGCCTTCGGAGTCTATGTGACCTGGCCATTTAGCCCATGGTGTGCAAAAAAGTGCCGCTCAGAGGTAAAACAACCCAACCAACACGACATCTAATTTAAAGAGCTGCAGTTTAGGGTAGTCGTGTTTGGAGAAGTAAATTCCTCAGTCTGGTTAGATTCTCTATAATCCATGGCTTCTTGTGAGAAAAAGCTGAAAACACTCAGTCGTGCATTGAAATTTAAATATTTATAAATATTTTATATATAAAAAAAGATAACTTAAACTCTGACATTTTTGACATTTCAACACTAACTATTCTAGCAATAATCCTTTCGAAAACGAATCTCCATCGAACGTGCTGTTCCGTTTCTAACTATACTAATATTCTCCTGAATCTTCAAATAATTTATCCTTTTACTATCTGAACGATTTTAAGAAAAACTTCGAGTCGATCGTGACCCCTTCTCTGTCTCCTAGAATCCCTCTCTAAGATTACGTCCACATGAAAAGCGTTTGCGTTGATCTTTTAGCGTTATTAGCCTTCCAAAACTTTGTGGCGTCTTAAGAGGAGCGTGTGCATGTTTGATTCTCGAGCTTGCAGTGAGACCACCCACATTACTGGTAATAAATTTAAGACGTTAGATAGTGTGCCCATTCTAGTTTAGTGTGAGGACACCACCGTTTTCAATAACGAATTTGTTCTAAGACTTCAGAGAGTTAAAGAAAATGCCTATAACGTCAAATTGCTTTGTGTCTGCCGCATCCTACAAAGACTGTGACGGGAGAACTTCTGCCATTTGAAAGAATCATTATCTCTAGCCACCGAGGTAAGGAAGAAATTTGCTCGAGTAATAACCGTAAATCGCAAAACAGAGAGGAAGAAAGAAAGAAAAATTAAGATACCATTGATTGCATTCCTTTCTGAATGCTGGTGCCAGTTTACATAATAGTTTTCAGGCTGAAGGGATTTCCCCCCCCCCCATCTTTCCCTTCCTTATATTAATGCACGTTCTTTCGTCTCCTAACGAAAGACAGAGAAAGAGAGTTCTAGAAGCTTGATGATTATCATCGATCTCGAAATGAACCGATTTCTTATGCGACGAAAAACGATCTTCCTTTATTTCCACTCTGTCATCTTTCCAAATGCATTAACAAAAATTCTGTTATCTTTGAGATATGAGATTCTTTTTTTCCCTTTCCCAATTTCCAATAGTCAGTTTTTTTTTACTCTTAATTAAAGTCTCCAAGAAATGTACGTGAGGACAGAACATCATCATCAGGAATTGGGTAATAAGGTTTGGGTTGTTTTACCTCTGAGCGGCACTTTTTTGCACACCATGGGCTAAATGGCCAGGTCACAAGGACCCCGAAGGCTCAGAGAAGGTTGGGGAAGGGGACCCACTGGAACAACTGTTGGGAGACAGATGGTAGCCTCCCGTCAAGGCCATCCAGAGTGTTCTTTAACGTGCACAGGGTATGGATCTCCCACACACGGGGCTACGGCTTAACGTCCCATCCGACGGACGGTGGCCTTTCCAAGCCCACCGGTGTCCCCTACTGACCGTGGGCAGGGCGAGGAATTTTGCGGAGATAAATCTCAACGCTGACCCAGCTGGGACTCGAACCTGGGAACTACAGATTACGAGCCTGGCGCGCTACCGACTGAGCCCTGGGTAATAAGGGGTAATTTTTTAAAAATAAATAAATACCCCCTCAAGCAGCTGCTTGCCACAGAGGTCTGACAGGAGCCTGTCAGTTTATATGCCATAGTAGAAGATCTGAGAGGATGGCAGGACCTCAGCAGAAATACGACACATACATCCATGCCTTAGCCGGGGCTCGAACCCAAGTCCCTTAGATCAGTAGCCAAGCGTGCTAACCACTCGGCCATGTTTTACCTCTGGGAAGTGCTCTTTTTTGCACACAATGGGCTAAAGACTGTTTTACAGAAAAACCCAAAGAAATCAAACTTGAGTACAGAAAAGTAACCCACAAGATCGAAGATAGATGTTCTGAAGATTTCTGTACTTTAGAAAGAAACTTATATAACGTTTTTAAAACACTGTTAGTCTTCTAAAATAGTGGTTCTCAAAGTGTGGTTCGCAGACCCATAGAGGCCCCCGTGGCGCTTCCAGGGGTCCGTGATATTATTTTTGTCTTCCTCGTATATTAGAAAAAATTGTCATTAAACGACCGAGTTAAAAATTTCACTGTAACAGGCATGGACGTTTTGCAAACATGACACAAGCATTAAAATATGTTAAATATTTTATTTGAATTTGTTTTAAGTTGATATGCATATTATTTAAATGACAAAGATTGAGGGGCTTTTGAGTAGGAAATATATTGTTAGGGGGTCCGCTGATTTAAAAAGTTTGATTTAGGGGATTTTTAGACTGAAACGGTTTAATTTGGGAGCCCGCAGAGTCGAAAAGTCCGAGTTAGGGGGGTTGGCAGTCTCGAAAGTTTGAGTTAGAGGGTCCGCAGACTCGAAACGTTTAAGTTAGGAGGTCAGCTGACTCGAAAAGTTTGAGAACCACTGTTCTGAAATATTCTGTTACATTTGCATTTATTAATAATAAGTAGAAGGTCCATATATTTATGAAGTTTTCCACATAAAAGACAGTGAGCTAAAATTATCATTTACTGCAAGGCTCTCTTCGATCTGACAATAAAACAACATACCAACGCAGCATTTCAATAACAATTCCAACAACTTTTAGAATGACTGCTCTTGAGCTGAAATACAACTCTTCATGCTTTTATCACTGACTTAAACTCGGGTCATTTGCAATGGATCACAGTAAGCTTACCAATGGATCATTTGGACTGTTAAGAGCAAAACCGAAGCCGCGCACCGAAAACAGGGGAAACTTAAACTCATCCATTCCCAAAAGTCTCGTAAACATATAAATGTCAACGTTATTTCGACTCCAACAAAAGAGAACCATTGCCTACTTGTTTTATTCTCGACTCCACAGTCGGCAATTTATTTCCAAGTGAGCAACACACATTTATTTCCTCTTCTGAATCCTCCTCCTCTTCAGGAACCATTATTCGAGAGCTTATGTGCTCTTCTGGCTCTCAACCAGCAAACTACCAACACTCCGGAGCGTAAAGATTAAACTTCCAGTGGAGAAGAAAAATTGCCCTAAGAGGAGAAAGAGACTCCTTTGTCTTCCACACACCACTTGTGCCCTACTTTTCCTCCCCCATTCTCTCACCCCCTTTTTTTCCCTTCTTTTATCTATGTCGTGGATGTAATTTCGAGGCCGTTCCTGTCTGCGGATACGCGACCCGCTTTTGCAAAGACCACCATGGGAGTCTCCGTCTAATACAAATGATCAGCTTCCTTCATCAAAGGAGATAGTCCCTTGCATCACATGAAGCACTGGCATCTCTGCCTCAGCTTTGCAGAGTGAGTCGCTCGATTTTTGTTTTCCCTCCACGAGACGAAGAGGAAGGATCTTTAGAAAGGATATCCGCTGGAAACGGGCTGCAAGTTCAAGACCAGATGCGGTGGAAGCGAAGGTCAGCAGCGGTCAAATGATGCTGACAGAGCGGATTGCGTTCGTGGTGAAAATAATGAGGTCTGGCAGAGACGGTATCGTCACAGTCATTAACGATTGTTTGGTTTTTATGTCATCCCTTTTTTTTTTGCTCTTTTCAGATAGGGGGCAGCTGTATCTAATGGCGCTGTCTCGTTGCAGACTCGTTTGCTTTACGGAAGAATGTGTGAGCAGAGTTACGTGTTTTGATTTGGGTACAGTCGTTCAAAAAAGTATCCAAACACTATGGTGAATTATAGAATTCAGAAAAAATATCTGGCAACGATTTTTTTTGAATTCTGTAATCGACCATAGTGTTCGGATACTTTTTTCAGGGACTGTACGATTTCGTCAGTGATTATCTACAATAAAAAAACCCTTATCGGAAATCAAATGTTGTTTTAATTTTACTAGATCAATGCCTGTAATACTTTTGATCTACCCCCTCCCTCATTTTTTTTGGGGGGGGGGGACAGAAAAACCCGAGAACCCTCCTCCCTTTTAGAAGTTTAATGACATGTAACTCCTGTCATACAAAAAGCATACATTTTTGGCCGCTAAATACGATGAAACTGGATATCTGCAAAGCAAGCTAATTTAATACTCTGCCGATACCATCTAAAAATTACTATTCTCGTCTTAATTCGTAAATGAGTTATATGCACACACACTTATAAATATGGGGCGGGGTGGCTCAGTCGGTAGCGCGCCAGGCTCGTAATCTGTAGTTCCCAGGTTCGAGTCCCAGCTGGGTCAGCGTTGAGATTTATCTCCGCAAAATTCTCCGCCCTGCCCACGGTCAGTAGGGGACACCGATGGGCTTGGAAAGGCCGCCGTCCGTCGGATGGGACGTTAAGCCGTGGCCCCGTGTGTGGGAGAGCCATACCCTGTGCACTTTAAAGAACACGCTGGATGGCCTTGACGGGAGGCTACCATCTGTCTCCCAACAGTTGTTCCAGTGGGTCCCTTCCCCCAACCTTCTCTGAGCCTTCGGGGTCCTTGTGGCCTGGCCATTTAGCCCACGGTGGGCAAAAAAGTGCCGCTCAGAGGTAAAACAATCCAATTCAATCCAACTTATAAATATATAAGCAGATACTATTAACGTAGATATAGATTATGGAAGTGCAACCGTCTATATCAGTCTCGTTCCCTTCCCAGTTCCCCTCAAGCTACCACAATTTCCCTGTAAAGTGGGGCGGGGTGGCTCAGTCGGTAGCGCGCCAGGTTCGTAATCTGTAGTTCCCAGATTCGAGTTCCAGCTGGGTCTGAGTTAAGATTTATCTCCGCAAAATTCCCCGCCCTGCCCACGGTCAGTAGGGGACACCGATGGGCTTGGTAATGGCCGCCGTCCGTCGGATGGGACGTTACGCCGGGGCCACGTGTGCGGGAGAGCTGCACATACCCTGTGCACGATAAAGAACACGCTGGATGGCCTTGACGGGAGGCTACCATCTGTCTCTCAACAGCTGTTCCAGTGGGTCTCTACTCCCATCCTTCTCTGAGTCCTCGGGGTCTTTATGACCTGGGGGCGGGGGTGGCTCAGTCGGTAGCGCGCCAGGCTCGTAATCTGTAGTTCCCAGGTTCGAGTCCCAGCTGGGTCAGCGTTGAGATTTATCTCCGAAAAATTCCCCGCCCTGCCCACGGTCAGTAGGGGACACCGATGGGCTTGGAAAGGCCGCCGTCCGTCGGATGGGACGTTAAGCGGTGGCGCTGTGTGCGGGAGAGCCATACCCTGTGCACGTTAAAGAACACGCTGGATGGCCTTGACGGGAGGCTACCATCTGTCTCCCAACAGCTGTTCCAGTGGGTCCCTCCCTTCACCAACCTTCTCTGAGCCTTCGGGGTCCATGTGACCTGGCCATTTAGCCCATGGTGTGCAAAAAAGTGCCGCTCAGAGGTAAAACAACCCAACCTTTATGACCTGGCCATTTAGCCCATGGTATGCAAAAAAGTGCCGCTCAGAGGTAAAACAACCGAACTCTGCAAAGCAAGCAAGAGAAGAAACTATTCAATGATCTAGAACAGGGGGTCTCAACGTGGGGTACGCGGTAAAATTTTCTAGGGTAAGCCGTGAGATCTCAAAAGTCGCTAGTTCTAATGGCACTGTCTCGTGACAAAGTCGCTAAGTTGGCAACACTGCTATGCAAAAATGTCATTTTTTATGTTCATCGATATATGTAATTTATGAATGCAAAATTTAATATGTATATATGTTTTATTTTATTCCCATTGTTATACTATAACTATAGTTTTGTCGTGCCCACAGTGATCTTATCCTGTGGACACGACTTTGGGAGCTGGAAGATACTCGAACTGGTAAGCTAACCTCCATGTTGGAAGATCCGATGGCGCCTGGCTGCAGCGGAGATCAAGTTTACCCCCCGCGGCGTAGACTGTTCGCGATGGTCCCGTCGTGGCCTGCATCAAAGACCACGGAGAGAGGGCTTCTCCCTTATTTTCGGATGTCCGAACCAATGAGGTGAGGACACATGTCACAGGTGACTTCCGATAGGTGTCGCGTGACTCAGCAGTTTTTGAAGAGAGATGAACAGTGTCGTTCTCTTGTGTGATCAGACTTCTTGTCCGAGTTCGCGATGTGAGCAGACGTCTCCTGCCAGTGGGAAAAATTCCTCGAGAGTCAGTTCGAGGTAACAGTGAGGACAATGAGCGATGGTGTCTTCGTATCAACGGCTCCAAAACAGAGAGGTAGGGCATTTTCGACATCTCGGTTATTTTCCACTTATGAACAGTTTTCTAACCGCCGCCACAGTGCTCCCATAAGGGACTGAGGACAATAACTTAATTTTCTGAATGAGACTTGAGTGTTTCTTTGCAAAAGACTTTACTTTTCCCTTGTTGGAAGAGGTCCAGTCAAAAACTCGTGACGAGAACATCCCGGACATGGGATGCATTTAGTTTATGTAACTGTTGTTTTAAGTAGAGATGTGTGGTGGGGCGGGGGTGGCTCAGTCGGTAGCGCGCCAGGCTCGTAATCTGTAGTTCCCAGGTTCGAGTCCCAGCTGGGTCAGCGTTGAGATTTATCTCCACAAAATTTCCCCGCCCTGCCCACGGTCAGTAGGGGACACCGATGGGCTTGGAAAGGCCGCCGTCCGTCGGATGGGACATTAAGCCATGGCCCCGTGTGGTGAGGATTTGTATCGGCAGTACATTCTGTGCACGTTAAAAACACGCTGGATGGCCTTGACGGGAGGCTACCATCTGTCTCCCAATAGCTGTTCCAGTGGGTCCCCTCCCCCAACCTTCTCTGAGCCTTCGGGGTCCATGTGACCTGGCCATTTAGCCCATGGTGTGCAAAAAAGTGCTGCTCAGAGGTAAAACAATCCAATAGAGATGTGTGAATAAATATGTTATTGTAATGCTAATATGAGAGTTAGTTTAATTAATCTGTAGTGCTAAGCGATGCAAGGAGGAAATTTAAAGTGTTGGATCAGCGGCTTAGATAGTATACTTAGGTGAAGTAATTATTGAAAAAAATTAAAAATACACAACGCAAAAGCGCACCCGTTCTGGGGGATCTAAATCTTTCGATTTCCCCCTAGTTCTCACCACCCCATCACCCAGAGCTGGTGGGGGGTAGAACAGTTTATCTATCTATACAAGGGGTATGCCAGTTACATACACATTTCCAGGGGGTACATGAAGCATAAAAGTTTGAGAACCACTACTCTAGACAAAGTGAAAATCTTTATAAAAGAGGGATAAATCATTTGAGGTAAAAATTCACTGTTACAAATGAGAGTATACCTAAATCTAAATCCGGATAGTTCGCGCTTTTTAAAAAAAAAATATTTTTTCAAAACAACTCAAATACGAAAACCTCTGACAGATGCGTTCGATAATTATCTCAAGATTCCGTGTCTTCCGTTTCATCAATACTTTCCATGCAAGCTAAATTACGAAACGGCTGTTGATTAGTGAATACGTAATTGACCTTTGTATCGGCAGTGCAACCAGATATTCTGAAATTCACAAATGCAAAACAGGTTATAATGTCGATTTAGCAAGCATCAAAACTATGAACTGAGTGGTTTTGAATAGTTCTTAATTTGTTCTTCAAACGCAATTTCTATCACAATAGAAAAAAATAATGACTTGACCACGCAAGTTTTTTTTTTACACTACATTTTACTTTTTATACACGCCACGATCGCCATGTTGTTTTTATCGCTGCCACGTGGGGGTGTTGCCAAGCAAGTTTAAGCATGTAGGTAGAGATTTTGAGCCAAACTCAGAAAAACAATTCTTTTGGGAAAATAAAAGCTTTTATTTTTTAATTTTTAAAACACAAAATTAGTCAATTATAATCAACTATGCATAGACTACGCTACCATATTTTATTCATCTTTCATTAAAGAAAAGGCTTTTATAGCGAAATAACCTCTTCGGTTTAAAGAAAGGCTTTTAGAGTGAAATAACGGATGCTTTAAATTTGAATATATACTGATGTGCTTGTTTAAAAAACTTCTTATTGCAAGAATATGTATGATAAATAAATATAATCATTAATTTTTTATTTCGGTTATTAAAATTTTCTGGTGGCCACACCTAAATCATCTGTTGGGCACAATTGAGATCGATTGGTCTAAAAACATTGCACGTGATGATTAGAATTACATGGGTATGCACAATGGTATAAAGGTAGGGGTATAGTGACCGATGGTATCCAGAACCTGGGGTTGGGTGGCTTTAGTTTCGAGTCTGTGGAACCTCTGAGAAGGACCTTTTTGCACCAATGGGCTAAATGGCGAGGTCACAAGGACCCCAAGGTCTCAGAGAAGGTTGGGAAAAGCGGATCCAGTGGCTAGCTGTTGGGATATAAGTGGAAGCCTCCCGTCAAGGCCATCCAGCGTGTTCTTTAATGTACACAGTGTCTGTCTCTCCAGTAGATGGTGCTTCGGCTTAATGTCTTATCCGACGGACGCCGACCTTTCCAAGTTCATTAGTGTTCCCTTACTCACCGAGAGCAGGGTGAAGATTAGCGGAGGTAAATCTCAAAGCTGACACAGTTAAGGCTCGAACCGGTAAACTGCAGATTACGGGCCTGGCGCGCTACAGTCTGAGACAATGCCCACACTAGAACTAATTTTAAAAACGCCCTTCACGAAGGGGGCGGGGTGGCTCAGTCGGTCGCGCGCCAGGCTCGTAATCTGTAGTTCCCAGGTTCGAGTCCCAGCTGGGTCAGCGTGAGATTTATCTCCGCAAAAATTCCCCGCTCCGCCCACGGTCAGTAGTCCCCTACTGACCGTGGGCGTTCCCCTACTACTACTTACACCGATGGGCTTGGAAAGGCCGCCGTCCGTCGGATGGGACATTAAGCCGTGGCCCCGTGTGGGGAGAGCCATACCCTGTGCACGTTAAAGAACACGCTGGATGGCCTTGACGGGAGGCTACCATCTGTCTCCCAACAGCTGTTCCAGTGGGTCCCCTCCCCCAACCTTCTCTGAGCCTTCGGGGTCCTTGTGACCTGGCCATTTAGCCCATGGTGTGCAAAAAAGTGCCGCTTAGAGGTAAAACAACCCAACCCAAAGCCCTTCACGAAGTACGTTATATCGATCAATGAATTTCTGTATGAAGTAGAACTCTTATAAAATAAATGTAAATAATGCATCATATATGCAGTCTTGCTCTAATGTAAACTGAATGGACAAATTATTATATACAACCCGATAACAATATGCAAAGCAGAAGTATCGCGTCCAGTCACATGGAATGCTTAAACTGGCAATGTCTATAAATAGAGCAGGTCTCTAACGCATTGGAGACCAGTCACTGAAAAATAATCATGGGTAAAGGCAGCAACGTAAGTGAGTGACAGTGGCAATATGGAAGGTACGAGGAAGACTCATTTATTCACACATCACATTTAACGCATTTATCACATTTAGCTCCGTCCCACAGGATCGGCGCGAGGGAATGACATTCTGGCGCAGTTTAATTAAAAAGAGAAAGAGAGGACACAAGCACTGTCATTACGATTAGTTACGGTTGGGCTGAAAACGCCATGGTGGACATTTCCAATGGCTTTAAACGTTGTAAAAAAAGCTTCTTTGAAATTTAGTATTTTTTGGCTTTAGAAACAGTAAAGAGATACATTCGATCAAAATTCTATATGCAGGCATCGTGCCAAAGTTATCAAGTCGCCCGTATCCTGTTGTCGTTTAGAAAAAGGCGACGTTATGTCTGTTGTTCAGGAAAGCTCTACTCGCGGGGCTCTAGAGGATTCTACACTGGTGAACAGAAGTTCAGTTACAGACATAAAAGTAGACATAGCAACCTAACGACTTGAGAGACTTTTATGAAATTCAGGTGAGAGTTACATCAGGTCCTGGCGGAGAGCATTTGCAAACATGAGACGCATAGGAATGGCAGACCAGGAATAATGCTCATGCGTCAAAAAACGGCCTTCACTGGTGGTAGCAGAAACGAGTTGTTACGGTGATCAATAGGGAGTATGATTGCGTCTGAACGCCACGCATGTTGCACACGATCACGCATGTTGGTGACAAGAAGACGGATAAAGTTGGATGGCAATAAACGCTGTTGTTTCGTTAGCACAGATCCAGCTCTAGGAGGCTTCTGGAAGGGGTGTGTGACTAAAGAGCATCAGTGCGTCCTAGACATATTCAATAGTAGTGAGATCAGGGGACCTGGCTAAACAATTTCTTAAAAAACTTCCTATTCCAGAGAAATTATAAAACCTCCAAATAGTCAAGCCAAGAGTTAAGACCCGGTACTTTTTTCTTAAGGAAGCAGAACACGCCCAGATACTCTAGTTGTTATTTTATTACATTTTATGAGATTTTAGAGGTTGTTGGGTTGTTTTACCTCTGAGCGGCACTTTTTTGCACACCATGGGTTAATAGCCAGGTCACATGGACCCCGAAGGCTCAGAGAAGGTTGGGGGAGGGGACTCACTGGAACAGGTGTTGGGAGACAGATGGTAGCCTCCCGTCAGTGCCATCCAGCGTGTTCTTTAACGTGCACAGTGTATGGCTCTCCCGCACACGGGGCCACGGCTTAACGTCCCATCCGGGGAACGGCGGCTTTTCCAAGACCATCGGTGTCCCCTACTGACCGTAGGCAGGGCGGGGAATTTTGCGGAGATAAATCTCGAACCTGGGAACTACAGGTTACGAGCCTGGCGCGCTACCGACTGAGCCACCCCCGCCCCTCTAAGGGGTGTGTGGGTGTGACTAAAGAGCATCAATGCGTCCTAGACATATTCAATAGTAGTGAGATCAGGGATCCTGGCTAAACAATTCATCCTGTGGATAGCCGCACTTTGGGGGGCGGGGGTGGCTCAGTCGGTAGCGCGCCAGGCTCGTAATCTGTAGTTCCCAGGTTCGAGTCCCAGCTGGGTCAGCGTTGAGATTTATCTCCGCAAAATTCTCCGCCCTGCCCACGGTCAGTAGGGGACACCGATGGGCTTGGAAAGGCCGCCGTCCGTCGGATGGGACGTTAAGCCGTGGCCCCGTGTGTGGGAGAGCCATATCCTGTGCACGTTAAAGAACACGCTGGATGGCCTTGACGGGAGGCTACCATCTGTCTCCCAACAGCTGTTCCAGTGGGTCCCCTTCCCCAACCTTCTCTGAGCCTTTGGGGTGCATGTGACCTGGCCATTTAGCCCATGGTATGCAAAAAAGTGCCGCTCAGAGGTAAAACAACCCAACCCAGCTCAGTCGGTAGCGCGCCAGGCTCGTAATCTGTAGTTCCCAGGTTCGAGTCCCAGCTGGGTCAGCGTTGAGATTTATCTCCGCAAAATTCCCCGCCCTGCCCACGGTCAGTAGGACACCGATGGGCTTGGAAAGGCCGCCGTCCCTCGGATGGGACGTTAAGCCGTGGCCCCGTGTGTGGGAGAGCCATACCCTGTGCACGTTAAAGAACACGCTGGATGGCCTTGACGGGAGGCTACCATCTGTCTCCCAACAGCTGTTCCAGTGGGTCCCCTCCCCCAACCTTCTCTGAGCCTTCGGGGTGCATGTGACCTGGCCATTTAGCCCATGGTGTGCAAAAAAGTGTCACTCAGAGGTAAAACAACCCAACCTGAAAAACAAAGGTATCAATTATTCGGAGGATAACGAAGTCGAATGAAAATCATAAAATTATAAATTGAACAACTACAGTTCTAATATGTCCGAAAAATTATGAAGAGCTTATATTAGGTCATTACGTTGAAAGAGGAAACAAGATGAAAAAAGAAATAATCTTTTTAACTTCGTATTCAGATGACGAGAGAAAAAGCAAACGTTATTGACAGGAAGGTTTGTCGGCTCATAAATTAATCTCTTCCTCTTTCAAGCTCTGTTCTCCTGTCTTCGCATCCCTTTTGAAGGTGAGGAACATTCCATTGTCAGAGAGCAATGTCTCCTTCTCTCTTTATTGACTTGGAAGAATCACTAAAGCCGCTCCTGAAATGAAAGAATTCTTCTACTTTTTCTCCAAAGTGACTCAACATTTTAAGTAAAGAAAAAAATCCTTTTTTTTTCTTTCCATTCCTTTTTATCCTTAAACAGATGCTACTGTCGTAGCATCCATTAAAGAAGTTAAATTTCTGAAAGCGGATGAATGATCTTAATTTATTGTTTTTTATACCAGGTGGGATAATGGAATTGCGAAGGTTTGGAATTAATTTGTCTGTATTCGTAATGATGACAGAGTAGACAATTTGGAATTTGGAATCGTGACATCGTTTTCTGTCGAGTTTTGCAATTTTAAGGGAGAGATAAGAGTTGGGATTGATGAGAGCAAGATGATGATGATCAGATGGGTTTCGAATCGAATGAGGCAAAATAGGAAGAGAGGTTGCGAAGTTTGCCAAATGTTTATCCGAAAGAAATGGTCGAAAAGAATAAATTTCAGTAGCTTCGCACCCTGCCGAGGAGACGTAATCGAGGAGATGGAATGATTGCGATCTCCATTATTAATGTGTGATGAGAGGAAGATACTGTGGAATACAATAAACATAATAAATAAAATACCCCCCTCAAGCAGCTGCTTGCCACAGAGGTCTGACAGGAGCCTGTCAGTTTATATGCCATAGTAGAAGGTCTGAGAGGATGGCAGGACCTCAGCAGAAAAATAAAAAAACCAAAAAGCAACGCAATCTAACGTATGTTTCAAAGGAACGAATAAAAGATTTTTAGCACGATTTCCTATCTTACCGAAATCAGTTTCAAAAGAGATTAATTTTATTTGAGAAAATCTCGTAAATGATCGTCGATGGAGTTAGAACCATCTAAAGTTCCAATTTAAAGCTTGGTGATTCGACACATTTCTTAGCTATGGAGTTGAACTACTTAGTACAGTGACAATCTATTTTTAGTGTCGAATATATATATTTATGCTATGGGGCTATAAATAAAATGATAAAGTACAATTTTTGATTTAAGTTTCAAAGCAGATAAATAAGTTTCAGATCTGTAAGATTGGATTGTTTTACCTCTGAGCGGCACGTTTTTGCACACCCTGGGCTAAATGGCCAGGTCACATGGACCCCGAAGGCTCAGAGAAGGTTGGGGGAGGGGACCCACTGGAACAGCTGTTGGGAGGCAGATGGTAGCCTCCCGTCAAGGCCATCCAGCGTGTTCTTTAACATGCACAGGGTGTGGCTCTCCCTCACACGGGGCCACGGCTTAACGTCCCATCCGACGGACGGCGGCCTTTCCAAGCCCATCGGTGTACCCTACTGACCGTGGGCAGGGCGGGGAAATTTTGCGGAGAAAAATCTCAACGCTGACCCAGCTGGGACTCGAACCTGGGAATACAGATTATGAGCCTGGCGCGCTACCGACTGAGCCACCCCCGCCCCGTCTGCTATAAGATGACCGGAATTTTCGAGAGGGGGGGGGGCGTGAAATGTGAACGCCATGATATTTCCATTGGCAACAATGAATTGACCTCAGACCCAGGGGGAATTGACCTCAGACCCAGAAAAGACAATTTTTTGTATAGGAATTGATAAAATACTATGATCTTTCGGAATATTTCGAACTGATACTTCCCTTAACTTTGTCTCCTTTCTCAAGGACGAATTATACATCCATTTGAAGATGGAAACAAAGTTAAGGATCTTTCTCTCCTTTCTTCAAAGGATGAGGTTGGCTCAGTTCGTAGTGCGCCAGGCTTATAATCTGATGTTCTTTGAGTTCGAGTCTCTGTTGTGCATACAGAAATTTTCTCCGATGATCTAGGCTCTGAGAAAGGAGGATTGGAAAGGCCGCTGTCCTCCAATGGGACGTCAAGCTCTTGTGCGTGAGAGCTATATCCTGTGCACATTAAAGAACACGCTGGATGGTGTTGAAGGGGAAAATTCCATTTCTCTCCTAACAGTTTTTCAGTGGACTTAATTTTCCTACAGAGCCCTGAGATCATGGGCCTAATGACTTGACTCTTTAGTCTATTGTTTGCAAAAAAGTACTGCTCAGAAGAAAAACAAATTCTTTTTTTTCGACTCTGCTTTTTCTAGATTAATTTGCAGATACTCAAATGATACTCTGAATGATGGAATTGTAACTATTTAATGCTCTAACTAAAACAACAGAGCTTTGCCTCCTTTCCCAACGAAGGAATCGCAACTATCTAAAGTTCAAATCCAAAGGTTGAACGAACTTCGTTTTCTTTCTTCAAGTAAAATTCCAATCCTGGCTCTTTTGGGAATTGAAACTCCAGAGAACTCGTCTCGTAGTCTGACAACGATCGACGTAATTCTCGAAAGAGGACTAAGAGGGGAAGACTGAATCCATCGGATGAGGATGGTGATTAAAGAGAAAGAGGAATCTAGAAGGAAGAAACAGATGCAATTGTATGCATCTTTGGGAGGAAACGAGGTCGTGATCGATTTGCTTAATTTGGTGAAACGTTTCTCTGGAAATATTCAAATAAAAAATTTATTTCTATTCTCCCTAATACACTCCCAGAAATAGAATGAAAAGACGAGAAATATCTTTGAGTCTCAGAAGCAGTAATGTACTCCTCGTTAAGCTGCCTGGATGATTATTCACTAATTAGTATGAGTAGTGTTCATCAGGAGTTCCACTGATGATGAATTTAACCGAAGGCAAATCATACTACAAGACACAAGCATAATAAACTTAATGAGCTCCATAAAACAAAACTCAATTCGTTTCGTCGTTAGATTTTTGAGATATTTTCGTATTCATTTAAACTGAAATTCACTGATAATTAATCAACAGAGAATTCTGCATGGTTCCTTAAACTCAGTATATTCGATTATCTAAAGCCAGAAGGGAAATTAGCTCAGAAATATTATAGCAGATAACAAATAGATGAAACACGGAAACACATGGCTGCGTGTTTACATCTTTCGCATGTTCAGTTTCCTCTGTTCCTCGCTATCTCTCAACCGTAGCCACACCACACGGATCATTGGAGCCCTGCGGTTAAAATGCTCAAAATGAGCGACGACCACATATAGATTGGGTTGTTTTACCACTGAGCGGCACTTTCTAAATTCACAAGGACCCAAGGTCACAAGGACTCCTTGGGCTCGGAGAAGGTTGGGGGAAGGGATTCACTGAACAGTTGTTAAGCGACAGATGGTTGCCTCCCGTCAAGGCCATTTAGCGTGTTCTTTAAAGTGCACAGGGTATGGCTCTCCACAATATGGCGCTTCGTCTTAATATCAGAACTGAGTAGTTTCCCAATTACTAAAATAAAATATTCCACCTAAGGTTGAAATGATATTCTGCATGGAATGAGATTTTGTAGTTGTGCTTGATTAACATATTTTCAGTGTCGGGCATAAAATAAAATTATACAGACAACTGTTTTGGATTTCAAAGCAGCTTGAGATTTAGCATAAGACTACGGGATACTTTTTTTCGGGGGGAGGGAGTCTGGACCCTCCCTCTGGGTACGTCCCTGGGGGTAGTTATTTTACCTCTTAGCGGGGCTTTTTTCCCACACAATGAGCCAAATGACCAGGACTCACATGGTCACAAAGACCCCAAGGGCTCAATGGTCTGAGGAGACCGACGGAAGGAAGATCTGCTAGGAGCCAGATAGTAGTCTCCCGGCAAGGCCATGCAGAGTGTTCATTGGTGTAGGCAGGGTATGAACCTCCTGTACCCACAGCCACTCCTCAACATCCATCCGACGGACGGCGGTCTTTCCAAGCCCATTGCTGTCCCCTTTCTCACCCAGGGCAAGGTGCAGGTCTCGAACTACGAACAACAGATTACGAGCCTGGCGCGCTACCTACTGACACACCCCTGACTCAAATTGAGGGGGGGGGGAGGGTAACCTCTTGTAATTATCTCTCTGTGTAAACTTCTTGACCACTATATTATTGTCCCAATTTCAAATTCATGCCATAGATGGTTAACTAATTTTTGCCATTTACCAATTTTCAGCGGCTTCTACAGCTGGAAATTCAAAATATTGGAAGTTTCGAAAATGCGTATTGTACTATCTTATTAATGCTTATACAATCGAAATAGAATTCTTCATTTACTTTTTAAAATAAAAGAAAATGGAAAGTCAAGACTGAGACGTAGAGACGATAAAATGAAAACAAGCTGGGAGGCGGGGGTTTGAATCCCACTCATCGGCGAAACAAATTTTCTCAACAAAATTATTTATTGAAAAACTCGCTTTATTTTTCAAACTAGGTAACAAGAGAGTTCATCTCATGAACATCATTTGATAAGAGCGCTAAATCATCAGCATAATCGAAAGGAGATTTTTATCAGATCATCTAAGACTCCAATTTTCTTCTCCCTTTTAGCTTTCCTCATAACCTGATCAATCGCCACATTAAGAAAAAGAGACAAAATGCTGCTTTTTCTAACTCTAGTCGTAATGTTAAACCAATACTTGCGGTTTCACACACGACTCAGTGCTATTGGAAATCCATCATTGAGTTAACATTTCAGCTATTCAGTACAGGGCCTTACGATCAACAACAAATTATGTCGATCAGCAGAATCGAGTCTTTAGGGACTCGATCGGCTCCGATGAGCCAGGAGTGCCATTTTCCTGCATAGCTTTGCCTAGCAACGAGAAAGGTATCTCCCGACTCCGGTGTTTATTAAAGTCCTGCGCTCGGAGTTGCAATCTATAAAGGTCCCCACTAGCTTGGAATGTGGGCGTACCTGATTAGGTCGAATGAACCTTACGAATGTCTCCCTACTCCGGAAAACATCACGTGACCACACTGGCGGCATTTCCAACAAAAGAAATTTTGAAAAAGACGGTTACGTCTGGACTGTTGTGTAGGAGACGGTGTTGAGACGGTCGTGCTGTCGATATTTAAACGCTTTCCTTTGTGTCTGTGTTGGAAACACCTGAAGGCTTTGATATAGCCTTGTTAGTAGGATTGGCAATTCTGCTGTTTTGAACAGTCGCTGTACTATGTAGAAATATGACTGTACAGTCGCTCAAAAAATATCCGAACACTAGAGTTGATTACAGAATTCAGAAAAAAAAATCTGGCAACGATTTTTTTAGAAAATAGTGATCTGGCAACCTTCGTGTCACGTGACACGAAGGTTGCCAGATCACTATTTTCTAAACAAATCGTTGCCAGATATTTTTTCTGAATTATGTAATCAACCATAGTGTTCGGATGCTTTTTTGAGCGACTGTAGGTGGTCATATTATTTTGATACTAGATCGTGTGGGCTCACTCACGGAAATATTGAGCGTGTGCAGTTACCGTTCACAACAAACTGGAGCGTGTGCAGTAACTGCATACGCTCCAGTTTGCTGTGAACGGTAACTGGAGCGTGTACAGTTGCTGTGAACGGTAACTGGAGCGTGTACAGTTGCTGTACACGCTCCAGATATTTTTCCTGAATTCTGTAATTAACTCTAGTTTTCGGATGCTTTTTTGAGCGACTGTACATTGTATTGCATCTGATGTAAAAATAAATGTTGACACGTGTATAATATACATTTGAGTCTAGCGTTTTAAGCAAACGAGTAGTGACATAATTAGTAGCGAACGTACCCAGAGTTAAAAGCTCACACACACACACACACAGGGGGGAAGGAAGACGAATACCCGCTATAAAAGATTTTTTTATAAACTTTTGGGAATCTACAATGGAATCACAGGTTTTTGAAACTTTAAACGTTTTTGAAGAACCTGAGCAAAGTGACCTAGCAAATCTCAGAGCAAAGTGACCTAGCAAATCTCAGAGCAAAGTGACCTAGCAAATCTCAGAGCAAAGTGACCTAGCAAATCTTCCCTTCTATACAGGAAGGAGAATTTCGCTTCTTTCAAATTGCTAACGCCCTGCATCACGAGAAGGTTGATCGAACAGTAGATGCCGAATCTGATCGGTTCTGTGCACATTACAGGGGAGAGTGTACGGCTTACTGTCTAGTACAGTCATCCTCAACCCATTTTAACGGAATTCATGAATTACTAACTTGGATATAAGATATAACAAAGGATGCATATCTATTGTTAATCTAAGAACTATTCGATATTCCATTTATTCTGTTTTTATCGAAAAACTCGAGACTCCCCTTCCTCTTTCAAATATCTGAAACCCCTCCGTTGGTAACCACTGTTCTAGCACATGTAATGTATAGCTACTGCTTACAGCCTAATAAAGCTATATAGCACTATGTAAACTTTGATCTGCTTCTTGAAAATGGGTTGGATTGTTTTTCCTCTGAGCGGCACTTTTTTGCACACTATGGGCTAAATGGCCAGGTCACATGGACCCCGAAGGCTCAGAAAAGGTTGGGGAAGGGGACCCACTGGAACAGCTGATGTGAGACAGATGGTAGCCTCCCGTCAAGGCCATCCAGCGTTTTCTTTAACGTGCACAGGGGATGGCTCTCCCGTACACAGAGCCACGGCTTAACGTCCCATCCGACGGACGGCGGCCTTTCTAAGCCCATCAGTGTTCCATACTGACCGTGGGCAGGGCGAGGAGTTTTGAGGAGATAAATCTCAACGCTGCTGCAGCTAGGACTCGAACCTGGGAACTACAGATTACAAGCCTGGCTCGCTACCGACGAAGATAATTCCCCTCATCTTGAGGATGACATTGGCAGGGTGTGCAATTTGTTTTTCCCCTCGTCCAATTTTTATCTTATATATCTGCCAATTCCTCTGATTTTCCTTTGGGTGACTCCTAATAGTCCTTCCCTGACAGGGGAGATCATGGAATAATTGGACGTTTTGGAAAACAATGTCTTCGCAGATGAATAACGATGGAACACAGAAATGACGTCGAGTAACGAAAAACGCAACTCATCAAATATAATAATCTCCTGTGATGATCCAAATGCATAAATGACACAAGGGAACATCAAAGAGAGCTTTTTATCGTTCTCGCACAGTACCGAGAAGGAAAGTTTAGCCCTCTATCAGCTGAAATCTGTGAATGGATCTTTATTTGATTTCCTGCGACGATGTTGACATTTTTACTGCTGCGGGCATCGCCGAAGTTTCTTCTCAATGCCGATCAGGTTGCGACGCTGAAGAAGAAAAAGCGGAGCACCTCGCGTGACAGAAACTCGTCCTCAAGAAGGAGTAAGAGGAGATATACAATTACCGAGGCAGCATCCCCGGAGTCTTTCATCTTACTCCACTCTGCTGACGGAGAGCTAGCCTCCGCGAAGCTGCAGCGGCTGACCTTACACACAATTTGGCTGCCTTAACGGAGAATGGAGGCGAAACACTTGCCTGATGGAAAGGGGACACATCATTTGATACGCATAGTCTGATGTTTTCTACTGATTTCAGAAGAAGTTGATGACGTGGAAGCTTAGCCGGTTATCCTGTGGAATGTGATGGCGAGACTAGAATCGAAAACACCGGTGACTACTTTTTTGTTTTGAACGTGTAAGTCGCATTATGAAAGCAAAACATCTTTCAGATCAGAATCTGGGGAAGACTAATGGGATGAAATACTCTGGTTACAAAATGATATGGTTATTTATTCAAGAGAGTAATCTTAGTGGGGCCCGAAAAAGACTGTTGGCATTTAAAATCTTTTTGCATTTTTTCAAACACAGAAAATCGAGCTGCTGTTTCGTCTATCCGCATATAGACATTCATCCATGGGGGCATAGTTAGGAATTTTTAAATATTATTATTATTGAAAAATTGAAATATTTAGGACGAATCATTCATTAAAGATTGCAGTTGCGACTAGATAAGATATCAACTCTGTTGGTTCAATCATACCATAAATGAACTAAGGATTCCAGAAAACAAAACGAAACGAAAATTGATAAACCCATGTAAAAATTTTTCTGTTAGTAAAAACAAATATGCTTCCAAAAAAAAAGCGAAAAAAAGTTGTTTGCATTTTTGTTAAGAAAAAAATAATTTTATTTTTGATACATTTGATATTATTCAACAAATTGAAATTTCGATCAATTCATCCAGGGCGAGTTCCACTTCCCCCCTCCTGTCGACAGCCATATCAGCTACATTTGTCTTTTAAAAGTTGGCCAGTGGGCCACCTTCCCTCTTCTCTGAACCCTTAGGGTCCTAGTGACTTGCCCATTTAGATCATTGTACGCAAAAAGTGTCGCTCAAGAGATGAAACAACCCAATCCACTACTAACTGAACTGAATACACGACTAACCGAATAATATCAGAAGATGTTACACTGATGTTCTCCAGAGAAGGCTTTTGGGATTTCTGCGCCAACTTGCTCGAGTCGTTATATTGGCCAGGCAACCAGTGTAGGCTATTGCGGTCATAGGTCAATCATCCGCTGACGGCTGTGCGTAATGACGTCAGAGCAGCTGGTGGATGAATGTGGACGTCAGATATCTGCCTCTTTTGGTGCAATCGATATCTACAAACCTCTGGAGTAAGACCACACAATCAATCTGTTGGCCCTGTCTGCTTGGACCTTAACAGAGAGAACACTTTGGTGTTAAGGCAGACCTAATGGCAAATACGCTTTCGATTTCCGTCCTTTAGTTTCAACTAATGGGTTCTGGATCAACCAGTCTCGCTTATATTATTACGCAAACGTTGTTGCAGTGGAAAAGCCTGTGAAACACAGTATTTACGTTATCGTAATTTATATTTCCTCGCCATTTGCATCCTTTTCTTTACATTTTAGTGTTTTGAATTTCCACAATTTGCATTAAATTTACGCATGACTGGAAATTTTATTTTTCTGGGAATATTGACAATTCAAATAAATTTGGTTGGTTACTATTTTATCAGATTTGTTGGCAACACTTGCGATAATCGACCAGCTACTTTCGGTAGCCATCTTTACGATTGTGAAAGTGGAAGAGATAGTGTATTCAATAACTTGTTCAAGTATTACAAACAAATTCAGAATATTGACAGGAGGAACAAGGAAAGGAAGATAAATGTCTGATTATTTTCGGACAAAACGTATGAATGCCATGGGACAACGTGCTCATGGACAAACGTATGAATGCCATGACAAAATGTATGAATGCCATTCAAAGAATTTGTTTGCATGAAAGTCAAATTCCTATATATCGTGTTTGTGTCTACTAAATAAGCACTGACCTGTTAAGTGCAGAAATTAGAATTTAACAAACGAGGGAGGGAAATTAGATTTCACAAACTTGTTGAATTTAAATGATCGAATGAGTTTCGAGGATGGGTCAATCTCTAGGTGAAGTGTTTTAAAAGGGAAAGGGGACTGTAAATATTCATTTTCAGCATTTCGCCTTTGCATAGCGATCTTTGCATAATATATACAGGGTATTTCAAAACTTATCGTTCAAATTTCGTGGGGAGGTAGGGAATACGTCAGAAAACAGATTTCACATAGGAAAGTATGTCCGCAAACGTCATCTACATGAACAAAATGAACAAGTAAAGTGAACACAAGGAAACAGTACAGTTAAGTGGTAACGAATGTGACTTTTATTCCAACAAGGTAAAGTACAGGTTCACAGTAGGTGCTCAAAATTGCGACCATTTACACGGACACGGGATTCACAGCGCCGTTGCATTGACCGCCGAACATTTTCAAAAACGCCTGGCATATCACGGACAATGCCTGCGGCGGCCACTATTCGTGCAACGAGGTCCATTTCACTGTCGACGGGGGTCTCGTACACATGGTCTTTCATGGCCCCCCACAAAAAGAAATCCATGGGCGATAAATCAGGTGACCTGGCTGGCCAAGCGATCGGTCCACCTCTACCGATCCATCGAGCTCCGAATGTTCAGTTCAGGTAATCACGCGCAACAATTGTGCTATGGGCTGGAGCCCCGTCATGTTGATACCACATATCTCGGCGGATATGCGCAGGAACAGCGCCCAGAAAAGTCGGTAACACTGTCTCGAGAAATATTAGGTATTTCCGGCCGTCCAATCGGGGCGGTAGCAAGTAAGGTCCCAACAAACAGTCACCAATGATTCCAGCCCACACATTTACGGCAAAACGATGTTGCGCAGCGTGACTTCTCGTACCATGCGGGTTGTCGTAAGCCCACACATGTGAATTGTGTGTATTGAACACACCTTCACGACTGAATGAAGCTTCATCTGTAAAAAGGACAGAAGCTGGAAAACTGGGGTCCACGGCACCTTTCTGCATGAACCATTGTGCAAATTCCACACGCTTCGGATAATCGTCAGGATGCAGTAACTGCACCCTTTGCAGATGGTAAGGATGCACACGTTCCTCGTGCAGTATCCGCCACACTGCTGACTGAGAGACCCCAAGCTGCTGAGCAATAGCTCGTGTGCTGGTGTTCGGATTATCTTCGATGGACTGTAGGACTTGTTCTGCGACGTTGACAGTCCGCATCAGTCGTCTTCTCCCCGTATCCTGCATGTTGCTGTGCAGTGAACCACGTTCGCGCAGATTGCGATGCACACGTGCAAACATTTGATGCTGCGGTATTCTTCTGTTGGGGTATCGGTCTTCGTAAACTTGCCTAGCTCGGCGGCCGCTTTCGCCAGCTGCCCCATATGCGAGATGCATATCCGCTAGCTCTTGATGCGTAAAACGATTCGTCTTATCACTAGTAAGTCGGCTCGTACACTGATGACAGCGGGAGTGGTCGGGCGAGCTGTACACTGGTTGGGTACACACAGCGCCCTCTACATACGCATGCGTACATTTGCGGACATTCTTTCCTATGTGAAATCGGTTTCCTGACGTATTCCCTACCTCCCCACGAAATTTGAACGATAAGTTTTGAATCGCCCTGTATAATTGTTTTCAAACAGAATGAAATCTGTAATTTTTCAACTTTAGCATCCTGCTGATGGAGAAAAAAATTTATTGGGAAATTCGGAAAATGGAATAGATATTTAAAACTAATGAGTGACTCGAAAAATACAAATAGTAATGTTTTGTGGTACCCATCCAATCCAAAAAAAAAATGAATTTTCCATTCATCTGTTAAAAAAAGTTGCATTTTAACTGCCACGAGAGTAGAGTCAAATCATTGTTGTCCGTGCATAGCTCATATTTTTGAAAACGAGCTAATGAAATTTTAAATTCATACACTAGCTTTTTCACATGTGCATAGATTATAATCTTCTAAAAGTCTTAAATACACGCTATAGACTCGCAAGAAAACAATAAAAAATACTGTTAGGCTTTTATATAAGAAAAAAAAATATTTGGGAGAAAATATTATTAAATACATATTGATATTAAGGAAATAATGTGTTTAGTTGTTTTTCCTCTGAGTGGCCCTTTCTTTGCACAAAATGAGCTGAATAGCCAGGACACAAGGCTCGGAGAAAGTTAGAGGCGGGGACCCACTGGAACAGCTGTTGGGAGTAATGGTCTTGACGGTAGCCTCCCGTCAAGACCATCCAGCGTGTTCTTTAACTTTCACAGGGCTCTCCCGCACAAGGAGCCACGGCTTAACGTCCCATCCGACGGATATGACCATCGGTGTACCGTACTCATCGTGGGCGGGACGGAATGCAGGGGTTTTTGCGGAGATAAATCTGAACGTTGAACCCAGCTGGGATCGAACCTGGGAACTACAGATTACGAGCCTGGCGCGATACAGACTGAGCCACTCCCGCCAGGAAATAATGTTTAAAATAAAAGTTATCGCAAGTACGAGTATAAGGAAATATATTTAGTTATGGTGAAAGTTCTAGATTTCTTAGATATCCCCTTTTTTCAGCCCTTAAATTATTGTAGTCTAATCGGTTATTTTTCAAAATTGATGAATGCAGAAGTATTTGAGCCCACACGCCAGCAGAAATCTTTTTCAAGAGGGGTCAAATCATGGCTGTTGACAAGAATATTCGCTCCACCTGAATTTTATGTTCAACCTAATGCTATTAGAGGGTAAAAACTTTAAGGTATACTCTAACAAATTCTTTAAATTTGCCAACAATAATCTATGTATTAGATGAGTAATATGCGCAGTTTTTAGGTATATGAAGTTTTGTAGATTCAGATATATCTACAGGTATTTATAGGTCTGTAAATGGTAGCTAGGCATAAACTGGAAGGAGAGCTGTGTACCAATCCCCAGTGATGATGCACAGAACTGGCCAGGTCTAGCGCCTAATATCCGACCCCGCCTTCTCGTGGTGCAGGCCGTTAGTATCTTTCAAAAGAGATATTCTCTTTTGGAAGGGAACGGAAGCGGAGGGCTGCCATTTCAATGTTCCCTACTGATCTGGTCATCTATGGCCACTTTTTTTTTTTTCAATTCTGCTGAGGAGTGGTTAATTTCACAGGGTCCTGGTGCTGACCATTTATACCCACTAGACTGGACTTGTTTATGGATTTGAGCTTGTTATTGATCCTGGACTTGTTGCACTGGTGGGCCTCTGTTGAGGGAGAATCTGCCGCTGTGTTTTCTGTTTGCTTCTGGGTTGCCAGCCCTAAGTGAACAGAGGCACGGGATACCTTACACCAGCTGGTGGATAATCCTGATCAGCGGCCATCGCAGGTACCTGAACTTCACTTAGCTAGTTGGGCATCACAATCCTAAACTGGAGTAATATCTCAGGCAGGCCATATGGCTCTTGAAAAGGTCCATTTGAAAAGGTGGTGCCTGAAGTTCCTACCAGCATCGGTGACTTCAGCCTTTAGCAGAGGAGGAACAGTCTTTGCCCCCATGCCTGCGATCAGGGGGCTGTTCGATATTGTTGGCCCTACTTGTCTCAATAAACCTAGTTTCTTTAAAAATCCTAATCATTTTCTCTCTGCAGGTACATGGAACGTGAGGACGTTATATAGAGATTATTCTTTCGATGTTCTCACGCAGGAATTCCAGCGTTATAGCTGAAGCTTAAGAAATGAGCTAAGGTTAAAAAATTAGCTATAACACTGAATGCCTAAAAGATCCAGATATAGACAAAACATTCCATGATAGGCTACTTAGTCATTATGACAATCGTGGTTTGGTTACTGCTGAAGTTGAGAAAGAATGGGATCAGTTTAAACAGGCTTTTCTTGAAACCAACAGTACTCTTTTGGGTAAAAGGGAACAGAGGAAACAAAAGTATTTGAGTGATGTGGCTATGGAATTTATTTCTGGAAGAAGGAAATGAAGGATTAATATGAATCAACACTCTACTAGTCCTAACAGAAGGCATTACAGCGAGCTTAATAAACGTGTAAAAGATCAGTTAACAGCTGATAAGAATATTTGGCTTGATAGTTTGGCTGACAAAGCCGAGGAAGCAGACAGCACAACAGCAGGGGGTTGTACCAGATTATTAATGTTTTATGCGGGAAGAAACAGAGGGTACACGGATTAAGGGATAAACATGGCAAGGTAGTTGAAGGTGAGGATTCTGTGATGGCTAAGTGGGCTGAGCATTTCAGAGAAGTTCTAAATAATGTGGTTATTTCTACTCCCATTGTTTTTAATAAGGATTGATGAATTACTGGCTTTAATGATGGCCCTATATCACATTCTGAAGTCGCATTGGCTATCTCTAAATTAAAACTGCATAAATCTCCAGGGGTGGACGAAATCACCACTGAAATGCTTAGAGCTGGGAACATTTGTGTTGTCAAATGGTGACTGAAATTTTGAATATTTTTTATGATAAAGGTATTTCTAAGGATTTTACTAGAGCTATCATTGTCCCAATTTTTAAAAAAGGTAATCGCAGTTCTTTTTATAATTATAGGGGAATTAGTTTACTTTCTGTACGAGGTAAAGTTCTTCGTTTAATTATACTTAATAAAATTAAAAATTTCGTTGATGGACAAATGAACTGTGTGGATTCAGAAGTGGTAAGGGATGCATTAATCAAATATTTTCACTTAGGCAGATTCTTGAGAAATGTTCAGAGTTTCAGAGACCTGTGGTTACTAGCTTTATAGATTCAAAAAGGTTTTTGATTCTGCTGATCGACATAATTTGTGGTTGATTGTTAGATCATACGGAATACCTGATAAATTGGTTAGTGTAATGAAAGCTCTCTATAATAAGAAAGTGAGAGTTGGTGCATCTTGCAGCGATTGGTTTAGCATTGCTAGTGGAGTTAGACAAGGGTGCATTTTCTCCTTTTCTCTTTAGTTTGGTCAAAATTTCTTATTTAGATTATGCAGATGATTTGGCCCGGTTGGCTAATGATGTTGATGGGATGAATTCTTTCATTAAGTCTATTCATGAGAAGGGTAATAGAGTAGGTTTGGAGATAAACATAGAAGAAACTAAAGTGATGAAAATTGGTCAGACAGATAGTGCTTCAGTTGCTTTGAATGGGCTATACTCTTGAGCAAGTGTCTGAGTTTAATTATCTTGGGAGCTATGTAACAGATACTGGTGATGTGCCGCATGAGATAAATAGAAGAATAAGGATTGCCGCTGGGACTTTTAAGGATCTATGGAGAGTGGAAAAATAGGCGTGTGCACCTAAAAACTAAAATTAGACTGTATAGTTTGATTCTTTCTAGAGTTAGTTATGGTAGTGAAACTTAGACCATTTGCAAACAAGATAACAGGAAACTAGATGCTTTTGATTTTAGATGCTTACGCAGTATCTTGGGCATTAGGTTTGAAAGTAATGTTTGTAAGTAATGATGAGATTTGGTAGAGGAGTCGGCAACCACCTTTAAGGAGCATATTGGGAAGAGAAAGACTGCGTTGGTTCGGCCATGTTGCTTGAATGCATAGCTGTTGCAGATTAGCAAACAGGATTATGAACAGTGTGCCTAAGGGGTTCTGAAAGAGGGGGAGACCTAGGAAGAGACGGGCAGACAATGTCAAACAAGACTTGCTGGAATTAGTCTAGAGTGGCCAAATGCAGCAGTAGTTGATCAGAACAGACATGTCTGAAGAGGAAAATTACAGTTTTGTTGGACCTCTGTAGCCAATGGCTGCATGAGAATTTTGTATGTACGTATGTATGTATGTATGTATGTTTATATGAAGTTTTGCTTTTTTATACTGAAAAGAAATTTTCCTTTTCTAGAAATAATTCCTGCTAATGTCCATTCGTAAAATGTGTAATGTACGAAGGGGGGAGGGGGGACAATTTTTTATTCTCACTTTGATAATATTAAAATAATAAGTGTCGAGTGACAAGAACCGACCCATTTCAAAACATATTTAGTTAAGTGAAGTGTAAATGTTTGCATGAAAGGTTTTAAAAATAACTTTTTAGGCAAAATATAAAGAGGGCAAATTTTACATCTCGTTCTTTGTTGTGGTGTCTATGCTCGCGTATATTGTTGTTATTTCGTATTGAGATTGAATAAGACCTACGTAATTTAGTCTCTTCTCTGCAATTTGTATTCGCCCCCCCCCCATCTCAAAAATGCTTAAATACAAGATTTAACTGTATTGCAAGTTTAAATTTTTTTATATTAATGGCATTCTCGAGTGTTTCTCAACTTTCCAGAGTTTGCTCAGCTTCAGAAATAAGCAAAATATCAGTGCAACACGTGTTCATGCAAGAGGATGTTTCCGATAAAGAACACGCTAAAGGAATGACTAGTTGGTGTTTAAAGAGTTTCCACTCTTCAAACATTGCAGTTTATTTTGGATTTCATTTATCCTAATCTTGTAGCAATTTATTAACTTTCGGAACTCCCCGGAAAGGAAACGGACTTTCTCAGTGCTCTTGTTAAACACATCGGTTGCCTCCAACACTTGTCTTCAGCATCCAAACCTGTTTTTTCTCTTTAATACGTCCATCTCTTTGATCTCAAGCTTCCCGCTTCCCTGCCTTCACCGTCGTAATAAAAGATGCTACTGCTGCTGTCTTTTGAGCTCCTTGCCTCCGAAGTTAATTATTCTCGTTTGAAAACCTATGGGACCGAAATAGCATCCGGGATCTCTTGTGGACTTTAATGAGAATGACGTCGGTCTTGGCAACTTTTGTGTTCTCAGAGGGAACAAGGTGAGGGGGGGGGGAAGGAACAAAGCGAGAAACTAATTGATATGCCGAAGGTATTGTTTGTTGTCTGTAGTCGGAGAATGCTAAAGCCTTCTCGAGAATCAATGGAAAAAACAAATATTTAGCGGTAAAAACGAATCAAAATTCAAGGTTGTTTTCTCTGAAATTTAGGGAGAAAACAAAGTTTGAGGATGTAATCTGAAGAGCAAAGACGAAATCTTCTTTTGATGTTTCTCGTTATTTTCAACTGTGACTTTTAAAAATGGTTTCGAGCATTATAAAAATTATTATTGCGCTTTTATACTCCATTACTTTCAGAAATATAGGTTTTTTTTTACTGCTGATTGGGGGGGGGGGGAGCGAGCATACTTTTCATGAGCAGTAAAAACCATTTTAGGGAAAGAATCGGTCGATTTCTTCATCTTAGTATTTTTATTATCTATCTTCCTGCTGTTTATTATCTATCACACAAAACGAATATAAAGGTACCATTTTAAGACTACCATTTTAAACTACCATTTTAAGAGTGATTACATGAAGGGAAAACTGTAACTACTCTTTCTAATCGTATATTTCTTTCATTATCAATATCGTATTCTAGTAGTTCAAATTTGTTTTGGCATTTGCCTAAGATCTACGAACTGTACTCCCCAAAAGAAATAACTCATGGTGGGGAAAAAATCCATTTCTATAAACAGGACAGAAAAATCCAAAGAAGTATGAAGAGTGCAAAGTCACCTTCTGCAATTCTGGCCCATGTTTTAAAGTACTACAATGAAAAATAAAATATAAACAAACAGAAGTCTAGTTTTAGGTGAAAATGTTTTATTATACACCGAAGAGCCAAAACATTATGACCAGCGAGTCTTTATGCCAATCGAAGCAACTGCAGGTAAACGACGGCGCATGCGAAGGTCATGAAACGGTATAAATAACATTTGATATTGAGCTCTGTCAATCAGTGTTATTCTTTTTCTTCAGGTGGGAAAGGCAGTGGACTTAAGCGAGTTTGACAAAGGCCAATTGTAATGGCCAGACGACTGGATCAGAGCATTTCCGAGACTGCAAGGCTTGTGGGGTGTTCATGGTCAGCCGTGGCTAGTACCTTCAAAAGGTGGTCCGAGGAAGGAAAAACCACGAACCGTCGGCAAGGTGTGGGGGCGATCATGGCTCAATGATGCTAGAGGTGAGCGAAGACTATCCTGTGTGGTACGAGCCAACAGAAGGGATACTGTGGCGCAACTCGCCCGTAATTTGAATGCTGGTGACGGGAGTAATGTGTCACAACACATAGTACACCAAAACTGGCTAAAAATGGGGCTGCGTAACCGCAAGCCGCTCCGAGTGCCCGCACTAACTTCGGTTTACCATTAAAAGCGCCTACAATGGCACTTGAGCATAAAACTGGACCTTGAATGGTTGGAAGAAGGTCATCTGGTCCGATGAATCTCGTTTCCTGTTGTACCAGGTGGATGGCCATGTACCTGTGCATCGTTAACCTGGGGAAGTGTTGGCACTAGGATGCACCATGGAACAAAAACAAGCCAGTGGAGGAAGTGTAATGCTTTGGGCAATGTTCTGCTGGGGAAACCCTGGGTCAAGTCATTTAGCTGGAAACTATGATGTCTACCATCTACCTAAGCATCATTGCAGACCAGGTACATCCTTTCATGGCAACGGCATATCCCTCTAGTTGTGCCTTCTTTCAGCAGGATAATGCACCATGCCACACTACCCGGATTGTTCGAGAATGGTTCGCCGAACATGAGGAAGAATTCTAGGTATTGCCTTGGCCTCCAAATTCCCCAGACATCAATCCAATCGAGCATCTGTGGTTTGTGTTCGAACATCATATCCGATCTGCGGCGGCTCAACCTCGTAATTTACAGGAGTTAAAAGATCTGCTGGTAACATGTTGGTACCAGACACCACAAGATACCTAAAAATCTTGGCTCTTCCCCGACGAGGCATGGACATTATTTTGACAGCATGTGGAGGACCGACATATTAGGCAGGCGATTCATAATATTTTGGGTCTTCGGTGTATTAATCAGAAAGAAATTTAATTTCCGTTCATGTATACTTTCTGTAGCCGTCCCGTGGCCGAGTGGTTAGCGCGCTTGGCTACTGATCTACGGGTACGGGACCTGGGTTCGAGCCCCGGGTAAGGCATGGATGTTCGTGTTGTTTTCTGCTGAGGTCCTGCCATCCTCAAAGACCTCCTACTATGGCATATAAACTGACAGGCTCCTGTCAGACCTCTGTGGCAAGCAGCTGCTTGAGGGGGTATTTATTTTTTTTTATTTATACTTTGTTTTTATTCATCAGGTTTTCTAAAATTAAGCTTTAATTGCCTTGACAAATTCTTTTCCACTATATCACTGGGAAAAGAAGAGTGTTATTTTTATTAATATAAGATTCACTATCTTGTCAGACCTCTGTCTCAAACCAGAGATGCTTGAGGGGATTTTTTTTATTATCCTACCGTTGTGTGAAAACCTGCTGTAGAATACTCCTATTTATGTTGTTGCCATCACATTTTGGTGCTTTTTCCCGGTCTCTGGCAGAGATCGCTTGCGGATGTTGCTCTTGTTGGGCCGTCGTCTCCTGCGCCCGTGTTATCGACGGTTCCTGGCAGAGCTCACGGCAGATCGGTGTTATGATCATGAACAGAACAGCGACAGAAACAGTCTCTAGAAACAAGACGGCAGGATTGCCAATCCTACTAACAAGGCTTTCGCAAGCCTTTCAGGTGTTCCCAACGACTATAGAAAGCAAAAACTGAACAGCAATTAAAGTGACTTTATGCATATCATAATTCAGTCTGTTGGATTCAGAAAGAGTGTGAAGCGCCTGAACTGCAAGGAAAGTGACTTTATGCATATCATAATTCAGTCTGTTGGATTCAGAAAGAGTGTGAAGCGCCTGAACTGCAAGGAAAGTGACTTTATGCATATCATAATTCAGTCTGTTGGATTCAGAAAGAGTGTGAAGTGTCTTAACTGCAAGGAAAGTGACTTTATGCATATCCTAATTCAGTCTGTTGGATTCAGAAAGAGTGCGAGTAGCCTGAACTGCAAGGAAACTGACTTTATGCATAGCGAATCTGTCTGTTGGATTCAGAAAGAGTGCGAGTAGCCTGAATCGCGAAGAAACTGACTTTATGCACATTAGTTCCCCTGCTGGCTCAAGAGATCACTTCGTACTCAGTCACCATTCATATACTGACACTTAATATTGTTTTTAAGCTCATCTTTTGCCCTTTAAATTTCCATTTCAATTTTCTTTTAGATTTCTTGGAGTTCATTCTTTTAATCTTTTACAAATTGTATACCATGATATAATTACTTCAGCTATGGAAAATGGTAATATGCTAGTTTCATAGTTACGAGATAGGTGGTTCCTGGAAATACCCGCATAAATCTAAAAAGCCGAAAAAGGGAGCTATTTTTCATAATTAAATATAGGGTTAATTTGAGGTAATGTCATAATTTTATTTGCAAGTGAAAATATCAATTTAAATTTTTTTGTGAAAAAAAATTCGAGCGCAATAAATTTGACACATTAACATCTGAAACAAAACTAAAGAGCTTTGATTTAGGTCAAATTATAAAGAATATCTTGTCTAGAAGGAACAGAGTGTTTCTGCAGTAAAGAAAACAAGTAGAGTATAATAATAAAGTAAAAGAGTAGAATATTACAACCGGAATAATCTTGGGCCATTTGATGACAATGTATCTGGAGAAGGGTGACTAGGTGTTCAATCTCTACCTTTACGGGGAAAGAGTATTGATATTATTAATATTGAAGATTCATTCCGAAGTTCATCCTCGTCATCAGAGGGCAGAACATTGACCTTTCTTCCGGAAATAATTTTGAAGCAAACGTGGAAGCAAAGGATGTTGATGGTGTTGCACATCCTATGTTTCGATAGCAAATGATTTTTCAAAGAAATGTTTCCAACTCTCAAGAACCGACAGCTATCTCTTTCTGATAAGGAACTTCAAATCGTGCAAGAGCGACGAAACCTATTTTTTATTGAACGGAGTGGATCTTGTAGCTGCAAGAGTTGTGTTTCTAAGAGACATGCGCAATCTATCTCTGACATTTTAAGAGTTATAATTTATTGAATTTTAGCATAAAACCTTCCTGGAAAATCTCTTCTAATCATAGTCGCGCCCATGATTTTTAAACTACTGTAAGACACTGATAGAAAATTCTTTCACATTTAACGAGCAAAGCAAATAGTTTTCAAAGTGACCTGATACTGTTCGGAGCCCTGCCCACGGTCAGTAGGGGACAACGATGGGCTTGGAAAGACCACCGTTCGTAGGATGGGACGTTAAGCCGTGGCCCCGTGTGCAGGAGAACCATACCCTGTGCACGTTAAAGAACACGCTGGATGACCTTGACAGGAGGCTATCATCTGTCTCCCAACAGCTGTTCCAGTGGGTCCCCTCCCCCAACTCTCAGCCTTAGGAGTCCTTGAGACCTGGCCATTTGGCCCATTATGTGTAAAAAAAAAAAGGTGCCTCTCAGAGGTAAAACAACCCAACCCAATTGTTAGGAACAAATGACGCTCTAAGAGTCACTACAAACATTTGTATTCACTGTTTCTTTTAAAAAGCAATGATGACCTATTCTCTGGTTGGAAATATATCCTGTCACCGTTAAGTACTCTGGGACTTTTACTGTGTTTTTCAAACTCCCCGGAACAAATTCTTCACTGCTCGTCTTCTTACATAATTCGCAACTTATGATCCATGTAGGTTAAACTTTGATTCATCCGAGAACATTATTTTGGTCCACTGATGTTTGGAGCCACTTCACAGGTTTCTTTGCCCATTTCAGTCGAGCAACACGCATTTTCATCATCACCAACGGAGCCTTTTTCCAGGACAATAAGCTTTCAGTTCCACATCTGCAGTCTTCTACGAATAGTTCTGGAACTTGAAGATAATCCTTTACACTCTATCTAGTCTTTTTTATGTCGAGTACATGTTGGTTTTATGTTCCTGATAAAAAGAACCCTCTAAAACCCGGCCCAACTTGGATGTAGAAATACTTTTTAAGAGACTACCTGCTCACCTCTTGGTATTTCCAGTTTCTGGAAAGTTCTGCAGTGAACGAGAAATGTTGTATATTGAAGGCCCACTTTAGAACTAATCTGTCTCGTAGAATAATCCATCCTCGTGAAGAACTATACTGCAGCGGTTTTTCGCAGCATATGTGACAACATCGGTAAACAAGAACATTTCCACAAATCTCTCTTTAAAGTTGGTGTTGATGAAATTTTGACTATCTGTTACGTCGCTGGCTACATAAGTAAAAAAAAATTGCTGCATTACAACCTATTCTGACTCTTTAGGCTAGATTGGGGTTATTGTGCACATTCTTGATGTTTACTAGGATATTGAGCTTTCTGTACGTTATTCAAGATATATTAAAAGTGCGTGTAAAATGACTTAATTCAATCAATGTTTTTAATTTATTACAAATATTTATAGTTAGAGGAATGATGTTTTGAAGTACTCGATGTCAAATCAAGTTTTTTTTAAATGTAAATTTTTAAACAAATGATGTTTATTTGGCTGAACGCATAGTCCAATTCCGTATTTAAGAAATTAGTTTGTTGAAAAAATGTTCTACGCCTCCCAGGTGCTCTAACCACTAAACTATCACCAGCTGCCAATTATCCACTTAGTCGTGACTTTTAAATATAGGGAGGCGTGGGTTCGTCTCATCGGAGAAAATCACACATAGAATTATTTCTTGAATTATATGTTAACAGGTAATCTGGGAGTTTATTATTGATTAATTGTTGCATTATAATGCTTTAGCATGAGTGACTTCCTTATTTAACATCTATAAAATGGTTGCTTTTAATATGGTAATTGTTTGCCTTTAATATGGTAATATTTTGAATAAAAATTAATTAGTTGCCTTTCCTGGTCATAGATGGCGCCATAAGCGAGATGGTCAGTTATATTTAAAAAGTAGGTGAAAAAAATGAGAGCTTAGTGATTAGATCACCTGGCATGTAATTAGGAAGCAGGGACGTTTTTTTCCGCAAAATTATTTCTTGAATTTTATGTCAACAGGTAATCAGTGAATTTATTTGTAAAACAAATTCAACTAATTTTTTGAATGTTTTGAGAGTCCTGTAAAACAAAGAATATTTGTAGACAATACTGTTTGCAATTTATTCATTATTTTCTCTTGAAGTTTTTCGTTACATCAAATTTTTTCGGGACCCACAATGCAATATTCTGACAACCGGCCAGTGAATCGCGACCCAGAGTTTGATAACCGCAGTCTTTGATAAGAGCCTGTCTTAAAGCCTGCTCTGTGTTAAAGCCTAAGTGGAATTAAATCCACCTCTTGGAAGAAAAAATGCAGCGCAAAACGCCTTGGCGATACAAAACAACCAGCCAATACTTGATAAACAAAATTTGCTCACATTGTGTTTACAATCAATTCTGCTGACCACAGATATTATACTGGTTGTTAAGAGAATAATAGCATTCCAAAATCCTCAATATTAGATTGTTTATATAAACAAACCAAATTATACAAGATCTATTGGCTCCGTGACAAATTATTCGCATGTCGTTAGGCCACAGCAGCGCGTATAAATCTCATGATGCCAAAAATATTTCTTAGTCAACCCTAATCAATGATCTTGTCTTTTCGAATAAATACGTCGATTACTTATTTCTCAGCCAACCCATTCAATCCTCTTGTGGTAGGCTCTTTCCTCCAATAATCCTCAATGTCCGGATTTTCTTGGAGCAGAGTGTAAGAAGCATTGCTGCTCCTTCCACTCCACGAAATGAAGTTAGAGGCGATCGATAGACGCAGGTGATGCCTGTCACATCGGCCAAAGCATTACTGTCACCGACAGCCATGCACAGCCACCAACGGAGAGAGAATTTCTACCCAGTAATTACGTCGTATCACATTGATGTGTGGGAGGTTTGCCTTTAATATGGTAATCACTACTAAACTACAGATTCTCCTTTGCCGGCCTGGACTCCAATATACGTCGTGAGAAACTTTTCTGTCACCTTAGAAGAGACACTGCATTGAACAAGAAACACACTGCAAACCTTATTCTTGAATACTTGTTTGAGTTGCTCTGAATTTCCAATATCTGTTTGCTTTGCTGTAAAGTTTAATGAAGCAAAACGAAATTAAATCGACGATTAGAAGAATTCTGTGAGATGTGAATTAAGGTAATGACCAGTGGCGTAGTGGGCGGTGATTAACTCAGTTGGTAGAACGTCAAAAGTTTCCAGGTTCGAGTCCCAACCAGGGGCGTAGCCATGGGGGATGGGGGGGGGCAAAATTCGAAGCGACTTCGTAAAATCTAAGTGAGTTGTGAAAATTTGTAATTTTTTTTTTGGAAAATTAAGGGGAGTTGTCAAAATCGAGGCAACTTGGCAAAACTAGGGCAGTTTAGAAAATGGAGAGGGCAAAATTTAGAGCAGTTGGCAAAATTCGAAGTCACTTGGTAAAAACAGGTGAGGTTGGCAAAATCTTAGGGAGTTGGCAAAATTCGGAGTGACTTGGCAAAATCGTGAGGAGTTGGCAAAATTCAGGTGAGATGTAAAAATCAGGATTTTTTTCTGTAAAATTATGGCGAGTTGTCAAAATCTAGGGGCAGTTGGCTAAATTCGGAGTGACTTGGCAAAATCGTAGGGAGTTGGAAAATTTCAGGTGAGATGTGAAAATTTGGATTTTTCTTCTGTAAAAATTATGGCGAGTTGTCAAAATCTAGGGGCAGTTGGGAAAAACTAGGGGCAGTTGGCAAAATTCGGAGTGACTTGGCAAAATCGTAGGGAGTTGGAAAAATTCAGGTGATGTGAAAATTTGGGTTTTTCTTCTGTAAAATCTAGGGGCAATTGTCAAAATCTAGGGGCAGTTGGAAAAACTAGGGGCAGTTGGCAAAATTCGGAGTGACTTGGAAAAATTCAGGAGATGTGAAAATTTGGGTTTTTCTTCCGTAAAATTATGGCGAGTTGTCAAAATCTAGGGGCAGTTGGCAAAATTCGGAGTGACTTGGCAAAATCGTAGGGAGTTGGAAAAATTCAGGTGAGATGTGAAAATTTGGATTTTTCTTCTGTAAAATTATAGCGAGTTGTCAAAATCTAGGGGCTGTTGGCAAAATTCGGAGTGACTTAGCAAAATCGTAGGGAGTTGGCAAAATTCAGGTAAGATGTGAAAATTTGGAACTTTTTTCTGCAAAATTATAGCGTTGGCAAAATCTAGGAGAGTTGGGAAAACTTAGGGAGTTGGCAAAAACTAGGGGCATTTGGCAAAATTCGGAGTGATTGGCAAAATCGTGGAGAATTGCCAAAATTCAGGTGAGATGTAAAAATTGCAATCTTTTTTCTGTAAAATTACGGCGTGTTGAGAAAATCGAGGCAGCTTCGCAATATCTAGGAGAGTTGGAAAATCTTGGGAGTTGGCAAAATTCAGAGTGGCTTTACAAAAATCGGGTGTGATGTAAAATTGGGATTTTTTTCTGTAAAATTGTGGCGAGATGGCAAAATCTAGGGTAGTTGGCAAAATTCGAATCCACTTGGTAAAATCTTGGGAAGTTTGAAGTGATTTTAGTCAACTATCCTGAATTTCACAAACCCAATCCCAATTGTGACAATTCGCCCGTATTTTCCAAGTGGATTCGAATTTTGCCAACTGCCCTACATTCTGTTAACTTTCCTTAATTTATCCAACACTCCTTCATTTCATAAAACAAATCTCAATATTCACAACTCGCCTATATTTTACCAAGTGCATTTGAATTTTGCCAACTACTCTAGATTTTGCCAACTCGCCGTAATTTTACAGAAAAAATCGCACTTTTTACATCTTCCCTGAATTTGCCAAGCCACTTCCAATTTTATCATCCTTAATTGCACAAGAAAGGCACAATATTCACAACTCCCCTGTATTTTACCAAGTGACTTCGAATTTTGACAACTTCCCTATTGTTGATTTTGTAAAGTTTTCTCAACTTTAGATTTTGCAAGGTTTTCATCAACTTTCCTTAATTTCACAAAAACAATCCCAATTTTCACAAATCGCCCGTATTTTACCAAGTGGATTCGAATTTTGCCATCTCGCCACAATTTTACAGAAAAAAATCCCATTTTTACATCACACTTGATTTTTGTAAAGCCACTCTGAATTTTGCCAACTCCCCCAAGATTTTCCAACTCTCCTAGATATTGGGAAGCTGCCTCGATTTTCCTAACACGCCATAATTTTACAGAAAAAAGATTGCAATTTTTACATCTCACCTGAATTTTGTCAATTCTCCAAGATTTTGCCAAGTCACTCCGAATTTTGCCAACTCCCTAAGTTTTCAACTCTCCTAGATTTTGCCAACTCGCTATAATTTTGCAGAAAAAAGATCCAAATTTTTACATCTCACCTGAATTTTGCCAACTCCCTACGATTTTTCCAAGTCACTCCGAATTTTGTCAACTCCCCAAGATTTTGCCAAGTTGTCCCGATTTTGCCAAGTTGTCCCGATTTTGCCAACTCGCCTGTTTTTACTAAGTGGCTTCGAATTTTGCTAACTGCTCTAAATTTTGCCGTTTCTCCATTTTTTAAACTGCCTTAGATATACTGGCCTTAGATATGCTCTATTTTGACAACTCTCCTTAATTTTCCCCCCAAAAAAAATTTTGGGAGTTTGAAAGTTTGAAGTGATTTGGCAAATTTAGGAGAGATGTAAAGATTGGAATTAGTTTCGTGAAATTAAGGAGATTTGACCAAATCAAGGCAAAAATTCACACTGATTTGCTACAATTCTGATGAAATATTGGAATTATTTCTGTGAAATTATGGCTAGTTGGCAAGATTGGAAGTCAAATGGCAAAAATGTAGGATAGACGTGAAAATTGTCATACCGCCCCCCCCCCCCTCCGCGAAAATCTAAGTAAGTTTGCACAGTTGGAAAATCTTGCCAAAATTTTGCTCGAGTTGGAAAACTTTGGACCTCCCCCCAACCATAGTCCTTCGCTACTCCCCTGGTCCCAACTATGCCTGGATTCAAATATTGTCTGCTAGTCGGCAGTCTGTTCTCGGTATTAAAGATGGAGCTGATGGGCTATGAAAAGACCGCAGTCCATCGGATGTAGGGTTGCCAGGCGTAGAATATTTATAATATTCGTACTGTAATTTTAGTATGTATGATGATAATACCTTCTTAAAAACTATTGGTTTCTAAGATAATTTTCTAATTGGCAAATTTTTTCACATGTGATTGCATAAAAAATTAAGAATGTCAAAATATTCGTACAATTTGTATTGTATAAATAAAAAGATAAAATAAAAAAGTGCTTTAAATTTAAGCTGGTTTTCTTTGAAAATCTCCTGAAAAGTGTGAAATTAATGCTCACTGCAATTATTAAAAAGGCAATCTGCGATCTAAACACTCCTGCAAACGAACTATATGAAACTTTCTTGTAGATGAAGACAAAAGATCATCGAAACCGATTAAGGATTAGGACTATCTTCGAATAATGTGCGCGATCATCAATGTATTTGAACAGAAAATGACTGGACGGTGAAATACGAGTGCTGGCAGAGAACCCACCCCTAAAACGAAGCACTGGGAACAGCCTAGTGGGAGGGGAGACGACGGAGCCTGAAGGCCCCAGATGCCAACTGGCGCCTCCAGGCTCGTTGGTACATATATCGTTCATGAACTGTAACATTATTTCCATAATCAATCGATCTGAGCAATTTAAACTTATATCTTTCAACTAGATAGCTATTTTTTTGTCAGTCAACAATCTTATGTGATAATGTCAGCTTTATATTCTCTTTACTAATGAACTAATCGAAATATTTGATTCTACAGAAAAATAAATCCACAGCTCATCATTGATTTACTAAGTATTTAACACTATTAAGCTGTTTAAGTAAAGAGATCAAGAATTGTCTTGAGCCGGATGGAATCTGAACCCACGAACCCAATGGTTTAGAGCAGTGGTTCTCAACCTTTTGTTTCACGTACCCCCTGAAAATGTGTTTGTAACTGGTGTACCCCTTGTATAGATAGATAAAACTGTAGTTATAGTGTAACAATGGTTATTTTTACTTTGTTACTAGATTTAGCGACTTTTGAACTCTCGCGGCGTACCCCAAGAATTTTACCGTGTACCCCACATTGAGAACCCCCTAGTTTAGAGCATGACATCAGCAGTAAAGGAGATTGATCGGCGTCTGGTAGCTCGGTGGTCAGAGTACCTGACATGCTATCAGGAGTTCGTGGGTTCAGATTTGTTGGGTTGGTTTTACCTCTGAGCGGCACTTTTTTTGCATACCATGGGCTAAATGGCCAAGTCAAAAGGACCCTGAAGGCTCAGAGAAGGTTGGGGTAGGGGATCCACTGGAACAGCTGTTGGGAGACAGATGGTAGCCTCCTGTCAAGGCCATCCAGTGTGTTCTCTAACGTGCAGAGGGTATGGCTCTCCCGCACACGGGGCCACGGCTTAACGTCCCATCTGGCGGACGGCGGCCTTTCCAAGCCCATAGATGTCCCCTACTGATGGGCTTGGAACGGCAGGGTGGGGAGTTTTGCGGAGATAAATCTCAACGTTGACCCAACTGGAACTCGAACCTGGGTTGGGTTGTTTTACCTCTGAGCGGCACTTTTTTGCACACCATGGGCTAAATGGCCAGGTCACAAGGACCCCGAAGGCTCAGAAGGTTGGGGGAGGGGACTCACTGGAACAGCTGTTGGGAGACAGATGGTAGCTTCCCGTCAAGGCCATCCAGCGTGTTCTTTAACGTGCACAGGGTATGACTCTCCCGCACACGGGGCCACGGCTTAACGTCCCATCCGAAGACGGCGGCCTTTCCAAGCCCATCGGTGTCCCCTACTGACCGTGGGCAGGGCGGAGAATTTTTGAGGAGATAAATCTCAACGCTGACCCAGCTGGGACTCGAACCTGGGAACTACAGATTACGAGCCTGGCGCGCTACCGACGGAGCCACCCCCGCCCCCGTGGGTTGAGATCCCGCCCTGCTAAAGACACTCTTTCCTCTACACCTATCTTCATCCTGTTAGTTGAAAACCTAATAGTGATTAAATGTTTAGTAAATATGGTTGTATAATTTGCACCATAATTGAAAAAATAATGTCTGCCATTAAACATCAGTCTGATTTTCGTTTTTTGCATTCTTCAAAGCTTCGGAAACTAACATTACCAGTTTCTTCATTTTTATTCGAGTTTTTATTCCAGTATCAAATAAATATTACATTAAATGTTTTAGTGTTTAATTAGTATGTTAAAAATACATTTTAAGACAGTTTCTGCGTAAAACAAAGAAGCGAAAATTTTTATGAAAGCATTATCAAAGCATATACACTTATGTCAAATATTTTGCTATACACTTATGTCAAATATTTTGCTTCCATCGTAATTTTTTTTTTATTTTAAGCCCTCTTTTCACTGATATTTAAATTTGCCTCCCCCTAAAAGAAAATATTTTCCGGTTAGCTACCTAGCCCAATTTTAAAAAAGAATCTCTAGACACAAGTCTTAGACACATGCAAACTACAGTCAGCCAAATTGCTAAGCCCAGTCAGCGAAATATTATATACATCTACGTTAAGTCGTGGTAAAACCTGATTTAGATGTATATTAATATTTTCGTGTGGCTGGGTAAAATATTTTAATTCAAAGAAGTTTATGCTTATTCTGACATACAAGTTATATTGTAACTACTAGACTTATTCTGAATTTAACCACTACGTTGTAAATATATCACTTTTCTTAAGGTTCACGTTAATTATATCTAAAAATTAACTTGCGCTATTATTTCAAAATTTTCATACCTCTTCATCAGTATGATCATTAATGTTCTGGAACGCATTTTGTCTCTATTTTTAAAAGTAGCTCTCTCAGTGAAAAGATACAGATACCTTTGCTTTAAGTAGAACACTTTGATTCTGAAATATCTAGCTAAATTTTAATTTCATTGCACAGAAACTGTCAACTGATACCTTGCATCAAACTATTTCCCCAATGTCTCAGTATTCACTTCACAGAGCATTACATCCATGTCGACAACGTGCATTGCAGCTAATGAGTCAATCGTTTATCTAGGAGTCCTACAACATTCAGTCCGAGGAAATTTTGAAAATTTTCTGATTTGTTTCATTTCATTCGGAGTGGTAATTCCCTAATCTGTGAACCAGATAAGTTGAGATTCATCATCATCATCATCATCCTCAAGCAGCCATGGGCTACGGAGGTCCAACCAGACCGTGCAATTTAGTTCTCCAAGCAAGTCTATCCTGAGCTACATCTACTGCATCTGGCCACTGCACACCAATTCTAACAAGGTCCTGTTTGACATTGTCTGCCCACCGCATCCTAGGTCTCCCCTTCTTTCTGAGGCCTTTAGGCACACTGTTCATAACCCTATTCGCCAATCTATAATTATTCATACGGGCAACATGGCCAAACCAAAGATTATTCAAATTTAATTGTTTCCTATCTGTAAAGGCCAATGCAATTTGTACAATGATGTGATTTGTTATTCACATATATTATGTTTAATATTTAATAATGTGATTTGTAAATTCACACGGTTTAGAAGTAAAAATGCTGCACTATCCCGGAGGGGATTGCAATTAAAGTTTCTGAAAATTTTCCACCTAAAGATGCGTTATAATAATAAAATCTATTTTTAGTTAACATTTTTTGAAGCGACTCAAAGTTCCTAATTACGAAATTTAACCTCCATATTTTTGCAGATTCGTGAATAACATGCCAATCTTAGCGACTCCAATAAGGACTTCCTGTTCCAAAGACTATCAGCAATCGATCTACTATACCCTGCAGCCCATCTTTGGCAAATGATTAAGCATGTCTGTCTCTATATTTTATCACACCCTTAAACAATCATTAAAATTCAGTTTCAAATTAAAAATTAATTTTTCGGAATTTTCGATTTTTAAAATAATTTCATTGATTTAAAATTAAACAAAACATGAAGGTAAAAAATAAACAAATTGTGCATTGCCCTGTGGGATGGTGATTAATTTCTCTTGAAAAGTATTTTTTTTTTTGCATTCATAGGTCAGAGTTGGCTCATTCGGTATTGCGCCAGGCTCCTAATCGGATGTTCCAAAGTTCGTTGGATTACCTCTGAGTGGCACTTATTTTAGCTAAATGGCCAGGTTACAAGGACCCCTGGGACACAGAAGATTGAGGGAACCCACTGAATAGCTGCCAGGAGACAGATGGTAGCCTCCAGTCAAGACCATCCAGAATGTTCTTTAACGTGTACAGGTACGGCTGTCCTGCACACGGAACCGCGACTTACATCCCGCCCGACGGACGGCGACCTTTCCAACCCCATCAGTGTTCCCCTATTTATCGAGGGCAGGGAGGAGAGTTTTGTGGAGATCTCAAAGCTGGGCCAAGGTGAGACACGAAACTAGAAAGGGCAGATTATGAGTCTGGCGCCCTACCAAATGTGTCAGCGTTGTGATTTATCTTCGCTATACCTTTGCTTTTCGTGAGGAAGAGGACACACATGGGTTTGGAAAGGCCGCCGTCCCTTGGATCAGAGCCTTTCCAAAAATAAAAAAGCTCTCTTCGTGTGCAGTAGAGCTATATTATATATAGCCTATTTGTGTTAAGGGCCAGTTTTGTATCACTGAAATGAAACACTTAGAGATTCAAGAATGCCTTGCATTATGCACAATTACGAATTGAATATAAACCAATGGTAAATATTTACAGCATTTGTCTTCGAAATACGGTCATTACATTCAAAAAGTGATTTTATTAGGCGTTACATTAGGAACACTACGTATTTGCAGACTGAATTTCTTATTTGGCGAATACGGAACTAGCAAACAGGCACCTGCGAGTTGTAGTTGCAGATTGTACTTCGTATTTTGTAAACTACGAAAAAAGACTTTTTTTTTATTCCCGTAGCAGATTGCATTTCTTATTTTGTGAATAAGTAACTGCGAAAAAAGACTTTTTTCCATTCCCGTAGCAGATTGCATTTCTTATTTTGTGAATACTTAACTAGGAAACAGGGTGTTGCTCGTTGAATGCCACAGCGTCGGATACTTAACGAAGCCAATGCAATTTAGAACTGTGGCCAGATTCAAAAGCAAAAAAAAAAATGAAAATACTTTCTTGTTATATTTGGCTGTATCGTTTGTTGTATGTTACCTCGGTTGGCAAAACGGCCATCGCTTAAGGCTATAACGAAACAGGAAACATCATTTAGCATTCCGTGCATCGGTGTTGTTTTTTCCCAATGCTTTTCTCTACGTAATAGAATGTACAGGGTGTCCTTAAAAGAAGCATAGAACTTTAGATGTTTTTAATAAAGGCTACAATAATGGTAAAGTGGTGAACTATATCTCGTTTTGTAGCGAAATTGCGCTTTTAGTGTTAAAAGCCAAACAGATCAACATGCTAGCACTCTTCCACACGGTCATATTTTGTTACTGGAAGGATATCAAACCGATAGGATATTTCTTGAAAGGTATTATGCAGCATTTTTGGTGTTGTGGAGGTTATTGCAAAAACCTTCTTTTGTCCGAGATCAGCAAGATCTGTAATTTTGATTGCTTACATTCTTGTCTTCACAGAAAAAAGCCAAGAGGTGTGATATCAGGAAACCTCAGCTGACCAACTGAGCGAATCACCATTTCGTTGGAAGATTACATCTGGTTGAAATCTTCATGCTGCGGTAAAGTTGGAGCATGTTTAGATAATTGGTTGCATTCGCTATAGACTCTGCAAAAAAAAAAGGAAGGGTTCGATTACTGCCATGTAACGGACATACATGTCGCTTGCAAAATTTTCTAAACCGATTGATATACCAGATATGAGTTTGCATACCCAGAAAGTTCTAATTACAGACAGGGATTTGACATGCTAATGAGGAGGGAGTTAGTATATTTGAGCCTGCGATTTTCGGAACTGCCTTAGAAAATATATTATTTGAGCTTTAAAGAGTGTGTGCGTGCACGTGATAACCTATAATTATCCCCTCCCCGAATTACACCAGTGTGGCAGGAGTTAGCTCAGTCCATAGTACCAGGCTTGTAATCTTTAGTTCCGATGATCAATTCCCAATTGTGCCAGCATTTAAATTTATCTCTGCTACAACCCACCCTGCCTTCGATTAAAAAGGGGACATCGATGGGTTTGGCAAGGCCGCTATTCATTGGATGGGATGTTAAGCCGTGGTCCCCTGGGTGGGAGAGACTAAACTTATGTCCTGTGAAGAACATGCTGGATGGCTTTGAGGAAGGCTACCATCTGTTTCCTAACAGCTGTCCAGTGGGTCTCTTTCCGGCAACCTTCTCTAAATCCTTGGCGTACTTGTGACCTGACCATTTAGTCCATTGTGTGCAAAAAAATCCAATCCAACCACTGACAGCTCTCATGAATTCCTTTTTTTTTTCACGGATGATAGCTCCTTTGTCGTCTTGATAGAATAACTGGTCACAATTACTGGTCAGATAGAATAACTGGTCACAATTCGTAACCCTTATTGACATAAAATGAATTATACATTAAACTATGTTTTGAAATGTAATATATATATATTTTTTTTCAACCATTGCACCAATCAAGGACAATTCGACATTTTAAATGTTGTACCCGTAAATAAGGGAGCCTGGAAAATTTGTAAAACTAAATAATTATTTTATGCAAACATTCTGGGTTAAGATCAAATCTTCCACGGTTCCGCCAATTGGTGATTAATTCGTTAGCTTGCTTAGCTACGGTGTTAAAGGATCAAAGCCCGAGCCCAGCATAAGTCGTCGATTTTTCTTTTGTGTTTTATCTTTCTGCTGAGGTCTCGTGTTCCTCACAGATCTTTTGTGTGGTGTATTAAACTGACAAAGGCTGTCCGTCTCGGTATCGGATGATGCAAAAGTAATGGAAAAAATCGTAAGTCACGCGTTTCCCGATGTCAGGAAATGATCAGTGGTCTTGTATACAACTTAAAAGGCATAGCATGTGTAGCTCCGGTATCTTATGACGTTCTGTACCTACATTTAGTCCGTACAAGTGGCAACAGGTATTTCACAATGGCGACGCGTGAATTCTTCAGTCATGTTGTACGAATTCAGAAATGTTGTCCGTGTCCAAGAGTTTTTGCGTAAACTGGAAAAAGATTGCAGGGACAAAATCTTCTCTAAAAGCCCCTGTTACCTGTGATATGATGCGTTCCAGTGAGGTGACTTTCAGCTAGGAAACGAACCTCGGAGCGGCCAACTGGTGAAGTTGAATGATTGCTGGACAGCTACTGAACACCAGTCAGTCTTCTGTCCTTAGAGATCTGCAAAAGCTGGATTATGTGTTAAAATTGGATACCTGGATCCCACATCAGTTGTTACAGCAGAACATGGCCTCCTATACAGCATGTGCTTCATTGCTTACTAGGCAAAAGACCGACGGTTTCTTGACAAAATGATTACAGGCGATGAAAAGTGGATCGTTTATGATAATATTGTCCGTAAAAGAACATAATGAAACAGGAGAATGGTCCCAAGCTCCGGGAAAGAAACAGGAGAATGGTCCCAAGCTCCGGGAAAAAAACAGGAGAATGGTCCGAAGCTACGGAAAATCAAAACTGCATTTTCATCAGATGATTCTTTGCCACTCGGATGTCTATTGGGAGCAATTGTACAGTCGCTCAAAAAAATATCCGAACATTATGGCTGATTACAGAATTCAGAAAAAATATCTGGCAACGTTTCTTTTGAAATTAGTGATCTGGCAACATTTTACTATGGTTGATTGCAGAATTCAGAAAGAATATCTGGCAACGATTTTAGAAATTAGTGATCTGACAACCTTCCTGTCACGTGACACAAAGGTTGCCACAGCACTAATTTCCAAAAAAATCGCTGCCAGATATTTTTTCTGAATTCTGTAATGAACCATAGTGTTCGGATATTTTTTTGAGCGACTGTACCTCTTAAGTGCAGTAATGAAGGCCAAATGCCTGGTGTTGGCAAACAGAATAGGTGTCGTGTTTTAGCAGAACAACGGAAGGCCCTCTTGCTTGGGGCAGATTGGGCTGGAAAACAATGGCCCATCCCCTATATTCCCACTCCTCCCTCAGATTTCCATCTCTTACGATCCCCAAACAATTTCACTTACGATAGGAAGTTTCGCAATGACGACGAGGTGACAGAGTGCATCGCCGACTTCTTCGCCAAGAACGCGAGGCGAGTTTCTGCAGGAATTCCTCTACAAACTTGTGGATCGTTGGAACACAGTCAGGTGGTAATACTTCTTAATTGAAGAACACATTGGTTAATCATATGAACGATTATTCTTCCATGTCTCATGTTTTCCCATTACTTTTCCATCAACCCTGTATTTATATATTCACAAAACAAGAAATTCAATCTTCAGATACTATGTGTCCGTAATGTAACGCGGATTAAAATTATATTTGGATAATTACCACTCGCACATTACACTATATAGTCTTTACGTAGCCGCATCTAGAAATGCATTTCGATTTGTCAAATATGATGTCATTTAAAGCTGTTTTTTTCTTATTTTCAAAATCGCTGAAGTGTCTTCTAAATTCTGGAAAGAATTCGTTATCATTGGTCGAACCGTCTAGCTTGAGCATATAGTAAGTTATTGTTATTAAGCATGTACGTCGTAATAATTAATCCATTGTCCACTATCAATATTTCATTTCATATTCTTTTACTTTATATTGTAATTATAAAACTACGGAATAAACATTAAATCTGGAACTGTAAAAAAACATTTTTTGTTTACTTTCTTAATAAGCATCCTATTATTTTAAAATCTTAATCTCTATCCAAGCTGTTTTATTATTGTTCCAGCAGATCAAAATAGCATCTTGATCATTGAATACAGGATAGTAGGAATGTTATTCACTTCTTGTCGAGATATTTGAAGTAATTTCTTTCCTGTACACAATAGTATTTAGAGCACCGTAACTTGATGTGTTTCGACTATTAATGTCATCTTCAGAAGTTGGGTAAATAGTTCTACTTCGGAGATTGCATGCGTGCGAGTTATTGTGCGGCTGCGCAGTATGGTTTGCAGCGGGTGGCACTGTTGCGGTTTCGTGGTCCTGCCCATGTGCTTCGGGTAGGGGTGGGGGGTGTGGATGCTTTAGCAGTGCTGCGTTGATCCAGGAGCAGTTTCAATGGTTGGGGTGGTGGGTGGTAAAAATTTCGCTGCAGCACGCTTCTCTATTTTGGTATATCACCAGTTGTTCAGCGAGATGCAATTGAAATTTAGTCGCGGGAGTACAAATAATTTTAAATAAAAATAAATACCCCCTCAAGCATTTGCTTGCCACAAGAGGTCGACAGGAGCCTGTCAGTTTATATGCCACAGCCGATCGGTTTTAATTAAATTAATTATTGTGTTGCTGGTTTTAATTGGCACTCTGTAATTGTAAGGTCCTGCTATCCTGTATTCACCGATCAAGATGCTATTTTGATTTATTGAAACAATAATAAAACAGCTTCGATAGCGATTAAGATTTTAATTTAACTCAGCTGTGTCTAATCTGTTTCCTATTATATAATTTCTTAATTTTATTTGATAACGGAAACATCTCAGAAAAATTTTTTCTGAGGATTATAACAGTTCCTATTTCTTTATTAATTTCAAATATTTTTTCCCCGAAACAGCAGTAATATGTGCAAAGATATATTTATTGATATTTCTTACGAACCTTACGAAGCAACCTGCAATACTAGCAAACTGCTGCAAACAGAATAGCGACAACTTGAAGCATAAAAATCAGCACAATAGCAACAAAAAAAAAATATAAAAACACTTTTTTTAACCATCCTCTATTTACTACATACGTTTCAAACACCTTGAGTTTCATGCTTTTCACAACAATGGAGAAATATTTTCACCTGTCTGGCGATAGGGGCTAATCCAACCGTATTGATCGACTGCACGTGTTTGCAATAAATGGTAAAGCTTGTCCGTCATTTCTCGTCCTCGTCAGAGAAGCTGGCCCTCCGGATGTTCTAGCAATTACCTGCCTCTGGTGGCCGCCAATATTTATCCTGGTTAGCTAGCGGACGCTACGGCGCCGTATGGCTCTGCCACTAACTGGTCGTCCTCCCATCCACGCTACTGACCTCGCTCTCCTCCCTCTTCACGACATCCGCAGTTTCCGCTCATTTCTCTCTCCCTCTCCAGGAGTCGCCAGGGTGTGAAGTGCACGACACGCTCACATCTCCTCTTCTTGCTCACAGCAGTCTCTGACATCCTCCGTGGGGTTTGGCTCTTCGTTTTTTTCCTCTTTTGAGATGGCTTTTCACAAGGATGCAACAACACTTCAACGATATTTTGTCGAGTCGAGGTTTTTCCTTAAACCTCTTATAAGGATAAAAAAAGAAAGGAGGAATACGTGTGACATTATTTTACTTCTTTTTTTGTCACGATATTTTTATTTCTCTCTTTTTACCTTTTTTAAAAAAAAAAAATAAAACTAGCTAATGTTTTCACTTTGTCGTCTGCAGACATTTGGCTTTTTTTATTTTTAGAGATAATTTAAAAAAAAAAATTCCTTTTGGGTTGGATAGGTATTTAGGAAATATTGAGTCAGATTTTCAGAATCTCTCAATAGTAGAATAGCGCCCTCTAAAGGCGGGAAAAATTTTAAAGAAGCAAGTTTTAACGAATAGTGTTATCAATCTACTTAAAGTAGAATTGTTTTGTGGTAGAGTATTAATGCGAACGTTTTGCAATGGCAGAAATGAATTGCTCCTTTACCACCAGGGGGCTAGGCAAACGCAACTTTTATTTTTGTTTGAAGAGAAAAATGCAAAATTTTTTGTTTGTATATGTGCTAATAAAATATTGCTATATATTAATTCGAATTTTCACTGTTAGAGCGCATTAAAGGCGGAAAATAAAAGACTTCATTCTCTTTGAAAACGAGCACTTCATTTTCATCAGAGAAGATATACTATTCTTCTCGTTATTTTCTTTATGTGAACAGTGTCATGGTTTTTTTAAATCATGCATATAATAAACAATAAAACAACACTTATCAAATTTACACTAAAATATACACTATAACGTACAGTTAGTTTTATATTTTTAAACTAGGGGTCTCCAAACTTTGTTTTTATGGACGCATTGGATTATTTCGTGCTGTCGTCACTAAGTGGGATTGTTTTATGGATATTATTAGGATCTCCACTCAGCGGCTACTTTATTAAATGCATTTCCATGTTAAGTCAACAGTAACTCAAATACAGAAAACAAAAAGTTCTCAAATAAGCTTTAAATGAAAAAGTATGACTTAAGATAATTTAACGATGTCCAAAAAATCTATTTCAGTCAAGATTTTCAAAAATGTTTGTTTGGGATTTAGAGTATTTAAGCGTAACAATGTCAGTTTAAATAATTGCTGTAAAAAATTAGTATAACGGTTATTGATCTTGTTTTTATTAAACTTTACTTACATGTATAAAATACTATATGCTAAAAATACTATATACTTATGTTAAAGTATTTTTAGCAGTTCGCGTAATAATTATGTTAATATTTGCCTATTTCGAATTTTTTTTTGCAGAACGAGCTAATGTTTTGCTTTTTCAATCCCCTCCTCTATAAACAAACGTTGGGGCGACTGACGACTCTATTATGCTCTTGCTAAATGCTTCGATAGTTCGTTAAATACTAAACAAGCATAGTTGCAAATTGAGATTAAACTGAGATCTTTAAATAATCTTTAGTCATATTTAAGAAATTGCTGTGTTTTGTATTTGAGTTACTGTTGATATAACACGGAACTGTGCCTAATAAAGTGTCGGATGGGTGTATAAAACTACGTTGAAAAAATGTTATAAATAAATACTGAATGACATGAGAAAGAAGAGGTTGGGTTGTTTTACTTCTGAGCTGCATTTGTGAACACAATTGGCTAAATGCCCAGGTCTTAAGGACCCCAAGGAGGACTTAAAAGGTTGGAGAAAGGGGAGGACAGCTGTTTGGAGGTAGAGAGTAACCTCCCTTCAAAGCCATCCAGCGTGTTCTTTAGCTTGAGCACTCTTGCACTTGGCTCTCTTTATATGGTTCTGGCGCACACGGACCACGGCTCAACATTCCATCACACGGACGTTGGCCTGTCCAAGCCCATCAATGTGCCCGTCCTCATGGAGGGCAGGATGAGTGACGATAATTTAAAAGCTGGCACGGTTAGGACTCGAACCTTCGAACTTCAGACTACGAGCTTGGCCCGCTACTCACTGAGTCACCCCCTCCCCCATCGTAAAGAAAAGGAGTGAGACAAAAGTACTAAAAAATGAAGCCATGGTAATTTATTTAAATTTACAGGTAATAACTAAAGTCCCATTTATGTTCTTCTCTGCGGCCCTCGTCTCAGTATTGATGATTCAATCCGACCCAATAAAAAGGTTGGTGATAACTGATTTAAAAAATAATGCAATGACAACTAAAAACACTTCCCTTCCCCTGTTTCGGAGGAGGAAATTGCTACATCTTAAAATTTCTTTTGACATATAACCTGAAGATCAAATCCTGTTGGGGGCGGGGGGGGGGGGTGGCTCAGTCGGTAGCGCGTCAAGCTCGTAATCTGTAGTTCCCAAGTTCGAGTCCCAGCTGTGTCAGCGTTGAGATTTATCTCCGCAAAATTCCCCGCCCTGCCCACGGTCAGTAGGGGACACCGATGGGCTTGGAAAGACCGCCGTCCGTCGGATGGGACATTAAGCCGTGGCCCCGTGTGCGGGAGAGCCATACCCTGTGCACGTTAAAGAACACACTGGATGGCCTTGACGGGAGGCTACCATCTGTCTCCCAACAGCTGTTAAAGTGGGTCCCCTCCCCCAACCTTCTGTCTTCGGGGTACATGTGACCTGGCCATTTAGCCCATTGTGTACAAAAAAGTGCCGCTCAGAGGTAAAACAACCCAACACAACTCAAATCCCGTAAAATTTACTTCTCCCTTTTTCTGAGGTGGTGAGAAAGGGAGGACGGAATTTTGGAGGTTCGTAACATTCTCGAGGTATAACTCGTTGTCATCAATCACTATGAAGTTTTCCTAGTGTTTTTTGTTGGTAAAAATGGCAGGCAAAACTTGAGCTAGCCTATGATAATCACCACACCACAGGCTTTTATTTCACACATAACTCGTTCAGAAAATAGAGTGGAACAATCGCTTACACATTTTCCCTTTTCTTTCTACCAGAGAAGAAAATTTGGAAGTAATAGTTTGAAGCCTGTGATATTCCAGGCGTGACAAGTTTTCATTTGGTACATAGCTCTTAAAGGTCGACCATCGAGTATCGAGGATGTGGTGGAACAACTGCTTTTGGTAAACACATCAATCGACAAATGACGAGCGAAAAACAATATATTAATATCTGTAAGAAATGTCATGAAATTATATTAGTCAGAAAGAATTCGATTGGCTCAGTTGTGTTGGAATGGCTCAGTAGGTAGCGCACCAGGCTCGTAATCTGCAGCTTTCAGGTTCGAGTCTTACATGGGACAGGTTGAGATTTATTCTTCGCAAAACTGTCCACCCTACCCTCGGTCAATAGGAGACACAGATGGACTTGGAAAGACCGCCGTCTGTCGAATGGGACGTTATGCCGTGGCACGATGTGCGAAAGAGTCATAAATTTTTCACGTTAAAAAACATGTTGGATAGCCATAATGGGATGCTGCCATCTGTCTAGTAGCTGTCCAGTGGGTCTTTTTCCCCAGCCTTCTCTGAGCCCTCGGGGTCTTTGTGACCTAGCCATTTAGCCCATGGTGTGCAAAATAGTGCCGCTCAGAGGTAAAACAACCCAACTAAGACATTTATCTCATTTAGTGAAAAATAAAGATTTGAACTGAAACGAAAAACAACAGAAATCTATGAAGTCTTTCGCATGTTTTCCTCGAACTTTTCTCCCTTTTAAATGAATTTATAACCCAGACGCGTGCATTAAAATCCAACGAATACTTTCCTTTCATTTCGTATCTTAAAAAACACATTTGAAAACAACGAATCAACCAAAAACCTTCTCCCGACTTTTAAAGAGACGAGTTTTAAGCAAACCACGAAGTGAAAACAAATTTAAGACCTTTATAATTCTTTCGTCAGCATTTCATTGAAGTACAGGCACACAGTATTTACATTTCTTCGACAAGGAAAATAAAAATCGAATTTCCCAGTTGCGCGTTTTTAAACTTTTTCCAAAACCGTATTTCACTTATTTATGCAGATAAATTGCGACGCGAAAACATCAGCGTCTGAAAATTTACCTCGCATTGAAGTGCTTGTGGATTTGCATCCCTTTTTTAGTCGCTCATTTGAATCCGATGTGGTTTGTGGATGCCTCACTGCTGAGTTGATTGGAGAGAAAAATGTAAATGGGTCGGGAATTCTATTCGAAAGCAAACGAGTTGTTTTCTTGGCGTTGTCTTTTCGTTTTTTAAAGATTCGTTTTCGCCTCTCCGAATTAATTAATCGTCCATGCAATAGAAATTCAGGAGAAGCTTAATTCGCTGTAAAATGTGAGCACATAGAAGGCGGTTTCATCCGTTTAGCGTTATTAATATTTCTAATTATCTGGCGCTTTAAAATAAAACCGTTACTAAAATTTGACTTGGTGTGACAGCAAACTGGACCCTATGTAGCTAAACCAAACCTCACCAACCAGGGGTGGGGGTTGATTCAGCCGGTAGAGCGATATACTCGCAATCTTCAGTTCCGAGGTTCGAGCCCTACTTGGCCAGCTTCAAGATCTATCCCTGCTAATCTACTTCACACCGACGTGCTTGGAAAGGCCGCCATCCGTCGGATGGGATATAAAGACGTGGCCCAGTAACGTTAAAGAACATCCTGAATAACCTCAACGGGAGCTTCCATCTGTCTCCTACAGAGGTTCGTGAGGTCGCCATCCCCCAACCTTCTCTGACCCTTTGGAGTCCTTGTGACCTTGCCATTTAGCTCACTATGTGCAAAAAAGTGTAGCTCAAAGGTGAAATAATCCAGCCCAATTACTAATGGACAATGGATCTGGCCTCACAGAAAACTAGAGCTGCACAAGTTCCAGCTTGCACTAAAGCCAGCGAGAAAGTTTCAACAAGATCTATTTTCCTACTAAATTATCCCTGTTGTTGGCAGGACGGGATCTAGAAAAAGGTAAGAGTCGGGGGTGGGGGTGACTGTTCTAGCCGGGACGCAGTTCGGTGTAAAATGCTTTCTTCGATTTAGTCGCCCTTAAAACATTGCTAACAGCAAAGATTTTAATACACATAACATTCTCTAACGGGGTTTGGAAGGTCATGCCCTCTCCATAGATCCGGCCATGGTTGTTCGTAGACCCGAATCTAGCAAGAATAAATTGGAGGGGAGGAAACTCAATCGAGCAGATAAAAAAAAAAGGGTGGGGGGGAAGAGACTGAATTTTCATTGTTTAACATTTTCCCCTCCGTTTTAGAAGTCTTTAGAAAATTTCTTAAATGCATGAAGTATACATAAGGCTATCAATTTTTTTTTGCTTCTCAATGTGGCGAGGGGACATGCCTGCCTTGGTCTCCTCTCTCCACCACTGTTGCTGGTAATGGTTTCGTTTTAAAATGCAGAAAACTTTGGAAATGTCAATAATGCTAAACCTATGAAATCGTCTTTTGTGAGGCCATATCAATAACGTTCCTCCGTGAGAGGGGGAAGTATCTTTCCTTTAAGTGGATCAAAGAACCGAACCGTGACTGAAGTGCGCGAGATTGCAAAGATGCTCAAGATTTCCTTTGAAGTATGAAAGATAGAAAAAGATAACTCTTAAGATGCAATAGTAAAGTCTCCGGAAGTTTTTTTCTGCAACAGAGAACAATTAAGTGATCAGATTGGCATAAACGGATTAAGTTGATTAGTTTCGTCTTTCCTAATGGCGGTATGGAAAGTGGAACGTTTCATCAGCTGAGTGAGGAGAGAAAAATAATTAACGTACGGACCATAAATTGCTAATAATTTTAATATAGAAATATTTGTTTCGTTTGTTACAAATTTAAAAGAAATCTAGACATTCAAATTTTCTCATAACTGTACATTTCAAACGGAACATAAAATCTTCTAAAGCAGGGGTTCTTAAACTCTGGTATCTTAATTAGCTATAAAATTATTGTTATGGGATGTCTCGGTGGCCGAGTGGTTAGCGTGCTTCGTTACTGATCGAATGAGACCTGGGTTCGAGCCCCGGATAAGGTTTTGGGTTGTTTTACCTCTGAGAGGCACTTTTTTGGCCAGGTCACATGTACCCCGAAGGCTAAGAGAAGATTGGGGGAGGGGACCCACTGGAACAGCTGTTGGGAGACAGATGGTGGCCTCCCGTCAAGGTCATCCAGCCTGTTCTTTAATGTGCACAGGGTATGGCTCTCCTGCACACGGGGCCACGGCTTAACGTCCCATCCGACGGACGGTGGCCTTTCCAAGCCCATCAGTGTCCCCCTACTGACCGTGGGCAGGGCGGGGAATTTCACGGAGATAAATCTCAACGCTGATCCAGCTGGGACTCGAACCTGGGAGCTACAGATTACGAGCTTGGCGCGCTACCGACTGAGACCCCCCGCCCCCCTGGATAAGGCATGGATGCTTGAGCTTCTGCTGAGGTCCCTCCATCATTCTCACAGATCTTTCACTATTGCGTATTAAACTGACTCCTGTCAGACCTCTGTGGCAAGCAAATGTTTGAGTGGGTATTTATTTTTCAGTTAATAATTTTATAAATGACGAATCGGTACCACGTCAATATTTTGATTTCATATACGATCACAATGAACGAGGGCAAATTCGACATAGGTGGAAATAAAAGTACCAGTAATTAGATAAAAATGTCATTTAATGCTACTAAAACTAAATACTAAATCCACATGCGAGAAAAATTCTCATTTAAAATTTTGCTATTAAATTGTTGCACTTTCCACATCTCTTTAAATACTAGACAGATATTATTGAAAATAGTAATATAGAGAGATTCGAATGAGATCTTTAATTCATCTTCAGCGACTTTCATCTGTAAAAAGCTGTTTCAAGGTTAGAAAGCTTTGGATGTGGTTTTCCGTTTTACATAACTTGGAAGTGTGTCAACACACGTTGCAAGGGGTTCCTTTCGCACACTGATACAAATATCTGAGCGGACACAACTCTTTAAAGTTTGCTTCAGTTGTGAGGGTTCGAATCCGTAAAGCTCCCTCGCTTTACGCAAACGAAAGGAGTGAAGAGGACTGAAGCGTCCGAAGAGGAAGAGCAGGAGAAGCAACAAAAATGGATCGATCGCCTCAAAGAGGGACCACAGCCCAAGAAATGCAATTAGTGGAGAAGCATGAAAATAAACTTCCGAAGAGGAAACTGCGTTTTCGTCAATAATATCAGGAGACTTTTCACGCACAGAGGTGGGTTTAGCAGACGTTATTCCTCTTTCTCTCTCTCTTTGGCTTTGCAGTACACAATCGTTTGAAACATCCATTTGCCTTTCAGATAAATGAATTCGCTTTTGTGTATTGCCGTACTCCGGCTTCATGGGGAGCAACATTCATTTATGAGCAGTTTAACGGATTATAATGTTAATGTCTCGGTTAATGGAAAGTCCTATTGTAAATGAAGCGTCTTAAAGTTTTAATAGGATTTGCCTGGGAATAAATAGCTTTTCATCGAAAGTTTACGCTGTTTACGAGAGGAAGATCCTGTATGGTTTCTGAAATAAGGTGTGTGTGTGTGTGTGTGTCTGTTGGTTATCTTAAGCAAAAGACCAATTGCAGTTTATGTTGAACTGCATCGAAGATAATGCGCAGGCCACATTCTAATTCGATTAAGGCAATTTTGCAATCAGAATGGGAATTAATCCCTTTCTTCCCGGGGATGTTTACTTCAGCTCCAATGATGTGTTGAAAACTTGGAAGTAATAATATATTCAAGAATTAGGATGAGTTGGATTCTAAGACGTGGATTTTGCGATGGTGATTATAAGGACTTCAATCATGGGTTTACCTCTGAGCGGCACTATTTTTCACACCATGGGCTAAATGTCCAGGTCACATGGCCCCCAAAGGCTCAGAGAAGGTTGGGGGAGGGAACCCACTGGAACAGCTGTTGGGAGACAGATGGTAGCCTCCCGTCAAGGCCATCCAGTGTGTTCTTTGACAGGCATCAGGGCATGGCTCTCTCGCACTCGGGGACACGGCTTAACGCCCCATCCAACGGACGGCGGTCTTTCCAAGCCCATCGGTGTCCCCTACTGACCGTGGGCAGGGGGGGGGGGGAATTTTGCGGAGATAAATCTTAACGCTGATTCAGCTGGGACTCGAACCTGGGAACTGCAGATTACGAGCCTGGTGCGCTACCGACTGAGTCCCCCCCGCCCCGGACTATAATCATGAAACTAATTTCAATAAGTATGATGGTTGATGATGGCCAAGTTAGTTGTTAAAATGATTAAAAATGATAATCGCAGCAGTGATTTTTTGGGTTGTTTTACACCTGAGCAGTTGGGGGGGGGGGGAAAGGAACCCACTGGACGGCTGTTTGGAGACAGATGGTAGTCTCCCGTCATGATCATCCAGCGTGTTTTTTAACGTGCACAAGTATGACTTAACGTCACATCCGACGGACGGCGGTCTGCTGCAAGAAAAACGCACCGTGGTTCAATATGTCTCCCAAATGCAAATTCATTACCCTACATATTGTTCACGTTATACAAGGGCCATTAGGAACATTATTAACGTTTTTAACCCGTTTTAAAAAAAAAAATTGTTTTCCCTCTTGTCTTATATCCGTCTATAGACATTCTGCTTGTTCGCATTTGGAAAGAAGCGAAAAATAAGTTTCGGATTAGACAGTGCTAATGAAACATTACGATTCGCATCTCTCGAATCTTAAAATGGTTTAATTTCTACAGTTATAGGATCCTACTGTTCGAAAATGCACAGTTTTAATGAATACGATCTATTCGTGAAAGGTATATTTGGCGGTACAGTGTGAGAGCGAAGTATATTGCTCACAAAAATTAGGGGATATTTCAAAATGAATATGAAGCGAAGAAATATCCCCTAATTTTTGTGAGCAGTATAGTTTATCGAGAGCAAAAATTTATTCTGTTACGTCCCATGGTGTTGGAATAATGTATTTTTTTCTTTGTTTTCATAAATAAATGAAATAATATATTTTTAGGTTAGTATAATATCCATTAGTTCGAATTTCCACCTTTAGAGGGTGTTAAATTCGGAAAGTAACGAGTTTTATTCTCTTTAAAAATGAGCATTGCATGTTCGCCAGAGTACCATTTCTTGACTATCACACTTTACTTCCAAAATTCCTCATTCCTATTATAAATAGACCGTTGGCAACGTTCATGTTGAGTTTAAGAACCATTTGGCATTTTTCACTTTTTTTTTCCACCTCTAGAGGTCGCTATTAAAGCTATTGGCAGATTCGGATAGCCTTGACGGGAGGTTACCATCTGTCTCCTAACTGTCCAGTGGGTTACCTTCTCCCATCCTTCTCTGAACCCTAGGGGTCCTTGTAACCTGGCCATTTAGACCATTGTCGGCACAAAACTGCTGCTCGGAGGTAAAACAACCCAATTTAAAAAAAATTAAATTTCTTACTCGTATAGTTTGTGCAGTACGTTCTGTTATTTTTCATCACACTTCAAATACTCTTGCTTACACTGAACGAAGCTGACATTTAAATTACTTTTATTTCAATTAATGTTGAAAGTTAATCTTGCCGAACGTAATTCTGAGCTTTTGTCGCTTGCAACAGACAACGATCCGTTTCCTGGTTTCGAAAATGTGTCAGCACAGCTCAAAAATCGTCGAATATTGCGAAGAGCCGATGTCATGAGATCCAGGGGCGGGGGTGGCTCAGTCGGTAGCGCGCCAGGCTCGTAATCTGCAGTTCATCCCGTCATGATCATCCAGCGTGTTTTTTAACGTGCACAAGTATGACTTAACGTCACATCCGACGGACGGCGGTCTGCTGAAAGTCGGTAGCGCGCCAGGCTCGTAATCTGCAGTTCATCCCGTCATGATCATGTCGGTAGCGCGCCGGTAGTCGCGCTACCGACATGATCATGACCAGGTTCGAGTCCCAGCTGGGTCAGCGTTGAGATTTATCTCCGCAAAATTCCCCGCCCTGCCCACGGTCAGTAGGGGACACCGATGGGCTTGGAAAGACCGCCGTCCGTCGGATGGGATGTTAAGGCGTGGCCCCGTGTGCGGGAGAGCCATACCCTGTGCAAGTTAAACAACACGCTGGATGGCCTTGACGGGAGGCTACCATCTGTCTCCCAACAGCTATTCCAGTGGGCCCCCTCTCCCAACCTTCTCTGAGCCTTCGGGGTCCATGTGACCTGGCCGTTTAGCCCATGGTGTGCAAAAAAGTGCCGCTCAGAGGTAAAACAACCCAACCCATGAGATCCATCCGATGTCGAATAAGAGTCGGAAGTAATTTAATAAATAGTCGATCAATAATCTTCTATCTGAGATGCAAAAAAAGAGTTTTTTTTTTTTTACCCCTGTGTGTGGGCGAATCCATCTTTTGCTCTTATTTTTCTTAAAGGGCTTAAGTGGTGAAATGTTTAGCGCAGAAAAAAAAACGATGAGACTGAAATGAGAGATCGTCTCACCACAACTAACAGATCGAACCGCTGCTAACCTAATAACAGCTTAAAAGGGTGGCTTAAAGCCGATAATGGTCAGCTGGTAAGGGAAGCGGAAAAATATAAACGGAGAAGGAATCCATGCGCTCAGGAAGTTTTTTCTCTTTACTTTTTTTTTTCGCAAGTGCTCAGATGATGAACGTGATGAAGAAAGGATGTGATAGACGACGTAATTTTTGATTCGTTGTTTATTCTAAGAGATAATAGCATTTTAAAACTTTAATTTATCAATCACATATGATGCGAAGTGACCCTGTGGTTAGCGCGCTTGGCTACTGATGAAAGGGAGCTGGGTTCGATTCCCGGGTGAGACATGGACGTTTGTGTTATCTTTCTGCTGAGTTGGGTTGTTTTACCTCTGATCGGCACTTTTTTTTGCACACAATGGGCTAAATGGCCAGGTCACAAGGACCCCGAAGGCTCAGAGAAGGTTGGGGGAGGGGACCCACTGGAACAGCTGTTGGGAGACAGATGGTAGCCTCCCGTCAAAGTCATCCACAATGTTCTTTAACGTGTACACCTTGGCTTTCCCGCACAGGAATCCACAACTTAATGCCCTATCCGAAGGACGGCGGCCTTTCCAAGCCCATCGGTGTCCCCTACTGACCGTGGGCAGGGCGGGGAATTTTGCGGAGATAAATCTCAACGCTGACCCAGCTGGGACTCGAACCTGGGAACTACAGATTACGAGCCTGGCGCGCTACCGACGGAGCCACCCCCGCCCCATCTTCCTGCTGAGGTCTCGCCTCCTTCGCAGATCTTCTCTATGGCGTATTGAACTGACTGGCTCCTGTCACTCCAATGCGTGAGGGGTAATTTAATTCTTTCTATTTATAAAATCATCTGAGAACTAAAATGTTAAGAACAAGTATCAAATGGAACGATCGAGGATTTTCTTTTGACTTTTCAAACCCAATATGAAAAAAAAATCTTTCGCAGAAAAAAAAACTTTAACTGTGAATAATACTAATATTAAACTTCTATCATTGAACCTCTCAGCGAGATATTCACCTTCAAGCGTTGCTTTGATAATATCAAAGATAATGAGGAAACAGTCTTTATAACAATGTACAGTCGCTAAAAAAAAATATCCGAACACTATGATTTTTTTAGAAATTAGTGCTCTGGCAACCGTGTCACGTGACACAAAGGTTGCGAGATCACTAATTTCTAAAAAAAAAAGTTGCCAGATTTTTTTTCTGAATTCTGCAATCAACCATAGTGTTTGGATATTTTTTTGAGCGACTCTACAAAGTTAAACAGCTCAACAAGCTTCAACTGAAATCCTAAACGCAGCAAAAAACGAAAAATTTACGAAAGAAATGAATTCGATGATAAAGTTACAAAAAAAACTGCAGAAAGTTATTTGAAAGAGCATTTATCGACATTTAGTGAAGCAAACGTTTATTTCTACCAGGCATTCCTGTACGTTAGAGAGGCCGCCGTCCATTGTATGGGAACGTTAAGTTACGACCCCTTGTGCAGAAACCATCCCCTTAACACGTTAAGAACTGATAGTAAACCGATTGTGGCCTCCTCTCAAGACTAACAGCTGTCGTTGAATCCTCTATGATGCTCTAAGCACCTTGGAATGTACGTGATCTATCTGGTCATTGAACCTATTGTGTGCAATCGAAAAAAAAAAGTAACTCTCAGAGATAAACTAAACAGCAAATCTTACATTTCCTCGCTCATGACAACAGATGATGAGATAGCAAGATTTTCTAGTGTTAGGAAACGATGATTCTTCTCTAACAAGACATCAGATACAGAAAAAGAAATGAAAACCCCAATTTGGCACTTCTGAATCAAAGAGAGAGAGGATGGCGGGAAGAGAAACGATCCTCAAGAAAGGAAAGTGACGGTCAATTGGGGGCGAACCCCAGGGGACGCAATTCGACAATACCCGTCTCCCGAGGATGCTACTAATGAAGGTGAAGTCAGCAACAAAAAGCCGATATCCATCTCCCGAGGGTCTTTGCCAACAAGACCACAGGGAGCGATCCTTCTGTCTCCTCTCATTGAATGAAGACGCTTTGGTCGAACTTTTGGACAGGGGGAACGACACTTTCACTTGAACTTAATCACGCTGAAGCAATCGTTTGCAAGTAAAGAAATTAACACTCTTGTTGCACAAACTATTCAAATTCGAGGTAAATATTATGCTCTATTGTTTTGCTGTTCAAATAGTTTCTTTCAACATTACATAGTAGGATCAGAGAAGCATCCGAACATCGAGAGCTGCGTTATTACAAGAGAAACTTGCAGAAGTTTCTTCGTATAAAATATTCAGCATGAGATGATCATTTATGATTCCACTTCTAGTTTCCTTGCTATATTTTTAAATCTGTTTTCGCATTTATTGTGCATTTTTATCCCTCTTTAAAATCGCATTTAACAAAACAAACTAGATTTTGTGTTAAATGCGACTATTCATCTAATGCAAATTCTTATTTATAACTCGCTTTTAAGAAAAAACAGTTTGTTTCCACTTTTTCATCGGGCTGCCCACTGCAGACATTCAACTATCTTTTTGATTTCAGAAATAAATCGAATGGATAGGTATTAATGAAATATTACGCTTCACATTTTCCCCTTATGCCAAATGTTTTAATAGTTCTCTCTAACGATGGAAAAAAAAAAATGTAGATTGGCAAAATATTAACGATATTGCAAACGCTGTATCCATGTTGGGATATTTCAGATTTTTGTGGTCTAGTATTGTCAAGAGATGTACATTGGTACCCATGGTGATGAAAAAACACAGCTTTTTTTTTTTAAAAGACAGGTAGAAAATTATTGTTTGTGCTTTGTGGGTACTAATCGACTATTACTATTTACATTTTCCGAATAATGCATTTTTATCTCCGCAAAAATTCCCCGCCCTGCCCACGGGAGGGGACACCGATGAGCTTGGAAAGGCCGCCGTCCGTCGGATGGGACGTTAAGCCGTGGTCCCGTGTGTGGAAGAGCCATACCCTGTGCACGTTAAAGAACACGCTGGATGGCCTTGACGGGAGGCTACCATCTGTCTCCCAACAGCTGTTCCAGTGGGTCCCCTCCCCCAACCTTCTCTGAGCCTTCGGGGTCCATGTGACCTGGCCATTTAACCCATGGTGTGCAAAAAAGTGCCGCTCAGAGGTAAAACAACCCAACCCGAATAATGCATTAGTTCGAATTTTCACCGTTAGAGGCTGAAAAAGACGATAAAAATGACACTTTATGGGAGGCTCGTTGCCAAAGAGAATATTCGCCAGAAGCGATATGCACTCTTCTAATTTTCTTGTGAATTTTAAACGTATTTCTGTTCGTAAACCCGCCCTGCCCACGGTCAGTAGGGGACACCGATGGGTTTGGAAAGGCCGCCGTCCGTCGGATGGGACGTTAAGCCGTGGCCCGTGTGCGGGAGAGCCATACCCTGTGCACGTTAAAGAACACGCTGGATGGCCTTGACGGGAGGCTACCATCTGTCTCCCAACAGCTGTTCCAGTGGGTCCCCTCCCCCAACCTTCTCTGAGCCTTCGGGGTTCATGTGACCTGGCCATTTAGCCCATGGTGTGCAAAAAAGTGCTGCTCAGAGGAAAAACAACTAAACTGTTCGTAAACAAAATAAATCAATTTTTATTCTACACTAGCTCAACGGCAACCGGCGATACTCGGTCTCACTTTAAATCTGTACATTTCGTTTTTCACTGCACTAAAGGTTAGTTTTGTAAGTTCTGCCTCCCCCCTCCCTCGATATTTTAGCACAGATTCAAAAACAAGAATTTCACAGCGTTGATCAGGTCGTTTGTGACGTCTGCGCGCGCTCTCATTGCCCGTGACTTCGTCGCAAACCATCAAGATTTTTATTTGGACAGAATTTGATACTCTGTGATTCCCGATGTACTGGACGGAACGGTTCAGAAATTAATATGCGAGTTCCCTCTGCCCTACTCTTTGTTGGGTTAAAAAAATCAGGTCCCTAGTTACAAAGGGACAGCTTAAAATAATAATGCCTTTAGAAATGTGGGGAATCTGGCAACGGCAGAAGATTCAAATGCTAATATGCTTCTTACGTTCACAGTTAGGGAGCTGTAAATGGCAACAATAAATTTGACAATTACAGTTTCCCGTAGGAATAGCAGAGTACTTAATTTTGTTTCTAGCAAACTCCCCTTTTGGAATTACGACTTCAAATTTTGCGATGCAACCCGGATCACAACCAGAAACATTCTGTGAAAATTTGACGGGTCTACCAAGATTTCCCGGTGAGTTATGACTGCCACAAATAAATTCTCAGACACCTTATTTTATTACTAGCTGAACGGTACTCAGCCCTGCTGTCCGGGTGTCACTTTTAATCTGTATATTTTTATTTTCACTGCACTAAGGGTTATTTTTCTAAGTACCAACTCCCCCCGACAATTTAGCAGTTTTTTTTTCAACAGGAAGAAATTTGCCCGCCGTTTGCTTGGATCGTTGTTGACGTCAGCGAGCTCTCTCATAGCCCGTGGCTTAGTTTCTGCGTAAGCTATCGAGTTTTTATTTCCATTACCACAGATTTTGCTGCCCTATGGCTCCCGTGATATTCGTCCGCACGGCCCAAATTTCCTGCACAGCGTCCCCTGTGTGTCCCAGTGATTTGTTTAAAAATCAGGTTCCCACTTGGCCCGTGGCTTCGTTTCTACACAGCTCGTGACAGCTCGTCTCTCGCGTTTAAGCTGCATATTTTGTTATTTCGTGCAGTAATGGCTAGTTTTGTGAGTATCCCCCCCCCGACATTTTTATCACGGTTTGAACACGAAGAATTTCACGGTGTTTCAAAGATCATTACTGACTCGGCGCGCGCTCTCAGAGCCCGTGGCAAACGATCGAGATATTTATTTCGTCAGATTTTGGCATTCTGTAATTCCCGACGTACTTCACCGAAAGGTCCCAAATTTCGTAGGCGGGTTCCCCCTTGCCGACCCCATGTTGTGTTAGAAAATCAGGTCCCTAGCTGCAATGAAACGCCTATGATAATAGCTTTGGAAATGTAGGGAATCTGGCAACGGCAGTAGATTTAAATGCTATTTTAACTCTTTACGTTCATAGTTAGGGAGCAATAAATGGTAACAATAAATTTTTTAGTGATTATCGTTTCCCGTAGGAATACCATGGTAAATACGTTTGCTTATAGCAAGCCCTCCGTTTGGACGTTCAACTTGCAATTGGGACCAGAACCAGCAATATTTTCTGAGAATTTGAAGCCTCCACGTCGATTTCCCGATGAGTTATGGCTGCCACAGACACATTGAACACAGACACACACACACACAGTCATTGCTGACTCGGCGCGTGCTCTCAGAGCCCGTGGCAAACGATCGAGATATTATTTCGTCAGATTTTGGCATTCTGTAATTCCCGACGTACTTCACCGTAAGGTCCCAAATTTCGCAGGCGGGTTCCCCGTGCCCGACCCCATTTTTGATTAGAAAATCAGGTCCCTACCTGCAATGGAACGCCTAAATAATGTTTTTGGAAATGTGGGGAATCTGGCAACGGCATCAGATTTGCAGCAGAAGAGTTAAATGCTATTTTAACTCTTTACTTTCACAGTTTGGGAACAATAAATGGCAACAATAAATTCGACAGCGATTCTCGTTTCCCGTAGGAATAGCATGGTAAATCTATTTGTTTCTAGCTAGCCCCCCTTTTGGACTTTCGACCTAAAATATTGGCACTACAATCCGGACCACAACTAGAGACATTCTCTGAAAATTTGGAGCATGCCCGACCCCATTTTTGATTAGAAAATCAGGTCCCTACCTGCAATGGAACTCCTAAATAATGTTTTTGGAAATGTGGGGAATCTGGCAACGGCATCAGATTTGCAGCAGAAGAGTTAAATGCTATTTTAACTCTTTACTTTCACAGTTTGGGAACAATAAATGGCAACAATAAATTCGACAGAGATTCTCGTTTCCCGTAGGAATAGCATGGTAAATCTATTTGTTTCTAGCTAGCCCCCCTTTTGGACTTTCGACCTAAAATATTGGCACTACAATCCGGACCACAACTAGAGACATTCTCTGAAAATTTGGAGCGTGTACGTTGATTTCCCGATGAGTTATGGCTGCCACAGGCAGACTCACAGACAGACCTTTTATTATATAGATTATAGATATTGTTCGCATTTGAATTTTGACGAACGTATGCAGACACTTCACAATTATACTCTATAATTGAATAACTGTTCTGCAACGAAGACCTAATTTTATTAAGTTATGCTTATTTTCAAAATGCAATATGTTACGCTATATATATATTTGTTCCTTATATGATAAAATACTTGATTCCTATGTAATGACTTTATATATCGTTAATACTTGGTTCATAGGTAATAATTTATATCGTTAATACTTGATTTATATGTAATGACATTTATAGTTAATATTCAATGTCGGCTCTCTTTTACAATTGTACCTTCTGCTCATAAGTTACTGTTAGCTTCGCGGATTTATTATTCTAGTGACCAAAACTGTAAATGTAACTATTATAATAATAAAAATGGTTATTATTACTATTTCCGTATCATTTCTCTCTCTCTGTATAACCTGGACAATATTTGAGTATCTTCTTGATTTCTTTTCGTATGCATTTCTTCAAATAAGAAATAGATAATTTTGCTGCCTCGATGGCGTAGTGGTTTGCAGTTGGCGTCGGATTCGAACCCTGACCCCAGCAGTGACACTGCAACTGCTGGCGTCAGGGCTCGCATGTTGTTTGTGTGCTGTGAGTTCTCATTGAGGCAGTGCTTAGCAGTGACTTTGGTGTTCATGGATCATGTGCTTGCATGTCCTGTACAAATTAGGAGTAATTTCTAGGATCCTTCTCAGTACTATGCGTTGGAAAAAAAAAACTGGAAAATTAATAACCTATGGATTAACCTAATATATACCCTATATCCTTTAAACTATGGATACCTCATAATTAAGGTAATATTCTTCGAAATATTCATATTTAATATCAAGCAATCACAAGTGAATCGAAAACCACTGTGAAAATCGTTTGAACGAATCTTTCAATAAAGTGGTCGAAAAAACACCTCCCAAGCTTTGATAACGAAATCGAGAAAAGAATGTGAATCTGCAATACGAGTTGGTAGTATAAAATAAATAGCTCGTAACAGAGTCAAAAGAAACTAAAATCTTATGTGGTGTGGCAAAAACACTTGAATCTTCATAAAATCATGCAAGGAAACATTATCTCATAACATATTCGAAAGAAAATCTCGGATCTATCATGATGTAGCGGAGGGAAAACCTCAACTATTTCATAATGGGGTCGAAAGGAAATATCTGATTTTTCATAAGGTGCTTTCACACTTGAAGAGCAATACTTCTTTCATTTGAAGAGAAAAACTTGAATCCTTCATTTGAAGAGCAAAACTTCTTTCATTTGAAGAACGAAACTTGAAGAGCAAAATTTAAATCTGTCACTTAAAGAGCAAAACTCGAATCTTTGGCTTGAAGAACAAATCTTGAATCTTTCATTTTAATAGAAAAACTTGAATCTTTCATAACGTGCTGGGATGAAAAACTTGAATCTTAATTAATAGAGCCGAAATAAAATTGGATCTCTCATGATGTGTGTGATGTTGCTTCTTCGTTTGTCGGTCTATTGGGACCACTTAGGAACGTCCCCTCGGTTCGATCGCAATACTCGACGGGTGAAAGTCTTTCGGAACAAAAATCAAATATTTTATCACAGTTGCTGGGACTCAATATTGAGGCTCCTCCCCAATAAATTGGTTCAACTTCAGCCTTTACTTTAAATAACGAATATTTATTGAACCTTCCAAACATGCTTTTGATGGACAAGGACATATGCTCAATTACATAGATTACAACAACACCAGCTTACTATGCCTGTTCAGCTGTATTCAAAGAGCCCAATGCCGTTATTCCCAGTCGGCATTTCCCAGCTTTACAAATCTACGTCTTTAAGCTGTCGTCCTACGACTGGCTCTCTCCTCCTCGTTGCCAAACCCTTTCTCTCTCCGCCTGACCATCTGGGAAGTCCCTTAGCCTCCGGGTTGCTTGTCAGCGGGCGAGCGTTTTGGGTGACCTCCGTCCCCCCGGGCACTGCTACTTCAATTACTCTCCAGATGCTGGGACAGAGGGCCTCCCACGTAGCATATGCCTTTTTGGTGAAATCCAAAATAATATACAAAACCCGAACAAAAAAATATTTAAAAAGGCCTCTAGCCTGACAATGTGTTTGAAAGAGAAATTTTAAGCGTTTATAATGTGGTCCAAAGAAAAATTAAACTATGTAATATGGTCGAAAGAAAAACTTACCCCTTTTACCAGAGGTCGTAGTTGATTGGAGGGAGAGTGGGATGAAAAACTTCGATATTTCATTCTTTTAGGATAAAAATATGGATCTTTCATGGAGTTGTCGGGGGGGGGGGGGGGGGGGAAATTGAATCTTTCATAATGTCGCCAAAAGAATTAATGCTTTCGAAATTTTATTCATGAAATTACACGTTTTTGCAAGAACTCGAATCTTTTATAATATAAGTGCAAAAATCTTTGCATTTCATAACAAATCTACAAAAAAGAAAACGAGATCTGAACCTTTTCTTTTTTAAAACGATTTTGACTCAAGAAATAAGTTTGGCGAAAAAATGAATTTTTACCATGAGTGAGAGTCGAATCCACGTCTCCCAGATATGTGGATTCGAGTCGCACACTTGTAAAACTCATTTTTTATCGTCAGAATTATTTCTTGAATTCAGTGTCCAGAAGTAAATGTGTCTTTACTATTCAATGATTCTTATATTTTGTCTGTTTTTTTTTTAGCAAAAAGCATAGGTTTTGGAACCAATATATCCTATCTGCTCTTTGTATACATTCTTCATAGGCATGTTTCTTTCCTAAATTATTTCTTTAAATTGATGTTTACTATTCATACAAGGAACGGAATGATTGATAGGATGATGCATTAGTCATCACAAATAAAACTTTTATCCTCACCAAAAAAACGCGTTGAATAATGCATCCTGTTACTTTAAAAATTTAATTACCTAAAAAATTCTCAGGATGATAAATTTTTTTCAGATTGTTTTGTTCGATTTTTTTCCTTCAATCCTTTCACTACAATATTTACCCTCGTGTGCAAGAACGGTCTTCACACTCGTCAAAGAGCAATGGCTACTTGGAACAGAGAATTCCTGAGTTCTGAACTTCCTCCTTCATGTTGAAAGTTTTTTTTCTTTGGAAATAACAATGACATCTTTTTTCTTAAGTATTTTTTTGTTTGGCTCTTGCAGCGATTACCAATCAGCAAAGGGCACGTGATTTATGCTTTCAAAGACATTCTCTTACAAGTTAGCTTTTTGATCCTTTAATTAAGGTTTTTTTGTGTGTTCTGGTGAGTGCTGCTTTTCTTTTATTCTCTCGTCAGCTCTTCTCATTATTTTGTGCTTTGTAACCAAGTTTCGTTTCCTTTTTTTTTGTCTGTATCGCAAGAATATAAGATTTTCTAACTGTGTAGAAAGTCTGACTACAGTTTCTATTTTGTTATGACTATTGTTGTTTTTTTTTAGCATTAAATGCTAATTAAAATACTTCGCTAACGATTAAAAAAAGCTTTATCCGAATAGATATCCCACGTTCTGAAACAAATTGGCAAAATATTTTTTCTTGATTTGAAAAAATTAATTAAACATATTTTGTCTAAGGTTGAAACTAAAATCCTTTGTAGTAGTAATTATAATACATAGGAAACAATGAAAACAGATCTTACAATCACCACACTAAATTACCTTCTAACTCAAAACATATTAGAGTTCGAATTTTCGATGATTTTAAAATTAATGAATTCGCTTAATCTACACTCTGCTCAAAAACGATCAATTACTTGACTTGAAAAGCACTCGCCTTCTAATTTTTTTGCTTATACTTCTTTAAAAAAACGGGGTATTTAAATAATTTCAACAGCTTTAATAACAAATGAGGACTAAATCGATAATCAATACCTAAGCAAATTTTTCTCCAAGTAGCTCATTTATCATGGAAGTCTGACAGGAATGTCACAGCAATTCATCACAGAGGATCCAGGAAAGAAGTGAGACCTCAGCAGAACGAAAGTGCAGACAACCGTGTTTTATTCAAGAATCGAACCCTGTTCGTTTTGTTCTGCAGGGAAATAAGCCAATCACTCTGGCGCGCTAGGTGCTGAGCCAATAGCAGTCTGGTAATGTGCAGTTCCCAGTTTCGAGTCCCATCTCTGCCAGTGTCGAGATTTATTTCCGTTAACCTATCTTCGACCAGAAGGCAGACACACCGATGGGCTTGGAAAGGTCGCCTCCGTCGGATGAGACGTTAAGCGTGGCACCATTGAAACAATAAGTGGGGTGAAACACGTCAGAAAAGAAAAAGAGGATTTATAAAATATGCAGCAAAAGCTAAAGAAAAATTCCTTAACGATAGAAATGTTAAAGCATCAATAAATGCATTGAAACAAAGAAAATAAAAACATTGGGCTGTGCTTCCTCTGAGTTGCAGTTTTATGCACAAAATTGGCAAAATGGTCAGGTGACGAAGACCCAAGTGCTCAAAAATGGTTGGGGAAGGGGATCAACTGGACAACTATTAGGAGGCGCCAAGGACATCCAGAGTGTTCTTTAACGTGCACAGAGTAAGGCTCTCCCGAACACTGCGTCGCCGCTTAATGTTCCATCCGATGGACGGATGTCTTTTCTCATTGAGGGCAAAGTTTAGAGAAGACAATTTCAACTTAGACACAGTTGGGACTTGAACCTCATATCATAATTTCCAGGCTCGTAATCTGATGTTAAGATTTTCTATACTGATCACAAGAATGCGATCAGATTTTCTATACTGATCACAAGAATGCGATCAGATTTTCAAACCTGATCACAAGAATGCGATCAGATTTTCTAACCTGATCACAAGAATGCGATCAGATTTTCTAACCTGATCACAAGGATGCGATCAGATTTTCTAACCTGATCACAAGGATGCGATCAGATTTTCTAACCTGATCACAAGGATGCGATCAGATTTTCTAACCTGATCACAAGGATGCGATCAGATTTTCTAACCTGATCACAAGGATGCGATCAGATTTTCTAACCTGATCACAAGGATGCGATCAGATTTTCTAACCTGATCAGAAGGATGCGATCAGATTTTCTAACCTGATCACAAGGATGCGATCAGATTTTCTAACCTGATCACAAGGATGCGATCAGATTTTCTAACCTGATCACAAGGATGCGATCAGATTTTCTAACCTGATCACAAGGATGCGATCAGATTTTCTAACCTGATCACAAGGATGCGATCAGATTTTCTAACCTGATCACAAGGATGCGATCAGATTTTCTAACCTGATCACAAGGATGCGATCAGATTTTCTAACCTGATCACAAGGATGCGATCAGATTTTCTAAACTGATCAGAAGGATGCGATCAGATTTTCTAAACTGATCAGAAGGATGCGATCAGATTTTCTAAACTGATCAGAAGGATGCGATCAGATTTTCTAAACTGATCAGAAGGATGCGATCAGATTTTCTAAACTGATCAGAAGGATGCGATCAGATTTTCTAAACTGATCAGAATTTCTAACCTGATGACAAGAATCCGATCAGATTTTCTAACCTGATGACAAGAATGTGATCAGATTTTCTAACCTGATGACAAGAATGTGATCAGATTTTCTAACCTGATGACAAGAATGTGATCAGATTTTCTAACCTGATGACAAGAATGTGATCAGATTTTCTAACCTGATGACAAGAATGTGATCAGATTTTCTAACCTGATGACAAGAATGTGATCAGATTTTCTAACCTGATGACAAGAATGTGATCAGATTTTCTAACCTGATGACAAGAATGTGATCAGATTTTCTAACCTGATGACAAGAATGTGATCAGATTTTCTAACCTGATGACAAGAATGTGATCAGATTTTCTAACCTGATGACAAGAATGCGATCAGATTTCTAACTTGATGACAAGAATGCGATCAGATTTTCTAACTTGATGACAAGAATGCGATCAGATTTTCTAACTTGATGACAAGAATGCGATCAGATTTTCTAACTTGATGACAAGAATGCGATCAGATTTTCTAACTTGATGACAAGAATGCGATCAGATTTTCTAACTTGATGACAAGAATGCGATCAGATTTTCTAAACTGATCAGAATTTCTAACCTGATGACAAGAATGCGATCAGATTTTCTAACTTGATGACAAGAATGCGATCAGATTTTCTAACTTGATGACAAGAATGCGATCAGATTTTCTAACTTGATGACAAGAATGCGATCAGATTTTCTAACTTGATGACAAGAATGCGATCAGATTTTCTAACTTGATGACAAGAATGCGATCAGATTTTCTAACTTGATGACAAGAATGCGATCAGATTTTCTAATCTGATCAGAATTTCTAACCTGATGACAAGAATCCGATACGATTTTCTGAACTGATCAGAAGGATGTGATCTGATTTTCTAAATTGATCAGAAGGATGTGATCAGATTTTATAAACGATGAGAAGGATTTCAGCGGAACACTTGTCTACAGTTTCCATTTTTTTATAATTATTGTTATTTTAATAAATTGTAATAAAAATTTTCTAACGACAGACCTAGCCACTCCTCGTTTCTTGAATGAAAAGATATCTGACTTACGTAAATGAAATGAAAATGGCCAAAACACTAGATGAGAAAAAAAATACTAAAGTATCTGTTAAATTTTAAATAATCGAACTCAGGAAATTTCAGAAATTCTAGTGTACAAGGCATGGAAAGCAGGTAATGAAATGAAAAATAGATAAAGATGTTCATCATTGAAAGCAAGAGAATGAAAATGTGATGTATCATTAAAATAGTGTCGAAAATCTCTCACAAAGGCTGAACAATGAGTTAAGATAACCGCGACGTATACGGAAACAGACAATAAACACTTTCACCTTCAGAATGTATCAAAAACAAGTCTGTAATGTTATGTCTTGGGATTTACAGTTACACACTAACGCCCTAAAACAGATGGCAAAAAGAATGAAATTTTCCAAAAAGTGGGAGAGCAAACAATTTCTTTCTAACTCATCAACGGCCAGTAAGTCCCTTCGGGTGTTTGTTAAAAAAAGAAGAAATCGAAACAATGAGAAATTTCGGAACTCATCAGCGATTTGGAGACCAAAACTTCCTTTATGTTGCAGCTATTATTAACTCGTGTCTTTTGAGAATTGTTCCGGGAACAAAGTAAATCGATTCTGTTTTTATTTCATCAAAGTCGGAAAGAAAACGCTCAGTTGTTTGCTCAATTGTTCTTAAATTGATTGCCAACAACGTTCAGAGTATGTTTTTGATGACTCTAAAATGATCGACTCCAAACTGCCAAACAATCGAGTTTATCGTTAAGGATTGAAAAGGACAGAAAGATTAGAGAGAAAAGGTAACTGCGGAATACTGATACTTCTTTTTCCAACTTCTTTTCAAATCGTATATTCCACCGAAAATGTACTTTCAGATGAAAATTCATAAGAAGTATTCCGTTCCCAATGTCAATGTGGTCGAAAGTCATTAAGTATTTGTCAACTTATTTTGCAATTGACGCTTGCATAAATGGTGTTCGAAATTCTTTTTCATCTGTGCGAATGGTGTTCGAAATTCTTTTTCATCTGTGCGAATGGTGTTCGAATTCCACAGCACTTCTTCACGATATATTCAGATGCAGCGACATCTCTACACATTGTCTTCAATTTCCATGGCACTTCTATGCATTGTCTTCAAATCGTATATCTCTATATATTATCTCTAAATTCTACTCCACTTCTATGCACTATCTATAAATTTCACGCACCTCTAAGTATTATCTCGAAATTCCATGCCATTCTATGTAGCATCTTCGAATTACACGCACCTCTCTGTATTATCTTCAAATTCTGCCATCTCTCTATGCATTATTTTCAAATTTCGCGGTATGTCTAAGTGCGCACATTCTGGGGCGGGGTGGCTCAGTCTGTAGCGCGCTAGACTCGTAATCTGCAGTTTGCAGGCATTGCATCTAGTCCTAGCTGAACCAGCACTGAGATTTATGTTCTTAAAACTCCCCGCCCTGCCCACGGTCAGTAGGGGACACCTATAGGCTTGGAAAGGCCGCCGTCCTTCGGATAGGGCATTAAGTTGTGGATTCCTGTGCGGGAATGCCAAGGTGTACACGTTAAAGAACATTCTGGATGACTTTGACGGGAGTTTACAATCTGTCTCCCAACAGCTGTTCTAGTATGTCCCCTCCTCCAACATTCTCTGTGCCTTCGGGGTCCTTGTAATGTCGCCATGTAGCCCATTGTGGGCAAAAAAATGCCCCAACAATTCCAAATGCTACGCCACTTTTATGCACTATCTTCAAATTACACGACATATATATGCATCATTTCCAAGTTCCACGTACTTTTACAAACTCTTTTCAAATTCGACTACGCCTTTAAACACTGTCTTCATTGCCGCCGCGCCTTTAAGAACTATCTTGAAATTCCAGGGTACTTTCACGTACTGCCATCAAATTCTGTCGCACCTGAAGCCGATCTCTTCAAATTTAGTGACATGCTATAGCTATGTTTTAAAATTTCGCAGTAAGTTCATGCTCTGTGTTTCATCTTCTGTCGTCTCGTTAAGCCTTTTCTCCAAATTCCTTAGATTGGTTATCCGAAGAAATAGCATGGTCCCAATTACTTCGGATAATCATTGCCTCAGTGTTTCGTATTTGGACCAGAAATCATCCACGGTAGGTGGACGAGTATAAGTTTTCATGTAGTCAAGGTAGACGAGTACAAAGCTTTCATGTAGTCGTATAAAACTATTTTTAAGTTTAATGCATAAAATTCTTTAAATATTTCATTTTGAACAAAATCGAAAAATGTTTGCTTCATATACAGTATATATATTCATATAAGAATAATCCTTTTTTGTTATGTGCTGTCATAAGCGTCTGTTTTAAAATACATAAAAAGCTCTGGACTGCGGAAGTATCGTAAGAAATAAAAATAGGATCGAATGCAAAATTAACTCAAAAGATTGGCACTATAGTCAATCACCATGTATATAGGCTTTGAATTCACATTTATATCATTGCATTCTGAATTCACATTTACATCATTGCATTCTGAATTCACATTCATTTCATTTACAGCAGAATCTGGACGGGTTGTTGCCCATTGGTTCTTGCCTATACATAAAATAAATGTTTGCTTTTCATTCATAGCATGACTTTTTTATTTGTTTTGTGTTTTTTGTATTTATACAATAATATTGTTATTTACTAAAACTAGATCAACATTACTTAAATGTTGTAAACATTTAAGTAAACTTAAAACCAAAAATCAAAAGTGCAACCTAAAGAGGTATAACAATACTAGCGGTACAACATCGTTTAATATACCGCATTGACTGAAAAATAAAAATCCCCCGTCAGTTTACAGCGTCTGAGATAATAGTAAACCTTGGACTCTGTGATAGCATCTTTTGCGAAGTAATGAAACAAAAGAACAGGCAAAGCGATATCGATCATAATATCAACGAAAGGCAGATGCAAGGGAAGTGATGCAGAAATCGGTGCCGAAACAAAGAGATAGTAGTATGCTTGTTTTGAATCGGAATGAAAGCCATTCATGCGACAAAATCCCATTACGGTAATCTGTATCCATATGCATCGAATCATATGCATTTTCTAGGAACGAATGATCAATTTGCCCGATTTGGGAAATCTGACTCTTGTGTCTTTCAATGATACTGGGACTCGCTACGATAAAACAAACTCTGATGATGATACTAGAGCTGTGGGATGTTTTATAACGCCATTACCTGGAAATATTATCTTAAAAATAACGATACTATTAAACAAAAAAAATCATCGCATTTAAGCTCGAAATGTAGCGCAAGGACACCTATTTCAAGAGCAAACGTCCGTGAACGAGTGATATAATGATAAAGAAAGTGTAACGTTAAAAGCATTAGTGAACGAGGTTCCCGTAGCAAATGCCGGTAATTAACGGCTATTTTAGGACATAATGGTTATTTAGAAATCTAGATCAATAATGCAATTAAGGGCAGGGAAGATGAGGTTTGAACAGAGAGGGGCTGCAGAAGCGTTTCTTCCATATGGTTCGAGATTTCAGGGACGATAAAAATATCTCCGATGCAGGGAATAAAAGAGACAGCGAAAAATGATGGAGCATTCAGAACAAGAAACTTAACATCCGATATTGAACGTGCTCTTTTAAATTCTCGTTAAGTAAATAAACAACCAACTCTTGAGTCGTAATCGATGCATTCTGATAAAAAAAGCGGAAAAAGGCGTGTTCTTTTGCCGCTCCTTTAATTTTATACGACTACATGAAAGCTTTGTACTCGTCTACCTTGAGTACATGAAAACTTATACTCGTCCAGCAACAACCGTGGATGATTTCTGGTCCAAATACGAAACACTGAGGCAATGATTATCCGAAGTAATTGGGACCATGCTATTTCTTCGGATAACCAATCTAAGGAATTTGGAGAAAAGGCTTATCGAGACGACAGAAGATGAAACACAGAGCATGAACTTATTGCGAAATTTTAAAACGTAGCTATAGCATGTCACTAAATTAGCCTACTTCAGGAAACTTTTAAATAAAATGAGATTTTTATTATATACACTGGTTCCTTGATTAACAATCGTAACTGGGTCCACGGAAAATATCGTAAAGCAAAATTATAGTTAATCGAGTGTAAGAAATAGGTGTTAAAGGCTTAATCCATTCCAAATTAAAAAATAACTTTTTCAGGGAAAAAGTGTACTGTATAATATACAGTATTTTACCATTTCATATTAGTAAATAAATACTTATATTAATATTGCCTAAATACAGCGTAATTAATATAGCAAATAGAAAAAAAAAATACATTTCCTTGAGTTGAAAAGATCGTTGCCAAAGGGGGTTGATGGAAAAGTTGAGGTTGGAGACACTTAAACTTTTGGAATTAGAATCATATTTCATAATAACTTCTGGAGATTCAGGTTTTAGAGCGCTGTAATTCGCCGGAAAGGAAAACTTGACTATAGAGTACTCTGATTTGCCGAAAACGAAAGCATGACTTTAGAGTTGATTGAACGAAAGCGTGACTTTAGAGTGCTTTTATTGGCTGAAAATGACTCCGAATATTATTGCACCGATATCGTTAATTGAGAATTTCATGGTTAATCAAATGCATGGGTTTTTTTTTTTTATCAGAGGCGCATCGTAAACAAAATATTGTTAATCAAAGGTTTCGTTAATCGATGCCACCACGGTATTTTTATTGTTACTATTTACGTTTGAATGATTTTTTATAAGTGAGTAAGGTTGTGTTACACCTGAGTGGGCCTTTCTACTCAGTTTTCTAAATCGGGGTTTTTCAAAATATGAACCACAAAGTTTGACACATTTAATTTTGACATTTCGTGCTGTAAATGTAAGAATAAAAATTTTGGTTTTAAAAAGAATTTATGCCATACAACATAAGCAGATTTTAACTTCCCCTAACTTGTGAGGCTTTTTTTTTAAAAAAGGAAGAAGATACTTCCCTACACGGCGGACGCAGAAAACCTAGAAATTATAGTAGGCTTTTCCTGGTTTTTCATACAAACATACAAACACACGTGGACACGCCCCTCTGGTCCTACTATTTTAAGAGGAATATATAAATATATGTAATTCGACTGGAAAGAACTAACATAAAAGAAACGTTGTTCACATAAATATCCAAATAAATACATATTTTATAATTTACAACCATATCTATTTAACACTAACTTCGATCCAATTTTGTTTTCTGAAGGATTCATTACAATTCCAGCTGGATTTAACAAAAGTTGAAAGGAATCAAAATTTTGTATACGAAAGTTGACTAAATATCATTTTTCCTCAATAATCATTGTGGACACCTCGTTGAAACGAACTGTAATGGTGTTTAAGTGACAAACATGTTAAATCAAATGTACAAATATTAAAATTCTGCTTAATATTGGTTGGTTAGCATTGTCGTTGACGTAGATTTTAGGATGCTTTTTCATTGGCCGAAATTGAAATTCTAAGACTGAATGTCATTGTCTATTGGAAGGCTTAGACTTTCGATAGACATAGACAGAGCATGACGTCATACAAATAAAGCTAACACTGGAAGAAGAGAGGCCAGAAAGTCATGTGATTCGGGCAAAAATCTAGGCCAGGACATCGGAAGAAAATTTTTCTAGGCTGGTCGGTGGGGTAAAGTTTTTACAGAGGGGTGTGTGCATAGTTTTAGCAGGGAAGTTAAAAATCAAATCTATGCTCAAGATAGAAATATTTTAGTCGAACCGTTAATTAAAGAGCTCCATTGTAAATATGCCCATCATGCCATACCTAATACAATTAAGGATGCCCAAAACAAGACGAAAAAATGGGAAACTTAGCATTGAAAATGCAGATAAAAAAAAAGTGTCCATAATAATAAATAAAAATATATTTTTATGCTTCCAAAAACAAAAGGAAACATAAAAAAAAAACATCTGACATTATTGAACATAAATTAGATTTTAGATCAATTTTTCCAGGGCAACTGTTTCTCTTGCTCTTCTTTCTGTCGACGCGCATGCGCAGTGAAAAGTTTGTCCTGGATGAGTTGTTTTGTGTGACCTCTGAGCGACCCTTTTTTTCCTCAAAACGGGCTAAATATCCAGGCCATAAGGATCCTCAAGGGGTCAGAAGGTTGGGGAAGGGGATCCTTTGGGCAGCTGTTAAGAGACAGATCTTACTTTCCCTTCAAGGTCATTTAGCGCGTTCTTTAAGTGCACAGGGTATAGTTTTGCTGAACGCGGAGCCCCGGTCTTACATCCCATCTGATGGACGCCGTCCTTTTCAAGCCCATCAGTGTCCCCTTTAGTTAGTGGAGATAAAGCTAAATTCTCACACAGTTGGGACTCGAACCTGGTGCGCTACCGACTGATCCAACCCCTGCCCGAAATCGTTAAAGAGCTTTAGGATTATCTGAGGTTTACTAACATGCACTGAATTTCGAAGATTCTACCACCTTTGCTCGAGGTAAAGAAGTCAAGATTCTCTGAATAAGGAGTGAAAAAGCAACATACCTTGATAAATAAATGCTAGCATCAAAGACAGAATGATGTGTAGTGACGCGATTATTTTTTATTCCTCGAGCCATTTCTTCTACCTGTGAGTAATCGTCTTTTTCTGTCAGCCAAACTATTCGTTTTCTTAGCTTATGTGAGAGGAAATGCTGCAGGCTAATCCGTTGGAGTCTCTTGAGTTCCTAGTTTCTGGAATATTTCGCGTCGAGAGTAATGGATTATTCAGAATAATTCCTCAGATTATTTAATTTTTAAGCGAGTATCATTCGCATTAAAAATTCAGTTTCTCTTTCATTTTCACGATAAGGAATGGTCAGTTCAACACAGCTTGCACATTCCGTTCAAGAGAGGTTTATGAAATTCTTTAAAAGAATTGATGTGAATATATGGAGTGCTAACAAGTTAGGTTGGTTTTTTTTTTTATCTCTAACGGGACTTTTGTGCAATGAGCTAAATGACCAGGTCACAATGACCACAAACGTTCAGTGTTTGGTAGGGGAAAGGGACCCACTGGAACAGCTGTTAGGAGACAGATGGAAGCTTTTCGTCAAGACCATCCAACGTGTTTTTTAACGTGCACAGGGTATGGTTCTCGCTGGACACGGAACCACGACATAAAGTCCCATCCGAAAGACAACACTCTTTTAAAGCTCACAGGCGTCCTCTTTTTCACCGAGGACAAGATAGGAGTTGAGATGAATTTCAACGTTAACAAAGTTTGGATTCGAACTGGGAACTGCAGTTTACGAGTCTGGTGTCCTACCAACTGAGACAGCCACTGCCCCCAAGGCAGCTGAAATGTTTAACAGTAGTGGCCGAGTGGTTAGCACGCTTGGCTACTGATCTAAGGGACCTGGGTTCGAGCCCCGGCGATGGGCTTGGAAAGGCCGCCGTCCGTCGGATGGGACGTTAAGCCGTGGCCCCGTGTGCAGGAGAGCCATACCCTGTGCACGTTAAAGAACACGCTGGATGGCCTTGACGGGAGGCTACCATCTGTCTCCCAACAGCTGTTCCAGTGGGTCCCCTCCCCCAACCTTCTCTGAGCCTTCGGGGTCCATGTGGCCTGGCCATTTAGCCCATGGTGTGCAAAAAAGTGCCGCTCAGAGGTAAAACAACAACAACAAAAAATTCGAGCCCCGGATTAGGCATGGATGTGTGTGTCGTTTTTCTGCTGAGGTCCTGCCATCCTCTCAGATTTCCTACTGTGGCATATAAACTGACAGGCTCCTGTCAGACCTCTGTGGCAAGCAGCTGCTTGAGGGGGTATTTATTTATTTTTTTTTATTTAGTGTTACTCATCTTTAAACAGGTTTGCCAGAACTGCAAAAATTATTAGACCAACTGCTAAATATATTATTACTTAGATAAATGGTTTGGTGTAACAAACAATAGCAAACCCAGAAAATTCTAATGGAAGAAAGGTGGTTGACGTACTTCAGTCTCTGATTTTAGAGGACTGATTTCAGAGAATCTTTCCATGTTTCCTCGAAGGGAAGATGGCAAGATTTTATGAATAAAAAGGCTTGGAAGGAGTAACATACTCTGATAAATAACATTTTATGAAGGTTTGATAAATTGACAAGGCAGGGGGAATTGGAACGCATAATCCTTCTCCCTTTGAGTATGTCACTGATGACAATTATTAATTGTATATTGATTAATGTCTGAAATAAACTTTCTACTGTTAATTATTCTTGCTTCCATACTCTTTAAATACTGAACGAATATTGGCGAAATTTAATATTTGGTAAACCTTGGCTCTTATTTTTCATTTTGTCTAAAAGCAGTACTGGTAATTTCAGGAATACTTGTTTAAAATGTCCCCAATCATCAGCAATCTGCTTTCATAATGACTAAGTAATCTATCATGGTAAACTTCGGATATCTGAGTTCTCTTTCAGAGAACTTCAGTGTTAATTCTTTTTAAAATTACCACAACATATCTTAAGCGTTAATTACAAGACACTGTAACAAGGTAATGGTCAGACCCAATTTCAGCTCCCCTACGCTACCCCGTTGTTCCTAACACAGCTAGCTCATTTTCTTTAAATTAATACCTAATCAATCATATTCTTATGAAACCCATCAGGTGAAACCACATTCGTGTACGTACACGAAGGTTGCCAGATCACTAATTTCTAAAAACATAGCTGCCAGATATTTTTTCTGAATTCTGTAATCAACCATAGTGTTCGGTTATTTTTTTGAGCGACTGTATTTATAAATATCCCGATGTTTTGAAATGAGTATTAGTTATTCTTAAATCATTAAGTTTACTTACGTGTAGGAGATGTTCACATTGCTATTGCGAATATTAATGACAAGACCTCATACATGTACAGGAGACACATCATTATCGACATCATCATGAGGATGTTTGTATCAAAATCACGAGATACATTATCATTATAAGGATGTTGGTATAGGCACACTCACAGAATACATTATCTGTATTAACATCCTCATCATTATATACTCATGAGACACATCATCATGATGAGGATTTGGTACAGATGCACACTCATAAGGTACATAATCATATCATCATCACATATAACAAACTCCTCATTCTGTGTCAGCGTTGAGATTTATCTCCGCAAAAATTCCCGCCCTGCCCACGGTCAGTAGGGGACACCGATGGGCTTGGAAAGGCCGCCGTCCGTCGGATGGGACGTTAAGCCGTGGCCCCGTGTGCGGGAGAGCCATACCCTATGCACGTTAAAGAACACGCTGGATGGCCTTGACGGGAGGCTACCATCTGTCTCCCAACAGCTGTTCCAGTGGGTCCCCTCCCCCAACCTTCTCTGAGCCTTCGGGGTCTTTGACCTGGCCATTTAGCCCATGGTGTGCCAAAAAGTGTTGCTGAGAGGTAAAACAACCCAACCCTCATTCTGAACATACCTGTACTTACTTAATGGAGGAGTTTGTTATAGGTACTCACAAGGTACATCACCATGACGAAAATGTTAGTTTAGGTACACATCATGATGAGGTACCTCATCATGACGAAAATGTTAGTTTAGGTACACATCATGAGGTACCTCATCATGACGATTACCATCGTGAGGACGTTGATACACACTCATGAGATACATCATCATGACGAGGATGCTGGAACGGTACACTCGTGAGCATGATCATGAAGATGTGGTATCGTACAGCATGATCATGAAGATGTTGGTATGCGCATGAGGATAACTTTATATGTACAACGTGACGTTTGATAAGACTGATATTGATTTCTGAAATACCACCGATATGATTTCGAAATGATCGAAATCTGTGAAGCGAAAAAGTAATTGCATCAAATTTTTGTACTTTAATCACAATGACTCTTATAATGATGCATAAAAATACCTTGGTGCGAGCACGAATAGAAATGGCTGAGGGATACCATTTGGGTCCATGTGCTAAGGTTCTATTCCTGAGCCTACTCATCAATTAAGGTCAATCCATCAATACAGATCCGAAAGATGTCGGGGATGTTTGGACTACATTCCGAAAGATGTTGACAGGGATATTGGGATGCAGATTTCCGAAGAAGTTGTGAATGTAGACTAAATACAATACAGATGGATGAGTTTCCCTTGTAAAAAACCTAGTACATGTTTGCAATGGAGTTGAATGTGAATCAATATAATTCAGATGCAGAAATCTATACTGACTGCAAAATTCCAGGTATGAGGCAGATGCAGAGTAATGCGTTTTAAATTCCGACCTGATGTAAGCTAATAAGTTTTCGATGCGGAGAGGCCGAAATACTGAGAAGACCTCCCCTAACCGAGAATCCTATAAATAGCAGATATTCCATTGCAAATATTCCAACTGCTTCTGAAGCAGCAGCAAGCGAAGGAAACCAATTACTCTCAAGTCTCGAGGAATCGATCTGACGTAGTCTTTGGCCCATCTTCTTAAAGGTCGACTTCTTGACTTTATCGATAGCACGTGTCTGGTTTGGGGTATCAAATATCCATCGCAGTTGGGTGGAAACAAATGACTCGAAATCATTCTTCTTGGCTGGTCCCACTTTTATCTTCGGTAAAGGAGAAGTCATCTTTAGTTGATTTCTTGGAATGTTGATCGGTCGAAAAAATAAGTTTTTTATCGGAAGGAAAAGGCTTTTTTTTATAAACAAAACATTCACTTTTTTAAAAATATACACCTTTCACACTGAACGTTACAGTTGTTTAATGCTTGTGGTAAGTGCTAAATCACATTACATGTACTCTTTAACGATGGAAATTCAAATTAATAGGAGGTTAAAAAATGCAGGTCGTGTTATGTCATTAGCATCTTTACAATCTTAAAACCAATTTGTCGTTTATTTTTTAAACCGAAATAAAAATGAAAGAATGAAACTGGAGAATGTCATTTCTGGCGAATATGGGTTGGCTTGTTTCACCTTTTTGCACACAATGGACTAAATGACGAGGTCACAAGGACCCCGAGGGGTCAGAGGGTTAGGGGAAGAGGACCCACTGAACAGCTGTTAAAAGCCTCCGGTCAATACAATCCAGCGTGTTCTTTAACGTGCACAGTGTATGGCCATTCCGCATACGAGGCCAGAAGTTAAATATCCCATCCGATGGACGGCGATCTTTCCAAGCCCATCGGTGTCCTCTACAGACCGAGGGCTAGGCGGAGAGATTTGAGATAAATCTCAACGCTGGCCCAGGTGGAGCGAATGGGGGATGCTCAATTTCAAAGAGACTGAATTTTTTCATTTTGCGACTAAGATAAAAAATTCGAACTAATGGGTATCTGGGAAAAGGGAAATAATTTTATTTGGCACCTATAAAAACAAGAGATAAATGAAAAATTCTTTTTAAGTGAAAAAAAAGTTGCATCCCTTCCTACTAGGGTTAAGGGGGGCAAATTCCTGCGGTCAGTGTAAACCCCTTGTCCATCACGTGCCGCTCAGAGGCAAAAGAACCTAACTTGTCCACATCACACCTCCAAAATTTAATATTTGTAGCATAAATAGATCGTTTGTACAGTCGCTCAAAATAGTATCCGAACACTATGATTACAGAATTCAGAAAAAATATCTGGCAACGATTTTTTTTAATAATCACTGATCTGGTAACCTTCGTGTCACGTGATTGACACGAAGGTTGATAACTGATTTCTAAAAAAAATCGTTGCCAGATATTTTTTCTGAATTCTGTAATCGACCATAGTGTTCGGATACTTTTTTTTTTGAGCTACTGTAATATCAGTTTAAAGTCTGGTCATTTTTTTCAACTTTTTCAAATGCCAGAGCCCAAATCCGAATGCTTTTGGGAGATTCGGAAAGTGCCAGTCTTGATTTCAATGTCTATGCAACACAAAACTAATTTTTCATTTATCTCTAAAAACAAAAGTTGAATATCTACAGACGGCTAGACAGACGAAAAACTGAAAACAAAAATCTTTTTTTTTTAATTAAATAGGAGTTTAAAAAATTTCGAAATTCCAGAAAAGTACACTACCTGACCGATTTGTTATGAGTACTAAATTGCTATGAAACATATCAATGTAATTAAACCCTTTTAACTGAGGAAAGTATTCTACGTGACTGCGATTTTTGGGTTGTTTTACCTCTGAGCGGCACTTTTTTGCACACCATGGGCTAAATGGCCAGGTCACATGGACCCCAAAGGCTCAGAGAAGGTTGGGGGAGGGGACCCACTGGAACAGCTGTTGGGAGACAGATGGTAGCCTCCCGTCAAGGCCATCCAGCGTGTTCTTTAACGTGCACAGGGTATGGCTCTCCCGCACACGGGCCACGGCTTAACGTCCCATCCGACGGACGGCGGCCTTTCCAAGCCCATCGGTGTCCCCTACTGACCGTGGGCAGGGCGGGGAATTTTGCGGAGATAAATCTCAACGCTGACCCAGCTGGGACTCGAACCTGGGAACTACAGATTACGAGCCTGGCGCGCTACCGACTGAGCCACCCCCGCCCCATGTGACTGCGAAGTCCTATAATTAAGGTCATGGTGGAAAGCAAAATCAAATGTGACAAAGGTAAAAGGCTGATCTGACTGACTTCTAAAGGGAGCTCATCGTTTGAGCGGGATGATCAGGAGCACCCTTTACGAAGGTTATGAAATTTAGCGGAAAATCACAGGCACAATATTCCAATTGTATGGAAAATGGCAGTGGTGGCAGAAAAGTCTGCCAGTGGTGTAAATGCGGAAAGAAAAAGTCTGAGAGACAAGGACAGGCGTTTGTTGGAGGTAAGATTTGAACGGCAAAACAGAGCTGCTACAATTCATTGGCTGAGAAATGACTGTAAGCGCAGAGAATTCAAAACTATGAAAATTGATTAACTATACCATGATACGTAGGACAAAGTATTAGGTAGGTGTTCATAATATTTTGGCCAGGCAGTGTATTGTTCCTAACTTTCGTGAAAACAATTTGATAACGGAATATTTCTTTGCGTCGTTTTCAGCTTTTGAATACAAGCCTATTATTCAGTTGAATAAATTAACATTCGAGAACGAACAAACGTTTGAAACTCATTCAATAAAAAGCATTTTGAACGATTTTCAACAAAAGACTTCTTTTCTGCGCTTTCCTCCTGTCACGAGCTGATCCTCACAATCCTGATCAGCAGACTTGCTGCAAAGGTCGAGTTCCTTCTGCAGTCGAAGTGTTTAAAGGAAGGCTGTGGATTAATGATCGTGCATCGCCATTGTCCTAAGTCCTTTCCGTAATCTCGCAGCTTCATCAATGCTTTCAAAAAGCATTCTGGACAATCCCGGAGAGAGGGAAAGTGCTCATCTCATCACCTGACTTCCATAATGCATCGAGAGCTTCCTCTCTCCTATTGTTAGCCGGGCTCTGAGGATTAGGACCCTGGACGAAATTGCGCTTTTGCTTTCCTTCGGATACTTTAACCTGGGATGCAGAGGAGGAGGAGGAATAGTTGCGATCAAGTCAAGATGTCCGAGTTTAAGCTTCACCTTAAAAAAGACAAATATCATCGCTTCGCTTTGCTTGAGGAAGAAGAAATGAAACGGAAAAGTAATTAGTTTGAGAGAAGAGGAAGAAGCAAAAGAGAAAGGAAGACATTTTCGGGAAAGTGATGTTTTCTTTTGATGTCCCAATACTAGAGCGGGAGTGGTAAATCCAAACTTAGCGAAGAGTCACTAGAATAAAAAACAGAAAAAATTCTCTGTTTAAAAAAGAAAAACTTACATTTGTAATTAGTAATGAAGTGGTAAAAAAGAAATCTATATTTTTAAGCTTTAAAGAAATTGTTTAAAAAACAAAATTATACATATAATAATTATATTTAGTGGTAAAGAAGCTCGGAAATGTCCGCGCAAACATGGACCTGATGAATAGTTAGCTGAGAAAATTAAATACGAACCGATGACTTCCTGATAACCTACCAAGTGCTCTCTATCAGCCGAGCTATCGCAGCTAAAACTATGCAAAAATGTATATATTTGTTTAATGAGTATTATGAATTTATAAAATATTTTAGTTACGCACCTCTAAATGTTTGGTTAAAAAAGTGTAATAAGCTAGATTCAGTATATTAATGGTTTCTTTTATGAGACTCAAATTCTTTTGAAATAAGCAGTGAGTTCGCCAAACATATACGAAAGGCTACACTGCAAAGCCAACTGCGTTTTGAGATATTCTAGAAATAAAACTTAAACAGCGTTACTCTCTGGTTTTGTATTAAAATGATTTCCAAAATATTTGGTCACCGGAGCAGGATCCCGAATATTTTAGGCTCCTCCCCAGGGAGAGCAAATATTTTGGGACCAATATTCATTGTCCTTAATATTCTTGGAGCAACTCAAGATCTTTCCTAATATTCCGGTCATTATCCTAGGGATCCAAATATTTTCTGAGTACTTTCCCAGGAACCAGACTATTTTTTGAAAACCCCGATTATTAAACTTTCCAGGATCCCAATTATTTCTAGAGCACTTTCTCAAGACCTAAATGCTTTTGGTACACTTTTCCCGCATTCCGAATATTTTCGGAACATCTTCCTATGACCATAAATGTTTTAGGGAGATATTTTCAGAATCCCGACTATTTCATCGGCCATCTTCTTAATGATTCCGAATGTTTTTAGAAACTTAGGACCCTGAATGTTCTGTGGTAGCTTCAAGACTCCAGTATTTTTGGGGCCACCTTTGCAGGACTACGAATTGTTTTGAAGCAACTCAAGATTCCGAAACACCTTTTAAATATATTTTTGTTGTCATTCCATTTTAAAATTGTCTTCTTATCGCGTTTTTTATTTCTGCGCGGTACTATTTTTGTACACAATGGGCTAAATGACCAGATCACAAGAATCTCGAGGGCTCAGAGAAGGTTGGGGGAGGGAACCCACTTGACACCAGTTAGGGGACAGATGGAAGCCTCCCATCAAGGCCATCTAGCCTGCTATTTAACGTGCACAAGGTAAGGCTCTCTTACACACACAACCAAGGCATAACGTCCCATTTTGACGGACGGCGGCCTCTTCAAGCCCATAGATGTAACCGAAGGCAGGGTGGAGAGCGTTGCCGAGGTAAATCTCAATGCTATACCAGGTGGGAATCGAACCTGAAACTGCATTTTGGTTGAGTACCGACTGGCCTTTTTCTCCCAAAGAATATTGTTAGGTGGGGGAGAGGAGACCAGGTAAAGAAACTTCGAACCAGCGCCAGGCTTCATCTTGCTACTCCAATGACTCAAAATGACAAAATATTAATAAAAATAATAAAGATGCTTAATCCACACTTTTAATTCGCACATTACTTAATTTACATCTGCAATTCGCACACTGCTTAACACCCACCTTTAATTCGCACACTACTTAAACTCACACTTTCAATTTGCACACTGCTTAACTCGCGCTTTTAATTCGTCTTCCACTTAATTCATACTCTTTAATTCACACCTTTAAATCGCACACTACTTAATTCGCATCTTTAATTTGCACACTGCTTAACACATACTTTTAATTCGCACACTACGTAACTCACACCTTTAATTTGCACACTACTTAACTCACATTTTTAATTCGCCTACCACTTAATCCATACGCTCTTTAATTCACACCTTTAATTCACGCACTACTTAAGTACACCTTTAATTATCATAATGCCACGCATGAAATATACGGAGAATTATTCCACTTACAGGAGAACAGATAAATATGCAGTTCAAGATGCCAATAGAGCTATATCAAATTTAGAAGTAACGTCTTTGAAAAAAGAGAACTTACGCGTCTAGGAATTTTTCAATTCGTAACAATTCTTTTAAAGCAAGTCTTTGTTCTGTAGACTTTTATTTCATTTTGCTTTCTGTTTGGGGGAAAAGAAGAAACTCTCCCTTTTGAATTGGACCCGGAGCCAAGTGTCCCTGATTCTGTTTCATATATTAAAATGTTGTACTATATATTTCATAGGAAACAAGGGCTCTCGCCATACCGGCTTCCCGCCGTTCTTCCAGAGTCGCTCTAGGGAAATGAAAGTTTGCTTAACATCGAATTCTTTCTCGTTTGTCTTCAAATATTTTTTATTCCGTCTTTGCTCTGCTTAAAATGATTACACAGAGTCGGAGGGAAACGCTCTGCAAGGAAGTCCAAATCCAGCTCTTTATGCACTTGATAAAGGGAGAGAATTTAAAGAATCAATGAACTCGTACGGTTCGTCTCGAATTGTTTGTCAAGAAAGTCAATGCCTTTGCATTCTCGCAAGATTGAAATAAAAGTGAGTCTGTTTTGATCGTGTTGTTGAAAGTCGGGACACGAAGCAGTAACGGTAAACGTTCTCCGTCCTTTCTCTACAAAAGAGACGGAATTTTTCGCTTGGCTTGTCCTCAGTTTATCCGCTCAACCCATCCACGTGACTTAATATAAATGCGATTGCGAAACGGGGCTTCCAAACTCGAGGCTAAACTGAAAGCTGACATCACCTCTTGTTGCCAAAAGAAAACTACCCCCATACTATGGGCGAGTTTAAATTTCGATCAAGCGCGTCTTCTAGTTCCGATGGAGAAGATGCGGCGCCCTTCTTGGATGGGGCTCCCTTTTTAAGGACGATTTGAAAGCAATCTTATTCTTTCCCGCTGAGCTCCAGAAGAAGAAAGTCCAGAGAAAAGAAAAACTCATTCAGAGGTACGCTTTTTTTAAAACCCGTGATGACATGGGGATGAGTTTTCTTTGAAGTGGTTGGAAGAGGTCCGATTGAAGGAAATGATAGATTGAAAAATGAAATAACTTTCTTAAGAGAGTGGGGGAATAAAAGTATCACTTGGCAATCTAAATGTGGTGGGAAACAGGAAAATATCGGTTATGAGAAATACTGGTTAATAGAAGGGGGCTTTGAAGGCGAGGAAATATTATTTGGGGAAATTGAGGACAGAAGCCGCTAAGGTGACTGGGAAAGATGGAGATTTTGAGAACAGAAGAGAACTTGAAAGCAAGAAATATTGGTTAGGAAGATTTAAGAATAGAAGCGCTTGGGAGACCGAGAAGGCAAGAAATATTGGCTGGGGGGATATACGAACAGAAGGTGTTTGGGAGACCGCGAAACAGAATATTGACTAGGGAGATTTATGAACAGAAACTGGAAGATTGGGAAACAGAAAATATTGGGTTGTTCTACCTCTGAGCGGCATTTTTTTTGCACACAATGGGCTAAATGAGCACAGACTCCGAGGGTTTAGAGAAATTTGGGTGGAGGGGACTCTCTGGACAGCTGTTGGGAGACAGATGGTAGGCTCCCGTCTAAAACATCCAGCGTGTTCTTTAATTGCACACGAAGCCATGACTTTGTCCCATCCGACTGACGGCGGTTATTCCTAGGTCATCGGTATCTCCTACTGACCGAGGTTAGGACGGGAGTTTTGCAGAGAGAAATCTCGAAGCTGGCTCAAGTGGGATTCGAACCTGGGAACAACATTACGAGCCTGGAGTGCTGCCGACTGAGTTACCCTCGCTATTGAAAAATATTGGCTAGTGATATTTAAGAATGGAAAGGAGTAGGAAGATCCAGGACTTTCTGGTTTTAAGTTCTCCTAGCTAGTAGTTCCTGATTTCAAGCAGCCTTCTATTCTTAAATCACCTGGAAAGCAGGGAACTTTGATTAAGAAGATTTAACGACAGAAGGGGCTAGGGAGAATGAAAATCGGGGAATATTGGCAATGGATACTTATGAACAGAAGGGTATAATAATAGGGGTAAAATGAAGGAGGTGGGAGGCTTGAGAACAGAAGGTATTAGCAAGGGGAAGTAGGAAGCAAGAGAACATTTGCTAGGAAAATTGAAACCAAAAGATTACTGAGAATTGAGGGTGGGAAAATATTAAGTTCCTATCTAGAATGGGACTGGAAACAACTAACTATTGGCTATGGAATTAAAATTTTCTGAGAGAGTACTGACCGAGAAGCAGAAAGTTTTTGGCTGAATTGTATTATCTCTGAAATTATCTAGGAAGCTTGGGAATTAGGGCAATACTGGTTAAGGAGACACGGAAGCAATGAGTCATTCCTTGACGAACTTGATAACAAGAATATTAGCTAATGGAATTGGGAAACGAGGAATTTGTTTAGGAAGAGTGGGACTTAGATTTTTGTTTAGTGGGACTCGAGAACAAGAAAGTATTTAGCTGTAAAGGATGAAAATAAAGGAAATATTTCAGTGGGAAACGGAATAATAGAGAAAAGAGGAATAGGTTTTCATTAACAAGGGAGATTTGCAAGTAGGGCATTATTGGTCGAAGGTTGCGAAGAAGGAGAAATTGTTTTGGAAGGATGTTAAACAAAATGTTTCTGACTAAAGAGACTTGAGGATAAGAGTATTGTATGGCAAACAGGAGGTTATTGGTTAAGAGGATTGGGAAGCAAAGGAATGTTAGGGAGACTGGAAAGAAAAGGGATATTTGGGTAGAGAGACAGAGAATATGTTGGATAGGGGAGGAAAGCAGAGAACGTTTGACTAGAGAGAGTTAGTATTAGTTAAAGGAATGCGTGTCAAGGGAAAGATTACAGAAGTTTCCAAGCTCTGTACTATTTATCCTAGGGGAGTTATTATGCCATGGGAATGGTAAGTATCAGTCCTTTAGTTTGCTGTCTTTAGTTCACATTGTTTTAATGTATAAATGCTTGCACACAATTCGCTCCGTAAATTTCCGATGTGGCTCTCTTGCGAGCTCCATTTCTCATTTTAACACCGAAACGTGGACAGAGAAAGAGATTCCGAAAAGATATTTGCGTTGTATCGTACTCCACGTTCTGTAAAATTTTAATGAGTGCCAAGTTCAATCTCTATTACGACTGCCTTTTACGACGCTAAAGTCGCGCAACCTTCGCGACACTCAAAGCGTAAAGCTGCCGTGCCACGCTATACAGAGATTACGACGAAAGTTAAGAGGTCTTGAGGCACAACTTCGGTACTAGGAGATGGCGTACAGACGCCATTAGTGCATTGTTAATCCCTTCCTATCTCTGTAGAGTTGTTGCAGGAATTCTAAAGCTGGTCTAAATTAATGATTCACAAGGAGAAGGCTCCGAGGAGGAGAGGCCAGATTAATATTTCTGCTCTGTGCTGGCCGCTCACAGTCGTTCTAAAATCATCTTTATCATCTGTTGATGAGCAGAGGGGAAAAGGCCAAGTCTTGCATTTTGCAGTCTGCAGCTGAGAAATTCGGATATATCCGCAAAAGTGTTTTCATGTTTTCCATGCTAGGTGAATGGAAAGCTAAACTCGAAGCTAACTTTTGAATTGTGTTGGTTGTTTTAGCTTTTTAGTTGGTTTTTAGCACTTTTTTGCGCACAAGTTTCTAAATGGTCACAACAGATCATCAGGAAAGACCTCAAAAGATCAGAGTTGGCAAGAGAAAGGGTTATAACTATTTGACGGAGGTTTCCACCTGTCTTCTATGTCATCCAGCGTGTTCTTTAACGTGCACAGGGTATGGCTCTCCTACCAATGTGGCGACGACTTAAAGTCCCATTTAACACACATTCAAAACTCACGTGTGTTTTCCGTGTCGAGGACAGAGTGAGGCCTCAATAACAGCAAGTCAAAGTTGGACTCAAACCTGGGAACATCAGATTACGAGCCAACGAGCTACTGACTGAACTAATCTGGCCTATGACTACATAGAATTAGCACGTGTGCTGTGTGATTCCTGCACACGGAGCCAGAAAGTGGATCCGGTAGCATTCGTCTTCCCCCTACCACACACACTGTTGGTTGAAACCGTCAGGTAAGGCCATACGATGCACGGCCACGATGACGGCGACTCAAGGCCATACGGTGTGTCTCCATGGACGGCAGCTTTTCTAAACCAAGGTTTGTGAGACGGATCACAGTATGGGGAAGTGAAGATAATACGGTTTGGATACTGCTAACTTGAAGTGACGAATTCGGTTCACTTTATATTATTGCTGCCGGGTTGGCACTGAAAGCTCATAATTTGTAATTTCCAGGTTCGAGTCCCAAATGCTTTGAGAATTTTCTCTGCTAATCGCCCACACTGCCTTCGGTGAGAACGATTGGGCTTCGAAAAGTCTCCTTCCGTCGGATGGGGACATTAAGCCACGGCTCCGTATACGTGAGAGCCATACCCTGTGGACGTTAAAAAACATGATAGGACGCCTTGATGGGACCTGCCCAGTAGGTCTTCTTTCCCCAATCTCCTCTGACTCTTTGGGATCCTTGTGACTTTGTCATTTAACCCATTGTGTGGAAAAAAGATCCTCTCGGGGAATAAAATCATTCAACAGCCAACTGAGATTTGCGTCCTCGACGACCTTGACCTTTTCTCCAACCCTCGCAATCTCTCAAGTATCGTATCGCCAGTTGTTTTAAAAGAACCAGCAGAAGATGGCATTACTCTTCACATTAATCTAATTTCGAGTTGGCAGTGTTCCCAAAGAGCAATGGGATTTACGTCCTGGTGATCTGTTGTCAGATCTGAATCAGTCAGCGTCATATCTTTGTTCGCTTGCCAACTTCGTCAGAAACCTTAATTAGTGGAGCATTTCCCACGATTCGTGCTCTCGAAGTAACCATGGAGGATCTAATTAGAATAAGGAACTAACAACAGAGCCGAAAATAATGAAGATGAAGATGATCTCTGTTGAGATCATGCAACAGAAAGAAGGCGTGTAAAGAGAGTAATAAGTAACCAGGATTCAAGACCGCATCCAAAATTGTTTTAAATGTGTATGTGTATAAAGCCAGTGTTGGTAACCATGTCACAATAATAAAGTGGTTTGCGAGTAAACAGGAATTTCCATTTGGAGAATAAAAGGCTAGGCTGTTTTACCTCTGAGCGGCATGTTTTTGCACCCAGTAAGTTAAATGGCCAGGTCACAAGGACCCCGAGACCTCAGAAGATTTGAGGAAGGAACACACTGGGCAGCTGATAGAACACAGATAATGCCTCCAATCAAGGTCTTCCGGTTTGTTCTTTAATGTTCACAGGATATGTCTCTCTGGCATAGGAGGAGACCACTTAACGTCCCATGCCACGGACGTCGGCCTTTCCAAGCTCATTGGTGTCCTCAACTGACCGAGAGCACGACGGGGAGTTTTGCGGAAGGAAGAGGAAGAAGTGTAATTTTGAACGACTGTACAGTCGCTCAAAAAAGTATCCGAACACTATGGTTGATTGCAGAATTCAGAAAAAATATCTGGCAACGATTTTTTAAAAAATTAGTGATCTGGCAACCTTCGTGTCACGTGACACGAAGGTTGCCAGATCACTAATTTCTTAAAAAATCGTTACGCAATTCAGAAAAAATATCTGGCAATCAACCATAGTGTTCGGATACTTTTTTGAGGGACTGTACACTGTTTGGCAAGAAAGTAAGAAGACGAATGAAAATATGCAGCACGAGTATCGTTCCGTGAGAGGCCGCTATAGAGGCATTGAAATTAAAGGTCCTGTACAGTTAGAAGGTGGCCATCTCGATGATTCACTGCCATTGGTTGATTGAGTCACGTGGTTTATGGACGCCATGTTTTGTCGTGCCGTGAGACGAAAGTCTACGAGTTATGAGTGTACCAAGTTAAAACTTAGTTGTTAAAGTGTTATACATTTCTACCACTTTTTTTGTCTATAAAAGCTGTCATATTTTATGAATGCCTCACTGCGCTGCATTTGGGTGTAAAAATTCACTCAAAGAATAAGTTAATGAATATTTTTTTCCGAGAAACTCTATCAGAAGACGGCAATCGGCTGCAAAAGTGAAACGAGCTAATAGAAAACCAACAAATTTCTTTTAAGATTCGTTTGAAAAACGAACTAATATTTTCACTTTGTCGTCTGCCTATGCCAATATTTGTTCGTCTGTCTGTCCGCCTCTCTGTTAACTGTTGTCTGTCCATCTGTCTGTCCATCTGTATGTCCGTCTAAAGACAACTTTTTTTTATTTTTAGAACTAAATGAAAAATTCTTTTTGGGTTGGATAGGTGTCGCACAAATATTGCGATTAGCAATTTTGAAAAATTACAATAGCTTTAATAGCGCCCTCTAGCGATGGGGAAAGATGGAAAATGTTAAAATTTCAAACGAATATTCCAAACAAACAATTTAACTGGAAATCTGAAATTTTGGTAGTAGAGCGTTATGGTCAGAAGGTTTACAATGGCAACAAGGCTTTACCTTCTTAGCCAAAAGGGGGTGCGAAAATGAAACTTTTTTAAAGAGATAAACGAAACAACATATATTTTATTTTTTGTTTTACAGGCACTAACAAAATATTAATATTAAATTTTTCGAATCCCCACCATTTGGAATTTCCACTGTTAGAGAGTGATAAAGGCGGTAAATAAAACCTCGAAAGACGACCTCTACCGGCGGAAAAAAGCTGGAAAATACAAAATCTTTAAATGAATATTGCAAACGATCTATTTTTACTAGAAACTTAAATTTTGGGTCATAGAGTGTAATCGTCAAGTGGTTTACACTAATAGTAAGGATTTATCCCTTTGATAAAATGCAACTTTTTTGCTTTATGTTTTATAGGTACTAATGAAATATTAATAGTTTATTTTCTCAATTATACCGTAGTTCGAATTTCCACTGTAAGAGGGTACTGAAAATATGAAATAACTAGAAGAACGCATATCGTCTCTGGCGCATATGGGAATCTCATTTTCAAAGAGAATGAAGTTCTTCCTTTGCCTACTTTTTCACTCCTTAAAAGTTTTAATTATGGATGTTCGTGTTGTTTTTCTGCTGAGATCCCACCATCCTCATGGACCTTCTACTGTGGCTTATAAACTGATAGGCTCCTGTCATACCTCTGTGGCAAGCAGCTACTTGAGGGGTTATTTTTATTTCTTTAATGTATGATAGGAAAAAATGTGCAAAGTAGTATTTTATTAGAAATAACACAACATAGAAAGTATTTGTCTTTTAGTTCTTAAATTTAAAAAGTTGTTTTTCTCCCACTCTTGAAAATAATGGACAAACCATTGCTGTCAGTGAAATTTCTACCTACCATAACAGAATTCTACAGCAGAAATTTCTACCATAAACATATCACTTGAAATATTCGTTAAAAGTTTTGCTGTTTGTATATTTAGTGATCTCTAATGATATAAATTAAAACTACCTTTGAAATGCGAATTATATTTCATTAGTATCAACTAAAAAAAAGATTTCCAATTATCTCTTAAAACCGTTCTGTTTCCTACTTACTTTTAGCATAGGGGTCAACACATTGTTGTCAATGCAATCTTCAAGAGTGTCGCATTCCACCACCCAAATTTCTAACATAAGTACATCGTTTGCAATATTCGTTTTAAATTTCGGGATTTTTAGATTTTTTTCTACCGTTAGAGGGCACATTTATAGCTTTTGGGAAATTCGCAAAATGCAAATTGTAATATTTCATCAATACCTGTCCAACCCATAAAGAATTTTTAATTTATCTCTAAAATCGCACAATTTTCTGTTAAAACAAAAAAAATTGCATTCACCTCACCCCTGGGTCTAAAGTGTCAAGTGATTGTTGCCAATGGTAATTTCGTAAGCTTTACATTTCAACACCAAAACTTCAAATTTCTAACATAACTACATCGTTTGGAATAATTGTTTGATATTTTGGAATTTTCTACTTTTTCCACCGTTAGAGGGCGCAGTTATAACTTTTAGGAGATTCGAAAAATGCAGGTTATATTGTATCATTAATAGTTATCTAATATAAAAAAGAATTTTTTATTTTTCTGTATAACCAAAAAATTTATTGTCTATAGACGACATACAACAACAAATCGATATTATTATCTCTTTAAAAAAACCCCCCAAAAAATTTCCTTTTCCTTTTTTACCGTTTTCTAACCCAGGTTCGAGTCCCAGCTGGGTCAGCGTTGAGATTTATCTCCGCAAAATTTCCCCGCCCTGCCCACGGTCAGTAGGGGACACCGATGGGCTTGAAAAGGCCGGCGTCCGTCGGATGGGACGTTAAGCCGTGGCCCCGTGTGCGGGAGAGCCATACTCTGTGCACGTTAAAGAACACGCTGGATGGCCTTGACTGGAGGCTATCATATGTCTCCCAACAGCTGTTCCAGTGGGTCCCCTCCCCCAACCTTCTCTGAGCCTTCGGGGTCCATGTGACTTGGCCATTTAGCCCATGGTGTGCAAAAAAGTGTCGCTCAGAGGTAAAACAACCCAACCCAACCGTTTTCTAAAGTGCTTCCAATCGTGAATACTGAATTCTGTATCAAATATTACCCTACCCTTTTCCAGAAATCCATAGATATTCGTGCAATACCATTCAGTTTTGTACGCCAAACAATCCGAGCGACGACAAAACACGGCGTCCAATTTTGAAATGGCCAACCTCTACCACTATAGGGCCTCTAATTGAAATGTGTGACCTTGGTCATTCCGCTAACCGTAACCGTTTCGAAATGTGTTACTGTTTCGTATGGCAGTGTTATGCTCAACCTGTCTTACTGCTCCGTCAGAAACTGATCAATAGAAGAACATGCAAACATCAAGTTTTGTGCAAAGGTAAGGAAAAACCACCAGTGAAAACATGAAACTTTCAGAACAGCTTATGAGGCTCTAACCAGAACCTCATAAGATGCCATTTGAATTTTTAAACATCTATGAAATTTAGTTACTTATATTTTAGTTTTAGTATTAATTTTAATAATTTATCGATCCCACATTTTCAAATACGTTATGGATCGTATTTTGTCTGTTATTCAATAAAAAGGATTCCCCTAAAAATTTTCCCCTTTAACAGCATAAGTGCTTTAAGTTCAATTACTAATTGCCTGGAAAGAATCCGACATATTCCACTATTTTCCAACATGTTACAGACTTATAAGCCAACAACTCTTATGAGAAATTTTAAGGTAATCGGGAATTAATGCTTTAATAATTTAGTTAGAAAATTCATCCTAAAAATTTCCCATTGAATAGGATTAACGCTTGAAGTTTATACGAAATTATTCGGTAAATATATATTCCCATCGTTTTCTAGCATGATATGAACTACTACAAAAGTAGTTACCGTTTCAAATCTTAGGATAATTGGATCATTTTTACCTGATTGGGTGGGGTTATCTTGCCTCTGAGTGGCACTTTTTTGCACGCAATGGGCTAAATCGCCAGGTCAAAAGGACCCCGAAGGCTCAGAGAAGGTTGGGGGAGGAGACCCACTGGAACAGTTATTGGGAGACAGATGGTAGCCACCCGTCAAGGCCATACAACCTGTTCTTTAACGTGCACAGGATATAGTTCTCCCGACACGGAACCACGTCTTAACGGACGGCGGCCTTTCCAAGGTCATCGGCGTCCCCTACTGACCGTTGGAAGGACGGGGAGTTTTGCGGAGATAAACCTCAATGCTTACCCAGCTGGGACTCGAACTTGAGAACTGCTGATTACGAGCCTGACGCGCTACCGACTGAACCACCAACGCCCCCCTTTTTACATGAGTTATTAATTACGATAACTTTACCAATTTTTGAAGTGCTGTGCACTGTTACCCAGAAGTGCAGTTCAGAAGTAAAACAATCCAATTCCTCCGTTCCAAATTGGAGAAAGTGAAAAATAATTCTCGAATAATTTAAAATGCTGAGATAAAATCCATCGCAACTTTTCCCGCCATCATCGAGAAAGCAACATTTAGTACGAAACGTTTTCCTCCATGAATGTTGCAGGAAAAAATTCGATTTTCATCCAATCATTTCTAAAAATTTCAAGCTTCTGTTTTGTAGGTCAAACACAGAAAGAAAATAAAATAAAAATCATAGAAATAAAAAAGAAACGTGGTTATTTCAATGCAAACTGTTATCTACCGTTTGCGACCCTTTCGAAGATTCTTTTCTGCCATTTTATTGCCATGCTCTCAGACATTTTTCTCCTTAATCTTGCGACCCACTCCATTTTAGCGACTACTACATTTAAATAAAGCGTGAAGGAGCAGAATTATTTTTATTCCTTCTGCAGAAGAACTAATTTCTAGCTGTAGGCAGCAGATTAAAGTTTCCCTCGCAGAAAATGAGACGTCAGACGAGCCTCGCCGTGAATGGGGTGAAATGATCGAAATATTCATTAAAACTCTTTGCACAGCGATTTCTATACTTGCAGTCGAATCAAGTTCCGGTTTCCCATCGCCTGGGGGCATACGCATAGGAACTGCGAGACCGATCCCGGAGCTCAGGTTGGAGCGATGCCAACAAAGGCTGCAATTGGACAAAGGTCCCTCCAACTTCTGCTGCTGCTTCGTGCTCCGCCATCATCACCATTCGAATGACCCAAACGATGAGGCTACACAGAAAGCGACTTTGGCTGTTTAACGTCATGAACGAATTCAAAGTCTGTGGCGCCTTAAAACCATTGTTATTGACGGAGGATCCTCAAAAAATTTCGTGAGACGTAAAAGCCGTGGTTCCGTGTTCAGGGGGCGGGGGTGGCTCAGTCGGTAGCGCGCCAAGCTCGTAATATGTAGTTCCTTTCGAGTTCCACTTGGGCCAGCATTGAGATTTATCTCTGCAAAACTCACCGACCTCTCCTCGGTCAGTAGAGGATACCGATGGACTTGAAAAGGTCACCATCCGTCAGATGGGACGTTAAGCCGTGGGCCGTGCGCGAGAGCCAAATCCTGTGCAGATTAAAGAACATGCTGCATGGCCTTGACGTGAGGCTACCATCTGTCTTTTAACAGCTGTCCAATGTGCTCCTTTCCCCAACCTTCCCTGAGCCCCTGGGGACGGGGGTTATCTCAGTAGGTAGCGGGCCAGGCTCGTAATCTGCAGTTCCCAGGTTCGAGTCCCAGCTGGGTCAGCGTTGAGATTTTTCTCTGCAAAACTCCCCGCCTTTTCCACTGTTAGTAGGGGACGGACATGTGTTTGGAAAGGCTGCCGTCTATCGGATGAGACGTAAAGCCGTGGTAGAACACGCTGGATGGTCTTGACGGGGATAGAATCTGTCTCCCAACAGCTGTTCCAGTGGGTTCACTACTTGTACGCAGAAAAGTGCCGCTCAGAGGTAAAACAACCCAACCCTTGGGACCTGACCATTAGTTCATTGTTGCTCGCTCAGAGGTAAACATCCCAAACCAACACCTTCCTTCTTTGCAACGTCAGAAAGTGTGTGCAGTTACTGAACACGCTTCAATTTGAGGCCATTTCGTTTTTAGCGATGGTTTTATTTTCAGATGCGTTTTATTAATCCTCTCACACGCTCCAGTTTGAGGTTACTTTAGTAGTTGTTGGTAACGGTTTTACGTTAAGACGCTCGAAACTTTAGAAATGTTAACAACACTAAATCGTAAACAACGCTTTCTGTGTGGACGAATCCAAACTGTTCCAGTTCTGGCTGCGATTGGGACTACTCGATCACATGACGGCCGGTAACAAATGGGATGAACGTGACTCCTGGGAAGAGGAAGAGGCGCGGAGAACATACGGGATGGAAACAGAATTGTCTTTCGGACTTTGTCTGGCTTTTTTTATTTCCCTATAGAGAATATTCTTTTGTTCAATTCTTGCGTTTACTCTCATCACTAGTTTGCAAAAGCTCGACGTCAGAGGCCGAGGAATTGCTGTGCTCCTAAGATGATTCATTAAGATTTAATCTCGAATTTATTCTCTGTTTATAAGTTGCTAATCGTGATCTAGTGAGACATAGAGCTGGAAAAAAGTAAAAGAAGGGCCAAGGGATTGGATTTCCTTTGCAGCATAATATTTCCCCCTACTTTTTAGACGTCATTTAAAAAATTCTTGAAAAATGAACGAAATATTTACAGCAATCGTAGAACGCATAATCATATTCGATGTACCGGGTAATAATTTTACCCCTAACCATCTCCATCATAAAGATATGCCTATTTGGCATGAGTAAGAACAAAATATATAAGTAAACCACCCTTTGGTGGGCCCCTAAGGGCAAACATAAGAAAAGCTAAAAATAGCAGTAAAATTGTATAAGAAACCTAAAACGGGTAGGTCTCCTCAGAGAACGCTACCGTTTTAAGCCTCTTGTACTTGTTCAAAACAGTATGATCGTAAAGAATCAGAGAAGAAATAATCTCATTGGGATTATTGCTTACAACCTCAAAAAAATCTTTTTGATGTGCGTTTTATGTGTTATATATATATATGGTCGATGCCCAGGTCTTTATGAAGTTGTCTGTTAGTGACAAACCAGGGGGCATCGACGGCAGTTCTCAAAATCTTGTTCTGTAAGACCTGAATTTTATTTACAACAATTATTTTGTCTTCATTATTTATATTAGCATTCTCAAGGGGGGGGGGGCATAAATCCTTGCCCCCCATAGATGGGACCCACGATTTGAATATCATAGGACTGCTGATGATAGCAGTCCCATGATATTCATATCGTGGACTCTGTGACAATCTATCGGCGGTTCCAATGATAGCTGAACAAATATCTGCTTTTAGGTAAAATGAAACCAAGGCCTTGGCGAAGTTATTGTAAACTGGAATTCAGTAAAACGGATTTTTCTAAAAACAACTTTTCCTTTCGAACGAATCAAAGAACAGATGAATGCAAACAATCAAAATCACCAATTTTTTTTAAATACGGACTTCAACATACAGATTTTTATTTGAGAACTACACTTTAAAAAGCAAAACTGAAAATAAACTCGGATATCTATCTGCTTGTCCACGGTCCCTGCACCCCCATGGTATATTATATATACTCATAATTTGAGAACCCATCGTTTAAAATTATCTCTCTCTGACTCAATCGCTTAGCCTTTGAGGGAGGGAATCGACTGCCCTTAGTACTCTCCCCCCCAGAGACTGCCACTGTTTCTTACGAAGAATCGGCCTGCTACACTCAAACCAAAGTTAAAGGCTTTGATTTCTTCCCTACACATGGTCTCACCATCTGTAGGGAAGAAAGCAAAGCCTTTAACTTTGGTTTGAGTGTAGCAGGCTGGTTCTTTCGAAAACCTACTTACCGCTTGACTGACTCTTATATTTTCCAAAGATTTCCGAAGACATAAAACTAAAAACGTTTCAAGAACGTATGCTTTCGGTATTCAGTGTCAAGTTCACGATCTTGCTCAAACTTACTGGAGATTTTGAACAATGCCGAAACTGTAACGACGAAAACAATCACGGTAACCTCTGGAAAAGGGTATAGAATTTTGTGGACCAGATACAGCCAACTATTATGCGTACTTTCGATTATTTTGTATACAAAAAAATTGCTTGACATTGAGCCTAGATTATTTTTCGCAGTGGATCCGAAATTGTAACTTCAGTATGGATTATATAAAGGTCCATGGCCGAGTGGTTAGCACGCTTGGCTACTGATCTAAGGGACCTGAGTTCGAGCCCCGGGTAAGGCATGGACATTTGTGTTGTTTTTCTGTGGGGCGGGGGTGGCTCAGTCGGTAGCGCGCCAGGCTCGTAATCTGTAGTTCCCAGGTTCGAGTCCCAGCTGGGTCAGTGTTGAGATTTATCTCCGCAAAATTCCTCGCCCTGCCCACGGTCAGTAGGGGACACCGATGGGCTTGGAAAGGCCGCCGTCCGTCGAATGGGACGTTAAGCCGTGGCCTCGTGTGCGGGAGAGCCATACCCTGTGCACGTTAAAGAACACGCTGGATCGCCTTGACGAGAGGCTACCATCTGTTTCCCAACAGCTGTTCCAGTGGGTCTCCTTCCCTAACCTTCTCTGATCCTTCGGGGTCCATGTGACCTGGCCGTTTAGTCCATGGTGTGCAAAAAAGTGCCGCTCAGAGGTAAAACAACCCAACCCGTTGTTTTTTTGCTGAGGTCCTGCCATCCTCTCAGACCTTCTACTATGGCATAATAAACTGATAGGCTCCTGTCAGACCTCTGTGGCAAGCAGCTGCTTGAGGGGGTATTTATGAGTTAAAAGTAAAGGAATTGGATTGTTTTAGCTGGGAAATATATCTCGTGCACAATATGAGCGCTAAATGGCAAGGCTATAAGGGCTCAGAGCTGGAAAGAGGAAGGGGGCTTGCGTTGGACTGTTATTACCTCTGAGAAGCGCTTTTTGCATACAATGGACTAAATGGACAGGTCACAAAGAACCCCGAGGGCTCCTAGAAGGATTGGGAAGTGTACCCACTGTACAACAGATGGACGCTTCCCGTTAAGGCCATCGTGTTTTTTAACGTGCACAGAGTATGAGTCTCCAGCACACCGAACCATCCGATGGAGTGAGGACTTTCCAAGCCCATCGGTTTCCCCTTTCTCACCGGTTCGGGGTTTAGCGGAGATAAATCTACATTCTAGCACAGGTTGGGACTCGAATCTGAGAATTGTAGATTATGAGCTTGGCGCGCTACTGTATGACAACCCCCGCCCCCAAATGATAAGTCTATCGACTCGGTCACTGTTAGGAGACAGGCGAAAACCTCCTATCAACGCCAACTAGAGTGTTCTTAAAATTGCACACAAGTCCACGGTTTAACGTCGAATCCAACTCAACAAGTTTAACGCCTTTCCAAGCCCATAGATATCCACAAGTCAGGCAATGTGGAAAAGTATATTGGAAGGACCTTAATCACAATTAGACAACTTATTGTCTTGCCAACGTAAGAAAGATTTCACGGCCTAAGAAACACGAAATACTGAAAGAAAAAGGAGCCAGTTCACCCTAAGTAAATTGTTTCGGTAATTAAACAGGTCTGGAATGGCTGCCAGTCGTCAAGACGCCACCACAACTATTCACGACACGTGCTGATCTTCTTCTTGTGCCGAGAGTCTTGTTGCTTGGTTACCAGGAATGTCAGAATATAGTCCCGCGGATAATTAATTTTCAACTTCCTCCGCCACTTTCCTGTGCTAAAAGTTCGGTAGTTTTCTATGTGGGTCGTTGTTATTCACCTTAAGCATGCAGGGAAGCGCTCTTCGCTCGCCCATGATTAATAATCATGAAGTTTTCCAGGAAATATGATTTTTGTGCGCCGTTCTGAAGTGCGACGTTTCCCCAAGCATTCTGAACCATAAATTCATACGGAGAGTTTTTCTTTTCAACTGAGAGCTGATGCAGTTACTTCGCTCCATCATATTGAAACATTTTTTTTTCTTCTCCATTATAGAGGAATCTTCATGTATAAAGCAGATGAAATTACAAGTAATTTTTCTATAAATTTCAATGTTTAAAATACCAGTAGTTCGAAAAACTTTGGGGCGGGGGTGCTCAGTCGGTGGCGTGCCAGGCTCGTAATTTGCAGTTCCCAGGTTCGAGTCCCAGCTGGGTAAGCGTTCAGATTTAGCTCCGCAAAACTCCCCGCTCTTCCCACGGTCAGTAGGGGATACCGATGGGCTTGTAAAAGCCGCCGTCCGTCGGAAGGGACGTTAAGCCGTGGCACCGTGTTCGGAACAGTCATACCCTGTACACGTTAAAGAACACGCTGGATGGCCTTGACGGGAGGCTACTATATGTCTCCCAACAGCTGTTCTCAGTGGGTCCCCTCCCCCAACCTTCGGGGTCCTTGTGACCTGGCCATTTAGCCCATTGTGTGCAAAAAAGTGCCGCTCAGAGGTAAAATAACCAACCAAATTGAAAACATTTCGTGCTAAGTACGAATTATGAAGGGTTCGGGTTCGGCTTTATCGGTATCGTAATCTCGGACCCTGTAATCTGTAGTTTTCAGATTCGAATCCAGACTGTTCCAGCGTTGAATTTATCTTCACAAAGCTACCATCCTATGATTGGTCAGAAAGGGAAAACAGATGGGTTAAGAAAAACCGCCCTCCGTCGGATGAGACGTTAAGCCTTGGCCCTGTATGTGCCTTCAAAAAAATTAATTTTCTATTTCGTTTTTGCTACTTTCTCACTCCCAGTGGTGATCAAAGGAGGCACTTTTTTTGGGAGGAGGGTGAGCGGGCGTTTGGTGAAAAAATCTGAAAAAGAGAACGGAAAGGTTAAAGCAGAAGTTTAAATTGCACACTGCATACAACTTGCCGCCCGTGGCCGAATGGTTAGCGCGCTTGGCTACTCATATAAGGGACTTGGATTCGAGCCCCCGGTAAGGCATGGATGTCCGTGTTGTTTTTCTGCTGAGGTCCTGCCGTCATCTCAGATATACTATGGCGTATAAACTGACAGGCTCCTGTCAGACCTCTGTGGCAAACAGCTGCTTGAGGGGGTATTTATTTTTATTATACAAGTCCACGGTTTAACGTCGAATTTAACAGATGGCGGCCTTTCCAAGTTCATCGGTATCGTGTCATAAATTTATGCAAGTTCCTAGAATCTCGGATAAAATTATGCGAACCCTTCCCTAGAACGCGCAATTGCAAAAATATTTTAGTTTTATATTTACTAATATTTTTATTATCAGATCTTTGCGACTCCCCCCCTTCCAAGCTGCTCGTGACCTCCACCCTGAGAGTGGAAATTCATAATTTGAGAACCCCTCGTTTAAAATTTTCTCTCTGACTTAACTCAATCTCAGCCTTTGAGGGAGGGAATCGACTGCCCTTATTACTCCCCCCCCCAGAGACTGCCATTGTTCCCTCCCCACCTCTTTTAACTAAAGTGTTTGATCGGTCACGGAAATATCTAGTCGCATAAATTTCACTTTCTTACAATCTATACAAAATAGTTTGTTTGTTCGACATATACTCGTATATAGTGGGGGCGGGGTGGCTCAGTCCGTAGCGCGCCAGGCTCGTAATCTGTAGTTCTCAGGTTCGAGTCCCAGCTCTGTCAGAGTTGAGATTTATCTCCGCAAAATTCCCCGCCCTGCCCACGGTCAGTAGGGGACACCGATGGGCTTGGAAAGGCCGCCGTCCGTCGGATGGGACGTTAAACCGTGGCCCCCTGTGCGGGAGAGACATACCCTGTGCACGTTAAAGAACACACTGGATGGCCTTGACGGGAGGCTACCATCTGTCTCCCAACAGCTGTTCCAGTGGGTCCCCTCCCCCAACCTTCTCTGAGCCTTCGGGGTCCTTGTGACCTGGTCACTTAGCCCATGGTGTGCAAAAAAGTGCCGCTCAGAGGTAAAACAACCCAACGTATATAGTGAGGGCTAGGACCATCAAATTTCGTTTAGTTTCATTTCAGCGCAACTTAGTTCACTGTAAGGTTCTCGACCCCAGAAAATTAAGCCCACACTCAAAAGCTAATTTCGAAACGTCTGTCGATTTATAACGTGGCAGATCGATAACGTATTACTGAATAACTTTCGATTCTACATTCATAAGGTATGCGACGGTAGCTCCCCCCCGGAAGCTTTGCACATTGCTGCGGGTGTAAGCCCGACCCACTGCAACTGAAAAACCCGATCTCTGAACCCTACGTGATCAGAACTAAGTGAGAACGCCACACCAAATTCGAGACTGATCGGTCCAGCATATAAGGAATTACGGGGAGCTGAAAACACTCTGAATCACTAAATCGAACCCCGAGCGACGCCGAGCAATTCTACGAATTTCACATAAGTAAAAAGAAAACATTTTTTTCGATCACGCTCTCAAACAAATCAATGAACGAACTTTCTATTTCGGAATAGTTAAGCGCTTATTGTGATATAAATTAACAAATGCCTCTAAATAATAATTTAATTATTCCTTCCCCGATGCCAAATTTGATCTCTCGTCTTTAAAGGCGAAGATGACACAGAAATGGAAATTTTTTAATTGCTTTCTCGATGACGTTCCATTATATATATATTTTATTATTTTTTGTGCAACGACTTTCTAGAACTTTCTGTGCTTCTGCTTCCAATGCGTTATTGGACATTTCGTTCACGGACGTAATTTGTTTCTGTCAATGTCCGCATGGGGGATTAGGCTGCACATAATAACTTGCTTGAAACTTCCCTTTCTTCCCAGCGGTGTCGCTAGCTGTCAACTCTTGTCACCGAGCTGTTCGCCATTCTGTTTCCTTTCTCCAGCGAGTTTATTAATGTGCCCTGCTTTGGTGGAACTTTAATGAAAGTGAAATAAATAATCAACAGAATCGATCAACAGCCGAGCTCTTTCCCAAGTTTCGCAGAATTAATTTTTATTTTTGCTAAATGTAATTTTCAATTTTCTAGCCGTGCGAAAAACAATTATTTCTGAAATGTTTTCTGCTTACATCTTACAAAATACTGCTTTTTTTTTTTGTTAACGTGATTAAACGAAACTTGTCATTCAATTTTCGCGCTGTCATAATAAATCAAAAGAACGCATTAGTTTTTTTAATATAACCTTTTTAATTTAAGCTCTGGTATTAATGCGAAATTGCAGTTATTTTTGGAGTGGATTTCTTTAAAAATGCGATTTGTTTCAAGTGTTATCAAGTGGTATGCAGTTCACCACTAGATTTCAAGTTTTAGATTAACTGTTGTCAGGTTCATCATGACAATCCATTATGTCATCAATGACACTAATGGATTGTCAGAAAGGAAACCACAGGGCCATTATGAAGGAATACGCACATTTTGAAGTGCTACATTTGATTAAATAATGAAGTAACAAGTGTAATTATGTATACAAAGTGTCAAGAAACTTTCAAAGTTTAGTTTCGGTTTAACAGACTTCAGTGTCGGTGCCTTGGGTGGCACGTAAATATCCATCTCATAATCAACTTCGGTCCATATTCGGCTCGTCTGGTGAAACAGTTGCAGTGATTCTTGCCTTTAATTTCAGTGAATTTAAATTATTTTCTTAAAGAAACCATGTTTTTAATTTATTTCCCCAAAAAAGAAGTCCAATGATGCCAAATCGAGACCACAAGATCGAACTCTACCAAACCATCGATTTGAAAGTTAAGCATTTAAGACATTACATGTGATACTAGCGCCACCATCTAACTCCATAACAAGGAAATTCTGAAGGTTTCTTGACGATTTGGGAGAATTATTGACTAATTATTAACTTTTGCTACTTATTATTAAAACGCAGTACTTTAAAACACTGGTATTCTTTTATGATAACCGTGTATTGGTAATTTTAAAAGAGTTGCTACTGTTGAAATAGCAAAATTAATTCTCACTTGCAATTTCTCTCTTATTCTTTACCCAGATGAATTCGGACACTTTCAGATTTCTTTTTAGCCAATTTTTGATGTGAGAGATGTTTTCAGTGTTATTGATGTCCTGTTAAAAGTTGTAGTTCAAAAGTTGCAATCAGTTTTTGATCATTTGGCTGTACAGAAAGAGCTGTATAAAAGATTTCAGTTTTTTTAGTTGGTGGTATAAAATACAATGGACCTTAAGAAACCTATCTTGTCGTAACTAACTTTTCGAAGAATTTTCCTATTAGTCTGCATTGAAGAAATATGATGATTAAGGAAGCTTGACGCAATATATTTTATATCTTTTTAAAGAATTCGAAATGAGAGCTGAAAGTAGCCACTCTGATAACATCGCATGTAATTAGTAGAAGAAGGATTAATATCTGTGGAAGGGATCATAATAAAGATTGTTTTTTTATTACCAAAGAGTTGAATTTGTATTTCTTTTTCCTCTGAGTGGCGCTTTTGTGCAGACGATTAGTTAAATGGCCAGTCCACAAGTACTTCAAGGGCAAAGAGGAGACACACTGGACAGCTGTTAAAAGATAGATGGGAGACTCCGGTCAAGGACATCCAGAGTGTTCTTTAAAGTACACAGGATATGGCTTCCCAGCACATGGAGCCAGGGTTTAAAGTCTCATTCGAAGGACTTTCCAAGCCTATCTGTGTCCTCTTTCTAACCGAGGGTAGAAAGGAGAAGGTTTACTTGAGATTTATCTCCGCAAGACTTTCCGCTCTTCCGTCGGCCAGTAGGGGACACTGATGAGCTTGGAAAGACCGCCGCCCTTGGGAAGGGACGTTAAGCCGTGGTCCCGTGTTAGCGGGGGGGAGAGAGCCATACCGTGTGCACGTTAAAGAACGCTGGATGGCCTTGACTAATAGGCTACAATATGTCTCCAAACAGCTGCCCAGTGGGTCCCCTCCCCCAAACCTTCTCTGAGCCTTCGGGGTCCTTGTGACTTGATCATTAGCAGAAAAAGGGCCGCTCAGAGGTAAAACGACACAACGACTGAGCCAACTTGACTTTAAAGATCAACTGTTATATAATTCTCTATTCTTGTCTCTTCAATCTGTTTTTATGTAAAGATATCTTTATATCCATTCTTTTGCTTTCATTTGGAATGTGTGTATGGAAGAGATTCCATGCGAATGATTTGAAGGGAAATCGGAGTTTGTTTTCGGAATAAAGTCGCATTTTTCTTAAATCAATAAAAAGAAGAGCGAAAGAGTAAGACATTCGAAATAACGACGCTTGGCGAGAGGAATTCGCAAATAAAATATTTTTCTAGTTTATCTCAAGTTCCTCTAAAGTACAGAATACAGTAAAAGCCAAACATCCGAAACAACGGCAGAAACTCTTTTTTTTTTTCTTAACCGTTACGTCTGTAAAATACTTAAGGGAATGGAAAGGAAAAGACTGCCTACGTCCAAAACTACTTGGCGCTTTTCTGAAGCTCCTTTGGCCAATCGTGGGGACGATAGCAGAAGCATTGTGTCGACGTTTATCGCTCGCTGATAACGACATTTTAACGAGGACGGCGCCAAAAAGAAAAAACAAAGAGGCGGAAACAAAAAGAAAACGAAAGTTTATAACAATGCAAAAAGAAAAAGAGAACAAAGAAGGCAACATGCCAAAGAGCAAGGAGAGTTTTTTATAAGGAAAAAGAATGTCCTCGTGTGTTTCCATAATTCAAATAAGTTTAATGCAGAGCAGCACCCTTATTGCAACTTGCCTTTAGCGTGGGCACCTCGTTGAGACACATTGTGCGACTTAAGAGGTCTCTCTTTCTGCGTGTGCAGAGGGAGCAGGCGAGCGGGCGAGCGGCAAACGCGTTGTGCGCAGACCGCAACAACTACATCAGAGGGTAGTTTGGAAAGTTGCCATTCAAGTGGATGAAATAAAATACGTTAGGGATTCGATGAAGGGTATCTTTTTCACTTTTTTAGCTAACATTGGGATGAAAAATTTCTGCAGCTTTAAAAATATGTAGCAGTTAAGAATGTGGTAGTTGTTCACTCAGTCGCAGATCTGTTGGGATTTAGGGATTATTTGAGGAAGAATTTTTAGTGGTTCATTCAGGTTTTTTCTCTGAGCTGTACTTTTTTGCATACAATGTGCTAAATGGTTAGGTGAGAAGGACCCCAAGGGCTTAGATACGGTTAAGAGGACTGGACTTTGTCAAGGCCATCCAGCGTGTTCTTTAAGGTACATTGGGTTGGGTTACCTCTGAGCGGCACTTTTTTGCACACCATGGGTTAAATGGCCAGGTCACAAGGACTCCGAAGGCTCAGAAGTTTGGGGGAGGGGGGACCCACTGGAACATCTGTTGGGAGACATGGTATCCTCTCGTCAAGGCCATTCAGCGTGTTCTTTAACGTGCACAGGATATGGCTCTCTCGCACACGGAGCCACGACTTAACGTCCCATCCGACGGACGGCGGCCTTTCCAAGCCCATCGGTGCCTCCTACTGACCGTCGGCAGGGCGAGGAGTTTGCGGAGATAAGTCTCAACGCTGACCCAGCTGGGACTCGAACCTGGGAACTGCAGATTACGAGCCTGGCGCGCTACCGCCCCCTGACGAAGAGTGAAATTGAAGACTGAACCACTTAGACCTACCTGGTTAGGGAGCTAGCGATGGCTCCTGCAGAGCAAACTGTGCGTGGTATTAGCTCTGAGGCAGTGGTCAGCAATGACTTCGGTTTTCGTAAGGCATGTCCTTGTATGAGAAGTCCTATAAAAGCTAAGAGTAGCTTCTAGGATTCTTCTGTCCTACATGTCCAAATGAAAAAAAAAGATGAATCCAGAAATATGAGAATAGAAAACAGCGACTACTGTAGTCGCTGTTTTCTATTCTCATATTCCTGGATTTCGAAACAAAGATTCACGATTTCTCAGTTTGAAACTCTCCTCCAAATCTACCTCGTGGAAGATCACATCGTTCATGGTGAATGTCTGCGGTCTGTCACTTCTTGGCTCATTTTAAATATATACTTTTGTACATTATTAAATAACCATTTGATTCATTTCATAAAAATTTCACCAATTCGTGCAATAACATTTAATTCATGAAATAAAGAATGATTCTCTTTCAAACGAGGCTTAATGTCGCATTCGATGGACGGCTGTCTTTCCAAGGCTATCGGTATCCTCTTTCTCAGAGGGCAGAGTGGGGATTAGTAAGCCCGCCGTCCGTTGAATGGGACATTAAGCCGTTCTCCGCGTGAGGGAGAGCCATACCCTGTGCACGTTAAAGAATACCCTGGATGGCCTTGACAGGAGGTTACCATCTGTCTCCTAACAGCTGTCCAGTGGGTCCCCTTCCTCAAATACTTCTCTGAGACTTTGGGGTCCTTGTGACTTTGCATTTAATCCACTGTGTTCAAAAAAAGTGCTGCTCAGAGGTAAAACAACCCAATCCAACACCGAGTATGTTAAAGTTTCGCGATTGTCTAAGCTTAGAAATCCACTTAATAGCCCGCTTCAAAAGCAGGCCCATGTAATAATTCGTCCTCAGCTTTATACACATAATGCAACGGTAATAACTCACCTGCTAATCAACGAAGTTAAATTTATATCCCATTTCTGAAACTTCCTAAACGTTACGAATACGACATGAACAGACAGTAAGATTTAACGTTTAAACATATACGTGATACAGAGGTTCCATTGAACGCATTCTGATAACGTATATATCCTTCAGAGGTAGTTTGCGTCAGATTCCGCAATCCACGGAAATTTCTGGTCCGATACGGCAGCATAGGAAGCGTTTCCGGAGGCTAATAATTCTCGCCGAATAGAATCCTCTGGAAGTGGAGAAGTTGAATTGGCTTCCAGCAATACAGGAGTGTCAATGTGGCAGCGAAGGCGATTTCGACGAGAAACCAAACTAGGCCTTTTCCCAAAATAATCCTTCTATTGCTTTAACGCAAATAACAACAGAAAGGTCGATACCTTAACTCTATTGGCTCGGTCGATGAAGAAACCAATGCATTTGGGGTGGAGGGAAAATTACTATTCAGTTCGTTACAGCAAAAAGACTCGTAAAAGTCTGCAAGTGTTTCGGGAATGGTGATTAACTCGCAGTTTCGGGAAAGTTCGCCTAACTTCGTAAAGATCGTTGAATGCGGTGTGTTCCATAAAGGAAGTTTGTGTAATGTTCGTGATTAGAAATCTCGGCGTGATCGGTTGTTGTGTCGCTTTCAAATTATTTCGGATAATCTCAAAGTTTTACTTGCAATTATTACTCTACCACCAAGTGTTCCGTTCAAACTCATTGACCACTTGGGGGCGGGAGTGGCTCAGTCGGTAGCGCGCCAGGCTCGTAATCTGCGGTTCCCAGGTTCGAGTCCCAGCTGGGTCAGCGTTGAGATTTATGTCCTCAAAACTCCCTGCCCTGCCTATGGTCAGTAGGGGACACCGATGGGCTTCGAAAGACCACCGTCCATCGGATGAGACGTTAAGCCGTGGTGCAGTGTGCCTGAGAGCAATATCATGCGCACGTTAAAGAACACGCTGGATGGTCTTGACGGGAGGCTACCATCTGTCTCTCAACAGCTGTTCCAGTGGGTCCTCTCCCCCAACCATCTCTGAGACTTCGGGGTCCTTGTAACCTGGCCATTTAGCCCATGGTGTGCAAAAAAGTGCCGCTTAGAGGTAAAACAACCCAACTCATTGACCACTTGAATTTAAGTTTTCAGTATAGAGGTGCAAATAGATTTTCCACTTGATTCAGTGCCACGACTTCTAACACGCTGAACTGTCACAAAATGTGAATATTTTGAAATTTTAAAATTAGATTTCTAAATTTTAAATGAAAAAGATTAAAATTTGTTTAATCCAAAAAAAAAAGTGAGCGTACATAAATATGAAAATTAGTAAAATGATTTTAGGCGTGATGCACACGTCATAAACTTAGGTCGGAAAAAATGTAAACAAAGTATCAATACACAAAATTTATCATGTTACTTTTATCATTAAATACAAAACTGTAAAAGTAGAAAAAATGTATTATATAAAAAAAAAAATCACTTAAAACGAGATATATTATTTACCAATCATAAGCGTTTTGGCCATATTACTTAGATTATAGGAATAATGGACATATATCGATTAACGACAATATAGATATTTTTGCTTTTAAATTAATTATTTGGACACTTGAATCATTTTGAATGCGAGTTAATTAATATTTGGTTCATACTTTTTGAAATACAGTGGATGAGACTGAACCTTCTTCTGTTAATCGATTTCTGAGCTCGTGTACTCTTAACTCTATACACTGAGTGACGAAAATATTAGACAATTTCCATGTTTCAAAGGAAATCTAGCTGCGAAACTCTACAACTCCTAAAATGTGAATTTAATAGAAAAATATGGCTGAATGTTTATTAAAGATCATAATGAATTCTGATAAAATCTCTATTTTCAACAATATTCGTTCAGTATATAAAGAAATGGAAGCTACAACATTTAACAATAATATTTTTAATATAAATCATTCATAATCATCTAATATTGAAATAATCATTTAGAAAACTTCTTAAATGTACATTTATTTTATTAAATGATTTGAAACAATACTTATTAAATTTTATTTGATTCTGAGGGAAATTCTTATGACGCATTGCTGTTGTGAAATATTCCCTTTAAATACTAAACGAATATTTTTGGAAATCGAGTTTTAAAATAGATTTCATTACGATCTTTAATTTACTTTTGATCATATTTTCCCATTAAATGCATATTTTAGATTCCTCCGGAATATAGAACTTCGAAGCTATATTCCCATTGACATAACGTGGAAATGGTCTAATATTTTGCAGAGCAGTGTACAATAACAGTGACTGCGTACGGGGCAACATTCACTCGGCATTCTCGGAACAAGCTGTCTTAGGTCTTCAGATGATCTGACAGCATAACAAAGGAAAACGATTGGCTCGTAGTCTGCAGTTTCCAGATGATGAGTCCTACCTCTGCCGGAGTTTACATTTATGTCCTCTAAACCCCACCCTGTCCTGAAATGAGAAAGGGGACGCTGATGGGCTTGGAAAGGCCACCGTTCATCGGATGGGACGTTAAGCCGTGGCCATGTGTGTAGGAGGCCATTCCCTGTGCACGTTAAAGAACACGGTGGATGGCCTTGACGGAAGACTACCATGTCTCTTTAATGCTGTCCATCGGGTCTCCCTTAACCCAACCTTCTTAGAGACATTGGGGTGCAAAAAAGTCCGGCTCAGATGTAAAATAATTTAAATCTTTCATGAGCTTACAATATGTCTATTCCTACTTCAGTTTACTGAAAAATAAAATATATATGTACCACTCAAGCAGCTGCTTGCCACAGAGGTCTGATAGGAACCTGTCAGTTTAATACGCCATAGATGAGATCTGTGAGGAAAGCGAGACCTCAGCAGAAATCCAACACAGAAAAGACATTTCCATGCCATTTGTTCCGGCATCCGGGGTTCGAATCCAAGTCTCTTTGATCAGTACCTAAACGACTTGTTCATAGGAACCAGTCAGCTCCTTCCTTTATGTAGGAGAGCACTTTCTTCCCTTCAACATGGTTGCTTATGCATTTTGTAGCTGTATTCAGCAGTTCTACTGACGAATGGATTCTTGCGAAATGCAATAACAAACTTTCAGGTTCCTTAAAATTAAGATATTTACATAAATAAATTAAATTTCCTATCGGCCCCTTTACTCCATTAATAAGTTTTCCTACAAATTTGTGAAAGTTGAAACGACTGACGTACTTTCAAAAGTTTCAAACATTCGTTGCGGAAGGGTAGACCAAATTAAATCTCTCTCTCACTACGCTCCAGACAGTAAAAATAAAGACATCCCTAAAGATGCTACGAAGAGAGGTTCCAGCTGATGTATGCTCTCCGAATTCAGTAACTTGTTACGTTTCGCTTTGAAGCATTCTGTTCCTTGTGTCATCCGAGTTGTAAAATTCAAGCCGAATGTAATCACTGAAGAAGTATCTCGTGACAGCCGACATGACTGGGAGATAACTCTCGATGCAGAGAGAAAGCAATAACCGGATCAGTCTGCTGATGCGGAGGTGCCAGTCTGTTGGAGGAGAGGAGCGCGAGCTCTCTGTCGTCAGATTTGTTGTCGCATCGTGGCTTTAAACTCTCGGCAAAGGAGGAGCATAAAATTCTTAGTGTTCTCTTTAATAAAGTTCTTGATTCGTCTTGCTTAACGGAAACCGTTTCCAAAGTAAGATCCAGAGAGCAGGGTTGGGTTGGGTTACCTCTGAGCGGCACTTTTTTGCACACCATGGGCTAAATGGCCAGGTCACATGGACCCCGAAGGCTCAGAGAAGGTTGGGGGAGGGGACCCACTGGAACAGCTGTTGGGAGACAGATGGTAGCCTCCCGTCAAGGCCATCCAGCGTGTTCTTTAACGTGCACAGGGTATGGCTCTCCCACACACGGGGCCACGGCTTAACGTCCCATCCGACGGACGGCGGCCTTTCCAAGCCCATCGGTGTCCCCTACTGACCGTGGGCAGGGCGGGGAATTTTTGCGGAGATAAATCTCAACGCTGACCCAGCTGGGACTCGAACCTGGGAACTACAGATTACGAGCCTGGCGCGCTACGGACTGAGCCACCCCCGCCCCCCAGAGAGCAGGAATCGGGAGTAAACATTCTAACTGGATTCAGGTCTTTTGTTAGTTTAATGCGTTTGTTTTTGTATCTGCTTAATAAGGAACGTGATATATATGAATTTATTTATATATATATATACTATTTTTTATCATTAAAATGGGGGGCAGGGATGGTTTAGCTGGTAGCGCGAAAGGTCGTAATCTGCAGTTCCCAGGTTCGAGTCCCACATGGGCCAGATATTTATCTCCGCAAAACTTCCCGCCCTGTCCTTGATCAGTAAGGGACACTGATGGGCATGGAAAGGCCGCCGTCCGTCTAATGGGACTTTACGACGTGCCTCATGTGCGAAGGAGCCATAACCTGTGCATATTAAAGAACACGCTGGATGGCTTTGATGGGAGGCTACCACCTGTCTCTTAACAGATGTCCACTGGGATTCATTTCCCCAACTTTCTCTAAGCCCTCTTGATCCTTGTGACTTGTCACCTGATCATTTAGCCCATTGTGTGCAAACAAGTGTCGCTCAGAGGTAAAACAAACCAACTGATCAAAATGCAATGAAAGAGGCTTGGGTTGTTTTACCTCTGAGCGGAACTTTTTTGCATACAATGGGCTAAATGGCCAAGTCACAAGGACCCCGAAGGTTCAGAGAAGGTTGAGGGAGGGGCCACATTGGAGCAGCTGTTGGGAGACAGATGGTATCCTTCCGTCAATGTCATCCAGTGTGTTCTTTAACGTACACAAGGTATGGCTCTCCCACACAGGGGGCCTTCGGCTTAACGTCCCATCCGAAGGACGGTGGCCTTTCCAAGCACATCAGCGTCCCCTACTGACCGTGGGCAGGGCAGGGAATTTTTGTGGAGATAAATCTCAACGTTGACCCAGCTGGGACTCGAACCTGGGAACTAGAGATTATGAGCCTGGCGCGCTACTGACTGAGCCACCCCCTCCCCAATGAAAGAGGTATGGGGGTTTGCTGAAACGGTAATTGAATATTTCGGTCGATTAGTTCTATGAATTGGTTGTTAGATTTTTCAGTTGGTTTGTACAAAATCATTATTTTTCATATTTCATCAAGTGGTTGTGAAAACAGCTTTGAAAACTTTTATTGAAATAAATTAGGAAATGTTTTTTTAAAAATATATTTTAAAAAATTGATTCTTGAAAAATAAAATTTCAACCTGATTGCTAAATATTTGCTCATTTGGAATTGATAGTTCAGTGATTTTGAAATCGGGCATAAATGACAAAAAGTTTTTTTTCTTTTTTGGTTTTACGATAAGCAAATACAAAAAAAGCAAAAATATTAATGACACCTATTTTAATAAAATAAACATAAAAAGAAAAAAAGCAAAACGATGAGAAATATGATGCACACTACGAAAACGTGTTTTATTTTTTTCGCCATTGGCTATCAAAAATATACGAAATATGAATAATATTTCTCGTTTGAAATATCATTAGTTCTGTGACAAACGAAGAATTAAAAGAGTGTTAATTGCGTACCAATCTTCTTTCAACTATATCCTTCAACAACTTTATTCCGAATCTTTCGATATTTCCGAATCCTCTGATAGCCATATTCGGAATCCCCCGATAGCCGTATTCCGAATCCCTCGAAAGCGGTATTTTGAATCCCCCAAAGTCCTTTAGTTCGGAATCCCATGATGGCCGTATTCAAAATCCCCTGAAAGCCTTTCGTTCGGAATCCCGCGATAGCAGAATTTCCCGAAGGCCTTCCGTTCGGAATACCACGATAGCTGTATTCCGAATCCCCCGAGACCGTATTTCGAATCCCCCATAGCTGTATTCCGAATCCCCCGAGAGCCGTATTTCAAATCCCCCATAGCTGTACTCCGAATCCCCCGAGAGCTGCATTTCGAATCCCCTATAGCTGTATTCTGAATCCCGCGATAGCAGTATTTCGAATCTCCCGTAGGCCTTCCGTTCGGAATTCCACGATAGCTGTATTCTGAATCCCCCGAAGGCCTACCGTTCGGAATTCCACGATAGCTGTATTCCAAATCCCCCGAAGGCCTTTCGTTCGGAATCTCCCGATAGCCGTATTCCGAATCTCCCGATAGCGGTATTCCGAATTCTTCACTATTGAGTCCTCTAGCGGGAACCGCTAGAGGGCACAATTTTTGGAAGATCTCTAGGCTTTAACCGAACATGAGAGAAAATATGTCTTTGCCGAAAATTTGCCAGAGGATGATGATCAAAGTTTGCATTCACAGCAGCGACTTCAGGGATGAGAGAAGTAACTTTTTTGTTTTTAAAGATAAATGAAAACTTTTTATTTTGGATGTTGACAAAATATTACTATTCCTATATGCCAATTTTTACTCATTTTCAATTTCCACCAATTAGCGACTTGTAAACTTGGAATAGGACAAAATTTTTGCCCCTTGAAACGAGCATTCCATATATTAATTAGAAATTTTTGACGTTTCGAGTCTCATGTTGTTTGAGCTTTTGTAATAATCTAATCAAGATTAATTAATAATGACAACTTTTATCTTGTTTCTTAACGTCACTGCAAAACAGAACTGAATCTTGGGTAGGTGAGGAAGGGGAGTGTAAAAGGATGACGTCTCCTCCCTTAGAAAATTTAATAATCGGAATGAACGTTGAAAAAAAAAAGCAAACATTATCATTAAACTTGTTTTGAAAGAGTATTTTTAAATTTCGCCATACTAACCAGAAAAACCAAAAACACTAGAAAGGCGGAGAAAACGTTTCTCTAAAAAAAAAAGGATAATTTACGGCGAAAAAAAAATACCGAAATCGTGTTTCGGCACTGTCGTATTCAACCTAGCGACTTTAGTAATTTTCTTTTTAGAATTCTGTCTGCTCTAACATAGCGATGCGGTTTTTTTAACTGATCACCGCCACAATTGTAAACAATTGCAGAAAACCTTTTGTTAACAAGTCAAACATATACGCCTCCCTTGTAGGTCAGAAGAAGGAAGCGGTACCCACAGGTCAAAAGGTTACTGTGACACAGAAGATAGTAGTAAGGACGATACTGCCTAGTCTCGTTTCCATTTTGGCTTGATGCCAATGCTGCGCATCTCGCCAAATGGATCCAGATACGATAAGTAAGTTTGGTTGCTGACCCTCTTCGCTGACGAACAGTTTCTCTGGAAAAGGGGATTTCAAAGCACCTTGGTAATGCGTCTCTCTCTTCCTCCGCCGATGTCAAGGGACGCATTGAATATGTGCTGACGGGCCACGGATGGGAAACAACGGAGTAAGATAGCGGCGGAAAAGATGATGGCTTACAATAGCGAGCTTGAGTTGCCCCCGAAGGAAGCGCTGCAGACATGCCGACTTTTCCCAACTTCGCCGACAGAAGCAAATGTATCATCCTAAAGACAAGGAAATTTTGTTACGCAAGTTCGAAAAGGGAATCAAGATTCCGTCTGAAGCAATGGCGTCGGAAATGATCCTTCCGTCAAAGTTTATAGCTCAAACAAAAATCAAAACTGAGGAGTATTGGATTCGCTGAGCTCTTCCGACTCTTCGAGGGGAATAATGCCGCATTTTATTGCCAAGAGTGGGGAAATCGATAAAAGTTTTGCTATTAGCCATCGAAACTTAAGATTGCTTTATCGGTTGTACTTAACCTGATATTCAGTGGTTCTTCGTCACTGACTTATGTTCACAATAATTTAATCGTGACTAAAGCCAGTGATTGAAGAGATATGGAGTTGAGCTTGTTAAATATTCGCAATCGAAAATATCTGAAGAAGCCTTATACTGCAGTATGTAAAGAGAAGGATTAATATTTAAAGAATGCTCCATGTGATTATAAGGTTGGGTTGACTTTTTTGCACGTGACCTCTGAGCGTCACTTTTTTGCACACAATGGGCTAAATGGCCAGGTCACAAGAACTCCGAAGGCTCAGAGAAGGTTGGGGACCCACTGGAACACCATTAGGAGACAGACGGTAGACTCCCAAGGCCATGCAGTGTTTTTAACATGCACAAGGTATGGCTCTCCCGTACACGGGGGCAGGGGTGGCTCAGTCGGTAGCGTGCCAGGCTCGTAATCTGTAGTTCCCAGGTTCGAGTCCCAGCTGAGTCACCGTTGAGATTTATCTCCGCAAAATTCCCCGCCCTGCCCACGGTCAGTAGGGGATACCGATGGGCTTGGAAAGGCCGCCGTCCGTCGGATGGGACGTTAAGTCGTGGCCCCGTGTGTGGGAGAGCCATACCCTGTGCACGTTAAAGAACACGCTGGATGGCCTTGACGGGAGGCTACCATCTGTCTCCCAACAGTTGTTCCAGTGGGTCCACTCCCCCAACCTTCTCTGAGCCTTCGGGGTCCTTGTGACCTGGCCATTTAGCCCATGGTGTGCAAAAAAGTGCCGCTCAGAGGTAAAACAACCCAAATCCCGTACACGGAGCCACGGCTTAACGTCCCATCAGACGGACGGTGGCCTTTCCAAGCCCATCGGTGTCCCCTACTGACCGTGGGTAGGGGGGGGGGGAATTTTGAGGAGATAAATCACAACGCTGACCTAGCTGGGATTCGAGCCTGGGAACTGCAGATTACGAGTCATGGAGCTGGTGTATGGCCTTCTCTTGTAGGAGGTGTTGACCTGGCGCGCTACCAACTGAGCCACACCCGCCCCTGGGTTTAATGGCTTTTCAGTCTTCACTAAATTGTTATGAAGCACTTGGCTCGTCATCTTAGCAGTTATTGGTTAAAACGAATATTTCTTTCTCAAATATTGACTACATGGATGTTAGATTCGTTGCCGCCATATTTTGGGAGCGGGGTGGCCCAGTCGGTAGCGCGCCAATCTCGTAATCTGTAGTTCCAAGGTTCGAGTCCCAGCTGGATCAGCGTTGAGATTTACCTCCGCAAAATTCCCTGCCCTGCCGACCGTCAGTAGGAGACACCGATGGGCTTGGAAAGGCCGCCGTCCGTCGGATGGGACGATAAGCCGTTGGCTCGTGTGCGGGAGAGCCATACCCTGTGCACGTTAAAGAACACGCTGGATGGCTTTGACAGGAGGCTACCATCTGTCTCCCAACAGCTATTGCGATGGGTCCCCTCCCCAACCTTATCTGAGCCTTCGGGATCCATGTGACCTGGCCATTTAGTCCATAGTGGGCCAAAAAGTGCCCCTCAGAGGTAAAACAACCCAACCGCTATATTTACGCGCCACGTTGGAGACCGATAATTTGTCCTCCTATTGATCTTAAGTCCATCACAGTCAGTTTTTCCTCCAGCATTGTAACAGGTAGTTGTGTCTTCGGTTGAGCACCAGATGAAGCAGTTGGTTTGCGTTCAAGGGGCCATGTTGTACGAAAAATACATACCTTTAAACACTGTGCTCTGCGAAATGCTCACAATGAGAGGCACCTGGAACTGAGACCGACTGAGGAAACAGCAATCCACGTCTCGCATCTCTCGCGCAGTCAGGAGCCACATTTTGAGTGGAATGGCGAGCGGAATCGTTCGCACTACTTAAATTGATATTTTTGTCTCTTTTTTTTTGTCGAGCGCATATAGTTGAATTCCCGCAAGTTAAATGCATGTATGATGCGACTCCACTGTAGTTTGTCGGGTGTGATATTATTGTACGCCCTTGAAAGGTAGGAGTATGATCCTGAAGATTCTTCCCAATTTAAGTGTTGAAAATGAAAATATGAAAAATAAATGAACTTGAGTTGTAACCATGGTAATCAGCTTCGTCTTAAGTTTTGGATGTTATTTTCAAAGACTGAAACAACTTGAACTCCGCAAAAAACACTTCTCGCACCTTTAAACAGTATAATTCAACACTGAATTTTTTTTGAATTTTTTTTGCATTACAGTGTCAAACTTCAATGATCGATAACAAGCACAACGAAGGTGTTCCTGAGGATTCTCACATTCTTCTGCACTTAGCGTACTCAAAGCCAAAACAGAGGAACCAAGTTGAAATACACTTATTCCCTTTACATGATTTGCATACGAATGGAAAAGAAATTGAAACAATACTTACTGCCCTTTATAATAATTTGTAAACAATTGAAAGGAAATTGCGACTCATTTAATGGTCCTTGCATGATTTATGGACAAATGGAAAAGAAGTTTTTTCATAGTTCAAATTTTATCTTTGCTAAACCCGAGCCTGCGAGGGCTTAGCAAAGATAAATCCGAACTCTGCCACAGTTGGGATTTGAACCTGGGTACTACCGAATACGAACCTGGAGCCTTACCGAACTCTGCCACAGTTGGGATTTGAACCTGGGTACTACCGAATACGAACCTGGAGCCTTACCGAACTCTGCCACAGTTGGGATTTGAACCTGGGTACTACCGAATACGAACCTGGAGCCTTACCGAACTTTGCCACAGTTGGGATTTGAACCTGGGTACTACCGAATACGAACCTGGAGCCTTACCGAACTCTGCCACAGTTGGGATTTGAATCTAGGTACTACCGAATACGAACCTGGAGCCTTACCGAACTCTGCCACAGTTGGGATTTGAACCTGGGAACTACCGAATACGAACCTGGAGCCTTACCGAACTCTGCCACAGTTGGGATTTGAACCTGGGAACTACCGAATACGAACCTGGAGCCTTACCGAACTCTGCCACAGTTGGGATTTGAACCTGGGTACTACCGAATACGAACCTGGAGCCTTACCGAACTCTACCACAGTTGGGATTTGAACCTGGGTACTACCGAATACGAACCTGGAGCCTTACCGAACTCTGCCACAGTTGGGATTTGAACTGGGTACTACCGAATACGAACCTGGAGCCTTACCGAACTCTGCCACAGTTGGGATTTGAACCTGGGTACTACCGAATACGAACCAGGAGCCTTACCGACTGAGCCAATCCCATTCCAAATGACTAAGACACAAAACTGAAATATGATATTGTTAAACATTGCAAAACCACTAAGACCCAAAAGGATGAAGCACAATGCTAAACATAACTGAATGACTAAGTCGCAGAATATGAACCTCGCTGTTAAACATAACTGAATAACATAAAAGATGAACCTCGCTGTTAAACATAACTGAATAACACAAAAGATGAACCTCGCTGTTAAACATAACTGAAATGACACGTAGCAGAAGATGAATTCTGCTACGTGTTCTCATCTTAAATATTTGAATTTCTCGCTGATGTAGAAACAAACTGCTTCAGGATATTGTATTTATTGTATGTTCTCTTTGCCCAACTGAAGCCAGCTCTCATTTAGCAGCGACTCTCTAGTTGCTCAAACAATCGAGCTTTATTGTCTGCATCGCCGTTTGTAGAATATTGTAACGGTCCATTCGTGATAGCGGTGAATGTCGGATAACAAGCTGCATCCCTTTCAGCTTCTGAAAGGCTCCTCATCACTTTGCTCTGTCCCTCCTTGTTCCCGTCATCATCTGCTTGTTCTAAAAATACATCATAATTTATAAGAGAAGCGAAACGTTTTATAGCTGCACGGCTTACTTTTATCAGAAGGGTGAAGAGTTTCCGATACGGGACTGAAAATAGTCTTGTTTAAGAAGTTTATTGCGAATGATGCTGAAGATCAGAACTCTAAAGAATAACAATAAAATTTATCAGTGCGTGTAAATTCATTTTGTTTTAGTAAGGAAGGTAAAAGATATTTTTTGTTTAAAAAATTTATAATACATACTAAAAAACAAGGAAAAAATGGGAAAATTTCAGATTTAGATTTAAAAAAAAAATAAAATCTGTAAATCCTGGGCATAACTTCCTGAGATGTATTTGTTCTACTCTGAAGAGCATTTTTTTTTATTTTGCGAAAAATAATCTTAATGGGGTCGCAAAGATCCCAAGCTTGCAAATTTGGGTGCTGATAGGGAATCTGATAGACCGTTAGTAGGAAAAAAAAATGACAAGCTTCCCGTCAAGGCCATCTAGTGTGCTCTTTAACCTGAAGCTCCTATTTATGTGTTACAGCTTGGATATAACTGTTAGATTTCTTTTTTTTTGAGTCGATTTAGTGGGAATAATGATTTGCAGTAAAATTAGTTTGATCATTTGCTCGGTAATAATTTTTTGGACACGGTTTATGGTTTGTTTATTTGGTACATTTTTTTTTATTCTTTTGGTTTAATTTGATTTTCGCATTTATTTTTTATAAATATTAAAAGTAGAAATATTGTAGAATTTTGCCATCAGAACAAAATGCTTACAAGAGGATTTATTTTATCATGAGTCTCTCTTTGCTATTTTCATTTTTCATCACAACACATACTTTGGAATTGTAATTTCATCATTTTATGATTTGCATTGAAATCTTAAAATTATCAAAGATTTGTCTACTTTTTTTAATTTTTGCTTATTTTTTTCTAATTAGCTTTTTACAAAAGCATTTTTATAAAAAAAAAGAAGAAAAAAAAACTCGCCGAATTAATTTTAAATTTAAGATTAACGAACCTGTAATTTTTTTTGCTTAGTTTTCACGTATGTGGGGACATTTTTTAAAACTTTATTTTTTGTGAAAGCTATAATAAATTCGTAACAGTTTTGCATTTTGTAGATGTGATGAATTGTTAAATACTAAGCGCAAACGATAAACTGATGAAAATGTTTCTGCGTGACTTCAACACTTGAGTATTTTTCCTGTAATCGAAAGGACGTCTCACTTAATAAAAAAAAGAACAGTAGAATGTAGTTCATGTAATATTTCAAAGAGGATTGGATTGTTTCACATCGATCGGTAATTTTTGTTCTTTACACACTGTGAACGAAATCTGCAGGTCACAAGGACCCTGAAGGCTAAGAAAACGTTAAAGGAGGATATCAACTAGACAGTTGTTAAGGAGAAATATGGAAGCTTCCCGCCAAGAAATCCGTCGTGTTCTTTAATGTACCCAGTGTGTATTGCTCTCCTGCACACGGGCAAATGGCTTAAGGTCACATCTATAGCACGGCGGCTTTTCCAAGCCCATTGGTGTCCCGTTTCTGAACGAGGGCAGGATGAGGGTTCAGCGGAGATAAATCTCTACGCTGACTCAGGTGAGAATCGAACCTGGGAACTACAGATTACAAGGATGGTGCGCTACCGACTTAACCAAACCGCCCCATAAATAAATATAAAAAGTAGTAAATTTGAAAAAAAGATGAAGGTTTAAATCTAAAGATTGATCGTATTTATTCTCATGAAAAAAAACGAAATAATATTTTGTGTATTATCATTTACTTTTACACACTGTGTGAAGTGTCCACGGTTGGAAATAGCGTTTTGAAACATAATTAAATGGCGTTTAGAATCACTGTAATTTATAGAGTAAGAAAAAGTAATCTGCCAATGCAATTGCGATAAAATATTTTGGGTTACGCCGTGAGAGATCAAAAGTCGCTAGATTTTTATTCCCATTGTTATATTATAACTATAGTGTTATCTATCTATACAAGGGGTAGCCAGTTACACATTTCCTGGGGGTACGTGAAGCATAAAATGTTGGGAACCACTGATATAACCGAATAATTTGTTTATAGGTGACGCCTCATGGCCTATGTCGGCCTGATGGTTAAACCAGGAGTCTCGGTCAATCCATGATTTTAATTTGAATCACTTAGTTTTCAATATGTAATTGCCGACATTTTATTTTAAACAACTTAAATGGGCCAAATTAGTTGCTTTTTAATATACGATAAACCGCATTTTAAGTAATAATAGGCAAAACATAATTACCTCTTGTTCCTTTATTACTAAAAGTTACATATTTTTAATACCAAAACGTAAAGAATGAAGAGTTGGGTTGTTTTACCTCTGAGCGGCACTTTTTTGCACACCATGGGCTAAATGGCCAGGTCACATGGACCCCGAAGGCGCAGAGAAGGTTGAGGGAGGGGACCCACTGGAACAGCTGTTGGGAGACAGATGGTAGCCTCCCGTCAAGGCCATCCAGCGTGTTCTTTAACGTGCACAGGATATGGCTCTCCCGCACACGGGGTCACGACTTAACGTCCCATCCGACGTCCCATCCACGTCCCATCCACGTCCATCCGACGGACGGCGGCCTTTCCAAGGCCGAAAGACCTATGGCCCATCGGTGTCCCTTACTGACCGTGGGCAGGGCGGGAAATTATTGCGGAAATAAATCTCAACACTGATCCAGCTGGGACTCGAACCTGGGAACTACAAATTACGAATCTGGCGTGCTACCGACTGAGCCACCCCGCCCCTAAAGAATGAAGATTAAAAACGGAAATATTGCAGATTTTGCCATCAGAACAAAATGTAGAGGTGTTTTTGCTATAACAATGCTCTCTTTTTCATCACAACATACACTCTGGAATTGTAATCCATTTGCAGTGGCTTCATTTTTTCCTAATTGCGACCACATCCTCCATACCGAAGAGAGATCATCTCAATCGAACCAATCTAGTAAAGCAAATTTCCTTTTAATGATTATGAGAGAAGGCATTGCTTCTGGGTGACTTCCAGGAACACATGATGCCCGCGGACCTTACGTTTTAGACCCACATGTTAAACCAACGATGTGCATAATACAGATATAGAAGAGTTCGATTTTGAAAGGAAAGGGGGGGGGAAATAGAAATCGAAATTTCGAATAAAATTGACTATAAATCGAAGAAATATCTCGACGTTTTTGTTCCACTACCAAAGAAGGTATCATTCTTAGTTTAACGTGGATATCAATTACATGGAAACATTGTTTTGAGCTGGGTGAGATACGAACTCATGACGGTCGGTCCCAGGTTCGAGTCCCAGCTGGGTCAGCGTTGAGATTTATCTCCGCAAAATTCCTCGCCCTACCCACGGTCAGTAGGGGACACCGATGGGCTTGGAAAGACCGCCGTCCGTCGGATGGGACGTTAAGCCGTGGCCCCGTGTGCGGGAGAGCCATACCCTGTGCACGTAAAAGAACACGCTGGATGGCCTTGACGGGAGGCTACCATCTGCCTCCCAACAGCTGTTCCAGTGAGTCCCCTCCCCCAACCTTCTGTGAGGCTTCCGGGTCCATGTGACCTGGCCATTTAGCCCATGGTGTGCAAAAAAGTGCCGCTCAGAGGTAAAACAACCCAACCCATGACGGTCGGCTGGTAGCTGAGCGGTCAGAGGGCCTGATCTTATTAGGATGTTGTGGGTTCGAATCCCACCCGGCTCGAGACAAATTTTTTTCTCTAGAATCCACGTTAAACTAAGAATGATACATACTTTGACCGAAAAATGCCTAATCTATAGTTGTATTTCACAAATCTAAATTTTCAATTGTTTTTCACTCTGTATATGTATTTTTAATATCTATCTTTTTTTTTTCTCTTTCTGCTGATCAATGATAGAAAATGAAAATGTTGGAGGTGCCTTTGGACGAGGTGAGTGAAATAAATATTCTCAATGTTAAAATCATGCTAAGAAACAGTAATGTAGTCAGGGAGAAGAGAAGAAAGTTTAATCCCAACTTTGGGAAATCTTTTTTTGAAAAGAGATTTACACTAGAAAAATTCTTCAATTAACAATTAATTCTTTATTATTGCAAAAGAAATTTACGAAATACAAAAATGAATGAATTTGTATTTCGTAATAAATCAGTTTTTATTTCCAAACATATGAAAATAATGATAATTAGGCCCGGAACTAGAGAAAAATTTGAGAAATGCTTTGTTTTTAATCAGAAATTCCATTTCATTTTTTCGGTCAGAAAATATCCTGCATTTTCCATTTACGAAATGTTTTTCGTTTCTCGTTGCTAAATGCTTTCTTTTAAAATCCCGAATTGTAAAAAAAAATGCAAACTAGATTTGGAGCACGAAACGCATTTGATTTCTTACAGTAAGAAATTAACATTGCATTAGAATAACAATCTCTTGTGGTTTTCAGCACACTATTCCACAATTTGAATTTGATCCTTCCTACAGGTATAAAACTAAATCGCAATTCAAGAAGCAAAAAAATGTTAAAAAAAAAGTAAGATTCCAAATACTGATATTTTAGCTGCTAGCTCATCTGAGAGATTTCTGGTTTGATTATTTGCATCTTCGTTCAGTCAGGTTTGCAAGAGTCAAGGGAAATAGTAAATGGGCATGTAAAAATTATAGCAATATGTAAAGTCGCTCAAAAAAATATCCGAACGCTATGGTTGATTACAGAATTCAGAAAAAATATCTGGCAACTTACGTAACACGAAGGTTACCAGATCACTAATTTCTAAAAAAATCGTTGCCAGATATTTTTTCTGAATTCGTAATCAACCATAGTGTTCGGATATTTTTTTATATATATAATGCGTATGAATATATAATGCAATGAATATGGAGCGTGTGCAGTTACCGTTCACAGCAAACTGGAGCGGTTGCGGTTAATGTTCACAGCACATTGGATCGTGTGGGCTCATTCACGGAAATATTGAGCGTGTGCAGTTCCCGTTCACAGCAAACTGGAGCGTGTGCAGTAACTGCATACGCTCCAGTTTGCTGTGAACGGTGACTGGAGCGTGTACAGTTGCTGTACACGCTCCAGATATTTTTCCTGAATTCTGTAATCACGTGACACGAAGGTTGCCAGATCACTAATTTCTAAAAAAATCGTTGCCAGATATTTTTTCTGAATTCTGTAATCAACCATAGCGTTCGGATACTTTTCTGAGCTACTGTACATAAATTATTTGAAAGGATTCACTACGTATGACGTTTAGGAAAATCTTAAGTCTTCTCCTATTAAACTCTTTACGAATACTTGAAGTCATTATCATGGTAAATTTCGAAAAAATAATATGAACGTAATACATTTAAGATAAAAAACTGAAAAAGATACGCAACTCAGTGTCTCATACCTTTTGATATCCTCCAAAGGAATACCTTTTTCATATTTCGTTTTTTTTTTCTCTCCTTCAGGTGTTGGTTTCTACATCGGCGAGCCTTGTCAGGCAACCTGTAACAGCATCCTGTTCCATGTCTACTGCAACTTGACAACAGGAAAATGCGAGTGTCAGGACCAGTACCCAGTCAATATCGACAACAGAGTTTGCGTTAAAGGTAGGAAAACGTCTTCCTCACGGATGTTATTTATCAATATTTCTGAATGAATGTGGAGACAATTTTCGAATAATTAAAGTCTGAATCTTTTTTTTTTCGACGAAGACCATCTGTCACACTTCGCTCTCCTTATATTGCTGTAATTTTAACGCCTATGGTCTTTATGCACAAATACTCTCCATGAAGGCGTGACACGGTGAAGTGTGTTTAAAAATCCATTTGTTCCATGTTCGAGATTTCTGATATCCATATCCTCGGTGGAAGCCAGGGGTTGATATGGGGGAGATGGGTATTTGAGAATGTTAGTAACTCTAACGGAGACTTCAAAATTTCTTAAAAAAAACACTAAAACTAGGAAAATTGTTTGGACATTTACGAAGTTCCTGCTCAATCTTGTCGCTCCCCCCCCCTCTTTAATTCGGATCACCTCCCCGCTTTTATTTCTTTCTAGATCCGAGCTTGGTAGAATCTAATGAGTTTAAAAAGGAGTCGTGATTTGAGGGAAGGTTACGTTACTACAGCTGTATGTTGAAGTGCACAAAAATATTTTTAGAGGGTCTTTGAGGAAAGGTTACTTTTTAAGAGCTCTATAGTGCATTTTTTCCCCCAAATTCTTTTTGCGATTTCAAGTACTTGTTTTTTTCTTTACAGCAATTTTTTCTTCAGTTATGTTTAATTACCAGGAATTACGATGGATTTCCTCATTAATATAAATTATTATATAAATAAAATATTAAGGATGATTCATTTCCAGCAGACGAGTCGCCGTCTGCAAACAATGCATGTTAGTTTGCATATGAGACACGCCCAACAGAGACGTGCGCAGCTTGATTGACTTTTGAAAAAGATTGTTTTTTAAGCAGATTTAGACAACCCTTAATTTCTCAAATATTTGACTGCTCGGTCACAAGTTTCGCACGTGCCACTCGGTATTGTGTTAAAATTCTAGTCTCCACCTGTAATAGATACCAATTTAGAACCGCAGACCATTCCCCCCATTTTTATAATTTGCCAATTTCAATTTTGATTCAACGAAATCTCCAAATTCAAAATTCCTCTTACGGGTTTTCCCTTTACTGCCACATATTGCATTAAAAGTCGTCTCTACTTATAATAGAACCCGAATTCGAGTGGGGCGGGGGTGGCTCAGTCGGTAGCGCGCGCCAGGCTCGTAATCTGTAGTTCCCAGGTTCGAGTCCCAGCTGCATCAGCGTTGAGATTTATCTCCGCAAAATTTCCCACGCCCTGCCCACGGTCAGTAGGGGACACCGATGGGCTTGAAAAGTCCGCCGTCCGTCGGATGGGACGTTAAGCTGTGGCCCCGTGTGCGGGAGAGCCATACCCTGTGCACGTTAAAGAACACACTGAATGGCCTTGACGGGAGGCTACCATTTGTCTCCCAACAGCTGTTCCAGTGGGTCCCCTCACCCAACCTTCTCTGAGCCTTCGGGATCCTTGTGGCCTGGCCATTTAGCCCATGGTGTGCAAAAAAGTGCCGCTCAGAGGTAAAACAACCCAACCCGAATTCGAGTTTAGAACCACTTTAATAGACTGTGCCATTAAAAACGCAACCCAGTGCTCTGTATTTTATATTTTCAAAGTTACCGGGGATACAAATGTAATAAAAAAAATTTCAGCGGGATTACTGCAAATGTGGATAATGCCCACCATCTTCTGGAAAACAAGCATCCACCCTTTTTACAATTTTTAAAAAAATTCAAAAGTTTTTTTCGAGAGAAACGAATTGTTTCTCTTAAAATTTCGAAGTGCTTATTAGCCAATGTCTGCAGCAGTCTGCTCAATGTTAGGCTTAAGTTCCTCCAATTTACGAGGATTATTGTGATAGACCATTCAAGATGCCCCCAACAGAAAAAAGCCAGGCATTGTAAGATCTGGGGATTGTGGTGGCCAAAGCCCACTCCAGACAATGCGTCCTGCAAGAAAGTCAGCATGATGAATGGTCGTACCATCATGCTAAAACCTAGTATTGTTACACGGTTTCACCTAAAAATATAGCATTGTTTTTTATTTTACATTATTCAAGCAGTTCTGATCTTTGGGTTGCATTTTAAATAATACACCCTGAATTTTACACTTGATTGGTAAAAATTGCATTTCAGCGGAAAATTTGATAGTATATAAAATATGGCTTTTTTAAGCACTGTATATCAGTGTACAATGGGGCGGGGGTGGCTCAGTCGGTAGTTTGCCAGGCTCATAATCTGCAGTTCCCAGGTTCGAGTCCCAGCTGGGTCAGCGTTGAGATTTATCTTCGCAAAACTCCCCGCCCTGCCTATGGTCAGTAGGGGACACCGATGTGCTTGGAAAGACCACCGTCCATCGGATGGGACGTTAAGCCGTGGTTCCGTGTGCGGGAGAGCAATATCATGCGCACGTTAAAGAACACGCTGGATGGCCTTGACGGGAGGTTACCATCTGTCTCTCAACAGCTGTTACAGTGGGTCCCCTCCCCCAACCTTCTCTGAGCCTTCGGAGTCCTTGTGACCTGGCCATTTAGTCCATGGTGTGCAAAACAGTGCCGCTCAGAGGTAAAACAACCCAGCTCAGTGTACAATATTTGTGTCTAATTGATGCATATATATTTTAAATAAGTTTGTATACTCTATTAGTAAATGTTTTTCAACACCTCGATGTTTATGTGAAAGGAAATTTCATTTCCGATTAAGTAGTTCTGAATACCAGTTAATAAGAACATTCCAATTCTTGTTTTAAAGCTGAATTATTTTCACTATAATCCTTAGTGCCGATTTCTAGTTCTTGTGAATTCAGTTAAATCCCGTAAGCAACATAGATAGCAATATGCAGCAACGTTGACTTAAGCCTGCACGCCAGATAATTGTTAACCATTATGACTGGTTTAAACATACTTCGGCTTCAATAACATGCAATCACAATAACACCAGTGATGTTCCGAAGTAGAGTGTGTGCATAACCGAATCAATATCTGCATAATTTCGCATGTAAACATTTCGATTGATCCATTTTAGTTTAGTAGCGGCGAAGAGACTTTCCCAACGTTCATTATCCGTGCACCACATCAGCAGTTAGTTAATCACAACACCCTTGGCTTTAATGGTACCTCGTAATTTGCCAGCTGCCAGATTACAGTTATTACGTCGTTTCCATGGGAGCGCATGCCTTCTCCACGTGCTGCCATCCGGTGACAAAAATATGCATAGAGCAAATTACTGCCACTTTGTATATTACGTCAAGTGTTGGGTTGTTTTACCTCTGAGCGGCACTTTTTTGCACACCATGAGCTAAATGGCCAGGTCACATGGACCCCGAAGGCTCAAAGAAGGTTGGGGGAGGGGACCCACTGGAACAGCTGTTGGGAGACAGATGGTAGCCTCCCGTCAAGGCCCTCCAGAGTGTTCTTTAACGTGCACAGGGTATGGCTCTCCCACACACGGGCCACGGCTTAAACGTCCCATCCGACGGACGGCGGCCTTTCCAAGTCCATCGGTGTCCCCTACTGACCGTGGGCAGGGCGGGGAATTTTGCGGAGATAAATCTCAATGGTGACCCAGCTGGGACTCGAACCTGGGAACTACAGATTACGAGCCTGGCGCGCTACCGACTGAGCTACCCTCGCCCCTATTACGTCAAGTTGAATGTGAACTAGTGTAATTATTCTGAATGATGGCGGCAAAGCCTTCTAAGGAATCTGTGGGGACATTTTCTTGAGTTTCTCTGTGGAATTAGATTAAATAAAATAACGAGTACTTCTTAAATTAACAGAGTTAAGCATTTTTTTTTATCTCGATAAAAAAAAACTTTGAAATCCGTGGATCAAATACTCATAAATTCCTATACAGAGTATTTTTTTTACTAGTTTTATACTAGTATATCAAATAGAAAAAACTATTTGATTCCTATGAAGGGACGTTATCAAATAATACTTAGTAAAAGGGTTGGTCTAATGTTCTCAACGTGGGGTACGCGGTAAAATTTTTAGGGGTACGCCGTGAGAGCTCAAAAGTTGCTAGATCTAGTAACAAAGTAAAAATTTCCAGGGGGTACATGAGAACCACTGGTCTAATGTATAATTATAATATCTAATGTATAGATTATTGATAATTATTCTTGGATTAATTGGAGCATATTTTTTATGTATTAAGGTAGATATTTTTTATTTTATATTATCTCTCTTTATCTCAATAACATCTTTTGATTTTCGTTTTTAGAGATTGCTCTCTTTTTTTATTCCTAGTAGTTTTTTCATTATTCTGCACAAATAATCCCTATTGTATGTATTTAATACGTCACAGTAAAGTTCTGCGGGGAAGGCGAAACCTCAGCAGAAGGACAACACAGAGTCTACTTGCTTTCAAATCTGAAAGTGGGGTCTTTGTAAAAATTTATTTTAGCCAGACACTAAACATAGATTTAAAAAACAACTGCAAAATTTTATTCCATATAGAATATCATTTTAATCTTTCCTGTCTGGTGGAAAATTTATATATTTAGGGTATTGGAAAACCCTGCTCAAGTCTTATTCCGAGACTTCTTGGAAAACCCTGCTCAAGTCTTATTCCGAGACTTCTTGGAAAACCCTGCTCAAGTCTTATTCCGAGACTTCTTGGAAAACCCTGCTCAAGTCTTATTCCGAGACTTCTTGGAAAACCCTGCTCAAGTCTTATTCCGAAACTTCTTGGAAAACCCTGCTCAAGTCTTATTCCGAGACTTCTTGGAAAACCCTGCTCAAGTCTTATTCCGAGACTTCTTGGAAAACCCTGCTCAAGTCTTATTCCGAGACTTCTTGGAAAACCCTGCTCAAGTCTTATTCCGAGACTACTCACTCCGAAACTAAATTTTCGAACCCTCCCGAAACTAAATTCTTGGACCTCTCCGGAAACCAAATTTTCGGACTCCCTGAAATAAATCCCAGGTACGTGTCAATTTGAAGGTCACAGTCTGCGGCTTTTGGATAATTATTTGAGGCCGTTGACCACTAGAAAAAATAGGCATACTGCACAATTCTTTTCTTTGAGTTTGTTACGTTTAATTATTTTTAATTTGTTTTAAACTTTGCTAAATCGTTAATCTAAAGTAGCAAAAGGATAGGACCAAGAATTGAACCTTAAGGCACACTTATGTAAATAAAATGTGTATTTGACCTATTACTTCTACAGTAGCTTTTCTATGATATACCCCGATCAGCCAATACATTAAAACCACCTCTGCGTTATGCAAAGAAGCGCGCGTGCAGCCAATCAGAATCACGTGCCAAGGTCGCGAATGATATATATATATAATACCTGGGTCGAAGTTCTTGCAGGAAGTATTTTGTTTCGTCTTAATGTGGGAAAAGCAAACGATTTACCTTTGGACAAAGGCCAGATCGTTATGGCAAGGAGCCTTGTTAAGAGAATCTCCGAAACAGCGACGCTGGTAGGTTGCTCACGCTATGCAGTAGTTAGTACCTATCAAAGATGGTCCGAAACAGGTGACTCTTCGAGACGCCGACAAGGCGTGGGCCGGCCACACCTCATTGATGCCAGAGGTCAGCGCAGGCTATCTCATCTTGTCCGCAGCAACAGAAAGGCTACTGTGGCTGACATTACCCATAATGTCAATTGTGGTAAAGGGCCCAATGTGTCCGAACACACAGTTCATCGTAAGCTCTTGGATATAGTTCTCCGCAGCCACAGACTCATTCGTGTGCCTATGTTAACAGCCGTTCACCATCGTCAACGCTTGCAGTGGGCACCTAATCATCGACATTGGACCATAGAAGACTGGAAGAGGGTCGCATGGTCAGACGAATCTCGTCTTCTGTTACACCATGTGGACGGACGAGCTAGTGTGCAACGTTTACCCATGAAAGCCTTCTCACCTGGATGCACTTGGGACGGATCCAGGCAGCTGGAGGGATTGTGATGGTCTGGGCAATATTTTCTTGGGGAACACTTGGGCCAATTATCATTATGTCACCTACTGAACATCGTGGCTGATCAAGTATACTCCTTTAAGGCGACTGTATTCCCTGGCAGAAATGGCGTCTTTCAACAAGACATGTCACACTGCGAAGAAGGTTCAGGAATGGTTCCTAGAACATGATGAGGAATTCCATTTATTGTCATGGCCCCCCAATTCGCCGGACATGAATCCTGTCGAGCATTTGTGATTTGAGTAGGAGAAACGGGTACGAGCAGCATCACCCCAACCACGTAATTTGCGTGATCTTCTGTTCCAGTCATGGTACCACATATCAAGCGACACCTACCAACATCTCGTTGAATCTATGCCTCATCGGGTGAGAGCTCTTTTAGCGGCGAGAAGAGGACCTACATCATATTAGGTAGGTGGTTTTAATGTTTTGGCTGAGCGGTGTATGTAGCTTCGTATAATGAATAACATATTCCTTTTATTTTATACTAGATGATATAATGCTTTACGTTGTAATATTTTAGGTAGCTTATAAAAATATCTTAAATGCAAGAAATGAAAGAAATTCTAGTTTTAAGAAAGGTAATTGTTAAGTTGGTATAAAAAAAATCTGGTTTTCGGAGTAAGTTGAAATCTTATCCTCTGCACATTTTCAACAATATACCAATAAATTAGAAATTGAAATATGTTGAGTAGGTTAATAAATAAGTTTATGCGCTTTTTCGTTGCCAGTGAAAACTTCTTTACATATTAATGGTAATGCGGCCCACCTGTGCGAAAAAGTTTTTTTTTGGAGGGGGGGGGGGGGGAGGTTAGCGAGATAACTCTCAACGCTGACACAGTTGGTCCAGTCGCTCAAAAAAGTATCCGAACACTATGGTTGATTGCAGAATTCAGAAAAAAATATCTGGCAACGATTTTGTTTTAGAAATCAGTGATCTGGCACGAAAGTTGCCAGATCACTGATTTCTAAAACAAAATCGTTGCCAGATATTTTTTCTGAATTCTGCAATCAACCATGGTGTTCGGATACTTTTTTTTTGAGCGACTGGACCAGGTTAGGAGTTGGGAAAAAATCGGGGGATGGGGGGGGGGCGAGGAGCACACTCGGGTCAGAAAAGATAAGGGGGAGGGGACATACTGTATTTCCAATGCAGTATAAAATTTCTTCATTTTACAGATCTTTAAAATGCACGAAATATAAATTTAAAAATTTCAATTTTTGCTTCTATTACCCTTATTAGCATTCTAAAAGGAAAGGGGGTATGGCCCTCTTTGAACCCCCTTCTTGATGTGGCCCTGAATGGAGCGAACCCGTGAACGATTACAAATCTGGAGGGCTAATAAAAATCTCCATACTATTAATTTATATCCTATTTGAATCTTATAATATCGAATTATGCGTAACGAAGATGCGGGAAGGGGCGGGAAACGTTTTGCCCCAAAGCCTCGGTTGGCTCTCGCCGCCATTGTATAAGAATAAACCTAAATCATTTTAAATTGAAAGTCATTCACGAAATTTAAAAAAAATATGTTAATACTTTCTACATTCACTTGACGGTCGGACAAACTTGTGTTTCGCGGATTTAGGCTACACTTTCCTTCTATACTGAAAACCCATTTTTTAACTTTAGCGAATGACCATAGCCAAGAAAAACATTCACTATTATGTTTTTCCACACCTGATGTTATGTAGAGAACTATGCAAAAAAAAAATGGAATGAATTAAAGTACATTTGTCCACTGTTATTCGAATTCCCCCTCGCAGAATGCAAGTTAAGAACCAATGCCCATTCTTCTGAATTACAAAATCTTTTCTACATTAACTATTTCCCTTCATCACGTCCAATAATTTCTCTTATTTTATAGCAATTATCTATTTACCAATCAAATCATTTTATACTAAAAATCTCCATACTGTTAATATATATCCTATATGACTATTCGTTCTTTGTTACATGCTAATAATCTGTACTCTGTCATATGCAATTTTGAATGTAAAAAATTTATTCTACACCAAAAAAAACTCTTCCTATGTAAATTATCCGTGATAATTTAGAGATAAAATATATGCATTATGCTAATGAGATTATTAGCATAAAATAAAAATTTTATTATTAAAATATTATGCTAATAATCTTACATAATTTAATACACGATAAAGCTGTAGTTACACTTAAAGTATTCATATACTCTATCAAAGTAGATATAAGCAGAATAGGCCACTAATTTAGCCTTTTTGGCCAATATATGATATAGATTCCAAGGTGGTGAACATATATTCTGTATAACTCACATTATAATATAATATAATGCGAGTTATACAGAATGTATGTTCACCACTTTGGATAGAATCTATGTCATATATTGGCCAAAAGGGCTAAATTAGTGGCCTAGTGGCCTAATTTATACAGCTAATAATTCATTATTAATGGTGGCCTATTTATTGTTAATATTATATTATTAATTATTATATTATTATATAATAATATATTATATAATTATAATTTATTATATTATTAATATGGCCTATTCATTATTAATAGTGGCCTATTTATACAGCTAATAATTCATAATTTAATGAATTATTAGCTGTGTAATTAATTATTTATTTAATAATCTTACACAAGTAATATTTGTTTAATGCTAATAATCTTTCCATATACCAATCTTGCCTTATTTTGTACTAATAATATCTATTTCAAGGAAATAATATTTTTTCAGTGATAGATTTCATCAATTTCATGTTAAATATTTCTCACCCAATAATTATTTTCTACTCCATTGACATTTAAATAATCTAGCGAAACAAGTTCAATTTAGAAGTATTGTACGATGTCGTTTGTTATCTGACTTTTATCTGACTCGGCAAGTTATACAATTCAACAGGATATTCGTATTACAGAAAAACAAATTCTTTCGCATTATTTGCTTAAACAGAGAAGCTAATCACAAGCGAAATATAGAAAGTAATTATCGAGAACCCGAACTATATTTCACTATTCTGATGCATATAATTCCTCATCGATATACAAGAAGAAACCTTGAAGCATTCCTATAAACATTACATTCAAAATCAAATCTGCATATCTGCTTAGAGAAATTGATCTCATCCATTGCGGATGTGGCATTTCGATGCATTTTAGGAACAGAGGTACCTAGATCGATCCTTATTGAGATATTATTCCAAAGCAATTTGTGTCGAATCATCACACGTCAAGAACTACTTGAACGCGGTTCAGCAAATCTATCGGACCAAAATTAAAACTTATTCCAGTAACGCTTAGAAGAAACTCAAACCATACGGTAAAAGCGTCCAATTATGAAAGCTAAAAATGCGTCAGTAATGCAGGTGGAACTTCTTCTAAGCGTTACTGGAATAAGAAAGAAACTGATTCTGCGAATAAGTGAATAACCTACATCGAAGAGGAAACGATGAGCGGATATGACGTTAAAACACAGTCAAGGCCTCTCTTCCTGTATTGGCGGAGATTCGAATCTCATAAAGCTTACTGTATCGCAGAGAAGAATGCTGTAGTTCAGTAGTCGAATAACCATGGATTCGATCTATCAATGGTTTCGATCCGAATTAAATTATTCTGATTTTATTCTCGATCCATTGATAGCCAACGAAAATGGCTCGCAGGAAAATCAGGAGTTAATGAACAATGAGACAGTCTTCAGCGATTATCCGCCAGCACTGCTCGACTTTGGTGCAGCTTGTTGCATTGTGTTCACAGTGGTGGGTTTCACCGGCAATCTCATTTCCATAATTGCCTTAGCGAAGTGTCCACGACTCCGCAACGCCACCACTGCGTTCATCATCAATCTCTGCGTTGCCGATCTACTCTTCTGCATGTTCCCCATGCCACTGTCAGCCGTCACCTTCTTGGAACGAATGTGGAATTACGGAGACACTCTTTGCAAAATCTTCCCCCTCTTCCGCTACAGCAATGGAGCTGTATCACTTTTCAGTGTTCTAGCCATCACAATCAACAGGTACGTGTTAATCGTTCATCCGAGAAAATATTCCTCCATCTATCGACCTCGCTACATTGCTGCGATGATATCAATTATATGGATCATTTCTTTATTTGTTATTGCTCTACCTTTCTTCGAAGTATGGGGTGTGCTAGGATACGATCCAAAGGTCGGTACTTGCAGCATCAAGAAAAAGGATGGCAAATCTCCCAAAGTGTTCATCTATGCGATGGCATTTGGTCTTCCTTCTCTGGTTTTCACTTTTTGCTACACCCGCATTTACTGCGTGGTCAGACGCTCTTCTAGAAAGTTCAGAGACAACTGCGTAATTTCTCCCGTCGACACCGCTTGTAAGAGTCGCCAGTGGTTCAGGAGATCGCAAAAACTTAGTTTTGCTGTAAGAGACAAGAAAGAACTTCGAGTTCTACGAGTGATGTTGGTGATTTTCATCACTTTCATTCTGTGTTATTTCCCAGTGTCTTTTGTGAAGATCTCTATGAAGGAAAATAACCTTCAATATCTTAACATTTTTGGATACCTCACAGTGTATTTCTCTAACTGTGTGAATCCCATCATTTATGTCGTTATGAGCAAAGAATATCGTCAGGCTTACATGCAACTTTTCACTTGTTCTTCATCTGCTCCTTCGCTCACGTAAGTCAATATACTTAAGTAAAGATCAAAGTTTCTATCCTTCTGTGGCATTTTTTCATATAAAAGTCTAAAAGTCGATCAAGAATTTAAAAGTAGAGGTCACAAAGAGGTAGCTAGTGATAATCACATTAGTGATGATCTCTTCTGATATACCTGATATAAGTTTAAAATGTTGGAAAAAATATTGTACATGGCCTTTTCCAAAAATTACGAATTATGTTCATCATTTAGTTTAGATTGAATTTGCAGTTTTTGCCATCGTGTTAGGAAAAAAAAAACTATTAATCAATTTTGCTGATGCAAGTGTTGTGTGAGAAGCTCAGCTGTATTACCTTTCCACTGAATAATTACATTTCAACATGATGTAGTCATCATAAGAAGTACGGAATATTTTGATTTCCCACTCGAATTTAATCAACTGAACATGTTGATTTCTTGAGAAGATGTTGGAGAATATCTGCTAATCCATTTAGTTTGAGAAAAATCAAAATGCATTGCAATGACTGTTCATTGACTATATCACTGACGTAGAGGGCATTTCTAAATGGACATCATTGATTCAGATACTTAGCAGGAAGATCTATTTGAAATATAATTATTGTTGTTCGCTCACGTTTTTACATAAATATTAACGTTGAAGATGTCAATCATGCCTTGTAATATATAAACTATGTTGAACCTTTTAGCGAAATGTTATTTTTAATGTGGTTTTTATTATATAGGTTCTTATTATCAGACATTTGATTGTTTTCCGCATGAACATTATGTTACAAAATGCGTAGCTAAATATGTGAATTAAATAACTAATATTACAGAAGATATTGAAACTCAAGATTAAATTTTATCGCAAATAGAGAGATATTTACTACTGTTTTTATGCGTTGTTTTATGGGGTTTTTTGCGCATACAATGAGAGCAAATCACTAAACGAAGCCAGAAACCTTTATATTTTTTCTCTTTTGGAAATTGTAAACATTTAGTGCTGAAATCTGCTCTGTGCATTTTAAGAGTCTTTAGCCCATAACCATACTGGGTATGTTTTACATAATATTTTGTTATTTGACACGAATCTGAAAAAAAGGTGTTCACTTTGTTGTCTGTCGGTATGTAGCTATTCACCTTTTTTGTTTTTAGGGATAAAAAAACTTTTTGAGCTGGATAGGTATTGAATATAATACGAGTATAACGATTCGCACTTTTCTAATCTCCCAATAGCTTTATAAGCTCCTTCTAAACGATGGAAAATTTTGGAAAACGCCTAAATTGAAAACAATATTGTAAACGATCTATTTGTATTCGAAATGTTGCTATTAGAGGATGGTAATTAAGAGGTTTAAATTGGACACAGCGATTTTTTCCCCCGTATATTACCAGTGGGGGAAGCAATTTTTAATTTGAAGTGAAAAATTCTTTTTTGTCTTGCAAAGGAGTAATAAAATGTTAGTTTCGTAGTAGTTTCCCTGCATTAGTTAGAATTTCTACCCTTAGAGGTTACATAAGAGCGGTGGATAAAAATCTTAATTCTCTCTGAAAACGAGAATTTCGAATTCCCCAGAGGCAATATGCTATTCTCCTAGTTGCGAATATTTTCAGTTTTTGCCATTAATTGTATAATGTACGTCTTAAAAGAATGCAAAGCTCGGAAATTTAAAATTATGATTTACTATGTTAATAAATGTAAAAATGCCTTTCCGAGAGTCTAATATACTCTGCCAGAATAGCAATAACTCTTGGCTATGCCTTCGGTCAGTAAGAAACATCAAGGAGATGGGAAAGGCAGCCGTCCGTCGGATGGGACGTTAAATCGTTCTCCCTGTGCGGGTTTTTTTTACCTCTGAGCGGCACTTTTTTGCACACAGTGCGCTAAATGGCCAGGTCACAAGGACCCCAAAGCCTCAGAGAAGGTTGGATGAGAGGATTCACTGGAACAGCTGTTGGGAGACGCATAGTAGACTCCAGTCAAAGTCATCAAGCGTGTTCTTTAACGTACACAAGATATGGCTCTCCCGCACACGGTGCTAAGGCTTAACGTCCCATTCCAGGACTGCAGTCTTTTCAAGCCCACCGGTGTCCCCTACTGACCGTGGGTAGAGACTTTTGCGGAGATAAATCTCGGTGCTGACCATGATCTCAGCTGCTGATTACGAGCCTGGCACATTACCGACTGAGACCACTCCCCCCCCATGTGCGATAGAGCCATACCATGTGCACATTTAAGAACACTCTGGATGACCTTGACAGTAGTGTACCATATGTCTCTCAACAGCTGTCTAGTGAGTTCCATTCCTACAACCAATCTTTGTGACCTGGCCATTTAGCCCATTGTGTGCAAAAAAGTGCCGTTCAGAGGTAAAACAACCCAACTGTACGTACCAGAAAGTGGCTACTTGTTAAATTCAAATTTTTTCGTAAAAAAGACGGAAATATCCTAGAAGCTCTATCAGGCTTGTCCTGGTTTGTCTGTAAAACAACTACTTTGTTTCATATAACACAAACACATAACCAGGTTATCCCGTGAATCTGAGTCGAACCTAGATACAGGCAGCTGCAATCCACCATGAGCCAACGCCACAAACTGCTCCAGTGAGACGTCACTACCATAAAAAAAATTATTTCTATATAAACAAAAACTGGGTATTCAGAATATTAAGAAATATAACGGATCCCTTTCTGCTAATTAAGTATCTGTCAGCCATTATCTTGAAATATCTAATTAGGCACGATCTAGGAGCCTGGGCAACGGGGAAGTTCTAAACGGATATGACACAACATACGACTGTATATATATAATCATGGTCTCACTTCCTGCATGGAGACACGGTTCTCTTGAAGGAAATTTAACCACTTAGTGTAGAGGAGAATGTTGTAAGTTCAGTAGTCAAACAACAATGGATCCCACCGAATTAGATTATGATGATTTTACTCTGGACCCATTGGCAATTAATGAGACTGGCTTACAGGACAATGAAGAACTAATCAGCAATGAGACAGTCTTCAGTCAGTATCCACCAGCACTGCTCGACTTTGGTGCATCTTGTTGCATTGTGTTCACAGTGGTGGGTTTCACCGGCAATCTCATCTCCATAATTGCCTTAGCGAAGAGTCCACGACTCCGCAACGCCACCACTGCGTTCATCATCAATCTCTGTATTGCCGATCTTTTATGTTGCTCGTTCGCCTTGCCACTCTCAGCTGTCACCTTCCTGGAACGAATGTGGAATTACGGAGCGACTCTCTGCAAACTATTTCCCCTCTTCCGCTATAGCAATGGAGCTGTTTCTCTTCTCAGTGTTCTCGCTATCACGATCAACAGATACGTCTTGGTAGTTCATCCCAGGAAATATCCCTCCATATATCGACCAAATAACATCGCAATCATGATATTTATTATGTGGATTCTCTCTTTATTTATTATAGGACTGCCCTTTTTTGAAGTCTGGGGTAAACTCGGATACGATCCAAAGGTCGGCACTTGCAGTATCATGAAGAAGGATGGCAACTCTCCCAAAGTGTTCATCTATGCGATGGCATTTGCCCTTCCTTCATTGGTTTTCACTTTTTGCTACACCCGCATCTATTGGGTGGTCAGACGCTCGTCTAGAAACATTAAAAACAGCTGCAGAATTTCTATGGCTGAAACTACTCGCAATAATCGTCAGTGGTTCAGAAAATCGCAGAATCTCAACCCTATAGGAGAGAAGAAAGAACTTCGAGTTCTACGAGTGATGTTGGTGATCTTCACAACTTTCATCATGTGTTATTTCCCTGCAGCTTTTGTGAAGATCTTTAAGAAGGAAAACAACTTTCAATATCTTAACATTTTTGGATACCTCGCAGTGTATTTCTCTAACTGTGTGAATCCCATCATTTACGTCGTTATGAGCAAAGAATATCGTCAGGCTTACATGAATCTCTTCACCACATCTACATCTACTTTCTCAGTCAAATAAGGAAAGTTCGGACATTTCTACTGCCTCCCAGGTTTTGTTCAGAAGTTGTAAAGAAAAACGAAATTGGTAATTTTCAGATATTGATCATATCTTTTCTCAATTAGTGTGATATATCTAAAGATAACTTTTTTAAAAGTTACTGTGATGGAGGTTTTGAATATTGCTATATTTCGAATTTATTCTTTGAAATGTTTGTACTGATTGTTGTGTAGTTGGACTTACAATCACCTCTTCTAAGATGTTCTGGGGGCGGGGGTGGCTCAGTCGGTAGCGCGCCAGGCTCGTAATCTGTAGTTCCCAGGTTCGAGTCCCAGCTGGGTGAGCGTTGAGATTTATCTCCGCAAAAATTCCCCGCCCTGCCCACGGTCAGTAGGGGACACCGATGAGCTTGGAAAGGCCGCTGTCCCTCGGATGGGACGTTAAGCCGTGACCCCGTGTGCACGGGTGAGTCATACCCTGTGCACGTTAAAGAACGTGCTAGATGGCCTTGACGGGAGGCTACCATCTGTCTCCCAACAGCTGTCCCAGTGGGTCCACACCCCCAACCTTCTCCTATCCAAACCTTTTCAGAGCCTTCGGGGTCCATGTGACCTGGCCATTTAGCCCATGGTGTGCAAAAAAGTGCCGCTCAGAGGTAAAACAACCCTTCTAAGATGTTCTCGAAAGAAGCCAAAATATTTGGTTTCACAGATTTCACACATCAAATGCTATATTTATGAAAATCAGAAAGTAAAGATACAAGCTTTTTCTATTTTAAAGAATAAATTTGAATCACTGTCTTTCCAGTGCATTTGGTCTACATCTTCACCAAATTATGTATGCTTGTAGGATAAACTTTTTTGTCTTGTGTCTAAAAAAAAACTTGCACAGCTTTTTCTTCACTGCTTCGTGATTCAGAAAGTGTTTGCCTCTTAATTCATCTTTCATTTGGGTAAGAGAAAATAGTCGTATGATGACAAATCAGAGTTATATGGTGGATGGTAGAATACACCAAACTTTAATCCTTCTAGTGTCTGCTGTTCCTGATCGTGGCTTCAATACGTTGGATATTGTTTTCCGTTGTGGATGTACGAGACCGTTCGCGTGATTGTTCGCGTGAATTAATTTGCTGAAAACCACTCATTGTTGTGAATAATTAGATGTATTTCATGCAGAAATTGAATAGGAATACGATACTGTTCGAAATACGATTTTTAGATTGTTTGTATTGATTCTTAAATCATCATTTTGGGGAAAGAAGTCAGTCTTTTTTTACCTCAGAATAGTGTAATATGAGAAATATATACTCCGAAGAGCCAAAACATTATGACCAGCGCGTCTTTATGTAAATCGAAACAACTGCAGGTAAATGACAGCGCATGGGAAGGTCATGAAACTGTATAAATAACACCTGATACTGAACTCTGTTAATCAGCGTTATTTTTGTTCTTCAGATGGGAATGGCAGCAGACTTAAGTGAGTTTGACAAAGGCCAAATTGTAATGGCCAGACGAGTGGATCAGAGCATTTCCGAGACGGCAAGGCTTGTGGGATGCTCACGATCAGCCGTGGTTAGTATTTTCAAAAAGTGGTCCGAGGAGGGAAAAAGCACGAACCGCCGGCAAAGTGTGGGCCGACCACGGCTCATCGATGCTAGAGGTAAGCGAAGGTTATCTCGAATGGTACGAGCCAACAGAAGAGATACTGTGTCGCAACTCGCCCGTAATTTGAATGCTGGAGACAGGAGTAATGTGTCACAACACACAATACACCAAACCCTGATGGAAATGGGGCTGTGTAGCCACAAGCTGCTCCGAGTGCCCATGCTAACCTCGGCTCACCGTCGAACCGCCTACAATGAATACGTGAGCATCAAAACTGGACCTTGAATGATTGGAAGTAGGTCGTCTGGTCCGATGAATATCATTACCTGTTGCACCATGTGGACGTCCAGGTACGTGTGCGTCGTTTACCTGGGGAAGTGTTGGCACTAGGATGCACCGTGGGATGAAAACAAGCCAGTGGATGAAGTGTAATGCTTTGGACAATGTTCTGCTGGGAAACCCTGGGTCCAGTCATTCATGTGTGGGAAACTATGACGTCTACCACCTACCTAAGCATCATTGCAGACCAGGTACATCCTTTCATGGCAACTGTATTCTCCCTCTAGTTGTGCCTTCTTTCAGCAGGATAATGCGTCATGCCACACTGCCCGGATTGTTCGAGAATGGTTTGCGGAACATGAGGAAGACTTCCAGATATTGCGCTGGCCTCGAAATTCCTCAGACATCAATTGAGCATCTATGATTAGTGTTAGAACAGAATATCCGATCTGTGGCGGCTGAACCACATAACTAACAAGAGTTAACGATCTGCTGATAACGTGTTGCTACCAGATACCACAAGATAGCTTTAGAAATCTTATAGGGTTGCCGGGTAAGAGCTGTTTTGGCGGCACGTGGAGGACCATCATATAAGTTAGGTGTTCATGATGTTTTGGCTCTTCGGTGTATATATATATATATAGCAGCTTCTCTGTAAAATATGTTGATATAATTTATTTGCATAATTATAGATTGAATGGAAAAATGTTAATTTGAACATTCTAGTCAAACCGAGCGAACTCTTTACTCTGAATATCATTAAGATGTTTAAATCAAAAGACTGAAACTGTAAATAAAATCTTAATATTCTGGAATTTAAATTGATATAGTGTGAACACTTGAATGCCTTTCTTAATGATTGCATTTATGTTGTTGAGAATATTGCGGTGCTGGAAGCAAATCGCTTGAGTCATAACCTGATGGAACTTTGAAATCCTTAACTTTGAAAGAGGAAAAGAATCGTCCTGGTAAGTACTGAAGTGATGGCAATGACTCTTTACACTAATCAGCTTACATTGAGAATGAATACATCCATCAAATGGCTTACAGTGAAATGTCAGTGTAATGGAATCGTGCGGGAGACTAAAATGCATTCGGTACAATGAAATTCCGTTATAATGAAAAGCAATAAAAATATCAGACTGTTATAAAATGATCATTGCGAAAGAAATTTGCCATAAATTACTGTTCAGATGTTAAAAACAAACCAAAACGAAATAAAGATCAAAAAGTGTACGTCGTACTGTCAAAGAATTTCTTTTTTTTTTTTAAACAAATTTCGTTATAATTGTGATGGATACGTAGTGAATTTGATAGCTGACGTGAAATGATTTTATTCTACTGGATATGTCGTTACAGCAAGATTTCACTGTAGTCTGCTTTCAAGAAACACATCTTCCCGAAGAAAGGTAAAACGAATAAGGGCAGAGATTCCAAAATTGTTTCCTTGAGAAAAGGATGAGGGGAGGGTCCGAAAATTTAGGTTGGGGGGTGGAGAACTGAGAATAAGACTTGAATAGGGTTTCCCAGTTACCAAAAGACTCCACCTAACAAAAAAATGTCCCCTCAAGCAGCTGCTTGCCACAGAGATCTGACAGGAGCCTGTCGGTTCATATGACATAGTTGAAGGTCTGAGAGGATGGCGGGACCTCAGCAGAAAAACGAACACATGCATCCATGCCTTACCTGGGGCTCGAACCCAGGTCCCTTAGATGAGTAGCCAAGCGCGCTAACTACTCGGAAGGTTAAAATAATATTCTATTTGGAATGAGATTTTACAGTTTTTTTGATATATTTTTAGTGTCGGACATAAAATATGGATCTAAAATAAAATTATACAAAGACAATGTTTTGGATTTCAAAGCAGGTACAGTCGCTCAAAAAAGTATCCGAACACTATGGTTGATTACAGAATTTATAAAAATATCTGGAAACGATTTTTTTTAGAAATTAGTGATCTGGCAATTCGTGTCATATGACACGAAGGTTGCCAGATCACTAATTTCTAAAAAAAATCGTTGCCAGATATTTTTTCTGAATTCTGTAATCAACCGTAGTGTTCGGATACTTTTTTGAGCGACAGTACAGAAGTTTGAAATTTCGTCTAAGACAAGATTTTGGGGGGGGGGTCTCAGACCCCCCCCTCCTGTGGGTATGTACGTGGAAGAAGGAATAATCGAACCGTACAATTAATAGTTGACATTTTCCTGATAATGCAGAATTTTTTTTTACAAAGTTGTTTTAAATCGTATTGAAGTTCATAGTATCAATTGGAGATCTTGATCGGCGGCCAGTAGCTCAATGGTCCAGAGCAGCTGACATGTTATCAAGAGGTCATGGGTTCGCATCCCACTCGGCTCAAGACAATATGTCCTCTAAATTGATCGACGTTAACTTCAGAGTGATATCTTCCTTAATTTTTTAAATCATAATTTTACTAATAATGATAATTAACACATTGTGTAGTGCGTGATCTGCACTTTAGAAACAATTGCTAGTGGAGCATATTTTGCAGAGGGTATAAACAGAAGCGGGCTGCAAATTTTTTTTTTTAATCAGGGACGCAGATAAAGCAGAGGGACCTGAGCTGCGATAAAAAAACTATTTTTTTTTTGTAAGATTTCAATATTTTATTGTATTGATAGTTCGTATTCATCGCCTAAAATAGGTTTTCCCGATTCTGTGGGGGTCGGGGATGACTCAGTCGGTAGTGCGCCAGACTCGTAATCTGTAGTTCCCAGGTTCGAGTCCCAGCTGGGTCAGCGTTGAGATTTATCTCCGCAAAATTCCGCGCCCTGCCCACGGTCAGTAGGGGACACCGATGGGCTTGGAAAGGCCGCCGTCCGTCGGATGGGACGTTAAGCCGTGGCCCCGTGTGCGGGAGAGCCATACCCTGTGCACGTTAAAGAACACGCTGGATGGCCTTGACGGGAGACTACCATCTGTATCTCAACAGCTGTTCCAGTGGGTCCCCTCCCCCAACCTTCTCTGAGCCTTCGGGGTCCATGTGACCTGGCCATTTAGCCCATGGTGTGCAAAAAAAGTGCCGCTCAGAGGTAAAACAACCCAACCCGATTCTGTGGAACTTGTGTATAGTAAGACTTGGCAGCAGCAAGACCTTTTACTTAACAATGCTAAGTCCAGGGAACTCGCGACTTTGAGAGGCAGGGATGCTACAGCTTCCAGGGCCTCTTGTCAGTCTGCGCCTGGGTGTAAATAAGGGGATATTGAGGGAGGTACTTTACCACCTTACCGTTAAACAATAGCAAATTCTCTAAAAAATTTCTTATAAATTTTTTTAAGTAGCATTTGAACTAATTTGCTGAACCTTAAAACAATTGCTTGCAAACTTTTGAAAATTTCTCGATGCGTCAATTAGAAAATTAATTTTAACAGAAAGTAAGACACTGAAAAAAAAGTACAACTGACCAACTTGATATATTCTTAATCACTTAGTAGTTATATATTATAGCGAGAAATTTTTGGACGTTGTTATACATTCAGCTCATGAGAGTATAAAAACAGAAAATAAGTAGCAATTTTATTATTGCAGCTGCAATTCACCGCCCTGCCCACGGTCAGTAGGGGACACCGATGGGCTTGGAAAGGACGACGTCCGTCGGATGGGACGTTAAGCCGTGATCCCGTTTTCCGGGAGAGCCGTACCCTCTGCATGTTAAAGAATACGCTGGATGGCCTTGACGGGAGGCTACCACCTGTCTCCTAACACTTGTTCCAGTGGTTTTCCTCCCCCAACCTTCTGTGAGCCTTCGGGGTCCTTGTGACCTGGCCTTTTATCCCATGGTGCGCAAAAAAGTGCTGCTCAGAGGTAAAACAACCCAACCCATGGTAGCGCACTTGATTACTGATCTAAGGGACCTGGGTTCGAGCCCCGGGTAAGGCATGGATGTTCGTGTTGTTTTTCTGCTGAGGTCCCGCCATCCTCACACACCTACTATGGCGTATTAAACTGACAGGCTCCTATCAGACCTCTGTGGCAAGCAACTGCTTGAGGGGGGTGTTTATTTTTTTTATAAAGTACTTTTTCTGTGTTTTGTCATCTCTGTAATCCTCTGTATTTCAGCCATGTTTCGCGAAAGAGAGAGAAGAGACATTTATGATGATCACAGAGTATTTACACTACATGACAACATTACGATTAGACGACTTTTACTTGATGATAATGTGATATCAGATTTTGAATAAAGTTTAATGAAAACAAAAAAGTGATTGAATTTATTTCTTTAAATATTGATTGAAGGTAAATCAAACCAAAAAATCATAGTCGGTCTCAATGGATTTAATTTGCTGGTGTGTATATACCTCTAGGAATAATTTCACCCTGTGACTTCTATTCTCAAAAGAAAAGGGAATGAAGGAGTTTAAAAAAAATGGAAAAAAAGTAGGCTTTGAAAAAGAAGGCAGGGAAAAAGGGCACAACTGCCGAAACACCATTTCGTTTCGCGTGAAACTGATGTCACAGAACGTTAGGTGAGTTTCTCAATTTTCGATGTTTGATGATGACTTAAATTGGAGGAGCTCCTTGATTTTCTTCGTAGATTTGCAAACCAAAATATTAGAATTTTCGTATTATGTCAATGGAAATATAATATCAAATCTCTAGTCACATTTTTCAAATGCATATTTTAGAAATAAAGATAAATTAAAAATCGTAATCAAATCTATATAAATCTAGATTTCCAACAACAATTTAAATCTTGATTCGTTCAGCATTTAAAAGATGGAATATTTCAATACAGTATATAAGAATTTCAGCTAAAAAATAAAAACTTAATAAGTATTGTTTCAAACTGTTTATTAAAACGAATATACATTTTAAAAGTTTTCTTAATGATTATTCGATATTAGACAATTAGGAATGAATTTTTATAAAACAAGATGCTTTATTGTTCGTTTCCATATCTCTTTAAATACTAAACAAACGAATGTTATTGAGACTTAAATATTTTGATAATGATCTTTATCTTTAGTCACATTTTTACATTAAATGCATATTTCAGAAGTTACAGAGCATCGGAGTAGATGATTCCCATTGATGTAACATGGGAATTCTGTAATAATTGGTGTAAGACAGTATACATCTACTACTGGCTTGGGTTTTAAAGCTAAACAAATGCGGATTACGGTTGTTACTTGTTTCTCTGTTTTTCTAATAATCAGATGTTGTTTATCTTCGCACTTGAAGCGACTGTTATATAAAGAGATACAGTATATAACAATGATAAAAGAAGCATCAAATCAAGATGAATGTACGAGAGTTATTTCAGAATATGTAAACAAACATATAAACGTAAATTACGAAAGAGCGAAACGTGATTTGCATAAGTTACGAAAGACAGAAACGCAAATTGCGAAAGATCCGAAATGTAAATTGCGCAAGTTAGGAAACATCGAAACGTATATTGCGAAAGATCGAAATGTAAATTGAGGAAGATTAAACAGAAGCGGAGATCTCGCTTCCTATCGTTTAAAACGTTTTATTAATGAAAGGTTCGTTAACCAACATTTCACTGATGAATTCAAAGACTGACATTACATCCTTTGACATATTTGAAAGGAAGTACCTTTCTCTCATAAATTTCAAAGAAAGACGTTATGTCCTTTGAACAGCTTCGAAGGAAATACTATTTTGGCTCGTTTTCAAAAACGAGCTGTTATTTTCACTTTGTCGTCTGTTTGTAGCCCCTTGTGTCATGCTTTGTGCACATTAAAGAACACGCTGGATGGCCTCGACGGGAGGCTGCCATCTTTCTCCTAACAGTTGTTCATGAATCTCTTCCCCTCAATGTTCTCTGAGCCCTTGGAGTACTTGTGACCTGGTTATTTAATCCATTGTGTGCAAAAAAAAGTCTGTTCAGAGGTAAAGCAATTCAATCCTACTCGTATCTTTAAAAACGGATCTTTAACTCGTATTATGTCGTTGTTTTTATGGCAAGATCAATCTTTAGGAGTGGAAACCAGAGGGAAGTCTGTGGAAATAGAAACTGTTACTTCGGAAAATTTCAAGGATTGAATTTCAAGTTTTGCAAATATTTTTTTTATTAATCATTTAATTACGATGATCATTTTATTACGCTCTTGAAGTCTGCGAAAATTACAGTGAGTTTTCTTTCTCTATTGCTAAGGGAATGCGAAAAAAGGAAAGTAGCCGTTAAATGCAGATGCACTGATTGATAAAGCAAGCAAATGAGATTGCGATGCGTCATAACTTACTTTCCGTTTCCGTTTTCATTACGAGGAAATGCAACACTCCTTAGCAATATCTATTGCACTGGGAAATTAAATTCATGTATTGCAGTTCCTTGAAATGCTTACGGTTTGACTTTCTTTTCGAAATGCATAATGCAGATAGTTTCTGTCCTAATGATGAAATAAATTCTGATTCGTTACGCCTAATTCTAATGAACACTCTTCCAGTTGTTTTATCTTTGATAATCATTTGTTTTTCGCAGAGACAATTGAGCACCGTTCAATCTGTATATACAATAGTTCTGCTGTAAATGAAGCCAAGATTCGGGTAAATTTACTAAACAAAATTAGGGTTGGGTTGTTTTACCTCTGAGCGGCACTTTTTTGCACACCATAGACCCCGAGGGCTCAGAGAAGGTTGGGGGAGGAGACCTACTGGAACAGCTGTTGGGAGACAGATGGTAGCCTCCCGTCAAGGCTATCCAGCGTGTTCTTTAACGTGCACAGGGTATGGCTCTCTTGCACACGGAGACACGGCTTAACGTCCCATCCGACGGACGGCGACCTTTCCAAGCCCGTCTGTGTCCCCTACTGACCGTGGACAGGGCGGGGAGTTTTGCGGAGGTAAATCTCAACGTTGATCCAGGCGGGACTCTAACCTGGTAACTGTATATTACGAGCCTGGCGCGCTACCGACTGAGCCACCCCCGCCCCATCCAAATGGGCACTATATGTAGAGCTGAAATGAAATTGGTATATCTCAAAGCTTCCACAATCTATAGTAGAGGTTGTCACTGTTTTTGTCAGCATATGTATGAAATCAGATGTTAGAAAAAGTCCACACGAACCTTCAGGACCTAGAGAGGTCTACCTGTTTCGAAATCCACAACAGTTGTCTTTTTATAATTTTATTTTATCCCCATATGTCCGACACCAAAAATAGATTTAAAAAAAATGCTAGAAAATCTCGTCCATGTAGAATATCATTTTAAACTTTCCTGTTGGGTGGAATTGTTTAATATTTGGGAAACCTTACTCAAGTCTTATTTTCTGCCACCCGCCCTGAAGCTAAATTCTGGGAGCGTCTTATGACGCAAGATCGGGTAAATATGTAGGATGGGGTAGTTGTTTGATTTCTTTCTGTTCCAGATAGGCCGTAACTAGATGGGTTTTGTGAGCAGTGGCATCGTCACGAAGGAGAACCCTTGACGCTTGTTGTTGGATGCTGCTCCTTCATCTTCTTAACCATTTTGGACGAAGCAATATTAGTGTAGTATTGGCCATCCACAGTCATTGTTTTCAGTTAAGATGTCCACGGCTACCACTTCTTGGGATTTGCAAAAAATTGTGAACATCATTTTCCTTGAGCAAAAGTCCAGTCGGAGATTTTCGGGACACGGTTCATCTTCCGCAACCCAAGCATAGTTGTCGATCTTTCTAGGAGTTGCATAGTAATAAAACTACGTCTCATCTCCTGTGGGGGCGGGGGTGGCTCAGTCGGTAGCGCGCCAGGCTCGTAATCTGTAGTTCCCAGATTCGAGTCCCAGCTGGGACAGCGTCGAGATTTATCTCCGCAAAATTCCCCGCCCTGCCCACGGTCAGTAGGGGACACCGATGGACTTGGAAAGGCCGCCACCCGTCGGATGGGATGTTAAGCCGTGGTCCCGTGTGTGGGAGAGCTATACCCTGTGTACGTTAAAGAACACGCTGGATGGCCTTGACGGGAGGCTACCATCTGTCTCCCAACAGCTGTTCCAGTGGGTCCCCTCCCCCAACCTTCTATGAGCCTTCGGGGTCCATGTGACCTGGCCATTTAGCCCATGGTGTGCAAAAAAGTGCAGCTCAGAGGTAAAACAACCCAACCCATCTCCTGTGACAATGTCTGTTAACCGTTTGTGATCAGTAGGTTGAAACATTGTCAGCATCTCCTTGCACGAGTCGACTCTAGTCCTTTTTTGCTGTTCTGTCAGTTTGTGGGGTACCCATTTGGCACAGATCTTTCGGAACTTGAAATGTGGATGAAAAATTGTTTCCACACTAACAGTCGGCACGTTGACGTCTAAGCATATTATCTGAACAGTGATGTGCGAGTTTTCCATAATGAGGTCACGAACAACAGCGATGGTTCTCTAGTTCACGACCTCCTGTCTTCCTGCACGAGGGAGATCTTCTAAGATCTGTCATCATTTTCTGAATTTGTGCATCCATCCCGTAACAGTGCCATATGAACAGGCATGATCCCCATATACTTGTGATAAATCGGCATTTTTTTTCGCGTCATCACCAAGGTGCATCCTTGTGAATATGTAAAATCTTTCCCCTTCTTTTCTAGGCTCCTTACAACAACGCACAGATTTCGGAGACAGAATTTTAAGCGCCGCCAGCGAAGAGAGAAATGATACATCCTTTGTTTTCAACATGTAATTGCAAGTTTAGACAATTTTCCAAAAAAAAAAAAAAAGTGGGGCGAGGGTGTCTCAGTCGGTAGCGCGCCAGGCTCGTAATCTGCAGTTCCTAGGTTTGAGTACCAGCTGGGTCAGCGTTGAGATTTATCTCCGGAAAACTCCGCGCCCTGCCCACGGTCAGTAGGAGACACCTATGGGCTTGGAAAGGCCGCCGTCCGTCGGATGGGACGTTAAGCCGTGGCCCCGTGTGCGGGAGAGACATACCCTGTGCACGTTAAAGAACACGCTGGATGGTCTTGACAGGAGGCTACCATCTGTCTCCCAACAGCCGTTCCAATGGGTCCCCTCCTCCAACCTTCTCTAAGCCTTCGGGGTCCATGTGACCTGGCCATTTAGCCCATTGTGTACAAAAAAGTGCCGCTCAGAGGTAAAACAACCAACTAACCAAAAAAGTAATAGGTCGCTAAGTTTGGATGAATGGGGTGCAAATTTACAGACACGTGTTTAGAACGTTTTGAACGTCTTCCATAAATGCATATTTTAGAAGTTGCAGAGCTTTGAAGTTAAGATTTCCTTTGACATAACACGGAAATTCTCTATAATTTGATTAGGGCAGTGTATTATGCATCGATTACTATATTGTCAGTATTTAATTTTAAACTTTCATTTGACTAATCTATTATGCTCAAGTATTTGTATCAATAATAAAAAATAAATATCCCCTCAGACCTCTGTGGCAAGAAGCTGCTTGACAGGAGCCTGTCCATTTTACGCCAAAGTCGAAAGTCTGTGAGGATGGCGGGACGTAAGCAGAAAGATAGCGCAAACAAGCACGCCTTACCCGGGGCTCGAAACCATATCCCTTTGATCAGTAGCCAAGACATTAGCCAATGGACTACGGGATGGTTTGTTGCAAACTTCAGAAAAAAAAAGAGCGCCCATATTTGCTTTTGAGGAAAGGTGAAAAATGCCTTTTTAAATCTTTATGCATAAAGAGTTTCTGAAAAATCATATAAACGTTGATATGGTATGAAGGAGGGGTCCAAAATAGACAAAAATCTATAGACGTGATATTTGAATATCCCTTAACTGATCGACCACACTGAAACAATATCTGTAGAATTTTGGACGCAATGATTCATTTGTTTGGGATTTAGAAGAGATCGGAAGCTTCCGTGACGTCATTAATTATTCTCCGCAGTAGCCACTAACAAGCATGTCCACCACTTTCACGGCGGCGTATAATTTGTTGCGGGTTTCAGGTTATAGCGTCGTTAAGACGTAATATATATTAATTTAAAACTAACTATGAACTTTTTTTTGTAGAGAGAATCTGGCCAAAAGGAAATTAGACGTCATATTGTTTCCAACCGGCGACGGTAGTGCCGCGTTGTAGTTTCTCATAAATTTCGCTTACTCAGGTTTTAATGCATATTTTGTTGTTTTCGCAAAGTAAAAAAAAAGTAAGTTAATTGTGAAATATTACCGAGTATAATTCAGTGGCAAAGTGAAACACGAATTAAAAGTAATGCGAAGCAAAGACCAATCTAGGGGGTGGGGTGGGGGGTAAGGGAGTGATGTATTCATTTCCAGAATAAAAATTTTCCGTGTTTGAAAAATTGTATGAAAAATGTACAATATATATTATTACGACAGATGAACGTACTGCGGTGACTTTATCAAAAAACGAGTCATGAACGTTCGCCTATGCTTCTGCGTGAGATTTATGTAACAAACGAATTGGAACATAGAACCGATATGAAATTTAAGAAAGATAGAATTGTAATGTTAGAGTTTTGGATTTGTGAAAAGGGGTTCAGCACTATGAATAACACAAGCAAAGGATAGAGTCAAAGCTAACAAGAAAGCTGTGAAGGAGGCTAAAAGGGAGACAAAAAAGTAAACAAAGAATTGTTTAGTCATTTTACCTCTAAAGTTATGAAGGACATTGTCTAAAATAAATTAAGAGGTAAGCATTCATCAATTGAGTAGACAGAGCTAGTTTTAACTGTTCTGTAAGGGAAGATTATTTTTTATGCATGATAATATTTAATTTGTTTATAAGTAATTTCATCCATGCTTTTGCAATAAATTGCATTGTTTTGTAATTTGTATAGTAAAAATACTTACTTATATCCACGCTCAGTACTCATCCATTATAAATTTATAACAATGTATACTGGTACTGGACAGAAAAATGAAACCAGTTCCATGTTATCTCAATAGGAAAATCACATTCAGAGCTCAATAATTTCTTTAATATGATTTTTAATGAAATATATGTCTCAATATAAATTAAAGATGTCAATTCTATCTAAATCTCGATTTTAAACAATTATTTTTCACTATTCAAAGAGAACGCTGTAATATTTAAAGCGATACAAAATCTTGACTCCAAAATTTCATTAAAATGGGCTAAGAAATCAGTACCAGGAGCATTGCACCTGGTACTGATCTCATAACTACTGGAGTCAACTAGATCTATAACCTCTTAAACCGTTTTAATTAAATTTTGGGATTAATTTTTTGTGACATTTTAAATATTCTAAGCATTCATAACTCTTTGAAAACTTAACAAATATTGTTTAAAATCGATATTTAAGTAGAATTTATTCAGATCTTTAATTTATCTTTACACATTTTTTTTCATTACAGGTCATATTGAAGAAGTTGAGCTCTGAATGTGATTTTCTATTAAGATAACATGGGATTTCCATTTTTCTGTAAAGCACCTGAATGTTTAATTTTGTATTTCTGCCTCCATTCCGGTTGTTACCATGTTCAACGTGTATATGTGTGTGAGCAGATCCGGATCTAGAAAAAAAATCGAGGGAGGTGGGGAGGGGCAAGAAACACACCGAGCCGAAAAAGAGTAAGAAAAAAAAGGGGGGGGGGGACACTTGATTTCCAATGCAGTATCACATTCCCCCCCTCTGTTTTTTACGGGCTTTTAAAATTTTTTTTGAAAAATGCATGAAATATAGATAAGTTTAATAATTTTTTGCCACTTTTACCCTTGCATTCTGAAATAGGGGGGGGGGGAGCATGGTCCCCTCTTTCGTCCTTATTGTTGAAGTCTTCAGAAGAAGTTTTCAGATGGAGCGCTCAAGACAAAATTTCATGAAAGAAACTCGAATCACTTCTACAAGTTTGTAGTCTTTATGTTTATAGTAGAATGTGATAGATCTGTGTAAATTTTGCACGCTTGAAAAAATATTTTCTAGGATTTCTCGAAAATTGTGGATGATACGCCAAAATAAATATATTATTTGGAAATAAGAGTGTCGTCTTTATATACAAGATCGGGTTAGTCACTGAGACACTAGAAAAAAAATAATTTAAAATTCTTAACCAGTACTATTATTATTATTCACCCCCATTCCATTGGACAAGATCCATTTTTTTGTTTTTAAATTTTGCCATTGCGCCTCCTTGAGGGGTTTGGCTTGCAACCTGAAGTTTCCAGGTTCGAATTCTAGCTATTCCAGCGTTGAGATTTATCTCCGATGGGCTTGCAACGTTCGCCGTTCCTTCAGATGGGAGAGCCATACCCTGTGCACGTTAAAGAATACACTGGATGGCCTTGACGGGAGGCTACCATCTGTCTCCCAACAGCTGTTCCAGTGGGTTCCCTCCCCCAACCTTCTCTGAGCCTTTGGGGTCCATGTGACCTGGCCATTTAGCCCATGGTGTGCAAAAAAGTGCCGCTCAGAGGTAAAACAACCCAACCCTTCAGATGGGACATTAAACCGTGACCGCGTGTACAGGAGAGCCGTATCCTGTGCATGTTCAAAAACACACTGGATGGTCTTCATAGGTGGCTTCCATTTATTTAATAACAGTTGCACAGTGGGTTCTCTTCCCCCATTCTTCTCTGAGACCTTGGGGTCGTTGTGACCTGTTCGTTTAGTATAATCTGTGCAAAAAAAGTGCCGCTCAGAGGTAAAGTAACCAACCTCTCCTTCGTCTTAAAAAAAAAAAATCCATTTTTTAACCTTTTTTCTCTTTCCCTTACAAGAAGCAAATTTTTTTTGAAATGCGCTGAAGAAAAGTAAAAATGGGAAATATTTTCAAAGCTCAGTTTCACTTTTAATTAAGGATTAATTCATAGACAACTGTAAAGAAATGAAAAAAAAATACTAATTGTTTTTTAACCAAAAGAAATTCAACATTTCTCAAAGCATCTTGTCACCATATGAGATATCTCTTCTGCGGATTGGCAAATGACACATTTGCAAGAAATCAACAGACAGACAGAAATCATTTGATCATTTATGTAAATAAAATATGCCTGTTATATAAACCTCTGTGGTGTATATGTACTTTTAAAATTACATACAACTCAGGAAAAATTTTAAATTGCCAGATCTTTCTCTTTTCCCCTTCCAATGTTCTTTTTTGCATTTACAAATTTTATATTTTATCTGTTCTCGTTTTTATGAGAATGTAATTTATGGTTTAGAAAGCGCTAGCCAACCCGTAATTCATGAATCACATGCGACTCACTGCAAAGACAACTTACGGGTTATAAAACAAATGATCAGTATACACCGAATCTGGCGATGCCTTCCACTTTTTTGACAAAACAATTTTAAGTACATAACTGAACTATTTTTCCAATTCATAGTATTCATTAAAAACGTATATTTTCGTTTTTTAATCAATATATTTCCTTGATTCCTTAAAGATATCTTTTTTTAGCGATTCTTTACTCAGTATAAATGTATGTTTTCAATTAGTTTTTTTTCCCTATGTTCTTTAAAAGAATGTTATTCTTTTTTAGTGACTTAAGGTCTCGCCTTCCTCACAGGTCTCCTTTATGCCGAATAAACTGACAGGCTCCAGTCAGAATTCTGTGGCAAGCATCTGCATGAAGGGGTACTTTTTTTATTCGCGAAGTGGCCACCTCCAAACTCCGAAAATAATTGTTAATAACCATTTCCCTCTGATCGTCATGTGGTGCCATCTAGTGGTAAAGGGCCCAAAAATCGCTAACTCCTTTTTCTCCTGGTTTCCATTTTACTTTAAGCTCAATATTGAAGTCCAACGTTAATCGAAGTGTAAATTTACTACCGTTTTGTTCATTAAATATTTACGGCCGCCGCATAAATAAGATATCATATAAACATATATACGACTTGATCTTTATGAAAAGACATAACCGTAGGTTTTATATCAAGGATTGTTTTAAGTATATTTATAGATGTATTCCACTGTTTTATTTAATTACAGATGACCTTGATTCAAACAATTTTTGACACCACCCTACAAGCATTTGGCATGCAAGTAATCGTCAAATCTCATTGTACGCTCATATTTTTAACTTATCCGCTAGGGTGCGCTGACAATCGGATTTAAATTTCAAAGATAAATTACCATTTTGCTTGAAAGATAAGCAGCGTATTCTGTAGCTATCATCCATTTGCATAATATTCAATTTACATATATGTTTATATATGTTTCAGTGGCTCTGAATAATTTCAGCTTTTTTTTCTGATTTCCAAATTGTTTTCCAAATTGATTTCCAAAAAAAAAAAAATTTTTTTTTGCTTCTCGCCAATTCTTAAAATAAGCCCCTTCCTTCCCCCTCGATCAGTGCCAAGTTATGTAATAAACAGAGACAAATTGGTGCATCAGCAAATACCTGCAAAAAAAAAATTAAAATTAGAAATTAAACATTTTTATGAGAGGGAAAAATAGATTTGAACTTTTTACCAAATGCCATATTATTACTATAATTTTTTTTTTTATAAATAAAATAAATACCCCTCAAGCAGCTGCTTGCCACAGAGGTCTGACAGGAGCCTGTCAGTTTATATGCCACAGTAGATTATAATTTATTCGAGAAATATATTAAAGAATATAAATGGAACAATGAAGATGATAAAACTGATGATGTAAATGCATTATATGATAAATTCATATACATGATAAATGAGGCCAAAACAGTAAGTACTAAAGTTACTAGAAACAGTAATGTTTTGGGTCCTACTCAGAGGAGCAAAAACAAATGGATAACAAATGAAATTATAATTTTAGCGAAAGAAAAACAAAAATTATACAACAAATATATATATTTTGATAAATCGCTTGAAAAGCAATATAAATCATTAAGAACTCAACTAACAAATAAAATAGGTATGCAAAAAAACTTCATTATTTAAAAGAGTTCCATAATTGTAATAGTGATGTGAAAAAGCAATGGGAACAATAAATAGTATTTTAGGGATCGAAAAAAACCTGAGATATATCCTTCAAAAAATGTTGATGAAGACCTAGCAAATAAATTTAATGCACATTTCATAGAAGTTAACCAGGGGTATCAATATACTACAAATAATTTTAATATTGAAATTGACAAATATGTAAACCATAATGATAACTCAATGGTTCTGTTTGAAGCAGATCAAACGGAACTAAAAAATATAATATCACAATTGAATAATAAGAAATCATGTGGTTACGATAAAATAAATGCTCATATGTTAAAAATTGTTTTTAAATATAAACCTCATATTTTTGTAAAAATTGTAAATTTATCTTTTTCTACTGGAATGTTCATAGATGCTTTAAAAATTGCTAAAGTAAAGCCAATTTACAAAAAAGGTAAAAATACGGATTTTAATAATTATAGACCAATTTCCATACTCCCTATCTTTTCAAAAATAATTTAAAAACTCATGAAAGAGAGATTAATGAAATTTCTATCGAAATATAATTTCTTATCAAATAAACAATTTGGATTTAGAGATAAATTGGGTACAGAACATGCTAGGTTACAACTTGCCGGCAACATCTATAACAGTGTAAATGAACACAGGAAAACTTTAGCCTTATTTATTGACATAAAAAAAGCTTTCGACACAATAAATCACGAAATTTTAATGCAAAAATTAAGTATAATAGGAATAAGGGGACTTGCTTTCAACTGGTTTAAATCATATTTGGAAAACAGGAAACAATATGTGGCTATACATAAACTGGAAAGTAATATGCTTGTTTTGAATGGTGGTGTACCGCAAGGTTCTATTCTTGGACCAGTATTGTTTTTAATATATATTAATGTTTTTTGCAATTTAAATTTATTCGGCAAAATCACAGCTTATGCGGATGACACAGCGATAGTGTACTCAACTGAAACTAATAATGAGTTAGTGTTCAAGATAAACAATAACTTAAAAAGCATAAGAAACTGGTTTAGTAGTAATAAACTGCAAATAAATGTGAAAAAAACTAATTTTATCTATTTCGGCTTATTGAATACAAGTAAAGAGGTTGTCATAAAATACCATAATTCTGGTTGTAATTTGATAAATGGTTGTGTATGTAAAACTATCGAACAAGTTGAATGTGTTAAATATCTCGGCATTTATGTTGAACAAAATCTAAAATGGAAGAAACAAGTAGATACAGTGTGTAAAAAATTAAGATTTATTTTGTACAAGTTATATTATCTTAAATCATGTTCTCATAAGAAGTTGTTAATTTTAGTTTATTTCGCTTGGGTTCACTCAATTTTAAGCTATGGAATCACATGTGGGGGGGGGGAGATTATATATCAAACCTACTCCCTCTAGTGAAATTGCAAAATAAAATTGTAAAACTAGTTTCAAATAGCAATATTAGCAATGTAAATTATCATTACATAAGCAATAATATATTACCCTGGAGAAAGTTATATTTATATAGAAGTCTTTTGTATCTACATAAAAACAACAATTGGATCGAAAAACGGTTCATCCCATACGATACCAGATGTTCTACAAACATGTTTCATGTTGTGAAATCAAAAAAAGAAATCATGCATAAGCATTTCAATTTTATTGCACCAAAATTATATAATTCTTTACCAAATAGTATAAAAGAAGAAAAAAGTGATTGTAATTTTAAGAAAAAACCAAACTTTTTTTGGTAAATACTGAAGATATTGAAGACGCTTTTAATGTAATTTCTTAGTTTTTTTTTATCCATTGCGAAAGATTTTCGTTTACAGTAGAATTTTGTTTTTGTAATCTGTAAGAGTTGTTTTGTAACTCCTAGATTACACAGAAATACTTGTAAAATGTATATTTGTGTGTTTTTTATTTTTAATCGTTTTTTTTAATTTTATTTTATATTATTTCCTTTTGCTATTTTCCATCCAAATTTGATGGTAAATTTTTGTGTGTAATGTTTCTGTAAATGAGAATGGAAATAAATATTATTATATTATTTACACATTTCCAGGGGGTACGTGAGGCATAAAAAGTTGAGAACCACTGATATATATGTTTTATTTTATTCCCATAGATAAAACTATAGTTATAGTATAACAATCTATACAAGGGGTACGTCAGTTACATACACATTTCCAGGGGGTACGTGAAGCATAAAAGGTTGAGAACCACTGATATATATGTTTAATTTTATTCCCATTGTTATACTATAACTATAGTTTTATCCATCTATACAAGGGGTACGCCAGTTACATACACATTTCCAGGGGGTACGTGAAGCATAAAAGGTTAAGAACCACTGATATATATGTTTTATTTTATTCCCATTGTTATATTATAACTATAGTTTTATCTATCTATACAAGGGGTACGCCAGTTACATACACATTTCCAGGGGGTACGTGAAGCATAAAAGGTTGAGAACCACTGTTATAGAGATAAAAAAAAAGATCTATGCAGAGGTGGAGGGAGAGGGGGGTCTACGCTTTCATCACCGTCAAATCTCTCATCCTTTCACCTCTCTTCTTCTTCCTATCTTTTATTGGAATCTTTCAGAAAATTTTTAAATATTTCACTCCATAAAAGTGAGGCCCTCTTTGAGGATGTGCCCTCCCTCCCCATAGGGTGCGCTCCCTCACCTTCAGAGAAATTACAAAAAGTTGTAGTTCTTTTGAAACCAAAAAAAGATTGACTGATTATTACATTGAGAACTTGCGTTTCTGTAATCCACTACTTTTCACTATATAAAAGGTTTATAAAATGTAACCTTTTACATAATGTATAGTAGTGGATTATAATTACTCCTTTCGCTGTATATTGAAAATGAATTCGGGCTCAGATTTTCGAATCCGAGCCCGTCCGAAATATTTCGATATTGCCTGAGCCCTGTTAGGGTAAAAAAAATTCTTAGATATTTTTTTTTGATGTGCCAAACAGAAATGCATTTTGTTATATTCCATTGTAACCTTTTTTAAGTGTTCGTATTATAGCCAATTACAAATTTTTGAAGTAATATAATTATTTGAAGTCCAAAACAAAATCTTATTGTTATTTGGAACGAAAAATACGAGCAATAATTTCTAGATACTACCGAGTGACTTGGCTATTGATCATAGGGACTCAGGTTCGAACCCCGGATAAATCTGTATGGATGTTTCGTTCTGGCTTTTCTGCTGATTTCTCGCCTTCCTCACATACCTTCTCTACGGCGGGGATGGCTCAGTCGGTAGCGCGTCAGGCTCGTAATCTGTAGTTCCCAGGTTCGAGTCCCAGCTGGGTCAGCGTTGAGATTCATCTCCGCAAAATTCCCCGCCCTGCCCACGGTCAGTAGGAGACACCGATGGGCTTGAAAAGGCCGCCGTCCGTCGGTTGGGACGTTAAGCCATGTGCACGTTAAAGAGCACATACCCTGTGCACGTTAAAGAACACGGTGGATGGCTTTGACGGGAGGCTACCATCGGTCTCCCAACAGCTGTTCCAGTGGATCCCCTCCCCCAAACTTCTCTGAGCCTTCGGGGCCATGTGACCTGGCCATTTAGCCCATGGTGTGCAAAAAAGTGCCGCTCAGAGGTAAAACAACCCAATCCTCTAAGGCGTATTAAGCTGACCCGTCTCCTGTCAGCCTCTGTAGCAAGCAGTGCTTGATGAGTAATTTAATATTTTGTATTAAATTTCTTGAGTAACTTTTTTATTAAGGTTAAGACCGATTTGTTAATTAAAGCGAGAGAAAATATTTGAAAAAATAATCGAAGACTGACTGATGTTCGTCTTAAATTTCTAACTGATTGAAAGGTTCAAATTACAAACATAAGAAATCATTTCATTTCTTTTTAAATTAAGAAAAGAAAGTTTAAGTAATAAAAAATTTATCTACGTCTGTTATTTTGCATCTTACGTAGACAAAATATATTTATTACTTTTTACATAAATCCTTTTCGTAAATGAGTATTTAATTTTTCGTTAACGGAATTATTTTATATTATTCCGGGTTTCAAATTTCGTGTTGTTAATTAGTTCTAATAAAAACGTGCAGCACAAAAAACAATTTTTTTTCCTAAGCTAGCAAAAAAAATAAAACTTCAGGGAAATTATAAAGCTCCAATAACTCAGAAAAGCTTATTTTTTGCAAAAGAGATGAAGAGAGCATTTGCATTTTTTTTACCTATTCATATCTTGCCTACTTGTCCATTTAATAATGCACTAACATTCTGTGCTCTGCATAAGTTGCATATAATACCTATCTAGAAATATCTATACAATAGTAAAGCAAGACCGGCGAATGAAAAAGCAATATTCTGCATCTCAATGTCTTGTTTTAGTATATTATAATAAGCAACTGAGGGTTTCAATAAACCAGTAATTTGAAGATCCGTAAGCTATTTTATTAAATAGTGAAGTACGAATTTTTTAAAAAGTATTTATAGCTAAAAAGAATAGCTTGATACAGGCAAGTACCCAGGATGATTGGCTCAGTCGGTAGCGCGCCAGTCTCGTAATTTCTAGTTCCCAGCTTCGAGTCCCAGCTGGGTCAGCGTTGAGATTTATCTCCGCAAAACGCCCTACCCACGGTCAGTACGGGAGACACCAATAGGCTTGGAAATGCTGCCGTCCGTCGGATGAGACGTTAAGTCGTGGTCCCATTCTAATGGGAGAGCCAGTACACGTTAAAGAACACGCTGGATGGCCTTGACGAGAGGCTACAATTCTGTCTCCCAACAGCTCTTTCAGTGGGTCCCCTCCCCCAACCTTCTCTCCAAACCTTCTCTGAGCCTTCGGGGTCCATGTGACCTGACCATTTAGCCCATGGTGTGCAAAAAAGTGCCGCTCAGTGGTAACCCAACCCAGGATGATTACTTTGATTTCGGGGAGGATTCGGCAAATTAGTTTGGGAAGGATTTAATTTCGGGGGTGGGGGTGAGAATAAGAGTTGAGTAGGTAAGGATTTCCAGTTGGTAAAATATTCCACCGGACTGAAAGATGAAAATGAATTCTACATGGAATGAAATTTTAATTTATTTTTTTTTAAATCTATTTTTAGTCTCGGACATAAGATAGGGCTAAAACGAAATTTTAAAAATGTATTTTGGATTTCAAAGCAGGCAGACAAGTTTGAGATTTCGTACAAGATGACCGGATTTTCGAGGGATGGTTCTATTTGGAACGTTAATGAGTGTTTCTTAACTTTATCATTAAACGTTCTTCTGCGGGTACTGCAAATATCCGGATGAAACGCACGAGAAAAGCTACAGTTGTTTTCAACTTTCGGAGACGAAGATTTTCGTCCTCCAGCGGCAAGAATCGTCATCAAGAGAACACGAGGGTCTTCTCCTAGAGTAGGGGTTCTCAATGTGGGATACGCGGTAATTTTTTTTGGGGTACGCTGTGAGAGCTCAAAAGACGCTAATGTGTATATATATATGTTTTATTACCATTGTTAAAGTATAACTAAAGTTTTATCTATCTATACAAGGGGTACGCCAGTTACATACACATTTCCAGGGAGTACTTGAAGCATAAAAGTTTGAGAACCACTGCCCTAGAGGAATCTCGATCACAGCGCAGGGCATATGTGTGCACGGGGATCTCGTTTTCGATACTAGGGTTTTGAGATACCGCTCACAGATCTTTCCTATACTGAGCTAACTTCAGTTTTCATATTTAATAAACTTTATATTAATATAAATTTTTTTGTAATTATTTTTCATATGCAAAGTAAAATGTAATACACAAAGTTAAACTTTTTATGCATCCCTCTTCCAACTATTGACCCGCAGCCAAAATAATATTTTTCTATTTGGCTCGATGCGAAAAAAGTTGGTACACCCCTGTTCTCAAGTAACACTTGAACGACGGCTTTTGGTATGGGGTGAGGTGGAACAATCTGATTGCGCCTCAAAAATTCATAAGATTTATTGATTATTTCCTAGTATCAAAATTAGTTTTCATGTGACAATTGTTAAAACTTACAAGATTCAACTTTTAATAATATAATTTGTATTTAATTACAACTATATGTTCAATTAGTTCAAAATTAATTTCACACTTGCTATTGTAGTCTCGTAATGAATGTTTTTTAATAAATGTATTTGTTTTGGTGGTCCGAGAATTAATCTTCGGGGCCGGGGGTGGGGGTGAGGGTTCTGAGAATAAGACTTGAGTAGGGTTTCCCAGTTACTAAAATATTCTGGACAGGAAAGATTAAAATGATATTTTATATGGAATTAAGATTTTATAGTTTTTTTTAAATGAATTATTAGTGTCAGACATAAAATATGGGCTAAAATAAAATTATATAAAGACAACTATTTTGGATTTCAAAGCACCTAGACAAGTTTGAGGTTTAGTATAAGACGAAATAATTTTCAGGGGAGGGGGGGGGGGGTCCGCACTACACTTTCGGTTACTTCCCCATTACTAGAATTATGTAAGCTGGAAGAGAGAGACTTCTTTGGTTTGGCCATGTTGCTCGTATGAATAATTATAGATTGGCGAATAGTGTTATGAACAGTGTGCCTAGAGGCCTCAGAAGGAGGGGGAGACCTAGGATGCGGTGGGCAGACAATGTCAAACAGGACCTTGTTAGAATTGGTGTGCAGTGGCCGGATGCAGCAGATGTAGCTCAGGAGAGATGTGCTTGGAGAACTAAATTGCGCGTCTGGTTGGACCTCCTTAGCCCATGGCTGCTTGAGGATGATGATGATGATGACATTAACAGCCAACGAAATTATTGCACATGGTAATTAAAGAAGTAATTATTATATCAAATTGTGTACTAAAAATATTCGGAAGATTGAGGAAATTAGTAGAATCATTATACAAATTCAAAGAGCCTTTGCTACGAAACGTTCATGCTTGTTTAATTCTTTAAATATTAAACAAAATGTTTTGAAAATGGAGATTAAGAGAGATTTGGGTGAAATCTTCATTTTCAATAAAAGTTTTCCTATAAATATTATTTTCAAAGTTGGTAACTTTGCGTGAGGCCTTCCATTCACATAACATCCAATACATTTTAAGTATGCGATTGCTGCTTTGAATATGCTTCCCGAAAGCAAAACCACTAAGATTTACCATGTTTTAGTTTCTTACACGTAGGGATCTACAGTACCGTAATTAGGTAGCTAACAGATTAATTAATATTAAAAACTAGTAGATTTACCCGAAGTTGCTCGGAATTTTGAGCTCCTTCTTTTCCAAACAAAAAAAAGCTCGTGTCCCACTCTTGCTTCTCTTTGTCTCTTCCTGTTACGGACTTAAAATATTTATTTAGCCATTTCTGAAACATTGGCTTTATCACGCGAAAAAAGGAAAAAGTTAATTGAACTATTTCCCCTTTTAAATTTATTCATGGCAACAGTTATTTTTCAATAGTCTCGCTAATGTTACATCTAGGAGACACCCTATTCTTAACAGTTTAAAAAAAAACATGTTAATATTTAATATATTTTAAAGTTATCGTTTTTTTTTACCAAAAAGCAAATGCAATCTGAAAAAAAAAATGCAAAATATATAATTTGAAATGCATGAAAATTATATTAATAAATGTGACAAACTGTCGAGAAAATTCATTTTTATCTGTTTAAATTTGGGACTACCATAAAGGAGCATTTTGCAAAAAAAAAAAACTGGCATGCTGAAAAAACTGAACTTTTATTTGAACACTCTGTGTATATGTATATACAGGGTGAATCTGAAAAAGTGGGCAAAACTTTACGGGGTGGTAGAACGCAGCTATACGAGCAATATTCGTCATAGAAAGTATGGGCGGAACGCAAACGGCGAGCCGCTAGGTGGCGTTGGAAATGGTATAAAAGGGTTGGTCCTCGCACCCAACGGCATTTCTACCGTGAATTGCCGAGAGGATGGCTGATTATACTAACCACGAAATGGCGGATATGCACTTTGTGTACGGTGCGGCGGACGGGGCCGATATGGATCTAGTCGCCAGGATCGCCGTTGTTGCCGGCGATATTCGGGAAATGCCTGGTGTCTTCGCAAATGTGCTTCGGTCCCTATCCCGCAGGTGTGAAGCCTGCATTACAGCTGGCGGCAGCTCTTTTGAGCAATTTCTTTGAGCATGTACCTCAATTACATTCCTGTTAATAAAATGTTTTCTGAAGTATCTCCTCTCCTTCTTGTGTTCATTCTTTAAATGTGACAGTGGAAAACTACCTTTTAACTTCTCATCGCTTGCGTTCCGACCATACATTCTATGACGAATATTGCTCGTATAGCTGCGTTCTACCACCCCGTACAGTTTTCCCCACTTTTTCAGATTCACCCTGTATATAGGAACTGTCTGGTTATTTGATTGATGATAATTATAGACTTATATATTTATTAAAAGCCTATTTTGGTTCAAGGTGTTGTAAGTTCATGGTAAAATTAGCCTCCAATGAGGGGATCCCTACACCAGAAGACTTTTTTTGATTAATTGTGAATATCCTGCTCCCCATCAGTACTACGACTGAGGAAAACATCCATTTTTCGCTTTTACATCCATTTTTCATCCATTTTTCACATTTAACATCCATTTTTCGCATTTATCGACTGACGAAAACATCCATTTTTCGCTTTACACCCATTACCTGAACCGTCTCTGCTTATTCAGAAGCCCATTAAGTTCCAACAGAATCGGCAGTGGAGGAAATCCTGGACGGATGTGATGTTGTAACTTATACGAGGAAAATTTTATTTCCCGGTTGGAGATCATTTTTTTTATGAATAGAAACTTTCTAGTTCAGCAGTCATACAACGATGAATGCGACAACCTACAGCGAATACGATGAAAAAAACTTCTTGATTTTGGTGCAGTGTGTTGCAGTCTCCTGACATTGCTGGGTTTCACTGATAATCTCCTCACAGTAATTAAAAATAAATAATAAATAAATACCTCCTCAATATCTGCTTGCCACAGAGGTCTGACAGGAGCCTGTCAGTTTATATGCCATAGTAGAAGGATCTGAGAGGATGGCAGGACCTCAGCAGAAAAACGACACATACATCCGTGCCTTACCCGGGACTCGAATCCTGGTCCTTTAGATCAGTAGCCAAGCGCGCTAACGACTCGGCCATGGGATGCTTTAGCGAAATGCCCAAGATTCTACAACGCCACCACTACGATCATCATTAACCTCTGCATTTCCGATAAAAATACGTATAAAAATGTATATTCCCTTTGCTAGCCGTCCCATGGCCGAGTGGTTAGCACGCTTGGCTACTCTCAGACGCTGCCATCCTCTCAGATCTTCTACTTTGGCAAACTGGCAGGCACCTGTCAGACCTCTGTGGCAAGCAACTGCTTAAGGGGGTATTTTTTTTTAAATATTTATATTCCCTTTTCTACTCTCTGCCCTCACCTTCTTGAGAGAAAGTGGAACTACGAAGAGATTCTCTGCAAATCCATTCCTCTTGGGGGCTACAGCAACGGAGTTGTTTCTGTATTCGCCAGGGGCGGGGGTGGCTCAGTCGGTAGCGCGCCAGGCTCGTAATCTGTAGTTCCAGGTTCGAGTCCCAGCTAGGTCAGCGTTGAGATTTATCTCCGCAAAATTCCCCGCCTTGCCCACGGTCAGTAGGGGACACCGATGGGCTTGGAAAGGCCGCCGTCCGTCGGATGGGACGTTAAGCCGTGGTCCCGTGTGCGGGAGAGCCATACCCTGCGCACGTTAAAGAACACACTGGATGGCCTTGACGGGAGGCTACCATCTGTCTCCCAACAGCTGTTCCAGTGGGTCCTCTCCCCCAACCTTCTCTCAGCCATCGGGGTCCTTGTGACCTGGCCATTTAGCCCATGGTGTGCAAAAAAGTGCCGCTCAGAGGTAAAACAACCCAACGTTTAAGAACACGCTGGATGGCCTTGACGGGAGACTACCATCTGTCTCCCAACAGCTGTTCCAGTGGGTCTCCTCCCCCAACCTTCGGGGTCTGTGTGACCTGGCTATTTAGCACATGGTGTGCATAAAAGTGCAGCTCAGAGGTAAAAGAACCCTACCTAAATTTCATTTTATATTTAACAAATTCGTCCTCATTATTTAGATTGACGCTACTGCGAACATGGGTTTATTTAAAATTTCTTCGTTATAACTATTTTTTCTTGTTAAACCTTGCTCGTTCTTCCTGTTGTGAGATTCCCTACTTTTTAAAAGTGCGATAAATAGAGAACTAATTACAAAGAACGGCATCGTAGAATCAAAACTGCAAAGAAAGCAACACAGATACGAAGTTGCAAAGGATGATATGAGGCTTAAAAGCAGTTTTCTTTACGAGGTGTGAGAGTTGGAATATACAATAAAATCATGGTTTATCGAAGAGCGCTTTTGGCACACCTGACTACTCAGTTACACATTAAGTATTATTCCGCAAATGATTCTGAAGATCTCAATTGCAACAGTGACAGCAATGGAGGAAACCCTAGACGGATATGATACGGCAATTTATGCAGAGTCTAGGTTTCACTTCCTGCTCTCGAAGGAAAATAAAAATCCGAGTGCATAAGAGAATAATCTAGTTTAGTACCCAAACAACGATGGTTCTTACAGAGCTGAATTGTTCGGGTTTTATTGTTAATCTGATGATAGGAAATGTGACTAGCTTAGTAGATATTCAGGAGCAAAACAGCAGTGGCGCAAACCTCATTTTGTATCCTCCAGCACTGCTCAACTTCGGTGCCACATGCTCCATTGTTTTCGCTGTGGTGGGCGTCACTGGCAATATCATCTCCATAATTGCTTTAGCGAAGTGCACAAGACTACACAATGCCACCACTGCATTCATCATCAATCTCAGCATTGCGGACCTACTCTTCTGCATTGTGCCTTTGCCACTTAGGGCTGTCAGCTTCTTCGAAAGGAAATGGAGCTACGGAGAGATCATCTGCAAATTCATCCCACTTTTCACCTACACCAACGGAGCTGTTTCTCTGTGGAGCATGATCGCTATCGCAGTCAACAGGTACGTTATTATCGTTCATCCTGCGAAGTATTCCTCCATCTATCGACCCCGCTACATAGCTATCATGATAATAATCATTTGGACTGAAGCTGTATTCCTTGCCGCTTTACCTGTCTTCGAAGTCTGGGGTATGATTGGATACTCTCCAAAGGTAGCCACTTGCGACATCCAAAAGAAAGATGGAAAAACTCCCATATTCGTGATGTTTTCGACCGCACTTGGACTGCCTATTGTGGCTTTCACTTTTTGCTACAGCCGTATCTACTGCGTGGTTAGACGCTCGTCCAAAATTATTCAAAAGAGCTGTAAAATTGGTTCAACTGAAATTACTAGCATTAGTCGTCGATGTTTCGGTAAATCACTAACCCTAAATGTTCCCAAAGAACAAGAGAGAGAATACCGAGTTCTGTGCATGATGGTGGTGATAAACATCAATTTTATTTTGTGCTATTATCCTATAAGTATCGTGATGATCTTGAAAGAGCAGAACGATCTCCCAGTGCTTTATGTATTTGCTTACCTTGCATTCTGTTTTTCTACTTGTGTAAATCCCATAATTTATGTTGTTACGAGTAAGGATTATCGCCAGTGTTATGTCGAACTGTTCACCAGCTTTCGTCAGTGTCTTCATCTCGTGAACCAAGTTGAAACATTTCCATCTGTTTCTTGCGTTTCCATTTAAAATTCTAGAAAGTGTTGTAACTGTACGACAGGTGGAAACAATTAGTTCTCAGAGTTATGGACGGTCAAATTTCAAGTATTTCTTTCTGTGGAAAACAGTTGGTAAAGTGTTTCTTATTAACCTTTTAGGTACTTTAATATACTTTTGTAACTCTATTGTCCTAACATGCATTTGTGTACTATTATAAGCAAGGAAGTGGTTATTAGGATTACTTCCATTTGTTCTTAAAAACAGAAAGCGTTAGATTGAAAGAAAATGTGCCGAGAATTTCAAAGTGACATTGAAATATTACATGTGCGATTCTAGTGTATGACGATTCATAGCAAATAAGACGAAAAAATTGATTTTTTTGGTTTATAGGATAATAATTGCTTTTCATATTTGTTATTTAAAAGAAAACCCGAGTAAATAATAACCTTTCATTTGATTGTCGATTAGAAAGACTCATTAGTTCGCAAGTATTTGATACAGATCTAGCTGAGAGACTAATATCGAATTCAGAGTGAAGAATGTTGTTATAGTTAGAATTTGTGCTTTTATATATTATTTACACCTAGTCCCAATGATATCGCTTTAGAAAATTTTTGGGGTGTTTTATTTGTTAATCTGATAGCTAAGTTCTTAACTAGAATTTTAGAGGAACAATATTTTCATTTCCATGAAGGGAGGATTTGGCTCAAAATTTTTGAAAACTGCTGGTGGTAAATATTGAATATAAAATATATATTAAATTCGACAAAATATTGAACAAGATTCACTTTAGTAATAAAAGTATCACAGAAAATGTCCTGTAGACAAGAAACACTTGAAACAATTTACTGAAAAAGTTTTTGTTTCATCCTGATGTATACAAAATCCTCATACAGCCACGGCCTATGAAGGTCCTACTAGATTGTGTAATTTTCCTCTCCAGTTTAATTGACATAGTAAGAAATGCAACGTCGGATTTATGATCCACAGGGACCTCCTTGCGGCCCTTTCTTGGAAACCCATTCCCTCGTCTATATCAGAGGTTTCCTAAACAAGGCCAAGAGCTTTGTTTAGGGAACCCCTGATGCTGGCAACCTTCGTGTCACGTGACACGAAGATTGCCAGATCAACAATTTCTAAAAAAATCGTTGCCAGATATTTCTTCTGAATTCTGTAGTCAACCATAGTGTTCGGATACTTTTTTGAGCGACTGTAGGTGGTCATATTATTTTGATACTAGATCGTGTGGGCTCACTCACGGAAATATTGAGCGTGTGCAGTTACCGTTCACAGCAAATTGGAGCGTGTACAGTTGCTGTACACGCATCAGATATTTTTCCTGAATTCTGTAATCAACCATAGTGTTCGGATATTTTTGTGAGCGACTTACACGTCGAATGTCAAATTTCGGATTTTTCCGAAGATTTACGATCCGGATTTCCCCTAGATGCAAACTTTCAGAACCATTCTACCGTTAGAATTAGCGGGACCCCTGTCAGTTAGCCGTCAGTCACCCACTATCGTCCCTATATATGTTGATGTACAAATAATAACTAATATTGTATATTTAATTTATATTTTTGGCTCTTCATGGTAGGATGAAAAAGCTTCTCATACTTAGTGTAATGTGGTGTAATAATTGATTTGATTTAATTAAAATTGATTGAAAAATTAAAATCAAAATTGTTTTTGAAAAAATGAGGCATTTTTTACAATATATTAGCTCTCTATATACAAAAGAGTTTTTGATGTATGATTAATGAATAAAATCTACTACAAATATAGTTTACTCGACAATGTATCTTTATGTATCTTACTTTAAAAAAAATACACTTATATCAGAGACGTAGCCAGGGGGAATAGGGGTTCCGGACCCTCCCCCCCCGAAAATCTGGTCGTCTTGTACGAAATATGAAACTTGCCCAACTGCTTTGAAATCCAAAAGAGGTGTCTTTGTAAAATTTCGGTTTTAGCCTCATAATATATGTCCGACACTGAACATGGATTAAAAAAATAAACTATAAACTCTTATTTCGTATAGAATATCATCTTAACCTTTTCTGTTCGGTGATGTATTTTAGTAATTGGGAAACTCTAATCAAGTCTTATTCCCGCACCCAACACTGATTCTGGGAAATTCTACCCCCCCCCACAAAACCCTCCCCGGAACTCAATTCTTGAACCCCCAGAAACAAAATTCAGATTATGTTCCTGACATAGATCGTGCAATTCGTCATATTATCAACGCCAACATGGTATAGATTGTTTTGCTGATTTTTGAGAGAAAAAATAATTGAAGTATATTCTGAAAGCTTAAGAGGAATATTATGGAAATCAATGGAAGTGGCGAAGGGAAGAGACCACCATGGTGTCTTGCCTCTTCCCATTAGAAAAGAAAGCTAAAAATATTCATGTTTACGAAAGCGGAGTCGTCCATTAGGCCACTTCCAGGGATATTACCCCAGGAAGCAGAGAGCAAAGGAAACAGAAATGCAAGTACAGCAAAGTACCTAGAAAAATAGGTCTACTTTGCCTAGTATCAGTAACTTAATTGACAAAATGATAAACGACGAGTGTAAAGCAATAGGAAGATTCGTAAAAAAGTGACTTGGATTAAAAATTTTGAAAAAAGAAGGTTCAATTTGAAAATAGCCCAATAAAAAAAAACGCAGTATTAAAACGAAGAACATTTCATAGGGATCTGTTAAGAAGGAACCAAAATTTCATATTCACAGTTTGTTTTTGGTATAAAAAGAGTTTTTCATAAGTTTAAAAAAATATTGTAATCGGAGCAACGTAGAAAAGTTTCGGCGAAAGGTCCATCTCCTCCATTCTACATTAATAACTCTTTCATTCACAATTTAGAGTGGAGAAAGCCGCGGCGATGTCAGACAGGGTTGGTGAAGAGAGGGTGGTGCCACTCGCAAGGAAGCGTTTTTTGACTGTCATTGACTAAGCATTTTGACGTCGGCAGGGAGACCATGGTAAATAAAGCTTATAAGAAGCTTACTGTAATATGGATTCCTGTTTGAAGAAAGAGAGTTGGGTTGTTTTACCTCTTGAGTGGCACTTTTTTGCACAGAATTGGCTAAATGGCCAAGTAACAAGGACCCCGAAGGCTCAGAGAAGGTTGGGGGAGGGGACCCACTGGAACAGCTGTTTGGAGACAGATGGTAGTATCCAGTCAAGGCCATCCAGCGTGTTCTTTAACGTGCACAGGGTATGGCTCTTCAGAACACGGGACCACGGCTTAACGCCCCATCCGACGGACGGCGGGCTTTCCAAGCCCATCGGTGTCACCTACTGACCGTGGGCAGGACGGGAAATTTTGCGGAGATAAATCTCAACGATGACCCAGCTGGGACTCGAACCTGGGAATTGCAGATTACGAGTCAGACGCGCTACCGACTGAGCCATCCTCGCCCCAGCGGGGAGATGACGGTAAACAAAGTTTATAAAAAGCTTACGGTAATATGGATTCCTGTTTGCAGAAAGAGAGTACAATTAAAATTTCAGTTTCTTTTTAGCTCTTTGAGGTCTAACTATCAGGGAAATATTTATTGTTATAGGTACATCCTCAGCAGCCACTTTATTAAGTTCCGTTCATTGTTATATCATAGTAACTAAGATACAGAACTCGGGAAGATCTTAAATTATAAATTTTTGAAAAAGTGTTACTGAATACAGTTCAATGATCTGAAATCTGTTTCAACCTAGTTTTTTTTACCAATTTAAGTACTTGCTCTGAAAAGTTAATAAAAAAAAATCTAAAACTAACTGTTATGCTAAACTTTACTAATTACATCTAAGGGTTCAGCAGTTCACATGAAAATTAGGTTAATTTTCGCTAATTCTGAATGATATTTTGCAGGAAGATCTAACTTGTTAAGCGTTTCAGCTTCCATAACTCACTTTTACATAACTCTTGAAATACTGAATGCATATTCCGGGAAATCGAGATTTAAATAGATTTTGTTCCTAAAATTATTTTCAGTTATATAGTTTCATAAAAATATTATTTAAGGAGTTAATAAACTCTTAAATCTGCGTTACTGTTAACATAATGTGGAATTGTACCTAATAAAATGGCCTTTTGAGTGTATGTTGATATTACGGATATCATAACTACATCATTTGTAATTTATGTCGAACTGCTGTAGAATTTCTGTTTAAACGGTTCTGAGAAATTATTCTGATCTTACGCTTAAAATTAAATTCAGTCGAATTAAACACCAGATCTTTATTTCAACTTATCTTTTTACCAACTATGTTAATAATCATAATGAAAATAATAAAAATATAATTTTTCCTTGTCGTGAGTAGGTGGTTTAAATTTTGTCCCTTCCAAAAATATTTAATGTAACTTGTGGTAAATACAGTTATCAATTTACTAAGAAAACTTTTCTTAGAGTTATCAAACGAAAGGCCTGCTTTTTCTCTTCTTTGATCGTAATCTTGTTTGCAAATCAGAGTTTTTTCGCTTTATTTAGTTTTTAACAGCAATTTGAAACTGCTGCTTTAATTTTTTAATGCGTAGACTATGACGCACTGACATAAGTTGTTTTTTTTATTCCCATGAATCAGTTCAGTATAAGCCAAAGTATTTAAAATATCAATTACCTGAGAAAATGTTATTTTTCTATTGTGTACACTGTCGTAGTTTTCAGAGCGATCGATTTCTTATTCTAACAATCATTTCGTTGTTTCCCGATTTAAGGGGTGGGGATGGCTCAGTCGGTAGCGCTCCAGGCTCGTAATCTGTAGTTCCCAGTTTCGAGTCCTAACTGGGTCAACGTTGAGGTTTAGCTCCGCAAAACTCCCAGCCCTGCCCACGGTCATTAGGATATACCGATGGGCTTGGAAAGGCCGCCGTCCGTCGGATGGGACGTTAGCCGTGGCTCCGTCTGCGGGAGAGCCATACCCTGTGCACGTTAAAGAACACACTAGATGGCCTTGACGGGAGGATACCATCTGTCTCCCAACAGCTGTTCCAGTGGGTCCCCTCCCCCAAACTTCTCTGAGCCTTCGGGGTCCATGCGACCTGGCCATTTAGCCCATGGTTTGCAAAAAAGTGCCGCTTAGAGGTAAAACAGCCCCACCCAAAACAACCTGATATAACAATCGTTTGGTCGGAGTAGAATCGGTCATCGTAACAAGACTGAATTTTTATGTGACAGTTTTTTTGTAAATCTGGAATAGCATTATCATTTAGTACACGTTTAATAAATAGTCCTAAGAGTTCGCTTCATAAACCTTACAGACATTTGAAAAATGTTTACCACATATCTCAGCAATTTATTCACGTCGACAGCACCCACTTCATACTAATATTTGCTTCTAATGGGGATGTATATGAAATGTTACTTATTCTTCGATGGAGTTACTCATGTAGTTTGCTACTGTACAGTTCGGCATTATAAAAAATTACCTGAAAGACTTCACACAGAGAGAGATTCAACACGCGAAAAAAAAAGAAAATAAAAAAAATAACGAAGAAAATAAAAAACACGAAGAAAATAAAAAAATACATTAAAGAACAGATGATTATGTGAATACTTTAGCTGTAACGTCTTGGAGCACGTCCTCACAGAGACTCTCGAATGACCTTGGTAAAACATAACCTTTTGGTGGCTATCTTATATATATTCACCTTGATGTCAGACACACCCACCGTTGCCACATTCTCCGCATTTTCAAAGCATCTGAGGTCGTAAATCCTATCCCCTCACAGGTAGGGACCCCAGTGTTTAACCCAACACGGTATCATCACACAGGAAGTAACCGGGTATCTGGAGAATTACAGAACACCAAAATTCGACAAAATGGAAATAAAACTGCATCAACAGTATGCGTTGAAACGAAGCCACTGGCAATTAGAGTGCGAGTTGACATCAGCACGCCGTATAATAATAATAATCTTTATTTTATTCCGCCAGTCAATACAATATACATTTACATAGCATAATTATCTAATAACAATTAATATATACACGAGAAAAATTGAGAATTGAAATAGCTGAGAAATATCAATTCGCTTAAATATCACGTGTAAAAGTGATATGATTAATTTTTCTACTGCAGGAATGGCCAACCTATAGTACCCGTGACAAGAATATAAAGCTAGATGATTTTGCTTTGGAACACAAGAGCGCTCAACAAAATCATTTCGCTACTTTTTTTTACATTTTAGAAACGAGCATTCTCTACGTCTACGGTGGATTATATATTGTTACGAATTAAATGGATGGAAACTGAGCGTGAGTTCAAATAAATATTATATAACAATTCTAATTCCAAAACAATGTAATTTATTACAAAAGTATGGATGAAATCATTTATATAAACTGAAGTGAACCAATAGCATTTCTATATCATATAAAAATAAATCTTAAAAAAAACTTAGTATCTTATTACTATTTACACTCAAATCATAAAATAAGGCTTATATCAGTCGATGAGCAGTACAATAATATTTGAAAACAAACCTGCAATCTATCCAGAATAACCTTACCAATTCTTGTAAACAAACTAAATGTAACTCTACCCCAATTGATGATCTCTTCCTACAGAACACTTGGAATCAGCTCTGTATGTTCGACTAACATAAAATCTCCTCCTTGATAAACTACCGTATTTTTCTTGTTAGTCCACTAGTAGAATATACACTAATAACCAGTGGTGAAAGTAGATTTTATTTCTAGCGGTGTGGCAAGCAGCTGCTTGAGGGGGTATTTTTTTTTATATGCTTCAAAGCATAGTTATGTGTGGAAAATTACTCACAGGCGACCACTCCAGTGCAGTCGTCTTACAGGGGTTAATAAATTGAAGTGTGTGGCGACGAAGGTACAGTGCTCTTAGATTTTCTCATTTTCCATGTTTTCCGCAAATAGTGAATGATTTAGGGGTTTCTAATGTGAAATAAATATTAATATATTTAAATAATAGCTGATTACGTTGTATTCTTGGATTTCAGTCTTATTGAAAAAAATAATATGATTTAGATGTTTGTAAAATTATTTTAGTACTTAAAGAAATTTTTTTAGAAAGGAAAAATTAACATTTTATATTGTAATTTTGAATACTCAACTTGCATATTTTAAAATCAGAAGTCAAATATAGCATTTTTTCAGAATAACATTTATCAAAGATTTGGAATAGCCTTTAAAATTTATAAAGCTTAATCAGCTGTCCCGTGGTCGAGTGGTTAGCGCGCTTGGCTACTGATCTACGGGACCTGGGTTCGAGCCCCGGGTAAGGCATGGATGTTCGTGTTGTTTTCTGCTGAGGTCCTGCCATCCTCTCAGACCTTCTACTGTGGCATATAAACTGACAGGCTCCTGTCAGACCTCTGTGGCAAGCAGCTGCTTGAGGGGGTATTTATTTTATTTATTTTTATAATCGATATTACATGAAATACGGAAATTTCCTCTCTGACTTATCCCCGATAAAGGGGGCGGGGGAGGCTCAGTCGGTAGCGCGCCAGGCTCGTAATCTGTAGTTCCAGGTCCCGTCTGCGGGAGAGCCATACCCTGTGCACGTTAAAGAACACACTAGATGGCCTTGACGGGAGGATACCATCTGTCTCTCAACAGCTGTTCCAGTGGGTCCCCTCCCCCAAACTTCTCTGAGCCTTCGGGGTCCATGCGACCTGGCCATTTAGCCCATGGTTTGCAAAAAAGTGCCGCTTAGAGGTAAAACAGCCCCACCCAAAACAACCTGATATAACAATCGTTTGGTCGGAGTAGAATCGGTCATCGTAACAAGACTGAATTTTTATGTGACAGTTTTTTTGTAAATCTGGAATAGCATTATCATTTAGTACACGTTAAATAAATAGTCATAAGAGTTCGCTTTATAAACCTTACAGACATTTGAAAAATGTTTACCACATATCTCAGCAATTTATTCACGTCGACAGCACCCACTTCATACTAATTTTTGCTTCTAATGGGGATGTATATAAAATGTTACTTATTCTTCGATGGAGTTACTCATGTAGTTTGCTACTGTACAGTTCGGCATTATAAAAAATTACCTGAAAGACTTCACACAGAGAGAGATTCACCACGCGAAAAAAAAAGAAAATAAAAAAAATAACGAAGAAAATAAAAAACACGAAGAAAATAAAAAAATACATTAAAGAACAGATGATTATGTGAATACTTTAGCTGTAACGTCTTGGAGCACGTCCTCACAGAGACTCTCGAATGACCTTGGTAAAACATAACCTTTTGGTGGCTATCTTATATATATTTACCTTGATGTCAGACACACCCACCATTGCCACATTCTCCGCATTTTCAAAGCATCTGAGGTCGTAAATCCTATCCCCTCACAGGTAGGGACCCCAGTGTTTAACCCAACACGGTATCATCACACAGGAAGTAACCGGGTATCTGGAGAATTACAGAACACCAAAATTCGACAAAATGGAAATAAAACTGCATCAAAAGTATGCGTTGAAACGAAGCCACTGGCAATTAAGAGTGCGAGTTGACATCAGCACGCCGTATAATAATAATAATCTTTATTTTATTCCGCCAGTCAATACAATATACATTTACATAGCATAATTATCTAATAACAATTAATATATACACGAGAAAAATTGAGAATTGAAATAGCTGAGAAATATCAATTCGCTTAAATATCACGTGTAAAAGTGATATGATTAATTTTTCTACTGCAGGAATGGCCAACCTATAAGTACCCGTGACAAGAATATAAAGCTAGATGATTTTGCTTTGGAACACAAGAGCGCTCAACAAAATCATTTCGCTACTTTTTTTTACATTTTAGAAACGAGCATTCTCTACGTCTACGGTGGATTATATATTGTTACGAATTAAATGGATGGAAACTGAGCGTGAGTTCAAATAAATATTATATAACAATTCTAATTCCAAAACAATGTAATTTATTACAAAAGTATGGATGAAATCATTTATATAAACTGAAGTGAACCAATAGCATTTCTATATCATATAAAAATAAATCTTAAAAAAAACTTAGTATCTTATTACTATTTACACTCAAATCATAAAATAAGGCTTATATCAGTCGATGAGCAGTACAATAATATTTGAAAACAAACCTGCAATCTATCCAGAATAACCTTACCAATTCTTGTAAACAAACTAAATGTACTTATAAACGAATTGATGAACTCTTCCTACAGAACACTTGAAATCAGCTCTGTATGTTAGACTAACATAAAATCTCCTCCTTGATAGACTTCCTTATTTTTCTTGTTAGTCCACTAGTAGAATATACACTAATAACCAGTGGTGAAAGCAGATTTTATTTCTTAGCGGTATGCTTCAAAGCATAGTTATGTGTGGAAAATTACACACAGGCGACCACTCCAGTGCAGTCGTCTTACAGGGGTTAATAAATTGAAGTGTGTGATGACGAAAGTACAGTGCTCTTAGATTTTCTCATTTTCCATGTTTTCCGCAAATAGTGAATGATTTAGGGGTTTTTAATGTGAAATAAATATTAATATATTTAAATACTAGCTGATTACGTTGTATTCTTGGATTTCAGTCTTATTGAAAAAAATAATATGATTTAGATGTTTGTAAAATTATTTTAGTACTTAAAGAAATTTTTTTAGAAAGGAAAAATTAACATTTTATATTGTAATTTTGAATACTCAACTTGCATATTTTAAACTCAGAAGTCAAATATAGCATTTTTTCAGAATAACATTTATCAAAGATTTGGAATAGCCTTTAAAATTTATAAAGCTTAATCAGCTGTCCCGTGGTGGAGTGGTTAGCGCGCTTGGCTACTGATCTACGGGACCTGGGTTCGAGCCCCGGGTAAGGCATGGATGTTCGTGTTGTTTTCTGCTGAGGTCCTGCCATCCTCTCAGACCTTCTACTGTGGCATATAAACTGACAGGCTCCTGTCAGACCTCTGTGGCAAGCAGCTGCTTGAGGGGGTATTTATTTTATTTATTTTTATAATCAATATTACATGAAATACGGAAATTTCCTCTCTGACTTATCCCCGATAAAGGGGACGGGGGTGGCTCAGTCGGTAGCGCGCCAGGCTCGTAATCTGTAGTTCCCAGGTTCGAGTCCTAGCTGGGTCAGCGTTGAGATTTATCTCCGCAAAATTCCCCGCCCTGCCCACGGTCAGTAGGGGACACCGATGGGCTTGGAAAGGCCGCCGTCCGTCGGAGGGTCGTTAAGCCGGGGCACTTTGTGCGGGAGAGCCATACCCTGTGCACGTTAAAGAACACGATAGATGGCTTTGACGGGAGGCTGCCATCTGTCTCCCAACAACTATTCCAGTGGGTCCCCTCCCCCAACTTTCTCTGAGCCTTTGGATGGGCTTGGAAAGGCCGCCGTCCGTCGGATGGGACGTTAAGCCGTGGCCCCGTGTGCGGGAGAGCCATACCCTGTGCACGTTAAAGAACACGCTGGATGGCCTTGACGGGAGGCTACCATCTGTCTCCCAACAGCTGTTCCAGTGGGTCCCCTCCCCCAACCTTCTCTGAGCCTTCGGGGTCTATGTGACCTGGCCATTTAGCCCATGGTGTGCAAAAAGTGCCGCTCAGAGGTAAAACAACCCAACCCAAATCTGAGCCTTTGGGGTGCATGTGACCTGGCCATTTAGCCCATTGTGTGCAAAAAAGTGCCGCTCAGAGGTAAAACAACTCAACTATCCCCGATAATAGATGCGAAATTGCAGAGTTTTAGCATCCAAAATGAGGTAGGAAAAGAGTGACTTTTGTCAAAAAAAAAGTTGCGAAATGATTTTGTTGAGCGCTGTTGTGTGCCAAAGCAAAATCATCTAGCTTTCTACTCTTGTCAGGGGTACTATAGGTCGGCCATTTCTGCAGTAGAAAAATTAATCATATCACTTTTACACGTGATATATATATTCGTTGGCACACTTAACTTTACATATGTTGATATAGAATAATATGATTGAATAATATGATTATATATAGAATAATGTGATTGAATAATATGATTTTATATAAAATATAATATAATTATATATATAGAATAATATGATTTGATCTCAATATAGACCTTGTCTTCATCTTAATGAGAAATGTTTAGCGATTCAGCAACGCTAATACCATAGAGTTAAAATTGCAACTATTGGATTGGTCGTGTGTGAATGCTTTTACCGTTTGGATACCATCGCAGCCCGATATGCAGAAGACCATTGCATCCCAAACTCTCCTCATCTCTCATGCTTGCTTCCTTTCCTCCTTAAGAGGTAGCCACTAATTGTAAACAGCAACGCCACTCTTCTAGTGGACCTGGAAGAATTCTTTCTGTTCTCTCCTAACCTTAATCCACTCTGATAAAAGGTTTCAAGAAAAGTAACCTCGCTTTTCTTTAATGCAAAACTGCTGTTTTTTTTTCTTTCAGTTCCACAGCATTGTTCGTTAAAGCAGAACCCAAATCATGCTATAGCATTATTTTTATATCAAATTTATTGTTTGGTGTAATTAAAAAGTTGATAATGATTTTATCAATATTTCTAAGGAAAAATATCTTTATCATAAGTTGATAATCATAATTTCTGTTTATTATAACAATTCTGATATTTTGGAATCTGAAACAGCTCATCATATCAAATAAGTATAATAAAAGAAAATAAATACCCCTCAAGCAGTTGCTTGCCACAGAGGTCTGACAGGAGCCTGTCAGTAGGTCTGAGTAGAACGCCTGTGAGGATGGCAGGACATCAGCAGAAAAACAACACAAGCATTCATACCTTACCCGGGCTCGAACCCAGGTCCCGTAGATCAGTAGCCAAGAGCGCTAGCCACTCGACCACGAGACATTAGAGACTTAAATTCTTAGTTGATAATTTTTTTACACCTCTCAAACAGTTGTTTATCACTGCTCTGATAAGAGCCAGTAGATTTAAGAAGTCATATGACCTATTGTAAAGGCGAGATCTCAGCAGAAAGAATCGATATGGTCCCAAATCCAGGTCCCATAAACTTGAAGCAAAGCGTGTAAACCACTTGATCACAAGGACGAAGTCAAGCTCTATAAATTTGACAAATGCCAGATACCAGCGACGCAGTTTTTGTTAATCATTTTGAATCTTCTGTGGGCCTTATTCTTGAACTACCTTCTTCATCATTAGCTATCCATTATTTTCACTTCTCTTTTACAGATGACAATGTTGACATGCTGCGGGTCAATACTAATAAATATGCTGAATTCAGTGAAAATGATAATGGTTATAAAAGTCGAAACTGGTAGTTCAGAATAAACTACGGATGAATTATGAGGAGGGTCCATTATTGCAATTGCCTGGAGTATGGGCCTTTTTTGGATGTCGAAAATCTCAGACTACAGGTACGTATTAAGAGTCAGAGATTTTTCAAAAAGCATTCATTATTAATATTAAACATTAAACAAAAACGACAACAATAACAACAAAAAAATTGGAATATTGTTACAAAATTTAGGTTGCTGTAAATTTTCTTTTTCTCTTCAAACTCTATAAACAAATTAACTGCACCGAAAAAAAAGTCGTTTTCCCCATCAACAATCGTGACAAGACTCAGGTGGAAAATATTTTTTGAAGGGGCTAAAGCTAACCTTATGAGGAGCGACGAGGGAGAAAGTAAAAATTTGATAGGGGTATAATACCCTTTATTTAATATTAAAATAAATATATTTACTTTCTTTCGTTGAAGTTTATAATTAGATTAAAAAAATTAAATTAATACACGTCAAAATTCTTTTTTTAAATCTTCTAAATAATTTCAGTCGTAGAGTTTAGGAGTGTCCGTATTCTCTTACTGTGTGTTTGTGTATACTCTGAATACATGTCTGTTTAGAACTCGCAGATGTTTAGGAGATGACGAAACAGACCACCAGTTTTTGAAATGGCTTGGAAGGACAACTTAATATTTTAAATTCATAGCAAATATTTCCTGCCTTAAAAGTAAGGGAGGTGTGCTAAGCGAAAATTATGTTTAAAAAAAAAATGATGTGCCAACTTTTGTGGGACAATAAAATTAAAAGAACGTGTATTAGTTTTTCTATTATGGTTACTCCAGTAGCTTTATTAAAAATCTGTTTTTCCATGATTTTACATTAAAAATTCCCCCCCCCCCTTCAAACTCATTACTTAATTTGGGGAAGCATGTGCCCCATCGCCCTAATTAAACTGCCTTCCGTTATTCTCAGAAATGTTCAGAATTTTCAATTCAGCAGAATATAAAAAAAAATTATTTTGAAAACGAAAATTTTAAAACCACAAGTACACGCTGCTTTGCAATGGATTTCAACGTCTAAGTGAATTCATATCCTTTCTTTGATTTATCACCCCGTTTTCCCGTTCTGTCTCCGGTAGTGATTAAGACCCAATCCAGACAACTACTGCGGATGGGAACGTGCATTGTCCGTGAACTCTTATACGACTCCCCGAAAGACAGCTTTGGTTGGAGTCGCTTTTGTCTGTCTAGTTCTGCTTTCTTTATCCAATATCCTTGCTAATCGTTGAAAGAGAGAAAACACTACTTCCAATTTCTAGCACTCCCCTTGGCACTCCTTGTCGGCAGAAATGGAATATCAAGTATCTGGTTTTTAAACAGCTTTTTCTCTAAAGGGTTAAACTGTACTAATGTAATTAAAAACCGTCGAGTTTTTCTTAAAAGGAATGGTTCGCTTTAAAAAAAATAAATCTCGGTTGAAAAAGCATTAAGGTGAAAAGGAAATCGTTAACGGAGCCACTACTGAAAAATGTCTTACCGGTACGTCGTACCGGCAAATAATTTCTTGCCATACTGCTACCGATACTGGTGATGTGCGGCATAAGATTAACAGACGAATAGGGATTGCTGCAGGGACTTTTAAGAATCTATGGGGATTGTGGAGAAATAGGCGTAAACACCTAAAGACTAAAATTAGACTGTATAATAGTTTGGTTCTTTCTAGGGTTAGTTATGGTAGTGAAACTTAGACGCTGTGTAAACAAGATAACAGGAAACTAGATGTGCTTTTGATTCTAGACGCTTACGTACTTGGGTATTAGGTGGTTTAACTTTGTAACTAATGATGAGGTTAGGCAAAGGTGTTTGCAACCTCCTTTAAGTAGCATATTGTGCAGAGAGAGACTCCGTTGGTTTGGCCATGTTGCCCGTATGAATAATTATAGATTGGCGAATAGGGTTATGAACAGTGTGCCTAAAGGCCTCAGAAAGAAGGGGAGACCTAGGATGCAGTGGGCAGACAATGTCAAACAGGACCTTGTTAGAATTGGTGTGCAGTGGCTGGATGCAGCAGATCTAGCTCAGGACAGATATGCTTGGAGAATTATACTGCACCGTCTGGTTGGACCTCCATAACCCATGGCTGCTTGAGGATGATGATGATACTGCTACCGGCCTACTTTCACCACTGCTAACTTATTTAATCTCCCTCGCACACAACACATAAAACACTTCTTCTTAAATACCATATTATTGTGCACAAAATGAGACTAACTACATTTCGTTTCACTCTCGAACTCTAACTCATACAATTCTCTCATTCCTTATTTTTCAGTTAGGTTCTTCGTTCGAAGTCGTTGTTGAAGTAATTCTCACTTTGTAGTTCATGCGAGCATCAAGACGATACGACAGATCACGGCTCATTTTAGCACGTTTATCTGTCGTAACAATATTATGATGGTCACTTTACGATTCTATACATGACTAATAAATTGTTTTCTATTTCGAAAGCTTTCACGTTGTCTAGGTTGTTCTTTTGTAAACTGAATCAAAAACTGAAAAAACAACAGAATTTGAGGTAAAAATGGCACAGTAGGTTAACTAAATTCGCTTGCAAAAAACACTCTTTACCACCTATTGCAGTGAGTTTTAATACTGGAATAAAAAACTATTTTGTGCAGAGTGTTTCGAAAAGAAAAACAACCATATTCTTTATGCACAGCCGAGACCCTTCATGCGCAATCCAACGCTATACTGCGACAACACGGAGAAGGAAGGAAAGCCCAGACGTCATGCCATTTTGCAATGAATAGTCTAGATGTCATTTCCTGCTATCGAAATAAAACTTTTCGCGAATGAAACTGAAGCTCAGTAGACAGTGAACAATGGATGAAACAGAATCGAATTTCACTCACGATTGGCCGATATATAATACGACTGACTCTCAGGATAATCAAGAATTAATCAGCAATGGGACATTCTTCAGCGATTATCCGCCGGCATTGCTCAACTTTGGGGCAGCTTGTTGCATTGTCTTCACAGTGTTAGGTTTCAGTGGAAATCTCATCTCCATAATTGCCTTAGCGAAGTGTCCACGAGTTCGCAATGCAACCACTGCTTTCATCGTCAATCTCTGCTTTGCCGATCTACTCTTCTGCACTTTCCACCTACCAGTCATGGCTGTCACATACTTAAAACCCAAGTGGAACTACGGAGATACATTCTGCAAATTTGTAGGTCCTTTCGGCTACAGTAATGGCGCTGTATCTCTATTCAACCTTATTGCTATAACCATGAACAGGTATGTGCTAATCGTTCATCCGAGGAAATATCCCTCCGTCTATCGACCCCGTTACATAGCTTCAATGATATTAATTATATGGATTCTATCCTTATTCATAGTGGCCTTTCCATTTTTCGAAGTGTGGGGTAAATTCGGATACGATCGAAAGGAAGGCGGCTGTAGCGTCATGAGCAAAGATGGCAAAAATCCGAGAACCTTTCTTTTTGCAATGGCCTTTCTAATACCTTTAGTGGTTTTCATTTTTGGATACATCAGGATATACTGGGTGGTTATACAGTCATACAGAAGAAATCGAAAGAGAATTGGATATTCCATCACCGAAACCACTGTTGACAATCCGCAACGGCTGAAAAAGATTCGAGAGCTGATTTCTGCTATAAGAGAAAAAAAGGAACTCCGAGTTTTGTATATGATACTGATTATCTTCATCACTTTCATTGTGTGCTATTTCCCTGCATTTTTGGTGAATAGCTTCGGAGAGAAATATGATATACCAACCCTTCGTGTGTTTGCATACCTTGGAGTGTACTTTTCCACCTGTGTTAATCCCCTGATTTATATTGTAATGAGCAAAGAATATCGACAGGCTTACATCCAACTCTTCAGCAAATTTTCACCAATATCTAGTGACGTTGAAACAAATTAAAACGTTTCTATCATTTTAAAGAGAATTTAGTACTAATAATTACGAATCCTTTTCAAAGGTATGTGTATCTATGGGAAACTTTCCGTAAAGAAGTGTTTGTTTTTAATATTATAAAATAAAAACTTTTTTAAAGTAATTTTTATATCATTTATATTACTAGCTAGTTGAAGAATTGTCATTTATATATATCGAAAAACTAAAATAATTCACGTTGAATTGAAAGTTTTGAATACTGGGGGTTGTTCAGTCGAATTTGTTTCGTAACCTTCATAATTGGAGTGATAAGTACAGTTGGAAATTTTCTTCAGTTAGGGAGGAGAATCCTCCACATGAGATCATTGTCCTTCCGTCTTCGCAAAAGCAGTATTATCCTTTTTTCAGAGGCAGGACTGAGATTGAATGAAATTGTTTTTGGTAGCAAGTGCTTCAAGAGTTTGCTATTATGTTCTAAACTGAAAAGCTAAAATGCGAAAGCCAATTTATACATTTATGCAAAAAAAGTTCAAGTTACATCGAGAAAAGGTTTGATATTTGAATACAATATATATAATAGGCATCTCATTTTATGACAATTTTCTTTACAAAAGAACTTATTTCCTGATTTTGACACTTTAAAAGAATGAATAAATAAATTACCCTGTCAAGCAGTTGCGCCACTTTTCTGTTTTATGATATAAATGCAAAAAATCTTTCTGGGTTAAATGGATACAAATTAGATATCATGATTCACATTTTCCGAAACTTCCACACAATCCGAATTTCCACCGTTAGAGAATGCATAGTGTGAAATATGACAGGAGTTTTTCTTTGAAGACTTTTTCTTTCAGTCAACTCTGACGAACATGAAGTTCTTTAGAGTTGACTGAAAGTTCCCGTTTTTCTGTAATACATGTGGAGTCCTCGTGGATGTTAGCCAGTAAAAGAAATCGGTCTAATGATTTATTAATGGCTAATTAATAAGTGAAGAAATATTTTGAGAAAAATAGAAAGCTTTGCACATATATATATATTTCCCTATCAAAATATTAAAGAAATAGATTCTCATTGACGTATCATGTAACTCCAAAGCTCTATAACTTCTAAAATATGCATTTAATAGAAAAATGACTGAGGATAAAGATCATAATCCAGTCAACTTAAATCTCGATTTTTAATAATATTCGTTCAGAATTTAGAGAGGTATGGAAGCTAAAAATAATTAAAAAACAAATTTTTTGTTATAAAAAACATTCCTAATTGTCTAATATTGAATAATCATTACACAATCATGTATAATATATATTCGTTTTAACAAATGGTTTCAGATAATACTTATTAAGTTTTAATTAATTTTTAGGTAATATTCTTAGCGCATTAGTGTTTTAAAATACTCCAAATTTCAAATATTGATGGAATATTGTTGAAAATCGAGATTTAAATAGCGAGATTAAATATATTCATCTGCAGTTCTTGCAACAGTTGGTTGTAGTGTCACGTTCTAAAAAAAAAGCATTAAAATTTGTAACGTGGGAAGCCGGAATATGAATTTTTATTAGAAATTGTTTTAAATTACAGTATATACTTTTGCAGATTCGGAATAATCTTATTAGTTTATTATTATAATTATTAATATATATATATAAATTACTATTGTTTACAATATTTTGCCTCTTTTCATCTCATCATCATCCTCAAGCAGCCATGGGCTACGGAGGTCCAACCAGACCGTGCAATTTAGTTCTCCAAGCAAGTCTATCCTGAGCTACATCTACTGCATCTGGCCACTGCACACCAATTCTAACAAGGTCCTGTTTGACATAGTCTGCCCACCGCATCCTAGGTCTCCCCTTCTTTCTGAGGCCTTTAGGCACACTATTCATAACCCTATTCGCCAATCTATAATTATTCATACGGGCAACATGGCCAAACCAACGGAGTCTCTCTCTGCACAATATGCTGCTTAAAGGAGGTTGCAAACTCCTTTGCCAAATCTCATCATTAGTTACAAAGTTGAACCACCTAATGCCCAAGATACTGCGTAAGCATCTGGAATCAAAAGCATCTAGTTTCCTGTTATCTTGTTTACAAAGTGTCCAAGTTTCACTACCATAACTAACCCTAGAAAGAACCAAACTATTATACAGTCTAATTTTAGTCTTTAGGTGTATACGCCTATTTCTCCACACTCTCCATAGATTCTTAAAAGTCCCGGCAGCAATCCCTATTCGTCTGTTAATCTCATGCCGCACATCACCATTATCTGTTACATAGCTCCCAAGATAATTAAACTGTGACACCTGCTCAAGACTGCAACCATTCAGATTAACCGAATCACAGCCTGCCTGACCAATTTTCATCACTTTAGTTTTCTCTCTGTTTATAACCAAACCTACTCTACTACCAGTCTCATCAATAGCTCGAATGAAAGAGTTCATCTCATCAACATCATTTGCCAAAAGGGCTAAATCATCAGCATAATCTAAATCAGAAATTTTTGTATCTCCAGCCCATTTAAGGCCAAAATCTTTCCCTTGAACTGAATTTCGCATAACATAATCAATAACCAAGCTAAAGAGAAAAGGAGACAAAACGCACCCTTGTCGAACACCAGAAGTAATGCTAAACCAATTGCTACAAGCCTTACCAACTCTCACACACGACTCAGTGTTATTATCGAGAGCTTTCATAATGTTAACTAACTTGTCTGGTATACCATATGATTTCACAATCAACCACAAATTATGACGATCAACAGAGTCGAAATCCTTTTTGAAATCAACAAAGCTAGCAACCAAAGGTTTCTGAAACTCTAAACATTTCTCAAGAATCTGCCTAAGGGAAAATATCTGATACACACATCCCCTACCACTTCTGAATCCACATTGCACATCACGCAATTGAATGTCAACCAGATTCTTAATTCTATTAAGCACAATCATGGAAAGAACTTTACCTGGAACAGAGAGTAGGCTGATACCCCTATAGTTATCACAAGAACTGCGATCACCTTTTTTGAAAATAGGGATAACAATAGCTCTGGTAAAATCCTTAGGAACCATGCCTTTATCATAAAAGATATTCAGAATTTCAGTCATCCAAGTGGTAACCGAAACATTCCCAGCTCTAAGCATTTCCGTAGTAATTTCATCTACCCCTGGGGATTTATGAGGTTTAAGTTTAGAAACAGCCAAAATAACTTCAGATTGTGTTATAGGGCCAATATTAAAACCAGCAATGCATCTATCATCATTGCAAACAATGGGAGTAGAACTAACTACATTGTTTAGAACATCACTGAAATGCTCAGCCCACCTAGCCATGACAGAATCCTCCCCTTCTATAACCTTACCTTGTTTATCCTTCAATCCTTGTATGCCTGTCCGTTTTCTACCACACAAAACATTAACTATCTGGTACAGCTCTCTGCTGTTGTGCTGTCTAACTGCTTCCTCGGTTTTGTCAGCCAAACCATTAAGCCAAAGATTCTTCTCAGCAGCTAACTGATCCTTTACAAGTTTATTAAGGTCTCTGTAATGCTTTCTATTAGGACTAGTAGGGTATTGATTAAGGGCATCCCTGCAGTTCTTTCTTTCCGAAATAAGCTCAAGTGCCTTATCACTCAGATAATTTTGCCTCTTCTGCTCCTTTTTTCTTAAAAGAGTACTGTTAGTGTCCAAAAAAGCCTGTTTAAAATGATCCCATTCTTCCTCAACTTCAGTAGTAAGCAAATCATGACTGTCATAATGACTAAGTGACTTATCATGGTAAGCTTTGGCTATAACTGGATCTTTCAGAGCTTCAGTATTAAAAGTAAATTTTTTAACCCTAGCACAGCACTTTTTAAGTTTAAGTTGCAACACACTTTTAACAAGGTAATGGTCAGATCCAATTTCAGCTCCCCTATATGCCCTGGTATTCCTAACAGAACTAGCCCATTTGCTATTAATTAATATGTAATCTATCATATTCTTATGCAGCCCATCAGGTGAAACCCATGTGTACTTATGTATGTCGCGGTGTTTGTAATAAGTGTTAGTTATTCTGAATCCATTGAGTTTACTTACCTGTAGGAGACGTTGCCCATTGCCATTGCAGTTACCAACACCAAAAGGGCCTATTACTCCTCCCCAAAGGTCAGAGTCAGTACCAACTTTGGCATTGAAGTCACCAAGAACAAGGGTAATATCTCCTTTCTTGACAGAATTCAAAATATCCTGAAGTTGTTCATAAAACCTATCCTTCTCATCCTCATCGGCATCCTCAGTGGGGGCATAACAGCAGATAACATTCAAGTCTTTAACGCTTGTCTGAAATTTTGCTGTAAGAAACCTTTCATTAATGCACTCATATCCTAGAAGAGCATCGCTAGCGTGTCTGCTGAGAAGCAGACCCACGCCTTGGTGATGCTTTTTGTCGTCCCTCCCTGAAAAGAGAAATTTAAGATTATTTTTAAGAATCTGACCTTTATCTGTCCATCTGGTCTCTTGCAAGCCGAGAATATCTAAATTATAACAGTGGAATTCTTGTGTGAGGACATCAAGAGGAAAAGCTCTGTGCAGAGTCCTCACATTCCAACTACCTATGGAGAGAAAATGGTTAGTGGGATGTTTAAAGAAACTATTTTTATTGAGAGAGGGAATGCCGACAATATCAAACAGCCCCCTAATCGCAGACATGGGGCAAAGACCCGTTCCCCCACTACTAAAGGCTGAAGCCATCTACACTGGAAGACTTCCTCCAATGTAGAAATTGACGATGCCAATAGAAGCAAAGAGTTCAGGTGCCTGCGATGACTTCTGCTCAGGATTATCCACCAGCTGATAAACATATCCTGTCTTGGGGCTGTCAACCCACAAACAAACAGAAAACACAGCGGAAGATTTTCCCTCCACAGAAGCCCACCAGTGCAGCAAAATCAGGATCCATAATCAAGCTCAGAGCCATATATCTGTCCAGTCCAGTAGGTTTATATGGTCAGCACCAGGACGCTGTGTGGTTGACCACTCCTCAGCAGGGTAGAAAAAAAAGAAAAGTAGCCATAGTTGTCCAGATCAGTAGGCCACACTAATCTGGCAGCCCTCCCCTTCCGTTCACTTCCACAAGAGACTATCTCTTTTGAAAGTTACTAACGGTCCGCTCCACGAGAAGGCGGGGTCGGACATTAGGTGCTAGGCCTGGCCGGTTCTATGCATCATCACAGGGGATTGGTGCATAGCTCTCCTTCCAGTGACTATCTAGCTACCATTTACATTTTTTCTCTTAGACAAATTCATATCCAAATAAGCCAAAATGTGATTTTGAAATATATTCATTGTTAAAGAAGGAAGAGTATTACAAAAAATAAATAAATTTACGTTGCAATTGATACATTGATGGCATTATGGCAGGCAGCAATATGAAATATTGTTATTGTGAAATGTCATATATAAGAGATTTCAATCATTTTCAAAGTATCATTGCAAGAATATTTTATTATTACACCTATCTTTGGAAAGTAAAAATAGTGGCAACAACCTAAACAAAAATTACGAATTTCAAATCAAAAGTCACATACTCTATTTCCTGATTATATACTGTATACATATAATAACAATAATAATAAAAATACTCAAATACGTGTTGCCATAGTCTGATAGTAGTATTCACATTGTCAAAAAGATCTATTTGTATGAAAATAAATCACGCCGTTTCGAAAAACCTAATAATGAAACAAACACAAATGAACTGTTTGTGCCTAAGTAAGTGCGACTCTATGCAATATCAAGTTGAGTGAGTAAAGTTCCAGACGGATATGACTTTATTTTACATCTATATGGTGTCGCAGCTTCTTTCTCCGAAATACAGATTTTCGAATTCAACTTTATGACAAGAGTAGAGAAGATATGATAATATACTAGTTCAATGAATTAAATGGATCTCGCTGATTCTGATTTCACTTTCGATCCATCGAGAGCATATGAAACTAGCTCACAGGATAATCAGGATGTAATCACCAATGGGACAATTTGCAGTCAGTATCCACCAGCACTGCTCGACTTTAGTGCAGCTTGTTGCATTGTCTTCACAGTGTTAGGTTTCACCGGCAATCTCATTCCCATTAATTGCCTTAGCGAAGTGTCCAAGAGTTCGCAATGCAACCACTGCTTTCATCGTCAATCTCTGCTTTGCCGATCTACTCTTCTGCACTTTCCACCTACCAGACATGGCTGTCGCATATTTAGAACCCAAATGGAACTACGGAGAGACATTCTGCAAAGTTGTAGGTCTTTTCGGGTACACTAATGGCGCTGTATCTCTATTTAACTTTATTGCTATAACCATGAACAACTATGTGCCTATCTTCATCCGAGGAGATATCCCTCCGTCTATCGATCCCGTTACATAGCTTCAATGATATTAATTATGCGGCTTCATTCCTTATTCATTATACGTCTCTCATTTTTAGAAGTGTGGAGTAAGTTCGGATACGATCCAAAGTTAGGTACTTGTAACCTCATGGTAAAGAATAGCAAATCTCCCTATGTGTTGATCTGTGCGATAGTATTTGGACTTCTCTTTGTGGTTTTAATTTTCTGTTACATCCACATATATTGCATAGTTAAACGGTCATGTAGCAATGTTCAAGACAGCTCTGGAATTTCAGTCACTGAACCCGCTATTGACAGTCATCACTGCTTCAGAAAACTGAGAAAAATCAATTTTACTTTTGGAGATAGAAAATAACTCCGGGTGCTGCTTGTGATAATAACGATTTTCATTACTTTCTTTATGTGCTATTTCCCTGTACTTTTTGTGAATATATTGGATAAAAAAAATAACTTCCCCATTCCTCACGTGTGCGGATACCTTCGAATGTACGTTTCAACCAGTATTAATCCTATATTTTATGTTGCTCTGAGGAAAGAATAATGGCAGGTTTACATCAGATTCTTCTCAAGGTCTTCCATCAACTTCCCAGTTCCGTGAAGTAAATTAAAACCTTTACCTCATTTCTTGTGATTTACTGTCAAAAAGATTTGAGGAGATGTAGCTAGACGAACAGATATGATTTTAAATGTTCGATACTAAAATAAATTTAATGTTTAGAGATAAATATTTCACTTTACACTTTATTGACGATGATATTGCCCGACATAGAAGGAGGGTACGGTTACGAGTAAAAACCCTATACGGGAGAGATGGTAAAATGGTCCGTGAGGTGATGCCACTTATTGAATAATAATTTAATGGAAATAAGACAATTTATTAGTAGAGAAAGCTATGTAAGGTATATATATCTGGAGGCCTCGCTGGCCATGGCATAATCTGGATGTGTTTAGTTTTAATCTATTTTAGTAAGTCGTTTATAAATTAAAAATAATTCGTTTTTTCTCGAATAGTATTTGTTTTATTTTATTTATAATTTATTTTATATTTCATTTTTTTAAACTTAGATATTCATTTACAAAGATCCTAGTGTCCATAAATTTTTTTTAATCATACTTACTTTCCATGTGTTCATATCGTGAACTGTTTTTTTCGCTTATGAGCCACAATTACGTCATCTGTGTCTTCTAGTCGAATATCGCCTTTAGTGCTCTGTAGTGACGAACGAGCATGTCGAACAATGCGCCTATCAAGCCGTGCTGATGTCGTTTAGGATGGCACCACTCCCTCTGCGACGCACGCAAGAACCTTCATTTCGTAACTGTTGCTAACAGCATCCAACAGTTCGTGCATCCCGATGAACACGCGCAGTGACACGACGAGTAGTCCATCCAGTTTCACATAGGCCTATAATTCTTCCTCTCTCAAAAGCAGCGAAATGGCGATAAACCTGCCAACGGCTTGAACCAGGAATTTTCGGCCTTCGCGGAACATTTTCCAAGCAGAACCACCTAATCTCAACTGTTCGCACGACTTCCACCTGGATAAACACAATACCATCCTTGTTTCTTCTTGCACCTTTCAACTTTTGAGCCACAGACGTAATTAGCTTCGGATTATTATATATTTGCATATCTCAACTTCGCACACCCACCCTTCTATTTGCATGTTTGTACGACATGACATTCTGGTGAGGTACTTTGAATAATAATATAATAAACTTATTTCATGCAGGGGGTTACAGTAAAGCCAAAGTACAGGTAATTTTGGATATTAATTTAAAGGTTCAAGTGACTTGATGCCCCAGTACATTTGAGAAATTAAAAAGAAATATTGAGGAGAGTACAAAAATATAAACATATTTACAGGAATTGCATAATTATTTGATACATATAAACAAATTGACAAGTTGCACAGACGAAGACAAACATATAATATGAAATATCATAAAAAAAAACCATAGGAAACTTAGGGGGAAGAAAACGAAGGCTTGAAACAACAGACAGTAACATTAAATGAATGCATATGGAAGAAAACAGAATTACGGATATTGCAGGCAACGATTAGGGGTGAGAAGATGTTGTTGGTCAAACGTTTCAATATTCTAATAGGAGTGCAGTAATATAGGTTTTGAATTTAAACAAGTGCTATCGCTCGGTAGAGAGTTCCAAGTTGAGGTTGCTTGAAAGGCAAAAGAAATTTCACCATACTTCGCTTCGAAAATCTTGGCAGTAGAAACATTTATTATCAGAGCAAAGGATGTGGCGATGTCGTAATCGAATATAGGATGTAAGAATCGAATGAAGGAGATGAGACTTGTTATAAATAATGTCGTGAAACCTTTGGTTGCTAGCTTTGTTGATTTCAAAAAGACTTTCGACTCTGTTGATCGACATAATTTGTGGTTGATTGTGAGATCATATGGTATACCTGAGAAGTTAGTTGACATAACTGAAGCTCTCTATAATAACACTGAGTCGTGTGTGAGAGTTGGTAAGGCTTTTAGCAGTTGGTTTAGCAATACTTCTGGTGTTCGATAAGGGTGCATTTTGTCTCCTTTTCTCTTTAGTTTGGTTATTGATTACGTTATGCGAAATTCACCTCAAGGGAAAGAATAAAAAAAAATACAATTGGAATATTGTTACAAAAATAAAATTTACAGCAATCTGAAGTTTTCTCTTCAAACCCTATAAACAAATTAACTGCACCGAAATAAAAGTCTTTTTCTCCATCAAAATCGTGAGAAGACTCAGGTGGAAAATATTTTTTGAAGGGCCTAAAGCTAACCTTATGAGGAGCGGCGAGGGAGAAAGTAAAAATGCGATAGAGGTATAATACCTTTTATTTAATATTAAAATAAATATATTTACTTTCTTTCGTTGAAGTTTATAATTAGATCAAATAAAAAAATTAAATTAATACAGGTCAAAATTCTTTTTTTAAATCTTCTAAATAATTTCAATCGTAGAGTTTAACATTACGATTTATTATTACATTACATTATTAGGAGTATGCATATTCTCCTACTCTGTGTGTGTGTGTGTGTGTATACTCTGAATACATGTCTGTTTAGAACTCGCAGATGTTTAGGAGTTGGGTTTATTTACCTCTGAGCGGCACTTTTTTGCACACAATGGGCTAAATGGCCAGGTCACATTGTCCCCGAAGGCTCAGAGTAGGTTGGGGGAGGGGACCCACTGGAATAGCTGTTGGGAGACAGATGGTAGCCTCCCGTCAAGGCCATCCAATGTGTTCTTTAACGTACACAGGGTATGGCTCTCCTGCACACGGGGCCACGGCTTAACGTCCCATCCGACGGACGGTGGCCTTTCAAAGCCCATCGGTGTCCACTACTGACCGTGGGCAGGGCGGCAGATGTTTAGGAGATGACGAAACAGACCACCAGTTTTTGAAATGGCTAGGAAGGACAACTTAATATTTTAAATTCATAGCAAATATTTCCTGTCTTAAAAGTAAGGGAGGTGTGCTAAGCGAAAATTATGTTTAAAAAAAAATGATGTGCCAACTTTTGTGGGACAATAAAATTAAAAGAACGTGTATTAGTTTTTCTATTATGGTTACTCCAGTAGCTTTATTAAAAATCTGTTTTTAAATGATTTTACGTTAAAATTTCCACCCCCCCCCTTCAAACTCATTACTTAATTTGGGGAAGCATGTGCCCCATCGCCCTAATTAAACTGCCTTCCGTTATTCCCAGAAATGTTTAGAATTTTCAATTCAGCAGAATATAAAAAAAATTTATTTTGAAAACGAAAATTTTAAAACCACAAGTACACGCTGCTTTGCAATGGATTTCAACGTCTAAGCGAATTCATATCCTTTCTTTATCACCTCGTTTTCCCGTTCTGTCTCCGGTAGTGATTAAGACCCAATCCAGACAACTACTGCGGATGGGAACGTGCATTGTCCGTGAACTCTTATACGACTCCCCGAAAGACAGCTTTGGTTGGAGTCGCTTTTGTCTGTCTAGTTCTGCTTTCTTTATCCAATATCCTTGCTAATCGTTGAAAGAGAGAAAACACTACTTCCAATTTCTAGCACTCCCCTTGGCACTCCTTGTCGGCAGAAATGGAATATCAAGTATCCGGTTTTTAAACAGCTTTTTCTCTAAAGGGTTAAACTGTACTAATGTAATTAAAAACCGACGAGTTTTTCTTAAAAGGAATGGTTCGTTTAAAAAAAAAATAAATCTCGGTTGAAAAAGCATTAAGGTGAAAAGGAAATCGTTAACGGAGCCACTACTGAAAAATGTCTTACCGGTACGTCGTACCGGCAAATAATTTCTTGCCGGTACTGCGTATCGACCTACTTTCACCACTGCTAATAACGTATTTAATCTCCCGCGCACACACCACATAAAACTCTTCTTCTTTAGATACCATGTTATCATGCACAAAATGAGACTAACTACGTTTCTTTTCACTCTCGAACTCTAACTCATACAATTCTCTCATTCCTTATTTTTCAGTTAGGTTCTTCGTTCGAAGTCGTTGTTGAAGTAATTCTCACTTTGTAGTTCATGCGAGCATCAAGACGATACAACAGATCACGGCTCATTTTTAGCACGTTTATCTGTCGTAACAATATTATGATGGTCACTTTACGATTCTATACATAACTAATAAATTGTGCTTTGGCTTCTTCAATAAATTGTTTTCTATTTCGAAAGCTTTCACGTTGTCTAGGATGTTCTTTTGTAAACTGAATCAAAAACTGAAAAAACAACAGAATTTGAGGTAAAAATGGCACAGTAGGTTAACTAAATTCGCTTGCTTAAAAACACTCTTTACTACACTATTCCAGTGAGTTTTACTACTGGAATAAAAAACTATTTTGTGCAGAGTGTTTCGAAAAGAAAAAAACCATATTGTTTATGCACAGCCGAGATCCTTCATGCGCAATCCAACGCTATACTGCGACAACACGGAGAAGGAAGGAAAGCCCAGACGTCATGCCATTTTGCAATGAATAGTCTAGATGTCATTTCCTGCTATCGAAATAAAACTTTTCGCGAATGAAACTGAAGCTCAGTAGACAGTGAACAATGGATGAAACAGAATCGAATTTCACTCACGATTGGCCGATATATAATACGACTGACTCTCAGGATAATCAGGAATTAATCAGCAATGGGACATTCTTCAGCGATTATCCGCCGGCATTGCTCAACTTTGGGGCAGCTTGTTGCATTGTCTTCACAGTGTTAGGTTTCAGTGGAAATCTCATCTCCATAATTGCCTTAGCGAAGTGTCCACGAGTTCGCAATGCAACCACTGCTTTCATCGTCAATCTCTGCTTTGCCGATCTACTCTTCTGCACTTTCCACCGACCAGTCATGGCTGTCACATACTTAAAACCCAAGTGGAACTACGGAGATACATTCTGCAAATTTGTAGGTTTTTTCGGCTGGAGTAATGGCGCTGTATCTCTATTCAACCTTATTGCTATAACCATGAACAGGTATGTGCTAATCGTTCATCCGAGGAAATATCCCTCCGTCTATCGACCCCGTTACATAGCTTCAATGATATTAATTATATGGATTCTATCCTTATTCATAGTGGCTTTTCCATTATTCGAAGTGTGGGGTAAATTCGGATACGATCGAAAAGATGGCGGCTGTGTCATCATGAGCAAAGATGGCAAAAGTCCCAGATCTTTTCTTTTTGCAGTCGCCTTTCTAATACCTTTAGTGGTTTTCATTTTTGGATACATCAGGATCTACTGGGTAGTTATACAGTCATACAGAAGAAATAGAAAGAAAATTGGATATTCAACCACTGTTGACAATCCGCAACGGTTCAAAAAGATCCGAGAGGTGATTTCTGCTATAAGAGAGAAAAAGGAACTCCGAGTTCTGTATATGATAATGATTATCTTCATCACTTTCATTGTGTGCTATTTCCCTGTATTTTTGGTGAATAACTTCGGGAAGAAATTTGATGTACCAACCTTTCGTGTGTTTGCATACCTTGGAGTGTACTTTTCTACCTGTGTTAATCCCCTGATTTATATTGTTATGAGCACAGAATATCGACAGGCATACATCCAACTCTTCAGCAGATTATCACCAATGTCTACTAATGTTGAAAGAAACTAAACGTTTATATCATTTTAAAAAGAATTTAGTACTAATAATTAAGAATCCTTTTCAAAGGTATGTGTATCTATGGGAAACTTTCCGTAAAGAAGTGTTTGTTTTTAATATTTAAAATAAAGACTTTTTTAAGTAATTTTTATATCATTTATATTACTAGCTAGTTGAAGAAGTGTCATTTATATATGTGGAAAAACTAAAATAATTCACGTTGAATTGAATGTTTTAAATACTGGGGGTTGTTCAGTCGAATTTTTTTCGTTAACTTTCTTAACTGGAGTGATAAGTAGAGTTGGAAATTGTCTTCAGTTGGGGAGGACAATCCTCCACATGAGATCATTGTCCTTCCGTCTTCGCAAAAGCAGTATTATCCTTTTTTCAGAGGCAGAACTGAGATTGAATGAAATGGTTTTGGTAGCAAGTGCTTCAAGAGTTTGCTATTATGTTCCAAACTGAAAAGGTAAAATGCGAAAGCCAATTTGTACATTTCTGCAGAAAAATTTCAAGTTACATCGAAAAAAGGTTTGATATTTGAATACAATATATATAATAGGTTTCTCATTTTATGACAATTTTGTTTACAAAAGAACTTATTTCCTGATTTTGACACTTTAAAAGAATGAATAAATAAATTACCCTGTCAAGCAGTTGCGCCACTTTTCTGTTTTATGATATAAATGCAAAACATCTTTCTGGGTTGAATGGATACTAATTAGATATTATGATTCACATTTTCCGAAACTTCCACACAATCGGAATTTCCACCGTTAGAGAATGCAAAATGTGAAAGATGACAGAAGCTTTTTCTTTGATGAGCATTTCATGTTCGTCAGAGATGATTGAAAGTTCCCGTTCTTCTGTAATATATGTGGTGTCCTGCGCGGATGTTTGCCAGTAAAAAAGAATCAGTCTAATGATTTATTAATGGCTAATTAATAAGTGAAGAAATATATTGAGAAATATATATATATGTGCAAAGCTTTCTATTTATTTCCCTAACAAAATATTAAAGAAATGCATGATACGTCAATAAGAATCTAACTCCAAAGCTCTATAACTTCTAAAATATGCATTTAATAGAAAAATGACTGAGGACAAAGATCATAATCCAGTCTATTTAAATCTCGATTTTTAATTATATTCGTTCAGTATTTAGAAAAGTATGGAAGCTAAAAATAATTAAAAAATAATTTTTTTCCTAAAAAAAAACATTCCTAATTGTCTAATATTCAATAATCATTACACAATCTTTTAAAATATATATTCGTTTTAACAAATGGTTTGAGACAATACTTATTAAGTTTCAATTAATTTTAGGCTATATTCTTATAGCACATTAGTGTTTTAAATTACCCCAAATTTTAAATATTGAAGGAATATTGTTGAAAATCGAGATTTAAATATATTCATCTGCAGTTCTTGCAACAGTTGGTTGTAGTGTCACATTCTAAAAAAAAAGCATTAAAATTTGTAAACTAGAAAGCGGGAATATGAATTTTTATTTCCGAATTTTTCTTAGAAATTATTTTAAATTGCAGTATATACTTTTGCAGATTTCCGAAAATCTTATTAGTTTATTATTATAATTATTAATATATATATATAAATAACTATTGTTTACAATATTTTGCCTCTTTTAAACAAAGTGATATCGAAGTAAGCCAAAATGTGATTTTCCAGTATATCCATTGTTTAAGAAGGAAGAGTATTACAAAAATAAATGAATTTACGTTGCAATTGATACATTGATGGCATTATGGCAGGCAGCAATATGAAATATTGTTATTGTGAAATGTCATATATAAGAGATTTCAATCATTTTCAAAGTATCATTGCAAGAATATTTTATAATTACACCTATCTTTGGAAAGTAAAAAAAAAAGTGGCAACAACCTAAACAAAAATTACGAATTTCAAATCAAAAGTCACATACTCTATTTCCTGATTATATATGCATAAAATAACAGTATAATAATAAAAACACTCGAATACGTGTTACCATAGTCTGATAGTTCAGTTTTCACATTGTCAAAAAGAGCTATTTGTATGAAAATAAATCGCGCAGTTTCGAAAAACCTAATAATGAGACAAACACAAATGAACCGTTTGTGCCTAAGTAGGTGCGACTCTATGCAATATCGAGTGAGAAAGTTCCAGACGGATATGACGTTATTTTACATCTAAATGTTGTTGCAGCAGCTTTCTCCGAAATACAGATTTTCGAATTCAACTTTATAACAGAGTAGAGATAATATACTAGTTCAATAAATTAAATGGATCTCGCTGATTCTGATTTCACTTTCGATCCATCGATAGCATATGAAACTAGCTCACAGGATAATCAGGATCTAATCACCAATGGGACAGTCTCCAGTCAGTATCCACCAGCACTGCTCGACTTTGGTGCAGTTTGTTGCATTGTCTTCACAGTGTTAGGTTTCACCGACAATCTCATCTCCATTAATTGCCTTAGCGAAGTGTCAATCTCTGCTTTGCCGATCTACTGTTCTGCACTTTCCACCTACCAGACATGGCTGTCACATATTTAGAACCCAAGTGGAACTACGGAGAGACATTCTGCAAAGTTGTAGGTCTTTTCGGCTACACTAATGGCGCTGTATCTCTATTTAACTTTATTGCTATAACCATGAACAACTATGTGCCTATCTTCATCCGAGGAGATATCCCTCCGTCTATCGATCCCGTTACATAGCTTCAATGATATTAATTATGCGGCTTCATTCCTTATTCATTATAGGTCTCTCATTTTTAGAAGTGTGGAGTAAGTTCGGATACGATCCAAAGTTAGGTACTTGTAACCTCATGGTAAAGAATGGCAAATCTCCAATGTGTTGATCTGTGCGATAGTATTTGGACTTCTCTGTGTGGTTTTAATTTTCTGTTACATTCAAATATATTGCATAGTTAAACGCTCATGTAGCAATGTTCAAGAGAGCTCTGGAATTTCAGTCACTGAACCCGCTATTGACAGTCATCACTGCTTCAGAAAACTGAGAAAAATCAATTTTACTTTGGAGATAGAAAATCACTCCGGGTGCTGCTTGTGATAATAACGATTTTCATTACTTTCTTTATGCGCTATTTACCTGTATTTTTTGTGAATATATTGGATAAAAAAATAACTTCGCGATTCCTCACGTGTGCGGATACCATCGAATGTAAGTTTTCACTTGTATTAATCCTATATTTTATGTTGCTCTGAGCAAAGAATAATGGCATGCTTACATCAGATTCTTCTCAAGGTCTTCCATCAACTTCCCAGGTCCGTGAAGTAAATTAAAACCTTTACCTCATTTCTTGTGATTTACTGTCAAAAAGATTTCAGAAGATGTAGCTAGAAGAACAGATGTTTTAAATGTTCGATACTAAACTAAATTTAATTCTTAGAGATAAATATTTCACTTTACACTTTATTGACAATGATATTACCCGACATAGAAGGAGTGTACGGTTACGAGTAGAAACCCTATAAGGGAGAGATGGTAAAATGGTCCGTGAGGTGATGCCACTTATTGAATAATAATTTAATGGAAATAATACGATAATTTATTAGTACAGAAAGCTATGTAACGTATATATATCTGGAGGCCTCGCTGGCCATGGCATAATCTGGATGTGTTTAGTTATAATCTATTTTGGTAAGTCGTTTATAAATTAAAAATAAATCGTTTTTTCTCGAATAGTATTTATTTTATTTTATTTATAATTTATTTCATATTTCATTTTTTTAAACTTAGATATTCATTTACAAAGATCCTAGTGTCCATAAATTTTTTTTAATCATACTTACTTTCCATGTGTTCATATCGTGAACTGTTTTATTCGCTTATGAGCCACAATTACGTCATCTGTGTCTTCTAGTCGAATATCTCCTGCAGTGCTCTGTGGTGACGAACGAGCATGTCGAACAATGCGCCTATCAAGCCGTGCTGACGTCGGTTAGGATGGCACCACTCCCTCTGCGACGCAAGCTAGAACCTTCATTTCGCTACTGTTGCCAACAGCATCCAACAGTTCGTGCATCCCGATGAACACGGGCAGCGACACGATGTGTAGTCCATCCAGCTTCACATTGGCCTATAATTCTTCCTCTCTCAAAAGCATCGAAATGGCGATAAACCTGCCAACGGCTTGTACCAGGCATTTTCGGCCTTCGCGGAACATTTTCCAAGCAGAACCACCTATTCTCAACCGTTCACACGACTTCCACCTGGATAAACACAATACCATCCCTGTTCCTTCTTGCACCTTTTATTTTTTGAGCCACAGACGTCATTGGCTTCGGATTATTATATATTTGCATATCTCAACTGCGCACACCCACCCTTCTATTTGCATGTTTGTACGACATGTCTTTCTGGGTGGGGCGCTTTCAATAATAATATAATAAACTTATTTCATGCAGGGGTTTACAGTAAAGCCAAGTACAGGTAATTTTGGATATTAATTTAAAGGTTCAAGTGGCTTGATGCCACAGTACATTTGAGAAATTAAAAAGAAATATTGAAGAGAGTACAAAAATATAAACATATTTACAGGAAATGCATAATTATTTGATACATATAAACAAATTGAGAAGTTGGACAAACGAAGACAAACATATGATATGAAATATGATAAAAACATAGTAAACTTAGGGGGAAGAAAATGAAGGCTTGAAACAACAGACAGTAGCATTAAATGAATGTATATGGGAGAAAACAGGATTACGGATAATGCAGGCAAAGATTAGGGGTGAGAAGATGTTGTTGGTCAAACGTTTCAATATTCTAATAGGAGTGCAGTAATATAGGTTTTGAATTTAAACAAGTGATATCGCTCGGTAGAGAGTTCCAAGTTGAGGTTGCTTGAAAGGCAAAAGAAATTTCATCCTACTTAGCTTCGAAAATCTTGGCAGTAGAAAACGTTTATTATCAGAGCAAAGGATGTGGCGATGTCGTAATCGAATATAGGGTGTAAGAATCGAATGAAGAGGATGAGACTTGTTATAAATAATGTCGTGAAACCTTTGGTTGCTAGCTTTGTTGATTTCAAAAAGGCTTTTGACTCTGTTGATCGACATAATTTGTGGTTGATTGTGAGATCATATGGTATACCAGACAAGTTAGTTGACATAATAAAAGCTCTCTATAATAACACTGAATCGTGTTTGAGAGTTGGTAAGGCTTGTAGCAACTGGTTTAGCATTACTTCTGGTGTTCGACAAGGGTGCATTTTGTCTCCTTTTCTCTTTGGTTTGGTTATTGACTACGTTATGCGAAATTCACTTAAAGGGAAAGATTTTGGCCTTAAATGGTCTGGAGATACGAAAATTTTTGATTTAGATTATGCTGATGATTTAGCCCTTTTGGCAAATGATGTTGATGAGATTAACTCTGTCATTCGAGCTGTTGATGAGACTGGTAGTAGAGTAGGTTTGGTTATAAACAGAGAGAAAACTAAAGTGATGAAAATTGGTCAGACAGGTTGTGATTCAGTTCATCTGATTGGTTGCAGTCTTGAGCAGGTGTCACAGTTTAATTATCTTGGGAGCTATGTAACAGATAATGGTGATGTGCGGCATGAGATTAACAGACGAATAGGGATTGCTGCCGGGACTTTTAAGAATCTATGGAGAGTGTGGTGAAATAGGTGTATTCACCTAAAGACTAAAATTAGACTGTATAATACCTTAGTTCTTTCTGGGGTTAGTTATGGTAGTGAAACTTGGACGCTGTGTAAACAAGATAACAGGAAACTAGATGCTTTTGGTTCTATATGCTTACGCAGTATCTTGGGCATTAGGTGGTTCAACTTTGTAACTAATGATGAGGTTAGGCCAGGGGTGGGCAATTGTTTTCGTATCTACACTTCGTATGCGTATTGACGTGGCCGTCCTAGTGGAAAATACGAGACGAATCTTCGGTCGCGCACGGGAAGGAAATCTCGGTTCAAGGCGGATTTTTCTGACTGTCTTGGCGGGCCACAAAAAACTGTTAGCGGGCAGCTATTTGCCCACCCCTGGGTTAGGCAAAGGAGTCTGCAACCTCCTTTAAGCAGCATATTGTGCAGAGAGAGACTCCTTGGTTTGGCCATGTTGCCCGTATGAATAATTATAGATCGGCGAATAGGGTTATGAACAGTGTGCTTAAAGGCCTCAGAAAGAAGCGGAGACCTAGGATGCAGTGGGCAGACAATGTCAAACAGGACCTTGTTAAAATTTGTGTGCAGTGGCCGGATGCAGCAGATGTAGCTCAGGACAGATATGCTTGGAGAATTATACTGTACGGTCTGGTTGGACCTCCGTAGCCCATGGCTGCTTGAGGAGGATGATGATGATGAATAAGGATAACAAACCGTAGTTTTATTCTATATTCCAGAGTGGGAATTTGGTAGTTGGAACGAATATCAATAAATGTTAGAGATTCTTGTTTGTTAAAATAGATTTTGCTGATAATTTTGTGAGCTTCGTTTTGAACTTTTCTAATTTATAAAAGTTCTTTTTATTAATACCGAAAAGAGTAGAAGCACAGTATTCAAGTTGCGGTCGGATGTAAATGTTTTCAGAATATTTGGGCATAGGATATACAGTATATGTAGTTTCGAATGTACCTCAATATATAAGTTCTTTTAGAAGCTGAAGCGACGGTTTTATTAATATGAATTCCGAAGTCATGATTATTATCTCTCGTCCATGGCCGAGTGGTTAGCGCGCTTGGCTACTGATCTAAGGGACCTGGGTTCGAGCCCCGGGTAAGGCATGGATGTATGTGTCGTTTTTCTGCTCAGGTCCTGCCATCCTCTCAGGCCTTCTACTGTGGCATATAAACTGGCAGGCTCCTGTCAGACCTCTGTGGCAAGCAGCTGCTTGAGGGGGTATTTATTTTTTTTTATTATACCTAAGTATTTCATGGAAGTGGAAATTGTACTATGGGTGTTTTTAATTTTAAAGTTTGTGTCAGGCGGGGGAGAATTTGAAGTTGAAAGAAAAACAATATTGGTTGTCTTGATATTGACAGTGAATACATTTTTAGTATACCAATGAAATACATCATGAATGTCATTTTCTATTTCTTGTTTTAGAGAAGTGAGAGAACTTGAGGTAAAAGAAAGAAGACAATCGTCTGCACACATAAAAATATTGTAGTTGTTGGACGATTCTAGATCATTAACAAAAAGGTTGAAGAGAAGTGGGCTAAGAATAGTTCCTTGAGGTATTCCCCGATTGATTTTAAGAGGTGTGTTCTCATTAGTGCTTAATTAGTTCGGATAACATGGTCATTAAGATAATCTTTAAACCAGGAAAGAACTGAGGGCGATAGACTAAGATTATAGCAGAGTTTTGCAAGATAAGTTTGTGTTCAACTGAATCAAATGCTTTTGAGAGGGTTGGGTTGTTTTACCTCTGAGCGGCACTTTTTTGCACACCATGGGCTAAATGGCCAGGTCACATGGACCCCGAAGGCTCAGAGAAGGTTGGGGGAGGGGACCCACTGGAACAGCTGTTGGGAGACAGATGGTAGCCTCCCGTCAAGGCCATCCAGCGTGTTCTTTAACGTGCACAGGGTATGGCTCTCCAGCACATGGGGCCACGGCTTAACGTCCCATCCGACGGACGGCGGCCTTTCCAAGCCCATCGGTGTCCCCTACTGACCGTGGGCAGGGCGGGGAAATTTGCGGAGATAAATCTCAACGCTGACCCAGCTGGGACTCGAACCTGGGAACTACAGATTATGAGCCTGGCGCGCTACCGACTGAGCCCCCCCCGCCCCCCCCTGCTTTTGAGATGTCATGGGCGTTTTCACATTGGTCTCTAAAGCCAATCTCGATTGATTAACAAGAAACGTCATGAAACGTCATGAGAGTCTCAGTTGACTGATTTTTCCTAAATCGCAATTGTCTGCACGAAAGTAAATTAAATTTTTCAACAAAAGTCGATAATTGTCCCTCGATGACTTTTTCTAAAATTTTGCTTAGAGCACACGTAACTGAAATAGGTCGAAAGTCCAGAGGGTTAGAAGAATTTGAAATTTTACGTATAGGTGAGATGATGGCTTCTTTCCATGGAACTAGGAATTCATTAGAGTTAAATGAAAAATTAATTAGACCATAAAGGGGTGCAGAAATTAATGGGGAAGAATTTTTAAAATAATGACAGAGTAAAATAATGGCGAGTTATTTTAACGAATTTATAAGGTTAAGAACTTCGATTTCTGTACCTGTTAGAGCTTAAAGGTTTCCAGATTATTAAATGTTTTTTTGGAATAGGATAATGACTCATTTACGTTTGCATAATTTTCTGTAGACGTGCAGGATTTACAGAATAGGAGTTGTGTTTGTAAACGATCTTATTGATTTTGGTTTGGGTTCTTAAATTACCAGTAATAGAATCAAAAATTCGAAATATTTCATTACCATTTGGATTAATAACGGAAAGTCGATTAAGAAAATATAAATGCATGGCATTTTCAATAGTATTGTTGACCAGATTACGGAAAGTTTTTAGTTTTCCCATGTGTATGGGTGATTAGGGATAATAGCATTCTTAAAGTGTTTATTTTTTAATGTGATGATTTTCAGAAGCTTTTTTGTAATCCAAGGCTTTCGAGAAGGGCTAACTGAAAGTTTTATAAGGAGCTTAGGTAAAAAGTGCAAATTTGATTAAACAGGAGAGATGTTGTGCTTTTGAGGTAGAAGTTGTACATTCCGAAATATTCTTGTGGAAAGGGGCATATTTTGCAAACTCTTAAAACTCATCATTGTAGAAAGTTTTTTAAGGAATATTTTTGAAATTAAAACTTTAGGTGCACGAGGTGAATAATACAATAGAGATGTGCTAATAATAAAGTGATCCCTAATGTCTTCGAATATAGTAAGTGTATGCTTGTGATGGTCTGTTGGAAAAAATAATATCGATGAGAGATTCATTGTGATCAGTAATGCGGGCGGGCAGTTTATTTAAACATATACGTACGAATGCTTTTGGGCAGTTTTCAAGCTTGGAATACGCAGAATTATGTTTTAGAGCATCGATATTAAAATCTCCCGTAAGAATGGAAGTAATGTTGCAAGGGAAGCTTTCGAGGATTAAGTACAATGAATTTATAAAACCTTCAATATTGCAGTTCGGAGGACGGTAAAGTGTGCCGATAATAGTAGGAGGGTTTTTTTTTCATTGATAGGAGAGATTTTGACCCAGACACCTTAGAAGCAAGAGCAAGAAGGAATAGGCATTACTTCGACATTAAATGTTTCCCTCACATATGATGCAGTCCCAGTAGATCTGTCGATGTGGAAGAGTTTATATCCTTCGAGTTCAAAAAGATCATCTGGAAGGGAAATGTTGAGCCATGTCTGTGTAAGAGCAATTACATCAAATTTCAAAATGTTAGAACTCAGTAGATAGGAGTGTTCAGATTTCAGAGAACGAATATTGAGATGACAAAGGGTTAACCAACAGTGATCTTGGGGATGAGATATATCTGAGAGAGTTGGGTATAAGTTAAGAAGAAAATATTTGTTAGCAGTAGATAAGGACATGAAGTTATAAATATGTACAAATGAAAAACGAATACAGAGTAATAAAAACAGGTAAAAGGACTAATGGGTTTCACAAAGTCGTAAAAGTACTCGTAGTAGGAGAGTTTTTACTTTAAAAACGACAAACTATGTGCAGTTTTACAAAAATAGAAGTTGAAAGACACAGGATTGTGTAAAATGCGTTACAGATCACCATATATATATATATATTACATATTATATATATATATACATGGGTAAAAATGTATATAAATATACAGGAACACAAAGAAAAATTTTTTAAATTAATTTTAAAGTTCATTTAACTCATTCTTCGATTTAATAAAGCGCTTGTTGCCGTTTTTCATTTTTACTGCTATTGAGTCATCTTGAGTCCAAACATTGCATTGACCAAATTTCTCAATAGCCGAATAAGGTATTAATAATAAAGTCTTTCTGACGTTAGATCTTCATGAATAGTGATTCCACTGTCTTTAATTTTACATTTAGCACGGAACACAGCATTTCTTTTCCGATATCAACAGAATTTTACAATAATCCGTTGAGGTTTGCCGTTCCGACCAATCCCCACTCGATGACTACGGTCAATGTCATTTACGGAAATGTCAATGTTTAATTTTTCATTGAAAATTTTAATAGCAAGGTCATCAGTAGTCGTATCTACTTCTTCGACTCCAAAAATCCTGATAGTTTCTGCGTTGATACTATTCAAGTTCATTGCACTTCAAAGAAATCTCAGAACGTAGTTGATTTATTACTACATCCTTATCTTTGAGATGATCTCTTAACTCATGTATAGCCTCCATAGAAAATTCAACAGTTCTTTTTGTTTTTTACAGAAGAGCAGAAGTAACTGCTTTAGTGAGTAATGAGACAATCGTTTGAACAGAATCTTGAGATTTAAAGACAGTTTCAACACATTTAGAGACTGACACCAACAGATCATCGTCCGAATCGTTTCCAAGGTCAGGGGGTGACCTTGGAAAGCTGCTTCTATCCACTGGCGATTTTGATGTTTTGCTAACGAGAGCTGCATTCATTAGCGAGGTTGCTATCTTGATTTTAGGCGCCATGATCTTAACAATAAATGAGAGGTGATAAGATTAGAGTACAATACCTGAAGGGTTTCAAAGAGAGGCACCAAACTTATAAGGAAGGAACACAGCTTTTCAAGGCACTAAGAACTGCCAAACGCCTACAAAATACAAAATTCTAAGGAGTACTAACGAATCAAATGTTATATTACCGCCTTGCGGTTACGGTATTTGATATAGAAGAAAAAATGTCGGAAAACTCTTTAAGCAGGTTTCGGCCTTAGTAGCTTGATCTTCAGTTAATATCTTCCTTGTTTGTCTCCATAAGTCAGTAAGATGAGAGGGAATGTCTGTATGGTGTTGGTTAGAGTCACTAACTTCTATTATGTTGACACTTATTACCATGTAACAGGTTCACATAATGCTAATTCTTCACACTTTTTCAACATTGGATTTGTTATTGTTCATCACTCTGATAGGAACCTGTTCTTGATATACTTTAACTAAAGTTCTTGCAACCAGAATACCTTGAGCCAAAGCTCCTTTACCAGGGGCATCAGTGACTGCCAATTGGAAGGCCCCAGAAGTCTTCGCCCAATGCGCACAGACTATAATTTCACTTTGTGCTGGCCTTTCTGTATCTTCAGTCACTAATACTGTGGTTACACTTGGTAAAGAATCGGATGTTCTGCTAATCAGAGGGATCTCTTCTGTCCTATAGATTAGTAACTGTCACTGGGTCTAATACTGAATCCATGTTTCTGTAGGAAATTAACACCTAATATGCATTCATCGTAGATGTCAGCGATGCAAACAGAATGGCGTACCAAACAGCTGTCAACTCTGATGTTGATTTCCATCCTTCCATGGACTTGAGCACGATTTCCAGTGGCTGTTTGTAGGAATGTATTAGACTGTCTAGATTCCAGTTTCGGTGAGGTATTATCTTCTTTATTACGTCTGTTCTGAGTAAAGTTACATTTGCGCCAGTGTCTACTATCATACGGCAAGGTATTCCATTTATGATTCCATCAGTTATCCGTTATCACCATGCAGTGCTGAAATGTGGGCGACTTCACCTGGGATTAACCAATCAGTAGCCAGCCTTTGCCCTTCACTTTGCTTAAACTGGTTTTGTTGTCTGTTAGACCTGCTTCAATTTTGCACACACCACGTTTTGCAGTTGGCTCGAATATGACTAGTCTTGCCACAGTTCAAATACTGTATGTTTGTAGAAGTCCATGGAGAGGAACCTTTAATCTCTTTCAAAACAGATAGTAAGGCTTTGGTTAGTTCTTGCATTTCACTGTTGTTTTCCACAGTTTCCTCTCCATTCACGAACCTCACTGTGCGTTTGTTCGCTCTGCAGGAAAGCCTGGAGCACTCGTACTTCATGGCATTTACCACTACTGACTTTAAGGATTCACCGTCTACCATCCCCAGGGATTGTTGAGTCTCAGAGTCAGCAATAGCATCAATAAGTTGTAATTGAGCTAAGTTATCTTGAATTTCTGGTGGACACTTACTATAAGCCAATCTAGCTAGACACTCAATATCACTGGCAAGTTCTTGCAAAGTTTCACCACTCTTCTGCATACGATGTTTAAATTGAGTCATATAATATTGTTTTAGATAACTCTCGCCATATCCGAGTTCTAATGCAGATACCAAACCTTGATAATCAAGTAGTTGTTCTTCTGGAACCGACTGTAAAACTTCCGTAGCAGAATTTCTTAAGGAAGGTGCAAGAAAACTGGCCTTTTGAAATTCATTCCACTCATTAGCTCTAGCGATGATTTCGAATTGTGTTTTAAATAGAATAATGTTCTAAACTTTCCATCATATGTGGAAAGTTTAATTGTATTACTAGTGATATGTTTAAAAATATTATTGTCAGTAAAAGTATTGTTATCACAAGAAAAAGGTAATATTTCATTTCTTCAGATTTGAAACCGACGTTCACAGTCAGTTTTAACAGTGTCAAGTTTGGTATTAAAATCACAAGTAATTTCCTTTACATTACACTGTCACGATAATTTTTTACATTGTCAGTTTCAATCTTCAGACCATCACATTGTCTGTTGAGTTCGTTTTTAATGTCTTTACACTGATTAGTGATTTCACTAATTTTTTTATTCAGATCATTATTCTGACTGGCAATTTCAGCACTCAGGCTATCATTTTGAGAAGCTATTTCAGCTTTCAAGTCATTATTTTGACTATCAAGATCACTAATTTTGCGGCTTTGTGCAGCTCTTTCACCTTTAATGTTATTATTTTGACAAGCAAGTTCACCAATCCCACTTCTTTCGGCAGATATTTCACTTTTAATGTCAGTTATTAATTTTATTAACTCATACTGCTCACAAAAATTAGGGGATATTAAAAAATGAATATGAAGCGATAAAAATATCCCCTAATTTTTGTGAGCAGTATACTTCTAGTGAAAGGCATTTAATAAACTTTTCCGCTCCTGACGCCAAATGTTACAAATTAAATGGATGAAAACTGAGCGTGAGTTCAAATAAATAATATATAAAAATTCTAATTCCAAAACAATGTAATTTATTACAAAAGTATGGATAAAATCATATATATAAACTAAAGTGAACCAACAGCATTTCTATATCAGTATAGAAATAAATTTTAAAAAGAACTTAATATCTTATTACTATTTACACTAAAATCATAAAATAAGGCTTTTATCAGTCGATGAGCAGTACAATAATATTTGAAAACAAACCTGCAATCTATCCAGAATAAACTTACCAATTCTTGTAAACAAACTAAATGTAACTCTACACCAATTGATGAACTCTTCCTACATAACACTTGAAATCAGCTCTGTATGTTCGACTAACATAAAATCTCCTCCTTGATAGACTTCCTTATTTTTCCTGTCAGTCCTCTAGTAGAATCTACATTAATAACTTATTTAATCTCCCGCGCACACACCACATAAAATACTTCAATAGACCATCTTATCGTGCACAAACTGACACTAACCACGTTTCCTTTCACACTCCAACTCCTATTCATACAATTCTTTCTTCCTTATTTTTCTGTTCGGTTTTTCGTTCGAAGTCGTTGGTGACGTAATTCTCATGTTGTAGTTCATGCGAGCATCAAGACGAATGATCACATCACGGTTCATTGTAGCACGTTTATCTGTCGTAACAATATTATGATGGTCACTTTACGATTCTATACATAATTAGTAAATTGTACTTTAGCTTCTTCAATAAATTATTTTCTGATTATTAATCTATTTCGAAAGCTTTCACGTTGTTTAGGATGTTCTTTTGTAAACTGAATCAGAAACTGAAAAAAAAAAGAGAATTTGAGGTAAAAATGACACAGTATGTTAACTAAATTCGCTTGATTAAAAAACACTCTACCACACTGTCCAACTGAGTTTTAATACTGCAATAAAAAACTATTTTACGCAGAGTGTTTCGAAAAGAAAAACAACCATTTTCTTTATGTGCAGCTCAAGCCTTTCTACCTAATCCAGGGCTCTATTCCGACAACACGGACAAGGAAGGAAACCCCAGACGTCATACCATTGCACTGAATAGTCTAGATTTCGCTTCCTGCTAACGAGATAAGACTTTTCGCAAAGCAAACTCACACTCAGTAGGCAGTGAACAATGGATGAAACAGAATTGAATTTCACTCACGATTGGCCGATATACGATACGACTGACTCTCAGGATAATCAGGAGTTAATGAGCAATGGGACATTCTTCAGCGATTATCCGCCGGCATTGCTCAACTTTGGGGCAGCTTGTTGCATTGTCTTCACAGTGTTAGGTTTCAGTGGAAATCTCATCTCCATAATTGCCTTAGCGAAGTGTCCACGAGTTCGCAATGCAACCACTGCTTTCATCGTCAATCTCTGCTTTGCCGATCTACTCTTCTGCACTTTCCACCTACCAGTCATGGCTGTCACCTACTTAGAACCCAAGTGGGACTACGGAGATACATTCTGCAAAGTTGTAAGTGTTTTCGGCTACAATAATGGCGCTGTATCTCTATTCAACCTTATTGCTATAACCATGAACAGGTATGTGCTAATCGTTCATCCGAGGAAATATCCCTCCGTCTATCGACCCCGTTACATAGCTACAATGATATTAATTATATGGATTCTATCCTTATTCATTGTGGCTTTTCCATTTTTCGAAATATGGGGTAAATTCGGATACGATCGAAAGGAAGGCGGCTGTGGCATCATGAGCAAAGATGGCAAAAGTCCCAGAGCTTTTCTTTTTGCAGTTGCCTTTCTATTACCTTTAGTGGTTTTCATTTTTGGATACATCAGGATCTACTGGGTGGTTATACAGTCATACAGAAGAAATCGAAAGAGAATTGGATATTCCATCACCGAAACCACTGTTGACAATCCGCAACGGCTGAAAAAGATCCGAGAGTTGATTTCTGCTATAAGAGAAAAAAAGGAACTCCGAGTTCTGTATATGATAATGATTATCTTCATCACTTTCATTGTGTGCTATTTCCCTGTATTTTTGGTGAATAACTTCGGGAAGATATTTGATGTACCAACCTTTCGTGTGTTTGCATACCTTGGAGTGTACTTTTCCACCTGTGTTAATCCCCTGATTTATATTGTTATGAGCAAAGAATATCGACAGGCTTACATCCAACTCTTCGACAAATTATCACCAATATCTAGTGACATTGAAACAAATTAAAACGTTTCTATCATTGTAAAGAGTATTTAGTACTAAAAATTACGAATCCTTTTCAAAGGTATGTGTATCTATGGGAAACTTTCCGTAAAGAAGTGTTTGTTTTTAATATTTTAAAATAAAACTTTTTTTAAAAGTAATTTTTATATCATTTATGTTACTAGCTAGTTGAGGTATCATTTATATATGTGGAAAAACTAAAATAATTCACGTTGAATTGAAAGTTTTGAATACTGGGGGTTGTTCAGTCGAATTTTTTTCGTAACCGTCATAATTGGAGTGATAAGTACAGTTGGAAATTTTCTTCAGTTAGGGAGGAGAATCCTCCACATGAGATCATTGTCCTTCCGTCTTCGCAAAAGCAGTATTATCCTTTTTTCAAAGGCAGGACTGAGATTGAATGAAATGGTTTTTGGTAGCAAGTGCTTCAAGAGTTTGCTATTATGTTCTAAACTGAAAAGGTAAAATGCGAAAGCCAATTTGTACATTTCTGCAGAAAAAGTTCAAGTTACATCGAGAAAAGGTTTGATATTTGAATACAATATATATAATAGGCTTCTCATTTTATGACAATTTTCTTTACAAAAGAACTTATTTCCTGATTTTGACACTTTAAAAGAATGAATAAATAAATTACCCTGTCAAGCAGTTGCGCCACTTTTCTGTTTTAGGATATATATGCAAGACATCTTTCTGGGTTGAATGGATACTAATTAGACATCATGATTCACATTTTCCGAAACTTCCACACAATCCGAATTTCTACCATTAGAGAATGCATAAAGTGGAAAATGACAGAAGCTTTTTCTTTGAAGACTTTTTCTTTCAGTCCACTCTGACGAACACGAAGTTCTTCAGAGATGACTGAAAGTTCCCGCTTTTCTGTAATATATGTGGAGTCATGAGTGGATGTTTGCCAGTAAAAGAAATCATTCTAATGATTTATTAATGGCTAATTAATAAGTGAAGAAATATTTTGAGAAAAATAGAAAGCTTAAATATGTATATATGTATACGCTGCCCTATCGAAATATTAGAGAAGTATATAATACGTCAATGAGAATCTAACTCCAAAGCTTTGTAACTTCTAAAATATGCATTTAATAGAAAAATGTGACTGAAGATAAAAGATCATAATATAATCTATTTAAATCTCAATTTTTAATAATATTCGTTCAGTATTGAAAAGAGTATAGAAGCTAAAAATAATTAAAAATAACTTATCTCCTTTTTTTTAAAAACATTCCTAATTGTGTAGTGTTGAATAATAATTAGACTAACTTTTAAATCATATATTCGTTTTAATAAATGGTTTGAGAAATACTTATTAAATTTTAATAAACTTTTACCTGAAATTCTTGTAGAGCATTACTGTTTTAAAATACTCCAATTTCAAATATTGAACGAATATTGTTGAAAATCGAGATTTAAGTAGCTTTCCTTATCAGCTTTATCACCTTTATTCAGCTGCATTTGATTGTAGTGTCACATTCTAAAAAAAAAAAAGCATTAAAAGTTGTAACGTGAGAAGCCGGAATATGAATTTTTATTAGAAATTGTTTTAAATTACAGTATATACTTTTGCAGATTCGGAAAATCTTATTAGTTTATTATTATAATTATTAATATATATATATAAATGGCTATTGTTTACAATATTTTGCCTCTTTTAAACAAATTCATATCCAAGTAAGCCAAAATGTGATTTTGAAATATATTCATTGTTAAAGAAGGAAGAGTATTGCAAAAAATAAATGAATTTACGTTGCAATTGATACATTGATGGCATTGTGGCAGGCAGCAATATGAAATATTGTTATTGTGAAATGTCATATATAAGAGATTTCAATCATTTTCAAAGTATCATTGCAAGAATATTTTATTATTACACCTATCTTTGGAAAGTAAAAAAAAAGTGGCAACAGCCTAAACAAAAATTAAGAATTTCAAATCAAAAGCCAGATACTCTATTTCCTGATTATATATACATATAATAACAGTATAATCAGTGGCGGCTTGTAGCTAAAATTAGTGGGGGTGCTGCTCCAGAAAATTTTTAGCCTTTGTTTTAAAATTGTGTAAAAGGAAAAAAAAACGAAAAAATAAAAGAACCGAAAAAAAAAAATGAATCAAATAGCTGGAAGCAGGATAATAATCTAATTCTACACTTTATCACATTCAAGAATATGGTACACGGTTTTTAAAAACGGTAAAAAAAAACTGCCTTCAACCAGCACGCCAGGGTCGGCACTGCGGGAACGACAGTGCTCTCTCTCCCTTGCAGCCTCGCGTGTAGCTTCCCATGTGCGCATGCGCAAAACAGTCAAACACCTCGCCGCTAGTACTGTGATGCGCACAGTTCCATGCAAAGATTTTTGTACCTTTTTCATAAACTGGGGGATGGCTACTGACATTAAGCTTAATTATTATATATTGTACAAGTATAAAGAAAGATTTAAAGAAAAAAGGACTCATTATATTAAATGTTATCGATAATATCAAGTTGAAATTGCTGCAGCTCCACAGTGCGTATACGCCAGCCGCCACTGAGTATAATAATAAAAATACTCGAATACGTGTTACCATAGTCTGATAGTTCAGTTTTGACATTGTCATAAATAGCTATTTGTATGAAAATAAATCACGCCGTTTCGAAAAATCTAATAATGAAACAAACACAAATGAACCGTTTGTGCCTAAGTAGGTGCGACTCTATGCAATATCAAGTTGAGTGAGAAAGTTCCAGATGGATATGACGTTATTTTACATCTAAATGGTGTTGCAGCTTCTTTCTCCGAAATACAGATTTTCGAATTCAACTTTATGACAAGAGTAGAGAAGATATGAAAATATACTAGTTCAATGAATTAAATGGATCTCGCTGATTCTGATTTCACTTTCGATCCATCGATAGCATATGAAACTAGCTCTCAGGATAATCAGGATGTAATCACCAATGGGACAGTCTGCAGTCAGTATCCACCAGCACTGCTCGACTTTGGTGCAGCTTGTTGCATTGTCTTCACAGTGTTAGGTTTCACCGGCAATCTCATCCCCATTAATTGCCTTAACGAAGTGTCCACGAGTTCGCAATGCAACCACTGCTTTCATCGTCAATCTCTGCTTTGCCGATCTACTGTTCTGCACTTTCCACCTACCAGACATGGCTGTCACATATTTAGAATCCAAGTGGAACTACGGAGAGACATTCTGCAAATTTGTAGGTCTTTTCGGCTACAGTAATGGCGCTGTATCTCTATTCAACCTTATTGCTATAACCATGAACAACTATGTGCCTATCTTCATCCGAGGAGATATCCCTCGGTCTATCGATCCCGTTACATAGCTACAATGATATTAATTATGCGGCTTCATTCCTTATTCATTATAGGTCTCTCATTTTTAGAAGTGTGGAGTAAGTTCGGATACGATCCAAAGTTAGGTACTTGTAACCTCATGGTAAAAATGGCAAATCTCCCAATGTGCTGATCTGTGCGATAGTATTTGGACTTCTCTTTGTGGTTTTAATTTTCTGTTACATCCACATATATTGCATAGTTAAACGCTCATGTAGCAATGTTCAAGACAGCTCTGGAATTTCAGTCACTGAACCCGCTATTGACAGTCATCACTGCTTCAGAAAAATGAGAAAAATCAATTTTACTTTTGGAGATAGAAAATCACTCTGGGTGCTGCTTGTAATAATAACTATTTTCATTACTTTCTTTATGTGCTATTTCCCTGTATTTTTTGTGAATATATTGGATAAAAAAAATAGTTTCCCCATTCCTCACTTGTGCGTATACCTTCACTTGAAAGAGTGCATTCCTCACTTGAAACGTATTATAGGATTAATACGTTTCAACCAGTATTAATCCTATAATTTATGTTGCTCTGAGCAAAGAATAATGGCATGCTTATATCAGATTCTTCTCAAGGTCTTCCATCAACTTCCCAGTTCCGTGAAGTAAATTAAAACCTTTACCTCATTTCTTGTGATTTACTGTCAAAAGATTTGAGGAGATGTAGCTAGAAGAACAGAGATGTTTTAAATGTTCGATACTAAAATAAATTTAATGCTTAGAGATAAATATTTCACTTTACACTTTATTGACAATGATATTGCCCGACATAGAAGGAGTGGACGGTTACGAGTAGAACCCCTATAAGGGACAGATGGTAAAATGGTCCGTGAGGTGATACCACTTATTGAACGATAATTTGACGGAAATAATGCGATAATTTATTAGTAGAAAAAGTTATGTAACTTCCAGGTATGGAGGCCTCGCTGTCCACGGCATAATCTGGATGTGTTTAGTTTTAATCTATTTTAGTAAGTCGTATATAATGTAAAAATAATTCGTTTTTTCTCGAATAGTAATTGTTTTATTATAATTTAATTTATATTTCATTTTTTTACTTAGATATTCATTTACGAAGATCCCAGTGTCCATAAATTTTCTTTTAATCATACTTTCTTTCCATATGTTCATATCCTGAACTGTTTTATTCGCTTATTAGCCACAATTACGTCATCTGTGTCTTCTAGTTGTAGTATTCTTGCTACCTTAGTTATTATACGTATTTTTGTTATGGTCTTTAGATATGTATTTATCTATGTATACTAGTTCCATGTAGAGGGTTTTGATCTTTTTCAGTCTTAATCTTTTTAGCACATTTTCCACAAAAAAATAGAAAATAAAAAATTCCTCCGAGCAAATCTTTTCACTTTTCCATCTGTCTCTCTGTGTTTTTATGTAAAAGAACTCTTTTTTTTTATTTTTAGAAATAAAATGAAACTTTTTTGGTTTCCATAAGTATTGAAATAGTTCAATTTGTATTTTCCGAATCTTCCAATAGTTTAACGTCCTCTAACGGTGGAAAGAGATGGAAAATGCCAAAAGCTTAAATGAATATTGGAAACGGTCTATTTATGGAAGAAATTCAAGATTTTGGTGATAGAATGTGATGGTCGAAAGCTTTATACTGGCACAACGCTTTATCTCCTTACCCCCACGGTTGACGGGAAAACACAACATTTTTCTTTTAAGAGATAAAAGGAAAAATGTTTTTGAATTGAATAGGTAATAAGGAAATATTAAGATTAATATTTTCCGAATGCTCAGCGTTGAGATTTATCTCCGCAAAAATTCCCCGCCCTGCCCACGGTCAGTAGGGGACACCGATGAGCTTGGAAAGGCCGCCGTCCGTCGGATGGGACGTTAAGCCGTGGCCCCGTGTGCGGGAGAGCCATACCCTGTGCACGTTAAAGAACACGCTGGATGGCCTTGACGGGAGGTTACCATCTGTCTCCCAACAGCTGTTCCAGTGGGTCCCCTGCCCCAACCTTCTCTGAGCCTTCGGGGTCCATGTGACCTGGCCATTTAGCCCATGGTGTGCAAAAAAGTGCCGCTCAGAGGTAAAACAACCCAACACTGAATTGATTTCATAATTTTGAGAAAAGGAAAAGAACTTTCTCTAAATTTTGTTCTTAAGAGTCTGAAAATGTATTAACCACAGCTTTGATTCCAAAAAATAAAAAAAGCACATACGCCAAAAAAAAAACTTATTAGTTTCGGAGAATTTAATTTCGGGGTATCTGAAAATAAGATTTAATTAGGGTTTCCCAATTGCTAAAATATTTCACAGTACAGGAAAGATAAAATGATATTCTATATGGAATATAATTTTGTAGTTGTGTTTTAAATCTATTTTTAGTGTCGGACATACAGTATACTATGAACTAAAATAAAGTTATACAGGGTGATTCAAAAGGTCTTAGACAAACTGTAAATGTTTTTACATAGGAACGAAGAGCCGCAAACACCACCCGAGTGTGCTAGAGGTACAGGAAGAGTAAAAAATAAAGGAATACAAGTAAGGTATAACAACACATGTTTATTAGACATCATATTTACAATTTCAGAGGGAGTGCTCAAAGTTCTTTCCATCCGCAGCAATATATGCTTCGCAACGTCGACACATGGATCGGCGAACATGTTCAAAAATACCAGGCCTCTCGTGGACACATGCTGCTGCCTCAACAACTCTTGCGACGAGGTCATGTCAGAGGCTACAGGGGTTTCGTACACAAGGCTCAGAGGAAGAAATCAATGGGGGTCAAGTGATCTTGGTGGTCAAGTGACAGATACCCCCCCGGCCAATCCATCGCGCAGGAAAGATGCTGTTGAAATACTTGCGTACAACCAAGGTGATATGTGTAGGCTCCCCGTCGTGCTGAAACCGCATGCGTCGGCGCACAGATACAGGAACATCATGCAGTACTTCCTGCAAGATCTCCTCCAGGAATATCCGATAATTACGCCCATCTAGTCGTGATAGAAGAAGGTATGGCCCAAGCAAACAGTCTTCAACAATGCCCGCCCAAACATTTATGGTGAACCGGTGTTGCGCAGCACTGGGGCGTGTAGTTCTTGGGTTGTCACGTGCCCACACATGAAAATTATGAACATTAACAACACCCTCACATGAGAAGGTAGCTTCATCGGTGAAGAAACCAACACTAGAAATTCCGGCTGTGCGACACGTTTTGCAAAAACCAACATGCGAATTCCAGTCGCAGGTGGTCACCTCCTTCTTCCAATGACTGGACCCATTGCATGTGAAAAGGATGTAAGAACTCTTCGCGTAATACTCTCCACATGATGGGTTGAAGTACACGAATGTGATGCGAAATAGCTCGTGTACTTGTACTTGGATTGCGGTCAATTTCATGTAAGACCGCTTCTTCCATGACAGGTGTGCGCTTCGTCTAGTTCCGACCACAATAGCTGTTGACTTCGAAAGATCCAGTTTCACACAATCTGTGGTGCAAATGCGCAAACGTTTGATAATGGGCCACGCGTCTGTTTGGGAACCGTTCACGATATAATCGCACCGCGACTCGCCCGTTCCCATTCGCTGCCCCATAAGCTAAGTGCCTATCTGCCATCTCAGAATTACTGTAACGATGCATCCTGTTCCCGCAGCGTCAACGACTCGAATAATGATGACTCGCGCTGTCCAACTCAATTTCTGGCAAATAGCGTCCTCTAGCACACTCGGGTGGCGTTTGCGGCTATATGTTCCTATGTAAAAATGGTTTATTTTTGTATTCCTGACCTACCTCTACAGTTTGTCTAAGACCTTTTGAATCACCCTGTATAAAGACAACGGTTTTGGATTTAGAAATAGGTAGACAAGTTTGAGATTTTGCATGAGATGACCGGAATTTCGGTGGGAGGATCCGGCCCCCCTGCCCCCCCATCCCCTTGGTACCTCCCTTCCTCAAGGAGCTTTGATCTGCGCTCATGCATGAATGTCAATTATTCTCTCAAACCCTCATTGACATCCTGATTTGCAGCATGACGAGAATTCTTGTACAGTCTGTATCACACACCATATTAAAGGTATGTTATCAATGAACTTTTACGTGCCATTTTGAGGAAATAGTTTTCTAATACGAATAATAAATAAATAATAATAACCTCCCCCCCTCAAGCAACTGCTTGCTACAGAGGTCTGACAGGAGCCTTTCAGTTTATACGCCATAGTAGAAGGTATGTGAGGATGGTGGGACTTCAGCAAAAAAAACAACACAACATCCATGCCTTACTGGAGCTCGAACCTAGGTTCCTTAGATCAGCAACCAAGCATGTTAACCGCTTGGCGAATATCTCATTATATATTCATGGGGAGTCATTTGGTTTTCAGGTATTAATGGGATATTATGATCATGGACTTCACCTGTACGTTACATTGAAATCCAACGAAGGACTTTTTTAATAATTCATGTTTTTGTTGCTTAAATTTTTCGCACTTATCAGTAGGAAATAGTATACACATTGCATAATGCTGACCACTTATTATACATCGCATACATATTAACATTCATAGATATGAAGTTCTGAAATATATGCACAAGAACAAATATAGGTAAAGTAATTATGATAATAAATTTACGAAAGGAAGAAGGGCATACTATTTACTCTTTAATAACAATTTTTTTATCCGTCAAACTTAAGTTTTGATAAGATTTCAATGGAGAACAAATCTCGAGGATATATTGATTGTTTACCTCTGAGCGGCACTTTTTTGCACACCATGGGCTAAATGACCAGGTCACAAAGACCCCGAAGGCTCAGAGAAGGTTGGGGCAGGGGACTCACTGGAACAGCTGTTGGGAGACAGATGGTAGCCTCCCGTCAAGACTATCCAGCGTGTTCTTTAACGTGCACAGGTTATGGCTGTCCCGCACACGGGGACACGGCTTAACGTCCCATCCGACGGACGGTGGCCTTTCCAAGCCCATCGGTGTCTTCTACTGACCGTGGGATAGGCGGGGAGTTTTGCGGAGATAAATCTCAACGCTGACCCAGCTGGGACTCGAACCTAGGTACTACAGATTACGAACCTGGCGCGCTACCGACTGAGTCAACCCCGCCCCTCTCGAGGATATGAGTTAAAAATTAATGAAATAGTATCTTTTGTGACACTTTTACTGTAGTTGGGATTTTGTAATGAGAGTTGATATCTAGGTGAGTGTTAAATATATCATCTAATTTTATTTTATAATCACTTTTAAATAAATACTTTAGGAATCGAAACATATCTATAGTTATCTTCTATAGGCAACACATTAGGGTATATATGTTTGTTTTTATTTGAAGACGAAATATTTCTTTTAACTGTTGATGAAGTTGACCACAATATTAAAATTTTTAAATTGCAAATATTTAAAAACGTTTTTAAAATATTATCATACATACTCAGCTGGCTCCCACTTTATTAGGTACAGCTCCATGATGTTATGCCAATAGTAACTACAGTATACAAAATATATATATGGTATACATATATATATAGTATACAGAACACTGTAATTTATAAAGTAAGATTTTTATGAAAAAATATGATGGAAAATAATATAAAGATCTCAATCAAATATATTTCAATATCGATTTCCAACAATAGGCTTTCGGTATTTAAAATCTTATGGCACTCAAAACTCTTTAGCAAGTAATCATTCAGAATTAGCTAAAATTAAAATAATAATTACGCGAACTGATAGAATTACCTCTATACGTGTTGGTAAAGTTTAGTAAAACGGTTATTGCTCCCGTATCTGTTAACTTTTCGTAGCAATTATTAGAACTGGTATCATCATCATCCTCAAGTAGCCATGGGCTACGGAGGTCCAATCACACCGTGCAAATAAGTTCTCCAAGCATATCTGTCCTAAGCTACAACTGCTGCATCTGGCCACTGCACACCAATTCTAACAAGGTCCTGTTTAACATTGTCTGTCCACCGCATCCTAGGTCTCCCCTTCTTTCTGAGGCCTTTAGGCACACTGTTCATAACTCTATTCGCCAATCTATAATTATTCATACGGGCAACATGGCCAAACCAACGGAGTCTCTCTCTGCACAATATGCTGCTTCTAGGAGGTTGCAAACTCCTTTGCCTAACCTCATTATTAGTTACAAAGTTAAGCCACCTAATGCCCAAGATATTTCGTAAGCATCTGGAATCAAAATCATCAAGTTTCCTGTTATCTTGTTTACAAAGCGTCCAAGTTTTACCACCATAAATAAGCCTAGAAAGAACCAAACTATTATACAGTCTAATTTTAGTCTTTAGGTGTATACACCTATTTCTCCACAATCTCCATAGATTTCTAAAAGTCCCAGAGGCAATCCCTATTCGTCTGTTAATCTCATGCCGCACATCACCAGTATCTGTTACATAGCTCACAAGATAATTAAACTGTGATACCTGCTCAGGACTGCAACCATTCAGATTAACTAAATCACAGCCTGCTTAACCAGTTTTCTTCACTTTAGTTTACTCTCTGTTAAAAACCAAACCTACTCTACTATGATCTTTCATCAACAGCTCGAATGAAAGAGTTCATCTCAAGAGCATCATTTGCCAAAAGGGCTAAATCATCAGCATAATCTAAATCAGAAATTTTGAAATCTCTAGACCATTTAAGGCCAAAATCTTTCCGTTGCAAAGAATTTCGCGTAACATAATCAATAACCAAACTAAAGAGAAAAGAGGACAAAATGTACCCTTGTCGAACACCAGAAGCAATGCTAAATCAATTGCTACAAGCCTTACCAACTCTCACACACGACTCAGTATTATTATAGAGAGCTTTCATTATGCTAACTTACTTGTCTGATATGCCGTACCATCTCACAATCAACCATAAATTATGATTATCAACAGAGTCTAAAGCCTTTTTGAAATCAATAAAGTTAGCATCCAAAGGTTTTTGGAACTCTAAACATTTCTCAAGAATATACCTGAGTGAAAATATATAGTTATTACAAGAATTGCGATCACCGTTTTTAAAAATGGGGATAATAATTGGTAAAAGTCTTAGGAAACATTCCTTTATAATAAAAGATATTCAAAATTTCAGTCATCCATGTGGTAACCGAAACATTCCTAGCTCTAAGCATTTCCGTAGTAATTTCATCTACCCCTGGGGATTTATGTAGTTTAGAAACAGCCAAACTAACTTCAGACTGTGTTATAAGGCCAACATTAAAGCCAGTAATGCATTTATCATCATTACAAACAATAGAAGTAGAACTAACCACATTGTTTAGAACATCAGTGAAATGCTCAGCCCACCTAGCCATGACAGAATCCTCACCTTCTATAACCTTACCTTGTTTATCCTTCAATCCTTGTATGCCAGTCCTTTTTCTACCGCACAAAACATTTAAAAACTATCTGGTACAGCTCTCTGCTGTTCCAGTAAAACTATCTGGTACAGCTCTGTGCTGTTCCAGTAAAACTATCTGGTACAGCTCTCTGCTGTTCTGCTGTCTAACTGCTTCCTCGGCTTGTCAGCCAAGCCATCAAGCCAAAGATTCTTATCAGCAGCTAACTGATCCTTTACACGTTTATTAAGCTCTCTATAATGCTTTCTATTAGGACTAGTATTGATTAAGGACATTCCTGCAGTCCTTTTTGAAATAAACTCAATGCTTTATCACTCAAATAATTCTGCCTCCTCTTCTTCTTTTTTCCTAAAAGAGTACATGCGCTTAAATGTTCCAAAATTCTATAGCTCTAAATAACTAAGGGATATTGCTGAAAATCGAAATTGAAGTAGAATTGATTAAGATGTTTAAATTATCTCGGGTCACTTTTTTTAATGAGGAGCTAATTTAAAATTTTCTGAAATCTGCCTCCGAGATGCTATTGACATGACATGGAGCTGTACGTAATAAAGTGACTGCTGAGTGTGTAGTAAGTTAGTTGATTTCAAGAAGGTCGATTCGCTCATTTCAAAGCACACGGGATGATAAATTTCTGACAACGCTTTGAACACTCCAACTCCTTCTTTTTCATCAAATACGATGTATGATTTCAGTATGATTTCAGTATTGCTGAAAAGGGGTGATACCCCTTTTTCAGCAATACTGAAAAGGACATGCTTCAATTCCTGTTACCAGGAATCTATACATTCAGGAATCTATACACTGAGAGTTATGTAACCAAGGATTATCTATCCCTAGAATACTCTACCCCAGAATTCTACACCACCAGAATTCTCTATCCTAGGATATATTATCTAGGTAGAGGGGCAGGGAGACCAAGCCCTTCTTTTGAGAATACAAGTAACCGAAATGAAGTTTGAAAAAATATTAAACATATATATATGTATTTTTTACACGCATTTTTCAAAATACGTTTTAAAGACCACTAAAACGGGGAGAAAAATTTCATACTCGAATAGCGATCCAGTTACCACATTTAATTTTTTACCGATTGGATTCAACTACAGTCCTGCCACCCCTTAATTTCTTCTATATCCGGACCTGTTGCAATGACACCAGTCCAGTTGCATTCGACTGGCGAGCTCTGCCTTTGCAAGTCGTCTGGTAATAATCCTGTGGCCAAAATAAGCGTCCCATGGCACCCATTATAGAAAATAGAACAGTTTATAACATTGTCGTTGGAACTGTTATCTGTTGGCGATGGATCAGCGGATGTCCTTTCTTATTCCGGACCTTTCACGAGAGTATTAGTTCCCAGGTTCGAGTCCCAGCTGGGTCAGCGTTGAGATTTATCTACGCAAAATTCCCCACCTTGCCCACGGTCAGTAGGGGACACCGATGGGCTTGGAAAGGCCGCTGTCCGTCGGATGGGACGTTAAGCCGTGGCCCCGTGTGCGGGAGAGCCATACCCTGTGCATGTTAAAGAACACGCTGGATGTACTTGACGGGAGGCTACCATCTGTCTCCAAACAGCTGTTCCAGTGGGTTCCCTCCCCCAACCTTCTCTGAACCTTCGGGGTCCATGTGACCTGGCCATTTAGCCCATGGTGTGCAAAAAAGTGCCGCTCAGAGGTAAAACAACCTAACCCAACGAGAGTATTATGCCATCTTGGACCTACTGCTGTGAACAAGACTTGGTTGTCCTTGCATCGTGTCTTCCAAGTGCCACGATTTGACAAGTGGATCATCCGGCGTTTCTCGAGCTGGTACAGCTAGTCGTATGGTATACGATATCTGGTATCCGGTATCTCTGTCGTCACTGTGAAACTTACTATGTGTTCTGTGGTTATACGAAGAATTTTTTTCTAATTATTTCTTTGAGTTCGAAGGAATCTCGTTCTCTTCGTTCACATCCTTTATGAGAAGCGAAAAAAGTGCGAATCAAAATTGTACACAAAGAAATTGGAAATGAATATAACATAGTGCCTTAATAAATAAATACGTTGTTGTTGTTGTTCTCGCTCCTTTTGAATATTTCAATGATAATTTTTTAAATAAAATTAAAATGTTGTAATATTTAAATTAGTTTATTTTTATATATTTTAAGTTCAAATAGATATAATGATAATTTCCTCTTTTCCATATTGTACTTCGCTAATTCCCAACCTGCCCTCGATGAGAAAGGGGATGCCGTTGGGCTTGGAAAGACCGAAGTGTAGGACATAACGCCGTGGCTCCGTGTGCAGGAGAGCCATATTCTGTGCACTTTAAATAATACACTCTATTTCGTTGATGGGGAGCGGCTGCATCTCTTAACAGTTGCCTAGTGGATCCCCTTCCGCAACCTTTTCTGATCCCTTGGGATATTTGTGACCTGGCCATTTAACCCATTGTGGGCAAAAAGGTGCCATTCAAAGGTAAACCAACCGAACCAATCCATAATCTGCCAGTTCAACTTTCACTCTGCCCTAAAGGGCCGTTACCACGTACAAACGAATAATAGGGTTTTGAAGGAGCTTGAAACAAAATCGCAATTGAACTGTTTGTACCTAATTTAATGGGAGTCTATTACAAGAGCACGGAGATTAAGGGAAATCCCGGACGGATATGACGCTACGTTGTATACGAAATAGAGATATACATCCTGCGTTGGAGATCTGTTTGTAACATCCTGCGTTGGAGATCTGTTTGTAACATCCTGTGTTTGAATAGTTCAGCTTGGGAACCTTTACAGTAGGATAGAGGAAGAAATGTACTAGTTCAGTGGTCAATGAACGATGGTTCTCACAGGATCGGATTTCTCCCTCCTTCCATTGACAGCAAATGAAAATGTCACCAACGAGACACTCTTCAGTGGCTATCCTACGGCATTGCTCAACTTTGGTGGAGCATGTTGCATTATCTTCTCAGTGGTGGGTTTCACCGGCAATCTCATCTCCATAATTGCTTTAGCGAAGTGTCCAAGACTTCGCAATGATACCACTGCTTTCATCATCAATCTCTGCGTTGCCGACCTACTCTTCTGTGTTCTGCCCTTGCCACGAATGGCCATCGTCTACCTGCAGAGAAAGTGGAATTACGGAGTGTTTATCTGCAAACTCATAACTCTGTTCGCCTACAGCAATGGAACTGTTTCTGTATTCAGCATTCTGGCCATCACTATCAATCGATATGTACTAATTATTCATTCCATGAAATATCCTTTCATCTCTCGACCCCGTTACGTCGCAAGCATTATATTAACTATGTGGATTCTATCTTTATTTATTTTCGCTTTGCCGTTCTTCGAAGTGTACGGTACGCTCGGCTACGATAAAAGAGAAGGTACTTGTAACATCATGATGAAGGATGGCAAATCTCCCAAAGTGCTGATCTATGCGATGGGATTTGGACTTCCTTGCGTAGTGTTCCTTTTTTGCTACATCCGTATCTACTGCGTGGTTAGACGCTCTTCTAGAAAAATTTCAAGGAGCTGCTCACATGTAGCAACTGAACAGTCTACTAGCAGCCGCCAATGGTTCAGGAAATTGCGAGAAGTCAGTTTTGCTATCGGAGATAGAAAAGAACTCCGAGTTCTCTGTGTGATAATGGTGATTTTCGTCACTTTCGTTCTGAGTTATTTCCCTGTATTTTTTTTGAGTATATTGGGAGAGAAATTTAACTCTCCCGCTCTGAACGTGTGCTCATATCTTGCGGTGTACTTTACTTGCTGCGTGAATCCCATAATTTATGTTGCTATGAGCAAGGAATATCGCCAGGCTTATGTTAGACTCTTCACAGGATCGACATCAGACTTCTCTTCGTGAAGCAAATTGAAAAATTGCCATCGTTTCCTCCATTTTTATACTAGGATGATTTTTACGTCGTAAAAGTTTTGTAACTAGAAGAAGAAAGAGATTTTGTGTATATTATATAAAAGACGATCCGTGCTCTTAGTTAAAGATACGATCATGCATAAAATGCGACATTGATAGTGAGAAAGTTGACACGTACAATCATGGAAGAATATACACAGTCGTATCAGAATAATATGACCACCTACCTAGTAATGGGAATAACCACCCTTGGCCTGGATGACAGTAGAGAGACGGCGTGGCATGGATGCAATGAGGCCCTGGTAGGTTGCCAGAGGCACACGTGTTCATTCGGACTCCAGTAGAGCACGGAGGTTCCGGAGATGACGTGGTTGTGGTCCACACGCCGAACCTGTCGATCCAAATGGTCCCACAAGTGCTCTATGGGATTGAGGTCGGGCGATTTCGCCTGCCAAAGGAGAACGGAGGCATCGCTGCCGTGTTCCTGGAACCAGTCACGCATCACCTTAGCGACATGACAGGACGCATTGTCCTGTTGGTAGACACCATCACCATCAGGGTAAACGTCCAACATGAAGGGGATGCATGTGGTCAGCGAGGATGGACAGGTAGCCATTGGCGTTCAGGGACCCATCCAGTGGTCCCAGATCATACCAGGAAAACATCCCCCATACATGCACACTGCCACCGCCGGCCTGTACTTTACAGACAAGCGTGTCCGGGTGTTCGTTCTCGTGTGTCTGACACCGATCCGCCACCGAGAGTCGCTTTGGGGAATAGAAACCGCGAGTCGTCGGAGATGGCAACCTTTTCCCACTCTTCCGCTGTCCAATGATGGTAGTCCGTGCGTACTGCAGGAGTCGTTGCCGATGGACCTTGGTTAACATGGGCGCCTTTATGCAGCATCGACTCTGGAGATTCATGCCTAACAGGGTTCGCTCTACTGTTATTGGGGACACGTACCTGGGTGCCCCAGAGTTCAATTTATATTATATTTATAATTTGAGTGTTCAATTGCTGCACTGTTGTGTGTCGATTGCCTTTACCAGTCGACGTTCTCCTCTGGGCCGATGGCCCTTGGTGAGCCACAGTTATGACATCTGGAGGTACTCGGTGTGCCAACGGTCCATTCTTGGTACACCCTTACTACAGCACCTACACCACCCACAAAGTCTGCTGTTTCCGAGATGTTTCCACCCTTGGCATGGTAACCGATGATCATTCCTTTTCAAACATCCATCAAATCAATACCTCTGCCATTGTGCACACATTACGCATTATGGCTCATCTGTCCTGGCCGGTCGCTTATATCTCCGCGTGGTCGACCTTGTATGTGCACTCTGTTACGCACCTGGGCGGGTACAGCGATTCCGTGGGTGGTCATATTATTCTGATACGACTGTGTATTTCATGCATAAAATGCGACATCGGTAGTGAGAAATTTGATACGTATAATCATGGAAGAAAATATTACCTATGTTCTCCTGTACTTAGCCTTAAAGTCGTTCTTAAAAGTATAAAACACACACAAAATTAATCGTAATATAAACATTTGGAGCGATCTTGTCAAAGCTGTTTAAAAAAAACCTGTTACAAATTAATTTAATTAGTATATGCTAAAATTTGTAAATTCGTTTAATAAGTAATTAATCACTATTAAGATTTTTAAGTAACAGAATGAGGGTAGAGTAAAAATTGTGTTCAGCGGGGTAGTATCGGTACCCCACAACAACCTCCTGAAGACATATCAGGTGCTATGACCTCTGAGCTACCGGCTCCTCTACTGCTGATGTTATGCTATACACCACCTGGTCAATCATCCTGGTTTGAGTGCATTTGGGTGGTCATTTAGTAGTCCGAGCATTTGACATGTTTTCAAGAGGTCTTGGTTCGGATCCCACCCATCTCAAGACAATCTTTACAATCATCTCCATCCTATTACTTAAACAGCTTCATAGTGCTTCATATTTATATACTTAGTATATAAATTATGATCTTTGGCTTCATTTGTTGTAAATTAATTTTACTAGAAATAACATTTTTAGTTCTCTAGTGAGATCTGGCATAAGCTTAGTATATAAGCCTGCTAAAAATTTGAGCCAGCTTAGCGGAATTGCTTCAAACAGTTCTTCAGTCTTGGATGGCATTCGTTCATGAATTTTTTTAGTTCATGTCGGATATTTTCGGTCTGTTCATATCAAAATTATACGTTGGCCGCTCTAGAGATCCGATGTCGTGTTCTCAAAGCCAATCTTCAACCTTCTTGCATCAATCACGACGCATTGTCATCTTGAAAATGACTTCATCTACAAATTACATCTCATAAGAAAAATATAAGTATACGAAGATATTACATGCATTTCCCCTTTCAATGAGACTCCATACAACTACAAATTATCGACCATTTTTGAAATTTAACAGAATTTCTCAAGAGGTTATCAAGAACTTTTTGTTTTATTTTTCTCCAGCCAAATATACCAGCACTATCCCAAATTGCTAAGCATATAAATGATTCATTCATAAAAGGGTATATGGCCAGTCTTCTGCAGTTCAATTTTAATTTTTTTGCTCCTTGAATACATTTTTTGAGAAACCAAATTTCTACGACTTCTGATGCCATACAGTTCTGTGGAAAAACTTAACGCCATACTTAATCCATTCGTTATTTATCTCATATGCTGTTCTAAGCTGCATTTGACTATATAATTTGCCTATTAGTATATTTGATTATACAATATATATTAATATATATTTGGAAGGACGGGATTAGTTCGTAATCTGTAGTTCCCAGGTTTGAGTCCCAGCTCTGGCAACGTTCAGATTTATCTCAGCTAAACTATCACCTTGCCCTCTGTCAGTAGAGGACACTGATGGGCTTACAAAGGCCGCCATTCATCGGATGGGACGTTAAGCCGTGACTCCGTGTGCAGGAGAGTCATACCTTGTGCACGTTAAAGAACACGCTGGCCTTGACGGGAGGTTACCACCTGTCTCTTAACAGCTGTCTAGTGGGTCCACTTCCCGCAACCTTCTCTGATCCCTTAGGGTCTTTGTAACTTGGCCATTTAGCCCATTGTGTGCAAAAAAGTGCCCCTCAGAGGTAAAACCACCGAACCTTCATAGAGTTAAACCATGTTGAGATAAATCCACACTTTATTTTCTTATTATCTTCAGTTAACTCCTTACCTTTAGGACAAAAGATTTAAACTTAAGTCTATAAATATAATATAAATTATTATTTATATATAAACAGTTATCATGGCACTATTAATTGCTATATATATATAAGTAAAATTATGTGACATATTGTCCCCATGATTTTGTTACGAGTCAACTTTCTTATTTCTGAGATTGCACTTTATGATTGAATATGTTTGTCAAGGGGAAGAAGCTATTATCTGTTCCTAATATTAATCAGTTTAATGCACTTTTCAAATGATATTAGGTATATAAATTTACAATACATATTACTACCTTAATCTAAGTGGACTATTTGCATCTCCTGTAACAAATTTAAAAGTTTTAGATCAACCTATAACCATGCTTACGTCCAGCATAGGCTACACGTCAGCGATTCCTATGGTGTCAGCGATTCGTAGCCATAGAGTGCTCCTTTTCCAAAATTAAAACTGAAACAAATACACTATTTTGAAATACGATGATAAAGACTGAAAAGGCACAAGGATTTAGAGAAATTTGACTTTGATAGATTCAAGTTCGTAGTGATAAGATGTAATTATGCATCATATCTTATCACCTCGAGAAAGAAAGTCGATTCAATCAGCCCCCCACCTCTTATGTAGAACATAAGGTAAGCATGGTTATAGGTTGAACTTAAAAATGGGCGAGCTGTGATTATCGTATAGTGATCCATAATGTAAATCAGTATCAAATTGTTACACAACTTTCATTATTCTGCAAAGAAAGCAAAGCAAGATTATTCTGAAACAGTAAGTATTATGTCTGTAATCTCAAACTTTTGTATTCTCTGTTAAATTAAAAGAAAATTTTTTTTGTAAAGCTTAAAAAAAAGTATAATTAAATATTAAAAAAATAGTGATTGATTCATTTTATTCAACTGGTATTAATTTCAAGGGACGATAAGGCTCAGGCAATTATTTTCGATGGATAAAATAACGTGTTTGTGAGCGTTTTTCTTTGAAGTTAATGTTGGGTTGGTTGGGTTGTTTTACCTCTGAGCGGCACTTTTTTGCACACCATGGGCTAAATGGCCAGGTCACATGGACCCCGAAGGCTCAGAGAAGGTTGGGGGACCCACTGGAACAGCTGTTGGGAGACAGATGGTAGTCTCCCGTTAAGGCTATCCAGCGTGTTCTTTAACGTGCACAGGGTATGGCTCTCCCGCACACGGGACCACGGATTAACGTCCCATCCGACGGACGGCGACCTTTCCAAGCCCATCGGTGTCCCCTACTGACCGTGGGCAGGGCGGGGAATTTTGCGGAGATAAATCTCAACGCTGACCCAGCTGGGACTCGAACCTGGGAACTACAGATTACGAGCCTGGCGCGCTACCGACTGAGCCACCCCCGCCCCTTTGAAGTTAATGTGAATTAGGTATATGACTTAATATTAAGCATATTTGTTTTATCTTTTATAAGTTTTTAGGTAGCATAAATCAAAACATATTTTAAATTTTGTAAATTTTTTGCTTTTAAATGTTATCTCCGCAAAATTCCCCGCCTTGCCCACGGTCAGTAGGGGACACCGATGGGCTTGGAAAGGCCACCGTCCGTCGGATGGGACGTTAAGCGTGTGCGGGAGATCCATACCCTGTGCACGTTAAAGAACACGCTGGATGGCCTTGACGGGAGGCTACCATCTGTCTCCCAACAGCTGTTCCAGTGGGTCCCCTCCCCCAACCTTCTCTGAGCCTTCGGGGTCCTTGTGACCTGGCCATTTAGCCCATGGTGTGCAAAAATGTGCCGCTCAGAGGTAAAACAACCCAACCCAAATGCTTTTAAATGTCATTTTTTATGAAGAAATAAAGTATTTTTTTTCGTATCATTAAACTAATGTATAGATTAGAGAATGTGTGTCATAGAGATAGTTTTCCTGTTAAATTTAAATTTCTTGTCTTTTACGTTAAACCTTTATTGAATTGAACTAGGACTTCTAAAGATAAAACTCCTTTCAAAGGTAAAGAAGAAATCGTTCATTGTTATGTGAGCTGAAACGATTTTCGTTTTAGCTATATTTGTACTTCATGCTCAAGAACATCAAGTGAACGAATCATGCACTCGTAGTATTCGTGCTAGTGTAAAAATGTCTGCTTCTATAATGAACATCATTGCAAAGTGCTTCATAAATGTGTAAAGGATCAGTTAACAGTTGATAAGAATCTTCGGCTTGATAACTTGGTAGGCAAAGCAGAGGAAGCAGTTAAACAGCACAACAGCAGGGGACTGTACCAGAATCAAAATTTCAGATAGTGATTTGTGTGGGATGAAATAGACAGGTACACAGGGATTGAGGGATAAACATGGGAAGGTGATTGAAGGTTAGGATCCTGTCATGGTTAGGTGGGCTGAGCATTTCATAGATGTTCTAAATAATGTAGTTATTAATATTAAGAATAGATGTATTACTGACTTTAATATCGGCCATTTATCACATTCTGAAATCGCTTTGGCTATCTCTGAGTTACAACTGCATAAATCTTCTGGGGTGGATGAAATCACCACTGTAAGCTTCTTAGAGCTGGAACCTTTTGTGTTGTAACATGGCTGAGTGAAATTTTGAATATTGTTTGTGATAGAAGCGTTGCTAAAGAATATAAATAGGGATAATAATAACTCGAACTATTATTATCCCTATTTTGGAAAAAGATGATCGCAGTTCTTGTGATAATTAGAGGGGATTTAGTTTACTTTCCGTTCCAGCTAAAGGTTTTTGCATGATTATAATAGAATTATGAATTTGGTTGATGGACAAATGCGTGATGAACAGTGTGGATTCAGAAGTGGTAGGAGATGTATTGATCAAATATTTTCACTTAGGCAGATTCTTGACAAATGTTCAGAGTTTCAGAGACCTGTGGTTACTAGCTTTATAGATTTCAAAAAGGTTTTTGACTCTGCTGATCGACAAAATTTGTGGTTGATCGTTAGATCATATGGAATACCTGACAAGTCAATTAGGATAATGAAAGCTCTCCATAATAACACTGAGTCGTGTGTGAGAGTTAACGCTTTTGCTATTGATTTATCTTTGCTAGTGAAGTTAGCCAAGGATGCATTTTCTCTCCTATTTTGTTTGGTTACTGGTTATGTTATGCGGAACTCTATGCAAGGGGAAGATTTTGACCTTTAAATGGTCTAGTCATTTGAAAATTTCTGATTAAGATTATGCGGATGATTTGGCCCTGTTGGCTAATGATGTTGATGAGATGAATTCTTTCATTAGGGCTGTTGATGAGACTGGTAATAGGATAGGTTTGGTGATAATCATCATCATCATCCTCAAGCAGCCATGGGCTACGGAGGTCCAACCAGACCACGCAGTTTACTTCTCCAAGCATATCTGTCCTGAGCTACATCTGCTGCATCCGGCCACTGCACACCAATTCTAACAAGGTCCTGTTTGACATGGTCTGCCCACCGCATCCTAGGTCTCCCCCTCCTTCTGAAGCCTCTAGGCACACTGTTCATAACCCTATTCGCCAATCTATAATTATCCATACGGGCAACATGGCCAAACCAGCGGAGTCTCTCTCTGCACAATATGCTGCTTAAAGGAGGTCGCAGACTCCTTTGCCTAACCTCATCATTAGTTACAAAGTTAAACCACCTAATACCCAAGATACTGCGTAAGCATCTAGAATCAAAAGCATCTAGTTTCCTGTTATCTTGTTTACACAGCGTCCAAGTTTCACTACCATAACTAACCCTAGAAAGAACCAAACTATTATACAGTCTAATTTTAGTCTTTAGGTGTATACGCCTATTTCTCCACAATCTCCATAGATTCTTAAAAGTCCCGGCAGCAATACCTATTCGTCTGTTAATCTCATGCCGCACATCACCAGTATCAGTTACATAGCTCCCAAGATAATTAAACTGTGACACCTGCTCAAGACTGCAACCATTCAGATTAACTGAATCACAACCTGCCTGACCAATTTTCATCACTTTAGTTTTCTCTCTGTTTATAACCAAACCTACTGTACTCCCAGTCTCATCAACAGTTCGAATGAAAGAGTTCATCTCATCAACATCATTTGCCAAAAGGGCTAAATCATCAGCATAATCTAAATCAGAAATTTTCGTATCTCCAGCCCATTTAAGGCCAAAAGCTTTCCCTTGAAGTGAATTTCGCATAACATAATCAACAACCAAACTAAAGAGAAAAGGAGACAAAATGCACCCTTGTCGAACACCAGAAGTAATGCTAAACCAATTGCTACAAGACTTACCAACTCTCACACATGACTCAGTGTTATTATAGAGAGCTTTCATTATGTTAACTAACTTGTCTGGTATACCATATGATCTCACAATCAACCACAAATTATGACGATCAACAGAGTCGAAAGCCTTTTTGAAATCAACAAAGCTAGCAACCAAAGGTTTCTGAAACTCTAAACATTTCTCAAGAATCTGCCTAAGTGAAAATATCTGATCTACACATCCCCTACCACTTCTGAATCCACATTGCTCATCACGCAATTGCCTGTCAACCAGATTCTTAATTCTATTAAGCACAATCATGGAAAGAACTTTACCTGGAACAGAGAGTAGGCTGATACCCCTATAGTTATCACAAGAACTGCGATCACCTTTTTTGAAAATAGGGATAATAATAGCTCTGGTAAAATCTTTAGGAACCATGCCTTTATCATAAAAGTTATTCAAAATTTCAGTCATCCAAGTGATAACCAAAACATTCCCAGCTCTGAGCATTTCTGTAGTAATTTCATCTACCCCTGGGGATTTATGAAGTTTCAGTTTAGAGATAGCCAAACTAACTTCAGATTGTGTTATAGGGCCAACATTAAAGCTGCCAATGCATCTATCATCATTACAAACAATGGGAGTAGAACTAACCACATTGTTTAGAACATCACTGAAATGCTCAGCCCACCTAGCCATGAGAGAATCATCACCTTCTATAACCTTACCTTGTTTATCCTTCAATCCCTGTATGCCTGTCCGTTTTCTACCACATAAAACATTAACTATCTGGTACAGCTCTCTGCTGTTGTGCTGCCTAACCGCTTCCTCAGCTTTGTCAGCCAAGCTATCAAGCCAAAGATTTTTATCAGTAGCTAACTGATCCTTTACACGTTTATTAAGCTCTCTGTAATCTTTTCTATTAGGACTAGTAGGGTACTGATTAAGGACATTCCTGCAATTCCTTCTTTCTGAAATAAGCTCAATTGCCTTGTCACTTAAATAATTCTGCCTCCTCTGCTCCTTTTTTCCTAAAAGAGTACTGTTAGTTTCCAAAAAAGCCTGTTTAAAATGGCCCCATTCTTCCTCAACTTCAGTATTAAGCAAACCATGACCGTCATAATGACTAAGTAACCTATTATGGTAAGCTTTAGCTATAACTGGGTCATTCAGAGCTTCAGTATTAAAGGTAAATTTTTTAAGTCTAGCACAACACTTTTTAAGTTTAAGTTGCAAGACACTTTTAACAAGGTAATGGTCAGATCCAATTTCAGCTCCCCTATATGCCCTGGTATTTCTAACAGAACTAGCCCATTTGCTGTTAATTAATATATAATCAATCATATTCCTATGCAGCCCATCAGGTGAAACCCATGTGTATTTATGTATGTCGCGGTGTTTGTAATATGTGTTAGTTATTCTGAAACCATTGAGTTTACTTACCTGTAGGAGACGTTGCCCATTGCCATTGCAGCTACCAATACCAAAAGGACCTATTACTCCTCCCCAAAGGTCAGAGTTGGTACCAACTTTGGCATTGAAGTCACCAAGAACAAGGGTAATATCTCCTTTCTTGACAGAATTCAAAATGTCCTGAAGTTGTCCGTAAAACCTATCCTTCTCATCCTCATCAGCATCCTCAGTGGGGGCATAACAGCAGATAACATTCAAGTTTTTAATGCTTGTCTGAAATTTTGCTGTAAGAAACCTTTCATTAATGCACTCATATCCTAGAAGAGCATCACTAGCATGTCTGCTGAGCAGCAGACCCACGCCTTGGTGATGCTTTCCATCCTCCCTCCCTGTAAAGAGAAATTTAAAGTTATTTTTAAGTATCTCACCTTTACCTGTCCATCTGGTCTCTTGCAAGCCTTAGAATATCAAGGTTATAGCGCTGGAATTCCTGCATGAGGACATCAAGAGAATAATCTCTATGTAATGTCCTCACGTTCCACGTTCCTGCAGAGAGAAAATGATTAGTAGGATTTTTAAAGAAATTAGGTTTATTGAGATTGGTAGGGCCAACAATATCAAACAGCCCCCTGATCGCAGGCATGGGGCAAAGACCCGTTCCTCCTCCGCTAAAGGCTGAAGTCACCGATGTTGGTAGGAACTTCAGGCACCACCTTTTCAAGTGGACTTTTTCAAGAGCCACATGGCCTGCCTGAGACGCATTACTCCAGTTTAGGCTTGACGATGCCCAACTAGCTAAGTAAGGTTCAGGTACCTGCAATGGCCTCTGATTAGAATTATCCACCAGCTGATATAAGGTATCCCATGCCTCTGTTCATCAAGAAACAAAACTCCCTCAACAGAGGGAGAGTCTGCCGCTGTGTTTCCCAAACTCAAATCCATAAACAAGTCCAGTCTGGTAGGTATAAATGGTCAGCACCAGGACCCTGTGAAGTTGACCACTCCTCAGCAGGGTTGAAAAAAAAGAAAAAGTGGCCGTAGATGACCAGATCAGCAGGCCATACTGAACTGGCAGCCCTCCCCTTCCGTTCCCTTCCAAAAGAGAGTATCTCTTTTGAAAGGTACTAACGGCCTGCACCACGAGAAGGCGGGGTCGGACATTAGGTGCTAGACCTGGCCGGTTCTGTGCATCATCACTAGGGATTGGTACACAGCTCTCCTTCCAGTTTACGCCTAGCTACCATTTACAGGCCATTTACTAGCTACCATAAACGGAGAGAAAATTAACTTGATGAAAATTGGTCCAGCAGATCGTGCCATCGTATTTGAACGGCTCCACTCTTGAGCAGGTGTCTCAGTTTATCTCGGGAGCTATGTAACAGATACTGATGATGTGCGGCATGAGTGAAACAGAGGAATAAGGATTGCTGCTGAGATTTTTAAGAACCAATGGGGAATGTGGGAAAATAGCACTATACACCTAAAGAATAAAATTAGGCTATATAATAGTTTGTTTTTTCCAAGATTAGTTATGGTAACGAAACATGGACCCTTTGTAAGCATGATCAGGAAACTTGATGCCTCTGATTCTAGACGCTTAAGCAGTAGTTTGGGCATTGGGATTTATTATCACAAGAAATGCGATCATCTTTTTTCAAAATAGGGATAATAATAGCTCTAGTACTTAAGGAGGACGTTCAAAAAAGTTCTTGACACGTGCCTGTATATTTGCATTCGTTCCTCCGAATAACAAGTTACGACTTGTTTGAAAGTTTGTCTAAACTTGTCATTACTTGTTAAAAACAAAGGCCATATCATCATTTCTCTCTTCGCTGGCGACGCGTAAAGTTTGATCTGTGAATTCTGTGCATTGCTACAAGTGGTGAAAGTAGGCCGGTCTGTGAATTCTCTGTATTGCTACAAGTGGTGAAAGTAGGCCGGTATGGAATACCGGTGAAACATTTTTCAGTAGTGGCTCCGTTAAAGATTTTCTTCACACCTTAATGCTCTTTCAGCCAAGAATTTAATTTAAAAAAAAAAACGGACGGCTCCTTTTAAGCAAAAATTTTCGATTCTTAATTACACTACTATAGTTTAACCCTTTAGATACCATCTGCTGGAAAACCGCATACTTGAGGCCCGACGAGGAGTGCCAAGTGGGAGTGATATATATTTGAAGCGCTGATTTCTCTCTTTCAAAGGTTAGCAAAAGGAGACTGTGGAAAAGAGAGCAGAATTTGACGGAAAAAGGCGATTCCAACCAAAGCCTTGCCTCGGAGAGTTGGAAGTGTTCACGGACAATGCACATTCGCATCCTCCGTAGCTATCTCTGAGTTCTGTCTTGATTACCACGAGAGGCAAAACTGGGAAAACAGGCTGACAAATCAAAGAAAGGATACGAATTGACTTAGACATTGAAATGAAATTCATTGCATGATGATAACAGCGTATGGTTGTGGTTTCCAAATATATTTTTCGAAATAATTTATATTCTGCTGAAATAAAAATTCTAATTTTTCTGAGAATAACGGAAGGCAATTTAATGGGAACGATGGGTCACATGCTTCCCCAAATTTAAGTAATGAGGTTGGAGGGAGGGGGGGTTAAAATTTATTGAGTTTTTTATTAATGTAAATTCATAGAAAAATAGATTTTTAAAAATCAGTTTTATCAATTAATCACCTTTACGTTACTGGAGTAGCATAATGCAGAAACTAATACACGTTCCTTTAATTTTATTTTCCCACAAAAGTTACCACATTATATTTTTTAACATAATTTCCGTTTAGCACTATAAAAATGGCTGCCACCTTCTGAGATTTAAATATCCAGAGATCGTAAGGTTGGCATTAAATAAATTCCGCTTCCCCCCAAAAAAATCGAATAATAGTGATACATTTATTCAGAAAGAATCGGCGTAATCATTATTTTTGTTTAAAAATTTTATTTATTAATAAAAAAAATGCTAATTTTTAAATTTAGGTTCATACTTTTAATTATCTTTACAGCTTTTTAACAAACATTTTGTTCCGGCTTCTGAATATATTCTAAAAAATTTGCGCAATTCAAACTACACTCAGTTTTCGTGCATAATTCTGCTTTCACTCAAATCTTGTATATTTTTATAATTTAGCATTAAAAATATAAGAATAGGGCCTTTTTTTGTTTCAACTTTGATAATAGTTTTCTTAAAAACGTGTTTCAATGGGAAGTGCTAATTTTTGCGGCTGGTTTTTCTAGCCATTTTAGTAGGTTAGTTTGGTTGAACCTAGAAATCATGCATACAATTTACGATTCTTCATATTTCATAACCTGCGTAGGCCGTGGTAGTAGAAATGGTGGCATCTGTTTGATCATTTCAAAACAGCAATTGCAAAAACTGGAGATTTGCTTTCAAAATCCAGAGTTTTGACATAGATTTCAAAACTTGGAGTCTCCGGATGAAAACTGGAGAGGTGACAGTCTGAGACTGTAAGCGAAATATTTAAAACTTTCTGTTTTGTTGATAAGTTATATAGAGAACAGAGAAGGAGAGTTGAAACTACTTCTAAGTTATACAGACCTTCTCGTACAAGAATAGCACAGAATAAACAACCATATCACTACCCAAGAATCGAACCCGATCCCAGCTGCTGCGGTATCACCACTAAGCAACGTGATACCACTGCACACCGATCCGTCTTGTAAATTGTTATAGCACTGCAAAAATTGGTACTATTGAATAGATCATGTGGTAATATTATATGGGCAGTAGAAAGAATAACTAAGATATTTTCATACTAAATTATAAAAATAAATAACCCTCAAGCAAGTGCTTGCCACAGAAATCTGACAGGAGCCTGTCACTTTATATATCATAGAGAATATCTGTGAGGATGGCACAGATATTCTCTGCTCAGCAGAAAAACAACACAAACATTCATACATTATCCACGGCTCGAAGTTCGGTCTCTTCGATCAGTACCCAAATATCCTGACCACTCAGTCACGTGACGGCTGCATACTAAATTAGCAGAGTATAAATTACTCGAAAAAATTGACTAAACTGGATAGCCAAAAACAACTTGAAAAAAAAAATCGCATTTCAAAATAGCATATGTAGACCTACTTTAATATGTCGCCTTTGGACAACGGCAATATAATTAAATTATTGGCACACTCAGGACAATAAAAAAGCCTTTAGAGGTCTGGATCAAAATGCGAAATATTTCCCTTTCTTCTAGAGACACGGAATAAAGGTGGACCTGCCCCCCTCCTCACAGAAAGTTGCACCACTCCCCCTCTCTGTGTGGGCCAGGGGTGGCTGAGTCGGTAGCGCGCCAGGCTCGTAATCTGTAGTTCCCAGGTTCGAGTCCCAGCTGGGTCAGCGTTGAGATTTATCTCCGCAAAATTCTCCGCCCTGCCCACGGTCAGCAGGGGACACCGATGGGCTTGGAAAGACCGCCGTCAGTCGGATGGGACGTTAAGTTTTGTTCCCTTGTGCGGGAGTGCCATACCCTGTGCACGTTAAAGAACACGCTGGATGGCCTTGACGGGAGGCTACCATCTGTCTCCCAACAGCTGTTCCAGTGGGTCCCCTCCCCCAACCTTCTCTGAACCTTCGGGGTCCATGTGGCCTGGCCATTTAGCCCATGGTGTGCAAAAAAGTGCCGCTCAGAGGTAAAACAACCCAACCCCCTCTCTGCAAATGTAACTTGTCAGCTTATACAACCCTCCCCTACCACTCTCTTTTGCTATTGACTATTCCTTAAGGAAATAATAAAGAAGAAATCTATAAAAGTGTAAAACGACAAAAAGTGTTGCTCTTTTCCTTCTTATTGTATAAATTTAATTTTTAATTTGTGTTTCTCAATTTTGCGGCACTATCTAGTGTGTTGCCCGGACGAGATACACCCATTTAATCTTCCTTTTGAATGGCCTGCAGTAGCCATTCTTTCTAAGGCAGGGAATATTTGCTATGAATTTTAAATATTAAATTCCTCCCTAGTCATTTCAAAAACTGGTCTTCTCCTCCGCCATATCCTAAACCTATGAGGGTCCAAAATAGAATGGATTCAGAGTACACATATAAGAAGAGTATGCACACTCCGAAATTCTATGACGGAAAATATTTGAAAGATTATGATTTAAGAAATGAATTTTGTTGTATATTAATTTTTTAAGAAGAACTTTTTTATTTATATCTAATTGTAAACTTTAACAAAGCAAATATATCTACTTTTGAAAAGTTTGTTTGAAGATAAAATAAAAGGTATTACACCTTTATCGACTTTTTTTACTTTATCTCCTGTCTCCGTCGCTCCCCGGAAGTTTAGATCCTTCAGAAATAGTTTTTGGTCGAGTCTTGTCGCCAAGATACCACTGCGGAAAACGATTTTCGTTTCAGGGCAGTTACTTCGTTTATACAGTGCGAAGGGAACACTTTAATTGTTGAAATTTTCTCTTTGTAAGTAGCACCATTCCAATGGTTGTTTTTTTTGTTTGATATCAAAAATTAATATTGAATAATTTTGAAAAATCTCTGACTCGTATTCGTACCTATAGTCTGAGATTTTTGACATCCGAAAAAGCTCCACAATCAAGGTAATTGCAATGAATTCTCATATTTCATCATCAATAGATTGCACTGAACTTCCAGTTTCGACTTAATGTCGAAACATTATAATTAAAAAAATTATCATTTTCACCTAATTCAGTATATTTGTTAATATTGATCTGCAGCATGTCAACAGTGTCGTCAGTAAAAAATATAAATTTAAAATAATGGAAAAGAAACTAGTTCATGAATATGCCTACAGAAGTTTCGAAATGATTAAAAACTGCGTCGTTGTTAATCGACATTTGTAAAATTTATTGAGTTGTAATCATCGTCCTGGTGATCAAGTGGTTTGCACGCTTCACTTCAAATTTATGGGTCCTGGGTTGGCTCAGGACCCTATAGGTATGGATTTTTCTTTCTTACATTGTCTTTCTGCTGAGATTTCGCCTTCATAACAGGTCTTAAATTAACAGGCTCTGATCAGACCTATGACAAACAACTGTTTGAGGAATGGGTTGGGTTGTTTTACCTCTGAGCGGCACTTTTTTGCACACCATGGACTAAATGGCCAGGTCACATGGACCCCAAAGACTCAGAGAAGGTTGGGGGAGGGGACCCACTGGAACAGCTGTTGGGAGACAGATGGTAGTCTCCCGTCAAGGCCATCCAGCATGTTCTCTAACGTGCACAGGGTATGGCTCTCCCGCACACGGGGCCACAGCTTAACGTCCCATCCGACGGACGGCGGCCTTTCCAAGCCCATCGGTGTTCCCTATTGACCGTGGGCAGGGCGGGGAATTTTGCGGAGATAAATCTCAACGCTGACCCAGCTGGGACTCGAACCTGGGAACTACAGATTACGAGCCTGGCGGGCTACCGACTGAGCCACCCCCGCCCCGTTTGAGGGATGTAAAAAATTATTCTACTAAGAATTTAATTCTCTAATGATTTTTTATTACATTCCTAGCCTCAATTTATAGTATTTGCATACATACTAGGTACGTCAAGCCGTTTCAGATACCGAAATATCAGAATCATAATAAAAATAAATTATGATTGTCAACTTCTGATAAAGATTATTATCAACTATTTAATTACACCAAGAAATAATTTTGATGTAAAAATAATGCTAAAGCGTGATTTGGATTTCACCTTGAAGAAAAATGGCTATGGAACTGAAAGGAATAGCCGAGCAGTTTTGTATTATATAAAAGCGAAGTTACTTTAAGTTGATGTTCCTTTTTTGGAGCCTTTGTTTATTTTATCGGCTAGAGCAGGGGTGGGCAATTGTTTTCGTATCTACACTGCGCATGCGTATTGACGTGGCCGTCCTAGTGGAAAATACGAGACGAATCTTCGGTCGCGCATGGGAATCTCTTTTGTTGCGATCGTATGCAACCACGGCAATTCCCGGTTCCGCTTGTACAGCACTACCTGGTTATGAAAAGCCATGACTATCTAGAGCCGGGAGTATAGGCGCACCTCAACCCCAGCCTCACATGGCAGCAGTCCTATAGAAGGAAAGCTGACCACCGGAAGAAACCTTACTTTAATCTATTCCCCGGTTTGCAAATGTGCAAGGATATATAGATCCAAGCTCGATCGGCACCCGGGGTGGAGACTCTTAGTAAGACCCAGACTTTTTTGACGGCTCGTGCCTACAAGGCGGGCTCAGAGCTTTCGGCAGAGCCGTCGAACAGACCACACAGGTCTCCTGAGAGGTGAGGTCTCCGACGCCGTCACCATCCGACCGGCAATCAAGCCGGCCAGCAGCATCTTCAACCTCGGTTGGCCTTAGCCATGTCCAACCGGGGGACCAATCCGGTCGGCACAGACTTCAGCCGGGTTGCTGGGCCTAGGCACCACGACAAGGTGGTCCCCTATCGGGAGGGGGGTCGCGCACGGGAAGGAAATCTCGGTTCAAGGCGGATTTTTCTGACTGTCTCGGCGGGCCACGAAAAACTCTTAGCGGGCCGCTATTTGCCCACCCCTGGGCTAGAGGATTAAGGCTAGGAAAGAACAGAAAGAATTCTGCCAGGTCCATTAGAAGACTGGAGTTGCGGATGATCAATTAGCGCTTCCTCTTAAATGAGAAAAGTAGGAAGTATAAGAGATGAAGAGACTTTGGGATACAAATGGTCTTTTGCATATCGGGCTGCAGTGATAGCCAAAGGGTAAAAGCACGAACCCTCGCCAACGTAACAGTTACTATTCTAACTTTGTGGTCTTAGTGTTGCTGAATCGCGAAACATGTTTCATTAAGGTGAAGGCAAGGTCTATATTGAAATGAAAGCTAATGTGAAGTTAAGCGTGCCAACAAATATGTCTATCATGTGTAAAAGTAAAATGAATAATTTTTCTACTCCAGGTATATGGCCAATCTATGGTATCCGTGACCACATGGAACGCTAGATGATTTTACTGGACACTCAAGAGTGCTTAGCAAAATCGTCTAGCATCTTTTTTTTTGGCAAAAGTCACTCTTATCCTACAGCACTTTGGTTGCGCGAAAACCTGCAATTTTGCATCTATTGTCGCGATATCGCAAAGCGAAATTTCCGTTCTTCTTGTAAATCATTGATTAAACTTTGCGAATTTTAAAGGTTACATTGAATCACCGATAAAAGTTATTCTAAGAAAAATGATATATTTGGCATTTGGGTTTAGATTATGCTAGTTGAGTGATCATAATTACAATATGAATCAAAAGTTTCTAAAAAATTGCATTAAGTACTAAAACAAATTTAAAACATCTGGCGAGCAGCTGCTTAAGGGGTTATTTATTTTATTTTTTATTTACATATTATTATTATTTTACACAGTACAGGGGCATTGTACTTTCACCACCACACACGTCACTTTATACCCCTGTAAGATGGGTTCCGTGGAGTGTTCGTCTGTATGTTATTTCCCACACATAGCTATGCTTTGAGGTATACCGGCAAGAAATAAAATCTGCTTTCACCACTGATTGTTACTATGGAGCCTTCTAAGAGGGGTGGAAGATTTTACATTTTCACAAAGGTGCAGCGTGGAAATGACGAAAAAATTGATGCCGATTGATTCGAAGTATATCAAGATCATGCATGTTCATATAGCACTGTGGGTGGGGGTGGCTCAGTCGGTAGCGCGCCAGGCTCGTAATCTGTAGTTCCCAGGTTCGAGTCCCAGCTGGGTCAGCGTTGAGATTTATCTCCGCAAAATTCCCCGCCGTTTTGGTCAGTAGGGGACACCGATGGGCTTGGAAAGTCCGCCATCCGTCGGATGGGACGTTAAGCCGTGGCCCAGTGTGCGAGAGAGCCATACCTTGTGCACGTTAAAGAACATGCTGGATGGCCTTGACTGGAGACTACCATCTGTCTACAAACAGCTGTTCCAGTGGATCCCCTCCCCCAACCTTCGGGGTCCTTGTGACCTAGCCATTTAGCCCATGGTGTGCAAAAAAGTGCCGCTCAGTGGTAAAACAACCCAACCCTGCACACGGAGCCACGGCTTAACGTCCCATACGATGGATCGAGGTCTTTCCAAGCCCATCGGTTCCCTTTTCTGAACAAGTGCTGGAAGGACGTTAACTGAGATAAATCTGAATGCTGGCCTAGGTGGAAGAGAAATGGCTCTCAGATCTGAATTGCAGGAAAATTGCCCCAGGTTGAAATTAATTCAAGATTGATACGAAATGTGTCTTCTATGATAGGAGAAAGATTACTCTCACTGTAATCAGGCATTATGCTATCAGCCAACTGAAAGATTGAAACATCTTTATCCGTTTTGTTATCCAGCTTGAAGTTTGCCATTTTGGAGGTTAAATGAAATACTGTCTTCTAAGTGTAGACAGTAGCATATGACGACCTGGTGTAAATTGAAGAAATGCAGGAAATAATCAAAGGCCTTCCTGTGAAAATGACATTTCTCCGAATGATGGGGAAATGTCGACATTAGTTCCTGGCGCGAGTTTGGTCCGTGAAGTTCGAGGTAGTGAATGATAAAAAGGATGCATTTCTGCTCTTCCAGGAAAACGGTTTAATTTCCGTTGAATGCAGCTATCAGCTTCATGCTACAAAGCTGATTCATTAATGTCACAACCAGACAGGGATCCATATCAACTGGACGATATTATAGTACACTCTTTTTTTCAGAAATTATTTTTGATAAATAAGAAATGTTTGTTCCTCTCCATTCTAATGGTCTTCCAAAGAAAAAAAAAAATATATTTTCTTCCATAATATGTATAATTTATATGGTTATCGTTTTTTTTTAACTTCCGTTAGGGTTTATCAAAATTCCAAAGAGGGAAGGGAAAATGTGGGATGTAGCTTTGCTTCCTCCTCGTAAATATATATATCCGACCCTAATAGTCATTTTCAAGTGCTCCAGAAAACCACACACTGACTCAGGAAGATAGGATAAATTAGAAGTTCGTGGCGTCTAGATTGGATACAATTGAGTTTTTTTTACTTCTGAGGAACACGTTTTTCATACATGGACTAAATGTCCAAGTTACAAGGACTCCAAAGGCTTATAGAAGGTTGGGGGAAGTGAAACCCACTGGAAAGCTCTTAGGAGGCAGATGGATCCTTCCGTTAAGGCCATCCGGTGTGTTCTTTAACTTGCATGAGGTATGGTTTATGCATACCCTTTACCCTTTTTAACGCCCCTTTACCTCGAAAAGGGGGAAAAAGAGCATTAGAAATGGTAGAGGGGTGAAGGACTCAAAAAGAATGGGGACCACTGATCTAAACAATATTTATCTTCATGATTCAGTAAATATATTCCTGAACACTGCGAATTGTCTTCCCAATTCTGTTAATATTACCGGTAACTGTCAAGAGCGGCGAAAAACATTTTTCGAAATCGAGCTTGTAAAAATGCTATTTAAGAACCATCACGGGTGAAAACAGACTAGTAGATTTAGCAAAGTTGACAACTGACAGCGATACCGAAATTTATTCTGATGCTATTTGTTCGACTAAAATAATGCACACGGGACCACGATTTAACATCCCATCGAAGGATGGCTGCCTTTCGAAACCCATCGGTGTCTGTTTACTCGCTTTGGGCAGGGAGGGGTTGTTGTGGGTTGTTTTAGCTCTGAGCGGCACTTTTTTGCACACCATGGGCTAAATGGCCAGGTCACAAGGACCCCGAAGGCTCAGAGAAGGTTGAGGGAGTGGACTCACTGGAACAGCTGTTGGGAGACAGATGGTAGCCTCCCGTCAAGGGCATCCAGCGTGTTCTTTAACATGCACAGGGTATGGCTCTCCCGAACACGGGGCCACGGCTTAACGTCCCATCCGACGGACGGCGGCCTTTCCAAGTCCATCGGTGTCTCCTACTGACCGTGGGCAGGGCGGGGAATTTTGCGGAGATAAATATCAACGCTGACCCAGTTAGGACTCGAACCTGGGAACTGCAGATTACGAGCCTGGCGCGTTAGCGACTGAGCCACCCGCGCCCTAGAGCAGGGAGGGGTGTGGCGGAGATAAATCTCAACGATGGCACAGGAACGGCTTGAACCTGAGAGCTGCAGATACTAGATGGCGTGCTGTATATATGAGACTGAGTCTGCTCTCTTGGCGCCAGGAAGTATCGAATGTCCGTGACAATAATATGGAAACACTTTCACCTAGTATGCGGAAACGTGGCTGTGAAAGAGAGAGATATCACGTGTTGCTGGGGTGAAAGAGGCAGGATATCCTTCCTCCTTCGGTAAAGGAGAACGAAATCAGGATGTTGGTTAAATCCTGGTAGAGGAGTGCTCTGGAACTGTTCTTGCGCCAGAGCATCCTCTGCTAGCACCACAGCTTTCTTGCATGATGCGATGTCTTTCGAAAAATTGCATTATAAGCATGTCGCAATTGGTTCCATCTGCAAAGTAGAGCAAAAGCTGTTAGAGGAGAAACATAGATGAAATAGAAAACTTTTGTTATTCAACTATTTGAATCATATTCCACAGGATTTTCAACTATTTGAATTTTTGATTCTGTGGAATATGATTCAAACTATTTGAATCATATTCCACAGGAGTTAATATAACTTGTTAAGTGGATGACTGATTAAATTTCAATTATATGCACAGCCGGACTTAGGCTTAAGCCAACTAAGATAGAGCTTTGGAATTAGCGATATAAGGGGTCTAAAAATAATAGCAAGTTTAACTAAGTGAGGCAAAATAATTTTAAACCTTTAAATTAATCTGATGTGTAAACATTGGTCATCCTAGCTTTACACAATCATCATTGTGCACCAGTGCCAATATATTATTTGAAACCGCATCAGTTTCGGTCTTCTTTTTTAATCGTCCCTTCAATCAGAATAAATAATATATATATTGTTGCGGATTACAAAAATGGATAGCCACTGAGTGTGAGTATTAAAAACTATATTTTAAAACCAAATTCAATACAAGGTAAATTGTACAAAGAAAATATGGATGAAGTATCTTATAAGCAAATTAACTATTATCCATACACAAGTCATCAACCTTCCTGCGCAGAGCACACAACATTAGCTCTATCTATTCCACTAAACATTACCTTTTTACTTGATTACCATGCCGCTTGAACATCTTCATACACAAACAAAATCGTCCTGTGCTAGTTCGCTAACTCACACTAGCAGAACCATACGACCGTCCGCGTACACGTCACATAAAAGATACCACTTTTATACTTCCCGCTTACACAACACATAAAGAGAATTCTTTATACTTAACGCGCACTGTCTCAGAACAGCTAACCGTCCATTTTCGAACTCTCGACCGTTACACACACGACCGTTATACGCTCCACTGTTCTTCTTCAAATTCTCCCAAAGTTCTTATTCGTTGGCTGATACTTTTTGCTTTCGGATGCCAGATTCCTTCTGTCGTAACAATATTTTAACTTCCGAATTTTTATTGCCTCTTTTAAATGTGTTATACTCAAGGTACCCTAAATTTGTTATAGCTGAGGGACTTTTAATTTTTCTACAGCTTTATTTGTCAATAGCTTAGGACCTCTGAAGATCAAAGTCCGGCCCTGAGTATGTGGGTTAATTATGAAATAAATACCCATATTTTAAAGTGCTATATTAAAATTAAATAATTAAGTAAAGTAATTGTGTGTCCAAAATGTCAAGAAACTCTCAAAGTTTCTTGTTATGTCGGCGTGCAATTACTATTAGCATAAGGGTTGATTAATCAATGCGTCGCAGCTAATGATTAATGAATCAAACCTTTAAGTACAAATGATTAAAAAAAACTAAGCTTACCAAATTACTAAGTTTTCAAAGAAAAACTTTCATATACATTTAAATGTATTGTTCAACATTAAATAAAATCCCATAATAATTAGTTTTCTTTTGCTAACTTAAGTAACTATTTTTAAACCGGTTTTGGAGCAATGGTACACAGGATTGGGTTGCTTTACCTCTGAGAGGCACTTTTTTGCACACCATGGGCTAAATGGCCAGATCACATGGCTAAATGGCCAGGTCACGTGGCCCGAAAGCTCAGAGAAGGTTGGGGGAGGGGACCCACTAGAACAATTGTTGGGAGACGATGGTAGCCTCCCGTCAAGGCCATCCAGTGTATTCTTTAACGTGCATAGGGTATGGCTCTCCCTCACACGGAGCCACGGCTTAACGTCCCATCCGATGGACGGCGACCTTTCCAAGCCTATCGGTGTCCGCTACTGACCATGGGAAGGGCGGGGAAATTTGCGGAGATAATTCTCAACGCTGACCCAGCTGGGACTCGCGAACATGGGAACTACAGATTACGAGCCTGGGGCGCTACCGACTGAGCCACCCCCGCCCCTGGTAATGTAGGCAATGTTTGTGCATTATAAAAATTAAACCAGATGCCTTTACTACGGAATGATCATTTATATGTTTGAAAAACGTAATCTGATGAATTTCGGCAATAAAGGAATCAAATATTATAATTTCTAGCCTTCCCATTCCAAAAGGTTCTTGTTAAAGAACACGTTCCTCATTCATTTGCAGAGAAACATTCGGTTTCAATCAGTCTTATTTCGGTAACGAAATCCTTCCAATCAGTGCACGAATTTCGATACACCGTTTCCCATTCCAGTGGAGGTTAAAGGAGGTGTTATCCGTGAAATTAGTTCAAGAATGTGAACAGAAATTTTCTTGCATTCTCTTAGTGAGAGGATGTACACCATCCTCTGAATTCTCTGAACTCATTCCCAACCCATTTTCTTCTCTCATTTCATGCCCTTAAAATAATTGAACTCCTCTTAATACTTTAATTTTAATCTCTATTGAAAACTGATTGTAAATTAAAGCTAAATGCATTGGTTTTTCTTACTCTGTATGTGCAATTTTATACCTCGTTTATACTCTTTGTTTCATTTTTTTAAAACTTTCTAGCGGCCAAACTGGGGGACAGCTGTGAATACAGCGATTCGTGTGCCTTTTACGATTCCAACGCCGTCTGTCATTTAGAGGGAGATTGTCGCTGCGCAGATGGGTTCAAGCCGCCGGACAAACCAGCAAATGAAGGGCCCATGTGTCTACCAGGTAAGAGAAGACGCATTTTTCGAGAAATTTCTGCTCCTTACGGCCAGTAAATTCATTCAATTGATCATTTTCAGTTGTTTTGGTTATAAGGAACCAGTGAGGAGTGTACAGTCGTTCAAAAAAGTATCCGAACACTATAGTTGATTACCGAATTCAGGAAAAATATCTGGCAATGATTTTTAGAAAAAAAATAGTGATCTGGCAACCTTCGTGTCACATGACACGAAGGTTGCCAGATCCCTAATTTCTAAAAAAAATATAATATGCAATGAATGTGGAGCGTGTGCAGTTACCGTTCACAGCAAACGGGAGCGGTTGCGGTTAATGTTCACAGCACATTGGATCGTGTGAGCTCACAAAGACCTGGATCGTGTGGGCTCACTCACGGAAATGTTGAGCGTGTGCAGTTAACGTTCACAGCAAACTGGCGCGGTTGCGGATAATGTTCACAGCACATTGGATCGTGTGAGCTCACAAAGACCTAGATCGTGTGGGCTCACTCACGGAAATATTGAGCTTGTGCAGTTACCGTTCACAGCAAACTGGAGCGTGTGCAGCAAACTTTTTTGCTGGAGCAAACTTTTGTGCAGCAAACTTTTTTGCTTTTTTGCTGGAGCGTTCACAGCAAACTGGAGCGTGTGCAGTAACTGCACACGCTCCAGTTTGCTGTGAACGGTAACTGGAGCGTGTACAGTTGCTGTACACGCTCCAGATATTTTTCCTGAATTCTGTAATCACGTGACACGAAGGTTGCCAGATCACTAATTTCTAAAAAAATCGTTGCCAGATATTTTTTCTGAATTCTGTAATCAACCCTAGTGTTCGGATATTTTATTGAGCGACTGTACGCCATATGAGATGGAGAAAAAAAAAATGCTCAATTTTGTATTTTATTTCTAAGCCACTATAAAAATTGAGTCTACAGAAAGGGAATTTGGTAATGGATTGTTGCTCTCGACGGTAAAATGCAGTATATATTGTTATTAATTTTTCCCAATTCTTTTTAACAACCTGTTCAACGATCAATAATCTTTTTAATAACAAGTGAGTTAAATTATTTCGGTTTCTACCTTAACCCTCCCGTTTTCCCATTGGACATCCAAAACCACAAACCAAGAAAGATATTATTAATGCAGCAAAACAACTGATTCCTTAGTTTCAGGAAGAGATGACGAAATTGCTGATTTTGTAATATTGCGAATTTGGTTCTGTTTGTATTTTATCTGTAAGAGAGAACAGAGTGTAGTCACAGTCATGCATTTCGTTTTAGTTGGTATTAGAAGTGTACAGTCACTCAAAAAAGTATCCGAACACTACGGTTGATTACAGAATTAAAAAAAATATCTGGCAACGATTTTTTTTAGAAATTAGTGATCTGGCAACCTTCGTGTCACGTGATTACAGAATTCAGGAAAAATATCTGGAACGTGTGCAGCAACTGTACACGCTCCAGTTACCGTTCACAGCAAACTGGAGGGTGTGCAGTTACTGCACACGCTCCAGTTTGCTGTGAACGGTAACTGCACACGCTCAATATTTCCGTGAGTGAGCCCACACGATCCAGGTCTTTGTGAGTATTATCCAACCGTAGTGTTCGGATACTTTTTTGAGCGACTGTACTTACTATTCATTACCGTCATATGAATATATTATGATTGATGATATGTTATGATTGTCATATATTTGATTGAAATAAATGTATGAAGTTTCAAGAATCGTGAATACAAAGTATGAAGGTCACTCAAAAACTAATGCCCAAATATTTTTATAGATCACTATTTATTCTATATCATTGTTACTTTGACATTCTTACTTAATTTTAACCTAAGTACATCGTATTCCGGCAGGTAGCGCTGTTGTAGTATGAATCAAGCATGGCAACCCCCATGGACATCAGTCGAAGCAATGTGATATTAATAAATTCTTGGGGTGTTAGAAGGAGGCTATTGGGAACTCCAAACCAGCGACTACAGAATGCGAATGGGGTCAACGCTGTTGACTGCAAAGCGGGAAATTGGTCTGCCAAACAGACATCTGCAAAAGACGGGCACAGCGCTCTTCACAAATACCCTAACAGTGAAGGCATACAGGCTCTGTTCCGAAGCAATGCGGGGCGGGGGTGGCTCAGTCGGTAGCGCGCCAGGCTCGTAATCTGTAGTTCCCAGGTTCGAGTCCCAGCTGGGACAGCGTTGAGATTTATCTCCGCAAAATTCCCCACCCTGCCCACGGTCAGTAGGGGACACCGATGGGATTGGAAAGGCCGCCGTCCGTCGGATGGGACGTTAAGCCGTGGCCCCATGTGTGGGAGAGCCATACCCTGTGCACGATACACGGCCTCCCGTTCAAGGCACATAACCTCCCGTCAAGGCGCTGGATAGCCTTGACGGGAGGCTACCATCTGCCTCCCAACAGCTGTTCCAGTGGGTCCCCTCCCCCAACCTTCTCTGAGCCTTCGGGGTCCATGTGACCTGGCCATTTAGCCCATGGTGTGCAAAAAAGTGCTGCTCAGAGGTAAAACAACCCAACCTAAGCAATGCAAGACAATTTAGCATGAAGGTGATCACAAAAAAAAAGAGAATAGGATTAGGCTCCTAAATGATCTGCCTATACACTGTATAAGTAACAATAATGTAGAATAAATATCGATCGGTAAAAAATTATGGCGATCAACTTTCTGAGTGACTCTCGTACGTTTGCAAAAATATGTGTGAGATAGGTATTGCAATTCAGGGTTAGTCATAAATATTATTATTACAACAGCATTTATAAAGAAAGGGACATAAATAATACTGATCGATAGAAAGCTCTAGAAGTTTTAATTTCCCATTGCAAAATCATGATATGAGCGCCATTGATTACCTTGCACACGTCAGACCTGTGTTCTACGTCCTTTCATACACACTGATCAAGTCGTCTCAAGAGATCCCTGCGATGGCATCCATGATCCTTCATTTTAACTTGTCACAATGGGTAAATGCCATACTTGATACACCCCCCCCCCCAAATCAACTGGCGTCAGATCAGGTGATCTTGGTGGACATTTCAAGAATTATACGTCATCACCACATCCTCTCCATCCTCCTTGCATATAACGCTCACATTGAGTGTGGCGGGGGCGGCTCAGTCGGTAGCGCGCCAGGCTCGTAATCTGTACTTCCATGGTTCGAGTCCCAGCTGGGTCAGCGTTGAGATTTATCTCCGCAAAATTTCCCGCCCTGCCCACGGTCAGTAGGGGACACCGATGGGCTTGGAAATGCCGCCGTCCGTCGGATGGGACGTTAAGCCGTGGCCCGTGTGTGGGAGAGCCATACCCTGTGCACATTAAAGAACACGCTGGATGGCCTTGACGGGAGGCTACCATCTGTCTCCCAACAGCTTTTCCAGTGGGTCCTTCCCCAACCTTCTTTGAGCCTTCGGGGTCCATGTGACCTAGTCATTTAGCCCATTGTGTGGAAAAAAGTGCCGCTCAGAGGTAAAACAACCCAACAACCCAAAGCTCACATTGAGCATTTGTAATGTTAAATCAGAACTTTGAGCACTTCCCTATTGGACGGTGGGCTTTACACTCCTCTCTCTTTATAAATGTGTTTTCAATAAAATCATGTTTATGAATAACCCTTTAATATATCGTATGTTAAAATGTTCTGAGAATGTCAGTTGTGTCTTTGGATGACAGATGTGGAACAACTTTTGGAAACAACTTTTCGCTAACGATGCACTTTATTTCTATGAATTTAAATATTGCTTTATGATGCGAACAATGTCGTGGTTTGTTGGAAATAAACTTTTACAGCTGTTAAGTTTTCTCTTTTTGTATATGAATCACAGTAGTAAAGAATGCAGTAGAAAGATTTAACATTATCTTTCAAAAGTAAATCAAAAATTTATGTCGTTTCCTTACCCTCTATAGGAGTTTTCGTCAGCTCAGTTACTAGCTTGCCAGATTTAGTTCCTTACTATGCTAGATTTGAGATTTATCTCCACAACTCCCCCCCTCTCCCGATGAGAAAGGGGACAACGATATATATTTTTAAAAAGGATACCATCCGTTTGTTACGACATTAAGCCGTGGTTTTGTGTGCAGAGAGCAATACCTGCGCACGTTAAGGATATTTCTGAATGTCCTTGAGAGGAGGTTTCGATCTTCCCTAGCTAATTCAAAGCCCTTGGGGCCCTTTTGACCTGGCCATTTCGCCCATTGCTCGTGCAAAAGTGACTTTCAGAGTTAAAACTACCCAACAACCATTTCGTAACCACGTTTGCTTTCTTATTATCACCAAACATTTAGCAATACAGTTAAGATTAAAATTTTAGCCATTGGTTATAGCTGAAGAATATTTTAAAATACAGAGATTTGCTATAACTATTGAAAAACATTCTATTGGATAAATTCATCTGATTCATCATGCACGTCACGAATTCGGGAACAAATCGGACGTCTTGTGACCTTGATTAAAGCAAGCTTTTTCCCCTCCTTATGTTTCAATGTTTTCTAGTACACGAAACTTACTTTGTTCCCATTTAATCTTTTTCATTTCTTTAATCCAGCTGGTACTGTTACATTTTTGGATAAATCGGACATCACGACGATGGTGAGCGTTATTTGTGGATTAATCGTGTTCACAGGTCTTTTCTGCCTCGCCTTGAGACTCTTTAGCAGGTAAGTGCGAAGCAAACGGAATCGTCGTAATATATTGTTTATGTATTGCATCTTCTCATGGACAAAGCATTCGCAGAAGACTGGGTGTAGCATTCATGTTGGAATTTTAAAATTACACTCACTACGTCAGGTAGAGACTGACATTTTCCTATTTCAATTTCCTGTATTTTGTTTAAAGAAAAAGTGAAAAACACTGCTAAACACGTGTTTAGTTTCTTTCTCCTCCTCTCCCACTCACCAGTTTCTTTCTTCTCCTCTCCCACTAACAGTGTCAGTTTCTTCTCTCTCCTCTCCCGCTGAACGTCTTCATTTTCTTCTCCCTCCTCCTCTCCCACTCACCATCTTCAGTTTCTTTCTTCTCCTCTCCCATTAACCGTATCAGTTTCTTCTCTCTCCTCCTCTCCCACTCACCGTCTTCAGTTTCTTCTCCCTCCTCCTCTCCCACTCACCATCTTCAGTTTCTTTCTTCTCCTCTCTAACTAACAGCGTTCAGTTTCTTCTCTCTCCTCCTCTCCCACTCACCGTCTTCATTTTCTTCTCCCTCCTCCTCTCCCACTCACCATCTTCAGTTTCTTTCTTCTCCTCTCCCATTAACCGTATCAGTTTCTTCTCTCTCCTCCTCTCCCACTCACCGTTTTCAGTTTCTTCTCCCTCCTCCTCTCCCACTCACCATCTTCAGTTTCTTTCTTCTCCTCTCCCATTAACCGTATCAGTTTCTTCTCTCTCCTCCTCTCCCACTCACCGTCTTCAGTTTCTTCTCACTCCTCCTCTCCCACTCAATGTCTTTAGTTTCTTTCTTCTCCTCTCTAACTAACAGTGTTCAGTTTCTTCTCTCTCCTCCTCTCCCACTCACCATCTTCAGTTTCTTCTCTCTCCTCCTCTCCCACTCACCGTCTTCAGTTTCTTCTCTCTCCTCCTCTCCCACTCACCGTCTTCAGTTTCTTCTCTCTCCTCCTCTCCCACTCACCGTCTTCAGTTTCTTCTCCCTCCTCCTCTCCCACTCACTGTCTTCAGTTTTTTTCTTCTGCTCTCCCACTAACAGTGTTCAGTTTCTTCTTCCTCCTCCTCTCCCTCTCTTCAGTTTGTTTCTTCTGCTCTCCCACTAACAGTGTTCAGTTTCTTTCTTCTCCTCTCCCATTAACCGTATCAGTTTCTTCTCTCTCCCACTCACCGTCTTCAGTTTCTTCTCACTCCTCCTCTCCCACTCAATGTCTTCAGTTTCTTTCTTCTCCTCTCTAACTAACAGCATTCAGTTTCTTCTCTCTTCTCCTCTCTAAATAACAGCGTTCAGTTTCTTCTCTCTTCTCCTCTCTAACTAACAGCGTTCAGTTTCTTCTCTCTCCTCCTCTCCCACTCACCGTCTTCAGTTTCTTCTCCCTCCTCCTCTCCCACTCACTGTCTTCAGTTTCTTTCTTCTGCTCTCCCACTAACAGTGTTCAGTTTCTTCTCTCTCCTCCTCTCCCACTCACCGTCTTCAGTTTCTTTCTTCTCCTCTCCCATTAACCGTGTCAGTTTCTTCTCTCTCCTCCTCTCCCACTCACCGTCTTCAATTTCTTCTCCCTCCTCCTCTCCCACTCACCACCTTCAGTTTCTTTCTTCTCTTCTCCCACTAACAGTGTTCAGTTTCTTCTCTCTCCTCCTCTCCCACTCACCGTCTTCAGTTTCTTCTCCCTCCTCCTCTCCCACTCACCACCTTCAGTTTCTTTCTTCTCCTCTCCCACTAACAGTGTTCAGTTTCTTCTCTCTCCTCCTCTCCCACTCACCGTCTTCAGTTTCTTCTCCCTCCTCCTCTCCCACTCACCATCTTCAGTTTCTTTCTTCTCCTCTCCCATTAACCGTGTCAGTTTCTTCTCTCTCCTCCTCTCCCACTCACCGTCTTCAGTTTCTTCTCCCTCCTCCTCTCCCACTCACCATCTTCAGTTTCTTTCTTCTCCTCTCCCATTAACCGTGTCAGTTTCTTCTCTCTCCTCCTCTCCCACTCACCATCTTCAGTTTCTTTCTTCTCCTCTCCCACTAACAGTGTTCAGTTTCTTCTCTCTCCTCCTCTCCCACTCACCGTCTTCAGTTTCTTCTCCCTCCTCCTCTCCCACTCACCATCTTCAGTTTCTTTCTTCTCCTCTCCCATTAACCGTATCAGTTTCTTCTCTCTCCTCCTCTCCCACTCACCGTCTTCAGTTTCTTCTCCCTCCTCCTCTCCCACTCACTGTCTTCAGTTTTTTTCTTCTGCTCTCCCACTAACAGTGTTCAGTTTCTTCTTCCTCCTCCTCTCCCTCTCTTCAGTTTGTTTCTTCTGCTCTCCCACTAACAGTGTTCAGTTTCTTTCTTCTCCTCTCCCATTAACCGTATCAGTTTCTTCTCTCTCCCACTCACCGTCTTCAGTTTCTTCTCACTCCTCCTCTCCCACTCAATGTCTTCAGTTTCTTTCTTCTCCTCTCTAACTAACAGCGTTCAGTTTCTTCTCTCTTCTCCTCTCTAACTAACAGCGTTCAGTTTCTTCTCTCTCCTCCTCTCCCACTCACCGTCTTCAGTTTCTTCTCCCTCCTCCTCTCCCACTCATTGTCTTCAGTTTCTTTCTTCTGCTCTCCCACTAACAGTGTTCAGTTTCTTCTTCCTCCTCCTCTCCCTCTCTTCAGTTTGTTTCTTCTGCTCTCCCACTAACAGTGTTCAGTTTCTTCTCCCTCCTCCTCTCCCACTCACCATCTTCAGTTTCTTTCTTCTCCTCTCCCATTAACCGTATCAGTTTCTTCTCTCTCCTCCTCTCCCACTCACCGTCTTCAGTTTCTTCTCACTCCTCCTCTTCCACTCAATGTCTTTAGTTTCTTTCTTCTCCTCTCTAACTAACAGTGTTCAGTTTCTTCTCTCTCCTCCTCTCCCACTCACCGTCTTCAGTTTCTTCTCTCTCCTCCTCTCCCACTCACCGTCTTCAGTTTCTTCTCTCTCCTCCTCTCCCACTCACCGTCTTCAGTTTCTTCTCTCTCCTCCTCTCCCACTCAATGTCTTCAGTTTCTTTCTTCTCCTCTCCCACTAACAGTGTTCAGTTTCTTCTCCCTCCTCCTCTCCCACTCACCGTCTTCAGTTTTTTTTTTCTCTTCCCCCACTCACCGTTTTCAGTTTCTATCTCCTCCTCACCCCACTCACAGTCTTTACCTTTCTCATCACATCTAACTACGCTCTTCCAACGTCTAGGCACTTCTAAGCACGATTTCAAACACTCCAGCACCTCAGCACCATCTTCAAAGATCCACGCACTATAAAGCACGGTCTGAAATTGCCATTTCACTGCATGGTCTCAAACCTCCACTTCATGATCTTCGAGCTTCCCGGTACCTCAAAGCAGAGTTTTCATATTCCGCAGCATAATTGTTCCATTTTCGTCTTATTATCTTCATGATGCCGTTAAAAATAAATTGACCTTTCCACCAAATGCCTGAACCTAAATAGGTGGGAGTGACTCGGTCTGAAGTGTGCCAGACTCATTACCTGTTATTCTCAGTTTAAAGTCGCCACTGTCAATCCACTAAGACTTCTCCCCTGAACACCGTTCTGAATCGGTAAGAAAAGGAAAATAACGACGAGTTTCAATAAGTCCACCATTTGTCAAATTGTGCTATGTGCATTGGACTGAGTCCAGTGGATCTCCTTCTCAAACCTTCTCGGAGTCCTTAAGGTCTTTTGTGATCTGGCCATTTAGCCCATTGTGTGCAAAAATGCCACTCAGAGCTAAAACAACCCAAAGCCACTCCTCTCCCTTATGCGTATATTTTGCGTCAAGCCCAGCGCTTTTCCAACACAAAAACAAAATACCAATTATATAGTTAAGAAGAATATATTATAGGAATTCGAATTAAAAAAAAGTTAAAATAGACTCTTGTAATAAATTTTTTTAGCATATCCAAGATATATTTACTAAATAATCATCCCGTTCCTTTCGCTATATCTGTAGAGCGAGATTCCATCGGCCTGCTGACCGAATGGCAAGTGCTGCATCACCTCCAGGAGTACTGACTGGCTTTGATGGTAGCCATGGCATCATGGATTCCAGGAGGCCTTCACGGAGTAGTGGAAGCACGGAATACCTACCGGGATCAGGTTCTAGAAGAGCCAGCTACAGTATGCTGGCCCCTCCATCAAGTATGGGTAAGCGTATAATATCATTAAGATAAACATAGAGAATCCGAGAAATGATGGTGAGATTTAGAGAAGCACTCTCACCAAATGCAAAAAAGGCATCCCACTTAACGTTGTAACTGCACATTCCCACATTCACGGGCTGTCACCAGAAGACTGCTCACGCCATATTTCACAAGAGGTTTTAATGGAAATCTATCTGCAACGTTTTCTGACAGATGAATTGGCAGGGCTGGTTCAATTCACGGCTACTAAGGAGCTCTGATTTGACACTATTTCATGTTTTTTCTTTTTGGGAACTCTGCAAAGAATAATGTTTTGATGGAGAAAATTCGAGCTCTGAATCATTTGAAGCCAGATAAGTCAGTTGAGCAAGTAACAAGAGTTATGCTGCACTGTGTATCAGAAGAGGTGGAATACCGATTGGACATATGCAGGGCCATGAACGGTGCACATTATGTTCAAAACTATGTGACATACGCTTTCAATTCAAATATTACTTATTTTAATATGTATATTATTTTCCTATATATGCCCTAAACCCCACCTTTTTCGGACACCCTGTATTACGTTATTCCGTTGATTCATCTAAAAATGCAGTGACCTTATGATAAACTATCATGTTTTATCCTTAAAACATCAGAGACACCTTTAACTGTTTCAAAAAAATAGGCATATGTTAGATATGAACTATTTGTGTTTGCTCTTTGTATCATGATTAGGTTTCAAAGTTCAGTAGTTTTCTTCCGATGAAATTATTTTCAAATGAACTTTAGTGTATAATATTGATTATCAGACCTTTGTGGCTAACGGCTGCTTGATAATTTATTCATTTATTTTTATTTTGTTAAGAAATGCATTCATTTTTAGAAACTTGCCGTTTAAGAGGACAATGGGAGGCAAGATTCTGAGCTTCATAGCTTGAAATTGTAAAAGAAGATTTCATTTAAAGAAGGTGACTGGAGATCGCATCAAAATATTTGATTTTCAATAATATTCGCTCGACAGATAATATTCTGGAATAAGATTGATTCAAAGGAAGCTTTAACAGTTTGTCACATGATGCGTCTCTATTCTAAGCACGAGTTGTTATTAGGTAGTAAAAATTTATCTGAAACAGCGAGGGATGCATCTAGAAGGGGTAGATGATACCTCCAAGAGAATGCTAGAAATCGGAATAGAAGGAATGAAATATATATTACACGTAATTTTCAAGAATGCTTTTTTAAAAAGTCCTGAAATGAAGAGAAACATTTTATATCGGAACAGCGTTCCTGCTCAATTTTACCCCCCCCCCCTCTCTCCACCTAATATTCTTTTAGATATGGGCGTGATTTGAAATTGGTTGGATTGGGTTGTTTTCCCTCTGAGAGGCACTTTTTTGCACACAGTGGGCTAAATGGCCAGGTCACAAGGACCCCAAAGGCTCAGAGAAGGTTGTGGAGGTGACCCACTGGAAGAGCTGTTAGGAGATAAGATGGTAGCCTCCCCGTCAAGGCCATCCAGCGTGTTGTTTAATGTGCACAGGTCATGGCTCTCTCTCCCGCAAACGAAACCACGGCTTAAAGTCCCATCTGACGGAGGGCGTCCTTTCCAAGACCATCGGTGTCGTCTATTGGCCCAGGACATGATGGAGGTTTTGCAGAGATAAATATAGACGCTGTACCAGGTGGGACTCGAACCTGGCGCGCCGATGATCTAAAACGAGTATTATTATTATTAGAGTGTACAGTCGCTCAAAAAAATATCCGAACACTACGGTTGATTACAGAATTCAGAAAAAATATCTGGCAACGATTTTTTTAGAAATTAGTGATCTGGCAACCTTCGTGTCACGTGACAAAAAATTGTTGCTAGATATTTTTTCTGAATTCTGTAATCAACCATAGTATTAGGATATTTTTTTGAGCGACTGTACTTATTTTGAACACTGTAATATTATCATTAGTCTACATTTAAGTAAATAATAGTGTTTCAAAATAAAATTGCTTCACAGAAACATTTTACGTAAAACTGATTGCTTTAAGAAATGCAATTTTTAGAAATTTGTGTAATAATTTTTAATTCGCACAACTCTTTTTATATTATTCAAAGAAATGTTTTTAGAACACTCATTCCATACTTTGGGATTTGAGTTAGCTTTCCATTTAAAGTAGCATTTAACTAAACATGCATTTGGTATAAAATAAGCGCCTACACTATTAGGTTTGGTTTATTTTTTATCTGAGTAGCACTTTCGTTACACAAGGGCTAAATAACCAGTCGCAAGGATCCCCAAGGGTTTAGAAAAGGTTGGGGAAGGGGATCCACTGAACAGCTGATGGAGCCAAATGAAGTTTGACATTTAATAATATAATTAATATATTGCATAATTTTATTTCAGCAGTCGCTGAGTAAATATCTCAGTTATCAATAAATTTCAGAAATTATTAAATGAAATAATTAAGACCGCATAAGAGATTTTCCCCAATGTTTGTTTTTTCAGGTTCCCGGCGGGCCAGTTCAGCCTCTGTCCGATCTCAATTGTCTTTCCGCAGCCATTCGTCCTTCCGCGGCTACCGCTGCAGCCGCGACGCCGTGCGTCGGACTCTCTCGTCCCCAGCAGACTCTCATTATCCCCAGAGTCCGCGCAAAGTGATGAATCACCACCATCATCATCCACTCCACCATAATAGTCCTGTGGACGATGACATGAGAGAGGTGAGTAAAGAAGCTCCTGCCTTGAATACGGAGAACTTTCCCATGTCAAATATCAAGCAATCGCACAACTTGTAGACTGCTAAGAGTCTTCAGTGAAGATAAAAAAAATTGTGTTAAACCAGATGGGATTACGACTTTTTAATGCATGCCAGGTGCTCCGACAGTTCTGCTGACTTGTCATATACACCGCTAGTCCTTCTCATGACATGTCCTGTGCTCTGACATCCTCCTGATGGCATATTAGGTTCTTTGACATCCCTCCCGATGACTTACCAAGTACTCTGATGATCCTGATGACACGTCACGTGCTCTGGCAGTTTTTCTGACGACACATTAGATTTTCTGACTGCTCTCCTGTTGACATGCCAAGTACTCTGATGGTCCTGATGACACGTCACGTGCTCTGGCAGTTTTCCTGACGACACATTAGACTTTCTGACTGCTCTCCTGTTGACATGCCAAGTACTCTGATGGTCCTGATGACACGTCACGTGCTCTGGCAGTTTTTCTGACGACACATTAGATTTTCTGACTGCTCTCCTGTTGACATGCCAAGTACTCTGATGGTCCTGATCATATTCCACATGATCTGATATGCCACATGATCCCTCCCGGCAATACATTAGAGTCCCTGACTGCTCTCCTGGTGATATAGTACCATGGTCTAGTACTCTGATACACCTGATGGTATATCTTGTACTCTGACAGTCCCTCCAATGACGTATTAGGCATTCTGTCCTTCTGATATCGTGTCACGTGCTTGTACAGTCTTGATGAGATGTCAGGTTCTCTAACAGTCCTCCTGATTACATGTCAGCAACTGAAATGTTACCAGAAGGTCGTGAGATCATATCACACCCGCCAAAAGACTCTGACTGTGTATCTGCACCTAAGTTTCGATGGGAACTCATGTAGAGTAGAGGTATGGCTCTCTCTTGCATATGAAGCCACGGCTTAAAGTCTCATGCGACAGGACTGCAGCCTTTCTAGGAATATCGGTATCATCTTTGTCATTGATGGCAGGGCCGGAGTTAGCGAAAATAAATATGAACGAACGAAGACGCAGTTAAGACTTGAACCTGGGATCTGAAGATTAGGTGTCTTGTGCACTGTCTACTGAATCAATTATTTCGCAGTTATTAATTCCACTAATAATAATAATGTAGTTTAGTATTCATGTGTAGATAAGGGTATATTAGAATCATGTGCGGATCAGGAGCGATTAGTATTCATGTATGATTAGGGTATATTAGTGTATCATGATAGAATAGTATTCGCGTGGATCATGATAGATCCACATTCAAGTGTGGTTCGGGACAGATTAGTATTTCGGATTTACTTTCATAACTAGGTTTCATCGTCACATGTTGTATTAAGTAAAGTTGTATTCAACATTTTATGTTGTTATTATTACGAGTATTTTTCTCCAATATAAAGATTTCTTTATATATTTTCCATAGCATGGGACAGGCGTGTCCAACCCGCGGCCCTGGACAGCTAGTAATGCAGCCGAAAAAATCGTAAAGTTTGCGTGTTTACGACATAAGCTTTCAACATGATTATGTGTTTTTCAGCGAGTTTTTGATATCCTACTAGTTTTATGTTACCCTTTTTTAATTTTATAATATAAAATATAAGAAAATGAAGTTTTATTATTCATATACATTAACTATATTATATATTTTATGTGCGGCCCAAAACAATTCATCTTCACTCAATGTGGCCCAGGGAAGTCAAATCTTCACCCAATGTGGCCCAGGGTAGTCAAAAGGTTGGACACGCCTGGCATGGGGTAAAACATTATTAAGCATGTGAATTCTGTGTAATTTGCAATGTACTCTAAAATATTGTTAAAATAAAGGTTAATGCAGTTTGTACGATAAATTTTGATTTCTTTGATAAATCAACAGTATAATCTAAGTATTTTTTACAGGTTCAGAATTAGTTTGAAAATCGTCCATATCTTTCAAGAACCAAACAAGTAAGCTGATAAGAGTTTCTTATTTTTCAGGATTCTTCAAGTACTGACGGACCAAATATAAATCATCACCTCGCCAACCACATATAATTCAATGCAAGGACAGTTTGTTAGTTACACATAAAAGACTAAAGGTGTCGACATCAAGGAACAAACTATTCACTTCTGTACAAGCTTTTTCAAGGACAGAAGTAGTCGAACCGTAGAAGAAGCTGTAACAGATTCCATGTGTATTGAACTCTTTCTCTTTTTGGAATTTACTGACAGAAAAAGTGTGCCAACGGCGAAGCATTCTTCCCTTTGGAAAGAATCCAATTTTCTGGTGCTGAGGCCTATGCGCCTCTATGATAAGTATTAGTTTCATCTCTATTTTTCCCTTACAGGGAAAAATTATTGTTCTATGTACGAAACTCAAAACATATTTATTTCATGCGAGGAACGAAAATTAAAGAGAGAATATTAATAAAGCATAACACAGCCTTGAAAAAAAATGTCCTGGAATTAAAACCAGGAGAAGGAGGGATTCAATTTTAAGGGTAGCTGAACAAACTTTTAGGGTAGTTGTTAAAAGAAATATTGAACAGCCACTTTATTAGGAACACTTCGATGTTATGTCCGTAGTTACTCAGATGCAGAAGTCAGTTACTTCTTAGATGCTTTTTAAGAAAATTGTGACTAAAGAGAATTTATATGAAATTCAATAGAAATTCATATAAATTTCAGAAGACAATATATATTTTATTCAATCAAATTTGTTCAAATCTCTACTTTCAACAAGATGAGTTCAGTATTTAAAGAATTATGGAAGCTTAAACGTTTAGAAAGTTCGCTCCGTCTGCAAAAAAAAATATTCAAAATTTGGGAAAATTAACATGATCATTACGCTAACGGCTAAAAATACTCTTACACGTGTCATTAAAGTTTAGTATAACGGTTATTGCTTTGGTTTTGACTTGCTTTTATTAACGTTTTAGAGAAATTATTTAAATTGGCCTTGTTGCTCTTAAATATTCTAATTTGTATAACTCTATAAAATATTGAACGTTTATTGTTGAAAATCGAGATCGAAATAAACTTGATCCAGAGCTTTAAATTATCTTCAGTCACATTATCCCATTAAAAAGATTATAGCCTATTTAAGAAGATACTGACTTCTGTATCTGAGTTACTATTGACAGAACATAGAACTATATTTAATAAAGTTACCGCTGAGTGCATAATATTCTAATATATTTTTAAGGTGTTGGAAATGACTAAATTGATAGCACTGTATAAAGGGTGAATCTGAAAAAGTGGGCAAAACTTTACGGGGTGGTAGAAAGCAGCTATACGAGCAATATTCGTCATAGAATGTATGGGCGGAACGCAAACGGCGAGCCGCTAGGTGGCGGAAAAAGCCTGGTGTGGGAAAATGCCTAGGGTGGCGGGAAATGCCTGGTGTCTTCGCAAATGTGCGTCGATCCCTATCCCGCAGGTGTGAAGCCTGCATTACAGCTGGCGGCAGCTCTTTTGAGCAATTTCTTTGAGCATGTACCTCAATTACATTCCTGTTAATAAAATGTTTTCTGAAGTATCTCCTCTCCTTCTTGTGTTCATTCTTTAAATGTGACAGTGGAAAACTACCTTTTAACTTCTCACCGCTTGCGTTCCGACCATACATTCTATGACGAATATTGTTCGTATAGCTGCGTTCTACCACCCCGTACAGTTTTCCCCACTTTTTCAGATTCACCCTGTATAATTGATTAAAGAGAAAAAGAGTTAACGAGGCGCTAAATTTAGGAAAATTTCGGTTGTAAACAGAGCTAAATAAATTGTTCCATGAAAGGACAAGAAAATTCTCTTCTCAAGAATACCGTTTCAAAGATTTGCTACTACTATTCCTCAATGCTTCCGGGGGGGGGGGGGGGTTATAGATTAAGTGTTATTTGCGTATAAAATGGTGTGTTTTCATGGCATGAAGACGAAATTATTATAGGCAGTTAAAAATAAATTCAATTACAGTGAGAATTTTGTTCTCAAAAAAGATTATTGAATTAGAAAAGTGAGATCGAAGGATATTAAAAAAAGCTTACGTTTGTAAATGTTAAAAAAGATTAATTTTCTTCCTGAATACGTTTGCCATGTCTACTACCTCGACTTATTTTTAAGACAGAAAAATGAAATAAGAAATCATTGTAACTATTATGGATCATGAAATTGCGAATTTTACCTACAATATACTTGATCTAGAACAAATCTCGATTCATCAGTATTATTAAATCTTTATTTGCGTCCAATAGAATAAGGTGAAATTACATTCCTAACCCCTTTTTTAATAGTTGCTAAGAGTGTACAGTCGCTCAAAAATATCCGAACATTACGGTTGATTACAGAATTTAGAAAAAATATCTGGCAGCGATTTTTTTTTAAATTAGTGATCTGGCAACCTTCAAGGTTGCCAGATCACTAATTTCTAAAAAAAAATCGTTGTGAGATATTTTTTTAAGCGACTGTAGGTGGTCATATTATTTTGATACTAGATCGTGTGGGCTCACTCACGGAAATATTGAGCGTGTGCAGTTACCGTAACTGGAGCGTGTACAGTTGCTGTACACGCTCCAGATATTTTTCCTGAATTCTGTAATCACGTGACACGAAGGTTGCCAGATCACTGATTTCTAAAAAAATCGTAGCCAGATATTTTTTCTGAATTCTGTAATTAACCGCAATGTTCGGATATTTTTTTGAGCGACTGTACGCCCTCAGAAGCCGATCAATTCAGCACTCTTGATTTGAGCATTCAAAGAAGATGTCTCTATGCAGTGATCCTCCGCTGGAAAAAGAATTGACACGTCAAAACGCTTTTTCTAATTCCTGTATTTATTGCTGTTGAAACCAACAGAACTGAAATTGACTCAGAAGAATTGAGAAAATACGAGAACACTCATAATATAACTAAAGTTATGAAATCGAGATGTTGTTTTATATGAAACTAGAAATGCGCGAGGTTCAGAATCAAGTCTACCAAAAATTAAGGTCTACCAGAAATTTAACCTTAAGATCTTGCTTTTTTTTAAAATCGATATTCATTTTTGCAAGAGTTTTTTTTGCCATCATAAAAAATATAAGGGGTCATTCAAGTGAAAAGTGGGCAACCTCTATATCTGGGTAATGAACTGCGTAATCGTTTTGCCTTCACAGGGAAACGGCAAACATAGAAAGAACTCATTAACCCCAGAATCAGTGGCAAGTATTGGCTTGAATGTGATCGACGTTGTGTGGATTCCAAGCAAACCCCGATGGAAGCATCCAGAGTTTTACAATGTGCAGTATGCTGATGTTTTTATTGGACTATTAGGGTCAGCTGTTGATTGAAAGTCTGGATTATGGAGATACCAATAACTCGCAACGATATTGAGAAACTGTGGATATTTCAAGGCGGCAATAAAGTTGAAGCGCCCAGGACGTTTGAGTAAAACGGTCGCTTTATTGCATGACATCCTCTTCCTTATTGCCCAAGTAAGAAAAACAACATTGAACAGATGTAGTTGGGAATGCTTGGAATATCTTCCCTGTAGTCCTGGCGTCTCCCCACATTTCACATTTCTGGATCTCTAATAAACACCATGAAAGAAGTTGAAATAGGAAGAAGTGACGAATTTTAAAAGATTAATAAATGATTTTTCGCTTCATTTTCAACTTGTCCATTTTTATTTGAATGGCCTTTATATGTTATTGCTTTGATGCATTTTTAAACTGAATACCATTTTGGAAAAGCAAAAATGAATGGAATATTTTTTAGACAATTTTTGAAACATTTTTTTCTGAGAAATATGCTTATTCCAGATCTCTGGGTAGTCGTTAACTCCAGTTTACGGAATAACTATATTAGACCAATTTCATAAATAATGTCCATTCCCTGCGAAATATCCACTAATAGGTAGTGAGAATAGTAACAGATGATCCATCCATATTTAATTGGAATGCAAATGTTTTCGGAATTCTTATAATATGTATTATTACATTACAAACTATATCATAATTACTGAATTGTGGCTTGGACATCTTTCCAGATGAGGTCACAAAAATTTTATGATCATACCCGTTTAAGCCCTGATTACAAAAAACGATTAGAAAAATTAATCAAATCTTATCGGTTTACCAGCTACACAAGTTATCCTCCTAAATGAATAGTGAACATCTGGTAAAAAATAAGCGATGACATTACACTGGCTTATCAATTGCTTAAATATCCGACCAAAATGGGGGGCGGGGGTGGCTCAGTCGGTAGCGCGCCAGGCTCGTAATCTGTAATTCTCAGGTTCGAGTCCCAGCTGGGTCAGTGTCGAGATTTATCTCCGCAAAACTCCCTGCCCATGGTCAGTAGGGGACATCGATGGACATGGAAAGGCCGCCGTCCGTCCTATGTGACGCTAAGTCGTGGCCCCGTGTGCGTGAGAGCCACACCCTCTGCACGTTAAAGATCACTCTAGATGGCCTTGACGGGAGGCTACCATCTGCCTCCCAACAGCTGTTCCAGTGGGTTCCCTCCCCCAACCTTCTCTGAGCCTTCGGGATCCATGTGACCTGGCCATTTAGCCCATGGTGTGCAAAAAAGTGCCGCTCAGAGGTAAAACAACCCAACCCGACCAAAATGGTTCATAGTGACCACTGTCCAATGTGATATCTCGATTCCTTTACAGGTCAGTCCGATGTGAAAAAAATCCCAGAAAGTGGCAATTTTAATGCATAATTTATACCACTCTTTTAAGAGTGAGATTTTTTAATAAGATATACCTTCTGAGTAAGTGCAATGCAAGATTCCTTTTAGTTTAACTTAGATTCTCAAAAGGGAGCGCATGACTAAAAACTTAATACGCAGCTCAGCATCTTATGTCGGCTACAAAATATATATTACTTTTGTCTACTTTGCGGTTCTCTTCTTCATCAATTCGTAAGTCGACAGAAAATTTTATGGATAGAGAGCGAGATTTATCGTATGAAATCTTATATATGTATATATATAAGTTACACATTGTTTTATACTAAATGTTACTTAATATGTAATATTCACTTTATAAATATTGGGATACATCAGAAGTTAGTTGACTGGAAAACCACCTTCAAAGCTCCATAACTTTCAAAATAAGCTTTTTATGGAAAAATGTCACTGGAGAAAAATCGAAGATCGCCATCAAATTCTGTGTCGAAGTGTTGAATGGCAACTTCGGAAGCTATTCACGAGGCCGTGCAGTGCATGCACCGACAGTCTCCATAAATCAAGGTTTTCTCAAACTTTATGCAGCTGGGGATCAGTTTCTTCGTACCTTTTTATTTATGGTCCAAAATATAAACGTATAAATATATAAAAGGAATAAATTTTGAATCTTTATTTAATCCTATAACAACAAGCCATTTACACTGGTTTCCATAAATTAAGGAAAATTCCCATGTTAAGTCAATGGGAAGCTAACGTCAAAGTTCTGTAACTTCTAAAATAAGTTTTTTTTGTTTTGAAAAATGTGATTTGAAGAAAAAGTACTCGATCAAATAAATCAATATCTCGATTTTTGACAATATTCGTTCAGTATTTAATGAGTATGAAAGTTTAAATATTTAGCGATAACAATGCCAGCCACAAAAATTGACTTCAGAAATTAATTAAAACTTATAAGTATTGTATCAAAGTGTTTAATAAATTTATTTTGTATTTTAGAACTTTGTGTATAAATTATTTCGCTATTCTTCAGTTTTCTATAAGTTTCTTAAGACTGGCATTGCTGTTGTTAAATATTCAAACTTCCATAACTCATTAAATACTGAACGAATATTGTTGAAAATCGAGACGTTGATTTATTTGATTGAGATCTTTATCTGCAATGACATTTTACAAAACAAACAAAACTTATTTTAGAAGTTACAGAGCTTTGACATTAGCTTCCCATTGACTTAACATAGGGAATTTCCTTAATTTACGGAAACCTGTGTATTATGTGTGCACCTTATTGCTTTCAAATAACTAAGACGAAAATTCGAAATGTAATCTGATGGGAAACAGAACTATCTTGTTATTTTCATGAATGTTGCGCGATAATGATGGAATCAGGCGATTATTTGTATATTTTCCAAGAACAGGTATCGGGACGGGGACCACATTTTGGGAAACGATGCCATGAATCATCGGTTGATTGAATCAGTCATGTGTCAGTCATTTAATGATATCATAGGTTATTGGTTAATTGTCAAGGGATTGAGAACTCAATTAACCAATGATATTAAAAAAGTGCGCAGTCCCATTGCTTCAATAACTTTTAAATATTAAGCGAAAGTTGATGGGAATGGAAATTGTTTAGAACTTTGAGTATGACCTCAATTTATCGCCAGTGACATTTTTCAGAACAAAAAATATATTTTTAAAATTAAGAAGATTTTCATGTGGTTTTCCATCCACTATTTTTTTCATATGGATTACCAATCATGTTTTTTTCATGTGGCTTTCCATCCATTTATTTTCATGTGGCTTTCTATCCACTTTTTTTCATGTGGTTTTTCCATTCGCCTTTTCATGTGGCTTTCCATCCACTTTCTTCCATCCACTTTTTCATGTGGCTTTCCATCCACTTTCTTCCATCCACTTTTTCATGTGGCTTTCTAACACTTTTTCATGTTACTTTCCATCCACTTTCTTTCATGTGGCTTTCCATCCACTTTTTCCCCATGTGGCTTACCATTGTTTTTTTCCATGTAGCTTACCATCAACTATTTTTCATGCGGCTTTCTACCGACTTAACATGAAAGTGTCTCAATACTTTTGCGCCATAGTGTATATGTTTATAAATTATTTTATATGTAGAAGTTTCGGATCAGTTATCGATATTTCAGTGATTATAAAACTGAATGTAATTGGCTAATTTTTTGTAACTCACTACGAGAAGCAGTTAGAACCTCTACGAATCAATAAACAGTCGAAATCATCAGAGTTTTTGGATTTGAAATCTCGCATCTCTTTTCCTTTCAAGACGTAATGAGTACTTTACTCTTATTTGGATATTTGAACTCATGAAAATGCTGAATGGGCCGAAGTGTCTGGCTGACGAAGAAATTAGAGAGCGTGCATTCATTGATTTGCTGTAGGCTGAACCGACATTCTTTTTACCGCTTTCTGACATAATCACTGGTGCAAATGGGGTATTGGAAAATAAGCACTGACAAGCAGAGGAGTTAAAAGAAAACAATTCTTTTAAATTCTTAGCAACCTCAATTAAAAAGATTTTGTCCAAGACTGCAGTTGATAGCCTTTCGTATTTTTTATCTCGTCTGAAAATAGCATTTTATACCTTTCTGTTGAACCTAAATCTTCATTAATTAACGACCTTCTGAAGTTAGCTTTGAAGAGAGAGAAACGACTAACATTCCCAACAATAGTAAGAATTTTAATGGAGTCTTTATAACATCGCTTTAATTGTGAGTTTTTTTAATAAAATATCAGTTTTAAGCAATGCAATGTAATATCATTTATCGTTTAAATACACCATCATAACAAATGGTAACGGAACGAGTAAATTAAAATTCTCTTCAAAACGTCCGCTCATCGAGCAATTTATTATTCACCCACGATTCTAATGAATTTCAAAACTACAGAAAGCAGTCAATGAATTCGGAACTATTTTCTCCAAGAGCTGTTTACTGCCTTTACAAAATTGAAAGTGATATCTAATTCTGCATTCTTCTTAATCTAAATTCTGAATGGAGAGACTCGCAAAGTGACCTAATTGCAATATTTTGTAAAAAGAAACACAGAATATAATAAGGTTGCAGTTTAGTCGACAAAAAATGATAATTTATTGTTTAACAAGTTTGCAAAATACTTGATATATATAAATAATAAAAATGCAGTATTTCCAAAATTATTTTGTGAATATTATTAAAACGTATATAGTCTTTATGGGCTGCAAATATAATACGGAATTTGAATGTTCAAGCGATACTTTAGATAAATGGGCCAAATTTGCCCATTGATATTCACTTGCAATTGTGCCACACTGAAGCATAACCTAAGAGCAATAAAATTCTAACTTATGATCCGGCCGACTGACGAGTTTAAAAAACATTTGTAAATAAGTATAGTTTACATATGTAGTATTTATATATATAGCGCATTAATCGAGAAAAAGGAAATCGATTTTAAATTTAATGAAACATTTAGTGGACTGCTCATATAATTCCATAGACGGGCAAACGCTGATGCTCAATTTGCAAAATTACAAACGAGGGATAAAATAAACATCAAATAAAAGCTTGCAATTTAATATATTTTGTTTTATGAAGCAGATATTTTCTTTCCATTTCTATGTTTCCTACTATGAATTCAAATTTTTACAAATCTCATACATATAAAACTGAATTGCAACATCGGAAGAAACTGGTGGAGTTTTCTATAACATAAGTAAAAAAAAATAAAAATTTGATCCATTGTAAACTTTTTCCTCCATATTTTTTAAGTCATACTCAGTAGAATAATAATCATGCAATATTCATCCTGAAATGTCTTGTGATTTCAACCATCTGAGTGTAAGTTTAGAAATTTTCTTTGTTCAAGTATTTTGTAGATCTTGAAAGTTCAGAATATGGGCCTCTAAGCAAAGCAGTGTCTTTAATCACCTTGAATATTTCATCCACTTTCTGCCACTGTCATCTCAAAGAGAAAGTTGAGAATTAGTTAACAACGGAAGAATCACATATTCACTATTTCTTTAATGTTCCTGGCCGACTTAAGTTTATCTTATTACTGTAACGAGAGAGATTTAAAACATAGAGACTGATAATCACGAAGTTTGGAACAAACAATACTGGAGAGTTTGAAAAAGGATGCCAAAAATTAGGAAAAGAATTCTGGAGAGTTTGAAAAAGGATGCCGAAAATTAGGAAAAGAATTCTGGTGAGTTTGAAAAAGGACGACAGAAAATGAGGAAAAACTTCAGTAAAGTTCGAAAAGAAATGCCAGAAAATAAGGAAACAATTCTGGGGAGTGTAGAAAAGGAGGCAAAAATGTTTGGAAACAATTCTGGAGAATTCAAAAAAGGATGGCGGAAATTTTGGAAACAATTCTGAAGAATTTGGAAAAGGATGCCATAAAATAGGGAAAGAATTGTGGGGAATTTGGAAAAGAATGACCGAAAATTTCCAAACAAGTCTCAGAGTTTGGAAACAGATGCCAAAAATTCCGGAAATGTTTTTGAAGGGTTTCCGAAAAAATGATAAAAAAATTGGGGAAGAATTTTGGAAAATTTGGAAAGGAATATTTTGAAAGCATTCTGTAGAATATGGGAAAGGATGCCTGAAAATTGGGAAAGAATTCTGGAAGATTTGGAAAACGGTGTCGCATTTAAAAATTATTTTTGCTAAAGACTGGAAGAATTACATCTGATGTAAAGAGGCCAGAGTTAGAAAGGAATTCTAACGGAGACAGAAAAAGTTAATTAAGAAATTGTGATCTGAAATCTCAGCAAAAAACTAAATTCTTAGACGAAAACAGAATATTAAAAATAACATTTGTTGAATGGAAGAAGATAGCAGAATATGTTAACGAAGGGAAAATATCGACATTGAAGAAGACGAGAAAAGTAGAAATGAGTACCTGAAAAATTCAAATCGATTTCAGAGTTGCAGGTAACACCAAAATTGTAAAAGTGAGCCAGAGAATTATAAATAATGTCAGAGTTGTAAAAGTGAGCCAGAGAGTTATAAATAGTGTCAGAGTTGTAAAGGTGAGGCAGAGAGTTATAAATACCGATAGAATTGTAAACGTGAGGCTTAGAGTTGCAAATACTAAAGCTGAATTTAAAAGTAAATCGGAGAGGGTTCCAAATAACGCCAGAGTTGTAAAAGTTAACCAGATAATAATAATAATAAATATGGTAAGAGTTTCAAAACGAAGACATAGAATTAAGAAAGAACTATAGAGAATTTGGGTGGGAGTACAAAACGTAAATCGTAAGTCAATGAATTGGCTTGAATGGTAAAAGAAAATGTTTCATATTTCCTATAAAACATATACCATTTTAAAAAAGAATTCGACTTCTTCCAGTGCAAAAACTAAATAATTTGCTCACAGAAACACTAATATAGAAGTGCAACGTTTTTGATTCCAATTTTAGTCACCTATTTTTCAGAATAACTGAATAGCCGAGAATCAAGTGAAATTAAACTATTTGAAATGTCTTACACTATATAATATGATGTCGGAAACCATTACCTCTTTTGAAAGCATGTATAACACAACAGCGTTCGAAGGTACCGCGTTGAAATTCACAAAGCCGAGTAATTTCATGACAAATATGTCGTTCGTTTCGACTTAATAATGCAAATAACTGTAAGGGAATGCATTTGACATAATCCTGAGTGTAAAAATCAAAATTTATTCGCAAAATGGAACGGATCTGGAAAAACATTTAAGGGATGGACAGTGGCAGGAATGAACCAGAACGCCCTCGTAATTTTTAATTTTTGTTCCCAGTTGTTCTCTCCAGATAGTGCCATGCATTTATTAACTACCTTCTGGTGGTTTTTATTAAAATATTCTTTGAAAATATGTATGTATAATATGTGGATTGGTGTTTTTCCCCTTCGGTAAGTTTTGTAAATATCTTCAGGGTAAGGAGGAACAGGATCTTTCTCCCTCCACCTAAATATGATTTCGTCAACAAAAGTTAAATAATATGTATAAGGAATCAAGATTAGGTTGTGCTGTAAAATGAGATGCGGCAGAAAAATCAAAATTTTATGACGCATATTTAAATAGTGCCAAAAGAACCAGCCATTGTCTTCTTTTCCCGAAGACGCGTTTTCGCTCTAAAGCGAATGAATATGCAAATTTTCACTTAATTTTTCAAATGTCTCTTTTTTTCACTGATTGTTTACAAAGATAACAAAGTCATTTATGGTGTGGCTGATTTTCGCGGATGCACTCTGTATTTTAAGCCAGTTGTATATACACTATATGATCATATATATATATAATGTAAAGGAAAAAATAAAATACATTTCATGGATAAGAATGTGTTGCTTTTTTATATTCTAATGGGTCTTTTCACACCAAACAAATAATATTTTTTATTCTTTTAATGAAGTGTTATATTAGAAAAAAGTATGTACAGCTCGATTTGAATTCAGAAATGGATGACAAATCTCTACACGAATTTTTTTCAATGGTGTACTTGGGATAATGCAAATAGTTTAAGTACTACGATATTACTCTACTGTTTATACAAATACTATGCAATAACAACTATGCACTACCTATTAAATATTATACTACTATATATACAATAGGGACGGGGGTGTTTCAGTCAGTAGCGTGCCAGGCTCGTAATCTGTAGTTCCCAGGTTCGAGTCCCAGCTGAGCCAACGTTGAGATTTATCTCCAGTAAACTCCGCGCCCTGCCCTCGGCCAGTAAGGGACACCGACGGGCTTGGAAAAGCCGCCGTTCGTCGGATGGGACATTGAGCCGTGGTCTTGTTTGCGGGAGAGCAATGCTCTGCACGTTAAAGAATACACAGGATTGCCTTCATGAGAAGCTACCATTTGTCTCCTAACAGGTGTCCAGTGGGTCCCCTTCCCCCAACTTTCTCTTAGCCCCAGGGTCTTTGTGACTTGACTATTTACCCCATTGAGTGCAAAAAAATTGCGCACAGAGGTCAATGTTTTGCAGTACTGTTAGTTGCTGTCTTTATAGCATTCATCAGAACCTACAATTCTCGTACCCTTAATATAATATTACAATTGAAAAAAAAAAATCATTCCATATTTCGTATCATTTATTAGAACAACATAGTTTACATTCCGTTTTCATAAAAACGAACATCAGAAAGTCCAATCGTAAATATGGAATGCTCGTTTTCGAAGATAAAATTTTTTATAAGTTTCCGACCTTGAGCGTCTTCTAACAGTCGAAATTCACAGTTATGGTCGATTCAGAAAATATGAATACAGCCTTTCCTCGATTAACGATATTTTGTTGTGCGATGTTCCTCTCGTAAGATCCATGCATTTTATTAACAATAGAAATCTCATTTAACAATGTCGGTACAATGACCTTTGGATGTCAATTTCGCCGATTCACTCTAAAGCTTTTGTTTTTGGCCAATTACAGCGTTTTAAAACCTGAACCTCCAGAAGTTATGGAGGAAAGCTCTCCTGCCAAAAGGTTGTTTCTCCAACCTCAACTTCTCCATCAACATTTTTAATCAACAATCTTTTCACTAAAGGGAAGAATTTTGCCAATTTTCCGTATTAATTACAGCATTTATTTAATAATGTTAGCATAATTATTTACTGATATGAAATGAAAAAATGCTCTATATTATAAATTACACTTTTTCCGTGAAAATGTTCAATTTTCTATGGTTTTAATGGATTAAGCCATTAACACGTATTTCATATAGTCTATTAACGATAATTTTGTATTATGATCATTCTCGTGGAAACAATTACGATCTTTAATCGAGACACCATTGTAGTAATATTTCATTTCACATCTACGTATCCAACACAGGTAATATTTTACACTGATCTCTTGAAACAAAAATGTGTTTTTGTCCACACCCTCAGTTGTAAGAGGAAGGAAAGGCTGTCTCTGCATATCTTTGCCTTTGTCAACCATATCCTATCACCCAAATTTCGAACTTCTAACATGAATAGAGTCCGCAGTCAGTAGTGGACACCGCTGATCTTGGAAAGGCCGCCGTACATCGGATAGGGCTTTAAGCCGTGGCCCCGTCTAATGTCGGAGCCATATCCCGTGCACGTTAAAGAACACACGATTACCTTGACGGGAGGCTACCGTCTTCCTCCCAACAGCTGTCCAAGGGGTCACCTGCCCCCAGCCTTCTCTGAGCCCTCGGCCTCCTTGAGGCCTAGTCATGTAGCCCATTGTGTGCAAAAGAGTGCTGCTCAAAGTTAAATTAATCCAACCGAACACTAACAGAGTAAATATAAATTGTTAAGGGATTCCAAATATGTGAAGTATTATATTTTTGGCTGGCCAAATTATTACGAACACTTGCAACTTTCTCAAAGTATCATGAATATTGGCAAGTTTCATGATATTTCGCGAACAGAGTTTCTACGGTTCATCAGCTGAGAAAGTTGATCTCTAGCAGTTCTTCAAAAAACCTTTCGACGAGAACAATATGAAGAGATATGGGAACTTTGATATTTGCGAAGCGTACCATGATGCATAAGACGAAGCGTTAGGAAGGTGTTGGTAATAATTTGACCAGGCAGTGTATCTTATTAATTCTTATTTAAGACAAAAATAATTTTTATGTCTTAAAACAATCCAGTTAAATGTTACAGATGGACAGACAGACGGTAAAGGTAAAACGGTAGTTTGCTTTTTATTTTCTCTTTAAAAAAAAGTTACTAATGCTTAAAAAATTATTCTTTTAGCTGAACTATCGCATCATCCTGGATGGTAATCATAGAGCAATCGGATTAAGTAGATCACTGAAAAAAAAAGCTTAATTGCTACTATGCCACTTTTATTCTGAGTTGGCTCAAGAAGGCCATTTAAAATATTTGGTCCACACTAAATGAATATTTTGGGGTAAGAAGGCATCTAGCCTGTCTTAGAAATTGAACCACAAACATTAAGTGTCAATTAATAAGGACACTTCTCAGGGAAACGAAGCGAGATTTGATTCAACAGTTAGCGCACAGGCTAAAATCTGACGTCCACACACGAGTTCCAACTATGCCGGTGTCGAGATTTTCTCATCTTATTCATACTCTTCCCTCAGTGAAAAGGTGAACAACGATAGTTAGTTAAAACTACGTCCGTCAGAATGTATATTAAGCTGTTGTTCCGTGTACAGGAAGGCCACAACCTGTAAATGTTAAAGAACACTTTGCATGGCTTTTACAGGAGGCTTTTACCTATCTTCAAATAGCTGCCCGGTGGATCACCTTTCTTTTCCTGGGGCAAGAGTTTGGTCCCAGTCGGTAGCGTACCAGGATCGTAATCTGTAGTACCCAGATTGCTGTTTCCAAATATTCCAACTTTGTCCACTGATCTCCGCTAACTCGCACTCTCCCTTCTGTGAAAAATAGGGCACAGATGTGCTTGGAAAGGCCGTGATCCTTATGCAGGAGAGCCGTACGCTGTATACGTTAAAGAATACACTTGACGGGAGACTATCATCAACTCCTAACAACTGTCCAGTGGGTTCCCTTCCACAACCTTTTCTGAGTCTTTGGGATTGTCATAATGACTAAGTAGCCTATCATGGTATGCTTTGGCTATATCTGGAACTTTCAGATCTTCAGTGTTGAAGGTAATTTTCTTAACCTTAGCACAACATTTCTTAAGCTTCAGCTGCAAGACACTTTTGACCAGGTAATGGCCAGACCCAATTTCAGCTCCTCTGTATGATCTGATATTCCTAACTGAACTAGCCCATTTGCTGTTAATTAAAATACAATCTATCATATTCGTGTGCAATCCATCAGTTGAAATCCATGTATATTTATAAATGTCCTGATGTTTGTAGTATGTATTAGCTATTCAAAAACTATTAAGTTTACTTATCTGTAGGAGATGTTCCCTATTGCCATTGGAACTACCAATGCCAAAGGGACCTAAAACTCCTGCCCAAAGGTCAGAGTCAGTACCAGCTTTTGCATTGAAGTCACCTAGCACACGTGAAATATCTCCTTTCTTCACAGAATTCAAAATATCCTGAAGCTGGCTGTAAAACATATCCTTTTCATTCTCAACAGAGTCCTCTGTGGGGGCATAACAACAGATGACATTCAAGTCTTTAATTTTTGTTTTAAATTTTGCTCTAAGAAATCTTTCATTAATGCAGCCATATCCTAGAAGAGCATCACTGGCGTGCCTACTGAGAAGCAAACCTACACCTTTGGAGATGCTTTCTATCCTCCCTCCCCAAAAAGAGAAATTTAAGATTATTTTTAAGTATCTCACCTTTACTTGTCCATCTGATCTCTTGCAAGCCTAGAATATCTAGATTATAGTGCTAGAATTCCTGTGTGAGGACATCAAGAGAATAATTTCTATGTAATGTCCTCAAGTTCCACGATCTTGCAGAGAGAAAATGATTAGTATGATTTTAAAGAAACTAGGTTTATTGAGATAGGTAGGGCCAAAAATATTAAACAGCCCCCTGATAGCAGGCATGGGGCAAAGACCTGTTCCTCCTCCGCTAAAGGCTGAAGTCACCGATGCTGGTAGGAACTTCAGGCACCACCTTTTCAAGTGGACTTTTTCAAGAGCCATATGGCCTGCCTGATCAGAATTATCCACCAGCTGATATAAGGTATCCCATGCCTCTGTTCACTTAGTTCTGGCAACCCAGAAACAAACAGAAAACACAGCGGGAGATTCTCCCTCAACAGAAGCCCACCAATGCAGCAAGTCCAGGATCCATAATAAAGCTCAAATCCATAAACAAGTACAGTCTAGTAGGTATAAATGGTCAGCACCAGGCCCCTATGAAGTTAACCACTCCTTATCAAGGTTGAAAAAAAAGGTGGTCATAGATGACCAGATCAGTAAGTCATACTGAACTGGCAGACCTCCTCTTTTGTTCCTTTCCAAAAAAAGGATATCTCTTTTGAAAGGTACTAATGGCCTGCACCATGAGCAGGCAGAGTCATACATTAGGCGCTAGACCTGGCTGGTTCTGTGCATCATCATTGTACACAGGTCTCCTTCCAATTTATGCCTAGCTATTATTTACAGACATGTTTATTAGTTTTTTTAAAATAAATTTTTATATGTTGCCAGATGCATTTTTTTTACTACACGACTCTAACTCCAACCTTCTCTGAGCCTTCGTGGTCCTTGTGACCTTGGTGTGCAAAAATGTGCTGCTCAGAGGTAAAAACCAACCAATCTATGAAAATAAAACATATAGTCTTTTTTGTTAAATACTTTATTTTCAGAAAAATCCAGAATTAAGACGCTGATTAATTTGACCTGGCCACTTAGCCCAATGTGTGCCAAAACAGTGCCGCTTAGAGGTAAAACAAACCATCGTTTCCGTTCCAAGCTCTGAGCGCTAGGGATCCTTGTAACTTTTAGACTATTGCCTACACAAAAATAGCGTTCAGAGGAAAAAAAAGGAAGTAATCAAACGAAAAGGAAAGAGTATAAAACAGGTATTTTGCAAATTTATATCCAAATGCTACTGCAAGAGACACAAGAAGAAACATTATTCATCAGTTGTATATTCTATCCTTGTCGCAGGAACAAAATTTCCTCACGAAATATTTCTCACTGCACTTGTTCCCTTGACTGTTCTACGTTTCCTGCATCAGAAACTCTCCTTACATTGGTCTTCTTCTTTTAAAGTTGCTTCTGCCTCGCTGCTTTTGTAAGCCACTCACATGCTGCCGACGCGCACTTTCTTATCTGCTTCAATTTCTGTTTTCAAGCTCCAATTTTTTTCTTTTCTCCCTCACGTATCGTTCTCTCTTTCAGCTCCTCGTGATGGTCACTTTTCTTCCTTCCGTCTGTTTTCTTTGCCTCTCCCTCTATCCTCAATGAGCCGCAAGGCTCTCATCCTTTCCCAACACGTGTCTCAACCTTCCTTCCTCCTTTCACTCACGACAGTCTGATAGGTTGTCTTTTGGAACTTATTCTACTCGGTATTGGACGCCTCTTCGATGTTCTCTATCACAGGAGTTAGGGGAGCTTACTGCAGTAAACCTTCTGTCAGGTTTCTCTTAGCTCGCAACTAGTCATCCGCACCGAGTGGCCTTGATTTAAACTCAAGTTTCACCTATAATATTTCGCCTTTTTTTTGGCGTATGTGCTTTTTTTATTTTTTGGAATCAAAGCTGTGGTCAATACATTTTCAGACGCTTAAGATCAAAATTTAGAGAAAGTTCTTTTCCTTTTTTCAAAATTATGAAATCAATTCAGTGTTGGGTTGTTTTACCTCTGAGCGGCACTTTTTTGCACACCATGGGCAGGTCACATGGACCCCGAAGGCTCAGAGAAGGTTGGGACCTACTGGAACAGCTGTTGGAAGACAGATGGTAGCCTCCCGTCAAGGCCATCCAGCGTGTTCTTTAACGTGCGCAGGGTATGGCTCTCCTGCACACTGGGCCACGGATTAACGTCCCATCCGACGGACGGCGGCCTTTCCAAGCCCATCGGTGTCCCCTACTGACCGTGGGCAGGGCGGGAAATTTTGCGGAGATAAATCTCAACGCTGACCCAGCTGGGACTCGAACCTGGGAACTACAGATTATGAGCCTGGCGCGCTACCGACTGAGCCACCCCCACCCAATCAATTCGGGTAATAAATACTTATAAACCTACCGATGTTTTAAAAGATCGAATAAATGTCAATCTTATAAGCCTATTAAATTTTTGTGACATTTCAATATTCTCAGAGTTGGTTTTCAAACTTCTTCCGGGGTTAATAAGATCCCTCCCCCTTTCCGCTCTCATGCATGTTAAAGTCATAAATTTTTTTCTATGAAAAACGACAGATACATATAAAAATATCTCGTGAAATATGTAAATATAAAATTTGACCAATTCATGAGCAACTGATTCTCTCCAGGATAATTTCGCAGATTCCGGGACGTCTTGCATCCCTGTTGAAATCCCAGCCACTATTTACAAATCCTGCGCTATTACACGACTACTATTTAGGATTCAATGTTTAATGTGTCATACGATGGAAAATTTATAGAGGTACATTTCGCTCGTTAAAGAAGGGCGCATTGAACCTCGGGGCCCGGGTCAAAGGTTCCCCTTTGTCCTGTGGTATTTGCAGTTCTGTTACCAAATTTCATGTCCAGATTTTTAACATAAAGAATCATTACAATCAATTCATTTATTCCTAAAATATTCTGATGAAAATGCATGCATAATCAATTTCTAGAAGACTTAAGGCTTAGCTCGCAAGTGTATAATTATAAAACACACAATCCTACCTGGTCTAGTGGGGCGGGGGTGGCTCAGTCGGTAGCGCGCCAGGCTCGTAATTTGTAGTTCCCAGGTTCGAGTCCCAGCTGGGTCAGCGTTGAGATTTATCTGCTCAAAATTCCCCGTCCTGCCCACGGTCAGTAGGGGACACCGATGGGTTTGGAAAGGCCGCCGTCCGTCGGATGGGACGTTAAGCCGTGTGCACGTTAAAGAGCACATACCCTGTGCACGCTAAAGAACACGCTGGATGGCCTTGACGGAAGGCTACCATCTGTCTCCCAACAGCTGTTCCAGTGGGTCCCCTCCCCCAACCTTCTCTGAGCCTTCGGGGTACATGTGACCTGGCCATTTAGCACATTGTGTGGAAAAAAGTGCCGCTCAGAGGTAAAAACGAAAACAACAACCTGGTCTAGTGGTTAAGCATCAGCGAGGCAATGTCCTCGTGTAAATGGTTGTATGAGAAGCCAGGACAAGCCTAGTATAGCTTCTCGGTTATCTCTGTCCTTTGTGTAGGGAAGTACCTCCTTCCTCCAACAAAAATGTCGTAGACCTGGGTGCACTAATAGATAACAGATATATAAACATTTTTGTACAAAAATAGAAATTCAATCTCTGAAATATGTCAAATATAGCAACTTTTACTAGTCAAATACTATTTCAATATAATCAATAGTACATCAGTCGGAATAGCGACTGCTCAATAACCATTGTTTTAATTCTTTAGGGAGTTCTGTGCTGAACAGATTTAAGCCACTACAGTGGTAATATTTATTGTTTGGTTTCGAAATGCGAAACTTCCGAGCCCCTGTAAAATATTTGTTGACTACAGCGCCAGCTGTGTGACCTATAAGAGTTCGAAAACCACGGCGTATTCAAATTCGAACTTCGTTGAAACCGGATTAGCGCAAAGTGATACAGATTTTAGGTGCAGAGGTTGACGTAGAATGCAGGCTGTATATGTACGAGCTAGTGTTTCCAAAGCAACAGTAGTAAAAGATCGCACAAGTTGGGTTGTTGGACTTCTGAGCGACACTTTTTTTGCACACAATGGGTTAACTGGCCAGGCCCACAAGTCCTCCGAGGACTCAGAGAAGGCTGGGAGAAGGGTACCCACTTGAGATCTGTGACTGGAGAGTTCTACGAGGCAGATAGCAGCCTCCCGTTAAGCCTAGCGTGTTCTTCAACGTGTGCAAGGTATGGCTCTCTTGTGCAAGGGGACACTGTTTAACGTCCCATCCAACGAACGTCAGTCTTTCGAACCCACGGGGGTTCCTTAGTGACCGAGGACAGGGCGGGAAGTTTTGGGGAGATAAATCTCAACTCTAGGACAGGTGGGACTTGAACCTGGGAACTGCAGATTGCGAGCCTGACACTCCCGACTGAACCACCCCGCCGCAGATCATGCGGAATCCATCTTCTTCACATCAAGGCCAAACCACTCGAGATGAGTTCGGGCCCGGGCTTTGTAAGGGTCAAAAATCGCAAAAGTCTTCGGGCCCGGGCTTTGTAAGGGTCAAAAATCGCAAAAGTCTTCGGGCCCGGGCTTTGTAAGGGTCAAAAATCGCAAAAGTCTTCGGGCCCGGGCTTTGTAAGGGTCAAAAATCGCAAAAGTCTTCGGGCCCGGGCTTTGTAAGGGTCAAAAATCGCAAAAGACTTCGGGCCTGGGTTTTGTAAGGGTCAAGAAACGCAAAAGACTTCGGGCCCGGGCTTTGTAAGGGTCAAAAATCGCAAAAGACTTCGGGCCCGGATTTTGTAAGGGTCAAAAATCGCAAAAGACTTCGGGCCCGGGCTTTGGAAGGGTCAAAAATCGCAAAAGACTTCAGGCCCGGGCTTTGTAAGGGTCAAAAATCGCAAAAGACTTCGGGCTGAAACTTCTCATTTTTCTCGTAGTTGTGAAAAAAGTGGAAAAAAGAAATCTTTGGATAAAAGTTTCAAACTGTAAATAAGTTTTGAGTGATTAAAAACGAACAGCATTCAGCTTTTGATTTTTATTTAGATCTTTTCTCTGTTTCTTAATTAATCGAATTTAGAGGTGGGGGTGGCTCAGTTAGTAGCGCCTCAGGCTCATAATCTGCAGTTCCCAAGTTCGAGTTTCACCTGGGCCAGTGTTGAGATTTATCTTCGTAAAACCTGCCACCCTCTCCTCTGTCAGCATGGGACACCGATGGGCTTGGAAAGACAGCCGTCGGTTGGATGGAACTTAGTCATAGCCCCGTAACAGAATAGAGAGCTCTATTCTGTTTACGTTAAAGAACACACTGGATATCCTTGATGGAAAAGCTCCATCTGTCTTCCAACAGGTGTATAATGAATCTATTTTCTCAGGGTCTTTGTAATAAGGCCATTTAGCCCATTGTGCAAAAAAAGATGTCGCTCAAAGGTAAAACACCCTAACCGTATCTAGGGTTTATAGTGATGGGCAGGGGTGGCTCAGTCGGTAGCACGCCAGGCTCGTAATCTGTAGTTCCCAGGTTCGAGTCCCAGCTGGGTCAGCGTTAAGATTTATCTCCGCAAATATTCCCCGCCCTGCCCACGGTCAGTAGGGGACACCGATGGGCTTGGAAAGGCCGCCGTCCGTCGGATGGGACGTTAAGCTGTGGCCCCGTGTGCGGGAGAGCCATACCCTGTGCACGTTAAAGAACACGCTGGATGGCCTTGACGGGAGGCTACCATCTGTCTCCCAACAGCTGTTCCAGTGGGTCCCCTCCCCCAACCTTCTATGAGCCTTCGGGGTCCATGTGACCTGGCCATTTAGCCCATGGTGTGCAAAAAAGTGCCGCTCAGAGGTAAAACAACCCAACCCATAGTGATGCTAATAAAGCAATTTATTTCTGATATCCTACATTCAAATAACATTGAAATTTTAATTTCCTCATCAAGCAATTAAAATCGTCTTAAGGTTTGCAACAGCTAAGACTAAAATAAAAATGGTTTAACAGTATGTATCTCTGTAAATATGCTTTACGATTTTTTTTGTAATTGGGCTCAGTAATCATTGAACGCGCAAATTTTGAGCCCGAAGTCATCTCTGACGACCTTATAGAGTGGACGCTGTTGCAATGGAATGAAACAAAGATGCACAATTCCTTTTTGCTATTGGTGGCGAATAGAAAAGTATTACGTTTGCTTTGGGCTAATAGTTACGAGGGGAGGCGAGGGAGGAAAAATGCAATCAAAGGAACAAAAAAAATTAACTCTGTTTATCACATTTTACTTATGACATGTATAGGTATGAAATAATGAGAAAAAAAATTAAATATATTGTTGCGGATCACAAAAATGGATAGCCACTGAGCGTGAGTATTAAAAGCTATATTTCAAAACCAAATTCAATACAAGGTAAATTGTCACAAAGGAAATATGGATGAAGTATCTTATTAACAAATCAACTATTAACATGCACAAGTCATCAATCTTCCTGCATGAGCACACAACATCAGCTCTGTGTATTTTACTAAATACTACCTTTTACTTGATTTACCAGGTCACCCGAAGATCTTCACTCGTAAACCAATTCTCGTCCTGTGCTAATAACTTTTCACACACTAGCCGAACAAAAAGACAGTCCGTGTAGACATTCGAAGTTAGCCATGAAAGTTCCCACTTTTATACTTCCGCGTATACACAACACATCAAGTTACTTCTTGATACTTAACGATAAAAGATCCCACTTTTATCCTTCCGCGTATACACAACACATCAAGTTACTTCTTGATACTTAACGCGCACTGTCTCAGAACAGCCCACCGGCCATTTTCGAACTCTTCGACCGTTACAACACAACGACCGTTAACGCTCCACTGTTCTCAAATTCTCCCAACGTTCTTATTCGTTGGCTGAAACTTTGCTTTCGGTTGCCAGATTCTTCTGTCGTAACACTGCCCCCTTCCTAGGTCTTGTTCGTCCCGAACAATTCTGGATTCCAAAGCTTCTTCAGTTCTTCGATGAAACGGGGCCAAATGATCCACGTGAACCACCTTGCTCTTTGTAGCTGGACGTCGACGAATGCGATATTCCACGTCTGTGTCAAAATGAAAGCGAATCTCATTATGACTTAGATTTCTTTTCTGACTGAAGCCTCGTCCACAAATATAATACGTGCAAGGCCTATAGCCCTTGTGAACACGTTTATGTCTCCGCAGGGAGAAGAATCGACTAAGAGTTTTCGTGCAAAACCTGTAAAAAGTTTTCTTCTTTGTCGAAAGTTTTCTTCTTTGGATTTTTACTTCTATCAACAGTAACAAGGAATGAAAGTCATTAGTGACATAAAATCTAGGGAGGAGTTTCATCCTCCAGTCTGACCCTTTTGTCAGTTGACTTTCACTTAATTCAGAACTGTCGTGATGAACCTTCAGCCATATTTCACCTGATTCAATTTGATCCCCAAGGTGCTTCACAATTATATCAGCTCCATAATTCTTTTTAGCGCTTCGGTCCATCTCCTCCTTCCATACTCTTGCTAGAACTGCAGCTTCTAATCCGACAACCTTACCTGTTTCTCCTGTATAAGTGAAATCAGTGATGTGTCGGGCTGCTAGCAATATTTTTTCTGTTTTACCTTCACATAGCCAGCTGGCAACATCTTCAGATACTCCTTGTTCTATTAACATGTTACGAAACTTGTTCAAAGCATTGCCGTTATGCAGAATCTTGGAGACACGTGATGCTTCATCTACCCTATTATCCACAATGTTCACCAAACGCAGAAGTTCTCCTCCTAACTCTTCGACGAGCTCTTGCAGTTCCAAGGATCCGTTACCAAGGAAACACTGAACAGCTTCCATCACTTCCAGAGAGTTGTCAACAGAGTTTTCAAGAGGTGAATCCATGTTGCTGATAACAGCTGAACTCTTCATTCCACGAGCTTGTGATGCTGCAACCATTTTCTTAACTAAATCAACAGCGTCTTCTGTACTGATGAGATCAATAGCTCCTTTTCCGAATTCAACATCATAAACCAAAGCGCACACTCCTTCAGCCAGCTTTTTGGACACAATTGAGCATCTCATTAGAGGAACGCTATCTACGGTAGCCGTCAGATCCTTGCAGCGGTAAATCTCCTTATCTGTTGGCACCAGCTCCACTGTCTGTCCTACGATGCAGCATCCGACGTCTTCCATCATCTGCTAGATTTTATCTTTAGTGCAGTCGACTGTGAAGCCAGGGATGGATTCCAATTTGTCCAGAGTATATCCCTTCAATTGGAGAGCACGACCGGAGATCATAGGGACCTTGAGACCTAAAGCAGCAAGTGCAGGAGCCAAGACAAGACTCACTTTGTCGCTGACACCTCTTGTGCTGTGTTTATCCACCATCCGATGGCGCCACTCGGGTCTCCAGCAAAACACATGACCCGAGGAGGTCATAGTTGCTGTTTCTTCCGAATTCCCTTTCTTCGAGCTCTCATTGTAATTAACCAGGGAAATATCAGTCATGATTGCCAAATTGTTCATTCTGGAGATCAGCGACGAGTTTTGTAACATATTGTCCACTTTAGAGCTCTTGTAGTCGTGATAAAACTTTTCTATATCCTTATAATCTAAATGGTTATAATGTCCAAATCTGCACATTGACTGTTCAGAAAAGAAATTCAGCGTGGCTACGTTGAAATTATCTGAGGGATTCACTTCTCTCTGATCGTAACTCTGAGGCTTAGTTTCATCCAGAAAGTTAGTCTTTGAAGTACTGTCTCTGCCTGAAGCTCCTCTACTAGCATCACCTGTTACGCTTCTAAGCCATTCTTCGGAATTCTTCTTTCTTAAATCCCCACTTTCTATAAACGATTCAAGTGTGGCTATATGCTTCGGAAAAATCTCTCCGACTTCCCCCTCATTACCACTCGTTACTCTGCCTTTGCGATAATTGTCCATGACGCATTTTGCTGACGGCGAGGAATAGAATACCTTTCGTGTGGATCTCTCTTCAGATCGTGCCAGACTTGTATACCTAGGTATTTTGAAGTGCAAAGCGTACTGTATAGTCTCACAGCACTCTGATTGTTCTTCACAGTTCCTAGACATGTCACCAGCGACATAGACACTCTGCCATGCATCACCAGTAGTTGCGTGGTCAAAGGCATTATCTGTGCTATCTCTACGATTCTCGATTTCCAGAAGCAGATCCACATTTTTATATGTGTTGCCTTTCTCTTTTTCTTTTCCATGTTTACAATCTAACTTAACACTATCAAGATCATCTTTTTCACTGACAAATTCAACATTTAAACTATTGCATTGTCTATTGAGTTCGGTTTTATGATCCTTGAAGTGATCAATAATCTTACCAACTTGAGAAGCCACTTCAGCTCTCATCTCAGTATTTTGTGCGGCCATTTCGGCTTTCAAATCATCTTTTCGAGAAACTATCTCCGTTCTCAACTCATTATTTTGTGCGGCCATTTCGGCTTTCAAATCATCTTTTTGAGAAACTATCTCAGTCCTCAACTCATTATTTCGTGCGGCCATTTCGGCTTTCAAATCATCTATTTTATCGCTTAGGGCGGCCAGATCACCTTTAATATCGGCTTTCAAGTCATTTATCAACTTTACTAATTCATCCATACTTCTAGTTAACGGCATTCAATAAATTATCCCACTTCTGACACCAAATGTTGCGGATCACAAAAATGGATAGCCACTGAGCGTGAGTATTAAAAGCTATATTTCAAAACCAAATTCAAGGTAAATTGTCACAAAGGAAATATGGATGAAGTATCTTATTAACAAATCAACTATTAACATGCACAAGTCATCAATCTTCCTGCATGAGCACACAACATCAGCTCTGTGTATTTTACTAAATACTACCTTTTACTTGATTTACCAGGTCACCCGAAGATCTTCACTCGTAAACCAATTCTCGTCCTGTGCTAATAACTTTTCACACACTAGCCGAACAAAAAGACAGTCCGTGTAGACATTCGAAGTTAGCCATGAAAGTTCCCACTTTTATACTTCCGCGTATACACAACACATCAAGTTACTTCTTGATACTTAACGATAAAAGATCCCACTTTTATCCTTCCGCGTATACACAACACATCAAGTTACTTCTTGATACTTAACGCGCACTGTCTCAGAACAGCCCACCGGCCATTTTCGAATTCTTCGACCGTTACAACACAACGACCGTTAACGCTCCACTGTTCTCAAATTCTCCCAACGTTCTTATTCGTTGGCTGAAACTTTGCTTTCGGTTGCCAGATTCTTCTGTCGTAACAATATTAATATAAAGTTTATTTGAGCGTCAAAACTAAATTGACTTGTCGAAGCAATATGCAAAGGATGGAACTGAATCCCAGGAATCAGATCCTAAAAATTCGGCTTCAATGAAGTTATAACTAGTTACAATTCAGATTTTCGTTTTATTGAAGCACCATTCAATTCAGGGTCAGCGTTGAGATTTATCTCCGCAAAATTTACCCGCCCTGCCCACGGTCAGTAGGGGACACCGATGGGCTTGGAAAGGCCGCCGCCCGTCGGATGGGACGTTAAGCCGTGGCCCCGTGTGCGGGAGAGCCATACCCTGCGCACGTTAAAGAACACGCTGGATGGCCTTGACGGGAGGCTACCATCTGTCTCCCAACAGCTGTTCCAGTGGGTCCCCTCACCCAACCTTCTCTGAGCCTTCGGGGTCCTTGTGGCCTGGCCATTTAGCCCATGGTGTGCAAAAAAGTGCCGTTCAGAGGTAAAACAATCCAATCCAATCCATTAATTCAATTAATCAAGATTAAAAAATTATATTAAAATTATGATATTAAGATATTTTCCGACTTGCACGCGGCGAGGATAAAATTGTGAAAAGGACCGGAATTTGAGAACGACTGGATTAAAGGAAAATGGTTTAATTATCTTTCAACAAAAGAATGTAAAGCGCTAAAAACTAATTTGGGTAAAAGTGATTTGGAAAAAGTGATTTGGCACACTTTGTTTGAGCATGAAGAAAAATTATTCGGACACTTTGTCATGATGACATTAACTATTCAGTTAATCCATCACAAGGTTAATTGCTGTTTAAACAATTTTTTTCGTTCACGTCATTCTGCAACGCTTTGGAATTGCATTAAAGTCCTTCTAAATATGTAACATCATCTCCGTTTCTAGTAGAACTTTAATAGGAAACTTGATCACTAAAATATCCATGTTTTTCTTGCTTCGGAAGAGAAGATCGTACCCTTCCCGTATTTCTCTGTACAGCTGTATTTTCTTATCACTTATGGAATAGCAAGAGTTATTCTGCGTATCCCCTTCGTTTCGATTTGGAATTTTTTTCCCATAATCGGAGGATATATCGGAGAAATAGGCGTATACACCTAAAGACTAAAATTAGACTGTATAATAGTTTGGTTCTTTCTAGGGTTAGTTATGGTAGTGAAACTTGGACACTTTGTAAACAAGATAACAGGAAACTTGATGCTTCTGATTCCAGATGCTTACGCAGCATCTTGGGCATTAGGTGGTTGAACTTTGTAACTAATGATGAGGTTAGGCAAAGGAGTTTGCAACCTCCTTTAAGCTGCATATTGTGCAGAGAGAGACTCCTTTGGTTTGGCCATGTTGCCCGTATGAATAATTATAGATTGGCGAATAGGGTTATGAACAGTGTGCCTAAAGGCCTCAGAAAGAAGGGGAGACCTAGGATGAGGTGGGCGGACAATGTCAAACAGGACCTTGTTAGAATTGGTATGCAGTGGCCAGATGCAGTAGATGTAGCTCAGGATAGACTTGCTTGGAGAACTAAATTGCACGGTCTGGTTGGACCTCCGTAGCCCATGGCTGCTTGAGGATGATGATGATGATGAGATGAATGGGAGGATAGAAATAAAAAACTTATATATGTCTTCTCTGGCTTTTCCTTGGTTTCTAGTGACTTGGCCATTTATCGCATTGTGTGTAAGAAATAGTGCTTAAGTTAAACAACCAAAACAGAGTGATCTGACTCTTTAGTTGCATTCAAAACTACTTCTAATGACTGATCCTATGGTATAACGTCTATCACCATGAATAGATCATCATGAGCAGATAGTTCAACGGTAGAACATTAGACACGTTATCGCGAAAAGTGGTGATAACGTTAGAAAATAATGGTTATGTTGTTTGGAATGCAATTAGAGACTGAACGATCTGGCACTCTTGCAGTTGATTATATGCTTCGATCAGTTTAAGAACACCTTAAGAAACAATTCGAGATGTTTATGCAGTATCTTGGGCACTTGGGGGATGGTACATCTTTGTAAGTAATGAAGTAGTTAGGCAAAGGAGTCGGCAACCTCCTTTCAGCAACATATTGTGCAGAGAGAGACTCCGTTGGTTTAGCCATATTGCCCTATGAATAACAATAGATTAGTAAATAGTGTTATGAACAGTGTGCCTAAAAGCCTCAGAAATAAGGGGTAAACCTAGGATGCGGTGGACAAACAATGTCAAACAGGACCTAGTTAAAATGGTCTACAGTGCCAGATGCAGCACGTGTAGCTCAAGAGAGATGTGTTTGGAGAATGTGATTGGACCTCCGCAGCCCATGGTTGCTTGATAATGAAGATGAAGGAACAGACAATGATTATTGCACATAATATAATACTTTTCGTAACGCTGAAACCTTCTCTGAATGAATTTACCAAAATTTAAACATCATTATCAACTGCTATCCAAGAACACTGGCGTACTCAGAATTTTTTCGAGGAAACAAAATCAAATTCTCTATATATTAAGTTATCTATATATTAAGGAGACTGCAAAAATTTATTGCTATTTCTGGGTTAGGTGAAGCCCGACTATACATTTCGGAGGAATTTCAAAGCTATGAATTCTGAATATTTCTTGAAAGCGTGAAAACATCAAAGCCAGTACTTCCATAAGAAAATACTCATTTGAAATGATAATTTCTTACGAAGCAAAATAAGAAAATCCTCATAAAAGCAACAAACTCTGTGTGTTGCTTCAAAAAACAAACTTTAAAGGTACATCCTAATTAAAATTTAATACTACATGTGACAGAATACTTAAAAAGCTTCTTTATTGTAAAAACAAAATGCCACACTCACGGATTTTCAATGTGGTAGTAGTGCCCAGATGATCAATTCGTAAACAAACGATAAAAAATCAGAGACCAGAAGGAATTAACAGAACGACGAATTTTTGTACAAGACAAACTTTTGAGGAAAAAAATGAGTTTTGCCGATGAATGGAACTCGAACTCAAGCCTCCTAGTTCCATGTCAGGTGTTGTAGACCTAATCTAGAAACTAATAAACTCTCGCCGACCAGTTCGTTTCTCCGCTAATTCCCCATTAGCAAAATCTCCTTAAGCTAACTCGTAAAATTATTGCGAGGAAACGTCACACTTACGAACTGCCAATGAGTTAATGTTCAGATCGCCTGTCCAGTGGATCTCTTTCCTTTGAGACCTTGGGGCCCTTGTGACCTAGACATTTAGCTGATTATGTCAGAAAAGGCCAGCTCAGAAGTAACACAACCCATCTCAGATCGCCATTTCAGAAAAAGAATGATGAAAAGTCAGAGAATTAAGAGACCGATGATCCTTTTCCCGGTAGTAAAAAATTTTCAAGCTAACTTTCATCAGAAAAGGAAATAAAACTTCAACATGCCATTCACAACCGGCGACAGGTTTTTAAGCTCCATTTTCCCCATTAATATTCTGGTGAAGCGATCTTCAAAAGCGACTAACGTTAGATCACATGGAAAGAGACGTGTTTGTAGCTTTTCACCTCACCAAGGCAGAAATTACACAACCTGAGCTTCATGTTCATCGCTGTGGCTCTACGTGACAACACGCGGCCACAAGTGGGAACCTTCCAGCTGTTGCTCCGCTCCGCAGAAATTATCCACTCACCAAATTGTACCTTTCTGCGACCTGTCGTCTACAGGACACCTGCCCTTCGCCCTACAACATTTGACCTCGTGCATCACGTGCGCCGCTCGTGGAACAGCGATCAATTGTTTCTTTCGTCCTTCCCCCCGACGGACGCAGGTGTCATCTGATTGGTTGCCTGTTGTCGTCGTAAGGTTGATGATTGGCTCTGCCTGTAACAGTGGACGAGGAGCGGTGAGAAGTTTTACCAATGGAACAGAGGACAACATAAAGGGATTCATGAGGTGACCACTGAATCATAAATTAATATCGGAAAAAATCCATCCCCCCAACCGTGAAGATGCGAATCCACCGTGAGGTGTTAGCTCGGTTATTTGGCGGAAACCAATCACGAAATAAATTGCTAATGGTTATTTTGCCAATGAGGGTTGATTCAGAAGATCATTATCGGTTCTTCTGACATTTTCGCAACTGCTGAAGTCTGTTCACGGGATATTCAATCTCCGAATCAACACGAGTAACGAATGTGTTTTTCCTTTTCTTACTGGTAATTCCACCCTTTCTAGTTGGGCTTATGGCTCTTCATCTGAAAACTACCCAAGGAAAAGAAAATGTCGTGACTGATTGAGAAGAGGAAAAAAAAGAATTTTTTTTTGCTCATTTTTTCAGCGAACTCAGTGATCTTTCTTGCGTCAAAGGAGCCAATTTCTGTGATGTTTTAAGAATCGTTCAAATACGTCCTAATAATGGAATCTCCAGTTTCAAAGCCTGATGGTGAATTGCGATCTAATTTCCGATCCCATCCAACACCAGAAGGACACACTTTCTTGCCCTTCCTGGAAGGAAGTCTGTGGCAGGCTCCTACCTTGTCTCCACTGCTGATGAGCACAATGGCGAGAGATCCCGGACTACCTCACTTCTGGCATGCTACGTTTCCATGGTTACCCCAGTTTGCATCCCTCTGGGCTTCAGGGACATCCAAGCCAGAAGGAAGTCATCTGACCTCTGCTCCCTCCGCTCCGGATTCATCATCCGAGGGATCCTCTACTCCTCTCTCCGGACCACTTCCTTACAGATCATCAAGAGAGGCTCGAGATGTGTCAGCATCCCCTGTGGCTCATGTCACCCCTACGTCGATGATGGATCCTCTCATCGCTCTCACAGCGATGGAAGGTAAGAAAAGTTGCTTTCTGTGAAACTGAAATCTATTCAATGGATTTTGTGTGAAAAACAAATGCAGCGAAACTTTCCACTGCTGAATTGTTTTATGTATTGAAATGGGTTGGTATGCTCCATGGAGTAGAATGTACAAGCAGAACAGGATTGTTTTACTTCTGAGCAGTACTTTTGTTTGCACACAATGAGCTAAATGGACAGGTTACAAGGACCCCGAGGGATGAGAGTAGACTGAAGGAAGAGGACCCACAAAATCTGTTATGAGAGAGATGGAAGCCTTCCTGCAAGGCAATCCAGTGTGTTCTTTAACGTACATAAGGTGCTCTACTGCACATGGGGCCACGGCTTAACGTTGCTTCCGATGGCCTGGGACCTTTTCATATCTCCGCAAAACTCCCCGTGGTCAGCAGGAGACACCGATGGGCTTGGACAGGCCGCCGTCCGTCGGCTGGGACGTTAAGCCGTGGCTCCGTGTGCGGGAGAGCCATATCCTGTACACGTTAAATAACATGCTGGATGGCCTTGACGGGAGGCTACCATCTGTCTCCCAACAGCTGTTCCAGTGGATCCCCTCCCCCAACCTTCTCTGAGCCTTCGGGGTCCATGTGACCTGGCCATTTAGCCCATGGTGTGCAAAAAAGTGCTGCTCAGAGGTAAAACAACCAACCAACCAACCTTTTCCAATCCACCACTGTTTCCTTTCACATAGAGAGCAGAAGGAGACCTAACGGAGATAAATCTCAAAGCTGGCACACAGTTGAACTTTGGACTGCATATTACGAGCCTGGTGTGCTATCCACTGAGACAACCCCCACCTCTTACAGGTAGGGTTGCAGCCAGAGACGCTCATAATACTCCATGTCAACTACTTGAAAAATGGATATTCACTCTTTTAAAGCTTTCCGATAGGGGTAATTGGTTCTTTAAAATGAGGTGTTTTTATTTTTACTTTTCACAAGGTTGCCTTCAGGGAGGAATTTAAAATAAACCGTAAGTAGAGATACAATGTCACCCGTTTTAAGAGAATGGATAAGATAAGCATACCATATTATTAAGGAATTAATTCAATATTAATATATACATATACATATAAAACATTTCAATGTAGTATTATAATGAAACAATGCCAGTGAATTATTATGGTGCTGCTTTTATTTGAAAGGAGCTGCAATGTTTTTCTCACTTTTTTCATTGAGAAGCGTATTTTGCCCCTTTTAAATTTGTTACCCTTAGACAATGCTTTACCTACCTATCGCCGGCTTGGTTGAATTCGAGCTTCCGCAATACTTAGCAACATGCATTTTTTGTAAACAGGAAACTGAACATAAAAAAGATCCAAATTATGTCCAAACAGATATTAATTATTAACAATATTCTTTCCTTATTTGAAAGAGTTATGAAAACTGAAACATTTAACAGCGTTTTATCCTGAATGCTTTCTCCTGCCTTGGAGAAAACTGAAACATTCGTTGAAGTCTCAAAATATTTTTAATTTAGTGAACAAGTTTTTTATAGGTATTGTTTTCATTGATAATTAACTTTTGGTACAAATTTTTGTGACTGGCAATGTCAACAGTTCTAGCTGCCATACCACTTTTAAATACTGGATGAATATCATTCGTAATAAAGATTCAGTTCTTATCGTTTGTCTGACGTTTTCATAAAAATTTATTGTACCTCTACAATTTTTGAATTTAATTCTTCATTCACATAACGGTGAGATGTCAGACTTTGAATGTCAATTGAGTATAGCATCGGAAATAAATTATTCGAGCATTTAAATCAACTGAAGCTGTAAAGGGAATTACTCACATTTCTTAATACTTGGTCTATCTAAGAATTCAATCACAAGTGATTTCCGAGTGTAGTTTGTAATTTCAAACAAGATGAAGCAGATTATGACTAATTTGTATCATAACAACTTGTTTAGGGACATTTAATGAGGATTATTACAAAGAGTAAGCGTTTTAAACATTCTTCGTGAAAATTCCACAATCATCCAGCCAGTCTCTTTGATGTCCATGTCGTTAAAAATACTATTTTTTATTTTAAATATAATTGCAAATCAATTTTGCATTAGAGTTGTAATTGAAAGTTTCTTAATTAACTTTAAGATGATATAAGTAATTTGAGTGAAATGTTTCAAAATTGTTGCATGACTAGCGATGATTTAGACGATGTAAGCAGTGATATAAAGAAAATATTAAGATAAACATATAGACAGTCTTGCCAAATTCCATAGAGAATTTCCAGTTTTTCAAGAGAAAAATTAAATTCAGACTCCGTACTCTCTAAAATAATTATTTTATTAGAACACGAGACACAAGATAAAAACAAACAAAATTTAATTCAAGATTTGCACGTAGATGAATTCAAAACGTGCTTTTACGAATGATGAAATGACATGTATCATTTCGTCATTCGTAAAACAAAATGACGAAACAAACGTGTGAATATGAAGGTTGGATTAGCTGGAGGACAAAGATAAAACAGATAAGAGTCTAGCAGTGATCTGCATTCACAAGACTACAGCAGTCTGGTCTCAAACTTCGAAATATTCGAGAAGCAAATAATACGTAATCAGCTAAATATTTAGGTGTATGTACCCATAAGAGTTTAAAGTGTCACTTTCGTGTTACAGATATCGTTAACAAGGCCGTTACATAAAATACAGACTGTCCCCTTATGTCCAGGAAATCGACTCTATCAAGATTCGATAAAGCCTTTATTTACAACAAGATTATGAAATCGGTTTTCATGTCTGATGCTCAGAATCAAGATGTAAATCTCAAGCGTAACAAGACGTCCATTCAACAACTTCAAGTTGTTGTTGGGTTGTTTTACCTCTGAGCGGCACTTTTTTGCACACCATGGGCTAAATGGCCAGGCCACATGGACCCCGAAGGCTCAGAGAAGGTTGGGGGAGGGGACCCACTGGAACAGCTGTTGGGAGACAGATGGTAGCCTCCCGTCAAGGCCATCCAGCGTGTTCTTTAACGTGCACAGGGTATGGCTCTCCCATACACGGGGCCACGGCTTAACGTCCCATCCGACGGACAGCGGCCTTTACCAAGCCCATCGGTGTCCCCTACTGACCGTGGGCAGGGCGGGGAATTTTGCGGAGATAAATCTCAACGCTGACCCAGCTGGGACTCGAACCTGGGAACTGCAGATTACGAGCCTGGCGCGCTACCGATTGAGCCACCCCCCGCCCCCAACAACTTCAAGTTTTTTGATGTTGCTATCAGACGTGACCGCTTCCTGGTTTACTCTGAAAAAGATTCGCACAACGTGACCTCAGGGTCAAGACAATAAAAGATAATTTTAAAATGCAGGCCATCAGATTATTTCAGAATGTAGCTTGTCGCTAAAATTCGCTTATCTCCGACATTGCAAATTTTGACGCCTCATCAGCAAAGATCCATTTCTTAACTGGTTGATTGCGTCCAATGTTTTTTTGGGGATTTCACTTCTTGCATTCTTATACGAGTCTTTTTTAATTTATTCTTTGTTACAGTCATCGCTTTTGGCAAAAATATCTCTGAATTAGGTATGGGCTAACCTTTGCCAGGTGGTATATTGATTCATCTTATGATCTATGATTCGAACATTTAATAAAAATCACTCTAATAATTAATACAGTCTTGATTTTCAATAACAATTGTTCAGGATTTAATGAATTATGGAAAATTAATATTGAAAAATATCATCTTTGTGCAGCAAATACACTTCAAAATTCAACACAAAAAATAAGAGTCAATCATTAAATGAATTTCTAGGAAAATACACTTATTTTCGAAAATGGTTTTGCCAAAAGAAAAACACACAAAAACTCAACAAAAAGTATCTTTAATGTGTTAATTCTAATGCGTTGTTTCTAGGCATTCCACTTACTACTGGTATCTGATGGGAACGTGTTATTTTAACGTAGCGTAAGGAAACTCTCTGAAGATGTTAAAACCTCAGCATAAAGGCAAATGAAGGGAATTTTGTCATTCATAACACACCATTCGCTCAGCTGCTGGTACATGTCTCTGAGAACACGAGGGGCGGAGGTGGCTCAGTCGGTAGCGCGCCAGGCTCGTAATCTGTAGTTCCCAGGTTCGAGTCCCAGCTTGGTCAGCGTTGAGATTTATCTCCGCAAAATTCCCCTCCCTGCCCACGGTCAGTAGGGGACACCGATGGGCTTGGAAAGGCCGCCGTCCGTCGGATGGGACGTTAAGCCGTGGCCCCGTGTGTGGAAGAGCCATACCCTGTGCACGTTAAAGAACAGGCTGGATGGCCTTGACGGGAGGCTACCATCTGTCTCCCAACAGCTGTTCCAGTGGGTCCCCTCTCTCAACCTTCTCTGAGCCTTAGGGGTCCATGTGACCTGGCCATTTAGCCCATGGTGTGCAAAAAAAGGTAAAACAATCCAACCTAACTGAGAACACGAAACGCTAGCTTGTGCACCCTGTACATATGGTTTTCCTTCACAACTCTTGCTTATGCAAGATAGCCCACTCAATTTCATTCACGTTTCCGATTCTTTGTTAACACGGAATACTTGTGTTTGGCACATCTTATGATTAATCTAAGACATATTTTTATTTGGAAATTTATTCTTATTTTATGCATACACTCTATAACTAAACGTATACTAGGTTTACATTCTCAAATCTTTTTCTGGAACTCAACAAATGGTATTATGGGAGATATAAAAATTCAATTAGGGGCAGTATGCTCTTAGGTAGCAAATTCTGTAACATATATAATAGGACATATGTACGCACACTTCCAACAATTTTTGTAATATTCAATCATCCATATAGTGGGACATAAGAATATACTATTTGCAGAGGACTTCCGGGTCCCAATTGAGTTAAATAGCCAGATAGCGGGTTTTTGCTTATGGGAAATATTTTCTGATTATTATCGAACCTTTTGCCAAAAAAGGTAGATCTCGGAATTCTTTTAAACTCATCTTTATTTTTTCTATTTAGCAACAACCTAGTGCAGATTCATATTACACGTGTTTGTGTTTCTACTAACGTATTTTCCAACGAGCTAGAGTTGAAGAAATTTGAAGGACACTTTAACCACGCTTTAAATTGCTTAAGCATTGTTTTTCATGCCAAAACAACACACCTTTAATTTTCATTAAACATAACGCCGAAATGAATAATTATTTTCCAAATAATTCGGAAGTCAGGAGACTTCTGAAATTCTTTTTAACCGATAAATATCTTTTATTAAATACAGTATTTTTATGGGATGTCGAAGGTCCGAATAAAACGACTGACTCAGTTTTACTCTGAGGAAAAAAATAATTTTTACCTACCTTAAAATTGAAATCCGCTTTTTGTTTGCATTAAACTCCCTTTGTGAAGGGTTTTTGTTTTTTGCATTTTTCAGTCATTAAAGTTGCAAAGATATAAAATGTGTACAGTCGCTCAAAAAAGTATCCGAACACTATGGTTGATTACAGAATTCAGAAAAAATATCTGGCAACGATTTTTTTAGAAATTAGTGATCTGGCAACCTTCGTGTCACGTGACACGTAGTGTTCGGATACTTTTTTGAGCGACTGTACCACATATTTTGAGCAGGTTTATAAGATTTGAACCTTTTTTAATGGATTTTTTTATCAGTAGAAATGCTGCATTTTCTGTTGGCATATTTATTTTGAAAAATATTTTGTCACTGTTTATGATGTTCTTGTGATGATGATGTGTCTTATACTTGCTAAATTATTAGCGGCGGAGGTGGCCCAATCTCTAGCGTTCCAGGCTCGTAATCTGCAGTGCCCAGATTCGAGTCCCGCCTGAGCCAGTGTTGAGATTTATATTCGCAAAACTCTCCGCCTTGCCTTCTGTCAGTAGGGGACATCGATGGGCTTGGAAAGGCCGCCGTCCATCGGATGGGAGTTAAGCCGTGGCTGTGTGCGGGAGAGCCATATCCTGTGCACGTTAAAGAATATGCTGGATGACATTGACGGGAGGCTACCATCTGCCTCCTAACAGCTGTCCAGTGGGTCCCCTCTCCCCAACCTTCTCTGAGCCTTCGGGGTCCCTGTGACCTGGCAATTTAGCCCATTGTGTGCAAAAAATACCACTCAGAAGTAAAACAACCCAGCCCTGCTAAATTAATCACAACTCAGTCTCTTTTAAAAACTTGCCTTTATTTATATCTTAATACTATTCATGTTTTCATACAAAATGTTTGTATAAAGTTTGAAATACAATTGACAAGGTTATATATGATGCGACATTATAACATCGAGAATTCAAAATCGGGACAAATCAGTTATTTTTCAATATATAACTGGCCTTTCAATATATAACTTTAGCACTAATAAGCAAAACATCATTACTGTTGCTTCATTGTTTAAATGTTGCATAACATCTAGTAGTACCAAAACATAAACCTAATTTTCAATCGTCATGGCTTCATCTTCAGTCGAAAGCGACCAAATGTTCACTTGAAATCACCGCAGTCCGGCCAAGCTAGTAAGCCACAGTTCGCTGCCATGATTATGCTAAAATTAAAATGTGATGCTTTTGTGTTATTACAAAAGAATTTCGAGTACGGCATGTTTTAGTCTTAGTGTGCTAGGACTTAAGGGTTGGGGTTGGGTTGTTTTACCTCTAAGCGGCACTTTTTTGCATACAATGGGCTAAATGGCCAGGTCACATGGACCCCGAAGGCTCAGAGAAGGTTGGGGGAGGGGACCCACTGGAACAGCTGTTGGGAGACAGATGGTAGCCTCCCGTCAAAGTCATTAACAATGTTCTTTAACGTGTACACCTTGGCTTTCCCGCACAGGAATCCACAACTTAATGCCCTATCCGAAGGACGGCGGTCTTTCCAAGCCCATCGGTGTCCCCTACTGACCGTGGGCAGGGCGGGGAATTTTGCGGAGATAAATCTCAACGCTGACCCAGCTGGGACTCGAACCTGGGAACTACAGATTACGAGCCTGGCGCGCTACCGAAAGGACTTAAGTGTGCTGAAATAATTATTATTATTCAAAGTTACAACAAACTGGGAGATTCTTCTTCAGGCTCCCAAATGCAATGAAGAAGAACACAAAAAGACATTTACAAAACAATTAAGTATATCAAAGTAATAAAACAAAGAAAGAAAAAAAATCATAATTTACAAGAAAAGAGTTAAATTCTGTTCCGTAGATTAGTCTCTCTACGAAATGTTTCCAGAATTCCAAAAATCATAATTGTTTTTGAAAGGATAGGAAAATTTAATAGGCTACAAGCGGTGAGTTCAAAAATACCAATGCTTCTAAGATCATGATCATTTTAAGTCTTTCATTTTCACATTTTTTACAGTTGAATAAAATATGATGAATATTTTCTGTTGTATTACAATGAGAACAGTTAGAGGTTGTTGACTTATTAATTCTGAAAAAATAGGGGTTAAGGGAAGGAGTGCGTGCTCTGAGTTTATAAATTCTAGTTAGTAAACTTCTTCATAGTGGGATTTTTTCAATGTATTGAATGTCATTTGAAAGATGAAATCTAAAGTTGTTTTTAATAAATCCATGTGTTTTAAAATATTTATTAGTTAAATTGAATTCTATTTTTCATTATATTTTTGGTGTCTAAAACGAAAGTTGGGTTGGGTTGTTTTACCTCTGAGCGGCACTTTTTTGCACACCATGGGCTAAATGGCCAGGTCACATTGACCCCGAAGGCTGAGAGAAGGTTGAGAGAGGGGACCCACTGGAACAGCTGTTGGGAGACAGATGGTAGCCTCCCGTCAAAGCCATCCAGTGTGTTCTTTAACGTGCACAGGGTATGGCTCTCCTGCACACGGGGCCACGGATTAACGTCCCATCCGACGGACGGCGGCCTTTCCAAGCCCATCGGTGTCTCCTACTGACCGTGGGCAGGGCGGGGGAATTTTTGCGGAGATAAATCTCGACGCTGACCCAGCTGGGACTCGAACCTGGGAACTTCAGATTACGAGCCTGGCGATCTTTTCAGATTGCGAGCCTCAGATTACGAGCCTAGCCCTTCAGATTACGATCCCCGCCCCTATAAAACGAAAGAAAAAGATTGTTAAATTTCATGAAGGTAGGCTTCATTTTTGCCAAGTGAATCAACGTTTTCATTTCCTTGGATTCCAGTGTGTCCTGGAATCCATTGTAGACAAATTTGATTATGAAATTGGGAAAAATTGATGTCCGAAAGGGTTAAAGATTGGTGAATAATTTGTCCATATTCTGTGTAAGAGATGTCTTGAGAGAGAACATTTAGTGCACTTTTGGAATCAGAATAAATTACGAAATTTTTATTTTTGTGGTTAGATGTTCTACTTGTAATATGGGAGTGTCATTTAAACATTTAAATTAAAAGTCCAAATGACTTATTTTTAACTAACGGCAATTTTGATCAGAAACGGGCAAAAAAATTGAAACGAATATACTGATGCATTTGGTCAATTAATGATTAGTGAACTACTGAAACTAACGGTAACGAAATCAAAATGACAGACAGCTTACAAATAACAGAAATTTAATCACTTCTCCTCCAAGTTTCATGTTTTGACAGTTGAATTGTTTTACCTCTGAACGGAACTTTTTTTTGCACACCATGAGCTAAATGGCCAGGTCACAAGAACCCCGAAGGCTCAGAGAAGGTTGGGGGAGGGGACCCACTGTAATAGCTGTTAGGAGACAGATGGTAGCCTCCTGTCAAGACCATCCAGCGTGCTCTTTATCGTTGGGTTGTTTTACCTCTGAAAGGCACTTTTTTGCACACCATGGACTAAATGGCCAGGTCACAAGGACCGCGAAGGCTCAGAAAAGGTTGGGGAGGGGACCCACTGGAACAGCTGTTGGGAGACAGATGGTAGCCTCCCGTCAAGACCATCCAGCGTGCTCTTTATCGTTGGGTTGTTTTACTTCTGAAAGGCACTTTTTTGCACACCATGGACTAAATGGCCAGGTCACAAGGACCGCGAAGGCTCAGAAAAGGTTGGGGAGGGGACCCACTGGAACAGCTGTTGGGAGACAGATGGTAGTCTCCCGTCAAGACCATCCAGCGTGCTCTTTATCGTTGGGTTGTTTTACTTCTGAAAGGCGCGTTTTTGCACACTATGGACTAAATGGCCAGGTCACAAGGACCGCGAAGGCTCAGAAAAGGTTGGGGAGGGGACCCACTGGAACAGCTGTTGGGAGACAGATGGTAGGCTCGCGTTAAGGCCATCCAGCGTGTTATTTAACGTGCGCAGAGTATGGCTCTCCCGCACACAGTGCCACGGCTTAACGATCCATCCGACGGACAGCGGCCTTTCCAAGCCTATCGATGTCCCTTACTGACCGTGGGCAGGGTGAGGAATTTTGAGGAGATAAATCTCAACGCTGACCCAACTGGGACTCGAACCTGGGAACTACAGATTACAAGCCTGGCGCGCTACCGACTGAGCCACCCCCGCCCCGCTCCGCCCCGCATGTTTTGATAGGAAGACAATTTATCTCATACGTAAACAAAAAATACAGAACTGAACTAATATGATGATGGCATTTTTAACCCTTTGGAAGCATAATTCAGAAATAATGATTTATCTCTCTGATTAATTGCCCAGTAGATTTAATAAAATGGTTCTGTGATAGAACATAAATTGAGCTTCTCTCCTAACACACGGAAAGATCATTATGAACCATTGGCTTTTCTGAACCATAGCAACGACGCTTACTCATTCAAACGATAAAGGCATACTCTGGAATTCTACTCTCGCACTCCAGCTTTATTGCTAATGACGTAATTAATGTCTCCCATCATCTGCGACCAACAGCAGGTCATCACCGATCCCATCTCGTTGCCGTTGGGAGGAGAGTCGTTGAAAGATGACCTGCACGAGGGCGGGGGTCAACGCCTGCTCCCATTAACATGTGTACAAAGACTTACAAGATATAATAAATCCGTAGCGTATGCTGATTCAGAAGTTATTAATGGAATAATGCGCTGGAATGTTTCTAACCCATTCTTCCACCAGAGATGACAGTTTCAGATATATAAGAGATTTTGACATTGATTCGAATTCGGCAGGAAATTCAGCCCGATTCCTGCATCTAGAGCAATGGCTCTCGATTGCGGCCAACGGAAAATTTCAAAATATAAATATTACCTTGAATTTTTCTATTCATAAAAAATATTATTTTTCTTTTCCTTATTTTGATACAATTTAATGATAACTGAATTTAAAAGGTGTATTAAAGACGCTTTTCTTTATCATGAGGATTCTTAATATGTTTTATTTCGAGATTTTAGGAAAAAAAAGTTAAATGAAAACAAACGTTAAGGCCATTCTTCGGGCTTTCCATTTTGCTTCCATGTTCTTGTAGTGATGTATGTACAGTCGCTCAAAAAAGTATCCGAACGCTATGGTTGATAACAGAATTCAGAAAAAATATCTGGCAACGATTTGTTTAGAAATTAGTGATCTGGCAACCTCCGTGTCACGTGACACGAAGAATGCCAGATTAAGTTGAACCACGTAATGCCCAAGATACTGAGTAAGCATCTAGAATCAAAAGCATCTAGTTTCCTGTTATCTTGTTTACACAGTGTCCGAGTTTCACCACAGTGTCCAAGTTTCACTACGATAACTAACCCTAGAAAGAACCAAACTATTATACAGTCCAATTTTAGCCTTTATTTGTATGCGCCTATTTATCCACATCCTCCATAGATTCTTAAAAGTCCCGGCAGCAATACCTATTCGTCTGTTAATCTCATGTCGCACCATAAAATAAAAACTCTAAAGTAGCCAGTAGCAAAAGCTGTGCAAGTCCAACCCACACTGTCCAATCTTGTTTTCCAGAAATGTCTATTGTAAAGCGACATCTATCGCCTTAGACCAGGGGGGCTCTTCATCTTTTGCGGGCATTCTTGTCGCAATGTATTAGAAGACTCGAACCTTCATTTATTTTTGTAAAATTGAAATCTTAGGATTAATATTTCTTTAAATCGTTTAAAAAATGAGCATTTCTATTATATATATATATTAGATTAAAAAATATATTTTTTTAAATTCAAGGCAGAATCAAATTGTAAATAACTTATTTTGAGTCCGGAACTCAAACTCTTACTCGAAATGTTCTCCCGCATCACCTGGATCTCATTCCCACATCCTTGGGGATGAGATCCAGGTTAAGATCCCTTGCTTTAGACATTGAAATTAATTTTAATTAATTTTAATAACGCTTTATTTGATATTAGCCGTTCCGTGGCCGAGTGGTTAGCGCGCTTGGCTACTAATCTACGGGACCTGGGTTCGAGCCCCGGGTAAGGCATGGATGTTCGTGTTGTTTTCTGCTGAGGTCCTGCCATCCTCTCAGATCTTCTACTGTGGCATATAAACTGACAGGCTCCTGTCAGGCCTCTGTGGCAAGCAGCTGCTTGAGGGGGTATTTATTTATTTATATTTATTTATTTGATATTGTCATTCCACTTCATTCATAGATTAAATTCTTGGTAACACTTCCAATAACTTCGCTATGTCCTTCTGTATGACGACAGCATACTGAAGCTAATGTGATCTCTTTCTTTACAGATGATACTTCTTATTAGTATTTGATGACTCCTTGGAGCCATGGCTGAAGCGAGGATTTTTTCCTTTTTGTCATTCTGCTGAGGTGTAGGAAGGGGGTTGGCTCAATTGGTAGCTTGCCAAGCTCGCTATCTGCAGTTTCTAGGTTCGACACCCAGTTGTGTCAGCGTTGAGATTTATCAATCGCCACTCTTCCCTCAGTCAGAAAGAGAACACCGATGAGATTACAAACATCGCCGTGGTTCCATATGCACGTTGGACGTGGTTCCATATCGCTATGGAACCACGGCGACGTCGATATGGAACCACGGCGACGTAAACATCGCCGTGGTTCCATATGCACGCCTTGGTTCCATATGCACGTTAAAGAACACTCTGGATGGCTTTGACGGGAGGTTGTGTACCGGTAACAGCTGTCCACTGGAAAGCCTTTCTCCCCCAATGTTTTCTGAGCCATCGGGGTTTTTATGACTTCACCATTTAGCCCATTGTCTGTAAATAAAAGCCTCTCAGAGGGAAAACAATCCAACTCTATTGAGATATCGCCTTCACTTAAAGACCTTCTTTATAGTCAATTAATCTTACAGGCTCTTTTCAGACCTCTATGAGAAGCAGCTACTTGAAGAATAATATTTATTTCATGATTTAGACCACTCTCAGCACTTTATGCGAAATCAAACTGCCTAACACTCTTACAAAGAGTTGCTTCTGTTAAGTTGCTAAGAACAAACTTCAACAACCAATCATGGAATCAAAACGCACGTAACTCACACATCGCGATCCGAGAGCTTTAAAATCTACAAGAAACAGCATAGATTCAAAGTTGTTATCAATTAACTATGATCGCGTATATCCCGTGGGGAAGGCCATTAATTACGCCGTTAGTTGTAAATGAAAGTGACATACTTATATCTCCGGTTAGGGAATGCCAACAACATTTAACTGCTGGTTCCGTATTCCCCAGAGTTTCGAAGCGGTAGTTGGCAGTCATTTGTAGCCGAGGATCTGGCGCCCCCACACGGCGTTTTCCCACGTTGTCTCGCGTGACAAAGGATCGTGGCCCTGCGTGCCCAGCAGGGCGCGTGTCACCTGTAATCACACATGCTATTCCAGCAAGGACTATGCTTTGGTTTGGTGCTTTTTCGCGTTTTTTCCTGTAATATTTTTACATATATATATTTCAGTCCCTATCTTTTCAAACTGGACATTATAAAAGTTGCGTGAAAGGTTCGCTCCTAGGCGGCCATTACATCAGTGCTCTTCATTCTGACGACCCAAACACACTTGGTTATTTCTTCTTGTTCAAGTAAATGAAGTGGACTAGGCTAGCCACCTTATTAGGGAGGCTAAATCCCATGATTATTATAGTAGCTGGGGATCAGCGGAATAAAGAAATATGACAAGATGTCCCTCTTACGGTTGATACAGTCGTGGCACGAAATGTCACGATGGCAACCTGCACCCACGTGCGGGAGCGGTGAAAGTGCTGATGCCCGTCGGTGGGGAGACTTGGAAATGGATTCATTGGTATTCGTTTCAGGTCTTAAACCGTTTCGTTCTTGGTGGCGAATGAAGAACGTGGTTTTCGTGCAGATTCTACCAAAAAATTTACAAACCGTAAAAGGAACTGATTTGTTTCTCTAAACGGAGAGGATAAAGTTTTATTGCTGTTATTTCTCTATTTGGCGACAAATGGGGAGGACATTTCACCATGGAGATAACTTTAAAACATCCACGGGAAAAAATAAAACTAACTAGTCAACGTGATGATGGAAGTAAATCCTTGCGATGGTATGAAGCAGATCATTTGCTGCTGTAAAAAAAAAAAGTATGGTCTGTTTTTAAACTGATTGTATGTTGAGATAAAGAAATGTGTATGGCTGTTGTGAAATAAATCATGCGCCTGGAATATAAAAAAAAAACTCGTGTTTGTTCAAAATATCTCATGTTCTGTTAAAAATAGTTCACGTGCTTAAAAATGCTTTGGACTGTTATGAAATATATTTTGAGATGATATGTAGAAAAGGGCATCGGCTGTTGCTTTTAAGTCGAAAGAAATGCTATTCATTTCATCCTCATCCTCATACAGCCATGGGCTACGGAGGTCCAACCAGACTGTGCAATTTAGTTCTCCAAACACACCTGATCTACATCTGCTGCATCTGGCCACTGCACACCAATTCTAACGAACGTTCTGTTTGATATTGTCTGCCCACCACATCCTAGGACTCTCCCTCTTTCTGAGGCCTTTAGGTACACTGTTCATGATCCTATTCGCTATCTATAATTATCCATAAGGGCTACATGGCCAAACCAACGGAGTCTCTCTCTGCACAATATGCTGTTCAACGGATGTGCGAGAAAAAGAAAAAAATAATTATCTCTCAATGCATCTGCTTGCCACAGAGATCTAACAGTCGAATACACCAATGTATGAATGTAGAGTAAGAACGTAAAACCGGTTGCTACAGTTTTACGCAATGTGCATATGTAGAGTACGAATGGGCGATAGGTTGCTGTAATTTACAAAATTTAGATTTATACGTATTGCGCACGTAACTGGTAATCAAAATGAAAACTCATACTAAGAACGTTAACGCTGACGTTCTCAAACTTTTTGATATTGCAACCGCCTAGAATTGTAAATAAAATAATACTACTCCTAGAATCGTAGATAAAAAATATGCGACTCCTTCACCCTTCCTACAAGGTAGGTTGGGTTGTTTTACCTCTGAGCACTATATGGCCAGGTCACAAGGACCCCGAGGGCTCAGAGAAGGTTAGGGGCAGGGGATCCACTGGACTGTCGTTGGATACAGATGATAGCCTACCGTCAAGACCATCCAGCGGTTCTTTAACGTGCACAGGGTATGGGCTCTCCCGCACATGGAACCCCGGCTTAACGTCCTATCCGACGGACGGCGGTGTTTCCTAGACCATTGGTGTCCCTTGCTGACCGTTGGCAGGGCGGTGAGTTTTCCGGAGTTTCCCAACCCCTTTCAAGTTGCTCGCGACCCACAGTTTGAGAACCATTGCATTAACGTAAACATTTATTGCAGTATATGGTTACAATAGGTTCAGCTTTTCAATTTTCAGTTTATATGCCGTGAATTTCATGTGTTTGTGATATTCAACATTTTCCTTGTGGTGGTTAGCAATAATTACCGATTAACCTCATATATTTCTTTGAGTATTATATTGTTAGTTGATAATACTATGTTTTCCTTATTCTCATTCTCGATCATTCTGCAGCTGATTTTTAAACAATTCTAGCGGATATTATTTTTTCCAGAACACGATTAATATCGTGAAAACTTAGATATGATTTAAATACATTTGGATCTCAGTAGCTAATCGAATAATTAATGAAGACACAAAAGTTCTGATCTTATTAGTAAAAAAACCTTAATTTTAAGAACTGTAAAATAAATTGTAGGTTTTTTTTTATAGCAATGTTTTCTTCTCTTTAATTTTCCTCTCTTTTCTTTCAATTCATCATTTTTTTCAACTTTCATTCCTATTTTATTCCCTATTGTTTTTTGCTTTCTGACTTATTTCTCCTCTCACCAGTTACGAACACTTTCTTCCTTTCTCCTCTTTTACCACTTATTAATTATTTCTTTTTCAGTCCCTTCCCCTTTACCCTTAGGACTTATTTTACTCTAGGTTTTCATCCGTTACTTTTTTTTCTCTCCACTTTCTCTCTCTTCCTATTTAGGAATTTTCTTCTTTCTTAATGTTTGTTTTAATTTTTCCGTCTCCATCTCTGTCTTGTTTTACCTCCTTTTTTTTAAATGTTTTTCATTTTCCCCTCTTTTCCTTTAGAACTTTCGTTCTAGCGATATTTCGGCCCTTACTATTCCCTTCATCCTTCACTTTCTTTAGGGACTTTTCTTCATTCGCCCTTCTTTCATTCTTACCAATTCCCTTTTATTCTTTTTGACTCTATTCTCTTCTATTTCATATTTTCTCCAATATGATCCTTTTTCCTTTTCCCACTTTTGAACTCTGTGGATTCAGAGTCGTATCGTATTTTTCTCTTATTTCTTTCCTTCCCAACTGACTACACAGCCCCATATAATATATGTAATCTCATGCATACATACGTACATATAAAATCCTCATGCAGCCATGAGCTACGGAGGTCCAACCAGACTATGTAATTTTCCTCTCCAGATGAGTCTCTTCTGAGCTGCAGCATTTGGCCACTCTAGGCCAATTCTAGCAAGGTCCTGTTTGACATTGCCCATCGCATCCTAGGTCTTCCCCTTTTTCTGATACCCTAAGGCACACTGTTCATAATCCTCTTTGCCCATCTGCAGCTATGCATACGGGCAACATGGCCAAACCAACGCAGTCTCTCTCTGTACAATATGCTGCTCAAAGGAGGTTGACGACTCCTTCTTCTAACCTCATCATTACTTACAAAGTCAAACCACCTAATGCCCAGGATACTGCGTAAGCATCTAGAATGAAAGGCATCAAGTTTCTTCTTATCCTGCTTACAAAGGGTCCATGTTTCACTACCATAACTAACTCTAGAAAGAATCAAACTATACAATCTAATTTTAGTCTTTAGGTGCACACGCCTATTTTTCCACACTCTCCATAGATCCTTAAAAGTCCCAGCGGCAATCCTTATTCTTCTATTTATCTCATGCGGCACATCACCAGTATCTGTTACATAGCTCCCAGAATAATTAAACTGAGACACTTGCTCAAGAGTGCAGCCATTCAAAGCAAGTGAAGCACCATCTGTCTGACCAATTTTCATCACTTTAGTTTCTTCTATGTTTTTCTCCAAACCTACTCTATTACCATTCTCATGAATAGACTTAATGAAAGAATTCATCCCATCAACATCATTAGCCAACCGGGCCAAATCATCTGCGTAATCTAAATAAGAAATTTTGAAATCTCTAGACCATTTAAGGCCAAAATCTTTCCCTTGCAAAGAATTTCTAACATAATCAATAACCAAGCTAAAGAGAAAAGGAGACAAAATGCACCCTTGTCTAACTCCACTAGCAATGCTAAACTGCAAGATGAACCAACTCTAACTCTAATATTATAGAGAGCTTTCATTACACTAACCAATTTATCAGATATTTCATATGATCTAACAATCAACCACAAATTATGTCGATCAGCAGAATCAAAAACCTTTTTGAATCTATAAAGCTAGTAACCACAGGTCTCTGAAACTCTGAACATTTCTCAAGAATCTGCCTAAGTGAAAATATTTGATTAATGCATCCCTTACCACTTCTGGATCCACACAGTTCATTTGTCCATCAACGAAATTTTTAATTTTATTAAGTATAATTAAACAAAGAACTTTACCTCGTACAGAAAGTAAACTAATTCCCCTATAATTATAACAAGAACTGCGATCAACTTTTTTAAAAATTGGGACAAATGATAGCTCTAGTAAAATCCTTAGAAATACCTTTATCATAAAAAAAATTCAAAATTTCAGTCAGCCATTTGACAACACAAATGTTCCCAGCTGTATGCATTTCAGTGGTGATTTCGTCCACCCCTGGAGATTTATGTAGTTTTAATTTAGAGATTGCCAATGCGACTTCAGAATGTGATATAAGGTCATCATTAAACCACCTAGCCATCACAGAATCCTCACCTTCAACTACCTTGCCATGTTTATCCCTTAATCCCCGTGTACCCTCTGTTTCTTCCCGCATAAAACATTAATAATCTGGTACAACCCCCTGCTGTTGTGTTGTCTGCTTCCTCAGTATTGTCAGCCAAGCTATCAAGCCAAATATTCTTATCAGCTGTTAACTGATCTTTTACACGTTTATTAAGCTCGCTGTAATGCCTTCTGTTAGGACTAGTAGAGTGTTGATTCATATTAATCCTGCATTTCCTTCTTCCAGAAATAAATTCCATAGCCACATCACTCAAATGATTTTGTTTCCTCTGTTCCCTTTTACCCAAAAGAGTACTGTTGGTTTCAAGAGAAGCCTGTTTAAACTGATCCCATTCTTTCTCAACTTCAGCAGTAAGCACACCACGATTGTCATAATGACTAAGTAGCTATCATGGTATGCTTTGGCTACCTTACATAATATTATATATATAATTGTATAATCTCAACAATATATATATAACATATCTAATCCCATATAATATACATATATAATCTCAATAATATAAAGAGCGAAGATGCTCCCTCTTTCTAAGTTACCTAACTTTCTTCCAGCTCTGAATTAAAATGCACGTAACGACCTAAACGAAATTTTATATTCAGTTCCGGCTCAGATGCACACAGAAGTGTCTCTCCATCTACCTTCTTAATATTTAAGTAAAACCTTTCTTGCTGATCCTATCTCCATCATTGTTTTCCTTTCTTTCCAGCCACCCCTGTGATCACTCGCGCATTGGTCTCGAGCCTCCCTCGCCGTCCCCGCAGCGAAAAGCGACCGATTCCGGAAGAGCAGAAGGATGATAAATACTTCGAGAGGCGGAAACGAAACAACATGGCCGCCAAGAAATCGAGAGATGCTCGCAAAGCCCGCGAAGACGAGATCGCCTTAAGAGCGTGCTTCCTGGAGAAAGAAAATGCCATCTTGAGGGCCCAGGTGGCCACGCTGAGAGAAGAGGCTCAGTCACTGCGACAGCTCTTGTTACAGAAAAGACATCCCAGTTGGTGCAAGGCCTAAAGCAAAAAGCTTCGACTCGATGAAAAATAAACCAGGAATAAACTGAATGCAAAATCCATGAATTGTGCAAAGGTTTTAAACCCAATTGCGTTCTCGTTTTAACTTTTACTGACTTTCATTAAACACATAGAAACAACTTGCGAAGACCATTTTTCCGAATAGAGAGTTTAACGTGACTGGCGTCTCTAAGACAAGATCTTTTCTCTTCTGCGAGCTAGAATTACAGCGGTCTCTTCTCAGAGCGAAATTGCAGTCACTTTTTCATCACTGAATTACGACAATTCTTTTGAAAAGGTTTCTTCATAAGTGAACATTGGCGATGCGCTTTTAATTAATTCAACCCTTCCCCCCGAAAAAATATATTCTATACTTCAATTAGCAACATCAGGAGGAGAAAATGAAACTTTGAAGAAACATTTGTCCATAAACTTCTTTCAGCACATTTCTCGTCAACCTTCGTTTCAGTTGTGATTGGTGAAGCAAACTGCAAAATTGTATCAAGATGTAAAAATTTTCTTCTATACGAAAGCTTATTGTATTTTATCTGCGATAAACTACGAAGAAAATTATTTATGTAACAATTTTGAAATATCTTTGTAATTTTATTTGTAACAAAGCGCCCTATTTAAAGAAATCGATTTTTTAAATAATTTTTTTGCCTTACCCTTCAAGTATAGGTTTACTTCTTTATTCCTCAGACTCTGATTTATCTCTTTTTCATTCTCTGAATATCTATTCAGTTCTTAAAATGAAATCAATTCCTTCTCTGTTCTTAGACCTCTGCATCTCTGTTCACTTCGTCAAATGAGAGCAGTTCCTTGCTTATTCATGTATCTCTGTTAACTTCTTAAAACGAGAGCAGTTCCTTATGTTCCTCAGCCTCTGCATTTTTGCTCACTTCGTCAAATGAGAGCAGTTTTTTCTCTGTTCTTAGACCACTGCATCTCTGTTCACTTCGTCAAATGAGAGCAGTTCCTTTTCTTGTTTCTGTATCTCTGTTAGCTTCTTAAAATGAGAGCAGTTCCTTCTCTGTTCCTCCGCCTTTGCATTTTTGCTCACTTCGTCAAATGAGAGCAGTTCCATCTATATTCTTTGGTCTTCCATATCTGTTTTTTTTATTCTCTGACATCTCTCTTTCTTGGTCTTTGACATATCTGTTCGTCGGTTTCTTACATCTTTGTTCTTCATTCTCTGTATCTCTATCTTTCAGTCTCTGACATCTTTGTTCTTTGGTCTTTGATATCTTTGCTCTTCAGTCTCTAATATCCCTTTTCATTAATCTCAATTCTTCTTCAATCTCAGCTAGTAGTTCTTTCACCAAAGTCAATGCCTCTTTCCTTTTACGACTTCAAATGTTTGAAAAATAAACACCCCCTCAAGCAGCTGCTTGCCATAGAGGTCTAACAATAGCCTGTCAGTATAATGCACCACAGAGAAGATCTGTGAGGAAGGCGAGACCTCAGCAGAAAAAGAATCACAAACATCCATGTCTTACCCGGGGCTTTGGTCAGTAGCCAAACGCTAACCATTCGCTCAACAGGGACGGCTTCAAATGTTTATAGTTTCACAATATTTATCATTCTTATTAATTATTATTTTCAATCGTTTTTTCATTCTTGTCTCCATTTTCATCGGTTAGTTGTTTTAGCACTTTTGCAGGTCTTCTGCGGTTCTCCCGTGGAATAGGGAAATAGATTTTTTTATTTATATACATCTCCCTCGCTATCTATTTTTTAACATTCATTGTTCTCAATTTAACCCCACTCATCATTCATTCAATCTCCTATGAAATGCAGCCCCACACTTTAATATTGATAAAAACACTGAATGATGGCATGGAAGGGATATTCCTTTTGATCTCCCGTTGCCTTCAAAATGCTCATGATAATCGATTGGATTGGATTTTTTACCTCTGAGCGGCACTTTTTTGCACACCATGGGCTAAATGGCCAGGTCACATGGACCCCGAAGGCTCAGAGAAGGTTGGGGGAGGGGACCCACTGGAACAGCTGTTGGGAGACAGAAGTTAGCCTCCCGTCAAGGCCATTCTTCAGTGTTCTTGAGCGTGCAGAGGGTATGGCTCTCCCGCATACGGATCACGGCTTAACGTCCCATTCGATGGACGGCGGGCTTTACATCGGTGTCCCCTACTGACTGTGGACAGGGCGGGAAGTTTTGCGGAGATAAATTTCAATGCTGACCCAGCTGGAACTCGAACCTGGGAACTACAGATTACGAGCCTGGCGCGCTACCGACTGAGCCACCCCCGCCCCCACTCTCATGCTAATGAAAAATAGGAATGGAAGGGAGAGGAGGTGAAGAGGGGAGAATAATTATGAATTTTTAGCACAATTCTTCTGATGAACGTTTGATCAGATAATTTTTATTTGTAGCGCAATTAGGTCACAATGACCCCAAAATTCAGATCAAGATTGGAAAAGAAAGTAGATTGGATATCTGTTGTCCATTAAGTCTCATTCAGATCCCGTTTCATTTCATTGTTTTCAGTTAGGTTTAGAATAATCGTTAAGTTTCGGAGAGAGACTTTTTCTATTCCATGATTATGGCTTTTGCTAATTTGGTAAGAAAACAAAAAATAATGGAGAAAATCTGACCACTGGCAAAGCTTGATGACAAAGTAGCAATTTTCACATTTTGAACTTGGACCATAATTTTATGCACTTACAGTTCTTGTCGGCATAAAATAAAGTTTCTTTTAAATCCACGATGAATTGAAAGGAATTAAAGAAAATCTAGAAGCAGAGTTTACAAGGTTTCCGGTTTATACCGAAAACAACCAGAACGCCATGGTGTCGAACCCGAAAAAACTGCAAAATGTGTCTTTCGCTTGAGAGTTCCCAATCCCATCTTTGAAACATTTGGAGTGAAAACTTAAGTTCCCCTGATGTGGACGCAAATAAAGCTGTACATGAAACTTTTCAAAACCTTTTTTATGGCAAAAAGTAACTAATTGACATTTTGCTTTTAATTAACCTCTCTATGTTCATTACAGCAAAAAAAGACCTTTACGAAAAGTGGTGTATAACAAGGAGATGGAGAGGGAATGGTCCTGGCAAAGTTCCAAAGGTGGAAAGAGAAATCAAAATTCCGCTGAAAGAGCGTCATGTAATTTATAAACGATTGCTATGTGAAATATTGGGTTGGGTTGTTTTACCTCTGAGCGGCACTTTTTTTGCACACCATGGGCTAAATGGCCAGGTCACAAGGATCCCGAAGGCTCAGAGAAGGTTGGGGGAGGGGACCCACTGGAACAGCTGTTGGGAGACAGATGGTAGCCTCCCGTCAAGGCCATCCAGCGTGTTCTTTAACGTGCGCAGGGTATGGCTCTCCCGCACACGGGGCCACGGCTTAACGTCCCATCCGACGGACGGCGGCCTTTCCAAGCCCATCGGTGTCCCCTACTGATCGTGGGCAGGGCGGGGAATTTTGCGGAGATAAAACTCAACGCTGACCCAGCTGGGACTCGAACCTGGGAACTACAGATTATGAGCCTGGCGCGCTACCGACTGAGCCACCCCCGCCCCGAAATATTGGGTAAATGGTTTGTTCTGTTACATTGACCTACCAAAATATTAGAGAATTAAATATTATCTGAATGGGAATCTATCTTCTAAGCCCTATAACTTCTAAATTATGCATTTAATGGGGAAATGTGACTGAAGATAAATTAAAGATCATAATCATATCTATTCAAAATCTCTATTTTCGACAATATTTGTTCAGCATTTAAAGAATTAGGGAAGCTGGAATATTTCACAACAGTAATGCCTCATAAGAATTTATTTAAGATATTAATTATAACTTAAATAATAAATATTGCTTCAAACCGTTTAATGAAACAAATATACATTGTAGAAGTTTACATAACGATTATTTCAATCATAGTTATGAATATTTTTTTTGTAAACCAAGACAATTTATTATTAAATATTCCAGTTTCCATAATTCTTTAAAAACTGAACGAATATAGTTGAAAATCGAGATTTAAGTAGATTTCATTATGATCTTTACTTCCAGTTACTTTTTCGATTAAATACATATTTTAGAAGTTATAGAGTTTCGAAGTTAAATTACCACTGACATAATAATGCAAATTCTCTAATATTTTTTCAGGGCAGTGTACGTTAGTTAGTTGGAGTGGGAGGTAACCCTCACATGCAACCTGTGCCATACCGTAGACAGGGATTTAAACCCTCCCACAATCTTGGGAATGTTTTTTGTTAAACAAAATCATTAATCCATCAGTTTACATTTACAAAATATTTTAAAAAAATTCTTGTTAATTCTGGTTATGTCATTAGATGAGATCCCAGCTTTCCCTTGTGAGTTGATTCTGCTCCTCCAAAGACTCTTGGGGAGGGGGTGGCTCAGTCGGTAGCGCGCTAGGCTCGTAATCTGTAGTTCCCAGGTTCGAGTCCCAACTGGGTTAGCGTTGAGATTTATCTCCGCAAAACTCCCCGCCCTGCCCACGGTCAGTAGGGGACACCGATGGGTTTGGAAAGGCCGCCGTCCGTCGGATGGGACGTTAAGCCATGTGCACGTTAAAGAGCACATACCCTGTGCACGTTAAAGAACATGGTGGATGGTCTTGACGGGAGGCTACCATCTGTCTCCCAACAGCTGTTCCAGTAGGTCCCCTCCACCAACCTTCTCTGATCCCTCGGAGTCCTTGTGACCTGGCCATTTAGTCCATGGTGTGCAAAAAAGTGCCGCTCAGAGGTTAAACAACCCAACCCTCCAAACACTCTTCAGGAATTATGAATTCACGAAAGAATTTCTTCTGGAATGCATCGTTTTCATTCATTTAGACAACACGATAAGTCTAAAGCAGTAGAACGAATGCAGAAATTAGTGCCGTCCATCTTCAAACTGATCGTACTTCACAGTAGTCGTCACAAAAAGTATTTTTTGAAATCGATAATGTTGTAAAGCTGTCCAATGTCGTTAACTCACGTGCTATAAAGGTTCAGTCGTCTCTAAAAATAAATAAAGTTGGTGAAAGAAAGTGTAAGTATGGAAAGCAATAAATTATGTGATTATCACCATAATGAGTTTTTCTGAGCGTTGTTCTTATAAAATAACAAATAGTCAATAATAACCAAACAACATTTATTCCCACGTTGAACACAGTTTTATTTTATCACGAATTAGACAATCAGAGCAGGATCTAGATAGATGGGCAAGCAAACTAATGGCAATATAGCTTCAATAAGGTTGAAGGAGAAACTACGACCTATTTTTCAATGGATAATTTTTAATTATTTTAGAAAATGATATGAAATTTAACTAAATTAATCACTAATATCAGAGTTGGAGAGTGGGACGACAGAGTCCAAGTTCGCTCAGGGTGCCTGATATCCAAGTTCGCTCAGGGTGCCTGATATCCAAGTTCGCTCAGGGTGCCAGATATCCAAGTTTGGTCCCGGCGGCAAAACAACTATCACCTGCCCTGGGGGCAAGGATGCCACGGTTCTCCCATTTTAAGAATGTTAATGTAACAGGTTCTGTCGCCAACCTGTCGGAGCTAGGTACTTTTATAGCCGACCGTGTGTGAGAGTTGCAAGTAAAAGGGTACTAGTCTCTACCTTCTGGGGGCGGGGGTGGCTTAGTCGGTAGCGCGCCAGGCTCGTAATCTGTAGTTTCCAGGTTCGAGTCCCAGCTGCGTCAGCGTTGAGATTTATCTCCGCAAAATTCCCCGCCCTGCCCACGGTCAGTAGTGGATACCGATGGGCTTGAAAAGGCAGCCGTCCGTCGGATGGGACGTTAAGCCGTGGCGCCGTGTGCGGGAGAGCCATACCCTGTGCACGTTAAAGAACACGCTGGGTGGCCTTGACGGGAGGCTACCATCTGTCTCCCAACAGCTGTTCTAGTGGGTCCCCTCCCCCAACCTTCTCTGAGCCTTCGGGGTCCATGTGACCTGGCCATTTAGCCCATGGTGTGCAAAAAAGTGTCGCTCAGAGGTAAAACAACCCAACAACTCCGTAAAACCCCTCGCTCTTTGTCAGTAGGGACATCGATCGGCTTCGAAAGGCCGCCGTCTGTTGGATGGGACGTTAAGCCGTGGCTCCCGGTGAGGGAGAGCTATACTCTGTTCACGTTAAAGAACACTCTGGATGGCCTTGACGGGAGGCTACCAACAGTTGCCCAATAGATCGCCTTCCCCTAATCTTCTCTGAGCCTTCGGGACCTTGTGACCTGTCCATTTAACATATTGTGTGCAAAACAAAGTGCCATTCAGAGGTAAAATAACCCACTTATCCTCGCATCTCCCTTACCTTAACATTTTTTTTAAAATCCAGGACTGTACATAACTATATACATATATTCAGTAGATTTAAACACACGCTTGTGAATTTAAACGAAAGATAAATTTCCTGATTTCCGAAAATAACAATATCAGTACTGCGAGAAATTTATTTTACAGGAGGAAGGAATAACAACGGCATTTTTCCGAAAGGAAAAAAAAAAGAGACGATCTCCTTGTTATGTAAGTAGCGGGAAGGGCAAGATTGAAGATTAAATGACTTCTCAGTTATTAGATTCCAGAAAAATTTGAATGAGAACTTCAATTTCACTCCAGTGCTTTTACTGCCAAAAGCGCATTTCCAAAGTTAGGGAGATTTTAATGTGGCTCTTTGTTCATATAATATACTTACAAGTGTTCGGTGACTTTCTGTTGTATTGTTTTAACTCTGAGCAGCACTTTTTATGCACTCAATGGGTTCAATAGACAGTTACGAAGAACCACAAAGCCTCAGAAGAGATTTCGGAAAGGGACCCCCTGGATAACTGTAGGGAGAGAAATGGTGGACTTCCGTCAAGGCTATGTCCTTTAATTTGCATAAGGATCTCTCCTGCACACGGAGCCACGGCTTAACGTCCCACTCGACGAATGGCGGCCGTTTAGCCCATCGCTGTCCCCTTTTTGACTAAGGACAGAGTGTGTATGCTTAAGGGAATCAAATCTCAACGCTGGCACAGGTGAGACTCGAACCCGGAAACTCCAGATTGCGAGCCTGCCGCGATACTCCAACTGTACGAACTCTCTCTCTCCCCCCCACGTCCTCTCTTCCCCAACTGTGACTTTTGGCAATAAAGTGTGGAATCGAAAATTGTTATCTTCGTGAAGTCCAAAATTTCCGTTATAGTAGTAGATCATGTTCTGGCTTACAATTAATTAATGGGATCAAGAGAATTTTTTTTCATCCTTCTAACCGAAATGATTTCTAAATTTAAAGCCAAAGAGCGATAGATCGAACTGACATCTTTAGGTTACGCTTAAAAGACTCTCGAGAATCCGAATTGATCCGAAAGGAACTAAGGAGAAAATATGTACCCTCGCGCATTCATGAAACACACTTGCTACATTTTATCTTGCTGGTATCCAGACTTTTGGTATTGGTTCGATTCACTCTCATCCACTGATTTCTCAGGTCGGTGAGAGTTGGCTCAGTCGGCATCACGCTAGACTCTCAATCTTCACTTCCCAGGTTCGAGTACTAACTGCTTCCGCGTTTAGAAAATCTTGCCCTAATCCCCGTTGTGCTGTAGATGAGAAAGGTAACACCAGTAGGCTTGAAAAATCGCCATCCGTCGGATGGGATGTTAAGCTGTGGCTCCGTGTGCAGGAGAGAGCCATACCCTGTGTACGTTAAGGACGGGAGGCCTCCCTTTGTCTTCTGACAGCATGTGTCCCCCTTCCCTAGTCTCCTCTGAGCCTTCCGGATCCTTGTAACATGGCTATTTAACCCATTGTGTGAAAAAATTGTGTTGCCCAAAAATAGAACAATCCAACCTACTTACGATGCTTTTCTCAGAACGAGTTCTGACTGCAACAAACTCTTACTCCATGCACGTTCACATTTTATCCTCCTTTATCTATACGAAATATTTTGCATCATTTTCGGCCTTACTAAGAAACGAAATTTTAACCACCACCAATCCCACAATTTTTAATCGTTCAGTTATGCAATTTTCCAGAAGAAATATGTTAATTATCTGAACGTAATGTTATGCGTCAGATTTTATGAAATATAATAATGATTTGAAACACACTGATTTTTGGCAATCAGTTTAGTGTACCACCTATACGGTTACATCGCCCTAGTTTTTTTGCATTAACTGTGTCTGCAAATCAAGTTGATTCATTGGCAAAGCATGGATGAAAGTAATTCAGATAATTAGACAGCACTAAGAAGACGCTTCTAAGTCATTGGTTGTTTTTTTAGCAATCAGTCACCCCAACCAATGATCTATAATCAAGCGCTCCCCCTCTACTGGATATGCATTTTTTAAGTTATAAGAAAACTGGAGTATTATTTGTTTTTCTGGCTTCTATTAAGAGTTAAGAGATTAAGAGGGCTTTACATGACAAATGTTTTTAACAAAGTTGCATTTAAATGAATGGAAATTATAATTGGAATCGTGTAAATTTTCCTATTTTGGCGAAGGTTAAGATTTTTCTCTCTGAATATTTCATCTCGTAACTGATGTTTATGGGTAAAATTCCAGGAGACCTAATTGTGTTTAAAGAGTAATAAAAGTTATGTTTGATAGAAATTGTTGTGTGTTAAACGCTTTTGCCTTATTAGCTCCAGAAATTTCACTTTGGCTGCTGGATTTTCAAAGAAAAAGTTTTTAGTATTATTTATAAAATAGCTTAACAAATGAAAACGTTACCTAAAACTGGTATATGTTTTTGTAACAAATAGAATTAATAAAAACGACATTAGAATTAAACGTATTCTAAGAATACGTTTAATTCTAATTTAATAATTCTAATTAAACATATTCTACCATTAGCTAAAAAAACCAGGTTAAATAAGTGAAGTTGAAATGGAATATGTTGCCATTTGTAGTGATTAGGCAAGTGTGAAAAAAACCACCCATCCGCAATTACAACAAGTGAAGTTAGATTGTGCAGTTTTCTAATAGAAATTTGTTTGTGTTTTAAGTAAAGGCTAAGTGTGAATAATAACGAAAAGAATTTTCTTGATATTTGAAGCTCGTCGTAGTAGAAACTTCTTTGGGATTAAAAAGTATAGGAGCGAAATGTTGCAGGGACAAAATCGCTGAGATAAAATGTCAATAGTTTGAAACAACACTGAGACTGTGAGACGACTGAATGAAACGAATCCTTCGCGGGTTGCGTTGGGTTGTTTTACCTCTGAGCGGCACTTTTTTGCACACAATGGGCTAAATGACCAGGTCACATGGACCCCGAAGGCTCAGAGAAGGTTGGGGGAGGGGACCCACTGAAACAGCTGTTGGGAGACAGATGGTAGCCTCCCGTCAAGGCCATCCAGTGTGTTCTTTAACATGCACAGGGTGTGGCTCTCTCTCGCACACGGAGCACGGCTTAACGTCCCATCCGACGGACGGCGGCCTTTCCAAGCCCATCGGTGTCCCCTACTGACCGTGGGCAAGGAGTTTTGCGGAGATAAATCTCAACGCTGACCCAGCTGGGACTCGAACCTGGGAACTACAGATTACGAGCCTGGCGCGTTACCGACTGAGCCACCCCCGCCCCTCCTTCGCGGGATGAAACATTGGAATCCACTTTTTCACATAGCAATGTCGCATCAATCATCTGTTAATCAGCCTATAATCTACTATAGAGACTGCCGAAGCATCAACTGCACAATCTCCCAGTTGCCACTTACGCTGCTCCGCTGGCATTAGTGTCAGATTGATGCTAATAAATTCTCCCTCAAGCAGCTGCTTGCTGTAGAAGTCTGAGAGGAGCCTATCGCTTTAATACCAGATAGAAAGGATCTGTGAGGAAGGCGAGAATCCAACACAGGAAAGAAAAGATTCATACCTCATCCGGGGAGCTCGAACCTTAGTAGTGTCCTGGGGGGGGGGGGCCTCAGTCGGTAGCGCGTCAGGCTCGTAATATGTAGTTCCCAGGTTCGAATTCCAACAGGGTAAGCGTTGAAATTTATCTCCACAAAATTCCCCGCCCGGCCCACGGTCAGTAGGGTACACCGATGAGTTTGGAAAGGCAGCCGTCCGTCGGATGGGACGTTAAGCTGTGGTCCCGTGTGCGAGAGAGGGCCATACGCTGTGCACGTTAAAGAACACGCTGGATGACCTTGACGGGAGGCTGCCATCTGTCTACCAACAGCTGTTCCAGTGGGTCCCCTCCCCCAACCTTCTCTGAGCCTTCGGGGTCCTTGTGACCTGGCCGTTTAGCCCATTATGTGCAAAAAAGTGCCGCTCAGAGATAAAACAACCCAACACTAGTAGTGTCCGATCAGTAGGCAAGGTTGTTCTCAGGTACCGGAAAACTTTTAGTTGGGTTGTTTTTTCTCTGAGCAGCCCTTTTTGCACACAACGGACTAAATAGCCAGGTCACAAGGACCCCGATGACAGAGAAGGTTGGGGAGAGGAGATCCACTAAACAGCTGTTAAGGAGACAGATGAGAGCCTTCCTTTAAGGCACTCCAGCGTGTTCCTTAACGGGCACAGAATATGGTTATCCCGCACACGGGATCACGGCTTAACGGCCCATCGACGGAGGGCGGCCTTTCCAAACCCATTGGTGTCTCCTACTGAACGAGGGCAGGGTAGTTTTATAGAGATAAATCTCAACGCTGGCCCAAGTGGATTCCAACCTGGGAACTGAAAATTAAGAGTATGGCGCGCTACCGACTGAGCCACCCCCGCCCTGGGACAGTTTTAGTACCAGAATATACGAAGTCAAAGACATTAAAATTTAAGTTGTATACATACTTTCAAATTAATCAGCTGAACGGGTGATCAAATTTATTCTTTTTCTGTTACTAATCTGCCAAAAGTAAATGCAAATGAAATACTTATTTGTCACATCCATGAATACGAAGGAAAAAAAAAAAACTTTTCATTCGAGTGAAAGAAACAATTTACTCTTAAGTAGTAATTCCAGCCCCGTAAATAACAAAAACTGAGCAAATAAAATAAGCATGCTGTGATGGCCAATATCCGTAATATTCTTACGATCACGGCAGCTAATGGATTCTTAAATATCACACATCGATCAGATATTAGAGCTTATAAATCTGGTGACTGCATCTGGCCTAACCCGTGGATCCAATCAGAGCTCACGAAATGTCGCGTGAGCTGTTGTTTAGGTTGCCGGCTGCGTAGTGCCGAGAGGAGTCGCGTGCGTCTCGCATTCCGCCAAGAGGGAGCGAATGTGTGTCGAGATGGAATTGTGAAAAGTTTCGGTAACTGTTGTTGCTAATGGTAGAAAGGGATTAGCACACGCACTATAACTTCTCTGTTTTCTACTAACATGAGATCATGGTAGCTTTTAACCATTATTGGGCAAATGTAAGTTGCGAGGCATGCCTACGCACGCATCAGTAGTGCTTGTTTTTTATATGCATCGCAGCGACACGAATTGAAGCCTTGTCGTGATGTGTGCTTAATGGAGTCGCTTTCAGGCTACTCTCTCTTGGTCGTGTGGCCTTTATTAGTCGTGAACTTTTCGTCCGAAATACACCTGGAGTGTGTGTTTAATTATATCTAATTCTTTTGGCAGTAATTGAGGGAGCTTCTAAAGAGCAGGAGAAAAAAAAACAGCGAATGTACGAATCAGAATTAACCTAACAGTTGGCTTTTGTTGATGGCGAAATGTATTCGCTAATGTGTGCATGATAAAGCCGGATTTTTAAGCTTTTAGGTTGTTTAAAACTTCTGGGTTGGGTTGGGTTGTTTTACCTCTGAGCGGCACTTTTTTGCACACCATGGGCTAAATGGCCAGGTCACAAGGACCCCGAAGGCTCAGAGAAGGTTGGGGGAGGGGACCCACTGGAACAGCTGTTGGGAGACAGATGGTAGCCTCCCGTCAAGGCCATCCAGCGTGTTCTTTAATGTGCACAGGGTATGGGTCTCCCGCACACAGGGCCACGGCTTAACGTCCCATCCGACGGACGGCGGCCTTTCCAAGCCCATCGGTGTCCCCTACTGACCGTGGGCAGGGCGGGGAATTTTGCGGAGATAAATCTCAACGCTGACCCAGCTGGGACTCGAACCTGGGAACTACAGATTACGAGCCTGGCGCGCTACCGACTGAGCCACCCCCGCCCCATTAAAACTTCTGAGTTAGTTGTTAGAAATGAAGTGGAAAGGGTTAAATAATCAATGCATTTTATATTAGCTTGTAAATGGGAGATCGACAGACAATTGGAGGAGAGTTCGGTTGGGTTGTTTTACCTCTGGCATTTTTTGCACATAATGGGCTAAATGGCCAGGTTACAATGACCCCGAGGGCTCAGAGAAGGTTGAGGGGAGGGCACTCACTGGACAACAATTAGGAGATAGATGGTAGCCACCCGTCAAAGCCATAAAGCGTGTTCTTTAACGTGCACGGGATATGGCTCTCTAACACACGGCCGCATTCGACGGGCGGCGGCCTTTTCAAGCCCATCGGTGTCCCCTATTGACCTGGACAGGGCGGAGAGTTTTGCGGAGAAATGGAAGGAGAGTTGTGTGCCTCTTATATGTGATGATGAATAGAACGGGACATGTAATAACATCCAAAATCTTTGTTGTGTACAAGCACAGTGCACAAAACAGAAAATAGTGGGCAAAATTAATAACGCAGTAAACATTGGTATTTTTTTTTTGAAATCTAGAATAATAATTGCTTCTCATATGATTCCCCGCCCTGCCCACGGTCAGTAGGGGACACCGATGGGCTTGGAAAGGCCGTCGTCCGTCGGATGGGACGTTAAGCCGTGGCCCCGTGTGCGGGAGAGTCATACCCTGTGCACGTTAAAGAACACGATGGATGGCCTTGACGGGAGACTACCATCTGTCTCCCAACAGCTGTTCAAGTGGGTCCCCTCCCCCAACTTTCTCTGAGCCTTCGGGGTCCGTGTGACCTGGCCATTTAGCCCATTGTGTGCAAAAAAGTGCCGCTCAGAGGTAAAACAACCCAACCCAACTTCTCATATGTTTGTAACATATTCGAAAAAAAAAAAAACGCAAACATCTAGGGTGGCTAGATTAACAGAAAAAGATCCGGGGACTTTTGAAAATTCAGACGCGTGCTATAACTAGGGTGACCAGACGCCCCTAATTTTCAGCGACGTCTGGTCAACCTAGTTTGACAGCTTGCAATTGTCAACCTTCCATTTAAAAATTATAGCCTCAATTTTTCAGTCACTTGGCATTACCGACGATAATTTTCGATGTAAAGGTTTTGTCACTATTATTGTATTAGTAGATGATCTGCTCAAGACGTACAGTCGCTCAAAAAAACATCCGAACACTATGGTTGATTACAGAATTCAGAAAAATATCTGGCAACGATTTTTTTAGAAATTAGTGATCTGGCAATTCGTGTCACGTGACACGAAAGTTGTCAGATCACTAATTTCTAAAAAAATCGTTGCCCGATATTTTTTCTGAATTTTGCAATCAGTCATAGTGTTCGGATATTTTTTGAGCGATTGTACAGTTAATTTACTCTTTTAAATAATATCTAAAATTGAAATCCGGGGATACTTTCAGGGATTCGTCAGGGAAAGAGCTTTTCATCCAGGGACTGTCCTCGGAAAACGGCGACTTCAGTCCCCCTAAAACAACCCACTTTTTATCTTTACACGACAGCTGAACTTATGGAGGAACGGTAACAACTGGAACGAAGGCGAGAAAATATTAAACACATACATATTAAAGATATTTTTCGAGAATTTTTTTCTAAATACCACAAAAATGAAGGGAAAAATTCTTATATCAGAAAGGTATCCCGGCTCATCGAGTCAGCTACGAAAGAGCGTCACTTCTATTTTTTTAACAAAGAGTTCAGAATTTTTTTTAGATAAATTTCCTAGAATACTTTTAATTATATTTAATGTCGAACCAAAATGGGAAAATTTACATGTTTCCAATAATAAATTTCTTTCATTTCAACACGACATTTGTTCACTAATCCTTTATCAAGTAAAGCCTTCATAATACAAGCTGAAAAAACAATCTTCCACTTATAACGTTAAAAAAAATAATTAAAATATTTAACACACTGGTTCAATTACTAAATTATTAATACCAGGGCCGGATATAGGAGGGAAGACAAGGAGCAATGCCCCCTCACTTTTGAGGATGTTAGTAAGGATAATGGAGGGTTTCATCCCAAATCCTTTTCCAAACATTGGAATGTATTTTTTCATTCAAATGCCCATGCCTTTCCTGCACTTCGAGTCAAGACTTAACGTCCATTCTAATGGACTGTCAATTGTCAATTGTCTTTCAATTCTTCAATTGTCTTTCAATTCGTCAATTGTCTTTCTAAACGGAAGGCAGAACCGAGGTTTGCGAAGATTTTTTCTTAACAGTCATAATTATCAAGTATTGATATTTTTTTATTACTCACACATTAATTAACTTTGTTTAGATTCATTCACTATTTTAGAATGATTGCCTCACTTCGTAATCAACTACGAAAATAAACGTTAAAGAAAAAAAAAAACCTTTTGGGAAAATCTTTTTAATTCTGAAAGCCTTCAGTGCAGAGAAAGCAAAAAAAAAAATCAAATAAATAAAGAAAAACATAATTTTTTTGGTTTTAATTTAAATATTTTAATACGTTTTCAGAAATTAAAAATAAGCACCATTTAGCCTTTGATTTTTATCTCGTTTTAGAAACAACTTAATGGGTATTGATGAAAATGGTATTGATGAAATATTCCGATATGCACTTTCCGCATCTCTCTGAAGCTATAATTGGCCCTCTAGCGGTAGGAAAAATTTGAAAATTCGAAAATTTCAAATGAATATTGCAAATGATGTATTTATGCTAGAAATTTATTATTTTGGTGGTTGAATGTGAAGATTATGCAGTTTGCATTGGCAACAATCAGTTGAACCTCTTACTCCCAGTAGAGTAGGAAAGCGCATTTTTTGTTTTATTAAAAAAATTAATAATAATTAATTAATAATGTTATTATTTGCATTCCTCCCCCATCATCCATTAGTCTTAATTGAAACTTTTAAGGAGTAAAAAATAGATAAACGAAAAATTTCATTTTTCTTTTTTAAAAAGGAGATTCCCATATGCGCTAGAGGCGACATAGGTTCTTTTAGTTTCTATGTATTCTTTCTTACTAATGAATCGATTTTAAGATTAATAAAAATTTTACTCAAAAATTTTAGTTTTTTTAAGAAATTTTTTATAGTACTTTTCGTTTTAATTAATGTTAAGATTTCAATGTGGTCTTTAATTATATTGTATTAAAGTTTATTATTATTATTAATTTTTAACCTATAATGCTAAGAATAAAAAAATGCTTTCGTGTTATGCATTTCTGTATACACATTTTACGAGGTAAAAGAGATGTTTTTTTTCCTTTCGTAATGGAGGTCCTTGGAAGTACGGGGTCATTATCTATCGCAAAGGTTCGGGTCCAGGCTGGCCAAGATTAAATAATTTCAGACTTGGAGTTTAAAATTTGAGTTTAGATCCATCTTTAGTCACAAAACTCCAACCAGTCTCTCTAATAGAGAGCCATCGTTCTTTTATTAAACTTCTCAGGTATTGCATGAATTCTAAAAAGAAAAGAATTTTTGAAATTCTGAACTTTTCTTAAGAATCCTCCTGAGTTAAGAATTTGGTTTATATAACGCTATCGTTTCTGAACCCAAACTCTTCAACTCGAAGTTGCTCATCAACCAAACTCTTTGCTTAATTGCTTTTAATATAGTCAAATAACTTTGAACTCTGTGTTTTAGCTCGTTTGATAAAAGAGCTAGGGTTTCCACTTTGTCTGTCTGTAAATATTCAACTTTCTTTTACTTTTTACTGTAAATTAATTGTAAATAGCGTGCATTCATTTACATATATATTATACATATGAAAAAAAATACATAAAAACAAATGAGTAAAAAATAAACGAAATAAAACACAAAAGAAAGGGGAAAAATAGTTTTCGAATCTTGTCACCAAGAGTCAACTATCTGTCCCTCGAGGAATCAAAAGAGTTTCTCACGAGGGGCATTCAAAAATTCTTCACATTCATCTGCAGAACAGAAATCATTGCACTTAACAAAACTTTTACTTTCTTTCAGAAGTGCTCCCTCCAGTATCTATGCAAAGTTACAGACGTTCAGGCCAATTCTGGAATGCTTGGTAGTACTCCTGTTGGGGGAATACTCCACAATTCTGAATGAAGGCATTTTGCAAGGTCTTGCACCCTTGAAAAAAGCTTTCCAGCAAGTTCCTGTTTTTTAGGAACAGTCAAAAACTGCACGGTGCAAGATCGCGTGAATATGCGGATGGGGTAGCCGTTTGATTTATTCCTGCTTCAGATAGGTCATAACTTGTTGGGTTTTGTGCGCACTGTATTTGTCACGAAGAAGGAGAAACCTTGACACGTCTGTTATTAGACGCTGCTCCTTCATCTCCTTAACCATTTTGGGCAAAACAATGTTAGTGTAGTATTTGTATTTATAGGCATTTTTTCAGGTAAGATGTCCGTGGCTACAACTCCTTGGGAATTGAAAAAGATTTGTGAACATCTTCCTTGAGCGACAATCTTGTCGGAGTTTCATCTTTCGGAACCCAAACATAATTGTCGATCTTTCTGAGAGTTGTATAGTAATAATAATAATCTTTATTCATATTCACGTTAATTATACAAAAGTCTAAACAAATGACCCGCAAAGCATCTGCTTATCTGCAGGAGAGAAGAATAATAACATTTACATGAAAATACATAGATATAGTTTAAAACAATGTCATCGAATACTAAATTATATAAAATTTCAGTTGAAGCTCCATTGTGGTGGTTCAAATTTTGATATTAATTTTAGTGCCTAGAAGAAAAGTTTTAGTCTTAAATTTGATTTCTTTAAGCTTGTTTAATAAAATAATTTCCCTTGGTAATTCCCAGACGTAAGGTACTGTATATGCCTTTGTACATTTCCCGTAATTGTTTAGTATTTTTGAGGTTGGAAATAATTTTTGGATTGTAACCTTGTGTTTTTCCCATGAGAGATTTTAGATTTAAATTGATTGTCAAAAAATATTTTAAAATGATTCTGTATTTGTAAAGGCTGTGAAAAGAAAGTATTTTAAGATAATTTAGTCTTTCTTCACTATGATGAAACGAATTTCTTCACTTGTATGGGATTATATTTTTAGCAATGGATGATTGAATAGTTTCTATTTCCTTTATATTTGTGAGGTTAGTTGCGCCGTATATTATCAACCCATAAGTCAGTGTCTCGCAAACTGTGTGCCGCGAGAGATTTTCGAATTGACACTAGATATTCCAAAGATTTCATTTTGACTTGACTTGTGTTATCGACGTGCTTTAATATCGACGTGCTATCGACATGCTTTAACAAAAATCTTTCAGATTTTATCAACTGGGATCTTGTAAGTATTTATCAAGCTTTTTCCAAATTTTGGTATTAATTTTTGATTATTTCAAGCCATAGAATGGACAAATATTTAAAACAAACACTGAGTTACGAATTAAAGAACGAGAACAAATCTTCAAGTAAAACCAGGCTGATGACTTCAACAAAGCGCAAATATAATGACGATTATATAGAGTTTGCTTTTATTCTTTTTTAGGTGTGCCGCGGAAAAAAAAAATTAGATTTAGGTACTGCAGAGTAAAAAAGTTTGCGAGACTGCCATAAGTCAATATAGATTCACAGATAGCTTTGTAAACCAAAATACATATGTGTGTGCTTCCAGCAAACTGTAGTTTGTAAAGATCCACATGATGCAATTTCCTTGCTAACTTTTGAATATGTGTATTCCATCGTAGGTTGTATCCATGTAAAGTCCAAGATATTTATGACACTGAACACGCTCAATAACATCACAGTCGCAGCAGTGAGGGTCATGGGTTGGGTTGTTTTATCTCTGAGCGGCACTTTTTTTGCACATAATGGGCTAAATGGCCAGGTCACAAGGACCCCGAAGGCTCAGAGAAGGTTGGGGGAGGGGACCCACTGAAACAGCTATTGGGAGACAGATGGTAGCCTCCGTCAACGCCATCCAGAGTGCTCTTTAATGTGCACAGGGTATGGCTCTCTCCCGCACACGGGGCCACGGCTTAACGTCCGATCCGACGGACGGCGGCCTTTCCAAGCCCATCGGTGTCCCCTACTGACGGTGGGCAGGGCGGGGAATATTTGCGGAGATAAATCTTAACGCTGACCCAGCTGGGACTCGAACCTGGGAACTACAGATTACGAGCCTGGCGTGCTACCGACTGAGCCACCCCCGCTCATGTCAGGGTCATGAGTGTTAGGTTTTATATTTATTAGGTTACAGCGCCTCTCCTTTATTTATTCTATTCTTGGTTCGTCTCCGATGTACTTTTGGTTCGTGTGCACGGCGACCAGTTCAGGTTCTGAGACCAGTTAATAATTTTAAAATCATCCTGTGTATCTCGGATTGCTTTTCCTATATTGTGATTCACGTTAATCAAGGCGGACTCATCATCAGCATATATATATAAGGAGAGCCCTTCAATGTAAGATTTGTTAGATCATTTATATAAATAATGAATAAGAGCGGACATAAAAATGAACCTTGTGGGACACCAGTGTACACTGTTCTCTTCTCACAAACCTACCGGAAAGTTTCCTTCCCTAAAAAAACGCCATTAATTTTAGTAACATGCACTCTGTTTTTCAAATAATTTTCAAACCGTTTAGTAATGTTATTTTTTTTCAAGAAATTGATTAGAATATTAGCTACATATATTTCAAGGATTTTGTGGAGAACAGGTAAGATGGCAAAGTTCCACTTTTGTAAATTGGCCTTAAAATAGCAATTTTATGTTTATTAGGGATTTTTTTTGTAGATATGACTTTACTGATAAAGTTCGTCTCGAGATCATCTAAGGAGTTTTTGTATGCTTTAATGTGCTTCACGTGTACCTGATCGTATCCACATGATTTCTTTCATTTAAGGCACTTAAAATTTTCAAAGTTTCTTGTTTTGAGATTGGAGGTATAAAAATTGAGAGAATAGAAGGCTGGATATATTTAGGAATTGTAGAGAGATTATTTATACGGTTATCGTCTCTAAGATTGATAATATGGGGCGTATTTGGGGATTTCCGGTTTTTCTGCGGGGTCACTTCCGGTGTGTGGCATATGGGGGTCTCGTTGACCTCTACCGTCGGGGTCACTTCCGGATCTCTTGGGAGAATTAGGGGGGCCTGGGAGAGCGTTTTTAGAGGTAAATAATGTCTGCAAAGGTGTTGCTAAATTTCTCTGCTGCTCGAGTTTCAGACATACCTAGTGGCAATATTCTTCATGATAAAATCGTCTCATCACCTGTGACAATGCCTATTAACCGTTTGGGGCCACTAGGTTCAAATATTTGCCGCACTAATTACACGACTCGACCCTACGCCCTTTTTTGCTGTTCTTTCAGTTTGTGGGTACCCATTTGGCACAGATCTTTCGGAACTTTAAATGTTGATGAATAATTGTTTCCACACACTGTTAATCGATACATTGACATTTAAACTTATTTCCTGAAAGGTGATATGTGGGTTTTCCTTAATGAGTTCATGAAGAGCAGCGATGGTTCTCTCGTTCGCGGCCTCCTTCGGTCTTCTTGCACGAGGGAGGTCACGAGATGGAGTGAATTTTCACATCCATCCCGTAATAGTGCCATAGGAACAGGCATGATATCCATATACTTGTGACAGATCAGCATGAATTTTTGTCGCGTCGTCCACAAGCTGCATCCTCGTGAAAATGTAAAATGCAACAGTGCACAGATTTCTCAGACCGAACTTTACGCGTCGCCAGCGAAGAGAGAAATGATCACACGGCCTTTGTTTCTAGCACGTCATGACAAGTTTAGACAAGCTTTCAAACAAGTCGTAGCTCGTTAATATCGGAGGAACGAGTTCAGATCTACAGACACTTGTCGATAACATGTTGAACTCCTTCCGTAAAATCTTACAGAATTGTGGATATTAGCTCACTTCTCAGAAAGAATAATGGTACATATCTCTCTTCCCCACTTTCTCAAGATATCTATAAAATACTTTTCTTTATTAGCAAAGTTCGAAATCTGTGTAGAGTCAATAGTAAAGAATCACAGGATATGTCCTGTAGACATGGAACTCATGAAATAAGTGTTTCTTTGGTCTGAATATTGGTCAAATACGCAGTCGTTAATGCTGCTTAAGTTCTTAACAAGTTTTAATTTGAAATATCCCAGTGTTAAGTAACGGATCCTGGTCAGAGCAGAGTACCTAGATATGAGCCTCCCTTCATGAAGAATGATTAAACTATTTATCAATATTAAGTCATTCCATCTAAGGGACCTGAGTTCGAGCCCCGGGTAAGGCATGGGTGTATGTGTCGTTTTTCTGCTGAGGTCCTGCCATCCTCTCAGATCTTCTACTGTGACATATAAACTGACAGGCTCCTGTCAGACCTCTGTGGCAAGCGGCTGCTTGAGGGGGTATTTATTTTATTGTTATTTATTCATTCATATAGCATGATCACAGCTTATATGACTGTGATACTTTTATTAAAGTGACCCCTCCCCTAATTTTTCCTTTTTAATACGTCCCGACGCAAAGTACTTAGCTTGTTTGGGTACTGATCAAAGGACTTGGGTTGGAGCCTTGAACAAGGCATGGATGTTTCTTTGTGTTGTCTTTCTGCTGAGGGCTCTCCATCTTTCAAATTTTCTCTATGGTTTATTATTCAGACCTCTGTGGCAAGCAGCTGCATGAAGGATAATATAGTTAGTTTAGCAACCCATCCACCGTGAGGGAATTTTGTAGCAAAGTTTCGCAGAACTTGTTCTATATAATAAATTCGAGACAGAAGTACTAACAAAAATCCCGAAAATCACGTTAGAGAGATTTTTTGTGGGAATATATGGTCGATTTATGACTGTAAGCCACAAAGCACCCATCTCTTCAAAACACGTAACTTGTTGAGCTGACGACTGGTCACTTGGGCCCTTTTACCACCGTTGCCACAGAGACAAACCACAACTTCGCCACTAGTGGCTGGCCGGAGGAAGGCAACTCTGTTCGCGAGGCGGTTCCGCCGATATCGACCAATGAACGTCCGTCGAGTGACTCCTACCGTCGCAGTCGTGCATTATTGACAAGGCGGCCATTACCTCACTGCAAGCCGTCTGACACATTCCCACGCCACCAGTCGCCCTCGAGTCGCAGGATCGACACCGAGTCGCTAATTATACTGCGCTAAACACGCACGGAATCGGGCTTTGTGAAACGGGCGGAATATTGCTCCGAAACCATCACTATCGATAGGGATATGCTGACAATGCACGGAGATAAAAGGCATACAACGGTACATGCAGTTATGGAAGTAGCGGCGAAAAGGACTGTTGTTAAAAGTCGCGGGTCAAGGTTAATGGAGGGGTCCGCTATAGTTCACCGTACGGTCGACACCTGTGACAAGCAGTTATTACTGAAAATATAATGTTACCGTGTTTTAGTAATACACCGTCAGTCACAGAGAGATTGGCAGGGCTAGTTTAGTTGGTAGCAGATATAAAGAAGGAAATAACACGTTATATTTGGAGACTGTTGATAACAGATTTTTGCAGGCTTGTTTGTAAGACATTTGTCTCTTTTTTGTGGGGAGTGAATGTGAGAAGTCAAATGCCGAGCAAAAGAGAAATATTGCGGCTCGAGGTAAATTTTCTAAGCCAATAAATCGAACTTTGAAGAGTATATAATAAAAGTAGAACTTAAGATTCTTAAATCTCAGTTTTAGTTCCGTTAAAATTACTCCTGAAGCAGTTCTTTTGATTCTAAAGTTCAACAGGAGCTTGTCAGCAAGGCCGGATTTACACTTTACAAACCACCCCCCTCGCAACCAGTACACACTTATATCTTTTTTTCTTTAATTTTTCTCTTAAAATATATAAAATTTTCTACTTTCACAAAAGTGAAGAAAGGTTATAATGTAATCAAAAATGGATATGGAAATTTTGAAACACTTCTCTCGAATTTTCAAATGAAAAATTCGAAACTTGTATATAAAATAAATAATAAATACCCACTCAAGCAGCTTGCCACAGAGGTCTGACAGGAGCCTGTCAGTTTATATGCCAAAGTAGAAGATCTGAGAGGATGGCAGGACCTCAGCAGGAAAACGACACAACAGCCATACTTACCCGGGGCTCGAACCCAGGTCCCTTAGATCAGTAGCCAAGCGCGCTAACCACTCGGCCATGGTAGAAAGACAATAATCTCGAAAAAGATTTCATTCAAAATTCTAAATAACTTCAGAGCTGAAAACAATGGTTTAAGGCTAACTTCTGAGGCAAGAAAATTTGATACAACTAAGAATTATATTTGGGAAATTCTTTATAAAATTTTCACTCACATGTTTGCGACTAAATACTTTTACAGAGTTGAAGTCCACAGATGGGACCTTAATGGGGTTATCATGGTATGTATACGACTCGTACCTTCTTCCACTCTAGATGAAATCGGATCACTCGCTCCACCTCGAAACTTTGAAACAGAGAAGTACCTTGAAACTGAAGGTTAGGTTGTTTTACCTGTGAACGGCACTTTTTTTGCACAAAATGTGCTAAATGGCCAGGACACAAGGGCCCCGAAGACTCAGAGAAGGTTGGGGATCCACTGGACAGATGTTGGAAGACAGATGGTAGACTCCCGTCAAGAGCATCCTGCGTGTTCTTTAATGTGCACAGAATATCTCTCCTGCACACTGGGCCCGGCTTAACGATTCATCTGATAGTCGGTGGTTTTTCCAAGCCCATTGGTGTTCCCTACTGACCTAAAGTTACCTACTGACCTACAACAGGTAAGTTTGCGGAGAAAAATCTCAACGCTAGTCCAGGCGGGACCCGAACCTGGGGATTTCTGATAGAAAAGTGGAAAATGGCAATTTTAATAAATTTATTATTTCCAAGGAAATTGAGTTGAAGCCCTCGGTAAAGCATGGATGTTTATGTTGTCTTCCTGCTATGGTTATGCCTTCTCCACAGACCTTTATGGCGTATAAACTGACAGGCTCCTGTCAGACCTCTATGGCGTATAAACTGACAGGCTCCTGTCAGACCTCTATGGCGTATAAACTGACAGGCTCCTGTCAGACCTCTATGGCGTATAAACTGACAGGCTCCTGTCAGACCTCTATGGCAAGCAGCTGCTTGAGGAATTTTTTTTATAGGGGAAGTCTAAAGCTTTCTAAAGTACATAGTAAATGATACTCTACACGTCGCAAGCTTTTATCTGCCATAATACACATCACGATCATTTCGGTCCTCCCGCTACCCCCTTTCGCAAAAATTATACCCCCCCCCTCTTTTAGGGTTGGTCTGAACTGGCACTTTCGAAGCCGGAAGTTTTCATTTGGCATAAAACTCATTAAATCGATTCGTCTCTCCTCTCTCGGTATAATATCCTCCTCCTTTTTAGGGAAAGTTTGAAACTCTCTAAAGTTGTACTCCCCATGCGATTTTGAGTAACTGCTAATGCTAAGTCTATGAGAGATACCAGTGGTTAACCGCTAATGTTAAATCTATGGGAATTTCGAGAAGTTCACCCCAGTGGGTTCGCACAGAGCTTATACTCTTCCCCTGGGTGAAGAGAACGTTCATGCAAAATCTGATGCCTCTAGCTCTTCTGGGGACCGAGTACATAAACTGATATACACATAAACAAATAAGCACACAAATAAACTTTCTTCTTTATATATTAGATTTAAGACATCTTTTTTGGGTACACATAGAGATGGAATCTTTAAAACTTTAATGATTTTGAACTCTTGGTATATTATAAACGAACTTCATAACTAATAAAGTAAACAGAATTTGAATCTCGAGACAAATATGATTGCGTTTTGTAACTTATTTTACCACACATCATATTATTTAAATGCATAGAATTGGTTGCAAATGTGACTTCTGCGAATAACTGCTTACTACGGAACGATCACGTGCACATTACATATCAACCATTCGTCATCAGTAATGAAACTTATAAAGCTATGAATGAATAATTTAATCGCTGAATTTATATCAACATTTTGCTGTAAGGAGCAAAGTAATTAAAAAATGGTAATCGGAGACGGAGCCAGAAATTTTTTAGCTCTGTTTCCAGTAAAAAATAGCGGTTTCGGGTAGTTCAAGCTTCAAAGATCTAAAGTACACTTCGGGCCCCCTCTATTAAAATTATCAGACATCACCCTATGATGAAGAAATTGACAGAAACATTCAATAAACAAAAATAGTAATACACTTCCCATCTACTTGGGATTGGGAAGTCCCCTCATAGAAATTGGAGAACAAATCTCATTTTCAAAAAAAGGCAATGGACGTCTTATAAATAAAAATATTTTAGAAGCCATCATACAAGAGAGAAAGAAAACTGAGCCTGCTCTTTTCAGATGGATCAAAAAAATCGAAATATTCAGAAAACTGCTGCAGCTTTCTACTCTCCTACCAGTCAAGAACAGAAACTTAAAACTATTAGAGAAAGACATTAGCATAATGGAAGCAGAATGTATGATATTCCAGAAGCTGCAAAACATTTAAACTGGCTAAGCAAATTAATATGTACTGCATCTTGTAATAATATCTGCGTCAGCTAATAATGCCAACAAAATAGGAAAAAGTCCATCGACCAAAATTAAATAAAAAGATAAAAGTATATAAAAAAGTCTATCTAATTAAAAAAATTATATAAAAAAAAGCATATTATGGAAGAAAAAAAAGTACCTATAGAGACAGAAATGCGTTAGGAATAATATCTCTATAGACAATTCCAACACGAATCTTATTTTACTACCTTACAAGAAAAAAAATAGACAAATTTTTAGTGTCAGTCAGTCCAAGCCCATACGTGACGAAATGAGTACCCATACCTCAAAATCTGAACTGTCTAAAAAAAACGAGAAAATTTTTTGAATAAACCGGCTGAAGACGGAATCCATAGAGCTACAACTTGGCTACAACGAACTATTTACGGAGATCGCGGACATCTCGGTAAGCTAACGGAAAAAGGAAAAAGCAAAATGACAAATGGAAAGACGACAACGGATAGAGAGAACAAGAAGGGGAAAAGGAAAGAAAGAGAAAGAGAAAATTATTACGTCAACCATCTAGGCAACGGGACTCTCAGCACACTTGACGAACTCAATGCCAAATTCGTCGAGCCCAGGTAAAAACGTAACTGGCATTTCCGCAACAAATTTCGGTCCATTACAGGTAGAACTTTCCATGTAGGTCGCTGACAAATTCTGAGAATTCTGCCTTGAGATCTCCATTTGAGTTCACTAATCCTTTCAGAACACTAAGCTTCTCGTGAATTTCAGTGCTAGAGTCGTTCTGCTTTACCAGTAGCCAGTGCTTAAAAAACTTTTTAAGCTCTAAGCTAACAGATTTTTTGCTCCAGTTTGTTGCTTTTTGCCTGTCTTTTTCTGCATCAGCAAGCTTTTAAATTTTTGATGGCTTTTCCGAGGATTTACAGAGTTTTTTTAAAGGATGCTTTTCACAAATTTTCTTTCACTTTCTCTCATGTCTTCGTCGATGATTTGGTAGGGGCGGGGGTGGCTCAGTCGGTAGCGCGCCAGGCTCGTAATCTGTAGTTCCCAGGTTCGAGTACCAGCTGGGTCAGCGTTGAGATTTATCTCCGCAAAATTCCCCGCCCTGCCCACGGTCAGTAGGGGACACCGATGGGCTTGGAAAGGCCGCCGTCCGTCGGATGGGACGTTAAGCCGTGGCCCCGTGTGCGGGAGAGCCATACCCTGTGCACGTTAAAGAACACGCTGGATGGCCTTGACGGGAGGCTACCATATGTTTCCCAACAGCTTTTCCAGCGGGTCTCCTCCCCCAACCTTCTCTGAGCCTTCGGGGTCCATGTGACCTGGCCATTTAGCCCATGGTGTGCAAAAAAGTGCCGCTCAGAGGTAAAACAACCCAACTCGTCGATGATTTGGTCTCCTTCTAGAATCTTAATTTTCTATAGAAATGTTTTTTTCTTCAGGTCGTGTCAAAGAAACAGCCGAAATAGAAGAAGCTACAACCGCAGCCCAACCACTGCAGTTTCCCTGACAATGTTAATTTCATTTGTCAGTTCAAGTTTCTCTGGTATTAGAGAAACAACGTTCGCAACGGTTTCTCTCCTAGATGAATTTTTGGGACAGCAATCAGCAAAATGGCCAGGTAGCCTACATTTTTCTGCATAATTTAGTCATTCACGAATACGAGATAGTAGCTGTAAAGTTCGAAATGCTTATAAAATTCGGCATTTCGAGCTCCATTTCCACTTTGGCAATTCTGTTGCCAGTGACGATATTTTTTAACTTCTTCTCAGAATAAGTTTCGCTAACGATATCGTGCACAATTCCATATTTCTTTAACTCTTTTTCAATTTCTTCATTCGTGATGTAAAAGGGTAATTTTGGGATAAATACCTTTTTGATTTTAGATCCCAGATGGTGAATCTCGATCTTTTTTCATTTCCGATCATAAGAGATTGTTAAACCTTTTCTGCTGCTTCCACCAAAGTCATGGTGAAGATACACACATTTTTTAAATCTCTTAAGCCTCTTCTATCGCATCACAGTCTTCCACAACCATGGGAGTCCGCAGAAAATTTTCCAGGGTGGGGGGGAGGGGCAAAGCTTGGAGACAAATAAATACATCAATAAATTTTTATTTAATTTTTTAGGGTTTTTTTCACAACTAGATTATAGAATACAGTATTGCATCAATACAAAAACACATACATAATGTACATAAATTAATTATGTTTAAATTGTTACGATTATAATTTGTGGAATTTTTTACTCGATCCCGGGGGGGGGGCAAGTGCCCGTTTGCCCCCCTCTGCGGACGCCCACATCCACAACCGTTTGAAGTTGTGGAATAATTTCTTTAATGTGGACTGCAGAGCGAAGAAATCTGAAGGATCTTCTCATACGATGATCGCTAGCAGCAAGCATGACGAAAGTTGCCTCGTAAAGACAATCGAAGAGAGCTGTAAGTCTCGTAAAGACTTTAAAAAAATACAGCCAATATGGCGACGAACAAAGAGATTTGCGAATTGGTCGCACTTTCCAGGACCTCGTCGGCACACGTCATATCAGCTCAAACTCTAGCGGAGAATCCCAGTGTCATGGCAGTGTCAAGAATATATGCATAAAAGAATTCCAACCCCGAATTATTTTGCTGATAGCAGCCACAGTTTACCAAACCCGATCCGAGGTATGTGCTCCAAGGCGGCTTCCAACAGCAGCCGCATCCCACAGCAGCTTTAGGTCACAATGATGATAAAGGGAATTAAAATGTGACAGGATGCAACTAGATACAGGTCAAACAACACATGGATCCTTGTGGTGGGTTCATTTGTTCATAAAAAATGATCAGAGAAAATTTAGATAAAATCTATATTTACCACAAAGAGCAAGAAAAAACATTTCGCACAAACATCCCTTCAAAACAGGCTGTACTAAAAATATGGACTATTTATAGGGATAATTTCATTACATCAAAGTCAAAAAAAAGTTACCAGGATTAGACATTTCAACAACGCCTAACAAGTCCAACTAGGATCTCCTCTACAACTCTAACGCCATTCTTGTCTAGAGTAGTTTTTTCATATCTCAGCCCTTTTTGCATTCATCCAGATCACAGGGGTATCTGAATTCAATTAAGAGTGTCAAATTAAAAAATAACACGTGTCGGAACGCAACGTAACGCCGTTCCTTTGTACCGTATTTAATAATAATAATAATAATAATCTTTATTCATATTCATGTTAGTTATACAAAAGTTTAAACAAATGACCCGCAAAGCATCTGCTTATCTGCAGGAGAGAAGAATAATAACGTTACATGAAAATATATAAGATATAGTTTAAAACAATGTCATCAAATTATATGAATTCCAGTGGAAGCTCCATTGTGGTGGTTTCTGTCATAACTCAGCTATTTTTGCATTCATCCAGATCACAGTTGGCATCCGAATTCAATTAAGAGTGTCAAATCAAAAAATAATACGTTACGGAATGCAACGGAACGCCGTTCTTGTGTTCCGTATTTTTGTCATATCTCAGCCATATTTGATTCATCCAGATCACAGTTGGTATTCGAATTCAATTAAGAGTGTTAAATCAAAACACAATACCTTCTAGAACGCAACGGAATGCCGTTCTTGTGTACCGTATTTTTGTCATATCTCAGCTTTTTTTTGCATTCATCCAGATCACAGTTGGTATTCGAATTCAATTATGAGTGTCAAATCAAAAAATAATACCTTCCGGAACGCAACGGAACGCCGTTCTTGTGTACCGTATTTTTGTCATATCTCAGCCATTTTTGCATTCATCCAGATCACAGTTGGTATTCGAATTCAATTTACGGTGTCAAATCAAAAAATAATACGTGTGGGAACGCAACGGAACGCCGTTCCTTTGTACCGTATTTCTGTCATATCTCAGCTATTTTTGCATTCATCCAGATCACAGTTGGTATTCGAATTCAATTAAGAGTGTCAAATCAAAAAATAATACTTTCCGGAACGCAACGGAACGCCGTTCTTGTGTACCATATTTTTGTCATATCTCAGCCATTTTTGCATTCATCCAGATCACAGTTGGTATTCGAATTCAATTAAGAGTGTCAAATCAAAAAATAATACGTGTTGGAACGCCGTTCCTTTGTACCGTATTTTTTATCATATCTGAGCCATTTTTGCATTCATCCAGATCACAGTTGGTATCCGAATTCACTTAAGAGTGTCAAATCAAAAAATAATACGTGTCGGAACGCAACGGAACGCCATACCTGTGTACCGCATTTTTTTCATATCTCAGCTATTTTTGCATTCATCCAGATCACAGTTGGTTTTCGAATTCAACTAAGAGTGTCAAATCAAAAAATAATACGTTCCGGAACGCAACGGAACGCCGTTCCTGTGTACAGTATGTTTGTCATATCTCGGCTATTTTTGCATTCATCTAGGTCACAGTTGGTATCCGAATTGAATTAAGAGTGTCAAATCAAAAAATAATACGTGTTGGAACGCCGTTCCTTTGTGCCGTATTTTTATCATATCTGAGCCATTTTTGCATTCATCCAGATCACAGTTGGTATCCGAATTCACTTAAGAGTGTCAAATCAAAAAATAATACGTGCCGGAACGCAACGGAACGCCGTACCTGTGTACCGTATTTTTTTCATATCTGAGCCATTTTTGCATTCATCCAGATCACAGTTGGTGTCCAAATTCAATTAAGAGTGTCAAATCAAAAAATAATACGTTTCGGAACGCAACGGAACGCCGTTCTTGTATACCGTATTTTTGTCATATTGTCATGCCCACGTGATTTTATCCAGGAGATTTTAAGCAAAAGAAGTTTGGCTCGGGAGAGTAAATCAAAGGGACAGGCAAGAGAACAGGAACAGAATTCGCCTGACGAAACGTCCGAACCTGACTGGATTAGGCAATCTGCCCTGTACAAAAGATTAGAAGCTGAACTTGGTTCCCCTCCCATATGCTGGAAGGATGTGAAGGGAATGGATGCCCCAAATTTAATGAAAAATGTCCTGGCCCCATTTTGCCTCGAAGAGAACAAGGAGTACGGTGAAGAAATAGGAACCCTATTCGATATAAATGGGCTCCGGGATAGAATTGTAGATATATTAACGGAGGAGAGGTTAACGAAGGACGGTACGCAAGAGGGACAAGAAAAGAATCAGGAGAATCGAACCCTCATGGAGCAGCAGGATGAAGTGTAGTTTGCGATACCCACACCAATCAAAGGCGAAATTGTCCCCCACAGGGATAGCCATAGCATCGAAACCACGCCTACTAATGAAAATTCATTCGCACACGAGAATCAAACCCCTACTCGGCACCAGCCACAGGGTGAAGAATGCCCCCCAGAGTTCCCCACAACTAGCGAGGAGGCCTCTGACTCACAGAAGATGAATAGCAGGCGGACAGAAGGGCACCAGGCTAAGGAGAATTTGGAGATACGGAAAACCGAGAATTTTGAGCCTCCGAGTAAGGGAGAAATTGTCGAGGTGAACGTAGTGAGTGAACAGATTGAGATGCCCAACCGTAGTGAAACTGATGAGGTACAAGACAGTAACAGTAAAAATTGGGAAACCCATTTGGAAATTGAGAAGTTGGCTCCACCTATCGAAACTGGAAAGAATTTTGAAACGTCTACCGAAACCGAGAAGTGATTGCCCCCAGCAGTGAATAGAGAATGGGAGGTCCACACCCTCTTAAGGCCTTAAGGCTTAATGGCCACACCCCCTTAAGGCGTAATCATTAAGTAACCATGACGTAACAGGCCACGCCCACATTAATATTCATAATTAATATTCATGATTAAAAAGCCCCCTTTCCCCCCTTTTATTAAAAATCTAAAGTTCGCCAGATTCCTTTGCTATTCATCTGTAATTTTCCAAGTCCATTAATCGATTGCCTAGTAATTAAACACTTATCAAAATTCCCTTTTATTAAAACTCGCCTCTATTAAATTCCTTTGGGATTCGTTTTTCCAAGTACGTTAATCGATTCCATAGTAATTAAACACTCATCAAAATTCCCTCACCTTTATTAAAAATCACTCCACGGTGGAAATAAAACTTTGTAAATCAGTTTTCTCTAGATGCATTTCATCGAAAAAAAAAATCCTTCCCTGACGGTGTGATTTGAACACGCTACCTCGCTGTCAGCGTTAATTTTGCCCGGCTATAAAGCCTCATCGCTGATGGAATCCAAAGTCCACGTATTTTGCGATCCTCACTAGAAGAAGGACACAGTAACTGTTCCACAGAAAATTAATAAAATCTGGTTTAAATTATTCGTAATAGATCCTGTAGGGATGGCATATAACTTTGGTACGTCTCCTGTATTTACAAAAAAAAAATTCCTTCCGACAGCGTGATTTGATCTCTCTACCTGGGTGTCGATAACCAGATGTTATCGCACTCGACTAAGGCTCGCACTTGATGATGTGGCTTAGATGTGTGTCGAACGGGGTATAACCGTATAAATTACGTATCTCTTTATTACAGCTTGAGTTTTTTATTTCAGATATTAACGTAGGTTTTTTATTATCCCATGTTTTTTACAACCTTCGTATTCTTTATAACTAGCTTTTTCCTGCGTATACGTTTTTCTTATAACGAACCCGGTAGTCCTTTTACATTAATATACGTATTTTTATAACCCTCATATTTTAAGTCCGTTTCAGTAACACTTATTTCTTTTAACACCGTGACTGTTGATTGTCGCATTTTTACTAGAAGAAGGACTATTTCCGCAGTAACTGTTTTAAAAGACTGTCCCGCAGAAAATGCCAATGGGTAAAAAATTAATAAAAGGAAAACGACGGGAAAAATAAAATCTGTTTTAAAAACTTATCCGTCATTATGTAAAAAGGGGTAATGTGGTGACCTGTATGGTTGTCATAAAAGTACAGCTTTAGAACACACGTTCGGTACCGGATCACGTTCTACTGATGCGAGCGTACCCTCACAACTTACCTGCACTAATCCACTGAAATTTTATTTACAACTGGACTGATAGTCAAAATTTAGCAAATACTTCAACTATAAAAAATAATACATTGCCTCACGAGCGCGCCCTCTCAACTTACCTGCACTAATCCACTGAAATTTTATTTGCAACTGAACTGATAGTCAAAATTTAGCAAATGCTTCTTCATATCTGACTAACTGACATATGTGTTCTGACCAGGACCTGAAAATTCTGCACTTGTGGTGATGTCCCCACGTAGAGCTTACAAGAAGCGACCTTCACTCCCTGTTGCAAAATTTTCCACACACATTGACATGTGATCTACTGAAACACCAGACGCACCATAGCAACAAGCTAGCCTACTGGTGACATATAAAGGTCACTCCACTAACGCTGACCTATGCGGACAGCGATGGAGACAGATAAAAGAATGCTTGCGCTTACTCTGAGAAGAGCAGTCGCTCCGTCCAAAAACCTAATGAGAAATTTAAATAATTACTGTTTCCTCTCGAAATACAGAAAGAATTGTTCTACCGATAGATGCACTTAAAAATAAGAATCTATGAAATTCAAAGGGAGATTGTTGTTTTCCATATTATTGGGATTGCAATTAATACCGATTCCCTGCAGATGGCTGCCCTATAGGCTATGAAATATAACTGGAATCTTATTAGATCACTTAAAATTGAGATGACACACATTATGACCGACTCCTCGGAGAAGTGCTAAATCTATGTGGCAGATACTATGAAATTGATATCTGTCATGTTTACACAGATCTAGGCTTCATCCCCGAAGATGACAAATATAATTGATGAACTACAAAGTACCTTTTCTCAATGCATACGAGAGAGAATTTCAGACCGAACTCACTCTTACATGCACGAACCTTCCATTTCCTAATGCATGAAAAGGAAAGCACGAACAGTCATTCTTTCACAATAAGTCAATGTTGACTGCATTAAATATGATTCGAAAGGAAGACAATCTGAATAGGCGCTTTTGTTTGTAAATTAAAAAATCTGAAAACTAACTGGAAAACAAGAATATTTCCATGAAAAGTTGGGTCCCAGAATTGAGGCCTAGCTCTGCATTCACTGACTTCAACCACCGATAAAACGTAACGTAAGCTCTCTCACGGTTATTCCAAGACGCTTTCACACGCTCTTTTCAGAGTTCCTAGTCCCCTACTACGTTTCAATAAGTGCATAAGTGTGTGAAGGTGGCTATTTTTCGCTGCAAACACAAGTTTTTCGAAAAGATAGGGTGTTTCACTACAATCTGACACACGCATTTCGCATTTCCACATCTAAGAATTGGTTTAGTTATTTTTCCCTGCATATTTCTATACTAGTGTGGAATTCTTAGAACAAGTGGTACTATGTTCGTCTGAGAGTGGTTCTGGCAAGCACACGTTTTTTGATAATGTTATGCATCCTGTTTGGAAAGAACATTGTCTATAGAGCATTACTCCTGAAAATTCCATAAGCATAATGCCTCGCGATTCTAAGAGTCCCCCGAACCGATAGACAATACTTTGCGTTTTTACAGGTCCTAAAGTATAAAGTCTTTCAAACTCAATCATCAAGACAATCAATATTGCAGAAGTAAGATTGAAAATGAAGGGGAAGTGATAGAGAAGCGAAAGCAAAGCACCACACCCAGCATTCTCACATTAAAAGAAAACGTAAGCATTCGAAACAGAGGGCGCCCTGTGCCAGCTTAAAAGACAAGAAGGCTGGTAACAATGGTTTAACCATTCATTTTTTAAGTATTAGGACATTCATGTTACAATTTCTTCCAACAATGTTCATAGTTAGTGAAGATACAAGTCTGCAGCATTCACTCTACTGTTTAAGCATATGAATATTACATTTCAACAACATTCACTTTTCGTGTAAGCATGTGAATATTACATTTTAGCTGTATGTGAATCAGTCACTTCAGAATACTGACACCCTTGCGAACTCACTGAAACGTGTCTCCTTCCTGTGTCTCTTCATATCTATATACTATTGTTACGAGCCCCAAAGATCAAACTTTCAAAGGAAGATGAACACTGTAGAAGTTAAAATACGATTTTCTGAGATTTGAGCTTTTCACCAACGCCATCTATCGGTACAGGAATCCTCAAAACTAAGAAACAACCAACGGAGTGAACTACAGTGAAATCCTCACATGGGACGATGCACTCACGTTGAAAATAGGTGATAAATCTTCCAGATCAATAGCTGAAGGCTGGCTAGAAGGTTGGGGGTGGAGACTGAGGTAGAAGGGTTGGACCGGATCGTGCACCAGTGATGGGTTGGCCCGGATCGTGCACTAGTGATGGGTTGGACCGGAACCTGCACTAGCGATACTATTTATTGGTGAATTACCTGTACTAGCAGAGTTGTAAGAGGTGGTACAAGGTGAATGCAAATCGGTTGATACATACATCGTGTCTGCTTCTTCATATCTCTATTCTTTCGAACACAAATGTTAAAAGATTTCATGCAGCAGTTAAGAAACAGTAAATAAGTGATTTTCTGCATTGCGGGCGTTTAACCAGCACCATCTATCGGGTAGAGGAATCCTCAAAACTAAGTAACAATACTAGAAAAATCACGGTCCATAACATTTATATTCATGCATTTCAAACCATTTTCTTGTTACGAGGCATCTGACAAAAAACGTAAGCATTCGAAACAGAGGGCGCTCTGTGCCAGCTTAAAAGGCAACAAGAAGGTTGATAACAATGGTTTAACCGTTCATTTTTTAAGTATTAGGACGTTCATGTTACAATTTCTTGCAATAACGTTCATAGCTAGTGAAGATACAAGCCTGCAACATTCACTCTTCTGTGTAAGCATGCGAATATTACTTTTCAGTTGTATGTGAACCAGACATTCATTTGAGAAGAATATTTAAAAACATCAGTGTGAACTCATGGATGCATAAAACGTGTCTCCTTCCTGTGTCTCTTCATATCTATATACTATTCTTACGAGCACAAAAGATAGAACTTTCGAAGGAAGATGAACGATGTATCAGTTTAAAAAAAGTGATTTTCTGAGATTTGAGCTTTTCACCAACGCCATCTAGGGACAAATATGTTGCATGTCTGATTCGAGCAAAAAGAAGATTATTACTTTCAAGCAGTATGTTTATGAATATGTAGGAGAATGTTTCTCTGATCTTATGCAAAGTATATTCTTGTGTCGTGTATGGTATTATTCAATGGATGTCTTTCTAAGTGTATGCATATATCCGCGCGATGGACTGTTTTTTCTCACATACTTGTTTCGTCTCTGTAATTGTATGTTTGTGCATATGCTTTCATGTTGGTATGCGTGCATTTGTATGTTTCTGTGTGCGGGTGAGTGTGTGCGTGCGTATGTTTTCATGTTTGTTTCGGTATATCGAATGTGTGTGTGTATATGTCTTCATGTCTCTCTCTCTCTCGGTGTGTCTGTATGTGTATATGTTATCGTATGTGTATGTGTGTGTTTGTTCACGTGTAAGAATAAACATATTGTCTTACGGACACTTGCTTGCTAGAGAAGAAGCTAACAATTTAAAACGAGACTAGTGGTTATTCAAAATATTTCATCACAGATCTTAACTTGAATACTCATATTTCAGGAGGTGTAAGGATTTTTCTTCAACACGTTCGATTATTTTTTTTTAACACGAGCGTCTTACGTAACGTTTCCTGTCAGATGTCTAGTAACGAGCAAAACGTGTGTGTTTTCTTGCTAATATAGAAGAGGACATACAACCGAGAATATTTTCAAACTTAGAATAACACAGCATCCTGATGTGTTAAGAACGAAACGGAGGGATTCGAGCAATTGAACCATGACTTGAAACGATCGAAATCCTGTTGTTTCGCACAAGGGGCGAAGGGTGATAAAACGTAATACTCCTGAAAAAATCCTTGTACCATAAAAGGTCCTATTTTTTTAACCAACTGGATTTCCCTTTTCAGATTATTACATGTTTTGTATCCTTCGCCCCTCTTGCGCGAAACAACAAGGATTTCGAACATTTCAGGTCATGGTTCAGTTGCTAGTATTCCTCCGTTTCGTTCTTAACACATCAGGATGCTGTGTTATTCTAAGTTTGAAAATATTCTCGGTTGTATGTCCTCTTCTATATTAGCAAAAAAACACACATGTTTTGCTCGTTACGAGACATCTGACAGGAAACGTTACGTAAGACGGTCGTGTTAAAAAAATATTCGAACGTGTTGAAGAAAAATCCTTACACCTCCTGAAATATGAGTATTTAAGTTAAGATCTGTGATGAAATATTTTGCATAACCACTAGTCTCGTTTTAAATTGTTAGCTTCTTCTGTAGCAAGCAAGTGTCCGTAAGACAATATGTTTATTCTTGCATGTGAGCAAACACACACGTTCACATACGATAACATATACACATACAGACACACCGAGAGAGAGAGACATGAAGACATACACACACACACATCCGATTCACCGAAACAAACATGAAAACATAGGAACGCATGCACACACTCACCTGCACACAGAAACATACGCATGCATGCATACCAACATGAAAGCATATGCACAAACATAAAATTACAGAGACGAAACAAGTATGTGAGAAAAAACTTAGTCCATCGCGCGGATATATGCATACACTTAGAAAGACATCCATTGAATAATACCATACACGACACAAGAATATACTTTGCATAAGATCAGAGAAACATTCTCCTACATAATCATAAACAGACTGCTTGAAGTAATAATCTTCTTTTTGCTCGAATCAGACATGCAACATATTTGTCCCTAGATGGCGTTGGTGAATAGCTCAAATCTCAGAAAATCACTTTTTTTAAACTGATACATCGTTCATCTTCCTTCGAAAGTTCTATCTTTTGTGCTCGTAAGAATAGTATATAGATATGAAGAGACACAGGAAGGAGACACGTTTTATGTATCCATGAGTTCACACTGATGTTTTTAAATATTCTCAAATGAATGTCTGGTTCACATACAACTGAAAAGTAATATTCGCATGCTTACACAGAAGAGTGAATGTTGCAGGCTTGTATCTTCACTAGCTATGAACGTTGTTGCAAGAAATTGTAACATGAACGTCCTAATACTTAAAAAATGAATGGTTAAACCATTGTTATCAACCTTCTTGTTGCCTTTTAAGCTGGCACAGAGCGCCCTCTGTTTCGAATGCTTACGTTTTCTGTCAGATGCCTCATAACAAGAAAATGGTTTGAAATACATGAATATAAATGTTTTGGATCGTGATTTTTCTAGTATTGTTACTTAGTTTTGAGGATTCCTCTACCCGATAGATGGTGCTGGTTAAATGCCCGCAATGCAGAAAATCACTTATTTACTGTTTCTTAACTGCTGCATGAAATCTTTTAACATATTTGTTCGAAAGAATAGAGATATGAAGAAGCAGACACGATGTATGTATGAACGATTCGCATTCACCTTGTACCACCTCTTATAACTCTGCTAGTACAGGTAATTCACCAATAAATATCATCGCAATAAATATCACCAATAAATATCATTCACCAATAAATATCTTCACCAATAAATATCATTCCGGTCCAACCCATCACTGGTGCAGAATCGGGGCCAACCCATTACTGGTGCAGGATCCGGGCCAACCCATCACTGGTGCAGGATCCGGGCCAACCCATCACTGGTTCAGGATCCGGGCCAACCCATTACTGGTATACGATCCGGTCCAACCCTTCTACCTCAGTCTCCACCCTTAACCTTCTAGCCAGCCTTCAGCTATTGATCTGGAAGATTTATCACCTATTTTCAACGTGAGTGCATCGTCCCATGTGAGGATTTCACTGTAGTTCACTCAGTTGGTTGTTTCTTAGTTTTGAGGATTCCTGTACCGATAGATGGCGTTGGTGAAAAGCTCAAATCTCAGAAAATTTTATTTTAACTTCTACAGTGTTCATCTTCCTTTGAAAGTTCGATCTTTGGGGCTCGTAACAATAGTATATAGATATGAAGAGACACAGGAAGGAGACACGTTTCAGTGAGTTCGCAAGGGTGTCAGTATTCTGAAGTGACTGATTCACATACAGCTAAAATGTAATATTCACATGCTTACACGAAAAGTGAATGTTGTTGAAATGTAATATTCACATGCTTACACAGTAGAGTGAATGCTGCAGACTTGTATCTTCACTAGCTATGAACGTTGTTGCAAGAAATTGTAACATGAATGTCCTAATACTTAAAAAATGAATGGTTAAACCATTGTTACCAGCCTTCTTGTCTTTTAAGCTGGCACAGGGCGCCCTCTGTTTCGAATGCTTACGTTTTCTTTTAATGTGAGAATGCTGGGTGTGGTGCTTTTCTTTCGCTTCTCTATCACTTCCCCTTCATTTTCAATCTTACTTCTGCAATATTGATTGTCTTGATGATTGAGTTTGAAAGACTTTATATTTTAGGACCTGTAAAAACGCAAAGTATTGTCTATCGGTTGGGGGACTCTTAGAATCGCGAGGCATTATGCTTATGGAATTTTCATTAGTAATGCTCTATAGACAGTGTTCTTTCCAAACAGGATGCATAACATTATCAAAAAACGTGTGCTTGCCAGAACCACTTTCAGACGAACATAGTACCACTTGTTCTACGAATTCCACACTAGTATAGAAATATGCAGGGAAAAATAACTAAACCGATTCTTAGATGTGGAAATGCGTGTGTTAGATTGTAGAAAAACACCCTGTCTTTGTCGAAAAACTTGTGTTTGCAGCGAAAAATAGCCACCTTCACACACTTATGCGCTTATTGAAATGTAATACTGTACAGGTCCTAGGACAGGTCTAGGATGTACAGGTGCTTTCAGGAACTCTGAAAAGAGCATGTGAAAGCATCTTGGAATAACCGAGAGAGAGCTTACGTTACGTTTTATCGGTGGTTGAAGTCAGTGAATGCAGAGCTAGGCCTCGATTCTGGGACCCAACTTTTCATGGAAATATTCTTGTTTTCCAGTGAGTTTTCAGAATTTTTAATTTACAAACAAAAGCGCCTATTCAGATTGACTTCCGTTCGAATCATATTTAATGCAGTCAACATTGACTTATTGTGAAAGAATGACTGTTCGCGCTTTTCTTTTCATGCATTAGGAAGTGGAAGGTTCGTGCATGTAAGAGTGAGTTCGGTCTGAAATTCTCTCTCGTATGCATCGCGAAAAGGTACATTGTAGTTCATCAATTATATTTGTCATCTTCGGGGATGAAGGCTAGATCTGTGTAAACATGACAGATATCAATTTCATAGTATCTGCCACATAGATTTAGCACTTCTCCGAGGAGTCGGTCATAATGTGTGTCATCTGCATTTTAAGTGATCTAATAAGATTCCAGTTATATTTCACAGCCGATAGGGCAGCCATCTGCAGGGAATCGGTATTAATTGCAATCCCAATAATATGGAAAACAACAATCTCCCTTTGAATTTCATAGATTCTTATTTTTAAATGCATCTCTCGGTAGAACAATTCCTTCTGTATTTCGACAGGAAACAGTAATTATTTAACTTTCTCATTAGGTTTTTGGACGGAGCGACTGCTCTTCTCAGAGTAGGCCGAAGCATTCTTTTATCTGTCTCCATCGCTGTCCGCATAGGTCAGCGTTAGTGGGGTGACCTTTATATGTCACCAGTAGGCTAGCTTGTTGCTATGGTGCGTCTGGTGTTTCAGTAGATCACATGTCAATGTGTGTGGAAAGTTTTTGCAACAGGGAGTGAAGGTCGCTTCCTATAAGGTCTACGTGGGGACATCACCACAAGTGCAGAATTTTCAGGTCCTGGTCAGAACACATATGTCAGTTAGTCAGATATGAAGAAGCATTTGCTAAATTTTGACTATCAGTCCAGTTGCAAATAAAATTTCAGTGGATTAGTTCAGGTAAGTTTTGAGGGTACGCTGGCGTGAGGCAATATATTATTTTTTATAGTTGAAGTATTTGCTAAAACTAATGCCCACTACTCCTTCAACATGCATTCATGATGGAACTAAAGTTTTTTAGCGTTCTTACTTTCTATAACATTCTACCTCGTACATAAAAGTTATTTTTTACCCGATTTCATCAGCGTGATGAGACACGTTCGCACACAAACGGTAGGAGAGATGATTTTTAAAACTTTTTTAGCTGATTTTTCTTCGGAGTAGCGTTACTACATGGAAACACAGATATCTGACGGCACCAACCCGATGGAGACTAATTTTAATAAGCGCAGCACTTGGAGGCTTAGGACGCATAATTTTCAAAGTCTACATTGGGTACATTGAAACATAGAATAAAGGGTTGAATTGGGAGTGCAGAGAACCGTCTCTGGACTTGGAAAAATATCGATTCCGAAAACCACGATAAAGAGTGCCAGTGGGTTTTCATGATGTAAGGCAGCAACCCTGATACGGAAGCAGCACAGAACCAAGATTCATCCGTCAATAAAACCCTTGATTTTCCCTGTTTGGAATAATTTCACAGGATGTAACCATTCATCAGTAAATCGTGGTCCCCTTGTGATTCAACGTTAATATTTTTTAATTTTGCAGGACTTAACCGTTCGTCAGTAAAACGTGATCCTGTACCGAATGTACTTTTATGACACCCATACAGGTCACCACATTTCCCCTTTTTACATAATGAGGATAAGTTTTAAAAACAGATTTTTTTTCCGTCGTTTTCCTTTAATTAATTTTTTACCCATCGGCATTTCCTGCCGGACATCTTTTAAAACAGTTACTGCGGAAATAGTCCATCTTCTAGTAAAAATGCGACAACCAACAGTCACGGAGTTAAAAGAAATAAGTGATGAGGGTTATAAAAATACGCATATAATGTAAAGTCGCTCCCTAATTGACCTAGAGCACCGGCGATTGCGTCATTAGAAAGGCCTCATAAAGACGAGTAATACGTAATTTACAGAAAGGTCATCCAACATTTGGTTCACGAGAAAAAGGCCAAAAGGTGTAACAACGTCAATTCCCTCCGTAATTGAACTAGAGCACCGGCGATTGTGTCATTAGAAAACCCTCATTGAGGCGATTAATACGCACTTTACAGAAAGTTCGTCCGACCTTTGGTTCACGAGAAAAAGGCCAAAACGTGTAACAATGTCAATTCACTCCCTATTTGACCTAGAGCACTGGCGATTGCGTCATTAGAAAGCCCTCATAGAGGCGAGTAATACGCACTTTACAGAAAGTTCATCCGACTTTTGGTTCACGAGAAAAAGGCCAAAACGTTTGACAATGTCAATTCGCTCCCTAATTGACCTACAGCACCGGCGATTGCGTCATTAGAAAGCCCTCATAGAGGCGAGTAATACGCACTCTACAGAAAGTTCGTCCGACCTTTGGTTCACGAGAAAAAGGCCAAAACGTGTAACAATGTCAATTCGCTCCCTAATTGACCTAGAGCACTGGCAATTGCGTCATTATAAAGACCTCATAGATGCGAGTAATACACATTTTACAGAAAGTTTTTCCGACCTTTCGTTCACGAGAAAAAGGCCAAAAGGTTTGACAATGTCAATTCGATCCCTAATTGACCTAGAGCACCGGCGATTGCGTCATTAGAAAGCCCTCATAGAGGCGAGTAACACGCACTTTACAGAAAGTTCATCCGACTTTTGGTTCACGAGAAAAAGGCCAAATGGTTTGACAATGTCAATTCGCTCCCTAACTGACCTAGAGCACCGGCGATTGCGTCATTAGAAAGCCCTCATAGAGGCGAGTAATACGCACTATACAGAAAGTTCATCCGACCTCTGATTCACGAGAAAAAGGTCAAAAGGTGTAACAATGTCAATTCGCTCCCTAATTGTCCTAGTGCACCGGCGATTCCGTCATTTGAAAGACCTCATAGAGGCGAGTAATACGCACTTTAGAGAAAGTTCGTCCGACCTTTGGTTCACAAGAAAAAGGCAAAAACGTGTAACAATGTCAATTCGCTCCCTAATTGACCTAGGGCACCGGCGATTCCATCATTTGAAAGACCTCATAGAGGCGAGTAATACGCACTTTACAGAAAGTTCGTCCGACCTTTCGCTCACGAGAAAAAGGCCAAAATGTGTAACAATGTCAATTCGCTCCCTAATTGACCTAGTGCACCGGCGATTCCGTCATTTGAAAGACCTCATAGAGGCGAGTAATACGCACTTTACAGAAAGTTTGTCCGACCTTTCGTTCACGAGAAAAAGGCCAAAAAGTTTGACAATGTCAATTCGATCCCTAATTGACCTACAGCACCAGCGATTGCGTCATTAGCAAGCCCTAATTGATGCCAGTAATACGCATTTTACAGAAAGTTCATCCGACCTTTGGTTCACGAGAAAAAGGCCAAAAGGTTTGACAATGTCAATTCGATCCCTACTTGACCTAGAGCACCGGCGATTGCGTCATTAGAAAGCCCTCATAGATGCGAGTAATACGCACGTTACAGAAAGTTCGTCGCACCTTTCGTTCACGAGAAAAAGGCTAAAAGGTTTGACAATGTCAATTTGATCCCTAATTGACCTAGAGAACCGGCGATTGCGTCATTAGAAAGCCCTCATAGAGACTAGTAATACGCACGTTACAGAACGTTCGTCGCACCTTTCGTTCACGAGAAAAAGGCCAAAACGTTTGACAATGTCAATTTGATCCCTAATTGACCTAGAGAACCGGCGATTGCGTCATTAGAAAGCCCTCATAGAGACTAGTAATACGAACTTTACAGAAAGTTCATCCGACCTTTGGTTCACGAGAAAAAGGCCAAAAGGTTTGACAATGTCAATTCTTATCCCTAATTGACATAGAGAACCGGCGATTGCGTCATTAGAAAGCCCTCATAGAGGCGAGTAATACGCAATTTACAGAAAGTTCGTCCGACCTTTCGCTCACGAGAAAAAGGCCAAAAGGTTTGGCAATGTTAATTTGCTCCCGAATTGACCTAGAGCACCGGCGATTGGGTCATTAGAAATCCCTCATAGAGGCGAGTAATACGCACTTTACAGAAAGTTCGTCCGACCTTTGGTTCACGAGAAAAAGGCCAAAAGGTGTAACAATGTCAATTCGCTCCGTAATTGAAGTAGAGCACTGGCAATTGCGTCATTAGAAAGCCCTCATAGATGCGAGTAATACGCACTTTACAGAAAGCTCGTCCAACCTTTCGTTCACGAGAAAAAGGCCAAAAGGCTTGACAATGTCAATTCGATCCCTAATTGACCTAGAGCACCGGCGATTGCGTCATTAGAAAGCCTTAATAGATGCGAGTAATACGCACGTTACAGAAAGTTCGTCGCACCTTTCGTTCACGAGAAAAAGGCCAAAAGGTTTGACAATGTCAATTTGATCCCTAATTGACCTAGAGAACCGGCGATTGCGTCATTAGAAAGCCCTCATAGATGCGAGTAATACGCACTTTACAGAAAGTTCGTCCGACATTTCGTTCACGAGAAAAAGGCCAAAAGATTTGACAATGTCAATTCGCTCCGTAATTGACCGAAAGCACCGGCGATTGCGTCATTAGAAAGCCCTCATAGAGGCGAGTAACACGCACTTTACAGAAAGTTCATCCGACCTTTGGTTCACGAGAAAAAGTTCAAAAGGTGTAACAATGTCAATTCGCTCCCTAATTGACCTAGTGCACCGGCGATTGCGTCATTAGAAATACCTCATAGATGCGAGTAATACGCACTTTACAGAAAGTTCGTCCGACCTTTCGTTCACAAGAAAAAGGCCAAAAGGTTTGACAATGTCAATTCGATCACTAATTGACCCAGAGCACCGGCGATTGCGTCATTAGAAATCCCTCATAGAGGCGAGTAATACGCACTTTACAGAAAGTTCGTCCGACCTTTGGTTCACGAGAGAACGCCAAAACGTGTAACAATGTCAATTCGCTCCCTAATTGACCTAGAGCACTGGCAATTACGTCATTAGAAAGCCCTCATAGATGCGAGTAATACGCACTTTACAGAAAGTTCGTCCAACCTTTCGTTCACGAGAAAAAGGCCAAAAGGCTTGACAATGTCAATTCGATCCCTAATTGACATAGAGCACCGGCGATTGCGTCATTAGAAAGCCCTCATAGAGGCGTGTAATACGCACTTTACAGAAAGTTCATCCGACGTTTGGTTCACGAGAAAAAGGCCAAAAGGTTTGACAATGTCAATTCGCTCGCTAATTGACCTAGAGCATCGGCGATTGCTTCATTAGAAATACCATATAGATGCGAGTAATACGCACTTTACAGAAAGTTAATCTGACCTTTGGTTCACGAGAAAAAGGCCAAAATGTTTGACAATGTCAATTCGCTCCCTAATTGACCTAGAGCACCGGCGATTGCGTCATTGGAAATCCCTCATAGAGGCAAGTAATACGCACTTTACAGAAAGTTCGTCCGACCTTTGGTTCACGAGAAAAAGGACAAAACGAGTAACGATGTCAATTCGCTCCCTATTTAACCTAGAGCACTGGCGATTGCGTCATTAGAAAGCTCTCATAGAGGCGAGTAATACGCACTTTACAGGAAGTTCGTCTGACCTTTCGTTCACGAGAAAAAGGCCAAAAGGTTTGACAATGTCAATTCGATACCTAATTCACCTAGAGCACCGGAGATTGCGTCATTAGTAAAGCCCTCATAGAGGCGAATAATACGCACTTTACAGAAAGTTCGTCCGACCTTTGGTTCACGAGAAAAAGGCCAAAATGTTTGACAATGTCAATTCGCTTCCTAATTGACCTAGAGCACCGGCGATTGCGTCACTAGAAATCCCTCATAGATGCGAGTAATACGCACTTTACAGAAAGGTTCACGAAAAAAAGACCAAAATATGTAACAATGTCAATTCGCACCCTAATTGACCTAGAGCACCGGCGATTGCGTCATTAGAAAGCCCTAATGGATGCCAGTAATACGCACTTTACAGAAAGTTCGTCCGACTTTTGGTTCACGAGAAAAAGGCCAAAATATTTGACAGTCTCAATTCGCTTCCTAATTGACCTAGACCACCGGCGATTGCGTCATTATAAAGCCCTCATAGATGCGAGTAATACGCACTTTACAGAAAGTTCGTCCGACCTTTCGTTCAGGAGAAAAAGGCCAAAAGGTTTCACAATGTCAATTCGATCCCTAATTGACGTAGAGCACCGACGATTTCGTCATTAGAAAGCCCTCATAGAGGCGAGTAATACGCACTTTACAGAAAGTTCGTCCGACCTTTGGTTCACGATAAAAAGGCCAAAAGGTGTAACAATGTCAATTCGCTCCGTAATTGACCTAGAGCACTGGCGATTGCGTCATTACAAAGCCCTCATAGATGCGAGTAATACGCATTTTGCAGAAAATTCGTCCGACCTTTCGTTCACAAGAAAAAGGCCAAAAGGTTTGACAATGTCAATTCGATTCCTAATTGACCTAGAGCACCGACGATTGCGTCATTAGAAATCCCTCATAGATGCGAGTAATACGCACTTTACAGAAAGGTTCACGAGAAAAAGGCCAAAATATGTAACAATGTCAATTCGCACCCTAATTTACCTAGAGCACGGGCGATTGCGTCATTAGAAAGCCCTAATGGATGCCAGTAATACGCACTTTACAGAAAGTTCGTCCGACCTTTGGTTCACGAGAAAAGGCCAAAATATTTGACAATCTCAATTCGCTTCCTAATTGACCTAGAGCACCGGCGATTGCGTCATTATAAAGCCGTCATAGATGCGAGTAATACGCACTTTACAGAAAGTTCGTCCGACCTTTCGTTCACAAGAAAAAGGCCAAAGTGTTTGACAATGTCAATTCGTTCCCTAATTGACCTAGAGCACCGGCGATTGCGTCATTAAAAATCCCTCGTAGATGCGAGTAATACGCACTTTACAGAAAGTATATCCGACATTTGGTTCAGGAGAAAAAGGCCAAAATATATAACAATGTCAATTAGCTCACTAATTGACCTAGAGCACCGGCGATTGCGTCATTAGAAAGCCCTCATAGAGGCGAGTAATACGCACTTTACAGAAAGTTCATCCGACCTTTGGTTCACGAGAAAAAGGCCAAAATGTTTGACAATGTCAATTCGCTTCCTAATTGACCTAGAGCACCGACGATTGCGTCATTAGAAATCCCTCATAGATGCGAGTAATACGCACTTTACAGAAAGGTTCACGAGAAAAAGGCCAAAATATGTAACAATGTGAATTCGCACCCTAATTGACCTAGAGCACCGGCGATTGCGTCATTAGAAAGCCCTAATGGATGCCAGTAATACGCACTTTACAGAAAGTTCGTCCGACCTTTGGTTCACGAGAAAAAGGCCAAAATGTTTGACAATGTCAATTCGCTTCCTAATTGACCTAGAGCACCGACGATTGCGTCATTAGAAATCCCTCATAGATGCGAGTAATACGCACTTTACAGAAAGGTTCACGAGAAAAAGGCCAAAATATGTAACAATGTCAATTCGCACCCTAATTGACCTAGAGCACCGGCGATTGCGTCATTAGAAAGCCCTAATTGATGCCAGTAATACGCACTTTACAGAAAGTTCGTCCGACCTTTGGTTCACGAGAAAAAGGCCAAAATATTTGACAATCTCAATTCGCTTCCTAATTGACCTAGAGCACCGGCGATTGCGTCATTAGAAAGCCCTAATTGATGCCAGTAATACGCACTTTACAGAAAGTTCGTCCAACCTTTGGTTCACGAGAAAAAGGCCAAAATATTTCACAATCTCAATTCGCTCCCTAATTGACCTAGAGCACTGGCGATTGCGTCATTAGAAAGCCGTCATAGATGCGAGTAATACGCACTTTACAGAAAGTTCATCCGATCTTTGGTTCACGAGAAAAAGGCCAAAATGTTTGACAATGTCAATTCGCTCCGTAATTGACCTAGAGCACCGGCGATTGCGTCATTAGAAATCCGTCATAGAGGCGAGTAATACGCACTTTACAGAAAGTTCGTCCGACCTTTGGTTCACGAGAAAAAGGCAAAAACCTCTAACAATATCAATTCGCTCCCTAATTGACCTAGAGAACCGGCGGTTTCATCATTAGAAAGCCCTCATAGAGGCGAGTAATACGCACTTTACAGAAAGTTCGTCCGACCTTTGGTTCACGAGATAAAGGCCAAAAGGTTTGACAATATCAATTCGCTCCCTAATTGACCTAGAGCACCGGCGTTTGCGTCATTAGAAACACGTCATAGATGCGAGTAATACGAACTTTACAGAAAGTTCATCCGATCTTTGGTTCACGAGAAAAAGGCCAAAATGTTTGACAATGTCAATTCGCTCCGTAATTGACCTAGAGCACCGGCGATTGCGTCATTAGAAATCCGTCATAGAGGCGAGTAATACGCACTTTACAGAAAGTTCGTCCGACCTTTGGTTCACAAGGAAAAGGCAAAAAGGTGTAACAATGTCAATTCGCACCCTAATTGACCTACAGCACTGGCGATTGCGTCATTAGAAAGCCCTCATAGATGCGAGTAATACGCAATTTACAGAAAGTTCATCCGACCTTTCGTTCACGAGAAAAAGTCCAAAAGGTTTGACAGTGTCAATTCGATCCCTAATTGACCTAGAGTACCGGCGATTGCGTCATTAAAAAGCCCTCATAGAGGCGAGTAATATGCACTTTACAGAAAGTTCGTCCGACTTTTGGTTCACGAGAAAAAGGGCAAATGGTTTGACAATGTCAATTCCCTCCCTAATTGACCTAGAGCACCGGCGATTGCGTCATTAGAAAGCCCTCATAGAGGCGAGTAATACGCACTTTACAGAAAGTTTATCCGACGTTTGGTTCAGGAGAAAAAGGCCAAAATATATAACAATGTCAATTCGCTCCCTAATTGACCTAGAGCACGGGCGATTGCATCATTAGAAAGCCCTAATTGATGCCAGTAATACGCACTTTACAGAAAGTTCGTCGGACCTTTGGTTCAGGAGAAAAAGGCCAAAGTGTTTGACAATGTCAATTCGTTCCCTAATTGACCTAGAGCACCAGCGATTGCGTCATTAAAAATCCCTCATAGATGCGAGTAATACGCACTTTACAGAAAGTATATCCGACGTTTGGTTCAGGAGAAAAAGGCCAAAATATATAACAATGTCAATTCGCTCCCTGATTGACCTAGAGCACCGGCGATTGCGTCATTAGAAAGCCTTCATAGAGGCGAGTAATACGCACTTTACAGAAAGTTCATCCGACTTTTGGTTCACGAGAAAAATGCCAAAATGTTTGACAATGTCAATTCGCTTCCTAATTGACCTAGAGCACCGGCGATTGCGTCATTAGAAAGCCTTCATAGAGGCGAGTAATACGCAGTTTACAGAAAGTTCATCCGACCTTTGGTTCACGAGAAAAAGGCCAAAAGGTTTGACAATGTCAATTCGATCCCTAATTGACGTAGTGCACCGGCGATTGCGTCATTAGAAATCCCTCATAGAGGCGAGTAATACGCACTTTACAGAAAGTTCGTCCGACCTTTGGTTCACGAGAAAAAGGCCAAAAGGTGTAACGATGTCAATTCGCTCCCTATTTAACCTAGAGCACCGGCGATTGCGTCATTAGAAAGCCCTAATTAATGCCAGTAATACGCACTTTACAGAAAGTTCGTCGGACCTTTGGTTCACGAGAAAAAGGCCAAAGTGTTTGACAATGTCAATTCGTTCTCTAATTGACCTAGAGCACCGGCGATTGCGTCATTAGAAATCCCTGATAGAGGCGAGTAATACGCACTTTACAGAAAGTTCGTCCGACCTTTGGTTCGCGAGAAAAAGGCCAAAACGTGTAACAATCTCAATTCGCTCCCTAATTGACCTAGAGCACCGGCGATTGCGTCATTAGAAAGCCCTTACAGATGCGAGTAATACGCACTTTACAGAAAGTTCGTCCGACATTTCGTTCACGAGAAAAAGGCCAAAAGGTTTGACAATGTCAATTCGATCCCTAATTGACCTAGAGAACCGGCGATTTCGTCATTAGAAAGCCCTCATAGAGGCGAGTAATACGCACTTTTCAGAAAGTTCGTCTGACCTTTGGTTCACGAGATAAAGGCCAAAAGCTTTGACAATGTCAATTCGCTCCCTAATTGACCGAGAGCACCGGCGATTGCGTCATTAGAAAGCCCTCATAGAGGCGGGGAATACGCACTTTACAGAAAGTTTATCCGACCTTTGGTTCACGAGAAAAAGGTCAAAAGGTGTAACAATTTCAATTCGCTCCCTAAGTGACCTAGTGCACCGGCGATTGCGTGATTTGAAAGACCTCATAGAGGCGAGTAATACGCACTTTACAGAAAGTTCATCCGACCTTTGGTTCACGAGAAAAAGGCCAAAATGTTTGACAATGTCAATTCGCTCCGTAATTGACCTAGAGCACCGGCGATTGCGTCATTAGAAATCCGTCATAGAGGCGAGTAATACGCACTTTACAGAAAGTTCGTCCGAACTTTGGTTCACAAGAAAAAGGCAAAAAGGTGTAACAATGTCAATTCGCACCCTAATTGGCCTAGAGCACCGGCGATTGCGTCATTAGAAATCCGTCATAGAGGCGAGTAATGCGCACTTTACAGAGTGTTCGTCCGACCTTTGGTTCACGAGAAAAAGGCAAAAACCTGTAACAATATCAATTCGCTCCCTAATTGACCTACAGCACTGTCGATTGCATCATTAGAAAGCCCTCATAGATGCGAGTAACACGCACTTTACAGAAATTTCGTCCGAACTTTGCTGCACGAGAAAAAGGCCAAAAGGTTTGACAACGTCAATTCGTTCCCTAATTGACCTAGAGCACCGGCGATTGCGTCATTAGAAATACGTCATAGATGCGAGTAATACGCACTTTACAGAAAGTTCATCCGATCTTTGGTTCACGAGAAAAAGGCCAAAATGTTTGACAATGTCAATTCGCTCCGTAATTGACCTAGAGCACCGGCGATTGCGTCATTAGAAATCCGTCATAGAGGCGAGTAATACGCACTTTACAGAAAGTTCGTCCGAACTTTGGTTCACAAGAAAAAGGCAAAAAGGTGTAACAATGTCAATTCGCACCCTAATTGACCTAGAGCACTGGCGATTGCGTCATTAAAAAGCCCTCATAGACGAGAGTAATACGCACTTTACAGAAAGTTAATCCGACCTTTCGTTCACGAGAAAAAGGCCAAAAGGTTTGAAAATGTGCATTTGATCCCTAATTAACCTAGAGTACCGGCGATTGCGTCATAAGAAAGCCCTCATAGAGGCGAGTAATACGCACTTTACAGAAAGTTCGTGAGACATTTGCTTCACGAGAAAAAGGCCAAATGGTTTGACAATGTCAATTCCCTCCCTAATTGACCTAGAGCACCGGCGATTGCGTCATTAGAAAGCCCTCATAGAGGCGAGTAATACGCACTTTACAGAAAGTTTATCCGACGTTTGGTTGAGGAGAAAAAGGCCAAAGTATATAACAATGTCAATTCGCTCCCTAATTGACCTAGAGCACCGGCGATTGCGTCATTAGAAAGCCCTAATTGATGCCAGTAATACGCACTTTACAGAAAGTTCGTCTGACCTTTGGTTCACGAGAAAAAGGCCAAAATGTTTGACAATGTCAATTCGTTCCCTAATTGACCTAGAGCACCTGCGATTGCGTCATTAAAAATCCCTCATAGATGCGAGTAATACGCACTTTACAGAAAGTTTATCCGACATTTGGTTCAGGAGAAAATGGCCAAAATATATAACAATGTCAATTCGCTCCCTAATTGACCTAGAGCACCGGCGATTGCGTCATTAGAAAGCCCTAATTGATGCCAGGAATACGCACTTTACAGAAAGTTCGTCTGACCTTTGGTTCGCGAGAAAAAGGCCAAAATGTTTGACAATGTCAATTCGTTCCCTATTTGACCTAGAGCACCGGCGATTGCGTCATTAGAAATCCCTCATAGAGGCGAGTAATACGCACTTTACAGAAAGTTCGTCCGACCTTTGGTTCGCGAGAAAAAGGCCAAAATGTGTAACAATCTCAATTCGCTACCTAATTAACCTAGAGCACTGGCGATTGCGTCATTAATAAGCCCTCATAGATGCGAGTAATACGCACTTTACAGAAAGTTAGTCCGACCTTTGGTTCGCGAGAAAATGGCCAAAAGGTTTGACAATGTCAATTCGATCCCTAATTGACCTAGAGCACCGGCGATTGCGTCATTACAAATACGTCATAGATGCGAGTAATACGCACTTTACAGAAAGTTCGTCCGACCTTTGGTTCACGAGAAAAAGGCAAAAAGGTGTAACAATGTCAATTCGCACCCTAATTGACCTACAGCACTGGCGATTGCGACATTAGAAAGCCCTCATAGATGCGAGTAATACGCAATTTACAGAAAGTACATCCGACCTTTCGTTCACGAGAAAAAGGCCAAAAGGTTTGACATCGTCAATTCGATCCTTAATTGACCTAGAGTACCGGCGATTGCGTCATTAAAAAGCCCCCATAGAGGCGAGTAATATGCACTTTACAGAAAGTTCGTCCGACGTTTGGTTCAGGAGAAAAAGGCCAAAATATATAACAATGTCAATTCGCTCCCTAAGTGACCTAGAGCACGGGCGATTGCGTCATTAGAAAGCCCTAATTGATGCCAGTAATACGCACTTTACAGAAAGTTCGTCCGACCTTTGGTTCACGACAAAAAGGCCAAAAGGTGTAACAATGTCAATTCGCTCCGTAATTGACCTAGAGCACTGGCGATTGCGTCATTAGAAAGCCCTCATAGATGCGAGTAATACGCATTTTGCAGAAAATTCGTCCGACCTTTCGTTCACAAGAAAAAGGCCAAAAGGTTTGACAATGTCAATTCGATCCCTAATTGACCTAGAGCACCGCCGATTGCGTCATTAGAAAGCCCTAATGGATGCCAGTAATACGCACTTTACAGAAAGTTCGTCCGACCTTTGGTTCACGAGAAAAAGGCCAAAATATTTGACAATCTCAATTCGCTTCCTAATTGACCTAGAGCACCGGCGATTGCGACATTATAAAGCCCTCATAGATGCGAATAATACGCACTTTACAGAAAGTTCGTCCGACCTTTCGTTCACGAGAAAAAGGCCAAAAGGTTTGACAATGTCAATTCGCTTCCTAATTGACCTAGAGCACCGACGATTGCGTCATTAGAAATCCCTCATAGATGCGAGTAATACGCACTTTACAGAAAGGTTCACGAGAAAAAGGCCAAAATATGTAACAATGTCAATTCGCACCCTAATTGACCTAGAGTACCGGCGATTGCGTCATTAGAAAGCCCTAATTGATGCCAGTAATACGCACTTTACAGAAAGTTCGTCCGACTTTTGGTTCACAAGAAAAAGGCAAAAAGGTGTAACAATGTCAATTCGCACCCTAATTGACCTAGAGCACTGGCGATTGCGTCATTTGAAAGCCCTCATAGATGCGAGTAATACTCACTTTACAGAAAGTTCGTCCGACCTTTCGTTCACGAGAAAAAGGCCAAAAGTTTTGAAAATGTCAATTCGATCCCTAATTGACCTAGAGTACCGGCGATTGCGTCATTAGAAAGCCCTCATAGAGGCGAGTAACAAGTACTTTACAGAAAGTTCGTCCGACTTTTGGTTCACGAGAAAAACGCCAAATGGTTTGACAATGTCAATTCCCTCCCTAACTGACCTAGAGCCCCGGCGATTGCGTCATTAGAAAGCCCTCATAGAGGCGAGTAATACGCACTTTACAGAAAGTTCGTCCGACTTTTGGTTCACGAGAAAAAGGCCAAAATATGTAACAATGTCAATTCCCTCCCTAATTGACGTAGAGCACCGGCGATTGCGTCATTAGAAAGCCCTAATTGATGCCAGTAATACGCACTTCACAGAAAGTTCGTCGGACCTTTGGTTCACGAGAAAAAGGCCAAAGGGTTTGACAATGTCAATTCGTTCCCTAATTGACCTAGAGCACCGGCGATTGCGTCATTAGAAAGCCCTCATAGAGGCGAGTAATACGCGCTTTACAGAAAGTTCGTCCACCTTTGGTTCGCGAGAAAAAGGCCAAAAGGTGTAACAATCTCAATTCGCTCCCTAATTGACCTAGAGCACTGGCGATTGCGTCATTAGAAAGCCCTCATAGATGCGAGTAATACGCAGTTTACAGAAAGTTCGTCCGACCTGTCGTTCACGAGAAAAAGGCCAAAAGGTTTGACAATGTCAATTCGATACCTAATTGACCTAGAGAACCGGCGATTTCGTCATTAGAAAGCCCTCATAGAGGCGAGTAATACGCACTTTCCAGAAAGTTCGTCCGACATTTGGTTCACGAGATAGAGGACAAAAGGTTTGAAAATGTCAATTCACTCCCTAATTGACCTAGAACACCGGCGATTGCGTCATTAGAAATACGTCATAGTTGCGAGTAATACGCACTTTACAGAAAGTTCGTCCGACGTTTGGTTCACAAGAAAAAGGCAAAAACGTGTAACAATGTCAATTCGCACCCTAATTGACCTAGAGCACTGGCGATTGCGTCATTACAAAGCCCTCATATATGCGAGTAATACTCACTTTACAGAAAGTTCATCCGACCTTTCGTTCACGAGAAAAAGGCCAAAAGGTTTGACAATGTCAATTCGATCCCTAATTGATCTAGAGTACCGGCGATTGCGTCATTAGAAAGCCCTCATAGAGGCGAGTAATAAGCACTTTACAGAAAGTTCGTCCGACTTTTGGTTCACGAGAAAAAGGACAAATGGTTTGACAATGTCAATTCCCTCCCTAATTGACCTAGAGCACCGGAGATTGCGTCATTAGAAAGCCCTCATAGAGGCGAGTAATATGCACTTTACAGAAATTTTATCCGACGTTTGGTTCAGGAGAAAAAGGCCAAAATATATAACAATGTCAATTCGCTCCCTAATTGACCTAGAGCACCGGCGATTGCGACATTAGAAAGCCCTACTTGGTGCCAGAAATACGCACTTTACAGAAAGTTCGTCTGACCTTTGGTTCACGAGAAAAAGGCCAAAATGTTTGACAATGTCAATTCGTTCCCAAATTGACCTAGAGCACCGGCGATTGCGTGATTAGAAATCCCTCATAGAGGCGAGTAATACGCACTATACAGAAAGTTCGTCCGATCTTTGGTTCACGAGATAAAGGCCAAAAGGTTTGAAAATGTCAATTCACTCCCTAATTGACCTAGAGCACTGGCGATTGCGTCATTACAAAGCCCTCATAGATGCGAGTAATACTCAATTTACAGAAAGTTCATCCGACCTTTCGTTCACGAGAAAAAGGCCAAAAGGTTTGACAATGTCAATTCGATCCCTAATTGACCTAGAGTACCGGCGATTGCCTCATTAGAAAGCCCTCATAGAGGCGAGTAATAAGCACTTTACAGAAAGTTCGTCCGACTTTTGGTTCACGAGAAAAAGGCCAAATGGTTTGACAATGTCAATTCCCTCCCTAATTGACCTAGAGCACCGGCGATTGCGTCATTAGAAAGCCCTCATAGAGGCGAGTAATATGCACTTTACGGAAAGTTTATCCGACGTTTGGTTCAGGAGAAAAAGGCCAAAAGGTTTGACAATGTCAATTCCATCCCTAATTGACCTAGAGAACCGGCGATTTCGTCATTAGAAAGCCCTCATAGAGGCGAGTAATACGCACTTTACAGAAAGTTCGTCCGGCCTTTGGTTCACGAGATAAAGGCCAAAAGGTTTGACAATATCCATTCTCTCCCTAATTGACCTAGAGCACCGGCGATTGCGTCATTAGAAAGCCCTAATTGGTGCCAGTAATACGCACTTTACAGAAAGTTCGTCTGACCTTTGGTTCACGAGAAAAAGGCCAAAATGTTTGACAATGTCAATTCGTTCCCTAATTGACCTACAGCACCGGCGATTGCGTCATTAGAAAACCTCATAGAGGCGAGTAATACGCACTTTACAGAAAGTTCGTCCGACCTTTGGTTCGCGAGAAAAAGGCCAAAATGTGTAACAATCTCAATTCGCTCCCTAATTGACCTAGAGCACTGGCGATTGCGTCATTAGAAATACGTCATAGATGCGAGTAATACGCACTTTACAGAAAGTTCGTCGGACGTTTGGTTCCCAAGAAAAAGGCAAAAAGGTGTAACAATGTCAATTCGCACCCTAATTGACCTAGAGCACTGGCGATTGCGTCATTAGAAAGCCCTCATAGATGCGAGTAATACGCACTTTACAGAAAGTTCATCCGACCTTTCGTTCACGAGAAAAATGCCAAAAGGTTTGACAGTGTCAATTCGATCCCTAATTGACCTAGAGTACCGGCGTTTACGTCATTAGAAAGCCCTCATAGAGGCGAGTAATACGCACTTTACAGAAAGTTCGTCCAACTTTTGGTTCACGAGAAAAAGGCTAAATGGTTTGACAATGTCAATTCCCTCCCTAATTGACCTAGAGCACCGGCGACTGCGTCATTAGAAAGCCCTCATAGAGGCGAGTAATACGCACTTTACAGAAAGTTTATCCGACGTTTGGTTCAGGAGAAAAAGGCCAAAATATATAACAATGTCAATTCGCTCCCTAATTGACCTAGAGCACCGGCGATTGCGTCATTAGAAAGCCCTAACTGATGCCAGTAATACGCACTTTACAGAAAGTTCGTCTGACCTTTGGTTCACGAGAAAAAGGCCAAAATGTTTGACAATGTCAATTCGTTCCCTAATTGACCTAGAGCACCGGCGATTGCGTCATTAGAAATCCCTCATAGAGGCGAGTAATACGCACTTTACAGAAAGTTCGTCCGACCTTTCGTTCACGAGATAAAGGCCAGAAGGTTTGAAAATGTCAATTCACTCCCTAATTGACCTAGAGCACCGGCGATTGCGTCATTAGAAATACGTCATAGATGCGAGTAATACGCACTTTACAGAAAGTTCGTCCGATCTTTGGTTCACAAGAAAAAGGCAAAAACGTGTAACAATGTCAATTCGCACTCTAATTGACCTAGAGCACTGGCGATTGCGTCATTAGAAAGCCCTCGTAGATGCGAGTAATACGCACCTTACAGAAAGTTCATCCGACCTTTCGTTCACGAGAAAAAGGCCAAAAGGTTTGACAGTGTCAATTCGATCCCTAATTGACCTAGAGTACCGGCGTTTACGTCATTAGAAAGCCCTCATAGAGGCGAGTAATACGCACTTTACAGAAAGTTCGTCCGACTTTTGGTTCACGAGAAAAAGGCCACATGGTTTGACAATGTCAATTCCCTCCCTAATTGACCTAGAGCACCGGTGATTGCGTCATTAGAAAGCCCTCATAGAGGCGAGTAATACGCACTTTACAGAAAGTTTATCCGACGTTTGGTTGAGGAGAAAAAGGCCAAAGTATATAACAATGTCAATTCGCTCCCTAATTGACCTAGAGCACCGGCGATTGCGTCATTAGAAAGCTCTAATTGATGCCAGTAATTCGCACTTTACAGAAAGTTCGTCCGAACTTTCGTTCACGAGAAAAAGGCCAAAAGGTTTGACAATGTCAATTCGATCCCTAATTGACCTAGAGAAACGGCGATGTCGTCATTAGAGAGCCCTCATAGAATCGAGTAATACGCACTTTACAGAAAGTTCGTCCGACGTTTGGTTCATGAGAAAAAGGCCAAAAGGTTTGACAATGTCAATTCGCTCCCTAATTGACCTAGAGCACCGGCGATTGCGTCATTAGAAAGCCCTAATTGGTGCCAGTAATACGCACTTTACAGAAAGTTCGTCTGACCTTTGGTTCGCGAGAAAAAGGCCAAAACGTGTAACAATCTCAATTCGCTCCCTAATTGACCTAGAGCACTGGCGATTGCGTCATTAGAAAGCTCTCATAGATGCGAGTAATACGCACTTTACAGAAAGTTCGTCCGACCTTTCGTTCTCGAGAAAAAGGCCAAAAGGTTTGACAATGTCAATTCGATCCCTAATTGACCTAGAGAACCGTCCATTTCGTCGTTAGAAAGCCCTCATAGAGGCGAGTAATACGCACTTTACAGAAAGTTCGTCCGACCTATGGTTCACGAGATAAAGGCCAAAAGGTATGACAATGTCAATTCACTCCCTAATTGACCTAGAGCACCGGCGATTGCGTCATTAGAAAGCCCTCATAGAGGCGAGTAATACGCGCTTTACAGAAAGTTCGTCCACCTTTGGTTCGCGAGAAAAAGGCCAAAAGGTGTAACAATCTCAATTCGCTCCCTAATTGACCTAGAGCACTGGCGATTGCGTCATTAGAAAGCCCTCATAGATGCGAGTAATACGCAGTTTACAGAAAGTTCGTCCGACCTGTCGTTCACGAGAAAAAGGCCAAAAGGTTTGACAATGTCAATTCGATACCTAATTGACCTAGAGAACCGGCGATTTCGTCATTAGAAAGCCCTCATAGAGGCGAGTAATACGCACTTTCCAGAAAGTTCGTCCGACCTTTGGTTCACGAGATAGAGGACAAAAGGTTTGAAAATGTCAATTCACTCCCTAATTGACCTAGAACACCGGCGATTGCGTCATTAGAAATACGTCATAGTTGCGAGTAATACGCACTTTACAGAAAGTTCGTCCGACGTTTGGTTCACAAGAAAAAGGCAAAAACGTGTAACAATGTCAATTCGCACCCTAATTGACCTAGAGCACTGGCGATTGCGTCATTACAAAGCCCTCATATATGCGAGTAATACTCACTTTACAGAAAGTTCATCCGACCTTTCGTTCACGAGAAAAAGGCCAAAAGGTTTGACAATGTCAATTCGATCCCTAATTGATCTAGAGTACCGGCGATTGCGTCATTAGAAAGCCCTCATAGAGGCGAGTAATAAGCACTTTACAGAAAGTTCGTCCGACTTTTGGTTCACGAGAAAAAGGACAAATGGTTTGACAATGTCAATTCCCTCCCTAATTGACCTAGAGCACCGGAGATTGCGTCATTAGAAAGCCCTCATAGAGGCGAGTAATATGCACTTTACAGAAATTTTATCCGACGTTTGGTTCAGGAGAAAAAGGCCAAAATATATAACAATGTCAATTCGCTCCCTAATTGACCTAGAGCACCGGCGATTGCGACATTAGAAAGCCCTACTTGGTGCCAGAAATACGCACTTTACAGAAAGTTCGTCTGACCTTTGGTTCACGAGAAAAAGGCCAAAATGTTTGACAATGTCAATTCGTTCCCAAATTGACCTAGAGCACCGGCGATTGCGTGATTAGAAATCCCTCATAGAGGCGAGTAATACGCACTATACAGAAAGTTCGTCCGATCTTTGGTTCACGAGATAAAGGCCAAAAGGTTTGAAAATGTCAATTCACTCCCTAATTGACCTAGAGCACTGGCGATTGCGTCATTACAAAGCCCTCATAGATGCGAGTAATACTCAATTTACAGAAAGTTCATCCGACCTTTCGTTCACGAGAAAAAGGCCAAAAGGTTTGACAATGTCAATTCGATCCCTAATTGACCTAGAGTACCGGCGATTGCCTCATTAGAAAGCCCTCATAGAGGCGAGTAATAAGCACTTTACAGAAAGTTCGTCCGACTTTTGGTTCACGAGAAAAAGGCCAAATGGTTTGACAATGTCAATTCCCTCCCTAATTGACCTAGAGCACCGGCGATTGCGTCATTAGAAAGCCCTCATAGAGGCGAGTAATATGCACTTTACGGAAAGTTTATCCGACGTTTGGTTCAGGAGAAAAAGGCCAAAAGGTTTGACAATGTCAATTCCATCCCTAATTGACCTAGAGAACCGGCGATTTCGTCATTAGAAAGCCCTCATAGAGGCGAGTAATACGCACTTTACAGAAAGTTCGTCCGGCCTTTGGTTCACGAGATAAAGGCCAAAAGGTTTGACAATATCCATTCTCTCCCTAATTGACCTAGAGCACCGGCGATTGCGTCATTAGAAAGCCCTAATTGGTGCCAGTAATACGCACTTTACAGAAAGTTCGTCTGACCTTTGGTTCACGAGAAAAAGGCCAAAATGTTTGACAATGTCAATTCGTTCCCTAATTGACCTACAGCACCGGCGATTGCGTCATTAGAAAACCTCATAGAGGCGAGTAATACGCACTTTACAGAAAGTTCGTCCGACCTTTGGTTCGCGAGAAAAAGGCCAAAATGTGTAACAATCTCAATTCGCTCCCTAATTGACCTAGAGCACTGGCGATTGCGTCATTAGAAATACGTCATAGATGCGAGTAATACGCACTTTACAGAAAGTTCGTCGGACGTTTGGTTCCCAAGAAAAAGGCAAAAAGGTGTAACAATGTCAATTCGCACCCTAATTGACCTAGAGCACTGGCGATTGCGTCATTAGAAAGCCCTCATAGATGCGAGTAATACGCACTTTACAGAAAGTTCATCCGACCTTTCGTTCACGAGAAAAATGCCAAAAGGTTTGACAGTGTCAATTCGATCCCTAATTGACCTAGAGTACCGGCGTTTACGTCATTAGAAAGCCCTCATAGAGGCGAGTAATACGCACTTTACAGAAAGTTCGTCCAACTTTTGGTTCACGAGAAAAAGGCTAAATGGTTTGACAATGTCAATTCCCTCCCTAATTGACCTAGAGCACCGGCGACTGCGTCATTAGAAAGCCCTCATAGAGGCGAGTAATACGCACTTTACAGAAAGTTTATCCGACGTTTGGTTCAGGAGAAAAAGGCCAAAATATATAACAATGTCAATTCGCTCCCTAATTGACCTAGAGCACCGGCGATTGCGTCATTAGAAAGCCCTAACTGATGCCAGTAATACGCACTTTACAGAAAGTTCGTCTGACCTTTGGTTCACGAGAAAAAGGCCAAAATGTTTGACAATGTCAATTCGTTCCCTAATTGACCTAGAGCACCGGCGATTGCGTCATTAGAAATCCCTCATAGAGGCGAGTAATACGCACTTTACAGAAAGTTCGTCCGACCTTTCGTTCACGAGATAAAGGCCAGAAGGTTTGAAAATGTCAATTCACTCCCTAATTGACCTAGAGCACCGGCGATTGCGTCATTAGAAATACGTCATAGATGCGAGTAATACGCACTTTACAGAAAGTTCGTCCGATCTTTGGTTCACAAGAAAAAGGCAAAAACGTGTAACAATGTCAATTCGCACTCTAATTGACCTAGAGCACTGGCGATTGCGTCATTAGAAAGCCCTCGTAGATGCGAGTAATACGCACCTTACAGAAAGTTCATCCGACCTTTCGTTCACGAGAAAAAGGCCAAAAGGTTTGACAGTGTCAATTCGATCCCTAATTGACCTAGAGTACCGGCGTTTACGTCATTAGAAAGCCCTCATAGAGGCGAGTAATACGCACTTTACAGAAAGTTCGTCCGACTTTTGGTTCACGAGAAAAAGGCCACATGGTTTGACAATGTCAATTCCCTCCCTAATTGACCTAGAGCACCGGTGATTGCGTCATTAGAAAGCCCTCATAGAGGCGAGTAATACGCACTTTACAGAAAGTTTATCCGACGTTTGGTTGAGGAGAAAAAGGCCAAAGTATATAACAATGTCAATTCGCTCCCTAATTGACCTAGAGCACCGGCGATTGCGTCATTAGAAAGCTCTAATTGATGCCAGTAATTCGCACTTTACAGAAAGTTCGTCCGAACTTTCGTTCACGAGAAAAAGGCCAAAAGGTTTGACAATGTCAATTCGATCCCTAATTGACCTAGAGAAACGGCGATGTCGTCATTAGAGAGCCCTCATAGAATCGAGTAATACGCACTTTACAGAAAGTTCGTCCGACGTTTGGTTCATGAGAAAAAGGCCAAAAGGTTTGACAATGTCAATTCGCTCCCTAATTGACCTAGAGCACCGGCGATTGCGTCATTAGAAAGCCCTAATTGGTGCCAGTAATACGCACTTTACAGAAAGTTCGTCTGACCTTTGGTTCGCGAGAAAAAGGCCAAAACGTGTAACAATCTCAATTCGCTCCCTAATTGACCTAGAGCACTGGCGATTGCGTCATTAGAAAGCTCTCATAGATGCGAGTAATACGCACTTTACAGAAAGTTCGTCCGACCTTTCGTTCTCGAGAAAAAGGCCAAAAGGTTTGACAATGTCAATTCGATCCCTAATTGACCTAGAGAACCGTCCATTTCGTCGTTAGAAAGCCCTCATAGAGGCGAGTAATACGCACTTTACAGAAAGTTCGTCCGACCTATGGTTCACGAGATAAAGGCCAAAAGGTATGACAATGTCAATTCACTCCCTAATTGACCTAGAGCACCGGCGATTGCGTCATTAGAAATACGTCATAGATGCGAGTAATACGCACTTTACAGAAAGTTCGTCCGACCTTTGGTTCACAAGAAAAAGGCAAAAACGTGTAACAATGTCAATTCGCACCCTAATTGACCTAGAGCACTGGCGATTGTGTCATTAGAAAGCCCTCATATATGCGAGTAATACGCACTTTACAGAAAGTTCATCCGACCTTTCGTTCACGAGAAAAAGGCCAAAAGGTTTGACAATGTCAATTCGCTCCCTAATTGACGTAGAGCACCGGCGATTGCGTCATTAGAAAGCTCTAATTGATGCCAGTAATACGCACTTTACAGAAAGTTCGTCAGACCTTTGGTTCACGAGAAAAAGGCCAAAGGGTTTGACAATGTCAGTTCGTTCCCTAATTGACCTAGAGCACCGGCGATTGCGTCATTAATTATACCTCATTGAGGCGAGAAATACGCACTTTACAGAAAGTTTATCCGACGTTTGGTTCAGGAGAAAAAGGCCAAAGTATATAACAATGTCAATTCGCTCCCTAATTGACCTAGAGCACCGGCGATTGCGTCATTAGAAAGTCCTAATTGATACCAGTAATACGCACTTTACAGAAGGTTCGTCTGACCTTTGGTTCACGAGAAAAAGGCCAAAAGGTTTGACAATGTCAATTCGTTCCCTAACTGACCTAGAGCACCGGCGATTGCGTCATTAGAAATCCCTCATAGAGGCGAGTAATACGCACTTTACAGAAAGTTCGTCCGACCTTTGGTTCGCGAGAAAAAGGCCAAAACGTGTAACAATCTCAATTCGCACCCTAATTCACCTAGAGCACTGGCAATTGCGTCATTAGAAAGCCCTCATAGATGCGAGTAATACGCACTTTACAGAAAGTTCGTCCGACCTTTGGTTCACAAGAAAAAGGCAAAAAGGTGTAACAATGTCAATTCGCACCCTAATTGACCTAGAGCACTGGCAATTGCGTCATTAGAAAGCACTCATAGATGCGAGTAATACGCAATTTACAGAAAGTTCATCCGACCTTTCGTTTACGAGAAAAAGGCCAAAAGGTTTGACAATGTCAATTCACTCCCTAATTGACCTAGAGCACCGGCGATTGCGTCATTAGAAATACGTCATAGATGCGAGTAATACGCACTTTACAGAAAGTTCCTCCGACCTTTGGTTCACAAGAAAAACGCAAAAAGGTGTAACAATGTCAATTCGATCCCTAATTGACCTAGAGAACCGGCGATTTCGTGATTAGAAAGCCATCATAAAGGCGAGTAACACGCACTTTACAGAAAGTTCGTCCGACCTTTGGTTCACGAGATAAAGGCAAAAAGGTGTAACTATGTCAATTCGCACCCTAATTGACCTAGAGCACTGGCGATTGCGTCATTAGAAAGCCCTCATAGATGCGAGTAATACGCACTTTACAGAAAGTTTATCCGACCTTTCGTTCACGAGAAAAAGGCCAAAATGTTTGACAGTGTCAATTCGATCCCTAATTGACCTAGAGTACCGGCGATTGCGTCATTAGAAAGCCCTCATAGAGGCGAGTAATACGCACTTTACAGAAAGTTCGTCCGACGTTTGGTTCACGAGAAAAAGGCCAAATGGTTTGAGAATGTCAATTCCCTCCCTAATTGACCTAGAGCACCGGCGATTGCGTCATTAGAAAGCCCTCATAGAGGCGAGTAATACGCACTTTACAGAAAGTTTATCCGACGTTTGGTTCAGGAGAAAAAGGCCAAAATATATAACAAAGTCAATTCGCTCCCTAATTGACCTAGAGCACCTGCGATTGCGTCATTTGAAAGTCCTAATTGATGCCAGTAATACGCACTTTACAGAAAGTTCGTCAGACCTTTGGTTCACGAGAAAAAGGCCAAAGGGTTTGACAATATCAGTTCGTTCCCTAATTGACCTAGAGCACCGGCGATTACGTCATTAATTATACCTCATAGAGGCGAGAAATACGCACTTTACAGAAAGTTTATCCGACGTTTGCTTCACGAGATAAAGGCCAAAATATATAACAATGTCAATTCGCTCCCTAATTGACCTAGAGCACCGGCGATTGCGTCATTAGAAAGCTCTAATTGATGCCAGTAATACGCACTTTACAGAAACTTCGTCAGACCTTTGGTTCACGAGAAAAAGGCCAAAGGGTTTGACAATGTCAGTTCGTTCCCTAATTGACCTAGAGCACCGGCGATTGCGTCATTAATTATACCTCATAGAGGCGAGAAATACGCACTTTACAGAAAGTTTATCCGACGTTTGGTTCAGGAGAAAAAGGCCAAAATATATAACAATGTCAATTCGCTCCCTAATTGACATAGAGCAGCGGCGATTGCGACATTAGAAAGTCCTAGTTGATGCCAGTAATACGCACTTTACAGAAGGTTCGTCTGACCTTTGGTTCACGAGAAAAAGGCCAAAATGTTTGACAATGTCAATTCGTTGCCTAATTGACCTAGAGCACCGGCGATTGCGTCATTAGAAATCCCTCATAGAGGCGAGTAATACGCACTTTACAGAAAGTTCGTCCGACCTTTGGTTCGCGAGAAAAAGGCCAAAACGTGTAAAAATGTCAATTCGCACCCTAATTCACCTAGAGCACTGCCAATTGCGTCATTAGAAAGCCCTCATAGATGGGAGTAATACGCACTTTACAGAAAGTTCATCCGACCTTTCGTTCACGAGAAAAAGGCCAAAAGGTTTGACAATGTCAATTCGCTCCCTAATTGACGTAGAGCACCGGCGATTGCGTCATTAGAAAGCTCTAATTGATGCCAGTAATACGCACTTTACAGAAAGTTCGTCAGACCTTTGGTTCACGAGAAAAAGGCGAAAGGGTTTGACAATGTCAGTTCGTTCCCTAATTGACCTAGAGCACCGGCGATTGCGTCATTAATTATACCTCATTGAGGAGAGAAATACGCACTTTACAGAAAGTTTATCCGACGTTTGGTTCATGAGAAAAAGGCCAAAGTATATAACAATGTCAATTCGCTCCCTAATTGACCTAGAGCACCGGCGATTGCGTCATTAGAAAGTCCTAATTGATACCAGTAATACGCACTTTACAGAAGGTTCGTCTGACCTTTGGTTCACGAGAAAAAGGCCAAAAGGTTTGACAATGTCAATTCGTTCCCTAATTGACCTAGAGCACCGGCGATTGCGTCATTAGAAATCCCTCATAGAGGCGAGTAATACGCACTTTACAGAAAGTTCGTCCGACCTTTGGTTCGCGAAAAAAAGGCCAAAACGTGTAACAATGTCAATTCGCACCCTAATTCACCTAGAGCACTGGCAATTGCGTCATTAGAAAGCCCTCATAGATGCGAGTAATACGCACTTTACAGAAAGTTCGTCCGACCCTTCGTTCACGAGAAAAAGGCCAAAATGTTTGACAATGTCAATTCGATCCCTTATTGACCTAGAGAACCGGCGATTTCGTCATTAGAAATCCCTCATAGAGGCGAGTAATACGCACTTTACAGAAAGTTCGTCCGACTTTTTGGTTCGCGAGAAAAAGGCCAAAACCTGTAACAATGTCAATTCGCACCCTAATTCACCTAGAGCACTGGCAATTGCGTCATTAGAAAGCCGTCATAGATGCGAGTAATACGCACTTTACAGAAAGTTCGTCCGACCTTTGGTTCGCGAGAAAAAGGCCAAAACGTGTAACAATCTCAATTCGCTCCCTAATTGACCTAGAGCACTGGCGATTGCGTCATTAGAAAGCCCTCATAGATGCGAGTAATACGCACTTTACAGAAAGTTCGTCGGACCTTTGGTCCACAAGAAAAAGGCAAAAAGGTGTAACAATGTCAATTCGCACCCTAATTGACCTAGAGCACTGGCAATTGCGTCATTAGAAAGCCCTCATAGATGCGACTAATACGCACTTTACAGAAAGTTCATCCGACCTTTCGTTTACGAGAAAAAGGCCAAAAGGTTTGACAATGTCAATTCACTCCCTAATTGACCTAGAGCACCGGCGATTGCGTCATTAGAAATACGTGATAGATGCGAGTAATACGCACTTTACAGAAAGTTCCTCCGACCTTTGGTTCACAAGAAAAACGCAAAAAGGTGTAACAATGTCAATTCGATCCCTAATTGACCTAGAGAACCGGCGATTTCGTGATTAGAAAGCCATCATAAAGGCGAGTAACACGCACTTTACAGAAAGTTCGTCCGACCTTTGGTTCACGAGATAAAGGCAAAAAGGTGTAACAATGTCAATTCGCACCCTAATTGACCTAGAGCACTGGCGATTGCGTCATTAGAAAGCCCTCATAGATGCGAGTAATACGCACTTTACAGAAAGTTCATCCGACCTTTCGTTCACGAGAAAAAGGTCAAAATGTTTGACAGTGTCAATTCGATCCCTAATTGACCTAGAGTACCGGCGATTGCGTCATTAGAAAGCCCTCATAGAGGCGAGTAATACGCACTTTACAGAAAGTTCGTCCGACGTTTGGTTCACGAGAAAAAGGCCAAATGGTTTGAGAATGTCAATTCCCTCCCTAATTGTCCTAGAGCACCGGCGATTGCGTCATTAGAAAGCCCTCATAGAGGCGAGTAATACGCACTTTACAGAAAGTTCGTCCGACGTTTGGTTCACGAGAAAAAGGCCAAATGGTTTGAGAATGTCAATTCCCTCCCTAATTGACCTAGAGCACCGGCGATTGCGACATTAGAAAGTCCTAATTGATGCCAGTAATACGCACTTTACAGAAGGTTCGTCTGACCTTTGGTTCACGAGAAAAAGGCCAAAATGTTTGACAATGTCAATTCGTTGCCTAATTGACCTAGAGCACCGGCGATTGCGTCATTAGAAATCCCTCATAGAGGCGAGTAATACGCACTTTACAGAAAGTTCGTCCGACGTTTGGTTCACGAGAAAAAGGCCAAATGGTTTGAGAATGTCAATTCCCTCCCTAATTGACCTAGAGCACCGGCGATTGCGACATTAGAAAGTCCTAATTGATGCCAGTAATACGCACTTTACAGAAGGTTCGTCTGACCTTTGGTTCACGAGAAAAAGGCCAAATGGTTTGAGAATGTCAATTCCCTCCCTAATTGACCTAGAGCACCGGCGATTGCGTCATTAGAAAGCCCTCATAGAGGCGAGTAATACGCACTTTACAGAAAGTTTATCCGACGTTTGGTTCAGGAGAAAAAGGCCAAAATATATAACAAAGTCAATTCGCTCCCTAATTGACCTAGAGCACCTGCGATTGCGTCATTTGAAAGTCCTAATTGATGCCAGTAATACGCACTTTACAGAAAGTTCGTCAGACCTTTGGTTCACGAGAAAAAGGCCAAAGGGTTTGACAATATCAGTTCGTTCCCTAATTGACCTAGAGCACCGGCGATTACGTCATTAATTATACCTCATAGAGGCGAGAAATACGCACTTTACAGAAAGTTTATCCGACGTTTGCTTCACGAGATAAAGGCCAAAATATATAACAATGTCAATTCGCTCCCTAATTGACCTAGAGCACCGGCGATTGCGTCATTAGAAAGCTCTAATTGATGCCAGTAATACGCACTTTACAGAAAGTTCGTCAGACCTTTGGTTCACGAGAAAAAGGACAAAGGGTTTGACAATGTCAGTTCGTTCCCTAATTGACCTAGAGCACCGGCGATTGCGTCATTAATTATATCTCATTGAGGCGAGAAATACGCACTTTACAGAAAGTTTATCCGACGTTTGGTTCAGGAGAAAAAGGCCAAAGTATATAACAATGTCAATTCGCTCCCTAATTGACCTAAAGCACCGGCGATTGCGTCATTAGAAAGTGCTAATTGATGCCAGTAATACGCACTTTACAGAAGGTTCGTCTGACCTTTGCTTCACGAGAAAATGGCCAAAAGGTTTGACAATGTCAATTCGATCTCTAATTGACCTAGAGAACCGGCGATTTCGTAATTAGAAAGCCCTCATAGAGGCGAGTAATACGCACTTTACAGAAAGTTCGTCCGACCTTTCGTTCACGAGATAAAGGCCAGAAGGTTTGAAAATGTCAATTCACTCCCTAATTGACCTAGAGCACCGGCGATTGCGTCATTAGAAATACGTCATAGATGCGAGTAATACGCACTTTACAGAAAGTTCGTCCGACCTTTGGTTCACAAGAAAAAGGCAAAAACGTGTAACAATGTCAATTCGCACCCTAATTGACCTAGAGCACTGGCGATTGCGTCATTAGAAAGCCCTCGTAGATGCGAGTAATACGCACCTTACAGAAAGTTCATCCGACCTTTCGTTCACGAGAAAAAGGCCAAAAGGTTTGACAGTGTCAATTCGATCCCTAATTGACCTAGAGTACCGGCGTTTACGTCATTATAAAGCCCTCATAGAGGCGAGTAATACGCACTTTACAGAAAGTTCGTCCGACTTTTAGTTCACGAGAAAAAGGCCACAGGGTTTGACAATGTCAATTCCCTCCCTAATTGACCTAGAGCACCGGTGATTGCGTCATTAGAAAGCCCTCATAGAGGCGAGTAATACGCACTTTACAGAAAGTTTATCCGACGTTTGGTTGAGGAGAAAAAGGCCAAAGTATATAACAATGTCAATTCGCTCCCTAATTGACCTAGAGCACCGGCGATTGCGTCATTAGAAAGCTCTAATTGATGCCAGTAATACGCACTTTACAGAAAGTTCGTCCGAACTTTCGTTCACGAGAAAAAGGCCAAAAGGTTTGACAATGTCAATTCGATCCCTAATTGACCTAGAGAAACGGCGATGTCGTCATTAGAGAGCCCTCATAGAGGCGAGTAATACGCACTTTACAGAAAGTTCGTCCGACCTTTGGTTCACGAGATAAGGGCCAAAAGGTTTGACAATGTCAATTCACTCCCTAATTAACCTAGAGCACCGGCGATTGCGTCATTAGAAAGCCCTCATAGAATCGAGTAATACGCACTTTACAGAAAGTTCGTCCGACGTTTGGTTCATGAGAAAAAGGCCAAAAGGTTTGACAATGTCAATTCGCTCCCTAATTGACCTAGAGCACCGGCGATTGCGTCATTAGAAAGCCCTAATTGGTGCCAGTAATACGCACTTTACAGAAAGTTCGTCTGACCTTTGGTTCGCGAGAAAAAGGCCAAAACGTGTAACAATCTCAATTCGCTCCCTAATTGACCTAGAGCACTGGCGATTGCGTCATTAGAAAGCTCTCATAGATGCGAGTAATACGCACTTTACAGAAAGTTCGTCCGACCTTTCGTTCTTGAGAAAAAGGCCAAAAGGTTTGACAATGTCAATTCGATCCCTAATTGACCTAGAGAACCGTCCATTTCGTCGTTAGAAAGCCCTCATAGAGGCGAGTAATACGCACTTTACAGAAAGTTCGTCCGACCTATGGTTCACGAGATAAAGGCCAAAAGGTTTGACAATGTCAATTCACTCCCTAATTGACCTAGAGCACCGGCGATTGCGTCATTAGAAATACGTCATAGATGCGAGTAATACGCACTTTACAGAAAGTTCGTCCGACCTTTGGTTCACAAGAAAAAGGCAAAAACGAGTAACAATGTCAATTCGCACCCTAATTGACCTAGAGCACTGGCGATTGCGTCATTAGAAAGCCCTCATATATGCGAGTAATACGCACTTTACAGAAAGTTCATCCGACCTTTCGTTCACGAGAAAAAGGCCAAAAGGTTTGACAATGTCAATTCGCTCCCTAATTGACGTAGAGCACCGGCGATTGCGTCATTAGAAAGCTCTAATTGATGCCAGTAATACGCACTTTACAGAAAGTTCGTCAGACCTTTGGTTCACGAGAAAAAGGCCAAAGGGTTTGACAATGTCAGTTCGTTCCCTAATTGACCTAGAGCACCGGCGATTGCGTCATTAATTATACCTCATTGAGGCGAGAAATACGCACTTTACAGAAAGTTTATCCGACATTTGGTTCAGGAGAAAAAGGCCAAAGTATACAACAATGTCAATTCGCTCCCTAATTGACCTAGAGCACCGGCGATTGCGTCATTAGAAAGTCCTAATTGATACCAGTAATACGCACTTTACAGAAGGTTCGTCTGACCTTTGGTTCACGAGAAAAAGGCCAAAAGGTTTGACAATGTCAATTCGTTCCCTAATTGACCTAGAGCACCGGCGATTGCGTCATTAGAAATCCCTCATAGAGGCGAGTAATACGCACTTTACAGAAAGTTCGTCCGACCTTTGGTTCGCGAGAAAAAGGCCAAAACGTGTAACAATGTCAATTCGCACCCTAATTCACCTAGAGCACTGGCAATTGCGTCATTAGAAAGCCCTCATAGATGCGAGTAATACGCACTTTACAGAAAGTTCGTCCGACCTTTGGTTCACAAGAAAAAGGCAAAAAGGTGTAACAATGTCAATTCGCACCCTAATTGACCTAGAGCACTGGCAATTGCGTCATTAGAAAGCCCTCATAGATGCGAGTAATACGCACTTTACAGAAAGTTCATCCGACCTTTCGTTTACGAGAAAAAGGCCAAAAGGTTTGACAATGTCAATTCACTCCCTAATTGACCTAGAGCACCGGCGATTGCGTCATTAGAAATACGTCATAGATGCGAGTAATACGCACTTTACAGAAAGTTCCTCCGACCTTTGGTTCACAAGAAAAATGCAAAAAGGTGTAACAATGTCAATTCGATCCCTAATTGACCTAGAGAACCGGCGATTTCGTGATTAGAAAGCCATCATAAAGGCGAGTAACACGCACTTTACAGAAAGTTCGTCCGACCTTTGGTTCACGAGATAAAGGCAAAAAGGTGTAACTATGTCAATTCGCACCCTAATTGACCTAGAGCACTGGCGATTGCGTCATTAGAAAGCCCTCATAGATGCGAGTAATACGCACTTTACAGAAAGTTTATCCGACCTTTCGTTCACGAGAAAAAGGCCAAAATGTTTGACAGTGTCAATTCGATCCCTAATTGACCTAGAGTACCGGCGATTGCGTCATTAGAAAGCCCTCATAGAGGCGAGTAATACGCACTTTACAGAAAGTTCGTCCGACGTTTGGTTCACGAGAAAAAGGCCAAATGGTTTGAGAATGTCAATTCCCTCCCTAATTGACCTAGAGCACCGGCGATTGCGTCATTAGAAAGCCCTCATAGAGGCGAGTAATACGCACTTTACAGAAAGTTTATCCGACGTTTGGTTCAGGAGAAAAAGGCCAAAATATATAACAAAGTCAATTCGCTCCCTAATTGACCTAGAGCACCTGCGATTGCGTCATTTGAAAGTCCTAATTGATGCCAGTAATACGCACTTTACAGAAAGTTCGTCAGACCTTTGGTTCACGAGAAAAAGGCCAAAGGGTTTGACAATATCAGTTCGTTCCCTAATTGACCTAGAGCACCGGCGATTACGTCATTAATTATACCTCATAGAGGCGAGAAATACGCACTTTACAGAAAGTTTATCCGACGTTTGCTTCACGAGATAAAGGCCAAAATATATAACAATGTCAATTCGCTCCCTAATTGACCTAGAGCACCGGCGATTGCGTCATTAGAAAGCTCTAATTGATGCCAGTAATACGCACTTTACAGAAACTTCGTCAGACCTTTGGTTCACGAGAAAAAGGCCAAAGGGTTTGACAATGTCAGTTCGTTCCCTAATTGACCTAGAGCACCGGCGATTGCGTCATTAATTATATCTCATTGAGGCGAGAAATACGCACTTTACAGAAAGTTTATCCGACGTTTGGTTCAGGAGAAAAAGGCCAAAGTATATAACAATGTAAATTCGCTCCCTAATTGACCTAAAGCACCGGCGATTGCGTCATTAGAAAGTCCTAATTGATGCCAGTAATACGCACTTTACAGAAGGTTCGTCTGACCTTTGCTTCACGAGAAAATGGCCAAAAGGTTTGACAATGTCAATTCGATCTCTAATTGACCTAGAGAACCGGCGATTTCGTAATTAGAAAGCCCTCATAGAGGCGAGTAATACGCACTTTACAGAAAGTTCGTCCGACCTATGGTTCACGAGATAAAGGGCAAAAGGTTTGACAATGTCCATTCGCTCCCTAATTCACCTAGAGCAGCGGCGATTGCGTCATTAGAAATACGTCATAGATGCGAGTAATACGCACTTTACAGAAAGTTCGTCCGACCTTTGGTTCACAAGAAAAAGGCAAAAAGGTGTAACAAAGTCAATTCGCACCCTAATTGACCTAGAGCAATGCGATTGCGTCATTAGAAAACCCTCATAGATGCGAGTAATACGCACTTTACAGAAAGTTCATCCGACCTTTCGTTGACGAGAAAAAGGCCAAAAGGTTTGACAGTGTCAATTCGATCCCTAATTGACCTAGAGTACCGGCGATTGCGTCATTAGAAAGCCCTCATAGAGGCGAGTAATACGCACTTTACAGAAAGTTCGTTAGACGTTTGGTTCACGAGAAAAAGTCCAAATGGTTTGAGAATGTCAATTCCCTCCGTAATTGACCTACAGCTCCGGCGATTGCGTCATTAAAAATCCCTCATAAATGCGAGTAATACGTACTTTACAGAAAGTTTATCCGACGTTTGGTTCACGAGATAAAGGCCAAAATATATAACAATGTCAATTCGCTCCCTAATTGACCTAGAGCACCGGCGATTGCGTCATTAGAAAGCTCTAATTGATGCCAGTAATACGCACTTTACAGAAAGATCGTCAGACCTTTGGTTCACGAGAAAAAGGCCAAAGGGTTTGACAATGTCAGTTCGTTCCCTAATTGACCTAGAGCACCGGCGATTGCGTCATTAATTATACCTCATAGAGGCGAGAAATACGCACTTTACAGAAAGTTTATTCGACGTTTGGCTCAGGAGAAAAAGGCCAAAATATATAACAATGTCAATTCGCTCCCTAATTGACATAGAGCACCGGCGATTGCGACATTAGAAAGTCCTAATTGATGCCAGTAATACGCACTTTACAGAAGGTTCGTCTGACCTTTGGTTCACGAGAAAAAGGTAAAAAGGTTTGACAATGTCAATTCACTCCCTAATTAACCTAGAGCACCGGCGATTGCGTCATTAGAAAGCCCTCATAGAATCGAGTAATACGCACTTTACAGAAAGTTCGTCCGACGTTTGGTTCATGAGAAAAAGGCCAAAGTGTTTGACAATGTCAATTCCTTCCCTAATTGACCTAGAGCACCGGCGATTGCGTCATTAAAAATCCCTCATAGATGCGAGTAATACGTACTTTACAGAAAGTTTATCCGACGTTTGGTTCACGAGAAAAAGGCCAAAATATATAACAATGTCAATTCGCTCCCTAATTGACCTAGAGCACCGGCGATTGCGTCATTAGAAAGCTCTAATTGATGCCAGTAATACGCACTTTATAGAAAGTTCGTCGGACCTTTGGTTCACGAGAAAAAGGCCAAAGGGTTTGACAATGTCAATTCGTTCCCTAATTGACATAGAGCACCGGCGATTTCGTCATTAATTATACCTCATAGATGCGAGTAATACGCACTTTACAGAAAGTTCGTTCGACCTTTGGCTCACGAGATAAGGGCCAAAAGGTTTGACAATGTCAATTCACTCCCTAATTAACCTAGAGCACCGGCGATTGCGTCATTAGAAAGCCCTCATAGAATCGAGTAATACGCACTTTACAGAAAGTTCGTCCGACGTTTGGTTCATGAGAAAAAGGCCAAAAGGTTTGACAATGTCAATTCGCTCCCTAATTGACCTAGAGCACCGGCGATTGCGTCATTAAAAATCCCTCATAGATGCGAGTAATACGTACTTTACAGAAAGTTTATCCGACGTTTGGTTCACGAGAAAAAGGCCAAAATATATAACAATGTCAATTCGCTCCCTAATTGACCTAGAGCACCGGCGATTGCGTCATTAGAAAGCTCTAATTGATGCCAGTAATACGCACTTTACAGAAAGTTCGTCGGACCTTTGGTTCACGAGAAAAAGGCCAAAAGGTTTGACAATGTCAATTCGATCCCTAATTGACCTAGAGAACCGTCCATTTCGTCGTTAGAAAGCCCTCATAGAGGCGAGTAATACGCACTTTACAGAAAGTTCGTCCGACCTATGGTTCACGAGATAAAGGCCAAAAGGTTTGACAATGTCAATTCACTCCCTAATTGACCTGAGCACCGGCGATTGCGTCATTAGAAATACGTCATAGATGCGAGTAATACGCACTTTACAGAAAGTTCGTCCGACCTTTGGTTCACGAGAAAAAGGCCAAAACGTGTAACGATGTCAATTCGCTCCCTTTTTGACCTAGAGTACTGGCGATTGCGTCATTAGGAAGCTCTCATAGAGGCGAGTAATACGCACTTTATAGAAAGTTCGTCGGACCTTTCGTTCACGAGAAAAAGACCAAATGGTTTGACAATGTCAATTCGATCCCGAATTGACCTAGAGTACCGGCGTTTACGTCATTAGAAAGCCCTCATAGAGGCGAGTAATACGCACTTTACAGAAAGTTCGTCCGACTTTTGGTTCACGAGAAAAAGGCCAAATGTTTTGACAATGTCAATTCCCTCCCTAATTGACCTAGAGCACCGCGATTACGTCATTAGAAAGCCCTCATAGAGGCGAGTAATACGCACTTTACAGAAAGTTTATCCGACGTTTGGTTCAGGAGAAAAAGGCCAAAATATATAACAATGTCAATTCGCTCCCTAATTGACCTAGAGCACCGGCGATTGCGTCATTAGAAAGCCCTAATTGATGCCAGTAATACGCACTTTACAGAAAGTTCGTCGGACCTTTGGTTCACGAGAAAAAGGCCAAAGTGTTTGACAATGTCAATTCGTTCCCTAATTGACCTAGAGCACCGGCGATTGCGTCATTAAAAATCCCTCATAGATGCGAGTAATACGTACTTTACAGAAAGTTTATCCGACGTTTGGTTCACGAGAAAAAGGCCAAAATATATAACAATGTGAATTCGCTCCCTAATTGACCTAGAGCACCGGCGATTGCGTCATTAGAAAGCCCTAATTTATGCCAGTAATACGCACTTTACAGAAAGTTCGTCGGACCTTTGGTTCACGAGAAAAAGGCCAAAGTGTTTGACAATGTCAATTCCTTGCCTAATTGACCTAGAGCACCGGCGATTGCGTCATTAAAAATCCCTCATAGATGCGAGTAATACGTACTTTACAGAAAGTTTATCCGACGTTTGGTTCACGAGAAAAAGGCCAAAATATATAACAATGTCAATTCGCTCCCTAATTGACCTAGAGCACCGGCGATTGCGTCATTAGAAAGCTCAAATTGATGCCAGTAACACGCACTTTAGAGAAAGTTCGTCGGACCTTTGGTTCTCGAGAAAAAGGCCAAAGGGTTTGACAATGTCAATTCGTTCCCTAATTGACATAGAGCACCGGCGATTTCGTCATTAATTATACCTCATAGATGCGAGTAATACGCACTTTACAGAAAGTTCGTCCGACCTTTGGTTCACGAGATAAGGGCCAAAAGGTTTGACAATGTCAATTCACTCCCTAATTAACCTAGAGCACCGGCGATTGCGTCATTAGAAAGCCCTCATAGAATCGAGTAATACGCACTTTACAGAAAGTTCGTCCGACGTTTGGTTCATGAGAAAAAGGCCAAAAGGTTTGACAATGTCAATTCGCTCCCTAATTGACCTAGAGCACCGGCGATTGCGTCATTAGAAAGCCCTAATTGATGCCAGTAATACGCACTTTACAGAAAGTTCGTCTGACCTTTGGTTCCCGAGAAAAAGGCCAAAACGTGTAACAATCTCAATTCGCTCCCTATTTGACCTAGAGCACTGGCGATTGCGTCATTAGAAAGCCCTCATAGATGCGAGTAATACGCACTTTACAGAAAGTTCGTCCGACCTTTCGTTCTCGAGAAAAAGGCCAAAAGGTTTGACAATGTCAATTCGATCCCTAATTCACCTAGAGAACCGTCCATTTCGTCGTTAGAAAGCCCTCATAGAGGCGAGTAATACGCACTTTACAGAAAGTTCGTCCGACCTATGGTTCACGAGATAAAGGCCAAAAGGTTTGACAATGTCAATTCACTCCCTAATTGACCTGAGCACCGGCGATTGCGTCATTAGAAATACGTCATAGATGCGAGTAATACGCACTTTACAGAAAGTTCGTCCGACCTTTGGTTCACAAGAAAAAGGCAAAAACGTGTAACAATGTCAATTCGCACCCTAATTGACCTAGAGCACTGGCGATTGCGTCGTTAGATAGCCCTCATAGATTCGTGTAATACTCACTTTACAGAAAGTTCGTCCGACCTTTGGTTCACGAGAAAAAGGCCAAAAGGTTTGACAATGTCAATTCGCTCCCTAATTGACGTAGAGCACCGGCGATTGCGTCATTAGAAAGCGCTAATTGATGCCAGTAATACGCACTTTACAGAAAGTTCGTCAGACCTTTGGTTCACGAGAAAAAGGCCAAAGGGTTTGACAATGTCAGTTCGTTCCCTAATTGACCTAGAGCACCGGCGATTGCGTCATTAATTATACCTCATTGAGGAGAGAAATACGCACTTTACAGAAAGTTTATCCGACGTTTGGTTCAGGAGAAAAAGGCCAAAGTATATAACAATGTCAATTCGCTCCCTAATTGACCTAGAGCACCGGCGATTGCGTCATTAGAAAGTCCTAATTGATACCAGTAATACGCACTTTACAGAAGGTTTGTCTGACCTTTGGTTCACGAGAAAAAGGCCAAAAGGTTTGACAATGTCAATTCGTTCCCTAATTGACCTAGAGCACCGGCGATTGCGTCATTAGAAATCCCTCATAGAGGCGAGTAATACGCACTTTACAGAAAGTTCGTCCGACCTTTGGTTCGCGAGAAAAAGGCCAAAACGTGTAACAATGTCAATTCGCACCCTAATTCACCTAGAGCACTGGCAATTGCGTCATTAGAAAGCCCTCATAGATGCGAGTAATACGCACTTTACAGAAAGTTCGTCCGACCCTTCGTTCACGAGAAAAAGGCCAAAAGGTTTGACAATGTCAATTCGATCCCTTATTGACCTAGAGAACCGGCGATTTCGTCATTAGAAATCCCTCATAGAGGCGAGTAATACGCACTTTACAGAAAGTTCGTCCGACTTTTTGGTTCGCGAGAAAAAGGCCAAAACGTGTAACAATGTCAATTCGCACCCTAATTCACCTAGAGCACTGGCAATTGAGTCATTAGAAAGCCCTCATAGATGCGAGTAATACGCACTTTACAGAAAGTTCGTCCGACCCTTCGTTCACGAGAAAAAGGCCAAAAGGTTTGACAATGTCAATTCGATCCCTTATTGACCTAGAGAACCGGCGATTTCGTCATTAGAAATCCCTCATAGAGGCGAGTAATACGCACTTTACAGAAAGTTCGTCCGACTTTTTGGTTCGCGAGAAAAAGGCCAAAACGTGTAACAATGTCAATTCGCACCCTAATTCACCTAGAGCACTGGCAATTGCGTCATTAGAAAGCCGTCATAGATGCGAGTAATACGCACTTTACAGAAAGTTCGTCCGACCTTTGGTTCGCGAGAAAAAGGCCAAAACGTGTAACAATCTCAATTCGCTCCCTAATTGACCTAGAGCACTGGCGATTGCGTCATTAGAAAGCCCTCATAGATGCGAGTAATACGCACTTTACAGAAAGTTCGTCCGACCTTTGGTTCACAAGAAAAAGGCAAAAAGGTGTAACAATGTCAATTCGCACCCTAATTGACCTAGAGCACTGGCAATTGCGTCATTAGAAAGCCCTCATAGATGCGAGTAATACGCACTTTACAGAAAGTTCATCCGACCTTTCGTTTACGAGAAAAAGGCCAAAAGGTTTGACAATGTCAATTCACTCCCTAATTGACCTAGAGCACCGGCGATTGCGTCATTAGAAATACGTCATAGATGCGAGTAATACGCACTTTACAGAAAGTTCCTCCGACCTTTGGTTCACAAGAAAAACGCAAAAAGGTGTAACAATGTCAATTCGATCCCTAATTGACCTAGAGAACCGGCGATTTCGTGATTAGAAAGCCATCATAAAGGCGAGTAACACGCACTTTACAGAAAGTTCGTCCGACCTTTGGTTCACGAGATAAAGGCAAAAAGGTGTAACAATGTCAATTCGCACCCTAATTGACCTAGAGCACCGGCGATTGCGTCATTAGAAATACGTCATAGATGCGAGTAATACGCACTTTACAGAAAGTTCCTCCGACCTTTGGTTCACAAGAAAAACGCAAAAAGGTGTAACAATGTCAATTCGATCCCTAATTGACCTAGAGAACCGGCGATTTCGTGATTAGAAAGCCCTCATAAATGCGAGTAATACGCACTTTACAGAAAGTTCATCCGACCTTTCGTTCACGAGAAAAAGGCCAAAATGTTTGACAGTGTCAATTCGATCCCTAATTGACCTAGAGTACCGGCGATTGCGTCATTAGAAAGCCCTCATAGAGGCGAGTAATACGCACTTTACAGAAAGTTCGTCCGACGTTTGGTTCACGAGAAAAAGGCCAAAGGGTTTGAGAATGTCAATTCCCTCCCTAATTGACCTAGAGCACCGGCGATTGCGTCATTAGAAAGCCCTCATAGAGGCGAGTAATACGCACTTTACAGAAAGTTTATCCGACGTTTGGTTCAGGAGAAAAAGGCCAAAATATATAACAATGTCAATTCGCTCCCTAATTGACCTAGAGCACCTGCGATTGCGTCATTTGAAAGCCCTAATTGATGCCAGTAATACGCACTTTACAGAAAGTTCGTCAGACCTTTGGTTCACGAGAAATAGGCCAAAGGGTTTGACAATATCAGTTCGTTCCCTAATTGACCTAGAGCACCGGCGATTACGTCATTAATTATACCTCATAGAGGCGAGAAATACGCACTTTACAGAAAGTTTATCCGACGTTTGCTTCACGAGATAAAGGCCAAAATATATAACAATATCAATTCGCTCCCTAATTGACCTAGAGCACCGGCGATTGCGTCATTAGAAAGCCCTAATTTATGCCAGTAATACGCACTTTACAGAAAGTTCGTCGGACCTTTGGTTCACGAGAAAAAGGCCAAAGTGTTTGACAATGTCAATTCCTTCCCTAATTGACCTAGAGCACCGGCGATTGCGTCATTAAAAATCCCTCATAGATGCGAGTAATACGTACTTTACAGAAAGTTTATCCGACGTTTGGTTCACGAGAAAAAGGCCAAAATATATAACAATGTCAATTCCCTCCCTAATTGACCTAGAGCACCGGCGATTGCGTCATTAGAAAGCTCAAATTGATGCCAGTAACACGCACTTTAGAGAAAGTTCGTCGGACCTTTGGTTCACGAGAAAAAGGCCAAAGGGTTTGACAATGTCAATTCGTTCCCTAATTGACATAGAGCACCGGCGATTGCGTCATTAATTATACCTCATAGATGCGAGAAATACGCACTTTACAGAAAGTTTATCCGACGTTTGGTTCAGGAGAAAAAGGCCAAAATATATAACAATGTCAATTCGCTCCCTAATTGACCTAGAGCACCGGCGATTGCGTCATTAGAAAGCCCTAATTGATGCCAGTAATACGCACTTTACAGAAAGTTCGTCCGACCTTTCGTTCACGAGAAAAAGGCCAAAAGGTTTGACAATGTCAATTCGATCCCTAATTGTCCTAGAGAAACGGCGATTTCGTGATTAGAAAGCCCTCATAGAGGCGAGTAATACGCACTTTACAGAAAGTTCGTCCGACCTTTGGTTCACGAGATAAAGGCCAAAATGTTTGACAATGTCAATTCGCTCCCTAATTGATCCAGAGCACCGGCGATTGCGTCATTAGAAATACGTCATAGATGCGAGTAATACGCACTTTACAGAAAGTTCGTCCGACCTTTGGTTCACAAGAAAAAGGCAAAAAGGTGTAACAATGTCAATTCGCACCCTAATTGACCTAGAGCACTGGCGATTGCGTCATTAGAAAGCCCTCACAGATGCGAGTAATACGCACTTTACAGAAAGTTCATCCGACCTTTCGTTCACGAGAAAAAGGCCAAATGGTGTGACAATGTCAATTCCCTCCCTAATTGACCTAGAGCACTGGCGATTGCGTCATTAGAAAGCCCTGATAGAGGCGAGTAATACGCACTTTACAGAAAGTTTATCCGACGTTTGGTTCAGGAGAAAAAGGCCAAAATATATAACAATGTCAATTAGCTCCCTAATTGACCTAGAGAACCGCCGATTACGTCATTAGAAAGCCCTAATTGATGCCAGTAATACGCACTTTACAGAAAGTTCGTCGGACCTTTGGTTCAAAAGAAAAAGGTTAAAGAGTTTGACAATGTCAATTCGCTCCCTAATTGACCTAGAGCACCGGCGATTGCGTCATTAGAAAGCCCTAATTTATGCCAGTAATACGCACTTTACAGAACGTTCGTCGGACCTTTGGTTCACGAGAAAAAGGCCAAAGGGTTTGACAATGTCAATTCGTTCCCTAATTGACCTAGAGCACCGGCGATTGCGTCATTAATTATACCTCATAGAGGCGAGAAATACGCACTTTACAGAAAGTTTATCCGACGTTTGCTTCACGAGATAAAGGCCAAAATATATAACAATGTCAACTCGCTCCCTAATTGACCTAGAGCACCGGCGATTGCGTCATTAGAAAGTCCTAATTGATGCCAGTAATTCGCACTCTACAGAAAGTTCGTCTGCCCTTTGGTTCAGGAGAAAAAGGTCAAAATGTTTGACAATGTCAATTCGTTCCCTAATTGATCTACAGCACCGGCGATTGCGTCATTAGAAATCCCTCCTAGATACGAGTAATACGCACTTTACAGAAAGTTCGTCCGATCTTTGGTTCGCGAGAAAAAGGCCAAAAGGTTTAACAATCTCAATTCGCTCCCTAATTGACCTAGAGCACTGGTGATTGCGTCATTAGAAAGCCCTCATAGATGCGAGTAATACGCACTTTACAGAAAGTTCGTCCGACCTTTCGTTCACGAGAAAAAGGCCAAAAGGTTTGACAATGTCAATTCGATCCCTAATTGACCTAGAGAACCTTCCATTTCGTCGTTAGAAAGCCCTCATAGAGGCGAGTAATACGCACTTTACAGAAAGTTCGTCCGACCTATGGTTCACGAGATAAAGGCCAAAAGGTTTGACAATGTCAATTCACTCCCTAATTGACCTAGAGCACCGGCGATTGCGTCATTAGAAATACGTCATAGATGCGAGTAATACGCACTTTACAGAAAGTTCGTCCGACCTTTGGTTCACAAGAAAAAGGCAAAAACGTGTAACAATGTCAATTCGCACCCTAATTGACCTAGAGCACTGGCGATTGCGTCGTTAGATAGCCCTCATAGATTCGTGTAATACTCACTTTACAGAAAGTTCATCCGACCTTTCGTTCACGAGAAAAATGCCAAAAGGTTTGACAATGTCAATTCGATCCCTAATTGACCTAGAGTACCGACGATTGCGTCATTAGAAAGCCCTCATAGAGGCGAGTAATAAGCACTTTACAGAAAGTTCGTCCGATTTTTGGTTCACGAGAAAAAGGCCAAATGGTTTGACAATGTCAATTCCCTCCCTAATTGACCTAGAGCACCGGCGATTGCGTCATTAGAAAGCCCTCATAGAGGCGAGTAATATGCACATTACAGAAAGTCTATCCGACGTTTGGTTCAGGAGAAAAAGGCCAAAATATATAACAATGTCAATTCGCTCCCTAATTGACCTAGAGCACCGGCGATTGCGTCATTAGAAAGCCCTAATTGGTGCCAGTAATACGCACTTTACAGAAAGTTCGTCTGACCTTTGGTTCACGAGAAAAAGGCCAAAATGTTTGACAATGTCAATTCGTTCCCTAACTGACCTAGAGCACCGTCGATTGCGCCATTAGAAATCCCTCCTAGAGGCGAGTAATACGCACTTTACAGAAAGTTCGTCCGACCTTTGGTTCGCGAGAAAAAGGCCAAAACGTGTAACAATCTCAATTCGCTGCTTAATTGACCTAGAGCACTGGCGATTGCGTCATTAGAAATACGTCATAGATGCGAGTAATACGCACTTTACAGAAAGTTCGTCGGACGTTTGGTTCCCAAGAAAAAGGCAAAAAGGTGTAACAATGTCAATTCGCTCCCTAATTAACCTAGAGCACTGGCGATTGCGTCATTAGAAAGCCCTCATAGATGCGAGTAATACGCACTTTACAGAAAGTTTATCCGACGTTTGGTTCAGGAGAAAAAGGCCAAAATATATAACAATGTCAATTCGCTCCCTAATTGACCTAGAGCACCGGCGATTGCGTCATTAGAAAGCCCTAATTGATGCCAGTAATACGCACTTTACAGAAAGTTCGTCCGACCTTTCGTTCACGAGAAAAAGGCCAAAAGGTTTGACATTGTCAATTCGCTTCCTAATTGACCTAGAGCACCGACGATTGCGTCATTAGAAATTCGTCATAGATGCGAGTAATACGCACTTTACAGAAAGTTCGTCGGACGTTTGGTTCCCAAGAAAAAGGCAAAAAGGTGTAACAATGTCAATTCGCTCCCTAATTGACCTAGAGCACTGGCGATTGCGTCATTAGAAAGCACTCATAGATGCAAGTAATACGCACTTTACAGAAAGTTCATCCGACCTTTCGTTCACGAGAAAAAGGCCAAAAGGTTTGACAGTGTCAATTCGATCCCTAATTGACCTAGAGTACCGGCGTTTACGTCATTAGAAAGCCCTCATAGAGGCGAGTAATACGCACTTTACAGAAAGTTCGTCCGACTTTTGGTTCACGAGAAAAAGGCCAAATGGTTTGACAATGTCAATTCCCTCCCTAATTGACCTAGAGCACCGGCGATTGCGTCATTAGAAAGCCCTCATAGAGGCGAGTAATACGCACGTTACAGAAAGTTTATCCGACGTTTGGTTCAGGAGAAAAAGGCCAAAATATATAACAATGTCAATTCGCTCCCTAATTGACCTAGAGCACCGGCGATTGCGTCATTAGAAAGCCCTAATTGATGCCAGTAATACGCACTTTACAGAAAGTTGGTCGGACCTTTGGTTGACGAGAAAAAGGCCAAAGTGTTTGACAATGTCAATTCGTTCCCTAATTGACCTAGAGCACCGGCGATTGCGTCATTAAAAATCCCTCATAGATGCGAGTAATACGTACTTTACAGAAAGTTTATCCGACGTTTGGTTCACGAGAAAAAGGCCAAAATATATAACAATGTCAATTCGCTCCCTAATGGACGTAGAGCACCGGCGATTGCGTCATTAGAAAGCTCTAATTGATGCCAGTAATACTCACTTTAGAGAAAGTTCGTCGGACCTTTGGTTCACGAGAAAAAGGCCAAAGGGTTTGACAATGTCAATTCGTTCCCTAATTGACATAGAGCATCGGAGATTGCGTCATTATTTATACCTCATAGATGCGAGAAATACGCACTTTACAGAAAGTTTATCCGACGTTTGGTTCAGGAGAAAAAGGCCAAAATATATAACAATGTCAATTCGCTCCCTAATTGACCTAGAGCACCGGCGATTGCGTCATTAGAAAGCCCTAATTGATGCCAGTAATACGCACTTTACAGAAAGTTCGTCTGACCTTTGGTTCGCGAGAAAAAGGCCAAAACGTGTAACAATCTCAATTCGCTCCCTAATTGACCTAGAGCACTGGCGATTGCGTCATTAGAAAGCCCTCATAGATGCGAGTAATACGCACTTTACAGAAAGTTCGTACGACCTTTCGTTCACGAGAAAAAGGCCAAAAGGTTTGACAATGTCAATTCGATCCTTAATTGACCTAGAGCACCGACGATTGCGTCATTAGAAAGCCCTCATAGAGGCGAGTAATACGCACTTTACAGAAAGTTCGTCCGACCTTTGGTTCACGAGATAAAGGCCAAAATGTTTGACAATGTCAATTCGCTCCCTAATTGATCCAGAGCACCGGCGATTGCGTCATTAGAAATACGTCATAGATGCGAGTAATACGCACTTTACAGAAAGTTCGTCCGACCTTTGGTTCACAAGAAAAAGGCAAAAAGGTGTAACAATGTCAATTCGCACCCTAATTGACCTAGAGCACTGGCGATTGCGTCATTAGAAAGCCCTCACAGATGCGAGTAATACGCACTTTACAGAAAGTTCATCCGACCTTTCGTTCACGAGAAAAAGGCCAAATGGTGTGACAATGTCAATTCCCTCCCTAATTGACCTAGAGCACTGGCGATTGCGTCATTAGAAAGCCCTGATAGAGGCGAGTAATACGCACTTTACAGAAAGTTTATCCAACGTTTGGTTCAGGAGAAAAAGGCCAAAATATATAACAATGTCAATTAGCTCCCTAATTGACCTAGAGAACCGCCGATTACGTCATTAGAAAGCCCTAATTGATGCCAGTAATACGCACTTTACAGAAAGTTCGTCGGACCTTTGGTTCACAAGAAAAAGGTTAAAGAGTTTGACAATGTCAATTCGTTCCCTAATTCACCTAGAACACCGGCGATTGCGTCATTAGAAAGCCCTCATAGAGGCGAGTAATACGCACTTTACAGAAAGTTTATCCGACGTTTGGTTCAGGAGAAAAAGGCCAAAAAATATAACAATGTCAATTCGCTCCCTAATTGACCTAGAGCACCGGCGATTGCGTCATTAGAAAGCCCTAATTTATGCCAGTAATACGCACTTTACAGAACGTTCGTCGGACCTTTGGTTCACGAGAAAAAGGCCAAAGGGTTTGACAATGTCAATTCGTTCCCTAATTGACCTAGAGCACCGGCGATTGCGTCATTAATTATACCTCATAGAGGCGAGAAATACGCACTTTACAGAAAGTTTATCCGACGTTTGCTTCACGAGATAAAGGCCAAAAAAAATAACAATGTCAACTCGCTCCCTAATTGACCTAGAGCACCGGCGATTGCGTCATTAGAAAGTCCTAATTGATGCCAGTAATTCGCACTCTACAGAAAGTTCGTCTGCCCTTTGGTTCAGGAGAAAAAGGCCAAAATGTTTGACAATGTCAATTCGTTCCCTAATTGACCTACAGCACCGGCGATTGCGTCATTAGAAATCCCTCCTAGAGGCGAGTAATACGCACTTTACAGAAAGTTCGTCCGATCTTTGGTTCGCGAGAAAAAGGCCAAAAGCTTTAACAATCTCAATTCGCTCCCTAATTGACCTAGAGCACTGGTGATTGCGTCATTAGAAAGCCCTCATAGATGCGAGTAATACGCACTTTACAGAAAGTTCGTCCGACCTTTCCTTCACGAGAAAAAGGCCAAAAGGTTTGACAATGTCAATTCGATCCCTAATTGACCTAGAGAACCTTCCATATCGTCGTTAGAAAGCCCTCATAGAGGCGAGTAATACGCACTTTACAGAAAGTTCGTCCGACCTATGGTTCACGAGATAAAGGCCAAAAGGTTTGACAATGTCAATTCACTCCCTAATTGACCTAGAGCACCGGCGATTGCGTCATTAGAAATACGTCATAGATGCGAGTAATACGCACTTTACAGAAAGTTCGTCCGACCTTTGGTTCACAAGAAAAAGGCAAAAACGTGTAACAATGTCAATTCGCACCCTAATTGACCTAGAGCACTGGCGATTGCGTCGTTAGATAGCCCTCATAGATTCGTGTAATACTCACTTTACAGAAAGTTCATCCGACCTTTCGTTCACGAGAAAAATGCCAAAAGGTTTGACAATGTCAATTCGATCCCTAATTGACCTAGAGTACCGGCGATTGCGTCATTAGAAAGCCCTCATAGAGGCGAGTAATATGCACATTACAGAAAGTCTATCCGACGTTTGGTTCAGGAGAAAAAGGCCAAAGTATATAACAATGTAAATTCGCTCCCTAATTGACCTAAAGCACCGGCGATTGCGTCATTAGAAAGTCCTAATTGATGCCAGTAATACGCACTTTACAGAAGGTTCGTCTGACCTTTGCTTCACGAGAAAATGGCCAAAAGGTTTGACAATGTCAATTCGATCTCTAATTGACCTAGAGAACCGGCGATTTCGTAATTAGAAAGCCCTCATAGAGGCGAGTAATACGCACTTTACAGAAAGTTCGTCCGACCTATGGTTCACGAGATAAAGGGCAAAAGGTTTGACAATGTCCATTCGCTCCCTAATTCACCTAGAGCAGCGGCGATTGCGTCATTAGAAATACGTCATAGATGCGAGTAATACGCACTTTACAGAAAGTTCGTCCGACCTTTGGTTCACAAGAAAAAGGCAAAAAGGTGTAACAAAGTCAATTCGCACCCTAATTGACCTAGAGCAATGCGATTGCGTCATTAGAAAACCCTCATAGATGCGAGTAATACGCACTTTACAGAAAGTTCATCCGACCTTTCGTTGACGAGAAAAAGGCCAAAAGGTTTGACAGTGTCAATTCGATCCCTAATTGACCTAGAGTACCGGCGATTGCGTCATTAGAAAGCCCTCATAGAGGCGAGTAATACGCACTTTACAGAAAGTTCGTTAGACGTTTGGTTCACGAGAAAAAGTCCAAATGGTTTGAGAATGTCAATTCCCTCCGTAATTGACCTACAGCTCCGGCGATTGCGTCATTAAAAATCCCTCATAAATGCGAGTAATACGTACTTTACAGAAAGTTTATCCGACGTTTGGTTCACGAGATAAAGGCCAAAATATATAACAATGTCAATTCGCTCCCTAATTGACCTAGAGCACCGGCGATTGCGTCATTAGAAAGCTCTAATTGATGCCAGTAATACGCACTTTACAGAAAGATCGTCAGACCTTTGGTTCACGAGAAAAAGGCCAAAGGGTTTGACAATGTCAGTTCGTTCCCTAATTGACCTAGAGCACCGGCGATTGCGTCATTAATTATACCTCATAGAGGCGAGAAATACGCACTTTACAGAAAGTTTATCCGACGTTTGGCTCAGGAGATAAAGGCCAAAATATATAACAATGTCAATTCGCTCCCTAATTGACATAGAGCACCGGCGATTGCGACATTAGAAAGTCCTAATTGATGCCAGTAATACGCACTTTACAGAAGGTTCGTCTGACCTTTGGTTCACGAGAAAAAGGTAAAAAGGTTTGACAATGTCAATTCACTCCCTAATTAACCTAGAGCACCGGCGATTGCGTCATTAGAAAGCCCTCATAGAATCGAGTAATACGCACTTTACAGAAAGTTCGTCCGACGTTTGGTTCATGAGAAAAAGGCCAAAGTGTTTGACAATGTCAATTCCTTCCCTAATTGACCTAGAGCACCGGCGATTGCGTCATTAAAAATCCCTCATAGATGCGAGTAATACGTACTTTACAGAAAGTTTATCCGACGTTTGGTTCACGAGAAAAAGGCCAAAATATATAACAATGTCAATTCGCTCCCTAATTGACCTAGAGCACCGGCGATTGCGTCATTAGAAAGCTCTAATTGATGCCAGTAATACGCACTTTATAGAAAGTTCGTCGGACCTTTGGTTCACGAGAAAAAGGCCAAAGGGTTTGACAATGTCAATTCGTTCCCTAATTGACATAGAGCACCGGCGATTTCGTCATTAATTATACCTCATAGATGCGAGTAATACGCACTTTACAGAAAGTTCGTTCGACCTTTGGCTCACGAGATAAGGGCCAAAAGGTTTGACAATGTCAATTCACTCCCTAATTAACCTAGAGCACCGGCGATTGCGTCATTAGAAAGCCCTCATAGAATCGAGTAATACGCACTTTACAGAAAGTTCGTCCGACGTTTGGTTCATGAGAAAAAGGCCAAAAGGTTTGACAATGTCAATTCGCTCCCTAATTGACCTAGAGCACCGGCGATTGCGTCATTAAAAATCCCTCATAGATGCGAGTAATACGTACTTTACAGAAAGTTTATCCGACGTTTGGTTCACGAGAAAAAGGCCAAAATATATAACAATGTCAATTCGCTCCCTAATTGACCTAGAGCACCGGCGATTGCGTCATTAGAAAGCTCTAATTGATGCCAGTAATACGCACTTTACAGAAAGTTCGTCGGACCTTTGGTTCACGAGAAAAAGGCCAAAAGGTTTGACAATGTCAATTCGATCCCTAATTGACCTAGAGAACCGTCCATTTCGTCGTTAGAAAGCCCTCATAGAGGCGAGTAATACGCACTTTACAGAAAGTTCGTCCGACCTATGGTTCACGAGATAAAGGCCAAAACGTTTGACAATGTCAATTCACTCCCTAATTGACCTGAGCACCGGCGATTGCGTCATTAGAAATACGTCATAGATGCGAGTAATACGCACTTTACAGAAAGTTCGTCCGACCTTTGGTTCACAAGAAAAAGGCAAAAACGTGTAACAATGTCAATTCGCACCCTAATTGACCTAGAGCACTGGCGATTGCGTCATTAGAAAGCCCTCATATATGCGAGTAATACGCACTTTACAGAAAGTTCATCCGACCTTTCGTTCACGAGAAAAAGGCCAAAAGGTTTGACAATGTCAATTCGCTCCCTAATTGACGTAGAGCACCGGCGATTGCGTCATTAGAAAGCTCTAATTGATGCCAGTAATACGCACTTTACAGAAAGTTCGTCTGACCTTTGGTTCACGAGAAAAAGGCCAAAAGGTTTGACAATGTCAATTCGTTCCCTAATTGACCTAGAGCACCGGCGATTGCGTCATTAGAAATCCCTCATAGAGGCGAGTAATACGCACTTTACAGAAAGTTCGTCCGACCTTTGGTTCGCGAAAAAAAGGCCAAAACGTGTAAGAATGTCAATTCGCACCCTAATTCAAATAGAGCACTGGCAATTGCGTCATTAGAAAGCCCTCATAGATGCGAGTAATACGCACTTTACAGAAAGTTCGTCCGACCCTTCGTTCACGAGAAAAAGGCCAAAATGTTTGACAATGTCAATTCGATCCCTTATTGACCTAGAGAACCGGCGATTTCGTCATTAGAAATCCCTCATAGAGGCGAGTAATACGCACTTTACAGAAAGTTCGTCCGACTTTTTGGTTCGCGAGAAAAAGGCCAAAACCTGTAACAATGTCAATTCGCACCCTAATTCAAATAGAGCACTGGCAATTGCGTCATTAGAAAGCCCTCATAGATGCGAGTAATACGCACTTTACAGAAAGTTCGTCCGACCTTTGGTTCGCGAGAAAAAGGCCAAAACGTGTAACAATCTCAATTCGCTCCCTAATTGACCTAGAGCACTGGCGATTGCGTCATTAGAAAGCCCTCATAGATGCGAGTAATACGCACTTTACAGAAAGTTCGTCCGACCTTTGGTTCACAAGAAAAAGGCAAAAAGGTGTAACAATGTCAATTCGCACCCTAATTGACCTAGAGCACTGGCAATTCCGTCATTAGAAAGCCCTCATAGATGCGACTAATACGCACTTTACAGAAAGTTCATCCGACCTTTCGTTTACGAGAAAAAGGCCAAAAGGTTTTACAATGTCAATTCACTCCCTAATTGACCTAGAGCACCGGCGATTGCGTCATTAGAAATACGTCATAGATGCGAGTAATACGCACTTTACAGAAAGTTCCTCCGACCTTTGGTTCACAAGAAAAACGCAAAAAGGTGTAACAATGTCAATTCGATCCCTAATTGACCTAGAGAACCGGCGATTTCGTGATTAGAAAGCCATCATAAAGGCGAGTAACACGCACTTTACAGAAAGTTCGTCCGACCTTTGGTTCACGAGATAAAGGCAAAAAGGTGTAACAATGTCAATTCGCACCCTAATTGACCTAGAGCACTGGCGATTGCGTCATTAGAAAGCCCTCATAGATGCGAGTAATACGCACTTTACAGAAAGTTCATCCGACCTTTCGTTCACGAGAAAAAGGCCAAAATGTTTGACAGTGTCAATTCGATCCCTAATTGACCTAGAGTACCGGCGATTGCGTCATTAGAAAGCCCTCATAGAGGCGAGTAATACGCACTTTACAGAAAGTTCGTCCGACGTTTGGTTCACGAGAAAAAGGCCAAATGGTTTGAGAATGTCAATTCCCTCCCTAATTGACCTAGAGCACCGGCGATTGCGTCATTAGAAAGCCCTCATAGAGGCGAGTAATACGCACTTTACAGAAAGTTCGTCCGACGTTTGGTTCACGAGAAAAAGGCCAAATGGTTTGAGAATGTCAATTCCCTCCCTAATTGACCTAGAGCACCGGCGATTGCGACATTAGAAAATCCTAATTGATGCCAGTAATACGCACTTTACAGAAGGTTCGTCTGACCTTTGGTTCACGAGAAAAAGGCCAAAATGTTTGACAATGTCAATTCGTTGCCTAATTGACCTAGAGCACCGGCGATTGCGTCATTAGAAATCCCTCATAGAGGCGAGTAATACGCACTTTACAGAAAGTTCGTCCGACCTTTGGTTCGCGAGAAAAAGGCCAAAACGTGTAAAAATGTCAATTCGCACCCTAATTCACCTAGAGCACTGGCAATTGCGTCATTAGAAAGCCCTCATAGATGGGAGTAATACGCACTTTACAGAAAGTTCGTCCAACCTTTGGTTCGCGAGAAAAAGGCCAAAACGTGTAACAATCTCAATTCGCTCCCTAATTGACCTAGAGCACTGGCGATTGCATCATTAGAAAGCCCTCATAGATGCGAGTAATACGCACTTTACAGAAAGTTCGTCCGACCTTTGGTTCACAAGAAAAAGGCAAAAAGGTGTAAAAATGTCAATTTGCACCCTAATTGACCTAGAGCACTGGCAATTGCGTCATTAGAAAGCCCTCATAGATGCGAGTAATACGCACTTTACAGAAAGTTCATCCGAACTTTTGTTCACGAGAAAAAGGCCAAAAGGTTTGACAATGTCAATTCACTCCCTAATTGACCTAGAGCACCGGCGAATGCGTCATTAGAAATACGTCATAGATGCGAGTAATACGCACTTTACAGAAAGTTCGTCCGACCTTTGGTTCACGAGAAAAAGGCCAAAACGTGTAACGATGTCAATTCGCTCCCTTTTTGACCTAGAGTACTGGCGATTGCGTCATTAGGAAGCTCTCATAGAGGCGAGTAATACGCACTTTATAGAAAGTTCGTCGGACCTTTCGTTCACGAGAAAAAGACCAAAAGGTTTGACAATGTCAATTCGATCCCTAATTGACCTAGAGTACCGGCGTTTACGTCATTAGAAAGCCCTCATAGAGGCGAGTAATACGCACTTTACAGAAAGTTCGTCCGACTTTTGGTTCACGAGAAAAAGGCCAAATGTTTTGACAATGTCAATTCCCTCCCTAATTGACCTAGAGCACCGCGATTACGTCATTAGAAAGCCCTCATAGAGGCGAGTAATACGCACTTTACAGAAAGTTTATCCGACGTTTGGTTCAGGAGAAAAAGGCCAAAATATATAACAATGTCAATTCGCTCCCTAATTGACCTAGAGCACCGGCGATTGCGTCATTAGAAAGCCCTAATTGATGCCAGTAATACGCACTTTACAGAAAGTTCGTCGGACCTTTGGTTCACGAGAAAAAGGCCAAAGTGTTTGACAATGTCAATTCGTTCCCTAATTGACCTAGAGCACCGGCGATTGCGTCATTAAAAATCCCTCATAGATGCGAGTAATACGTACTTTACAGAAAGTTTATCCGACGTTTGGTTCACGAGAAAAAGGCCAAAATATATAACAATGTGAATTCGCTCCCTAATTGACCTAGAGCACCGGCGATTGCGTCATTAGAAAGCCCTAATTTATGCCAGTAATACGCACTTTACAGAAAGTTCGTCGGACCTTTGGTTCACGAGAAAAAGGCCAAAGTGTTTGACAATGTCAATTCCTTGCCTAATTGACCTAGAGCACCGGCGATTGCGTCATTAAAAATCCCTCATAGATGCGAGTAATACGTACTTTACAGAAAGTTTATCCGACGTTTGGTTCACGAGAAAAAGGCCAAAATATATAACAATGTCAATTCGCTCCCTAATTGACCTAGAGCACCGGCGATTGCGTCATTAGAAAGCTCAAATTGATGCCAGTAACACGCACTTTAGAGAAAGTTCGTCGGACCTTTGGTTCTCGAGAAAAAGGCCAAAGGGTTTGACAATGTCAATTCGTTCCCTAATTGACATAGAGCACCGGCGATTTCGTCATTAATTATACCTCATAGATGCGAGTAATACGCACTTTACAGAAAGTTCGTCCGACCTTTGGTTCACGAGATAAGGGCCAAAAGGTTTGACAATGTCAATTCACTCCCTAATTAACCTAGAGCACCGGCGATTGCGTCATTAGAAAGCCCTCATAGAATCGAGTAATACGCACTTTACAGAAAGTTCGTCCGACGTTTGGTTCATGAGAAAAAGGCCAAAAGGTTTGACAATGTCAATTCGCTCCCTAATTGACCTAGAGCACCGGCGATTGCGTCATTAGAAAGCCCTAATTGATGCCAGTAATACGCACTTTACAGAAAGTTCGTCTGACCTTTGGTTCGCGAGAAAAAGGCCAAAACGTGTAACAATCTCAATTCGCTCCCTATTTGACCTAGAGCACTGGCGATTGCGTCATTAGAAAGCCCTCATAGATGCGAGTAATACGCACTTTACAGAAAGTTCGTCCGACCTTTCGTTCTCGAGAAAAAGGCCAAAAGGTTTGACAATGTCAATTCGATCCCTAATTCACCTAGAGAACCGTCCATTTCGTCGTTAGAAAGCCCTCATAGAGGCGAGTAATACGCACTTTACAGAAAGTTCGTCCGACCTATGGTTCACGAGATAAAGGCCAAAAGGTTTGACAATGTCAATTCACTCCCTAATTGACCTGAGCACCGGCGATTGCGTCATTAGAAATACGTCATAGATGCGAGTAATACGCACTTTACAGAAAGTTCGTCCGACCTTTGGTTCACAAGAAAAAGGCAAAAACGTGTAACAATGTCAATTCGCACCCTAATTGACCTAGAGCACTGGCGATTGCGTCGTTAGATAGCCCTCATAGATTCGTGTAATACTCACTTTACAGAAAGTTCGTCCGACCTTTGGTTCACGAGAAAAAGGCCAAAAGGTTTGACAATGTCAATTCCCTCCCTAATTGACCTAGAGCACTGGCGATTGCGTCATTAGAAAGCCCTCATAGAGGCGAGTAATACGCACTTTACAGAAAGTTTATCCGACGTTTGGTTCAGGAGAAAAAGGCCAAAATATATAACAATGTCAATTAGCTCCCTAATTGACCTAGAGAACCGCCGATTACGTCATTAGAAAGCCCTAATTGATGCCAGTAATACGCACTTTACAGAAAGTTCGTCGGACCTTTGGTTCAAAAGAAAAAGGTTAAAGAGTTTGACAATGTCAATTCGCTCCCTAATTGACCTAGAGCACCGGCGATTGCGTCATTAGAAAGTCCTAATTGATACCAGTAATACGCACTTTACAGAAGGTTTGTCTGACCTTTGGTTCACGAGAAAAAGGCCAAAAGGTTTGACAATGTCAATTCGTTCCCTAATTGACCTAGAGCACCGGCGATTGCGTCATTAGAAATCCCTCATAGAGGCGAGTAATACGCACTTTACAGAAAGTTCGTCCGACCTTTGGTTCGCGAGAAAAAGGCCAAAACGTGTAACAATGTCAATTCGCACCCTAATTCACCTAGAGCACTGGCAATTGCGTCATTAGAAAGCCCTCATAGATGCGAGTAATACGCACTTTACAGAAAGTTCGTCCGACCCTTCGTTCACGAGAAAAAGGCCAAAAGGTTTGACAATGTCAATTCGATCCCTTATTGACCTAGAGAACCGGCGATATCGTCATTAGAAATCCCTCATAGAGGCGAGTAATACGCACTTTACAGAAAGTTCGTCCGACTTTTTGGTTCGCGAGAAAAAGGCCAAAACGTGTAACAATGTCAATTCGCACCCTAATTCACCTAGAGCACTGGCAATTGCGTCATTAGAAAGCCCTCATAGAGGCGAGTAATACGCACTTTACAGAAAGTTTATCCGACGTTTGGTTCAGGAGAAAAAGGCCAAAATATATAACAATGTCAATTCGCTCCCTAATTGACCTAGAGCACCTGCGATTGCGTCATTTGAAAGCCCTAATTGATGCCAGTAATACGCACTTTACAGAAAGTTCGTCAGACCTTTGGTTCACGAGAAATAGGCCAAAGGGTTTGACAATATCAGTTCGTTCCCTAATTGACCTAGAGCACCGGCGATTACGTCATTAATTATACCTCATAGAGGCGAGAAATACGCACTTTACAGAAAGTTTATCCGACGTTTGCTTCACGAGATAAAGGCCAAAATATATAACAATGTCAATTCCTTCCCTAATTGACCTAGAGCACCGGCGATTGCGTCATTAAAAATCCCTCATAGATGCGAGTAATACGTACTTTACAGAAAGTTTATCCGACGTTTGGTTCACGAGAAAAAGGCCAAAATATATAACAATGTCAATTCCCTCCCTAATTGACCTAGAGCACCGGCGATTGCGTCATTAGAAAGCTCAAATTGATGCCAGTAACACGCACTTTAGAGAAAGTTCGTCGGACCTTTGGTTCACGAGAAAAAGGCCAAAGGGTTTGACAATGTCAATTCGTTCCCTAATTGACATAGAGCACCGGCGATTGCGTCATTAATTATACCTCATAGATGCGAGAAATACGCACTTTACAGAAAGTTTATCCGACGTTTGGTTCAGGAGAAAAAGGCCAAAATATATAACAATGTCAATTCGCTCCCTAATTGACCTAGAGCACCGGCGATTGCGTCATTAGAAAGCCCTAATTGATGCCAGTAATACGCACTTTACAGAAAGTTCGTCCGACCTTTCGTTCACGAGAAAAAGGCCAAAAGGTTTGACAATGTCAATTCGATCCCTAATTGTCCTAGAGAAACGGCGATTTCGTGATTAGAAAGCCCTCATAGAGGCGAGTAATACGCACTTTACAGAAAGTTCGTCCGACCTTTGGTTCACGAGATAAAGGCCAAAATGTTTGACAATGTCAATTCGCTCCCTAATTGATCCAGAGCACCGGCGATTGCGTCATTAGAAATACGTCATAGATGCGAGTAATACGCACTTTACAGAAAGTTCGTCCGACCTTTGTTTCACAAGAAAAAGGCAAAAAGGTGTAACAATGTCAATTCGCACCCTAATTGACCTAGAGCACTGGCGATTGCGTCATTAGAAAGCCCTCACAGATGCGAGTAATACGCACTTTACAGAAAGTTCATCCGACCTTTCGTTCACGAGAAAAAGGCCAAATGGTGTGACAATGTCAATTCCCTCCCTAATTGACCTAGAGCACTGGCGATTGCGTCATTAGAAAGCCCTCATAGAGGCGAGTAATACGCACTTTACAGAAAGTTTATCCGACGTTTGGTTCAGGAGAAAAAGGCCAAAATATATAACAATGTCAATTAGCTCCCTAATTGACCTAGAGAACCGCCGATTACGTCATTAGAAAGCCCTAATTGATGCCAGTAATACGCACTTTACAGAAAGTTCGTCGGACCTTTGGTTCAAAAGAAAAAGGTTAAAGAGTTTGACAATGTCAATTCGCTCCCTAATTGACCTAGAGCACCGGCGATTGCGTCATTAGAAAGCCCTAATTTATGCCAGTAATACGCACTTTACAGAACGTTCGTCGGACCTTTGGTTCACGAGAAAAAGGCCAAAGGGTTTGACAATGTCAATTCGTTCCCTAATTGACCTAGAGCACCGGCGATTGCGTCATTAATTATACCTCATAGAGGCGAGAAATACGCACTTTACAGAAAGTTTATCCGACGTTTGCTTCACGAGATAAAGGCCAAAATATATAACAATGTCAACTCGCTCCCTAATTGACCTAGAGCACCGGCGATTGCGTCATTAGAAAGTCCTAATTGATGCCAGTAATTCGCACTCTACAGAAAGTTCGTCTGCCCTTTGGTTCAGGAGAAAAAGTTCAAAATGTTTGACAATGTCAATTCGTTCCCTAATTGATCTACAGCACCGGCGATTGCGTCATTAGAAATCCCTCCTAGATACGAGTAATACGCACTTTACAGAAAGTTCGTCCGATCTTTGGTTCGCGAGAAAAAGGCCAAAAGGTTTAACAATCTCAATTCGCTCCCTAATTGACCTAGAGCACTGGTGATTGCGTCATTAGAAAGCCCTCATAGATGCGAGTAATACGCACTTTACAGAAAGTTCGTCCGACCTTTCGTTCACGAGAAAAAGGCCAAAAGGTTTGACAATGTCAATTCGATCCCTAATTGACCTAGAGAACCTTCCATTTCGTCGTTAGAAAGCCCTCATAGAGGCGAGTAATACGCACTTTACAGAAAGTTCGTCCGACCTATGGTTCACGAGATAAAGGCCAAAAGGTTTGACAATGTCAATTCACTCCCTAATTGACCTAGAGCACCGGCGATTGCGTCATTAGAAATACGTCATAGATGCGAGTAATACGCACTTTACAGAAAGTTCGTCCGACCTTTGGTTCACAAGAAAAAGGCAAAAACGTGTAACAATGTCAATTCGCACCCTAATTGACCTAGAGCACTGGCGATTGCGTCGTTAGATAGCCCTCATAGATTCGTGTAATACTCACTTTACAGAAAGTTCATCCGACCTTTCGTTCACGAGAAAAATGCCAAAAGGTTTGACAATGTCAATTCGATCCCTAATTGACCTAGAGTACCGACGATTGCGTCATTAGAAAGCCCTCATAGAGGCGAGTAATAAGCACTTTACAGAAAGTTCGTCCGATTTTTGGTTCACGAGAAAAAGGCCAAATGGTTTGACAATGTCAATTCCCTCCCTAATTGACCTAGAGCACCGGCGATTGCGTCATTAGAAAGCCCTCATAGAGGCGAGTAATATGCACATTACAGAAAGTCTATCCGACGTTTGGTTCAGGAGAAAAAGGCCAAAATATATAACAATGTCAATTCGCTCCCTAATTGACCTAGAGCACCGGCGATTGCGTCATTAGAAAGCCCTAATTGGTGCCAGTAATACGCACTTTACAGAAAGTTCGTCTGACCTTTGGTTCACGAGAAAAAGGCCAAAATGTTTGACAATGTCAATTCGTTCCCTAACTGACCTAGAGCACCGGCGATTGCGTCATTAGAAATCCCTCCTAGAGGCGAGTAATACGCACTTTACAGAAAGTTCGTCCGACCTTTGGTTCGCGAGAAAAAGGCCAAAACGTGTAACAATCTCAATTCGCTGCTTAATTGACCTAGAGCACTGGCGATTGCGTCATTAGAAATACGTCATAGATGCGAGTAATACGCACTTTACAGAAAGTTCGTCGGACGTTTGGTTCCCAAGAAAAAGGCAAAAAGGTGTAACAATGTCAATTCGCTCCCTAATTAACCTAGAGCACTGGCGATTGCGTCATTAGAAAGCCCTCATAGATGCGAGTAATACGCACTTTACAGAAAGTTTATCCGACGTTTGGTTCAGGAGAAAAAGGCCAAAATATATAACAATGTCAATTCGCTCCCTAATTGACCTAGAGCACCGGCGATTGCGTCATTAGAAAGCCCTAATTGATGCCAGTAATACGCACTTTACAGAAAGTTCGTCCGACCTTTCGTTCACGAGAAAAAGGCCAAAAGGTTTGACATTGTCAATTCGCTTCCTAATTGACCTAGAGCACCGACGATTGCGTCATTAGAAATACGTCATAGATGCGAGTAATACGCACTTTACAGAAAGTTCGTCGGACGTTTGGTTCCCAAGAAAAAGGCAAAAAGGTGTAACAATGTCAATTCGCTCCCTAATTGACCTAGAGCACTGGCGATTGCGTCATTAGAAAGCACTCATAGATGCAAGTAATACGCACTTTACAGAAAGTTCATCCGACCTTTCGTTCACGAGAAAAAGGCCAAAAGGTTTGACAGTGTCAATTCGATCCCTAATTGACCTAGAGTACCGGCGTTTACGTCATTAGAAAGCCCTCATAGAGGCGAGTAATACGCACTTTACAGAAAGTTCGTCCGACTTTTGGTTCACGAGAAAAAGGCCAAATGGTTTGACAATGTCAATTCCCTCCCTAATTGACCTAGAGCACCGGCGATTGCGTCATTAGAAAGCCCTCATAGAGGCGAGTAATACGCACGTTACAGAAAGTTTATCCGACGTTTGGTTCAGGAGAAAAAGGCCAAAATATATAACAATGTCAATTCGCTCCCTAATTGACCTAGAGCACCGGCGATTGCGTCATTAGAAAGCCCTAATTGATGCCAGTAATACGCACTTTACAGAAAGTTGGTCGGACCTTTGGTTGACGAGAAAAAGGCCAAAGTGTTTGACAATGTCAATTCGTTCCCTAATTGACCTAGAGCACCGGCGATTGCGTCATTAAAAATCCCTCATAGATGCGAGTAATACGTACTTTACAGAAAGTTTATCCGACGTTTGGTTCACGAGAAAAAGGCCAAAATATATAACAATGTCAATTCGCTCCCTAATGGACGTAGAGCACCGGCGATTGCGTCATTAGAAAGCTCTAATTGATGCCAGTAATACTCACTTTAGAGAAAGTTCGTCGGACCTTTGGTTCACGAGAAAAAGGCCAAAGGGTTTGACAATGTCAATTCGTTCCCTAATTGACATAGAGCATCGGAGATTGCGTCATTATTTATACCTCATAGATGCGAGAAATACGCACTTTACAGAAAGTTTATCCGACGTTTGGTTCAGGAGAAAAAGGCCAAAATATATAACAATGTCAATTCGCTCCCTAATTGACCTAGAGCACCGGCGATTGCGTCATTAGAAAGCCCTAATTGATGCCAGTAATACGCACTTTACAGAAAGTTCGTCTGACCTTTGGTTCGCGAGAAAAAGGCCAAAACGTGTAACAATCTCAATTCGCTCCCTAATTGACCTAGAGCACTGGCGATTGCGTCATTAGAAAGCCCTCATAGATGCGAGTAATACGCACTTTACAGAAAGTTCGTACGACCTTTCGTTCACGAGAAAAAGGCCAAAAGGTTTGACAATGTCAATTCGATCCCTAATTGACCTAGAGAACCGGCGATTTCGCGATTAGAAAGCCCTCATAGAGGCGAGTAATACGCACTTTACAGAAAGTTCGTCCGACCTTTGGTTCACGAGATAAAGGCCAAAATGTTTGACAATGTCAATTCGCTCCCTAATTGATCCAGAGCACCGGCGATTGCGTCATTAGAAATACGTCATAGATGCGAGTAATACGCACTTTACAGAAAGTTCGTCCGACCTTTGGTTCACAAGAAAAAGGCAAAAAGGTGTAACAATGTCAATTCGCACCCTAATTGACCTAGAGCACTGGCGATTGCGTCATTAGAAAGCCCTCACAGATGCGAGTAATACGCACTTTACAGAAAGTTCATCCGACCTTTCGTTCACGAGAAAAAGGCCAAATGGTGTGACAATGTCAATTCCCTCCCTAATTGACCTAGAGCACTGGCGATTGCGTCATTAGAAAGCCCTGATAGAGGCGAGTAATACGCACTTTACAGAAAGTTTATCCGACGTTTGGTTCAGGAGAAAAAGGCCAAAATATATAACAATGTCAATTAGCTCCCTAATTGACCTAGAGAACCGCCGATTACGTCATTAGAAAGCCCTAATTGATGCCAGTAATACGCACTTTACAGAAAGTTCGTCGGACCTTTGGTTCACAAGAAAAAGGTTAAAGAGTTTGACAATGTCAATTCGTTCCCTAATTCACCTAGAACACCGGCGATTGCGTCATTAGAAAGCCCTCATAGAGGCGAGTAATACGCACTTTACAGAAAGTTTATCCGACGTTTGGTTCAGGAGAAAAAGGCCAAAAAATATAACAATGTCAATTCGCTCCCTAATTGACCTAGAGCACCGGCGATTGCGTCATTAGAAAGCCCTAATTTATGCCAGTAATACGCACTTTACTGAACGTTCGTCGGACCTTTGGTTCACGAGAAAAAGGCCAAAGGGTTTGACAATGTCAATTCGTTCCCTAATTGACCTAGAGCACCGGCGATTGCGTCATTAATTATACCTCATAGAGGCGAGAAATACGCACTTTACAGAAAGTTTATCCGACGTTTGCTTCACGAGATAAAGGCCAAAAAAATAACAATGTCAACTCGCTCCCTAATTGACCTAGAGCACCGGCGATTGCGTCATTAGAAAGTCCTAATTGATGCCAGTAATTCGCACTCTACAGAAAGTTCGTCTGCCCTTTGGTTCAGGAGAAAAAGGCCAAAATGTTTGACAATGTCAATTCGTTCCCTAATTGACCTACAGCACCGGCGATTGCGTCATTAGAAATCCCTCCTAGAGGCGAGTAATACGCACTTTACAGAAAGTTCGTCCGATCTTTGGTTCGCGAGAAAAAGGCCAAAAGGTTTAACAATCTCAATTCGCTCCCTAATTGACCTAGAGCACTGGTGATTGCGTCATTAGAAAGCCCTCATAGATGCGAGTAATACGCACTTTACAGAAAGTTCGTCCGACCTTTCCTTCACGAGAAAAAGGCCAAAAGGTTTGACAATGTCAATTCGATCCCTAATTGACCTAGAGAACCTTCCATATCGTCGTTAGAAAGCCCTCATAGAGGCGAGTAATACGCACTTTACAGAAAGTTCGTCCGACCTATGGTTCACGAGATAAAGGCCAAAAGGTTTGACAATGTCAATTCACTCCCTAATTGACCTAGAGCACCGGCGATTGCGTCATTAGAAATACGTCATAGATGCGAGTAATACGCACTTTACAGAAAGTTCGTCCGACCTTTGGTTCACAAGAAAAAGGCAAAAACGTGTAACAATGTCAATTCGCACCCTAATTGACCTAGAGCACTGGCGATTGCGTCGTTAGATAGCCCTCATAGATTCGTGTAATACTCACTTTACAGAAAGTTCATCCGACCTTTCGTTCACGAGAAAAATGCCAAAAGGTTTGACAATGTCAATTCGATCCCTAATTGACCTAGAGTACCGGCGATTGCGTCATTAGAAAGCCCTCATAGAGGCGAGTAATATGCACATTACAGAAAGTCTATCCGACGTTTGGTTCAGGAGAAAAAGGCCAAAATATATAACAATGTCAATTCGCTCCCTAATTGACCTAGAGCACCGGCGATTGCGTCATTAGAAAGCCCTAATTGGTGCCAGTAATACGCACTTTACAGAAAGTTCGTCTGACCTTTGGTTCACGAGAAAAAGGCCAAAATGTTTGACAATGTCAATTCGTTCCCTAACTGACCTAGAGCACCGGCGATTGCGTCATTAGAAATCCCTCCTAGAGGCGAGTAATACGCACTTTACAGAAAGTTCGTCCGACCTTTGGTTCGCGAGAAAAAGGCCAAAACGTGTAACAATCTCAATTCGCTGCTTAATTGACCTAGAGCACTGGCGATTGCGTCATTAGAAATACGTCATAGATGCGAGTAATACGCACTTTACAGAAAGTTCGTCGGACGTTTGGTTCCCAAGAAAAAGGCAAAAAGGTGTAACAATGTCAATTCGCTCCCTAATTGACCTAGAGCACTGGCGATTGCGTCATTAGAAAGCCCTCATAGATGCGAGTAATACGCACTTTACAGAAAGTTTATCCGACGTTTGGTTCAGGAGAAAAAGGCCAAAATATATAACAATGTCAATTCGCTCCCTAATTGACCTAGAGCACCGGCGATTGCGTCATTAGAAAGCCCTAATTGATACCAGTAATACGCACTTTACAGAAGGTTCGTCTGACCTTTGGTTCACGAGAAAAAGGCCAAAAGGTTTGACAATGTCAATTCGTTCCCTAATTGACCTAGAGCACCGGCGATTGCGTCATTAGAAATCCCTCATAGAGGCGAGTAATACGCACTTTACAGAAAGTTCGTCCGACCTTTGGTTCGCGAGAAAAAGGCCAAAACGTGTAACAATCTCAATTCGCTGCCTATTTGACCTAGAGGACTGGCGATTGCGTCATTAGAAAGCCCTCATAGATGCGAGTAATACGCACTTTACAGAAAGTTCGTCCGACCTTTCGTTCACGAGAAAAAGGCCAAAAGGTTTGACAATGTCAATTCGATCCCTAATTGACCTAGAGAACCGTCCATTTCGCGATTAGAAAGCCCTCATAGAGGCGAGTAATACGCACTTTACAGAAAGTTCGTCCGACCTTTGGTTCACGAGATAAAGGCCAAAATGTTTGACAATGTCAATTCGCTCCCTAATTGATCCAGAGCACCGGCGATTGCGTCATTAGAAATACGTCATAGATGCGAGTAATACGCACTTTACAGAAAGTTCGTCCGACCTTTGGTTCACAAGAAAAAGGCAAAAAGGTGTAAGAATGTCAATTCGCACCCTAATTGACCTAGAGCACTGGCGATTGCGTCGTTAGAAAGCCCTCACAGATGCGAGTAATACGCACTTTACAGAAAGTTCATCCGACCTTTCGTTCACGAGATAAAGGCCAAAATATATAACAATGTCAATTCGCTCTCTAATTGACCTAGAGCACCGGCGATTGCGTCATTAGAAAGCCCTCATAGAGGCGAGTAATACGCACTTACAGAAAGTTCGTCCGACCTATGGTTCACGAGATAAAGGCCGAAAGGTTTGACAATGTCAATTCACTCCCTAATTGACCTAGAGCACCGGTGATTGCGTCATTAGAAATACGTCATAGATGCGAGTAATACGCACTTTACAGAAAGTTCGTTCGACCTTTGGTTCACAAGAAAAAGGCAAAAACGTGTAACAATGTCAATTCGCACCCTAATTGACCTAGAGCACTGGCGATTGCGTCATTAGAAAGCCCTCATAGATGCGAGTAATACTCATTTTACAGAAAGTTCATCCGATCTTTCGTTCACGAGAAAAAGGCCAAAAGGTTTGACAATGTCAATTCGATCCCTAATTGAACTAGAGTACCGGCGATTGCGTCATTAGAAAGCCCTCATAGAGGCGAGTAATAAGAACTTTACAGAAAGTTCGTCCGACTTTTGGTTCAGTAGAAAAAGGCCAAATGGTTTGACAATGTCAATTCCCTCCCTAATTGACCTAGAGCACCGGCGATTGCGTCATTAGAAAGCCCTCATACAGGCGAGTAATACGCACTTTACAGAAAGTTTATCCGACGTTTGGTTCAGGAGAAAAAGGCCAAAATATATAACAATGTCAATTCGCTCCCTAATTGACCTAGAGCACCGGCGATTGCGTCATTAGAAAGCCCTAATTGATGCCAGTAATACGCACTTTACAGAAAGTGCGTCGGACCTTTGGTTCACGAGAAAAAGGCCAAAGTGTTTGACAATGTCAATTCGTTCCCTAATTGAGCTAGAGCACCGGCGATTGCGTCATTAAAAATCCCTCATAGATGCGAGTAATACGCACATTACAGAAAGTTTATCCGACGTTTGGTTCAGGAGAAAAAGGCCAAAATATATAACAATGTCAATTCGCTCCCTATTTGACCTAGAGCACCGGCGATTGCGTCATTAGAAAGCCCTAATTTATGCCAGTAATACGCACTTTACAGAACGTTCGTCGGACCTTTGGTTCACGAGAAAAAGGCCAAAGGGTTTGACAATGTCAATTCGTTGCTAATTGACCTAGAGCACCGGCGATTGCGTCATTAATTATACTTCATAGATGCGAGAAATACGCACTTTACAGAAAGTTTATCCGACGTTTGGTTCAGGAGAAAAAGGCCAAAATATATAACAATGTCAATTCGCTCCCTAATTGACCTAGAGCACCGGCGATTGCGTCATTAGAAAGTCCTAATTGATGCCAGTAATTCGCACTCTACAGAAAGTTCGTCTGCCCTTTGGTTCAGGAGAAAAAGGCCAAAATGTTTGACAATGTCAATTCGTTCCCTAATTGATCTACAGCACCGGCGATTGCGTCATTAGAAATCCCTCCTAGAGGCGAGTAATACGCACTTTACAGAAAGTTCGTCCGACCTTTGGTTCGCGAGAAAAAGGCCAAAACGTGTAACAATCTCAATTCGCTGCTTAATTGACCTAGAGCACTGGCGATTGCGTCATTAGAAATACGTCATAGATGCGAGTAATACGCACTTTACAGAAAGTTCGTCGGACGTTTGGTTCCCAAGAAAAAGGCAAAAAGGTGTAACAATGTCAATTCGCTCCCTAATTGACCTAGAGCACTGGCGATTGCGTCATTAGAAAGCCCTCATAGATGCGAGTAATACGCACTTTACAGAAAGTTTATCCGACGTTTGGTTCAGGAGAAAAAGGCCAAAATATATAACAATGTCAATTCGCTCCCTAATTGACCTAGAGCACCGGCGATTGCGTCATTAGAAAGCCCTAATTGATACCAGTAATACGCACTTTACAGAAGGTTCGTCTGACCTTTGGTTCACGAGAAAAAGGCCAAAAGGTTTGACAATGTCAATTCGTTCCCTAATTGACCTAGAGCACCGGCGATTGCGTCATTAGAAATCCCTCATAGAGGCGAGTAATACGCACTTTACAGAAAGTTCGTCCGACCTTTGGTTCGCGAGAAAAAGGCCAAAACGTGTAACAATCTCAATTCGCTGCCTATTTGACCTAGAGGACTGGCGATTGCGTCATTAGAGAGCCCTCATAGATGCGAGTAATACGCACTTTACAGAAAGTTCGTCCGACCTTTCGTTCACGAGAAAAAGGCCAAAAGGTTTTACAATATCAATTCGATCCCTAATTGACCTAGAGAACCGTCCATTTCGTCGTTAGAAAGCCCTCATAGAGGCGAGTAATACGCACTTTACAGAAAGTTCGTCCGACCTATGGTTCACGAGATAAAGGCCAAAAGGTTTGACAATGTCAATGCACTCCCTAATTGACCTAGAGCACCGGCGATTGCGTCATTAGAAATACGTCATAGATGCGAGTAATACGCACTTTACAGAAAGTTCGTCCGACCTTTGGTTCACGAGAAAAAGGCCAAATGGTTTGACAATGTCAATTCCCTCCCTAATTGACCTAGAGCACCGGCGATTGCGTCATTAGGAAGCCCTCATAGAGTCGAGTAATACGCACTTTACAGAAAGTTTATCCGACGTTTGGTTCAGGAGATAAAGGCCAAAATATATAACAATGTCAATTCGCTCTCTAATTGACCTAGAGCACCGGCGATTGCGTCATTAGAAAGCCCTCATAGAGGCGAGTAATACGCACTTACAGAAAGTTCGTCCGACCTATGGTTCACGAGATAAAGGCCGAAAGGTTTGACAATGTCAATTCACTCCCTAATTGACCTAGAGCACCGGTGATTGCGTCATTAGAAATACGTCATAGATGCGAGTAATACGCACTTTACAGAAAGTTCGTTCGACCTTTGGTTCACAAGAAAAAGGCAAAAACGTGTAACAATGTCAATTCGCACCCTAATTGACCTAGAGCACTGGCGATTGCGTCATTAGAAAGCCCTCATAGATGCGAGTAATACTCATTTTACAGAAAGTTCATCCGATCTTTCGTTCACGAGAAAAAGGCCAAAAGGTTTGACAATGTCAATTCGATCCCTAATTGAACTAGAGTACCGGCGATTGCGTCATTAGAAAGCCCTCATAGAGGCGAGTAATAAGAACTTTACAGAAAGTTCGTCCGACTTTTGGTTCAGTAGAAAAAGGCCAAATGGTTTGACAATGTCAATTCCCTCCCTAATTGACCTAGAGCACCGGCGATTGCGTCATTAGAAAGCCCTCATACAGGCGAGTAATACGCACTTTACAGAAAGTTTATCCGACGTTTGGTTCAGGAGAAAAAGGCCAAAATATATAACAATGTCAATTCGCTCCCTAATTGACCTAGAGCACCGGCGATTGCGTCATTAGAAAGCCCTAATTGATGCCAGTAATACGCACTTTACAGAAAGTGCGTCGGACCTTTGGTTCACGAGAAAAAGGCCAAAGTGTTTGACAATGTCAATTCGTTCCCTAATTGAGCTAGAGCACCGGCGATTGCGTCATTAAAAATCCCTCATAGATGCGAGTAATACGCACATTACAGAAAGTTTATCCGACGTTTGGTTCAGGAGAAAAAGGCCAAAATATATAACAATGTCAATTCGCTCCCTAATTGACCTAGAGCACCGGCGATTGCGTCATTAGAAAGTCCTAATTGATGCCAGTAATACGCACTTTACAGAAAGTTCGTCTGACTTTTGGTTCACGAGAAAAAGGCCAAAATGTTTGACAATGTCAATTCGTTCCCTAATTGACCTAGAGCACCGGCGATTGCGTCATTAGAAATCCCTCGTAGAGGCGAGTAATTCGCACTTTACAGAAAGTTCGTCCGACCTTTGGTTCACGAGAAAAAGGCCAAAGTGTTTGACAATATCAGTTCGTTCCCTAATTGACCTAGAGCACCGGCGATTGCGTCATTAGAAAGCCCTCATAGAGGCGAGAAATACGCACTTTACAGAAAGTTTATCCGACGTTTGGTTCAGGAGAAAAAGGCCAAAATATATAACAATGTCAATTCGCTCTCTAATTGACCTAGAGCACCGGCGATTGCGTCATTAGAAATCCCTCATAGAGGCGAGTAATACGCACTTTCAGAAAGTTCGTCTGACCTTTGGTTCGCGAGAAAAAGGCCAAAATGTTTGACAATGTCAATTCGTTCCCTAATTGACCTAGAGCACCGGCGATTGCGTCATTACAAATCCCTCATAGAGGCGAGTAATACGCACTTTACAGAAGGTTCGTCCGACCTTTGGTTCGCGAGAAAAAGGCCAAAATGTGTAACAATGTCAATTCGCACCCTAATTGACCTAGAGCACTGGCGATTGCGTCATTAGAAAGCCCTCATAGATGCGAGTAATACGCACTTTACAGAAAGTTCATCCGACCTTTCGTTCACGAGAAAAAGGCCAAAAGGTTTGACAATGTCAATTCACTCCCTAATTGACCTAGAGAACCGGCGATTTCGTCATTAGAAAGCCCTCATAAAGGCGAGTAATACGCACTTTACAGAAAGTTCGTCCGACCTTTGGTTCACGAGATAAAGGCCAAAAGGTTTGACAATGTCAATTCACTCGCTAATTGACCTAGAGCACCGGCGATTGCGTCATTAGAAATACGTCATAGATGCGAGTAATACGCACTTTACAGAAAGTTTGTCCGACCTTTGGTTCATAAGAAAAAGGCAAAAACGTGTAACAATGTCAATTCGCACCCTAATTGACCTAGAGCACTGGCGATTGCGTCATTAGAAAGCCCTAATTGATGCCAGTAATACGCACTTTACAGAAAGTTCGTCGAACCTTTGGTTCGCGAGAAAAAGGCCAAAACGTGTAACAATCTCAATTCGCTCCCTAATTGACCTAGAGCACTGGCGATTGCGTCATTAGAGAGCCCTCATAGATGCGAGTAATACTCACTTTACAGAAAGTTCATCCGACCTTTCGTTCACGAGAAAAAGGCCAAAAGGGTTGACAATGTCAATTCGATCCCTAATTGACCTAGAGAACCGGCGATTGCGTCATTAGAAATACGTCATAGATGCGAGTAATACGCATTTTACAGAAAGTTCGTCCGACCTTTGGTTCACAAGAAAAAGGCAAAAACGTGTAACAATGTCAATTCGCACCCTAATTGACCTAGAGCACTGGCGATTGCGTCATTAGAAAGCCCTCATAGATGCGAGTAATACTCATTTTACAGAAAGTTCATCCGATCTTTCGTTCACGAGAAAAAGGCCAAAAGGTTTGACAATGTCAATTCGATCCCTAATTGAACTAGAGTACCGGCGATTGCGTCATTAGAAAGCCCTCATAGAGGCGAGTAATAAGAACTTTACAGAAAGTTCGTCCGACTTTTGGTTCAGTAGAAAAAGGCCAAATGGTTTGACAATGTCAATTCCCTCCCTAATTGACCTAGAGCACCGGCGATTGCGTCATTAGAAAGCCCTCATACAGGCGAGTAATACGCACTTTACAGAAAGTTTATCCGACGTGTGGTTCAGGAGAAAAAGGCCAAAATATATAACAATGTCAATTCGCTCCCTAATTGACCTAGAGCACCGGCGATTGCGTCATTAGAAAGCCCTAATTGATGCCAGTAATACGCACTTTACAGAAAGTGCGTCGGACCTTTGGTTCACGAGAAAAAGGCCAAAGTGTTTGACAATGTCAATTCGTTCCCTAATTGAGCTAGAGCACCGGCGATTGCGTCATTAAAAATCCCTCATAGATGCGAGTAATACGCACATTACAGAAAGTTTATCCGACGTTTGGTTCAGGAGAAAAAGGCCAAAATATATAACAATGTCAATTCGCTCCCTAATTGACCTAGAGCACCGGCGATTGCGTCATTAGAAAGTCCTAATTGATGCCAGTAATACGCACTTTACAGAAAGTTCGTCTGACTTTTGGTTCACGAGAAAAAGGCCAAAATGTTTGACAATGTCAATTCGTTCCCTAATTGACCTAGAGCACCGGCGATTGCGTCATTAGAAATCCCTCGTAGAGGCGAGTAATTCGCACTTTACAGAAAGTTCGTCCGACCTTTGGTTCACGAGAAAAAGGCCAAAGTGTTTGACAATATCAGTTCGTTCCCTAATTGACCTAGAGCACCGGCGATTGCGTCATTAGAAAGCCCTCATAGAGGCGAGAAATACGCACTTTACAGAAAGTTTATCCGACGTTTGGTTCAGGAGAAAAAGGCCAAAATATATAACAATGTCAATTCGCTCTCTAATTGACCTAGAGCACCGGCGATTGCGTCATTAGAAATCCCTCATAGAGGCGAGTAATACGCACTTTCAGAAAGTTCGTCTGACCTTTGGTTCGCGAGAAAAAGGCCAAAATGTTTGACAATGTCAATTCGTTCCCTAATTGACCTAGAGCACCGGCGATTGCGTCATTACAAATCCCTCATAGAGGCGAGTAATACGCACTTTACAGAAGGTTCGTCCGACCTTTGGTTCGCGAGAAAAAGGCCAAAATGTGTAACAATGTCAATTCGCACCCTAATTGACCTAGAGCACTGGCGATTGCGTCATTAGAAAGCCCTCATAGATGCGAGTAATACGCACTTTACAGAAAGTTCATCCGACCTTTCGTTCACGAGAAAAAGGCCAAAAGGTTTGACAATGTCAATTCACTCCCTAATTGACCTAGAGAACCGGCGATTTCGTCATTAGAAAGCCCTCATAAAGGCGAGTAATACGCACTTTACAGAAAGTTCGTCCGACCTTTGGTTCACGAGATAAAGGCCAAAAGGTTTGACAATGTCAATTCACTCGCTAATTGACCTAGAGCACCGGCGATTGCGTCATTAGAAATACGTCATAGATGCGAGTAATACGCACTTTACAGAAAGTTCGTCCGACCTTTGGTTCACAAGAAAAAGGCAAAAACGTGTAACAATGTCAATTCGCACCCTAATTGACCTAGAGCACTGGCGATTGCGTCATTAGAAAGCCCTAATTGATGCCAGTAATACGCACTTTACAGAAAGTTCGTCGAACCTTTGGTTCGCGAGAAAAAGGCCAAAACGTGTAACAATCTCAATTCGCTCCCTAATTGACCTAGAGCACTGGCGATTGCGTCATTAGAGAGCCCTCATAGATGCGAGTAATACTCACTTTACAGAAAGTTCATCCGACCTTTCGTTCACGAGAAAAAGGCCAAAAGGTTTGACAATGTCAATTCGATCCCTAATTGACCTAGAGAACCGGCGATTGCGTCATTAGAAATACGTCATAGATGCGAGTAATACGCAGTTTACAGAAAGTTCATCCGACCTTTGGTTCACAAGAAAAAGGCAAAAACGTGTAACAATGTCAATTCGCACCCTAATTGACCTAGAGAACCGGCGATTGCGTCATTAGAAATACGTCATAGATGCGAGTAATACGCATTTTACAGAAAGTTCGTCCGACCTTTGGTTCACAAGAAAAAGGCAAAAACATGTAACAATGTCAATTCGCTCTCTAATTGACCTAGAGCACCGGCGATTGCGTCATTAGAAATCCCTCATAGAGGCGAGTAATACGCACTTACAGAAAGTTCATCCGACCTTTCGTTCACGAGAAAAAGGCCAAAAGGTTTGACAATGTCAATTCGATCCCTAATTGACCTAGAGTACCGGCGATTGCGTCATTAGAAAGCCCTCATAGAGGCGAGTAATACGCACTTTACAGAAAGTTCCTCCGACTTTTGGTTCACGAGAAAAAGGCCAAATGGTTTGACAATGTCAATTCCGTTCGTAATTGACCTAGAGCACCGGCGATTGCGTCATTAGAAATCCCTCATAGAGGCGAGTAATACGCACTTTACAGAAAGTTTATCCGACGTTTGGTTCAGGAGAAAAAGGCCAAAATATATAACAATGTCAATTCGCTCCCTAATTGACCTAGAGCACCGGTGATTGCGTCATTAGAAAGTCCTAATTGATGCCAGTAATACGCACTTTACAGAAGGTTCGTCTGACCTTTGGTTCACGAGAAAAAGGCCAAAATGTTTGACAATGTCAATTCGTTCCCTAATTGACGTAGAGCACCGGCGATTGTGTCATTAGAAATCCCTCATAGAGGCGAGTAATACGCACTTTACAGAAGGTTCGTCCGACCTTTGGTTCGCGAGAAAAAGGCCAAAATGTGTAACAATGTCAATTCGCACCCTAATTGACCTAGAGCACTGGCGATTGCGTCATTAGAAAGCCCTCATAGATGCGAGTAATACGAACTTTACAGAAAGTTCATCCGAACTTTCGTTCACGAGAAAAAGGCCAAAAGGTTTGACAATGTCAATTCACTCCCTAATTGACCTAGAGAACCGGCGATTGCGTCATTAGAAAGCCCGCATAAAGGCGAGTAATACGCACTTTACAGAAAGTTCGTCCGACCTTTCGTTCACAAGAAAAACGCAAAAAGGTGTAACAATGTCAATTCGATCCCTAATTGACCTAGAGAACCGGTGATTGCGTCATTAGAAATACGTCATAGATGCGAGTAATACGCATTTTACAGAAAGTTCGTCCGACCTTTGGTTCACGAGATAAAGGCCAAAAGGTTTGACAATGTCAATTCACTCCCTAATTGACCTAGAGCACCGGCGATTGCGTCATTAGAAATACGTCATAGATGCGAGTAATACGCACTTTACAGAAAGTTCGTCCGACCTTTGGTTCACAAGAAAAAGGCAAAAACGTGTAACAATGTCAATTCGCACCCTAATTGACCTAGAGCACTGGCGATTGCGTCATTAGAAAGCCCTAATTGATGGCAGTAATACGCACTTTACAGAAAGTTCGTCGAACCTTTGGTTCGCGAGAAAAAGGCCAAAACGTGTAACAATCTCAATTCGCTCCCTAATTGACCTAGAGCACCTGCGATTGCGTCATTAGAAAGCCCTCATAGAGGCGAGTAATACGCACTTCACAGAAAGTTCGTCCGACCTTTGGTTCACAAGAAAAAGGCAAAAACGTGTAACAATGTCAATTCGCACCCTAATTGACCTAGAGCACTGGCGATTGCGTCATTAGAAAGCCCTAATCGATGCCAGTAATACGCACTTTACAGAAAGTTCGTCGAACCTTTGGTTCGCGAGAAAAAGGCCAAAACGTGTAACAATCTCAATTCGCTCCCTAATTGACCTAGAGCACCTGCGATTGCGTCATTAGAAAGCCCTCATAGAGGCGAGTAATACACACTTCACAGAAAGTTCATCCGACCTTTGGTTCGCGAGAAAAAGGCCAAAACGTGTAACAATCTCAATTCGCTCCCTAATTGACTTAGAGCAAAGGCGATTGCGTCATTAGGAAGCCCTCATAGAGGCGAGTAATACGCACTTTACAGAAAGCTTATCCGACGTTTGGTTCAGGAGAAAAAGCCCAAAATATATAACAATGTCAATTCGCTCCCTAATTGACGTAGAGCACCGGCGATTGCGTCATTAGAAAGCTCTAATTGATGCCAGTAATACGCACTTTACAGAAAGTTCGTCAGACCTTTGGTTCACGAGAAAAAGGCCAAAGGGTTTGACAATGTCAATTCGTTCCCTAATTGACCTAGAGCACCGGCGATTGCGTCATTAATTATACCTCATAGATGCGAGAAATACGCACTTTACAGAAAGTTTATCCGACGTTTGGTTCAGGAGAAAAAGGCCAAAATATATAACAATGTCAATTCGCTCCCTAATTGACCTAGAGCACCGGCGATTGCGTCATTAGAAAGCTCTAATTGATGCCAGTAATACGCACTTTACAGAAAATTCGTCGGACCTTTGGTTCACGAGAAAAAGGCCAAAGTGTTTGGCAATGTCAATTCGTTCCCTAATTGACCTAGAGCACCGGCGATTGCGTCATTAAAAATCTCTCATAGAGGCGAGTAATACGCACTTCACAGAAAGTTCGTCCGACCTTTGGTTCGCGAGAAAAAGGCCAAAACGTGTAACAATCTCAATTCGCTCCCTAATTCACCTAGAGCACCCGCGATTGCGTCATTAGAAAGCCCTCATAGATGCGAGTAATATGCACTTTACAGAAAGTTCGTCCGACCTTTCGTTCACGAGAAAAAGGCCAAAAGGTTTGACAATGTCAATTCGATCCCTAATTGACCTAGAGGACCGCCGATTTCGTCATTAGAAAGCCCTCATAGAGGCGAGTAATACGCACCTTACAGAAAGTTTATCCGACGTTTGGTTCAGGAGAAAAAGGCCAAAATATATAACAATGTCAATTCGCTCCCTAATTGACCTAGAGCACCGGCGATTGCGTCATTAGAAATACGTCATAGATGCGAGTAATACGCACTTTACAGAAAGTTCATCCGATCTTTGGTTCACGAGAAAAAGTCTAAAATGTTTGACAATGTCAATTCGCTCCGTAATTGACCTAGAGCAACGGCGATTGCGTCATTAGAAATCCGTCATAGAGGCGAGTAATACGCACTTTACAGAAAGTTCATCCGATCTTTGCTGCACGAGAAAAAGGCCAAAATGTTTGACAATATCAATTCGCTCCCTAATTGACCTAGAGCACTGGCGATTGCATCATTAGAAAGCCCTCATAGATGCGAGTAACACGCAGTTTACAGAAATTTCGTCCGACCTTTGCTGCACGAGAAAAAGGCCAAAAGGTTTGACAACGTCAATTCGCTCCCTAATTGACCTAGAGCACCGGCGATTGCGTCATTAGAAAAACGTCATAGATGCGAGTAACACGCACTTTACAGAAATTTCGTCCGACCTTTGCTGCATGAGAAAAAGGCCAAAAGGTTTGACAACGTCAATTCGCTCGCTAATTGATCTAGAGCACCGGCGATTGCGTCATTAGAAATACGTCATAGATGCGAGTAATACGCACTTTACAGAAAGTTCATCCGATCTTTGGTTCACGAGAAAAAGGCCAAAATGTTTGACAATGTCAATTCGCTCCGTAATTGACCTAGAGCACCGGCGATTGCGTCATTAGAAATCCGTCATAGAGGCGAGTAATACGGACTTTACAGAAAGTTCGTCCCACCTTTGGTTCACAAGAAAAAGGCAAAAACGTGTAACAATGTCAATTCGCACCCTAATTGACCTAGAGCACTGGCGATTGCGTCATCAGAAAGCCCTCAGAGATGCGAGTAATACGCACTTTACAGAAAGTTCATCCGACCTTTCGTTCATGAGACAAAGGCCAAAAGGTTTGACAGTGTCAATTCGATCCGTAATTGACCTAGAGTACCGGCGATTGCGTCATTAAAAATTCCTCATAGATGCGAGTAATACGCACTTTCCAGAAAGTTTATCCGACATTTGGTTCAGGAGAAAATGGCCAACATATATAACAATGTCAATTCGCTCCCTATTTGACCAAGAGCACCGGCGATTGCGTCATTAGAAAGCCCTAATTGATACCAGTAATACGCACTTTACAGAAAGTTCGTCGGACCTTTGGTTCACGAGAAAAAGGCCAAAGAGTTTGACAATGTCAATTCGTTCCCTAAGTCACCTAGAGCACCGGCGATTGTGTCATTAGAAAGCCCTCATAGAGGCGAGTAACACGCACTTTACAGAAAGTTTATCCGACGTTTGGTTCAGGAGAAAAAGGCCAAAATATATAACAATGTCAATTCGCTCCCTAATTGACCTAGAGCACCGGCGATTGCGTGATTAGAAATCCCTCATAGAGGCGAGTAATACGCACTTTACAGAAAGTTCGTCCGACCTTTGGTTCACGAGATAAAGGCCAAAAGGTTTGACAAAGTCCATCCGCTCCCTAATTGACCTAGAGCACCGGCGATTGCGTCATTAGAAATACGTCATAGATTCGAGTAATACGCACTTTACAGAAAGTTCGTCCGACCTTTGGTTCACAAGAAAAAGGCAAAAATGTGTAACATTGTCAATTCGCACCCTAATTGACCTAGAGCACTGGCGATTGCGTCATTAGAAAGCCCTCATAGATGCGAGTAATATTCACTTTACAGAAAATTCATCCGACCTTTTGTTCACGAGAAAAAGGCCAAAAGGTTTGACAATGTCAATTCGATCCCTAATTGACCTAGAGCACCGGCGATTGCGTCATTAGAAAGCCCTCATAGAGGCGAGTAATACGCACTTTACAGAAAATTCGTCCGACCTTTGGTTCACAAGAAAAAGGCAAAAAGGTGTAACAATGTCAATTCGATCCCTAATTGACCTAGAGCAGCGGCGATTGCATCATTAGAAAGCCCTCATAGAGGCGAGTAATACGCACTTTACAGAAAGAGTATCCGACATTTGGTTCAGGAGAAAAGGGCCAAAATATATAACAATGTCAATTCGCTCCCTAATTGACCTAGAGCACCGGCAATTGCGTCATTAGAAAGCCCTAATTGATGCCAGTAATACGCACTTTACAGAAAGTTCGTCGGACCTTTGGTTTACGAGAAAAAGGCCAAAATGTTTGACAATGTCAATTCGTTCCCTAATTGACCTAGAGCACCGGCGATTGCGTCATTAGAAATCCCTCATAGAGGCGAGTAATACGCACTTTACAGAAAGTTCGTCAGACCTTTGGTTCGCGAGAAAGAGGCCAAAATTTGTAACAATCTCAATTCGCTCCCTAATTGACCTAGAGCACTGGCGATTGCGTCATTAGAAAGCCCTCTTAGATGCGAGTAATACGCACTTTACAGAAAGTTCGTCAGACCTTTCGTTCAGGAGAAAAAGGCCAAAAGGTTTGACAATGTCAATTCGATCCCTAATTATCCTGGAGAACCGGCGATTTCGTCATTAGAAAGCCCTCATACAGGCGAGTAATACGCACTTTACAGAAAGTTCGTCCGACCTTTGGTTCACCAGATAAAGGCCAAAAGGTTTGACAATGTGAATTCACTCCCTAATTGACCTAGAGCACCAGCGATTGCGTCATTAGAAATCCCTCATAGAGGCAAGTAATACGCACTTTACAGAAAGTTCGTCCGACCTTTGGTTCACAAGAAAAAGGCCAAAACGTGTAACGATGTCAATTCGCTCCCTATTTAATCTAGAGCACTGGCGATTGCGTCATTAGAAAGCCCTCATAGATGCGAGTAATACGCACTTTACAGAAAGTTCATCTGACCTATCGTTCACGAGAAAAAGGCCAAAAGGTTTGACAGTGTCAATTCGATCCCTAATTGACCTAGAGTACCGGCGATTGCGTCATTAAAAATCCCTCATAGATGCGAGTAATACGCACTTTCCAGAAAGTTTATCCGACATTTGGTTCAGGAGAAAATGGCCAACATATATAACAATGTCAATTCGCTCCCTAATTGACCAAGAGCACCAGCGATTGCGTCATTAGAAAGCCCTAATTGATGCCAGTAATACGCACTTTACAGAAAGTTCGTCTGACTTTTGATTCACGAGAAAAAGGCCAAATGGTTTGACAATGTCAATTCGTTCCCTAATTGACCTAGAGCACCGGCGATTGCGTCATTAAAAATCCCTCATAGATGCGAGTAATACTCACTTTACAGAAAATATATCCGATATTTGGTTCAGGAGAAAATGGCCAAAATATATAACAATCTCAATTCGCTCCCTAATTGACCTAGAGCACCGGCGATTGCGTCATTAGAAAGCCCTAATTGATGCCAGTAATACGCACTTTACAGAAAGTTCGTCGGACCTTTGGTTCACGAGAAAAAGGCCAAAGTGTTTGACAATGTCAATTCGTTCCCTAATTGACCTAGTGCACCGGCGATTGCGTCATTAGAAATCCCTCATAGATGCGAGTAATACGCACTTTACAGAAAGTTCGTCCGACCTTTGGTTCACGAGAAAAAGGCAAAAACTTGTAACAATATCAATTCGCTCCCTAATTGACCTAGAGCACTGGCGATTGCATCATTAGAAAGCCCTCATAGATGCGAGTAACACACACTTTACAGAAATTTCTTCCGACCTTTGCTGCACGAGAAAAAGGCCAAAGGGTTTGACAACGTCAATTCGCTCCCTAATTGACCTAGAGCACCGGCGATTGCGTCATTAGAAATACGTCATAGATGCGAGTAATACGCACTTTACAGAAAGTTCATCCGATCTTTGGTTAACGACAAAATGGCCAAAATGTTTGACAAAGTCAATTCGCTCCGTAATTGACCTAGAGCAACGGCGATTGCATCATTAGAAATCCGTCATAGAGGCGAGTAATACGCACTTTACAGAAAGTTCATCCGATCTTTGGTTCACGAGAAAAAGGCCAAAATGTTTGACAATATCAATTCGCTCCCTAATTGACCTAGAGCACTGGCGATTGCATCATTAGAAAGCCCTCATAGATGCGAGTAACACGCACTTTACAGAAATTTCGTCCGACCTTTGCTGCACGAGAAAAAGGCCAAAAGGTTTGACAACGTCAATTCGCTCCCTAATTGACCTAGAGCACCGGCGATTGCGTCATTAGAAAAACGTCATAGATGCGAGTAACACGCACTTTACAGAAAGTTCATCCGACCTTTCGTTCACGAGAAAAAGGCCAAAAGGTTTGACAGTGTCAATTCGATCCGTAATTGACCTAGACTATCGGCGATTGCGTCATTAAAAATTCCTCATAGATGCGAGTAATACGCACTTTCCAGAAAGTTTATCCGACATTTGGTTCAGGAGAAAATGGCCAACATATATAACAATGTCAATTCGCTCCCTATTTGACCAAGAGCACCGTCGATTGCGTCATTAGAAAGCCCTAATTGATGCCAGTAATACGCACTTTACAGAAAGTTCGTCTGACCTTTGGTTCACGAGAAAAAGGCCAAAAGGTTTGACAGTGTCAATTCGATCCGTAATTGACCTAGACTATCGGCGATTGCGTCATTAAAAATTCCTCATAGATGCGAGTAATACGCACTTTCCAGAAAGTTTATCCGACATTTGGTTCAGGAGAAAATGGCCAACATATATAACAATGTCAATTCGCTCCCTATTTGACCAAGAGCACCGTCGATTGCGTCATTAGAAAGCCCTAATTGATGCCAGTAATACGCACTTTACAGAAAGTTCGTCTGACCTTTGGTTCACGAGAAAAAGGCCAAAAGGTTTGACAATGTCAATTCGTTCCCTAATTGAACTCGAGCACCGGCGATTGCGTCATTAAAAATCCCTCATAGATGCGAGTAATGCGCACTTTACAGAAAGTATATCCGACATGTGGTTCAGGAGAAAGTGGCCAAAATATATAACAATCTCAATTCGCTCCCTAATTGACCTAGAGCACCGGCAATTGCGTCATTAGAAAGCCCTAATTGATGCCAGTAATACGCACTTTACAGAAAGTTCGTCGGACCTTTGGTTTACGAGAAAAAGGCCAAAATGTTTGACAATGTCAATTCGTTCCCTAATTGACCTAGAGCACCGGCGATTGCGTCATTAGAAATCCCTCATAGAGGCGAGTAATACGCACTTTACAGAAAGTTCGTCAGACCTTTGGTTCGCGAGAAAGAGGCCAAAATTTGTAACAATCTCAATTCGCTCCCTAATTGACCTAGAGCACTGGCGATTGCGTCATTAGAAAGCCCTCATACAGGCGAGTAATACGCACTTTACAGAAAGTTCGTCCGACCTTTGGTTCACGAGATAAAGGCCAAAAGGTTTGACAATGTGAATTCACTCCCTAATTGACCTAGAGCACCGCCGATTCCGTCATTAGAAATCCCTCATAGAGGCAAGTAATACGCACTTTACAGAAAGTTCGTCCGACCTTTGGTTCACAAGAAAAAGGCCAAAACGTGTAACGATGTCAATTCGCTCCCTATTTAATCTAGAGCACTGGCGATTGCGTCATTAGAAAACTCTCATAGAGGCGAGTAATACGCACTTTACAGAAAGTTCGTCTGACCTTTCGTTCACGAGAAAAAGGCCAAAAGGTTTGACAATGTCAATTCGATCCCTAATTGACCTAGAGCACCGGCGATTGCGTCATTAGAAAGCCCTCATAGAGGCGGGGAATACGCACTTTACAGAAAGTTCATCCGACCTTTGGTTCACGAGAAAAAGGTCAAAAGGTGTAACAATGTCAATTCGCTCCCTAAGTGACCTAGTGCACCGGCGATTGCGTGATTTGAAAGACCTCATAGAGGCGAGTAATACGCACTTTACAGAAAGTTCATCCGACCTTTGGTTCACGAGAAAAAGGCAAAAATGTTTGACAATCTGAATTCGCTCCCTAATTGACCTAGAGCACCGGCGAATGCGTCATTAGAAATATCTCATAGATGTGAGTAATACGCACTTTACAGAAAGTTCGTCGGACCTTTGGTTCACGAGAAAAAGGCCAAAATGTTTGACAATGTCAATTCGCTCCCTAATTGACCTAGTGCACCGGCGATTGCGTCATTAGAAATCCATTATAGAGGCGAGTAATGCGCACTTTACAGAGTGTTCGTCCGAAATTTGGTTCACGAGAAAAAGCCCCAAACGTGTAACAAAGTCAATTCGCTCCCTAATTGACCTAGAGCACTGACGATTTCGTCATTAGAAAGCCCTCATAGATGCGAGTAATACGCACTTTACAAAAAGTTCGTCCGACCTTTCGTTCACCAGAAAAAGGCCAAAAGGTTTAACAATGTCAATTCGCTCCCTAATTGAATTAGTGCACCGGAGATTGCGTCATTAGAAATCCCTCATAGATGCGAGTAATACGCACTTTACAGAAAGTTCGTCCGACCTTTGGTTCACGAGAAAAAGGCAAAAACCAGTAACAATATCAATTCGCTCCCTAATTGATCTAGAGCACTGGCGATTGCATCATTAGAAAGCCCTCATAGATGCGAGTAACACGCAGTTTACAGAAATTTCGTCCGACCTTTGCTGCACGAGAAAAAGGCCAAAAGGTTTGACAACGTCAATTCGCTCCCTAATTGACCTAGAGCACCAGCGATTGCATCATTAGAAATACGTCATAGATGCGAGTAATACGCACTTTACAGAAAGTTCATCCGATCTTTGGTTCACGAGAAAAAGGCCAAAATATTTGACAATATCAATTCGCTCTCTAATTGACCTAGAGCACTGGCGATTGCATCATTAGAAAGCCCTCATAGATGCGAGTAACACGCACTTTACAGAAATTTCGTCCGACCTTTGCTGCACGAGAAAAAGGCCAAAAGGTTTGATAACGTCAATTCGCTCCCTAATTGACCTAGAGCACCGGCGATTGCGTCATTAGAAATACGTCATAGATGCGAGTAACACGCACTTTACAGAAATTTCGTCCGACCTTTGCTGCATGAGAAAAAGGCCAAAAGGTTTGACAACGTCAATTCGCTCCCTAATTGACCTAGAGCACCGGCGATTGCGTCATTAGAAATACGTCATAGATGCGAGTAACACACACTTTACAGAAAGTTCATCCGATCTTTGGTTCACGAGAAAAAGGCCAAAATGTTTGACAATGTCAATTCGCTCCGTAATTGACCTAGAGCACCGGCGATTACGTCATTAGAAATCCGTCATAGAGGCGAGTAATACGCACTTTACAGAAAGTTCGTCCGACCTTTGGTTCACAAGAAAAAGGCAAAAACGTGTAACAATGTCAATTCGAACCCTAATTGACCTAGAGCACTGGCGATTGCGTCATTAGAAAGCCCTCATAGATGCGAGTAATACGCACTTTACAGAATGTTCATCCGACCTTTCGTTCACGAGAAAAAGGCCAAAAGGTTTGACAGTGTCAATTCGATCCCTAATTGACCTAGAGTACCGGCGATTGCGTCATTAAAAATCCCTCATAGATGCGAGTAATACGCACTTTCCAGAAAGTTTATCCGACATTTGGTTCAGGAGAAAATGGCCAACATATATAACAATGTCAATTCGCTCCCTAATTGACCAAGAGCACCTGCGATTGCGTCATTAGAAAGCCCTAATTGATGCCAGTAATACGCACTTTACAGAAAGTTCGTCTGACCTTTGGTTCACGAGAAAAAGGCCAAATGGTTTGACAATGTCAATTCGTTCCCTAATTGACCTAGAGCACCGGCGATTGCGTCATTAAAAATCCCTCATAGATGCGAGTAATACTCACTTTACAGAAAATATATCCGACATTTGGTTCAGGAGAAAATGGCCAAAATATATAACAATCTCAATTCGCGCCCTAATTGACCTAGAGCACCGGCGATTGCGTCATTAGAAAGCCCTAATTGATGCCAGTAATACGCACTTTACAGAAAGTTCGTCGGACCTTTGGTTCACGAGAAAAAGGCCAAAGTGTTTGACAATGTCAATTCGTTCCCTAATTGACCTAGTGCACCGGCGATTGCGTCATTAGAAATCCCTCATAGATGCGAGTAATACGCACTTTACAGAAAGTTCGTCCGAACTTTGGTTCATGAGAAAAAGGCAAAAATTTGTAACAATATCAATTCGCTCCCTAATTGACCTAGAGGACTGGCGATTGCATCATTAGAAAGCCCTCATAGATGCGAGTAACACGCACTTTACAGAAATTTCGTCCGACCTTTGCTGCACGAGAAAAAGGCCAAAATGTTTGACAACATCAATTCGCTCCCTAATTGACCTAGAGCACCGGCGATTGCGTCATTAGAAATACGTCATAGATGCGAGTAATACGCACTTTACAGAAAGTTCATCCGATCTTTGGTTCACGAGAAAAAGGCAAAAACCTGTAACAATATCAATTCGCTCCCTAATTGATCTAGAGCACTGGCGATTGCATCATTAGAAAGCCCTCATAGATGCGAGTAACACGCACTTTACAGAAATTTCGTCCGACCTTTGCTGCACGAGAAAAAGGCCAAAAGGTTTGACAACGTCAATTCGCTCCCTAATTGACCTAGAGCACCGGCGATTGCGTCATTAGAAATACGTCATAGATGCGAGTAATACGCACTTTACAGAAATTTCATCCGATCTTTGGTTCACGAGAAAAAGGCCAATAGGTTTGACAACGTCAATTCGCTCCCTAATTGACCTAGAGCACCGGCGATTGCGTCATTAGAAATCCCTCATAGATGCGAGTAATACGCACTTTACAGAAAGTTCATCCGATCTTTGGTTCACGAGAAAAAGGCCAAAATGTTTGACAATGTCAATTCGTTCCCTAATTGACCTAGTGCACCGGCGATTGCGTCATTAGAAATCCCTCATAGATGCGAGTAATACGCACTTTACAGAAAGTTCATCCGATCTTTGGTTCACGAGAAAAAGGCCAAAATATTTGACAATATCAATTCGATCCCTAATTCACCTAGAGCACTGGCGATTGCATCATTAGAAATCCCCCATAGATGCGAGTAACACGCACTTTACAGAAATTTCGTCCGACCTTTGCTGCACGAGAAAAAGTCCAAAAGGTTTGACAATGTCAATTCGCTCCCTAATTGACCTAGAGCACCGCCGATTGCGTCATTAGAAATACGTCATAGATGCGAGTAACACGCACTTTACAGAAATTTCGTCTGACCTTTGCTGCATGAGAAAAAGACCAAAAGGTTTGACAACGTCAATTCGCTCCCTAATTGACCTAGAGCACCGGCGATTGCGTCATTAGAATTACGTCATAGATGCGAGTAATACGCACTTTACAGAAAGTTCATCCGATCTTTGGTTCACGAGAAAAAGGCCAAAATGTTTTACAATGTCAATTCGCTCCGTAATTGACCTAGAGCACCGGCGATTGCGTCATTAGAAATCCGTCATAGAGGCGAGTAATACGCACTTTACAGAAAGTTTGTCCGACCTTTGGTTCACAAGAAAAAGGCAAAAAAGTGTAACAATGTGAATTCGCACCCTAATTGACCTAGAGCACTGGCGATTGCGTCGTTAGAAAGCCCTCATAGATGCGAGTAATACGCACTTTACAGAAAGTTCATCCGACCTTTCGTTCACGAGAAAAAGGCCAAAAGGTTTGACAGTGTCAATTCGATCCGTAATTGACCTAGAGTACCGGCGATTGCGTCATTAAAAATCCCTCATAGATGCGAGTAATACGCACTTTCCAGAAAGTTTATCCGACATTTGGTTCAGGAGAAAATGGCCAACATATATAACAATGTCAATTCGCTCCCTAATTGACTAAGAGCACCGGCGATTGCGTCATTAGAAAGCCCTAATTGATGCCAGTAATACGCACTTTACAGAAAGTTCGTCTGACCTTTGGTTCACGAGAAAAAGGCCAAAAGGTTTGACAATGTCAATTCGTTCCCTAATTGACCTAGAGCACCGGCGATTGCGTCATTAAAAATCCCTCATAGATGCGAGTAGTACGCACTTTACAGAAAGTATATCCGACATTTGGTTCAGGAGAAAATGGCCAAAATATATAACAATCTCAATTCGCTCCCTAATTGACCTAGAGCACCGGCGATTGCGTCATTAGAAAGCCCTAATTGATGCCAGTAATACGCATTTTACAGAAAGTTCGTCGGACCTATGGTTCACGAGAAAAAGGCCAAAGTGTTTGACAATGTCAATTCGTTCCCTAATTGACCTAGTGCACCGGCGATTGTGTCATTAGAAATCCCTCATAGATGCGAGTAATACGCACTTTACAGAAAGTTCGTCCGACATTTGATTCACGAGAAAAAGGCAAAAACTTGTAACAATATCAATTCGCTCCCTAATTGACCTAGAGCACTGGCGATTGCATCATTAGAAAGCCCTCATAGATGCGAGTAACACGCACTTTACAGAAATTTCGTCCGACCTTTGCTGCACGAGAAAAAGGCCAAAAGGTTTGACAGCGTCAATTCGCTCCCTAATTGACCTAGAGCACCGGCGATTGCGTCATTAGAAATACGTCATAGATGCGAGTAATACGCAGTTTACAGAAAGTTCATCCGATCTTTGGTTCACGAGAAAAAGGCCAAAATGTTTGACAACGTCAATTCGCTCCCTAATTGACCTAGAGCACCGGCGATTGCGTCATTAGAAATACGTCATAGATGCGAGTAACACGCACTTTACAGAAAGTTCGTCCGACCTTTGGTTCACAAGAAAAAGGCAAAAAGGTGTAACAATGTCAATTCGCACCCTAATTGACCTAGAGCACTGGCGATTGCGTCATTAGAAAGCCCTCATAGATGCGAGTAATACTCACTTTACAGAAAGTTCATCCGACCTTTCGTTCACGAGAAAAAGGCCAAAAGGTTTGACAATGTCAATTCGATCCCTAATTGACCAAGAGTACCGGCCATTGCGTCATTAGAAAGCCGTCATAGAGGCGAGTAATAAGCACTTTACAGAAAGTTCGTCCGACTTTTGGTTCACGAGAAAAAGGCCAAATGGTTTGACAATGTCAATTCCCTCCCTAATTGACCTAGAGCACCGGCGATTGCGTCATTAGAAAGCCCTCATAGAGGCGAGTAATACACACTTTACAGAAAGTTTATCCGACGTTTGGTTCAGGAGAAAAAGGCCAAAATATATAACAATGTCAATTCGCTCCCTAATTGACCTAGAGCACCGGCGATTGCGTCATTAGAAAGCCCTAATTGATGCCAGTAATACGCACTTTACAGAAAGTTCGTCGGACCTTTGGTTCACGAGAAAAAGGCCAAAGTGTTTGACAATGTCAATTCGTTCCCTAATTGACCTACAGCACCGGCGATTGCGTCATTAAAAATCCCTCATAGATGCGAGTAATACGTATTTTACAGAAAGTTTATCCGACGTTTGGTTCACGAGAAAAAGGCCAAAATATATGACAATGTCAATTCGCTCCCTAATTGACGTAGAGCACCGGCGATTGCGTCATTAGAAAGCTCTGATTCATGCCAGTAATACGCACTTTACAGAAAGTTCGTCAGACCTTTGGTTCACGAGAAAAAGGCCAAAGGGTTTGACAATGTCAATTCATTCCCTAATTGACCTAGAGCACCGGCGATTGCGTCATTAATTATACCTCATAGAAGCGAGAAATACGCACTTTACAGAAAGTTTATCCGACGTTTGGTTCAGGAGAAAAAGGCCAAAATATGTAACAATGTCAATTCGCTCCCTAATTGACCTAGAGCACCGGCGATTGCGTCATTAGAAAGTCCTAATTGATGCCAGTAATACGCACTTTACAGAAAGTTCGTCTGACCATTGGTTCACGAGAAAAAGGCCAAAATGTTTGACAATGTCAATTCGTTCCCTAACTGACTTAGAGCACCGGCGATTGCGTCATTAGAGATCCCTCATAGAGGCGAGTAATACGCACTTTACAGAAAGTTCGTCCGATCTTTGGTTCGCGAGAGAAAGGCCAAAAGGTTTGACAATGCCAATTCGATCCCTAATTGAAATAGAGTACCGGCGATTACGTCATTAGAAAGCCCTCATAGAGGCGAGTAATACGCACTTTACAGAAAGTTCGTCCGACTTTTGGTTCACGAGAAAAAGGCGAAGTCGTTTGACAATGTCAATTCCCTCCCTAATTGACCTAGAGCACCGGCGATTGCGTCATTAGAAAGCCCTCATAGAGGCGAGTAATACACACTTTGCAGAAACTTTATCCGACGTTTGGTTCAGGAGAAAAAGGCCAAAATATATAAGAATGTCAATTCGCTCCCTAATTGACCTAGAACACCGGCGATTGCGTCATTAGAAAGTCCTAATTGATGCCAGTAATACGCACTTTACAGAGAGTTCGTCTGACCTTTGGTTCACGAGAAAAAGGCCAAAATGTTTGACAATGTCAATTCGTTCCCTAATTGACCTAGAGCACCGGCGATTGCGTCATTAGAAATCCCTCATATAGGCGAGTAATACGCACTTTACAGAAAGTTCGTCCGACCTTTGGTTCGCGAGAAAAAGGCCAAAAGGTTTGACAATATCAATTCACTCCCTAATTGACCTAGAGCACCGGCGATTGCGTCATTAGAAATACGTCATAGATGCGAGTAATACGCACTTTACAGAAAGTTCGTCCGACCTTTGGTTCACAAGAAAAAGGCAAAAAGGTGTAACAATGTCAATTCGCACCCTAATTGACCTAGAGCACTGGCGATTGCGTCATTAGAAAGCCCTCATAGATGCGAGTAATACTCACTTTACAGAAAGTTCATCCGACCTTTCGTTCACGAGAAAAAGGCAAAAATGTTTGACAATGTCAATTCGATCCCTAATTGACCTAGAGCACCGGCGATTGCGTCATTAGAAAGCCCTCATAGAGGCGAGTAATACGCACGTTACACAAAGTTTATCCGACGTTTGGTTCAGGAGAAAAAGGCCAAAATATATAACAATGTCAATTCGCTCCCTAATTGACCTAGAGCACCGGCGATTGCGTCATTAGAAAGCCCTAATTGATGCCAGTAATACGCACTTTGCAGAAAGTTCGTCGGACCTTTGGTTCACGAGAAAAAGGCCAAAGTGTTTGACAATGTCAATTCGTTCCCTAATTGACCTACAGCACCGGCGATTGCGTCATTAAATATCCCTGATAGATGCGAGTAATACGCACTTTACAGAAAGTTTATCCGACGTTTGGTTCAGGAGAAAAAGGCCAAAATATATAACAAAGTCAATTCGCTCCCTAATTGAACTAGAGCACCGGCGATTGCGTCATTAGAAAGCCCTAATTGATGCCAGTAATACGCACTTTACAGAAAGTTCGTCGGACCTTTGGTTCACAAGAAAAAGGCCAAAGTGTTTGACAATGTCAATTCGTTCCCTAATTCAGCTAGAGCACCGGCGATTGCGTCATTAAAAATCCCTCATAGATGCGAGTAATACGCATTTTACAGAAAGTTTATCCGACGTTTGGTTCAGGAGAAAAAGGCCAAAATATATAACAATGTCAATTCGCTCCCTAATTGACCTAGAGCACCGGCGATTGCGTCATTAGAAAGCCCTAATTGATGCCACTAATACGCACTTTACAGAAAGTTCGTCTGACCTTTGGTTCACGAGAAAAAGGCCAAAATGTTTGACAATGTCAATTCGTTCCCTAAGTGACCTACAGCACCGTCATTAGAAATCCCTCATAGAGGCGAGTAATATGCACTTTACAGAAAGTTCGTCCGATCTTTGGTTCGCGAGAAAAAGGCCAAAAAGTTTGACAATGTCAATTCGATCCCTAATTGACCTAGAGTACCGGCGATTGCGTCATTACAAAGCCCTCATAGAGGCGAGTAATACGCACTTTACAGAAAGTTCATCCGACCTTTCGTTCACGAGAAAAAGGCCAAAAGGTTTGACAATCTCAATTTGATCCCTAATTGACCTAGAGAACCGGCGATTTCGTCATTAGAAAGCCCTCATAGAGGCGAGTAATACGCACTTTACAGAAAGTTCGTCCGACCTTTGTTTCTCGAGATAAAGGCCAAAAGGTTTGACAATGTCAATTCACTCCCTAATTGACCTAGAGCACCGGCGATTGCGTCATTAGAAATACGTCATAGATGCGAGTAATACGCACTTTACAGAAAGTTCGTCCGACCTTTGGTTCACAAGAAAAAGGCAAAAAGGTGTAACAATGTCAATTCGCACCCTAATTGACCTAGAGCACTGGCGATTGCGTCATTAGAAAGCCCTCATAGATGCGAGTAATACTCACTTTACAGAAAGTTCATCCGACCTTTCGTTCACGAGAAAAAGGCCAAAAGGTTTGACAATGTCAATTCGATCCCTAATTGACCTAGAGTACCGGCGATTGCGTCATTAGAAAGCCCTCATAGAGGCGAGTAATAAGCACTTTACAGAAAGTTCGTCCGACTTTTGGTTCACGAGAAAAAGGCCAAATGGTTTGACAATGTCAATTCCCTCCCTAATTGACCTAGAGCACCGGCGATTGCGTCATTAGAAAGCCCTCATAGAGGCGAGTAATACGCACTTTACAGAAAGTTTATCCGACGTTTGGTTCAGGAGAAAAAGGCCAAAATATATAACAATGTCAATTCGCTCCCTAATTGACCTAGAGCACCGGCGATTGCGTCATTAGAAAGTCCTAATTGATGCCAGTAATACGCACTTTACAGAAAGTTCGTCTGACCTTTGGTTCACGAGAAAAAGGCCAAAATGTTTGACAATGTCAATTCGTTCCCTAACTGACCTAGAGCACCGGCGATTGCGTCATTAGAAATCCCTCATAGAGGCGAGTAATACGCACTTTACAGAAAGTTCGTCCGATCTTTGGTTCGCGAGAAAAAGGCCAAAAGGTTTGACAATGCCAATTCGATCCCTAATTGAAATAGGTACCGGCGATTGCGTCATTAGAAAGCCCTCATAGAGGCGAGTAATACGCACTTTACAGAAAGTTCGTCCCACTTTTGGTTCACGAGAAAAAGGCCAAGAGGTTTGACAATGTCAATTCCCTCCCTAATTGACCTAGAGCACCGGCGATTGCGTCATTAGAAAGCCCTCATAGAGGCGAGAAATACGCACTTTACAGAAAGTTTATCCGACGTTTGGTTCAGGAGAAAAAGGCCAAAATATATAACAATGTCAATTCGCTCCCTAATTGACCTAGTGCAACGGCTATTGCGTCATTAGAAAGCCCTAATTGATGCCAGTAATACGCACTTTACAGAAAGTTTGTCTGACCTTTGGTTCACGAGAAAAAGGCCAAAATGTTTGACAATATCAATTCGTTCCCTAATTGACCTAGAGCACCTGCGGTTGCGTCATTAGAAATCTCTCATAGAGGCGAGTAATACGCACTTCACAGAAAGTTCGTCCGACCTTTGGTTCGCGAGAAAAAGGCCAAAACGTGTAACAATCTCAATTCGCTCCCTATTTGACCTAGAGGACTGGCGATTGCGTCATTAGAAAGCCCTCATAGATGCGAGTAATACGCACTTTACAGAAAGTTCGTCCGACCTTTCGTTCACGAGAAAAAGGTCAAAAGGTTTGACAATGTCAATTCGATATCTAATTGACCTAGAGAACCGGCGATTTCGTCATTAGAAAGCCCTCATAAAGGCGAGTAATACGCACTTTACAGAAAGTTCGTCCGACCTTTGGTTCACGAGATAAAGGCCAAAAGGTTTGACAATGTCAATTCACTCCATATTTGACCTAGAGCACCGGCGATTGCGTCATTAGAAATACGTCATAGATGCGAGTAATACGCTTTTACAGAAAGTTCGTCCGACCTTTGGTTCACAAGAAAAAGCCAAAAACGTGTAACAATGTCAATTCGCACCCTAATTGACCTAGAGCACTGGCGATTGCGTCATTAGAAAGCCCCCATAGAGGCGAGTAATACGCACTTTACAGAAAGTTCATCCGACCTTTCGTTCACCAGAAAAATTCCAAAAGGTTTGACAATGTCAATTCGATCCCTAATTGACCTAGAGTACCGGCGATTGCATCATTAGAAAGCCCTCATAGAGGCGAGTAATACGCACTTTACAGAACGTTCGTCCGACTTTTGGTTCACGAGAAAAAGGCCAAATGGTTTGACAATGTCAATTCCCTTACTAATTGACCTAGAGCACCGGCGATTGCGTCATTAGAAATCCCTCATAGAGGCGAGTAATACGCACTTCACAGAAAGTTCGTCCGACCTTTGGTTCGCGAGAGAAAGGCCAAAACGTGTAACAATCTCAATTCGCTCCCTAATTGACCTAGAGGACTGGCGATTGCGTCATTAGAAAGCCCTCATAGATGCGTGTAATACGCACTTTACAGAAAGTTCGTCCGACCTTTCGTTCACGAGAAAAAGGTCAAAAGGTTTGACAATGTCAAATCGATATCTAATTGACCTAGAGCACCGGCGATTGCGTCATTAGAAAGCCCTAATTGATGCCAGTAATACGCACTTTACAGAAAGTTCGTCTGACCTTTGGTTCACGAGAAAAAGGCCAAAATGTTTGACAATGTCAATTCGTTCCCTAATTGACCTAGAGCACCGGCGATTGCGTCATTAGAAATCTCTCATAGAGGCGAGTAATACGCACTTCACAGAAAGTTCGTCCGACCTTTGGTTCGCGAGAAAAAGGCCAAAACGTGTAACAATCTCAATTCGCTCCCTAATTGACCTAGAGCACTGGCGATTGCGTCATTAGAATGCCCTCATAGATGCGAGTAATACGCACTTTACAGAAAGTTCGTCCGACCTTTCGTTCACGAGAAAAAGGCCAAAAGGTTTGACAATGTCAATTCGATCCCTAATTGACCTAGAGCACCGGCGATTGCGTCATTAGAAATACGTCATAGATGCGAGTAATACGCACTTTACAGAAAGTTCGTCCGACCTTTGGTTCACAAGAAAAAGGCAAAAAGGTGTAACATTGTCAATTCGCACCCTAATTGACCTAGAGCACTGGCGATTGCGTCATTACAAAGCCCTCATAGATGCGAGTAACACTCATTTTACAGAAAGTTCATCCGACCTTTCGTTCACGAGAAAAAGGCGAAAAGGTTTGACAATGTCAATTCGATCCCTAATTGACCTAGAGTACCGGCGATTGCGTCATTCGAAAGCCCTCATAGAGGCGAGTAATACGCACTTGACAGAAAGTTTATCTGACGTTTGGTTCAGGAGAAAAAGGCCAAAATATATAACAATGTCAATTTGCTCCCTAATTGACCTAGAGCACCGGCGATTCCGTCATTAGAAAGCACTAATTGATGCCAGTAATACGCACTTTACAGAAAGTTCGTCGGACCTTTGGTTCACGAGAAAAAGGCCAAAGTGTTTGACAATGTCAATTCGTTCCCTAATTGACCTAGAGCACCGGCGATTGCGTCATTAAAAATCCCTCATAGATGCGAGTAATACGTACTTTACAGAAAGTTCATCCGACGTTTGGTTCACGAGAAAAAGGCCAAAATATATAACAAGTCAATTCACTCCCTAATTGACCTAGAGCACCGGCGATTGCGTCATTAGAAAGCTCTAATTGATGCCAGTAATACGCACTTTACAGAAAGTTCGTCAGACCTTTGGTTCACGAGAAAAAGGCCAAAGGGTTTGACAATGTCAATTCGTTCCCTAATTGACCTAGAGCACCGGCGATTGCGTCATTAATTATACCTCATAGATGCGAGAAATACGCACTTTACAGAAAGTTTATCCGACGTTTGGTTCAGGAGAAAAAGGCCAAAATATATAACAATGTCAATTCGCTCCCTAATTGACCTAGAGCACCGGCGATTGCGTCATTAGAAAGTCCTAATTGATGCCAGTAATTCGCACTCTACAGAAAGTTCATCTGCCCTTTGGTTCAGGAGAAAAAGGCCAAAATGTTTGACAATGTCAATTCGTTTCCTAATTGACCTACAGCACCGTCGATTGCGTCATTAGAAATCCCTCCTAGAGGCGAGTAATACGCACTTTACAGAAAGTTCGTCCGACCTTTGGTTCGCGAGAAAAAGCCCAAAAGGTTTGACAATGTCAATTCGATATCTAATTGACCTAGAGAACCGGCGATTTCGTCATTAGAAAGCCCTCATGAAGGCGAGTAATACGCACTTTACAGAAAGTTCGTCCGACCTTTGGTTCACAAGAAAAAGGCAAAAACGTGTAACAATGTCAATTCGCACCCTAATTGACCTAGAGCACTGGCGATTGCGACATTAGAAAGCCCTCATAGATGCGAGTAATACTCACTTTACAGAAAGTTCATCCGACCTTTCGTTCACGAGAAAAAGTCCAAAAGGTTTGACAATGTCAATTCGATCCCTAATTGACCTAGAGTACCGGCGATTGCGTCATTAGAAAGCCCTCATAGAGGCGAGTAATACGCACTTTACAGAAAGTTCGTCCTACTTTTGGTTCACGAGAAAAAGGCCAAATGGTTTGACAATGTCAATTCAATCACTAATTGACCTGGAGAACCGGCGATTGTGTCATTAGAAATCCCTCATAGAGGCGAGTAATACGCACTTTACAGAAAGTTTATCCGACGTTTGGTTCAGGAGAAAAAGGCCAAAATATATAACAATGTCAATTCGCTCCCTAATTGACCTAGAGCACCGGCGGTTGCGTCATTAGAAAGCCCTAATTGATGCCAGTAATACGCACTTTACAGAAAGTTCGTCGGACCTTTGGTTCACGAGAAAAAGGCCAAAAGGTTTGACAATGTCAATTCGTTCCCTAATTGACCTAGAGCACCGGCGATTGCGTCATTAGAAATCCCTCATAGAGGCGAGTAATACGCACTTTACAGAAAGTTCGTCCGACCTTTGGTTCGCGAGAAAAAGGCCAAAACGTGTAACAATCTCAATTCGCTCATTAATTGACCTAGAGCACTGGCGATTGCGTCATTAGAAAGCCCTCATAGATGCGAGTAATACGCACTTTACAGAAAGTTCGTCCGACCTTTCGTTCACGAGAAAAAGGCCAAAAGGTTTGACAATGTCAATTCACTCCCTAATTGACCTAGAGAACCGGCGATTGCGTCATTAGAAATACGTCATAGGTGCGAGTAATACGCACTTTACAGAAAGATCGTCCGACCTTTGGTTCACAAGAAAAAGGCAAAAACGTGTAACAATGTCAATTCGCACCCTAATTGACCTAGAGCACTGGCGATTGCGACATTAGAAAGCCCTCATAGATGCGAGTAATACTCACTTTACAGAAAGTTCATCCGACCTTTCGTTCACGAGAAAAAGTCCAAAAGGTTTGACAATGTCAATTCGATCCCTAATTGACCTAGAGTACCGGCGATTGCGTCATTAGAAAGCCCTCATAGAGGCGAGTAATACGCACTTTACAGAAAGTTCGTCCGACTTTTGGTTCACGAGAAAAAGGCCAAATGGTTTGACAATGTCAATTCCCTCACTAATTGACCTGGAGCACCGGCGATTGCGTCATTAGAAATCCCTCATAGAGGCGAGTAATACGCACTTTACAGAAAGTTTATCCGACGTTTGGTTCAGGAGAAAAAGGCCAAAATATATAACAATATCAATTCGCTCCCTAATTGACCTAGAGCACCGGCGATTGCGTCATTAGAAATCCCTCATAGAGGCGAGTAATACGCACTTTACAGAAAGTTCGTCCGATCTTTGGTTCGCGAGAAAAAGGCCAAAACGTGTAACAATCCCAATTCGCTCATTAATTGACCTAGAGCACCGGCGATTGCGTCATTAGAAATCTCTCATAGAGGCGAGTAATACGCACTTCACAGAAAGTTCGTCCGACCTTTGGTTCGCGAGAAAAAGGCCAAAACGTGTAACAATCTCAATTCGCTCCCTAATTGACCTAGAGCACTGGCGATTGCGTCATTAGAAAGCCCTCGTAGATGCGAGTAATACGCACTTTACAGAAAGTTCGTCCGACCTTTCGTTCACGAGAAAAAGGCCAAAAGGTTTGACAATGTCAATTCGATTCCTAATTGACCTAGAGCACCGGCGATTTCGTCATTAGAAATACGTCATAGATGCGAGTAATACGCACTTTACAGAAAGTTCGTCCGACCTTTGGTTCACAAGAAAAAGGCAAAAAGGTGTAACATTGTCAATTCGCACCCTAATTGACCTAGAGCACTGGCGATTGCGTCATTAGAAAGCCCTCATAGATGCGAGTAACACTCACTTTGCAGAAAGTTCATCCGACATTTCGTTCACGAGAAAAAGGCCAAAAGGTTTGACAATGTCAATTCGATCCCTAATTGACCTAGAGTACAGGCGATTGCGTCATTCCAAAGCCCTCATAGAGGCGAGTAATACGCACTTTACAGAAAGTTTATCTGACGTTTGGTTCAGGAGAAAAAGGCCAAAATATATAACAATGTCAATTTGCTCCCTAATTGACCTAGAGCACCGGCGATTGCGTCATTAGAAAGCACTAATTGATGCCAGTAATACGCACTTTACAGAAAGTTCGTCGGACCTTTGGTTCACGAGAAAAAGGCCAAAGTGTTTGACAATGTCAATTCGTTCCCTAATTGACCTAGAGCACCGGCGATTGCGTCATTAATTATAACTCATAGATGCGAGAAATACGCACTTTACAGAAAGTTTATCCGACGTTTGGTTCAGGAGAAAAAGGCCAAAATATATAACAATGTCAATTCGCTCCGTAATTGACCTAGAGCACCGGCGATTGCGTCATTAGAAAGTCCTAATTGATGCCAGTAATTCGCACTCTACAGAAAGTTCATCTGCCCTTTGGTTCAGGAGAAAAAGGCCAAAATGTTTGACAATGTCAATTCGTTCCCTAATTGACCTACAGCACCGTCGATTGCGTCATTAGAAATCCCTCCTAGAGGCGAGTAATATGCACTTTACAGAAAGTTCGTCCGACCTTTGGTTCGCGAGAAAAAGCCCAAAAGGTTTGACAATGTCAATTCGATATCTAATTGACCTAGAGAACCGGCGATTTCGTCATTAGAAAGCCCTCATAAAGGCGAGTAATACGCACTTTACAGAAAGTTCGTCCGACCTTTGGTTCACGAGATAAAGGCCAAAAGGTTTGACAATGTCAATTCACTCCCTAATTGACCTAGAGAACCGGCGATTGCGTCATTAGAAATACGTCATAGATGCGAGTAATACGCACTTTACAGAAAGTTCGTCCGACCTTTGGTTCACAAGAAAAAGGCAAAAACGTGTAACAATGTCAATTCGCACCCTAATTGACCTAGAGCACTGGCGATTGCGACATTAGAAAGCCCTCATAGATGCGAGTAATACTCACTTTACAGAAAGTTCATCCGACGTTTGGTTCAGGAGAAAAAGGCCAAAATATATAACAATGTCAATTCGCTCCCTAATTGACCTAGAGCACCGGCGGTTGCGTCATTAGAAAGCCCTAATTGATGCCAGTAATACGCACTTTACAGAAAGTTCGTCGGACCTTTGGTTCACGAGAAAAAGGCCAAAAGGTTTGACAATGTCAATTCGTTCCCTAATTGACCTAGAGCACCGGCGATTGCGTCATTAGAAATCCCTCATAGAGGCGAGTAATACGCACTTTACAGAAAGTTCGTCCGACCTTTGGTTCGCGAGAAAAAGGCCAAAACGTGTAACAATCTCAATTCGCTCATTAATTGACCTAGAGCACCGGCGATTGCGTCATTAGAAATCTCTCATAGCGGCGAGTAATACGCACTTCACAGAAAGTTTGTCCGACCTTTGGTTCGCGAGAAAAAGGCCAAAACGTGTAACAATCTCAATTCGCTCCCTAATTGACCTAGAGCACCGGCGATTGCGTCATTAGAAAGTCCTAATTGATGCCAGTAATTCGCACTCTACAGAAAGTTCATCTGCCCTTTGGTTCAGGAGAAAAAGGCCAAAATGTTTGACAATGTCAATTCGTTCCCTAATTGACCTACAGCACAGTCGATTGCGTCATTAGAAATCCCTCCTAGAGGCGAGTAATACGCACTTTACAGAAAGTTCGTCCGACCTTTGGTTCGCGAGAAAAAGCCCAAAAGGTTTGACAATGTCAATTCGATATCTAATTGACCTAGAGAACCGGCGATTTCGTCATTAGAAAGCCCTCATAAAGGCGAGTAATACGCACTTTACAGAAAGTTCGTCCGACCTTTGGTTCACGAGATAAAGGCCAAAAGGTTTGACAATGTCAATTCACTCCCTAATTGACCTAGAGAACCGGCGATTGCGTCATTAGAAATACGTCATAGATGCGAGTAATACGCACTTTACAGAAAGTTCGTCCGACCTTTGGTTCACAAGAAAAAGGCAAAAACGTGTAACAATGTCAATTCGCACCCTAATTGACCTAGAGCACTGGCGATTGCGACATTAGAAAGCCCTCATAGATGCGAGTAATACTCACTTTACAGAAAGTTCATCCGACGTTTGGTTCAGGAGAAAAAGGCCAAAATATATAACAATGTCAATTCGCTCCCTAATTGACCTAGAGCACCGGCGGTTGCGTCATTAGAAAGCCCTAATTGATGCCAGTAATACGCACTTTACAGAAAGTTCGTCGGACCTTTGGTTCACGAGAAAAAGGCCAAAAGGTTTGACAATGTCAATTCGTTCCCTAATTGACCTAGAGCACCGGCGATTGCGTCATTAGAAATCCCTCATAGAGGCGAGTAATACGCACTTTACAGAAAGTTCGTCCGACCTTTGGTTCGCGAGAAAAAGGCCAAAACGTGTAACAATCTCAATTCGCTCATTAATTGACCTAGAGCACCGGCGATTGCGTCATTAGAAATCTCTCATAGCGGCGAGTAATACGCACTTCACAGAAAGTTTGTCCGACCTTTGGTTCGCGAGAAAAAGGCCAAAACGTGTAACAATCTCAATTCGCTCCCTAATTGACCTAGAGCACCGGCGATTGCGTCATTAGAAAGTCCTAATTGATGCCAGTAATTCGCACTCTACAGAAAGTTCATCTGCCCTTTGGTTCAGGAGAAAAAGGCCAAAATGTTTGACAATGTCAATTCGTTCCCTAATTGACCTACAGCACAGTCGATTGCGTCATTAGAAATCCCTCCTAGAGGCGAGTAATACGCACTTTACAGAAAGTTCGTCCGACCTTTGGTTCGCGAGAAAAAGCCCAAAAGGTTTGACAATGTCAATTCGATATCTAATTGACCTAGAGAACCGGCGATTTCGTCATTAGAAAGCCCTCATAAAGGCGAGTAATACGCACTTTACAGAAAGTTCGTCCGACCTTTGGTTCACGAGATAAAGGCCAAAAGGTTTGACAATGTCAATTCACTCCCTAATTGACCTAGAGAACCGGCGATTGCGTCATTAGAAATACGTCATAGATGCGAGTAATACGCACTTTACAGAAAGTTCGTCCGACCTTTGGTTCACAAGAAAAAGGCAAAAACGTGTAACAATGTCAATTCGCACCCTAATTGACCTAGAGCACTGGCGATTGCGACATTAGAAAGCCCTCATAGATGCGAGTAATACTCACTTTACAGAAAGTTCATCCGACGTTTGGTTCAGGAGAAAAAGGCCAAAATATATAACAATGTCAATTCGCTCCCTAATTGACCTAGAGCACCGGCGGTTGCGTCATTAGAAAGCCCTAATTGATGCCAGTAATACGCACTTTACAGAAAGTTCGTCGGACCTTTGGTTCACGAGAAAAAGGCCAAAAGGTTTGACAATGTCAATTCGTTCCCTAATTGACCTAGAGCACCGGCGATTGCGTCATTAGAAATCCCTCATAGAGGCGAGTAATACGCACTTTACAGAAAGTTCGTCCGACCTTTGGTTCGCGAGAAAAAGGCCAAAACGTGTAACAATCTCAATTCGCTCATTAATTGACCTAGAGCACCGGCGATTGCGTCATTAGAAATCTCTCATAGCGGCGAGTAATACGGACTTCACAGAAAGTTTGTCCGACCTTTGGTTCGCGAGAAAAAGGCCAAAACGTGTAACAATCTCAATTCGCTCCCTAATTGACCTAGAGCACCGGCGATTGCGTCATTAGAAAGTCCTAATTGATGCCAGTAATTCGCACTCTACAGAAAGTTCATCTGCCCTTTGGTTCAGGAGAAAAAGGCCAAAATGTTTGACAATGTCAATTCGTTCCCTAATTGACCTACAGCACAGTCGATTGCGTCATTAGAAATCCCTCCTAGAGGCGAGTAATACGCACTTTACAGAAAGTTCGTCCGACCTTTGGTTCGCGAGAAAAAGCCCAAAAGGTTTGACAATGTCAATTCGATATCTAATTGACCTAGAGAACCGGCGATTTCGTCATTAGAAAGCCCTCATAAAGGCGAGTAATACGCACTTTACAGAAAGTTCGTCCGACCTTTGGTTCACGAGATAAAGGCCAAAAGGTTTGACAATGTCAATTCACTCCCTAATTGACCTAGAGAACCGGCGATTGCGTCATTAGAAATACGTCATAGATGCGAGTAATACGCACTTTACAGAAAGTTCGTCCGACCTTTGGTTCACAAGAAAAAGGCAAAAAGGTGTAACATTGTCAATTCGCACCCTAATTGACCTAGAGCACTGGCGATTGCGTCATTAGAAAGCCCTCATAGATGCGAGTAACACTCACTTTACAGAAAGTTCATCCGACCTTTCGTTCACGAGAAAAAGGCCAAAAGATTTGACAATGTCAATTCGATCCCTAATTGACCTAGAGTACCGGCGATTGCGTCATTCGAAAGCCCTCATAGAGGCGAGTAATACGCACTTTACAGAAAGTTTATCTGACGTTTGGTTCAGGAGAAAGAGGCCAAAATATATAACAATGTCAATTTGCTCCCTAATTGACCTAGAGCACCGGCGATTGCGTCATTAGAAAGCACTAATTGATGCCAGTAATACGCACTTTACAGAAAGTTCGTCGGACCTTTGGTTCACGAGAAAAAGGCCAAAGTGTTTGACAATGTGAATTCGTTCCCTAATTGACCTAGAGCACCGGCGATTGCGTCATTAAAAATCCCTCATAGATGCGAGTAATACGTACTTTACAGAAAGTTCATCCGACGTTTGGTTCACGAGAAAAAGGCCAAAATATATAACAATGTCAATTCGCTCCCTAATTGACCTAGAGCACCGGCGATTGCGTCATTAGAAAGCTCTAATTGATGCCAGTAATACGCACTTTACAGAAAGTTCGTCAGACCTTTGGTTCACGAGAAAAAGGCCAAAGGGTTTGACAATGTCAATTCGTTCCCTAATTGACCTAGAGCACCGGCAATTGCGTCAATAATTATACCTCATAGATGCGAGAAATACGCACTTTACAGAAAGTTTATCCGACGTTTGGTTCAGGAGAAAAAGGCCAAAATATATAACAATGTCAATTCGCTCCCTAATTGACCTAGAGCACCGGCGATTGCGTCATTAGAAAGTCCTAATTGATGCCAGTAATTCGCACTCTACAGAAAGTTCATCTGCCCTTTGGTTCAGGAGAAAAAGGCCAAAACGTTTGACAATGTCAATTCGTTCCCTAATTGACCTACAGCACCGTCGATTGCGTCATTAGAAATCCCTCCTAGAGGCGAGTAATACGCACTTTACAGAAAGTTCGTCCGACCTTTGGTTCGCGAGAAAAAGCCCAAAAGGTTTGACAATGTCAATTCGATATCTAATTGACCTAGAGAACCGGCGATTTCGTCATTAGAAAGCCCTCATAAAGGCGAGTAATACGCACTTTACAGAAAGTTCGTCCGACCTTTGGTTCACGAGATAAAGGCCAAAAGGTTTGACAATGTCAATTCACTCCCTAATTGACCTAGAGAACCGGCGATTGCGTCATTAGAAATACGTCATAGATGCGAGTAATACGCACTTTACAGAAAGTTCGTCCGACCTTTGGTTCACAAGAAAAAGGCAAAAACGTGTAACAATGTCAATTCGCACCCTAATTGACCTAGAGCACTGGCGATTGCGACATTAGAAAGCCCTCATAGATGCGAGTAATACTCACTTTACAGAAAGTTCATCCGACCTTTCGTTCACGAGAAAAAGTCCAAAAGGTTTGACAATGTCAATTCGATCCCTAATTGACCTAGAGTACCGGCGATTGCGTCATTAGAAAGCCCTCATAGATGCGAGTAATACGCACTTTACAGAAAGTTCGTCCGACTTTTGGTTCACGAGAAAAAGGCCAAATGGTTTGACAATGTCAATTCCCTCACTAATTGACCTGGAGCACCGGCGATTGCGTCATTAGAAATCCCTCATAGAGGCGAGTAATACGCACTTTACAGAAAGTTTATCCGACGTTTGGTTCAGGAGAAAAAGTCCAAAATATATAACAATGTCAATTCGCTCCCTAATTGACCTAGAGCACCGGCGGTTGCGTCATTAGAAAGCCCTAATTGATGCCAGTAATACGCACTTTACAGAAAGTTCGTCGGACCTTTGGTTCACGAGAAAAAGGCCAAAAGGTTTGACAATGTCAATTCGTTCCCTAATTGACCTAGAGCACCGGCGATTGCGTCATTAGAAATCCCTCATAGAGGCGAGTAATACGCACTTTACAGAAAGTTCGTCCGACCTTTGGTTCGCGAGAAAAAGGCCAAAACGTGTAACAATCTCAATTCGCTCATTAATTGACCTAGAGCACCGGCGATTGCGTCATTAGAAATCTCTCATAGAGGCGAGTAATACGCACTTCACAGAAAGTTCGTCCGACCTTTGGTTTGCGAGAAAAAGGCCAAAACGTGTAACAATCTCAATTCGCTCCCTAATTGACCTAGAGCACTGGCGATTGCGTCATTAGAAAGCCCTCATAGATGCGAGTAATACGCACTTTACAGAAAGTTCGTCCGACCTTTCGTTCACGAGAAAAAGGCCAAAAGGTTTGACAATGTCAATTCGATCCCTAATTGACCTAGAGCACCGGCGATTGCGTCATTAGAAATACGTCATAGATGCGAGTAATACGCACTTTACAGAAAGTTCGTCCGACCTTTGGTTCACAAGAAAAAGGCAAAAAGGTGTAACATTGTCAATTCGCACCCTAATTGACCTAGAGCACTGGCGATTGCGTCATTAGAAAGCCCTCATAGATGCGAGTAACACTCACTTTGCAGAAAGTTCATCCGACATTTCTTTCACGAGAAAAAGGCCAAAAGGTTTGACAATGTCAATTCGATCCCTAATTGACCTAGAGTACCGGCGATTGCGTCATTCGAAAGCCCTCATAGAGGCGAGTAATACGCACTTTACAGAAAGTTTATCTGACGTTTGGTTCAGGAGAAAAAGGCCAAAATATATAACAATGTCAATTTGCTCCCTAATTGACCTAGAGCACCGGCGATTGCGTCATTAGAAAGCACTAATTGATGCCAGTAATACGCACTTTACAGAAAGTTCTTCGGACCTTTGGTTCACGAGAAAAAGGCCAAAGTGTTTGACAATGTCAATTCGTTCCCTAATTGACCTAGAGCACCGGCGATTGCGTCATTAATTATACCTCATAGATGCGAGAAATACGCACTTTACAGAAAGTTTATCCGACGTTTGGTTCAGGAGAAAAAGGCCAAAATATATAACAATGTCAATTCGCTCCCTAATTGACCTAGAGCACCGGCGATTTCGTCATTAGAAAGTCCTAATTGATGCCAGTAATTCGCACTCTACAGAAAGTTCATCTGCCCTTTGGTTCAGGAGAAAAAGGCCAAAATGTTTGACAATGTCAATTCGTTCCCTAATTGACCTACAGCACCGTCGATTGCGTCATTAGAAATCCCTCCTAGAGGCGAGTAATACGCACTTTACAGAAAGTTCGTCCGCCCTTTGGTTCGCGAGAAAAAGCCCAAAAGGTTTGACAATGTCAATTCGATATCTAATTGACCTAGAGAACCGGCGATTTCGTCATTAGAAAGCCCTCATAAAGGCGAGTAATACGCACTTTACAGAAAGATCGTCCGACCTTTGGTTCACGAGATAAAGGCCAAAAGGTTTGACAATGTCAATTCACTCCCTAATTGACCTAGAGAACCGGCGATTGCGTCATTAGAAATACGTCATAGATGCGAGTAATACGCACTTTACAGAAAGTTCGTCCGACCTTTGGTTCACAAGAAAAAGGCAAAAACGTGTAACAATGTCAATTCGCACCCTAATTGACCTAGAGCACTAGCGATTGCGACATTACAAAGCCCTCATAGATGCGAGTAATACTCACTTTACAGAAAGTTCATCCGACCTTTCGTTCACGAGAAAAAGTCCAAAAGGTTTGACAATGTCATTTCGATCCCTAATTGACCTAGAGTACCGGCGATTGCGTCATTAGAAAGCCCTCATAGGGGCGAGTAATACGCACTTTACAGAAAGTTCGTCCGACCTTTCGTTCACGAGAAAAAGGCCAAAAGGTTTGACAATGTCAATTCGATCCCTAATTGACCTAGAGCACCGGCGATTGCGTCATTAGAAATACGTCATAGATGCGAGGAATACGCACTTTACAGAAAGTTCGTCCGACTTTTGGTTCACGAGAAAAAGGCCAAATGGTTTGACAATGTCAATTCCCTCACTAATTGACCTGGAGAACCGGCGATTGTGTCACTAGAAATCCCTCATAGAGGCGAGTAATACGCACTTTACAGAAAGTTTATCCGACGTTTGGTTCAGGAGAAAAAGGCCAAAATATATAACAATGTCAATTCGCTCCCTAATTGACCTAGAGCACCGGCGGTTGCTTCATTAGAAAGCCCTAATTGATGCCAGTAATACGCACTTTACAGAAAGTTCGTCGGACCTTTGGTTCACGAGAAAAAGGCCAAAAGGTTTGACAATGTCAATTCGTTCCCTAATTGACCTAGAGCACCGGCGATTGCGTCATTAAAAATCCCTCATAAAGGCGAGTAATACGCACTTTACAGAAAGTTCGTCCGACCTTTGGTTCGCGAGAAAAAGGCCAAAACGTGTAACAATCTCAATTCGCTCATTAATTGACCTAGAGCACTGGCGATTGCGTCATTAGAAAGCCCTCATAGATGCGAGTAATACGCAGTTTACAGAAAGTTCGTCCGACCTTTCGTTCACGAGAAAAAGGCCAAAAGGTTTGACAATGTCAATTCGATCCCTAATTGACCTAGAGAACCTGCGATTTCGTCATTAGAAAGCCCTCATAGAGGCGAGTAACACGCACTTTACAGAAAGTTCGTCCGACCTTTGGTTCACGAGATAAAGGCCAAAAGGTTTGACAATGTCCATTCGCTCCCTAATTGACCTAGAGCACCGGCGATTGCGTCATTAGAAATACGTCATAGATGCGAGTAATACGCACTTTACAGAAAGTTCGTCCGACCTTTGGTTCACAAGAAAAAGGTAAGAAGGTGTAACAATGTCAATTCGCACCCTAATTGACCTAGAGCACTGGCGATTGCGTCATTAGAAAGCCCTCATGGATGCGAGTAATACTCACTTTACAGAAAGTTCATCCAACCTTTTGTTCACGAGAAAAAGGCCAAAAGGTTTGACAATGTCAATTCGATCCCTAATTAACCTAGAGTACCGGCGATTGCGTCATTAGAAAGCCCTCATAGAGGTGAGTAATACACACTTTACAGAAAGTTCGTCCGACTTTTGGTTCACGAGAAAAAGGCAAAATGGTTTGACAATGTCAATTCCCTCCCTTAATTGACATAGAGCACCGGCGATTGCGTCATTAGAAATCCCTCATAGAGGCGAGTAATACGCACTTTACAGAAAGTTTATCCGACGTTTGGTTCAGGAGAAAAAGGCCAAAATATATAACAATGTCAATTCGCTCCCTAATTGACCTAGAGCACCGGCGATTGCGTCATTAGAAAGCCCTCATAGATGCGAGTAATACGCACTTTACAGAAAGTTCGTCCGACCTTTCGTTCACGAGAAAAAGGCCAAAAGGTTTGACAATGTCAATTCGATCCCTAATTGACCTAGAGAACCTGCGATTTCGTCATTAGAAAGCCCTCATAGAGGCGAGTAACACGCACTTTACAGAAAGTTCGTCCGACCTTTCGTTCACGAGATAAAGGCCAAAAGGTTTGACAATGTCCATTCGCTCCCTAATTGACCTAGAGCAACGGCGATTGCGTCATTAGAAATACGTCATAGATGCGAGTAATACGCACTTTACAGAAAGTTCGTCCGACCTTTGGTTCTCAAGAAAAAGGTAAAAAGGTGTAACAATATGAATTCGCACCCTAATTGACCTAGAGCACTGGCGATTGCGTCATTAGAAAGCCCTCGTAGATGCGAGTAATACTCACTTTACAGAAAGTTCATCCGACCTTTCGTTCACGAGAAAAAGGCCAAAAGGTTTGACAATGTCAATTCGATCCCTAATTGACCTAGAGTACCGGCGATTGTGTCATTAGAAAGCCCTCATAGAGGTGAGTAATACGCACTTTACAGAAAGTTCGTCCGACTTTTGCTTCACGAGAAAAAGGCCAAAATGTTTGACAATGTCAATTCCCTCCCTAATTGATCTAGAGCACCGGCGATTGCGTCATTAGAAAGCCCTCATAGAGGCGAGAAATACGCACTTTACAGGAAGTTTATCCGACGTTTGGTTCAGGAGAAAAAATCCAAAATATATAACAATGTCAATTCGCTCCCTAATTGACCTAGAGCACCGGCTATTGCGTCATTAGAAAGCCCTAATTGATGCCAGTAATACGCACTTTACAGAAAGTTCGTCGGACCTTTGGTTCACGAGAAAAATGCCAAAGTGTTTGACAATGTCAATTCGTTCCCTAATTGACCTAGAGCACCGGCGATTGCGTCATTAAAAATCCCTCATAGATGCGAGCAATACGCACTTTACAGAAAGTTTATCCGACGTTTGGTTCAGGAGAAAAAGGCCAAAATATATAACAATGTCAATTCGCTCCCTAATTGACCTAGAGCACCGGCGATTGCGTCATTAGAAAGCCCTAATTGATGCCAGTAATACGTACTTTACAGAAAGTTCGTCTGACCTTTGGTTCACGAGAAAAAAGCTAAAATGTTTGACAATGTCAATTCGTTCCCTAATTGACCTAGAGCACCGGCGATTGCGTCATTAGAAATCTCTCATAGAGGCGAGTAATACGCACTTCACAGAAAGTTCGTCCGACTTTTGGTTTGCGAGAAAAAGGCCAAAAGGTGTAACAATCTCAATTCGCTCCCTAATTGACCTAGAGCACTGGCGATTCCGTCATTAGAAAGCCCTCATAGATGCGAGTAATACGCACTTTACAGAAAGTTCGTCCGACCTTTCGTTCACGAGAAAAAGGCCAAAAGGTTTGACAATGTCAATTCGATCCCTAATTGACCTAGAGAACCGGCGATTTCGTCATTGGAAAGCCCTCATAGAGGCGAGTAATACGCACTTTACAGAAAGTTCGTCCGACCTTTGGTTCACGAGTAAAGGCCGAAAAGGTTTGACAATGTCCATTCGCTCCCTAATTGACCTAGAGCACTGGCGATTGCGTCATTAGAAATACGTCATAGATGCGAGTAATACGCACTTTACAGAAAGTTCGTCCGACCTTTGGTTCACAAGAAAAAGGCAAAAAGGTGTAACATTGTCAATTCGAACCCTAATTGACCTAGAGCACTGACGATTGCGTCATTAGAAAGCCCTCATAGATGCGAGTAATACTCACTTTACAGAAAATTCATCCGACCTTTCGTTCACGAGAAAAAGGCCAAAAGGTTTGACAATGTCAATTCGATCCCTAATTGACCTAGAGCACCGGCGATTGCGTCATTAGAAATACGTCATAGATGCGAGTAACACACACTTTACAGAAAATTCGTCCGACCTTTGGTTCACAAGAAAAAGGCAAAAAGGTGTAACAATGTCAATTCGATCCCTAATTGACCTAGAGTACCGGCGATTGCGTCATTAGAAATACGTCATAGATGCGAGTAATACGCACTTTACAGAAAGTTCGTCCGACCTTTGGTTCGCGAGAAAAAGGCCAAAACGTGTAACAATCTCAATTCGCTCCCTAATTGACCTAGAGCACTGGCGATTGCGTCATTAGAAAGCCCTCATAGATGCGAGTAATATGCACTTTACAGAAAGTTCGTACGACCTTTCGTTCACGAGAAAAAGGCCAAAAGGTTTGACAATGTCAATTCGATCCCTAATTGACCTAGAGAACCTGCGATTTCGTCATTAGAAAGCCCTCGTTGAGGCGAGTAACACGCACTTTACAGAAAGTTCGTCCGACCTTTGGTTCACGAGATAAAGGCCAAAAGGTTTGACAATGTCCATTCGCTCCCTAATTGACCTAGAGCACCGGCGATTGCGTCATTAGAAATACGTCATAGATGCGAGTAATACACACTTTACAGAAAGTTCGTCCGACCTTTGGTTCACAAGAAAAAGGTAAAAAGGTGTAACAATGTCAATTCGCACCCTAATTGACCTAGAGCACTGGCGATTGCGTCATTAGAAAGCCCTCATGGATGCGAGTAATACTCACTTTACAGAAAGTTCATCCGACCTTTCGTTCACGAGAAAAAGGCCAAATGGTTTGACAATGTCAATTCGATCCCTAATTAACCTAAAGTACCGGCGATTGCGTCATTAGAAAGCCCTCATAGAGGTGAGTAATACGCACTTTACAGAAAGTTCGTCCGACTTTTGGTTCACGAGAAAAAGGCCAAATGGTTTGACAATGTCAATTCCCTCCCTTAATTGACCTAGAGCACCGGCGATTGCGTCATTAGAAATCCCTCATAGAGGCGAGTAATACGCACTTTACAGAAAGTTTATCCGACGTTTGGTTCAGGAGAAAAAGGCCAAAATATATAACAATGTGAATTCGCTCCCTAATTGACCTAGAGCACCGGCGATTGCGTCATTAGAAAGCCCTAATTGATGCCAGTAATACGTACTTTACAGAAAGTTCGTCTGACCTTTGGTTCACGAGAAAAAAGCTAAAATGTTTGACAATGTCAATTCGTTCCCTAATTGACCTAGAGCACCGGCGATTGCGTCATTAGAAATCTCTCATAGAGGCGAGTAATACGCACTTCACAGAAAGTTCGTCCGACTTTTGGTTTGCGAGAAAAAGGCCAAAAGGTGTAACAATCTCAATTCGCTCCCTAATTGACCTAGAGCACTGGCGATTGCGTCATTAGAAAGCCCTCATAGATGCGAGTAATACGCACTTTACAGAAAGTTCGTCCGACCTTTCGTTCACGAGAAAAAGGCCAAAAGGTTTGACAATGTCAATTCGATCCCTAATTGACCTAGAGAACCGGCGATTTCGTCATTAGAAAGCCCTCATAGAGGCGAGTGACACGCAGTTTACAGAAAGTTCGTCCGACCTTTGGTTCACGAGATAAAGGCCAAAAGGTTTGACAATGTCCATTCGCTCCCTAATTGACCTAGAGCACCGGCGATTGCGTCATTAGAAATACGTCATAGATGCGAGTAATACGCACTTTACAGAAAGTTCGTCCGACCTTTGGTTCATAAGAAAAAGGCAAAAAGGTGTAACATTGTCAATTCGAACCCTAATTGACCTAGAGCACTGGCGATTGCGTCATTAGAAAGCCCTCATAGATGCGAGTAATACTCACTTTACAGAAAATTCATCCGACCTTTCGTTCACGAGAAAAAGTCCAAAAGGTTTGACAATGTCAATTCGATCCCTAATTGACCTAGAGCACCGGCGATTGCGTCATTAGAAATACGTCATAGATGCGAGTAACACACACTTTACAGAAAATTCGTCCGACCTTTGGTTCACAAGAAAAAGGCAAAAAGGTGTAACAATGTCAATTCGATCCCTAATTGACCTAGAGTACCGGCGATTGCGTCATTTGAAATACGTCATAGATGCGAGTAATACGCACTTTACAGAAAGTTCGTCCGACCTTTGGTTCGCGAGAAAAAGGCCAAAACCTGTAACAATCTCAATTCGCTCCCCAATTGACCTAGAGCACTGGCGATTGCGTCATTAGAAAGCCCTCATAGATGCGAGTAATACGCACTTTACAGAAAGTTCGTACGACCTTTCGTTCACGAGAAAAAGGCCAAAAGGTTTGAAAATGTCAATTCGATCCCTAATTGACCTAGAGAACCGGCGATTTCGTCATTAGAAAGCCCTGATAAAGGTGAGTAATACGCACTTTACAGAAAGTTCGTCCGACCTTTGGTTCACGAGAAAAAGGCCAAATGGTTTGACAATGTCAATTCCCTCACTAATTGACCTGGAGCACCGGCGATTGCGTCATTAGAAATCCCTCATAGAGGCGAGTAATACGCACTTTACAGAAAGTTTATCCGACGTTTGGTTCAGGAGAAAAAGGCCAAAATATATAACAATGTCAATTCGCTCCCTAATTGACCTAGAGCACCGGCGGTTGCGTCATTAGAAAGCCCTAATTGATGCCAGTAATACGCACTTTACAGAAAGTTCGTCGGACCTTTGGTTCACGAGAAAAAGGCCAAAAGGTTTGACAATGTCAATTCGTTCCCTAATTGACCTAGAGCACCGGCGATTGCGTCATTAGAAATCCCTCATAGAGGCGAGTAATACGCACTTTACAGAAAGTTCGTCCGACCTTTGGTTCGCGAGAAAAAGGCCAAAACGTGTAACAATCTCAATTCGCTCATTAATTGACCTAGAGCACCGGCGATTGCGTCATTAGAAATCTCTCATAGAGGCGAGTAATACGCACTTCACAGAAAGTTCGTCCGACCTTTGGTTTGCGAGAAAAAGGCCAAAACGTGTAACAATCTCAATTCGCTCCCTAATTGACCTAGAGCACTGGCGATTGCGTCATTAGAAAGCCCTCATAGATGCGAGTAATACGCACTTTACAGAAAGTTCGTCCGACCTTTCGTTCACGAGAAAAAGGCCAAAAGGTTTGACAATGTCAATTCGATCCCTAATTGACCTAGAGCACCGGCGATTGCGTCATTAGAAATACGTCATAGATGCGAGTAATACGCACTTTACAGAAAGTTCGTCCGACCTTTGGTTCACAAGAAAAAGGCAAAAAGGTGTAACATTGTCAATTCGCACCCTAATTGACCTAGAGCACTGGCGATTGCGTCATTAGAAAGCCCTCATAGATGCGAGTAACACTCACTTTGCAGAAAGTTCATCCGACATTTCTTTCACGAGAAAAAGGCCAAAAGGTTTGACAATGTCAATTCGATCCCTAATTGACCTAGAGTACCGGCGATTGCGTCATTCGAAAGCCCTCATAGAGGCGAGTAATACGCACTTTACAGAAAGTTTATCTGACGTTTGGTTCAGGAGAAAAAGGCCAAAATATATAACAATGTCAATTTGCTCCCTAATTGACCTAGAGCACCGGCGATTGCGTCATTAGAAAGCACTAATTGATGCCAGTAATACGCACTTTACAGAAAGTTCTTCGGACCTTTGGTTCACGAGAAAAAGGCCAAAGTGTTTGACAATGTCAATTCGTTCCCTAATTGACCTAGAGCACCGGCGATTGCGTCATTAATTATACCTCATAGATGCGAGAAATACGCACTTTACAGAAAGTTTATCCGACGTTTGGTTCAGGAGAAAAAGGCCAAAATATATAACAATGTCAATTCGCTCCCTAATTGACCTAGAGCACCGGCGATTTCGTCATTAGAAAGTCCTAATTGATGCCAGTAATTCGCACTCTACAGAAAGTTCATCTGCCCTTTGGTTCAGGAGAAAAAGGCCAAAATGTTTGACAATGTCAATTCGTTCCCTAATTGACCTACAGCACCGTCGATTGCGTCATTAGAAATCCCTCCTAGAGGCGAGTAATACGCACTTTACAGAAAGTTCGTCCGCCCTTTGGTTCGCGAGAAAAAGCCCAAAAGGTTTGACAATGTCAATTCGATATCTAATTGACCTAGAGAACCGGCGATTTCGTCATTAGAAAGCCCTCATAAAGGCGAGTAATACGCACTTTACAGAAAGATCGTCCGACCTTTGGTTCACGAGATAAAGGCCAAAAGGTTTGACAATGTCAATTCACTCCCTAATTGACCTAGAGAACCGGCGATTGCGTCATTAGAAATACGTCATAGATGCGAGTAATACGCACTTTACAGAAAGTTCGTCCGACCTTTGGTTCACAAGAAAAAGGCAAAAACGTGTAACAATGTCAATTCGCACCCTAATTGACCTAGAGCACTAGCGATTGCGACATTACAAAGCCCTCATAGATGCGAGTAATACTCACTTTACAGAAAGTTCATCCGACCTTTCGTTCACGAGAAAAAGTCCAAAAGGTTTGACAATGTCATTTCGATCCCTAATTGACCTAGAGTACCGGCGATTGCGTCATTAGAAAGCCCTCATAGGGGCGAGTAATACGCACTTTACAGAAAGTTCGTCCGACCTTTCGTTCACGAGAAAAAGGCCAAAAGGTTTGACAATGTCAATTCGATCCCTAATTGACCTAGAGCACCGGCGATTGCGTCATTAGAAATACGTCATAGATGCGAGGAATACGCACTTTACAGAAAGTTCGTCCGACTTTTGGTTCACGAGAAAAAGGCCAAATGGTTTGACAATGTCAATTCCCTCACTAATTGACCTGGAGAACCGGCGATTGTGTCACTAGAAATCCCTCATAGAGGCGAGTAATACGCACTTTACAGAAAGTTTATCCGACGTTTGGTTCAGGAGAAAAAGGCCAAAATATATAACAATGTCAATTCGCTCCCTAATTGACCTAGAGCACCGGCGGTTGCTTCATTAGAAAGCCCTAATTGATGCCAGTAATACGCACTTTACAGAAAGTTCGTCGGACCTTTGGTTCACGAGAAAAAGGCCAAAAGGTTTGACAATGTCAATTCGTTCCCTAATTGACCTAGAGCACCGGCGATTGCGTCATTAAAAATCCCTCATAGAGGCGAGTAATACGCACTTTACAGAAAGTTCGTCCGACCTTTGGTTCGCGAGAAAAAGGCCAAAACGTGTAACAATCTCAATTCGCTCATTAATTGACCTAGAGCACTGGCGATTGCGTCATTAGAAAGCCCTCATAGATGCGAGTAATACGCACTTTACAGAAAGTTCGTCCGACCTTTCGTTCACGAGAAAAAGGCCAAAAGGTTTGACAATGTCAATTCGATCCCTAATTGACCTAGAGAACCTGCGATTTCGTCATTAGAAAGCCCTCATAGAGGCGAGTAACACGCACTTTACAGAAAGTTCGTCCGACCTTTGGTTCACGAGATAAAGGCCAAAAGGTTTGACAATGTCCATTCGCTCCCTAATTGACCTAGAGCACCGGCGATTGCGTCATTAGAAATACGTCATAGATGCGAGTAATACGCACTTTACAGAAAGTTCGTCCGACCTTTGGTTCACAAGAAAAAGGTAAGAAGGTGTAACAATGTCAATTCGCACCCTAATTGACCTAGAGCACTGGCGATTGCGTCATTAGAAAGCCCTCATGGATGCGAGTAATACTCACTTTACAGAAAGTTCATCCAACCTTTTGTTCACGAGAAAAAGGCCAAAAGGTTTGACAATGTCAATTCGATCCCTAATTAACCTAGAGTACCGGCGATTGCGTCATTAGAAAGCCCTCATAGAGGTGAGTAATACACACTTTACAGAAAGTTCGTCCGACTTTTGGTTCACGAGAAAAAGGCAAAATGGTTTGACAATGTCAATTCCCTCCCTTAATTGACATAGAGCACCGGCGATTGCGTCATTAGAAATCCCTCATAGAGGCGAGTAATACGCACTTTACAGAAAGTTTATCCGACGTTTGGTTCAGGAGAAAAAGGCCAAAATATATAACAATGTCAATTCGCTCCCTAATTGACCTAGAGCACCGGCGATTGCGTCATTAGAAAGCCCTCATAGATGCGAGTAATACGCACTTTACAGAAAGTTCGTCCGACCTTTCGTTCACGAGAAAAAGGCCAAAAGGTTTGACAATGTCAATTCGATCCCTAATTGACCTAGAGAACCTGCGATTTCGTCATTAGAAAGCCCTCATAGAGGCGAGTAACACGCACTTTACAGAAAGTTCGTCCGACCTTTCGTTCACGAGATAAAGGCCAAAAGGTTTGACAATGTCCATTCGCTCCCTAATTGACCTAGAGCAACGGCGATTGCGTCATTAGAAATACGTCATAGATGCGAGTAATACGCACTTTACAGAAAGTTCGTCCGACCTTTGGTTCTCAAGAAAAAGGTAAAAAGGTGTAACAATATGAATTCGCACCCTAATTGACCTAGAGCACTGGCGATTGCGTCATTAGAAAGCCCTCGTAGATGCGAGTAATACTCACTTTACAGAAAGTTCATCCGACCTTTCGTTCACGAGAAAAAGGCCAAAAGGTTTGACAATGTCAATTCGATCCCTAATTGACCTAGAGTACCGGCGATTGTGTCATTAGAAAGCCCTCATAGAGGTGAGTAATACGCACTTTACAGAAAGTTCGTCCGACTTTTGCTTCACGAGAAAAAGGCCAAAATGTTTGACAATGTCAATTCCCTCCCTAATTGATCTAGAGCACCGGCGATTGCGTCATTAGAAAGCCCTCATAGAGGCGAGAAATACGCACTTTACAGGAAGTTTATCCGACGTTTGGTTCAGGAGAAAAAATCCAAAATATATAACAATGTCAATTCGCTCCCTAATTGACCTAGAGCACCGGCTATTGCGTCATTAGAAAGCCCTAATTGATGCCAGTAATACGCACTTTACAGAAAGTTCGTCGGACCTTTGGTTCACGAGAAAAATGCCAAAGTGTTTGACAATGTCAATTCGTTCCCTAATTGACCTAGAGCACCGGCGATTGCGTCATTAAAAATCCCTCATAGATGCGAGCAATACGCACTTTACAGAAAGTTTATCCGACGTTTGGTTCAGGAGAAAAAGGCCAAAATATATAACAATGTCAATTCGCTCCCTAATTGACCTAGAGCACCGGCGATTGCGTCATTAGAAAGCCCTAATTGATGCCAGTAATACGTACTTTACAGAAAGTTCGTCTGACCTTTGGTTCACGAGAAAAAAGCTAAAATGTTTGACAATGTCAATTCGTTCCCTAATTGACCTAGAGCACCGGCGATTGCGTCATTAGAAATCTCTCATAGAGGCGAGTAATACGCACTTCACAGAAAGTTCGTCCGACTTTTGGTTTGCGAGAAAAAGGCCAAAAGGTGTAACAATCTCAATTCGCTCCCTAATTGACCTAGAGCACTGGCGATTCCGTCATTAGAAAGCCCTCATAGATGCGAGTAATACGCACTTTACAGAAAGTTCGTCCGACCTTTCGTTCACGAGAAAAAGGCCAAAAGGTTTGACAATGTCAATTCGATCCCTAATTGACCTAGAGAACCGGCGATTTCGTCATTGGAAAGCCCTCATAGAGGCGAGTAATACGCACTTTACAGAAAGTTCGTCCGACCTTTGGTTCACGAGATAAAGGCCAAAAGGTTTGACAATGTCCATTCGCTCCCTAATTGACCTAGAGCACTGGCGATTGCGTCATTAGAAATACGTCATAGATGCGAGTAATACGCACTTTACAGAAAGTTCGTCCGACCTTTGGTTCACAAGAAAAAGGCAAAAAGGTGTAACATTGTCAATTCGAACCCTAATTGACCTAGAGCACTGACGATTGCGTCATTAGAAAGCCCTCATAGATGCGAGTAATACTCACTTTACAGAAAATTCATCCGACCTTTCGTTCACGAGAAAAAGGCCAAAAGGTTTGACAATGTCAATTCGATCCCTAATTGACCTAGAGCACCGGCGATTGCGTCATTAGAAATACGTCATAGATGCGAGTAACACACACTTTACAGAAAATTCGTCCGACCTTTGGTTCACAAGAAAAAGGCAAAAAGGTGTAACAATGTCAATTCGATCCCTAATTGACCTAGAGTACCGGCGATTGCGTCATTAGAAATACGTCATAGATGCGAGTAATACGCACTTTACAGAAAGTTCGTCCGACCTTTGGTTCGCGAGAAAAAGGCCAAAACGTGTAACAATCTCAATTCGCTCCCTAATTGACCTAGAGCACTGGCGATTGCGTCATTAGAAAGCCCTCATAGATGCGAGTAATATGCACTTTACAGAAAGTTCGTACGACCTTTCGTTCACGAGAAAAAGGCCAAAAGGTTTGACAATGTCAATTCGATCCCTAATTGACCTAGAGAACCTGCGATTTCGTCATTAGAAAGCCCTCGTTGAGGCGAGTAACACGCACTTTACAGAAAGTTCGTCCGACCTTTGGTTCACGAGATAAAGGCCAAAAGGTTTGACAATGTCCATTCGCTCCCTAATTGACCTAGAGCACCGGCGATTGCGTCATTAGAAATACGTCATAGATGCGAGTAATACACACTTTACAGAAAGTTCGTCCGACCTTTGGTTCACAAGAAAAAGGTAAAAAGGTGTAACAATGTCAATTCGCACCCTAATTGACCTAGAGCACTGGCGATTGCGTCATTAGAAAGCCCTCATGGATGCGAGTAATACTCACTTTACAGAAAGTTCATCCGACCTTTCGTTCACGAGAAAAAGGCCAAATGGTTTGACAATGTCAATTCGATCCCTAATTAACCTAGAGTACCGGCGATTGCGTCATTAGAAAGCCCTCATAGAGGTGAGTAATACGCACTTTACAGAAAGTTCGTCCGACTTTTGGTTCACGAGAAAAAGGCCAAATGGTTTGACAATGTCAATTCCCTCCCTTAATTGACCTAGAGCACCGGCGATTGCGTCATTAGAAATCCCTCATAGAGGCGAGTAATACGCACTTTACAGAAAGTTTATCCGACGTTTGGTTCAGGAGAAAAAGGCCAAAATATATAACAATGTGAATTCGCTCCCTAATTGACCTAGAGCACCGGCGATTGCGTCATTAGAAAGCCCTAATTGATGCCAGTAATACGTACTTTACAGAAAGTTCGTCTGACCTTTGGTTCACGAGAAAAAAGCTAAAATGTTTGACAATGTCAATTCGTTCCCTAATTGACCTAGAGCACCGGCGATTGCGTCATTAGAAATCTCTCATAGAGGCGAGTAATACGCACTTCACAGAAAGTTCGTCCGACTTTTGGTTTGCGAGAAAAAGGCCAAAAGGTGTAACAATCTCAATTCGCTCCCTAATTGACCTAGAGCACTGGCGATTGCGTCATTAGAAAGCCCTCATAGATGCGAGTAATACGCACTTTACAGAAAGTTCGTCCGACCTTTCGTTCACGAGAAAAAGGCCAAAAGGTTTGACAATGTCAATTCGATCCCTAATTGACCTAGAGAACCGGCGATTTCGTCATTAGAAAGCCCTCATAGAGGCGAGTGACACGCAGTTTACAGAAAGTTCGTCCGACCTTTGGTTCACGAGATAAAGGCCAAAAGGTTTGACAATGTCCATTCGCTCCCTAATTGACCTAGAGCACCGGCGATTGCGTCATTAGAAATACGTCATAGATGCGAGTAATACGCACTTTACAGAAAGTTCGTCCGACCTTTGGTTCATAAGAAAAAGGCAAAAAGGTGTAACATTGTCAATTCGAACCCTAATTGACCTAGAGCACTGGCGATTGCGTCATTAGAAAGCCCTCATAGATGCGAGTAATACTCACTTTACAGAAAATTCATCCGACCTTTCGTTCACGAGAAAAAGTCCAAAAGGTTTGACAATGTCAATTCGATCCCTAATTGACCTAGAGCACCGGCGATTGCGTCATTAGAAATACGTCATAGATGCGAGTAACACACACTTTACAGAAAATTCGTCCGACCTTTGGTTCACAAGAAAAAGGCAAAAAGGTGTAACAATGTCAATTCGATCCCTAATTGACCTAGAGTACCGGCGATTGCGTCATTTGAAATACGTCATAGATGCGAGTAATACGCACTTTACAGAAAGTTCGTCCGACCTTTGGTTCGCGAGAAAAAGGCCAAAACCTGTAACAATCTCAATTCGCTCCCCAATTGACCTAGAGCACTGGCGATTGCGTCATTAGAAAGCCCTCATAGATGCGAGTAATACGCACTTTACAGAAAGTTCGTACGACCTTTCGTTCACGAGAAAAAGGCCAAAAGGTTTGAAAATGTCAATTCGATCCCTAATTGACCTAGAGAACCGGCGATTTCGTCATTAGAAAGCCCTGATAAAGGTGAGTAATACGCACTTTACAGAAAGTTCGTCCGACCTTTGGTTTACGAGATAAAGGCCAAAAGGTTTGACAATGTCAATTCGCTCCCTAATTGACCTAGAGCACCTGCTATTGCGTCATTAGAAAGCCCTAATTGATGCCAGTAATACGCAATTTACAGAAAGTTCGTCGGACCTTTGGTTCACGAGAAAAAGGCCAAAGTGTTTGACAATGTCAATTCGTTCCCTAATTGACCTAGAGCACCGTCGATTGCGCCATTAAAAATCCCTCATAGATGCGAGCAATACGCACTTTACAGAAAGTTTATCCGACGTTTGGTTCAGGAGAAAAAGGCCAAAATATATAACAATGTCAATTCGCTCCCTAATTGACCTAGAGCACCGGCGATTGCGTCATTAGAAAGCCCTAATTGATGCCAGTAATACGCATTTTACAGAAAGTTCGTCTGACCTTTGGTTCACGAGAAAAAGGCCAAAATGTTTGACAATGTCAATTCGTTCCCTAATTGACCTAGAGCACCGGCGATTGCGTCATTAGAAATCTCTCATAGAGGCGAGTAATACGCACTTCACAGAAAGTTCGTCCGACCTTTGGTTCGCGAGAAAAAGGCCAAAACGTGTAACAATCTCAATTCGCTCCCTAACTGACCTAGAGCACTGGCGATTGCGTCATTAGAAAGCCCTCATAGATGCGAGTAATACGCACTTTACAGAAAGTTCGTCCGACCTTTCGTTCACGAGAAAAAGGCCAAAAGGTTTGACAATGTCAATTCGATCCCTAATTGACCTAGAGCACCGGCGATTGCGTCATTAGAAATACGTCATAGATGCGAGGAATACGCACTTTACAGAAAGTTCGTCCGACCTTTGGTTCGCGAGAAAAAGGCCAAAACGTGTAACAATCTCAATTCGCTACCTAATTGTCCTAGAGCACTGGCGATTGCGTCATTAGAAAGCCCTCATAGATGCGAGTAATACGCACTTTACAGAAAGTTCGTCCGACCTTTCGTTCACGAGAAAAAGGCCAAAAGGTTTGACAATATCAGTTCGCTCCCTAATTGACCTAGAGCACTGGCGATTGCATCATTAGAAAGCTCTCATAGATGCGAGTAACACGCACTTTACAGAAATTTCGTCCGACCTTTGCTGCACGAGAAAAAGGCCAAAAGGTTTGACAACGTCAATTCGCTCCCTAATTGACCTAGAGCACCGGCGATTGCGTCATTAGAAATACGTCATAGATGCGAGTAACACACACTTTACAGAAATTTCGTCCGACCTTTGCTCCATGAGAAAAAGGCCAAAAGGTTTGACAACGTCAATTCGCTCCCTAATTGACCTAGAGCACCGGCGATTGCGTCATTAGAAATACGTCATAGATGCGAGTAATACGCACTTTACAGAAAGTTCATCCGATCTTTGGTTCACGAGAAAAAGGCCAAAATGTTTGACAATGTCAATTCGCTCCGTAATTGACCTAGAGCACCGACGATTGCGTCATTAGAAATCCGTCATAGAGGCGAGTAATACGCACTTTACAGAAAGTTCGTCCGACCTTTGGTTCACAAGAAAAAGGCAAAAAGGTGTAACAATGTCAATTCGCACCCTAATTGACCTAGAGCACTGGCGATTGCGTCATTAGAAAGCCCTCATAAATGCGAGTAATACGCACTTTACAGAAAGTTCATCCGAAATTCCATTCACGAGAAAAAGGCCAAAAGGTTTGACAGTGTCAATTCGATCCCTAATTGACCTAGAGTACCGGCGATTGCGTCATTTAAAATCCCTCATAGATGCGAGTAATACGCACTTTTCAGAAAATTTATCCGACATTTGGTTCAGGAGAAAATGGCCAACATATATAACAATGTCAATTCGCTCCCTAATTGACCAAGAGCACCGGCGATTTCGTCATTAGAAAGCCCTAATTGATGCCAGTAATACGCACTTTACAGAAAGTTCGTCTGACATTTGGTTCACGAGAAAAAGGCCAAAAGGTTTGACAATGTCAATTCGTTCCCTAATTGACCTAGAGCACCGGCGATTGCGTCATTAAAAATCCCTCATAGATGCGAGTAATACGCACTTTACAGAAAGTATATCCGACATTTGGTTCAGGAGAAAATGGCCAAAATATATAACAATCTCAATTCGCTCCCTAATTTACCTAGAGCACTGGCGATTGCGTCATTAGAAAGCCCTCATAGATGCGAGTAATACGCACTTTACAGAAAGTTCGTCAGACCTTTCGTTGACGAGAAAACGGCGAAAAGGTTTGACAATGTCAATTCGATCCCTAATTGGGCTAGAGAACCGGCGATTCGTCATTAGAAAGCCCTCATAGAGGCGAGTAATACGCACTTTACAGAAAGTTCGTCCGACCTTTGGTTCACGAGAAAAAGGCCAAAACGTGTAACGATGTCAATTCGCTCCCTATTTAATCTAGAGCACTGGCGATTGCGTCATTAGAAAGCTCTCATAGAGGCGAGTAATACGCACTTTACAGAAAGTTCGTCTGACCTTTCGTTCACGAGAAAAAGGCCAAAAGGTTTGACAATGTTAATTCGATCCCTAATTGACCTAGAGCACCGGCGATTGCGTCATTAGAAATCCCTCATACAGGCGGGGAATACACACTTTTCAGAAAGTTCATCCGACCTTTGGTTCACGAGAAAAAGGCCAAAAGGTGTAACAATGTCAAGTCGCTCCCTAAGTGACCTAGTGCACCGGCGATTGCGTGATTTGAAAGACCTCATAGAGGCGAGTAATACGCACTTTACAGAAAGTTCATCCGACATTTGGTTCATGAGAAAAAGGCCAAAATGTTTGACAATGTGAATTCGCTCCCTAATTGACCTAGAGCACCGTCGAATGCGTCATTAGAAATATCTCATAGATGTGAGTAATACGCACTTTACAGAAAGTTCGTCGGACCTTTGGTTCACGAGAAAAAGGCCAAAATGTTTGACAATATCAATTCGCTCCCTAATTGACCTAGAGCACTGGCGATTTCATCATTAGAAAGCCCTCATAGATGCGAGCAATACGCACTTTACAGAAAGTTCGTCCGACTTTTCGTTCACGAGAAAAAGGCCAAAAGTTTGACAATGTCAATTCGATCCCTAATTGACCTAGAGCACCGGCGATTGCGTCATTAAAAATCCCTCATAGATGCGAGTAATACGCACTTTACAGAAAGTTTATCCGACGTTTGGTTCAGGAGAAAAAGGCCAAAATATAGAACAATCTCAATTCGCTCCCTAATTTACCTAGAGCACTGGCGATTGCGTCATTAGAAAGCCCTCATAGATGCGAGTAATACGCACTTTACAGAAAGTTCGTCCGACCTTTGGTTCACGAGAAAAAGGCCAAAACGTGTAACGATGTCAATTCGCTCCCTAATTGACCTAGAGCACCGGCGATTACGTCATTAGAAAGCCCTAATTGATGCCAGTAATACGCACTTTACAGAAAGTTCGTCTGACCTTTGGTTCACGAGAAAAAGGCCAAAATGTTTGACAATGTCAATTCGTTCCCTAATTGACCTAGAGCACCGGCGGTTGCGTCATTAGAAATCCCTCATAGAGGCGAGTAATACGCACTTTACAGAAAGTTCGTCCGACCTTTGGTTCGCGAGAAAAAGGCCAAAACATGTAACAATCTCAATTCGCTCCCTATTTAACCTAGAGCACTGGCGATTGCGTCATTAGAAAGCTCTCATAGAGGCGAGTAATACGCACTTTACGGAAAGTTCGTCTGATCTTTCGTTCACGAGAAAAAGGCCAAAAGGTTTGACAATGTCAATTCGATCCCTAATTGACCTAGAGCACCGGCGATTGCGTCATTAGAAAGCCCTCATAGAGGCGGGGAATACGCACTTTACAGAAAGTTCATCCGACCTTTGGTTCACGAGAAAAAGGTGAAAAGGTGTAACAATGTCAATTCGCTCCCTAATTGACCTAGAGCACTGGCGATTTCGTCATTAGAAAGCCCTCATAGATGCGAGTAATACGCACTTTACAGAAAGTTCGTCCGACCTTTCTTTCACGAGAAAAAGGCCAAAAGTTTGACAATGTCAATTCGATCCCTAATTGACCTAGAGCACCCGCGATTGCGTCATTGGAAAGCCCTCATAGAGACGAGTAATGCGCATTTTACAGAAAGGTCATTCGACCTTGGGTTCACGAGAAAAAGCCCAAAACGTGTAACAATATGAAGTCGCCCCCCAATTGACCTAGAGCACCTGCTATTGCGTCATTGGAAAGCCCTCTTACAGATGATTAATACGCACTTTACAGAAAGGTTATGCATCCTTTGGTTCACGAGAAAAAACCAAAAAGGTGTAAAAATGTGAAATCGCTCCCTAATTGACCGAGGGCACCCGCGATTGTATCATTAGAAAGCCCTCTTACAGATGATTAATACGCACTTTACAGAAAGGTTATGCATCCTTTGGTTCACGAGAAAAAACCAAAAAGGTGTAAAAATGTGAAATCGCTCCCTAATTGACCGAGGGCACCCGCGATTGTATCATTAGAAAGCCCTCATAACGGCGAGTAACACGTACTTTACAGAGAGGTCTTCCGAACTTTGGTTCACGAGAAAAAGCCCAAAAGGTTTAACAATGTGAATTCGTTCCCTAATTGATCTAGGGCACCCGCGATTGCGTCGCTGGAAAGCTCTCATAAAGACGAGTAATACGCACTTTACAGAAAGGTCATCCGACCTTTAGTTCACGAGAAAAAGCCCAAAATATCTAACAATGTGAAATCTCTCCCTAATTCACCTAGAGCACCCGCGATTGCGTCATTGGAAAGCCGTAATAAAGACCAGTAATACGTACTTTATAAAAAAATCATCCGACCTTTGGTTCACGAGAAAAGCCCAAAACGTGTAACAATGTGAAATCTCTTCCTAATTCACCTAGAGCACCCGCGATTGCGTCATTAGAAAGCCCTCATAGATGCGAGTAATACGCACTTTACAGAAAGTTCGTCCGACCTTTGGTTCACGAAAAAAAGCCCAAAATGTGTAACAATATGAAGTCGCTCCCCAATTGACTTAGAGCACCCGCGATTGCGTCATTGGAAAGCCCTCATAAAGACGAGTAATACGTACTTTACAGAGGTCATCCGACCTTTGGTTCACGAGAAAAAGAAAAAAACGTGTAAAAATGTGAAGTCGCTCCCTAATTGACCTAGAGCACCCGCGATTGCGGCATTGGAAAGCCCTCATAAAGATGAGTAATGGGTACTTTACAGAAAGGTCATCGAATCTTTGGTTCACGAGAAAAAGCCCAAAACGTGTAACAATGTGAAGTCGCTCCCTAGTTGACCTATTACACCCGCGATTGCGTCATTGGAAAGCCCTTATAGAGACGCATAATACACATTTACAGAAAGGTCATTCGACCTTTGGTTCACGAGAAAAAGAACAAAACGTGTAAAAATGTGCTCTCCCTAATTCACCTAGAGCACCCGCGATTGCGTCATTGGAAAGCCGTAATAAAGACCAGTAATACGTACTTTACAGAAAGGTCATCCGACCTTTGGTTCACGAGAAAAAGTCCAAAACGTGTAACAATATGAAGTCGCTCCCTAATTGACCTAGAGCACCCGCGATTGCGGCATTGGAAAGCCATCATAAAGACGAGTAATAGGTACTTTACAGAGAGGTCATCCGACCTTTGGTTCACGAGGAAAAGCCAAAAACATGTAAAAATGTGAAGTCGCTCCCTAATTGACCTAGAGCACCCGCGATTGCGTCATTGGAAAGCCGTAATAAAGACGAGTAATGGGTACTTTACAGAAAGGTCATCCGATCTTTGGTTCACGAGAAAAAGCCCAAAACGTGTAACAATGGGAAGGCGCTCCCTAATTGACCTAGAGCACCCGCGATTGCGTCATTGGAAAACCCTCATAAAGACGAGTAATACGTACTTTACAGAGAAGTCATCCGATCTTTGTTTCACGAGAAAAAGCCAAAAACGTGTAAAAATGTGAAGTCGCTCCCTAATTGACCTAGAGCACCCGCGATTGCGGCATTGGAAAGCCCTCATAAAGATGAGGAATACGCACTTTACAGAAAGGTCATCCGACCTTTGGTTCACGACAATATGCCAAAAAGGTGTAACAATGTGAAGTCGCCGCCTAATTGACTTAGAGCACCCTCGATTGCGTCATTGGAAAGCCCTCAAAAGACGAGTAATACGTATTTTACAGGAAGGTCATCCGTACTTTGGATAACGAGAAAAGCCCCAAAAGGTTTAACAATGTGAAGTCGCTCCCTAATTGACCTAGAGCACCCGCGATTGCGTCATTGGAAAGCCATCATAAAGACGAGTAATACGTACTTTACAGAAAGGTCATCCGATCTTTGGTTCACGAGAAAAAGCTCAAAACGTGTAACAATGTTAAGTCGCTCCCTAATTCACCTAGAGCACCCGCGAATGCGTCATTGGAAAGCCCTCGTAAAGACGAGTAACACGCATTTTACAGAAAGGTTATCCGACTTTTGGTTCACGAGAAAAAGCACAAAAGGTGTAACAATGTGAAGTGGCTCCCTAATTGACCTAGAGCACCCGCGATTGCGTCATTAGAAAGCCCTCATAGAGGCGAGTAATACGTACTAAGGGAAAGGTAATCCGACCTTTGGTTCACGAGAATAAGCCCAAAACGTATAACGATGTGAAGTCGCTAATTCACCTAGACCACCCGCGATTGCGTCATTGGAAAGCGCTCATAAAGTCGAGTAATACGCACTTTACAGAAAGGTCATCCGATCTTTAGTTCGAGAAAAAGCCCAAAGCATCTAACAATGTGAAATCTCTCTCTAATTCACCTAGAGCACCCGCGATTGCGTCATTGGAAAGCCGTAATAAAGACCGGTAATACGTACTTTACAGAAAGGTTATCCGACCTTTGGTTCACGAGAAAAAGCCCAAAACGTGTAACAATGTGAAATCTCTCCCTTATTCACCTAGAGCACCCGCGATTGCGTCATTGGAAAACCCTCATAAAGATGAGTAATACGTACTTTACAGAGACGTCATCCGACTTCACGAGAAAAAGCCAAAAACGTGTAAAAATTTGAAGTCGCTCCCTAATTGACCTAGAACACCCGCGATTGCGGCATTGGAAAGCCCTCATAAAGATGAGTAATGGGTACTTTACAGAAAGGTTATCCGATCTTTGGTTCACGAGAAAAAGCCCAAAACGTGTAACAATGTGAAGTCGCTCCCTAGTTGACCTAGAGCACCCGCGATGGCGTCATTGGAAAGCCCTTATAGAGACGAGTAATACGCATTTTACAGAAAGGTCATTCGACCTTTGTTTCACGAGAAAAAGAACAAAACGTGTAAAAATGTGGTCTCTCCCTAATTCACCTAAGCACCCGCGATTGCGTCATTGGAAAGCCGTAATAAAAACCAGTAATACGTACTTTACAGAAAGGTCATCTGACCTTTGGTTCACGAGAAAAAGCCCAAAATGTGTAACAATATGAAGTCGCTCCCCAATTGACTTAGAGCACCCGCGATTGCGTCATTGGAAAGCCCTCATAAAGACGAGTAATACGTTCTTTACAGAGAAGTCATCCGACCTTTGTTTCACGAGAAAAAGGTCAAAAACGTGTAAAAATGTGGTCGCTCCCTAATTGACCTAGAGCACCCGCGATTGCGGCATTGGAAAGCCCTCATAAAGATGAGGAATACGCACTTTACAGAAAGGTCATCCGACCTTTGGTTCACGAGAAAATGCCAAAAAGGTGTTACAATGTGAAGTCGCCGCCTAATTGTCTTAGAGCACCCTTGATTGCGTCATTGGAAAGCCCTCATAAAGACGAGTAATACGCACTTTACAGAAACGTCATCCGTACTTTGGATAACGAGAAAAGCCCCAAAAGGTTTAACAATGTGAAGTCGCTCCCTAATTGACCTAGAGCACCCGCGATTGCGTCATTGGAAAGCCATCATAAAGACGAGTAATATGTACTTTACAGAAAGGTCGTCCCCGATCTTTGGTTCACGAGAAAAAGCTCAAAACGCGTAACAATGTTAAGTTGCTCCCTAATTCACCTAGAGCACCCGCAATTGCGTCATTGGAAAGCCCTCGTAAAGAAGTAACACGCATTTTACAGAAAGGTCATCCGACCTTTGGTTCACGAGAAAAAGCCCAAAAGGTGTAACAATGTGAAGTGGCTCCCTAATTGACCTAGAGCACCCGCGATTGCGTCACTAGAAAACCCTCATAGAGGCGAGTAATCTGACCTTTGGTTCAGGAGAAAAAGCCCAAAACGTGCAACAGTGTGAAGTCGCTCCCTAATTGACCTAGAGCACCCGCGATTGCGTCATTGGAAAGCCCTCATAAAGCCGAGTAATACGTACTTTTAAGAAAGGTCATCCGACCTTTGGTTCACGAGAAAAAGCCCAAAGCGTGTAACAAAATTCTACATGTGAAGTCGATCCGTATTTGACCTAGAGCACCCGCGATTGCGTCATTGAAAAGCCCTCATAAAGACGAGTAATACGCACTTTACAGAAAGGTCATCCGAACTTTGGTTCACGAGAAAAAGCCAAAAACGTGTAACAAAATTCAACATGTGAAGTCGATCCCTAATTGACCTAGGTCTCCCGCGTCTGTCACTGGAAAGCCCTTTTAAGGACAGCTTAAATGGTTAAAATACTTGATGAAATCAACAGAGGGCTGTGAATTTTTTTATTCTATATAACTTTGTCTATTATTTTACTTCAAAATAAAAGATCGACTAATAGGTGTAGAATAATAGGTATTCTCAATTTTCTAGAATGAATGGTGAAAAAAACAATACCAGATAATCAAATTCCCAGTTAATCCACCATCCATATCAAATGCAAGAAAAAAATTGAAAATTTTTAGAAAATATCGCAGCATGGACTTACTGTATTCATTTAAAATAGGATAAGTATAGATTGCTTTTCGTTTCATGTCTTTTCGCAAATGTGCTGTGTTAAACCTATTACTGTCACATCGTATATTAGCAGCTGCTTTCTTGCATCTTATATTATTTTTGGGCATATATTTTTTCAACATTCTGATTAATCAGAACCAGGATAATTACGGATCAACTGTAACTTAGTAATTTATTTTATTTGTTATGTATTACATCAAAAAACCAATTTCAGAGAAATTTTTTATTAATATTTATTCATTATATGCTAATAATTTATATAATAAAAATAATTTGAAACAAGTACATAAGAGTAAACAATTAAGACTAAATAACATTTACTGAACAAAAAATATTTTTGATCAATCTCATACAATGTTAATCACACTGCCATGAATATGGTAGATTATAACATATATTTTCTTTCTTAGAGCTCAACTGTACATTTGTAATTACAGCTGAATTTATTACAATGAATTATTTCAATTAGTTGTGTGCAATTTCTTTAACGAAAAAAAATTTGAAAATTAAGAATAGATTTTATTTATTCCTATTTTCACACACACTAAGTTAGGTACCTATTTTTTAAAGATTTAATTCGCAATATTTATTAATAACACTGAATAACATGCTTTACACACTGTAAAATGCCTATTTTTCTAAGCATCCAACACTCATTCACCACAAAATCGGTTTAGAATGGTGTTATCATTGTGAAACATAGGCAATTCTTTACTTTTGTTACTCATCATTGATCAACTGCGTCATCACAAAAGAAGTGCTTCATCTCATCAAATTTGCACCAGAATCTGAAATAAATGTTTACTGTAAAATGAACATTGTATTATATACATCATTTTCCACATAAAAGAAACAGATAACATAAATGTTTGCATGCAAAATATAAAAGTAATATAAATTTCTTTTAAAGCAGTCACTTGACATGAAATCAGCTCTATAGAAGAAACTATGAGGAAAGAAAGCTTAACAGAATATTTAATAAAACATTAACCGTTATCTAAGATTAAAACCTAAATACCATAACACTACAGTAAAATATAATATTTGCTTGGTCAACTGTATCATAAAATTTAGAAATTTAAACATTAAATTAAAATCAACATTACCAGATTATAATGAGGCAATTTAAAATCCTCTATTAGTAAAAGAAAGTGTAAAAAAAAAGCCACATAGCGTCCATATCAAACTAAATTTTAATGTTGTTACGACAGAAGGACTCGGGCATCCGGAAGCAAAAAGTATCAGTCAACGAATAAGAACTTGGGGAGAATTTGAAGAAGAACTGTGGAGCGTGTAACGGTCGTGTGTGTAACGGTCGAGAGTTCGAAAATGGACGGTTAGCTGTTCTGAGACAGTGCACATTAAGTATAAAGAATTATCTTTATGTGATGTGTACGCGGGAAGTATAAAAGTGGTATCTTTTATGTGACGTGTACGCGGATGGTCGTATGGTTCTGCTGGTGTGAGTTAGCGAACTAGCACAGGACGATTTTGTTTGTGTATGATGTTCAAGCGACATGGTAATCAAGTAAAAAGGTAATGTTTAGTGGAATAGACAGAGCTAATGTTGTGTGCTCTGCGCAGGATGGTTGATGACTTGTGTATGGATAATAGTTGATTTGTTTATGATACTTCATCCATATTTTCTTTGTAACAATTTACCTTGTATTGAATTTGGTTTTAAAATATAGTTTTTGATACTCACGCTCAGTGGCTATCCATTTTTGTAATCCGTAACAATATATTGTTACGACAGATGAACGTGCTACAGTGAATTTATGATAAACATGACATGAATGCTCGTGTATGCTTCTGCGTGAGAATTATTTAACCAACGAATTGGAATACAGAACCTATTTGAAAAATAGGAAAGATAGAATTGTTATGCTGGAGTTTTGGATATCCGAAAGGGGCATAATTAGTTTCAGTATGTATATGATGGGTGTATAAAGGGAAGATGGAAGGTTGATTAGTTTATTAGTGTGGATCGTGTTGGAAAGCTAGTAAAGGAAAAGAATTCGTCATCTTGTGCATAGTGATCAACATCTGAAAAGAACTGGTTCTGAGAAACCAGTATACTTAGCCACAGTTTTGGAGTACTTGAGGACTAAAATCTACGAAGAAAGTCATTTCGTGTATAGTTATTTAGAAATTGGCAGTTATTCTCGAGATATTGCAAGCATTCATATATATGATTCTCACTAGATTAAAAAATTTTTCACACGAGATAAACATTGGTATCTTTAGTTTATGTGCAATATTTTTATCCATCCTTTTGTATTAAATCATATTATTTTAGATTTATTGTTAGTAGTTGTTATTTTTGAACTCACGCTAAGTTTTTATCTCTTTGAATTCATAACAATATATATATTTAACATAAACTATATTTGTGAAATTCAACATTACTATTTTGCATATGATTATAATACTAAACTTTACAATTTGTTATACTGAAAAAATGTGCCCTATTAGTTCTTCCATCATCATTACTTTGAGCTTGGCTCTTACACCATAATTTATTGCGTCTATGGCTACTCTTCTGTTATATTTTGACTGTTACATCGTTTATTAAACTTTTAATAAAAGGTTTAACACTATTCTTTACAATTCTTTACAGTTAATTTACTCATTAATTTAACAATTACAAATCATTAAAATAAAAACAACATAAAACATTAGTAATAGTTCCAGATCAGTTTATCTTAAGCTGAAAGTTCTCAGTCAGTAGTATAACTATTATACTAATCAAATCAAAATAAGATTTTCGACCCAAAATATATTCACTTCAGAAGTTTGAAGGATGATTATAAATAGTAGTAGTGTGAATACAGTAAATTTTGCAATAATTACTGCAGGATACATATAATATAAACAATATACGGTCGTATCAGAATAATATGACCACCTACCATAGTATATGTATGGTAGGTGGTCAGATCATTCTGACTGTGTATATTAAATTGATACCAATTAATACTATCAAAATATATTTATATATAGTTTAGTCATCCCCCTTACTAAAATCATTCATTTATCTGCAAAAAATATTTTATAATATTGTGTATAATATTTATCTGCATATCTGCTGCGTAACAAGAAACTTTCATACACTAATATATTTAGCAAATGTTTATCATTCTAAAATGCAAACTAACCAAATTAATTAAGATAGGTGCATCAGAGATGCACAATCTATGATGATCATGTAACTTTCAGATTGAGTGCCCAGTCAGGAGGTAAATTTTCAACATCATTCAATTGTTGCACATGGCTTCTTTGCCTTGAACATGAAGCAGATGCACCACCTGAAAAATATAAATGAAATTGTACAAGCACTGAATATGTAATACTTGAAGAAAATATTTATATACTTAATCATAAAATTTGAAGCTTATATTATCATTATCCTCAAGCAGCCATGTGCTATGGAGTTTCAAATAGATTATGCAATTTAGTTCTCGAAATACATCTCTCCTCAGGTACATCTGCTGCACCTCACCACTGCACACCAATTCTAACAAGGTCCTGTTTGACACAGTCTGCCCACTGCATCCTAGGTCTCCCCCACTTTCTGAGGCATTTAGGCACACTGTTGATAATCCTATTTGCTTATCTATAATTATTCATAGAGGTAACATGGCCAAACCAACAATCTCTCTCTGCACAATATGCTGCTTAAAGGAGATTGCCAACTCCTTTGCCTAATTTCGTCATTAGTTACAAAGTTCAACCACCCAATACCCAAGATAATGCGTAAGCATCTAGAATCAAAAGCATAAAGTTTCCTGGTATCTTGTTTACAAAGTGTTCAAGTTTCACTAACATAACAAACATTAGAAAGAACCAAACTATTATACAGTCTAATTTTAATCTTTAGGTATATACGCCTATTTCTCCACAATAACCTCTCACCTAAGTCCCAGAAGCAATCCCTATTCATCTGTTAATCTCATGCCACACATCACCAGTATCTGTTACATAGCTTCCAAGATAATTAAACTGTGTCATCTGCTCAAGAATGTAACCATTCTGATTCCATAATGATTCCATTATGAAAGAGTTCAATGCTCTAATGAAAGAGTTCATCTCTTCATTAGCCAAAAAGGCTAAATCATCATCATCATCTCAAGGAGCCATGGGCTACGGAGGTCCAACCAGACCGTGCAATTTAATTCTCCAAGCATATCTATCCTGAGCTACATCTGCTACATCCGGCCACTGCACACCAATTCTAACAAGGTCCTGTTTGACATTGTCTGCCCACTGCATCCTAGGTCTCCCCCTCCTTCTGAGGCCTCCAGGCACACTGTTCATAACCCTATTCACCAATCTATAATTATCCATACGGGCAACATGGCCAAACCAGTGGAGTCTCTCTCTGCACAATATGCTGCTTAAAGGAGGTTGCAGACTCCTTTGTCTAACCTCATCATTAGTTATAAAGTTGAACCACCTAAGCACAAGATACTGCGTAAGCATCTAGTTTCCTGTTATCTTGTTTACACAGCATCCAAGTTTCACTACCATAACTAACCCTAGAAAGAACCAAACTATTATACAGTCTAATTTTAGTCTTTAGGTGTATACGCTTATTTCTCCATAATCTCCATAGATTCTTAAAAGTCCCGGCAGCAATCCCTATTCGTCTGTTAATCTCATGCCGCATATCACCAGTATCGGTTACATAGCTCCCAAAATAATTAAACTGTGACACCTGCTGAAGACTGCAACCATTCAGATGAACTGAATCACAACCTGACTGATCAATTTTCATCACTTTAGTTTTCTCTCTGTTTATAACCAAACCTACTCCACTACCAGTCTCATCAACAACTTGAATGAAAGAGTTCATCTCATCAACATCAGTTGCCAAAAAGGGCTAAATCATCAGCATAATCTAAATCAGAAATTTTAGTATCTCCAGACCATTTAAGGCCAAAATCTTTCCCTTGCAATGAATTTCGCATAACGTAATCAATAACCAAACTAAAGAGAAAAGGAGACAAAATGCACCCTTGTCGAACACAAGAAGTAATGCTAAACCAGTTGCTACAAGTCTTACCAACTCTCACACAAGACTCAGTGTTATTATAGAGAGCTTTCATTATGTTAACTAACTTGTCTGGTATACCATATGATCTCACAATCAACCACAAATTACGTCGATCAACAGAGTCGAAAGCCTTTTTGAAATCAACAAAGCTAGCAACCAAAGGTTTCTGAAACTTTAAACATTTCTCAAGAATCTGTCTAAATGAAAATATCTGATTCACACATCCCCTACAACTTCTGAATACACATTGCTCATCACGCAATTGACTGTCAACCAGATTCTTAATTCTATTAAGCACAACCTGGAACAAAGAGTAGGCTGATACCCCTATAGTTATCACAAGAACTGCGATCACCTTTATTGAAAATAGGGATAACAATAGCTCTGGTAAAATCCTTAGGAACCATGCCTTTATCATAAAAGATATTCAGAATTTCAGTCATCCAAGTGGTAACCGAAACATTCCCAGCTCTAAGCATTTCTGTAGTAATTTCATCTATCCCTGGTGATTTATGTAGTTTAAGTTTAGAAACAGCCAAAATAACTTCAGATTGTGTTATAGGGCCAACATTAAAGCCACCAATGCATCTATCATCATTGCAAACAATGGGAATAGAACTAACCACATTGTTTAGAACATCACTGTAATGCTCAGCCCACCTAGCCATCACAGAATCCTCACCTTCTATAACCTTATCTTATTTATCCTTCAATCCCTGTATACCTGTCCGTTTTCTACCACACAAAACATTAACTATCTGGTATAGCTCTCTGCTGTTGTGCTGTCTAACTGCTTCCTCGGCTTTGTCAGCCAAGCCATCAAGCCAAAGATTCTTATCAGCAGCTAACTGATCTTTTACACGTTTATTAAGTTCTCTGTAATGCTTTCTATTAGGATTAGTAGGGTATTGATTAAGGACATTCCTGCAGTTTTTTCTTTCTGAAATAAGTTCAAGAGCCATATCACTCAAATAATTCTTCCTCTGCTCTTTTTTTCCTAAAAGAGTACTGTTAGTTTCCAAAAAAAGCCTGTTTATAAAAAGGTCCCATTCTTCCTGAACTTCAGTAGTAAGCAAACCATGACTATCAAATGACTAAGTAACCTCTCATGGTAAGCTTTGGTTATAACTGGGTCTTTCAGACTTCAGAATTAAAGGTAATTTTTTTAATCTTAGCACAACACTTCTCAAGTTTAAGATGCAAGACACCTTTAACAAAGTAATGGTCAGATTCAGTGACCTGGTATTCCTAACAGAACTAGCTTATTTGCTGTTAATTAATATATAATCTATCACATTCTTATGCAGCCAATCTGATGAAACCCATGTCTACTAATGTATGTCGCAGTGTTTGTAATAAGTGTTAGTTATTCTGAAACCATTGAGTTTACTTACGTGTAGGAGACATTACCCATTGCCATTGCAGCTACCAATACCAAAAGGGCCTATTACTCCTCCCCAAAGGTCAGAGTCAGTACCAACTTTGGCATTGAAGTCACCTAGAACAAGGGTAATATCTCCTTTCTTGACAGAATTCAAAATATCCTGAAGTTGTCCGTAAAACCTATCCTTTTCATCCTCATCGGCATCCTCAGTGGGGGCATAACAGCAGATAACATTCAAGTCTTTAATGCTTGTCTGAAATTTTGCTGTAAGAAACCTTTCATTAATGCACTCATATCCTAGAAGAGCATCACTAACATGTCTGCTGAGCAGCAGACCCACGCCTTGGTGATGCTGTCCATCCTCCCTCCCTGTAAAGAGATTTTTAAAATTATTTTTAAGTATCTCACCTTTACCTGTCCATCTGGCCTTTTGCATGCCTAGAATATCTAGGTACAGTGCTGGAATTCCTGCGTGAGGACATCAATAGAATAATTTCTATATAATGTCCTCACATTCCACGTTCCTGCAGAGAGAAAATGACTAGTAGGATTTTTGAAGAAACTAGGTTTATTGAGATAGGTAGGGCCAATAATATCAAACAGCCCCCTGATCGCAGGCATGGGGCAAAGATCTGTTCCTCCTCCGTTAAAGGCTGAAGTCACCGATGCTGGTAGGAACTTCAGGCACCACCTTTTTAAGTGGACTTTTTCAAGAGCCATATGGCCTGCCTGAGACACATTACTCCAGTTTAGGCTTGACGATGCCCAACTAGCTAAGTAAGGTTCAGGTACTTGCGATGGCCTCTGATTAGGATTATTCATCAGCTGATATAAGGTATACCATGCCTCTGTTCACTTAGGGCTGGCAACCCAGAAGCAAACAGGAAACACAGTGGCAGATTCTCCCTCAACAGAGGCCCACCAGTGCAGCAAGTCCAGGATCCATAATCAAGCTCAAATCCATAAACAATTCCAGTCTAGTAGGTATAAATGGTCAGCACCAGGAGCCTGTAAAGTTGACCACTCCTCAGCAGGGTTGAAAAAAAAAAGTGCCATAGATGACCAGATCAGTAGGCCATACTGAACTGGCAGCCCTCCCCTTCCATTCCCTTCCAAAATAAAAATATCTCTTTTGAAAGGTACTAACGGTCTGCACCACGAGAAGGCGGGGTTGGACATTAGGTGCTAGACCTGGCCGGTTCTGTGCATCATCACTAGAGATTGGTACACAGCTCTCCTTCCAATTTATGCCTAGCTACCATTTACAGACCCAGAATAATCTAAATCAGAATTTTTGAGATCTCTAGACCATTTAAGCCGAAAATCGTTCCCTAACAGTTCATCTAATATAACCTAGAGATAAAATATACCTAATTTCATTATTGAATGGTACATAGAAAACTTAGGACCCTCAAGTAATCAAAAGGTTATTTTATCACACATATTGCTTCCAATTTACAACTCCCAACCACATATTTTACTTTTAATATTCAAAATGTTTATAATGAGAAAAATGTGAGTTTTCTTGTTTCAGTTGATAGATATAATATATAATTTGTACAAAATAACTAGCTTTCCTTTCTTCATGACTACCATCATTCACTAAAATCAGCATATTGATATTATGATGGCACATGGATTGAGGAATAGGAATTTCAAAATTGTTTTTAATCAACCTATATACATTTCATAAACAAAAAAAACCTGTGTAATCTATAGAATGTGATTAGTTATTTTACACAATGCAAAATTAAAGCAAAAACAAAGTATGGAATTATGCATAAAAAGTATGCATCGCATATCTAGCAAAACAATACCTGATAGCATGACTAAATGCTTGTTACAGTAGAATTTCTCTAATCTAGCATTTTCTGAACTTGCACATTCAATGAAATAGTATCTGACGAGGATGCAAAATCCCCACTTTAGCAAAATGGCTCAAATAATATTTCATTTGTACTGAAAATTGTGATGTTAATGAGAGCACCAACATGACCAGCAATCAATTCATCCCCACTGTCTTTTATAATTACACCAACACAACCCAGTAACACTTTCAGTAATAAATTATCACAGGAAAAACACATATTTTATATTGTATAGTCAATACTGTATTGTAAACATATATGTACATTTAGTATTGGCATTTAAATTTTAAGTTTTCTAGCATTAAAAGACTAATTATAGATAGTGTAAGTGCTAAAATACTAACTGATACATATGTGTACAAAATTAATCCTTGTATAGTATCGTGTATGCCAGATTAAAGAAATTCTATTGCACTGAATTAGGTCTTACAAATTGATTAACTATATGCAGATGATAAAAACACTTCTAAATGAAACAATGTTTCTTTAAAATATAACAGATAAACAGTACTATTTAGCACTTATTGTAGTTTAACCTTTTGATGGTGGTAAGGTTTATTGTGGACCAGTCTGTTGTGTGGCATAATTCTAAAACAGAAATGAAAACAAACAAACAAAAAAACTGTCAGAGTGGTAGGAAAGAATGAAGCAGTGCTGCCATTGCCACAGTTTCAGTATTAAGTAATCCTTTTTGATGCCGGACAACAAAGAGTAGATGCTTGCTTCCCCAACTGCTTCTTCTGGTTAGTTTTGTTAATGGACTCGATGCTAAACTGCATTTTGAAAAATAGGGCAAATTTCCAAAAGTATAATTCTATTTTACAAAAAATATATATAACACAAAATTTAGTATTGGCACCAATTTATTATTTTTAAAATGATATGTCTTTAATACAGAAAATCACACTGTAGACTAAAGAAATGTGAGTTGTGAAAATTCATCAATGCTCTGATTTAAATTCCAGCAAGATAAATTTTCAATTATTTAACATGTTGTTTTGATAGCTAGCATGAATCAAAAAGATCGAAATTTAGTAAATAAATCATTAAATCATAACCTATTCTATTAAGACTAGTCTCAACTTATACTACTAGGAGTATAAACACAATGCATTTGGGAATAGATTTCTCTATAAATATTACAAAGGTATAAATTCTTGACTTCTTTAGAAAAAATTTCAAACCTTTTATGCTATTAGCTAGAAAGACCAACAAAGAACTTACCTACCTACTAACCAAGCTTTATGATGATGTTGATTTGCCCTTGTCAAGTTTTTTGATAACAAAATAGTGGAGTTCTATGCCTGAGTAATTGCTCAGCTGCACAAAGATGGTAAAAGATCATTGGAGATGACAATGAATATCTTGTTGATTGAAATCTGATAATGTTTTCGTTACGTTTAGAATAAAAGTGTGAAAAACGGAAATTGAAAGATGACTAGTGAGGTATGGATAAGAAAAATAAAGTGCTTAACTTATATGTTATATTAAATATTAATATGTTATATTAAATATTAATATTTAATATGTTATATTAAATATTAATATTAGTTCTATGCCTGAGTAATTGCTCAGCTGCACAAAGATGGTAAAAGATCATTGGAGATGACAATGAATATCTTGTTGATTGAAATCTGATGTTTTCATTACGTTTAGAATAAAAGTGTGAAAAACGGAAATTATTTATGAATTAACTCAATAACAATGCATTGTCACTCGAAATCTCATAACAATTCATTACTACATTTTTTTTTTATATCTTCCACAATCTGTATATGTATTATGCTTAACCTTCGGACACCAGTGTATATATCACCAATAAATAGAAGAAACAAGAATGCAAATACATCAAACAATATGGATAACAGTATACTAACAAGAAACCATTTGGAAGAGGCATATTAATATTTAATATAACATATAAGTTAAGCACTTTATTTTTCTTATCCATACCTCACTAGTCATCTTTACTGCATACACATAGCCAAAAAAAATCTTCAGAGAGGGATCAAAGATACTTTTTGTGTGTGTAAACAAAATAAATGTTGTAGAGAAAATATTCCATATAAGTGTTGCTTTTTTTTATTTCTGGTAAAGCTTATAATTACACTGGCAGAAATTGAAAAAAGAACACCCAGAAGGAATTGCCTCCAGAACCCCATATTATGTTAATATTAAGGGCAGCAGAAACCATGATCCAAGATTCAGAGTCATTGAGTGAAATAATGACGTCACTGACGATAACAACATGAAAATGTACACAGCGTGTATTTAAGGACTAGGGCATGAAGAAAGAAGTTATTTGTCTTGTGTCATGTTGTGTAGTGCTCTTTGAAGAAGCTACCATGCCTGGACGATGCAGGCACACAACATTTGTTCAGTTAGTGGAGTTTGACCAAGGTCATACAGTGGGTCTTAGGGAAGCAGGTTGGTCTTTTCGTCAAATTGCACACCGTGCTGGATGAGAGGTATTGGCAGTGACATGATGGTGGCATCAATGGTCAGAAGAGCATTCACACACTCGCAGATGTGGTTCTGGGCAACACAGAGTTATGGACAGCTATGGCATCACAAATTCGATCCTCTGTTATATCAAGGGTGTCTACAAGAATGATACGCAATCATCTTTTGGAAGCAGGACTATGGGCATGCATGCCACTGGCACAGTTACCACTGTCACCTAGTCACTGTCGAGCACATTTGCAGTGGTGTCAAGAACGAAATCATTGGAGGGAAGAGTGGCAGTCTGTGGTCTTCAGTGATGAAAGCCAATTCTGCTTAGGAGCATCTGATGGTTGTTAACACGTCTGAAGGCGACAAGGTGAGCAGCTTCTTCCATCATGCATCTACCAACAACACACAGGGCCCATGCTGGGCATCATGGTGTAGGGAATGATTAACTATCACTCTTGTACATGTCTGGTATTTGTACAGGGTGCACTGAATAGAAATACATACATCAGCAACATCGTACAGCCAGTCGTCCTACCATATTTGGGTGTAATCCCAAAAGCGATATTCCAGCAGGATAATGCCTACCCACACTCTGCCTGGGCAACTCAACATGCTCTTCAGGCAGTGCCCCAACTCCCTTGGCCAGCATGCTCTCCGGACTTGCCTCCAATTGAGCATGTCTGGGACTGGATCGGACAAAGTCTCTTCTGTGGACAGCAGCAGGCAACGACAATCACTGAATTACAAGTCCAAGTTGAAAGCACATGGAATGGTATCCCCCCAGCGTGACATCCAGCATTTGCATGACCGATTGCATGCCAGATTGGAAGCTTATATTGCTGCTTGAGGAGGTTCAACACTTTATTAAAATGTGCCTTCTGTAAAATGTAATACTCGTCAAAAAGTAAAATAAACATTGAATCACTTCACACGTGATCACTGTCCTTTCTCAACAAGTTATTTCTACTAAATAAATCTCATAGATTACACTTCAATTGCTAATAGGGTTCTTTTTTCAGTTTCTGCCAGTGTATATGCAGTCTTATTACTATTCAAATATTTTGGAGGGGATGAAAAATACAGAGATTTACCTTCTGTCTGTCTTATTATGCTGAGTTGATATATTATTATAAGAATCAATTTATTAATTATCTTTTAAACTTTACTTATCCAAAAGGCTAACAATGTGTTCTAATAAAAATTACTATTTGCATGCATTTTTCTTTTCCAGTGTCAGTTAAAAGAAATAAATCAGTATTTTTTTTTATAAATTTTTATTGCTTTATTATGATAAAAAATTATTGAAATTATTTGCTATATTGAAATACATATTACAAAATCATTATTAATATCTATCAAAATGCAAAGGAAATTGCCATTAATAATAATCATTATTCCACCTTAGCAATGATGAAAACTAATGCTGAAGAGAAGTGTTAGAGTTTAAAAGGACTGGAATGGCTGTTTTTTAAAATGAAAGTTGTGAAGGTAACATTGTACAAATGCTTGCTTTTTTTTTGCATAATGTTAATGGAAAATAACGTGTAAATACAAGGAATTCAAATTATTTTAAAATTTCTTATTCCCTTTTCTATAACTGTAGCATGAAGTAAAAACAGGATAGAATAGAATCTGCCAAAAGAATTATATATGGCAACTGAAGGAATGGACTTCTTTCCCACTGTAATTACAAGACCTGTCATTACAATATGTCCTCCTTGCACATTGCAATTACAAACAGAAATCCTTACAAACTCTTTGTAAATTCAGAGCTTATTATATCAATCATCTATTTCCCTACAGGCAATAAACAAGAATGTTTTCCTAGTTATGCAGCATCAAAATTTTGCTTCCTGAGTACCCAGCCACTGGGCAAGCATAGGAATATCCAGGATGTATTCTGGCCACCATGAAATGGTTAAACTATTAATCATAAACAAAACTTAGCTTAATAATCTGAAATGAATACCTTGGCTATCAATGGCAGGTGACTGATTGGAAGATACAGCATCTGTTTTTAATGCTTCTGTAACAGGAAGTTCATCATAAGGAGTTTCCAAAAGCTTTAATACATGGTTAACTTCACTGTAGTCATCTGATTCAGCCATGTTTATAGCATTTTGGGCTATATAATTTCTTAATATATATCTAGAATAGAGAATTATTGTAATATTTTTATAATGGATATTATATTATTCTGTGACAATGAAATTAATCTACCTAGAAGCATTGGATGGATACATAAGCAAACCAAGTGAGGGATAAGACAAATGACCATGAAGTAGGTACAAAACCTAGTTACAAAATACAATTTATTCAGATGGAAAACAGCATAAATGGAGCAATATTAGCACATGTAACCACAGTATTGTATAATTTTGCAGCATAGAGTCATACAAATGTCTGATGTCATCCTGTGGATATGTCACTTTAGTTTCATGCATTTCATTCATAGGGTGCACCAGTCAAAGATGGCTTGAAGACAACCTCTTATCATGTCCCAAACATGTCAATTGGTAATAAGTCTGGAACTTGGCTGTACTCATTGTATATACTCCCAGGATATGGTAGTGGTAGACAGGTGGCATTATCTTAATAGAACATTATTCTCAGAAATTACCAAGAACAGTAGTGAACACAGTTTATAGCAATGAAACAACTAGTAGAAACTTCCAATGGGGAGGGTGGAAGTTTGTCTTGTATGGGTCTGTTTGATATTGAGTGCTTTTCAAGGACTGCTTTAGGAAATACATGATATTGAACCCCCCCCCACCTTTTTTTTTACCTGAGTTATTAGAAAATGCCTTTGAATGTAATGTCATTAATTTAAACTGCCAAAAATGTGTTCCAGATGCATTGACCATTGTAACTGATGGTTTCCCAAACAAGAAAACCTGGAGCACATGTGGTGTAAAATAAATTTAAAAAAATTACTCCTCAAGCAGCAAGTCTGACATATATTATGTCTGACGTGTATTATACTGACTGACTCTTCAAGGAGTCTGTTCTTTGATTATATAATACCCCTACTTTGATTATATAATAGAATAATACACCAGAGAAGGTATGTGAGATTTGCCTCCTAAATGGATGTGACAGTCATCTGCAGTAAAGAGTCATTACTATAGATAACATGCTGCCAATCCTGATGTCCAGCTTTTCTATATTGATACATTCAGTGCAGTCACACTTGATGATAGTACAGTCAGAGCAATGTATGACTGTGCATCCAAGTGTCAAAATGGATGGCAGAAAACAAGCCCTGTTTCTGCAAGTCACTTGGCAATAATCTTGTGGTTAATGGAGTGTCCAGGGGTGCCCTTTATATGGTTAAAAATTTTGCATTTGGAGTTACTGTCACCTAGTGAGAAAACAAGAGATATTTGCATGCTATTTCAGTTTCCCCATTTCATTCTTCATAATGAATATGTATGCCATCATGGGGTTGCCAACAATGTTCTTGCACTTTGGCCCATTTGAGCAATGATTTGGCAAGTGTGCCATCCAGCCTCATGCAATCTTACAATTCAGACTTGTTCAAACTGGCCCAGCTGGTGGTATAGTATGTGAGCATGTTGATCAGACATTCAGTACCTTTGTCATCATTGTCTATTCTACATTAAGTCTTCCACAGATGTCTTAAATTGACAATGCATCTGAACAATTAGCTAAACTGCTGAATATTTGCCATTTACCTCCCACAGATCCTGCATGCTTTTTCTCTGGCATCTGGATCATTCACACACTTAGATCATATGTTGAATTCTATATGAATCCATCCATTACTTCTAGTCACAGTGACATCTTTTCATGCCAATATGACACAGTGACATCTTTCATTGTCACAGTGACATCTTTTCATGATAACTAACAGAATTACACAACAGTTATTTACAGCTTATGGGCAAAAAACAGAAATCATTTTTAAAAAAAAATGTATAAAGTAATGCAATCTTTAATTTCACAAAATTCACTGTCAAAGGAACAAACATATCCTAAGATTATACTCTCAATAGAAAGTAATGCAACATTGTTACCTGGCATCATATACGGAATGCCAAAGGCAAAAACATTTTTCTTAGTAAATTATCATCTAATATTAGCAAGTAGCCCTAAAAACCAATCAAAGGACAAATATACACAGTAAAAGCTCATTTAATTTTCATGCAAATTTTGTACATGATGCAGGTTCATGTTGCACTACTTTCTATGGAAAGTATAACCTAAGAAAATGTTTGTTCCTTATTACAGTGAATTTTGTGAAATTAAATATTATTAAATCTAATATCACTGCTTGCCGTCCCGTGGCCGAGTGGTTAGCACGCTTGGCTACTGATCTAAGGGACCTGGGTTCGAGCCCCGGAATTAGGCATGGATGTGTGTGTCGTTTTTCTGCTGAGGTCCTGCCATCCTCTCAGATCTCCTACTGTGGCATATAAACTGACAGGCTCCTGTCAGACCTCTGTGGCAAGCAGCTGCTTGAGGGGGTATTTATTTATTATTTATTTAATATCACTGTGCGTTTGACTAATGTTAAAACTTTAATATTAAAAATACCACTGACAACTTTAATTAAAAATGATTTTCCAGGGATAAGATAATCAACTATAAATTACTTTTATTTCACAAAATAATTAAGCATTTTTTTTTACTGGAAATACAATAAAAGGATGGAAATATCTAAAAACTATTAAAAACCTATATCAGTTGATTCAAACAAGAACATGCCTACTGAATCAGTACATTATTCTCTGATTGTTGTGCCAGTTAAAGCTAACATCTGAACACAAGTACATGTTCACTGAGATAATAGCTAGATACTCTAACAATTATAATAAAAAATTAAATATTCCTTAAGCAACTGCTTGCCACAGAGGTCTGACAGGAACCTGTCAGTTTATATGCCATAGTAGAAGGTCTGTGAGGATGGCAGGACATCAGCAGGGAAAACAACACTAACATCCATACCATACCCAGGGCTAGAACCCAGGTCCCTTTGATCAGTAGCCTAGTATGCTAACCACTTGGCTGCAGGTTATACTAGATACTTTTAAGTAATGGCTGTAATGGAATAAAAAGGATATATAGAGAATAATAAGTTTTACTAACCTAGGGAACTTGCTTTTAATTGAAACATATTCAGGTTGATATTTTAGAAACACTAATTTAAATGCAGTGAGAAGCTAAAATAAATGATATTACATTGGAATCATTTATAACTCATTGGAGATGCTTTTAATAGGTTAAGATAAATACGTATTTTCACACTGCTTAGGAAAACAACTATCTTATATAAAAAAAAGTTTTGCTTTACAAAAAGCAAAAAGTGAATAAATCTATGTTTAATTAAATCTTTTTTTTTCACCATTCTTTAGCAGATAGAAATAGTTAACATTCTATACTAAAATGAATATGCACATTTACAAAAAAAGAGAAAAATAATCTTTTGTACAAAAACAAATGATATGACAAAAATTTTACCAAACATATTGAATATTTAAGAAGATGAAACTTAAACTCTATTCGAAATGACAATTGTTTATTAATGTGGTGCATGATTAGGCAAGTTATGCCATATGGTCTCAATGCTTTCATGTTGTTCTAAGGTAGTTACAAATCTCAGAGACATCCTATCTTAGGCAATTAAACAAATGTTAGCTAATATTTTGGTGATTCTGTACTAACATCAATAAATTTTGGGATATATATAATCACATTTCACAGCATATGTATATAACTATATCCCAAAATTTATTGTTGTTAGTACAGAACCACCAAAATATTACTAACATATGTTTAATTGCCTAAGATATGTCTCTGAAGATGTGTAGCTACATTATAGCCACACGAATGAGTTCAGACCATGTGGCATAACTTGCCTAATCACGAGCCACATTAATAAACCACTGTCACTTAAAATAAAGTTTAAGTTTCGTCATCTTACATATATCAGTGATAAGAGAAAAAGACATTTATATAGAATATTGAATATTAATTGCAGAGAAGGTGAAAATGTTGGAAACAGACACAGAAATTATTAAAGATGCAAACATTTTGAAGCAGAAATTTAACAGATTAGATCATACCTTAAATAACAGAAATAGTAGCATTATGATATAATCCATTAAATTTCAGCTTAAAATAATAGTTTATACTGATAACAAAGTTCTATGGACTTTGCTAGATTTAACCCTGAACTTGTGAAAATGCAAAAATTCACATTATAGGTCACAATCAGTCTCATATATTTCAGCAAATTTACGATAGATATCCCATTGGCCGAATGCTTAGCATGCTTGACTGCACATCAAAGGGACCTAGATTCAAGCTCTGGATAAGGTATGCATATCTCTTATGTTGTCTTGCCTTCCACATAGATCTTCTCTATGGTATATTATACTGGCAGGTTCCTGTCAGACCTCTGTGACAAGTACGTGCTTGAGGGGTAATTTCCTTTTTTTTATTTAAACAATACTTATAGTATCAATTTAATGAAGCTGCAATATACAAATTAATAAAAATCATCAGAGTTATTTATTGAGGTTATTTTGGATAAAAATTAATTTTTCACAATGGTCTCAAGAGTTCAGCATCATGGCTTAAGAATTAAGATATTTATTTGATAAAAAAAAATATTTTCCAGTTTTATTCCATAGTACTTAAATTAAACTTACTTTGGATTGTTGGCATTCATAATTTCAACTCTTTTATCCTGAATATTCTTTAAATCATCTAAATTTTCAACTCCTTCAACTTCTTTTTGCAGTCTACATTTGTAGCTTTCCAGCCAACAACTCCACAGTTCATCATCGTTCTGTTCTTTGGATTCAGGTGTCATTTTCTGCAACAAGGTTACAATGTATAATATGAAAATATATCTACACCAAATGTGAATAATAAAAATTGATTAAAATCTTAATTATGTCAGCATTCTGCCACTGAGCCATCAGCACTGATAGGGACACTGTTCATAACTTTCTTTGCTAATGTGCAACTTTGCATCTGTAGAGCAAGTCCAAATAAATTTAACCTCTATCTCTTTACCTGAGATGCTGCTTAAAAATAATTGATGACTACTTCATTTAACCTTGTCATTAGTTACACAACTAAACCACCTAATATCCTAGATGCTGCATAAATATCTGGAGTAAAGAGCATAAAACAAATTTCTATCTCACAAAAAGTCCAAATTTCATTACCACAGAAACACTTTAGGGGACAATCAAACTATTATAAGGCCTAAATTTAGTTTTTAATTGTATTCTCCGACTTTTCCATTCTACACATTCCTAAGAGCTTCCAGTAGCAATTTCTACTCTCTGTTTATCTCACTGAACGCAACTCCCAAGAAAAACACAAATGTTTGCTTACCATTCAAAGGAACTGAAACATCATCCATCCATTTTCATCACTTTAGTTCTCTTGATTTTGATCACCAACTCCTCCACTAGACTTATTCTGCATTAATAAAAGAGTTCATCACCTGAACATCATTTGCATGTGAACCAAATCATCACCATAATCTGCCAAATAGCTCAAGAGCTCTAGACCATTGCTCAGTATCCAAACTATAGATTAAAGTCTGGTAGCTCTCTTCCAAAGCTTGTCTCATGATAAATCTTAATAAGTTTTATGATTGACTTTATCATGAGATAAAGTCAATCATAAAACTTAATAAGATTGATGAAAAAATGCATCCTTGTCTAACTATAACAGTAAGACCAAGCCATTTGCTAGACTTTATCAACAGACATATTTTAGTGAGAGTAATTACTAACTTTTCAGCAAACCATAAGATCTGATATATGAAAACTTCTGCTGAGCAGCAGAATCAAAACCCTTCCTGAAATCTAGGCATTCAGTAGTTATATGTTTTTGAAACTCAAAATGTAAAAAAAAATTATTCATACGATGTCTTTAATACAATACACATGTTCTAATATACTTTTTCCAATATACTAGCTTTAACAAATGTTCTTGTATTTAATTTTTTTACTTACAAAATTGTAATTGTTCTTTAATAATCATATACAAGTAATTTTGCATTTGTATTTCAGTCACATTTGTACAATTTTTTTTTCAATTGATAAATCTTCAGCTTTTATGAAACTGGCCAGAAATTAAACTCTTTGGGTTAAGTAGCAATCCTTTCTGCAAGTCCTATGGTCTCAACGAATTTTGGTTCATGGCCCTATGATTTCAACGATTTTGGCCCATAAATTTGTAGATTGGGTTGTTCTTACCTGAGAGTGCCACTTTTTTGCACACAATAAGCGAAATGGCCAGGTCACAAAGACCCCAAGGACTCATAGAAAGTTAGGGAAGGGAACACACTAGACAGCTATTAGGAGACAGATAGAAGCCTCCTGTCAAGGCAATCTAGTGTGCTCTTTAATGTGCATAGGATATGGCCCTCTCACATATAGGTCACAGCTTAACATTCCATCTGATGGACAACAACAACAAATAAGATTCGCGACAACCCTGGTGCACCGCAGTACTGTGACTGCATATCACCTTAAGGGATTGCCACAGAAACCACTATAAACTAAAAAGGCTCCTATCAATTTAGCTTGCCTTAACATTTGCCTTCCTACAGTGGGAGAAGACCTTATGTGAAGAGAGAAGCACTACTTGGGATTTAATAGTCTGCTTGAAGTAATAATCATTGAGGTGCAGTGAGATTGAGGTGCATTGAGGTGCGATAAGCCCGCTGGCCACAGGTGGCCAACAAGGGCCGGGAGCCTCCAACTTCGTCCTCTCCATTGTGAACGGGTCGAAACTCCCCAGTGAACATAGGTCCACCCCAATATCACACAGACCACCACTGAAGAGCCCCCCGACAAGTGTGCGGGTAGGTGCACAGCTCAGCCCGGGAACCCCCCAATGCATGTCCACAGCTAACAGGGTTCACCACGCCCTATTGTGGCTCTCATTCCGGCCCATCAATCGGGGCTGCAACCCCCAGCTTCTCAGCGGACAAGTCAATAAGCCGACGAGACGAGCCAGGAACCAGAAACTGTCTGCCAGCCCTCAACAAGCCCCTCCACCGGGGGCCACCAGACTTCCGAACCCCAGAGAGCCAGCGGCCCGAGCCCAACTTCTCAGAGGCACCGTAAACCCCCCCCCCCCCTCGTCAAGGAGGTCCCACTCCGGGGGGGCATCTGATGGACAACGTAATGAATACGCAACATTCCCGGTGCACCACAACTCAAGGTTGTATATCACCATAAGGGAGATGTCACTGAAACCACTATGAACTAGAAAGCTCCTGTCAGTTAAACTTGCCTTACAAATGTCCTACCTACAGCGAGAGAAGACCTGTATGTGAAGAGAGAAGCACTGCTTGTTATAATTGCCTGCTCGAAGATTTAATCATTGAGGTGCAGTGAGAGTGGGATCTTTTGAATTTTGAGCGATGCCTAGGAATATGCCCATCACTCACTGAATTTTGCCAAGAAACTTGCCAATAAATAAATAAAAAGATCTTAGTCTTTTGAATTTTGAGCCAGAAAAATAAAGGAAGTCCTATCTTTTGGAGCCTCCGCTGCAGAGACCCAAGGTACTTCCATCAGAAGCCACACCTCGAGGGACTCCAATCCTCTCGGCACGACCGCCAACTGCGTCCTCTCCATGGAGCCGGTACCACCACAGCCCTTGGCCTTATCGGCGTCTTGCAGCCTACCCATTGCTGCAGCCGACTGCAGCACCTGAAACCACTTCTCAGAGGAACCAAGTTCCCCCACAGCAAAGGCAGGTCTAAAGGAGCTAGCCTACCTTTTAGGGCCAGTAGAGGCTCCTGGGTGCTTCCATCGTCAAGCCACACTTACTCAAGTGCCCCCACACCCTTTCGGCAGGCCCTCGACTTCGTCCTCTCCATCGGGCCCCTGCCACCACTGCCCCACTCGCCGTGTGGCTTCTGCACCCCGCCGAGGCCGCTTTGAGGACACCCGGCCAGCCAACAGAACAAAACCAGCCGGGGCCCTCCCACGACCACCGACAAAGCTCTCCGCCAGCCTAGGCTTACAAGACAGCAGCAACACTGACCAAACTTCTCAGAGGAACCCAAGCTCCCCGACTGCGCCATGAGTCCAAATCTCATTCATGTGGGACTCTTAGTTTGGCTGGTCCATCGATAAGTCCGCTGGCCTGGTGGACTACTCCAGGCCGCGAACCTCCAACTTCCACCTCTCCATTGTTCACGGGCCGAGGCGCCCCAGACCTCCGTCCACCTCAATATCACAGGGACCGCATCAGGGAGCCCACAGACGAGTGCACAAAGAGGTGTACAACTCAGTCCGCAGGACCCCCCAATAGGCCTGAAAGACAGAAGGACAGGGTCAGCTACACCCGTCCCGGCCCTCTGAACGGCTCCTCAACCAAGGCTGTGACCCCCCAGCTTCGCTGGGGACAAGTCAACAAGCTGCCCGGACACAGCAGTCCAGTTAGTCCGCAGCCCTCAACAGGCCCCCTCCACCGAGGGGCCACTGAACTTCAATACCAGAGCGCCAGCGATCTGAGCCCAACTTCTCAGAGGCACCGTAAGCCCCCCCCCCCCTCGTCAAGGAGGTCCCACTCCGGGGGGGCATCTGATGGACAACTTAATGAATACGTGACATTCCCGGTGCACCACAACTCAAGGCTGTATATCACCATAAGGGAGATGTCACAGAAACCACTATGAACTAGAAAGCTCCTGTCATTTAAACTTGCCTACAATATTCCTGCCTACAGCGAGAGAAGACCTGTGTGTGAAGAGAGAAGCACTGCTTGTTATTATTGCCTGCTTGAAGATTTAATCAATGAGGTGCAGTGAGAGTGGGATCTTTTGAAATTTTGAGCGATGCCTAGGAATATGCCCATCACTCACTGAATTTTGCCAAGAAACTTGCCAATAAATAAATAAAAATATCTTAGTCTTTTGAATTATGAGCCAGAAAAATAAAGAGGAAGTCCTAACTATTAGGGTCCTCCGCAGCAGAGGCCCAAGGTACTTCCATCAGAGGCCACACCTCGAGGGACTCCAATCCTCTCGGCACGACCCCCAACTTCGTCCTCTCCATAGAGCCGGGCACCATGGCCCGCTCACCGACGCGGCACTTTTAAGTCGGGACTGCTTCGGGGACACCAGGCCTGCCAAAGCGCAACCGAAAACCGACCGGCACCCTCCCACAGCCACAACAGCCGACATATCACCGGGTATTGCAACACCACAGCACCCGGACCCCACTTCACAGAGGAACCAAGTTCCTCCACTGCAAAAGCCATTAGTCCAAATCTCATTCATGTGGGACTCTTAGTTTGGCTGGTCCATCGACAAGCCCGCAGGCACCGTCTGAATAACAGTGCCGCGAGCCTCCAACTTCGGCCTCTCCATTGTGAACGGGCCGAAGTACCCCAAGAGCATCCGTCCACCTACATATCATCGGGACCGCCTCAGAGCGCTCACAAACGAGTGTGCTGGAGACACACACAGCTCAGTCTGCAAATCACTCCGAGAGACCCCAGAGCGGGGTTGCCCAAGCCCCGTCCAGAGCCCTTCAACGGCCCCTCAATCTCGGCTGTGAACACCCCAGCTTCTCAGGGGGGCAGGTGAACAAGCCAGCAAGACCCCAGTCAGAGAAAAGTCCGCCAGCCCTCAACAGGCCCCCTCCACCGGGGGCCACAGGACTTCAACACCAGAGCACCAGCGATCCGAGCCCAACTTCTCGGAGGCACCGTAAGCCCCCCCCCCCTCGTCAAGGAGGTCCCACTCCGGGGGGGCATCTGATGGACAGTGGTCTTTCTAAGCCCATCAGTGTCCCCTGGATCGTGGGTATGGTGGGAATTTTGTACAGATAAATCTGGCCAGATAAATGCTGGCCAGGTGGAACTCAAATCTGGGAACTGCAGATTATAAGCCTTGTACACTACTGACTGAGCCATTCCACCCCTCAAGTTTGTGGGAGTTTGACACCTGCACATCAATTTAAGCATTACCATTTACTTTGGTAAATAGAACAAATAATTAAAAACTGCACTTTTAACTCAAATTATTTTTCTTTAAAACTTACTATTTCTTAGAATTTAGGCAAACAAAAACATTTATTTCATATCTGTGATAAGGTGGAAAGCATAAAACCTGGAGAACTTCGTTAAATGCTAATTTATAAACTGAAATACATCATACTTCCAAATTCTTTGCCTTTTCCATTCTGGCCATCACCCTTTGTAGTCCAAGACCTTCCTTTCCAAGAGTATTCATTAAATCAGGATTACTTCTCAACAGGAGAAGAAACATCTGAAACTGTCTAATAGAATGAAATGAAAAAGCAGCACAAAGTCATTTCAATGTTCCAATATTGCATGTTCTATAAATACAATAAATACCTTTTACTAGTAAAGATCAATCCACATGAAATATTTGCTTAGTTTCAGAAAATATAACTCATAAATGCAATATTTATTTGTTGTAATAACATTGCAATTAAAATGCAAGTTTACTGATGATAACACAAATAGGTAATTAAAAAAAACCTTATTTGAAACTATAAGTATATTATTGTTCTTAACCTGTCCAAGAATCCTCACAGAATATAACTTTGAGCACCAAGTAGTGGAATTTTTATTGAAAAGAACTAATACATACTTTTTATATAAGGGTCTATTGTACTAATAAACCTTTTCTATCTCATCTTCACAGATGACTTAAAGTCCTGTACATGAGTGAGATTGGGCATCAAGTAATAGAAATGAGCTAATATTTTCATTTTGTTGTCTGTCTGTAGATATTCATCTTTGTTTATTTTTAGAGTGGAATTAAAAATTATTTTTGTGTTGGACAAGTATTGATGCTACAGACTTAAAAATTATTAAATCCCCAAAATTATGTCCATTATTACAATTCACATTTTTCTGAAACTCCCAATAGCTTTAAGAGCACTCTCTAATGGGAGAAAAAGTTGGAAAAGACCAAAACTTTAAATGAGCAATTGGAAATCATCATTTAATGTGAAAATTTTTAAATTTTGATGGTAGAGTGTGATGGTCAATAGGTTTACACTGGCACAAAATATTTCTCCCCTTACTCCCAGGGGGGGAAATGCAATTTTTTTTTGCTTTAAGGAATAAATGAAAAATTCTTTTTTATGTTTTATAGGCAAATAAAATATTACTATTTCCATTTCCCCAATCATCCATTAGTTTGAATTTCCACTATTACAGGGTGCTAAGAGCAGAAATATTCAAAGAGTTCAAAGAGTTAACGTACAAGAGTACAGATTACTATTTTAGGGGTGAGGGTTGACTCAGTTGGTAGCATGCCATAATTTACCAAAATATACTTTGAATGTTCATGCATTAAAAAACTAGGTGCAATGGAAAAGAAGTATACCAAAATATGGCAAAAAGTCAAGTAATGAACTACAAGCTATGATATTTTTCATTGAATATGATTTTTCAACACTGCAATAGCAAAATGCATTATTCAAATGAATCTTTTTATATCCATATGATTATGAACAGTGTGTCTAAAGGCCTCAGGAAAAGGGAGAAACCTAGGATAAGTGCCCACAGACAATGTCAAACAGGACGTTGCTAGAATTGGCCTACAGTTTCTGCTTACTGATTACAAGTGGCCAAATGCAGCAGCATTAGCTCAGGACAGACATGTTTGAAGAACAAAATTACACAGTCTGGTTGGAACTCCATAGCCCATGGCTGCATGAGGATTTTGTAGGTGTAGTGAAAACATTTATTGTCAGCTAGACAAGTAGACCCATACAATTCTGAATAGTTATTTTTTAGCAATCCAAAAGTGTACATGCATGAAAAGTTTCACGCGTAAAAAGCCAACATGCATATACTCCTGAATTTAAAAAAAATGTATATTTCAATGCAAATTACTCAATATTTTTCTGCCTACTGATTACAAATGGCTATCAAAATATGACATATACTAATGTATTTTATAGTAGAGTCTCAAAGTCTGTGAACATCAATATTTGGGATTTCAACTGTTCATGATCACCTAAATTTTTAATTCTAGTGAGTGGTTCTGGTGAATTGGAATGATACCACCTGACTGGCGAGTCAGCTTCCCCACTCTCCTGCTATTGAGCAAATCACTCTCATCTTGGTTCAAGCTGTCTTTCATTAAGTGAGATTGATTACTTTCATGCTCCATAACTCTGGTGTATAAGTACTTTTTTGTATTATTGTGCTGTACTTCTGTTCTTTTGCTGTTAAATACAGGTGGAATTCGAGTAATACCTGTAGCAGCACCAGTCTGAAGGTCTTTGGTTGACCATCAGATGAAACACCTGGTGTGATCTTCAAGTGGAAGAATGAATGAAGAAGAGACAATGAAATTTTTTTTCCTAAATATGAAAAAAGGTTTAAAATCCAGTGGAGAAATCATTGTGATGTACATGGGTCCTAAATGAAAAACAGATAAAAAAGAAAATCTTTCAAATTTTAGGTGAGGATAACTTATTACCCATCTTTATGGAATGAGACTCTCCTTCAATCATTTAATGTATTTTATACTTCCAAAAAGTGTGTATTTTATGCTTTTGAAGTTATTTCGTACTTTTATTACTGGTATTTCATAAGTTCTTTGAACCAAATTGGCATTTTACATTGAAAATGGATTCTGATGTTCATGATTCCAATGTGTATGACAATTTTATCAGTTCCATTAATCATGAACATCAAGACTCTACTATAATCTTTTATTGAAGAAAAGCAATTACATGAAGTGAATATTAGAATTATATATATATTAAAATATTTAAGAAAACATATTGAACAATATTTACCCAGAATCCATGCCTGCTTTACAGGATTTAATCAGAACTTCCAAAGGATAACATTGTTTAATCAATGTCTGTTTGAGGGCATTAAAAGAATCAGAATAATCTGGAAGCCCTGGAAGAGTTGACATGTTTAAACATCTAAAAGTATTGGTAAAATCTGCACCAGTATTTTCCATTGTATCAAATAGGTTTTGGATTAATTCCCTGTCAGAATCAAAAGTTTGTTATTAGCTTGGCTGTGAAAACGTTTCGTTAAAATTATTTTCAGTGCCATTTAAATTAACAGAAAAATATCACATATATAAATTGTTATATAAGATAGCAAGAGTCAACAAATCAAATCAGAGAAGATTTAATATTCAGCCAAAAGCTGATAAATATATGCAAGTGAGAGAGTGAGAATTATTTTATTGAATTAGTTACCAATTTAGGTACCTTTACTCTAATACTTAAAAGTCAATATGTTAAAATATTTTAGAAATAAAAAGACTAATTCAAAGGCTTTCTTTACTCTAATCTTTTTAAATTTCATTTTATTATTTCAACTCTTGCACACAAATATGAATAAACTGCAGTGACATCAATGTACAATTGGTATAACTTCTAATTAAGTAACAAATACTTTTAATTTATGGAATTAAAACACTTCTGTGTATATTAATTAGGAGTATAATTTATGTCTAAATATCTATTTCGAATTTGCTTGGTTTCTATACAATTAACTGGTAATAATTAAATATGTGTTGAACTATTTGACTTTAATTTCTTTTCAGCTAATTACAGCAAAATAGCACTGATTAAATTCACCAAATATGGAAAATCTTTATATATACTTCAAAAGTTAAAAAATTTTAATTCATGACATTTATATTTGTATTGTTTTCTTAACCCTTTGCATTCATTTTCTGGGAGCCATCCAGCATTATAAAACATTGCTTCTACTCATGTGTCAGGAATCACCTTGTGCAAAGTTAGACTTTCATTACATATACTGAGTTGCTTTGGAACAGGGTTTTTTAATGAGTTCAAAGAGTTAATGTAGAAGAGTACAGATTACTATTTTAGGGGTGAGGGTTGACTCAGTTGGTAGCATGCCAGGGTTGCAATTTTCAGTTCCTTGTTTCATTCTGATTGTGCCAGCATTGAGATTTACCAATATTAAATCCCCACCATGTTTCAGTCAGAAAGAGGATATTGATGGGCTTGAGAAGGCTGTTGTAATGCAGATTGGATGTTAAATTATGGTCCCTTGCACATGTTAAAGAACATGCTGGATGGCCTTAATAGGATGCTTCCATTGGTTCCCTAACGGTTGTTCAGTGTAGTACATTATATGCACAAAATTGCCACTCGAAGGTAAAGCATTCACCAACATGCAATTTAATTTTTTATATTATTTTGTGATAAGCATTATGAATTTTGCATCAGATATTTATATTATTAATATATTCTTTTAAACTTACTTGTCTTCTGGAAGATTTTTCCTTATGAGTCCTAGCTGTAAATAAAATACCTAGATTGATATCCATAACAGAGGTTTTTTAAGCAATAAATGGAAAATTTAAACAAAATATTTTATTTAAGATGTAATTAAAAAAATGAGAGCTGTACATCATTGATACTTATATAGTGAAGATGTTGTCACTATGGTTACACCAAATATTTTCGAACTATTCAGTATTCAGCCTGATCACAGTAATTGATAAACTTGCATTTTTATTAGTTTATATTGAATTTCAATACAAAAAATTCTTTTAAATTTAAGATGAAATTGCAAACCATGTTAAACATATATTTAAAAAATGACAAATGAATGAATGAATCAATCCAAAAAACTAACTTATATGATATCAAATATACATTTTATACATAACACTTAAAACTATACAGTTACAACAGAATCCCTCTTCCTTCTCCCAATAAATCTATTATAGATACCAATATATTGTCCATGTCCCATCTCCCAGGTGCAAAGCCAAGTATAAAGTTTTAATAAGAATGGGAAAACACGTTTCAATAACTAACCTGAAAAAAAAAATTTTTTTTACTAGTTAAACCCATTCCAAAAGTGCAGGATGAAACATACTGATAACTCTTCTCATTGATAAGTTCATTTACAGCTCTCCACCATACTACTCCAGTCACAGTTAAATCCAGTCAAAAGTTATGATGGCACACATGTCCATTGATAACTTCATTTGCAGGTTTCCACATGCACTACTCACAACGTACTACTCCATTCACAAGGTAGGTGATGGCAGCACCCCCAGAAATTTTGGACACTTTTCAAGGGATTGCTCCCAACCCATGGCAGCTAAAAACCGATCTGTTACCCAAACAGAGTTAGAACCAAGTGGAACTATCCCACCAAATTTGGGACTGATTGCTCAAGTATGTGCTATGCCACGGGGAAACAGACAATTTGTGCCATTTATGGCATGTGTCTGCCTGCCTGTTTGTTTGCCCATTCATTCAGAAGCACTCCTATAATATGATTTTACCTAGCAATAATTCTCTTCACAATATGTACATTAGAAAGTTCAACAACATTTTTCTGTCTTAATACGCAAATGGAAAAGAAAAATATTCATGGTGACATGATGCCAAGGGTATCCTCTATACCAGTGATTTTCAACTGGTGTGCTGTGAGAGGATCTTAGGTGTACCACGAAAATTTTTAAAGATCATTAATTAAATTATTTTCGAAAGAAGTCCAAAGCACAATAAGATAACACTTTTGGAAAGCGTACAAATCAAAATTAAAACCTCTTTAAACTGATTATACGAGTATATCATTGTAATAATAAACGTATACATAATATAGTAAAAAATATATATGCATAAGCAAAAATATATGTGCATACCACCTATCATGTTCGGTTCTCTTTGGTGAAAGGAGGCCATACACTACAATGGTTGCGATGACTAGCAGTGTTGGTCACTGGCTACACCGCGTCTGCGGTATTTAAGCTGTGATGGTGCATTTTGTTTGTGTTAATAAATAAATCAAAAAGTATACTCTTTTTTCTGATCATCATAATTTAAGTGTACCGCGGAAGTTTAACTATAGGTTCAAGTGTGCTGTGAGATAAAAAAAAGTTGAAAAACACTGCTCTATACCCTTGGCATCAAGAGACATAAAACAGCTTAATAGTGGATAAAAAGTAAATCAGTAATGCACTGTGGATAAAAATATAACACCATCTTAATTCATATTATAGAAACACTGCCATGTCACAAGTAAATCAGGTACACAAATCTAAGAAAGAATAAAGTGCCTTTTTTATTATAACATGTATAATTTTGTCATTGTAATCTGGCTGAGATACAAAGGGTAAAGTTAAGGAAAAACTGTGTAGAAAATGATATATATTCAAAAAGAAAATAATTTGCACCATAATGAATAAAACATATCAGTTTAGCAAACAAAACAAATGTTTCCATATAGAAACATTTAGGTTGAGTTGTTTATTAATGAGTGTAGTTGTGAACACAGAAATGATGCATACATCATACCATAATACCCAAAACATAGGGGCACTGCACCAGTGATGCAGTGCCCCTATAAAAAAAATGAAAAAAAAAGAGGAAAACTTATTAAAAATACAAGTACATGTAAAAATGTTTTTTCATGTTAATAAATTAAATGAGTTGCCTCTAAAATCGAAAAGAAAGCAACATTAATTTTTGGTTTCAGACATAATAATTTAATATTTTTTCCAATTTTCATAATGGGGGGAGCAACTGCCCTCTGCCCCACCCCATTCCCTGCTGATGCCCATGGCCCCAATATATGATTTTAAAATACTGTTTTTTTATAAAAATTAAACACTCTAGCAGTATCAGGAATGTAAAACATGTTTCTTCAGTACTCTTTTTAGCATACCTAACAGAAAATTTTAATACAACCTCATCACTATATGTGATACCGGGGGGGGGGGGGGGGGGTATGTCTATTCTGGGACTTAAAATGTCCATCACTGGTGCAGTGCCCCTATGTTCGGACAAAAAAAAAAAATAAAATGTGACACGTCACCTATGAAGCTTAGCATTGTCACATAGGAAATTCCATGATCAGAAAAAATACCTTGTTTGTGCTGTCTTTAAGACTGGTGATAGAAATGATATCAACAAGCACTTTCTCCATTACATCTAAGATTTCAGAGAAAAATATTTTACATTTGGCTAAATAATTTAACAAATCTTTCTAATTCCCTTGATCTGATAGATCATAATATTCTGTCAGCTAGTTATTTGTGTATGGAAACAAAAGGATCTATTAACCCTTCCAATGTCCATATCGTCTGTATATGTTCAGAGAATCTGAATTGAGAGGCCAAGGATGTATGTATCCATTTTTAGTACAAAAAAATCGATTTTCTTAAAACAAAAATTGTGGTTGTAATTTATACATATCTTATAAAAATATATAATTCAGGCATCAAAAATAATATTTTGTTTTCAATTTGATGCACATTTTATTAAACTACAATATAAATAATTTTATAAAACCATCTGATTGCCATTTTTTAGAATTGATGTGCAGTGGCCAGATGCTGCAGATGCTGCAGATGTAGCTCAGGACAGATATGCTTGGAGAACTAAATTGCACAATCTTGTTGGACCTCCATAGCCCATGGCTGCTTGAGGATGATGATGATGATTCCTATTTGCTGAAGCAACCTTCTGATTTAAGCTCACAGATTTGATTTGAACTATTATCAACAAATGTTTCTTTAAATTTTCGAAAATCTCTTGAAAAATTAATAAAAAAAAACTACTATTTTTAAAAACAATAGATTATGGAAATAATTACAAAGTATGTACCACCATTTTTTTTTCTGTTTCACACTCTTTTCTGTCATAAACCTATTTCAGTATTCCCAAGTTATTTTTATCATTTTTCCCACTCTTAAAATCGAAACTGGAAGTAAATACATCTTTCTTAGAAATTCTGGTTGCAGTTGCATTTAATTAGTTATGTTTCACTGTGGTAAACAAGAGGCAGATGGTTGGCATAGCTATCTCTATTCTATGTGCTAAGAGTTTTTCACAGTTTTGGTCCAGCATACTGGATACCCTTTGTAAAGTTAGCATTTACTTTTTTATATTTAAACCTTAGTTTTTAAACCTTATATTCAGAAATTAGGGAACTTTTGACCAATCAATAAGTATTGTTTTTTCATAGTTATGCTACATTGTATGGCCAGCCTACAACTTGTTGCTGTGGATATTTTAACATCGCATTAGGATATATTGTTAACAATATATTAATTTTATGTTAATTTTTATTTCATTAATGTTAATTAATGGGATATTTTAACATCGCATTAGGCTGTGGATATTTTAACTCGCATTAGGTTATATGTTAACAATATATTAATTTCATGTTAATTTTTATTCAATTTATGTTAATTTTTATTTCATTACTTATTAATTTTCCAGTAAAACTTTAATCTGGTATGATTTTCTGAAAATAAATGAGGTATTGGATATGGAAGCAAATTTATTTCTGTAGATTTATTTCCATTAGCTAGCGATCTTTCGATTGGCTGATTTATCGATCTTTCCAAGTTATGCTGTGCCATGCTATGTTGGGGGCCGGTTAAAAGTTGTTGCAGCTATTTTATTTAACATTCCATTAGGTTATATGTAATTTTTCTTTTATTATTTCTTGTTTTTTGTAAAAAAAACTTTGAATTTGTACCGTTTTCTGAAAATGGATGTCTTGGATATGGAAGCAAAATAGACTTCCTTGCTATGGAAATCAGCCGTCATGTGGGAAGGCAATTTCAGGAAGGCGTCCCCTCCGCTAAACTCACAGTGAAAGTTTTCCCCCCCCATCTAGAAAAATGTATATATTTTTTTAAATTACGAGTTTATATGTTCATATTGAATGATTTTAAAGTCCCCTCCCCCTTAGTACCTTGGCTGTGCCACACAGATGATATAACACTGTTTTTTTTTTTGCTTTGGTGCACAAACCTTTCTGCACTTAGCCAAGATCGCCAAACTTCAATACAAAGAAAAAATTCATAATGTTTAGCAAAAAAAGCAGCAAAGGAAGTTTTTTTCTATTTCATAACCAGTTCAGAAAATCCCATGAATGTGAGAAGTCCAAGTCACTTTGTATAACATTGGCTATGTTTAAAATATATGATACTGAAAAGAATCATTAAAAGAAATAAAAATCATATTTCAGATTGAATATTATATTATTTGGGAGGAAATTTCCATTCGATAAATATATAATTTAACTATTTTTATTCTTCAGGTTTCCAAAATGATGCCTTAATTGTATAGTGCAATCTTTTTTTTTACCATATCACATTGAAAAAGGGTTGTTAAAATCAATATGCTTACAAATTTGTTATATTATTTATTTTCATAAAATTCATAATTAAATTCTGTTTAATTTGACATATAGCATGACCTATTTCCATTGATTGGTTATTTTTTTACAAAAATTCTAAAGTTGACTTGTTTATTTGACTCAGCACAATTGGCTAAAAGCCTGGAATTTTCTCAAAGTATGGTACCGAGAAAAAACTTACAAAACGAGAGAAATATTTACTTAAAACCAAAAAAAATTTCATGTGCATTGTAATCATTTCTGTCTATTAGTTTTTGTTTTAAAATAAATTTTTATTTGCATTGCCAGATGCATTTTTTTACTACATGACTCTAAAACAAAGTCATATTAAAATAAAATATATCATCTTTTTTGTTAAATACTTGATTTTTCAGAAAATCCAGAATTAAATGCTGATTAATTTGGTATACAACATGCCATAATTATTTTCATTACTTATTTGGCAAAAAAGTTCTAAAGTTAAAATTTTTTTTGGCTCAGCATAGTTAGAAAATAGCTTGGCCCCTGGATGGAAATCTGTTTTTCAGGCTGGACATTGGAATGGTTAAGGTTAGACTAATCATTAATATTCTGTGTTTAATTATTTGATATCTACTGTTATGATTATTGATTATGTGATCAATCAGAATTTATTTCTGAGGATCAAGTTTACAACCTGATCCTCAGAAATAAATTCAGAATGAATCATCTCTTGAAAGTTATAAGAACAACTCAACTTTGATTTAAAAAAATCATGCTGCCCATTTTTATATCAAATGCACCAACATATTTTATCAAAAGTGATTTTATCAAAAATGATTACAGAACAAAACTGCAAGAATGAACAAACTCTTACTGCAGTAAAGCCAGCACTGTTTTGGTGAAATACTTTTTTTCATAACTGTTCAACATTGCAGAATAGTAAAAAACAAACTTCAGTTTTGAAGCTTTCAAGTCAAACAACATAAAATATATATATAATTTATAATTCAAAAACCTTACCTTTTGTCTCATTTTATTTGTGTAACATAACTCAAATTCGGGCTTATAGAAGTCTAAAAGAGGCATGGAATGCACCAAAGGTAATGCCCCTTGAATTGCTTCTGCAAGTTTCTGAAGATTCCATAAACAAATTTCTGGCTGCTTTATATAAGTATATCGACCCCCATCATCTGTAAAACATCAAGTACGATATGTTAATATGCACATTTGGATGTAAGCACTTTTAGAATATGATAAAACTTTATTTGATATCTACTGTTATTATGAATATTAGGAATATACATAGTTTATTTCTAATATTATGTAAATTAAAATAATAATAATAAATACCCCCTCAAGCAGCTGCTTGCCACAGAGGTCTGACAGGAGCCTGTCAGTTTATATGCCACAGTAGAAGGTCTGAGAGGATGGCAGGACCTCAGCAGAAAAACAACACAAACGACCATGCCTTATCCAGGGCTCGAACCCAGGTCCTGTAGATCAGTAGCGAAGCGCGCTACCCACTCGGCCATGGGACGGCATGTAAATTAGAGAGTAGAAATAAATTATTCCAAGAAATCATGTGATTTCCTATAGGTAATCTCTCTCTACTAAAATGGAATGAAATTTCAAAATGAATTTATTTCCATACAAATTTAAAACTTTTTATTGCACTATTAATATTTTTATTTCATATTCAATATATATATATAAAATCACCAGGAACCCAAAAGGATATGGAGATCTAATCAGATTGTGCAACTCCTCCAAATGTTTATCCTAAGCAACAGCTCCTGATTAGCCATTTATAAGCCATTACTAATATGATCCCATTCAACATTTTCAGCCCATCTTATTGTTACTCCTCTTCCTCAAGACATTAGAAAACTATTCATAACTCTATTTGTTAATCAGTTATACTGTACATGGACAAGTTAATCAATGATGTGTTGTTGGATTTTAATATTTATTAATATTTTTATTTGCTTTATAATACAATTTTAGTGAATGAAAGAAACTATCACCGACATTTGACACCGAAAAAGTGAAAAAAAAAAATGAATGTTTAGCAATCTAAATTCTAAGCTAGCAATGTTCTCAATATTGTGCCTTTGACCCTCTGGGTAAAAAGCACAGATAATGTGTTCTTTGAATATGGTAATTCTACTGTGCACTTGTGTTTCAACTGTTCCACTGTTCTGAAATGATTTCAGAGCTTCAAGTGTTGCTGTGTACGTAGGCTGTTTATTGGCTTGTCTCTAATTATCTAACAGCTTTTCGTCACTCTAAATCTAAATAAATGATTTCTTCAAGATATATCCAGCAATGCTGTGATTGTAAACTTTTCCAGTTCTGCTTCAGTTATGGAGTGATATCTATTCTGATTAATTTATATTTTGTAGAGAGCCTCATTTGCAAGTTTACATATTTTATAAACATTTATGGATATTTGCAAATTGTTGTTTTAACTTTATTTTTACAATTACAGAAATCTGCAGAAAAGACTCTGTATTAATAATTAGATGTTTTATGATATATAGAAAGTTAGCATAATATCTAAAAATGTTTATACATGTCCCATCCCTTTATTAAAATGACAGTGTATTTATTACATTATAATGTATAATTTGGTTAGCTGACCACGTAAACCTACCAGACTGGACTGGAATAAGGCTCTGAGCTTGATTATGGATCCCAAATTTGCTAAACTGGTGGGCTTCTGTAAAGGGAAAATCTTCTGCTGAGTTTTCTGTTTGTTTGTGGGTTGACAGTACAAGTCCAATTCACAGGATATGTTTTACACCTGGTGGATAATCCTGAGCAGAGGTCATCACAGACACCTGAACTCTTGCTTCTACTGGCATCATCAAATTCTACATTGGAGGAAGTCTTCAAGCGTAGATGGCTTCAGCCTTTAGTGGTGGGGGAAAGGGGGCTTTGCCCCATGCCTGTGATTAGGGGACTGTTTAATATTGTCAGCATTCCTTCTCTCAATAAACATAGTTTCTTTAAACATAACACTAACCATTTGCTTTCCATAGGTAGTTGGAATGTGAGGATTATGCACAGAGCTTATTCTCTTGATGTCCTCACACAAGAATCCCACCATTATAATTTAGATATTCTCGGCTTGCAAGAGATGTACAAATAAAGGTCAGATTCTTAAAAATAATCTTAAATTTCTCTTTTCAAGGAGGGAAGATAATAAGCATCTCCAAGGTGTAGGTCTGCATCTCAGCAGACACACAAGTGACACTCTTCTAGGATATGAATGCATTAATGAAAGGTTTCTTACAACAAAATTTCAGACAAGCATTAAAGACTTGAAAGCTATCTGTTATGTTCCCACTGAGGATGCTGACGAGGATGAGAAGGATAGTTTTACAGAAAACTTCAGCATGTTTTAAATTCTGTCAAGAAAGGAGATATTACCCTTATTCTAGGTGACTTCAATGCCAAAGTTGGTACTGATTATGATCTTTGGGGAAGGGTAATAGGCCCTTTTGGTATTGGTAGCTGCAATGGCAATGGGCAGTGCTCCTACAGGTAAGTAAACTTAAATGGTTTGAGAATAACTAAACTTATTACAAACACTGCAAAATATACATTAGTAGACATGGGTTTCATCAGATGGGCTGCATAAGAATGTGATAGGTTATATATTAATTAACAGCAAATGGGATAGTTCTGTTAGGAATACCAGATCACTGGATCTGACCATTACTTTGTTAAAGGTGTCTTGCAACTTAAACTTAAGAAGTGTTGTGCTAAGGTTAAAATATTTACCTTTAATTCTGAAGTCTGAAAGACCCAGTTATAACCAAAGCTTACCATTATAGGTTACTTAGTCATTTGATAGTTATGGTTTGCTTACTACTGAAGTTCAGGAAGAATGGGACCGTTTTATAAACAGGCTTTTTTTGGAAACTAACAGTACTCTTTTAGGAAAAAAAGAGCAGAGAAGGCAGAATTATTTGAGTGATACAGCACTTGAGTTTATTTCAGAAAGAAAAAACTGCAGGAATGTCCTTAATCAATACCATACTAGTCCTAATAGAAAGGATTACAGAGAGCTTAATAAATATGTAAAGGATCAGTTGGCTGCTGCTAAGAATCTTTGGCTTGTTGGCTTGGCTGACAAAGCCAAGGAAGTGGTTAAGACAGCACAACACCAGAGAGATATACCAGATATTTAATGTTTTCTGTGGTAGAAAACGGACAGGTATACAGGGATTGAAGGATAAACAAGGTAAGGTTATAGAAGGTGAGGATTCTATTTTGGCTAGGTGGGCTGAGCATTTCAGTGATGTTCTAAACAATGTGGTTAGTTCTATCCCGTTGTTTATAATAATGGTAGATGCATTGCTGGCTTTAGTGTTGGCACTATAACACAGTCTGAAGTTATTTTGGCTATTTCTAAATTTAAACTACATAAATCCTCAGGGGTAGATGAAATTACTACAGAAATTCCTAGAGCTGGGAATGTTTCGGTTACCACATGGATGACTGAAATTTTGAATATCTTTTACGATAAAGGCATGGTTTCTAAGGATTTTACCAGAGCTATTATTATTCCTATTTTTAAAAAAGGTGATTGCAGTTCTTGTGATAATTAAAGGGGTATCAGCCTACTTTCTCTTCCAGGTAAAGTTCTTTGCATGATTGTGCTTAATAGAATTAAGAATCTAGTTGACAGGCAATTGCGTGATGAGAAATGTGGATTCAGAAGTGGTAGGGGATGTGTAGATCAGATATTTTCACTTAGACAGCTTTGGTGATTTCAAAATGCTTTTAACTCTGTTGATCGTCATAATTTGTGGTCGATTGTGAGATTGTATGGCATACCAGACAAGTTGGTTAACATAATGAAAGCTCTCTATAATAACACTGAGTCATGTGTGAAAGTTGGTAAGGCTTGTAGCAATTGGTTTAGCATTACTTCTTGTGTTCAACAAGGGTGCATTTTGTCTTCTTTTCTCTTTAGTTTGGTTATTGATTATGTTATGCGAAATTCACTTCAAGGGAAAGATTTTGGGCTGAAATAATCTGGAGATTCGAAAATTTCTGATTTAGATCATGCTGATGATTTTAGCCCTTTTGACAAATGATGTTCATAAGATGAACTCTTTCATTCCAGATGTTGATGAGTTTGGTTATAAACAGAGAGAAAACTAAAGTAATTAAAATTGGTCATGCAGGCGTGATTTAGTTAAACTGAATGGTTGCAGTCTCAAGAAGGTATCAATTTTAATTATCTTGGGAGCTATGTAACAGGTACTGGTGATGTGCAGCATGAGATTAACAGATGAATAGGGATTGCTGCCAGGACATTTAAGAATCTATGGAGAAATGTGGAGGAATAGGTGTATACACCTAAAGACTAAAATTAGACTGTATAATAGTTTGGTTCTTTCTAGGGTTAATTATGGTAGTAAAACTTGGATGCTTTGCAAAGAAGATAACAGGAAACTTGATGCTTACGCAGTATCTTGGCATTAGTTCTCACTTAAAAAAAAAGTACATTCTTATGAGAATATGAATTGAATAACATACCTGATGCATTGCATATGTGGTCAGGATCATATCTATCCATGAAACCAAATGGTCCATAGTCAATCGTAATCCCAACAATGCTCATGTTATCAGTATTCAAAACACTGGAAAGTTCAAAACACAATTTCATCACTTAGAAATTTATTTAACTTAGATTTAAGCAAACTTGATTTTTTCCCTGAACACAGACTTTCCACTATAGCATATATACTATATATGCATAATACATGTACAAATCTTAACCCCCACGAAACACCATATTACCTAATGGGTACATTAACATTTTCACTTGTTTGATAATTGATGCCACTAACACAGATTGAAAATGAGCTACATTTAGTATGTTAGTGATGCATATACCTTCACTTTATATGTTGGCAGGACAAAGGGTTATTAGGACCAAGAGAAAAATCCATATTACCCTCTTATTCTAACATTTTGAATAACAATTTTGGAAACACTAATTTCAAGTGGTTTGACTTCAAAATAAATGATATAAATTATATAGTGAAATCTGTATCAGATTGCCACGACAATTACATTATCAGTAACTTAATTGTGCAGAAGGAAATGCAATACATAGGCCTTCACTATGTGCCATTCATGAGAAATATTTCATGGCACATATTTTTTACTTTCATCCTGAAAAGTTTGTATAATTAACAATTTAATCTACAGTATTACTGTAATAACATTATAATAGGAAGAATATTAATATTATAATAATTATTATAATTATAATAGAACATTATATAATGAAATTCATGAGTTTTTTTCACACTGATTAGCATACATATCAATGTGTGTATGTAACCTAATCAATGTGTTTTTATTCTTCATTTGCAGAATTAACTTACCATTTGGAATCGTTGGTGTCAATTTGAGCATTTGTTTGGTCACTGCAGCTGGAATTACTTATAATCCTGTAGTTATTTAATGCTAGCTATAAATAGTGTTAAATATCTTGCCTGCTGTTAATCTTTTCACATATTTTAAACATATTTGATTTTATTCCATTGCTATTTTATGGTTCTCAATTTTTGTCTGATTTTTTTTACACCAATTTTTTTTATTTCATAGTTATGCAAAACTTTTTTTTTTTTACTTTTGTTGTTTATACAATTTATATCTTTTCTTATACCTTTTTTTTATTTTCATCTATTCACTTTCTGGCTTTTGCATTTTAATACTCAGTTGAAGAGTCCATGATTTTTAATTTTGTTTCTTTCCTTTATTTTGTTTCATGAGCAATGCACCATTAGCTGTTCATGCACCATAAAACCCCAAGAACAAACCAACTGTTTTTTGCACATCTGCACTGCAGAGAAATGCTGGGTGTTTTGGGTTGAGTCAACTTTTTTTTTGAGAACAACTGCTCTATAATATTAGTATTGCTAAGAATTAAAAATCATTCAATGGTAAGTATTTCAGTATTAATGTTTTACGAATTGTCAAGGAATTTTTTCTCACCTAACCGGGCTCGGGCTCAATAATTATCGAAATAGTTCGAGTTCTGGTTTCAAACGAATGGTTGGAGCTCGGGCTCAATAATTATCGAAATAGTTCGAGTTCGATTTCAATTATCATCAAAATAATTGAAGCCGGGCTCAATAATTATCAAAATAGTTCGAGTTCGATTTCAATTATCATCAAAATAATTGGAGCTCGGGCTCAATTATCATCGAAATTGTTGGAGCTCGAGCTCAATAATTATCGAAATAGTTCGAGTTCGATTTCAATTATCATCAAAATAATTGGAGCTCGGGCTCAATAATTATCAAAATAATTCGAGTTCGATTTCAATTATCATCAAAATAATTGGAGCTCGGGCTCAATAATTATCGAAATTGTTGAAGCTCGGGCTCAATAATTATCGATATGTTCAATTCAACTGCTTAGGGTTCATGAAACTCTACTCTTGTCCTGCTTGTTATGCATATATGCAGTTGTCCCAACTGTTTCCCTTGGCCTATCACAGCATGAATGGTTTTAAATGAAAATTAATATTTCTGCTTTTTTTCAAATATACATAAGCAGCTAGTTTCTAACTTCTTCTTCAACACCATAATTTTCATCCTCATTATATTGCCTTGATCACTATCATTATCATTAAAGGTAATGATTATTTTAAGAATTTGGCAATATTTTATTAGTCAACATATTTAATAAAGTTGAAACAAACTGATTTTTTTTCTTCAAAAATTAAAGCTATAATTATTTTTATAATATGTTTGAACGTGTGAAAATTTGACAAAACTATGAGCCACAAACTTATGCTACTTTTACCTCTGAGTCAGGAACCAAACCCTCTATTTCCCCTTGGGTCCTTAGTTTCAGTATTCATGATGCTTTCAGGAATGCAACCCCCACAATAATAAGGCCTTATTGTACATATTACTATACAAAAAGAATAGCCTAACAATAACTAAATATAAACTAGAACACAAATCACCTCTGGCACATACGGGAATCTCATTTTCAAAGAGAATGAAGTTTTTCCTTTACCTACTTTTTTCACTTAGTGAAATTTTTAATTTGAGCTAACAGGTGATGGGGGAAAATGTAAAACAATTAATCACACACATAATTTTCACCCCCTGAGGGTAAGAGGTCAAGTCATTGTTGTCAATGTAAATTTTCTAATTTAATTTTTTTATTATTAATTTGGTAACCTTCACATTCTACAACAAAATTAAAATATTCCAGCATAAATATATCATTTGCAATATTCATTTTAAAGTTTGGAATTTCACTTTTCTACTGTTAGAGGGTACATTTGTAGCTTTTAGGATATTTGGTAAGTTCAAACCATTATATTTCATTAATACCTATCCAATTTAAAATGCATTTTTAATTTATTTGTATAAACAAACAATTATCTTTTAAAACAAAAAAAGGTCATATTTTCCCACCTACCCGGGTTTAAGGAGTCAATTTATTGTTGCCAATAAAAACTTCATGATGTTCACATTTCTCCACCAAAAATTCAAATTTCTAGGTTAACTACATTGTTCGCAATCTTCATTTGAAATTTTAGAATTTTCAACTTTTTCCACCGTTTTCAGGTGCAATTATAGCTTTAGGGAAATTCAGAAAGTGCAAATTGTAATATTTCATTAATACCTTGTTACTTATTTACTAGGAGCTGAAACTACTGTGCTGATAGGATCTCAAACAAGTAATGGAGTTCTTTATAATGAGAATCCAGTATTCTTTTGAATGTCAGAAAGCTGGTATCTGAGACACGTTATTCCATTTAGGATCGGCAATGCAAGTACTACTTTCAAGGATTCAGGTACCTTCAATAGCTTCCACCCAGGATCATATGCAAGCTAATACAAAGTATTATGTGCGTCTGTTCTGTTGGGGTTAACAAGCTGCAAACACATTGGTGGATTCTCCTTCAACAGAAGTCCACTAGTGCATGAAGTCCCAATTTAAAATCAAAATCATAGTTGAGTTGGTTTAATTGTCATTCAGAGTTTTACATTTGGTAGAATATTTATGTTTGATTTTTACTTTAATTCTTTAGCTCATTTCAGATTTATCTTTTTTTTATCCAAATCATCTTATTTTTAAATAACATAAATCTTTTGCAGGACTAAATTCATATACATACTTTCCAATAGACAAAAACTCAATACATGTACATCATACCTGAAGTGCATAAGCAATTGAAAAATTAAGTAATGAAAAGCTTCAAGTAAATAATAAAAATATTATAAAATATTTATATTCAAATAAATTAGAAAAATGGTAAGATTATGCAAACATTTGTTGAAGTTAAATTAAAAACACATCAAAATTTTACTTTCGTTAGAAAAATATGCAAATTTTATTTCCTTTTTTCGTTTCTACATTTTATTACTTAGAATTAAATGTTTTCTTTAGGTATTTATATGAGCAACTTCTGTTTGTTATTTCAGGATAAAGTCATAAAGTAAATTAATTTATGCTGATAACACCTCAAAAATTATTTGGCCACCAAGCAGAGTTCACTGTTAGAATTTGGCATTAATGATTTAATGAATATTAACCATTATATATGCAATAATTACTGTCAACCATTAAAGCAAATGAAAGCTAAAATTTCAGATTCCAAATAAATCAAAATTGATTCTTAAAATTGGTACTTATACATGCAAAATTATGATTTTTTTCTAACATAATGTATTATGTAACATGCACTTTTTACTAATATTATCAAGAAACAATTTCTATGGCTATAATTTGTATGGTTTGTGTCTATTCATGTACGCATTTCTATTTCTAGGTATTGCAGGTGCATAAAGAAAGAGAACTTACCCATGGCAAAATCCAACACACTGCCAAAGAGCTACCAGTCTTGCTGTGCGAAGAACTACTTCCTTAAAAAACTCTTCATACATTTTTTGATTATTTCCCTTATGGGCTCTGTAAATCTAATATTAGTAATTGAAAAAAATTAAAACTAAAATTTATTATATAATTTAAAAATTGTTAGACACAAAAATGCAACATGTTTAACTATTAACAATAAAAATAAATTTGAATACATTGTAAAAGTACACTAAGTGATCGCTGAATTATGACCATACAACCCCATGCTAACTTCAAAGATCTATAACTTTTAAAATATGTATTCTATGGGGAAATATGATCAAAGGTAAATTAAAGATCTCAGTCAATTTTATTTAAATATAAAGTTTTCAACAATATTCCTTCTGTGGTAGAATTGGCTCAATCAGTATGAGCCAGGTTTGTAATCTGAAGTTCCCAGGTTCAAATCCCAATTATGTGTTATGATTTTTCTTTTGCTAAATCCCACTCTACCCTGAGCCAGAAAGGGGACACTGATGGGCTTGGAAAGACTGCTGTCTGTCAGAAGGAACATAAAAGTCATTGGCACATGTGCAGGAGAGCCACACCCTGTGCACATTATGAATATGCTGAGTAGCATGAAAAAGTACTCCTCTGAGGTGGGGAGTGGGGCAAGAGGGCTAGTAAGATTAATGGAGACAAAAATTATTAAACTTATGCATATTTCATGCATTTTTCAGGTAATAATAAAAATATTATAAAATATTTATATTGAAATAAGTTAGAAAAATGGCAAAATGAAGCAAACATTTTGCTGAAGTTAATTAAAAACACATAATTTTTTTTTTTAATTTTTTAATTAAAAAAAAATGTGATAAAAATGAGACATTTTTTATCACAAACACAAACTACATCTCTTTACTATTCTATAAACTTTTATTTGTAACATTTAGACTTTAACTTGTGTTTATCATTTATAAAAAGAAAAAAATGCCACTTATTCTTTATTGTTCTGCCTTAGTTCTTCTCTTACTTCTGCATAATTTAAGCTAGAATAAATTATTATCTCTGGCAAATATGGAACATCATTTTCAAAAAGAATGGATTTGCCATTTTCCAAATTTAGTATTCTTTAATGGCAGAAAGTTGACTAAAGGGTGATGCAAAAAATGCAAATTACAGTAATATTTCATTAGTTGCTATAAAACCCAAAATAAATTTTTCATTTCTCTCCTTAAAAAAGCTAATTTTTCTCACTCCATCCTCAACCATCAAATCTTAAAATTTTTTAACATGCATAAGTGCCGTGGCCGAGTGGTTAGCGCGCTTGGCTACTAATCTACAGGACCTGGGTTCGAGCCCCGGGTAAGGCATGGATGTATGTATCGTTTTTCTGCTGAGGTCCTGCCATCCTCACAGACCTTCTACTATGGCATATAAACTGACAGGCTCCTGTCAGACCTCTTGTGGCAAGCAGCTGCTTGAGGGGGTATTTTTTTTTAAGTGGACAAAGTGAAATCAATAGCTTGTTTTTTCAAAACAGAGAAAAAAACAACAACAAAAACTGACAATAATTTGAAGTCAATTAATAATAATTCATATGAAAATTGTTTAAGTTTCCAATTACATGTGTTGAGATTTATCTTTGCTAAATCCCACCCTACCCTCAGCCAGAAAGGGGACACTGATGGGCTTGAAAAGACTGCTGTCTATTAGAAGGGACATAAATCATTGGCACATGTGAAGGAGAGCCACATCTTGTGCAGATTAAAGAATATGCTGGATGGTACAAAAAAGTTTCATCACATTTTCATTGTTTTAAAAGCATATTTTACAAATTCAATGTGACAGATATTTTCAAGTATTTATTTTTGCTATTATGGAAATCATACACTTTAGATAGGTAGGAAGTCATACACTTAATAGGTACAATGAGATATTATACATTGCAATAGTAAACATTTGTGTTAAAGCAATTGCTATAATGCATACTAGTCCATACCTCAGGAAAAAATGTATCTACTGTATAATCTAACATAGTATGAAGAATATCATTTCTTCCAATACTTGGCCCTCGTCTTCCAGTAAACTGATCCAAAGGTTTAAATATTTCAAAAGATCCAAATCTGTAAAATTGTGGGAAATTTTGTCTTTATACATCTTATGGATTAATTAAATTTAATATTCAAGTAGAAAAATTAGACATAAAAAAATAGTAACATTGTTGAAACTGTAGCAAATATTTTTATATACTTTTTCAGAAATAAGCAATAATTAATGTATATCATTATTATTAAATGTTAATTTTTTCCTATGATATTCTTTCATCAGAATGGGTGATTTACCTTTTATAACCACATATCTTAAAATCCTCAACTTTATAACTTTGTTCAATATTATATTTGGAAAAAATCAGCAACAGTTTTGGAAATCTGCTGCTCTTAGGCCATTTATTTTGGTAATCTTTACAATAATAAAAAAATGAGAAAATGTTTTTTTCCAAAAATAGTCTTTTAATTTATAAATATTACATTAAATTCAAGTTAAGATTAACAACTTTTGGTTACAAAAATTAACTACAATTTGATCATCTGAAAAGTTAGGTTGCACTCAGGCCACAGCTTACTCATCCTTATGGAAGATCTGCTATTGTGCAAAATGGATTAATGGCAACAGTGATGTATGGAAGAAATATTAGTAGTTTATTAATTCTGACATAATTAACCAAAAGAATAATATTTTCCAAAGCAGCTATCAATTTTGCATTTGAAATATGGCACATACATACAGGATCTTATTGACACACAGCAGTTTCTTTACATATAAAGACAGGGCTGGATCTAGGCAGCAGGGGGAGGAGAGCAAGGGGGTCATGCCCCTTTCCCCTTTCAGAATGCTAGTAAGAGTAATAAAGGTGAAAAATTATTAAATTTATTTATATTTCCTGCATTTTTTTCATGAAAAATTTCAAAGACCTGTAAAATAGAGAGGAAAATGTTATATTGGAAATGCAGTCTGTTCTCCACCCACCCACCCCCTCTCTTTACATTTTTCCAGCTTATTTCTTGTCCTCCCCTGATTTTTTTTTTCTAGATACAGGCTTGTAAAAAGATATTCTATTGCCTAAGCACTGAAAATGGATGAGGCTGCATCAATGGCGCTTCTTTGCTGCAGAGTGTTGCACTTCTGACCACCTTCACTATCCTACCCAATAACTGGCTGTTTACATTTATTGTCACAGAAACTGTTTATCAACTGCATATATTATGTTTAAAACAGCTCCCAAACTTAAAAAAAATTTCTAATATAATTTTGCTTAGAAAAATATAATAATTATCATTACACTGGCTCTGACAGTTAGACTGCAATAGCATACTCTGTTACAGTGAATTTATGTGCATCTCAGTGCTACTCAAATATCTTTCAAACTACTAGATAAATTACAATGAATGGTTTAGTGAACAGAGAATTTTTTCCAGAAAACATCATAATTAAATAATTATCATCCTATAACCTACTGTTATATTGATGTAACAAAACTTACTGTAAGTTCTGTGATCACAGGAAGTGGAAAACTTTTCTAATATACCACTGATGTGCTAGTACCAAGTTTTATAACTGTGAGGCATTGTAATTTGGTTTGACAAGTAAATTGAAAAATATAAAATTTCTTTTATAAATGATGATTTTTACATAAATGTTTGTGGAAAAAAATTTGCTGACATACGGGACACGAACCCACATCTCTCCAAAAATATGCCAATCTACCACAGAATTAATGCCAGCTCTGTCTTTTTTCTACTAAGTATGACTTTTCACTCTTCCTGTGATTTTCGGCACCTATATTTGATGCCATCTATGATCTTGGGTGGCAACTATTTCTTTTTATTATGCTGCAATGGAAATAAATAATGAAGTCATATCACAATATTTAGTGATATTAATGATTTAAACAATAATTGACAATCTCAGAGTTACCTGTAGATTAAATATTTTGTGGGTGAAAAAATTATAGATTATCGTGGATTAAAAAATTCAGATAACTCTGAGATTGTCAATTACAGTTTCAATCATTAATATCACTAAATAGTGTGATATGACTTATTTATTTCCATCTTACTCAGCACAATAAAAAGAAATAGTTGCCCCCGAGATCATAGATGGCACCAAATGTAGGTGCCTAAAACCACGGGAAGAGAGAAAAGTTCATATTTAGTGGAAAAAAGAGTTAGTTCAATGGAAGAATACTTTGGCATGTTTCTGGAGAGATGTGGGTTCGTGCCCCATAAGTTGGTGAAATTTTTTCCACAAACATTTATAGATTTATAGACATTAACGTCTACAGGTAACTCTGAGATTGTCAATTATGGTTTTTACATTAAAGCTTAATGTAGTTTGCATTCAAGTACTTTTGAAATTCAAACATAAATTGAGGAAATATAGAAATCGATGCTAGTCTTCATGGCTGTGTGAGAGCTGTATCCTTTTCTTATCCACAATAATTATTGACTACACAAATATGACGAAGAAAAATGGAAATAAACTTTACCTCAGAAAAGTTGGTGCAATACGTAGTATTATTGAGCATTTTTCCTGGATTGGATGGCCATCATAATAAATATCACGGATGACTTTGCTATCTGATGTAATACAAGTTCCTGCTCTTGTAGTAGGTATTCCTAAAAAGTGCACTGCCTGAAAAACGTTTCATACAAAATAATTTTTGACCATAATTTATTTGAAACAATGCAAAAAAAAGATATTAATAACATAAATATATGCTTTTTACACAATTCAAAAACTTTTTTTGGGAAGCATATATTATATATATATAACAACCCAAGTTTAAAGGAAACCAATGAATAGAAACACAAGTTAGGACTTTACTTTTCTCAGCCTTCAGACTGAGAAAAGTAACAACTTATCTGGATACTTATCATCAGCTGCTAAAAATGTTAAACATCCTGATAACCTAGAAGTTTTGTCATGTCTAAGCAACAGCAAGGACTGTGTCTCCACTAATGACATCACCAAGATCTTAGTGTTGAATATACCAGCTTGCAATAACATCTAAATGAGAAGAAAGTCTTCATGCTGAGTAGTCATCCAGCTCAGCAAGGACATGTGTAACTCACCATGATATACAGAAACCCTCTTCCTGGCATGCCATGATGGAGTATGCATATTGCAACTATTAAGTGAGTATGATTAAGACTACAGGTGCAAACATTTGTTCAAAGATGTATCCAATGTTAACAGATGTAGATCTTTATTAAGTTAAAGCAATAGTATGCTACAATCAATGACAAGCTATATCTTCTCTGTGTTATATGGCACAATGATTGAGTTAGTATAGCTAATCTCGTCTAAGCTTATGAGAATAATAAGGACATTTACATTAATTTTAACAGTGGATATGACAAGCTTTCAAATTTAAACAAGATTTCAATGCTTGGGCGATATGGATTAACATTTAAACTAACAGATACTAATGAAACTGTCATGTTGTGCAACATTAATGTTTTTGCATTGGGAGAAAATGCAATGAAGCAATAGTTATTTTATGCTGTCATTCGGTTGGGTTGTTTTACCTCTGAGTGGCACTTTTTTGCACACAATGGGCTAAATGGCCAGGTCACATGGACCCTGAAGGCTCAGAGAAGGTTGGGGGAGGGGACCCACTGGAACAGCTGTTGGGAGACAGATGATAGCCTCCTGTCAAAGCCATCCAGTGTGTTCTTTAACATGCACAGGGTATGTCTCTCCCGCACATGGGGCCATGGCTTTATGTCCCATCAGAAGGATGGCAGCCTTTCCAAGCCCATTGGTGTCCCCTACTGACTGTGGGCAGGGTGGGGAGTTTTGCGGAGATAAATCTCAACACTGACCCAGCTGGGACTCGAACCTGCGAACTGCAGATTACGAGCCTGGTGCGCTACTGACTGAGCCACCCCCACCCCACTGTCATTTAGTATTGACATAGAACTGCAATATTCACTCTAAAAATTTATGTGCTGCTGTCAGGCTAGAGGCCTTTTTAGATTTTTTTTTGTTCAGGCTTTGTATATTTATTTTGGATTTCACCAACAAGGCTTATGCTACGTGGGAGGCCCTCTGTCCCGGCATCTGGAAAGTTAATTGAAGTAACAGTGCCCAGAGGGGACGGAGGTCACCCCACTGCTCGCGGACGCCCCAGATGGTGAAGCAGAGAGAGAAAGAGAAAGGGTTGGCAACAACGAGAAGGACAGAGCCGGTCGAGTTTCGAAAGCGTGCAGATGAGAAATTGTAAAGCTGGGAAATGCCGACTGGTAATAGTGGCATTGGGCTCTGTAAATACAGCTGAACAGGCAGAGTAAGCTGGTGTTGTTGTAATCTATGTAATTGAGCATATGTCCTCGTCCATCAAGCATGTTTGGAAGGTTAAATAAATATTGTTATTTTAAAGTAAAGGCTGAAGTTTGAACCAATTTATTGGGGAGGAGCCTCAGTATTGAGTCCCTGCAGTTGTGATAAAAATCTTTGATTTTTGTTCCGAAAGACTCTTTCACCCGTCGCGTATAGCGATTGAACTGAGGGGACGTCCTAAGTGGTCCCAATAGACCGATAAACAAAGAAGTAACATCACAGCTGCTGTTAGCAATTATTTATTATAATTATAGCAAAATTCATTGGCCTGTGATAGCATCCCATCTAATATTTTTCTTACATCCAGGTTCTTCATATACCAGACAAATAGCCCCACTAAAAATTTTAGGCATGAACTGCAACTGTTTTAAGATCAACAGAGTTGAAAGGTATGATTATTTTGTAATAAGAAACAAGTGGCAAGTTGTTTCTTAACAACTTGTTATCTGAAAGGAGCTTATTTTCCGTACAATGAAAATTTCATAAGTTTCAACTTATCAAAGGAAAGGAATGAAGTGGTACATAACTCATGTCATAAAATAGAAATATTAATTTACTTGCTTACCTCACTACAGAGAAATTCTCTTATACTAGAACGAAGAACTTTCCTGCCATCAGCTGATCTAGAATATGGTGTTAAACCAGCACCTTTAAACTGAATCTCCCATCTTTCACCTTTCCTATTGACTATTTCCCCAAGATACCTTTCATTAAAAAAAAGAAAATGTTAAATTTGAAGAAAATATTTTAAAACTATGTATTACCTACTGAAATTTTATATAACATTTTTGATAGCTTGACTATTAGCAAATTAAAAAACAAATGAAAAAAAACATTGATAATACTGCAAATGTATGCAATAAAAAGAGAAACTGTTAGCAATTGGCTTTAAAATAGAACAATAATTTGATTAGACTTGGACATTGGGAATTTAATTTAATGATATTGTGTATACATCAAGCTCTCTGTAATGACAATTATTCATAGCAGTTGACATTGTTCCAGAGAATACCACAAGGTTATATTTGGGAGCATTAACCCTCAAGGTATTAACCATGACCTACTTTGGCAGCATTTTTGTTCCAAAACTTCAGTGCCAAGACTATTCTGTAGTTAAACTATAATGCCAAGACTTCAGTGCCCAATACTAAATAATATTTCATACAGTTCTCCAAGCATTAATGATCTTTTTTTCTTAATTTAAAAAGCTTTTCATTAGATGTCAGAACCATACCACAACATTTCTAAACTATTTCTTAACCTTGAAAGGGTTGTTCCTTTTGTTTGTTTCATTTTCATATTTGACAAAGTGAATACCAGCTTAGTAAGCATTATTTCTCAGTGATTGTTTCATTTGGTATTTGATTTTGGGCCAAATTATGGATTTATATAGTGACAGTGATAAAGAATCAATTAAGTAATAGTCTGCATTTATTCATAATTGTGATGTTTGCTCCTATAAGAGAGAGGAAAATAAAAGACAAGATTTTATTGTAAAGATTATAATGCCAGATTGTGTGACACCATGCTTCATAGCATCATATGCAGTTGGTGAGTCAGTAATAGACATTTTCATGATCTTTTTATGGCTCATTGTTCCTTATAGTTATTTGTATATAATACATATATTAATTTACATTAATTTAAATTTGGAAGTATGGATATTTACTAATAATACTTTTTCAATTAATTATTGGAATTTAATAATATTGTCTTTTTTAAAAAATAGGCGAAAAAAAAACATTTTTCACCCTTAAAGGGTATTCATTATTATTTGGACTAATGGTTTGAAATATGCAAAAAAAAATGTATTTTTAGAAATGGAAATAAAAAAAAACCCACAAAGAAGTGGTTAATTATTTATCTTAGAGAATTTGAGAGATACCAATTAAAACTCTATATTTTGATTCAATATTTACAGACTATTATATTTTCTATAACTTGACTATTTTATTCTTAGTTTAGCCATGAGTCTTACAGTCATTCATCTTGGTACATAATAACTTTTAAATGTTTTTAAATATTTTAATGATATTTAATCACTAAGTAATTTTATTTAAGGTACTTAACATTTACAAACTGCTGTCACTGCAAATTGTATTATGTGCCCAAAATGTAATGAGAGACTGGATTTATGAATTTTTTTTCCCCTTAGTGTGCTTGGCTACTGATCTAAGGGACTGGGTTCAAGTCCCAGGTAAGGCATGGATGTATGTGTCGTTTTTCTGCTGAGGTCCTGCCATCCTCATAGACCTTCTACTATGGCATATAAACTGAAAGGCTCCTGTCAGACCTCTGTGGCAAGCTGCTGCTTGAGGGGGTTTGCATTATTATGAATGTTTGTTTTAGCAATAATCTTGAAAAAAAAAACAACATAACATTCAAATAAATAAGATCCTCTTTTTAGGTAATTGATGACTCCTTTATCCAACCTTATTAATATTATTTACATAATAACTTAATCCCTTCACTACCATACTGTCCCAAACTGCAGGTAGGAGGTAGTGAAGAGGTAGGAATAGCATTGATTGCATAAGCCCATTTAAAATCCCGGACATTTTGGAGTGGTACAGTAGTAAAAGGGTTAATATAGAAGATATTTTGCACATCTTGAATCAAAGGCATGATAATTATTTAGAATGCAATACTGATGACTCCATTTTGTTCTTTCAAAAAAGAAGTCCACAAGAGTAATCCAATTTTTTCTACAACCTCCAAACCAAAATTATATCTCCACCATACACTTAAAAAAAATTTTTTTTCAAAAAACTTTAAAAAAAAAAGGCACAAAATCATAAACAATACATTGTGATTCAGCACTCGAAACAAGCCTCACAGGTTAAATAACTCAATGGGCTAAAACAGTCACAAAAAACACCAAAAATTATTTGCAATACTCTGCTTATTGGCACTTAAAAAAGCCACAGGAGTTAAATAACCCAATAAGTAAAAAAAAAAAGACACCAAAAAGCATATATCTAAATTAAAAAACCCCACAAAATCTAAAGTTTAACATTTTTAAACTCACCTATATTCACCATAAACACATCAACAATCACCACAATTGAAAAAACTATTAAACAAACATGATTACATGTGAAATTTCCCACAATACTATATCAATGAATCAAAATCCACCACATTGGAACTAGTTATTCACAATATTAACACACCCACTCACTCCTATCTACCATCTAATTCTATGTACACACCACAATACAACATTCCATCATATTCCAATGCCCTCTACCAACTCCTGTACTTGCCACTCCATAGACTTAACATTACAACAACAGTAGCATCCTGCAATGAGTCCCTTACAAAATTGCTTCTTATTCCATACCTAATTTTAATAATAATTGTATTCATGGCTGTCTTAGAATAGGTAGATTAATATCCATTTGAACTTGACAAATAGAATCACTTACTTGTGAGTAAATATCCTAATATTTCAACCCCTGACTAGAGTGATGATGATCCCAGTCAGGGGTCAAAATATTAGGATATTTATTCACAAGTGATTCTATTTGTTTTAAGTTCCAATGGATATTAATCTAATTTTAATTTCAAAAAGCCCTTTTGTGATCTAAGTTTAGATATCCAAAACAATTTATAATAATTTCAATCATCCAAATTCCTCAATAACATCAGCACCATTTGTTAAACATATACCATTGTTTACTTCTGAGTGGCACTTTTATGCATATGTGTAAATGACCAGGTAACAAGGACCCCAAGGACTCATTACTAACTCATTGGAAAGCTGTTAGTAAATAAAAAAATAAAAACTCTTTTGACAAGGCCATCTAGCACGATTTTTAATGTGCTGTCTCACCCCTAAACAACCAGAGCTTAACATCACATCTAATGGATGACCTTTCCAAGCTCTTTACCTGTTTTCTTTCTCACTAAGTCAGTGTGGGAGATATTGAAGATAACTCTCATCATTGGCATAGTTGGAACTCTAATTTGGAAACATCAGATTATAAACCTGGTGCACTATTGAATCACTCAACTCCTATGTCATTTGTGGTGAATGCTACAGGTATCCCCCTCCTCAAGTAACTGCTTCCTACATAAGTCTGACAGGAATCTATCAGTTTATGTGTAATAGCAGAAGGTCAATGAGGATGGCAGGTCCTCAGCTGAAAGGCAACACAAATATTCATGCCTTATCTGGGGTTCAAACCAAGTTCCCTTTGATCAGTAGTGAAGCATGTTAACCACTCAACCATGGGACAGTGCTATATATATATATACCTGGAATGTGATGAACAAAATGTACGTGATTAAAAGCTCCATGTTCTGTGTGATGCATCACTGATATAGCAATGCCATCTTTAGCATGGAGTAAATTTATGGATGGAATTAAAATATTATCTTTTATCCAGCTCAATTAGTGATCTATATTCTAAAAGTGATCGCACTTTAGTACTTATATTTAATTGTATCTTACAGAAATATTGCTTAAAAAATAATCATACTTACATAGCAGCACCATCACCAAGTTGACCAGAAAAATAACCAAATTGGTATCCACAATAACAATGAGCTGCAGTTTCAGAACCAGGAAGTAATTTATTTCCAGAAAAGTAATCAGCAAAATCTTTCCTCTGCAGCTCAGTCTCTGGTAAATCAATCAACATCATTGCATTTTTAGAATACGAAACAGTTTCAGGAGATTCAACTGGTGTTGGCCTCAGCTTGGAAAAACACGCTCCATTGACTGTTCTGACATAATTCCTCTCCTCAGAATCTATGGGCAGTCTTCTTAATGCTAAATTGTCGAAATTTAATGTTTCTAAAGTTGTCATTTTTACGAAGCAACGATATACACAACTGCGTATTTTACGGTATAAGCATGATTTTAAATACCTATCAATATGTTCACTTTTAAGGCATCGAAAGCACAAACTCATATATCAACCAAAGTATTTATGTGAAAAGACTTATGAAATAGACTTTTAAGTAATATAATGAATATCATAAGGTAGATACTTTCCTTAACTACACGCCTACGTGATCAGCAAAACAGTAAACAATATTTATCAATTTTTGTTGCCACTGATTAGTTTTAGAACAATTTCAATACGATGGCCAGATTGGTAGTTGATGGTCTAATGGTTGCTCTTTTGAGAGTGGTTTTTTTGCCTCTCAGATACTACAAAAATTGGAATGAATGTCACCTAGAGTAGGGGTTCTCAATGAGGGGTACGCGGTAAAATTTCTTGAGGTACTCCGTGAGAGCTCAAAAGTCGCTAGATCTAATAACAAAGTAAAAATAACCATTGTTATATTATAACTATAGTTTTATCTATCTATGCAAGGGGTACGCCAGTTACATACACGTTTCCAGGAGATACGTGAAGCATAAAACGTTGAGAAACACTGGCCTAGAGGACCACATTCTACATCTACTAGAAACTAAACCTACATAAGTTACGTTTGCATGCAACACATAAGATAAAAAAAACGTAGAAATTATTTCTGGCGGGAATTAGCTTAGTAAGTAGTATCCATGTTAATGCACCACATAGGGCTCTCATAAATGCTCACAAGGTGATAATACCATATGGAACCAATCGCAAGAATTACCTTGTGATAATTTTTCCTATTAACCAGCCATTATTAGGTTTTTTTAATTTTAAAATTATTTTCATTTATTTTAATTGCAAATAATTAACAATGAAAGCCAATTTCCTATTAACCAGCCCTTATTAGGACTGGTTAATAATTGATACCCTTCCTCACAAGGTGATAATACCTTACTCAGAGCTCAAACCCAAGTCCCTTGGATCAGTAGCAAAACACACTAGGAAAAACTAATTTCGAAGCTCTACACTTCTAAAATACGTATGGATAGAAAATGTTGCTGAGATGAATTAAAGATCACAATCAAATCTATCTAAATCTCTATTTTTAAAAATATTCATTCAATATTTTAAGAGTTATGGATTTACCAGAGACAGCATTCCCATTCCCGTAGCACTGTCCGCCATGAAGAGTAGAAGTAGGAGCATCGCCCCGACAAAGGGGGGAGGGGCCTGGGGGCCCGGGATTAGGGGGTGTCCAGCGTGGCGGGTCGGCCAGCTAAGTGAGATGAACAGAAGACAAAAAGTAACTTTATAAAATATTGACTTTTGTTTTGTCCATCCAACTAAAATTAATTTTTTTATAAGGTACATTACATTTTCCTCTCATTATACCGAGTGGAATGCAACCTTAATTTCTCGAAAACCGAAAAACTTCTATAGAACCTGAACAAGATTTCAGAATTTCCGTAGTTTACCCAGTATTGGATTTTATTATCAATGATTTAAGACAATATTTGAAGCAGCAGATACCATATGTGAATTACTCTCACCCATTTTGAACTTCCAGAACTTAGACGATGGTCAACTTACCGCAAAAGCAGCAAAACTAGTAAATACATATGAGGAAGATCTGTCAGAAGATTTACTGCACGAAATCCCTTACCTTAAAAGTATTCACAAGACAGTTTTCGGCAGTGAAAGAAGCCCGATTATTCTGAACGCAATTTACAACAAAAAACTGCAAGGTACATTTGCCAATAATCTGCCTCGCCATTAAACTGTTTTGTACAGTACCAGTTACTGTTTCTTCAGCTGAAAGATCAGTCAATAGACTGGCAGATTCAATGAAAACATGGCAAAGAAGAACAACTAGTCAAGAGCTACTTAATTATCTAGCAATTTTGTGCATCGGAAATGATTTAGCTAAGCAAGTTGATTTTACTGAAGTTATTGAAAAATTTGCGACAACCAAAGATAGAAAATATACTTTGAGATAATTTTTGATATTATTGTAAGTTTTATTATGTAAATCCATATAGTTTTTTAATAAATATAAATATTACTTTTGTGTCATCATTTAAACTGATTATTTTATCCTAAATCCTGTAAAGGAGCATGCTGCCCTTAACTTTAGCGGTAGGTAGGGGGGGTCCGCCGCCAAAGATCCTGACCTGGGGTCTCGCTTCAGGATTTGGGGCCCTGAGTAAGACCCATTGAAGGAAAAATAAGAGACGCCCTAAGCAAGGTGCAAGGTGTAAGATCATGGTGAAATTAGCCTCCAATGAGGGGCTCCCTCCTCCTGTTGTGACTGGTAATACCAGCCACAAAAGGAGGACGATAAAGCAGAGGCAGAAGATTCTACCTCTCTGTTATCTCACGATTCTATTAACTATACTAATCTCGTTAACCTAGTAGAAAGAAAATAAAGCACATTAGACCTTGCAGAAGAGGCCAATGTTCTGAAAGAAGCCAGTTCGAAGTTGCATGCGCGTTCTCTGCAGCTTCTTGTTCTGGTGGGTACCAAGAAAAGAGGTAATGGAATAATCAATGGTTCCGATAGAATGAGCTTCATGCTTTCGGAACCATTGATTATTCCATTACCTCCCCTCTAAGCTTCTCTTGCATCAGCATTGTAGTGGGAGCAGTTGCGGAGTCCATGAGATCCGGTCTCTGGTGTGCTGCATGTGGTACAGTTAGTACTGTAGGCTCTACCGAGAGTGTGAAGCATAGGAGTTGATGTAAATCACACCAACTCGGAGACGATGGTGGAGGGTCTCCTCAGATCTATGGAAGTTTCCGAGATTAGGAACAGCGAGAGAAGAGTCTACCAGGTCCCTCTGCCACTGGGCGAGACGATACTGACTCATCAGCTGTGAGATAAAAGTCTTGCAGTCACTGAGAGAAAGAGGGTAATTGGTAACGTACCTCTGGCTCTCAAGCGCCTCTTTTGCAGTCCAATCTGCAAGCTCATTGCCAGGTATCCGTACATGTGAAGGGAACCACTGGAAGTGCATCATTATACTGGCAGAAGTGAACTTGAAGCATATCTCCATGATCTTCTAAATAAGGAAGGGGTTGCAACTCTAGTCTCTCTTCTGGAGAGCTTGCAATGTTGACTAAATGCACCCTAAGCACTTACACATGATTCACGACTTGCATTTTGAAGCACGTAAAACATCTCGAGTGAGATGTGTTACTGCTATTCTTTCTCTCTAGTTTTTCATAAAATCCCTGAATGTTCAGGGTTTGGAAACATTCACAAATCTTTTAAAAAGTTGCCAAGAATTATTTTTCACCACTAAGCTTCAAAAATATACTAAAGTATCATTTCATATATTGTACAAAACGTTATCAAAAGATAATTTGTATCACAGAAATTAGAGTTAAGATTTTAACACAAAGCAATTTATTTAAAAATGCAACCATTCTGGAAACTACTTCCCAGCACACAACTTTTTCAAGGAGTAAATTTACATACTATTTCTTTGTTTTTGTCAATGAACTGATGGTATTTTTGGATATTAATAAATCTTTCCGAATCATTCTGTTCATTTTTTCATACTATACTGTTGAAATTTTCTTTCTAAAAATAAATTTATATTTAGCTAATGCTGAATTCTAATTGGCTAATAAGTGTATTGATTTATTAAATATCACCTAACATCTTTTTTTAACTATTTTACGTTTTAAATATAAAAAAGCCTGAATTAACTTTATACTAAAGAGTTCTATATATACTAGAGGTAGATCTGACAACCGTACCATGGACAATGGAGCAGAAACAAATTAGGTAGTAAGGATGCTTGTAATGTATTTTTAACATAGTTAAAGCGTAATTTCTAAAGTTATTATGAGACATGGTACAGACATATCCAGTTGTAGGATATAAAAATCATTATAGCAAGGATTAATTTCTAAATTTCTTCAAGTAAATTTATTTAAACTCTTTTAACTCAAATTAATTTGTAGTTCTTGATTAGTGTTGATCAAAAGTAAACACACATATTACCTGTAGTTTTGTTTAAAATTACAATTATATGTCAGAAAAAAATCCTAAACTGTATTAATGAATACGTTTATAGATTTCCTATTAAGCAGCCATTATTAGGGCAATGATTAATAAATATAAAACGTGTGCAGGAAGGAGAAAAAGTTTTGGATACCAACAAAATACAGTGTCAATTTGTTTGCTATACAGTAGTATAAGGTCTGTGAGGAAGGCAAAACCTCAGCAGAAAGACAACACAAACTTCCATACCTTACCCAGGGCTCAAACCCAAGTCCTTTATATCAGTAGCAAAACACACCAGGTAAAATAAATTTCGAAGTTGTACAGCTTCTAAAATAGTTGAGTATGGAAAATGTTATTCAGATGAAGTAAACATCTCAATAAAACTAAATTTATATTTTCAAATACATTCATTCAATATTTTAAGAATAATGGATTTAACAATAGTAGAGCCACACTGAATTAACCACATAATTCCGGAACCATAATTGTTTAAATTTTGAACTAACATAGGTGAAAAATGAGATTTTTATAAATTTTATTGAGATCTTTAATTTGTCTTCAAAAGCAATTTTCAGTACAAATTATATTTCAGAAGTTCTAAATTATTTTACTGATATAACATTGAAATACGTAATGAACAAAATTCCCATTGACATGGGGATATTTTAGCTAGCAGATCTTAGAAATGTTGTGAAATTTTGGATGCCATGGATCCTTTGAGGTCAAAGGACAAATTTCGGTGAACTGGTGATGGAGAGCTAAAAATTAGTGACTATTTCAGGCAGTAGAACTCAGAAATGAGGAACATATTTTAGATCCGGTGTGCAATCAAGATGAAATAGGGGTTGGAGTGAAAGTCTTGAAATACAGAAATGTCGAAGGCACCAATAGATTTCTAGTAGCAACATATTTTCTAACTAGTGGATTTTATTGCTATATGTATAGACTTCTATGATTGTGACTCTCCTAGAATTTGAATATTTATATATATATATTCACAGAAAATCACAATCAACATAACGCTATCATTTTAGATTTAAAATTAAAAAAATTATAATCTAAATAAAGACAACGATGTCTTCAACTTTAATGATTAAATCATCTTTGAATTTTGTTTCCATGTGATCATCTACACTTGAAAAGTGTTTAAATGAAATCTAAATCATCAGAAACAAATAAAAAACATTGAAATTTGCTTAAATAACAGAGATAACAAGGAAAATAGGACTATAGACATACTCAATGACTACACTTTCTACGTCACAAACTCTCAGTGGAGTTCAAAAGTAGGGACTGAGCAGTCTAGTGAAGGGGAATGAAGTCATCGTCATATTCTTGACACTATAATGTGCATTATTAAGATTACCAATTAATTAAAATGATTATTAGGAACAACCAAATTCTTATAGACATATTTTTACGTAATATCATGATAGCTCACAAGGATGTACAGTCAATATAAAAGAATACCCATATTTTTAGTGCTATATTTTATTGAATAATCAAGTAAAAATCATAATTTTGTGTAAAAAATGTCAAGAATTTTTCAAAGTTTCGTTTTGTGTTCAGCAGACTTCAAGATATAGCACCAATCCATGATATGTTCAATTTCCGTTCATACTCACCACAGCATGTCTGGTCAATACTTAAAACAGCTTCAATAATTTTGTTCCTTAAATCAGGCTCTCCCAACCCACGTGTTGTTGTAAAACAACTTGCGGCTCAAAAAACAAATAATGAATATAATGAATCTGACTCATTTCATCCAATTTCAAGACCAATCGTTTTTAGGTACATACTAGACGATTTTAACAATTCATAGTACTCATTAAAATGTATACTTTTGTTTTTAAATTAATGTATTTTCTTAAAAAGGATAGTTTTAAAGGATAGTTTTTTTTTCGATTCATTCCTTGTCAAAAAGTCATGTTTTCGATTTTAAGTAGATAATTTTCCCTGCGGCTCTGTAAAAATATATTGTGTTTTCCTATAAGCTCTTTTGCTAAGTTTTGGTTGGACGCTGTAATGGTTGATTTGCTTAAAAGGTTGAGTTGTTACACTTATTTTGGGGTTAATGCTGTAGATAGCGAATTTTGTCAGAGTAAACAATGATTTTAAAATCCCTTAAAAAAGTAAATTGTTGTCAAGTCGGACTTCTGGGGTTCATCTATAATTGGCCCTATCAATCCATGTCTTGAATTCTACTAATCTGGTGGACCAGGATTGGTAGAGGTGGAACGTAAGGTTGGTCCACCTCTACCAATCCGAAGATTTTGCGAATTTGACATTTAAGATATTAGTGCGATACTATATGTACCATAACATGGAAAATTGGAGTGTTTAGTGACATTTTAAACACACAGTTCCTTTTGCTTAATTATTTAATCGTAGCCGAGTGGTTAGCGCGCTTGGCTACTGATCAACGGGACCTGGGTTCGAGCCCCGGGTAAGGCATGGATGTTCGTGTTGTTTTCTGCTGAGGTCCTGCCATCCTCTCAGATCTTCTACTGTGGCATATAAACTGACAGGCTCCTGTCAGACCTCTGTGGCAAGCAGCTGCTTGAGGGGGTATTTATTTATTTTTTTATAGATCGTTACATCATAAAATGAAGTACTAGGTACAATAGTACCCATAACCTTTTCATCTGGAAATATGCCTAATTGGCATCAGTTTGAAAAAACAAACAAAAGTAAACCACACCATGGTGGACCCCAAAGGGCAAAATAACATAAAACGAAAGAATTGTAATGATGCACAAGAGACCTAAAATGGATAACTTTCTTTAGCGAAAGCCATCATCTTAGGCCTCTTGTATCTGTTAAGGACTTCATGATCGTAGTCCAGAAGGCAGGATATAATCTCGTGCGGGTTTCTCTGCATTGACTCGTAGAAACCTCGCGAGACAAACTTAAGATATATGTAAATATGATCAATGCTCAGATCTTTATGCAATTATCTATTGGTTACAAACCAGGGGCATTGACCACACATCGCAGGATTTTATTCTGCAAGACCTGTATCTTGTGAATGTTCGTGGGAGTTGTGTTCGCCCAAATTGGGGAAGCATATGATATCATAGGTCGAATGACCATGTGATAAATTAGTAATTTATTATCAATGGATAATACCTTAATTATTTAATAAAATATGACACTTTAAAAACGAATATTCTTTTATAATATAAGTGGTAAGCGAACAATATGAATGTTTTATTCAACCATCACAAAAACAATGCTTTTGTCATACCTTCCCTAATTTGTACTAGGTATCGACAATCGTCAACTAGGCGAATTTAGTACGGTTACTATACACTGTCTCCAGTGTCTAGTTACCAAGCATATTTGGCTCTACACTGGAAACCCGTGAAGAATTAGGTTCATAAATTAATCTTCACGAGGCTCCAGAGTAGGGAGCAATTCAGTTTATACAATTCAATGGGATAGGAATCCCCTACTTTAAACTTATTACTCTCAACAAAACACATTCTCAGATTCTGAAATGATTTGAGTTGTGATTAATAATGGATCGGTCAATTTATTCAATGATGGACAGAGAGTTCTGGTTATCTGAACGATCCACTATAGTAAGCAAAGGTGTCATATCAAGATGCCCACTTTACCCAGTGAACTGTCAAAATGATATCAATATTTCTCTTCTATAATCCACTAATTAAGACCTAAATAGTGATCAGAGAATGAAGATTTTTCTTTCCATTTACTGTCTACTCGATAAACAAAAACATCAGTAATTGGAAACAAGCATATAAAAATAACTCTCCTGAATTAACGTTTATTCTCAATACATCACTTTATGAGGTTACAGAAGTGACACTGAGTGCACGGCCTAATTTCTTTACACAGCCAGAATCTCCAGAAAATATCCAGAAGATATTTAATATGATAAAATATTATCCATTGGTCATCTTAGATATTTTCTCTATATATTCTGGAAATTGAGGTATGGGTTTTGAGTCTGAGACAATACAGCAAGGATAAAACATGGAACTAGGGTATATGAAACTAACTCCTGACTAGGCGAATGGGATATTGACTCTGCCTATCTTATTTCGTAAAGTGGGACAAGATTACTAATGACATTTAGTGCAGATGTTCACTAACCAGAATTTGCAGTTAAAAGCCAAAAGTTCCTTTGTAATTCCTTACACAATCACAGTGATATGATTAACAGTTCCAGTAGTAAATACGGTACATGCAGCAGATGACATCACACTGATGACCGATCTCTCTGGCTGCTGATAGGAGAAATGAACTAAAGCGTGGAAGGTGGGATTGTTAGAAATTCTGTAGTGAGGATGCCATTGCATCTTTAGGTTGCCTAAAAAAAGCTTCCATTGGTATAGTTTATCTTAGGCATCAAAGAGAAATATACTGAAGCATGCAATAATAAGCAATGAAAGATAAATACACTTGAAACATGCAATAATATATAGATGGTCCAAGAATTGCTTTTCTAGCCTTATTTGGGGGTGATGTAGATTTTATATATTAGCTCGTGATAGTCTTCCTATGGGAGCTAATTATTTCTCGGCAACTAATCCAAAGGTTCTGTAGACTAACTTGAATTGCTATTTCGTTACTGAGATATCACTATAAGTGCTCCAACCAAAACGTTCGACCTTTCTCGTCCAAAAACCTTTAACAAAAAGACACATCATGATGTGGTGGACTCTGTTCGAACAGAAATCGTTGTTCCGTGCGTTCTTCCTCTTCAGATTCCACAACGAATCTTTCGAAAAAGCATTCAGCTCGCTAACATGACTCCATTGTGCATGTTAATCATTATGAATGTTTCTCATAACTCTCTCTGCAAGAGGCAGCCTTGCCCTATCGTTTTTCCCTAAGCAATTGGATGGGAATGGGTGCTCCATGATACCCACGGGACTTAGAGTTACAGGGCTGTAAATTTAGCTGATTACTGACTGTCATGTTGCTCCTTTATTTGAGTTCAATTTTATGACATTTAGGACTAAATATGTAATCTCTGCTACATAAAATAAGATGTCCCTAGTTGAAGAATGGCCTGACGTTCTGTCATTTGAGTTTTACTTGACTCCTGGTCTTTATTGTTTTGCTGCATTTTGATGAAGCCAAAATATATTTGTATCCTATGACTTCTGATGCTACTACTGTTGTTGTTCTTTTTAATGGCTTTCGTGGTTCTCTTGTTGGACATGTTTTCGTCATCTAAGTTGTCATCGTCGATGGTTGGTGATCTCTGAGAAGATGTATGGTGATCTCTAGATGTCTAGAACGTTTCAATCATTTTGCTTCATATTTGTAATTTGTATCCATTAAAAGAAGGATTACAATACTTCATGGAGGTTGGTTGAAATGAGAATGTATCAGATTAACACAGTACGTACATATATTCTTTTAACATATGGGAATTTCTTAGTATGTTATGGACATTTAAATATTTTTTATGTGGATATGTACAGTCGCTCAAAAAAGTATCCGAACGCTACGGTCGATTTCAGAATTTAGAAAAAATATCTGGCAACTTTTTTTCAGAAATTAGTGATCTGGCAATCTTCGTGTCACGTGACACGAAGGTTGCCAGATCACTAATTTTCACAGATTTGTGGCAATGATAATGTCACAGATTTAATTCCCCCATTAGTCCCACGAGGATTTCAAAAACGATTACAATTACAGTGTCAATATTTTAATTAATTTATCTGACAGTTGACGCGAAGGTTGCCAGATCACTAATTTCTAAAAAAAACGTTGCCAGATATTTTTTCTGAATTCTGAAATCGACCCTAGCGTTCGGATACTTTTTTGAGCGACTGTATATGCCCATATCTAGAAAAAAAAATCGAGGGGGGGGCAAGAAACATAATCAAGCCGGACAATGTAAAAAGGGAGGACCAAGAGACTTGATTTCCCCCTTCGTTTTACAGGTTTTCAAACATTTCTTGAAAAATGCATGGAATATAAATAAGTTTAATAATTTTTACCTCTATTAACCTTACTAGCATTCTGCAAGGGGGAGGGGGGAAAGGGTCCCTTGCCCCCCTCCCTAGATTCGGCTCTGTATATATATAAAGTATTTCTTTTTCTCCGTTCTAGTGGAATTAAAAAAATGCTATTTGTGAAAAATATGGCCAATATATAGGTTTACTATTTTTTCTATCCGTTGCGATTATAAATTTATATTTATTTTTAACTGACTTATTAGTTGGAAATTATCACTTAAACAGCTGTCTTTTTTAATTTATAATATTTTATTTATAATATTAACTTGTTATATATATGTGTGTATTTCATTACATATATTAATATATTATACGATGAAATGTAAAAAAGTGATATGGCAATACAATGAATTATAAAAATATTAACAGAAAAAAAAACTATTATGAGGGAGTGGGGTGGAGGCTGCTATCGGACCCGGAGGCCTTTGAAAGTCAAAAGACACACTGAACTAAGCATTGATGACGATAAATCTTTTTAAAATAGGTGATTAGTATTCTACTGTAAATCAAATGTTCACTACATTGTTATATTTTCATATGTAAATGTCCTTTTTGGCAAAATAACGAAAGTTTAGGATTGAAGATTTTCTGAAGTAAGAAGTGGTCGACTATTGGTTGTATTAGTTGAATCAGCTAGTCAAGTATAATGAGCCACTCAGAATTGGAGACTTACTTCATGCAGTTCATTGCTATTGTATTTCAACGCATGCGCATTTGTGTAATCGCCATAATAGATAACGTTAAGATTCCGAAGCAGTGGCCTTAATGCATAAATTAGTATTGTATAAAGCAGAAAATGTAGAGCTGATGCGCAGTGAATGCTGTGATTGTTTGCATAACAGGGCATAATGATCACAAAAAGAATAGAAAAATATGTTTTTAAGATAATACAAATAACGAATACTAAATTTCAAATTCATTTATTATTTCTTGTGATTATTTTTTGGTATGGCAATGCCCCAGGTGGCATAATGGACGAGAAGCCCGTAATAAAAGCATTTAATAAGAAAGTTGCTTCATCAAACATCCAAAGATCTTTAAGTTTCTTAAGTTTACTTAAGCAACACGAAACAAATTAAATTTCCGCTGCGTTTCCCTATCTCTTTTGTGTTATGGAAATTGCTTATTGAATTTATAGTCAATAAACAGATGCTTTTCAATGTGGGAAAATATTCAGACAAAGATTTGTGGCAATGATAATGTCACAGATTTAATTCCTCCATTAGTCCCACGAGGCTTTCAAAAACGATTACAATTACAGTGTCAATATTTTAATTAATTTATCTGACAGTTGTCGAGGTAAGCTTCAAATTTCTTCGCCCTTATTACGTTTGACACGTTTGCTATCCGTCTTCTGCAGTTGCAGGAGAATAGCGTCGCTAATTAAACTTTTGATTAGGAAAAACAAACACCGTAATCAACCAGGAGGATTTGCATAAACTTATTTAGATCCCTTACACGTGCGTTTCAGTAGTTTTATTGCATTTTGTAAGCGACACCTAAATACAGCGGATAAACATATCTTTGTAATGTTTCCTTGCGAAAACAGCAAATATTTGATGACACTGATGAATTATATTTGCCGCAATTTGATAAGCAACTTGACCTCTTTAAGGGTATTTTTTTTTAAATGAAGAAAATTGTGAAGAAAGGAAAACAGAAACAGTTACCATTACCAATAATACTGGAATATCTCATGTTGATCAAAAGATGTAATTGGCTGTTGACGAGATAATAATTTCTGAAACATCGAAAATCCCCCCACAAGTATTTCGATTCAATTACTAAACAACCAATAAATGAACAGCAGATAAATAACTAGAAATATTACCCATTCTTGGGACTTTTAGGGAGACCTCGTTGCAAGGGTCTATATTTTAGGTATATTGTATCTGGCAGTGGTGGGGAGAGGGTCTTAGGAAAGAGTTGGACTTCTTAGGGGTCTCCAGAAAGAATGAGAATTCGTAGGGAGCCTGTGGTACCACTTCTCTAACCTATACCTCCATGGTAGAAGATAGACACTCACCTGTGGTACCACTTCTCTAACCTATACCTCCATGGTAGAAGATAGACACTCACCTGTTATTGGAGACATACTCCTAATTGTGCATCAATCATGGACGGATTGAAGATGCTAGGGGCCCTGGTATGATTGAAAATTAAAATCATCAGGAATACTTGGACCATAATGATTCATTTTTTTTCGTTTGCCAATATACCCGTTGATTCATGAAATCACACCCACAAGCTTCGAACATCCCTTATGTTTGTACAAATAAGTTAAGGAAGCAAAATGTAGGGGGACATAAATTGGGATTTATAATCAAAACGCCGACTTTTGATTGAGATAAAAGAAAACGGGATTAACCGTAAGCGGAATTAATAATTTATGGAATTGAGGCTGGATTGTTTTTGTCTCTGAGTTGCCATTTGTACCATAAAAAGGAGATCCACTGGATAGCTGTTGGAAGGCTGATGCAAGCTTTCGTCAAGGCGTTCCAGCGCGTTCTTTAATGTACAAAGGATATGACTCTTTTGTGTCAAAGGCAGGCCGACTCATGCAAGGTATTGGGGCGGGAGTAGCTCAGTCGGTAGCGCACCAGGCTCCTAATCTTGTGTTCCCAGGCTCCCACCTGGGCCAGCGTTGAGATTTATCCCAGCAAAACTCCCTGCTCTCAGTCATAGGAGACACCGATGGACTTAGAGAGGTCGCCATCCGTCGGATGGGATGTAACGCCGTGGTACCGTGTGCAGAGAGCCATACCCGGTGAAAGTTAAACACGCTGGATGGCTTTGATGGGAGGTTACTATCTGTCTCCTAACAGCTTCAAGTGGGTTTCCTCCTGCCAATCTGAGTCGTAGGGGTCCTTGTGAACTGGCTATTTAGACAACTGTGTTAAAAGAAAGTGAACCTCAGAGGTAAAACAACCCAGTTGAGGCAAGGTATGTTTGCGATCCGATGAGAAGTCCACTTTTGGCGCTACATTTTAGAATTTTACTGGAGTCGGGTTGTTGAAGGGCGCCTCTTTGAAGAAGGCTCTCCGATGTGGTGCTCACCTCGCTTACCGGCTTGAGACGGACGTGATAAAGGGACACGGCTTAGTATCCCATCCGAGAGACGACGACCTCCTCAAACCTTTCGATGTCCCATTTCCCACCAATGACAGAACGAGGTGGTGACTCAAATCAGGGAACATGGAATTACAATCCTGCATGTTACCAATTAGCATTCCAATTAGATGTTTCGTAATCAGTTTAGGCGTTAAAGCGGTTTCCCCAAGCAATTTCCAAGATTAGTACTAAAAAGATGCAAGAATAGTTCATGTTTTCAAAGCTCTCGGGTGATATTGAATTTCACACCTTAATGTGTCGGAGAAAAAAAATTCAGAAGAAAAAATTTTTTACATTTGTACGGATTAAACGATAAAATGTCTTTCATGAAAAAAAAAGATAATTGAATCAGAGCATCTTTAAGAAATGTTTTTCAGTCCCTGTTCCAATATTATTTTCGCTCCTAAGTAGTGGTGGATTTATTTCAAATGTTCATATAAATCTCCAGGAATGAAGACGGAAATCAATTTCATTCTTGTCTAATGTGTTTTTATCCCTTCATTTTGTATGTAAAATTCTCAGAGTACAAAGTTTAAATGGCGAATGTTTGAAAAGATCAAAGGCATTCGTATAAACAGTATTACAAAAGCAGTCTTGCTGCTTTTTTTACTTGTTTTTTTAAACCCAAGTAATTCTTTTGTGTGAACAGAAATTGCATTTTTTTTATTTAAGAAAAAAGCCCAATATATTTGCTTTCTCGTAATTGAACATGTGTCGAATTATTATCTTAGACGGTAATGCAATTTAATACTTAAAAGATTTGCTGTATTTGATCAAATTTTTACTTCCGCTCTTAAAATACAAATGCGTTTTTTTAACAAAAGATTCTACTTCATATGCTAATTTCGTATTAAGACGTTAATGTGCGATTGAAATACGAACGTTTATTGAATGTTTAATCTTTATTCAATTGAGTGAAATATGCAGCGAAACATAAAGTATAGTTTGCTCTATCTACTTAACAAACTAAAATTTGAATATATTTCTTTCAGAGATATTTCTGCTTTTGGATAAGAAGCTGAGTTGTTTTGCCTCTGAATGACACTTTTGTACGCACCATGGATTAAATAACCAGGTCACAAGGACCCCAAGGGCTCAGAGAATGTTGGGGAAGGGGATCCACTGGACAGCTATTAGACGACAGAAGAAGCTTCCCGTCAATGCCATCCAGCGTGTTCTTTAACGTGCAAGTAGGCTTAACTGTTAAGAGGGTAGAGATCTCCTGCGCACAGAAAAACAGCTTAATGTTCCATCCGAAGAACTGCGGCCTTTCCAAGCCCATCTGACTCCCCGCCCTGCCCACGGTCAGTAGGGGACACCGATTGGTTTGGAAAGGTCGCCGTCCATTGGATGGAACTTTAAGCCGTGGCACCGTGTATGGGAGAGCCATACCCTGTACACGTTAAAAAATACGCTGGATGGCCTTGACGGGAGTCTATTATCTATCTCCCAACAGCTGTTCCAGTGGGTCTCCTCTCTCCCAACCTTCCCTGATCCTTCGGAATCCTTGTGACCTGGCGATTTAGCCCATGATGTGCAAAAAAGTGCCGCTCAGAGGTAAAACAACCCAACCCAACCAAGCCCATCTGTGTCTTCTTTCTCACTGAAGGCAGGGTGGGAAAGAGCGTAGAGAAATCTGAAAGCTGGCACAATTGGGACTCGGACCTGAGAATTGCAGATTACGAGCCTGGCGAGTTACTGACTGAAACAACTCGTGTCCGGGAAGGGAATCTACTGAATAGCTGTTAGGAAACAGATGGAAGCACGCAGGAATGCACCTGGGATTTAGTTTGAGGGGGAGAGGGGGGGTGAGAATAAGACTTGAGGAGAGTTTCCCAGTTACTAAAATATTCCACCGGACAGGAAAGGATATTAAATATTATGACCAATCGGTCATAATATTTAATATCCTTTCCTGTCCATTAACCAATCGGTTTTTCTGTGCGCAGGAGATCTTCTTCTGTCGTCTAATAGCTGTAACCACCGGACAGGAAAGGATACTAAAATATTCCACCGGACAGGAATAATATTCTATGAAGAATAAAATTTATAGTTATTTTAGAATATAATATTTTTACTGAAGCCCTTGTCCCGAGTCGACAGATCCATACCCGATGCACGTTAAAGAATACGCTGGATGGCCTTGACGGAAGACTACCATCTGTCTTCCTAATAGCTGTTCAATGGGTCTCCTCCTCCCAACCTTCCCTGATCCTTCGGGATTCTTATGACCTGGCCATTTAGCCCATTGTGCGCAAAAGTACCGCTCAGAGGTAGAAAAACCCAATCCAACTTTAACTGCGTCCTTCGTCAGCAGTTTCAGAACACTGAGCTTTGTTATTTCCAAGCAGACAGATTTATCTTAGCACAAGCAATTATCATGGCCCAATTTCCATTCACTCGATTAACGAAGCACGTTGCCTTTGCGATGCGCGTGTTTGCTTGACTTATTAAAATAAGGACATAATCGTACTATTAACTCGAAGACGTCCCTTCAGAGTTCAGAAGATATGCGAGACGCAAATCCCTGCGGTGCTTGGACCGAGTTCTTCGTCGGTTTCAATAACGGGCGAATGATTCAATTGGGGATATAATTTTGATAATAACGCGCTGATTAATTTTTGAGCTCTGACGTTTTCTCCGAGTCGTATCTTTGTTTTGCTTTCCACAGCTGCGATGTTTGCTTTGATTCCAGCTTTCGTCGTATATTACGAAGCGGACTAAAGTCGACAGTCAGAATAGTGCCATTAACAATCAGTCTTGGAATTCAAGGAGTATTCGGGAGAGTTATCCCCAAATGGTTTAAGAGGACAGAGTACGTTTTCATGTGCTGATTAATCAGTACCGTACTTAAAATTTCTTTAAGTCGGTGGTGGTTGTCCAGGGTATCTATTGCAATGATTTAGGTGGGAGAACGTGGTTAGGAGGGGAGAGTTGGGTTGTTTTACCTCTGAGTTGCACTTTTTTGCACACAATGGCAGGTCACAAGGGCCTCGAGGACTCAAAGCAGGTTGGGGAAGGAGACCCATTGGACAGGGGCGTGGTTGGCTCAGTCGGTAGCGTGCCAGGATCGTAATCTGTAGTTCCCAGGATCGAGTCCCAGCTGGGTCAACGTTGAGATTTATTTCCGCAAAATTCCCCGCCGTGCCCACGGTCATTAGGGGACACTGATGGGCTTGGAAAGGCCGCCATCCGTCGGATGGGACGTTAAGCCGTGTCCCCTTGTGCGGGAGAGCCATACTCTGTGCACGTTAAAGAACACACTGGATGGCCTTGACGGGAAGCTACCATCTGTCTCCCAACAGCTGTTCCAGTGGGTCCCCTCCCCCAACCTTCTCTGAGCCTTGTGACCTGGCCATTTAGCCCGTGGTGTGCAAAAAAGTGCCGCTCAGAATTAAAACAACCCAACCCTTCTAAGCTTTGAGACATTGGGGTCTTAGTGACCTGAACATTTAGCCACTGTGTGCACTCAGAAAAGTCCAACTCTTTCACAGAGCTGATGGTTTAATTTATGATAGCAAAATAATCAAATTGACATTTCAGAGTTTCCCAGTTGGTCTATTTTTGAGAGTGTTTCCTACCTGACATCTATCCGTTTCTACAAACCTAATAAAATGAAATATTTGAATTTACTACATTGCCTTTGTTTTTTAAACTCTTCTAACTTTCCAATACAGCTTGTTTCAAGATTTTATTTATCTTTGGTGTTCTAAGTGCCATACGACAGTAATGGGATAGTTTCATTACTTCCACCTCCATTCATTTCTAAGGCTCTGGTATTTAGGGGATTATTTGCCGGGAGATCTCAAGGTTCACATTCCCGACAAAGTAAATACTTGGCCGACCCGAACAACACTGCACTTGGACACTTTTAATTACTTTCCAGCTCTCTATCTTAGTAATGAAGTAACCAAGAGCTGCAGAAACAAATTCCCCACACAAGGCCAGAGTACGACTTTTATATGTTGAGGGATTTAGTTGCGAAGAATGTTTATACTAAGCATCTTTGTTAATGTATCCTCTGGTCCCTGAGCATGCAATGCAACCAAAGTTTTTTTCTTGTCTAAGTCAATGCTACCTGTGTGTGATGTGTAGGACTTCCCATGTGTAAATAGTTATCTCCTACCAGAGCGACATCGTGGGCTGTAAAATCGTACAGAACATTATTAGGTGAAGACTAGAGGATTTAGTAAGGGTTTCAGAGAATGAGAATTTTTTTCTCAATTAATTAGCTTTAAAGCCATAACTGTTTCTGGTTGTGTGATAGGAACATGGAGAGGGAGACGTTCTCTTCGAAGGCCATGTGCTGAGGATGATAAAAAAAAACAGTCCAGCTGATTCTCCTCTTTTCTTGGTATTTCAGCTTTTGCCTAACGCGTAAGTAGGATTCTTTTTGGGTTGAATAGCCTGACGAAAAATTACGATTCGCAGTTTTCGAATCTTCCGACAGTTTAATTCCCATCGTTGGTGGACGCTAAAGTTTGGAAATGTAAAAATTTTAAAGGAATATTGTAAGCGATCTATTTACGCTAAAATTCTGAAATTTGAGTGATATAGTTTTCAAGAGGTTTACATTAATAGCGACTAACTTTTACAGCTAATATTAAACTACTAACTTTTCAACTAACTTTTCCAGCATATGACGTCACGTCTGTCTTTTTCAGCTCGTTTTCAAAAACGAAAAGTACTGCTCTTGTGAGTTTCCCACTTATGTGTCCGTCAGCAGACATTAAATGCTTTTTTACTTTTAAGAAATTAACGAAAGATACATTTTGGTTTGAATAGGTATTAATTAATAAGATGTCACTATTAGTATTTTCTTAATCTCTCAATAATTTGAATTTTCACCTTTAGAAAACGTTGAATTTCGAAAATGTGAAACCTTAAATGAATAATGTAAATTGCTTATTCACGCGGGAGTCAAAAGGTTTGTATTAGTAGCACAACTTACACCTTTGCTGAGGTCCTGCCATCCTCTCAGATCTCCTACTGTGGCATATAAACTGACAGGCTCCTGTCAGACCTCTGTGGCAAGCAGCTGCTTGAGGGCGTATTTTTTTTTACACCTTTGCCACATACTGTTAAGAAAAGCGCAACTTTTTAGAATTTTAAATGAAAAATTCTTTCTGGGTCGGATAGGTATAGTAATAACCTCACAGATCTTATTAGAATTTTCCAGAATTTTAATTTCTACCACTAATGTAAAAAAAATTTCCCAGAGTAAAATTCTCAGAGTAAAATACGAAAATAAAGAAGATCTATGAGAAAGACGAAGGCGACAAATTTGTAAAATAAGAAAAATTTTTCGCTTTGAGAACAAGCATTTCTATTCATCAGAGGTGACTGCGTTGGGTTGTTTTACCTCTGAGCAGCACTTTTTTTCACACCATGGGCTAAATGGCCAGGTCACAAGGACCCCGAAGGCTCAGAGACGGTTGGGGGAGGAGACCCACTGGAACAGCTGTTGGGAGACAGATGGTAGCCTCCCGTGAAGGCCATCCAGTGTGTTCTTTAACGTGCACAGAGTATAGCTCTCCCGTACACGGAGCCACTGCTTAACGTCCCATACGACGGACAACGGCCTTTCCAAGGCCATCGGTGTCCCCTACTGACGTGGGCATGGCGAGGAGTTTTGCGGAGATAAATCTCAACACTGGCCCAGCTGGGACTTGAACCTGGTAACTACAGATTACGAGCCTGGCGCACTACCGACTGAGCCACCCCGCCCCTCATCAGAGGTGACTGGACTTTCCAGTTTGTTTTGAGTTTGCAGCGGCGACAATTTTGTTATCATTTGATTAATTGGATATAATTGATATACATTTGATAACTTGGACTATAATAATATTTCAGTTTCACCAGAGATCTCTTCCTTGTGAATCCCTAATTTTAACGTAATATGACTAATATATTAATTATAATGCTTGAGGAAATTGGCAACGGTATATGTAATCTAATACGGTTTGCAATAAAGTTTGTTAACTTCATCAAGTTGGCTTTTCCACGGAAAAACTGTAGCAATATTTTATAAGGAAACGAACGGCCTATCGCCTAATTAGTAATGGACTTCAGTTAATAATGAGATAATCTTCTTAGATTGCGCATAAAGATGCCTTCGCTACATTATTCCTGCCATTTTTTTCCCCGATATTACACAGTTGTCGTTTTATTCGATTAAGTAGAAATGTATTTTGGGCTTTGCTGTACGTGCAGTTGGCAACAGGAATTGCAGAAACAGGAAGTAGATGTTCTTCATGCGGGAATGGAGGAAGTGCACGCTGCCTCACAAGGTTGGTCGCGTTAAGAAGATGGTGGACGAAGTTGAAATAATTGGCGCAGCAAAATGCGGAAGCTCAGCCTTAATGTGTTCATATTTTTCGCGATTGATTGAGTCAGTTTCCTGGTAAGTTAACATTTTGCAAGCATGAAAGTCGAAAGTTTAGTAACTGGGTTATTAAAAATTCAAGATAAAAAGTTTGTGCGCAAAATGTGTATGGATCTGCATTGTTTTATGGCGAATATTGACAGTCTTAGAAGGCTGCTCTGATGTTCACTCTTAATGATTTCAGAACTCTGTGTTTTACGTGATGAAATGATATTATTCATTGTGGATGACTGACTATAGCTGCAACTTCTACTGTTTCGTAGAGGACTATTTAGAATCGTTATATTCAGGCCACCTAATGGATTTTTTTAAGAGTGCTGTGGCCAACAACTTTTTGGAAGAATATTAGGATTGTTCCGAATTTTGTATCGAAGGTTTAATAAGATCCATTGCTCATTACTTTATGATGGGATCAAGTAAGTTTCTGCTTTGAAGATTGTTATCTACAGTAGAGTCTTAGATAAATATCTGGATGTTAATAGATATTTAATATATACAGAAACTCGGAACACTTAAATAGATATAGCCTTCGTGCAAATGATTATAGGCAATATTCTACTAGCTGAAAATAATGGCAAGTCTAGCTTCTCTCGGCGATTTCTACAAGAACCCATAGCATCGTTAAAAATATAAGGAAAAATACTTTTCTGTTGTAGGTAAAAAAAAAAATCACAATTGTGAAAGTTTTTTGGCTGTGGAAGAGGAATTTGTTTTGTGCAATTGTTCAATAGAGTGATGACAAATTATTTTATCTTATACATGAGTTGCTGAAATAATTTGACTTCATGGCTTTGTTTTTGAAGAAGTTTCCTTCAGTTTGGACGATTGTTAATATTACTTCAGTTTTTCTAGTGACCACTAGGGAAAATGAATACAGAAGATGTGGAAGACAAAGTTCCGATAATCGGACGATAAATGCTGTGGTCCTCCTGCCTCGATCGAATCAATATCTTTCTTCATTGGACAGGGTGCTTCCAGGACTTAAACTAGCAAAAGAGAAAATTGAAAGGGAAATCTTGCCCGAAGGTTGGAATTTGACGTTTCACTACGAAGATACTGGTTGCGATTCGGCCCAGGGAGTATGGGCAGCGATCGAAGCATGGATGAAGATACCGGTGAATCTTTTTCTGGGTCCGGTTTGCGATTACCCTGCAGCACCTGTAGCTCGCTTACTGAAGTATTGGAAAACGCCTCTTCTGACTGCTGGAGCCCACGCATACGATTTCGGCAACACAGACAGGACACGGAATGATTCGGAATATCACATGTTGATTCGTACTGGGTGGTGTTTCAAAGGGATGGCTTTCACTCTGCTCGAAACCTTTAAGAAGTTTCACTGGCACAAAATGTTGTTGCTGTACGAACCTCAAGCGAGGGTTGAGGTCATGAAAGACGACTACTGTCTTTTGGCTTTCAGAGCTTTGAAGACAGTGCTCCGGGATACGAAATGTAACGTTCACCATGAGATGCTAGCATCGAACCTAACGGAAGATGACACCAATAAACTGGTTATGGATAAAATCGGAAATGATTTCGGTGGTAGTATCTTTTCACCTTTCTTCTTATTATTGCTTTCTGATCGTGATTTGTTGGTTTGTGTTTGTCAAAACGGCTGTTCCGACGTATCATCCCAACCCATTGACCTATATCGACGAGATCAAATGAAAGAATGCCACCCTGAGAGTTTCACAGACTATAAAAAATGTACTCTCCGTGTTCTCTTTCCACCCGAACAAGGAGTATGTGAAAATAGTTCTTCCATTATACCTTTCGAACGTGAGGGCCCAGAGTAGTGAGTTAGTGTCAAAAATTTGTGATATCAAAACTGTTGTGAGCTACCTCGAGTTGCCCCCCTCCCCCCTTTTAGAGGGGAGAGAAATTTCACGGTGGTCGATTTAAAGAGTAATATTTCAAATTAAAGCTTGTGATGACTATAATGCCGTGAACCATCCGAAATCGTTACACTCCTACTCCCTCTTCAAAAAAAAAGAAGCTAAGGGCGAAGAAGATAAGTTAAAAAAATTTCTTTATCTCTCTGAGAAGCAAAAAAATAAGACATTATACCGATGGTACAATCACTCACTGAATTCGTATTCACTTCAAAGGAAGATAGGCGCCAATTCACACATTCAAGAAAAAGTGCCGCTCCCTATCTTCACTGAAATGAATGCGAATTCAGTGAGTGAGTCCATCATTAGTTTTATTTTTTACTCTTTAGGGTGAGGAAAATTTATAATTTTAAAATTTTTATTTTATTGTACATCATCTTTTCCTTATTTACTGGGACACTTCCTTGTTAAGTTTAAACGACAAACAACATTCAAAGCTCAGTCACTTTGAAAATAAGCCTTTTTAAGGGAAAAAATGTCGCCGGTGATAAAAGTTAATGTCTCATTCAAATCTATTTCTCGATTCTGAAGAATATTCATTTCTTATTTAAAGACGTATTGACGATGCAATGGGGCGGGGGTGGCTCAGTCGGTAGCGCGCCAGGCTCGTAATCTGTAGTTCCCAGGTTCGAGTCCCAGCTGGGTCAGCGTTTGAGATTTATCTCCGCAAAATTCCCCGCCCTGCCCACGGTCAGTAGGGGGACACCGATGGGTTTGGAAAGGCCGCCGTCCGTCGGATAGGACGTTAAGCCGTGGCCCCGTGTGCGGGAGAGCCATACTCTGTGCACGTTAAAGAACACACTGGATGGCCTTGACGGGAGGCTACCATCTGTCTCCCAACAGCTGTTCCAGTGGGTTCCCTCCCCCAACCTTCTTTGAGCCTTCGGGGTCAATGTGACCTGGCCATTTAGCCCATGGTGTGCAAAAAAGTGCCGCTCAGAGGTAAAACAACCCAATCCAAAATTGACGATGCAACATTTAACAGCAGATGCTACTGTTTGCATTCATCTTAAAACACAATTTTCTTCAAAACTGAATCAACAGATAAACTTTATAATTACGTTTATTTTAGTGAACGATGATAACGAAAATAACAGTTATTTGCTTTTTAATTTACTTTTGAGGTAAATTCTTGTGATTGATAAAACGCTGCTGTTAAATGCTTCAGCTTTTAAAATTTTTGAGGAATTAAAAAAATTGTTGAAAATCTAGATTTCGATAAATTTGAGATTTTCGTTTTTATCTCCTGTGACATTTTCCCATATATCTCTTATTTTCAAAGTTAAGGAGATTTGAATGTAGCTTTTCACTCATATAACATGAAAGTGTCTCAAAACGTGTTGTAGGGTAATGCAACATTCGCATTACCCTGCAACACAAGATAATGTACTTGAGCAAAGCATTACGGTTTAAGTCTAACAAGAATTTTTGTGTAATTTCGGATATCTTCGTGAGCCATAGTTAAAAACAAAAAATATACGTGGGTCATAGATGAAGGTAAAATCATAAATGCCCAGAGATGAAGACAAAACTTGTGTAAGCTGGAGGTGAAACAAAGGAAAATAAAAGCATGCTCGGTCAGAGATGAAAGCAAAAACACCACCAGAGGTACAGACAAAAACATTTTCTGTCAGATGTGAAAACAGAAACATACACAAGCTAGAGATGAAGACAAAATACATGCACAAGCCTAGGGGTGAAGACAAAATACATGCACAAGCCTAGGGGTGAAGACAAAATACATGCACAAGCCTAGGGGTGATGACAAAATACATGCACAAGCCTAGGAGTGAAGACAAAATACATGCACAAGCCTAGGGGTGATGACAAAATATATGCACAAGCCTAGGGGTGAAGACAAAATACATGCACAAGCCTAGGGGTGAAGACAAAATACATGCACAAGCCTAGGGGTGATGACAAAATACATGCACAAGCCTAGGGGTGAAGACAAAATACATGCACAAGCCTAGGAGTGAAGACAAAATACATGCACAGGCCTAGAGGTGAAGACAAAATACTGCACAAGCCTAGGGGTGAAGACAAAATACATGCACAAGCCTACGGGTGATGACAAAATACATGCACAAGCCTAGGGGTGAAGACAAAATACATGCACAAGCCTAGGGGTGAAGACAAAATACATGCACAAGCCTAGGGGTGAAGCCAAAATACATGCACAGGCCTAGAGGTGAAGACAAAATACATGCACAAGCCTAGGGGTGAAGACAAAATACATGCACAAGCCTAGGGGTGATGACAAAATACATGCACAGGCCTAGGGGTGAAGACAAAATACATGCACAAGCTTAGGGATGAAGACAAAATTAAAACATATGGCGGGAGGTGAAGAAAAAATGCGTGCTCAGGCCAAAGGTAAAGACAAAATACATGCACTGGCTACAGGTGAAAACAAAATATAGGCACATGATACAGATGAAGACAAAATACATACACTGGCAGAAATACAAAAATTACATACAAAAAGGTTTCTCGGACCTTGAAATACTGCTATTGATTTTGCCAAATAGCCATTGAAAGTAATAAGAAAAGTGATGTTTGAACGAAATGCACACGGAGAACAAAGTACAATACCTTACAGGATAAAGCGATGGTTAGGGAAAATTGGTTTATTTCTATCCCGAATAACAATGCCTTGAAAATCTTGTTTAAGAAATCTTTGTTTACATAAATTTCTTTCGATAGGTTGCCGCTACCATTTTGGTTCCAAGTGGTGAATTTTGTTTGTTCGAATGTTAAAAATGATCGATGCCATCGTTCGAAACGTTATGTCGGAACAAACTCATAAATTAACAAGAACCCCAATAAAATGACAAAATGACAAAATCCCAGACCGATGGGTTTGAAAATGCCATTGTTCGTCGCTTGTGACTTCATGCCACGACTCGTGTGAAAGAGAGCCATACACTGAATATGTTAAAGGATACTTTGGCTGGCCTTAGCGAGAGGCTCCTATCTGTATCCTAACAGCTCTCCAACGGATTCCATCGTCTACCCAGTTCTGGGCCTTTGGGGGTGCTTGAGACTTGACAATTTAGCTCATTATGTGCACAAAATATCTGTCAGATGTGAATCAGCCCAAAATCTAAAAGGCGCAATTGAATCAGAAAGAGAACTTGGCTTGACTCAATCGGTAGTACGCCAGATTCGCAATCTGTTGTTCCCAGTTCGAGTCCCAACTGTGATCGTGTTGAGATTTATGTCCTTTAACCCTCGCCCTGCCCTCGGTGAGAAAAGGGACACTGATGGGCTTGCAAAGGGTGCCGTCCGTCAGATGGGTTGTAAAGCCGTGTCCAGCTCCAGAAGAGGCATATCCTATGCACCTTAAAGAACATTTTGGTTGGCCTTAACAGAAAGCTCCCATCTGTCTAATGGGTCCCCTTTCCTCACCCTTTTCTGAGTTCTTAGGATCCTTATGACTTGGTCATTTCGCCCATTATGCACAAAAATGTGCCACTCAGAAATAATACAACATGAATTAGATATATTATCTTAAAGTTTCTGATAATCACATCGACTGTCTTCTTTTTCAAGACAACAATTTTCTGTTTTCAAGGTATTCAAACAATAGAAATCTCCACCTACATTTTAACCAACACGAAATATTTCTGAGCATAATGCTCAAAGAACCCCCAGAGTAAACATCCCATTTCATGAATGTTTCATAATTGTTTACCGTAGTACCATTTTTTGTTTTTGGTCATCTTGTACGAAACTCGCGTAAAGGAAACATCTGAGAATCTTGCCGATGTACAGAAAATCAATCGCCAAATGTTTGCATTGCAAATTAAAACGTCGCTAGCTGAAAAGTTTCGCTCCGGCAACAATCTGTAACCGGCAGCGAAGGAAAACAAAACGGCGAGAGCATCCAACTGGCATTCAATGGGAATGCACTCTCTCCTGCGCCTTAGCAGTTCCTATTACGAGAAGAGTGGGTGAAGACAGAAGATGCTTGACATTTTCCTGTGTCTTGCCTGTTTGGATTTCGCCCTTAGGCTATGTCGAAGGGAGAGGCAGTGACAGTGAAGTCGTGGGCCAACGCTCCGCAAGATTACCGAGTCTGTATGGCTTACTGTCTAGTGGACTCAAATGCTTCTGGCGTGAGCTTGATTCAACTCCGAGAGGCTCTGGCGCTGACTGCATCTTCTTTTTTTCTGTATGGTAAGGAGCAGATATACGTTTTTTTTGTTTTACGTCGCTGCTGAAGGTGAAACTTATTTGTAGAACAGAATTTGCCGTAATCACCTGAGACATCCGTTCTGTTGTCGATGCTATCTTAATGCTTATGGTAAAGTTATATTGTTTTGTTCTGGCGCTTTTTTTGGATGTTGATTGCAGCATTAGATTTAAAACAAAGAACTTCAGTTTTGTGATTGACGAATTTAGAGAAAGACAAAGAATTTTTTTTTTCCAATCAGTTTTCTGTTCTGAGATTTGGCATGCTTGGTAAGTGACATAATTAACCCATTATGAGAAAGAAAAGTGCTTTACAGAGCAGTGACATATTGTCGATAAATGAATGGCATACAGTTACTTGATCTACATTAAGAGAGAAGTAATTTTTTTTCTAGTAAAAAAATATTTGGTTCAGTAGTGATAATTATGGAATGGGGCAAGGACCTATCCCCCTTTCCTTTAGAAATAAAAAAATGGGGAAATACGAAAAATTAACTGAAAGCTTTAGCTTTTTTTTTCTTATTTTGATCTTATTCAAATAGTTATATTTACGGTCGAGAAATATCTGAATTGTGCTGTCTAACCTCTGAGCAGCGATATTGTGCGCATTATAGGTTAAATGGTCAGGCCACAAGGAATCCAACGTCTCAGAACTGGGAAGAGGTAGGTTGGGTTACTTTACCTCTTAGCGGCACTTTTTTGCACACAATGGGCTAAATTGGCCAGGTCATAAGAATCCCGATGGCTCAGAAAAGGTTGGGGACTCAATGGAATAGCTGTTGGAAGACAGATGGTAGCCTCCCGTCAAGCTCATCCAGCGTGTTCTTTAATGTGCGCAGGGTATGGCTCTCCCGCACACTGAGCAACGGCTAAAGTCCCATCCGAGGACGGCGGCCTATTATAAGCTCTTCGGTGTCCCCTACTGACAGAGGGGAGAGCCAACAGTTTTGCGGAGATAAATCTCAACGCTGACCCAGCTGGGACTCGAACCTGGGAACTGCAGATTACGAGCCTGGCGCGCTACTGACTGAGCCATCCCCGCCCCTCTTGGAAGAGGAATCCACTGGATAGATGTTTGGAAATAGATGAAAACTTTCCTTTTTTGTTTTTCTACGTATACTTTTTTTAATAAACGAGTTGCGTTTTGAACGATGCTAATCAAGAAATCTCAACTTCTACAAATTATTTCTAGTATTTTTTCGTTTCACAAATAACGTTAACTTTATAATTTGCTTTTTAAATTATATTGTTTTTTTATATTGTGGAATAGCATGTAAAACATAAAATTGAAAAACAGTTTAACGCCGTAAATTTATGTATATTTAGTTCACTATGTGTCTGATTTTTTTTCTCCTTAATCGGGCCAGGGCTGAATAATTTCGAGCTCAGACTGGAAAATTTGAGCTTGAATTCATCTTTAGAGTAGGGCTCAGTCGATAGTGCGCCAGGCTCGTCATCTGCAGTCTCCAGGTTCGAGTCCTATTTGGGCCAGTATTGAGATTTATCTCCGCAAAACTCCCCGCCCTGCCCACGGTCAGTAGGGACACTGATGGGCTTAGAAAGGCAGCCATTCGTCGGATGGGACGTTAAGCAGTGGCCCTGTGTGCGGGAGAGCCATACCCTGTGCACGTTAAAGAACACGCTGGATGGCCTTGACGGGAGACTACTATCTGTCTCCCAACAGCTGTTCCAGTGGGTCCTCTCACCCAACCTTCTCTCAGCCTTCGGGGTCCATGTGACCTGGCCATTTAGCCCATGGTGTGCAAAAAACTGCCAGAGATAAAACAGAGACCAACCAACCTTGGGGTCAGTGTGACCTGGCCATTTAGCCTATTGGGGGCACAGGAGTACCGATTAGATATAACCAAATCTTTTCTAGTGTAAATCGAATGCACACTCATAAGCTACATATTTCGGAGCTTACATTCCTATTTAAAAGAAGCATTTACCTTCTTCCGAGATTCTGATTCTTTAGTTGTTCAAGCAGAATACTGAATTTCTTATGATAACATACGTTACAAATATGTCTCTAGAATTAACTATTGATGCATGCTAGGTACGAAATGTTATCAGATTTGTGGCATTAACTTGGAAGCTCATCGTAAAAGTTTCATCATAAGCCTCCTTTTTAATCTCCTCTTCTTCAATATTCACGGACTTTTGGGAATGTTAAGTAATTAATATCGGATAAGATTAAATTCAAGTAGAGGAAGGACTCTTTGAATTTCTTTAATGCAAAGAATATTATTTGAGCCACGATTAAATTTAGATTCGTTTTATATTCTCCGTATTCTTTCATTTTCTTATTCTATTAACTGAATAAAGTTGAATTAATAAAATGGAAAGGTCAGATTATAAATATTGACAAATTCTCTCTGAATCTTGATTTTCCTTGTACAGGTCATGATTATGGTTGCAAAAACAATAATATTTACTAGATTGATTAAGAATGAATTAAAATTTCCAAAAAACCGACTGAAACTCGAAATCTCAATCTGCAAAAATAATGATGGGATTTAAATCTTTTAATGTATTATATTTGTTTTAAAAATATAATAAATATAGGGTATAATCTAATTTAGGTTTCGAAATCTCTACTTTTAATCATCTGTGGAATAGCTAGATTGTCCAATATTCTTTGGTGACTATGGGAATGTTCTTTGTCCTAGAGAGAGAGAGTTTGAACATTTTAGAGTTCGCTAAGAGTGCAAATGTAAATCATTGAGAACAATAGGAAAATGCGAATAGTAACATTTTATTAGTTTCTAGCCGACCCAAGAAAATTGTTCATTTATCTCGTGAGAAAGAACCTGAGTTTCCCTCCCCACCAACCTCCCAAAGTTGGGATTTCCCACTTCTGTCAATGTAAACCCTTTTACCACTACCTTCTACCACGGCGGGATCTAGACGAAAATTTATTCCGAAACAAGAGAAAGACATTGTACACTAAGGTTAAGAAAACATTCATGGGTGGAAAGACCTCCATTAGATAAAACTAACAGGAAAAACAGGGTACTGAATATAATAGCAGTGCGTTCAGTATATAGAGAGCCCTACCGATTTATTAGGGAATTTCAGCGTCATGTCAATGTGAATTTTATTCATTATTTATTTCAATGTTATGTCAGTGAAATAATTTAGAACTATAATTTGAATAAAAAAAGTTGCTGAAGATAAATATCACAATCTAATGTATTTATATCGCAATTTTCAACGGTATTCGTTCAAAATTTAGAGTTACGATAGCTGGAATTCTTTGGTTAGCTCCAAGAAAAAAAAAATAAAAAAATTCTAAACGAATATTTTCGAAAATAGAGATTCAGATAGATTTGATGGAGATCCTTATATTTTGTCTTCAGCAATATTTTTCCATATGAGGCGTATGTTAGAAATTCTAGATCTTTGAAATTAGAAGCCCATTGACGTAAGGTAGAAATTCTCTAATAAATTGGTAGGACTTTGATTATGTAGAAACTGAAAATGATGTGCTTCTTAGGTAAAAAGAAACTAAAGAAAGTTTTCCTGTGTATAAATAACTACATATCAATGAGATATTTCTTTACAAGATTGATAATTATCAGCATCCAAATCGTAACTAATGATGGTGAATTAGCTATATTTTTAAGCGTATGTCAAAGATGTTCAGCCTGGACATCTTGAAAAATGCGCGAAATATGCACAGATTTAATCACCTTTGGCCTCCATTTCCCTTACAAGCATTCTGAAAAAGAAAAAGGGAGGGGGCATGGTCCCCTTCCCCTTCCTCTAGATCATGAAGATGCTTAATTTGGATATTGAAAAAATTGAAATGCTTTCAGTTATGAACATGCATACTACAGAAATTGCAATTTTCAATCACTTTTGTTAAACTTTGGAAAATCAGAAAAAATAAATACCCCCTCAAGCAGTTGCTTGCCACAAAGGTCTGATAGGAGCCTATCAGTTTATATGCCACAGTAGAAGGGCTGTGAGGATGGCAGGACCTCAGCAGAAGAATGACATATATCCATGTCTTGATCCGGGACTCGAACCCAGGTCCTTTAGATCAGTAGTCAAGCGTGCTAACCACTCGACCACGGGACGGCTAAGAAAATCACAAGCAGGCAGTTAAACTTTACAAACTGCATTAATTCAGATTTTATTTCTGTTAATATTTTTGTTATGGAGGTATTCAAATATTATGTTACAGCTGTAAGTAAAACAATAATGACGCCAACTGAATATTGCAAAATACCACAATTACAAGAACACATTACAATATTTAGGAGGAAAAGCGTGAAGTTTCTTTCACTATCTCTATTAATTATCATATACGTAAGCGTACTTGATAAATCACTCCTAATGTGGGGCGGGGGTGGCTCAGTCGGTAGCGCGCCAGGCTCGTAATCTGTAGTTCCCAGGTTCGAGTCCCAGCTGGGTCAGCGTTGAGATTTATCTCCGCAAAATTCCCCGCCCTGCCCACGGTCAGTAGGGGACACCGATGGGCTTGGAAACGCCGCCGTCCGTCGGATGGGACGTTAAGCCGTGGCCCCGTGTGCGGGAGACCATACCCTGTGCACGTTAAACAACATGATGGATGGCCTTGACGGGAGACTACCATCTGTCTCCCAACAGCTGTTCCAGTGGGTCCCCTCCCCCAACCTTCTCTGAGCCTTCGAGGTCCTTGTGACCTGGCCATTTAGCCCATGGTGTGCAAAAAAGTGCCGCTCAGAGGTAAAACAACCCAACTCCTAATGTATCAGTCTGTTTCGAAATGGGCGCTGCATATTTTACGATGTTCTGTCGCATCCACAACTTTTTGTGGCCCTGCAACGTTCCATGTTTACTAATCATTGCTCTAATAATGGCCGATTAACAAGAAATCTATAAACCTAATCATTAAGGCAGTTTATGAATATTTCTGACGCAAATCGAAACTGTAAACGAAACTTGTTACAAGTAGAATAACCCTAATAATGAAAAATAAATTTATTTGACTTAAAAGAAGAGATTAAATAAACTTACTTTAAAAAATTAAAAGATTTATCATAGTTATAACCATACGTATTCCCTACAGACGAACAGGACCGAACCATGTTTTCTTATCACTATAAAATAGACTTTCACTACGTTAAAAATTATGCTGTAGTCATCCTTTCTGCCCAACTGGCCTTGGTCCGTTGTGGCCATGCTACAGTTGTCAGATCTATCTTTAATATACACTGGCAGAAATTGAAAAAAGAACACCCAGAAGGAATTCCTTCGGAAACGTCATATTATGTTAATATTAAGGGCAGCAGAAACCATGATCCAAGATTGAAAGTCATTGGGTGAAATAATGACGTCACTGAGGACGACAACATGCAATGTACGCAGCGCATATTTAAGGACAAGGGCGTGAAGAAAGAAGTTATTCGTCTTGTGTCGTGTTGACTTCAATCTCTTTGAAGAAGCTACCATGCCTGGACGATGCAGGCGCTGAACATTTGTTCAGTTAGCGGAGTTTGAGCGAGGTCGTATAGTGGGTCTTCAGGAAGCAGGTTGATCTTTTCGTCAAATTGCACACCTCTTTGGACGAGAGGCATTGGCAGTGGTACGATGGTGGCGTCGATGATCAGAAGAGTATTCGCACTCTCACAGACGTGGTCCCGGACAACACAGATTTACGGACACATGAGAGGATTTACAGGATTATGGGCATGCGTGTTGCTGGCACAGTTACCACTGTCACCTCGTCACTGATGTGTACGTATGCAGTGGTGTCAAGAATGAGTTCATTGGAGGAAAGAATGGCAGTCTGTGGTCTTCAGTGATGAAAGCCGATTCTGCTTAGGAGATCTGATGGTTGTTAACGCGTCCGAAGGCAACAAGGTGAGCGGCTTCTTCCATCGTGCCAGTGACACACAGGGCCCATGACGGGCATCATGGTGTGGGGAGCGATTAGCTATCACTCTCGTACGTGTCTGGTGTTTGTACAGGGTACACTGAATAGCATACGTACGTCAGCGACATGGTACAGCCGGTCGTCCTGCCATATTTGAGTGTAATCACAAATGCGATATTCCAGCAGGACAATGCCCGCCCACCCTCCGCCTGGGCAACTCAACATGATCCCTTGGCCAGCACGCTCTCCGGACTTGTCTCCAATCGAGCATGTCTGGGGCTGGATAGGACAAAGTCTCTTCAGCAGACTGCGGCAGGCAATGACCATCGCTGAATTGCACATCCAAGTTGAAAGCGAATGGAATGGTATCCCCCCAGCATGATATCCAGCATTTGTACGACCGCTTGCATACCGGATTGGAAGCTTGTATTGCTATTGTCAGAAGAGCATTCACACACTCTCAGACGTGGTTCCGGGCAACACAGAATTATGGACATATGAGAGGATCAGCGTATCAGGAGGGCGTCGGTGGCAAAGCGGATGGCTATGGCATCACAAATTCGATCCTCTGTCGTACCAACAGTGTCTACAAGAATGATACGCAATCGTCTTTTGGAAACAGGACTACAGGCACGTGTGCCGCTGGACGGTTACCAATATTCACCACGAGTACGTTTGCAGTGGTGTCAAGAACGAGTTCATTGGAGGGAAGAATGGCAGTCTGTGGTCTTCAGTGATGAAAGCCGATTCTACTTAGGAGCGTCTGATGGTCGTTTGCTCGTCCTAAGGTGACAAGTTGAGCGGCTTCTTCCATCGTGCATCCACCATCGACACACAGGGCTCACGCCAGGCATTTTGGTGTGGGGAGCGATTAGCTATCACTGTCGTACGTGTCTGGTGTTTGTACAACGTACGCTGAGTAGCAATATATACATCAGCGACATCGTACGGCCAGTCATCGTGCCATATTTGATAGTAATCCAAATGCGATATTCCAGCAGGATAATGTCCGCCCACACTCTGCCCGGGCAACTCAACATGCTCTTCAGGCAATGCACCAACTCCCTTGGCCAGCACGCTCTCCGGACTTGTCACCAATCGAGCATGTCTGGGACTGGATCGGACAAGAATTCTTCCGCGGACGGCGGCAGGTAACGACCATTGCTGAATTACGTGTCCAAGTTGAAAGCGCATGGGATCGGATGCCCCAGTGTGATATCCAGCATTTGTACGACCGATTGCATACCATATTGGAAGCTTGTATTGCTGCTCGAGGAGATTCAACACCTTATTAAAATGTGCCTTTTGTAAAATGTAATACTCATTAAAAGGTAAAATAAATATTGAATCACTTCATACGTTTGTTCACTGTCCTTCCTCAACAAGTTGTTTCTACTAAATAAATCTCATATATTACGCTTCAATGGTTAATGCTGTTCTTTTTTCAATTTCCGCCAGTGTATATAGAACTCTGTGGTCTAAAGACGGATAAAATCATCAAGAGAAAACAGTACTTCATTTTTGTAAACGAACAAGAAGTCGAAAGTTTGACATTTTACACGGAACAGGAAACGTTCTCTACTGTTGTGAATATCGATCTTATCTCCTTTACATCAGGATGTAAGTGGAAATTTAAAAATTCCTTTGAATCCTAATGGCGCTATTTGTTGACAATAACTACGAGTAAAAGGTACATCTGTCAGACCAGGGTTTTTCAGAGTATCGTTCGTGAAGTCTTTGGAAAGGACCACAGAACATTAAATATAAACTCTGAATCTTCACATTGTAAGTAAACGAATAAAAATTCATGTTTTGAAACGCATTTATATCATGTATATCATGAATAATTAAATCAGTTGAATGAAAGTTTGAAAGATGTGAGAAACAATTTTTATGAATGTTGATATCCGCGCCCTTTTAATTTCATTGTCCAATTTGCTCATCATTTTAAATACTTCATTGAAATTAAATATAATGATCTTAAGTAACAAAAATGCGAAATAAAATAAAATGTTCGAGTAGTAAAATTTTATTTCATATTTATTGTATCTAAGTTGCCATTCTGAATTTTTCAGAATCTAAAAGCCATTCTGAAATTTTTAGAGTCTAAGGGCCATTCTGAATTTTTCAGAGTCTAACGGCCTCGGAAATGCTTTTTTTTTGTTGGGTTGGCCAAAATAAAAGTTTGGAAAACCTTGAGCCAGCAATTGATGCGTAACTACCGATTGTAAGAAGATCCTAAACTTATCTGGATTAAAAGCGAATTATTCTTTGCATATAACTATTTTAAAATTATTAGCATGTGGGAATACTTAAAATTAGCACAAAGCATATTACACTTAAAATTAGCACGTGGAAATTATCAGAATTCTTGGATGGGGTCAAGAGGCCATTTATACTGGGCTTCAGACTCAAAATAAATACACAGTAAAAACACAGTAAATGCAAAGTAGATACAACAGTAAAAAGTGTAATTTTTTAACTGATAGGCCTCGGATGAGGCATGGATATTTCTTTTCTAGGGTGGTTTTTCTTGTTAGGTGTTGCCTACCTCAGAGAACTTTTCTACATCGTATTATGCTAATAAGCTCCTGTTGGACGTCTGGAGTAAGCAGCTGCTTGATGATAAAGTTTTTATGCAGATTTTGTCAAATTGGAATTTAAAACTTTCGTAGATAATAATGACATTACATACATAATTTTCATCTTTATTAAGGGCCTCAAAGGTTAAAAATTGGAGTGCCATTCTCAACCTGTAAGAGGCTCTGGTAACTATTATATTCAAGCACAATATATAATAAATACTCTGTCATGCGATACTCCTTCATAAGCTTTTGGGAACGGGGGAATTCCCATTCGCATAATGCTCCATATCTACGTATAATGGTCCGCGCCCATGGACGAAAGGAACACATGATCGGTTGCAAGGGCGCCGACAGAAATGTTTCCAAGATTGATCACTTAATATGTATTAAGAGAATTCTGAAGTTTCTCTCCCAGTCCTTGACTTTACCATTATTCGGGTAATCTCTTAGTCGCTGAAAGCGAAATTTCCACAGTCGATTCTACATTTCACTGCTTTCATATTGACTCGACAGTTTTCCAATTCGAAAAGCAGAACAAAGTTTCGAAAATTTGCTGCTGTTTTTAAATATTTAACAGAATATTTACTACATTGAACCTTGGTGAATAAAAAAGCTAGATTGTACAACTTTATGAGTGACAGAACTTGACTCACGGATTGTAAAATCGATTGTTTATTCAATGGCATACTGAAAGGAAGTTGGAGATATAAATCCTCACCTTGAGGGCTTGAATAACATATGTCGTTTCTAAACGAAGTCCCAGAAAATCAGACTTAATATGTCAAAATCAGTCTCTTTAGACTCAAACATATCAAAACATCTTTCATTAAAATGAAACTTGCTAAAACCTGTTTCATTAGACTAAAAAGTATCAAAACCTGTCTTGCTAGATTGAAACATGTCAAAACCTTTTTCGCTACAATTTTCGTAACAATTTTCGTAATAATATCTAAACCTCTCTTGTTGGACTTAAACATGTCAAATACTTTCTCTGTGATTAGATTCAAACATGTCACTACCACATTGGAGTACATCACTCTATTTATTTGCAGAGTCGGGCCATTCTCAGGTTCGCAGTTTCGACCCCCATACTTAATCTATTTAGAATCGGTATGCGTTACTTGTAAATAAGAGAGTATAAATATTTTGTGCACTTTTTATAGTTGTGCAGTCCTATTTCATTTTCTGTAATGTACTAAATAATCCTAAATCATCCAAATTACCATATAAATATGCAATTGAATGTCGAAAAAATAATCCCATTCCCAGACAAGACTTTCTCTAAAACTGCATATCCAGCATTTCAAAACTAATATGTTAATATTTCGTGATTTATAAGCTAAAGTCTAACAAAGATATTGCGTCAAATAATCAACACATCCAGCTGTGAAACGCCATCACAATCCAAATGTAACCTCACATCTGTGTCCTAATTAGCTAGGAGATAAATGGCCCCCTTGGCTGTCTAATCCCAAAAGCAATTACAGGAAGCATTTGTCCAGATCTTTTAAAGCTGAACTCGATTTAATTAAAATGAAGATTTTCGTCTCACTGCCAGGTTTTCAATCTGTCTTTGCATCTGATCTCTTGTAATTAAAATAGATGAAACTTTTGCAGTCGATCTCTTGAATATATATTTATTAAAGCTTAACGACAGTTGGATGGAAATTGTTTACCCGAGACACCAATTAACACACCAACACTGTTTTCGTAAGTGTAGAGAACGTTCTTTGCTTGGGGAAGGAACATTTGGAGAAACGATCTCGTTAAATGGAAATAAAAGGCGAGCAGTGAATTCTTATTAAATGGAATTTAGCATTTGAGGAGTGTGTTGTGCACAGTAAAAGATCAAACCAATTAACTTCCAAAAATCCGTTTGAATTCCTGATTTTCTCTGTTCTAAACACGGAGGGATTAAATTGAAAGAAAATAAACTACTACTCAGGAAACTTCTTGTCACAGAGGTCTGAGAGGAGCTGTCAGCAAAGATAATGAAGAGACAGGAGTTTGACTTATTTGCATTTATGACTCCAGAGTTAAATGTCTCACAATGGGCACATAGAACTACGTCGACAGAAATATTGTTTCACATTTTGTCAAAAAAGGAAAGTAAAATTCTAGAAATCACGTCATCTGGATTGACTAGATTTAAATTGAAAATATGATGTAAAATAACTAATTGCTAGAAGGATAACACGATGTAAAATAACTAATTGCTAGAAGGATAACACGATGTAAAATAACTAATTGCTAGTAAGATCTATATAACACGATGTAAAATAACTAAATGTTTCTAACATTTAGTTATAAGATATAGATAACACGATATAGATAGATAACACGATCACATATATAGATAATACGATGTAAAATAACTAACTGCTAGAAGGATAACACGATGTAAAATAACTAACTGCTAGAAAGATAACACAATGTAAAATAACTAACTGTTAGAAGGATAACACGATGCAAAATAACTAACTGCTAGAAGGATAATACGATGTAAAATAACTAACTGCTAGAAGGATAATACAATGTAAAATAACTAATTACTAGAAGGATAACATATTTCCTCTGGAGAATATCGAAGGCTCATTTTCAGAGAAAATTAAATTTTTCATTTTCCGAATTTTGAAGCCTTTAACATTAGTAATTCGTAACAATGAATAATTGGAAAATGTAAATTATAATAATTTTTAATCATGCAAAAAGCATATCTCATTTATCCTTTAAATTAGAAAGGTCGGATCTTCTTATCCTCTAGATTTAAGGGACAAATCATCCAATGTATATAAAAATAATATAATCCACCACTAAAATATAAAATTTCTAGTCCAAAGAAATCGTTTACAATATTCGTCTAAAAGTTTGAAATTTCGAATATTTTGCCCGTCAGAGGACACAGTGAACGCTTTTGGAAGATTCTAAAAATGTAATCAGAATAGTGTTTCAACCCAAAAAGAATTTTTCTATTCAACCTATTGAAGCAAAAAAAAAAATTAATTTATCTCTAAAAACAAAAAGTTCGTTTTTTAGAAAACAAGTTAAAAAAAACTATTTAAATATCGATTTTAAAAAATGTCTCTTAAGTACTTGGAAAGCCATGTAAATTTAAACATTTTACAAAAACGTCTTTTTTACTCATGGGCGTCTGCAGAGAAGGGGATGGGTTGGGGTTGGCACCAAAGAAAGGTTGTTGTCCTCATTCCCTGGAGAAATTGATCGAAAAATTTATTAATGTTAAATATTATCAAGACTGCCAGATTTTAATATCATTTTTCGTTAACGAAATCCAACCTTTTTTCTTTGTTTCCTTTTGTTTTTGAAAGTGATGAAAAAGGTACGAAAAATGATGGAGGTATTAAGAATCATTCCATTCAACGTTGGTAACTTTTGTACCCCGCCATCCCCTTGAAAAAAAAAAACAATTCTGTCGACATCCATGATTCTTAATACGTTTTCTCCAAACCTGGGGAAATAATTTAGTAGTCACATTCACTTTTTAGGGGCTGAGTAGGCTCAGTCGGTAATGCTCCAGGTTCGTAATCTACAGCTTCCAGGTTTGAATTCTAGATGTGCCAGAGTTCAGATTTATCTCCTCTCCAATCTTTTCCCTGCCCTCGGTAAGAAAGGAGACACCGATGATTTTGGAAAAGCCGTAATCCATCGGATGGGATGTTAAGCTCTGGTCCAGTGTTCAGGAGAGCCATATCTTGTGCAGGTTAAAGAACACACTGGATGGCCTTGACAGTAGAGGTTCCATTTGTCTCCATAACAGCTGTACAGTGAATCCCATTTCCCAACATTCTCTCAGTGTGTGAGGGTAGCTCAGTCGGTAGCACGCCAGATCCCGTAATCTGCAGTTTCAAGTCCCAGTTGGGCCAGAGTAGAGATTTATACCCGCTAAACCCCGACCCTGCCCTCGGTCAGTAGGGTGGAAAGATTGCCGTCGTTCGGCAGTTTTGAACGTTAAGCCACGCCTCCATGTGCTGCAGAGCCATACCCTGTGCACGTTAAAGAACATACTGTTTGGCCTTGACGGCAGGCTATTAACTGTCTCCTAGCAACTGTACAGTGGGTACCCTTCTCCCAACCATCTCTGAGTCCTCGGTATCCTTGTGACCTGGTCATTTAGCCCATGGTGTGTAAAAAGGAAGTGTCACTCAAAGATAAAACAACCCAAATACAACAGTATGCTTTTTAGAAAAAGAATCATTTACCATACCCTTAAAGCTTTACTGTCAACGAATAAGCTTTCTTTGAAGAAGTGGGTTGGGTTGTTTTACCTCTGAGCGGCACTTTTTTGTACACCATGAGCTAAATGGCCAGGTCACAAGGACCCCGAAGGCTCAGAGAAGGTTGGGAGAGGGGACCCACTGGAACAGCTGTTGGGAGACAGATGGTAGCCTCCCGTCAAGGCCATCCAGCGTGTTCTTTATCGTGCACAGGGTAATGCTCTTCCGCACACGGGGCCACGGCTTAACGTCCCATCCGACGGACAGCGGCCTTTACAAGCCATCGGTGTCCCCTACTGACCGTGGGCAGGGCGGGGAATTTTTGCGGAGATAAATCTCAACGCTGACCCAGAACCTGGGAACTGCAAACGACGAGCCTGGCGCGCTACCGACTGAGCCACCCCCCATCCCATGAAGAAATGGACATGGGAATATATTAAATATTTCAAAACCGAATCTCGATTTCCAACGCTTTCCGTTCATTATCCAAAGAATAATAAAAGGTGGAATATTCAATCAGTTAAAATTACTAATCTAAAAAGTTAATTCAAACACGGTCAAAATGAAATCAATAACCATTTTATTGAACTCAAATAAATTGTAAAAGAGTGTTTTTTTAAACAGTTGTAAATGATCATTTCAATTCCCACCAATTTTGAATGATTTATTATCGAATGAACAATTTGTTATCGACAAATATTCTGGATTCCGTAATTCTTTAAATACTGAGCAAATATTTTGTGAAAAATCGATTTGACTGAAATCTATATAACGTTCTGTCAAACACACTTTCTGGACAGAAAGATTATTGAAAAATTTACTGACTTCTAAATCCGACTCTCTACCGATATAACACGGACGCTGTTCCATTTTTCACACCGGTATCTGTAAATTATGCAATGAAAGACTCCTTATCCTGCAGCCAGACATCCGTAAAGCTCAAGCAAATGGCGCATTTCCTACACTATGCGCAATTACTCGGCAGAAATTCTTAACCATCCGGTATCAGTTGGAGCTATTCGGTTCAGGATTTCTTAGAATTTGTTGCTAGAACGTATTTATAAATTTGCATGCAGTAAAATTGCAAGGTTTTTCAAAAAATCTGCAAAGTTTTTGGGGAGGATCTCAGCACATTAAATTTTAATTTTGAATTTTCTTACTGTAATTTAAAGAATATAAATTTATATTTTTGAAATGCATTTATATAAATGACTAATTAATTAAGTAACTCGATTAAAGAAAGATGAAGAAAATCATATTTTTTTGCGAATGTTGAACTCCATGCCGTTATTTTTTCATAAGCTCATCGTTGCGAATACCATGTTTAAACTGAATTAATAATATTAATTAAAGAAATGCAGTTCATGGCTTTCGAGCGCCAACTAATTCAAGTTGATTACCAAGCTTCACTGATTTGCAATCAAGCGAGATTAGTTTAAATCAAAGCCAGAGGCAGTATTAATCATCCAGGATTTAAAATGAATTTAATTAGTGTAGTTCCGCGTCTAACGTATATTAAGTAACTCCTGGGATTCAAAGGGGAAAAAAATCCATTATTATTTGTTTATTTGAAAGAATTTAAAGAGAATTAAATTCGGAAATTTAAATATTTTTAAAAAAATTTCCGTATTTTAAGCATCTTATTTGGAATTTCGTAGCGCATTAGTTTTTGAAAAAATCAAAGCAAAAACCACTGACGAAGAAGAAATCGAAAAGTAATTTGGAACATTGGAAAAATAAAGAGGTTTAGTTACTGTTCAAATATAAAAAGAGACTATATTGTGTAAGGAATTTACCAATGACTCAATAATAAGTTTTGCAGTACGACGCTGACAATGGCGATTAGGCAAGACGAGTGGTGCTTACGCAACAAATGACAAATGAGCCATTTTGACGATTGTAGTTTTTTCACGAACCACCTCGTTTAACATCTGTATGTAAAAGATGTGAAATTCCATATGATGGACAAAACATTAGTAAATATTGTTATCAAATAATTTTAAAGGAAGTGCCTGTAATGCATGAATTATTTCTTAAGTTCGTAATAAAAAACATATTTCAACATTCTCATTACAAAAACTACCACTCCAGAAACAGATCTTAGAAACGTCAGAATTTACATTTAATACTTTTTAAATATTTAATACTTTTTAAATATCGTCATGTACAACTAAAACATGCGGAAAATTTAAATAATCTTCGCGAGCGAGCAATATTGTTGTGCGAGGCACCGTTGGGCTAAACCAATGATTGCCAACGAGCAGGGACGTACTCAGAGCGGAAGTCTGGTCCCACTCCCCCCGAAAATTCTGTCGTAGAAATCTTAAACTTGTCCACCTGCTTTGAAATCCAAAACAATTGTTTTTGCATAATTTTATTTTAGCCCCGTAGTATATGTTCGATACTAAAATATGAAAAAAAAAAAACTAGAATTTTATTCCATATAGAACATCATTTTAACCTTTCCTGTCCGGTGGAATATTTTAGTAATTTAAAAACCCTACTCAAGTCGTATTCTGAGACTATCCTCCCCCCGCCCCACGGAAAGAAATCCTGGGTACATGCCTGAATTACGTAGTCGTGGCTGTCCGTGGTGTGGACAGGTAAAAATAGTTTCATAGTCCGACGTTCGTGGCGCAAATAATTGCCAGGAAATATGCGAGTTGATCTCCTCTATTCTTATTCTCTGCTGTTAACAAATTCAGCTACATCTCATTATCGAAAGGAGTTTTCTTTTTTGAGTTTCATTTATCGAAAGGGGGTCTTCTTTTTTGTGTTCCATTTATCGAAAGGGGCTCTTCTTTATTGTGTTCCATTTATCGAAAGGGGTTTTTCTTTTTGGGGGGGCGGGTTCCATTTATCGAAAGTTTTTTTCTTCTTTTTCAAATTCCATTTATCGAAAGGAGTTTTTCTTTTATGAGTATCATTTAGCGAAAGGGGCTTTTCTTTTTTAAGTTCCATTTATCGAAAGGGCTTTTTTTTTAGTTCCATTTATCGAAAGGGCTTTTTTTTAGTTCCATTTATCGAAAGGAGTTTTTTCTATTTTGAGTATCATTTATCGAAAAGGGCTTTTCTTTTTTGAGTTCCATTTATCGAAAAGAGTTTTTTTCTTCTTTTTTTTGCTCCATTTATCGAAAGGAGTTTTTCTTTTTTGAGTATCATTTACCGAAAGGGGCTTTTCTTTTTTGAGTTCCATTTATCGAAAGGGATTTTTTTAGTTCCCTTTATCGAAAGGATTTTTTTTTCTCTTTTGAGTATCATTTATCGAAAGCGGCTTTTCTTTTTTGAGTTTCATTTATCGAAAATGGCTTTTCTTTTTTGAGTATCATTTATCGAAAGAGCCTTTCTTTTTGAGTTCCATTTATCGAAAGGATTTTTTCTTTTTTGAGTATCATTTAGCGAAAGGGGCTTTTCTTTTTTAAGTTCCATTTATCGAAAGAGCTTTTTTTAGTTCTATTTATCGAAAGGAGTTTTTCTTTTTTGAGTATCATTTATCGAAAGGGGCTTTTCTTTTTTGAGTATCATTCAGCGAATGGGGCTTTTCTTTTTAAGTTCCATTAATCGAAAGTTTTTTTTTAAGTTCCATTTATCGAAAGGAGTTTTTTCTTTTTTGAGTATCATTTATCGAAATGAGCTTTTCTTTTTTGAGTTCCATTTGTCGAAAGAGCTTTTTTTACGTTCTTTTTATGAAAGGAGTTTTTCTTTTTTGAGTATCATTTACCGAAAGGGGCTTTTCTTTTTTGAGTTCCATTTATCAAAAGGAGTTTTTCTTTTTTGAGTATCATTTAGCGAAAGGGGCTTTTCTTTTTTAAGTTCCATTTATCGAAAGGGTTTTTCTTTTTTAGTTCCCTTTATCGAAAGGATTTTTTTTCTATTTTGAGTATCATTTATCGAAAAGATCTTTTCTTTTCGAAAAGTTCCGTTTACCGAAAGGAGGTTTTCTATTTTGAGTACGTGTTATTGAAAGTGGTTTTTCTTTTTTCAGTTCCATTTATAGAAAAAAAAAATTAAGTTCCATTTATCGAAAGGAGTTTTTCTTTTTTGAGTACGTTTTATCGAAAGAGGTTTTTCTTTTTTGAGCACCATTTATTGAGAGGGTTTTTCCTTTTTTCAGTACCAGTTATTGAAAGGGTTTTTTTCTTTTTTGAGTGCCATTTATCGTAAGGACGCAGTCGTCAGAGCTGTTAACCATTTCTCAGTAAACGATAGCCAGCGAACACCTTGGGGTCTTTATAGTTTATTTCATAAAAGCCACTCTCTAATCAATATTAAATCCTCATTTACGATGATGCTCCAAATTAATGGTTTATGGCTCGAAAACGATACAAACTCAAATGGTCTTCAGGAAATACATTTTAATGTCGTATGGAAAGGTATTACGATATGATTAAATGGGATAATGATGAAATCGTGTAAACTGCACGAGTGCTGCATATGAGATCATCTTTCCACGATGGGGTTTCCCAAGGGACAGGAGATGTTGATAAGGCTTGTGAAACACCCTGACAAGCAAACAATTCACGTAACGCGTTCTTGTACTATTAGCGAGATGTTGGTGAGGTTTTGTGAAAATTATGCCCACGCCTATACAAGAGCAGATCTGAGCTGATCAAGATTTCTGACAGGTAGCTGGCGTACTGAATTCAGCCTCTTCGGGGGTGTTTTGCACATGCTTAATTGGATTGGAGAGTAGGATCTAGCTAGCCACTCCATTCAATAAATATCTTCCCTTTCAAGAAAATCTTCGAGCATATGTACCTTGTGGAAAAGAGCATTATTGCTCATAAAGATGAAATCAGGGCTGAGGGCATCTTTAGAGAAGTCTCACAGAGGTGAAAGAATCTGGTCTCTGTATCTCTGATCAACCAAAGCTCCTTCCATTACATTACTGGCAACAAAATGGTTCCTTTCTCTAATGTTAGAGCATTGTGGCGAATTCCTTGTTCTAAGCTGACGAACACACATCGAGAATCGGTGTTCAAATTGAATTTGGACTAATATGAGAAGAGCACAGGTCCACTCCTAGATTTCAAATGCAATATTGTCTGCACCAGTGCTTCTCAAACTATTTGATGTGGCGAACCGGCAGGAAAGTGGTCTTCTGAAAACCATTGGTTGCACAATCACCTGGAGCTTCTGACCACATATTGCCTCAAGAAACAAGGTATGTTTATGCGCATGATACTTTCCTGCCCGCGCACGACATGACTACATCTGGAGTGTTGGAATATACGAATTGTGGCGCTAATTGCATATCAATTGTTGTTATTTTAGGGTTGTTTTACCTCTGAGCGGCACTTTTTTGCACACCATGGGCTAAATGGCCAGGTCACATGGACCCCGAAGGCTCAGAGAAGGTTGGGGGAGGGGACCCACTGGAACAGCTGTTGGGAGACAGATGGTAGCCTCCCGTCAAGGCCATCCAGCGTGTTCTTTAACGTGCACAGGGTATGGCTCTCCCGCACACGGGGCCACGGCTTAACGTCCCATCCGACGGACGGCGGCCTTTCCAAGCCCATCGGTGTCCCCTACTGACCGTGGTCAGGGCGGGGAGTTTTGCGGAGATAAATCTTAACGCTGACCCAGCTGGGACTCGAACCTGGGAACTAGCAGATTACGAGCCTGGCGCGCTACTGACTGAGCCACCCCCGCCCCTGGCATATCAATATTACGCTTGTGAAAGCGTATTTCTTTCGTGGCAGCTTTCTACAGACCGGACAGGTTCCACTTTGAGAAGCACTGGTTTACACCACGTTACCAAACTCTTCTGCTGAAGGAAGTGAAGGGGCCCAAACCGTTGGTCTTCGTGTATTACAGACTTCATCCATATGTGTTACACATTTCGTCCTCCTAAAATGAAACTCTGCTCCCTGTGGCTGCTGACAAAACTCTCGAGGCACTTGCCTAGCTGACATTTTCCCACGTCGTCATGCCGCTAGAAGAAGTATAACGATCAGTCTGACCATGGTGCAACTTGGTGTACAGTCGCTCAAAAAAGTATCCGAACACTATGGTTGATTACAGAATTCAGGAAAAATATCTGGCAACGAGTTTTTTAGATATTAGTGATCTGGCAACCTTCGTGTCACGTGATTACAGAATTCAGGAAAAATATCTGGAGCGTGTACAGCAACTGTACACGCTCCAGTTACCGTTCACAGCAAACTGGAGCGTGTGCAATTACTGCACACGCTCCAATTTGCTGTGAACGGTAACTGCACACGCTCAATATTTCCGTGAGTGAGCCCACACGATCTAGTATCAAAATAATATGACCACCTACAGTCGCTCAAAAAAATATCCGAACACTATGGTTGATTACAGAACTCAGCAACAATATCTGGCAACGATTTGTTTTTAGAAATTAGTGATCTGGCAACCTTCGTGTCACGTGATTACAGAATTCAGAAAAAATATCTGGAGCGTGTACAGCAACTGTACACGCTCCAGTACACGCTCCATTTTGCTGTGAACGGTAACTGCACACGCTCAATATTTCCGTGAGTGAACCCACAGGATCCAGGTCTTTGTGAGCTCACACGATCCAATGTGCTGTGAACATTAACCGCAACCGCTCCAGTTTGCTGCGAACGGTAACTGCACACGCTCCATATTCATTGCATTATATATTCATACGCATTATATATATTAAAAAAAAGTATCCGAACACTACGGTTGATTACAGAATTCAGGAACAATATCTGGGAACGATTTTTTTTTAGAAATTAGTAATCTGGCAACCTTTGTGTCACGTGACACGAAGGTTGCCAGATCACTAATTTCTAGAAAAAAATCGTTGCCAGATATTTTTTCTGAATTTTGAAATCAACCATAGTGTTCGGATATTTTTTGAGCGACTGTACGACAAAAAGTTCCTGTTTCTTGAAACTGTTTCCAAAGTTTCGAGAGAACGTTTTGTGGTACATTTAAGGCCCTGGACACTTCTGTCAGGGGCGGGGGTGGCTCAGTCGGTAGCGCGCCAGGCTCGTAATCTGTAGTTCCCAGGTTCGAGTCCCAGCTGGGTCAGCGTTGAGATTTATCTCCGCAAAATTCCCCGCCCTGCCCACGGTCAGTAGGGGACACCGATGGGCTTGAAAAGGCCGCCGTCCGTCGGATGGGACGTTAAGCAGTGGCCCCGTGTGCGGGAGAGCCATACCCTGTGCACGTTAAAGAACACGCTGGATGGCCTTGACGGGAGGCTACCATCTGTCTCCCAACAGCTGTTCCAGTGGGTCCCCTCCCCCAACCTTCTCTGAGCCTTCGGGGTCCATGTGACCTTGCCATTTAGCCCATGGTGTGCAAAAAAGTGCCGCTCAGAGGTAAAACAACCCAACCCAAAACAACACTTCTGTCTGATACTGACCAGCTTCCATCCTACCTTCACTCTGTGCCATACATACGACGTCATCCATACGTAGTCTTTGTAACATAGCGAAATCAAATTGTTACCCAAATGAACGCCACACTGATTGGAACAAAAATATTTAGCGACCACAACCTACTCTTTTATAGCAACCTACTTTGCATGATCCTTGGAGCGTCACTGAAATGTGCATTGATTTCTTTTTCCTGCATCGCAAAACTGATATGCACAGGGATGGATCAAAAGGAAGAGATGCCTTTCCTCCTTAAGAATGCTTGAAAGAGTAATGGAGGACAATATTAATTATATTTGAACATATTTCACGCATTTTTCATTTACAGAAGATGATCCGGGGTTGGGTTGATTTTACCTCTGAGCGGCACATTTTTGCACACCATGGGCTAAATGGCCAGGTCACATGGACCCCGAAGACTCAGAGAAGGTTGGAGGAGGAGACCCACTGGAACAGCTGTTGGGAGGCAGATGACAGCCTCCCGTCAAGGCCATCAAGCGTGTTGTTTAACGTGCACAGGGTATGGCTTTCCCGCACACGGGGCCACGGCTTAACGTTACATCTGACGGACGGCGGCCTTTACAAGCCATCGGTGTCCCCTACTGACCGTGGGCAGGGCGGGGAATTTTTGCGGAGATAAATCTCAACGCTGACCTAGAATCTGGGAACTGCAGATTACGAGCCTGGCGCGTTACCGACTGAACCACCCCCACTCCAGGTGATCCGGGGACTTTTGAAAATTCAGATACGAGCTGTCAAACTAGGCTGGCCAGATGACCTTGTTTTTCGAGGACATCTAGTCACCCTAGTTTGACGCCCCTGTTTTTCGAGGACACCCTAGTTTGGCAGCTCGCAATTGAGGCTTTCATTTTAAAATTGTAGCCTCAATTTTTCAATCACTTGCATTACAGACGGAAAATTTTTATAACATTGTCACTATTATTCTACTAGTAGGAGATCTGTTCATGCCGTGTAGTTAGTTTATTCTTTTACGTAATATCTAAAAATATAATCCTGAGACATTTTTGGGGATTCGTCGGGGAAAGCTTTTCATCCAGGGACTTCCCGGAAAACGGGGATGTCAGATCATCTTATTTTTCATGAAAATTTTTTAAAATATTTAAAACGAAGGATAAAATGTTATACTGCAATGGAAATGCACACTTTTGTCCTCCCCGTTTTTCACTTTTCCTACTCGATTGCGTCGCTTGCCCCCCCCCCCCCCCCTTTTTTTTTTTTTCTAGATACTAACCTGGATATGCGTGATACATGATATGTCATTTCTTTGCACATTTTTCTACATACGATATTAATCTTTAATTTTTAGTGGCAGTGAAAAATAATTAATTAGATTTTCTGTACATCAGAACATCTTCTGTCCCATGGGAAACTCATTCATGGAAAGATGCCCTCATATGCAGCACTCGTGCAGTTTACACGATTTCATCATTATACCATTTAATCATATCACAATACCATTAGGAAAAAAATAATTACACTCTTAAGAGCCGTAGGAAAACATTCTCTACTTAAAAACGAAAACATACATTTCTAATGAGTAATGAATTGAAGGAAAAATTATTTTTGACGAATAAAAAACATTCTTGATTATAAAACAAAAATAAACATTTTAAATGAGTATTATGAGATGGCAAAATCGTTTGATTATGCACTTAAAAATATTTACTCGAAAAAAGAAACTGAAATAAGTAATCCAGATTCAGTATATTAATTATTTGTTTTATGAACTGCAAATTCTTTTATAATGAATCGCGTGTTGAATGGGACTGATTTGTATGAATATTATTTTACTTTTTCTATCATTCCTAATGCTTCTTTTTTTAATTTTTCTAATTTATTCCTAAGCTTATAAGAGTAGGATAATTTAATTTAGAATAAGCTAAACGTTTATAATCATCATTTCCTTCAACAGGCGAAAAAAAAAAACTTCTTTTGACTCCATTCCAAAATAAAATAACAGAATAATAAAACAGTTCATACGCCGGGTACAAACAGAAAAATAATACTGTGCACGAAATGTTTTTTTATGGAAATCAATTATGTTTTTGTCAAGCTCACAATAGACAATTAATTAGGATAAAATACGTTTCAGTTTTAATAACCTACTCTTTCTACATATTTTTAAAGATATTTCATTTCAAAAAGTGATTGCAGGAACTTTTTTGTGCGTATTTATTTTTCCGCTTCTGTTATGTAAAGAGCGAAGAAATGAAATTTCTAGAAGTCTGGATAATCGACAATGAAGAATCAAAGAATGTGCAAAGGAGAATTTTTTTGTTTCATATGCTTAATGTAAAACTACACGATTTCTGGGCTCCCAAATTCTGGCAAATTGTTTTATGCATTAAAGCTATCCACGTTAAAAAAAAGGGACTTATCGGTTGTCATTTTTCTTTAATTAAAATAACAGAAAAAAAAGAAACGGAGGATAAAGTCGTTGCTTTTTCGGAAATTAATTGCTTCACGAACGTAAGGCATGGAATTAGTTTTACGTGTCGCAGACTGCTTGCAGTTTAAAAAGAATACGAAATAAAATAATATATTTATTGTAATTACATAAAATTTAATCGTAATCTAAAAAAACAGAAAATGTAATAATCTGAGACAGTTGAATTTTAAAGTTTATAAATTATATCATCAGGCAAAATTTTTTTCTTTCCGTGATGAATAAAGATTACTGCGTTGTTTGTTAGTTTCTGAGGAAGTTAGTTCACTGCATAGACATTGGTGCGCTGCTGTATGAGAATCAATATTGTGAAAAATGTTGTCTATACCACTTAGAGGTATAGAGAATTTTAACCTCTATTTATTACTCTGTGATTGCAGTTAAGCTTTTACCATCCCATGACTAATAGGCTAAAGCTATCAAGACAAAATTTCGTTTTCAAAAGAATGAATTTCAAGTTCTTAAACTTGAAAGCCTATATCTCAGCTATGATCTTAGTTTCAATTTATTAAATATTTAAAACAACTAGTGGGAATACCGAAAAGAAACACAAATAATTAAATTATGTAAACAACTACGATACATTTTTTTTAAATTATTGTGCACTGTAGCACTGTTGATATGTTCTTTTTGCATCACTTCTTTTCACGGGAATCAACTATAAGCTGTGACACGTCTGTGATTTTCATAATGCAGAAGAACGTTCGAAAGTTCGAAAAAAAAACGTAAGTTCATCAAGCTGCAAGCCGTATCTGGAACGAATAAGAAATATGGGAGGATACAATGCGGCTTATGCTGTAGATGCATAAATATCAACTCCTCTGAAACTGGAATCGATGACTGGGGGCGCTTTTGGCTCCTTGTCCCCCCTTATTGGCTCGTTCATGAACTCCTTGGTGTATAACTTAGTGTTTTCGACCGTTCTTTCGTACGGTGAAAATCACAGATGTATCATAGCTTAGAGTTGATTCCAGTGAAAAGAATTGATGTCAAAGAATATAGCGTGTTTATATGATGCACAATAATTAAAATCGCAAAGAAGCGCTGTGTAATAACATAGTTCATGGATACTACAATACCTACTTATATTTTCGAGCTAGTCTAATAGTTGTTTTTTTGTTTTCTTGTTGTAAAACTTGTACAAGAAACCCCTGTTAAACGAGGATTCGCTAAAACATGGCTTCTTTTTTTTAGTCCTTTCACTGCACAATGAAGGCATGAATTTGTTGAAAGAGCATGATAACAATTTTTCTTGTATTTGGAAGCCGTAAGATAAGGTGGTGACCAGTAAATAGAATGTTACGAACAAATATTATGCACCAAACGTAGACAAGCAAACTACGCTAGGTTCTTTCCTTATTAAGAAATAAATTGTATAATTAACTGATCGATCATGTACACAGGGCGAACAAGTAGGCCATAGGGTAAGACACTTTTTCGGTGCCCCAAATTTTTTAACAGTAATAATTTTGTATACTACTAAGTTGTCAATTACATTATACTTCTTATATCGAGCAATATTTTTCTCAATATTTCAATGATATAAAATGAAATGTTAGTTTAATTACAAGCATATATTTATCATGTGGGAAAATCTCTTCAGTTTAGATTCAGTAATTGAACACGCAATGCTAAGTAAAATATTGTTGCGGATTTCAAAAATGGATAGCCACTGAGCGTGAGCATTAAAAGCTATATTTCAAAACCAAATTCAATACAAGGTAAATTGTTACAAAGGAAATATGGATGAAGTATCTTATTAACAAATCAACTATTAACATGCACAAGTCATCAATCTTCCTGCATGAGCACACATCAGCTCTGTGTATTTTACTAAATACTACCTTTTACTTGATTTACCAGGTCACCCGAAGATCTTCACTCGTAAACCAATTCTCGTCCTGTGCTAATAACTTTTCACACACTAGCCGAACAAAAAGACAGTCCGTGTAGACATTCGAAGTTAGCCATAAAAGTTCCCACTTTTATACTTCCGCGTATACACAGCACATCAAGTTACTTCTTGATACTTAACGATAAAAGATCCCACTTTTATTCTTCCGCGTATACACAACACATCAAGTTACTTCTTGATACTTAACGCGCACTGTCTCAGAACAGCCCACCGGCCATTTTCGAACTCTTCGACCGTTACAACACAACGACCGTTACAACACAACGACCGTTAACGCTCCACTCTTCTTCTCCAAATTCTCCCAAAGTTCTTATTCGTTGGCTGAAACTTTTTTGCTTTCGGTTGCCAGATTCCTTCTGTCGTAACAATATTATGTTGAGAACATGACGCAAATTAGTAATAAGGTACCCTAAAAATACGATTTTAAGGATTTAATGTGGAAAATACATTACTTTTCATAGGGCTAAGTGAATGTGAAAAGTCCTTCATACCTAACTGTCGTGTTGTTTTTCTTAGTATGATCTTAAAAATCGGAGATGCTTCTATACAACAGAACTACCTTTAAATTCAATTTTAAGAATGAGAAAAAAAGATAATTAACAGACTACAGTAAATAACGATAATTAATTAAGAGATCAATTAAGCAGTTAATTTGATATGCGTTTCTTGTTTTCGTTTTTTTAATGCAATAAATAGTGCATTTGCTCTGTTATATAAGTTTCACGATTTCCTTGTAATCAAAATTTCCCCGGAATAAGAAATTAGAAATATATGTACTTTAATTAAAACTTAGATTTTAGAGTAATATTAGCATTGAGACTGAATAATCCATATCCAGTGCAATTCTTAAGAGCAGTTGCAATTGATAATGAAAGTACGAAACCCAATCTGAAAACTACAAATCTTATTTTTCGTTTCGTTTGCGGAAATCGGTGAGCGAAAAATTATTAATCAAAGACGAATATTATTGTACACATGAAAGCGATGATGTGAAATCTTTCAATCGACTTCGGATAACAAGACTTAAGTACTTTTTGATCAAAGTGTTCCCTCGAAGATCTTATTATTATCCGATACTCTCGTGGGAAGTGCTTATTATGTTCTCGTTGAAGACTTTCACCATCGTCGGCAAATAATAGGCTGGTGTTCAGCAAATTCGACAGATGAAGTGGACAGAATCACGAACTCTACACTACAGGGAAATCCCATTAACATCCTTTCGAACAAACCCTAAGAAACTGGAATCGATGACGTGGGGGCGCTTTTGGCTCCTTGTCATCCCTTATTGGCCACAGTCGCCGGAAGCACGCCGATTCACGCGCGCACTGCTCGCACTCGAAACACATGCTGTGGAAATACGTGTGTGAGCGAGCGCCTTGGGCCGTGCGGCGTGTCGAGTAGTCACTGACTTGTCACGGAGGAAAGTAGATTGTGTGTGGAATATCATTTCTGATCATCGGTCCACAGAAGAAAGTTGTGTCGTTGTTAAAATCTTGACAGTTATTAAAATAGGATGAATTCTCTTGCGTTTAATATATAGAAATCTTTTCTTCGACATTCCAGAATGTTCCATGGTTTATGATCCCAGATGTCACACCGAAACAAGTCACAAGTGAATGAAGAATCTGTTGGATTACTTTTGTGTTGTTGTGTATTTAGTGTTTTTATACATGATGGCTTTTGGGATCGACTGTGGCTAAATCATCACAGAAGGCGTCTAGAATTTCTGTTTTGGAGGCGCTTATGTAGCGGTTTGTAATAGTTTTATTTTGTCAGCAATAACAGATGAATTTCCCACCATTTTATCTATTTTTTTTAACTTCTTTGCGTTTTTATTTACTGCATAAGCATCATCGAAAACTTTAAACTTTTTTTAAAACTTTTCGAAGATGTAGTTACTTAGTGATTTCTCCTTCAGTTAAAAGAAGATGAATAAAACACCAGCTCTCATATACAGAAGACTGGTGATAATCATGTTGTTACAAACATGTGTGGTAGTGCTATTAATGGCTGTAGAAGTGATAACGGAGAGCAGCGGGAAAGCTGAAACCAGTCGCCCAGTGCGTATGGCTGTTTTAGCTCCAGATAATGATTCTTTGCCTTACTCCCTCAAAAAAGTGGTACCGGCCGTGTTGTTCGCAGTAAGAAACCTCGGAAATCTTGGAGGACACAAAATAGAGGTAATACACCGCAACACTTTATGTTCGTCTACCTATGGACCTTTGGCTGCGATTAGTCTTCAGAATGCTGGCCTCGCCGACGTTTTTTTGGGACCAGTATGCCCTTACGCCCTGGCACCGGTCGTTCGTTATTCTGCCGTCTGGGGTATACCAGTACTGACCGCAGGAGGTCAGATTGATCACTTCGACCTCAAGCAACCACATTACGGACAGCTGACCAGAATGAACGGATACTATTCCCAGATTGGCGTCATGTTCTTACAAGTTCTCCAAATGTTGAGTTGGAAGGTTATATCTCTGTTTTTCCACAACCACGACGGTCGCGCCAAAGGCAATTCCAACTGCTACTTTACACTGGCTGTTCTCTTCACGGCTTTTGGTAAGAGACCATTCACGAAAAGTTTTGACCAAAATAGTGCTTCGACAAACTACACGGCACTGCTACAAGAAATTTCTTTACATTCTCGAAGTAAGTATTATCTATGTAGGATTTTCTGAAGTTTGTGCGTAAATGTCAACCTGTTCTTGATTTACTTGCATTTTCCTGAGCTAGTTAATGATTCTTTACTTTTAAATGGAAGTTTGAATTAGTGTGTAAATAAGAAAGAGGATTAATACATTTTTTCTTATTTATCAAACCACTAAAATGCTTCTTCTGTGTTTTGATCATTACCTATGAAATGCTCTGTACCTCAGCCGTTTTAAATCCTATCAACTTCAAATCTTTCACATAGACTCTCATTATCGTTCTTACAAAACACATAAATTTTGGATCCATTCACAGTAGAAGGTTCTATTCCAGGACTCTCATTTTCTTCTATACACAGTTGGAAGTCTAAAAAACGAAAAGAATCAAGGGATACTTATCAATGATCACCTAATATTGACACGGAATATTAGAGAAGTTTTGTGTGATGGATATTTGATATTAGATTGGAAAAATTTGAGTTTTTGAATCAAGTTTTATAAAAGCAAAATAATTTAATTATTTCTTTAAATATTGACTGCAAATTTAATAAAATCAAATATTCACGGCCCGTTTCAACGAGCCTACTCTGCTAATACTGAAATAATTGGGCTAAGACTTTATTCTCAATTGTGTAAGATGCCATTACAATATGGTATAGTTCTCTTTTCAAATTCTGAATTTATTCAGAAATTGTGCATTAAATAGCATTGTAAAATGTATCAACTGCTATACGTTTGGCTCAAGAGGCCACTGAAGTATAACAGCAGACAATGTAACAGACAGTGCAATAAGTATAACAGACAGAGTTTGGAAATTGTAACGAAGAACAGTTCCAGCATGGCTGGATCGTGATATCGGCGAATCGGGCAACTGCTCGGAGCGTCAAATTCTTAACAGAGCTTTTACGACAACTTTCTGTATAGAAAAGCTAAAAATATCTTTATTAAAGATCTGTTGGAGGAAAGAGGCGTCAGTTTGGATAAATGCACAGAGCGCGAAAATTTCTCGGCTGCTGCTGGTCCCCATTTTTTAAAGCTACGTCTGGAGGACAATCAACAAAAAAATATAGTTGCTTCAAATATTGGAGACACTCCCTCGTATGATACAGTCGCTCAAAAAAGTATCCGAACACTATGGTCGATTACAGCATTCAGAAAAAATATCTGGCAACGATTTTTTTTAGAAATTAGTGATCTGGCAACCTTCGTGTCACGTGACACGAAGGTCATTTAATTACTACATTGCAAAGATTATCCTTTAAATTCTCTTGCGGCAACCTCTTGGGGTAAAGAATAAAACATAGTGGCACAGCTTATTTACCATTGCAGAAAGTACAAGTAGATTTAAGAAAAATACCAGCTATCCATTTGAAAGGTTTTAGTCATCAAAATATTTGTGCCAAAATAAGTTATTCGAAAGATCGAAACTTAAACCCCTTCTGTAGCAATAGATATCGTAAAAATATACTTGTGATTTAGCAGTTAATATTGATGATTATTATTGAGTTTTTTCATGGAGGTTTTTGTATTGAGTTTTTTCGTATATTATTTGATAAGTCTTTATGCCCAACTACGCAAAAAAAACCCATAATCCCTAATTAAAGTTCCATGCGTTCCACTGCACTTTAGAATACCAGAACAGTGATTAGTTTTTCTAAGCTAAAATGTAAATAAAATAGAGCTAAATAATGCAAATCTTATTTCATTACTTATAACAGCAGGTAAATTTAGGATAAATTTAATGAAAATAGGTGAAACAGATCCGTGCAACCTCTGACTCATGAGCAGTTGCGAGTCATAAAACAAATTATCAATATACCAAATATGTTTCATATTTTTCAATTTTTTTATCAAGTGTTTTTAGGACGTCACTAAAGGTTTTTGGCCAATTCACAGTACTCACTAAAATGTGTATTTTTGATTTCAATCAAGATATTTTTCTCGATTCCTTAAAAACGTACTTTCTTTTCTGATTCATTACTCATTCAAAAATGCGTGTTTCCGTAGATAAAGAATTTTTCCTGTGGCTTTTTAAGAATATAGTATTTTTTTCCTACTGGCTAATCGCTAAATTTGGGTTGAACGAGCCTGAGTTGAAATATAGATAAACGTTAGAAAAAATAGAAAATATGGATCACAGTTAATAGAGATCATTTAAGCGTGTTCGCTCAAGGTATTTTGAACGAAGTGCACTTTAAATTGAAGAGGAAAATCGGATCTCAAACTGCCCCTCTAACAAAATAACGTTGCACCGAAGCAACACCTCCTATAACAGAAAGCAAGTGGACCAAGTTATGACATCATCATAGGTAGTCCTAAAATCTAGGGGGCGGGGGTGGCTCAGTCGGTAGCGCGCCAGGCTCGTAATCTGTAGTTCCCAGGTTCGAGTCCCAGCTGGGTCAGCGTTGAGATTTATCTCCGCAAAATTCCCCGCCCTGCCCACGGTCAGTAGGGGACACCGATGGGCTTGGAAAGGCCGCCGTCCGCCGGATGGGACGTTAAGCCGTGGCCCTGTGTGCGGGAGAGACATACCCTGTGCACGTTAAAGAACACGCTGGATGGCCTTGACGGGAGGCTAGCATCTGTCTCCCAACAGCTGTTCCAGTGGGTCCCCTCTCCCAACCTTCTTTGAGCCTTCGGGGTCCATTTGACCTGGCCATTTAGCCCATGGTGTGCAAAAAAGTGCCGCTCAGAGGTAAAACAACCCAACCTAAAATCTAGATAATTCTTATATTTCAGTTTCTGTTATTATTGCTAGTGGACTTTTTTTGTTCACTTTCTTACTAACTTTTACAGAAAAATATATTTTATTTAGAAAGAAAATTATTCGTATTTATTATCAAATGTCATAATGCTAATTAATACAAATAATTTTTTTCCTAAATAAAATATATTTATGGATAAACATTAGTATAAAGATTACCACAAGAGTCCAGCAGTAATAAACTAGAATCAAAAATATAAGAATATTCTAAAAGGTAGGACTAGTTCTGCTGAAGTCACAAGTTTGGTGCATTGGCTTTCTGTTACAGTAGGTGTTGACCGAAGGCACGTAAGATTTTCTTAGCGTTTGAGATGTTCTTTAGCTACGAATGATAGATAGTTATTTTTAAAATAGCCGAGAGTAAAATAAAAGGAGTTTTGGATCACTCATTCTACTATTACTTCTAGTACATTACACTAAATGGTTTATTAATTTTTCAAACTGGGGCGGGGGTGGCTCAGTCGGTAGCGCGCCAGGCTCGTAATCTGTAGTTCCCAGGTTCGAGTCCCAGCTTGGTCAGCATTGAGATTTATCTCCGCAAATGATGTTCATAATGTTAAGAACACATTAAAATGTAACATTTCGTTATAATTATTTATTTATTCGTTATTCCATCTTTATAAAAGCTATTTTCGGAGTGAAATTTAGCAAAGCTTAATATCTTGGCTTACTTTCCCATTATTACTGGGAATGGTAAAATTACCCAATTCTTCAAATTTGTTCTCAGTTCTCTGGATCAAAAAGGACTATAAATATACCTAGTTGCTAGGCAAGCACTGAATAGTGCTCTCTTATGATGGCCAGAGAATTTGACCAGGCATAGGAAAGAAGAAGGAAAGAATACATAGGAAAGAATAGTGAAGAAACCTGCATAGGAGGCTTCTTCACTATGCAGGCTTTAAGTCTATGGTTATGCTCCTTTGTAGTCATTTTTTATTCTTTTACACCCTGATGAGGAGTGGTCAACTCAGAATCGGACCAAGGCTATTTTCTTCCTTGAAATAAATTTGCTTTTGTAGTTCTAAGTAGCTTTATTATTGTCGCCTCCAGGTTCGACTCCCACTTGTGCCAGGGTGAAGATTTATCTCCACTAAACCTTCACTTTACCCTCGATCAGTAGGGGACACCGATGGGATTGGAAACTCCGCTGTCCGTCTGATCGTATATAAAGCCGTAGTCCCGTGTGTGTGTGTGTGGGGGGGGGAGATATATCCTGTGCACGTTAAAGAACACACTGGATGGCCTTGATGGGAGGCTACAATCTGGCTCCCAACAGCTGTTCCAGTGAGTCCTCTTCCTACAACCGTCTCTGAGCCCTCGGGATCCTTGTGATCTGGCCATTTAGTCCATTTGTGAAAAAAAAGTCTTCTCAGAGGTAAAATAATCCAAAATATGTCGTCTCACAAAATATTTGTTTTGTCAATTCAGGTGAATTTACTTCGTTTTGCCGTTGCAACATATTTTTTGAAGCTTCAAGCGATCGTCTTATTTTTGTCCTCTCCAACGATCTTAGAATTTTTATAGCTCTGAGTATATTTTTCTGCCACGGTATTTGAACAAAAACAAAATGCCGGATAAATCACTAAGGACAGAGTTTCAAAATTACTATGCTAGAAAGTTATATGGGATTGTTTTACCTGAGTTCCACTTTTTTCTGGGGCGGGGGTGGCTCAGTCGGTAGCGCGTCAGGCTCGTAATCTGTAGTTCCCAGGTTCGAGTCCCAGCTGGGTCAGCGTTGAGATTTATCTCCGCAAAATTCCCCGCCCTGCCCGCGGTCAGTAGGGGACACCGATGGGCTTGGAAAGGCCGCCGTCCGTCGGATGGGACGTTAAGCCGTGGCCCCGTGTGCGGGAGAGCCATACCCTGTGCACGTTAAAGAACACGCTGGATGGCCTTGACGGGAGGCTACCATCTGTCTCCCAACAGCTGTTCCAGTGGGTCCCCTCTCCCAACCTTCTCTGAGCCTTCGGGGTCCTTGTGACCTGGCCATTTAGCCCATGGTGTGCAAAAAAGTGTCGCTCAGAGGTAAAACAATCCAATCCAATGTAGTTCACAGGTTCGAGTCCCAGCTGGGTCAGCGTTGAGATTTATCTCCGCAAAATTCCCCGCCCTGCCCACGGTCAGTAGGGGACACCGATGGGCTTGGAAAGGCCGCCGTCCGTCGGATGGGACGTTAAGCCGTGGCCCCGTGTGCGGGAGAGCCATACCCTGTGCACGTTAAAGAACACGCTGGATGGCCTTGAAGGGAGGCTACCATCTATCTCCCAACAGCTATTCCAGTGGGTCCCCTCCCCCAACTTTCTCTGAGCCTTCGGGGTCCATGTGACCTGGCCATTTAGCCCATTGTGTGCAAAAAAGTGCCGCTCAGAGGTAAAACAACCCAACCCAACCCACTTTTTTTTACGCAATGTGGCAAATGACCAGTCACTAGGACCCTCGGGTTCAAAGAAAGTTGCTCAAGGGGACTCACTGGCCAGCTGCTAGGAGAAAGATGGCAGCCTCCCTTCAAGGCCACCCAGCGTGTTTGTAACATGCGCAGGGTATGACCCTCCTGCACCCTGCTCCACGGCTTAGCGTCCCATCCGACGAACGGTGTCCTTTCCAAACCCATTGGTGTCCCTTTCTCATCGAGGGCAAGATGGAGAGTTTTGCAGAGATAAATCTGAAAGCAGGTGAGACTCGAACATAGGAACTGCAAATTACGAGTCCGACGCACTAGTGACAGATCTGTCCCGTTATGCAAAGAACTCAGCACTTTTCATTCAAAGCAATTTTATTTTGAGTTGAATTTAGAGCAAGCCCAACCAATTACTAGTATTTCTCCTTTAAAATTTTGCTGCCTTAAACTCCTGCTGGGATGTCTCTGGGTCAGCTTCATTGGGCTTCATGCTGATCGTTTCAATCATGAGAAACCAAAAATTTGTTTAAACTCTAGAGGTAGATTAAAGATCTCAACCGTATCCCTGTAATCTTGAGTATAGGAAAAAAAATTCTTGTACAGTCGCTCAAAATAGTATTCGAACACTAAGGTTGATTACAGAATTCAGAAAAAATATCTGGCAACGATTTTTTTAGAAATTAGTGACCTGGCAACCTTCGTGTCACGTGACACGGAGGTTGCCAGATCACTAATTTCTAAAAAAATTCGTTGCCAGATATTTTTTCTGAATTCTGTAATCAACCTTAGTGTTCGGATATTTTTTGAGCGACTGTAGGTGGTCATATTATTTTGATACTAGATCGTGTGGGCTCACTCACGGAAATATTGAGCGTGTGCAGTTACCGTTCACAGCAAACTGGAGCGTGTGTAGTAACTGCACACGCTCCAGTTTGCTGTGAACGGTAACTGGAGCGTGTACAGTTGCTGTACACGCTCCAGATATTCTTCCTGAATTCTGTAATCACGTGACACGAAGGTTGCCAGATCACTAATTTCTAAACAAACCGTTGCCAGATATTTTTTCTGAATTCTGTAATCAACCATAGTGTTCGGATACTTTTTTGAGCGACTGTACCACGTGGGACAAAGGACCTGATATGATATCAGAAGATCATAGTTTTGCATTCCACCAGTCTAAGACAAGTCTTCTTTAAACAATCTCTCTAAATTTCGACTTTCAATCAACGATATTCGTTCGATATTTAAAGGGTTATGAAATTGAAGCATTTAATAACAGCAAAGACAGTCCTAAGAAACAAAAAATAATGGTGAACATTGAAATCATTATTTATGCAGTCTTCTGCAATAAAACATTATTAAATAGTTTGAAATAATGTTTATTATATAATTTCTGGGTTAAATTATCTATGGCTTGCGAAACTATTGTTAAAAATTCGAATATCCATAGCTCTTTAAATAATGAGCGAATTTTGTTGTAAATAGAGATTTAAACAGATTTTATTGAGATTTTTATTTTCAGCACATTTTTTTTTCCCATAAAAGAGGTTCTGCATAAATTACTGTTAGACTAGGTGGCCCCTTTTAAGTAATATAACAAGATGTTTAATGTCGCTGATTCCAGATGTTTAGGCTGCATTTTAGGAATTAAATGGTTTGATTGTGTAAATGTTAGACGAAGGATTCATCACCTTCCTTTTTGGACGGGGGTGGCTCAGTCGGTAGCGCGCCAGGATCGTAATCTGCGTTTCCCAGCTCTGAGTCTCAACTATGTAGCTTTAAGATTTATCTCTGAAAAAAAAATTCCCGCCCTACCCCCGGTGAGAAAGGGGACACCGATGGAGTTAGAAAGCCCGTCGTCCGTCGGATAGAATGTTAAGCTGTGTGCAGAATAATCATATCTTATGCACGTTGGATTGTTTGACAAAAGGCTACTATCTCTCTCCTAACAGCTGTCCAGTGGGTTCCCCTCCCCCAATCTTCTCTAAGCATCTTGGGGTCCTTGTGACCTGACCATTTAGCCCATTATGTGGGTTGGGTTGTTTTACCTCTGAGCGGCAATTTTTTGGACACAATGGGCTACATGGCCAGGCCCCAATGACTCCAACGCTCAGAGAAGGTTGGGGGAGGGGACCCGCCGGATAGCTGTTAGCAGACAGATGGTAGCCTCACCTCAAAGTCATCCATCATGTTCTTTAACTACACAGGGTTTGTCTCACACGCACACTGGCCACTACTTCACGTTCCGTCCTACGGATGGCAGCCTTCCCAAGCCCATCGGTGTCCCCTACTGACTGAGGACAGGGCGGGGAGTTTTTCGGAGATAAATCTCAAAGCTGGCCCAGTTGGAACTCGAACCTGGGAACTACAGATTACGAACCTGGCCCTCTACCGACTGAGTCACCCCCTCTCCTTCCACTGTGTGCAAAAAAATAGAGCCTCTCAGAGGTAAAACAACCCACCTCAACCGCATTTAAGCAGCAACCTTTACAGGGAAATATTGTGTTGGTCTGGCCATGTTGTTCACATGCAGAACTTAAAATTAACTAATGCATTTATGAATAGTTCGCCTTAAGGGGCAGATCTAGAATGGCGTGGGTGGACTATGTCAAACAGGATCTCATTGCACTTTACCTACAGTGGCCAAATGCAGTAACGGTTGGCTCAGGAATAGAGTGTTTAGAGAATTAAATTACTCAAATGGACAGCCCTCTGTAGACAATGGCTACTTGATGATTATGCATGAAGATTATTAATTAGTGAGGTCACTAGCCATCTCTGCGTAACATTTAAAGTGAGCAAATGACAAATTACGTAGCATTCAAATATTGAGATGCTTCTGAAGTGTATATTGCTCATGTTTCGTCAGATTATAGTTGCAAGTTTGTTATGATTGATTAAGTATAATTTTGGTAATTGACTTCGACTGCTGTACATGCGCGAATAATTTAGAATATTCCAGTTGGATGAAGTTATAATTTCTGTGTGAGTTTAGAAACTTAAAGGCCCTTGTTTTGTATAATTGTTAAAATTTCTTATTGGAATCATATTTGTAAGCAATGATATTAATTTCATTAACTGTCAATGCATTCTACTGAATCACCTGTATTACTGTCGTAATGTTGTATTACTGTGCATGTTTTTCAGCGTTTGACGTCATGGTGAAGAGAATGAATTCTTATGCTACTTTCTGCTTTGCAGTGGGACGGGGGTCAACTCAGGATATTTATATCATTATATAACGCGCCAGACTCGTAATCTGCAGCTCCCAGGTTCGAGTCCCAACTGAGCCAGCGTTGAGATTTATCTCCGCAAAACTCCTCGCCCGCCCTCATTAGTAGAGAGTACCGGGCTTGGAGAGGCCGCCTTCCTTCGGATGGAACTTTAAACCGTGGTCCTGTGTGCGGGAGAGATATACCCTGTTCACGTTAAAGAATACGCTGGGTGGCCTTGACGGGAGGCTATCATTTGGCTCCAAACAGCTGTTCCAGTGCATCCCCTCCCCCAACTTTCTATGAGCCCTCTTGGTCTTTGTGACCTGGCCATTTAGCTCATTATGTGCAAAAAAAAGTCCGACCAGAGATAAAATAACCCAATAAGCTATATAATGTTTCTGAAACTTGGTAACGTTCGTATTCAATGTCCGGCAATTCAGATGCTATTACAAGAAACTGAGGCAGATAGAAATTAAAAAAAAGCTTCTGACAAAAGAAGACAAATTTTGACAGTCAACTACAGATAATTGGAGTTTTATCAATAAAATTGTTATGTTCATATATATATATTCCACTACATCCCCAATGGGCTTGAAAAAGGCCGCCGTCCTTCGGATGGGAAGTTAAGCCGTGGTCAGTGTGTGGGATAACTATACTCAGTGAACATTAAAAAACCCTGGATGATCTTGACGGGAGGTTTCGATCTCGCTCCTAAAAGCTGTCCAGTATGTCCCCATCCAACACAACAGAAAGTTCGTTAAAAGAAATTATAGACTAATATTTATATTTTGCAATTTGGAAATTTAAAAAATATGATCACTTCTCATTTGTTAAAATATATTTGAAAATTTCGTGCAACCTATTTTCAGTTTCGAATTGTGAAACACTTGTTATGAGTAGAGGAAAGATGTGTGTTTTGTGTGAGCGCAAAAATATGATTTTGAAGTTCAAATTGCAGAGGGAAGGAAGTGGAGGAAGATTGATTCTTTTGTCACTTTGGCACATTCGTGCTCATAGTTTCAAGTTTTTTTTGATTACTTTAATGTGTAGTCGGGCCTACAGAAGCATATCTTAAATGGGGTTTTAACATTTTAAAATAAAGTCAAAATAAGTTTTCTGTGTTTCTAAATTGCATTGAGTAATGTTGTGTAATGCCATCATTGGTTACCATTGCAGCTACCAATACCAAAAGGGATTATCACTCCTCCGTAAAGGTTAGAGTCAGTACCAACTTTGGCATTGAAGTCACCAAGAACAAAGGTAATATCTCCTTTCTTGACAGAATTCAAAATATTCTGAAGTTGTCCGTAAAACCTATCCTTCTCATCCTCATCGGCATCCTCAGTGGGGGCATAACAGCAGATAACATTCAAGTCTTTAAAGCTTGTCTGAAATTTTGCTGTAATAAACCTTTTATTAATGCACTCATATCCTAGAAGAGCATCACTAAGCGTGTCTGCTGAGAAGCAGACCTACACTTTGGTGATGCTTATTACCTTTTCTTCCTGAAAAGAGAAATTTAGGATTATTTTTAAGAATCTGACCTTTATCTGTCCATCTGTTCTCTTGCAGGCCGAGAACATCTAAATTATAACGGTGAAATTCTTGTGTGAGGATATCAAGAGAATGAGCTCTGTGCAGAGTTCTCACATTCCAGTTACCTATAGAGAGAAAATGGTTAGTGGGATGGTTAAGGAAACTATGTTTATTGAGAGAAGGAATGCCGACAATATCAAACAGCCCCCCCCCCCCACCACCACCACTAAGCCATCTACACTGGAAGACTTCCTCCAATGTAGAATTTGACGATGCTAGTAGAAGCAAAGAGTTCACCTCTGCTCAGGATTATCCACCAGCTGATAAACATATCCTGTGAATCTATTCACTTGGGGCTGTCAACCCAAAAACAAACAGAAAACACAGCGGAAGATTTTTCCCTCCACAGAAGCCAACCAGTGCAGCAAAATCAGGATCCATAATCAAGCTCAGAGCCATATATCTGTCCAGTCCAATGGGTTTATATGGTCAGCACCAGGACCCTGTGTGGTTGACCACTCCTCAGCAGGGTAGAAAAAAAAAATAGTAGCCATAGTTGTCCAGATCAGTAGGCCACACAAATCTGGCAGCCCTCCACTTCCATTCACTTCCACAAGAGAGTATCTCTTTTGAAAGGTACTAACAGCTTGCACCGCGAAAAGGCGGGGTCGGACATTAGGTGCTAAGCTTGGCCGGTTCTATTCATCATCACAGGGGATTGGTGCATAGCTCTCCTTACAGTGATTACCTAGCTACCATTTATGTCTTTCAAAATGGCCCATTCTGAGGAAATTAAAAGTTGAGCTGTTTTACCTCTGAACTTTTATTGTACACTGGGCCAAAAAAGGTCAGGTAACAAAGATTCCAAGGGCAAGAGTTGAGTAGGTGAAGGGAATCCACTGGGCATCTGTTAGAGATAGATGAAATTCCCTAGAAGACTTTTAACATAGAAACAAAATGTGGCTTTCTTATACATTGGATCATGGATTAACCTGACATGGTACGGATGGCGGTCTTTACAAAGCCATCGATTCTCACTTTCTGACCGAGCACATGTTGCGGCTGGGGGTGAGAGGTGGCGATTGGAGTCATGGAACATCTGGTAACGAACCTGCATCACTATTGACTGCACCAAAACCATAATCCGTAAAGATTATTCAGTTTAACATCATATCCCGCAAAGGCGCCTACTGCTTATTGTAACTGGGATGAACAGCGGGAAAGAAATGCTTTCTTTCTCAAAAACAGGTGATTGGGAAAACTTTGCTGCCTGACAGACAACGTTTAAAGGTGACCGAATCTCCACTGCAATCCTTTAAAGGTAACTGTTTGTTCCATCAAACGAGCACCATCCAAAGAGTGTTTGAATCAAATGGTCTGAGAAGCCAGAAATTGCTTTCAGTATAACACTTCACGTAGCTTCTGTATGCCACTTGAGGCAGAGAAGAACAAGTCTTTGAAAACTCCTTTTTAGAGAAAACCTACCAGAATTGTTCAATGCAGCATATACGTGTTCGCTTCAGATAAAAGGAACCATTCATCGTTGGGAAGGCAATGTGACAACAACATCTGTTGGCGCCAGCGATTTGTGTGTAATGACTTATGGAAAAATCGCGAACATTCGGTTTTCATTGGAAATATTTTGCGGTTTATGTGAAGTTTCGAGAGAAATACTGGGGAACGCAATTCGAGGCCTCACGTTGATACTTCTGTTGTTTCCTGATGGCGCTTCGACCAATAAATACATATGAAAGGTTCCTTTTTTTATTTGAAACTCTCTGTTGCTTTATGTTTTTTCTTCTTCCCTTTGTTTTATTTATATAATATTTAACAACAGCCAAAGAAAAAATATCATTTTTTTAAAGATATCATTCTACTACATCTTTGATCATTTGTCGTAAAATGTCTAATAGTGTGTTTTATTTTTAATCGTCATAATCAAGGCGGTGTGCAGATTTTTTTCTCGGAAGATGTGTTTTGTGTGAGCGCAAAAATATGATTTTGAAGTTCAAATTGCAGAGGGAAGGAGGTGGAGGAAGATTGATTCTTTTGTCACTTTGGCACATTCGTGCTCATAGTTTCAAGGTTTTCTAAAACGAACCTTGGAACCACAAACGTGAACTTTGTCGTGGCGTCGGTAGTACGTCCAACAATTAACTGCATGCCAGTAGAGGTCGATGAATTAGTCCCTTGATTGCCTTCACCCTTATTTTGGTGAAATGATAGGTTCGCAGTTGTTACACCCGTACCACGTATGCCTCGGACTTGCTACGCCAAGTGATGTACAGAAATATGTCCAACAATTCACGCACGAGAGTTGTATAAGGACGACACAGTTGATTCACACTTATGTACAATCACGTGCTGAGGATGCGCTCGACTCTGCGGGTCTTTGCTGCTTTGCTACTGCACACAATTATGCAATGAGGTGGAGAAGCGTACTTTGCAGATTCTTGCTTTACCGAACTCAAACTCGGCGAAACGATATCCAATCTTTGTCTACAACGTGGTTCACAAAGAACTCACTTCAGTTCCATCCAACTGTATTTGATTCACCAACAATCTTGATTCTCACATAGAATCGAACCCTTTCCTTCAGGGTTTTGTTTGAGTAAGAGCGACGTCCTTTGACGTGTGTTCAAACGTCCTTCCTGTTTGACAGCGACGCTCACGACTGTTGTTTACTCTCGCTGCCGTAGTCTCCAGCTCCCAAACTCGCGCCCGAGGCTAATTGTAAAAGGCCATGAAAGGGCTTTTCGGACTCGTCAACCCGTGCAGTCAGCCAGCTCAGACCCTAAAACAACATCTATGAGTCACATCTCCACAATAACACTTCCAAGAACACACTAAATATATAAAAATAGTTACAACAACAAAAATACAACAAAAATACAATAAAATGCAACAATAAATAAAAATAAATAAATTAGAGGGAGATGACAAACATCCTAGAGGGATATAATGTCATATCTCCCCCCCCCCTCAATTTTCCTCTACAATTTGAACTACAAAATCGTGCTTTTCCCTGTTTGGAAAAGTTACATGTCAAACTATACAGTATATTCTCTGCATTACTGATGCAACCCGATTTAAGGTATGCTGAGAATAAATTGTAATGTTTCTATGCAAACACGTCTTATGAAAAACATTTTTTTTTTCGTGAGGGGCTTTTTTATTATTGATTTTTCACAGTGATTGTATTGTGATGGAATTAGAGTTTTGAGCATCCTCCTAAAGAGGACTAAAGGCTTTCCTCAAAAATAGGAAGTTTTCCTTTTATAAAATCTTGACAACTGGAGAAATACAAATATGATATATAACGCTTTCCAGTTTAAGAGAGAGTTCCCGTAATCAGATTTAAGTAATAGTTCTCTAAATGGAAATGAATTGACTAATTTAAACAAGATAATTGTGAAATGCACTGAAAAACATTACAACTGCAGACAAGTTAAACTTTAGAATATAGGAGTATCAAACTCTGATATTATTGAGACCATTGGACCCTACAGACCTCGGGGCGGGGGTGGCTCAGTCGGTAGCGCGCCAAGCTCGTAATCTGTAGTTCCCAGGTTCGAGTCCCAGCTGGGTCAGCGTTGAGATTTATCTCCGCAAAATTCCCTGCCCTGCCCACGGTCAGTAGGGGACACCGATGGGCTAGGAAAGGCCGCCGTCCGTCGGATGGGACGTTAAGCCGTGGCCCCGTGTGCGGGAGAGCCATACCCTGTGCACGTTAAAGAACACGCTGGATGGCCTTGACGGGAGGCTACCATCTGTCTCCCAACAGCTGTTCCAGTGGATCCCCTCCCCCAACCTTCTCTGAGCCTTCGGGGTCCATGTGACCTGGCCATTTAGCCCATGGTGTGCAAAAAAGTGCCGCTCAGAGGTAAAACAACCCAACCCTACAGACCGCATTCATCGCGACCATGGGGATTGTGTTCCGAATTCATCGTGACCATAGGAATTGTTTACCGGATTCATCGTGACCGTAGGAATTGTTTACTGGATTCATCGTGACCATAGGAATTGTTTACCGGATTCATCGTGACCGTAGGAATTGTTTGCCGGATTCATCGAGACCACGGGGATTGTGTGCCAAATCGCGACCATGAGAAATGCTGACCAGATACATTGAAACCAATGTGATTGCAGGTCAGCTTCATCGAGACCAATGTGATTGCAGGCCAGCTTCATCGAGACCATGAGGACTGCGAATCCAGATTCATTGAAACCATTGGCATTGCGACCAGGATTCATCGAGGCCAGTGGGAATGTATGCAGAGATTGTTTCCTGGCTGATTTAATGAAATTAAAACAACAAAAAGAAAAGAGGTTATCCAATATAAATGCAAAATTGTTCTCATATTCTTACTGTAGTAGTGTTAATTTTTTTAAGCCAGAAAATTAAAAAAATACAAGAGATAAGTTTTGCTCGATCAGCTGCTTTTGGAAGCAAAAATGAATATTTCGAAAAATAAAGTAGTTTATACAACATCAGTTAAATATTCTGAAATATAATTAAATTTAAATATTGTAATTATCTCCTACTGTGGCATATAAACTGACAGGCTCCTGTCAGACCTCTGTGGCAAGCAGCTGCTTGAGGGGGTATTTATTTATTTATTTAATTAAGTTTCAGGTTTCCTCTTTTCAAACATACACAACGAGGTAACCATCTACCAGTCTGTTCACATTCAGACGATGACTATCTGAATTATATTGTTCATATACAGATTTCAAATAATATTTGCCTGTGCTTGAATTACAGTCATGTAATAGTTCGGAATTTGTAAACTGTGGCCGGATGTCATACATTTGTTAGGACATGCGGATTTTCTCTTCGTGGAATTGTACAGTTATTTAACGAAAGTGTTTGATTTCACATGGAGAGATTTGTAAAATTTTCATATAAAAAACTTTTTTGTGCATATTTTATGCACTCACATGTCCATAAATTAATTGAAAACACTCCACGCAATAATTTTGAGGGTCTCAGCTAGTTTTAGTTTAATTTGTATCTTGATATAAAATAAAAAACAAATACCCCCTTAAACAGCTGCTTTCCACAGAGGTCTGACAGGAGTCTCTCAGTTTATATGCCGTAGTAGAAAGATCTGTGAGAATAGCAGGACCTCAGCAGGAAAACAACACGAACATCCGTGCCTTACCCGTGGCTCGAACCCAGGTCCCTTAGGTCAGAAACCAAGCGTGCTAACCACTCTGCCACTGAACGAAAATAAAACGAATGTAAATTCGTTTTCAAAAAGAGGAAATGTAAAAGTCGTTCTACTATATCTTTCGAAAGCGATTGTATTTTTGGAAAATTTTTAAATCAAAAATTTTAAAAAATACCTATCTTTCTATATGCACCCTGAAAACAGAAAATTAACCTAAAGCATATCGATGGTGCAATCAGTCACAGAGTTCGTATTCACTTCAAAGGAAGATAGGTTGCCGATTTACCTACACAACAAGATTGCCGGCGCCCTATCTTCCTTTGAAGTGATTACGAACTCAGTGACTGATTGCACCATCGATATGCTTTAGGTTTATTTTTGACTTTTTAGAGCCCATATTAGGAAGATATGTATTTTTTTAAAATTTATTTATTTGGCATTCTGCTTCCTCCCATGTCCTTTTTTCGGGTGTTCTGCTTCTTCCTGTGTCCATTTTTTCTGACGTTATGACTCCTTTTATGTCCTCTTTTCTGGTGCTCTTCAGCACCACGTGTCCTTTTTATTGTTTGCTTCCTCCTGTTTCATTTTCTTCTGGTATTCTGCGTCTTTATGTTCTTTTTACTGTTCTGCTTCTTCCTATGTCCTACTCTACGATCTTTTGGATCCTCCTCCATGACCTTCCACATACACCAATGTGCTCCTTTTTGGTTTTCTGCGGTCCTCCCTGAGTCTAGTGGTCTGAGTCCTCCTTTCTGGTAAAATAATTTCGCAACGCCGTCCCGTGGCCGAGTGGTTAGCACGCTTGGCTACTGATCTACGGGACCTGGGTTCGAGCCCCAGGTAAGGCATGGATGTTCGTGTTGTTTTCTGCTGAGGTCCTGCCATCCTCTCAGATCTTCTACTATGGCATATAAACTGACAGGCTCCTGTCAGACCTCTGTGGCAAGCAGCTGCTTGAGGGGGTATTTATTTTTTTTATTTAATCAGTATAAACACGTATTGTTTCTCCATGAACATAATTTTTTATTACATATTGCGATCTGTAATATTTCTTAGCACCATATAAAAATACATTTTTAGGCAACTGAGATAAAGTTATCATGCATTTCATTCGCAGTCCTTTCGAGTTGGATAGAAAGGATATAATATTTTCAGCATAATTTCTTCACCTATTTTCCTGTTATTTTATGTTCCCAATCCGAACATAAGATTAACTTAAATCAGTACAGAATACAAAGAGAATTACATCTGTAACTAGTCTTCGCTCTGTGTACCTAACTAACTCCATTGTACAATATGCTCGATGATCGCTTCTTTAAAAACTCATCACTACATTCTATTCTGCAAAACATTCTGATCTTACAAGGTATTGTTAAGGTTAAGAGCAAACATTTTTTTTGCTTCACGTGACAACCATTCATTGTGGATTAAATTAGAACCTTCGGTGCTTGATGTGAGAGAAAAATAGGTTGCGATTTCTTATCTCGTGCCCACAGCAGTCTTTACATCCGGTTTCCGCACTTAATTAAAAATAATAAAACGCTGCCCTCATGATGAGACTGCTGTTGTTGAAAGGCGAACTTTAATAACGCTTTAGATTTTTCATTGTTCGGCGGTTAGATCATATGGCCTTTAATACAAGTTTTTACTTCAAATAAAAACAGCCGCGATGCAGATAATAAATACGATCTCGAAAAATATGAAAACAAAATTTCGCACAATATGTCTCATTAGGGTTAACAATACTGATTCTCATCTGTGACACAATGATGTTCAGAACCTACAGTAAATTCCTTAGGGGTTTGTTTTTATTCGCTAAATTCAGAGATGGGATAAAAGATAAGAATGCAATGGTTATTTTCGCAAACACGCAATTTTTACGAACCTTTTATTCATATTTTTTCGGTAATTATTCAGGCATAGATGCATTGACATTATGAGCACCTCGGCTAATTTTATTCGTTGATATACGAATTATAAAGGTTTTCAAATTATCCAGGTACTTTTGCGTGAAATTTGCTTTTGGATCTTTAAAGAAAAATTCGAATTCTGCAGAAATTTGTAATTAAAGATTTTTAATTGATCAGGATTTATTGTATTGTTGCGGATTACAAAAATGGATAGCCACTGAGCGTGAGTATTAAAAACTATATTTTGAAACCAAATTAAATACAAGGCAAATTGTTACAAAGAATATATGGACGAAGTATCTTATACACAAATCAACTACTAACATGCACAAGTCATCAACTTTCCTGCACAGAGTACACAACATCAACTCTGTCTATTCCACTAAATATTACCTTTTTACTCGATTACCATGTCGCTTGAACATCTTCATACACAAACAAATTCTCCTGTGCTAGTTCGCTAACTCACACTAGCAGAACCATACGACCGTCCGCGTACACGTCACATAAAAGATCCCACTTTTATACTTCCCGCTTACACAACACATAAAGATAATTCTTTATACTTAACGCACACTGTCTCAGAACAGCTAACCGTCCATTTTCGAACTCACGACCGTTACACGCTCCACTGTTCTTCTTCAAATTCTCCCAAAGTTCTTATTCGTTGGCTGATACTTTTTGCTTTCGGTTGCCAGATTCCTTCTGTCGTAACAGTATTAACAAATTTGATAGAAAAGCGCAAAACACCAAATAATAACGTTAATTTTATCCACAGCTCATCAGTGTTTAATGGGTAATTTACACTATTATGCTGTATTTATTCATATAATGTTAAAGGTTTAGAGGAAAAATTGTCTTTTGCAGGATGGGATCCGAACTCACGACCTTCTGATAACATGTCTATCTGTGACAAGTAGCTCAGAGATCAGAACACCTAACATGTTGTCAGAATTTCGTGGGTTCGGATCCCACACGGCTAAAGACAATTTTTCCTCTAAACCTTTAAAATTATGGGAATAAACATGGTTTAATAGTGTAAATTACCCAGTAAATAATAACGTCAAAGTGAGGAATGTAGTTGTAACAAATAGCATCACTCCTTATTTACTGGGGCGGGGGTGGCTCAGTCGGTAGCGCGCCAGGCTCGTAATCTGTAGTTTCCAGGTTCGAGTCCCAGCTGGGTCAGCGTTAAGATTTATCTCCGCAAAATTCCCCGCCCTGCCCACAGTCAGTAGGGGACACCGATGGGCTTGGAAAGGCCGCTGTCCGTCGGATGGGACGTTAAGCCGTGGACCGTGTGCGGGAGAGACATACCCTGTGCACGTTAAAGAACACGCTGGATGGCCTTGACGGGAGGCTACCATCTGTCTCCCAACAGCTGTTCCAGTGGGTCCCCTCCCCCAACCTTCTCTGAGCCTTCGGGGTCCATGTGACCTGGCCATTTATCCCATGGTGTGCAAAAAAGTGCCGCTCAGAGGTAAAACAACCCAACGCTAAAGAACACGCTGGATGGCCTTGACGGGAGGCTACCATCTGTCTCCCAACACCTGTTCCAGTGGGTCCCCTCCCCCAACCTTCCCTGAGCCTTCGGGATCCATGTGACCTGGCCATTTAGCCCATGGTGTGCAAAAAAAGTTCCGCTCAGAGGTAAAACAACCCAATCCTTATTTACTACCAAACTTTGGTATCATACTCTGATAACTTATAGAATTTTTATAGCTACTGGTAATTTAACGTTTATAAGTTGGTCTTGATATTGCAGTTTTTTTTATTTCTCGCGGTTTTTCTTCTATGTGAAGATTTTAATCTGCACATCTAGCAAGAAAATGTTCCGATACATTGTTATTTGCTTTTAAACATCTAATATGGTTGCTGCACGAACATGACGAAGTTTGTAAAGAACCCTTGAGAAGGTTAGTAAGACGTCCCCTTTCTCCCCTCAGTCAAGCCCAATGAATCAACTCCATGAGAAACGATATATACGTATAAATATGTCGTGAAATGCGTATATAATATATCTTATATAACATATCGTCAAATAAATGAAAAATGCAATCTTTTGAATCATTATCTATGTATATATATGTATATCAATAGCTAGCGATTGGGGGGACGCTAAAATGCAGAGAATACATCAAGAAAAATAATATCAATCCAAACGGAAAGTATATCAGGCATTGAAATTCAATTGATATACGTAATAGAAAGCCTTAATCTTTTAAGTTCTGAAGAACCTTATTTTTCTATCCTTTCTTCATCCCACTAAGAAAACATGCACCTTATTTTTTTAAAGGGGAGGGATAAAATGAGTCCCTCCTGAATACGCCATTGATATATATATGTAACTATAGATATATTACAGAGGTGCATTTTAGCATTTGAGTCTCAGGGCCACGGTCAACTGCGTTCCTCTACTCTTTGGTAGTTACCTCCAGGGGTTATTGCCAAAACAGCTGCATTTATTTATTTTTGAAGCATTCACAGTATATTTTATCTCTTCAGTAGCAATAGATGGTAAAAACATTTTGTAGAACAGATCATGCTAGTTGTAAAATTTTCCTTTTGCCTTATTTTCCTTAGTTCGCAATAAATCTGGTTGCTATTTGATACTCTGTCTTTACAGAATATCAAATAGCAACCATACATATAACATAATTTCTAGGATTATTCTATCAGTCAATTTTCTATTACCTTTACAACCTTTGAATACACTGTAAATATTGCAAAGATAATAAATCTACGGATAGAATCTCTCGAAACTGAGCTTAAAAATGTTACCCAAATCGAAGTTTTTAAGCTTATAAATTCACTTAAAAACATTCGCAGTGTCGGAACAGATAGAATCTCTATCTTTAATCTAAAAATCCTTTCCTCATTAATTGTAGCCCCTCGTTTTAGTCAAATTAATTGCTCACTTATTATGATGAATTCCGAGCTCCATGGAAAGGAGCCATCATCTTACTCATACTTAAAATTTCAAAACCTTCTAACCCTTTTGACTATCGACCTGTTTCAGTTATATGCGATTTAAGCAAATTTTTTAAAAGAAGTCGAGACTCAGTTATCGACTTTTGTCGAAAACTTTAATTTGCTTTCATGCAGACAATTAGGATTCAGGAAAAATCAGTCAACTGAAACTCTCATGACACTTCCAGTTAATCAATGGAGGATGGCTTTAGACAGCAAAATGAAAAAAAGCTGTCGGACTAGTTTCCCTTGATATCTAAAATGCATTTGAATCAGTTGAACCAAACGTATCTTGCAAATACTCGGTTATAATTTTAACCTATCTTCCTCAGCTCTTCCTTGGTTTAAAACTTATCTCAACGACCGTGTTACAGAAATAAATTAAGCATTAATGAGATTTCCACACCTCTTAAAATCAATCGGAGAGTACACCAAGGAATCATTCTTAGCCCACTTCTCTTTAACGTTTTGTAAATGATCTCCCAAAATGCTTTACTAACTGCAATATTTTTTATGTACGTAGACGATTGTCTTTTTTCTTCTATCTGAAGGTCTTTACTTCTCTGAAACAAGAAATGGAAAATAATATCTATGAGTGCTTTTTTGGTGTAGTAAAAATAGATTCAGTATCAAGAAAACTAATATTACTTTATTTTCAACTTCAATTCTCTCCTACCTGACAAAAACATTAAAATTAATAACCTTCGTATTGCAGTTTCCACTTCCATGAAATATTTCGATATGACTATAGATAATAATATTGACTTTGGACTTCACGTTAATGAAACCGTCACCTCTGCATCCAGAAGAACTTATATATATTGCGTCACATTCGAAACTATATATCTTCCTATGCCTCAATGTTCTACAAAATTTACATCCGACCGAAACTCGAAAACTGTGCTTCCACTCTTTTTGGTATTAATAAAAAGAACTCTTATAAATTAAAAAAAGTTCATAATGAAGCTCTCAAAATTATCAGCAAAATCTATTTTAACAAATGAGAATCTGTAACCTTACTAACATTCGTTCCACTTATTAAATTTCCACTCTTGAATGTAGAAGAAAGCTGCCGTTTATTACCCTTATTCTTATATCTTATCCTTATATTATATATTTAATACCCTTATTCACGACACTATGTTTTACAAGTCTCACCCTCTTCATTCGATTCTTACACCCTATATGCAGTTACCACATCGCCATATCCTTCGCTTTGATAATAACAATTATTAATACCCCAATTTATGAGTTTTCTGCTTTCTTTTTCGTTTTAACACATTTCTATCTTATCATTTATTAATCTAAGCATGGTATTTTAGTTAAACTCTCTTTATATCTCTCCTTCAATAGACCATACATTGCGTGTAATGTTCAGGTCAACAAGAAGTTGATGGTTTGAAAATACAGCTATCTGTTGTTCGGGCATTTTAAATCCATTATTCTTCACATATAAAAAATTAATCATCCATCTCTTAATAACTGTCCAATGAATCCCTTTTCTCTAACTATGTAAATACGAATCCTTTGGGTCCTCGTGAAGGCCATTTTACCATTATGGCCAGAGAAGTACTGCACAGAGGTGAAACAACCCTATAACCAGGCCGGGATCTAGAAAATAATAAGTGGGAGGGGGAGCAAGAGACTGGAATTGCAGTGCAGTGTAACATTTTCACCTTCGTTTTACAAATTTTTAAAAAATGTCTTGAAAAATGGGTGAAATATTCAAAAGTTTAATAACTCTTGGCCTACATTACCTTGCTAGCATTCTTCAAGGAGGGGCCATGGTTTCTCTTACCCTCCCCCTCCCTAGATCGGTCCTGTCTAGATCCGGTCACCGTTAGTCCTCAGTTAGAAATCATTTTTAACTAAACGGTTATTCTGGTTGAAACCCATCTAACGTTTGATTGTAGGAATATTTAATAGATCAAGTCTACCATGCTAACATTAGAAGACTTGTGGACTTTAAAAACAATCCAAACAGTGAAGATCTCGTCGAATGTGTTTGATATACGTTGTATTTGTTGCTAATTTATCCTTTAATTTCATCCCCATATTGTGTCCAATGAAGGACATCTCATAGAACAGATTTTGTCCTGAAACAATTCCTCATCCCTCTGGTGATGAGTTCTGGAACTTCGATTTTATATGTACGTGTCTTTTGTTTTTGCATAATCGTCTCCCGCAATCTTTGCGACACTTAGAGCCCAAATATGAACGAAATCCATTTGTTCCATAGTTCTGCAGCTGCCTTTGAAAGATAACATATTTAATTTTGACCACCCTGTACTTTGTTGTATCATTTCTAACTGAGGCAGTGGCCGCTTAATCTAGCTACGGTCTTAATAAGGCATATTATTGTATGAGAAGGCCTCTATAAAAGCTGGGAATACACAGCTTGTACAATTCCTGTCTGTCCAGAGTGTTTCGAATAAAAAGTGTGCTATAGAATATTACGTTTGCACTATTTTTGTGCATAAGATTCCAGCTGGATGAATGCATGTTCGATCTGGCTAAAAAAGTAAAGGAATGCTATTTGTATTTTTCGAATTGTCTATCAATTCGAATCAGTTTCTTCATTTTCTTAGTGTATGGGTTCTGGACATCCCTCCCAAACTCTACGACTGAATGAATTTTAGTACGCAGGGTGTCCCTGAATTCATGGCCCAAACGTGAGGGGATGGTAGTACACACCGAACCCACCAACATTCGTCATAGAATATGCGGCCGCAAACGCAGTGAGGAGTCGGAAATGAAGGACAGACACAGAAGTTTCCAGAGTGACATTTATTGGAGATCATTACAACAAATGCTCAAACGTCCGCCCATCAACGTTGATACAGGCGGCACAACGGCGGAGTAGTGATCGGCGTACCTGCTCGTAAACACCGGGCTTGTCGCGCACATCAACGGCTGCGACGAACAGTCCGGCGCTTTTAAGCCGTGTCTCCTCGTCTGCGCCCTCTACCGGTACCGGGCTGCCTGTATTATAAATATGCATCTTGTGACTCTTTTGCTGTCTCTTTTTGCCAGTTGCATCAAAATATGTTTGTTTATATATATCATAGACTGCCTGAAAAAATTATTAACGCATAGTTAATTCTCTGTCGTATGCGTCATGGTATAGAGTTCCCAAATTTCCCTAAACTTCAATTCTCTGCACATAGCTTTCGTTCAGATTAGTTTTGAAGTACTGCTAGAGATTATCTCTCAGCTGATGAACTGTAGCAGCTCTGTTTAGCCATAGAGTTTGTGTTAACAAACGCCTGTCCCTGTCTGTCAGAGCCTTTTTCTTACCGCATTTGTCACGATTGACAGACGCTTTTTGAGACCGTTACCATTCTACACCCACTTGACATATTGTGTCCCGTGATTTTCTGTTTGAGTTTCCATCACTTCCGTTATGAAAGTTCCTACCCATCGCACTCCAACCACGAACATTTGGAAGTCAATCAGATCAATCTTTTTACTCATGTCCCACTTGACTCTGCTTTCCACCATGACATTGCGGCTTTTATAGAACTTCGTACTGATGTAAAATGCTTAAGTCAGTAAGACATTTTGCATACATCGGTGTTTCATGATACTTCACACAAGATACATGGTTATATTAATTTGGACAGGTAGGTTTATTCAGTTGGGTTGTTTTACCTCTGAGCGGAACCTTTCTGCACACAATGGACTAAATGACCAGGTCACAAGGACCCCCGAAGGGTCATAGAAGTTTGGAGGAGGGGATCAAATGGACAGCTGTTATGAGACAGATGGTAGTCTTCCGTCAAGGTCATCTAGCATGTTCTTTAACGTGTAAAAATTATGGCTCTCATGCACACTGAACCACAGCTTAACGTCCCATCCGACGGACGGTGACCTTTCCAAGCCCATCGGTGTCCCCTACTGACCAAGGGAAGGGCAGGGAGTTTTGTTGAGAAAAATCTCAACGCTGACCCAGCTGGGACTCGAACCTGGAAGCTGCAGATTACAAGCCAGACGCGCTATCGACTGAGTCCTCCCCCCACATATTCAGTACTAGTTATATTAATTTCAATGACATCAATCATATCTGCACTGGATCATGTGTGAAGTACCATGAAACATGTCAATGCATGCAAAATTTCTTACTGACATAAGCATTCTATATGACTACGAAATCATAAAAACTAAGCAACAGATATGTTGAATAAATTCCAACATTTCTCTAAAGCTTAGACATTATCACTTGAAAGGTCGATAAAGTAATCTTAAAGTTGAGCATTAAGTTTTCCTTTACGAGGGAAGTGAGTAAATGTTGATGTTTTTGGTTCGTCGGCTCAAGTGCCTTATTGCTGTCGTGTGCCTGAAGTATGCTGTGTTATTTCTCTACAGTTCGGATATGGCGAGAAAGAAGAATTCAATATCTGTGACAGCTGTGTCTTCTCATGATATCTCTCTTCTGTGATCTCTATATCAGGAAGAACGTTCAAGGATAAGTTTATATAGATTTAGAGTACATCATATTGCTTTTTGCGTTATGATTGTTAGGTTTTGGACAACAGATTCAAATACCACGCAGCCAGTACAGTACAGTATCTATAAAGGCTAAATTTTCTTCTGTGTCTTTAATATTTTTCTGTTCGTAAAGAATCAGATGTTTTATTGTTTTTGACACACTTTAGTGATGGAGTATCTATTAAAAGAAATGTCGTGGATTTCGAAAGTTGTAGTTCGTCGGAGGGGTTACATAACATGCCCAGCATTTGCAGACAGGTCATTAATAGCCATGGTCGCCGTAGGGGCCTTGGCTATTATCGACATGGCCAATTGTACGATAGAGCCATACCTTGTGTATGTTAAAGAACACACTAAATGGCTTTAATGGGAGGCTACCATCTGTCTCCTAACAGTTATGCATCAAGTCCCCTCTCCGTAACTTTTCTACTCTTGGGGTCTTTGTGAATTAGCCATTTAGCCCATGGTGTGCAAAAAAGTGCCATTCAGAGGTAAAACAGGCGAACTCTCATTACTGAATCGCTTTACAGTGAAATTCTTGGAGAATTTTCAAATTTTACGAATTATTTTAATTCCAAATATCATGGTTTCAATGGGGCGGGGTGGCTCAGTCGTAGCGCTCCAGGCTCGTAATCTGTAGTTTTCAGGTTCGAGTCCCAGCTGGGTCAGCTTTGAGATTTATCTCCGCAAAACTCCCTGCCCACGGTCAGTAGGGGACATCGATGGGCTTAGTAAAGGCAGCCGTCCGTCGGATGGGACGTTAAGCCGTGGCCCCGTATGCGGGAGAGTCATATCCTGTGCACGTTAAAGAACACGCTGGATGGCTTTGACGGGAAGCTATCATTTGTCTCCTAACAGTTGTCCAGTGGGTTTCATTCTCCCAACCTTCTCTGAGCCTTCGGGTCCTTGTGACCTGGCCATTTAGCCCATGGTGTGCAAAAAAGCGCCGCTCAGAGGTGAAACAAACCAAAAATCAAACCTGGTTTTAATTTTGCATTTAAACAATTATAGTTATTTTAAAATTTTGAATAGCCTATACTGCGAAAGATTCAAAAAAATTTTAGCGGTATACATTTCTCTATACAGTAGACACGCGGATAGCATCCTTTCATTTTAAATTATTTGCCATTAAAGTCGATAGCATGCCGTAAATGTACCGCTGTTCTCTTCAACGTCTTCTCAAATACGCATTTAACGTCGGTCTCAGAAAAGGCAAGTACTCACAAATGCATCTGTCATGTAACACGCTGAGGCAGTTAATCAACGTCCACTTGCTATTTGTTTGGGAAAAAGTATTCTGAGGGACTTATTTCCCCTCCTCAGCTTTATTATTATTTAGATTGTCGACAGCAGAAATCTCCGTTCTTTGTACGGGTTAAAAGAACTCCTAGGAGCAGGTGCGGAATGGCAACGAGCTCTCCGAGAAGAAGAAAGAAAAAAAAAACTCAAGTGAAATTCAGGACCTCCGGGCCTTCATGGGAACAAGATCATTTCTTATATAGTAATATCCTATTTACCCAAGTTCCACGGCACTGGGTGAAAAACACTTTAAACGTTAAGCGAAGAGGAAAAGAAACCATTTTAATTATTATGTACGAACAATCAGTAGAATAAGTATTGAAATCTTGCAAAAAATTGAAATAGAGTTTTTTTTTTATTACAGCCCGGACCTTCCTGTTATAGTTTCGCCCCTGAAAAAAAAATAGTTCCTGTCCTCTCCTGCTTAAGAATCCCAAAGGTTTAAGTTATTTTATATGTGAATGGTTGGGATGTTTTACCTCTGAGCGACAATTTTTTTGCAGATAATGGGCAAAGTGACCAGGTCACAAGTGCCCCGAGGGCTCAGTGAGATTTGGTGGGGAGGGAACTCTCTGGAAAGCTGTTAGGAGATAGATCGTAGCCTTCCGTCAAGGCCATCCATCGTGTTCTTTAACGTGCACATGGTATGGTTCCCCCGCACACGGCTTAACATCCCATCCGACAGAGGGTGTACCTTTCCAAGCCCATCGGTGTCTCCTACTGATTTAGGGTATGGAGGTTTGCAGAGATCAGTCTCAACTCTGGCCCAGGTGAGACTTGAACCTGGTAACTGAAGATTACGAGCCTGGCGCGCTACCAACTGTTGTATGTTGTGTGTGAATGATAATACATACATTCATACATACATACATACATACATACATACATACAAAATCCTCATGCAGCCATGGGCTACGGAGGTCCAACTAGACTATGTAATATTCCTCTTCAGATATGTCTCTTCTGAGCTACAGCTGCTGCATTTGGCCACTCTAGGCCAATTCTATCAAGGTCCTGTTTGACATTGTCTGCCCATCGCTTCCTAGGTCTACCCCTTTTTCTGATACCCTTGGGTACACTGTTCATAATCCTCTTTGCCAATCTGCAGCTATGCATACGGGCAACATGGCAAAACCAACACAGTCTCTCTCTGCACAATATGCTGCTCAAAAGAGGTATTGACTATTGTAGAGGGATTATTTCTTTTGCCTTCTCATTACAATCTGGAATGTACCATTTTGAATAATCAAAACTTCTTGGTATAAAATACGAACAGTCCTATCAGTTGGTGTCAGTACGGAAAATAATTTTGGTTTAAAGTCGTACGCGGTTGTTATTAGGTAAACGTTGTTCGAATAAAAAGTGAACAGCCCCTATATTTGAGTAATGAACAAGGTGACCGTTGCAATCTCATACACGGAACTCATAGTAGATATAAAAGGAACTCTTCAATATCAGAATCGGTGAATAGTCCTAAAGCTCCGATTCTTTTAAGTTTATAGCTCTTCAAAACTTGAATTCACTGTCACAGGGCACACTTCAGATGGATGAGATAAGGTGCTTGCAAAAAGCGCGGCGATCTATCTCGTTCATTCTGATGTCTGATCAGAATCGTTCAAAAAGTATGGGACTGAACGTGATAAGCCGTTATGTGAATTCCAGTTAAACCCTTCGCGAAAGTGTAGAAAATTGAACTAAACAGAGTTATTAGGTTTTTTGTGGAAGAAACACAATACCAACCGATGTTTTCAGGCGTATGAAGGAGGTGTATGATGGATACTATTTGGGGAGAGAAACAGTGCAGAGTTGTGTCCGAAAGCCAGGAAGTCCTCAACCCGGAAGCAACGGTCAATGACCAGAAGAGGAAAAGTTATGCTGACATTTTTCTTTGGTTATCAGGGTTCCTTGTTGATACAGTGAGTACAGCTGTTGAGCCAATCTTCTCTGAGCCCTCAGGGTCCTTGTGACCTGGCCATTTAACCCATTGGGTGAAAAAAAGTGCGGCTCAGAGGTAAAACAACCCAAATTTATTTACCACTTGTTCACTTTTCGTTTTAACGATCTTTATAAATAGACTTGGAAAGGGCAGGGGTGGTTCAGTCGGTAGCGCGCCAGACTCGTAATCTGTAGTTCCCAGGTTCGAGTCCCAGCTGGGTCAGCGTTGAGATTTATCTCCGCAAAATTCCCCCGCCCTGTCCACGGTCAGTAGGGGACACCGATGGGCTTGGAAAGACCGCCGTCCATCGGATGGGACGTTAAGCCGTGGCCCCGTGTGCGAGAGAGCCATACCCTGTGCACGTTAAAGAACACGCTGGATGGCCTTGACGGGAGGCTACCATCTGTCTCCCAACAGCTGTTCCAGTGGGTCCCCTCCCCCAACCTTCTCCGAGCCTTCGGGGTCCTTGTGGCCTGGCCATTTAGCCCATGGTATGCAAAAAAGTGCCGCTCAGAGGTAAAACAATCCAATCAGACTTGGAATTTTAACACAACAAGGGTGGCGTTGTAAACTAGCGGTATGTAAAGTCTAAGAACATGTGATAAATTTTTCGTAAAGATAGGACAAGCCCGAAACTCAATAACTCTGTAAGCAGTATGTAATATAAGATTTGATCAGCACCCGTAACGTAAAATTAACGTTTTAAGCTTTTTACGAATGCAATTGCTGCAATACGTATATTTTATGTTTCAATCATGTATTTACGCTTAGATATAAAGTACAGCGTTATGGAAAAATAGCGTTCAGTTAAAATAGTTATTTTGAGGTTTCGAAAAGGATAATAATTTAAAACGTTATTTTGAAAGAAAGTTTCTTTTGTTTATCGTTGCTTCGTTTAACGTTGAGTTTTTTGAGGACGAATTAAGGGGATTTAAGCGAGAACTCATTCGATATGTTTTATGATATTATCGTAAGTTTTTTTTTTTAATCAGGCTCAATAATTAGCGAAATATATTGGGTTCGGACTTCAAAATTAGCAATTCAGATTAAATCGCTTGTTGACAGAGGAACAGTTTTTAATTTAGTGGGAAAATATGTTTGATTCCTGGTGGGATCCAAAACTACCATCTCTTGACAATAATATGTCAGGAGCACTAACCAATGTGATGCAGCCTACAGATTAAGATTTTCATAAGTGTAATCAAATAATATTAATGCATTATTATTATGATAGTAAAATTAGAGTTTAAGAAATATTTAGGGCCATTGAGCCCTCTATTCTCGACAATTTTATTACTTTCAATCTCGAATTAAAATGAGTTATCTAAAACAATGTTTCGAGAATAATGTTATTGTAATTTGTACTCAAACATTTTTAACCAAAAAAAACCCCCCTAAAAGTGGTGAGAATGGAAAAAGATAGCACACATAATAAAACTAAAATGCAAATAAAAATATCTTTATTAATTGTAGATGTATTACAATTTCTCATATGGGAAATAATATTGGAAAATGTATTTTAACACTTTTGTATTGACTAAAACAGTTGTTTAGTCAGTGTTCCCTTGCAGACTTGGGGCTGGGGTTGGTTCAGTATTCCAGGTTGGGTTGTTTTACCTCTGAGCGGCACCTTTTTGCACACCATGGGCTAAATGGCCAGGTCACAAGGACCCCGAAGGCTCAGAGAAGGTTGGGTGAGGGGACCCATTGGAACAGCTGTTGGGAGACAGGTGGTAGCCTCCCGTCCAGGCCATCCAGCGTGTTCTTAAACGTGCACAGGGTATGGTTCTCCCGCATACGGGGCCACGCCTTAACGTCACATCCGACGGACGGCAGCCTTTCCAAGCCCATCGGTGTCCCCTACTGACCGTGGTCAGGGCGGGGAGTTTTGCGGAGATAAATCTTAACGCTGACCCAGCTGGGACTCGAACCTGGAAACTAGCAGATTACGAGCCTGGCACGCAGTGTTCCAGTATCAGTGCTCCATGCTCGTAATCTGCACTTCCCAGGTTTGAGTCTCATCTGTGCCTGAGTTGAGATTTATTTCCGCTAAATTCCACCCTACCTTCGACCAGAAAGGGGGCACCGATGGTCTTGGAAAGGTCGTCGTCCGTCGGATGAGACGTTAAGACGTATCCCGTGTGCGGGAAAGCCATACCATGTGCATGTTAAAGAACACACTGGGTGACCTTGGCGGAAGATTTACACGTGTCTCCTAACAGCTCTAGAGCTAACAGCTCTAGGCTCCTTTTTGCAAAACCTTCTATGAGTCTTTAAGGTCCTTATGGCCTGGCCATTTACATATGGTGTTAAAAATAATGCCTCTCAGAGGTAAAACAACCCATCCCAGTGGTGTACCGGAAAATCTCGGGGATCCTTTTGTTTCATTTAATGTGAACCCTCATGCATTTGATTTTAAATTTTTTGAAAATATACGTAATAAATATCCGACATATATTTCGGTTTTCGTAATATATATAATTCGACATTTTGGAATGAATTATTTTTATCAATTTTCTCATGAAATTTTGTTTTAGCTGTTTTCAGAAGGGCATAAACGAAATTTGCAATAAAAAGTTTACACAGTTTCAGTTAAACTAATTTGATTGCACAGTTTCAGCTAAACTAATTTGATTACACAGTTTCAGTTAAACTAATTTGATTTCACAGTTTCAGCTAAACTAATTTGATTACACAGTTTCAGTTAGACTAATTTGATTGCACAGTTTCAGCTAAACTAATTTGATTACACAGTTTCAGTTAAACTAATTTGATTGCACAGTTTCAGTTAAACTAATTTGATTACACAGTTTCAATTAAACTAATTTGATTACACAGTTTCAGTTAAACTAATTTGATTACACAGTTTCAGCTAAACTATTTTGATTACACAGTTCAGTTAAACTAATTTGATTACACAGTTTCAGTTAAACTAATATGATTACACAATTTCAATTAAACTAATTTGATTACACAATTTCAGCTAACTAATTTGATTACACAGTTTCAGCTAAACTGATTTGATTACACAGTTTCAGCTAAACTAATTTGATTACACAGTTTCAGTTAAACTAATTTGATTACACAGTTTCTGTTAAACTAATTTGAATATGATTCATTTCTCAGTCTATTGCAGAAAATGATATAGGAGCTGCAAAGGAATGGAAAAAAAAACTATTAATTATAATATTGGAATCATATCTAGTCTTAAGAGTTAAACAGGAGGTTGGACTTGTCGAGAGAAATTGTAAGTAGGACGGACGTAAAAAATGACGTCACCCAGTAGGCCTATCAGTACACCTCTGACCCAATCATATGTGAATAGGAGTTGAAAAGAATAAGGACTATATACCTATCCCATAGGGGTGGCGTAGTCGGTAACGTGCCAGGCTCATAATCTGTGGTTCCCAGGTTCGAGTCCCAGCTGGGTCAGCGTTGAGATTTCTCTCCGCAAAATTCCCCACCCTGCCCACGGTCAGTAGGGGACACCGATGGGCTTGGAAAGGCCTCCATCCGTCGGATGGGACGTTAAGCCGTGGCCCCGTGTACGGGAGAGCCATACCCTGTGCACGTTAAAGAACACGCCGGATGCCCTTGACGGAAGGCTACCACCTGTCTTCCAACAGCTGTTACAATGGGTCCCCTCACCCAACCTTCTCTGAGCCTTCGGGGTACATGTGACCTGGCCATTTAGCCCATGGTGTACAAAAAAGTGCCGCTCAGAGGTAAAACAACCCAACCCTATCCCATAACTAGTTTTAACTCCAGTGCCACATTTCGGTTTGAAATGAATTATAAAAGAATGAATTAAAAAATTAATTACATGGAACGTCATTGTTTAAAAAAATTTTAACCCATTTTCAAAATATTAATTAATTATTTTTAAAAAAAAAGAAACCCATTTTCAAAATATTAACTTGACAAAATTCAACAAGTGAATTTTTTTTTTCAAAGAATATGTCTTGTTTATTTCTATATCGTATGACCTTCATGATTAGCGTTCAGTTCCACCTTTCACACGCGAATCGATCGATAACCATGTCCTAAATAAAGTTAGGTGCAAATTAAAAAAAAGAGATTCTCTTCACTCGATCATCATCGATGGATGACGATCCTTTTTATTTGCTCGCCTAATTGCCTTATTGCTTGTTGTTCCGCCACCAGAGTTATGCAGCGTTCTTCTTCTGATGAAGTCCCAACCAGAAGAAGACACTAAGATAAAAAAAAAGCAATATCTGTGAGAGAGATCATTCATCTCAATATGTCTTCCCCTTTTCCTCATGTCTACTCGTGTCTTAAGTCTGCTAGCCCAAGCAACTGTAAGTCGGGGTTAACTCAATCGGTAGCGTGCCAACCTCGTAATCTGATGTTCCAAGGTTCGAGCGTCAACTATGCTTTCATTGAGATTTTTATTTGCCAATCCCTTACCTTGTTCTGAGTGAGAAAGAGGACATCGTTGGGTTTTGAAGTCCTCTCCTCCGTTGGATGGAAAGTTTTGACGTGGTCCCTTGTGCAGGAGGGCTGGGATTGACTCAGTCGGTAGCTCGCTAAACTCGTAATCTGCAGTTCCCAGTTTCGCGCCTCAACCGTGCCTACGAAGAGCATTTCCTTCGCTACTCCCGTCCTGTCCTCGGTGAGAAGAGGACACCGCTGGAGTTGGAAAGGCCCCCATCCGTCGGATGCTAAGTTAAGACGCGGACCCATGTCCGGGAGATCCATGTCTTGTCCACGTTAAAGAACATACTTCATCGCCTTGACTGAAGACTTTCATCTATCTCCTAATAGCTGTTGTGGGTCCTCTTCCCCCAACTTTCTCTAAGCCCTCGAGGTCCTTGTGACCTGGCCATTTAGGCCATTGTATGGAAAAAGGTCCTTCAGAGGTAAAACAATACAACCCTTAGGATTAGAGTTTGGGTTGTATCACCTCTGAGCGACATTTTTTTTTCAGTGGGTCCTCTTCCCCCAACTTTCTCTAAGCCCTCGAGGTCCTTGTGACCTGGCCATTTAGGCCATTGTATGGAAAAAGGTCCTTCAGAGGTAAAACAATACAACCCTTAGGATTAGAGTTTGGGTTGTATCACCTCTGAGCGACACTTTTTTTGCACACAATGGGCGAAATGGTCAGGTCATAAAGACCCCGAGGGCTTGGAGATGGTTGGGGGAAGAGGACCCACTGGATTGCTGTTAAGAGACAAATGGTATCCTCCCGTCGAGGCCATCAAGCGTGTTCTTTAATGTGCACAGGGTATATCTTTTCTGCAGACGGTGACACGGCTTTAAACCCGATCAGACGGACGGCAGACTTTTGAAGTCCACTGGTGTCCCCTACTGATCGAGGTTAGGATTGTGTTTTAGCGGAGATAATTCTCCACCTTGTCACAAATGGGACTTGGACCTGGGAACTGCAGATTACCAGACTGGTGCGCTGCACCTTAAGGAGTGGAAGACTCACATCAAAGAATGCTGGCTGTCATGAATTGGATACCCCTACTTTTGCTTATTTTAACTCTACGAAGTTCCGTTCATGAGTGGGAACAATCAGCCGAATTAATAACTTCTTTTTTAATTTCAGGATTCCTGTTCGCATCAGCCAACTATTGATAAAGATCTGAAGAACATGATTCGCTGAAATATCGTAAAACTCCCCTTCCATTAGATTTCCTAAGATTTCTCTCCATTTTCCGTAGCTAAAACCTTTTTAGAGTTGAGAAGCTAAAGACGATGCATTAAGTGTAGAAACCTGACCTGCTTGTTAAAGTGAAATAGCAGTATGTTTTCGTGGATGTTGTTTCAATAGTGTTCAGAGTTGTTTGAAAGGGACGAATAATAACTATTTGCATCAAAGAAACTCTCGAGCACAATGTCTATATTTGGAACTTCATCTCCTATGTTTCTATTTTGGAGAATTTCTCATATTTCTCCCACTCCGCAGTTTCTTCTCTAAGTGATGTTAAGTTGCATTTCCACAAAGCCCTCGTTAGTTGCAAGTTCATCGTTTTATTTCTGTTTACATATGGACAAAAAAATAAGATCATTCTTCTCTAATGCACTGCTCTTTTTTCTCTATGCGATTCTTTCATCGTAGTTACACGCGCTGAAATAATGCGCAAATGTTCCACAAATAAAAAACTACCTCTGGATTCCCTGATGGGGGAGAGACTTTAAAGGTCACGCACTAATAACACTTCTTCTAATACATACATTTTTAAGTTTGTTTTTCAGAAAAGAAAAACAGAAAAAGAGCTAATGTTTTTCACTTTGTCCTCTATCTCTCTGTCGATCTGCAGACACATTCTATCTCCGCTAATCCCCCACCCTGCTTTGGTCAGAAAGGAGACACCGATGGGCTTGGAAAAGCTGCCGTACCTCAGATGAGGCGTTAAGCCGTTGCCCGTGTGCGGGAGAGCCATACCTTGTGCGCATTAAAGAACACGGTGAATGGCCTTGAAGGGAGGCTACTTATCTCTCTCTTAACAGCTGCCTAGTGAGTCCACTTCCTCACCTTCTCATTTAGCCCATTCTCTGCAAAAAAGTCCCGCCGAGAGGTAAAGCGACCCAACTCTGCATACGTTCATATATATATTTAATTTTAGAAATAAATTCAGAATTCTTTTTGGTTGTATAGACATTGATGAAATATTACAATTCGAACTTTCCGAATGTCCACTTCCAATAACTTTAATAACACCCTAAAAAGGTAGGTTGGGTTGTTTTACCTCTGAGCGGCACTTTTTTGCACACCATGGGCTAAATGGCCAAGTCACAAGGACCCTGAAGGCTCATAGAAGGTTGGGGGAGGGGACCCACTGGAAACGGCTGTTAAGAGACAGATGGTAGCCTCCCGTCAAGGCCATCTAGTGTGTTCTTTAACTTGCACAGGGTATGGCTCTCCCGCACAACGAAGTCACGGCTTAACGTCGCATCCGACGGACGGCGGCCTTTACCAAGTCCATCAGGGTCCCCTACTGACCGTGGGCAGGGCGGAGAATTTTGCGAAGATAAATCTCAATGCTGACCCAGCTAGAACATTAACCTGGGAACTACAGATTACGAGCCTGGCGCGCTACCGACTGAGCCACCCCCGCCCCTATATAGGTAGAAAAAAGTGAAAAATTCCAGATTGTTTTTAATATTGCAAACGATCTATTTTTACCAGAAATTTTGGTGGTAGAGAGTGATGGTTAGACGGTTTACCTTGAAAGCCACGATTTGCTCCTTCAACTACAGAGTAAAACTAAACTTTCTTGTTTTACAAGAAAATGAAGAAGTGCTTTTCTCATTTATAAGGCATGCGCGTATTTAGGGAAAAATGCAGCATTCCCCCAGAATCTTTGAAAGCTCGAAATCTTAAAATAATTCAACTATTCACAGGTTCAAAAGTTTGGGAAATACGCCATGTTAAATAAAATCAAGTACGAAAATACTAAAGTAGTTTCATTTTGCCAGAGTATAGAAGTTGGGGCATGATCAACTACTTATTTTTAATCTGTAACCATAAAAAAATTAACTTGAAATAAGATACTAAAGATAAAGCGATGAAATTGTCAGTAATTCGTGAAATTATGTTTTTTTTTCAGTCACCAGCACATATGACGTTGTGTTCAAAAAAACAAACCATCTCTTGAGGTTAAGAGAACACATTTCTTCTACATAAACTGCTCCAAATGCATATATACAAAAAAGCTTGGTCAATACAAATGTTTTGACCATTGTGGCGTGACAAGATTAATTTTTTCAAGACTATTAACAGATATTTAGGATTCCGTACCCTTCCTAAAAATAATCTCGGTTACGCGGCTATTTGCAGGTATTAATAAAATATTACTCTTCGCATTTTCCCAATCGAGCGGGGCGGGGGTGGCTCAGTCGGTAGCGCGCCAGGCTCGTAATCTGCAGTTCCCAGGTTCGAGTCCCAGCTGGGTCAGCGTTGAGATTTATCTTCGCAAAATTCCCCGCCCTGCCCACGGTCAGTAGGGGACACCGATGGGCGTGGAAAGGCCGCCATCCGTCGGATGGGACGTTAAGCCGTGGCCCCGTGTGTGGAAGAGCCTTACCCTGTGCACGTTAAAGAACACGCTGGATGGCCTTGACGGGAGACTACCATCTGTCTCCCAACAGCTCTTCCAGTGGGTCCCCTCCCCCAACCTTCTCTGAGCCTTCGGGGTCCATGTGACCTGGCCATTTAGTCCATGGTGTGCAAAAAAAGTGCCGCTCAGAGGTAAAACAACCCAACACAATCGTCCATTAGTTCAAACTTTAATGCTTAAAATTGAGAGAATGTTATTCTTACGCGGCTTACAATTTTAATAGCACTTGACTTTAATCACTATAAATAACTGTAGGTGCCAACTGGATAAACATTAGGGAAGACTAAAAGTCTGCGCAGTCGATGTCACGACAGTCCCAGTAGGGAATACCGACCGACTTCCGTTGGATGGGAGGTGCAGATTAAAAAACACGCTGGATGGCCTTGACGGAGGCTTCGATCTCTCTCCTAACAACTGTCCAGTGGGTCCATTCTCCCTGTCTTCTCTGAGCCCTCGAGGTCCCTGTGACCTGGCGGTTCAGCCATTGTGTTGGGTTGTTTTACCTCTGAGCGGCAACTTTTTTGCACACCATGGGTTAAATGGCCAGGTCACATGGACCCCGAAGACTCAGAGAAGGTTGGGGGAGGGGACCCACTGGAACAGCTGTTGGGAGATAGATGGTAGCCTCCCGTCAAGGCCATCCAGCGTGTTCTTTAACGTGCACAGGGTATGGCTCTCCCACATATGGGGGCCACGGCTTAACGTCACATCCGATGGACGGCGGCCTTTCCAAGCCCATCGGTGTCCCCTACTGACCGTGGGTAGGACGGGGAATTTTGCGGAGACAAATCTCAACGCTGACCCAGCTGGGACTCGAACTTGGGAACTACAGATTACGAGCCTGGCGCGCTACCGACTGAGCCACCCCCGCCCATTGTGTACAAAAAAAAAAGGCGCTCAGAGGAAAAAAAAACCAACAGTAGCCTAAAGCTACGATAGTTCTCATAGCTCATTGGTCGATGGGTGAATGATTGATTGATCACTGATATATAATTTTTAATAGTAGCTCATAATCTATGATAGGGTTTTGAAGGTGGGGTACTTGGTAAAATATTTTGGGGTACGCCGTGAGAGTTCAAAAGTCGCTAGATATATATATGCTATATTATATATATGTTTTATTTTATTCCCATTGTTATACTATAACTATAGTTTTATCTATCTATACAAGGTGTACGCCAGTTACATACACATTTCCAGGGGGTACATGAAGTATAAAAGGTTGAGAACCACTGATACATATGTTTTATTTTATTCCCATTGTTATACTATAACTATAGTTTTATCTATCTATACAAAGGGTACGCCAGTTACATACACATTTCCACGGGGTACATGAAGTATAAAAGGTTGAGAACCACTGATATATATGTTTTATTTTATTCCCATTGTTATACTATAAATATAGTTTTATCTATCTATACAAGGGGTACGCCAGTTACATACACATTTCCAGGGGGTACGTGAAGCATAAAAGGTTGAGAACCACTGATATATATGTTTTATTTTATTCCCATTGTTATACTATAAATATAGTTTTATCTATCTATACAAGGGGTACGCCAGTTACATACACATTTCCAGGGGGTACGTGAAGTATAAAAGGTTGAGAACCACTGATATATATGTTTTATTTTATTCCCATTGTTATACTATAAATATAGTTTTATCTATCTATACAAGGGGTACGCCAGTTACATACACATTTCCAGGGGGTACGTGAAGCATAAAAGGTTGAGAACCACTGATATATATGTTTTATTTTATTCCCATTGTTATACTATAACTATAGTTTTATCTATCTATACAAGGGGTACGCCAGTTACATACACATTTCCACGGGGTACATGAAGTATAAAAGGTTGAGAACCACTGATATATATGTTTTATTTTATTCCCATTGTTATACTATAACTATAGTTTTATCTATCTATACAAGGGGTACGCCAGGTACATACACATTTCCAGGGGGTACGTGAAGCATAAAAGGTTGAGAACCACTGATATATATGTTTTATTTTATTCCCGTTGTTATACTATAACTATAGTATTATCTATCTATACAAGGGTTACGACAGTTACATACACATTTCCAGGGGGTACGTGAAGCATAAAAGGTTGACAACCACTGATATATATGTTTTATTTTATTCCCGTTGTTATACTATAACTATAGTATTATCTATCTATACAAGGGTTACGACAGTTACATACACATTTCCAGGGGGTACGTGAAGCATAAAAGGTTGAGAACCATTGATATATATGTTTTATTTTATTCCCATTGTTATACTATGACTATAGTTTTATCTATCTATACAAGGGGTACGCCAGTTACATACACATTTCCAGGGGGTACGTGAAGCATAAAAGGTTGAGAACCACTGATATATATGTTTTATTTTATTCCCATTGTTATACTATAACCATAGTTTTATCTATCTATACAAGGGGAACGTCAGTTACATACACATTTCCAGGGGGTACGTGGAGCATAAAAGGTTGAGAACCAGTGATCTATGACATAGATATGATTATTAATAGATCATGATCTATGACATAGATATGATTATTAGTAGTTCATGATCTATGATATAGATCATTGGTCGATTGACGAGTGATTGATAGCTCAGTGATATATGATTATTAATAGATCATAATCTCCTCAGCAGGGCAGAAAAAAAGAAAAAAATGGCCACAGATGACCAGATCAGTAGACCAAAGTAATTCTGCAGCCCTCCCCCTTCCAGAAGAGAATATTTGTTTTGAAAGATACTCGTTAGTCTAAATCTCATAAATCGGGGGATACTCTACTATTAAAACTGTGATTATTTTTTCGGGTATTCTTATGCAAATTTAACGAATTACCGTTATTCTTTATAAAATCATTATAAAGCTCTAATATCTAAGAATTAATTGTAGCATCTGCATTACCATATTACTCAGAGATTTTATTTTGTTTTTAAAAATTATAAATATTTTGTAAAGTTTGCAAAAATCTACGATAAAGATAAATTAATAAATGACTGAAAATTTCTGCATATATATTTTATGATTGTCTGAGATAATTTGATTTTTCTAAGCTGGCTCGGGCTCAGTAATTATTTTTCGGACTGGTCTAGGAGTCGAAAAGTTTGTCCATTTAAAAAATGGGAAGCTATTGGTCCGTCAGAATGCTATTCAAATCTTATCTCCGTGTACAGGATAATTGTAACCTATTATGCTATCAGACCTCTGTGGCAAGCAGCTGCTTGAGGGGGTATTTATTTTTTTTTATTTATGCTATTGGTTGGCTTCAGTGACTTTCGCACAAATTTCCAGTTTTTTTTTGCATATTTGAATTTGTAATGCATTTTTTACGTCTTAGTTCTGATTTTCGGGAAAGTATACGTTATTCATTCCCTCAAGGGAAGTTATAACCCCAAAACTTCCTTGGGTTCTTCAAACAGTGGTTTCTTTAAACCAAAAAATTTCGAAGCAGAAACTTAAAGAATGTGGATTTTTCTCACTTTCCTAAAAGAACAGAGAAAGCTGGTATGTAGGATTACATTCAACTTTAAGGCAGCTTAGAAAATTTTTAGAGCTATGATCCGTGTCGCCACATGATTGCTTTCTCGACAGATGTTTCTTTTTAAATAACACAAAGATATTGAAGAGTCATCCTCACTTTCAGTGTCATTTGTTCTCAACACTATTTTTTTTTGTGGGGAAAGGAACTTAGAAGACGTTTTTCTTCCATTGCAATAGTCAGTGTCTGCCATTTTTATCAAAATATTTTTTCTCTTCATTTTCGTTTCTGCTTGAGTCCGTCTTTCAAGAACATTTTGTTTTTCAAAGATCGTGCTGCTCTTTAAGGTTTGGGGTGATGTAAATACGGCTATCACATTTGACGCCAAAGGGTGAAGATTTACGGGATGCTGTGAAATCGGGATGCATTTTACGGGATGTATCTTCTAAACGCTATCTCAGGGGTGACGCCTGACAGCACACAAAGTTCGTTAAAGTAAGACAGAGACAAATTCAAAACTCTTCAAATTGCCTAGAGTTAGTCTACATTAAAACTTGAGGATAACTTATTAGCAAAAGTGGGGCTGGGTGGCTCAGTCGGTAGCGTGCCAGGCTCGTAATCTGTAGTTCCCAGGTTCGAGTCCCAGCTGGGTCAGCGTTGAGATTTATCTCCGCAAAATTCCCCGCCCTGCCCACGGTCAGTAGGGACACCGATGGGCTTGGAAAGGCCGCCGTCCGTCGGATGGGACGTTAAGCCGTGGCCCCGTGTGCGGGAGAGCCATACCCTGTGCACGTTAAAGAACACGCTGGATGGCCTTGACGGGAGGCTACCATCTGTCTCCCAACAGCCGTTCCAGTGGGTCCCCTCCCCCAACCTTCTCTGAGCCTCGGGGTCCATGTGACCTGGCCATTTAGCCAATGGTGTGCAAAAAAGTGCCGCTCAGAGATAAAACAACCCAACACAACCAACCTATTAGCAAAGACTATTTATGATTGCACTTGTAGATCATTGTTATTTTCGTATTAAATCTGCTTCCGCAAAACGTTGCCATTTTTATTGAATCATAATTACGCTTAATAAGATATAGTTTATCTTATAGGTTTATCTTATAAGTATCCCTTAGTAGACAATTTAGTTTATTTTAAAATGTTGATTTGCAAACTTATAGAATTTGCAATCTAAGTAGCTTCTTGGGGAATAGCCTTTTCTTACAGTAAATCTAGGTTTTCACTAAATGGGGATTAAGCAAAATTTCATAAAAAAATTGTTTATCTTTTTGTAACACTTATTGTGTATAAATCGTTAATGTAATTTATACACAATAATTTATAAACGATTTATACACAATAAGTTTTTTGTAACACTTATTGTGTATAAATCGTTTTTTTGTAACACTTATTGTGTATTAATCGTTAATTTCTTTACATAAGTAGCTAAAGAAACTATTTCTACAGAAATAAATGCAATTACAGAATCAGTAATATCGAATTAATTTCTAAAGCAAGTAATGAAATGGAATAAACACAATGTGTGTGTGTGACATTGTTCTCTCTCAATCAACTGCATCAGTCATTCGTAATGAAAAAAAAAATCTTACAATGAAACCATTTAAAGGAATGCTCTAAACACAGTGGTTCTCAACCTTTTATGCTTCACGTACCCCCTGGAAATGTGTATGTAACTGGCGTACCCCTTGTATAGATAGATAAAACTATAGTTATAGTATAACAATGGGAATAAAATAAAACATATATATCAGTGGTTCTCAAACTTTTATGCTTCACGTACCCCCTGGAAATGTGTATGTAACTGTCGTACCACTTGTATAGATAGATAAAACTACAGTTAGAGTATAACAATGGGAATAAAATAAAACATATATATCAGTGGTTCTCAACCTTTTATGCTTCACGTACCCCCTGGAAATGTGTATGTAACTGGCGTACCCCTTGTATAGATAGATAAAACTATAGTTATAGTATAACAATGGGAATAAAATAAAACATATATATCAGTGGTTCTCAACCTTTTATGCTTCACGTACCCCCTGGAAATGTGTATGTAACTGGCGTACCCCTTGTATAGATAGATAAAACTATATTTATAGTATAACAATGGGAATAAAATAAAACATATATATCAGTGGTTCTCAACCTTTTATGCTTCACGTACCCCCTGGAAATGTGTATGCAACTGGCGTACCCCTTGTATAGATAGATAAAACTATAGTTATAGTATAACAATGGGAATAAAATGAAACGTATATATATACAAGGTGATTCAAAACTTATCGTTCAAATTTCGTGGGGAGTAGGGAATACGTCAGGAAACCGATTTCACATAGGAAAGAATGTCCGCAAATGTACGCATGCGTATGTAGAGGGCGCTGTGTGTACCCAACCAGTGTACAGCTCGCCCGACCACTCCCGCTGTCATCAGTGTACGAGCTGACTTACTAGTGATAAGATGAATCGTTTTACGCATCAAGAGCTAGCGGATATGCATCTCGCATATGGGGCAGCTGGCGAAAGCGGCCGCCGAGCTAGGCAAGTTTACGAAGACCGATACCCCAACAGAAGAATACCGCAGCATCAAATGTTTGCACGTGTGCATCGCAATCTGCGCGAACGTGGTTCACTGCGCAGCAACATGCAGGATACGGGGAGAAGACGACTGACGCGGACTGTCAACGTCGCAGAACAAGTCCTACAGTCCATCGAAGATAATCCGAACACCAGCACACGAGCTATTGCTCAGCAGCTTGGGGTCTCTCAGTCAGCAGTGTGGCGGATACTGCACGAGGAACGTGTGCATCCTTACCATCCGCAAAGGGTGCAGTTACTGCATCCTGACGATTATTCGAAGCGTGTGGAATTTGCACAATGGTTCATGCAGAAAGGTGCCGTGGACCCCAGTTTTCCAGCGTCTGTCCTTTTTACAGATGAAGCTTCATTCACTCGTGAAGGTGTGTTCAATACACACAATTCACATGTGTGGGCTTACGACAACCCGCATGGTACGAGAAGTCACGCTGCGCAACATAGTTTTGCCGTAAATGTGTGGGCTGGAATCATTGGTGACTGTTTGTTGGGACCTTACTTGCTACCGCCCCGATTGGACGGCCGGAAATACCTAATATTTCTCGAGACAGTGTTACCAACTTTTCTGGGCGCTGTTCCTGCGCATATCCGCCGAGATATGTGGTATCAACATGACGGAGCTCCAGCCCATAGCACAATTGTTGCGCGTAGCAACTTTACCGTAATCCTCCCCCCTGCATGGTATATTTTATAATAATACTGTTGCGACAGATGAACGCGCTACAGTGACTTCATGAATTAACGTGACTGGAGCCCTCGTGTATGCTTCTGCGTGAGATTCAATTAGCCAACGATTTGGAACTTAGAACGATTCAGAAGAATGAAAAATAGAGCAGTGCAGTGTGTAAAAGTTGTGAGATCTGAAAGGACGTTCAGATGGTCTGATTCAGTGCGCGTTAAGTAAAAATAATTAGTATATTTATTAGTGTGTGCGCGGGAGTTTGTTTTCTGTTGTAAGTAATAAAAGTTTAGTGAACTAGCACAGGATGAGAGATTCTTTTCGACTGAAGGTATTCAAGTCACATGGTAAACAAAGTGAAGAGGTAGTATTTTAGTACAACAGACAGAGCTGATATTGTATGCTCTGTACAAAAAGGTTAATGATTTATGTATGATAGTAGTTAATTTGTTTATAAGTTTGTAACAATTTGCATTGTATTGTAATTGGTTTGAAAATATAGTTATTAGTACTCACGCTCAGTGCTTATCCATTTTAAATTTGTAACAATACTAAAACTAAATTCATTACGTACGTGAAAATAATGCTTTGTTAATATTGGGGTTCCGCTAAGGCCAGAAAAATAATATTCACTAAATGCTTATGTTCATTAAACGTAAGACACCCAATTGGAATTTGGCTGTATGTGGTATTTAATAATATGCTATTTAAAGCAGTTACATTTTTCGTTGGGGCGGGGATGGATCAGTTGGGAGCGCTTCAGGATCGAAATCTGCAGTTCCCAGACTCGAGTCCCAGCTTGGTCAAAGTTGAGATTTATCCCCGTAAAACTTCCTGCCCAACCTCAGTAGGAGACACCGATGGGTTTGGAAAGACAGCCGTCAGTCGGATGGGACTTAAGCCGTTGGATGGGAATTAAGCCGTTGCTTCGTGTGTGGGAGAGCCATACTCTATGCAGATTAAAAAAACACGTTGGATGGCCTTGACGGGAAGCTACCACTGTCTCAGAACAACTGTCCAGTGCATCCTCAACCTTCTCTGATTCCTCGGAGTCATTGTCACCTGGACATTTAGCCCATTGTGTGCAAAAAGTACCGCTTAGAGGTAAATCAACTAACTGTGTGTGTGTGTGTGCAGGGGGAAGATTTGCCTAGCTGACAGAGTGTCCTAATTTGATGAGCCATAATTGAGTCTCTGTTGATGTTCCTAGATTGTTGTGGTATTGATATTTTGTTCCCTCTGTCCTCGACTGGTTGGCTAACTTTACTCTTAGCTGCACTTTTCTGTGTACAGTCGCTCAAAAAAGTATCCGAACACTATGGTTGATTACAGAGTTCAGAAAAAATGTCTGGCAACGATTTTTTAGAAATTAGTGATCTGGCAACCTTCGTGTCACGTGATACGAAGGTTGCCAGATCACTTATTTCTAAAAAAATCGTTGCCAGACATTTTTTCTGAACTCTGTAATCAACCATAGTGTTCGGATACTTTTTGAGCGACTGTACACCATGGGCTATATGGCCAGGTAACAAGGACTCGGAGAGCTCAGAGACGGTCCGGAGAAAGACCTCTTGCTGGACAGCTGTTAGGAGACAAATGGTAGTTTCTCATCAAGGCTATCCAGCGTGTTCTTTAACGTGCACAGGGTATAGCTCTCTCGCACACGGGGCCACGGCTATCCGACAGACAATTGTAGTAAATTGAATGGCAACACCTGATGTTCCACTATACAGGACAGTACTACAATTGTAAGGCTGATGCCATATTTCCCCCATCTATTTTCGTGGGAGACCTGATAGAATAATCATTCTTGCTGTGGGACAGCAGCGAAAGAAGCTGTAAACCTATACTGATAAATCAGTATGAGTTTTTAACCATTGAGGTGCGTGGGAGGTCTTTTCAAATTTTGAGCGCATCGAAAGGATTTAAGTGAGAAAGGGCCTACTGTAGGGTTTGGAATGATCGTCATCCATCGGATAGGATGTTAATCCGTTACCACGTGTGCAGGAGGTCCATACCTTATGCACATTAAAAAACACACTGGATGTTGAAATAATGGATGGAGTTACGGGAAGCGTCGGTCTCCTAAATCAAGCTGATCCCCTTCCCCAACTTACTCTGACCCTTGGGTTTTTTTCTATCACCCTATTTAGCCTATTTTTTTGCATAAAATTGCTACTGATAGCTAAAATAATTCGGATTTACTTATTAATTGATTTATTTTTTGCTGGAGTCTGAAAAATTTCGTAAATATATTTACTTTGCCAAAAAAAAACATATGAATGCGGACCGTTCTCCGTCAGAAACTCTTTACCCACTTAGGAAATTTTTATAATTGATCGATAGAATAGTATTGACTACTTAAAAAAATAAAGAACAGAATTCTCAATCTTTTTATATGGAACTCGTCTGTACAGTCGCTCAAAAAAGTATCCGAACACTATGGTTGATTACGGAATTCATAAAAAATATCTGGCAATTATTTCTTTAGAAATTAATGATCTGGCAACCTTCGTGTCACGTGACACGAAGGTTGCCAGATCACTAATTTCTAAAACAAATCGTTGCCAGATATTTTTACTGAGTGACACGAAGGTTGCCAGATCACTAATTTCTAAAACAAATCGTTGCCAGATATTTTTACTGAGTGACACGAAGGTTGCCAGATCACTAATTTCTAAAACAAATCGTTGCCAGATATTTTTACTGAATTCTGTAATCAACCACAGTGTTCGGATACTTTTTTGAGCGACTGTAAGATACAGAGAATGCAGGACTGCTTTGACGTAGGAGCCATGCCACTGAAATTAAAAATCGCGGGAAAGTTTCTCACTGCATTTTAGACAAACAAGAAAGGTTTGATCGCTGCAGAGGGTTCAAAGTGCGCTCACGTGGCAAGCGCTCCATTGTCGGAGAGCACGTTTGTGCTCCGTAATCAAAATCTTTTCTGCTGACTTCGGAATAAAAGACAGAAGAGCCGATGTCGACGAGAGGTCACGTGGAGCTGTCACTTGCGACTCTGATTTTTTTTCCCAGGTGAACTTAATACTCTGCGGCGATAGAGCGGGAGAAGGGGCATGTTCACCCCATTCCTGGAGAATTTTAATAACAGGAGCGGCGTCGAAAAGAAGATAATTCGCGTATACACCCAGCGGACATTTTTTATATGTAAAGTTGCATGTTGTGTCACTACTAGCTCAGATACCTAAATTTCGCAACTTCTTAAATAAACTTTTTATAAAAAAATGTAACTGTAGATAATTAAAAGATCTCAATCAAAATCTATTCAATCTCGTTTTCGAACAATATGCGTTCAATTATTTAGAGATAGGAATTTGAATACTTAACAACAGTAACGCAAAACATTACAGTTTTTAAAAGTATCTGAAAAACATTATCGTTGACGTGGCGGGAATCGAACCCGCAATTCTCTAGATTAGAGATTCTCAACGTGGGGTACGTGGTAAAATTTTTTGGGGTACGCCGTGAGAGTTCAAAAGTCGCTAGATAGTTGTTATATATATATACGTTTTATTTTATTCCCATTGTTATACTATAACTATAGTTTTATCTATCTATACAAGGGGTACGCCAGTTACATACACATTTCGAGGGGGTACGTGAAGCATAATAGGTTGAGAACCACTGATATATATGTTTTATTTTATTCCCATTGTTATACTATAACTATAGTTTTATCTATCTATACAAGGGGTACGCCAGTTACATACACATTTCCAGGGGGTACGTGAGGCATAAATGGTTGAGAACCACTGATATATATGTTTTATGTTATTCCCGTTGTTATACTATAACTATAGTTTTATCTATCTATACAAGGGGTACGCCAGTTACATACACATTTCCAGGGGGTACGTGAAGCATAAAAGGTTGAGAACCACTGATACATATGTTTTATTTTATTCCCATTGTTATACTATAACTATAGTTTTATCTATCTATACAAGGGGTACGCCAGTTACATACACATTTCCAGGGGGTACGTGAAGCATAAAAGGTTGAGAATCACTGATATGTATGTTTTATTTTATTCCCATTGTTATACTATAACTATAGTTTTATCTATCTATACAAGGGGTACGCCAGTTACATACACATTTCCAGGGGGTACGTGAGGCATAAATGGTTGAGAACCACTGATATATATGTTTTATTTTATTCCCGTTGTTATACTATAACTATAGTTTTATCTATCTATACAAGGGGTACGCCAGTTACATACACATTTCCAGGGGGTACGTGAAGCATAAAAGGTTGAGAACCACTGATATATATGTTTTATTTTATTCCCATTGTTATACTATAACTATAGTTTTATATATCTATACAAGGGATACGCCAGTTACATACACATTTCCAGTGGGGTCCCCTCCCCCAACCTTATCTGAGCCTTCGCGGTCCATGTGACCTGGCCATTTAGCCCATGGTGTGCAAAAACGTGCCGCTCAGAGGTAAAACAACCCAACCCAACCCATTTCCAGGGGGTACGTGAAGCATAAAAGGTTGAGAACCACTGATATATATGTTTTATTTTATTCCCATTGTTATACTATAACTATAGTTTTATCTAACTATGCAAGGGGTACGCCAGTTACATACACATTTCCAGGGGGTACGTGAAGCATAAAAGGTTGAGAACCACTGATATATATGTTTCATTTTATTCCAATTGTTATATTATAACTATAGTTTTATCTATCTACACAAGGGGTACGCCAGTTACATACACATTTGCAGGGGGTACGTGAAGCATAAAAGGTTGAGAACCACTGATATATATGTTTCATTTTATTCCAATTGTTATACTATAACTATAATTTTATCTATCTATACAAGGGGTACGCCAGTTACATACACATTTCCAGGGGGTACGTGAAGCATAAAAGGTTGAGAACCACTGATATATATGTTTTATTTTATTCCCATTGTTATACTATAACTATAGTTTTATCTATCTATACAAGGGGTACGCCAGTTACATACACATTTCCAGGGGGTACGTGAGGCATAAATGGTTGAGAACCACTGATATATATGTTTTATTTTATTCCCATTGTTATACTATAACTATAGTTTTATCTATCTATAGAAGGGGTACGCCAGTTACAATACACATTTCCAGGGGGTACGAGAAGCATAAAAGGTTGAGAACCACTGATATATATGTTTTATTTTATTCCCATTGTTGTACTATAACTATAGTTTTATCTATCTATACAAGGGGTACGCCAGTTACATACACATTTCCAGGGGGTACGTGAAGCATAAAAGGTTGAGAACCACTGATATATATGTTTTATTTTATTCCCATTGTTATACTCTAACTATAGTTTTATCTATCTATACAAGGGGTATGTCAGTTACATACACATTTCCAGGGGGTACGTGAGGCATAAAAGGTTGAGAACCACTGATATATATGTTTTATTTTATTCCCATTGTTATACTCTAACTATAGTTTTATCTATCTATACAAGGGGTACGCCAGTTACCTACACATTTCCAGGGGGTAAGTGAAGCATAAAAGTTTGAGAACCACTGATATATATGTTTTATTTTATTCCCATTGTTATACTATAACTATAGTTTTATCTATCTATAGAAGGGGTACGCCAGTTACAATACACATTTCCAGGGGGTACGAGAAGCATAAAAGGTTGAGAACCACTGATATATATGTTTTATTTTATTCCCATTGTTATACTATAACTATAGTTTTATCTATCTATACAAGGGGTACGCCAGTTACATACACATTTCCAGGGGGTACGTGAGGCATAAAAGGTTGAGAACCACTGATATATATGTTTTATTTTATTCCCATTGTTATACTATAACTATAGTTTTATCTATCTATACAAGAGGTACGCCAGTTACATACAATTTCCAGGGGGTACGTGAAGCATAAAAGGTTGAGAACTACTGATATATATGTTTTATTTTATTCCCATTGTTATACTCTAACTATAGTTTTATCTATCTATACAAGGGGTACGCCAGTTTCATACACATTTCCAGGGGGTACGTGAAGCATAAAAGGTTGAGAACCACTGATATATATGTTTTATTTTATTCCCATTGTTATACTCTAACTATAGTTTTATCTATCTATACAAGGGGTGCGCCAGTTACATACACATTCCAGGGGGTTAGTGAAGCATAAAAGGTTGAGAACCACTGCTCTAAGTACATGCCAGATTGCTCTATCGACTGGCATAACGTGGAAGGGGAGTGGTCGAAATTCAGTCACCAATGAGTGGAGAAACGATTTATTGGGAAGATATTGCATTGTCATTTTACAAATCAAACTTTGAAAATGGATGCGGGCCACTGCTCGTCGTAATAATGATCGTCGAAGACAGTTCAAAGTTTCCTGGAATGGTCACAATGGTTAGGGGTCAGCGGTGGCTCTGTCGGTGCACACCAGGCTCGTAATCTGCAGTTTCCAGGTTCGAGTCCCATCTGTACCAACGTTGAGATTTCTCTCCTCCACTCTAACCTCGGTCAGTAGGGGACCGATGGGCTTAAGAAGGCCGCCGTCCGTTGGATGGGAAGTAAAGCCGTAGCCTCGTGTGCAGGAGAGAACGACATTGAATATCTTTAAGGGGAGATTACCATCAGCCTCCTAACAGTTGTTCGGTGGGTTACCTTTTCTGAGCCCTTGTGACCTTTAACCCTTTGCGTGCAAAAAATGCCGCTCAAAGCCGAAACCGATAGTGTCTGGTATATATAACATCCGGTATATATAAATGTTATTGCATAAAAATTAAAAGTTCTCTGGGTTCGAACCCCGGGTAAGGCATGGATGTCTGTGTCGTTTTTCTGCTGAGGTCCTGCCATCCTCTCAGACCTACTGTGGCATATAAACTGACAGGCTCCTGTAAGACCTTTGTGGCAAGCAGCTGCTTGAGGGGGTATTTATTTATTTTATTTATTTATCAGTAACAAAATGTCATCGTAACTCCCCCATTGTATGAATTACCTGAAAGAGAAAGTCAGCCCTCATTTCCTTTATAACTTCAGTATAGAAGGATGATATGCAATCACCTTAATTTGCAGAGCTACTAGCGCATTACCAGAAACGGCGAGAGCTATTTTGCCTCCCAGAGAGAACTTAGGCATCTGCCACTGCCTTCTCCAGGTCGAATCTTATCTATAAAAAAAAAATAAATACCCCCTCAAGCAGCTGCTTGACACAGAGGTCTGACAGGAGCCTGTCAGTTTATTTGCCATAGTAGAAGATCTGAGAGGATGGCAGGACCTCAGCAGAAAACAACACGAACATCCATGCCTTATCCGGGGATCAAACACAGGTCCCGTAGATCAGTAGCCAAGCGCTCTAACCACTCGGTCACGGGACGGTCGAATCTTATCTACTAATGATTAATTTAGCTAAAGGTAATGTCGTTTTAAAAGAAACTGAAGATCATCTTGCTGAAAAATAATTATTACTTTTCCTGGTCAACCTTACTGAAGCTATGATCGTTAGTTTATTGGCAAATTTGCAGCCGGATGTAGTCGCACATGTGATAGCGCCTGCCCTGCGTATAACCAGGAGCAGTGATGTACCCGGGGGAGGCGATCTCCCCTCCGAAAATCCGGTCATCTATATACGAAATCTCAAAAATAGTCTATGCGTTGAAATCCAAAATACACCTAAAAAAAGAAATCTAAAATACACCTAAAATATACTGAAACTAGAAATCCAAAATACACCTAAAATACAGGGTGAATCTGAAAAAGTGGGCAAACCTTTACGGGGTGGTAGAACGCAGCTATACGAGCAATATTCGTCATAGAATGTATGGGCGGAACGCAAACGGCGAGCCGCTAGGTGGCGTTGGAAATGGTATAAAAGGGTCGGTCCTCGCACCCAACGGTATTTCTACCGTGGATTGCCGAGAGGATGGCTGGTTATACTAACCATTACAGCTGGCGGCAGTCTTTTGAGCAATTTCTTTGAGTATGTACCTCAATTACATTCCTGTTAATAAAATGTTTTCTGAAGTATCTCCTCTCCTTCTTGTGTTCATTCTTTAAATGTGACAGTGGAAAACTACCTTTTAACTTCTCACCGCTTGCGTTCCGACCATACATTCTATGACGAATATTGCTCGTATAGCTGCGTTCTACCACCCCGTAAAGTTTTGCCCACTTTTTCAGATTCACCCTGTATACTGAAACTAGAAATCCAAAATACACCTAAAAATATGCAGTATACTGAAGTTACAAAGGAAATGAGGGTTGACTTTCTCTTTCAGGTAGTTCATTTGATGGGGCAGTTACGATGACCTTTTTTTACTGACAGAGAACTTTTAATTTTTATACAATAAGCATTTATACATACGGATGTTACTCAGACCAGACACTATCGGTTGAGGCTTTGTGCGGCATTTTTTGCACGCAAAGGTTAAACGACCAGTCATAGGTATCTTTGTAGGTGCGACCAGGTCAATAGGTGTCTTTGTATAATTTTATTTTTGCCCATATTATATGTCCGACACTAAAATATATATTTGAAAAGCAAGTTATTTTATTCCACATAGAATATCGTTTTAACCTTTCCTATCGGGTGGAATAAATTTGGTAATTGGGGAACCCTACCCAGATCTTATTCTCAGAACCCTTTCCCCCAAGTCCCCGAAAATAAATCAGAACCTCTAATGCCTCCAAAACTAAACCTGAGTACGTGTCCGATCAGGAGATCCCGAGTTCTAGCCCGAGAGGCGACTGGTGTGGTTTTTCGCACTTCTGTCTACCTCTGACTAATATGAGTTTTACTATATCATTTATTCCTATACTTTTTTTCTCTTATGCCGCTGTTCGAAACGGCGAAGACTCATTGTGAAGTTGTCTTTAAGTCGACGGTTGTTCAGCAGGATATGCATTATTTTTCCTGAGTGCAATTGCTTTAAGAAAATCGACTGCAAACTACGAAGACAACAAATCTCTCCATTCTCTGAACTCTTTCCGAAATTCATTTCGAGAAGAGAAAGCGAATCATGACTTTTAGCTTTCAAGTTCAAGTATTTCCTTCACCCTTACTCCAACACTTCTCCTTTAATTTACACTTAATTCCCCGTCTGGAAATAATCTTCTTTGAACCACTCTGTCCCGGACAGACGCCAATTAAACGCTCTCCTTAATTTTGCGGTTCCTTGCACAGCCATCATTAATCAAATCTTAAAGCAAGAGACGAGCCTCCACCTTTCACCCATAGAGGCCTTCTTCCATCCCTGGAACTACATCCTGGAAGTGATCTGCCCTCTTCCTTCCTTCCTTCCAGCTCTCTTTACAATCCCCATCTCTGTCTACCCAATCCGATGCCTCCTCTCGTTGGAATAGCTGCCAGCTTCCTCTTCCGCTTTGCCCGCCATTCCAGAAACTCTTTTCTCTTCTTCTTTCTCTCTCCCCCCTCCACCTCCTCCCCCGAGTTCTACTTTCTCTCCCATCGTTCCTTCTCATTCCTATCTCCTTTTTCTCACTTGTCGCCAATCCCTGAGTAATAACCTTTTCTGCAGGGAACGACGCTGGCCCCGACTTGGGCTGTCCAGCACCCGACATTCCCGATACTGCGTTGCAGCCCAGAATTGCGCTATTCGTTCCCGTGTCGCGAGCATCTGGAGGAGGTGGAAATGGAATTGCACGTGACTCCATATATATATCACCGAAAGGAGAGAAGCACGGAAGAAAAACTTGTCTGTCCTGTGAACAGCCGTGAATATAGATAACTTTTAGCAGTTGCGCTTCGAGTCTTTGGGCAGAATAAATCTATGAGAAAGAACCTGTTGGCGGACATGAGAGTGAATCTCGCTGCGCTCAATTCAAGCAGGTTTATCTGTATGAAAGAATAATAAACAGTGAGCAACAGTTCAGTAGCGACTTAGCTACGGTAATACTTACCATTCTGATTTTATTTTCTTTTGTTGTGTTCTGTTTCTTTCTAAGAGTTTCTTTCCATTTCAGTGGAAATGTAGGTTTTTCTTTATCTCGCTTTCAAAAAGAAAAAGGAAAAAATAAACGAGATAATGTGTTCATTTTGTCTGTACGCCTGTAGACATCGAATGTTTTTTCTGTATAGAGATAAAAATTGTTATTTTTATGTTGAATCGATGTTGATGAAATAACACGATTCGAACTATCCGAACGGTGTAAAAAGTTGAAAATTCCCAAAATTTCCAAAATTTTAAATTAATATTGCAAACGATGTATTTATGCTAGAATTTTGAACTTTAGGTGGTGGAATGTGACGTTCATGAAGATTCCATTGGCGGCCACAATGAATTGACCCCTGCGTTCAGGGTGGGTAGGAAACGCAACTGTCTTGTTTTAAGAGATAATTGGAAAACTCCTTTATGTGCGATTGGTGCTAACGAAATAGAATTCGCATTTTTCAAACCTTTAGGTAGTTTCAATTTATATCGTTAGAGATCACTAAATATGGAAAAGGCGAAACTTTTAACGAATGTATGGTAGAAATTTCGGTGGTAGAGTGTCACGAGATATTCCACTGACGGCAACAATCTGCTCCATTACCTCAATTTAATATATCTTTCTGATTGTTTGACTTGTTTCGATAGTTCGTTATCAGGATACTTCCTGTAGCGAACTATCGAAACAAGTTATTGTACAGTCGCTCAAAAAAGTATCCGAACACTATGGTTGATTATAGAATTCAGAAAAAATATCTGGAGCGTGTACAGCAACTGTACACGCTCCAGTTACCGTTCACAGCAAACTGGAGCGTGTGCAGTTACTGCACACGCTCCAGTTTGCTGTGAACGGTAACTGCACACGCTCAATATTTCTGTGAGTAGGCCCACACGACCAGCTTTTTGTGAGCTAACACGATCCAATGTGCTGTGAACATTAACCGCAACCGCTCCAGTTTGCTGTGAACGGTAACTGCACACGCTCCATATTCATTGCATTATATATTCATACGCATTATATATATATATTAAAAAAATATCCGAACACTATGGTTGATTACAGAATTCAGAAAAAATATCTGGCAACGATTTTTTTTAGAAATTAGTGATCTGGCAACCTTCGTGTCACGTGTCTGTCCTATGATCTGGCAACCTTCGTGTCACGTCACACGAAGGTTGCCAGATCACTAATTTCTAAAAAAAATCGTTGCCAGATATTTTTTCTGAATTCTGGAATCAACCATAATGTTCGGATACTTTTTTGAGCGACTGTACATAAGTTACTATAACATTAAATATTGGCTGTTCAGTTAAGAATAGACTGTTATCGTGGGTAGTAAAATAACCGTTGATTAATAAAAAAAGATATAATTTTGTTGAAATTGAAAAAAAAGGCCTTCAATAATATCCATACCTATTTTCCATAAATACGAAATTTCAAATCTGCATTCGGTAGTATACTGGGTTGGGTTGTGTTACCTCTGAGCGGCACGTTTTTGCACACAATGGGTTAAATATCCATGTCACAAGGACCCAAGGGTCAGAAAAGGTTGGGGGAAGTGGATATGCTGAACAGCTGTTAGGAGACAGATCGTAATCTCCCGTCAAGGACGGTCCAGCGTGTTCTTTAAAGTACACAGGGTATAGCTCTCCCGCACACAGAACCACGGTTTAACGTCCTATCCGATGGATGGCGGTCATTTCAAGCCCACCGGTGAGCTATCCGACGAATGGCAGCCTTTTCAAAGCCCATCGGTGTCCCCTACCAACTTAGAGAAGTGTAGGGGGATAAATCTCAACGCTGGACCAGCTGGGACTCAAACCTGGGAACTGCAGATTGCGAGTCTGGCGCGCTGCCAACTAATTCCCCCCCCCCCCCCCCCCCTGGGACGGGACCACTGAAGAAATATGGAGACAAATCCTTGAATTATTTCCTATAATTAGTAACTTCCGTAGCCTGACGAATTTTCTTTCCATGTATAAAGCATGCAATGGTAAAAATTTATTTGCTGTTGATGCCATTTCCCGCCGAGAATCACTGTTGTGAGCGACGCAAATGTGCAACTACATTCTGATTGGTTAGCGAAACGGCTAATATTGGGGGCACGAGACGCTTTCTACGCGCTTCTAGTGACCGTTTTATGGAACGATTGGGTAATTTCGTTGCCTCCAATACCGAAAGCACTGTTATTGGCTTTTGGAGGAAATAATCTTTCCACCGAAATTTGCGACGTCAATTGAAAGCTAAAATAATGCCAGCACCTGTGTAGAATTTTTCTGGGGAACAAAAATGGATATTTGTTTCTTACACGAGATTTCCAACTTCTCCGTTTCAAATTCATCAGATGCAAGAATGGCTGAACCCATCTTGGGTGATGTCACTTTTTACCAGAATGAATGCCATCTTCAATGAATCACTTTATACGAGAGTTTCCCGAATGATTTGTCGCGTCCAAGATCAAGTGTGTCGTAAACATTTAAGAAAAAACTATAATATTACATTACTATAATTTCGGGAGTGGGAGGGGTTAAGATTTATCTCATCAAAATTCCCCACCTTGCCGTTTGTCTGTAGGGGATACCGATGGGCTTGGAAAGGCCACCGTCGGTCGGATGGGACGCTAAGCTGTGATCCCGTATGCGGCAGAGCCATACCCTCGTTAAAGAACACATTCGATGGCCTTGACGTAAGGCTACCATCGGGTTGTTGTTTGGGTTGTTTTACCTCTGAGCGGCACTTTTTTGCACACAATGGGCTAAATGGCCAGGTCACATGGACCCGAAGGCTCAGAGAAGGTTGGGGGAGGGAATCCACTGGAACAGCTGTTGGGAGACAGATGATAGCCTCCCGTCAAGGCCATCCAGCGTGTTCTTTAACGTGCACAGGGTATGGTTCTCCCGCATACGGGGTCACGGCTTAACGTCCTATCCGACGGACGGCGGCCTTTCCAAGCCCATCGGTGTCCCCTACTGACCGTGGGCAGGGCGGGGAATTTTGCGGAGATAAATCTCAACGCTGACCAGCTGGGACTCGAACCTGGGAACTACAGATTACGAGCCTGACGCGCTACCGACTGAGCCACATCCGCCCTACTACCATCGGACTACCAACAGCTTACCATTAGGTTCCTTCCCCTCAACCTTCTCTGAGCCCTCGGAGTCCTTGCTACTTGACCATTTAGCCCATTTTATGCAAAAAAAAGTGCCGCTCAGAGATAAAACAACCAGTAACTATATCTAATTTAGTACATTTTACAATTTTCTTCACTTTGATTTCGCTGTGTTACGTTTAGTTTAATATGCCGTTTTGTATAAATGAATTTTGAGATATATAGTAAAGCAAAATAATAACTTTTTACCACAGGGTGTGTCGCGGTTGGGTTGTTTTACCTCTGAACGGCACTTTTTTTGCACACAATGGGTTAAATGGCCAGGTCACAAGGACTCAGAAGGTTCAGAGAAGGTTGGGGGAGAGGACCCACTGGAACAGCTATTGCGAGACAGATGCTAGCCTCCCGTCAAGGCCATATAGCTTATTCTTTAACATGCACAGGGTATGGCTCTACCGCATTCGGTAGCGCGCCAGGCTCAAAATTTGCAGATCCCAAGTTGGAGTCCCATCTAAGCGTCGAGAATTATCTTCGCAAAATTCCCCGCTCTGCCCTCTGTCAGTAAGGGCACAGATGGGCTTAAAAAGTCGCCGCTGGTCCGATGGGACGTTAAGCTTTGACTCCGCATGCGAGAGAGCCATACTCTGCCCACTTAAAAAAAAACGCTGGATCGCCCTTGACGGGAGGTTACGATCTGTCCCCTAACAGCTGTCCAGTGGGTTCTTTTCCCCCAACCTTTTCTGACCATCGGGTCTTTGTGACATGGATATTTAACCCACTGTGTGCAAAAACGTGACGTTCAGAGGTGAAACAACCTCCAAAAATCACTCGTAACAGTGAAAATTCGAATTAAGGGAGAATTGAGAAAATGAAAATATTAATATTTGATTGCCACTTATAAAACTTAAAAGCAATATTTCGTTTTTCTCTTAAAACGGAAAAACGTTGCGTTTTCCTATCCCTCCTGAGGTTAAAGGAGCCTCGACCTTTTAAACCTTCACACTCGACCACCAAAATTGCGGATTTCTGACATGAACAGATCGTTTGAAATATTTGCTTGAAGTGTGACTAAATTCCAGAATTTTCCACAGCTATAGAGTACTGTTAAAACCGTTGAAAGATTCGGAAAGAACTAATCCTAATATTTCGTATTTTTTTAATTTTTCTTTAATAACAAAAAAAAATCTAGAGACAGACGACTAGTGAAAACAGTAACTCTCTTTTTTGATCGAAAAGGATTAAAAAAATACTGCAAATCGGGATATTTACGGTGAATAATATTTTACTCCGTTGTTTCATCTGAATTATATTTTAAGAATTTGAAAATATAATAGTAATTGATTTTAAGAAGGAAATGAAATTCTCTTTGAATATTTCAATTTGTAGGATATTTCAAACATTCATGAAGTTTTCTTGAAAATTATAGAAAAAGGAATGACTTATTTATTAAATGGAGACTTCTCCATTTTAAATGAATTGGTCAAGAAGAGTTGCATGCTCATTTTTGAGCTTTTCGAGATAAATGTGAATCATCATTGTGAATATATATTCAGTTGTTCCATACAAAACTCAGTGTTGCCAGACATATCAGGAATAGAGGTAAAATATAAGTTATGTTTCTCTTAAAAAAGTTTTCTCAACCCGTTTGTGATGTTAACTCTTCGTTTGTCGGTCCCTCGGTTCGATCGCTATACGCGACGGGTGAAAGAGTCTTTCGGATAGAATCAAACGGTTTATTCACAATTGCAGAGACTCGATACTGAGGCTCCTCCCCAATAAATTAGTCCAACTTCAGGCTTTACTTAAAAATAACAAAGATTTATTTAACCTTCCAACGTACTTGCTGGACGAGGACATATGCTCAATTACATGGATTACAACAACACCAGCTTACTATGCCTGTTCAGCTGTATTACAGAGCCAATGCCGCTATTACCGGTCGGCATTTCCCAGCTTTACCATTTCTCGTCCGTCTCCTTCCGAAACTAGACCGGCTCTCCCGTTCTCATCGTTGCCAAACCCTTTCTTCCTTTCTTCCTCTGTATCACCATCTGGGCGTCCGTTAGCCCTCAGGGACCCGGGTCACTTGTCAGCGGACGCTAGCCATTCCCTGTACACTGCTACTGCAATTAACTTCCCAGATGTCGGGAGAGAGGGCCTCCCCGTAGCATATGGCTATTTTGGCGAAATCCAAAATAAATATACACAGCCTGAACAAAAAAAAAATCTAAAAAGGCCTCTAGCCTGACACCTCCCTGCCAGAAGTCAGTAGTTAGTCCTGTTAACTGCTGACTAAAAAGTCAAGTTGAATGCTGAAAATCAGAGTTCATTTTCGCATTAATCCTAGAGTTCAATGCCACAAAATACAGAGTTCTAAGTTGCTTCATGAATTCTATAAATTCTCTGCGAATTGGCACATCTTTTACACATCTATGTACATTACACTTAAATACAAAATAACTCCTAGGTATATACTGGTGCCTGAGTCTAAATATTGTCTTTCTTTGCTTCAAACAAAAAAAAACTGGTGACTGAAGTAGTTGTCCAAGAGTAAACAGTTTATAAATTAATTATGTCACTAATAACTGTCTTGGACGAAGGTATGCCATACTGGCGGTGTTCATTCGTCCACAGGTGACATCCCATGTGAAAGGCTATGCACACCTTTCGTGACTACTTAGATACCACCTTCCCGTACGTACCCTCTGACTCTATAGGTTGAAAGTCGTCGACATTGGCGTCGGCCTGACCATTTAAATTTGTAAAAGGTGTTAGTGTACCCTCCCTTAGACAATTTGGCTCATCAGTGACTTCGAGTCTAGACAATGCATCTACATGTTTGAGCTGGGAACCCGGACGATGCTCAATGGATACCTGATATTGCTGAAGAGCTAACGACCATCTTTGCAGCTTCGAACTTTGTGGACTCGCCGTGGTTAGATAGGTTAAAGGATTATGATCGGAGATAACCTTCACTGGAACACCAAATAACCACGATTCGAACTTTTTTAATCCAAAGATAATTGCGTAAGCTTCTTTATGAACGGTTGCCACCTTCTTTGTGTGTCTGTCAATTTCTGGCTGGCATAAGCTACAGGTTTGATATTATTCTTGTCATCTGTCTGGGCGAGGCACACCCCGACTGCATAATTAGATGCGTCAGCATACATTATGTAGGGTTCCCCATGCTTTGGTACATCCAACACTGGAGCGGTACATAACCTTTCCTTTAGGGTCTGAAATGCTTTATTCGCTTCGGCTGTCCAGATAATTCGCTCGGGAGCCTTTTTCCTAGTTAATTCTGTTAGAGGCTTTGCTATTTCCGCGAACCTGGCAATATAATCCCTATAGTACCCGAACAGCCCTAATGCTCCACGGATTTCTTTCTTCGTCTTGGGGATCTGCAAACGATGTATAGCTCCAAGTTTTTCCGGGTCCGGTTTATGGGTGCCTGACCCCACTATATGTCCTAGATATTTCACTGTATTTTGGGCAAAACAGCATTTTGCTAAGTTTCCTGTAAGCCCTACGTTTTCTAATTCCATTAGCACCTCTCTCAGATGCCTCATATGATCTGCCCAAGTTTCAGAATAAATGGCTACATCATCTAGATACGTTACCGAATAATCCTGATGCCCAGCTAATATGGAATTCATTATTCGTTGAAAGCAGGAAGCCGCTCCAATCAAACCAAACGGGAGAACTTTCCATTGGTACTGAGCCTTGTGAGTAGAAAAAGCAGTTAGCGGTCTGCTTCCCTCTGCTAGCTCTATCTGCCAGTACCCACGTAACAGGTCTATCGTAGAGATGTAATTAGCCGCGCCTACCTTGTATAATAGATCAGGTACATGGGCCATGGGAAAAGCATCAGGTATTGTGTAACCATTCACCATTCTAAAATCACAGCATAAACGCATGGTCCCATCTTTTTTTGCAACACACACAATGGGATGCGTGAACTCGCTCTGTGCTGGCTCTATCATATCTGCTTCCAGCAATTCATTTACCTGTCTTTCGACTTGTTCTCGCATCGCATGTGGTACCTTGTACCGGTGTAGCGTCTTCAAATGACTGCCCTCTTTTAATCTAATGCTATGTTGCCCTTGCTTGCATCTGCCTGGACGATTTAAAAAAAACCTCGGAAACTCGTCCAATAGCTCATGCAGCTCCTTTGCTTGCTCTGCTGACAGGTTCGAAAAAGCATGATTCATCGGCTGTAGCCCGACCTTGCTACCCCTTTCTTGTGCTGTTGCTCTAGGCATTTCTTTTATTTCTCCAAATTCGGTATCTTCATCAAAGATCACTCCTACCACATTACAACGAGCTTTTAATTCTCTCAACCTATTCGCATGAACATGTCTGGTTGCCCCGTCTGGTAACCTTACCTCATAACTGTGCGGAAATATGCGTCGCACTACTGTTGCTGGGGCTATCCACCTTGCATACAGCTTGTTATTTGAGTCTGCCGTTAAAGCTATCACCTGATCTCCTTCTTTAAACTCCTTAACCCGAGCGCTCCTATTGTAATAATATGCATATTTCCTTTGATTCTCTTCTGCTAGATCCTTAACCTGTGCTGCTGCTATTTCTAGCCTGATCTTTAATTCTTGAAGATATTGAGCAGCAGTAACTGGAATACCCACAGGCATGACCTGCTCGTCCGTCCAGCTATTTTTTAGGATTGAGAGTGGCCCTGTTGGTTGCCTCCCATACATCAACTGAAATGGAGATATACTGGTAGTACTGTTGGGTACCTCCCGGTACGCCCACAGTAAAAATGGCACGGCCTTGTGCCACTGCCTGGGTTCCTCTCTAATGACGTGGTGTAACATATTTTTCAAAGTCTGATTAAATCTCTCAACCAAACCATTACTTTGAGGATATCCCGGAGTAGAAAATCGAGGTGAAGCTCCAATCCTCTTTTCCATTTCTTGAGTTAATTCTGCCGTAAAATTTGTCCCTCTATCTGTTGCGATAACCGAAGGTATGCCTGTCCGCTGAAATATTTCTAACAGAGCATCGCAGGTGTTCTTTGCTGTAAGCGAAGTTAGGCATACCGCCTCAGGCCATCTAGTATGCTGATCAATCAGACACAATATGAACCTGTGCCCTTTTGCAGATGGTGGGTCTATCGGACCAATAGCATCAAGATTTACCCTTTCAAAAGGTAATTTCGGGCGCGCTATAGGCGTGATGGGGATTCTATCCTGCTTCTTGACCTTTTCCCTTAACTGACATTTCAGACAGGAGTCGCAAAACTTTCTAACATCCTTCTTGCATGAAGGCCAAAAGAATGAATATCTAATCCGCTCCTGACTCTTTTTAGCCCCTAAATGACCACCAAATACGGACTCGTGTGCCAGTTCTAAAATCTTTTGACGTCTTTCAAATGGTACTACCAGCTGACTCACAGACTCTCCTAATACCTTGTCCTTATGGTATAGCAAATCGTCCAAATAAAAATAGTTATTCTTCTTCTCTTTTGCTTCATTATGGGCTATTCTAAGTGAAGGGTCATTCCTCTGTTGAACCTTAAACAGTCTCACATCACTCGTAGCGAGAGGATTTATTTCTTCGGGAGATTCCGTTTTCGCTCCTACCCCCTCAGGCTCCTCCTCTCGTGCTTCACCTTCCTGTGGATCGGCCACTTGATTAACAGCTTGTACCTTGGGCTGTATAGTCCTAGGTACGTTTTCCTTTTCCTCTAAAAGATCACAAAATGTTTCTGCACTTAACAGTACTTCTTCCCGTAGTCCATCAACTACTGCGCATAATACGTTTACTTTTCCACCCCTGGCCTTGGGCGAATCAGTTTCTTCTATTAGGCTCAAAGCAAGCTCCTTTACCTCTGCTCGTTTCGTCTCTTCGAAGGGCCCACGTACTATTATGTGACTCTTCACCATATGTTTTTCTTCCTCTAGCATGCCTTTCCTGACCACCGTTATCTCCGCCCCTGAATCGACCACTGCTTGCGCCGTTTTCTCGCCGCATCTAACTCTAACCAGCTTATAATCAGCAGGAATCGTCCTCTCCCACTTCGACCTTTTCTCCCTCCTGAGAACTTCACCTAAAGGTATTTTAACTCTGGCTATCATCGCCTCGCTGTTCTACTTTACCGCCTGTGAATCAACTTCCCTCACCTGATTCACTTTTGCATGATGATTACTAGCACCAGACTCTCTTGATCGAGCTGGGCAAACACGCATCAAATGCTCCTGTGATCCACACTTATGGCATCTTCTTATCAACCCTTGTGAACCCTTACTGCTGGGATAATTATCCAAGATATTGCGCCTGAATCGACTGTCTGTCCTAAGATTCTCTCTTCGCTGGAAATTATTACCACGGGTATCCCCTAATCGCTGTGGCCCTCCATTCACTTTAGTAAAGCTTTTTGCCTGTTTTCTGTCCTCTCTCACACTGGCTGAGTGTATCTCTGCCCACGTGGCTATTTCGTCTGCTTTTGCCCATGACTCCGCCTCTTTCTGTACTACGTAAGCATGAGTGTCTTGAGGAAGGCTATCACGTAACCTATCCGACACTATCAGGTCCATAAGCTCCTCAAATTTTGTCACTTTCCTACTGCGGACGTAGTAATCCCAGCTATTTCTGAGTCTCGAGGCTAACTGATTATATGACTCATTCGGATCTTTCGCGATAGTTTCAAACTTTCTCTTGTACGCAGAGGGAGTGAGCTTAAACTCTTTTAATACGGCCTCTTTAACTTTCTTATAATAAACAAAATCCTCTGCACTTAATTTTCGAAAAACGTGATTTGCATAATTACCATCTAAAAAAGAAATGATGACTTTGCCTCGAAATTCCTCTGGCACTTCATATATCTTAAATCCCCTTTCCGCTGTCTCAAAGAGATTTATCACCTCTTCAGGGTTTTTAGGGCTTCCAGCTAACATATTTCCCAATAATTTTATATAATTAGCCAGCCGCGCATCTGCTGGATTACTAGATACTGCCACCGTTCGCCCATCACCCCTCTCCTCGTTTGCATTCCTCATTCGCAGTTCCAGCATTCTATATTCATGCTCTCTCTCCTTTTCTCTTTCTCTTTCTGCCGCCTCTCTCTCTTCCCTTCTCAGCTGCATCTCTAACCTCATCCTTTCTAATTCAAAATCATCTCCCATCCTTTCTTTAGCTCTCTGCTTTCTGGTCCCGCTCTGCAGCATATCCGTATCGTTGTCATTGCCATAATCCCTCAACCCTCTCATGTCTATCGCAGCATCAGACTCTCTGTCTATTGTCACCTCCTCGCCTCCCAGATCATTCCCTGAATAACCACCCTGCACGCTATCCCTCTCTGTGACTATGAAGCCTCGCCTTAACTCATCCCTTTCCCTATCGCGACCGCTCCTAAGCTCCATTTTAGCTCTACAGGCCTCTGCCGTATCTAACTACTCGCCCCTAGAGTAAGAGGATACTTACCTCCGATGTGATGACAGGAACGAACCGCCTCGTCAGTCTGCCACCTGAAGCACACAGTCGGAACACTCTTGGCAGTATCAGCCTTGCGTCGGTCAGCTCCCAGTGGATGTTGAACTTTTCCGTCACCTTCACAGCTTTTTCCACAGTTCGAACGTGATGCACGATTCTTCAGGTACCTTCACAGCTATTCTATCGCCTGAAGCACACCGCAGGACACTCTTGGCAGTATCAGCCTTGTTCTGGTCAGCTCACAATGGATGTCGGAACTCTTCCGTCACCTTCGCCGCTACTTTCACCTCTGTTGCGTACTGTCGGACTGCGCCACTTTGTGATGTTAACTCTTCGTTTGTCGGTCCCTCGGTTCGATCGCTATACGCGACGGGTGAAAGAGTCTTTCGGATAGAATCAAACGGTTTATTCACAATTGCAGAGACTCGATACTGAGGCTCCTCCCCAATAAATTAGTCCAACTTCAGGCTTTACTTAAAAATAACAAAGATTTATTTAACCTTCCAACGTACTTGCTGGACGAGGACATATGCTCAATTACATGGATTACAACAACACCAGCTTACTATGCCTGTTCAGCTGTATTACAGAGCCAATGCCGCTATTACCGGTCGGCATTTCCCAGCTTTACCATTTCTCGTCCGTCTCCTTCCGAAACTAGACCGGCTCTCCCGTTCTCATCGTTGCCAAACCCTTTCTTCCTTTCTTCCTCTGTATCACCATCTGGGCGTCCGTTAGCCTTCAGGGACCCGGGTCACTTGTCAGCGGACGCTAGCCGTTCCCTGTACACTGCTACTGCAATTAACTTCCCAGATGTCGGGAGAGAGGGCCTCCCCGTAGCATATGGCTATTTTGGCGAAATCCAAAATAAATATACACAGCCTGAACAAAAAAAAATCTAAAAAGGCCTCTAGCCTGACACCGTTGTTTCACGAAAGTTAGAGGAAAAAATATTACATAACAATTTGCAGTTTAGTACTTTTTTGCAATTTTTAATGATGATTTTATTGTTTTTTTTTGCAAAATATTTAATTTAATATGCGTTTTTGTCAAAAAAATGTTTTTTTCAAATTTTAGACATTAAAAGCTACAGTATACGCTATTTAGGGGATAACATTATTTTTTAAAAGTAAACAAATAAATAACTGTAATCTGTATCATAACGAAATGTCTTCTCTCTTTTTCATGTTGGAGACATAATTTAATTTTTTAAATTTAATTTTAAATTTTTAAAATTCATTTTCTGCATCAGAATAAAATTTTTCCTTTTAAGTCAACTATTTAAATTTTAGCTTTATAATACCGAAAAGAAACTACTCCTTTGAAATAAATCTTATCCACATTCATGTTTATAAATTTATCAGTTTATTATTATACACAGAGATATCATTGTATACACAGAGATATCTTTGTATACACAGAGATATCATTGTATACAACTGAACAATATAATATACAACAGCATACACAGTCATATCAGAATAATATGACCACCTACCATTCGTATTATTAGGTAGGTGGTCATATTATTCTGATACGACTGTGTATGAGACAAGAGTAATAAATATGAAATAGAAAATCTGTCAGTGTCGCCTTTTTCTCTCACGCAGGGTAGATAAAATTGCAAAAATATAAATAATAAGCTGTTATCTAGAAATAAATCCCTCCAAATCCCCAAGAATTCCCACTCGCACGTGGATTCAATTTTACTCTAATACAATTAAAAAGAAAAATTCCAACAATCACAAAACTAGCTTATTATGCAAATTGTAATTGGAATATATTTCAAATTTCCTAATTTCTTGTCCTCAAGTTTGTAATTTTTAATTATAAAAGCTCAGATTTTTACAGAACGTAACGGTGTTGTACTTCGCTGGAGAAATGTTCCGGTCAGTTCCATACAAACTGAACTTTGAGAGTGGTACAAAGTACATTTGCCTCTGTGACGGTCCTATGGTCACCAAATGTCTGTCCCCTTACTCTTTAGGCAGAGAATAAGCAACCAACTATCCAACTACCTTGCACATCTCTACAGTAGTTAAAAAGCCAGCTGCTCCCTATTCTTGTTATCAGGATTCAGACAGCATCGAGATTTTTTCCGCTAATCCCCACTCTGCCCTCGATGTCCTTGGAAAATCCGCTGTTCATCGGATGTGTCGTTAAGCCATGTCTCCGTGAACAAAAGAGCAGCACACTCTATACATTAACGTTGGGTTGGGTTGTTTTACCTCTGAGCGGCACCTTTTTGCACACCATGGGCTAAATGGCCAGGTCACAAGGACTCCGAAGGCTCAGAGAAAGTTGGGGGAGGGGACCCACTGGAACAGCTCCTTGGAAAATCCGCTGTTCATCGGATGTGTCGTTAAGCCATGTCTCCGTGAACAAAAGAGCAGCACACTCTATACATTAACGTTGGGTTGGGTTGTTTTACCTCTGAGCGGCACCTTTTTGCACACCATGGGCTAAATGGCCAGGTCACAAGGACTCCGAAGGCTCAGAGAAAGTTGGGGGAGGGGACCCACTGGAACAGCTGTTGGGAGACAGATGGTAGCCTCCCGTCAAGGCCATCCAGCGTGGTCTTTAACATGCACAGGGTATGGCTCTCCCACATACGGAGCCACGGCTTAACGTCCCATCCGACGGACGGCGGCCTTTCCAAGCTCATCGGTGTCCCCTACTGACCGTGGGCAGGGAGGGAAATTTTGCGGAGATAAATCTCAACGCTGACCCAGCTGGGACTGGAACCTGGGAACTACAGATTACGAGCCTGGCACGCTACCGACTGAGCCACCCCCGCCCCTAAATCAGGAGTAAAGTGATTCCAATAAACCAACTTGATTGTACTTTACGTACTCATTTGGTGCGCGAGTATTCACCCTCACATTACTATTCCCATCACCGTCCAGTGTTCTAAAATTAAGCACGGTTTCACGGAGAACAGCGGATACTTCAGGCAGGATACCGCGGGTGTGAACACGGTGCACAGTTTATTGTCCGCAGATTCTCGGAAAAGAAATTCTCGAAATCCGCGGATTCTTGAGAACACGAGGGTTGGACGAGAGGATTGCGTCTGTCCCTTAAAAAATTTGAAATGGATCCCCCACCCAGCTTTCAGCCCTTGCTTGGATCCTTGTGACCTGATCATTGAACTCAGTGTGTATAAAGAAAAAAGCACCACTTAGTGTTTAACCAACCCAACCTTTTAATGCCAATAGATAATAATGCACAACTATTTCCTTAGATAATATCAACGCAAATTAAAGATCCTTTTGAAATTCCTCCTTCGCCAGAACTATATTCCCTTGTTTCACCTCCTTCGCCAGAACTATATTCCATTGTTTCACCTCCTTCGCCAGAACTATATTCCTTTGTTTCACCTTATTCGCCAGAACTATATTCCCTTGTTTCACCTCCTTCGCCAGAACTATATTCCCTTGTTTCACCTCCTTCGCCAGAACTATATTCCCTTGTTTCACCTCCTTCGCCAGAACTATATTCCCTTGTTTCACCTCCTTCGCCAGAACTATATTCCCTTGTTTAATCCAACTACGACTGTCCAAAAAGCTTCCCAAATCATGCCTTGTTCAAACTTCTACGAAATTGCTTAAAAGTTGAAACACGACATCTGTTTTCCAAGTTTCTCCAGAGAGAGAAATTGAATTAATATACAGAGAGAGAAATTGATCATTAATATTTAAATTTAGTGGCAATATTTATTCAACTTTAAAGGTAGAACTCTGTTATCAGGTCGTCTGGTCTACATGACTCCTCGCTCTATCGATCTCTCTAGGAGCGAAGACTGGTTAATTAATAGCAACTTTCCTGTTCCGCTATTTAATTATAGCTCGTGCCATTGGATACAGGAACTTGTTGTCTGATGGCGTACAGGACGGACTTTTGTACTTGCCAGTTCCCAAACAGGAACACTTCTTCTGCTCTCTGCCGGGAGAAATGCGATCCTTTTAATACTTGCTAATTTGACGTCTGACGCGATTCCCACTTTTACAGCCTTCCATTGTAGGAGGTAATTCGCTAGAGTTATGTTACAAATAGGAAACACTTAACCGCCCATTGCGATCATTTTCTCGAGTAAATATCAAGGCTAAAAATCTACATTTTTAATTGATCCAGAGTGACTGAAATATTTGATTCCGCCAGAGCAGTTGGTTCTCCAACATTTCCAGCTATATCTCCCCTTGATGTTGATGAAATTTTTCGCGGCCTTAACATTGAAGGAATTTGTCATACAGATGGTTACAATTGACTATTATCACAAAATTATTCCTCACAAAATCGATGAAAACTACAAAAATCGTTACACAATCTTCAAATATTACACTTGTTATTAAAATATTTGTTTTAACAGATCATGTTTTATCTTCCGACACATAAGCATTCATGAGCAGAAAAAGTTACAGTTAAATGTTTCAGCTTCCATAATTGTTTAAATATTAAACTAATATTGCCGAAAATAGACATTTAGAGAGATCGTAATACTGTATTCGAAGATGCAGTCATAAGAGAATCTTAAGGAAATACTGAATTCGAGTGAAAAAACAAACTCGCATTGATTTTACGCCTATACGGGTGTTGGCAGAGGATGGCAAGATTATTTTGCATTCGATTCAAGAAGATAACGAATGCGTTGATAGCAGAGAGGACAGTGTCCTGAAATATAAGCAAACTCACTTCTCCTCCAGCTCATTTTTTAATGCGGAATTCCCTTTCAGACTTCAAACATTGAGTGACTCTTGGTTTTTCATTAATTTTCATTCATCTCATACGATGGTATTTCGAACATCGACGAAGGAATTATTCATGTATGCAAAGTGTATGCACATGAATAAATACATAGCTGACATGTTGAAATCAAAACTGGAAAATAATGAGAGGAAAATAATGCATGCGCAAGTGGGAATTTTTTATGCATTGTTTTGCTACCGAATGATAATTGGTTCTATGTACAAGGTTATAAGGACCCCTAAGCTTAATACAGTGTTGGGAAATAGGTCTTAATCAATGGTCTAATAACGTAACCACTGATAATGTACAGGGTTATTGGATAGTTGAGTTGGTTATTTTAACTCTGAGAGGCACTATTTTCCACAATGGGCTAAATGGTCAGGTCACAAGGACCCCAATGGCTCAGAGAAATTAGGGAGAAGGGAACTCACTGAACAGCTGTTAGGAGACAGATAGGAACCTCCTGTCAAGGCTATCCAGCTTGTTCTTTAACGGGATAAGGTATAGCTCTTCTGCGCACGTGGACATTGCTTTACATCTCATCTGACGCAGCTTTCCTAGCCCATTGGTGTCCTCTTTATCACAGAGGGCAATGTTAAAGCTGCCACAGTTGGGACTCGAACCTGGTAACTGCAAATCAGGAACCCGGCGAGTTAAGACTGATCCAATCTCCAGTCCCCCCTCCTAAAACGAGTAAAAGATCAGTTCATAAGGACATCTAAGCTCAGTATGATGTTGAGAAAGCGACTAATCAGTGCGTTGCGTTGGGTTGTTTTACGTTTGAGAGGCACTTTTTTGCACACAATGGGCTAAAAGGCCAGGTCAAGGAGAGTCAGGTAACTCACTGGACAGGTGTGCTAGGAGAGAGATGGAAGTTTACTGTATAATGATGTCCAGCGTGTTTATTAACGTGCACAGGATATGGCTCTCCCCACATGGTGCCACGGCTTAATTTCCCATCCGATGGACAGCAGCCTTTTAAAGATCATCGATGTCCTCTACTAACCGAATGCAGAATGGAAGGTTTGCAGAGATAAACTTCAATGCTGGCTCAAGTGAAACTTGAACTTGGAACTGCAGGTTACGAGTATGGCGCGCTACCAACTGAGCCACCCCCGCCCCTGTGGTCTAGTGAAATAACCACCGATAACACATAGGGTAAGTACAAAGTAGCCCTAGAACTTAATTTGTCAAGGAAATGGAAAGCAAATTGCATGATAACAAAAAGTAAAGCATCAAGTATGCTTTTATCGGTTTGCATTGTTGTGTCTACAAGAAGCGCTGCTGTAGGAAAACCAGAAAGTTGGGTTTCACATGTGCAGAGAAGAACAATGTCCGTTTTGGCTTGAGAAAAATAAATCAGCAAAGAAAGTACAGCTTGCCTTCCTCTTACTGATGAAAGTACGGGATTGTTTAAATTAGAAATTTGTCAAATCAGTCGTGGCGGCCTAATTAAAGGATCTCTTTCTCTAAACCTAACTTCCACTCGATTTCTTTGCGCGTGGTTTCGCCAAAGCTGTAGCCACCATCATAATCCATGAATGAACTGAAGGAGTTTGATATCTCTATTACCCAAGTAACTCCTTATAGACTGGGGTAAGAAATTTAATTTCATTAATATGTCTCTAGCATCACCTCCGACACACAGTGGGGTGGCTCAGTCAGTAGCGCGCCAGGCTCATAATCTGTAGCTCCCAGGTTCGAGTCCCAGCAGGGTTAGCGTTGAGATTTATCTCCGCAAAATCCCTCGCCCTGCCCACGGTCAGTAGGGGACACCGATGGGCTTGGAAAGGCCGCCGTCCGTCGGATGGGACGTTAAGCCGTGGCCCCGTGTGCGGGAGAGCCATACCCTGTGCACGTTAAAGAACACGCTGGCCTTGACGGGAGCCTACCATCTGTCTCCCAACATCTGTTCCAGTGGGTCTCCTCCCCCAACCTTCTCTGAGCCTTCAGGGTCGTTATGACCTGGCCATTTAGCCCATTGTGTGCAAAAAAGTGCCTCCCAGAGGTAACCCGACACACAGTATTGAGAATATTTCAATACTTCTCTTCATTATACCGTTACTTGTTTTTTTATGTCTGATAAGCGCAGTAGCTATAGGTGTCCGAACTTGTAAAACTCCTTTGCAAGTACCGTGCAATTGCACTTTATTTACTGTTTTAAAAATCTAACACAAAGAGAGTTCAAGTAAAAGGTGGGCAACTTGTTAAACACCTATATAGCAGCTGAACACCCCTTATATATTAATAAAATATTAATATATATATAAAGGCGCACTTAAATAATATTTCTATTAAAGAAAAGGTTTTCACACAACTACTGATAATTTAGTAATCAAATATATTTGACTCTTTTTAACCTTACTTCACTTACCTATGCGACTGTGAGTGAGTAACCTACGTCAGACTAGTAACCAATGATCCCAGGTTGGAGTTCTCATTGCCCATGTTGAGATTCTTTCCCCTAGCCCGCTATGCATTCAGTATGAAAACTGACGAAGACTTTCTTCACGTCGACTTCGAATGGGACGTTAAAGCCATGTGCCAGTGTGAAGGAGAGTCAGGTCCTGTAGTGTGCTTTTTAACGTACACAGAGTGTGCCCTGTGTGCGTTAAAAAACACACTACAGGACCTTGGCGGGAGCTTGTGATCTTGAGGGTGTTGATCTGTCTCTTAAGATCCCTTCAGTGTATCACTTTTCGCTATAGAGTTCTTGAGCTCTTAGTGTTCTTGTGACTTGGCCAGTTAGCCCGCTGAATGGACAAAAATGCTGCTAGAGGTAAAACAACCGAATCCAAGGAGCTTAACCTTATTTTCCCCACTTTATGGAACTGCCATTACCGATCGCATTTAAAGCGTTGACATCCTTTACAGAATGCTACAATGACATCTATGCATCCATTTAGTCTTCCATGCAAGGATGCATAAATATCAAGCGCTTCAATTTATCTTTTTTAAAAATATGGGTCAGTGTACGTTGGAGGAAGTGACTGCACCTCTTCAACGCCTCAGGGAAATAAAAGAGACACTTAAGGGGCGAGGAAACCTCAAGCGGCTAAAATAAACACCGGCACTCTAAGAGGAGGAGAGCGAAGGGACCAAAATAAACAACATTTGATGGATATCTTTTTAAGCCTTTGTGACTAGCATCCTTGCACGTGAAACAGCTCATACATGATGGCGGGGGGGGAGGAGGTGAATATGAGTAACCACGTGATGTTTAGAAACTCTAATGTTAGCCATGAAGATAAAGAGAAGCTTAAAAATAGAGTGATTGCCACAAAGAGATACATTTTAAAATACTTTTATTTGTTTGTTTTACTTCTGAGCTAAATGGCCAAGTCACAATGACTCCAAGGATCAGAGAAGGTTGGGAAAAGAATATTTTCTAGAGAGCTCCCTCTTGCTCAAGGAGCCACGGACTTTGCAGAAGACTTCCATATGTGTTTTAACAGATGCTCAGTGGATGTTCTTTTCCTCACAAGTCTCGAGCCCTTGGGGCTCTTGTGTCCTCGCCATTTAATCCATTGAGTAGAAAAAAAAAGCATTTCTCAGAAGTGAAACAACTTATGCCATCCTAAAGGGCAGGCAGATATTCGCTTTAGTTCCAAATAGTAAAAATTCTACTACTAATTATGCAGTTTCGAAATTACTAATAAATTTTCACTTATTAACAACGTATTTGAATTACTATAAAATTTAATATGAGTGAAATAAAGGAATTTATTTAATTTTTTTAAATAATGATTCAAAGGTAAATTGCAATCGTCAAATGATATATAATCACTGAAGTTCCTTATTATTATTATTATTATTATTATTATTATTATAATAAAAATATATGTATGTATTTAACATTAAAGCTGTCCTTCGTGACAACTTTAAAAGTTTCCTTAACAATAACAAAAATGCTTCCTAATTTAAAACCTAATAATATAGAGTAAATTTAAAATTATTTATTCGCTTGTTTGATAAATATACATATTGCCAATAGTGAAATTTTAGAATTTTGATCTAATATTAAATCTTTCACTCACCGTGTGCACAAACAGCAATACTAAAGATACTATTTTTAATACATGTAAAATTTAATACTCTCATATTTTATTATTCATTTTTAATACATAATCGGAGCATACATAGATCCAGAAAACTCTTAAACTAAGTACATTTTGGAATATTTCTTTCCATATGAGAACTTAGTAATAAAATTTCAAAACTTTATTCGTTTTACTCTTTTACAAGTGTTAATATTCATTTTTTTTAAATGTTTATCGCGAAAGATTTTTACTTGGGTACAAATAGCAACAACATCATGATGCAAGCAGTGTTAGATAAACTATATCAATTCACGACTGAGAAGGTTAAATATCCACGATGCTACATATAATTAACTTCCTTCTTTTCTCACAAAGGCTACTCAGATTAAATTTATCTGGACACCTTTTGAAAAGAGGAAAATTTGGCTCCCGAAGTAAGAATTTCAGTTATCTTCATGAAAACATTTCAGAGACGCCAGAACAATGCTACTGATGAGACTTCTGTGTTGTTTTTTTTCGTGTTTACGAATTTTTTTTATTTTGTTTTTCAGTGGTGTTATTCAGTCCTGTGCCATAAAAATTCTGAAGCCCGCTTCATTCCGATTATTAGTGCTATAAATATTTTCTAAAGAAGTGGCCAAATGATTTATATTGCAATTCGAAGAACAGTCTTCATAAATAATTCATGGACACACCTTCTGGCCTGCTCTGCACTCTTACCGAGAAATGCGGAGATTATACTTCATAGAATTAAAATTCCTTCCGAAGGAGGAACAGCAACAGGAAATAAATTTTAAAAGAAGTGTTTTTTTTTTTCGTACGTACAAACAACTCTCACCTCATATTTCAAGAAGAAGAATTAGATTTTGCATTTCTGCATTTGGCTTGAATTACCGAAAGAGTTTTTTTTTTTTATGTTTCAAACAGCAATTGAACTTTGTTATTAAAATGCATTTTTTTTTTCAAAAGCCGTCCCGTGGCCGAGTGGTTAGCGCGCTTGGTTTCTGATCTACGGGACCTGGGTTCGAGCCCCGGGTAAGGCATGGATATGTGTGTTGTTTTTCTGCTGAGGTCCTGCCATCCTCTCAGATCTTCTACTGTGGCATATAAACTGACAGGCTCCAGTCAGACCTCTGTGGCAAGCAGCTGCTTGAGGGTAAATATAGAATATCGTAATTACAAAATTTGGAACTTAAACTGTAGAGGGAAAATGCACTTGTTCATGCTGCTTATGCAATGTAGAAATAAAGCAAACCTCCCCATAATCTCTGTCTCCCAACCTGCCCTCAATGAGGAAGGGGACACAGATGAGCTTGGAAAGGTCGTCGTCCATCAGATGATACGTAAAGCCGTGACTCCGTGTGCAGGAGAGCCATACCTTGTGTAAAACAACGCCGCTCAGAAGTAAAAACAATCCAATCCAGAATTATTTTGAAAGAAACACTTAAAGACAAAAAACATAAAATCAAACAACACGAACCTTAAAAAGATTCATATTCTTTATAATCAGCGACCTTCTCTCTCGTCTAATATCTAAACTCATATTGTACAAGGGGCGGGGGTGGTTCAGTCGGTAGCGCGCCAGGCTCGTAATCTGTAGTTCCCAGGTTCGAGTCCCAGCTGGATCACCGTTGAGATTTATCTCCGCAAAATTCCACGCCCTGCCCACGGTCAGTAGGGGACACCGATGGGCTTGGAAAGGCTGCCGTCCGTCGGATGGGACGTTAAGCCGTGGCCCCGTGTGCGGGAGAGCCATACCCTGTGCACGTTAAGGACCACGCTGGATGGCCTTGACGGGAGGCTACCATCTGTCTCCCAACAACTATTCCAGTGGGTCCCCTCCCCCAACGTTCTCTGAGCCCTCGGGGTACATGTGACCTGGCCATTTAGCCCATGGTGTGCAAAAAAGTGCCGCTCAGAGGTAAAACAACCCAACCCATATTGTACAAGATTTTGCCAAACTTAAATATAAAAAAACATTCTTTTTCCCAATGATTTAAAAAATATTTTAGAGGCTGAGATTTAATTACTTTTATGAACTTTATTTTTTGCTGTTGCAAAAAATCAATTCTCAGTCTTTAATGTAAACAAAAATTACAACTTTCTTGCACCGTTCTTTCTTAGAGAGATGCTTGTCAAAATTGTGCTCCTGAAAGTCTCTTCTATCGGGAAGAAAATCGGCTTGTTAGGAGGCTAAAAATAGGATGACGTTAAGCACATTACTAAGAGGAAATGAAAAAAAGAAAAAGAAAAGATTGTGGCCGACCAGGCGGAAAGAGAAAAGGTTACAGCTTAATCGCTCGTGAACAAAGACGTCAACATCCGAAGGGAGATAAAATGGTGAGAGGATATTACGCAACAACAATCGTAAAGCAGAAATTCGTCATTATCAAACACAACAGCAAGTTAATAAATCAATATCCGAAGCAGTTTCGTTGGGAATTCTTTTGTTGATTATTATAAATATTTATGATTAAAGAAGACCATCTCTCTGACTTAGCTTTCGTCAGCAATATTATTCTTTATTTAAAACTAGATATCTTTTTAGTTCATTCAGAAGATGTAAACGTAAGAAGAAAAGTAGAACTTACGACAAGTACATAAAACCATTGCAGCGTGTCCAAAACTAAGTTATTGTATAACATAGTTTTGCCACAAATTTTGAAGAGGGTTATCAAATGTTAGGCTTCATGAAAATACAGAAATGCTTTTAGAGTCATAAAACATGTGTGATAAAATTGGATATGCAGAATATTAAAAGTTTTGCAATAAATACAAGATTATCCAAAGACATCTTATTAACCGAAATACTAGCCGAAAACTCTATATGTATAAAATGTTTTATTGATTTGTCAAGTAAACTACATAATATAGTTCCTTGTTATGCAAAAATGTATTCAAATTTAATTAAAAGAAATACCCAAAGCACATACAAAAAAAAATATAAAATGCAAACAATATCGAAAACGCACAAAGATCGTCCAGATTCCGGATAGAAATGGGGCGGGGGTTGCTCAGTCGGTAGCGCGCAAGGCTCGTAATCTGTAGTTCCCAGGTTCGAGTCCCAGCTGGATCACCGTTGAGATTTATCTCCGCAAAATTACCCGCCCTGCCCACGGTTAGTAGGGGACACCGATGGGCTTGGAAAGGCCGCCGTCCGTCGGATGGGACGTTAAGCCGTGGCCCCGTGTGCGGGAGAGCCATACCCTGTGCACGTTAAGGACCACGCTGGATGGCCTTGACGGGAGGCTACCATCTGTCTATCAACAGCTGTTCCAGTGGGTCCCCTCCCCAACCTTCTCTGAACCTTCGGGGTCCTTGTGACCTGGCCATTTAGCCCATGGTGTGCAAAAAAGTGCCGCTCAGAGGTAAAACAACCCAACCCAGATAGAAATACATAAAGTTTGGAATTTTAGCAACAAGGCAGATAAGAAATTTATAATTTCCCTTAAGCAAAAAATACGTTCGAAATGAAACAATGGAACATTCTTATAAAAATTAGAGAGTTATGATATATTTGTAGGTTAGAGATTGCATTGTGAATTATGTTTCCGAAGAGGCGAGGGCTTTTCTCTTCAAAGAGCTGTTTCACCTGCGAACGATCCTTTTTTGAGAACAATGGGCTAAATGGGCAGGACACAAGGACCCCAATGACCCAAAAAAGATTGGGGAAGATAATCTACTGGACTGCTGTTAGAACACAACCTTTCGTTAAGGACATTCAGAGTGTTCTTTAATTTGCAGGGTTTGGCTCTCATTCCATCATGCCGGGAGCATCCGACGCAGGGCTTCCTTTCCAAGCCCATCGATGTCTCCTTTCTGAGGATGGCAGAACGGAAGAAGCGGAGAAAATTCTCAACTTACCTGCTGTGACTTCGTAAACTGAGAAATATCAGATTACAAGCTTGTCGTGATACCGACTGAGTCAAGCCCGGCATGTACTCGCCGGAGAAATATGCATTATTCTCGTAAAAGCGAAATTCTTTTTAGGATTGATATGGTTCTTCAGGGAGGCATACTCTATCTCTTTCACTTGCCGGACGGATTTGTGTACACCGTAAAATGCGTTTACTTTTGTCCGTAGGTTGTAGCAAAAGGCGGAAAGTGTTCGTCACAGCAGCAATGGGAAAAATAAACGAAGAGAAATAATGGATTCGGATGTTGAAAAATGAAAAGGATGAAAGAGGAAAGAGATTGCCTGCTGATTAAGAGTTGTTGAAAAAGTTCACTGCGCAGCTTAAAAACTTGCTGTGATTTTATCTTTTTTTTTGTGTGTGTGAGAGGAGGATGTTTTCTGAGTAATTTAATTGATCAGACGTATAAGATGATTTAAAATTTTTAACTTTAAGTGGGAATTTTTTGCACACAGTGTACTAAATGGCCCATCACAAGGCCAGGTCACGAGGGCTAAAAGAACGTTGTGGGGAGGGAAGCCCACTGGATAGCTGAGTTTCCAGTGGCGCCCCCTTTTCCCCAATCTTCTCTGAATAGATCCAACGTGATTGAATAGATCTCCCAATATCTATTCAGATGGAACCCACTGGATATGAGTTGGGAGACGGTTGCCTCTGGTCAAGGCCATCCAGCGTGTTCCTTAATGTGCACAGCATATGGATCTCCCGCACTCGAGGCCACGGCTTAACATTCCATCCGACAGACGGTGGTTTTTTGTAAAGCTATTGGTGTTTCCTTTCTAATTAAGTGAGAGCCTTTAAGTGGAACAGTGACACCTGGAACATTAGATTACGAGACTATTGCGCTACCAAACTGAGCTACTGACTCCAGATGTGATGTATTTAAAGACGAAAAAAAATACTATATTAGTTATTTCTGTAGGCAGTCAAATCTATTATAAAAATAATGATAAGTCGAACCCAGCGTTCATGTACTGCTTATTGAGAATGATATTGAAACACTTTTAAGCTTTGTCACTTTTGTTATCAAGACAAAGAATTGAAGATCTAAGTTTACTACATTCATGTTGTTATATAAAAAAAATGCATAGTCTGCGAAAGAATTCTCAGAGTTGACTTACCTATTATAAATAGTTTGGAACTAAAATGGCAATTTATACATTGGTGGCCTTAGACAAGGACAAATCGGGCAACTACTTGAAACCCTCAAATTTTCGTCTTATCATTCATAGTTTCACTCTTACTATGAGGGGCGGGAGTGGCTCAGTCGGTAGCGCGCCAGGCTCGTAATCTGTAGTTCCCAGGTTCGAGTCCCAGCTGGGTCAGCGTTGAGATTTATCTCCGCAAAATTCCCCGCCCTGCCCACGGTCAGTAGGGGACACCGATGGGCTTGGAAAGGCCGCCGTCCGTCGGATGGGACGTTAAGGCGTGGTCCCGTGTGTGGGAGAGCCATACCCTGTGCACGTTAAAGAACACGCTGGATGGCCTTGACGGGAGGCTACCATCTGTCTCCCAACAGCTGTTCCAGTGGGTCCCCTCCCCCAACCTTCTCTGAACCTTCGGGGTCCATGTGACCTGGCCATTTAGCCCATGGTGTGCAAAAAAGTGCCGCTCAGAGGTAAAACAACCCAACCCAAAAGTCTTACTATGATGCGATTTTCTTACGACATTGTCATAGCAAGTGCAGAATAAACCATTAAAGAGCATATATTGTATTTTTGATTGTGACGAAACAAATACATCTTGCTAGAGTAATAACTGAAATAATCGCTAAATAAATACTCCCTTCCTAGAAAAATCAATTAGTGATAAATATGTATCAAGTAATATTCTCTGCTGCATTGACAATAACATCTAATTACATTGATTGAATTATGATGCTCTATTGAAGCTCCCTAATTAGCAGATGTCTAAATTGGAAATGTCGGAATTACTAAATTGCTTCACGTTCATTAACTTCAAATCTCTAAGAAGCCCTAATTGTCCCCACACCCTCAAATCCTTATTCCACCAACATCATTTCTATTAGAAAAAAGAACCAGGACACAGTTCCTTGACAAATTAAGTGCGGCAGTGCAATCAGCTGACAAACGAGAAAGATTATAAGTCCGTTTTACAATTACGTCTTAATTCTCTTTAGGGAAAGAGATCGTCCCGGTTAGTAGCGCTCTAGGCTCTTAATCTGATATTACTAAGTTCTAGTGTCCATTGCTCCAGGGGGCGGGAGTGGCTCAGTCGGTAGCGCACCAGGCTCGTAATCTGTAGTTCCCAGGTTCGAGTCCCAGCTGGGTCAGTGTTGAGATTTCTCTCCGCAAAACTCTCTGCCCACGGTAGTAGGGGACACTGATGGGCTTGGAAAGGCCGCCGTCCGTCGGATGGGACGTTAAACCGTGGTCCCGAGTGCGGGAGAGCTATATCCTGTGCACGTTAAAGAACAGGTTGGATGGCCTCGAAGGGAGGCTACCATTTGTCTCCCAACAGCTGTTCCAGTGGGTTCGCTTCCCCAACCTTCTCTGACCCTTCGGGGTCCTTGTAGCCTGGCCATTTAGCCCATTGTGTGCGACAAAGTGCTGCTCAGAGGTAAAACAACCCAACCTAGAAACTACTCCTAGTTTGTGTAGGTTTTCTCGTACAACGACATGGACGAAGTTACTACTGATCACTGTGTTAATGGGGCGGGGGTGGCTCAGCAGTCGGTACTGTCCCAGGCTCATAATCTGCAGTTCCCAGATTCGAGTCCCAGCTGCGTTGAGATTTATCTCCGCAAAACTCCCCGCCCTCTGCCGATGGCTTGAAACACCGATGGGCTTGAAAAGGCCGCCATCCGTCGGATGGGACGTTAAGCCGTGGCTCATTGTGCGGAAGTGGGCCAAACAATTAATTAATCCTGTGGAAGTTCAAGAACACGCTGGTTGGCCTTGACGGGAGATCACTATCTGTCTCCCAACAGTTGTTCTAGTGGGTCCCTTTCCTCAACCTTCTCTGAGCATTCGGGGTCATTTTGCTTCGGCCATTTAGCCCATTTTGTGCAAAAACAAAAGTGCCGCTCAGAGATAAAACCACTCAACTATCTCAGTTAGAGCTAACAGCACACAAACAACCGGGACTCGAACCCGGACTACAACAGTTGCGATGTTCCGGCGGAACAACGCGATCCACTGAACCACAGAGGAATGACTTTAAAGAACACGCTGATCGCCTTGACGCGAAGCTTCCATCTTGTCTCCCAACATATCACTAGTGCATCTCCTTCTCCAGACCAGCTGCGAGGAGCTCCACTGAGGGATAGAGCCCAAGTGTCCTTAGCTGTAAAGCAATCAAATACAACCCTAATGCTCTCTTTAAGTAAGACTCAGCATATCACGGAAATTAGTAATGAAGGCAAAACCCAGATGCTCCTCTATACATGGAGAGCACTACATCTATAGGTATAATGCCGTAATCTCCACTACCTACGTCGAGGGTAAGACAACACCATATAGATGCATCTCGCCCCACGCTACCTATGGCGAGCAGTACTATAGGAGTAAAGCTCATCCATCTGTCAAAACCTAAATTTAATCTGCTCCCCGGTTAGCCACAAACAAGGATATATAGATCCAAGTTGTCTCGGCTCCCGCGGTAGGAAGGCCTCTCCATCGGGGCCCCGTCCGACCAAGGTACCCCCCAATACCAGCGGAGCCCTCAACGTCACAAAGGCCCTCTCAGGGGGGGGGGGGAGCATATCAGGGAGTAGACTCTGTTAAAAATTATCATTCTTTAGAAGAATTCTTAGAATAATAAAAATATTTATCAACAACACGAAGGGTTTAAACGGCCATATTTTTCTAATCCAACAAAATGTCACATGGCTATTTACAGCGAGAAATATGCGAGGGCATTCGAAACATCCCTACTCACTACCGAGAGAAGTTTGAATTTATAGATATTATCCTTTTCAATCGCAGACTCTGGCGCAGTTATTCAAAAATAAAATACTTATCCTAATATATTGGGGAATGGAATTTTTCAATTCCACGAACTATGACGCTGTTCATATTTAAGCCATCCCTCTTCATAAACTTTCTTCTGATAAGAAACACTTCAAAAAATTCAGTTTTCTTGGAAATACTGAAAAGCATACTTTAGATATTTTTCATCGACTTTCCTGAAAGATTTATTATTCTCCTCAAATCCAATCGATTATTTGGAGACGACGCTTCTGTTGGAAGAGTCATTCACATCCATGCATACACAAGGCAGCGTCCTATTTTGATGAAATATTCAGAATTTTACTTACCGAAAATATCAAAGGAAATTTAATTTCCAAAGCAATAAGATTATCTAGAGCATTAAGGGTGCGACTCGGCGTCTTCAAAAGCTGATGTAAAGTAAAATAAGGATTGGATAAACTGTGTAAAAAAAATGGATAATAAAAACAGCCATTATATGAAGATGTTTTGTGTAGTTTTACGTTACCTAAAATCGCTGCGGAGAGTAATTTTATTATTGAAAAAGGAACTTCCATATACAAAGGACGGAGACTTAACAAACTGCTGCTTAAAAGTGTTGTTTAAAAACTGCTTTGTAACTTGACAAGCAGTTGCTTGAAGTTTAGCTGTTTTTATCTGTGAGCGTCACTTTCCTGCACGCTGTGGGTTAAATATCCTGGTCACAAAGACCCCTAGGGCTCTGAGGAGTTTGGAGAAAGAGATAATGAGCAGTTGTTAGGAGACATATAGCCTTACCTCAAAGTCATTCAACGCTATTCATACTGTATTATAGAGGGTGAAGTTTTCCTGCACCAGGATCACAGTTTTAACATCCCATCCGATGAACGGCGGTCTTTCCAAGCCCAACGGTGCCCCTTTGCTAACAGAGGATAGCGAGAAGGTCATACAGCAGCTTCAGGAATAATTTATTGCATTTTTATTTAAAACAACATACTTTCTCTACATTCAAATACTGTTTCGTAGCGATCTCTTTCGTTTAAATCTCATAAACTTCCTCACTTTGATATAGAAAATAGTCTACAAGGTCTTTCAGTCTTTATATTCAGTTGTTTTACTCCTGAGCAGACAGAGTAAGAGCGCTGCAATTGGTCCATGTCCTGAGCATCAATCTGGTTGCTTCAAAGAATAAAAATTCATCTTTTGAAAAGGTTTATTTATATCAGGAGCGGTCTTTTTACCTTGTTGCTCCATAGATGAAATAACTTGACAAATAAGGCCAGCAAATGTTGCAGAAAAGGATTAACTGGACGACTTTTAGGTCTCAGAAAGTTAGAGCAGTACGATATGGCCCCACATCAGAATTTTGAAACTGGCAGATACTCCCAGATGTGTTACACAAATGAAGTGAATAAAACAACTAAATTAATTAACTTTTTTGAGCTGCTATTCAGAACCCCATCTGCGAAAAGTTCGCACATTAATGAGTCTCATAAGCAATTGGCAGATTCAAGAATTGGACATGATTACTGGCAAAGGGGGCGGGGGTGGCTCAGTCGGTAGCGCGCCAGGCTCGTAATCTGTAGTTCCCAGGTTCGAGTCCCAGCTGAGTCAGCGTGGAGATTTATCTCCGCAAAAATTCCCCGCCCTGCCCACGGTCAGTAGAGGACACCGATGGGCTTGGAAAGGCCGCCGTCCGTCGGATGGGACGTTAAGCCGTGGCCCCGTGTGCGGGAGAGACATACCCTGTGCACGTTAAAGAACACGCTGGATGGCCTTGACGGGAGGCTACCATCTGTCTCCCAACAGCTGTTTCAGTGGGTCCCCTCCCCCAACCTTCTCTGAGCCTTCGGGGTCCATGTGACTTGGCCATTTAGCCCATGGTGTGCAAAAAAGTGCCGGTCAGAGGTAAAACAACTCAAACAACTGGCAAAGTAAATTTGGGAATTGAATATTAAGCATAATTTAAGGGTGGGGCATGAGTGTTGGATAGCCCATTATAGCTCAAGTCAGTCAAGAATAGCACATTAATACTGCGAAAATCAAAGGTAGAAGATGAATGCTGACAAATTCAAAGACTAGGAGATTAATACTGGCGAATTCAAGAGTGGCACTCGAATTCTGGAAAGCCAACGGCAAGGTACAAGAATGGTGGAAAGTCAATGGATAGAACTGAATAATTTGAAGGTCAAGAGTTGAAGATGAATACTTTTCAAATTCAAGGATACGGATAAATACTGGAAAATTCAAGATAGGGAATGAATTGAGTTGGTTTACCTCTGAGCGGCACTTTTTTGCACACAATGGGTTAAATGGCCAGGTCACAAGGACCCCGAAGGCTCAGAGAATGTTAGGGGAGGGAACTCATTGGAACAGCTGTTGGGAGACAGTTAGTAGCCTCCAGTCAAAGCCATCCAGTGTGTGTTCTTTAAAGTGCACAGGGTATGGCTCTCCCGCACACGGGCCACGGCTTAACGCCCCATCCGACGGACGGCTGCCTTTCCAAGCCCATCGGTGTCCCCTACTGACCGACGGAAGGTGGGAAGTTTTGCGGAGATAAATCTCAACACAGACCCAGCTGGAAATTACACATGACGAGCCTGGCGCGCTTTCGACTGAGCCACCCTCGCTCCTAGGAAATAAATACAAACAAATTCAAAGATGAAGCTTGAATATTAGCGAATTTAAAGGTGAGGCATAAAAACTAGTAATTTCCAACACGAGCTTGACCATTGAGAAACTGAAGGTGCAGACGTAAGGACAGAGGGTGGTGACAAGGCCCCGAATCTGAAAAAAAAAAAATGGATTGGGGGTGGCGCAGTCGGTAGCGCGCCAGGCTTGTAATCTGTAGTTCCCAGGTTCGAGTCCCAGCTGGGTCAAAGTTGAGATTTATCTCCGAAAAATTCCCGCCCTGTCCACTGTCAGTAGGGGACACCGATGGGCTTGGAAAGGCCGCCGTCCGTCGGATGGGACGTTAAGCCGTGGCTCCGTGTGCGAGAGAGCCATACCCTGTGCACGTTAAAGAACACGCTGGATGGCCTTGACGGGAGGCTACCATCTGTCTCCCAACAGCTGTTCCAGTGGGTCCCCTCCCCCAAACTTCTCTGAGCCTTCGGGGTCCATGTGACCTGGCCATTTAGCCCATGGTGTGCAAAAAAGTGCCGCTCAGAGGTAAAACAACCCAACTCAACCCTGGAAAAAAATAAGGGGGAAGGGCAATAGACTCAATCGAGCGGGAAAAAAGTGAAATGGAAATTGGATTTCAATTGTAGTGTAATATTTCCACCTCATTTTTACAGGTCTTTAAAAAATTTATTTAAAAATTCGTCAAATATTACACTTACTAGCATTCTGAAAGGGAAGGGCCATGATCCTCATTCCTCTCCCTCACAGATCCTATCATGATTGTAATAATAATTAGGGTCAGCATTTAGGGGTAGCTTTGGGAAGGGGTTTCCTCAATCTGCATTGACACTAATTGTCCTACTATGCTAAAATATATACTTCACTTAGAGTAAAGACTGTTAGGGAGTTTCTTAATTTTCTGGAATGACTCAGGCCTTCAGAATCGCCACACTTTCAGATATACTGCGAAAAAATGGTCAGTTATGCTTTTGGTGCTGACCGTAAAACTTCGGAAGAAAAACCTATTTCAATACAAAGAAGAAAGTTTTAGCCTTTGATGCATAATCAGTTAAAATGGAGCATATAAGTGTGTTGGGAAAGTGCTTGGATTGGAAGAGAAATGACTGGCTGTTTAAGTAATAGGTAATTCAGGCAGGAGAACGCTATACGAGAAGAAACATTAAGAACTAAGTACAAAAGGAATAGAACGAGAAATATTACATTAAATTCTGTATATTAAGCAGGAACAAATGGAAAAAGTTTTATTTATTAACTGCAATTTAGTGATTACATAACTTTCTGTCGTTTATTTGATCTCTTTGTAATATTCCGTCTTTCTAAAATCATATTCCTTTGCTGCTGCGAAGCTCTCAAGGGATTAGGCAAACTTAAGTTGTTATTGCGAATTGCATTTCAGGAATGCCTATGAGAATGCAACGACGTTGCGAACGACAGAGGACACAACGTAACGATTTGCTGGGGTAAAAGAGAGAAAAATAAATGTCTTCCGCTGTCCAGATTATCTCCACATTGATTACAGGTGGCTCGTCGGGAAATGGAACAAGACCGAGAAAGATCGAACAAATTACAAACTGCTTCTCAAGAAATGGAAAAGAATTGAGAAAAGAGCTGCTTTCAGCATCTTACTACTGTCGTTATTAAATTGACCTTGCAGCTCTTTGGAACGTAAGAATGGTGAAAAATCGATGGTTAGAGAGAAGAGAGATGTAGGCAGTAAGCAAATTTTTCAGCGGGGTGCATGAAGTGCAAGAGAAAGTCTCATTTAAGATGTACGATTTCGTTTGCTCTTTCTGAGTCCGCATGATATCGTTCGTTGCGAAAAAGGTTAGAAACGTAGGCTACTTCTTTTTTATTTCCTTAGCCATTATCAGCAAGATCAAAGTCAAACGGGGGAAAGTGGTTTCTGCATACATAAGTAAAAAATTGCAAAACTAAGTGCGTAATTATGTTATATTAAGGAAAACATTTTTTTTTTAAAGGATACCTATAAAAAGATTTCGATGTCGGATGTTAATTTTTGCAGGTTTTGAAAGATCTAAATATCTGCAAAAAAAGGTTGGGTTGTTTTACTTCTGGGCGGGGGGGGGGGGGCTCAGTCGGTAGCGCGCCAAGCTTGTAATCTGTAATTTAAAGACCAGGTTCGAGTCCCAGCTGGGTCAGCGTTGAGATTTATATCCGCAAAATTCCCCGCCCTGCCCATGGTCAGTAGGGGACACCGAAGGACTTGGAAAGACCGCCGTCCGTCGGATGGGACGTTAAACCGTTGGCCCGTGTGCGGGAGCTCAATACCCTATGCACATTGAAGAACACGCTGAATGACCTTAACGGGAGGCTATCATGTCTCCCAACAGCTGTTCTAGTGGGTTCCCCCAAATCTTCTGAGCCTTCGGGGTCCTTGTGACCTGGTCATTTAGCCCATGATGTGCAGAAAAGGGAAAGAAATTAAAAAAAAGACTGTTCCTAAAGACAACAAAGTATGAACACTCCCCTGTCCTAAACATAACGAAATGAAAATTAAGAGCCAATGGTTTGACATCGCACTCGACAGCGGATCCTCTATCTATGATTGGGCGAACATTTTGTTTTTGGCCAATTGCTGAACAAGAATGAATGTCCAGTATCCAGGCTACCTTGATTGCCCTAACTCTACCGTTAATTACCTCTTCTGAATCTCACAGATATCCCAATTAGCTTTGTCCGTCTTAAGAACGTCGCTAGGAGTCCAGCTCATTTCCCATTAAAATCACACGCAACATGCCAGGAAACGAAAAGGTTGATTGCAACATAGCTTAGATGTTTGATTGTTGTTCATCACTTGGCACTAGAGATAGGGAAACAGAAAAACTAAGAATAATAAGAACTTGTCTAAGCGTCACAGGTTTATTTCGTTAAGTGGAGAGTTAGTGAAAAATGCCTCGATTGATACATAACATATTCGACTGAGTTCTTAAGTTATTTTACATCTGAATGCACTTTTTACACTCAATGGATTAAATGGTCAGTCACAAAGGCCCCAAGAGTTCAGGTTGGGTTGTTTTACCTCTGAGCGGCATTTTTTTTTTGCACACCATGGGCTAAATGGCCAGGTCACAAGGACCCTGAAGGATCAGGGAAGGTTGTAGGAGGGGACCCATTGGAACAGCTGTAGGGAGACAGATGGTAGCCTCCCATCAAGGCCATCCAGAGTGTTCTTTAACGTGCACAAGGTATGGCTCTCCCGCACACGGGCTACGGCTTAACGTCCCATCCGATGGACGGTGGCCTTTTCCAAGCCCATCGTGGGCGGGGAGTTTTGCGGAGATAAATCTCAACGCTGACCCAGCTGGGACTCGAACCTGGGGACTGCAGATTACGAGCCTGGCGCGCTACCGACTGAGCTCCCCCGCCCCCAAGAGTTCAGAGTTGAACTGTTAGGAGCCCGAAGGAAGTTCCCCATCAAGGCCATCCAGCGTGTTCTCTAACGTGCACAGGATTTGGTTCTCCCGCACACGGAGCCACGGCTTACGTCCCATCCCAACGGATGGCAGTCTTACCAAACTCTTCTGTGTCCTCTTCTGACCGATTTTGCGGAGATAAATCTCAACACTGACCCAGGAGGGACTCGAATTTGGTAAATGCAGATTACGTGTAGAACAGGCGCGCTACCGACTGAGCCACCCACGTTAACACAATCATATGTCTCTATAACAACATCGAGCAGTATGCAAGAGTTAGTAAAACTTGCAATTATTGGTTTAGCCCTAATACTGGAGTTCGACAAGGCTACATGTTGTCGCCTTTTCTTTTCAGTTTGTTTATTGATCACGTTATCAGGAATTTATTGCAACTTAAATATTTGGGCCGTAGATGACCATTTTCTTTGAAAGCAAGAATCTCATATTCACCAGAGGCGACATGTTATTCTTCTCGTTTTTTTTTCATCTTCACTTCTGCCCATGAAAGATCTTAAAATTCGAAAAATCATGACAGCTGGACCGCTTGAAACTATAATTAGGTAGCTCTGATCTAGACATTTGAAAATATCGGATTTTGATTACACTGATGATTTCGTTCATTGATATTGAGAAGATGAACTTTTCCATCAACGCTGCTGATGATTTCGTTCGTTGATATTGAGCCATCATTGATGATGCGATACGTTTTGTATACAGATTAACTAGAACGCGGAAAATCAAAGAGATGTAAGGGCGGTGCCATTAAGGATGTTGCGAAAACCTTTGGAACAGCATTGTAGGTCATTGCCCTTAAGGGGTGCTTAGCATTGCTTTTGGGGTACAATGGGCCATACATGAAAGTTGTCCGTCTCAGCCAGCTGCTTAATCTGTGGATATCGTAATCCATTTAGACGAATTTCAAGTAAAGGAAATGGGTCAGGAAAGTGGGGTTTAAATTCTTTTGAATGGTTGTACCCTTCAGAAAGTTTATTAGTTTATTTCACGAGTTGTGTAACACTGGTGATTTGAAACAGGAGAGTGGAGAGTTGTGTAACACTGGTGATGTGAAACACGAGAGTGGAGAGTTGTGTGACACTGGTAATGGGAAACACGAGAGTGGAGAGTTGTGTGACACTGGTGATGGGAAACACGAGAGTGGAGAGTTGTGTGACACTGGTGATGGGAAACACGAGAGTGGAGAGTTGTGTGACACTGGTGATGGGAATCACGAAAGTGGAGAGTTGTGTGACACTGGTGATGGGAAACACGAGAGTGGAGAGTTGTGTGACACTGGTGAAGGGAAACACGAGAGTGGAGAGTTGTGTGACACTGGTGATGGGAAACACGAGAGTGGAGAGTTGTGTGACACTGGTGATGGGAAACACGAGAGTGGAGAGTTGTGTGACACTGGTGATGGGAAACACGAGAGTGGAGAGTTGTGTGACACTGGTAATGGGAAACACGAGAGTGGAGAGTTGTGTGACACTGGTGATGGAAAACACGAAAGTGGAGAGTTGTGTGACACTGGTGATGGGAAACACGAAAGTGGAGAATTGTGTGACACCGGTGATGGGAAACACGAGAGTGGAGAGTTGTGTGACACTGGTGATGGGAAACACGAGAGTGGAGAGTTGTGTGACACTGGTGATGTGAAACACGAGAATGGAGAGTTGTGTGACACTGGTAATGGGAAACACGAGAGTGGAGAGTTGTGTGACACTGGTGATGGAAAACACGACTGTAGAGTTATCTAACACTGGTGATGTAAAACACCAGATTGGAGAGTTGCGTAACATTGATGATGTGCGGCAAAAGATAAACAGAGAAATAAAGTTTTCTGTTGTTACTTTTAAGAATCTATGGAGATAATGGAAAAATTTACGTATATACCAAAAGACTAAACTTAAAATGTCAAACGGTTTAGTTCTTTCCGAAGTATCTTACGACAATAAAATATGGACCCTTTTTAAGCAAAATAACAGGGACACTTGATAGCTTTGATTGTAGATGCTTGCGCATTATTGTGGCATTTAATGGTTTGATTATGTAAATAATGACTAGATTAGAAAAAGTAGTCAGCACCCATGATTGAGAAGTATATTGTTTAGAGAGAAATAGCTTTATTTTGGCCATATTTCCGTCATGCAGAAGTGCAGATTAGTGAGTTATAAACAGTGTGCCTGAAGCCCTCAGAAAAAGAAGGTGATCTAAACTTCCACGGGCAGACATTATGAAAGAGAATCTAGTTATAACTGACCTAAAAGTTATAACTGACCTTGGAAAACGAGATAACAGTCTGAGTGTACATCTATAAGCCATGTCTAGTTGTGGATTGTGTGTTTATGCGGTGTTTAATCATAGAATCAGCTTTTGTGACAGAGGCAATTATTTGTTTAAAAAATTCTAAATCAGGCAGTTTTTTTTAAAATCTAATTATCAGCTTTTCATATTCTTGATGTTTTTCTCCCAGAGGCAATTTTCTCCAAGTATTCTATTAGCAGACAGAGTGAGCAAAAGAGAAATATAAATGAATATAACTGTTGGAAAAAATCACATATTTGCAAACGTGATTGCTTCTTTCGTTTTCTTCTTGTTGCATCATTCAGCTAAACATCAATTGCTATAATTTGATTTTTTGCGAAAAAAACAGATGGGAAAAATAAACGTTTTCTGATAAAATAGCTTCTGGCGTAATTTTTAACGTAATACATTCAAAAGATAATGCACTTCTTGGTCTTTTGAAGCCTTGCCAGTTTTCTTCGCATTTAATACTGCTTATAAAGACTCTCGATTTTATTTCTTAAAATTTATGCACAAAATGTGTCATGTAAACACGAAGTTTTTTCTTTTTTTAATACTTTTTCAGTTTTTTAAACCTATAAGGAACTAATAGCAGTATTCTTCCAAAGCTAAAAAGAAATTCAATCACCTTTTTAAATTAATTAACAGATGTGAGTTATTAAGAAGTTTCTGTTTTCGACTCATGATTTCAACAGCATTTTATTTTTTCTCTTCCATCGAAATTGATTTTAACAAATGATGAAAAAGTTGTCTAGTCTCTAGTCTGAAGCACTTTTACCAAAATAGTTGGGCTTTCTCAGTAGGCAACTCATCAGGCTCGTAATCTACAGTTCCCAGGTTCGTGTCCCACCTGTGCCAGCGTCGAGATTTATCTCCGATAAAACTTATCCTGCCATTTGTAAGAAAGGGAACACCGTTCGGCTTGGAAAGCTTGTTGTCGGTCTGATGGAATTAAAGCCGTGGAAAGAGACACAAGAAAGCCAGCAAGAGAACCATACCCTCTGAAAGTTAAAGAAGGCGATGAATGGTCTTGACGGGAAGCTACCATCTGTCCCCCCACCTTCTCTGAGTCTCAGGACAACAAGGGGCGGGGTATATCAGTCGGTAGCGCGCCAGGCTCGTAATCTGTAGTTTCCAGGTTCGAGTCCCAGCAGGATCAGCGTTGAGATTTATCTCCGCAAAATTCCCCGCCCTGCCCACGGTCAGTAGGGGACACCGATGGGCTTGAAATAGGCCGCCGTCCGTCGGATGGGACGTTAAGCCGTGGCCCCGTGTGCGGGAGAGCCATACCCTGTGCACGTTAAAGAACACGCTGGATGGCCTTGACGGGAGGCTACCATCTGTCTCCCAACAGCTGTTCCAGTGGGTCCCCTCCCCCAACCTTCTCTGAGCCTTCGGGGTCCTTATGGCCTGGCCATTTAGCCCATGGTTTGGAAAAAAGTGCCGCTCAGAGGTAAAACAATCCAATCCAAACCCCTCCCCCAACCTTCTTTGAGCCATCGGGGTCTTTTTGACCTGCCATTTAGTCCAATGTGTGCAAACAAAATGCCGCTCAGAGGTAAAACAACCCAACTTATCTCTCTGAATTCTTGGGCTTCTTTTAACCTGGCCCTTTAGCCCATTGTGTTAAAAAAATGGGCCACTCAGAAGTAAAACGACCCACAACAACCCTAAATCAAAAAACAACCTTTCGATTTGAATAGCACTTAATGTTCGTTGTCTGAGTGACGCGACTTCAGCAGATTGAAAAATTTCCACAACATTGGATCATATCGCCACTGGCACAAAAATCCGAGATCTCCTAAAGTGCATAGAATTTGGAGACATTTATGCATGGTGGTTCATTAGTTTCTTTACCTTTTCTCTGATTCGATTAACTTGATTGTAGAATGAGTAATGAAAAAAATCTGATGTAATGAGGGAAAATTAAGAACTATTTCGTTAACAGGAGAAAGAAAAAAGATGCGGAAATTTGATTTTGTACGCTTCATTTATTAACTCTGACTCAGGAACGCAGCAGGAAATCCACGTTCTTTCTAAAAGGAAATGACTAGTTATGTATTACACTAATTTAATGCAGAAGTAGTCTTGAATCCTTGGGTTACATGACGCTCTTCGGTTGTTCTACCTCTAAGTCGGTGGCGTAGCTACCATGGTTAAAGTGGTTCACACATTTTTTGTTGTTTACTTTAGAGGTGTTTCTTTATTACTTATTGTGGATGACCTTTTGTAGAAGTTCGATGAAAAGAAAAAGAACTCTTATTTTTTTTCGAAAAAAAAATTATTTTTAAGGAGGGAGAAGTAAAGAAGTCTTGCACCAGGAGGGGCGGGGGTGGCTCAGTCGGTAGCGCGCCAGGCTCGTAATCTGTAGTTCCCAGGTTCGAGTCCCAGCTGGGTCAGCGTTGAGATTTATCTCCGCAAAATTTCCCGCCTTGCCCACAGTCAGTAGGGGACACCGATGGGCTTGGAAAGGCCGCCGTCCGTCGGATGGGACGTTAAGCCGTGGCCCCGTGTGCGGGAGAGCCATACCCTGTGCACGTTAAAGATGGATGGCCTTGACGGGAGGCTACCATCTGTCTCCCAACAGCTGTTCCAGTGGGTCCCCTCCCCCAACCTTCTCTGAGTCTTCGGGGTCCATGTGACCTGGCCATTTAGCCCATGGTGTACAAAAAAATGCCGCTCAGAGGTAAAACAAACAACCAACAACTTGCACCAGGATTCGGTTTCACCTGAAACGCCACTGCTCTGAGCGGAAATGTTTTTGCACACAGTGAGCTAAATGGCCAGGGCACAATGATCCCAAAAGCTGAGGGGAATGATTGAAGGAAAGGGATTTACTGGACGGCTATTACGAGACAGATCCTACTGTCAAGGCCACTCAACACGTTCTTTAACGAGCACTGGACGTCCCATCAAATGGATGGCGGCCTCTCCAAATCCACCGATGTGATTTTTCTCATCGATTACTGGGGAGTTTAGCGAAGATAAATCTTGTTGCTCTCACAGTTGGGATTCGAACCTGGGAACTACAGATTACGAGCCTGGCGCACTACCGACTGAGCTCCCCCCCCCATTACATGAGACACACAGATACTTTTAAATTATATTAATATGAATCATATTGTTTTGTCATGTCCATTTATTTCCAAATGTCGTCATTTTCGCGTGCATCAATTCAACAGAGCTGTGGATGGAATCTCCAACTCCCCCCCCCCCCACTCTCCGTGGGGAAAAATAAACTGAATGCATAATTCTTTAGTTCATAAACTGTTAAAGACATTAAGTCTTGTGATAACATAATTTGTTAAATTTAACTCTAATGTCTCTTTTCATTTTGGTAATTTAAAATTCTCGAAATATTTAAACCTCGTGATTGATTCTTAATGAAATATGAATAATTCCTAGAAGATATATAATAAAGAACATTCTAAAAATTAAAGACCATTTGCCGTTTAATTTACATTGATTTGCGGATTTGGCTGAAAATTAGATTTTCTAGTTTTCGGATTCATGCGTCCCTACATCTTTCACACTTTAGTGCTGTTCATTTATGCAAAACAATTGGGGGACCAGGGAAATACAAGAAAAAGAAAGGTTAATTTCCTTTCAATACATAGTAGTAAATACACGGGTTACGTGTAGATATACAGAAGAACGTGCCACCTCCTTTCTTCACCATGTGCCATCTTCCTTCTTCGCCATATATCATCCCTCTTCTTCAGCACGTGCCACCTCCTTTCTTCCCCATGTGCCATCTTCCTTCTTTGCCATATATCATCCCTCTTCTTCAGCACGTGCCACCTCCTTTCTTCACCATGTGCCATCTTCCTTCTTCGCCATATATCATCCCTCTTCTTCAGCACGTGCCACCTCCTTTCTTCACCATGTGCCATCTTCCTTCTTCAGCACGTTCCACCTCCTTTCTTCACCATGTGCCATCTTCCTTCTTCAGCACGTTCCACCTCCTTTCTTCACCATGTGCCATCTTCCTTCTTCACCACACATCACCTCTCTTCTTCAGCACGTGCCACTTCCCCTAATCATACATCATTCCTCTTCAGCAATGACACCTCCCTTTCTTCACACGTGCCATCTTCCTTCGTCACATATCATCCCTATTTCTTCAGCACGTGCCATTTACCTTCACCTTATATCATCCCTCTTCAGCACGGGCCACATCCCCTTTTTCACCATGTGCCATCTTCCCATTGTTCCTTCATTTCCATGTAGCATCTTCTTAGGAGAAAAATAAATTAATTACCCGTCAAGCAGCTGTTTATCACATACGTCTGACAGAACTCTCTCAGCATAAAAAGACATTAAGAAGACTTTGAGGAAGACGGGATATCAGCAAGAAAACAGCATAAGAAAAGATATATCCATACCTTATCGGGGTTTGAATCCGGGTCCCTTTGATCCGCACCTACGCACGCTACACTCGGATGAGCAATTTTCTTTCTTTCCATTGTACCATCTTCTTTCTTTATAGTATCCAACTTTTTCTTTTTAACCACGCGTCAGCTTTCTCCTTTGCCTTGTTTCTCTTCGCACGAAAAGAAAGTTTTTCACAAGCAAATAAATCTTCGCTCGAGTGCCCAAGTTTTAAAAACGTTTAGCTGTCGTGCGAAATGTTCCGTATAAAGTTTCCCGGAACAACGCGCCTTTATGAACAGAACGGAGAGAAGTGGAAGACAAAAACACGGTTAACATCCACAAAAGCAAGTCCCTTTTTCTGCAGAGACGAGGAGCGATATTTTTAGCTTACTTCAGCATATTTTTCACAAGTCGGCGAACATTCCAGAAGTAACTGCAAAGGCGCAAATAAGTGTTATGCTGGAGACGCAAGATGCTCCTACAAAAGACACGTGGTGTTGCTGTTACACTTCTATAGCTTCATGTACAGAAGAATGAACGATTCTTTGAAAAAAAAAAACGTTTGCCTTACCGATTTCATTTGAATGACAAAAGATTGCCCAGAGTTGTCATTGGATAAAAACGAAGAGCAAGAGGAAGTTGTTCTGTGAGAGCATAGAAGGTGAGATGATGGAGAAAGATGCTTAGGAGGACCTCCAACGTGTAACGATGACTTTGCTTCTAATTTTACGCATCGCGGGTCTTACGCATAAAGCTTCTGTGTTTGGATGGAAAAGTTTGTTTCCAGCCGCTTTTATTTTTCGTTTGTTTGAGCTAGAGACTTTGAACTCTTCGCCTTATTGGAGTTTGCCTTCATGATTAACTTGAAAAAGAGTTTGAAATAACATTGAGTTACGGAGCAAAATCTAAGACTTTGAAGTGGGTTGTTTAACTATTGACAAGTGTTGATGAGGATTGGATTGGGGTGACTCAGTATGTAGTACGCCAGGCTCGTAACATCTCATGTTCTCAGATCCGAGTCCCAGCTGCTCTTGTGTCGAGGTTTTTATCGCTAACTTCCCCAACTCCACCCTGCTCTTTGTCAGAAAGCGAATGCCAATCGACTTGGAAAAGTCGTCGCCTACAACACGAAACGCTAAACTTTGGCCACGTATGCAGTAGAAGTCCGTTGCCTGGTATGGGCCGGCTTGTTTTATCACTAAGCTGCACTTTTTCCGCACTCAATGGGCTACTTGCCAATTCCCAAGGGCTCAAAGAATGTTGGGAGAAGGGACCCACTGGACAGCTGTTAGGAGACAGATGGGAGGCTCTCGTCAAGGCTATCCAGGGTGTTCTTTAACGTGCATAAATTATGGCTCTCCTGTACACGGAGCCACGGTTTAACGTGCCATCAGACGGACGGCGGCCTTTCCAAGCCCATCGATATTCCCTTTCTCACCGAGGACAGGGTGGTAGTTTAGCAGAGACAGGTGGGACTCGAACACTGGGAACTGAAGATTACGAGTCCAGACTCGTAAACTTCTTACCAATTGAGCCAACCTCAGGTGTTTGTCCTTGGAAGAATAAATATTTTCCGATGGGGAGGTTTCCATCCATATTTCGTATTTTCATCGTAGCTGTTTAAAAGCTGTAAAGTGCATACATAATATAATTATTTTAAGATTAATTTAAAAACTAAAACGTGAAAATGTATTCTTTTTTTTAAAAAAAACTTTTAATACGGGTTTAAATTTTTGATCTACAAAAAAGTACCAAAAGAAACCTCGGTCTCCAGCTATATAATGTTTCGGAAATGCTATAGTAAGAAGATTGGAAAATTGTAAATAGGCCATTTTATTAGTACCTGTAAAACACAAAATTTTTTTTAATTTGTCTCTGTTTGTCTCTGTCTTTTGTTTCTGTTGTTAATTTGTCACGTGACACGAAGGTTGCCAGATCAGTCATTTCTAAAAAAAATCGTTGCCAGATATTTTTTCTGAATTCCGTAATCAACCATAATGTTCGGATACTTTTTTGAGCGACTGTACATAGTATTTGCCCTCCTGTGACAGAGTGGTTAACTCAACTAGACTAGTGATCAAAAGGACCTGTGTTCGAGTCCCTGGTAAGGCGTGGATATTTGTGTTTTCTGCTGAGGTCTCCCCATCCTCACAGATCTACTATGACGTATAAACTGACAGGCTCCTGTCAGACCTCTGTGGCAAGCAGCTGCTTGAGGGGGTATTTATTTACTTATTATTTACATATTATTTTCGTCTTTTTAAGTATATTAAACACAATGAAATAACTGCTAAATGTATTTAATAAAGTATTTTTGAATGAATTAAATTTATTTTAATCCGTTTAATTTTTATTTCAATTAATTTGATCGATTAAATTCTCATAACACTTAACGAAGCAAGGGGGAACCAATTAGCGTTTAGAACGAGAGCAATTAGCGTTTAACGAAGAGAAACCAATTAGCGTCATAAAGCCGTTATCTGTCGAACTTGCTGGATAATTTGCATGTTTGACTGATTAATGTATTGTAATTTCCAGTGGCGAGTCATTACCAGTATCGGCTACTCTAAAGGTTTGGTCGTAACACATATCTATTCAGCATTTATGCCATGAACCATGATTTGAATCCAGAAATAAGACCTAAGCAATGATTGAGCTTTTAGCGTGATTGAGGCCTAGTATAAAGGAGGGATAAGTCCGTTCAAATAATTCCGGATAAGGGGTGAATGTTTATGATATACTGTTGGTGTGTTCTTTCATCCTCAAAGACTTTTTCTGGCTTATTATATTGAAAAATTACTCTCAGACTTCCGTGCAAGTGAGTTTTGTTTGAAGGAAAGCTCTTTTATGTTTTTGTTAGTTGTAAAAGTGTCACATAGCAACAGAAAGGAGCAAAAGGAATGTCATTAGAGGGAAGGGGAAAAGAATTTCACGGGTGCTTTTTCATTTCTTTATGCAGCGAAAAATTCCGACTTCCTACGTCGAATTCCACCAGATTAACCGAGCGTCTGACTCTATGTGGAAAATGCAGACTTAATATAGTTGTATAAAAGTGAAGAAGACGTCGCGACGGGGAGTTTGTTTGAAGTCGGCATGCAGGTGCGAAATTCATGCAAAAAACCTATACACAATACACAGAGCAAATAAGCGGAGACTCCTACGGTGGAGCGTAGGTGGGGCGAGGTTTGGGGGGGGCAGTGAAGTTGACTTTTCCAAACCAAGATCAAATGGAAGATTATTTTCAAAAATTGCTTTTAACCTAGAATACAAAATGCATGTTTTCCTTCTATGAGAGGAGAATTTCAAAGGCAGAGTTGAAGAATCAATTTCCCTGGAGGAATTAAGACAAGTGACATGTCAGAACACTTTAGAGTAAAGGTTCTCAACGTGGGGTACGCGGTAAAATTTTTTGGGGTACGCCGTGAGAGCTCAAAAGTCGCTAGATCTAGTAACAAAGTAAAAATAACCATTGTTGTATTATAACTATAGTTTTATCTATCTATACAAGGGGTACGCCAGTTACATACACATTTCCAGGGGGTACCTGAAGCATAAAAGGTTGAAAACCATTGCTTTAGAGGATGGGGAAGAGCCACGTAAAAAAAGAGAGCAAAGGAGGAAAAAAGAGTGTAGGCGACGGACGTCTTTCGCTAATAATTGAAGTAGAATTTTACTCTGATCGATATGGTAGTCGCTAAAGAAATGTAGTTTAGATGGAAGAGTAATATCAATGACTTTAATTAGAAGTCTGATGGTCTAATAATGATGAAACTGAAAAATTTCGTCGCCAGTTGCTCTTAAAATCAATATCGATGGTGATTGGAGTTTGATGGTGATAATAGTAATGATGGTATAGGAGCTTGTAGAGAGAATGGCCATCCTGATGGGAACATCAGTTATTGTGAATTTTTTTGACTGGGTGTCGAAAGTGGGGGTAAAATCAAACTAACATCTCACTGAGGAAGTTTGGAAAAATGTTTTTTGCAAATGTTAATCTAAAAATAAAACGATCTTGGATTTTGACGCCTTGAAGTTGGTTGCTCGAGTTTTGATGCTTATTGTCGATAATGAATAAATGAATGAAATTGAAGTTTTTTAACCGTTCAAAGTCCAGATAAGGGATAAATCACTGCCCTATCAAAATATTAAAGATTTGGGTTGGGTTGTTTTACCTCTGAGCGGTACTTTTTTGCACACCATGGGCTAAAGGGCCAGGTCACATGGACCCCGAAGGCTCAAAGAAGATTGGGGGAGGGGACCCACTGGAACAGCTAGTAGGAGACAGATGGTAGCCTCCCGTCAAGGCCATCCAGCGTGTTCTTTAACGTGCACAGGGTATGGCTCTCCCGCACACGGGGCCACGGCTTAACGTCCCATCCGACGGACGGCGGCCTTTCCAAGCCCAGCGGTGTCCCCTACTGACCGTGGGCAGGGCGGTGAGTTTTGCGGAGATAAATCTCAACGCTGACCCAGCTGGGACTCGAATCTGGGAACTACATATCACGAGCCTGGCGCGCTACCGACTGAGCTACCCCCGCCCCAAATATTAGAGAATTTTCTATATTATGCCAATGGGAATCTAATTTCCAAGCTCTATAACTCTAAAATATGATTGAAGAAAAATAAAAGATCACAATAAAATCTATTTAATACTCTTTTTCCAACAATATTCGTTCAGTATTTAAAGAATTATGGAAACTGCAATATATCACAACACTAATGCGTCATAGGAATTTATCTCGTGAATTAATTAAAACTTTACTAGATATTGTTTCAAACCATTTAACAGAATAAATATATATTTTAAAAGTTTGCGTGATAATTACTTAAATATTAGACAATTTTGAATGATTATTATAAAGCAACATGATTTTTTGTTAAACATCCATCTTACATAGTTTTTTAAATTCTGAAAAAACATCGTTGAAATTCGAGATTTAAATAGATTTGAATGCGATTTTTAATTCATCTTCAGCCACATTTTTCCATTCAATGCATATACTTTAGGAGATATCGAGCACGGAAGGTAGATCTCCATTGACTTATTAACATGGAAATTCTCTAATATTTCGATACGGCAGTGTACAGTGGACCTTCGTTATAGCGCTGCTCGCTATACCGCGCACTCGGTTATAGCGAGGGCGATGTTCGCGATAAGTTATAGATAGTGTTTGTTTTTACATATTTTCAAGCGTACCTTATGTACGTAAATAAAATAATAAATATATGTACTTATTAAGATGTATAACTATGTTATGTGAATTTTAATAAAACACTTAATAAATAAATTGTTTTTTTTATTAAAATACATAATATATATATAGTTGATGGGATGTTTCAGCATATAGCTCAAATCGTTCTGAGTAAATTTATTGTGTCGCCACCGCGCCGCTCGGTATAACGCGGTTCACCTTATAACGCGGGTGTTGTTTCCCGCCCGACATGCGCGTTATATCGGGGGTCCACTGTATTAATAAAATATTATTTTCCTTCTGCTTCCCTTGATCAAAATCATGCTGATGCTTCTGACTGACTTTGTGTGGTTAATTCAAATTACGATGATAATGTTAATGTAGTGAATAGGCTGATAGTTGTAACGCTGAAAGTATAGTGGATAGTTGAGATCTGAATGATGCTTAGGTAAAGTAATTGATTATTTTGGTAGTTTAGAAAATGGGACTTCTCGTTTGGTGGAAAATATTTTAGACTTCTTTTTTTCTAGATAGCTAGTAAAATTACGTAAGAATTCGAAGGAAAAACGTGACGATTTAGAATATTAAAGTTTTTTATGTAATAATATGCATTAAGAGAATAAATGGAAAAGCAGATAAAACATTCAGGATTAAAGGAAATATTTCAAAATTTACGGAAAAGTGGGAAAGAATTTAAAGAAGAAGAAAAAGAAGGTAGCCACTGAACTAATTTCTAAAAAAAAATCGTTGCCAGATATTTTTTCTGAATTCTGTAATCAACCATAGCGTTCGGATACTTTTTTGAGCGACTGTACAAGAGAGCGTACTCTGTGCAGGTTAAAAAACACGCTGGATGGCCTTAACGGGAGCTTCCAACTGTCTCCTAACAGATCTCCTAACAGAACTAGTGAGTCCCTTTTTTCCCAAACTTCTCTGAGTACTTGGTATCTTGTGACCTGACCATTTAGTCTACTATGTGCCGACTAGAAATGCCGCTCAGAGGTAAAACAATCCGACCTGTTAATGACCATTGATTTAAGAAAACAAACACCGATAATTCAATTGTGAGACTAAGCTGCATGATTTTTACTTTTCATTATCATCTTTCTTCTTTATGATAATCGGAGTAATAATTCCCTCCTATGCCGAACACTGAAAGCAAGTTTTCAAGCTTATCAAGCCGATGACACGCGCGTGAATTAATTGGATGAGAAAAAACGAAAGTTTTTACTCTCCGAACCGACTTGCAGATCTGAAGTAATCGGATGAACGGTGAGCATCACCCTGCAACGTTTGTTCAGCGTCGCAATGCGTACAATTAGCGAGGAATCAAGTGAATGTTTCTTTGACAGAAGAATGATTTTATTGCTTTCCCTGCTATTAAGCGAAGTGATCGCTATTTACTTTGCATTGTATGATACATGCGAAAAACACTACTGCAGCTGGTGCGCATTTTTCATTCTGTGTTGTCAGAGTGAGAAACTTTCTCTTATAATTAAAGATGACAGGTTATTTTTTATATCTGGAGAAATGAAGATGTTTGAATTTGGTTGGTTTATATCTGATATTTATTCTGAAGAATAAGATATATAAGATGTTCATTTTGATTACACCAATAGTTCATAACCAATTGTCTATTAACCATCCGTCGGATGATATGTTAAGCCGTGGCTCTTTCTGTAGAAGAGCCATATTCTTTGCATGTTAAAGAACACCTGAATGACCCTGATTAGAGACTACAATCTGTCTCCTAACAGCTGTCCAATAAGTTCCCTTCTCCCTATTTTCTCTGAGCCCGTGGGGTCTTTGTAACCTGACCATTGCGTTAAAAAAAGTGCTGTTCGGAGATTAAAAAAAATTAACTTAAGAAGAACCCAACATTTTGATTAAGCTAAAACTGCTACTGATGAACACTGAAAATAATGCTTAGTTTAAAACGACACAATTTTTATTATGAAGTATTTGCTTAAAATGCACTGCACTCTTCAAAACATATTTCAGAATTTCCAGTAACCAAAATAAACGCTTTACCCATCATTAAACTGATTATATCGAAACAACAATCTTTTGATTATTATTTTTTCTTTAAAATGCTTCAAAGTCCAAAGTTGATGTTAATAATGCACCTCTTAATTGTTCTAGAAGTACGAGAGAGAAAAAAAATATTTTCTTAGGGATAAAACTCAAGTAAAGATTTGCAGAATATTTTAGCATCGAAACTCGTGAAATGGGTGTTACATAAATTAAAATCTTTTCGCTTTCAAAACTTAAATATTTGATGAAATCTAAAGCTAACCAAGTCGTTATAGGAGTTAAACCTCATAAATAACTGTGAAGGTAAAAAAAATTACTTTAAGAAAAAAAAATTGAATCATTAAGAGGCTATTAAGGACAGTTTTAAATGCTTGATCACAAAAAGCAAAGGCAGTTTTTTTTTTAAATCCTACTGAAATTGTTTAAGCAAAGAGTTAATTGGATATATCGATTTTATGAGAACTTCAAACCCAAATTATATCGATGATACGGTTTACGAAGTGGAATTTCGGATAAAACCTTTGACTAAATATTTATGGTTAAAATGCACAAATTTGGATTATTGATAATATTGCAAAATTTAGATTTCTTATAACATTTCTGTTTAATATTATCTAGGTACTTTATATTTGAGAGAGTTTGTTTGATCAAATTGATTGTTTCGTTATTTTACCAGTGAGTGTCAGTTTTTTGCACACAATGGGCTAAATGACCAGGTCACAAGGACCCAAAGATATCAGAGAAGGCTGAGGAAGGGGAACCATTACAGAGCTATTAGGAGATAGATAGTAACCCCCGTCAAGGCTATCCAGAGTTTTCTTTAATGTGCACATGGTATAGCACTCCCGCACACGAACCACGGCTTAACGTCCTAATTGACGAACGGCGACCTCTCCAAACCCATTGGTGTCCCCTTTCTCACCGAGGGCAAAGTGGGGAGTTTTGCGGAGATAAATGTAAACGCCAGCCCAGCTGGGACTCCAATCTGGGAACTATGAATTGTGAGGCTGACGAGCTACTTATTCTGACGGGACGGTTTTTTTTTTGTCAAAAAAAAAGACTCATTCAAACACTCCTCAAATAAATAATAAATAAAAATACCCCCTCAAGCAGCTGCTTGCCACAGAGGTCTGACAGGAGCCTGTCAGTTTAAATGCCAAAGTAGAAGGTCTGAGAGGATGGCAGGACCTCAGCAGAAAAACGACACATACATCCATGCCTTACCCGGGGCTAAAACCCAGGTCTCGTAGATCAGTAGCCAAGCGCGCTAACCACTACTTCTCCTAAATAGTAAAAGCTAGGATTACAAAATGCGGTGCATAGCTTCCTCTTATCGTTAGTTAAAGAAAAGTAAGGGTTTGATCTCCGAACTTTTCCTTACACTTCCAAAGGAAAAAAGATACCTTCACAAATGAAACATGTAAGAACTGATCCTAAACGTTAGAGCTAGAACCACCAATTTTGGTATGCAGCTTCTTCTGATTTAGGCAAACTTCTAATTTAAAGCAACATTAGGTTTTTGTATTACCCTCCCCAAACAAAACGTGAAAATGGGGATAATTTCTTCTCAACGGTAAGATGTAGGATCTCCGAATTGCTCATAGAATATTTATTCAAATGTAAGAGTTTGATCATTCAACTTTGCTTCCGCTCAAAAAAAAAGGCAAAAAAGTAAACGATTACCAAGCGTAACAAGTTATGTCCCAAATGAAAGGTTCTGAAATGATGGCATTATGAACTGCCTCATATTATGCGAGAGTCTACCTCATTTCTCAGGGGTGAGGGTTGGCTCAATCGGAAGCGTGCGAGAATAGTAATCTGCAGTTCCGAGATTCGAGTCCCATCTGGGTCAGCGTTGAGATTTATCTTCGCCAAACTTTCCGCCCTGCCCTCGATCAGAAAGAGGGCACCGATGAACTTGGAAAAGTCATCACCCGTCGGATGAGAATTTAAATCGTGGCAGCGTGTGCAAAAGATCCATAACCTGTGGACGTTAAAGAATTTGGATGGCCTTCACGTGATGCTACGTATATAACGTAGTGTACGTACTTGTATGTACACGAAGGTTGCCAGATCACTAATTTCTAAAAAAAACATTGCCAGATATTTTTTCTGAATTCTGTAACCAACCATAGTGTTCGGATACTTTTTTGAGCGACTGTACCATAGAGCAACGACAACTCTCTAGGTTGCTTCGTCCACAAAAAGGAAATTTCAAGGCAAGAGGTTACCAGAAAGGTTCAGGAGATAGAGAGTTCTGTGCATGAATGGTATGCGCCTTCTTAACCTCCTCCTAGAGAAAAAGGGAATGGGGTTCCGTAGTCCATAGCGTGCCAGCCTTGTAATCTGCAGCTCCCAGGTTCGAGTCCCACCTGGAATACTATTGAGATTTATCTCTGCTAACCCCCCCCCCCCCCCCCCCCCTCACCCTGCTTCCTGTCAGAAGGGAACAACGATGGGCTTGGAAAGACCTCCGGATGAGATGTAAAGTGTGCAGGAGAGAGGAACAACTGTACAGTAAATCATCTCCCCCAACCATCTGGGGATCCTTGGACTTGGCACACATCATGTGCGAAAATGTGCCGCTCAGAGGTAAAGGAACTGAACAGATTCAAAGGTTTCTGTTCAAATTGCTAATTACGTCCATGCAATGATGTATACTCCAATATTTTGACTGTATTCTCATAGACATACAACTCGAAGTAATGCGATTAAAGATCAGGATTTGGAGTACATTCGATGAGACTTAAAATGAGCTTTTGTAGTGTTGTCTTTATCCTATTTATGTTCGCTGTAGCTTTCATCAATTACTGCATTGTACAGCGCCAATCATCTGAACTCATATTATCCGGAACAGATTTAGAGTCCTAAGTCTAATGCTCCAACTCTAGCTATTCTATCCTACCCTGATTGATTAATGTCAACTGATCTTTTGCGAAGGCCAGGATGTATGCAAAATAATATCATGAGATTAAGAAGAATAACTCGTAAAGCAGGTGCAGATATCTTTATACTGACTACTGTTGGAAAGTCACAAAAGACGGAATTTTTTACTCAACAACTTTCATATGAGCACCATTCATTGCATGGACAATATCGAATCGATAATCCGTGTCAATTCACGCTCGTGTGGTCATAGAATGATGAAATCATTCTCAAAAGATAATTTGTTTCAACAAATGTGGTTCGGGAGCTTTCACACTCATTTATCTTAAAACTCTCTGGAGATAATTTTCTGGGCGTTGGATTAGTCTAGATACCAATTCTCACTTTTTCTGCACATTTTTGTTCACTGAAGCGCTAGCTGTAACAGGGAGATCTCCCATTAGACCATCTGAGACATTGCCCCACTAAAATAACCACAAAGAGATAATAAACGAATCTCAGATTTAATATTCATTGTTTGTCATATCTAAATCAACATAATATCATTCATATATTCGATTTGTAATTGTTATTTGCTGTGTTATGTAGACAATCACAGCATTTACTTTGCGAATCTGGGGGTGGCTCAGTCGGTAGCGCGCCAAGCTCGTAATCTGTAGTTCCCAGGTTCGAGTCCCAGCTGGGTCAGCGTTGAGACTTTTCTCCGCAAAATGCCCTGCCCATAGTCAGTAGGTGACACCGATGGGCTTGGAAAGACCGCCGTCCGTCGGATGGGACGTTAAGCCGTGTGCGGGAGAGTCATACCCTGTGCACGTTAACCCTTTCAGCCCTGAATTTTTAATATGAAAAGTAATTTTTTTTTGATCATCAATAATTGAATGTAAGACATACAAGGACTCCCCTACTAAGTTTGAGCGGGTTTCCGCCATAGGTTTAGAAACTAGGAAACTAGGAACTAGGAACATAGGAAAAGAAACTAGGAAATCGTGGCAAATGCCACTATCAGGTCTTAGAGATAAAAATGAAGGCATATTTTTTATTTATTTTAAATAATGTTTTTATACAAAGATCTTATCAAATTATTTCGTGTAAAAATTTTGAAACAAGTTTTAGATTTCGATTATAGATCGGTACTTACCAAACATGGTATTCAGGTTATTAGCATTCATCTTGAATAGCGGAACAATACGGGTCACACAGATATGTAAACACTCACTTTTTGTTGAACCATGTCATGAAATGTGATTCCCATACTTTGTAGAGGTGACATCTAGTGCTTTATGGTGAAACTAGATACTCAGCCAGGAGCTAGAACTCTTTATATATTAAGGTGGCAAATGCCACCGGCAGGGCCGAAGATATGTAAACACTCACTTCTTGTTGAACCATGTCATGAAATGTGACTCACATACTTTGTAGAGGTGACATCTAGTGCTTTATGGTGAAACTAGATACTCAGCCAGGAGCTAGAACTCTTTATATATTCAGGTGGCAAATGCCACCGGCAGGGCCGAAGGTATGTAAACACTCACTTCTTGTTGAACCATGTCATGAAATGTGATTCACATACTTTGTAGAGCTGACATCTAGTGCTTTATGGTGAAACTAGATACTCAGCTAGTAGCTAGAACTCTTTACATATTAAGGTGGCAAATGCCACCGGCAGGGCCGAAGATATGTAAACACTCACTTCTTGTTGAACCATGTCATGAAATGTGATTCACATACTTTGTAGAGCTGACATCTAGTGCTTTATGGTGAAACTAGATACTCAGCTAGTAGCTAGAACTCTTTATATATTAAGGTGGCAAATGCCACCGGCAGGGCCGAAGATATGTAAACACTCACTTCTTGTTGAACCATGTCATGAAATGTGATTCACATACTTTGTAGAGGTGACATCTAGTGCTCTATGGTGAAACTAGATACTCAGCTAGTAGCTAGAACTCTTTATATATTCAGGTGGCAAATGCCACCGGCAGGGCCGAAGATATGAAACACTCACTTCTTGTTGAACCATGTCATGAAATGTGATTCACATACTTTGTAGAGCTGACATCCAGTGCTTTATGGTGAAACTAGATACTCAGCTAGTAGCTAGAACTCTTTACATATTAAGGTGGCAAATGCCACCGGCAGGGCCGAAGATATGTAAACACTCACTTCTTGTTGAACCATGTCATGAAATGTGATTCACATACTTTGTAGAGCTGACATCTAGTGCTTTATGGTGAAACTAGATACTCAGCTAGTAGCTAGAACTCTTTATATATTAAGGTGGCAAATGCCACCGGCAGGGCCGAAGATATGTAAACACTCACTTCTTGTTGAACCATGTCATGAAATGTGATTCACATACTTTGTAGAGGTGACATCTAGTGCTCTATGGTGAAACTAGATACTCAGCTAGTAGCTAGAACTCTTTATATATTCAGGTGGCAAATGCCACCGGCAGGGCCGAAGATATGAAACACTCACTTCTTGTTGAACCATGTCATGAAATGTGATTCACATACTTTGTAGAGCTGACATCCAGTGCTTTATGGTGAAACTAGATACTCAGCCAGGAGCTAGAACTCTTTATATATTAAGTGGCAAATGCCACCGGCAGGGCCGAAAGGGTTAAAGAACACGCTGGATGGCGTTGACGGGAGGCTACCATCTGACTTCCAACAGCTGTTCCAGTGGGTCCCCTCTCCCAACCTTCTCTGAGCCTTCGGGGTCCTTGTGACCATGGCCACTTAGCCCATGGTATGCAAAAAAGTGCCGCTCAGAGGTAAAGCAACCCAAACAACCCAACTTTGCGAATCAGGGCTACGTCGACTGCTCTGTAGTGGCCCTTGATAACTGATTGGTTTATTCTGTCGAAGCAACCAACAGTCGAAGATCTTGTTACTTTGGGAATATCTTCATTTGACTTTGGGAATATCTTCATTTGACTGTGGCAAACGCAACAAGACTAAACTTTCCTGACAAGATGTGTTTGAAGTGGGCTACCAACTCTTTATTTTGCCAAGGAAGAACATTTATGTATGAAGAATTTAAGAATAACATTTGGTATTAAAATATGGTCTGCAAGAGAATGTTAGTGTTATATTTTGTCACCAATGCCTAGTTAAGTCGGCTATATGCTTTTTGACTTTTTGGACTTAGAGATCTCCGGTTCGATCTCAGCCTCTATCATTATATTTTTTTCGCAGCTTTTATTTTATTTTTCATTTTATGAACATATAACTTTTTTATATTTTTTTTTCGTAAAATAGATTAATATAATAAAAATAATATATACATATTTACATATATATAATAAATTAATATTGTAAATGAAATATAGCCAAATTATACAAATTTTCAAATGGAAATTTATGACTAGTAGGTAAAATAATAAATATAAATTTATAATCGGACCGGATAAAAAAAATAGTAACCATATTTATATTAGACATAATTTTCAAGACTACTTTCTTTAAATACCAATAGAGCGAAGAGGAAAAATGTATATAAATATAGGTAATTATTACAGAGGAAGAGAAAAATAATAAATTATAGTAGAAAGGACAAGAACACCTTTTCAAGTTTCCCCCCCCCGAAACCTTTTGATAAATAAAGCGAAACGTTTGTTCAGTCTTATTCGGCTCAGTTGAATATCAGCGATCTCCCCAATTTTTTCCCTACATCCGGATCCTGCCTGTAGTAATGAAAGTGCCTCAACAATAACTTTAGTCATGATCCACCACTGAGCTACAGTTATATCGGGGAAAGGCAGTGAGCCTTTTTTTTTTGGAATTAACTCTTTATGTGCCAAGCTGGTGAGAACTATGCTATTCGTTTCAGCTGCTTTGTTTGGAAAGATTGATTTAACTTAAAAAGAAAAGGGTCGTTCATTAAAGCCCCTATCAATCACCCATTTCTTATGTTCCTTTTTTAAAATCATGTCAATTCAATTCAATTCAAAAACTTCACGAAAATTGGGAGGTCCTTCTTCAGACTTTTCCATATAAAATTTTGTTTACATGTAGGTTATATATGTTTTAAAAAGTCATGTCTTAAATAACATTCATTTTATATTTTAGCACTTTATATTTTCTGTGCATTTATATATAGTATATACGAGTGTATTTGTTGACTTCTAAAATTATGATAAATTACCTGTTTTTTTATGATTATTAAATGAATATTATGAAATTTATTTTTAATAAATGCATTGTAAATATGAATTTTTAAAAGAAATGTTTAAAATTCCATTTTTCTCTCTTCCTGTGCATTATAGTTTAGTAGCTGTGATGTTTTTATCGCTATTGCAGGCACGTAACCGAAAAATATTTTCGGGAGGGGCGATTAATAAATATGGTGATTGAACAAAACTATTCGATATTAGTGAATTACTTTTGCTTACTAAAAGTAAGATATAGATTTTTTTTAAAATGAAAATCAGTAAAATTAATTAGCCACAAAAATTCCTTTCTTAAATACTAATCAAAATTTTTTTTCAGACTTAGAATTTAGGGGTAGGGCGATGCTCACTAACTACTTTCCTGGTTACGTTCCTGCATTGTTGTATATTACATTTTGGTTTTATGTAACCTGTTTTTATCTTTCAATTCTTTTCCCATTTTTTTCTAATCATTGTGATGTTTTTAGCTCTCAACTCTTTTCCCATTTTTCTCTAGTCATTGTGATGTGTTTAGCTTCCAATTCTTTTCCCATTTTCATCTAATCATTGTGATGTATTTAGCATTAAACTCTTTTCCCATTTTCCTCTAGTCATTGTGATGTGTTTAGCTTTCAATTCTTTTCCAATTTTCATCTAGTTATTGAGATGTGTTTATCTTTCAATTCTTTTCCCATTTTCTTCCAGTCATTGTGATGTGTTTAGCTTTCAACTCTTCTCCCATTTTCCTCTAGTCATTGTGATGTGTTCAGCTTCCAATTATTTTCCCATTTTCTTCTGGTTACTGTGATGTATTTACCTTCCTACTATTTTCCACTTTTCTTCTAGTCATTGTGATGTGTGCTTCTCCTGATGCGATCCGAAATATTCTTTTGGCTGCACACGAAATCGGAATGACTTCCAGTGGGGAATATGTCTTCTTCAGCGTCGAACTCTTCACAAGGTAAAAATAAAAATAATAATCTTGATATCATAATCAGACGGAATAAACTAGTTTTGTTGGACAAATTTATTCATTTCATCAGACCAAACTTGACCTTAACTCCCCCTTAGTTTAATCTTAACTCGTGATTGTTTTCAATCATTCCCCCCCCCCCCCCCAACAAAGAAAAAAAACTCCCCATGCTGCAACATGTTTATAATGTCTTAGAACAGTCCACTGAATTTAGCAACGTATTTCTATCCACAAATTAAAATTTTTATTAGGTATAAACTCAATATGAGTGTTTACAGATGATTAGAAGTTTATTCAATTTTAAAAAATTAAGACAGAAATTATTAGGACCCTGAAAATATAGAGTAGGTATTGCACCCATGAGACTGGCCCATTTTGACCAGTTAAGGACCATCAAATTAAAGACCTAACTGTTATAGAAATATAAAAGCTACAAAATAAATAACTAGTAGACGCTTGGCTACTGATCTAAGGGACCTGGGTTCGAGCCCCGTGTAAGACATGGCTGTGTGTGTTGTTTTTCTGCTGAGATCCTGCCATCCTCACAGATCTTTCTACTATGTCATTTAAACTGACAGGCTCCTGTCAGACCTCTGTGGCAAGCAGCTTCTTGAGGGGTTATCTATTTATTATTTTGTTTTAGTAGAGAAAACAAATTACCGTCTCGATGCTGCAGTGATACATTGTTAGCTCTCGGCAGCACTACAACTCTCGGTGTCTGGGTCCATATTGGTTTTGTACATGTTTTTGTATGTTGTATGAGAAACCTGGGCAATCCTGATAAAGCTTTTAGGCAATCTCAATCCTTTAAAAAAAAACGTTCCAAAGAGTGACATTCCAGATTAACGGCACATGCAAACGTAATGCAGCAAAGAAAATAACTCTGCCGCTGTCATATTCTCGCCACTCATCTTAACTAACTTTCAAAGAATAAGCAGCAAATTACAACTTTCCAGACAACTTTTTATCTCAATACAAGGACTTGTCAAACTTGTCAGCATGTTAGAAAGTCTTTGTAAATTAAGAACTGTATTGTCATTAGGTTAATTTCCGTCGCTTGTTGTACTTCCTTTTTTTTTTAATTCCGAGAATGGGTGGAAATATAAAGAACAAAAACAGTTTCTCCTCAAGAAGCTGATTACCATGGTGACCTCGGGGGTTGGGTTGTTTTACCTCTGAGCGGCACTTTTTTGCACACCATGGGCTAAATGGCCAGGTCACAGGGACCCCGAAGTCTCAGAGAAGGTTGGGGGAGGGGACCCATTGAAACAGCTGTTGGGAGACAGATGGTAGCCTCCCGTTAAGCCATCCAGCGTGTTCTTTAACGTGCACAGAGCACACGGGGTTCGATAATTTTGTTCGATAATGAATAAATGAATGAAATCGAAGTTTTTTAACCGTTCAAAGTCCGGATAAGGGATAGATCACTGCCTATCAAAATATTAGAGATTTGGGTTGGGTTGTTTTACCTCTGAGCGGTACTTTTTTGCACATCATGGGCTAAATGGCCAGGTCACATGGACCCCGAAGGCTCAAAGAAGGTTAGGGGAGGTGACCCACTGGAACAGCTATTGGGAGACAGATGATAGCCTCCCGTCAAGGCCATCTAGTGTGTTCTTTAGCGTGCACAGGGTATGGCTCTCCCGCGCATGGGCCACGGCTTAACGTCCCATCCGACGGACGGCGGCCTTTCCAAGCCCATCGGTGTCCCCTACTGACCGTGGGCAGGGCGGTGAGTTTTGCGGAGAGAAATCTCAACGCTGACCCAGCTGAGACTCGAACCTGGGAACTGCAGATTACGAGTCACGTGACACAAAGGTTGCCAGATCACTAATTTGTAAAAAAAAACGTTGCCAGATATTTTTTCTGAATTCTGTAATCAACCATAGTGTTCGGATATTTTTTTGAGCGACCGTAGTTTATATGTAGAATAGAATTTGCAATGCTCCACTGCAACACCCATTGAGAAGAGATAGTTTTAAACCCCCCCCCCCCCAAAAAAAAAAGAAATAAAAAGCTTTTCTTTTTTGAAATGAAGACGAGTGTTTTGTCTTAAATGTTTACTGTACAACCAATTTCGACAAATTTGTCCCAAAACCGCCTCGTCCGATTTATTAGTTTTAACTGTTACGTAAAATAAAATCATATTCTGAAAATTGAACTGCAGAGCACAATGAAAGTTATTATCGCTCTTTTGTTTCCCAGTGAGGTGAAAAAAAAATCCTCGATGCTTTTTATGTTGCACTTTACAGAAGAAGGATGTTGCATCACTCATACATTCATATACAAATTTCATCGCAAATAATTTAGAACCAATTTATTTTAATGGAAATTGCGGGCAGAAAATCAAAAACTAAACCGTAAAACATTTTTTTTTCTATCTACCAAATATTACCAAGGAATGTAACAAACCAGTCCTGATAATTAAATAAGTTGCATACATAATTACAAAAATAATGCCGAAAGATGGAAATGGGTTCTTTTATAGCACATTACAGTTTTAAAAATTAAATCTACAAGTACAAATTTAGAATAGTTAGTTAACAGTTTTTTTTTTATTCCTGTCTTCCATTCTCGCTTATTCATGTATTCTCATGCAAGTCATTGAATGTTATTCTCGTTAGTCCTGAGATATCTAGAGCTGTGATTGGATATTAAAGACGTTACTGTTACCACAAGTCAGAGCTTGACTGCCAACAACTAATAATTCAATTCCTCGTCTGGTCATCTGTTGTGAGATAATGTGTTGAAAATATTTTGAATGTTCTCGTCGATAAATCATCGCGCAGAGCTCTCTGATCATTATATTTGACTTTTCGTTTACGTTGAGCTTTGTTTAACTTTATGTTATACCAAATACATTGAAATTAGCCATTTATATTGTTTCATACTTACAGATGAAAGGCTGAAACCTGTGGTGTTTTTCTTTATGCAGTTTAGCTTTCATTGTGAAATTATACTCCTGAATTGCATTCTGTTATCATCTGATAAACAAGTTGAACTGATCCCTTTCCTGCGAAGAAAGGGGTGGCTCAGTCGGTAGCGCGCCAGGCTCGTAATCTGCAGTTCCCAGGTTCAAGTCCCAGCTGGGTCAGCGATGAGATTTATCTCTGCAAAATTCCCCGCCCTGCCCACGGTCAGTAGGGGACACCGATGAGCTTGGAAAGGCCGCCGTCCGTCGGATGGGACGTTAAGCCGTGGCCCCGTGTGCTCTGTGCACGTTAAAGAACACGCTGGATGGCCTTGAAGGGAGGCTACCATCTGTCTCCCAACAGCTGTTCCAGTGGGTCCCCTCCCCCAACCTTTTCTGAGCCTTCGTGGTCCTTGTGACCTGGCCATTTAGCCATGGTGTGCAAAAAAGTGCCGTTCAGAGGTAAAACAACCCAACCCTGCGAAGAAAAGTAAGCTTATTTAAGATCTTCGACGTATAAGAGCACCCAGAATGACAGTAACCGATAGTGGTGATTTGGAGATGTTCCAGAGCTGCAGAAGGAATGAAAAAGAAAAACAGTTCCGCTTTCCTGCCTCTCTATCATATTCCAATTCTCAATGTTGTGTTCTCAGCAGTGTCCCACTTTCGATGGCAAATCGCTCCATTGTAATGTTTAGCGATTTCCAAAAGCACATCTATCGCCCACTTGAAATGGCTGCCACGGATTTGCTAGATCAAAACCTTCAAGCATTTGGATATAAAATCTTCCGTATACAGATTTATACAAGTTATTGCCAAAAGGGAAAAGAATGTTCTCTTACTTTCCGAGGATGCTTTCGACCCTTCGAAACTTAAAATAACTCCTGTACTATTGTGTATTGTTCAGATGGATTTCTGTCTGTCTGAATGGATGGGTGGGAGAGTGGGATGAGAGGGTAAGTAATAGAGGGAGGGATGGAGAGAGAGCTAGGGAGGGTGACGAGGTGAGGGAGGGAGGATGAATGAGCGAGGGAGGTAGGGTGAGCTAGTGAGGGAAGAAGGGAAAATGAGTGGCAAGTGAAGATGAATAAGTGAATGAGGGTGGAAAGAATGGTAAGTGAATGAGGAGGGTGAGGAAGGAAGGGTGAGTGGGCAAGGGAGGATGAATGAGTGAGTGAGGGAGAAAGGATGAGTGAGTGAGGGAAGGAGAGAGAATTAATAAGCGAGAGAGTGCGAGGAGGGTGAGTGACTGAGGGAGGGAGAGAAGGAGGGATTAGGGGTGGGTGGGGAGGGAGAGTATGAATGAGAAAATGAGCCAGGGAGGAAGGATGAGTGAGTGAGCGAGCGAGGGAGGAAAGGAATGCGGGTGAATAAGGAAGGGTGAGTGGGTGAGCGCGTGAGGGTGAGTGAGCTAGGGAGTATGAGTGAGTGACGGAGGAAGAGAAGATGGGTTAGTGAACAAGTATTTTATTGCATCTTGGCATACATGAAACATATATTCAGTTTGGGTATATACAGCCGTCCCGTCGCCGAGTAGTTAGCGTGCTTGGCTACTGATCTAAGGGACCTGGGTTCGAGCCCCGGACAAGGCATGGACGTATGTGTTGTTTTTCTGCTGAGGTCCTGCCATCCTCACAACCCTTTTACTATGGCATATAAACTGACAGGCTCCTGTCAGACCTCTGTGGCAAACAGATGATTGAGGGTGTATTTATGTATTTTATATACTAACCAAATGTACAAGAGAGAAAAGGTAAGCACTTGAAGCGAAGCTTATTAGTCGTGTTTCCTTCAATTGATATTATCATACAATCAATGCAACACAAATGCCATATAGTAAATTCATCGCATTCTTAAACCTTTTCCCGGTGTTTTTCTTCAAAATCTTAGCGTAAAATGGAAGGATTTTAGAAGGTTTAAGTTATAGGTTAAGCGATCAAATTTAAATCACACTTCACAGAAATCTTTACAATTAAAATATAAGCATAGGACAGTGTTCAGAATTTTATCCGCTAATTCTTGTTCTGCCATTTAGCCTATTGTGTGAAAAAAAAAGTGCCGCTGAGAGGTAAAACAATTCCACTTAACCTCTCCTCGGCTCCTTGATCAGTAACCAAGCGGCTCCTTGATCAGTAACCAAGCGGCTCCTTAATCAGTAACCAAACGGCTCCTTAATCAGTAACCAAGCGCAATAACTACTCCGCCATCGGTACGGTCAACAATACACCGTTTAATAAAATTTATTTAACCAATATTACTGAAAATAGAGTTCTAGGGTAATTTGATTGAAATATTTAATTTATATTAAATCAGATTTTTAATCAAAAGCTTGCTTAAGAAGTTAATGAACTCTGAATCTGACTTCCAATTGACATGAGTCTGTTCCTAACCACGCCTTTACCTTATCAACGTCTTTAATTAGATTTTTCGTCGGTACTCATATTTTTCTGTTTGCTTTAATCGGATTCAAAGTTTTCAAATTGAACGGAAAACCAATAGTTTCCGAATCTGTCAATTTTCCTAATCGAATTGTGCTCTCTTTTTCTCTCTAGCAAGACCGACAATCAAAAGCCCTGGGAACGGAAACATGATAGTGAGGAACAAAACAAAAAAGCGCGAAGTGCCTATGAGGCCCTTCTCACTGTGACAGCCAGAATACCAGAAACCGAAGAATATGCGAATTTTTCAAAGCAAGTAAAGGAAATAGCCTTGGAGGAATTTGACTATAAATATGGCCAAGAAGAAGTGAGTATCAGGTGTTTGCTCTTATCATTGGTTATCATTTAAATGTTCCTCATTGGAATCTTTCAATTCTGCTTGTTTCCAAAACTTGTATGTCTATGTTTCATCTACTTTTGAGGACTTTTATTATGTTTCGAGGACCTTTATATTTTCCTCTCAATCGCTTTATCTTTCTGGGACCTTTATTTTTTCCATCAATCGCTTTATGTTTGGAGGACCTTTATTTTCTCCATCAATCGCTTTATGTTTGGAGGACCTTTATTTTCTCCATCAATCGATTTATGTTTGGGGACCTTTATTTTCTCCATCAATCGCTTTACGTTTGGGGGACCTTTATTTTATCCATCAATCGCTTTTGTTTGGGGGACCTTTATTTTATCCAGCAATCGCCTTATGTTTGGGGGACCTTTATTTTATCCATCAATCACTCTATTTTTGGGAGACATTTATTTCTCCATCAGTCGCTCTACGTTTTGGGACAGTTATTCATCCATCTATCGCTTTATGTTTGGGCCTTTATTTTTCTCCTTGCTTTATTTTTTGGAACCTTCATTTTATTTACCTTTTAGTGATTTTATATCCTTGGAAATTATGATTTTTCTCTATTAATCGCTTTATGTTTCTGGACCCTTCGTTTTCTCCTTAAATAGCTGAGTGCTTTTGAATTCTTCATAATATTATTTCAAAAAGTAAAAAAAAAAGATTATCAATTGTTATAATCCAGAACATCGGTTTTATGATACTTTACAAGCCCGTCACTTTGGAGCCTTTGTAGGATGAGCTCTAAATCTTCCAGATAAAGAGAAAGCACAAGACTCGAACAATTTATTAATATCGAGTTCATTAAATCCAAGAGCAATTTCTTCTTCATTACCCATTTAATCTCCGTGCTTCGCCAGTTTTTATTTCTGAGCTAAACATTCTGTGATATCTTATTCTGAAGTCAAGAAATGCTTCGACCTGAAAGTGGAAGTTACTTCAAGTGCATTAAGCGACTTTTACATTGACTGCTCTGTTGCCTGAAGCGTTTATGTATATTTAGATCAGTAATTAAATGCATCAGACACCAGAAATTGAGAAGCTGTAGTGAGAGAATGGATAAAGACAAAGAAACAGCATCAAGGTTAAATAGTTTTGACTCTAATATTACATTAGCATGTCTAATTTATTCATGAGGCGATTTGGTTCAACAATTGACGTTGAAATAAAACATGTTTCAGACTTCTCTTTGTACCTACTTTTATTCTTAAAAGAGTAGAAACGGATTTCTACCGTTGCGAATTTTTTTTTCATTGATCAATTCTTAAAAACATTTTCGTTTAAAAGCCTTTTTTAAAGTTTCTGTAACTTTCAACATAAGGTTCCTTCAGAGAAAATTAGACTGAAGATCAATTAACAATATGGTCAAAATCTAAAAAAAATATAGACTGAAAATTTTAGCAGCAGCGTCGTTAACCAGAAACAATTTTCTACAAAAGTGAGGAAGCACAATCTAGATTAAGAATTTCTTTATTTCCGTCATGTTATCGGTGTTTCTTAAATTGTTTCTGCTTGCAACTCTTTTAAGCACATTCAGAATCATTATAAAGAACCCATGTTGTGCATGTTAATAAATAAGTTTGAAGATAAAGTTCGAAGTCTGGTGTTGAAGTACAAAATTTCAACACGAGATTTCTAACTTTATCTGAGTAATCTTAATCCGTTAATCCCCATTTCTTTTAGGAGCGGGGGTGGCTCAGTCGGTAGCGCGCCAGGATCGTAATCTGTAGTTCCCAGGTGTCACGTGATACGAAGGTTGCCAGATCACTAATTCCTAAAAAAAATCGTTGCCAGATATTTTTTCTGAATTCTGTAATCAACCATAGTGTTGGGATATTTTTTTGAGCGACTGTACATTTCTGAAGGAAATAGTTTAGAGATGAGTTCGGAGAAGTTCGTCTCAATATAGCACAGAAGACTTCGAATTCACTCGTAATTTCAGTTTCTGACTTTTCTTGAAATTCTGGGAAAAACTATTAAGTACTGTAAAATAAGAAATTACTATACGCTACAGTTTCAACCCTTTAATCAGTCCTTAGTAATTGAAAATGAGAACAGTTTAACCTTTGGTTATTTTTCGGGTATTCTCTCACTTTCCTTAATAAAAATATTTACAGAAGAAATTGCTAAAAGGTGAAGAAAGATTTCTTAAAAGTAAATATTTTCCATTAATGAAGCTCTCTTAGCGCTTATAATGAGGTTATTCGATAATTTTTCACTTTCTACCAATTGTTGGAGTGTTTTTCGTTAACAAAATAAAGAGTTTTTAGTGTTCAACTAATAATTTTAAAGTATCCTGAAGTTGTCCGCAAAACTTATCTTTCTCATCTTCATCGGCATCTTCAGTGGGGGCATAACAACAGATAAAGTGTTTCATGCTTGTCTGAAATTTAGCTGTAAAAAACCTTTCATTAACACACTCATATCCTAGAAGAGCATCACTGGCGTGTCTGCTGAGAAGCAAACCAACGCCTTGAAGATGTTTCCCATCTTCCTACCTTAAAGGAGAAATTTAAGGTTATTTTTGAATATCTGACCCTTATGTCCATCTAGTCTCTTGAAAGCCGAGAATATCTAAATTACAATGGTGGAATTCTTGTATGAGGACATCAAGAGAAAATCTGTGCAGAGTCCTCACATTCCAACTACCTATGGGGAGAAAATGGTTAGTGGGATGTTTAAAGAAACTGTGTTTATTGAGAGAGGGAATGTCGACAATATCAAACAGCCTCCTAATCGCAGTCATGGGACAAAGACCCGTTCCCCCACTACTAAAGGCTGAAGCCATCTACATTATTCTATATTTATCCAATATAGAATTTGACGATGCCCATAGAAGCAAGAGTTCAGGTACCTGCGATGGCCTCTGATCAGGATTATAGGATTATCCACCAGCTGATAAAACTTATTCTGTGAATCTATTCATTTGAGACTGTCAAACCACAAACAAACAGTAAACACAGCGGAAGATTTTCTCTCAACAGAAATCAAGCTCAGAGCCATTATTCCATTCAGGTTGGTATAAATGGTCAGCAGCCGGACCCTGTGTGGTTGAAAACTCCTCAGCAGGGAAGAAAAAAAGAAAAGTAGCCATAGCATTCCAGATCAGTAGGCCACACTGATCTGGCAGCCCTCCACTTCTGTTCACTTCCACAGAAGAGTATCTCTTTTGAAAGGTACTAACGTTCTGCACCACGAGAAGGCGGGGTCGGACTTTAGGTGCTAGTGATTGGTGCATAACTCTCCTTCCAGTGAATATCTAAGTATTTTTATTTATTAAAAACGCAGAAAAAACTTAGAAATGAACAGCTTGCTTAAAGGCTTTTCTAGTGGTAACGAGAAAATCATAAATGATATTCCATTTTTCCCCATAAGAAGTTATCCTTCCAAAAGTCAAACAGATTGCACAAATTTGTGTCTTCAATTCCAATGTCCTTAACTTTATTGATAAGAATTAATCTTTTATCATATGAAAAAAATGCTCCTCGTCCTCTTTTACATTGTATGAGTTGAAAAAAAAAAAGAATTGCTTTAAGTTTTAATTTGTGGCTTATTTTCCCAAGTTGCTCACAAACCTATCTGTAGTTGGCGTGTGCTAGAAATTATTGGTGTGATTTGTGGCGCCATCTATTGACAGGTGAATACATTCGTGACAGCGTTCCACGAGGCAGTGTTGCTCTACGCTTTGGCTCTCAATGAGACACTCCAAGAAGGAGGAAACATTACAGACGCAGAAACCATCACGAGAAAAATGTGGAACAGAACCTTTGAAGGTAAGAAAAGAAAATTATGCTTAAATGAATTTAATTTTCGAAGTAATTCAGGTTTTGCAAAGTATTGTGAAATGCAATTAAAATTAAAGCACACCAAAACCTCGTAGCGTCGGGTCTTAGAAGAAAATTATTCATTTTTATGAGCATTATTAATATAATACTAATATTTACGAATAATTTTTTTCTAAATAACGTATATATATAATAAATATTAATATGAAGATTAGTATTAAATTTTATCAGTAATAATAATAGAAGTATATATATATATGTTAAGAGTATTTTTTCCAGCGTCATAACTAAATTATACTGCCAAACTTTCCTTCTAAAATAATAGAGAATAAAATTTTAAAAACATAGAATGGGACACAGGGGATGGAGGAAACAAAGGGTTCATGTCTCCTACCCTTTGAGAATGCTTCTGACAGAAATGAAGGAGAGAAAAATGTTAAACATGCATATTAAACATAAGTTTCAAGAAATTCTCAGTAAAAAGGAGGAATTTCTTACCGGATCACTTGGGGGCCCCCCTCTTTTATTTGTTTTTTCTGGATCCGTACCTGGTAGCACACACTTATGGTATAAAATTCGTGTTTACGAACAAAAATATAATAAATAATATTAAGTAATAAGTGTTAATGAAAAGGTTTATTAATTAATTTATGTTATGACGTTAGGGATTGATGTTTCTGGAGAGTTTCTGTAGTTACTCTGACGAAAGCGATGAAGGCTCAGCTGCCAACTCAACATCCTGCGGGGTGGGAGAAAAGAAGTTTTGTTGAAGCTGATGAACAGACTTCTTTTCCATGTAAATCAATCAAACAATATCGTTGCTTTACTGCCCTTACTACTCGCAATGCATGGATTATTTTCTCTTTTTTTTACCTTTCACTAAAATTTTTCTTTTTTCTCTACTACATTAAAAAAAAGGAAAGGAATTATCCCAGAAGCATTTGTTTTGAGCCATCATAATAAGGCGCATAAAAATGCTATGTAACACTTTAAATCAGCTGAAGAAATTTAGCGATACAGATCTTAAATCTTGAAAATGCATTGTTTATAAGCGAAACATTTGCATTTCTCAATCCCCAAATATTTTAATAGAAAAAAAAATTCAGTTAATGGAAAATAATTGGATATTTAACTCTAATATGATATATAATTTGCATCACTCAATGTGGGAACAAATGCCAATTTTCAACTTTTTTTCCAAATGTTTTTCCGTTTTGTAACACTGTGCCGTGGTGGCCTCGATGATGCTGATTTTTTACAACAGAAGTTGCATCTGCCGTGCAGGGAACGACGCAAATAAGAAGTTTAAGAGACGCAAATCGAAAATGAGTCATAATTCGCGAACATCGCAGAACTTGGTGTTGGTGTAAAAAAGGATTAACTACTTATTATCTTGGATATTCTATTACAGTTGTTGTTTGATTGTTTGTTTGTGTATTTAAGTTTGTGTTGTTAAGTGTAATAATTTTTAACATTGTATAAGTTTTAGTATTGATAGTTAATAATCAGTTTCGCGTTTCATTTATAAATTTAAATAGTTTTTTTTTATTTAAAAACTTATTAATATTTGTTTATCAGATAATTATTTGCTTTCTATATTATTATATTGGTTATATACAAATGCTACTCATTATGAAACAGAACGTATTTTATTCAAAATCTTTAACATTAAGTTGGAATTACTGTATGAAGTAGTAAACGAAAGTAGGTGATCTGACCTGATGTGACAATTAATGATTAAAAATTTTAGTTTTCTGATGGACAATCTGTGATGCAGAAGTGGGGGCATATATTTTTTTCTCTCTTTCATAAATAAAATGTAATAATAATCAATTTATATATATATAATTTAAAATTGCATAAGAATTGTTTTTCTGTTTTACGCTGTTTAAATTTCATATCTTAGGTTTAGCGTTTAAATTCGATCAGTTGGCTATTGTTCGATAAATTAAATCAGAAGTTATATGTACTATTTTATTATGTTTTATAATAATATTTTCTCTCTATTTTGTTTTTTAAAATAAAGGTGTAAAATTGATACTTAGAAATATTATGGAAAAAAAAGAAATAAAAACGCGCTTAAACAGTCGCTCAAAAAACATATCCGAACACTGTGGTTGATTACAGAATTCAGAAAAAAAATCTGGCAACGGTTTTTTTTAGAAATTAGTGATCTGGCAACCTTCGTGTCACGTGACACGAAGGTTTAGAAATTCGTGATCTGGCAACCTTCGTGTCCCATGACACGAAGGTTGCCAGATCACTAATTTCTAAAAAAAAATCGTTGCCAGATATTTTTTTCTGAATTCTGTAATCAACCATAGTGTTGGAATATTTTTTTGATCAATTATACACAGTATATATATATGATTTAACATAGAGAATAAGAAATGCTTCTATGCATACATAAGTATATAGATATTTTCGTGCTCACCGACTTTGTACGCTACATAGAGTAAAATAAAAAATTTCACATACACCGGTTTTTTTTGTTGTTTATTTTTTTGGTAGACCCGGCATAAATCAATGATTTCATTTTTATGTTGCATAGCCAGAATGGAAATCGAAAGCTGATACTATCGAACTCAACCTGTTGAGACATTATTTTTTCACACTCCTCATCTTCCATATATTTTTTTCTTGGGAGAAAATTATTCTATTCGTATTTTTCTCCGTCTGAACAATATTCAAACATTAATATAACCTTCAAAATATTTTCATAGTTTTACACTATTTTGACACAGGCATAAGCGATTGGGTTATTTTTTTCAGCAAGCAAGTTAGCCCAAAATGATTTGAAGGATGATATGCATATAATTAGTCACTAGAGTCTCGGACTCGAAATAGAATTAGTGAAATAAGAGATCCACGGATAACTCTCTTCATCAGTTCGCATCGAGGCAATAGTATCCAGGTCCATCCAGAGAGTTTCTATGTACATAGAGGATTGTCAAAATCGTGTGCATAAACCTTTGTGAATGACATCTCAAGAAAAATGTTTTTGTTCTGTACCTTTCGAAAATTGCAATTCAGCTTAAATAAAAAGCCATCCTCGAATTCAAAATAAGCAAACAAATAAATAAATTAAATAAGTAAATAATAATTAATGAAATAAACTATTTAATAAATTATAATAAATTATTTAATAAAATTAATTAATTATTAGTAAATAAATGGAAATATTACAGTTTTAATATTAGAAATAAATATTAAAGAAAATGAAACATATAATATATAATTTCTACATTTCAGGACAATCTGTATTATTTAATAAAAGTTCTTTTTCTACAATATATGATTAGTAAAAGTCTCATTAATTATTCTGTACAATTTGAAAATTATGATTTAGCTTAAACACAGACCTTTTATTAAAAATTGAATATTATTAATATTTTAAATACATATTGTTGCAGAATGTAAAAAAATACATATTTATATATATGTGTGTGTGTGTTATCACTACAATGAAATACAATTTCTGTTGTAATATATTTTTGTTGTTTAAACATACGTTATTAACATTTGGTAACTACGTGACATTTTTTGAATCACAAGAAATTACTTCGATAATTTACAGTATTTTTATTCTGTTCCTTATTTGCGTGATAGATAAGATTGCCACGTGATCCACCATAGCAATTTCGTTAGCCTGCATTTTGAAGCTTTCATTTCAAATAAACATTCGGAAATGATGAAATCTATTTTAAAATAAATAAACGAAGCAATGAAAACTTCTCTTCTTCAGCCCCCTCCCCCACACACACTTTTAAAATAAAAGAAACTTTCCTTTCCTGCCTCATAGCTCTCACAATATTTGTTTCCAGGAATTGGCAAATATGTACAGTCGCTCAAAAAAGTATCCGAACACTATAGTTGATTAAAAAATTCAGAAAAAATATCTGTCAACGATTTTTTTAGAAATTAGTGATCTGGCAACCTTCGTGTCACTGATTACAGAATTCAGGAAAAATATCTGGAGCGTGTACAGCAACTGTACACGCTCCAGTTACCGTTCACAGCAAACTGGAGCGTGTGCAGTAACTGCACACGCTCCAGTTTGCTGTGAACGGTAACTGCACACGCTCAATATTTCCGTGAGTGAGCCCACACGATCTAGTATCAAAATAATATGACCACCTAGAGTAGCTCAAAAAAGTATCCGAACACTATAATTGATTACAAAATTCAGAAAAAATATCTGGCAACGATTTTTTTAGAAATTAGTGATCTGGCAACCTTCGTGTCACGTGATTACAGAATTCAGGAAAAATATCTGGAGCGTGTACAGCAACTGTACACGCTCCAGTTACCGTTCACAGCAAACTGGAGCGTGTGCAGTTACTGCAACTGGAGCGTGTGTAGTTGCTGTGAACGGTAACTGCACACGCTCAATATTTCCGTGAGTGAGCCCACACGATCTAGTATCAAAATAATATGACCACCTACAGTCGCTCAAAAAGGTATCCGAACACTATAGTTGATTACAAAATTCAGAAAAAATATCTGGCAACGATTTTTTTAGAAATTAGCGATCTGGCAACCTTCGTGTCACGTGACACGAAGGTTGCCAAATCACTAATAGAAGAATCGTTTCGGATACTTTTTTGAGCGACTGTAGAAACAAATCTCCCCCCCCCCCAACCTTTTCACATCCTACTTTGGTTGTTGTTTCGAGAAAAGCATAGATGTTAAAAAGAGAACTATACTTCAAAATATTTTATTCTTCCCTAGAATTCTTACAGAGAGGAAACAAGATAAAATAAACAACGATAGCATGCTCTTCATCTCTATCAGTCTTCTGAATGCGATTTCAAACGAAAGAACTGCAGTACAAACAATTGGAAAGGCATTGCGTTAACATATTTATTTATATTTGAACAATTGGTGTAACCTCTTGAGAAATTTCCGTAGGTTTAGTGAGAGAGAGAAAAAAAAGTAAGAATGCTGGAATGTGGAAACAAGCTCCTTGTTTATTTTTCGCAAATGGAAAAACGCAATGAGAAAAAAGTATAGTGATATCGTTGCTCAACAAAGAAGTAATAGACCGAGTATGAAAGATTTATCTTCCGAATATTAAGCAATGTGCATTGTCTTCTAAAAATGATACTTCTTTTATTTTGGATTCTGAAACTACCAGTCTTCCAGAGGCTGTTGCATCCTATGCAACTCTGTTGTTAGATTTCCAAGCAGTTAAGTGTTCCATTTTCTTTGAATTTCGAAGGTTTTTGTGGGGAAAGAAGGGAAAATTAAAAAAATATATATTTCGTTTACTTAGTAAGTTTTGCATTTTTCGCCAGTTGATTTGTTTGTTACTTATATTTCCTTTGTCAAAACAAATATTTCCTTTTTATTTTCGCTTCAGTTGGTTCATTCACTAGCCCTTATTTCATTTCTCTGCTTACAAGGTAAGAAAATTACCAGGCTTCTATATATATAGATAGATATTATATATATTATATTTTATAGATATAGTTCCTTTTTTCTGACTGATATTTGAAAGGCCGCCGTTCGTTGGATGGGACGTTAAGCCGTGGCTCCGTGCGCGGGAGAGCCATACCCTGTGCACGTCAAAGAACACGCTGGATGGCCTTGATGGGAGCTTAATGGAGCATCTGTCTCCCAACAGTTGTTCCAGTGGGTCCCCTCCCCCAACCTTCTCTGAGCCTTCGAGGTTCATGTGACCTAGCCATTTAGCCCATGGTGTGCAAAAAAGTGCCGCTCAGAGGTAAAACAACCCAACAAAAAAACAACCTGATTGATACTCCGGAAAGATTTTTAAAATCAAAAGTTTACCAGGGTTTTAACGTTATAACTAACTATTGTTGTTTTAACGTGCTTTCAATTGCCATTTATAATAACATAATATACAGGCAATCTCTGGTAAACGCGGTGATGCGTTCCTGGAAATGCGCATTAAGCGAAATCTGTGTTACTCAATTTATTATAGCATGTCTTTCAATCAGGTAGGGTGCGGGCCCATGGCAACCAAGTAAAAAATTATAATTCGAAAATTATAAATATAGACGCATAAAGTAAAGAAAAACTGTAAATAAATAAATATGGTAAGCATTTTACTTAAAAATAAAATTAAAAATGAAATCGTTCGGAACTTGCTGTTTAACAGCATTAACACCTTTGACATGACTTTCACTTGGAAAAGTAGCCCAATATCTACTATTTGGCTTTCTTTTGCTCTTGATATGCAATATTATTTATCACATTCAGGCAGCACGTCATAATTATGCTTCAGACATTCTCGTAATAAGTCCATAGTTTCGAAGTGCTTTATCAATGACTTCCATAGCCAACATTTAATGTGCAACGTCTCATTCAATATAATAAGGCGTTGTTAGACTGTTTCACCACCTATGTGTCGTTTACGTTGGGTGTAAGAACTACTTTTGATTAGCTTTTACCTATTATATATATATGTATATGCTCTTACCTACTAAGTAAATGAACCCAGATTCCAGCTCTGGATAAGGTACGGATATTTCGTTTTTGCTTTTCTGATGAGATTTCGCTGGCCTTACAGATCTTCTCTCTGGTGTATTAAATTGATGATCTCCTATCTGATCTCTGTGGCAGGCAGCTGCTTGAGGAGTAATTCGTTCATTCATACCTCAAAGAATGAAATTTTTTATGTGAATGAGACTGAAAGTGAATTAAAGGTCTAAATCAAATCTATCAAATTTCAGTCCTATTCGTTCGGTGTTTGAAGAGTCGCGGAAGCTGGAATATTCAATAGCGAAAATTAGCAGGGATATGAATTGTTCTCAAAAGCTAATCAAAACACAAGTAGTAATTGCTATATCCAGCCGTTTATTAAAATAATTTTATATTTAGACTTTTTCGCTGATTTTGATGGAAGCTTTTAAGCTTGAAAGGAACTTTTGTGCACACAATGGAGTAAGTGTCGAGGTTGCAAGGACCCCAAAGGATCAGAGAAGGTTGGAGGAAAGAGATCCACTGGATTGTTATTGGGAAATAGACGGAGGTCTTCCGTCAAGATCAACCAGAGTGTGTGTAGCGTGCACAGGATATGATTACTCTTGTATACGATGTCGCGGCTTAACGTTTCATCTGACGGACGGCGGTCTTTCTAAGCCTAACGTTGTTCCCTTTCTCACCGACAGCAGTGTGGGAGGGTTAGTGGAGATAAATCTCAACACAGGCACAGTTTTGTCGAGCCTGGGGCGATACATACGGAGTCAACCCCCTCCCAAGTTAAGGAGTGACGCTCATCTTACATGTCTTAACTCTTTAAATACTGAACGAATATTTCTGAAATTTAAGATATAGATTATGACATAAGGGTAAGTAATATGTATTAAATAAATAGGTAAATAAATAAATAAAAATGACTGACCTGATTTAAATCTCTAATTTTCCTTCAGTCTCATTTCAATACAAAAGGGAAAAAAATTATTGAAATATGGCTTTCCATTATTTAAGCTGGGAATTCTCCATTTTTTTGGCTAGCTTCTGGGTAACAATATTTTATATTTAACGTACAAGCTTTTTTTTACTGCAATTAATAACATTTTAAAAATTAAATTAACCTAACTCTTTTTTATTCCATTTCGTCTGCTGTAACGGACCATCGCGTCAAACGATTCAAAACTGATATAAAAGAGTATTTAAGATTTCAGGTTTTCATTCTTTGAGCATAGTTCTGAGTTATAAATAAAAAACGCTGCCCAGGCAAGTAAAAGTTTGAAGTATGTTGATAAAGGTGTGCTTATTTTCCAGGCATTACAGGGAAAGTAACAATCGATAGTAATGGTGATAGAGAAGCAGACTACTCCATTTTGGACATGGATCCAGAAACTGGAAAATTCGAGGTAAGATTTCGTAAACTATTGCTAAACGATTAAGAAACAGCTTTAGAAATTCGATACACATTACGTTTAACGTAAAATATCTAAACAGCATATACCCAGTCTCCGATTAACATGATAAACATGTTCTTGAAAAAAATTGTCTCTGAAAAAATTGTCTCCGACTAACACTTTGAGGAAACTGCAGTCCGCCTCTTTCTTCTGCCTACATTTGAGGAATGACAACAAAACGTTTGTTTCCGTTGTTTGTCTAACGTTTGGGAGACTACCACAGCTCATTCGTATTGTATTCGAACACTTGGAGGAACATTTTAACATATTTGTTTTACGCCTCAACATTGTGTGTGTATATCAGGCGAAGAATATGAGATACGGAATCTTCTCTCTTTTCACAAGAAATTTTGCCGCACGCTGGCTGGGAACACTGACCTAGAAAACCAGTGGTGCCTAAGGAATTTGTTTGGATGGAGAAATCAAAAGAATATCAGTGCCAATTTCATGTATTTGTGATGTATGTCATCAGTAAATTGCAAACATTGTTGTTGTAAAAAACTACGAAAAAAAAACTACGAAATTCAAATATTTGAACTCTCTTTCTTTGTCATGCTCTGAATTCTTTGCGTTCTAACTTCTTATTTCGCAGCATGAAAAATCAAAACTTATAGATTTGAAGACAAGAAATTTAAGTCTTTTCGTGTAGAATGATACAAAAATCGATTTTTTTTTTCTTTTTGGTAATTTAACACAATGGAGAAAATCCAAAAGTAAATTCTAAAAGCATTTCCGTGTTTCTCCAAACAAGGACTTCACTAAGAAGTATTCCACTGAAAAGTCAGTTCTCTGACAAGCTATTTTCTAAAGCGCTTATAAAAATTTGATAAGACAACAATAAAAGTATTTAAGCTACCATAATTTAAAAAGCACGTATCATATTTAGAAGCAAAATTTCCAGTTGTGAAATTGACAAATTTTTTTACATATCAAAGTACTGCTTTTTTTATTGCCAAGGTAATTAAAATATTTTCTTCCCATTCCTTTCGACAGGTGGTAGCTAATTATATTGGTGTACAGAAGGAGGTAGTGCAGGAGCCATACAAGAAATTCCACTGGGCAGGAGGGCGAGAGACTCCTCCTCCAGACACCCCTAAGTGTGGATTCGACGGATCGAATTGTCCTGGTCTTGGTGAGCATTGATCACTTTCACATAGACTGTGTTTATGTATTCAATGGGTTTCTTCTATTGACTGAGAAAGCAATTTAAAGTATAATTATTTTTGTAAAAGATGAGAAACGAAAAGACTTAATGTCAACATTCATATCAGTTGAGCAACTTGTATGGCAACTTAGGAGACGGCGCAGTTGGTGTTTCGAAAGTTCTCACTTGTCGTAAGTTGAGTGATAGGTTACTCATAAATGATCTCTGAGAACTCTAGAAATGCCAATTGCGCAGTCTCCTCGATTGCCTTTCATGCGAAACTATTATAAATTACGCGATAAAAGTTTGGTTTTTTGTCGAACAGGGCTTTGTTGTACACAATGGACACGGCCAGTATCTTAATTAGAAAACAAAAGTCTGAATTTCTAATGAGTGTGTGTGAATTGGTGAAATCATTTAGCTATATGTCTTAAAATGTTTCGATAAAAAATTTCAAGAAATGATCGTAGTATATTGATTATTTGTTTTATGAGCCGCAAATTCGTTTGTAATAAGCCGCGGTATAGATTATAAAAAAATCTTTCTTAGAACACATTAAAAATAATTTTTTTTACATGTATTTTTTTCTCTTTCACGTCAAATCATAGAGTTTACAATTTTGCCTTATCTGCAATTTGACATATTTCAAGTCTTCCTCTTGAAAGACCAATTGATTAAACTTTGAATTAAATGAAAGTGGGAATATTTGTAATGTTCATATACCTACCTACTTTCTCTAAGGTTTATGAATTAATTAAAATTTTAATTGAATAAAATTTGAAACATTGCCAGTGTCTATACAACTACTTTCTCCTTGAAAGACCTATTTGTTTATTTTTCAGTAATTTTTGAAGTACAACTTTTCAAATGCAAGCAAAATATTTTGCACACTCTATCTATAATTTAGGTTTCTTTAACTCAAATTCATTTATGCTACAATGTTGAATCAGCTCGCACTTTCTTCTCTCCTTCAAATCAAACTTTCAGAATTTGATATTTCGAGTAGCAATTTTTACCCAGTACGAAAAGTGATCCCAAATCTTCTTTTCGACTGCAATTGCAACTATTATGTATTATTATTCCAAACATTCAGGAAAACGAAATTTTGCACAGCTCCTGTAAAATTATTTTTTGCTCTTTTTATTATAGATCATCAACAGACCATCGTAACAAGTGTACTCGCGGTAGTAGTCGTAATTCTGATGCTTGTATCTGCATTGCTTTACAGGTAAGTAAATTCACAACATCTCTCTCAACCATTAAAATAGCATTTAGTGTAATATTTTCCAAACTGTGTGTGTTAGTCTTGTCATCAATTAATTTGATCACATTATCACCATTTTGCTGTGTTTCAAATAAATAATATGTAATTTTTATATAATTTTAATTCATTTACAATTTTTACATAATTTATATATAATTTTTATTACAACCTACAACATGTAATAATGAACAATCTATAATATGCGATAGTGAAAATATGTTGCATCAAACAGCCTATACTATGTAATACTTAGTAAACAATCTACGGTATGTAATGGTAAACAACCTATAATGCATAAGAGTAAACAACCTATCATATATAATAGTAAACAACCTATAATGTATAATAAGGGAAATATGTAATAGGGAAAATATGTAATATCAATCAACCTATACTATGTAATAGTAGACAGTCTATAATATATAACAGTAATAAAATATGCAACAGTAAACAACGCATAATTTGTAATAGTGGGAATATACATTGAAAGCACAATTACATACCGCACCTATCCACAAACCTGTCCTACTCTGTCACAGTAATGCAGGCAGACGAAAATTCTTCCCTGCTATAAATGCATCAGATACCTACCTTCTGTATAGTATACCTGCGATTTTTATGATCGGTAAGTGCAGCAGCCTAAGCGAGCTCAACCATCAGCACTGTTGTACAAAAAAAATTCTTTTTTCTAAATAAGAGTTGTGTGATTCTTAAAAGGTATTTTAGTGCAGATTTCAGAACTGTGCTTAGATGTTTTCTATCAGGGATAGTTTCCGAGTTAGGCGATTTTTAATTTTATTCCTAGATTTACAATGAATAATTATAGGGAAAAAAGAGATTATTCTCAGCTTCCTTAGTATTAAAATGATTATAGACTCATACAGAAAATTTTACAGAATATTGTACAGAAATAAATTGAATACAGAATATTGTACAGAAATAAATTGAATACAGAATAATTAAATAACATAAATACCAACTCTAAATAATTTTTTTTTCTTTTATGTTAATCTGTGCTGTCTCTTTTGAGATTCCAACACAAATCAGCTAACATTGTAGACATCCACTTCCCTTCATATCGCTTTTCAATTGTCGAAATGTCTTTGTGAAACCTCTCACCGTGTTCATCGGAGACGTCACTGCAGCATTCCGGAAAGTAGTCCAGATGTGAATGCAGGAAGTGCACTTTCAAAGGCATGTTACATCCTAATCCCTATATGCATGTAGCATCTGGTTTACTACTTTTTTTATGCTCTTTAGACCGCTTTTTCCAAGAAAATTGTCTATAACTTTCTTAAAACATGCCCCATCAAGTTTTCTTTCTCTGTTAGAGATTCGTCAAATTTCACATCTTTCTTTAACTGTCTTATTTGAGGGCCAACAAACACGACCTCTTTTATCTTTGCTTCTGAAAGGGGGAATTTTGTTGTTAAGTAGCCAAATCCTCTACCATATTTATCCACTGCCTTGACAAATTGCTTCATAAGTCCCAGTTTTATATGAAGGGGAGAAAGGATCACTTCCTTCCACGCTATAAGTCTCTGCTTCTGTAAATTTTTTATTCCCACTTTCCAATTACGTATTGGCCAAGTTTTCTTCAAGTAATGGGATACTCTGTCACGACTGTCCCATTCGCAAAGGAAATGGAGAAATTTTGTGTTCCCTTGTTGCATTTCCAATATCATGGCAATGATTTTTAAATCCCCACATATTTTCCAATTGAAATTCGTATATTTAATGGATTTGAGCATTATATCTAGAATCTCATATGATTCTTTTTGTCATATTAGCATAGGCAACTGTAACAGAAGGAATTAAATTACCATTACGTAGTAAAACTGTCTTCAAGCTAGTTTTGGATACATCTATAAAGAGCCTCCAATTTTGTGGGTCATAAATAAAGCCTAAAGCTGGTATCAAACCGGCAATATCATTACAGAAAGTCAGTCGGCCATCATGTGAGAAGAATGCAACAAAATTCCGTTCTCTATTTCTATATAAAGTTATACTTGTACTAGGTTGGAGAAGATTCCATTCTTGCAACCTAGAGCCCAGCAGTTCAGCATTTTGTTTACTTAGCCCTAGATCACGAACCAAATCGTTCAGATCTGCCTGCGTTGAAATATGTGGAGTTGAATCCATGGTAGCCTCGTAAGAAGGATCACTTCTTTGTGGAGGTGATTCACGTGCCTCACTCTCTTCACCAGTACTTTCTTCATCTTCTGTTTCCTGACTTGGAGTTAGTGGAACTGGCAAAGTTTTAGAATGTGGTACTGGTCGTATTGCAGAAGATAAGTTGGGATAATCGATATGTCTCTTCGATTTTCTGCTGGTAAAGCCCTGGATATTAGTCATACAGAAGTAGCAATCTGGGAATGCTCTTTTGGTTCCCTCCATATCATGGGGACAGCAAATAACATGGCGCTACCTTTACCCTTCCGCCAGTTTATTAATTTCACATAGAAAGTTGCACAACATATGTGAGGGGGCCCACTGCACATCCTGATCTCCTATTTTACATCCAAAGTAATGTTTGTATGCTCTCTTTATTATAGGTGACATTTGTTTCTTGTGTCTAAAATTACATCAAAACTGGAAAACCTGCAGCCATTGGGAAAAATGTGGCCATAACTGGACTGTTGATGTTCGAGATGAGTGCTGGCTTTCCCTTATCTTAACATTGGAATGGAAAGCAACATTGCATATGATAACATTGGCATTCAACGACGGGAAAGCTATGAAAGGTTATGCAATGGCCATTTGGTATACGATGACATGATTGGGTTGTGGCAGCTGTTGGCCAGATCGAGTATCCTTGTTAATAACACATCACAGGAGCTATGAGTATGAGGCTGCAGTGGAGCACAGCAACATTGCCAATGGACCATGGAAGACTGGAAATGGGTAGCTTGGTCCAATGGATTGAGGCCCAACTACAACACGCCAATGGGAGGTTGCATGTATGGCGTAGACCACATGAGGCCATGTATCTCAACTCTCAAGTCAGGGTGTTATAGGCCAAGTGGAGGCAGTGTAATGTTCTGGGGCATGTTTACGTGGACCATCTTGGAGGGGGGGGGGGGGCTAAGTCGGTAGCGCGCCAGGCTCATAATCTGTAATTGGGTCATAATCTGTAGCTGGGTCAGCGTTGAGACTTATCTTCCCAAAACTCCCCGCCCATGATCAGTAGGAGACACTGATGGGCTTGGAAGGGCTGCCGTCCATCGGATGGGACGTTAAGCCTTGGCCTCGCTGCGGGAGAGCCATATCCTGTACATGTTAAAGAACACACTGGATGGCCTTGACGGGAGGCTACCATCTGTCTCCCAACAGCCATTCCAGTGGGTCCCCTCCCACAACCTTCTCTGAGCCTTCGGGGTCCTTGTGACCTGTTGTGCAAAAAGGTGCCGCTCAGAGCCAACCGCTCAGAAACAACCAGTTAACCATCTTGGGGCTCCTTGTATCTCAAGGCTATGTTAACGCTCTTGTCGAAAACATACACTCATTCATGGCTATCGATTTCCCACAGTGTAATACCTTATTTCAACAAGATACATCTCTCCCGTTTGGCAAAGGATTGCTTAGAGGAGCATTCCAGTGACTTCACAACCCTCGAATGGCTCTCTCACTTTCAGGTTTGAATCCCATTGAACATCTGTGCGACGAAGTGAAGCGATGCATTGGAGCCCGAAACCCACCACCAGCAGCTCTCGGTGGGGGGTTTCGGTTCCACAATGCCATCCGAACGTTTTAACACTTGGTAAGACAACACCATGACATGTTGCTGCTTTTGTGAGGGCGAAAGGTAGATCCACACGTTATTTGGTGGTGGTGTAATAAATTGTCGTTTCAGTGCATAATTATAAACAATTTATAATAAGTAATCGTAAACAAATTACAATATGAAATATTCGAAAATGTTTAGCCGTATGCACTTGTGCGTGAATGCTTTACGTACGATGTATCAGAGAATTTTCCCCCCTCTAACCAACTCGAATTTGAAAATCTGAGACCGAACTCTGCTGAACTTCACAGACATGTTATTTCCTTCAATATAAAAAATGCATATACGTGTTTTTCAGAAGATTTATTAAATTAAAATTCCATTGTTTAATTGAAATTAAAAAAAACTAATATTAGCAATTTTTTGTTCATTTTTGAAAATTTTTCCCCTGTTTTCTTGCATTTTCTGTTCAACGTAATTTCTCACGTCGCTCGACATAGTACGAAGCTACCAGCGGTGAAGTGCTGCCATCTATTGGCAAACATTATTTTAATTAGTTAAACAAAAAACTTTCGTTTCGAATTTTTATGTTATGATATTTTATGAGTATAATGTTTTTCATAATACCACAAGAGCAGGGGTATAATTTCCTATGAACGCTATCTTGGACACCCACAGAAGTTGTTTTTTATGATTATAAATAATTACAGCAAAATTATTAATATAGCAATATTTTTTTTTGAAAAAGCGAAATCGATTTTGCTAATTTATCAAATTTCTGAAGACCAGAAGAGATAAAATATAATTTAGCTCCTTTTTTATGAAAAGTTTTTTTATTTCTTTTTAAGGAGAAAGGTATTCCCCTACACAAAGGATGGAGATAACCTAGAAGCTCTATCATGCTTGTCCTTTATTTCTCAACACAGAAACACATATACGAACAAATGCCATTAAGGGATTCGGACCCATCTGCACTATCACCCCGAGTAAAAGCGATATCACTTCGCCATAAAGTGAGCTTGCTTTTGGCTTCAGATTGGATTGGTCTGTTTTATTTCTTAGAGTCACTTTTTTTGCACACACACTGGGCTAAATCGCCAGGTCACAAGGACCCCACGGGCTCAGAGAAGGTTGTGGGGAGGGGACCCACTGGACAACTGTTATAAGATAGATGGTAGTCTTCCTTCAAGGCTATTGCGTCTTAACTTGGGTTGGTTTGTTTTACCTGTAAGTGGCACTCTTTTTACTGGGCTAAATCGCCAGGTTACAAGGACCCCACGGGCTCAGAGAAGGTTGTGGGGAGGGAACCCACTGGACAGCTGCTAAGAGATAGATAGTAGTCTCTCATCAAGGCCATTCAGCATGTTCATTAACCTGCACAGGGTATGGCTATCCTCTACACGGCTCCACGGCTTAACGTCCCATCCAACGAAGATGGCCATTTCTAGCCCAACGATTTGTCCTCAGAACCCACTAGTCCCAAATGTTGTAATGCATCTCTGAAAAAAAGTATAAAATTTCGAAAATGAATAAACAATTACATAATTTTGCTTCCCATAGCAAGCTGAACGAGTCTGAACTCATACCTTCTAAATGGAGATAAATATTTTACAACTGAGTATAAAACCTTTAGATCAGGTGTGTCCAACCTTTTGACTTCCCTGGGCCACATTGGGTGAAGATTTGACTTCTCTGGGCCACTTGAAGTGAAGATGAATTGTTTTGGGCCGCGCATAAAATATATAATATAGTTAATGTATATGAATAATAAAACTTCATTTATTTTCTTATGTTTTTTTATTATAAAATTAAAAAAAAGGGCAACTTAAAACTAGTTGGATATCAAAAACTCGCTGAAAATCACATAAAGATGTTGAAAGCTTATGTCGTAAAAACGTAATCTTTACGATTTTGAGGGCCGCATTACTAGCTGTCCAGGCTCGCATGCGACCCGCGGTTTGGACATGCCTGCTTTAGATAAATACTGCCTAGGGTAGATTAAAAGCCTTATTAGGATGTAGATTATTAAATTCTGAAGGCAAATAAAGACTTTGAGGGTGCTGAAAAAGCATTTTAAGATAAGACTTATTATCTATACAGAGGGGCACATTTCAACATTTGGTATTTTAATTTCAACATTGATACTGATCTAAGGGACCTGGGTTCGAGCCCCGGAATTAGGCATGGATGTGTGTGTCGTTTTTCTGCTGAGGTCCTGCCATCCTCTCAGATCTCCTACTGTGGCATATAAACTGACAGGCTCCTGTCAGACCTCTGTGGCAAGCAGCTGCTTGAGGGGGTATTTATTTTTTTTTTATTTGTGTACTTTAATGTAAACGAATGAAGCGAATACATGTATGCTTGACCCCAAAGAAAGGTTTCATCATAACCAGAGGACTTCAACATAACCCAGCACTCGAGGGACAAATCGAGGCTCAACAATTTTTATTACTGAAATAAAAACAAAATAAATAGATATATTTTTTTACTTTTCACTTATCAAAAGACATTAGCGAATCAGAGAGATAATTACACTTGCATTTCTCTTGAATTCACTTGTAAAACGCTGGTTGTTATGCTCTACCAAAATATTCTAGAATTCCCTTGTTACGTGAATGGAAATGTAACTTCGAAGTTCTATAACTTCTAAAATACGCATTTAATGGAAGAATGTGACTGAAGATAAATATCATAGTAAAATCTATTTAAATCACGAGTTTAAACAATATTTGTTCAATATTTAATGATTTTAACTAGAATATGTAGCAGTTAAATAAACAGTTTTTATAAAAAAGCATTCATAATCGTCTATTGTTGAAATATTCATTACGTCAATTTCTAAAATGTGTTTTCGTTGCATTTGAAACAATACTTATTATTTTAATTTTAATTTGAGGTGAATTCTTATGACACGTTACTGTTGTGAAATATTCCAGCTTCTATAATTCTTTACATCCTGAATCGTTGAAAAATCGATATTTAAATAGATGTGATTATGATGTTTAATTTATCTTTTTATCTCCTGTCGTATTTTTCCATTAAATGCATATTTTAGAAGTTATAAACTTCGAGGTTAGATTAATATTGACATGGATATCCTCTAATATTTTGGTAGGCTAGTGTATTAGGATAATCAGTTTTAATTGCAATTTCTTTTCCAACAAAGCAAGGGTTCAATAATTCCAGCCAGAGTTGTAACAAGGTTCAAGGTGTTGTAAGATCGTGGTGAAATTAGCCTCCAATGAGGGGCTCCCTACACCAGTCACAACAGGAGGACGAGATAGCAGAGGTACAAGAGACTATCTTTCAGCTATCACGCATAGATAAAAAATTAAACAAAACACGAAAAAGGAAGAGAGACATTAGACCTTGCAGAAAAGGCCATGTTCTGAAAGTAGCCAGTCAGAGTTGTAACACCACCTCTGCCTGTTAATGTGGGGCGAAGGTGGCTCAGTCGGTAGCGCGCCAGGCTCGTAATCTGTAGTTCCCAGGTTCGAGTCCCAGTTGGGTCAGCGTTGAGATTTATCTCCGCAAAATTTCCCCGCTCTGCCCACGTCAGTAGGGGACACCGATGGGCTTGAAAAGGCCGCCGTCCGTCGGATGGGACGTTAAGCCGTGGCCCCGCGTGCGGGAGAGCCCATACCCTGTGCACGTTAAAGAATACGCTAGATGACCTTGACGGGAGGCTGCCATCTGTCTCTCAACAGCTGTTCCAGTGGGTCCCCTCCCCCAACCTTCTCTGAGCCTTCGGGGTCCTTGTGGCCTGGCTATTTAGCCCATGGTGTGCAAAACAGTGCCGCTCAGAGGTAAAACAATCCAATCCTGTTAATGTGCCATCTGGTGGAAGAATCTAACAACTATACTTCATATAATGTCGTTATGATCGATTTTTCTATAATTATCACATATCTTAAAAACAACTGAAATGGGATCCCTAAGAAATCTGTGTACCCAGTCGGAGCGCCCATTGCACCTGTTCGAAGTGACCCTTGTTTGCACAGGAAGGAAAAACAAATGAGGACCTAGAAAAAGACAGAAGGATTAATTTCCTATCAATGGCCGAGTGGTTAGTGCGCTTCGCTATTGATCTAAAGGACTTAGGTTAGAGCTCCGGGAAGGCATGGATGTTCGTGTTGTTTTTCTGCTGAGGTCCCGCCATCCTCTCAGACCTTCTACTATGGCGTATTAACTGAAAGGCTCATGTCAGACCTCTGTGCCAAGCAGCTGCTTGAGGAGATACTTATTGTTTTTTATTGTATCAAAGTTAGGACAACTTCGATGTTTAATCCTAAATCTTTCGTTCAGGTGAAGCATATATTATTTTAATTTATTTTTGTTTACATTAAAGTACAATAATCTAAGTAAGCTTTTGACCCTTTCAGCGAAGATTCAAGATCCATAGATAGGAAACAACTGATCTAGGCCAATGAAATTTTTTCCCATAAGAAGCTATGAGGGAAAACAAATATTATCATTATAATTATTTTTTTTTGTGTGTGTGTTCTGTAGTTCACTTAGTTTCCGTCGAAAATAATTTTTCTTCGCATTTTCCTCGATATCATTTATCAAATCGGTATTCAAGGGTTGAATAAAATTTTTATATTTATTATAAGAAACTATTTTTCATTAAAGTTTATTTTGAATAAATTTCCTAACCTAATTAAAACATTGTTTGGATTTCATCATAACACATGCTACAGGATCCTATTTCATAATCAACAATATTTCCTCAATAATTAACAAGGTTTAGTCATCTTACCTTCATGAAAAAGAAGTATAATGTGATATCATCTACAACTAAATCACTAATTAGTTTGCATCAAAAGCTGTCGACTCGTTTCATCAAAATATTAAAAATTCCTACAACTAATTAAAAACTCTGATGTATCTAGCGAAAAACAATTTAAATGCAATTAATTGCAAACCGTTTTGAATTGCCGTATCTGTAGTCACTTGTGAATCTGAATTTCTAATCCTCCGTTTCCATTAACAAAAATTCAAAAAATGAAAAAAAAAATCTTCTTACACACGATTAAGAACTGTTACATTTGCAAAACTTTGAATAGTGTCGTTCTATCGCTATCTCGTATATTATCACCCCCCATCTTTTTGCTCCTCCAACCTCCGAGATTTTATCACATGAATGCGCCACTGTTCTACATTAAACAAAACATCAACGAGCCAAAGCCTCCTTTACATCTCAAAACAACATTAGTTATTTTTCCGAAAGCATTTTAATATTTGATAGCGTAGGCAGCCTCTTCCTTCATATCCGTAATGCTCTTTGGATTTCGCAATTTCGCCTCCAGGCAAAGAAAGCAAAGGAAGTTTGGCGTTCATTTCTAATCGATGCACGACATTGTTTACGTAACAGAGCTCCAGAAGCAAATTTAAATGCTTCATTTTCAGCAAACAATATGAGCTTAATCGTCAATGTGATCACTTTATAAGTGAGGCTCCGTTTTGAGAACAAAAGAGAACGCAATTTATCACGTTTTTAAATTTATTCTGAACTAAACACATTAAGGAAAGAATTGCGAAATACCTAACAAGTTAAATGCAACGTATCTCCAAACTTGACTGGTAGTTTCGTTTGTCAAAACTTCCTATTGTTCTGCCACCAGCTACTCTTTGTTTACATTTATACTTGAAAAGGATAATGCCAATGTTCCTAAGCGTTTCAACAAATTTTAATTCAGTGATGGTTAATTTCCAAAATATGTTTAGTATGGAAACATTAGAGAGAAGTCAGATCAAACTGGTATAGATCTAGAATTTGTGATATTTGTTCTTCAGTTAGCAAGAGGAAGAACAATTGTTTTGCATTTTTTTAAATTGTGAAATCTATTTTCTGTCGCCAAAGTTTTCACATATACTGAATTCTCATTGAATTATGACCACTTCTCTCCATGTTATATAAGTGGAAGCTAACTTCTAAGTTCTATAATTTCTAAACTAAGCGTTTTACGAGGAAATGTAACGGAAGATAAAAGATCTCTATCAAATCTTTCTAAATCTCGATTTTCAACAATATTTCCTTAGTGTTTAGAGAGTTATGGAAATTTGAATGTTTAACAACAGCATTGCTTAAATTTAGAATTTAACGCAGAAGTTAATTATAATTTGAATAAGAGGTGTCATTTCACACCATTTAATGTAGCAGATGTATATTTGAAAAGTTAAATGTAAATAATATTTCGATATTTTACAATTTTCCTAAGACTTGCATTGCTGCTGTTAACTTTTTTAGCTACAAAACGAATATTATTGAAAATCGAGATTTAGATAGATTTGACTGAGATATTTAATTTCTCTTCTGTTGCATTTTCTCATAAAACGCTTAGTTTAGAAGTTATAGAGTTACGTACTTAGCTTCCACTTATATAACATGGAGGGAGGTGGTCATGATTTAGTGAGCACTGAGTGTAGGTATCAGAGTTATCCCTGATTTTCCTTAATAGATTTCAACTGTAGTCTTAGTTTTTCGTTTTGGCTAGTCATTTTATCACACGAATGCACAACTGTCTACATGTCTACTAAAATGAAATTTAATCAATCGCCCTTTGGGCAGAAGATTTATTGGATCGCTATATGCACAGGCGAAGGTTTAATCTGTCGCTATTTCCAAAAAACAAGGTTTTATTGGGTCGATATTGCACAGACGGAGGCTTTATTGGGTCCACATTGCACATACATCGATATTCTTTATTGGACTGATATTGCACAGAATCATGAACTCTCAGATTTGGAAAGAGGAAAAAGATCCAATGAACATTTGTTATAAGAACAATGAACTCTCAGAGCTGGAAAGGCGAAAAGGGATCCACTGAACAACTATCATAAGAATACCGAACTCTCAGAGTTGGAAAGGGAAAAACGTAACCACTGGAAAACTATCCTAGGAATCACAACTCTCCGAATTGGATAGGGGAAAAAGTATCCATTGGACAATTTTCAGAATAATCCCAAACTTTCAAAGTTGGAAAACGGAAAAATGATCCACTGTACAACTATTATAAGAATTCCGAACTCTCAGAGTTCGAAAGGAGAAAAGTGTCCACTGGACAATTATCATAAGAATATTGAACTCTCAGAGTTGGAAATGGAAAAACGTAACCACTGGAAAACTATCCGAGGAATCACAAACTCTCAGAATTGGAAAGGGGAAAAAGTATCCATTGGACAATTTTCAGAATAATCCCGAACTTTCAAAGTTGGAAAACAAAAAAAGATCCACTGTACAGCTATCATAATAATTCCGAACTCTCAGAGTTCGAAAGGAAAAAATGCCCACTGGACAATTATCATAAGAATACCGAACTCTCAGAGTTGGAAATAGAAAAACGTAACCACTGGAAAACTATACTAGGAATCACAAACTCTCAGAATTGGATAGGGGAAAAAGTATCCATCTGGCAATTATCATAATAAACCCGAGCTGTCAAAGTTGGAAAAGGGACAAATGATCCACTAGACAATTATCATAAGAATTCCGAACTCTCAGAATTCGAAAGGGGGAAAAGTGTCCACTTTACAGCTATCATAAGAATACCGAACTCTCAGAGTTAGAAAGGGGAAAATGATCCACAGGACAACTATTATAAGAATCTAGAACTCTCAGAGTTTGAAAAGAGAACGAGGATCCACTGGACAACTATCACAAGAATCTCGAATTCTCAGAGTTGGAAAGGGGGAAAAAGTTCCATTGGACAGCTATTATAAAAATCTCGAACTTTCACAGTTGGAAAAGGGGAAAGGATCCACTGGACAACCGTTATAAGAATCCAGAATTCTCATAGATGTAAAGGGAAAAGGATCCCCTCTATTATAGAATCCGAACTCTCAGAATTGGAAAGGGGAAAATGGGTTGTTGGATTGTTTTGCCTCTGAGCGGCACTTTTTTGCACACCATGGGCTAAATGGCCAGGTCACATGGACCCCGAAGGCTCAGAGAAGTTTGGGGGAGGGGACTCACTGGAACAGCTGTTGGGAGACAGATGGTAGCCTCCCGTCAAGGCCATCCAGCGTGTTCTTTAACGTGTACAGGGTATGGCTCTCCCGTACACGGGGCCACGGCTTAACGTCCCATCCGACGGACGGCGGCCTTTCCAAGCCCATCGGTGTCCCCTACTGACCGTGGGCAGGGCGGGGAATTTTTCGGAGATAAATCTCAACTCTGACCCTGCTGGGACTCGAACCTGGGAGCTACAGATTATGAGCCTGGCGCGCTACCGACTGAGCCACCCCCGCCCCTAGGGGAAACTGAACCATTGGACAACTATCATAACGATCCCAAACTCTCCAGTTGGAAAAGGGAAAAAGATCTACTAGACAACTATCATAAGAATACCGAACTCTCAAAGTTGGGAAGGGAAAAAAAGATCCACTGGACAACTATCATAAGAATACCAAACTCTCAGAGTTTGAAAGGGGAAAACAGTTTTACTCGACAGTTATTATAAGAATCTCGAACTTTCAGAGTTGGAAAGAGGAAAATGATCCACTGGACAACTATTATAAGAATCCCGAACTCTAAGAGTTGAAAAGGGGAAAGAGAATCCACTGAACAAATGTTAATAGACCGATGGAAGCTTTTCATATGAACTATTCAGCGTGTTCTTTAACGTGTACTGAGCATGGTTATCATGTACAAAGGGTCACGGCTTCCCATCTGACGGTCCAAGCTCACCGGTGTCCGTTTCTCACGTCAAATAGGATATTAGAGGGAAAGAAATAACAACGCGGACACAGTAGGGGTTCGACTTGGGAACATCAGGTGGCGTGCACCTGTGTGAGCCAACCTCTTTCCGACACGACGAGAACTTGCTTTGTAGAGGTCATTATATCTTAGAAGCTAAAAATAGACAAAATCTCAAGCAATGCTTTCTCCGAGACCATTTGTTCCTCAGCCAATCACACTAGCATCCCAATAACGGAGACAATAAGTCTTCGGGCGTTGATGATTTGAAGCATTTGGAAATTGATCTCAGGGGAAGGAAACAGATGCGGTTATCATTCCCCTCCCCCTGCAGTGTGATGTCATCAGCCTGGCCAGCGCGTGAGGAGACTTGAAGACACGCAGTCGCAGCACTTGGCACGAAACGGATTGAATGTCCAACTGTTGCCATGGGGATGAGGAAGACGCTGAAAGCTGCAACTCACCATCTCTGCATTTATGATGCTCATCATCGTTGAATTGTTTCATTGAAAGGCCTTTTCTAACTGCGATTAAATTAAATCAGATTTACGTCGACTTGTGTAAATTCGCTTGGATGAACTGAATTCAAAGTGTTTATTGAAGGGCACATTATTTGAAACAACTGGCGAAACCTTGCTCTGATATTTAGTATCTTGAATTTCAAGATAGGTATTATTCACCACCATAGATATCCAGAGCCTTACGTCCTTCAGTTATTCGCGAGGCCTAGTACGGAGAGTATTGCAGTAATTAAAGTCATCTCCTTATTCTAATAAAATGAATTTCAAACCTGTAAGATCCTATTTCAATTTGCCTCAAAATACAGATGCTTATGAATAACGCTAATCGGTTTTAACTCTATAAGATTGATCTAAATATATAGAGCTTCTTTACCCACGCTTTTATCGTTCAATGAAGAATTTAAATATTTTATCACGCAGCTCTGTACATTCTAGAAATTCTACAAATATTCCTTCGCGAATGGTTGAGCTCGAGAATAAAACGATTAAGATTAAATGAAGATCTCCTTCAGGTGCTCAATAATGTCCCAAACAACCAATCAAACGACTGTCTGTGTTTTACAGTGAATAGTCGTAATGGCACAAAACATTATAGACGAAAAAATAATTTGTATGTTACCTATAAGCAAATTATTTTTCCTATGTGACATTTTCGGGTATTGGTTCCTTTGTTAGCAAGTCAGTCTCTTAATCTGATATTCCCTAGTTCGATTCCCGACTGTGACTTCGGTGAGAAATTCTTCGCTGACTCTCACTGCGTCCTCGTTGAGAAAAAGGTTAAACGAGAGGTTTGGGAAGGCCGCTATCCTCCGAATGGAACGTTAAGTCGTGTCACCGTGAGGAGAATGCCATACCCTGTGCATGTTAAAGAACACTCTGGATGGCCTTTTCAGGAGGATAGCATCCGTCTCCTAACAGCTGTCCAGTGGATCCTCTTCCCCAACCTTCTCTGAGCCCTCAAGGTACCCTATGATCTACATGGCCTTGGAGGGAGGTTACCGTCTGTCTCCTAAGAGCTGTCCAGTGGGTCCCCTTCCCCCAGTGGACAGTGGTCCAGTGGTCCAGTGGGTCCCTTCCCTGAGCCCTTGGGGTCCTTATGACCTGATCATTTAGCTCACCAAAAGGATTGATCGGAAATGGAACAACTCTGCTAATTGTATTTTATTGCGAAAGAAAAGAATTTATTTCTTTTGTTTTTAAATAATAAATAAATACCCCCTCAAGGAGCTGCTGACACAGAGGTGTGACACGAGCTTGTTAGTTTATACGCTATAGTAGAGGGTGTGTGAGGATGGCAGGACCTCATCAGAAAAACGATACAAACATCCATTCCTTACCTAAGGATCGAACCCAGGTCTCTTAGATCAATAGCCAAGCGCGCCAACCACTCGGCCACAGGATGGTTCGTTCTAGACGCTCTGGTATAAAAAAATACAATCTAATCTTTTCACTTTGTCGTCTGTCTCTCTATTTTGTAAATATTCAAACGTTTTATTTTTAAATATAAATTTGTTTTTTTTTTGTTTTGATAGATGTTGATGAAATATTAGGATTCCTATTTTCCCTAATGTACCAAAAGTTTAAATTGCGCCGTCTAACGGTGGAAATATTTTAAAATTACAAAACGTTAAATGAATATTACAAAACGTTGTATTGATGAATGGGTATGAGACATTCATGCATGAAAGATGTATTCATGCATCGGCACTAATGAAATATTCACGTTTTTCAAACTCGACAAAAGTTTTTAATTTATGCTAGAAATCTGAAATTTCTCTGGTAAAGTGTGTCAGTGTATAATCCCAATTTATACTAACAGTAACGGATTGCTCTCTTTTTCTCACAAGCGGTGGGAAAATGCAAATTTTTCATTCAACAGTATAAATAAGAATTTTTTTATTTTTAAAGTACTAATAAAACAATACTTCATTTTCCCAATCATATATAAATTAGAATTATTAAAGGCTGCAGAAGGTTGTACAGTCGCTCAAAAAATATCCGAACACTATGGTTGATTACAGAATTCAGAAAAAATATCTGGCAACATTTTTTTTTAGAAATTAGTGATCTGGCAACCTTCACGTACACGAAGGTTGCCAGATCACTAATTTCTAAAAAAATCGTTGCCAGATATTTTTTCTGAATTCTGTAATCAACCATAGTGTTCGGATATTTTTTTGAGCGACTGTAAATAATAAAGTTCATTCTCTTTGAAAACGGGATTCTTATATTTTCTAGAGACCATATGTGTCCTACATAGTTTAATGTTTCGAATTTTCCATGTGACAAATTTCTTTCTCTATCGTGATTGGTTTTCAGGAGAGCTATTCAGGTAGCCCTCTACTAGACCAATATTTCTCGATCAGTGAGAATTGTTTTCAGGAGAGCTATTCAGGTACACCTCTACTAGACCAATATTTCTCGATCAATGAGCATTGTTTTCAAGAGAGCTATTCAGGTACACCTCTACTAGACCAATATTTCTCGATCAGTGAGAATTGTTTACAGGAGAGCTATTCAGGTACACCTCTACTAGGCCAATATTTCTCGATCAATGAGCATTGTTTTCAGGAGAGCTATTCAGGTAGCCCTCTGTTAGACCAATATTTCTCGATCAGTGAGAATGGTTTTCAGGAGAGCTATTCAGGTAGCCCTCTACTAGACCAATATTTCTCGATAAGTGAGAATGGTTTTCAGGAGAGCTATTCAGGTAGCCCTCTACTAGACCAATATTTCTCGATAAGTGAGAATGGTTTTCAGGAGAGCTATTCAGGTAGCCCTCTTCTAGACCAATATTTCTCGATCAGTGATAATGGTTTTCAGGAGAGCTATTCAGGTAGCCCTCTTCTAGACCAATATTTCTCGATCAGTGATAATGGTTTTCAGGAGAGCTATTCAGGTAGCCTTCTACTAGAACAATATTTCTCGATCAGTGAGCTGCGAGACAAATGTAAATAAATAAAAATTTATATGATAAAATTTAGGTCGGCGAATCTGAATATCCGAGTGGAGGATGAATGAAATTTTTTCTCACACACCTACTGTTCACAAATATTTGCTGATTGTAACCGTAATTCAATATGGAGTTACAGTTTTCTAACGGAACAAACAAATTGTTGGGAGAGTGTGTCGCATTGACATGCTAAAAGGAAGTGTTTCAACTCGAAAAGTTACATTTCGTGTTTCACCAGTTGAAACACTTAGTAAAGACAAATGCTCTGCTAAGAATACTTAGTTAAGCACCTGGTTATGAAACTTCATCAAAGCAGTGCTCTAAGCTAGTGTTTCTCAATTGTGCGTAGCGGCACCCGCAAGGTTGGGTTGGGTTGTTTTACCTCTGAGCGGCACTTTTTCGCACACCATGGGCTAAATGGCCAGGTCACATGGACCCCGAAGGCTCAGAAAAGGTTGGGTGAAGGGACCCACTGGAACAGTTGTTGAGAGACAGATGGTAGCCTCCCGTCAAGACCATCCAGCGTGTTCTTTAACGTGCACAGGGTATGGCTCTCCCTCACACGGAGCCACGGCTTAACGTCCTATCCGACGGACGGCGGCCTTTCCAAGTCCATCGGTGTCCCCTACTGACCGTAGGCAGGGCGGGGAATAGCACCCGCAAGAGATTGTAATGTGCTTTATGACCCGCGGGAGATTGTGATGGCTGCAGCTCCCAGATATATTTGCATATAACTATAAATTATTATATAAAATTAAATTTTCACGTGATTATAAATTCTACTTTTCTTATTTATTATTTATATCTAAAATTAACTTCCACGTAATTGTACATTATGATCTTAAATGTAATTTGCATATAATTATAATTGTGATCTAAATTTAATTTGCATTTAATTATAAATTTTAATATAAAATTAATTTTCATATAACTACAATTTTTTTATTTTTAAACAATTATTTTTTACTAAAATCTTAATTTTTTCTGATTTTTTTAAATTTCTATGATGACGAAATTATCTGTTAATGTATATCGGCAGCAAACAAACGAGGTTCTATATCTTTTGTGTGCATTTTTCAGACATTACCGAAAAGAAGCTCAGCTGGATTCGATGTCGTGGAAAATCAAAGGAGAGGAGATCATGTTGGCAGATCGCAACAATAAGAAGAGACCTGGGTCGAGGATGAGCCTCACTAGGCAAAGCATTCCGGTAATGACAATTAGATTTTTTTATATCGCATATTTGCCTTCATTAATATTAAATTAGAGATTCACGAATTAACGTGTAACGCAAGTTCGTCCTACCAGTGGCTCATAAAACTAATAACCAGTATACTGAACCTGACTCAATTTTTCCAATTTTTTTATCATAGATTTTTACGTGCTTAACAAACAATTTTGCCAATTCATAATATTAATTAAAAAAAATTTTTTAATCAAAATATTTACTTTATTCCTTAAAATTATGTTTTTTTAGCTTGTAATCATTAAAAATATATGACTTTTTTAAACAGAGAATTTTCCTGCGGTTCTTTAAACATATAGCCATCCATCATCCTCATCCTCAAGCAGCCATGGGCTATGGAAGTCCAATCAGATCGCGCAATTTAGTTCTCCAAGCATATCTGCTGCATCTTGCCAATGCACACCAATTGTAACAAGGTCCTGTTTGACATTGTCTGCCCACCGCATCCTAGGTCTCCACCTCTTTCTGAGGCGTATAGGCACATTGTTCATAACCTTATTCGCTAATCTATAATTATCCATACGGGCAACATGGTCAAATCAACGGAGTCTCTCTCTGCACAATATGCTGCTCAGAAGATTATTAATCTTCATCGGGTTTACCACTTCTTATTCTCAATGAGCAAAAAACAACCATGAAATGGAATGTTTAACCGTCCCAAAGTGTTGAAAAATGCAATTGAGACAAGAGGTCAAAAGTCAACATTTTGGGAAACGTATCAATGATGTCATGTTAAAGCCAAATTTCAAGTGCATCGGGAACCGATTAATTTTAATAAGTATTTTTAAACGAAACCTTATTTCTTTTGCTCTTTAAGTTTAGGAAAGAATACGATTTGAAAACTGTGGAGTTAAAACATTTTTTTCGTCTAAAAATTTTTTTTATGATTATCTTTAACATCATTTTGTTACATTTGTGCAAACGTTCTTGAAGATTCTGAAGACATTTTTTATACTTTACGCAATAATATAAAGAAACGTTTTTAGATCTGAATTATTTAGTCATCTTTTTAAAATCTAGCAAATAAAATAACTTTCATGAAAAGAGAAAAAAGGACTCTACAGTGTCTAAGACGAATTTATATCACACTACTTTTCACAATGTAACATATAAAATCTGCAAAACATTAAGTGATGTTGGCTCTACTCTGAGAGCGAAAAAGATCCATAACTAGCCGGTCCCTAGTTTCATTCTCTGAGCCCTCGGGGTCCTTGTAATCTGACCACTTAGCCCATGGTGTGCGAAAAAGTACCGCTCAGTGGTAAAACAATCCAAATCCCTAGTTTCGTCAAGAGTAAAACAAGATCGGAATTTCTCAACTTATTAAATGAACCCTTTTTTTGACAACAACAAAAAGTTACCAATGAGTTGAATTTTTAAATAAATTTGTAAAAATCTTTTTTTTGAGAATTATTGATTTAATACCCAAAGAGTTATTGGAGTAAAACAAAAGGAGACTTCCATGAAACATTCCAATGAAATCTTCCAAAAAACATTAGAGACTTCCCATGTTATGTGAATGGGAATATAACTTCGAAAGTCTATAAATTCTAAAATATGCATTTAATGGAAAGATGTGATTAAAGATAAATTAAAGACCATGATGAAATCTTTTTAAAATTTTGTTTTTTCAACAATATTCGTTCATTATTTAAAGAGTTATGGAAGCTGAAATGTTAAACAATTGTCATGTTTCATAAAAATCATTCATAATTGTCCAATATTAAAATAATTGCTACACAAACTTCTAAAGAAGGTATTTAAAAAATACTTTTGTGAAAAAATTTATTGCTGACTGTGCGGGATTCGAACCCGCGACTCCCCAGATACATGCCAGAACGCTCTACAGCTAAACCAACTATCAGCTGACAATTTGTTTCCGTAATGTGACCTGTATATCTTTTTCGCTCAATGTGGCGGACCTTGCTTCATCTATAATTAGAAAAGACAATTTATTTTCAGTTGTTGCTAATGAATCAGATGTTAATGTGGAAGACACTCACGCTTAAGAATTATTAATGAAAAAATCAATACATAGTAAATACACAGATTACCTTGATTGATTGATTTGCGACATATAGGAGAGAGAAGTATCCTAGAAGCTACTCCTAGCTTAATACAGGCCTTCTCATACAAGGACATGCCCTACTAAGACCGAAGTCACTGCTGACCACTGCCTCAGTTACAGCTAACACAACACACAAAGTTTGCCTTGCTGGAACAGTCGCTAGCTGCCTAACCACTATGCCAGTTAAGGCATTAGACCTGTAGATATAGAATTCAATATTTTTTTCCACATAAGTATTTATTGAATTTTCTATCTACAGGTAATCTGTGTATTTACTATGTATTGATTTTTTATGTAAAGATATATCTATTTTATTAAATGGGCCGAAAAACATTTAATAAGTTTTAATTAATTTCTTATCTAAGGTTTTACGACGAATTAATCTTATTAAATATTCTAGTTGTCGACTCGTCTTATTCACGGACGAATCGAGAATTGTCTACAATCCGACAACAGATGGTACTAATCTAGAGTGGTGGGAATCCTCAACCAGTCTCATAACATCATTGAGACAAGTGCATTTGGTAGAGGTCTGACTACGTGGGCTCGATTTTCTGTTGGTAGCCTATCACCTTCCATGTCTTTGACGTTCTGTGAATGCTCTGAGACATCATGATGAGATCCTTAATCAATATGTCAAGCCCTATGCTGGTGCAATAGGTGACGATTTCCTCCCAGTGGATTATAATGCTAGTCCACAGAGCAAGAATGATCAACCACGATCTTGACGAAAAAGGCAGCCAACGAATGAAGTAGACTACATTCTGTCGAACATCCATGGGATGATTTAAGGGGGGGGGGGAGACGTAATCAACGTCCTCCCTAAACCCTGAAGAATCTCAGAATTTCTCTTATTGTTCATTGGACTTTATTGTCACCCATTCTCTGAATTATCTTATTGAAGGCATGAATCGTGAATTAGTGCTCGAGGGGATAACATCCCCTTGTGACGTACATTTTGCTTTCAAAACCACCCTTCTTTTTCACGTATAATTGCAGTCAGAAGCAGAATTATCTTAGCATGGCTTCTCAATCATCAGTATATCATCTCAATTAGATTTGGGTATTACCATTCCATATTCTTTACGTTGCCAAAAGATTGCCAAGAAAGCTAACAGTGTCGCCTTCATGATTTTGCGCTGCTACAAAAAATGCAATAGGCCTCACTTTTCAAGGCATTCTCAACTTTTGTTTTGCCTATTCTTGACTAGGCATCTCCTGCCTAGTTTCCCTACATGGTCTCAGACTCTATAGTTGAACGTCCACTCAGATGTTTTAGTAAGAGACTACCTTGACTTACCAACTCAATCTACAAAGAACGGTTCAAAGTTCTCAGCATTCGCTCTTTGGAATGGAGGAGATATTTCATGATTTAAAAATCTGCTCTAAAATCATTACTAACCTCATTTATTCAAATTCGCCGAGTCTTTAATTAATGTCTTGGACCCTGGAAAAAGAAGAAGGCATCCTATGTGTATTCATATTACTCATATTAGAACGAACTGCAAATACCATTCCTTCATATGCCGAGTTTGTCCTGTCTTAAACTCTCTATCTCCTGATGTTGTGATGCCTTCAACTTTATAGATGTTTAACGCTTTACTAAAGCTGCTCGATTTATCTGATACATTTAGATATAGTGTTTATATGTTGTCAAACTATTTATTACAGCTTTATAATTGTATTCTTTTTTCTCAGTCTTAAATTTAGAGTTACCTTATGTGTATAGTTCCCGCCTTCTGCGTTGTTAACCACGTACGAAAATATTTCGCTGTTCTTTTATAAATCTTCTCCACTGCTGATTATTTCGCATTGTACCGTACAATGTATCTTTACACACTTGACAATTTCTATTTCTCGATTTTGATGTGCCTTTTGATGTGTGAGCGGTATTAGTGTATTTTTTGTGTTTCTTCCTCTCAATCGAATGGTTAGAATTAATTGGGTTGTTTTACCTCTGATCGGCACTTTTTTGCACACCATGGGCTAAATGGCCAGGTCACATGGACCCCGAAGGCTCAGAGAAGGTTGGGGGAGGGGACCCACTGGAACAGCTGTGGGAGACAGATGGTAGCCTCCCATGGGATTGGGAGACAGATGGTAGACAGTCAAGGCCATCCAGCGTGTTCTTTAACGTGCACAGGGTATGGCTCTCTCACACACGGGACCACGGCTTAACGTCCCATCCGACGGGCGGCGGCCTTTCCAAGCCCATCGGTGTCCCCTACTGACCGTGAGCAGGGCGGGGAATTTTGCCGAGAGAAATCTCAACGCTGATCCAGCTGGGACTCGAACCTGGTAACTACAGATTACGAGCCTGGCGCGCTACCGACTGAGCCACCCCGCCCCGATTAGAATTAATTGTTCATCGTTTTTTAAGGTATAAATAAATCATTTTTAACCCAAATTTTCATAACATCACAACATATGTGACATTTGATTGAATTTGTCCAAGTGTATTTTGAACTATGCGCATTTTATTGATCCGTGCTTATTTTTTCACGAGCCGTGTAATTATTTTTTTGACTTCGACATTTACCACATTTTACAAATGTTTTAATGCTAAAAGAAAGCCCGCAAAAGTGCAATCAAAGCTTTGTTAATTTGAGCTTCGAATGAAAGAACAGAAATCAGAAGTGTGTATCGAACACATTAAGTCGACTGCATCCGAAGGAATTTCGAATGGCGATGGAAGTAAAAGCAAATGAGAAGAGAAAACGAAATTTATTTCTGTGTTTGTGTTTTTTTTTTCGCTCCTTTCATGGACGCAAAAGGATGGTGCACGAGTAGAAATTATTGCGTCGTAAACTTGCAGACTTTAATTAACATGGAACTCTCTCATCGAAGGAACTATTTTAATTATACCCGAGCTATCTAAACTTATAAAGGTAAATAAAACTCTCGCGTAATGGGAAAAGGAATGTTTATGCTCTGCTAATCATTTCCCTTTCTTATTTTTTGTTAATTGTCCCCAATTAAAATTCACAGCCACAAGCAACATCACGAATTGGTTCCTTTCTTTGCAAAACACCAAAATCAAAGTTCTTTTTTGTTCTAAATAAACGCTCTTTTTCGCACTAAAAAAACAAAGTTTTTTTATCGGTAAGAAACCCATTTAACTTCTCATTTAAAGTTCACTTTATCTTAAATAGTAATTTAGGAGATTGCTTTCTCCTTTGCAAGTTGTTCCTTTCGGACTTCTGCGTGATTATTGAGGGTGCATTTTAATTGTGAGGAAGTATTGCTTCAGCAGCTATCCCTTTGCCTTAGGTTTACAAAATGGACATTAAAATCTGAAGAAATATGACGTTTTTAAGATTCGATGGAATGTTTGTTAATGTGAAGAGTAGTGAACAGGTACTCATACTCTATGAACTGTAAACGATAAAAATAAATCATGCGCCTATGTAAATTAATAACTAAAATCTACATAAATAAGTAAATGTTAATCACTATTATCATAAGCCGTAAAGATCTAATAGTTTGAGGGAAGGGTTTGAAGATATTACCATTTGCAGATTGTTATCGTTTTGACTCCAGAAATTTCATTTGCATTTTTGTATTGTTTTACTTCTGAGCATCTTTTTTTGTATGCAATGGCCTAAATGATCAATTCACAAGGACACCAAAGGCTCAGATCTGCAGAGGTTGAAATGATTAGCTGGAAAACTGTAGGAGACGGGTGAAAATATCCCATCAAGTCCATCCAGCGTGTTTTCTAACGTCCACAAGATTGGGATTTACTGCATATAGGATCATGATGAACATTATTCTGACAGACGGCAGCTTTTTCGATCACTTGGATGTTTCTTTTCACACTGACGGCTGAGCAAGAATTAGAGCAGAAAATGTCAAAGCTGGCACAATAGTGATTAGGGAAGGAATAAGAGTAGGAGGTAGAGCATGATATGAGAGAAAAGGAGGGAAGGAAAGTGGGATGGAGTAAGAAGAGGATCAAACGAATAATAGGAAGAGATCAGAAAATAGAGAGAGAATTGAGAGAGGGTAGGAATAAGAGTGGCAAGAAATAACAATGGAGGTAGAGAGTGATCATAAGAGAAAAATAGGGAAGAAGAGGGGGATCGAGTAAGGATGGGATCAACCGAATAATAAGAAGAGAGGACACAGAGGTAAAGGAAAGAAGGGGGAGAGAAAAGGAATTAGAAGTAGAGAGTGACCAAAAGAAATGCAGGGAAGAAGAGTAAGCGGAGTGAGAAGAGGATCAACAAGATAATAGAAGATGAGAGGACTCATCTTCTATTATCTTGTTGTCCTAGGTTTACCTAGGAGACATATGGACAAGGTGTTAGAAGTATAAAGTCATCGCGGACAAAAAAGGAGATAAGGAGAGATGGATCAGTAGATGAAAAGGAACTGTACGTAGTAGGAAGATAAGGAAGAGAAACAGGAACAGTACGTAGTAGGAAGATGAGGAAGAGAAACAGGAACAGTACGTAGTAGGAAGATGAGGTAGAGAAAGATGGATTTTACATAATAGGAAGATGACGACGATAAAGAGGAACTTTACACAGTAGAAAGATTAGGAAGAGAAAGAGGAACTGTATGTAGCAGGAAGATGAAGTAGAGAAAAAGGAACTTTGGGTAGGAGGAAGATGAAGAAGAGAAAAGGAACTTTGCATAGTAAGAAGATGATGAAGAGAACGAGGAATAATATGTAGTAGGAAGATTAGGAAGAGAAAGTATACATAGTAGGAAGATTAGGAAGAGAAAGTATACATAGTAGGAGATGAGGAACAGTACATAGTAGGAACATGAAGAAGACAAAGAGGAATTTTACATAGTAGGAAGATGACAAATAGAAAGATGAACTTTACATAGTAGGGAGATTATTAAGAGGAAGAGAAACAATACATAGTAGGAAGATGAGGAAGTATGTAGTAGGAAGATAAGGAAAACAAAGTGGAACTGTGCGTAGTAAGAGGATGAAGATATAGAAATAGGAACTTTACGCAATAGAAACAGAAATAAGAACTATACATAGTAGGATAATGAGGAAGAGAAAGAAGAACCGTATACAATAGGATAATGAGAAAGAGTAAGCGAGATGGAAGAAGTGAAAATGTTATTCTGAAAATAATATTTCAAATTGATTTCCGAAAATTGTAAAGTCCTCCTTGTTTTCTGATATTTTTTACGAATCCTTAAATATTTTAATTATAAAGATAGAACTTAGCAGAAATCGTTGAGTAAGCGAGAAGAGCTTACTCAACGATTTCTGCTAATTATCGATTTAAATGCTTCTCTGAGTTATACGAAAAACGATACATTCAGATCATGAAAAGTAAATAGTCACTCAATACTACTTTGCTCTCATCCGATCCTAGCTGCGCTTCAAAAACAGCACTAAATTTGAGCGCCATATTCATTTTCCACTTCGTCAAATTACTGGCGTGTCAACTGACGCAACGCGCTTCGAAGTCGGCCATATTTCTCCTTCCGCTCCTGAGGCGCCAACATCTGTACATTCGAGCTGTGACAGTTGAGGACAGGTTCCAAAAATGCTTGACAAGCGGTTAACAATACCCTGACATTTTAGAGGCGGGAGAAGTGTAAATAGGCTGAGATAAGAGCAAATTTGACAGTGCAGATTGCATCTAAAACATTCAAGTGCCGGTGATGTCGTCGAAAGCAAAGCAAACACCTCTACGTTTGTTCCACATCATTAACTCCGGCAATCTGGACAGCCGTGTATACGTGTAAAGTGTGTTTCTCTGCACTCATACTTATGCTGCGGAGAAACCAACACACAGGGAGTTGGTGCAGGCGTTAGATGTCCTTGCTATTGGAGCTGCGATTTTTTCCTCTCCACGTAGAAGTATTATCGATCCAGTGAACATTTTCTCTTACTGGCCATTTCTTGCGTTTGGACAGGTAACTCCTGTCTGTTCAGGATGCACAGAGCTCACTTGTCTTCAGCGAAAGATTGCCACGCAGAGCTCTCGGATTTTCTTTTTCCTCTCTTCCCGGCATCTTCTTCCAGTCTCGTAAATCAAAAGAGAACAAACCATCTTTGTCACCTTTTTTGTCTTCTTTTCAGACACCACGTTCCGCTATTGCAATACATTATGTTTTTCGGTTTTTTTTTTTCTAGTCAAACGTTTCGGATGCAGCGCACTTTTATTTGCATGAAATATTTTGCTTTATATATTTGGAATGCGGAGATGTTTTGAGAATGGAAAAGTGCGTGATTTATATATTAACTGAATTCAGTGTTTTGCAAAAACGTGGCACGTTCTTTCGAGATTGCGGGATCTTCCATAATAAACGTTTGTTTTCAAAGCTGAGAATTCACTCGCCCAGGGGTGAAGGTTGGCTTAGTCAGTAGCGCGCCAGGTCATAATCTGAAGTTTCAAGGTTTGAGTCACTTTTTTCCCATTGTTGAGATTTATCTGTCCGCGATCTGAAAAGCCAACTTTCATCAGATGGGACTTAAAGACGTGGCCTGTGTGCAGCAGAGTCATATCTTGTACATGCTAATAAACACGCTGGATACCTTAACGGGAGGTTTCCATTTGTCCCCTTTCCCAGGGACGGAGGTGGCTCAGTCGGTAGAGCGCCAGGCTCGTAATCTGTAGTTTCCCGGTTCGAGTCCCAACTGGGTCAGCGTTGAGATTTATCTCTCCAAATTTTCCCTCCCTGTCCACGGTCAGTAGGGGACATTGATGGGCTTGAAATAGGCCGCCATCCGTAGGATGGAACGTTAAGCCGTGGCCCGTGTGCGGGAGAGTCATACCTTGTGAACGTAAAAGAACACATTAGATGGCCTTGACGGGAGGCTACCATCTATCTCCCAACAGCTGTTCCAGTGGGTCCCCTCATCCAACCTTCTCTGAGTCTTAGGGGTCTATGCGACCTGGCCATTTAGCCCATGGTGTGCAAAAAGTGCCGCTCAGAGGTAAAACAACCCAACCCTATCCCAACTTTCTCGACTCACCTACTCATCAAAGGCGAAAAATTAGCTAGCTTATGGCTTACTTCCGATGCTTGGATTTGGATTGACCTGTTTTACTTGTGAGCCGCACTTTTTTGTGCACAATGGATTAATTGGCCAAGGCAAAAGGATCCCAAAGATCTCAGCGAAAAAAAAAGGATCCCAAAGATCTCAGTGAAAAAGGGGATTCACTGAACAGCTGTTAGGAGATAGATGGATGCCTCCCGTCAAGGTCATTCAGTATCAAAGGTAAGAAAAAAATAGTAAAATACGAAAGCACCGGTTCTCGTCTGATTCCCAAAGTTAAGCAGCTTTGGGCGCGGTCAGTACTTGGGAGGGTGACCACCTGGGAACACCACGTGCAGTTGACAATTTTTTTTTTGCCGTCCCATGGCCGAGTGGTTAGCGTGCTTGGCTACTGATATAAGGGACCTGGGTTCGAGCTCCGGGTAAGACATGGATGTGTGTATCGTTTTTCTGCTGAGGTCCTGCCATCCTCTCAGACCTTCTACTCTGGCATATAAACTGACAGGCTCCTGTCAGACCTCTGTGGCAAGCAGCTGCTTGAGGGGGTATTTATTTTTTTTATTTTATTTTTCTAGTTGTGAGAACATTTACTTTAACTATTAATATAAAGTTATTCGCTGAAAACGATATATTTTCGAAACAGAGATTTACAAATGTGTCATATATGTAGAATTTTAATGAATGAAACGAGAATATTTCGAGGTTTTTATTTATGATTTTCCTTCGAGATGCCCAAGTTTCTGATGCTGAAGGTCAAGTGGGTATTGGCAAATTCAAAGTGGGGGCACTCTAAAATTAGCACACTCAAGGAATTGTATCGTAAGAGTACTGACAGACTCGAAGTATGAAATCTTGGGAATGTTGTTAAACTTGAGAATTTTGCCTCAGGAGTATTCTCAGACCCAAAGGGTTGGCTGCATGCACACTGTCAGACTAAAAGAGTGGAGTCCTGCTAATACTGACAAACTCAAGGAGTTGGGTCTCGCAAGCACTCTTACACTCTAACGGTTGAGTCTCACGAGTCTATCAAATTCAAGGGTTGGTCAAAGGTCACGTGAGTACTGCGAAACTCAAGGAGTATCAACTCCCAAGAAATATCATGTCATGATGATGAATCTCATAAGTATTCTCACGTTCAACTGGTTGAGTCTCTCGAGCACTGTCAAAATTCAAGGGATTGAATTTGGCAGTACTCGTGAGTACTACAAACTTACGAGTACTGGCAAACTGAAAGGGTAGAGTCTAGCTAGTATTGTCGAATTCAGCGTGTTGTCGCATGAGCATGGCAAACTCAAAGGGTGAAAAATTTATACTACTGTCAATCAAACTTTAGAGGTTGGATCGTAAGAACAGAGGCATACAAAAAGTGGGGTTTCAAGAATACTGTCAAACTGAAAGGGATCACACGAATGCGCTTAGATTCAGAGTGTGGACTCTTGGAGTCTAATGCTGCAAACTCGAGGTCATAAGAGTACAGACTCAAAGAGTGGTATCTAGAGATTATTGTCAGCTGAGAATCAAATTCACAAGCAAGATGTAACATCAGTCTCGAAACATCACTTCAGATTTCATTTTTCGTTTTCTGAATCTATTCCAATATAAACATACAGACTTTAGACTTCACTCTACATCAAAGAACTCCCAGAAACAAGCCCAAACTTCTATACTCGTCCTAAAGAAAATTATGACAACAATTATTCCGGTAATCTCTTTTAAATTTTATTTGGTGCCCAAGTATGCCGACGTTTTTATTGCTGCCTCACTGGCAGAAGTTTCAGATACCAAGGCTATAACGGAGCACACTTAGCAAAAGAGCTTCCTTCGATAAATTTAATTTCGCGAACATGCTAGCTCCCTCTAATTGTTTTATCTTCAAGGCTTTGGTACTCGACTTAAATCACAATTACTTTCTCTTAGTCGTGAGAGGTTAGCGTGGGTGGCTAAAATAACTCTCTTTAGGCTAAAAGAGAGACAATAGCAATCACGTACTTAGGTGGTCATATTATTTTGATACTAGATCGTGTGGGCTCACTCACGGAAATATTGAGCGTGTGCAGTTACCGTTCACAGCAAACTGGAGCGTGTGCAGTTACTGCACAAGCTCCAGTTTGCTGTGAACATTTGCTGTGGCAGTTTGCAGTTTGCTGTGAACATTTGCTGTTGCAGTTTGCTGTGTCAGTTTGCTGTGAACGGAACTGTGAACGGTAAGTTTGCTGTGAACGGTAACTGACGCAGAAAACTGCAAACTGCCACAGCAAATGTTCACAGCAAACTGGAGCGTGTGCAGTAACTGCACACGCTCCAGTTTGCTGTTACTGCACACGCTCCAGTTTGCTGTGAACTGGAGCGTGTACAGTTGCTGTACACGTTCCAGTTCACAGCAAACTGGAGCGGTAACTGGAGCGTCTACAGTTGCTGTACACGCTCCAGATATTTTTCCTGAATTCTGTAATCACGTGACACAAAGGTTGCCAGATCACTAATTTCTGAAAAAATCGTTGCCAGATATTTTTTCTGAATTCTCTAATCAACTATAGTGTTCGGATACTTTTTTGAGCGACCGTACCTCTGTGTCTTTTTAATTTGAGCGTGCAGGTTGTGGCAGCTGCAGAGAAGTTGAATGGAAAAAGGATTTCTCTCCTTTCGCACAAAGTCCTCTTTGGAGTATTTTTTTTTAATAATAATAATAATATTTTATTTTTCCATTCTCACTTACAGAAACATTACACACAAAAATTTACCATCAAATTTGGATGGAAAATAGCAAAAGGAAATAATATAAAATAAAATTTAAAAAAAAAAACGATTAAAAATAAAAAAACACACAAACATACATTTTACAAGTATTTCTGTGTAGTCTAGGAGTTACAAAACAACTCTTACAGATTACAAAAACAAAATTCTACTGTAAACGAAAATATTTGGCAATGGATAAAAAAACTAAGAAATTACATTAAAAGCGTCTTCAATATCTTCAGTATTTACCAAAAAAAGTTTGGTTTTTTTTCTTAAAATTACAATCACTTTTTTCTTCTTTTATACTATTTGGTAAAGAATTATATAATTTTGATGCAATAAAATTGAAATGCTTATGCATGATTTCTTTTTTTGATTTCACAACATGAAACATGTTTGTAGAACATCTGGTATCGTATGGGATGAACCGTTTTTCGATCCAATTGTTGTTTTTATGTAGATACAAAAGACTTCTATATAAATATAACTTTCTCAAGGGTAATATATTATTGCTTATGTAATGATAATTTACATTGCTAATATTGCTATTTGAAACTAGCTTTACAATTTTATTTTGCAATATCACTAGAGGGAGTAGGTTTGATATATAATCTCCCCCCCCCCCACATGTGATTCCATAGCTTAAAATTGAGTGAACCCAAGCTAAATAAACTAAAATTAACAACTTCTTATGAGAACATGATTTAAGATAATATAACTTGTACAAAATAAATCTAAATTTTTTACACACTGTATCTACTTGTTTCTTCCATTTTAGATTTTGTTCAACATAAATGCCTAGATATTTAACACATTCAACTTGTTCGATAGTTTTACATACACAACCATTTACCAAATTACAACCAGAATTATGGTGTTTTATGACAACCTCTTTACTTGTATTCAATAAGCCGAAATAGATAAAATTAGTTTTTTACACATTTATTTGCAGTTTATTACTACTAAACCAGTTACTTATGCTTTTTAAGTCATTGTTTATCTTGAACGCTAACTCATTATTAGTTTCAGTCGAATACACTATCGCTGTGTCATCCGCATAAGCTGTGATTTTGCCAAATAAATTTAAATTGCAAAAATCATTAATATATATTAAAAACAATACTGGTCCAAGAATAGAACCTTGCGGTACACCACCATTCAAAACATGCATATTACTTTCCAGTTTATGTATAGCCACATATTGTTTCCTGTTTTCCAAATATGATTTAAACCAATTGAAAGCAAGTCCCCTTATTCCTATTATACTTAATTTTTGCAATTACAATTTCATGATTTATTGTGTCGAAAGCTTTTTTTATGTCTATAAATAAGGCTAAAGTTTTCCTGTTTTCATTTACACTGTTATAGATGTTGCCGGTAAGTTGTAACATAGCATGTTCTGTACCCAATTTATCTCTAAATCCAAACTGTTTATTTGATAAGAAATTATATTTCGATAGAAATTTCATTAATCTCTCTTTCATGAGTTTTTCAATAATTTTTGAAAAGATAGGGAGTATGGAAATTGGTCTATAATTATTAAAATCCGTGTTTTTACCTTTTTTGTAAATTGGCTTTACTTTAGCAATTTTTAAAGCATCTATGAACATTCCAGTAGAAAAAGATAAATTTACAATTTTTACAAAAATATGAGGTTTATATTTAAAAACAATTTTTTAACATATGGGCATTTATTTCATCATAACCACATGATTTCTTATTATTCAATTGTGATATTATATTGTTTAGTTCCGTTTGATCTGCTTCAAACAGAACCATTGAGTTATCATTATGGTTATGGAAATTTGTCAATTTCAGTATTAAAATTATTTGTAGTATATTGATACCCCTGGTTAACTTCTATGAAATGTGCATTAAATTTATTTGCTAGATCTTCATCAACATTTTTTGAAGGATATATCTCAGGTTTTTTTTCGATCCCTAAAATACTATTTATTGTTGCCCATTGCTTTTTCACATCACTATTACAATTATGGAACTCTTTTAAATAATGAAGTTTTTTTGCATACCTAGTTTTATTTGTTAGTTGAGTTCTTAATGATTTATATTGCTTTTCAAGCGATTTATCAAAAGGGCGTTTTTTATATTTGTTGTATAATTTTTGCTTTTCTTTTGCTAAAATTATAATTTCATTTGTTATCCATTTGTTTTTGCTCCTCTGAGTAGGACCCAAAACATTATTGTTTTTAGTAACTTTAGTACTTACTGTTTTGGCCTCATTTATCATGTATATGAATTTATCATATAATGCATTTACATCATCAGTTTTATCATCTTCATTGTTCCATTTATATTCTTTAATATATTTCTCGAATAAATTATAATCTATACAGCTTTTCACTAAAGGTTTAGGGTTAGAAAAAATTTCTTTCCCACTTACGCTTACAAGTATTGGATAATGATCTGTAATATCATTTTGGAAGACAGCTATATTGTACGTATAATCATTATTCTTATCTCGTATAAATACATGATCTATACAAGTATGAGAGGAAAAAGTAGATCTCGTAGCAATATTCACAAAAGACTTTAAACCATTTAAAGACATTACATCAAGATAATCTGACACCTCCGAGCTGTTGCTTAATAGATTAAGATTTATATCCCCAATTATTATTAGCTTATTATTTTTAATATTTTGCAAAGTACTACTAAATTCAGTTATGTATTCTTTGACGGAGTATTCATGAGAACGATATATAGCACATAAATATATACCTGTGTTACAGTCAAATAGATTAATATTCTCTGCAGTTTTCATATTTACATTACAATCACAAAAACTAAACTTCGTAACATTTGCATAAACTACAATTCCTCCTGATTTATTATATTGCCTACTCCTAAAAAATTGCTGATAACCATCAATTTTATAATTTACAACTTCATCATCCTTTACCCAAATTTCACTTAAGATTATAATATCAATGAGATTTCGAAATTGGTACATTAATACAAGTAAATCATTGAAATGCAATCGCAAACTTCTGATATTCACATGCAAAAGGGTATAATTTAAAAAACAATGACAAGAAAGGAATTTATTAACTTCATCAATATCTGTTAGCAAAGCACACGAATCCAGTTCGGACTGAATCTCACAGACTAAATCATCCATTTTGTTCAGTATAATCCGTTATGTCTCTTTCATTTCTTACTCTTCTAACCTTGGAGTTTTCTTCCTTTCTTAAAAACATTTTACCGTCCTTAACCCATAAAAATTTATAGTTATGCTCTAATTTGAATTGCTTTGCCAAATAGAGCAATTTTTTATTTCGTTGTGTCAAATGTTCATTCAGATAAATTGGTTTATCATCAAAATTTCTGTTTACGTTGCTAGCCTTAATCCGTTTCTTCTTTGCTTCTGAAATCCATTTATCTCTTATCGACTTGTTTTTCATTTGCAACACGATAGGTTTTGTTTTTTCTTTTTTCACCGAAGGAACTCTGTGTGCGACCACAACGTCTCCGATATCCACCTTAACCTGTATTATCCTTGCTATATTCATTACTACAGAACCGATGTTTTCATCTGAGGTTTCTGGCAAACTTGCGATTTCTATATTGGAGTTTCTGCTGTACCGTTGCAAATCGTCGATGTCCTGCTTTAAATCTGCCAAGTCTTTTTGCAACTGTCTATTTTCGTTACGTAGTTCAAGATTGTCTTTTTTGACAGTCATATATTATACCAATAGGCCAATGTTTCCCAAAGTGGGCGATACAGCCCCTTGGGGGGCGATGGAACTAAAGCCTCGGGTGCAATTGGGTGGCGGTGGAAGCATAAAGAAAGAAGGGAAGATAAGAAAATTTTGAAAAACCGTTCGTACATGTTTCATCTGTTGTGTAACATAGAGTTAAAGTCGCAGTGATTATCAGTTATCGACTGACAGCTGACAGGGAATCACGCTAATTCTAACTGTAATTCAAAAATGGTAGAGCTATGAAAATTTGCACCTAGTGGTAATTCGGGTCATAGATCTCGGAAACAAATCCGAAATTTGACCTCCGACGTGTCTTTCAAGCTCTTATAAAGGTCACATAGAGATCAAACATGATCTACGAGTGCTAGAAACTTGAAAACTGGTGTTTGGCGAGCGAAATATTACTTCAGAAACCTCAGAAATGTTACGAAATGTCGGATGTTCCTTCGAAGGTCAAAGATCAAATTTAGATCTATCGGTGCTAGAGAGCAAAAAATTGGTTCCTGAGTGTATTTTGAGTCGTAAATCTCAGAACATATGTCAAATTTTGGATGCGATACGTTCTTCGAGGTCAAAGGTCAGATTTCGATATACCAGTGCTAGAGAACTGAAAAATGGTGAATAGGGTAATTTCGAGGCAGTAGAACTCGAATGAGAGGAATTTTCAGATCGCGTGTTGCATTCGAGGTCAAATAGAGGTCGGAATGACAGGCTAGAAATCAAGAGGTGATGAAGATATCGATTGATTTCTAGTATTGTATTTTGTGATGCATTACTTCAATTTCAAATTGTTTGAAAGAGATTAAAGAGACACTTATGAATGATCACAGAGTAAGTACAAGGAACATTTTGATTACAGTAGTTTGGTGTGATGATAATGTGATATTAAATTTAGAAGATTACTGATTTTGAATAAAGTTTTATATGAAGAAAAAGCAATTTATTTAATCCATAGTAAATACATCGATTACATATATATATATGATTCAATAAATATTTATTTGGGAAAAAAATTACGACGGGACTCGAATCTGAGACTCTCCAGATCGCTCTACCAGCTAAACCAACCAACGGACGATAATTTGCTTCCAGAATGTGACCTTTATATCTTTCGCAATTAAATTTTTTTTCAGGCAATTTGTTTAACTTTCTTAAATGTTGACTGCAAATTTATTGAAATAAAACAAAATCATGGCTCATTTCAATGGGCTTAATCTGCTAGTGGGTTAATAACTCAAATCTGAAATTCTTATTATAAAATGAAATTCAGCGAGGTTTGGAGGGAAAAACAAATTGTCTTTTGCAAGGTGGGATACGAAGTCACGATCAAATACTGATCACATGTCAGGTGTTCTATTGCTGATCTATAGTCAACTATCAGGATCTACTCCTTTTAATGCTGCTAACTTACTACCTTCACGACACAAATATCTGCCAACTGTAAGAGTATGTTGGGTTGTTTTACCTCTGAGCGGCACTTTTTTGCACACCATGGACTAAATGGCCAGGTCACATGGACCCCGAAGGCTCAGAGAAGGTTGGGGGAGGGGACCCACTGGAACGGCTGTTGGGAGACAGATGGTAGCCTCCCATCAAGGCCATCCGATACAGGTACAGGGTATGGCACAGGGTATGGCTCTCCCGTACACGGAGCCACGGTTTAACGTAGCATCGGACGGACGGCGACCTTTCCAAGCCTCTCGGTGTCCCCTACTGACCGTGGGCAGGGCGGGGAGTTTTGTTGAGATAAATCTCAACGCTGACCCATCTGGGACTCGAACCTGGGAACTACAGATTACGAGCCTGGCAACGCTCCCGACTGAGCCACCCCCGCCTCTGTAAGAGTATGAGACATCATCTTTGAGGAATGGGAATTGTCTCAATCGGTAGCGTGCCGGGCTCGTAATCTACAGTTTCTCATATGGGAGCCTTAGATGTTGGAGTGTTGAGATTTATCTCCGTTAAACTCACACTCTGCCTTCGGTGAGAAAGGGGAAACCGATGGGCAAAGAAAGACCGCCGTCCGTCGGTTGGGATATTAAACCGTGGTTCTCTCAGCAGAAGAGCCATACCCTATGCACGTTAAAGAAGATGGTGATAGCTTTAACGGGAGGTTTCCATCTGTCTCCTAATACCTGTCCAGTGGACCTCCTTCCCCAACCGTCTCTGAGATCTTGGGAGTTTTTGTGACCTGCCTATTTAGCCCATTGTGTGCAAAAAGTGTCGCAAAGAATAAAACAACGAAATCCGATCCACTGTTATAGGGGGCAATTTTTGGATAATGAAAAACTTCATTCTCTTTGAAAATGAGTATCCTATATTCGCCAAAGGCAATATGTTGTTCTTCTTGTACGATAAAAAAAAAGTTAAAAGGTTTTCGAATTGGGCTGCATGAAATAAACGTCCTGCAATATTTTTCAAAGATCTTCTGGTTCTTTGAGGAAAACAACTTGCAAATTGCAATTCACTTCCAACAAAGGCATTCACCGATTTCTGACTGGTGAAGCATTGCTCTTCAAATTTCACGAGGTGGCATCCAATACAGAGAGAGAGAGAGATCGGTCTCCTAGCAACAATTCCATTTTTCAAAAGATGATAATAACAGAAGTGAATTATTAATTTCTTCCTTTCACGGGAGACTTCTTTCTTCTTTTCGGGTGAATAGTTTTCAATAAAGGTTTCGAGATTCCGACTAATAATCGTTGCTGTTTGCAGACAGCTCATACGTCTCTTGTTACGTATCACAGGTACACGACAGATCTTGCGTGCTTCTGCTGCAGAATAAAGAATGGCGATTTCAAAATTTTCGACTTTACTTTTAGTTTCATATTGATCTGTTTACGGCTGCGAAATACGAAAAAAAGATCTTTTTTTTGAAAACGGAAGCAAGAGATTTCTCTGTCGTTAAAAAAAATTCATACTCTTCTTTCGAAGCAAAAATCTTAAAAGTCAACTAAGGAAAATTGCATATTGTTAATTTTTTTATGTACGTAAGAGTGTTGATGTTTGTCTCAATGACCGAGAAGTTCGGGTATCAGAAGGTGTAAAGGCGCACAGGTTCAAATGGTTCTAATGCCAGAAGGAGTAGAGAGGCACGAGTTCGAATATAAGAAGGAATAAAGAGGCAAGGGTTCGAAAACAAGGAGTAAAGGGCAAGGGTTCGAATGCAAGGAGTAAAGGAACAAGGGTTAGAATGAGGGAAGAGTTAATGGCACGGGTCCGAATATATGAAGGAGTAAAGGGACGCGAATTCTAATACAATAAGGAATAAAGGGGCACGGGTTCAAATACCAGAAAGAGTAAGGAGACCCGGATTCAAATACCAAAAGGAGTAAAGGGCAAGGGTTCGAATACAAGGAGTAAAGGGGCAAGGGTTCGAATACAAGAAGGAGTAAAGGAACAAGGGTTCGAATACAAGAAAGAGTAAAGGAACAAGGGTTAGAATGAGGGAAGAGTAAATGGCACGGGTCCGAATATATGAAGGAGTAAAGGGACGCGAATTCTAATACAATAAGGAATAAAGGGGCACGGGTTCAAATACCAGAAAGAGTAAGGAGGCCCGTGTTCGAATACCAGAAGGAATAAAATGCAAGGGTTCGAATACAAGGAGTAAAGGGGCAAGGGTTCGAATAAAAGAAGGAGTAAAGGAACAAGGGTTCGAATAAAAGAAGGAGTAAAGGAACAAGGGTTCTAATGAGGGAAGAGTAAATGGCACAGGTCCGAATACATGAAGGAGTAAAGGGACGCGAATTCTAATACAATAAGGAATAAAGGGGCACGGGTTCAAATACCAGAAAGAGTAAGGAGCCCGGATTCGAATACCAGAAGGAGTAAAGGGCAAGGGTTCGAATACAAGGAGTAAAGGGGCAAGGGTTCGAATACAAGGAGTAAAGGGGCTAGGGTTCGAATACAAGAAAGAATAAAGGAACAAGGGTTCGAATGAGGGAAGAGTAAATGGCACAGGTCCGAATACATGAAGGAGTAAAGGGACGCGAATTCTAATACAATAAGGAATAAAGGGGCACGGGTTCAAATACCAGAAAGAGTAAGGAGACCCGGATTCAAATACCAAAAGGAGTAAAGGGCAAGGGTTCGAATACAAGGAGTAAAGGGGCAAGGGTTCGAATACAAGAAGGAGTAAAGGAACAAGGGTTCGAATACAAGAAAGAGTAAAGGAACAAGGGTTAGAATGAGGGAAGAGTAAATGGCACGGGTCCGAATATATGAAGGAGTAAAGGGACGCGAATTCTAATACAATAAGGAATAAAGGGGCACGGGTTCAAATACCAGAAAGAGTAAGGAGGCCCGTGTTCGAATACCAGAAGGAATAAAATGCAAGGGTTCGAATACAAGGAGTAAAGGGGCAAGGGTTCGAATAAAAGAAGGAGTAAAGGAACAAGGGTTCGAATAAAAGAAGGAGTAAAGGAACAAGGGTTCTAATGAGGGAAGAGTAAATGGCACAGGTCCGAATACATGAAGGAGTAAAGGGACGCGAATTCTAATACAATAAGGAATAAAGGGGCACGGGTTCAAATACCAGAAAGAGTAAGGAGCCCGGATTCGAATACCAGAAGGAGTAAAGGGCAAGGGTTCGAATACAAGGAGTAAAGGGGCAAGGGTTCGAATACAAGGAGTAAAGGGGCAAGGGTTCGAATACAAGGAGTAAAGGGGCTAGGGTTCGAATACAAGAAAGAATAAAGGAACAAGGGTTCGAATGAGGGAAGAGTAAATGGCACAGGTCCGAATACATGAAGGAGTAAAGGGACGCGAATTCTAATACAATAAGGAATAAAGGGGCACGGGTTCAAATACCAGAAAGAGTAAGGAGACCCGGATTCAAATACCAAAAGGAGTAAAGGGCAAGGGTTCGAATACAAGGAGTAAAGGGGCAAGGGTTCGAATACAAGAAGGAGTAAAGGAACAAGGGTTCGAATACAAGAAAGAGTAAAGGAACAAGGGTTAGAATGAGGGAAGAGTAAATGGCACGGGTCCGAATATATGAAGGAGTAAAGGGACGCGAATTCTAATACAATAAGGAATAAAGGGGCACGGGTTCAAATACCAGAAAGAGTAAGGAGGCCCGTGTTCGAATACCAGAAGGAATAAAATGCAAGGGTTCGAATACAAGGAGTAAAGGGGCAAGGGTTCGAATAAAAGAAGGAGTAAAGGAACAAGGGTTCGAATAAAAGAAGGAGTAAAGGAACAAGGGTTCTAATGAGGGAAGAGTAAATGGCACAGGTCCGAATACATGAAGGAGTAAAGGGACGCGAATTCTAATACAATAAGGAATAAAGGGGCACGGGTTCAAATACCAGAAAGAGTAAGGAGCCCGGATTCGAATACCAGAAGGAGTAAAGGGCAAGGGTTCGAATACAAGGAGTAAAGGGGCAAGGGTTCGAATACAAGGAGTAAAGGGGCAAGGGTTCGAATACAAGGAGTAAAGGGGCTAGGGTTCGAATACAAGAAAGAATAAAGGAACAAGGGTTCGAATGAGGGAAGAGTAAATGGCACAGGTCCGAATACATGAAGGAGTAAAGGGACGCGAATTCTAATACAATAAGGAATAAAGGGGCACGGGTTCAAATACCAGAAAGAGTAAGGAGACCCGGATTCGAATACCAAAAGGAGTAAAGGGCAAGGGTTCGAATACAAGGAGTAAAGGGGCAAGGGTTCGAATACAAGAAGGAGTAAAGGAACAAGGGTTCAAATACAAGAAAGAGTAAAGGAACAAGGGTTAGAATGAGGGAAGAGTAAATGGCACGGGTCCGAATATATGAAGGAGTAAAGGGACGCGAATTCGAATATAATAAGGAATAAAGGGGCACGGGTTCAAATACCAGAAAGAGTAAGGAGGCCCGTGTTCGAATACCAGAAGGAATAAAGGGCAAGGGTTCGAATACAAGGAGTAAAGGGGCAAGGGTTCGAATAAAAGAAGGAGTAAAGGAACAAGGGTTCGAATAAAAGAAGGAGTAAAGGAACAAGGGTGCGAATGAGGGAAGAGTAAATGGCACAGGTCCGAATACATGAAGGAGTAAAGCGAAGCGAATTCTAATACAATAAGGAATAAATTGGCACGGGTTCAAATACCAGAAAGAGTAAGGAGCCCGGATTCGAATACCAGAAGGAGTAAAGGGCAAGGGTTCGAATACAAGGAGTAAAGGGGCTAGGGTTCGAATACAAGAAAGAATAAAGGAACAAGGGTTCGAATGAGGGAAGAGTAAATGGCACGGGTCCGAATATATGAAGGAGTAAAGGGACGCGAATTCTAATACAATAAGGTATAAAGGCGCACGGGTTCAAATACCAGAAAGAGTAACGAGGCCCGGATTCGAATACCAGAAGGAGTAAAGGGCAAGGGTTCGAATGCAAGGAGTAAAGGGGCAAGGGTTCGCATACAATAAGGAGTAAAGGAACAAGGGTTCGAATGAGGGAAGAGTAAATGGCACGGGTCCGAATACATGAAGGAGTAAAGGGACGCGAATTCTAATACAATAAGGAATAAAGGGGCACGGGTTCAAATACCAGAAAGAGTAAGGAGCCCGGATTCGAATACCAGAAGGAGTAAAGGGCAAGGGTTCGAATACAAGGAGTAAAGGGGCTAGGGTTCGAATACAAGAAAGAATAAAGGAACAAGGGTTAGAATGAGGGAAGAGTAAATGGCACGGTCCGAATACATGAAGGAGTAAAGGGACGCGAATTCTAATACAATAAGGAATAAAGGGGCACGAGTTCAAATACCAGAAAGAGTAAAGAGGCCCGGATTCGAATACCAGAAGGAGTAAAGGGCAAGGGTTCGAATACAAGGAGTAAAGGGGCTAGGGTTCGAATACAAGAAAGAATAAAGGAACAAGGGGGAAGAGTAAATGGGGGAAGAGTAAATGGCACTTGTCCGAATATATGAAGGAGTAAAGGGACGCGAATTCTAATACAATAAGGAATAAAGGGGCACGGGTTCAAATACCAGAAAGAGTAAGGAGACCCGGATTCGAATACCAGAAGGAGTAAAGGGCAAGGGTTCGAATACAAGGAGTAAAGGGGCTAGGGTTCGAATACAAGAAAGAATAAAGGAACAAGGGTTAGAATGAGGGAAGAGTAAATGGCACGGTCCGAATACATGAAGGAGTAAAGGGACGCGAATTCTAATACAATAAGGAATAAAGGGGCACGAGTTCAAATACCAGAAAGAGTAAAGAGGCCCGGATTCGAATACCAGAAGGAGTAAAGGGCAAGGGTTCGAATACAAGGAGTAAAGGGGCTAGGGTTCGAATACAAGAAAGAATAAAGGAACAAGGGGGAAGAGTAAATGGGGGAAGAGTAAATGGCACTTGTCCGAATATATGAAGGAGTAAAGGGACGCGAATTCTAATACAATAAGGAATAAAGGGGCACGGGTTCAAATACCAGAAAGAGTAAGGAGGCCCGGATTCGAATACCAGAAGGAGTAAAGGGCAAGGGTTCGAATACAAGGGGTAAAGGGGCTAGGGTTCGAATACAAGAAAGAATAAAGGAACAAGGGTTCGAATGGGGGAAGAGTAAATGGCACGGTCCGAATACATGAAGGAGTAAAGGGACGCGAATTCTAATACAATAAGGAATAAAGGGGCACGAGTTCAAATACCAGAAAGAGTAAAGAGGCCCGGATTCGAATACCAGAAGGAGTAAAGGGCAAGGGTTCGAATACAAGGAGTAAAGGGGCTAGGGTTCGAATACAAGAAAGAATAAAGGAACAAGGGTTAGAATGAGGGAAGAGTAAATGGCACGGTCCGAATACATGAAGGAGTAAAGGGACGCGAATTCTAATACAATAAGGAATAAAGGGGCACGAGTTCAAATACCAGAAAGAGTAAAGAGGCCCGGATTCGAATACCAGAAGGAGTAAAGGGCAAGGGTTCGAATACAAGGAGTAAAGGGGCTAGGGTTCGAATACAAGAAAGAATAAAGGAACAAGGGGGAAGAGTAAATGGGGGAAGAGTAAATGGCACTTGTCCGAATATATGAAGGAGTAAAGGGACGCGAATTCTAATACAATAAGGAATAAAGGGGCACGGGTTCAAATACCAGAAAGAGTAAGGAGGCCCGGATTCGAATACCAGAAGGAGTAAAGGGCAAGGGTTCGAATACAAGGAGTAAAGGGGCTAGGGTTCGAATACAAGAAAGAATAAAGGAACAAGGGTTAGAATGAGGGAAGAGTAAATGGCACGGTCCGAATACATGAAGGAGTAAAGGGACGCGAATTCTAATACAATAAGGAATAAAGGGGCACGAGTTCAAATACCAGAAAGAGTAAAGAGGCCCGGATTCGAATACCAGAAGGAGTAAAGGGCAAGGGTTCGAATACAAGGAGTAAAGGGGCTAGGGTTCGAATACAAGAAAGAATAAAGGAACAAGGGGGAAGAGTAAATGGGGGAAGAGTAAATGGCACTTGTCCGAATATATGAAGGAGTAAAGGGACGCGAATTCTAATACAATAAGGAATAAAGGGGCACGGGTTCAAATACCAGAAAGAGTAAGGAGGCCCGGATTCGAATACCAGAAGGAGTAAAGGGCAAGGGTTCGAATACAAGGGGTAAAGGGGCTAGGGTTCGAATACAAGAAAGAATAAAGGAACAAGGGTTAGAATGAGGGAAGAGTAAATGGCACGGGTCCGAATATATGAAGGAGTAAAGGGACGCGAATTCTAATACAATAAGGAATAAAGGGGCACGGGTTCAAATACTAGAAAGAGTAAAGAGGCCCGGATTCGAATACCAGAAGGAGTAAAGGGCAAGGGTTCGAATGCAAGGAGTAAAGGGGCAAGGGTTTGAATACAATAAGGAGTAAAGGAACAAGGGTTCGAATGAGGGAAGAGTAAATAGCACGGTCCGAATACATGAAGGAGTAAAGGGACGCGAATTCTAATACAATAAGGAATAAAGGGGCACGAGTTCAAATACCAGAAAGAGTAAAGACGCCCGGATTCGAATACCAGAAGGAGTAAAGGGCAAGGGTTCGAATACAAGGAGTAAAGGGGCTAGGGTTCGAATACAAGAAAGAATAAAGGAACAAGGGTTCGAATGGGGGAAGAGTAAATGGCACTTGTCCGAATATATGAAGGAGTAAAGGGACGCGAATTCTAATACAATAAGGAATAAAGGGGCACGGGTTCAAATACCAGAAAGAGTAAGGAGGCCCGGATTCGAATACCAGAAGGAGTAAAGGGCAAGGGTTCGAATACAAGGAGTAAAGGGGCTAGGGTTCGAATACAAGAAAGAATAAAGGAACAAGGGTTAGAATGAGGGAAGAGTAAATGGCACGGTCCGAATACATGAAGGAGTAAAGGGACGCGAATTCTAATACAATAAGGAATAAAGGGGCACGAGTTCAAATACCAGAAAGAGTAAAGAGGCCCGGATTCGAATACCAGAAGGAGTAAAGGGCAAGGGTTCGAATACAAGGAGTAAAGGGGCTAGGGTTCGAATACAAGAAAGAATAAAGGAACAAGGGGGAAGAGTAAATGGGGGAAGAGTAAATGGCACTTGTCCGAATATATGAAGGAGTAAAGGGACGCGAATTCTAATACAATAAGGAATAAAGGGGCACGGGTTCAAATACCAGAAAGAGTAAGGAGGCCCGGATTCGAATACCAGAAGGAGTAAAGGGCAAGGGTTCGAATACAAGGAGTAAAGGGGCTAGGGTTCGAATACAAGAAAGAATAAAGGAACAAGGGTTAGAATGAGGGAAGAGTAAATGGCACGGTCCGAATACATGAAGGAGTAAAGGGACGCGAATTCTAATACAATAAGGAATAAAGGGGCACGAGTTCAAATACCAGAAAGAGTAAAGAGGCCCGGATTCGAATACCAGAAGGAGTAAAGGGCAAGGGTTCGAATACAAGGAGTAAAGGGGCTAGGGTTCGAATACAAGAAAGAATAAAGGAACAAGGGGGAAGAGTAAATGGGGGAAGAGTAAATGGCACTTGTCCGAATATATGAAGGAGTAAAGGGACGCGAATTCTAATACAATAAGGAATAAAGGGGCACGGGTTCAAATACCAGAAAGAGTAAGGAGGCCCGGATTCGAATACCAGAAGGAGTAAAGGGCAAGGGTTCGAACACAAGGGGTAAAGGGGCTAGGGTTCGAATACAAGAAAGAATAAAGGAACAAGGGTTAGAATGAGGGAAGAGTAAATGGCACGGTCCGAATACATGAAGGAGTAAAGGGACGCGAATTCTAATACAATAAGGAATAAAGGGGCACGAGTTCAAATACCAGAAAGAGTAAAGAGGCCCGGATTCGAATACCAGAAGGAGTAAAGGGCAAGGGTTCGAATACAAGGAGTAAAGGGGCTAGGGTTCGAATACAAGAAAGAATAAAGGAACAAGGGGGAAGAGTAAATGGGGGAAGAGTAAATGGCACTTGTCCGAATATATGAAGGAGTAAAGGGACGCGAATTCTAATACAATAAGGAATAAAGGGGCACGGGTTCAAATACCAGAAAGAGTAAGGAGGCCCGGATTCGAATACCAGAAGGAGTAAAGGGCAAGGGTTCGAATACAAGGAGTAAAGGGGCTAGGGTTCGAATACAAGAAAGAATAAAGGAACAAGGGTTAGAATGAGGGAAGAGTAAATGGCACGGTCCGAATACATGAAGGAGTAAAGGGACGCGAATTCTAATACAATAAGGAATAAAGGGGCACGAGTTCAAATACCAGAAAGAGTAAAGAGGCCCGGATTCGAATACCAGAAGGAGTAAAGGGCAAGGGTTCGAATACAAGGAGTAAAGGGGCTAGGGTTCGAATACAAGAAAGAATAAAGGAACAAGGGGGAAGAGTAAATGGGGGAAGAGTAAATGGCACTTGTCCGAATATATGAAGGAGTAAAGGGACGCGAATTCTAATACAATAAGGAATAAAGGGGCACGGGTTCAAATACCAGAAAGAGTAAGGAGGCCCGGATTCGAATACCAGAAGGAGTAAAGGGCAAGGGTTCGAATACAAGGGGTAAAGGGGCTAGGGTTCGAATACAAGAAAGAATAAAGGAACAAGGGTTAGAATGAGGGAAGAGTAAATGGCACGGGTCCGAATATATGAAGGAGTAAAGGGACGCGAATTCTAATACAATAAGGAATAAAGGGGCACGGGTTCAAATACTAGAAAGAGTAAAGAGGCCCGGATTCGAATACCAGAAGGAGTAAAGGGCAAGGGTTCGAATGCAAGGAGTAAAGGGGCAAGGGTTTGAATACAATAAGGAGTAAAGGAACAAGGGTTCGAATGAGGGAAGAGTAAATAGCACGGTCCGAATACATGAAGGAGTAAAGGGACGCGAATTCTAATACAATAAGGAATAAAGGGGCACGAGTTCAAATACCAGAAAGAGTAAAGACGCCCGGATTCGAATACCAGAAGGAGTAAAGGGCAAGGGTTCGAATATAAGAAAGAATAAAGGAACAAGGGTTCGAATGGGGGAAGAGTAAATGGCACTTGTCCGAATATATGAAGGAGTAAAGGGACGCGAATTCTAATACAATAAGGAATAAAGGGGCACGGGTTCAAATACCAGAAAGAGTAAGGAGGCCCGGATTCGAATACCAGAAGGAGTAAAGGGCAAGGGTTCGAATACAAGGAGTAAAGGGGCTAGGGTTCGAATACAAGAAAGAATAAAGGAACAAGGGTTAGAATGAGGGAAGAGTAAATGGCACGGTCCGAATACATGAAGGAGTAAAGGGACGCGAATTCTAATACAATAAGGAATAAAGGGGCACGAGTTCAAATACCAGAAAGAGTAAAGAGGCCCGGATTCGAATACCAGAAGGAGTAAAGGGCAAGGGTTCGAATACAAGGAGTAAAGGGGCTAGGGTTCGAATACAAGAAAGAATAAAGGAACAAGGGGGAAGAGTAAATGGGGGAAGAGTAAATGGCACTTGTCCGAATATATGAAGGAGTAAAGGGACGCGAATTCTAATACAATAAGGAATAAAGGGGCACGGGTTCAAATACCAGAAAGAGTAAGGAGGCCCGGATTCGAATACCAGAAGGAGTAAAGGGCAAGGGTTCGAATACAAGGAGTAAAGGGGCTAGGGTTCGAATACAAGAAAGAATAAAGGAACAAGGGTTAGAATGAGGGAAGAGTAAATGGCACGGTCCGAATACATGAAGGAGTAAAGGGACGCGAATTCTAATACAATAAGGAATAAAGGGGCACGAGTTCAAATACCAGAAAGAGTAAAGAGGCCCGGATTCGAATACCAGAAGGAGTAAAGGGCAAGGGTTCGAATACAAGGAGTAAAGGGGCTAGGGTTCGAATACAAGAAAGAATAAAGGAACAAGGGGGAAGAGTAAATGGGGGAAGAGTAAATGGCACTTGTCCGAATATATGAAGGAGTAAAGGGACGCGAATTCTAATACAATAAGGAATAAAGGGGCACGGGTTCAAATACCAGAAAGAGTAAGGAGGCCCGGATTCGAATACCAGAAGGAGTAAAGGGCAAGGGTTCGAATACAAGGGGTAAAGGGGCTAGGGTTCGAATACAAGAAAGAATAAAGGAACAAGGGTTAGAATGAGGGAAGAGTAAATGGCACGGTCCGAATACATGAAGGAGTAAAGGGACGCGAATTCTAATACAATAAGGAATAAAGGGGCACGAGTTCAAATACCAGAAAGAGTAAAGAGGCCCGGATTCGAATACCAGAAGGAGTAAAGGGCAAGGGTTCGAATACAAGGAGTAAAGGGGCTAGGGTTCGAATACAAGAAAGAATAAAGGAACAAGGGGGAAGAGTAAATGGGGGAAGAGTAAATGGCACTTGTCCGAATATATGAAGGAGTAAAGGGACGCGAATTCTAATACAATAAGGAATAAAGGGGCACGGGTTCAAATACCAGAAAGAGTAAGGAGGCCCGGATTCGAATACCAGAAGGAGTAAAGGGCAAGGGTTCGAATACAAGGAGTAAAGGGGCTAGGGTTCGAATACAAGAAAGAATAAAGGAACAAGGGTTAGAATGAGGGAAGAGTAAATGGCACGGTCCGAATACATGAAGGAGTAAAGGGACGCGAATTCTAATACAATAAGGAATAAAGGGGCACGAGTTCAAATACCAGAAAGAGTAAAGAGGCCCGGATTCGAATACCAGAAGGAGTAAAGGGCAAGGGTTCGAATACAAGGAGTAAAGGGGCTAGGGTTCGAATACAAGAAAGAATAAAGGAACAAGGGGGAAGAGTAAATGGGGGAAGAGTAAATGGCACTTGTCCGAATATATGAAGGAGTAAAGGGACGCGAATTCTAATACAATAAGGAATAAAGGGGCACGGGTTCAAATACCAGAAAGAGTAAGGAGGCCCGGATTCGAATACCAGAAGGAGTAAAGGGCAAGGGTTCGAATACAAGGGGTAAAGGGGCTAGGGTTCGAATACAAGAAAGAATAAAGGAACAAGGGTTAGAATGAGGGAAGAGTAAATGGCACGGGTCCGAATATATGAAGGAGTAAAGGGACGCGAATTCTAATACAATAAGGAATAAAGGGGCACGGGTTCAAATACTAGAAAGAGTAAAGAGGCCCGGATTCGAATACCAGAAGGAGTAAAGGGCAAGGGTTCGAATGCAAGGAGTAAAGGGGCAAGGGTTTGAATACAATAAGGAGTAAAGGAACAAGGGTTCGAATGAGGGAAGAGTAAATAGCACGGTCCGAATACATGAAGGAGTAAAGGGACGCGAATTCTAATACAATAAGGAATAAAGGGGCACGAGTTCAAATACCAGAAAGAGTAAAGACGCCCGGATTCGAATACCAGAAGGAGTAAAGGGCAAGGGTTCGAATACAAGGAGTAAAGGGGCTAGGGTTCGAATACAAGAAAGAATAAAGGAACAAGGGTTCGAATGGGGGAAGAGTAAATGGCACTTGTCCGAATATATGAAGGAGTAAAGGGACGCGAATTCTAATACAATAAGGAATAAAGGGGCACGGGTTCAAATACCAGAAAGAGTAAGTAGGCCCGGATTCGAATAAAAGAAGGAGTAAAGGGCAAGGGTTCGAATACAAGGGGTAAAGGGGCTAGGGTTCGAATACAAGAAAGAATAAAGGAACAAGGGTTAGAATGAGGGAAGAGTAAATGGCACGGGTCCGAATATATGAAGGAGTAAAGGGACGCGAATTCTAATACAATAAGGAATAAAGGGGCACGGGTTCAAATACCAGAAAGAGTAAAGAGGCCCGGATTCGAATACCAGAAGGAGTAAAGGGCAAGGGTTCGAATGCAAGGAGTAAAGGGGCAAGGGTTTGAATACAATAAGGAGTAAAGGAACAAGGGTTCGAATGAGGGAAGAGTAAATGGCACGGGTCCGAATACATGAAGGAGTAAAGGGACGCGAATTCTAATACAATAAGGAATAAAGTGGCATGGGTTCAAATACCAGAAAGAGTAAGGAGGCCCGGATTCGAATATCAGAAGGAGTAAATGTGCCCGAGTTTGAATACCGGAAGGAGTAAAGAGAAAGTAAAGGGGTGTGGTACAAATACTGGAAGCAGTAAAGGGGCCGGTGTTCGAATAATAAAATGAGTAATGGGGCCGGTGTTCGAATACCAGAAGGAGTAATGGGCAAGGGTTCGAATACAAAAAGGAGTAAAGGGACAAGGGTTCGAATGCCAGAAGGAGTGAATGGGCACGGGTCCGAATACACGAAGGAGTAAATTGACCTGGGTTCTAATAGTAGAAAATGTTAAAGGACACAGTTTCGAATAAGTAGAACCTATGTTGTAATATTAGGAAAAGTAAAAGGACCTGCCATGGAATAACAGAAGGACTAAAGGGACTTAGATTCGAATAACACATGGAGGAAATGAGGCAGGGTTCGAATACTAGAAGGAGTAAAAGGGTTGAAATACCAGAAGGAATAAATGGTTGAAATACCAGAATGATTAAAGGGTCACGGGTTCAAATACCAGAAGGAGCGAAGGAGTGTGGGGTTCGAATACCAGAACAGTAAAAGAGCACGGGTTCAAATGTCAAAAGGAGTAAAGGGGCCTGCGTACGAATACCAGGGGAACAGACTGGTCTGGGTTCGAATAATAAATGGAAAAAAGTGTGTGGGTTCGAATTCTGAAAGGAGTAAAAGGAATTGAGATCAAATATCGAATAGAGTATAGGGAATCGGCTCTGCTTCGTACCTATTTTAAATAATTTTAAAAAATATCTTCAAGCAATTCATTTGCTCCCAAAGTCTGACTGAAATCGTCCAGTCAAAAATACGTCAATGGGAAGACTAGTTGGATAGGGAATCTCTCATCATAAAAGGCAACGCATACATTTCTGCATTTTCTGGGATTCGAACCAGGGACGCTTTTCTCCTGATAAAAGCATGCTCACTGGTTATGTAGAGAGCCAACTGAAGAATGTTGTCTGTTTGAACTTATCTGTAACATATTAATGATCATTAATACTTCTCAATTTATAAGCGAATGTCTCGTTAAGCAAATCATTCTGTCGTAGCTCGGAGTTCCTTTGCGAATTGACTCTTTGCCCTCTGCAGAAAGGAAACACTGACAGTCTTGAAAATGTAGTCGTCCGTCAAAGGGAGTGTTGGGTTACTACAAGGAGCCCTAAGGCTTAGAGAAGGTTGGGGGAGGGGACCCACTGGAGCAGCTGTTGGGAGACAGATGGTAGCCTCCCGTCAAGGCCATCCAGTGTGTTCTTTAACGTGCACAGGGTATGGCTCTCCTGTACACGGGGCCACGGCTTAACGTCCCATCCGATGGACAACGGCCTTTCCAAGGCCATCGGTGTCGCCTACTGACTGGGCAGGGTGGGGAATTTTGCGGAGATTCCCCGCCCTGCCAAGCTGAGTCATTCCCAGCTGAGTCAGCGTTGAGATAAATCTCAACGCTGACTCAGCTGGGAACTACAGATTACGAGCCTGGCGCGCTACCGACTGAGCCATCCCCGGCCCACTTAGTAGGGAAAGAGGAGCTACTATAGTGTGTAGGAGACAGATGAAAGGCACGCTTTAAAGTCATCTAGAGTCTTATTTAATCTGCAGAGAGTATGGCTTGTCTGGACATGAGTTTACAGTCCCAACCGTCTGACGACGACCTTTAAATAGAGGTTCCTCACCAACAACAGAGGGAGGGTTAGCAGGGTTGGGTTGGGTTTTTCATCTGAGCGGCACTTTTTTGCACACCATGAGTTAAATTGCTAGATCACATGGACCCCGAAGATTGGGAGAGGGAACCCACTGGAACAGCTGTTGGGAGACAGATCGTAGCTCCCGTCAAGGCCATCCAGCGTGTTCTTTAACGTGCACAGGTTATGGCTCTCCCGCACACAGGGCCACGCAAATGGAGTGTTAAGCCCTGATCCCATACTCGGGAGAAATATGCCCTAGCGAAGTAAAAGGGATTGGGTTGTTTTACCTCTGAGCGGCAATTTTTTTTACACAATTTGCTAAATGGCCAGATCATAAGGACCCCAGAGAAGGGTGGAGGAATGGAAAGACAGAAGACAGACGATAGCTTCCCGTCAGTGCCACCTAGCGTGTTCTTTAGCGTGCACAAGGTAGCACTCTCCTTCACAGAGACCCATGGCTTAACATCGCATCCGACGGTCGGTGGCCTTTACAAGCCCGGCAGTGTCCCTTTTATGACCAAAGACAGTAGGGATTTAGCGGAGATAAATCTTAACGCTGGCCCAGGTGGAACTCGAACCTAGGAACTGCAGATTACGAGCCTGGCACGCTACCGACTGAACCCGTGCGGGAAAAACTCGCTGGATGGCATTCTGCTCTTCACTAAGCTTCCATCCCCAACTTACCTGCGACACCCAGTGGTGTTTGTGACTTCGCCTTTTAGATAACTCCGTTCCAAAAAAAAAAAGCCGCTCAGCGGTAAAAACAACCCAACTCATTTGCATAATTCATCACGTGTTCCATAAAATTTTAAATCATAAAGCCATTAAAAATTCATTTGCGTTTATTACAAAAAATTAAATGATGGATTGCGATAATTATCACTTTTTGAAACGGGACAGAATTAGTTTTTCTTATCTTGACGGTGTTGGATGATGCGGACATCCATTGTACAAGAGAGATCTTGCCCTTCTCATATAAAGAACAAGACTCTCTGGATGCTGGGAAGAGGAGAGTGATGAATCAGGGAGACTGGAGAGCAGCATCCTCGCCATCAATCATTCAGGGAATGGATCACTAAGACGTGTTCCATTTCGACGTGACTTTCCGTCGAGTCGAGTCTCAGCTGCCAAGAGTCCTTCTGTTCGGAAGGAGGAGGAAGAAGAAGAATGGAAGTGGAAGAAACTAATTTGATTTTTCTGTTTATGAGTCCTGGTTTTTGTTATCTTTCTACTATGTCCCCTAACTTTATTTGTAATTCTCTTCGTTTACTTCACTATTTCTTGAGTAGGATGGCAGGCTTCATCTCTTTAGATTCTTTTTAGTTTAACATGTTAGAAAAGCGATTCACATTCATACAGGGCTATTGCCATACGTTTTTGTTTTGTTCTCTACGTAAGTTCTAGTTTTAATAAACAAGAGCAGCAACAACGACAACTGATCGAGCAAGTTCTTTGATTTTATTGATCCATTTTTCGGCACTTTCGCTTTGGTTTATCGCTTTGTGCTCTTTTAAGGCAGTATCTTTTGAATCGGTTGGCTCGAATACTTCGATTAGTCAACAAGAAAAAGAAATCTTACAAATCAGATTTACATGTCTGAAAGAACGTCTCGAATTTAAGCTGAACGAAATCTGCATATTGAAAAGAAAACGGTCGGTAAAATTCAGCGTTTTACCTCCGAGCGGCACTTTTTTGCATACAATGTACTAAATGACCAGGTCGCAAGGACCCCGAGGGCTCAGAGATGGTTTGGGGAAGGGAATCAACTAAACAACTATTAGTGGAAGCCTCACGTTAAGCCCATCCAGCGTGTTGTTTACCGGCACAGGATAGGTTCTATTACATAAGGTCACGACTTAACGTCCCATCTGACGGATGACAGCCTTTATTAGCCCATTGGTATCTCCTTTCTGACCGAAGGAAGGTTAGGAGTTAAGAGAAGACAATTCTCAACATATGCACATTAAGGGACTCGAACCTTGGACTACAGATAATGAGCCTGGTGTTCTGCTGAAAGCGCCAATCCCTATCCTATAATTGAGTGAATTTTTTTCTTTATTTCTCAATCCTACACCAATAGAGAGATTCGGAAAATGTTTTAATATCAAACACTTAGTGAGTGAAATTTTTTCTTGTCAAATGCACCACTTATCAACCGATCAGAAACTCTGGATATTACTGTGGTCTTTGTTGCGCCCAGCAAATATTTCTTTCAGATTCTTCAGATATTATTTCGACATTAAAACTATAATACGTATAGTTTCTCGAATGTTTGAAAAAAAATTTTGAAAAAATTCTTTTAAACTTAAAATTGTTTTGCGTTCTCTAAATTGTATGCAGGATAATTGCTCATGTGAAAAAATGAGTAGATAACTATATTTAGGAGTGAACATATATAGATAGGAAATTGTCTTGAAAGATTCAAATAAATAATGTTCTGAAGAAAATTAATTCTGTTATACCTTATATATATATAATATATTCGAAATTTTGTAGATGTTCCTTTTTGAAAAATAATATGTTTTTCATGGGTCAAATCGTATCTAATTTATAGTCTATTATCATGGGGAGGTATTTGTTAGTCTAAAATTCAACCTCTTCAGTACGCACAGAATCATATTATTCAGTGTATAATGATAATGAAGAAGCGGAATAGTTTACTTGACCTTTATTCTAAACTAGGTATATTTCACGTTAGAAAACTTTATGTTTTCCAAACATTGAAATATTTAAAAAAGATTGAGATATAAAATTCATTATGACATTCAAGAAAAATACTCGTTTTTCTGTTTTTAAATTAATATTCTTGCACGTAAAACAATAGTACAGAACACTATATGCAGTATATTTAACTAGTAGATTCTTTAATGCTCTAGCAGAAAAAATAAATTTAATTAATAATTAATTTAATTAATTAGTTAAAGTTTTTAAAAAATATAAAAATATGGCTTTTAAACATAGTAAATATTAATATATTATTCTAAACATATTTGGCTTGTTTCTTTTGATCAGCTCTCAAGATCTATTAAATTAATATAAAATATATAAAATTTTAGTATATTTAGAATGTAATTACTTTTTTACAAATGATATTCTGCTTGTTTTCAGATTATCATATGTTGGTAATAGTTTTTTCTGTTTGCCAAAATAAAGTTGTTATTATTTAGCCTAATTACTTCCAAAATATGAAGTTTTACTCTATTGTAATCATTAATTGTTTTCTCAATTGTATGCTACTGAGTTTGCAAATTTTAAAACTTTGTCATTAGTTATAACGCATTCATATATAATTTCAATAATGTTCTAATGTCATGTCAATTATGCATTATACATTTGGGAAAATAATAAAACTATCTTCTGCTTCTTCTGATTCTAATATCACCCATTCTTCCCTCTTCAAGACGAAATCAACGTGGTAAAATTGGTGTTGATTCCTACATTCAATACGACAACTGTAACCAGTATAAAATAATAAGCGTTCTCTTCCAAAATGTGAATACCAGTTACACTTTTTTTCGTTATTAAAAGCTAGTTTGGCATGTGACATGTTGTAATTGAAGTTATGTAAAAATTTAACGTATAAGTAAGTTTAATTATCCTTGATTGCTTAACAATTACAATATGCGTGAACTATAGTATTGATGAATGTGTGTGCAGGAATATTAACAGGGAACTCTCCCGAATTGCTCATAACACAAAAGAGTTTAGTAGATTACCTAAGAATAAGAAGGCTATTTTACTTAACTTAATAAGAGTGTTACTTTACTTAGTTTAAGAGTAAGAATATTATTTAACTTAATAAGAATGCTACTTTGCTTAATTTAAGAATAAGAATGTTGTTTAAACTTACTTAAGAATAAGAATGTTCCTTTACTTAACTTAGGAATAAAAATGTTGCTTAAATTACTTAAGATTAAAAATGTTGCTTTACTTAAGAATAAGAATGTTACTTTACTTAAGAATAAGAATGCTACTTTACTTAAGAATAAGAGTGTTACTTTACGTAACTTAAGAATAAGAATGTTACTTTACTTAAGAATAAGAATGTTATTCTACGTAACTCAAGAAAAAGAATGTTACTTTACTTATGATTAAGAATGCTATTTTACGTAACTTAAGAATGTTTCGATTCTTAACCTATGAATGTTACTTTGCGTAACTGAAGAATACGAATGCTACTTTTCTTAACATTAAGAAGAAAAATTATTACTTTTCATAACTTAAGAATAAAAATGTTATTTAACTTAATAATAAGAGTGTTACTTAATTTAAGAATAATAATGTTGGCTTACTTTACTTAAGAATAAGAAATTTACTTTATTGAAGAATAAAAAAATGCCAGTTAACTTAAGAATAAGACTATAACCTTACTTAAGAGTAGTAATGTTACTTAACAATAATAAGTGAATAATGGTTACATATAAGATGTAGCTGATCTTATTAGGAAATCTCTTATACACTGCTGGCCATTAAAAGTACAACACCAGGAAGAACTCATCAGATTGTCCCAAAATATGCAAGATGGGTAGCCCATGGGAGAACATGCAAATGATTCAAAGCGCAGCACATATGCACGTCATGTGTGACAGTAACGCCCCCTGGAAGTGGTATAAGGGGAGATTACAAAGAGCTGGTGTAAAGCACTGATCGCATTTCTTGCGCACTAAAGGATCAAGTGTGCCCCGTCGAAGAACACGGCATCCATATGACCAGGTTTCCGACTTTGATCGAGGGAGAATTGTGGGATTACGGGAAGGCAGATTATCGCATCGAGACATCGGTGCACATGTTGGACGGAATGCTGCCATAGTGATGAGAATGGCGTCAGTGGGTAGTGGAAGAACGAAACCACCGACGTGAGGGATCTCAACGGCCCTGTCACAGAACGAACGAGAGGACAGACAGCTTGTGCGCATGGCTTTGAATGATCGTACAGCCACAGAAAACACCTTAGCTCAACAGTTGGGGTGCGTTGCACATCAACCAGTGTCCGCACGTACTGTTTGACATCGTCTGCAGCATCGGGGCATCTTTGCTAGGCGGCCATTACTTTGGCTATCATTGACTCTTGAACACAGGCATATGCAATGGTGCCAAGAACATCGAGCATGGATGTGCGAATGGCATCGCATCGTCTTTTCAGATGAATCCCACTTCAGTATGCAGCACCATGATGCACGAAACCGTATCTGGCAGTGTCGCAGCGACAGACTCAGTGACACATGCATGATGCAGCGCCATACAGGTCCGGCCCGGCCCCTGTGTTGTGGTATAGGGTGCCATTGGACTCCATTCATGCACGCATTACCAGTACTTTGAATAGCCCTCGTTTCATCACTGGAGGTGTTGAATCCTGTGGGCGTACCTTATCTTCAGGGTCTCTCTGGTGCCATTTACCAACAGGACAATGCCCGACCACATGTGGCGTGCATCGTCCAACAATTCCTGGATAGCCACCATGTGACACTTCTGCCTTGGCCTGCCCTTTCACTGAATCTGTCCCCAATTGAACATGTCTGGTCCATGATCTCACGACGACTAGCACACCAGACACCAGCAACTACTACAATAGATGAACTTTGACTGCGTATCGAAACTGCATGGACAGACATTCCCCAAACACACATCTGACATTTCATCCTCTCAATGCCGGACCGTGTAGCAGCGGTTATTGCCGCTCATGGTGGCTACACAAGATACTGATTTCTTTGTATTCCACAAGTCTAACCGAGTTGTATTTGCAATCATTTGATCCTTGTAACATAAATTATGCATTCACTAAATATGGCTTTGATATCTCTTGTCTTTCCTGGTGTTGCACTTTTAATGGCCAGCAGTGTATTTGATAATAGTTGTTCACGTTCTCCTTTTTTTTTTTCAGAGCAGCGATTCTGTTGAAACTCTACCTTTAAGAGATCCTAACTGGCAGGTATTCACTAACACCGGATATTACAAGGTAAGCTAAAGTAAGATCTTATAGAGCTGGAAAATAACGAGCGAATAAGGAACATCAATCATGGGTTCACATCCACCGAGCAAAAAACGAATTTTTCTGTCAACTTGAAATTATTCTTTGTCCTACAGATGCCTTTGAGTATTAATAAGGAATTTATATTTATAACCTGGATTACCATCATTGTTTATGGAATTATCATCTTATTGGATGGCATCCAGGAGCATATCTTGGATGGAAGTTCGGAAATAATATGGCTGTATAGTTTTACCTCTGAACGGCATTTTTTGCACACAATGGATTAAATGGCTAAGTCACAAGAACCCCGAATGATCAGAGAAGGTTGAGGGAGGGGATCCACTGGAGATCTGTTAGGATACAGATGGCAGCCTCCCGTCAAGACCGTCGAATGTGTTCTTTAACCTTCACAGGATATAGCTCTCTAGCTCACGGGGGAATATTTGCTTATATCCTTCATTGGGAGTCGTAAAAAAAATAATAACATATCGATTCTTAAGTTTGTCTTCCTCTAAATTGGTAAAAATGAGTAATCTGTATATTGCCCGTAAATAAAATGTTGCTCCCCACCCTTGAAATATTTATAGTAGCGCAGTCCCCCACCCTTTCCTCAAGGGGAGTTTCGCATTCCCTCTTTCCCAAGGGGAGTTTTGCATTCCCTCTTTCCCAAGGGGAGTTTTGCATCCCCTCTTTCTTTTGGAAAAGTAATTAAAACTTTCAGCCCTTCTCATCGAAATGCGTAAAATAATATTTTGAGTCCTAGAAGTACCGTTAAAAAAATGTAAAATTCCCTGAAAAATGTACGAAAAACAATTTTCTGCTGCCCTGAAATTTAAAAAAAAGTTTTTTTTTAAATTGAAAGAGTGGATGTCATCTTAACATTGATATCAAATTAAGAGGGAAAATTGTCTTGAGGTTGGTGGGTTACGAACTCAGCTTTTAACTGAAGAACTAAATTGAGAGAAATGTATTGAGTAATTGATTGAATATAATCCGACCTACATTGCGATATCTTCCGAATGCTGTTTGGAAATATATGATACACTGGTTTTAAATAATACAGATATTTGAGTGCGTACTGCATGAAGAAGAAGAGTTCATATCTCTAAATAGAAGAAGGTCTTGATGGGCACAATGGCCAGAGCACCTGACTTGTTATCCAGTAGGTAGCGGGTTCGAATCCCATTCGGCTCAAGGCAAGTTTTCCTCCATATTTGATATCAATGTTAAGAGTGAGTTTGCGACTTTTCAACTGAAGAATCATCGAAGAATTTTATGAAGTGAACACTTTTTTAAATTCTTCTCTTCTGAAAATATTTTTTGGACTTTTTTCAACCTTTTTTGGACTCCTTCTGAAATACATTGAATAACATAAGTCTCTCCTTATATTAGAAATTTCGAGTTCTCTCTATAAATTTAACTGACCAATGATTTACTTATTAGACATTCGATGAGAAATCAAGATGAGGTCGGTTGAGTGAAACGATGGATTACTTTTGAGAGAATTAACAAAAATGCACTAATTTGTATTGGGTTGAACAAAACGTGCTGCTCAGAGGTAAAACAAATTAGATACAATTGACTTAAATGGCCAGATCAAAATTTCAATGACTTAACCTTGGAGGGCAAGGTTAAGCGATTACTTTGCGTTACCTGGGGGGGGGGGGACAGAGAATAATGTTTCAGGTGGTTTTATATAACGCTAAAATGGTATGTTTTTTGCTGCGATTAAGGATTGTTTTTCCGTTTTCTGATTATTAAAATCAACTTTCTTTATGTTACAATTACCTGCTACAATAGTAACATTCGCAATGAAGATTACCATGGAAAAAAGTGAAGATTCATTTAAAGCGAAAAGTGTTATTTTACGGGAGGGAAAGGGTTTGTTTGTTTTAGCTCTGAGCGGCACTTGTTTGCAGGCAATCGGCTAAACAACCAGGTTACAAGGACCCCAATGGTTAGGAGAAGAGGATCCACTTGACCTTGACACGATGATCTTGACACGATTATTTCACGGATGAAATAAGGTCATCGGGTGTGTCATCGGGTGTGTTCGTTAGCATGAATCTAATGCTAACAGGGGATGGATCTGCTGCACACGAACAACGGCTGAACGTCTCATTCGACGGACGGTAACCTTTCCATGCTTGCTCTTCTCTCATCTCTCTATGCGTTTTATGATTTTCTATGTTCTCATTCTCACCAAGGATAGGGTGGGGCTTAACGGGAAAAATATCAAAGTAAGAAAAGAACTTAAGAAAATCAGATGTTAAGACTAGCGTGCTGCCTCTTTCGAGGGATTCACAAATTGAGTTAAAATTTCTCTTCCTAAATACACTGAATAAGTTGGAAAAGAAATTTACAGCATTAAGTAGAATTGTTTCAGATTATGTCTGGATGCTAGGAGCAGTCGAGTGTAAATAAATAATAACCAAACACAAAAATATTTATTTTAAATGTTTTTTAAAACATAAATCTAGCTCTTTATAACATTTGTTTTTTACTGACATTAATTATTAGACTTCATGTTTTAATTATTAAAACAATCAGTTTTTCATTTTATATGGCGTTTAATATTATATAAATTTATTTTAAATGATAAATGCTTATATTACTTTTGTTAGATATCCCCTGCATGGCACAAACATTAAAATTAATAACACCTATATTACAGTTTCCACTTCCATGAAGTACTTAGGTATGACGATAGATAATAATCTTGACTTTGGAATTCACATTAATAAACCGCTTCAGCTTCTAAAATAATTTATATATTGAGGTACATTCGAAACTACATATCCTCCTATGCCCCAATGTTCTACAAAATTTACATCCGACCAAACTCGAATACCGACCAAACTCTTCCACTCTTTTTGATATTAATGAAAAAAACTCTTATAAATTAGAAAAAGTTCAAAATGAAGCTCTTAATATCATCAGCAAAATCTATTTTAACAAATGAGAATATATAACACTAACTGATATTGGTTCCAACTACCAAATTCCCATTCTTGAATCTAGAAGAAAGATGCGGTTTATTACCCTTATTCACGACACTATTTATAACAAGTCTCATCCCCTTCATTCGATTACGACATCGCCACATCCTTTGCTCTGATAATAAATGTTTTCTACTCCCAAGATTTTCAAATCTAAGTATGGTGAAATTTCTTTTGCCTTTCAAGCAACCTCAACTTGGAACTCTCTACCGAGCGATATCACTTCTTTAAATTCTAAAACAAAATTCAAAAACTATATTACTCCACTCCTATTAGAATATTGAAACGTTTGACCAACAACATCTCTTCACCCTTATTCCCATTCCCCATCTTTGTCCTTTGCCTGGATTATCCGCCATCTTTTTTTTCCCTATTCATTCATTTAATATTACTCTCTATTGTCTTAAACCTTCTTTTTTTTCCTCTAGTTCACTTAATTTCTTATTATATGTTTGTCTTCGTCTGTGCAACTTGTCATTTTGTTTACATGCATCAAATAATTATGCAATTCCTGTAAATATGTTTGTATTTTTGTACTCTCCTCAATATTTCTTTTTAATTTCTCAAATGTACTGGGGCATCAAGCCATTTCAAAGTTTAAATTAATATCCAATATTACTGGTACCTTGGCTTTACTGTAATCCCTGGATGGAATAAATTATTATTATATTATTATACTCTGATGCTTCATATTTCATTCATACGGTTTGACCATATCTCCGCCACACGGTCGGCATGCATTTTTTTTTTTTGCATTATTATCTATAGTGCTCATCCATCGCAGTGATCACGTGACAATGTTCTCGCCAAATGCATTTGCACTCTTGCTTAATGCTCTGGAAGGCAAAAACTATTAACTAAACCGTAATTGCAAAATCCTGAACGAAAATTTGAACAGTTTCAGTAGTTTCGACAAATAGATAAAGGCTTGAAAAATAGGTTAAAATTTTTCAATAAATTGGTAAAGAGATTTAAATATTAAGTAAACTAAGCAGTTTGAATAAATAGGCTAAAGAGTTTGATAAATAGGTAAGGAAATTTCAATAGATAGATTAAGGAGTTTGAATAAATTGACAAAAGAGTTTTGATAAATAGCTAAAGTGGTCTGAATAAATAATTAATGGAGTTTGAAGAAATAGTTAATGGGGTTTTAATAACTATGCAAAAGAGTCTCAATAGATAAAGAAATTACAATAAATATGAAAGGAAATTAAATAAATAGGAAAAAGAGTTTCAATAAATAAGTAAAGGACTTTGAATAAATAGATTTCAATGAATAAGTAAGAAATTAAAAAAAGGTAAATGGACTTGAATGCATAGATAGTGATATTTCACCAAATAGGTAAAGAAATTTTAATTACTCGGTAAAAAGTTGGAATAAATAATAAATGAGTTTTAATAAATTAGTAAACTACCGGCCGCCGACAAAGATCTCCTCTAATTGTTGGTATGAACTTTTATTTTAATTTTAAAATAGTAGATATAGAATTTCAATAAATAGGTTAAAAGTTTTAATAGATTATTATAAACATAAATATCTAAAGAAATTTAAATAAGTAGATAAAGAGACTGAATATATACGAGGATATAGGCAAAGATTAGTAAAATATTTTGAGACTTGGATTTTTTTTTTTGTTTCTGCAAGTTTTGGATGAAGAACACCAGAAAAAAGAGGTGAAAAAATGGTTTATGGATTATAATACTAAGAATGCGTTAGAAATTATAAGTTAATTAACTCTTAAGATATGATAGTGCTACGTGCTTTCGACAACGTAGTGTATTTCTTTCATAAATAAGGAAACAACATTTTACTAACCATCTCCTGGAAATGGTGTCTGAAACGAGCTTCACGAGGGAAAACAACTGCTATTAAAATGCATACTGAACGTGAGCTAACGAATTACAGAATCCTGCTTTTATTATTAATTCAGAAAGGAGTTAATTACTTGTTTACTCTCTCCTTGAAAGTTGTCTAATGAGGAATTCGAGGGCACCAAATGCCTCCTAAGTTGTAATTCAAGACAGAGACTTCGCTGCTCAGAATTTAGAATAAAGTGCTCATGTCACTTTGGTCCACATGAGACATAGTTAAGGAATTCCAAAGTTTTCAACACTAATTATTTCTAAAAGTTACTTTTCTCGCCTTTCGTGGAGTTATTAATACAAGGAATAGAAGTCTGAGAGCGTGCCTATAACAAAACCAGAGGTTCCAATTAATGGCAGCGTTGATTTTTTTCCCCTCTTGTTCTCTGCAAGTTCTGTTTGAGAAAGTGGACACCGTCGGTCATTGCCGTCCATTAGATGAGATGCTTTATGTCTTTCAACCGTTAAAATAAATGGGACCGTTCTCACCTGTCCCCAATGTAATGAAGCACTACTTTACCCAATCCTGTTCTGAATATAAGTAACATCTTTCCCTAACTGGTTCCTGAGTTCCTTTCACAAAACCTCTTTTAAATTTGGTTTCTTGAGATTTAAACGAGTAATCAATTGTAAACAAAAGTACTTTTCAAAGGATGAAACCCAAAGGGTATGGAGCAGGATAGTGTTAACACAACTCCGAGATTTTGCAAAAATTCCTATACGTGCCCAAATATTGCTTCATTGGTGGCAAAGTGGTATCGTGCTTGTTCACATTGACTCTATGACTACCGCGATCCGCGTTCAAGTCCCAGGATGGCATAGTTGTTTGTTTGTGGACTTTTAGTTCTGCTGAGGCAGTGGTCAGCAGTGACTTCAGTCTTAATGGGGCATAGCCTTGCATCAGAAGACCTGTACAAAGTACATGTAGTTTCTAGTACTCTTCTCCGTGAAATATGTTTCAAATCAAAATTGAAAACTAAAGTTTCCTTTATAGTTTATCTGCTGAATTTTATTTTATCTTTCTCTCTATTTTGCCAATTATAAAATTTCTGTTTCATTTTGGCAATTTAGAAATTCTACTTTAATTATTTTGATACTTATAATGTTTTGTTTACTATTTTTTTAATTGTAACGTTTCTATTTCTTTTACTAATTATAACCTTTCTCTATCGCTATTTGGATTGATAATTATAACATTTATATTTCATTTTATTTTGAAGAATGCAACATTTTTGTTTTATTTTGCTAATTATAAGGTTTCTGTTTCAGTCTAATTTATAAATAACAGTATTTTCGTTTTTTGTCTTGTTTTGCTTGATTACAACGTCACTAATTTATATTTTATTACTTAATTTTAATTGCATTTCCGTTTTAACTTTATTTAGCAAGTTACAAGATTTTGTGGCTTTTTATTTTGCTTATTAAACTATTTCAGTCTCATTCAGTTTTGATAATTTTAACATTTCTGTTTCTTTTGCCTTTCTCTGATAACCGGCATACCTATTTAATTTCATTTTTATAATAGTTAGCATTTGTTCTTCCTTTCATTTTGCTAATAATTAGTATTTCTGCTTCTTTTCGTTTTTGCTACTAATTATAATTTTTTAATATTTGTTAAAATTATAATTTTTTAATATCTGATAATTTAGACTTTTTTTATTTTTGTTGATAGTTAACGTTTCTCATTTCATTTTGTTAATTTTTTCTTTTTCTTTTGCTAATAATTACTATGTTTATTCCATTTCTCTTTTTTGCAAATAATTATTGTTTCTCATTTCACTTTACTAATAACTTTTCCAATCTTTTTCATTTCGCAACTTAACCTTTCTCTAACATTCTTCTGATAATTAACATTCTGTTTATTTCTATTTTACTAATTTTTTGTTTCCATTTCATTTTGCTAATAATTAGCAACTCCTCTTCATTTTGCTAATAATTAGCAATTCCTCTTCATTTTGCTGATAATCATCATTTTGGCTAACTTTTATTTTGCTAATAATTTTTAGCATTTCTATTTCATTTGATTTAGCAAAGTGTAGAATTTCTGTCTCATTTTTACAATGACATCATTTCTAATATTTTTTACATGGCTAATTACTTTCATTTTTCTTTTCATATTTACAACTTTTCTTTTCCTTTTTCTTTAGGTAATTCAAATATTTGCATTTCATTTCTTTTTCCTAATTGCATTTCTTTTTTATTTCATCAAATGCAACATTTCTGCTTCTTTTTATGTTTCGAATAAAACCTCTTTTTATTTTGCTAGTGAAAGATTTCGCTTTCTTTTTGTTTTATTAATTGCCGCATTTTCACAGTATAAAAAGAAATGAAAAATGATAAACGAACACTTCAAACATCCTGTTCTCTTGAGATTTTTTGTTGTGAAAAATTTTCGTTTTTTTATCTACAAGATTAACTTACACTCTGAATAAAAACACAAGAAAATAAATTCCATCTCCTCTTGCCTTTTACTTTATTTTATCTGCGTTTCCAAGGGTCGTTTTACTCATTGATCTATCGCTACGTAATCCATATTACACAGAACCAATAAATTTCTATTTCAGCTTTCTCTCTATACGTTTTACTGCTCCCCTTCCGCGAAGTATAAGTCTGGTGATCCATCTAAAGGATAATTACGTTCCCAGTTACGTCTCAATGTTTCGGTCTCTAGATCCTTGCACTCTCTCTGCTCCTGGAGCACTCTCTTTTTTCTATTCCTGGAGAAGAGAAATGGAAGTCTTAAACTCCATCTCTGAAAGTAAAGTGTCATTGCTCCGGATGAGAGAGAAGAAACTTCTCAAATATTGATAAGCTGTGCTACTTTCTGCACGCCAATGCTTCATCTTGTGCAAAAAGCTACTGTTGTTTGTCGTTCCAAGTTGCAACAGAAGGATGAAGAATGAGATTACAGAGATGCAAATATTCTCTCCGATCAAATTTATCTTCGTGGAGTGACGGTTCTGTCTCGGTCGCAAAGGAGAGTTCAGTCGCGTTGTTTTATTCCTCAGCTACACTTTTGTGCACACAGTGGACTAAATCTGCCAGGCAATAAGGATGCCAAGAGCTCAGAGATGATTACGGAAGGGTTATAAACAGCTTTTAGGAAATAGATGGAAATCTTCCCAACACGACCAAACAGTGTGTTCTTTAACATGTGCAGTCTGTGACCCCTTTCTCATGGGGGCCCCCTTCTCATGGGGCCCCCTTCTCATGGGACTACAGCTTAAAGGTTTATCTTTCCGAAGGAGGTCTTTCCAAACCCATCGGTGTCCATTCTATCACCGAAATGAAAAGGAGGGTTAGGCGGAGATAAATCTCATCGCATGCTGAGTTGGGACTTAAACCTGGAAATTGAGATTACAAGCATAACTCTCAATCAACTAAGCCAACAGACACCCGAATTATGAATATAAATAGCTATATTCACATAGCATACATTGAATTGTATACTTTTGATTATTTGCAGTAATAGAGGAAAATATAGGCGCGATTAACCCCCAATAATTCATATTTCGGTTTTAGATGTTTTTCTGGGCAAATCTGTACTACGATCAATGACATGACTCTCAGAGGTTAACCAAAGAAAATGTACATTTATGTATCCATAACACTCATTTTTATTCTTCTTAAATCTTCCTCTGATAATCCTCAAATCGAAAACTTTCCACCGGCATAATTACATGCATTAATCATCCCATGGCCGAGTGATTAGGGTGCTTGGCTACTGATCAAAGGGACTTGGGTTCGAGTCTCGGATAACACGTGGATATTTCTTTTCTGTGTTGAATTTTTGCTGAGATTCAGCAAGTTCGCCTTCAGAGAGTTCCGTATAAACTGATAGATTATTCTAAAACCTCTGTGGTAAGCAGCTGCTTGAGGGGAATTTACTAAATCTAAATATTTTTCAAAGCAGAACTTAAAAACAAAGTACCTACATAGATCAAAGTATACTGCGATCTATATACTGTGATCTATATGCTGTTCCTTAAGTAATAAACAGTTCTTTATAATCAATTACCGTTTTCTATCCTGTGGAGCATCTAGGATTTTAATTTTTTAGGTTTTTTGGTCGATATGCATTGAATTTATTGATGTCTCCAATTGCGCTGTTAAATAGATTGATTATAATTAAATTTTGACATTTTGTTTGTCTTTAGACGGAAAAATCTTTAATTGGAAAAAGGGTGAAATTTATAATGGACTATGTCTAAACCTTGTGGAAACAAAAAATGAGAAAATAAAATTTCTGCTAAAAAAATGATACAACGGTGAAATTCTGGATGCATGTTTAGAGTGAAATTTTCCTTTTATTTTTATTTTTTGGACTATTCTTCCTTTTCATAGGTTTCGTTTTTATATCATTTGAATATTACTCATTCAAAACTTAAACATCTTACTCTTCACGACACTTCTTCTACAAGTAGTGAATATGTCAAACTTCAATTTCAACTTCTATATAAGAAATAACCATAATGCAAAAGCAATTTTTGGGAGCATCTTATTTTTATTGAGATTCGGTTAATCCTCCCATTGTGCCTCAGCATGTATTCCTTAAATGGGATCATCCAAAATGATCGGCGAATTGAGGGATACCGTGGATATCATCTTATCCTGATACCGCTTACAGTGACTTTCACATTACTGTGATTTTTTCCTTTTGGAATACACAGAAAAATCCTGCTCTAATCCGCTTGAGCGTAATTTTCCAAGGCAGACGAAGAATTTTATTCCAACTCAAACGATAGGAACTTCACCATGACAGATCATTCAAGGCTTGTTTACAAATTGACTTTCATATTGAGCCATATGCGTGATTTCTGAATGAGATGTCAAAACCAAACAGGCAAAGATTAGTTCCTGCTTTACGAAGAACATGTCTTCCCACATTCAGAAGAATGCCTACAATCTGTCCCCTTCACATCAGGCAGACAAATAATTTTTTAGTGTTCCTTGGATTAATGAACTGTGAGTCCCTAGAGTGGGGCGGGGGTGGCTCAGTCGGTAACGCTCCAGGCTCGTAATCTGTAGTTCTCAGGTTCGAGTCCCAGCTGGGTCAACGTTGAGATTTATCTCCGCAAACTTCCCCGCTCTGCCCGCGGTCAGTAGGGGACACCGATGGGCTTGGAAAGGCCGCCGTCCGTCGGATGGGACGTCAAGCCGTGACCCCGTGTGCGGGAGAGCCATACCCTGTGCACGTTAAAGAACACGCTGAATTGGCTTGACGGGAGGCTACCATCTGTCTCCCAACAGCTGTTCCAGTGGGTCCCCTCCCCCAACCTTCTCTGAGCCTTTGGGGTCCATGTGATCTGGCCATTTAGCCCATTGTGTGCAAAAAAGTGCCGCTCATAGGTAAAACAACCCAACCCTAGATCGGGTTGAGCTACTTTTTTATAACAGGTTGCCAAAGGAAGTATTCTTTCATTTAAAATTTTTGTTACTGTAATTTTTAACATGTTCTTTAACATGTGCAGTTAACTGTAACATGCAGTTAACTGTAACTCCTTGAGCTGATCATGAAGGCAAAATGCTCTCTGTAATTTTTAAGTTTTCTAATTAAAATGCAATGGATGGTTTTGCTCATAAATGTTAACTGTTTTTTGCTTTTAACCAGGTTTCCAAAAAAAGGCACCTTTTCTTTGAAATTTTGTTTTATTTTTCAACCTTTTTTTGTTACAGTTAAATTAACAGTTGTGTTTATTTTTACATGCATATTTTCTTGAAAAAAGAAAGGTCGTGAACACATTTATAAATATTCTTTATTAAATCACCATCTATATATCATTATCACAACAACGTTAAGCAATAATTTGCATAACTTGGTTTTAAAAAAATACAACTGGTCCTCATCGCTCTTCGACCGTGGACTTCTCTTATCGAGACATGTTTTTGATCCCAATTAATCGCTGTAAGGGAACATCCACTATATTCAAATGGCAATACATGAAACAAATGTTGGTTCTCCAAAACTTGTGTGTAAAGAAAAAAAAATAAAAATCTGAAACATCATACAAATGGGATTTTTCGGTTCCAGTCCGCAGGAATGAAAGTCATTAGCACACGGCTCGTAATCTGCAGTTCGCAGATTCGAGTCCCAACCAGCGATTGATATGGAAACTATCCCATGCTATCCGCTAACCCATGCTATCGGTGAGACAGGGGACAAGGATGGCTCAGAAAGACCGCCGTCCATCGAATTAGTCGTTAAGCCGCGGTTCTGTGTACAGGAGAGAACCATACCTTCTGCACATTAAAGAATACGCTGAATGAATTTGACGGCAATCTTTCATCAGTCTCCTAACAGTCTGTCCAGTGGGTTTCCTTTCTGCAACCTTTTCCGAGACCTTGGGGTCTTTGTGACCTAGCCATTTATCCACTGTGCACACAAAAGTTCCTCTCAGAGGTGAAATAATCGGACAAACTCCAGACCGCGACAGACTGCCCCAGTTTTAAAAAGTGAAACAATCTCTCCTGCTTAGAAGTGCAATCGAATAGCCCTAAACTAGTTACAGGCAGTATTGTGAATTTAGTCATTTTGAACACTCATTCATACATCTTCATTAACAATTAGATCCTTCTCCATCACAATTCACAATTTATTCTTAGTTGCCATAAAAAATTACAATGGGAAACAAATTGACGCACCTGAGAAGTGCAAAAAAATTCCCTTATCCTAAAAAGTGAAAGAAATATCACAAAACTGAAAACCAGAGACCATTTTTAACATCGCTTCGCCATTTCTTATTTCTTTAGCATTTGTCAGCTTTTGAGGGATGTTTCACTCCACAATTTGAAGCTTTTGTCCTCTCCGCGTGAGAGGATTACCTATGCTTTTTCTCCAAAGGATGCGTGATGCTTTTGCTTCCATCTTCCCTTTATTCCGAAGCTCAGCCTCACAACATTCGCTGCTCCCGCTCAGATTTAGGAATTGGATGGAAACTCTTTTCTGCTTTCGGACATTTCTCTCTCGTAACGTTCGAATTTAATCCTTCAGCGCAAGGTGTGAGTTTTCCCATCGCAACGACGTCACTGGATTTCCTTCCCAAATCCGCTTTTCGAAGATGACGCAGTCAGCTCCGACAGTGGTTTTTCAATCTTCACTGAGAGCATTTTGCCTTCATGATCAGCTCAAGGTGTTCATTCCTGATAAATGGTAAACCGAATCTCGAAGAAGATCGCTTTTTGCAATGTTGCACTTTCTTCTTTCATTGTACATTTTTTGTTCCTCAGGTATGGCAAAAAATAGCCTCAAGTCAAGCATCTGAAGATAAAAAAAAAGCTTATCAGCTTATACCAAATGTTGATAGCTAAGTAATCTTGACTACTGAGAATCGGGATTGCTTTTCACTTTTCTTGCTATGCATTCAAACCTTTTAAGCAAAGTAATAAAGAGTGACACTAGCGTAGATATCAATCTCTCTAGCATATGTATAAGAAATTTCAAGAACATCATTAATTCTGATTTGTGTCTCTCTGGCATTCTTCGACCAAAGTCAATGAAGAGTATCAATGTTAAAAATTTTAATCTCTCAAGCGTAGAATCTATCATTACTAGAATATCTGATGACTACCAGATTTCATGGAAAGTAGGGTTGGGTTGTTTTACCTCTGAGCGGCACTTTTTTGCACACCATGGGCTAAATGGCCAGGTCACAAGGACCCCGAAGGCCCAGAGAAGGTTGGGGGAGGAGACCCACTGGAACAGCTGTTGGGAGACAGATGGTAGCCTCCCGTCAAGGCCATCCAGCGTGTTCTTTAACGTGCACAGGTTATGGCTCTCCCGCACACTGGGTTACGGCTTAACGTCCTATCACGGCCTTTCCAAGACCATCGGTGTCTCCTACTAACCGTGGGCAGGGCGGGGAGTTTTGCGGAGATAAATCTCCACACTGACCCAGCTGGGACTCGAACCTGAGAACTACAGATTACGAGCCTGGCGCGTTACCGATTGAGCTAACCCCGCCCCTTGATGCAAAGTACCCTATCAAAACTAAGTCTTGTGTACAGCTCTTTGATACTAAAAAAATTGTAAATTCTGAAGAAGAAATAATTCTTCTGAAATAAAAATGCAGAGTACATTTGAATTTTCCATTACATACGTAAACAAAATGAAAATTATAACAGACTTGTTAATCATCTCGTACTTTGCGAAAATATCAACTTCAACAATAGAAAAAAAAAATGTTTTCATGGTAAACGAACAGTGGGGTATGTGATGCCTTGAATCACGCCCATCAAACTTGTGGCTCATTGCAAAATTTGTTCGGGTTATTTTACCTCTAAGCGGACTTTTTTGCACACAATAGCCAGGTCACAAGGACCCCGAGGATTGGGGGAGGGGGCCCACTGTGAGACAGATGATAGCCTCTCATCATGGTCATCCAGCTTGTTCTTTAACATGTTCTCTCTCGCACACGGAGCCACTGCTTTTGGAGGAATTCCTTATTTCTTTAGCAATTGTCAGCTTTGGAGGGATGTTTCACTCCACTCGAATGTTCCATCCGACGTGTGGCATTTCCTAACTCATCTATGTCCCCTACTGACCGAGGGCAGAGCGGGGAGTTTTGCGAACATAAATCTCAACGCTGGCCCAGCTGGGACTCGTCAGAACCTGGGAATTGGACATTAAGTGTGGCGCGCTACCGACTGAGTCTCCCCCGTTCCAGTGGTCTAGACGAGACTCGAACTTGGAAATTGCTGACTCATTACCAAAATAATTTACGGCTCATACAGTAAATGATCAATATCCTGAATATCAATTGATAGTACTCATTAAAAATGCATGTTTTTCATGAAGATATTTTCTTCATTCCTTAAAAATATAGCTTTTTTCCCCCAATTCATCGCTTATTAGAAATGTATGTTTTCGTTTTTAAGTAGAGAATTTTTTTCTGCTGCTCTTTAAGAGTGCAATTCTTTTCCTAGTGGTTCTTGACTAAATTTAAGTTGGACGTGTCTCTTGTAAACAGCCGGAAAATTTTCTTTACATGAAAAATTAGTAAAAATCATCAGATTTACTAAATTAATAAAACACGTAAATGGGCTTCGTTAATTGGCTAGGCATGCTGAATTTATTGAAGAGCTTTCTGTTGGTCAAAATTGATAGCCGCGTGACTTCGTTGTGTGAGTCAATGGGAACCTAGGGGGGACAATTCCTTAAGCGAATATCGGTTTTCGATGACTTCGCTATATGTTGCGTATCCAGAGATAGAAATCAATCATGACTTTCCACCGAAATACATAGATGGCAATATGGGAATAATCCTTCATCTGTATTAACTCCAAAAAAATTCTTAAAAATTCTTAAATCCCCATTCAGCATTTAATCGCTATTAGACTGTGTAGGCATCACGATGACAATGGGTGTAGATGAAAAATTGTCTTGAGCCGGGTGGGATCCGAACCCAGGCGATTAATTGCAAAAGAAACTGTTGACAGAGAATGAAGATTAAACTGTTTCAACTCAATGTTGGTCGATAAATTTCCTAATACTTGATGATAGGATACTGATGATAGCAGGTGATGATTATGTCATCTCGCATTTTTAGCGAAGAGAATGATTTGAGACAATGATTTGAGACTTCTAATCGAGACTTTATGAATCTGTGCATGCGCGGAATATCTATATGCATATATATATATGTGTGTGTGCATATATATTTTGGCTATATTTTATCGAAAATATTAAAAAGGGCTTGAAATATTTCGAAATTAATTTTAAATTGCAATGCACTGTCATGTGCAAAACAATGCCATTGAATATCTCCTGCAGATAAATAACGTTCACTTCCTTGTAATCAAATGTCTGTCTTTCATTAAACGCAAAAAACGTTTTATTTTTTTCATTCAGCGTTTAATCGCTATTAACAGTAAATTGGCAGTTAACAGTAAATTATGGCACTCAAAAGTACTAAAGATTTAAAAAGGCAGATACAAAAAAATGCGGATTTTAATTTTAGTTTAAAACGCGTCTTTATGAGTTCATACAAAAAAGGAGGACATTTTCGTATTTTTTTTCAAAATGCATGGAGGACATAAATTTCGAGATAAAAAGGAGAACATGTCCTCCTTTTGTCGGACGTAGGTTAACCATAGACTTAAACAGCATAACAGTGATTAAATGCTTAATAAATCAATGGATGTGCTGCGGATTAATTTCTGAAAGAATTTGCTTTTTAAAATTAGGATATCCACCATTTTACAGCAGAACATTATTATTCAATTATTTCGTAACCAAATTAGAAATAACCAAAATGGTGTTTGCATCTTCAGTGTACATTAGTAGCATGCTCTCAGCTCTTTCAATATTTAGCTTCATCCACTTTTAATGAGGGAGCAAAAGAGAGCCGAAAACTTAGTAAACATATTTATTCATTTTGTGCAGATTTTGTTTCGACGCAAGTAATTATTTCAGATATTCATGCATTTACTGGTGAGTCTAGATTAAGTACTTCTTTTTCCCAAATGAAATGTTTGCGAACACTACACATCTAGAGAGACAGGAGAAAAAAATGATTATTAACTAGATATGAAACGAGAAGAACCTAACATAATTACTTCATTCTTTTTTATTAAAAAAAAAAAGAACAAGAATTTTCTCTGTATTTTAGCGTTTTAATCTAATAAAAGAATGATTCTGTCGTTGAACATCCTTAGTTCATTAAATGTTAAACATGTTTATGCATGCGTGAATAGAGTTAAGTTGGAATCAGAATATTTCCTGTTCGTTAATCTTTTTTTGTGTCCGTAAATAATCTTGTGATTTTCTGGGAAGGATGATGTGAAAAGAAAAATTCCTCCATCTTCTTCCTAAACCAAAATTTCCTAGTTAAGAGCTAGAGCACTCTAACTTTTTTTGTATTTGGTTAAAGAGCTAGAGCACTCTAACCTAATACTGTTAATAGATAGGGCAACAGGTTCGAGTACCAACTGCGCATGCGTTGAGATTTTCTTCGGTGAGAAAGAGGACGCTCATGAGCTTAGAAAGACTGTCGTCCATCGGACAAGAATTTAAACTGTGCCTCGTATGCACGAGATCCGTACTCCCCCCCCCCCTACCTCCACTTTGTTGAGAATGCCAGTAACTGGAAAGAAGGTAAACAACAATTAAATATATATATAGATGATTGTGAGTGTTTCACTGATTCACTTAATGAGTGGCTGACTGATAGCTGATCACGTTATTTATAACTGTGACGCAGAAATGTTAGATCTCTGAAAATTTGCACCTAGGAGTAATACTGGTCTTAGATCTCGAGAAAACTCCGAAATTTGACCTCCAACTTGGCCTTCAAAGTCAAATAGAGGTCAAACCTTCATCTAGAAGTGCTAGAAATGTGAAAAATTAGGGCGGGTTTCGGTTTGTAGATCTAGGAAACGTTACGAAATTTCTTATCCAGAGGGGTCCTTTAAGTTCAAAGGTCAAATTTAGATATGCTGGTGTTAAAGAACTAGAAATTGATCCCTGGATCGGATATCGTTTCGCACATATCAGAAACGTTGCAAAATTTGGAATGCGATGGGTCATTCGAGATCAATTTTGAATAATACCATTGCTAGAGAGCTAAACATTGGTTCCTAGAGATATTTCGAATCGTAGATCTCAAAAATGTAAAGAAATTTGAGATCCGGTGTTGCATTAAGGTCAGATACGGATCAAAGTAACAGTCTAGATAGAGATCAAGAGTTTCCGGAGGTGCTGGATATCCCTTTTATCTCTGGAATTTTCAACTTTGAGGGTATCATGCCACGTTTAAGACTACTGAAACGCAAGGAAAAAGCTTATACCACAACAACATTCCGGTTTATTCTGAATCCATATTGACTTACACCCCCCCCCCCCCCCCCGTCTTTCACTCGTATAACTTGTCTTCCCTCTCCTTTTATTTTTCCTGATCCGGGTCTGTCTGCCACTATAAAAGAATACACTGTATAGCCTTGACTTGAGGCATCCAGCTGCCTCCTAACTATTAAATTTCTTTCCTAAACATTCCTTGAGTCTTTAGGATTTTGTGACATGGGCATTTAGCCCACTGTGAACAAAAAAGTGCCGCTCAGAGGCAAAAACTCCCATTTGAATTACTAGTTGACCTCAGCCAATTGAGATTCAAATTTGCTTAGATAAAGGTTTAAGCTAAGGGAGATAAAGCTTAACAAAGTGCTTAGATAAAGTTTTTTTTGTAAGTAATTCCCCGACATAGACAGCAAATTGCTTAGATAAATTTTCTGTTGAAAGAAACCTGCATTTCCAAGTATATGTCAGGATATTACTTATTCTCTGTTTAAACTGATAGAGGAACTAAGTTTTAATATGCAGTTGGGTTAATATATTCTTACAACGAAGGAATTTAATTAATTAATAACAGAACCGTAATTGCTGTTGAAGCTAAGTGACGAACTCAAGAACCAACAGCGAACTTGCAGCACACGCAAGTCGTCGGCTTCGGAAATTTCCCAGAACGAAGAGGTTAAAGGAACTCTTGTCTTGAAAAAGAGAGTTAGTTTATATTCTAATTCGTAATTGAAAGTATAGTTGTCTTTTATTTTAAAGTGAGTTAAGGATTGAGTTGCTTTACCAGAAATTGACAGATTTTTGCGCACATGGTGGACTAAATGGCCAGGTCACGAGGACCCCATTTGCTCGGAGAAGGCTGGGGATCCACTGGACATCTGTCAGGAGACAGATGGGAGCTTCACATCAAGACCATCTAACATGTTTCTTAATAGACACAACGTATGGCTCTAGTTCATAATGGAGCCGCGGCTTAACGTCCCATCCGATGGAAGGGGACCTTTCCAAGCCCATCAGTGTTCCCTTTCTCACCGAGTGCAGATTAGGACTTAGCGAAGATAAATCTCAATCCAGTTCGGACTCAAACTTGGGAACTGCAGGTTATTCTCGTGGTGGGGTGGCTCAGTTAGTAGCAAACCAGGCTCGTAATCTGCAGATCTCAGTTCGAGTCCCACTTGAACCAGCTTTGAGATTTATCTCCCCAAAACTCCCAGACCTGCCCTCGATCAGTAGGGGACACTGATGGGCTTGGAACGACAGCAGTCCATCGGATGGGACGTTAAGCCGTGGTCTCGACCGCTGGAGAGCCATGCCTTTTTCACATTAATGAGCCTTTTCACATTAATGCCCCTTTTCACAATAATGACATTAATAAGCCTTGACGGGAGGCTACCATCTTGTCGCCCAAAAGCTGTCCAGTGGATCCCATCTCCACCATCCTTCTCTTTTGCCCACGGGGTCCTTGTGACCTGGCCATTTAGCTCATTGTGTGCAATAAAAGTGCCGCTCAGAGATAAAACAACCCAACCTTATATCTCACCGTTTCGAATTTTATTACAAGACATTTCGACCACCTAACTTTCCAAATACTTGACCACCGAATCTCAAATTTCTCGTATGAATTTCCTTCTTGCCACCTATATTCCATTAAAGATGAAAGTCTGCCTGTTTTGAAACCTGAATTTGAGTTTAAAATCACCTCTGTGGAGGTGGGGGGGAAGCAGGGGTAATTTCAGCGACTCGTTGAAATGAAATGTTCAGAACCTCCCATGAAGAGGAAGATAGACCCGAGAAGAGAGGCAATCAGAGAGATCATGAAAAACAGAAAGAATATCGGGCCAAAGGTCCGACATCTAAATTATTCCAAACGAATGATAAATATATATTTAGTCCAAAGGGCTAAATAATGGACTGACGCGGACGTCTCGGTAAGCTATGGGTAAAAGAAAATGAAAGTAACTGAAAGGAGAAATGGAAGAGACAGAAATGAGAAGTACAAGTTGGGGAATAGGAAAATAAATAAAGTAGAAGTATGCAGAAAAACCATCCACAACCAACGGGCTTACCAAATTTCATACCATTTTTAACCAAAATACTCATTTTAAATTGCTGTCGTATTGATACAGGTCTTGTACCACTGCGTCAAGTCCAAATTCTTCATATAGTTGTAGTAGTAGTTGGGCATATTATTGAGTAATAAAATCGGAGATCTAAACGGATATTTTTCGTCGAAGCTGTGTAGAACCACTGATACCTAGACTTGACTGCACGTGGATCAGGAAGAGTTCTAGTCAGGATTTTAATATTTTTTCTGGAACATCATCTAGATTGGTAATGCTTATTTTCCGCTAAGAACAATCGGAATTTTCGGACCTGCTTTGTGATATGTTCAGATGTTGTATTTGTGTCTATATGCTTAGCACTAACGAAGTCTATCGGCGAAACACATTTCTTTTTTTAATACTGTTCGCAGAATTATTTGGCTATGGCGGTAGTTTTAAGAATTTGGCAGCCTCACGTTTTAGAGTTACTTGCTGGATTTCTTTCGTTTTTCCACTTGGAGGATTAGGAACAGTAATGGTCTTTAACTCCCAGCTGTAACAGGCTTCAAATCTTTTTTGGAGAAGGAGGAGGGGGGGGGGGGGGGGGGGGGCAACAGCCGCCGAAACGGAAGCCTTTTCCTCAATCGGATTTAAAGTTCCATAAGAAGTTGAAGTGGCAGTTTTTTCAAGTACGATTGCGAATGTTCTTTTTTTAAGTCAGAATTAGGGCAGGTGTCGGCATAAAGGCCCGTTTTTAGACACTTTAGGTATTGCTTGGCCATGCCGTAGTTGAATATGGTGTCAATGAAGCCAAAAATTTTAACGTTGACTGCCGCAATGTTAAGATTTTTAGTGTTTCCCAAGGACACACTATTTTTTTTCTTGTATTTGGCTCAAAATACAACAAACTGACTATTTATGATGAATGTATGTCAATAAAATTTTGACACCCTCTTTTTAAGTGTGGATTACATGTAAGGACAAAATTTTCATACTGGGCTGCGCGGTGAATACGATTCGCGGGTATGAAAGTTTCTACAGGATTTTCCACAAGTTCATATGCGCAGTTTTCTAATGTATAAATATGGGAACATGTCTCTTCATTGTTCAGTACTGTCTACGCTAAACATATTGACCTGTTCAGTACTGTCTGCGCTAAACGTAGTGACTTGTTCAGTACTGTCTGCGCTAAACATAGTGACTTGTTCAGTACTGTCTGCGCTAATCATAGTGACTTGTTCAGTACTGTCTGCGCTAAACATATTGACTTGTTCAGTACTGTCTGCGCTAAACATATTGACTTGTTCAGTACTGTCTGCGCTAAACATAGTGACTTGTTCAGTACTGTCTGCGCTAAACATATTGACTTGATCAGTACTGTCTGCGCTAAACGTATTGACTTGTTCAGTACTGTCTGCGCTAAACATATTGACTTGTTCAGTACTGTCTGCGCTAAACGTAGTGACTTGTTCAGTACTGTCTGCGCTAAACATATTGACTTGTTCAGTACTGTCTGCGCTAAACATATTGACTTGTTCAGTACTGTCTGCGCTAAACATATTGACTTGTTCAGTACTGTCTGCGCTAAACATATTGACTTGTTCAGTACTGTCTGCGCTAAACATATTGACTTGTTCAGTACTGTCTGCGCTAAACATATTGACTTGATCAGTACTGTCTGCGCTAAACATATTGACTTGTTCAGTACTGTCTGCGCTAAACATATTGACTTGTTCAGTACTGTCTGCGCTAAACCTACTGATTTCTTCAGTACTGTCTGCGCTAAACATATTGACTTGTTCAGTACTGTCTGCGCTAAACATATTGACTTGTTCAGTACTGTCTGCGCTAAACATATTGACCTGTTCAGTACTGTCTGCGCTAAACATAGTGACCTGTTCAGTACTGTCTGCGCTAAACATATTGACTTGATCAGTACTGTCTGCGCTAAACATATTGACTTGTTCAGTACTGTCTGCGCTAAACATATTGACTTGTTCAGTACTGTCTGCGCTAAACCTACTGATTTCTTCAGTACTGTCTGCGCTAAACATATTGACTTGTTCAGTACTGTCTGCGCTAAACATATTGACTTGTTCAGTACTGTCTGCGCTAAACATATTGACTTGTTCAGTACTGTCTGCGCTAAACATATTGACTTGTTCAGTACTGTCTGCGCTAAACATATTGACTTCTTCAGTACTGTCTGCGCTAAACATATTGACTTGATCAGTACTGTCTGCGCTAAACATATTGACTTGTTCAGTACTGTCTGCACTAAACATATTGACTTGTTCAGTACTGTCTGCGCTAAATGTAGTGACTTGTTCAGTACTGTCTGCGCTAAACATATTGACTTGTTCAGTACTGTCTGCGCTAAACATATTGACCTGTTCAGTACTGTCTGCGCTAAACATAGTGACCTGTTCAGTACTGTCTGCGCTAAACATAGTGACTTGTTCAGTACTGTCTGCGCTAAACATATTGACTTGTTCAGTACTGTCTGCGCTAAACATATTGACTTGTTCAGTACTGTCTGCGCTAAACATATTGACTTGTTCAGTACTGTCTGCGCTAAACATAGTGACTTGTTCAGTACTGTCTGCGCTAAACATATTGACTTGTTCAGTACTGTCTGCGCTAAACATATTGACTTGATCAGTACTGTCTGCGCTAAACGTATTGACTTGTTCAGTACTGTCTGCGCTAAACATATTGACTTCTTCAGTACTGTCTGCGCTAAACGTAGTGACTTGTTCAGTACTGTCTGCGCTAAACATATTGACTTGTTCAGTACTGTCTGCGCTAAACATATTGACTTGTTCAGTACTGTCTGCGCTAAACATATTGACCTGTTCAGTACTGTCTGCGCTAAACATAGTGACCTGTTCAGTACTGTCTGCGCTAAACATAGTGACTTGTTCAGTACTGTCTGCGCTAAACATATTGACTTGTTCAGTACTGTCTGCGCTAAACATATTGACTTGTTCAGTACTGTCTGCGCTAAACATATTGACTTGTTCAGTACTGTCTGCGCTAAACATTGTGACTTGTTCAGTACTGTCTGCGCTAAACATATTGACTTGTTCAGTACTGTCTGCGCTAAACGTATTGACTTGATCAGTACTGTCTGCGCTAAACGTATTGACTTGTTCAGTACTGTCTGCGCTAAACATATTGACTTGTTCAGTACTGTCTGCGCTAAACGTAGTGACTTGTTCAGTACTGTCTGCGCTAAACATATTGACTTGTTCAGTACTGTCTGCGCTAAACGTAGTGACTTGTTCAGTACTGTCTGCGCTAAACATATTGACTTGTTCAGTACTGTCTGCGCTAAACATATTGACTTGTTCAGTACTGTCTGCGCTAAACATATTGACTTGTTCAGTACTGTCTGCGCTAAACATATTGACTTGTTCAGTACTGTCTGCGCTAAACATATTGACTTGTTCAGTACTGTCTGCGCTAAACATATTGACTTGATCAGTACTGTCTGCGCTAAACATATTGACTTGTTCAGTACTGTCTGCGCTAAACATATTGACTTGTTCAGTACTGTCTGCGCTAAACATATTGACTTGTTCAGTACTGTCTGCGCTAAACATATTGACTTGTTCAGTACTGTCTGCGCTAAACATATTGACTTGTTCAGTACTGTCTGCGCTAAACATATTGACTTGTTCAGTACTGTCTGCGCTAAACATATTGACTTGATCAGTACTGTCTGCGCTAAACATATTGACTTGTTCAGTACTGTCTGCGCTAAACATATTGACTTGTTCAGTACTGTCTGCGCTAAACGTAGTGACTTGTTCAGTACTGTCTGCGCTAAACATACTGACTTGTTCAGTACTGTCTGCGCTAAACATATTGACTTGTTCAGTACTGTCTGCGCTAAACATATTGACCTGTTCAGTACTGTCTGCGCTAAACATAGTGACCTGTTCAGTACTGTCTGCGCTAAACATAGTGACCTGTTCAGTACTGTCTGCGCTAAACATATTGACTTTTTCAGTACTGTCTGCGCTAAACATAGTGACTTGTTCAGTACTGTCTGGGCTAAACATATTGTCTTGTTCAGTACTGTCTGCGCTAAACATATTGACTTGTTCAGTACTGTCTGCGCTAAACATATTGACTTGTTCAGTACTGTCTGCGCTAAACATATTGACTTGTTCAGTACTGTCTGCGCTAAACATAGTGACTTCTTCAGTACTGTCTGCGCTAAACATATTGACTTGTTCAGTACTGTCTGCGCTAAACATATTGACTTGATCAGTACTGTCTGCGCTAAACGTATTGACTTGTTCAGTACTGTCTGCGCTAAACATATTGACTTGTTCAGTACTGTCTGCGCTAAACATATTGACTTGTTCAGTACTGTCTGCGCTAAACATATTGACTTGATCAGTACTGTCTGCGCTAAACATATTGACTTGTTCAGTACTGTCTGCGCTAAACATATTGACTTGTTCAGTACTGTCTGCGCTAAACATATTGACTTGTTCAGTACTGTCTGCGCTAAACGTACTGACTTCTTCAGTACTGTCTGCGCTAAACGTATTGACTTGTTCAGTACTGTCTGCGCTAAACATATTGACTTGTTCAGTACTGTCTGCGCTAAACATATTGACCTGTTCAGTACTGTCTGAGCTAAACATAGTGACCTGTTCAGTACTGTCGGCGCTAAACATAGTGACCTGTTCAGTACTGTCTGCGCTAAACATAGTGACTTGTTCAGTACTGTCTGCGCTAAACATATTGACTTGTTCAGTACTGTCTGCGCTAAACGTATTGATTTGTTCAGTACTGTCTGCGCTAAACGTAGTGACTTGTTCAGTACTGTCTGCGCTAAACATATTGACTTGTTCAGTACTGTCTGCGCTAAACATATTGACTTGTTCAGTACTGTCTGCGCTAAACATATTGACTTGTTCAGTACTGTCTGCGCTAAACATATTGACTTGATCAGTACTGTCTGCGCTAAACATATTGACTTGATCAGTACTGTCTGCGCTAAACATATTGACTTGTTCAGTACTGTCTGCGCTAAACATATTGACTTGTTCAGTACTGTCTGCGCTAAATGTAGTGACTTGTTCAGTACTGTCTGCGCTAAACATATTGACTTGTTCAGTACTGTCTGCGCTAAACATATTGACTTGTTCAGTACTGTCTGCGCTAAACATATTGACCTGTTCAGTACTGTCTGCGCTAAACATAGTGACCTGTTCAGTACTGTCTGCGCTAAACATAGTGACTTGTTCAGTACTGTCTGCGCTAAACATAGTGACTTGTTCAGTACTGTCTGCGCTAAACATATTGACTTGTTCAGTACTGTCTGCGCTAAACATATTGACTTGTTCAGTACTGTCTGCGCTAAACATATTGACTTGATCAGTACTGTCTGCGCTAAACGTATTGACTTGTTCAGTACTGTCTGCGCTAAACATATTGACTTGTTCAGTACTGTCTGCGCTAAACATATTGACTTGTTCAGTACTGTCTGCGCTAAACATATTGACTTGTTCAGTACTGTCTGCGCTAAACATATTGACTTGTTCAGTACTGTCTGCGCTAAACATATTGACTTGTTCAGTACTGTCTGCGCTAAACATATTGACTTGATCAGTACTGTCTGCGCTAAACATATTGACTTGTTCAGTACTGTCTGCGCTAAATGTAGTGACTTGTTCAGTACTGTCTGCGCTAAACATATTGACTTGTTCAGTACTGTCTGCGCTAAACATATTGACTTGTTCAGTACTGTCTGCGCTAAACATATTGACCTGTTCAGTACTGTCTGCGCTAAACATAGTGACCTGTTCAGTACTGTCTGCGCTAAACATAGTGACTTGTTCAGTACTGTCTGCGCTAAACATATTGACTTGTTCAGTACTGTCTGCGCTAAACATATTGACTTGTTCAGTACTGTCTGCGCTAAACATATTGACTTGTTCAGTACTGTCTGCGCTAAACATATTGACTTGTTCAGTACTGTCTGCGCTAAACATAGTGACTTGTTCAGTACTGTCTGCGCTAAACATATTGACTTGTTCAGTACTGTCTGCGCTAAACATATTGACTTGATCAGTACTGTCTGCGCTAAACGTATTGACTTGTTCAGTACTGTCTGCGCTAAACATATTGACTTGTTCAGTACTGTCTGCGCTAAACGTAGTGACTTGTTCAGTACTGTCTGCGCTAAACATATTGACTTGTTCAGTACTGTCTGCGCTAAACATATTGACTTGTTCAGTACTGTCTGCGCTAAACATATTGACTTGTTCAGTACTGTCTGCGCTAAACATATTGACTTGTTCAGTACTGTCTGCGCTAAACATATTGACTTGTTCAGTACTGTCTGTGCTAAACATATTGACTTGATCAGTACTGTCTGCGCTAAACATATTGACTTGTTCAGTACTGTCTGCGCTAAACATATTGACTTGTTCAGTACTGTCTGCGCTAAACGTAGTGACTTGTTCAGTACTGTCTGCGCTAAACATATTGACTTGTTCAGTACTGTCTGCGCTAAACATATTGACTTGTTCAGTACTGTCTGCGCTAAACATATTGACCTGTTCAGTACTGTCTGCGCTAAACATAGTGACCTGTTCAGTACTGTCTGCGCTAAACATAGTGACCTGTTCAGTACTGTCTGCGCTAAACATATTGACTTGTTCAGTACTGTCTGCGCTAAACATAGTGACTTGTTCAGTACTGTCTGCGCTAAACATATTGTCTTGTTCAGTACTGTCTGCGCTAAACATATTGACTTGTTCAGTACTGTCTGCGCTAAACATATTGACTTGTTGAGTACTGTCTGCGCTAAACATATTGACTTGTTTAGTACTGTCTGCGCTAAACATAGTGACTTCTTCAGTACTGTCTGCGCTAAACATATTGACTTGTTCAGTACTGTCTGCGCTAAACATATTGACTTGATCAGTACTGTCTGCGCTAAACGTATTGACTTGTTCAGTACTGTCTGCGCTAAACATATTGACTTGTTCAGTACTGTCTGCGCTAAACGTAGTGACTTGTTCAGTACTGTCTGCGCTAAACATATTGACTTGTTCAGTACTGTCTGCGCTAAACACATTGACTTGTTCAGTACTGTCTGCGCTAAACATATTGACTTGTTCAGTACTGTCTGCGCTAAACATATTGACTTGTTCAGTACTATCTGCGCTAAACATATTGACTTGTTCACTACTGTCTGCGCTAAACATATTGACTTGATCAGTACTGTCTGCGCTAAACATATTGACGTGTTCAGTACTGTCTGCGCTAAACATATTGACTTGTTCAGTACTGTCTGCGCTACATATTGACTTGTTCAGTACTGTCTGCGCTAAACGTATTGCCTTGTTCAGTACTGTCTGCGCTAAACGTATTGACCTGTTCAGTACTGTCTGCGCTAAACATATTGACCTGTTCAGTACTGTCTGCGCTAAACATATTGACCTGTTCAGTACTGTCTGCGCTAAACATATTGACCTGTTCAGTACTGTCTGCGCTAAACATATTGACCTGTTCAGTACTGTCTGCGCTAAACATATTGACTTGTTCAGTACTGTCTGCGCTAAACATATTGACCTGTTCAGTACTGTCTGCGCTAAACATATTGACCTGTTCAGTACTGTCTGCGCTAAACATATTGACCTGTTCAGTACTGTCTGCGCTAAACGTATTGACCTGTTCAGTACTGTCTGCGCTAAACATATTGACTTGTTCAGTACTGTCTGCGCTAAACATATTGACTTGTTCAGTACTGTCTGCGCTAAATATATTGACTTGTTCATGGTGCCACGATTTTCTACCGCTCATAAACATTTCATTATAGTACGAATCATGGGTGAGCTACGCAACCCGAATTAAAACACTAGATGCGAAGCAAATAAGGATATTGGCTGTCATGGTCGAATGTTTCCGATGTGAGTCCTCCCCCCCCCCCCCCCCCCCCCACACACACACTCCTTTCTCAGCTGATAGATCACCGCTTCTTGCCATCCCAGCTGCAACAGCATGCACGTGCAGCTCCATTCACAAGTGGATGAGCTGAATGTTTTATGACGGTCTGAGAGTGTGGACGGTGGCCAGCTTCTCCTGCTCCTGGATGCTACACTCCTAACGAAGGTCGTTAATGTCAGCGTGAGCTATTGGGCACACTTAGCATCATTGCGACAAGGAGTGAGAACTGAAGCCTCGGTGTGATGTTTCACCCGATGGTATGGAAAGAGCGGGAAGAAGAGAGTCCTCTGTGAACGTCGTGAGGAGGGGACGTTTGTGACGAGGCTCAGGAGAAAGAGAACCGGCTGAACTAGAACTGCCTCCTAGCTGGGGCCATGAGATTAGGTCAGCTTTTCGTCGTTTGGCACACTTTGTAACTGCTGAGCCTAAGGGAGTATTGTGTCCCTGAGAATGAAACATGTTAGTGTGAGATGGGGTGTTTTATCTCTGAGCAGCATTTTTTTTTGCACACCATGGGCTAAATGGTCAGGTCCCCATGACCCTGATGGCTCAGAGAAGGTTGGAGGAGGGGACTCACTGGAACAGCTGTTAGGAGACAGATGGTAGCCCCCTCCCCCGTCAAGGCCATCCAGCGTGCTCTTTAACGTGCACAGGGTATGGCTCTCCCGCACAGGGGACACGGCTTAACGTCCCATCCGACAGATGGCGGCCTTTCCAAACCCATCGGTGTCCCCTACTGACCGTGGGCAGGGCGGGGAGTTTTGCGGAGAGTGCTACTGACCGTGGGCAGGGCAGGGAGTTTTGCGGAGATAAGTCTCAACGCTGACCCAGCTGGGACTCGAACCTGAGAACTGCAGATTACGAGCCTGGCGCGCTACCGACTGAGCCACCCCCGCTCCCAGTTAGTGAAGTAAATGTACGTAGATGTATATAGAATTAAAGGTGTAAATAGGAATGCTGCGTGTCTGAGTTATTCAGAAAAGTTGTGCATCTGTCTCACCCACGCAAATGACCACTCGCGCCGATGAATGTCTTGACATTGGCCATTTTCCATTTCGATTTTTTGCTGTTCTCGTTCTAGTGAGAATGTTGTTAAATCGGTCTTCTTGATATTTCTCACTGGTAATATGAGATATAATGCCATATGTAGAAAGCTCAAGTTCAATCACCCCGTTGGGAATATAAAATGGCAATTTAGAAATGAATACAGTTATGATGAGGGAACTGTATTCATTTCTATGAAATGAATACAGTTCCCTCATCAGTGCGTTGATTTACGATCCAAGTCCATCACCAGTTCATTTACGATCCTACACCGTCCGTCATCTTGATGACGGACGGTGGTAGGATCGTAATCTAAAAATTTTCCAATCTAAAAATTTTGCCGCTGCAGTGAAAATAGAGACTGTTTTCGAAATTTAGTGGGTGACTTCGATTTCTGAGTCCCCGTAGATTTCTTGCAATTTATCAATAACGTCGCGAATTTCAACATCTGCGTGTCTGATTCTGAATGTCCTTTTCATCCTGGGATTTCTTGGTGGAAGCATAATTGATGAACTGTCTCATAGAGACAGTTTTTTCCCCCAAATTATCCAAGATGTCGGCGAACAGAGAGACAACGTTTTCAGTCTATACTAATCGCACGCTTGCTCAGACTGAAAAACCTGACAGTGAAGCGATCTCTGCAACGAATATCAAAGACAACAGAACCTTGAGAGAGCTGGTTTGAGAAAAAGAAATAAGGTTTCTTTGCCTTCTTTACCGCGTTGGGTTGGATTGTTTTACATCTAAGCGGGACTTTTTTTGCACACCATGGGCTAAATGCCCAGGTCACATGGACCCCGAAGGCTCAGAGAAGGTTGGGGGAGGGGACCCACTGGAACAGCTATTGGGAGACACATGGTAGCCTCCCGTCAAGGCCATCCAGCGTGTTCTTTAACGTGCACAGGGTATGGCTCTCCCACACACGGGCCACGGCTTAACGTCCCATCCGAAGAGCGGCGGCCTTTCCAAGCCCATCGGTGTCCCCTACTGACCGTGGGCAGGGCGCGGAATTTTGCGGAGATAAATCTCAACGCTGACCTAGCTGGAACTCGAACCTGGGAACTACATATTACGCGCGGTACCAACTGAGCCATCCCGCCCCTTCTTTACCAGGATTCGAATCCTGACTCCCATTGCTCCACAGCCAAACTCGCTAGTCAATCAGCCACTTGGATCGTAAATGAACAATTAGGACGAAAATTAAAAAAAATTACAATTGAGGGCGTTGTGAAACTAGTCCACAAACTCTCCTAGAAAAATAAAAAGAGAAAACTTTACGTAACCAACAACCTGTCCTTCACATGTCATTGTTCATTCCCAATCCAATTCGAAGGTCAGTTACGAAGCTCGTTGTCGATGGTGTGTCCACACCCATCCAATGGCAACCGATATACTGACTCTAAGGGTATTCCCACAGAGCAAGCTGCTTGAGCAGTTCAGCGTTTCAACCTTTCCAAATAATATGGCATTTTAAAAACAAAGCCATTACGAGCAACGTATGTGGCCTCACTACAAACTGCACCAAGCTACAATTTCCTGTAAGGTCACCTCCATTTCTAGTAATGTTTTTGCTTTAGGACGCCAGAAAGTTTCAAAACGTTAAGAACGCTGAACCTCTCAAGCCACTCTCTGTGTGGATGTATCCTATCGTTACGAGCTACTCAGCCGATGACCTTGAAGAGTGTCTTTCAATGTCTGCATGCGATGTGCGGAGTTTGGAAACGCCCATCTTTAGCCATATTGATCGGCGTGTGCTCTATGTGTGCCTCAGTGTATAGTCGATAATCGACTAAAGGTTTTCTTAAAGCTAATCACTTTGATTACAAAATGATGCTAATGTAAGGTACCCTATAGCAAGCTCAATTGATTCGAGAATGAAATTTGTATTTTATGGGTCTTTTATTCTAAGTCTATTTTATTATTATTTCACGGAGCGGAAGTTACATCTATTATGATTTTTTTATGACATAGTTCCTCCTCAGTTTCAGTATCAAGAGAATTGACACAAAGGAAAATATACTTCAAAAATCTTTAAAATCAATTAACTTTTGCAAATAAGAATTAATTATAATATATGCATTATCCATAAGAAGAAAAACTGATTCCATATCCATCTGGGATGCATTGCTACTTGCATGTATGAGTTCATCTGAATTTTTGGTGAATTCTTCATAAACTTATATTAACATATACAGAGTCGTTATAACTAATTACTCATATCATCAAGAACCTGAATATCGTTTCTTTGAAACTACTCCTCAAGAATCTGTTAGCCACAGAGATCAAACAGGAACCTCTCACTGGAGTACGTCATAGATAAGCACTGTGAGGAAGGCGAGAACTAAAACAGAAAGACAACACAAGACAGAAAATATTAATACTTTATAAGCTGTTCGAACCCAGATCTCTTTGATTAGTAGCCAAGTCCGTTAACCAATCTGCCATTAATTATCTAATATAGTAAGTAATCTGCTATCCCTGTCAGTGTGTAAACCAGTCCGTTGGACAAATCGACAAAAGAAATACCAGAATGAAAGTATCCTTTTCTCAAAAGATAAATTCCTAAAGCATCCTTTTGGCGAAACATAAATTTTTAAAGCATCCTTTAGTCAGAACAAAAATTTCTAGAACATCCTTTGTCAAAGCAAAATTTTGTAAGGCGCCCTTTTCTCAACGCATAAATGTCTAAAAGCATCCTTTTCTTAGAGCAAAATGTGTAAAAGCATCCTTTTGTCAATGCATAAATTTCTAAAAGCATCCTTTTCTCAATGCCTAAATATCTAAAAGCATCTTTTTCTCAATACCTAAATACCTAAAAGCATCATTTTCTCAATACCTAAATATCCAAAAGCAGCATTTTCTCAATACCTAAATACCTAAAAGCATCTTTTTCTCAATACCTAAATATCTAAAAGCATCATTTTCTCAATACCTAAATATCTAAAAGCATTCTTTTCTCAATACCTAAATATCTAAAAGCATCATTTTCTCAATACCTAAATTTCTAATAGCATCATTTTCTCAATATCTAAATTTCTAAAACATCCTTTTCTCAATACATAAATGTCTAAAAGCATCCTTTTGCCAAAACAGTCCCAAGTGATGTATTGCTTTTGTTTTAATCCATTCTCTTTAAACAATTTCGAAGTAGTAATTAAATTTGAGAGCGTAATACCTACCTGGTGCAGTGGTTAGCGTTCCTGATTACTAAGAACAGCGGGTATGTCCTTGTGCAAGTGTTTGTCTATCGTATGAGAAACCAGGACAAGCTTAATATATCTTCTAGGTTATCACCGTGCTTCGTGTAGGAAAATACTTTCTTTCTTTTTAAAATAAAAAAAAATTGAATTATTTTTCTTGCATATACTTACATCCGTGCATGTCAGACCGAGGATGAATGTAGTAGTTACTAATGACAATTTTCGAACTGTTCCGAAAGTGTTCAGAGACATTTGCAATGGAATTGTACGAATCCAAGTTTGAATCACGAAGGTCTTTTCTGTTGGAAAATTTTGGTGATTTCAAATGACGTAGAAGGAGTGACAAACTTACAGACTATAATAGAGGCAGCAAATTTTGCAGTTGGCGCTTTGACAATTCTCATATCGATGTTGACTGACTGGTGTTTGGTACGTCGTTGACCTTCACCCATGGGAACTAACAGAGCTGCAACTGCGCATTCTTGTAGTCTCCGGACAAGTCTCTCCAGCTTCTACTCACGCATTGACACTAATGATTAGATTGGAAACATTTTCCCAATTAAAAAATGACCACCACAAAACTAAAAATTTTATTGCCTACAATTAATATTTTTGGATTTAATCTAAATGATGGACACCAACATCGAAGAAAGATCAATGAATAAGAGACGATTCCCACCACTCAGTCTCTCTGGATAGCTGACCAACTCACCAAAGCTATTTATAGAACGCAACTGTTCGATTGTCGAAGCTGACGAAGGAATTTCTCGGTGGCAATCTGAGGCAGAAAGGAAGAAGCTTTCTTTTGCAGTCAGTCTTTCCCTGAGAGGGAAAGGAAGAAAGAGAGAAAAAGAATATCTGGATGAAATCGTTGTCCACTGCTGCAAAGAGGGAAATCGACTTGTCAGTCAATGACTCAGTCTGCGAGCTGGCAAATTGGAGCGCGTCTCTTTCTCAGGGAGGAACAAAGCAGCCAACGGAATCGATCACTGTACTGCATGAGCGCGCGTCTCACGCGAACAAGGGGCGGGCCAAGTAATCTTCCAAAATCCCTCACAGTGGCTCCACAAAGAGCTACTGTAGGACAAGCTCGATTGATAAGATGTCCTAGAGGACACGAGTGCTACTCGAGGTGTCTCTGCGATATGGTCAACCAAAAACGGGAAAAAAGGGGTTAATTGGAAAATATTAAGTTATTTAAGGAGTTATTGCAAATATATGAAGTAGTAGCCCACTTTCATTCGTATATTAAAACTTCTATAAAGATGGTTTTCCGTCATTTTTATTTAATTTTTCGTAGTACGACACTTAGTAACCTGCCATTCACACTGTAAACAAAGCCAATGGCAAATTGAAAATAAATATTATGTTTAATATTATAGTATGGTATTAAAATTAAAAGCTGGCAAAAATAAAAGATAGTGTTGCACTTGTTATGAGAAAAAAACGGAAAAAAAGTTCAAAATTGGCTAATTAAATTAAAATATCAGTTAAAGTTCTAAAAGTATCCTTTTGTCAATACATAAATTTTAAAAGTAATCCTTTGTCAATACATAATTTTTTAAAGTATTCTTTTGCTAATACATAAATTGTTAAAGCAATCTTTTGCCAATACATATATTTTTAACGTTTTTTGCTAATAAATAAATTTTTAAAAATATCCTTTTGTCGATGCATACTTTCTGAAAGTGTCCTTTTGTCGATGCATAATATTAAAAATATCTTTTGGTCAATACATAAATTTCTAAAAGTATCCTTTTATAAATAAATAAATTTCTAAAATTATTATTTTATAACATGTAAATTTCTAAACGCATCCTTTTGCCAATACATAATTTTAAAAGTATCCTTCTGTCGACGCATTTTTTAAAGTATCCTTCTGTCAGAACATAAATTTCTAAAAAAAAAGTATCCTTTTATCAATAAATAAATTTCTAAAGGTATTCATTTTATAAGCACATAAATTTTTAAAAGCATCCTTTTGTCAGTACATCAATTTCTAAACGTATTCTTTTGACAATATATAAACTTTAAAGTATCATTTTTCTCAATACCCAAATTTCTAAAGGTATAATTCATAAGTTACATACTACATATGTCTAATAACTTATGTAATATGTAACATATATGAATGCAAAACATAATTAAGTATTGAAAATGTCTTGTATCATGTCTTTCTTTTGCAGCATAACATTTCCCCCCCCCCCTACGTTTTAGACGTCTGAATATCTTCTTAAAAAACTGAGTGAACTTTTCCAAAGTTAATAATTTTTTTGCCTCCATTACCCTTATCAGCATTCATCGCCCCCCTCCCCCAACATAGAGCCTGTTATGGCTCTGCAATCTCTAACACAGACTGATTTTAATTGGGAAGTACCTTCTAGACAGTCTATTTTACCTGTTTAGACGTCTCATTAATAACATATTTTCCTGGGAAAATTTAAGATATTTATTCTTTTTAATCGGTGACTTTTTAAGGATTTTTGGTTGGTATTTGATTTTAATGACTTTCGACTTTTCTTTTAATTCATTAATGTTCTTACTCCGATTGAAAAGTTGAAATTTATTAAACAAACATTATAAGTTTGAACTTAAATTTCCGTTCATTTTGAAGTTTGATAAACCTTAAAAGAGTTCTAACTTATTCTTTACATTTTCTTCCTAGGGTTCTGTTGTTGTACTGAAACTAATAAAGAAGCAACGAATTGAAATATGCCGACCTCTACTTCTAGAAATGAAGATGGTAAGGAAGTTTTAATCAAAATCAATCATTCGCTTTTATTTCCTTTCTGCGTTGAACACCTAACATTGCTTACACATGGTATCTTCCATTTCTGGGAGAGGGTTGGCTCATTTGGTAGCGCGCCAGGCTCGTAATCTGTAGTTCCCAGGTTCGAATCCCATCTATGTCATCATTGAGATTTATCTCCACTAACCCTCCCCCCTCTTTCATTTTGTTCCCCCCTAGTTCAGAAAGAGGACAGCGATGGCTTGGAAATGCCGCCATCCGTCTGATGAATTGTTAAGCTTTGGCTCCGTGTGCAAGAGAGTCACATCCTATGCATCTTAAAGAACACGCTGGATGACCTTGAGGGAGGCTTGTATCTTCGTTCTAACAACCGTCCCTTTCCCAGCCTACTCTGATTTCTTGGGGTCCTTGTGACTTCGAATTTTCTCAATTATGTTCGCAAAAGTGCCTCTTAGAGGTAAAACAACCCAAACTTTCAGTTATCACCTCCTTTTAAACCAACCACCATACAGTTTAAATCGAAATATTTTGAAATTGACACCCATTTTAGTAATAATAACTGAAATAAGAGAATTCACCTGGCCAGCAGTTAGGATACAGATGGAAACTCCCGTCAAGGATATCCAAAATGTTTTTTAACGTTTACTGCTGAGACCACCTATGTAGGTAACTGTATCCATGCCTCAGTTATGATTCATTTTACTCTTCTCGTATCTGAAGGAAAATACGTTTATAATAACTAGGATATCCTTATGGCATTAAATATTGCGAGCAAACGAAAGTTCAGTGCAGTCTATCGAATTTTGTTGTTTAATTACTACCATTCGGAAAGAGAAATTATCTTTCCCATTGAAAGTAAGCCGAACACAATTTCTTCGGCGAAGAATTATTAATTAGGTTACATTCCAAGACCTCATCAATTATTAATTTCTTACTGTAATTCTCGCAGCTTTGACAGTATCTTTGTCGTCGTTCAATATTCTAAAGATTTGTTGAATTATTTATTACCTAATTACTACGAAGACTATGTCGGAGAATATTAACTTGCTTTACGAAACAGGTGGAATTCAAACTTGATATAGGTCAGAATTAGGAATTTTCTTTGAATAGAGATTACAGCATATTGAAAATTAAAATTCGTTATGCTTCTTTAGAGAAGAAGTTGTATTATGTCAGTTAGAGAAAAACTTAGAAAATTTTAACCAGTTTTGTGGAACTTAAATGTGGATTGTGCAGTGAAATTTTATCCTTTTCTGAAGATTGACTAAAATTTTGTCAATTAGATTTTGAAAACGTTCAATTTATTATGAGTTTCTCGAGTATGTACATTCATAGCTAACATCATAAATGTTGATTAAAAATTAATTCATTTAAAACTTAAATAAATTGAACAGTTGTGTAATGACACCAGCCAAATAAGAAAATGTTTTGTGGATGGGTTTGAGACTCAAAGTTGAATTTGGCGAGGAAAATATCAAAATATAAGGGTCGTTGAAAGGAAAAGGGGACAACCCTCTCTCTGGCTAATGGATTTAGTGATCTTTATATACTCACACAGGGAAATGGGTATGCATAGAAGGAACTCATTAACCCCAGAATCAGTGGCAAGTATTGGCTTGAGCGTGGTAGATGTTGTGGGATCACTGTATGTTATCGATAGAATTACTGGAGCATAAACTCTCAAAAATATTGATAAACTATGGGTATTTGAAAGCTGATAATAAAGTAGAAGCACCCAAGGACTTTTCAGTAAAGCGGTTTTTTGTTGCATGACAACATCTGCTTCCATATTGTCCAAGTAGCAATAACGACGTTGAACAGGTGGGGTTGGGAATGCCTGGAACACCCTCCTTATTGTTCTAGTATCTCCCCTATGAGGTTTTTCTCATTTCCAGAATTTACTTCTGGAAAAGTTTATATACATATTTGGTACTCACTGGGCTGAAACGGAGAGGCAGCCAGAATCGCCATTTTTTGCTGGGCACTTTCGTCCTAAAGAAACAATCTTGATGTCCATGTTAAGGACGCCAATAAAGTCTGAACTTGGGTGCATTTGATTAAAATTTTACACCTGCAAAATCATTTCCGAGATAGCTCATTCTGAAGGTGTAACGCCAACGAATCGGATTGTCCGAGAGAGCACTACACGTCGAAGTAAATATTACGTGACGGAGCTTGACAGTTTCCTTTGAACGGGAAAGAGAATTTTGAAAAAAGTTGCTACTCGACCGCAGAATTTTCCGGTTCTCAGAACGGATCCTCCTAATTTAGTTTAACCCGATTTTTTTCTTATTATTAAAAAATGATATTAACTCTTTAAAGTTTTCAGTCTCATCATCCCATAAAAGCTTATTATGTGTATTATATTATGCTACTGGGTCCGGGGTTGGCTCAGTCGGTAGCGCATCAGACTCGTAATCTGATATTCTCAGGTTCGAATTCCAACTCTGGCTGCTTTGAAATTTATCTCCACTAATCCAGGTCCGAGCCCAAACGTGGCGGATGTAGCTCAGTCGTTAGCGCACAGGCTCGTAATCTGCAGTTCCCAGGTTCGTATCCCAGTTGCGCCAGCGTTGAGATTTATCTCCCTAAAACTCCCCGTCTTTCCCTCGGTCAGTAGGGGATACCGATGGGCTTGGAGAGTCCGCCATCCGGCGGGTGGGACGTTAAACCTTGGCACCGTATGCGGGAGAGCCATGTTCTGTTCACGTTAAAGAACACACTAGATGACCTTGATCGGAGGCTTCCATCTGTCTTCTAACAGCTGTCCAGTGGGTCCCCTCCCCAACCTTCTGTGAGTCGTAGGGATCCTTATGACCTGGCCATTTAGCCCATTGTGTACAATCGCTCAAAAAATATCTGAACACCATGGTTGATTACAGAATTCAGAAAAAATATCTGGCAAAGATTTTTTTAGAAATTAGTGATCTGGCGACCTTCGTGTTACGTAACACGAAGGTTGCCAGATCACTAATTTCTAAAAAAACTTTGCCAGATATATTTTCTGAATTTTGTAATCAATCATAGTGTCCAGATATTTTTTGAGCGAATGTACGAAAAAAGTGCCGCTCAGAGGTAAAACAACCCAAAGCTAGCCTTGACGGAAAATTTTAATCTGTCCAAAACTCATCAAACTTCTCTGACTATTTACACTTGTTAGCAAAAAAAAATGCCGCTCGCAAGCAAAACAGTCCAAGTGACCTTTAATTTTGTCTGCTAGTATATATTTCAGGTTGGGTTGTTTTACCTCTGAGCGGCACTTTTTTGCACACCATGGGCTAAATGGCCAGGTCACATGGACCCCGAAGGCTCAGAGAAGGTTGGGGGAGGGGACCCACTGGAACAGCTGTTGGGAGACAGATGGTAGCCTCCCGTCAAGGCCATCCAGCGTGTTCTTTAACGAGCACAGGGTATGGCTCTCCCACACACGGGGCCACGGCTTAACGTCCCATCCGACGGACGGCGGCCTTTCCAAGCCCATCGGTGTCCCCTACTGACCGTGGGCAGGGCGGGGAATTTTGCGGAGATAAATCTCAACGCTGACCCAGCTGGGACTCGAACCTGGGAACTACAGATTACGAGCCTGGCGCGCTACCGACTGAGCCACCCCCGCCCCATATATTTCAGACCTCTACATCTAATGTAAAGCAGGAAGACTTAATTCAACAGACTTTACTCACGTTTCAAAAAACAAACTAATCTCACATATTATTTATTGAAAAACCACACATATTCCTGATCTGATCGAAGATGAAATTACCGTCAACTTGTATATCGCTCGCTTCATTAGGCACACGTTTCAAACATAATACATTCATTTTGTCAGTCTTATCGTCATTTAACGCAATATGACACTTCGTTGCAACTTAAACATCATAACCTCTGATATTCTAGAATTAATATTCAGACGTATCGTATACACTACTGTCATACGAGCCACCAACAACTGTAACTCATGCAAACATTCATCTCATAATAGTGTCATTTGCATACAGCAATCTGCAAACTTCTCGGTCTCAAACTTCGCTCTAATAACTTGCGTTTCATGTTGACACGCGCCCAACCATAAGCTTATTAGACAATGGAAGAGATATCGCAAAGCCTAGTATGTTATGGGAATTTATATTAAATGTATCAGGTATGTACTTGTTCACTGAATCTGACTAAAGCAACGGTTCTTCAAATTCCTCAATTCTTGAGGTGAGGGTGGTTCAGTCGGAAGCACTCTAGACTCGTTAGCTTCAGGTTCCTGGTTCGAATCCCACCTGTGCCAGAGTTGATATTTGTCCCCGCTGACCCCCACCCTGCTCTTGGTGAGAATGGGGACACCAATGGGATTGGAAAGACAATCGTCCGTTGTATGAGACGTTAGTCGTGGTCCAATATGCAAGAGAGACCTACGCTGTGTAAACACGCTGGATGGCCTTGATGGAAGGCTACCATCTGTCTCCTAACACAGCTGTCCAGTGGGTCCTCTTTCACCAACCTTCTCAGACCTTGTGACCTGGCCATTTAGCTTATTGTATACAAATATTGTACTGATCAGATGTAAAACAACCCAAATCTCAATTCTTGACCATTTTAAGTTTCATCGTTTTATGTGACTTTCGATAGAACTTCGTTTTCTTCCCTGTGACACCAGAAAACCCTCGAAAACGGAACTTTTCAATTAAATCCTTCACAATTCATAATAAAGGTTTTCAAAGATTCTGAAATTTTAACAGCGCAGGAGCCAACTTATTACTTCTGAATGGTCTATTCTGTGCAGAACGGAACATTCCCCGCCCATCGGCTCCTGGCCCAAAAGCTCCTGGAAACTATCAGATTTTTGTCTGAAAATTTGTAATAAATTTATATTACTTCCCGAATGAAACTTTAACTTGTGTTAAGAGTAAAAACAGTTGGTTAGTTTTACCTTTGAGCTATACCTTTTTGCCCACAATGGGCTAAATAGGCAGGTCACAAGACCCCAAGGACTCAGAGAAGGTTGAGAGACTAGTTAAGTATGGCCTACTGATCTGTTCATATAAGGCCACTTTTTTCCTTTTTCTTAACCCTGCTGAGGAGTGGTCAACTTCACAGGGTCCTGGTACTGACAATTTATACCTACTGTAATGGTTTATGGATTTGAGCTTGATTATGACTCCTGAACCGATGGTCCTCTGTTGAGGGAGAATCTGCCGCTGTGTTTTCTGTTTGCTTCTGGGTACAGAGCAACCCTAAGTGAACAGAGGCATGGGATACCTTATATCAACTGGTGGATAATCCTAATCAGAGGCCATCGCAGGTACCTGAACCTTACTTAGCTAGTTGGGCATCGTCAAGCCTAAACTGGAGTAATGTGTCTCAGGCAGGCCATGTGGCTCTTGAAAAAGTCCACTTGAAAAGGTGGTGCCTGACGTTCCTACCAGCATCGGTGACTTCAGCCTTTAGCAGAGGATGAACAGGTCTTTGCCCCATGCCTGCGATCAGGGGGCTGTTTGATATTGTTGGCCCTACCAATCTCAATAAACCTAATTTCTTTAAAAATCCTACTAATCATTTTCTCTCTGCAGATACTTGGAACGTGAGGACGTTACATAGAGATTATTCTCTTGATGTCCTCACGCAGGAATTCCAGCGTTATAACCTAGATATTCTAGGCTTGCAAGAGACCAGATGGACAGGTAAAGGTAAGATACTTTAAAATAAATTTTGCTTTTCAGGGAGGGAGGATGGAAAGCATCTCCAAGGTGTAAGTTTGCTTCTCAGCAGACACGCCAGTGATCCTCTTCTAGGATATGACTGCATTAATGAAAGATTTGTTAGAGCAAAATTTAAAACAAAAATTAAAGACTTGAATGTCATCAGTTGTTATGCCCTCATAGAGGACTCTGATGAGAACGAGAAGAATACTATTTACAGGCACCTTCAGGATATTTTGAATTCTGTGAAGAAAGGAGATATTTCTCTTGTGCTAGGTGATTTCAATGCTATAGTTGGTATTAAATCTGACATTTGGGCAGGAGTTTTAGATCCCTTTGGCATTGGTAGTTCCAATTTTGAGCAGCGTATTGTGCAGAGAGAGACTGCGTTGGTTTGGACATGTTGCCCGTATGCATAGCTGCAGATTGGCAAAGAGAATTATGAACAGTGTACCTAAGGGTATCAGAAAAAGGGGTAGACCTAGGATGTGATGGGCAGACAATGTCAAACAAGACCTTGCTAGAATTGGCCTAGAGTGGCCAAATGCAGCAGCTGTAGTTCAGAAGAGAATCATCTGCAGAGGAAAATTACACTGTCTGGTTGGAACTCCGTAGCTCATGGCTGCGTGAGAATTTTGTATGTATATATGTATGTATGTATATAAATACTCTACGTTAGAGGTTATCAACGTGGGGTACGCGGTAAAATATTTTGGGGTACGCCGTGAGAGCTCAAAAGTCGCTAGATCTAGTAACGAAGTCGCTAAGTTGGCCCCAACCATTGATGAACTGCGAAAGCGTAAACACGCGCAACCATTTCACTGATTACCCACTAAAATGTTTATAATTTTATGAGATTTGTTAAATTGTTTATTTCATGTTTTGTGTTTATCAATATATGCAATTTATGAATGCAAAATTTAATATATATATATGTATTATTTTGTTCCCATTGTTATACTATAACTATAGTTTTATCTATCTATACAAGGGGTACGCCAGTTACATACACATTTCCAGGGGGTACGTAAAGCATAAAAGATTGAGAACCACTGCTCTACGTTAAGGCATTCACATGAAATAAGATTGATTTTTCTAGTTGTGTTTTCTATCTGAGTAATTCACTTCGTCTTTTTATAGGAAAGCTAACCTTGATTGAATTCGAACGAAAAACATTTTTTGATTCGTCAACAAATATTTTTCTTAGAAATATCTTTAATGGAGCTATACTGAATTTTATGCATTTATATCACTAAGATCGTTTAGGCAGATCATCTGATTCAGTTCCCTTGTGGATTTCGACGAAAATGAAAGGTTTAAAATGTCACGCATCTCTGCTTTTTATAAGCATAAAACTCATCAGAACTGTTGAAGTATATAAAGCAATGATAAAAAAAGATATATTTTGATCTAGGTAAACAACTCGAATGAATATTTCAAACAAAATTTCCGATTCAGGTATTCTTCCCCAGTTGTTGACGTAGTGTTGTTAAAGAAATCGAAATTTCATCAACAAAATTGATTTCTATTTTAGTAACTTTGACTTTGAGAGATATAAAAAAAAATTCATTTCAACACAGTGTCAAGCCTTAACACTTTAATGCTCATGGTTTCCTTTTGTCTATAAAGATAAAATCTAAGAGCTTTCTGAAATTATTCGACACATATGTTTGACGTTGTTTATACAAGACAAAGACAGAGTTTCGTATTTTCGTCATGGTTATTAGCGAAGAATTCCTAAGAGAGAAATTTTGATTTTTTTTAACTGTTTTGCATTTATATACTCTTTCTTCCCCGCTCCAACAATCGAAGTGGAAGATAATTCATTTTATGTAGAAATTTTGTCAACGCCGGGGAATGAATTCTTTATGGAAAAGTCTTTTTTATTAAATTGTTTACATGTGTGTCGTGTCGGCAACAGCTGAAAATTGGACAGTCTTGCAAATTTCATACAAATCTTGTGCACTTTATTGAAAAAAAAAACATACTACAGTTATAATAATTATTTGAAAATAACGGTCTCTTTTTTCAGTTTTGAAAAATCACAAGGACCATGATTCTTGTGAACTACACTAGTTCCATAGTCCTGTGAGGTACTATGGTTAGTTGATCCTTGTTTATTGAGTGAGGTATTATGGTTAGTTGATCCTTGGTTATTGAGTGAGGTATTATGGTTAGTTGATCCTTGGTTATTGAGTGAGGTATTATGGTTAGTTGATCCTTGTTTATTGAGTGAGGTATTATGGTTAGTTGATCCTTGGTTATTGAGTGAGGTATTATGGTTAGTTGATCCTTGGTTATTGAGTGAGGTATTATGGTTAGTTGATCCTTGTTTATTGAGTGAGGTATTATGGTTAGTTGATCCTTGGTTATTGAGTGAGGTATTATGGTTAGTTGATCCTTGGTTATTGAGTGAGGTATTATGGTTAGTTGATCCTTGGTTATTGTGTGAGGTATTATGGTTAGTTGATCCTTGGTTATTGAGTGAGGTATTATGGTTAGTTGAGCTAATACACATACAAATTGAATTGTGACCGCCTCCCTTCAGGTTATGCCAGTGGAAGATAACTTCGAAAAACGAATTTTGTGACAGAATGGGAATGAAGATAATTTAAAGATCTCAATCAAATCTAAATCTCGATTTTCAACAATATTCCTTTAGCATTTAAAGAGTTATGGAAGTTGGAATGTTTAACAACAGCAATGTCTAACTTTAGAATTTAACTCAGAAGTTAATTCTAAAGTATGATATATTAACTGATGGGCTTGGAAAGGCCGCCGTCCGTCTGATGGAACGTTAAGCTGTGACCCCGTGTGAAGGAAAGACATACCCTGTGCACGCTAAAGAACATGCTCGATGGCCTTGACGGGAGGCTACCATCTGTCTCCCAACAGTTGTTCCAGCGGGTCCCCTCCCCCAACCTTCTCTGAGCTCTCGGGGTCCTTGTGACCTGTCCATTTAGCCCATTGTGTGCACGAAAAGGGCCACTCAGAGGTAAAACAACCCAACCCACCTCATTTCTCCACTCAAAAGATTTCTTCTGGACATTATCTAACGCTGGCTGTCTCGGATGTCTGACGTAAAGACTAACACGAACTGACGCGCATCTGCAAATGAGATGCTTTTTATACTGACCTGTTTCGCCTGCGCGACTGTGTTTATGCAAATTTTCGTATGTATATTTGAACGATTGTACATATAAGGAAACAATTTGGAATTTATTCGATTTCAATAAATATTATTCCAAGAGCGGCAAATAAATTAATAATGCTTGTTTCCTTTGGAAAGTTGAAATGTTGGCGTTTTCGTTCCCTTTGTGACATGAAAGCTCTAATCTTTAAAAGAAATGCAAATGACTACAGAAATAAAGCATTTGGATTATCCAAAATGTTTCCTTTTTAGTTGCATCTTCTAATGGGAGATAAGTCCTGAAGATGAACGATAACAGATTTCATTCTCCCAAACGCAGTTCAACCAGACCAGCTCTTTTTCTTCTTTTCCACTGCCTCCTCGCTAAGTACATTCCTTTAATCAATTAGACAAACAGAAAAGTTCCTCCCAACAACAACAGCTAATGATGAGCGATGCGGAAGATAGCAACGAGATGAGAAGAAAGAGGCTGTTGCAGATTCATTAACGGAACTTTTCCTTTCTCTGCACGTCGCCCTTACGGAACAAATATTCATTTCCGATTCCTCTCCGGATCAAACATTTCTCATTCACCTCTAAGCCTGATTAATTTGCTTACTTTAATGAAAGGCAAACCTCTACTGAAACAATGAGAAGTTGTAATCTTCATTTTATAGAAGGGAAATCTGAAGCTACTTGACTACAATGAACTGGAGTCTCGTAGGATGTGTATACTGCGTCTGCGCAAAGTTAGATTCATGGTTTGAAGTCCAGTCCAGGCAGAGCTGAATTTTTGTCTAGAGCCTGATGCAAAGACAGAACTATTTGGATCAGACTAGATTTGAACAAAGTCGCCTACATAGGACAAAACCTGGACAGGGCTGCCTAAAGAGAACTCAGCCTGGAAAGAGCAATGTAGACAGGACCGCCTGGACAGAGGACCTAAATTAGACTGTACCTTGACAAAAGAGACGGGGGTGGCTCAGTCGCCAGACTCGTAATCTCCAGAATCGTAGCGCGCCAGACTCGTAATCTGTAGTTCCTAGGTTCGAGTCCCACTGGACCAGCGTTGAGATTTATCTCCGCAAAATTCCCCGCCCTGCCCACGGTCAGTAGGGGACACCGATGGGTTTGGAAAGGCAGCCGTCTGTCGGATGGGACGTTAAGCCGTGGCCACGTGTGCGGGAGAGCCATACCCTGTGTACGTTAAAGAACATGCTGGATGGCCTTGACGGGAGGCTACCATCTGTCTCCCAATAGCTGTTCGAGCGGGTCCCCTCCCGCAACCTTCTCTGAGCCTTTGGGGTCCTTGTGGCCTGGCCATTTAGCCCATGATGTGCAAAAAAGTGCCCCTCAGAGGTAAAACAACCCAACCTTGACAAAACAATCTAAATATAACCGGAACATGATAGTCATATGACTTATGACTCTCTAGACATATGTCTGGGTCTGGAGGGAAAGAAACCTAGTAAGTACTGACCCCGGATAGAGCAACTTGGGCCTGTACAGAGCCATACTGTGCCTGGTCAAAGCAACCTTAATATTAGTGGAACTTTGCAGAGCTACTTAAATTCTACTGAGACTGTAAAGAGTCATACAGAAAATACTGAGCTTCAGCAGAACAACCTGGGACTGCACAGAGCAGCCTGAATAATACTTAGCCTCGACATAGTCACTTATGTAAAACTCGTCCATTTTGCGTGGTCTTTAATGTGTACATCTAAATGATTTTTATCACACGGAATAAAGGCTTAAGTCCCTTCAAGCTGACTGGCCTTTCCAAGTCCTTGGAGAGAAGGTATCCTCCTTCTCGCCGAGAACAGAATGGGGCTTATTGGTAAAAATCTCACCGCAAGCACAGTAGTTGCTTTGGTTGAGATTTTCACCAATAAGCTCCGCTCTGAGAATTTGAACTGATTGGAACCTGTGACGACCAAATTATGATCCTCATACTCTACAGATTGACTAACTAGGTTGCTTTACCTCTGACGGACACATTTTGCACCCAATGGGCTAAATGTCACAAGGACCCCGAAGGCTCAGAGAAGATTGGAGGGAACCCACTGGACAGCTGTTGAGGGACAGGTGGTAGCCTACCGTCAAGGCCATCTGGTGTGTTCTTTAACGTGCGCAGGGTATGGCTCTCCCGTCCACTGGCCACGGTTTAACACCTCATTCGACGGACGGCGGCCTTTCCAAGCCCATCGGTGCTCTCTACTGACCGTGTGCAGTGTGGGGAGTCAATGCGGAGATAAATCTCAACGCCAGCTCGGCTTTGACTCGAACTTCAGGAGAACTGAAGATTACGAGCCTGGCGCGCTACCTATTGAGCCACCCCCCTCAGCGGTTGCCTAACTAATGAAAAAAACATACCCCCTCAAGCGGCTGCTTGCCACAGAGGTCTGACAGGAGTCTGTCAGTTTATATGCCACAGTAGATCTGAGAGGATGGCAGGACCTCAGCAGAAAACAACACGAACATCCATGCCTTAGGAAACAGGAATTAATATTTTAAATATTTTCAGAAATGCTTCACGTTCTCTAATAGTCGATCTTTCAATTTTAAACCACTGCTCAATCGTAATTAACTTCTCTTTAACCGATTAAGATTTCAGTCTTTCAATGTGAGGATACTGAATTACTGTAAAACCTGACTGACACATGTAAAGGAAAAAAAAATTGGGCCAACTTTCTCATCAAAGTGAAATCCGTAAAACAAATATACGAATGAATGTTCAGGGGTGAGGGCGAATGGGTTGGATTATGCTGTTTTACCTCTGAGCGGCAATTTTTCACACCATGGGCTAAATAGACAGGTCACAAGGACCCGAAGGCTCAGAAAAGGTTGGGAGAGGGGACCCACTGGAACAGCTGTTGGGAGATAGATGGTAGCCGCACGTTAAAGAACACGTTGTAACATACAACGTGTTCTTTAACGTGCACATGGTAAGGCTCACCCGCACTCGGAGCCCCGGCTTAACGTCCTATCCGACGGACGGCGGTCTTTCCAAGTCCATCGGTGTCCCCGTCTGACCATGGGCAGGGCGGTGAGTTTTGCGGAGATAAGTCTCAACGCTGACCCAGCTGGGACTCGAACCTGGGAAATGCAGATTACGAGCCTGGCGCGCTACCGACTGAGCCACCCCCGCCCCACTATAAGGGGGATGAGTTGATACTCAAAAATAGACTCTTTATCGAACGTAACTATTAAAATGCGGTGAGACAGTTAAAACGGATTTCTCGATTCCATTTCTTCGCATACTTATGAGTAAGACAAGCAGTGTGACCTGCATTCACGGCGAATGCGCTATTGCAGTCCTGTTTAAACCTAGTCACTTTCCTTAAATGAGAAGACGTAAAGCAATCAAAACACTTCAACATCTACGAACCGTTATTGTACTAACTCTCCTCCCCTTTCTATTCGCTATTCCGATGCGATCGCTGACAATTCTAACGACTGCACCGGATTCTTTGTCCAACAAATGCAACGCCTCATTAATTCCTATTGTCTGTGTGGAACAACACACGAGTGGCGCGTTCAGTAGAACGTTTCACGCATTTCGTTAGAACAATCCAGACGATCGATAACCTTTCGGTTAACGCTCGTGATTTGTTACCATAGAAACCACTTTTGTTCACTTGTCACCGAGCTGTTTGCTCGATGAACTAAAACACAGTGCCTCTATAAATTAATCTCATTAGTCATCTACTATGCAACAAGAACGTCTTTAAAATCCCAAAATGTAGCTGCAAGTTTCTGCTATCAATTAATAGATCGAGTGCTAAATATGTTACCCGGATGGAGACTTCTACTCAATCCAGATGCTGGTGTTGTGGTTCGATCGCTTAAAAACGTGAGAAAGAATGAGTTGTGTCCCTTCCGTATTTATTGACTAGAACTTCCTTCGACTTTTACGCTGTGGCACTTAATAACCTGCTGAGGTGTTAACTTGGTTAATTCGTTCCGACATCAACTCGCTGTGTGAACATGAGAGCCAACTTTGTACCGAGCCGCTGGTGTTGAATGTAGATAGTGTCTTCTCTTTCGGTGGTGAGTCTTAACATCAGCACCGTTAAGCAGCAGCGCAAAATCCATTTATCACACCTTTCTGCCTCTTCCTTTGCTGAGGCGAATTGTGCGCCAAGTTGTGAACCTGAGGTGACAGTCGAATTATGACGCCATCCTAAGAAGTGAATCAGTCGATCGCTTATATCAGAGTGTCTTGATGGACGAAGCTTACTGAGAGATAATTTGGTGAATCGTAGAATTGGTCCCGTAAGAAATGGGATTTTTATCTTGAGAAATTGAAAATTTCTTTGCTTTTCACACAATTGGAATTTTTCTCTTAACAAAACTTAAATTTTTTTTTGCTTTTAGGAGAATTTGTAATTTTTTTTTTAGAACTGATATTAAATGTGTGTCTTTTTCCGTTGAAGGATGAAATTTATTTTTAGAAGATAATTTAACAATTCTTATATTTTAATAAAATTGAAATTGTTTTTAAAAGAATCTCGAGTTTCTTTTCATTTAAAAAATCTCTTAAAAGAATCCTAAGTTTCTTTCTTTCTTAAAGAAAGCTCGTAAAAGGAAAACTCAAGATTATATTTTCTTCAACAGAGTTTTTTTCCGTTTTTAGAATTAATATTTTTTTCGCATAGGTAGATAGAGATAAAAATTTCCTTTTCCTTCAAATACTTCAAATTTTCTAATTTCCTAAATAATTTCATTTGTTTTCCCCTAAAAAAACTGAAATTTTCTTCTGTTTTTAAACGCAAAGTTTTTAGAAGAATTGATTTTTTTTTTATCATTTAAGAAAAAGAAATTTTTATTTTTCCTTAAAAGAATTTAAAATTTCTTTCTTCGAAGTAAAACGAAAGAATCCTTTAGTTCTTAGAAGAATTTAAATTTCCTTTAATTTTTTTTACAATAAATTGAAAATTTTCTATTTTTCATAAGGAAACTGAATTTTTTCCCTTTTCTTTTTCGATTATTTTTTTACTTTCTTTACCAGAATTCAGTTGTGTATTGTTGAGTTTTGCTTATTTTTTCTCCACAATATGGTAAACGACCATATTACAAGGACCCTAAAGATAAGAACTGATTTTGGAAAGAGCATTCCCAAGAAAGATTTAGTGGGAGAAGTAATCCCGCTGCTAATATCACCCACTGTTTTCTATTAATTTCGCTCATGAATGCTAACCCAGTAAATTTGTGCTTAATACTTTGCCTCTAGGTGTTACTTTTATGCACTAATGGCGTCACTTTATGTCTAATGGATCCAAGAGCTGTGTAGGGAAAAGGGACCCAATGGGTGGCTTTCAGGAGACACGAAAATATTCTGTCAGAATCATCCAAGGCCTTCTTTAACATGCACATAGTATGGCCTTTCTTCACACCGAACTACAGTCCACTGATGGCGATCTTTTTAAACCAAATGGAGACGTTTTCACCGAGACTAAACCGAGTTGGGGAAGCTGTAATATTTAATAGCAATGCACCATAAGAACTTACTTCAGACATTAATTAAAACTTAAATAACATGTATTCCTTCGAGCAGAACTGCAGTGTCTCAGCCGCCATCTTGCTTTACTTCGCAGCGGTGAAAAAAAAGTCTGAATGGTAAAAGTAGTCCGTTCCGCATCTATCTTAAGATGGATATTGAGGATATATATATATAATTTAAAGGATATATATATATATATATAAATCCGTCCCATGGCCGAGTGGTAAGCGCGCTTGGCTACTGATCTAAGGGACCTGGGTTCGAGCCCCGGATAAGGTATGGTTGCATGTGTTGTTTTTCTGCTGAGGTCCTACCATCCTCTCAGACCTTCTACTGTGGCATATAAACTGACAGGCTCCTGTCAGACCTCTGTGGCAAGCAGCTGCTTGAGGGGGTATTTATTTTTTATATTTCATTATATATATATATAATTTAAAGGATATATATATATATAAATGGATATTATATAAATATATATATATATCATCAAAACAAGATTTTATTAACAACGCTTATCGCTACAAAATGAACCCCTTTTTCGCACTTAAATAAAAACCCGAAAATTAAACAATTTCATCAAAATTAGATTTTATTAACAACTCTTATTGCTAAAGAATAACTCCTTGTTTTTTACCGAAAAAAACCCCAAAAATAAATAATCTCATGAAAAGATTTCATTAACAACGCTTATCGCTAAAGATTATCTCCTTGTTCCTTACTGAAAAAGGTCCACGTACAATCTTAACAAAGTTTAAAGACCGAGCCCTACGAGATGCTTTTCTTGACAAAGTAAAAGAACATCGTCTGAAAATCTCAGTCTGATTTATGGTAATCAGTCTGAAAATCTCAGTCTGATTTATGGTAATCAGTCTGAAAATCTCAGTCTGATTTATGGTAATCAGTCTGGAAATCTCAGTCTGATTTATAGTAATTATTTAAATAAATCAACTTTTTCTATTTTCTCACTCAACTGTAGTAGTCTGTACAAAAACCTTGATGAGATCTTGGTAACTTTAGAAAGTAGTAGTTTTTTATTTGATTCTCTTTTATTTGTGGAAACTTGCCAAAATCGCAATAGTCCACATATCAGTGGTTATACTGGTTTGGGAAGAGAAGAAAGCTTTTCTTTCAAAATATTAAACCATTTGTCAGTTATTACTGATGATTACGAGATTTTGCTTGCTAAATAAGGAAATCTGATTGGTTGGCAGTATTTAACGACCACCTCAGTGTAATGTACAATCATTTCTGTCATATCTAGAATTTGCTTTATACTCATTACTTAAATTGAAATCGATCTTTATATTAATGGGTGACTATAACCTTGATATTACGAACCAAGATAAAAATGTCTTAAATTTAATAGACCTAGTTAATTCATATGATTGTTTTGTTTTAAACAGTGGATTACCAACTAGAGTTGAAAATCAAAGTTCTACGATAATTGATTATGGAATTTCGAATGTAGATTGCCAAAATGGAGTTCTGATGTCAAGAATTACAGATCATTTCCCCACATTTTTTCTGGTCCAAAGGACAAATTTTCGAGTGCTACCTAGTAGTTATAGATATGGAGAAATCAATGATAATAATATTCTGCAATTGCAATATAAATTAAATCGTACTGATTGGCAATTCCTTTACTTAATCAGCGATGCAAAGGAAGCATATAATTATTTCATGAATATTTTTATAAATCACTATATTAAATATTTGCCCACGGGTATTAAGAAGTTCCAAAGGCCAAATAAATATGCTCCTTGGATGACGAAAGATCTGAAAAAATTAATAACTAAAAGAGATAATTTATACAAAAAAGCAAAAGATCCCATTTATCGGACAACGGTTCTGCATATGAAGAATTTCGTAATTTCGTTACTGCCCAAATCGGACAAACAAAGAACGCCTATTATGACAGTAGATTTGATTCTAGCAAAAATTCTAAACATTAATGGAAATATCTCAACGATATTTTGGGTAGAAATAAATGTAAGTCAATGATAGGAGACATTTCTTCTGATGATGCAATTATTGCTGATGACAATGCGAAGTCCAATGCCTTCAATAGCTATTTCCATGATACCGTTAACGAATTGATACTGAACCAAACTGAAAAATTTCATAGCAATTATAAATATCAAATTAAGTGCATAGAGCAGAGATTTTATGTCTTGACAATTGTTACTCAAGAGATCAGTAACATAGTGAATGATCTAGGAGCTGATAAGTCACCAGGTACAGATGACATAAATATTAATGTAATTAAAAAGGTTATACATACAATAAAAGAACCTTTGTGCTACATATTTAAATTTTTAATAATAAACGAAGTATTCCCGAATAAACTGAAAATTGCCAGAATTTTTCCCATACATAAATCAGGTGATAAATAAAATATAGAAAACTACAGACCAATTTCAATTTTGTCAATCTTCTCGAAAATCTTTGAAAAACTAATTTGTACAGTATTACTAAATTCTTTGATAATATGAAAATTATTACACAACAACAATATGGTTTTCAAAATAAAAAAATCTACTCAAACAGCCATTACAGATTTATATGAGCATATTGTCAACCATTTGGATGCAGGTCACATTGGATTAACTGTATATCTTGATTTTACGAAAGCATTTGACAGTATTAACCATGAAATTTTGTTAAAGAAAATTGAATTTTATGGCCTGAGAGGTAAAATAAATAACTGGTTAAGAAGCTACTTATTTCAGAGGAAAGCTCTTGTAGAAGTAAATGGTAGTATATCAGATGAACATTTTATTTACAGAGGTGTGCCTCAAGGTTCGATTCTTGGTCCGATCCTTTTCCTACTTTACATTAACGACTTAGCAAAGTTACACATTAATTCAAAGATGTTATTATATGCTGATGATACAAGCATTGTCGATTTCAACCAAGATTCTGCAAGCCTGATTAGCAGTGTTAACTACTCTCTAAATATTATATCTGAATGGTGCAGACATAACAATTTATTAATAAATGTCAAGAAATCCAAATACATGATTTATAAAAATAAAAACAAAAATATCGATGAGAAATGTTTCGATGTGAAGATTAATGAAATTAAGCTAAAGAGATGCACTGAATATAAATTCTTAGGAATATGGATCGATGAAAATCTGAACTGGTCATTTCACGTAAAGCAGCTGAGAATCACTCTGTCAAGGAATATTGGTATGATTGGTAAAATACGTTATCTGGTTAACAAACAAATTTTGATAAATTTATACTATGCATTCATTTTTTCTTATATAACATACGGAATTTTAGTCTGGGATAATACTTTTGACTATAATCTGAATGCTATACATTGATATATAGAAGAAGGTCTTCAGAAAAGAATTGTTATTGTTGGGAAAAAATATTATGATCCTGTGTCAAATTTATTTTCTGAGGTTAAATTTCTTAATATCTATAATAATTACAAACTGATATCAGGAAATTTTGTGTATTCGATTACAATGAGATTGATTAAATTGGATAGATTTAAAGACTATTTTCAGAGTCTTTCGACTTTTCATAATTATGAAACACGTCATAGACAGAATCTGAGTATACCTATGTGTCGATTGTCAATTGGGCAGAGATCTATTAAATAAAATGCAGTAAAAATTTGGTCTGAACTTCCAGATGATGTTAAAAATGCAAAATCCTAAAAAAAATTAAAATCAAATGTAGAACGTTTCTTCTTACAAAGCAATGAAACCTTCATCTATGTATCAGTATAATTTGTCTCATAATCATTTGATCTTTCACTACTGTATATACATTACTGTTGTCATAATTGAACTTTAAAGGAAATAGGGAGCATTAACTAAAAATAAGCGTCAGCTTACTATGCTCTCCTTTTTTATTTCGCCGTTCCTATTAATCACTAATATTTAATATGATTGTTATTTCCATTTTCTGATGCAATTGATATTTCTCAGCTATTTCACTTCTCGATCTGGCAACCTTCGTGTCACGTGACACGAAGGTTGCCAGATCACTAATTTCTAAAAAACATGGTTGCCAGATATTTTTTCTGAATTCTGTAATCAACCATAGTGTTCGGATATTTTTTTGAGCGACTGTATGTATCAATTTTTATTAGATAATTATGCTATGTAAATGTATATTGCACTGACTGGCGGAATAAAATAAAGATTATTATTATTATTAATAAAATATTGCGATTCGCATTTTTTCAGATCTTCGTTACTTTGAACTTCCATCTTTAGACGGCTCTAAATAAAAAAAAATGCCAAATCCTTGAGAAAAAACATTCTATATTCTCCAGAGGATGCTGCAGTTTCTAGTTGCTTCTCTGTAAGTTCCTATCTGATTCAACTTCGAACACGAGATTTCTACCTTTTTATAAACTCTCAAAGTATCGAAACTCGAGAAGGATAGACGTAAAACGGTTTGAGAGTTCTCGCGAAGGATACAAACGGAAATTCAGAAAGGTCGAACACGAAACGTGCGTTTTGCTTTCGTTAGCAGAGCACGTTTTCCTGGACAAGGTTTAAATGTGATCCGCATGACGGGGATTGCAGGAAGAGGAGGGCGGTTGTAAGCCTCCAATAGGTGCCTTGTTTCTGTCTGAGGGCGAGACTAGATGCAAAAGCAGCAAATTTGAATGCTAGCAAATGTCAAGGATCGATCCGATGAAGCTCAGCGCCCGAGCTTAGGTGCGCGCAACTAACTGAATGATCTGTTGCTTAACAATTGGTTGCTATACTCGGTTCAATGCCGTACCGAAAGAGCGTGCGCTATCATTCTCCTACCGGCTTGCGATTAAAAAATAAAGGTCAAACCTTACCAACGCTGAATGCAGGCGTAAAGTTTAATATTCCTCTAAAAAGCCTCCTGAATAGGAAATCTAGATGCATAGGGAAACTTCTTGATGTCAAAATTACTTCTTGTGAAGATTAAGAAAATAATATTTAATTAGTGAAAGCTCCATATGTCACGTAATATCCAGAAGTCTTCGTACAAAAAATTCACTATGTTATGCAGGGTGGGGAAGCGGAAGTGATCAGGATTCCTCAAATCTCACGCACAGAAGCGTACGCTACATAAACTATCTAGTTTGTAGAGAAGACTGTTTATAGGAGAAGATCCCAACAAAAGCATGTGGGTGAGAGGACGGAGTGGTTGAGAAATATCATCCCCCTCCCCCCCACTTCGTAACATAATTATATTTTTTTATTAAGACACTAGAGCAGGACTGGGTAAACTATCGCCCGACACCTCTTTTTGCGCGGCCCACGAGGTTACCGACGACAAAAAAGCTAAATTTGTAAAAGAGAAAATGGGCATATACCAGAAGTAGTCCAACTTCGGTAAAGCTCATTCTCATTAAAATAATTAATTTTAATAAAATTATATTGTTTACGTTTCAGTTTACAATTCTTTTTGCATTGGTTACATGTATGATGGACACCCTTCCATTTCCAGTTTCTTATTCGACCCTCCCTTCCATTTCCAGTTTCCTATTCGATCCTCCCTTCCATTTCCAGTTTCCTATGCGCTTCACCCTTCCATTTCCAGTTTCTTATGCGCCTCACCCTTCCATTTCCAGTTTCCTATGCGCCTCACCCTTCCATTTCCAGTTTCCTATGCGCCTCACCCTTCCATTTCCAGTTTCCTATGCGCCTCACCCTTCCATTTCCAGTTTCCTATGCGCCTCTCCCTTCCATTTCCAGTTTCCTATGCGCTTCTCCCTTCCATTTCCAGTTTCCTATGCGCCTCACCTTTCCATTTCCAGTTTCCTATGCGCCTCTCCCTTCCATTTACAGTTTCCTAAGCGGCTCATCTTTCCATTTACAGTTTCCAGTGCGCCCCACCCTTCTATTTCCAGTTTCCTATGCGGCCATCCCTTCCATTTCCAGTTTCCTATGCGCCTCTCCCTTCCATTTCCAGTTTCCTATGCGCCTCACCCTTCCATTTACAGTTTCCTATGCGGCTCATCTTTCCATTTCCAGTTTCCTATGCGCCTCACCCTTCCATTTACAGTTTCCTATGCGGCTCATCTTTCCATTTCCAGTTTTCAGTGCGCCCTACCCTTCTATTTCCAGTTTCCTATGTGCCTCACCCTTCCATTTCCAGTTTCCTATGCGCCTCTCCCTTCCATTTCCAGTTTCCTATGCGCCTCTCCCTTCCATTTCCAGTTTCCTATGCGCCTCACCTTTCCATTTCCAGTTTCCTATGAGCCTCTCCCTTCCATTTACAGTTTCCTAAGCGGCTCATCTTTCCATTTACAGTTTCCAGTGCGCCCCACCCTTCTATTTCCAGTTTCCTATGCGGCCATCCCTTCCATTTCCAGTTTCCTATGCGCCTCTCCCTTCCATTTCCAGTTTCCTATGCGCCTCACCCTTCCATTTACAGTTTCCTATGCGGCTCATCTTTCCATTTCCAGTTTCCTATGCGCCTCACCCTTCCATTTACAGTTTCCTATGCGGCTCATCTTTCCATTTCCAGTTTTCAGTGCGCCCTACCCTTCTATTTCCAGTTTCCTATGCGGCCATCCCTTCCATTTCCAGTTTCCTATGCGCCTCACCTTTCCATTTCCAGTTTCCAATGCGGCTCGCCCTTCTATTTCCAGTTCCCTATGCGGCCATCCCTTCCATTTCCAGTTTCCTATGCGGCCATCCCTTCCATTTCCAGTTTCCTATGCGCCTCACCTTTCCATTTCCAGTTCCCTATGCGGCCATCCCTTCCATTTCCAGTTTCCTATGCGCCTCACCTTTCCATTTCCAGTTTCCTATGCGGCTCACCTTTCCATTTCCAGTTTCCTATGCGCCTCACCTTTCCATTTCCAGTTTCCTATGCGGCTCACCCTTCTATTTCCAGTTTCCTATGCAGTCCGTCCTTACATTTTCAGTTTCCTATGCGGCCCTTCAGCTAAAACCTTTGCCCAGGCCTTGCACTAAAGCCACACATAGAGTTTCACATCTTGGCTTCTTAAGGGGAATAACGTTTAAATAAAATTACGTAACAAATGCCTCTTTTAACTTCTTATATGTGATAAATTTCTTAAGAAACACGAAAATATTTCAACACCTTTTTAATAGAAGGTTAAAAAAAGTATGTAAAACAAAAAGACAAAAATACGTAACATTTTAATATATACCTTTTAAATTATAATCATTTTTACTATACTATGTTTCTTTCAAATTATTTTTCAGATTAGAGATCTGCAACATGACCATATAGTGAGATTTATTGGTGCAACCATAGACCCTCCCCAATGCTATTTAGTGACTGAATATTGCCCCAGAGGAAGCCTTCAGGTAATTAATTGACCGGAAGCTCTTAAAGATCATTGTTTTTAATTTGCGAAAATCTATCTCACAGTTATATCTAAGTTACGAATTGATTTCACTTATTTCCGGGATTATATTACGGATTTGCTTCACTCCTAAATATCACTCTCTATATCATAGAAATGGTATTTTCCAGGGGGTACGTAAAGCATAAAAGGTTCTCAACCTTTTATGCTTTACGTACCCCCTGGAAATACGGTTACGTACTGGTTACGTACCCCCTTTACGTACCCTCTGGAAATGCGTATGTAACTGGCGTACCCTTGTATAGATAGATAAAACTATAGTTATAGTATAATAATGGGAATAAAATAAAACATATATATATATACACATTAAATTTTGTATTCATAAATTACATATATCGATAAACAGAAAAAAAAAGGCATAAAGAATTTAACAAATCTTATAAAATTATAAACATTTTACTGGGTAATCAGTGAAATGATTTCAGTAAATAGTTTTGAGCTCTCACGGCGTACCTCAAAAAATTTTACCGCATACCCCACGTTGAGAACCCCTACTCTAGAGCAATATTTGTCATGGACTAAATGTCATGGTCGAATTCAAGGAATCATATGTCTAATACCAGGAAGGAATCCCGGGATCACATGCCGATATCCTTGGAAAAGTCGCCATCCATTGTATGGGACTTTAAGCCGTTTCCCGTGTGCAGGAGAACCATACCCTTTACAGGAGGCTTCCATCTGTCTCTTAACAGCTGTCCAGTGGGCTCCCTTTCTCTAACCTTCTTTGAGTCCTTGTGACCTGACCAATTGGAGCATTATGTGCAAAAAGATGACGCTCAAAGCCAAAATAAGTCAACTCCAGGCAGCACATGTCTTCTAATAGATTTTCCGTGGATCCCATATCCAGTTCTGAGTCTTTAGGATCCTTGTGACCTAGCCATTCAGCCTATTGCTTACGTAAACATGCCTCTCTCCTTGAAAAAAAAATAATAATCGAAAATCAGGTGGAAAAAAAATAAACCTGTATACGTATTACATATATCTCAATTTTTAAGTACAAAGGACAGCTAGGATGGAAAGGAAATAATATTGTACAAATGGTGAGAATAATGTTCTCAAAAAAAAAAAGAATAAAGTACAGAAACAGGATTCTGAGTTATGTTCCAATCCAGTGAATTGGCGCTACATCTTGGCCAAGTGTTGGTTCAATCCTTAGCACGAGGCTCGTAATCAGACAGTTCCTCATTCTAGTCTCCACTGAACCTGCTTTGATATTTTCTCCACTGATCTCATTTCCTCCCTCGATTAGAATGGGGACACTAATGAGCTTGGAGAGGACGCCGTCCGTCGGATGGGATGTTAAGTAGTGGTTTTGTCGTACAGGATAGCCATGCTCCGTGCACTTGAAATAACACTTTTCTCACGGAAGGCAATGTGCAGACAAGAGGGGGAAATGTCAACGTCGGCGTAATTGGAATTCATATCGCCCAACTTCAATTTACCAGGTCGATAGATCTGGTTCGTTCCATCTGTGATGCACGCTTATGTTAAACTACTGCAAATGGAAAATACGACGTACATTTCTGAAAGAACTGGTAGTTTTGTACAAAGAACTGTTACCGCTGAAAGTATATGAAATAGACCCGGATCTGGAAAAAATAGGGGGCGGAATGGATGGAAAGAGACTCGTTTTCCATTTCAGTATAGAATTTCCCCCTCCGTTTTAGAGTTCTTCAAAAATTCTTGAAAAATACATCAAATATACATAAGTTTAACACTTTTTACATATATTACCATTACTAGCATTCTCATGACCCCCTTGCTTCCCCCCAATTCAAAACTTTCCCGCCCTGCCCTCAGTCAGTAGGGGACACTGATGGACTTGCACAGGCCACCGTCCGTCGGATGGGAGTTAATTAAAGCCATGCGTAAGAGGTATTCCCTGTGCATGTTAAAGGACACGCTGGATGGCCATGACGGGAGGCTATCATCTGTCTCCCAACAGCAGTACAGTAGGTCCCCTCCCCCAACCTTCTCTGAGCCTTCGGAGTCCTTTGGCCCATTGTGTAAAAAAACGTGCCTCTCAGAGGTAAAACAACATAAATAAAACAACCCCCTAGATCCAGCCCTGATGTGAAATGACAATATACTTTGGAACGTTTTTAAGACGAAGCAATACTTTATAGAGAACCCCCTCATGACTTAAATGTAGTTGCAAAAGTAGCGACTTCATTTCTGTGGTAACCTAGAGAAACTGAGATTCCACAGTCGCATAAATGTTTCAATTTTGTGTGAATGTGAATGTTTAAAAACCGAGGAACGGGATTACAAATTATTTTAAATAATAAAAAATTCTAAAATTTGTAATTTTATTATTGGAATATATATATATATTGGCACTTTCCAAACAATTAATTAGATGATGTAGCAATTGCCACCTTTGGTGGCTCTGAAATGGTAAAATTTACAGCAGTCAACTGGAATCTCGCGCAAGACAAAAGAGTTTCACGTGAAAGACAGAACAGTTTCACGCGCATGTTCAACCAATAAGACTTGAACTGCAATACATATTAAGACAGGGGTCTGAAGGTGATTTTGTGCAGCTCACAAGTAATACTTTCTACCATATCGTGATAGGGAATCGTGGCTTATTAGCTTGGCTCGACTGCAATGATCTCAACCGGGTATGGAGAAAATGTTTGCTTTCAACCGAAGATGAAACACTCCAAACGAGATTTAGATGCCCACTCTTCTCTATGTATTAGGTTTTAAAGAAAAGCGCAAATGAACAAAATAAAAATCTTCATGAAGCTATAAATAACATGTCTCATTTTCAAATTTGCCTATGCCATTGACACTTTTAAAATTAGTTAAAATATTATTTAAGCTAATTTTTAATTCATTATAGATATTATATTAAATATTTATCAGAGATACATTTCATTATTAAAAGCTCTTACTATAAGTTTCAGATTAAAACAATATTTTTCTTTTCCAAAAAATTTTGCATTTGTTTGCTAGCCTTCATATCCTCTACTCCAGGGGTTCTCAACGCGGTAAAATTTTTTGGGGTACGCCGTGAGATCTGAAAGGTCGCTAGATCTAGTAACAAAGTCGCTAAGTTGGCATTATTATACTATAACTATAGTTTCATCTATCTATATAAGGAGTACGCCAGTCACATGCACATTTTCAGGTGGTACGTGAAGCGTAAAATGTTGACAACCACTGCTCTACTCAATTAATTACGTAGTCTTTAAACTTCGTAAACATCATATAGTTTTCGAAGGAACACTTAAACTTGTAGATTTGCAATCAATAATTGTTTTGAGGAGATACCAGGATGTAATGAGCCGCAAGTAGACTTTGGTTCTCAGTGCATTCCGTTGAGCCTTATGAGGTCTGTTTCCAAAAGCCTACTTTACTCCCACGCAGTCTTAAATTTCTGGAACTCCTCCGTACATTAAAATCAATTCATCTGCACAAGTAGATGCGTTTTCGTTTCTCTCTTGCAATAAACGTCCATTTAAACTTCCAGTGAATGCCGACATAAACTTTATTTGAATGAAATTCTCCTTTGTGTTCATCGATTGACTTCAGTGCTACTTTAAAGATACTTTCAATTCCTCCATCTTCTTTCTTGCTTTTCTCTCTAAATGCCCTCGTTTCTAGCTTATTCCCTTCTCCGAAAGAGATTTGAATCCCCAAGGATGTGGAAACTTCTTTTACAACATAAACATTAGCCACTTAGATTTATTATTCTTCAAATAAGTTTCGCTATTTTGAGTAGCCCACTCGCTATGCTGCACAACCCCTACTCCTTCATATCCACAAATAAAACTTTCGAACAGTTATCTTGTTTTTATTTTGCACTTTAGTGGTGGCTATAGTTTGATTTAAAAAATACTAGTTTATCGAGTTGGGCTGGGTTGTTTTACTTCTGAGAGGCACTTTTTTGCACACCATGGGCTAAATGGCTAGGTCACATGGACCCCGAAAGCTCAGAGAAGGTTGGGTGAGGGGACCCACTGGAACAGCTGTTGGGAGACAGATGGTAGCCTCCCGTCAAGGCCATTCAGCGTGTTCGTTAACGTGCACAGGGTATGGCTCTCCCGCACACGGGGCCACGGCTTAACGTCCCATCCGACGGACGGCGACCTTTCCGGTCGCCGTCAACCATCCCCACGGTCAGTAGAGGACACCAAGCCCATCGGTGTCCCCTACTGACCGTGGGCAGGGCGGGGAATTTTGCGGAGAGTAGTTTATCGAATATAATTGTTAAAATGTAGGCGGTTTAAAATATGTTAACATGAGTGGTTGTTATGTGTAGTTGTTGTTTATTTTTTCTATGTATTTAGGTCACCTTGAGACTTAACTTCCTCGGCTCCCGGGTGGCCGAGTGGTTAACGGGGCTTAACTACGATACAAAGCGGAACTTGGTTCGAACCCCCAAACAGCACGAATGTTTCTTGTGCTGTTGAAATCTCTCCTTTTTAGCAGATCATCTCTGTGGCGTATTGAACTGATAGATTCCTCTCAGTTTAAAACGAACAAATTGAATACAAAATAAATAGCCAAATTTATCTCGTTTATTCTGCTTTTGGGAGACTGATCTCTCAATCTTTCTTGAACCTAAATAAAAATCAATACCCCTCAATCAGCTGCATGCTATGAAAGGTTTAATGGAGATAAATCTCAGCACTGGCACAATTGGGACTCGAACCTGGGAACTGCAAATTACGATCCTGACACGTTACAAACTGAGCCAACTTCCACCCCTCTCATTGAGGGGGCGTGGTTGGCTCAGCCGGTAGCGTGCCCGGCTCGTAATCTGCAGTTTCCAGGTTCGAGTTCCACCTGGGTCAGCGTTGAGATTTATCTTCGCAAAACTCCTCACTCTGCCCATTGTCAATAGGGAACACCGATGGGCTTGGAAAGGCTGCCGTCCGTCGGATGGGACGTTAAACCGTGATTCCCTGTGCTGCAAGCCATACTCTCTGCACATTAAAGAACCCACTGAATGGCCTTGACGGGAGTCTACCATCTATCTCCCAACAGCTGTCCAATGGGTCACCTACCCCTAACCTTCTCTGAGCCTTCGGGGTCCTTGTGACCTGGCCATTTAGCCCATGGTATGCAAAATAATGTCGCTCAGAAGTAAAGCAACCCAAATCCCGTTGAGGACTTCAACAGCGTTTAATTTGCAAAGTGGTCCTTGATAATCAGAGACTGAAGCACATCACATGACACTCAAACATATGACGCTTTTTATCCCACCCCCTTCCTCATTTAAATTTTCTGGATTTACTCTCATCGCTATTAAACGCTAGGTCTTGTTTCCCCAAAAGATCGGGACCAGAATACAGGGCCGTCATACGCGTCTGCAATGATGGTGAATCATGCAACTTCTGCCATAACTTGAGAAGAAATCATTTCACTTAGTCGCAATACATTTAAATATATTTTGGCCGTACAATTAATTTTATGTCGTGTTTCATATGTCCTTTAAATTTTGTTATTTTTACTTGCTTCCTACCTGCATTAGGCTATCTTCAACAAACATCTAATTGCCCTTCGAAAAGTGAAAAAGCCCATCGCCGACCAGGTTCGTAAATGCATCGTTATTAGAAACGAAGTCGTTAGCCGAGAGGGTTTTAAAAAATGGGCTGAGTAGAAAAATAAGACATGAAAGAAATAAAAGTGGAAAAAAAATCCATCTCCGAAACTAATTAACGTTTTACTTCTTTGCCGAGAGTGGCTGTCATTCAACGAAGCTTATTAATCTAACTCTTTTTAATGAATGCCTCAAATCACTGTTGCCACCGCGAGTTGTAAAAATTCACAGCCAATTATTTTACCTCTGATTTTCGTTACTACTTAAATGTGTTGTGGTTTTTATGTTGCACAAACATCACGTTGTCTTTGCGCTTGAGAAGAGAAATGAGGAAAGGTGTTGGTAACATCATGGGACAGCAAAAAATGGGTTTCTTTTGATGTAACACAAAATGTCAGGCTTTTAAATATCAGAGGGAAAATTTATTTATCTTTCTTAACACCTTATCATTTCTGGAATCAAAATGATGGCGCTAAATATGATGTGATTAAGAAACATTATCTCTTAGTTCCAAACATTATTCGTTAAAAAAAGAATGTTGTGATTTTCTTTTTATAAATTGAATGTTGTGCTGTGTCAAAAGATATTCCTTTATGAAAAATCAGGCCTGGATCTTAAAACGCCAAGATTTTTTGCACATACTTTTTTGGTCCAAACTTTTTTCAAGTGTGATTTTCTATAGATGTAAATAAAATTATCTTTAAAGCTGATTTATTATTGCTATTGAAATATTAGATTGCTTTACCTCTGAGTGGCAATTTTTGCACACAATGGGCTAAAGGCTAGGTCACAAGAATCACGAGGGCTCAGGGAAGGTTAGAGGAGGGGATTCATTAGATAGCTGTTAGGAGTTAGATGGTAGCCTCCCGTCAAGGGCACTTTCCACATTCCACGTGGAAAGTGTCCAGTGTATATCGAATCACCAAAAGCAGATCTATTTTGGTAATGTTCTACCATTATTTATAAATTGAATAAAAGCTTTTCTCGTGTATTAACGTTTGTACTTTTAACGTTTTCGCCTTTTGCAGGATATACTGGAAAATGAAAATATTAAACTGGATTGGATGTTCCGATATTCTCTAATGCATGATTTGGTTAAGGTGAGTTGATTCTTTCTTAGTAGAGTTTTCATTACTAGCAGATTTACCAGGCGCATTGTTCGGATGCCTATTTCAATTAAAGAGTCTTTTTTAATAAATTGCGAATTCATTATTAAAAGAGATTTATAATTATAAGCTATATAAAGTATGTAATAAATTTTGATAGAATTAATCCACAGTAAATGTACAGATTACCTGTAGATATAGGATTCAATAAATAATTATGTGGAAAAAAATATTGCCGATGGTGCGGGATATACACTGAAGTGCCATTGAATTAGGGATAGAAGACATTATCCAAATTCAGTACCACAAGTCCCGAATTTGCGCGCATGCGTGACTGAAACTTTTGTTATATATAGCTGTCAGCTTTGGCTTCCCCAAACATTCGTCGTGAGAAGCGTAATGGGAAAGGCGCGGGATTTTGATGCATTTGACAGAGGACAGATCGTAGGAGCCCCGACGGATGGGACACTCGATCTCCGAAATTGTCAACGAACTTGGGTTTTCTCGCACGACAGTTTCAAGAGTGTTCCGGGAATATGAAAATTCCGGCAAAAAAAAAAAGCACCTGGACAAACTGCAAAGGACAACCAGACTTGAATGAACAACCAGACTTCGCCGTCTGACCCGCATCGTATGGACCGATAGGGGTCAGACATTATCTGAAATCACCTCCCATCTGAACGCGGGTTCCAGCCGGGAAGTCAGTGCACGAACCATGCATCTCTCACTTCATCGTCTCGGCTTCGGGAGCTGCCCACCTACGAAGGTCCCACTTCTAACGGCATGACACAGGGCTCAACGCCTTTCCTGAGCTAAAGAACATCGAAACTAGACCATCGAAAATTGACAACGGATAGCCTGGAGTGATGAATCCTGATTTAAACTTCATCACGCCGATGGGACACTGAGGGTATGGCGTCAACCCCATGAAGCCACGGATCCTACATGTCAGGTCGGAACAGTACAAGCTGGTGGTGGCTCAGTGATGGCCTGGACGTCTGTGGGATCATTCGTACGTGTACCGAGGACTCTCAATGCATCCCGGTACATAGAACTCATGACTGACCATTTACACCCATTTATGGTCATTATGCATCCCAATGGAGATGACGTCTACCAGCAAGACAACTGTTCATATCACAGGTCCAGGTTGGCTACTGCATGGTTGCAGGAGCATTCTGCTGACTTTGAAATACTGAATTAGCCACCTAGAAGCCCAGATTTAAATCCTATCGAAAATCTTTGAGATACCGTCGAGCATAGTGTTCGGACCCGTGCCCCATCAGCGACGACCTTGAGAGAATTGTGGACAGCTCTGGAGGATGCATGGGTCGCCACACCTGTGGAACATTTACGCAAGCTTGTGGAGTCCTTGCTTCATCGTGTGGCGGCCGTTATCAGGGCCTGAGGGGGTCCAACACGTTACTAGGTTGCTACCCCTAATTCAATGGCACTTCAGTGTATCTTTTGAAATATATAAAGATCCCATTGTGGAAATAAATTACCTTCCGCTGGTGGGTTTAAAGGTAGAGAGCTCTGGCATGTATCTAGAGAATCGTGGGTTCGAATCCTGCTTCACCGGCAATACATTTTTCCACATAGTAATTTATAGATTTTGATAGTTTCATCTCTGATTTCTTAAAATAAAAGATTTTAGTACTTTTCAGTTAATATTCTAGTATTTTTTTGTTTGAATCGGAATTCTATCAAGTGTATTTTTATCACTCTTATTATTCACTATGATTTAACAAAAAAAAATGTTACAGCCAATTTACTTTCAATAAGATTTCCTTCTGATTTTCATTCCTTAAGCATTGATTTAACTGTGATAATTAATTTAACTGTGACTACTATAATTTCAGTTGTTACTAAAATTAGACTGTTTAACAGTTTGGTTCTTTCTAGGGTTAGTTAGTAGTGAAACTTGGATACTTTGTAAACAAGATAACAGGAAACTAGATGCTTTTGATTCCAGATGCTTACGAAGTATCTTGGGCATTAGGTGGTTCAACTTTGTAACTAATGATGAGGTTAGGCAAAGGAGTTTGCAACCTCCTTTAAGCAGGATATTGTGCAGAGAGAGACTCCGTTGGTTTGGCCATGTTGCCCGTATGGATAATTATAGATTGGCGAATAGGGTTATGAACAGTGTGCCTAAAGGCCTCAGAAAGAAGGGGAGACCTAGGATGCGGTGGGCAGACAATGTCAAACAGGACCTTGTTAGAATTGGTGTGCAGTGGCCAGATGCAGTAGATGTAGCTCAGGATAGACTTGCTTGGAGAACTAAACTGCACGGTCTGGTTGGACCTCCGTAGCCCATGGCTGCTTCTTGATGATGATGATGATGATGATGATGATGATGATGATGATGGTTTCTGAAGGTTTCTTGAGAAGCAATCCTAATCAAGGTTTATCCTATTTTCCTGGTTCATTTCGGTCCAATCTCTTTCACATTCCTCTCAGTTATATAATATGTGAGGATTTGATTTAGCGCGATTCTCTCTTTCTCTTTCGTTTTATAAGAAGAAATTCCATTCCAATCATATCCCATTTTCTCCTGCTGCAAATAAACTCTCACCCTGTTTTGAGTCACAGATTCTCAACTTGGCGCCACCAACTGCTAGGGCGTGATTTAGAAAAATCGTTCGTTTTGAGTCATTTATGAGCTTTTCTCTGGATATAGTGTAGATTGAGAATGGAATATTTCTTAAGTTAGCATAATTAATTATGTTTGATTTGATAGAAAAGCTCTGAAATTCATGGATCAAAAATAACGGTAAATTTCTGCATGCGGGAAAAATATTTTTGCCTAGTTAATACGGGAAAAAAAGTCTTTTAATCAGATACTTCAATGAAATATCTGGATGAACATCAGATATTTCATTGATCTGATTAATGATCCTCTCCCACAATCAATGAAACAGAATACTTCGAATTTGTGTGCCCAAAAGTACTTTCCAGAGTAAAAATAACCCAAGTAATTGATCAGTTTCTGAAATAACACTAACTCCGGTAATCCATAGCTGAAATTACATTACAAGCAATCGGTATTTGTTAAAGATAAAGAAAAGACATCCTGGAGTGAACTACGCTTACGTCCAAAACGTAATCCTAACTCATGATCAAATTCTGAAAGAAAATGGAAGTCTTCGTATCGCGTTTACGGGATATTACCATGCTGCTGAATTCCCTTCAGCTACAGAAAGATGCAATTCAGAACCATCCAATTCAAAAATCGATTTCAAAACGTTCATTTCCTCCCATCCTATCGTAAACATTTAATGAACCGATTTCTCCTCCAGTGAATCGCAATAACTGCCACATGCTTCGACCTTCATGTTCTCAATATATCGGATATATATATATATATTACGATGCTTGAATAAAGTTCAGAAGAGATAAAACTGTATGCACCTGTTGCTTAGGCATTCCAGTCCCCGTAGTACTCCTACAGTTCCTCTCTATAAAAAGGCAATAACGTAAAAATTTAGAGCAATTTTTAGTAACATTTATAAATTAAAAAATATAATACTTAGCCTCATAAATATAAAGAAAACAAAAAACTATTCAATCTTCCATTGCTAAAAATATAATCCCTTACATCATAGCGAAGAAAGACTATATTACTTAGGAATAGTTCCTTTTCGCAACCTTTATAAATACTGAATCGTTTTAAAATATTTTTTCACAACTGATTTAAATCAAAATCTCTCATTGGAAAAACGTGAGATTACAATCCAATATTTTTTTCCAGCTTTGAAAAATATTAAACAATTATGGGATGTGTATGAGGGCATATACAGTACTTTAGTGTTCAATCAATTACCAAGAGAAATTATTTCATTAAACAAATTTAAAGAAATCAAAATTAAAACTAGAAATTCTCTTCAAGTGACAAAAACTCAATATCAAAAATTGAACCGTCAGAATGAAGCTTCCACTGAAATTTCACATTGTTTTAAACTATATTTATGAAGCTTCCACTGAAATTTCACATTGTTTTAAACTATATTTATGAAGCTTCCACTGAAATTTCACATTGTTTTAAACTATATTTATGAAGCTTCCACTGAAATTTCACATTGTTTTAAACTATATTTATGAAGCTTCCACTGAAATTTTACATTGTTTTAAACTATATTTATGAAGCTTCCACTGAAATTTCACATTGTTTTAAACTATATTTATGTAAGTTTATGTAATGTTGTTATTTTTCTCTCCTACAGATAAGCAGATGCTTTGTGGGTTTTTGTTTTTGTATAACTAACATGAATGTGAATAACTATTATAATTATAATGCACGGCTCTCTGTAATATCACAGTCGAGTGTGAAAGTTGTAAAGCTTTCAGTGATAAGTTTAGCATAATCACAAGAGTTCGACAAGGCTGTATTCTTGTTTCCTTTTGTGTTTCGTTCGATACTTGACAAAGTTATGAAGGATTCATTGCGGGAGAAAAGATCCGGGCTTTAGATGGGCTGGAAATATGAAAACTTTTGACTTGGAGTATGCTAACGATATGGATCTTTTAGTAAATGTTGTTGGCGAGATAGACTCGTTCATTAAAGCTATTGACGACACTGATAATTGGATAGGTTTGTTGATAAATAGAGAGAAAAACCGAAGTGATGAAACTTAATCAAGTAGGATGTGCTTCAATACTTTTGAAAGATTGCTTTCTCGAGCTACTTTCCCAGTTTAAATTTCTTGGGAGGTGTCTGACAGATACTGATATTGTGCGATATGAGATAAACAGGAGAATAGACAATGATGTTGAGACCGTTAAGAATCTGAAAAGATGTGGCTAAATAGACATATATTTGAAGACTGACAGAACTGACAGGACATTAAGCTGATAAGGGACCTGGGTTCGAGTCCCGGGTAAGGCATGGATGTTTGTGTTGTTGTTCTGCTGAGGTCCTGACATCCTGACCTTCTACTATGGCCTATAAACTGACAGGCTCCTGTCAGACCTCTGTGGCAAGAAGCTGCTTGAGGGGGTATTTGTTTATTTTTATTTATTAAGCTATACAATAGTTTTACTTTTTAATGGTTATATATTTTTTAATTTGCTATGATAGCGAAATTCGAACTCTTTTTAATAATGATATTGTGAAACTTATTGCTTTTGATTATACATGCTTAGACAATTCTTAGATATCAGGTGGTTAGACTAAGTCCCTAGTCTTGTATATTGCTGTGGCCTAATCAATTATCTCATTGTTTGTCAGGAAATTCCTTTCAGAAGTGAAACAAGTAAACTACACGAATTTAGTATTTTGCGTCATCAACTTTATATTGTTTGTTCACAAAAAAAGTTAAAAAGACAAAAATGTTTGTTAACTAAGCGGGAAAACTATTTTTAATGCAGATAAGCAGAAAAGATATACAAGAACACGAAATCAACTATTGATGGAATGCAAACATAGAACGTAAAACACAAAGTTAATAAACACTTACTTTAGTTTTCTGAGAAACAATACCAGTGGTGATGAACATATGTACAACACAATTTTCTTTGTCTTCAGGGTATGGCTTATTTGCACAGCAACGAAATACATTCTCACGGAAACCTGAAATCTTCCAATTGCGTAGTGGACAGCAGATTTGCCTTGAAGATAACAGATTTTGGGTTTCATAGTTTACGTTGCTATGACGAAAACGAAAACCAAGACTGCTACGCTTTCTGGAGACGTAAGTGATTTAATCTACTCCATTTCTTTTACTAAATTTAATCTTGCTTCATTACAGGCAAATTTAATTGCAATTTGAACGAAATTAAAGGTTTTATATACAAGGTTCTCAAATATATATATACAAGCACACTTTATTCACCTATTTCTGAAACTAGACTTCTATTCTCTCAAATGTCCAAAGCACACAAAATCAGCTAAGTGTGTCTTAGATGATAACTCCCAACAGACTGACAGAGATTGATGTTGTTGTTGTAATAACAGCAGAGGCAAGTAATATATCATGTCTCAACTCCTCCAGAGTTGCTGGCTCCAAAGTATGTACCATATCGTTTAAAGGATTTCATAAGTAGAAATCCAGTGGTGTTTGGTCAAGAGGAGTGGTGGATACTCCGCATTCCTCCCTCTTATTCATCTTCCATGTCAGTGAGCATCGAGAAACTCGTCTCCGTTACTAGCATAATGAGATGGCTCACCATCTTTATATATATATATATTGAATCATCTTTATCTTCAATATTGTATTCCTCTATTTTGTTGTATTTGCCTAATGAGCATGCCCTAATTAGTGTCCAAAGTGTGCTTCATTTTTAGAGACATTTTGGTAATTTACTACTGCTACAGGATCAATAGCGATCAATTAAGCAACTCCTAAGAGTTTTCTTTACACCTCGACGTTATCAGTGACTCTATATAACAGAAAAATACTTTAATAACAAAGAATGCATTAGCGAGAAAGAAATAAAGAACGCCAATACGTGAAAAGTATAAAAAAGTTTTTTTTTTTATAAATGGATCAGCTGACATGATTAAGAAAACTACTTGTGCGATGTTCCAGTTTACGCTATTTTTCAAATCAAACAAACTTTGGTGGAAAGTTTGCTCTACTCAAAACCCTGGGTGAAATCGACCGACGTGACTGAGTGTTTCATCAGATCATGAAACATTGTAGACTATAGAATCTCGGCATTTTTTGTCGAAGGATGACTTCTGGAAAACTTCACATTTTTTGAAGTGTGTCTAGAAGTTTTTGCTTTCATAAAGCATTTAGAATGTGTACTAAACCATTTGTACACAGAAACATTAATGCAATGACATCCTATATTTTATCCACATTTGTTTCATAAATTTCTAGGATTAATTAGAATTACGTGGTTTACCTCAACACACGCCAACAGAAATAGAAAATTTTGAGGGAACATTCCTGCAGACTTGTGTGCTCATCACTACGAAACACATGTTTCACTAAATCGACCTCATTTTTTAAACGACTAAACTATCCTAGGAGCGCATTTGCTTCTTTTTCAATCTCAAATGACTTACAGAAACTCAAATACTGACTTGTGTGTGTGTGTGGAGGGTGAAGAGACTGTAAAGGTCCGAATCCCACTCATGGCAAAACTAATTTTTTCAGCTTATTATTTCATGAGATCCATGTCTACAGGACTTAACCTGTGATTATTTACTACTGATTTATTGATTTAACGACCTGAGCATGAGTGACAAATATTAATTCCATCTCTAAAGAGGCAACAGAGTTGTCCACTTCCCGGATAGATGGCGCCACTGTGCGAATCAAATAAAAAAAAATATCCGGAAATTTCATAACGTAGCACAAGCTGAGAAAGGTTAGCCATTGGTGGTGTAGTGGTAGCATAATGGCTTGTTTCCTGGAGAAGTGGGTCCGAATCCCACTCGTGGCAAAACCAATTTTTTTATCTTATTATTTCATGAGTTCCATATCTACAGGACTTATCCTGTGATTCTTTACTATTGATTTATCAAGTAGACTATTCCTAAGTCATAACAATCTGGCTGCTTTTCATGGTTTAAGTTGAATAAGCAACTCTTAGGACACATTTTATTTTAATTTCGAACTGTACAAAATTTAGTCTCTTCTATATTAGTTAAAACAATTTCTTTCTTTTTCATAAAGATCTTTTGCTTTTGGGATCATCTTTAGATTTGTCTGATGAATTCTCTTGACAGTTTTGTTTGCACTTCCCTTCTTCAGAACAGGATATTTGTCTCTATTCAATTAGAGAGGCAAGTTGGGGACGTTTTACGAATGTTATTTGCGCATTGTGTTCTTTTTATTTGTGGTGAATTAGAAAAAATATGTTAATTAGAGAACTTGTGTCCAGAATATGAAACAAACTAAGTTCAATTTGCTCGTCGTAAAATTATTTTTTCTACACAGAGGAAAAAACAACACTTAAAATAAAAATAATGTGAGCATTGTAGTAAAAGTTTTAAAATGATTTTTTCCGTGCGATATTTTTACAAAACGAGGTAAATCTGTCGCCGTAATAGATTGTAATTAATCATTCAATAGTCGTGGTTTCAGCTATTACGTTTTTGGATTTCTTCATTTTTAATACAAGAAATGTTTTGAAACATTCTATCCATTCAATATCTTTGTCACATGTGTCATATAATCAGCAGCGCATCCGCTACTTAAGACATTTATATTGCATCTCATCTGCTGCCGTAAACTGATGACAAATATCGACGAGACATTTTACACTTTCGGAAAATTAATTGCGGAAGTTGTTATTCAGTAATGAAATTCTCGGCAACACATTCTCGTTATACGCTGTTGATATGATGCATAAGTTTGAAAATTAATAGACAGCGAAGAAAGAGAAAAAAAATCCAACAAGATATTTTTCTTTTATAAAGAGGCAGAGAGATACAAATTCTCTTCTCTTCGACATGAGAATGGAAGAATTCTTTGACGTCAAACTTAACACTTCTACATCGATCGATCCAGACCCAAATATACCTTTGAGTTCAAGGCTGTGGAAGAGGGAAAGCAGTCTCAGGAAGGAGGAGGGATTGCTGGTATTGTCACCGCTCTGGAAGCGATCTCATTCCTAAACTTCTGTCTTCTTTTCGGCGCCGAGCATCTTCTACATGGATCAGAAAAACGGAAGTTTCAGCTCATAAAGCGCGGCGTTCTTTCCTTCGCGACAGAAGGACTAGGAGAAGGAGAGAGAAGAGCAGGGAGACAGAAAATGGTTCAAGGATGGAGGAAGGGAACCGGAGGCTGCGCTGCTGAGGAACGTGAGACAGGAACAAGGAAGAAGATTGTGAATATCAGATGGTACATGAAAGAGAAATAAAAGTGACGAAATTGGGACAGAGGAAGAGAAAGAGAGTAATAACAGAAGGCTAGTAGTGGGAATGAGCGATGGTAAGTGGAAGAGAGCACATGACGTTTTGGAAAATATGAAAGAGTTCTAAACGTTGAGTGATGTATGAAGAATATAAGGTTATAAATAGAAAGATGGTTTGTAAGGTAAATATTGAGCTGAGGAAAAAAGACATAAAGAAAGATATAAAGAGAAGTTTTAATAAAAACCATCCTTTTAGGATGGCGTAAAGGATCTTACTCCAGGAACGAAACCTGATGATGGCAGAGGTGAAGAGGACGATGAATCATCGAGTCATAGATGAAGAAAGATTAAGAGAGAGATAAAAAAGAATAATGATGAAGCTAAAAGTATAAATGGGTGGTTTCGGAATGATTTGAAAAAAGGTGTGAAAACTGATATCAAATTATTTTCTCTCAAGATAGGATAGGAAACGATATGGATGACCTTGATGGGAGACTACTATCTGTCTCCTAACAAACAATATAGTGACAGTGAATAAATTCTTGAAATGATTAAAATATTATAGCGGAATTCAGTCATTTATGGTAGAAATTTAATTTCCTTTGAGGAATTTCTTTGAATTTCCATTCATTTATAGCTTCTAAAATACGTTTCTTGTTATGGAAAAATGAGATGAACAAAAAAATCAATCAAAAATCCCAATAATATCTAGGTCATAACAAGAACAGAACGAACAAACGAAGCAGTAAGAATGATAAATTCAGTTTTATTGGATAGAAGTATATAAAGTTGGTTGGTTAATTGTTTTGGATTTTATGGTGCATTAGCAGCTAAGGATAAAATGCCCCAAACAAGGTAAAAAGAAGATAAAAGACGTTTAACACATAACCAAAAACTAAAGCAAAAAATAAAGAGAAGAAAACGATAACAACAATCATGATAAAAGACAGAAGTAGCAATGGAAGTATATCAATGAAATATTGCGAAATGATTCTACACACAAATGTAGAGAGTATTCTGTCATATGTATTAGACATGTGAACGCTGACAGAAAATGTAACATCTTGAAATAAGAGCATACTTAACAGATTTGTGGAAAAGAGATGCGCAGGAGGAACAATAGATAAGTTGAGAAATAAGGATGTTAAAAGACTTTTAGGAATAAAGGAAAATGTTGGAGAGTGGGTGCTGAAAGTGATATGATGAATGTATATGAATGAAAATGAATAAGATAGATGATGGAAGATGGCAAAAGAAAATATCGAAATTATGTAAAGGAGGAAGAATAATAGGAAGAGGATGAGGGAGTAGAGAAGGAGGAAAAGATGAAAAAATGAGGAGGTGGGAAGAGGGGGAAAGGAGGAGAGGTGGAAAAGAAAGAGAAGAAGAGGGAGTGGAGGACGGGGAGAGGAAGATCAAGAGGGGAAGAAAAAGGAGAAGTGGAGAGAGGAGAAAGGAAGAGAAGTGGAGGAGAGAGAGAGGGAGGAGGGGTAGGAGAAGAAAGAAAAGTATAGAGGGAGTACAGGAAGAGCAAAGGAGAGTAAGGGGAGAAAAAAAGAGGAGGAGGGGAGAGGAAGAGTAAAGGCGAGGATATGGGAGAGGGGAGAGGAAGTGCAAAGGTGAGAAAATGGAGAGTTAACGAGCAGGGGGAGGAGAAGAAAAGAAGAAGATCGAGTGGAGGAGGGGGAAAGGGGAAATAAGGAGGCGGAGGAGAAGAAAAAGAAGAGGAAGAGGGAGTGGGAATAGAGATAGGAAAAAATGGGGGAGGGGATAATAAAGAAGGATTGGTGGAGAAAGGGGAGAAATGAAAATATAACAAGGAAATGATCATAAGAAGCTTCGAGAGGATGGTTTTATAGTGTCGTGGTTCCGAATTGATGAACCTCTTAACTTTTTTCTGACTGATGATGATCTCTATTGATTCCTCTTCACCTGTGATTGTAGGTGAAGCCAAAGATACGCGGATTGTTACACCCGTGTTTCGGTGTGTTCTAGAGGTGATGTTCTTTCTCTATAATAAGGCAAATGTTCACTGCAGTATGTGGAGGATGACACACACATTTATTTTCTATGTACAGCTACACACATATATATATATAGACATTATAGAAATGAGCCTCAGTGTATGGGCCATAGCTGGGTTTAACACTTCGCTAACGATAACGGTTACTATTTAATTACTTATTTAATCCATTTGGAGACATTTCGATATAGACTGAATGCTGCTCTGTTTCCGCAGGCATTCATTTAATGAAATGGAAATCTGTCCTTTTACGTATAGAAATCACTTGACTAACCTTAGACCTCGGTGAGAGGTTAGATTGTTTTACCTCTGAGCGGCACTTTTTTTAACACAATGGTCTAAATAGCTAGGTCACAAGGACCCTTAAAGCTCATAGAAGGTTAGGATTAGGGTACCCACTGGATAGCTGTTAGGAGACAGATAGTAGTCTCCCATCAAGGTCATCCAGTCTGTTCCATTAACGTGCGCAGGGTATGGTTCTCCTGCGCACCTAACATCCCATCCAACGACCTAACATCCCATCCAACGGGCGGTGGCCTATCCAGGTCCATCGGTGTCCTCTTTCTGATCGAGAGCGGGGTGGAGGTTTAGCGGAGATAAATGTCAACACTGGATAAAGTGGGACTCGAACCTGGGAACTACAGATTACGAGTCTCGCACATCGTCGCTGAGCCATTCCTATCCCCTCCTAGAGAGAGGCGATCTCAACTTCTGTCTACATTCGCCCGTTCTCTCTTCAAAACCGAACTTCATTTCCTTTAGGGTCTATGAGAAAGAGCAACATAACTTTTTTTTTGTCACTCTAAAAAAACTTGTTTTCAGTTTACAAGTTACTGTTCCCCTTTTCTTTGCATCTCTCGCTAGTTTTTTTTTTTTGCCTGATTCCCAACGTAACGTTCTCCGGTTAAAAGCTTGGTGGTTGCCGAACTCAGGAAGAAAGTGCCATAAATTCATTTTGTTAGTGCTTACTGTCAGTTGCATCTGGGACCGACCAAACGAATCAGCAACAACTTACTTACTTATCAGCAAGTACCCAACTAGGCCACAAATAACAACTAATTAGCAAACATTCCCATTTGTAACACTGATGAAAATAGAGATGTAATAAAAAATATACCGTGCCTGGTCAAATTATTATGAACACCTACCAAATACTTAATTTGCAGTTCCCATGTTTGAGTTCCAGTTGAGCCAGGATGCAAATTATCTCCGCAAAACTCCCCGCCCTGCCCACGGACAGTAGGGGCACCGATGGGCTTGGAAATACTGCCCTCCGTCGAATGGGACGTTAAGCCGTGGCCCCTGTGCTGGAGAGTCATACCCTGTACATGCTAAAGATTATGCTGGATGGTCTTGATTAGAGGCTACCATCTGTCTCTCAATAGCTGTTTCAGTGGTCCCTTCCCCCAACCTTCTCTGAGCTTTCTAGTTGTTCTAGTGATCTGTCCATTTAGCCCATGGTGTGCAAAAAAAGTGCGCTCAGAGGTAAAACAACCCAATCCAACCCTACCTAATACTTCGTCGTACGTATCATGGTACTATTCTAAAATTTCAACGTTTTAAATTCTTTGCTAGCGGTCATCTCTATCAGCTGATGAATTGTAGAAGTTCTGTTTCGACGTACAGTTTGTGCCAACAATGACTATCCTTGTCTGTCAGAGTCTTTTCCTTCCTATATTTTGACGGACGTTCCCGCCACCATTGACGGACCTTTTTTGTGACCTTTGTCATTATCCGTATACTTGGAATATTGTGCCCCATGATTTTCCGCTGAGTTCCATCCCCTCTGTCATGTCCCCGAATTTTGTATTTATTTATTTATTGCTGTATTTTTGTTGTATATATTTTTATGTATTGAGTGTGTTCGTGTGCTAGGGATGACTCATTGTTTTTGTTTTCGGGTCTAAGAGGCTGCATGCAAGTAATGGAATCAGCTCCAGAAGTTGTTTATGGCCGTAAATGACTAGCCTAGGGCGCTAGTGCAGCGAGGAGGCTAGGCGGAAGGTTTGCGACAACAGTTTTGGAGTGAGCTTTCGGACGAAGGGGTCGTTTCGATACGCGTCAGAAGGACGCCGTCATACTCAAAGGAAACCCTTGAAGCGAGGGTGCGATTCCAAGGGGAATCGAGATTCTTGGAGAATCTGTTTTTTTTTATTCTTGTGGTTCAGAAGGAACCACAGTGTAGGCAAAGGTTAGTTATCCTTTCGCCTAGTTTTTGTGGTCTGTAAAGTGAGGATTCGCAGAGCGTGCGATTCTCCACCTCATTATTAATGTTTGCAGCAGCAAAGGCCCACGGAGTGGAGCGCATTCCCAGCACGTAGCTGTATATATTGTTAACAAACTGTATCGTCCCTATCCAACTCTCGTGCAGTTAATCAATGGACCGTTGTTATTCATCATTCAACATCAGTCTCTTCAAAGGCGTGCAGTGCCACGGACCTAAAAACCCGCGAACCTGTCTTTTCACCAAATAGAAGGTGGAGTAATATTACAACAAGTACATCGTCCTCCGGCGGTCACGACATTTGGCTCAGTCTACATAGAACTGAGAAGGGAGGACATCACATATGACTTAGTCCGACAGGATAATATCCTTTGGTCATCACACCCTCTGTTACGGATGCTCCCTGTCTATCGCGCTCCAACGATCTGAACTACCTTTCGAAGTCAGTTCAGATCAGTCTTTTTATAGATGTTGCCCTTGACTTTCCTTTCCACCATGTCTTTACAACTTTTTTAGGATTTCATAGTGTCGTAGAATACTCACGTCAGTAAGACATTCTGCATGCTTTAGCATATTTCATGCTACATCACACACGATGCAGTGTTCACAATAAATTGGCCAGACAATGTATGTACAATGGCAATAACAAGAAGTAAATAAATTAGAGCAGCGGTTCTCAACGTGGGATACTCCGTAAGAGCTCAAAAGTCACTAGATCTAGTAACAAAGTCGCTAAGTTGGCATTATTATACTATAACTATAGTTTTATCTATCTATATAAGGAGTACGCCAGTTACATACACATTTCCAGGGGGGGGGGGGTGAAGCATAAAAGGTTGAGAACAACTGAATTAGAGGAACACGATAGAGGGACTATAAGAAGTGGTGAGAGATATCATCTAGACACAAGCATCTGTAAAGAAGAGAATTCTGCAAAAGTAAAACTAATGAAATCTATAAATCTCGAATTTCGACGATTCTGTATTTAAAGAGTAATAGGAGCTAGAATATTTAAACCAGTAATGCTTCTTAAGAAACGCCCAAAATTTACCACAGTTGAAATAATTATTTCCGTAAAATTCTATAGCATACAATTATTAAATGGTTTGAAATGATATTCATTATTTAAGTTTTAATTAGCTTCTAAGATGAATTCTTATAACTAACATTGCTATATGTTCAAACTCCCATAACCTTTTTACATGGGGGCGGGGGTGGCTCAGTCGGTAGCGCGCCAGGCTCGTAATGTGTAGTTCCGAGGTTCGAGTCCCAGCTGGGTCAGCGTTGAGATTTATGTCCGCAAAATTTCCCGCCCTGCCCACGGTCAGTAGGGGACACCGATGGGTTTGGAAAGGCCGCCGTCCGTCGGATGGGATGTTAAACCGTGGCCCCGTGTGCGGGAGAGCCATACCCTGTGTATGTTAAAGAACACGCTGGATGGCCTTGACGGGAGGCTACCTCTGTCTCTCAACAGCTGTTCCAGTGGGTCCCCCTCCCCTAACATTCTCTGAGCCTTCGGGGTCCATGTGACCTGGCCATTTAGCCCATGGTGTGCAAAAAAGTGACCCTTTTTACATACTGAACGAATATTATTGAAAAAATAAACAACAACGGGATTTTGATAGATTTGATTGAGATATTTATCTTCATTTGCAGGTTTCAGTACAAAATTTATTTTTGCAGGTTATAGTGATTAGGATTTAGCTTCTTATTGATGTTACATAGGTTGTAACTTGACCTTTGAACACCATTATAGTACAGAGAAGCCAACAACATTCGTGAAAATTTTTTGTAATAAAAGATGGATTTGAAGTCTAGTTTGTATAGTACAACATATTATTCGAAACTGTTACAACCAATCCACTTTGGATAACGATTTTCTTCCGAACAAATATTCATTAGGAACAAAAGGGTCTACAAAATAGGTGGAAAATGTACTGATTTCTGTTATATGCTTATGAAATCGCGTTAATATATATATATACATATCCATGTGTATATATGTATAAACGCGAAACAAATACCTGAATAAGTTTCCATGTTATGTCAATGGAAATCTAACATCTATATAAAACCTCTATAACTTCTAAAATATGCATTTAACGAAAAAATGTCACTGAACATCAATTAAAGATCATGATCAAATTTATTTAAATCTGAATTTCCATCAATATTCGTTCAATATTTAAAGAGTTATGGAAGACGGAATATTTAACAATAAATTATTTTGTTTTATAGAAATCATTCCTGATTGTCTAATATTGAAATGATCATTACGCAAACTTCTAAAATGTTTATTTGTTTTATTAAATGGTTTAAAACAAAACTTATTATTTAAGTTTATATTATTTCTGATGTAAATTCTTAGGACGAATTAATAAAAGAAATAAATACCTACAACATTCGGGACTCGAACATAAGCCCCTTAGATCAGTAGCCAAGCGCGCTAACCACGCCGACTGTTGTGAAATATTTCAACTTTCATAATTCTTTCAATAAGGAACGAATATTGTTGAAAATCGAGATATAAATACATTTGATTGTATTTTATAATTTTGGTTTAGTCACATTTTTCCGTTAAATGCATATTTTAGAAGTTATAGAGGTTTTCGGTGTTAGATTACCATTGGCATAATGGGAAAATTCTCTAATGTTTTGGGAGGCTGAGGTAGATAAGCTGGTAGCGTGAGGTCGTATTCTGCAGTTCCCAGGTTCAAGTCCCACCTGGGTCAGCTTTGAGAATTATCTCTGCAAACTCCCTGTCCAACCTCAGTCAGAATGGGGACACCGATGGACTTGGAAAGGAGGCCATCCGTCGGATGGGGCATTAATCCGTGTCACTGTGTACGGAAGAGCCATACGCAGTGCAAATTAAACAACACGTTGGATGGACTTGACTGGAGACTTAAATCTGTGTCATAGCAGCTGTCTAGTGGATCCCCTTCCCCCAACATTTTTGAGCCATTAGGGTCCTTGTGACCTGACCATTGTGTGCAAAGAAATGCCGCTCTGAGGTAAAACAACACAAACTTCCATTATTTTTGTAGAACAATCTTTATACAATGCATGTCATATTCTTTTTGTTATTATTTTATCATAATAAATAATTATTCCACTGTTCCTCCTCCATATCAAATTTTGTTGAATCTCATTTTACGTCATCCTCTGATGTGATGCTCTTAACAGCGTTCGCGCTTTAAAGCGTATGGGATATAAATGCTTCAGCAGAAAGGATTCAAGTAGTAGCTTTGGTAGCAGCGGCATAGGCACTCTGGGGATGCGCTAAAGGATGGGGAAGATGAATGGATGATAAAGACGATCATGAGAGGCTGAATATTTGTAACAAATAATTCAAAGACAGAAACTGATATTATTTGGGACACTGTGGAGATTCCCTGTCTAAGTTTTGGTGGTTTGCCATTAATTTTAGCATGCAGACAGCTAACGACGCAGTTGTTAATGAAGACCAGGAAAAGATGGATGTGTATAATAGAGAAAAGAGATGTCCAGACTGTGGTAATTATTCCCTGTGAAAAGATATGAAGCGAAAATATTTTCAGAAGAATGCTTTACAAAAGAGTTAAGAGGCAAAGTTATACTTTCCGTTGTTTATTGAAGAAAAGAAGATGAATTAGGGCTTCTGAAGAAAAACTGTTAAAGCAGTAACTGATTTAGAAGAGGTAATAGAGTGAAATAAGATGGTTAAAAGTATGGAAGGAATCTTAATAACATGCAAATGCAGTTACGACAGACATTTAAAGATTTTTCACGTTCCAGTTATGAAATGTATATTTTTTTAATATATATATTTTTATAATATATATTTAATAAAATAAACACTATCAATTTTAATTAATCAAAGTATTGTTTACTGTAAAAGTAATAAGGCTTATCTTATATTTAAATAAGTTATTGTTTTTTGTGGTAAATTTAATAGGACACAACTCATTAAATTTACACGATACTTTTGATTTACATTTATATACATTTACATATGGAGTCGGCTTTCGATTAACCGTAGTAATGAGGAGAAGGAAATCAACGGATAACTAAAATCATGATTAAAACAAAACTAATTAAAATGTGGTATAAAATGGATTTAATGTAAGCTTATTTAGTTATAACATTGCATCCAATGTTTAAGAATACATATAGGTCATTGAAATGTGTAAAAATGATATAAGTAGAGTAGTTTAAGAATACATATAGGTCATTGAAATGTGTAAAAATGATATAAGTAGAGTAGTTTAAGAATACATATAGGTCATTGAAATGTGTAAAAATGATATAAGTAGAGTAGTTTAAGAATATATATAGGTCATTGAAATGTGTAAAAATGATATAAGTAGAGTAGTTTAAGAATACATATAGGTCATTGAAATGTGTAAAAATGATATAAGTAGAGTAGTTTAAGAATACATATAGGTCATTGAAATGTGTAAAAATGATATAAGTAGAGTAGTTTAAGAATACATATAGGTCATTGAAATGTGTAAAAATGATATAAGTAGAGTAGTTTAAGAATACATATAGGTCATTGAAATGTGTAAAAATGATATAAGTAGAGTAGTTTAAGAATACATATAGGTCATTGAAATGTGTAAAAATGATATAAGTAGAGTAATTTAAGAATACATATAGGTCATTGAAATGTGTGAAAATGATATAAGTAGAGTAGTTTAGGAATACAAGGTATCACATAAATTGTTTGACGAAAAACACCCAAATGATTACATATGCACGGTCTATTATTTTTTTTTACCACAGATAAATCCGCCCCGGGATAATCGGGAGTTGACTGTATTTGTACGTTTATAAAATATTAAATATCACCCATATATTTAGAGATATATTCTATCAAAAAAGCTGCCCTTATTTACGTATTAATGCGCAAATTTATAAGATTTTTTTTTCCCATGAGCGTTTCTTTTAATACGAGTTTTCTTCTCTTTACAATTAATTTTGTTTCGCCAGTTTTTCATTATAAAAATATTGATAGCAATATCCTAAAAGGAAAAGCAATAGGTAAAATTATTTAGCATTCAGAAAAGCAATAGGTAAAATTACTTTGCTAACAAAAAAAAATTGAACTGAAGGAAACAAAAAACTGAAATGGCATTTCGCATCATTCTCGTGCTTTCAACGCTCAGGAAAAAAATCTTGCTTCATCCTTGTTACTATTCCAACCAGTAACCTCATTCTTTAGTTGTTTCTCAATAGTCTCATTCTTTCTTTGTTTCTCAATTGCCTCATTTTTAATTTCCTCTTACATATAGCCTCAGTCCTCATTTTTCAAGGTATAACTTCATTTTTAACTTCCTTTTACATATAGCCTCAGTCCTCATTTTTCAAGGTATAACCTCATTTTTAATTTCCTTTCACATACAGCCTCAGTCCTCATTTTTCAAGGTATAACCTAATTTCCTAATCTTTATATAACCTCAATCCTCATTTCTTCGAGGTATAATCTCATTCTTTTATCATTTTCTCTTCGCGTTTTGTGTAGCTTCAGTCTGTCGCTTATCTGAAACTTTCATCCATTTCAATAAGCTCACTCCCATCTTCCAGACTTTTTTCCCATTAAATTTTATATTCTCACTATTTATCCTAAAACGCAATGATATTTCAAATTCTCTTTTAATTTAATTTTTTTTTTTTGCATAACTTCGCTGTCTTTTCCAGTCGGTGCCATGTTCTATCTTTTTTTTCCCTATTATGTTTATCTCTACAGCCTCATCATTTTCTCTCTAAGGCCTCATTATGTTTCTTCTAAACCCTCATCATGTTTCTCTCTATAGCCTCATAATGTTTCTCTCTGAATCCTAATTATGTTTCTCTCTATGGCCTCATCATGTTTCTCTCTAAAACCCTCATTATGCTTCTTTCTATAGGCTCATTGTTTCTCAATATAGCCTCATCATGTTTCTCTCTAAAACCTCACAATGTTTCTCTCTAGAGCCTCATCGTGTTTGTCTCTAAATCCTCATGATGTTTCTCTCTAAAGCTTCATTGTGTTTCTCTCTATAACCTCATTGTGTTTCTCTCTATAGCCTCATTATGTTTCTTTCTATAGCCTCATCACGTTTCTCTCTAAGTCCTCAACGTGTTTCTCTCTATTGTATAGCATCCTCATATCTCTCCCTAGGCTCATAACGTTTCTTTCTGCATCCTCAAAATGCTTTTCTCTATACCCTCCTCATGTGTCTCTCTATAGCTTTCAAGCGTTCCTCCCTGTAGCCTCATAGAATTTCACCTCTGAAGCCTCTTCATATTTCTCTCTATAGCTCATAACGTTTCTTTCCTCATCATGTTTCTCTATGTAGCCTCAGTTTTCATTTGTACGTCACATAACCTTATTCTCGACGTTAAGACTTTATGAATAAAATACATTATATACGATTTTTGAAAAGCTGTTTCCTCCCGAAAACAGCTCTTAAGAAAACAAAGCATCCATTTAAAAAGCTAAATGTTAGCGTATCAAAGATTAAACTTTGGTCTGTTTGGATTAAGTATTTAATGAGAGAAAAAAATAGCTTCAGAAGGATAGATGCAAATTTCTTTCACTTAGCGTGAATTTCGGTATATATATATATTCAAATGCTATGATTCAACACCACTGGATTAAAAAGCAATCTCTTGTCTTTAAATATAGTCATAAAAACTAATTGAACTCGTATAAGTTACACGAAAATGGGCTTTGAATAACTACATGCTACACTTTAGAAAGAAGCAAATACAGTGCTTATAATAGGATGCTAACGAGATATTCTAGAACTATTTTAAACATGCAATGGAATAGCAAAAAATAAACAACAGTTCTCTCGCTGATAATTTTTTTCACCCACTTACATCATAGACAATGAAACTACTTTCAAACACTCCTAATTACCTTGCTTTCAATCGTAATTAAGGGCTTTAAAAAGCTCATTAATATTTTTATATTTTTACTTTTGCAACAAAAGTTTTATGCTAATTGGTTTTGAAAGGTATTATTTCAAGCATTCTCTACTGTCATACAAATTATCTCTTATACTATTACCTGCCCTGCATTGTTTTCTTTATCCGTGACACCAGTGCAATATACTTAAACTGTTTTAATCGCATTATTTCTCGAAGCAAATATATATTGTTTATCATCGATCACTCTTTAATAATAGATGCTGAAAGAGTAAAAACAATCGTTTTGCTCTTTCAAATTTGTCTGATATTGATGGTTCTTTCCTCTTCTCTCACCCCTCTGCACAGGAAAGTTATGGACAGCGCCGGAGCTACTGCGCATGACGAATCCTCCTCCGGAAGGTACACAGAAGGGAGACGTGTATTCGTTTGCGATCATTGCCCACGAGATTGTTGTACGACAGGGACCCTTCTGTCTTGGAAGCCGGGAATTCTGTCCCAAAGGTAAATAGCTTCACTAGGTATGGCGGGCAGATTTGGAATGACGCGTTACAGGGAAGCCTGACTCGCAAGATCTATCAATGATGAGTGAGGGTTTCTGAATGAGGAAGTGGGAGTAGCGAGCGCCCAAGGTTGGGGCCGCCTTCCGCCAACTAATGGCAGTTGCTCGGCAACCAGACTCAACGAACTGCATGCCCGTGTGTCATCTCGACTGCGCCTACTGTCGGCGGTTGTTGGCTGCACCGGCGACTTCCACCAGCCAGAGTGAGTTGGATAATACCTGCTTTTCACATCTCCTCCCACCCACCTCCAAATCGTCTTTTTTTTTTTGTGGTTAATTTTTTTCCATCTCCCATTCTTCTATTAAGGGAGAAAATTCTTTGATGATTTTTTTTTTCTCTTAATGAGGAAATCGTGTTTTGTGTTTAAAGGTGGACACTGAAGTCTGCTGGAATCGATGAGTAATCATGTTTGTGTTAATCTCAGACTGGAATGCGAAAAATTGTAAATGCTGAATTTGATTTTCGACTCCAACTTTAAAATTTCTGACACACCTATCATATTCCAATTGCTTCTGATTGCCAAAGTATTCATATCCCGCTCATTGCCGTGGATGGAACAGGAACGTGAAGCTATAAGTCGCATTGTATTATCGAACACCATGTAGTAAGCGGAAATATAATAAGTGTGTGAAGTTTTAAAGTTTGAATTGAACAGTTACTAATCTAAGATAGCCATCTAACAATCTAAAACACATCAATACAATTATTTCTAACTCAAGAGTGTTTTCTTTTTAAAGTTTTTTATCTGAATAAATAAATAGAATTCCGTTTAAAGAACTGAGAATTATTATAATAGTTATTATATAGTTATTCGTTTTAATACACTGGTTTCCATAATATAAGGAAAATTTCTATGTTAAGTCAAGAGAAACTAACGTCAAAGCTCTATAACTTCTAAAATATTTTTTTTTTGTTTTTAAAAATGTCATTGCAGATAAAGACTTCCATCAAATAAATCAATATCTCGATTTTCAACAATATTCGTTCAGTGGTTAATGAGTTACAGAAGTTTGAATATTTGGTGATAACAATGCCAGCCACAAAAAATGACTTCAGAAGTTAATTAAAACTTAGTAATAAGTATTGTATCAAAGTGTTTAATAAAATAAGTTTGTATTTTAGAACTTTGTGTAAAGAATTCTTTCACTATTCTTCAGTTTTGTATAAGTTTCTTAAGACTGGCATTGCTGTTGTTAAATATTCAAACTTCCATAACTCATTAAATACTGAACGAATATTGCTGAAAATCGAGGTATTGATTTGTTTGATTGAGATCTTTATCAGTAATCACATTTTTCAAAACGAAAACACTTATTTTAGAAATTATAGAGCTTTGACGTTAGCTTCCCATTGACTTAACATAGGGATTTCTCTTAATATATGGGGCGGGGGGTGGCTCAGTCGGTAGTTCCCAGGTTCGAGTCCCAGCTGAGTCAACGTTGAGATTTATCTCCGCAAAATTCCCCGCTCTGCCCACGGTCAGTAGGGGACACCGATGGGCTTGGAAAGGCCGCCGTCCGTCGGATGGGACGTTAAGCCGTGGCCCCGTGTGCGGGAGAGCCATACCCTGTGCACGTTAAAGAACACGCTGGATGGCCTTGACGGGAGGCTTCCAGCTGTCTCCCAACAGCTGTTCCAGTGGGTCCCCTCCCCCAACCTTCTCTGAGCCTTCGGGGTTCATGTGACCTGGCCATTTAGCCCATGGTGTGCAAAAAAATGCCGCTCAGAGGTAAAATAACCCAACCCAACCTCTTCTTTTATCTCTGAGCTGCACTTTTTATGCACACAATGAGCTAAATGGACAGGTCACAAGGACTCAGAGAACGTTGGGGGAGGGTACCCACTGCTCAACGTTAGGAAACATATGTTATCCTCCCGTCAAGGCCATCCAACGTGTTCTTTAACGTTCACAGGGTATAGCTTTCATGCACACGGGACCACGGCTTAAAGTCCCATCCGACGGGCGGCGGCCTTTCCTAGCCCATCGGTATCCCCTATTGACTGAGGACAGAGAGAGGAATTCTGGGGAGATAAATCTTAACGCTGGACCAGGTGGGACTGAACCTGGGAACTACAGATTGAAAGGGGAAAAAAATGCTACTTTTTTTTTTTAAATGAAAAAGCTAAAAATCGTTGTTTAATAACTAACTTAGGGGTTCTCAACGTGGGGTACGTGGTTAAATATTTTGGGGTACGCCGTGAGAGCTCAAAAGTCGCTAGATATATGTTATATATATGTATGTTTTATTTTATTCCCATTGTTATAGTATAACTATAGTTTTATTTATCTATACAGGTACCCCCTGGAAAAGTTACACATTTCCAGGGGGTACGTGAAGCATAAAAGGTTAAGAACCACTGAACTAACTGATGAAATGAACCAGTTAATATTGCCTGAAATTCTGTTAAGTATTTCACATTACATGATATTTAATGCGAGTCATGATTTTTAGCGCATATCAATAAGACCGCTAAACTTAAGCGCGAATTTCCTTTGGTGAAATCGTATCTCGAAATTCACGACTTTAGGTTTGATTTTTCATTAGCATACGACAGGAATGAGAAATGTAATCTTTAAAATTTCCTCTAATAGATATCCGACTGTGTTTTAGAAACAATTTTAGATCTGATTGCGAGTGTTAGCATGTTAGTACTTTTCAAGTACATTTTTTTTAAATAGCATGGCAAATGAAACGCTCAACACCAAAAAGTAATACTACTTAACAGGGCTAGTGCTAAATATGGTGGCCCTCCTGTTTCAAATCCAATAGAAGCCTTTTTTCGCCATCGTTTCAAAGATTTTTGTCGTTTTTCACTAATTGACAAACTATTGTAGCTATGCAAAACTGTTTGCGAGTGTACAAATTACACTGTGATGATAAGTCTCTAGACACCAACGTATCAGGAACGGGGAACTATAGATTACGGCACCAGTTGGGCCAGCGTTGAGATTTATCTTCGCAAAACTCGATCAATAGTTGACACATGGGCTTGGAAAGGCAGTCCTTCCAATCCCATAGATGTCCCCTACTGACCGAGGAAAGTTCTGCGGAAAAAAATCCCAACGCTGCCCAGATGGGACTCGAACTTGGAAACTGCAGATTTTGAACCTGGAGCGCTACCGACTGAGCCTCCCCCCCCCCTCACCCTTTTAATCGCGGTGATATTTTTTAGTGGAAAGCTTGTCTTCAAAGTTTTCACAGCTGTCAATGTGGTTTTCTTTCCATATAACGTGGAGGTATATAAACACTTTTGGTAACATACGGTATTTACGTTCAATACGATTATTTTAGAATTTAACAAATATATGTATGGTTTAACGACAAATTAATAAAACTTTTTAATTTCCCAAATAGATTTCGCAACAATTCGTCAGGTGAGTACAATTGGTGAACCTTTGTGATTGAATTAAAATATTTCTTTTATGTAATAGAACGAGAGAGATCAATGTTTAAAAGCGGGAAACTACGCTGGTTTCCATAAATAAGGGAAAATGAGAAAAATAGCGATGATTCGCCAAACAATTGTGCACTCCTCACCAAACTTGTTCATGTAACCAGTAAAGTAATGCCGAATGAGCATATCGTATGCAAATTAGTCTAGGTTGCGTCAATTTCTGTAATCGGATAGCGATGTAAAAACGGATGATTTGGAGCGGATCGTTATTTTGTGTTGTAAATGTGAGTAAAGAAATTCGAAATAGTCATTTTGTAGGAATGACCTCGAGACATCATTTCCCAAATGAACTGCGGTGGAGAGCTATTGGCCGGCTCGAAGCAAGCCAAAGTCAGTCAGACGTGGCAAGATGGCTGAATGTGAGTCCTTCTGTGGTCCATAGACTGTGGAATCAATTTCTTAGCACGGATTCCGCGTCTCGAAGGTTTAGCCGAGGAAGGGATAGAGTTACAACCACTGTACAAGACCGATATCTGCAATTAATGGCACAAAGGAGCAGGATGTCTACTCCCTCTCATCTACGATCCTCTCTTGCAGCAGCCACTGGGTCTCTGGATCTTTTTGATGATGGTAGATCTTTTTGTCTACGATCCTCTCTTGCAGCAACCACTGGTCTACGTCATCTACGATCCTCTCTTGTATCAGCTTCTACTGTGCGTAAAAGGCTTCATGAGGGAGGTCTGTTCGCTAGAAGTCCAGTAATTTGTATACCCCTCACGTCACTACACAGGAGAGAGGGGTTGAATTGGGCACGCACGCATGTTAACTAGACAGAAGAGCAATGGAGGTCCGTACTCTTCACAGATGAATCCAGATATTGCTTGCAGAGTGATTCCGGACATTGTTTGAAATGGAGAAAACGAGGTACCCCTATCATCCCAGTAACATCCGTGAAAGAGACAGTTACAGTGGAGGTAGCATTTGTGTTTGGGGTGGCATTTCCTTAAGTGGACGCATCTATGTATTGACGAGTGGGAACCTCAATACTCAAATGTATTAAGATGACATCCTGGATTCTGATGTACGTCCTTACGCTGGTACAGTAGATGAAACATTCATCTTACAAGACAAAACGCTCGTCCACACAGGACTCGACTAGTGAGACAATATCTTCAAGAGGGGACCATTATGCGCATGGAGTGGCCAGCTCGATCTCCCGACCAAAATCCGATTGAGCATGTGTGGGATGCTCTAGGGAGACGTGTTGCTGCCCTCAACCCACCACCTGAAACAAAGGGGGAGCTTATTACTGCTTTAAAGAAACAACGGTCGTTACTCCTTACTGAGCTGATTCACAACATCATAAAACAGCATGGAACATCGCTGTTGGGTTGGGTTGGGTTGTTTTACCTCTGAGCGGCACTTTTTTGCACACCATGGGCTAAATGGTCAAGTCACAAGGACCCCGAAGGCTCAGAGAAGGTTGGGAGAGGGGACCCACTGGAACAGCTGTTGGGAGACAGATGGTAGCCTCCCGTCAAGGACATCCAGCGTGTTCTTTAACGTGCACAGGGTATGGCTCTCCCGCACACGGGGCCACGGCTTAACGTCCCATCCGACGGACGGCGGCCTTTCCAAGCCCATCGGTGTCCCCTACTGACCGTGGGCAGGGCGGAGAATTTTTGCGGAGATAAATCTCAACGCTGACCCAGCTGGGAACATCGCTGTCGTGCCTGCATTGCTGTAAGGGGTGACCACACTCCTTATTAAAGAACTTTGCCCATTGCATTCTGACACCTCATTTTTGGATGTTCCGTAAGTATTATTTTTTTGACGAAAAATGTTTCGAGTATAAAATATTTTATGCCATTCTGAAACTAGCACTGTAATTTATGTTTTCATCAATTTCATTAAAATCATTCATATCGTATTTTGTTTATCATAATTTTTCTCAGTTTTCCTAAATTAATGGAAACCAGTGTAGCTCACGAGCTGACAGTATTGAACAGCTTATCTTCGCACATGGGCTACAAAAAATTCATGGCACTAGTTACCACTCGAATACAATACGTGCGCAAGTGCCCAATAGTAATCAATTAAAAAAAATCTCCGCCCAAAATTGCAAACGCCTCATCTAATACTTATAACGATAATAAATAAATTCAACTTTGACGTCATCGTGGGAAAAGAACGTAAAACGTAACGCAAAGCACGAGATACGCAAAGTATGGACGAAATCAAACTCAAGAAATCATTTATAGCTTCCCTTGGACCATCAGCTTATTTGATACATATTAATTCCCGTCCTACCATCATGAAATTCTCGAATCCTGAGATTTGCACGCGACCTCGACAATCGGACACGCCACCGTGGTATTACAGATATGAGTATCACGTGGCATTATTATTCTAACGTCTCTCACGTGATCGTTAATAATCATCAGAAAGTGGTGGAACATTGTCAGCAAATGACAGCGAAGTTATTTTAGTCCAAATACAACCGAAAGAATTACTACATTATATTTCTGAATCAGTGGAGTCTTTATCTTTAAATAAACCTGGCGTGACAGTTTTGAGAAGAATCGCAAGGAGGAAGGTGTTCTTCCTGTTCGGTTCCGCAAAGGTGAAGATCACTATTATTGCTCTTCAAATCGTTCCTTGCGTACGGTTCCGCAAAGTGAAGATCATTACTCTTGTTCTTGAAATCGTTCCTTGTGTTCGGTTTCTAAAGGGTGAAGATTTTTTCCCTTCAAACTGTTCCTCGGATTCGGTTCCGCAAAGGTGAAGGTCATTTTTTTTTGTTCTTCAAGCTGTTCCTTGGATTCGGTTCCGCAAAGGTGAAGGTCATTTTTTTGTTCTTCAAGCTGTTCCTTGGATTCGGTTCCGCAAAGGTGAAGGTCATTTTTTTTGTTCTTCAAGCTGTTCCTTGTATTCGGTTCCGCAAAGGTGAAGGTCATTTTTTTTGTTCTTCAAGCTGTTCCTTGTATTCGGTTCCGCAAAGGTGAAGGTCATTTTTTTTTTGTTCTTCAAGCTGTTCCTTGGATTCGGTTCCGCAAAGGTGAAGGTCATTTTTTTGTTCTTCAAGCTGTTCCTCGGATTCGGTTCCGCAAATGTGAAGGTCATTTTTTTTGTTCTTCAAGCTGTTCCTTGTATTCGGTTCCGCAAAGGTGAAGGTCATTTTTTTTTTGTTCTTCAAGCTGTTCCTCGGATTCTGTTCCGCAAAGGTGAAGGTCATTTTTTTGTTCTTCAAGCTGTTCCTCGGATTCGGTTCCGCAAATGTGAAGGTCATTTTTTTTGTTTTCAAGCTGTTCCTTGGATTCGGTTCCGCAAAGGTGAAGGTCATTTTTTTGTTCTTCAAGCTGTTCCTCGGATTCGGTTCCGCAAAGGTGAAGGTCATTTTTTTGTTCTTCAAGCTGTTCCTCGGATTCGGTTCCGCAAAGGTGAAGGTCATTTTTTTTGTTCTTCAAGCTGTTCCTTGGATTCGGTTCCGCAAAGGTGAAGGTCATTTTTTTTGTTCTTCAAGCTGTTCCTTGGATTCGGTTCCGCAAAGGTGAAGATCATTTTTTTTGTTCTTCAGACTGTTCCTTGGATTCGGTTCCGCAAAGGTGAAGGTCATTTTTTTTGTTCTTCAAGCTGTTCCTTGGATTCGGTTCCGCAAAGGTGAAGGTCATTGTTTTTGTTCTTCAAGCTGTTCCTTGGATTCGGTTCCGCAAAGGTGAAGATCATTTTTTTTGTTCTTCAGACTGTTCCTTGGATTCGGTTCCGCAAAGGTGAAGGTCATTTTTTTTGTTCTTCAAGCTGTTCCTTGGATTCGGTTCCGCAAAGGTGAAGGTCATTTTTTTTTGTTCTTCAAGCTGTTCCTTGGATTCGGTTCCGCAAAGGTGAAGGTCATTTTTTTGTTCTTCAAGCTGTTCCTCGGATTCGGTTCCGCAAAGGTGAAGGTCATTTTTTTGTTCTTCAAGCTGTTCCTCGGATTCGGTTCCGCAAATGTGAAGGTCATTTTTTTTGTTCTTCAAGCTGTTCCTTGGATTCGGTTCCGCAAAGGTGAAGGTCATTTTTTTTGTTCTTCAAGCTGTTCCTTGGATTCGGTTCCGCAAAGGTGAAGATCATTTTTTTGTTCTTCAAGCTGTTCCTTGGATTCGGTTCCGCAAAGGTGAAGGTCATTTTTTTTGTTCTTCAAGCTGTTCCTTGGATTCGGTTCCGCAAAGGTGAAGGTCATTTTTTTTTGTTCTTCAAGCTGTCCTTGGATTCGGTTCCGCAAATGTGAAGGTCATTTTTTTGTTCTTCAAGCTGATCCTTGGATTCGGTTCCGCAAAGGTGAAGGTCATTTTTTTTGTTCTTCAAGCTGTTCCTTGGATTCGGTTCCGCAAAGGTAAAGATCATTTTTTTTTTGTTCTTCAGACTGTTCCTTGGATTCGGTTCCGCAAAGGTGAAGGTCATTTTTTTTTGTTCTTCAAGCTGTTCCTTGGATTCGGTTCCGCAAAGGTGAAGGTCATTTTTTTTTTGTTCTTCAAGCTGTTCCTTGGATTTGGTTCCGTAAAGGTAAAGGTCATTTTTTTCGTTCTTCAAGTTATTTCTTGTGTTCGGTTCCGCAAATAATGAAACTCATTGTTTTCGTTCTTAAAAATTTCCACGTGTTCCGATCCGTAAAGGTCAACACCACTATTTGTTCTTTAAAGTTGTTCCATGCGTTCTGTTTCCGCAAAGATGAAGATAATTGTTGTTTTTTTTTTGTTCTTAAAGTTGCTGCTTGTGTAAGGTTCCGTAAAAGTCAAGATCATTATTTGTGTTCTTGCATTTACTCCTTATATTCGATTACGAAAAGGTGAAGATCATTATTTCGAGCATAAGGAACAACCCTTGAGAACAAAAATAATGAGAATATCATTATTTTTGACAAACTTCACGCACGAGTTTTTACAATATCATTTTAATTATTTTTCTCACATTAATCGAGCGCTCGCCTTATGCTTGTAAAAGTGTTTTTGTGTTTCAACCATTGTCATCAACTTCCCATCCTTCTTCCTATAGTAAACGAAAAAAGCGTTAATCTTATGGTTGTTTAATTGGATATTCCTCTCTCTTTTTAACCTTTTGCAATTTTAAACTCTTTCAGATTAAGGAAGACGAGTTGTTGTTTTTCACTTTATCGTAGACGTTCAACTTTTTTTGTTTTAAGTGATAAAAAAATTCTTTATGGGTTAGATAGATGATAATAAAGTATTACTAATCGTTTTTTCTGAATCTTTCATTAATTCGAATTTTCACCGTAAGGGGGAGCTAGAGTTTAAAAGAAAGCGATAAAATTTCAACTAATGTTCCCAACAATCTTATACTAGATGGAATTCTCATACTCAGTGTACATGAGATAACTTAAGAATACCCTAAAGCCAGAGTTCTTAATCTTTTTCAGGTTCTTCACCCCTTTACAGAAATATGTGGAAGCCACTTATAAGTCTCCTTGCTCGGTTTATTTTTGAAAATAAATAAACAAAAAATAATCTGATTTCCAAATCTGCACTCTAAGCACTTAATTTAAACTCCTGCTATAAAGTTAGAAAACAAAATGGCAAGTTTTAAACTCATAATGCAAGCATGTTATTTTTTCATGCCAGATTCAATTCTCACACTCAATACACCTGTCATAAGTGAAACATAACAGCAACGAAGTTGCACAGATTTCATTTTATTATGCACAGGGAAATATTTATCTTGTTTTATATAACAATCTGTGAATCGATATTGACTTATTAGATAATGGTTCACGTAACCTTGAGCTAATATTAATAATGCGAAATCATTCAATATTCAAAAGTAAAAGCCAATTTGGTAATTAAAAAATGTACGCATTTAATAACAAGACAGCTTTAATTTATTAAAACCTATGCAAATCATTACAAATGTAATAATAAAATCTTTTTCTCCTAACACTTATAGAAAAAGTATAGGTAATGATAGTAAATGCTTGATGAAAAGCAAATAAATACCATTTACCACTCAAAATTAGGAATAAATACGGAAAATGATATATCAGTTACATAATACCTTGTATCGAAACTTCGATGTCTAGAGAAAAAATAAAGGGCAGTAAATTTCCGGGATTAAAAATGAACTAAACGATTTCTTTAAAGAGGCAATTAACAAAATTTTATAAGTAGTTAATCACTACTAAGCTGTTTAAACAGCAGGATGAGTATGGATGTAGAAGAAAGATTGACTTGAGTCTGGTGGATGGAGTTCGTGGGTTCAGATCTCATCCGGCTCAAGACAATCTTTTCTCTACCCTCATCTTCATCCTGTTATTTAAACAGCTTAATAGTTCTTTCATTTATGTAATAATTTACTTTTTGTATCGATGCTCATGAATAATGTTTGATGTTCAAACGTTTACGTTTGCTCATCTGATTCTATTAGGAAACAAAAATTATACATAAATTATAGAAATGAAAGCTATGTATAAAAATATAATTGTTTTATTCTATCTACTGCAGAAAAGGGACAATTAGCGAATGTTTTATTAGAAATTAGCGAATCTGAAGGAAAAGGTACTTACCGCAACAAACCTATTCATCTAGGGCAAAAAATGTATGAACCACAAAAGCGAACTAAATCTCAGGAAAATTAACTAACCAAACTATAACCAACCAACAATCTGAACAAAATAAACCCCCACAACCAATCAAATAACCTGAGGCAAAATTTAATTAAGCCTCATAACTAACCAAACAATATGAGGCAAAAATTAACCATATAACCATCCAAATAATTTGAATAAAGTTAATGGTTAGCGCGCTTGACTACTACTCTAAGGCACCTGGGTTCGAGCCCCGGGTAAGTCATGGATGTGTGTCGTTCTTCTGCTGAGGTCCTGCCATCCTCACAGACCTTCTACTATGGCATATAAACTGACAGATTCCTGTCAGACCTCTGTGACAAGCAGCTGCTTGAGGGGGTATTTATTATTTTTTTATTAATAAACCATCACAGCTAACCAATGATTTGATACAAAAAGCATTAACCCACAACAACCAAATGAATAATTTGAAGTAAAAAATTATTAACCGAACACAACCAATCCACCAACGTTTCAACACCTTGCCATTAACACTCACTCTCAATTCCTAAAATCCAAAATCTGTGCGTTCTATCGAAGAGACGGAAATGTTTTCCTCTAAACATGATTTAGAGCTGATTACACAGTTCAAGGATTGATGTTCTGCCAAACGTAATCGAGTAATGTCGCTTTAGAACTTCTCAACTATCAGATAATTAGAAACTAGGGACACGGCGTTCACTGTTAGTCAATAACGAGAGACAATCTTCCGAGCACATGACACACTTAACACCTCTATTAGATTACCTATCCAATACGATTAGGTCGTGCATGCATCTCCAACACGATCAGAGGAAGCCCTCAAGGAAGAGACCATATTCTCCTACAACAAGCGCTAATGTGAAATATATCGGACAACAGATAGCGTCCTAAGCCCATAGGTTGCTCAGCTATCTTCCCGTTCGATTTATTGATCTCGCTCCGCTAATAACTCTCTCCGCCTTCTTCTTAGTTTCCATGTTCAGAAATGACCCCGGCGCTGCTGCGTTCATTACATAGAGGCGGTTTTCTTCTCAGCACTGCAGCAGATGTCATGTGATGACATTCAACGATTCTGTCGCGTATAAATTATAGTCTCTTAGTGAAAATCTCGCGGATTTCAGCGGAAAAATTAAATTCGAAAAATATTTCTCTATACCGAAAGAGTGTTTTTTTTTTTGCGGATGTTTTGTCTCAAAAGTAGTTTTAAATCTACAATTTAATGTTGTTTTTTTTATATCAGAACTTTGTTACAGATTTGGGTTCGGTAAAGTAAAAGTCAGAAAAATTATTTCCAAAGGAATGTGGATTCGCATCACGATTTCTTTTTCTTTACTACTATTTTTTACTACGATTTTATTACCTTACATCTGTTTATGGTACCAGCTAGATTACCACCATTTTCTGATGAAAGTTGGATTTTTTGGGTTGGTTTACCTCTGAGCGGCACTTTTTTTCGCACACCATGGGCTAAATGACCAGATCACAAGGATCCCGAAGGCTGGGGGAGGGTACCCACTGGAACAGCTGCTGGGAGACAGATGATAGCCTCCCGTAAAGGCCATCCAGCGTGTTCTTTAGCGTGCACAAGGTATGGCTCTCCCTCGCACACGGAGTCACGGCTTAACGTCCCATCCAATGGACGGCGGCTTTTCCAAGCCCAAGTAGGGTATCCCCTACTGATCGAGAGTAGTTGGGGAGGTTTGCGAAAGATAAATTTTAACTCTAACTCAACTGGGATTCTAACCTGGGAACTACTGTTTACGAGCCTGGTGCGCTAAAGACTGAGCCACCCCCGCCCCCAGAGAAAACGAATTTTATATTTTCCAAATTTAGCACTTTTTAATAGTAATAATTCGCAGTAATGGACGATTGAAAAATGTAAATAATATTAATATATTTTTATTCCTATAAACCCAAAATACATACTATACATACTATAAACCCAACATATCTCCTTTAACCCTTAAAATGAAAAGATTAGGTTTTCTTATACCCTAGAAAAAAGGGACAAAACATCCTGTGTATATAAAGTAAAATAATTTTATCGTTATTAATATATTGAAATATTATTAACACTTTATAAAAAAAATAAAAGCAACCGATCGAATTTTAACTAACTGCAATTTAATTAAACCACACATGACTATCCATTCTTCATCAACGCATGCTATCAGCAGATATAATTTCTAGCGTTCACATGTCGCTTGCATTAATTGCTTCATTTTACATTTTTGATATCTTGTGCCATCTAAAGATGGTAACTTAAGATTATTTGGTGGCTTTGAACTCTATGAAGAGTCATGTTATGTTACTAAAGTCGCTCAAAAAATATCCGAACACTATGGTTGATTGCAGAATTCAGAAAAAATATAAAATTTCTAGTCGAAATAGATCGTTTGGAATATTAGTTTAAAATTATGAAATTTTTTAATGTTTCATATTTTTCAGAGCTTTTGGGAGATTCTAAAAGTGTGCTTCGAAGTAGTTTATCAATACCTATCCAACCAAAAAATAATTTCGATTTCTCTTTAAAAACGATTTTTACTTTAAAAAAAATGTTTTCCTTCCCCTTTTGGGAGTAAAAGTGAAAATCATTGTTGTCAACGCAAACTTCATGATATTCAAATTTCATCACGAAAGTTTCAGATTTTTAACGTAATAACATCTCTTATAATATTAATTTGAAATTTTGCAAATTTCTATTTTTTTCACCGTTAGAGGGCGCAAGTATATCTATAGGAACGTTTCAAAAGTGCGAATCGTAATATTTCATCAGCACCTACCATTTCGTTAAATAATTCATTGCCACCAAATATACAGTGATTTTCATCATCACTCCTAGGGAATGGACCCGTAACATCTATGGCTATTCTTTCAAAACGGACACCAATGTTACACTTTTGCAACTTGTCCTGACTCCTAGAGGAGGTTACCACACTCAAGAACCACTTGACACCAAAACAGCTGTCCAATGTAATCCCATCCCCCTACGTAGCTCTAAGACCTTATGACCTCGCCATGTAGTCTGTTGTATTTAAATTAGACTATTGGGGAAAAAATTGCCCATCAGATGTAAAACAATCCAACCCTCGTGTTCTCAAGAATCCGCGGATTTCGAGAATCTGCGGACAAGAAACTGTGCACCGTTTTCACACCCGCGGTATCCTGCCTGAAGTATCCGCTGTTCTCCGTGAAACCGTACTTAATTTTAGAACACTGGACGGTGATGGGAATAGTAATGTGAGGGTGAATACTCGCGCACCAAATGAGTACGTAAAGTACAATCAAGTTGGTTTATTGGAATCACTTTACTCCTGATTTAGGGGCGGGGGTGGCTCAGTCGGTAGCGTGCCAGGCTCGTAATCTGTAGTTCCCAGGTTCGAGTCCCAGCTGGGTCAGCGTTGAGATTTATCTCCGCAAAATTCCCCGCCCTGCCCACGGTCAGTAGGGGACACCAATGGGCTTGGAAAGGCAGCCGTCCGTCGGATGGGGACGTTAAATCGTGGTCCCGTGTGCGGGAGAGCCATACCCTGTGCACGTTAAAGAACACTCTGGATGGCCTTGACGGGAGGCTACCATCTGTCTCCCAACAGCTGTTCCAGTGGGTCCCCTACCCCAACCTTCTCTGAGCCTTCGGGGTCCATGTGACCTGGCCATTTAGCCCATGGTGTGCAAAATAGTGCCGCTCAGAGGTAAAACAACCCAACTCCTGATTTCTTCTGTGCACATGTTAGAAATAGACTGAGTCCTTTAAGTTTAAAAAGAACTTGTGAATCATTTTTAATGGGCTTTTTCTTTCACGGAATCTCTTTTATTAAGGATAAACATGGTGTTTTCAAGTACAAATTTGCCAGATCACTAATTTCTAAAAAAATCGTTGCCAGATATTTTTTCTTAATTCTGTAATCAACCGTAGTGTTCGGATACTTTTTTGAGCGACTGTACTGCAATGGAAATCCAGTTGCTTACACCCTCCCCCACTTTACATTTTTTTCTGTTCGATTGCGTCACTTGACCTCCTCTCTCCTTTTCCCTCCCCCCAAACTTTATTTTTTTCCGGTCCTGGTGCGAAGATTTTTTTTTTAAACCATGAGTGTCACACAAATGACCCGCTGGCCGGATTCGGCTCCTTGGACCATTTTATCTAACCCCCGATAATTATTTTTCTTGGGATGAAATGTACAGGGCCGAAGCTTTCTCAGGATATTAGAATTCTTGGGAATAAAAAAAATTGAAAATTTACGTGTAGAAACTTTAGCAAAGATTATTATTTCAAATATTTGTATGTGTCATATGTAATAATAAGTCATTGTGTGACTATAAGCAGATGAATTCCACGATTATGTATTTCTTTAAAACGGTTGTAGATAAAATTTATGATTAAAATTATTTTAATTTTCGTTTCAGAAAACTGAATTCATAACTAGAGTGATTTTTAAATATAAAACGCATATATAAATTCCTAAATGAGATAGTTTTCTCTACTATAATTTCATCTATTTAATAATATAATTGGCATTATATATGCTATGATGCAGTCGCTCAAAAAAGCATCCGAACACTATGGTTGATTACATAATTCAGGAAATATATCTGGCAACGATTTTTTTAAAAATTAGTGATCTGGCAACAATTTATTTTTAGAAATTAGTGATCTCACAACCTTCGTGTCACGTGACACGAAGGTTTCCAGATCACTAATTTCTAAAAAAAATCGTTGCGAGATATTTTTCCTGAATTCCGTAATCATCCATAGTGTTCGGATACTTTTTTGAGCGGCTGTACTTTCATATGCAGTAACCAGCAGAAATTTCTGATTTAAATCCGATAAACAGACACCGAAAAAACAGATTTCAGTCTTTACCATACTGATTTGCGCGAGGCGAAAAAAAAAATAAAAAAAAAAATATTTGTAAGAGAATTGTTTTTTCTCCCCCGAAAAATAGCATGACAGAATTTCAAACCAATTTATCCCAGCTAATTATTGTACGGATAATAACTCGAAAACAACTCGAGTAACGGAAATGGGAAATGGGAAAGAATACTTAATTTGTGCCTTTCTCCAAAAACAATTTCTAGACACTTCATAGTGTAATTGCAAGGTTTAGCAACTGAAGATTAACTTTATTGCTACACTCCCAGTGTCTTCGTTGTCTCTGGGGATGTTTGCTTCAAAAGCAGCAGAGGAGATGAATTCTATATTACCTTAATTATGCTCTCCACTCGTAAGGACGACTTAGAATTTTATCAATCCTTATCTCAGATCGTTACATTTTTTCAATTGTGACTATTACTCTCGGCATCACCGTGTTGTTTGTTATTTTAGCGCTTCTCATAAATTCAACGGAGTTTTCTTTTTTTTCGTAATTCTCGGAGTTAACTGCTCCTATTTCAAGTATGAGCTAGATATGCAGCCAGTGCTTATTACATTAATTTGAGATTATAACTTGAGCACTGATATATCGCTTTTTTTACAGAAGGAAAGAAATATTTCTTTCTCGGCGAAGCAAAATATTTTTCTTATCAACAGCGATGTTATTTTTTAGTTATTGCACGCTGTTTTCTGTGTCCTTTTTGAGAGTGATATTTTTTAAATATTTAGAGAATTAATCCAATATTTGTTTTGTGCTTTTACTGATAAATGGAAGATAAATTACGAAGTATATTTTACATTTATTTGCGCGAACTAAGGATTATGAGAAGAGAAATAGTATGACAATAATTATTCAGATTACAAAGCTTTTTTGCTCTTTTATCTCATCTGATTAATTTTCATTTGAATCGTATAACGCAGGGGTTCTCAAAATGGAGTACGCGATAAAATATTTTGGGGTAGTCTTGAGAGCTCAAAAGTTGCTAGATCTAGTAACAAAGTCGCTAAGTTGGCATTATTATATTACTATAACTATAGTTTTATCTATCTATATAAGCGTACGCCAGTTACATACACATTTCCAGGGGGTGCGTGAAGCATAAAAGGTTGAGAACCACTGATAAATATGCATATTTAACATTGGAAAAACTTTGTGGGAAATTGGGTTGTCTCTTAGCAATGCTCAATCGTGTTTTCCTTTTTTTAAGGGAATAATGAATATTTTAAATATTAACAAAAATGTCATTGTATAACAGTGTTAAATAACTAACTACATAATCATATTTTGTTGAATTCATTAATTAATGAATACTAATGAGATTAATCAATATATTCGATTATTAATATTCAGTAAAGCCTTGGCCATGTATGTAATAGAGCGATCCCTCTGCACGTTAAAGAACACGCTATATGGCCTTGACTTGGAAGCTTCCATTTTGTCCAGTGGGTTCCCTCCCACCCAACCTTCTCTGATCCTTCGGGGTCCCTGTGACCTCGTCTCTTAGCCCATTGTGTGCACAAATAAACTCCGCTCAGAGGTAAAACAACCCAATCAACCTAGGTCTCAATGTTTGTTAGCTAAAGAAAGCAGTTGAAAAGCATGAATTGCTGCAGCATTATGCCCGACCTTCATAATTCCACCAGCACGACATTTGGGAGACATGAAACCCAAAACATCTGGTGAATCCATTTAATCTTTTTCTAAATTTTATTCTGTTCAATTAAATGTTTTAAAACGTTCTCATTTGTAAAATTATACTTTCAATAGTTCAAATCTAAGTGTATTAAAACTTTGAAAGCAGCAGGAGATGAACGATGGAGGAAGTAGGAGACTTCTGATGTCAAACCGTAAGCAACAAAGGCATTACCTAGAGCATCAGTTCATCTGGCTTTGAGTGAGCGTGGGTATTATGAGAAAATTGCTTTCGGGAGCATGAGAATAATGATGATCAGTTGCAATGATTTCTCTGATGCTGTGTTCCTTCCTGCAGAAGGATTTTAAAGGGATCATCAGGAACAGCGAATTCAGATGAGAACGTTATTGATATCTCCAACAGGTTTCAACTCTCTGTTTACTGCAGCTACCAAATGTATTCTGAAATCCCTACAGATATCACAGTTTATCAGAAGCTATTATGAAGCGTTTATACATATACACCGAAGTTTATGTGGAGTCTATTAAATCGTCCTTTACTGAGTGTTGATGCAAATGCTATTTGAATTCGATACACGTTGTGTAATGTTTACCTTCAGAAATCCGGTTCATAACCCCCTAGGAACAGATGTGAATATAGATAGTGGATACATAAACAATTTTGTGGATTTATAGATCTGTTTCATGGATTTAAAAGTATATATAATTAGTTTATATATATATATATCGAAAACACTGAGCTAGCTGAAAGTCTTGAAACTCTTACACGCATAACTAAGAAGAGACGAAGAAAAAAGTAAGTTGTTACAGGGGGTGTTCAGAAAGTTCTTGATACGTGTCTGTGGATTTTTTTATTGTTCTTCCAAAGTTAACGAGATATGACTTGTTTGAAAGCTTGTCTAAACTTGACATTACTTGTTCAAAACAAAGGCGGTACATCATCTCTCTCTTTGCTGGCGTCGTGCAAAGTTCGGTCTGCGAAATCTGTGCGTTATTGCTATAGAGCATACTAAAGAAGCGGAAAGATTTTACATTTTCACAAAGATGCAGCTTGGAAACGACGCTAAAAAATCCATGCCGATTTATCACAAATATATGGGTATCATGCCTGTTCATATGGCACTGTTGCGGAATGCATGCACAAATTCAGAGAAGGACGGCAGAGCTTTAAAAACCTCCATTCGTGCAGGAAGACAGAAGGAGGCTGTGAACGAGAGAACCACCGCTGCTGTTCGTGAACTTATTAAGGAAAACCTACAGATCAACATTCAGGCAATACGTTTAGATATCAGTGTATCGATTGGCAGTGTGAAAGCAATTATTCATCAACATTTAAATTTCCGGAAGATTTGAGCCAAATTGGTACCCCACAAACTGGCAGAACAGCAAAAAAGGTGCTAGAGTCTACTCGTGCATGGAGATGCTGGCAATGTTTGAACTAGTGGCCCCAAACGGTTTAATAGACATTGTCACAGGTGATGATTTTATTACTATACACTCCCAGAAAGATCGACAACTGTGTTTGGTTGTGGAAGATGGACCACATCCCTAAGTCCTCCGACAAGACTTTCGCTCAAGGAATAATAATTTTTAATAGACTTCGAAATTTAATTGAAGCAAAATTTTAATCGTTGAAAAATTGATTCAAAAAAAAGGAAAAATAAAACAGAGGAAGCCAGTTTTTTGTAAAAGAAAAAAAGCTAAATATCAAACCAAATGCAAATTTAAAATTTTCTAAGCTAAACAGCTTCTAAAAAAAAGCTAGATCTAGCTTGAAAAAAGCTACGTTGGTAACACTGTCTATCAACTTCAGTCCATGATAAGATTTCGCTGTTTTTCCGCAGCAATTACGTCGGGTATGAGGTTCTGCGCATGTGTAAAGTCTCTATTACAAGGTCCGAAGGCAGTGCATGCAAAGAAGATGGTTTTGATTGCAAGATTTCTGTTTAAATTGCATATGGTCTGCAGATCGCTTCACTATGAATGGAGAAATGGATATTATGAGGTTTTTCTTGGGCTTATCCAAAAGAAGTTTTCGGGCTCTTAGAAGACTAAATTTCTTCATCGATGATGTTTTTTCCTATTTTTATAGATAAGTAGATGCTCGGTACAATTTAATTGGCACTGGGTAGGCGGGAACAAAATATTTTCTCTTCGTTAAAATAAAGTTTTACTTTTCTAAAAAGGACAGCTTTTGCCAATGTAAATGTGAAACATCCACTTCCTTCACTTCTTTGGATTCTGATAAAAGCAGATAGTTATTAATCTTTTGTTTGTTTTACCAACGCCACTTCTCAGAGCATCAGAAACACTTCTCTAGTTTCTTATCACCCTCCAGGTGGCGTATAGCCCGAGAAAATCTCCCCTCTCTCATAACTGCTTCTGGAACTCGCGATTTATCAAAGAAAATTAACACTTTATCACAGTCTCTTAACGCAACATCCATGCTACTTGCTTATTTATCAACTGTCTTCATCCCTCACAGAACAGATCCCTTAATAAGCGATTTCTACGCACACTTTCCCATGAGAAACTTCATTCGAGGTTTAGAGTAGTTCCCGCTCCCTCCTTTGAGTCTCATTATTCTCCTTCTTCGGTGTTGTACACCTCTTTTGCATGGTAAGTATTCTCCCATCTTTGAAAGGAAAAAGACCTCATATTTCAACAACGACCTCTCTCAGAAGAACTCTACTTCCAACATCTACACTCTCTGTCATTCTTTCTCCTTCGAAATACATCGCAGGACTGATTATTGTTTGCATTAGTCTTGTAATCTCTCTCTCTTTCCTCCTAGAAAATGGCATTTCGGTAAAACTTGCTTGTTTCGGGAAGAATTCTGTTTTCGCAATGGCTTGTTGACTAAGCTCGTTCTGGTTAATCCTTTGTTGGTGTTGTGTCGTCGGCATCTTTTGTCAATGTCTCCTGAGAGCGAGGCACTTAGCATAATTAAAATGCTTTACGAAACAGATGGAGAAAGTGAACTGCAAGTAAATCCTTTTACCTTTTTCTATTTTCTTGGGAAGCACATTTTTTTTTTGCTTTCGGAGAGATCGTTTCTTAATTTCATTAAAATGCAACTGTTGACGTCGAGTTTAGAAACCGGAGGAAAAATATTGGGGGGAGAGGAGATGGTTTTGTAGATTTAAAAAAACTGGGAGAATTTAGCAAAGATTGAAATGCTCCTTCTGCTCGTTTCGGTGGTATGTATTAATTCGAGAAACTAGCAAAGAAAATGAAACCTGCTGCGTGTGTGGTATAAATGGAGAACATAATTTTGTAAAATTTCATCTTGTAGTAAGTGAAATGTGGTTTATTTCATTAATGTTTCATAGAATAATACTTGCATCAGTTGTATTTATTAATTTAAAATGGTTTTAAGTCATTGTAATACTAATTATCTTACCGAACAATCTATTCGCAATATTTAACAAAACTAAGACTAAACTAGAGTGTATTCAGGGTGGATGGGACGCTGCAGCATCTCTCTTAACTCTTTGGAGCTGAAAAATTGAAAAGATGATAAAACTGTTCATGACGATCTGAGCCACCAGCAGAGACAACGTTGTTTTTAACAAGTCAAACGACCTTTGTGATTAAAAGAACAGAACAAATTTCTTCGATAATACGTTACATAAAACGCTTTCCATGCATATATACAAGGAAAGGGGCAACCTCCCCCCTATTACCAATGCAAATTACTTGACTCCCCTACTGTATGTGGGATGACAAGAGCATTTTCAAGCCTATTGAAAAAATTCTTAGATTGAGCAATTTTACCCCCAAACGAACGTGGATATATGCGCATGACACTAAACCAGTGTTTTCTAAAGTAGTAATTTTGCAACACCATAAGATCTGTGTACCCCTTCCACCACGTTCTCTCTTACTGTAAATGTTTGAGTACACGACTCCGAAGTAGGTAAAAAAAAACACTATGTACATTCCTTTGATAACTTTTTATTTTTTAAAATAAAGTATGACCTTATTTTTGACTCCTTTCATTAAATTCCTTTTTCAAGTCAATGAAAATAGCAATAGCAAAAATATATTTTTAAATGTTTCTAATGATATCAATAATGTTTTAAATTTTTTTCGCCATTATTTCTCGCGATCGGACGATAAGGAAACAATTAGCTAGACTAGGGGTTCTCAACCTTTTATGCTTCACGTACTCCCTGGAAATGTGTATGTAACTGGCGTACCCCTTATATATAGAGAGAGATAAAACTATACTTATAGTACAATAATTCCAACTTAGCGACTTTGTGTCAAACTCACTATTACGTTAAATTGTAAATGTATAGGAAAATACCGAATGAAAAAAAAAATAATAATAAAAGAACACGGATATTAAGTTGTTTTACCTCTGAGTGGCACTTTTTTGCACACCATGGGCTAAATGGCCAGTTCACAAAGACCCCGAAAGCTGAGAGAAGGTTGGGTGAGAGGACACACTGGAATAGCTGTTGGGAGACAGATGGTAGCCTCCCGTCAAGGCCATCCAGCGTGTTCTTTAACGTGCGCAGGGTATGGCTCTCCCGCACATTGGGGCCAAGGCTTAACGTCCCATCCGACGGACGGCGGCCTTTCCAAGCCCATCGGTGTCCCCTACTGACCGTGGACAGGGCGGGGAATTTTGCGGAGATAAGTCTCAACGCTGACCAGCTGGGACTCGAACCTGGGAACTGCAGATTACGAGCCTGGCGCTCTACCGACTGAGCCAGCCCCGCCCCAAGCACGGATTCTCCTAGATAATTGTTTTCAAATATCTTTGCTAGTTCAGGATTTAAAATTAAAATAAATTTTATTACCGCTTTTAAATAAATATTCCATTTTGTTTTTAATTGGTTTGCAGGGATCTAGCGACTTTTGAGCTCTCACGGCGTACCCCAAAAAAATTTTACCGTTTACCCCACGTTGAGAACCCCTGGTCTAGAACACTTGTTTTCCGTGACGCAATAGTAGGTGGTCCGCGATGTTCATTTAGTTGGCGCCCGATATTGATAAACTTTTGACATTGGAGCCCAATATTGATAAATTTTTAACAGAAGGCCAAGTTCCGGGTTTTCATTAATAAAAGGCAATTGGTCGTGGCCACAGGTAGGGGCCACATTGTTGTATAAAACGAAGTTATAGTTCCACTATATCATTACTATAAGTATACATAAGACTAAAAATTAAAGTATTTAAATTTATTTTCTTAACATACATATTAACATAAGTCAAATGTACATCACTCTTACGTTCTTTGTTAAAATTCTCACGAAACATTTGCTATACAGTGCAGATATTTTTAAGGGTGGTCCGCAGCTTCTTAGTAAAAATTTGAATTGGTCCACAGCTTCTTGGTAACATTTTTTAATTTATCGTCAGCTTCTTGGCAAAATTTTGAACTTGTCCTCAGCTTCATGTTGATATTTTTGAATTGGTCTGCAACTAAAGAAAGGTTGGTAACTGCTGGGCTAGATTACATTATAAAAATGCATCAGCCCCTGTTTCTACGTTTAACGGCACAACTAAGTGGGTATGGTGAAAGACAGCTTTACAGGGGAAAGTGCAATTATACCCCTTGAAGCAGCTGCTTGCCACAGAGGTCTGACAGGAGCCTGTCAGTTTATATGCCACAGTAGAAGATCTGAGAGGATGGCAGGACCTCAGTAGAAAACAACACGAACATCCATGCCTTACCCGGGGCTCGAACCCAGGTCCCGTAGATCAGTAGCCAAGCGCGCTAACAATTACTTTGGATCTTGGTGTTTTTTCATGAAATCGTGATTTTTATTTTTTCTACTTTTTGGACTGTTTTTGCGTGGAACAGCTTTCTCGTAAACAACAAAGTGTTTACTTGGAAAAAATCAGAGCTGATATAATAGTAAACAGCAATCCTAAGTGATGGAGAAATTCTAATATAAAAATTAAGGAAAGCCCTAATCCCGCAGCAAAAAACCTCTTCCAACTCGTATGTTAACATCTTGCTTATATACACTACAGGAAGAAAAATTGCAGCACTTGGAAGGATTAATGCCAATCGTTTAATTAATGCCCCATTGTTTTGATCGTCCTGAAAACTTAATCATTTCTATGCATTTCCATATACTACTGCCTCCCTAAATTTTGTCACATTTTCATAACTTCTCGCAAGTTTTGCATTTTAATTATTTCCTGTAGTGTATATTTAACTGATGGTGAACACAATTAAGCTCTGTTCCAGTATCATGCAAAAAAATTAAAAAAACTTCGAAAATTTGGACCAGCGTAATTCTAGTCAGCGGACTCAGAAACTAAAATAATAATCCTGGTAGAGAGTGATTAACACACTTGTCTACTGATAAATATACTGGGTTCAAGTCCGAGATAAGGTACGGACTTATTTTATCTGCTGAGGTCTCCCTTCCCCACAGATTTTTCCTATAGAATATTAGATAATCAGGCTTATGTCAGACTTATGTGGCAAGCGGCTGTTTCAGAGGAATATTTTTATATTTTTTTAACAATATCATATTCGAGATGCAGACAACTCTTCACCAGAATTAGAATAGGTCATTCCTTAAGGTCAAATAAAAGTGATCTTTCACTGTAACTATGAAGATGTATAGTCCCTAAAAAGAAAATGTATCCGAACACTATGGTTGATTACAGAATTCAGAAAAAATATCTGGCAAAGATTTTTTTTTTAGAAATTAGTGATCTGGTAACCTTCGTGTCACGTGACACGAAGGTTGTCAGATCACTAATTTCTAAAAAAATCTTTGCCGGTTATTTTTTCTGAATTCTGTAATCAATCATAGTGTTCGGATATTTTTTTAATATATATAATGCGTATGAATATATAATGCAATGAATATGGAGCGTGTGCAGTTACCGTTCACAGCAAACTGGAGCGGTTGCGGTTAATGTTCACAGCACGTTGGATCGTGTGAGCTCACAAAGACCTGGATCGTGTGGGCTCACTCACAGAAATATTGAGCGTGTGCAGTTACCGTTCACAGCAAACTGGAGCGTGTGCAGTAACTGCACACGCTCCAGTTGCTGTGAACGGTAACTCTTGCATCTTGGACCTGCGGGCCGTATGCGGCCCGCGGGTAGCTAGTTGGACAGCGCTGTTATAGTTTATCAATTGGTTAATTATTTCATTTCTGCATATATAGATATGTGTCACAAAAGTTTAATATCATATAGAAGTATTTGCTTCCTGACTCCATGTGCTCTGATAACCAGATAATTCGTTTTCCCTTTGGTTTGATTTTTTTTTAAATTTATTTAATCTAAATAAATATTGTAAATGTTGTGTTACGTTTCCTGCAGACGAACTGGTAGTAAATCGTTCTCTAACATTAGGATGACAAAACAAAGATTAATTTATTTAAAAAGGAAAGTGTTATGTAACATGAAGGGGGTAACAAATATAGAAAAAAGGGGAGATTAAAATTCGGCTTAAAAAAGTATTTCGTGATTTTTTTTGGACGACACCTTTATGATCTGTCATTGCTATAAGGGGAAACTGAGGTCATCCATTAATAAAACTGCGATGCACATTAATTCTAGAAATGTGATCCATGGTTTCTGAGGAGAAAACTTAGCACATATAAAATTGGTCAGTTAGAGGTGTTAGTTTAATCAAAATATCATCTGTATCCGCTGAAAATAAGGAAATTGGAGTCTACAAATACTCCAAATTGCAAATATCAGAAGATGGTAAACGGACTGGACATTCGAAAATATTTTTTTCTTTTTAACAGAATTAATGTTTGAATTTAATGGCAATGCAAATGTATTTCATTTCCACTTGTGTTCAGTTAGTATGTTTAATCTCGTATTCTTGAGTGGGAGGTTGTCTCGCAGCTCGTAATCTGTAATTTCCAGGTTCGAGTCCCAATTATGCAAGTGTTGAGATTTATCTCCCCTAAACCCTCACACTGCTCTTGGGGAGAAAGAGGTTACCAATGGTCTTGAAATAGGCAGCCGTCCGTCGGATGGGACATAAAGCCGTGATCTGTGTGCAGGAGAGCCATATCTTGTGCACGTTAAAGAATACTCTAGATGGCCTTGACGGGAGGCTACCATCTGTTTCCCAACAGCTTCTTCAGTGGATCTCCTCCCCCAACCTTCTCGGATACTTCGAGGGTCCTTGTGACCTGGCCATTTAGTCCATTATGTGCAAGAATATGCGGCTGGGAGGTAAACCAACCCAACTCTCCTACTGAGTCTTTCGCTTCTTCTTCCATTATCCACAACGATCCCTTCTATCTGTCCTCTTTTAGTAGAAGTCTCAAGGGATCACTCCTTTGACAACCCCACTAAGTCAATCCAAGTGTCAAGCAAAAGACGCAAATCCCACAGAACATCCCTTTCAAAGCTTTAAGCGATCTGAAAGTCAAATGCCTGCCTCGGAAACTTTCCGAAGAGGGAATTTAAGCTGACAAATATCGGACGAGGGTTTTATAGTTCAACGCGGCGCGTCCGTTAGAAATTCAGTTGACACCTCAAAGAAGAAGATTTAAGAGAAAAAAAATAGTTTTTACCTCTAATCCCACTATTTGGGTAGTCTGCTGCACTCCGTTGCATCAGACGCTTTGAGGGAAGAGTGAAAATTTTGTTTGCGGGATTCACGCCTCATCTCCTTCCTCTCCCTCACTTCCTCCTCTTCCCCTTCCTCTTCCCCCTCCACCACCACTCTCGCATTTTTTTTGATACTGAATGACATTCTGAGTCCCACATACGATGATTTTATTGTTACGTGATTTCCATATCATTGCTTTTTTTTTTTTCAAAACTTGACACAATTTGACTATAAGTGAAGTTAATAAGAAAATGTTATCAACTTCGCTGAACTCAAATGAATTGTTTTTCTCTTGAGAACTCTTATTTATTTGTTTATTTATTTTTGTCCTTCCAGATTGAAAAGTATAGGTAAAAAAATAAACTGCTGGAGTAGAATCTGAAACTGAGTTTTTTTTTAGATCTGAAAGGCATTTATTTAAGTGGCCAGGTCACAAAGACCCCGCTCTGCCCTCGGTTAGAAAGGGGACACCGATGGGCTTGGAAAGGCCGCCGTCCCTTAGATAAAGCCGTGATCCCGTATGCGGAAGAGCCATAGCTTGTGCACATTAAAGAATACGCTGGATGGCCTTGACAGGAGGATACTATCTATCTCCAAACAGCTGTCCAGTGGGTTCCATCCCTCAACCTTCTCTGAACCTTCAGTGTCCTTGTGAACTGATCGTTTAGCCGCTGTGGGCAACAAAATGCCGCTCAGATGTAAAACAACCAACCCCCAAAGACCCAAGGGCTCAGAGAAAGTTTGGGGAATGGGATCCATTGAACAGCATTGGACAGCTGTTAAGAGACGGATGGAAGCCTCCAGGTAAGGTTATCCAGCGTGTTCTTTAATGTGCACACCATATGGTTCTCTTGCATCTTGGACCACGGCTTAACGTCCCATCCTACGAACGGCAGGCATCCTTTACAAGCCCATCGTCGTTCCCATTTGTTACCGACGGCAGGTTGGGGATTTAACAGAGGAAATCTCAGCGCAGACACAGCAAGAATGGTGTTTCGTGTTTGCAACTATGTTCCATAGTAACTACAGAATAGTTATTCCAATCATTTTGCATAAATTTCTGATATCAAAGTATGTCTTTTGTTCGAATGTGAATAATATCAGTCAATTAAAAACAAAATGGAATATTTATTTAAAAGCGGTAATAAAATTTATTTTAATTTTAAATCCTGAGCTAGCAAAGATATTTTAAAACAATTATCTAGGAGAATCCGTGTTTGGGGCGGGGGTGGCTCAGTCGGTAGAGCACAGGCTCGTAATCTGCAGTTCCCAGGTTCGAGTCCCAGCTGGGTCAGCGTTGAGATTTATCTCCGCAAAACTCCCCGCTCTGCCCACGGTCAGTAGGGAACACCGATGGGCTTGAAAATGCCGCCGTCCGTCGGATGGGACGTTAAAACTTGGCACCGTGTGCGGGAGAGACATACCCTGTGCACGTTAAAGAACACGCTGGATGGCCTTGACGGGAGACTACCCTCTGTCTCTCAACAGCTGTTCCAGTAGTTCCCCTCTCCCAACCTTCTCTGAGCCTTCGGGGTCTTTGTGAACTGGCCATTTAGCCCATGGTGTGCAAAAAAGTGCCGCTCAGAGGTAAAACAACCTAATATCCGTGTTTTTTTTATTATTATTATTTTTCATTCGGTGTTTTCTTATACATTTACAATTTAACGTAACAGTGAGTTTGACACATTTTACTATAACAAAAACAAAGAACTTATGTATTATAATTAGCCTTAGATTTGTCAATATTTGCAACATATATAAGTTGATTTAGCTTTCATCGTATTTCGGGGAATATTGTATCCATAACATATTTCAGGGAACATCTGCGAATGTTCTGTAAGAAGCTGTTGTAGAAGATAGTCAGAATTTGTCCTTTAAATGTGTAGAATTTGATTTATGGCAGGTTATTACCGGAAGTAAAACTAGTATGTTCTATTCTATACTGCTCATAAAAATTAGGGGATATTTTATTGCTTCATATTCATTTTGAAATATCCCCTAATTTTTGTGAGCAGTGTATGTTTCGACCGGAAGATTAAAATTTCAGAAGGTATGATCTTGCCAATAAGGATTGCTAGTTCTGCTATGAAACACAAAGGAGAAAGTGATTGATTCTCTATAGAGGAAGAGGTCACATCAATGTAGAAATATCTTTGGGCTAAGGACACATTGGTGCAACATGTGCTGCTTCGTTCAGTGATGGATGTGGGGAGTGTCAAACAAAAACAGCATCACTGCAATCATGATGCTCATTATATACTGGCCTACGTTAGGCTAGGATGTTTCACCTCTGAGCGGCGTGTTTTTGCACACAATAGACTAAGTGGCAGGTCACAAGGACCCGAGGGTTCAGAAAAACGTTGAGGGAGGGGTACCACTGGACAACTGTTGGGAGACAGATGGTAGCCTCCCGTCAAGGCCATCCAGCGTGTTCTTTAACTTGCACAGGGTATGGCTCTTCTGCACACGGGGCCACGGCTTAACGTCCCATCGACGGACGGCGGCCTTTGCCAAGCCCATCGGCATCCCTTACTGACCGTGGGCAGGGCGGGGAATTTTGCGGAGGTAAATCTTAACGCTGTGTCAAGTGGGAGTCAAACCTGGGAAACTGCAGCTTACGAGCCTGGCATGTTACCAACACTGAGGCGCATAGCTTGTTACTTTTCGCACTCACGTTCCGAAGATATGACGGAACAATCCTTTTCGCGTTGCCCTTTTTTATGGGGGGAAGAATACATGGAGGATCAATTTTTACAACTTATGATATTTCCATTGTCACAAAATTTCATTTGACGCATAGCTTGTTATTTTCCACATTCGCGTTCAGGAGATATAGGGGAACAATCGTTTTCATAATTCTCCTTTTCTTTTTCTTTTTTTTTTTGGGGGGGGGGAGAAATAATCGGGGTCACGTTTTTATAGTCTATGACACTCCCCGCGTCAAAGCTTTCGTTTGATGCATAGCTTGTTACTTTCGGCCCTCGCTTTCTGCAGATATAAAGGAATACACAATATAAGGGATGTTTATTGACGTAACTAAATTTTTCATGTAAACAAAGGAAAATCTTGACAGCTGACTTTATTTTACAGTGAATTAATTCTTACAGTTTCTTAACAAACCCTAACTGTTTTCGTAAACTCGAAATAATTTTCTTGCACTTTTGTTATAACTTCCTTTGTTCCACTGAGAACTTCATTCGTAAGCACAGGAGCTACGCTTTCGAACTATTGCATTCTTATTAAGCTTATGCTTCATGAAATTGGCTGATTCATCATTACGTGATGCTGCACGAAAATGCGAGATTAACATTTAAACCCACTATGACATCTTCTCTCTAGAATATCACATAAACCTTCAAAAGAATAAAATAATCTGAACGAAAACTTTTCTGTTTTATTCGACGCTATCCTGCAAAGAGAGAAAATATTTCTCTATCGGTGTACAGTCGCTCAAAAAAGCATCCGAACACCATGGTTGATTACAGAATTCAGAAAAAATATCTGGCACCGATTTTTTTAGAAATTAGTGCTCTGCGACCCTTCGTGTCACTTGACACGAAGGGTCACAGAGCACTAATTTCTAAAAAAATCAGTGCCAGATATTTTTCAATTCAGAAAATCACGTGACACGAAGGGTCACAGAGCACTAATTTCTAAAAAAATCAGTGCCAGATATTTTTTCTGAATTCTGTAATCAACCACAGTGTTCGGATACTTTTTTGAGCAACTGTACATTTGCTAGCTCACTTGTCATTTTGGAAAAATCTATTATTAAATTTGCTTTGTAGGTAACAAGTTCTGACAAAATTTCACAAAATTTTTCCATTAGCATATAAATTATATCATTATAAAGAATCAGTTTAAAAGAAAAAAGCACACTACCTGAGAGATAACCAACCAAGTTGTATAGAGTACATATTTAAAAATACAAAGTGGCAAATCGACAGTTTCGCATTTCATAAAAGAATATTTCAGTTCCGTCTTCGCAGAAACGTTGTTGAGTTTTTTCATTTAAAGTGATACGCAATTTTCATATAAACATTTTATTTATTTGTTTTCTACTAATTTTTCAGCTGGTTTTAGGATAAAATAAATTTAAACTCTCCTAGGATTCAAATAAATATTCCTACTGTTATTGTTTGAATATATATTTAAAAAATGTTATGAAAGGAAATGTATTAGATAATAGATCATTACATTTTCAAAGTTTAATATGGATTATAATTATATTAACTGGTATAGAATATGATATCAATCAATTCAATGATGTGTCTTGAGTTTTAAAAAATTGCCTCTAATTTAGATTTCGGTAGATTCTTTAAACTCATATTAAAGTCAATTTTGATTCCAACTGCGGTGCATATGAAAGAAATGCGAAATATTCTACTTGGACGAAATCGATAGGGTAGGTTTAAAACATTTTCGTAAATTTAAACTCTTAACATTATTTAGGTATTAAATAGAAGTCACTGTTAATTTGCACTCTAATAATTACACGTCTTTGATCCTAAAACCAAAGGTGCTAACAACTTGAAACGTCACAACTTGAAACATCATGCAAAATAGAACAAATGCATTTATAGCAGAACCTGCATTTCGTACAGTTTTCTAAACACCATGTAACATCATGTCAGGATTAAATCTGCTGGAAAACCTTGGTCTACAGCAGAGGTTACCAAACTTATTTGTCCTACAACCCCCTTTTCAGAAAAAAATTACTCAGCGCCACCCTGGAAATCTACCTTCTTTAAGCGAACAAACAGAAAGATGCAGTGACAAATTTGCGTTCTTTTGTATCTATATTTCTACCTACGTCCTACAACATAATAAAGAAAGATGTTGTTGTAAATAAGACACCTTGAAGCTTGAAATTATAAAATTATTTATTAAACTCAACCATAGTAACATTCGCATTACACACAGAAAATTAAGATAACGAAGGATAATTTTATGTGTTTATTTGGAAAATAAAGTAATCACTACGACTTTAACTCTATGTTACACAACAGATGAAACATGTACGAAAGGTTTTTCAAAATTTTCTTATCTTCCCTTCTTTCTTTATGCTTCCACCCCCCCCCCCTTCCCAATTGCACCCGAGGCTACTACCGACCCACTGGATCGTTCCAGCGCCCCCCAAGGGGCGGTATCGCCCACTTTGGGAAACCTTGGTCTACAGTGTCCGAAAATCTTCCTTGTCCTCGAGCGGTGAATACTTATATATCGGACGGCGGCAGCATTTAACACAAAACCGGGACAAAAGCAAAATATCGTAAGCCTGAAACCGGGAATAGCATCGGTCTTTTGTCCCTGTCAATCGCCGAGTCTTTGTGGACTCCATCTCTGCCGTTAGATCGGCGGAATACGATCACAATAGTCTGTCACAAACACTGGGTTCCTTTTCTGCAGCGTTTGCTTCTCTCGCGCAGAGCGAGGAGCACTCTAGCTCCTGAGAACGAAACGCGAGGGCACGTTGGGAGAGAGAGAGAAAGCAAGAGAGGGAGCTCTGACGGAATAATGCATTTCTAAAACAGGACGTAATGATGAAAGGATGGGGAAGCAAGCGATGGATGCCTGATGTCTTTGCTCTCAGTTATTGGAAGCTGGGGGATTTTGGGCTTTGGTAAAATGGCGGGATCGATGCGGCTCTGTCGAAGTGGTGGGAAGTTCAGAGGAGTGAAGTGAAGATGATGCTTTTGTGTTCGCGTTGCTTAGATTTATTATTGTAAAATGCATAAAGTGTATTCCTAGAGGGGTTATTCAACGACTTTATTGTTAAAGAAAGGTGAGGCTTAAGGTTAAAAGTTAAGGTTTTATGATAATCGTTTAAAGTGGTTCTTGAGAAATAAAAAAAAGGAATGCTTTAGATAAGAAATATATATTTTTACAGATTTTTTAGTAGTACATTTTTTTTTTCATTTGACAACAGTGCGTGAATTCGCAACAAATAAACAGACAGTAAATGAACTGATTTTATAACTGAGGCAATAAATTGATATCAATAACGTATAAATTTAAGTATTAGTCATTTGAAACACCAATATGCTAATCAAGTATACTAAATGATCCTAATATCCGTTAAATACTAACTGATAAACCAATATAACATTAGAAAACAGAATCACAAATCAAAGCATCATTACGTCCTGTTTTAGAAATGCATTATTCCGTCAGAGCTCCCTCTCTTGCTTTCTCTCTCTCTCCCAACGTGCCCATAATTCTGACCAATCATCTTTCATTGGAACGTAGAAAAAAAAATGACACTCTCTGCATTAATTAAAGATGCACTGTTGTTCTACTACCGAAGAAAACTATTTTTACACTATATATATATATTGACAATTTCAAGTTGTCTTCGTGCACACACCAAAGGAAGCACCTTTTTGACACTAGAGTAGAGAGTTCAACTCTCTGTTCTTCTGACATTATTTTTAAATCAATCGTGATGTTCTTCACATATTTGTGAAGATAAAACATTATTAAAGCCGATTATTCTTCTGCCCAAAGAAATGCACAACAAAATGTCGGTGTAACGAATTCTTGAACCGAACGGTTGTTTTATCTCTGAGAGGCACGTTTTTTGTCCATAATAGTCTAAATGAGCAGGTCTCAAGAGCTCCAAAGACTCAGAGAAAGTTGAGGAAGGGGATCCACTGCGCAGCTGTTAGGAGACAGAAGCTTCCGGTCTCTTAACAACCCGTCTAAATGAGCAGGTCACGTTTTTTGTGTGTGTACCCATAATAGTCTAAATGAGCAGGTCTCAAGAGCTCCAAAGACTCAGAGAAAGTTGAGGAAGGGGATCCACTGCGCAGCTGTTAGGAGACAGAAGCTTCCGGTCTCTTAACAACCCGTCTAAATGAGCAGGTCACGTTTTTTGTGTGTGCCCATAATAGTCTAAATGAGCAGGTCTCAAAAGCTCCAAAGACTCAGAGAAAGTTGAGGAAGGGGATCCACTGCGCAGCTGTTAGGAGACGGAAGCTTCCCGTCAAGGCCATTCAATGTGTTCTTTAACGGGCACAGCTATGACATAACGTTCCATTCGACGGACGGTGCCTTTCCAAGCCTCCTCGGTGACTCCCTTCTGACAGAGGGCAGTTCAGCGGTGGAAAATCTGAACACTGGCAAAAGTGGGACTCTATCCTGAGAATTGAAGATTACGAGCCTGGCGAACTACCGTCTGAACCAATCCCACTCCCTTCTCAATTTTTACGTTGGGTTGTTTTGGATCGTTTTACCTCTGAGCGGCACTTTTTTGCGCACCATGTAGCTAAATGGCCAGGTCACATAGACCCCGAAGGCTCAGAGAAGGTTGGGGGAGGGGACCCACTGGAACAGCTGTTAGGAGACAGATGGTAGCCTCCCGTCAAGGCCATCCAGCGTGTTCTTTAGCGTGCACAGGGTATGACTCTCCCCCACACGGGGCCACGGCTTAACGTCCCATCCGAGGACGCGGCCTTTCCAAGCCCATCGGTGTCTCCTACTGACCGTGGACAGGGCGGGGAATTTTGCGGAGATAAATCTCAACGCTGACCCAGCTGGGACTCGAACCTGGGAACTACAGATTACGAGGCCTGGCGAACTACTGTCTGAACCAATCCCACTCCCTTCTCAATTTTTACGTAAAAATGCTACCGGAGAGTGTCGAGGATATCACTGAGATCGCTCTAAATTTCTATTTACGACAATGTTCGTTTAACATTTAAATAAATCGAAATTTGATATCCGAAATTTTTCGATAATCAAAAGTAAACGTAATCTTACAAGTTTGCAAAATGATTCTTTTAATGTTTGTTTCTTTTGAAGAAACGTTTTTAGAACGAGTATAACAGCACCGTCTGTCATTTAGCAACTTTAGTTACTTTAAATATGAAAAAAAAAATAGTTGATAAACTTGAGGCATTTTAAGTTCTGTAGCCGTTTTTCATTTAAAGCTTTTTTGCAACATTACAGAGCTTTGAATGAGGCTTTCCATTCACGTGACATGAAATTGCCATAACACTTTTGCTAATATAATGTATTATAATTAATTCCGCCTATTTAGGGTTGGGTTGTTTTGCACACAATGAGCTAAATGGGGTGGTCACAAAGCCCCCGAGGGCTCAGGGAAAGTTGAGGGGAAGGGACCCATTGGACAGCAATTAGGCGACAGATGGTAGCCTCCCATCAAGGCCATCCAGTGTGTTCTGTAACGTGCACAAGGGTATGGCCTCCTGCACATGGAGGCACGGCTTTACGTCTTATCCACCGGACGAAGGCCTTTCTAAGCCCATCGGTGTCTCCTATGACGTGGGCAGGACGGGGAGTTTTGCGGAGATAAATCTCAACGCTGGCCCAGCTAATACTCTAATGCCTATTAAGGGAAAAGGAACATTGGATTCATTAAACTCATCTCCGGAAATGTTCGAGATAGCTCACTCCGCTCCTTAATCGAGAGTATAATTCAGTATCCATTAGGCTTTGTAAGGATAATGTTAAACAGATTAGTAAAGACTGATGAGAACTCCTTTGCCACGGAAATGTTCTCTAATCATCTCGATTTCAATCCAACGTCAGGTCCATCGATTCCCAACTATGGAAATCTTTATCACAGATACGGGAAGTGGGGAAGCGTCGCTCTGGCAGAGGAATTAAAGCCTGATCAAAGTGAATATCATACTCTCTTCTGTGGTCGGGAAAATATCTGATGTGACCACAAAAGAGCATCTACAACGGATGATTACCGGAGCCAATAGCATTAAACTAATGCTGCTTACATGCATCAGCTATTGGCTTTAAAATGCATCGAGACATTTCAGACTTTGTGATCGTCACTTCACTCGCTTCGGAGCTCTATTTTAAGAAGCGGAATCGATACTTTTGTCGCAAAGTTAATGGAACGTAACTGGATTTTGGTTTAGAAGCTGCTTTGATGTGTTCTAATATTTCTGCCTCTCTTGAAGCGCACGGATGACAATAAATAAGGATTCGTTGGTTTAATGGTTTTCATTAGACAAAGCTTGGTGTAAACAGAATTGGAATACATTGTTTAGTCATGAGTATCATGTCTCAGTATTCAGTTATTTTGTGAGAACTTCGAAAACCGAATTGCAGTAGTCAATCAATACTTATTCAGATTTTAAAGAACTTTAAAACAGAAGCTACAGTAGTCATTCAATGTTTATTCACAATATCAAGAACATTGAAAGCCGAAACCGCATTACCATCATGATAAGAAAACAGCTTAATGGCAATGTTTTAGTAATTCAATAATGTATAGTGATCATACCAGAAATGCAAATTTGCTCCAAAAGACAAATGTAATGTCCCGAAATGCACTCAAAGACCGCAATGGACTTTATGTTGTATAAATTAACATAAGAAATAAAAGGAGAGTTTGATCTGATTCAGGGTAGCTCAGTGGACAGAGCATCTGACATGTGGTGGGTTCGGATCCCACCAGGCCCAAGACAATTTTTTTCCTCTGTACAGTCGCTCAAAAAAGTATCCGAACGCCATTGTTGATTACAGAATTCAGAAAAAATATCTGGCAACGATTTTTTAGAAATTAGTGATATGACAACCTTCGTGTCAGGTGACACGAAGGTTGCCAGATCACTAATTTCCAAAAAAATCGTTGCCAGATATTTTTTCTGAATTCTGTAATCAACCATAGTGTTCGGATACTTTTTTGAGCGACTGTACGTACAAAAAAAATTCCTATTTGTATTTTTCGAATTGTCTATCAATTCGAATCAGTTTCTTCATTTTCTTAGTCTATGGGATCTGGACATCCCTCCCAAACTCTACGACTGAATGAATTTTAGTATACAGGGTGTCCCTGAATTCATGGCCCAAACGTGAGGGGATGGTAATACACACCGAACCCACCAATATTCGTCATAGAATATGCGGCCGCAAACGCAGTGAGGAGTCGGAAATGAAGGACAGACACAGAGGTTTCCAGAGTGACATTTATTAGAGATCATTACAACAAATGCTCAAACGTCCGCCCACCAACGTTGATACAGGCGGCACAACGGCGGAGTAGTGATCGGCGTACCTGCTCGTAAACACCGGGCTTGTCGCGCACATCGGCGGCTGAGAATGCTGGGGTTTGGCCGATCCAGCGCTTTTAAACCGTGCCGCATATTCTATGACGAATATTGGTGGGTTCGGTGTGTACTGTCGCTCAAAAAAGTATCCGAACACTACGGTTGATTACAAAATTCAGAAAAAATATCTATCTCTGTGACCCTTCGTGTCACGTGACACGAAGGGTCACAGAGCACTAATTTCTAAAAAAAATCGTTGCCAGATATTTTTCTGAATTTTGTAATCAACCGTAGTGTTCGGATACTTTTTTTGAGCGACAGTACTACCATTCCCTCACGTTTGAGCCATGAATTCAGGGACACCCTGTATATTCACCTCACATTTTCCCCCATCTTCGACATTTTCTAACAAATATATTCCCATGAACCTGATTTTTGTTTTTGTAGACTTCTCAAGGAATCTTATAAATTATCCCATATGCAAGAAAACCATTATGTGTATTCAGAGTTGGCATAATTCGATTTTTCTGGAAAGACAAAGAACATCAAAGCCCATCTCCACATACATTCCCCACTCTTAAAGCATCTGCATCGTAACTCCCTCGTCTACTTGGATAGATCACTCTCTCTACTTGGATAGATCACTTCCCCTTCTTGAACAGACCACTCTCTCTACTTGAATAGACAACTCTCTCTCTTCTCTTTAAAACACTAGGGTTCGAAATGAGTAATGACCGCCATTTTAACTCTTAAAAACACACAGTTAATGGGATGATTCCTATTTTAACTTTCTCGGATGAATCCCTCTCCTTCATCTCATGAAAACACTCAGTGGTCCCCATTTTAATTCTCTCGGGCATGGGTGAGGGTGGCTCTGTAGGTAGCGCGGCAGGCTCGTAATCTGTAAGTCCTAGGTTCAAATCCCAACTGTACCAGTGTTTAAATTTATCTCCGCTAAACTCCCACTCTACACTGGGTGAGAAAGGGTACATCGATGGGATTTGAAAGACTGCCATTCGTCCAATAGGACGTTAAACCTTAGACAATAGAGACCTACCCTGTGGACGATAAAGAACACTCTGGATGGCCCTCATGGGAGATTTCCACCAGTCTCCTAACTGCTATCCAGTCGTCCCTTGACTAACCTTGAGCTCTTGGAGTTCTTATGACCTAACCATTTAGTCCATTGTGTGCGGGGGGGAGGGGTGGCTCAGTCGGTAGCGCGCCAGGCTCGTAATCTGTAATTCCCAGGTTCGAATCCCAGCTGGGTCAGCGTTGAGATTTATCTCCGCAAAATTCCCCGCCCTGCCCACGGTTAGTAGGGGACACCGATGGGCTTGAAAAGGCCGCCGTCCGTCGGATGGGAAGTTAAGCCGTGGCCCCGTGTGGGGGAGAGCCATACTCTGTGCACGTTAAAGAACACGCTGGATGGCCTTGACGGGAGGCTACTATCTGTCTCCTAACAGCTGTTCCAGTGGGTCCCCTCCCCCAACCTTCTCTGAGCCTTCGGGGTCCATGTGACCTGGCCATTTAGCCCATGGTGTGCAAAAAAGTGCCGCTCAGAGCATCAACCCAAATCTCAACCCAAATCCATTGTGTGAAAAAAACTCCGCTCAGAGCTGAAATCTAACTCTCTAGAATAACACCCCATTTAACACTCTCATAAGACTTCCTATCTTGTAAAAATACTCATCCAACTTGTCGAGCTTCCCACCCTTTGGAACATATGACTGTGAGTCAAATCCTATATTCACCCATGAAGAGTAAGCTGAAAAAACTGGTTTTGCCGTGAGTGGGATTCGGACCCACATCTCGTAGTAACATTAGGAGGTGTGGAATTTTTTATTCCTGAAAGCGTTAACTGTTGATGGGTTAGTGGTTTAGCATACCTTGCAAGTTACTAGGAGACGTGGGTTCGAATCCCACTCACGGCAAAACGAATTTTTTTCAGCTTACTACACTGGTTTCCATAAAATAAGGAAAAATGAGAAAAATCGGGATAATTCTCCAAAACAATTGTGCGACCCTCACCAAACTTGTTCATGTAACCAGTAAAGTAATGCCAAATGAGCATATCGTATGCAAATTAGTCTAGGTTGCGTCAGTTTGTGTAATCGGATAGCGATATAAAAACGGGTGTTTTGGAGTGGATCGTTATTTTGTGTTGTAAATGTGTTGTAAAATGTGAGTAAAGAAATTCGAAATAGTCATTTTGTAGGAATGACCTCGAGACATCATTTACCAAATGAACTGCGGTGGAGAGCTATTGGCCGGCTCGAAGCAAGTCAAAGTCAGTCAGACGTGGCAAGATGGCTGAATGTAATTCCTTCTGTGGTCCATAGACTGTGGAATCAATTTCTTAGCACGGATTCCGCGTCTCGAAGGTTTAGCCGAGGAAGGGATAGAGTTACAACCATTGTACAAGACCGATATCTGCGATTAATGGCACAAAGGAGCAGGATGTCTACTCCCTCTCATCTACGATCCTCTCTTACAGCAGCCACTGGGAGGGTTGTATCAGCTTCTACTGTGCGTAAAAGGCTTCATGAGGGAGGTCTGTAAGCTAGAAGGCCAGTGTATACCCTTCACGTCACTACACAGGAGAGAGGGGTTGAATTGGGCACGCACGCATGTTAACTAGACGGAAGAGCAATGGAGGTCCGTACTCTTCACAGATGAATCCAGATATTGCTTGCAGAGTGATTCCGGACATTGTTTGAAATGGAGAAAACGAGGTACCCCTATCATCCCAGTAACATCCGTCAAAGAGACAGTTACAGTGGAGGTAGCATTTGTGTTTGGGGTGGCATTTCCTTAAGTGGACGCATCTATGTATTGACGAGTGGGAACCTCAATGCTCAAATGTATTAAGATGACATCCTGGATTCTGATGTACGTCCTTACGCTGGTACAATAGATGAAACATTCATCTTACAAGACGATAACGCTCGTCCACACAGAATTCGACTAGTGAAACAATATCTTCAAGAGGGGATCATTATGCGCATGGAGTGGCCAGCTCGATCTCCCGACCTAAATCCGATTGAGCATGTGTGGGATGCTCTAAGGAGACGTGTTGCCCTCAACCCACCACCTGAAACAAAGGGGGAGCTTATTACTGCTTTAAAGAAACAACGGTCGTTACTCCTTATTGAGCTGATTCACAACATCATAAAACAGCATGGAACATCGCTGTCGTGCCTGCATTGCTGTAAGGGGTGATCACATTCCTTATTAAAGAACTTTGCCCATTGCATTCTGACACCTCATTTTTGGATGTTCCGTAAGTATTATTTTTTTGACGAAAAATGTTTCGAGTATAAAATATTTTATGCCATTCTGAAACTAGCTCTGTAATTTATATTTTATCAAATTTCATTACAATCATTTATATAGTTTTTTATTTATCATAAATTTTCTGAGTTTTCCTTAGTTTCCTGGAGGAAACCAGGAAAGGAAATACTCTGGAAGTACTTTGGGAAAATGGAGGGTAAACTGGGAAAACTCTGGGTAAATAAGGAAATACTCTGGGAAAATGGAGGGTAAACTGGGAAAACTCTGGGTAAATAAGGAAATACTCTGGAGGAAATCAGTAATTTCAGAGTTTCATGTCTACAGGATATCTCCTGTGTTGCTTTACTACCTATATTAACCCACACTTCAATAAACTCTCCCAACCTCTCATTTAACGAAACACTGAAAATGGCCATTTTTGCAAAGACCACGGCCGGAAAGTCTACAAGATGGACGTCAGTCAAAGCCCATTGGTTGTTCTTCCTTTCTCACCGGAGGAAAAGAACAAGATTGAAAAGAAGAATCAGCTGCATAGACGCATATTCTTGAGATCGTCCCTCTCCGTCAAACTCTCGGTATCATCGAGTATTGCTCAGTCAGTGGTTGTCGTCAGAAGGCTACTCTGCAGGTGGATGCATGGGATAACGCATGAATGACCACTTCTAATTATGTTTGAGGCAGAAATATGGCGTAATGCAATGCCACAATCAATAACGTTAATGGAGGCGAAGACAACAAATCGTAGTGCTCCTGCGCTTAAGATAATGCCTCGGTCTTGATTTGATGTCTTCCGCTCGGAGATAACTGTCTAGCGAGATATATATGCATAGAATAGGAAGAGGGGGTGGATGGAGGAGAGATAAGAAAGTTTGAGTGCAGGGGTACGTAGTTTATTGTGGAAGATGCAAGTGTAAGCTTTCGTTTTAAATGCATTCTAGGGGAAAAAATGATTGCGTTATTATTATTGCTGTTACGGTACACAAATTATTCAGTGGAGAGCTATTTGAATTTGAATAGCCGTGGTACTATGGCAAACATTAGTTTGTTGTTTTAGGGTAAGAATTTATTCCGTGATAAAAAAATAGACAGAAAAGCAAAAAGCACTACGTGAGAAACTCTTCTGCTTAATACGACGGAAACAACTTCTTCTCCCGAATAAACTGTCAGATGATCCAACAGTAATCCAATTTCTGTCGATCGAGATCTGCTATAATGAGTGTTAGGAAGAGTTATGCGATGGGAAGGAGGTAAGCATCGAGGGTTATACGATGGGAAGAAGGTAAGCATCGAGAATTATACGATGGGAAGAAGGTAAGCATCGAGAATTATACGATGGGAAGAAGGTAAGCATCGGGGATTATGCCAATTGTTGTACAAATCGAAAGAATTTAAGCATCGAGGATTCGTTGCCAATCCGAAGCAAGGATATTTTCTACAACAACCAATGAGTCTAAATTCAGGGTTCTACCTTTGACAGAGTGGATCTTTTTTAGGCCACAAAGACCTGGAAGGGTCAGAGTACGACTTGAGAAAAAGACGAATTCAGCAATTGCTCTCCCTTGTGCGATAAGCGAATTTTAGTATTTCCTTGATTGTGTTACTGTTGAAGTGTGTGTAGATGGGAGGAGGCTCAGGCGGTAGTGCTCCAGGAACGTAACCTAATATTCCCTGGGTCGAGTCCCAATTGCACATGCGTTGAGTTCTCCGCTAAACCCTTATCTACTCTTGGTGAGAAAAAAGATACCGAGAAGCTTGGAAAGACTTCCGTCGGAATGGGCTTTAATCCGTGTCTCCGTACACAGGAGAGATACATCCTGCGCATGTTAAAGAACACGCTGGATGGCCTTGGCGGTATAGTTTCATCTCTCTGCTAACAACTGGTCAGCAGTTCCCTTCCCCGCCCTTTTCTGAACTATTGGGGTCCTTGTGGCCTGTCCATTTGACACATTGTGCGCACAAGAGGACCGCTCAAAGGTAAAATAACACGTACTCTGTGTGAATCGAATTTTAACTTTCTCTCCTCTGCGTTAAATCCTTAAAACACCTTTAATGAAATTCTAAGAAAAGAACATAGTTTTTAAAAAAAATTAAACTTCTGGTTTGCAGAGTGGAACATACAAGATAACAGAACGACACGGATAAATATTTCTGAAGGTTGGCAAAATGCATAAACGTATTTCCCCAAGCATTGACAAAATACACAAATATATATTCCAGAGGGTTGGCAAAATACACAAATATATGTTCCAGAGGGTTGGCAAAATACACAAATATATATTCCTGAGGGTTGGCAAAATACACAAATATATATTCCTGAGGGTTGGCAAAATACGCATATATATTCCTGAGGGTTGGCAAAATACACAAATATGTATTCCTGAGGGTTGGCGAAATACACAAATATATGTTCCTGAGGGTTGGCAAAATACACAAATATATATTCCTGAGGGTTGGCAAAATACACTAATACAGTCGGCTCTCGGTTTATGCAGGTTTAGTTAACGCGTTTTCGAATAATGTGATCACTGTGTTTGCACCCTTTCTTTTTAAATTCACGTGGACGTTTATTTTTTTAAAGAAAAATACGGCTTAAACCCTGAAATTTTAAAACAAATAAAAATTAAATTTACTAAGTATTTAACAAGCTGTTTTAAATAACAAGGGTGGGATATGAACCCACGAACCCGATGTTTTATAGCATAACATCAGCAGTAGAGGAGAGTTGAATCGTCGGCTGGTATCTCAGTGATCAGAGCACCTGATATTCATCAGGAGTTCGTGGGTTCAGATCCCACCCTACTAAAGACAATCTATTACACCCATCTTCATCCTGTCACTTAACAGCTTAATAGTGATTAAATACGTAGTAAATCAATGATGAGCTGTGGGTTCATTTATGCAAATGAAAATTAAGCCTTCTCAAATGTCGTTGTTTTTCTGCCTTAAGGAAAGCGTAAAATCTGAAACGTCTACCTCGGCCAAACAGGTGCCAATAAATGAGGAGGTATCTACCCCTTCGCTGATTCAGTCATCTTTCCCAGATGACCCTCTAATTCTGTAACCACCCCCACATCAGGGGCGGGGGTGGCTCAGTCGGTAGCGTGCCAGGCTCGTAATCTGTAGTTCCCAGGTTCGAGTCCCAGCTGGGTGAGCGTTGAGATTTATCTCCGCAAAATTCCCCGCCCTGCCCACGGTCAGTAGGGGACACCGATGGACTTGGAATAGGTCGCCGTCCGTCGGAGAGGACGTTAAGCCGTGATCCCGTATGCGGGAGAGCCATACCCTGTGCACGTTAAAGAACACGCTGGATGGCCTTGACGGAAGGCTACCATCTGTCTCCCAACAGCTGTTCCAGTGAGTCCCCTCCCCCAACCTTCTCTGAGCCTTCGGGGTCTATGTGACCTGGCCATTTAGCCCATGGTGTGCAAAAAAGTGCCGCTCAGAGGTAAAACAACCCAACCCACCCCCACATCCCTTCAAGTCTTACGGCAACCAGCACTGACCAAGCCATGGGGCTCAGCGTTCCTTAGAAAAAATTCTCATAAACAACTTTTATATTCTTATTGTCGATAGACTTTCGTTTTTAGCGTTGCTCTAATGTCTTGATCATTGTAACAAATATATACTCTATAGTAAAAAATAAAACAGTGGAGGAAGTAAATGTATCAGTTTAGTTAATAGTAATCAGTTAAAATGATAAGACATTAGAGTCCCCTCACTACCATTTCTTTTATGTTTTATGGGGAAATTATGCCGCCATTTACAAGAACGCAACCCCCACGTAAATCGAGAGCCGATTGTACCTATAATCTCACAGTCGAAGAGTAATTCTAGTATATCTTAAATATTAGACCCCCCCTACTTTCTATCAGATCCATTTACCAATTATGGAACATTTTAATAGCATAAAAGAAAGTGTGTAATCTTGCGATCTAACGATTGTATTTAAAAAAAAAAACATTTTAAGATATTAACAGCTTGTAAATTTCAAATCATAATATATTCTCGATAATAGGATAAAATCGCGGTTAAGCTGTTCATAATCAGTGCACCAAGTAATTATAAAAAGGAGAGAAATGCTTTACACATCGGAACACGGTTGAAGACAATTCTTTACTGATACCTTATTCAAGGATAAGTACACAGATTTGACATTTCTTTTAAAAAAAAGAATTGCTCTAAGAGCAAGAATTCCCAGTTTCGAGTCCCAGCTGGTCCAGCGTAGAGATTTATTTCCTCAAAATTCCCCGTTCTGCCATCAGTCAGTAGGGGACACCGATAGGCTTGGTAAGGTTGCCGTCCTTCGCATGGGTCGTTAACCCGTGGCCCCCGTGTGCAGGAGAGCCATATCATGTGCACATTAAGGAACACGCTGGATGGCATTGACTGCCATCTGTCTCCTAAGAGCTGTCCAGTGGGTCCCTTCCCCCAATCTTCTCTGAGCCTTCGGGGTCCTTGTGACCTGGCCATTTAACCCATTGTGTGCAAAGATTTGTTCTTCAGGGTTAAAACAACTCAATCCAATGAACAAGAATTCAAATATTATATCTTTTCTAAAAATGATAAAAACTTGGAAACTTTACATTCCGTTAATTTATTCCGAAACAAATCCAGTTTAATGTTCCTTCTGACATTCCGGAAACCAAAAAGAATCTTATCTTCCATGTCACACAATTCTTCCGCATTATCAAAGATCCGAAGCACCACGTTCCCACGAGACCAGAAGAGCGAATCATTCCGATTCCACAGGGAACGTCGATGCTCTGTGCTTCGGTCTTTCCTGGAACAAAAGAGGTTAAATGCCATTCAAAAGCCTCCATAGAATGCAATTATAGTTGCTGCTATTTCCGGAGAAATGTTGATGTGCTATTTCTTCACACGTTCCTGAATGTTTCCTGTACAGCTTTGCAGTTGTTTTACCCTCTCTTCAACGTTATTTACATCAGTCTTCGAAGTTTTCTCTCTGTATTTATATATAAGTGTCTAATTCTCATAGAGATATAGACTATTGAGGAGCAACCATTATATAATTTAGTTCTCCAAACGGGTCTAACCGGAGCTATAGCTACTGCAATAAGCTTGGTTGAGTTGTTTTACTTTGGAGTTGCAGTTTTGTGCTTACAATGGACTAAATGGACAGGTTAGAAGGAATCCATCGGCTTAAAGAAAGTCGGGGAAGGGGATATACTGAGAAGCCGTTAAGAGATATAAGCAAGCCTTCCGTCAAGGCCAGTTTGTTCTTTGACATCCACAGGGTATGGCTCTCCTACATACGGAACCATGGCTTAACATTCCATCCGATGGACGGCGTCCTTTTCAAGACCTTCGATGTATTATTATTTCACATTTCAGTAATAAAATTTAACAGTAAAAAGTCGTATAGACAAGAAACACTTGAAAAAAATGTAGTTTAAAAAAAATTATTGCCCTGAGTGGGAGAGGAACCCACGCCTCCCAGAAGCGTGCTGGACGTGCTAACCGCTGGATCATCAGAAGCTGGCAATTTCTTAAACAAAGTAAACCCAGAGAAGAACAGCGGGCAAAATTTCCAACACAGACATAGTTAGTCCTAGAACTTGCGAATGGCAGATTACGATCGTGGCGTGCTACTGACTCAGCCAATCGCTGTTCTCTGCATTTGTCTATAACAAGCTACTCCTAATCAAGACACACACTACCCATTGGCCGCATAATAGATCTGACCTTTCATTTTAGGCACGCTGTTAGCATCACTGTTTGCTAATCTACAGTTCTGCATAACGAAACCTGAATAATCTCTCCTTACACTGGGGCGGGGGTGGCTCAGTCGGTAGCGCGCCAGGCTCGTAATCTGCAGTTCCCAGGTTCGAGTCCCACCGGGATCAGAATTAAGATTTATCTCCGCAAAACTCCCCGCTCTGCCCACGGTCAGTAGGGACACCAATGGCCTTGGAACTCTGCCCACGGTCAGTAGGGACACCAATGGCCTTGGAACTCTGCCCACGGTCAGTAGGGACACCAATGGCCTTGGAACTCTGCCCACGGTCAGTAGAGACACCAATGGCCTTGGAACTCTGCCCACGGTTAGTAGGGACACCAATGGCCTTGGAAAGGCCGCTGTCCGTCGGATGGGACGTTAAACCGTGGCTCCGTGTGCGGGAGAGCCACACCCTGTGCACGTTAAAGAACACGCTGGATGGCCTTGACGGGGGGGGCTACCACCTGCCTCCCAACAGATGTTCCAGTGGGCCCCTCCCCCAACCTTTTCTGAGCCTTCGGTGTCCTTGTGACCTGACCATTTAGCCCATTGTGTGAAAAAAAAAGTGCCGCTCAGAGGTAAACCAACTTTACAGACTCAGCGGTTCAATAGTAACTCCCAAACTTCTTAAATAAGCTTTTTATAAAATGCATGCACCCAAAGAAAGGATGCGGCTCGCCATTAAGAGCCAGACCCCACCAACATTTCTGCAATACACATTTAAATTCTTGATTCTTCGTGTTACATGAATAATTTACATCCATTGTTACTTTTATTACACATCTTTTTGTGTTATTGTCTTTGCTTTTTATTTTCTGTCTAGCTTTTAACTTTGGTTGAGGATTCGACGACCTATACCGTTTTAACCTTATTTAGCGCAATATAGACTTAGTTACTAATGTTTCGTCATAAAACCCCAAATAAAAAAACAATCTCTACCTTTCCCATGAAACCTTGTGACTAGGCCATTTGATGTGAAAAAAAAATGCTGCTCAGAGATAAAGCAATCGAAATCGGTTTGAAACCGAAAAGTTTCTATACAAAACCTGTTGAAAACAAATTCTATTTGTTTATAGAGGGGGCTTATACTATATTATGTGTACACCTCGAATAGAAGGGTTAGAGTGCTTGGGCCTGGAATAACGGAACCTGAGTTCGAATCTTGTTTATAAGAATAGACGTTTTCTGCTTGATATATGTCTTTCTACTTCATGTCTTGGGGCGGGGGTGGCTCAGTCGGTAGCGCGCCAGGCTCGTAATCTGTAGTTCCCAGGTTCGAGTCCCAGCTGGGTCAGCGTTGAGATTTATCTCCGCAAAATTTCCCCGCCCTGCCCACGGTCAGTAGGGGACACCGATGGGCTTGAAAAGCCCGCCGTCCGTCGGATGGGACGTTAAGCCGTGGCCCCGTGTGCGGAAGAGCCATACCCTGTGCACGTTAAAGAACACGCTGGATGGCCTTGACGGGAGGCTACCATCTGTCTCCCAACAGCTGTTCCAGTGGGTCCCCTCGCCCAACCTTCTCTGAGCCTTCGGGGTCCTTGTGACCTGGCCATTTAGCCCACGGTGTGCAAAAAAGTGCCGCTCAGAGGTAAAACAATCCAATCCAAACGTCATGTCTATTCTTCCTCAGAATCCTCTTTACACCATGTAATATTATACCGAAGTTACTATATACAGAACCAGGCCCGGATCTGGAAAAAAAACAATTAAGAGGTGGGGGAGCCAAGAAACTCAATAGAGCCATGGAAAAATTAAAAAGGGTCAAGAGATAGTTATTTCCTTTTATAGCATAACATATTTCCCTTCGTTTTTCATATCTTGAAAACATTTCTACAAAAGTGCATGAAAAATTCCTATGTTTAATAATTTTTTTGCCCTTTTCCCATATATCTCGCCCTGTACAGAGTCATTATAAAACAGTACCCATAGTTCAAAGTAAAAGTGCTTCATTTGTTCCATTAAAATCATATTACATAACAGTTATATGTGGTATTTTAAGAAACAAATATGGTTGTAAAGAACATAAATATTAACACCAATCAACAAAAGAGAATACTAATGATAAAAAAGTTATAAAAATACTTTAATATTTAATTTAAAAAGTAACAAAAGTAATTGTGGATCCAAAATATCAAGAACCTCTCAAAGTGAATTGGTAGAAGTGAACAGATCTTGCGGCTCTCGGGTTGGGTTGTTTTACCTCTGAGCGGCGCTTTTTTGCACACCATGGGCTAAATGGCCAGGTCACATGGACCCCGAAGGCTCAGAGAAGTTTGGGGGAGGGACCCACTGGAACAGCTGTTGGGAGACAGATGGTAGTTTTCCGTCAAGGCCATCCAGCGTGTTCTTTAACGTGCACAGGGTATGGCTCTCCCGCACACGGGGCCACGGCTTAACATCCCATCCGACGGACGGCGGCCTTTCCAAGCCCATCGGTGTCCCCTACTGACCGTGGGCAAGGCGGGGGAATTTTGCGGAGATAAATCTCAACGCTGACCCAGCTGGGACTCGAACCTGGGAACTACAGATTACGAGCCTGGCGCGCTACCGACTGAGCCACCCCCGCCCCTGTGTCTCTCGGAAAGACCCGATTTGACATCATTGGAATGGGATGCGTTAAAAGCATCCTTTGTTCTGAAGAAATTCGTAATTTACAGCTTTTAAATGAAAGAATCACTGCAGCTCAATTGGAAGAGTTATCCTAGCAGTGATGAGTCGGGAATGGACGAATGTTGAATACCGCGTCATCAAATTGCGCCATATCGAAATCTATTCAACAGGAAGTTAAGCTTTGAGCGTTTCTTCATATTTTGTACACACATTTACTTCTGTTGCTTAGTTATTTAACAAAATCTAATCTTCACAATATGGATATTCTTTTATAATGATGTCGTATATTTATGTGTAATATATGATAATTGTAAGGACATTTAATGGATTAAAATTATTATTTTACTGACATTGACCTTCAGTGATAAGTGATCGCCGTATAATAAATTCATTTCAATTCTTATATAGAAAGAAAAGCATTATTTCACCTCTTCGTTATTTTATACAGTCGCTCAAAAAAGTATGCGAACACTATGGTTGATTACAGAATTCAGGAAAAATATCTGTCAACGATTTTTTTTTTAGAAATTAGTGATCTGGCAACCTTCGTGTCACGTGACACGAAGGTCGCCTGAATTCTGTAATCAACCATAGTGTTCGGACACTTTTTTGAGCGACAGTACCATCCCTAAACAGTCTTTGCAGAGAAAATGATATACGATCTTCTTCTGTCCAAAGCCTTTGAAGTTCAGTTGGGGAAAAAAAAAACATTCAGTTTGTTTGTAGCATAAGATAACGTAATCTAACAATCGTCATCCTACAGATTGTTGTCTTTCAACGGGGAACAAAACAATTGGTTTGGAAAGACAGACACTTGATATCTCGTCTGCTCCCTGCTTTCTAGAAAAGCAATTTGTGGCAGAACAAGAACTAACCTTTGCAGAAAAATTCGCTTCTGCAAAAGGTTTACTTTTTCCATTAAAAACTCGAAAAAAAGTTGTATTTGGTTGATTTAACACAAGTACGTTTTGTGGTTGCACGTGGATCAGTTTACGAAAAATCGAAGGAAAATCCTGACAACTCTGTGGTGTGTAATTGCTGGTGACAACACCGACCTTTTAAAAAGAACTGGAGTTTTCCAATCAAAATTTCTACTTTAGTTCCCTTGGTTTACGGGAAACGACGCAGAATTTTGTACAAAATGCAATTTATTCATTCTCATCTTACGTTTCTTTATTGCATGTTATTCAGAGAAATTACTAACAAGGTTTAAAATTTTAAATTGCAACTACTATATTTATCACAAGAACTACTTATATTAATCATTTCTTTGTCTCAGGAACTACTTATATTTATATTTATTTTATTTGACACACAAATTACATATATTTAATTTATTTGTCCTAAGAACTACTTGCGGCGGGGATGGTTCAGTCGGTAGCGCGCCAGGCTCGTAATCTGTAGTTCCCAGGTTCGAGTCCCAGCTAGGTCAGCGTTGAGATTTATCTCCGCAAAATTTCCCGCCCACGGTCAGTAGGGAACACCGATGGGCTTGGAAACGCCGCCGTCCGTCGGAAGGGACGTTAAGCCGTGGTCCCGTGTGCGGAAGAGCCATACCCTGTGCACGTTAAAGAACACGCTGGATGGCCTTGACGGGAGGCTACCATCTGTCTCCCAACAACTGTTCCAGTAGGTCCCTTCACCCAACCTTCTCTGAGCCTTCGGGGTCCTTGTGACCTAGCCATTTAGTCCATGGTATGCAAAAAAGGCCGCTCAGAGGTAAAACAACCTTAATAACTACTTATATTTAAATCTCTTTATTTCTCACGAACTACTTACATTTACTGCTACTTTGTTTGTCACACGAATAACTTATATTTATAACTATTTTAATTTTAACACGAAATATTTAAAGCTACTGTATTCGTCACACGAAATCACATGACAATAGAGAAATATATACATGTATTGTTTCTCATTGGTTTTAAATGTTTACGAGCGTTTTTTTAATCGAAAAGGCAGTTACAACTATCGTGCATCTGAATATGATCGAGTTCGTTTTGTTACCAAAATTCAATAAACGACATTCCGAATAGAAAAATCATTTTTCAACAAGATGGCCCACCTCTCCATCACCTACTGCAAAGGAGAGATTGTCTAAATCTCCAATTCCAGGCAGCTGGATATCTAACTCCAATGCTGCGAAGAAAGATTAGGTCTATTAAAGCTTCTATTCTCTGCGTGGTCCCCTCTTATCTCATTCACCGAACCTACCCTTACTTGATTCCTTTATCTGGAATTTCACCAAAGATGCAGTGTATCACTCATCGGCCATTACCACAATCCATCAATGAAGTGAAAGAGAGAACTGCATCGTCAAAGTAACTCCTGATATGTTCCGCAGAGTGGGTCGGGGGTGGCTCAGACGGGAGCTCACCAGGCTCATAATCAGCAATTCCCATGTTTGAGTACCAGCTGGGCCAGCATTGAGATTTATCTCCGCAAAACTCCCTGCCCTGCCCACGGTCAGTAGGGGACACCGATGAGCTTGGAAAGGATGCCGTCCATCAGATGGGATGTTGAACCGTGGCTCCGTGTAAGAGAGAACCATATCCTGTGCACGTTAAAGAACACACTTTATGGCCTTGACGGGAGGCTACCATCTGTCTCTCAACAGCTATTCCAGTGAGTCCCCTCCCCCAACATTCTCTGAGCCCTCGGGGTCATTATGACCTGGCCATTTAGCCCATAATGTGCAAAAAAACTCCGCTCAGAGGTTAAAACAGCGCATGAGAGGAAACTGAATCTAATTGGATGATAAAAAAAATAAAGTATTCGTAATTATGAATGTTTGAATTCTTAAACCCATTTTATAATTATCTTGAATATAGATATCTAACACATTTTGAAAGTGTCAGAGGAGTGGGGGTGGCGGATCAAGGTATAAGACCTCTCTCGGAGTAAAATGAAATTTTCACTTCACTAGCATTTTATCGTGATAATTTTTAACTCGTTTTCAAAGAAAACGAGCTAATAGTTTCGCTTTGTCGTCTGTCTGTAGACATCGAACTTTTTTGTTTACAGAGATAAATTAAAAATTCTTTTTGTATTGGATAGCTATTGATGAAATATTACGTTATGCACTTTCCGAATCTCTCTAAAGCTATAATTATGCCCTTTAGCGGTGGAAATTTGATAAATTTTTAAAATTTAAAGCGAATATTGCAAACGATATATTTACGCTAGAAATTTGAAAATTTGGTGGCAGAATGTGAAGATCACGAAGTTTGCATTGCCGACAATGAGTTGACCCTTTAGACCCGAGGGGGTGGGAAAACACACCTTTTTAGTTTTGGCAGATAATTGTTGTTTTTTAGAGATAAATGAAAAATATTTTTTCGTGTTAGATAGGAATTGATAAAATATTATGATTCACCCTTTTTTAAACTTCCGAAAACTATAACTGCGCCCTCTAACGGTGGAAAAAATTTTCAAATTCCGAAATTTCAAAAAAAATTTCAAACGATATATTTACGCTACAGATTTTTCATTTTGGTGATGGAATATGAACCCCATGATGTTTCTATTGGCAATAGTGAATTTACCTCTTAGACCCAGGGTGGGTGGCAAAACACATCTTTTTAGTTTTAGCAGATAATTGTTTGTTTTTAGAGATAAATGAAAAATTCTTTGGGTTAGATAAAAATTGATAAAATATTATGATTCGCACTTTTGGAATCTTTCGAACACTATAATTGCGCCCTCTAACGGTGAAAAAGTTGAAAATTCCAAAAGTTGTAACGAATATTGCAACGATGTATTAATGATAGAAATATGAAATTTTGGTGGTGGATTGTGAACGTCATGAAGTTTCCATTGGAAACAATGGAAATGATAATTAGAAAACTCTTTTTTAGTTTGATTAGTACTAACGAAATACTCTTATAATACAGTTCACTAAAATGATGTAACGGAATGGATGTTATCGAGTTAAAAAAATAAACTGTATAGAATAGAAATTTGAAAAGTTAGTGGTAGTTGTTTAAGAGATAACCTTCGTGTCACGTGACACGAAGGTTGCCAGATCACTAATTTCTAAAAAAAAAATCGTTGCCAGATATTTTTTCTGAATTCTGTAATCAACCATAGTGTTCGGATGTTTTTTTGAGCAACTGTATTTTACTGACAGGCTTCTGTCAGACCTCTGTGTCAGCGGCAGCTTCTTGAGGGGTAGTTTATTTCATTCTCTTTTTAACACTTCATACTTTCCCGTCTACGATATCCTTCACAAATCCAAGATATAATTCATCTTGAGAGCAATCCCCCGTCCACCTACACCCCCACCCTCGAAAGAAAAAAATAATAGTAAATAAATACCCCCTCAAGCAGCTGCTTGCCACAGAGGTCTAACAGGAGCCTGTCAGTTTATATGCCACAGTAGAAGGGCTGAGAGGATGGCAGGACCTCAGCAGAAAACAACACGAACATCCATGCCTTACCCGGGGCTCGAACCCAGGTCCCGTAGATCAGTAGCCGAGCACCCTCACTTCAAAGGGAACCGTGGTTTCCTCTCTGTGAACGTCGACTTCCATTGCAGAATGTAAAGAACCTGCACAATTTGTCCTCCGTACTCGCTAATGGTGCGGCACGTGTGGAGTGGATTTCCGTCTCGCAGGACGCTACTTGGCCGTCCGCCCGCCAACCTGTTAGGGCGCGCCTGCCTTCACATCACAACAAACGATCAATAGCCACCGCCTGCAGCGGCACCAGCCACTCGCTCTGGCTGCTGCTGCTGCTCGAGGTAGGTGACGATGCAACGCCAAATATTTCCCGCCTTCGCCTAATCCAATCGACTTCATTCGTGGGAGCCTTTACTTGTTCGACATCGGAAGTGCATTTTCGAGGAAAAGGAAAAACTCACCAATTTTTTACTTCTTTCTTGATGTTTTTTTTTTTCTTTTAAAGATGAATAGCAAGATTAACTCTTAGTGGCTTTGATCCGTAAAGACAAAATTCAGAAGTGAAAAAAATCAAGACTAAAAGAAAATTTCTATTCATTACGGAAATTTTTTTTTCGTATTTTGTTGATTGCTAATCAACTCAGAATGCAATCGTTGTAGTTCCGTTTTTTACCCATGATGATTTGACCCCTGTGATGTTATATCGTATTCGGTTGTCCCCTAAAGTATACTTTTATCAAGAAGGAAACTACATATCAGTGAATGCGAATAGTTCGTTTCGTGATTAAACTTCTTCCAAAGAGCTAAAGTTTGATGAAAAATCATTAGAATCATTTTCTGTTAAAATTGCCATTTAATAAATCAGCTTTATGGCAACACAGGGCCTAGGGTCAAGAAAGAGAGAGAGCAAGACTAATCTCCCCAAATATTCAAGTAGCGTCAGGACAGAATGAAAGACTAGTCTCAAAAAAAAAGTATCGTATAATCATGGGAAATTGTGAGATTAGTCTCTTAAACAAATTGTGTAGGTCAGAGAAGAGTGAGAGACTTAACTTCCCCAAACAAGCAGGGGTGCTTCAGGGAAGAGTGAGAGATTACTCTTCCAAACAGTTGAACCCCGCTAAAATTTGATGTTAAACGTCAATCCATTCATAACTTTTGCAGTCACAACGTACTACTCCATTTCCAAGGTAGGCGACGGCAGCGCTCCCAGGAAATTCGGATACTTTCATAGGGTTTACTCCTAGAGGAGACAGCTAGAGGCCCGATCCCTTAACCCAACACGGCTAGAACTAAATGGGACAGGAGGAGATCACGCTAATTGTAACTGTGATGCAGAAATAGTATAGGTCTGAAAATTTGCACATAAGGGTAATCCGAGGTCGTAGATCTCGAGAAAAATCCGAAATTTGACCTCCAAAGTGTTGTTCAAGGTCAAACAGAGGACATTTAAATGTCAAATTTTGATCTATGGGTGCCAGTAATGGGAAAAATCGGTGTTTGTGGGAGGGGGTATTTCGGATTGCAGATCTCGAAAAAGTTACAAAATTTCGGATCCGGAGGATCATTCGAGGTCAGAGGTCAAATTTAGATCTACCAGTGCTATAAATTGGTTTCTTGAAGTATTTTGGGGACATAGATCTAAGAGATTTTTGTCAAACTTTGGATGCGATGGTTACTTCGAAGTTAAAGGGGTGCTATAAATATAAATAAATACCCCCTCAAGCAGCTGCTTGCCACAGAGGTCTGACAGCAGCCTGTCAGTTTATACGTCATAGTAGAAGGTCTGTGAGGATGGCAGGACCTCAGCAGAAAAACAATACGAACATCTATGCCTTACCCGTGGCTGGAGAACTGCAAATGGGTGAATAGGACTATTTTAGGCAGTAGCACTCATAAATAAATGGAATTTTCAAATCCGGTGTGTCGCATTTAAGGTGAAATAGAGGTCGGAGTAACAGTCTAGACTTCAAGAGGTGTCGAAAGGCACCATTTGATTTCTAGTGTAATGTGATGATGATAGTTGATATTTGTTTTAAACACAAACCGATGGACTTGGAAAGACCGCCATGGTCTCGTGTGTAAGAGAGCCATACGTAATCTGTACACGTTAAAGAACACACTGGATGGCCTTGATGGGAAGCTACCATATGTCTCCTAACAGCTGTATGGTAGGTCAACCATCTTTGAGCCTTTGGGTTCCTTGTAACCTTTTGGCCCATTATGTGCAGAAAAAGTGCTTCTCAGAGTTCAAGTAACCAACTAGCTTATGATGTTTTACTAAACGCTCCCAGACTATTTGTCAAAAGAAAGTTCGTAACACAATAATAAACACTCTCAAGAGTAGAGCGTTTATATGTAGACCTCAATACCTAACAAACCCACCTGAATGAAGCAGTAAAAAAGGAAAATTCTCATGAGAAATTGTTTGACAGAAGCACCATTTTGCTTTGGAAAATGGTTGATAAAAAAAATGAACACCTACTCTTCGTGAAAAAAAGAGAGAGAGCGTTAAAGTGAAGCCTGAGCTTAAATGTTGACAGAAAATTCGCCAAAGCGTCTGTTGTCGATATGTCTGGCTCAAAATTGAAGTGGAGACTGAGGTCGCACGAGAGGAGGACTCAGCCGATGCTTTCGACGCCGGTGAGAGATAGAGTCATTACTAGGGTGTAGACTTCATAACTTGGGAGCCGTAACTCAGCAGACGGCGACGACTTGGCGGCCTCTGTTTCTCAACAACCGAGCGTGTTAAGGCTGCGAAGATGGGCTAACGAGTTGCAGAGATTCTCGCCGAAAAATAGATAGCTGCTCTTTTGTAACGAGTTAAAAAAGGAAGGTTAAAACGTATTTGAATAGTTAGTTCCTCATGAATATTAAAGTGGAGGTTAATTAAGAGTTATCTTCAGGAGGACAAATAGGGGTGATTCTCTGGGATCAGAATAATTTTTCTTTTGTGCAGAAAATTGTGACAGTTAATATAGATAGATGTTGTTATCAGATCTGTTGTCACTTTCAGTTGAGGTTCTATTCCTCGCCGAAGAGTGTTCGTTTGGGGCGCGGTAGCCTTCCAGGTTCGTAATCTTCACTTCCCAGGCTCGAGGCCCATCTGGGCCAGCATTGAGATTTATCTTCGCAAAATTCTCCCCCCCCCCCAACTCCTTTCGGTCAGTAGAGGACATCATTGCGTTTGGAAAGGCCGCCAGTAGTATGATCCGATTCCAGCGTACCCCTACGCACGGTGCTTTCCCCCCTATGACGTCACACATCCGGTCACACCATATGCCTTTACACATCCTGTTATTGGTTATTTCTGGTCTCGGCATTGCCTTTCCATTACACGGTTATTAGTCATTTCTGTTTCTCATTTCTGGTTACATAACTTATTTCCGGTTATTTCGGTCACGTCCAACACTTTTGCCTTGTAACCGGAAATGACTAATAACGGTATAATGGAAAGGCATATGCCGAGACCGGAAATAACCAATAACAGTATGTGTAAAGGCATATGGTGTGACCAGATGTGTGACGTCATAGGGGGCAAAGCACTGTGCGTGGGGGTACGCTGGAATGGGATCATACTACTGCCACCTTCCGTCGGATGGGATTTTAAGCCGTAGCTCCTTGTACGGGAGAGCCATACCGTGTTAAAGAACACCAACACTGTCAATACTATAGTTTTTTTTATGTTATTAGTACTACCGCTACTCTGAAGTTATATCAATTTGTTTGTTTTTTTAAGATAACCTAGAAGCTGGTTTCTAATACAACATACAACCACATACACTAGCTCACAACCCTACCAGGACTCGAACCCAGACTCTGGTTGCGGCAAGAAATTATGTCAAGAAAGGCAACTTAATTTTCCTGTTTATAGATGGCGCAAGGTCCGCCACATTTACAGAAAGATATAACGGCCATATTGTGGAGGCAAATTATCGTCTGATGATTAGTTTAGTGGTTAGAACACTCTGACATGTATCTAGAGAATCGTGTGGTTCGAATCCTGCACCATCGGGAGTAATTTTTTTCCACATAAGTATTTATTTAATCTTATATCTAATCTGTGTATTTATTATGAATTGATTTTTTTTTTTTTTTTTAATTTTGATTTTCGTTCGCCCTTCAATTACTCCTCCTCTGGCCATCCAAACTTGTATTTCATCGCAACCAATCTTATCTCTTTAAGTATAAGCGGTTTCTATTTCTTTCAGGAATTATCTATCTCAATGTCTTCCCATGAGGCAAAGAATTTAATTTTCTAGCCGAAAGTATTCATATCATTACGAGTTATTCATTTTGGCAGTTTTAATGTGAATTGTGATTGCTTTGGCCTTAGGCTCCCGAACATTTACTCGCAATTAGCATATTCTAAGATTGTGTATCTGGATCATGGTTTATAGGATGGTTATATAATTTTAACTGCCATTTCCTATCCTATTTGGAGTTTCAAAATTAAACTCGCAGCAATTGCGTTCACATCAACATCTCTTTATCAGCGAATTGTTGATTTGTGAATTTCTTTTCCCAAACGCATTAATTTACTGCCTTGAAGACAAATCAATTTGCCTCTGGGAACCGTAATCATAATCATTACCCACAAGAGCCAATTATGAGATCTTGTTTTCGTAAGTAACCTATGATAAATCTATTCCTCCAATCATATCGCAGCATTTTTAAGTGGAACAAATGCAAATTTGTGTGGCATTTATTCCAAACTACACAACAAACGCATTTCCTAAGATTTCTAGTTACGGTGTTGGCTTCATTTACTCCTCATTCATTAAATCTTTAATTGTTAATTAACTCTTTAATAGACTTTGTCGTCGTGGACAAACATACCTCCCACAGACTGAATAATGCATTAAAATACCCTATTCGGGGGGGGGGGGGAGATCTGTCAGTAGCGCCGCAGGCTCATAATCCGTAGTCCGAGTCTCTCCTCAACCAGCGTTGAGATTTATCTCCGTAAAACTCCCCAGGCCGTCCCATGGCCGAGTGGTTAGCGCGCTTGGCTACTGATCTACGGGACCTGGGTTCGAGCCCCGGGTAAGGCTGTTTGTATCGTTTTTCTGCTGAGGTCCTGCCATCCTCTCAGATCTTCTACTATGGCATATAAACTGACAGGCTCCTGTCAGACCTCTGTGGCAAGCAGCTGCTTGAGGGGGTATTTATTTATATTATTATAAAACTCCCCATCCTGCTCTCGGTCAGTAGGGAACTTCGATGGACTTCGAAAGGCTGCCGTCCGTCGGATTAGATGTTAAGCTGCGGCGCCGTGTGCGGGAAAGAACCATACTCTGTGCGTGTTAAAGAACACACCGGATTGCCTTGACGGGAGGCTTGCATGTGTCTCTTAACAGCTGTCCATTCGGTCCCCCTCCCCCTAACTTTCTCAGACTCCTCGGGGTCTTGAGATTAGTCTCTCTGTCTTTTTCTATGCAAAAAAAGGGTCTCTCAGGAGTAAAATAACCCAACAATCACCCTATTTTTGAGACACTATTTTATTCGACAATGACAAACATAGTGCGCTCAAGTCTGTTCAACAATTATTAATTTGCATTAAGATAATTTAAATTATTAATTTAGCAATTGTTAATTTAGTAGTAGAAATCCGGTCGAAAGTAGCAGGAGGAAAACTGAAGATAAATTCAGATAAAATATATAATCTGAATTTGTAATGAGGGCGGATTTATAAGCATCGGTTGAGGGGCCCCCAAAGACCAACTTTCGGAATAGTTAAGTTAATTTATGCGAAAGATTAGGACCCCCAAATTGAAATTATCAGGTTGTATGTAAAAGAACAGGTAAAGTAGGCAAATGCTGGGGGCCCATTTTCATTACCACATATCGTGACAAAAGGGAAAATGAGGGGCCCGTATTAGGGACCCAGGTAAAGATTAAGATGTCCCTGTGAAAGGATAGGTGCCCCAAATTTCAGATTTTGGGCATAGTCACGTTTATTTATGAGAAAGAATAGGGCCCCTAAAATCCAGTTTTCAAGCATAGTAAAGTTTATTCATGTGAAATAAAACGGCTCCCAAATTCCAATTTTCGAGCATAGTCACGTTTTATTATTTGAGAAAAAAAAAACTGGTCCCCTGCCCATCGCATCCTAAATTCTGCAATATGTATGATACAATAATAAAGTAATGAATATGCGAAATCCTTCGAATCGCGCAACAATCAAATAACAGATCTCGCTTCTTAACCAATGTACATATTTTCCTTACAATGTACATCACTTGATATTGCTCTTAATAGAAGAAATTAAAGAGATAAATTTCACCGCAATGAATCCTCGAGTTTGGTCAATTTGAAGACTCTGGTACATCTGATGACAAAGTTCGTTACATGAAGAAGATATTTCTTACAAGATTACGTGACAGAATGGCAAACAGAGAAGTTATTTTTAATCTCCGATAGACCTTCACTTGAGAGTGTGGTCGTCGGTTGCTTCCAGTAAACCTTCATTCGGCTGCTAAATGATCCATTGCGTCTCGAAGAAGATTAAAGGAAAGATGGAAAAAAGGAATATCGCCGAAGAAGTCAATGCAGCTTCATTGCACGGCGCATCGTTTTCCAGGGAACAGATCAAGAAGGGATGCGGAAGAAGAAAAAGACGGTTTCTTTGGACAGAGAGACTAATCACATGAGACAAGATGAAAAAAGGAAAAGGTCAAGTACGAGAGATCGAGGGGAAAGATATACTTGATTCCAATCCACTTAGATGCAGTGAAGCAAGCGAACAAATACAGACACCGAAAAAATGATATCTGGAAAAAGCTATTTGGGCAGAAAAGCTCTTACGGCAAGAAAAGTCACATCGGAGAAGTTTATTAACGGCACTCGCTGCCAATTAATTCTGCACCCCAGAAACCGTTAGTTATTATCTGGGAGGGAAGTTTTAAATCAGACCCGGCCAACTCTCGACTCATTACAAAAAAATTTTTCGCTCATAAAACGATTAATTAATATATATCTGGCTCATTTCTTGACCAAACATTTTTAGGTTCGAAACTCTCGACTCATTACAAAAAAAACTCGTCGCTCATAAAACGATTAATTAATATACATCTGGCTCATTTCTTGACCAAACATTTTTAGGTTCGAAACTCTCGACTCATTGCAAAAAAAACTCGTCGCTCATAAAATGATTAATTAATATACATCTGGCTCATTTCTTGACCAAACATTTTTAGGTTCGAAACTCTCGACTCATTACAAAAAAACTCGTCGCTCATAAAACGATTAATTAATATACATCTGGCTCATTTCTTGACCAAACATTTTTAGGTTCGAAACTCTCGACTCATTACAAAAAACTCGTCGCTCATGAAACGATTAATTAATATACATCTGGCTCATTTCTTGACCAAACATTTTTAGGTTCGAAACTCTCGACTCATTACAAAAAAACTCGTCGCTCATAAAACGATTAATTAATATACATCTGGCTCATTTCTTGACCAAACATTTTTAGGTTCGAAACTCTCGACTCATTGCAAAAAAACTCGTCGCTCATAAAACGATTAATTAATATACATCTGGCTCATTTCTTGACCAAACATTTTTAGGTTCGAAACTCTCGACTCATTACAAAAAAACTCGTCGCTCATGAAACGATTAATTAATATACATCTGGCTCATTTTTTGACCAAACATTTTTAGGTTCGAAACTCTCGACTCATTACAAAAAAACTCGTTGCTCATAAAACGATTAATTAATATATATCTGGCTCATTTCTTGACCAAACATTTTTAGGTTCGAAACTCTCGACTCATTACAAAAAAACTCGTCGCTCATGAAACGATTAATTAATATACATCTGGCTCATTTCTTGACCAAACATTTTTAGGTTCGAAACTCTCGACTCATTACAAAAAAACTCGTTGCTCATAAAACGATTAATTAATATACATCTGGCTCATTTCTTGACCAAACATTTTTAGGTTCGAAACTCTCGACTCATTACAAAAAAACTCGTTGCTCATAAAACGATTAATTAATATATATCTGGCTCATTTCTTGACCAAACATTTTTAAGTTCGAAACTCTCGACTCATTACAATAAAACTCGTCGCTCATGAAACGATTAATTAATATACATCTGACTCATTTCTTGACCAAACATTTTTAGGTTTGTAATTAAACAATTTTCCCAATTCACGTCACTCATTATAAATGCATAATTTTGCTTTTTAATCAATATATTTTCTTGATTGTCTTCATTTCCAATTCATAACTCATTAGAAATGTGTGTTTTCGTTTCTTAATAGAGATTTTTTCCTGAGGCTGTTTAAGAATATAATTTTTTTTCTTAGTGGCTCTTAACTAAGTTTGGGTTGAAAGGACCTGTTTCAAACGATAATAAATCTACGGGTACAGTCGCTCAAAAAATATCCGAACATTATGGTTGATTACAGAATTCAGAAAAAACACCTAGCAACAAAATATCTGGCTGCTAGATTACTAGTTTCTAAAAAATCGTTGCCGATATTTTTCTGAATTCTGTAATCAACCTTAGTGTTTGGATAGTTTTTTGAGCGATTGTACGGCCACACTTAAATGATCTATGCGGTTTGGTGTTTTTAACTTTTCCAAATTCTTTCGTTTCAAAACAAAAACCATTATCAGCAACGCAAGCCGCCTGAAAGGAAAACTGGAAAGTGATCGGTTATTGCACACGCTCCAGTTTGTTGCGAAGTCACCTCCGGTTTTGATGATTATGGTGTTAACACTTGAGACCTAGATTGCTGAAATAGCGGCCTTCATACAGTTTCAAATTTATTCGCAAAAAATGGTAAAAAAAGATTTTCAATATTTCCCCAAAGTTCTTAACATCGCATTTATTGGTTTTCTGGCAGTAATCGATAAAACTAATGAAAAATGCAGTTGTTCAGCGATTTCTTTTTCATGAACTTATTGACTGGTTGTAATTTGTTGCTCTGATTTCGTTGATCTTTGAATTTAAGATGAATTCCAGTAGAAAAAGTGATTAAAAAAATACCGCAATTCTTTAGGGTGTAGGTTTACTTCCTTACAATTAGAAATAACTAAAAAGGGTTGGGCTGTTTTACCTCTGAGCGACACTTTTTTTGCATACAACGGGCTAAATGACCAGGTCACAAGAATCTAACGTTCCATGCGATGGACGACGGCCTTTACCATGACCATCTCTTGTCCACTTTCTCACCGAGGGTTGGGTTGTTTTACCTCTGAGCGGCACTTTTTTGCACACCATTGGCTAAATGGCCAGGTCACATGGACCCCGAAGGCTGAGAAAAGGTTGGGGGAGGGGACCCACTGGAACAGCTGTTGGGAGACAGATGGTAGCCTCCCGTCAAGGCCATCCAGCGTGATTTTTAACGTGCACAGGGTATGGCTCTCCCGCACACGGGGCCACGGCTTAACGTCCCATCCGACGGACGGCGGCGTTTCCAAGCCCATCGGTGTCCCCTACTGACCGTGGGCAGGGCGGGGAATTTTGCGGAGATAAATCTCAACGCTGGCCCAGCTGGGACTCGAACCTGGTAACTACAGATTACGAGCCTGGCGCGCTACCGACTGAGCCACCCACGCCACCCTTTCACCGAGGGCAGGGTGAAGATTTAGCGGAGATAAATTTCAACTCTGGCCCAGGTGGGACTCTAACCCTTTTTCCTTCATTTTTATTTATTTATTTTTATATATTTTCTTTTATATATGTGTAATAATGTATGTGAAAATATTTCATTTAGTACTTATACAAAGATAAAAGCATTTTCTTTTCATTTTCCGCTTAAAACAAAAAGGTGCGTTTTTCCACTTCCCCTTGAGGGTAAGAGATCAAATATTGTTGCCAAACTACTTGACTACGATGCGCAATCACCAAAATACAATACAATACAATTTATTCACATTTTTCGAGTGCAGTGCATTGTTACATTTCACAATTGCAATTTGCTTACAGGAATCATTGTAATATTTTTACATTTCATTTTAATAATATAATTACAGCAATGTAATGTACAGTCGCTCAAAAAAATATCCGAACACTACTTAGAAAAAATATCTGGGAACGATTTTTTTAGAAGTTAGTGATCTGGCAACCTTTGTGTACTGTACACGAAGGTTGCCAGATCACTAATTTCTAAAAAAAAGTTGCCAGATATTTTTTCTGAATTCTGTAATCAACCGTGGTGTTCGGATATTTTTTTTGAGCGACTGTAGGTGGTCATATGTAGTGGACTGTAGTGGACTGTAGGTGGTACATTTTGATACTAGATCGTGTGGGCTCACTCACGGAAATATTGAGCGTGTGCAGTTACCGTTCACAGCAAACTGGAGCGTGTGCAGTAACTGCACACGCTCCAGTTTGCTGTGAACGGTAACTGGAGCGTGTACAGTTGCTGTACACGCTTCAGATATTTTTCCTGAATTCTGTAATCACGTGACACGAAGGTTGCCAGATCACTAATTTCTAAAAAAATCTTTGCCAGATACTTTTTCTGAATTCTGGAATCAACCGTGGTGTTCGGATATTTTTTTGAGCGATTGTACAATGCACTCAATATTTTTACAATTTAGTATATGCTCAGGGGAGTAAACTCGAGCAATTTTTTGTTTATTACAGGCAACCGTGGTGTAAAAATATAGAAGTTTATTTAAAAATATTGAAAATTTTAAAGCTTCAGATTAAATGTTATCCATTTTCTAATTTCTTTGATTAATTCATTTTTATATATTAAATATTTTATACAACTCGGGATCATATTAGAAATTTTTACCGCTAGATAAAAATGTCTAGTGATGATATTTTTCTTAACCATAAACTCTTCTATTAACAGATTTTCTGGCAACTTGGTATCTTACTACAAAAGTCTTCATTTTTTGTGTGTTCCAAGATTTCTACAAATGTTTCATTGAGTTAAATATGTATAATTCTCTTAATTTTATAATTTCTAGTGACCGTTAACATTGATTTACATTCTCTTCTTCTTTTTTTCATAATACGTCGAATTCTATGATTTTGAACTCCTTCTAATGGGTTTATGTATTTGTCATAAGTACCCCCACACACACACACACACAGGACAGAAGTCCATAGTTCAGATATGATTTTATCCAGGGTTGGGGTGTTTTACCTCTGAGCGGCACTTTTTTGCACACCATGGGCTAAATGGCCAGGTCACATGGACCCCGAAGGCTCAGAGAAGGTTGGGGGAGGGGACCCACTGGAACAGCTGTTGGGAGACAGATGGTAGTCTCCCGTCAAGGCCATCCAGCGTGTTCTTTAACGTGCACAGGGTATGGCTCTCCCGCACACGGGACCACGGCTTAACGTCCCATCCGACGGACGGCTGCCTTTCCAAGCCCATCGGTGTCCCCTACTGACCGTGGGCAAGGCGGGGAATTTTGCGGAGATAAATCTCAACGCTGACCCAGCTGGGACTCGAACCTGGGAACTACAGATTACGAGCCTGGCGCGCTACCGACTGAGCCACCCCCGCCCCATTTTATCCACGAATTTATAGATCGTTTGTAATATTCGTTTAAAATTTTGCCTTTTCCACCTTTTTTACGCCTTTAGAGCGAGCTATTAGAGCTATTGGTATATCGATAATTCAAAAAGGCTTTTTTAATTTATTTCCAAAAATCAAAAAAGTTTAATGTCTACAGACAGACGACAAAGTGTGATTTTTTTTTTAAACTGCCTCGATTTTTTTCTGAAAACGATCTTAAAGTAAGTGTAAATAATTTAAATTGAAAAACGCGGTTACAAATATCTACATTATTTTCATCATATATGAACCATCAGGAGGACTTTGATAGGAAGTTACCCTCAGGACGTCCTTAATAGGAAGTTACCATCAGGACGACCTTGACTAGTTGTTACCGTTAGGATGAATTTTACTGGTGGCTACCATCAGAATGACCTTGACGTAAGGTACAGTCGCTGAAAAAAGTATCCGAACACTGTGGTTGATTACAGAATTCAGAAAAAATATCTGGCAACGATTTTTTTAGAAATTAGTGATCTGAAGTGTGACACGAAGGTTGCCAAATCACTAATTTCTAAAAAAATCGTTGCCAGATATTTTTTCTGAATTCTGTAATCAACCACAGTGTTCGGATACTTTTTTGAGCGACTGTACCATCAGGATGACCTTAACTTATGCTACCATTAGGATGACCTTGACTTATAACTACCTTCAGGATGACCTTGAAGTATAGCTACCATCAGGATAACTTTGACGGGTGGTTATCAGCAGGATGACCTTAACGGGAGATTATCATCAGGATGACCTTGTGAATGTCTATCATCAAAATGACCTTTACGGGAGGCTAACCTCTCTACCCTGTCTAATGGGTCCTCTAACTATGATCTCAGATCTGGGATCCTTATGACTTGGTCGTATAGCCTTTTATGCTGCAGAAAAAACATTTTGCTCGTCATATCTCAGTGGAGCAAGCGGCTGGAATGCTTGATTATAAAAGAAAAAGATCTACGTCTTAGTCCCGGATAAGACATGCTTTCTTTCTGGTGCATGTTGTCTTTCTTTCTTTCTTTCTGGTGCATGTTGTCTTTCTACTCTGGTCTCGCCTTCACATTTTTTATGGCATATTATACTGACAGGTTACTGTCGGACTCTCGTGTCAAGTAAGCTAGCTAGTTGAGAAGAAATAATTTTGATTTGTTTTTCATGCTAAAATACTTCTCATGTTCTAAGATGAACTTAACGTGTCTGTTAGATCAAAAATGGCAGCTACCGTGATCTCGGCAAAGCATAAATCCAGTCGATAATTAATCAGGCATTCTTTTTTCGGAATGAAAAGTTGCGTGCAATAAATGTTAACTTTTTTAGCTCATTTTCAACAACGTTTTCACTTTGTCGTCTGTCCGTCTTCTAACATTCAACATTTTTTTTTAGAGGTAAATTAAAAATTGTTCTTCGGTTGGATTTGGCGAAATATTGCGATTCGCACCATCTGAATCTTTCAGTTGCTTAATTAGCACCCTCTAACTGTCGCTTAAACTTGGCAATTGCCAGAATTCTAAATAAATATCGCAAAACGATCTATTAATGCGAGAAATCTGAAATTTTGATGGTGTAGAATTATGGTCAAGAGGTTACATTTTGACAACAAGATTTGCTGTCTTACCTCCAGCTATGGATGGGAGATGCAACTTTTTTTGTTTTAAGAGATAACTGAAATATTATTTTTATGTTTTACAGATACTAATAAAAGATAACTGTATTTTCCAAATCATTCATTAGTTCTAATTCTCCCATTAGAAGGTGGTAAAGGTTAAAAAAAATGGTACTCATTGGAAACGAGTACTCCATATTCGCCAGAGGCGATTCATCTAGTTAGGCTACTGTTTTGTTCTTTCTACGACTTACATTCCGAATCTCTTCTATGTTTAATCTTGGAAATCGGTGGTTAAACCAATAATAATCCTTTATGGACTTCAGAAAGAGGTTATTAAGGCAAATAAATTAATGTATCAATTCGAGAAAAATTGCTAAATTTGGAGAGTTTAAAGTTGTGGCCTTAATCATGATGTGGCAGCAAGGTCGCCTTCGTAGATATCTCCCAATATTTGCTTTAGTCTGATGTGATTAGATTCTGCGTCAGCGAATTAAGCAATTAATTACGATGCTATCGAGGAGATGACGAATGAATAGGATCAGTCGCTCATTAGCTTCATCAGTGTGAACTTCACATCCAGTGAGCGGCTCATTATCAGCTAGAGGATTCATCCGTCAGTTCCGTTTAGTGTCTTAGCGTTGCACATGTGTGGATTAGGTATATTGAGAGGATGAGTAATATCTCTGTCATAATAAATAGTCATCTTAACAGCAAACCTTATTTAATAGGTTAAGTTGATTTACCTCTGAGGGATAATATTCAGGTCCGTAATGGGTTAAATGGTCAGGTCACAATGATCCTAAAGTTTCAGAGTTTAGGAAATTAGGGACATTTCCTGGACAGCTGTTAAGGTATAAATAAAACTGCCAGTCAAGGCCAAACAGTGATTTTTTTAACGTGCACAGGGTAAGGCTCGCTTTCACGTGGGGGCCGGAAATTTAAATTTTTAGCAACAACAATGCCAGTTTAAAAAATTGTTCTAAAAAGTTAATTGAAACAAGTTAAAACAATAACTGTTATACTAAACTCTACTTATTCGTGTAAGAATATCTTTAGCAGTTCTCGCAATAATTGTGATAATTTTGGATGATTTTTAAGTTTTGCAGAACCAGCTAGCCAAATGTTTCGGTTTCTGAAATCCTTAAAACACTGAATGCATTTGTGGGAATCGAGATTTAAGTGCATGTGATTGAGATCATTAAATTATCTTCAGTCACATTTTTTTATCAAAAGTTTGTTTAGAAGTTAGTGAATTCTGTATCTCAGTCACGTTGAAATAACCCGAAAATATACATAATAAAGTAGCCGCTAAGTACATTAATATTTTACATTAATAGAGGATTTTGGAACTATTGATAAATTACTTTAATTATATATTAATCTTAATTTTGATCTAGTTTTTTTTTAAAAAAACGAGATAATGTTTTCGTTTTGTCATCTATTTGTCTGTCCGTCGGTAGACATCGGCCTTTTTTGTTTTTAAGGAGAGATTTAAAATTCCTGTTAGATTTGATAGGCATTGATGAAATATTACAATTCGCACTTTTGGAAGCTCCTGAAAGATATAATTGCGCCCTCTACGACAGAAAAATTAAGATGGCAAAATGTATAATGATTATTAAAAATGATGCATTTATGCTAGGGGCGGGGGTGGCTCACCCTGAAGCGCGCCAGGCTCGTAATCTGTAGTTCCCAGGTTCGAGTCCCAGCTGGGTCAGCGTTGAGATTTAACTCCGCAAAATTCCCCGCCCTGCCCACGGTCAGTAGGGGTCACCGATGGGCTTGGAAAGGCCAACGTCCGTAGGATGGGACGTTAAGCCGTGGCCCGGGGTGCGGGAGAGCCATACCCTGTGCACGTTAAAGAACACGCAGGATGGCCTTGACGGGAGGCTACCATCTGTCTCCCAACAATTGTTCCAGTGGGTCCCCTCCCCCAACCTTCTCTGAGCCTTCGGGGTCCGTGTGACCTGGCCATTTAGCCCATGGTGTCCATAAAAGTGCCGCTCAGAGGTAAAACAACCCAACCCATTTATGCTAAAAATTCGAAATTTTCGTAGTGAAAAGTGATCATGTAGTTCGCGTTGGCAGTGTTTCGTTGAAAATGAAATTATTTCGTGTTAAAAGATGACTGGAAAATTACTTTTCAATTGGTTGGTACAGTCGCTCAAAAAAGTATCCGAACACTATGGTTGATTACAGAATTCAGAAAAAATATCTGGCAACGTTTTTTTTTTAGAAATTAGTGATCTGGATTTCTAAAAAAAATCGTTGCCAGATATTTTTTCTGAATTCTGTAATCAACCATAGTGTTCGGATATTTTTTCGAGCGACTGTACTAATGAAATATTATAATTCGTACTTTTTAAATCCTTGCGTAGTTTTAATTTGCATCATCAGAGGTCACTAAATGTGGAAAAGGCGAAACTTTTGACGAATGTTAAAGGTTATCCGTTTATGGTAGAAGTTTGAAACTTTCGGTGGCCGAGGGTCAAAGGTCACTCTTCACTGACAGCAAAAATCTGCTCCCTTTTCTCGAAGGGGTGCGAGAAAACCGATTTTTTTCTCGAAGGGGTGCGAGAAAACCGATTTTTTTCATTTCAAGGAATAAATGACAGATACGTTTTAAGTTGTAAAAGAACTAATAAAATACTATTTGCATTTCCCCAATCATCCATTATTTCGTATAAAATTTGCAAAGAGTAAAAAAGTAGGAAAAATAAAAATAATTCATTCTCTTTGAAAACGAGATTCACATAGACGCCTCTGAGCAGCACGTTTTTGCACATAATGGACTAGAAGGCCAGGTCATAAGAATCCGGAGGGCTCAGAGAGTTGGGTTGTTGGGTTGTTTTACCTCTGAGCGGCACTTTTTTGCACACCATGTGCTAAATGGCCAGGTCACATGGACCCCGAAGGCTCAGAGAAGGTTGGGGAGGGAACCCACTGAACAGATGTTAGGAGACATGTGGCAGCTTCCCGTCAAGGTAATCCAGCGCGTTCTTTAACATGCGCAGGGTATGTCTCTCCCGCACACGAGGCAGCGGCTTTAACGTCCCATCTGACGGACGGCGGTCTTTCGAAGCCCATCGGTGTCCCCTACTGACCGTGGGCAGGGCGGGGAATTTCGCGGAGATAAATCTCAACGCTGACCCAGCTGGAACTCGAACCTGGGAACTACAAATTACGAGCCTGGCGCGCTACCGACTGAGCCACCCCCGGCTCAGGAGGGCTCAGAGAAGGTTGGGAGCAAGGAACCCACTGGACAGCTGTTAGGAGACATATTGTAACCTCTCGTCAAGTCCATCCAACGAATTCTTTAATGCGCACAGGGTATTACTCTCCATATACACGGCGTCATGGCTTAAAGTCCCATCCGATGGACGGCGGCCTTTCCAATCCTATTTTTGTCCCCTACTCAGCGAGAGAAGGTTGAGGAGTTTTGCGGACACCATTCAGGAGGGTGTAGCAAACCAAATCACATTTTCAAAGAGAGTCAGTTTATTTCTGACAAAGCACTGTATCGTACACTGCGAATCAGAATTAGAAACCAAACGATGCTGTTCTTCAGGCAAGATCAGGCGAAATGGAAACATGTCACTTTTCCCCTTTTTGTCACAGCGAACCCCCTCAAGCAAAGAAAGATCCATCGAGCAGAAAATAGAATAAAAAAATCCCCTTTTTTCCACAGTAAGCGCCAACTGTCAGGCTTAAACTGGTCGTCAAAAGCCAACCGGATCGAAAAAACGAGAGAGAGAAATAAAGAAATAAATCCTAAGAAACGAAGCAAATATTGATCTCTGTAGCTGCACTTAATATTCCTCGTATTCCAGGTGTACTCCAGGCATACTCGGAGAGGTGTTCATGGAGGTAGAATAGAAGGGAGAAAAAAAAAGGGAGAGATATTTTCTGAACCGACGAGCAGAGAAGGAACAGGCAGTGGCTGACGACACATCGCTGAGTTTGTGTGGTTGGTTTGGCGCTCTCGATCAATATGCACACGGCGACGAACGTCATCGCCAGGTGGAACCGTATTTCGTCTCTTTCCTTTTCCATCCGCCTCCGGATCATGATGACGTCCGCTGCAGGCCAACAACTGGCTCGCTCCTTCCTACCTGACATTTCTGGCGGCGGTGGCAGCACATTGCACCGAACGGCGTTGACAAATAACCTGATTACTGACTGCACGGGGAGCGCCGGCGAGAACTTTATTTTCATTCACACCTTGTGTGAGTTTTTTCGTGCAAAAAGAAATATAGCGTGGTTTAAAGTCACAAAGTTTATATTTTAAACTGGAAATTCTTAAATAATTCTTACATAGTGACCCCATTACGATAGGTGGAATTTCTGTTTTTTGGAAGCTATGCTGAAATTTAACAGTTAGTGGATTTTATATAATGGATGTCGAAATAATTTTGATCTGATTACGATGGTACAAGTTATTTTTTCAGCGCGTTGCAATAGATACAAACTTCTCTATATCCTATTACCTTAGGTAAAAGTGTTGTTGGGTTGTTTTACCTCTGAGCGGCACTTTTTTGCACACAATGGGCTAAATGGCCAGGTCACATGAACCCCGAAGGCTCAGAGAAGAGGTGGAATTTGCACACCATGGAATAAATAGCCAGGTCACATGAACCCCGAGGGTTCAGAGAAGAGGGGGGAGTTTGCACACAATGGGCTAAATGGCCAGGTCACATGGACCCCGAAGGCTCAGAGAAGAGGGGGGAGTTTGCACACAATGGGCTAAATGGCCAGGTCACGTGGACCCCGAAGGCTCAGAGAAGAGGGGGGAGTTTGCACACCATGGGCTAAATGGCCAGGTCACATGAACCCCGAAGGCTCAGAGAAGAGGGGGGAGGGGACCCACTGGAACAGCTGTTGAGAGACAGATGGTAGCCTCCCGTCAAGACCATCTACCGTGTTCTTTAACGTGCACAGGATATCTCTCCCGCACACGGAGCCACGGCTTTACGTCCCATCCGACGGACGGCGGCCTTTTTAAGTCCATCGGTGTCCCCCTACTGACCGTGGGCAGGGAGTTTTGCGGAGATGAAGCTCAATGCTGATCCAGCTGGAACCTGGGAACTACAGATTACGAGCCAGACGCGCTACCGACTGAGCCCGCCCCCCTCGTCCCCCAGGTAAAAGTGCTTTTCACCCTAGTGTGTAAAGTACAAACTCTTTTTGATACTATATTCTTAGGTGAAAGTTTTCTGATTGTGTACGTCAAACATAATTACCTGTTCATACCATCATCGAATGTTTGTCCTTTCTGATTTCGTTGTGGTATGATTTTTGTTTCCAGTCCAACTCTGCGTACTAAGTAAAATTTCTTTTCCTATCGTTAGAATTAGGTAGTAGTCTTTTAGTCAAATGATAATCAAGTGCAATGTTTTCTTTTTAGTACGTTATGGTAGATGAAAATTCTTTATTTATTTGTGCTAAGTCAAGTCCTTAGTTGTTGTTTTTTTATCTCTTTACGGTAGGTACAACTTCTTTTTGATCCCGTTATCGTACTAGGTTCAGATACTTTTGATCTTATTAGGTATATGCAATTTTTACCCACTATGGGAAAAAATTTCTTGATCCCATTATTTGAAATTTTTTATCTAATTATGAGGGGGGGGGATTTTTTATGTGATTATGGGGGGGGGGAAATTTTTTTTCCTTGATCCGATTATACGCAATTTTTTTAATCTGATTATAGAAAAACAAAATGATTTTTTTTATTCCATTATATGCAAATTTTGAGTCCCATTACAGAAAAAAAAATTCTTTTGATCCTCATTATTTGTAATTTTTTTATCCTATTATGGAAAGAGAGTTTTTCTTGATCCCATTATGTTAAGTATAAATGCTTTCTGATCTCGCCACGGCAAGAATAAATTTTGTTTGATCAAACCAAAGTACAGTCGCTCAAAAAAGTATCCGAACGCTATGGTTGATTACAGAATTCAGAAAAAATATCTGGAACGTGACACGAAGGTTGCCAGATCACTAATTTCTAAAAAAATCGTTGCCAGATATTTTTCCTGAATTCTGTAATCAACCATAGAGTTCGGATACTTTTTTGAGCGACTGTACATAAATAAATATTTTCATTCCATTACGTCTAAATTTTTTTAACCCTTTATGTTTGGTGAATTTTTTTCTCTTTGACCCATCCTATGTACAAGTCATTTTTTATCACATTGCAACAATTTGAAATTCTTTTTCATGAAGCTACCGTATTAAGTACAAATAATTTTCATCCCATTATATGCAAATTCATTTTAGCTTTATGATTGGTGCAATTCATTTTTATCCCATTTCACTAAATTGCACAGTCTGGTTGGACCTCCGTAGCCCATGATGATGATGATGAAAAAACGTACAAATTCTTTTTGATCGAGCCGAGTGGTTATCACGCTTGGCTACTGATCTACAGGACCTGGGTTCGAGCCCCGGGTAAGGCACGGATGTGTGTGTCGTTTTTCTGCTGAGGTTCTGCCATCCTCTCAGATCTCCTACTGAGGCATATAAACTGACAGGCTCTTGTCAGACCTCTGTGGCAAGCAGCTGCTTGAGGGGGTATTTATTTTTTATTTTTATTATTTATATTAGGCACAGAAATTTTTGGGATCCTATTATGTGAAAGTTCTTTTTAATCTCGTTATAAGTGCAAATTCTCTTTTTATTGCATTATGATAAGTGTAAATCCTTTCTCATATGTTTTCTAGCAAGTATAAAGTCTTTTTAAATCGTTCCCTTGGAATACTAGCCTGCTGATAGAAATGCAGGCAATAAATTTCCCGATATCCAAAACCTGTCCTTAATGATCTTTGAACTAATGCTTAGACTGAGGGGAAACTGCAAAGACTATGAGCTTGCGCAGTTGGAACTTCCACCTCTCGATGACCAATCAGTCACTTTCCTATCAATTTATTATCTCCTAGCTGAACAACGTCCGGTGCTGACCGGGTCTCACTTTTAATTTCTATATTCTGCTTTGCCCCCAACACTAGCACAGATTCAACACCAAGAATTGCCCGGTATTTCTCAGGTCGTTGCTGACGTCAGTGGTCCGTGGTTTCATCGCAAACTATCGAGAGATATTTTCGACAGTTTTTGACACCCTGTGGTTCCCGTGATACTCGACCGAAAGGTCCCAAATTTCGCACGCTGGTTCCCCCTGTGTGATCCCGTATTGATTTATAACATCATGTCCCTACCTGCAACTGGGGCGGGGATTGCTCAGTCGGTAGCGCGCCAGGCTGTAATCTGCAGTTCCCAGGTTCCAGTCCCAGTTGGGTCAGCGTTGAGATTTATTCCCGCAAAATTCCCCACCCTGCTCACGGTCAGTAGGGGACACCGATGGCTTGGAAAGGCCGCCGTCCTTCGGATGGGACGTTAAGCCGTGGCTCCGTGTGCGGGAGAGCCATACCCTCTGCGCGTTAAAGAACACGCTGGATGGCCTTGACGGGAGGTTACCATCTGTCTCCCAACAGATGTTCCATTGGGTCCCCTCCCCCAACCTTCTCTGAGCATTCGGGGTCCTTGTGACCTGGCTATTTAGCCTATGGAGTGCAAAAAATGTGCCGCTCAGAGGTAAAACAACCCAACTCTACCTTCAGCGGGACACCTTAAAATAATAATGCCTTTGTGAATGAGTGGAATCTGGCAATGGCAGCAGTTTTGAACGTTGTTATGACTCTTACGTTCACAGTTAAAGAGAAGAGAATGGCAACAGTTATATTTGGCAGCAATTACTGTTTCCTTTAAGAATAACTGGTAAATGTTTATGCTTCTAACAAGCCTCTCTTTGGAAGTAATAATAATAATAATCTTTATTCATATTCATGTTAGTTATACAAAATTTTAAACAAATGACCCGCAAAGCATTTGCTTATCTGCAGGAGAGAAGAATAATAACGTTACATGAAAATACATAAGATATAGTTTAAAACAATGTCATCAAATTATATGAATTTCAGTGGAAGCTCCATTGTGGTGGTTGAAATTTTTATTTAAAATTTAGTGCCTAGAAGAAAATTTTTTGTCTTATTTTTGATTTCTTTAAAATTGTTTAATAAAATAATTTCCCTTGGCAGTTGATTGAACACGTAAGGTATTGTATATGCCCTTGTACATTTCCCGTAATTGTTTAATATTTTTGGAAGTTGGAAATAATTTTTGGATTGTAACCTTGTGTTTTTCCCGTGAGAGATTTTAGATTTAAATTGATTATCAAAAAAATATTTTAAAGTGATGCTGTATTTGTAAAGGTTGTGAAAAGAGAGTATGCCTAGATAATTTAGTCTTTCTTCGCTATGATAAAATGAATTTCTTAAGTTGTATGGGATTATATTTTTAGCAATGGATGATTGAATAGTTTCTATTTTCTTTATATTTGTGAGGTTAGTTGAGCCGTATATTGTCAAACCATAGGTCAATATAGATTCACAGATAGCTTTGTAAACCAAAATACATGTATGTGTGTTTGCAACAAATTGTAGTTTATAAAGTTTAGATGCACATAGACGCAATTTCCCTGCTAACTTTTGAATATGTGTATTCCATCGGAAGGTTGTGTCCATGTAGAGTCCAAGATATTTATGGCTCTCAACACGCTCAATAACATCACAGTCGCAGCAGTCAGGGTCATGAGTTATCATGTTGTGGGGACACAAGGGTTCGTGGTTTTTAATTGCATAAGATGAGAGATCATAGTATCCTGGTGAATAATAATGCTCATCCATTTGGTTTTTTCTGAATTTATGTAAATACGATTAATGTTAGACCAGTAAATAATTTTGTTAAAATCATCCTGTGTATCTCGGACTGCGTCTCCTATATTGTGATTCACGTTAACCAACGCGGTGTCATCAGCATATATATAAAGAGAGCCCTTCAGTTTAAGGTTAGCTAGATCATTAATATAAATAATGAATAAAAGCGGACCTAAGATTGAACCTTGTGGAACACCAGTGTACACTGTTCTCTTCTCACTAAAAACGCCATTAATTTTGGTAACATGCACTCTATTTTTTAAATAATTTTCAAACCATTTAAGGGTAATACCTCGGACACCATAAATATACAATTTTTGAAGCAAAATATCGTGATCCAACGTATCAAATGCCTTACGAAAGTCCAGAAAGATAGCTGCTGCTTTTTTTCCGTTGTTTAAAGTTCCATTAATGACGTCAGAAAACTCCGTTAAAAGTGTAATTGTATTTTTACCTTTTTGGAAACCATATTGCTTTTCACTAAAAATGTTATGTTTTTTCAAGAAATTGGCTAGAACGTTAGCTACATATCTTTCAAGTATTTTGTGAAGGACGGGTAAGATGGCAATGGGCCTATAGTTAGGGCAATCGGATTTAGTTCCACTTTTGTAAATTGGTCTTAGAATAGCAATTTTGAGTTTATTAGGGATGTTTCCTGTAGATATGCTTTCATTGATAAAGTTTGTCACGAGATCAGCTAAGGAGGTTTTGCATGCTTTAATGTGCTTTATGTGTACCTGATCGTATCCACATGATTTTCTTTCATTTAAGTCACTTAGAATTTTGAAAGTTTCTTGTTTTGAGATGGGAGGAATAAAAATTGAGGGGACAGAAGGTTGGATATGTTTAGGAACTGTAGAGAGATTCTGTATACGGTTATCGTCTCTGAGATTGACAATAATGTCTGCAAAGGTGTTGTTAAATTTCTCTGCTGCTTGAGTTTCAGACATACCTTGTGGCATATTCTTCATGATAAAATCGTCAATGGCATTTTTAGGTTTATTGTTGATAATTTGGTTGATGAGTTCCCAATTTTGTTTTGGTTTATTTTTACATGACTCAAATTGTTTGAAGTAATATTTTTTCTTTTCCTGCCTAATAACGGACGTGACTGTGTTTCTTAAGTTTGTGTATAGTAATTTAAAATTTCTGTTTCTCTTGTTATTTTTGCAATCAATCCAAGCCGAGTCTCTTTTACGTATTAAGTTTGTTATTTCCTGATTTATCCAGTCTTTGCTACAATTTCGTTGTTTCATTTTTGAGCCATCCGATAGTTTATTAATTTTGTTATTGTTGACAATCGCCATATATTTTTTTATGAATGTTTCATACTTCGACTTGAAATTCGGTACTGCAACCTGGACAACAAGGGGCGGGGGGAGCTCAGTCGGTAGCGCGCCAGGCTCGTAATCTGCAGTTCCCAGGTTCGAGTCCCAGCTGTGTCAACGTTGAGATTTATCTCCGCAATATTCCTCGCCCTGCCCCCGGTCAGTAGGAGACACCGATGGGCTTAGAAAGGCCGCCGTTCGTCGGATGGGACGTTAAACCGTGGCTCCGTGTGCGGGAGAGCAATACCATGGGCACGTTAAAGAACACGTGGGATGGCCTTGACGTGAGGCTACCATCTTTCTCTTAAGAGCAGTCCAGTAGATCTCCAACCTTCTCTGAGCCTTCGGGATCCTTGTGACCTGGCCATTTAGCCCATTAGGCGCAAAAATGTGCCGATCAGAAGTAAAACAACCCAAACCTGGGCAACAACCAGAAACACCATGGGGAAAATATTAAACGTCTACCAAGATTTCCTAACGAGTTCTGGTTACCATAGACAGAAATCTGTTTTTATTATTATAATTAAGGAGACCACTCGTCCAATATTTTAAAGGACAGTCCTATACTTTAGGATGTTGTCCTATATATTTATAAAAAATTCAGAAACTCGGTTTTGTCCTATATTATATTCTTCTGTCCAAATGAAAATTGATTTACCATTCCACGAATTTAGAAACATTTTTCTTATTGTTGTTGAAGTGATTGACCAATTAATAACGCTAACAATAATATTTATAATTCATAACTATTTAATCATACTAAATTATTAAACAGTCCTTTTAATAGTGTAAATCGTTGGCAAATTAAAAATTTTTGTTTTTTTTTTTACGTTTATGATTAATGTTTTGCATTTCAAAAAAATGAATGTATGACTATTATTTATTTCATTTTAAAGCTTTTTAAGAAATTTACCACCTTTCGAAGACGACTTTGCTGGACACAACGTAAAATTAAGAGCATCAGGACAAAAATTGACGAAGAAATAACATTAATTACAAAAATGGCCAGAAAATATAAATAACCCCTCAAGCAGCTGCTTGAAAGAGGTCTGACAGGAGCCTCTCAGTTTATATGCCAAAGTAGAAGATCTGAGAGGATGGCAGGACCTCATCAGAAAACAACACGAGCATTCATGCTTTACCCGGGATTCGAACCCAGGTCCCTTAGATCAGTAACCAAGCGCGCTAACCACTCGGCCACGGGACGGCTCCAGAAAGTATATTTTCCAATAAATAAAAAATAAATATCCCCACAAGCAGCTAAGTGCCACAGAGGTCTAACAAGAGACTATCAGTTTATACACCATAGTAGAAAGATCTGTGAAGAACAACACAAACACTCATGCCTTAACCCGGGGCTCGAACCCAGATCCCTTAGATTAGTAGCCAAGCGCGTTAACCACTCGGCAAGTGTCCTCTATTTTCCTCAAAGAAAAATGGTCACTCTAATTATTACAGACTAGTTAAATCCACGCCAAAAGTTTGGCGCGAAACGTAATTGGCAACCTTCGTGTCACGTGACACGAAGGTTGCCAGATCACTAATTTCTAAAAAAATCGTTGCCAGATATTTTTTCTGAATTCTGTAATCAACCATAGTGTTCGGATACTTTTTTGAGCGACTGTAGGTGGTCATATTATTTTGATACTAGATCATGTGGGCTCACTCACGGAAATATTCAGCGTGTGCAGTTACCTTTCACAGCAAACTGGAGCGTGTGCAGTAACAGTTGCTGTACACGCTCCAGATATTTTTCCTGAATTCTGTAATCACGTGACACGAAAGTTGCCAGATCACTAATTTCTAAAAAAATCGTTGCCAGATATTTTTCTGAATTCTGTAATCAACCATCATCATCATCATCATCTTCAAGCAGCCATGGGCTACGGAGGTCCAACCAGACCGTGCAATGTAGTTCTCCAAGCAAGTCTATCCTGAGCTACATCTACTGCATCTGGCCACTGCACACCAATTCTAACAAGGTCTTGTTTGACATTGTCTGCCCACCGCATCCTAGGTCTCCCCTTCTTTCTGAGGCCTTTAGGCACACTGTTCATAACCCTATTCGCCAATCTATAATTATTCATACGGGCAACATGGCCAAACCAACGGAGTCTCTCTCTGCACAATATGCTGCTTAAAGGAGGTTGCAAACTCCTTTGCCTAATCTCATCATTAGTTACAAAGTTGAACCACCTAATGCCCAAGATACTGCGTAAGCATCTGGAATCAAAAGCATCTAGTTTCCTGTTATCTTGTTTACAAAGTGTCCATGTTTCACTACCATAACTAACCCTAGAAAGAACCAAACTATTATACAGTCTAATTTTAGTCTTTAGGTGTATACGCCTATTTCTCCACACTCTCCATAGGTTCTTAAAAGTCCCGGCAGCAATCCCTATTCGTCTGTTAATCTCATGCCGCACATCACCATTATCTGTTACATAGCTACCAAGATAATTAAACTGTGACACCTGCTCAAGACTGCAACCATTCAGATTAACTGAATCACAGCCTGCCTGACCAATTTTCATCACTTTAGTTTTCTCTCTGTTTATAACCAAACCTACTCTACTACCAGTCTCATCAACAGCTCGAATGAAAGAGTTCATCTCATCAACATCATTTGCCAAAAGGGCTAAATCATCAGCATAATCTAAATCAGAAATTTTCGTATCTCCAGCCCATTTAAGGCCAAAATCTTTCCCTTGAAGTGAATTTCGCATAACATAATCAATAACCAAGCTAAAGTGAAAAGGAGACAAAATGCACCCTTGTCGAACACCAGAAGTAATGCTAAACCAATTGCTACAAGCCTTACCAACTCTCACACACGACTCAGTGTTATTATAGAGAGCTTTCATTATGTTAACTAACTTGTCTGGTATACCATATGATTTCACAATCAACCACAAATTATGACGATCAACAGAGTCGAAAGCCTTTTTGAAATCAACAAAGCTAGCAACCAAAGGTTTCTGAAACTCTAAACATTTCTCAAGAATCTGCCTAAGTGAAAATATCTGATCCACACATCCCCTACCACTTCTGAATCCACATTGCTCATCACGCAATTGACCGTCAACCAGATTCTTAATTCTATTAAGCACAATCATGCAAAGAACTTTCCCTGGAACAGAGAGTAGGCTGATACCCCTATAGTTATCACAAGAACTGCGATCACCTTTTTTGAAAATAGGGATAACAATAGCTCTGGTAAAATCCTTAGGAACCATGCCTTTATCATAAAAGATATTCAGAATTTCAGTCATCCAAGTGGTAACCGAAACATTCCCAGCTCTAAGCATTTCCGTAGTAATTTCATCTACCCCTGGAGATTTATGAAGTTTAAGTTTAGAAACAGCCAAAATAACTTCAGATTGTGTTATAGGTCCAACATTAAAGCCAAAGAAACTATGTTTATTGAGAGAGGGAATGCCGACAATATCAAACAGCCCCCTAATCGCAGACATGGGGCAAAGACCCGTTCCCCCACTACTAAAGGCTGAAGCCATCTACACTGGAAGACTTCCTCCAATGTAGAATTTGACGATGCCAATAGAAGCAAAGAGTTCAGGTGCCTGCGATGACTTCTGCTCAGGATTATCCACCAGCTGATAACATATCCTGTGAATCTATTCACTTGGGGCTGTCAAACCACAAACAAACAGAAAACACAGCGGAAGATTTTCCCTCCACAGAAGCCCACCAGTGCAGCAAAATCAGGATCCATAATCAAGCTCAGAGCCATATATCTGTCCAGTCCAGTAGGTTTATATGGTCAGCACCAGGACCCTGTGTGGTTGACCACTCCTCAGCAGGGTAGAAAAAAAAGAAAAGTAGCCATAGTTGTCCAGATCAGTAGGCTACACTAATCTGGCAGCCCTTCCGTTCTCTTCCACAAGAGAGTATCTCTTTTTTAAGTTACTAACGGTCCGCACCACGAGAAGGCGGGGTCGGACATTAGGTGCTAGGCTTGGCCGGTTCTATGCATCATCACAGGGGATTGGTGCATAGCTCTCCTTCCAGTGACTACCTAGCTACCATTTACAGACCAGTGTTCGGATACTTTTTTGAGCGACTGTACTACTCCATTTCCAAGGTACGCGACGACAGGGCACCCAGAAATTTCTGACACTTTTCGAGGGATCACTCCCGACTCATGGCAGCTGGGAACCCGATCTGTCACCCCAATAGGGTTAGAATTAAGTGGGACCACCCTCGAAATTTGAGATCGCTAAAGTAGTCTCGGAACCACGGGGAAAGTGCCAATTTCTTACCACCCATGATGTTACACGTGTACGCCCCCCTCCCCCATTATTACTCTTATTATACAATGTGATGATAAGTATCGGAGCGTTAACTGCGCAGTCGCATACTCTCTTCAGTTGCCAGTCCAGCTATGCCATTGGTGTGAACCACGTTTGTTTTCCTCATTCCGTACACTTTCGAAATCCTTAAGACATTTGTGTTTTGCTTTGCTTGTTCAATGAATGTATGCGCTAAAAATTCTTCAGACTGCCTGAATAGTATAATGCTTTGAATGCAATATGTTCACAAATTGATATGAAGGATCATCGATTGTAGTTCAACCTTTTGTCCTCTGAGGTAGCATCACCTAGTAGGAAAATTGAAGAATAATCGATTAAAAAAATCCTGAATTTCTTTTCTGAACTGAATCCGCTTGAACTAAGTGTTTCTGGAGGAGGAATGAACGTGTCTGAATTTCCTCGATAGTTACGCTCTAATGACAAGTACGATCCAAACAATACATCTTTAATTTCCTCCACAGAGTTGGGTTGTTTTACCTCTGAGCGGCACTTTTTTTGCACACCATGGGCTAAATGGCCAGGTCACATAGACCTCGAAGGGTCAGAGAAGGTTGGGGGAGGGGACCCACTGAAACAGCTATTGGGAGACACATGGTAGCCTCCCGTCAAGGCCATCCAGCGTGTTCTTTAACGTGCACAGGGTATTGCTCTCCCACACACGGCACCACGGCTTATAACGTCCCATCCGACAGACGGCGGCCTTTCCAAGCCCATCGGTGTCCCCTACTGACCGTGGGCAGGGTGGAGAATTTTGCGGAAATAAATCTCAACTCTGACCCAATTGGGACTGGAACCTGGAAACTGCAGATTACGAGCCTGGCGCGCTACTGACTGAACCACCTCCGCCCCCTCCTCCATAGAGAAATCAGAGGCAGTTCTCAAACAGAATCTTTCTCTTCTACCCCAGAGTGTTATCAATATAGGAGAAGAGCTCTACTTGCTTATGGCGTGGCAAAGAAATTCAGAAAAAAATAGAAGGTACTTTGCAATTTCGTTTACTCGGAAATTTCTTATCTTGTTGTACTCTCATCATAAAAGAGACTAGAGTGGGTTTTTATTCTTCAATCCTTATTACTCTGATACGGATAATGTCGTTTGATAAAGTCTTTTCAAACAGAAAGATAAATATAGAAAGCCCGCATGATTTTCGTCGTCAAGAGTTCATTGCGAAACTGACTTTCATAAAATTAAATATTTCTTTACACTTTTCGAAGAACAGGACAAAGAGAAATGGCGAGAAGATAACATTTGCCACGATGACACGAGAGAGGAGGAATTAAGCTCGTGTATTATTCAGAATACGCTCCATGGGCACGAGCCAACGATGGGCTAAGTTAGCAAGCTCGACAAGTCCCCGTAGAGATAGCAAACTGCCGCCAAGCGCGAATCAGAATCTCCAAATGATAACGCATTCGCACGTGTGACTTTGCAACGGGCTTTTATTTACTCTTCAGGAAGCAGCAGAGAAAAAAAATATTTACATTGCATCTCTGACTCTGAAAAATAGAGTAATTTTTCTCCAACCAGGACGGATTTTTGAATCTTGATGTTTATGGTGATGCTGGGGAAACTGTAAAGCAAACACAGAAGATAGAAGAGAACAAACTGTGGATGATGATAAACAAGATTATTCGAAAGGAAACTGAGTACTTTAAAGAGAAAAATAAGTAGATCTATAGAAAATAGGAAAGCAGGTTATTTATATTTTCAAAATTTGAATAATTTATTTTATGCTTGGTGTTAGTTTGTGACATTAAATAAATATGATGTTGCTCAAAGGAATGCATCCTAAGGTAAATTATAAAGATGTTTATGACTTGTAGGATAAAAAAAAATCTGGTTTGCAAAAAGAAAAAGGTTTCTTATATAACACCTGAAAGATAAGGAATACGTCTGTTCTTCTTTTGTTTCAGATGTATTATTTATATTTTATTTACAATTATTATTCATTCTGCAATTAATATTCAAAATAAAGGACAAGGTTTTTTTGTCCTGTTTTTATTCATTCAAAACTTAAAATTGTATTGATCAACAAATTCAATTTTTTTTTCTGTTTATACATTTAGATGTTCTTTAGAGGAGATATCTAGCCTCATTCCAAAACATCACCTTTATAGTTTTGTAGAAACTAAAATTTTTAAGACGCACATACAGTTACATTTACCATATCATGTGAAATAATAATAAATTTTCGATATATATTTACTTACTAAAATATCTTCGCGAACGCTCTAAGCTTACATGTAGATTCTGAAGCTTTCCAAAGAACACTAAAAATAATCGGTTAAGAGGTTTGGATTCCGTTTTCTTTTATACTTTTTTTTATTTCGTTACTACCTCCAGATCAAACTTTTCGCCATGTTCATTCATAGCACTCCAAGCTCGATTTCCAAGTGTATCTCCGTCATCTGAAGTTCTCCGTTTCGTGTCCTAACCTTTGATATTTATCTCCACTACTGTGTCTTTGTGAGACATTTTCCGCTACTCTGACTCTGCAGTCGGTTAGAAAGATGACTGCAGGACTTGGAAAAGGCATCGTCCATCGGATGAGATGTTAAGCCGTTTCTCCGTATGCAGAAGAACCATACCCTCCGTTACAGAACAAGCTGAAAGTCTTTGATGAGAGTATTCTGTGCTTTTCGCTGTGTGGTGAATGCCTTTTTCCTATTCATCTCTGAGTCTTTGGGGTTCTTATGACCTGGCCATTTAGACATTGTACGCAAAAAGAGTGTCGCTCAGAGGTAAAACAGCGCAATCCCACTATGAAACATTTAATTTCATTTCGTTGATACTGAAAAGAAAATCTGAACATCTGCTTTTTCTTTTGCACAAAATGGGCTAAATGTCCTGGTTACTCCAAATGGTGAGAGAAGATTGGTGAAGGGGACCCACTGGATAGTTCTTAGGAGACAGATGGTAGCCTCCCATCAAAGCCATTCAACGTGTTCTTCAACGCACACAGGGTTTAGCTCTCTTGCACAAGGAGCCAAGGCTTTACGCTCCATCCCATAGATGGGGCCTTTCAAATTTCAACGATGTCCCCTTTCACATCCCATCCTACAGACACCGGCCTTTCCAAACCCATCGCTGTCCCTCTTTCTCACTAACGGCATGGTTGGAGTTTAGCGGAGGTAAATCTCAACATTGGCTCAGTAGGGACTCACACCCGGGTTGGGTTGTTTTACCTCTGAGCGGCACTTTTTTGCACACCATGGGCTAAATGGCCAGGCCACAAGAACCCCGAAGGCTTAGAGAAGGTTGGGGAGGGGACCCACTGGAACAGCTGTTGGGAGGCAGATGGTAGCCTCCCGTCAAGGCCATCCAGTGTGTTCTTTAGCATGCACAGAGTATGGCTCTCCCGCACACGGTGCCACGGCTTAACGTCCCATCCGACGAACGGCGGTCTTTCCAAGCCCATCGATGTCCCCTACTGACCATGGGCAGGGCGCGAATTTTGCGGAGATTATTCTCAACGCTGACCCAGCTGGAACTCGAACCTGGGAACTACAGATTACGAGCCTGGCGCGCTACCGACTAAGCCACCCCAGCCACAAAGGTGAAAAAGGAAACTATACAGACACTGTGAAATTAATAAATATCAGTACAGCGGTAAGTTTCAAACAGATTTTCTTAAAGTCAACTGATAAGGTGAAGAAGCACACAAATTGCCTCCTTATTCACTCATTATAAAAGTAAGACAATAGTTTCAGATAAAGACTCCCAACTTTCGACGCAGTACGCAGGCAGAAAAACCTCCAGCCAGTTCGACTCCCCCCCCCCGATAAGTGATTGCATCAGCGATTCCCGCTTCCGCGTACCACGTGATCTGCATTGTTCCTCAGCGTCCCTAGGACAACGAGGAGCAACTCCTCATTCCTTTGGGATGCAGTTAGTGCCATTGGCATTCCTCACTGTAGCAGCCTTCGTCTAATCTCTGTTCTGAGCGAACTGTTCCCCCCAAGCCTTTTATTTCCACGAAGGTAATGAAAAGTGAGTCCCGAATGTGTTTCGACACTTCTATGGATAGAGCTAATGGGGAGATAAAACCTCTCTGTCTTATGCTGACCAATAGGATATAGCTTTATATCCGAACTCATGGTTCGGCTGGGTGGTTAAGACGTTTATTAGAATCAGGAAAACAATTCAATTCCACATGCTATCGTTTTCTTTTTTCCTTTCCGTTACAAAGGTGGAAATCGTATTACGGTTGTGGAAACGGAAGAGTATCGTATATATATATATGTACGCTCAGAGGTCACTTTATTAGGTTACACCAGAGGTTCCCAAATTTATTTGTCCTACCGCCCCCTTTTCAGAAAAAAAAATTACTCAGCGCCCCCCTGGAAATCTATCTTCTTTAAGCGAACAAACAGAAAGATGCAGTGACAAATTCGCGTTCTTTTATGTATCTATATTTCTACCTACGTCCTACAACATAATAAAGAAAGATGTTGTTGTAAATAAGACACCTTGAAGCTTGAAATTATAAAATTATTTGTTAAAATCAACCATAGTTACATTCGCATTTCACACAGAAAATTAAGATAACGAAGGATAATTTTATGTGTTTATTTGGAAAATAAAGTAATCACTGCGACTTTAACTCTATGCTACACAACAGATGAAACATGCACGAACGGTTTTTCAAAATTTTTTTATCTTCCCTTCTTTCTTTATGCTTCCATCGCCCCCCAATTGCACCCAAGGCTACTACCGACCCCCTGGATCGTTCCAGCGCCCCCCAGAGGGCGGTATCGCCCATTTTGGGAAACATTGGGTTACATCGATGGGCTTGGAAAGGCTGCCGTCCGTCGGATGCGATGCTTGGCCGTGGCTCCTAGTGCGGGAGAGTTATACCTTGTGCACGTTATAGAACACGCTGGATGGCCTTGGCGAGAGGCTACCACCTGACTCAGTTTCACAGAGGCTACCATCTGACTCAGAAACAGCAGTTTCAGTGGGTCCCCTCTCCAATTTTTCTCGGGGTCTTCGGAGTCCTTGTGACCTGGCCATTTAGCCCATTGTGTACAAAAAAGTGCCGCTTAGAGGTAAAACAACCAAATCCTTTATTAGATAGAGTTCCTCGCTATATCAGTAGTAACTCAGATAGAGAATTCAGTAACTTCTTAAATAAGCGGTTTTATGGGGAAAAAATGGGACTGAAGATAGTTTAAAGATCACAATCAAGTCTATTTCTGCAAAACATTTTTCAAATTGGCGAAAATTAAGATAAATATTACGCGAACAGCTAAAAATACTTTTACTCTTGTTTAGTTAAGTTCAGTACATCTGTTATTGCTTTCGTTTTAAGTTGTTTAACCTTTTCGAGCTCTTATTCAAACTGTAATTAATGCTGTTAAATATTCCAAATTCGATACTCCCTAAGTACTGAAAGCGTACTCTTGAAACGCGTGATTAAAATAATAACAACTCTATTATGTTTTAGGTCAACGTGGACATAGGTGAATATTTTCTTGATACGGGTGATATCTGAACCTATGATCTTTTGATGACATGTCAGGTGTTCTGACCACTAAGCTACCAGCTGCCGATCCCCCACTGTGAATGTCAAACCCTGCCAATCTAAAATGAACCGCTGGTGGCAGCCTTATACCTGAAAGTAGACTTTTTATTGCAAATCTCCCAGACTCTCGCCCACGACAAGTCAAACTTCACGGAACAACTAGCTGGCACATTATTTATATGAGTTATTCTCAATTCTCGTGCACAGTTCTTAGGTATCTCTGCTACATGCATCTAATATACATTATCTATTACATTATTAACATTTTAAATCACAGCACTTCACAGTAACAACTTTTTGAACACTATTATGCAGTAGGTCAACGTGGGTTATTACCTGATCAATAATGTCATCAGGAGATCGGGTATTCAAATCCCACCAGCTTCAAGATAGTTTTCCTCTATGCTCACTTTGACCAATAGCATAATAGCGTTCGAAACGTTGTTACTATGAATTGCGTGCTGTGATTTAAAATGTTACTAATGTAACAGATAACGTATACTAGAGATTGAAAGAGATTTGACAAAAATCTTTAACTTAACTTCAGTCACATTTTCTCATAAAAAGTTCCTTTTGATGTATTTAAGTTGCTATTGATGTAACGTGAACCGATGCCTAAAAAAGTGACAGCTCATTGCATATTGCAAACTCTTAAGCACACGTTTTGATCGCTTAATCTAGGGATTCCCAACGTGAGGTATGCGTACCCCTTAGGGGTACGCGGTAAAAGTTTTTAGGGTACGCCGTGAGAGCTCAAAAGTCGCTAGATATATGTTATATATATATATCTGTTTTATTCGTAGAACATATATAACGCATTAAACATATATAAACTGGATATATATATGTATAACTGGATATTCGTAGAACACATGCATACAAAAAAAGTCAATTCGCATTTCAATTGTTTTGCTCTCATCAATTTCAAACCCAATAGGATAAAGTGTTTAAGCGATCACAAACGAAATCTGAAATTTCTCACTTTAGTTTCTCTGATACTTGAAATCCCGATTACACATACAGGGAATACCATACAATGAATACCTATATTTTAAGTGTTATTTTTCTTAAATAATTAAGTGGCAAAGTAATTGTGTGTACAAAATATCAAGAAACTCTCAAGGTTTCCACCAATGGCGAAACTGCCATTGGAGGATAGGGTGCAACGCATTGGGGCCCCTTCGGAGCTGGAGACTCCTATTTTATACTATAGGACTGGGGCCCACTGGAATATTTTGCATCAGGAAACATGGCGATCTAGTTTCGCCACTACACCCACTTTTAAGTCTTTTGAACGAAGAACGAAACATTGAGAATTTCTTGACATTTCGTACAAATGATTTCTTTTGTTGCCAAATTATTTAATAAAAATTATCGATTTAAAAATTGATATTGTTCTGGAAAAAAAAATTAAGTTTTGACTCGAGTGGGATACTAACTCACAACCACCTGATATAACGCCAGGTGATCTGACAACTGAGCTATCTAGAACTCTTTTTTCAGGAAATATCTTCCAAATGCTTTACCCTGAATGATGGGTTACCCGTCAGCGGCACCTTTTTTGCACTCAATGGTCTAAATGGCCAGGCCACAAGAACTGCGAGAAAGTTCGGGGGAAGGGACCCACTGGACAGCTGTTAGACATATCATAGCGTCTCATCAGGACCATCCAGCGTGTGTTTTAACGTGCACAGAGTATTGTGATCTATGTAAGCCATTACCATATGTGCGGCTCTACAGCACACAGTGTCATGTCTTAACTTCCCATCCAACGGACGGCGGCCTTTCCCAGCATGTGGGTGTTCCCTACTTACCAAGGACAGGGGAGGAGTTTTGCGGAGATAAATCTCAACGCTGGCTCACCTAGGATTCGAACCTGGGAACTACAGATTAGGAGCTTGAACTCTACCGACTGAGCCACCCCGGCACCTCCTTGTACTTTGTTGCCATGGAAGTTTTATCAATAATACTTCATTTAAGCCAAGAAATACGAAACACACCTACGTGCATATATTATCTTGTTATGATAATATCTACGTTATATGATAATATCTTACACATCACGTGCAAAGAAGAGAATGTGATAGACCCTTCTCAATTCAGGAACAGTCGCTCAAACAAAAGTATCCCAACACTATGGTTGATTACGATCCAGGTCTTTGTGAGCTCACACGATCCAATGTGCTGTGAACATTAACCGCAACCGCTCCAGTTTGCTGTGAACGGTAACTGCACACGCTCAATATTTCCGTGAGTGAGCCCACACGATCTAGTATCAAAATAATATGACCACCTACAGTCACTCAAAATATATCCGGACACTATAGTTGATTACAGAATTCAGAAAAAATATCTGGCAACGATTTTTTTAGAAATTAGTGATCTGGCAACCTTCGTGTGACGTGATTACAGAATTCAGGAAAAATATCTGGAGCGTGTACAGCAACTGTACACGCTCCAGTTACCGTTCACAGCAAACTGGAGAGTGTGCAGTTACTGCACACGCTCCAGTTTGCTGTGAACGGTAACTGCACACGCTCAATATTTCCGTAAGTGAGCCCACACGATCTAGTATCAAAATAATATGAGCGACTGTACGGCATCATTAAACGATTGTAACCCATGACTGCAAAACGAGACATGTAATCACTTTGGAAGACAGAAAAATCTCCGAATCATGGAGTAACATGAAGCCGAAAGGAGAAGAGAAGAAGAAGAACTGATTCTGAACATCATGAGGACGAATATAATAACTCCTGTAGTGATATTGCGGTAAACTACCGATACTCTTGTATCCCATTAAGCGAATCTCGAATGCCTCTGCAGAGCGGCAATATCTCCGTTTGTTTTTTTTGTCCCTTTCTGCTGGAATGAAAGGAGGAAGCCCAGACTCCATCGCTAAATGAAGATGCGGAAATGAAGGACCAATAACTATAGGTCTTCCAGAAGACGATGCTCATAATGATTTCACTGCGCCATATTCCTTGTTGATTACATACACTTGTCACAGCAAAAAAAATGCTTACGTACAAGGCAAAATGAATGAGTTATTTATTTATTGTCATCTTCAACATTTTTACAGTTATGAAATTCGATTTTTACCACAAAACGTTATTAAAAAACAGAGTAATACAATTTGATGTTTGAGGTTGTTCACTAGAGATATGTCGGACTCCAAATAGCATTGATGACTTCGGATTGTAGCTGAGAATAATTTAAATTTCAAATATGTCTTGTAATTGTGAAAATAATAAGGAAAAATATTGATTATAATTTCAATCTTTTAATCAGTTTATAGTTATTAATATCCATGCGACTTTCAATTATTTTAATTTCTTGAGTTTATTATGATGTTTCCCATGAACTTCCATTTTCTAATGTTTTCTGTTGAAATAGCATTAACATTTTAACGTTATCATAAAATGATTTTAATTAACCATTTAAGAATTAAAAACATTTGCGACATGCATTCCTGTATTATATGTATTATGATATGCCAGAGAAATATTTTCCCCAAATCGGGGTCAACAATTGTCGAAGTGATTCGGGCTCGGGCGAACTCGACTCAAAAACTTCGGGCTCGGACGGACTGGGCTGAACAACTTCAGCTCGAGCTGACTCGGACTCAATAACTTCGGGCACTAGCGGACTCGGACTCAATAACTTCGGGCACTAGCGGACTCGGACTCAATAACTTCGGGCACTAGCGGACTCGGACTCAATAACTTCGGACTCGGGCGGACTCGGACTCAACAACTTTAACTCGAGGAAACTCTGACTCAATAACTTAGGGCTCGGACTCAATAATTTCAAGCTCGGGCGGTCTCACACTCAATAACTTCGGGCTCGGGCGGAATCGGACTCAATAACTTCGGGCTCGGACGGACTCGGACTCAATAACTTAGGACTTGGGTGTGCGGTGTTTCGGTTGTTCACAATTATAAATGTACATATATTCACGTATATGTATATACAGAGTCGTATCAGAACAATATGACCATCATACATATACTATGGTAGGTGGTCATATTATTCTAATACGACTGTGTATAGAGACCATCTCAGTTACCGTGTGGATAGCGCGTTTTGGTACTGAACAAAAGAGCCTGAGTTCGTATCTCAGATAAGTTATGGATGTTTTCTTTCTTGTATTGTCTTCTTGCTGAGGTCAAGCCTTTGCCAGAGATCATATTGACAGATCTCTGTGACAACTAGCTGTTTGAGGAGTTATTAAGCTTTAAAATTTATACATATAAATAAAGTGAGCCTCCACGAGATGTAAAACTCGCTTCTGGAGGGTAAATATCGTAAAGTCACAGAAAGTTTTGGAAAAGGCCATAATGGATTTCGTCTCGCTTGAAAGGCACAGAATATGTAGCTAATTAACCAATAATTTAAATCAGTTTTTTTCTTCAGTGATAATAGAATGAAGTATGATGAACTAAATTCTAGAAACGTTTCGCGTGTTAATAGCTTTTGGAATTAAATCTAGGATTCTTTTGCATTTTTATCTGCTAGATGTAATTGAAGAACTGAGTGATTAATTCCATCGTATCGAGTCCCAACTCTGCGAGAGATAAGTTTTATCCCCGCTGTCTTCGATGAGAAAGGGAACACCGATGAGTTTGGAAAATTCGCCGTCTGTGGAAGGAACCTTAACCGCTTGCAAGAAAACCATACACCGTGCACGTTAAATAACACACTGAATGACCTTGACGTAAGGCTTTGGCGTCTCTTAAAAACTGTTTAATGGATCCCCAATGCTCAACCTTCTCTGAGACCTTTGGGATCCTTCTGACCTGGCCATTTAGCCCATTATGAATAAAAAAAGTATGGACATCCTTTCATAGCGTGTGCGAATTTCCAAGTATTGGTAATGTTCCTGGTCTGGAAGGAGCTAAGATGGCGCAGATTTACCACAATTAGGAGGAAACCGTCCCTTTGGTTTTATTTTCAGAGTGTATTACATCAGTAAGAAAAGTTAATAAAATATTTGTTTTTATCTCACAACACATAAGATTTCGTATTCAAAGCCTAAACAAGGTAATATTGTATTTAATAAAAAAAAACGTCCAAACCTAATGACCAGCTATATTGGAATACTATGTCTTCAATCCGTTTTAAGAAAATTTCTCAAACGTTGTCTAGTGACTATTGCAATGTTGACATTGTTCCCAATGAATTTCGCTTTCAATTTCTTCTTTGATTTCCTGTTATAAACTTTCGGCACGTTTTTGTGCCTTAAAAATCATGAATTTATCATTTTCATTTTTTAATTGTTCAATATTAATTTTAAATAATTTCACTTATTGCTGAAAATTATGAAGTTACTCTTAACATCGATATTAAAATCTAGAAAAAAACTGTTTTTTGAACCAAAGAATTCCTGATGAATATGTCAAGCTCAAGACAATTATTCCTTTAGATTTGCTATCGATGTTAAGAGTGACTTTACACTTCTCAACTGAAGGAGCATCTTGAAATTTATTTAATAATTTATTAATTACCATTTCTTTTAGGTAAAACTAAGCAAATTTTCCCTTTTTGCAGAAATTGTTGAGGCAGTCAAGAATGGTCAAAAGACGCCATTTCGACCTCTGTTGGACAAAGAGGTATGCGATGAAGAAGTCATCCAAATGATTAAAAGATGCTGGACTGAAGATCCAACGGAAAGGCCGGATTTTCAAGCCCTTAAGTCTATAATCAGGCGCCTCAATAAGTAAGCTTTCGAAAACTTGACAAAGATTAAAAAACAATAGTACCACCATCCCTATATTTACCTGTCACATTTCCTAATCTAACTTTTCTTTTCGTTATGGTTTTAAGGGACAATCAATATTCTTGCATAATTCACTTTTTCCAGTGATGCACAGTAAACGCAGGCATGTGACCTACAGAGGGTGCTATTAGAGGGAGGGAGCAGTCCCCCGTCGTAGATGAACATGGCATATAAACTGACAGGCTCCTGTCAGACCTCTGTGGCAAGCAGCTGCTTGAGGGGGTATTTATTATTTATTATTATTTAAGGGTAATAGAGGCAAAAAATTATTAAACGTGTTTATTTTTCATGCAATTTTTAAGAACTTTTTAAGGACCTGTAATACGGGGGGTGAAATGTTATACTGCGTGGGAAATTCAGTTTCTTGCCCCCCCCCCTCATTTTTTTTTCAGCGTCAGGACCTACATAACCTTCCTCTGTGTCTTCTGACTTCGCTTAACATATATTAAAAAAGAAGTAAAAGAGAAAGAACAAAAAATTTATCAGTTCGCTAAAAATAGCTTGTTTTTAAGAGTTTTTAAAATTTATTTCAAACACGAAACAAAACACTTTCCTCTAATATACTCACAATATGTCAGTAAATGTCTAATCTTGATTATTATTATTTAGAAAATAAATTTTTCGAAGCTACTCAAACTCTAGAATGATGATTTAATAAAATGTTAATGAATCTAATGAGAATTATTAAAATATTTTCAATTTCGTACAATGCCTTTAAAAAATTGTTATTATTAAAATATTAACACAGAGAGAAACATAAAAAATTTTCTTCTCTTTTCAATTTTATGCCCAAACCAAAAGTATAACATATCACCTCTGTGAAACATGGAGTTATCGTTTCCAAAGAAAATACAACATTTTGTTTTCTGCATTTAGCACCTTCTAACGGTGAAAATTCCAAATAATGGCAATTCGAAAAAATTTAAATTGCAATATGCTATTAGTGACTGTAAAACAGAAAAGTATTTTTTATTTATTCCTTAAAATTAAAAAAACTGCAATTTCCTACCGCCCCCATTATGGGTAAAGGGGTAAAGCATTGTTGCCATATAAACCTCTTGGCAGTTGCACTCTACCTGCAAAATTTCGAATTTCTACCTTTAATAGATCGTATTAAATATTCTTTTAAAAAATTGTTTGTTTGTTTTTTTCACCGCTAGAACACACTATTAAAGTTATTGGGAAATTTAAAAAAATGCGAATTGGAATATTTCATAAAGATCTATTTAACCCAAAATGAATATTTAATTTGTATATGAAAGTAAAAAATGAACGTTTGTAAGGATAAACAAACAGAAGACAAAGTGAAAGAAATAGTTCTTATTTTTTAAACGAGCTAAAAAATAGATTATGATTATCAACTGTAATTGCTTTATTAATATTATTTTAGATGTTTCCTCTATTTTTCTCTATTAACTGTATGTGCAATTTGTAAGGAGTATGTATCTAGCACTTGATCTTAGAGTGAAGCTCTCAGAGCTTGATGTGATCGACTCTGTATATGTAAAGGCAAAGGAAATAAAGAATTATTATATTATTAAATCTTTTACTGTACGATAAACTGATGGGAAATGTTTCCTCGATCTCCATAGAGACAACGAGAGCGGGAACATTCTGGATAACCTCTTGTCCCGAATGGAGCAGTACGCCAACAATCTGGAGGCTTTGGTGGAAGAACGCACTGCGGATTATTTGGAGGAAAAGCGAAAAGCGGAAGACCTTCTCTACCAACTACTACCGAGGTATCTTCTAGAACATCGTCTCTCCCCTTTAAGTGTATGCTTATATACTTAGTAGTAAGATACTCTGCCTTGTTAAGAGTGTTTAGATCACTGGTCCCAAAGGGGGCGTTTTAGTAATTTACTTTGTCAAATCGATAACTGCAGCGTTCCCACCATCTAGTTTTAAACTAGTTTTATAGAGGAAAAAAAAGCAGTTTTATTTCCATGAAAGGACAATAGAAAATAATACTTGGAAAAAGGGAACATTAGAAAATAATGTTTGGTGAAAGGTAGCGTTAGAAAATAATATTTGGTGAAATGGGGCGTTAGAAAATGATACTTGGTAAAAGGGGACGTTAGAAAATACTTGGTGAAAGGGGCGTTAGATAATAGTAGTTGGTGAAAGGGAGCGTTAGAAAATGATACTTGGTGAAAGAGACGTTACAAAATGATACTTGGGAAAGGGGAGCGTTTAGAAAATAATACTTGTTGAAATGAGGTTTTAGAAACTAATATTGTTGAAAGGGACTATTATAAAATAATACTTGGAAAAAGGGGTAATTCGAAAGTAATACTTGGGGAAAAGGTGGATTGAAAAATAGTGTTTGGTGAAAGAGAGGCATTAGAAAATAATAATCGAAAGGGAGTGTCAGAAAGTAATACTTCTTGAAAGGGAGCGTTAGGAAATAATATTTGGTGAAATGGGGTGTTAGAAAATAATACCTTTTGAAAGGAAGTGTTAGAAAATAACACTTGATGAAGGATGAAAGTGGAGCATAGGTCCCTTGATTCGTACCTGCATCTCACATGTTTCTTTAATTTCTTCATTCTGTATTCTAATCACCTACTAACCTTTTCCTTTTATCTCCCAGATCAGTGGCAAGTCAACTGATCCGAGGTGAGTCGGTGACAGCTGAGGCCTTCGATGGAGTCACCATCTATTTCAGCGACATTGTTGGCTTTACTACATTGTCGGCGGAGAGTACACCCATGGAGGTAAATAAATGAGTTAATTGATCGAAAAAACAAAACAAACGCTCTTCATTATGAAATGGAACTCAGTTTTGTGACAGTTACCATACATAGACATTCAATTTTTAATAATTAGACAAGTGTGCCAGTTTAATAATTAGTGTTTGGATTATATTCCCTAAAAATAGGAAACGTTAATGGGGATAATTATCTATTTTATTTTAAAAATCACTCCGAAGGAAGTATCCTTAATTATTGCATCAAAAGATCCATACGTGCAGCCTACTAAACAGTGTGAAATTATGGAAAAACATGAGATTTCAATTTAATAGCTTGAATCGTTAGGTACTCTTCTAAACCGGCTGCATTGCAAAAATCCATTTCTTCATGTGATGAAGAGGACTCTGTTGGACACTTAGAGCCAATTCTTAAAACTGAAAGCAATTTCTTATAATTGATTTTCCTAATTTTAATTAGAATATTTTTATATTATTAATAACTTTCAACATTAAATGATATAAAAAGTAGATTTTCATTCGACCGTATATATATATATAAAATCGATAAAATATGAAACCTAATGAGTTTTAGCGCCCACTCTCTTAGTGCCTACATAAATTCAACTCATTTGTTAAAACGTTTGGCGTGTCGGTTTCTTAAAATGATTGGTGAGTAAGTTGTTGAAACGATTGGTGAGTTCGTTGTTAAAATGACTGGAAAAACTTTTGTTAAAATGATTGGCAAACCCTTTTAAAGTGATTAAAAGACTTCGTTAAAATGATTCGCAGGCCTTTTGTCGAAAGAATTGGCCAACCCTCTGTGAAAATGATTCGCGAACCCTTTTTAAAATGTTTGGCCAACTCTTTATTAAAATAATTGGCGACCCTTTTTTAAAATAATTGGCCAACCATTTGTTAAAATGATTGATGAAAACTTTGTTAAAATGATTGATGAATACTATATTAAAATCATTGGCCAACCCTTTGTTAAAATGATTGACGAACCCTATGTTAAAGTGATTGGCGAATTCTATGTTAAAGTGGTTGGCAAACCCTTTGTTAAAATGATTAGCGATCCTTTTGTTATAATGATTGGGCGAGCCATTTGTTGAAATTATTTAAATTGGGTGCACATGATGCACACATGCTTGCTGGGAGAGGCACATTAGTATATTTGGGTTGTTTGGGTTGTTTTACCTCTGAGCGGCACTTTTTTGCACACCATGGGCTAAATGGCCAGGTCACATGGACCTCGAAGGCTCAGAGAAGGTTGGGGGAGGGGACCCACTGGAACAGCTGTTGGGAGACAGATGGTAGCCTCCCGTCAAGGCCATCCAGCGTGTTCTTTAACGTGCACAGGGTATGGCTCTCCCGTACACGGGGCCACGGCTTAACGTCCCATCCGACGGACGGCGTCCTTTCCAAGCCCATCGGTGTCCCCTACTGACCGTGGGCAGGGCGGGGAATTTTGGGAGATAAATCTCAACGCTGACCCAGCTGGGACTCGAACCTGGGAACTACAGATTACGAGCCTGGCGCGCTACCGACTGAGCCCCCCCCCCCCCCCCCCCCCCCCACATTAGCATAGCACTGTGGGTGCTTGATGACGCAAGTGGTGACCATGTCATGGGTAACCTCGTACCAGTGACGTTAATGGGAAAAAAAGTAGATGGTGAGTTACGCATTGGTAACTCAGAGCTAAGAAAAAGAAGTTGCGTTGAGCCAAACAAAAAAGTAAGACCCGGTGATATCCAAAATAAATGTAAGGCAAATAAAAAACAATGGTTAATCGAAAATAAAATTAAAGGTGAACCATCACAGTAACGAGTTCTTAATAATAGCCGTTCGGCGAGTGAATGATGGCGAGTCGTTTGGTAAATGATTGCGCGTTGATTGCCAAGCGATTGGCAACATACGTCTGTATTCAGGGACACCTAAAACCTGATCCTAATTGGAAAGAAACTTGATAAACTTTTTTGACCATGTCCTTAGTTGGTATTCGAAAGTTGAAGGAAGTTTTTATGTTTTAACTATAAAATCCAAAAATGTCAATTGTGCAAAAAAAAACATGAAATATAAAAATTTACATGGGTTTTTTTGAAAAATAAGAAACATTTTAATTCAATTTCTGGCCGAAAAGATCTCATTTGGACAAACTCGTGTTGGCACTTTTTTCCACACCATGGGCTAAATGACCAGGTCACATGGACCCCGAAGGCTCAGAGATGGTTGGGGGAGGGGACCCACTGGAACAGCTGTTGGGAGACATATGGTAGCCTCCCGTCAAGGCCATCCTGCGTGTTCTTTAACGTGCACAGGGTATGTCTCTCCCACACACGGGACCACGGCTTAACGTCCCATCCGACGGACGGCGGCCTTTCCAAGCCCATCGGTGTCCCCTACTGACCGTGGGCAGGGCGGGGAATTTTGCGGAGATAAATCTCCACGCTGCCCCAGGTGGGACTCGAACCTGGCGCGCTACCGACTGAGCCACCCCCGCCCCTAGGACAAACTCGTACTTTAGTACCCATTTATACCCAATTTAAAAAAAAGCGTAATTTCTAGAAAGTAAAAAGTTTTTATTGATATATTTCAAGGTTTTAAGAAAGTTCTAAATAGTGAGGGTTATTTTTTTTTTATTTTGTTCATATTGTGCTCACTGTCGAAAAGCATAATAATATGTCGGTCTTACTATAAAAAAAGGTAACGTTTATTCTTTTCAGGTTGTTGATCTGTTGAATGATCTTTACACATGCTTCGACTCCATAATCGAAAACTTTGATGTCTACAAGGTAAGAGCATTTAAATTCCCAATCGATAACTCCAAATGGTAAGCCATTTTTTTTTCGAACTTGAAGAGTGCAATTCAATTTGGATGTTGTTAAAAGAAACGCTTCCTATTCTACTGCAGGTTGAGACAATTGGAGATGCTTACATGGTGGTGTCTGGTCTGCCGGTACGAAATAGCAACCTCCACGCAAGAGAAATAGCCCGGATGTCTCTTGCCCTTCTTCATACCGTTAAGTCCTTCACTATCCGACATCGGCCTCAAGAACAGCTGAAACTGAGGATAGGTTTGCATACAGGTAAGAATACTCCTGAGTTTTGCTCTCCTTTTATCACATACTTACAGTCGCTCAAAAAAATATCCGAACACTATGGTTGATTACAGAATTCAGAGAAAATATCTGGCAGCGATTTTTTTGGAAATTAGTGATCTGGCAACCTTCGTGTCACGTGATTACAGAATTCAGGAAAAATATCTGGAGCGTGTACAGCAACTGTACACGCTCCAGTTACCGTTCACAGCAAACTGGAGCGTGTGCAGTTACTGCACACGCTCCAGTTGCTGTGAACGGTAACTGCACACGCTCAATATTTCCGTTAGTGAGCCCACACGATCTAGGTCTTTGCAAGCTCACACGATCCAATGTGCTGTGAACATTAACCGCAACCGCTCCAGTTTGCTGTGAACGGTAACTGCACACGCTCCATATTCATTGCATTATATATTCATACGCATTAAATATATTAAAAAGTATCCGAACATTATGGTTGATTACAAAATTCAGTAAATATATCTGGCAAAGATTTTTTTAGAAATTAGTGATCTGGCAACCTTCGTGTCACGTGACACGAAGGTTGCCAGATCACTAACTTCTAAAAAAATCGTTGCCAGATATATTTTCTGAATTCTGTAATCAACCATAGTGTTCGGATTTTTTTTTGAGCGACTGTACACTGTTTTACAATTACATCCACGTGTTGTGTTAATTGGGAAGCTCGTTTCCATTTTCTATAACTTCTAAAATTAGTTTTTCTATCGAAAAATGTTACTGAAAATAAATTAACGATCCGAAATCAAATTTAGCCACATCTCGATTTTGAATTTATTCGTTCGAGATTTAAAGGGTTATTGACAGTTTGAATATTTAACAGAAACTAAATATCTTATAGAAAATTGACGAATTTGGAATGTACTATTTATATAAAAACTTCTAAAATTAAATGTAAATGATTATGTACATTACTTAAACACTTATTCAACAGTTCGAAATAATACATATTGTTTAAATTTCAAGTTAACGTTTGATAGAAATTTTTATCGCTGCCACTAATATTGTTGAATATTTGAGTTTTAATAACTCGAGCACTGAATTATTGTTAAAAAACGAGAAAGAATTTATTATGATCTTTAATTTAGCTTGTCTAATTTTCCTTAAAACCTGGAGAGGGATGACTCAGTCGGTAGCGCGCCAGAATCGTAATCAGTAGTTCGTAAGTTCGAGTCCCAGCTGTCCCAGTTTATCAAGATGGTTTGATTTGCTTTCTTCTTTTTTGCTTCATCATCATCATCTTCCTCAAGCAGCCATGGGCTACGGAGGTCCAACCAGACGGTGCAATTTAGTTCTCCAAGCAAGTCTATCCTATCTACTGCATCTGGCCACTGCACACCAATTCTAACAAGGTCCTGTTTGACATTGCCCACCGCATCCTAAGTCTCCCTCTCTTTCTGAGGCCCTTACGCACACTGTTCACATTCGCCAATCTATAATTATCCATACGGGAAACATGGCCAAACCAGCGGAGTCTCTGCACAATATGCTGCTTAAAGGAGGTTTCAAACTCCTTTGCCTAACCTCATTATTAGTTACAAAGTTGAACCACCTAATGCCCAAGATACTGCGTAAGCATCTGGAATCAAAAGCATCTATTTCCTGTTATCTTGTTTACAAAGTGTCCAAGTTTCACTACCATAACTAACCCTAGAAAGAACCAAACTATTATAGAATCTAATTTTAGTCTTTAGGTGCATACGCCTATTTCTCCACACTCTCCATACATTTTTAAAAGTCCCGGCAGCAATCCCTATTTGTCTGTTAATCTGGTGCCGCACATCACCAGTATTTGTTACATAGCTCCCAAGACAATTAAACTGTGACACCTGCTCAACATTGCAACCATTCAGATTAACTGAATCACAGCCTGCCTGACCAATTTTCATCACTTTAGTTTTCTCTATCTTTATAACCAAACCTACTCTACTACCAGTCTCATCAACAGCTCGAATGAAAGAGTTCATCTCATCAACATCATTTGCCAAAAGGGCTAAATCATCAGCATAATCTAAATCAGAAGGTTTCGTATCTCCAGTCCATTTAAGGCCAAAATCTTTCCCTTGAAGTGAATTTCGCATAACATAATCAATAAAAAAGCTAAAGAAAAAAGGAGACAAAATGCACCCTTGTCGAACACCAGAAGTAATGCTAAACCAACTACTACAAGCCTTAACAACTCTCACACACGACTCAGTGTTATTATAGAGAGCTTTTATTATGTTAACTAACTTGTCAGGTATACCATATGATCTCACAATCAACCACAAATTATGACGATCAACAGAGTCGAAAGCCTTTTTGAAATCAACAAAGCTAGCAACCAAAGGTTTTTGAAACTCTAAACATTTCTCAAGAATCTGCCTAAGTGAAAATATCTGATCCACACATCCCCTACCACTTCTGAATCCACATTGCTCATCACGCAATTGACTGTCAACCAGATTCTTAATTCTATTAAGCACAATCATGGAAAGAACTTTACCTGGAACAGAGAGTAGGCTGATACCCCTATAGTTATCACAAGAACTGAGATCACCTTTTTTGAAAATAGGGATAACAATAGCTCTGGTAAAATCCTTAGGAACCATGCCTTTTTCATAAACGATATTCAGAATTTCAGTCATCCAAGTGGTAACCGAAACATTCCCAGCTCTAAGCATTTCGGTAGTAATTTCATCTACCCCTGGGGATTTATGTAGTTTAAGTTTAGAAACAGCCAAAATAACTTCAGATTTTGTTATAGGGCAACATTAAAGCCACCAATGCATCTATCATCATTGCAAACAATGGGAGTAGAACTAACCACATTGTTTAGAACATCACTGATATGCTCAGCCCACCTAGCCATGACAGAATCCTCCCCTTCTATAACCTTACCTTGTTTATCCTTCAATCCTTGTATGCCTGTCCGTTTTCTACCACACAAAACATTAACTATCTGGTACAGCTCTCTGCTGTTGTGCTGTCTAACTGCTTCCTCGGCTTTGTCAGCCAAACCATCAAGCCAAAGGTTCTTATCAAGCAGCTAACTGATCCTTTACAAGTTTATTAAGGTCTCTGTAATGCTTTCTATTAGGACTAGTAGGGTATTGATTAAGGGCATTCCTGCAGTTCTTTCTTTCCGAAATAAGCACAAGTGCCTTATCACTCAGATAATTCTGTCTCTCCTGCTCCTTTTTTCTTAAAAGAGTGCTGTTAGTGTCCAAAAAAGCCTGTTTAAAATGATCCCATTCTTCCTCAACTTCAGTAGTAAGCAAACCATGACTGTTATAATGAATACGAAACCTATCACGGTAAGCTATGGCTATAACTGGATCTTTCAGAGCTTCAGTATTAAAAGTAAATTCTTTAACCCTAGCACACTTTTTAAATTTAAGTTGCAACACACTTTTAACAAGGTGGTGGTCAGATCCAATTTCAGCTCCCCTTTATGCCCTGGTATTCCTAACAGAACTAGCCCATTTGCTGTTAATTAATATATAATCAATCATATTCTTATGCAGCCCATCAGGTGAAACCCATGTGTACTTATGTATGTTGCAGTGTTTGTAATAAGTGTTAGTTGAGAAACCATTGCGTTTACTTATGTGTAGGAGACGTTGCCCATTGCCATTGCAGCTACCAATACCAAAAGGGCCTATTACTCCTCCCCAAAGGATAGAGTCAGTACCAACTTTGGCATTGAAGTCACCAAGAACAAGGGTAATATCTCCTTTCTTGACAGAATTCAAAATATCCTGAAGTTGTCCATAAAACTTATCCTTCTCATCCTCATCGGCATCCTCAGTGGGGGCATAACAGCAGATAACATTCAAGTCTTTAACGCTTGTCTGAAATTTTGCTGTAAGAAACCTTTAATTAATGCACTCATATCCTAGAAGAGCATCACTAGCGTGTCTGCTAAGAAGCAGACCCACGCCTTGGTGATGCTTATTGTCGTTCCTCCCTGAAAATAGAAATTTAAGATTATTTTTAAGAATCTGACCTTTATCTGTCCATCTGGTCTCTTGCAAGCCGAGAATATCTAAATTATAATGGTGGAATTCTTGTGTGAGGACATCAAGAGAAACAGCTCTGTGCAGAGTCCTCACATTCCAACCACCTATGGAGAGAAAATGGTTAGTGGAATGTATAAAGAAACTATGTTTATTGAGAGAGGGAATGCCGACAATATCAAACAGCCCCCTAATTGCAGGCATGGGACAATGACCCGTTCCTCCACCACTAAAGGCTGAAGCCATCTACACTGGAAGACTTCCTCCAATGCAGAATTTGACGATGCCAATAGAAGCAAAGAGTTCAGGTGCCTGCGATGACTTCTGCTCAGGATTATCCACCAGCTGATAAACATATCCTGTGAATCTATTTACTTGGGGCTGTCAACCCACAAACAAACAGAAAACACAGCGGAAGGTTTTCCCTCCACAGAAGCCCACCAGTGCAGCTAAATCAGGATCCATAATCAAGCTCAGAGCCATATATCTGTCCAGTCCAGTAGGTTTATATGGTCAGCACCAGGACCCTGTGTGGTTGACCACTCCTCAGCAGGGTAGAAAAAAAAAGAAAAGTAGCCATAGTTGTCCAGATCAGTAGGCCACACTAATCTGGCAGCCCTCCCCTTCCGTTCACTTCCACAAGAGAGTATCTCTTTTGAAAGGTACTAACGGTCTGCACCACGAGAAGGCGGGGTCGGACATTAGGTGCTAGGCCTGGCCGGTTCAATCGTTAATTTGTCAAGCGTCGTTTAGAATTAGTATAGTCTTGTAGAAATTAAACTTATTAATGCTATAAACACTTTCTGATGAATTTAACTTAATCTCTCTTTATTTGTTTCTTTTACTGACTTACTTTTTTCTCTATGTAATGAGCTAAACTACCAGGTCACAAAGACCCAAATCGTGCAGTAGAAGTGGCCAAAATAAGGGCAAGTAGGGAAGTAGAAGTGGCCAAAATAAGCCCCCCCCCTCCCCGCCATTGGAAAAGCTAATCGAAAAAGTAATTATGTTGAAGAAAAATGCCAGGTGTACTAAAAATTAATGCCGTTTTTTATTTAACGAAATCTATTCTTGATTTTTTTATTTTTACGCTTTCTTTGGTTTTCGGAAGCTTATTTTTTATTTATTAATATGAAAGAAAAACGTTTTTACCTACATTTTCAATAATAAGCTTCCCCTTTTTTTAGATTTTTCTTTTTAGTTTTGTATTCTGTTATCCTTATTTTATTTTATGATATATCCAGGATTGCTGTAGTCGCAACTCATTTCCTTCTGACGCAGGTAAGATTAAGTAAAAAAAATCTGCTTGTATTTCAATCATATTATTTAGTTTGAAAGTTCCTTAATCTCCTTGAATACTCAAAATGCACTGCAAATCTAACTTCTTACTGCATCAATTGGTTTCCCATTTGACATGAATCCAAACGTTAGCTTAATGAAGTGAAATCTTCGCGATCAAAATGCTAAGAGGATTAATTCCTCGTCTTTGCGTAACGTAAACTTTCGGACTTTCCAGGAATTACTTGAAATCCCCAGCTCTTATTCAAGTAATGTAATTAGGTAGCTGATTAATTCGTCAGACATGGAGCTGCACATTTCATAACTCCACTTTAGAAAATTTCATCACGTTAATCATTTGGCCGGTGCTAAATATAGTCGCCTGCATGCGTTCAAATGTGCTGGTATAAATATTGCATTTGTTGCAATGTAGTGAAACAAAATAAAATATAGTGTTCAACATAGTGAAATATCTTCATAACATATGCAGGTAGATCATGAATTCTTATACTTTTTAATAAAAATGTTTAGTACACACGGATGAGGATTTAGAAAAAAGGAAAACTGATCTTTACCTTGTGTGTTAGAGTTGTTTTTAATGATTTGATTATAATACTTTTTAGCTCGTTTTCTTCGAAAACGAGCTAATAGTTTCGCTTTGTCGTCTATCTGTCCGTCTGTAGACATCAAATTTTTTGTTTACGCAGATAAATTAAAAATTATTTTTGTGTTGGATAGCTATTGAAGTAGCCGTCCCGTGGCCGAGTGGTTAGCACGCTTGGCTACTGATCTAAGGGACCTGGGTTCGAGCCCCGGATTAGGCATGGATGTGTGTGTTGTTTTTCTGCTGAGGTCCTGCCATCCTCTCAGATCTCCTACTATGACATATAAACTGACAGGCTCCTGTCAGACCTCTGTTGGCAAGCAGCTGCTTGAGGGGGTATTTATTTATTATTTTATTTATAGCTATTGATGAAATATTACGATATGCACTTTCCGAATCTCTCTAAAGCTATAATTACGCCCTCTAGCGGTGCAAAAATTTGGAAATGCCAAAATTTTAAACGAATATTGCAAATGATGTATTTATAGCTAGAATTTTGAAATTTTGGTGGTGGAATGTGGTCGCGAAGTTTCCATTGCCAATAATGAGTTCACCCTTTAGAACCGGAGGGGTGGGAAAACACACCTTTTAGCAGATAATTGTTTTTACAGAGAAATGAAAAATTCTTTTTGGGTTAGATAGGAATTGATAAAATATTATGATTCACCCTTTTTAAACATTCCGGAAACTATAATTGCGCCCTCTAACGGTGGAAAAATTTTCAAATTCCAAAATTTCAAACAAATATTGCAAACGACGTATTTAAGCTAGAAATTTTAAATTTTGGATGGTGGAATGTGAACGCCATGATGTTTCCATTGGCAACAATGAATTGACCTCTTAGACCCAGGGTGGGTGGGAAAGCACAACTTTTGGTTTTAGCAGATAATTGTTTGTATTTAGAGATAAATGAACAAATCTTTTTAGGGTTGTGTAGGAATTGATAAAATATTATGATTCTCACTTTCAAAATCTTTCCAACACTATAATTGCACCCTCTAACGGTGAAAAAGTTGAAAAATCCAAAATTTTTAACGAATATTGCAACGATGTATTAATAATAGATACATACATTCAAAATCCTCATGCAGCCATGCGCTACGGAGGTCCAACCAGACTGTGTAATTTTCCTCTCCAGACATGTCTCTTTTGAGCTACAGCTGCTGCATTTGGCCACTCTAGGCCAATTCTAGCAAGGTCCTGTTTGACATTGTCTGTCCATCGCAACTAGGACTTCCCCTTTTTCTGATACCCTTAAGCACACTCTCCATAATCCTCTTTGCCAACATGGCCAATCCAACGCAGTCTCTCTCTGCACAATATTCTGCTCAAAAGAGGTTGATGACTCCTTCTTCTAACCTCATCAGTATTAATGATAGAAATATGAAACTTTGGTGGTGGAATGTGAACGTCATAAAGTTTCCATTGGAAACAATGAAAATGATAATTAGAAAACTTTTTTAGTTTGATTAGTGCTAATGAAATATAATTCGCATTTTTCAAGTACTTAGTAGTTTAATCATATATATTATAACAGATCACTGAAGTGAAGAAACAACAAAGCTCATATTAATTTTTACAAATAATATGTATTGAATAGAAATTTGAAAAATGAGTGGTAGTTTTTAAGAGATATTCCAGATACAATAATATATCCACTTTTTTTTAGAGAAGTATGGGAAATGCAACTTTTTAGATTTAAGAATTAAAAGACGAATACTTTTATGCTGTATAATTACTAATAAAATACCAATTGCATTTTTCCCATCATCCGCTTGCTCAAATTAAAGCTTTTAAGGAATGGAACAGTAGAAAAAGAAAAAATTTCTTTCTCTTTGAAAACGAAATTCTCAAATGCGCCAGAGACGATATGCGTTCTTCTAGTTACGTTATTAATATCGCCGTAAACACGGTATTTACAAGAAAAGATATGGAATCAACTGCAACTAGAACAGGGATTAAAAAAACTTTTCTCATTGTCAGGCCGGATGAATGCATTTCAGAGACAGATCTTTAATTATTAGAGTTCTTTATTTTCGATTATTATTTATTTATTCAATTATTTACGGGGCGGGGGTGGCTCAGTCGGTAGCGCGCCAGGCTCGTAATCTGTAGTTCCCAGGTTCGAGTCCCAGCTGGGTCAGCGTTGCGATTTATCTCCGCAAAAATTCCCCGCCCTGCCCACGGTCAGTAGGGGACACCGATGGGCTTGGAAAGGCCGCCGTCCGTCGGATGGGACGTTAAGCCGTGGCCCCGTGTACGGGAGAACACGCTGGATGGCCTTGACGGGAGGCTACCATCTGTCTTCCAACAGCTGTTCCAGTGGGTCCCCTGTCCCATCCTTCTCTGAGCCTTCGGGGTCCATGCGACCTGGCCATTTAGCCGATGGTGTGCAAAAAAGTGTCGCTCAGAGGTAAAACAACCCAACCCAAATCAATTATTTACAATCCATTCACAATTTAATCTCAGTAGACTATGTATTATCTTAAAATCAAGATAACTAGAAATTTTGATTATATATATATAAAGAATTAAATTTTTCCGATTACATATTCGTTATGAAAAGGAACACGAGAATTTAAAGTACAAGGAATTAGAAATAAATATCTAATATAATTGAGATAAACATAAAATCATTTTTAATATGACTTTTCCGATTGAAAGTTTTTTACACGATTATCAGTGTTTGGTGAAATCTTGGTAGTTAGTCAAAGCAAAATGGCGTCAGAAAATTGCTGCTCATGATTGGCTCTTTCGTTGTGTCGAGGAAGAGCATTTGCTGGGAAATGGCGCATGAGTACGATCGTTTGTCTCTCGAATCAGAATTCCAGTCGAAATGAAATACTTTAAATATTAAACAAATATTATTGATAATGCTGAATAATAATAATAATAAATGATATTAAGTAAAATATGCTGAGTTCATAAATATTTCGAAGTAAGGTTTAGACGCTATTTACTGGACACATTTGGTTCCAGGATGTAATTCGTCGTTCACTGGACTATGAGGAATAGCATATCTCCTATGACAAATAGAGGTTGCTTGTTTTCAAAGAGGATTAAGTTTTTTATTTCAGCCTCTAGCACCTCCTAATGGTAGAAAATCAAACTACTGGATGATTGCAAAAATTCAAATAGGTAATAGTTTATAGTACCTGTAAAATGCAAAAAGAATTTTATTTTATTTAGCTCTTCAAAATAAAAATTTTGAATGTATTGAAATGAAAATTTACAGACAGACGACAAAGTAAACATATTTGTAATGCTTTTTGCTTGTTTTTTTTTGTGTGAACAAATTAAAATCAGTTGCAGGACTGATTATGACAAATATGCTTGAACCTTTTTTCAGAATTAATGGAAGACGCTAATTCCATGGTCCGACGTGAACCATATGTCGGAACATGAAAAATGGAAAAAGTTAATCATCTTATGATCAAAAACTGCGTCATGATTTCATTTTATAAGGATTATACTTATCTCTCCGTAGCATGAGAGAAATGTCATATTTTACGTGTTAAATTAGTTATTTCAATTAAACTTCAGCAGAGAATAGAAACTGATAAGTTTATTTATGTATTTACAGGTCCATGTGCTGCAGGAGTTGTAGGACTGAAGATGCCAAGATATTGTCTCTTTGGAGATACTGTCAACACAGCCTCTCGGATGGAGTCTACTGGGTTACGTAGGTTGTTTTTTTTATAGACTGTCAGTTTTAAATGCAAGGAATATTTTGGAGTCTACTGGGTTACGTAGGTTGTTTTTAGAGACTATCTGTTTCGAATGAATGAAATATTTTGGCCATTAGATGATTGGTTTGCTGATTAACCATAAAGCTAAATGAAGCAGTCTTTAATCGGCTTTAAATAGAGTCTTGAATCAATGTCAGGGTGGTCGAGTGTCTAGGAATGAATGTTCTCTTTCTGATTTTGCTGAAATTTCGCTTTCCTTAAAGATCTTCTCTATTTAGCTCCGTCATCAGACTTCTGTGGCAAGCAGCTACTTGAAGGTAAATTCATTCATACAGTCGACCCCCGGTCACACGACACGTTAGGTTCTAGACCACCGTCGTATAGCGAATCATTGCCTTGTTTTCCCTTGTAGATGCGTATAATGGTTTAATAACATTTTTAAACAATCATATATGTGCGTAACTGACTTAAATAAAGCATTTACAATTAAAATAAATACTCTCACTCGTCACTAAAATTTATAATTTTAATCTTCGTATCAAATGCAATAGGTTTACAACTCTTTGCTGGAAGCAACAGAACCGTTACTTTGATTTTTATCTGCCATTATTAACAGTAAAATAAAATAATAGTTATAAGCAGTTTATAAATTCACAGAGAAACACCAAAGCACAGTGGGATGCAGAGAGCAAAGACGACGTAAACTGAGTCCACGAAAACTGCGCATCGGTTGATTCCAAAACTGAGTAAACGGTAACATTGTCCAATAAGAAGAGTCACGTGCAAAGTCATCGCGTGCAATACTATGCAAAACAGACCACCTGCTTTGGGCATGTGCTGGTTCAAGGTGTTGTAAGATCATGGTGAAATTAGCCTCCAATGAGAAGCTCCCTACACCAGACACGTGTTGGTAGCATGGCAAAGTGTTGCTCAATGAAATATAGCTCGAGGCGCTGCTGTCGGTCACTAACCGGCGCCATTTTAAATTAATGGACATTATTCAGTACTTATTTGCACTAATTCAGATGAGCTGAGATTAATTTCTGATACATTTCTTTTTGGCCAGGAAAAGTACTCATCGTTAATGTAGACGTACACTGTCAAATTTGAAGACGAAATTTGAAAGAAGGATATTGAATGGAAGGAACTGAATATCAATTGGAAAATATGCATTTATACCAACACGTAATGCTTTATTTTGAAAAATCAGTATTTATATGATATTTTATGAAACAGTGTACTTACGAATCAGCTGTTATTTAGCTTATATATATATAGTCTACAAAGTTAAACTTGTTGCTAGAAATGAGATAAAACTCGTTTTTTACTAATCTGAAAAATTCAGTCAACAAAAGTCTGATCTCGCTGCCGAATCAAAACAGGCTCCAATTCAATAAGATGTCGCGAGACAGTCTGCATTATGATGGCAAGAATATAAATATGACTTGTAACAGATGACGATTTTATTAATATAAGAATTTATTTTTATCTATTTATTCTTAGAAATATGTGATATCAACTGGTAATCATTTAGTTGAATATTATTTTGGGATGGCAGTTTCATAGTCTCCTTTGACGCTATGCCACTTTTACTTCTTAATATGCATTATGTCTGTAAATAAATAAAAAACCCAAACCGTACCGTGTACAACCGTCTATAATCGTGTAAAAGGAAACTGGATGCATTTTCTTGGCCGTGTAAAAACGAAGCTGTGTAAATCAAGACCGTGCAAATCGATGGATAGGTGTAATTATGAATTAAGATGTAATTAATTTGCATATTAAAAATTAAAACTAATTTCTTTAATTTTCCTTATTTTAACTACAATAATATTTTTTGATGAATCCTACTTTTATTCAAGAATGATAGACCTCATTTTTAATCAATATTAGTTTCTAAACATGGTGAACTCCCATTTTTAGTTTCTAAACATGGTGAACTCCCATTTTTAGTTTCTAAACATGGTAGACCACCATTTTTGTTTAATAAACATAGTTTGCCCCATTTTTAATCAACAAAGTCACGGTCTCTTGTTTTTAGTTGTTAAAAATGAAAGAATTTCATTTTTAGTCACTGAGCATGGTGAACTCTAATTTTCAGTGAGTAAAACAAAACCAGACCCCACTTTTAATTGGTAAATAAAGTGCAAGTTAGCGTACAGGTACTATAGAAATTCTTGAACCCCATAGTAAATACTTGCAGACCCCCAACAGGCTGGAAACGTCTGTTTAATAACTGGTGAAAGATAAATGGAAATAATGGTGAAAGATAAATGAATGATAAAATGTTGGAAACATATTTTTTTCCTTATCTGATGAACAGCAAAAATACATTCTAAAGCCGTTTTCGTGCTACATTATCTTCAAAGTATTGAATCCGAAACTGTTGAAGAAACTGTTAATGTTCAAAAAAATTTAATAAATCATTATGTATTAAAGTTCTTTCAGTTTTTCGTAATAAAAATGATGACATACTATTAGTTCTAAGAATATTGATACTTAATTTAATAATCGAAACACTGTTTTTTTTATGTTTTGAATTAATTATGAAAACTATTAGAAGTTTCCGAAAATGATAATCCTAATACTTCATGACTACATATTCAACTCAAAAAATGATTTTGCATTTATCTTCTAAAGCAAAAAAGTTGAATGTCTACAAACAGACGGACTGACAGATGACAAAGAAAATACATTAAATAATTTTTTGAAACGTGATAAAATTACAGATAATGTGATCTACTACATATAGTGATCTATATGTGTATACTATATGTTGCTATATAGGTTAATGGAATATATGAATAATAATTGTATATCTATATTAAGTTACCAAGATATATTGTAATTTAAAAATGAAACACAAATGAATTAATTACACGTCTGATAATTTAATCTTACAGCTCTGAAGATTCATTTAAGCACAAGGACCAAAGAAGTGCTGGATAGTTTTCACACTTTTCGTGTAGAATTGAGAGGCGATATAGAAATTAAGGTAAGTACATTTGAAATGTTCCTCTTACTCCTCAGTACACATGCCAATCAACTGAAAAAAACACGGTTTTTCTTTAATTTCGCAACACAATTTTAAAGCAGTATTCTTTCAAGAAACTGTTTATGTTTGAATGTTTTCTCCGAATTTCGCTGTTGCTTAACAACGAAACTTCGGTTCTTTCTTAAGAACTTCTTAATCTGCCTCAACAGACTGTTTAAATCCTAACAAATCTTGGAGTCGAGTCTCTATAGATTTCATTCACTTCCTCTGCAAATTATATTCGGCCTCATCGGGTTTCCCCATACTTACAGTTGTTTCAACTGTACAGTCGCTCAAAAAAGTATCCGAACACTACGGTTGATTACAGAATTCAGAAAAAATATCTGGCAACGATTTTTTTAGAAATTAGTGATCTAGCAACCTTCGTGTCACGTGACACGAAGGTTGCCAGATCACTAATTTCTAAAAAAATCGTTGCCAGATATTTTTTCTGAATTCTGTAATCAACCGTAGTGTTCGGATACTTTTTTGAGCGACTGTACATCTAAAGAGGAATATCTATCTTATTTCAGAAACAAATATTTATTTCACTAAAAATACATATCAGTATAATATATTAGTATGAAATATTAATTTATACTTGGTAGTGATGAAAGAAATATTGATTTTTGATTTTCCATGATAGTACAATTTTTAAATATTGTAAGTTCAGGAGTCTGTAGTCTTATTTAAATCGTTAATTAATTTGTGTTTTTTTTAACTAGAAGATTAGTTTATTAAGCAAAATTATCTTTCTTATAAATATAGTTTAATTAATAGTGCTCTCTATATATGTAACTCTTTTCAGAGGTATAGCAGCATGATGATTGTATTTTTTTTAATTTATTTTCTGAATGTTTGCTTGATTCCTACTGTAGAATTATTTACAAGAGCCATCTAAATTACATCTACCAAATATGCTTGAAATTACGGTCATGCTACAACTATAAGGAGGAAGATAGTTAATACAGATACAGTTTTAGTAAATAGCATTAGTTAGGAAGTGTTTTAATTCTTAAAATGCGGATAGCGTCAAGCAACAGCCACTTTTTTTCTTTTCATAAAATTATGGCAAAATGCTCTTTGATGAAAGTATGGCAGAATCTTTTTTCCTAGAAGCATGGTGGAATATTTTTCATTAAGGTAGAATAGACTTTTTCTGATATAAGATATTTTTGATAAAAGCATGATAAAATGTTTTTATAAAATTTGAATCTTTTAATAAAAAAAAGCAGAATTATGTTGAGAAAAGTATGATATAGTCCTTTTTAACAACAAAGTATGACGAAATTTCTTATTTAAATATGAAATTTTTTTCATAAAATATGACGGGTTTTGTTTACCTTTGAGAGGCATTTTTTTGCACAAAATGGGCTAAATGGCCAGTCACAAGGACCCCGAAGGCTCAGAGAAGGTTGAGGGGAGAGGATCCACTGGAACAGCTCTTGGGAGACAGATATCCTCAAGGTCATCCAACGTGTTCTTTAACATGCACAGAGTATGGCTCTCCCACATACGGCGCCACGGCTTAACGACTCATTCGACGGACGGCGGTTTTTCCAAGCCCATCGGTGTCCCCTACTGACCGTGGGCAGGGGAGGGGGTTGCGGAGATAAATCTCAACGCTGACTCAGTTGGGACTCGAACCTGGGAACTGCAGATTACGAGCCTGGCGCACTACCGACTGAGCCACTCCTCCCCAAAAATATGACGGAATCCTTTTGTTAAAATATGACAGAATCTTTGATAAAGGTATCGCAGAATTATCAACGCGGGTAAAATTATGATATAATCATTTCGATAATTATGTTCAAAATCTTTAAATCAAAATGTAGCATAATATTTTGATTAAAATATGTTTTACGCAAAAGTATGGCAGTCTTTTTCATAAATGTTTGACCGAATTTTTTGTAAAAATTTTAACAGAATCTTTTTATCAAAATTATGACTGAATAGGGACCGGATATAAGGGGAGAAGGGGCAGGGAGGCCATGGCCTCCCTTTTCAGAACGCTAATAATGGTAAGGGGGCAAAAAATTGCTAAACTTTTTTCTGTTTCATGGATTCTTCAAGACATTTTTAAGACCTGCAAAATAGATGGAAAAATATTATACTGCAGTGGAAATCAAGTCCCTTGACATCCCTTTGCAATCTTTCGGTTATCTTTTGCTCTCCTTTTGCAAATTTTTGGCTCGATTGCATTTTTTACCTCCTCCCCTCCTCGATTTTTTTTTGTAGATCCGGGCCTGTTCCAGATCTTTTAAACAAAATCATTTTTAATATTTTCGATAAAAGTATGAAAGAATCTTTTTTTTTGGTTAAAATTTTGTCAGAATATTTTGATGAAAACATGGAGAATCTTTTGGATATTTCTATAGTAGTTTCATATATAGATTTCAGAAAATCGTTTTCGACAGAAGTAAGGCAAAATTTATTTTGATAGAATCAAAAAGGAATCTCTTTTGACAGAAATATTTCAGAATCTAGAATCTCGTTTGATAAAACGATTTCGGAATCTAGAATCTATTTGAAAGGAAATATGAAAAAATGTTTTGATAACAGTTTGTCAGAATGTAGAAACTATTTTGATAAAAGCAAACCAGAATCGAGATTTATTCTATTAGAAATAAGAAAGAATTTGTTTTGATAAATAAAATATCGCAGAGTCTATTTTAATGGGTGTAAGGAAGAATCTTGAAATAATGAGTTGAAAAAAAATTGGTTGTCCTGACTGGGACACTCACAACAACCAATTTTTTTCAGCTAATTTTTTCAAGCGTTTCTTGTCTGCGGGACGTTTTCCTCTGATCGTTTATTGTTGAATTATTAAGAAAGAATCTGTTTCGATAAAAGAGTGTCAGAACCTAGAATCTAGTTTAAAAGAAGTATGAAATAATGTTTTAATAAAGGTATGGAAGACTCTAAAATCTGTTTTAAGAAAAGAATCTGTTTTTATAAGAGTGTGGTAGAATTTACAATATATCTAAGAGAAGTATGGAACAATGTTTTAATCATTGATATTCAGTTATGATAGACTCTAGAATTTCTTTTAACCCTCTGTCTGTCACGTTTGGTCTCACAGAACCAAACGATTTTGTATCTTAAATTCCTTTTAAACGCCCCCTAGGCGAGGACCCATTCCTTCTCAGTATCTTTCAGACCACCCGTTTACTATACCTTGGCGCAATTTCACTTAAATCCGCCCATTAGTTGCATAGATATATTTCAATATCTCCCATTTATACTTATTATTACAAAAATAACTGAATATTTTGAAGAAGCAAGGATGAAAAATATTCAGATCTCATGAATCAAATGTAATAGACTTATATAAGAGCTCAGTCGGTAGCGCGCCATTCTCATAATCAGCAGTTCCCAGGTTCGAGTCCCAGTTGGTCCAGCGTTGAGATTTATCTCAGCAAAACACCCTGCCCACGGTCAGTAGGGGACACCGATGGGCTTGGAAAGGCCGCCGTCCGACGAATGGGACGTTAAGCTGTGGTGCCTTGTGCGGAAGAGTCATACCCTATGCAAATTAAAGAACACGCTGAGTGCTCTTGATATATCTCCCAACAGCTCTCCATTGGGCTCCCTCACCCCGTACTTTCTCCGAGCCCTCGGGATCCTTGTGACCTGGTTATTTAGCCCATTGTGTGCAAAAAAAGGACCGCTCAGAGATAAAACAGCCCAACGAAGAGTTAATAGAAGTAAAAATAAATCTGTTTTTATCAGACTATGATAAAAATTCAGTTTTCTGTCATACTCTTGTAAAACAAGTAAGAGACAATGTTTTAATAAAATACGACTCTAGAATCTCTTTTCATGGCAGCAAAAAAGAATCCGTTTTTATAAAAAGCATGGCAGAATATTTAATCTATTTTTATTAAAAGCATAGCAGAATCTTGATTCTATTTTAATAAAGGCAAGAAACTGCGTCATTCACTTTTTTTGTTGTTGTTGTTTGTTTTGCAGGGCAAAGGCAAGATGACAACTTATTGGCTCGTTGGAGAAGAAGGTCAAACAGAGAAAATAGAAAAAACGCAATCAACTACTCGGAAAATAGAACAGCCGGCAACGAAAGATGTCAAAGAAACAAAGCTGTAAAACACTCCGCACATACACACTCCTCACACAAACCCGAACAGGCAGCGAGAGCAGTCATCCTCCTGCAACCCATTCTCTAAGAGGTTTTTTTTATTATCTCTATCGTATTGTGGAAGAGCCTCACAGATCTGTAGGCGCACAATAACGCCATGAGCATCAGGGAAAACAACGGGTCTGATGATCGAACCTCGAATCTCATATAACCTGATGAATGTCCCTTGGAGAGTAGGAAGTGTAAGATCTGGATCAATTGCTCTGGGAAAACAGCAACAAAGCAGGATACGAGATATTGGTGTTTTGTAGAACCTAAAACAAATGTCAACAACGTCGAAAGCTTTAATTGTCAAATCACCGAATCGTTCATTTTGCAGAAGAATTAGTTATAAATTTAATGCCCATCCCCCACCCACCCCATCCCCGCAAAAAAATTTACTGGACCAAAACAATTTGTGTTGTTTATTATCTTTGCCTTGTTGCGAATTACTTTCGAAAAAGACATCAAAATGTGTGATGTAGTTTGTTACTTGTGACGATTTTTCATTCCAACATGAACATGCAATATATATGTATATATATGTAAACACAGATAACTTAAAATAAGGGTACGGCCAGATAGAAAGCTTTCTGAGAGATTCAACGTTATGAACATTTCACGTTTTTCGCCAGTTTAATACATTACAAACAAAGGAGGTGGCCACACAACAAACTGGAGTGTGTACAGCAACTGCACACAGTCCAAATTGATGTGAGGCCATCTCAGTTGTTGCTAGTGGTTTCAAGACAGCTGAAATTTCAAACTGTTCACAACGCTAAGCTGCTCGAATTGCTTTCTGGTTTGGCTCTACCATAACTGATGCTGGTTCATGTAAAAAAACCATTCCAGGAAAAAAATAATATGTTATAAATAGACAAATCACCCTGTTGTCGTGTCGACCAAACCAAGTGATTTAAGTGTGATAATAATTATAAAGATGAAATAAATATTGCAACTTATTATTTCAATAAAACTGATGTATTCTTTACTTTTTAACTATAATTAGTAAAAACACTTTCCACTGATATAAATATTCCTCTTTTATGTATACTATCTGTGTTCACTGACTTCTTCTTAGTGGAGTCTCATCCAACCCAAACTTAGTGAAGAGATCACTAAGAAAAAAAAACTATTCTTAAAAAGCTACATAAAAAATTTCCTAATTAAAAACCAAAACATATTTTCTAATGAGCAACGAATTCGACAAAAAATATATTTGTAAGGAATCAAGCAAATATAATGATTTTAAAACAAAAATATGCATTTTTAATGAGTACTGTGAATACAAAAAAATCATTTAGTTGTGCTTAAAACTGTTTGGTCAAAAAATGGAAGAATGAGACAAATTCAATAATGGATTATTTGTTTTGTTAGCCGCGGGTTGTTCAGGCTTGCTTCATTACGATACTTCTCAAATTGTCTGATGACGCGGACGGGCAGGAAAATTTGCTTCTGAGCACCTGGAACTTCTGGCCACGTGTTGCCTGCAGAAGCAAGATGTTTATGCGCATGGTACTTTGCTTACCACTCACGACACGACGTCATCTGGAGTGTTGGAACGTACGAATTGTGTCTCTAAACATAATTATTTCCCTATAGCTGCCTGCGAAAATGCGACGATGGCTCCCAGACCACCACTTTGAGAAGCACTGCTTTGGAATACGAAATGGAACAAAATATAATTGAAAACTAAACACTTTAAAAACTGTAGCTCCTTCTGGTCAAATATATACAACACTTTTTTTTTTCACTACACATAAATATACACTCCTCATGAATAAACATTGATCTAACCAGAAATTTATTTATGCACCCTACGGGAACTGTATAACTGTAAAATGAAAAACAAAATATGTAATTAATTTCAAACTTTTTTAAAGTTCTGCCTAAAAGGTAAAGTTTTTCCTTTGTTCATCAAATAAACGCTTTTTCTTCGTTAGTTACATATACAGCATGGAAATTGTAAAACCTGAAATGATAAAAAAGAGAATAATATAGATCAGTGGTTCTCAACCTTTTATGCCTCACGTACCTCTGGAAATGTGTGTGTAGCTGACATACCCCTTGAATAGATGGATACAACTATAGTTATAGTATAACAATGGGAATAAAATTATATATATATATACAACATATATCTAGCGATTTTTGAGTTCTCACGGCGTACCCCAAACAGTTTTACCGCGTACCCCACGTTGAGAACCCCTAAAATCGAGTAAAGATTACCATTAGCCGGGTGGGATCCGAACCCATAACCTCCTGATAACATGTCAGGCCTTATGTGTCTCACCAGCAGCGATACAGCACAGAGGCCTCAGCTAACCATCCAGTACAACGTTGGAATAACAAGCATTATGACGGCCATTAGCTGATATGGGCTATAACAGTTGATGGCTATCATGGGTACCCATGCTCACTGTGAGAACAAGTAACCGTGCCTTACATGAGCATATCATGACCATGTCAATGCTGACCACTGACGTGGAAATCTGCCGCCTGGTCAGATGAATCCAGTTTCGAACTCCATCGTGGTGAAAGGTGTAGGAAATGCATATGGGTAAAATAACATAAGGTCTTAGCACCCGGATTCACCATCAGTGTTCGGCAGGCTAGAGATGGTGAGATTATAGTTTGGGACTGTTTTTGTAGCAAGTCTAGGGTCCACTGATCACATCGAATCAACGACTCGACAGAACCTCTTCTGTCGAGCCGTTCTTCCGGTTGAAACACGCTGGGTGTCATCCCGTGAAGGCCATCCAGCGTGTTCTTTAACGTGCACAGAGTCTCTCTCCAGCACACGGGGATGCAGCTTAGCGTCCCATCCGACGGACGGCGGCTTTTACAAGCCCATCGGTGTCTCATACTCCCCAAGAACAGGGCGGGGAGTTTTGCGGAGATAAATCTCAACACTGACGCAGTTGGGACTCGAATCTGGAAACTGCAGATTACGAGTCTGATTAAGAAACCAAAATTTCAAAAGTACTAAAGTAACACTATTATGCAGTGCCATTGATGTTTGTAAATTTTCGCTACGCAACGGCTAGAAATCGCTGATTCCAAATTGATTTCGTTAATCTAATGTTTGGAGCATGCTATTTTTGTCTTCTCGACCCAAATAAATATCTTTCGCCATAAAAATGAAAAATATCGAAACATTAAAAAAAGGGAACACTAGAATACAATATTTAAGAACAGTTCTTTACTGATTGTAAATCTATTGCACATTGTTAAACGGGAAACAAATATTGGAAAATGTATATTATTTAGCAATATTATATGAATCAAAAAGGGTTTTAAGTTATAGGTTCCCATAGGGGCACGTGGGAGGTTAAAGGGTAAAGCATCTAATCTGGGAATCGAGTGGTAATGTAATCGGAAGCGCGCCAGGCTCGTAATCTGTAGTTCCTTGGTTCGAGTTCCAGTTTCGCCAGAGTTGAGATTTATCTCTGCTAAGACCCGTTCTGACCTTGGTCAGAAAAACAACACCGACGAGGGTAGCTCAGTCGGTAGTGCACCAGGCTCGTAATCTGTAGTTCCCAGGTTCGAGTCCCTGCTGGGTCAGCGTTGAGATTTATCTCCGCAAATCTCCCCACGGTCAGTAGGGGACACCGATGGGCTTGAAAAGGCCGCCGTCCGTCGGATGGGACGTTATAAGCCGTGGCCCCCTGTGTGAGGAGCCGTAACCTGTGCACGTTAAAGAACACGCTGGATGCCTTTACGGGAGGCTACCATCTGCCTCCCAACAGCTGTTCCAGTGGGTAGCCTCCCCCAACCTACTCTGGACCTTCGGGGTCCATGTGACCTGGCCATTTAGCCCATGGTGTGCAAAAAAATGCCGCTTAGAGGTAAAACAACCCAACACCGACGGGCTTGGAAACGCCGCCGTCCGTTGGATAGGCATTAAGCCATAGCTCGGTGTGCAGAGGATAGACGTACACTGTGCATGCTAAAGAACACCCTTGATGACCTTAACGGGAGACGTACATCTCTCCCCCAATAGCCGTCCAATAGGTCCCCTTGCTCTCTCTTAGCCCGTGGCCGCCCACACGAGATCACGGCTTAACATCCCATCCGACGGACGATGGCGTTTTCAAGCCCAGAACTGTCCCCTACTGACCGTGAAAAGGCAAGGCGGGGAGTTTTGCGGAGATAAATCTCAACGCTGATTCAGCTGGGACTCGAATTGGGAACTACTGATTACGAACCTGGCGGTTACTGACTTAGCACCCCCCCCCCCCTCATTGGGTTGGGTTGTTTTACCTCTGAGCGGCACTTTTTTGCACACCATGGGCTAAATGGCCAGGTCACATGGACCCCGAAGGCTCAGAGAAGGTTGGGTGAGGGAACCCACTGGAACAGCTGTTGGGAGAAAGATGGTAACCTCCCGTCAAGGCCATCCAGCGTGTTCTTTAACGTTCACAGGGCATGGCTCTCCCACACATGGCGCCACGGCTTAACGTCCCATCCGACTAACGGCGGCCTTTCCAAGCCCATCGGTGTCCACTACTGACCGTGGGCAGGGCAGGGAATTTTGCGGAAATAAATCTCCCAGCTGGGATTGCAGATTATGAGCCTGGCGCGCTACCGACTGAGTCACCCCCGTCCCGTAAAGGAAGGCAATGGCACTTAATTCCAAACCTTATTGTGGAAACGTGCAATAATATGAATGCCACAATCACATATTTCTTCACCCTGATAATACCTGAATCAAAATTTTGTTAACTTCCTATTCCCCACTGGATGTATAGTAAATGTAATTCTAGTCTTCCTTTTGAAACTTTGATTCTATCCGCCTCATAAGAGGAAAAGCTGTGTTTCTAATGCTCTAAGTTTGCCTTAAAAATCTTAACAAAGTCATTGGCCTAGTGTTCTGCGTTCGCTTGAGTGTCGTTTTCTATGGGTTGTAAAGCTAAGGTTACTACTCCTTGAAGACTTACTTCAAAAAACCTTTACCGTGTATGTCTGATCGGAAGTAAATATGTGGTTTCAGTGTTCTCTATTGACTTATTTTTAAAAAACGTAAAAATGCTATTGGTCTATATTTCTCATAAAGAATGGAGAACCAAATCTGAAGATCAAAGAAGACAACAACCGATGAAAATATGCCGAACCCACATATGTCGCATCAAGAACAACTCACAGATAATAATGCTCCGCCCTATCAAATAGTACCGTTTTTTTTTGCAAGAAATTAGTACTTCTTTCTCACACAAATTATTATAATGCATACTCCTAATTTATGTAATGAGTTACAATATTGTACACTAGTGGTTCCCAAAGATTGTCCCGCGAAATTTCGAATTATATTGCAAATAAAAGGACATTTATGCACCATTTTGTTGCTACTTTCTGTCATTGATTCTTCATTTAACTTTTTTCGTTTAATCAAAAACTTATCCGTATTAAATCTTAACGTTAAAACCAAAATTAGCACAAAACATAGCCATAACAAATACAGCGTACACACTAACGCCAATACACGTCGAACTTGAACAGAATAGTTCTGCGTTTACAAACTACTCCACAGAAACGGGGGGCGGGGGTGGCTCAGTCGGTAGTGCGCCAGGCTCGTAATCTGTAGTTCCCAGGTTCGAGTCCCAGCTGGGTCAGCGTTGAGATTTATCTCCGCAAAATTCCCCGCCCTGCCCACGGTCAGTAGGGGACACCGATGGGCTTGGAAAGGCTGCCGTCCGTCGGATGGGACGTTAAGTCGTGGCCCCGTGTGTGGGAGAGCCATACCCTGTGCACGTTAAAGAACACGCTGGATGGCCTTGACGGGAGACTACCATCTGTCTCCCAACAGCTGTTCCAGTGGGTCCCCTCCCCCAACCTTCTCTGAGCCTTCGGGATCCATGTGACCTGGCCATTTAGCCCATGGTGTGCAAAAAAGTGCCGCTCAGAGGTAAAACAACCCAAATTTATATTCTTCGCTGACATCCACACCACGACATGGTCGTCGGCGGCTGTTGTAGCCCATTCCTGATAAGCTCTGGTACATGGTGTGGCAATGACTTTCTACGCACCAATGTTTGATTCTGATATGATTTGCCGGGCGCTTGCACGATTCTAGCCAGTCTTTCTTTGACCCCTCTGATCCACAAGCTGTTTTCGTCCACAGGAACGCCGATCACTGGTAGTTGTTTTCTTTTCGCACCATTCTCAATAAACCCTGGAAACGGTTGTGCGTGAAAAGCCAAAGAGGACAGCCGTTTGGCAGATGCTAGAACCCGAACGCCTAGCACTAGCTATCATGCCACGTTCAAAATCACTCGGGTCGCTGGTTTTGCACGTTCTGACACGCATCCAACTCATGTCGAAGTTCTGGTCTGCCTGATTTATACCACACACCGTGGTCACGTGACGCATTACATGTTGGAATGAACAATTTATGTGACGAGGGGTGGTGTACAGGAGCTCAAAAAAGTATCCGAACATTATGGTTGATTACAGAATTCAGAAAAAATATCTGGCAACGATTTTTTTAGAAATTAGTGATCTGGCAACATTCCTGTACAGTGCACGAAGGTTGCCAGATCACTAATTTCTAAAAAAACTTTGCCAGATATTTTTTTCTGAATTCTGTAATCAATCATAGTGTTCGGATATTTTTTTGAGCGACTGTACCTAATAAACTGGCATCTCAGTGTATATAGTCTGAAACAATGGTGTTCAATCTTTTCGCACGTGGAGAGGGAGGATTTTAAGTGAAGAGCAAAATAGGTAGGACCGCATCATCCATATCCAAAATTGTGGAGAGGAGAGGGCTACTGAAGAGAGCTGACAATAAAATACCCACAAATATCGAAAAGTAACAATTTCTCAGATTCATTAATACGTTTTATTAAAATATATTAAAACTGTCTGTATAGTGGGTACGTTCTACTGCATTAATCAATTTCTGAATCCATTTTCACTTGCCGTATTAAAATTGTGATGGACCGCATCCCGCCCACCGACAGTTGCTTGGACACCATTTGGTCTAAACTATACCTAACATAAATATACCTAAACTAGCTGGTGAGTGAGGATAAACTGTGTGCTGGACATAATAAACTGTACTACTATGGGGAGCGCCAGGTAATCTGCAGTTCCCAAGTTCAAGTCCCAACTGGGGCGGGGGTGGCTCAGTCGGTAGCGCGCCAGGCTCGTAATCTGCAGTTCCCAGGTTCGAGTCCCAGCTGGGTCAGCGTTGAGATTTATCTCCGCAAAATTCCCCGCCTTGCCCACGGTCAGTAGGGGACACCGATGGGCTTGGAAAGGCCGCCGTCCGTCGGATGGGACGTTAAGCCGTGGCCCCGTGTGCGGGAGAGCCATACCCTGTGCACGTTAAAGAATACGCTGGATGGCCTTGACGGGAGGCTACCATCTGTCTCCCAACAGCTGTTCCAGTGGGTCCCCTCCCCCAACCTTCTCTGAGCCTTCGGAGTCCATGTGACCTGGCCATTTAGCCCATGGTGTGCAAAAAAGTGCCGCTCAGATGTAAAACAACCCAAACAACAACCCAAAGCCACTAGCTTTCCACACATCTCCTTCACTTCAGGGTCGTGGTATCACACTTTCATGACACTTTCTATCATTTTGGTTTTCGTCGTGCAATCCATCTTTAATATGCGCACTTTAATAATGGCCCATAAATTTTCAATGAGGTTTAGATCGGGTGAATTTCATGGCCACTCCAATACCTTCTAATGTTGCTGGGTAAAGAAGCTCTTAGCAAGCTTAGAATTGTGGCATGGAGCCAGATCCTGTTGAAATACCCCATCCCCGTTAGGAAACAGCTTCTTCAGTGTTGGGACCATTTTCGCCTCCAGAACGCCTATGTACTTTTTGCTATCCATCATTCCTTCAATGGGGTGAAGCGTCTGTGGCTCGGAAGCTGTGAAACATCCCCAAAACATGACCTTGGAAAGTGTTTGGGTGGGTGTTTGGGGGATTACTGGATGTGGCCGGATCGAAGCGCTCCAGGCGAGCAGCGGACGAAATTTGACCTGTAGCAAATGCACCTCAAAGTGGGTTCGTCGGAAAAAAAATCACTTTTTCCCAATTCTCCACAGTCCAGTCTCGATGTTTCTTTGCCCAGGATAGCCTTTTTTGCTTCATAGCGGGTGTCAAAAGCTGGTTTTTGTAGAGACGTCGAGCCCCGGCAGCCACACTCTAGAAGGCGACGACGTAAGGTGGAAGCATCTATATTAACCCCATGAGACGCAATCTCCCTTTTGATGTCTCCACTGGTCTTCTTCGAGTCTATGATACAAATTCTTCGAATTAGACTATCATCTCTAGGGGTGGTTTTTCTTTTTCTTCCACAATGTCCTTTACGGGAGTGTCCACGGACCCTGGTCTCCTTATGCAGCATCATGATCCGTGAAACGCTGGATTTCCCGTCGCCAACTGCTTTTGCTTTCTGCCTAGCAGTAAGTGAAGTGTTTTCGCCTAAAGCGATTATTTTAGCTCGTTTACGAGGCGTGATGTCCATGATGTATTTAATAAAAAAAAGTTTCCAATGAAAATTGTGAACTACTTACATAATCACGTCCTCAGCCTATGAAATATCAATTCCGACTAAAGTGAAAGTGTAAATAATAGCAGAGTAACACGACAGACAACTCTAGACTTGTAGGTATCGCTCTGCTGCAAGTCTAAACTTGAGCGTGTCCATTGCAGGAACACGCGCAAGTTTAGACTTGCAGCAGAAAATTACGAACAAGTTTAGACTTGCAGCAGAAAATTACGAACAAGTTTAGACTTGCAGCAGTTTAGACTCTGCAGCGGAAGGGACTTAGCGTTCCTTCGCTTGTCCCAACTAATTCGCACAGTACTGTAGATGCTCCCTAATGAGTTGAGGACTGATACACATTAAGGCGTCGCATATTATTTTTCATTCGCTTACGTGGTTAAGAGCACTAAGCTGCGATTGGACAAGAATTTTTTTGTCTGGTAATTACCGCTCAATTTTTTATGTGCAACAGAGTACAGTGCTCTATGTCCGCTTCTATTTAAAATTTTAACCGTGACCGTCTGATCGCAATTAAAGCTGTGGTTCCAGGAATTCGTGTAGCCAGCGGAGCATCGAGTGGTTCCGCTACCCTAGGTAAGATCCCCCCCCCCCAAAAAAAAAATTCGTTATTGCATAAAACTAGTATCCAGTGTGGGCCTCTTTTTACTAACCTTGACGCTCATCATCATCATCATCATCATCATCATCATCAAACAGCCATGGACTACAGAGGTCCAACCAGACCATGCAATTTAGTTCTCCAAGCAAGTCTGTCCTGAGCTACATCTGCTGCATTTGGCCACTGCACACAAATTCTAATAAGGTCCTGTTTGACATTGTCTGCCCACCTCATCTTTGGTCTCCCCCTCTTTCTGAAGCCTTTAGGCACACTGTTCATAACCCTATTCACCAATCTATAATTATCCATACGGGCAACATGGCCAAACCAACGGAGTCTCTCTCTGCACAATATCTGCTTAAAGGAGGTTGCCGACTCCTTTGCCTAACCTCAACATTAGTTACAAAGTTGAACCACCTAATGCCCAAGATACTGTGTAAACATCTTAGAATCAAAAGAACCTTGACGCTACCAATTGGAATAAAGCTATGATTTAGTATTCCGAGAAGCCTACCATTCGACATGTAGTTGTAGTGGTTACATGCAGTATTGCAGATGTGGTCATTTCAATGGATACTTTCATCTCCTTAAAAATGGAACTATTTACCCTTTCAAATTTAAATATCTTCCCTAATTCTATTACATATATCAGTGGTTCTCAACCTTTTATGCTTCACGTACCCCCTTGGAAATGTGTATGTAACTGGTATAGATAACTAACCCTTGTATAGATAGATAAAACTATAGTTATAGTATAACAATGGGAATAAAATAATACATATTTATATATAACATATATCTAGTGACCTTTGAGCTCTCACGGCGTACCCCAAAAACTTTTACCGCTTACTCCACGTTGAGAACCCCTAACATAGAGTATAAACACTGTTTAGACCTGAGGTTTCCTTATTAACGTTCACTGAGATGCCAGTTTATTAGGTTCACCTAACTAGTAGCATGTTGCGCCTCCTTTGGCCTTCAGAATAGCCCGAATTCGTCGGGGCATAATTACAAGGTGCTGGATGCGTTGTGCAGGAATATTGTACAGTCGCTCAAAAAAGTATCCGAACACTATGGTTGATTACAGAATTCAGAAAAAATATCTGGCAAAGATTTTTTTAGAAATTCTGACAACCTTCGTGTCACGTGATTACAGAATTCAGGAAAAATATCTGGAGCGTGTACAGCAACTGTACACGCTCCCGTTACCGTTCACAGCAAACTGGAGCGTGTGCAGTTACTGCACACGCTCCAGTTTGCTGTGAACGGTAACGGCACACGCTCAATATTTCCGTGAGTGAGCCCACACGATCCAGGTCTTTGTGAGCTCACACGATCCAATGTGCTGTGAACATTAACCGCAACCGCTCCAGTTTGCTGTGAACGGTAACTGCACACGCTCCATATTCATTGCATATATATTTCAAAATATCCGAACACTACGGTTGATTACAGAATTAAGAAAAAAATATGTGGCAACGATTTTTTTTTAGAAATTAGTGATCTGGCAACCTTCGTGTCACGTGACACGAAGGTTGCCAGATCACTAATTTCTAAAAAAATCTTTGCCAGATATTTTTTCTGAAATCTGCAATCAACCATAGTGTTCGGATATTTTTTTGAGCGACTGTACCAGCGAAAATGATTGTGCCGCGTAGTTGCTGCAAATTGGATGGCTGCACAATCTCACTGCGAACAGCTCTTACCTCCTCATCCCAAAGATACTCGGTGTAATTTAGATCTGTGCAGGCAATGAAGCAAGGAAAACTCGTCGGCATCTTCCTGGAGTCATTCGGAGATGATACGTGCCTCGTGAGCAAGGCATCATCATTCTGAACGTGCCCATCAGCCGTAGCCATGAAGGGATGAACTTGGTCAGCAACGTTGTTCAAATACGCCGTGGCGCATTCAGTTAGTATCATGCCAGGGAAACATTCCCCACACCATCACACCGCCCTGTACTGTTAACACCAGACAAGATGGCTCCATGTTGCTTGTGTCAAATTCTGATCCTTACACCATCATGATGCAAAAGGAGCCATGATTCCTCTGACCAGGCTACCTTTTCCCAATCCTCAACGGTCCAGTGTCGATGCTTCTGTAACTACTGGAGACGCGCTTTTATATTCTTTATGGGGCGGGGGTGGCTCAGTCGGTAGCGCGCCAGGCTCGTAATCTGTAGTTCCCAGGTTCGAATCCCAACTGGGTCAGCGTTGAGATTTATCTCCGCAAAATTCCCCGCCCTGTCCACGGTCAGTAGGGGACACCGATGGGCTTGGAAAGGCCGCCGTCCGTCGGATGGGACGTTAAGTCGTGGCCCCGTGTGTGGGAGAGCCATACCCTGTGCACGTTAAAGAACACGCTGGATGGCCTTGACGGGAGACTACCATCTGTCTCCCAACAGCTGTTCCAGTGGGTCCCTTCCCCCAACCTTCTCTGAGCCTTCGGGGTCCATGTGACCTGGCCATTTAGCCCATGGTGTGCAAAAAAGTGCCGCTCAGAGGTAAAACAACCCAAATTTATATTCTTCGCTGACATCCACACCACGACATGGTCGGCGGCGGCTGTTGTAGCCCATTCCTGATAAGCTCTGGTACATGGTGTGGCAATGACTTTCTACGCAGCAATGTTTAATTCTGATATGATTTGCCTGGCGCTTGCACGATTCTAGCCAGTCTTTCTTTGACCCCTCTGATCCACAAGCTGTTTTCGTCCACAGGAACGCCGATCACTGGTAGTTGTTTTCTTTTCGCACCATTCTCAATAAACCCTGGAAACGGTTGTGCGTGAAAAGCCAAAGAGGACAGCCGTTTGGCAGATGCTAGAACCCGAACGCCTAGCACTAGCTATCATGCCACGTTCAAAATCACTCGGGTCGCTGGTTTTGCACATTCTGACACGCATCCAACTCATGTCGAAGTTCTGGTCTGCCTGATTTATACCACACACCGTGGTCACGTGACGCATTACATGTTGGAATGAACAATTTATGTGACGAGGGGTGGTGTACAGGAGCTCAAAAAAGTATCCGAACATTATGGTTGATTACAGAATTCAGAAAAAATATCTGGCAACGATTTTTTTAGAAATTAGTGATCTGGCAACATTCCTGTACAGTGCACGAAGGTTGCCAGATCACTAATTTCTAAAAAAACTTTGCCAGATATTTTTTTCTGAATTCTGTAATCAATCATAGTGTTCGGATATTTTTTTGAGCGACTGTACCTAATAAACTGGCATCTCAGTGTATATAGTCTGAAACAATGGTGTTCAATCTTTTCGCACGTGGAGAGGGAGGATTTTAAGTGAAGAGCAAAATAGGTAGGACCGCATCATCCATATCCAAAATTGTGGAGAGGAGAGGGCTACTGAAGAGAGCTGACAATAAAATACCCACAAATATCGAAAAGTAACAATTTCTCAGATTCATTAATACGTTTTATTAAAATATATTAAAACTGTCTGTATAGTGGGTACGTTCTACTGCATTAATCAATTTCTGAATCCATTTTCACTTGCCGTATTAAAATTGTGATGGACCGCATCCCGCCCACCGACAGTTGCTTGGACACCATTTGGTCTAAACTATACCTAACATAAATATACCTAAACTAGCTGGTGAGTGAGGATAAACTGTGTGCTGGACATAATAAACTGTACTACTATGGGGAGCGCCAGGTAATCTGCAGTTCCCAAGTTCAAGTCCCAACTGGGGCGGGGGTGGCTCAGTCGGTAGCGCGCCAGGCTCGTAATCTGCAGTTCCCAGGTTCGAGTCCCAGCTGGGTCAGCGTTGAGATTTATCTCCGCAAAATTCCCCGCCTTGCCCACGGTCAGTAGGGGACACCGATGGGCTTGGAAAGGCCGCCGTCCGTCGGATGGGACGTTAAGCCGTGGCCCCGTGTGCGGGAGAGCCATACCCTGTGCACGTTAAAGAACACGCTGGATGGCCTTGACGGGAGGCTACCATCTGTCTCCCAACAGCTGTTCCAGTGAGTCCCCTCCCCCAACTTTCTCTGAGCCTTCGGGGTCCTTGTGACCTGGCCATTTAGCCCATGGTGTGCAAAAAAGTGCCGCTCAGAGGTAAAACAACCCAACCCAACCCAAGTCGCAACTGGGCTAGCGTTGAGATCCCAGATGGCCCCACTGCCCTCGGTCAGTAGGGGACACCGATGGGCTTTGAAAGACTGCTGTCCGTCCGATGGGACGCTAAACCTTGACCCGTGTGTTCCCGCACGGGCCATGGTTTGGCGTCCCTGTTCACGTAACATCATACCCTGTTCACGTTAAAGAACGCGCTGGGCGCCCTTACTGGAGGCTACCATCTGTCTCCCAACAGCTGTCCAGTGGGTCCCCTTCCACCAACCTTCTATGAGCCCTCGGGGTCGTTATGACCTGGCCATTTAGCCCATTGTGTGCAAAAACGTGCCGCCCAGAGGTCAAAATACCAACCTAAAATAAGAGTGCAACCATAAGTTCCCCTATTCGAATCCGGGAGATTTGTGGATGAATTTCAAACATTTGCTTAGTCTTGATCGTTTGCTCACAAAAAACGAAATATCTACATCAACAGCACTTGCCTTCAGTTGTTCGTAAAATGTTCATTTTGCATTATTCTTTTATTTTTTGTTCACATCTTCATTTGCGAAAACTTTAATAATTATGACTTTCCTTAACTGCCAATGCAACGAAACACTCCTAACAAAGTACGGGCTTCAAATACACGTAAACAGAATTTGATTTACATTAGTTCGTAGTTTCTTCTCTCACCATCCATCTCACCGTATCCATGGCGATGGATCTGTGGTATCTCTCCAATAGTATCATTTTCGGGCTTACAGACTGCCGTAGAGCTAATGGAACTCCTGATGGAGGAGACAGAGTATTCCAACGTTAAGATCTCTGATAAAAGACCTGCACCTGCCATCCGCCATGACCACGTAATTCTTTGATGTTAGCTCGCTTATAAACAACATTAGCTAGTTGCAATTACTTGCACATTAACGTCGTGGGCGCTCAGCGGACGCCACATCATAATAGCTGCGACTGCTGTTCTTACAAAAGCGTCGGATTATGAGAGATATCAATTATGTGCATTAACCCGAACGATACAGCCAGGCGATAAGGTAAGTGCCCAGACAGCTAGGAAATGGGGAGCATAAAAAAAAGATGGCATTGTGTTTGAAACCTGGAGTCAAGACCGGGATGTAATTTATCATATTAAATGATGCAGCTTTCATTTTTGGTTAAATGAGTTTTGTTAGAGATGTGTTAAGTTTGAGATTTTCAAGCACAACAGATCGATTGCTGGAATCGGCGATTTTTTCTTTGCTTTGTGGAATAACTGTTGCGCCTAAATGGGCAAAAGAAAATCAAAATTCACAAATGACAAGCTGAAAGTGACAAGAAGATAAGGTAAAAAAGAATATGTATGAAAAATCTATCTTTTTGAATCTGTTTTGGCATGTAAAAATGAAAACGTCACTAACTAAGATCAATTTAACAGACGACTGGGGCGGGGGTGGCTCAGTCGGTAGCGCGTCAGGCTGGTAATCTGTAGTTCCCAGGTTCGAGTCCCAGCTGGGTCAGCGTTGAGATTTATCTCCGCAAAATTCCCCGCCCTGCCCACGGTCCCCAGTAGGGGACACCGATGGGTTTGGAAAGGCCGCCGTCCGTCGGATGGGACGTTAAGCCGTGGCCCCATGTGCGGGAGAGCCATATCCTGTGAACGTTAAAGAACAAGCTGGATGGCCTTGACGGGAGGCTACCATCTGTCTCCCAACAGCTATTCCAGTGGGTCCCCTCCCCCAACCTTCTCTGAGCCTTCGGGGTCCATGTGACCTGGCCATTTAGCCCATTGTGTGCAAAAAAATGCCGCTCAGAGGTAAAACAACCCAACAGACGACTGGATGCTAGCAATTATTTTCAATGGACAAAACATTTGAGTTGGATTGTTTTACCTCTGAGCGGCACTTTTTTTGCATACAGTACTTGTGACCTGGCTAAATGGCCAGGTTACAAGGACCCCGAGGGCTCAGAGAAAGGTGTGGGAGGGAACCCACTGGAACAACTGTTGGGAGGCCGATGGTAGCCTCTCGTCAAAGCCAATCAGCGTGTTCTTTAACCTGCACAGGATATGGCTCTCTTCCGCATACCGGGTCACGATTTAACATCCCATCCGACGGACTTTGGCCTTTCCAAGCTTTTGAGTAGGTAAATCTCAACGCTTGCCTAGCTGAGACTCGAACCTGGGAACTGCAGATTACCAACGAGTAAGAGAAATCTGTTTAATACCAGTGGAAAGCACTTCGCATGTCACACATCAGAATGTGTTCCACTTATTATCAATGATACATTTATCACCAAAAGTGATTTTACTTATGGTCAAGAGGCGAGATTAGCTCAATCTACCGACTCCTAAGCTATTACCGCTACAGGCTCGTAATATGATGTTAACATGTTCGAATCCCACCTGGGTCTGAGTTGAAACTGTTTTCCTCGATGATAAAGGGGACACCGCTGGCCTTGGCTTGAGTAGACCACCGTCCGTCCAATGTGATGTTAAACCGTGGTCCCATGTGCAGCAGGGACATACCTTGTGAACGTTAAAGATCACACTGGGAGACTTCGACGAGACGCCTCGACCTGTCTACTAATAACTATCAAAACATTCAGTGGGTCTCATTCAGCAATCTTATCTAAGCTCTTGAGCTCCTTGTGATCTGGCCGTTTAATCCATTGTGTGGGGGGCGGGGGGGGGCTCAATCGGTAGCGCGCCAGGCTCGTAATCTGTAGCTTCCAGGTTCGAGTTCCAGCTGGTTCAGCGTTGAGATTTATCTCCGCAAAATTCCCCGCCCTGCCCACGGTTAGTAGGGGACACCGATGGACTTGGAATAGGTCGCCGTCCGTCGGATAGGACGTTAAGCCGTGACCCCGTGTGCGGGAGAGCCATACCCTGTGCACGTTAAAGAACACGCTGGATGGCCTTAACGGAAGGCTACCATCTGTCTCCCAACAGCTGTTCCAGTGGGTCTCCTCCCCCAACCTTCTCTGAGCCTTCGGGGTCCTTGTGACCTGGGGATGGCTTTGACGGGAGGCTACCATCTGTCTCCCAACAGCTGTTCCAGTGGGTCCCCTGCCCCAACCTTCTCTGAGCCTTCGGGGTCCATGTGACCTGGCCATTTAGCCCATGGTGTGCAAAAAAGTGCCGCTCAGAGGTAAAACAACCCAACCTTGTGAAATGGCCATTTAGCCCATGGTGTGAAAAAAAGTGCCGCTCAGAGGTAAAACAACCCAACCTTGTGACCTGGCCATTTAGCCCATGGTGTGAAAAAAAGTGCCGCTCAGAGGTAAAACAACCCAACCTTGTGACCAGGCCATTTAGCCCATGGTGTGAAAAAAAGTGCCGCTCAGAGGTAAAACAACCCAACCTTGTGACCTGGCCATTTAGCCCATGGTGTGCAAAAAAGTGCCGCTCATAGGTAAAACAACCCAACCCAACTCTGTTATAAAACAACGAGAGTATATTTATAAAAAAAATAAAGCTAGTGATTCTGTCGGTTGTGTCAGATAATTTGGGCTTCTTAACTGATTTTTCAGTCTAGATGGAGGGACTGCAGGTAAATGTTCGTTGGTAAGCGTGTATAGAATTAATAAATAATGTGAAGAATAAATAACTTCTGAGATAACAAAACTTTCATAAATATTATTTTTTCTTTAATATCACTTGTTGGGAACAGAAGCAGTGCTTTGTTTTGTTTTTTTTTTCTTTTTGTCTCCATTTAGGTTTGAAAACTTCCATTTGCTCCTGTGATTAGTGAGTGGTAGCTGGCGCATTTCATTGCACTGTATAAGACAATATATAATCCCTGGTATCTCTGTGCTTCACATGCCAACATTTCAACACATCACCATTTCAGCCGTGTAGAGGTAATTTGCCAGAAATGCATGAAGACACTATTTAGCAATTTCTCGTTCCTTGGGCGTGGACACAAATTTTTCCAGGGGGGGATGAATTGTTTTAAGAAGCGAAAAAACAAATCAGTGTTTCAATATAGAAATTTTTAGGTCGAACTCTTCATTAATGGGCGCAGCTGCCCGAAAACAAAAGGAAAAAATAGGGAAAGTTATTATTGGGAATGAGTAGGAAAATTATTGTTCATATTAATAAGTAAAAACATATGATTTACTTCCGAAAACAGAAGAAAATGTAAAGTAAGTTAAAAGCTTTTTGATTTAGAGAAAAAAAATATTCATTTAAGTACTTCTAATATTATTCAACACACGTTGATTTTTTCAATCAACCGGCCCATGATCCTTTCCCTGAATATTTCCTTCGGATTGTAAAGAAATCCGACTTAGAGCTGCTATTTTAGTGATTCACGAGCATTATTTAGTGAAACGAAAAGGCTTGAATTAATCGATTCTAGGATTTTTCATTAAATATTAAAAGTAAGAACAAATTAGAACAATCTATGGTGATCGTGATTTGTCTAAAGTTGGAAATAGGTCACGGTTCTTATCTAAAATTACAAATCTTCTATGGGCAATGAAAACAGGGATATTTTGATCTTGAAAAAAAAAGCAACTGTTCTTCGTTGTGTAATGATCGCTATATAACGATTTTTCAGCCAGCAATTCTCACATTTTGTGATGGTGGGGGGAGACTGAAAAAAAGGGAACATTTTGAGAAATGGAGGACTGCATAATGGAGCGTGATGGTGGGGGGAGACTGAAAAAAAGGGAACATTTTGGGAAATGGAGGACTGCATAATGGAGCGTGATGGTGGGGGGAGACTGAAAAAAGGGAACATTTTGGGAAATGGAGGACTGCATAATGGAGCGTGATGGTGGGGGAGACTGGAAAAAAGGGAACATTTTGAGAAATGGAGGACTGCATAATGGGGCGTGATGCTGGGGGGAGACTGAAAAAAGGGAACATTTTGGGAAATGGAGGACTGCATAATGGAGCGTGATGGTGGGGGGAGACTGAAAAAAGGGAACATTTTGGGAAATGGAGGACTGCATAATGGAGCGTGATGGTGGGGGAGACTGGAAAAAAGGGAACATTTTGAGAAATGGAGGACTGCATAATGGAGCGTGATGGTGGGGGGAGACTGAAAAAAAGGGAACATTTTGGGAAATGGAGGACTGCATAATGGGGCGTGATGCTGGGGGGAGACTGAAAAAAGGGAACATTTTGGGAAATGGAGGACTGCATAATGGAGCGTGATGGTGGGGGGAGACTGAAAAAAGGGAACATTTTGGGAAATGGAGGACTGCATAATGGAGCGTGATGGTGGGGGGAGACTGAAAAAAGGGAACATTTTGGGAAATGGAGGACTGCATAATATAGCGTGATGGTGGGGGGAGACTGAAAAAAGGGAACATTTTGGGAAATGGAGGACTGCATAATGGAGCGTGATGGTGGGGGGAGACTGGAAAAAAGGGAACATTTTGAGAAATGGAGGACTGCATAATGGAGCGTGATATTGGGGCTCAGAGACACAGAAATATAATACTGAGAGCTCAAAAATTGAATTTTATAATGCCTCAGATTGCGGTAAGTCGCCGTATTGTCCATTTCCTGCCAAATATTTTCATATCAGTTTTATAAATTTTCTTTGTAAGTGTTTAATTTTATTTCTGCATATTAAATGTTTTCAAAAAAAAATATTGAAATTTTCAATATTGTTCCTACATACATATTTTCTTCGTAAGTGCCGAATTTTATTCATAAGTACGAAATTTTGTTTCGCAAGTATTAATTGTATGCAATATAATTTTGTTCCAAAAATTATTAACTATTTCTGTGCATATTAAAATTTATTCCTACGTATTAAATTGTTTTCGTAAGGCATGGATGTATGTGTCGTTTTTCTGCTGAGGTCCTGCCATCCTCTCAGACCTTCTACTATGGCATGTAAACTGACAGGCTCCTGTCAGACCTCTGTGGCGAGCAGCTGCTTGAGGGGGTATTTACTTTTTTTTTATTTATTCGTAAGCAATAACTTTATTTGTACGTTTTCTCGTGACCATTCAATATTTCTTGCACATATTAAACTTTCTACGCAAGTACTGCAATTGTGAGTATTAAGTTCTTTAAAAGTACTATTTGTTTTTCATTGCAAACACTAAATTTTGTTCCCAAATAAGATATTTTGTTGGTAAGTGTTAAATTTGGTTCCTACGTATTAATTATGTTTTAAAAGTATTACCCTTTTCTCCATACTAGATTTGGTTCCGACGTATTTTTGTTCGTGCGCATTAAATTCTTCTGTAAGTGCTAAATTTTAATGGTAAGTATTAAATTTATTCAATTTTTTTCAATAGCATTAGACCTACGTGTGAAATAGGTTTCAACACATAAAATTGCATTCGTGCTTATTAGATTCTGTTCGTAAGTAACACATTTATTTATGCGTTCTAAGGTAAATTTATTTTTAAGTACTGAATTTAATTTATTTGTAAGTACTGAATGAAATTAATTTGTAATTACTGAATCAAATTTATTTGCAAGTACTGAATTAAATCTTTGTAAGTATTGAATTTAATTTATTTGTAAGTACTGAATTAAATTTATTTGTAAGTACCTTATTAATATTTTTGTAAGCATTGAATTAAATTTATTTGTAAGTATTGAATATTTTTGTACTATTATATTACTTTCGTAAGCATTGAATTTTGTCCCTAAGTATTAAATTGCTCTATTGTGTATTCGATTCCTTCAGAAGTACCGTACTATATTTTGTTCAATAATACTAAAATGATCAATAATATGTAAATACTAAATTTCGATCGCCTTCACTAAATTTTGCTCTTGGGTTTCCCCCCCCCCCCAATCAAATTCAACTGAAGCCAAACATTTCGGCAAGTACCTTATACACGTGCAAAAAACACATTTACGTCGATGTACAATTTGCACAAATATAAACGCAATACATTTTACATATACAATGTAAATACCTTAATATGTACATATATGTGACAAACATATTATTACAATCTGGAAAGGAAAATTTTTGAAATTAAGTTTATTTTTCCCTGTGCTGATAATTAATTCTCCTGTTGCAAAACTTTGTGAGGGTATCAAGTATTAATTATTATCGACCCGAAATAAACAAATATTTACATGGGATTTGGAGAAATCATTTAACCTGAGTGGACTTTGGAGAGACTATGCGACTGCGCAGTTAAAGCTTCGACAATTCTTCTAGAAAACATAGATGACTGACAGGCCATTGACCAATGGGAATTATCGAAGCATCAACTGCGCAGACTCATAGCATCCCAAGTTATTACTCAAGCGACGCCAACAATACGTAAAAATCGTCTAAAGACCACCGAGGTACCGATTCCTTAAGCTTTTGTTTTCACATAATTCATCTTTAAACAAAATTGGAAGTGGGGGATAACTACAATCTGCATAGAAAATAAATTATATATTTGTTTCTTTTACTGGGTCTAGAGATACAAGTTGCGAAGATTCCGGTTGCGAATTCTCTGTGTCTTCTCCTAGCAGCCAGTATGTGGTCTGTTTACCTTTTCCCTGAAAATATATTGAAATATTGGGATTACTTGCAGACTCGAAAAATAATCCAGTGAGTTTATCATATTTATTGTTATAAGAACTTGAAAATGCGATCACAACTACACTTAGAACTATATATTCCTATAAGGTTCGTTCAAATGAAAAGTGAATGAGCCGGATTCGAAGCGTATATCATTTACTGAAGAGTTTATCACTTCTCATTTGGACGATTTTTATATATTGTTCGGTGTTGCCTAAGTACTAACTCGGGATGCTATGAGTCTGCGCAGTTGATGCTTCGATAATTCCCATTGGTCAATGGCCTGTCAATCATCTAGTATGTTCTAGAACATAGCTTCTTAAACTATGGGTCGCGTAATCGGATGCGGGGGTCGCGGGAAATTTGGCAACAGTAAAAGGTTTATGAACGCGCAGCGACCAAAAATAAAAATTAACTGAAAGTGAAACACATAATGAATCCTAGGTATTTCTGGCAGCGCGACTTCACTGCAGCCCAAAAATTAATTGAAAATGAAACAAATAATGAATCCTAGGTGTTTCTGGCAGCGCGACTTCACTGCAGCCTAAAAATTAATTGAAAATGAAACACTTAATGAATCCTAGGTGTTTCTGGCAGCGCGACTTCACTGCAGCCCAAAAATTAATTGAAAATGAAACACATAATGAATCCTAGGTGTTTCTGGCAGCGCGACTTCACTGCAGCCCAAAAATTAATTGAAAATGAAACACTTAATGAATCCTAGGTGTTTCTGGCAGCGCGACTTCACTGCAGCCCAAAAATTAATTGAAAATGAAACACATAATGAATCCTAGGTGTTTCTGGCAGCGCGACTTCACTGCAGCCCAAAAATTAATTGAAAATGAAACACATAATGAATCCTAGGTGTTTCTGGCAGCGCGACTTCACTGCAGCCCAAACATTAATTGAAAATGAAACACATAATGAATCCTAGGTGTTTCTGGCAGCGCGACTTCACTGCAGCCCAAAAATTAATTGAAAATGAAACACTTAATGAATCCTAGGTGTTTCTTGCAGCGCGACTTCACTGCAGCCCAAAAATTAATTGAAAATGAAACACATGATGAATCCTAGGTGTTTCTGGCAGCGCGACTTCACTGCAGCCTTGTTCTTAATCTTTTGAAGACGACCAGTGAAAAAACTCGGCAAAAAGACGGCTCTGGTACATCAGTTGTACCAGCTACTTCTTTCCCCCAAGTGCAGGGTAGGAAGGCAATTAAGCTGATAATGGCAGGGAGTGGTGTCTCTGCCGCGAGCACAGAGGGAGGAAAGGTCGGAGTTGAGAAGAGGGTAAAGGTCACACTGAATTTTTTTCCTCGTGTCAGTTGCTAATTCGACTGCAACAAAAACATTTTTTTCTATCTGTATTAATTTATCGTTTTAGAAATGGCGAAACATAAGAAAGTTCTGATTGATGAAGAATCCTAAGACAGTTGTTTCAAAGTGATGAAATATTTATTGATTCCGATTCTGATTGCGAATTTGACGAAATTTTACTGTTGAATGTGTTACTATATTTCTTAAATCTAATTATTTTAGTCACAAATGTCAGTGTCTATTACTTTATAAATGTTGCAATCAGTCAAACTATTAAGTTTTAAAATTTGCTTTTGATAATAAATATCATGAGCATGGCTATTTTAGTAAAATAATTTATTCTGAACAATATGAAAATTATTTATAATAAAATAAAATATTCTGAAATATATGAAAAACACAAAGAGGACGCTACACTACACACATTCAAAGGGGGCGGGAGACATGGGCGCCATGCTTCCCCACCCCTTTGTGAGAAATACTAAACTTAATAGAGGCTAAAAATTATTAAAGTTGTGTATATTTCGTACATTTTTCAAGAAATGTTTTAAAGACCTAAAACGGATGAGAAACTGTTATTATGCAATGGAAATACAGTCTCTTGCACTGCCACCACTTTTTTCTGGCTAGATTGAGTTTTTTGTTCCCCCTGATCTCTTTTATTTATTTCCTATCAGATGAAATGATTCAGATCAATGATTTTTATTCCTTCTCAGACGAAAACATTTTTCCTTATAATTCCAGGTATTCATTTTAGCAAAGATCGATCTAGAAGGATGGAAGCAAAAAAATCTAATATATGTTTTTTATGTGCATATATTTGTGAAATATTTTTAGAGATAGAGAAAAATTATGGGAAACTGAAAAACAGGAAAAATAATATGTCAGAATGTATTTCGGATTTCCCGGACTCGGCTTGATAATACCCCCCAAACACATACAAATGTATTTATACCTAGTTAAAATTTTTATCTTATTTCAGTGACTCAATTCGTTTTGAAAGTAAAAAAGGACCTGGGTTCGAGACACGGATAAGGTATGGATGTTCGTGTCGTTTTTCTGCTGACATCCTCACACGCCTACTGCTATGGCGTATAAACTGACAGGATCGTCTCAGACCCTGTGGCAAGCAGCTGCCTGAAGGGATATATTTATATTAATACAGTAAACATTATATTAGATGGATAAAATAATGGAAAATTTCAGTGTTATACCAACGGTAATGTGCAAGGATGGAACTAGCGGGAGGGGGGGGGGAAGCGAGGGAGCCATTCCCCTTTTTCAGATTGCTAATAATGGTAAAAAAAAGCCAAAAAAAAAGATTAAACTTGTTGATATTTCATGCATTTTCAAGAATTTAATTATAACTTGTAAAGGGAAGGAGAAATGCTATACTGCATTGAAAATAGTCTCTTGCGCCACCCCCCCCCCCCGTTTGCATTTCTTCTATTTGCTTGTGTTTCTCCCCCCCCCCCTCGTTTTTTTCCTAGTTACAGAGATATTCAGAAAAGTAATTAATTAGTCTTTAATTTAATAAGCTCTTTATAGCTGAGCTTTCTAAAATCAGTTTTTCTGCACTGTTTTCATCTGCATGATTTTTGAATATTTAATCTCATGAACTAAAATCTATCTAATAATCTAAATCTCATGGACTTAAAAAAAATTACATAAACTAAAACTAAACGTCTTATAAAAATTATCTGATCCAAATTCTTGTTATTTAAGGAATATTTTGAACGACTTGTAAAATCTTCAAGTAAAAAAAACAATGTTTTGATAAATTTGTTATTGTCAACGAAAAGTATTTCCTTGCATCTTACGAAACGTCTTATTTAATTGCAAAAACTAAAAAGCCCTACGCGGATAAGAGAAAATCTCGTGTTACCTGCTGCTATTAAAATGTCAGAAATAGTTCATGGGAAAACGTATGGGGATGAAATTCGTAAAATTCCTTTATCGAATGATACTGTTCCCAAAAGAATTTCTGAAATTAGTAAAGACCATTTCCAGCAGCTCATTACCAGGCTTAAGGGCAGCCCACAGTTTGCAATTCAGTTAGATGAAACAACTGATATTTCTAACATATGGCACAGTTGTTACTTTATGTAAGATATATTTATGAAGGAAGCATACATGAGGAATTATTGTTTTGTCGCCCTTTGGAAGGGCACACAAGAGGGGAAGATATATATATCTTATAGTCGATGAATTTTTCACAAAAGAAGGTTTACAGTAGAAACATTGCGTTGGAGTCTGTACAGATGGTGCTGGAGCAATGATGGGCGAGAATGTTGGATTTGTTGCAAAAGTTAAAGCTGGTGGCAATGAACATATCACTTTTACTCACCTCACTACATGATCCATCGAGAGGCATTCGTAGCCAAAAAACTATCACCAGAGTTAGATGTTGTGCTTCGCGATACTATCAAAGTCATTAACTTCATTAAAAGCCGTGCCCTTAACAGTCATTTGTTTTCAAACCTTTGCAAAGATATGGACTCCGATTACAAAAGCTTATTACTACATGCAGAGATAAGGTGGCTCTCAAGAGGGCGAAGTTTAAACAGATTAGTGAAACTGAAAGATGACGTTGTTATATTTTTGATTGAGCAGAAATCCGATTTTGTTAATTTTTTTCACAATGACTTATGGCTTTCAAAACTGTGTTATTTGTCGGATATTTTCGAAAAAGTCAATGATTTAACATGTCGCTTCAAGGAAAAAATTGTAACATATTTATGTTAAAAGATAAAATTTAGTTTTACAAAAAAAAATAACATATGGAATAATAAGGTGGAAAATGGTTCTTTAGAAATGTTTACAGCTACAGATGATTTTATAATTGAAAATAACCTTTCCAAAGAGTTATTTTCTAAGAGTTATTATTAATCATCTGAAGTGTCCGGAGACACAGTTTCAGAAATACTTCATTTCAAATTTTGATTCTAAAAAACAAAGTTGGGTTCATAAACCATACTCAATTGAAATCAAAAACGTCTGTCATCTTGCCATTAAAAATTCAAGAAGAATTTGCCGAGTTATCAAGCGACACAGGTTTAAAATTTGAGTTTACTAAAAAATCGTTAAATGAATTTAGACTTGGGATTAGGACAGAATTTCCAACAATTTCTGAAATGGCCCTAAACATACTTCTCCCATTTTGTACTACGTATTTATCCGAAGCGGCGTTCTCAGCATTAACGATTACAAAATCAAAATATCGATCAACTCTGAAAAACGTTGAAGATGCTCTACGTCCCGAAGTGTCAAATATTCAGCCAAGATTTAATTCTTTACGTAAAAATAACTAAGCACATACATCTCATTAGAAGGCCAATTTGTTTTCGTCTTTAATAAATCTTAAAATTATATATATACCAAAGAATTGTTTTAAAATAATTTTCTTTATGATTTATTATTAATAAAAGTTTGATCTGTATACCTATTTTATATACCTATAAACCGGGGTCGTGTTAAAATTTCTCGGGCGAAAAGTGGTCGCGAGTGGAAAAAGTTTAAGAAGCCCTGTTCTAGAAGAACTGTCGAAACTTTAACTGCGCAGTCTCATAGTCTCTCCTAGGTCCACTCACGTATATCAGTGAAAGTGAAGCTTATAAAAATGCACTGCAAATAAATATATATAAAATATGCATTTTAAAAAGGATCAGGCACTCTGCGTGCTTCTGACCAGGTCCTGACGTAAACAAAATAACGGGGGGGGGGTAAAAATGAAATGATAATAAGGATAATAGAGGCAAAAATTATTAAACATTTGTGCATTTCATTTATCTTTTAAGAAATTTTAAAGACCTCTTAAACAGAGGGGGTATATCTTATACTGTAGATGAAATCCAGTCTCTTTCCTCCCCCTCCCCAGCCTTTATTTTTTTTCTCGATCCGGGCCTGCAAGCCTGTAACTTGTGTCATAAGAAGAAATGTATGTTTCGCTTTTAATGGAATGCATTTTTAGGTGTACTGTGTACTTCTCGATCCGGGCCTGCAAGCCTGTAACTTGTGTCATAAGAAGAAACGTATGTTTCGCTTTTAATGGAATGCATTTTTAGGTGTACTGTATCTGCTGATAAGCTTTTGTAAGCGTGATACTTAACACATGTAATTTTACTCAGCAATCATTACATATATTAAAGCAGCTTAAAAATAACGTTTTTTTTAAGTTTCGTTATATGATGATGAATATATTGTACATATTTTAAGAATACAACACACATATATATTGCAAAAATAAATTACGTCGTTCATAATCACAACACGGGTAACTGATATTAAATATAACATACACATTTATAGTAATTAAAAGAAAAAAATGTTAATTATTTTTTCTTTTAAATAATTTTTATTAAACTTGAAATGGATTGATTTAAACACCTTTATAATTAATTTCTAAATATTTTGTAAAAAATAAAAAACAACAAAAATAAGTAATTGAAACTAGTTGTAATATACAGTCGCTCAAAAAAGTATCCGAACACTATGGTTGATTACAGAATTCAGAAAAAATATCTGGCAACGATTTTTTTAGAAATTAGTGATCTGGCAACCTTCGTGTCACGTTGCCAGATATTTTTTCTGAATTCTGTAATCAACCATAGTGTTCGGATACTTTTTTGAGCAACTGTACATTTAACTTTTGAGAGATTGGAAATATTTATATTGATAGTGGCTGAAGTACTAAATTACGTGGCGTCACGGGCGCCCGCAGAAAAGTTTCCAGGAGGGAGGGGGGTCAAAGCTTGAAGACAAATAATTACATCAATAAATTTTTATTTAATTATTTAATATTTTAGGGGTTTTTTTCACAAGTAGATTATAGAACACAGTATTGCATCGATACAAAAACACATAATGTATATAAATTAATTACGTTTAAATTGTTACGATTATAATTTGTGGAATTTTTTACTCGGATCCAAGGGGGTTGGGTGGGGGGGGCAAGTGCTCCGTTTGCCCTCCTCTGCGGACGCCCATGAGTGGCGTGCTTATCTCAAATCCTCCGAAAATGTTTTAGGGCCTTTCGAATTTGCTGATTCATTAAACAATGCTACACAACTTTCTGTTGCTTCAGGTTTCCTACTCTATAATTGAAAGCGCATCGATGCGTGTAATTCGAACCCCAGATTAATCAAGCACCATGATTGCAGCTTCTTTTAATACAGAATGTCCGAAAAACAATGATGCGGTTTCGAGCAGCAATTTGTAGGAGAATATTTTCAAAAAAGTAATAAACGCTGCAGCATGTATCTTGTTACTTGCTTCTCTTATTCAGGCTTTCATACCATTCAGGTCTCGAATTTTAAATAAAAATAAAATAAATAAATACCCCCTCAAGCAGCTGCTTGCCACAGAGGTTTGACAGGAGCCTGTCAGTTTATATGCCACAGTAGATCTGAGAGGATGGCAGGACCTCAGCAGAAAACAACACGACCATCCATAGCCTTACCCGGGGCTCGAACCCAAGTCCCGTCGATCAGTAGCCAAGCGCTCTAACCACTCGGCCACGGGACGGCTACTCGAATTTTACCCATGGAAATATAATTCATTCAAAGTCCCACAAGAAAAAATCAAGGGGTGTCAAATCAGGGCTCCTTGGTAGCCATAGAATTGGACCAACCATGCCATCCATCTATTAGGAAATGTGCATGGTAAGAAGTGGAATGTCATACTTGAATATGCATATTATTTTTCTACATATTGGTTGTCGAACCCCCACCATTATGTTCCGAATACCCTTTAGTGCAGGGGTGGGCAAATAGCGGCCCGCGGGCCACATTCGGCCATCTAAGAGTTTTTTGTGGCCCGCCAAGACAGTCAGAAAAATCCGCCTTGAACCGAGATTTCCTTCCCGTGCGCTACCGAAGATTCGTCTCGTATTTTCCACTAGGACGGCCACGTCAATACGCCAGCGCAGTGTAGATACGAAAACAATTGCCCACCCCTGCTTTAGTGTATTATCTCCGCAAAACTCCCCGCTATGCCCACGGTCAGTAGGGGACACCGATGGGCTTGGAAATTAGCCGTCCGTCGGATGGGACGTTAAGCCATGGCCTCGTGTGCGGGAGAGCCATACTCTGGCACGCTAATGAACACTCTGGATGGCCTTCACGGGAGGCTACCATCTGTCTACCAACATCTGTTCCAGTGGGTCCCCTCCCCCAACCTTCTCTGAGCCTTCGGGGTCCTTGTGACCTGGCCATTTAGGACACGGTGTGCAAAAAAGTGCCGCTCAGAGGTAAAACAACCCAATAACCAAACCCTTTAGTTGTGTAATACAATACCTTTAAATTAGTGTAATACAATTTCTAGTACTTAAAGCTCTTCGAAAAAATACTTTTCAAATATCGTTATTGGATCTCACATAATTAAAAAGAAACTGGTGTCAGAAGTGGGAGAAAAATACCTTCATTTCTACTTCCCCCCTCAATTCTAATCGGAATGTTCCAAAAGTGTCCAAAACTTCTTTCGTGCTGCTGCTCACGTGAATTTTCAGAGCTGTAAAAACAAGATGAATGAGTCAATAAGCATCGCAATGCATCGAAACTATTTAGAAATACTTTCACATAAGCAGTAACAATGACAGTTCAGAGAAACCATTCAGTACATGAAAATTTTCAGAACTATTTGTTAAAACTCCTTTGTCACTGATTAGAGTTCCTGAAAGAGCATGGACTAAACTTAACCTTTTTACTCTGTTAGCAAATGTGAAACGCAAATTATCGCTTTTCGTTCACCTGATCTTGAGTTTGTATACGGGTTGGGACGGTGATTGGATAAGTCGGTAGCGCTCCGATTCGATCTGTTTCTTGGTTCTAATCCCCACTGTGCCTGCGTTGAGATTTTCTCCGCTAATCCCCGCCCTGCTCTCAGTGGAATAGAGACCACAGATGAACGTGGAAAGGCCACCTCAATCCTGTGCACGTCAAACAACACGCTAGATGTCCTTGACTAATCCTTTCCCTAAAGGCTATCTAGTCGATCATTTTCTTCCAGTCTTCACGTCTGAGACTTTGGAGTTCCATGACCTGATCATTTGATCCATTTTGTACACAAAGGTGCTGCTCAGAAGTAAAAAACCCAACTTTATTTAAATAACGTTGAAAATTGTATTTACCTTTTTTTGGTACGAATAGCCATGTGTAAAACGTCTTCTTCTTTCGAAGCTTTGTTCGATGATTAGGAGCATTGATTTGTTCATGTTATCGGAAAATCAACGTCCTTCAACTATTGGAAAACTTAATCTTTTTTATGACATTACGAAAGATAAATTAATAATGCATTTGCTGTTAACGAAGAAACGATCGTCGGAAACTGGCGTAGCTGAAGAAAATACCAATTTTAAAGTTTAATAATAATATAATAATAATAATAATCTTTATTTTATTCCGCCAGTCAATACAATATACATTTACATAGCATAATTATCTAATAACATTTAATATATACATGAGAAAAATTGAGAAGTGAAATAGCTGAGAAATATCAATTGCATGAGAAAAGGTAAATAACAATCATATTAAATATTGGTGTTTAATAGGAAAGGCGAAACAAAAAAGGAGAGCATAGTAAGCTGACTCTTGTTTTTAGTTAATGCTCCCTATTTCCTTTAGTTCAATTATGACAACAGTAAAGTATACAATAATTCAAATAGTACAATAATTCAATAGTATAAAAGGTCAAATGGTTATGAGACATATTACACTGATACATAGAAGAAGGTTTCATTGCTTTGTAAGAAGAAACGTTCTACATTTGATTTTAAATAATTTTAAAGATTTTGCATTTTTAACATCATCAGGAAATTCAGACCAAATTTTTACTGCATTGTATTTGATAGATCTCTGCCCAATTGACAATCGACACATAGGTATACTCAGATCCTCTCTATGACGTGTTTCATAATTATGAAAAGTCGAAAGACTCTGAAAATAGTCTTTAAATCTATCCAATTTAATCAATCTCATTGTAATCGAATACACAAAGTTTCCTGATATCAGTTTGCAATTATTATAGACATTAAGAATTTTAACCTCAGAAAATAAATGTGCTACGGGATCATAATATCTTTTACCAACAATATATCTAACAATTCTTTTCTGAAGACGATATATAACATTCAGATTATAGTCAAAAGTATTACCCCAGACTAAAATTCCATATGTTATATAAGAATAAATGAAAGAGTAGTATAAATTTGTCAAAATTTGTTTGTTAACCAGATGACGTATTTTACCAATCATACCAATATTCCTCGACAGAGTGATTCTCAGCTGCTTTACGTGAAATGACCAGTTCAGATTTTCATCGTTAGTTTCTCATATCATCCTTCATTTAAATGGGAGGGGTTACCTCATCTCTAGTTCCCAGTATCAAGTCCCACCTGAGTCAGCTTTGAGATTTATCTCCGCTAAGCCCTTTAACCCCCTAAACAAAGAGGATACCAATGGACTTGAAAAGGCTACCGTCCGTCGGATGGTACGTAAAACCGTGACCGGTGTGCGGAAGCGCCCTCTACCCTATGCACGTTAAAGATCATACTGGATGGCCTTGACGGGAGACTACCATCTGTCTCTCCTAACAACTATCCAATGAGTCCCCACAACCTTCCTGAGTACTCAAGGTGGGGCGGGGGTGGCTCAGTCGGTAGCGCGCCAGGCTCGTAATCTGTAGTTCCCAGGTTCGAGTCCCAGCTGAGTCAGCGTTGAGATTTATCACCGCAAAATTTTCCCGCCCTGCCCACGGTCAGTAGGGGACACCGATGGGCTTGGAAAGGCCGCCGTCCGTCGGATGGGACGTTAAGCCGTGGCCCCGTGTGCGGGAGAGCCATACCCTGTGCACGTTAAAGAACACGCTGGATGGCCTTGACGGGAGGCTACCATCTGTCTCCCAACAGCTGTTCCAGTGGGTCCCCTCCCCCAACCTTCTCTGAGTCTTCGGGGTCCATGTGACCTGGCCATTTAGCCCATGGTGTGCAAAAAAGTGCCGCTCAGAGGTAAAACAACCCAACCCTGAGTACTCAAGGTCCTTATAACTTGCTCATTTAGCCCATTGTAAGCAAAACAAATTACCACTTAGAGTCAAATAACCCTTCATTTAAATACATGAAATTTTTATTAACTTACATTATACTTATATTAACAAAAATATGTTTTTCTCTAATTAATATATACTTTCATTAATATCATTTACATAACAAAATATTGCTGCACATTTTTTTCCCCAAGTACCATTCCAAAAAAAATCTTGAATACACCACCATCATCAGTGAAAAATAAAATAAATTTGATGATATATGTCCTGCTTTGAGATAAAAGTATGTAATATTTTTATCGCGAATTAGCATTTATTCTTTCCTATTTTCTGTTAAAATATCCTATAAACAAAATCTTCCCTCACCTCCTCCATGTGGATTTTAAACAACACGCTGGATGGCTTTGACGGAGGACTTTCATATGTCTCCTAAACAGCTGTTCAGTGGATCCCTTGATCCAAGCTTCTGTGAATCCTCGGAGTTCTTGTGATCCGGCAATTTAGCCCATTGTGTGTAAAAACGTTTCTCTCAGAGCTAATACAACAAATGACTCTAGGAAAAAAAAGGCATCCAGGGCATCCAAAATACGGACCACATGAGATAGTAATTTTTCCTATCTTGACTATACCTAATAAATAAACGGTTAATCGAATAGTGTGTACAGTCGCTCAAAAGAGTATCCGAACACTATGGTTGATTACAGAATTCAGAAAAATATCTGGCAACGATTTTTTTAGAAATTAGTGATCTGGCAACCTTCGTAATTTCTAAAAAAATCGTTGCCAGATATTTTTTCTGAATTCTGTAATCAACCGTAGTGTTCAGATACTTTTTTGAGCGACTGTAGGTGGTCATATTATTTTGATACTAGATCGTGTGGGCTCACTCACGGAAATATTGAGCGTGTGCAGTTACCGTTCACAGCAAACTGGAGCGTGTGCAGTTACTGCACACGCTCCAGTTTGCTGTGAACGGTAACTGGAGCGTGTACAGTTGCTGTACACGCTCCAGATATTTTTCCTGAATTCTGTAATCACGTGATACGAAGGTTGCCAGATCACTAATTTCTAAAAAAATCGTTGCCAGATATTTTTTTCTGAATTCTGTAATCAACCATAGTGTTCAGATACTTTTTTGAGCGACTGTAGGTGGTCATATTATTTTGATACTAGATCGTGTGGGCTCACTCACGGAAATATTGAGCGTGTGCAGTTACCGTTCACAGCAAACTGGAGCGTGTGCAGTTACTGCACACGCTCCAGTTTGCTGTGAACGGTAACTGGAGCGTGTACAGTTGCTGTACACGCTCCAGATATTTTTCCTGAATTCTGTAATCACGTGACACGAAGGTTGCCAGATCACTAATTTCTAAAAAAATCGTTGCCAGATATTTTTTCTGAATTCTGTAATCAACCGTAGTGTTCGGATATTTTTTTGAGCGACTGTACGTTTCGCAAGGACTGTAAAGCCTCCACAGAACACTTAAAACAGAACTGTAATAGACGAAAAGTTCGAAGTATTTCGTGAATCAATTAGCCAAAACTCATCTCCTCGTCGCTGAGATACGTTACTGAATGTCGGCAGAGAAGCTCTGTAGTCCTTACCTCTGAAAACTTACAATTAAACATTATTCGTGAGTTACTCCCTCCTGACTTCAAAGGGGCGGGGGTGGCTCAGTCGGTAGCGCGCCAGGCTCGTAATCTGTAGTTCCCAGGTTCCAGTCCCAGCTGGGTCAGCGTTGAGATTTATCTCCGCAAAAAATCCCCACCCTGCCCGCGGTCAGTAGGGGACACCGATGGGCTTAGAAAGGCCGCCGTCCGTCGGATGGGACGTTAAGCCGTGGCCCCGTGTGCGGGAGAGCCATACCCTGTGCACGTTAAAGAACACCCTGGATGGCCTTGACGGGAGGCTACCATCTGTCTCCCAACAGCTGTTCCAGTGGGTCCCCTCCCCCAACCTTCTCTGAGTCTTCGGGATCCTTGTGACCTGGCCATTTAGCCCATGGTGTGCAAAAAAGTGCCGCTCAGAGGTAAAACAACCCAACCCAGGTTCGAGTCCCAGCTGGGTCAGCGTTGAGATTTATCTCCGCAAAATTCCCCGCCCTGCCCACGGTCAGTAGGGGACACCGATGGGCTTGGAAAGGCCGCCGTCCGTCGGATGGGACGTTAAACCGTGGCCCCGTGTGCGGGAGAGCCATACCCTGTGCACGTTAAAGAACACGCTGGATGGCCTTGACGGGAGGCTACCATCTGTCTCCCAACAGCTGTTCCAGTGGGTCCCCTCCCCCAACCTTCTCTGAGCCTTCGGGGTCCATGTGACCTGGCCATTTAGCCCATGGTGTGCAAAAAAGTGCCGCTCAGAGGTAAAACAACCAAACAACAACAACAACAACCAACCTGCCCACGTCAGTCGGGGACACCAATAGGCTTGAAAAGACCGCCGTTCATTGGATGGGACGTTAAGCCGTGACCCCGTATGTGGGAGAGCCCATACCCTGTTTACCTTAAAGAATACTCTGGGCGGCCTTGACGGGAGGCTACCATCTGTCTTCCAACGGTTGTTCCAGTGAGTCCCCTCCTCCAACCTTCTCTGAGCCTTCGGAGACCTTGTGATCTGGCCATTTAGCCCATGGTGTGCAAAAAAGTGGCGCTCAGAGGAAAAACAACCCAACCCTGACTTTAAAAACCACACAACTTTTGTCATTGGTTTTTAAATGACTGTGACAACCGAGAGTAAATAATTTAACTTCTTTTACTGATAAAATGTGGTTTCATTTATCAGGATACGTGAATTCATAAAACAATACATACTGCTCAGTCGAGAAATCTGAAGCAATTACATAAAATTATATTAAAACATATATATTTTATGTGCAATTTCGAGAAAGCGCATTTTAGGCCAATATTTGCTACAACCTGATCCTTGAAGAATTTATTCAGTAGCTGGATAAATGAGGAGTTGACACTAGTTGGGTTACCTCTGAGTGGCACTTTTTTGCACACCATGGGCTAAATGGCCAGATCACATGGACCCCGAAGGCTCAGAGAAGATTGGGGGAGGGGACCCACTGGAACAGCTGTTGGGAGACAGATGGTAGCCTCCCGTCAAGGCCATCCAGCGTGTTCTTTAACGTGCACAGGGTATGGCTCTCCCGCACACGCGGCCACGACTTAACGTCCCATCCGACGGACGGCGGACTTTCCAAGCCCATCGGTGTCCCCTACTGACCGTGGGCAGGGCGGGGAATTTTGCGGAGATAAATCTCAGCGCTGACCCAGCTGGGACTCGAACCTGGGAACTACAGATTACGAGCCTGGCGCGCTACCGACTGAGCCACCCCCGCCCCAGAGTTGACACTAGATTATTTACAGCAGAAGAGAGCAACTGTTCACACAGCTAACGAGATATTTGGATATTTGTGTGAATTTTCTTAATGAAGATACTGATCCCTAAAAGACTGTGGCCTCTCAGATCACTTCATTTGACTCGAGTTGGTTTCTTTTATCGCTGAGCGACATTTTTTTGCATATAATGGGCTAAATGGCCAGGTCACAAGGTCTCCGAAGGCTCAGAGAAGGTTTGGGGAGGGGACCCACTGGAAAAGCTGTTGGGAGACAGATGGTAACCTCCCGTCAAGGCCGCCCAGAATGTTCTTTAACGTGAACAGAGTATGAGCTCTCCAGCACTCGGGGTCACAGCATAATCCGACGGACGGTGGCCTTTCCAAGCCCATCGGTGTCCCCTACTGAACGTGAGCAGGGAGTTTTGCAGAGATAAATCTCAACCTGACCCAGCTGGGACTCGAACCTGGGAACTTCAGATTACGAGTCTGTCGCGCTTCAGGCTGAGCCACCCCCGCCTCATAATTTGACTCCTTGTGATTTTTATTCATGGGGATTCTTAGAGGAAAATCTCTACAATAATGATCCCCATATCATTCATAATTTAAATATCAATGCCGTTAATGCCATTCATAGCAGTTTTTCCTACAATGTTGAGGAAAATATCTCGTTAACTGAGCAAAATGAGTTCAAACATGTTTAGTTGCAGATAGGCAGCATTTTCAACATCTCTTGTGATGAATTGCATTGCAATTTAATAATTTAATAAAGTAAAAACTGCTTAGTTAATAAATTTTATAAGTTAACTTGAGTTCAGTTTTATTCCGGTCATTCTGCATATAAGCTATAATATTTATCTCAATTGTTAGTGTGAACTGAAAAAAATGACTGGGAGTATAAACCGCTGATACGAGATGGATGTTTTCTTTCTTGTGTTGCCTCTCTATTGAGGACTAACTTCCTCGCAGATCTTTTCCATGGTATATTTTATTCAGTCTCTGTTAGACCTCAGTGACAAGCAGCTGATTGAGCAGGTAACTTTTTTTTATATTAAACTTTTTTCATATTTTGCAGCGATGTGGACGACGTGCTTCCTCGTTCATATATTGAAGTTCACCCACGAGATTCCTAAAAGTTATTTTCTTCTTGATTTTATCCCTTTCCTTTTTTTCCTCCTATTTTTTTTATAGTTGCGTCGTTCAAGGTTTTCAGCAACTAATGCATCGGCAATGCCAGAACGGATTTCTTTCGAGGAGGCTTTGAACAGCCTTCAACCGTGCAATTAATTGAGTGACGCGTTGGCAATGATGCTCTTGCTCTTTTCACTCTTTTGAAGAGAGAGAAGAAAGTGAAATATCAGCTGTTACGAGGAGGAGGAAAAAGTGTTATCCTTATTTTATTCTTTCTTCCATGTGTATCATTTGCTAGATATGGCTTTTTCTTTCAGCAATTCTGTGCAAAGGATGAAAGGAATTTTTTTCTATACAGGATCATTTTATACATCAGAACGTCGACGGTGCTATCGTTCAGTTTCATCCATTTATGCAAATACAGAAAAAACTTTAATCTAATCGACTGCATGGGAGAAAGATTAGTTGTGTTGTTTAGACAGAGCAGGGCTCGAGGGCTCAGAGAAGGTTTTGAAACAAAGAGACACTGAATATCTTTTTAGGAGACAGATGGGAGCCTCGCGTCAAGGCCATCCAGTGTGTTCTTTGACATAAACAAGATATGGCTCACCCGCACACAGAGACACGGCTTTAGGTCCCATCTGACGGACGGCGGCCTTTCCAAGCCCATCGGTGTCCCATACTAACCGAGGGCAGGGGTGGAGGTTTTGCGGAGATAAATCTCAAAGTCCGAGATTCGTGGGTAGAAAGCAGCATGAAATAACTAACAAAATGGAATCGTCTCTGCTACATATGAAATGATCGTTTTAGAAATAGCAAGAAAAGATTAAATTTTTGCTATCTAGTTCTGGAGAGAAAGGGCAAATCGGGAATGTCAACATGAACCATTTGAACGCAACGCTTCACCATCTGAATTTTAAATTTATACCATCCTTTAATAGTGGAGTAATCAACCTACAGGGAAGATAAAGGATAGATGCTAATAAATCTACCTAACGTAAAAATAAGTGAAATTTATCATTTAATTCTTAAAACAGAAAGGAAAGAAAAGATGAATATTTAAGGATAGGCGAATACAATGTAAATGATAGTTAGTTTTTTTTTCCATACGAATTTAAAACTGAATAGTACATTTTTAATTTGCTGCGAAAAACACGTCCAAATAAAATATGAAAGCTACAATCGTTGGGTTCAGATCCTTTACCTCTGAGTGGCTTTTCTGCACACCACAAACTAAATGGCCAGGTCACAAGGAGCCAGAGAAGGTTGGGAAAGTGACAGCTGTTAGGAGACAGATGGGAACCTCTCCGTCAAAACCATCCAGGGTCTTCTTCATTGTGCACAGGTTCTGACTTTCCTGTACACGGAGCCACGACTTAACGTTCCATCCAACAGCGGCGGTCTTTACAAGCCCTATGGTGTCTCCTATCTCACCGACGACAGAATGGGAATTAAAAGAAAAAATTCTGAACATACGCACATTTGGAACTCGAAGCTATAAACTGCAGATAAACGAGTGCGGTCTGCTACCGATTGAGCCAAACTTCGCCCAAAAATTATATTTGAAATTTTATTCGAAACCTTGCCTTATAGTACTGTACTTGCAAGTCATTCTGAATCCTTCATTATTTTGCGTGAAAGGAATTTCTTAATGTGATTATTTTATACATCAGAAAGTCAACGATGCCCTCGTTCAGTTTCGTTTATTTATGCAAATATGAAAAAACTCGGATCTAACGGGTTATATGAATAAAATAATGATGCTTCTGGAGCTTGTATCAGTCAAATCTTCAAGAAATGGGAGTTCCCAGGTTCGAGTTCCAACTGGTTCAGCATTGAGATTTATCTCCGCAAGACTCCACGCCCTGCCCACGGTCAGTAGGGTACACCGATTGGCTTGGAAAGGCCGCCGTCTGTCATATAGGACGTTAAGCCGTGGCTCCGTGTGTGGGAGAGCCCATACCCTGTGCACGTTAAAGAACACGCTTGATGGCCTTGACGGGAGGCAACCATCTGTTTCCTAACAGCTGTTCCAATGGGTCCCCTCCCCCAACCTTCTCTGAGCCTTCGGGGTCCATGTGACCTGGCCATTTAGCCCAAATCCAAGAATGGAAGTCAAAGAAGTAAAAGATGAATTTGATATTCCTGTATTTAACATTCTGAGCAACAAATAGGAAACAATATAGCTTCTATTTCTTTAGAAACATGAAAAGTTACTAAGGTAATCAATGACCATGCATCCAAAAAATGAATTATAGAATGCACTGAATGTCTGGGTAACAGCCCAGAACCAGAAGAAATTTCTTTTGAGTGACCTTGTTACTGAAAGAAATCAGATGTCTGTTATGATCTCTACAGCGCATGAGCCATCCAAGGTGTTTCAACATCTAACTTTTTCCAAGAATTCGTGAAATTCAAACTCACAATTGCCTTGAACGATGTTAACGTTGCAGACACTGAAGCTTAGAAACGAAGCATTAAATCAATAGATGATACTCCATCATGCTATAGAGAAGTTTATAGAGAGCTCAAGAAGAAGAAAAAGCGAGTATCTGCATAACTGCATAACACGTGTCTTCAAGCAAACCGAAGGTGATCTTTAAGTTCCACGTTTCGTGATTAAGTATATGGTGAATAAATGAATAAATTTAATTAGCGCCTGTCCGAGTTCTTTAGACCGACTTATTGCTTTGAATCCTTGAAATTGAATTTTCTCACCAATAAATCTACTCACAGATATCAATAAAATTATTTGTATAAGTAGTCAAGCAACAAAATTGAATTTGCGTAAAATAGTACAATAAAATTATTAGGCTGAGTATAAAAATAAATATACAACAAAAAAAACCTAAAAGTTGAGTTGTTTTGCTTCTGAGTATCACTTTATCACTAGCACAGATGTTTCCTAGTGTTCCTTTACCTATTACCTTTGTTACATTTGCCTCTTTTACTTATTACCTTTGTTGTTACTTACTCTTAACTGTTGCCTTTGTTGCCACCTAGGGTTCCTTTACCCATTACCTTTGTTGTTACTTAGTATTCCTTTACCTATTACCTTTGTTAATATCTAGTGTTTCTTTAACTATTACATTATTTAATATCCTTTTAACTATTACCTTTGTTGTTACCTAGTGTCCTTTTAACTATTACCTTTATTATTACCTAGTATTCCTCTATTTTCTTTATTATTTTCGGGCTCGTTTAAATATTACCCTGATTATTGCCTATTGTTCCTTTATTGCTATACTACCTTGTGGTGTTTTTATTACCCTTGTTGTTGTAGTGTGTACCTTTGATTGTTTTTGTTTTTACCTAGTGTACCTTTACCAACCCAATGACAAATATCAGGTGTATAAGTTGGCATATCGAAATTTGTACTAAACACCAAAATAACCACCTAAAAAAGTAATTGTTTTTTAACCCATTTTATTCATTAAAGACTGACTGTTGGTTGCCATTTTAATATTAAGAGGTAGATTTTTCTTATCTGCACACTTGGGACGCACTCTCACATAGAGGATACGAATTTCATCTACTCCATCACTTCTCACTTCATCTACCAAAAATGGCGATCCACTGAACCGTCATCTGCCAAATAGTGATCAACTAAAACTTCGTCTGCCATAATGGAGATCATCTGAAATATCATCTGCCAAAACGGTTATTCACTAAAACTTCATTTGCCAAATGGTTATTCACTAAAACTTCATTTGATAAATGGGAATCCACCAAAACTTCATCTGCCAAAACTGGTGAAGTTTTCGCAGAACTGAGGCGATCCACTGCAACATCACCTGCCAATGGTGATCCACTAAAACATCATCTGAACATATGAACTAGCCATTCTGCTCTCCGAGAATTGCTGCCTAAACAGACACACAAATACTAAAATTCTAAGAGATTTTAAGTCCCGTCGGTAAATTAAACTCTCTTAATCATTAGTCTCCTCCTTATACGAAATCAGAAGCGATGCCTTTAAAAATGGGCAATATTTTACCGAGTCCCACATCGATTCAAGAAAACGATCCACAATATGACGTAAATTTTTTTTCATCCATCTCATAAAACGTTATTTTGTCCTTCTTTTCCCACTAACAACGATTTTCTTCAATTCCTTTATTCCATTAGGAGCTGCTATCGGTTTCGTGATCAACTTCAAATGACTCTGATTGTGATGCCAGAGTTCATCGAGAATAATTTGCCTGCTTTCCACGCAAGCTAATTACTGCCTGCTTGAAAGACTTCGTTTACGAAATCTTAATGCTCTTTGAAAGCGGATCGCGAAGCTCAGCCAAGTGGGATAGTAAAAAGACAAAGGCCTCTGCATAATAAAAACAAAAATGTGGGAATTACTAAGCGAAAATAAAAACTAATTCAATTTGTTATCGACTTTAATTTCGACGCCAGTCTTTTTCTTTTCCTTCCGAATGCTAATTGCCTTTTTTTTTTCCCCTTCCTTTAATATTTTTTTAACAAGAATCGAAACAAGAGAATAAGATTCTTCGTGTTTTATTTCTTCAATATTATTTCAGTTTAAAAGAATCATGTTTATTAATTTTAAAATGTTACTCTGACATCTCACTATTTTATAGCAAATGATACATTTTGCGATTTCCATTTCTAAATTGTCATCTCATAATAATTCTTTTTTCTCCGAAATAAGCCCGATAGCTTCATTCATTTCAAATACTCGTGACAGAAAAAAAACAAACTGCAATCATTTCGATTTAAGTCCTTTTTTTCCTTTTTCTTAAATATCCACGTAAAGAGAACTTTGATTTAATCTTCTCCCTTTGTAAAAAAAAAAGCGATAATAAAAACTTCAGCGATAAATATATATTAGCTGAAATCTATTTTTTGTACTCAAAGAACTTTTTTATGCCAAAGACTTATATAAGAAAGGGATTTCCATTTAAATCCTTATCTGGTATGTGAAACAATGATTTTTTCGTGCATCTGATCATTAAAAGTGCTGAATTTGCATCTAACTAATTAAGTGGCATTAATTTTTTCAGCTTTATAAAACTCTTGGATGCTGATTACATAAGGGTGGTATGTCAAGCTTGAATATGAGGCTCTCTGTAATCCTTCAATCCGGAGTTCACGATATATTAAATACGAGATTTACAGTTTTCTCCCAATTTGAAGCTCATCACATCTCCTAACATGAAGTTCACAATACATTTTAATATGAGATTCTCGGTTTTCTCTTAATTTGAGGCTCATAATATATTGTAACATGAGGTTTAAAATGTCTAATATCCAAGATTCCCAGCTTCTTTGAATCTGAGACTCACAATACTTGTATCTAATAAGCTGAAGTCTACATAATCTTGTAATTTAAGATTCACGTAAACTTGTGATGTGAAGCTCACTAAATCTCGCTATTAACTTCACAGTATCTTGTAATCTGAAGTTCATAATTACTTTTAAAATCATTTTCAAAGACTTTTCCATCATTAATTCAAAGAGTCACAGATTCGTTAAGCTAAGTGAGTTATCATTAAACTCGTTCAGAAATACCAAGAATAACGTAATTCCATTTTGTTATTACAAATTCTAGTACAAGGTTTGCAAGATTTTCTGTCATGAGGCACCCTTTAGGATTTTCAAAGTTTTCACAAAATACCCTCCCCCAACCACTCTCCCCGTTAGGAAGGATTGCACACAAAGCAAAATTACTGAATTTTTTATCATCTGTTAAAACTGATTGATCAAATTACACTCTTTTGAGAAAAGTGTTCTGACACTTGTGGAAAACATGAGTGAGATTCCAACCAATGCGTCCCAGCTAAATGTCACGTGCTCCATCCACGAACCTATGAACAGCTCTCTCATTTATCCACTAATTGTGACTTTTAAAAGTACTTGGTGTGTAAAAGCAACTGGCATTTAACTTGGGAGGCGTGGATTCGAATGCCACTTAGTTATTCTCCAAAAGTATTTCTTGAATTATATATATATATACATGTCAAGCCGTCCCGTGGCAGAATGGTTAGCACGCTTGGCTATTGATCTACGGGACCTGGGTTCGAGCCCGGGTAAGGCATGGATGTATGTGTCGTTTTTCTGCTGAGGTCCCGCCATCCTCTCAGACCTTCTACTACGGCATATAAACTGGCAGGCTCCTGTCAGACCTCTGTGGCAAGCAGGTGCTTGAGGGGGTATTTATTATACATGTCAACAGGTAATCTGTGTATTTATTATTGAGTATTTTGAAACTTCTAAGTTATTTAAATGGAAAAGCCCGCATTCAAGGCTCACTAACTTTCAAAACAAGTTTTTTAAGGAAACTGTCACTCAAATTAAAATTGGAGATCTCTCTGAAATGTCTCTAAATCTCAATTCCCAACAATATTCGTTAATAATTTAAGAGCTATTAAAGATGGAACATTTGGCATCAGCTGCTATTTTTTTATACACTCATCCCGAACATTTTTAAGGGAATCTAAAAGAAAATCTTTATGCAAATTTCTAAAATTGCATTCATTTCAGTAAACGATTTATTATAACAATTATTATCTGTTTTTTTAACTTTTGAGATAAATTTTTGTAATCAACAAAGCAGCAATTGAATTATCTAACTTCTATAGCTCCTTAAATATTAAACGAATATTGATGAAAACTGGGTTGGGTTGTTTTACCTCTAAACGGCACTTTTTTGCGCACCATGGGCTAAATGGCCAGGTCACATGGACCCCGAAGGATCAGAGAAGGTTGGCGGAGGAGACCCACTGGAACAGCTGTTGGGAGACAGATGGTAGCCTCCCGTCAAGGCCAACGTATCACTCCCGTCAATGCCAACGCCTCCCTTGTAGGCCAACGTATCACTCCCGTCAAGGCCAGGGTATGGATCTCCCGCATACATACCACGGCTTAACGTCCCATCCGACGGACGGCGTCCTTTCCAAGCCCATCGGTATCCCTACTGTCTCCGTGAGCAAGACGGGGAGAGTTGTGTAGATAAAACTGAACTGTATCCCAGCTTTGACTCGAATTTAGGAATTGCAGATTACGAGCCTGGCGCGCTACCTACTAAGCCAGCCCCGTCCCGATGAAAACTGGAATTTAGATAAATTTGAATGAGATTTTCAATTTATATTCACTGTTGGCAACACTTTTCGTATTATAATGCAAAAAAAAAACATTTTTACAATTTAAGTTCCATTATTTAGTTACTTAAACTTCAAACGCTAACAATATCCTTCAAAATTTATAACAGGCATGAGTTGTTAGAATGATTCTTTCGGAAAAACTTTAAATTCTAGAAATGATTTGCAGATTACTGAAAAAAAAATTAATTCACTTACTTCGCGGGCTTAGCAGACCACAGTTTGGGAAATACTTTTCAAATACATTATTTGGGAAGTCAAAAAAAATTATAAATTTTGTTCATCGTCAAGACATTTCCACCACTTAGATTATTACAAGAATGCAGCATACTTACGTAAGCCATTGGACTCCATTCTTGATGTAGTATTTACAGTATCGCCAAACAGACAATAACGTGGCATTTTCAGTCCGACTACCCCAGCTGCACATGGACCTAAAAAACAAGAAAGTATCGAATGCAAACAGGTATGCAGAGCACTTTAGCAGTCCTACATAAGGTAGTTCAGATCTAATATTGGAAATTTGAAATGAACTCTTTCAATATGAAGAATTAAAATATGTAACATTGTGGATATTTATAAGCAGACTTCGATTCCTGAAACAGTTGAGTTTCGAATATCTGCAAAAGGCGATCCACTAAAACTTCATCTGCCAAATGGCGATCCGTTGAAACATCATCTGGGAAATGGTAACCTACTAAAACATCGTCTGTCAAATGGTGATCCACTGAAACGTCATCTGCCGTAATGGCGATCCACTAAAACTTCATCTGCTAAAAAAACAGATGATCCACTAAAACTTCATCTGCTAAAAAAAAGACCATCCCCTAAAACTTCATTTGCCAAATGGGGATCCACTAAAACTTCATTTGCCAAATGGGGATCCACTAAAACTTCATTTGCCAAATGGGGATCCACTAAAACTTCATTTGCCAAATGGGGATCCACTAAAACTTCATTTGCCAAATGGGATCCACTAAAACTTCATTTGCCAAATGGGGATCCACTAAAACTTCATTTGGCAAATGGGGATCCACTAAAACTTCATTTGCCAAATGGGGATCCACTAAAACTTCATTTGCCAAATGAGGATCCACTAAAACTTCATTTGCCAAATGGGGATCCACTAAAACTTCATTTGGCAAATGGGGATCCACTAAAACTTCATTTGGCAAATGGGGATCCATTAAAACTTCATTTGGCAAATTGGGATCCGCCAAAACTGGCGATACACTGAAACATCATCTGCCAAATGGTGATCCATTAAAACTTCATCTACCAATGGTGATCCAATAAAACATCATCTGCCGTAATAACGATCCAGTTAACCATCATCTGTCATAATGGCGATACACTAAAAGCATCATCTGCCATAATGGCGATCCACTAAAAACATCATCTGCCATAATGGCGATCCACTAAAATTATCATTTGCGAATTGCGATGCATTAAAATTTTGTCTGGGCAAATGGCGACCCAATAAAACTTTGTGTAGGTGGTGAAACAATTTAACATTATCAGTGAAAATGGCGAATTCCCAAACTTGTACATTGCTATCTTGTACAGTCGCTCAAAAAAGTATCCGAACACTAGGGTTGATTACAGAATTAAGAAAAAATATCTGGCAACGATTTTTTTTAGAAATTAGTGATCTGGCAACCTTCGTGTCACGTGACACGAAGGTTGCCAGATCACTAATTTCTAAAAAAATCGTTGTCAGATATTTTTTCTGAATTCTGTAATCAACCCTAGTGTTTGGATATTTTTTTAATTATATAATGCGTATGAATATATAATGCACTGAATATGGAGCGTGTGCAGTTACCGTTCACAGCAAACTGGAGAGACTGCACACGCTCCAGTTTGCTGTGAACGGTAACTGGAGCGTGTACAGTTGCTGTACACGCTCCAGATATTTTTTCTGAATTCTGTAACCAATCATAGTGTTTACACGAAGGTTGCCAGATCACTAATTTCTAAAAAAAATCGTTGCCAGATAATTTTTCTGAATTCTGAAGTCAACCATAGTGTTCGGATACTTTTTTGAGCGACTGTACATTGCTAAACTTCGGATATCAATCTCGTGACCGAGTGGTTAACGTGCTTTGCTAATCAAAGGGTTCTGAATTCGTGCCTCGGATAATGTGTCGATGTTTCCTTTCTTGTGACGTCTTTTAATCGAGGCCACGCCTTCTTCGATTTTCTCTATTGCGTAGCAAACTGACAGTCTCCTATCAGACCTCAGGGGCAAGCAGCTGCTTCAGGGGAAATTTATTTTACTATTTTCTAAGCTTACGATAAGCAACTGATTAAAACTTTCCCTGTGCAAGTGACAATTCATTAAAACTTCTTCTCTGCAAATGTGATCATCTGCCCAAGTGACGAGCATGGGAACTATCCGGCTGAGACGGAGCCGAGTCTTCTGTCGCACTTTTTGGCTGGCTTCTTCCTTCTGAAAAACACCAATGACGTTGAAGGGTGGACGTATATTTCATTAAAGTCCCGCAACACTAAAACTAAGTTCTAGAAGTTTCGAGATGTCTGATGCAGGCGACGGCGAATCGGATTAATCAACAGACCTCTACATGTCTACAAAACATCACGTGACTATACCTATCCTTTTGGAATTAAAAGAATTTTGAGTCGTTTCGTCTGAGAGACTTTCACGAGTCAAGTCGCATAGTCCAGGATCTTATTTAGCCATTTTTTCTTTGTGCTATGACGAAACTTTCGACACCTAGTGCAGCCTGTTGTCTGTAGGTGCTGGGAGCTCGCATGTCTTTAGCGACTGTGACTTAATGCAGACAGTTCATTGTTTTTTCCTACCTAGCATTTATGCACTGTATCTTCGAGTATAAATAAAAGGTATATATATTTGTAAGCATAAAAAACTCTATGCGTGATTATCGATCCCCAGTTAGAACCATTCTGATAAAACCTGCTCCTACTCGCACTCAAACCATCCATGACCCCCAGTTATAATGGATTGGGTTGTTTTACCTCTAAGCGGCACTTTTTTGCACACAATGGGCTAAATGGCCAGGTCACATGGACCCCGAAGGCTCAGAGAAGGTTGGGGAAGGGGACTCACTGGAACAGCTGTTGGGAGATAGATGGTAACCTCCCGTCAAGGCCATCCAGCGTGTTCTTTAACGTGCACAGGGTATGGCTCTCCCGCACACGGAGCCACGGCTTAATGTACCATCCAGACGGACGGCGGCCTTTCCAAGCTAATCGGTGTCCCCTACTGACCGTGGGCAGGGCGGGGAATTTTGCGGAGATAAATCTCAACGCTGACCCCGATGGGACTCGAACCTGGGAACTACATATTACGAACCTGACACGCTACCGACTGAGCCACCCCCCGCCCATTTTATAATGGGTTAATTAGGGCAGTCTGTGCATCGTTAGAGATACACAAAACTTCATCTACACAAATGACTATACTTTAGAACTTCATCTATATGTACATATATATTCATAATAGGAGGAAGATGATCTTATTTAGTGGATACGAACCCACGATCTCCATCGACGAATCCGACGCCCACGACACCCTTTAGTTCTAATACTTAAAAAAATATTAATTTTTGGAATAAATGTTTTTAGCAAGTGGAAGTTTATTTATGAGATGCAACCCAAAAAAGGAAATAAGATGGGTTGTTTTTGAGCTGCACTTTTGTTGGCACAATGGACTAAATGGCCAGATCACCAGGACCCCAAGAGATCAGAGATGGTTGTGGAATTAGGACTCACTAGATACCTGTTAGGAGACAGATGGTAGCTTCCCATCAAGGCCATCCAGAGTATTCTTTAACGTGCATAGGGTATGGCTCCCCCACATACGGAGCCACGGCTTAAAGCCCCATCCCACGGACGGATGGCGGCCTTTCCAAGCTCATCGGTGTCCTCTTTTTGACCGAGGACAGGATGAGGGGGTTTGCGGAGAAAACTCTCGATGCTGGTCCACGTGAGACAGGAACGTGGGAATTGGGAGTTTACGAGTGTAACGCCGTACCTAGTGAGCAAACAACCACCCAGTTAAACAAGAATTTGCGCAGATATTCTGAAAACACGCGAAGTTGTGGCTCTAATCAGGGGGGCGGGGGGGGCTCAGTCGGTAGCACGCCAGGCTCGTAATCTGTAGTTCCCAGGTTCGAGTCCCAGCTGGGTCAGCGTTGAGATTTATCTCCGCAAAATTCCCCGCCCTGCCCACGGTCAGTAGGGGACACCGATGGGCTTGGAAAGGCCGCCGTCCGTCGGATGGGACGTTAAGCCATGGCCTCGTGTGCGGGAGAGCCATACCCTGTGCACGTTAAAGAACACGCTGGATGGCCATGACGGGAGGCTACCATCTGTCTCCCAACAGCTGTTCCAGTGGGTCCCCTCCCCCAACCTTCTCTGAGTCTTCGGGGTCAATGTGACCTGGCCATTTAGCCCATGATGTGCAAAACAATCCCGAAGCGCTACAGAATGAGCCCCCCCCCCTCACCAAAAAAAAAACAATCTCGTTAGTGAAATTTTAATATGCCGTATTGATATTTCATGAAGACCAATAAACGAGATGATGATATACCTGTATGTAGTCCTATTCTTAATTTGAGTTGTTCTCTAGGCCTATGCCTGATAGCGAATGATAAGACAGCATCCAATAGGGCCAAAGACATCCGGGCAACTTCCCTAGCGTGAAGATTCCCATTCCGTACAGGAAGACCTGAAACCACCATGTAAGCATCACCAATTGTCTCCACCTGAAAATAGAAGAAAAGCTGAAATTAATTTGGACAGAAGTCGACGTTTCACTTAAATTACATTCTCTTAAATGCACTCAATGTTAAGCTATCTCATGGAGCATCAATAGCATGTTCATACATCAATAGCATGTTCATACATCAATAGCATGTTCAGACCATGGAGGTAGTAAGAGGGGGAGGCGCCCTTACTATATATTAACAGAGGTCGCTAGTGTAGCCGCGCAGAACGGCGGTAGCCATGTTCTTGCTACTCAGAAAGCCGCACGCTGCACATCAATTATAATGTATCCTGCAGTCAATTGTCGCAAGTTCATTACTGTAATCAAACGCGTTACACAAATTCTTTTTTTCAATGCAATCTGTCGTTCTTTAACACAGTGATAGCAAGATTACAAGTAGCGACAATATGGCGATTTCGGTTACACTTTTCAAGCGATAGGGGGTCTCCCTGTCTTCCTACCTCCATGGTTCAGACTCACTTGCATAGCCCGACATGGATATGTCATGATATGCAAGTGAAACATTTCACAAAACCATTATTTTAAAAAGGAATTTTCTTATCGTAAAACTCACAGGAATAAAATAAAGTTTAAAAAAAAACTCTCTTCATATTCTCATTTTTAATTTTTTTCCCTCTAAAGAAAATTAACTAATGTTTTCACTTTTCGCCATTCTTTAGATATTAAAACTTTTTCGTTTTTAGAAATAAGTCAAAAATTCATTTTGGGCTGAAAAGGGTTGCGTTGTTTTACCTCTGATCAGCACTTTTTTTTTGCACTCAATAGACTAAATGACCAGTTCACAAGGACCCCGAAGGTTCAGAGAAGATTAAGGGAGAGGACACACTGGAACAGCTGTTGAGAGACAGATGGTAGCCTCCCGTCAAGGCCATCGAGCGTGTTCTTTAACGTGCACAGGGTATGGCTCTCCCGCATACGGAGCCACGGCTTAACGTCTCATCCGACGGACGGAGGCCTTTCCAAGCCCATCGGTGTCCCCTACTGACCGTGGGCAGGTTGGGGAATTTTGTGGAGATAAGTCTCAACGCTGACCCAGCTGGGACTCGAACCTGGGAACTTCAGATTACGAGCCTGGCGCGCTACGGACGGAGCCACCCCATACCAGGGGTTGGAAAGGTATTGACGAAATATTTCCATTCGCATTTTAAGAATCTCTCAATAGTTTCAATAGCGCATTCTAATAGTGCTAAATGTTGCAAAGTGGAAAAATTTAAAACGAATATTGCAAACGATCTATTCACGTCATAAGCATGACATCTCGTTGGTGGAGTGGTTTACATCATCCTCCTCCTCCTCAAGCAGCCATGGGATACGGAGGTCCAACTAGACCGTGCAATTTAATTCTCCAAGCATATCTGTCATCAGCTATATCTGCTGCATTTGGCCAATGCACATCAATTCTAACAAGGTCCTATTTGACATTGCCTGTCCACCGCATCCTAGGTCTCCCCCTCTTTCTGAGGCCTTGGGGCACACTATTTATAACCCTATTCGATAATCTTTAATTATTCATATGGGCAACATGGCCAAACCAACGGAGTCTCTCTCTGCACAATAATAGATACTAATAAAATTTTACTATTTGCATTTTACCCATTAATATGAATTTATACTGTTAGAGGATGCTAAACAAATATTGCAAACGATCTGTTACTCTAAATAAAATAAATAAATACCCCCTCAAACAGCTGCTTTCCACAGAGGTCTGACAGGAACCTGTCAGTTTATATGTCACAGTAGAGGATCTGAGAGGATGGCAGGACCACAGCAGAAAAAACGACACATACATCCATGCCTAACCAGGGGCTCGAACCCAGGTCCCTTAGATCAGTAGCCAAGCGCGCTAACCACTCGGCCATGGGACGGATTACTCTAGAAGTTGAAAAATGTTTTTGGTAGAGAGTGATGGTGATAACATTTAAACTGGCAGCAATGATACTATGGCAACGCACTAAAACTTTCTCTATTGCAAGCGTCAATTCATTAAAACTGCTTCTCTGCTAAAGGTGATCATATGCCCAAGTGACGAGTATAGGAACCCGATCTGGCTAAGACGGAGACGAGTCTCGTGTCATCATCACTTTCTGGCTGGCTTCTCCCCAGAAAAACATCAATCCCGTCATCTATGACGTTGAAGGGTGGGCGATGTGGAAACGTGTGTTTTATTAAAGTCTCGCAACTCTAAAACTACTTTCTAGAAGTTTCGAGGTGTCTGACGTAGGCGACGGCGAATCGGATTAGCCGACAGACCTCTACATGTCTGAAAAACATCACGTGACTGCACCTGGTGGTGTTTTGGAATTAAAATAATTTTGAGTGGTTTTGTCTGGGAGACTTTCCCGAGTCAGGTCGCATAGTGCAGGATTTTATTTCGGCATTTTGTTCTTTATGCTGTGATGGAACTATCGAGACCTAGTGTAGCCTGTTGTCTGTAGATAATGGGAGTTCGCATGTCATCAGCGACTGTGACTTAGGGAAGATGTCATTCACCTCGAACTCGGACTGCCCTTCCTTGGGCTGTGCACGTTAAAGAACACTCTGGATGGACTTGACGGGAAGCTACCATCTGTCTCCCAACAGCTGTTCCAGTGGGTCCCCTCCCCCAACCTTCCCTTAGCCTTCGGGGTCCATGTGACCTGGCCATTTAGCCCATGGTGTGCAAAAAAGTGCCGCTCAGAGGTAAAACAACCCAACCCAATCCTTCCTTGGGGAGTGGAGTGACCATTGTGAAATTCAACATAATGAACAAGTGGATCAATTAGCAAGAGATGTTCAAAATTTAAATCATATTTCCCCCATATGCATTTTACACTTTGAAAAATTCTTTTAAGATGATAGTCTAACTCAATGTTTCCCAAGGTGGGCGATACCGCTCCCTGGGGGGCACTGGAACGATCCAGGGGGTCGGTAGTAGCCTCGGGTGCAATTGGGGAGTGGCGGCGGAAGCATAAAGAAAGAAGGGAAGATAAGAAATTTTTGAAAAACCGTTTGTACATGTTTCATCTGTTGTGTAACGTAGAGTTAAAGTCGTAGTGATTACTTTATTTTCCAAATAAACACATAAAATTATCCTTCGTTATCTTAATTTTCTGTGTGAAATGCGAATGTTACTATGGTTGATTTTAATAAATAAATTTATAATTTCAAGCTTCAAGGTGTCTTATTTACAACAACATCTTTCTTTATTATGTTGTAGGACGTAGGTAGAAATATAGATACATAAAAGAACGCGAATTTGTCACTGCATCTTTCTATTTGTTCGCTTAACCCTTTCACGACTAAGGGAAACATTTTTCCCCATTTTAAAATTGGTGATTGTCGTATTTAATTATAACCTTATCTGCATTTTTTATACAGAATGTCAAAATAGAACGTATGCCGAACGCAATTACGTAAACGGGAACGTTTAGTCCATGTCCATCTTTGCAATAATTGTTATGCGCTGATTTTACATCAGGCATAACTATTCATTTTTCTTAAATTAATTTCTTGCTAGATTGGGATTTTTTTCTTTTTTCTCACACAAAGGGGACTAACAAAGGGAAACACGTCAGGAGTGGGCGGAAATCGCAGCTGCAGCGAGGGTCACACACACACACACGGGACACCCAGCGCCAGATCTCATGACATTCGATAGCACACGGGCAGCGGATGGCAGGCGGAATCACATTTTTCTTCTTGCAATGAAGGTCCGGCTGGGGGTGCTGACAGTTTTAGTGCTGGGTTCACATGAGAGGCTGTGTCCACCCCCGTAGCAGATGCAGATGCTGGACGCTTGTCCAATGTCGTGTAACGAACGAGGGATCCCGTTCTCCCAGGCGACGATGTCAACCTCACAGACCCCCTGGGGAGAATTTATTACTCGTGAGTTCTTCTGCAGGTGCTGCGGATGGGTTGCACATACCCTTTTCGTGGGAAACTTGTAGCAAGGGGGCAGACAGCACTGAGATTTTGGAGAGAGCAGTTGGACGAGACGGCCAGAGCTCGGGGCGGGCCCGATTCGGTATCGGAGATTGGAATGGGTGGAAGGCAGGACTTTGACTAAACAGCCGTGTGCTTGATGCGTTAATGCAAGGACTTCCCATGAATGAGTGGCTCCCTACAATGAGAAGCAGAGGAAGAGGATAATTTTGCCTCCGTAGTTAATTAAGAGAGAGAGGATGATTTGCCCCCTAACGTAAATTGCACCAGTGAAGATCTCTCTCCTTCCCAACCTTCCTACGATGATGCAGCAGACCGCCTCCCTTCGCCGCAGCCAAATCACCCCACCGCGGAGGTGAAGGTCAACAGAGGCTCGTCTCCCTAGCAGCCACAGTACGACGGAGATGTCATCAGCTAAAGTGACGAACTAAGAGAGCGGATCCCTACCCGGTGCTGGAGTGACGACGTCCTGGTCATAATCTGAGGCAGCTGATCGAGGAGCTGGGCACTTAAAACGGTACGATAACCCTTCCTTTAATTGCTTACCCTTCCTTTCACTAGAAGTGGCTATCTATAATTTTAGAGTTAGCTGTAAAGGGGTTCCTCAAGCCGTTAATTCTTTAAGTTCTTTTTGGTTAAGTTCACGATAAATAGTTCATTTTTATCTAGATTAATTGTTTGCCTGTACTACTAGAGATTGTGTTTCAATAAATGTTGTTACCCTCTTATGTTGCCATAAACCTGAGTTGTGTATCATCAGTGTATTTCATTAATAAAAACGTCTTCCCCTAAGGAGACGGCCTGGGATTTTTGCGGCCCGCATTGTTTAATTAAGGTGCTATCCGTAATTGAGCAATGTGGGAAACACAACGCCACACATTTAAGTTTTCATATGTCTAGTTAGAAGTAAATAGTGCTTGCAACCGCGAGGTGCGCACAACAAATTGGTGCCGTGTGCCAGGATTGATTTTTTTTAATTGGCCAATCACCACAGATTGGTGCTTTGACGAAGGATCATTTTCTTTTTAATAATAGTTACTCTCAGCAGATTGGAAATGTACGTTAATATTAATTTTTGTGTAGATGTAAGTTAGATTATTTTAGTTGATTGATTTACTGGAAGAAAGTATTGTGTTAGTAATCTTTTAGTAAAATCCTGCTCAGGTTTATGACGGAAGTTTAAATATCTGTATGTGCTTAACGAGGCTGGTGTGATAAGAAAGTACAAAGTTATATTGAAAAATGTCGTAGAGGGAAAATACTTAATTAGAAAAAAAAAAATTTTTTTTTGGTGAAGTTCCAATCTTGTGTTCTGAATAATATAATGTTAAGGTATATAGATTGTGTTGAGTGAAGATAAAATGAGCTGTTAATAGTATTGTATTTGTGAATTAAGCAGTTATGTTAGTGGGATAATTATTGAAGCGTGATATCGATCGAAATTGTTTTTAAAGAAATTTTCGAGGTTGCTTAACAATTTGTGGCTTGTTACTGTTATTATTAGAGAGAAGGCTCCAGTATATTTTGAAAAGTTCTTATTGTATAGAAATGTTTAAGATTATCGTAAGTGTTGGTAATTTCGGAGATTGTGGTTCAATGCAGTTTAAAATCATGTGTAATATAAAACTATAGGCTTGATAACATGCTCTAAATGATTGGGATGTTTTATTAGGATAAATGTCGAGAGGTACTCAGTGATCAAAATTAGTTGGTACAGAATAATTTTATCACATAGCAGGGTAAGAGAATGGTCACTGTCCAGTAGCTCAAATAGTGAGAGCAGCTGTTAGTTAGCAAGCGGATGTGGGTTAGAATCCCACCTGGGTTAAATCAATTTTCTCGACATCCTGTCTGCTATGATAAAGCGCTGTTAATTGTCATTGTAAATTTTAGGAATATCGCAGATGTGAACAAGTTTTTGGAAATAAGAAGAATTTTTGTATGTTTAATATAGGTTGTTAAGTTAGTTAAGGCGGCGGTTGATTAGTTCAGATTGAGACAGTTTGATAAGTTGTTGAACAGAGAAGGCAAAGTACTGAGATAAGAGATAAGTTATAGAGATTAGTATACGGATTATTGTATGTGCATATACATCTGTCGATATAGGTTAGAAATTTAATAATGGCTTTTGGAGCATCTTACCCAAAGAAGCGCGATCCTACTGTACACTCTCGCTACGCAAACCGAAGAAACAATCCCATTAAGAGCACGAGATGGCGCAAGGAAGGATGTTTTGAATGTGGAGAGTTTGGCCATTTTGCCATGAATTGCCCCGATAGAATGAGTCCCACAAGAGAATATTTCACCTACGACCCTCCGGACAGCCACCTAGAGTATCGTTCGGCTCCTTATACTCATAGGTCACAGGACAGAATTTACGACGAAGGGGAAAGAGAAGAAATTAGAAATTTGCCTTATGGCTCACATGAACTCCTAGCTTATGCCCCGCCCAAGACTAAGCTAATCGAACTATCCGCTCTGTACCTGACATTAGAGGCGGAGTTGGGACCCCCTCCCATGGCTTGGAATAATGAGAGCGATCTAGACATTGAAAGATTAGTAGCCCACGTTTTCACCCCTATCGCTCTAGAGGAAGATGAAGAGGTGATAAATGTAGTTGAAAAGATTTTTGACATAGAGGGCCTTAGGAGAGAAATCTGTAAAGTTTTAGCGAAAAGGCGTCTGGCTCAAGAAAGTGAGACATTAGAACAGGGGTGTGAGAGTGAGAAGGAGAAACAAATGCCTGTAGAGCAGTTAGTAGAGAATAGGGAGGAAAGTTTAGCTGTAATCATGCCGGAGGACATTGATGATGAGGAGGACAGGGCTAATACAAATTTCGTAGAAATGAGCAACACTTGTCAGGTAGACATTATTTTGATCGAAGAGCAAAACGGTGGGAATACTGAGACAGTAGATGAGGAAATGGGCATGGGAGATGCAAGAAATTTTTCAAATGGGCATGGAAGAATAGCGTTAGAAGATTTAACGTCACTTACCGAGACTGAAAAATCAGAAATTGTAAAGTCTGATGATAGCTCCCTGATGCATCTCGCCACAGCGAAAGAAGAATTAATAATGGGAAGTAACAGTGAGGTCTGGGCATTATTTAGTAGTGCAGGAGTCATGAGAAATGTAGATATTCCGGAACACTCGCTTGTGGAGCGTTTGGACCCTGAGGGAAGCCACCAAGAAATGATGGGCATGGAAGCTGCAAGACAATCTTTAAGGTCATATTTAGAGGCACTCGTCGAAACTGAAAAATCGGCGTTTAGCGAGTCCGACGGTAGCCCTCCAATGCAAAGCGATACAGAGGAAACGAAGCCGACAATAGGAAGAGACAGGGAGGAAAGGACATTTAGTGACACCCAAGTTGGGGGAAAAGTAAATAGTCGAAAACGCCCACTAGTAGAATATTTGATCCCCCAGGGAGGCCACAAAGATGAGCTGGACGCGAAACAAGAGAATAATGTAGAAGAAACGAAAGCATTAATTGCAGAATATTCAGTTCTGAGTAGAACAAAGTATGCGCTTGCTAAGAATGAGATACTGGCAACCCGTATAAAACAAAAGCCCTCATTGAACAGAAGAGAAAATGTTTCGTTTCCGGCCGAGAAGAAAGCGGAAGTACATTCTAGACATACTTTGATGGGGCTCTTAGTTAAAATTGAAGCGAAATCGAGACCCCTTGACTTGAGAACGAATATAAAGGGTAACCCTTGTAGAAATAGGTTCTATTGCTATCCGCACAGAGTTGCCACGAGAATCGTAAGACTCAGATTCATCCAAGCGTCAGTACTAATTAAATTACTGAAGCAATGGAAGACTAGAAAAAAAAAGGGAAAGATAAGAGTATTTGGTTAGACAGAGTTATAGAGTTAAAATGATATGAGGTAGAAGTAGGAAATGATAGATGAGTACGAGGATAAAGATAGTGTGTCTACATCAATGTAGTGAAATGAAATTAATTCAATTATAGTAGCCAGGTACTTCAGAGATTGATAATTGGAAAGAAAAATGGTAAATATTAGTTTCATATGCTTCTAAGGAAAAAGGTTATATAACCAGATATTGAGATAATTTTGCAAAATTCATCAAGGAAACCATATCGCATTGCTTTTCTAATCATCTTGGTCCAGAAACAGAAATTGCTAATCGATTTATCTTCTGCTGATTTGTTAATGATAACCATTGAGTTGCACATTCCGACACAAATGTCCTACCTAGTTAAATGAGGTTAAGAAATTCACATGTTCTAGTGATTTCTCCATATATGGATATTTCGGCACATGAGGACTCACAACCCTCATATAGTGGACCAGAAATCATAGGGAGATAGTAACTTGATGCACAAGTGCCTCGTTAGGGCGACATTTAACAGTGGAAATGACTCAGATCAATGATTCAAATCACTTGGGAAGTAACAGTTCTGGGGAAGAGCTTAAGAGTTTTGTTACACATTTAGAAACCCAACCCTATCACTCATTCAAACATTAGACCCCCAGGTGGCACCTCATAATACGTTGCTTAGATTTCATGATGATTTCTTCTCGTGATATTTGGTTCGAGTGATAAAAATATGTATAGAGTAATATTCAGGGGTGAGCTATAGATCAGAACAGATGATGAAGTTGACATGAGACAGTTTGAAATTGAATTGGCATATTGAGAGCTGTATTCCCTAATCATTAAATTACATCATAAACACACATACACTTTAGGTCACACTAATTAATAAAAAGGTAATTCGCAAATTCACATAAAACCATTTTAAACATGGGAATAGCGGGTAAACAAATATAATGAAATACGCAATACTTAGAGAATAATAATTCAAGGTGTTACAGAGAATTAATTAGTAATACAGTATTAATATTATAATAAGTGGGCTCCATAAGCAGTTGTAAAACTATATTATTTAGAATATTGAACGTAATAACATGCAGGTAAATTTGAAAGTATTTTAAAAAGGAAAGATTAGAGGACAGAGACAAAATAATTGGATTAATGCATAGTTAAATTGGAAGCAACCTGAAACATATCAAAAAAAAAAAAATAACTAAAGTGAATAGTGTATATTCCAAATTTAACTGTGAGGAGTAGCCAAAACTTAAGCTATGAAATTACGTACTGCATAATAGAGTCACGAAATTAGTAATTAGGACGTTCTGTGTTTGAGTCAAAGGCCTAGACTTAGATATAGTTTGTCATATTAGCTTTCTGAAAGCATATTTAGAGAAACGTAGACTCTAGCTACCACAATTATACAACAATTAAACATTCTGATTGTAACCACCTAGATAGCAGTATCCGATTAAAAAAAAAATTAAAAGCGAAGTAACCCAATCAAGTCACACCCGACACAAAGACAACACACAACACGGAGACGAAATAATTCGCAAACTGTGACACACGAGTAGCTCGGCAAAGCAGTGGAGGTACAAACCCTAGCTTGTGGGACAATTAGTTCACCCGCTTCCCCTGGTTGAAGGGAGCGAGAGACGCTCACATGCAAACCCCCCCCCCCCCCCGCATACGGACAGGAGTGAAGAAGCAGCAAGAACTTTATAGTAGGACAGAGAAACGGAGTGTAAATCACAGGTTGTCTAGTTAGTCTATAGTGACTGAGTGAAGTTTTATTGCCACAGTTTTGATGTAATAAGGGAATGAAAAAGAACTTTTTTTTAATATGTATATGCGTAAATTATACCAATTATATGTGGATTTTGAGAAAAATTGTAAAATATTTATCTAATTAGTGCTATATAGAGGATAAGATTATGTGAACTAAATACTATAGAGGAACCCCAGAAATTAATAGTTATTTAATATGAGATAGCAACTTTAGATAAGCAAAGTATATGTCATAACAGCATAGAGAAATTGTATACAGGAAGGATATAAGAACTGTTGTTTGATTTTATTTGATTACTCTGTCATTAAGGAATAGCAATGGAATATGTACTGAAATGAGGTAAAATTGTCCCCAGCTGCACGTAGTTAATAGCGAGAGCAGAGAATGGAACTCTGAATATTTATTGGACACAGCTTGTGGTGATAGATTTTGCCGCTGTGTAACCAATTGTCCGAAATATTTTGAATGGTTTAAAAAGCAATGAAGTATGTAAACTAAGAGGAATAATTACTCTTAGAATGTTTCCACATTATCAGATAGTTATTAATATTTGCCAAGAATCAGGAAAGGCCATAAATATTAATTAGAGAAAGTAACCTACTGTTAACCCTCAGATTAATGTAAGAACAAGAGGTGCTCATACTGTAAGAGTTACCAATGAAGGAAGAGGTGATATGTCAGACACTCTCCTTGAAGAATGCATTATCATTGTAGGGTCATGTAGGAAGAAGAATGTAACAAGAGTAAGAGCAGTGTGTCTATTATGAAGGGTGCAGTTTAGAGAATTTTTATTGGTAACAATAGTCCTTTTGCTAACCAACTATATAGTATCTTGGTTAATATTGTCAATACCTGAATTTGATTAGATATGCCTGCAGAGTGTGGCGTACAAATTGTTGAATGCGGAGGTGGCATCGTATACATTGTATATAAATGAAATCTACTAAGTTAAGGACTGTTGAAAAGAGAGGAAGCAAATCAGTGTAAGGAGTGATGCTTTGACTGGTTATGTAAACTCGGCTTTAGGAACAAAAGGCCTTGTAAACTAAACAGGCCTCTGTTCACATGGAAATATATTGGAATCAGCCATTCTCAGTCGGAATATTCCGATAATGAACTATGTTCTCTTGATTACCAAACTTTCTGAAATATGGTTGGAAGGAATTTTTATAACATATGTAAAGAAAATGCATATCAGAACTGGTGCATAAGAGGTTTAATGTTGTAGGGATAGAATAAGCCTATGGATACGATGGATATTATTTTGATAATAAACATTCTGTGAAATAGTTAAGCAAATTTGAATTGTAAAATGATGTGAAACTTTGTTGATTGTATATAGATATTGGATACTTACACCCTGTTTCCCTTTTCTTCCATGTAACGGAGTGACACCCTCAGAAGCAAGACAAACATAACCACCGTGTGATTGTGGAAAAAAAGATAGGTGCTAATACTGCGCTATTTCAACTCAACGAAAGTATGGATTGAAAAAAAAAACAATTGTGCCTTTGGACTATAGCCATACAAACTGGAAGGTGAGATAGCATTGACTGTTGCGAACGACCTACAATCCTTCCGGTGGCCGAAGACTCTGTGCTCTATGAATGAGACACTGTGCACTCCATTGCTAGTACTATTTTCCCGCCTCAGTTGGGGAAGAAGACCGCTGGGATGAGAGCCTAGAAGGAGGGGACAATTAAGCATTGGCAGGATCAATCTGCTATGAAATATGGAAGACGCTTCCATGTACTGTTATCTTACATTAGGGTAGCAATTACAGTATATTTTCATGTCTTTTGTATATATATATATTTAGTTTGTAAGTGCATAGCAAAATAAGGATATGTGGACCCCATTTTTTGTGAAAGTCAAAGGAGGGAGAGTTTTTTTTCCATAAGGGTGAAGGTGTGTTATGCGCTGATTTTACATCAGGCATAACTATTCATTTTTCTTAAATTAATTTCTTGCTAGATTGGGATTTTTTTCTTTTTTCTCACACAAAGGGGACTAACAAAGGGAAACACGTCAGGAGTGGGCGGAAATCGCAGCTGCAGCGAGGGTCACACACACACACACGGGACACCCAGCGCCAGATCTCATGACATTCGATAGCACACGGGCAGCGGATGGCAGGCGGAATCACATTTTTCTTCTTGCAATGAAGGTCCGGCTGGGGGTGCTGACAGTTTTAGTGCTGGGTTCACATGAGAGGCTGTGTCCACCCCCGTAGCAGATGCAGATGCTGGACGCTTGTCCAATGTCGTGTAACGAACGAGGGATCCCGTTCTCCCAGGCGACGATGTCAACCTCACAGACCCCCTGGGGAGAATTTATTACTCGTGAGTTCTTCTGCAGGTGCTGCGGATGGGTTGCACATACCCTTTTCGTGGGAAACTTGTAGCAAGGGGGCAGACAGCACTGAGATTTTGGAGAGAGCAGTTGGACGAGACGGCCAGAGCTCGGGGCGGGCCCGATTCGGTATCGGAGATTGGAATGGGTGGAAGGCAGGACTTTGACTAAACAGCCGTGTGCTTGATGCGTTAATGCAAGGACTTCCCATGAATGAGTGGCTCCCTACAATGAGAAGCAGAGGAAGAGGATAATTTTGCCTCCGTAGTTAATTAAGAGAGAGAGGATGATTTGCCCCCTAACGTAAATTGCACCAGTGAAGATCTCTCTCCTTCCCAACCTTCCTACGATGATGCAGCAGACCGCCTCCCTTCGCCGCAGCCAAATCACCCCACCGCGGAGGTGAAGGTCAACAGAGGCTCGTCTCCCTAGCAGCCACAGTACGACGGAGATGTCATCAGCTAAAGTGACGAACTAAGAGAGCGGATCCCTACCCGGTGCTGGAGTGACGACGTCCTGGCCATAATCTGAGGCAGCTGATCGAGGAGCTGGGCACTTAAAACGGTACGATAACCCTTCCTTTAATTGCTTACCCTTCCTTTCACTAGAAGTGGCTATCTATAATTTTAGAGTTAGCTGTAAAGGGGTTCCTCAAGCCGTTAATTCTTTAAGTTCTTTTTGGTTAAGTTCACGATAAATAGTTCATTTTTATCTAGATTAATTGTTTGCCTGTACTACTAGAGATTGTGTTTCAATAAATGTTGTTACCCTCTTATGTTGCCATAAACCTGAGTTGTGTATCATCAGTGTATTTCATTAATAAAAACGTCTTCCCCTAAGGAGACGGCCTGGGATTTTTGCGGCCCGCATTGTTTAATTAAGGTGCTATCCGTAATTGAGCAATGTGGGAAACACAACGCCACACATTTAAGTTTTCATATGTCTAGTTAGAAGTAAATAGTGCTTGCAACCGCGAGGTGCGCACAACATAATGTTGCATCTGTGCAATGTCCATCTTTGCTTCACAACCAAAAGAAATTGCTTCGCAGAATATCATAATTAGCACATCATTTTGTATAGTAATTTTATTTCATAATTATGTATTATTTTAGTTAACATTTTGTTATAATAAACCAATAAATAAAAGACATTGCATAATAAGCCTAACTATAATTTGTGTTACCTTTATAGTCCATTGGGAAAAATATTTCCCATAAAATTCCAAAAAAACTACACATTGTTATGTATTTTTCTTATGATTTTTATTTATTTTACGTCTAAACAAACTAAAATAAACAGTTACATACTAATATTTACTCTTAGAAACCTTATGGTCCTGAAAGGGTTAAAGAAGGTAGATTTCCAGGGGGGTGCTGAGTAATTTTTTTTCTGAAAAGGGGGCGGTAGGACAAATAAGTTTAGGAACCTCTGGTCTAACTCATAATCCATTTGCAGGAATATTTAGATTTTTCCTTGGCCATAACATTTCTACAATCCCAGATTACAGTCTCTCTCGATTTGACAGTTGTCTTATCAACAAACTAAGAACAGGTAATGTAGGTTTAAAATTTTACATATTTAAAGTAAAAAATTGACTCTAAAAACTGTCTAACGTAGGTGGTGGGCATCCGAGGTGGGCATCCAGTCCCCACTGGGCTATTAGTCGCTTCGGGAAGTTGTGAAATCGCCATGGAGAATATTTGGGGTTGCTCTCGGGAAGATTTCGAGTCGCCATGGAGTAGGTTTGGAGTCGCCCACTAGAAGGTTAGGAGTCTCCCACGAGAACGTTTGGAGTCACCCACGAGAATGTTTGGAGTCTCCCAGGAGAATGTACTCACCTACGAGAATGTTTGGATTTGCCCTCAGGAAAATTTGAAATCGCCTTCGCGAACATTTATGATTAGGCTAATATTATGATGAAAACAGGAAAGCATAGATTTAAAGAATGTGTATAAAGCGGAACAATGATATTTAATTTTTTTTCGGCAACATATACACTATTATAAAAATGAAATAATTATTTGGAGCTTAAAAAAAAATCCAGTCCTATTATTTCATTAATACCAAACAAAAAAATTTTCACGTATCACGCAAAAAATTTAATAACCAACACTCCTACAACAAAGTGAAAACAATAGCTCGTGTTTGAGAACGAGCTAAAAAAAATCCGGATTATTTTCAGATGTGATGCAATCTTTATTTAGATATTCTAAATCATTATTATCTCATCGCTCCTTTAAACAGATTTTTTTTTCCTGAGCCATCTCTTCTTTTTCCTTCGACTTATCTTCTGTGGGTGATCAAGTTAATTAAAAGCAAAGAATAAGAGGAGAGCGTCTCAAAAGGAAGAGATCGCCTAATCGCCGTGATGATTTGCTGAGCCCTTCTGGTTCCTACTCGCTGTTAAACAAGATAACGTCGTATTTATCTTGCCCTCTTGTTTCCTAAGTAAACCGCTCGATGGCATTTAACTCCTGTTTGCCTATCAGCTTTGGAACTCGCCAGAAGAAAACGAGAGACAACTTCAGCTGCACAACGGGAACAAGAAAAGCTGTCATCAGCAAAGCATCTTCCTCCTCAGCTTAATACTCTCGAATCAACCTCGACGTGTTTTACCGTGCACAGAAATTTTACACCGAATTTAATTGAATTTTCCTTTTCTTTTACCTTTTTTTTATCAATACTTATTGTTCTTTGTCCCTTCTTCGACTTTCTTTAAAAATTTTTTCGAAATCCCGTTGTTTCTTATTTATCTTTAACTTTTTTTTGTCACATTTTTTTTATTGTTATTACTCTTTATTCTTATGGTTTATTTACTTATTTATTTAATCTTCTATTATGTTTTTTTTTTTCTATCTTCGTGTCCTTCACGATAGATTTAATACATTTCATATCTTCCACATTTAAGAATCTATGGAGATTGGGGAGAAATAGGCGTATACACCTAAAGACTAAAATTAGACTGTATAATAGTTTGGTTCTTTCTAGGGTTAGTTATGGTAGTGAAACTTGGACACTTTGTAAACAAGATAACAGGAAACTTTATGCTTTTGATTCTAGATGCTTACGCAGTATCTTGGGCATTAGGTGGTTCAACTTTGTAACTAATGATGAGGTTAGGCAAAGGAGTTTGCAACCTCCTTTAAGCAGCATATTGTGCAGAGAGAGACTCCGTTGGTTTGGCCATGTTGCCCGTATGAATAATTATAGATTGGCGAATAAGGTTATGAACAGTGTGCCTAAATGCCTCAGAAAGTGGGGGAGACCTAGGATGCGGTGGGCAATGTCAAACAGGACCTTGTTTGAATTAGTGTGCAGTGGCTGGATGCAGCAGATGTAGCTCAGGACAGATATGCTTGGAGAATTAAACTGCACGGTCTGGTCGGACCTCCGTAGCCCATGGCTGCTTGAGGATGATGATGACATTTATCCACTTTTAATCTTTTCTTACCATTTTTGCCCTTTCTTTTAGCTGAAAAAACGAATTAGTGTTTTACTTTGTCATCTGTCGGCAGACATTAAACTTTCTCTTGTTTTTAAAGAAATTAAAATATACTGTTGATTTGAATATGTACTGATGAACTATTACGATTCGCATTTTCCAAATATCCCCATAACTTTAATAGCGCCTTCTAAAAAATGTGTAAAAAAATGATAAAATGGTAAATGTTAAATTAAATATTGCAAACGATCTGTTTATGCTTAGAAAGTTGAAATTTCTGCGGTAGAGGGGGCGGGGGTGGCTCAGTCGGTAGCGCGCCAGGCTCGTAATCTGTAGTTCCCAGGTTCGAGTCCCAGCTGGGTCAGCGTTGAGATTTATCTCCGCAAAATTCCCTGCCCTGCCCACGGTCAGTAGGGGACACCGATGTGCTTGGAAAGGCCGCCGTCCGTCGGATGGGACGTTAAGCCGTGGCCCCGTGTGCGGGAGAGCCATACCTGTGCACGTTAAAGATCACGCTGGATGGCCTTGACGGGAGGCTACCATCTGTCTCCCAACAGCTGTTCCAGTGGGTCCCCTCCCCCAACCTTCTCTGAGCCTTCGGGGTCCATGTGGCCTGGCCATTTAGCCCATGGTGTGCAAAAAAGTGCCGCTCAGAGGTAAAACAACCCAACCCAACCTGCGGTAGAGTGTGATGACCAAGTTGGTGGCATTAATTTGTCTCCTTATCTCAGAGTGTTTAGGAAAGCGGAAATTTTTGTTTAAAGAGAATAATGAAAAAAAAACTCTTTTCTTAAAAGACCTTTCTTACATTCTAATAAAATATTACACTTGATATTTCCCAAACATCAATTGATTCTAAGTTAAACTGTTAGAATGTGCTAAAAGCGGAAATGAAACAATTTCATTCCTTTGGTTAGCACGCTTGGCTACTGATCTAAGGGACCTGGGTTCAAGTCCCGGATAAGGCATGGATGTGTGTGTTGTTTTTCTGCTGAGATCCTGCCATCCTCACAGACCTTCTACTCTGGCATATAAACTGACAGGCTCCTGTCAGACCTCTGTGGCAAGCAGCTGCTTGAGGGGGTATTTATTTTTTTTATTATTATGACGAACATCCAAATTTTCACCACAAACCATATATTATTTTTCTAGTTACCTTCAACTTTCAATAAATTTTCGTTTATTTTACTTCAGCATTAACTAACCAGGATTTAGCTCCAATATTTCCAGGAATTGGGTTTTCTTCGGGCACATAAGTTTTGATGATCATGATGCCGACGACATCAGTATGGAGAAGAGATGACCTCCGTTGAAACGGACTTTTAAACAGCTGGCCGTGCTCTCAGTACACATTGCCCAATACGGTTTTGAGTTCTGACGAAAGCTCAAAATTGCTGTAAGGTTGCGGGTTGGGTTGGGTTGTTTTACCTCTGAGCGGCACTTTTTTGCACACCATGGGCTAAATGGCCAGGTCACATGGACCCCGAAGGCTCAGAGAAGGTTGGGGGAGGGGACCCACTGGAACAGCTGTTGGGAGACAGATGGTAGCCTCCCGTCAAGGCCATCCAGCGTGTTCTTTAACGTGCACAGGGTATGGCTCCCCCGCACACGGGGTCACGGCTTAACGTCCCATCCGACGGACGGCGGCCTTTCCAAGCCCATCGGTGTCCCCTACTGACCGTGGGCAGGGTGGGGAATTTTGCGGAAATAAATCTCAACTCTGACCCAACTGGGACTGGAACCTGGGAACTGCAGATTACGAGCCTGGCGCGCTACCGACTGAACCACCCCCGCCCCGTATGGTTGCGGTTTTCTCTCTAATTGGCTCAGCGGTAGCTTAGCTCCCTAGGCTCGTAATCTGAATTTTCAATGTTGTGCTAGCGATGACATTTTATCCTCTTTCTTGGCCTCCCGCCTTGCCCTTGGTCAGAAAGGGGGGGCACTGATGGTCTTGGAAAGGCCGCCTTCCATCGAATAAGACGTTAAATTGTGGACCGTATGCAGGAGAGCCATTCCTTGTGCATGTTGAAGAACACATTGAATAACCTTGATTTCCATCTATATCCTAACAGGCTGTCCCGTGGGTTCCCTTCCATAACCATCTCTGAGCCCTTGGGGTTATTGTGACCTAACCATTTGGCCCAGTGTATGCAAAAAGAAAAAAAGTGCCCCTCACAGATTAAATCGGGCTGTTTTACCTCTGAGGGGCATTTTTTTGGCACACAATGGTTTTAATAATGGTTTAGAGAAGGTTGGGGGAGGGAACTCACTAGACAGCTGTTAAGAGACAGACCGTAGACTCTCGTCTAGGCCATCCAGGGTGTTCTTTAACGTGCACAGAGTATTACTCTCCAGCACACGGGGCCATGGCTTAACGTGCCATCCGAAGGACTGCTTTCCAAGCCCATCAGTGGCCCCTAGACCGAGGGCAGGGTGGGGAGTATTGCGGAGATAACCACAACGCTGACCCAGCTGGGACTCCAATCTGGAAACTGCAGATTACGAGTCTGGCCCACTACCGACTGAGCCACCCCTCCCCTCGAAATAAAATAACCCAATCTTTATTGCGTACTACTTGCTATTGTCAACAGGTCGTTTATAATTAGAATACCGTTTCTTAGTCAGCATTCTCAAGACGATCCGTGCTAAGAACAACGAGCATTCTTCACAAGAGTAAGTGCTTGGGTGGGAAGCATTCCCAGGACAAGTGCAAGGATAGAAAATATTCCTAGAATATTTTATACGTTAGCATTACAGCTATTTTTATGATGCTGTGTGGCTATTCCGTTACATTACTCTTAAGTGTGTACAATAAAGTGGTGTTAAAAATACTAACTTTTTTTTACCCGTCAAATTGTTAAAAACTATTCTATAAAATAAAGAATTTCTTAAGCACCCGACACATAGATGGTGGAGTTGGGTTGGGTTGTTTTACCTCTGAGCGGCACTCTTTTGCACACCATGGGCTAAATGGCCAGGTCACATGGACCCCGAAGGCTCAGAGAAGGTTGGGGAAGGGGACCCACTGGAACAGCTGTTGGGAGACAGATGGTAGCCTCCCGTCAAGGCCATCAGCGTGTTCTTTAACGTGCACAGGGTATGGCTCTCCCACACATGGGACCACGGCTTAACGTCCCATCCGACGGACGGCGGCCTTTCCAAGCCCATCGGTGTCCCCTACTGACCGTGGGCAGGGCGGGGAATTTTTGCGGAGATAAATCTCAACGCTGACCCAGCTGGGACTCGAACCTGGGAACTACAGATTACGAGCCTGGCGCGCTACCGACTGAGCCACCCCCGCCCCAATAGATGGTGGAGCAGTCCAATAGTATTTTATTTTCTTGAGTAAGAGATCTCAAGGAAGCTTTGATTATCGAAATCATTGAAGATGCCTTTCCTTCTCTAATTAATGCATGGCTTTGTTGGAGGAAAAATATTAAGTACTAAGGAAAAAAAAGCAATTAAGAAGTCGATCCTGGACTTTTTCATGTGAGAGCTTTTCCCAGGGCGTTAATTTGGTTAAGCAGAGAGCGTCAGGAGATTTCATATGTTTAATTCCATGTTTAGTTTTCCTTCAAAGTAAATATTTTCGCAATTCTTTGTAGTTTTATTTTACTATCTCTGTGTTTGCATTTTATGAATTATAATCATTTCTTTGGATACCTTGGGTTGAAGCCACTCCTCTTTCTCATTAAAACATTTGTTATAATACCCCTAGCCAAAGTGGATTTCATATAACACAGATTTGCCAGGATCGTATCCACGCAGTTAGGTGGATGTTATCTCTATTCCCAGGATGCTGTGTGACAGGCTCAAAATCATTCCAAAAGTGTGCGTGAAAGCATCGCATTTTCAGAATGCTATATTCTAAGATCCTCTAATATTTTGGTATGGTAGTATGTAAACGATTGCAATGTATAATACCTGGCCCCGAACCTAGAAGGAAATAAAGAGGGGGAGTGGGTGAGGCAAGCGACGCAATCCAGCCGGGGAAAAGTAGACGGGGGGGGATATGTTTTCAAAAATGTTTACGAAAAATGCATGAAATATTTCCACGTTTGATAATGTTTGGCTTCCATTATTCTATTTTGACTTCCATTCTGAAAGGGGGATAGACCCCTTACGCAATCCCCCCCCCAAGATCCGATTCTGCATAGTGCCAACAAAGACCCTTCCTAAAAGATTACTACTTGTTCCTTTTTGCTGCAAGCCATTTTTATCCCCTCTTTTTACCATTTTTCAAATATTGTTCGGAGACCTTAAGTCTACATTCACCCAGAGGAAAAAAAACCCCTTCTTGGCAGAAAAATACTCTTTGTTTAACATCCTGTTTATATTTTCAAAAAGAAAAAACTCCGTTAGTTTCGAAAATTGTTGAAACCCATTATTCGTCCTAAGCAGTGAGCTCCGAAAGCCTGGAGCGTAGAATGTGAGAACTTTTCCCACAAAGTCATAAACACGGTCTCGCCGATAAGTCACTGTTCTCCTTTCAATGGGATTTGACAGACTTCTTTCACTTCTTTTTACAGCAAGCATGTTTATGAGAACAAGTCTCTAAAACCTTTTATCGACATCCTGAGCAATATTCTAGAGGGTTTTTTTTTCCAACATCGGTTTGAATTGAGTGACTGAAAATCGAAATTTATTCTTTTTCTGATTTACCATTCATGTACGATTCTTTCAGGTGAAGTTGAGCTGATGCATTTTCAATGTTCTAACATTTATTCTTTAATAGACTTCATTTTCCACAGTTTTTTTTTAAGTTTGTTCTTCCTCTAGGATGTTTTTCGCACAATTTCTAATCATGACTATCGTTAGACTGCATTATTTTTTTAAATATGGTTAATTGTAATAAGAAATATTATTTTAATGCACCGATTGGTTAGCACGCTTAGCTATTGATCTAAGGGACCTGGGTCGAGCCCCGGGTAAGGCATGGATGCCTGTGTTGTTTTTCTGCTGAGATCCTGCCATCCTCTCAGACCTTATACTATGGCATATAAACTGGCAGGCTCCTGTCAGACCTCTGTGGCAATCAGCTGCTTGTGGGGGTATTTTTTTATTATTATTTATAGAAATAATTGATGAGAAGATTTGTACATTTTACATAAACTTACACATTCTACTTTTGCGGGTTAGCTGTAAAGTGCAGAACTAAACTGTATTCAACAACAAATTATTTAATTACTCAGAATTTATTTTTAACGAAAAATAAATAAATTCTGGAATATTTATCATTTCTATAACTATGAAAATGTATTAGTTTATATAAGTTGCGATTTTGTTGTTTATACAGAAGCCGTAGCTCTACAACATTTAAATATGCATCAAATAGGCAGTTTTTCGTGTGTGTGAGAGTTCTTTTTTTGTTATTGTTGTTTTGCAATTGTAATAATTATATTTGTCTCTGTCATATTTATACTGATCAAGGAACGTAACAAAATAAGGAAGCACATATTCTTTCTTTATTCAAATAGGAAATACTGCAGTAAGAAACGTTTAGGGAACAGATAGTAACATGCTTCCATTTAGGAGAAGGAAACACTGCAATCAAAAAAGTAGCAGAACCGGAGGTACACATCCTTTCATTTTGGTAAAGGAAATGCTGTAGTAAGGAGCATAACAAATAGGATTCATCTGCTTACATTAGGAGCACAAAAAAACATTGCAGTAACAATCGTGAGAGTACAGATGCAATATCAACAGTAAGAATCGTGAGAGTACAATACATACTTCCATTTTGGCAAACGAAACACTGCAGTAAGAAACACAAACAGGACGTTTATGCTTAGATTAAGGAAAAGAAAACACTGCAGTAAGGAACATAACAGAACAGATAGCAGCATGCTACCATTTAGAAAAATGGAAACACTGCACTATGAAAAGTAGCAGAACCGTAGGTACGCATTCTTTTATTTTGGTAAAGGAAACACTGCAATGGAAAAAAAGTAATAGGTACAAATGCTTCCGTTTTGGTAAAAGAAACACTGCAATGAAAAAAAAGTAATACGTACAAATGCTTCCGCTTTGGTAAAGGAAACACTGCAATGGAAAAAAAGTAATAGGTACAAATGCTTCCGTTTTGGTAAAGGAAACACTGCAATGAAAAAAAAGTAATACGTACAAATGCTTCCGCTTTGGTAAAGGAAACACTGCATTACGAAACATAAGAGAAGATACATGTTTGAAATATCTGAAAGTATCCTGTCTTAAAGAAATGCTGGTGAAATAGGCGTTCCTCCCCAAAACTCATACCTCGACCACGCCAAACTATTGATCGGGGAGTGAGCCGCAGCATCGTCTATGGCGGGAAAATGTCATCGTGACGATAGGAGGAGATCGAAAACGTGGAATGATGAATTATCTGAAAATAATGGACGCTTACATCGCTGACGCTGTGAGAAGCGAAAATCAATTTTTTTCCTGTCTTCCAATGAATGTCATGCACCTCATTTACACACTCTGATAATGGGAGAAGATAAAAAGGATTGGGAGAGGTTCGGGCAAAGTTTACAAGCACGAGTTGAAATTATCCTACCTTTTGGTGTCTCGAGAGGAAAGGAGAAAATGAAAATGTTGCTGGATCCCGTTAAATGGTTATCACTCCACCTCGAGGGAAAATTGTTACGGACAAGCCTTAGAGCGAATGCACAACTAATGGAAAAGTTTTCAGTGTGGATGAACTGTGATTCTGGTAGAGGAACACTGTGTTGATCTGTTCGCTTCTTTAACGGAGATATTTTAGTTTTATCTTTAGAGAGCTTCCAGCCTAAGTTACTATGTTTTGTTATGTCTTCTCGTGAGGCTCCTAATCTGTAGTTGACAAGTTCGAGCCTCGATCGCTGCCAGCTTTTAAATTTATTTCCGCTAATTATTTATCTCCTCACCTTGCCTGGGGCGGGGGTGGCTCAGTCGGTAGCGCGCCAGGCTCGTAATCTGTAGTTCCCAGGTTCGAGTCCCAGCTGGGTCAGCGTTGAGATTTATCTCCGCAAAAATTCCCCGCCCTGCCCACGGTCAGTAGGGGACACCGATGGGCTTGGAAAGGCCGCCGTCCGTCGGATGGGACGTTAAGCCGTGGCGCCGTGTGCGGGAGAGCCATACCCTGTGCACGTTAAAGAACACGCTGGATGGCCTTGACGGGAGGCTACCATCTGTCTCCCAACAGCTGTTCCAGTGGGTCCCCTCCCCCAACCTTCTCTGAGCCTTCGGGGCCCATGTGACCTGGCCATTTAGCCCATGGTGTGCAAAAAAGTGCCGCTCAGAGGTAAAACAACCCAACCCTCACCTTGCCTTTGGTGAGAAAGGATGGGCTTGGAAAGAACACCGTGCGTCGGGTGAGACGTTAAGGCAAGGACCCGTGTCCAAGAGGACCATCTCCGTGCACGTTAAAGAACAGGCTGGATGTCCTTGATAGGAGCCATCCAGTGGGTCGTCACTTTCTCTGAGCCCTTGATGAAGAATTTATGAGATGGCCATTTAGACCCTTGTGCACAGAAAAGCACCGCTCAGGGGTAAAACAACCCAACCCGCGCGACATACCTGTTAGGATATATTGTTGCATCATTATGTCAGTAACATTGTTGTAATATATTTGTTCCACTCTTTACAGTGTGTTTGTTTGGGTAGATTGTATTATACTTACTTCAGTGTTGTCATAAAATGCTATAGCACATTTGTAGCTACATATTATTGTATCATTATTGCTTGATATATTGTTAATGCATCATTCTTGCTGTGATCGATTGTTACCGCGTAATTTTTGCGATTGCTTGTTCCAGCATTGTTGTATTAGTGCATTATGTTCATAGATTGATGGGGCGGGGGTGGCTCAGTCGGTAGCGCGTCAGACTCGTAATCTGTAGTTCACAGGTTCGAGTCCCAGCTGGATCGGCGTTGAGATTTATCTCTTAAAAATTCCCCGCCCTGCCCACGGTCAGTAGGGGACACCGATGGGCTTGGAAAGGCCGCCGTCCGTCGGATGGGACGTTAAGCCGTGGCCCGTGTGCGGGAGAGCCATACCCTGTACCCTGTGCACGTTAAAGAACACGCTGGATGGCCTTGACGGGAGGCTACCATCTGTCTCCCAACAGCTATTCCAGTGGGTCCCCTCCCCCAACCTTCTCTGAGCCTTCGGGGTTCATGTGACCTGGCCATTTAGCCCATGGATGTGCAAAAAAGTGCCGTTCAGAGGTAAAACAACCCAACCCAACTCATAGATTGACGAAGAATATTTTTTGCATAGGTTTGCAGTTTGTTTTATCTGTAAGTTGTTGCGGTAGATTTCAAAACAGATATTTTTTTGAGTTGATTATTTCAACACTGTTGAAATAATTAACTCCAAACTGAAAAAAAGATTACCTTGTAGACATCAAAACGTTCAATCGTAGAATCAAAGCACGTGTAGAGGTCATTTAATAGGTCAACAACCTAAATGAAAAAGTACGAATAACATTATTGTTACTTTTTGAAAGAATCTGTAACAATGTTAAAGCAATTAAAATGAATTCACATTTCACAAGAAATATCCCGCAAACAAATTGATAACAAACTAAATATAAATTATGTCTCTCATGAAAGATTTTAGGATTTGTTCAACATACTGAACACAACCTGATGGGGGTGGGCAAAAGGATCTTTGCCCCTCTCTTTACACTTCTTTTGTACAGATATATATATATATATTCATCTGCATCAATATACAGTCGCTCAAAAAAGTATCCGAACACTACGGTTGATTACAGAATTCAGAAAAAATATCTAGCAACGATTTTTTTTAGAAATTGGTGATCTGGCAACCTTCGTGTCACGTGATTACAGAATTAAGGAAAAATATTTGGAGCGTGTACAGCAAATGTACACGCTCCAGTTACCGTTCACAGCAAACTGGAGCGTGTGCAGTTACTGCACACGCTCTAGTTTGCTGTGAACGGTAACTGCACACGCTCAATATTTCCGTGAGTGAGCCCACACGATCTAGTATCAAAATAATATGACCACCTACAGTCGCTCAAAAAAGTATCCGAACATTACGATTAATTACAGAATTCAGAAAAAATATCTGGCAACGATTTTTTTTTAGAAATTAGTGATCTGGCAACCTTCGTGTCACGTGACACGAAGGTTGCCAATTCACATTTCACAAGAAATATCCCGCAAACAAATTGATAACAAACTAAATATAAATTATGTCTCTCATGAAAGATTTTAGGATTTGTTCAACATACTGAACACAACCTGATGGGGGTGGGCAAAAGGATCTTTGCCCCTCTCTTTACACTTCTTTTGTACAGATATATATATATTCTCTGCATCAATATACAGTCGCTCAAAAAAGTTCAAAAAAGTCGCTTTAGAAATTAGTGATCTGGCAACCTTCGTGTCACGTGACACGAAGGTTGCCAGATCACTAATTTCTAAAAAAAAATCGTTGCCAGATATTTTTTCTGAATTCTGTAATTAATCGTAATGTTCGGGTACTTTTTTGAGCGACTGTACAGATATAGATGCATTCTTTGTTCATGTGAATAAATATACAGATATATATACGTAAGTGTCATGAACTTTTAAATTCAATGCCAAAAAAGAAAGCTAAGACATTCACTGTGTACAAAGCAATAGGAGAGGATAGGCTTTTACCTGCATTGGTGTGCTTTGGGCGGAAAGCGACGTGAAGCCAACAATGTCACTGAAGTAAATGGTGACGCTGTCGAATGCTTCAGCTGTTACAGCTTGGCCGTGGATTAATTGCCTAGCTACTGATCTGAAAGAGACGTAAATAAGACAGTCACCTTTACCTTTTTTATAGCATATGACAACTGATTCTTTTCGCACGAACACGTTCTTAATGTAAAAGGAGACTAAAGAATAAGATATCGCCACTGGCGAATGTAGGATTCTCCACCATTTTATATTGTGACCATTTTATATTGTGCCTTTAGCACCCTCTGACAGCGAAAATTCTAACTGATGATTGAGAAGATGGGGGAGGGAACCACTGGACAGCTGTTAGGATACAGATTGTAACCTTCCGCCAAGGCATCCAGCGTATCCTTTAATATGCACAGATTATGGCTCTCCTGCACAAGAGCCACTGCTTAAAGTCCCATCTGACGGACAGCGGCCTTTCCAAGCCCATCGGTGTCCCATATTGACCGCGGAAAGGGCAGTGAGTTTTGCAGAGATAAATCTCAACGCTGACCCAGTTGGGACTCGAACTTGGGAGAAGATTACGAACCTGGCACGCTACCGACTGAGCCAGCCAGCCCGCCCCTTCTACAGAAGTTGGCAAATGTTTGCCTTCTTTTGCATCACTTAAAACAGAAGAGGAAAATTTTTGCCTTGTTCAGTTTTAGAGATGTATTTTTTTTTTTGTTTTTAAACTCATATACAGAAATCAAAACTGAAATTTAAAAACAATTGATACAACTGCAAATATATCTTCAGTTACATTAGGGTTAATTATCAATAATTCGGTTAGCGTTGAGATTTATCTCCGTAAAACTCCCCGCCCTGCCCAAGGTCAGTAGGGTACATCGATGGGCTTGGAAAGGCCGCCGTCCATCGGATGGGACGTTAAGCCGTGGCTCGTGTGCGGGAGAGCCACACCCTATGCGCGTTAAAGAACACGCTGGATGGCCTTGATGAGGAGGCTATCATCTGTGTCATAAAAGCGGCACCAAACCCAGCACCAAAAACCCTTTCCCAACCTTCTCTGAGCCTCCGAGGTCCTTGTCACCTGGCCATTTAGCCCATTGTGTGCAAAAAAGTGCCGCTCAGAGGTAAAACAACCCAACCCAACTTATTAATAATTCGTTTCTAACTGCTAACTTACTTATAATAATACAAGTCTCCCTATCTCTGTACTGCAATTAAACTTTCTTTTTTCCAATCATGTGTTTAGAAATGAATGTGTTGTAGGCAGTCTATTGAATAAATACTAATAAAATTATTTCAAAACTGCGCAAATTAGACATAGTTATCAATTAACACTTCATGTTTTGTTACTGTAGTTATGTTTTATTAATTTTTCTGTAAAACAAAAAAGGTAAACATCTTACTTGGGCAAAAGTTGATACAGAAGATTTTCCGCTTTCCTTTTCTCTTCCAAATAGTCTGCAGTTCTCTCCTCCACGAGAGCTTCTAAGTTATTAGCATATTGCTCCATCCGGGACAGAAGATTATCCAAGATGTTTCCGCTCTCGTTCTCCCTGAAAGAGATAAATTCTCATCTCACTGTCACAATTAATGACAAAGGATAGATCATCAATGCTCACGGCAATTAGAATTTAGTGATCCATAATTAGAATTTAGTGATCCATAATTTCAGTAGTCAATTTTTAGTCAGTGTCTTTTGGGTTGTTTTACCTCTGAGCGGCACTTTTTTGCACACCATGGGCTAAATGGCCAGGTCACATGGACCCCGAAGGCTCAGAGAAGGTTGGGGGAGAGGACCCACTGGAACAGCTATTGGGAGACAGATGGTAGCCTCCCGTCAAGGCCATCCAGCGTGTTCTTTAACGTGCACAGGGTATGGCTCTCCCGCACACGGGGCCACGGCTTAACGTCCCATCCGACGGACGGCGGCCTTTCCAAGCCCATCGGTATCCCCTACTGGCCGTGGGCAGGGCGGGGAATTTTGCGGAGATAAATCTCAACGCTGACCCAGCTGGAACTCGAACCTGGGAACTACAGATTACGAGCCTGGCGCGCTACCAACTGAGCCACCCCGCCCCTAGTCAGTGTCTCAGTGCTTATGGAAATGTCTAACCCTTTCAGCCCTGAATTTTTAATATGAAAAATATTTTTTTTTGATCATCAATAATTGAATGTAAGACATATAAGGACTCCCCAACTAAGTTTGAGCGGGTTTCCGCCATAGGTTTAGAAATTAGGAAATCGTGGCAAATGCCACCATCAGGTCTTAGAGATAAAAATGAAAGCATATTTTTTATTCATTTTAAATAATGTTTTTATACAAAGATCTTATCAAATCATTTCGTGTGAAAAATTTTAAAGCAATTTTTAGATTTTGATTGTAGATTGGTACTTACCAAACATGGTGTTCAGCAGTGGCGGCTCGCGTATAGGCACTGTGAAACTGCAGCACCCCCAATTTCAACTTGATATTATCGATAACATTTAATATAATGAGTCCTTTTTTCTTTAATTCTTTCTTTATACTTGTACAATATATAATCCTTAAGCTTAATGTCAGTAGCCATCCCCCAGTTTATGAAAAAGATACAAAAATCTTTGTATGGAACTGTGCGCTTCACAGTACTAGCGGCGAGGTGTTTGACTGTTGTGCGCATGCGCACATAGGAAGCTACACGCGAGGCTGCAAGGGAGAGAGAGCACTGTCGTTCCCGCAGTGCCGACCCTGTCGTGCTGGTTGAAGGTAGTTTTTTTTTACTCCGCGTGTGTTGTGCCTAAAAACCGTGTACCATATTCTTGAATGTGATAAAGTAAGAATTAGATTATTATCCTGCTTCCAGCTATTCTATTTGATTCATTTTTTTTTCGCGCAAATTAAAACAAGAAGAATGGATTTCATTTTTAAATGAATAGATTAAGCTTGAACTGTAACAATTTAGGTTAAAGTAAGTAAAAAATGTTTGATTTTGTTCTTTTAGGATTTTATCAAGTTTCTGAATAAATTTTCTTTTTATACATGTTTGTTTCCTTTTACACAATTTTAAAACAAAGGCTAAAAATTTTCTGGACCAGCACCCCCACTAATTTTAGCTACGAGCCGCCACTGGTGTTCAGGTTATTAGCATTCATCTTGAATAGCGGCACAATACGAGTCACTCAGATATGTAAACACTCACTTCTTGTTGAACCATGTCATGAAATGTGATTCACATACTTTGTAGAGGTGACATCTAGTGCTTTATGGTGAAACTAGATACTCAGCCAGGAGCTAGAACTCTTTATATATTCAGGTGGCAAATGCCACCGGCAGGGCCGAAGATATGTAAACACTCACTTCTTGTTGAACCATGTCATGAAATGTGATTCACATACTTTGTAGAGGTGACATCTAGTGCTTTATGGTGAAACTAGATACTCAGCCAGGAGCTAGAACTCTTTATATATTAAGGTGGCAAATGCCATCGGAAGGGCCAAAGATATGTAAACACTCACTTCTTGTTGAACCATGTCATGAAATGTGATTCACATACTTTGTAGAGGTGACATCTGGTGCTTTATGGTGAAGCTAAATACTCAGCCAGTAGCTAGAACTTTTTTTTATAATAATCTTTATTCATATTCATGTTAGTTATAGAAAAGTTTAAACAAATGACCCGCAAAGCATCTGCTTATCTGCAGGAGAGAAGAATAATAATGTTACATGAAAATACATAAGATATAGTTTAAAACAATGTCATCAAATTATGTGATTTTCAGTGGAAGCTCCATTGTGGTGGTTCAAATTTTTATTTAAAATTTAGTGCCTAGAAAAAAATTTTTTGTCTTATTTTTGATTTCTTTAAAATTGTTTAAAAAAATAATTTCCCTTGGCAGTTGATTGAACACGTAGGGTATTGTATACGCCCTTGTACATTTCCCGTAATTGTTTAATATTTTTGGAAGTTGGAAATAATTTTTGGATTGTAACCTTGTGTTTTTCCCATGAGAGATTTTAGATTTAAATTGATTATCAAAAAAATATTTTAAAGTGATGCTGTATTTGTAAAGGTTGTGAAAAGAGAGTACGCCTAGATAATTTAGTCTTTCTTCGCTATGATAAAATGAATTTCTTAAGTTGTATGGGATTATATTTTTAGCAATGGATGATTGAATAGTTTCTATTTTCTTTATATTTGTGAGGTTAGTTGAGCCGTATATTGTCAAACCATAGGTCAATATAGATTCACAGATAGCTTTGTAAACCAAAATACATGTATGTGTGCTTGCAACAAATTGTAGTTTACAAAGTGTAGATGCACATAGACGCAATTTCCCTGCTAACTTTTGAATATGTGTATTCCATCGGAAGGTTGTGTCCATGTAGAGTCCAAGATATTTATGGCTCTCAACACGCTCAATAACATCATAGTCGCAGCAGTCAGGGTCATGATTTATCATGTTGTGGGGACACAAGGGTTCGTGGTTTTTAATTGCATAAGATGAGAGATCATAGTATCCTGGTGAATGAAAGCTCATCCATTTGGTTTTTCCTGAATTTATGTAAATACGATTAATGTTAGACCAGTAAATAATTTTGTTAAAATCATCCTGTGTATCTCGGACTGCGTCTCCTATATTGTGATTCACGTTAACCAAGGCGGTGTCATCAGCATATATATAAAGAGAGCCCTTCAGTTTAAGGTTAGCTAGATCATTAATATAAATAATAAATAAAAGCGGACCTAAAATTGAACCTTGTGGAACACCAGTGTACACTGTTCTCTTCTCACTAAAAACGCCATTAATTTTGGTAACATGCACTCTATTTTTTAAATAATTTTCAAACCATTTAAGGGTAATACCTCGAACACCATAAATATACAATTTTTGAAGCAAAATATCGTGATCCAACGTATCAAATGCCTTACGAAAGTCCAGAAAGATAGCTGCTGCTTTTTTTCCGTTGTTTAAAGTTCCATTAATGACGTCAGAAAACTCCGTTAAAAGTGTAATTGTATTTTTACCTTTTTGGAAACCATATTGCTTTTCACTAATAATGTTATGTTTTTTCAAGAAATTGGCTAGAACGTTAGCTACATATCTTTCAAGTATTTTGTGAAGGACGGGTAAGATGGCAATGGGCCTATAGTTAGTGCAATCGGATTTAGTTCCACTTTTGTAAATTGGTCTTAGAATAGCAATTTTGAGTTTATTAGGGATGTTTCCTGTAGATATGCTTTCATTGATAAAGTTTGTGACGAGATCAGCTAAGGAGGTTTTGCATGCTTTAATGTGCTTTATGTGTACCTGATCGTATCCACACGATTTTCTTTCATTTAAGTCACTTAGAATTTTGAAAGTTACTTGTTTTGAGATGGGAGGAATAAAAATTGAGGGGACACAAGGTTGGACATGTTTAGGAACTGTCTTTATATATTAAGGTGGTAAATGCCATCGGCAGAGCCAAAGATATGTAAACACTCACTTCTTGTTGAACCATGTCATGAAATGTGATTCACATACTTTGTAGAGGTGACATCTAGTGCTTTATGGTGAAACTAGATACTCAGCCAGTAGCTAGAACTCTTTATATATTCAGGTGGCAAATGCCACCGGTAGGGCCGAAAGGGTTAAACATCATTGGATAAAAGAAATGAAATGTCACATTTCATTCAACTTGCGAGTTGGGTTATTTTACCTCTGAGCGACACTTTTTTGCACACCATGGGCTAAATAGCCAGGTCACAAGGATCCCTAGGACTCAGAGAATGTTGAGAGAAGGGGACCCACTGGACAAACGATAGTCTAGCGACAACGATAAGAATATCAGATTTCTCTACCGACAACCTCGTTTACAATATATGGCCGAGAAAGCCATTAGAGCACCCACATGTTGGCAGATGCGCCCACATTTTCAATGGCATTCGAGATTCTAAATCCAATCCCGTGACAGATAGGGATCTATTTTTTAAACCCAACACGGAGTCACAGAGGAGGGACACGGGTATAAAATTTGGAACCATTCGGTCACGTATACGAGGAATAAAGAAGACCGAAATCTTTTGAAACAGAGATAAAACTCTTTCAAACGTTTGGATAATATTTAAGCTATACCCAACAATCAGCGCAAACGATGGGGTCATCACGACGTAGAAGAAACACGTGCATTCTCTAGCGGTGTACAACCGCTCGCACGTGAAGTCGAGTGCCATTTTTTAATTATTATGGTGATGACTATTGTTTCGCTTTAGAAAGATAATCGCAATAGTTTCTGATTACGAAAAAAAACTTCTAGAGTGAACTTGAAGATTGCTTTGAATGTCAATTTTTACAGCTAAACGATGGGAAAGAAGAGTCTGAATTGGAATTGTGGTTTGAGAGCTAGCTAATATTCCAACAGTGCAAACTTTGTGTGTTAGCTCTATCTGAGGCAGTGGTCAGCAGTGACTTCGATATTAATAGGGCATGTCATTGTATAAGAAGCCCTAAAAGCTATGAGAAGCTTTTAGGATTCTTCTCTATCCTATGTGTCGCAAAAGGAAAAATAAAAAAGACGATAAAAGAGTAAAGAGTGACCTCTTTTGACGAGTTTCACTAGGTTGGGTTGTTTTACCTCTTAGCGGCACTTTTTTGCACACCATGGGTAAATGGCCAGGTCACATGGACCCCGAAGGCTTAGAGAAGGTTGGGGGAGGAGACCCACTGGAACAGCTGTTGGGAGACAGATAGTAGCCTCCCGTCAAGGCCATCCAGCTTGTTCTTTAACGTGCATAGGGTATGGCTCTCCCGCACATGGAGCCACGGCTTAACGTCCCATCCGACGGACGGCGGCCTTTCCAAGCCCATCGGTGTCTCCTACTGACCGTGGGCAGGGCGGGGAAATTTGCGGAGATAAATATCAACGCTGACCCAGCTGGGACTCGAACCTGGGAACTGCAGATTACGAGCCTGGCGCGCTACCGACTGAGCCACCTCCGCCCGCACATGGTATGGACTGGGACTCGAACTAGGAACTACAGATTACGAGCCTGGCGCGCTACCGACTGGGACTCGAACTAGGAACTACAGATTACGAGCCTGGCGCGCTACCGACTGAGCCCCAACCGCCCCCACTACAACAGTGGGGCTTTTGGCAACTGTTGTTTGGGAGGAATCCCAAATGACAACTTTTTGTTCATTGTTTTTAAAGGGCGGGGGGAACTCCCCCAACTGTTACCACTTTTGCCCACTATTGGAGCTCCTAACAATGCCTGTTGACCTAACACTTGGTCTGATTTTATGTGCAACAGAGAATGTTAGTGACCGCCACTTGTCACTAACACCTCGATTGGATGAGGCTTTAAGCCATGCGGCTTAAAGCCTCATCCAATCGAGGTCCTGCTTATCGGTATGTTGAACAACTGTTGAAAGTTTAATTTAAATTAGTTCTTTATTTCTCTAGTTATAAGATGAAATGCATGCACACGCTTTCTTTTATAGTTATGGATAATTCGTTGCTTTATTATAATTATTACTATTTTGGACAAGTGGCGGTCACTAACATTCTCTGTTGCACATAAAATCAGACCAAGTGTTAGGTCAACAGGCATTGTTAGGAGCTCCAATAGTGGGCAAAAGTGGTAACAGTTGGGGGAGTTCCCCCCGCCCTTTAAAAACAATGAACAAAAAGTTGTCATTTGGGATTCCTCCCAAACAACAGTTGCCAAAAGCCCCACTGTTGTAGCGGGGGCGGTTGGGGCTCAGTCGGTAGCGTGCCAGGCTCGTAATCTGTAGTTCCCAGTTCGAGTCCCAGCTGGGTCAGCGTTGAGATTTATCTCCGCAAAATTCCCCGCCCTGCCCACGGTCAGTAGGGGACACCGATGGGCTTGGAAAGGCCGCGGTTCGTCGGATGGGACGTTAAGCCGTGGTCCCGTGTGCGGGAGAGCCATACCCTGTGGACGCTAAAGAACACACTGGATGGCCTTAACGGGAGGCTACCATGTGTCTCCCAACAGCTTGTTCCAGTGGGTCCCCTCCCCCAACCTCTGAGCCTTCGGGAATCATGTGACCTGGCCATTTAGTCCATGGTGTGCAAAAAAGTGCCGCTCAGAGGTAAAACAACCCAACCCCACTGTTGTAATACGTTGGGAGTAATCTGGTCAACAAAAAATAGGCTAGCCTGAAGATACACAATATTAGAAACCATACCGTTCCCTCAAAATTTATTGTGTATACTAACAATATCTTATTTTGCACTCCACAACCTCTGACAAAAATTCTTCGTCTGAAGATTTATCCTCATATATATATATATCCTTTCATTTATTATAGATATTTTATTACCAATATTAACTCGCAGTAACGTTCTGACGAAGAGAATTTCCAAATGTGAGACCAACCTACTTGTTCAGTTTCCGAATAATGCACTTGAGGGCTTGAAAATCCGGTCTTTCTCCAGGATCTTCTGCCCAGCATTTCTTAATCATGTGGATGACTTCTTCGTCGCAGCACTCTTGGTCCAAAGAAGGTCGAAAAGGAGGCTTGAGACCACTCTTCACATTTTCCACAGTCTCTGGAAAGAGTAATGAATCGTTCAAACGTAATCTATAAAAACCTTTTCAAATTATGCAATACTTTGTTTTTATGATTTATATAAATTGTGAAACTCATTCCATGGGATGAAGGTTTAAGCAGAACGAGTGTGCAAGAACTATAAATAGAATAGTATGAGTTTGGAGCCCATACTTCTCCACTGATCCGAAAGGTGGTTCAGAAGAAAAAAGATTTTTTTTTTAATAGCTGTGAAAATACTAAATTTTTCTGAACGTGGCTTCAGACAAAATCTGTTTTTATAAAGATAACGATGGTTAGAGTTGGGTTGTTTTACCTCTGAGCGGTACTTTTTTGTACACCATGGGCTAAATGGCCAGGTCACATGGACCCCGAAGGCTCAGGGAAGGTTGAGGGAGGGGACCCACTGGAACAGCTGTTGAGAGACAGATGGTAGCCTCCCGTCAAGGCCATCCAGTGTGTTCTTTAAAGTGCACAGGGTATGGCTCTCCCGCACACGGAGCCGCGGCTTAACGTCCCATCCGACTGACGGCGGCCTTTCCAAACCCGTCGTTGTTCCCTACTGACCGCGGGCAGGGCGGGGAATTTTGCGGAGATAAATCTCAACGCTGACCCAGCTGGGACTAGAACCTGGGAACTACAGATTACGAGCCTGGCGCGCTACCGACTGAGCCACCCCCGCCCCTAACATTTAAAGGGGAATAAACTATGATTGGGCTAAATCTGTCTGAAAGTGGTTTTAGACAAACCTATATTTCTTTTTTAAAAATAACTATGATCGTACTAAATTCTTCTAAAATGTTTCCTCATACAAAAGTGGATTAAAAAAAATAAATAACTATGACCAGGCTAAAATGTTTCGGAAAGTGGCTTCAAAGAAATGTGGATCTTAATAAGCAAATCATTATGATCAGACAAAAGTTTTCCTAAAACTACCCGAAATATCCTGCTCTGTAAGAAATTCCCCATTCTTTCTGTAAGGCAATTAAAGTCAGATTAATTTCTCACCTTTCGGCCCAATTTCCATGCCCACATAAAAAGCTCCCTTCCTGACCACAATTTCGTGTGCGATGATTGCGAAAGAATACACATCCCCTTTCGTAGTTCCTTCAGGTGAAGAATTGGGCATGCGCAGAAGCTCAGGTGAGGTCCATAATTTCCCTGGAAGGGAATAAACACGGATCAGCACAAAATACAGCAAACTTAAAAATAAATGATTTTTTTTCGTGTTAAATGCAGTAGTGGTTCTCAACCTTTTATGCTTCACTTACCCCCTGGAAATGTGTATGTAACTGGCGTACCTCTTGTATAGATAGATAAAACTATAGTTATAGTATAACAATGGTTATTTTTACTTTGTTACTAGATCTAGCGACTTTTGATCTCACACGGCGCCCCCAAAAATATTTGCCGCGTACCCCACGTTGAGAACCATTACTCTATTGTTTAAGCATCTATATCAGTGATCCCAAATCTTTTTTGCATAAGTGAGGTGTATTAAAATATCAAACGTGCCATATTAAAGTGCCAAATGTATAAGTAGAGAGTAATTAAATTCAAAAGTATAAGTAGGCAGTAATTAAAGTGACGAATGTATAAGATTTGGCTATTTAAAGGTCGAAATATAAGTCGGTTTTATTAAAGTATCGAACGTACAAATTGTCAGTGTTAAAATGCCAAAAATATAAGTAGGAAATATTAAAAATATAAATAGGAGAATCAAAGTACCAAAAGTGTAAGTTGGCAGTATTAAAAGTGTAGAAAATATATCGGCTGTGTAAAGTGGTAAACTCATAAGTGAGCCTTATCAAAACACCAAAATCTAAAAGGGGCTTATTAAGTAAAATGTAAGTGAACCTTATTAAAGTGCTAAAATACGAGAATGTTTATTCAAATTCCAAACTATATTGGACCTTATTAAAGTTCCATTCTACAAGTGGACTTATTAAGTTCCATTCTATAAGTAGACCTTATTAAGTTCCATTTTACAAGTGGACCTTATTAAGTTCCATTCTACAAGTGGACTTTATTAAAGTTCCATTCTACAAGTGGACTTTATTAAAGTTCCATTCTACAAGTGGACCTTATTAAGGTTCCATTCTATAAGTAGACCTTATTAAGTTCCATTCTACAGTGGACCTTATTAAGTTCCATTCTACAAGTGGACTTTATTAAAGTTCCATTCTATAAGTGGACCTTATTAAAGTTCCATTCTACAAGTGCACCTTATTAAAGTTCCATTCTATAAGTGGACTTTATTAAAGTTCCATTCTACAAGTGGACCTTATTAAAGTTCCATTCTACAAATGAACCTTATTAAGTTCCATTCTACAAGTGGACTTTATTAAAGTTCCATTCTACAAGTGGACCTTATTAAGTTCCATTCTACAAGTGGACTTTATTAAAGTTCCATTCTATAAGTAGACCTTATTAAGTTCCATTCTACAAGTGGACCTTATTAAAGTTCCATTCTATAAGTGGACCTTATTAAAGTTCCATTCTACAAGTGAACCTTATTAAGTTCCATTCTACAAGTGGACTTTATTAAAGTTCTATAAGTGAACCTTATTAAGTTCCATTCTACAAGTGGACTTTATTAAAGTTCCATTCTACAAGTGAACTTTATTAAAGTTCCATATAAGTAGACCTTATTAAGTTCCATTCTACAAGTGGACCTTATTAAGTTCCATTCTACAAGTGGACCTTATTAAGTTCCATTCTACAAGTGGACCTTATTAAAGTTCCATTCTACAAGTGAACCTTATTAAGTTCCATTCTACAAGTGGACTTTATTAAAGTTCCATTCTACAAGTGGACCTTATTAAAGTTCCATTCTATAAGTGGACCTTATTAAAGTTCCATTCTACAAGTGGACCTTATTAAAGTTCCATTCTATAAGTGGACCTTATTAAAGTTCCATCCTATAAGTGGACCTTACTAAAGCTCCAAACGTATAAATAGGCACTATTATTTCTGCCAAAGGTATAAGAGGGCCATATTAAGAATCAAAATGAATAAGTGGGCAACTTCAAGTGACAAAAGTACGAGAGTCTTTTTTAAGTGCAAAACGTATAAATGGACCAAATGAAAATGTCAAATGTGCGAAGAAGCTGAAAAATATATGATCAACAGAATCAAAATATGAAATAAAATTGCATATGATAAATATCACTGTTAAACACAAGAATCAAAATCGGTCCCTTCTTACTGAAATCACTGAAATATTGTTATGAAGCATTCTTGAGCATAATTTTAGAATAAAGGTTAATTTGATGAAAAAGAGATATTGCAGTTACATTCAGAAATAATTGACATTAGGATAAAAAATGTATATTATCTTTTTGCAAGAGATATTAGTAAAGAGTAAAGAATCCTGTAAAAATACTTTTTTTTTTGGAGAAGCGAAGAGAACCGGTCAAAATCCGAACTAGGATCTTGTCAATTCTGCAAGGCAGCGATCCGTATCTACGAATGTTAATGACAAATGCAAGAAGATATTCTGAAAACAGGAGCCTTTCAAAATCAGGAAATTACCTTGCTAAAATGTAAATTCTTTTAGGAAATTGTGAAAAAATAATCAATAGTTTATGTTCTGAAACTGAATTCCTTGAAAGTTAGTTTGAAAGCATACTATCGTTTCAAAAAATGCGTGAATATAGAAAAAACATTAGTGGGCGTTGCTATTAAGGTGAAGCAATTAGCTAAAAACTGTTTTAAAAAAAGCTAGTAAACCAGTCTAGTCCAAGAACTCTTACTAAAGATCAGATGGTAATTAATGCTAATGTGTTACATCTGAGTATTATTAAAATCTTTTATCGCTGAAGATAACTACTATCACTAATTGCTCATTAAGCCATTAGATACAGATTAATAGGAAGGCAAAATGAAAGCGAATTACTCATTTGTATTCTCCTACGATTTCGTTGCGATGATGATTATGATTTTCCAATCGTTGATGACATTTATAGTGATGACTGCGAAGTAATCTGAACTCTCTAGATATCGCTGGTGGAAGTGGGTTGGGTTGTTTTACATCTGAACGGCACTTTTTTTGCACACTATGGGCTAAATGGCCAGGTCACAAGGACCCCGAAGGCTCAGAGATGGTTGGGGGAGGGAACCCATTGGAACAGCTGTTGGAAGACAGATGGTAGCCTCCCGTCAAGGCCATCCAGTCGTATCCTTTAACTTGCACAGGGTATGGTTCTCCTACACACGGAATCACGGCTTAACGTCCCATTCAACGGATGGCGACCTTTCCAAGCCCATTGCTGTCCCCTACTGACCGTGGGCACGAAGTACACGAAGATTACCAGATCATCATCATCATCATCATCATCATCAAGCAGCCATGGGCTACGGAGGTCCAACCAGACCGTGCAATTTAGTTCTCCAAGCAAGTCTATCCTGAGCTACATCTACTGCATCTGGCCACTGCACACCAATTCTAACAAGGTCCTGTTTGACATTGTCTGCCCACCGCATCCTAGGTCTCCCCTTCTTTCTGAGGCCTTTAGGCACACTGTTCATAACCCTATTCGCCAATCTATAATTATTCATATGGGCAACATGGCCAAACCAACGGAGTCTCTCTCTGCACAATATGCTGCTTAAAGGAGGTTGCAAACTCCTTTGCCTAACCTCATCATTAGTTACAAAGTTGAACCACCTAATGCCCAAGATACTGCGTAAGCATCTGGAATCAAAAGCATCTAGTTTCCTGTTATCTTGTTTACAAAGTGTCCAAGTTTCACTACCATAACTAATCCTAGAAAGAACCAAACTATTATACAGTCTGATTTTAGTCTTTAGGTGTATACTCCTATTTCTCCACACTCTCCATAGATTCTTAAAAGTCCCGGCAGCAATCCCTATTCGTCTGTTAATCTCATGCCGCACATCACCAGTATCTGTTACACAGCTCCCAAGATAATTAAACTGTGACACCTGCTCAAGATTGCAACCATTCAGATTAACTGAATCACAACCTGTCTGACCAATTTTCATCACTTTAGTTTTCTCTCTGTTTATAACCAAACCTACTCTACTACCAGTTTCATCAACAGCTCGAATGAAAGAGTTCATCTCATCAACATCATTTGCCAAAAGGGCTATGATTATGCTGATAATCATCAGCATAATCTAAATCAGAAATTTTCATATCTCCAGTCAATTTAAGGCCAAAATCTTTCCCTTGAAGTTTCAATAACCAAGCTAAAGAGAATAGGAGACAAAAAGCACCCTTGTCGAACACCAGAAGTAATGTTAAACCAATTGCTACAAGCCTTACCAACTCTCACACATGACTCAGTGTTATTATAGAGAGCTTTCATTATGTTAACACTTGTCAGGTATACCACATGATCTCACAATCAACCACAAATTATGACGATCAACAGAGTCGAAAGCCTTTTTGAAATCAACAAAGCTAGCAACCAAAGGTTTCTGAAACTCTAAACATTTCTCAAGAATCTGCCTAAGTGAAAATATCTGATCCACACATCCCCTACCACTTCTGAATCCACATTGCTCATCACGCAATTGACTGTCAACCAGATTCTTAATTCTATTAAGCACAATCATGGAAAGAACTTTACCTGGAACAGAGAGTAGGCTGATACCCCTATAGTTATCACAAGAACTGCGATCACCTTTTTTGAAAATAGGGATAACAATAGCTCTGGTAAAATCCTTAGGAACCATGCCTTTATCATAAAAGATATTCAGAATTTCAGTCATCCAAGTGGTAACCGAAACATTCCCAGCTCTAAGCATTTCTGTAGTAATTTCATCTACCCCTGGGGATTTATGAAGTTTAAGTTTAAAAACAGCCAAAATAACTTCAGATTGTGTTATAGGGCCAACATTAAATCCACCAATGTATCTATCATCATTGCAAACAATGGGAGTAGAACTAACTACATTGTTTAGTACATCACTGAAATGCTCAGCCCACCTAGCCATGACAGAATCCTCCCCTTCTATAACCTTACCTTGTTTATCCTTCAATCCTTGTATGCCTGTCCGTTTTCTACCAGACAAAACATTAACTATCTGGTACAGCCCTCTGCTCTTGTGCTGTCTAACTGCTTCCTCGGCTTTGTCAGCCAAACCATCAAGCCAAAGATTCTTATCGGCAGCTAACTGAGCTTTTACACGTTTATTAAGGTCTCTGTAATGCTTTCTATTAGGACTAGTAGGGTATTGATTAAAGACATTTCTGCAGTTCTTTCTTTCCGAAATAAGTTCAAGTGCCTTATCACTCAGATAATTCTGTCTCTTCTGCTCCTTTTTTCCTAAAAGTGTACTGTTAGTGTCCAAAAAAGCCTGTTTAAAATGATCCCATTCTTCCTCAACTTCAGTAGTAAGCAAACCATGACTGTTATAATGACTAAGTAACCTATCATGGTAAGCTTTGGCTATAACTGGATCTTTCAGAGCTTCAGTATTAAAAGTAAATTTTTTAACCCTAGCACAACACTTTTTAAATTTAAGTTGCAACACACTTTTAACAAGGTAATGGTCAGATCCAATTTCAGCTCCCCTATATGCTCTGGTATTCCTAACAGAACTAGCCCATTTGCTGTTAATTAATATGTAATCAATCATATTCTTATGCAGCCCATCAGGTGAAACCCATGTGTACTTATGTATGTCGCGGTGTTTGTAATAAGTGTTAGTTATTCTAAATCCATTGAGTTTACTTACCTGTAGGAGACGTTGCCCATTGCCATTGCAGCATCCAATACCAAAAGGGCCTATTACTCCTCCCCAAAGGTCAGAGTCAGTACCAACTTTGGCATTGAAGTCACCAAGAACAAGGGTAATATCTCCTTTCTTGACAGAATTCAAAATATCCTGAAGTTGTTCATAAAACCTATCCTTCTCATTCTCATCGGCATCCTCAGTGGGGTCATAACAGCAGATAACATTCAAGTCTTTAACGCTTGTCTGAAATTTTGCTGTAAGAAACCTTTCATTGATGCACTCATATCCTAGAAGAACATCGCTAGCGTGTCTGTTGAGAAGCAGACCCACGCCTTGGTGATGCTTATTGTCGTCCCTCCCTGAAAAGAGAAATTTAAGATTATTTTTAAGAATCTGACCTTTATCTGTCCATCTGGTCTCTTGCAAGCCGAGAATATCTAAATTATAATGGTGGAAGTCTTGTGTGAGGACATCAAGAGAAAAAGCTCTGTGCAGAGTCCTCACATTCCAACTACCTATGGAGAGAAAATGGTTAGTGGGATGTTTAAAGAAACTATGTTTATTCAGAGAGGGAATGCCGACAATATCAAACAGCCCCCTAATCGCAGACATGGGGCAAAAACCCGTTCCCCCACTACTAAAGGCTGAAGCCATCTACACTGGAAGACTTCCTCCAATGCAGAATGTGACGATCCCAATAGAAGCAAAGAGTTCAGGTGCCTGCGATGACTTCTGCTCAGGATTATCCACCAGCTGATAAACATATCCTGTGAATCTATTCACTTGGGGCTGTCAACCCACAAACAAACAGAAAACACAGCGGAAGATTTTCCCTCCACAGAAGCCCACCGGTGCAGCAAAATCAGGATCCATAATCAAGCTCAGAGCCATATATCTGTCCAGTCCAGTAGGTTTATATGGTCAGCACCAGGACCCTGTGTGGTTGACCACTCCTCAGCAGGGTAGAAAAAAAAAGAAAAGTAGCCATAGTTGTCCAGATCAGTAGGCCACACTAATCTGGCAGCCCTCCCCTTCCGTTCACTTCCACAAGAGAGTATCTCTTTTGAAAGGTACTAACGGTCCGCACCACGAGAATACGGGGTCGGACATTAGGTGCTAGGCCTGGCCGGTTCTATGCATCATCACAGGGGATTGGTGCATAGCTCTCCTTCCAGTGACACCTAGCTACCATTTACAGATCAAGATCACTAATCACCAGATCACTAATTTTTTAAAAAATCGTTGCCAGATATATTTTCTGAATTCTGTAATCAACTATACTGTTCTGATATTTTTTGAGCGACTGTACACCATCAGGTTTCTTCGCAAACACTTGCCATTGATCATCTTTCTATATCAGAATGTTTCAAATTAAAATTAAATATCAAGTTGCAATTTCTAAGATGTATATATATATATTTGTTAAGCGTACAATTAAGTTTCCAACTTATTATATTAAAATATATCACAAATATATAATTAAAGAAAGCAAAAATACAACGTAATATTTGGTGATTTATTTTGAAACTACGAATCATTAATGTTAAATTGCGAGCCCTATATAAAGCAGCTCTTTCTGTATTACTGTTTGAACTCTAGTGTTGGAAGAGTGTGCCTTCAAAAGAGGCAAGAAAATCCAATTTTGCGATTTGTGATGATGATGATGATGAACTCTAGTGTGAAATTTGCCAAAAGAGGGTCCACTTTGCGCTTTTATCACTGTCACATCTTGCCCCCTATGAATTCTTTGCTAGTGTGACAGCTGGAGCATTAAATATAAGATATAAGATTTTAAAAATTAACGTTTTAAAGTTTTCAACCCCACGATTTAAACCATATGGTTTTTCCAAACCATTCCGAAAAATTCTTTTCATTCCTCTGTTCACGTTCATCCACACTCCAGTATATCATTTTATCGAAAACACAAATTGGCATTTTTTGCTCCAAACACACAAAAGAACCCGTCAGAAAATATTCAATTCATTCAACGACACTCTTGTTTCTCGGGAGGTTAGTCTCTCCCTGCATCCAGAGTGCTATAAATACCAACAAATCTGTCAGATCGATGAAAGGAGAAGATCAAGATCACGAGTCAAGAAGACAAGGAAGAGAGAGAAGAAGAGAAGGGCTTCTCTTCTGATCCAACTTCATGTCAAGCGCTCAAAGGCGGAAACGAGGTCAATTACGGAGACGCCTTACCTATTCTCTCTCATATACCGTCCCGTTACATGGAGGAGAGAACCCACTAGAAAACTTATTGGATGGGACGCGATGACAAGAGAGGACGTATGGCTGTCTTCCCTCTCTCTCCCTCCCCATCCCTGCTCAACACGTGCCAGACATGTGATAGCTGCGTTCCTCGCGTCTAATGTTATCACGAAGTTTCCACGTGAAAAGACACTGACAAGGCAATAGACGATGCAGAAGAAATGGAGGCTGTAATGGATCTTGTGGAGGAGAGGATTGATTGATCCCGTGCCTAGACGTAATGCGAGCCGACCGAGTAGTAATCTGAAAATGATAATGGTTTTTATTTCTTCTTTTCTTGTTGGAAATGGTACGATGTTAAATTACCAGTACATCACCTGGCCCATCTTGGAATTATGGTTAATATGTGCTTAAGTTCGATGTCACCATAACCCCCTTTTATATGAGTGCACTTCTTGAAAATTCCTAATGTCTCTATTAAAATGCCTCTAGCGACAGGGATGATCATCCTGTGAACTCGAATTTATTTCAAATTCCCATCACTGAAATGAGTTCATATTCTGTAAACTTTTAAAGTTAAACTAAAAACTTCCAGTCTAAAGTTAGAATAAACTAGAAGAATAACATCTCGCCTCTGGAGAATATGGAATGCTAATTCTCAAAGCGAATGCAGTTTGCAATTTTCCGTATTTTGCACAATCTGGCGGTGGAAACTCCAACTACAGTAACAGATGATCCCGAAAAAATTGTTTTTTCCCATTACATGGGGGAACATCGCTACTGCCAATAACCATCACACTCAACTATCCAAATTTCAAATTTATAGCGGGGGTTGGGTTGATTTACCTCTGAGCGGCACTTTTTTGCACACCATGGGCTAAATGGCCAGGTCACATGGTCCCCGAAGGCTCAGAGGTTGGGGGAGGGGACCCACTGGAACAGGCTGTTGGGAGACAGATGATAGCCTCCCATCAAGGCCATTATTAACGTACACAGGATATGGCTCTCCCGCACACGGGGCCACGGCTTAACGTCCCATCCGATGGATGGCGACCTTTACAAGCCCATCGGTGTTCCCTTCTGACCGTGGGCAGGGCGGGGAATTTTTGCGGAGATAAATCTCAACACTGACCCAGCTGGGACAAATTTATAGCGTAAATAGATAGTTTAATGCAAAAATGGAATAGATCCTTTAATGCAAAATTGAATAGATCCATTTAATGCAAGATTAAATAGATCCTTTAGTGGAAAATTGAATAATCCTTTAATGCATAATTGAATAGATCATTTAATTTTAATATTGAATAAATCCTTTAATTTAAAAATTGAATATATCTTTTAATGGAAATTTATAGCAGGAATAGTTGCTTAAAATTTTGCCACCTTTTTTTAACTTAACTATCTGTAAACAGTGAAAATTAGAATTGAAATCGAAAGATTTTGAAAATGTAAATCCTAAGTTTTCATTAATATCCAAAACCCAAAAAGAATATTTCCTTTCTCTCTGAATAATAAAAAAGAATATTTCATTTATCTCTCTGAAAACAGAAGAAAAAGCTTAAAGTTTACAAACGGGCGACAAAGTGGAAACAATAGCTCCTTTTCTTTTTACAACGAGTTAAAAATACCCTTTCGCGATTAAAAGCGAAATAAACGAATAAACAAATGACTGTTAAAAAAGAGTTAAAAGTTGAATTGCCCTAAATTAGAAAACGTCAAAATCAAAAAATATTAAAAGGAAGTTTAAATATATCAATAATTTCCCTCCTCACATTCCTGTCATATGGTTCCTAAATAACTTCCTTTATCTTTACATGCTATATACGTAACTCACATTCCTGTTAGGAGCTGCATATATGACTTAGATTACTTTATGGGCTTGGAAATGCCGCCGTCCGTCGGATGGGACGTTAAGCCGTGGCCCCGTGTGCGGGAGAGCCATACCCTGTGCACGTTAAAGAACACGCTGGATGGCCTTGACGGGAGGCTACCATCTGTCTCCCAACAGCTGTTCCAGTGGGTCCCCTCCCCCAACCTTCTCTGAGCCTTCGGGGTCCATGTGACCTGGCCATTTAGCCCATGGTGTGCAAAAAAATGCCGCTCAGAGGTAAAACAACCCAAACAACTTAGATTACTCTTTTATACTGCATAAATAAAAAATAAATAAATACCCCTCAAGCAGCTGCTTGCCACAGAGTTCTGACAGGAGCCTGCCAGTTTAACACGCCATAGTAGTAGGTCTGTGAGGATGGCGGGACCTCAGCAGAAAAACAACACAACATCCAGATCTTACCCGGGCTCTATCCCAGGTCCCATTTGATCAGTAGCTAAGCGCGCTAACCACTCGGCCACATAACAATAACTCACATTCTTGTTATGTGCTGCATACAAAATTCATATTTCTCTTATATGCCGAATGTATAACTCGCATTTCTATTGGGGGCGGGGGTGGCTCAGTCGGTAGCGCGCCAGGCTCGTAATCTGTAGTTCCCAGGTTCGAGTCCCAGCTGGATCAGCGTTGAGATTTATCTCCGCAAAATTCCCCGCCCTGCCCACGGTCAATAGGGGACATCGATGGGCTTTGAAAGACCGCCGTCCGTTGGAATGGACGTTAAGCCGTAGTTGTGTGCAGGAGAGCCATAAAGAACAAGCTGGATGGCCTTGACGGGAGGCTACTATCTGTTTCCCAACAGCTGTTCCAGTGGGTTCCAGTCCCCCAACATTCTCTGAGACTTCGGGGTCCATGTGACCTGGCCATTTAGCCCATGGTGTGCAAAAAAGTGCCGCTCAGAGGTAAAACAACCCAACCCACATTTCTATTACATGGCTGCGTACATTACTTACTTTCTTGTTATACACTGCATGCATACATAACTCACATTCTGTTATATGCTAACTCACATTCCTGCTATATGATAAATACATAATTCACATTCCTGTTATACATAGCAAAGAAATTCCGACATTCCGTAATCTAATAAAAAATATATAAAAATATAAATACCTCTTCAAGCAGCTGCTTGCCACAGAAGTCTAACAGGAGCTTTTTAATTTAATATGCCGTAAAGAAATTCTATGCGGAAGGCGAGACTTCAAGAGAAAGACAATATCCATAAATATCCATGCCTTACCCGGGGCTCGAACCCAGATCCCTTTGATCAATAGCCAAGCGCGCTAACCACTCGGACATAAAAAAAAAAAACTCCCTTTCCTCTTACACATACATATATAGGGCAACAAGAAAAATTCGCCGTTCACTACAAAATAACAAGAAAAATTCCCTTATTCACCGAAAAATGACAAGAAAATTTCCCCCATTCACGATAAAAGAAGAAAAATTCTCCCAATCCTGTTTGGAAACGTAACGACAAGAATATTCCCACGTAATAAAGGTAAAATTATTATATAGAGAATAATCGATTTGATCGTATTTCTTAAGGTGAATGCCACTGTGTCATTTGAAAACAGCCTAATCTATAAAGAAAAAATCTGCTTCACCCAAATGCCAGTGAATGATATAAACGATAGTTGAAATGTGGGCACAACTTTTACCATAGAAAGAATCTAGTCAGCAGTGTGTAGAAACACGACAGGAGATAAATGATTTTTCTTTGAAAGAACCGATTCTGCTGCGGAATGGCTACTTCGAAGCGAATCCCATTCCTCAGAGACAATAAATCATCAGCGAGTTTCGGTCGTAAACGGAAAAGGATAACGCTTCCTGCATCCTCAGACTTTTTCGCTGCTGCGTTGGCGAGTCATTCGACGAAGAATTCGCACTGGGGCTAACCGAGAGACGGACACCAAAATAAACCAATTTTTCGAAGGGACAGCTACGAAAAATAGCCAACAGTCGAACTTGCCTCTACCCGAGGATGCTTTTCGCTGCTACAAACATCTAGTAATCATTTATAAATATCCATATCTATATATGTCTTTTCGGTCATCAGGAAAATACATTTAACCTTTTTTAGGTCTGTTAAAGTTAGATTTACAGGAGAAAAATAAGTGTTATCAATTTTCGTTTCTCCAAAATAAATAGAAACCGAACTTGAATTCTTAGCAAGAAGTAAAATTTTCCTTGCACATGACTGATACTTGATGTTGGCATATGGAACGATGTAGATTTTTAAATATTTAAATTAATTTTAAATATTTAAAAATCTAATTCCTGTTCCTCTTTATTTGGGACGGGGGTGGCTCAATCGGTAGCGCGCCAGGCTCGTAATCTGTAGTTCCCAGGTTCGAGTTCCAGCTGGGTCAGCGTTGAGATTTATCTCTGCAAAATTCCCCGCCTTGTCCATGGTCAGTAGGGGACACCGATGGACTTGGAATAGGTCGCCGTCCGTCGGATAGGACGTTAAGCCGTGACCCCGTGTGCGGGAGAGCCATACCCTGTGCACGTTAAAGAACACGCTGGATGGCCTTGACGGGAGGCTACCTCTGTCTCTCAACAGCTGTTCTAGTGGGTCCCCCTCCCCTAACATTCTCTGAGCCTTCGGGATCCATGTGACCTGGCCATTTAGCCCATGGTGTGCAAAAAAGTGCTGCTCAGAAGTAAAACAACCCCAACCCCTCTTTAATTTTGTATTTGTATCTCATATAGTCTCCATTTCTTTTTAGTTTGCCCATTGATTATGTTAGGTGGTATCGGTTGTATTAGTAGTGCACTAGATTTTTAACCTCATGTTCCAGGGTTCGGATTAAAACTGTGCTCTGTGGAGATTTTCTCCGCTTCCATCCATCGGTTAAAACGTTGAGGTATGATCTCCTGTGCAGGACAGCCATATCCTGAGCACGGTAGAGATTACGCAGTATGGCCATTACCAGAAGCTTTCATCTGCCTCTTGATAGTTATTCAGGGGATTCCTTACCATTGCTCAACTCTAAACCCCTGGGGTTCTTGTGACCTCGCCGCTAGGAGACAGATGGATAGCACAGTCGATAGAACCATTCTGCGCTAAAAATTGCAACTCACAGGCTAAACAAGCAAGACTCATTCACTCAGCCAACCGTTCCGCTGTATATTTTCACTCATTCCTCCGAAGTTAAAGAGCTACAACTTGTTTGAAAGCTTATCTAAACTTGTCATTATGTATTAAAAAAAATAAGTCCATATCATTTCTCTATTCGCTGGCGGCGAGTAAAGTGTGATCTGCGAAATCTGTGCAGCTTGGAGACGACACAAAAAAATTGATTGCCGATTACTCACAAGTATATGGGGATGTCTGTTCATGAGGCACTGTTACGGGATGGATGCGTAAATTCAGAGGAGGATGGCAGAGCTTCGTTGACTTCCCTCGTGCAGGAGGACAGTAGGAGACCGATAATAGCTTGGTGAACGAGAGAACCATCGCTGCTGTCGTAAATTCATTATGGAAACCTCATACATCATCATTCAGGTAATACGTTCAGATGGCAGTGTATTGATTGACAGTGTGGAAACAATTATTCATCAACATTTAAAGTTCGGAAAGGTTTGTGCCAAATGAGTGGTACCTCACAAACTGACAGAACAGCAAAAAGGGCTAGAGTTGACTTGCGCAAAGGAAATGCTGACATTGTTTGACCCTAGTGGTACCAAACGGTTAAAAAACATTGCACTGGTGATGAGATTTGATTTTATTACAACTCCCAGAAAGATCGACAACTATATTTAGATTGCGTAAGATGAAATGCATTCCCAAACACTTCGACATGACGTTCGCTCAAGGAAGAGGATGTCCATAATTTTTTTCAATTCCCAAGGAGTGATAACCGAGGATCCCTACCTGAAAATCAGACTGCAAATGGCCAACACTACACCAACATTGCTCTGCCCAGAAAATAATGAAGGAGCAGAATCCAACAATAAACGTATCAAGGGTTGGGTTGGGTTGTTTTACCTCTGGGCGGCACTTTTTTGCACACCATGGGCTAAATGGCCAGGTCACATGGACCCCTAAGGCTCAGAGAAGGTTGGGGACCCACTGGAACAGCTGTTGGGAGACAGATGGTAGCCTCCCGTCAAGGCCATCCAGCGTGTTCTTTAATGTGCACAGGGTATGACTCTCCCGCACACGGGACCACGGCTTAACGTCCCATCCGACGGACGGCGGCCTTTCCAAGCCCATAGGTGTCCCCTACTGACCGTGGGCAGGGCGGGAAATTTTGCGGAGATAAATTTCAATGCTGACCCAGCTGGGACTCGAGCCTGGGAACTACAGATTACGAGCCTGGCGCGCTACCAACTGAGCCACCCCCGCCCCACATATCAAGGGTTCTCCTTTTTCATGACAATGCCAGTGCTTTCAAAACTCGACAAGCTATGGTCCATCTGGAGCAAGAAAAAATCAAACAGCTTCCCAATCCTGCAAATTCACTGGATCTTGTACCATGCGATTTTTTTTTTCAAAAACTAGAAAGGAACCTGCTGGAAGCCTTTTTCAAGAGTGCAAGACCTTGCAAAATGCGTTCATTCAGAGTGACGTAGTATTCCCCAACAGGAGTGCCACCAAACGTTCCAGAATTGGCGTAGATGTTTGCAACTTTGAAAAGATGCTGGAGGTAAGTACTTTGTAGGGAAAGTAAAAGTTTTGTTGAGGTGAGTGTAATGGTTTCTGTTCTGCAGATGCATTTCAAGAAATTTTTGAACGCCTCTCGTAGTAGATTTATTTAGTAGATAATAATAGCATTGAAAGGGTCTAGAAATTCTTTTTTTGCATTAATCGAAATTTCTCTAGAAGAAATCATTCTGACACTTTTAAGCGGAGTTTTTCAGCCTTTTTTTTTTTGGGGGGGGGGGGGGCAGAACACTTTGCAGTATGATAAAAATTTGGCAGAATAACAGTGGATATATTTTTAGACAGAAACTTCGTTTTTTAATAAACTATTGAAGTCCTTTATGTAGCTCTCGTGGAGGTGGCATAGGAACTTCTCGCAAACACAAGTAGGAGAGCGAAACCGGGGTTGCTATACTTGTTGACAAAGAAGGTTTACCATACGGCGAGAAATCTCGTTTTTGCAACGATATTTATTAAAATATATAAAATAATAGAAATATCTACTTTTCGGTGACCCATTTCACGAAACGCATAGATCATGCTCACGAAACGTTTAAAAACTCCTGCTCTAGCGTATTACAACTTCATAGTAAATTGGGGGGGGGGGGGGGGTGATGCAATCGATCTGCAGTTCTCAGGTTCGAGTCCAACCTGTGCCTGCGTCGAGTTTTATCTGTGCTAACCACCACACTGCCCTCGATCAAAATGAGGCATCGGTGGATTTGGAAAGGTGCCGTCCTCGGATGAGATGTAAAGCCGTGGTGTGTGCGTGGGAGCCATACTCTGTGAACGTTAAAGAACACGCTGGATGGCCTTGACCAACGCCTACTAGCTTTCACCTAACAGCTATCCAAATGGATCCCATTTCCCTAACCTTCTCTGAACTCTTGAGGTCCTAGTGACCTGGCCATTTAGCCCATTGTGTGCAAAAAGAGTGCCGCTCAGAGGTAAAACACAATAACAACAACTCATAGTAATTCTCATGACTAGCCTGGTAAAGTTTTGAAATCTTTTTTAATGTTTTCGTCATCGCAAGTTCAATTTAGAAAACTCTACCAGTCTCAGAGTTCATTTAGAAATGACGGAAACAGGGAAATGAAATATAGTTTTCTTCTTCGGTATCCCTTCTTCAGTGACAATCACTTTCTCATTTATTCTTCCTCGTCGCCGTAAGTTGTCTTCTTTTACAATGCACTACACGAAAAAGAAAACATTTGCGAATAAACAGAATCTCCGTGGCTTTCATCACTACACAGATGTCGGTGACTTTCATGGCTAAATAAGAGGCAACGATCAAGCGAAAAACACTCCAGAGACCCACGCGACACTCTCCTGCATAGAGCAAAGCGTAACTATTAAAAGTCGTATCTACTAAATGATTCTCAACGTGGGGTACACGGTAAACTTTTTTGGGGTACGCCTTTAGGGCTAAAAAGTCGCTAGATCTAGTAACAAAGTCAGAGTTTTATATTATTCCCATTGTTATACTATAACTATAATTTTATCTATCTATACAAGGGGTACGTCAGTTACGTACACATTTCCAGGGGGTACGTGAAGCATAAAAAGTTGAGAACCACTGACTGATATATATGTATTATTTTATTCCCATTGTTATACTATAACTATAGTTTTATCTATCTATACAAGGGGTACGCCAGTTACATACACATTTCCATGGGGTACGTGAAGCATAAAAGGTTGAGAATCACTGATATATATGTTTTATTTTATTTCTATTTTATTTCTATAACTATAGTTTTATTTATCTATACAAGGGGTACGCCAGTTACATACACATTTCCATGGGGTACGAGAAGCATAAAAGGTTGAGAACCACTGATATTTATGTTTTATTTTATTCCCATTGTTATACTATAACTATAGTTTTATCTATCTATACAAGGGGTACGCCAGTTACATACACATTTCCAGGGGGTACGAGAAGCATAAAAGGTTGAGAACCACTGATATTTATGTTTTATTTTATTCACATTGTTATACTATAACTATAGTGTTATCTATCTATACAAGGGATACGCCAGTTACATATACATTTCCAGGGGGTACGTGAAGCATAAAAGGTTGAGAACCACTGATATTTATGTTCTATTTTATTCCCATTGTTATACTATAACTATAGTGTTATCTATCTATACAAGGGATACGCCAGTTACATACACATTTCCAGGGGGTACGTGAAGCATAAAAGGTTGAGAACCACTGATATTTATGTTTTATTTTATTCCCATTGTTATACTATAACTATAGTGTTATCTATTTATACAAGGGATACGCCAGTTACATACACATTTCCATGGGGTACGTGAAGCATAAAAGGTTGAGAACCACTGATATTTATGTTTTATTTTATTCCCATTGTTATACTATAACTATAGTGTTATCTATTTATACAAGGGATACGCCAGTTACATACACATTTCCAGGGGGTACGTGAAGCATAAAAGGTTGAGAACCACTGATATTTATGTTTTATTTTATTCCCATTGTTATACTATAACTATAGTGTTATCTATCTATACAAGGGATACGCCAGTTACATACACATTTCCAGGGGGTACGTGAAGCATAAAAGGTTGAGAACCACTGATATTTATGTTCTATTTTATTCCCATTGTTATACTATAACTATAGATTTATCTATCTATACAAGGGGTACGCCAGTTACATGCACATTTCCAGGGGGTACGAGAAGCATAAAAGGTTGAGAACCATTGATATTTATGTTTTATTTTATTCCCATTGTTATACTATAACTATAGTTTTATCTATCTATACAAGGGATACGCCAGTTACATACACATTTCCATGGGGTACGAGAAGCATAAAAGGTTGAGAACCACTGATATTTATGTTTTATTTTATTCCCATTGTTATACTATAACTATAGTTTTATCTATCTATACAAGGGATACGCCAGTTACATACACATTTCCATGGGGTACGAGAAGCATAAAAGGTTGAGAACCACTGATATTTATGTTTTATTTTATTCCCATTGTTATACTATAACTATAGTTTTATCTATCTATACAAGGGATACGCCAGTTACATACACATTTCCATGGGGTACGAGAAGCATAAAAGGTTGAGAACCACTGATATTTATGTTTTATTTTATTCCCATTGTTATACTATAACTATAGTTTTATCTATCTATACAAGGGATACGCCAGTTACATACACATTTCCATGGGGTATGAGAAGCATAAAAGGTTGAGAACCACTGATATTTATGTTTTATTTTATTCCCATTGTTATACTATAACTATAGTTTTATCTATCTATACAAGGGGTATGCCAGTTACATACACATTTCCAGGGGGTACGAGAAGCATAAAAGGTTGAGAACCACTGATATTTATGTTTTATTTTATTCCCATTGTTATAACTATAGTTTTATCTATCTATACAAGGGGTACGCCAGTTACATACACATTTCCATGGGGTACGTGAAGCATAAAAGGTTGAGAACCATTGATATTTATGTTTTATTTTATTCCCATTGTTATACTATAACTATAGTTTTATCTATCTATACAAGGGGTACGCCAGTTACATACACATTTCCAGGGGGTACGAGAAGCATAAAAGGTTGAGAACCACTGATATTTATGTTTTATTTTATTCCCATTGTTATAATATAACTATAGTTTTATTTATCTATACAAGGGGTACGCCAGTTACATGCACATTTCCAGGGGGTACGAGAAGCATAAAAGGTTGAGAACCATTGATATTTATGTTTTATTTTATTCCCATTGTTATACTATAACTATAGTTTTATCTATCTATACAAGGGATACGCCAGTTACATACACATTTCCATGGGGTACGAGAAGCATAAAAGGTTGAGAACCACTGATATTTATGTTTTATTTTATTCCCATTGTTATACTATAACTATAGTTTTATCTATCTATACAAGGGGTACGCCAGTTACATACACATTTCCAGGGGGTACGAGAAGCATAAAAGGTTGAGAACCACTGATATTTATGTTTTATTTTATTCCCATTGTTATAACTATAGTTTTATCTATCTATACAAGGGGTACGCCAGTTACATACACATTTCCATGGGGTACGAGAAGCATAAAAGGTTGAGAACCATTGATATTTATGTTTTATTTTATTCCCATTGTTATACTATAACTATAGTTTTATCTATCTATACAAGGGATACGCCAGTTACATACACATTTCCATGGGGTACGAGAAGCATAAAAGGTTGAGAACCACTGATATTTATGTTTTATTTTATTCCCATTGTTATACTATAACTATAGTTTTATCTATCTATACAAGGGGTACGCCAGTTACATACACATTTCCAGGGGGTACGAGAAGCATAAAAGGTTGAGAACCACTGATATTTATGTTTTATTTTATTCCCATTGTTATAACTATAGTTTTATCTATCTATACAAGGGGTACGCCAGTTACATACACATTTCCATGGGGTACGTGAAGCATAAAAGGTTGAGAACCACTGATATTTATGTTTTATTTTATTCCCATTGTTATACTATAACTATAGTTTTATCTATCTATACAAGGGGTACGCCAGTTACATACACATTTCCAGGGGGTACGTGAAGCATAAAAGGTTGAGAACCACTGATCTAGACGAAACATCGAGCGTGGAAATGAAGGAGGAGGGATGGATCCTCAGCTTCCGTTGGTAGAAGGAAGGAGAAAGATACGAAGGAAGTGAAAGTAAAAATCAAACAATGGATATGAATATTAATGAAAGAAGAGTTTATCACTTCGTTCCTGATGAAGGTCGAAGTGAAAAATGAGAAGTGTAAGCCGGAGCAGTGGATCGATTGCAGAAAAAAAAAAGCCTGGGAGCAAATGATGAAGGCGTAAGAAAAAAAAAATATATTTGCCCTAGCTCTTGAGATCGTGCTCAATACAAATGTCAAAATAAAGTGGAATTTTCTGGAAAATAAATTTAACTGACTTCAGATTAAAAGAAAAAGCAGACGAATAAACTTAACTAGTGAAAGAAATAAAATTTAAAGTTAGGGAGGAATGTTATGGCATCTTTCTTTAAGAGAAAGATCTGAAAATGTACACTTTCCAACTTTGGAATTTCGGAACTTGAAATTGGGAACTCTTGGTTTTAATGCGAATTCTGTTATTACAAGAGATCGTTCGAACATGACAACTGATAGTTTAATGGATTTTTGAATTAATATTGAGAGCTTGTACTTCTGCTGTGAAAAAAAGCAAACATATCTTTCGCTGCGGGAGTAATTTGGCTGATCTGTCTATGTATTCGAGCACTACGTTACAGTCAGTTGTAGTCTTTAATTATGTTAATTGTATCGATATATGTACATTCTTATAACTGTATTAATTGCAGTCTTGTAATTGTGTTAATTGTAGTGTTATAATTGCATTAAATGTAGTCTCATAGTTGTATTAAGAGTAGTCTTATATTTTCTTTAATTGTAATTTTAAAATTGTATCAATTGTAGTCTTATAATTATATTAATTGTAGTTCATTAATTTAGTCTTAAAATTGCATCAGTTGCATTAAGATGACTTTTAATTAGTTGCATTAAGGTGCTTTTTAATTAGTTGCATTAATTTTAGCATCATAATTATTCGCATTTTAATATAATAATTATAATCTTAAAATCAGTCCTATTAATTATAGTCTTATAATTAGTATATTGATTGCAGTTTTGTAAGTGCATTAACTTAATTCTTACAATTAAATACATTTTATTAATCAGAGTTTTATAATTATGTGCATTTTATTTTTATAGTCTTGTATAAAGTTCGCAAAGGGATTACTTCTCCAGTGTGCGTAAGAATCCTCATTATCATTTTCATCATAGGTACGTAAGCTGCGGAGTCCAAAATCTGTGATTTTGAGAACAAATCTGCTGTCCACCACACAATTCGTGGATTTCAGATTACCATGGGTACGAATTTCGCTGCTGTGAAGATAGGCCATTCCCTGCAAATAGAAGATGCAAAAAGTAATTAAACTCTAATACGATACCTGATCAAAAATTTTAACTTTTTTTATTTTATAAATTTTTATCAAAATATGTTTTTTTTTAATTTTATTTACTTGATAAAAAGACTATTTTTCTGAAATAATAAGGAAACAACTCTAGGGTGCATTCAATATTTTTATATACCGTCCCCTTCGAAGTACCCTCCCCCTAATTATAAGCAGGTGTCCCAAAGTTTCGGCCTCTTTTCTAAGCATTGCTGGAAGCCTACAACTATGTTGTGGATTGTTTTACCTCTGAACGGCACTTTTTTGCACACCATGGGCTAAATGGCCAGGTCACATGGACCCCGAAGGCTCAGAGAAGTAGGGGACCCACTGGAACAGATGGTAGCCTCCCGTCAAGGCCATACAGCGTGTTCTTTAACGTGCACAGGGTATGGCTCTCCCGCACACGGGACCACGGCTTAACGTCCCATCCGACGGACGGCGGCCTTTCCAAGCCCATCGGTGTCCCCTACTGACCGTGGGCAGGGCGTGGAATTTTGCGGAGATAAATCTCAACGCTGACCCAGGCTGGGACTCGAACCTGGGAACTACAGATTACGAGCCTGGCACACTACCGACTGAGCCACCCCCGCCCCACCTACAACTATGAACCGGTTGATTTCCGCTATCGCATTCTATTAGATGGTTGGAATGTCGTAAAATATTCGTCCTCTCAGCTTCATTTTTAATTTTGGGAAGAGGAGTTCACTTGGGTCAGGGTTAGGTAAATAAGGAGGGTAGGGTACTGCAGGAATGATTTTTTGGGGCAAAAATTTCTTGAATGGAGAAGATGGTGTGGGCGGAAGCATGTCCATTACGATTACCACAGAGGTCACGTAATGAACTTGAACACGCGCTGCTCATTACTTATCAGGAGAAAGCTGATCGAGCCAGTGTGGCGATCCCACCCTTATGTTTACTCATCATATTGGCCCACTGCTTCCAATGCTTCTTTTGTGATACACAAAGTCTTAGAATCTTTTGATCAGACCTGTTATGCAAAGGCCATAAAGCACGAGGTTAAAAACGACGCAGATGAAATAATTTCCATTTGTGGAGTTCACTTAGTGGCCATTACATCCTCCACATAATACCGACTTAGAAACTGAACAACGTTTAGAATCAGTCAGGCGAATTATGTATTCCATCGCGAAAAAGATGAAAGGGAATAAAGCAAGTTTGAAATAGAAGTACCGGCGGTAGTCCTTGTCTCTGAGATTACTAATCATGAGTGTACTCTCGACTTAGACAATATAAAAATATTTACTCCTCCAACAACGATTGAAAAATTAGAAATTTTGAAGAAACATACCATTTTACTTTAGGAGACAAATCTCCTGTAACTGGAGCGCATAAAAAATTCCGCCAGCATGGAAACTTTCTGTTGAAAGAACTTGAGCAGATGATAAATTGTGTTTATAACATTCATTCCGATTTCTCTTCCTCTTTTACATTATTATCTCCCATTCATCCTCTCCTCCTTTTATATTGTTATTTCCTATTCATCCTCTTCTCCTTTTACATTATTATCTCCTATCCATCCTCTCCTCCTTTTACATTATTATCCCCCTTTTATCGTCTTTTTCTTTTACATTATTATCTCCCGTTCATCCTCTCCTCCTTTTACATCATTATCTCCTATTCATCCTCTCCTTCTTTTACATTATTATCTCCCATTCATCCTCTTCTCCTTTTACATTATTATCTCCCATTCATCCTCTCCTCCTTTTACATTATTATCTCCTATTCATCCTCTTCTCCTTTAACATTATAATCCCCCATTTATACTCTTCTTCTTTTACATGATTATCTCCCATTCATCCTCTCCTCCTTTTACATTATTATCCCCCGTTCATCCTCTCCTCCTTTTACATTATTATCTCCCATTCATCCTCTCCTCCTTTTACATTATTATCTCCCATTCATCCTCTCCTCCTTTTACATTATTATCCCCCGTTCATCCTCTCCTCCTTTTACATTATCATCTCCGATTCATCCTCTCCTTCATTTACATTATTATCTCCCATTCATCCTCTTCTCCTTTTACATTATTATCTCCCATTCATCCTCTCCTCCTTTTACATTATTATCTCCCATTCATCCTCTCCTTCTTTTACATTATTATCTCCTATTCATCCTCTCCTTCTTTTACATTATTATCTCCCATTCATCCTCTTCTCCTTTTACATTATTATCTCCCATTCATCCTCACCTCCTTTTACATTATTATCTCCCATTCATCCTCTCCTTCTTTTACATTATTATCTCCCATTCATCCTCTCCTCCTTTTACATTATAATCCCCCATTTATACTCTCCTCCTTTTACATTATAATCCCCCATTTATACTCTTCTTCTTTTACATGATTATCTCCCATTCATCCTCTCCTCCTTTTACATTATTATCTCCTATTCATCCTCTCCTTCTTTTACATTATTATCTCCCATTCATCCTCTTCTCCTTTTACATTATTATCTCCCATTCATCCTCTCCTCCTTTTACATTATTATCTCCCATTCATCCTCTCCTTCTTTTACATTATTATCACCCATTCATCCTCTCCTTCTTTTACATTATTATCTCCTATTCATCCCCTCCTTTTTTTACATTATTATCTCCCATTCATCCTCTTCTCCTTTTACATTATTATCTCCCATTCATCCTCTCCTCCTTTTACATTATTATCTCCCATTCATCCTCTTCTCCTTTTACATTATTATCTCCTATTCATCCTCTTCTCCTTTAACATTATAATCCCCCATTTATACTCTTCTTCTTTTACATGATTATCTCCCATTCATCCTCTCCTCCTTTTACATTATTATCCCCCGTTCATCCTCTCCTCCTTTTACATTATTATCTCCCATTCATCCTCTCCTCCTTTTACATTATTATCTCCCATTCATCCTCTCCTTCTTTTACATTATTATCTCCTATTCATCCTCTCCTTCTTTTACATTATTATCTCCCATTCATCCTCTCCTTCTTTTACATTATTATCTCCTATTCATCCTCTCCTTCTTTTACATTATTATCTCCCATTCATCCTCTCCTCCTTTTACATTATTATCTCCCATTCATCCTCTCCTCCTTTTACATTATTATCACCCATTCATCCTCTCCTTCTTTTACATTATTATCTCCTATTCATCCTCTCCTTCTTTTACATTATTATCTCCCATTCATCCTCTTCTCCTTTTACATTATTATCTCCCATTCATTCTCTCCTCCTTTTACATTATTATCTCCCATTCATCCTCTCCTTCTTTTACATTATTATCTCCCATTCATCCTCTCCTCCTTTTACATTGTTATCTCCTATTCATCCTCTCCTTCTTTTACATTATCATCTCCCATTCATCCTCTTCTCCTTTTACATTATTATCTCCTATTCATCCTCTCCTCCTTTTACATTATAATCCCCCATTTATACTCTTCTTCTTTTACATGATTATCTCCCATTCATCCTCTCCTCCTTTTACATTATTATCCCCCGTTCATCCTCTCCTCCTTTTACATTATTATCTCCCATTCATCCTCTCCTTCTTTTACATTATTATCTCCCATTCATCCTCTCCTCCTTACATTGTTATCTCCTATTCATATTCTCCTTCTTTTACATTATCATCTCCCATTCATCCTCTTCTCATTTTACATTATTATCTCCCATTCATCCTCTTCTCCTTTTACATTATTATCTCCTATTCATCCTCTCCTCCTTTTACATTATAATCCCCCATTTATACTCTTCTTCTTTTACATTATTATCTCCCATTCATCCTCTCCTCCTTTTACATTATTATCCCCCGTTCATCCTCTCCTCCTTTTACATTATCATCTCCGATTCATCCTCTCCTCCTTTTACATTATTATCTTCGATTCATCCTCTCCTCCTTTTACATCATTATCTCCCGTTCATCCTCTTCTCCTTTTACATTAATATCTCCCACTCATCCTCTTCTGCTTCAACATTATTGTTTTCTTCTTCCCAATTCCCTAATTATCTTCTGAAATTGAAATCTATATTATTATATTAAGCTTATTATTTAAGCAAAATTTATATGTGCACAAAATGAATAAGAGGTTTACATTCGTATTTGCTTCTATGGAAGTCGTTTCGTTGCCCCCCTCCCCCCACGAAAGCCACAAAGACCACAAGGTCTCAGAGACGTTTGGGGGAAACTGTTGGGTTACCTTATCTCTGAGCGGCACTTTTTGCACACAATGGGTTAAATGGCCAGGTTACACGGACCCTGAGAGCTCAGAGAAGTTGGGTGAGGGCCCCCACTGGGTAGCCATTATGAGATGGATGGTAGCCTCTGGGCAAGGCCATCCAGCGTGTTCTTTAATGTGCACAGGGTATGGCTCTCCGGCACATGGGACCACGGCTTAACGTCCCATCCGACGGCCCACGGCCTTTTCATGCACCATCAGTGATCTTTTCTGGCTGAAAGCATGGAACGGAGTTTAGCGAAGATAAATCTCACCACTAGCTCAGTAGAGACTCGAATCCGGGAACTTCTGATTACGAGCCAATCCCTGCCATAACGGTAGTTAAGATAAATTCCACATTAAATTAGTTTCAACTACCGCCAATAAAACTGCTGCACACATGTGGTAAAATCCACTTCTAATACTGCATGTAACTTCTAGCTGTTATTTTTTTATCTTCATGCATATATGACACCAACATAAGCTCTTAAAAAAGCGACATCATCTCCTCCAACAGCATATGAAATAGGAATAACACGACTTCACTTCAAGCACCATTAATTTAAAAGACTGGGCTAAAATCCAGAAGCGACAGACATTCACGAAAATAGATTTTCTGCCTCCAACACTGCAAAAGAAGATTTTTGCAGATAATTAGCGTGAACAGAAAAGGGCAACAATTCACCTCGCTGAATGTGTTGAAAACCAACGTTTCACTAGCGAACATTAACTCGCACCATCCATTTACACACAAAATCCTTCCCTCTCCGACCAAAATACAGATACTTGCGAACGTGGGCGTTCGAAATTCAGAGTTCGAAAAATCCTTGCTAACGAATTTGATTGGGCCATCAGCGACTAATGAGTAGTCACGAAATGGTGAAACGACTAATAATCTGAATGATAGATGGCGTTTACTGAAGAAAGTAGATTAACTCTTGCACAGAGTAAAGCTTGGTTAAGTCAGTATAATTAACGACTTAGTAGACAGTTAAGGAGAGATCCTACACTTTTGCGTTATTTTCTATTTAATTCGCTTGCGTTAGAACGGAGCAAGTTTTCCACACCTAACATTAGTCATCTGCAGTGTAGGGAACAATGTCATTTATTATTCGAAGAATTGCAACCGATATTTAACTGCGTTGGGCGGAAATTTTCACCCGCTTTGAGGGGAGGCTCTGAGGGGGGGGGGGATAAGATGCAGCTCGAGGCAACCGAAAACGGCTGATTGAGAAACGGTTGGATGAGTTCTAGTCCGCAAAGTGTTTTGAGAAGCAGTGTGAATCTTGCATTGAAGAATTGTTTGTCGTAACAGGGATTATAGAATTTGTTGCACGGAAAGGTTTCATGATGGTATTGGTGGTATGGAATTAAAATTTTCTCTGAAACTTTTCAGGAAGATTTCAGGAGTTTATTTCTAAACGGGGTGGACAGCTTAGCATTTAATGTGAGAGGATTTTCTATCGGTGAAGAAAGGTATACATTGTTATCTGCTACTAATGTTATGGACAAAAGAATTTAGAAAAGCTTAACGGGTTATACAGAATTAAGACAGACAAAACATCTATGCCATGGGTTAGATTGATTTTTTACCTCTTAGTGGCACTATTTTTTTCAAACAGTAGACTATATTAATAGATCACAAGGACCAGAAAGGCTCAAAGCTGGGTTAGGTTGTTTTACCTCTGAGCGACAGTTTTTTTCACACCATGGGCTAAATGATGACTTGAGAGATGATCGGGGAAAGAGAATCCACAGGGTATCTTTTAGGAACAGATGGAAGCCTCTCGTCCCGTCAAAGTCATCCAGCATGTTCTTTAATGTGCACAGGGTATGAGTCTCCAGCACACGGAGCCACGACTTAACAACCAATCCGATGGACAGCATCCTTTCCAAGCCCATCTGTGTCTCCTACTAACTGAAGACTGGGAACTTTTGCGGAGATAAATATCAATGCTTTGCAGAGATAATATCAATAAATATCAATGCTTTGCAGAGATAATATCAATAAATATCAATGCTTTGCAGAGATAATATCAATAAATATCAATGCTTTGCAGAGATAATATCAATAAATATCAATGCTTTGCAGAGATAATATCAATAAATATCAATGCTTTGCAGAGATAATATCAATAAATATCAATGCTTTGCAGAGATAATATCAATAAATATCAATGCTTTGCAGAGATAATATCAATAAATATCAATGCTTTGCAGAGATAATATCAATAAATATCAATGTATTGAGATGGTACATGAACCTGAAAACTGCAGATTCCGAGTCTGGCACGCTACCGACTGAGTGATCCCCACCCCACATAGCTGAGAAAAGGATCCATTAGGCATTGTTAGGAAACAGAAGCCTCCAGTCAAGGCCAGCCAGCATTTTTAACATGCAACACAGAGACTCGGCTAAATGTTTCATGAGATGAAAGGCGCCCTTCCAAAATTCTCAGTGAATTTTTCGACATTCTCGGTGTCCCCTTTATAGCTGAAAGCAGAACGAGAGTTAGTCAAGAAAGTTTGATTTCAAACACATCAGTTTATTCGATCCAGAAATCACTTTAATGAACAAGGTAGGATGCTGACTGACCCAATTCCTGCTTCTCCATTAGCCGATATTTCCACTATGGTGTCGCGATGTTAATTATATATCTCTGATTAGCTGTGTTTCACTCGATGCTGGCATAGGATATATGATTAATTATGTATTAATTAATGGCAAAATGGGTAGCTCTGTTAGGAACACCTGGTCGTGCATGGAAGCTGAGATGGGATCTAACCATTAGCTTGTTAAATACATTGCCTGCCAAATTATTGTGAAAATGCATCGTTCGCGAAGTATAATGAAACCTGCCAATATATGCAAAATTCCTTACTGACGTTAGAATTCTATGAGGTCCTATAAAAGATGGAATTTTTTTAGCTCTCAGAACAGGAATAATTTTTTTTTTGAGTCTCCTAACAGCTTTTCAGTGAATTGTCATTTGCCTATTCAACTCTAAGCCCTTGGGGTCCTTGTGGTCTGGCTATTTATCTTATTCTGTGAAAAAAAATTAAGTGCCTCTCTGAGGACTCTCAGTGAAGTGACTTCCCATTCACATAGCACGAAAGTGTATCAATGTATTTCGGAGTTTGAAGAAACAAAAATGAGAAATAAATGTCCTCTTTGAAACACTTACTTTGACGACGTCGTGCATAAGACTGAATCTGAACATCCAATCCAGTTTGATCTCGTCATTTTCTAAAATATCCTGCAAAATACAAAAAGGAACAAGGAAATATGTTTAGAATAGTTACAGGACACACACAAAAAATTCAAGTAATATGACTATCCCATATTTCGGCAAAAAATGCCACACTTTTGTTACCTCATGGTCCTCTTTTCCAGAAGTGCAATGTAAGAGAATCAGAAAACTCATTACAAATGTCTAACCCGTTAATTCATTTTCAAAACACTATACAATAATTTTGTTTGAAGCTGATGGCATGAATGTTGCTGTTTTTTTTTTCTGTTGAGGTCCTGCCATCCTCACAGACCTTCTACTATGACGTATTTGACTGACAGGTTCCTGTCACACCTCTGTGTCAAGCATCTGCTTGAGGGAATATTTATTTATTATTATTTATTTATAAAATGAGTATGAGCTGATAAAACGGTTATTTCAACTTCTACATTGAATGGTCTGGATAGTGGTGCCATCTATCGTCAATTCTAGTCAAATAAAGTCAGAACCTGATAAATTTTAAATTTCCAACGGTTCTTGCAATTACATATAGTTTAATCAATATATTCATCAGTTACATATTACTGATATTCGGTTTCCCTACCTTTCCTTTCGTTACCATATTTTCCGATTTTATATTTTAAAACATTTTATTCAAAGTCGTTTCTACGATTACTATATACCTTTACCTCGATTTACACGATACTCAGTTTACACGATCAAGAGATAAAAATGCAACTAGTTTCGAATTTCACAGTGATAGACTCGGTTTCATACGGTACGGAATGCGATTTTTTTGTGTGTATGTAGATACAATGCATATTAATAAGTAACAATATTACCATTCCAAACTAAAATCAACTAAATGGTTTCAACTGATACCATCTATTCTTGAAAATAAATGATAATGGTAAATACTATATTAATAAAATCGTCTTCTGTAACAAGTTATATTTATATTCTTTCGCTAAAATTATATTCTTGCCATTGTAATGAAATCAGTCTGTTTTGAATAGCAGTGAGATCGGACTTTTCGAGACTGAATTCTTCAGACCGGTAAAAACAGCGCTTTATCTCATTTTTAACAATAAGTTTAGCTTTGGAAACTACTGTATAGGCTAAATACAGTTGATTTGTGCAGTACACTCTTGCATAAAACATCATATGAATACTTAATTTTCAAAGTCATGCACTAAGTGTTGGTACAAATGCTTCATTTATAATTTTTATTCAGTTCCTAAATATCTTTCTTGCAATTTCTTTCACATTCACTTAATTTTTTTTAAATATAAAATATAAAAAATAAAAAATAAATACCCCCTCAAGCAGCTGCTTGTCACGGAGGTCTGACAGGAGCCTGTCAGTTTATATGCCAGAGAGGATGGCAGGACCTCAGCAGAAAAACGACACACACATCCATGCCTAATCCGGGGCTCGAACCCAGGTCCCGTAGATCAGTAGCCAAGCGTGCTAACCATTCATAAAAAAAAATCCTTCTTTCATATTTTGTCTCCTAATTCGATAGTGTAGTCCAGTGGTTCTCAACCTTTTATGCTTCACGTACCCCCTGGAAATGTGCATGTAACTGGCGTACCCCTTACATAGACAGATAAAACTATAGTTATAGTAATATAATAATGCCAACTTTGCGACTTTGTTACTAGATCTAGCGACTTTTGAGCTCTCACGGCGTACCCCAAAATGCTTTATCGCGAACATCACGTTGAGAACTCCTGGTGTAGTCTATATCAACGATGAGTATTTTTCGTGACCAAAAAGAAATGTGTCAGAAATTAATCTTAGTTTATCTGAATTTGTGCAAATGAAGTTGCGAAATAATGTTTTATTAATGCTGCTGAAATTAAATTTAAGAAAAATAAGTACAGTCGCTCAAAAAAGTATCCGAATACCATGGTTGATTACAGAATTCAGAAAATATATCTGACAACGATTTTTTTTAGAAATTATTGATCTGGCAATCTTCGTGTCACGTGACACGAAGGTTGCCAGATCACTCCCCAACTCAGTATCCTCAGAAACTGGTATGAAGACTAATAGTTAAAAATTCATTCTAGGCGTAAATAGCACTGGTATGATGTTGGAAAGCATGTACAGTCGCTCAAAAAAAGTATCCGAACACTATGGTTGATTACAGAATTCAGAAAAAATATCTGGCAAAGATTTTTTTTTTAGAAATTAGTGATCTGGCAACCTTCGTGTCACGTGACACGAAGATTGTCAGATCAATAATTTCTAAAAAAAAATCGTTGCCAGATATATTTTCTGAATTCTGTAATCAACCATGGTATTCGGATACTTTTTTGAGCGACTGTATAAATAAAACTTTCACTTTTATTAATAACAAGGGAATTTTTTCTGTTCTGCGATCTCAAAAAAATTCTAAATATTACTTTTCTGAAAACTCAGAAAGGATCAAAATATCCCTCTCCTAAGAACTCAAGTGATTCAAAATATTCCTGTTCTTAGAAAAGATCGGGTCCCGAATACATTTCGACATCATATTTGATTCGAATGTTGAAAAAGTATTCAAATTTGCACCCCGCATTTATTTTGCTCTGATGATTTTTGCTTCGGTTCATTTTTTTTTTACCTCAAAATGTCACTCTATGTTTCAGGTAGGAAATGATCATCGACACTCACCTCTAAATCGACACTCACCTCTAAATCGACACTCACCTCTAAGCTGCCTTTCTGGCAGTATTCCGTAATTACACTGCAATGAGGGGGATCCACACAGCAACCAATAAAACGAACGATGTGTTCATGTTGAAGATCTTTCATCTAGAACATGAAAGGAAAAAAGTTGCTATTTCATTCAAAATCGAAATCAAATAAAGTTAAATGTATTTATGTACAATTTCGCAGTTTGGTAAAAAAAAAAGCTTACTTTGAAAAGTAGTCAGACTTGAAAAGTACTCAAGATTATAATCAATTTTTCTGTTGAGAAAAAGAAAAAAATACTGAAGAGGTTTCTAAAAAAAAACTCCAATGCTAATGAATATTTCTAGAAAAAGTAAAGGTTGAAAAGTGTTGCTAGAAATATCAAGGTTGAAAAGTGTTGCTAGAAATATCAAGGTTGAAGAATGTTTCTAGAAATATCAAGGTTGAAGAATGTTTCAAGAAATATCAAGGTTGAAGAATGTTTCTAGAAATATCAAGGTTGAAGAATGTTTCAAGAAATATCAAGGTTGAAGAATGTTTCTAGAAATATCAAGGTTGAAAGTGTTGCTAGAAATATCAAGGTTGAAAAGTGTTGCTAGAATATCAAGGTTGAAGAATGTTTCTAGAAATATCAAGGTTGAAGAATGTTTCAAGAAATATCAAGGTTGAAGAATGTTTCTAGAAATATCAAGGTTGAAGAATGTTTCAAGAAATATCAAGGTTGAAGAATGTTTCAAGAAATATCAAGGTTGAAGAATGTTTCTAGAAATATCAAGGTTGAAGAATGTTTCTAGAAATATCAAGGTTGAAGAATGTTTCAAGAAATATCAAGGTTGAAAAGTGTTGCTAGAAATATAAGTAATGATGTCTAGAAAAACATCTATGTTGAAGAAAGAGTGTTTGCGAAAAAATGAGCAATGGTGAAGAAAGTATTTCTAGAACTACGTCGATGCTGAGGAAAGAGTGCATTAAGAAGATAATGTCGAAGAAAGAATGTTTCATTAATTTTGGTTGTTATATATCTGAGCGGCATTTTTTTCTTGTACACAGTAGGCTGAATGTCCCTGGACAGCTTTTAGGAGACAGATGGTAGCCTCCCTTAAAGGTTATCCATCATGTTCTTGAACGTGCAATAGGATATGGTTCTCCCTCACACTACACCACGGCTTAACGTCCCATTCGATGGAAAGTGGCCTTTCCAAACCCAGCGGAGTCCCTACAGACCGAGGGCAGGAAGGAGTATGTTGGTAAAAAAGATCAAATGTTGAAAAAAGGGTATTTATATAAAAACGTCAATGCTGAAGAAAGTGTACAAAAAATTCAATGTTGAAGAGTTTTTGCTAAAAACAGTAATGTTGAAGAAAGAATGTATCTAGAAAAATGACAGTGAGCTTTCGCGAATCAATCATGAGTCACAAGGTGGGCACAGTACCACAGATCTCTTATGAGTGGGAAGGGGAGATTTTGACTCATTGTGTCGCTTGAGTTTTTGACGAAGATGCGACATCTACAGCTATTTTGGTATAATCACCTCATTGCCTTTTAAGGAAAATAAATTGCAATACACGGTCTACGGTAGAAATTTTCATTGAGTAATAGAAAAATGTCGTAAACAATAGTGCGAGACGAAAATAATAAAGTTTTAAAAAATTATTGCAAAATAAGAAATATTTAATAAAATTTCATTTGAAATAGGAAAAATGCCAATTTGATGAATTTTTTTTAATAATAATAATAAGATAAAGAAAAACAATTGAAAATGTAGACATAAAAAATGCACAAAACATGAAATCCGTTAACATAAAAAAGTGATTTGATATATCTTTCCATGTGCACAATCAATTAGAGAAATTGTTTTATATGAACGTAGGTTCTAATAGCCACTTTAATACCTCCATTAACACTTTCAGCCCTGAATTTTTAATATGAAAAATAATTTTTTTTGATCATCAATAATTGAATGTGGAGCGGGGGTGGCTCAGTCGGCAGCTGCACCAGGCTCGTAATCTGTAGTTCCCAGGTTCGAGTCCCAGCTGGGTCAGCGTTTGAGATTTATCTCCGCAAACTTCTCCACCCTGTCCACGGTCAGTAGGGGACACCGATGGGCTTGGAAAGGTCGCCGTCCGTCCGATGGTACGTTAAGCCGTGGCCCCGTGTGCGGGAGAGACATACCCTGTGCACGTTAAAGAACTCCCCTACTAAGTTTGAGCTTGGAAGCATTTTAAATATTTTTATTTACATATCTTATCAAATTATTTCGTGTGAAAAATTTTGAAACAATTTTTAGATTTCGGTTTTAGATCGGTACTTACCAAACATGGTGTTCAGGTTATTAGCATTCATCTTGAATAGCGGAACAATACGGGTCACACAGATATGTACTCACTTCTTGTTGAACCATGTCATGAAATGTGATTCACATACTTTGTAGAGGTGACATCTAGTGATTTATGGGGAAACTAGATACTCTGCCAGGAGCTAGAACTCTTTATATATTCAGGTGGCAAATGCCACCGGCAGGGCCGAAAGAGTCAAAATATTTTTTCTGGATATTTTTTGCAGAATAGATATTTCTATCGCAAATGTTTGGTGTTACTTCCAAACGAGCGTAATCACGGGCCAGTAGTTTGCTCAGATTGTGCATTTTTTTAGTCTCAATGACTAAATTATTTAGTTTCCGCACGAAATCCCCATTATATTACTTTGGGGGTGATGATATAAGTCGATTACAAAACTGAATCATGTAAAAAATCCTAAATGACTTTTCTCAATCCGATTTGACGTAAAAAATCCTAAATGACTTTTCTCAATCCGATTTGACGTAAAAAATCCTAAATGACTTTTCTCAATCCGATTTGACGTAAAAAATCCTAAATGACTTTTCTCAATCCGATTTGACGTAAAAAATTCATTAAAAGGTTATTTTTTCCACTTATTTAGTTCCGAAATTTCATAGTACAAAGTTAAATCTCTACGAAATGTTTGTCAATAATTTTGCCCTATTAAATAAACAACGCGAACTAGTGAACAATAAAAACCTGTTTCGATAATGATGTTAAATAATTTAATAATTAGAAATTGCAGAATTGCAATAACAATCTTGTGTCAGATATTTACAGAGTTAAATACTTTCATATCGGAGAATATTCAATATTATTCTGCAGAAGCTATGTGACAAGTGGCGCCATCTCATGACCACGAATAAAACTACTCAGAAATAAATGAACTTCAAAATTTAATTCATGACTCGATTAACTCTTTGTGTTAGCCACTTACACTGAAGTCTTTTACGATTAAATACAAATAACCCAATGCTCCATATTACGTTTAACTTTGACATGGTTGGTAACGATAAAGTTTAATAGAGTGAAACCTCTCTTAACCCTTTCAGGACCATAAAGTTTCTAAGAGTAAATATTAGTATGTAACTGTTTATTTTAGTTTGTTTAGACGTAAAATAAATAAAAATCATAAGAAAAATACATAACAATGTGTAGTTTTTTTTGGAATTTTATGGGAAATATTTTCCCAATGGACTATAAAGGTAACACAAATTATAGTTAGGCTTATTATGCAATGTCTTTTATTTATTGGTTTATCAGAACAAAATGTTAACTAAAATAATACAAAATTATGAAATAAAATTACTATACAAAATGATGTGCTAATTATGATATTCTGCGAAGCAATTTATTTTGGTTGTGAAGCAAAGATGGACATTGCACATAGTACATATATTATGCGTCCTGACAGTTCTGTTTTTGTTTTCTAAACGTTCCCGTTTACGTAATTGCGTTCGGCATACGTTCTATTTTGACATTCTGTATAAAAAATGCAGATAAGGTTATAATTAAATACGACAATCACCAATTTTAAAATGGGAAAAATGTTTCCCTTAGTCGTGAAAGGGGTAAGCAACCTCTCTAAAAGGGATAATCTTAAAAGCGGACGCAGACACTTCAAAACTTTTTTGTTTTTCAAATAATAATATCTCTGTCGGATACTTCAACAGTCCGAGGTCAAATTTTTAGGTACAATGACAATATCTTACTGTGTGAGTCAATCGTATCTGTAAATAATGGACTGATGGTTATTAATTTCACAAATAATAATGACTCATCTAAGTTACCTAATCTGGCACTACCATCTGTATTCTATAATGCTCAGTTTGTTACAAGGAAATATGCAGTTGTTGCCATTGATTAGAAGTGTGTAGCGAATATTTGGAGAGCTCATAGTAATTTTATAAATGCAGTCCCAGTTAAGGACTCAATATGTCTCGAAAGCAGTTAACTTTAAAAGAAAAAGTAGAACTGATAGAACACGTTAGGAAAAAAAGTGTGCAGTTCGCAAGTTAGCTGAATATTTCAAAATATGTAAAAATTCAACAGCTTTTATTATTAAAAGAAGCAGGAGATGCTCTTAAAACAGTGGAGGGAAAATTGGAAATGCAAAACAGTACCGGATATCTTCTAATGGTAAAGAATATTTAGTGGATAAATTGACATTTCAGTGGTTTTGTCGTGTAAGTAATGAAAAAATTCCTATCTCTGGGATAAAAAATGGGGACGGGGGTGGCTCAGTCGGTAGCGCGCCAGGCTCGTAATCTGTAGTTCCCAGGTTCGAGTCCCAGCTGGGTCAGCGTTGAGATTTATCTCCGCAAAATTGCCCGCCCTGCCCACGGTCAGTAGGGGACACCGATGGGCTTGGAAAGTCCCGCCGTCCGTCGGATGGGTCGTTAAGACGTGGCTCCGTGTGCGGGAGAGCCATACCCTGTACACGTTAAAGAACACGCTGGATGGCCTTGACGGGAGGCTACCATCTGTCTCCCAACAGCTGTTCCAGTGGGTCCCCTCCCCCAACCTTCTCTGAGCCTTCGGGGTCCATGTGACCTGGCCATTTAGCCCATGGTGTGAAAAAAAGTGCCGCTCAGAGGTAAAACAACCCAACCCTGGGATAAAAATTCAAACAAAATCTTTGGAAATGGCTGCCTAGACCGGCAACGTAACGCCGGTAAATATCCTAAATCGTAAACGCTTTAAGATATTTCATAAAATTGGCACATTTATGTATAACTTTTAATTAAGAGATATTTATGTGAAATCTTATCTTACCCTTTTTAACTCGAGAAGAAGAGAACGCGTGACATCGACTCTTGTTTTGTTAATCATTTTGATGGCGACCACTATGCCCTGTAATAAAGGAAAATAATCAGTCTGTAAAACATTGGGAATGCATTGCCTTTACTTACAAGGAACATAATCATTATAAGAAACAATTAAAAAGTCTCTGTCATGCTACAGTTATAACATTCTCATACAAAACGTGTGTCTATCATATGTTATTCTCTCAGAAAAGGATACTTTCACTCCTTCCACTTAAAAAGGACATTTCTACACACTCAATATTAAAGGAACGCTTTCATACGTGAATTTTAAAACGTTATTGCAGTTCGGTTAATAAACCTCGTCTTGTCACAGAACAGATATGGTTTCTTGTCAAAGATTGTGTTTTCGTATCTTGCATTCAGGAGAACACTTCTTAATTTGAAGGACACTTCCAAACCTTCCATTCGAAAGGGACACTTTAATACCTTTCATTTGAAAAGGTGTTTACCTTCCATTTAAAAAGACACTTCCACTCCTTCTGTTAAAATGGACCTTTCCACACCTTCCATTGCAAAAGGGCACTTCCTCGTCTTCTCTTCGAAAATTTCTGCACTTTCCATTCTAAAAGGACTCTTCCACATCTTCCATTCTTCCGCATCTTCAGAAAAGGACACTTCCACATTTACCTTCAAAAGGATACTTTCGTAACGTCCATTCAAAAATAACTTTTCTACACCTTCTATTGTAAAAGGACGCTTCCACACCTCCTATTGTAAAAGGACGCTTCCACACCTCCTATTGTAAAAGGACACTTCCACACCTCCTATTGTAAAAGGACACTTCCACACCTTCTATTGTAAAAGGACACTTCCACACCTCCTATTGTAAAAGGACACTTCCACACCTCCTATTGTAAAAGGACACTTCCACACCTCCTATTGTAAAAGGACACTTCCACACCTCCTATTGTAAAAGGACACTTCCACACCTTCTATTGTAAAAGGACACTTCCACACCTCCTATTATAAAAGGACACTCCACACCTTCTATTGTAAAAGGACGCTTCCACACCTTCTATTGTTAAAGGACACTTCCACACCTTCTATTGTAAAAAGACACTTCCATACCGTTCATTTAAAAGGATGTTTCCTTACCTATCATTCAGAAAAGGATACTTTCACTCCTTCCACTTAAAAAGGACATTTCTACACACTCAATATTAAAGGAACGCTTCCGCACTTTTCATTCTAAAAGAAATCTTCCACATCTTCCACTCAAAAGGCCACTTCAAAACCTTTCAACAAATTGGACACTTCCAACATTTTCCATTCAAAAGGAAACTTCCCCCACACACTCCTTTAAAACTGACACTCTTGTACCTACCACAGAAAAAAAAGGTGGGTGGAGGGGTCGGAAGCTAACATATCTTCCACGAAAAGAGGCCATTTTCTTAATTTCCAAGGGAAAGGATATTTCCGCGACTTCTTCAGGAAAACATCGAAATATAGCCTTTATTCTTAGAAAAAGAATTTTCGTTGGAAAATCTAACGTACAGGCTGGCAACGCCCCGATAAAGGGTATTGCAGAGTCAGGAAATAGGCAAAGGTATGAAAAATCTCATCCAATCATCTTTTCAGAGTTCATATATGTCTTGATCAAACTCCAGTTTATCTACCACTTGCGTTAGGAAAGCATTACTGCACACTTTCTCATGAAAGTTGTGTATCCTTTAAGCTCCATTTTGGGAAGCTACCTATAACAATATTTATTATGATGCACTAACCAATATATAACCTCAAAATGGGCTTCAGAAGCATTTATGAATCGTATACTAGAAGATGAAAAAAATCCATGCGTAATTATATGAATCTTAGGCTAAAAAATTGGCACAATTACTGAATGAATTATCAATCACTACAAGCTTCCGAATTTTCGGACTGCTTTCTATTACCAAGCTTTAAAATACTGCTTAACATGAAATTTCCCAGCTTCCATTCGATATACCCGATGGACCACATGTCAGTTTATCAAGAATTAAAGTCATTGTCAGTCATGAAATCGACTTGAATTCTCCGAAATCTGTTCTCTGCACTGACGAAGCAAACTTTATATTAAATGGACAATTGTGTCAATTGTACTGATGTAAATCTCCATGACATAATTAAGGTGGAATTGAATGTATTAGGTGTTACTCTAATACGGTAATTTCTAAGCTTTCTATAATAGCGCCCCTTAAGTTTAGAAAATATTCCATCTCCCCTTGGGGCGGGGGTGGCTCAGTCGGTAGCGCGCCAGGCTCGTAATCTGCAGTTCCCAGGTTCGAGTACCAGCTGAATCAGCGTTGAGATTTATATCTCCGAAAAATTCCCCGCCCTGCCCATGGTCAGTAGGGGACACCGATGGGCTTGGAAAGGCCGCCGCTGGGACGTTACGCCGTGGCTCCGTGTGCGGGAGAGCTATACGCTGTGCACGTTAAAGAACACGCTGGATGGCCTTGACGGAAGGCTACCATCTGTCTCCCAACAGCTGTTCCAGTGGGTCCCCTCCCCCAACCTTTTCTGAGCCTTCGGGGTCCTTGTGACCTGGCCATTTAGCCCATGGTGTGCAAAAAAGTGCCGCTCAGAGGTAAAACAACCCAACCCATCTCCCCTTCGGTATCATCGCGCGCCCCAAACGTATCTGCAGTGGCGAGGAATGCCAATTGTTGAAACGTTGGGATAGACAAAGCAACTCAAAATGCACTGACAAGCCAATTGTTAAGAAACAACAGCTAGTGTTTGTGACGTTGAACTTCAAATCGTTGAAGAGATACAATAACTGAAGAATGCATTTAACTGAAAAGAGCGCTCTTGTAGCTGCAAGGATTGGGTTTCTAAAAGCGATACCAAACAATCGATCCATGACATTTTCATAATATTGTTACGACAGAAGAATCTGGCAACCGAAAGCAAAGTTTCAGCCAACGAATAAGAACGTTGGGAGAATTTGGAGAAGGAGAGTGGAGCGTTAACGGTCGTTTTGTATTGTAACGGTCGGTGAGTTCGAAAATGGACGGTGAGCTGTTCTGAGACAGTGCGCGTAAGTATCAAGAAGTAACTTGATGTGTTGTGTATACGCTGAAGGATAAAAGTGGGATCTTTTATCGTTAAGTATCAAGAAGTAACTTGATGTGTTGTGTATACGCGGAAGTATAAAAGTGGGAACTTTTATGGCTAACTTCGAATGTCTACACGGACTGTCTTTTTGTTCGGCTAGTGTGTGAAAAGTTATTAGCACAGGACGAGAATTGGTTTACGAGTGAAGATCTTCGGGTGACCTGGTAAATCAAGTAAAAGGTAGTATTTAGTAAAATACACAGAGCTGATGTTGTGTGCTCTACGCAGGAAGATTGATGACTTGTGCATGTTAATAGTTGATTTGTTAATAAGATACTTCATCCATATTTCCTTTGTAACAATTTACCTTGTATTGAATTTGGTTTTGAAATATAGCTTTTAATACTCACGCTCAGTGGCTATCCATTTTTTGTAATCCGCAACATTTGGTGTCAGAAGTGGGATTAATTAATTGAATACCGTTAACTAGAAGTATGGATGAATTAGTAAAGTTGATATATAGCTTCAAAGCCGATATGACTACGCTGATGACTGATTTGAAAGCCGAAATGACCGCACGAAATAATGAGTTGAGGACTGAGATAGTTTCTCAAAAAGATGATTTGAAAGCCCAAATGGCCGCACAAAATAATGAGTTGAGAAATAAAAGAGGTGACCTGGCCGCACAAAATACTGAGATGAGAGCTGAAGTGGCTTCTCAAGTTGGTAAGATTATTGATCAGTTCAAGGATAATAAAACCGAACTCAATAGACAATGCAATAGTTTAAATGTTGAATTTGTCAGTGAAAAAGATGATCTTGATAGTGTTAAGTTAGATTGTAAACATGGAAAAGAAAAAGAGAAAGGCAACGCATATAAAAATGTGGATCTGCTACTGAAAATCAAGAATCGTAGAGATAGCGCAGATAATGCCTTTGACCACGCAACTACTGGTGATGCATGGCAGAGTGTCTATGTCGCTGGTGACATGTCTAGGAACTGTGAAGAACAATCACACAGATCAGAGAGCTGCGAGACTATACAGTACGCTTTGCACTTCAAAATACCTAGGTATACAAGTCTGGCACGATCTGAAGAGAGATCCACACGAAAGGTATTCTATTCCTCGCTCTCAGCAAAATGCGTCATGGACAATTATCGCAAAGGCAGAGTAACGAGTGGTAATGAAGGGGAACGAAACAGAGTTTACGTTTCGCAGAGTGGTCCGAGTAAAGAAGAGGCGTCCATTCATCATAGATACAAAGTGCCATTCGACTTTACCGCGGAAGTCGGAGAGATTTTTCCGAAGCATATAGCCACACTCGAATCGTTTATAGAAAGTGGGGATTTAAGGAAGAGGAATTCCGAAGGATGGCTTAGAAGCATAACGGGTGATGCTAGTAAAAGAGCTTCAGGCAGAGACAGTACTTCAAAGACTAACTTTCTGGATGAAACTAAGCCTCAGAGTTACGATCAGAGAGAAGTAAAGCCCTCAGACAATCTCAACGAAACCATGCTGAATTTCTTTTCTGAACAGTCAATGTGCAGATTTGGACATTATAACCATTTAGATTATAAGGATATAGAAAAGTTTTATCACGACTACAAGAGCTCTAAAGTGGACAATATCATGTTACAGAACTCGTCGCTGATCTCCAGAATGAACAATTTGGCAATCATGACTGATATTTCCCTGGCTAATTACAATGAGAGCTCCAAGAAAGTGAATTCGGAAGAAACAGCAAATATGACCTCCTCGGGTCATGTGTTTTGCTGGAGACCCGAGTGGCGCCATCGGATGGTAGATAAAAACAGCACAGGAGGTGTCGGCAACAAAGTGAGTCTTGTCTTGGCTCCTGCACTTGCTGCTTTAGGTCTCAAGGTCCCTATGATCTCCGGTCGTGCTCTCCAATTGACGGGAGATACTCTGGACAAATTGGAATCCATCCCTGGCTTCACAGTCGACTGCACTAAAGATAAAATCGAGCAGATGATGGAAGACGTCGGATGCTGCATCGTAGGACAGACAGAGGAGCTGGTGCCAACAGATAAGGAGATTTACCGCTGCAAGGATCTGACGGCTACCGTAGATAGCGTTCCTCTAAGGAGATGCTCAATTGTGTCCAAAAAGCTGGCTGAAGGAGTGTGCGCTTTGGTTTATGATGTTGAATTCGGAAAAGGAGCTATTGATCTCATCAGTACAGAAGATGTTGCTGTTGATTTAGTTAAGAAAATGGTTGCAGCATCACAAGCTCGTGGAATGAAGAGTTTGAGTTGTTCAGCTGTTATCAGCAACATGGATTCACCTCTTGAAAACTCTGTTGACAACTCTCTGGAAGTGATGGAAGCTGTTCAGTGTTTCCTTGGTGACGGATCATTGGAACTGCAAGAGCTCGTCGAAGAGTTAGGAGGAGAACTTCTGCGTTTGGTGAACATTGTGGATAATAGGGTAGATGAAGCATCACGTGTCCGCAAGGTTCTGCATAACGGCAATGCTTTGAACAAGTTTCGTAACATGTTAATAGAACAAGGAGTATCTGAAGATGTTGCAAGCTGGCTATGTGAAGATAAAACAGAAAAAATATTGCTAGCAGCCCGACACATCACTGATTTCACTTATACAGGAGAAACAGGTAAGGTTGTCGGATTAGAAGCTGCAGTTCTAGCAAGAGTATGGAAGGAGGAGATGGACCGAAGCGCTAAAAAGAATTATGGAGCTGATGTTATATTTGTGAAGCACCTTGGGGATCAAATTGAATCAGGTGAAATATGGCTGAAGGTTCATCACGACAGTTCTGAATTAAGTGAAAGTCAACTGACAAAAGGGTCAGATTGCAGGATGAAAATTCTCCCTAGATTTTATGTCACTAATGATTTTAATTCCTTGTTACTGTTGATAGAAGTAAAAATCCAAAGAAGAAAACTTTTTACAGGTTTTGCACGAAAACTCTTAGTCGATTCTTCTCCCTGCAGAGACATAAACGTGTTCACAAGGGCTATAGGCCTTACACGTATTATGTTTGTGGACGAGGCTTCAGTCAGAAAAGAAATCTACGTCATAATGAGATTCGCTTTCATTTTGACACAGACATGGTATATCGCATTCGTCGATGTCCAGCTACAAAGTGCAAGGTGGTTCACGTGGATCATTTGGCCCCGTTTCATCGAAGAACTGAAGAAGCTTTGGAATCCAGAATTGTTCGGGACGAACAAGACCTAGGAAGGGGGCAGTGTTACGACAGAAGAATCTGGCAACCGAAAGCAAAGTTTCAGCCAACGAATAAGAACGTTGGGAGAATTTGGAGAAGGAGAGTGGAGCGTTAACGGTCGTTTTGTATTGTAACGGTCGGTGAGTTCGAAAATGGACGGTGAGCTGTTCTGAGACAGTGCGCGTAAGTATCAAGAAGTAACTTGATGTGTTGTGTATACGCTGAAGGATAAAAGTGGGATCTTTTATCGTTAAGTATCAAGAAGTAACTTGATGTGTTGTGTATACGCGGAAGTATAAAAGTGGGAACTTTTATGGCTAACTTCGAATGTCTACACGGACTGTCTTTTTGTTCGGCTAGTGTGTGAAAAGTTATTAGCACAGGACGAGAATTGGTTTACGAGTGAAGATCTTCGGGTGACCTGGTAAATCAAGTAAAAGGTAGTATTTAGTAAAATACACAGAGCTGATGTTGTGTGCTCTACGCAGGAAGATTGATGACTTGTGCATGTTAATAGTTGATTTGTTAATAAGATACTTCATCCATATTTCCTTTGTAACAATTTACCTTGTATTGAATTTGGTTTTGAAATATAGCTTTTAATACTCACGCTCAGTGGCTATCCATTTTTTGTAATCCGCAACAATATAATCAATCCAGTTTTACCATAAGTGCGGTCGCTCAACTAAATATCCAAACACTATGGTTGATTACAGAATTCAGGAAAAATATCTGGCGACGATTTTTTTAGAAATTAGTGATCTGGCAACCTTCGTGTCACGTGACACGAAGGTTGCCAGATCACTTCGGATATTTATTTGAGCGACTGTACCTGGAAGACCGAGCTTTGTTCGGTAAAGGTGGGATGAGTGATAAACTTGCCTAGGCAATTTCCGGAGACTTCATCGATGAGATTGCAATTGGAAAGGATAGTTCATATTGGCTCAGGTAGAACATCATCACACCTTTCATTATTATTAGTTTATTTTTCAAATACAAAAAAAATCCACCAGACCTGAGAAAAGGGGGTACCCCTGGATGACACCCTAAATTAGTTTTCCCAAAGTGGAGACCTAGCTAAATCGCTTTCTTGCACCCGAAAACGGTAGATTCACCCCATTTCATCAATATCCTTTGGACCATTTTCAAGATAAAAGTTAATACAAATATACTAGAACTACTCGTTTCAGAGTATAGGATACGCTTTTAATACACTCCCTAATCGACTAGTGACGCTCTCCCCAATGAGTGGCTGTATGGAGTAATATAATTATAAAAATATAATTATATAAATATATAATTATATAAATATTATATAATTATATAAATATTATATAATTATAATATAATTATATAAATTATAATCAAGGGATAATTGGACTTTTTTTTTTCCTTTTGAACAGACGTGGCTACCAATGCGTACCTGAGAACGTTAATAGATGTTGTGTTAACAGAATTTACAAAACAGTTGGGTTGTTTAACCTCTGAGCGGCACTTTTTTTGCACACCATGGGCTAAATGGCCAGGTCACAAGGACCCCGAAGGCTCAGAGAAGGTTGGGGGAGGGGACCCACTGGAACAGCTGTTGGGAGACAGATGGTAGCCTCCCGTCAAGGCCATCCAGGGTGTTCTTTAACGTGCACAGGGTATGGCTCTCCCACACACGGAGCCACGGCTTAACGTACCATCCGACGGACGGCGACCTATTCCAAGCCCGTTGGTGTCCCCTACTGACCGTGGGCAGGGCGAGGAAATTTTGCGGAGATAAATCTCAACGCTGACCCAGCTGGGACTCGAACCTGGGAACTACAGATTACGAGCCTGGCGCGCTACCGACTGAGCAACCCCCGCCCCTACAAAACAGTAACCAGTACGAAGATATTGCATTCATTCCGAAACCTAACACCACGAATCAAAGTTAAGACTCTTAGTGGATGAGAAATTTGAAGAATGAATTGGGCCAGTGGTGGTAAAATGCTTTTAAACCCTTCAGACTTTTTGACATGCACTTACATTGTGTTCGTCTAATAAGGACTTTATTATTTTTAAATGAAGATAAAGAAAAATGATTCTCCTTTGGTGGTAGTTTTAATTAAATTTTTTACAACCCACAGTTTGGACGACGCGGAACCATTGATTGGCCTGCAAGATCATATGACTTTTAAATGTGGGGTAAGGAGTAAGAATCATACATTCTACTCATATTCTCACAAATTGACCTCAATCACAATCATCCTTATTAAAAAGGAGTTTCAAATTATAGCTAAACAGATGTGTAATGTCATTTCTGATTCTATTCCTTAACATCGTCGAATCCGTATTCAACAAATGGGAAATATTTTCAATAATAGGATCATGATATGCAAATATAATATTAAATTAATATGTATATTAACTTGAAAAATCAAAATGAACAAATTATTTCTCTGTTAACTGACATAATGCCGTCCCATGGCCGAGTGGCTAGCACGCTTGGCTAGTGATCTAAGGGACCTGGGTTCGAGCCCCGGATTAGGCATGGATGTGTGGGTCGTTTTTCTGCTGAGGTCCTGCCATCCTCTCAGATCTCCTACTGTGGCATATAAACTGACAGGCTCCTGTCAGACCTCTGTGGCAAGCAGCTGCTTGAGGGGGTATTTATTATTTATTTTATTTATAACTGACATATGTTCCACCTTATATATGCGCTGGTTTCCATAAATTAAGGAACAACCGTACGTTATGTCCGTGGAAAGCTGATTTGGGAGCTCTTAACTTCTAAAATAATTTTTTTATTTTGCAAAATGTGATAGCAGATAAAGAACTCAATAAAATAAATTCAATATCTCGATTTTCAACGATATTTATTCAGTATTAGTTATGTTATGGAAGTTTGGATATTTAACAACAACAATGAAACTTCTAAAATACATATTATTTTATTAAACACTTATTACACAATACTTATTGCTAAGTTACTGGCATTGTTATTGTCAAATATTCAAACTTCCATAATTCATTAAATATTTAATGACTATTGTTGAAAATCGAGATATTGATATATTTGATTGAAATCTTTATCTGCAATCACTTTTTTTAAAATTTATCTTAGAAGTTATAGAGCTTCGATGTTAACTTTCCATTTTGGGATAGCAGGAAGCCCATTGTTGAAAGGTTTCTAACCTTCCCATCACATTTTATCACATCACATCACTTTCCATTTGCAAACTTGAAGGATTCTTCCTTAATTTATAGAAACCAATATAAATAGTTTTATCAAATGTTTTCCTCCATAAATATCCGTTTTTCTTTCCTTCTGATTTGGTGATTTTCATTTTTTTTTTTTTGCCATCTTTTTCCGTTTACTGAAATTTTTTCAGGAAGGGAAGCATATTTCTTCTCCAAATCCCTTGGATATCCAGCTCTGCGTGTTCCGCCCATTTTCGGTTTTTGCCCTTCCAATTTTCCGTCTGAGAGACGCAAACGAGTTTGCTCCAAAGAAGTAATGCGACCTACATGATGGAAAGATTAGCGGGGATTGAACCAATTTACCACTTCTTACTTCTCCCCTTTTTTTTTTTACCTTTTTCTACTTTTCTGATCTCTAGAGAATTCGAAGTTATTCACTTGGTGAATGAAATCGAAGATGCCCATGTATGTGTTAATCTTTTTTTTTATTTCCTGTTGTTATTTTCTTCGGAAATTGTAGGATTATTGGGAATTAACGAGCTTCCGTTTTTTTCTCACTCTCCCAATTTAGTTACATTCAACTTAAATCCCACATAACGATTCGATAAGGGCCCTCAGAAAAAAGCAATTCACAGGTTATCCCTACACTTTTGTATACAGGGTCATTGCACAAGAATGCACATGCTTTAAAGTGCTGAATTTTATTAAGTAACTAAGTAACAAAAGTAATTTCGTGTCAAAAAAGTCAAGACTCTCCCAAAGTTTCATTTTGTGTTCAATAGATTTCAATATGGGTGACATTTGTTGGCGTGATATCCAACTTATGCCCATTCTCTGCAAAACATATCTGGGTAACACTTGTAACAGCTGCAGTAATTCTTTCCTTTAAATGCTGTGAATTTTTTCTCAATAAACGACGCTTTTTAATGTATCTCCGGGGGCGGGGGTGGCTCAGTCGGTAGCGCGCCAGGCTCGTAATCTGTAGTTCCCAGGTTCGAGTCCCAGCTGGGTCAGCGTTGAGATTTATATCCGCAAAATTTCCCCGCCCTGCCCACGGTCAGTAGGGAACACTGATGGGCTTGAAAAGGCCACCGTCCGTCGGATGGGACGTTAAGCCGTGGCCCCGTGTGCGGGAGAGCCATACCCTGTGCACGTTAAAGAACACGCTGGATGGCCTTGACAGGAGGCTACCATCTGTCTCCCAACAGCTGTTCCAGTGGGTCCCCTCCCCCAACCTTCTCTGAGCCTTCGGGGTCCTTGTGGCCTGGCCATTTAGCCCTTGGTGTGCAAAAAGTGCCGCTCAGAGGTAAAACAACCCAATCCAATGTATCTCCTCCCTAAAAAGTCCAATGGCATCAAATCAAGACTTCTCAAGGGCCACATAATCGATCCAGATCTACCAATCCATCGATTATGAAATTTGGTATTTTAAGACAATTACATATGATACCACCTTGTTACGATGGCCTGAAGTTAGTATCGCCTGGTGTGCTAGCGCCACCAAGCAATACTAACTTCAGGCCATCGTAACAAGGAACCTTTAAGAGTTCCTTGACATTTGGAAGCAAAATTGCTTCGTTTATTCAATTACTTAAAATGACTTTAAAAATATGGGCATTATTTTATAATAACCACGTAATACATACAACACACTCAGACATTTAATGATACACTTTCGTGTTATGTGAATGGGAAGTCATATTCACTGATAGTCCTCAGTGTAGCACTTATTTTGGGGCGGGGGTGGCTCAGTCGGTAGCGCGCCAGGCTCGTAATCTGTAGTTCCCAGGTTCGAGTCCCAGCTGGGTCATCGTTGAGATTTATCTCCGCAAAATTCCCCGCCCTGCCCACGGTCAGTAGGGGAACCGATGGGCTTGGAAAGGCCGCCGTCCGTCGGATGGGACGTTAAGCCGTGGCTCCGTGTGCGGGAGAGCCATACCCTGTGCACGTTAAAGAACACGCTGGATGGCCTTGACAGGAGGCTACCATCTGTCTCCCAACAGCTGTTCCAGTGGGTCCCCTGCCTCAACCTTCTCTGAGCCCTCGAGGTCCATGTGACCTGGCCATTTAGCCCATGGTGTGCAAAAAAAGTGCCGCTCAGAGGTAAAACAACCCAACAACCCGATATCTGTAACTCTACAGATATCTTCTGAATAGTATTAGAAATCAGGATTTAGATAGAAGTAAGAGGTTTTATCTGTAGTCTCGTTTTTCCCGTAACAAAATGGAAAGTTATTTCAGAAGTTACAGGACGTCGGATTTCTCTTTCCATTAGCATAACCCGGGAATTATATACTTCTCTAATGTAAGCAGTGTACATTATATTAAAAAACGTTTCCGGACACTTTCATGTTATGTGAATGGGAAATCACATTCAGAGCTCTTTAACTAAGCTTTTTACTGGAAAATGTCACTGCCGAGAAATTTAAGATATCACTCAAATCTTCCTAAATCTTGATTCTCAACAATATTCTTTAAATATTGCAGTGTTATTAAATTGAAAACATTCGATAGCAAATGCTGCTGTTACACTATTCTAAACCTTTTTCAAAATTAATTGAATCACCAACTTCTTAATTTGCATTTATTTTAGTAAGTGGGTTTATTGTAACATTCATAATTTGTGTTTTAGTGGGGCTTTTGAGATAGGATTTTATTATCAGTGACGCAGCTTGCAAATGTTTCGGGCTCCATAACTCTTTAAGTTTCACACGAATATTGTTGAAATTCTAGAATTGAGAAGATTTAAGTGAGATCTTTAATTTATTTCCAGTGATCTTTTTCTGTAAAGAGCTTATTTTCAAAGTTAGGGAGCTCTGAATGTGACTTTCCATTCAAGTAACATAGAAAAGTATCCGAACACTATGGTTGATAAAGTTTTTGCAGTATAGTGTATATTTTAATATACACTATACTGCAAAAAACATTTTGCAGTATAGTGTATATTAAAAGGAAGAACTATAATATACACTATACTGCAGAAAACATTTTGCAGTATAGTGTATATTAAAAGGAAGAACTATAATATACACTATACTGCAGAAAACATTTTGCAGTATAGTGTATATTAAAAGGAAGAACTATAATATACACTATACTGCAGAAAACATTTTGCAATATAGTGTATATTAAAAGGAAGAACTATAATATACACTATACTGCAAAAAACATTTTGCAGTATAGTGTATATTAAAAGGAAGAACTATAATATACACTATACTGTAGAAAACATTTTGCAGTATAGTGTATATTAAAAGACATTTATAACTATACATTGCAAAGTAGGGAACAAAAGTTGATACATACATTCTGCGAAGATAAAACTGCTATCTTACTTTGTAATATCCATTGCGGACGAAGATTTGCCTATTCATATCAGCAATGGACATCGTATCTGAAGGGCATTCGCTCTGAAATTAGAAATACCAATGAAAAACAAAAACAGCTAAGAGAACAGTTAATAAAGCAATCACAGAAAATATACTTGCAGGGACATAATACGTACAGTCGCTCAATAAAAAAAAGTATCCGAACACTATGGTTGATTACAGAATTAAAAAAAAAAACATCTGGCAAAGATTTTTTTTAGAAATTAGTGATCTGGTAACCTTCGTGTCACGTGACACGAAGGTTGCCAGATCACTAATTTCTAATCACTAATTTTTAGATCACTAATCACTAATTTCTAATCACTAATTTCTAATCACTAATTTCCAGATCACTAATTTCTAATCACTAATTTCCAGATCACTAATTTTTAGAAATTAGTGATCTGGCAACCTTCGTGTCACGTGACACGAAGGTTGCCAGATCACTAATTTCTAAAAAAAAATCTTTGCCAGATATTTTTTCTGAATTCTGTAATCAACCATAGTGTTCGGATACTTTTTTTGAGCGACTGTACATGCTTTCCAACATCATACCAGTGCTATTTACGCCTAGAATGAATTTTTAACTATTAGTCTTCATACCAGTTTCTGAGGATATTGAGTTGGGGAGGTTCAGTCCGATAGCGCGCCAGGCTCTTAATCTGCAGTTCCCAGGTTCGAGTCCTACCTTTGCTAGCGTTGGTATTTATCTCTGCTAATCCTCAGCTTGCCCTCGGTCAGAAAACGCTGTCCGTCAGATGGAACGTTAAACCGTTAGGCCTTGTACAGAAGATCCATATCCTCTGAACGTATAAAGATCAATCAAATGGCCTTGATAGGATCTGTCTCCTAACAGCTGTCCAGTCCGCTTCCACCAATCTTTTCTGAGCCCTTGTGGCCCTCATAACATGGCCATTTAACCCACTGTGTGCAAAAAAAGTGCTTTAGAGGTAAAATAACCAACTTCAAAGGTTTTTGACGAAAGCGCAACAAAAACAAATTATATACACTTAATGATGATAGAACAGTGGTTACTGAATTAGAACCCTTCCCTATCCTATGCTCAAGAATGAGCTCGGTTAGTGGAATAAAAGCTGTTGTATGCCAAAAGGGGGCAGAATTTGCCCTTGTGGCCCCCTTCGGGATACTATTCTTTCACGTGTTTCTTAAATGCCATTGCCTTTTGGCATTACTATTTCGATTTTTAAGTAAAATTACAAAATATTTTAAGTAAAAGCCGAAAAAGGCTGGGAACTCGTATATTTAATTCAAGATATCGGAAGTGGGTTGGGTTGTTTTACCTATGAGCGGCACTTTTTTGCATACCATGGGCTAAATAGCCATGTCACAAGGACCCCGAAGGCTCAGAGAAGGTTGGGGGAGGGGACCCGCTGGAGCAGCTGGCGTATTCTTTAACTTGCGCAGGGTATGGCTATCCCGTACACGGTGCCACTGTTCAACGTCCCATCCGACGGACGGCGACCTTTCCAAGCCCATCGATGTCCCCTACTGACCGTGGGCAGGGCGGGGAGTTTTGCGGATTGCCACTCTATCAGAAGTGGCAAAATTCAGTTCGTGGTAAAGTTCCTGAGACGTCTGGGATTTCAAATGCAGCACAAAATGATGTTAAATGGCAGAACTGGATGTAATTTCAAAGAAACACGATTTCTGGTAGCAAAGTGTGCAAATGTCCCGATGCGATAAATGAGCACGTCTCTTTGATTGTACAAAAGTCTGCATGAGAGACTTTCAAAGGTTCATAGGAACGGAAACATTAAAGCAAACGCTCTTTGATGGTGCACAGAGTATGCCTCTTCTTCACACGGCACCGCTGTTAACGTCCCTATGAAATCTGCAGTGCTAAAAATATTAGCGACGAAAAATGGTACGAGTGACAGCTACAGACACTGAGACTGCGCAATTGTCTCTGAGATAATTCTCACAGACCATTGGTTGAATAACAGCTGACTGATAGGTCATTCACCTATGATATTCTAGAACGGCAGTAGCGTCGACTGAGCACGCTCACTGTCTCTCCATTTACCACTCATACCAATGATTGGTATCCTTTTTGAGTTGGGAAAATTATAAGTTTATTCTAACAAATTTTGATCATTTCCTTTAACATTTCATGAACATGTAGAGTTCTGTGATTGGACCAAGTTTCTCGCGAGTTACTTATTACGAAATAATATGCGCCATTGTAGCTTCACGAACAAATATGCGCGCTTGTAGCTTCATTCTTTTCGGGCACTTTACGGGCAAGTGAAGGGGGACTCTGCCATAGCACGGCAGGCTCGTAATCTGCAATTCCTGGGTTCGATCCCAATTGGGCCAGCATTGAAATTTAAATCTTGGAAAAGCCGCCGTCCGTCGGATGGGACGTAAAGCCATGATCCTGTGTTGGGGACAGCCATATCCTATGCACGTTAAAGAATAGGCTGGATGGCCTTGACGAAAGGCTACCATATGTCTCCTAATAGCTATTCAGTGAGTCCTTTTCCCCTAAACTTATCTGCGATCTGGCCATTTAGCCCATTGTGTGCAAAACATGCCGTTTAGAGGTAAAACAACCCAAATTTATGGGCTTAGAACTTAAAGAAAAGTAAGTCAGAAAGTAAGGTTCTCAGTTTGTTCCTCATCAAACTAACAAACATCTGAGGCTGTGCCACTACTGCGTTTTAGTACCAAATAGTGTCATTAAGTGGCAGCAATCATCACTGTAACACGCCCGTGCTGTAAGGTACAGAATGTCTGCCCTAACATGGCGAAGGCACTGCACTTGTTTTCGAAGAGCCATAAGAGCAATAATTCGGTTTCCAGGTACAGAGAAGATCCGACCAGTGGAAATCCATCAACAGCATGTGGCTGTTGGTTCTACTGCTGAAATGTCCCGTCAACGCACCATGTGATAAAATGAACGATAATCTTTGCACGCAAACAGCTCGCTTCCCGATGGACCTTCTCCACACCTAGCGATGGGCAATTGTTCGCCACCCACCATAAAAAACATACCTGGCACAATCGAGTTTTCTCTTGTTTGGGAAGCTGAAGAAGCATCTCCGAGGACGACGCTTTCTATTGGATGAAGCCGTCAAAGAGGAAGTCGCAAAGTGGATTCAGGAACAGGGCACGTCCTTCTATCCACAGGGCTTTGATAAGTTCATCGACTGTTATGGCAAATGTCTCAACAAGTCTGGTGACTATGTGGAAAAAGAATACACGTACGTAGGGACATATCGTGCATATTCTCTTTGACAATATTTATTAATTAATATTGCAATTATCTGCCATCCACAGGAATTAAATAGGAAACCTTAATTTCTGACTTACCCTCGTATTTAGGATAGTGATATATTCCAGCTGATAAGGATTGAGTTGTTTTATCTCTGAGCTGCACTTTTTTACAAGCAATGGGCCAAATGGCCCATCACAAGGACCCCGAAAGCTCAAAGAAGGTGGGGGGAAGGGACCCACTGGAAAGTTGTTGGGAGATAGATGATTGCCTCCGGTTAAGGCCTTCCAGCGTGTTCTTTAACGTGCACAGGGTATGGCTCTCTCCCATTCACGGAGCCACGGTTTAACGTCCTATCCAACGGACGGCGACCTTTCCAAGCCCATCGGTGTCCCCTACTGACCGTGGGTAAGGCGTGGATTTTTACGGAGATAAATCCCAGCTGGGACTCGAACCTGAGATTTACAGATTACGAGTCTGACGTGCTGCCGACTGAGTCACCCTCCAGCTGATAAGGATTAAATGGCAAAATTTAATTATTTGAGTATACAAAATCTGCGTGGGATTCTGGTATGCAGTAGTGACATGTATTTTTCCCTCTGTAACTTGCTATAAATCTTTCACTTACCGCTAAACTTGGTCTGCTGAGACTCAATCTCGATCCCATCCTTTTTCTCATCCCCTGTTTAGCTGTCATGATGTCTTCCCAGCGGATCTTCCAAGTCATGGAGGCCAACTCAGCTTCAAGTCTGAAATGCCTAAAATAAAAAATACTCGGAAATTAATTAATAGACATTTTTTTTCCTTATTCTAATAGCGCTTTATTATTTTATTTATATCTCCCACTGTTTTATTTATTATCATTATTTGATAATAAATTGGTTTTTCCGTAGTTTGTTTTTCATGCTATATCACTGATGTGAATGAGAGTGAGTTTTTTTCTTTTTGAGAAAGTAGCCGAGTCCTTCGTCAGAAAAGAGTTGTGCCATCGCTGTCTAAGAAATTGATTTATCGCTAGTTTTGCAAGAAGATGAAATCTCGTTAAGTAACGAGCTGAGACACCATTCGCTAAAAAGTAACTTCAGAAAGGGATTGAGCCTTCGTGGAAAAAGTTCAAGTTTTGTTGAGTCAAGTATCGTGCCCTCTTTTAGTAAACGGTCGACCAACGTAGGATAAGTAATGCTTTGATGAATAAAGAATTAGATCCCTCGTTGAATATACATGTAGTTGAGCCATCATTATTTAAAGGTTTAGTCATTTTTAAAGGGGGGCGGGGGTGGCTCAGTCGGTAGCGCGCCAGGCTGGTAATCTGTAGTTCCCAGGTTCGAGTCCCAGCTGGATCAGCGTTGAGATTCATCTCCGCAAAATTCCCCGCCCTGCCCACGGTCAGTAGGGGACACCGATGGGCTTGGAAAGGCCGCCGTCCGTCGGATGGGACGTTAAGCCGTGGCCCCGTGTGCGGGAGAGCCATACACTCTGCACGTTAAAGAACACGCTGGATGGCCTTGACGGGAGGCTACCATCTGTCTCCCAACAGTTGTTCCAGTGGGTCCCCTCCCCCAACCTTCTCTGAGCTTTCAGGGTCCATGTGACCTGGCCATTTAGCCCATAGTGTGCAAAAAAGTGCCGCTCAGAGGTAGAACAACCCAACCCATTTTTAAAGAGGGATTGAGCTGCGTCACCTCTGAGTGGCCCTTTTTTGCACACGATAAATGGTAGCTAGGCGTAAACTGGAAGGAGAGCTGTGCACCAATCCCTAGTGATGATGCACAGAACCGGCCAGGTCTAGCACCTAATGTCCGACCCCGCCTTCTCGTGGTGCAGTTAGTACCTTTCAAAAGAGATATTCTCTTTTGGAAGGGAACGGAAGGGGAGGGCTGCCAGTTCAGTATGGCCTACTGATCTGGTCATCTATGGCCACTCTTTTTCTTTTTTTTTCAACCCTGCTGAGGAGTGGTCAACTTCACAGGGTCCTGGTGCTGACCATATAAACCTACTGGACTGGACAGATATATGGCTCTGAGCTTGATTATTGATCCTGGACTTGCTGCACTGGTGAGCCTCTGTTGAGGGAGAGTCCGCCGCTGTGTTTTCTGTTTGCTTCTGGGTTGCCAGCTCTAAGTGAACAGAGGCATGGGATACCTTATATCACCTGGTGGATAATCCTAATCAGAGGCCATCGCAGGTACCTGAACCTTACTTAGCTAGTTGGGCATCGTCAAGCCTAAAAATGGGGCTGGGGTGGCTCAGTCGGTAGCGCGCCAGGCTCGTAATCTGTAGTTCCCAGGTTCGAGTCCCAGCTGGATCAGCGTTGAGATTTATCTCCGCAAAATTCCCCGCCCTGCCCACGGTCAGTAGGGGACACCGATGGGCTTGTAAAGGCCGCCGTCCGTCGGATGGGACGTTAAGCCGTGGCCCCGTGTGCGGGAGAGACATACCCTGTGCACGTTAAAGAACACGCTGGATGGCCTTGACGGGAGGCTACCATCTGTCTCCCAACAGCTGTTCCAGTGGGTCCCCTCCCCCAACCTTCTCTGAGCCTTCGGGGTCCATGTGACCTGGCCATTTAGCCCATGGTGTGCAAAAAAGTGCCGCTCAGAGGTAAAACAACCCAACCCAACTCAAGTCTAAACTGGAGTAATGTGTCTCAGGCAGGCCATGTGGCTCTTGAAAAAGTCCACTTGAAAAGGTGGTGCCTGATGTTCCTACCAGCATCGGTGACTTCAGCCTTTAGCAGAGGACGAACAGGTCTTTGCCCCATGCCTGCGATCAGGGGGCTGTTCGATATTGTTGGCCTTACCAATCTCAATAAACCTAATTTCTTTAATAATCCTACTAATCATTTTCTCTCTGCAGGAACGTGGAACGTGAGGACATTACATAGAGATTATTCTCTTGATGTCCTCATGCAGGAATTCCAGTGCTATAACTTAGATATTCTAGGCTTGCAAGAGACCAGATGGACAGGTAAAGGTGAGATACTTAAAAATAACTTTAAATTTCTCTTTACAGGGAGGGAGGATGGAAAGCATCACCAAGGCGTGAGTCTGCTGCTCAGCAGACATGCTAGTGATGCTCTTCTAAGATATGAGTGCATTAATGAAAGGTTTCTTACAGCAAAATTTCAGACAAGCATTAAAGACTTGAATGTTATCTGCTGTTATGCCCCCACTGAGGATGCCGATGAGGATGAGAAGGATAGGTTTTACGGACAACTTCAGGATATTTTGAATTCTGTCAAGAAAGGAAATATTACCCTTGTTCTAGGTGACTTCAATGCCAAAGTTGGTACTGACTCTGACCTTTGGGGAGGAGTAATAGGCCCTTTTGGTATTGGTAGCTACAATGGCAATGGGCAACGTCTCCTACAGGTAAGTAAACTCAATGGTTTCAGAATAACTAACACATATTACAAACACCGCGACATACATAAATACACATGGGTTTCACCTGATGGGCTGCATAGGAATATGATTGATTATATATTAATTAACAGCAAATGGGATAGTTCTGTTAGAAATACCAGGGCATATAGGGGAGCTGAAATTGGATCTGACCATTACCTTGTTAAAAGTGTCTTGCAACTAAAACTTAAAAAGTGTTGTGCTAGGGTTAAAAAATTTACCTTTAATACCGAAGCTCTGAAAGACCCAGTTATAGCAAAAGCTTACCATGATAGATTACTTAGTCATTATGACAGTCATGGTTTGCTTAATGCTAAAGTTGAGGAAGATTGGGGCCATTTTAAACAGGGTTTTTTGGAAACTAACAGTACTCTTTTAGGAAAAAATTAGCAGAGGAGGCAGAATTATTTAAGTGATAAGGCACTTGAGCTTATTTCAGAAAGAAGGAACTGCAGGAATGTCCTTAATCAGTACCCTACTAGTCCTAATAGAAAGCATTACAGAGACCTTAATAAACTTGTAAAGGATCAGTTAGCTGCTGATAAGAATCTTTGGCTTGATGGTTTGGCTGACAAAGCCGAGGAAGCAGTTAGACAGCACAACAGCAGAGAGCTGTACCAGATAGTTAATGTTTTGTGTGGTAGAAAACGGACAGGTATACAAGGATTGAAGTATAAAAAAGGTAAGGTTATAGAAGGGGAGGATTCTGTCATGACTAGGTGGGCTGAGCATTTCAGTGATGTTCTAAACAATGTGGTTAGTTCTACTCCCATTGTTTGTAATGATGATAGATGCATTGGCAGCTTTAATATTGGCCCTATAACAGAATCTGAAGTTATTTTGGCTATCTCTAAACTTAAACTTCATAAATCCCCAGGGGTAGATGAAATTACTACAGAAATGCTCAGAGCTGGGAATGTTTCGGTTACCACTTGGATGACTGAAATTCTGAATATCGTTTATGATAAAGGCATGGTTCCTAAAGATTTTACCAGAGCTATTATTATCCCTATTTTCAAAAAAGGTGATCGCAGTTCTTGTGATAACTATAGGGGTATCAGCCTACTCTCTGTTCCAGGTAAAGTTCTTTCCATGATTGTGCTTAATAGAATTAAGAATCTGGTTGACAGGCAATTACGTGATGAGCAATGTGGATTCAGAAGTGGTAGGGGATGTGTAGATCAAATATTTTCAATTAGGCAGATTCTTGAGAAATGTTCAGAGTTTCAGAAACCTTTGGTTGCTAGCTTTGTTGATTTCAAAAAGGCTTTCGACTCTGTTGATCGTCATAATTTGTGGTTGATTGTGAGATCATATGGTATACCAGACAAGTTAGTTAACATAATGTAAGCTCTCTATAATAACACTGAGTCGTGTGTGAGAGTTCGTAAGTCTTGTAGCAATTGGTTTAGCATTACTTCTGGAGTTCGACAAGGGTGCATTTTGTCTCCTTTTCTCTTTAGTTTGGTTATTGATTATGTTATGCGAAATTCACTTCAAGGGAAAGATTTTGGCCTTAAATGGGCTGGAGATACGAAAATTTCTGATTTAGATTATGCTGATGATTTAGTCCTTTTGGCAAATGATGTTGATGAGATGAACTCTTTCATTCGAGCTGTTGATGAGACTGGTAGTAGAGTAGGTTTGGTTATAAACAGAGAGAAAACTAAAGTGATGACAATTGGTCAGGCAGGTTGTGATTCAGTTAATTTGAATGGTTGCAGTCTTGAGCAGGTGTCACAGTTTAATTACCTTGGGAGCTATGTAACTGATACTGGTGATGTGCAGCATGAGATTAACAGACGAATAGGTATTGCTGCCGGGACTTTTAAGAATCTATGGAGATTGTGGAGAAATAGGCGTATACACCTAAAGACTAAAATTAGACTGTATAATAGTTTGGTTCTTTCTAGGGTTAGTTATGGTAGTGAAACGTGGACACTTTGTAAACAAGATAATAGGAAACTAGATGCTTTTGATTCCAGATGCTTACGCAGTATCTTGGGTATTAGGTGGTTCAACTTTGTAGCTAATGATGAGGTTAGGCAAAGGAGTCTGCAACCTCCTTTAAGCAGCATATTGTGCAGAGAGAGACTCCGCTGGTTTGGCCATGTTGCCCGTATGGATAATTATAGATTGGCGAATAGGGTTATGAACAGTGTGCCTAAAGGCCTCAGAAAGAAGGGGAGACCTAGGATGCGGTGGGCAGACAATGTCAAACAGGACCTTGTTAGAATTGGTGTGCAGTGGCCAGATGCAGAAGATGTAACTCAGGACAGATATGCTTGGAGAATTAAACTGCACGGTCTTGTTGGACCTCCGTAGCCCATGGCTGCTTGAGGATGATGATGATGATGATGAGTCTAAATGGTCATGTCACAAGGACACAAGGGCTCACAGAAGGTGGGGGACAAGGGGATCTATTGGACAGCTGTTAAGAGATAGATGGAAGCCTCTCTTCAATGTGAAGGGAGGGTCGTATCCGTGAACTTGATCGAAGACAAATGGAATTCTCCTCCCAATGAAGTGCATAAATTGGTTAATGAATATTATGCAGGATCTTTAACTCGAATGTTTGGGGGCAATCAGTTTAGGGTTGACTCAGTTGGCAAAGCGTCAGGCTGGTAATATGCAGCTTTCAGATTCGAACCCGAACTGTGCTGGCATTGAGATTTACTTATTTTTTAACCCCTGCACAGCCTTCGATGAGAAAGAAGGCACCGTTGGTCTTGAGAAGACCACCATTCGTCATGAAGAAAATGAACCCTTTGTCTCGTGTAAAGAAGGGCCATATTCTGTGCATATTTAAAAAATTCCTTTCCCCTTCCCAGCCCTTGGGGTCCTTATGACCTAGCCATTAGCTCGTTGCGGGCCCAAAAGTAAAGCAAAACAGCCCAACCCAACAATTCAAGATTTGTACTATTTGAAAACTTTGCTCAAATGTTTAAATTCTTATTCCTGATACAGAAACTCTATATCGCCTCTGGAGAATAAGGGATGTTCCTTATCAAAGACAGGGAAGTTTCTTATTTCCCCATTTTTGGACCTTTTAACAGTGGTAATTCGAAATAATGGATTGCAAAAATACAAATAGCATTACTTCATTAGTACTTATGCACCATCTGTAGTTCCCAGGTTCGAGTCCCAGCTGGGCCAACGTTCAGGTTTATCGCCGTAAAACTCCCCGCCCTGCCCACGGTCAGTAGGGGACACCGATGGGCTTGGAAAGGCCGCTGTCCGTTGGACGGGACGTTAAGCAGTGACCCCGTGTGCGGGAGAGCCATACCCTGTGCACGTTAAAGAACACGCTGGATGGCCTTGACGGGAGGCTATCATCTGTCTTCTAACACCTGTCCACCCCTTCCCCCAACCATCCTTGAGTCTTCGGGTCCCTTGTGACCTGTCCATTTAGACCAATGTGTGCAAAAACGTTTCGCTCCGACGAAAAACAACCAACGGCCCTCTAAATATAGAAATTAAAACTACCTGAGGATTAATAAAATGGGAATTACAATATTTATTAGTACGTATCCAACTCAAAAAATAATTTTCCCATTATCTCTTAAAGCAAAAAAAATGAGATTTTTTCCCACAACTCCTTGGGGTAAGAGGTCAAATTATTGCTGTCTTTCCTCGTGTCCTACACCATCAAAATTTCAGACCATCAAAATTCGCATTTTCCGAACAATATTTCATCACTCCCTATCCAACGCAAAAAGAATTTTTAATTAATCACTAAAACAAAAAAGTTCGATGTCTACGAACGGACAGAGATACAGTCAGACGAAAAGATAGACGACAAAGTGAAAAAAGTGCGCTTCTTAAAAAAAAACACCTAAAGCAGCTGCATCCTTAGAAGTCTGACAGGAGAAAGTCTGTAAGGATGGGACGATTGGATTGGATTAATTTACCCCTGAGCGGCACTTTTTTGCACACCATGGGCTAAATGGCCAGGTCACATGGACCCCGAAGGCTCAGAGAAGGTTGGGGGAGGGGACCCACTGGAACAGCTGTTGGGAGACAGATGGTAGCCTCCCGTCAAGGCCATCCAGCGCGTTCTTTAACGTGCACAGGGTATGGCTCTCCCGCACACGGGGTCACGGCTTAACGTCCCATCCGACGGACGGTGGCCTTTTCAAGCCCATCGGTGTCCCCTACTGACCGTGGGCAGGGCGGGGAATTTTTGCGGAGATAAATCTCAACGCTGACCCAGCTGGGACTCGAACCTGGGAGCTACAGATTACGAGCCTGGCGCGCTACCGACTGAGCCACCCCCGCCCCAGGACTGTCATTCTTTTGAAAACGAGTAAAAAAAAAGCAAAGTTTATGCTTTTCTCAAAAGAAGTTTGGGGCGGGGGTGGCTCAGTCGGTAGCGCGCCAGGCTCGTAATCTGCAGTTCCCAGGTTCGAGTCCCAGCTGTGTCAGCGTTGAGATTTATCTCCGCAAAATTCCCCGCCCTGCCCACGGTCAGTAGGGGACACCGATGGGCGTGGAAAAGGCCGTCGTCCGTCGGATGGGACGTTAAGCCGTGGCCCCGTGTGCGGGAGAGCCATACCCTGTGCACGTTAAAGAACACGCTGGATGGCCTTGACGGGAGGCTACCATCTGTCTCCCAACAGCTGTTCCAGTGGGTCCCCTCCCCCAACCTTCTCTGAGCCTTCGGGGTCCATGTGACCTGGCCATTTAGCCCATGGTGTGCAAAAAAGTGCCGCTCAGAGGTAAAACAACCCAAGCCAAAAGAAGTTTAAATCTCAATTAATTATTGTTGAGGCGAATAGAAAGAAGAAGAATATCTTCCAAACAGCCAAAGTGACTTAAATTTCAAAGAACTGTCTGAAAAAGCAACTCACCACCATCATACTTCATAACCCAACGTCGTCACACATTAAAAGTACCGTGATAAAGGCAAGTTACCAAAACAACTTCCTTTTTAAAGCATTTTTTTTTCAACTAGAATCATTTTATCATCATGATGGACTGCGCTCAAGAATTTTCATCATTGATAATTAATTAAATAATTCAAAAACGATCCATTGTTGACAACGCCGATGTCTACGATGGAGTGAACAGAAAGCAACACCACCAACAACAACAAAAAGAGACGTACCAAACAGAACTTTATTCTAAAAAACAGGCAAACTTGTTTTGACAAACCTCCAAAACAACAACATTCAATCAGCAAATTCCATTCCAGATATTGTCTGCGTTCAGAGTTAATGGTATTTAAGATGTGACTGGTTTTGAAATGTAAATGTAATTGGAAAAACTAAGGACGAATCAATAATAACTGCTTAAATAATTTATTTCAGACTTCCAATTTCGTTGATTCTAGAAGATATTGTAAATAAAATTCTGTCGATTTAATCAGAACCAAATTATCATGCTGAACTATTATATTTTATTTAATCTTTAGTTTGTTTCAAGCAAACAATAACTCACTGTTCTTACTTTGTGATCTGTAAGTGAGATCAATTTGTGATCTGTAGATATTAAACTTTATGTAACAACGTTTTGAACACTGTTATGCTGTAAGTCAGCGTCCTTCTGATGACATGTCATCAGACATGCCACCTGGCACGGATGGTAGCCTCCCGTCAAGGCCATCCAGCGTGTTCTTTAACGTGCACAGAGTATGGCTCTCCCGCACACGGGGCCACGGCTGAACGTCCCATCCGACGGACGGCGGTCTTATCCAATCCCATAGGTGTCCCCTACGTGGGCAGGGCGGGGAATATTGCGGAGATAAATCTCAACGCTGACCCAGCTGGGACTCGAACCTGGGAACTATAAATTACGAGCCTGACGCGCTACCGACTGAGCCATCCCCGCCCCACTACACGAGGATGGAGATCAATGATTTGCACTCTTACCTCAAGGAGGTAGGGGGAAAAAATTTTTATCTTTGTTTTTAAATATAATAGAAAAATTCTTTTTGAGTTTGATTCATACTAACGAAATATTGTAATTCCCATATTTTGAATCCTCTTGTCATCAAACCTGGCACTTAACATGTCATCAAGAGATCGTGGAATCAGATCCCACCCACCTAAAGAAAATATTCATCTATGCCCACGTTGACCTGCAGCATAATAATGCTCAAAACGTTGTTACTATATAGGGCTGTGATTTAAAATATTACTAATGTAACAGATAATGTATTCTAGATTAAACTTTGTGTTTCAAAGGATAAATGAAAAAACATCTTTTTCTGTTGTGTAGATATTAAGATTTTACGATTCGCATCTTCGGAATCTCCTAAAACCTTGAATTTACTGCGATAGAGGTCCCTAAAGTTGGAACATTTTAAATTGAATGAATATCGAAAGCTTACTGTTCATGCTACAAATTTAAATTTTTGATGGTACAGTCGCTCAAAAAAGTATCCGAACACTATGGTTGATTACAGAATTAAGAAAATATATCTGGCAACGATTTTTTTAGAAATTAGTGATCTGGCAACCTTCGTGTCACGTGACACGAAGGTTGCCAGATCACTAATTTCTAAAAAAATCGTTGCCAGATATATTTTCTTAATTCTGTAATCAACCATAGTGTTCGGATACTTTTTTGAGAGACTGTACAGTTTGTGATTGGTCATGCAGTTATATGATAGCACAACTGGCCTTCTGAGGCGGGAGTGGCTCAGTCGGTAGCGCGCCAGGCTCGTAATCTGCAGTTCCCAGGTTCGAGTCCCAGCTGGGTCAGCGTTGAGATTTATCTCCGCAAAACTCCTCGCCCTGCCCACGGTCAGTATGGGACACCGATGGGCTTGAAAAGGCCGCCGTCCGCATGATGGGACATTATGTCATGGCCCCGTGTGCGGGAGAGCCACACCCTATGCGCCTTAAAGAACACACTGGATGGCCTTGACGGGAGGCTATCATCTGTCTCCTAATAGCTGCCCAGTGAGTCCCCTACCCCAACCTTCTCTGAGCCCAGAGGGTCTTTATGATCTGGACATTTAACCCATTGTGTGCAAAAAAAGTGCCGCTCAGAGGTAAAACAATCCAAACTATGAGCTTCCTTGGGCACACAATGTTCTAAATGGTCAGGTAACAAAGACCCCAAGAGCTCAGAGAAGATTGGGAAAGGACACCAACTGGGCAGCTCTTAGGAGACCGATGGAGGTCTCCTGTAAAGTCTATCCTGTGTATTCACTCATATGCACAGCGAATGGCTCTTCTACGCAACCGTGGGGGCGGGGGTGGCTCAGTCGGTAGCGCGCCAGGCTCGTAATCTGTAGTTCCCAGGTTCGAGTCCCAGCTGGGTCAGCGTTGAGATTTATCTCCGCAAAATTCCCCCGCCCTGCCCACGGTCAGTAGGGGACACCGATGGGCTTGGAAAGGTCGCCGTCCGTCGGATGGGACGTTAAGCCGTGGCCCCGTGTGCGGGAGAGCCATACCCTGTGCACGTTAAAGAACACGCTGGATGGCCTTGACGGGAGGCTACCATCTGTCTCCCAACAGCTGTTCCAGTGGGTCCCCTCCCCCAACCTTCTCTGAGCCTACGGGGTCCATGTGACCTGGCCATTTAGCCCATGGTGTGCAAAAAAGTGCCGCTCAGAGGTAAAACAACCCAACCCTACGCAACCGTGACACCGCTTAACTTCCTATCTGATGGACAGGAGCTCTTCCAAACAGAACAGTGTCCCCTTTCTCACCGAGGGCAGGGCTGGGGCTTAGCGGAGATATATCTCCACGCAGGCACAATTCGGAGTCGAAGTTTGGAATCGTAAATTACGAGCCACTGTAGATTACCAGCATGGCTCAACTGACGAACCCAATCTTCGCCCCTCAGAAAGATAAGGGTTGCGTTGTTTTACCTCTGAGCGGCACTTTTTTGTACACAGTGGGACACTGGAAGTTTTGGGGAGATAAACCTCAAAGCTGGCCCAGCTGGGACTCCAACCTGGGAACTGCAGATTATAGGAGACTGCTGCCATCGACTAAGCCATCCCCGCCCCAGGAGGAAGGTGAGACCTCAGCAAAAAAAACGGTAAAAAAATTACATTAATCAGCTATCCTGGATTCGAACCCAGCTCCCAAGCACTCCGACAACTTAAAATTACTCTTTTGTAATATTAAAAAGCAAAATAAATAAGATCTTGAAAAAAGTCCAGAGCATGTAATCATCATTTAAAAAAAAAATAATGCATTATTAAACATAAAAACATTAATGAATTCTGAAAACATAATACGAAATGGGAAGAGCTTACCTGTAGATGAAAAAAGACATGATGCAGAAAACAATTAATATTCCGGAGAGCACTGCACTGACGATGGCATATTGGGGAAATAATTCTAAAAATCAGAAGCACATCAATTAACATATGAAACGGAATATAAGATACTAAGTGCAATATGAAAATGATTTAGTCAAAGGAATTCTATTTAATCACAGATATGTATATATACTGCCTGGCCAAATTATTACGAACACTGCATTGCGCGTGAATTTTCGTGAACACCGCAATGTAAGTAAATCTTTTTAACCGCCGAAAGTATTCTTCGTCATCAAAGTCATGATGAAACCTTTAAAGTCATGATGCGAATCAAAATCAAGTGTGACAAGGATGAAAAGGCTGGGTTGGGTTGTTTTACCTCTGAGCGCACTTTTTTGCACACCATGGGCTAAATGGCCAGGTCACATGGACCTCGTAGGCTCAGAGAATTTTGGGGGAGGGGACCCACTGGAACAGCTGTTGGGAGACAGATGGTAGCCTCCCGTCCAGGCCATCCAGCGTATTCTTTAACGTGCACAGGGTATGGCTCTCCCGCACACGGGCGCCACGGCTTAACGTCCCATCCGACGGACGGCGGCCTTTCCAAGCCCATCGGTGTCCCCTACTGACCGTGGGCAGGGCGGGGAATTTTGCGGAGATCAAAAGGCTGATCTGACTGACTCCGATAGGGAGCTCATCGATGGAGTGCGATCATCAGGGCCATCCTTTACGAAGGCTATAAAATTTAGCAGAAATTCACAGGTTACAATATCCCAATTGTATGGAGAATGGCAGTGGTCTCAGAAAATCGGTAAGAAAAATCGGGAAATGCGGTAAGAAAAAGGCTCTTGAGAGATAAGGACAGGCGTTTTTTGGTGGTAAGAACTGAACGGCAAAAAATAACAGAGATGATCCAGTTCATCAGCTAAGAGAGATGACTGTTAGCAGTACTTCAAAAACCGATATCAAAGAGAACTATGCTCAGAGAATTGAAAACTTTGAAATTTGGGAACTGTACCACGATACATACGAAGAAGCAAGTCCGAATCTAGAGCAAAATAAAGGTAATCGGGCAGTAAAAATTGTAAAAAATGGGGATCAAGAGAATGGATTTCCATTGCAGTATAAATCCCCTCCATTTCTGTAAAAAAATTCGTGGAATACGTCCGAGGTAGGTGTCCATATTAATTTGGCCAGGTAGTGTATATGCAAAGGGCAACTGCATTTACTCTACCATTTTATTTCTTACAAGGAAAATTTTCAAAATATAAATATTTTGCAAAGCAAGTTAATTTTATTTTGTGCAACAATATCGTAAAATGGTTTATTTATATTAATATGTTATATGGCATGCATTACTTCAGTTATTGAGTTCTGTATGAGAACTAGGCAAACACAAAATTTGGATTTATACATGAAATAGAATTCTCAATGTAATAGTAACTCTACTCCTTATGGCGGGGGTTAGCAGTAGGTTGCCCCTCAGACAGAGGCATACAGTCGCTCAAAAAAATATCCGAACACTGTGGTTGATTACAGAATTCAGAAAACATATCTGGCAACGATTTTTTCAGAAATTAGTGATCTGGCAACCTTCGTGTCACGTGACTACCGAATTCAGGAAAAATATCTGGAGCGTGTACAGCAACTGTACACGCTCCAGTTACCGTTCACAGCAAACTGGAGCGTGTGCTGTTACTGCACACGCTCCAGTTTGCTGTGAACGGTAACTGCACACGCTCAATATTTCCGTGAGTGAGCCCACACGATCTAGTATCAAAATAATATGACCACCTACAGTCGCTCAAAAAAATATCCGAACACTACGGTTGATTACAGAATTCAGAAAAAATATCTGGCAGCGATTTTTTTTTTAGAAATTGTGTTTCAAATTTTTAGTGATCTGGCATCGTTGCCAGATCACTAATTTCTAAAAAAAAATCGTCGCCAGATATTTTTCCTGAAATCTGTAATCAACCACAGTGTTCGGATATTTTTTTTGAGCGACTGTACTGACAGGCCCCGCAATCCTCGCGGTGCTGGGTAGGAAGAGGCGCACGGTTAAATGACTTTGAAAAATCATTTATGGGGAAACTTGTTATACAATTATTGAAAGGAATAGCGAGGATATTTTGTACAGCTTTGAACGAATAATAACGGACTTCGGACAATAGAGAATTTAAGACTGATCGTGAACAATCAGTTTTTCTTATTAGAAATTCCTCTCCGTGTTACTTGAGAGCCAGAAGTTATTGTCTTAAAGCCTTTCCTTTAATTTCTCTGAAGCATAAAATTTATATGCTATGATTAACTTTCAGTTGTTTTATAGGTATTTAGTATAGATATAAAATTAAGAAAACTGTTCGAATTAAAACTCACGCATTTGTATTTTATGCAGCAAAGCATAATAATTTTTATTTTACGTAAAATATCTGTGGGTTTTAAAAATTTAAGTTATTAAAAACTCCAGAAAAATCTTAAAACAAGGACATTAATGTAAAATCTATTTTAAAAATTTCATTGAGTGAAAACAAAGGGATTTTCATAAAAGGGCCCCCGGAACCTTTTTTTTGCGGGATTGGAGATAGATTTTTAAATATGCCACTGGCAACCAGGATGGTTTCGAGTTCCATCTGTGTATGCATTGAGATTTATCTCCGCAATCCCCCACCCCCCGCATCTCCATCATGCCCTCTGTCAGAAAGGAGACACCGATAGACTTTGAAAGTCAGCCGTCCGTCCGATAGGACGTTAAGACGTGGGACCGTGTGTAAGGCGGGGGGGGGGGGGGGTCAGTCGGTTGCGCGCCAGGCCCCTATTCGTCAGTAGCGGTAGTCAGTAGCGCCCAGGTTCAAGTCCCAGCTGGGTCAGCGTTCAGATTTATCTCCGCAAAATTACCCGCCCTGCCCACGGTCAGCAGGTGACACCGATGGGCTTGGAAAGGCCGCCGTCCGTCGGATGGGACGTTAAGCCGTGGTGCTGTTGTGCGGGAGAGCCATACCCCGTGCACGTTAAAGAACACGCTGAATGGCCTTGACGGGAGTCTACCATATGTCTCCCAACAGCTGTTCCAGTGGGTCTCCTCCCCCAACCTTCTCTGAGCCTTCGGGGTCCTTGTGACCTGGCCATTTAGTCCATGGTATGCAACAAAATTTCGCTCAGAGGTAAAACAACCCAACAACCTTAAGAACTACTTATATTTTAATCTACTTACATTTTAGTTATATTTAAATCTCTTTATTTCTCACGAACTACTTACATTTACTGCTACTTTATTTGTCACACGAATAACTTATATTTATAACCGATCAGAAAAAGATACTCCACCTTTCAATCTGCTCGAGAAAAAAAGTATTCAAATCTCAAAAGAAGTCAGATAAAGATACTGACAATCTGAAAATGGTCGAACTAGGTATTGATATTTAAAAAAATTGGTGTCCAAAAGATATATCGTTTTTCTTTTTCATTTTCCCGAAAATCATCGATATTTTGCATTGTTGTTTTAAAGCAGTAATCTGATCGCACTGATTCAGTCAGGAAATGTTATTTTTATACCAGATTGAAAACGTACTGATAATTTGCAAAACTTGTCCTACAACTCAAAGCCACCATTTTTGCGAACTAGCCTATCAAAAGGTTGGAATCTTTTCATGGATTCTTTTTCCCTTTTTTTTGCGCACAACGAATAGAATTATCGGGTCAGCAGTTTGTTCCCATAGTATGGTACCCCCACGCACTGTGCTTTCCCCTCTATGACGCCCACTTCCGGCCACACCACCCTATGACGTCACCAGCCATGCCCCATATTAATATTCATAATTAATATTTCATAAATAATTCAAAATTAATAATTTCTCCCCCTTATTAAAAAACCCCTTCCTTCCCCACCTTTTTAACCCGTGGCGCCATCTGGCGCCTATGAGGAGTACTATTTTCGGAAAAACCCCTATTTTAGCTCTAATTTCCCGATTTTTGACTCCCCCTTTATTAAAAATTTCTCCCCCTTTATTGAAATCCGCCTTCCTTCCCCCTTTTTAACCCCTGGCGCAATCTGGTGACTATGAGGAGCACCATTTTCGGAAAAACCCCTATTTTAGCTCTAATTTCCCGATTTTGACTCCCCCTTTATTAAAAATTTCTCCCCCTTATTAAAAAACCTTCCCCCTTTTTAATCCCTGGCGCCATCTGGTGACTATGAGGAGTACTATGTTCGAAAAAAACCCTATTTTAACTCTAATTTCCCAATTTTTCAGCCAACCCATCATTAAAAACCCCTGGTTGACCCACCTATATTTTAAGCCCCCTTAATCTCCGAATAAGTCCCTTACCAACTAAACTTCGGTTGGCAACGATCGGATGATGCAAGTCTCAGAATAATTGCTATGGGTGGCAACCTCGTGCAGAAAGGGATGATGCAATCCTCAATTACAAAGTCCCAATTTTTTAATCCCCCTCATTAAAACCCCTTATCAAAAGCTCCCCTCATTAAATTACCCCTTTATGAAAATTCCCTCCGCTTTATTAAACCCTCTGTTAAAACTTCACTGATCACAAACTCCTTTGGTATTCACGTTCATCTGAAATTTTCCAAGTCCACTAAACTTAGAAAATCAACTCCCAAAGTTGTATATTCCCTGTATTCCTTATTAATTAAACACTTATCAAAAACTCCATCCCTCATCATTAAAAACCCCCTGGTCGACCCTTCACGTGGTAAATCAGTTTTATCTATGCGCATTTAATCGATGTCATCCAACGTCCTGTATTTAAAAAAATCAGTTTTCTCTATGCACATTTAATCGGTGCCATCCAACGTCTTGTATTTAAAAAAAAAATTCCTTCCTGACGCAGTGATTTGAACCCACTACCTTGGTGTCCACATTCATTTTCCCAAGTCCAGGTAAACTTTGGGTGGCAATCCCGTCTCAGAATGGCTGATGCAATCCTTGAAAATAATTACTCATATGCGAATTCGAGCTTCACTAGAATAAGGACTATCCCGCAGTAACTGTCCCGCAGAAAATGAAAAAATGCTATTGGGTAAAAAAATTAATAAAATTTAATAAAAGGGAAAAAAAGTCCGATTTTATTCGTCATAATGAAAAATATTGAAGGGTAATAGGGTCGATCCAAAAGACCCGTGTTCGGTACGGACCACGTTTTGCTGACGGGTGGTTAAGTCCTACGAAATTAAAAAATTCCAAACGGGGAATCACAAGGGTTTTATTGACAGTTGAATCTTGGATCTGTGCTGCTTCCATATCAGGAGCGCTGTCTAACATCGTGAAACCTCACAGACACTCTTGAGACGGTTCTATGCATTCCCAATTCTACCCTTTATGATAGGTCAGCGTTTCAATGTACCACATGTAGACTTTTTAAATGACGTGCCCTAAACCTTCAAGAGTTGAGCTTATTTAGTCTCCAGCGGATTGATGCCATCAGATATCTGCACTTCCACGTCAGGACTTGTCTTGGAAAGTGATTTTACGTTTGTCTCAATTACTCTCCACCGTTACGCGACATGGTTTAAAAATACTTATTACAGCTGTATCCTCAGTACTGGGAAGTAACGCTACTCGAAGAAAAATCAGCTATGGGAGTAATCATTAATCTACAAGCGCTCGCACAGTTTATAAAAATCGTCTCTTCCACCGTTTATCGGCGAACGTGAAGAACGCTGACGAAATTCACATTGCGGCGTCAGTTACATGCCTTTACCGGATAAAGACTGCATGGCAGAATGCTATAGAAAGTAAGAATGTTAAAAGTAGAATTCATACGTTTCTGTAAAAAACTTTAGTTCCAACAAGAGTTAAAGGAGTAGGGAACATTAGTTTTAACACTGATTTTTTTAAATACAGGACGTTGGATGACATCGATTAAATGCGCATAGATAAAACTGATTTACCACGTGAAGGGTCGACCAGGGGGTTTTTAATGATGAGGGATGGAGTTTTTGATAAGTGTTTAATTAATAAGGAATACAGGGAATATACAACTTTAGCCGTTGATTTTCTAAGTTTAGTGGACTTGTAAAAGAATGGAATTTTGTGAAGTTTTAATAGAGAGAATTTTGATTTTTAATAAAGGGGTGGGAATTTTGGTAAGTGTTTAATTAATAAGGAATACAGGGAATATACAACTTTGGGAGTTGATTCTCTAAGTTTAGTGGACTTGGAAAATTTCAGATGAACGTGAATACCAAAGGAGTTTGTGATCAGTGAAGTTTTAATAGAGGGTTTAATAAAGCAGAGGGAATTTTAATAAAGGGGTAATTTAATGAGGGGAGCTTTTGATAAGGGGTTTTAATGAGGGGGATTAAAAAATTGGGGCTTTGTAATTGAGGATTGCATCATCCCTTTCTGCACGAGGTTGCCACCCATAGCAATTATTCTGAGACTTTCATCATCCGATCGTTGCCACCCGAAGTTTAGTTGGTAAGGGACGTATTCGGAGATTAAGGGGGCTTAAAATATAGGTGGGTCAACCAGGGGTCTTTAATGATGGGTTGGCTGAAAAATTGCGAAATTAGAGTTAAAATAGGGGTTTTTCCGAACATAGTACTCCTCATAGTCACCAGATGGCGCCAGGGGTTAAAAAGGGGGGGGGAGGTTTTTTGATAAGGGGGAGAAATTTTTAATAAAGGGGAGTCAAAATCGGGAAATTAGAGCTAAAATAGGGGGTTTTCCAAAAATGGTGCTCCTCATAGTCACCAGATGGCGCCAGTGGTTAACAAAGGGGGGGAAGGAAGGGGGTTTTAATAAAGGGGAAAAATTTTAAATAAAGGGGGAGTCAAAAATCGGGAAATTAGAGCTAAAATAGGGTTTTTTCGGAAAATAGTACTCCTCATAGTCGCCAGATGGCGCCACAGGTTAAAAAGGGTGTGGGGAAAGATGGGTTTTTTTAATAAGAGGGAGGAAATTTTTTAATTATGAATTATGAATATTAATAAGGGGGCGTGGCCTGTGACGTCATATGGTGGCGTGCCCGGGAGTGGCCGTGGTCAGTGACGTCGTAGGGGCGTGGCCGGAAGTGGCGCCATAGGGGGGAAGCACAGTGCGTGGGGGTACCATACTGTGGGAATCCTGTGGAAATAACCCTGTGGGAACAAACTGCTCGGGTCACAAGAACCCCAAAATCTCATAATTGAGAAGTGGAAAAAGATTCACTCTACATCTATTTGGAAACAGATGGAAGCCGCTCGTCAACTCGGTGTGTTTTTTTTTTTGGATTATTAAATGCACAATGCATAATCCTCCAGCAATATATAGGATAACATGTCTTAACTTCTCGTATAAAGAATGGCGGCTTTTCCAAGAATATTGGTGTCTCGTCCAAAGAAGGGCAGCCTTCCCAAGCATATTGCTGTCTCTCCCAAAGAAGGGCGGCTTTCCAAGCCTATTGGTGTTCTCGTCCAAAGAAGGACGGCCTTTCCAAGCATATTGGTGTCTTGCCCAAAGATCGGTAGCCTTCCCAAGCCTATTGGTGTCTCTCCCAAAAGAAGGGCAGCCTTTTCAAGCCTATTGGTGTCTCGTCCAAAGAAGGGCGGCCTTCCCAAGCCTATTGCTGTCTCGCCCAAAGAAGGGCAGCCTTCCCAAACATATTGGTGTCTCGCCCAAAGAAGGGTGTCCTTCCCAAGCCTATTGTTGTATCTCCCAAAGAAGGGTGGCCTTTCCAAGCCAATCGATATCTCCCGTCTCACCAAGTGCAGAGCAGGAGTTAGCAGAGAATAATCTCAACACACATTGGAGAATCGAACCCGGAACATCAGACAACGAACCTGATAAGCTGAGCACTCCTACCCTGATAATACAACTGAGCCAATTACCACCCTCTTTACGAAAGATGCCACTTATTCTCAAGTTACCTACAAGCGAAATAAAATGCAATTTCAGCCCAAATTTAATGGAAAATTGTATTTTTAACAAGTTCCACATTTATAACGATTCGAACTATAACCTCTATCTACCATCAGAACACAATGATCCATCGAAACCACATTTGGGGACATCAGGCGGTGGATCCTGTCGGTTGCCAGCCCAACGAATTCGCTTCCCTGCCACATCCATAAACTGCTGACTGACTCCGTAGTAATTGGCCACCACCTGAAAAGAAAGAAAAATCCAATATTTTTGACATGTAAACAAGATCATTTGCACAATTCTCAATCGTTTATGCGTGGAATGGATTTTCGCCTTTCTTAAAATTCGTAAAATTTTTAAAAACAGAAATTTTACCTTTTTTTAAAATGATAATTAGTTTGGTGAAATCATGTTAAAAAATAACTGTATTGTTTGTTAAATGTCTACTTTGATTTGTGTGATCTTTAAATAATATCCATAGCGACTCGAATGCCATCGCCTTTCGTAACTAATATTCAGAATTTCACCTTTTTAAAGGTTAAAATATTACTAAGTGGTTAATTGTAATAAAACTCGTCTATAATTGTTACCATGATCAATCGCAAAGGGAGAAACAATAAAAAACATCTAAAAAATCTTAAAGTAATTATCGTATGGGAACAATTTTTGATTATAGTGCTTAATTTCTGCTTTACCTTGTGTATTAGCACGTAGTACTTTTTTTTTAAGAAATGATTACATTTTTAATATCTTAATTGGGCTCTTGGGTTGTTTTACCTCTGAGCGGCACTTTTTTTGCACACCATGGGCTAAATGGCCAGGTCACATGGACCCCGAAGGCTCAGAGAAGGTTGGGGGAGGGGACCCACTGGAACAGCTGTTGGGAGACGGATGGTGGTCTCCCATCAAGGCCATCCAGTGTGTTCTTTAACGTGCACAGGGTATGGCTCTCCCACATACGGGGCCACGGTTTAACGTCCCATCCAACGGACGGCGGCCTTTCCAAGCCCATCGGTGTCCCCTACTGACCGTGGGCAGGGCGGGGAATTTTGCGGAGATAAATCTCAACGCTGACCCAGCTGGGACTCGAACCTGGGAACTACAGATTACGAGCATGGCGCGCTACCGACTGAGCCACCCCCGCCCCAATATCTTAATGAATCAGTATTTAATCCACAGAGTTACTTGATGACTTTGAAATCAATAAATAGGTTTGTGGAAAAAAATTAATTTTGCCGATGTGCGAGATTCATGCCAGAATGTTCTAAGACGACTAAATTGAAGCCGGTTCTGTCACTCATCCATTTATTTATGTGGCTTATCAATCTATTCATCTATTCATCCATTTATGTGGCTTATCAATCTGCCAATCTTTGTGGACATTGGCGCCATGTATGACTGGGGATGGCAACTTTATATTTTTTTAATGTCTCACTGAGTAAGATGTAAATACATATAGTGATCTTAAAACACTCTGGCATGCATCCCGCACTTCGGCAAATTTCATTTTTTCCACAAACTATTTATTGGCTTTTTTAATATTTTCATGATAGATTTTTACCACTTAGTATTCTTGATTTCGAATTTTTCACCTTCAATTTTTCTTCAGTTTTGAATCAGCTTCCTTGTTTTTTATTTGGTATTTTTTTTATTTTTTTATTTTCTCGATTTTTGAAATTTTTCAATGCAATTTTCCTGATTTTGAGTTTTTACATTTCAATCTTTTTTTACTTAGATTTTTTTTTTACTTTTTAATGTTCTTGATTATGGATTTTTAACCTTCAAATGTTTTTTGATTTTTTGTTTTTAGCTTCCTTGATTTTTTTTTTTTTTTTCATTTTTGTGGCTATTAAACACTTAATTTTGGTGTTAAGAATTATCTTGTATCCAATATAACCCCTAAAACGTTTCCTAACTCGAAATTGCTCTTTTTAAGAATCAAAATACCCTCCTCAAGTCTTATTCTCAAACTTCCCCCTCCCCGGAAGGTAAATTCTCAGAACCTCCCAAAACAAAATTCTCGGACATCCCCTACCCTCTCCTGCGAAAGTAAATCCTGGATACGTGCTTCTGCTTTAGTGAACGTGAAACTAAATCATAGCAACTAGTTTAAAGTCACGTGATATCTATACAAACGATTTGGTGCGTGTGCCGTGATGTTTGAAGTTACCTTAGAAACATGTTTCCCGTGATGTCACAGTTGTCGTATTGGCACATTCAACTCGTTTTGCGGTTAAAAGGTTAAAAGGGGGATTAAAGTGGTTAAGGCCACGGGTTAAAAGGGGAATGAAAAGGGGGGATTTAATAAGGGGGAGGAATTATTATGAGTTATTAATTATTAATATTAATTAGTTATTAATTAGTTATTAATTGGATATTAATTAGGGGGAAAGCACTGTGGGGGAGTGCCCGGTTGTGATTATACTACTAACGTTACACAAAGTAAGACTGAAAGTGACACTTTACCTCGTAAACTCCGGTTTCGGTGTCCATGTCCAGAAGCGAATAATCGACATATCTGTCTCCGTTTTCGTCGATACTGACATTGCCCGTTATGCCTGATGAATAGAGATGAAATGATCCATCAGATGGAGATACCAGAGATAATTCAAAATATTAACTCTTTCATTCAACAGATTATTATTTTGAGCTAAAAACAGATTTTTTTTTACTCTAAATAATAAAAATGAACACACCCTCAAGCAGCTGCTTGCCAGAGGTCTGACAGGAGCCTGTCAGTTTATACGCCATAGTAGAAAAGCAATAATAATAATAGTCCTAAAGACAAAAGGTTATTATTTTTGCACTTAATAGAGAATAAATAAATTCTGAAAATTATTCAAATTTAACTGACTAAAAAAAATTATACTGATAAAATTCAATTTGATACGATACTGATGATGCTTAATAATTTATAATGATCAAAATATTATTATATACTGCGTGTTAATTTTACAAAACGTGTTAAAAATGTTTCGTTTTTTTTTTAATTCTTAATTTTGAGGTACTTTATTTATTACATTTAAAAATTTTAAAACACTGAAATATACTTAAAAATTAATTTAGAAAAAAAATGATAATTTCGAATTTTTGATTCTATTACTGGTAACTTAAGAACCCAAACCACAATCAATAAGATCGTTTACAAAGACAACTCCTTCTATGATCCTAAAGACATTGCTAATGTTATAAATAATGTATTCTGTAAATCCTGCACGTCTACAGAAAATTATGCAAACGTAAATGAGTCATTATCCTATTCCAAAAAAACATTTAATAATCTGGAAACCTTTAAGCTCTAACAGGTACAGGAATCGAAGTTCTTAACCTTATAAATTCGTTAAAATAACTCGCAATGTCGGACCAGATAGAATCCCTGTCATTATTTTAAAAATTCTTCCCCCATTAATTTCTGCACCCCTTTATGGTCTAATTAATTGTTCATTTAACTCTAATGAATTCCTAGTTCCATGGAAAGAAGCCATCATCTCACCTATACCTAAAATTTCAAATCCTTCTAACCCTCTGGACTATCGACCTATTTCAGTTACATGTGTTCTAAGCAAAATTTTAGAAAAAGACATCGAGGAACAATTATCGACTTCTGTTGAAAAATTTCATTTACTTTCGTGGAGACAATTCGAGTTTAGGAAAAACCAGTCAACTGAGACTCTCATGACGTTTCTTGTTAATCAATCGAGATTGGCTTTAGAGAGCAAAGTGAAAACGCCCATGACATCTCAAAAGCATTTGATTCAGTTGAACACAAACTTATCTTGCAAAAACTTGGCTATAATTTTAATCTATCACCCTCAGCTCTTTCCTTGTTTAAAAATTATCTCAACGACCGTTTTATCGAACTAAATTAAGCACTAACGAAATCTCTACACCTCTTAAAATCAATCGGGGTGTACCTCAATGAACCATTCTTAGCCCACTTCTCTTCAACCTTTTTGTTAATGATCTTCTAGAATCCTCCACCAACTACAATATTTTTATGTATGCAGACGATTGTCTTCTTTCTTTTACCTCAAGTTCTCTCACTTCTCTAAAATAAGAAATAGAAAATAACATTCATGATGTGCTTCATTGGTATACTAAAAATGGATTCACTGTCAATATCAAGAACACCAATAACGTTTTTCTTTCAACTTCAAATTCTAGCCCCCCCCCCCCCCCCCCCCCCCCCCCCTCAGCTGACACAAGAATTAAAATTAATAACACCCATATTACAGTTTCCACTTCCATGAAGTACTTAGGTATGACGATAGATAATAATCTTGACTTTGGAATTCACTTTAATAAAACCGTTGCTTCAGTTTCTAAAAGAACTTATACATTGAGGTACATTCGAAACTACATATCCTCTTTTGCCCCAATGTTCTACAAAATTTACATCCGACCGAAACTCGAATACTGTGCTTCCACTCTGTTTGCTATTAATGAAAAGAACTCTTATAAATTAGAAAAAGTTCAAAATGAAGCTCTTAATATCATCAGCAAAATCTATTTTAACAAATGAGAATATCTAACACTAACTGATATTCGTTCCAACTACCAAATTCCCACTCTTAAATCTGGAAGAAAGCTGCGGTTTATTACCCTTATTAACGACACTATTTATAACAAGTCTCATCCCCTTCATTCGATTCTTACACCCAATATTCGATTACGACATCGCCACATCCTTTGCTCTGATAATAAATGTTTTCTACTCCCAAGATTTTCAAATCTAAGTATGGTGAAATTTCTTTTGCCTTTCAAGCAACCTCAACTTGGAACTCTCTACCGAGCGATATCACTTCTTTAAATTCTAAAACAAAATTCAAAAACTATATTACTCCACTCCTATTAGAATATTGAAACGTTTGACCAACATCATCTCTTCACCCCTATTCTCATTCCCCATCTTTGTCCTTTGTCTGGATTATCCGCAATCCTTTTTTCTCCCGTGTTCATTCATTTAATATTACTTATTTGTGGTGTTAAACCTTCTTTTTTCTTCCCCCTAAGTTTACTATTTTTTTTATCATATTTCATATTATATGTTTGTCTTCGTCTGTGCAACTTGTCATTTTGTTTATATGCATCAAATAATCATGCAATTCCTGTAAATATGTTTGTAATTTTGTACTATCATCAGTATTTCTTTTCAATTTCTCAAATGTAGGGGCATCAAGCCACTTGAACCTTTAAATTAATATTCAAAACTACCTGTACCTTGGCTTTACTGTAACCCTTGCATGGAATAAATTATTATTATTATATGGACTTCTAATTATACAGTTATTTTAGCAGAGGATCTGATATAAAAGTTATTACTTTTGTATTGATTAGTTTTTGAGATAATTATGGCTAGCAACTTTGCTTTTCATAGTTGTTAGCCATAATTATCTCAAAAACATTTTCTGTAAAATATTAAATGAATACAGCTGAAATTCAGAATTGAGATATACTTTATTAGACCTTTAGTTATCTTCAGTATCATTTAAAAATTATATTCAATAACAAATAAATTAAATACAATTTATGAATGCTAAACTTTTGTTTCATATTTAATGAATCTACGTTTCCATTCTGGATTTTTTTTTAAGTCTAAAGACGTCAGAAAATACTATTCACTTTTTTTCAGGCCACCAAGAAAATCTTTTTGAAACCCATGATGTAATGGTAAGACTCTTATTATATATTACATGAAACACCAAAATGGAATATTTTACTTATATCTCGAAGCAAAAAAAATTGTTATCTATTATGGGTAGACGTACAGACAGAAGACAATGGAAATGAAAGCTCGTTTTTAGCGAGTTAAAAGAGGATGAAATATAAAATAAACAGATCCCTTACCTTCGAACGTTCTGTTCCACATCTTCTCTGTAATAATGGATCCATTTTTGATGCTGTATCCGTCAGACAAAGTTTCATTCAGTGCTAATGAATATAATATAACAGCATCATGGAAAGCTGTCACATACGTGTTAACCTTGAAGGTAAAAAAGAAATTATCATTTAAAATGAAGGATAATCCCTGGACACAGTGAATTTTTAATTTGTGTAGAAAATTGTCAACGTAAACATTTATAGAAATATATCGGTCAAAAATTAAGAATTTCATCAGTAGAGAAAATACAGAAAGCAACGTTTACAATTAAATTATTTCTGTTCTTTCTCAGTTCGAATTTAGCAGAACTTTCTTTTTACAAGTAAGCTTTTCGTCTTTCCTATTGAGATTAGAATAGATTTGAGAATTACTGATAAGGAAGTATCACACACAGACTCATCATCACCATCATCCTCAAGCAGCCATGGGCTACGGAGGTCCAACCAGACCGTGCAATTTAGTTCTCCAAGCAAGTCTATGCTGAGCTACATCTACTGCATCTGGCCACTGCACACCAATTCTAACAAGGTCCTGTTTGACATTGTCTGCCCACCGCATCCTAGGTCTCCCCCTCTTTCTGAGGCCTTTAGGCACACTGTTCATAATCCTATTCGCCAAGCTATAATTATTCATACGGGCAACATGGCCAAACCAACGTAGTCTCTCTCTGCACAATATGCTGCTTAAAGGAGGTTGCAAACTCCTTTGCCTAACCTCATCATTAGTTACAAAGTTGAACCACCTAATGCCCAAGATACTGCGTAAGCATCTGGAATCAAAAGCATCTAGTTTCCTGTTATCCTGTTTACAAAGTGTCCAAGTTTCACTACCATAACTAACCCTAGAAAGAACCAAACTATTATACAGTCTAATTTTAGTACACACAGACTAGTGAAATGAAATTATTAGATATATTTAGAAATGCTCCTGGTGTGAAGATTTCACTCCGCTCCTTCAGTCAGTGAGAAAATGATCTTTCCAGCATAATCCATGAGCGCTTCCAACTGGGAGGGCAATCAACCGTTCAGTCATCAGAAGTAAAATAAATTGTCTTAACTACCAAAGATTCAACTAAATTCTTCGAAAGCTTGGCTAGCTAAACTTTAGACCATTAACGACGCCATAAATCCTTATTTAATCTCTTATCGATCTTTCCCTTGTCTGTTACAAGTCTGAAATGCGTGCACCTACATTAGCTTATTCTTTCTTTTCTGCACATATAAACTTCTACGCCCAATGCATATCATCCTCTCCAGGCAGCAGTATTCCTTCAAGTCGTCATTGCTAACCACTTACAGATGCTTTTAAGTAATTACAGTCCAGCAAATGGACACCAAAGATCTGAGAATGCGATTTTACTTCTTCCAACTCTTGCATTATATCGCTAATGGTGTCTAAAACTCAGATATAATTGCAGGAAGGAGATCGATGCACAGCATACCGCTCATCTCTTATCAAATCAGCGCAAAATTCGACGAAACTTTCTCGTGAAATCTTCAGCAGCAAAGAAGAAGTCTTATTTTTGGTAGAGAATCGATAAATAAACGATGACTCGTAGCGAGTCAAAATGACTGGCACGTTTCTCTATCGATAGACTGTATTGCTGGATCATCACTCAAAAATACTTTAACGCATACCTATCAATAGGCTGTATTACTAATCATCACTCAAAAATAAATTTACCTATCATCAGTAAAGGTAATTTTATCCATTTCTATCAATAGATTATTGCTAATCATCACTCTCAAATAATTTTTCCATTGTCTATCAATAGGTTATGATATAAGTCAAAATATTTGTAATATTACGCCTTTTTAACAATAGATTGCATTGTTAATCATCCTCAAGAACAATATTTACGCTTATATATCAATAGTTGACATTATTAATTACAAAAAATTCGCACTTTTCTTTTGATAGATAATTGCGAATACAGTCTATCAAAAATAATTTTTCTATCAATAGATACTGCGTTGCTAATCATCAGTAAAAAAATTACACATATCTATTAATAGTCTGCATTGCTAATTATCAATCAAAAATTCCACACTTGTTTTTCAACAGACTATATTGCTAGTCATCAGCCGAAAATAATTTTATCAATAGATTGTGCTACTGATCATCAGTCAAAATACTTTTACGCGTATCTATTAAGTCAAAGTTACTAATTGTCATTCAAAAAATTTTACACTTGTCTATCAATAGTCATTATCACTAATCATCAATAAAAATATCCCACAGTTGTTTATCAATAGAGTATTGCTAATCATCATGAATAATTTCGCCCTTCTCTATAAATAGACTGCATTGCAAAATCGTCACTAAAGAACATTTCTTACGCGTGAATAACAATCACTTACATTACTAATTATCAATAAAAAATTGACTCTTGTATTTCAATATCTGATCATCACTCAAATAATTCCACCTTTGTTCATCAATATTGCTAATCATCAATCAAATATAATTCGTATATTTACGCACCATTATTGTATTACTCAGCATTGATGTATTGCTCATTGTTAGTTCATTATTCATCATCATCATTTTTGGGGTATTACTCATCTTTGGTTTATTACTCTCTTTACGCATTACTCATCATTAGTGTATTAGTCATCATCATCAGTGTATTTCTCACCTGTAGGGTATTATTCGTCATTGGTGCATTATCATTTAATCTGATCCGAAATTTAAAAGGAATAACTTAATGTTACCATAACTGAACTTACTTCTTCATATCTATAGTCGAATCCAAAGGATTCTTTGGCAATCGTTTTCACCCCTTTCGAAAATTCTGCATACTCCGAGGTCTCCGGGATGCGTGCCCTCACTGTGAGCAGAGCCTCATATGATCTACGGGCCCGGAGATTCCGCTCCGTAGGATCGTCTTCCCGTTGCCATGGTCGCCGGCTTTCGTTCTTGCTTGGGAGGGGAAAAAAAAGAAAGAAAAAAGCAGATCATCATCATCTTTCTCTGTGTCTCATCCTCCAAATATATTGAAACAGAAAACTTACTCTTCCGAAAAGTACGATGGAATCCGCCCCTGATGCAGAGTTCTCCCTTTTGTTGTTGTTAAGAATCGCATCCTAGTTTCAAGCAGATGTTATGATTGCAGATAAAGTGTTTATTCATCAGAGAATTTATTCATTCAGAGATTCAGGCTCATGCACAATGCCAGAAGCGATCCAAACGGGAGGTTTTTTAAATATTTTTCACATCGCTCCGTGTTATAATGCAGAATACAACATTGAAGATAGCGATCATTAGGTTTATTTGAAATGAATATGGTAAACTATTAAAGCTTTTATTTGTCAAAATAAATGCAATTTTGAAGTTTTCTATGATTCTTTCAGTTTTTTATGAACTTTGGGGGGAAACAGGTGTTTAGGACAAGTGTAATGTTCTCCTATTAATATATTCCTGCTTCAATAACTCATTAAATTGTAAAAACAAATCCTGCAGATAATTTAGAGTTACGTAAATTAGAATCAGATCTTTAATTTATATCTTAGTAACTTTTTTTTTTCGAAAAATTTTATTTTCAACATTAGGGAGCTTTTTATGTGGCTTTCCTTTTACATAACCCGGAAGATTACGGTTACTTTTAGTAATATAGTGTGTGTGTGTGTATATATATATATACATATCATCAAGACAAAAAAAGAAATACTGCGAATGAGAGAGAACAATTTTTTTGTTATATTTTTAATTAAAAGTTAATAAAGTAATACTATCATCAATAATATTCAATGAGTTGAATATTATTCTGAATTTGCAGCAATAACAACACAGTAAAGCACGTGTCCAGTCTTTGCCTCTAAAACTGCATTTACAGTGTAAAGTGGAAAGGTCGATGGCTCAGTGGTAGAGCGCCAGTCTCGTAATCTGCAGTTCCGGCTGAGTCAGTGTTGAGATTTATCTTCTCAAGATCCCTCGGTCTGCAGAGGACACCGATGGGCTTGAGAAGACAGCCGTCCGTCGCATGGGACGTAAAGCTATAGGTCCGTGTGCAGGAGAGAGCGCTAGATGGTCTTCACGGGAGTCTTCCAACAGCTGTCCAGTATGTTTCTTCCCCCCAACCTTCTCTGAGCCCTTGGTGTCCTTGTGACCTGGCCATTGAGTCCACTGTGTGCAAAAAAAGTGCCACTCACAGGTAAAACAACCCAACTCTCAATATGAAGCAATTATTCAGTTGTTTAATCTTTTAATATGTGAGTTTGGAATTTGTGTTTTTGAATATAAGATTATATAGTTTTTAATGCGTTAGGAACGCCACTGTATGTTCTTGGATCAATGTAACTACGGCGTTGTAAGTTAGATAGTTCCCGGTTTGTTCCCCGCCAAACTAAGAAACATCTGGGGCTGTGCCATCACCGCAAGTTAGGGCCAATCATTGTCACTAAGTGGCAGCAGTCATAATTTTTTTTTCACCCATATTGTGAGGAGCAGAGTCGGAGTGAACATGGCGAAGGGACTTCACGTGTACAGTCGCTCAAAAAGGTATCCGAACACTGTGGTTGATTACAGAATTCAGAAAAAATATCTGGCAACAATTTTTTTCAGAAATTAGTGATCTGGCAACCTTCGTGTCACGTGACACGAAGGTTGCCAGATCACTAATTTCTAAAGAAATCATTGCCAGATATTTTTTCTGAATTCCGCAATCACCCATAGTGTTCGGATAATTTTTTGAGCGACTGTACACGAGACTGGATATCTGGGCAGTTAAAAATGATTTCTGTGGACATCGACGGCCCACTCGGTGGAAATCGATCGACAGCTTGTGACTGGTATGGCTCTCGGATATTCTGCCCTTGCAATGTGTCAGAAAATGGCGTCATGATTTAGGAAATGGACGTGTGACTATAGATGATGATTGGCATTGACTGGTTGGTTTACCTCTGAGCGACACTTTTTGCACACAGTGGGTTAAATACTCAGGCCACAAGGACCCCTAGGGCTCAGAGAAGGTAAGGGGAAAAAGACCCACTGGACAACTGTTAATAGACAGATAGTAGCTTCCCGTCAAGGCCATCCAGCTTGTTCTTTAACGTGCACAGGGTATGGCTCTCCTGCATATAGAGCCACGGCTTAACGTCTTATCCGACGGATGACAGCCCCTCCAAGTTCAATGATGTCCCCTACTTACTGTGGACATGGAAGGGAGTTTTGTGGAGATAAATCTCGACGCCGCTCAGACGAGACTCGAACTTGGCGCACTTACAGCCTGAGCCATTCCCGCCCCAGATGTAGTGAATGAGGATATCCTCACAGGGCGATGGCCAGTGCTGGACTTTACTTCTATAGTACTGTTCAGCCCCGATGGTGGACAGTGGTAAAACGTGGCATTATCCTGATAGATGTCAGCGTTGAGATTTATCTCCGCAAAACCCCCGCCCTGCCCACGGTCAGTAGGGGGACGCCGATGGGCTTGGAAAGGCCGACGTCCGTCGGATGAGACGTTAAGCCGTGGCCCGTGTGCGGGAGAGCCATACCCTGTGCATGTTAAAGAACACGCTGGATGGCCTTGACTGGAGACTACAATCTGTCTCACAACAGCTGTTCCAATGGGTCCCTCCTCCAACCTTTTCTGAGCCTTCAGGGTCCTTATGACCTGGCCATTTAGCCCACGGTGTGCACAAAAGTGCCGCTCAGAGGTAAAACAACCCAATCCAACCCGATAGATGTAATGCAGTCTTTGAATTGCGGAGCATCTGGGTTTTGTCACTAATTATATTACCTGTCCAGTGGTCGCCCCATCAAAGGAAGCTGAAGAAACGTCTTTGTGGACGATGTTTCTCATTGGAAGACGTCGTCAAAGAGGAATTCAGAAAGTGACTTCAGGTACATTACGCGCCCTTCTATTGGAAAGGCTTCACAATAAGCTGATCGACCATTACGAGAAGTGTTCATCAAGTGTGGTGACTACGTGGAAAAATAACACGTATGTGGGGCTTTGGGTTGGGTTGTTTTACCTCTGAGCGGCACTTTTTTGCACACCATGGGCTAAATGGCCAGGTCACATGGACCCCGAAGGCTCAGAGAAGGTTGGGGGAGGGGACCCACTGGAACAGCTGTTGGGAGACAGATTTTAGCCTCCCGTCAAGGCCATCCAGCGTGTTCTTTAACGTGCTCTCCCGCACACGGGGCCACGGCTTAACGTCCCATCCGACGGACGGCGTCCTTTCCAAGCCCATCGGTGTCCCCTACTGACCGTGGGCAGGGCGGGGAGTATGTGGGGAAGTTTCTGTTATAATATTTTAGGTGTAATTACTTTCCCTCCGCAGAAATTAAACAGTTAATCTTATTTTCTGAATTACTTTCATAACATTACTAACGGCGATTTAGTTTTATTTTTGCGTGATACAAATTTTTCTGATCAAAGTGATATATAAGAAACGTTTTCTTCAAGGAAATCACAATTAGACTACATAACAATATTGCTTAAAATGTTGAGAAACGATATCGTGCAAAACGAAAACTACTTTTCGTTTCACTCATCATTAGCTCCATGGAATCATCAACACTGGCAATTTCCTTTATTTTCAAAGCTACCCTGCAACGTTTATTACACTCCAATACAAACTCTTCTCTCGGAAGATTGCATCGCAAGTTGTTTGACAAACATATCTCTACATCGCGAATCGTGTCTTATCACTGCACAGAAACCGAATGTACAACAAAGCATTCATCACAGTCCGAATAAATGTTCCCTTGGCATTCACTCTTCCTTCACGTGCGCCTTTGAAGCCCACGAGAGACAAAGATGACCTTTTCCCTGAACCCAAGTAAATGGAACGTGACATTGCGAGTAGTTCAGGTCTCCTGGGACTGAGGAGAAAGCATTTACGTTCACCACGGAGTTATAACACTCTGTGATACATCCCAGTTTATGATATTAGCAGAGTTGAATTTGCACTAGTGCGATGTTTGTAATTTCTTATCCAATTACCTTTAAAGGTCTGTAATAAATTTATGGTCATTTACTCAAGTAATCTAACGTATAAGATTTTCCCTTGGGTTCTTTGTACACGCTGCGAAACATAAGTCGCAGATTTCGAGGCACTCTCTTAATATTACTTCTGTTCGCTTTTCGAAAGAGTTTCGGTCATGATGGAGTGCGAACGGTTTATTACTTTAAGAGAGCTTGTGATGAAAGTTAACATCTTGCATCATTGTAAAAGCAAGGTTGTAAACTTCGTGATATAAAATTTCAGGACAGAAGGAAAGTATGAAAAGGGAATTACCGTATTTCTTCGATTCTGAGACGCCATCGATGCTAAAACGCACCCCATTTTTAGAGACGTTTATATGGGAAAAAAAGTGTGTCTTAGAATCGAAGAAATACGGTATGTGAATACTCCATTTGTATGACAAGAATTTGCGACAATAAATTTATTGGAAGAAGCACTAAATTGCTGTCCATTGGACGGAAGGCCCATTGGTGTACCCTACTGAACGTGGGAAGGGCGGGGCGCTTTGCGGAGATAAATCTCAACGCTGGCCCAGGCGGGACTCGAACCTGGGAACTGCATTTTACGAGCCTGGCTGCAGAGTGTGCCAACCCCGCCCCAATGGTCTAAATGATCGGATCACAAGGACCCCAAGGGCTCAGAGAAGGTTAGGGGAAGGGAATTCATTGAACAGCTGTTAGAAACAGATGGAATTTTCCCATCAAAGCCATTCAACTGTTCTTTAGGGTGACCAGGGCTTGGGTTTCTTAAACACGGACAACGGCTTTAAGTCCCACCCAATGGACGGCGGCCTTATCAAGATCAACAGTGTCTCTTTCTCATAGAAGGGCAGAGTGGGAATTAGCGGAGATAAATCTCAAAGCAGACACATTTGGAACTGAAATCTGCAGGTTATGAGCCTGACCCGTTATCAACTGAGCCCAATAGCACCCCAGACTCGGAATCTGCAGTTCCCAGGTTCGACTCCTGCCTCGGCCAGCGTTGAGATTTATCTCCGCTAATCCCCACCCTGCCCACGGTCAGTAGGGTACACCGATGGGCTTGGAAAGGCCGCCGTCCGTTGGATGGTACGTTAAGCCTGGGGCCCGTGTGCGGGAGAGCCATACCCTGTGCCCGTTAAAGAACAAGCTGGATGACCTTGACGGGAGGCTACCATCTGTCTTCCAACAGTTGTCCAGTGGGTCCCCTCTCCTCTGAGCATTCGATATTGAAAAATTCGGGATCCTTGTGACCTAGTCATTTAGCCCATTGTGTGAAAAAAAAGGGCCGCTCAGAGGTAAAACAACCCAACCGACTGAGCTAACCTCACCCTGAAAAGAATGATGTATCATGAAGGGCATCTAAGGAGACTATGAGACTGCGCAGTTAACACTCCAAAACTTTTCCTAGATTTGAGAATTTTAGTCCCCTTTTTTTTTTTCTCTTTCCGCAATGCTGCTTGGCTCGGAAGAATATTACAAGTAAGATTTTTGATATTTATATTGTAATTTATGCCATTATTACTGCTCTCCAATATTTTTTTTTCAATACCGAAATTTACTATTACCCTTAAAGCTAAATATTAACTAAATTATTATTATTTTTTTTAAATTCCGTTCCTTTATATTCAGGAAGTTGGACATCGTTTACATACACACATAAATCATTGTTGACATATATAAATGAAGATCATGGTTCCTTACTGAATCTACTTCCGGTATCGGATGAACATATCATTAGAAAGAAGTACTCAGTAATCAAAAGCAGCTAGGAATCACGTTTAAATAGATGTAATACACATATTTGTGATTATTCTTTTTTTAAATGAAAACCACTAAAACGGAAAGAAAACATTCACACCTGAACGTCATTTGGTCAGTTCCGTATCGATCTAATCACTTACCTCTTCCCCTAATATTCTTCTAGATCAGTGTCCAATTCTCTCCGCAAAATTCTCCGCCCTGCCCACGGTCAGTATAGGACACCGATGGGCTTGGAAAGGCCGCCGTCCGTGGTATGGGACGTTAAGCCGTGGTCCGTGTGCGGGAGAGAGCCATACCCTGTGCACGTTAAAGAACACGCTGGATAGCCTTGACGGGAGGCTACCATCTGTCTCCCAACAGCAAGTCTTTAGAACATAAATTCCCTTTAAAGAAATCGATAGGTCTCGCAAATATTAACCTTACAGTAGTTCCGCGTAAAATAATATTCAGCAGATGCCATCATTCATAAACGAGGCTGAACTAGAAAGTTTAAAGTAGAAAAAAAAAATTGAATATTTTTTCCGACAAATGAGACATCATGAAACAGAAAAGGTCATTGTCCACTTTAGGCGGCGGGGGTGGATCAGTCGGTCCCAGCTGGGTCAGCGTTGAGATTTTTCTCCACAAAATTCCCTGCCCACTGTCAGTAGGGGGTCACCGATGGTCTTCGAAAGGTCGCCGGCCGTCGGATGGGACACTAAGCCTTGGCCCCGTGTGTTAAAGAACACATTGGATGGCTATCATCTGTCTCCCAACAGTTGTTTCAGTGGGTCCCCTTCCCCAACTTTCTCAGAACCTTATGGGTCATTATGAACCTGGCCATTTAGCCCATTGTGTGCAAAAAAGTGCTGCTCAGAGGTAAAACAACCAAACAACCGCTCAACATCCACTGTAGAGCCAATTTGGATTCACTTTGCTTTGGAAAGAAAATTGTTAAAAAAAACCTTTAATACTACTCTTTGCTTTTATGATTGAATCTTCTTGTCTTCAAGTATATAAGTCTCGATTTATAGATCTAGAAAACTTGCTGTGATTTCTATAACTCGACTTTCCCTTTCTTGGAATCAGAATGAACTTTTTTGTTATGTGTGAAGAAGTTCCATTCCTGTTTCTTTTTCCTGAATATTGAGCCACATTTTCTGGTTATCTTGAAATCCGGATTCTGCTCATGTCTTTGAACTAAAATACTTTTCTATCCTATGGAAATTATGCTTTAAACTGCAAAAAAAAAGTGTTACTTGTTTGTTAATTTAACGATGCTCCCTTTCAGTGAATGCTGTTATTTTGACGCGGTCTTTTAATGTGTTCATCGAAGACCACCATAGAATAGAAATAACTGCGATGATCCGTTTAGGAACCCTCGAGAAACTAAGTATTGCGTTCTAAGTAAATTCTTAGAGAAAAACTAACCATCAGCAGTTGTTTTACGTTGAAAAGAAAATCGGAGAGAAAAACTAATCATCAGCAGTTGTTCTACGTTGAAAAGAAAATCGGAGAGAAAAACTAATCATCAGCAGTTGTTCTACGTTGAAAATAAAATCGGAGAAAAAAAACTAATCATCAGCAGTTGTTCTACGTTGAAAATAAAATCGGAGAAAAAAAACTAATCATCAGCAGTTGTTCTACGTTGAAAAGAAAATCGGAGAAAAAAAACTAATCATCAGCAGTTGTTCTACGTTGAAAAGAAAATCGGAGAAAAAAAACTAATCATCAGCAGTTGTTCTACGTTGAAAAGAAAATCGGAGAAAAAAAAAACTAATCATCAGCAGTTGTTCTACGTTGAAAAGAAAATCGGAGAAAAAAAACTAATCATCAGCAGTTGTTCTACGTTGAAAAGAAAATCGGAGAGAAAAACTAATCATCAGCAGTTGTTCTACGTTGAAAAGAAAATCGGAGAGAAAAACTAATCATCAGCAGTTGTTCTACGTTGAAAATAAAATCGGAGAAAAAAACTAATCATCAGCAGTTGTTCTACGTTGAAAATAAAATCGGAGAAAAAAAACTAATCATCAGCAGTTGTTCTACGTTGAAAATAAAATCGGAGAAAAAAAACTAATCATCAGCAGTTGTTCTACGTTGAAAAGAAAATCGGAGAGAAAAACTAATCATCAGCAGTTGTTCTACGTTGAAAAGAAAATCGGAGAGAAAAACTAATCATCAGCAGTTGTTCTACGTTGAAAAGAAAATCGGAGAGAAAAACTAATCATCAGCAGTTGTTCTACGTTGAAAAGCAGATCGGAGAGAAAAATTAATCATCAGCAGTTGTTCTATGTTGAAAAGAAGATCGGAGAGAAAAACTAATCATCAGCAGTTGTTCTACGTTGAAAAGAAAATCGAACTGTATTCTAAGAAGGATAAATACGCCTTGCTTTTGTTACAGTTGCATATATACTTTGCACTCGAATAAGTTAAAAAAATTAAATCTTGTCAATTGTTTACGATTTGATTTCGTAAATACAAATAATACATTACATACTTAAAAAACTAGAAAGCAAATATCTGTATTAAGTTTCATAAATAGTATCTTTTTGTTTATTTTCTTGTATATATATGTATACTGTAACTTTTCTTTTAGAAATTAACAGATTCAAGTAAATATTGCAACCTGTATTATATTCCTTGCAGACAAGTTATGCAATTTTGCGGCACAACTGAAAATCGTTTTGTAGCGTTAGGATGGGAGAATAAATATTTAATTTTCTTAAAAATTTAGTAACAATATAGCTATATAATAGATAATAATATATAGTAGAGTTTGATAGTTTAATACAGTCGGAAAAGAAATTCGTTTCCGTCCCGCCAATTTTTTTGGCTGGAGATGTGCTAATCTATTCATAAAAGAAGTTACCTGCCATAAATATCATAATTAGCGAGTACCAAATCACAAGAATTCACATAATCTCATGTAATTCGTGACTCACTAATTCATTACGCTTTAATAATACCTTCATAGAGAAACGTTAGCTAATCAATCTGTCTCCATTTCTAGTTTCATAAGTCCTGCAGAACATAATCAGTTACTATGAATAACAGGTTCTCCTTAACAAGTTCCGAAGCGTCTTGAGGACGATTGTGAGGAGAGTGAAATGAATAGTTAACACAGCGTGTCACGGGAGAACGCGAAATTACCGCGACACTCACTAAGACCTCCCTCCGAGACAAGAACGAGTTTTCCACATCATTCCTAAGCTTTGCAATCGCTTCTCTCCACATTGTGGCGGTGTTTACCTGTTTGCCGATAGCAAACTTCCCGAACATACAGAGGGGAATTCTTCGGCGATAATTGCCTCCCGAAATAGAATGCAGACAACGTCAACAGCCTGGAGAATGAAGAGCAACATCTTGCAATCCACAACAAATATCCTCTCTGCGCAATGAAGAGCCAATTCATGATTCAAAAGGCAGTTCAAGTCATCTTAAGAGAAGTAATTATTGGGATGAAATTTAGCTTCGAGTCTCAATAAGAGATGATGACTTTGAAGAGTTTCATCTTAATCATCAAAAAGCATCTTGGGATATGGGAAAGAGGTGCCTCAAAGAGTAAAAGGTGACCTTAAAATCACACGAACCTTACGTCAGTTAACGTATCATCGGTCACTCTAAAATTGCTGAGTCATGAGTCAGTGATTTTTCCGGATGCGTGGCCCGAAAGTTATTGAAATCTCCCTTTTCAATAAAGAATCGCTCTTAAACATTTTCAAATAATACGTTTAATTTACTAATGGTAATTAAGTTCGGTTGTTTTAACTTTGATCGACACTTTTTTGGCATACAATGGGCTAAATAGCCAGATCACAAGGACTCCAAGGTCGTAGAGAAGGTTGGAGAAAGAGAACCCACTGAACAGCTGTTAGGAGACAGATGGTAACCTCGCATCAACGCCACACAACGTGTTCTACGTGCACAGGATATGACTCTTCTGCAAACAGGGCCACGGCTTAACGTCCCATCGGACGGACGGCAGCCTTTCCAAGCTCAACGGTCTTCTTTTTCTCACCGAGGAAGGGAAAGGGGTTTAACAAAAATAAATCTCAATATGGGTAGGTTGTTGGATTGGGTTGTTTTACCTCTGAGCGGCACTTTTTTTCACACCATGGGCTAAATGGCCAGGTCACATGGACCCCTAAGGCTCAGAGAAGGTTGGGGTAGGGACCCACTGGAACAGCTGTTGGGAGACAGATGGTAGCCTCCCGTCAAGGCCATCCAGTGTGTTCTTTAACGTACACAGGGTATGGCTCTCCCGCACACGGAGCCACGGCTTAACGTCCCATCCGATGAACGGCGGTCTTTCCAAGCCCATCGGTGTCCCCTACTGACCTGGACAGGGCGGAGAATTTTGTTAAGATAGATATAGTAGGGAAGGAGATCGAACCCAAGAGCTCAGATCACGAGTTTTACGACTGAGCCAACCTTATCCGTCAGTTTAAAAAAATTAACCCATGATTTTATCAGTAAAAAAAAATATTCGCACGAGAAAGAAAACATTCTTATCCGGGGCTCGAGCCCAGTTCCCTTTGATCAGCAGCTAAGAATTTTGACAATTTAGCGGGTAAGGAAAAAAAATTAAAAAAACGCCAATCCTACTCTTGGATTCGAACAGAAGACCTTTTACGTTACCTGTTGCTCTATTTGACAAATAGATCGCAAATATTAGTTGAAGATCTGATTTGTAAAGAAAATAAACAGAAAATAAATTAGAAATTTCCCAACTGTTAAAATATATCATCTGTAAAACAAAATGCCATCATTTAGGCTGAAAACAATTTCTTTTCATTAAAGCAAAAAAACAGTCTGTCAACCCCAAGTTTAAGATTATGTCATTTCATCACTCGAAAAAAAACACCTTCTCCGGAAAGAAATTTAAAAGATTTCAGCAAAAAAAAAGGGCAAGAAATTTAACCTTACTGAAATATCATTTTAAAAAAAAAAAAACTATTTTCTTGGAAGTACAAGATACTTTCACTATTACAACAAGAATTGAATTCTCTTATCTGTTTTTTCTACCAGGTCTCTCGCGTTTTTTCTTCTTCCTCGTATTAAGTCTTGACAAGACACGTCTTAGAAGCAAGTCTTCTCCTGAGGTGTGTTTTTTTTTTGCTTTTTGATACATGAAGAATGGAGAGATCGAGTATCGCTAACGTCAGCAACAGCTAATCCATCAACAAAACAGGCAGCTTGGAAGAAAAGGGCAAGACATTCAGCTGCAACACATTTCCCCCAGATGCGTTGGAAGACGGCAGTTGTTCCTTCAGAACTTGACAGGCAGGATCCCCTTACCTTTACGATCTTCTTTCTTTCGCTTATTCTTCCCAACGCCATAAGACAACATTAAAGACACTTAAGTGTTTCGCTGCGTCGTATTAGGAGAGTCGATCGAATGAATTCTATCGACGATTTACATTTTTTCATCCTCCCTTTCTACTCATTTGGTGCACTAGAAGGAAAAACTTACATTTCAAATGAGAAATTTTTCGTAATTTATTTGTCTTTTTCATTACGAAGTTTTTGAATGGTTGGAATGAGTTAAAGAGTGCGAATCGGTGGCTCTCTGCATGCTAAGACACAGCTCTTGACTCAAGTTTTTCAAGATGAGGATTAGCTCAGATGTTAAAGTACCAGACTCGTAATCTGCATTTTCCAGTTCGAGTCTCAATTGTGCTTGCATTCAGATTTATCTCCGCTAAACCCTACCCTGCCCTCGGTGAGAAAGGGGATACTGATAGGCTCGGAAAGGCCGCCGTCCGTCGGATGAGACATTAAAGCCGTGGCATGTATACATAAGAGGCACACCCTGTATGGCCTTGACGGGAAACCATACAGCGTGATCGCTGTCTCCTCACAATTATCTAGTGAGTCCCCTTCTCCCCAACATTCTCTGAGCCCTTGGGGTCTTTGTGACTTATTGTTACTTACCGTTATTTTGTGACTTATTGTTAGCTCATTGTCATGTCCCTCTACTTTAATTATTTTTATTTCTTATTGTATTTTATTTTATTTTTGTTTTTGTAGATATTTTAATGTATTAAGTGTGTTCTTGGAAGTGCTATTATGGGGATGTGACACAAAATTTGTTTTCGGGTCTGGACTGACTGCTTGCAGGAGAGATGACTGTCCCAAAAGTCCTTTTATGGCTTTTACGAGTAGCCTTGGGACCGAGTGTCAGCGTAGCGGGCGAGCTGCGAAGATTGAAACAACAGTTTTGAGCGTAACTGTCGAGTGAGAAGGTCGTTTCGGCACGCGTCAAAAGGACGCCGTCATACTCGAAGGAGACCCTTAAGGAGAGGGAGCGATTTTAAGTGAGAATCGAGATTCTTGGTGAATCTGATTACAGCCTTGTGGAATCGGTGTGAACCACATTGTAGGCAAAGATTAATTATCCTTTCGCCGAGTTTGAGGTCTGTAAAGCGAGAATCTGCAAAGTGTGCGCTTCTCCACCTCATTGTGTAAATGTTTGCAGCAGCAAAGGCCTACAGAGTTGAGCGCATCCCCATCACGTAATTGTATATAGTGTTAATAAACTGTGTTGTCCCTATAGATGCCCTCAGTTCAACCCATAAATCTTACCAGGTCCTATGCCTATCATTTCCCAGATAAAAAAAGAGCTCCTTTCCAACCCTAAAAATCTCTGACATCTGAATCTACATGTATCTCACATATCGAATACAAAGCATTTCCTCTTTTTATGCTGAAATTTTTTAAATTTCTTTCCCGGGTCGGTGTTCTTTTTCGAGTGATAAAATGGCATAATCTTAAACTAGGGGCTTGACAGACTGTTTTTTTTGGGGGGATGGGGGTGGAGCTGGGGGGTGGAGGGGCGTTGACAGACTGTCGTTACAAGACACCCTCCTTGAGGGGGACCAGCTTGTTGTGGTGGAGGGGCCTATGGTGCCTCTGTGAAGTTGGGTTCGGATCGCTGGTTCTCTGAAGTTCAGATGTCTTGTGGCCCCCGGTGCAAGGGGCCTGTTGAGGGCTGGCGGGACTGGTTTGGAGGGGGCCGGTCCTGTTGGCTTATTGACTTGTCCCCTGCGAAGCTGGGGGTTACAGAACTGGTTGAGGGGCCGTTCTAGGGGCCTGCGGACAGGACTTGAAGCATCCTGTCCTGTGGGCTCATCGGGGAGTACCGCGGACTGAGCTGTACACCTTCTTCGTGCACTCGTCCTGTGGGCTCGTCGATGCGGTCTCAGTGATACTGGGGTCAGAGTAGTGTTCGCTGGGGGCTTCGGCCCATCCACAATGGAGAGGACGAAGTTGAAGGTTTGCGACTGGGGAGGTGCTCTCACCACCATCTCCGGTTGGTGGGCTTATCAATGGAAAAGCCAAACTAAGAGTCCTCAGTAACTCGTTTGGTATCCAAGATTAGGATATAGAACTGACATGGTGGAAGATCTGAAGATGCCTCTGTGAAACTGGGTGTCTGCTCGTCGGTGTTTCTGGCGTGCCTTGCGGCTTCGATGGAGGGGTAGGCTGGGAGTCTGCCGACTGGGACTACAGTCTAGAGTCGAGTGGATTAATCGGCTGGCCCCTGCAAAGTCCTAGGTCGTCTTGGTGCCCCGATGGAGAGGCTTTACTGAGGGCCTGCCGACTGGAAGGGTCCCCAGTCGAGTGGGCTCCTTTATCGCCCCAGCGAAATCTGTGGTGTCATGGAGTTGGGATGGAGTGACCCTGTGGGGGCCTGCAGACCGGGATTAGAGTCCCCGGTCATGTGGGTCATCTGCTCGGCTGCAACGAAGTCCAGCTCGAGGTATTGCTGGGGAGGCCGCCGGTTGGTTCCCGGCGGAGAGGACGAAGTTGAGGGCCACGCCGAACGGGACTGCAGCCCTATTAAGTGTGACTTGTCGATGGGAGAGCCTAAAGGCTCTTCATCATGATAGCTTCCCCATGCAAAAAAGTTAGGTCATCTTATGAAATTTAGGCATCTAAATTCTAAAATAACATCTTATTTGTATTGGCAATTATGTGGTCTAAATCCATTGAGTTATATTTGGTTCTATTTCGCAAAGAGAAGATTTCAAAATTCAAAAAGCCCACTCATTGCACCTCGATGATTATATCTTCAGACAGGCTGCTAAACAGTTGTTGTTTTTCTCTTCTACAGGTCTTCTCCCGCAGATAGGAATGTTCTTGAAGGTCGTATAGTGTAGGATGTTCCTAGATGGTTGATGTGGTTTCGTGGCAACTCCCTTAAGGTGATATGCAGTCTCTGAATTGCGGTGCACCGGGATTGCCACTTACATATTATTACGTGTCTTTACAAGACACGTCTTAGAAGAAAGTCTTCTCCCGAGGTGTCTCCTGCTGAGTGTCTGAAAACAAGAAGTGTCTACATTCTATGAAGAAAAGTGTATATTTTCAAAGCTCAAAAAAGCTTCTCATCTAAGCTCATCGTTTCCCTTTTAATAAGCCCAAAGAGTTCATCTCTCCAAGCCTATAAATGCCCTATGGAATGGGACGCGAAACTCAAACCATCTATTATTTGCAAGCAGATAAGTGTATCATAAAAAATTAAATACCCCATCAAGCAGCTGCTTGCCACAGAGGTCTGACAGGAGCCTATCGTTGTAATGCGCCATAGACATAGAGCTTTGAGGAAGGAGAGACCTCAGCAGAAAGACAGCACAAACATCCATGCCTTATCCGGGCTGGAACCCAGATCCTTTTATCAGCAGTCCTATCCAAGATAGAAAGCTTCTACGATGCAAAGCCCAAATCGCAAAGCATTTGCAATAAAAGCATCGTGTACGAAATGTAAGAGTAATATCATTTGATCTGTAGCCTCTACCATTATTTATTCTCACGCTACTGCAGCCATCTTGCGCATAAATACCTCTGCAGACGGACACTACGCATTCATATCAATTCGAAATAGAAAAAGAGAAATGAATTTGAATCCTTCACGCCAAAGAAACGGCATGAAGAGATTTTACTTCGTCTAAAATGTGGGATTTATTCTATCCGCGACTTGACATTGGTGACTTTTTCACGGGGCCTTGGAAGCACACCGACGTAATTGCCTCGCGACGAGCTCATATTGATAAAATAGAAAACCGCATTTATGGGTCGTCGCTTCCTGTTTGGAACATTTCCATACCGTATCTCGACCCCTCTTTGATTTATTAGAACCTCGCGCATGCGGAACGACATGCGCGAGGACATTTCTACTCTCAATGCGGTTCATTCGAACTTTCCATTTCTTTCAGACGTGATGCAAATGCGAAACGAAGAAGAAACGAAAGCTTCTTGGTATGTTCTCTTCTTGATGTCTTCTCTCTTTATTTTTGTTTTGAAGTCCTAGAAAAAAGGAAAATAGTTCTTGTCTCAAAAGCGTATTTTTAGCCTTTGAAGTAATAAATTGCCTTGAAGAAGCTTTTCCTCTTTCTGTTGCTTTGAAGCTTTCCCTCTTGCTTTGATGTAACTGTTTCTTTCGACTCCATCGAGTAAGAACGACTTTTTTTGGAGTCCAAAACAAAGCATTTGCGTTCCCAGGGGGAAAAAAAGCCAAGAGGAGAAAAATATCAATAGAAGAAGACAGAATCAGACTCCTCAAGGAAAACGTTTTAGTGGATATCTACTCTGATGTTCGTTCACGTATTTTCAACATCAAGAAACTTTATTAGTCTCAAAACTGATTCTAAGTTTCTTTAAAGTGAGATTCCAACTAGATGGTACCGAAGACGGTCCAGTAGCATAAGGTATAAAACTTTCAGTAAGAGAAACATTTATTCAGAAGATCAGCGCTTTAGAATTTATTCTCTTTAAGTCAGAAAGGTATTAGCAGTGTGTAGAGTTATCGCTAAGTAAGACGATAGTCTGAGTTCGTCAAATAATCGAACTGCAACAACGGTTGAAAGTCAACTAATGAAGTCTAGAGAGAAAACAGATCAGCAGATCTCAGCTGTTGTCGATACAAGAACGCAACTACAGTTTATTGAACTTAGGTTGTTTTGTTGCTATTCAAGTAAGTCACTTGAACCGTTGATGGAAATACATTAGGGAAAGAAGCCATGTAAGACTTTATAAGCAAGACATTCAGCATAAAGGCAATGCAGAATCCATGATTTCTTCTCGATTCAAAGCCCTTTCAGATCCCCTCTCGCTTTGCCTCAACATTCGTTCAAGGAGAAAAATAACAACTTACGAGTGGCACCAAGATGGTGGAGAACTTACACTTGCATAGGAAAGTTTACACACCAAAAATGACATTAGTTTCGGCGAGGGATGTTTCAGTCAGTAGCGTGACAGGATCGTAATCTGTAGTTTCCAGGTTCGAGTCCTACCAGTCATTAAGATTTATCTCCGCTAAAACCCCGTCCTGCCCTCGGTCAGAAAGGTGGCACCGATGGCCTCGGAAAGGCAGCCGCCCGTCGAATGCGAACTTAGAACCGCGTTCACCTGTGCAAGAGAGACTCACACTGTGCACATTGAAGATGGCCTTGAATAGAGGCTTCCGAAGTTGTATAGTCTCTGCTAACAGCTTCCCAGTGGATCCTATTCCCAAACCTTCTCTGAGGTTTGGGAATAGGATCCACTCTGCACTTGAATCGGGTTGTTTTACCTCTGAGCGTCAGTTTACTGCAAAAACAGTGGGCTAAATGGCCAGGTTACAAGGACCCCGACGGCTCAGAAAATGTTGGGGGTGAGGAAACCACTGGATGGTTGTTAGGAGACAGATGATAGCCTCTCCGTCAAGGCCATCCAGTGTGTTCTTTAACGTGCACAGGGTATGACTCTCTCGCACACGTCGCCACAGTTTAACGTCCCATACAACAGATGACATCATTTCCAAGCCCATTAGTGCTCAATTGGTACTACTGACCGAGGATTAGGTGGGTAGTTTTGCGATGATAAATCTCAACTCTGGCCCAGGCAGGTTTGACCCTGAGAACTGCAGATTACTATCCTTGCGCTATCGACTGAGTCCTTTGGAATTCTTATAACCTGGACATTTAGCCCATTATGTACGAAAAAAATCGTCGCTTAGAGTCAAACAACCGTTGAGTCATAAAACCCTTTCTCTTATTGAGGTTATTTTTTGCTCTCACAGTTGGGGCTCGAACCTGACAACTGAAGATTACGAGCCTAGCGCGCTACCAACTCCCATCACTCACGGCTAAAGATAGTACGTCTTAATATTCGCCACGATAAACAGACAGGAATGTGAAACGATAAATTCGTATAATGGATAGTTCGTTCACACCCTCTCTCTTATGAATAAATTGCCAGTATAAAAAACAGCAAGCGATATGAAAATGGTATAGAATAATAATAAAAGGAGAAATAGAAGCCCACCTTGTAAAGAGTTCGACGCTGAAGAAGACGTATTCTCCGCTCTCAACCATTCCCAGCTCATCGGCGGTGAGGAGAATCTCTCTGATAGCTTCAGGCGATGCGCACATCACAATAACTGTGGAGAGAGAAAAAAAATGGAGTGTTACGATGTCTTCTCCTTCTGTAAAACCAACCTCAGGCAGTCAGCCATTTACCTGCTCGCTCTCTCTCTCTGAAGATCTCCCGTGTGCAAGCACGAGGTTGCTGATGGGCTCCCCTGATTGGATTGGAAGCAAAAGCATCCCAATTGCTCTTGCACTTCCAGCTGTACGTGTTCAGGGTTTTTCTAAAGCATCCCAAACTGAAGATATATCTATAGAGAGAGATTTTTATGAGATTTTTACTATTGGGACATATGACTTAGCTGTTTACGAGAGAAGGGTGTTCTCCTCTAAAGTAGAGTGCCTTGTAGAAGTAGGATACATATTTCACAATAAATTTTGATGTAATGCAGGTACTGCGGTGGTGCAAATGTTAAAATTTCTCGCCAAAGCATTTTTTTATTGGTACTCGCGAGTTCAACTATAATACTTGAAGGAGGATGTATTGTTTCCATGTTTCTATTGAAATGTAAAAACTAAATTATAAATCTTTTAAAAGATGGCAGAGTGTTTATATTTTCGTTATCTGGAATATTTGAAGAGAATTCTTTTTGGTATTATTTGCGCTTTTAAAATATACTCCCATACTCTATTATTAGAGGAATTCCTTGTTACCTAAATAAGAATCTAACTTCGAAGCTGTATAGTTTTTAAAACACACTGATGTTCTGGAAAATCAGAACACTCTCATATTTGGGGTTATCACTTTGCCCAAAAACTTGGACATGCCCGTGCCCAAAGTTCATGTACATTTGCCAGGATGTGTTGGATTGTCACAACCGCCGTTTGACCCTTACTTTTTCGATGGGTGACAAAATCAGGGGATCCAGCCGGCAACGGAAGGATATGCACATCGTTTTGCCTCAGGAAATCAGTAGCGGCAACTGCTGCATCAGAAAGTCTTGTACTGCTGAAATATGACGTATGGGACATTCGGTAAGTACGGAAGAACTATTTGTTGTGAAATATCCTGGATGTAACGAGCACTGGTAATAGAGGTGTGGATCCGTATTAAGGCGAATTTGCTTTCATAGCTGATTGCACCCCTCACCATAATCCAACGCTTTAGTGCTGTATGCCTCCTCCTTCTCCTCTCGAGGCGGGGGTGGCTCAGTCGGTAGCGCGCCAGGCTCGTAATCTGTAGTTCCCAGGTTCGAGTCCCAGCTGGGTCAGCGTTGAGATTTATCTCCGCAAAATTCCCCGCCCTGCCCACGGTCATTAGGGGACACCGATGGGCTTGGAAAGGCCGCCGTCCATCGGATGGGACGTTAAGCCGTGGGCCCGTGTGCGGGAGAGCCATACACTGTGCACGTTAAAGAACACGCTGGATGGCCTTGACGGGAGGCTACCATCTGTCTCTCAACAGCTGCTCCAGTGGGTCCCCTCCCCCAACCTTCTCAGAGCCTTCGGGGTCCATGTGACCTGGCCATTTAGCCCATGGTGTGCAAAAAAGTGCCGCTCAGAGGTAAAACAACCCAACCATCCTCCTCTCGGTGCCTTTCACAACACATCGGCCGTCCAGGATTCTGCCATCAGATTCGGACAACGAAATAAATCGTGACGATCCCGGTGCACCGCAATACTGTGACTGCATATCACCATAAGGGAGTTGTCACTGAAACCACTATCGACTAAAAAGGTTCCTGACCTTTAAGCTTGCCTTACACTGTACCTGCCTACAGCAGGAGAAGACCTTATGTGAAGAGAAAAGCACTGCTTGGGATTTTATGGCCTGCCTGAAGATATAATCATTGAGGTGCAGTGAGAGTGGGATCTTTTGAATTTTTGAGTGGTGCCTAGGAATATGCCCAACACTCACTGAATTTTGTCCAGATAATTGCCAACAATAAAATAAAAGATGGTACTTTTGAATTTTGAGCCAGAAAATAAAATGAAGTGCAATCTTTTTGAATCCTCTGCAGCAGAGGCTCTTAGGCACTTCCATCGATAGGCCACTAATAGGCTCTAATCGGGGCTCCAATCCTTTCGGCATGACCTTCAACTTTGTCCTCTCCATCGAGCCGGGCAACCACAGCCCGCTCGCCGTCTCGGCCTTAACCGTGCGAAGGCCGCTTCGTGGACACCTGGCCAGTAAACCAGAAAACCCAGCCGGCGGCCCTCCCACAACCCCGACAAAGCCGTTAGCCTACCGGGGCTTACGTGACCAGAGCACCCGGACCCCACTTCACAGAGGAACCCAAGTTCCTCCACTGCAAAAGCTATATATGGCCAAATCTAATTCCGTGGGACTCTTAGTTTGGCTCTTCCATCGATAAGTCCGCTGGCAGGGTAGTCATTCCCGGCCGCGAGCCTCCAACTTCTACCTCTCCATTGCGAACGGACCAAAGCCCCCCAGTGAACATCCGTCCATCTCGTATCACAGAGACCGCATCGAAGAGCCCATGGACGAATGTACGAAGAGGTGCACAGCTCAGTCCGCAGATCTCCCCGGTGAGACTGCAGAAGACAGGGTACCCCAAGTCCTGTCCGAGGCCCTTAGAACGGCCCCTCAACCAGGGCTGCAACCCCCAGCTTCTCTGGGGACAAGTCAATAAGCTGACTGGACCAACCCAGCCCAGGCAGTCCGCCAGCCCTCAACAGGCCACCTCCACCGGGGGCCACCAGACTTCAAGAACTCCAGAGTGCCAGCGATCCGAGCCCAACTTCTCCGAGGCACCGTAAGCCCCCTCCCCCCCTCATCAAGGAGGTCCCACTCCGGGGGGATCGGCTTCGGACAGACAGAAGAGGCAGTCATCGTTAAAGACAATTTGTACCATTCATTGCGTCATTGCCTTCGCTCAATGCACCACTGTATTCTGGCTGCTTTGTGTTGGGTGTGCAGCACGAATTTCAATAAACGGTGTCAAACTGTTGTTACTGTCGACATTGGAATATATGTTACTGACTTCCACTGTTGGGCCAAGACTGTAGATGAGGCAGAGAGATCTGTTATAGCCATCCTACGGAGTTGGCGATCATCTCGCAGGAACGTCTGTGGACAAGGCCCAGAACTTTCCCAACGTGTTAAATGTCCATCTTCAAACCATTCTCTGCATTCCTAATTGTCTAAATGCATATTACATGTACAACATATATACACTAATATCCCATCTAGCCGCAATTTTTCAATACAAAAAGATTGTCTTCTCTCATGCCAAAAACAGATTCCTCTGTGAAACTCGCTCACCTGGACATATGGAGCTCGCACCGGTCTTCGTGGCATAGCTTAACAACACCTGCACGAGAACTAATAAGGTGAACACAGCTACCACCCCTTTAAATAGCTGTGAGAAGGGTCCAGTGACACCCTTTCCAGAATGTTCTCATTGGCTTGCAGCCAACATGTCTGTACCGATGACCTTGAAACTCTAATCCCTTCTTCTTTATGTATCCCTTCTTCTTATCTAATCCCTTCACCATTCCAGTCTTCCTCATCACCTTCCGCCCAGAATTTTCAAGCATTTCCTATCTCTCCTACGCTCAGTTGGTGACAACGCAGTTAAGATTTAAAATTCATTTGTTATTTTTCCATTTTCGATATCTTTTTTTTTAATTTGCATAAACCCAAATAACTCAAAAAAAGTATATTGATCAGGGTTGGGTTGTTTTAACTCTGAGCGGCACTTTTTTGCACACCATGGGCTAAATGGCCAGGTCACATGGACCCCGAAGGTTCAGAGAAGGTTGGGGGAGGGGACCCACTGGAACAGCTGTTGGGAGACAGATGGTAGTCTCCCGTCAAGGCCATCCATCATGTTGTTTAACGTGCACAGGGTATGGTCTCCCGCACACGGGGCCACGGCTTAACGTCCCATCCGACGGACGGCGGCCTTTCCAAGCCCATTGGTGTCCCCTACTGACCGTGGGCAGGGCGGGGAATTTTGCGGAGATAAATCTCAACGCTGACCCAGCTGGGACTCGAACCTGGGAACTACAGATTACGAGCCTGGCGCGCTACCGACTGAGCCACCCCCGCCATATTGATCAGGAAACACATCTAGACAGCAATATTTTAAACGAAATCAGTCTTTTTTTTTTTATTTTCAGAACCGCTTTGAGACTTTTCTACTTTTCTAGACATATGTAAGTAAATTTGATACTCTAGCAGATAGTTAAAAAAGGCGCTTTTTAACTAATCATTCAGGTTTTCAGTTTTCGAGGGCGCGAAGTTTTTAAATCTTTCCAACAGTAGTTCTCCGATTTATATAACTAAACTTCTTCACTTTGGATTCTGCAGCGAGCCAGACTCGTAAGATGCAGTCTCCAGCTTCCAGTCCCATCAATGTCAGCGTCGAGATTTATCTCCGCTAAACCCACGCCCTGTCTTTGGTGATAAAAGGAGACAACTATCGTCTTTGGAAATGCCGACGTCCGTCGTAAATCGTGGCCCCGTGTGCAGGAGAGTCATACCCTGTGCCCTCTAAAGGAGCCGCTGGATGACACCATCTGTCTGCTAACAGATGTCCAGTGGATCCCCTTCTCCTTCTTAACTATGAGCCTTTGGGGACTTTGTGGCCGGGTCATTTTGCCCATTGTGAGAACAAAATTGCCGTTCACAGGTAAACCAATCCAATTCACAGGGGATGAATAAGAATGTCGTTCAGACAGAAACAGATATTTCGGTTACGACTACTTCAAATATCATAGGGGACGGTGGTGGTGGCTCAGTCGACAGTGCACCATCCTCATAATTCTGCCTCTCCCAGGTTCGATTCCCGGATGTTTCAGCGTTGAGATTTATTTCCTCAAATCTCCCCGCCCTGCCCGCGGTCAGTAGGGGACACCAATTGACTTGGAAAGACCGACGTCCGTCGGATGGGACGTTAAGCCGTGGCCCCGTGTGTGGAAGAGCCATACCCTGTGCATGTTAAAGAACATATTGGATGGCCCTGACGTGAGGTTACCGTCTGTCTCCCAACCTTCCCTGAACCTTTCTTGTGACTTGGCCGTTTAGTCCATTGTGTGCAAAAACGTGCCGTTCAGAGATGAAACAACCCAGCACAAAATCGAAGACAGGAAGTTGGATCATAACTTAAAATTGGTTGGAAGACACTGATTGAAAGAATTATAAAATTGCGGTAGAAAAATTTTCACTTTAAAGTTTTTATTATAAAAGAAACACAGAATGCATAGTTTTTCGCATTTCCGGTGCGTGCGTCTTCTTTTTATCCTTCTGTCTTTGTACCATAAAAATATTTCTCTCTGAAATGGGTATGCATTTCGTCGCAAATGCAATTATAAGAATTATGTTGCGAAACGTACGGGTTATTTTAATTTTTAGCAACTTTTTATCAGTTCAGGTTTTGCTTTCCTTATCTCATTCGAATATATGTTGTTTCTTTTTTTTCTGTTTTTTTTTTTAGGTGGGCTCGGACTTTTCCCCTCCCTCTCTGCAACTAGGCGCTCCTCTGTCCTCGTCAGTCGGATGGGACATTAAGCCGTGGCCCCGTGTGTGGGAGAGCCATACCCTGTGCACGTTAAAGAACACGCTGGATGGCCTTGAGGGGAGGCTACCATCTATCTCCCAACAGCTGTTCCAGTGGGTCCCCTCCCCCAACCTTCTCTGAGCCTTCGGGATCCATGTGATCTGGTCATTTAGTGCATGGTGTGCAAAAAACTGCCGCTCAGAGGTAAAACAACCCAACCCAACTCCTCTGTCCAGAAAAATATTATTTGATTCACCTAATCTTTCATAGATGGCAGCACTTAGGCATATTGCTCAGCACGCAAAAGACATCATGCACATGGGCAGAATTAAAAAATAAATATTTTAAAATATTCATTACAATGGATATTTTTACTCCATACATACTATTACTACAAAAGTGCATAAATTACGTGATCAACATTTTGGAAAATGCTTAACTTGAAAACTATGCATTTAGAACACAGATGATTTTTAAGTAAAGCTAATGAATCTGAAATCGTCATGCTATAATCTCTGTCCAATTCCTTTAATTACGATACCGTTTACAACTAAAACTAAACAAAATTGCTCCATTCCTTATTTCTTATAACGTTAAAGTGTGAAACACAGAATAACCTGCAAAGAAATTCTCAAGAACAAATGCCACATTAAAATCTCCAACTTAGTTTAAAGTCATGAGGCATTCCATCTATTCGCATCAAACAACTTTAATTATCGTGGCGGAAATCGTTGAGAAATTTATTAATTGTCGCTTAATCCAAAATGTCTGCGGAGAATTGATACATCGCAATTTGCATCTAGAATAATATTCCTTGTCAAACGATTCCAGCGTTTCACTTCCTCACTCAATTTCTCGTATCCATATCAAAGCAGCGAAATTTTTCATCTGCAAACCAATGCTTGACCAAAGTGCGCACTACACCAAACTGTTAAAATATGCAGAAGACACTCAAGCAAGCGGTTCAAAGAACATTTACGATTTCGTAAAATGCGCCCATTAAAAATGAATACTGTTTCCCAGCCGTCACTTCCATAGTGTGGCATTTCTATTTCTGGCTCAGTCCCTTTGATCATTCCATAGAAAGCAATTTAAAAGAGAAAAATGCTGTTTTCAAAATCACTGGGAATCGTCATTTTCTCTTTCATATTTCTTCACACAAATTTTCTTGTTTGAATATCCTTGAAACAAAGTTCCATCGAAATGGGAATGATCTTCAGTATATTGCAGAAGAATTTGTTGTCTAGTTTGTCAACTACCGACATTTTTCACTTTAGTATTTTTTTTTCAATTAACAAATGATTTCAAACTTGACGAGGCTTGCGCAAAATCAAGTATTGCCAGAAAAAAATAACATCTGAACGAAGATAGCCTTTCAATGTTGCATTGGATTGGTTGATGGGAAGTCAAATTAGTCTCTCTATCTCAGCATTAATAGCGTAGGGTAAATTCGGGGAAAATAAATAAGTAATATTCAAATAGCCATGGGCAAGATGGGGGCATTTAAGTTCCCCAGACACGTTTATCCAGAGCTATAAGGGGCGGGGGTGGCTCAGCGGTAGCGCGCCTTGCTCGTAATCTGTAGTTCCCAGGTTCGAGTCCCAGCTGGGTCAGAGTTGAGATTTATCTCCGCAAAATTTCCCCGCCTTGCCACGGTCAGTAGGGGACACCGATGGGCTTGGAAAGGACGCCGTCCGTCGGATGGGACGTTAAGCCGTGCCCCGTGTGCGGGAGAGTCATACCCTGTGCACGTTAAAGAACACACTGGATGGCCTTGACGGGAGGCTACCATCTGTCTCCCAACAGCTGTTCCAGTGGGTCCCCTTCCCCAACCTTCTCTGAGCCTTCGGGGTTCTTGTGACCTGGCCATTTAGCCCATGGTGTGCAAAAAAGTGCAGCTCAGAGGTAAAACAACCCAACCCAGAGCTATAATAGTGGCATTTATCCACTTCAAGCCAATTCCGAGGCTCGTAGTATCCCGTTATCACACTGTTGGCCTATAAAGCTAAGTTGTTTTTATCTCTGAACGGCACCTTTTTTTTTTGCATGCATGGACTAAATGACCACGTTAAAAAGGTTCCGACACAGTTGGGGTAGGTGACCCACTGGACTGCAGTTGGGACTCGAACCTGAGAATTGCAGATAACGACCCTGGGTCAGCAGATAACTTTGCAGATAACGACCCAACTCCCCATCCTAATTATCTCAGGTATTTTATTTATTACTTAAGAATATGAAAAAACAATGTGGTTCACATTATTTTGAGTCGTCATTTCCAGGTATATATTTCCGACACAAACTGCAACATTGGCCTAAATTAAATACATTTTTACCTAGAGCCTTTTAAGTTCCGATACTAACAACAACAACAACAACTTCTATTAACGAATAGGAAGGATTGGACTGTAAGGTAATTGAACTAAGAAAAAAAAATTCTTTGTTTGAAATCTGCGATCCGTATTTATGCGAAGTTAACCTCCAGTTTTTCATTCCTCAGAAAAATGTAAAACACAAGAAGAATTCCCTTCGTATTCACGAGAAAATAAATAAAACTTTGGGGAGGGAAAAAAAATACTTCGGCAACTTTGATGGAAAAGCTTAAGTAATGGATTTGATATTCTCAGCTGGGGAATGATCTCGCTGCCTAGTACATACCGATAAACTTCAAAATTCCGATTGTACAAAGTGCGGAATGCAGCTCTCTTGTAGAAACACACCCCAAACACTAGGCGAAATCCTTCCTTATTGCTGAAGCTCAGTCGCTGACTTCGGTTTGCCCTGCGTCGTGTCTGCGAAAAGGATTCGAGACCGGAGTCGTTGGCGCGGAAGGCCTCTCTTAGGAATTTCGGTTTCCTTCGGATTTTAATCGGAAATCGATCGGCAGCAACCTGGGAACTTGCAGACGCTCAGAAAAGAGGATTCGAAGACGATAAAATGCCAACTTGACTCCGGATGCTTTTAGTGTAATGGGTCGACAACAAGAAATGTTTCAGTTACTTTGGAGACTAAATAACAGATAGAAACTGCTATCGCTAGGGTCGTTGTTTTAATCGAAGAAAACTGAAAACCTTTTTCGGTCTAAAATTTCTCTGAAATATTCATTAACAGCACGCAAACACCCCACCCCCAACATATTATTAACAGATTTTCGGAATTGGATGTCTGGAGTGGGGTTGTTATCTGATATTCTTTCTACAGGTTAGATTAGGTGGCGGAGTCCAAAGACCCCAAAATTGTGAACAGAGGGACCCAATCTTTAGTTTTCACTGGCTGATAGGTTCCATGCTCGCAATCTGCAGTTCCCAGGTTCGATTCCCAGCTGGACCAGCATTGAAATTTATCTCCGCATAACTTCCACCATGCCCTCAGTCAGTAGAAAACACCAATGGACTTGGAAAGGCAGCCGTCTGTCGGATGGGACGCTAAACCATGGTTCCTTATACAGAAGCGCCATACCCATGCACATTAATATTGACAGATAGCCTCCCGTTAAGGCCATTAACCCTGGATGGCCTTGACGAGAGGCTATCATCTGTATCGTAACAGCTGCCAAATGGGTTCCCTTCCTCCAACCTATGTAGTTCCCAGGTTCGTGTCCCAGCTGGGTAAGTGTTAAGATTTGTCTCCGCAAAATTCCCCGCCCTGCCCACGGTCAGTAGGAGACACCGATGGGCTTGGAAAGGCCGCCGTCCGTTGGATGGGACGTTAAGCCGTATCCCCGTGTGCGGGAGAGAGATACCCTGTTCAGTTAAAAAACACGGCGGATGTCCTTGACAGGAGGCTACCATCTGTCTCCCAACAGCTGTTCTAGTGGGTCCCCTCCCCCAACCTTCTCTGAGTCTTCGGGGGTCCATGTGACTGGCCGTTTTGCCCGTGGTGTGAAAAAAAAGTGCCACTCAGAGGTAAAACAACCCCCAACCTGTGACCTGGCCATTTAGCCCTTGTGTACAAAAAAAAAAGTCCGCTCAGGAGGAATATAATCCAATCGTTAATAAAAGGAAATTTGTTGAAATTAGATGCCAATTTCAACAGATCTGGTAACAATGCTCATTGCAATTCTTTTTTAAAACGATAGTTGTCCCACTGAAAGCAGCTCTTGAAAGAATAAAGAGATGCAGATGAGAGAGATTTCACTTAATGAAACGACTTGCTGTGTGTATTTGTGGGGGGGGGGGGTATTTAATCGTTCAGAAAACTCCTTGTGGCGAAGCTTTTGCTCTTGATGATTATTCTCTAAGCCTCGATTTCGCATCGAGATCGTTGAATTGTCGAACTAAATGGAGAAACCTTCCCTCATTTGAATGACAAATCCTGCTCATTTCCCTAAGAGAACGATTTTCAATGTTGTCTCCAGTGCCCATTTAGAACCATCAGCGCTCTTGCATCACAAAGGCAAGTTCGTTTTACTTTCAAATCAGTTAAGTTGTACTTACACAACGATAGTATTTATTGTTCAAAGAACACCAGAAAACGAATAAACACTCTCCTCTTGCGACATCGTTGTTGATGGAAATAATCTTTAATGGAAAACAAAAACACTCAACTTTTAATGGAGCAATCGAGTTTTTAAAGTGCAATCACAGTGGGTTAATAATTATTTCCGTGGAAGTGGGAACTTCATGGGTTATTCTTATTTCTGTCTCGTTCATAATTTCTAATTGGGACGGGGGGAGCGTCAACCGCTAGCCCGTCATGTCCACCATCTGGTGTTCCGGGTTCGAGTCTTCACTGGGTTTCGATTGCAATTTGCTTCGCTAACTCTTCACTCTGTCGTCGATGAGAAAAGGAACAGTCTAGATAAAAATAAAGAAGGCGGGAGGGATTAATCAAGATTTATCCCCATTAAATCACTACCCTCGGTCAGAAAGGGGAACACCGATGGGCTTGGAAAGGCCGCCGTCCGTCGGATGGGAGGTAATGTCATGGCTCTGTGTGCAGGAGATCCACACCCTGTGCACATTAAAGAACACGCTGGATGGCCTTGACGAGAAGCTTCCATGTGTCTGCTAACAGTGTCCAGTGGGTTTATTATCCCGTTCCCCAATCTTCTCTGAATCCTTAGGGTCCTTGTGACCTAGCCACAAGGACCCATTTTGTGCATAAAATGCCTCTCAGAGGTAAACGATCCAATCCAATTGTATTGACATTAAGTCAGAATATCCGAAACATCAGAACTGAATTGAGTTGTTTTACCTCTGATCAGCACTTTTTTGCACACAATGAGCTAAATGACCAGGTCACAAGAACCCCGAAAGTTCAGAGAAGGTTGGAGGAGGGGACTCAATGGAACAGCTGTTGGGAGGCAGATGGTAGCCTCTCGTCAAGGCCATCCAGCGTGTTCTTTAACGTGGATGTGGCTCCCCCCATACGGGGACAAGGCTTAACTTCCCCCGAAACATCATAAGGAACACAACTTGTTTTCGGTGGATAACATCTTACATCTTTTCATATCTTAATCAAAAAAAAAAAAGCATCAGACAAATAGCCCCAAAACTTCCAGAAAGTTTGGTCGTTTTAATATTGCCGACATTCTGGCCAATGGGGCAAATATAAACGCGTTGAAACGTAACAATGAGCTGTAATGGTGGAAAGAGAATAATTTTTCATGCTCCATAAGACAATGATGAGTCTCTAGCGTGCAATAAATAACAGGCAAAGAGACATAAAAGGCCTCTTTTTTTAAGTTGACAGTTATGACGCAGTGGATACGTTCACACAGAAACAATTTATCACTGTGCTAGAGAGCCATCGTTTTAATTTCATTTTCATTAGGAAAAGTTTTGTTCCGTGAAGCTTTAAGTGTTTGAAGACATTTAAATGTGTTTCAAAGACTTTTCACAAATCGATTTCTAGTAAGATGGTGGGGCGGGGGGTGACTCAGTCGGTAGCGCGCCAGGCTCGTAATCTGTAGTTCCCAGGTTCGAGTCCCAGCTGGGTCAGCGTTGAGATTTATCTCCGCAAAATTTCCCCGCCCTGCCCACGGTCAATAGGGGACACCGATGGACTTGGAAAGACCGCCGTCCGTCGGATGGGACGTTAAGCCGTGGCCCCGTATGCGGGAGAGCCATACCCTGTGCACGTTAAAGAACACGCTGGATGGCCTTGACGGAAGGCTACCATCTGTCTCTCAACAGCTGTTCCAGTGGGTCCCCCTCCCCAAACCTTCTCTGATCCTTCGCGGTCCATGTGACCTGGCCATTTAGCACATGGTATGCAAAAAAGTGCCGCTCAGAGGTAAAACAACCCAACCCTAGCAAGATCGAATTACTTACGTTTTGTTATGAAAAATGCACTTCTACAAAAATCACTGCTAAATGTTTAATGCATAGAAGTGCGTGCGACTAAACCAATTTTCCAATTTTTTTTAAGAATATAATTTTTATTCATAAGAGTAAAGAATACAAATACATTTACAATTTGACAATCATCAATTTTGTTTTTTTTTCTCATTTAAATAGATTTTATTATGATTTAACCATTTAATAATATTATTGTAATCTGTTTGAACCTCTGAAATGCTATCATTTAAATATTTCTGACTGTTTATTAAAACAATGTCGTCAGCATATAGATAAATAGCACTATTTAATTTTGTATTGAACAAATCATTTATGTATACTAAGAACAATAAAGGACCTAAAATTGAGCCTTGGGGAATTCCACATCGTGTAATTACTTTTCTGCTGTAGCAGATTTTTATTTTAGTAATTGTGTATCTGTCTGATAAAAAATTTCTAAACCAATCTAACAATATACCGCGAATACCGTAATTTTCCAATTTATTTAGTAAAATGCTGTGATCTATTGTATCGAAGGCTTTCTTTAAATCTAAGAACATAGTTACAATTTTTTCCCTATTATTCAATGATTTATTAATATTATTTGCAATTTTAGAAATTAGTTGAATGTGATTTTTTCCTTTTCGAAAGCCATATTAATTTCCATTTATTATGTTGTGTTTAAGTAAAAAGTTAAAAACAGTATTATAAATATATTTTTCCATTATTTTCGAAAAAATAGGCAGAATTGTTATTGGTCGATAGTTAGAAATATCCTCCTTAATACCACCTTTAAAAATAGGTCTTAAAATACCTGTTTTGAGTTCAGTAGGTTTGTACCCAGTAAATATAATCTGATTTATAATTTTTTATGTAATATTAAGTGGTGTTTCTTTATTAAATTTTATATGTTTAATGCAAACATTATCGTAACCATGTGATTTATTGGTGTCTAATGAAGTAATTATTTCATCAGTTTGTTTTTCAGTGATTTCATGTATATAGATAGATTTCAAAACTCTTTGTATCATGGTTGGAACATAATTTATATCGTCTTGGTGATTTGTATTTCTTATCTGTAAAATTAGTGTATTATAAATGTCATTGTAATTATTTGCTATTTCTTCCACAGATAATTTCTTTTTAGACAATATTGTCAATTATTACATCGTCCGATGATTTTTTTCTGTTTTAATTCTAATATTTCATATATTAATTGCCAGGTAGCCTTCATATCATTTTTTTTTCATTATAAGTTTTTTTCTATAAGAAAGTTGTTTCTGATTTCTAATCTGAATATTAACCATATTCCTTAATTTTTTATAGTTATTTTTATAAGCATCACTTTTATCATTGTTTTTAAATTTAATCCAAGCTTTATCTCTTTCTTCAATTAATTCTATCAAGTTCGGTGTTATCCATTTTTTGCTATGATTTCTTTTTACCTTTCCAACACTCCTCATACATACTCTATTTTTTCCTAAAATTCCATCATAGATGTCTTTCAATACTTTATATTGGTTTAATTTATTCATTGAGTTGTCTCCATAATTTTCTAAATTCCAATTCGTTTCAGAAATAGCTTTGTTTATATTGTTATGGTCAAATGACCAATTCTTATTTTCCTGGTCTGTTTCACTATAATTAGTATTATTAAAATTGTTATTGGTGTTGCTAATCAGTGTTAAAATCATATAGTGATCTGCTATTTTGCTTGTTTGAATTATTGAATTTGCTGACATATTTTTAATCAGTTTAGTATTAATATGGTCTATACAGGTTTTGACAATTTTATTTTTTACTATTTCTTCTCTTGTAGCTTCCCTTATTAATCTTTCAAAATTCATTTCAGCCAATAGTGTGACATATTTTTCTGTGCCATGTTTTTTAGCATTCATTGTATCGATATTAAAATCACCTATTAAAATCTGATTTTGATCTTTTTTCCGTATTTTCCATCCAGTTTCGGAAATTCAACAGAAAAGAGTTCATATCTGTACTAGGTGATCTGTATAGTGCAAAAACATGATATATTATATTATTTTTTTTTAACTTTTATTTATATATAGTTTCCGCTGGAAGTATTTGTTGTGTTATAGTTTCAATATTTAGATTTTCTTTATAGTATACCGAAATCCCCCTAATATTTTTATTTAAATTATCATTTGTAATTTTATTAAATTTGTCAATATTATATAAATAATTTTCATATTTATTTACATTTGTTTCAGTTAAAACAAGCAAATCAATGTGTTTTATGTAATTGTTAATACTTAATTTTAATGAATCCCAATGTTTTCTTTGACTTCTTATATTAACATGAGCAATTCCTAATTTATTTTTGTGAATAAATTTACCAAAATTATTTACGAACCAAGCCTCCATTTATAAACCTGTAGTTACATAAGCAACATCATAGTTGCTATTAAAACCTTCAAAATTCATATCAGACATAGCTAAGAAAAAAATTCATCAAATAATCAAGTAGCAAAAGTAAAGAACGAAAAAATAATATAAAAGAAACAAGGTTTATCGGATATATCTAAAAGTTTAAAAATCATCAAAGTTGGTGAACATATCAACATTGATAATTCTTTCACCATTTGATTTCCTCATTAGAACTTTTCCATTTTTGAACCAAACATACTTATAATTTTTTTCTTTTGCACACATCCTAGCTCTCCAGAAAATTTCTCTGTTAATCATAGTCATGTTTTCATTAATATATTTTGGTGGTCCTTTATCATTAAGGTCTGCAATAGTGGTTGTAATTTTTTTTTCCTGTTTTGTATCCAAATGTTTCTATCTTTCCATGTAACGAATTGGACAATTATCTTTGGGGTTTTGCTTTCATATATTTCTGGAAGTCTGTGAATTTTTTCAACCATATTGTCTGTGTAGTTGACTATGTTTAATGACTGGGAAATTTTATTCTTCCCAATACGAGTTAATATCCCAACAAAATTACTCAATATGAAAGCGAAATAAAAATTAAAAAGTTTGTGACATTAGTATAAAACGAAAATTATTATTTTTTCTTCTTTTTGGCATTTAAACAGATTTTTGGAATACTTTCCGTCATTCTGAGTTCATATCCGAATGCGTAACCATGGTGATTGCATCCTGTAGCGTCTCAGCCTCCCTATAGGAATCGTTCTAATTACAAAATTCCTTTGGGATCACCTGTTGTTTTTAGTTTTATTTGAAACACTAAATACTCCCACCGAGAAAAAAAAAACACCTTTCGCCCTGAAAACTCGTTCCAAAATGCAGGCCGTGTCGCTATGGTTACCTGTGTGTTTCGATATGATCTCCATCAATGAAAGATCCTCCTTGGAAGTTAAATAGAGAAATTGTGAACTTGGGACAAACTATACCAGAACTTTATGTTTCTCATATTATTAGTTTTCGTCTTGCAATAACTATCACATTCTATTAAGATTTTATTTCCCTTTAGGATCAGTTAAGTGTTTTTGGGCCCACCCTGAGTAATATTAAAGTAGAAATGGAATGTTCGTTCTAAAAGTAAATAATATTTGCTCTTTTCAGATTTTAACGCCCTCCATTTTATAAATTTTTTTCAAATAATCTTTTTCAAAAGAAGAAGTTACTCACCTACTTAAAGGAAGAAGAAAAGCTAGAAGCTCTGTTAGGTTTTTCATAGACTAGGGGTGGGGGGGGGGTGGCTCAGTTTCGTAGTGAATCAGCTCGCAATCTGCAGTTCCCAGGTTCGAGTTCCACCTGGGCCATCGTTGTGATTTATCTCCACGAAACTCCCCACTTACTCTCGGCAGTAGGGGACAACAATGGGCTTGAAAATGCTGCCGTCCGTCGAATGGAACGTAAAGCCGTATGACCGTGTGTGAGAGAGCCATATCCTGTATACGTTAAAGAACACCTGGATGGCCGTGACGACAGGCTATGATCTGTCTCCCAACAGCTGTCCCATTGGGTCCTCTCCCCCCGACAACCTTCTCTGAGCCTTCGGCGTCCTTGTGAGCTTGTCATTTCTCCCATTGAGTGCAAAAAAGCGTCGCTCAGAGGTAAAACAACATAGTAACACATTGCCTATTTTACCGCCTGGAGCCAACTGAACATCTGCCGCATCTTTCTACATGTCTGCTTTTATCAGCTAATGATTACTTTATCTGAAGTTGAAGTCATTTTAAAAACACTGAAGATCATTTTGTTAAAAAAAAACTGGTCGTAGTACTTACTCGGTCAACCTTACTGCAGCTATGGTCTTTTTATCATATTGCCACTCCTAAAAAATGCCGCCCGGTCGCATGACCCCTGCATGAGCAACCACCCCATTCTCCAACCAAATAGCCTTGATCCCGGTAGTTTCTGTGTCACCGTGATCCAACGCGATACCACTGACCAACGAGGATGCATCTAAAATTGAAAATTCAAATTAACTGAAGATTCAGAAGGGTTGGGTTGTTTTACCTCTGAGCGGCACTTTTTTGCACACCATGGGCTAAATAGCCAGGTCACATGGACCCCGAAGGCTCAGAGAAGGTTGGGGAAGGGGACCCATTGGAACAGCTGTTAGGAGACAGATGGTAGCTTCCCGTCAAAGCCATCCAGCGTGTTCTTTAACGTGCACAGGGTATGGCTCTTCCTCACACGGGGCCACGGCTTAACGTCCCATCCGACGGACGGCGGCCTTTCCAAGCCCATCGGTGTCCCCTACTGACCGTGGGCAGGGCGGGGAATTTTGCGGAGATAAATCTCAACGCTGACCCAGCTGGGACTCGAACCTGGGAACTACAGATTACGAGCCTAGCGCGCTACCGACTGAGCCACCCCCGCTCAAAAAGATTCAGAAGATCAAAAGGGTGAAGTTTCATTAAGTACTTATTACAGTTGAGTTCGAGAGCAAATTTTAGATCCCGTTACCGATTAGAGAAAAAAAAAACCTGAAACATCGCAAAATATATAAAAGTGCACACGACTAAACGAATTTTTTAATTCTTCTTGATATAGACAATTACAAACTTTAAATAACTTGACCAAGTCAAGCTTGTACCTTGCGTTTGTTTATATTGTTGTAACCACCTCTGAGTGGTTTAGAGGTAGCAGAGCTTTAGGAGCAAACTGGACACAGCATGAGGATATTGTATCCCAAAAATTAATACACATAAATGCACTCTAGACTAGAACAATTCACATTAAATACATTTATTTTACCCACTTCCATCATAAACTCAGAATACCAGCGCTCACCTTGCAGTCCCTTCTGCTCGAGGGAAAAAGTTCAATATCGGGCTACAGCGCCCAGTTTTAGCTCGTAATTACGAGAAAGAGAAAATGTCTCTCACAGACACACTAAATCAGTCTGTGGCATCTACGGCGGGCAGCGTGACGGTTACAAATTGCACTACACGTCCCTATGGAATGCCAGATCAGAGTAATTGACCCCTTACCTCGTCTTTCCTATGTGGGCTGGATAACGCTGGTCCCTTCTCCCAAGGGGTGAGCTGACGCTTATGCGTCTCTCTTCATATGCCATGGCGTTAGTCAAGATAGCAAGCAGCTAAGCTCCTAGTTGAGTGTTCGGCAATCACTCTCCAGGGGCGGGGGTGGCTCAGTCGGTAGCGCGCCAGGCTCGTAATCTGTAGTTCCCAGGTTCGAGTCCCGGCTGGGTCAGCGTTGAGATTTATCTCCGCAAAATTCCCCGCCCTGCCCACGGTCAGTAGGGGACACCGATGGACTTGGAAAGACCGTCGTCTGTCGGATGGGACGTTAAGCCGTGGCCCCGTGTGCGGGAGAGCCATACCCTGTGCACGTTAAAGAACACGCTGGATGGCCTTGACGGGAGGCTACCATCTGTCTCCCAACAGCTGTTTCAGTGGGTGTGACCTCCATGTGACCTGGCCATTTAGCCCATGGTGTGCAAAAAAAGTGCCGCTCAGAGGTCAAACAACACTCTCCATCAATAGACAGTTTTTCGACAAAACTCTGTAACTCGCAGGAAGAATTCAAAGACACCTCCTCCTAAGTTGTTGTCCTCGACTCAAGGTCAAGTTTTTGCGCGCTCCTTTGCTCCCCTCTGGATGACCTCCACGGAATTGTTGCCACCTGGGTGCGCATGTGCCCTTCTCATTGGCTCACACGGGTCGAGGTGCGATTCCCCGGCCCATGTGGCTGTTGTTGTTGACGCTCGCCGGTCACATAGGCCCGGACCATCTGGGCCTACCGCACCCGGTTGCCGAAATTCAGAGCCAGCGGGGTACGTTGTCCTTGTCGCTGGATGAGCGTTCCAAGATGGATGAAAATAAAAACACACAGTAGCACCTCGCGTGAACCCGTCGTGTCCACATTTTGGAATAAATGTGAGCACGACAATATGTTGATTAAATGTCATGTAAAACTTCTAACGATAAATAAACTTAATCTTGAGCAAAGACCCCCCGAGTGCTCGGAGAAATTTAGAAGCAAGGGGACCCATTGGATAACTGTTAGAAGACGGAAGGCTCCCAGTAACGCCATCCAATGTGTTGTTTAACATTCATAGCGTATGACTATCTTTCCCACGGCTTTAGTTGCGGGGGTGGCTCAGTCGGTAGCGCGTCAGGCTCGTAATATGTAGTTCCCAGGTTCGAGTCCCAGCTGGGTCAGCGTTGAGATTTATCTCCGCAAAATCCCCCTCTGCCCACAGACAGTAGGGGACACCGATTGGAAAGGCCGCCGTCCGCCGGATGGGACGTTAAGCCGCGGCCCCGTGTGCAGGAGAGCTATACCTTGTACACGTTAAAGAACACGCTGGATGGCCTTGACGGGAGGCTACCATCTGTCTCCCAACAGCTGTTCCAGTGGGTCTCCTCCCCCAACCTTCTCTGAGCCTTCGGGGTCCTTGTGACCTGGCCATTTAGCCCATGGTGTGCAAAAAAGTGCCGCTCAGAAATAAAACAATCCAAACCGACACACGGCTTTACGTCCCATCCGACGGACGGTTGCCTTATCCAAACCCATCGTTGTCCCATTTCTCACTGAGGGCAAGGTACGGGTTTAACTGAGATCTAAGAACTGCAGATTCCGAGCCGGGCGGGATAGCGACTGGGGACAACCCCCGCCCATCGCAAAAAAATAATGGAAGACTGAATGGTGTTGGTTTTTAATTACTAAAGATTAATTAAAATGTTGAAATTATAGTGAAAAGAAATTATTTTACGTCTCTTACTGATTATTTTCACAATTACGAGAAGAATTTAAAAAAATTCAATTGTGACCGAGTTCGATCTTCATTACTTATCCAAAAGAATTTTTCCCTTTTTTTTCCCAAAAGCAAAATAGTTTAATTTTCGCAACAAGCCTCGGGAGGAAAAGGTGGATCGCAGCTGTTAATGCCAACCTCTTATGTTCTCCTCCCAACCCCGCCCTGCCCACGGTCAGTAGGGGACACCTTTGGGCTTGGAAAGGCCGCCGTCCGTCGAATGGGATGTTAAGCCGTGGCTCCGTGTGCGGGAGAGCCAAACGCTGTGCACGTTAAAGAACACGTTGGATGGCCTTGACGGGAGGCTACCATTTGTCTCCCAACAGCTGTTCCAGTGGGTCTCCTCCCCCAACCTTCTCTGAGCGTTTGGGGTCCTTGTGACTTGGCCATTTAGCCATTAGGTGTCCAAAAAAGTGTCACTCAGAGGTATTTGTACCTATAACTGATATTCCCATTCGTTTGCATTAATAAGCATTACTCCTGTAATACTTGTAATCTGTAAACAATATTCAAGTGCTATTGGTATTTTTTTAACAATACTTCGAAATTTTGCATTTGTAAACTACAGTCCAGTGTTCTTTAACGAATTCAATTACAGAGAAATGATTTTTTTTCCTAAATATTCATTTTTACTTCCTTATAAACACCAAAAAAAATCAAACCTTTATTTTCTTTCATTCTGTGTTCCTCCTTTGTTTTCGGGTTGATTCTGTGAGCTTGGTTTGCGTCGTTTTCCCACAGTTACGATATACGCATAAATAAGGCAAGACTGATTTATATGATAATTGAGCGCTGACGTCATTCGTACCGCGCGCTTTGAGGAGGGAAACCGTAGCAGAGGAAATGGAATCGTGGGATCCTGGAGTGAAAGTAGGAAAGGAGAGAGTGGTATTTCCTTCACTAACATCATACGTACTGTTAATCAAGTTCTTTTTTCTATTGCAAAGCTGTCGGAAACAGATTGCATTTATTAGAGGAATGCGCGTGAAACTAACAGCAAATGAGTTTATTTTGCTTTTCGATAAATGTAGTAATTATACTCAGAAGCTATTATTAGATTACTGTGAAGAATGTGAATTAAGTATAGTGATTGGTTCCCTCATCAAAGGGAGAAATATGAACTATCCCATTTTGTGGTTTGCTTCTGCGATTCGAAGAGATGTCATTTCCACCACTTGTATGGATATTACTACCAACAGACTCGTGTTATTCGGTCAGAAATTCGATTGATAATACACCCAGTCCCCGACTAACACGAGAGATGCTCTTTCAAAGCAAAAAATGTGTCAAAGTGTATGCGTGTTCTCTGACGAGTACAGGACAGAGATCTTCGGATGCACGCTACCCCAACTTAATAATAATGTCCTACCCATTGGACGGCTGCTTTTCCAAGACTATTAATGCGCTTTTCTCATCCGGTTGGGTTGTTTCACCTCTGAGCGGCACTTTTTTGCACACCATGGGCTAAATGGCCAGGTCACATGGACCCCGAAGGCTCAGAGAAGGTTGGGGGAGGAGACCCACTGGAACAGCTGTTGGGAGGCAGATGGTAGCCTCCTGTCAAGGCCATCCAGCGTGTTCTTTAACATGCACAGGGTATGGCTCTCCCGCACACGGGGCCATGGCTTAACGTCCGATCCGACGGACGGCGGCCTTTCCAAGCCCATCAGTATCCCCTGCTGACAGTGGGCAAAGCGGGGAGTTTTGGGGAAATAAATCTCAACTCTGACCCAGCTGGGACTCGAACCTGGGAACTACAGATTACGAGCCTGGCGCGCTACCGACTGAGCCACCCCCGCCCCTCTCATCCGGTGGAAGAGGTTTAGTAGGCATAATAGGAAACGTCAGATCAGGAATCTGGTGCGCTACCGACTGAGTCAAATTATGCTCCATGAGGTAGGCATGTAAACAGTATTTAGCTTCTTGGGGGGAGACAGGAATTTAGTCTCGAAGAAGATTCGAGAATTTAGTGTTTCGGAGTGGGGTTGGGTTGTTTTACCTCTGAGCTGCACTTTTTTGCACACCATGGGCTAAATGACCAGATCACATGGACCCCGATGGCTCAGAGTAAGTTGGGTGAGGAGACCCACTGGAACAGCTGTTGGGAGACAGATGGTAGCCTCCCGTCAAGGCCATCCAGCGTCTTCTTTAGCGTGCACAGGGTAGGCTCTTCCGCATACGGAACCACGGCTTAACGTCCCACCCGACGGACGGCGGCCTTTTCAAGCCCATCGGTGTCCCCTACTGATCATGGGCAGGGCGGGGAGTTTTGCGGAGATAAATCTCAACGCTGACCCAGCTGGGACTTGAACCTGGGAACTACAGATTACGAGCCTGCCGCGCTACCGACTGAGCCACTCCCGCCCCTTCGGGGTGGGGTGTGGTGTCTAAGAATAAGACTTAAGTACTGTTCCCCAATTACTAATATATTCCACCGGATATGAAAGGTTAAAATAATATTCTATATGGAATAAAATTTTATATTTATTATTTTTTTACATGGGACTCGAACCTGGGAACTACAGATTACGAGCCTGGCGCGCTACCGATTGAGCCACCCCCGCCCTCTCATCAATTGCGCTCTCGACTGAAGCCACCCCCGCCCAGTAGTCGTATTGACTGTAGTCGTTGACAGTAGTCGTATATTGACAGTAGTCGTATATTGAACGTGTGCAGTTACTGCACACGCTCCAGTTTGCTGTGAACGGTAACTGCACACGCTCAATATTTCCGTGAGTGAGCCCACACGATCTAGGTCTTTGTGAGCTCACACGATCCAATGTGCTGTGAACATTAACCGCAACCGCTCCAGTTTGCTGTGAACGGTAACTGCACACCCTCAATATTTCCGTGAGTGAGCCCACACGATCTAGGTCTTTGTGAGCTCACACGATCCAATGTGCTGTGAACATTAACCGCAACCGCTCCAGTTTGCTGTGAACGGTAACTGCACACCCTCAATATTTCCGTGAGTGAGCCCACACGATCTAGGTCTTTGTGAGCTCACACGATCCAATGTGCTGTGAACATTAACCGCAACCGCTCCAGTTTGCTGTGAATGGTAACTGCACACGCTCAATATTTCCGTGAGTGAGCCCACACGATCTAGGTCTTTGTGAGCTCACACGATCCAATGTGCTGTGAACATTAACCGCAACCGCTCCAGTTTGCTGTGAAGGGTAACTGCACACGCTCAATATTTCCGTGAGTGAGCCCACACGATCTAGTATCAAAATAATATGACCACCTACAGTCGCTCAAAAAAGTATCCGAACACTATGGTTGATTACAGAATTCAGAAAAAATATCTGGCAACGATTTTTTTAGAAATTAGTGATCTGGCAACCTTCGTGTCACGAAGCAAACCAATTTTTTCAGCTTATTATTTCAAGAGTTCCATGTCTACAGGACACATCCTGTGATTCTTTACTACTGAATTATTGATTTAACGCCATGGGCGTGAGTGACAAATATTAAATTCCATCTCTACGAGGCAACACTCTTGTCCACTTCCCGAATAGATGGCGCCACTCTGCGAATCAAATAAAAATTCCGGAAAGTTTGTAAGTCACACCAGCTGAAGTAAAAACGTTAGCCGGCGATGTGTAGTGGTTAACATAACTGGCATGTTTCTAAGTGAGACGAGGATTCGAATCCCACTCATGGCAAAACCAATTTTTTCCACTTATTATTTCCATGAGTTCCATGTCTACAGGACACGCCCTGTGATACTTTACTACTGAATTATTATTTTCTTTTATACCCCGCGCATGCTGTTTAAATTTTTCAGTGGGAGGTCATTGCTCGTTTTACCACCTTTAAGAACTGGCACCTCTCTGGTACAATGATTTTGCAAAGAATATTAATCTAAAATCTCCCAAAAAGAAATTCCGACAACATTTTTTTAATTGTATTCCAGGGTTAAAAGTAAAAAACACAAAAAATTCCTTGCGTTTCTACGAGTACAAACACCTTTGGTCGAGTCAAATGCTTGAGAGAATTTTTTCCACTTATTATTTCCATGAGTTCCATGTCTACAGGACACGCCCTGTGATACTTTACTTCTGAATTATTATTTTCTTTTATACCCCGCGCATGCTGTTTAAATTTTTCAGTGGGAGGTCATTGCTCGTTTTACCACCTTTAAGAACTGGCACCTCTCTGGTACAATGATTTTGCAAAGAATATTAATCTAAAATCTCCCAAAAAGAAATTCCGACAACATTTTTTTAATTGTATTCCAGGGTTAAAAGTAAAAAACACAAAAAATTCCTTGCGTTTCTACGAGTACAAACACCTTTGGTCGAGTCAAATGCTTGAGTTTAATTAAGTCTGTGCCTGGAGAAAGTTCACAAATTGTTCGGTGAAAGATCTCTAGAAAAGCTCCAATTCACTCCACCAACTCCTTAAATTACGACTCCTGTCAACGACGGTTATAGGGCGTAATTTTATTATTACGAATTGGACTTTCTCGCTCGGAAAAAAAAGTTCTTCTCTCTCTCTCTTTCTCTCCCCTCCTCACTTCCCGAATGTAAAGTCAGATTTTTTTTCCTCTTATTTCTCTCAGTGGTCGAAATCAATTTCCTTCCTAACATGTCGCATTGGTTCTAAGAAGGAAGTTCTCTTCTGATGAGCGTTTCGGTTTCTCTTTAGGGAAATAATTTTAAAAGTAACTGACGCAAGCGAGAACGAACGGGCGAGAATTGGACCCAAAGCTAAATGGGAATTTATTGCCTCTTTACCTTTTACGTTCATCTGGCTTTGGTAAAAATTTAAACAAAGTTAGTTGGAAGAAGAAAATAAAAAAAAGTCCAACAGGAATGACAGAGGTGGAAATGGGACTTTGAATAAATACATTTCTTTTGATGACGATAGAAAAGTTTGTGATTGCATTGAAATGATCGCGGTCTTTTTTAGTGTTTTGTCACTGAAATTTAACTTTTTTCTTGCATTTTATTATTAGAGCTATTTCTTAATATTCTCTTATATTCCCCACTTTGCTCTCGGTAAGGAAAGGGGACACCGTTAGGGGTGGAAAAGAAGCCGACCGTCTGGTGAGACATAAAGCCGTGGGCCCGTGTGCAAGAGAGCTTATGCACTGTGCACACTAAAGAACATGCTAGATGGCCTTGACGGGAGTCTGCTATCTGTCTCCTAACAGCTGTTCATTGGGTTCTTGTGAGCTGGCTATTTAGCTCATTGTGTGCAAAAATGTGCCGCTCAGAGGTAAAATATGCCACCAAAATCCTCAATGTTAATCTATAGCCTCCTAATGTACATTAAGATACTTAGATCAATAAAAGCAATGGAAGAATAAGAATAATGAAAATATTCAATAAAGCAATTTCGAAAGCAAGGTGTGTCTTCAAAAATTTGGAGTTGGTAATTGCATTTAGTCCATTGTGTGGAAAAATTACCGCTCAATTGATTAAACAACACAACTCTGAAAAGAAAAGGAACTCCAAATTTTTGACATTTTGCTTTCGAAAGACGATACGGCATTTCTCAACGAGAGGTGGGTGGGGTTTAGAGGAGATAAATCTGAACTCTGGCACAGTGGGGACTCGAACCTGGGAACTACAGATTACGAGCCTGGTGCGTTACTGACTGAACCAAAATCCCACCACTCACTCCATGGCAATCCACTTTCCAAAGAGGTCTCCTATCAGTAAAATTACACCATAATACAGACGATTGTTGCGGAAAGCGAATCCTAAACAAAACGACAAGATGTATCAGAAAAAAAAAACTATACATGATTTTTTCGGGATTCGTAACCCAGGACTACTGTTACTTCTAAGTACTAAGTATACCATTCATATCAGGCGTGCAGAAACTCCGACCCATTTAACAATTTTATCCGACTCATGTGAAAATTGGAAAATATAAATTAATTGTTTTTAATCTATCTGTACTAAAATGAATAGAGTTTTAATTATTCGAAAGGTGAAAATTTGAATAACATCACACAACTGACAACATTCTCATTGAACTGAATGTTCAGTAGCAACTATCTGGAATTTAGTCTCATCCTTCATATATTGCTTCTCACAGCGCCCCCAAGTCGAAAGATAAAGTAAACTCATTAATGCCCGCCCTTTACATGGCTGCCGGCACTTAAAGTGTGGGTTGGGTTGTTTTACCTCTGAGCGGCACTTTTTTGCACACCATGGGCTAAATAGCCAGGTCACATGGACCCCGAAGGCTCAGAGAAGGTTGGGGGAGGGGACCCACTGGAACAGCTGTTGGGAAACAGATGGTAGCCTCCCGTCAAGGCCATCCAGCGTGTTCTTTAACGTGCACAGGGTATGGATCTCCCGCACACGGGGCCACGGCTTAACGTCCCATCCGATGGACGGCGGCCTTTCCAAGCCCATCGGTGTCCCCTACTGACCGTGGGCAGGGCGGGGAATTTTGCGGAGATAAATCTCAACGCTGACCCAGCTGGGACTCGAACCTGGGAACTACAGATTACGAGCCTGGCGCGCTACCGACTGAGCCACCCCCGCCCCAATTAAAGTGTGGGTAATAATGCAGATAGGGCAATTGCTTAGCATTGTGTTTATACGCCGTAATGAATAGCATGGTTTCCATTTTCATCAAATAAAATGCCAAAGGAAATAATTACTTTAAAAATGATTTACAAGTCAAACTTTCTTTTTATCGGTATTTATTAATAAATACAATATTTTTTTAGAATAAAGAAGGGTTCTACTAAGATTATTGATTGAATTTTACTCTAAAAAACGGAAACAACTTTTTTATCAGAAAAACAAGATTTTTACCTATTTAATTTTATTGCGTTAATGCCATACTTTACATTAGGAAGGCCATGCAAAGGGTAGGCAACATTTTAAGTTTTTTAAACGTTTTGCACACTCTTTCTGACTTTCTTCATTGTCTGCACACCCGTCCCAACTCTTTGTCCATAGCAAACAGGACTCCATCTGCCTTAGCTCATTGTCTGCACACCCGTCCCAACTCTTTTCCATAGCAAACATGATTCCGTCTACCTTAGCTCATTGTCTGCACACCCGTCCCAACTCTTTGTCCATAGCAAACAGGATTCCGTCTACCTTAACTCATTGTCTGCACACCCGTCCCAACTCTTTGTCCATAGCAAACAGGATTCCGTCTACCTTAGCTCATTGTCTGCACACCCGTCCCAACTCTTTGTCCATAGCAAACAGGACTCCGTCTACCTTAACTCATTGTCTGCACACCCGTCCCAACTCTTTGTCCATAGCAAACAGGACTCCGTCTACCTTAACTCATTGTCTGCACACCCGTCCCAACTCTTTGTCCATAGCAAACAGGACTCCGTCTACCTTAACTCATTGTCTGCACACCCGTCCCAACTCTTTGTCCATAGCAAACAGGACTCCGTCTACCTTAACTCATTGTCTGCACACCCGTCCCAACTCTTTGTCCATAGCAAACAGGACTCCGTCTACCTTAACTCATTGTCTGCACACCCGTCCCAACTCTTTGTCCATAGCAAACAGGATTCCGTCTACCTTGGCTCATTGTCTGCACACCCGTCCCAACTCTCTGTCCATAGCAAACAGGATTCCGTCTATCTTAGCTCATTGTCTGCACACCCGTTACAACTCTTTGTCCATAGCAAACAGGACTCCGTCTACCTTAGCTCATTGTCTGCACACCCGTCCCAACTCTTTGCCCATAGCAAACAGGATTCCGTCTATCTTAGCTCATTCTCTGCACACCCGTCCCAACTCTTTGTCCATAGCAAACAGGACTCACTCTACCTTAGCTCATTGTCTGCACACCCGTCCCAACTCTTTGCCCATAGCAAACAGGACTCACTCTACCTTAACTCATTGTCTGCACACCCGTCCCAACTCTTTGTCCATAGCAAACAGGACTCCGTCTACCTTAACTCATTGTCTGCACACCCGTCCCAACTCTTTGTCCATAGCAAACAGGATTCCGTCTACCTTGGCTCATTGTCTGCACACCCGTCCCAACTCTCTGTCCATAGCAAACAGGATTCCGTCTATCTTAGCTCATTGTCTGCACACCGGTTACAACTCTTTGTCCATAGCAAACAGGACTCCGTCTACCTTAGCTCATTGTCTGCACACCCGCCCCAACTCTTTGCCCATAACAAACAGGACTCAATCTACTATCTCATTATCTGTACACCATAACAAACATAATATTTTTTTATTGGAACCCGATGCCAAAAAAAGTTCGTACGCCACTACTTTTTATTGTCAAATTTATATAACAATATTTAATTTTAGTAAAGAAGTTCGAGCTGCGGTTAAGATATGGATGTATGTGTCGTTTTTCTGCTGAGGTACTGCCATCCTCTACAGACCTTCTACTGTGGCATATAAACTGACAGGCTCCTGTCAGACCTCTGTGACAAGCAGCTGTTTGAGGGGGTATTTATTTATTATTATTTAAAGAAGTTTGCTTACGATTTCTGATAGTTTAATGATTAAATATAATTTATTATTTTACTATTTAATCTTACCGAAAAATGTTCAAACCAACCATCAACGTTTAAAAATAAAATCCAACGATAATTCGCCTAGATCAAATAAGAAATCAAAGACAGTAAACAATTTAATGGCAAACAATTCCTCGAGTCTAAAAGTACCTTTTATTTATTTTTCATTTCATTTAGAGTGCTCAGGCCAATGTGTTTGTGGTTGGCCGCTTTCGATTACCGGCTATTTTTTTTTTGCGTCGAATACGTCTTTGCACGTTAATTAAATCCCTGTTTCCGAGTGAAGATAAAAGTAAAGAATATTCAACTAATTAGCGTTGGTAAAGGGAGGAAAACTTTTCGCAAATTCTCGTCTCATCGATTGTGTAAACGTGCAAATTCGCAGTTCGATCAGAAAGAGGAGAAGGAAAGAAATTCCGTTTAATCCTCCTTCTGGTTTTCGTTCGTCCGCTGCGTTCTGAAAACGAGATTTAAATGGATCCTTCTTTAACGAAAGAGTGAATTCCTCTTTAACGCTTCGCGATTCCGATGTTTCAAGCCGACATGAACTAAACCTCGAGGATTATTAACAAGCAAAAAAACGAGTTTCGTTTTGTTGTTGCTTTTAGTTTTGTTTTGTTTTTTTTTACATTACTTTAATTGGATTAGAAGGATTTTTCGAATGAAACATCTTATTGCAATGGAATTAGTGAAAGGCAAGAAAAAGGATTTGCATTTTTTGGATCACAAGCTCTGTGTAATATTTGTTTGTTTTTTGGTTTACATCTGAGCAGCACTTTTTTTTGCACACAACAGTATAAATTGCCAGGTCACAAAGACACCGAGTACTCAGAAAAAGTGGAGAAAGTGGAGAATGTGGACACATTGGACAGCTGTTAGGAGACAAATAGTAGCCTCCCGTGAAGGCCCTCCAGCATGGGTTGGGTTGTTGGGTTGTTTTACCTCTGAGCGGCACCTTTTTGCACACCATGGGCTAAATGGCAGGTCACATGGACCCCAAAGGCTCAGAGAAGATTGGGGGAGGGGACCCACTGGAACAGCTTTTGAGAGACAGATGGTGGCCTCCTGTCAAGGCCATCCAGAGTGTTCTTTAACGTGCACAGGGTATGGCTCTCCAACACACGGGACCACGGCTTAACGTCCCATCCCACGGACGGCGGCCCTCCAGCATGTCCTTTAACGTGCACAGGGTGTGGTTCTCCCACACGCGGCGCACGGCTTAACGTCCCATTCGACGGACGGCGGTATTTCCCAAACCCATCGATGTCCTCTATTGACCGAGATCAGGGAGAGAAGTTTTTCAGAGATAAGTCTCAACGCTGACCGAGCTGGGACTCGAACCTGGGAACTGCAGATTCAGAAATAAGTTGACTCACTCACCAGAAGGAGGGGGAGTAAGAAAGTTGTGGCTTTTCCTTAATCTCCTCACTCTACCTCCTAGATATCAAATTTCCAGCAGAAACAGACCGTTTAGAATATTGGCCTAAAGTTTGATCAGTTCCTCACTTTAGAGCTCTTTAAAAATATAAATGTAAACTAATGTAAAATTCTGGAAACGCAAATAGCAACATTTTGCCAGTACCTATCAAGTTTTTTTTTTTATTTTACTCTTTAAAAAAAAAACACTGATTAATATTTAAAAAAAACTCCAACTGCCGAATTGTCCAATCTTTGAAAAAGCTGATTTCAGGGAATTTTCGCGGATTCCTTTCCCCGGGGGGAACGTGGGGAACGGGAAGGGATTTGGGTTGGGTTGTTTTACCTCTGAGCGGCACTTTTTTGCACACCATGGGCTAAATGGCCAGGTCACATGGACCCCGAAGGCTCAGAGAAGGTTGGGGGAGGGGACCCACTGGAACAGCTGTTGGGACACAGATGGTAGCCTCCCGTCAAGGCCATCCAGCGTATTCTTTAACGTGCACAGGGTATGGCTCTCCCGCACACGGGGCCACGGCTTAACGTCCCATCCGACGGACGGCGGCCTTTCCAAGCCCATCGGTGTCCCCTACTGACCGTGGGCAGGGCGGGGAATTTTTGCGGAGATAAATCTCAACGCTGACCCAGCTGGGACTCGAACCTGGGAACTACAGATTAGAGCCTGGCGCGCTACCGACTGAGCCACCCCCGCCCCTAACGGGAAGGGATATCTTCCTTTTCCATTCCTTTTGCAGCAAGCACCTTGTTTCAGAATTATCCACCGTAACAGTTACTACAAAAGCTCTAAACCTTTATTATTATCATTGCGTGTTGCCTTAGGTTTTCAGGTAATTAATTCTCCACCGCTTTTCTTCATTAATTTATTACGAACAAAACCTAATTATCTCTTATATTTGTAATACCGATTAGCAGACAAAAATATGATGAGATAACGATTATTTAACTTTGAGGGAAACCTCCGATATGACTTCAATTATCAAAAAATAACAAGAATTCCTTCACACAAAATTGGCAACGTTTCGGATAATTAAAACTAAAGCAACAGCAAACTGGCAATACTTCCCACGATTCAAAATAATTGTTTCATCTAAGATCTGTGTGCATTAAATTTCCATCTTAATCTACATCCGTTATTTTATTACATTTCGCTAAAACAACAGAAGATATTTCTGTTAATTTCAAAGACATATTTGAATATTTTCCAATATTTTTTCTCTTTTTCAGTCAGATATAACATTGTATGTATAGAGCAGGAAATTGAATGCGCATTTTTGCTTCAAATGACAGTTCTTCCAGCCTAAGTTTCAAAATTAATTTCCTCTTTAAATAAAAGAATTCTGGAAGGTAAATATTCACATTGCTGTGAACATAAGACCAACAAATATTGTGTATTATCATTTAAAAGGTCTAATTCAGAATCTAAAGAATAATAATAATATTAAATAAGGTTTTAAACAATATTTTACCTTCCTGTTTGATTTTTTTTTTTTGTATTTATTTTTCATTTGTACTAGGTTTCACTTCAGTTGCATACTTTTACTTTTCAGCGTATTTCTGCAATAGTAAACTTATCATTATTTTCTTAGTATCACGGGGCAGGGGTGGCTCAGTCGGTAGCGCGCCTGGCTCGTAATCTGCAGTTCCCAGATTCGAGTCCCAGCTGCGTCAGCGTTGAGACTTATCTCCGCAAAACTCCCCGCCCTGCCCACGGTCAGTAGGGGACACTGATGGGCTTGGAAAGGCCGCCGTCCGTCCGTCCGTCAGTTGGGACGTTAAGCCGTGTGCGAGAGAGCCATACCCTGTGCACGTTAAAGAACACACTGGATGGCCTTGACGGGAGGCTATCATCTGTCTCCCAACAGTTGTTCCAGTAGGTCCCCTCCCCCAATCTTTTCTGAGCCTTCGGAGTCCTTGTGACCTGGCCATTTAGCTCATGGTGTGCAAAAAAGTGCCGCTCAGAGGTAAAACAACCCAACCCAAGAACTCAGTATCACAAACGTATGCTACTCTTTGATATGACTATTCTTTTCCTTTTTCTACTCTTTGACGTTTGCTATCATTTGGCGAGTACTACACTTTGAAATGCATTGTTATTTCAGTTCGGTTACTACTTCAGGAGTGCTCACTTTGACCTGTGGTACCTTTCGTGTGTCCTACGTCTTTGAGATTTATCCCCCTAAGCCCTCACCCTGCCTTTGGTCAGAAAGGGAACACCGATGAACTTGCAAAGGCCGCCGTCCGGCTGACGGAACGTTGACCCATAGCATCGTGTTGCTAAAAAGCCTTGTCCTGTGCACGTTAAAGAACACTCTTGATGGCCTTGACGGGAGCCTATCATCTGTTTCCTAACAGCTGTCCAGTGGATACCAATCTTCTCTGAGCCCTTGGAGTCCTTGTGACTTGGCCATTTAGTCCATTATAGTCACAAAAGTGCCGCTCAGAGGTAAAACAACCCACTCTATGCAGGTTAAAGAACCCCTGGATGGCTTTGACGGAAGGCTTCCATATTTTTGATAACAGCTATCCAATGGATCCCATTCCCCAACCTTATCACAGTAACCCTTGGGATCCTTGTGACCTGCCCATTTAATCCATGTGTCCAAAAACGTGATGCTCAGAGATAAAACAATCCAACTTCCTGTCATCATTGAGACAAAATTTGTCTTCGTTTTTTCATTCCACTGCAACTAAACTTAACAGGAAATTTCAAATATCATAAGCGTGACATAAACACTACATATCCTGCCTTAATTGACGTGTCAGAAAGAGTTTTCCTACTCCCCAACCACAATCCGTTTCCTGAGACACAAGCCTCCAGAATCTGCAGAAATTACTGCCTCATAATCTCATTTACTACTTGAATTATTTCTGCGGACTGAGACAAAAGGCTGTCCTAGAATGCAATAGAAGCTTTCATATATCAGTTTCAGACGATGGTTCAAAAGAGGGATTCAGAATTATCCGTACAAAGGCTGCATTGATTAACAAAACTCTACGTCTTGGTCTGTCAGACTCTAATCTGGTAAAAAGCCATTAAAAGTTTGAACTACATTTAGTCTGTCAAATCCAATTTACTTCAACGAATAAAGCATTTACGCTAAAACAGATTTTGCCTTGTTCCACTCATTCTGGCTTCTAGACGTCCGTTGCCTTAGTAACAGAAACCTTCTAAATGTCACTGCCGATCTGAAAGTGAGGCTTTGCTGGGAGGTCTCACCACCGAACAATGCGCTTCCGAATCGCATACATTAGAAGGCAGAAATTTAATAAACCACATGTGTGATGAGAATTCAAAACAACGTTAGCATTATCAGCGATATTCGATTTGGAACGTCGAATATTGGGTGAAAGTTTGCTATCCCATAATTATATATTGTATATCTAGGCTAGCTATCTAATAAACTGCGGATTAAATGCAGCTACAGAATGTGGTGGCAAATTTTGGTATTGTAATAATAACCATAGTTCGTTAATCGTAATGTTTGGTGATAGACACATTCACGGAACGAGTTCAGTGGTGATGATTCAAACTTTTGTTCCATAAGTAGTACGAACACAGGTGTTCAATATGGCTTCTTTTAACAAATCGAAATATTTTTTTTTTATATATTTTTTTTCACTCTAATAGGTTGGGTTGTTCCTGTGAGTGGTACTTTTTTACACACCACGGACTAAATGGCCAGGTCACATGGACCCCGAAGGCTCAGAGAAAGTTGGTGGAGGGGACCCACTGAAACAACTGTTGGGAGACAGATGGTAGCCTCTCGTCAAGGCCATCCAGCGTGTTCTTTAACTTGTACAGGGTATGGCTCTCCCGCACATGGGGCCACGACTTAACGTCCCATCCGACGGAAGGCGGCTTTTCCAAGCCCATCGGTGTCCCCTATTGACCATGGGCAGGGCGGGGAGTTTTGCGGAGATAAATCTCAACGCTGACCCAGCTGGAACTCGACCTGGGAACTGTAAATTGCGAGTCTGGCGCGCTACCGACTGAGCCATTCTCGCACCCCCTCACTAGCTTCTCTTGTAATAAAGATTAAGGTCTTAACGCGTTTTTATATTATTGTCGCTTATCGTATGGACAGCCCACATGGTTTAGGTTCCTTTACTTCTGAGCTGCATGTTTTTGCGCATAATGGGCTAAATGGTAAAGATCACAAGGGCTCTTAAAGGTTCAAAGTTGGATAAGGTAAGTAACTGCACAGCTGTTAGGATGACAGATGGAAGTCACCAGTGATTTTTCTTTGACGTTCCAAGGCATGCCTCAGCCGCATAGAGAGAAACGGCTGAATGTCCCATCCGAATGGATGGGAGTCTTTACCAAGTCCATCGGTGTTTCCATTCTCACAGAAGACAGAATGGAGTTAGCGGAGAAAATTCCGATGTAGCCGCAGCAGTCGATACTAAGATTTCGAGGTAATCTACTTCTAAGCCATTCTCCTCCTCTGCACTCGTGGAAATTCGCCACTGCTTAGAACCATTCTAAAGAAGCGTTCTAACGAATCACACGAAAATAAAGTGAAGCCATTTCTATACTAAGAACTGAATTTGAAATCGCTAAATACTGCCACTAAGTCAACTTTTTCGTAAGCACATTTGGAAACAATAAACGTTTTGAGGAATTGGCAAATCTTCACGGAGTATTTACTTTAAAAAATGTTTTCTGATTACTTTAAAACTGCGTATTTCGGTAATTCATCCACGTAATACATGAAACATATGCTTAAATAACAGAATCATTCACGTACTAAAGGAAACATATCCTTAAATAACTAAAGAATCCACATACTAAATGAAACACATTCTTAAATAGAATCCACGTGCAGTCACTCAAAAAAGTATCCGAACACTATGGTTGATTACAGAATTCAGAAAAAATATCTGGCAACGATTTTTTTAGAAATTGGTGATCTGGCAACCTTCGTGTCACGTGACACAGTTCTATGTGAACCAGGTTGTAGGCAAGGATTGGATATCCTTTCGCCGAGTGTGAGGTCGGTAAAGCGAGAATCTGCAAAGTGCGGTTCTCCACCTCATTGCATAATTGTTTGCAGCAGCAAAGCAGCAAAGCCCACAGAGTCAAGCGCATCCCCAGCATGTGATTGTATATAAATGTGAATAAATTGTGTCGTCCTTATACAAATTTCGTGCTTGAATTGTTGGACACATCTCTATACATTATTTGGCCGCAGCAAGTCTGAGGCATACGTCGGTAAGGGTGTAACAACCCGCAAACCTCTGAGTTCACCTAAGTAATGGTGAATTTAACTAAGGGACTTAGTGATCTACTCTGCTAAAGAGCGATGTTTATGTAATCGGAGTTGCAACACGACATTCGGCGCAGTTCAGTTCAGCATCATAAGTAAGTAATCGTGATTTGATCCGACGAAGAAAGAAACTTCGTCCCCCCAACGACCACCACAATAACAAAAGCATCTACGTACTAAATGAAACACATCTTTAAATAACAGAGCAGAAGGTGATCGATTCCAGCGCCCTCTTCGCTTTTTCTAAGGCCTACCTTCCCTTCAAGGATTTCAAATTTTTGTTTTCTTGTATAAAACAGTTCAAATAATATTTACCGTTAACACAAATTTACTTATTTTACATCCATGAATTTCTAATACAGATACATAAAATATTCATATCTATGCTAATCTAAAAACTATTCGATATTCTGTCTAATTTATTTCTGCAGAAAAGCTGAAGATGACGCCCACCTCTTCCCCTCAAAAAAATTATAAAACGCCTCCTTTGGGAACCATTGATTTAAATAATATAGTCATGAAATAGTTTTTCTTTCCACCAAATTTTCATTCTTAGTATGTACCCTTGTTTAGTAATAGTGATAAACACTAAACATTGTGGTTTTATTTTTCACTACTTCTAACAAAAGTAATGTCATTGTTTTTGTAAAAAGTAATATCACCGTTGCCATCGAGGATGCTGGCTTAGAACGGTCATCTTCCTAGCAACGGAGAGGAGAGGATGGAGATCATCTGTGAGTTTGCTCTGCATGGCAACAAAAGTAATGTCCCCAGACAGGAGTGGTGGGCTGAGCTGAGACGGAGCAGTGAATGACAGATCCTGCTGCTCATTAGGGCTACGACTCATTAAGATTGGCGTTGGCCTTTCCTTAGCTCATGGAGACAAAATGCAAGGAAAGAGACATTTAAGGGAAGTTCTTTTTGTCTTTTCTGATATGCATCAAGACTCGCAATGAAAAACAGGAAGATGGGGGAAGAAGTCTCTTTAAATAGTGCGTGGTATGTCGATTATTTAATTTGGAGGAATAAAGGAGTTATTTGGAATTTAAATTGAAGCTGAAAGTATGAGGACCAAGGATTGATTGAAGCATGGCTAAGTTTCTTTCTCTTTAGTAGTGGAGATTGTTGAGATGTTTTACCTATAAGAAACAAATTTTGCAATCATCAAAATGGATGATGACTCAGTCGGTAGCACGCCAGACTCGTAATCCGTAGTTCCCAGGTTACAATCCCAGTTGTTCTAGCGTAGAGATTTATCGCCGTCAAGACCCGCACCCTGCTCAAGGTCAGAAAGAGAACGAATGAGACTTAAGCGGTGGTTTCGAGTGTCGTAGAAACATACCCTGTGGACGTTAGAGAACACGCTGAGAGGCCTTGATGGGAGATTCTAACTTATCTCCTACAACTGTCCAGTGGGTTCCTTTCCTCTAACCTTCTCTGAGCCCTTGGGGTTCCTTGTGACTTTGCCCATTTTGTGCAAAACAGTGTGATTCAGACGAAAAATAACCCAACTCAATAGTTCGTAAATGTTCACTCTATTGCTGTATGCAAAAATACATATATACAGCAGCCGCTGATGTTATTAATGTCCAAAGGATGTGTTGCATAGGGATGGAAGAAGCACTTACTCTGAGTTCATTTAGATGCGTTAGCGTTGTGGTCAAGTCTGCATTTTGCTCCCCTCTTCCTGTGGCGGCTGTCGTATGCATGGGTGGTACGACCAGTTTCGCTCTTTCTTCGGCAGGAGTTTCTTGAACTCTGAGTCGGAGCTTCTTGGACACACTTCATATGCACGGGTGGTACGACCAGTTTCGCTCTTCGGCAGGAGCTTCTTGAAGTGTGTCCAAGAAGCTCCGACTCAGAGTTCAAGCAGCTCCTGCCGAAGAAAGAGCGAAACTGGTCGTACCACCCTTGCATATAAGTGTGTCCAAGAAGCTCCTGCCGAAGAAAGAGCGAAACTGATCGTACCACCCGTGCATATGAAGTGTGTCCAAGAAGCTCCGACTCAGAGTTCAAGAAGCTCCTGCCGAAGAAAGAGCGAAACTGGTCGTACCACCCTCGCATATGAAGTGTGTCCAAGAAGCTCCGACTCAGAGTTCAAGAAGCTCCTGCCGAAGAAAGAGCGAAACTGGTCGTACCACCCGTGCATACGACAGCCGTCAAAGGAAGAGGGCAGCGAAAAGCAGACTTGACCACAACGCTAACGCATCTAAATGAACTCAGAGTAAGTGCTTCTTTCATCCCTATGCAACACATCCTTTGGACATTAATAACATCAGCGGCTGCTCTATATACGTATTTTTGCATACAGCAATAGAGTGAACATTTACGAACTATTGAACCTCATGCTGTGTTTATAACGTTATTTTGTAACCCAACTAAAGTTAGAGTTATTACTGTGCCTCAGATGAGATTTTTTCCCCACTAACTCCGCAGTCTTCCATCGGTGATAAAGGTGACACCGATAGGCTTGGAAAGATTGTTTACCTTCCTGTACCTAAATATGAGATCGTGATGTTCCTTATGACTTGTACATTTAGTGGAATGTGTGCAGAAAAGTGGGGCTCAGAGATAACCGAAAAATAACTTTTGCATTTAGGCGTCAAAAATATTTTTTTTTTATCCGAACGAAAGTTATTTTCCGGAACTAATGTTCATCTCTGTCTTCAAGAATATCTTTTACTCAGGGACCCAAAAATAACTCTTATTCTTTGCCAATCTGAAGCAAAGTGCGGCACTGCTCTTGGGCATCACTGATCATTGAACTCTCTATCACCCTATTTGCATTCGCAAAATCATCACATTAAGGTTTCTCTTCTTCATTATCGCATCCTCATGTTCATGCAACATCCTACAGAAATGCGCGGATAGAAAATGCGAAGAGCCGAAGAACGTCTCTGTGATGCGAGCGTGTGAATTCCCCTCACGCCCGAGCGAATCGAAGAAAGGTTCGTCACGTAGCGAGCACGTGATCTTTCAAACTCGTTCCTTCCCGAGTTTCTTGTTTTCCGCGCCACTAGACGGAACACGACTCTGAGATGAAAACTACGACGAGACGATTCTTAACAAGCAGAAAAGAGCAAACAGCGCTCTTTTATTTTCTCCCCCCCCCCCGTCTTGTTGTTGTTATCCAGATGCCAAACCAGTGGGAAAATGATCTTCGAGATGTGACTTACATAGCGATACTATTTAGCATATTCGATTGCAACGAAAGGTAGTTCCGGTAGAAGGAAGCGTCTTTTTTCCCTTGTGCAACTCAACTTAAGTGATATTTGAGGCCGGTCTTAATTGGTAAACTTCGCTCGTTCTGCTTGCACATAATTTTGGTCGTCGCCAACTTGTAGGTCCTCTTAAATATACAACGAATGAAGAGAAACAAGTGGTAGCTTTTCCTGAAGATATCTTCCGATATTCTGAAATGTGTCATAGGATCTTCTGAAACCTAAGCAAACAACACCTTCACTGTGGGCAGGAAGGGGAGTTTAGGATTTCCAATGCAATATAATCTTTCCCCCTCCTTTTTGCAAGTCTTTAAAATATTTCTTAAAAAATGCATGAAATGTAAATAAATTTAATAATTTTTGCCTCTATTATCCTAACTATCATTCTAATAGGGGGGCTATGGCACCCAAGATCCACGTCTGATTTAACCCATTGTACGTAAAAAAAGGGTTCCTTAAAGGTAAAACAATCCAATCCAACATTATCAATAATGTTATCTATTTTCTGAACCCCTATATTTTTAAAACCTATATTTCTGAACCCCTATATTGTTAAAAACAGTGTCTTTAAATCCAATAAAAAAATCCTACATCACAATGTAGATCTCCAAGATCCATCTTTTTTTTTCAAAAACAAGTAAAAACAAGAAACCCTCTTTCTTGCTCATGATGGAGTCCGTACATACAAGATATTTATATGCATATAAAAAGCAATTTCTTTGTAAATAATGACATTGCCCTAACGTTCGCGGTAACACCATCCGCTCTCAGCAAACCATTCCCAACTCTTTCAACGCTTTATTTTAAATATTTAAAGCTACCTCAACGACGCACTTGGTTCAACCTATTACCTTCTGCATCATCTTTTACACTGCAGCGCTCTTGCTCCTCGTATCCATAACAATCCAAAAATGGACCGTTAATTCCAATCTCCAGGGACAGGAGCAGTTTCAACATCAACAACAGTAAAATGCAACATTGCTTTCCATTCTTGGAGCTTTGAAACCATAATTCAGGCGCGTTTCTCCTTCACTAGTAAGAAACTGGCATCCTCTGCAAGAAGTAATATCTATCTCTCACTCCATTTCACTGTCTCTTGCATTCTTCCTTTTTTTTTTCTTTCTTTATTGTACAGTCATTAGCAGTGTAATTTACACCCGTGCCATGTATTACTTCACAAATCGTCCTTTTTTAAGTACACCCTCTGGGAACAGCACAAGGATTCTTAGCTCGCTTTTAATCCTACGAAATGTGTGAACAAGTTAGTGGTGAAATATTAACAGCGTTGGGAGAAACTTTGTAATTGGCCTTCCAGGTACAGTCGCTCAAAAAAGTATCCGAACACTATGGTTAATTTCAGAATTTAGAAAAAATATCTGGCAACGATTTTTTTAGAAATTAATGATCTGGCAACCTTCGTGTTAATAACATGAAGGTTGCCAGATCACTAATTTCTAAAAAAATCGTTGCCAGATATTTTTTCTGAATTCTGAAATTAACCATAGTGTTCGGATACTTTTTTGAGCGACTGTACGTCGTATAGCTGCTGCATTTCCAGTGCCGCAGATTACAGTTAACTTTTTATAGGTGTGTATTTTTGGCTTCAAGTATTTATGCAGTAAAACGTTTTTCTTCTTTTTTGTCGGTTATTTAGAAATATTCATTAATTTGTTTTACTCTTTGTGATGTCCACCCCTTTCTTTTCCTATTGACTGCACCAGAATATGATGTTCTAGCCCGATCCTGTAGGACTGCGCTATATGTGATGTCCTTCTCCGTATTCGGAATTCGATGGGGCTGCGCCAAATGTCGTGACCGCCGGAGGACGATGAATTTGTTATTTAATTATCTTCACCCTTACTTCGGTGAAATGGGAAGGGACCCACTGGAACAGCTATTGGGAGACAGTGGTAGCCTCGCGTTAAGGCCATCCAGCGTGTTCTTTAACGTGCACAGGGTATGGCTCTCCCGCACACGGGGCCATGGCTTAACGTCCCATCCGACGGACGGTGGTCTTTCCAAGCCCATCGGTGTCCCCTACTGACTGTGGGAAGGGCGGGGAAGTTGTATAGGGACAACACAGTTTATTAACACTAATGCCTTCCTATGGCCGAGTGGTTAGCACGCTTGGGTACTGATCTAAGGGACCTGGGTTCGACCCCGGGTAAGGCATGGTTGTGTGTGTCGTTTTTCTGCTGCGGTCCTGCCATCCTCTCAGACCTTCTACTATGTCATATAAACTGACAGGCTCCTGTCAGACCTCTGTGGCAAGCAGCTGCCTGAGAGGGTATTTATTTTTTATTTTTTTTATATACAATTACGTGATGGGGATGCGCTCAACTCCGTATGCCTTTGCTGCTTTGCTGCTGCAAACATTTACACGATGAGGTGTAGAACCGCACACTTTGCAGATTCTCGCTTTACAGACCTCAAACTCGGCGAAAGGATAATTAACCTTTGCCTACAATGTGGTTCACACCGATTCCACAAGGCTGTAATCAGATTCACCAAGAATCTCGATTCTCACTTAAAATCGCACCCTCTCCTTAAGGGTCTCCTTCGAGTTGGACGGCGTCCTTTTGACGCTTGTCGAAACGACCTTCTCACTCGACAGCTACGCTCAAACTGTTGTTTCAGTCTTCGCAGCTCGCCCGCTTCACTGACACTCGGGCCCAAGGCTAGTCGTAAAAGCCATAAAAGGGCTTCTCGGCCACGTCACCCATGCAGGCCGTCAGCTTAGATCCAAAATCAAAATATTATGAGTCACATTCCCACAATAGCACTTCCAAGAACACACTCATTACATAAAAATATCTACAATAACAAAAATACAATAAAATACAATAATAAATAAAAATAAATAAATTAGAGGAACATGACTCTTAAAGTGATGAAATAATTCCTAAATGTGCTATGAAATCATGAAGTTGTTTTACCTCTGAGCGTGTGCACAATGAGCTAAACGTTCAAGTCACAAGGACCCCAAAGTCTCAGAGAAAGGTAAGAAAGGGGACCCACTGAACACCTGCTTGGAGCAGATGGTAGCCTGCCACCAAGGTCATCCAATTGACTAACCTCGCCCCTTTTATGAAGTCAAGGTGTATTACCAGATGTTCTGTATTTTACTTCCTTCTCTTATAAACGTCTCGTTTTTCGGTTACTTTCGATGCAGAATTAATTGCAGAGAAGAGGTAATAATTCACAGAAGTATCAATGATAACTAACAATCAAGAAAGCCAATACATTCTCCTTGTTGGTACTAATCTTCTATGCAGAGTGGTTGCCGTGTATTGGACAATGGGCAATGTCCCAAATATATGTTATATAACGACAAAGGTCATTTTTATACATTCCTTGTTCAATCTACGTGAACTCAATTCATTTCTATTCATTCGATTTGTCATTCGCTAATTATATCATAATTGTACACTTGGTTTCCATAAATTAAGGAACAACCCTAGGTTAAGCCAATGGGAAGCTAACGTCAAAGCTCTATAACTTCAAAAATAATTTTTTTTTGTTTTGAAAAATGTGATGGCAGATAAAGATCCAATCAAATAAATCAATATCTCCATTTTCAACGATATTCTTTCAATATTTAATGAGTTATGGAAGTTTGAATATTCAACAACAGCAATTTCAGTCTTAAGAAACTTATACAAAACTGAAGAATAGTGAAAGAAGAATTCGTTACACAAAGTTCTAAATTACACACTTATTTTATTAAACACTTTCATAGAATACTCATTACTAAGTTTTAATTCACTTCTGAAGTCAATTTTTTTTATTGTTATTGTTAATTAATAATGTTAATGAAAACGATAGCTATAACCTGTGCACGATAAAGAACACGCTGGATGGCCTTGACGAGAGGATATCCTCTGTCTCTTAACAGCTGTCCAGTGGGTCTCCTCCAATCTTCCAGCTTTCGGGGTCTTTGTGACCTGACCATTGTGTGCAAAACAGTGCCGCTCACAGGTTAAACAACCATACCCAATCCTTAATTTATGGAAATCAATGTACTTTAGTTATTTAGCATTGCCTAGTGTAGTTGGGGCGGGGGTGGCTCAGTCGGTAGTGCGCCAGGCTCGTAATCTGTAGTTCCCAGGTTCGAGTCCCAGATGGGTCAGCGTTGAGATTTATCTTCGCAAAAATTCCCCGCCTTGCCCACGGTCAGTAGGGGACACCGATGGGCGTGGAAAGGCCGCCGTCCGTCGGATGGGACGTTAAGCCGTGGCCCCGTGTGCGGGAGAGCCATACCCTGTGCACGTTAAAGAACACGCTGGATGGCCTTGACGGGAGGCTACCATCTGTCTCCCAACAGCTGTTCCAGTGGGTCCCCTCCCCCAACCTTCACTCAGCCTTCGGGGTTCATGTGACCTGGCCATTTAGCCCATGGTGTGCAAAAAAGTGCCGCTCAGAGGTAAAACAACCCAACCCAAACCCTTAATTTATGGAAATCAATGTACTTTAGTTATTTAGCATTGCCTAGTGTAGTTTTTTTTTCTTCATTTTCGTGGGGAAAGTTAAACGTATCGAAGAGCCCAGTATAGAATATTTCCTGTGATTAAACATACCTTTTATACTATATAATATTTCATGTTCTTTATGGCTACTTATTTAAAGAAAGATATTACAGAAATATCAGCATAAAAGTGCCCCAGACATAATCGATTTCGACTAACGCGAATTTTGCGTTGATCCAATTTCGCATGAATATTGATATGAAAAACACAGATCAGCAAAACTTCAACTTTACAGTTTCTCCTCAGTTAAATTTGCAGTGAAGACAAAAATAACGAAATTAATTATCTATCCCCAAAGAAATTATGATTCACTAACGGCAAAAATTAATGGTATTAAAGATAATAAACATTTTGTAGTGAAATATTTTTACCAGTGATACCAAACGAGTAAATAACTGGAATCAAATACAAATTTCGAACAAATTGCTAATTGAAATGTCATTCACAAATACGCAAACACAGGAAAAGTTTAGAAAAACCAGCCCGTTTGGCTCCCTGTGTGCCAAAAAATGCCTCTCAGAACAACATATCGATTGAAATCCTTAAATTCCTCTTTAGTCAAAGGCTGCCGTACGTATGATGGTACGTTAAGCCGTGGTTCGTGTAAAAGAATTTCATATACTCTTTACGTTAAATAACACGCTAGGTGACTTTGACGGGAGACTCCCATCTGTCTCCCAACAATGTAGTAACTTTAATACAAATACTAAAGCTTTATTTTATAAGCAGTCCGGTGGGTCTCCTCCCCCAACCTTCTCTGGAACTTCGGGGTCGTTGTGACCTGGCCATTTATCCCACTGCCTACAGTAAAGTGAGGCTCAGAGGTAAAACAACACACGCCAGCGTCAATTGCATCTAATGTGGAATAGCCGCCAGTACTTCTTAATCGCCGTTTCACGATCATCAGTTGAGACTCTCTGCACAAAAGAGATCGCCTTTCCTTCTCCCTTCCCCCCCCCCCCTTCTCATTAATTAATTTCCTTATCGATTATGCTGAAAGTGGCCCCTCTGCTCTCAACAGCTGTGACGTTTAATCTGGTGAGCACGTTTAATCTATTGTGCTCTAATAGTGAGTAAACAACAGAGATGGAAGGCAGAAAATGATAAAGTTTAAAATCCGATAAATTCATCAGAGTCAAAATAACTTTATCGAGTGTTGCTTAATAGCTCAATGCTTGTTGGGTTGGGTTGTTTTACCTCTGAGCGGCACTTTTTTGCACACCATGGGCTAAATGGCCAGATCACATGGACCCCGAAGGCTCAGAGAAGGTTGGGGGAGGGGACCCACTGGAACAGCTGTTGGGAGACAGATGGTAGCCTCCCGTCAAGGCCATCCAGCGTGTTCTTTAACGTGCACAGGGTATGGCTCTCCCGCACACGGGGCCACGGATTAACGTCCCATCCGACGGACGGCGGCCTTTCCAAGCCCATCGGTGTCCCCTACTGATCGTGGGCAGGGCGGGGAATTTTTGCGGAGATAAATCTCAACGCTGACCCAGCTGGGACTCGAACCTGGTAACTACAGATTACGAGCCTGTCGCGCTACCGACTGAGCCACCCCCGCCCCCATAGGGTATGACTTAACGTCCCATTCGTCAGACGGCGGCCTTATCCAAGCCTATCGGAGAAGTTCAATGCGTCAAACGTATGAAAGAAAAAGCAAGTCATCGAATTAGACAATTCCGAAGTGCTGATGTACTACATTATTGATTTGACGATAAACAAATATTGAAATTAATTTCTCAGAAACTCTCTCAAAATATTTCCGTTCCTGTGTTGACTTTTTCTGTATCCGTTATCATGTAGACCCTTTCTTCCCGTTGTCTTTTAGAATTGAATTCCACGGAAGCAAACGAAAACTCACGGAATTAATTTAAAATAAACGATGACTCATCTAAATCCACGAAAACGAACGATGACTATCAAAATAATTTGGAAACGTATGATGACTCACTAAATTCCAGAAATTGAAAGTGAACGATGAGTATCAAAATATTTTTTTTAGATCATGACTGAGGGAATTCGACGAAAGCAAACGCTTACTCAAAGAATAATTTGAAAGTAATTAATTCCTGATAATATAAATTATGACTCGGTGATCGCGAAATTCCATGAAAGCAAAACTCGACTCGGTAAATTCCACGGAAATAGTTGGTTGGTTGTTTTACCTCTGAGCGGCACTTTTTTGCACATCATGGACTAAATGGCCAGGTCACATGGACCCCGAAGGCTCAGAGAAGGTTGGGGGAGGGGACCCACTGTAACAACTGTTGGGAGACAGATAGTAGCCTCCCGTCAAGGCCATCCAGCGTGTTCTTTAACGTGCACAGGGTATGGCTCTCCCGCACACGGGGCCACGGCTTAACGTCCCATCCGACGGACGGCGGCCTTTCCAAGCCCATCGGTGTCCCCTACTGACCGTGGGCAGGGCGGGGAATTTTGCGGAGATAAATCTCAACGCTGACCCAGCTGGGACTCGAACCTGGGAACTACAGATTACGAGCCTGGCGCACTACCGACTGAGATACCCCCGCCCACCACGGAAATAAATCTTGACTGACAAAAGCAACGGAGACTCACTGAATTCGAATGAAAGGACGATGACTCACTCTGTTTTCATGGGGGGAAAATATCACCGATTTGCGGAATCTCAGCAACAAATGATGACTCACAGAATCTCGTGTAAAGAAATCAAGCACAAAATCAATATCAAGTACAATTTTCAGATCAATATCAGAAAGGTTCTACAATACAACGGAATCCGTTGTATTGTAGAACCTTTATGTCTTTGTTGTGTCGTAGAACCATTCTCTCTGCGTTGCCATCCTAATTACTTTCTTTCAAAAAACATTATTAATATCTGTCTTCATTTTTCAGAGCATTTCGTACCCGAAGGCGATCTCGGGGGGGGGGGGGGGTTAAAAAGCTCATTAAATAGGGGAATTATGGAACATCGGCGCGAAAGGAGTGAACGATACGTTTCGAGAAGAAAATTTGGTCTGAATTAAAGAAAAAAAGTCTTCCTTTCGTCTTCTATTAATATTGCCATGCATTAGAGTCATGGGATATTGATTTTGTACTTAATTTCTTCACACGAAATTCTGTGAGTCATCATTTGTTGATATAAGATTTCGCAAATCGACAGGGTTCTTTTTTATTTAATAGGAACTGAGTAAGTAATCGTCCTTTTATTCGAATTCAGTGAATCTTGGTTGCTTTCGTCAGTTAAGATATTTTCCCGTGGAATTTACCGAATCGCGTTTTGTTTTCTTGGAATTTTGTGATCAATGAATCATAATTTCTTTTTACATCATCAGTGAGTCATTTTTTTGCTTTCATATAATTCGGTGAGTTTTTCTTTTTTTTTTTTAAGAAATTGTTCCGCTAGTCAGCGTTTGTTTCCTTGAATTCGAGGGGCGGGGGTGGCTCAGTCGGTAGCGCGCCAGGCTCGTAATCTGTAGTTCCCAGGTTCGAGTCCCAGCTGGGTCAGCGTTGAGATTTATCTCCGCAAAATTCCCCGCCCTGCCCACGGTCAGTAGGGGACACCGATGGGCTTGGAAAGGCCGCCATCCGTCGGATGGGACGTTAAGCCGTGGCCCCGTGTGCGGGAGAGCCATACCCTGTGCACGTTAAAGAACACGCTGGATGGCTTTGACGGGAGGCTACCATCTGTCTCCCAACAGCTGTTCCAGCGGGTCCCCTCCCCCAACCTTCTCTGAGCCTTCGGGGTCCATGTGACCTGGCCATTTAGCCCATGGTGTGCAAAAAAGTGCCGCTCAGGGGTAAAACAACCCACCTTGAATTCGACGAATCACATTTATTCTCGAGATATTCCTCGAGTCATCCCTTTATGTTCATGGAATTCTGCGAGTCATCATCTATTTTCAAATTATTTTCGGTAATAATTGTTCGCTTTCATGGATTTAGATGAGTCATCGTTTATTTTCAGTTTATTTTGCGAGTCTTCGATTGCTTTCGTGGAATTCGATGAGATTATTTATTTTCAAATTATTTTGATAATCATCTTTCGCTTTCGTAGATTTAGATAAATCATCGTTTATTTTCATTTTATTCCGTGAGTTCTCCATTTGCTTTCGTGGAATTCGTGAAATTATCATCTATTTACAAATCATTTGATAGTCATCGTTTGCTTTCTCAGATTTAGATGAGTCATCGTTTATTTTCAATTTATTCCATGAATCATCGTTTGCTTTCTTGGAATTCGATCCATTTTCAAATTATTTTGAAAATCATCGTTCGCTGTCGTAGAATTCACTGAGTTATCATTCATTTTAAAATCATTTCTTGAGTCATCGTTTATTTTTCTGATTTAATCAGTCAATCCTTTATTTTCAATTTATTCCGTGACTAAAAAATTCATTTCGATCGTTAAACAAATATTTCCATGTCGAAGCTGTTGATCAATAACATCCCCTCCAGCCACCCCACAGAAAAAAAGCGTCAATCCTCATTTCAGTACCTTCACATTTATATTTCCTATCTCCTGGGTTGGGTTGTTTTACCTCTGAGCGGCACTTTTTTGCACACCATGGGCTAAATGGCCAGGTCACATGAACCCCGAGGGGCGGGGGTGGCTCAGTCGGTAGCGCGCCAGGCTCGTAATCTGTACTTTCCAGGTTCGAGTCCCAGCTGGGTCAGCGTTGAGATTTATCTCCGCAAAATTCCCCGCCCTGCCCACGGTCAGTAGGGGACATCGATGGGCTTGGAAAGGCCGCCGTCCGTCGGATGGGACGTTAAGCCGTGACCCCGTGTGCAGGAGAGCCATACCCTGTGCACGTTAAAGAACACGCTGGATGGCCTTGACGGGAGGCTACCATCTGTCTCCCATCAGCTGTTCCAGTGGGTCCCCTCCCCCAACCTTCTCTGAGCCTTCGGGGTCCATGTGACTTGGCCATTTAGCCCATGGTGTGCAAAAAATTGCTGCTCAGAGGTAAAAGAACAACCCAACCCATGAACCCCGAAGGCTCAGAGAAGGTTGGGGGAGGGGACCCACTGGAACAACTGTTGGGAGACAGATGGTAGCCTTCCGTCTAGGCCATCTAACGTGTTCTTTAACGTGCACAGGGTATGGCTCTCTCGCACACGGCTTAACGTCCCATCTGACGGACGGACGGCGGCCTTTCCAAGCCCTTCGGTGTCCCCTACTGATAGTGGACAAGGCGAGGAATTTTGCGGAGATAAATCTCAACGCTGACCCAGCTGGGACTCGAACCTGGGAACTACAGATTACGAGCCTGGCGCGCTACCGACTGAGCCGCCTCCGCCCCCGCCCCCATTCCTATCTGCATTCAGCACACTTATGTAGAGCGTAAATTAATAATAAAGACTGAATTCGTTCTTCGTCATACCCTTTTGGGCGAAACTTTAATTCCAAGTCATTTCTCCATTAAATTGTCATCACCCTATAAAATCCTTTCCTAACCCAATGTCATTATGAAATTCCCAAATGTCAAATGCCATCTGGTCAACAAACGTGAGCCTCTCCGCGAAACAAGGATAATCCGGTTTTAGTGAAGTAATTATTCAGGATCGGAAGTCTCCTTTACGATGTTTAGAACAAACAGCTCACAAAAGAATTAAAATTTAACAGACTACTTATCCCATGGGTGCTTTGGCTCGAAAATGCCGAAGCTTCTGATCAATCTCTGCGACTCGGAATCATTTCCTTTGGACTTTGTGCTTCGAGAATCAGTTCATTACAACTTTAATTATCGAGTGAGGAGAAAATGCATCGTTCAGTTACTCAGGAATGTTGTTTTAATTCCCATGAAACATGATGTCTGCTGAATACAACAACGTCACTTGTCAGTTTCAATTTCTTTCACGTAATCGTTAGGAAAGACTTGAAAAATAAACACTGTGTATGCGGCTAGATCTAATAAATTATCTAAAAGGAACAATCGATGATCGAAACGGAATGAATATTGCACCCAAAATTCATTTCGATATTAGATATTGCGTCAGAATATTCATTTTGATATCTGATATTTTATCGTTTACATTATGGAATATTTTATCCAAATATTTATTCCTATACTTTCTATTGCATCTTAATTTTATTTATGATATTAAATATTGAATTCGAATATTTTTCCAGTATTGAATATTACATCTGAATGTTTATTCCAATAACGATTATTTTTTATTTAAATATTTATTAGAATAATAAGTATTTTAGTTAAATGATTATTCCAAATATGAACACGTTATTTAATTATTTATTCCATTATTGCCTCCGAATATCAATTCCAATACTGAATACAGCATTCGAATATTCATTCTAATGCTGAATATTGCCCCCATAAGCATATAGATAAATGAATTATGATAATCTTGAGGGGGGGGAAATGTTACTTTGCTGAGTTCCCATATCCTGAGTTTTATTTTCTCATAGAAAACTTATATTTCGCTGAATACAACAACGAAGAATAGAATAAAGTAGCAAAAGAAATCGATTTGAATATTTCGATCACGATTCCTTCGAAATCTTCACGACCTCGGCAAAGTGGTTTTTGGCATGTCGTTTGTCTGTTTGGAATTCATCCTCTTAAACGATTAAACTCAAAATTCTCATTTGGGTCTTCCCTTCTTTCCTCTTCCCTTCGGTTTCCATTCCGAAATTTTCACTTGTCTCCACCCCCACCCCACCCCGCTTTCCTCTTCCCCTCGGTTTCCATTCAGATTTTTTTCAATTGAGTCTCCCCCACTCACCCCCGCTTTCCTCTTCCCTTCAGTTTCCATTCAGAAATTTTCACTTGAGTCTCCCCCCACCCAACCCCTGCTTTCCTCTTCCCTTCGGTTTCCATTCCGAAATTTTCACTTGTCTCCACCCCCACCCCACCCCGCTTTCCTCTTCCCCTCGGTTTCCATTCAGATTTTTTCCACTTGAGTCTCCCCCACTCACCCCCGCTTTCCTCTTCCCTTCAGTTTCCATTCAGAAATTTTCACTTGAGTCTCCCCCCACCCAACCCCTGCTTTCCTCTTCCCTTCGGTTTCCATTCCGAAATTTTCACTTGTCTCCACCCCCACCCCACCCCGCTTTCCTCTTCCCCTCGGTTTCCATTCAGATTTTTTCCACTTGAGTCTCCCCCACTCACCCCCGCTTTCCTCTTCCCTTCAGTTTCCATTCAGAAATTTTCACTTGAGTCTCCCCCCACCCAACCCCTGCTTTCCTCTTTACTTCGGTTTCCATTCCGAAAATTTCACTTGTCTCCACCGCCACCCCACCCCGCTTTCCTCTTCCCCTCGGTTTCCATTCAGATTTTTTCCACTTGAGTCTCTCCCACCCACTCCCGCTTTCCTCTTCCCTTCAGTTTCCATTCCGAAATTTTCACTTGAGTCTCCCCCCACCCAACCCCTGCTTTCCTCTTCCCTTCGGTTTCCATTCCGAAAATTTCACTTGTCTCCACCCCCACCCCACCCCGCTTTCCTCTTCCCCTCGGTTTCCATTCAGATTTTTTCCACTTGAGTCTCCCCCACTCACCCCCGCTTTCCTCTTCCCTTCAGTTTCCATTCAGAAATTTTCACTTGAGTCTCCCCCCACCCAACCCCTGCTTTCCTCTTTACTTCGGTTTCCATTCCGAAAATTTCACTTGTCTCCACCGCCACCCCACCCCGCTTTCCTCTTCCCCTCGGTTTCCATTCAGATTTTTTCCACTTGAGTCTCTCCCACCCACTCCCGCTTTCCTCTTCCCTTCAGTTTCCATTCCGAAATTTTCACTTGAGTCTCCCCCCACCCAACCCCTGCTTTCCTCTTCCCTTCGGTTTCCATTCCGAAATTTTCACTTGTCTCCACCCCCACCCCACCCCGCTTTCCTCTTCCCCTCGGTTTCCATTCAGATTTTTTCCACTTGAGTCTCCCCCACTCACCCCCGCTTTCCTCTTCCCTTCAGTTTCCATTCAGAAATTTTCACTTGAGTCTCCCCCCACCCAACCCCTGCTTTCCTCTTCCCTTCGGTTTCCATTCCGAAATTTTCACTTGTCTCCACCCCCACCCCACCCCGCTTTCCTCTTCCCCTCGGTTTCCATTCAGATTTTTTCCACGTGAGTCTCCCCCACTCACCCCCGCTTTCCTCTTCCCTTCAGTTTCCATTCAGAAATTTTCACTTGAGTCTCCCCCCACCCAACCCCTGCTTTCCTCTTCCCTTCGGTTTCCATTCCGAAATTTTCACTTGTCTCCACCCCCACCCCACCCCGCTTTCCTCTTCCCCTCGGTTTCCATTCAGATTTTTTCCACTTGAGTCTCCCCCACTCACCCCCGCTTTCCTCTTCCCTTCAGTTTCCATTCAGAAATTTTCACTTGAGTCTCCCCCCACCCAACCCCTGCTTTCCTCTTTACTTCGGTTTCCATTCCGAAAATTTCACTTGTCTCCACCGCCACCCCACCCCGCTTTCCTCTTCCCCTCGGTTTCCATTCAGATTTTTTCCACTTGAGTCTCTCCCACCCACTCCCGCTTTCCTCTTCCCTTCAGTTTCCATTCCGAAATTTTCACTTGAGTCTCCCCCCACCCAACCCCTGCTTTCCTCTTCCCTTCGGTTTCCATTCCGAAAATTTCACTTGTCTCCACCCCCACCCCACCCCGCTTTCCTCTTCCCCTCGGTTTCCATTCAGATTTTTTCCACTTGAGTCTCCCCCACTCACCCCCGCTTTCCTCTTCCCTTCAGTTTCCATTCAGAAATTTTCACTTGAGTCTCCCCCCACCCAACCCCTGCTTTCCTCTTTACTTCGGTTTCCATTCCGAAAATTTCACTTGTCTCCACCGCCACCCCACCCCGCTTTCCTCTTCCCCTCGGTTTCCATTCAGATTTTTTCCACTTGAGTCTCTCCCACCCACTCCCGCTTTCCTCTTCCCTTCAGTTTCCATCCGAAATTTTCACTTGAGTCTCCCCCACCCAACCCCTGCTTTCCTCTTCCCTTCGGTTTCCATTCCGAAATTTTCACTTGTCTCCACCCCCACCCCACCCCGCTTTCCTCTTCCCCTCGGTTTCCATTCAGATTTTTTCCACTTGAGTCTCCCCCACTCACCCCCGCTTTCCTCTTCCCTTCAGTTTCCATTCAGAAATTTTCACTTGAGTCTCCCCCCACCCAACCCCTGCTTTCCTCTTCCCTTCGGTTTCCATTCCGAAATTTTCACTTGTCTCCACCCCCACCCCACCCCGCTTTCCTCTTCCCCTCGGTTTCCATTCAGATTTTTTCCACTTGAGTCTCCCCACTCACCCCCGCTTTCCTCTTCCCTTCAGTTTCCATTCAGAAATTTTCACTTGAGTCTCCCCCCACCCAACCCCTGCTTTCCTCTTCCCTTCGGTTTCCATTCCGAAATTTTCACTTGTCTCCACCCCCACCCCACCCCGCTTTCCTCTTCCCCTCGGTTTCCATTCAGATTTTTTCCACTTGAGTCTCCCCCACTCACCCCCGCTTTCCTCTTCCCTTCAGTTTCCATTCAGAAATTTTCACTTGAGTCTCCCCCCACCCAACCCCTGCTTTCCTCTTTACTTCGGTTTCCATTCCGAAAATTTCACTTGTCTCCACCGCCACCCCACCCCGCTTTCCTCTTCCCCTCGGTTTCCATTCAGATTTTTTCCACTTGAGTCTCTCCCACCCACTCCCGCTTTCCTCTTCCCTTCAGTTTCCATTCCGAAATTTTCACTTGAGTCTCCCCCACCCAACCCCTGCTTTCCTCTTCCCTTCGGTTTCCATTCCGAAAATTTCACTTGTCTCCACCCCCACCCCACCCCGCTTTCCTCTTCCCCTCGGTTTCCATTCAGATTTTTTCCACTTGAGTCTCCCCCACTCACCCCCGCTTTCCTCTTCCCTTCAGTTTCCATTCAGAAATTTTCACTTGAGTCTCCCCCCACCCAACCCCTGCTTTCCTCTTTACTTCGGTTTCCATTCCGAAAATTTCACTTGTCTCCACCGCCACCCCACCCCGCTTTCCTCTTCCCCTCGGTTTCCATTCAGATTTTTTCCACTTGAGTCTCTCCCACCCACTCCCGCTTTCCTCTTCCCTTCAGTTTCCATTCCGAAATTTTCACTTGAGTCTCCCCCCACCCAACCCCTGCTTTCCTCTTCCCTTCGGTTTCCATTCCGAAAATTTCACTTGTCTCCACCCCCACCCCACCCCGCTTTCCTCTTCCCCTCGGTTTCCATTCAGATTTTTTCCACTTGAATCTCCCCCACTCACCCCCGCTCTCCTCTTCCCTTCAGTTTCCATTCAGAAATTTTCACTTGAGTCTCCCCCCACCCAACCCCTGCTTTCCTCTTTACTTCGGTTTCCATTCCGAAAATTTCACTTGTCTCCACCGCCACCCCACCCCGCTTTCCTCTTCCCCTCGGTTTCCATTCAGATTTTTTCCACTTGAGTCTCTCCCACCCACTCCCGCTTTCCTCTTCCCTTCAGTTTCCATTCCGAAATTTTCACTTGAGTCTCCCCCCACCCAACCCCTGCTTTCCTCTTCCCTTCGGTTTCCATTCCGAAAATTTCACTTGTCTCCACCCCCACCCCACCCCGCTTTCCTCTTCCCCTCGGTTTCCATTCAGATTTTTTCCACTTGAGTCTACCCCACCCACCCCCGCTTTCCTCTTCCCTTCAGTTTCCATTCAGAAATTCCATTTGAGTATCCCCCACACACACCCGCTTTCCTCTTCCCTTCAGTTTCCATTCAGAAATTCCATTTGAGTATTCCCCACACACACCCACTTTCCTCTTCCCTTCAGTTTCCATTCAGAAATTCCATTTGAGTATCCCCCACCCACCCCCGCTTTCCTCTTCCCTTCAGTTTCCATTCAGAAATTCCATTTGAGTATCCCCCACCCACCCCCGCTTTCCTCTTCCCTTCAGGTTCCATTCAGAAATTCCATTTGAGTATCCCCCACACACACCCGCTTTCCTCTTCTCTTCGGTTTCCATTCCGAAATTTTCACTTGAGTCTCCACCCCCACCCCACCCCCGCTTTCCTCTTCCATTCGGTTTCCATTCCGAAATTCCATTTGAGTCTCCCCCCATATCAGCTGCTTTCCTTTTCCCTTCGGTTTCCATTCAGAAATTCCACTTGAGTCTCCATCCACCCACCTGCTTTCCTCTTCCCTTCGGTTTCAAACCCTACTCTCTCATCTTTCCTCTTCCCCACTTTCCTCTTTCCTTCAGTTTTAATACCCAAATAAGAGTGTTTGGACCTTCCCCTCTGTATTTTCCCATCGGTTTCCAATCCGAAATTCCTATTCGTATCTTCCGCTCTCTCTTCTTCCTTTCTATTTCCATCTTCAGATTTATTTTCTCCCTTCATTCTTCTGATGATTCGACTTGTCTGATACTTCATTCTTCTGATGATTCGACTTGTCTGATACTTCATTCTTCTTCTGATTCGACTTGTCTGATACTTCATTCTTCTGATGATTCGACTTGTCTGACACTTCATTCTTCTGATGATTCGACTTATCTGATGCTTCATTCTTCTGATGATTCGACTTGTCTGATGCTTCATTCTTCTGATGATTCGACTTGTCTGATACTTCATTCTTCTGATGATTCGACTTGTCTGATGCTTCATTCTTCTGATGATTCGACTTGTCTGATACTTCATTCTTCTGATGATTCGAATTGTCTGATACTTCATTCTTCTGATGATTCGACTTGTCTGATATTTCATTCTTCTTCTGATTCGACTTGTCTGATACTTCATTCTTCTGATGATTCGACTTGTCTGATACTTCATTCTTCTGATGATTCGACTTGTCTGATACTTCATTCTTCTGATGATTCGACTTGTCTGATACTTCATTCTTCTGATGATTCGACTTGTCTGATACTTCATTCTTCTGATGATTCGACTTGTCTGATACTTCATTCTTCTGATGATTCGACTTGTCTGATACTTCATTCTTCTGATGATTCGACTTGTCTGATACTTCATTCTTCTTCTGATTCGACTTGTCTGATACTTCATTCTTCTGATGATTCGACTTGTCTGACACTTCATTCTTCTGATGATTCGACTTATCTGATGCTTCATTCTTCTGATGATTCGACTTGTCTGATACTTCATTCTTCTGATGATTCGAATTGTCTGATACTTCATTCTTCTGATGATTCGACTTGTCTGATATTTCATTCTTCTTCTGATTCGACTTGTCTGATACTTCATTCTTCTGATGATTCGACTTGTCTGATACTTCATTCTTCTGATGATTCGACTTGTCTGATACTTCATTCTTCTGATGATTCGACTTGTCTGATACTTCATTCTTCTGATGATTCGACTTGTCTGATACTTCATTCTTCTGATGATTCGACTTGTCTGATACTTCATTCTTCTGATGATTCGACTTGTCTGATACTTCATTCTTCTGATGATTCGACTTGTCTGACACTTCATTCTTCTGATGATTCGACTTGTCTGATACTTCATTCTTCTGATGATTCGACTTGTCTGACACTTCATTCTTCTGATGATTCGACTTGTCTGATACTTCATTCTTCTGATGATTCGACTTGTCTGATACTTCATTCTTCTGATGATTCGACTTGTCTGATACTTCATTCTTCTGATGATTCGACTTGTCTGATACTTCATTCTTCTGATGATTCGACTTGTCTGATACTTCATTCTTCTGATGATTCGACTTGTCTGATACTTCATTCTTCTGATGATTCGACTTGTCTGATACTTCATTCTTCTGATGATTCGACTTGTCTGATACTTCATTCTTCTGATGATTCGAATTGTCTGATACTTCATTCTTCTGATGATTCGACTTGTCTGATATTTCATTCTTCTTCTGATTCGACTTGTCTGATACTTCATTCTTCTGATGATTCGACTTGTCTGATACTTCATTCTTCTGATGATTCGACTTGTCTGATGCTTCATTCTTCTGATGATTCGACTTGTCTGATGCTTCATTCTTCTGATGATTCGACTTGTCTGATGCTTCATTCTTCTGATGATTCGACTTGTCTGATGCTTCATTCTTCTGATGATTCGACTTTTCTGATGCTTCATTCTTCTGATGATTCGACTTGTCTGATGCTTCATTCTTGTGATGATTCGACTTGTCTGATGCTTCATTCTTCTGATGATTCGACTTGTCTGATGCTTCATTCTTCTGATGATTCGACTTGTCTGATGCTTCATTCTTCTGATGATTCGACTTGTCTGATACTTCATTCTTCTGATGATTCGACTTGTCTGATGCTTCATTCTTGTGATGATTCGACTTGTCTGATGCTTCATTCTTCTGATGATTCGACTTCTCTGATGCTTCATTCTTCTGATGATTCGACTTGTCTGATACTTCATTCTTCTGATGATTCGACTTGTCTGATGCTTCATTCTTCTGATGATTCGACTTGTCTGATACTTCATTCTTCTGATGATTCGACTTGTCTGATGCTTCATTCTTCTGATGATTCGACTTGTCTGATGCTTCATTCTTCTGATGATTCGACTTGTCTGATGCTTCATTCTTCTGATGATTCGACTTGTCTGATGCTTCATTCTTCTGATGATTCGACTTGTCTGATGCTTCATTCTTCTGATGATTCGACTTCTCTGATGCTTCATTCTTCTGATGATTCGACTTGTCTGATGCTTCATTCTTCTGATGATTCGACTTCTCTGATGCTGCATTCTTCTGATGATTCGACTTGTCTGATGCTTCATTCTTCTGATGATTCGACTTCTCTGATGCTTCATTCTTCTGATGATTCGACTTGTCTGATGCTTCATTCTTCTGATGATTCGACTTGTCTGATGCTTCATTCTTCTGATGATTCGACTTGTCTGATGCTTCATTCTTGTGATGATTCGACTTGTCTGATGCTTCATTCTTGTGATGATTCGACTTGTCTGATGCTTCATTCTTGTGATGATTCGACTTGTCTGATGCTTCATTCTTCTGATGATTCGACTTGTCTGATGCTTCATTCTTCTGATGATTCGACTTGTCTGATGCTTCATTCTTGTGATGATTCGACTTGTCTGATGCTTCATTCTTGTGATGATTCGACTTGTCTGATGCTTCATTCTTCTGATGATTCGACTTGTCTGATGCTTCATTCTTCTGATGATTCGACTTGTCTGATACTTCATTCTTCTGATGATTCGACTTGTCTGATGCTTCATTCTTCTGATGATTCGACTTGTCTGATACTTCATTCTTCTGATGATTCGACTTGTCTGATGCTTCATTCTTCTGATGATTCGACTTGTCTGATGCTTCATTCTTCTGATGATTCGACTTGTCTGATGCTTCATTCTTCTGATGATTCGACTTGTCTGATGCTTCATTCTTCTGATGATTCGACTTCTCTGATGCTTCATTCTTCTGATGATTCGACTTGTCTGATGCTTCATTCTTCTGATGATTCGACTTGTCTGATGCTTCATTCTTCTGATGATTCGACTTGTCTGATGCTTCATTCTTCTGATGATTCGACTTGTCTGATGCTTCATTCTTCTGATGATTCGACTGGTCTGATACTTCATTCTTCTGATGATTCGACTTGTCTGATGCTTCATTCTTCTGATGATTCGACTTGTCTGATGCTTCATTCTTCTGATGATTCGACTTGTCTGATGCTTCATTCTTCTGATGATTCGACTTGTCTGATGCTTCATTCTTCTGATGATTCGACTTGTCTGATGCTTCATTCTTCTGATGATTCGACTTGTCTGATACTTCCTTCTTCTGATGATTCGACTTGTCTGATGCTTCATTCTTCTGATACCATTTCGACTTTTTAACTAACCGTTTTCATCCCTCATTTAAAGATTTCCTCATCTCTAAACTTCGTCTAATTTGTTTCTTGTTGTTGTTTTTCTCAGCATCTTCCCCAAAATTTCATTTTCTCTTATTTAACGTTTTCCTTTTTTTCTACAGTAATTTTTTTTTACATGTCTTCCCTTCTTTCACTCATAAGTGAGTATAATTTCGTTGATAGAAATGAAAGTTTGGTATTTCTTCGTTTTCAAAATTGTCTTATTAGAGGCAACTGAATGCAAAATTCAAAATGTCATCTTCAGTCCTACTCATGATCATTTTTTGCACTTTTGTTTTCTCCAAGCCCCGTTCCTAGATTTTTAAATTTCTGTACTCTTTTCATAACTTCTCTTTCTGTCTCATAATCTTTCCCATTCCTCCTATTTCAGGCCACTCAATTTAAAAAAATAATTAATTTTCACATCCCTTTTTTCATATATTTAATTTTCTTCTCATATATTCTAGACCTACTTCTTCCTAAAATAAAACTGTCCTGGTCATCAGGTTGTTCCATCATCAATTGTTCCATTGCTAAACAGTTTTCTTAATAAATATTGTGACAGTGTTGCAGATAAGCTGCATCCCAATTTAAATCATTTAGCAGCATGAAACAAATCATAAAGTTTATTATTATTAATATTATTCTAAAATTATTACACAGTCGTATCAGAATAACATGACCACCTAACATACATATATTATAGCAGGTGGTCATATTATTCTGATACGACTGTGTACATCTATACATAAGATTTTTATCAATGCATGCGATATTAGTTATTTATTAGTAATTTATAATAACACTTTCAATGTATAAATTGTATATTAATGTTTGAGAGCAATACTGAAATTTATATACCTACCTATATATTAATAAGCAAAAATGTAAAAAAATTATCTCTGCCTTTGCTTGTGTTATGAGTACAGCCAGGCCCGGATCTAGAAAAAAATCTAGGACGGGGGCTATAGTAAAACATTTTCCTCTCCATTTTATATATTTTGAATAAATTTCTTGAAAAATGCATGAAACATAAATAAGTTTAATAAATTTTTGTCTCTATTACTTTTACTAGCATTCTGAAAGAGGGTACCCTAGATTCGTCCCTGAATACAGCTATCCCTACAATTCCAATGTGAACGCTGTTACCTTTCACAGCATTTAGATGTTGTTCTTTCAAAGTTTCACTACAACGAGAGCCTTCCCATCCTCGAAATGAAATGGATGCATTCTCTTTCCTTTTCCACAGCTCGACTATTTGATTTTTTTTCCCGCAGGACAAACCCCTTGCTGTGCGGATCGCATCTATTTCGTTCGTCGGGGAAGCCAAAAACTCAACGTGGCACTTCTTTCGACTGCCAGCGGCTGACGTAAATGCTAATGAAGTCCGGAATCGAAGAATCAGGACGCTGTCGTGAAATTCGTGCTCTGAGTTTTCGATCTCAAAGACAGAATTGGAGGATCCGTTACCTGGTATCAGTCGACGAAGGGAAAATGGTAGAATTTCTCATGTTATTTATTCTCTCAGAAATTCTGTAGATCTTTCTAGCTTACAACTTTTGTTACAACACAAAACTTTCGCTCTGTAGGTTAACGTTTATGTTAAAGAAGTACAGTCGCTCAAAAAAGTATCCGAACGCTATGGTTAATTACAGAATTCAGAAAAAATGTCTGGCAACGATTTCTTTAGAAATTAATGATCTGGCAACCTTCGTGTCACGTGACACAGACGAGCGCTGCGATGGTTTACAATCAACGGCAGTCGACGTAACGGTTGCCAAGAGCGCAGGTGTGCCTCATGCAACCTTCGGTTAACGCTTGGGTCGTTATGGGGACGTCCATGGCTGCTGACACAGCCCGTCGAATATCGCCTGCAGTGCTCTGTGGTTACAAACGGGCATGTCGAACAATGCGCCTATCAAGCCGTGCTGACGTCGGTTAGGATGGCACCACTCCCTCTGCGACGCACGCTAGAACCTTCATTTCGCAACTGTTGCCAACAGCATCCAACAGTTCGTGCATCCCGATGAACACGGGCAGCGACAAGACGTGTAGTCCATCCAGTTTCACATAGGCCTATAATTCTTCCTCTCTAAAAAGCATCGAAATGGCGATAAACCTGCCAACGGCGTGTACCAGGCATTTTCGGCCTTCGCGGAACATTTTCCAAGCAGAACCACCTAATCTCAACTGTTCGCACGACTTCCACCTGCACAAACACAATACCATTCCTGTTCTTTCTTGCACCTTTTATCTTTTGAGCCACAAACGTCATTGGCTTCGGATTATTATCATTTGCACATCTCAACTGCGCACACCCTCCCTTCAATTTGCATGTTTATACGACATGTCCTTCTGGATGGGGCGCTTTCAATGTCGAGCAGGTATTTTGGCTAGTATCTTAAAAGTACGAACTTAATTAAATATTCTTAATCCCAGTGAAATGTTAACTGAACGGTTATCACTAAATCGTTGATTACCACACCAAAGCAATAGTAAATTTTTATTTGAAGACAATTAAAAATTAAGTTGTTCACCTGAAGATTAAGTATCACTAAGTTAATAAATGGAAAGCCAAGTGTCAGTAAATTGTTAATTGGAAAGCTACGTATCGGTAAATTGTTATTTGGAGGATCAAGTGTCAGTATATATGTAACTTATGAATAATTTTCACATTTTCCATTTTTTAAGGTAGAAGAAAGCACGGAGGTTATTTTTTATTATAACCTATAACACTTCCCGCGTCACAAGGTTTCATTTGGGACATAAATCATAAAGTTCCTCCATCGCTTTCAAAAGATATAGTGGAACAACTTTTTGTCAAATCCACAAACCGACCAACCGACAAATGTCAAAGCCAAAAGCAATATATATGCAATTGAAATGCAATAATAATGTAATAAAAAATAAATACCCCCTAAAGCACCTGCTTGCCACAGAGGTCTGACCAGGAAGTTTGTCAGTTTATATGCCAAATAGAAGGCCTGAGAGGATGGCAGCACCTCAGCAGATAAACGACACCTTCATCCATGTCTTACCCGGGTCCCTTAAATCAGTAGCCAAGCGCGCTAACCACTCGGCCACGGGACGGCAATAATAACGTGCCCATGATGAAATGTTAAACTTTCATATAGGATTTCATCGCTGTCCTTAGTTACAAGAATTGCCGGAAATTGAACCTTCGTTGATTTTTTTTTATTATAAATGATAGCAGATACGTTGGGAGTAGAACTGTACATCATTCACAATGATGATTGCCAAATATGCAAAATCAGACAGGCATAACACTTAAAATCAGTCCCAGAATTTTCTTAGCCAAGGACGTTAGTGCATTTCGAAAGAGATCTTTTCGTCTGATGGTTAATGGGGGGGCTGCCAGATCAGCTGATCTAAAAGTCGCCTATCCGGCTCCTGGCAAAGCATGCAAATTATGTATTTTGTATTAAAATTTTCTTATTTCTTCACTCCCTATAAATTTGCTACCATTAGTACATTGCTAGACAAGTATGCATTGTTTTGTTGTAAGTACACTGCGTCTGAAAAGTCAGGAGACAAAAATTCTAAAACAAAATCCAAATCTTCATAAAAAAATAATTTATTATTAGAATAATTCAAAATAGTCACATGGAACTCCACAGACAATCGGTCACATTCTTTTAGGTGTTTTGAATGGTATGAAATCATGTTTCCTTAATCTTTATTTTAGACATCTGAGAGAGTAAGTCAGCCCGAGCCAAATCTGACGAATAGTGGGGAGGGTTCTTAGTGACTCCTTTTTGCCAAAAAATCTTCGGACAGTTAATACATAAAAAAGAATGTGACCGACCATCTGAAGCATATAACTTTAATCGTTGATATCATTTCCAGAATGATATCAACGATTAAAGGAAAGATGTAAAAAAATCGTATAATGTTCCATGATAAAAATTCCGAATAATTTTCATAATAAATTCTTTTTCTGAACATTCGCTTTAAATTTAGAATTTTTGTATCATTACTTTTCATATGCAGTTCTACATTTTTGCTTACAAAACATAATTTTACTCCCTTCCACACATAAACCATAGTTTCGCGAGTCATTATAATTTAAATATGTATATTGTGTAAATTCCTTGAATAAGGATTAACTTCAAAGACAAATAAGTTAAAACATAATGAAACTTCTAAACTGAAACTATTTCTCATCGATTCCCCCAACACCGCAGGATAAACCTATTTTTAATGACTGAAAACAGCTGAATTGCTCCTATTATGTAAGAAATATGATTTATAACCCCTTACAAAACGTTATCCGAGCCTCAGATATCCCAGTTATGCCCACAGGGGTGTCTTCTTTCAGCATTCCCTCAGATGAAGCAATCAGCTGACTCCCTACGCTGCTTTACCGACAGAGCTGCTCCTAATCAATAAGAGTCTCACAGCAGTGCGAAATGAATCACTCATGGAGATTAACTGTCTTGCGTGCTGATTGCTCGATACGCCACACAGATCTCCTGAAACAGTTTTCACTATGAGATGCTTGAATTTAGCTCCGAGCGCCTCTGTGGACAGAGGTCATTAAAACCTTTATTGCCTAGTCAGCAAATGGGTGTGCAGGATGTTGCTAAGGATGAAGGAACATCAGGAAGAGCTTTTTTTTTTTTCTTTTTCGGTTCTCAATTCTTCTCCTCTCCTCACCTCTCGCCCTCTTCACTCTTTGCCTTATGTGCTTCGGAAAGATTCTTTAATGGCTTTTCGTGACCGAAAGGTTTTGTGGCATTCCCACTCGGGCAATGATTGAATAGCGAAACCAATTACTGGCAGTGGGAGTAGACTCAGCATCGGTGGAATTATTTCTGCTTTGTAAATAACAACTCTTAAAGAAGCATTGATGAAATTAACTTTTCAAGACGACCTGCTTAATTGAAAGAAATGGCCGAAATCGCCTCTAGGATGCGAGCTTGACAGATTTGTTATGAAACAAACTCTGATAAAATGAGAATGAATAAATTATCTTTTTTTTTCTGAAATCATTTTGATTCAATTTTATCATTTTATCGTTTTTATTTTTGTTCATGGGTTGGGTTGTTTTACATCTGAGCGGCACTTTTTTGCACACCATGGGCTAAATGGCCAGGTCACAAGGACCCAGAAGGCTCAGAGAAGGTTGGGGGATGGGACCCACTGAAAGAGCTGTTGGGAGACAGATGGTAGCTTTCCGTCAAGGCCATCCAGAGTGTTATTTAACGTGCACAGGACTCTCCTGCACAGGGAGCCACGGCTTAACGTCCCATCCGACGGACGACGGCCTTTCCAAACCCATCGATGTCCCCTACTGACCGTGAGCAGGGCAGGGAATTTTGGAGAGATAAATATCAATGCTGACCCAGCTGGGACTCGAACCTGGGAACTACATACTGAGCCACCCCCTCCCCTATTGTTGTTCAATTTTTATCGTTTTCACATTTATTAAATTTCATCATTTCTCATTATTTACTTATTTCTGTAACGAGCCTACAATTAATTTATGTTAATATTTAACACGTTCAATTAAAGCCAAGTGAATAGTTATAAGTAATTCACACTCAAGGTAAATAATAAAAAAATACTTTTTTCTTCTTCATATTTGCAAGACAGATAATAAGATTCTTCAGTCTTGAAGATGATGGTGATAATTAGATGGTAATAAGACTTCTTATTACTGCCTTAGCGCGTTTGAATGTTTCAAGGTTAGGGGATGTCGGATATCTCCGAAACAACCCCCAAACCTTGTTCTGAGCCTTACGAACTGTGGTGCAATCTAGATATCACCACGGTTTTGGAAACGAGAAAACCGTACTGAAGTTTGAGGAATGGTCGAGGCAGCTGCATGGATGATATGGTCCGTCATGTCTGCCACTGCTACATTGATTGGCTCCTGGCTGAACTCAGTGAGAAGTTCGAACACACTCCAGTCAACCCAATCAAGCCTCCACTGTGAAGGGTCACAAGGTCCCCCATGGGAGATTGGACATACCATGGGGAGGTGGTTGCTTCCATAAGGGTTGCCCTCAGCCTTCCATGTAAAGAGTGAAAGAATCGAGGAGGTCAATGGCAGTGATGTGTGAGTTGAGAAGTGAAAGTAAGTACTGACACCACCTGTATTCAACAAAGAGAGTGCGGAATCAAGGAGCCATTTCTCGAGGATCCCACCTCTCCCGCTGGTGTCATCACTGCCCCAAAGTGGACTGTGTCCGTTGAAGTCCCACATGGTGAGGAAGGGGGACCGCAGCTGCAAGACGAGATCATCGAGGTCTTCCCCCAAGACGATGTTTTCAGGTGGAAGCTATATAGAGCAAAGAGTCAGTGAAACCCCACGAAGAGGCAGATGGCTACCGCCTCTTGAGTGGTGATGGGTTGGGTTGTTTTACCTCTGAGGGGCACTTTTTTTGCACACCATGGGCTAAATGGCCAGGTCACATGGACCCCGAAGGCTCAGAGAAGGTTGGGGGAGGGGACCCACTGCAACAGCTGTTGGGAGACAGATGGTAGCCTCCCGTCAAGGTCATCCAGCGTGTTCTTTAACGTGCACAGGGTATGGCTCTCCCACACACGGGGCCACGGCTTAACGTCCCATCCGATGGACGGCGGCCTTTCTAAGCCCTTCGGTGTCCTCTACTGACCGTGGGCAGGGCGGGGAATTTTGCGGAAATAAATCTCAACGCTGACCTAGCTGGGACTCGAACCTGGGAACTACAGATTACGAGCCTGGCGCGCTACCGACTGAGCCACCCCCGCCCTGAGTGGTGATGAGGGGTACGATCTGGAATGGAGGATGATTGCTCATGAGATGCAATAAATCCAGGATGGCAATAAATTGAGGATGCCAATTAATGGCATCATATCGGTGGTGCAATATGCTTTGGGATTATTTTCTGCTTTTTAGAGCCATATACGAAGGTAGGTATTTTATAAACTTTTAAATTTATTTGCCTATCTTCTTATTGCTTTTTTGCTCACAGTTTGTCTGTTTGTCGTTTCATCAGTTTGTAGATTTGTCAAAACAAATTTTCCACCGTATCTTTTTGAAAACGACAGACAAACTTAATGATTTTTGTGTCAAATGAAAACTTATGACGCGGAGAGTGTCACAGGATATAAAAATTGAAACCTCCATTCCTTCTTCCTCCTAAAAAAGAGAAATGTGAAAACGATTATTCCGCTATATCGCAGAACGGGAGACAATCTTTTTCCGACTATCTGTTGAGTAGGTAAATCGGCGTCCTCTCTTCGTTTGAAGTGTGGGCGGGGGTGGCTCAGTCGGTAGCGTGCCAGGCTCGTAATCTGTAGTTCCCAGGTTCGAGTCCCAGCTGGGTCAGCGTTGAGATTTAACTTCGCAAAATTTCCCGCCTTGCCCACAGTCAGTAGGGGACACCTATGGGCTAGGAAAGGCCGCCGTCCGTCGGATGGGACGTTAAGCCGTGGCCTCGTGTGCGGGAGAGACATACCCTGTGCACGTTAAAGAACACGCTGGATGGCCCTGACGGGAGACTACCATCTGTCTCCCAACAACTGTCCCAGTGGGTCCCCTCCCCCAACCTTCTCTGAGCCTTCGGGGTCCATGTGACCTGTCTATTTAGCCCATGGTGTGCAAAAAAAGTGCCGCTCAGAGGTAAAACAACCCAACCCTTTGAAGTGACTACAAATTCAGTGACTGATTGTACCATCGACATGCTTTGATTTTATTTTCTACTTTCTAGAGCCATATAGGAAGATAGTCATTTTTTTAATTTTTTAATTTATATTTTTCCCAATTTGTTTTTCATTCAAAAGTTCTATCAAAGTAATGTCAGCGATATTTTCAATTCTCAATGCGTCCGATATCAAAGCCGTAGCAACAGGATTTTCCATTGCCATACATAATGGTTTTGAGTTGGGTTGTTTTACCTCTGAGCGGCACTTTTTTGCACACCATGGGCTAAATGGCCAGGTCACATGGACCCCGAAGGCTCAGAGAAGGTTGGGGGAGGGGACCCACTGGAACAGCTGTTGGGAGACAGATGGTAGCTTCCCGTCAAGGCCATCCAGCGTGTTCTTTAACGTGCACATGGTATGGCTCTCCCGCACACGGGACCACGGCTTAACGTCCCATCCGACGGACGGCGGCCTTTCCAAGCCCATCGGTGTCCCCTACTGACCGTGGGCAGGGCGGGGAATTTTTGCGGAGATAAATCTCAACGCTGACCCAGCTGGGACTCGAACCTGGGAACTACAGATTACGAGCCTGGCGCGCTACCGACTGAGCCACCCCCGCCCCTAATGGTTTTGATCTAGGCAACTAAGAGTATCAGCGATATCCATTTCTTTCACTCTCTGGCGATTAGAAATATGTGTCATACTTTGTCTTACTTGATTCATTGTCCCTAACCTTGAAAAGCAGAATAGTGGGGGAAAATTCCAAGTTAATCGCGACACGAACACGATTTATCATCCTTTCTTAGAAGAATGTTCCTCGGGTATAAATTTCCCAAACTCCACTGGGATCAATACGTCATAACACTCCACAAGAAATGTAATTGAAATTACAAAAGAGAAGAAAAAAGGTTAGCAATTATTTCACAATTCGAAAATTGTTTCCTTAATACCAAAAAAAACATTAATCCTATTTTACAATCCTTTACTTTCATTTAAGATTCGCTTTTCTTTTTCCATATTTAGTTGACATTAATTTGAATTTATTACAGAGGTCTACATATGAAAGTTATTTTTCTTAAATAATACCATAAGAAATTCATTTTCATTTGAAGGAGTCCTTCCTGTTTCCAAGATCTTTCGGGCATCTCTCATATTCATCACCATCTTTTCCTCGTCATCTTTTCAAAGAAAAGAAACAAATCCGAATTCAACATCCTAATGATCATAACTTCTACTTAAAAGAGTCAAGGCAATAAATGATCAGCCAACTGTCCCTTCCCTCTGTGATTTACTCCGGTAATTGTCTTCTTATGCTAATTTCCGTTCAGAATTCCTGCATCGTTTTATACTTCTCATCCTCCCTCTCTGTTTTTCTACAAAAACGCCTGAAAAATTGCTCGTTTAAATAAATTAAAAAGAAGATCATAATCCGACGGGGATATACGCTTCCTGGAACGTTAATACCCTCTGCTAGAGACTCTTTTCTCACCATCAGGACAGGACGTAGCTGATGATGAACGCATGACACAGCCATTCGCAACTTGCCAACAAGATGCTCATAAATACTCGTACATATTCTCCATCTGAATTTTCTTTCAGCGTACTTATTAATACCGATAGCTGAGAAGGGAAAAACTTATTCGCAAATTGTTAAAATAGAATAAATTAGGAAAACTGTTTTTAATTTCTAAACAACCTAAAAAAAATCAATTATGCACCTTGAAACTTTATTATTACTTTCCAGCAAGGCAGGATCTGGGGAGAGGGCAAGAGACCCATGCCTCCCCTCCGCCCTTTTGCGAACCCTAGTGAGGATAATGGAGGCTAAAACATTGAATCACCCTGGACGATTTTGACGGGAGGCTACCATCTGTTTCTTAACAGCTGTTCAGTGGATCCCCTGCACGTAACCTTCTCTGAGTGCTTGGGATCCTCGTAAACTCCTCTGAGTGCTTGGGATCCCCATAACCTTCTCTGGATGCTTGGGATCCTCGTAACCTTCTCTGAGTGCTTGGGATCCCCGTAACCTGATCATTTTAGCCCACTATAATGCAAAACGTGTTGCTCAGAGATGAAAAAAATTCAATGTCCAAAGAATATTGATAAATATCCATGTTACTCCTATTTACCAATGCTCATGTTTTGTAGAAACTTTAAAAAAAAGTTCAGAGATAAAAATAACTTGGCAAAAGTTTTTTTACTGTTTAGGAATCTCTACTTTCAGGATATAAGAAATTTTGTTTTACAATTTCCAAATGTATTTAAGCAACTACCAGATAGTGGTAACTTTCTATGTGATGCTCTACGAAGATATTTAGGCACATTTAAGATCCTTATAACTTTCATCCAAAGACTTGTGTATGCATTAGGACAAATGCCACATATCTATAACTCGTATTTACCGTTAAAGTGATTCATTAAAGCAAAAACCGCATACCGATAACTCATATCTGATACCCAACGGATTCATTCAAGTAAATAACAAATAGCGATGATTCATATTTATTGCCCAACTAATTCATTCAAGCAAATACTACACACCGATTATTCATATATTATGCCAAACGGATTCATTCATATTACATCATTACTCATTCATAGATTAGGTCATTATGTATTATATCATTCAAGCTGTTTTTTACCTCTGAGCGGCACTTTTTTGCACACAATGGGCTAAATGATCAGGTCACAATGACCCCGAGAGCTCAGAAAAGGTTGGAGGGAGACCCACTGGATAGCTGAGAGGAAACAGATTATCGTCTCCCGTCAAGGCCATCCAGCGTATTCTTTAAGTGCACAAGGTATGGCTCTCCCGCACATGGGACCAAGGCTTAACGTCCCATCCGATGGACGGCGGTCTTTCCAACACCATCGGTGTCACCTACTGACCGAGGTCGGGGGGGGGGGGGGAGTTCTCGGAGATAATCATTCAAGGAAATAACACATATCGATAACTTTTGTCTGATACAGTCGCTCAAAAAAGTATCCGAATACTATGGTTGATTACAGAATTCAGAAAAAATATCTGGCAACGGTTGTTTTAGAAATTGGTGATCTGGCAACCTTCGTGTCACGTGATTACAGAATTCAGGAAAAATATCTGGAGCGTGTACAGCAACTGTACACGCTCCAGTTACCGTTCACAGCAAACTGGAGCGTGTGTAGTAACTGCACACGCTCCAGTTTGCTGTGGATCTGGCAACCTTCGTGTCACGTGACACGAAGGTTGCCAGATCACTAATTTCTAAAAAAATCGTTGCCAGATATTTTTTCTGAATTCTGTAATCAACCGTAGTATTCGGATACTTTTTTGAGCGACTGTACACTAGACTGCGATTAGAACAAAATGCCAGATACCAATCAACTCCTATCTAGAACGGGGCGGGGGTGGCTCAGTCGGTAGCGCGCCAGGCTCGTAATCTGTAGTTCCCAGGTTCGAGTCCCAGCTGGGTCAGCGTTGAGATTTATCTCCGCAAAATTTCCCCGCCCTGCCCACGGTCAGTAGGGGACACCGATGGGCTTGAAAAGGCCGCCGTCCATCGGATGGGACGTTAGGCCGTGGCCCCGTGTGCGGGAGAGCCATACCCTGTGCACGTTAAAGAACACGCTGGATGGCCTTGACGGGAGGCTACCATCTGTCTCCCAACAGCTGTTCCAGTGGGTCCTCTCCCCCAACCTTCTCTGAGCCTTCGGGGTCCATGTGACCTGGCCATTTAGCCCATGGTGTGCAAAAAAAAGTGCCGCTCAGAGGTAGCCCAACCCAACCTATCTAGAACAGTATAGATATATTTATACATAGAGCAATTTTCTGCTTCTGCTTTGAAGAATTCTAAATACACATTAAAATAATGCCCAAACTCTACAAAGTTCTGCCCTATAAAGAAAACACCACTGCAACCTCCAAATCACAATACTATTAAAGAGCACAACTACATTTAATCCGTGTTTAGACAACAAAATCTCAAATGGGAAAGCCGGCAAAAGGGGACCTCCAATAACAGTGACGTTAAGTAAGTAAGTAATCCGTGTTTAATTATTTGCAGAAACAACTTCTATGTGAAGAGTTCTCACAGTATGAAACTCACCAAGAAATCACAACAAAATCGTGCACATCTGAAACAAGAACAGTTGAAAGTTTTAATGCAAATAAGTCTGCGCTGAAATAATGAGATTCTCCTTCAGAGTTTAAAACAGTTACAAATTAAACAACAGAGACTGGAAGTTGTCAGGTTGCAGCGATTACGAGAAGGGGTTCCTTTGCCATCAAGTTAACGATCAGATAAGAGCCTGTCTCTTTGTTTTGAAGGAAAAGCCTTTCCCATTCCGTAATTAGAAGCAACGTATCAAAAATGTCAGAATAAAGCCATTCGCAGCATCTCCTGGTAAAGGAAGCATGAGAATTCATAACGCGCTGGCTCCAAGGTTTCAAAGACATGCGCTAATCTGTTGACTTTCTCTAGGAACAATGATTTTTAATGACCATTTTCGTCACCTTCATTTTCACAACCGGATTATTTTTAGATCCTCAACCAACGTGAAAAATGAGTTAAAAAGAAAAATATTGTGCGACACATTCTGCATTTCACTGTCAAACACTGTGAAGAAATACTGTGTGTATTTTATCAGAATAGCCTCGAAAGCTGTTTCTTTGTGTGCATGTAAGATAAATAAGATACTATTCTTAAACTTTCAAAGTCTTAAAGCATATCCAAAAATGTTCTTCTAGTTCTTTTTTTAGGAATTATACTTTTAGTCGTTAGTGGTTTTAGATATGCTCTTTGTGAATTCTTATACTTTTGATCCTACCAGAAATATTTTTATTCTCCTTCAAGATAATTCTTTATCTTTTTTTTTTCTTTCTACACCATTCATTTCAGAGACATGCATCGTCTCTTAACTTTATTTTTTTTATGTCAATTTTCTTTTGTAATTTTACTTCAGTGTATTTTTTCCTCAAGAAATCTAAGAATTTCATTCTGACTTAGACTTTTGTTGTTCGAGTTTCAAAAGATTTCCCGTCGTGGATTTTTTTTTTTATTCTCTTCGATAACAATGTTTGAAAAACGTAATTAAATTCTTTTATGCCTCTTAACTTTTGCTTATCTACATTTGGACATTTTATTCTTATATCCGAAGATTTTATTATTTCTATTAAAAAATAATTTGTTTTGTCGTAAAAAGCAAATTTTTGAAAGATTCTTAATTTTATTTTGAATGTCATCATTTTCTTTTTTGTTTTCCCTATCTCTAAAGTTTCTATTGTACTGCTGGCTACAATAAGATAGATCGAAGCTTATTCAACTGATAGCTTTTTGCACCACATCCAACACGCTATTGTACACTTCTGTGTTCTTTGAATAGAAATTCAAATCATCCTAATGTCAAAAATAAACCTTTTTTTACAAAAATAGAAAAAATCTCACTTAAGATCTAACTCTAATCTTACTATCTCTCGATTTTCAGAAATATTCGTTTAGTATGTAAAGAAGCATTAAATCTGGGATATTTAACAGAAGTGTTGTATACTCGTCCAAACAATCTTCGCTGTTAATCAAATTTGAAATAGTCTCCACACAAATCCTGAATTACATTTATTTTATGAAATGATTCCTTCTAATACTTGTTATTTTCTCATGGTCATATATCTATTACTTGTTATTTTCTCATGAGTCATATATTATTCTACTCATGAGTCATATATCTACTTAGTTTGACGTTCAGCTGATAAGTCACACTTCTATCGAGCCTGACACTCTACTGATGAGTCACGCTAATACTAAGTCTAACAAGTCGACATTTACTGATGAGTCACATCCCTACTGAGTCTGACACTCTTCTCAGAATCACATCTTTACTGAGTCTAAGACACTTCTCATTAGCTACACCTCTACAGGTGTGACACTCTACTGATGAGTCACACCTATGTTGAATCTGACAATCTTTTCATGAGTCACACTACTACTGAGTGTACTGAAGAGTTACATCTCTACTGAGTCACACCTCTGCTGAGTTTGACATTCTATTGATGAGTCATACCTATACTGAGTCTGACACTCGACTGAAGAGTCACGCTACTACTGAGTCTGACATTCTATGATGAGTCGTATATCTATTGAGTCTGATACTCTACTTATAAGTCACATCTTTACTGAGTCTAAGGCTCTACTCACAAGTGCACTAATGCTGATTCTGGCACTCCCCTGATTAGTCACGCCGTCGCGCTGCTAACAAAATAACGAGACTCCCCATTTATGGACTTCTGCCTTACGAGCATAGAGCAAGTTGTTTCATCGATCAACGGAAGAGGAAAGAGTCTTCCTGGATCCTAATTAGCAGCTCCTAAGCTGGGGGGGGAGGAAGGGTGGAGGAGATCGAAGACGACCGTGACAAGCTGCGTTTGGGAGATCTCTGCTCGATGTGGTTAACTTCCCTTTATGGGCAGTTAACGGACGCCTCTCTTTTGACCTTTTACCCTCCAGGGAGTTGACTGCGCTAAATCGCATCAGCGGAAGTGATGTTAGTTTGATGCAATTATGTAGAGCTTAGAGCTGATTAGTATTAAGGTAAAAAAAGAACTTGTGAAATATCCACCAAGAGCAGATTTTGACATTTGCCTCCACCAAGTCATTTCATCTGTCAACTTTTTATATTGAAAATACAGAAGAAATTTTTTTTTTCTTGATACAGGTTTTTTTTTTTACTAATGCAAAGGTAACATAAAATATTAAAAAAGTTTATTCTTTCTATGTCGAAAAACAGTATTTAAAACTAATTTTGCAATTCCAATTTTTGCAAAACCATTTTCGGTCATGATTAAATTTGGCGTTATCTCAGATCTACTTATGGATTGAATAGTTTTACCTCTTAGCGACAATTTTTTGCACACAAAAGGCTAAATGGCCAGGTCACAAGGACCCGCACATGCTCAGAGTTGGGTAGGTGATCCACTGGACAACAGTTAGGGGAAGCTAGAAGCTTCCAATCAAGGTCATCCAGTGTGTTGATTAACGTGTACAGTCGTTCAAAAAAATATCCGAACACTATGGCTGATTACAGAATTCAAAAAAAAATATCTGGCAAGGATTTTTTTAGAAATTAGTGATCTGGCAACCTTCGTGTCACGTGACACTCAGAGGTAAAACAATCCAGCTCAAATCCGGAAGAAAAACTAAGACTTAACTGGCATAGTGGTTAGGCAGCTAGCGACTGTTCCAGCAAGACAAATTTTGTGTGTTGTGTTAGCTCTAACTGAGGCAGTGGTCAGCAGTGACTTCGGTCTTAGTAGGGCATGTCCTTGTATGAGAAGGCCTGTATTAAGCTAGGAGTAGCTTCCAGGATTCTTCTCTGTACTATATGTCGCAAATCAAAAAAAAAGATTGGCCCTTTTTCCCTTTCGATTTTCATTTGATTAAAATCAGTCGACTCTAACGCGCAGCTCAATGCAAAATAACTTGTGCCTCCTAAAACAAATAATCAATCTACTGAATCTCGCTCGTTTCTTCCAATTCTTTTTCACCAAACATTTTTTTTTTTGGTGCATAAACAAACGATTTTGCCAATTCATAATACTCATTAAATACATATTTTAATTTTTTTAATCAATATGTTTTCTCTGTTTTAATTGGGACGGGGATGGCTCAGTTGGTAGCGCGCCAGGCTCGTAATCTGTAGTTCCCAGGTTCGAGTCCCAGCTGGGTCAGCGTTGAGATTTATCTCCGCAAAATTCCCCTCCCTGCCCACGGTCAGTAGGGGACACCGATGGGCTTGGAAAGGCCGCCGTCCGTCGGATGGGACGTTAAGCCGTGGCCCCGTGTGCGGGAGAGCCATACCCTGTGCACGTTAAAGAACACGCTGGATGGCCTTGACGGGAGGCTACCATCTGTCTCCCAACAGCTGTTCCAGTGGGTCCCCTCCCCCAACCTTCTCTGAACCTTCGGGGTCCATGTGACCTGGCCATTTAGTCCATGGTGTGCAAAAAAGTGCCGCTCAGAGGTAAAACAACCCCAACCAACCCAACCCTGTTTTAATTTATTACTCGTTAGAAATGTACAGTCGCTCAAAAAAGTATCCAAACACTATGGTTGATTACAGAATTCAGAAAAAATATCTGGTAACGATTTTTTAGAAATTAGTGATCTGGCAAACCTTCGGGTCACGTGACACGAAGGTTTGCCAGTTCACTAATTTCTAAAAAAATCGTTGCCAGATATTTTTTCTGAATTCTGTAATCAACCATAGGGTTCGGATATTTTTTTGAGACTGTACGTCTTTGTTTTGAAGTAGAGACTTTTTCCTGCAGAGCTTCAACAATATATTTTTTCCCAGTGGCTCATCACTACGTTTGGGTTGGATGAGTCTGATTTAAAGACTGAATATTTTTTGCCATTTCAGCGATGTCTACTGTATTTTCTGGGTCGCAAGTTACATTTGACAAAACTAGATACAAAAACGGATTGCTACCAGAGGAAAACTCGTCCAAATCAACACTTCAGTCCCCCCCCAAAAAAAATTCGTTTTCCCCATCAATATGTTGTTCACAAAACTCAAACTTTACCACACGGCGGATTTCGTCACCTGATTCACGTTGTTTCCTATTAGGGCAGACAGACAGTACGCGTGAACCCCAAAGCAAATACTAATCAGAATATCTTTGGGTCTGTCCCTTTCTTTCAATATCAGTAATTTTTTCTTTTCTTTTTTTGCGTTTGGAAATTTTTGGTAAAAAAAAATCCATATTTTTGTTAGATAAACAAAATACACCTTGTTTTCTGTTGCTTATTAATATTGTATTATCAAAGAATTCTGTTTAACGCTTACTGTAAGCATTCTGTATTCGGGAGCTGGGCTGTTTTACCTCTGATAAAAAATAAAATAAATAAATATCCCCTCAAGCAGCTGCTTGCCACAGAGGTCTGACAGGAGCCTGTCAGTTTATATGCCACAGTAGAAGGTCTGTGAGGATGGCAGGCCCTCAGCAGGAAAACGACACAAACAGCCATGCCTTACCCGGGGCTCGAACACAGGTCCCTTAGATCAGTAGCCAAGCGCACTAACCACCCGGCCATGGGACGGCTTTACCTCTGAACGACACTTATTTTTTTATTTTTTTTTTACACACAATGAGCTAAATGCCCAGGGCCACAAGGGTTGGAATGTTTTACCTCTGAGCAGCATGTTTTTGCACACAATGGGCTTAATGGCCAGGTTACAAGGACCCCAAGGGCTTAGAAAAGGTTGGGGTTGGAGACCCATTGGACAGCTATAGGGAGACAGATGGTAGTCTCCGATCAAAGCCATCCAACGTGTTCTCTAATGTGTACAGTGTATAAGTCTCCAGCACACGGAAACAGGCTTTACGTCCCATTCGACTGACCATTCGGCTGCCTTTCCAAGCCCATCGGTGTACCCTACTGACCGTGAGCAGGGCAGGATGTTTTGCGGAAATAGATATCAACGCTGACCCATCTGGGACTCGAACCTGGGAACTGCAAATTACGAGCCACCCCGTCTCGACTGTTTATCGACTATATATAATCCATTATATATATATATATTTATCTCTTCTTTTTATGTCAGCTACTTTAAGCATATGTAAATATTCTCTAGTAATTGTTGTTGTTTTTTTAAGAAACATGGCCTGCTTTTGCATTTGAGATCTGATTTTTTCGTTTTTGCGTTCTAGCAATTTTTTTAGTGCAAGTTTTCAACATTTATTTTTTCATTTCTTCTATTAAAGTAATTCTGTACTGTTGATAGAGGGAACAATTGAGCACAATGTGAATGATGGTTTCAATAACCTTTCATTGGCTACACAAGTTTTATTCCACTTTTTTCACAATGAACATTTCATCCTTTAGTTAATAAATCTTCATATGTATCAGATGGTTAGTTTTTATAAGGATGTTACCTCTGGTCGGGAAACGTACGAGGAATTCACCGGATAGAAGTGAATGGTAAGTATGTCCAGATCCTGTCAAAGAATGTTGAAATCTTCGTTGTGGGGGGGGGGGGTTCCTGAGTAGCGTTTCTATTCTTTAGCTTTGAGTTATTGTGAGAATTATCTCCACCATTGTCTTTACTTGCATATTTTTTATCTTTTTGTTTGGATTCAGCATTTGCGACAAGGTTGTTTAGGTTCTCGTTGTAGTTATATCATTTACTGAGGTAGAGGTATTTAAATTTGAGGTATTTGAAATTGAGGTATTTGAACTAAGGACAATGCATTTGGCTTCTTCGTAATTTCCTATCGTTACCATGGAAGCGAACTTCCAGTCAGCAAGAGTTTGTTGCTGTGAAGCGTGTTGTTCCGCCAAGGAGTGTCTTTGCTACAGTTGTCCGCTGAATTTGTAACAGAGGCTAAAGTTCAACGACACAAGCAGACTATCACTGGCAGTTGCATGAAAACGAACCAAAATGAAAGAAAAAAACCTTACAGTTTCTCTTCTCTTTTTGGAGACATCGAAGCTGATCTCTTCAGTTTAGGTACTTCATTTAAAATTTCATGAAAAAAGTAAGGAAAAAAGTAAGGAAAAAAGGAAGTTAAGAAAAACTTATATTTATGGAGCTCTACTAAACGACACTGTCACAGAATGGTGGAACCAATATGTTACCCACCTCTCTGAATTTCACTACTTCTCCGATTAGCCTCCCACCCTCTAAATTTCAGCTCTCCCCCGATTAGCCTCCCACCCTCTAAATTTCAGTTCTCCTCCGATTAGCCTCCCACCTTCTAAATTTCAGTTCTCCTCCGATTAGCCTCCCACCCTCTAAATTTGAATTATCTTCCGATTAACCTCTCACCCTCTAAATTTGAGTTCTCCGATTAGCCTCCCACCCTCTAAATTTCAGTTTTCCTCCGATTAGTCTCCCACTTTCTAAATTTCAGTTCTCCTCCGATTAGCCTCCCATCCTCTAAATTTGAGTTCTCCTCCGATTAGCCTCCCACCCTCTAAATTTCAATTCTCCTCCGATTAGCCTCCCACCCTCTAAATTTCAGTTCTCCTCCGATTAGCCTCCCACCCTCTAAATTTCAGTTCTCTTCCGATTAGCCTCCCACCCTCTAAATTTCAGTTCTCCTCCGATTAGCCTCCCACCTTCTAAATTTCAGTTCTCCTCCGATTAGCCTCCCACCCTCTAAATTTGAATTATCTTCCGATTAACCTCTCACCCTCTAAATTTGAGTTCTCCGATTAGCCTCCCACCCTCTAAATTTCAGTTTTCCTCCGATTAGTCTCCCACTTTCTAAATTTCAGTTCTCCTCCGATTAGCCTCCCATCCTCTAAATTTGAGTTCTCCTCCGATTAGCCTCCCACCCTCTAAATTTCAATTCTCCTCCGATTAGCCTCCCACCCTCTAAATTTCAATTCTCCTCCGATTAGCCTCCCACCCTCTAAATTTCAGTTCTCCTCCGATTAGCCTCCCATCCTCTAAATTTGAGTTCTTCTCCGAAACTTCCATCTCCGCCTTCTAAATATATAAGTCCTTCTCCGATAACATCATTTCCATCCCATTAAATCTGAGTCCTTCTTCGATTTCGATTTCTTGATAAACCACGAAGATTGCAAAATTTAAAATAACCTCCTTTGAAAAGTAAAAACGTCATTGCTTGAGTCATTCCTTTACGAGAGTCGTTTTACTCGAAGCATTCACTTTAATCGAGTTTGTATTTCTTTGCTATTTTATACTTTATTGCTTAACCCGTTGGAAAAAATGAACGAAATCACCAAATATTGTTCGAGAGAAATTGTGAATTGTGAATGGCAACATCGAGAAAAAATGAAGGGAAAGAAATCAAACTTATTGACTTTCTGTGTGACATTTCGAAAACGTTAAAACCCAGACAGGTTTTTTTTTTGCTTTCATTTCAAAAGAGCTTTAATATTTTATCTCTAAATGCTGCAGACTTCGGAAGGAAAAAAAAGAAAACGAAAGTCTTAAAACTTTGTCTTAAAATGCGCCTTCTTTCGCTAGGAAAAAAAATCTTTTTCAGCAAACATCAGAAGTACTTTCTTTCGTTCTCTAAGCGAATAAGGAAGCTCTGAAAGAGAAATAAATGGCTTTAAGGAAATATCTTAATACCTCTGGGCGTCATGAGTGTTTGAATTGGCCTCTTATGGATACATGCAGAGAGATTTCTTTAAAACACTTTCTTGGTAAGTTTTTATTTAATTCATTGCTTCAAGAATAGAAAGAAGTAAAATTCATCTCACCTTAAAAACCTTATTAATACATCAATAATCTCACTTTTTCTAAACTCTGCTTACATAGGATATAAAGAGATACTGGAAGTTTGCGTCTGATATCCCCCTGGGGGGGGGGTCAGTCGGTAGAGTCAAGGGATCTTAATATACATTTCCCAGGTTCAAATCCCAGCTGGGTCACCGTCTAAACTTATCTCCTCTAATCCCCTACCTGTCCTCTGTTCCTGTCTGCCCTCTATCAGAAAGGAGATAACGATGGGCTTGGGAAGACCGCCGTCCGTCGGATGGGACGTAAAGCCAGAGTTACGTGTGCAGGCGAACCATATCCCATGCACGTTAAAGACCACGCTGAATGACCTGCACAAGAGTCTACCATCTATCTCCTATTTAGCTGTCCAGTGGATCCCCTTCCCCAAACTTAAGTAAACCGTTGGGTCCTTGTGACCTGACCATTTAATCCACTGTGTGCAACAGAAGTGTCGGTCAGAGATAGAACAACCCGAAAGCAATCTTTTCCTTTTCCTCTTCTTTTAAATAATTCCGAGACAAATATAGAGAAGAACCACGATCGTCCATTTCGTTTCTTATTAGGATTCAATTTCACATTCCCAAAATTTGCAGCTTTCGTATTTTTCCATGGCTCAAGCAGCTGCTTGAGGGGATAGTTATTTTTCTTATTCTACACAGGGCCAGACTTTGACATTCTCAGGCCTTAAGCTATGGCAGATTTAAGAGACTCTAATGTATACAAATTAAAGAGGCCCTGAGCTATTAACTTCTAGGAGGCCATAAACTATGAAAATATAAACTACCGCAAGATACGGCAAGTTTAAGGAGCCCAAAAATTAGAAAGTCAATATATATATATATCTTATTTTTATTTTAGGGAACATTAAAAATAAACATGAAACTCCTATGGTGAAAACATTATCTTAGGTTACCATTCCTAAAATAAACAGTTTATTTTTTTTAAATGACCTAAACATGACTTACAATTCATTACCTTGAGAACCCTAATATTGCGAGGCACTAAGCTGTAGCTTAATTAGCTTATGTGTAAGTCCAGCCCTTACACATAAGTATATGTAAGTCCAGCCCTTCCTTCGGCAAGAAAGAGTATATCACTTTATCAATTAGGTTTTAATATCCACTCCATGGGACTTTACACCTTGGTTCACTATGTGATAGACTCGTACCCAATGCACACGTTAAAAACAAGCAGGATGTCGATGCGAGTCATTCATCTGCCAACTAACTACTACCTGTTGCTCACGTTGAATCCTTAGTAAGGAAGTATGTCTGCAAACAATCTGCAAATCCCTTGACATGGTTCGTAGTGTTTTTATTATTTTTAACGTTTACATGGTTCGAATATGAGCACATAAATGAAAGTTCAAGAAATCTGTCCAGAACTTTTGCCCTCTATTAAGTTACATCCTAACCTCTCTTTCCAGAGAATGGGCGGGACAGGCTGTTAATCTTTAGTCCAATTTTGCCTATATTGAGATTTATCTCCCCTAATCCCAACTCTGCCCTTGAGGAGAAAGGGACAAATATGGGGTTGGAAAACCCTGCGTTCATCGGATGAGACATTAGGCCGTGGCGCCATGTGAAGGATAGCCACACCCTGTCCATATTAAAAACCATGCTGTATGGCCTTGACAGGAGGAGTCCATTTTGTTTCCTAAAAGCTGTCCAGTGGATCTCTTTTCCCAAATTTCTCTAATCCCTTGAGGTTCTTTTTACCACACAATGAGCTAAATGGACAAGCCACAAGGACTCCAAGAATTTTGGCCGACCTTTAGCTCACTGTGCGTAAAAAAAACCTACTTGACATATATGCATTTCATTTTCAGTCACATCATCGCAACAACTGCAGCCATCTATCGGTTAATACAGTGTCTCGCAAACTGTGTGCCGCGAGAGATTCCAAGTGTGCCGCGAGAGATTTTCAAATTGACACTAGGTACTCCAAAGATTTCATTTTGACTTGACTTGTGTTATCGACGTGCTTTAATAAAAATCTTTCAGATTTTATCAACTGGGATCTTGTAAATATTTATCAAGCTTTTTCCAAATTTTGGTATTAATTTTTGATTATTTCAAGCCATAGAATGGACAAATATTTAAAACAAACACCGAGTTATGAATTAAAGAACGAGAGCCAATCTTCAAGTAAAACCAGGCTGATGACTTCAACAGAGCGCAAATATAATGACGATTATATAGAGTTTGCTTTTATTCTTTTTTAGGTGTGCCGCGGAAAAAAATTAGATTCAGTGTGCCGCAGAGTAAAAAAGTTTGCGAGACACTGGGCTAATATAACAACCACGATTTCCTCTATTTAATAAAAATCTAATTGTTTCTATTAATTATATTCATAAAAATTATCCGTGGCATGGTATTCATTTGAAAATATTTACGATAGAAAACAATATAGGGGCTGGAATAAGGGACAACCAGGAATTTACTGAGATTCGAACTCGGCTCATCATTTTCCTTAATCACTAGGCTGAGTTGGGTTGTTTTACCTCTGAGCGGCACTTTTTTTGCACACCATGGGCTAAATGGCCAGGTCACAAGGACCCCGAAGGCTCAGTAAGGTTGGGGGAGGGAACCCATTGGAACAGCTGTTGGGAGACAGATGGTAGCCTCCTGTCAAGGCCATCCAGAGTATTCTTTAGAGTGCACAGGGTATGGCTCTCCCGCAAACGGGGCCATGGCTTAACGTCCCATCCAACGGACGGCGGCCTTTCCAAGCCCATCGGTGTCCCCTACTGTCACTAGGCTGAAAGCAATCGATAACAAAGATCCCAATTTCAGACATCATTACACCGGGACTGCAGCTAGAAATGCTGCAGTCCGGAAAAACTCTATTGATTTGACTAACCACAAATAAATTCGATAATCTTGCCAGGAATTGATTTCCCCAAAAACAACGCAGGCAACATTTTCCAGAGAATCATGATAAATAAGAGAAACAGAGTTATTACGAAGTTTGGCATCCAAACTTCTAGAGCTTCTGAATCGAGGCAATTTGACAAATTAAGTCAGGAATTTCAATTGTTTGGGAAGGTGAAGAAGCATCTCCGAGGAGGATGCTTTCCCATCAGATGAGGCCTTCAAAGAGTACGTCACAAGATAGCTTCAGGAGCAGGATCCGCCGCTCTGTAGGAAAGACTTCGATAAGCTCATCGACTGTTTATGAGAAAAGCTTCATAAGGTCTAGTGACTACATGGGAAAAAATTACACATATGTGAGAACATTTCTAGTCTATTCGGGGTAATCATCTCCCCTTCGAAAAAATTAAATAGGGAATAATGTTTCATTAATATAAGAAAAAAGAAAGATAATGTTTTTCATTAAGTGACAACAAATCAGAAAAGATAGTTTGTTTTTTCATTAGTAGTCAAGTCATACTAGAGGATCTTCTTCGATTTTCCTGGGGGGGAGGTAGTTGCCTATTCAATAACGCGCTAACATCGTAACAAAATATTCCAAAGCTCGTGTTTTCTTTCTCCATATGTTGATATTCTCTTCCCTAACTCTATCCACAATAAACTAAATGGCCAGGTCATAAGAACCCCGATGGGCTTGAAAAGGGCACCGTCCTTTGGGTGGGACGTTAGGCTGTGGTTCCTTGTGTAAGGCAACTATACCACGTGCAGTTAACCCTCTGAGTAAAATGTTTTTGTATTTAACCCGTAAAAGGCCAGATAAGTCTACATAGGACTGCAAATGTGAAGAACATTCTAGAAGAACAACTGCCTTTTAAAAGCGATCTCATGAATCCCTACATAGAACTGAGCCCGTGGAGGGGTCTTTGTGGCCTTGCAGCTTAGTCCTCTGTGTGACTAACATAAAAAAAACTGGAAATTGTGCTGAAGAGAGTAGATTTCTGTTCAGTATTTCGCGATGTAACAAAGACAGAATACTAGCGTCATTTTTCACCAAAAGAAGTTGGTGACTCCTGTCTCTTTTCTTGGGATGATAAGAGATGATTATCGCCTGTAGCAAAAGTCTTTTCTTGTGGCCGTGCTGTAATCTTCGCCCTTTTCCGTGGAGATAAATGGGAAGATGGGAAGAGCGTTCTCCGCCTCCAAAGAAGGATGGATGATAACATTCCTGACATATCGACCAATGTTGATACACAGCAGCAACTAGATCTCTCTTCGGAAGTACAAAAGGAGAAGCAACGGAAGTTTCTCTGATTAAAGGATCTCGTGCCATTGATATCAGATCCATTGCAAAAGAATAACCGATATTTTAAAGGCTTTTTTTTTCTTTTTTAATGATTAGGTAACGAAAGGAATCGTGTGCACAAAACGTGAAGAAAAGCTCAAAGTTTCATTTGCTGATCAACACACTTCAATATGGGTGCCAATGGTGTCTATTACTTATTACGTTACCTTATTAACTATTACCTTACCTTATTATAATAACTCTACTATTACCTTATCTTATTAACTACTATTACCTTACCTTATTATAATAAATCTACTATTACTTTACCTTATTAACTACTATTGCCTTACCTTATTATAACAACTCTACTATTACCTTATCTTATTAACTACTATCACCTTACCTTATTATAATAAATTTACTATTACTTTACTTTATTAACTACTATTGCCTTACCTTATTATAACAACTCTACTATTACCTTATCTTATTAACTACTATTACCTTATTATAATAAATTTACTATTACTTTACTTTATTAACTACTATTGCCTTACCTTATTATAACAACTCTACTATTACCTTACGAGTTTGTAAGGGAGTCGAACTTTTGCAACAATAGTCAAAATAGGTAGTCGAGCCTGTACAACAGGCTATTCCTACAGCAGAAGTGGTATGAGCGAAAACCACCAGCAGGAACTGACAGAACATTACACTGGTTTACAAGTTTTTTTATAACATGAACAATTGCAGCTGCCTTCAACTATTTTTCCGTTGCTGATTTCAGATATGGCCTTGAAAAATGACTAGCATGTCACGTTTTTAAGTTATTGGTCATTTTGACTCCTATTAAGATCTTTTTTTTAAAAAAAAGAATATAATTTTTATTCATAAGAGTAAAGAATACGATTACATTTACACTTTGACCCGCAAAGCTAAATAACCTATCTGCAGGAAAATGAATAAATTATATTAAACATAGGTCATTCAGCCACAAAAATGGTGTGCATCAAATAAATCCACAAAACACAACACATAATAATCAGCTAAATAGAAAATACCAAATAATTTTTTAATTCCATTTTAAGTCTTCTAAAAGAATCTATATTTAGTAATTCTTTTGGAATAGCATTAAATATAAGTGGTACTTGATATTCGGAGGTATGTTTCCCGTAATTATTTCGAAAATTTGGCAATTTGTAATAACCTTGGTTTTGAAATCTTGTAGTTTTGTTATGTTGATTTTTTAGTTTATAAGTTTCGTTAAAAAAATTTTAATTTTTAAATTATATTTATATAAATTGCTGTAGGATGAAAGGTTTAAAAATTTTAATCTATCGGTGGAATTTTATAAATTTTTTGCAAATGAAACGGAATAGTATTTTTAGCTATTATAGACTGCAGTTTTTCTATTTTATTTATGTTAGTTAAGTTAGTTGTTCCATGCACAATTATTTCATAATTTAAAATAGATTCGCATATTGCTATATAAAATATTACACAGGTTTCCATATTTAATACGTATTTCAATTTTTGAATTTTTATCGCCGGTATTCTCAAGCTTTCACATATGTGGGATACATGGGCATTCCACCTAAAATATTCATCAAAAATGATTCCTAAGTAATTTATTTTATTTACTTGTTCAACAAGTGGGCAACTACATAATGATTCATAATTTGAAGCATCCTTTTTTCTGCAATTTATTTTATGAGTTTTGATAAAGAGGTTTTGATGAATATGAAATCCTGGTGAATGAATAATCATCAGTTTTATTTTTTCTCGTTTAAATAGATTTTATTATGATTTAACCATCTAATAATATTATTGTAATCTGTTTGAACCTCTGAAATGCTATCATTTAAATATTTCTGACTGTTTATTAAAACAATGTCGTCAGCATATAGATAAATAGCGCTTTTTAATTTTGTATTGAACAAATCATTTATGTATACCAGGAACAATAAAGGACCTAAAATTGAGCCTTGGGGAATTCCATATCGTGTAATTACTTTTCTGCTGTAGCAGATTTTTATTTTAGTAATTGTGTATCTGTCTGATAAATAATTTCTAAACCAATCTAACAATATACAGCGAATACCGTAATTTCCAATTTATTTAGTAAAATGCTATGATCTATTGTATCGAAGGATTTCTTTAAATCTAAGAACATAGTTACAATTTTTTTTCTATTATTCAATGATTTATTAATATTATTTGCAATTTCAGAAATTAGTTGAATTGTGTTTTTTTCTTTTTTGAAAGCCAAATTGATTTTCATTAATTGTGTTCTGTTTAAGTAAAAAGTTAAAAACGGTTAAGTAACAAGTTTCTATACCAACACCTCCAGGCAACTGGGAGGATACTAGATATTTTATTTTTCATACTGACAACACTGATTATCAAGTGGGAGAAAACATGCAACAGTAACCTAACCTGAGACCGCCATTTTTGTTTGTTTTCATTATAGAAGGAACAAGTGCTATACGTTGAAGAGTGAATTTTGGCGTTTAAATGGCACAAAGGAAGCGTCACGGATATATTAATGGGTCAGATAAGTTTTGTTATGTGTGTGGAAATTATATTTTAAAATTCCAGGGTCGTTCTTTGACAAAGATTGTGAAGAAAGACTATAACTTGTATTTTGGATGTCGTGTTGGGGATCAGGACAAAACATGGGCTCCACATGTGTACTGCATTTCGTGCTTTGTTGGCCTGAGTGAATGGTTGAAAGGTAAGATAAAATCCATGCATTTTGCAGTTCCAATTTTTGAACTGCAAAATCTAAGTGATTAACGTGAGCATTATTGCTATAACTTGCATTATTGCTATTTTTGTTTAACTAAATTGTCTGGCTTTTCAAAAAAGAACAAAAGCAAAATACAATATCCAAATGTGCCTTCAGACATAAGACCAGTTCCTCATGGAGAAGTTCTTGTACCAACACCTCCAACCACTGCGAGGAGATGGATTCCTATTCATCAGAGGAAGACTTTGAGGCACATACAGATCCTGATCCTACATACACCCCTAAAAAGTTAGACGAGTTTCATCTGATTCAGCCAAATGAACTAAATGATATTGTTCGAGACCAAGGACTTTCCTAACAACAAACTAAGATTTTAGGTTCAAGACTTCAAGAATGGAATCTTCTGGCCAAGGGTACCCGAGTTTCTCTGTTCAGAAAGAGAAATTTGGCTTTTTTCTGCTTATTACGAGATGCAAGATAGTTTGTTTCTGCACAGATATTTCCGGGCTGATGGAAGAAATTAGAATAATTCACGACCCTAAGGAATGACATCTATTTGTAGATTCGTCAAAATTCAGTGTAAAAGCCTGTCCCTTTGCCTAAAGGAAACCCAAAATCTTCCATTCTAGTGACACACGCTGTCGGAATGAAGGAAATATGAAAGCATGGAAAAAATACTCGCTGCTATAAAATATGACCAGTTTAAGTGAACAATATATGGTGACCTAAAAGTCATATATCTCTTTTGCTCGGGCTTCAAGGAGGCTTCACAAAATTTTGCTGTTTTCTGTGTTTGTGGGACAGCAGGGCCAGAAAGGAACACTACAAAACAAAAGACTTGCCCAAAAGAGATATTTTCATTCCTGGAAAGAGTAATGTGAGGTATAAGCCTGTAGTTGACCCCTCTGCTGTGCTGCTCCCACCACTTCACATCAAACTGGGGTTTATGAAAAATGTTGTAAAGACTATGGACAAAACTGGTAAAGTGTTTTTGCAATTGAATGAAAACTTTCCAAACCTAAGTGATGCCAAACTCAAAGAAGGGATCTTTGTTGGTCCTCAGATCAGGAAGCTACTGAATGATACTGTCTTCGAAGAAATACTTAAAATGAAGGGGCGCGCTGCATGGAATCCTTCACGTCTGTGGTCCAGGATTTTCTGGAAAATCACAAAGAGGAAAACTAGCATCAGCTCATTCAACATCTTCTCAAAAACTATGAAAATCTTGACTTCCGAATGTCTTTCAAGATCCAATTTTTGCAATCGCATCTCGACTTCTTCCCCAAGAACTTAGGAGCTGTCAGCGATGAGCAAGGGGAAAGATTTCACCAGGATATCCCAACCATGGAGGAGAGATACCAAGGCACGTGGGACCCAGCAATGATGGGTGACTACTGCTGGTTCTTGCAGAAGGAAGCTACCTCAGCACATAAAAAGACAAAAATGAACTTCTTGTAAGTATAAAAGATCCTCACCCATGTTTTCTTAATTTCCGTTTCAATATTTTTTCATTTGTGACTTTATATTCACTAGTCTATAACTATGATGTTTCTAATTTTTTTCACTCTAATCATGTAATTAATTTACGAGTTTTAAGTTGTATTTGGAACCTTAAATAAATTCTCCTTCAGAAAACAAGGAACAGCAAATATGTAAAAGGACATTTATGGGGAAAAAAATCATTTTCATTCTCATTATTAAACATAAAACCTATTTATCATAAACTTAATGAATCGAAAGCTATTTTTTTTATGTCAGCTTCTATGGAGTAATTAACTCTTTTGCAAGTCGTTCTCGTGTGAGTCTATATCCTTTTAAATTCTCAGTAACAATAATAACGTCTTTTTATCCCGAATTGCTCGTTTCACGTCATATTTTATTCACAGTAAGCGAAAAGTGTTCCCATAGAACATCACTGAGTCTTTCATTGTCAGAATAACTAATTATGACAGAAGTAAATTTACAACTTTATAAAGTAGTTTCAGTTTGGTGTGTAACGAATGGGCAATTTTTTTTTGCTTTTGTTATACAATATGCTATTAATAACGGAGAGGAGGGTTATCAAGCCTTTCTTTTCACTTTCTCCGAGCAAACGCTTGAACTGCGAATTACACCATATTTCTTGAGTTACAAGCTTCTAATGCGGAGCACAATTCGAAACTTCTTTGGGAGGAATTCTGGTGGATTTGTCTGCATCAATGGACTCTGTATAATATTGGTTCTATTCGTAATGATAATGGACATTTTAGGATTTTTTTTAAATTTTATTTTAGGCTTCTTTTGTTTGCTTGAAGGCAATATCTGGATTTTTTTTATCTATAGGAAGGGTCATTTTGTGCGATTTAACTGCTTTTTACTGGGCGGGAAAGTGGATAATTGTTCTTTTTCTTTGTCCTCTGGCTTTCCGGGGCTTGTGGGGTATTTCTTGTAGACTTTGGTAACCTCCGGTTGCTGCACTTTACTGCATTGTAAATGGCTGCCTGTTTTTGAGTTTCATGGGAAAGCTTTTGAAACTTTTTGTTTCCGGTTTCTTTCTGGACGATTTTTGGGAGCTTTTTTTTGGCAACTTTCAATCACTTTGTGTGGTTATTGAGCTCCAGCAGTGTATTTCTGGAAAAGAGGGAGGGAATTGTGGGAGTGGGAAGCATTTTTTGGGTGGAGATTATGGGGTATTGCATTAAACAGATTACTTGGAGTTTGGGACGTTTTGGGTAACTTGCGGTTTATTTTCTGGATCACTTCGGGGTCATTTAGGACCTTTTGGAACTTTTTTTTTAAATGTGGACCACTGTGGCTCTGTTTTAACTGCTTCGTTCCCAACTTCAAGAGCTTTAGGTCAAGTTAGTAGTATTGAGCTCCAGTACTACCAGTGTAGTCAAGAGCTTTAGGTCAGTCAAGTAGGTCAATTTCAGTCAAGTTAGTGCAACATTTATGTCTACCATTTCTATATCACTTTTAATGTAATTTATATTAATTTAAATAAAGTTTAATAACTTTTAATAATAATTCAATATCACTTCATTTGTATATTTAACATCAATTTATTCCCACATCCGATACAAACCTGAAAAACTCAAATCACGAATTTAGGAACTTTCAAATAGGAAACTGAAAACTGCAAATCACGAACTTGGGAGCCTCGAGAACCTGGGAACCTCAAGTTAGAAACTAACACTTTCAAATCGCGAACTGGGGAATCTCAAGTTATCATTCCCGTTCATCAGTTACTCAACCATTTCTTTCTTACTAATCAAGGTTCCTCTCAATTAGGGGCGGACTTACCGATAAGCGGACTAAGCGGCCACTTAGGGCTTCGTTTTGTGAATTTATAACTGTTTGTTTTTTAAAAATCAATAGGGTCCATAAATGTTGTTCCGCTTAGGGCCACTGGACCTCTAAATCCGCTACTGTAAGAAATTTCTCATCAAATTTCACTTTAGTTGTGTCGTCAAGAGAACAATGAAGAAAACCTGAAGTGGAAGGAGATCTTTTCACTCTAAATATTATTTTATCTTCCCCCCACATATATCCCCCTCTTGTAATCAACAGTTAATTCAGTTCTCCTATTCTTATTATCCTTTGATCTAAAGTCTCCGGAATAATGATTCCCTGACAAAACTCGATCGCACAAAGAGCTTTAATTTGATCTCAGTTCCATCGCATCCATCGAACACCCGAGCTCTTCGCTCCTGTCAACATCTGATTGGTTAGAAGAGCAAGCATTGAGCCAAGTTGTGACTCGGACGAGATTATTGACGTATTTCTCTCCGTTGGAAGCCTTAAATGAATCGATTTGCATCGTGGAGACTCCGCAGAGATCTTTGTTCGCCCGATCTCATTCGAAGAGGTTGCCGCTCTCAAAACAATCCCCCGTGCTCCTCTTAGAATCAACGATCCGTTGTCAAGAGAGAGGGAGATTCGGTTACGGCAAATTAAGAATGCTGATTACAGAAATAAAGATTAGGGCTGAACCTCGCAAACTAACACTTCGCCGGGGAATTAGAAGGAGTAATCCGTCCCTTTAATGTTTACAGACCGAGGACGTGTTTAAAGAAGCGAGTCGAAAGATGCTAAAGACACAGTGCTTAAAACGCTAAATTTCATCGGGAATCTGCTTTGATGTGGAAGTTAAAGCTTCGATAAGAGAACAAAGTGGTTAATTGTGCTCTTGTTTGTCTGAAATACCTCGAGCGAGGAGAAATTCTCGGTAATTATGGAGTCCATGATAATGCATGGTTGAGTTCTCAAATTATTCTCATAGATGATTGGTCAGATGATGCCAATCACCTGTATGTCTATTAAGAAAAATCTAAAGGTCTGCGCAGTGTCATAGCCTCCCCTGCTGTAATTCACATCAGTGATTTCAAACGTAAAAAAGCGTTTTTTAATATTAAGCCAATAAACCAATGGGGATATTCAGTATTAAATGTCACATGCTTATTTTTTGCGTGTGGGTTGGTTTAACTCTCAGCGGCACTTTTTTTGCACACAATGGGCTAAACGGTCAGTTCACAAGAATCCCGAGGTCTCATAGAAAGTTGGGGAAATGACACAGATGGAAACCTCCCATCAAGGCATCCAGTGAGTTCTTTAACGTGTACAGTGTGTGGCTCTCCTGCGCACTGGGTCACGGATTAACGTTCCATCCGACGAAGGGGGGCCCTTTTAAGTCCATTGGGTGCCCCTTTGGGGGTTTAGCGGAGAAAACCTCAACGCTGGAACAGATGGGACTCGAGCATGCAACTACAGATTACGAGCCTGGCACGCTACCGACTGAGCCAACACCTCACCCCTCTGTGTATGGAATTATTCCAGAAATTCACAGTGCTGAGCCAGGTTATCAAAAATAGACTTATCAATATATTGTTGCGGATTACAAAAATGGATAGCCACTGAGCGTGAGTATTAAAAGCTATATTTCAAAACCAAATTCAATACAAGGTAAATTGTTACAAAGGAAATATGGATGAAGTATCTTATTAACAAATCAACTATTAACATGCACAAGTCATCAATCTTCCTGCGTAGAGCACACAATATCAGCTCTGTGTATTTTACTAAATACTACCTTTTACTTGATTTACCAGGTCACCCGAAGATCTTCACTCGTAAACCAATTCTCGTCCTGTGCTAATAACTTTTCACACACTAAGCCGAACAAAAAGACAGTCCGTGTAGACATTCGAAGTTAGCCATAAAGTTCCCACTTTTATACTTCCGCGTATACACAACACATCAAGTTACTTCTTGATACTTAACGATAAAAGATCCCACTTTTATCCTTCCGCGTATACACAACACATCAAGTTACTTCTTGATACTTAACGATAAAAGATCCCACTTTTATCCTTCCGCGTATACACAACACATCAAGTTACTTCTTGATACTTACGCGCACTGTCTCAGAACAGCTCACCGTCCATTTTCGAACTCTTCGACCGTTACAACACAACGACCGTTACAACACAACGACCGTTAACGCTCCACTCTTCTTCTCCAAATTCTCCCAAAGTTCTTATCGTTGGCTGAAACTTTGCTTTCGGTTGCCAGATTCTTCTGTCGTAACACTGCCCCCTTCCTAGGTCTTGTTCGTCCCGAACAATTCTGGATTCCAAAGCTTCTTCAGTTCTTCGATGAAACGATGCCAAATGATCCACGTGAACCACCTTGCACTTTGTAGCTGGACATCGACGAATGCGATATACCACGTCTGTGTCAAAACGAAAGCGAATCTCATTATGACGTAGATTTCTTTTCTGACTGAAGCCTCGTCCACAAACATAATACATGTAAGGCCTATAGCCCTTGTGAACACGTTTATGTCTCTGCAGGGAGAAGAATCGACTAAGAGTTTTCGTGCAAAACCTGTAAAAAGTTTTCTTCTTTGTCGGAAGTTTTCTTCTTTGGATTTTTACTTCTATCAACAGTAACAAGGAATGAAAGTCATTAGTGACATAAAATCTAGGGAGAATTTTCATCCTGCAATCTGACCCTTTTGTCAGTTGACTTTCACTTAATTCAGAGCTGTCGTGATGAACCTTCAGCCATATTTCACCTGATTCAATTTGATCCCCAAGGTGCTTCACAAATATATCAGCTCCATAATTCTTTTTAGCGCTTCGGTCCATCTCCTCCTTCCATACTCTTGCTAGAACTGCAGCTTCTAATCCGACAACCTTACCTGTTTCTTCTGTATAAGTGAAATCAGTGATGTGTCGGGCTGCTAGCAATATTTTTTCTGTTTTACCTTCACATAGCCAGCTTGCAACATCTTCAGATACTCCTTGTTCTATTAACATGTTACGAAACTTGTTCAAAGCATTGCCGTTATGCAGAACCTTGCAGACACGTGATGCTTCATCTACCATATTATCCACAATGTTCACCAAACGCAGAAGTTCTCCTCCTAACTCTTCGACGAGCTCTTGCTGTTCCAAGGATCCGTTACCAAGGAAACACTGAACAGCTTCCATCACTTCCAGAGAGTTGTCAACAGAGTTTTCAAGAGGTGAATCCATGTTGCTGATAACAGCTGAACAACTCAAACTCTTCATTCCACGAGCTTGTGATGCTGCAACCATTTTCTTAACTAAATCAACAGCGTCTTCTGTACTGATGAGATCAATAGCTCCTTTTCCGAATTCAACATCATAAACCAAAGCGCACACTCCTTCAGCCAGCTCCACTGTCTGTCCTACGATGCAGCATCCGACGTCTTCCATCATCTGCTCGATTTTATCTTTAGTGCAGTCGACTGTGAAGCTAGGGATGGATTCCAATTTGTCCAGAGTATCTCCCGTCAATTGGAGAGCACGACCGGAGATCATAGGGACCTGGAGACCCAAAGCAGCAAGTGCAGGAGCCAAGACAAGACTCACTTTGTTGCCGACACCTCCTGTGCTGTTTTTATCTACCATCCGATGGCACCACTCGGGTCTCCAGCAAAACACATGACCCGAGGAGGTCATATTTGCTGTTTCTTCCGAATTCACTTTCTTGGAGCTCTCATTGTAATTAGCCAGGGAAATATCAGTCATGATTGCCAAATTGTTCATTCTGGAGATCAGCGACGAGTTCTGTAACATGATATTGTCCACTTTAGAGCTCTTGTAATCGTGATAAAACTTTTCTATATCCTTATAATCTAAATGGTTATAATGTCCAAATCTGCGCATTGACTGTTCAGAAAAGAAATTCAGCATGGTTTCGTTGAGATTGTCTGAGGGCTTTACTTCTCTCTGATCGTAACTCTGAGGCTTAGTTTCATCCAGAAAGTTAGTCTTTGAAGTACCGTCTCCGCCTGAAGCTCTTTTACTAGCATCACCTGTTATGCTTCTAAGCCATTCTTCGGAATTCCTCTTCCTTAAATCCCCACTTTCTATAAACGATTCAAGTGTGGCTATATGCTTCGGAAAAATCTCTCCGACTTCCCCGGTAACGACGAAGGGCACTTTGTATCTATGATGAATGGACGCCTCTTCTTTACTCGGACTACTCTGCGAAACGTAAACTCTGTTTCGTTCCCCTTCATTACCACTCGTTACTCTGCCTTTGCGATAATTGTCCATGACGCATTTTGCTGAGAGCGAGGAATAGAATACCTTTCGTGTGGATCTCTCTTCAGATCGTGCCAGACTTGTATACCTAGGTATTTTGAAGTGCAAAGCGTACTGTATAGTCTCACAGCTCTCTGATCTGTGTGATTGTTCTTCACAGTTCCTAGACATGTCACCAGCGACATAGACACTCTGCCATGTATCACCAGTAGTTGCGTGGTCAAAGACATTATCTGCGCTATCTCTACGATTCTTGATTTCCAGTAGCAGATCCACATTTTTATATGCGTTGCCTTTCTCTTTTTCTTTTCCATGTTTACAATCTAACTTAACACTATCAAGATCATCTTTTTCACTGACAAATTCAACATTTAAACTATTGCATTGTCTATTGAGTTCGGTTTTATGATCCTTGAAGTGATCAATAATCTTACCAACTCGAGAAGCCACTTCAGCTCTCAACTCAGTATTTTGTGCGGCCATTTCGGCTTTCAAATCATCTTTTCGAGAAACTATCTCCGTTCTCAACTCATTATTTTGTGCGGCCATTTCGGCTTTCAAATCATCTATTTTATCGCTTAGGGCGGCCAGATCACCTTTAATATCGGCTTTCAAGTCACCTATTTTATCGCTTTGGGCAGCTAGATCACCTTTAATATCGGCTTTCAAGTCATTTATCAACTTTACTAATTCATCCATACTTCTAGTTAACGGCATTCAATAAATTATTATAATCCCACTTCTGACACCAAATGTTGCGGATTACAAAAATGGATAGCCACTGAGCGTGAGTATTAAAAGCTATATTTCAAAACCAAATTCAATACAAGGTAAATTGTTACAAAGGAAATATGGATGAAGTATCTTATTAACAAATCAACTATTAACATGCACAAGTCATCAATCTTCCTGCGTAGAGCACACAATATCAGCTCTGTGTATTTTACTAAATACTACCTTTTACTTGATTTACCAGGTCACCCGAAGATCTTCACTCGTAAACCAATTCTCGTCCTGTGCTAATAACTTTTCACACACTAGCCGAACAAAAAGACAGTCCGTGTAGACATTCGAAGTTAGCCATAAAGTTCCCACTTTTATACTTCCGCGTATACACAACACATCAAGTTACTTCTTGATACTTAACGATAAAAGATCCCACTTTTATCCTTCCGCGTATACACAACACATCAAGTTACTTCTTGATACTTAACGATAAAAGATCCCACTTTTATCCTTCCGCGTATACACAACACATCAAGTTACTTCTTGATACTTAACGATAAAAGATCCCACTTTTATCCTTCCGCGTATACACAACACATCAAGTTACTTCTTGATACTTACGCGCACTATCTCAGAACAGCTCACCGTCCATTTTCGAACTCTTCGACCGTTACAACACAACGACCGTTAACGCTCCACTCTTCTTCTCCAAATTCTCCCAAAGTTCTTATCGTTGGCTGAAACTTTGCTTTCGGTTGCCAGATTCTTCTGTCGTAACAATATCGAACATTCGCTATTGCATCTGATTAATAATTTCGGATGCTTATTTTTTCTGCCGTGTCATTGGGCAGTACTTAGTAAATGTCTTTCAGGCCCTGTTTCGCTGAGTATTTCTAAGGTCTTCAAAATTAGAATATTTGCATGAACGAATCAATATCTAGTGGTCCAAGACTTCTTCTTCTTATTATTTTTATTTATTAGAATAATATTAATAAGAAATTGTCTTTGGCCGGGAGTGGGGGGATATAAACCCACTCCTTTTTAATATCAGATGTTTAATGCTGAGTAAAGTCGCTGAAAAAAGTATCCGAACACTAAATTCTAAAAAAACTAAACACTAATTTCTAAAAAAAACTTTGCCAGATATTTTTTCTGAATTCTGTAATCAACCATAGTGTTCGGATACTTTTTTGAGCGACTGTTGGTGGTCATATTATTTTGATACTAGATCGTGTGGGCTCACTCACGGAAATATTGAGCGTGTGCAGTTACCGTTCACAGCAAACTGGAGCGGTTGCGGTTAATGTTCACAGCACATTGGATCGTGTGAGCTCACAAAGATCTAGATCGTGTGGGCTCACTCACGGAAATATTGAGCGTGTGCAGTTACCGTTCACAGAAAACTGGAGCGTGTGCAGTAACTGCACACGTTAAATATTGTTATAAAGTTGCTGCATAAAATATAAAGTTGCTGTACACGCTCCTTTTTTGTATAAAGTTGCTGTACACGCTCCTGAATTCTGTAATCACGTGACACGAAGGTTGCCAGATCACTAATTTCTAAAAAAAAATCATTGCCAGATATTTTTTCTGAATTCCATAATCAACCATAGTGTTCGGATACTTTTTGGAGCGACCGTACCAATCATCTAAAGATTTCCCCTAATAGCAGCTATACCCTCGAGCCGCCCCTTTGAGAATCCTAGTAAAGGTAATGGAGGCAGAAAAAAATTCCCTTCTCAGGTATATTTCATAAATGTTTTAGGAAACATATTTAAATAAATAAATATCCCCTCAAGCAGCTGCTTGCCACAGAGGTCTGACAGGAGCCTGTCAGTTTATATGGCATAGTAGAAGGTCTGTGAGGATGGCAGGACCTCAGCAGATAAACGACACATATATCCATGCCTTACCCGGGGCTCGAACCCAGGTCCCTTAGATCAGTAGCCAAGCGTGCTAACCACTCGGCCATGGGACGGCTTAATATATTTAATGACCCCTTAAACTTAGAGAAAATGCTATACTAACACGAAATTCCAATTTTTTTTTATTTTTTTTAAATAATTTTCCCATCACCATCAAGTACAATAACTCAATAAATAGAAATTAAAGAAAATAAATGTTATAAAAATCAAGAAATTCAATAGCTAGGTCCTTGAGACCTGGCATTTAACCCAACCAAAAAAATGTCCACCCCAACTCAAAGCCTCTCCTTAGGTAAAACAACCAACCTATTCCAAATGACCTGCAAACCTTGAACATTTCTAAACATTAAAAGAGCTATTTAAAAAAAAGTTCAGATCAATAAATCCAAAGAACTGTTTTTTTTGTGTAATTGGTCATTTATTTTCTGACACAAATTTAAATATATATATGTTACCGCTAAAGCTCGAAAGCCGTTAATGTGCACATTACCTAGCTAATCTGCAGATTAACTGATTTGCTCCGTTAACGTGCGGAATCAAGAGTTTTCCGCATTTTACCTAGGTAATGTGCACATTAACGGCTTCCGTATCGTTAAAGTTCAAAAGTTTGTTTCTCTCATAGTGGTGAATCTCTTGAATATGAATCTTCGTGTCACGTGATTCACTCGTCCGCATTATCAAAAACGCCTCGGATGAGCGGAGGCCAAGTGAGAACGAATCGCACGTTAATCTGCACGTTAACGGATCACCCTAGTTAATCTGCACAAATCGCACGTTATTTCGCACGTTATTCCGCACGTTAATCTGATATCGATAATAAGCAGAATCGCACGTTATTCCGCACGTTAACGGATCACCCTAGTTAATCTGCACAATACCTATATAATCTGTAGAATAACTGATTTCTGCACTTTAGCGGTAACATATATATTAATAACTACTCATTAGTTTTTGTTTAGAAGTAACACCCATCTTGAAACTTAGTTTATCTGAAGGATAAGCTTCTTCTACAGAAGAGTAACAATTTAAACTGTCGACAGCTCTTCACTCTGGAAAGAATTGGTGCTAATTGGATAGCCGATGAGGGAGCCACTTATCATTTTGCATCCCGTTCACTGGTTCAGCCAATTACGCTTTTATTACTTTAGCCAATTACGAACTTATCTGAGAAAAGAATAAATGTCACGAAATATCAGACTCGACATTAAACGAATTTAACTTCTCGTTAAATATTAATTACCTTCCAGCTATGTGCCTTTGTTGTGTCTTGTTTGACTTTATCTAAGTGCTTTACAATGAAAACTACTCCTTGTCGTGTTTGAAGCGAATCTTGTTTCTTTGTAACCAGTTATTAAAGTGTTAGAATAGGGTTTACTGAGAAAATTCCCAATTGACAGAATGGAGCACAGATCTTTCACCCTAACGATCATTTTAGCATATTTGTTCCGAAACAGCTCTCGAAAGATCTCATTGGATGAATCTTTTTTCTATAAATCAGCGGCACACAACACTCAGTCCGCCGCTGCTTTTGTGCGGCCCGCGACTGTTACGTTAATGTCAGATTTTTAAACGATATTTGATATTACTCGTTATTATTATTCGTATCGATAAAATTTTGTAAATAATGTATATGTAAATAATTAATTTTTCCCCCGCAGACTATGGTGAAGTGGTCCTTATTTCTGCAAATTTCTCAATGATTTGGGTTGTTTTACTTCTGAGCGGCACTTTTTTGCACACCATGGGCTAAATGGCCAGATCACATGGACCCCGAAGGCTCAGAGAAGGTTGGGGGAGGGGACCCACTGGAACAGCTGTTGGGAGACAGATGGTAGCCTCCCGTCAAGGCCATCCAGCGTGTTCTTTAACGTGCACAGGGTATGGTTCTCCCGCACACGGGGCCACGGCTTAACGTCCCATCCGACGGACGGCGGTCTTTCCAAGCCCATCGGTGTCCCCTACTGACCGTGGGCAGGGCGGGGAATTTTGCGGAGATAAATCTCAACGCTGACCCAGCTGGGACTCGAACCTGGGAACTACAGATTACGAGCCTGGTGCGCTACCGACTGAGCCACCCCCGCCCCATTTCTCAATGAAGTATTGCATTTATGTGTAAAGTTAGCCGTTTAGTTTGTTGTCCATCACTAACATTAATCTACAAATAAATTATTTATGATAAAGTAGAACTCGAACTCATTAATTCACGAAGGCGAACGAAATGCCTCTTTTAGGGCAGAGATCGTGGCGACAATTGGACAAGCATCACCCAACAACCAGCCAAGATCTACAAGAAGAATTTTTTTACGAAGTATGATCTATGCAATTATTTTACATAAATATTTCCACTAAGCCGAAGCTTGTCAGCATGAATGTATATGGTTTCAACAGATAAGATTTAGATAACATCCATATTATGGCATAAAATGAAGGAGAAAAAAAATGAATAAAAAAGGGAAACCAATAACATAATAACTATAACTTTTGAAATCGTAATGCGAAATATTTCCTTTCTGTTGTCAAGAGAACTAAATGTTCATGCATAACTTTTTGTTTCCTTAAGATCTGACAATGACTTAAAATGGCATTTTCAGATCTAATCAGTTAACTGAAAGAATAATAACATATTTTTCTGAATAATATAGGAAGCCTGTTTCCAAAGAAAATGGCTATTATTTACCCTTTTAGCACTCTATAAGAGTTAAATTACGAACTAATTAATAATTAAGAAAATTCAAACAGAAATATTAAAATTTTTCTGTCCAGTACCTGTATGCGTAAATAATTCAAAACCTTGAAATTCGGGAACTGTACCACGATACACAAAACGAAATATTAGGTACGGTTCATAATAATTTGGCTAGGCATCGTCCGTTGTTTGCAATATCCGTTAAAATTTTATACAAAAAAAAAAAGGTTTCTGAACATGGGTTGGGTTGTGTTGTTTTACCTCTGAGCGGCACTTTTCTGCACACCATGGGCTAAATGGCCAGGTCACCATGAACCCCGAAGGCTCAGAGAAGGTTGGGGGAGGGGACCCACTGGAACAGCTGTTGGGAGACAGATGGTAGCCTCCCGTCAAGGCCATCCAGCGTGTTCTTTAACATGCACAGGGTATGTCTCTCCCGCACACGAGAAAGGCTTAACGTCCCATCCGACGGACGGCGGTCTTTCCAAGCCCATCGGTGTCCCCTACTGACCGTGGGCAGGGCGGGGAATTTTGCGGAGATAAATCTCAACGCTGACCCAGCTGGGACTCGAACCTGGGAACTACATTATTGGCGCGCTACCGACTGAGCCACCCCCGCCCCTTTTTGAACATGCGAATTGGTAATAATATCTAACTTCCGATGTTTTACATATTTCACCCACTGAAAATTGAAATTCAAAAAGAAAACTTTTTGCCCTATCCGATCCAAACACAAATGGAAGAACAGAGAAATAGAATTCCATCGAATGTCAGAATAAAGGCTCTTCTTATTAGGAACAGTGACGAGTGAAATTGGCGAGCCATCTCCTAACCCCGAGGATGGTGACAAGAAATGCTGATATTGCTCTTCCACGTCAATTGCCACGAAGTGACAGAGAGTTAATGTCGATCTCCTCTTTTTACCGCAACAAACATCTGCTGCAGGCTCGGTGGGTTGTTTTTTTTTCCCCGAAAAAACAAAAACTCAGTCGCAAATGACAGACATCGCACCGATCAGAAGACAAGCGAAGCAAAAGATTACCCCATCTGTTGCAGGCATGGCAACCGACACAAAACAGACATGCTCTTAATTCCTCGTTGACATGCGGATTAAGGGATGTCACTTCCGTTTCCGGTGCGCGTCGTCACTTCCTGATACAAGAAGGTTTCCAACTATGGCGCTAAGTCGGGTAAGAAGAAAATGGTGAAGTGGTCCTTATTCTCGTTGTGTTTTATGGGTGATTTTCTTTCCCGCAGACTATGGTGAAGTGGTCCTTATTCTCGTTGTGTTTTATGGGTGATTTTCTTTCCCGCAGACTATGGTGAAGTGGTCCTTATTCTCGTTGTGTTTTATGGGCGATTTTCTTTCCCGCAGACTATGGTGAAGTGGTCCTTATTCTCGTTGTGTTTTATAGGTGATTTTCTTTCCCGCAGACTATGGTGAAGTGGTCCTTATTATCGTTGTGTTTCATGGGTGACTTTCTTTTCCGCAGACTATGGTTGGGTTGTTTTACCTCTGAGCGGCACTTTTTTTGCACACCATGGGCTAAATGGCCAGGTCACATGGACCCCGAAGGCTCAGAGAAGGTTGGGGGAGGGGACCCACTGGAACAGCTGTTGGGAGACAGATGGTAGCCTCCCGTCAAGGCCATCCAGCTTGTTCTTTAACGTGCAAAGGATATGGCTCTCCCGCACACGGGGTCACGGCTTAACGTCCCATCCGACGGATGGCGGAATTTCCAAGCCCATCGGTGTCCCTACTGACCGTGGGCAGGGCGGGGAATTTTGCGGAGATAAATCTCAACGCTGACCCAGCTGGGACTCGAACTTGGGAACTACAGATTACGAACCTGGCGCGCTACCGACTGAGCCACCCCATCCCCAACTAAATGGGACCGCTCCACCAATAAATAGCCGAGGAACCACAGGAAAGCTGACAATATCTGCCACCGATGATGTCACGCGTGGCCGTCCGCCTGTCCGTTCTCCCGCTCGGAATTACGGCTATTATACAATATGAGGATTATTATCGTTATCGTCGTCATCATCATCACCAATAATAATAATAGAACCTTCTGAAAAACTTACTATAGTTTGGCAACGAAAGAAGTGTCTCTAAACTCAATAGTAAAGAATCACAGAATAAGTCCTGTAGACATGGAACTCATGAAACAATAAGCTGAAAAATATTGGTTTTGCTGTGAGTGGGATTCGAACCACTCTTGGGAATATGCCAGTTATGCTAACCACTACCCCATCATCGGCTGAGGTTTTTTCTTCAGCTGATATGACATATGAACTTTTCGGATTTTTTATTTGATTAACATAGTGGCGCCGTCTATTCGGGAAGTGGTCGAGAGTGTTGCCTCATAGAGATGGAATTTAATATTTGTCACACACGCTCATGACGTTAAATCAATAATTCAGTAGTAAAGAATCACAGGATGTGTCCTGTACAGTCGCTCAAATAAATATCCAAACACTATGGTTGATTGCAGAATTAAAAAAATAATATCTGGCAACGATTTTTTTTAGAAATTAGTGATCTGGCAACCTTCGTGTCACGTGATTACAGAATTCAGGAAAAATATCTGGAGCGTGTACAGCAACTGTACACGCTCCAGTTACCGTTCACAACAAACTGGAGCGTGTGCAGTTACTGCACACGCTCCAGTTTGCTGTGAACAGTAACTGCATAGGCTCAATATTTCCGTGAGTGAGCCCACACGATCCAATGTGCTGTGAACATTAACCGCAACCGCTCCAGTTTGCTGTGAACGGTAACTGCACACGCTCCATATTTATTGCATTATATATTCATACGCATTACATATACAGGGTGATTCAAAACTTATCGTTCAAATTTCGTGGGGAGGTAGGGAATACGTCAGGAAACCGATTTCACATAGGAAAGTATGTCCGCAAACGTCATCTACATGAACAAAATGGACAAGTAAAGTGAACACAAGGAAACAGTACAGTTAAGTGGTAACGAATGTGACTTTTATTCCAACAAGGTAAAGTACAGGTTCACAGTAGGTGCTCAAAATTGCGACCATTTACACGGGCACAGGATTCACAGCGCCGTTGCATTGACCGCCGAACATTTTCAAAAACGCCTGGCATATCACGGACAATGCCTGCGGCGGCCACTATTCGTGCAACAAGGTCCATTTCACTGTCGACGGGGGTCTCGTACACATGGTCTTTCATGGCCCCCCACAAAAACGCCTGGCATATCACGGACAATGCCTGCGGCGGCCACTATTCGTGCAACAAGGTCAATTTCACTGTCGACGGGGGTCTCGTACACATGGTCTTTCATGGCCCCCCACAAAAAGAAATCCATGGACGATAAATCAGGTGACCTGGGTGGCCAAGCGATCGGTCCACCTCTACCGATCCATCGAGCTCCGAATGTTCGGTTCAGGTAATCACGCGCAACAATTGTGCTATGGGCTGGAGGCCCGTCATGTTGATACCACATATCTCGGCGGATATGCGCAGGAACAGCGCCCAGAAAAGTTGGTAACACTGTCTCGAGAAATATTAGGTATTTCCGGCCGTCCAATCGGGGCGGTAGCAAGTAAGGTCCCAACAAACAGTCGCCAATGATTCCAGCCCACACATTTACGGCAAAACGATGTTGCGCAGCGTGACTTCTCGTACCATGCGGGTTGTCGTAAGCCCACACATGTGAATTGTGTGTATTGAACACACCTTCACGACTGAATGAAGCTTCATCTGTAAAAAGGACAGAAGCTGGAAAACTGGGGTCCACGGCACCTTTCTGCATGAACCATTGTGCAAATTCCACACGCTTCGGATAATCGTCAGGATGCAGTAACTGCACCCTTTGCAGATGGTAAGGATGCACACGTTCCTCGTGCAGTATCCGCCACACTGCTGACTGAGAGACCCCAAGCTGCTGAGCAATAGCTCGTGTGCTGGTATTCGGATTATCTTCGATGGACTGTAGGACTTGTTCTGCGACGTTGACAGTCCGCGTCAGTCGTCTTCTCCCCGTATCCTACATGTTGCTGCGCAGTGAACCACGTTCGCGTAGATTGCGATGCACACGTGCAAACATTTGATGCTGCGGTATTCTTCTGTTGGGTTATCGGTCTTCGTAAACTTGCCAAGCTCGGCGGCCGCTTTCGCCAGCTGCCCCATATGCGAGATGCATATCCGCTAGCTCTTGATGCGTAAAACGATTCATCTTATCACTAGTAAGTCAGCTCGTACACTGATGACAGTGGGAGTGGTCGGGCGAGCTGTACACTGGTTGGGTACACACAGCGCCCTCTACATACGCATGCGTACATTTGCGGACATTCTTTCCTATGTGAAATCGGTTTCCTGACGTATTCCCTACCTCCCCACGAAATTTGAACGATAAGTTTTGAATCACCCTGTATTAAAAAATATCCGAACACTATGGTTAATTACAGAATTCAGAAAAAAATATCTGACAACGATTTTTTTTTTAAATTAGTGATCTGGCAACCTTCGTGTCACGTGACACGAAGGTTGCCAGATCACTAATTTCTAAAAAAATCGTTGCCAGATATTTTTTCTGAATTCTGTAATCAACCATAGTGTTCGGATATTTATTTGAGCGACTGTACACATGGAACTCATGAAATAATAGCTGAAAAAAATTAGTATTGCTTGAGTGGGATTCGGTTTCCAGGAGACGTGGGTTCGAATCCCACTTACGTCAAAACCATTTTTTTTTCAGCTTATTATTTCATGTGTCTCTAAACGTTCATACCACTTGGTCGTGTAAATGTTGAATATTAACAATAATGTAAAAAAAAAACATATTCTTCCTAGTTTATTACTTTTTATGCTTCTATTGGACTTCGATTATGTGCATTGGGAAGACCAAAGAATTTCCTGTTCCTGCTATTTTTAGGGGCGGGGGTGGCTCAGTCGGTAGCGCGCCAGGCTCGTAAAATGCAATTCCCAGGTTCGAGTCTCAGCTGGATCAGCGTTGATATTTATCTCCGCAAAACTCCCAGCCCTGTTCTTGGTCAGTAGGGGACACCGATGCGCTTGGAAAGGCCGCCGTCCGTCAGATGGGACGTTAAGCCGTGGACGCGTGTGAGGGAGAGCCATACCATGTGCACGTTAAAGAACACACTGGATGGCCTTGACGGGAGGCTACCATCTGTCTCCCAACAGCTGTTCTAGTTGGTCTCCTCCCCCAACCTTCTCTGAGTGTCGCTCAGAGGTAAAACAACCCAACCTGCTATTTTTATTGTTCGTGATGGGTTGGGTTGTTTTTCCTCTGAGCGGCACTTTTTTGCACACCATGGGCTAAATGGCCAGGTCATATGGACCCCGAAGGCTCAGAGAATGTTGGGGGAGAGGTCCCACTAGAACAGCTGTTGGGAGATATATGGTAACCTCCCGTCAAGGCCATCCAGCGTTCTTAACGTGCACAGGGTATGGCGTTCTTAACGTGCCAGCGTTCTTTAACGTGCACAGGGTATGGCTCTCCCACACACGGGGCCACGGCTTAACGTCCCATCTGACGGACGGTGGCCTTTCCAAGCCCATCGGTGTCCCCTACTGACCGTATGCAGGGCGGGGAATTTTGCGGAGATAAATCTCAACGCTGACCCAGCTGGGACTCGAACCTGGGAACTACAGATTACGAGCCTGGCGCGCTACCGACTGAGCCACCCCGGCCCCTGTTCGTGATGGTGTTATTGTCTTAGAATATTATCATGAGTGAGAACTTAGGGAACCTCATAAATTTTCGGAAAGAAAGCAAACTGATCAGACGGAGGAGAAAGACTGAACATATCGCAATAAAATAGAGAAAACACTAAGCTGTGCAGAGAGAGATATCTCAGGTAAGAAGTACGACGAACATTTCTTAAAGAAAAACCATAAGCAATAGTAGACTCTCAAATAATACCAGCTCCGAAAAAAAAGAAGAGAAAACAAATAATAATAAATGCCTTAGATTTCTAATAAAGGAAATGTTTGTTTTCTGCCCCAGTCGTTCATTTTATTGGGTAGAGCAGATTTTTGCGCAATGAATTTTTGTCCAGGTTTTGTCTCATCCTGAAAAGAGTTGAATTAAAAATGATCACTTCCTGGTTACGGTTTTAACAAACTTAGAGTGCAGCAGCATTGGATTATTAATGCCTAGGAAACGGCGAGTGTCCTAGGCTTATCGTTTTGGCTTCAGAACGAAGGAGTTGGCTTAGGTGGAAGTGCGCCACGATCTAACCTGCAGTTCCCAGATTTATCTCCGGTAAACCCCACTGTGTCTTCGTTGAGAAAGGGGATACCGTTGAACATTTGTTAAGGCTGCCATCCGTTGGATGAGACGTAGAGTCGTGGCTCCGTGTTCACGAGAGCAGTATCCTGTGTACTTAAAGAACAGCTGGATCGATTTGATGGCAAACTTCAATCGGTCTCTTAATAGCCGTCCAGTGGATTCCCTTCCCCCAACATCCTCTTGGCCTTTGGGACCTTGTAATCTGGCCATGTAAATCATCGTGGGTAACATAAGTGCCGCTCAGAGGTTAAATAAAAATACATTCCGTTTCCGTTTCGGTTGTCATGACACCGACCCCTCCCTCTCCACATCCTAGTTTCAGCCCTGACACGGAAGACATTTCTGTTAAACATCCCACTTCAATAATTCTTTAAAAAGCGAACTAATATTAAACAAAAAGATAACAGACTTAAAGGAATTTAATTGAAATATTTCGACTAATAAATCCGTCTTATTTCCCACCATCAAAAAAAAAACATTTCAAAAGCTGAGTGACCTCCCAGAATGTGACTTTCCCCTTATCGTAACAGTGTCCGGATCATTTTCATAGGACAGAGTACTTTGTACACCGATAGGGAGAGATTCACAGTCACAAGACGACCATTTTGAATGATGTGCTGCACACTCCTCCATTCAGGAGAAACTTCTTTCTTCTTTAGTATAAAAGAGAGCATTCATCGGTCGTAACTCAGTCGCATTGTGCAAGCTCCTTGGACCGAATATCATCTTCTCCATCTTCTTCTATCCCCCATAGCAAGGAGCTAGAGAAAGGATGAAGATCCAACAGCGGCGGAGCTCCGTAATCCGCTCAGTCGTGTGTGAAGAGATCGTCCCGATCCACTCCATTGGGTGTAAGCGCAATCTTCACCCCTTTATGATGTAAAATGAAGCTCTGGTTCGTGCACAGGGAGACACTTTCGGTAAGGTGGAATCGGTTCGATTGACAAGCAGGCTTTACTTCAATTCTATGCACCCGTTGTATACATAGTTAGAAATATCTTTAATACATATATATATCGTGTTACGAGATGCGAATTTATTTCGTCTAGAGGAATGCAGTAAACCTCATGAATTGGATGAGAGTACACAAGGAGCGTTGAGAAATCAAGCGTGGATTGGTTCGTAGCATACATTTCACACAGGCTTTTTCATGTGTGTAGATTTTTAAATCAATACGAAATGAATTTCAGAATTCACTCTTGCACCGAGCGATCACATAAAGGGACTTGAAATGACAGAATGCAAATGCAGTCCCTTACAAACTTCATTTTAGCAAACTCCAGTGGCAAACATAATTCTCAACCAGTCATAGATTACGAAAGTCCGACACTTCCTTCGTAACTCTAAACTCATGTCCAAACATATTGTCTACGGTAGAGACGCTACCTATACCAGATGCTGTTCAACAGCAGTTGATATCCTACCATCATCCTTATTTACAAAGACAACAATATACTTTAGCGCGCCAGGCTTGTAATCTGTAGTTCCCAGGTTCTGTAGCGCGCCAGGCTTGTAATCTGTAGTTCCCAGGTTCTGTAGCGCGCCAGGCTTGTAATCTGTAGTTCACAGATTCGATTGACAAGCAGGGAGATAAATCTCAACGCTGACCCAGCTGGATCAGCGTTGAGATTTATCTCCGCAAAATTCCCCGCCCTGCCCACGGTCAGTAGGGGACACCGATGGGCTTGGAAAGGCCGCCGTCCGTCGGATGGGACGTTAAGCCGTGGCTCCGTGTGCGGGAGAGCCATACCCTGTGCACGTTAAAGAACACGCTGGATGGCCTTGACGGGAGGCTACCATCTGTCTCCCAACAGCTGTTCCAGTGGGTCCCCTCCCCCAACCTTCTCTGAGCCTTCGGAGTCCATGTGACCTGGCCATTTAGCCCATGGTGTGCAAAAAAGTGCCGCTCAGAGGTAAAACAACAGAACAATATATTTCGTTAGCATCTAAGAAAAGGCCAGTCCAAACCCAATCTCAGAGAACATCCAGTTAAAAAATAAACTATATTCTTTAGAGCATCAAGGAAATAATCTCTACTTAAAAACATGCATTTCGAATGCGTAATGAATTGGAAAAATTATCGAAAAAACAAACAATACTGTTAAGGAATCTAGAAAATATCCGGTTTAAAAAAAACAGAAATATGTATTTTTAAGGAGAATCATGAATTTGTAAAATCGTTTAGTTTTGGACTTTATGTGACAAAAAAAATTGGAAGCAAGGAGTGAAATTGTATATATTAATTATTTGTTTCACGAGCTCCGAATACTTTTGAAAAGAGCCACGTGTTGGCTCACGTTTCCTATTATCTTGCTTAAAGAAGTTCATGTTTCATTACTACAGCAAACTTTAGAGAGGACCAAACTATTATACATCCTAATTGTAGTCCCGGTGGACTACAAAAAATTTACATTGTTCGTTTTGGGCGTTGTAGGGAGTAGGGCGGGTTGGCTTGAGTCGGTAAAGCGCCAGGCTCGTGATTCCCAGATTCGAGTCCCAACTGCGTTAGCACTCAAATTTATCACCGCTTAAATCCCCCCCCCCCCCGCCCCACACACACACACACTTCTTGTAAAGGCATCACCCGTCGGATGGGACCGTAAACTATGGCCCTGTGTGAAGGAGAGCCGTACCCTGAGCAAATTAAAGAACACACTGGATGGCCTTGATCAGAGGTTGCCATCTGTCTCCTAACAGCTGTCCACTGAGTCCCCTTCCCCAACCTTCTCTGAGTCCTTGGGATCCTTATGATCTGGCCATTTAGCCCAATGTGAGCAAATACGAGAGCAAAACAACGAAAAACGACCCAACCAACAATCTAGTAGATATTTCACTCAGCCGTGTTCACCCCTCTTCAAATTATGGATGGATCTTCTGATGGGGGAGCAAACGATATCTTCCGTGAGTGAGCAGAAGACTAAAAGGATGCAAGAAGATTCAGAATCCTTCCTTACAGATCGAGAATAGTTTTTTGGTGGCAGGTGAGGTGGGCGTGCTCTCAAGACTTTGATTGAAAACTCCCGAGCTTGCATCGACAAGCAAGTCCATCGTGACCGACATTGAAAAGAGGGAGGATTTCGAACGTGAGTGAATTCTCTCTCTTTCTTCTTCACCCCTGCTCCGGAAGAGAAAGGAGGAGAATCTTAACATCGGGAGAGAGAAGAGGAAAAAAAAGCATTGCCCAAAAGGATGCCAAAATAGCATCTAAAGCTTTTAAGAGGAGAAGTGTTTCCAAGAAACGTTTTTAATCTCCTTAGAGCAATTCCCACAGAAGCTTTGATAAGGCACGTTCGGCGAGATTTTAGACATTTCAAAGGGTGCGCTAGATTCGTCAATTATCAGTCGTCTTTTTATCCGAAAAATCATGTATCGTTAATAAATATGTTCCTTTCTGACCCTTAATTTGCGAAAAAAACTAATTTTTGTATAATTTTATACTTTGTTTATATGTTACCGCTAAAGTGCAGAAATCAGTTATTCTACAGATTATCTAGGTATTGTGCAGATTAACTAGGGTGATCCGTTAACGTCCGGAAAATTGTTTCATTTCTCAAATTACCTAGATAATCTGCAAATTACCTGGATAATCTGCACATTACCTACTAGGCACTCGTTAAAGTGAAAATAAGATCTTTGCTGGAACAACAGGAACGTTTCTGTACGCTTAAATTAACATAATGTTATTTATCTAGTGTCCGAGAGTAGAGTTGAAACCAGGGTCATCCCTCTGTCAACATGAATCAGTCGTCTGAATTATAAAAAACGCCCCCAAAATGAGCAGGCCAAGTGAGAACGAATCATTTTAGTGATTCCTTATCAAGAATGAATCACTTTATCGATTCGTTCTCACTTGGCCTCCGCTCATCCGGGGCGTTTTTTATAATGCGGACGAGTGAATCACGTGACACGAAGATTCATATTCAAGAGATTCACCACTATGAGAGAAACAAACTTTTGAACTTTAACGATACGGAAGCCGTTAATGTGCACATTACCTAGGTCAAATGCGGAAAACTCTTGATTCCGCACGTTAACGGAGCAAATCAGTTAATCTGCAGATTAGCTAGGTAATGTGCACATTAACGGCTTTCGAGCTTTAGCGGTAACATATTGTTACGACAGAAGGAATCTGGCAACCGAAAGCAAAAAGTTTCAGCCAACGAATAAGAACGTTGGGAGAATTTGGAGAAGAAGAGTGGAGCGTTAACGGTCGTTGTGTTGTAACGGTCGGGGAGTTCGAAAAAATGGACGGTGAGCTGTTCTGAGACAGTGCGCGTAAGTATCAAGAAGTAACTTGATGTGTTGTGTATACGCGGAAGGATAAAAGTATGATCTTTTATCGTTAAGTATCAAGAAGTAACTTGATGTGTTGTGTATACGCGGAAGTATAAAAGTGGAACTTTTATGGCTAACTTCGAATGTCTACACGGACTGTCTTTTTGTTCGGCTAGTGTGTGAAAAGTTATTAGCACAGGACGAGAATTGGTTTACGAGTGAAGATCTTCGGGTGACCTGGTAAATCAAGTAAAAGGTAGTATTTAGTAAAATACACAGAGCTGATGTGTGCTCATGCAGGAAGATTGATGACTTGTGCATGTTAATAGTTGATTTGTTAATAAGATACTTCATCCATATTTCCTTTGTAACAATTTGCCTTGTATTGAATTTGGTTTTGAAATATAGCTTTTAATACTCACGCTCAGTGGCTATCCATTTTTTTGAAATCCGCAATATTTGGTGTCAGAAGTGGGATAATTTAATTGAATGCCTTTCACTAGAAGTATGGATGAGTTAATAAAGCTGATGACTGATATGAAAGCCGATATGGCTAACAAAATAGGTGACCTGGCCGCACAAAATACTGAGATTAAAGGTGATATAGCTGCCCAAAGCGATAAAATAGATGATTTGAAAGCCGAAATGGCCGCACAAAATGCTGAGATGAGAGCTGAAGTGGCTTCTCAAGTTGATAAGTTTATTGATCACTTCAAGGATCATAAAACCGAACTCAATAGACAATGCAATAGTTTAAATGTTGAATTTGTCAGTGAAAAAGATGATCTTGATAGTGTTAAGTTAGATTGTAAACATGGAAAAGAAAAAGAGAAAGGCAACGCATATAAAAATGTGGATCTGCTACTGGAAATCAAGAATCGTAGAGATAGCGCAGATAATGTCTTTGACCACGCAACTACTGGTGATGCATGGCAGAGTGTCTATGTCGCTGGTGACATGTCTAGGAACTGTGAAGAACAATCACACAGATCAGAGAGCTGTGAGACTATACAGTACGCTTTGCACTTCAAAATACCTAGGTATACAAGTCTGGCACGATCTGAAGAGAGATCCACACGAAAGGTATTCTATTCCTCGCTCTCAGCAAAATGCGTCATGGACAATTATCGCAAAGGCAGAGTAACGAGTGGTAATGAAGGGGAACGAAACAGAGTTTACGCTTCGCAGAGTGGTCCGAGTAAAGAAGAGGCGTCCATTCATCATAGATACAAAGTGCCATTCGACTTTACCGCGGAAGTCGGAGAGATTTTTCCGAAGCATATAGCCACACTCGAATCGTTTATAGAAAGTGGGGATTTAAGGAAGAGGAATTCCGAAGGATGGCTTAGAAGCATAACAGGTGATGCTAGTAAAAGAGCTTCAGGCAGAGACAGTACTTCAAAGACTAACTTTCTGGATGAAACTAAGCCTCAGAGTTACGATCAGAGAGAAGTAAAGCCCTCAGACAATCTCAACGAAACCATGCTGAATTTCTTTTCTGAACAGTCAATGTGCAGATTTGGACATTATAACCATTTAGATTATAAGGATATAGAAAAGTTTTATCACGACTACAAGAGCTCTAAAGTGGACAATATCATGTTACAGAACTCGTCGCTGATCTCCAGAATGAACAATTTGGCAATCATGACTGATATTTCCCTGGCTAATTACAATGAGAGCTCCAAGAAAGTGAATTCGGAAGAAACAGCAAATATGACCTCCTCGGGTCATGTGTTTTGCTGGAGACCCGAGTGGCGCCATCGGATGGTAGATAAAAACAGCACAGGAGGTGTCGGCAACAAAGTGAGTCTTGTCTTGGCTCCTGCACTTGCTGCTTTAGGTCTCAAGGTCCCTATGATCTCCGGTCGTGCTCTCCAATTGACGGGAGATACTCTGGACAAATTGGAATCCATCCCTGGCTTCACAGTCGACTGCACTAAAGATAAAATCGAGCAGATGATGGAAGACGTCGGATGCTGCATCGTAGGACAGACAGAGGAGCTGGTGCCAACAGATAAGGAGATTTACCGCTGCAAGGATCTGACGGCTACTGTAGATAGCGTTCCTCTAAGGAGATGCTCAATTGTGTCCAAAAAGCTGGCTGAAGGAGTGTGCGCTTTGGTTTATGATGTTGAATTTGGAAAAGGAGCTATTGATCTCATCAGTACAGAAGATGTTGCTGTTGATTTAGTTAAGAAAATGGTTGCAGCATCACAAGCTCGTGGAATGAAGAGTTTGAGTTGTTCAGCTGTTATCAGCAACATGGATTCACCTCTTGAAAACTCTGTTGACAACTCTCTGGAAGTGATGGAAGCTGTTCAGTGTTTCCTTGGTGACGGATCCTTGGAACTGCAAGAGCTCGTCGAAGAGTTAGGAGGAGAACTTCTGCGTTTGGTGAACATTGTGGATAATAGGGTAGATGAAGCATCACGTGTCCGCAAGGTTCTGCATAACGGCAATGCTTTGAACAAGTTTCGTAACATGTTAATAGAACAAGGAGTATCTGAAGATGTTGCAAGCTGGCTATGTGAAGGTAACACAGAAAAAATATTGCTAGCAGCCCGACACATCACTGATTTCACTTATACAGGAGAAACAGGTAAGGTTGTCGGATTAGAAGCTGCAGTTCTAGCAAGAGTATGGAAGGAGGAGATGGACCGAAGAGCTAAAAAGAATTATGGAGCTGATATTATAGTTGTGAAGCACCTTGGGGATCAAATTGATTCTGGTGAAGTATGGCTGAAGGTTCATCACGACAGTTCTGAATTAAGTGAAAGTCAACTGACAAAAGGGTCAGACTGGAGGATGAAACTCCTCCCTAGATTTTATGTCACTAATGACTTTCATTCCTTGTTACTGTTGATAGAAGTAAAAATCCAAAGAAGAAAACTTTCGACAAAGAAGAAAACTTTTTACAGGTTTTGCACGAAAACTCTTAGTCGATTCTTCTCCCTGCAGAGACATAAACGTGTTCACAAGGGCTATAGGCCTTACACGTATTATGTTTGTGGACGAGGCTTCAGCCAGAAAAGAAATCTACGTCATAATGAGATTCGCTTTCATTTTGACACAAACGTGGTATATCGCATTCGTCGACGTCCAGCTACAAAGTGCAAGGTGGTTCACGTGGATCGTTTGGCCCCGTTTCATCGAAGAACTGAAGAAACTTTGGAATCCAGAATTGTTCGGGACGAACAAGACCTAGGAAGGGGGCAGTGTTACGACAGAAGGAATCTGGCAACCGAAAGCAAAAAGTTTCAGCCAACGAATAAGAACGTTGGGAGAATTTGGAGAAGAAGAGTGGAGCGTTAACGGTCGTTGTGTTGTAACGGTCGGGGAGTTCGAAAAAAAGGACGGTGAGCTGTTCTGAGACAGTGCGCGTAAGTATCAAGAAGTAACTTGATGTGTTGTGTATACGCGGAAGGATAAAAGTGGGATCTTTTATCGTTAAGTATCAAGAAGTAACTTGATGTGTTGTGTATACGCGGAAGTATAAAAGTGGAACTTTTATGGCTAACTTCGAATGTCTACACGGACTGTCTTTTTGTTCGGCTAGTGTGTGAAAAGTTATTAGCACAGGACGAGAATTGGTTTACGAGTGAAGATCTTCGGGTGACCTGGTAAATCAAGTAAAAGGTAGTATTTAGTAAAATACACAGAGCTGATGTGTGCTCATGCAGGAAGATTGATGACTTGTGCATGTTAATAGTTGATTTGTTAATAAGATACTTCATCCATATTTCCTTTGTAACAATTTGCCTTGTATTGAATTTGGTTTTGAAATGTAGCTTTTAATACTCACGCTCAGTGGCTATCCATTTTTTTGAAATCCGCAACAATATATATTATTATTTGTATAATATTGATTTTATATAAAAATAATAATTTGAGAATTAAGGCTATTGGATTTCATATTTCCAAAGATTATTAGCAAGAATAATATCAATATTTGTTCCATTATTTCTGTTGATTAAGGGAAAATATATATTTATGCAATGTGATTGCTTTCATGCGTCATTTTTTTTGTGCAAATCTCAAACAAGCCATTTCGAGTCCGTATAAAAATAAGTCCGTCGTTCAGCACCACAATATTTCAACCTAATTCAATCCCCGCTCTGCTGAGACTAAAATGGCGTGGCCGACAGAAAATAAGATTTGCCAAAAAAAAAAAAACAAATCTCGGCAAGTTGCCAAGATGCGAAAGATCTTTTTTTGACACATTTAGAGTAGTTCACTGAAACAAGGAGAATCAGCAAATTTGGACCATCAGAAAAATATTATTGATCCTTTATTTTTCAAGAGGAGTGCCATTAACTCCCAACAATTCTTCTGGATGCTGAATGTTAATAATAATAATAATAATCTTTATTCATATTCATGTTAGTTATACAAAAGTTTAAACAAATGACCCGCAAAGCATCTGCTTATCTGCAGGAGAGAAGAATAATAATGTTACATGAAAATACATAAGATATAGTTTATAACAATGTCATCAAATTATATGAATTCCAGTGGAATCTCCATTGTGGTGGTTGAAATTTTTATTTAAAATTTAGTGCCTAGAAGAAAATTTTTTGTCTTATTTTTTATTTCTTTAAAATTGTTTAAAAAAATAATTTCCCTTGGCAGTTGATTGAACACGTAAGGTATTGTATATGCCCTTGTACATTTCCCGTAATTGTTTAATATTTTTGGAAGTTGGAAATAATTTTTGGATTGTAACCTTGTGTTTTTCCCATGAGAGATTTTAGATTTAAATTGATTATCAAAAAAATATTTTAAAGTGATGCTGTATTTGTAAAGGTTGTTAAAAGAGAGTACGCCTAGATAATTTAGTCTTTCTTCGCTATGATAAAATGAATTTCTTAAGTTGTATGGGATTATATTTTTAGCAATGGATGATTGAATAGTTTCTATTTTCTTTATATTTGTGAGGTTAGTTGAGCCGTATATTGTCAAACCATAGGTCAATATAGATTCACAGATAGCTTTGTAAACCAAAATACATGTATGTGTGCTTGCAACAAATTGTAGTTTATAAAGTTTAGATGCACATAGACGCAATTTCCCTGCTAACTTTTGAATATGTGTATTCCATCGGAAGGTTGTGTCCATGTAGAGTCCAAGATATTTATGGCTCTCAACACGCTCAATAACATCACAGTCGCAGCAGTCAGGGTCATGAGTTATCATGTTGTGGGGACACAAGGGTTCGTGGTTTTTAATTGCATAAGATGGGAGATCATAGTATCCTGGTGAATGAAAGCTCGTCTATTTGGTTTTTCCTGAATTTATGTAAATACGATTAATGTTAGACCAGTATATAATTTTGTTAAAATCATCCTGTGTATCTCGGACTGCGTCTCCTATATTGTGATTCACGTTAACCAAGGCGGTGTCATCAGCATATATATAAAGAGAGCCCTTCAGTTTAAGGTTAGCTAGATCATTAATATAAATAATGAATAAAAGCGGACCTAAAATTGAACCTTGTGGAACACCAGTGTACACTGTTCTCTTCTCACTAAAAACGCCATTAATTTTGGTAACATGCACTCTATTTTTTAAATAATTTTCAAACCATTTAAGGGTAATACCTCGGACACCATAAATATACAATTTTTGAAGCAAAATATCGTGATCCAACGTATCAAATGCCTTACGAAAGTCCAGAAAGATAGCTACTGTTTTTTTTCCGTTGTTTAAAGTTCCATTAATGACGTCAGAAAACTCCGTTAAAAGTGTAATTGTATTTTTTCCTTTTTGGAAACCATATTGCTTTTCACTAATAATGTTATGTTTTTTCAAGAAATTGGCTAGAACATTAGCTACATATCTTTCAAGTATTTTGTGAAGAACGGGTAATATGGCAATGGGCCTATAGTTAGTGCAATCGGATTTAGTTCCACTTTTGTAAATTGGTCTTAGAATAGCAATTTTGAGTTTATTAGGGATGTTTCCTGTAGATATGCTTTCATTGATAAAGTTTGTCACGAGATCAGCTAAGGAGGTTTTGCATGCTTTAATGTGCTTTATGTGTACTTGGTGAGGGTATTATAGTCCTGGTGTAAAAAGAGATGGAGATTGGCTGTATCGATAACCCGATAGAATCACAATCTGGATTTCAATTTCCTTTGGGCCTTCGTTGAAATTTTATCCCTCCAACTCTCTTTTCGTTCATAGTGAGAAAGGGGACACCGATGGGCTTGGAAAGTCCGCCGTCTATCGGACGGAACGTTAAGCCGTGAACTCTTAAAGAGAGACGCTGTATGGCCTTGACTTCCATCTGTCCTCTAGCAGCTATCCCATAGATTCCATTTCCCAACCTTCTCTAAGCCCTTACGATCCTCGTAACGTTGACATTTAACCCATTGTGTGAACAAAAGTTCCCCTTAGAGATAAATTATCTCTATCAACCCTTGGGATCCTTGCGGCCTTGCAATTTAACCCAATATATGTATAAAAGTGCCGCTCAAAGGCAAAGCAACCAATCTAGGGGTTACATCACATTAGCGCCATTAATTTCTGTGATTCTGAATCATTAATAACTTAGTGCAAGGTTACATCACATTAGCGCCATTAATTTCTGTGATTCTGAATCATTGATAACTTAGTGCAAGGTTACATCACATTAGCGCCATTAATTTCTGTGATTCTGAATCATTAATAACTTAGTGCAAGGTTACATCAAATTAGCGCCATTAATTTCTGTGATTCTGAATCATTGATAACTTAGTGCAAGGTTACATCACATTAGCGCCATTAATTTCTGTGATTCTGAATCATTAATAACTTAGTGCAAGGTTACATCACATTAGCGCCATTAATTTCCGTGATTCTGAATCATTAATAACTTAGTGCAAGGTTTCATCACATTAGCGCCATTAATTTCCGTGATTCTGAATCATTAATAACTTAGTACAAGGTTACATCACATTAGCGCCATTAATTTCTGTGATTCTGAATCATTAATAACTTAGTGCAAGGTTACATCACATTAGCGCCATTAATTTCTGTGATTCTGAATCATTAATAACTTAGTGCAAGGTTACATCACATTAGCGCCATTAATTTCTGTGATTCTGAATCATTAATAACTTAGTGCAAGGTTACATCACATTAGCGCCATTAATTTCTGTGATTCTGAATCATTAATAGCTTAGTGCAAGGTTACATCACATTAGCGCCATTAATTTCTGTGATTCTGAATCATTAATAACTTAGTACAAGGTTACATCACATTAGCGCCATTAATTTTTGTGATTCTGAATCATTAATAACTTAGTGCAAGGTTACATCACATTAGCGCCATTAATTTCTGTGATTCTGAATCATTAATAACTTAGTGCAAGGTTACATCACATTAGCGCCATTAATTTCTGTGATTCTGAATCATTAATAACTTAGTACAAGGTTACATCACATTAGCGCCATTAATTTTTGTGATTCTGAATCATTAATAACTTAGTGCAAGGTTACATCACATTAGCGCCATTAATTTCTGTGATTCTGAATCATTAATAACTTAGTGCAAGGTTACATCACATTAGCGCCATTAATTTCTGTGATTCTGAATCATTAATAACTTAGTGCAAGGTTACATCACATTAGCGCCATTAATTTCTGTGATTATGAATCATTGATAACTTAGTGCAAGGTTACATTACATTAGCGCCATTAATTTCTGTGATTCTGAATCATTAATAACTTAGTGCAAGGTTACATCAAATTAGCGCCATTAATTTCTGTGATTCTGAATCATTGATAACTTAGTGCAAGGTTACATCACATTAGCGCCATTAATTTCCGTGATTCTGAATCATTAATAACTTAGTGCAAGGTTTCATCACATTAGCGCCATTAATTTCCGTGATTCTGAATCATTAATAACTTAGTACAAGGTTACATCACATTAGCGCCATTAATTTCTGTGATTCTGAATCATTAATAACTTAGTGCAAGGTTACATCACATTAGCGCCATTAATTTCTGTGATTCTGAATCATTAATAACTTAGTGCAAGGTTACATCACATTAGCGCCATTAATTTTTGTGATTCTGAATCATTAATAACTTAGTGCAAGGTTACATCACATTAGCGCCATTAATTTCTGTGATTCTGAATCATTAATTACTTAGTGCAAGGTTACATCACATTAGCGCCATTAATTTCTGTGATTCTGAATCATTAATAACTTAGTAGTTACAGAAATAAATTCTGCTTTTTCCAGTTTCTGTGTAATTAAATGTTGACGCCACTTTCGTCTTCTGTGTGAGAAAAATATTAAACAACAAACAAAACTCAAAACCAGAAGATACCTTACAAGAAGAAAAAGAGTTTCTTCTGAGAAGGCAAAATCTTGTTTAGCTGCGAAGAAATAAAAACAAAACCGTAAACAAAACCTCCCGTCTCACGTGCTGCCAAAGATCCACTTCGTAACTCCTGGCTGCGGAATGATACTCCAAAAGGTAATTTTTGTTCTTTCAACAAAATTTTCTCTCTCCGCTTGAAAGCTATGAGCCAAGTAGATGCCGAATGTTTTTAAGGGATGTTGCAGATTTCTATTTTTAGAAACAGTAAGTGCAAACCATTATATTGATTACTTTCACCTTGGCGCATTTCGTAGTTTGTTTTTAATATTTTCAATAGATGATTTTTGGAAGTATACATGATTCCGATTCTTTGAATGGTCTTATTCTTACGGTTGAACAAGGGGATGAACAAGGGGGTGACTCCGATTCTAACGAATCGTTCGGCATTTCATGTTGTTTTTTGGTTACTTCATTCTTTATCGAACCATCTAAATGATTCATTCTCATTTTAATACCTTAATTCTTTACATGCCGATTTAAATGATTATCTAGAAGGTTGTTGATTTGTTTTAACTTTGAGAAGTATTTTTGGTCGAAAGGACCGCATGTGCTCACAGTCGGTAAGGGAGGGAGACCCACTATTTGGAGATAGATGGAAGTCCGTCAAGGCCACCTAGCGGGATCTTTAACGTGCACAGTTCCTACACAAGGGACTTTGAGCACTTTTTTGCACACCATGGGCTAAATGGCCAAGTCAAATGGACCCCGAAAGCTCAGAGAAGGTTGGGGAAGGTGACCCACTAGAACAGCTGTTGGAAGACAGATGGTAGCCTCCCGTCAACGCCATCCAGCGTGTTCTTTAATGTGCACAGGGTATGGCTCTTTCTCGCACACGGGACCACGGCTTAACGTCCCATACGACGGACGGCGGCCATTCCAAGCCCATCGGTATCCCCTACTGACTGTGGGCAGGGAGGGAAATTTTGCGGAGATAAATCTCAACGCTGACCCAGCTGGGACTCGAACCTGGGAACTACAGATTACGAGTCTGGCGCGCTACCGACTGAGCCACCCCCGCCCCTACACAGGGGGCACAACTTTATATCCCATTCGAAGGACGGTAGCTTTTCTAAGCCCATCGGTGTTCCCTTTCTAAAAGAGAGTAGAAGGGGGTTAGCGGGGAAGATTCTCAACGCGAGCGAGATTCGAACCTGAAACAAATTGATTCATGGAATCAACAGTTGGGATTCGAACCCGAGCCAAATTAGCTTCTGGACTCGAGATTTTGGATTCGAACCCGAGACATATTATTTCCTAGATTCAAGATTTGGGATTCGAACCTCACACAAATTAATTCCTGGACTCAACAATTGAGATGCTAACCTGAGACAAATTAATTAGGAAATGAATTGAAATGAAACCTGAATATTACGGCATTGAAATTTCGTCGACAAAAAGTTTTAGATCATTTGAAATACGCGAAAAATACGGAGTGAGAAAAGCAGAAATAGCAGGGGGGAAAGCAATATACTGAACAATTCCTCTGAATCCGGTTTCAATGAGTTGAAAGGAAAAGAAAAAAAACATTTCGTTTTTTATAAAGATCTTACTATTTAAAATTTTCTATAAAAGAAGAAAAAAATTTTGACAAGATTATTAGACTACAAAACGGAAATAATGGATATAGAATTCAATGCAAGAATAAGAAATAAATTTTATTAACTTCCTGCTGTTTCATATGGAAATATTATGAGACACTTTTTCCAGACTGTTATATCAGGAAAGCCTTTCTGAACAGAAGAATTCGCATCGGATAACCATACACATGCCCGTTCTCCAGCTCATATGTTTTTGATCTTTTTTTTTTCTTCAACGAAAAAAAAAATAAATTAAAATACCCCCTCAAGCAGCTGCTTGCCACAGAGGTCTGACAGGAGCCTGTCAGTTTATATGCCACAGTAGAAGGCTGAAAGGATGGCAGGACCTCAACGAAAGTAATCAAAAATAAGCAAAATAAGCAAAGGTTAGTTCGAATGATTAAAAAATTTTTTTTCAGAAATATCAGCTTGCAGAAACAACTTTAAAACTGCCAACTTCAACTTCTCACATTGATAAACAATGAGGAAGCAAAAGCTGTAAGAATAAGATAATTGGTTGTTGTTTTAACCATCTCTGTGGTGGCTGAAGTTGGCTTAGTCGTTAGCGCACCGGGCTCGTAACCTGCAGTGACCTAGTTCCAGCGCCAACTGTCCTGCGTTGAGATTTATCTCCGCTAAACCCCCATCCTGCCCTCAGTGAGAAAGGGGACACCGACGGGCTTGGAAAGGCTTCCGTCGGATGGGACGATAAGCGATTGTCTCGCAACTCCACTGACTGCAACTTCAGACATTTTAAAAGACAGAATATGGATCGCTTTTGGAAAAAAAATTGCCCGTCTTGTTATGAAAAATATGCAAACTGAGAACATACTGAGCCAGGTCCGGATAAGGGGGAAAGGGGGGCATCAATGGGATGATCATCATCCTCATCCTCAAACAGTCATTAGGCTACGGAGGTCCAACCAGACCGTGCAATTTAGTTCTCTAAGCATATCTGTCCTGAACCAAATCTGCATCTGGCCACTGCACTCCAATTCTAACAAGATCCTGTTTGACATTGTCTGCCCACCGCATCTTAGGTCTCCTCCTCTTTCTGCAGCCTTTAGGCACACTGTTCATAACCCTATTCACCGATCTATAATTATCCATACGGGCAACATGGCCAAACCAGCGGAGTCTCCAATAATAAATCCTCTTTCGATGCCTTTTTTAAACACTTTTTACCCATGTGGGTACTTGACTTTGATTTCCACCATGTTTTACGGCATTTTTAGTACTTTTTTTTTAGAATAGAATATAATTTTTATTCATAAGAGTAAAGAATACAAATGCATAGAATAATAACGTCATTAGAAATGTTGCAAACACTAGCATGTTTCATTGTACTAGGCGCACGATGCAGTGTTCAGAATAATTTAGCCAAGCAGTGTATATTATCGTGTTATTTTGTATTTTTCAAGAAATTTGCTAATCACCACTAAAACAGAGGAGAAAATGAATTTATATCAGGACGACGTTCCAGTTCATTCCAACATAATATTGGCTCTCTCCTTTCAATGAGATCACTTGAATCACTTTCTCCCTCACGCTCCCCACGCCCCCCTAATATTTTTGTTAAGATCTGAGCATGACCTCAGACCTGAATATTCAAATCTTCTAATGTGCACAATAAACACACAGTTCCTTATCATTAATCGATGGTTTTGGCTAATGACAGTTCTATATCTTCCTTTTACAACATTTGAAAGGAATGCGCTCAGAGCCATCCACCATCCATGGTTGCCATAGTTACCAAAGCCATTCAGGATGGCTTCATCGAGTGTGATTGTTTGCACATCAGTGAGCATGCGCATCTCGATGCATCATCTCTGCTTCATTTCAACGATAGCGGCTTGAATGAATAATGAAGTAATAGACATTGACTTATTTATTCGCTTAGCACAAGCCACATATACCGACCAGCATCGACATATGAGGCCTTCACGCGCGCCAGGAGGCTATTTCCATTGCACAACATGGTTGGATCTGTATCACGTGACCCTTTAGTAGAGAAAGTGTGCAGAGAACAACACTACAGAAACTAGTGTTGTTCAAATGCATTGTTTCAAGCATTAATTATTAATGTAGCAGAATATAGATTTCGATGCTCACTGTTTAAAACTTAATGCTTATTTTTTAATTAAAAGCTCTTTGGAAGATTACCCATGTATTTAATCCTGTGAATTATTACCTTGTAATAGTACCTATAGGGGGGGTGCAGTCACCTCACCCTCCCCAAAAATTTATTTTTCCTTTATGGGTTGTTTGGGTTGTTTTACCTCTGAGCGCACTTTTTTGCACACCATGGGCTAAATGGCCAGGTCATATGGACCCTGAAGGCTCAGAGAAGGTTGGGGGAGGGGACCCACTGGAACAGCTGTTGGGAGTCAGATGGTAGCCTCCCGTCAAGGCCATCCAGCGTGTTCTTTAACGTGCACAGGGTATGGCTCTCCCGCACACGGGCCACGGCTTAACGTCCCATCCGACTGACGGCGGCCTTTCCAAGCCCATCGGTGTCCCCTACTGACCGTGGGCAGGGCGGGGAATTTTGCGGAGATAAATCTCAACGCTAACTCAGCTGGGACTCGAACCTGGGAACTACAGATTACGAGCCTGGCGCGCTACCGACTGAGCCACCCCCGCCCCTATTTCCTTTATGAAACATATCTAATAGAGCAATGATTGGCTCAATCGGTAGCGCTCTAGACCTAATATGCCCTCGGCGAAAAAGAAACGCCAATGGGCTTAAAAATTACACCGTCCGTCTGATGCGACGTTAAGCCCTGGGCTGTGTGCGTTCCCCGTGGATCTTTTGACAGTTGTTCTGTTGTTCCCCTACCAACTCTCATACCTTGGGATCCTTGTGACCTGGCCAGTTAGCCCATTGTAGGTAAGAAAATGTCGCTCAGAGGGAAAAATAATGCAATTAATACCGTTAGATAAAAACTTAAGTTTTTCCAGTCTCTCCACGCACGTCATTTGCGCAATTCGATATGCGTTAAATAAAATGTATTTTTACATTAAGAAGTTTTTACGAGGTCTGGATTAGGGTTGGGTTTTTTATGTGTCAGCGGCACATTTTTGAACACAATGGGCTAAATGGCCAGGTCACATGGACAAATTGAAATTTCTAGCATAAAAATATCGTTTACAATATTCGTTTAAAATATCCTTTTGCGACCGTAAGAGGGCGCTATTGAAGCTATTGAATTTTTTTTTTAATTTATTTATCGCCACAAAGCAACGAAAAAAAAAGAGTTGAATGTCTACAGACCAGACTCTAAACATTAGCTCGTTTTTTTTTGTAAGAAAAAGAGCTAAAAGTCACATCTAGAAGCACAATTTTAAAGCTTATGAATGCAACAAAGGATGTCGGAAATCTGGTTGCTAAGGCAACGCATTTTGGTCTGCTTCAATATGCATGGTGACAATCTTAAACTGGATTATTAGTAGTTAATTCCGTTAAAATTTGCATTTCCATAACTCCGATTGAGACCTTTATTCCTCGACAAAGGAAGTTTCGATGAATCGCCTTTGATTTCGGATATTGTCCTCCCTGGATGTCGTGAATCGTTAATGAATAATTCTCTGTTTACGACGGAACTTCAGAATAACTGCCAATATTCTCCAGAACAATGAACGAAGCTTGTATGGCCACGGATTATTTATCCTTGAAACAGGAACTCAATCACATCCAAGCCGCAAACACATTGAATTAAGAAGGATTAGGTTAATGCTTTGATGGCATAAATCTTCAATTCTATGCCGTCCGTACCTTTACACTGTATTATACCTGAATATTATGGGGCGGGGGTGGCTCAGTCGGTAGCGCGCCAGGCTCGTAATCTGTAGTTACCAGGTTCGAGTCCCAGCTGGGTCAGCGTTGAGATTTATCTCCGCAAAAATCCCCGCCCTGCCCACAGTCAGTAGGGGACACCGATGGGCTAGGAAAGGCCGCCGTCCGTCGGATGGGACATTAAGCCGTGGCCCCATATGCGGTAAAGCCATACCTTGTACACGTTAAAGAACACGCTAGATGGCCTGGACGGGAGGTTAACAGCTGTTCCAGTGGGTCCCCTCCCCCAACCTTCTCTGAGCCTTCGGGGTCCATGTGACCTGGCCATTTAGCCCATGGTGTGCAAAAAAAGTGCCGCTCAGAGGTAAAACAACCCAACCCTCCATCTAATACGACGTAACAAAATCCCTAACTTCCTCTTGATGTGTTGCGCAATTAACGTCCTTACTTTGTTCAGTCTTTTACGAATAGCCTTCTCTATCTTCTGGTGCTTTTGTCCGTTTGTCACTGTTTTTAATGTTATTATTAGTTTCCTACTATTGACCGATGGGCTTCCTGCACTAAATAACTACCTTTTCAAAATCAAGAAAGCCCAGTCTGATCTTTGTAATGCCCCTAAAGTTAAAGAGACTATTTATTATGTCTTGCTAAATTGTGAAAAGAATGATGAAGCCCGAAAAAAATTTTTGGAAGCACTTCAGCACAAACGCAATGTAACTGAATTTACACTACAAAATAATTGTTTTGAATCATGATACTCTTTCCTTTAAATTGGTTTCCTACCAACTTTTAATTAATTTCCTTAGAGAATCAATGTCATAAGGCAGGGGTGGGCAAATAGCGGCCCGCGGGCCACATTCAGCCCGCTAAGAGTTTTTCGTGGCCCGCCAAGACAGTCAGAAAAATCCGCCTTGAACCGAGATTTCCTTCCCGTGCGCGACCGAAGATTCGTCTCGTATTTTCCACTAGGACGGCCACGTCAATACGTATGCGCAGTGTAGATGCGAAAACAATTGCCCACCCCTGTCATAAGGTATAGTTTTGGATTTCGATGGGGTTTTCTTTACGTCTAAGAGATCGAAATATCTCATTCAGCAAAGAACATTTTCTAAATTTCTTCCTTGATATAACTATTTCATATATACGTATAAGAATTTTCTTCCTTGCTATATCTTTGTCATATATATATATGATTTTTTACATTGTGTATTCCTCTAAGTATATATCATATTCTAAGGTATTTCGGTTTTTCAATTGCTTTGGGGTAGAAGTGTACAACTGAACACCCCAGAGGCATGTAATGTCAAATAAATAAATTAATAAATGACCGGCAAGCAAGTAAAGGATGGGACGCCCTTATGCGGGAGAGCCATACCCTGTGCACGTTAAAGAACACGCTGGATGACCTTGACGGGAGGCTACCATCTGTCTCCCAACAGCCGTCCCAGTGGGTCCCCTCCCCCAATCTTCTCTGAGTCTTCGGGGTCCTTGTGACCTGGCCATTTAGCCCATGGTGTGCAAAAAAGTGCAGCTCAGAGGTAAAACAACCCAACGTTAAAGAACACGCTGGATGGCCTTGACGGGAGGCTACCATCTGCCTCCTAACACCTGTTCCAGTGGGTCCCCTACCCCAATCTTCTCTGAGGATTCGGGGTCCTTGTGACCTGGTCATTTAGCCCATTGTGTGCAAAAAAGTGCAGCTCAGAGGTAAAACAACGCACAACCCTTTACTGCTGTTGCTGTTGCTAGTCTATCATAATTGATCTTGTCTACTTCTGACTTAGTTTGTTATTGATATTTTAATTCTGCTGTTAGTATTAATTTACTATTGATCTGTGGAGCGGGGGTGGCTCAGTCGGTAGCGCGCCAGGCTCGTAATCTGTAGTTCCCAGGTTCGAGTCCCAGCTGGGTCAGCGTTGAGATTTATCTCCGCAAAATTACCCGCCCTGCCCACGGTCAGTAGGGGATACCGATGGGCTTGGAAAGGCCGCCGTCCGTCGGATGGGACGTTAAGCCGTGTCCCCGTGTGCGGGAGAGCCATACCCTGTGCACGTTAAAGAACACGCTGGATGGCCTTGACGGGAGACTACCATCTGTCTCCCAACAGCTGTTCCAGTGGGTCCCCTCCCCCAACCTTCTCTGAGCCTTCGGGGTCCATGTGACCTGGCCATTTAGCCCATGGTGTGCAAAAAAGTGCCGCTCAGAGGTAAAACAACCCAACTATTGATCTGCTATTCTAGTTGGTGCTAGTTAATGAAGAAAAAAGTTACTAATATTATTATTATCATCATGCTGCTGTTGCTTAGCAATATTAGTAACTTTTTTTGTAGTTTTAAGATTTTTTTAGGGATTATTTTTAATCTTATATTATTGATATTGTGTTAGTCTGTTGATTATGGTGGTAGTGGTGATTTTCTACTATCATCATTGTTACTGATGATAATTTTTTGCAACCGTTGCTGAGTCCAATCCTTGTTATCAAAGCTTCTGCAGATTTATGCACGAAAAATCGGAAGAAATATCAATGACTGAGCTTTCAGACTTCAAGCGTAACTATCTTGCCAGTTGGGAGCGGGGGTGGCTCAGTCGGTAGCGCGCCAGGCTCGTAATCTGCAGTTTCCAGGTACGAGTCCCAGCTGGGTCAGCGTTGAGATTTATCTCCGCAAAATTCCCCGCCCTGCCCGCGGTCAGTAGGGGACACCGATGGGCTTGGAAAGGCCGCCGTCCGCCGGATGGGACGTTAAGCCGTGGCCCCGTGTGTGGGAGAGACATACCCTGTGCACGTTAAAGAACACGCTGGATGGCCTTGACGGGAGGCTACCATCTGTCTCCCAACAGCTGTTCCAGTGGGTCCCCTTCCCCAACCTTCTCTGAGCCTTCGGGGTCCCTGTGACCTGGCCATTTAGCCCATGGAGTGCAAAAAAGTGCCGCTCAGAGGTAAAACAAACAAAATCTTGCCAGTTGACTGCAAGGTCCGACTTCTTTTTCTTTCGTCTTTCTGTTAGAGTGTTTGACAGAACAGTCCAAGTACGCTAACATAAATAATTCTGAAATAACTTTGAAAACATTTCTCCTACAGTGAAATGCACACCACGCACAATAACAGTATGAAAGAGTCTCTCTCCTAAAGTAAACTCTTTCATTCATCATCTCTTGATCGCACGTGGACGAAAGAAACAAAAAACTTTCTCACAGCAGGAATTGAAACTTCACAAGTCTCGCCATCCTAAAAGAACTTTCTCCAGATACTCTCCGATATTGGAACATGGGGACTACTTTGAATGATAGAGGCCGTGTCGATAGCTCCACAGAATAATTTTATAGCTCTCTTCTCTTGGCAAGAAGGAAGTGACTTTTACTGCAATTTCTATACATTTTCGACACGATAACTTGGTACATATCATGAAAAATGGTGAAGTTTTATTCCAGGCTGATTATATTAGCATTTTTTCCTATACACTCTAAAATTAAGAATAACAATTTTTGATTATTCTAAAGCAAACCCATTCAACCTGCGCTCATTGCAAATGAACTTGTAGCACGTAAAACAAATAATCAATGCACTGAATCTGGTTCATTTCTCCCAAATATTTGGGTTGGGTTGTTTTACCTTTGAGCGGCACTTTTTTGCACACTATGGGCTAAATGGCCAGGTCACATGGACCCCGAAGGTTCAGAGAAGGTTGGGGGAGGGGACCTACTGGAACAGCTGTTGGGAGACAGATGGTAGCCTCCCGTCAAGGCCATCCAGCGTGTTCTTTAACGTGCACAGGGTATGGCTCTCTCGCACACGGGGTCACGGCTTAACGTCCCATCCGACGGACGGCGGCCTTTCCAAGCCCATCGGTGTCCCCTACTGACCGTGGACAGGGCGGGGAATTTTTCGGGGATAAATCTCAACGCTGACCCAGCTGGGACTCGAACCTGGGAACTACAGATTACGAGCCTGGCGCGCTACCGACTGAGCCCCCCACCCCACCCCGCCCCCCGCCCCAAGTTTTTGGCTAATCCTTTTTAGCTACAGAACTAAATGATTTGGCCAATTCTCGCAACTAATTAAAAATGCGTATGTTTGTTTTTTAATCAAGATATTTTCTTGATACCTTAAAAATATTTTTATTTTTTTTCACATATTTTTTCCCAAATTATTCCTTGTTAGAGATGTATGCGTTTTTTAAGTAGATAATTTTTCTTGTGGCTCTTTAAGAATATTTTTCTTTTTTTTTAGTGGCTCTTTATTAAATTTGGGGTTCGACGGGCCGGCTCTAAAATAATACTGATATCAGACCACCTCTCCGACAAGCTCAGGACTTAAAGTTTTACGAGTTTTGGAATTTTACAGACTTCAGGTCTTTATGCAGAGGACGTTCAATATGTGTGACACAAATAATAAAAAATAACATTCATAATATTATTTAATTCTTGGCAGTGAGTTGTATCGAAGTTGATATATAAGCGATATTCTAAATGATAGCTGAAGTAAACAATGCCTGTCTGATGTAATAGGAAACAGGCACGTAATCAAGATTAATTTCTGTGTCTGAGAATAAGACTTGAGTAGGGTTTCCCCCTTAGTAAAATAACAGAACAGAAAAGATTAAAATGATGTTCCATATGGAACGAGATTTTATAGCTTTTATTTTCAGTTTTAGTGTCACTTAAAATGTGGGTTAAAATGAAAATTACATAAAGACAGCTGTTTTGAATTTCAAAGCAGATAAACAAGTTAGAGATTTAGTAAACGACGACAGAATATTCGGAGGGTGGGGGGGGGGCAGACCCAGCCTTCTGCCATCTCTCTGGATACGTCCCTGGTGGTAAATATCAGAATAATGATCAATAAAGACATTCAAAGACCAGAATAACTTTTTTGATACACGCAAAAAAGCGAAAAAAGATATATAGATGAAGTTGAGATTGTTTTAAGGTTAAATAGAAGGTTACGTAAAATGCAGTCTTCGCATGAATTAATTTAAACTTGCCAGCAGCAGAGAATTGTATCCAACAATAAAAATGGGGTAAATATCTAAAACTGCAAATAAATCAATAAAGCAACAACGGAGAAAATTTAAAAAAAACAGACGAATAGTGGTGGTCAATTACTATTCGCTTTTGATTTTATTACTTTGATTTTGTGTTCAGAAAAGAATAAATAGATTTTTAAATAGATTTGATTCAAATCTTGAATTTATTCTTAGTCGCATGTTCCCATTTAAAGGTGATTTTAGAAGTTACTGAAATGTCATTCTGATTTCCCTATTGACAAAACATAGGTCTGTTCTTAATAAAGTGGCAAAGGAACGTATGTCTTACCTTCAAACGAAAGAAATCGTTCTCTTTATAATTGCACTATTAGAGAATTCTTTTATTCTATTCGTGACTAGAACAGATGTCCAGTCTTGATAATAATTTCGATTGTGTTTCTAAACTAAGCTTGAAACATTTCTTCAGTTCGTGGTTACATCTGTTTCAAATTTATCAGATTTGAAAAGAAAAAAAAACACCGAAGCCATTATTCACTAATGAACAGAGGAAATACACACAGTCGTCGTAGGCCGAATGCAAAAAAAAAACGTAAAAACTTTTCGCAATTATCAAAGAAAAACTTACTTTAGAAAGAATAATAATTCTTTTTGTTTCTTGTAAAACAGTTAAAAAAATAACGTTTTTAGAAAATGAAACTTACTTTTGTTTATTTTCTGACTTCGTTTCAGACGATTTGAATTCGTCTCTCTGTTTCGGTGGTACGTTAAAAACAACGATCAGCTTTTAATTGTGTGTAAACAAATTAGAGAAAGATATGGCGGATTTATGAATGAGTTAAATTCTATTTGTATGTAAACAAATGATTACTGTCGTTTATTTTTATCAAACAATGATCTTTCTATTTGTATGTAAACAAATGATTGATAAAATTAATAGCATTCGTAAACAATGATTTACGAATGAGTTATCTTTCTAATTGTATGTAAACAAATGATTGATAAAATTAACAACATTCGTAAACAATGATTTACGAATGAGTTATCTTTCTATTTGTATGTTAACAAATGATTGATAAAACAACATTCGTAAACAATGATTTGCGAATGAATTATCTTTCCATTTGTACGTAAACAAATGATTGATAAAATTAACAACATTCGTAAAGAATGATTTACGAATGAATTATCTTTCAATTTGTATATAAACAAATGATTGATAGAATAACAACATTCGTAAACAATGATTTGCGAATGAATTATCTTTCCATTTGTACGTAAACAAATGATTGATAAAATTAACAACATTCGTAAAGAATGATTTACGAATGAATTATCTTTCAATTTGTATATAAACAAATGATTGATAGAATAACAACATTCGTAAACAATGATTTGCGAATGAATTATCTTTCTATTTGTATGTAAACAAATTATTGATAAAATTAACAACATTCGTAAACAATGATTTACGAATGAGTTATCTTTCTATTTGTATGTAAATAAATGATTGATAAAATTAACAGCATTCGTAAACAATGATTTGCGAATGAATTATCTTTCAATTTGTATATAAACAAATGATTGATAGAATAACAACATTCGTAAACAATGATTTACGAATGAGTTATCTTTCAATTGGTATGTAAACAAATAGCAAAATGGGTGTTTAAATTTACTAGTGAGTTATTTCCCTGTTTTATGCCAGCAAATATCAAAAAAGTGTTTATTTACGGATGACTTATCTTTCTCTTTGTTTGTAAAGAAATAGGAAGAATGGCGCTTGATTTATTAACGATCTATCTCCCTATTTGTAAGTAATTAAGTGAAAAGAAAGTTGTTACTGGGTTCTGAATCTGACCCCTTATTGATGTAGCTCAGATCTGTTCTAAAAAAAAAAGGTCTCTAACGTATATAATGGTATTAATGGTTTTATTTTGCTACCGCTACGGCATCAGAGAAATGATAAAACACTGGCGAATTTTAAGTGGTTAAACTAACAACATTTTCTACACCATCATTATTTTGAGAGTCTGTTCAACCAACGATAGCAGATTGGGACAATCCTCAGACTCAGCAGATGTTCGATTTCCTAATAATAAGAATAATAAGTAATAATTCTTAAGTGACGTCACATTTGAGAAGTTAGGGTAACAGGTCTCTTGCAATAGTAAGCTGTGTCAAGTGTGCTGGTCGGTTTAATTTTATCCACAATGAGATAAGAGCGTTTTGTAAAACATAACGGCGGAATATTTCTGCAAATAATATTTATTTTTAATTTTTTAAATATCTTTTCTGCTAATGTATATTAATTATTTCCTTCTGTCTGAATATATTTTCTTTCATTGTGATATTGTTCTGTTAAAATCTGTTCCTTTCGTTACTTGTTAAAGTAATAACTTTGTTTTTGAATAAAGTTAGTTTTATTCCTTCAATTAAGTTTTTTCATCTCTGAGCGGTAAGTTTTTTTCACACAATGGGCTAAGTGGTCAAGTCACAAGAACCCTGAGGACTCAGAGGAGGTTGGGAGAAGGGGACCCGCTGGGCATCTGTTAGGAGACAAATGTTAGTCCGATCAAAGTCATATAGCATGTTCTTAACGTGCACAGGGAATGGCTTTCCCGCACAAGTAGCCACGGCTTAACGTCCCATTCGACGGACGGCAGCCTTTCCAAGCCCATTGATGAACCCTACTGACCGACGGCAAGGAGAGGAGTTTTGTAGAGAAAAATCTCAACTCTGGAAAAGGTGAGACTCGAACTTGGGAACTGCAGATTACAAGGCTTGTGCGCTAACGACTGAACCACCCCCATCCCTAGTCCTTCATTGACTATCTTACTTGCAACGATATCATGCATAGGGATTATATTGTTGCGGATTACAAAAATGGATAGCCGCTGAGCGTGAGTATTAAAAGGCTATATTTCAAAACCAAATTCAATACAAGGTAAATTGTTACAAAGGAAATATGGATGAAGTATCTTATTAACAAATCAACTATTAACATGCACAAGTCATCAATCTTCACGTAGAGCACACAACATCAGCTCTGTGTATTTTACTAAATACTACCTTTTACTTGATTTACCAGGTCACCCGAAGATCTTCACTCGCAAACCAATTCTCGTCCTGTGCTAATAACTTTTCACACACTAGCCGAACAAAAAGACAGTCCGTGTAGACATTCGAGGTTAGCCATAAAAGTTCCCACTTTTATACTTCCGCGTATACACAACACATCAAGTTACTTCTTGATACTTAACGATAAAAGATCCCACTTTTATCCTTCCGTGTATACACAACACATCAAGTTACTTCTTGATACTTACGCGCACTGTCTCAGAACAGCTCACCGTCCATTTTCGAACTCTCCGACCGTTACAATACAACGACCGTTACAATACAAAACCGTTAACGCTCCACTCTTCTTCTCCAAATTCTCCCAACGTTCTTATTCGTTGGCTGAAACTTTTTGCTTTCCGTTGCCAGATTCCTTCTGTCGTAACACTGCCCCCTTCCTAGGTCTTGTTCGTCCCGAACAATTCTGGATTCCAAAGTTTCTTCAGTTCTTCGATGAAACGGGGCCAAACGATCCACGTGAACCACCTTGCACTTTGTAGCTGGACGTCGACGAATGCGATATACCATGTCATTAATCCTGTTAACTATTGTATATGGACCTTCCCAAGGTTTCTGAAGTTTTGGAGATAGTCCTTTCTTTCTATGTGGACTGTATAGCCAGACAAGATCTCCTTGATTGAAAATAGTTCCATTTATTTTACTGTCATATCTTGTTTTGGTTCTGTCACTTGTTATGTCGATGTTATGTCTAACGAAGTGATGGATTCCTTCTAGTCGTTGTTGCAATTCTTGTACGTATTGTGGAGTGGACACAGGCATTGCTTCGGGCCGACCATATAAAAGGTCACAGGGAAGACGTAACTCTCTTCCAAAAATCATCATGGAAGGTGTCTGTCCAGTTGTCTCATGCACTGCCGTTCTATATGCCAGCAAAAGGAGTGGTACATGGCGATCCCAGTCACGTTGGTGGTCGTTCACAAATAATGCTAAATGCTGAGCAATTGTTCTATTGAACCTTTCAACCATACCATCCGACTGAGGGTGTAAGGGAGTTGTTCTGGTTTTCTGAATGCCTAATAGTTGACAGATGCCTTTAAACACATTGGATTCAAAATTCCGTCCTTGATCAGAGTGGAGTTGTAAAGGTACTCCATACCTACTAATGAAGTTATTAACTATCATCTCCGCCACTGTTGTTGCTTCCTGGTCTTGGATGGGATATACCTCAGGGCACTTTGTAAAATAATCCATTACCACTAATAAATATCGATTTCCATCATCAGTTCTAGGAAACGGACCCATTACATCAATGGCTATTCTTTCAAAAGGGGCACCAACGTTATACGTCTGCAGCTTACCCCGACTCCTAGTCTTAGGGCCTTTCTTTGCTGCACAGGCTTCACATTGCCTACACCATCTCTCAACGTCTGCCCTACTTTTCAGCCAATGAAATCGTTCCCTGGCTTTGGCTAATGTCTTATTAACACCGAAGTGTCCTCCAGTGGCACTATCATGTACATCTTTCATCACAAGTTCCACTCGGGATCGAGGAAGGATTATCTGCCAACGGATCAGCCGTCCAGTGGGATTCTCCCATCTTCTGTATAATACTCCGTCTTCCATTTTTAAGGAGTCCCACTGTGCCCAGTAACTTTTAGTAGTTGGACTATACCTCGAGATTTGCTCCCAATTAGGTCTTACATCAGATTTTTCAATCAATTCTAATATTGGTTTTATGTCTTCATCATCTAGTTGAGCCTTCCTGATTTCAATTGGATTCCAGATGTTAGGGGTGTCATTGTTTGTTTGTGTCGATACTATTTGTCTTATGGGCATTATCTCTTTAGTTCCAAATTTCAGTTCTGCATTATAGCAATGTTTACAGTTGTCAATGCATGGGCGCCTGGAAAGAGCATCTGCATTCTTATGCATTTTACCACTTCGATGTTCGATGGAGAAATCGTATTCTTGTAACCGTTGTATCCACCTAGCGATTTGTCCTTCAGGGTTTTTGAAGTTTAATAACCATCTAAGTGCAGCATGATCAGTACGTATAAGGAATTTCTGGCCATAGAGATAATGATGAAAATGTTCTATTGCTTTTACTATTGCTAACAGTTCTTTGCGTGTTACACAGTAATTCCGCTCTGGTTTGGATAAAGTTTTACTAAAGTATGCAATAACTCTCTCTTGTCCGTCTTGTTCTTGTGAAAGCACAGCACCAACTCCTGTGTTACTTGCGTCAGTATCTATTACGAATTGTTTTCCAGTTTGTGGGTACGCTAGCACTGGTGCTGTGGAAAGAGTTTTCTTTAGCTGTTGAAAGGCTATATCGCATTCGGTGGTCCACATAAACCGTTGGCCCTCTTCTGTCAGACGATGTAATGGCCTTGCGATGTTGGAGAAACCTTTGACAAATCTTCTATAGTAGGTGCAAAGTCCAATAAAACTACGAAGTTGATGAACATCTTGTGGTGGAGGCCAGTCTCTTACAGCTTCTATCTTACTAGGATCAGTCTTAATCCCTGCTGTAGTGATCACATGACCAAGGTAATGAACTTCTTGCTGGAACAGTTTACACTTTGTCGGTCCCAATTTTAACTTGGCTGCCTTAAGTTTTTCAAATACTTGACGAAGATTTCTCAAATGTTCTTCAAAAGTTCTTCCAAGAACTATGATGTCGTCCAAGTAAACCAGGCAGACCTCCAAAGACAAACCTTTGAGCACTGACTCCATTAGTCGCTCAAATGTGGCAGGTGCATTACAAAGTCCAAATGGCATCACCTTAAACTGCCAAAGTCCATTCCCTGTACTGAAAGCTGTTTTCTCACGGTCTTCAGGACGTATACCAACTTGCCAATAGCCGCTCTTTAAATCTAATGTTGAGAACCATTCTGACCCAGATAAAGTGTCTAGTGTATCGTCAATCCTGGGTAAAGGAAAGGAATCTTTCTTTGTTACGTCATTTAATCTGCGATAATCTACACAAAATCGTGTAGATCCATCCTTTTTCTTGACAAGAACTACTGGTGATGTCCAGGGACTCTGTGATGGTTCTATAATGCCCTGAGCTTCCATGTCCTTTATGAGTTGTTCCGTCTCCTCTCTTTTTGCCAATGGAAGCCTTCTTGCCGGCAGATGGACTGGAGGAGAATCACCAGTGTTGATTTTATGTTCTGTCAGGTTAGTACGGCCATAATCATTTGATGTGGCAGAAAAAATGTCAGAAAATTCTTTTAATAGGTTCTCGGCCTTAACAGCTTGGTTTTCAGTTAATATTTGTCTTGTTTCTCTCCATAATTCAGTAAGATGAGATGGGATGTCTGTATGATTTTGATGTGAATCGGTAACTTCTATTTTATTTATACTTGTTACACAGGTAACAGCTTCACATATTGCTAATTCTTCACCTTTTTTTAACATTCTACTGGATTTGTTACAGTTCATCACTCTGATAGGGATCTGTTCTTTATCTATTCTGACTAAAGTCCTTGCAACCAGGATATTATGAGCCAAAGCTCCTTTACCAGAGGCATCAGTAACTGCCAATCGGAAGGCCCCAGAAGTCTCCGCCCGATGTCCACGGACTATAACTTCACTTTGTGCTGGGATCTCTGTGTCTTCCGTCACTAATATTGGAGTTACGCTTGATAAAGAATCAGACGTCCGGCTAAGCAGAGGAATCTCTTCTGTCTCATAGATGAGTAGGTTATCACTGGGTCTAATGTTGAATCCATGTTTCTTAAGAAAATCAAGGCCTAATATGCATTCGTCGTAGATGTCAGCGATGTAAACAGGATGGCGAACCAGACAGCTACCAACTCGAATATTAAGTTCTATTTTTCCATGAACTTTTGCACGATCTCCAGTGGCCGTTTGTAGGCTTATTCTAGACTGTGTAGTATTCAAGTTTGGGTGAGGTATTATTTTCTTTATTATATCCGTTCTGAGTAAAGTTACATTTGCACCAGTGTCGACTATCATACGGCAAGGTATTCCATTTATGGCTCCATCAGCTACTAATCCATTATTATCGCCATGTAATGTTGAAACGTGGGCGACTTCCCCTGGGGCCAACCAATCAACTGCCAGCCTTTGCCCCGCAAGACTGACTAATTTTCTGTTTCCCTGATCTTGTTGTCTAGTTGATGGACTTGGACTCATCATTCGTTTCCTAGTGCAGTTGGTACGAATGTGTCCGGTCTTGCCACAATTCCAACACTGAAGGTCTGTTGTAGGTTTTGAAGAAGAACCTTTTATATCTTTCAAAACGGATAGTATGGCTTTGGTTAGTTCTTTCATTTCATTATTCTTTTCTACAGTTTCTTCTGCACTCACAAACCTCACTGCACGTTTGTTCGCTCGGGAGGAAAGCCTGGAGCACTCGTATTTCATAGCATGTACCACAGCTGACTTTAAGGATTCACCTTCCAACATCCTCAGAGATTGCTGAGTGTCAGGGTCAGCAATAGCATCAATAAATTGTAATTGAGCTAAATTATCTTGAATTTCTGGTGGACAGTTACTATAAGCCAATCTAGCTAGACGCTCAATATCACTAGCAAGCTCTTGCAAAGTTTCACCACTTTTCTGCATGCGATGTTTAAATTGAGTCACGTAATATTGTTTTAAATAACTATCACCAAACCTTAGTTCTAATGCAGAAACTAGACTTTGATAATCAAGTCGTTTTTCTTCTGGAACAGACTGCAAAACTTCCGCAGCAGAATTTCTTAAGGAAGCTGCAAGAAAACTGGCCTTTTGGAATTCATTCCACTCATTGGCTGTAGCGATAACTTCGAATTGTGTTTTAAATACTGTCCAAGATGATTGACCATCATATGTAGAAGGTTTAGTTGTATTTTTAGCGATATGTGTAATAACATTATTTCCACTAGAATTATTATTATCACTAGCAGAAGGTAACATTTCATTTCTCAAAATCTGAAACTGGCGTTCACAATCAGTTTTTACAATTTCTATTTCATGTTTATAATCTAACTTAACACTATCAAGATCATATTTTACACTGTCAATTTCAACCTTTAAACAATCACATTGTTTATTAAGTTCGGTTTTAATGTCCTTACACTGATCAGTAATCTTATCAATTTGAGAAGCCACTTCAGCTCTCATCTCAGTATTTTGTGCGGCCATTTCGGCTTTCAAGTCACCTATTTTGTTAGCCATATCGGCTTTCAAGTCATCTTTTTGAGAAACTATCTCAGTTCTCAACTCATTATTTTGCGTTCTCAACTCATTATTTTGACTTTTAATGTCATTCATCTGTGTAGCCATATCGGCTTTCATATCTTTCATATCAGTCATCTGCGTAGCCATATCGACTTTCAAGCTATTTATCAACTTTACTAATTCATCCATACTTCTAGTTAACGGCATTCAATAAATCATCCCACTCCTGACACCAAATGTTGCGGATTACAAAAATGGATAGCCGCTGAGCGTGAGTATTAAAAGGCTATATTTCAAAACCAAATTCAATACAAGGTAAATTGTTACAAAGGAAATATGGATGAAGTATCTTATTAACAAATCAACTATTAACATGCACAAGTCATCAATCTTCACGTAGAGCACACAACATCAGCTCTGTGTATTTTACTAAATACTACCTTTTACTTGATTTACCAGGTCACCCGAAGATCTTCACTCGCAAACCAATTCTCGTCCTGTGCTAATAACTTTTCACACACTAGCCGAACAAAAAGACAGTCCGTGTAGACATTCGAGGTTAGCCATAAAAGTTCCCACTTTTATACTTCCGCGTATACACAACACATCAAGTTACTTCTTGATACTTAACGATAAAAGATCCCACTTTTATCCTTCCGTGTATACACAACACATCAAGTTACTTCTTGATACTTACGCGCACTGTCTCAGAACAGCTCACCGTCCATTTTCGAACTCTCCGACCTTTACAATACAAAACCGTTAACGCTCCACTCTTCTTCTCCAAATTCTCCCAACGTTCTTATTCGTTGGCTGAAACTTTTTGCTTTCCGTTGCCAGATTCCTTCTGTCGTAACAATATCTATAGCATATTTTGGCACAGAATGTGACTCTATTGCACAAAGGGCACCATCAATCAGGTGGGACCTAGAGTCGTTTTGTCTCGTGTGCAATAGAGTCACATTCTGTGGGACATCGATGGGCTTGGAAAGGCCGCCGTCCGTCGGATGGGACGTTAAGCCGTGGTCCCGTGTGCGGGAGAGCCATACCCTGTGCACGTTAAAGAACAGGCTGGATGGCCTTGACGGGAGACTACCATCTGTCTCCCAACAGCTGTTCCAGTGGGTCCCCTCCCCCAACCTTCTCTGAGCCTTCGGGGTCCATGTGACCTGGCCATTTAGCCCATGGTGTGCAAAAAAGTGCCGCTCAGAGGTAAAACAACCCAACCCAAAAGTCACATTCTGTGCACGTTAAAGGATGGCTTTGACAGGAAGCTATCATCTACCTAATAACAGCTGTTAAGTTGATCCCCTTCTCCCCAATTTTCTTTGATCCTTCGAGGTCCTTGAGACCTGGCTATTTAACCTATTTCCTGCAAGAAAGTGCCGTTCAGAGGTAAACAATTCAAAACCTTATTCTAATTCTTTATCATATATTTACAATGCCGATTTGCAAAGATATCATTTTGCGTTATTCTCGTTTCACAAAGAAGTAAATAAACGAAGTTTTTTTTTAGCATTTGTTTCTACAAACTCGATACACCTCGTTAAAAGAGACAAAATTTCAAAAGAGTGAGAACTACGTTTTTTCGAGTGCGCCATTTTCTTTTGAATCTTTCTGCATAAATAGAAAGCTCAGAGAAAGAAAAAAACTCTTCGGGTTATCAAACGTCGTTTGCGCCTTCTCAGCATATAATAGCTCGCTTCACATACATCCCCCCCCCTCCTCTGCGAAAGAAAAAGTTAACGAAACAAACCCTACCTTTGCAAGATTCTCTCAGTTTTCCAAAACGGACACATGAAACCTATCATTCGATATTGACACATAGCCTGACAAACGAGAACTTTCGCATAATAATCGGATCTGGGCTTGATGTCCTTCAGGACGACATTTGTAGAAGGGTTTTTGCATTCCTTAATGCTGCAGGGCAAACAGAGTCGCTCTACCTTTCTTTCCGAAGTTCGCCGACACCATCGAGATCTATGAGCGTTTAGGGAATATATCGGAAGCTGAGGCGAGCGTCATTTCCCGAACGTCATCATTATTGGTCATGCCGAAGGACATTGTCGACGTTGCCGGGAAGCTCATGGTATGCGCGAGGATGCCACACACACCTGTGTACGGACAAATACAGCGTGAAAAGAATGGGGTCCCCGCAACAGCGACGTAGGAAGACACAGAGGGCACAGCTGAATTCTGTCCAAGAACTGAAGGAATTTCTTCTTTATTTTTATATATCATTTATTTGGTTAGACGTGTAGGCGTTTTCGTGGTTTGTCTTACTAAATTGATTCTATTTGCCGTTATTATTAGAGTACGACTCTGTAGGAACTTGGTTTATTCTGTTCTCAATTCCTTTGGAGCACGAAATAGCGGAAATGGATTCTTCTGTTTGTTCAATGCGCATTTTTAGAGATGAAGTTTGTTGTCTCACTTGGTTGTAATGAAATTATTATCTCTTAAGCTCTTTTCTAACGAAGTATTGGTTAAAAGACGTGAAGTTTTCCTATTTATTTTGAGCTCGAAAAGGTCGTCATTGTTTCCCCCCCCCCACCTCTCAAAATTCAAATTTATTCAATACTGGGTGCCATAGGCATTATCCATTCTTATGAGAAAGTTTTCTCGATTTTATTTATGTTGATTCCTTGTCGATAACTTCTCAAATACATTTTTTTTTTAATTTTATCTAAATCTATACGGATACGTTAATTATTTCGGTCAACTGTCCCTTTTGCAAATTCCCACTACAAACTTTACTCATATATGTACGAACAGTGTTGGAAATGGGATGGGGACCCCAGAGGACGGCTTCCCACTAGTTCGAAAAGTGAAATAAAACTACCTCTCTCTGGCGTAAAACATTTACAGCTCTACAGCCGAACATTTGATTAACCTAATTTATCCATAATCTCTTTTTCCTTTGTTTAAACCAGTGTATTCCATGGGGGCGTTTCCTAATTCTATTTCCAGTAATGTCAGTAAATTTTTGCAAATATTTCCATTTACAAATAACGTTCAACCTAAAGGCAAGAATATTCTGCAATTTGTTCTGTTTCCTTTTTTCCTCTAACAAAGTAAGCAACTCTCGATTTCATCGTTTGGTTGTTTGAGCCGTGTTCAAGCCCTTAGAAACGAAACCCGGGCACGTTACCCTCCGCTCTGGCCTATTACTTTAGACCATAGATTCCCAACGGGTCGATACCGCCCCCCAGTGGGGGCGCTGGAGCCTTCCATGGGGGCGGTAGCGGATCCAGAGGCAAATGGGGGGCGTTGAGGCAGTCAAGAGGGGCGGTCAAATAAATAAATTTAGTGGAATTTTCTGTGACAACCTTTTTATCTCTTCTATTCTGTGGTGTCTTCCAAAAGGTTGGGAATCACTGCTTTAGACTGTTATTTCCTGTAAATGGTATTTCTTTAGAGGGGGGGGGGCTTGTAGAATCGATGTATTTTGTCCTACCCCTAGTAGTTCAAAAAGCCCATTTCCAACACTGTATGCGAATGGTACTTACTGTCTAGAAATCGAAGTGCATAAGTATGAAACATTGCTGCAATAAATTGGATCAGAAATCTGCTCCGTCAGTAGCGCAGCAAGCGAGAACTACCCTAGAATTTATCGATACTTGAGAAATTTCAAACGAAAAAACGGAAATTTAACAAAGTGTAAAGATTTAATCTTAATTACAAATTTCTAATGTAAAAAAAGTGTGAAAAAAATAGTTTGTTCATTACGATTATATTAATAACTTATTCAACAGTTTAAAACCAATCGCAATTTTTTTTAAAATAGTTCCCTGTCTAATTTTAAATTTATTTAAAAATATTTAACGCAACAATAATGCATTATACGACTTTACCTCACAAACTAATTAAACCTTAAATAATAATTATTGTTCCAAACGATTTAATAAACTAAATATTCATTTTTGAAGTTTGAGTAATGATTATTTCAATGTTAGACAACTAGGAATGTTTTTTAAAAAACACGATAATTCATTGATAAAAATTCCGACTTCCATAACTCTTTAAATACTGAACGAATGTTATTGAAAAACGACATTTAAATAGATTTGATCACGATCTTTAATTTATCTTCAGACACATTTTCCCATTAAATGCGTATTTTAGAAGTTACGGAGCTACTAAGTTAGACTACCATTATCATAACGAAAATTCTCTAATTCACGGGGGCTGGGGTGGCTCAGTCGGTAGCACGCCTGGCTCGTAATCTGCAGTTCCCAGATTCGAGTCCCAGCTGGGTCAGCGTTGAGATTTATCTCCGCAAAATTCCCCGCCCTGCCCACGGTCAGTAGGGGACACCGATGGGCTTGGAAAGGCCGCCGTCCGTCGGATGGGACGTTAAGCCGTGGCCCCGTGTGCGGGAGAGCCATACCCTGTGCACGTTAAAGAACATGCTGGATGGCCTTGACGGGAGGCTACCATCTGTCTCCCAACAGCTGTTCCAGTGGGTCCCCTCCCCCAACCTTCTCTGAGCCTTCGGGGTCCATGTGACCTGGCCATTTAGCCCATGGTGTGCAAAAAAGTGCCGCTCAGAGGCAAAACAACCCAACCCAACTCTAATTCACGGGGGCTGGGGTGGCTCAGTCGGTAGCACGCCAGGCTCGTAATCTGCAGTTCCCAGATTCGAGTCCCAGTTGGGTCAGAGTTGAGATTTATCTCCGAAAAATTCCCCGCCCTGCCCACGGTCAGTAGGGGACACCGATGGACTTGGAAAGGCCGCCGTCCGTCGGATGCGTAGTTAAGCCGTGGCACCGTGTGCGGGATAGTTAATCTGTGTACGTTAAAGTACACGCAGGATGGCCTTGACGGGAGGCTACCATCGCGTAACGTGACCAATCTTGAATTCTTAACTATTCGGAGCAACTAACTTTTCATTTCCCGTTTAGAATAATCCGTCAAAGGAAAATCATTATTTATTCAATTGAGACAATTTTTTCTCGCAAAGTGGATTCACCGTTAGTCTTGTGTCGCTAATGAAAACGAATTAACAGCATTTAATTCCATAACTTATTTCCATTCTTCCGTTAATTTAGGTCTTCTTTCGAAATTAAAAATCGTCGTTAATCATTTCGGTTTGTCAGTGAAATTAATCAGGTGTCGCCGAGAGCGCTCTCATTTAATTTCTGGTATGATTTAATTTATGATGCAATTGTCCCTTAATGAAAATTATGATGAAACTTCGTAGATCGAATAAATAGACGTGATTAAATTTTAATTCTTGATCGGACTTAAGCAAGACTTAAACAGTCGCCACTGATAGGCAGGTTTTTGGACACAATGGGCTCGAATGTCCAGTTCACAAAGACCCCGAAGGCTCAGAGAATATTGCGAAATGGAACTCAATGGACAGCTGTTAGGAGGCAGATGGAACCCTAATGTCAAGGTCATCCACGTGTTCTTTAACGTGCACAGTGTATGGCTCTCCTGCACACGGAAACACGGCTTAACGTCCCTTTCCAAGCACATCGGTGTAGCCTACTGACCAAGAACAGGACGAGCAGTTTTGCGGAGATAAATCCCAACGTTGGCACAGCTGAGACTCGAACCTGGGGACTGCAAATTACGAGCCTGACCCGTTGCCGGCTGACCCCATTCCCCCCTATCCCTGCACGCTAGAATTCTATTATGTACATCTGAACGACGTTTTTTGCGCATAATGGGCTAAATGGCAATGTCACAAGGACCCCAATGGCTCAGAGAAAGTTGGAGGAAAGGGACCCACTAGACAGCTGTTTTGAGGGAGATGGTAAACTTATGTTAGGGCCATCGGACATGTTCTTTAATATACCCCAAGGTGAAGCCTTCCTGCTCACTGCGCCATATCTATTCCATAGCTTATCTCTTAGCCGCATTTTTCGTACCAATGCGCTGAATAACCAGGTCACAAGGACTCCAAATGCCAAAGGAGTTTGGAAAGGGGTTGGGTTGTTTTACCTCTGAGCGTCGTTATTATGCACATAATGGGCTAAATAGCCAGGTCACAAGGGTCCCGAGGGTTCAGAAAAGGTTGTGAGAGGAAACCCACTGGAACAGCTGTTGGGAGACAGATGGAAGTCTCCCGTCAAGGCCATCCAGCGTGTTCTTTAACGTACACAGGGTATGGCTCTCCTGCACGCGGGGACACGGCTTAACATACCATCCGACAGACGGCGACCTTTCCAAGCCCATCGGTGTCCCCTACTGTCCGTGGGCAGGGCGGGGAGTTTTGAGGGAGATAAATCTCAAAGCTGGCTCAGCTGGGACTCTAACCTTGGTTTATAACAGATTACGAGCCTGACGCGCCACCGACTGAGCCACCCCGCCCCGATTTGGAAAGGGGGAGCCACTGGACAGCTGTTCGGAAACATATGGAAACCTACGGTCAAATTCCTTCAGTGTGTTCTTGAGCGATATGGCTTCTTAACTGATGATATTCCTGCACACGAGACCATCTCTCTGTTCCATAGCGCTTGGAACAAAAGTGTTTTTAAAATGTCTAGGAGATGTCATCCGATCTGCCATTATGAACTCACACGAGAAAAGGATCATTTTACTCTATGCGAGATACCGTATTAATAATGCAAAGAGTATTTCCCTGGAAAACAACTATTTAGTTACGAGATTGTGAGAATTTTCTCTGGAAGTTGGTTGCAATTATAAAATTATAAAATCAAATATTAAAACTAATGTCTTGCACGTGCAGTAGAGCCATTTTGTTAATTGAATTTTGCAAATGTCAGAACGCTCGCCAATTTTGAAACAGTTAGCATGAATATTTAAGTTTAAAAAACTGTGAGCTGTATGCTGCTGGATTTTTGCTCCGTGCTAGAAATTATAGTTTTATTTATTAACAAGAGTAAACTTCACTTGACTTTATATTTTATGAATATTTTATTCCTTGCTTAATTTCTGTACAATAATAATTCTACTTTTTTATGAATCGGAATGACTTTTTTTTTTTGAGAAACCAAGCATGCAACGTGTTCATATTTAATACTAAGGAAACACGTTATGTTTGTTTGTTTTGTTGTTGCGAATATCTTCAAGTCGGAAAACTTTTTCGTTCATATGAATACTGAATTTAAAGAAAAATATTTTCTGTACAGCACAAAAACGAAGATTTTTTTTTGGAAGAAAAAACCGATTTTAAATAGATGCCTTACAAATTTTCAAATATTTCAATATTGTTACAGATTTTTGGCAAAATGTTTATATGGCAACTGTGCGTGAATTCGTAATACATAAACAGACAGCAAATTAACTCATTTAATAATTGAGGCAATAAATTTACATCAATGAAGTACAAATTTAAGTATGAGTCACTTGCAACACCATGGGGCGGGGGTGGCTCAGTCGGTAGCGCGCCAGGCTCGTAATCTGTAGTTCCCAGGTTCGAGTCCCAGCTGGGTCAGCGTTGAGATTTATCTCCGCAAAATTCCCCGCCCTGCCCACGGTCAGTAGGGGACACCGATGGGCTTGGAAAGGCCGCCGTCCGTCGGATGGGACGTTAAGCCGTGGCCCCGTGTGCGGGAGAGCCATACCCTGTGCACGTTAAAGAACACGCTGGATGGCCTTGACGGGAGGCTACCATCTGTCTCCCAACAGCTGTTCCAGTGGGTTCCCTCCCCCAACCTTCTCTGAGCCTTCGGGGTCCATGTGACCTGGCCATTTAGCCCATGGTGTGCAAAAAAGTGCCGCTCAGAGGTAAAACAACCCAACCCAACCCACTTGCAACACCAATATACTATCAACTACAGGGTGTTTCAAAAAGGACGCAACCCTAAATATAAGAGAGTAGAACTTACGCGCATGTGCTTTTTAAGCCATAATATTAGTCAGTTGACATCACTTTACTTAAGGTTAACAGTCTTTAGTAGATGAAATGGCCTTGTCACGCGCTAGTCTCACTCAAACATTCATTCCTTTGTGTTGTGTCAGCTATGTCGCTTTCCAAAAACGAACGTGCATTTATTATTGAGACTTATTGTGCGTACAAATCTTACAAACGTGTGAGAGAGGAGTTTGAGTTGAAGTTTCCTCAATCTGCAGTTCCCAACAAGTCGACAATATCTTGTTTGATTGATAAATTTCGTGACACTGGGTCTGTACAGGATCGAAAGAGCCCAGGCCGGTCATCACTGTTAACTGCCGAAGTTCTTGATGATGTGTCTCAGCGTTTAACTCGCTCACCCAGAAAATCTCTTAGAAAGTTGTCTTCACAGGTTGGACTGTCACCAGCTACTGTTTTCAGGGCTACAAAGAAGTTAAAATCTGATGCCTACTGCATTGGTGTCGTTCATGAACTGAAAGAACCAGACTATGTAAAACCTTTACGGTACTGTCATTTTTTTCGTCCTTTCGTTGATGAAAATGGAATTGAGGTGTTGGACCGTGTTTATTTCAGTGACGAGGCTTGGTTTCACTTGGATGGGTATGTGAACAGTCAAAACAGTAGAATATGGAGCAGTGAAAATCCTCACACTTTTCACGAACGACCATTACATGAACGGAAAATTGGTGTTTGGTGTGCAATTTCCCATCGTCGTGTGATAGGGCCTTTATTTTTTGACTCAACTGTAACTGGTGAAGTTTATCGTGACCTCATCCAACAGTTTATTGCACTATTGAATGTGAATGAACGAGAGTGTTGGTTTCAACAAGATGGCGCAACTGCCCATACTGCAAATGACACAATGGTCATGTTGCAGGAATTTTTTGGTGATCATTTGATTTCAAAAAATTTGTGGCTCCCAAGATCCCCAGATCTCACTTCTCCAGATTTTTTCCTTTGGGAATATCTCAAACGTGTAGTGTTTCAAAACAATCCTCATACTCTTGAAGACTTAAGGCTAACATTGAAAGAGAGATTTTAAACATAAGAAAACAAACATTAACGAAAGGTGACTGCGAATGTCATGAACGGGTACGAATCTGCATCCAGGCTGCAGGAAATCACTTTCAACATCTGTTTTAAAGGTATATGTCTAATTTGCATCTTTTAAATTTTGTGTCTTTTACCAAGTTTAAATAGAAAATTACAATAGAGGGTTGCGTCCTTTTTGAAACACACTGTATAAACTATTTTTCTCGTACTTTTTTAAATCAACAATTTTCCATCCAATACAATCTTGACGAAATTCACACTACGTGCACGTGTCTCGTAGTAAAGCAGTCACGCATTCATTTTTTATGTGCAGATTCCGCTTCAATATTTGAGGAATCCTTTCCCCCTTTCTCTACGTACTCCTTGGAATTCTTCTTCCTTACAGTTCTATTCTTCGCAATTCTTCTTCGCTTTCCACATACTCTTCATAATCTTTCATCTCCTACTCTTCAGAGTTTTATGGAATAGATAGAGAAATTTTTGAGACAATAAAAAACAAAAGAAAAAGATTTATTTCCGGAACTGATTTTAAGTAGATGCCTTTTTTTATTTTCGAATATATTCCTGAATTCATAAAATCACTGTTGGCGCTTAAAATAGGTATGTGTATGTTCATTTCAAAAATATTATTTATTTTCCGTTTAGTTGATAATTCATTTTCTTGAGACAAATTGTTCAGCGAATGAAGTTAGTTAATAAACCTTATGTTTTAAAAGACATTGCATTCTGTTCGAAACATTTTAATTGTTCAAAACATTTTATTATGGTTGATTACAGAAAAACATTATGGTTGATTACAGAATTCAGAAAAAATATCTGGCAAAGATTTTTTTAGAAATTAGTGATCTGGCAACCTTCGTGTCACGTGACACGAAGGTTTCCAGATCACTAATTCCTAAAAAAATCGTTGCCAGATATATTTTTTTTTAAATTCTCTAATCAACCATAATGTTCGGATATTTTTTTGAGCGACTGTACATCTTTATTTTGTAGGGAGTGTGATTTCTTGCATAGGTGTTGTACACTAAATGGACATATTATTATATACACCCCGATAACAATATGCAAAGCAGAAGTATCGCGTCCAGTCACGTGGGACGCTTTAACTGACAATGCCTATAAATAGAGCAGGTCTTTACGCATTGGGAACCAGTCACCGAAAAGTAATCATGGGTAAAGGCAGCGACGTATAAGTGAGTTTGACAGTGGCCATATGGTCGGTACGAGGAAGTCCGGTTGTTCAATTACGGCAACTGCTGAACTGTTGAGATTTCCCCCATCAGACCATTGCACGTGTATACCAAGACTACGTGAAATACGACAAAACCTCCAATCAGCGGGATAAATGAGAACGTAAACGTGCAATTGACTCTCGAGGTGAGCTATCCCACAACATTACAAGGAATCACACGGCTATCGTGGAGCAGATAATGTCAGAACTGAATGAGGACGTATCCACAAGCTTGTGCGCAAAGACCTACCATGGAAAAAATAGGCTATGGCAGTCGACGTCCACATCGTGTCCCCTTGTTAACTGCAAGGCCACCGAAAGATCAGGCTGCAGTTTGCAAAGGCCTATCGCAACTGGAGGCGGAGGATTGGAAACACCTCATCTGGTCTGATGAATCACAGTTTCAATTCTATCACGCCGATGGAAGGATGCTGTGTGGCGTAAACCATACGAAGCGATCGATCCAGCTTGCCATACAGGCAGGTGGATCAGTTGTAACAGTGTGGGTTGTATTTATATGGGCTTCCTTGAGGTCCCTTATACCCTTCGAGACCTCCATCACCAGCATAAGTTATCTGAACATCCTCGCCGAACCATCTATACCCGTTCGTAATGATTCTCTTTCCCATGACCATGACGTCATCTTTCAACAGGATAACGTCACAACGCATACTTCTCGAGTGGCGACCAATTGGCTCCAGGAGCATTCGAATGAGTTTACCACACTCGAATGGCCCCCTCGATTGCGGACTCAACCCCATTGAGAATCTGTGGAACTGTGGATGCTCTACGACAGGCGATCATCGCTTCATGGGCGGCAATACCACCTCCGTGTTTTCAACACCTCATTGAGTTCTTACCAAGACGTCTAGCTGCTGTTGTGAGAGCAAAAGGTGCAGCAACAGGTTATTAGATCATCATCATTATCATCATCCTCAAGCAGCCATGGGCTACGGAGGTCCAACCAGACCTTGCAATTTAGTTCTCCAAGCAAGTCTATCCTGAGCTACATCTACTGCATCTGGCCACTGCACACCAATTCTAACAAGGTCCTGTTTGACATTGTCTTCCCACCGCATCCTAGGTATCCTCCTCTTTCTGAGGCCTTTAGGCACACTGTTCATAACCCTATTCTCCAATCTATAATTATTCATACGGGCAACATGGCCAACCAACGGAGTCTTTGTGTATAATAATTTGTCCATTCAGTGTATAGCCAGTGGAAATATGATTGGTAAAAAATATTTCAAACCTTATGTCAGTAAAAAAGCATCAAGTAGTAAGTATATCGTTAATACTTATTGGAAATAAAAAGAAAAAAAAACATTTTTATGCATTTTCTTAGTCATTATCATAATTGATCAAAGGGGACAACGATGGGCTTGGAATGGCAGCTGTCTGTCTGGTGGATCGTTAAGCCTTGCGCAGTGTGCAGAAGGGTCCTTATCCTGTGCATCCTTAACAACATGCTGGAAGGGTTTAGCAAGAAGTTTCTATCTGCCTCCTAATACTGTCCAGCGGATCCCCAACACTCGCTGAACTCCTGGAGTCTGTGACTTACTCATTGTGTGCATTGGGATGGGTTCGTTTATATCTGATTGTACTTCTTTGCTCACAATGAACTAATGGCTAGGTTCACAAGGATCCCAAGGGCTCAGAGAAGGTTGGGGAAGGGGGTTCCAACGTACAGCATTTAGGAGACAGATGGAAGCCTCTTAACAAGGTTCTTTAACGTGCACAGGGTATAGTTCTTCTGCGCAAGGTGCCACGGCTTTACGATCCAGCGATGTAGCGGAGATGAAGCTCAACTCTGGCTTAATTGGGATTCGAACCTGGGAGGGAATTGCTGATTACGAACCTGGAGCGATGTCGACTGAGCCAAACTCATCCCCCCTCTCATTACAAAGAGTCTCTCAGATTAAAACAGCCAAACTAAATGGAAAAAACGCTTTTTTTTATTTTAATCACCTGATGAAACCACAAGAAATTCCAAATGCTCTAGTTATTGTTCACATTTGAAGCATCTCGACCGATTAAACCCCTTCTTGTGATGCAAATATTCTAAGAGTACGACCACAGAGAAAGCATCTGGAGTGGTTTATCGTTATGAATATTTCTGAAGTTTTCAGGATCCTAAACAATTACTAACAATGGAGGTGGCTTCAGGGTTGGGCCGCTTTACCTCTGAGTGGCACTCTTTGCACACCATGGGCTAAATGACCAAATCACAAGGACTCCGAAGGCTCAGAGAAAGTTGAGGGGACCCACTGGGACAACTGTTGGGAGACAGATGGTAGCCTCCCGTCAACGCCATCCAGCGTGTTCTTTAACGTGCACAGGGTATGGCTCTCCTGCACACGAGGCCACGGCTTAACGTCCCATCCGACGGACGGCGATCTTTCCAAACCCATCGTTTTCCCCTACTGGCCGAGAGCAGGGCGCGGAGTTTTCCGGAGATAAATCTCCAGGCTCAGCTTGGACTCGAACCTGGGAACTGCAGATTACTAGTCTGGCAGGCTACCGACTGAAACACTCCTGCCCCAGATGGCTTGGGTTGGGTTGGGTTGTTTTACCTCTGAGCGGCACTTCTTTGCACACCATGGGCTAAATGGCCAAGCCACAATGACCCCGAAGGCTCAGAGAAGGTTGGGGGAGGGGACCCACTGGAATAGCTGTTGGGAGACAGATGATAGCCTCCCGTCAAGGCCATCCAGCGTGTTCTTTAACGTGCACAGGGTATGGCTCTCCGACACACGGGGCCACGGCTTAACGTCCCCTACTGACTAGCGGTGTCCCCTACTGACCGTGGGCAGGGCGGGGAATTTTGCGGAGATAAATCTCAACGCTGACCCCAGATGGCTTCAGATCAAACTGCAATGAGGGCAGTTACTGTATGATAATGAACCTAAAGGGAACAATAACAGCAAGAAAAAAACAAAAGAATCTGACGAGAATTTTTCTGTCAAAGTTTATTAATCCGTTTTATATAACTTCCTCTATTGAAAAGAATACAAATTCTGTGAATCACTGAGAAAACAAAGAAGATGGAAAACTTAAATCAGCTTCAGAGCAAGGAAAAGAACACCAGCGAATCTTCCGTGAAATTGCATTAATTCCTCGTATAAATAACTGCCCTTAAGGAAGGAAAATAACAACAAGTCTCTACATGCATGAATGCGTGACATTTGCGGAATTTCCTGAAGCGTAGCGAATGAAACAATGCATGATACAACTTCATTTGTAGGATCCCCTTCCTTCGTGGGAAAAGTATCGACTGCTTCCGAAATGAGTTAGGAAAAACAAAAACAAAACCAAAACTCATTTTTGAATTCTTCCGTAACAGATTTCCCCATTCATTAAATCAAATTCAGCAGCTGCCGAATCTCGGAAGGGATCGAATAGCAATTTTCGACTTCGCTGGTTTTGCTAGGAAGAGTAATCGATTAGTGGTTTCGATTACTTCAAGCACAAACTTTATAAAAGTGTTGTTTTTTTTTGGTCCCATGAGCATGCGTTTACACTGTCGCCAAAAACACCTAAAAAAATCGGCTATTAACGATAATATTCCGCCAGATTTCACATTGGTCGTCGCTTGTTTGGTTTGGTTTATGATATTTACCTTTTCGGCAAATATTTCTTTTTCTTTTGTTTTACGTTCCTGAAGGCTCTAGACGAAACAGATTGGGGCGGGGGTGGCTCAGTCGGTAGCGCGCCAGGCTCGTAATCTGTAGTTCCCAGGTTCGAGTCCCAGCTGGGTCAGCGTTGAGATTTATCTCCGCAAAATTCCCCGCCCTGTCCACGGTCAGTAGGGGACACCGATGGGCTTGGAAAGGCCGCCGTCCGTCGGATGGGACGTTAAGCCGTGGCCCCGTGTGCGGGAGAGCCATACCCTGTGCACGTTAAAGAACACACTGGATGGCCTTGACGGGAGGCTACCATCTGTCTCCCAACAGCTGTTCCAGTGGGTCCCCTCCCCCAACCTTCTCTGAGCCTCCGGGGTCCATGTGACCTGGCCATTTAGCCCATGGTGTGCAAAAAAGTGCCGCTCAGAGGTAAAACAACCCAACAACAACCCAACGAAACAGATGTGCTTCCTAAGTTATCTGGTTCACAGAATAATCATCCGTTGTTTATCAGTCAAACAAAAACTGCTAAACCCACTGGACTTTTTCCTTACGGTTTTTCCCCGCTCCAGTGGGTTGTTTTACCTTTGAGCAGCACTTTTTTGTACACAATGGGTTAAATGGACAGGTCACAAGGACCCCGAGGACTCAGAGAAGGTTGGGGGAGGGGACCCACTGGAACAGCTGTTGGGAGACAGATGGTATCTCCCGTCAAGGCCATCCAGAGTGTTCTTTAAGGTGCATCAGAGTATGGCTCTCCCGCATACGGGCTGCGGCATAAATTCCCATCCGACTGACAACGGCCTTTCCAAGCCCATCGATATTCCCTACTGACCAAGAGCAGGGCAGCGAGTTTTGCAGATGTTAGGAGACAGATGGTAGTCTCCCGTCAAGACCATCCAGTGTGTTCTTTAATATTCACAGGGTATGGCTCTCCTGTAAATACGGAGCAATGGCTTATGATTCCATCCGGTAGAATGGAGCCTTTCCAAGCTGATCGATGTCTCCTGCTGAACGAAGGCAGGGTAGAGGGTTTTGCGGTGATAAATCTCAACACTGGCGCAATTGGGACTTGAACCTGTGAACTGCAGATTACAAGCCTAGCACGTTCGCGACTGAACCATCCTTGTTCCTACCGTTTCATTGATTGAGCGATTAATTCCGAGGGTAAGTTAGAAAGTAAAGATCGTATCTTGTTTCCGAAAAACTAGCATTTGCAGAATACCATCACCTCATATTAGTACCAGATAATATCACTAAGTAGCATCAGTCATCACGGTTACACATCCAGGCTGTGAGACACAGAGTAGGAGAGAACATGGCGAAGATAATGCACGTGTGTACGAAGAAGGAGATCTGAGTAGAAATTCTGGTTTCTGTGGGCACAGAAGACTCAACCGAAAGAAATTCACCAGCATCTTGTAATTGTGTACAGCTCCGATATCTTGTCAGTGTAACATTCAAGTAAATAATGCCCTGAATTCGAAATGGTTCTGTGAATATTGGATGAGGATCTCCGCATCTGTCAATAGAAACTTTTTATCCCCTACCATACAGTTCAGAGGATTTTCACTTGTTTTGGGAAGCTGAAGAAGCATTGCCAAGGACTACGCTTTTTATCGGATGACAGCGTCAAGGAGGAAGTCCACAAAGTGACTTTCAGAGGATGACGCATCCTTCTGTCGACAACGACGTCGATAATCGATCGTTACAGGTGTCTCTACGACGTGAAAAATAATACAAGCAATGTGTAGACATTTCTTCGGTATAATTACCTCTCATCTGGAGAAATTAAATGGGCAAACTTTACCTCTGACTTGACATCGTGGTTACTGCGAAGAAAAGAAGCCTAGGTTCGAATCACGATAAGTTAATAATGTTTCGTTTCTGATAAAGATCTTTCTTCTCAGGTCTTGCTTTCCTAAGATCTGCTCTAAGATGTATTATACCGAAAGGTTCCAGTCATACCTCTCTGGAAAATGATCTGCCTCAGGAATATTTTTTTTACCATCAGAGCAATGATGAGGTTTTGTCTTTCTCATAAATTTTAAATATTGCATATTACACACAATAGGTTTTACTTCTGAGTGGCACTTTTTTGCACACCATGGGCTAAATGGCCAGGTCACATGAACCTCGAAGGCTCAGAGAAGGTTGGGGGAGGGGACCCACTGGAACAGCTGTTGGGAGACAGATGGTAGCTTCCTGTCAAGGCCATCCAGCGTGTTCTTTAACGTGTACAAGGTATAGCTCTCCCGCATACGGGGCCATGGCTTAACGTCCCATCCGACGGACGGCGGCCTTTCCAAGTCCATCGGTGTCCCCTACTGACCAAGAACAGGGCGGGGAATTTTTGCGGAGATAAATCTCAACGCTGACCCAGCTGGGACGCGAACCTGGGAACTACAGATTACGAGCCTGGCGCGCTACCGACTGAGCTACCCCCGCCCCTAATATGCAAGGAAATGATGCCCTGAGTTCGAAATGGTTGTGTGAATATTGGATGAGGATCTCTGCATCTGTCAATAGGAACTTGACTCTCAGAACTCCTTATAGAGTCGCTGATAGAGTGAATAATTAGCATATCTTTATTTACGAAGGGTTATTCTTAGCTTTAATGCAAGAAGAGCTCGTTTTATTTCATGGGTTGAAAAAATGAACGGAAAATAAAATTAATTTCACGCTGAAAGATTTAATTGACTAGCGGATCTCAAAATAAAACAAAAAATAGAAGAATAAAATCTGATCTGGAAAATACGAGGTGCTAGTTACAAAACGAGGGCGGGGATGGCTCAGTGGGTAGCGCGCCAGTCTCCTAATTGTAGTTCTCTGGTTCAAGTCTACCTGGGCCAGCTTTGAGATTTATCACCGCAAAATTTACCGCCCTCTGTCGTGGGGGGAACCGAGGGGCTTGGAAAGGCCGCCGTCCGTCAGATGGGGCGTCAGCCGTGGCCCTATGCGGGAGAGCCATACCCTGTGCCCGTTAAAAAAACACGCTGGATGGCCTTGACGGGAGGCTACCATCTGTCTTCTAACATCTGTCCAATGGATCAGCTCTCCACAATCTTCTCTGATCCTTCGGAGTCCTTAGCCCGTTCAAATATCTGAGCCCCGAAGCCCTCGAAGAATCTGAGCCCTCTAAGACTCAGACAACTCCGAATCTGAGCCCTCGAGACCATTCAGCCCATTGTGTGCAAATATCGGTAGCACAAAAGTGAAACGACCCAATCCAAGTTTTCAAAAAGAACTAAGTTTCTTTTCTGCCACCTAACAGTGGAAATTCGAACTAATGGATGATAGGGAAAATGCAAATAGTAATAATTTATTAGTACTTATTTCACACAAAAACAATTTTTGATTTTTCTCTTAAAATAAAAAGGATTTTACCCATCACTCCTAGGGAGTAAAGGGATCACATCATTGCTCCCAATGTAAACTTCTTGTCCATTACTCTCTACTACCAAAAGTTCGAGTTGTTAAAGTAAACAGATCGTTTCCAATACTTATAAAACTTTTGCATTTTCCACATTTTTCTGCCTCTAGACAAAAGTTGTTACAGCTATTAGGAAACTTTGAAAGTACGACTCGTAATATTTCATCAATGCACATCCAACCCAAGAGAAAAAAGTTTTACCACTGAAAGCCAAATGTCTACAGACAGACGACAAGCTAGCTGCCTTTTTCTTTTTTGGAAAACGAACTGAAAAGACCTCTTTTCCTATCTGCTTGTTGACAACTTTCTACCCAATGTCACGTGACACTATCCCTGGAATGGCAAAGCTCTTTAGCATCAAAGACTTCCAAGATCAAAGGGAAAAAAAACACAACATTGGAATCAGTCTTGTGGCTACCGTAAGTTCCCCGCCATTTTGTCGGGTTATGGACAACATTTAAGTTCATGGACCGAGATATTACAAATATTAAGAAGGTTAAAATCGTCCCTGTTCCAATCACAGCAAGAAAAAAGAACGACAAAAGGGAAGATTAAATTTCGCCTTCTGGCGGTGAGCCAACTCTTCTTTTCGGAAATTTTCTCTTTCGCACAAGGGTTGGATTGGATTCTTTTCACTTTGAGCGGCACTTTTTCTGCACACGATGAGCGCTAAATGACCAAGTCACAAGGATCCCGAAGGCTGCGAGAAGGTTGGTGGTAAGGGACCCACTAGAGAGCCTTTGGGAGAAAGATGATAGCCTCCTGTCAAGGCCATCCAACGTGTTCTTTAACGTGCACAGCTCTCCCGCATACGGGACGACGGCTAACCTCCCATCCGATGGACGGCGGTCTTTCCAAACCCATTGGTGTCCCTTGTTGACTGGAGAAAGTTTTTCGGAGATAAATCTCAACACTGGCCCAGCTGGGACTCGAACCTAAAAGCTTCAGATTATGAGCCTGACGCACTACCGGCTGAACCCCCCCCCCCCCCCCCCACCCACACACACACACCACCCCTTCGCCCTTAAGATTTTAACATCCGATCTTGGAATATATAATAATATATGATAAATGCGATATTTTGGAACACTTGATCACGTGGGCAGGCCCTGCAAAAGCAGTTATATATTTTTTTAAAAATCTCCGGATGGATTGACGGCTGCTTGAAAAATAGCATGACGTTCCGCTTAGTAGTAAAAAGATTAATCCAGATTTCGTGTAGAACACTCATACTCCTGCACAAAATCACACTGAGTGATGCTCAAAAAGCAAGGTGAGTGATGACGGTAGACCTTCTTCTCGTAACGATGGTTCCATAGGTTTTCAGAAACAATCCGTAACTCACTTGGAACAGTTGCTTAAAGAAAATGACCCACTGATCAGCCATTAGAAGAAAAGGACCCACTGATCAGCTATTAGAAGAAAAGGACCCATTGATCAGTCAATAGACGAAAAGGACACACTGATCAGCCATTAGGAGATAAGGACTCACGTAGAGTATTTTTATCCGAGTATTTCCACACATTGTGAATAGTCCTTAGAAAAAGACCCACTGATCAGCCATTAGAAGAAAATGACTCACGTAGAGTATTTTTTATTCAGATATTTGCACACATTGTGAATAGTCGTTAGAAAAGAACTCACGTAGAGTATTTTTATTCAGATATTTGTACACATTGTGAATAGTCGTTAGAAAAGTACTCACGTAGAGTATTTTTTATTCAGATATTTGCAGACATTGTGAATAGTCGTTAGAAAATGACTCACGTAGAGTATTTTTTATTCAGATATTTGCACACATTGTGAATAGTCGTTAGAAAATACTCACGTAGAGTATTTTTTATTCAGATATTTGCAGACATTGTGAATTGTCGTTAGAAAATGACTCACGTAGACTATTTTTTATTCAGATATTTGCACACATTGTGAATAGTCGTTAGAAAATACTCACGTAGAGTATTTTTTATTCAGATATTTGCAGACATTGTGAATAGTCGTTAGAAAATGACTCACGTAGAATATTTTTTATTCAGATATTTGCACACATTGTGAATAGTCGTTAGAAAAGGACTCACGTAGACTATTTTTTATTCAGATATTTGCACACATTGTGAATAGTCGTTAGAAAATACTCACGTAGAGTATTTTTTATTCAGATATTTGCAGACATTGTGAATAGTCGTTAGAAAATGACTCACGTAGAATATTTTTTATTCAGATATTTGCACACATTGTGAATAGTCGTTAGAAAAGGACTCACGTAAAGTATTTTTTATTCAGATATTTGCACACATTGTGAATAGTCGTTAGAAAAGGACTCACGTAGAATATTTTTTATTCAGATATTTGCACACATTGTGAATAGTCGTTAGAAAATACTCACGTAGAGTATTTTTTATTCAGATATTTGCACACATTGTGAATAGTCGTTAGAAAATACTCAAGTAGAGTATTTTTTATTCAGATATTTGCACACATTGTGAATAGTCGTTAGAAAATACTCACGTAGAGTATTTTTTATTCAGATATTTGCACACATTGTGAATAGTCGTTAGAAAATACTCACGTAGAGTATTTTTTATTCAGATATTTGCACACATTGTGAATAGTCGTTAGAAAATACTCACGTAGAGTATTTTTTATTCAGATATTTGCACACATTGTAAATAGTCGTTAGAAAAGGACTCACGTAGAGTATTTTTTATTCAGATATTTGCACACATTGTGAATAGTCGTTAGAAAAGGACTCACGTAGAGTATTTTTTATTCAGATATTTGCACACATTGTGAATAGTCGTTAGAAAAGGACTCACGTAGAGTATTTTTTATTCAGATATTTGCACACATTGTGAATAGTCGTTAGAAAATACTCACGTAGAGTATTTTTTATTCAGATATTTGCACACATTGTGAATAGTCGTTAGAAAATACTCACGTAGAGTATTTTTTATTCAGATATTTGCACACATTGTAAATAGTCGTTAGAAAAGGACTCACGTAGAGTATTTTTTATTCAGATATTTGCACACATTGTGAATAGTCGTTAGAAAAGGACTCACGTAGAGTATTTTTTATTCAGATATTTGCACACATTGTAAATAGTCGTTAGAAAAGGACTCACGTAGAGTATTTTTTATTCAGATATTTGCACACATTGTGAATAGTCGTTAGAAAAGGACTCACGTAGACTATTTTTTATTCAGATATTTGCACACATTGTGAATAGTCGTTAGAAAATACTCACGTAGAGTATTTTTTATTCAGATATTTGCACACATTGTAAATAGTCGTTAGAAAAGGACTCACGTAGAGTATTTTTTATTCAGATATTTGCACACATTGTGAATAGTCGTTAGAAAAGGACCCACTGATCAGCCGTTAGAGAAAACGGACTCATGTAGAGTATTTTTTATTCAGATATTTGCACATATTGTGAATAGTCCTTAGAAAAGGACTCACTGAGCAGCCATTAGAAGAAAAGTACTCACGTAGTGTATTTTTTTATTCGGGTATTTCCATACATTTTGGATAATCCTTAAAAAAAAGGACCCACTGAGCAGCCATTAGAAGAAAAGTACTCACGTAGAGTATTTTTTTATTCGGGTATTTCCATACATTGTGGATAATCCTTAAAAAAAAGGACCCACTGATCAACCATTAGAAGAAAAGCACTCACGTAGAGTATTTTTTATTCAGATATTTGCACACATTCTGAATAGTCGTTAGAAAAGTACCCACTGATCAGCCATCTATTACAGAAAGAAAACCTACGTAAAATCATTAGGGTTGGGTTGTTTTACCTCTGAACGCCACTTTTTAGACATCATGGGCTAAATGACCAGGTCACAAGGACCCTGAAATCTCAGAGAAGGTTGGGCGGACCCACTGGAACAGCTATTGGGAGACAGATGGTAGCCTCCCGTCAAGGCCATCCAGCGTGTTCTTTAACGTGCACAGGGTATGGCTCTCCCGCACCCGGGGCCACGGCTTAACGTCCCATCCGACGGACGGCGGCCTTTCCAAGCACATCGGTGTCCACTATTGACCGTGGGCAGGCAGTGAGTTTTGCGAAGATAAGTCTCAACGCTGACCCAGCTGGGGCTCGAACCTGGGAACTGCAGATTTCGAGCCTGGCGCGCTACCAACTGAGCCACCTCCGCCCTAGTCATTTGGGAATAAACCAACAAAAGGCCAAGATTTGAGTTGGGTTGTTTAACGTCCGTGTGGCAGTTCTCTGCACACGGTCGTTAATCTGGGATAATAAAGATCACAAGCACCGAAAAGCTAAGAGATAGATACAAGAAGGGAATCCTCTGGACAGCTGTTACAAGACATATGGAAGCCTATCATCGAGGTCGTCTACTGTTTCTGTAACGTGTCCAGGGTGTGAATCTCCTGACCGTGGTTAAATATCCGAGCCAATGGACCGCGGCTCTTCCAAGAGCAAAGGTGTCTCGCTTCTCACCGACAACAATGCGTTAGAGAAATCTCAACTTTGTCGCAGCTGGAATTCGAACGTGGAAAAAGCAAAAACATATTACGATCGAAGCATTCTAACGGCTGAGCCAACTTCGGCATCCGTTAGAAAAGAGGGCCGAAGAAAAAGCACTTAGTGACCAATGAATAGCAATTGCGGAAGCAGTACCAAGGGAGAGTCATTAGGGAAAGGCACTCGGAAAGGATATTAAGATGGATTCTACTCTTAAGTAGATGAACCTCCTCTAATAGTTCTTTAGTGAATGTTTTTCTCTTAGCAGTTGTCCCGTGTGGGTTCTTTTCGGAATTTGTCCCGAGACTTGGATTGGGTTCTCCTAATTTGACCAGTTAGCACATTTAAACCGCTTAACCCTAAGTCAACCAAGCAATGAAGCAAAAACCGTATTCTACAAACTGTTTGCAAGTAGAAAATTTGTGCTTTCGTTGAATTGTATGACTCCTTCATTCACAAGGAAACAATAATAGCATAATAACAAATGTATTAATCCTTCAAAAATGCATTATCAGTTCTGCATCTGCTGAAAATGATTAAAATGAACTCTGTTTGTAGATCCAGCTTCAAAATACATTTTAACAACGCGAATTTACAGACCGTATCAATCAAATGAGAATAGAGCGTCTTCCAGACTGTTAGAAATACAAGTTTAAGTCAGGAAGCAAAGTTCCCTAGTAGATTTCTGTGGACAGCAAGTAATTTTACCGAAGGCTATATACAAGAAATGTCATCACCTACAGTCGCTCCAAAAAAATATCCGAACAGTATGGTTGATTACAGAATTCAGAAAAAATATCTGGCAACGATTTTTTTAGAAATTAGTGATCTGGCAACCTTCATGTCACGTGATTACAGAATTCAGGAAAAATTTCTGGAGCGTGTACAGCAACTGTACACGCTCCAGTTACCGTGTGCTATCAGTTACTATCACGCTTCAGTTACTGCACACGCTCCAGTTTGCTGTGAACGGTAACTGCACACGCTCAATATTTCCGTGAGTGAGCCCACACGATCTAGTATCAAAATAATATGACCACCTACAGTCGCTCAAAAAAGTATCCGAACACTATGGTTGATTACAGAATTCAGAAAAAATATCTGGCAACGATTTTTTTTAGAAATTAGTGATCTGGCAACCTTCGTGTCACGTGATTACAGAATTCAGGAAAAATTTCTGGAGCGTGTACAGCAACTGTACACGCTCCAGTTACCGTGTGCTATCAGTTACTATCACGCTTCAGTTACTGCACACGCTCCAGTTTGCTGTGAACGGTAACTGCACACGCTCAATATTTCCGTGAGTGAGCCCACACGATCTAGTATCAAAATAATATGACCACCTACAGTCGCTCAAAAAAGTATCCGAACACTATGGTTGATTACAGAATTCAGAAAAAATATCTGGCAACGATTTTTTTTAGAAATTAGTGATCTGGAAATCTTCGTGTCACGTGATTGCAGAATTCAGGAAAAATTTCTGGAGCGTGTACAGCAACTGTACACGCTCCAGTTACCGTGTGCTATCAGTTACTATCACGCTTCAGTTATTGCACACGCTCCAGTTTGCTGTGAACGGTAACTGCACACGCTCAATATTTCCGTGAGTGAGCCCCCACGATCTAGTATCAAAATAATATGACCACCTACAGTCGCTCAAAAGAGTATCTGAACACTATGGTTGATTACAGAATTCAGAAAAAATACCTGGTAACGATTTTTTTAGAAATTAGTGATCTGGCAACCTTCGTATAAATATCTGGCAACGATTTTTTTTAGAAATTAGTGATCTGGCAACCTTCGTGTCACGTGATTACAGAATTCAGGAAAAATTTCTGGAGCGTGTACAGCAACTGTATAGTCACCAGAATCTTTGAGACACGTGTGGTAATCTTATGGCTTTCTGTAACTCACGGGAAAGGTCGATGATGAAGCCTTGCCAATAGAAAGACGCGTCCTGCTCCTGAAGCCATCTTCTGACTTCCTCTTTGAAGGCGTCATCCAATAAGAAGCATCGTTCTGGGAATGTGCTTCTTCAGCTTCCCAAAGAAGTGAAAACCTGATTGTGCCAGGTCTGAACTTTATGGTGGATGGTGAGAAGTTGTCCATCGCCAGGTCTCGAGATCCTCTTCCACTATAGCCAAAGACCATTTTCAAACTCAGGGCACTATTTCCTCGCATATTGCGCTGGCAAGACGTGTGTGCCGCACACAACCACAAGATGCTGATGGATTTCCAATGGATGAGTCTTCTGTGCCCAGAAATATCGAAATTATTGTTCGGATCTCCAGCTTCGTATGCATGTGAAGTACCTTCACCATGATCGCTGGGGCTTGTTTAGCTCAATCGGTAGTGCGCCAGGCTCGTGATCTGCAGTTCCCAGGTTCGAGTCCCAGCTGGGCCAGCTCGCTCTTCCCTCGGTCAATAGAGAGCACCGATGTGCTTGGAAATGACAATGACGTCGTCCGTCGAATGGAACGTTAAGCCGTGGCTCCGTGTGCGTGAGAACCATACCATGTGCACAATGAAAAACACGCTGGGTGGCCTTGATGGGAGGATTTCATCTGTCTCCTTACATTATCCAGAGAATCCCCTCCCCCAACCTACTCTGAGCCTTGTGATACTACTAGGGGTCCTTGTGACCTAGTCATTTAGCCTATTGTGTGCAAAAAAAAGTGCCATTCAGAGGTGAAACAACCTAACGACCCATGTTCTCTCAGACTTTGTGCATCACAGCACGGTTGTGTAACAGTGATGATTGTGACACTTAGTCACATTATTCAGTATTAATATGCGATGATGTCTCATCCTCAGATGTTTATCGGGGAGTAGATTGGCAATCTCACTTACTAACTTACCCTTGAGGTTGTCTTTTTAAAAACAGAAACAAATTAAAACTCATTTTTCACAACACTATTAATTAAATAACCCGAGTCCAATGCACATGAAACACTTCTTAAATTCAGATTTCAATATACGTGGTATCATTAAATTACCGTTATTTAAAGTTAATATATTTAAACAGTAAGAAAGAAGAATTTTATATTTAGTATTAGTTCTTTCATAATTCATTATTTTTATTATTTTTAATATTGATTTATAATTTATTTATTTGTTTAATTATTTATTTATACATATATTTATTTATTTAATAGCTATTTAAAAGATCTTTTTTTTTTTTCTTTTTTAATTTTTGTTTTGTTATTAATTTTTAAGAAAGTTTTAAATTTTTAAAATCTATTCCAGAGGTTTGATTCAAGAAGGAAGTTCTCAGGAGATTCAAAAATGAGTTTCCTTTTTTCAAGATTTGAGTAATTTAGAAGATTATTTGTGGTAAATTCAGAAATGTTTCATTTTTTCAGGAACCTAATTAATTTAGTTCTTTCAGTGTGATATTTATTGCAGTTAAGGGGAACACGGTGAATTGTTTCTTTGACATTACAAAAAAACACAATTAGGTGAAGGGCTTTTTTTGACTCTAAATAAAAAGGGATTGAGAGTTGGTGTGCAAGTCCTCAGTTTAAAAATATTTGTAAGTAAATTAGTTGTAAAGTTGTTTGGGTTGTTTTACCTCTGAGCGGCACTTTTTTGCACACCATGGGCTAAATGGCCAGGTCACATGAACCCCGAAAGCTCAGAGAAGGTTGGGGGAGGGGACCCACTGGAACAGCTGTTGGGAGACAGATGGTAGCCTCCCGTCAAGGCCATCCAGCGTGTTCTTTAACGTGCACAGGGTATGGCTGTCCCGCACACGGGGCCACGGCTTAACGTCCCATCCGACGGATGGCGGCCTTTCCAAGCCCATCGGTGTCCCCTACTGACCGTGGGCAGGGAATTTTGCGGAGATAAATCTCAACGCTGACCCAGCTGGGACTCGAACCCGGGAACTACAGATTACGAGCCTGACGCGCTACCGACTGAGCCACCCCCGCCCCATAGTTGTAAGGTAAATAAGGCAACTGTATGTGTTATGCATGGTCCAAAGTAGCAGAACCCATAAAAAGCTACCTCTACAAAAAAGCTGAAGAAATATATGTTTTAAAATCTCATCTGAAATTTCGTAGAGATATTAGATCCAGTGGGTTGTCCCAAGATTCCCCAGTGAGCTGCTGTTGGTTGGTCGCAGTAGCTTTTGTAGCCTGGCAAGTCGACAAATGGGAATCTCTTCATCTTCGATGTCCGCATGGAAATAACTGGTCTTCTGTTTTTAGTTTCTCGTAAATCCACATTCACTTTCCCTGCAGTTCACCGGAAATGATGTACCAAAAGGAATATGCTCCTACTTTCCTTCAAAATATACTTCTATTGTTTTTTCAAAATCAAATTCTTTTCCTTTTCAATTGATTTTATTCATCACAAGAATATAAATAAAAAAAAGAACTAAATACCCACTCAAGCAGCTGCTTGCCACAGGTCTGACAGGAGCCTGTCAGTTTATATGTCATAGTAGAAGGGTTTGGGTTGGGTTGTTTAACCTCTGCGCAGGCACTTTTTTGCACACCATGGGCTAGGGGCGGGGATGGCTCAGTCGGTAGCGCGCCAGGCTCGTAATCTGTACTTCCCAGGTTCGAGTCCCAGCTGGGTCAGCTTTGAGATTTATCTCCGCAAAATTCCGCCCTGCCCACGGTCAGTAGGGGACACCGATGGGCTTGGAAAGGCCGCCGTCCGTTGGATGGGATGTTAAGCCGTGGCCCGTGTGCGGGAGAGCCATACCCTGTGCACGTTAAAGAACACGCTGGATGGCCTTGACGGGAGGCTACCATCTGTCTCCCAACAGCTGTTCCAGTGGGTCCCCTCCCCCAACCTTCTCTGAGCCTTCGGGGTCCATGTGACCTGGCCATTTAGCCCATGGTGTGCAAAAAAGTGCCGCTCAGAGTTAAAACAACCCAACCCACCATGTGCTAAATGGCCAGGTCACATGGACCCCGTAGGCTCAGAGAAGGTTGGGGGAGGGGACCCACTGGAATAGCTGTTGGGAGACAGATGTAGCCTCCCGTCAAGGCCATCCAGCGTGTTCTTTAACGTGCACAGGGTATGGCTCTACTGCACAAGGGGCCACGGCTTAACGTCCCATCCGACGGACGGCGGCCTTTCCAAGCCCATCGGTGTCCGCTACTGACCGTGGGCAGGGCGGGGAATTTTGCGGAGATAAATCTCAACGCTGACCCAGCTGGACTCGAACCTGGGAACTACAGATTACGAGCTTGGCGCGCTACCGACTGAGCCACCCCCGCCCCACGTAGTTTTAAGAGCATGAGTAAACGTAGAGGTAAGATCGCGGCTCTTGGCGTTAATTATCTAAGGCAGATTTTGATTGAAATATTTAAAATAATGCAAATATAAAAAAATTAAAAAATTTTCGCGCCCGAAGCAATTGTGCCCGAGTCCTCCCGAACTCGAACCATTTCTATAATTGTTGAGCCCGAGTCCGATTTTAGGGAAAAATTTTCTCTGATGTATCATTCATAAGATGTAATATAGAGAAATGCATGTCTCTAGTCATTTATTTTATTCTGATATTACTAAATATAGTCATTTAATAGCACAATTTAGATGTTAATGCTTTTTGGGACGAAAAATATTAGAATCACTAGGTTGGGTTGGGTTGTTTTACCTCTGAGCGGCATTGTTTTTGCACACAATGGGCTAAATGCCAAGTCACATGGACTTCGAAGGCTCGGAGAAAGTTGGAGGAGGGGACCCACTGAAACAGCTATTTGGGAGACAGATGGTAGCTTCCCGTCAAGGCCATCCAACGTGTTCTTTAACGTGCACAGAGTATGGCTCTCCCGCACACGGGGCCACGGCTTAACGTCCCATCCGACGGACGGCGGCCTTTCCAAGCCCATCGGTGTCCCCTACTGACCGTGGGCAGGGCGGGAAATTTTGCGGAGATAAATCTCAACGCTGACCCAGCTGGGACTCGAACCTGGGAACTACAGATTACGAGCTTGGCGCGCTACCGACTGAACCCCCCCCCCCCCCATAGTAGAAGGTCTGTGAGGATGGCGGGACCTCAACAGAGAGATAAAACCAACATCCATGCCTTACCTTGTCCTCTGCCCCTTGGATTTTAAACCATTTCATATATAATTATATATTTTAAGATGTGTGTAAATAATTCCTTCAATAGTCGTTTATTTTTTTCTTTCATAAATTTCTTAAAACAGACTGCTGCTTTGAAAGGTTTGAACTTTCATACCTGCTTAAATACTGTAAGAATATTGTTGAAAATCGAGATTTAGCTAGATTTTATTCAGATCTTTAAATTATTCTCCGCCACATTTTCTCACAAAACGCTTATTTTAGAAGTTATGTAGATTCGAAGTCAGCGTTAATATTTCCAGTATATTATTCCAGTATATGATTATCTTAATTATTTCCAGTATATGATAATGACCATGAGATGGTCATTATCATATACTGGAAATAGGTTTCAGTTCGTTCTGGATATATCCGATCATTTGGTCCTCCCTAAAATATTTATCTATATAGATATAGGCAGAGATGCCAGTATTGAAAAAGAAATGCAGAGTGGTGGAAAATACTCCAATTTTAAATTTCAAACGAAATTCCTCTTCCTCAAATCTCTGACTATGCAGGGTAGAACTAAAAGCAAGGGGCGGGGATGGCTCAGTCGGTAGCGCGCCAGGCTCGTAATCTGCAGTTCCCAGGTTCAAGTCCCAGCTGGGTCAACGTTGAGATTTATCTCCGCAAAACTCCTCGCTCTGCCTACGGTCAGTAGGGGACACCGATGGCCTTTCAAAGGCCGCCGTCCGTCGGATGGGACGTTAAGCCGTGGCCCCCTGTGCGGGAGAGCCATACCCTGTGCACGTTAAAGAACACGCTGGATGGCCTTGACGGGAGGCTACCATCTGTCTCCCAACAGCTGTTCCAGGGGTCCCCTCCTCCAACCTTCTCTGAGCCTACGGGGTCCATGTGACGTGGCCATTTAGCCCATGGTGTGCAAAAAAGTGCCGCTCAGAGGTAAAACAATCCAACCCAACTAAAAGCAAGTAAAAGTTCCCATATTGTCTGCGAAACAACTGGTTTATTCTGCATAATCTAAATCTAAACCTTCCCTTTCCAAAGATTTCACAATATTTCTCAATTCTCCGCACAATATTTCTCAAACTTTCGACAAAATATTAATGGAACAGACTTCCGTTTAGAACAAATTTCCGGACATCCATTATTAAGGGACTTAAAAGTGTCTTAAAAAGGGTGATACACTAAATGGCAAAATTCACTAAGTAAATCAGTATTATTAATAGGACTTATTTCCTACTTTCTGACTTTTAATAGCAATAGGAAACTTGGATCGTAGAAACGGTTGAACCGATCCTAAAATCAAACCACTTCTTTTGTTTTTCGTAGTCTACTTATGCATCATCTGCCATTATTTCTTCTCCGTCTACCTATTCTGAATCTCCTTCTCATTATGCAATAACTATCTTTTCTTTTTATATATATTTTTTTCAGAATCTACTTCTATCTTATTAGGAGTCCAAATACCAGTTTAGCATCAACGAAAGTGATTCTTCTGCATTCAAGAAGCAAAAGACTTTGGGAGAATATATGCAAAGAAAATCTGTTGAAGAAGAAATTTCGAGACTTGCTAGAGCTGATGGATTAAGTTGGGTTGGGTTGTTTTACCTTTGAGCGGCACTTTTTTGTACATCATGGGCTAAATGGCCAGGTCACATGGACCCCGAAGGCTCAGAAAAGGTTGGGGGAGGGGACCCACTGGAACAGCTGTTGGGAGACAGATGGTAGTCTCCCGTCAAGGCCATCCAGCATGTTCTTTAACGTGCACAGGGTATGGCTCTCCCGCACACGGGGCCACGGCTTAACGTCCCATCCGACGGACGGCGGCCTTTCCAAGCCCATCGGTGTCCTCTACTGACCGTGGAATTTTGCGGAGATAAATCTCAACGCTGACCCGACTGTGACTCGAACTTGGGAACTACAGATTACGAGCCTGGCGCGCTACCGACTGAGCCACCCCCGCCCCAGCTGATGGATTAAGATGTCATTGCATTGCTAATAGTAAATTTATTCAAAAGATTTTGCAGAAAACTAAATATGACAAGCCTCATCCAATATCCCATACTGGTGTAAGAAAGTTGCTGCTTGATTTTTATGAGAAAAAAGAAACATGAACTTATTGACTTTTTCAAGCAACAAGTGAATAAAGGTATCCGTTCCTCATTGAATTTCGATGAGTACACCTCTTCACAAAATGTACGATACATGAATATAAATGTTCATATGAGAGAAAATCAGCGTTAGTCTCTTGGTGTGATTAAAATATCTAGCTCTCTATATCTTTAATCTTAGCAAAAGATTAGAAGAGTTTGGGTCAGATTTTAATACCCATGTTGTCGGATGTACGACTGATGGAGCAGCCGTAATGGTTAAAATTGGTAAGGAAATAACTTCAGTTCACCAACAGTGTATTGAGCATTGCATTCATTTAGCAGTTTCAGATATTTCTATTCCAAAGCTACAGAGAGTGTCAATGAAGAAGTAACTGATGTTGACATTGAAGATGATGATGAAGCTAAATGAAGATGTGTATGATGCTAATTAAGGCTTATATTTGGATCCCATATTTGAGATAAATATTGATACTAATGAGGCACCGCGACTCAGTGCAGATTATTTAAGAGTAATTAAGAAAGTCAGAAAAATCTGCCGATTATTTCGCAAATCTCCTTTCAATAATGACGGACTTCAAGATTCTGTAAAGGGGGAATTCAACGGAGAAGAAAAGAAGCTTATCTTAGACTGCAAGACACGGTGGAATTGTTTCCTTTCTATGATTGAACGTTTTCTAAAGCTAAGGAATTGCATTCGTAAGGCTGTACGAGTACTAGTTTCAACAGAAAATGTCTTTGAGGAGGAATGGGATTTGTGAGATAACCTCGCTGAAACTCTTCGTCCACTTGAATTTTTTTTTAAGGTTCTATGCTCTGAAGAAGCAACTTTACTTAGGGTTGGGTTGTTTTACCTCTGAGCGGCACTTTTTTGCACACCATGGGCTAAATGGCCAGGTCACATGGACCCCGAAGGCTCAGAGAAGGTTGGGGGAGGGGACCCACCGGAACAGCTGTTCGGAGATAGATGGTAGCCTCCCGTCAAGGCCATCCAGCGTGTTCTTTAACGTGCACAGGGTATGGCTCTCCCGCACACGGGGCCACGGCTTAACGTCCCATCCGACGGACGGCGGCCTTTCCAAGCCCAACGGTGTCCCCTACTGACCGTGGGCAGGGCGGGGAATTTTTGCGGAGATAAATCTCAACGCTGACCCAGCTGGGACTCGAACCTGGGAACTACAGATTACGAGCCTGGCGCGCTACCGACTGAGCCACCTCCGCCCAGCAACTTTACTTAAAGCTGACATACTTATGAAAATTTGCTTTAAGAAACTAGACAATAAGGAAAATCCTATTGCTGCCAATCTCAAAGAATGCCTTATCAAACGCTATTCATCAAAACGACAAAATTAAGTCATTTCATTGTTGAGATATTTAACCAATCCAGAGGATTTTAAAAATGATTCGTCGGATTTATTCTCTTTATAATCCAGGCAAACAGTAAAGAAAATCGCAGAGCATACATTTCTTCGGCTTTTTCCTAATGAATGTCACACCATCGAGGTAGATGATAACTCAGAGTCAGAAGTACAAGGTGCAGCTAGCATTGCTAAAACTGACGAAGATGACGACTTAACGCACGAGTATTTGAGCGAAATGAATAAATTAGAAAGGCTGCCTATGAAAGATTCCAGAGATTTTAATGTCAACGATGAATTAAAATACTTTGAAGCCACATTAAAAAAGAGTAAAAATTTAGAGCCTTTACACAATCTGTTACTTACCGTTAAACCAACGAGTGTTGAATCAATAAGCGGCTTTTCAGCTGCGGGACTTTTTTCGTATCTAAGCTTCGTTTAAGAATTACCTTAATGCCCTTAATGCCCTTGTTTCTTAAGATGTCACTTTCAGCATAGCGATAAAATCTAAATTTAATTTTATATCGTTTCTTACAAGAAGAGGCTATTATTTTTGTTTTCTAGGTAAATTTTTTTATCAAAAATTTTTATTTCAATGTTTTTTTTTTCGCATAATACAGATATATTTTAATTTTATTCTTTATAATTTTTTTATAAAAAGTTAAATTTTTGTTTTCTTAGTATACATTATTTTATTATTTTTTTTAAATTCTAAATTGTTTGCATGATGTATTATTTTGGATTAAATAAAATATGACGATTGTCAAAGTTGTCATTTTCTTTTTTCATATGCATGCGTGTGATGCTGAATTTTTGCATTTTTTTTTACCAAAAAATAGGCGATAAACTATGCTTGTTAAGAGTTAAAGTCAGTACTCTTCATTTTGGCTTTTAAAAATTACTATACCTTTTAGTCAAAACCGAATTTTAAAAAACAGATCGATTAAAACCCGGCTTTTAAATTTTCGATTATTCTTCAACCTACTTCGAACGTTAAATAGAATAGGCACACGACGTTAAGCCGTGCTGCCACGTGCGGGAGAGCCATACCCTGTGCACGCTAAAGAACAAGCTGGATGGATTTGACGTGAGGGAGTCATCTGTCTCCTAACCGCCGTCCAGTGGGGTCCCTACTCTAACATTCTCTGAGCCCTTGGGTCCTTCTAAGCTGACCATTTAGCCCATTGTGTGGGGAAAAGTGCCGCTCAGAGGTAAAACAACCCAACAAATTTCCTTCTGTTAGAAAGAAAACTGTATCTTTTATGTATCAAACATCCCCAGGATTTTAATTTTCGTCTCTTTATGGCCGAGTGGTTAGCGCGCTTGGCTACTAATTTACGGGACCTGGTTCGAGCCCCGGGTAAGGCATGGCCGTTTGTGTCGTTTTTCTGCTGAGGGCCTGCCATCCTCTCAGACCTTCTACTATGGCATATAAACTGACAAGCTCTTGTCAGACCTCTGTGGCAAGCAGATGCTTGAGGGGGTATTTATGTTTCCCAAAGGACAAATATCAAATATCGATGTGCAAAAGATCAAATCACTCGTCACAAACGAGAAGCATAAAAAAAAAATGCCCTTTGGCAACAGTTACGGTTTCCAAGGATATAAATGGAAAAAAACATCTCAGCACACGAATGTCAACAAGTACTCGTGATCACCACGCGCCTGTGAGTGGCGCGAAACGGCGAGACGAATAGTCGTCTGCTCCAGTCATATTACTCACACTTCAGTCATATGACTAATTACGTTTTGTGTCATATTTATTATCGGAGCAAAATTTAGTGCTTGAAATTTTTAACCCAGAAAAAACATTTTAACACGGAAAAAAAAACAATCCCGTTTGCTTTTTTTTACTAAAAGTGGTATTTAAAATGTCCGTAACCGTGCGAAAAAATAGTCCCAGTCCGCAGTTTCAAAAATCTGATCTCTATTTATAATATTCTCAGAAAAAAAAAAGATTGATTAGGGTTGATGGCCACTAAAAATACTTCACCACAAAGTACTCTTTGCACACTCAGCTGAACCAAGAAGTGACCTTCACTTCAACAGAGAACCTCATACTAGCTGTACTCACTTCCACGCACAAGATAAAAAAGAATCAGATGTTTCGGTTGGATTGGCTTTCATTTCTCCAACTGCAGTGAAAAAAAAGAAATATGTAAATAAACTCTTCACAGTTTAGAGATATTAGAGTTCACGTCTTTCATCTGATGAATGTTGATCGAAGATGAATTTATATTGAAGTGGAATCACAAAACAGAAGCGTAGATGAAGTATCAGAGTTCATGTTCGTTCTGACAAACGGTTGTACAGTCGCTCAAAAAAGTATCCGAACACTATGGTTGATCACAGAATTCATAAAAAATATCTGGCAACGATTTTTTTTAGAAATTAGTGATCTGGCAACCTTTGTGTCACGTGACACGAAAGTTGCCAGATTACTAATTCCTAAAAAAAAATCGTTGCCAGATATTTTTTATGAATTCTGTAATCAACCATAGTGTTCGGATACTTTTTTTAATATACATAATGCGTATGAATATATAATGCAATGAATATGGAGCGTGTGCAGTTACCGTTCACAGCAAACTGGAGCGGTTGCGGTTAATGTTCACAGCACATTGCATCGTGTGAGCTCACAAAGACCTGGATCGTGTGAGCTCACTCACGGAAATATTGAGCGTGTGCAGTTACCGTTCACAGCAAACTGGAGCGGTTGCGGTTAATGTTCACAGCACATTGGATCGTGTGAGCTCACAAAAACCTGGATCGTGTGAGCCCACTCACAGAAATATTAAGCGTGTGCAGTTACCGTTCACAGCAAACTGGAGCGTGTGCAGTTACCGTTCACAGCAAACTGGAGCGTGTGCAGTAACTGCACACGCTCCAATTTGCTGTGAATGGTAACTGGAGCGTGTACAGTTGTTGTACACGCTCCAGATATTTTTCGTGAATTCTGTAATCAACCATGGTGTTCGGATACTTTTTTGAGCTACTGTACATTTGTGTTTGAAGTATGTATTACACTTAATGGTAAGTCGAACATGTACGCAGGTAAGGCTAATTTGAAAAGGCAGTGATGTATAATTATTAAAACAGCGATAGTTATTATTCAACCTTCTTGTTAACACACATTAGATTTAAATAAGTAAATAAATTATCACTCAAGGCAGGTCTTACAGGAAAATTATGTATTTTTTCATAGATATAAAGATGTGAAAATTGTTTCATCCTCTTAAATTTTTTGTACTTTTGTTGCCATATTATTGAGCCTTATTTTTCTTTTAAGCTGTCCGTATTGTTATTCACTTCAAAGGCATTTGCTTCGTTCATATAACTTGAGTTGTTTATCACAAAAATCACATGGATATATATACAGGGTGATTCAGTTAAGCGTGTACAAACTTCTGGGAGGGATAGGTTGCACAAAGACGAATCGGAATCATATAGCAATGCAGGGTCGGTAACGGCATCAACATGTGCTAGTGTATATGCGGTTGTTGGACGCTGTAGATGGCCTTTTGCGACCGCGGAACTGCACAACGTCCTTGCAGGTAACCATCATTCGCGAACCACCCGCAGAAGTAGTAGGATGGCCGTTTACGCAAACGCGGAGTTGGCCGATATGTATCTTGTATATGGGGCTGCAGACTGCAATGGACAAGCCGCTGTGCGCGTGTACTAGGAACGGTACCCGATGAGGCGTACTCCCAACCACCAGATGTTTGCACGGCTGCATCAGATGTTATATGACACTAGTTCCTTTCAGAGACCTGCTAGGAGTCAGGAACGATGGGCACGGACCCCTGACATGGAGGAGAATGTGCTACGTCATACAGAAGACACTCCAATTGCCAGTACTTGAGCAATCGCCCACCGGGTCGGTCTTTCCCAATCCACCGTATGGAGGATTATGCACGATAACCGATTGCATTCATATCATGTGCAGCGCGGTCCAGATACTGAAGCCTAGGATTACCCACAGTGCATTGCATTTAAGCAATGGTACCTGCAGAAGAGTGCGGCAGAACCCCAATTTCCTGCTTCTGTGCTGTTCACAGACGAGACATGCTTTACACGTGAAGGGAGCTTCAACGCACATAACGCGCATGCATGAGCGGTAGAGAACCCCCATGTTACACGAACACGTGCAGCACAAAACCTTTTGGCTGTAAATGTTTGGTCCGGCATTGTCAGGGACCACTTAATAGGCCCATACCTCATGCCTGTTCGTCTGGACGGAAGGAGTTACCGGATATTTCTGGAGGACGTCTTGCCAGAACTTTTGGATGAACAACAGGTCCCTCAGTCGCTGCGCCGTGCAATGAGGTTCCAGCACGATGGGGTCCCCACCCATTTCAGCCACGAAGTTCGTCAACACTTAAACGTGACATTTGGACAACAGTGGATCGGGCGTGGTGGTCCCGTTCATTGGCCTGCAAGATCGCCGGACCTATCATGCCTTGATTACTTCTTCTGGGGTTACATCAAAGTACTGGTGTTCGACACCCCCGTTGAAAGTGCTGAGGACCTTGTCGCACGCATTTCCGTAGCTGCTCGGAAGTCCGAGACACGCCAGGAATCTTCCAGAATGTACGTGATTCCATGCGCCGACGATGTCAAGCCTGTGTTACAGCTCGTGGTCGCAACTTCGAACACCTTCTGTGACCTCTGTGCAATTCGCAAATGTACCTATTGTGATTAATAAAAAGCATTTTGTTCACTTACGTGCTGCTCTTTCATTAACCTCCTCTCTGTACACTAGCACATGCCGTTACCGACCCTACTTTGCATATGATTCCGATTCGTCTTTGTACAACCTACCCCTCCCAGAAGTTTGTACACGCTTAACTGAATCACCCTGTATGTATGGATTTAGTTGTGAGCATCTGAATGGCACTTTTGTGCCCTCAGTATCCATGTTACAAAGCCCCAGAGGACTTTGGGTTATTTTACCTCTGAGCGGCACTTTTTTTGCTCACCATGGGCTAAGTGGCCAGGTCACAAGGATCCCGAAAGCTCAGAGAAAGTTGGGGGAGGGGACCCACTGGAACAGCTGTTGGGAGACAGATGGTAGCCTCCTGTCAAGGCCATCCAGCGTGTTCTTTAACGTGCACAGGGTATGGCTCTCCCGCACACGGGCCACGGCTTAACGTCCCATCCGACTGACGGCGGCCTTTCCAAGCCCATCGGAGTCCCCTACTGACCGTGGGAAGGGCGGGGAGTTCTACAGAGATAAATCTCAACGCTGGCTCAGCTGGGACTCGAACCTAGGAACTGCAGATTACGAGCGTGGCATCCTACCTACTTAGCCAACACCGCCCCAACATAGTGGGACTCAAACCTGGGAATTACTTAGTACGAGCCAACTTATCCTATACATACACAGTCGTATCAGAATAATATGACCACCCCCTCATTCCCATTATTAGGGGGCGGGGGTGGCTCAGTCGGTAGCGCGCCAGGCGCGCAATCTGTAGTTCCCAGGTTCGAGTCCCAGCTGGGTCAGCGTTGAGATTTATCTCCGCAAAATTCCCCGTCCTGTCCACAGTCAGTAGGGGACACCGATGGGCTTGGAAAGGCCGCCGTCCGTCATATGGGACGTTAAGCCGTGACTCCGTGTGCAGGAGAGCCATACCCTGTGCACGTTAAAGAACACGCTGGATGACCTTGACGGGAGGCTACCATCTGTCTCCCAACAGCTGTTCCAGTGGGTCCCCTCCCCCAACCTTCTCTGAGCCTTCGGGGTCCATGTGACCTGGCCATTTAACCCATGGTATGCAAAAAAGGCCGTCAGAGGTAAAACAACCCAACCCAACCCATTATTAGGTAGGTGGTCATATTATTCTGACACGTTGGGTTGGGTTGTTTTACCTCTGAGCGGCACTTTTTTGCACACCATGGGCTAAATGGCCAGGTCACATGGACCCCGAAGGCTCAGAGAAGGTTGGGGGAGGGGACCCACTGGAACAGCTGTTGGGAGACAGATGGTAGCCTCCCGTCAAGGCCATCCAGCGTGTTCTTTAACGTGCACATGGTATGTCTCTCCCGCACACGGGGACACGGCTTAACGTCCCATCCGACGGACGGCGGCCTTTCCAAGCCCATCGGTGTCCCCTACTGACCGTGGGCAGGGCGGGGAATTTTGCGGAGATAAATCTCAACGCTGACCCAGCTGGGACTCGAACCTGGAACTACAGATTACGAGCCTGGCGCGCTACCGACTGAGCCACCCCCGCCCCCTATTCTGACACGACTGTGTAGTATATATATACAGGGTGAATCTGAAAAAGTGGGCAAAACTTTACGGGGTGGTAGAACGCAGCTATACGAGCAATATTCGTCATAGAATGTATGGTCGGAACGCAAACGGCGAGCCGCTAGGTGGCGTTGGAAATGGTATAAAAGGGTCGGTCCTCGCACCAAACGTCTTCGCAAATGTGCCTCGGTCCCTATCCCGCAGGTGTGAAGCCTGCATTACAGCTGGCGGCAGCTCTTTTGAGCAATTTCTTTGAGCATGTACCTCAATTACATTCCTGTTAATAAAATGTTTTCTGAAGTATCTCCTCTCCTTCTTGTGTTCATTCTTTAAATGTGACAGTGGAAAACTACCTTTTAACTTCTCACCGCTTGCGTTCCGACCATACATTCTATGACGAATATTGCTCGTATAGCTGCGTTCTACCACCCCGTAAAGTTTTGCCCACTTTTTCAGATTCACCCTGTATATACACACTATATTATAAAAGTAATCGAGCACTTCAATGTTATGTGAATGGAACCCCACATTCAGCTCAATAACTTCGAAAATAACGGTGATATTAGTGACATTTTCACGGAAAAATATCACTAAGAGATAAAATGAAGATTTCGCTCAAATCTGTCTAAATCTCATTTTTTCATAACACTCGCTTAATATTTTAAGAAATATTTAAGTTGAAACATTTAACAGCGGACGCCGCTGTCATATTCTTCTTAAACGTGTTTTTTTTACTTCAAATTGATGAAAACCGAAAAAAATCGGTTCACAAACTTCAAATATTGCCTTTATATTATTGAACGATTTGTTACAACTTTGTTTTATATTTTGGAAAAAATTTCTGCGAGTAGCAAAAGTTACGGTTAAATATTTCAGCCTCCTTATTTCTTTCAAAATCGAAAGAATATTGCGGAAAATAAATATTTAGAGTTTGAGTGAAATCTTTATCACCAGTAACATTTTTTCGTAACAAGCTTATTTTCAAAGTTAGCTTAGAATGCGACTTTTCATTTCATAAAACATGGAAGGTTACTTTTTGCAATGTAGTGTGTGTGTATATATATACAGAATAATAGTTTGGTTCTTTCTAGGGTTAGTTATGGTAGTGAAACTTGGACACTTTGTAAACAAGATAACAGGAAACTAGATGCTTTTGATTCCAGATGCTTACGCAGTATCTTGGGCATTAGGTGGTTCAACTTTGTAACTAATGATGAGGTTAGGCAAAGGAGTTTGCAACCTCCTTTAAGCAGCATATTGTGCAGAGAGAGACTCCGTTGGTTTGGCCATGTTGCCCGTATGAATAATTATAGATTGGCGAATAGGGTTATGAACAGTGTGCCTAAAGGCCTCAGAAAGAAGGGGAGACCTAGGATGCGGTGGGCAGACAATGTCAAACAGGACCTTGTTAGAATTGGTGTGCAGTGGCCAGATGCAGTAGATGTAGCTCAGGATAGACTTGCTTGGAGAACTAAATTGCACGGTCTGGTTGGACCTCCGTAGCCCATGGCTGCTTGAGGATGATGATGACGATGATGATGAAGATATATGCAGACAATGGATAGAAAAACAGAAACATCCTCATCTCATGTCAATGGAGAATCAAATTCTAGTCTGCGTTACTGGTTTAATAAACTTTTATGGAAACATATGACTGAAGATAAATATAAGATGTCAATTCAACTGTCTGACTTTCGATTTTGAACAATATCCGTTCCGTAGTTAAAAAGTTATAGAAGTTTGAATATTGAATGACAGAAATGTCATTCATCAGAATTCCCATCACCATTAATTAACACTTTAAAAGACAGTGTGGGAGTTAGAATTTTGTGCAAATAGTTCTTCCAATAATTGTCAGTTTAACAAAAGTTTCTTAGGCCTGACTTTGATGTTGTTAAGTATTCGAACTTCTATGGCTCTTTAAATAGCCCAACAAATATTATTGAAAATCGAGGTTAAGTTAGAGTTGAATGAGATTTAAATTCATGTAGTCCAATTTTCCTATGAAAAGCTTTGAAAAACTATTGAAGCTATGAAAAACTGATCTTCAAATTTGACTCACCATTGACTTAACATTGGAATGTTTTCATTTTTCTCTTGAATCTTTATATATGGATAATTATGTATATATTCATAAAGATATATATTTGAATGATTATCACTATGACTGATAAGTTATTCAGTTTTTAGAGCATTAAGTTTTAAGTATAATAATTTTAGAGTATAAAGTTTTAAGTATGTATTGATAAGTTATTAAAGCAGGAAATACATTCTCAGAGTTAACCATTATAAGTCATTTAATATACAAATAAAAAATTCAAGAACGAATTTACCCATATACTGGAATATCACTGTCTATTTTATGAAATTTCAATGGATGGACAGTATATATATATCCTTTGTCATTTTCAATTTCCCTGTTAAAACGAAAAATAATTCAACTTATTTTAATTCATTCTTTACCTTTTTCAACAAACGCCCCTAAAATAGTTCTTTCCAGAATGTCTTGCAAACGTACTTTTCCAGGTTTTCCTACCTTTGTTTAGAGCCCTGTGTCATGAGTGGAACTTCATCCGAGCTCTTTCCCTAGGGATGTTGAGACTTAAGCTACGAGTCTCCGTGATGCGGATGGAGCTGTCGCATCCGGATGGCTTCATTCCCACAGCCAATTATCGGTCACAATATGTGGACGAAATGAGTGGCTGAACATGAAGAGGAATGGTGTGGGACGAAAATGGCACCACAGAGAACGAACAGCAGAGTCACAGAGAAATGTGTGGCTCTTATCAAGCAATTGGGTTATTGATAAACTTTAATGTTTGAAAATAGTGGATCTAGGATGTCTACTATCGCTCAATGGACAAATTTTTATTCACAGTTCTGATGATGTTTACAATGTTTTCACTCTTTTAGAAATAGATTTTTTTTGGGGAGGGAGTGTTCCCCTGATACAATTATTTTGGCATCAAATAGATCATCTGTGCGACTTTACTAGAAGCAGAAAAGTTGCCATCTAATTCAAGGGTTTTCAGTAGACACGGAATCCTTGCATTTAATTTTATTCTATTACTGGATTTTTTTAACTTTTTTCTATTACTGGATTTTTTTTTTAACTTTTTTCTATTACTGGATTTTTTTTTAACTTTTTTCTATTACTGGATTTTTTTTTTAACTTTTTTCTATTACTGGATTTTTTTTTAACTTTTTTCTATTACTGGATTTTTTTTTAACTTTTTTCTATTACTGGATTTTTTTTTGACTTTTTTCTATTACTGGATTTTTTTTTTAACTTTTTTCTATTACTGGATTTTTTTTTTAACTTTTTTCTATTACTGGATTTTTTTTTTTTTAACTTTTTTCTATTACTGGATTTTTTTTTAACTTTTTTCTATTACTGGATTTTTTTTTTTTAACTTTTTTCTATTACTGGATTTTTTTTACTTTTTTTCCTATTACTGGATTTTTTTTACTTTTTTTCTATTACTGAATTTTTTTGCATTTAATTATTTTTAGCTCTGGATCTTTGCACATATATATTTTTTTCTATTCCTGGAAACTTTGCGTTTGTTTATTTTTTCCTGGGTTTTAAATCAAGAATGTTAAGACAAATAGTTATGAAAATTTCTTATACGTAATTCTTCTAAATAAGTAATAAATTATCTCGATGTCCTTCAAAAGGTTTGAAGCAAATATTTAGAAAAAATATTTGTTTCATTTTTAAATAGTAATTAAATCACATTTCCGAGTGTAACAAAAGTATTCTGAACCCAATCCAAAGTATCGGTTGTTAAAAATGGTAAATATTCTCCAACTGATGGGAATTTCAGGGATTGTCTCAGTTGATAACGCGTAACGCTGGTAACCTGCAGTTTCCACATTCGCGTTTCAACTGTTGAGATTTATCCGGCAAACCCCCTTCCCTCCAACCCCAAACTCTTGGGGAGAGAGAGTACACCAATGGAAAGGCCTCAATCTGTCAGATGGGGACGTTAAACCGTAGCCCCGTTTGCAGGAGAGCCATACCCTGTGCATAACACGCTGGATTGCCTTGATGGGAAGCTACCATATGTCTCCTAACAGCTATTCAGTGGGTCCCCTTCCTTTAACCAACTTTTAGGTCCTTGTGACCTGCCATTTAGCCCTTTGTGTGCACAAAAGAACCCCTCAGAGGTCAACAACCCAATACTTTCAATTCACCCCCTTTTTAAAGTCTCATTCTTCGGCAAAGATCAGTCTGCGGTATTAAAAACTTCATTAACTTCCTATTAAGCGTTCTTGCGTGTCAACGGGGGTCTTTCCAAATTCCGCAACATCCGAAACGCTACGGAATGGAAAGGGTAATCCTCGAAATTTGGCCTCTCTTTCGCTGTCTTGTCTGTCTTTCGTCTGTGTTGCTTGCTGCTAGACTTTGATTTATACTGGATATGAGGATCGTTAGCTCAGTCGGAAAATGTCAACATATTTCACACCTCACAGACGAGGAGTCTCAGACGAGGTAGATGTTGTTATTGTTTTGGCTTATTTATAAAAGTCTCCACAGTTCTCTTATGTTTATTTACTCGCTGGAGCATGCGCCTATCTTTCTTTGTCATAAACACTAACTCGAGTGCTATGCCGAATGACATTAACATACAGTCGCGTCAGTCTGGGTGAATAATGGATGACTGACTGGAAAGAATCTTGTGGGGGGGTCGTAAGGTCAAACTCGATAGATGCAGTGGCTTTATATATCTCGCCGAAGTAAGTTGGGTTGTTTTACCTCTGAGCAGTACTTTTTTGCACACCATGGGCTTAATGGCCAGGTCACAAGGACCCCGAAGGCTCAGAGAAAGTGGGGGACCCCGTATGCGGGAGAGCCATACCCTGTGCACGTTAAAGAACACGCTGGATGGCCTTGACGGGAGGCTACCGTCTTCCAACAGCTGTTCCAGTGCGTCCTCTCCCCCAACCTTCTCTGAGCCTTCGAGGTCCTTGTAACCTGACCATTTAGCCCCTGGTGTGCAAAAAAAGTGCCGCTCAGAGGTAAACCAACCCAACCCTTCGTAAAACAGATTGGGCAAAAAAATTTCCAACGAAACCTAGTTTTATACATTGCCTACCAAAAATATTGCAGCTTCCATTAGCTCTTTAAATACTGAACAAATATTTTTAAAAATCGAGATTTAAATAAATTTGATTATGATCTTTAATTTATCTTCAGTCACATTTTTCCATTAAATGCATATTTTAGAAGTTATAGAGCTTCGAAGTTGGAGTGTGCCATTGTCATAACTTGAAAATTTTCTAATATTTTGATAGGGCAGAATCCTTTCTGCCTTATCCACAAACTTTTCCAGTAAATTGACATATATCTTCCAAATCTGTACATTAATCAATACGAACAGTTAAAGAGGTCAATTGAGGAGCAAAGGAATTGCACTGAAAGGCAAGAAAAAACTTCATTTGGAACCAGTCGGACCTTTGTAGACTTCAATTGGCTCGGAAGATGAAGAGGACGCATCCTCTCGTGGAGGAGGGTCGATTTTCCAATGACGAGCACGTGCATCCTGTGGTCAGCTGCAGGTATCGATGTCGTTCGGAATGAATCCGATGAAATGAGGCCGGATATTGCGCCCGAAGGTACTGAGGAGGACTTGCCCATTGCTCGAGTATGCTTCGTTGAATTCGAGTGCAGTGTGTAATCGTAATTTCCTGGATATTGTTCCCATCTCGTGATGCATACAGAGGGAGAAACGGCCCCCAAGCCTCTCCCAATGTCTCTCTAGAGACTTTGATCCACTGGAAGAATTATTTGATTATGTGTCTGAAGGAATTTTCGTTCTTTGGGACTTATGTAGGTTATGTCTGAAAGGAATCTTAAGTTGATTTTTTTTTTTATTTTTAGCCAAAGGATTCATTTGAGTTTATTTTCTCAATATTTTGAAGTGTGTTAGACCTAGTCCACTCTTTCGCTTTTACCTCGCTTTCCAAAAAAAATAAGGTATCGTTCTTATTATATCGTTTCTGTACCTCTGTAAGCATTTAGATTGTTTTTAAAGCTAAATGAAATTTATTTTTGGGTTGGATAGGTTTGACGAAATATAGGGTGTTTTAAAAGTAGATTTACAACTTTGAGAGGATTGGGTTGTTGTTTTACTTCTGAGCGGCACATTTTTTTGCACACCATGGGCTAAATGGCCAGGTCACAAGGACCCCGAAGGCTCAGAGAAGGTTGGGGGAGGGGACCCACTGGACAGCTGTTGGGAGACAGATGGTAGCCTCCCGTCAAGGCCATCCAGCGTGTTCTTTAACGTGCACAGGGTATGGCTCTCCCGCACACGGGGCCACGGCTTAACGTCCCATCCGACGGACGGCGGCCTTTCCAAGCCCATCGGTGTCCCCTACTGACGGTGGACAGCACGAGGAATTTTGCGGAGATAGATCTCAACGCTGACCCAGCTGGGACTCGAACCTGGGAACTACAGATTACGAGCCTGGCGCGCTACCGACTGAGCCACCCCAGCCCCACTTTGAGAGGATTTATGCATATTGTAATAAATGGTAAATACGAATCAAATACATGCAAATGTCATAGATCATCAACATTTTAGGCAAAGGTGGAACGTACACTTTATCTTTAACAAATCTACATAAGAAAAAGTCTAATGGAATTAATCAAGAGATCGAGGTGGCCATGATATCGGATTCTTTCGGCCTATCTACCAATTCGTAAAACACCGATAGATCTGAGAAAAGTTTGTGTGTTTGGCTACATTTGCATGTGTTGGATTCATTTCAACTATTTATTAATAAATGTATTCTACCTTTCAAAGTGGGGTACCGAGCCAGTCTCGTAATCTGCAGTTCCCAGGTTCGAGTCCCGCCTTTGCCGGTGTTAAGATTTATCTCCGCTAAACTACCACCCTGCCCTCGGTGAGAAAGGGGACACCGATGGGCTTGTAAACGCTGCTGTCCCCCCCATCTGCCTCCCAACAACTGTTCCAGTGGGTCCCCTCCCCCAACCTTCTCTGAGCCTTCGGGGTCCATGTGACCTGGCCATTTAGCCCATGGTGTGCAAAAAAGTGCCGCTCAGAGCTAAAACAACCAAACCTATAGCAATTTACTCGAAAGAGAGTGAAAACGAGACTGCTTATAGTGAAAGTTCTTTGAGAGATATGTTAAATAAATGTATTTTTTTTTTAAGTATTTCTTGCCTAGAAATGTATATGTGTAATATTTCTGTGTCAGCTTCAGTAGACGGGCCTAAGAGGGAATTGATACCCTTCACCTTGGGGCGGGGGTGGCTCAGTCGGTAGCGCGCCAGGCTCGTAATCTGTAGTTCCCAGGTTCGAGTCCCAGCTGGGTCAGCGTTGAGATTTATCTCCGTAAAATTACTCGCCCTGCCCACGGTCAGTAGGGGACACCGATGGGCTTGGAAAGACCGCCGTCTGTCAGATGGGACGTTAAGCAGTGGTCCCGTGTGTGGGAGAGCCATAAAGAATACACTGGATGGCCTTGACGGGAGGCTACCATCTGTCTCCCAACAGCTGTTCCAGTGGGTCCCCTCCCCCAACCTTCTCTGAGCCTTCGGGGTCCATGTGACCTGGCCATTTAGCCCATGGTGTGCAAAAAAGTGCCGCTCAGAGGTAAAACAACCCAACAACCCTTCACCTTTCCTGGATAAAATTATTGCGGCATCAGGCTCACTCTGCATATAAGACTAGGCCTGATGAAATCCCAAAGCTGCTTTTTCACATCCCCTCATTTTTTATAAGTTCGCCCCTAACTTCGAGCCACCCCGAAAATACTCAGGGGTCGTCACGGCGAAATGACAGACAAACCAGACGACAAAGTGGAAACAATATCGCCTTTTTTTAACGAGATAAACGACGAGATTTATTAAATTTGATTGAGATCTTTCTTCATCTTCAGTCACAATGTTCCTTAAAAATATTACTTAAAAAATTCAGTCACATTCCCTAAAAAATATTACTTAAAAACTTACTAAACTCTTTTTCTGATTCCCTATTAATAAAGCATCTATCAGTTCATAAACTGGCCATTAATTGTAAGCATAAATTAATCATCAATATATATATAAATAAGTTCTTCCACCTGCAAAAGTTAAAAAAGGCCATTTTTAATTATTAAGCTTTAAAAAAAACATCCTTTTTTGCCAAGCTTTAAAAACATCCTTTTTTCTGATAATTTTCAAAAACTACGGCACTAATTAATTTTTTTTTCAACTTATTTTCCAACATGTTAGAACTGGAAAAGTTTTCTTTCGTGTCTGGTACACAAGAAAAACTGAAATACTTCAGTTAACTAATTACGAAGCAAAATTTGTTTTCTGACGTAGTTGCATATTTATGGCGAAAAATTTCATTACTTGAGGCTCTAATAAGAGCTATAAGAGCTCTTATTATTCTCTTTAGCTCGTTTGCTTCGTCAGTCATCCATAAAGGCATGTCGCTTCCGTCGGCGCATAAAAAAAAAAGCAGATTCTCCTCCCATCTAGTTTCGAAATGTTTGATCAGAATCACAAGAAATATTACAAGATGATAACGCTAAATCGGAATTCTTCTGCGCCAAATGGTAAATTTATGTTATGGAAACGTTCTGAAAGAAATGCTGACAAGATATTTCATAAGATGATTTTGTTATTGTTTTTTTTTTCTTTGTGTTTTTAAGAAGAGCGGTGTAACAGAGACCTGGTTTGCTCAGTTGGTAGCGCACCAGGCTCATAATCTGCAGTTTCCAGATTCGAGTCCCAACTATGCCTGCGTTGAAGTTTGTCTCCATTAAACCTCGCACTCTGACAGAAAGGGATCACCTATAAATATGAAAGACCGCCGTCCGTCAGATGAGGCGTTAAGCCGTTGTCCAGTGTTCTGATGAGCCATGACCTGTGAACGTTAAAGAACACGTTAGATAGACAGGTGGTAATCAACTGTCTCCTAACAGCTATTCAGTGGATCTCCTTCACAAATCTTCTCTGAGACCGTCTTGTGGTGAAGGGGGTGGCTCAATCGGTAGCGCGCCAGGCTCGTAATCCACAAAACTTACTGTCCTGCCCAGGGACACCAGTGGGCTTGGAAAGGCCGCCGTCCATCGAATGTGACGTTAAGCTCTGTGTGCGGAAGAGCCATACCCTCTGCATATTAAAGAACACTCTGTATGGCCTTAACGGGAGGCTGTTAATCTATCTGTCTCGTAACACCTGTCCAGTGGGTCCCTTCCCCCAACCTTCTCTGATCCCTCGGGGTCCTTGTGACCTGGTCATTTAGCTCATTATGTGTAAAAACCGTGTAGTACAGAAGTAAAACAAACCAACCCATTAAGTCTAAAAGAGATAGAATGTCAATTCTATCTCTCAATACCAGGCCCGAATATGTAGAAAATAATCGAGGGGGCAGGTAACACAATCGAGGCAGAATATGTAGGGGGGGGGGGGGCAAGAGACTGGATTTTCCACTGCAGTATAGCATTTCCCCTTCCATTCTACAGGTGTTTAAAAAATTTCGTAAAAAAATGATAAAATATAAATAAGTTTAGCAATTTTTTTACTTCTATTACGCTTATTAGCATTCTTCATAGGATTCTGAAAAAGGGGGCATCCCCCATTTCTTCCCCTCCTAGATCCGCCCCTGAAATATAATCCTCTTTTGGTTTCTTTTCAAGAAAAAACGAAATGAATTATTTTTTTATTGTGCCTTCTGTCCATCGGTAAACATTCAACATTTCTGCTTTAAGAGAAAAACGCAAAATTCTTTTGAGTTGGTCAGGTACCGATGCATAATAACATTCACATTTCCTGCATGATTCGTTTACTTTGAACTTCTTACATTCAAGAATTGTAAACATTGCAATCAGAATTGGGTTGTTTTACTTCTGAGCGGTACCTTTTTGCACACGATGGGCTAAATGACGTGGTCACAAAGACCCCAAGGCCTCAGGGAACGTTATGGGAAAGGTAGCCACAGGATGACTGTTAAGAGACAGATGGATGCTTACTGGCAAGGCCATCCAGTGCGTTTTTAACGCGCACAGGGTATGGCTCTCTTGCATACGGGATCACTGCTTAACGCCATTCGAAGGGCTTTGGGTTGGGTTGTTTTACCTCTGAGCGGCACTTTTTTGCGCACCATGGGCTAAATGGCCAGGTCACATGGACCCCGAAGGCTCAGAGAAGGTTGGGGGAGGGGACCCACTGGAACAGCTGTTGGGAGAGAGATGGTAGCCTCCCGTCAAGGCCATCCAGCGTGTTCTTTAACGTGCACAAGGTATGGCTCTCCCGCACACGGGGTCACGGCTTAACGTCCCATCCGATGGACGGAGGCCTTTCCAAGCCCATCGGTGTCCCCTACTGACCGTGGGCAAGGCGGGGAATTTTGCGGAGATAAATCTCAACGCTGACCCAGCTGGGACTCGAACCTGGGAACTACAGATTACGAGCCTGGCGCGCTACCGACTGAGCCACCTCCGCCCCTATTCGAAGGGCGGCGTCCTTTCCAAGCCCATCGGTGTCCCCTACTGATCGTGGGCAAGGAGGGGAATTTTGCGGAGATAAATCTCAACGCTGACCCAGCTGGGACTCGAACCTGGGAACTACAGATTACGAGCCTGGCGCGCTACCGACTGAGCCACTCCCGCCCCTATTCGAAGGGCGGCAGCTTTCCAAGCCCATCGGTGTCCCTTTTCTAACCAAGGGTAGTTAACGGAGATCAATCGGAGATCCATCGGTATCCCTTTTCTAACCATCTGTCTCGTACATTCCGTTTTTTATGTAGCTCTTATTGGATGAGAGAATGACGGATTATCAATTACAACGCAATCACAATTGTGACTCCAACCTGGGAATTGCAGATTACGAGTTTGGTGCACTACCCCAACCACAGCTCCAATTCTGAACAGACAAAGTTTTAAAAACTTTATCTTTATTTCGACATTTATTCATTTTTTTTTTCACCACAAACATTTTATTTCAACCCACAGTTTGAGAACCGCCGCCTTTACCTAATTTTTAGCCTTACATCTTAAGAAAAACACAGCGAAAGTTTACAAATGGATTGGAAACTACATGTCGCCTTTTTCCCCCGTTTCCTCCCAAGTTTTTGTTCGCAAGAAACTTCTCTTCCAGGAGCCAAATAAATAGCCTTTGTTTTTCCTTCTCTTTAGCCATCACTCTCTCATCCAATAAGAGCCAAACAAAAAACGGAATATACGAGACAGATGGCACAACACAGAGGAAGACGACAGAAAAGACTTTCGCAAATAGTCTTTCGTGTCTCAACCCTCAAGTCACCACCCAAGACACCAAATCCTACGTAAGAGCTTCTTCTCCCCCGGGAACCAGCCATTGAGTCTATTCTTTCTTCTCTGCCCGAAGAGTAGCCTGCTCTTTGGAGTGCTCACATCTCTTTTTTCCCTTTGGACAACTAAGCTTACTTCAATGAACATTCTATCTCAGGTTACATTCATAACAGCTAGTAAACAGTAAAATATCTGTGTGAGAAAATAACACCCTAGAGGATGAAGAAAATAATTCTCTCTAAGACAAACCTAATGATTCGTGCTCGTGCAAAGATACCGCGTGTTTGGGATCTACTACTAAGATACTCCACAATATCGTTTTTGCCTTTCGGAGACCAAAAGGATGTTGCCACCGCTAATGATTTAACTAAAATAATCGATTCTTTTCGTCAAAATTTCGATTCTTTTCGTCAAAATTTTGATTCTTTTCGTCAAAATTTCGATTTTTTTCGTCAAAATTTCGATTCTTTTCGTCATACAACATTCTGATTAGTCTTGAACTTGTTCATTTTTAAAAACTGATTTCTGTGCTTTTGGCATTATATATTGATAAATATATGCAGTTTTACTCGATTTGAGAGATTCTTTTCATTACGAGAGCTCTCAGAAAGTTCTTGAGATGCATCTGCATAGCAAAAACCATTGCAGTTACCTCAACAAAGCTTTTACTCTCCTTCAAAGTACCCCCCCTCCCCCTCCAGCATCTAAGCAAAGTTGCAGACGTCTACGACAATTCTGGAAAGCTTAGTGGTACTCCTGTCGGGGGAATACTACTCAAATCTGCATGAATGCATTTTACAAAGTCTTGCATCCTTGAAAAAGGCTTCCCAGAAAGTTACTTTTTAATGTTTGGAAACAAGCAAAAATTGCATGGTCCAAGATCGGTTTAATATGTAGGATGGAAGTAATATGCAGGATAGCTGTTTCATTTTTTCCTTCTATAGATAGGCCGTAACTTACTGGGTTTTGTAAGCACTGGCAATGTCGCGAAGGAGACGCTGCTCAGTCATCTTCTTAACAATTTTGTGCAAAACAACGTTAGTATTGGCCATTTATAGTCAATTCTTTCAGGGAAGGTGTCCACGGCTACCACTCCTTCAGAATTGAAATAAATTTCCGGAAATCTATCCTGAGCGAAAGTCTTGTCGGAGGAATCGAGGACGCCATCTTCCGCAACCCAAACATAGTTGTCGATCTTTCTGGGAGTTGTAAGTAAGAAAAACCACGTCTCATCATCCGTGGCAATGCCTGTTAACTATTTGAGGTTGGGTTGGGTTGTATTACCTCTGAGCGGCACTTTTTTGCACACCATGGGCTAAATGACCAGGTCACATGGACCTCGAGGGTCAGAGAAGGTTGGGGGAGGAGACCCATTGGAACAGCTGTTAGGAGACAGATGGTAGCCTCCCGTCAAGGCCATCCAGTGTGTTCTTTAACGTGCACAGGGTATGGCTCTCCCGCGCACGGCCACGGCTTAACATCCCATCCGACGGACGGCGACCTTTCCAAGCCCATCAGTGTCTCCTACTGACCGTTTGCAGGGCGGGAAAATTTGCGGAGATAAATCTCAACCCTGACCCAGCTGGGATAACCGTTTGGGGCTACTAGGTTCAAAGATTGTCAGCATCTCCTCGAATTAATCGACTCTAACCCCTTTTTGCTGTTCTGCCAGTTTGTGGGGTACCTATTTTGCACAGATCTTTCGAAACCTTAAATATCAATGAATAATTATTTCCACCCTGCCAATCAATATATTGACATCTAAACTTATTACCTGAATGGTGATATATGGGTTTTCCTTAATGAGTTCACGAAATAATGAGTTCTCTCGTTCACGGCCTCCTTCTTCTGTCTTCCTACACGAGGGAGGTCTTCAAAGCTCTGCCATCCTCTAAATTTTGCATTCATCCCCTAACAATGTCATATGAACAGGCATGATCCTCATATACTTGTAGTAAATCACCATGATTTTTTTTTTCGTATTTTCGACACGAAAAAAAAATGCATGGTGATTTCTTATCACTCATGGTGATCATTACTCATTTACTATCACTCATAGTATCATTCATGGTGATCGCTATCTGGAACAGGAAAAAATTAAACAGCTATCCTGCATATTCAACCGATCTTGCACCATGCAATTTTGCTTGTTTCCAAAAATTAAAAAGTAACTTGCTGTGAAGCCCTTTTCAAGGATGCGAGAGCTTGTAAAATGCGTTCATTCAGAGTTGAGTAGTATTCCCCCGACAGGAGTACCACTAAGCTTTCCAGAATTGTCGTAGACGTCTGTAACTTCGCATACATGCTGGAATGGAGTACTTTGAAGGACAGTAGTTCCCAAGCTGCATCCTTGTGAAAATGTAAAATCTTTCCCCGTCTTTAGTAAGCTCCATAGCAACAGTGAACAGATTTCGCAGACCCGAACTTTATGCGCCGCTAGGAGAGAGAGAAATGATGATACGGCCTTTGTTAAGTTTAGACAAGCTTTCAAACAAATCGCAGCTCGTTAAAGGCGGAAGAACGAGGAGAAATCTGCAGACACGTGTCAAGAACTTTTTCAGCGCCCTCCGTGTACAGCATTCTGATTAGTTTTGTTCACTTCAGAAATAGATTTCTATGCTTTTGGCTTCTGTGATGTTAACTCTTCGTTTGTCGGCCTATTGGGACCACTTAGGACGTTCCCTCGGTTCGATCGCTATACGCGACGGGTGAAAGAGTCTTTCGGATAAAATCAACGGTTTATTCACAATTGCAGAGAACTGATACTGAGGCTCCTCCCCAATAAATTAGTTCAAACTTCAGCCTTTACTTTAAAATACCGAATATTTATTTAACCTTCCAAACATACTTGATGGACGAGGACATATGCTCAATTACATAGATTACCAACACACCAGCATACTATGCCTGTTCAGCTGTATTTACAGAGCCAATGCCGCTATTACCAGTCGGCATTTCCCAGCTTTACCATTTCTCGTCCATCTCCTTCCGAAACTCGACCGGCTCTCCTCTTCTCATCGTTGCCAAACCCTCTCTTCCTTTCTTTCTCTGCCTGACCATCTGGGCCGTCCGCTAGCAGTTGGGCGACCTCCGTCCCTCGGGGCACTGCCCCTTCAATTAACTTTCCAGATGCCGGGACAGAGGGCCTCCCCGTAGCATATGACTATTTTGGCGAAATCCAAAATAAATATACACAGCCTGAACAAAAAAAAAATCTAAAAAGGCCTCTAGCCTGACACCTCCCTGCCAGAAGTCAGTAGTTAGTCCTGTTAACTGCTGACTAAAAAGTCAAGTTGAATGCTGAAAATCAGAGTTCATTTTCGCATTAATCTTAGAGTTCAATGCCACAAAATACAGAGTTCTAAGTTGCTTCATGAATTCTATAAATTCTCTGCTAATTGGCACATCTTTTACACATCTATGTACACTACACTTAAATATAAAATAACTCCTAGGTATATACTGGTGCCTGAGTCTAAATATTGTCTTTCTTTGCTTCAAACAAAAAAAAACTGGTGACTGAAGTAGTTGTCCAAGAGTAAACAGTTTATAAATTAATTATCTCACTAATAACTGTCTTTGACGAAGGTATGCCGTACTGGCGGTGTTCATTCGTCCACAGGTGACATCCCATGTGAAAGGCTATGCACACCTTTCGTGACTACCTAGATATCACCTTCCCGTACGTACCCTCAGACTCTACGGGCTGAAAGTCGTAGACATTGGCGTCGGCCTGACCCATTGTTACCTCCAATTGCCATGTTCGCTCCCTCCCCTACATAATTTTGATCATCGTAGACATCGAGTCTGGCAGATTGCTGCACATGTTTGGGCTGGGAGATAGGACGGCGTTGATTGGACGGTCTCCATGGAGCATACATTTCCCTTTTTCTAGTTGGAATTTCTCTACCTCTTTCATAGTAGCTTCCTCTATTGGCCCACGGCCCGTGGATTTTCCTCCTGGGGATACCAGTTACAGGCCTTCTCTCCTTCTTTCTAAGTAACTTACTATATGCTTCCACACTCAGAAGTACCTCCTTCCGCAGCTTTGCTACTACTGCGCATAGCACTTTACTTTCTCCGCCACTCACAGTGCTATCGTCTGTACCATCAATCAAACTTAAAGGCAGCTCTTTTACCTCTGCCCTTATGACATCACCAAACGGCCCATGCAACAACAGATGGTCTTTTACCGGGTGTTTTTCTTCGTTCAGCATCCCCTTTCTGATTACTGTCAGTTCTGCCCCCGAATCCACGACTGCTCTAGCTGTCTGGTCGCCACATCTGATTCGAACCTCTTCATAATCTACTGGGATACGTATCTCTCCCTGTCCCATTACTCGACTGCTTGGACTTGGCTTTGAATGTGTCGTAACCCTTCCTATTGTTGCCTCACAAACATCTTTAGAATTCTGATCCAAGGTGCTAACTTGGTATACCTGAGTTCGACTCTCACGGTCCCCAATTCTCAGTGGGCAATCTTTCATCAAATGTTCGTCAGATCTACATTTATGGCACCTCCTTACTTTTGGGATATTTCTATATTCAGCTAAATTAACTGCCGATTGATACCTTCTGCTCGAGTAATTTCTCTCTGAGTCTATCCTCTGCTGGGGGGAAACAACACGTTCTGCATATTGTCTATGCCTTACCTCTTTAAAAATTAGGACCTCTTCCGTTCCGTTTATACTGGCTAGATGGATTTCTGCACACGTTGCTATTTCGTCTGCTTTTGCCCATGACCCCGCCTCTTTCTGTACTACGTAAGCATGAGTGTCTTGAGGAAGGCTATCACGTAACCTATCCGACACTATCAGGTCCATAAGCTCCTCAAATTTTGTCACCTTCCTACTGCGGACGTAGTAATCCCAGTTATTTCTGAGTCTCGAGGCTAACTGATTATATGACTCATTCGGATCTTTCGCGATAGTTTCAAACTTTCTCTTGTACGCAGAGGGAGTGAGCTTAAACTCTTTTAATACGGACTCTTTAACTTTCTTATAATAAACAAAATCCTCTGCACTTAATTTTCGAAAAACGTGATTTGCATAATTACCATCTAAAAAAGAAATGATGACTTTGCCTTGAAATTCCTCTGGTACTTCATATATCTTAAATCCCCTTTCCGCTGTCTCAAAGAGATTTATCACCTCTTCTGGGTTTTTAGGGCTTCCAGCTAACATATTTCCCAATAATTTTATATAATTAGCCAGCCGCGCATCTGCTGGATTACTAGAAACTGCCACCGTTCGCACATCACCCCTCTCCTCGTTTGCATTCCTCATTTGCAGTTCCAGCATTCTATACTCATGCTCTCTCTCCTTTTCCCTTTCCGTTGCCTCTCTCTCTTCCCTTCTCAGTTGTATCTCTAACCTCATCCTCTCTGATTCAAAATCATATCCAATCCTTTCTTTAGCTCTCTGCTTTCTGGTCCCGCTCTGCAGCATATCCGTATCGTTGTCATTGCCATAATCCCTCAACCCTCTCATGTCTATCGCAGCATCAGACTCTCTGTCTATTGTCACCTCCTCGCCTCCCAGACCACTCCCTGAATAACCACCCTGCGTGCTATCCCTCTCTGTGACTGTGTAGCCTCGCCTTAACTCATCCCTTTCCCTATCGCGACCGCTCCTAAGCTCCATTTTAGCTCGTACAGGCCTCTGCCGTATCTAACTACTCGCCCCTAGAGTAAGAGGATAGTTACCTCCGATGTGATGACAGGAACGAACCGCCTCGTCAATCTGCTACCTGAAGCACACAATCGGAACACTCTTGGTAGTATCAGCATTGCGCTGGTCAGCTCCCAGTGGATGTTGAACTTTTCCGTCACCTTCACAGCTTTTTCCACAGTTCGAACGTGATGCAGGATTCTTCAGGTACCTTCACAGCTATTCTATCGCCTGAAGCACACTGCAGGACACTCTTGGTAGTATCAGCCTTGCTCTGGTCAGCTCACAATGGATGTCGGAACTCTTCCGTCACCTTCGCCGCTACTTTCACCTCTGTTGCATACTGTCGAACTGCGCCACTTTGTGATATTAACTCTTCGTTTGTCGGCCTATTGGGACCACTTAGGACGTTCCCTCGGTTCGATCGCTATACGCGACGGGTGAAAGATCTTTCGGATAAAATCAACGGTTTATTCACAATTGCAGAGAACTGATACTGAGGCTCCTCCCCAATAAATTAGTTCAAACTTCAGCCTTTACGTTAAAATACCGAATATTTATTTAACCTTCCAAACATACTTGATGGACGAGGACATATGCTCAATTACATAGATTACCAACACACCAGCTTACTATGCCTGTTCAGCTGTATTTACAGAGCCAATGCCGCTATTACCAGTCGGCATTTCCCAGCTTTACCATTTCTCGTCCGTCTCCTTCCGAAACTCGACCGGCTCTCCTCTTCTCATCGTTGCCAAACCCTCTCTTCCTTTCTTTCTCTGCCTGACCATCTGGGCCGTCCGCTAGCAGTTGGGCGACCTCCGTCCCTCGGGGCACTGCCCCTTCAATTAATTTTCCAGATGCCGGGACAGAGGGCCTCCCCGTAGCATATGACTATTTTGGCGAAATCCAAAATAAATATACACAGCCTGAACAAAAAAAAATCTAAAAAGGCCTCTAGCCTGACAACTTCATTTATTGATAAATATAGACAGATAGTTCTCGATTTGCTAGGCTTTGGTTTAAGCGGATTTCGATTCACGTGGTTTATAGATTTGGGCATGTTCTCAACTTGCAGGTAAGAAAATTTACATTTAGCGGTTGGAAACGGAACCTTAAAGTGCGACACAAGAAATACTGGCAACTCTATTGATAAAATCTGTAAAAGTTGCAAATCTTGTACGTGTAATGGTTCAATATAAATAGCAGAATATTCTGAAAAACTTACTAAGGTTTGGCAACGAAGGATAGCTCTGTAAGCTTTTAATCAATATAACATTGAAAAGTATGTCTATCAAACATAAAATATTGCATCACAGTTTGAATTTGGCGGTCTTTTTTTTTTCATTTCATTTTCGCAAGTCTATTCCAAGGATGATTTACCTCTGAGGGGCATTTTTTGGGGGGAACATGGCTTAAATAATCAGGTCACAACGGATTAGAGATCACTATAAACAGCTGTCAGGAAACAAGTAGCCTCCCGTCAAGGCAATCGAGCTTGTTTTTTAAAGTGCACAGGGTATGACGCTCATTCACACGGAGCCAGTACTTAACATCCCATCCGACGGACGGCGTTCTTTCCAAACCCACTGGGGGGCGGGGGGGCTCAGTCAGTAGCGCGCCAGGCTCGTAATCTGCAGTTCCCAGGTTCGAATCCCAGCTGGGTCAGCGTTGAGATTTATCTCCGCAAAATCCCCCCCCCCCTGCCCAAGGTCAATAGGGGACACCGATGGGCTTAAAAAGGCCGCCGTCCGTCGGATGGGACGTTAAAACTTGGCACCGTGTGCGGGAGAGCCATACCCTGCGCACGTTAAAGAACACACTGGATGGCCTTGAAGGGAGGCTACCATCTGTCTCCCAACAGCTGTTCCAGTGGTATCCTCCTCCAACCATCTCCAAGCCTTCGGGGTCCTTGTAACCTGGCCATTTTGCCCATGGTGTGCAAAAACGTGCCACTCAGAGGTAAAACAACCCAACCCAAGCCCATTGGTGTTCCTTTTCTGACCGAGGAGAGTGAGGGTACTGGCGGGATAAATCTTAACGCTGGCCCAATTAATTTGAACTTGGGAACTGCAGATTACGAGCCTGGCGCGCTACCGATTGAGCGAAACCTCGCTCTCTTTATGTGCAGGAAGTCGATTGCTTCTGATGCTCTTCGCATGTGATTCTATGGGCTATAAACGGAATTCCATGGACTATAAATAGGGGACTATATATAATAATAAATATCGGGAATTCCATGAACTATACATAAGATACCACCCATACTCGGCTCTATCTACATCTCATTACGTAATTCATCATTGAAAGAGCGGGGGTGGCTCCCTCGGTAGTGCGCCAGGCTCGTAATCTGCAGGTTCCAGGTTCGAGTCCTAGCTGGATCAGCGTTGAGATTTATCTCCGCAAAACTCCCCGCCCTCCCCCCGGTCAGTAGGGGACACCGATGGGCTTTGAAAAGCCCCCGTACGTCGGATGGGGCGTTAAACTGTGACGCTGTATTCAAGAGAGCCATACCCATGCACGTTAAAGAACACGCTGGATGGCCTTGAGAGAGAGCTACCATTTGTCTCCAACAGCTGTTCTAGTGGGTCCCCTCTCCTCAACCTTCTGTGATCTTCTGTGAACCCTTGGGGTCCTTATGACCTAGCCATTTAGCTCATTGTGTGCAAAAAAGCGCTTCTCAGAGGTAAAACAACCCAAACAACCCTGATAACATCAAATTCCCGAATTACATTATATTTCTCAACTGACATTTTCTCGGATACAAAACACACTCCTTTTCTCCTCCCCATCTTTTATCTGTTGTTGCAGCTTCCATCATTGAAGGAAAAAAAATCACTTTTCAGACCTGAAACGACACTATAAGCTTGACAGTTACAGGAACTAAGTTTCGGAAGACGCAAAAGAAAAAAATCCTACCAATTTTGTCAAACAGAGAAGAATTTTGACGCCTCGTGGCGAGTCTTTTTCGCATTATTCCCTCTGCAGTTAGCTCATCTGAGCACAAATCCAACATTCCTCACGTAGATCCTGCTGGTGTCTGTGCCAGGAGGACCATAAAATCTCCTCTCGGATCACGAGCAGTATCTCGCGCAGCATCTCTCGCACTCCTCCGGATAGCGGCCGATGCTGTCTGCTCTCAATCGTAGTTCTGTTTCGCGTGCGGTGGTGACGTCTCCATGGCGACGCACTAACCCGTGCTACTGCATTCGGTACGAAATAAAAGGAACTAATGAAGCGGCAGATCAAATGATGGCAACATGTGTGGCATGAGTTCTTATCGCTAGCAGTCGCCTCTAAAACCGAAGAATTCCTTGAGAAGTGTCAAATATTTCTCAAATTGGACATTGCCCAGAAAGAGTTTTGCACATTGAGGTAATATTACTAGAGACAGGACTGGCAAAGGACATCACGAACGTGTACAAAATCTTAAGCCTACTCCTCAGTGAGGCAGAGAGTTGGGTTGGGTTGTTTTACCTCTGAGCGGCACTTTTTTCCACACCATGGGCTAAATGGCCAGGTCACATGGACCCCGAAGGCTCAGAGAAGGTTGGGTTAGGGGACCCACTGGAACAGCTGTTGGGAGACAGATGGTAGCCTCCCGTCAAGGCCATCCAGCGTGTTCTTTAACGTGCACAGGGTATGGCTCTCCCGCACACGTGGCACGTCTTAACGTCCCATCCGATGGACGGCGGCCTTTCCAAGCCCATCGGTGTCCCCTACTGACCGTGGGCAGGGCGGGGAATTTTGCGGAGATAAATCTTAACGCTGACCCAGCTGGGACTCGAACCTGGGAACTACAGATTACGAGCCTGGCGCGCTACCGACTGAGCCACCCCCGCCCCGTGAGGCAGAGAGAGTGCCGTGAAAGCATTTTAAATACCGTTCTGTCCTAGTATAATATCAAATGTAGTTCACGATTTTTTTCATAAATGAAACTAATAATATACTGCTCACAAAAATTAGGGGATATTTCGAAATGAATATGAAGCGATAATATATCCCCTAATTTTTGTGAGCAGTATATTTGCATATGAAAAGAAGGCGATTTACAGATTGAAACAGCATGGAATTTATAGAATATTTTCGTGAATTTTGTTTCTAAAAGAAATATTGAACTTAGACATTAATTTTACGAGACTTCTGCTTTGCATTTTTATTTTGCCAAAATAACAAAAATTGTTGGGTTTTTTTCTCAAACGAAACGCCTGAAATAGGGATTTTATAATTTTGCATGTGATAAATGAAGTCTAAAAATTTGCTCTTTATATTTGATAAAAAATTTTATGAGTTGAAATGTTAAGGCTTGTCAATTGTGGTTGAAGCTCCACTGTATCTCTTTAAACAGTAGCTAATACTATCTGTTCCCAGAACTTTTCTGTTTTAATAATAAAGCTTCAGAAACTGGCACAATAGGATTAATTAATGATGCTGTGCTAACTTTATTCATATTTGTAACAAATGCCTGTATTGAGAGACACTTGCAGAAGATATGATAGAAATTGCAATGAGAACAGATATTGCCTATAAAAAAGATCACTCATGCTGTGTAAGAGGGTTGGGTTGGGTTGTTTTACCTCTGAGCGGCACTTTTTTGCACACCATGGGCTAAATGGCCAGGTCACATGGACCCTGAAGGCTCAGAGAAGGTTGGGGAAGGGGACCCACTGGAACAATTGTTGGGAGACAGATGGTAGCCTCCCGTCAAGGCCATCCAGCGTGTTCTTTAACGTGCACAGGGTATGGCTCTCCCACACACGGGGCCACGGTTTAACGTCCCATCCGAGGGACGGCGGCCTTTCCAAGCCCATCGGTGTCCCCTACTGACCGTGGGCAGGGCGGGGAATTTTGCGGAGATAAATCTCAACGCTGACCCAGCTGGGACTCGAACCGGTTTGTGTGGCTTAAAATATCTTTTTACTTACAAATTCAGCCAGCACCGTATTTAATTTTTTTAAACTATAAGAGGAAAATAGGGAAACTATAATAACCTCTTGAGTTCCAAAGTGCACAAATGCAGTTAATAATTAACCGGCTGACAATTAATGTGAAAAATAGCAATTGTTTAATTTTTAATCAAATTAAAATCATTGGCAGCAAATCATGAAATGTCCAGTGACATTTTAGATGTTTCTCACATGTGGATTAATATCAACCAATCACAGTAAAGCAATGAAGGTCATTGTGTCTCTTTTCTCTGAAATTGAAAAGTGTCATTATAAGCTGACTTTATAGCAAAAAAAATTATGAAAAATTTCTTGCATAGAATGTAAATTAGCATTAATTGACTGTGACCTAATGCAGTCTTTTGTGTCTGCACTTATTAACCCTTACAAAGACATTTTTTTTAAGAAACAACTTTTGAGCCTTATTATGAAAAACTAATGAATGAAATAGTCACATATTACACATCAAAAGGAAAAGCATTTAACACTGGAAACAAAATGGTAGGGAAGCATAAAAAAGCATGTTGCAGGTTCTTTTGTAAAGATTTTTGGAAACTGATTTATCAGCTTCTGTCACTTTAAAGGTTAATATTAAAAATTGAAGTTTTTTCGCCTTTCTCACAGTATGTGTGTGCAATTGCAAAAATTACTGAACAGTGTCTTCCAGGAGAAAACTTTATATTCTCAACAATAACCATTTCATACCTAATTAAAAAATTCAGGTTAATGTCGTATATAGGCTTCAATGCATGTTGGTGCTCATATCATTAGATAGTCATATCGGTAATAGGGAATTGGATGTGGAGGTTGACAATCATGCTTATAATAAGAAAAAGAAACATTACAAAAGAATATGATAAAATCAGACTTCACCATTTAGAGACACAAATCACAGAAAAATTAAATGGCATCAATATCAGAGCAAACTAAATTTGCACAAAATGCAGTGACAAAAACATACTTTGCAGCAACTTCATTTCTTATATTATGTGTGTGTGATATGAATTTCCTACTGCCTCAGCTGAAATGAAAAGAGTTTGCATTTTTGTTTTCTTTTTTTTATAGAATGAAATTTCAATTATGTCATTTGTGTGTGTGTGTGACCTTGGATTTCTTTCTACCTTAAATAATAAAAATAAATACCGCCTCAAGCAGCTACTTGCCACAGAGGTCTGACAGGAGCCTGTCAGTTTATATGCCAAAGTAAAAGATCTGGGAGGATGGCAGGACCTCAGCAGAAAAACGACACATACGTCCATGCCTTACCCGGGTCCCTTAGATCAACAGCCAAGCGCGCTAACCACTCGGCCATGGGACCGATATAAAAGTTTACAATATTTGTTTTTTCATATCATCAAATTTTAATTATGCCATTTGTGTGTTTCTGTGGGAGGGGGGGGGGCTTGAATTTCTTTATGCTTCAGCTGAATAACAAGCTTATAACATTGGGGTTTTTTTATAGCATGAAATTAAATTGTGGCATTTATTGGGAGGAGATTTGATTTCCTGCCTCAGCTGAATTAAAAAAAAAAGTTTACACTCTCTGATTATTTCTTTCAATTTTTAATAAAGATTAATATTTTTTAATAAAAGAAGAAAATAAATGTGACTTTTCATGCTTTTTTTTAAATGAGGCGCGGGTTTGCACTATTAAGATCTATATATTTTGAGGGCTTTCGCTTGAGCTGAATGATTTGATCATGTATTAGATTTTAAAATATGTTTACCATTGTTCCTGTTTTAAACGGACTCAAATTAAAGTCTGCTAAGTTTAGAGTTAATTTAGTCCAGCTTTAATCACATTTTAATAGCATATCGAATTTTTTTTTATTTTCGTACAAAACCTCGATGAAAGAAAAGCGGTTTCCAGCCTCTTCGCTTTTCATCCAATCATCATCATCATCATCATCCTCAAGCAGCCATGGGCTACGAAGGTCCAACCAGACCACGCAGTTTACTTCTCCAAGCATATCTGTCCTGAGCTACATCTGCTGCATCCGGCCACTGCACACCAATTCTAACAAGGTCCTGTTTGACATTGTCTGCCCACCGCATCCTAGGTCTCCCCCTCCTTCTGAAGCCTCTAGGCACACTGTTCATAACCCTATTCGCCCAATCTATAATTATCCATACGGGCAACATGGCCAAACCAGCGGAATCTCTCTCTGCACAATATGCTGCTTAAAGGAGGTCAATAAATAAAAATAAATAAATACCCCCTCAAGCAGCTGCTTGCCACAGAGGTCTGACAGGAGCCTGTCAATTTATATGCCAGAGTAGAAGGTCTGAGAGGATGGCAGGACCTCAGCAGAAAAACGACATACACATCCATGCCTTACCCGGGGCTCGAACCCAGGTCCCTGAGAAGTGTGTATTAATTAAATCTATTTTGCTTTAATTACTACACTGGAATAGCCTCATTGAAATAAAACATAAAAAACAGCAAAGTTCTGCCTCATTTAAATCATTTGTTAAGCATTTTTAAATATCCTTCATCGTTCGCCTTCATGTTCGCAGCCAATTCGCAAGCATCAGAGTATTCTTGCCCTCACTAAGCAGTCGGCCGTCTGTGATCATGGCGGTCAATGCTGCGGGAATCGGAGTCCTGTCTCTAGTATTACTACCTCAATGGTTTTGCAGCTTGCAATCGTCTCCGTGACGTGGCGCTCCGTCACGCGAAACGCAGTGTTGCCACAAGACGAAATTAGAATAACACAACAAATATTTTTGTTCAGTTTATTACCGGAATTAAAGATTAGGTTCTGGTAGATTTAAGCCTCTTAACAAGAATCGTAAAGGGTGAACTTTTGGCACTTCTTTATTGAACATTTTTTTTTGATTTGCGACATATAGGACAGAGAAGAATCCTGGAAGCTACTCCTAGCTTTTACAGGCCTTCTCATACAAGGACATGCCCTACTAAGACCGAAGTCACTACTGACCATTGCCTTACTTAGAGCTAAGGCACAACACACAAAGTTTGCCTTGCTGAAACAGTCGCTAGCTGCCTAACCACTATGCCAGTTAAGGGATAAACTTCCTTTGGACAAAGCCGCAGGATATCTGAAACTCAGTATAACAGTAGGTTGGGTTGTTTTACCTCTGAGCGGCACTTTTTTGCACACCATGGGCTAAATGGCCAGGTCACAAGCACCCCGAAGGCTCAGAGAAGGTTGGGGGAGGGGACCCACTGGAACAGCTGTTGGGAGACAGATGGTAGCCTCCCGTCAAGGCCAACCAGCGTGTTCTTTAACGTGCACAGGGTATGGCTCTCCCGCACATGGGGCCACGGCTTAACATCCTCTCCGACGGACGGCGGCCTTTCCAAGCCCATCGATGTCCCCTACTGACCGTGGGCAGGGCGGGGAATTTTGCGGAGATAAATCTCAACGCTGATCCAGCTGGGACTCGAACCTGGGAACTACAGATTACGAGCCTGGCGCGCTACCGATTGAGCCACCCCCGCCCCGTAGAACAGTAGTACTTACTTCCACACTATTGGGGAGAAAGGGTTGACCTTGACCCCGGAAGGTCGGTAGATCTCCAGACAGAAAGCATGAGATAAGATATGGGAACTTGATAAATCGGCAGATCAAATGATGGCAACATGTGTGGCAGAAAAGCCACACATGAATGTGGAGGAAGCGGCAGATCAAATGATGGCAACATGTGTGGCAGATAAGAGCTCATGCCACACATGTTGCCATCATTTGATCTGACGCTTCATTAATTCCCTTTATTTCGTACCGAATGCAGTAGCACGGGTTAGTGCGTCGCCATGGAGACGTCACCACCGCACGCGAAACAGAACTACGATTGAGAGCAGACAGCATCGGCCGCTCTCCGGAGGAGTGCGAGAGATGCTGCGCGAGATACTGCTCGTGATCCGAGAGGAGATTGATCCATTGCAGTCCCCGAACCAATACCGTATGCCCCGAGATATTTCTTTATTCAACTGAGAAATTAGTTAAATGAATATATCAATGATAGTTATTTTTTCCAAGGAACCTACACTGCCTGGCCAAATTATCATGAAACCTAAAGCTTCGTGGTATGTATCATGACACTGTACTCAAATTTCAAAGTCTTCAATTCTTTTTGCATAATTCTTGTTGAAATGGATTTTAAAGAACTGCTAACAGTCCTTTCTCTCAGCTAATGAATTGTAGCATCAGCTGTTTCGCCGTACAGTCGCTCAAAAAAATATCCGAACCCTATGGTTGATTATAGAATTCAGAAAAAATATCTGGCAACGATTTTTTTTTAGAAATTAGTGATCTGGCAACCTTCGTGTCACGTGACACGAAAATAAATTTGCCTCATAAGTCAATAAAACCATAAAAAAATTATATTTCAAATTATTTATAAAAATAAATATATATATTGCATGCAGTAGTCCTATTTCTGGATCTAAAAAAGCATTTGACTCTGTTCCACATGATATATTACTCAAAAAAATATATAATTCAGGAGTTAGGGGAAACTTATTTTCTTGTTTTAAAAGTTATTTATCAAACAGAAAACTAATAGTAAAGATAATGGACACCTTCAGTAATAAATTGCCTGTTGAAATTGGGATTCCACAAGGTTCAGTATTAAGCCATCTGTTATTTCTAGTATTTGTTAACGACATATGCAACTTTGATTTTAAAAGAAAAATAATTGCATTTGCAGATGACATGGCATTAAATAATGAGCTGAAAAAAATTGGTTTTGCCATGAGTGGGATCAGAACCCACGTCTCCAGGAAACATCGCTGTTATGCTGTCCACTACACCACCAATGGCTAACCTTTTCTCAGCTTGTGTGACGCTATAAACTTTCCGGAATTTTTTTATTTGATTCGCACAGTGGCGCCATCTATCCGGGAAGTGGACAACTCTGTTGCCTCATTCGAGATGAAATTAATATTTGTCACTCACACTAAGGGCGTTAAATCAATAAATCAGTAGTAAAGAATCACAGGATAAGTCCTGTAGACATGGAACTCATGAAATAATGAGCTGGAAAAAAATGGCATTACTACTGTATTTTTAATGTTGAAAACTACGCCTATGCTACTATCATAATGTAATTTCAATAATTGTACTTTTGCGTAACATGTACAGTGAAATGGTGCTGTATATGAAATGGTGCTGTATATGAAATGGTGCTGTATATGATTGCTGTTCTTGAAAATGCAATGTAAAGTTACTTTCATGTTCCAATTTTGTTAATAATAAATAATAATAAATAATAAATATTTAAAAAGAGTAATACCATTTTTAAAGTTACCTCCACTATCAACGCTATTGAACAATATCCCAATAATTCTCTTTTATCCCACTATCAAAAGAGATAAAAATAGATTAAGATCCTTACCATATCTAATTAATATTATACTGTTGTCACACATTGCAAGAATTTACTCCACACGGTCACTTTCCAATAATCCACACAAAATAGAGAATAGCAAGACATATAGAAGTAAGCTTTTTAACCTTCTAAAAGCCTTCTTTAACATCAATCATAACTTCACCATCTATTTAGTCGTAATTCCTGAACGGACGGGCGGACACGTGGGACGTCATCGGTGGCAGAAATTGGCAGTTGCCCCGTGGTTCCGCGACTACTTGAGCGATCGGTCCCGAATTTGGTGGGGTAGTCCCACTTAGTTCTGACCCTCTTGGTGTGACGGATGGAGTTCCTAGCTGCCGTAGGTCGGGAGTGATCCCTTGAAAGGCGTCCGAGATTTCTAAGGCGCTGCCGTAGCCTGCCTTGGGAATGAAGTTATCGATCGACGTATAGTCGCTCAAAAAAATATCCGAACACTATGGTTGATTACAGAATTCAGAAAAAGTATCTGGCAACGATTTCTTTAAAAATTAGTAATCTGGCAACCTTCGTGTCACGTGACACGAAGGTTACTAGATCACTGGGTTGATCACCAGATCGATGGGCTTGGAAAGGCCACCGTCAATCGGATGGGGTGTAACGCCATGGTCCCGTGTGAAAAGACTCATACCTTGGGCAAGTCAAAGAATACGCTGGATAGCCTTGATAGGAGATGTCCATCTGTCTCCTAACTGCTGTCTAGTGGGTCCCCTTCCCCAACCGTCTCTGAGACCTTGGGGTCCTTGTGCCCTGACCATTTAGTCCTTTTTGTGCAAGAAAAAGGGCAGCTAAGAGGAAAAACAACCCACACATGAAAATATAAATGATACCTGTCTTTTTATATACTTTTCACATACTTTTTTTATATTATTTTATACATATTAGAAAATAAACCTAAAATATATCGATGGTGCAATCAGTCACTGAATTCGTATTTACTTCAAAAGAAAATAGGGCGCTGGCAATCTTGTTGAATAAATAAATCTGCTCCCATCTTCCTTTGCAGTGAATACGATTTCAGCGAATGATTTCACCATCGGTATGCTTTAGCTTTATTTTTTGATTGCCAACATAGAAAGTCGTGAAAAATGCGTCTCTTCACAAACTTTTATTTCACGTACAACCCACTTTTTTCCTACCCTTTTTTTGAGATGGGTGGAAGAAGGAGTGTGATTTGAGGTAACTCACGACATAGTAGACGTCAAAAGCTTTAATTTCATATATAACTCGTTTGGGTTGACCCCTGAGTAAGGTGACCAGACGTCCCGCTTTTGGCGGGACAGTCCCGATTTTTAACAATTTGTCCCGCGGCGTTTTAAAAAAGTCCCGATTTTTGGAAAGAATGCACGACAAGCTAGGGAACGGCGGGAGAACGGGAAGGGAATATACGGTTTTCGGCGGCCATGTGGCTATTTCGCCAGGATATGAGTTTTATATTATTTTTGTTAATTTTATAATGTTAAACTTTAATAATAAGAAATAATTGTTGAGAACTGATTATCGAGAACTGCTTATCAAAGTTCGCATTGTTGATCAGTTGTTAGAATTCGACCACTATTGTTTAGACTTAATGAACAATGACCGTACTGCGTGCTAGTGCTAGTTAAACAAGTGATGTCAACAAATCAGCTATTCAGATAATTTAGGTAAGTAATTTACTTATTTATTTCATAAATACATAAATTTTCTTGAATTTAGCAGACAGTACTCGTATTATTTATATTTTATAGTGGCGGCAAAAAGTCTAGCGCCGGCCTTGTAAGTGACACTTACGACTTACGTTACGGCAAATTCAGAGGAAAAATAATACAAGTTAGTATTGTTATTATTTAGAAAGAAACATAGGATTAAAATTAAAATAATTTTTAAAATATAGTTACTTTATAACAATCAAATTAATTTAATTTATAAACTAAGAATAAAATATGGTGTCCCGCTTACCAATGGTGACCGCTCATGGTGTCCCGCTTTACCAATGTTAAAATCTGGTCACTTTACCCCTGAGACATATCCGTCAATTTTTGTGGCCTAGGAACGACTGGGACAAAATTCGAACTAACCAAAGACCGTCCTCACAGAAGAAGCCTTCACTTGACATCAAATTTGTAACTGTGTGCCCTCGAGTTTGGAAGATATAGTAAAAGAACCATTTTACCATTTCCCCTTTCTTAGAGAAAGCACGGGATGCCTTTGGAAATGTGGAGAATCTGGCAACGGCAGCAGATTTAAATGATATTTAACTCTTTACTTTCAGAGTTAGGGAGCAGTAAATGGCAACAATAGATTTGACAGCGATTCTCGTTTTCCGTAGGAATAACATGGCAAATATTTTTGCTTCTAGCAAGCCCCCCTTTTGGACTTTCGAGTCGAAATTTGGTACTGCAATCTGGACCACCGTGGCCCCGTGTGCGGGATAGCCATACCCTGTGCACGTTAAAGAATACGCTGGATGGCCTTGACGGGGGGCTACCACCTGTCTCCCAACAGCTGTTCCAGTGGGTCCCCTCCCCCAACCTTCTCTGAGCCTTCGGGGTCCATGTGACCTGGCCATTTAGTCCATGGTGTGCAAAAAAGTGCCGCTCAGAGGTAAAACAACCCAACGCGGGTAGCAAGCTTTCATTCGACACATAACAACATTAAGTCTGTTCCTCGCGTTCGAAAAATAAGGTTGAGCAACTATCTTGACAAACACAAAAACATACAAACCGACTAATGCGAGCGAAAAACAATAGGCAGAATGCTTAAAAAACAGCACTCGTTCACTCGAAAAATTAAGTATCCTTGACTTAGACTGACTTTAACCAAGTACGAAAGTGATCACTATACGAGTTAAATTAATGAATCGAGTGATTCGACTTAATCGCCAACAATTCTCTCTTTCATAGTACTGCATCGCGGTCGGGGAGGTGAAGAGAATAAAGCCAACAGTTTTGAAGTTCGAAGTTTCAGGAAGTTTTTCAGCCCTCTAGCGTTAACTGTAGCGAGAGGAGAGAGCGAAGTTTATGTGAGCATCTCTCTACATTGGGAGGACGACCCTGCGAGGAATTTCTCCTCTCTTGATGCTGCTTTATCTGCAGCAGCCACCCTTCCGTGAACTGAAGGGGAGACAGATGAACGACGACGGGTTGCTGCTCTCGTCAGACAACTGTTCCTCCAGAGCGGAAGCCAGCCGCTCTCGTCCTCCTCTCACCGCTGTTATCACAGTCAGACGCAACCGGTGAACAAAACATTTCAGAAGAGAGGAACTTTTTTTCGGTGCCAAACTTCTTCCTCCTTTTCTCTCTGTGCGTTGTTTTTCTTGTTTGAAGAAGGCTACCCAAGAAAGATCCACTCAATTGCATTTTCCAGACTGATAATTTAATATCTTTTTTCTTAATTTCGGTTGTTTTGGGCTAGACGTTTAGGTGCAACAAAAAAAAAGAAAATTACTGGTCACAGGCAATCACAAGGAAACATGTTGGGTTGTTTTACCTCTGAGCGGCACTTTTTTGCACACCATGGGCTAAATGGCCAAGTCACATGGACCCCGAAGGCTCAGAGAAGGTTGGGGGAGGGAACCCACTGGAACAGCTGTTGGGAGACAGATGGTAGCCTCCCGTCAAGGCCATCCAGCGTGTTCTTTAACGTGCACAGGGTATGGCTCTCCCGCACACGGGGCCACGGCTTAACGTCCCATCCGACGGACGGCGGTCTTTCCAAGCCCATCGGTGTCCCCTACTGACCGTGGGCAGGGCGGGGAATTTTGCGGAGATAAATCTCAACGCTGACCCAGCTGAGACTCGAACCTGGGAACTACAGATTACGAGCCTGGCGCGCTACCGACTGAGCCACCCCCGCCCCAGGAAACATGTAGGTTAGAGGTAAAATGCTACAAAAAAAAGACCAAACGTTGAAACATAAATATTGCCATGGTGAAGAAACAAAATGCCAATCCAGAGATGAGTCGGACTTTTTTACCTCTAAGCTGCACTTTTTTGCCCACAGTGGACTAAATATGGCCAGGTCACAAAGACCTCGAAGGAGGCTTGTCTCAGAGAAGGTTTGAAGAAGGGAGCCACTTCACAGCTGTTAAGAGGCAGATGGTAGCTACCCGTCAAGGTCATCCAATGTGTTTTTTAAGGGTCACAGGGTATGGCTTTCCCGCACACAGAACCACGGCTTTACCTCCCATGAGACGGATGATGGCCTTTCCAAGTCATCGTTATCCCCTACTGACCTAGGGCATGGCGGAGAGTTTTGCGGAGATAAATCTCAAAACTGGCTTAAGTGGAACTCGAACCTGGGAACTACAGATTGCGAGCTTGGCGCGCTACCATCTGAGCCACCTCCGTTCCCAATTCAGAGATGGAACCAAATAGCACGAGCAAAAGTAAAATGGAAATGACGAGACAATGAGTAAAGGAGGTCACGACACAGCGGCTTTGGTCGTTTTACCTCTGAGCGACACTTTCTTGTCCTCGCAATGGCGGAATGCACGTGGACATGTGCAGCTTTTATTGCTGAAACCTCTATTTCGCCTTTCCAGATCAGGGCACCATATTTACTATTTAATATTATTTCAAGACTTCATCTCAAGCACCATGATCATTTTCTAATCAATCTATTTAAAAAACGGAAAATTTCTTTCAACCTACATTAAGTTTGTGTAGGTTGGGTTGTTTCACCTCTGAGCGGCACTTTTTTGCACACATTGGGCTAAATGTCAGGTCACAAGGACCCCGAAGGCTCAGAGAAGGTTGGGGGAGGGGACCCACTGGAACAGCTGTTGGGAGACAGATGGTATCCTCCCATCAAAGTCATCCAGCGTGTTCTTTAACGTGCACAGGGTATGGCTCTCCCGCACAAGGCGCCACGGCTTAACGTTCCACCCGATGGACGGCGGCCTTTCCAAGCCCATCGGTGTCTCCTACTGACCGTGGGCAGGGCGAGGAGTTTTGCGGAGATAAGTCTCAACGCTGACCCAGCAGGAACTCGAACCTGGGAACTGCAGATTACGAACCTGGCGCGCTACCGATTGAGCCACCCCCGCCCCGTGTAGAAAACAACTGCTTTTAATTATGTTCTTGATAAAAATCATACAGAAGACATCATTAATAATGAAACCACTTGGATTTACTATTTACGAATCATCTTCAAGGATATTCCTAATATATCTACAAAAACATGCCCATATATCTATTTTAAAAACTTCAAGCAACCTTCATGTCCTTCGTGTCACGTGACACGAAGGTTGCCAGATCACTAATTTCTAAAAAAATCGTTGCCAGATATTTTTTTCTACATTCTGTAATCAACCATAGTGTTCGGATACTTTTTTGAGCAACTGTACACTGCATTTTAAATAAATTTGTTATTTTGACAGATTGCAGATTTGCTTTATGCCCAATAGAAAAAAATATTTTTCAAAAATAAATATCCTCGTTCAAGCTATGATATATTATATTTATACAATATTTCATATTAAAAGGCAAAAAATTATGAATATTCATTGGCTACCTAGCCACAGTAGAATTGAAGGAAATGTTTTAGCTGACTCATATACCAAAGATGCAATCAACGTACTTGATACTACTGATATTTCTACATATGATATACAAATTAAAAGTTATCTTAAGTCATCAGAAAAAAATAAAACTCAACAATTACTTTAAGGTTCAAAGTTCTGTTAAACGTGGGGCGGTGGTGGCTCAGTTGGTAGCGCGCCAGGTTCGTAAGTCCCAGCTGGGTCAGCGTTGAGATTTATCTCCGCAAAATTCCCCGCCCTGCCCACGGTCAGTAGGGGACACCGACGGGCTTGGAATGGCCGCCATCCATCGGATGGGACGTTAAGCCGTGGCCCCGTGTGCGGGAGAGCCATACCTTGTGCACGTTAAAGAACACGCTGGATGGCCTTGACGGGAGGCTACCATCTGTCTCCCAACAGCTGTTCCAGTGGGTCCTCTCCCCAACCATCTCTGAGCCTTCGGGGTCCATGTGACCTGGCCATTTAGCCCATGGTGTGCAAAAAAGTGCCGCTGAGAGGTAAAACAACCCAACGTACTATGTAATACGTCCCAAATTTAAAACTTTCTTTTGTTTTTCTTTATACTTTTGTGTTTTTATTTTAATGAATATCGTGTAGAATTCTGGCCCTAACATCACCATGATTGTTTTGGGCCAGATAATGGACTTCGATCGAACGTAAAATCATGGCCCTCTGTACAAGAGAGCCGTACCCTGTGCACGCGAAAGAACACTTTGGATGTCCCTGACCGTAATTTCAATTTGTCTCCCAACTCCTGTCCTGTGGATCCCCTCCCCCACTCCAATTCTAATCCATTGTGACCTGGCTAATTGGGGGCGGGGATGACTCAGTCGGTAGCGTGCCAGGCTCGTAATCTGTAGTTTCCAGGCTCGAGTCCCAGCTGGGTCAGCGTTGAGATTTATTTCCGCAAAATTCCCCGCCCTGCCCACGGTCAGTAGGGGACACCGATGGGCTTGGAAAGACCGCCGTCCGTCGGATGGGACGTTAAGCCGTGACCCCGTGTGCGGGAGAGCCATACCCTGTGCACGTTAAAGAACACGCTGGATGGCCTTGACGGGAAGCTACCATCTGTCTCCCAACAGCTGTTAAAGTGGATCCCTTCCCCCAACCTTCTCTGAGACTTCGGGTCCTTGTGACCTGGCCATTTAGCCCATGGTGTGCAAAAAAGTGCCGCTCGGAGGTAAAACAACCCAACCCAACCCTGGCTAATTAGCCCACTGTGTTTACAAAAGTGTTAGTAAGAGCTGAAGCAACTCAATCCACTTCAAATTTTAACTATTAAATATACTTTCACTTTGCAAATATCTTCATGAATTTTTAATTTTCGAAACATTTCAGGACACGAAGCATTATTTCCCTTCTGCACCTGTAACTATTTTCACAAGGATAGTGTTTCGTAAAGGAAGATAAAAAAAAAAGAAAAATTGCAACGCCCTCTTTAACGTGTTTAACTGGAATCTAGTTGTTTTCTGCCCCCAAAGCACTCGGAGACGACGTCTGTTAGAGAAAGAAAGTTACTTCAAGATTTGTGGAGCATCAGAAAAGAAAAAACTGCGCAACCTCAAGACAATAGGGGAGAAAAAGGATTGAAATAAAGAATTCCTCTTAGTCTTCGAAGATTTTCTCGGCATTAATCCGATCAGTGTTTTCTGAGAACGTGAGTGGCTCTCTTGCAGGGTCTACAGTTGCCTCCAGATTTCACCTGGTAGCCATGGAAACGACACAGTCCTTGTAACGTAATCTGGAAAAGAATGCGCATGACGTAATGCACATGAAAGTGCACGGGTGGAACGATTCTGTTGCAAGAATAAAGAACGCGGGTTTTTTTCGGGAGGGGTAATTTGGTCAGTTTTGAAGAACTAGTAAATATGCAGTACTGGCTACCATTTAATATAAAATTTCGCTAAATTTCAATCATTGATTAATAAAGTCATAATTTTTACATCTGATGGTTTCTGCCTGAACTTTCATTAATGAATTACTCTTAACGTTTAAAATGATGCTACTATTCGAGAAATTTCAGTTTTTAGAAATTATTTCTATATTTTTCGTTACAAACTGCAGTCAGATTTTAATTTTCATCAAAAAGATTATAATTATTTTAAAGTTTGTAATAGACTTTTGTAGTGCAAAAATTTTAAAAATGATTTAGTCATCTACTAAAGCTCCATCTAAGCAAAATTGTGATCACTACAGCTTCACGTTCAAATGACATCCACTGCAGCTCCACCTGTGCAAAATGGAGATCTCTAAAGCTTCATCTTCAAATGGCATCCACTAAAGATCCAACTATGCAAAATGGTGACCACTGAAGCTTCACCTTCAAATGACATCCACTAAAAATCCAACTATGTAGAAGGGTTGCTACCTCTAAAATTTCATATTCAAATGACATCCATTAAAGCTCCACCTGTTCCAAAAGGGGACCTCTGAAGCTTCATCTTCAAATGGCATCCATTAAAGCTCCACCTGTTCCAAAAGGGGACCTCTGAAGCTTCACCTTCAAATGACATCCATTAAAGCTCCACCTGTTCCAAAAGGGGACCTCTGAAGCTTCATCTTCAAATGGCATCCATTAAAGCTCCACCTGTTCCAAAAAGGGGACCTCTGAAGCTTCATCTTCAAATGGCATCCATTAAAGCTCCACCTGTTCCAAAAGGGGACCTCTGAAGCTTCACCTTCAAATGACATCCATTAAAGCTCCACCTGTTCCAAAAGGGGACCTCTGAAGCTTCATGTTTAAATGACATCCATTAAAGCTCCACCTGTTCCAAAAGGGGACCTCTGAAGCTTCATCTTCAAATGACATCCATTAAAGCTCCACCTGTTCCAAAAGGGGACCTTTGAAGCTTCATCTTCAAATGACATCCATTAAAGCTCCACCTGTTCCAAAAGGGGACCTCTGAAGCTTCATCTTCAAATGGCATCCACTAAAGATCCAACTATGCAGAATGGTGACCACTAAAGCTTCACCTTCAAATGACATCCACTAATTTATTTTCAAACGCAATCGCAATGTTTAAAAAAAAAGATTCATCATCTGTAACAAACGGAAAAAACATTTATTCTTAGAAGAGTAAAAAAAAACTCAGTTTTCATGTTATCTGTTTTCATGACACTCTAACAAAACAAATACTGTTATGGGACGAGACAGAAGTGAGTTAAAATAATCCAATCTCATCAGAACTACCGGGAGTTTGAACTGCGCAGCCTCTTAGTATCCCCAGTTGCCACTTAATATACTTCACTGATGATGTACTTCTTCTTAGCTTCTGTATGTTGTTTCGGCGTTTTTGAATTTATTACATTTATTTTAATTTTTATATTTTTTTTTACATTTACTCCTACAAATCTAAACTTTTTCTAACCGTTTAACAAAAGCCCAGATTGGTTGTTCGTTCTTTTAGCGCTGAGAGACACTTGTTTTGCACACAATGGATTAAATGCCCAGGTCACAAGGATCCTGAAGGCTCGGAGAAGACTGGGGGAGAGGATCCGCTAGACAGCTGGTAGGAGACAGAAGGTAGCCTCCAGTCAATAGCCATTCAGTTTTGTTCCTTAACGTGCAGAGGGTATGGCTCTCTCGCACACAGAGCTACAGCTTTACGTCCTATCCGACGGGCGAAGGCCTTCCCAAATTCTTTTTAGACGACGGACGAAGGCCTTTCCCAATTCCACTTTCATTCCGGAATATTATTGGTCTTTTCAGGTCTTTCTGTTATTTGAAAGGTCTTTCCATCGACGTCCTCTACTGACCAAGGGCAGGGCGGAGAATTTTGCACAGATAAATCTCAACGCTGGAAATTACAGATTACGATCCTGGCACGCTACCGACTGAGCCCCCCCCCCCACACACACACACACACACATACACACACACCCCTGATCACAAGGATTCAAAGAGGTTTGGGAAAGGCACCCACTGAACAGTTACTAAGAGACAGATGGAAACTCTCCCGTCAATGCCATCCAGCTTGTTCTTTAGCATGCACAATGGATGGTTCTCCTGCAAACGATGTCATGGCGTCGCATCCGACGGACGGCGACCTTTTTGAACCCCATCAGCGTCTCCTTTCTCGTCGATGGTAGAAAGGTAGTTAATAGAGATAATTTTCAAACAAGAACAGTTAGAACTCGAACCTGGGAACTGTAGGTTACGAGCCTGGTGCGCTACCGGATGAGCCACGCCCGCCGAAAAAAGCTGCTTGCCACAGAGGTCTGACAGGAGCCTGTCAGTTTATATGCCACAGAGGTCTGACAGGAGCCTGTCAGTTTATATGCCACAGTAGAAGGTCTGTGAGGATGGCAGAATTGTATTGTTTTACCTCTGAGCGGCACTTTTTTGCACACCATGGGCTAAATGGCCAGGCCACAAGGACCCCGAAGGCTCAGAGAAGGTTGGGGGAGGGGACCCACTGGAACAGCTGTTGGGATACAGATGGTAGCCTCCCGTCAATGCCATCCAGCGTGTTCTTTAACGTGCACAGGGTATGGCTCTCCCACACACAGGGCCATGGCTTAACTTCCCATCCGACGGACGGCGGCCTTTTCAAGCCCATCGGTGTCCCCTACTGACCGTGGGCAGGGCGGGGAAATTTTTACGGGGATGGCAGGACCTCAGCAGAAAAATAACACACATATCCACGCCTTACCCGGGGCTCGAACTCAGGTCCCTTAGATCAGTAGCCAAGTGTGCTAACCACTCAGCCACGGGGCGGCTACTACTGCCTATAAAATCAGTCTTGTAAATCCCCCTCTATCGGACGAATAGAATAATTCAATGTATGAGTCTTAGGTATAAAGTAGTGAATGAACGACAATTGTCCAAACATTGCCTCTTCATTGTTTGGGAAGGTGAACGCAAATAGAAACTAGCCACTGATCGGTTGTACATTGCATCTGACGTCAAATGCATGGGATGATTCGGCTTTGATGAGTGATGATTGTGATGAGTGATGATCTGCGGCAGATGATTCGTAATACGGGAAAATACACGCTTCAATGCATGATGTCACGAGCGAATGATTCGACATCATTGATTACATGACGACGAATTTCGAAGTTAGTTTCCAATTTGTCAGAGATTCCTACGTGTCATCACTTAGCGAGACGATTCAAACTGAGTTACAAGCTTGGGAAATGGAGAGTAGATTGCTCAATCAGAGAGATGTGCCTATGGCGTCTCTTGCATGTTTGCCATATCACATTTTAAATCGCCTCCTGCATGGCAATTTCGTTTTCCTCACTATGATTAATATTGTTTCATTAAAATAATTACTACTGAAATTAACTTTGAAAAAAAGTGTAGCTCAGCTTCACTTGTTTCATCTTGGGAGTGGAGATTTACGGTAGTGTGCCAGGCTCGTAATCTGCAGTTCCCAGGTTCGAGTCCCACTTTTTCCAGCTTCAATATATATATATATCTGCTAATTCTTGGTCTGATGCCTTTCCTTCGTCAGAAAAGAACACCGATGGGCTTGGAAAGATCGCCGTTCGTCGGATGGGATGTATAGCCGTGGTCAATGTACAGAAGAGACATAAGCTGTGCGCGTTAAAAAAATACGCAGGATGGCCTTGAAGGGAGGTTTCCGTTTGTCTACTAACAACTGTCTGTCCAGTGGATCCCCTTCCCCAACCTTCTCTCAGCTCTTGGGGATCCTTGTGACCTGGCCATTTAGCCCATTCTATGCAAAAATACTGCCACAAAAAAAGCAGTCGCACAGACAGAGGTTTCAATAGTTAAGCTTTATTAATATTTTCAGACTTCCTGGGTTCTTGAAACATGATTTGATGGACAATGGAGGTGATCTGGCTGCAAACTAGGACCTGCTCCAGTTTGCAGCTAGATTGACTGAGTTTGATGGACTGAGATCTCCATTGCTGTCAGTAATAGTTTCATTTTAAGCGACCAGCAAGTAAAGAATATTTAATGACGCTGAATCGCCTTGACCAGTGGTTCTCAAACTTTTATGCTTCAGGCACCCCCTGGAAATGCGTATGTAACTGGCGTACCCCTTGTATAGATAGATAAAACTATAGTTATAGTATAACAATGGGAATAAAATAAAACATATATATCAGTGGTTCTCAACCTTTTATGCTTCAAGTACCCCCTGGAAATGTGTATGTAACTGGCGTACCCCTTGTATAGATAGATAAAACTATAGTTATAGTATAACAATGGGAATAAAATAAAACATATATATCAGTGGTTCTCAACCTTTTATACCTCACGTACCCCCTGGAAATGTGTATGTAACTGGCGTACCCCTTGTATAGATAGATAAAACTATAGTTATAGTATAACAAGGGGAATAAAATAAAACATATATATATATCAGTGGTTCTCAACCTTTTATGCCTCACGTACCCCCTGGAAATGTGTATGTAACTGGCGTACCCCTTGTATTGATAGATAAAACTATAGTTATAGTATAACAATGGGAATAAAATAAAACATATATATCAGTGGTTCTCAACCATTTATGCCTCACGTACCCCCTGGAAATGTGTATGTAACTGGCGTACCCCTTGTATAGATAGATAAAACTATAGTTATACTATAACAATGGGAATAAAATAAAACACATATATCAGTGGTTCTCAACCTTTTATGCTTCACGTACCCCCTGGAAATGTGTATGTAACTCGCGTACCCCTTGTATAGATAGATAAAACTATAGTTATAGTATAACAATGGGAATAAAATAAAACATATATATCAGTGGTTCTCAACCTTTTATGCTTCACGTACCCCCTGGAAATATGTATGTAACTGGCGTAGCCCTTGTATAGATAGATAAAACTATAGTTATAGTATAACAATGGGAATAAAATAAAACATATATATCAGTGGTTCTCAACCTTTTATGCTTCACGTACCCCCTGGAAATGTATATGTAACTGGCGTACCCCTTGTATAGATAGATAAAACTATAGTTATAGTATAACAATGGGAATAAAATAAAACGTATATATCAGTGGTTCTCAACCTTTTATGCTTCACGTACCCCCTGGAAATGTGTATGTAACTGGCGTACCCCTTGTATAGATAGATAAAACTATAGTTATAGTATAACAATGGGAATAAAATAAAACATATATATCAGTGGTTCTCAACCTTTTATGCTTCACGTACCCCCTGGAAATGTGTATGTAACTGGCGTATCCCTTGTATAGATAGATAAAACTATAGTTATAGTATAACAATGGGAATAAAATAAAACATATATATCAGTGGTTCTCAACCTTTTATGCTTCACGTACCCCCTGGAAATGTGTATGTAACTGGCGTACCTTTTGTATAGATAGATAAAACTATAGTTATAGTATAACAATGGGAATAAAATAAAACATATATATCAGTGGTTCTCAACCTTTTATGCTTCACGTACCCCCTGGAAATATGTATGTAACTGGCGTAGCCCTTGTATAGATAGATAAAACTATAGTTATAGTATAACAATGGGAATAAAATAAAACATATATATCAGTGGTTCTCAACCTTTTATGCTTCACGTACCCCCTGGAAATGTGTATGTAACTGGCGTACCCCTTGTATAGATAGATAAAACTATAGTTATAGTATAACAATGGGAATAAAATAAAACGTATATATCAGTGATTCTCAACCTTTTATGCTTCACGTACCCCCTGGAAATGTGTATGTAACTGGCGTAGCCCTTGTATAGATAGATAAAACTATAGTTATAGTATAACAATGGGAATAAAATAAAACATATATATCAGTGGTTCTCAACCTTTTATGCTTCACGTACCCCCTGGAAATGTGTATGTAACTGGCGTACCCCTTGTATAGATAGATAAAACTATAGTTATAGTATAACAATGGGAATAAAATAAAACGTATATATCAGTGATTCTCAACCTTTTATGCTTCACGTACCCCCTGGAAATGTGTATGTAACTGGCGTACCCCTTGTATAGATAGATAAAACTATAGTTATAGTATAACAATGGGAATAAAATAAAACGTATATATCAGTGGTTCTCAACCTTTTATGCTTCACGTACCCCCTGGAAATGTGTATGTAACTGGCGTACCCCTTATATACATAGAAAAAATTATAGTTATAGTATAACAATGGGAATAAAATAAAACATATATATCAGTGGTTCTCAACCTTTTATGCTTCACGTACCCCCTGGAAATGTGTATGTAACTGGCGTACCCCTTGTATAGATAGATAAAACTATAGTTATAGTAGAACAATGGGAATGAAATAAAACATATATATCAGTGGTTCTCAACCTTTTATGCTTCACGTACCCCCTGGAAATGTGTATGTAACTGGCTTACCCCTTGTATAGATAGATAAAACTATAGTTATAGTATAAAAATGGGAATAAAATAAAACATATATATCAGTAGTTCTCAACCTTTTATGCTTCACGTACCCCCTGGAAATGTGTATGTAACTGGCGTACCTCTTGTATAGATAGATAAAACTATAGTTATAGTATAACAATGGGAACAAAATAAAACATATATATCAGTGGTTCTCAAACTTTTATGCCTCACGTACCCCCTGGAAATGTATATGTAACTGGCGTACCCCTTGTATAGATAGATAAAACTATAGTTATAGTATAACAATGGGAATAAAATAAAACATATATATCAGTGGTTCTCAACCTTTTATGCTTCACGTACCCCCTGGAAATGTGTATGTAACTGGCGTACCCCTTGTATAGATAGATAAAACTATAGTTATAGTATAACAATGGGAATAAAATAAAACATATATATCAGTGGTTCTCAACCTTTTATGCTTCACGTACCCCCTGGAAATGTGTATGTAACTGGCGTACCCCTTGTATAGATAGATAAAACTATAGTTATAGTATAACAATGGGAATAAAATAAAACATATATATCAGTGGTTCTCAACCTTTTATGCTTCACGTACCCCCTGGAAATGTGTATGTAACTGGCGTACCCCTTGTATAGATAGATAAAACTATAGTTATAGTATAACAATGGGAATAAAATAAAACGTATATATCAGTGATTCTCAACCTTTTATGCTTCACGTACCCCCTGGAAATGTGTATGTAACTGGCGTAGCCCTTGTATAGATAGATAAAACTATAGTTTTAGTATAACAATGGTTGTTTTCACTTTGTTACTAGATCTGGCGACTTTTGAGTTCTCACGGCGTATCCCAAAAATTTTACTGCGTAAACCACGTTGAGAACCCCCAGCCTAGACCATATCTTATGGTTTAATTGCATAACAAAATACAGGATCATTTAAAAAAAAACTCATGTTTTAAAATTCTATATATATATTTTTTTTTTAATTGGACATATAGCATAGAGAAGAATCGTAGACGCTATTCCTAGTTTTTGCCGGCTTTCTCGTACATGTACATACCACCTAATAAGACAGAAGTCACTGCTTACCACTGCCTCAGTTACAATTAACATAACACACAAAGTTTACAATATATAACTCAAAGTTTTACAAAATATTCAAGTAACAAAATGCTTCGAAACTGTCAAGAAACTCTCAAAGGTTCCTTGCTATGACGGCACGGAGTTAGTATCACATTTTATTTATTGAACTTTTTTATTGAATTTATTGAACATGCAAAAACTTTCATCATCATTCTCCTCAAGCAGCCATGGGCTACGGAGGTCCAACCAGATCGTGCAATTTAGTTCTCCAAGCAAGTCTGTCCTGAGCTACATCTGCATTTGGCCACTGCACACCAATTCTAACAAGGTCCTGTTTGACATTGTCTGCCCACCGCATCCTAGGTCTCCCCTTCTTTCTGAGGCCTTTAGGCACACTGTTCATAACCCTATTCGCCAATCTATAATTATCCATACGGGCAACATGGCCAAACCAACGGAGTCTCTCTCTGCACAATATGCTGCTTAAAGGAGGTTGCAGACTCCTTTGCCTAACCTCATCATTAGTTACAAAGTTCAACCACCTAATACCCAAGATACTGCGTAAGCATGTAGAATCAAAAGCATCTAGTTTCCTTTTATCTTGTTTACAAAGTGTCCACGTTTCACTACCATAACTAACCCTAGAAAGAACCAAACTATTATACAGTCTAATTTTAGCCTTTAGGTGTATACGCCAATTTCTCCACACTCTCCATAAATTCTTAAAAGTCCCGGCAACAATCCCTACTCTTCTGTTAATCTCATGCCGCACATCACCATTATCTGTTACATAGCTCCCAAGATAATTAAACTGTGACACCTGCTCAAGACTGCAACCATTCAGATTAACTGAATCACAGCCTGCCTGACCAATTTTCATCACTTTAGTTTTCTCTCTGTTTATAACCAAACCTACTCTACTACCAGTCTCATCAACGGCTCGAATGAAAGAGTTCATCTCATCAACATCATTTGCCAAAAGGGCTAAATCATCAGCATAATCTAAATCAGAAATTTTCGTATCTCCAGCCCATTTAAGGCCAAAATCTTTCCCTTGAAGTGAATTTCGCATAACATAATCAATAACCAAGCTAAAGAGAAAAGGAGACAAAATGCACCCTTGTCGAACACCAGAAGTAATGCTAAACCAATTGCTACAAGCCTTACCAACTCTCACACACGACTCAGTGTTATTATAGAGAGCTTTCATTATGTTAACTAACTTGTCTGGTATACCATATGATCTCACAATCAACCACAAATTATGACGATCAACAGAGTCGAAAGCCTTTTTGAAATCAACAAAGCTCGCAACCAAAGGTTTCTGAAACTCTAAATATTTCTCAAGAATCTGCCTAAGTGAAAATATCTGATCCACACATCCCCTACCACTTCTGAATCCACATTGTTCATCACGCAATTGACTGTCAACCAGATTCTTAATTCTATTAAGGCACAATCATGGATAGAACTTTACCTGGAACAGAGAGTAGGCTGATACCACTATAGTTATCACCAAGCACTGCGATCACCTTTTTTGAAAATAAGGATAACAATAGCTCTGGTAAAATCCTTAGGAACCATGCCTTTATCATAAAAGTTATTCAAAATTTCAGTCATCCAAGTGGTAACGGAAACATCCAGCTCTAAGCATTTCCGTAGTAATTTCATCTACCCCTGGGGATTTATGAAGTTTATGTTTAGAAATAGCCAAAATAACTTCAGATTGTGTTATAGGGCCAACATTAAAGCCACCAATACATCTATCATAATTACAAACAATGGGAGTAGAACTAATCACATTATTTAGAACATCACTGAAATGCTCAGCCCACCTAGCAATGACAGAATCCTCACCTTCTATAACCTTACCTTGTTTATCCTTCAAGCTCTCTGCTGTTGTGCTGTCTAACTGCTTCCTCGGCTTTGTCAGCCAAGCCATCAAACCAAAGATTCTTATCAGCAGCTAACTGATCCTTTACACGTTTATTAAGTTCTCTGTAATGCTTTCTATTAGGATTAGTAGGGTACTGATTAAGGACATTCATGCAGTTCTTTCTTTCCGAAATAAGCTCAAGTGTGTTATCACTCAGATAATTCCGACTCCTCTGCTCCTTTTTTCCTAAAAGAGTACTGTTAGTGTCCAAAAAAGCCTGTTTAAAATGATCCCATTCTTCCTCAACTTCAGTAGTAAGCATACCATGACTGTCATAATGACTAAGTAACCTATCATGGTAAGCTTTGGCTATAACTGGGTCTTTCAGAGCTTCAGTATTAAAAGTAAATTTTTTAACCCTAGCACAACACTTTTTAAGTTTAAGTTGCAAGACACTTTCAACAAGGTAATGGTCAGATCCAATTTCAGCTCCCCTATATGACCTGGTATCCCTAACAGAAATAGCCTATTTCCTGTTAATTAATATATAATCAATCATATTCTTATGCAGCCCATCAGGTGAAATCCATGTGTACTTATGTCGCGATGTTTGTAATAAGTGTTAGTTATTCTGAATCCATTGAGTTTACTTACCTGTAGGAGACGTTGCCCATTGCCATTGCAGCTACCAATACCAAAAGGGCCTATTACTCCCTTCCAAAGGTCAGAGTCAGTACCAACTTTGGCACCGAAGTCACCAAGAACAAGGGTAATATCTGCTTTCTTGACAGAATTCAAAATATCCTGAAGTTGTTCATAAAACCTATCCTTCTCATCCTCATCGGCATCCTCAGTTGGGGCATAACAGTAGATAACATTCAAGTCTTTAACGCTTGTCTGAAATTTTGCTGTAAGAAACCTTTCATTAATTCACTCATATCCTAGAAGAGCATCACTAGCGTGTCTGCTGAGAAGCAGACCCACAATTCGGTCATCCCTCCCTGAAAAGAGAAATTTAAGATTATTTTTAAGAATCTGACCTTTATCTGTCCATCTGGTCTCTTGCAAGCCGAGAATATCTAAATTATAATGGTGGAATTCTTGTGTGAGGACATCAAGAGAAAACGCTCTGTGCAGAGTCTTCACATTCCAACCACCTATGGAGAGAAAATGGCTAGTGGAATGTTTAAAGAAACTATGTTTAATGAGAGAGGGAATGCCGACAATATCAAACAGCCCCCTAATCGCAGACATGGGGCAAAGACCCGTTCCCCCACCACTAAAGGCTGAAGCCATCTACATTGGAAATATAGAAATGTCCTCCAATGTAGAATTTGACGATGCCAATAGAAGCAAAGTGTTCAGGTGCCTGCGATGACCTCTGCTCAGGATTATCCACCAGCTGATAAACATATCCTGCGAATCTATTCACTTGGGGCTGTCAACCTACAAACAAACAGAAAACACAGCGGAAGATTTTCCTTCCACAGAAGCTCACCAGTGCAGCAAAATCAGGATCCATAATCAAGCTCAGAGCCATATATCTGTCCAGTCCAGTTTGTTTATATGGTCAGCACCAGGACCCTGTGTGGTTGACCACTCCTCAGCAGGGTAGAAAAAAAGAAAAGTAGCCATAGTTGTCCGATCAGTAGGCCACACTAATCTTGCAGCCCTCCCCTTCCGTTCACTTCCACAAGAGAGTATCTCTTTTGAAAGGTACTAACGGTCTGCACCACGAGAAGGCGGGGTCGGACATTAGGTGCTAGGCTTGGCCGGTTCTATGAATCATCACAGGGGATTGGTGCATAGCTCTCCTTCCAGTGACTACCTAGCTACCATTTACAGACCACAAAAAACAACTGCAAAAACTTTAACAACCATAATATCATACAATAACACATACACATACTTAAAATATACGTTTTTCGACTGGTACAATAAGACATCAGTCTTTTTCCGTCCTGCAAAAATTAATTCATCCATATTCGATTTTTATTTGAAAACTTTGATATTTTTATATGAAAATTTTATATGAATTTTTAAATGAACGAACAAATCTCGCAAAACGTTTCAAAAAGAAGATTCTTCTGACATCAAAAAATGAAAAAGTTTCTCTCTTAAACAATTAATCAGAAAATTATACTCTGACGTAATAAATATTAAATTTTTCAATATTTTTCAATTACCCTTCAATTTTTTATTTCCTCTGTCAGACGCTTGTGTCATAAAATATGCCATAGAGAAGATCTGTGAGGGTTGGATTGTTTTACCTCTGAGCTGCACTTTTTTTGCACGCAATGGGCTAAATCGCCAAGTCACAAAGACCCCGAAGGCTCAAAGAATGTTGGGGGAGGGGTCCCACTGGAACAGCTGTTGGGAGACAGATGGTAGCCTCCCGTCAAGGCCATACAGCATGTTCTTTAACGTGCACAGGGTATGGCTCTCCGCACACGGGGCCACGGCTTAACGTTCCATCCGACGGACTGCGGCCTTTCAAAGACCCTCGGTATCCCCAAGAGACCGTGGCAGGGCGGGGAATTTTGCGGAGATAAATCTCAACACGGACCCAGCTAGGACTCGAACCTGGTAACTACAGATTACGAGCCTGGCGCCCTACCGACTGAGCCACCCCCGCCCCATTTGAAGTAAAGGGGGACCCACCAGTCAGCTGTTAGAAAGCAGATGGTATCCTTCCGTCAAGGCCATCCAGCGTGTTCTTTAACGGAAACAGGATATGGATCTTCCGCTCCCAAAGCCACGGCTTAACATCCCATCCGACGGATGGCATTCTTTCAAAACCCATAAGTGTCCACTACTGATAAGGGGCATGGTGGTGTGGTGTGTGTGTGTGTGTGGGGGGGGGGGTTGCGGAGATAAATCTCAACGCTGGCCCTGGTGGGATTCGAACCTGGGAGCTGCAGATTACGAGTCTGATGCGTTACTGACTGAGCCATCCCTGCTCCTATCTGTAAGGAGAGACTTTGGCAGAAAGACAACAAAAGGAATCATCTATGTCATATGGGGCACGAACCAAAATAACATTGATTAGCAAACAAGAGCGCTAATCACTCAACAAAACAAAACAAAATTTCAGCCGCAAATATTAATAGAAAAAAAAATTAAACGAAAAAAAAAACATTTCAGAAGTCATTTTTCTTTTGCATGTGTGTTTTGTTTCTTCGCTCTATCGACGAGTTTTTAAACAAGAAAATTCGCTGCATTTATTTCGTCTAGAAATGACGTTTTATGCCGAGCTATTTACGTTCGCTTCGGGGAGGAAAACTGAAATAGCACTTACGGAAAGATGAGACTCAATGTTAGGTAAGATTGAGATGGAAAGGCGAGGCGTACTTAACAGAACGCAATCTCCTCTCTCTCAGCTCTCTCTCGCAGTCTTCGAAGAGCTGAATTTTCATCAAAAGGATTAGTTTTGCTGAGAGAGAGCAATTAACCTAAATCGAAAGTCTTTTGTCTGCAAGTTTAGCAGCAATTTGACGGGTTGTCGAAAGAAGAGCAACCGATGCAATCAAAACGGCGTTTGTGTTCCGTGAGTGTCTGTCAGTGACAGACGGTGATGACGTCTCTAAAGCACGTGCGTGCACGGACAAACCAGCGGAAGATTAGAAGGATGGGCCAATTCATGAGGGGACAATTCGTGAGCTTATTTTGTTGGCCATTGGTGTCTAATCATGGGGCGGTGGTTCCGGACATTGTAATCTCGTTTAAGTAAAATTCTACTTATTGTTTCATTATTTAGAATAGATGAAGTCGTACTTTATTCCACTCAGAGAGCAGTTCCTTGTTATATGCCGCAGCACGTTCACTGCTAGATATTTTTATTCTATATTTCCTGTTGGAATATATTTACTGCTTCTCGTTGCTTATTATCAAAAGATCAAGCAATAGATTATATTGCAGCACGCAATAACTAATTAGAAGGTTCGTCAGTAAAAGAAAACAATGCAGCACGTAATAATGAATTAAGAGATTCATCAGTAAAATAAAACATTGCAGCATGTAATAAGGAATTAGGAAATTCATCAGTAAAAGAAAACATTGCAGCATGTAATAAGGAATTAGAGATTCATCAGTAAAAGAAAACATTGCAGCATGTAATAAGGAATTAGAAGATTCATCAGTAAAAGAAAACATTGCAGCATGTAATAAGGAATTAGAAGATTCATCAGTAAAAGAAAACATTGCAGCATGTAATAAGGAATTAGGAAATTCATCAGTAAAAGAAAACATTGCAGCATGTAATAAGGAATTAGAAGATTCATCAGTAAAAGAAAACATTGCAGCATGTAATAAGGAATTAGAGATTCATCAGTAAAAGAAAACATTGCAGCATGTAATAAGGAATTAGAGATTCATCAGTAAAAGAAAACATTGCAACATGTAATAAGGAATTAGAAGATTCATCAGTAAAAGAAAACATTGCAGCATGTAATAAGGAATTAGAGATTCATCAGTAAAAGAAAACATTGCAACATGTAATAAGGAATTAGAAGATTCATCAGTAAAAGAAAACATTGCAGCATGTAATAAGGAATTAGAAGATTCATCAGTAAAAGAAAACATTGCAACATGTAATAAGGAATTAGAAGATTCATCAGTAAAAGAAAACATTGCAGCATGTAATAAGGAATTAGAGATTCATCAGTAAAAGAAAACATTGCAGCATGTAATAAGGAATTAGAGATTCATCAGTAAAAGAAAACATTGCAGCATGTAATAAGGAATTAGAGATTCATCAGTAAAAGAAAACATTGCAACATGTAATAAGAAATTAGAGATTCATCAGTAAAAGAAAACATTGCAACATGTAATAAGGAATTAGAGATTCATCAGTAAAAGAAAACATTGCAGCATGTAATAAGGAATTAGAAGATTCATCAGTAAAAGAAAACATTGCAGCATGTAATAAGGAATTAGAAGATTCATCAGCAAAAGAAAACATTGCAGCATGTAATAAGGAATTAGAGATTCATCAGTAAAAGAAAACATTGCAACATGTAATAAGGAATTAGAAGATTCATCAGTAAAAGAAAACATTGCAGCATGTAATAAGGAATTAGAAGATTCATCAGTAAAAGAAAACATTGCAGCATGTAATAAGGAATTAGAGATTCATCAGTAAAAGAAAACATTGCAACATGTAATAAGGAATTAGAAGATTCATCAGTAAAAGAAAACATTGCAGCATGTAATAAGGAATTAGAGATTCATCAGTAAAAGAAAACATTGCAACACATAATAAGGAATTAGAGATTCATCAGTAAAAGAAAACATTGCAACATGTAATAAGGAATTAGAAGATTCATCAGTAAAAGAAAACATTGCAACATGTAATAAGGAATTAGAGATTCATCAGTAAAAGAAAACATTGCAACACATAATAAGGAATTAGAGATTCATCAGTAAAAGAAAACATTGCAACATGTAATAAGGAATTAGAAGATTCATCAGTAAAAGAAAACATTGCAGCATGTAATAAGGAATTAGAGATTCATCAGTAAAAGAAAACATTGCAACACATAATAAGGAATTAGAGATTCATCAGTAAAAGAAAACATTGCAACACTTAATAAGAAATTAGGAGATTCATCTTTAAAGAAAGCATTGCAACACATAATAAGGAATTAGATGATTCATCAGTAAAGGAAAACATTGCAGTGCATAATAGAGAACTACATGTTCCAATGTTTTACTTCTGAGCGGCACTTTTGCACTAAATGTGATAATTGGCCAGGTTACAAGGTCCCCAAAGACCCAGAGAAGGATGTAGAAGGGAACCCACTGGACAGCTGTTAGAAGACAAATGGAAGCTCTGTCGTCAAGGCCATCGAGCTTTATCTCTAGCGCGCATAGTGTATGGCTTTTCAGCCCACTGGACAATGGCTTTCAGTCCTATCTGGGGGACGGCCGCTTCTCCAAGCCCATCGGTGGGCCCTTTCAAAAAAAGTGTCCGCACAAACAAGGAATAATAATAATTTTTAATAGTTAATTTTCATCCCAAAATAAGATACTAAATCCGTAAGAGTACTCTTTTGAAAAATACACGGTAGCGGATGTGGCTCAGTCGATAGCGTGCCAGGCTCGTAATCTGCAGCTCCCAGATTCGAGCACGTGCCATCGTTGAGCTTTATTTCCTCTAACTCTCCCTCTGCCTTCGGTAGACAGCAGACGCTGATAGGCTTGGAAGACCGTCGGATGGAATTTAAATCATGACCCCAGGTGCAGGGCAGCAGTACCCTGTACATGTTAAAGAATATGCCGGATAGTTTTAACAGGAGGCTAACATCCGTCTCCTAATAGCTGTTCAGTGAGTCTCCCCCCCCCTTCCCATCTTATTGAGCCTTTGGGGCCCTTGAGACCTGATCATTTAGCCCATTGTGTGCAATAATATTCCGTTCAGAAGTCAAACCATCCAATTGAACCTAATACACGCCCACAACCAAATCCAAAGTAAAAAACAAGCAAATTTTTTTAAATGCATTCCATTTAAATGAATTCTCTTCAATCTTTTGAAACAAAAAACGAAGCGTAATATCTAAAAAAAAGGATTTTTCAGATTGCAAACAAACTTCTGGAGATCTGCCAGACACCACAGATTTATGACAATGGTCACTCCCTTTGCAGATAAGTTGTCGGAACGAAGCCGTGGCAGTTTGCCTACTTTAAGACATTCCTCTCTGTAAAATATACATACGAATATATAAATATGTTTGTTTTTCCGCTTACTCCTGTTCTTGTCAAGTGACACTATTTTCTTCTTAGCGAGAAGTACGAGACAAGTTTTCGTCTCTTCTGAAGTCGTCGATGTCTTCAAGCGGAACGTGCAGATAGATAATCAACCGAATTGGCTTGAAGTCTCTTTTTTTTCTGGAACTTATCCTTAAAGGCAGGATGCAAATAAAATATTTTGAATTCCATGAAGAGTAAAGAGTGTGCTGAGCTCACAAACTTCTCTTTATCCAAGAGACTCTGTCAGTAAAATGTCTTTATTGGACCTTAGTCACAATAGTTAACGTGCTCATTAATAAAACTATGAACTCGGTATCTCTTGATTAGAGTTGGGTTGGGTTGTTTTATCTCTGAGCGGCACTATTTTGCACACCATGGGCTAAATGGCCAGGTCACATGGACCCCGAAGGCTCAGAGAAGGTTGGGGGAGGGGACCCACTGGAACAGCTGTTGGGAGACAGATAGTAGCCTCCCGTCAAAGTCATCCAGCGTGTTCTTTAACATGTACAGGATATGACTCTTCCGCACTCGGAGCCACGGCTTAACGTCCCATCCGACGGATGGCGGCTTTTCCAAGTCCATCGGTGTCCCCTACTGACCGTGGGCAGGGCGGGGAATTTTGCGGAGATAAATCTCAACGCTGACCCAGCTGGGACTCGAACCTGGGAACTACAGATTACGAGCCTGGCGCGCTAACGACTGAGCCAACCCCGCCCCTCCCTCTTGATTAGATATGACGTTTAATGAACAACACTTCACATTACATACATACATATTTCATTGGGGATGCAGCTTTAATCCACTGCCCCAAAGAGAACATCCAGTCATACACTCCCTGAGTCCTGACACGACTTTTAATAATGATCTACTCTGATGTCTCCCAGAGCACAGCATTCAAGTTTCCTTCTGACCCGTTCGACTGTCAGGAGAGAAGCTTCTTTCTACTCCACTCCGCTTTCCTTCCCGCTGTAAGAGAGCAGCAGATCTCAGGTCACGGTGCGCCGATTCCGCAAGTCATCTGTGTAACAAATGACTCTAACGTAATACAGTCATACAGCAGAGAGGCAACGTGAAAGTCCGGATGGAAACATCCTTGACAATACCTCCCCCCCAGGGAAAAATTGGGGGCGGAGTGGCTCAGTCGGTAGCGCGCCAGGCTCGTAATCTGTAGTTCCCAGGTTCGAGTCCCAGCGTTGAGATTTATCTCCGAAAAATTCCCCGCCCTGCCCACGGTCAATAGGGGACACCGATGGGCTTGGAAAGGCTGCCGTCCGTCGGATGGGACGTTAAGCAGTGGCTCCGTGTGAAGGAGAGCCATACCCTGTGCACGTTAAAGAACACGCTGGATGACCTTGACGGGAGGCTACCATCTGTCTCCCAACAGCTGTTCCAGTGGGTCCCCTCCCCAACCTTCTCTGAGCCTTCGGGGTCCATGTGACCTGGCCATTTAGCCCATGGTGTGCAAAAAAGTGCCCCTCAGAGGTAAAATAACCCTAACCTAACCTCCCCCAACCTTCTCTGAGCCTTCGGGGTCCTTGTGACCTGGCCATTTAGCCCATGGTGTGCAAAAAAGTGCCACTCAGAGGTAAAACAACCCAACCCAGAGTTCAGTATCAGATGTTATTTATACAGTTTCATGACCTTCACATGCGCCGTCGTTTACCTGCAGTTACTTCGATTTGCATAAATACGCGCTGGTCATAATGTTTTGATTCTTCGGTATATATCATGCAGAAAAATAACAATCATAGGTAAACCAACTGATCTAGCCTAATCTTTTAAATGCATATCGTAAAGCTCAACCGTGTACCAACCAACAGACATTGAGCTCATTGATGTTTCCCTTACCCAGCCAAACACAAGCTCCAATCAACAATAGGCAAACAATTGCTTTCAAGCATGCTGTCAGCGGAACATGCGGGTTCACCTCATTTGCGAAATGACACAATGCTCAGAGCTTCCGGGTAAAATCCCAATCAATGCCACAAATCCTTTCCCTGCAGCAGTTTACAAATGGATCAATTTTATCCGTCCATTAACAGCAATTGTCACGCGTTTCGCACGTGTTAATTCTACGCCATCTCCAAAATCTCGTGAGGAACGAGAATTCGCTGAGTCGATAACGCACCTGGCTCGTGACGCGATATTTTTTCAGAGTTCGTTCATTCGGTAGTGCGCCGTTTCTGCATTTCGAGTCCCAGCTAGCCCTAAGTTGAGATTTACCTCCGATAACACTTATTCTGCTCTAGGTGAAAAAGGGTACGCCAATGGGCTCGGGACTGACGACGTCCGTCGAATGGATATTAAAGGTCTTTGCTCTCTGAACAGGAGATTCATATAATGTGTGAGGCGGGGGTTGCTCAGTCGATAGCGCGCCAGACTCGTAATCTGTAGTTCCCAGGTTCGAGTCCCAGCTGGGTCAGCGTTGAGATTTATCTCCGCAAAACTCCCCGCTCTGCCCATGGTCAGTAAGGGACACCGATGGGCTTGGAAAGACCGCCGTCCATCGGATGGGACGTTAAGCCGTGGCTCCGAGTGCGGAAGAGTCATACTCCGTGCACATTAAAGAACACGCTGGATGGCCTTGACGGGAGGCTACCATCTGTCTCCCAACAGCTGTTCCAGTGGGTCCCTTCCCCCAACTTTCTCTGAGCCTTAGGGGTCCTTGAGACCTGGCCATTTAGCCCATGGCGTGAAAAAAAGTGCCGCTCAGAGGTAAAACAACGCAACAACCCAACTCATATCATGCGTGTTTTTAAAGGACACCTAATGCCCTTTAAAAACACACATTGGATGGCCTTGACGGATTTGATCGCTTTACTTCTAAGCGATACACTGTTGCACACAATGGACTAAGTGGCCAAGTCACAAAGACTCCGAAGGTTCAGAAAAGTTTGGGGAAATGGACCCGCTGGACAGCTGTGAGGAGACAGATGGAAGCCTGCCGTTAAGACCATTCAGTGTGTTCTTCAACTTGCACAGAGTATGGCTCTCCTGTGCACACGGAACCACAGCTTAATGCCCCGTCCGACGGGAAGCTCATCTTTGTCCCCTTTCTGGTCGAGAGCAGGGTTGGGATTAGCGAAGATAGCCTTGACTGGAGACTACCATGTTTCTCCTAACAACTTTATAATGGATCCACTTTCCCAGCCTTCACCGGGCTCTTGGGGTCCTTGTGACCTGGCTATATAGTCCACTGTGTGCAAAAGAATGCAAACAACCCAACTGTTCTTAATTAGGTGGCTCACTGAATCTAATTACATTCGTGAATGAGAAAGTCTTCCGGCATTCCGGACCACCATTCTTCCATTTGAGTCACATGAGTGACTCTCCCCCATGTCGCGGCTGCGCGAAGAGATATTGAATAACATTCCCTAGTCGCGATTGGTGGATCCTCGACAGCTGATGGCTGATGGCATGTTGCACGTGCTTTCAGCTCTGCCATGCTTCCTGTCTTTGTTACTTGCTTTGAGAATACTTGTCTGCTGCGCACTCTCGGCAAGACTGCAATGGCGGTATCTTTCAAAGCGGTATATTTTTTTTATTCTTTTTCTTTAAAATTCTTTCGGATAAAAACTGGTAGCGATCGGTTTTTTTTTTCTCTAACACGGATGACATGAAATTTTCATGAAGTCCCTTCTATGTACTTTGGCTGAAAGGCGCATTTTTTTTTACTTGAAATTTACCTCTTGTGGAATACTTGAGACGAATATCGAGGCTAGTTAGATGAACGATTTTCCATTGCATTATTCAACGAATACCTGTTGCTTCTAATTCTAAAAGAAGTTTTTTCGTCTAAATTGCGGTGAAACTTTTGCTTTAAAATAAAATTTAAATATTTATGTAGATCATCGCTACTTAATTAGATTTTCAAGAGGGCCACTTTTTTTTGTGCTTTTTTTTTGTTTAATTTCGGGTATTTTTCCAGGCTAGAACTGAAAAGTAAGAAACCCATTCAATTGCATTTATGGAGTGTTTCACATATTTCGTCTATTTTTTCAGTTTTTAATATTTCATTTGAGAAAACTGATAAGATGCTACTTTTCATTTTTTTTTTTTGTGCTTTTTACAGCATCTCTGCTGGCCAGAAAATTTTTTTGTGGGATGGATGTGGCCTAATGGTAATTACGTTGATGTTAATGATCCTTTATTGATGAGCTTGTTGGTTGGATGATTATGATTCTATAATGATGAGCTTGTTTATTAAGTAATTACGCTTATGTAATCACCTAATATCATCTGTTATTGATGAGCTTGTTGATTGGATGATGACGATGATCATGGTGATGATTCTTTATTGATGTGCTTGTTGACTGGATAGTGGTGGTGATGAGTCTTTATCTATGAGCTTGTTTATTGGCTGATAATGAAGACCACGATCATGATCCTGTTGATTGGATGAAAGTGGTTTCAATGTTAATGAGTCTTTATTGATGATGATGTGATGATTATGATTATCTGTTTTATAAGCAGGTGATTGGATTAGAATGATGATGATGATTTATGAACAAAGTTGAATTCGTTATAAAATCAATAACACCCACAATACCATAATATATAACGTAAAACATTGAACTTCATTTTACTTAAAATTTTAGCTCATAAAATGTAACTTTTTATTTCAGCATAAAATTTATGAATTTAGGCATTTTGTGCTCTGGGGAACATTGCGAGAAGAAAAGTGTGTTATAATTTTCCATTTCTGTAAAAAAAATTACGATGTAAATTTCTCTTAATGTAAATCAAAAATTATAACTTGACCGGTTAAAACTAGGCCAAACATTTTGCGCGAAACATAACTCCATTGATAACACATCGAGAAGTTCATTCAAAAGCTTTCTACCGTTAACGTATTACTCACAACGTACAGTCGCTCAAAAAAATATCCGAACACTACGGTCGATTATAGAATTCAGAAAACATATCTGGCAACAATATTTTTAGAAATTAGTGATCTGGCAATGATAGTGGTGACACGAAGGCTGCCAGATCACTAATTTCTAAAAAAACTCGTTGCCAGATATTTTTCTGAATTCTGTAATCAACCCTAGTGTTCGGATATTTTTTGAGCGACTGTACACGAAGGTTGCCAGATCACTAATTTCTATAAAAAAACGTTGCCAGATATTTTTTCTGATTTCTGTAATTAACCATAGTGTTCGGATATTTTTTTCAGCGACTGTACTACACCATTCACTAGGTAGACGACGGCAGCGCCCCCAGAAATTTCTGACACTTTCCGGGGGGTTAATCCGCACTCAAGACAACTAAAAACCGGATCTGTTAACCCAACAGGGCTAAACTAAGTGGAATCACCCAATACTACCTACAGCGAAAGCCAGCCAACCTTCGAACTACGTCACAACAATGGCTGACCTAGTGGGCCCAACAAGAAGCAACATCATAGTGAATCACAGGTGCGTATGTAGCTTACGCTACCTTAGTGCCGTTGAATTAGTGTAGACCACGTGTGAGGAATATCTATCCACTAAGACACTTTTCAACAAAAAAGGTAAGATTTAATTATTCAGCAATTTACACACAGAGTTTTCTATGATAATGTGTGAAAATAAGCGTAAAGCAGTAGCATAATAATCACTTCGCATTAATTTCAGTAAAATGCAATTCCATATTTTCTAAACAAAGCGATTATATAGCAAATATATTTTCCTAGACAAGAGAAGATTTAATTAGATTAGATACACCTTTAGATATTATGTATATTTTTCGGAATTTGTGAATGCCTACTTTTGTGTGTATGTTACATAGTCTACATTATTTATCTGCATCACTAATTTTGGTGCATTCTCTGTTTATTTACATATCTGGAAATCTGTCTCCGTGTGTTTGTATATACCACTCATCTGAATCACTACGTCCACTTCAAAAAAAGGTTGCCCAAGATGGAAAGAAGGAGCAGAAGGACTAGAACAGCACATACTCTAAAGGTAAAACTTGGAAGATTTGGATCCTTTCAAACGTCGGAAAAGAAACAAAGATTCCGTTTGCAATGGGTTTATTGAAGTCTGCCGTTCGTACAATATTTCACAACAGTGAGAAAATAAGAGCACATGCTGCAAATGTACAAGGCTTTTCACCTTGTTAATAAAAGTGACAAGAAGACGAACAGAAATTTATGAAACTTCTACAGAGACTGTTGTAAATTACTGAATAATGGTATATACAAACACATGGAGACAGACTCCCAGATGTATTTTTTGCAGGCGAGCAATATTTCATATGCTGGTTGAATGGATTGGCTGCCACGGTGATCGAGGCACGCCGCTATCCTTCCTCATCATCCAGGAGAAGGCGCTATTATTGTTCGAGGATATGAGGAGGAAGAAGATCGTGAAGAGGGTTGTTTTTGGGTTGTTTTACCTCTGAGCGACACTTTTTTGCACACCATGGGCTAAATGGCCAGGTCACATGGATCCCGAAGGCTCAGAGAAGGTTGGGAGAGGGGACCCACTGGAACAGCTGTTGGGAGACAGATGGTAGCCTCCCGTCAAGGCCATCCAGCGTGTTCTTTAACGTGTACAGGGTATGGCTCTCCCGCACACGGGGCCACGACTTAACGTCCCATCCGATGGACGGCGGCCTTTCCAAGCCCATCGGTGTCCCCTACGGACCGTGGGCAGGGCGGGGGAATTTTGCGGAGATACATCTCAACGCTGACCCAGCTGGGACTCGAACCTGGGACCTACAGATTACGAGCCTGGCGCGCTACCGACTGAGCCACCCCCGCTCCGATGGTGAAGAGGAAGAGGAGAATGCTGCAGACATGGAATTCAAGGCGAGCAAAGTATGATTCCACAGATTCAAGAAGAAGGCATATCTTCATAACGTTTAACTAAGGAAAGAGGTGGCTTTTGCAGGCAGAGCAATGTTTCATCCAGGAAGCCAAATATTCGAAGATCTTCAACATGGGTAAAACGGGCCGGTTTTGGAAACGAATCAACTTCAACAATGCTTTTTTTTATATGATGAATTTTTTTATGATTACTTTTCGAAGTAGCATTATAATAATGTTGTTTACAGCAGTGGTTCTCAAAGTTTATGCTTCACGTACCCTCTGGAAATGTGTATGTAACTGGCGTACCCCTTGTACAGATAGATAAAACTATAGTTATAGTATAACAATGGGAATAAAATAAAACATATATATCAGTTATTCTCAACCTTTTATGCTTCACGTACCCCCTGGAAATGTGTATGTAACTGGCGTACCCCTTGTATAGATAGAATAAAACTATAGTTATAGTATAACAATGGGAATAAAATAAAACATATATATCAGTGGTTCTCAACCTTTTATGCTTCACGTACCCGCTGGAAATGTTTATGTAACTGGCGTACCCCTTGTATAGATAGATAAAATTATAGTTATAGTGTAACAATGGGAATAAAATAAAACATATATATCAGTGGTTCTCAACCTTTATGCTTCACGTACATTCCGGAAATGTGTATGTAACTGGCGTACCCCTTGTATAGATAGATAAAACTATAGTTATAGTATAACAATGGGAATAAAATAAAACATATATATCAGTGGTTCTCAAACTTTTATGCTTCACGTACCCTCTGGAAATGTGTATGTAACTGGCGTACCCCTTGTATAGGTAGAATCAAACTATAGTTATAGTATAACAATGGGAATAATTCAAAACATATATATCAGTGGTTCTCAACCTTTTATGCTTCACGTACCCCCTGGAAATGTGTATGTAACTGGCGTACCTCTTGTATAGATAGATAAAACTATAGTTATAGTATAACAATGGGAATAAAATAAAACATATATATCAGTGGTTCTCAACCTTTTATGCTTCACGTACCCCCTGGAAATGTATATGTAACTGGCGTACCCCTTGTATAGATAGATAAAACTATAGTTATAGTATAACAATGGGAATAAAATAAAACATATATATCAGTGGTTCTCAACCTTTATGCTTCACGTACCCGCTGGAAATGTGTATGTAACTGGCGTACCTCTTGTATAGCTAGATAAAACTATAGTTATAGTATAACAATGGGAATAAAATAAAACATATATATCAGTGGTTCTCAACCTTTTATGCTTCACGTACCCCCTGGAAATGTATATGTAACTGGCGTACCCCTTGTATAGATAGATAAAATTATAGTTATAGTATAACAATGGGAATAAAATAAAACATATATATCAGTGGTTCTCAATCTTTTATGCTTCACGTACCCGCTGGAAATGTTTATGTAACTGGTGTACCCCTTGTATAGATAGATAAAATTATAGTTATAGTATAACAATAGGAATAAAATAAAACATATATATCAGTGGTTCTCAACCTTTTATGCTTCACGTACCTCCTGGAAATGTGTATGTAATTGGCGTACCCCTTGTATAGATAGATAAAACTATAGTTATAGTATAACAATGGGAATAAAATAAAACATATATATCAGTGGTTCTCAACCTTTTATGCTTCACGTACCCCCTGGAAATGTGTATGTAACTGGCTTACCCCTTGTATAGATAGATAAAACAATAGTTATAGTATAACAATGGGAATAAAATAAAACATATATATCAGCGGTTCTCAACCTTTTATGCTTCATGTACCCCCTGAAAATGTGTATAGTATAAAAATAAAATGTGTATAGTATAAAAATGGGAATAAAATAAAACATATATATCAGAGGTTCTCAATCTTTTATGCTTCACGTACCCTCTGGAAATGTGTATGTAACTGGCGTACCCCTTGTATATATAGATAAAACTATAGTTATAGTATAACAATGGGAATAAAATAAAACATATATATCAGTGGTTCTCAACCTTTTATGCTTCACGTACCCCCTGGAAATGTTTATGTAACTGGCGTACCCCTTGTATAGATAGAAAAAATTATAGTTATAGTATAACAATGGGAATAAAATAAAACATATATATCAGTGGTTCTCAACCTTTTATGCTTCACGTACCCCCTGGAAATGTGTATGTAACTGGCGTACCCCTTGTATAGATAGAAAAAATTATAGTTATAGTATAACAATGGGAATAAAATAAAACATATATATCAGTGGTTCTCAACCTTTTATGCTTCACGTACCCCCTGGAAATGTGTATGTAACTGGCGTACCTCTTGTATAGATAGATAAAACTATAGTTATAGTATAACAATGGGAATAAAATAAAACATATATATCAGTGGTTCTCAACCTTTTATGCTTCACGTACCCCCTGGAAATGTGTATGTAACTGGCGTACCTCTTGTATAGATAGATAAAACTATAGTTATAGTATAACAATGGGAATAAAATAAAACATATATATCAGTGGTTCTCAACCTTTTATGCTTCACGTACCCCCTGGAAATGTGTATGTAACTGGCGTACCCCTTGTATAGATAGAAAAAATTATAGTTATAGTATAACAATGGGAATAAAATAAAACATATATATCAGTGGTTCTCAACCTTTTATGCTTCACGTACCCCCTGGAAAGTATATGTAACTGGCGTACCCCTTGTATAGATAGATAAAACTATAGTTATAGTATAACAATGGGAATAAAATAAAACATATATATCAGTGGTTCTCAACCTTTTATGCTTCACGTACCCCCTGGAAATGTGTATGTAACTGGCGTACCCCTTGTATAGATAGATAAAACTATAGTTATAGTATAACAATGGGAATAAAATAAAACATATATATCAGTGGTTCTCAAACTTTTATGCTTCACGTACCCTCTGGAAATGTGTATGTAACTGGCGTACCCCTTGTATAGATAGAATAAAACTATAGTTATAGTATAACAATGGGAATAATTCAAAACATATATATCAGTGGTTCTCAACCTTTTATGCTTCACGTACCCCCTGGAAATGTGTATGTAACTGGCTTACCCCTTGCATAGATAGATAAAAGTATAGTTAATAGTATAACAATGGGAATAAAATAAAACATATATATCAGTGGTTCTCAAACTTTTATGCTTCACGTACCCCCTGGAAATGTGTATGTAACTGGCGTACCCCTTGTATAGATAGATAAAACTATAGTTATAGTATAACAATGGAAATAAAATAAAACATATATATCAGTGGTTCTCAACCTTTTATGCTTCACGTACCCCCTGGAAATGTTTATGTAACTGGCGTACCCCTTGTATAGATAGATAAAATTATAGTTATAGTATAACAATGGGAATAAAATAAAACATATATATCAGTGGTTCTCAACCTTTTATGCTTCACGTACCCTCTGGAAATGTGTATGTAACTCGCGTACCCCTTGTATAGATAGATAAAACTATAGTTATAGTATAAAAATGGGAATAAAATAAAACATATATATCAGAGGTTCTCAATTTTTTATGCTTCACGTACCCTCTGGAAATGTGTATGTAACTGGCGTACCCCTTGTATAGATAGAATAAAACTATAGTTATAGTATAACAATGGGAATAATTCAAAACATATATATCAGTGGTTCTCAACCTTTTATGCTTCACGTACCCCCTGGAAATGTGTATGTAACTGGCTTACCCCTTGCATAGATAGATAAAACTATAGTTAATAGTATAACAATGGGAATAAAATAAAACATATATATCAGTGGTTCTCAAACTTTTATGCTTCACGTACCCCCTGGAAATGTGTATGTAACTGGCGTACCCCTTGTATAGATAGATAAAACTATAGTTATAGTATAACAATGGGAATAAAATAAAACATATATATCAGTGGTTCTCAACCTTTTATGCTTCACGTACCCCCTGGAAATGTTTATGTAACTGGCGTACCCCTTGTATAGATAGATAAAATTATAGTTATAGTATAACAATGGGAATAAAATAAAACATATATATCAGTGGTTCTCAACCTTTTATGCTTCACGTACCTCCTGGAAATGTGTATGTAACTGGCGTACCCCTTGTATAGATAGATAAAACTATAGTTATAGTATAAAAATGGGAATAAAATAAAACATATATATCAGAGGTTCTCAACCTTTTATGCTTCACGTACCCTCTGGAAATGTGTATGTAACTGGCGTACCCCTTGTATAGATAGATAAAACTATAGTTATAGTATAACAATGGGAATAAAATAAAACATATATATCAGTGGTTCTCAACCTTTTATGCTTCACGTACCCCCTGGAAATGTTTATGTAACTGGCGTACCCCTTGTATAGATAGAAAAAATTATAGTTATAGTATAACAATGGGAATAAAATAAAATATATATATCAGTGGTTCTCAACCTTTTATGCTTCACGTACCCCCTGGAAATGTGTATGTAACTGGCGTACCCCTTATATACATAGAAAAAATTATAGTTATAGTATAACAATGGGAATAAAATAAAACATATATATCAGTGGTTCTCAACCTTTTATGCTTCAAGTACCCCCTGGAAATGTGTATGTAACTGGCGTACCCCTTGTATAGATAGATAAAACTATAGTTATAGTAGAACAATGGGAATGAAATAAAACATATATATCAGTGGTTCTCAACCTTTTATGCTTCACGTACCCCCTGGAAATGTGTATGTAACTGGCTTACCCCTTGTATAGATAGATAAAACTATAGTTATAGTATAAAAATGGGAATAAAATAAAACATATATATCAGTGGTTCTCAACCTTTTATGCTTCACGTACCCCCTGGAAATGTGTATGTAACTGGCGTACCTCTTGTATAGATAGATAAAACTATAGTTATAGTATAACAATGGGAATAAAATAAAACATATATATCAGTGGTTCTCAAACTTTTATGCCTCACGTACCCTCTGGAAATGTATATGTAACTGGCGTACCCCTTGTATAGATAGATAAAACTATAGTTATAGTATAACAATGGGAATAAAATAAAACACTGACTTTGTTACTAGATCTGGGGACTTTTGAGCTCTCACGGCGTACCCCAAAAAATTTTATCGCGTACCCCACGTTGAGAACCCCTAGATTAGAGGTTTTTTTATAATCTCTGGTGAGCCTGATCTGGGTTCGGAACGTATTAGAATTTTTCCCCCTACGTATTAAAATTCCACCATCCCCCGTAAGAAATATCGTAAATATTCGGATTAATGAACACTCGTCTTTAAAATCGTTTTTCAGGAACGAATTAAGTTCGCAAACCTGGGTGTATTGTGAAATAATAGTAATATTTGAAAGCAGTAGCTTAATAAATATTTCATATTAATTTCAGGAAAACGTAATGTCCAAAATACATGTAAATTAGCATAGGAAATTCCTGTGAAAATGTTTATATGGAAAGCAGTTGAATGCGTTTTTAAATTATTCTGGAACAAATTATCTGCTTTTTCCATTGTGTACAGTCGCTCAAAAAAGTGTCTGAACACTATGGCTGATTACAGAATTCAGAAAAAAATATCTGGTAACGATTTGTTTTAGAAATTAGTGATCTGGCAACCTTCGTGTCACGTGACACGAAGGTTGCCAGATCACTGATTTCTAAAGAAATCATTGCCAGATATATTTTCTGAATTCCGTAATTAACCATGGTGTTCGGATACTTTTTTGAGCGACTGTACCTGTCATTACCGTCTACATGATTCATTGCAATCACTAAACATGGATAAATTCTGTAACTGTTTATTCACGTATCTAGAAGTCTCCGAGTGTGCGCATCATTATTTGGTTTAGTGTCTACCAAATACCTGAATTACTAACTTTAGCATTTATTCCTTGCATGTATTACTTAGTTGCTTGGTATCACTTTATTTTGGTGTCTCTATTTATTAATCTTAATAACACTTTTCACTTACTGCAAGGTATTTATGGTTTGTCATTACTTAATGCATATAATTTTTCTAAAATTTTTCACTCCTGTTGTGGCGGGGATGGCTCAGTCGGTAGCGCGCCTGGTTCGTAATCTGCAGTTCCCAGGTTCGAGTACCAGCTGGGTCAGCGTTGAGACTTATCTCTGTAAAACTTCCCACACTTCGCATGGTCAGCAGGGAACACCGATGGTCTTGGAAATGCCGCCGTCCGTCGGATGGGACTTTAAGCCGTGGCCCCGTGTGTATGAGAGTCATACCCTGTGCACGTTAAAGAACACACTGGATGGCCTTGACGGGAGGCTACCATCTGTCTCCCAACAGCTGTTCCAGTGGATCCCCTCCCCCAACCTTCTCTGAGCCTTCGGGGTCCATGTGACCTGGCCATTTAGTCCATGGTGTGCAAAAAAGTGCCGCTCAGAGGTAAAACAACCCAACCCAAAATTCCGAACGCGAAAAGTCACCTACACTTAGGTGTCAAATGAACGCTCGTATAATGACGGTCGTTAACTATTTCGAATTTCGCCCCCGCTATTTCCCCCTGATAAAATGTGGGGTGCGGATTTTCGCGGGGGTCCTCTCTAACGAGTCGTGTCTCAAATTAAAGCTTGTGATGTCTCCAATGTCGTGTCTACCTCATTCGTGACTCTAAAAAGGGGAAGGGGTTAAATGTGCTCGATGTTTATGAGTCGCATATCAAAATTTTGGAAGGTAAACGTTTAAAACAACAAGAAATAAATAAATTAAAAAATTTAAAAAAATATCTATCTTCCTATAGGGTCCTAAAAAGCAAAAAATAAACCTAAAACACAACGATGGTGCAATCAATCACTGAGTTCGTATTCGTTTCGAAGGAAAATAGGGCGCCGATTTACTTCCTCGATAAGATTGCCGGCGCCCTAATCTTCCTTTAAAAGATTGCCGGCGCTCTAATCTTCCTTTAAAATGAATACGAATTCAGTAACTGATTGCACATCGATATGTTTTAGATTATCGATTATTTTCTGCTTTTTAGGATCCTGTAGGAAGATAGGTATTTTTTAAATTTTTTAATTTATATTTGTGTTTATGTCACATTACATTATTTATCTAAATCACTAATTTTGGTACATTCTCTGCTTATTAACATATCTGGAAGTCTTATCTTCATGTGTTTGCGTATACCATTTATCTGAACCACTGCTCTTGTTCACTGTCACATGTAATAAAATACTTTTCTTTTTTAGGAAAGCATATATATTTCTTCACTTAGTACAGGATATAATTGGTTCACTGATTTGCTCATTTTCTGTCCTATTGGCCGAGTGGTTAGCGCGCTTGGCTACTGATCTACGGGACCTGGGTTCGAGCCCCGGATAAGGCATGGATGTATATGTTGTTTTTCTGCTGAGGTCCTGCCATCCTCTCAGACCTTCTACTGTGGCATATAAACTGACAGGCTCCTATCAGACCTCTGTGGCAAGCAGCTGCTTGAGGGGGTATTTTTTATTTTATTTTAAGAAAGTTAATATGAATTTTTTAAAATATTTGAATATATATGATTTAAACAAATCATTCCTCTTGCTAATATTCTTTAATTTTTAATATTTTCCCCCTCTTTACAAGCTTTATGTATTTGTGAATGACTATTTTTTTAATTGGTTTAGTATACACGAAGTAAATTAATCGCTTCGCTTCTTTTATGTATTTCTTTTCTTCACATATCGTATAATGGTTGATACGATATGACATTATACGATGACCTTTCACATATCGTATAATGGTTGATCCCCCCCAACCCATTAATATTTTATATCTTTACAAATCTCTTATATAGCAAAATATATCTGTATATATCGTCGCTTGGTTTAGCAAATATCATTTATCCAAATCACTACTTTTGTTGATCTCATCATATTTGATGAACTGAACTATGCCATGTCTGTCATGATTTCATTTACTGTGAATCGTATATTTTAGAAATGTATTAAAAAATAGTTGCTAATCACGATACTAAATTTTTTATGTAATTTTTTTGTCTAATTTTTTTTGCAATTTTCGTTAATTTAAAACGTAGTCTATAAATTGCACATACTCTTAATCATTCTATAGAAGATATTTTAGAGAATTTATGGATTTTAATTTTAAAAAATGTTCCATTTTTTCTGTGTATTTTCAATTCGTATATTGACTTTTTCCATACAAAGTTAAAAAATTTTCTTGAAAACAAATAAATGAAATCTGCAGTTTTTTTTTTCTTTAAATATATATTTTTTAACTTTGTATGGAAAAATCAATATACGAATTTAAAATACACAGCAAGAATGGAACATTTTTTGGAGAATTTTGTTACCAGTAAAATTATTTGCTATTACCAGTTGGGTTGTTTTACTTCTGAGGTGCACTTTTTTGCACACCATGGGCTAAATGGCCAGGTCACATGGACCCCGAAGGCTCAGAGAAGGTTGGGGGAGTGGACCCACTGGAACAGCTGTTGGGAGACAGATGGTAGTCTCCCGTCAAGGCCATCCAGCGTGTTCTTTAACGTGCACAGGGAAGGCTCTCCCGCACACGGGCCCACGGCTTAACGTCCCATCCGACGGACGGCGACCTTTCCAAGCCCATCGGTGTCCCCTACTGACCGTGGGCAGGGCGGGGAATTTTGCGGAGATAAATCTCAACGCTGACCCAGCTGGGACTCGAACCTGGGAACTACAGATTACGAGCCTGGCGCGCTACCGACTGAGCCACCCCCGCCCCCGCCCCCGCTATTACCAGTAAAATAAAAATGAAGAATGCTATTACCAGTAAAGAGGAAATTTAAATAATCACGTATTTTGTGACCAAATATTGTAAAAATTCGATTTGCTTTTATGTGATTGTTCACAGAAAGAAACAACGGTTGAATTTTAGTGAGATTTGTTTTATTTTAGCGTAAATTTTGGCGGATATATTTTCCATTTTCATATTTTCTCGAAGAATTATTTTTATTGAAGGGTTTATAAATTAAATTTGCGTTAAAAAAATGCTTCATCTGTAATCACCAGCAATAATTTCACTTTCAATTTCCCTCAATGAAACGATGCGTGAAAGAAACGGCAGCTAGCAGACGCGGTGAGAGCCTACTACGTATGACGTCAAAATCAAGTTGGTGGGCTTGTTCCTCCTAGGAGGCTATTTATCTCCGCAAAACTCAACGCCCTGCCCACGGTCAGTAGGGGACACCGATGGGCTTGAAAACGCCGCCGTCCATCGAATGAGACGTTAAGCTGTGGCTCCGTGTGCGGGAGAGCCATACCCTGTGCACGTTAAAGAATACGCTGGATGGCCTGACGAGAGGCTACCAGCTGTCTCCCAACAGTTGTTCCAGTGGGTCCCCTCCCCCAACCTTCTCTGAGCCTTCGGGGTCCATGTGACCTGGCCATTTAGACCATGGTGTGCAAAAAAGTGCCGTTCAGAGGTAAAACAACCCAACCCAACCCTAGGAGGCTGTGATCAAAGAGGACCCACTTTGGCTACGAGTACTCCGCCAAATTTTGGACCAATCGCTCAAGTAACCACGGAACTACGGGGGAGGGGGGGAGATGCGAATAATTTTCACCACCGATGACGTCACACATGGTCGCACGGAATTACGCTATTATTTAATATGATGATCTTTGGTTCAGTACAAAAATTTAAAATTATGACGAAATTTTCGATTTTACTTAAAATTCACGATGAAAATTTCAGTTTCAGAAAGAAGAATGGTGAAAATTTCTGGGAGAAAAAATCAGAACTCAAAAATTAACCTTTTTTTTTTTGATTAAGATAAAAATTCGATAAAAAAACAACATTTCAGCGAGACTTGCTGAATAAGCATTTGAGAAACGAAAATGATCCCCGTAAAGAAGAACTCTAGGAATTCTTTTCTAAACGTTTCAATCAAGTCTCCCCCGAAGCAGACAGCTTGACAGTCTCAGAGATTTTGAAGCCGCGCACCTGAACTTCCTGCGGGGATGGTTAAGTTTGTTTTTATTGTCTCTGGGTATCGATCCAATTGCATTTGGATGGGCAAAGTGGACGATGAATTCAAGTGCACAAAGCCCGACAGAAGAAGGAGACCAAAAGGATAAGACGACACCTGAGGGCAAACAAAGAGGTCGTCCATTTTCAGTCAGTTCGGCTTCTCTTACTTTCCAGGAAGCAGCAATCGATCATCATCAGAATTTCTGCCTGACAGGAACCGAGAGCCGCTTCCAAAACAACAGGTGATGAAATTGCAAAAGGAGAAATTCCATTTTTAAGGGTTTCGGAGAGTTCATCATTCATATTTTTTTTTCGTCTCGCGCATATATCCTTTTTCGTTTGATTCGATTTTCTGCATCATTCTGGTTGAGTTGCTGTGATTTGAACCTAAGAAGCGGAGAGATCTCCTTTTCTATTATCCGGATTTCTGTTTTTCGCTAGTCACTGCTTTTATGAACTAGTCTCAGATTTAACCGCAGGATGTCATCATTTCAGTTCAAGTTTCTGCTTTATCTTTAACAAGCTAAATTTTCCTCTAATTATGTTTTATGATGAAAATAAGTTTTTACATAGGGGCGGGGGTGGCTCAGTCGGTAGCGCGCCAGGCTCGTAATCTGTAGTTCCCAGGTTCGAGTCCCAGCTGGGTCAGCGTTGAGATTTATCTCCGCAAAATTCCGCCCTGCCCACGGTCAGTAGGGGACACCGATGGGCTTGGAAAGGACGCCGTCCTTTGGATGGGATGTTAAGCCGTGGCCCCGTGGGCGGGAGAGCCATACCCTGTGCACGTTAAAGAACACGCTGGATGGCCTTGACGGGAGGCTACCATCTGTCTCCCAACAGCTGTTCCAGTGGTCCCCTCCCCCAACCTTCTCTGAGCCTTCGGGGTCCATGTGACCTGGCCCATGGTGTGCAAAAAAGTACTGCTCAGAGGTAAAACAACACAACCCAACTTGGCCATTTAGCCCATTGTGTGCAAAAAAGTACTGCTCAGGGGTAAAACAACCCAACCCAACTTGGCCATTAAGCCCATGGTGTGCAAAAAAGTACTGCTCAGAGGTAAAAACAAACAAACCCAACTTGGCCATTTAGCCCATTGTGTGCAAAAAGTGCCGCTCAGAGGTAAAATCAAACCAAAACCTATTTATATTTTTTCAAGTTTCGTAATGAAAGAGAATAGATAAATTCCAGTTGATCAGGGACAGTCATACATTTTAAATGAAATCTGCAACGTCGATTAGAATTTTAGTCAGCACTGCAGCTTAGAGAAGATTCGAATAAATAATGAAATAACTACTGCCTTGAAATGAAATTTCGGTAATAATTAATTCATCGGGTCCTATATCTCTAAAGTTAACATTAAATATTTATTAATTTTTGTCTGGTATGTTTTTAACTGTCTCTATAAGTATGAAAAACTTCCTGGAGATATTTTTGACGTTCATAGATTTAATATAAGATCGGAGACTTCATTTAATTGCGATCTTAGTACTTCTTTTGGTGGTGGGTTTTTACCTCTGAAAGGCATTTTTTTTTCACTTTGCAGGTCACAAGAACCACAAAGAAGGAAAGAATATTCGAAAGGGGAAACATTAAACAGCTGTTCGTATGTAGATGGAAGTCTCGCGTCAAGGCCATTCAGGGGTATATATAGAAGAGTCGTACCGTGTCTTTAACGTGAATAAGACCACGGTTTAAGATCCCATGCAACGGACTACAACCCTTCCAAGCACATCAATGTTTCCTTTCTCGCCAAGGCAGAAGAGGAATTAGCGGAGAGAATCTTAACGGATATAAAGTGGGTTGGGTTGTTTTGCCTCTGAACGGCACTTTTTTGCACACCATGGACTAAATGGCCAGGTCACATGGACCCCTAAGGCTCAGAGAAGGTTGGTGGAGGGGACCACTGGAACAGCTATTGGAAGACAGATGGTAGCCTCCCTTCAAGGCCATCCAGTGTGTTCTTTAACGTGCACAGGGTATGGTTCTCCTGCATACGGAGCCACGGCTTAACGTCCCATCCGACGGACGGCGGCCTTTCTAAGCCCATCGGTGTCCTCTACTGACTGTGGGCAGGGCGGGGAGTTTTTGGAGATAAATCTCAACGTTGACCAAAGTGGGACTCCAACCTGGGAACTGCAGATTACGAGACTGGCGCGCTACTAACTGAACCACACCCGCCCCCTAATAAAGTAGGACTCGAACTTTGGAACACCAGATTACGAGCCTGACACGCTATTTACGGAAGCAAACTCTGACTCTTTTGTGTTTCAGCATGAACCAAAGGTTTCATTCAAACATTCTGGTACTTTTTGTGTCTTACGTTTCAGTGATTAAAGTTTAAACAAAGAACGTTTAGAGAATGGACGTCAGTAGCGTGAAAAAAATGGTCTCACACACCTTCTCTAGAAAAAACAAAATAAACAAAAAAAAAAACCTCTTTTTCACAAAAATCCTGAGAAAGGTCCTTACTAAGGCTGAAATTGTCTCAGCAGGTACGAGGGCCAAGCTAGTAATCTACAATTCCCAGATTCGAGCCCTAAGTGTACCAGAATAAGTAAATTCCATGTTGAGATTTATTTCCGCTGAACTTTATCCTTCTCTCGATGAGAAAAGAGACGACAACGAGATTGGAGAGGCCGCCGTCCGTCGGATAGAACGTTAAGTCATGGCCCCGTGTTAAGGAGAGCCATATCCTGTTCACGTTAAAAAACACGCTGGATAGCTTTGACAGACAGAAGCCTATCATCTGTCTCCTAACAGCAGTCCAGTTGTTTCCCTTCCCTTAACCTTCTCTGAGCCCTCAGGGTTCTTGTGACCTGATCATTTAACCCTTTTTTGCGCGAAAAATTGCCATTCAACAGTAAAATACCCCAACCCTTTTGAGGCGCTGTTTTTTAAACATTGTGTATCCGAGAAAACTTCGAACGCCGTTAACAAAATGTACCAGAAAAATAAAAAGCGATTTTTTTTCTCTTTTGCTTTGTAATGTGTCGTTACCCTTTGTGTAAATAACTCTTTTTCGAAGCTCTCCATCATGCCTCGTGAACTTAATCTGCATCTCAAAAGTAATTTCTCTTCCTTTCTCATAAAAGCATGGCAGCTGCAACATCAGTAGCTGATGCTGATGCTGCATTTACTAGAAAGGGAGACAACAAACCGCGGGCATCCTTTTCGTAAGATGAACTCCAATAACAAAAGGAGCAGCTTTTTTTTTTCAATAATCACCAGATTCTTACTTTAATTAAAGAAGTTCTTGTTCCAAAAATTTGCGTTCTTTCCTTCTGCTAATAACTCCAAAAGAAACCTAAATAAGATTTTGATACTTTTTTTATATCTTATGTTTCATATATTTGGGGGGAAAAAACTGATTTTTTTTTTTGGACCAGATGATAAAGGGGTTAAGGCCCCTTTTACAAATTGGTCCAGGAAAGGAAAAAGATTTATTGATGGGAGGTTTTTTTCACTGCCGAAAATTAAAGGTAATACTTTCTGATGAGTGAAAAAACTGATTATTCTAAATGAATAGGAGAAACTATCTATATTTTTTATTTAATGTTTAAGCAAACAGCTATTTTGACTTTAACGGATTTCAGTTAGGTCATTTACCTATCACGTTTTTTACCAATGAGAACGGCGTTTTTGTGCGCACGACGGACTAAATGGCCGAGTCACGAGGACCCCAAGAGTTCGAAGAAAGAGATTTCACACATGTATTAATTTTACTCTAATAATAATTTATCTAACATCCTCGAGGAATATGTAAAATTGTTGAGCCGAATATAACAACCACTCTTACACTGTACCACAAAGCTTTACTTGTAGAGAAGGGTGGAAGTGGCTCAGTCGGTAGCGCGCCAGGCTCGTAATCTGTAGTTTCCAGGTTCGAGTCCCAGCTGGGTCAGAGTTTGAGATTTATCTCCACAAAATTCCCCGCCCTGCCCACGGTCAGTAGGGGACACCGATGGGCTTGGAAAGGCCGCCCTCCGTCGGATGGGACGTAAAGCCGTGGCCCGTGTGCGGGAGAGAGCCATACCTGTGCATGTTAAAGAACATTCTGGATGGCTTTGAAGGGAGGCTACCATCTGTCTCCCAATAGCTGTTCCAGTGGGTCCCCTCCCCCAACCTTCTCTGAGCCTTCGGGGTCCATGTGACCTGGCCATTTAGCCCATGGTGTGCAAAAAAGTGCCGCTCAGAGGTAAAACAACCCAACAACAACTTTGCTTGTAGAACCTCTGCTATTTTCACATTTAAAATTTTTAAGTTAAAATTCAAATTAATAACATTTTACTTTCAGCTCATTTGTTGTCTTAAGCATGGTATCTCACAGCAGAGGATCGAGTGAGTACTGTCCTATCAAATTTTCTTCAAACCACTCCTAATGTTACAACTAATGCTATCCAAGTGTGCCGCATCTTCCAGAAAGGAAGTGTTTATCTTTCCTTCACTCGCCACTGCCGAACCACAGAAGTGTTTGGTTTGGAAAGCATCATGATGTCCGAAGGGAGCATTAAGGATTTGTCCGCAATCTCCCGATACCGTCTCCATAATGGACATGGTGGCCATTACGGAAAAGCATATGGTGTACGGTTTGTGCAAAGTACATTTATATGTTTTTGGCACTCAGACTACGAAACGAAATAAAGCCTATTTCCTAATGGAAGTTTCGGAAATAAGAAAGAAATTGTTCTTCGAGAAAAGAGCCGCAGAAGAATATTTTCTTTTCTAGCAATAAAGAAACGGAAAGAGAACACGTGGATTTTAAAACTTTACGACTATTCTTTATGGTTGAATAAGGGATCGGCATCGTCGATGCCCAGAATGAATATTTTCCCGTCATTCCTTGCGCTATGTCCAACGACTCGTGAAAGAGAAAAAGATGAAATAACAAGACATTGAAAGAAGAACGAGACGTGATAAAGCTATTTCCTCGTTATCCAGTAATTAAAAAAATTACATCTTAGGGAAAGGAGTTGACTCAGTCGGTTAGTTTGAAAAACAAAACTGAACAATTCGTCCTCCCTTTAGTTCTGGTTCGCTTTCCCTTTAGTTCTGATTCGCCCTCAATATAGTTCTGGTTCGCCCTCCCTTTAGTTCTGGTTCGCCCTCCTTTTAGTACTGGTTCGCCCTCCCTTTAGTTCTGGTTCGTCCTCCCTTTAGTTCTGGTTCGCCCTCCCTTTAGTTCTGGTTCGCCCTCCCTTTAGTACTGGTTCGCCCTCCCTTTAGTTCTGGTTCGTCCTCCCTTTAGTTCTGGTTCGTCCTCCCTATAGTTCTGGTTAGCCCTCCCTTTTGTTCTTGTTCGTCCTCCCTTTAGTTCTGATTCGTCCATCCTTTAGTTCTGGTTCGTCCTCCCCTTAGTTCTGATTCGTCCTCCCTTTGGTTCTTGTTCGTCCTCCCTTTAGTTCTTGTTCGTCCTCCCTTTAGTTCTTGTTCGTCCTCCCTTTAGTTCTGGTTCGTCCTCCCTTTAGTTCTGGTTCGTCCTCCCTTTAGTTCTGGTTCGTCCTCCCTTTAGTTCTGGTTCACCCTCCCTAACGTTCTGGTTAGCCCTCCCTTTAGTTCTTGTTCGTCCTCCCTTTTGTTCTGGTTCGTCCTCCCTTTAGTTCTGTTTCGCCCTCCCAGGTGGTCTGCAGACGGGATCACAGCGGTAAAAATTATGCGAAAAAGCGGTATTTTCGGCCTTCATTCGATTTCCGTCGTCAAATCTTTAAAAAATATTCCATTGGTGCTCATCTAGATGGGTCGCTTGACTTGTAGCATACCAAACAAAAAAAAACATTTGTATTTTAAAAAATTAAACTAGTGTATGAAAATGTGGAAAATGCATGGAAAACTATTTATAAAATTATACTTCATTTTTAAAGCTTATCAAAAGTGTGTTCTTTTTTTAACATATATTACTTTATAAAATTTACCTAACATATTATTATAATCACAACTTCCCAATTCTTATACACTTCTTTAATTTACAAAAAAAAATATTTAATGAGGTCCACTACACGTAAAATGACGCGTCCTGATGAGTACTAAGAGAATATAGAAGTTTTTTTAGAATGAGTCATGGAAACATGAATAAAGGCCGAAAAAGTGGTCTTCTCCCGATACGACCTCTGCACAGCTGAAGGACAAATGCAGACCCCGGTTCACCATTTTCAAATTGGAGAAATGTTTTATTAAACCGACGGAAATTGAGTTTAACCCGAATTGAGGAAGTTGTCTAGAGTCTTTCTCTCATAAGCCTGTTTTTTTATCTCTTTTCTTCAAAAACAGATAAAAAAAACAACAAATCATTTGTCCATCATAGAAAATAAATTTTAGAATTTGACACAATTTATTAAAAAATGACGCCAGGTTCGAGTCCCAGCTGGGTCAGCGTTGAGATTTATATCCGCAAAATTCCCCGCCCTGCCCACGGTCAGTAGGGGACACCGATGGGCTTGGAAAGGCTGCCGTCCGTCGGATGGGACGTTAAGCCGTGGCCCCGTGTGCGGGAGAGCCATACCCTGTGCACGTTAAAGAACACCCTGGATGGCCTTGACGGGAGGCTACCATCTGTCTCCCAACAGCTGTTCCAGTGGGTCCCCTCCCCCAACCTTCTCTGAGCCTTCGGGGTCCATGTGACCTGGCCATCTAGCCCATGGTGTGCAAAAAAATGCCGCTCAGAGGTAAAACAACCCAACGTTTACTGTAAAGGTTCAGTCGAGTTGCCATTCAGTGAAAACTAATCTTCTGATAATCCAACGATATACATTTTTCGATTACAAATTTCGACTTGTAGTCAATTGATGTAGCTATTCCTGCAAATATTTCACATTACATTTTCGTACATATAATTAAATTTCGCTCTTTCAATCGTTCCATGCACTTAAGTTCAAAAGTCATCAGTACTATGGGGCGGGGGTGGCTCAGTCGGTAGCGCTCCAGGCTCGTAATCTGCAGTTCACAGGTTCGAATCCCAGCTGGGTCAGCGTTGAGATTTATCTCCACAAAACTCCCCGCCCTGCCCACGGTCAGTAGGGGACACCGATGGGCTTTGAAAGGCTGCGGTCCGTCGGATGGGACGTTAAGCCGTGGCCCCGAGTGCGGGAGAGCCATACCTTGTGCACATTAAAGAACACGCTGGATGGCTTGACGGGAGGCTACCATTTGTCTCCTAACAGCTGTTCCAGTGGGTCCCCTCCCCCAACCTTCTCTGAGCCTTCGGGGTCCTTGTGACCTGGCCATTTAGCCCATGGTGTGAAAAAAAGTGCCGCTCAGAGGTAAAACAACCCAACAACCCATCAGTACTATGCTTTAAAATTTCGCATGTTGCACAAAGCATTATCAAAACAGGACGATTAGAAGGTAGCGTACGAACAGTTTGCTTCAACGACGAAGTGAAATTCCCATTCAAGAAAAACTAATCTTCTAATAATGTTGTAAAATACATTTCCTTTGATGATATGGCAACTGTACTTCGTGGCTCAGTTACAAAATTAGTCTATTATAGTAGATAATAAAATGCTGCAATTAAAAGCTAAAAAACAAGCAACTAATATTGAATTAGATCGAAAGAGAATGGTGTTAATGAAATCTGAAAAATCACTCAGTACAAGAGCTTTGTACAGTCGCTCAAAAAAGTTTTTTTTGAGCGACTGTACTCAGTTAACAAAATTACTCAACAAGCAGAGTTTTGAATATCGCTTAAATTTTGCCTCAGAGGTTTCTTTCAAAAAGACTTTAAAATGCCTCTGCATTATTATGCCTGTGTCTGCCATTTTAGCAATAAAAGCAAAATATAATCATTTATATTTTTTATTATTTCTGCTACCTTCCTTTAATGTCAAAACAGTAACAGTAATAAATACCCTTTCAAGCAGCTGCTTGCTACAGAGGTCTGAAAGGAGCCTGACAATTTAATGTGCCATAGTAGAAGGTCTGTGAGGATGGAAGGTCCCTAGCAAGAAAGATACCACAAACCTGGGCAACAAAACCATCCATGCCTTACCAGAGGCTCGGACCCAGCTCCATGTGATCAGTAGCCAAGCACGCTAACCACTCGGCCACCGGTACGATCCAAAACAGTAAGTAAGTAAATAATTATTTATTCCCATTTCCCAGATATGTTAAACATTTCATGTAAAGTTGAATTTTACATAACTAATTCTTCAAAAATGTATATCAAACTTTGAGAATATTGGAAAACATCTATTAGAGTTCAACATTGGATTGGATTGTTTTACCTCTGAGAGGCACTTTTTTGCACACCATGAGCTAAATGGCCAGGTCACATGAACCCCGAAGGCTCAGAGAAGGTTGGGGGAGGGGACTCACTGTAACAACTGTTGGGAGAAAGATGGTAGCCTCCCGTCAAGACCATCCAGTGTGTTCTTTAACGTGCACAGGGTATGGCTCTCCCGCACACGGAGCCGCGGCTTAACGTCCCATCCGACGGACGGCGGCCTTTCCAAACCCGTCGGTGTTCCCTACTGACCGTGGGAGGGGAATTTTGCGGAGATAAATCTCAACGCTGACCCAGCTGGGACTCGAACCTGGGAACTACAGATTACGAGCCTGGCGCGCTACCGACTGAGCCACCCCCGCCCCTCTACAAGAGTTCAAGAAAGTCGCATGTGAGTTTATACAATTTGGTAGAGTAATTATTTGGGGAAGGCAACAATTTTAATGCAAAACACAACTGGGTTTACTTCTGAACGGCTCGCAATGGCCAGATCACAAGGATCCCGACGGCTCAGAGAAGAGTTCTTTAACGTACACAAGATATGGCTCTCTTGTGTAGGGGACCACGACCTAACGTCCTATCCGACGGACGGCGGCCTTTCTAAGTCCATTGGTGTCCCCTACTGATGGCAAAGTGGGGAATTTTGAGGTTAGAAACTGACGTACGAACAATTTACTGCAACGGTGAAGTTGCTATTCAAAAAAAAACTAATCTTCTCTTTAAAAAAACAAGCATTTCATTTCTGCGGCGATAAATCTCAACGTAGGTCCAGCTGGGATTCGAACCTGGGTTGGGTTGTTTTATCTCTGAGAGGCACTTTTTTGCACACCATGAGTTAAATGGCCAGGTCACAAGGACCCCGAAGGCTTAGAGAAGGTTGGGGGAGAGGACCCACTGGAACAGCTGTTGGGAGATAGATGGTAGCCTCCCGTCAAGGCCATCCAGCGTGTTCTTTAACGTGCACAGGGTATGGCTCTCCCGCACACGGGGCCACGGCTTAACATCGCATCCGACGGGCGACGATCTTTACAAGCCCATCAGTGTCAGTACTAATGGGCTTGTAAAGACCATTAGTGTCCCCTACTGACAGTGGTCATGGCGGGTAATTTTTCGGAGATAAATCTCAACGCTGACCCAGCTGGGACTCAAACCTGGGAACTGCAGATTACGAGCCTGGCGCGCTACCGGCTGAGCCACCCCCGCCCCTCGAACCTGGGAACTGTAGATTAAGAGCCAAGTGCGCTAACGACTCAGCCAACCTTCGCTCTTCCATACAACAACAGTTTGATCCCATTAAAACAACCACTGAGTTTATATTACACTATTTAACAAATTTTGCAAAAATATTTCTTCAAATAAAAAACACTTATACGGAGAAGAAACAAGATAAAGCACTGAAAAGTTTAGCATCCTCTTAAAATCAAAACTGTTTTTGAAGACATCGAACAATCAATACCAAATGATGTAACAGCTGAATTTTTCGCTCAGAAGTTTATCCGTAACCACGACCTCTTATTTTTTTTATAGATAAGTTAATCTGCTGAACAGACAGACCGGCATCCTCCCAACAGACTGTACGACACAAAAAAGACTGATTTGGTTAGTTGAGGAGGTGGGAAGGTGCCAAGAACAGTTATTGTCGCCCTAGCAACACGCAGACATACAATTCCCACACACTAAGCCCTCTGCGGGTGAGAAATTGAGTTAGGAGGTGAAAGAGTGTCCCTGTCGTTGGCGTCGAAGTCCCTAAGTCCTCCGAATGCCCTCTAACCCATCCCCCCTCCATCCACACACAAAATCGTCCCCCCCCCTGTTCCTTTCTGGTCTCTATTTGTTCTTTAAATCGCGTTAAAAACGAACGATTGGAACGCTTCGAAAAAAGGATTTGGACTATCTCTGTTGCAAATTGGTTTAAAATCTGCTGACTTCCGAGTTTTCGTGGTTACGGTCACAATCCAATTCCTTCTCACGAGCTTCCGAGGCTGAAATGTCGGACATGGCCTCATCCCGATATTTAACGAACGAGTACCAATTTAAATAAAAAAGAATAAAATATCGTTTTTGTTCTTGATGCAAGAGGAAGACTTAAAAAGAAATCTCATTTCGTTTTGTGACTAAAAGGAGGAATAGAGTTCTGGTCAGAGACTAGAGAAAAATTCAAGAGGATGGTTTGGAATTTGCAAATGGTTAGATTGAATCGAATCTGATAGGAATGACGTTCCGCTACATATTTTCAGAAATTATTCTCACCCATGATATAAAATATGTTTTTCCCCCTCCTGTGTTCCGGTGCAACGACTGATTTAATCGGTTCCAAATCCCAAAATTCCCCAAATTCTTCCCCCGGTGAGAAAAGATGGCATTGATTAGTCGTCGTCGATCGAATGGAGAGTTGAGCCATAATCCCGTCTGTGGAGAGCCATAAATAAAATAAATAAATACCCCCTCAAGCAGCTGCTTGCCACAGAGGTCTGACAGGAGCCTGTCAGTTTATATGCCATAGTAGAAGGTCTGACAGGATGGCAGGACCTCAGCAGAAAAAGGACACAAACAGCCATGCTTTACCCAGGGCTCGAACCCAGGTCCCTTAGATCAGAAGCTAAGCGTGCTAACCACGCGGCCACAGGACGGCGTGGAGAGCCATGCCATGAGCTTATTAAAGAACACGCTGAATGACCTAGGCAGGTAGGCTTCCACCTATATCCTAACAACTGTCCACTAGGTCCATTTCCTCCCATCTTTCCTAAGCTCTTGGTGTTCTTTTGACCTGGCCATTTAGCTCAGTGCGATTAAAAAAAGAGTCGCTTCAGGGGTAAAAACAATACAATCCCCTCACGCGAGTATGAAATGTTCTTTTTTTACAGAGAAGATTTTTGTCACTTTTCGAATTTCGTCCTCTTCAACCGTGGAAATTAAAACTAATGGAAGATTCTCTAAATGAGAAGAATAATATCTTATTAGTTACTATGAAATCCAGAAAATAATTTTCCATTTATCTCTAAAAACGAAAGAGTTGAATTTCTGTAGATGGACGGGCTACAAAGTAAATACAATACCTCGTTTCAAAAAAACAACCAAAGCTAAAAATATGATCGTTATTACCAAGGAACCGTCCCGTGGCCGAGTGGTTAGCGCGCTTGGATACTGATCTAAGGGACCTGGGTTCGAGCCCCGGGTAAGGCATGGATGTTCGTGTTGTTTTTCTGCTGAGGTCCTGCCATTCTCTCAGACCTTCTACTCTGGCATATAAACTGATAGACCTCTGTGGCAAGCAGCTGCTTGAGGGGGTATTTATTTATTTTATTATTATTACCAAGGACAACTCGAGTGTTTTCAATGGAAGATTTTTAGAGTATTAATATTCTGATAATAAGAAATTAAATCGTAGCCCTTTTGAATGGCGAGTTGTGATATATTCTGACAAAACCTAAAGAGCCCCCCCCCCTCCCGCTCTCCAGTCCACTTCCCCTTCATCTCGTTAGCTCCCTAGTAGCATAATCTGATAATCCTCCAAAGAAAAATCAAAGAGATGCTCTAAATCCAAAATCAATAAATGCTAGTGAAGGCAATGAGACGCTTCCATTTTGAAATTATGCATGAGGATTTCAAGATGATTACAGATTATGTGAAATGTTTATTCCAATGCTGATGAAATAAAAAGTCGTCACAGTAGTTTCAAACAGCCTCTGGTCGCTTAAGAAACTTTGGCAGCAACAGAAGACACAGAAACTAGTGGCTAAAATCTACTTTTCTGCGGCATATGTTTCTGTGGACTAAAATGCTCAGTCGGTAGCGCGTCAGGCTCGTGATCTCCAATTGCCACATTCAAGTTTGTCTCCCCTAAAACTCGTTCGGCCCTCGGGACATCGTTGGGTTTGGAAAGGCCGATAAGGCGTCCATCGAATGGGGCGTCACCCCTGTGCAGGAGAGCCATACCTCTGCAAGTTAAAGAACACGTGAAGGCCTTAAAGGGAGGCTTCCGTTTTCTAACAGCCTGTCTCGTGGCTCCTTTCGGGTCCTTATGGCCTAGCCTTTAGTCCATTGTATGCAAATAAAGTGACGTTCAGAGGTAAAACAACCCAATCCTCAGAAGTCAGGGATCTCAATTTCAAACAAGTCTACTTTTAAGACATAACCAGCTCTCTCTAAAACTCTGCTAGGACGCCAACTTACATAAAACATTCAGTCACATCAAACTGACAAGATTGTTGTTACTTTTCCAAACTAATGTGTCACCAGACGCCACAAAGTTTCATTTCGACTCGCCTAAGACACACAAGACATAACAGCGCTAACAACCTCAGTAGAAAAAAAAACATCTTCTATTTATGGATCCTTTCATGATGGCCCTCGTATAATCAAGCTGCCATGATGTGAGAAGGAGCTTCCAAGAACTTCTCTGCCTCTCTTCCCATTTCTTAAAGCGTCTGTTTGGTGTCCGGACTTGTCAGCACCTGTCTGTTTGGAAACCATCTTCCTCTTTGTCCAAGTATCTTTTTTGATCCCTTCGCAGAGATCCGTCGCCGAGCTATTGTGCTGAGACGATCGATCCAAAATGCAAATTAAAGTTCTTCATCTTCCATTTTCTCTCTTATAAAATCTCGCCAGTTTATGAACGAGAACAAAAACTTAATTTTAGGAGCAATTTATTTCTAAAAGTAACAATTCTTCTCCTAATAATCTACTTCCTCGTGCTCTGGATCTATAAGAGTATAAGTCTATCTTTCAAACGACTCCTGTGTAATACGGAACGGAATTTTAATACCTTTTCAATCTTTCTTTCTTTTCTGACTCAGACGATTTTAATTATTCGGGAAAGTGACGCAAGGTCTGTAAATGTCACGAACCAAAGTTGAACTGAGTTTAGGAATAAATTTCAGACGAAATAACATAAAACGTTGCTGAATAATATTCGTAATACTAAAAAAATAAAATAATTTTAAGACTTTTTCCCATGCTTCACTCTCAATTAAGGGCGGGGTGGCTCAGTCGGTAGAGCGCCAGGCTCGTAATCTGTAGTTCCCAGGTTCGAGTCCCAGCTGGGTCAGCGTTGAGATTTATCTCCGCAACAATTCCCCGCCCTGCCCACGGTCAGTAGGGGACACCGATGGGCTTGGAAAGGCCGCCGTCCGTCGGATGGGACGTTAAGCCGTGGCCCCGTGTGCGGGAGAGCCATACCCTGTGCACGTTAAAGAACACGCCGGATGGCCTTGACGGGAGGCTACCTATTTGTCTCCCAACAGCTGTTCCAGTGGGTCCCCTCCCCCAACCTTCTCTGAGCCTTCGGGGTCCATGTGACCTGGCCATTTAGCCCATGGTGTGCAAAAAAGTGCCGCTCAGAGGTAAAACATCCCAACCCACTCTCAATTAAAAATAATGTATGGGGTCATTAATAAGTCGCGTAAAAGTATTTTATCTGAATTTAACTCTCCACAATATTGCCAGGAACCACACCCTCCTTCACTTCTCTTCTTGAAAGAGTTTTCATTTTGTAGGGGGCGGGCGTTGTTGCAGTTGTAGCGCGCCAGGAGCTTAATCTGCAGTTTCCAGGTTCGAGCCCCACCTGATCCAGCGTCGAGATTTATCTCCGCAAAACCTTCGTCCTGTTCCCTGTGACAAAAGTGACACCAATGGACTTGAAAAGGCAGCTCTCCATCGGATGGGACCTAAAGTTGGGTTGGGTTGTTTTACCTCTGAGCGGCACTTTTTTGCACACCATGGGCTAAATGGGCAGGTCACAAGGACCCCGAATGCTCAGAGAAGGTTGCGGGAGGGGACCCACTGGAACAACTGTTGGGAGACAGATGGTAGCCTTCCGTCAAGGCCATCCAGTGTGTTCTTTAGCGTGCACATGTTATGGCTCTCCCGCACACGGGGCCACGGCTTAACGTAGGGACCTAAAGTCCTGGCTGCGTGTGCAGGAGAGACATACCATCTGCACATTAAAGGACACGCTGGATGGCCTTGACGGAAGATTCTGTCTCCTAATAGCCGTCCAATGGATTTCCTTCCCCAGTCTTTTCTGACCCTTTGGGATCCTTGTGACTTGATCATTTATCCCATTTTATGAAAAGAGCTGCTGCCCAGTGGTAAAAACAACTCAACCTTCAATATGCCAAGGTTTTTCTTCAAAAAGAAAAACTTCCAAACTTTATCTTGAAGTCACTAATGAACAAAAAATACGTCATTTAAGTGGTTCGAATTTAAATTTAAACGAAATTTTATTTTATTCCACTCCAATAGTGTGTTTGTATGTCCGTTGAATATCTGCAGAACATTTGTTGAGTTAAAACTATGTCCCTTACCTATAAACGGTACCAGGAACCAGTTTTCGGAACCTGAAAACCCTTTTTTTTTTCTTATTCTTCTTATCATGCCATTTTGAATTTTTTCAGTTTCCTCTCTCAACTCTCTGTCCACTAGTATCAGCATTAACACCCCACATTTGGATTCCCCGCCTTGCCACCGTCAGTAGGGGACACCGATGGACTTGGAAAGACCGCCGTCCGTCGGATGGGACGTTAAGCAGTGGCCCCGTGTGTTGGAGAGCCATACTCTGTTCACGTTAAAGAACACGCTGGATTGCCTTGACGGGAGGCTACCATCTTTCTCCCAACAGCTGTTCCAGTGGGTCCCCTCCCCCAACCTTCTCTGATCCTTCGGGGTTCATGTGACCTGGCCATTTATCCCATGGTGTGCAAAAAAGTGCCGCTCAGAGGTAAAACAGCCCAACAACCCTACATTTGTCTGTATAAAACTATTCTTTTTTTTTAACTTTTGTTCAATTTTAGCAAAAAAACAATCTCCTACCGACTAACACTGCAATTAATTATTTCCAATTTCATCCCCACTGCCTTGCGAAAGCATCCCAATGCAACTCATTTGAGCCAAGAACTAAATTACCCTCTCTTCCCCTTTAATGAATCTCACAAGAGCAGTTCCCACGTCCCAGGAACAAATGGGAACGAAACGAAAACGACAAAGCGAAGGAGAGAACTACGTGAGCCGTGGAGACTCCGTCTAGATGAACGCCAATAAACACAAACAACGGGACCACCGCTCGTGCATTACTCCAGCAATGGTGGCGAGTCCCACTGGGACCGAATGACATACGAGGAGTACCTGACATCTCTCGTGTCTGGGCGGTGGCCCGTAGATGTACACTCTTACCACAGATTGTGCTTTCTCCAACGCTGCCGTGTCTCTTCCTCTCTAATGGATGGAGACTTGTTCGACCGGAATGAAAACTTTCGTAAAAAGACACAATATAGGCTTTCTCAATTTAACTTTCTTCTTTTTTTCTCTGATTCTCCTGCCACTTGCGACTTCCAGGAAATCCCTGTGACAGCGAGGAATCGAGTCTTCTCGAATATCTCACTCGTGACGTGGATGAAGAACGACCTGAGAAATCGAAAAGAAAATGACAGAAGTGAAAGCTTGTAAGTGGGTCTTGGAATTCTGCTCGCTGCTATCGAAATGCCCTTAGATGTTGGATTTTTAAACTTTCGAGAAAGTGGAAAAGATGTCTTATTCAATAGTCGGGTTATTTCATTTTTCGAAAATCGTAGGTGGACGGATTTGCGATGGGTCTGTTTCTGCAGATCGAAAACGATCTTGCATTTTTCTCTGTATTTTGTATGTATTTCGGTGAGCTTGTATTCTTGGTGCAGTTAAGATGTTTAGGGACACGTGCACAAAAAGGCTAAATGACCAAGTTAAGATGTTTAGGGACACGTGCACAAAAAGGCTAAATGACCAAGTTAAGATGTTTAGGGACACGTGCACAAAAACGCTAAATGACCGAGTTAAGATGTTTAGGGACACGTGTACAAAAACGCTAAATGATCAAGTTAACATGTTTAGGGACACGTGCACAAAAAGGCTAAATGACCGAGTTAAGATGTTTAGAGACACGTGCACAAAAAGGCTAAATGATCAAGTTAGGATGTTTAGGGACACGTGCACAAAAAGGCTAAATGATCAATTTAGGATGTTTAGAGACACGTGCATAAAAAGGCTAAATGATCAAGTTAAGATGTTTAGGGACACGTGTACAAAAACGCTAAATGATCAAGTTAACATGTTTAGGGACACGTGCACAAACACGCTAAATGACCGAGTTAAGATGTTTAGAGACACGTGCACAAAAAGGCTAAACGATCAAGTTAGGATGTTTAGGGACACGTGCACAAAAAGGCTAAATGATCAATTTAGGATGTTTAGAGACACGTGCATAAAAAGGCTAAATGATCAAGTTAAGATGTTTAGGGACACGTGCACAAAAACGCTAAATGATCAAGTTAACATGTTTAGGGACACGTGCACAAAAACGCTAAATGACCGAGTTAAGATGTTTAGAGACACGTGCACAAAAAGGCTAAATGATCAAGTTAGGATGTTTAGGGACACGTACCAAAAAGGCTAAATGACCGAGTTAAGATGTTTAGAGACACGTGCACAAAGAGGCTAAATGATCAAGTTAGGATGTTTAGGGACACGTGCACAAAAAGGCTAAATGATCAAGTTAGGATGTTTAGAGACACGTGCATAAAAAGGCTAAATGATCAAGTTAAGATGTTTAGGGACACGTGCACAAGAAGGCTAAATGATCAAGTTAGGATGTTTAGGGACACGTGCACAAAAAGGCTAAATGATCAAGTTAAGATGTTTAGGGACACGTGCACAAAAACGCTAAATGGTCAAGTTAAGATGTTTAGGGACATGTGCACAAAAAGGCTAAATGATCAAGTTAGGATGTTTAGGGACACGTGCACAAAAAGGCTAAATGATCAAATTAAGATTTTTAGGGACACGTGCATAAAAAGGCTAAATGATCAAGTTAAGATGTTTAGGGACACGTGCACAAAAACGCTAAATGACCGAGTTAAGATGTTTAGAGACACGTGCACAAAAACGCTAAATGACCGAGTTAAGATGTTTAGAGACACGTGCATAAAAAGGCTAAATGATCAAGTTAAGATGTTTAGGGACACGTGCACAAAAACGCTAAATGATCAAGTTAAGATGTTTAGAGACACGTGCACAAAAACGCTAAATGACCGAGTTAAGATGTTTAGAGACACGTGCACAAAAAGGCTAAATGATCAAGTTAGGATGTTTAGGGACACGTGCACAAAAAGGCTAAATGACCGAGTTAAGATGTTTAGAGACACGTGCACAAAAAGGCTAAATGATCAAGTTACGATGTTTAGGGACACGTGCACAAAAACGCTAAATGACCGAGTTAAGATGTTTAGAGACACGTGCACAAAAACGCTAAATGATCAAGTTAGGATGTTTAGGGACACGTGCACAAAAATGCTAAATGACCGAGTTAAGATGTTTAGGGACACGTGCATAAAAAGGCTAAATGACCAAGTTAAGATGTTTAGGGACACGTGCACAAAAACGCCAAATGATCAAGTTAGGATGTTTAGGGACACGTGCACAAAAAGGCTAAATGATCAAGTTAAGATGTTTAGAGACACGTGCACAAAAAGGCTAAATGACCAAGTTAAGATGTTTAGGGACACGTGCACAAAAACGCCAAATGATCAAGTTAGGATGTTTAGGGACACGTGCACAAAAAGGCTAAATGATCAAGTTAAGATGTTTAGAGACACGTGCATAAAAAGGCTAAATGACCAAGTTAAGATGTTTAGGGACACGTGCACAAAAAGGCTAAATGATCAAGTTAGGATGTTTAGGGACACGTGCACAAAAATGCTAAATGACCGAGTTAAGATGTTTAGGGACACGTGCACAAAAAGGCTAAATGATCAAGTTAGGATGTTTAGGGACACGTGCACAAAAATGCTAAATGACCGAGTTAAGATGTTTAGGGACACGTGCACAAAAAGGCTAAATGATCAAGTTAGGATGTTTAGGGACACGTGCACAAAAATGCTAAATGACCGAGTTAAGATGTTTAGAGACACGTGCACAAAAAGGCTAAATGATCAAGTTAGGATGTTTAGGGACACGTGTACAAAAACGCTAAATGATCGAGTTAGGATGTTTAGGGACACGTGCACAAAAAGGCTAAATGATCAAGTTAGGATGTTTAGAGACACGTGCACAAAAAGGCTAAATGATCAAGTTAGGATGTTTAGGGACACGTGCACAAAAACGCTAAATGACCGAGTTAAGATTTTTAGAGACTAGTGCACAAAAACGCTAAATGATCGAGTTAGGATGTTTAGGGACACGTGCACAAAAAGGCTAAATGATCAAGTTAAGATGTTTAGGGACACGTGCACAAAAAGGCTAAATGATCAAGTTAAGATGTTTAGAGACACGTGCATAAAAAGGCTAAATGACCAAGTTAGATGTTTAGGGACACGTGCACAAAAAGGCTAAATGATCAAGTTAAGATGTTTAGGGACACGTGCACAAAAAGGCTAAATGACCAAGTTAGATGTTTAGGGACACGTGCACAAAAACACTAAATGACCGAGTTAAGATGTTTAGAGACACGTGCACAAAAACGCTAAATGATCAAGTTAGGATGTTTAGGGACACGTGCACAAAAAGGCTAAATGATCAAGTTATGATGTTTAGGGGCACGTGCACAAAAATGCTAAATGACCGAGTTAAGATGTTTAGGGACACGTGCACAAAAAGGCTAAATGATCAAGTTAGGATGTTTAGGGACACGTGCACAAAAATGCTAAATGACCGAGTTAAGATGTTTAGAGACACGTGCACAAAAAGGCTAAATGATCAAGTTAGGATGTTTAGGGACACGTGTACAAAAACGCTAAATGATCGAGTTAGGATGTTTAGGGACACGTGCACAAAAAGGCTAAATGATCAAGTTAGGATGTTTAGGGACACGTGCACAAAAAGGCTAAATGGTCAAGTTAAGATGTTTAGGGACACATGCACAAAAAGGCTAAATGATCAAGTTAGGATGTTTAGGGACACGTGCACAAAAATGCTAAATGACCGAGTTAAGATGTTTAGGGACACGTGCACAAAAAGGCTAAATGATCAAGTTAGGATGTTTAGGGACACGTGCACAAAAACGCTAAATGACCGAGTTAAGATTTTTAGAGACTAGTGCACAAAAACGCTAAATGATCGAGTTAGGATGTTTAGGGACACGTGCACAAAAAGGCTAAATGGTCAAGTTAAGATGTTTAGAGACACGTGCACAAAAACGCTAAATGATCAAGTTAGGATGTTTAGGGACACGTGCACAAAAAGGCTAAATGATCAAGTTAGGATGTTTAGGGGCACGTGCACAAAAATGCTAAATGACCGAGTTAAGATGTTTAGGGACACATGCACAAAAAGGCTAAATGATCAAGTTAGGATGTTTAGGGACACGTGCACAAAAATGCTAAATGACCGAGTTAAGATGTTTAGAGACACGTGCACAAAAAGGCTAAATGATCAAGTTAGGATGTTTAGGGACACGTGTACAAAAACGCTAAATGATCGAGTTAGGATGTTTAGGGACACGTGCACAAAAAGGCTAAATGATCAAGTTAGGATGTTTAGGGACACGTGCACAAAAAGGCTAAATGGTCAAGTTAAGATGTTTAGGGACACATGCACAAAAAGGCTAAATGACGAAGTCACAAAAGAAAATGGCAAAGCTCCAGGTTATGGTACTGAACAGATGTTCAGTCTTATACGGAAATTTGCTGTAAAGCCATTTAGTTCGATTTTAAACTTGTAGATAATATTGCTTCCCATTACGATGAACAATAGCTTTACGCCCACGTTTAAGCAACACTGAGTTATTTGCGACTTTGCCATTTAGAATTATATGCAGCTAAAATTTGCTTCTAAATGGTTAAAACATCTTTACCCTATCACAAATACTTTGAGTCAAGTTTTTCTTACCTCGAGAATTCTTTTTTTTTTTGCATACGATGGGCTAAATTGCCAGGTCATAAGGACCCCAAAGGCGCAGAGAAAGTAGGAAGAAGAGGACCTACTGGAGTCATGTCCAGGTCACAAGGACCCCGGGACTTAGAGAAGATTCTGGGGAGTGATCCAGTCTCCAGACAGATGGTAGTCTCCCAGCAAGGACCATCCAGCGTGTTCTTTAACGTCAACAGGGTATGGCTCTCCCGCACATGGGGTCACGGCTTAACGTTCCATCCGACGAACGACGGCCTTTCCAAAACCATCGGTGCCCCTTACTGACCGTGTGAAGGGGTGAGTTGTACGGAGATAAATCACAATGGTTGCCCAGCTGGGGCTCGAACCTGAGAACTGCAGATTACGAGCATAGCGCGCTATCGATTGAAACCCCTCTTCCCCCCCCCCATCCTAGAATGTGGTCGTGTACAGTTGTGACAGGTTGTTTTACCTCTGAGTTGAACTTTCTACATAAAATGAGCTAAATAGCCAGGATACATGAAGGGGTTCTACTGCACAGCTGTTACAAGATAGAAAGCTCTCAGCAATTATGCAACGAGGGCAAAGTCATCTAATATACTCTTTAACGTGCACAGAGTCTGACCTACCTTCGCACAAAGCCTCATATTAACGTCCCATCCTAGGGATTGAGTCGTTTCAAAACCAGTCACTATCCCTTCCTTTGCCAAGGTCATTGCGGGGGTTAGTGAAGAAAATTCCAACGCACACACGGTGTGAACAGAAAACTGGGAACATCAAGTTAGGAGCCTGGCACTCTGCGTACTGCCTGGGGGAGAGGTACAGTCGTTCCAAAAAGTATCCGAACACTATGGTTGATTACAGAATTCAGAAAAAATATGTGGCAACGATTTTTTTTAGAAATTAGTGATCTGGCAACCTTCGTGTCACGTGATTACAGAATTCAGGATAAATATCTGGAGCGTGTACAGTCGCTCAAAAAAGTATCCGAACACTATGGTTAATTTCAGAATTTAGAAAAAATATCTGGCAACGATTTTTTTACAAATTAATGATCTGGCAACCTTCGTGTTAATAACATGAAGGTTGCCAGATCACTAATTTCTAAAAAAATCGTTGCCAGATATTTTTTCTGAATTCTGAAATTAACCATAGTGTTCGGATACTTTTTTGAGCGACTGTACAGCAACTGTACACGCTCCAGTTACCGTTCACAGCAAACTGAAGCGTGTGCAGTTACTGCACACGCTCCAGTTTGCTGTGAACGGTAACTGCACAGGCTCAATATTTCCGTGAGTGAGCCCACACGATCTAGTATCAAAATAATATGACCACCTACAGTCGCTCAAAAAAGTATCCGAACACTATGGTTGATTACAGAATTAAGAAAAAATATCTGGCAGCGATATTTTTAGAAATTGGTGATCTGGCAACCTACGTGTCACGTGATTACAGAATTCAGGATAAATATCTGGAGCGTGTACAGCAACTGTACACGCTCCAGATATTTATCCTGAATTCTGTAATCACGTGACACAAAGGTTGCCAGATCACTAATTTCTAAAAAAAATGGTTGCCAGATATTTTTTCTAAATTCTGTAATCAACCTAGTGTTCGGATATTTTTTGAGCGACCGTATGTAAAGAAATCTCTGTTTAAAACAGATTTCAAAATATCTGGAAGTCCCCATACCAAAAAGATACGAAAAACAAAAATCTTCTACATAACACTCAATAGCAGGCCCTGATCTAGAAAAAAATGAAGGGATGGGAGTCTGAGTGCAAGTTGATGTGTGGAGAGGCAAGATCGAATAAAATTGAGCCGAAACACTTTCCCTTTCCATTTTAGTGACCTTTCACAAACTTCTTGAAAAGTACGGGTAATATTTAACTACGTTTAATATTTTTTTCTGGTCGGTCCTTTGCCTCTCTAGTTCCGGTTCTGCTCAACTGGGGGTGGGGGTGGCTTAGTCGGTATCGTAATCTGTAGGCTCGTAATCTGTAGTTCCCGTCCCAGCTGGGTCAGCGTTGAGATTTATCTCCGCAAAATTCCCCGCCTTGCCCACGGTCAGTTGGGGACACCCTTTCCCCTTTCCTTTCCATTTTAGTGACCTTTCACAAACTTCTTGAAAAGTACGGGTAATATTTAACTACGTTTAATATTTTTTTCTGGTCGGTCCTTTGCCTATCTAGTTCCGGTTCTGCTCAACTGGGGGTGGGGGTGGCTTAGTCGGTATCGTAATCTGTAGGCTCGTAATCTGTAGTTCGAGTCCCAGCTGGGTCAGCGTTGAGATTTATCTCCGCAAAATTCCCCGCCTTGCCCACGGTCAGTTGGGGACACCGATGGGCTTGGAAAGGCCGCCGTCCGTCAGATGGGACGTTAAGTCGTGGCCCCGTGTGCGGGAGTGCCATACCCTGTGCACGTTAAAGAACACGCTGGATGGCCTTGACGGGAGATTACCATCTGTCCCCCAACAGCTGTTCCAGTGGGTCCCCTCCCCCAACCTTCTCTGAGCCTTTGGGGTCCATGTGACCTGGCCATTTAGCCCATGGTGTGCAAAAAAGTGCCGCTCAGAGGTAAAACAACACAACTCTGCTCAACAGAAAAAACCTGTGAATAAGACTAAACTTCAGCAGAAAGCCAAAACAAAAAACTACCACCAGTAGAGATCAGGTTCGAATTATGGATCCCTTTGCTTCTTAGCCATTTTCATAACAAACATCAAGTTTTTTTTTTCTTCGAAACTCTATTATAAAACTACACCTTTAATCTCAGCAGTGTGTAATTAAATTAACTTTTTTTAACAAAAAAAATGATGCTTGATTTCTTTATTCAACGCACAACACGATGCTAAAAGAAGCGCTTAATTAACGTAGTTAGGCTTCAGCGTTCTCTTCGCAAATTCAGGACTCGGCGTTTGAAGTTTTTGTTCGTCAAGTAAATTATATGCTAATAAAACAAACACACGCGGTGGACGTGACCGAAATGCATTATCTTGAGTTTGCTTTTATTTTGTTTTCCTTCCTGGACTTTCTTTTTTTCCGTATTTTTTTCTTTTTTCGTTCTTTGAAATGCATCATAAATTTGAGATAAAAAAGCTTGACGTGACTTGTGTGGATCTCGATTCCGTGAGTGGTTCCTTCTCTTTATTTCGTCTTACTTCAGAAAAAAAAAAAATTCTGTTTTGCAAAAAGCTATTGTGAAAGAAAAAGCAGCATCTGAGGGACTTTATAAACACCCAAAATAGAATCAAGCTGTAGCTATTCATCGAGTAATTCTCGAGTTTTATAAGTCTGTTGTAATAATTATACTTCAAAACAGAACTCATTTTAATTTCGGACAAAGGATAAAATAAAGATAAAAATTCTAGCAAATAGAAATGTGATAGTGAATTGTGAAATGACTTACCTTTCTTGTTCTTTGTTTACAAATTCAAATTAGTTCTTTATTATTTAAAATTCACACTCGAAGCTAACGTCATAGCCAAAAAATGTAGCATTAGCCACACTTCACTGAACAGCAGGAATGCAAAATATTTTCTGTAAATCGCAGAAATAAATACATATATGTTACCGCTAAAGTGCAGAAATCAGTTAATGTGCACATTACCTAGCTAATCTGCAGATTAACTAGGGTGATCCGTTAAAGTGCGGAAAATTGTTTCATTTCTCAAATTACCTAGGTAATCTGCAAATTACCTAGATAATCTGCACATTACCTACTACGCACTCGTTAAAGTGAAAATAAGATCTTTGCTGGGACAACAGCAACGTTTCTGTACGCTTAAATCAATAATAAATATAAATACCCCCTCAAGAGCTGCTTGCCACAGAGGTCTGACAGGAGCCTGTCAGTTTATATGCCACCGTAGAAGATCTGAGAGGATGGCAGGACCTCAGCAGAAAACAACACGAACATCCATGCCTTACCCGGGACTTGAACCCAGGTCCCGTAGATCAGTAGCCAAGCGCGCTAACCACTCGGCCACGGTTATTTATTTATTTTTCGATATCTAAAGAATCAAGTTTATACAATCAAACAATCAACAAATTAGTTGATATGTTACCGTTAAAGTGTATAATTCAGTTATTTCATAGAATACCTAGTTATTTCATGAAATCAGTTAAAGCGTGTAATAAATTAATAATTCCACACTTTAACTAGTTATTCTATGAAATAACTAGGTATTCTATGAAATAACTAATGATAGACAATTAAAGTGTAAAATAAACAATCTGACTGAATTATACAGCATCATCATCATCATCATCCTCAAGCAGCCATGGGCTACGGAGGTCCAACCAGACCGCGCAGTTTAATTCTCCAAGCATATCTGTCCTGAGCTACATCTGCTGCATCCGGCCACTGTACACCAATTCTAACAAGGTCCTGTTTGACATTGTCTGCCCACCGCATCCTAGGTCTCCCCCTCCTTCTGAGGCCTCTAGGCACACTGTTCATAACCCTATTCGCCAATCTATAATTATCCATACGGGCAACATGGCCAAACCAGCGGAGTCTCTCTCTGCACAATATGCTGCTTAAAGGAGGTTGCAGACTCCTTTGCCTAACCTCATCATTAGTTACAAAGTTAAACCACCTAATACCCAAGATACTGCGCAAGCATCTAGAATCGAAAGCATCTAGTTTCCTGTTATCTTGCTTACACAGCGTCCAAGTTTCACTACCATAACTAACCCTAGAAAGAACCAAACTATTATACAGTCTAATTTTAGTCTTTAGGTGTATACGCCTATTTCTCCATACTCTCCATAGATTCTTAAAAGTCCCGGCAGCAATACCTATTCGTCTGTTAATCTCATGCCGCACATCACCAGTATCAGTTACGCAGCTCCCAAGGTAATTAAACTGTGACACCTGCTCAAGACTGCAACCATTCAGATTAACTGAATCACAGCCTGCCTGACCAATTTTCATCACTTTAGTTTTCTCTCTGTTTATAACCAAACCTACTGTACAACCAGTGTCATCAACAGCTCGAATGAAAGAGTTCATCTCATCAACATCATTTGCCAAAAGGGCTAAATCATCAGCATAATCTAAATCAGAAATTTTCGTATCTCCAGCCCATTTAAGGCCAAAAGCTTTCCCTTGAAGTGAATTTCGCATAACATAATCAACAACCAAACTAAAGAGAAAAGGAGACAAAATGCACCCTTGTCGAACACCAGAAGTAATGCTAAACCAATTGCTACAAGACTTACCAACCCTCACACATGACTCAGTGTTATTATAGAGAGCTTTCATTATGTTAACTAACTTGTCTGGTATACCATATGATCTCGCAATCAACCACAAATTATGACGATCAACAGAGTCGAAAGCCTTTTTGAAATCAACAAAGCTAGCAACCAAAGGTTTCTGAAACTCTAAACATTTCTCAAGAATCTGCCTAAGTGAAAATATCTGATCCACACATCCCCTACCACTTCTGAATCCACATTGCTCATCACGCAATTGCCTGTCAACCAGATTCTTAATTCTATTAAGCACAATCATGGAAAGAACTTTACCTGGAACGGAGAGTAGGCTGATACCCCTATAGTTATCACAAGAACTGCGATCACCTTTTTTGAAAATAGGGATAATAATAGCTCTGGTAAAATCTTTAGGAACCATGCCTTTATCATAAAAGTTATTCAAAATTTCAGTCATCCAAATGGTAACTGAAACATTCCCAGCTTTTCCGTAGTAATTTCATCCACACCTGGTAATTTATGAAGTTTAAGTTTAGAAATAGCCAAACTAACTTCAGATTGTGTTATAGGGCCAACATTAAATCTATCATCATTGCAAACAATGGGAGTAGAACTAACCACATTGTTTAGAACATCACTGAAATGTTCAGCCCACCTAGCCATGACAGAATCCTCACCTTCTATAACCTTGCCTTGTTTATCCTTCAATCCCTGTATACCTGTTAGTTTTCTACCACACAAAACATTAACTATCTGGTACAGCTCTCTGCTGTACCAGATAGTTAATGTTGTCTAACTGCTTCCTCAGCTTGTGTCTAACTGCTTCCTCAGCTTTGTCAGCAAGGCCATCAAGCCAAAGATTCTTATCAGTAGCTAACTGATCCTTTACACGTTTATTAAGTTCTTTGTAATGCTTTCTATTAGGACTAGTAGGGTACTGATTAAGGACATTCCTGCAGTTCCTTCTTTCTGAAATAAGCTCAAGTGCCTTATCACTTAAATAATTCTGCCTCCTCTTCTCCTTTTTCCCTAAAAGAGTACTATTAGTTTCCAAAAAAGCCTGTTTAAAATGGCCCCATTCTTCCTCAACTTCAGTATTAAGCAAACCATGACTGTCATAATGACTAAGTAACCTATCATGGTAAGCTTTAGCTATAACTGGGTCTTTCAGAGCTTCAGTATTAAAGGTAAATTTTTTAACCCTAGCACAACACTTTTTAAGTTTAAGTTGCAAGACACTTTTAACAAGGTAATGGTCAGATCCCATTTCAGCTCCCCTATATGCCCTGGTATTTCTAACAGAACTAGCCCATTTGCTGTTAATTAATATATAATCAATCATATTCTTATGCAGCCCATCAGGTGAAACCCATGTGTATTTATGTATGTCGCGGTGTTTGTAATATGTGTTAGTTATTCTGAAACCATTTAGTTTACTTACCTGTAGGAGACGTTGCCCATTGCCATTGCAGCTACCAATACCAAAAGGGCCTATTACTCCTCCCCAAAGGTCAGAGTCGGTACCAACTTTGGCATTGAAGTCACCAAGAACAAGGGTAATATCTCCTTTCTTGACAGAATTCAAAATATCCTGAAGTTGTCTGTAAAACCTATCCTTCTCATCCTCATCAGAATCCTCAGTGGGGGCATAACAGCAGATAACATTCAAGTCTTTAATGCTTGTCTGAAATTTTGCTGTAAGAAACCTTTCATTAATGCACTCATATCCTAGAAGAGCATCACTAGCATGTCTGCTGAGCAGCAGACCCACGCCTTGGTGATGCTTTCCATCCTCCCTCCCTGTAAAGAGAAATTTAAAGTTATTTTTAAGTATCTCACCTTTACCTGTCCATCTTGTCTCTTGCAAGCCTAGAATATCTAGGTTATAGCGCTGGAATTCCTGCATGAGGACATCAAGAGAATAATCTCTATGTAATGTCCTCTCGTTCCACGTTCCTGCAGAGAGAAAATGATTAGTAGGATTTTTAAAGAAATTAGGTTTATTGAGATTGGTAGGGCCAACAATATCAAACAGCCCCCTGATCGCAGGCATGGGGCAAAGACCTGTTCCTCCTCCGCTAAAGGCTGAAGTCACCGATGCTGGTAGGAACTTCAGGCACCACCTTTTCAAGTGGACTTTTTCAAGAACCAAATGACCTGCCTGAGACACATTACTCCAGTTTAGGCTTGACGATGCCCAACTAGCTAACCAAATGTTATTTATATAGACGCAATAAAATCATTTGTTACAACAGGGATTACTAAAATGGCATTTGGAATTGCCCTAATGTGCGAAGGCCAAGTAAGAACGAATCCGTAAAGTGGTGAATCTCTTGAATATGAATCTTCGTGTCACGTGATTAAGTCGTCCGCATTATAAAAAACGCCCCGGATGAGCGGAGGCCAAGTGAGAACGAATCAGTAAAGTGATTCATTCTTGAGAATGAATCACTAAAGTGATTCGTTCTCACTTGGAACGAATCAGTAAAGTGATTCATTCTTGAGAATGAATCACTAAAGTGATTCGTTCTCACTTGGCCTGCTCATTTTGGGGGCGTTTTTTATAATTCCGACGACTGATTCATGTTGACAGAGGGATGACCTGGTTTCAACTCTACTCTCGGACACTAGAAACAGTCTTTTTTTTTTACTTTTGAACTTTAACGATACGGAAGCCGTTAATGTGCACATTACCTAGGTAAAATGCGGAAAACTCTTGTTTCCGCACTTTAACGGAGCAAATCAGTTAATCTGCAGATTAGCTAGGTAATGTGCATATTAACGGCTTTCGAGCTTTAGCGGTAACATATACACTCAGTAGTAAAGAATCGCAGGATAAGTCCTGTAGACATGGAACTCATGAAATAATAAGCTGAAAAAAATTGGTATTGCTGTGAGTGGGATTCGAACCCTCGTCTCACTGGAAACATGCCAGTTATGTTAACCACTACAGATCGCCGGCTAACGTTTTTACTTCAGCTGGTGTGACTTACAAACTTTCCGGAATTTTTATTTGATTCGCACAGTGGCGCCATCTATTCGGGAAGTGGACAAGAGTGTTGCCTCGTAGAGATGGAATTTAATATTTGTCACTCACGCTCGTGGCGTTAAATCAATAATTCAGTAGTAAAGAATCACAGGATGTGTCATGTACACATGAACTCATGAAATAATAAGCTGAAAAATTCTCCAGGAGACGTTGGTCCGAATCCCACTCACGGTAGAACCAATTTTTTTCAGCTTATTATTTCATGAGTTACATATGCACTCAGTTGGGTTGTTTTACCTCTGAGTGGCACTTTTTTTTCACACAATGAGCTAAATTTCCAGGTCACAAGGCCCTGAAGGACTCCGAGAAGGATGGGGAAGGGGCCTCACTATACAACTGTTAGGAGACAGATGGTAGCTTTCCTTAATGGCCATCCAGTGTGTTCTTTAACGTGTACAGGGTATGGTTTTTCTGGCACATGGAGGCTTAACGTTCCATCCGACTGTCGGTGTCCTTTCCAAGCCCATCGATGTCCCCTACTGACAGATGATATGGGATTAGGGGAGATGAATCCCAACACTGGCCGAACTGGAGCCTGTGAAAAACCTCGATCAGTATTCATTTGCCTTAAATCAGCGTCACATTTCAATGGTCGATTACAGAATTCAGAAAAAATATCTGGCAACGATTTTCTTTAGAAATTAGTGATCTGGCAACCTTCGTGTCACGACACGAAGGTTGCCAGATCACTAATTTCTAAAGAAAATCGTTGCCAGATATTTTTTCTGAATTCTGTAATGACACGAAGGTTTCCAGATCACTGATTTCTAAAGAAAATCGTTGCCAGATATTTTTTTTGAATTCTGTAATGACACGAAGGTTTCCAGATCACTGATTTCTAAAGAAAATCGTTGCCAGATATTTTTTCTGAATTCTGTAATGACACGAAGGTTTCCAGATCACTGATTTCTAAAGAAAATCGTTGCCAGATATTTTTTCTGAATTCTGTAATGACACGAAGGTTTCCAGATCACTGATTTCTAAAGAAAATCGTTGCCAGATATTTTTTCTGAATTCTGTAATGACACGAAGGTTTCCAGATCACTGATTTCTAAAGAAAATCGTTGCCAGATATTTTTTCTGAATTCTGTAATGACACGAAGGTTTCCAGATCACTGATTTCTAAAGAAAATCGTTGCCAGATATTTTTTCTGAATTCTGTAATGACACGAAGGTTTCCAGATCACTGATTTCTAAAGAAAATCGTTGCCAGATATTTTTTCTGAATTCTGTAATGACACGAAGGTTTCCAGATCACTGATTTCTAAAGAAAATCGTTGCCAGATATTTTTTCTGAATTCTGTAATGACACGAAGGTTTCCAGATCACTGATTTCTAAAGAAAATCGTTGCCAGATATTTTTTCTGAATTCTGTAATGACACGAAGGTTTCCAGATCACTGATTTCTAAAGAAAATCGTTGCCAGATATTTTTTCTGAATTCTGTAATGACACGAAGGTTTCCAGATCACTGATTTCTAAAGAAAATCGTTGCCAGATATTTTTTCTGAATTCTGTAATGACACGAAGGTTTCCAGATCACTGATTTCTAAAGAAAATCGTTGCCAGATATTTTTTTTGAATTCTGTAAATAATAATAATGTTCGGATACTTTTTAATATATATAATGCGTATGAATATATAATGCAATGGATATGGAACGTGTGCAGTTATCGTTCACAGCAAACTGGAGCGTGTGCAGTAACTGCACACGCTCCAGTTTGCTGTGAACGGTAACTGGAGCGTGTACAGTTGCTGTACACGCTCCAGATATTTTTCCTGAATTCTGTAATCACGTGACACGAAGGTTGCCAGATCACTAATTTCTAAAAAAATCGTTGCCAGATATTTTTTCTGAATTCTGTAATCAACCATAGTGTTTGGATACTTTTTTAATATATATGATACGTATGAATATATAATGCAATGAATGTGGAGCGTGTGCAGTTACCGTTCACAGCAAACGGGAGCGGTTGCGGTTAATGTTCACAGCACATTGGATCGTGTGAGCTCACAAAGTCCTAGACCGTGTGGGCTCACTCACGGAAATATTGAGCGTGTGCAGTTACCGTTCACAGCAAACTGGAGCGTGTGCAGTAACTGCACACGCTCCAGTTTGTTGTGAACGGTAACTGGAGCGTGTAACAGTTGCTGTACACGCTCCAGATATTTTTCCTGAATTCTGTAATCACGTGACACGAAGGTTGTCAGATCACTAATTTCTAAAAAAAAATCGTTGCCAGATATTTTTTCTGAATTCTGTAATCAACCATAGGGTTCGGGTATCTTTTTTTTTGAGCGACTGTATATAGTAAAATAATTCTACAATGCTCTAGTTCTAGAATCTTAAATTTTTTACCTATAAGCTGACACCGAGTTTTTTATTTATGACCGCTGGAGACAAAAAATTATATTTATCAAAATTACCTTGAATCCAATACAAATAACGACTTGGCATTGCGAGCAGTATTGTCCCCAAGGAGACTCTATTAATCTTTGAAATCCTCAGTCTTCCCAAAACTACGACTCACTTGAGGTTAAAGTTAACAGTCCTTGACTCAGAACAATGCATCATCCAATCTCTCTCCTTGAATTGCTGAAGTGCCCTCAAAGGATCACAATGATATTCTGCGCTATGTTATCTTCAAGATTTCTCTCATACATTAGGCTTATCTCTTGTCCCATGTTGGAAACGTCAACGGAGATCATCTGAGTTTAAAAGTGGAATAAGGCAATGCTCACATAGAGGCAATACAAGCAAATCCTGTAGAATTTCATATAGACCAAGTAGAAGTAAGAAACTAACATTTATTAATGTTCACTCAAAAGCATGATTTTTTTTTTCTATGAACACATTCGATGTTGACACAGTTGAGTTGGATTATTATTTTAACTCTGAATGGTTCTTTTTTTTTAACACGTTACATTAAATGGCCAAATCAGGTCTCATGGTCCAAGATCGTTAGCTCGCCAAACTAATAATTCGCAGTCCCAGGTTCGAGTCCCTGCCCTCAATGGGAAATGTGATACCAATAGGCTTGGAAAAGCTGTCGCCCGTAGGATGGGAAGTTAAGCCTTAGCACCGTGTATAAAAGAGGCGTATCCAGTGCACATTAAAGAACACGCTGAATGGCCTTAACGGCAGGCTTCCATCTGTCTCCTAAAAAGTAGTAGTAGAGTCCTTTCCCTCAATTTTCTCGGAACCCTTGGGGTCCTTGTGACCTATCCATTTAGCCCACTGTGTGCAAAAATGTGACGCTCAGAGGTAAACCCAACTCAACCCCTCCATATCGGAGCCCTCGGGTTCTTGTGACCTGGCTGTTTAGCAAATAAGTGCCGCTCAGAAATAAAATAATCCAACACCCAAACAACTTAATACGCTGTAGCAAACATAAGGATAAAGTTTCATTATTACACTACATGCATAAACAAAATCAGCATATTGAACTTCTACGGAAAACACAAAAGGTCAGTATCATCCTAACTTTAAAAGACTAATTTGTTTACATCAGAAAATCCCAAAAGATTGGTTGAACTTTATAGAACAAACAAGTTCGAAGTTTCGCAACATTTTGGCGGAAAACTGCTCGAGACTGGTGGTTCGTGCCTTGCAAGCGATAAACCAAAGAGGCTGGCCAGTCTTATTTCCGCCTCCTTAATGACTCTACGCGAGCCCTCTAAGCATCTTCGGTTTCACACACACAATACTCTAATTACATTTAACTGCGGTGAGGCGACGCAGAGTGTGGGGAAGCGGCAATTACCCGTCACTTCTTTAACTAGTTTTCTCAGGAAGGATTTTTACCAGCAGAAAGGTAAATAAAAGGTTTTGCCGGATGAGAAAGTTTGCGCTTTATTGTATAAAGGACGACGACGTGGTTTTATAAATCACTGATTAATAAGAAAATACGACTTGACTAGGAGCATTTCAGTTCGCATGCGATATAGGCAAGGTATTGAGATGGGAGAGATAATATATGAGTCTAATCTTGTGGGAAGCAATTAGTTGATATATAACTGTGTGCTAAACAAAGGTTGTTGGGTTGTTTTACCTCTGAGCGGCACTTTTTTGCACACCATGGGCTAAATGGCCAGGGTTGGGTTGTTTTACCTCTGAGCGGCACTTTTTTGCACACCATGGGTTAAATGGCCAGGTCACATGGACCCCGAAGGCTCAGAGAATGTTGGGGGGAGGGAACCCACTGGAACAGCTGTTGGGAGACAGATGGTAGCCTCCCATCAAGGCCATCCAGCGTGTTCTTTAACGTGCACAGGGTATGGCTCTCCCGCACACGGGGCCACGGCTTAACGTCCCATCCGACGGACGGCAGTCTTTCCAAGCCCATCGGTGTCCCCTACTGACCGTGGGCAGGGCGGGGAATTTTGCGGAGATAAATCTCAACGCTGACCCAGCTGGGATTCGGACCTGGGAACTACAGATTACGAGCCTGGCGCGCTACCGACTGAGCCACCCCCGCCGCTAAATGGCCAGGTCACAAGGACTCCGAAGGCTCAGAAAAGGTTGGGGGAGGGGATCCACTGGAACAGCTGTTGGAAGACAGATGGTAGCCTCCCGTTAAGGCCATCCAGCGTGTTCTTTAACTACCAGCATGTTCTTTAACGCCAACGGCAAATGCAAGACTATCCAGCGTGTTCTTTAACGCACACGGGGCAACGGGTTAACGTCCCATGAGACGGCAGCCTTTCCAAGCCCATCGGTGTCCCCTACTGACCGTGGGCAGGGCGGAGAATTTTGCGGAAAAAAATTTGAACGCTGACTCAGCTGGGACTCGAACCTGGGAACTACAGATTACGAGCCTGGCGCGCTACCGATGAGCCATCCCCGCCCCCAATGGTTTTGGAGAACACGTTTTGTAAATGGGACGCCACATAGGAATTTAGATTGGATTATTTTAACTCTGAGAGACACTTTTGTACACACAAAAGGTTATAAATGGCCAGGTCACAAGAACCCCAAACATTCAAAGATAGATAAGAAAGGGGATCAACTGGAATCTGCTAAGAGATAGACGGAAACCTCCCGTCAAAATCAGCAAGCGTGATCTTTAAGTGTCCAGTAGACTAATATAAATAAAAAGATAGATAGATAAAAAGTATTCTCGATGTCATGATTTATTAATAATCATCACTCTCTTTCTCAAAGCTATTCCTTTTATTTGTCTCTTGGTAATAAAGCTTCGTAATAAGTCTTGGTGTAATAAAGCCAGAGATACTTGCTTCCGTCCTCAATTAAGCTGACTCCTTTTAGTCCTTCTGGGATACTAAAACAATTTCTGGGATACTAATACCTCGAAAGAATCATCATTATCCAACAAGACCTGTAAACTCTTAGCCAACGGACATTACTTGTTACAGCACGAGAGGTCAGGGTAGGCACTAGCCATCACTATCCCGGATGGATGAAGAGGATAAGGAAATGAAATGACTGGGAGATGCAGGATGGTCAGAAGAGTGCTCCATAAACATTCTGGGATAGAACCACTTCTCTCCACTTCTGCTTCCAGACGAGAAGAGCGCAACACATCAACACTGGCAAGCCAAAAGTCAACAAGATCGCACGTGTTGGCAGAAAGTTCGTCTGAAGTCGTCATTCTTCTCTGATCAGAGGATTATTTGTGTTGCCTGGTAAACCACGCCGGAAATGTATTAAGGCGACGAGGAGAGAAAATAATCGTTATCAGTATTCGATTAGAGACGGTTTTCTTCACGACACGTGGGGGTGGGGGTGACTCAGTCGGTAGCGCGCCAGACGCGTAATCTGCAGTTTCCAGGTCCGAGTCCCAGCTGAGCCAGCGTTGAGATTTATCTCTGCAAAACTCCCCACCCTGCACATGGTCAGTAGTGCACATCGATGGGCTTGGAAAGGTCGCCTTCCGTCGGATGGGACGTAAAGCCGTGGCTCCGTGTGCGAGAGAGCTATACCCTGTGCTCGTTAAAGAACATGCTGGATGGGGCCTTGATGGGAGGATACCATCTGTCTCGAAACAGTCATACGACCATTTTCAAACTCGCACCCTTTCCGTCCTATGGCCGAGTGGTTAGCACGCTTGGCTAGTGATCTATGGAACCTGGGTTCGAGCCCCGGGTAAGGCATGTATGTATGTGTCGTTTTTCTGCTGAGGTCCTGCCATCCTCACAGACCTTCTACTATGGCATATTAAGCTGACAGTCTCCTGTAAGACCTCTGTGGCAAGCAGCTGCTTGAAGGGGTATTTATTTATTTTTTTTACCCTTTTCTCACGTGTTGCACCGATAGGACATTTGAGACATACACAACCGCAAGCCATCAATGAATTTCCGTTGGTTGGGTCTTCTGTATCCGCAGAAACTGAACTCTTGGATCTCCAGCTTTGCATGCAATGCCTGCACCATGTTTGCTCTGACTCTGCACATCATAGCATGAGTGTGTAAAGTGATGACTGATGTCACTTAGTGGCACAGCCCCAGATTTTGTTAGTTTGGAGAGAAAAAACTAGTAACCTTACTTTCTGACTTACCCTTGTATTACGTGAAATGATGTTAGAAACGGAATATTAAATGGTTGCTAAAGCCTACATGTTAAACTGTTATATTATGCTATATACATGTGATATTACAATAATTAGAAACAATTATTAATAACAAGAAGAAATAATTCACCCATTTTTGTCAAACTTGTCCTACACTCTAGTTTCAGATTTCGACAATCGCATTCTTTAGCGTCCAAATTGGAAATGTATGCAGTTAAGCTTCAAATCGAACAGTCATAAGCAGTTTAATATTTCAGTTCAAATTTGGACAGCCATGATATTTATGCACTTTAGCTTCAAAGCTCAACAATCAGACAGTTTAGTACTTCATAATTCAGCTTTGGACAATCGTCTATTTTAATATAAAAATTGGAGAGTTATGACTTTAGCTGGAAAGCTGAACAGTCATCGGCAGTTCAGTTCCTTAGCTCTAAACTTGAGTACTCATATATCTTAACATATAAGTTAGAGAGTTACGCACTTTAGCTTGAAAGCTGAACAGTCATCGGCAGTTCAGTTCCTTAGCTCTAAACTTGAGTACTCATATATCTTAACATATAAGTTAGAGAGTTATGCACTTTAGCTTGAAAGCTGAACAGTCATCGGCAGTTCAGTTCCTTAGCTCTAAACTTGAGTACTCATATATCTTACTTAACATATAAGTTAGAGAGTTATGCACTTTAGCTTGAAAGCTGAACAGTCATCGGCAGTTCAGTTCCTTAGCTCTAAACTTGAACAATCATATATTTTAACATATAAGTTAGAGAGTTATGCACTTTAGCTTGAAAGCTGAACAGTCATCGGCAGTTCAGTTCCTTAGCTCTAAACTTGAACAATCATATATTTTAACGTATAGGTTAGAGAGTTATATATTTTAGCTTGAAAGCTGAACAGTCATCGGCAGTTCAGTTCCTTAGCTCTAAACTTGAGTACTCATATATCTTAACATATAAGTTAGAGAGTTACGCACTTTAGCTTGAAAGCTGAACAGTCATCGGCAGTTCAGTTTCTTAGCTCTAAACTTGAACACTCATATATTTTAACATATAAGTTAGAGAGTTATGCACTTTAGCTTGAAAGCTGAACAGTCATCGGTAGTTCAGTTCCTTAGCTCTAAACTTGAACAATCATATATTTTAACGTATAGGTTAGAGAGTTATATATTTTAGCTTGAAAGCTGAACAGTCATCGGCAGTTCAGTTCCTTAGCTCTAAACTTGAACACTCATATATCTTAACATATAAGTTAGAGAGTTATGCACTTTAGCTTGAAAGCTGAACAGTCATCGGCAGTTCAGTTCCTTAGCTCTAAACTTGAACACTCATATATCTTAACATATAAGTTAGAGAGTTATGCACTTTAGCTTGAAAGCTGAACAGTCATCGGCAGTTCAGTTCCTTAGCTCTAAACTTGAACACTCATATATTTTAACATATAAGTTAGAGAGTTATGCACTTTAGCTTGAAAGCTGAACAGTCATCGGCAGTTCAGTTCCTTAGCTCTAAACTTGAACAATCATATATTTTAACGTATAGGTTAGAGAGTTATATATTTTAGCTTGAAAGCTGAACAGTCATCGGCAGTTCAGTTCCTTAGCTCTAAACTTGAACACTCATATATCTTAACATATAAGTTAGAGAGTTATGCACTTTAGCTTGAAAGCTGAACAGTCATCGGCAGTTCAGTTCCTTAGCTCTAAACTTGAACACTCATATATTTTAACATATAAGTTAGAGAGTTATGCACTTTAGCTTGAAAGCTGAACAGTCATCGGCAGTTCAGTTCCTTAGCTCTAAACTTGAACAATCATATATTTTAACGTATAGGTTAGAGAGTTATATATTTTAGCTTGAAAGCTGAACAGTCATCGGCAGTTCAGTTCCTTAGCTCTAAACTTGAGTACTCATATATCTTAACATATAAGTTAGAGAGTTATGCACTTTAGCTTGAAAGCTGAACAGTCATCGGCAGTTCAGTTCCTTAGCTCTAAACTTGAATACTCATATATCTTAACATATAAGTTAGAGACTTATGCACTTTAGCTTGAAAGCTGAACAGTCATCGGCAGTTCAGTTCCTTAGCTCTAAACTTGAACACTCATATATCTTAACATATAAGTTAGAGAGTTATGCACTTTAGCTTGAAAGCTGAACAGTCATCGGCAGTTCAGTTCCTTAGCTCTAAACTTGAACAATCATATATTTTAACGTATAGGTTAGAGAGTTATATATTTTAGCTTGAAAGCTGAACAGTCATCGGCAGTTCAGTTCCTTAGCTCTAAACTTGAGTACTCATATATCTTAACATATAAGTTAGAGAGTTATGCACTTTAGCTTGAAAGCTGAACAGTCATCGGCAGTTCAGTTCCTTAGCTCTAAACTTGAACACTCATATATTTTAACATATAAGTTAGAGAGTTATGCACTTTAGCTTGAAAGCTGAACAGTCATCGGCAGTTCAGTTCCTTAGCTCTAAACTTGAACAATCATATATTTTAACGTATAGGTTAGAGAGTTATATATTTTAGCTTGAAAGCTGAACAGTCATCGGCAGTTCAGTTCCTTAGCTCTAAACTTGAGTACTCATATATCTTAACATATAAGTTAGAGAGTTACGCACTTTAGCTTGAAAGCTGAACAGTCATCGCAGTTCAGTTCCTTAGCTCTAAACTTGAGTACTCATATATCTTAACATATAAGTTAGAGAGTTACGCACTTTAGCTTGAAAGCTGAACAGTCATCGGCAGTTCAGTTCCTTAGCTCTAAACTTGAGTACTCATATATCTTAACATATAAGTTAGAGAGTTACGCACTTTAGCTTGAAAGCTGAACAGTCATCGGCAGTTCAGTTCCTTAGCTCTAAACTTGAGTACTCATATATCTTAACATATAAGTTAGAGAGTTATGCACTTTAGCTTGAAAGCTGAACAGTCATCGGCAGTTCAGTGCCTTAGCTCTAAACTTGAGTACTCATATATCTTAACATATAAGTTAGAGAGTTATGCACTTTAGCTTGAAAGCTGAACAGTCATCGGCAGTTCAGTTCCTTAGCTCTAAACTTGAACAATCATATATTTTAACGTATAGATTAGAGAGTTATATATTTTAGCTTGAAAGCTGAACAGTCATCGGCAATGTGCTTTAACTATAAATTTCAACAGTCGAAAACTATATATAAAAATGAGTCTGCCCGCTGCTGCGAAGTGCAAGGCTACTGCTACCAAATTTAGTGGACTGCTACGCTGTGTGAAAACTGAACACCTCATAATCTCAAGACTCGACGTCAACATAAATGACTTTCTCTGCCATCTAACTTGCAAAAGATGTAAACAAGAGAAAGGGAAACCAAAAGAAAAGAAGCGAAATCCTCTTCAGCGTCTAAAGCGTTCGTATGCCCGATTACCACCCTGCAAGAGATCGGCGTCAAAATGCCAGCGACAGTTTTTCACCGTTTTGTCTGCCTCTCTTCCTCCCCAAGCGCAACTTAGCTAATGGATGCATAAGCAACTAACCCTCTCTCGAAGGGTTAAGTTGCACGCTTCGCCTATTACGCGTCGAAGCCTCGTCTTTAATAAGATGCGACAGCTGCGTCGAACTTTGCGTGTTGTTGTTTCACGAGTCGGAGGCCACGGTAAGGGTTCACTGAAGGAGAGCTCTTCGGCAGCACTGGCGGGGCTTCGGCGATCAAGTGACCTGGAGGTCTTCATCTTCTCAGACTCCAAGCACGCAGTCGCTTCCTCTGCAAACTATACGCGCATGCTCAATGATGTGTCATGTACGACGCAACTAATTATATCGTTGGTAGATTAATGGGCGTTTTCAATCTGAATTCGTGTCCTGACAGAATTCCATTGTTGTCTCCGAATTTTGATGTGCTTCGATGATGTACAGAATATTAATAAGATTCTAAATACTTTATCTTTCGGGGCGGGGGTGGCTCAGTCGGTAGCGCGCCAGGCTCGTAATCTGTAGTTCCCAGGTTCGAGTCTCTGAGTCAGCGTTGAGACTTATCTCCGCAAAATTCCCCGCCCCTCCCACGGTCAGTAGGGGACACCGATGGGCTTGGAAAGGTCGCCGTCCGTCGGATGGGACGTTAAGCCGTGGCCCCGTGTGTGGGAGAGCCATACCCTGTGCACGTTAAAGAACACACTGGATGACCTTGACGGGAAACTGCCATCTGTCTCCCAACAGTTGTTCCAGTTGGTCCCCTCCCACAACCTTCTCTGAGCATTCGGGGTCCTTGTGGCCTAGCCATTTAGCCCATGGTGTGCAAAAAAGTGCCGCTCAGAGGTAAAACAACCCAACCCAACAACTTTATCTTTTACGTGGCATCAACATTTAGCGGTTCCTAAAATGTAGAATCATAACGGTATGTTATATTACCACATGTACATCTACAATAATTAAAGAAGGTATTTGTCTCTGTGTCTGTGGCAACATAACTCATCAGGAAATCTTGCCAGACGCTTCATAATTTCCCAGGATGTTTCTGATTGTCGTCTGAGTTGCAGTGCCAAATTTCGAGTCCTAAGGGAAACCAAAGCCACTGTCATATTTATTGTTGTTGTCATTTATTGCTTCCTAACTGTGAACGTAAAACTCATAGCAACATCAAAAATGCTGCCGTTACCAGATTCCCCACTTTCCCAAAGATATTATCCTATAACTGCCTATACACTGAGCTATATAACTGCCTATACACTATAACTGCCTATACACTGATATTTATAGGAAAGCCACATCTTGCCTCAATGGCTTCGAGGGGAAGCTTCTACTCTCTCCTAACAGCTGTCCAAAGAGTAATATACACCTCTGAAACCTTGGGGTCCTTATGACCTGCACATTTAGGTCTTTGTGTGCACAAAAGTGACGCATAGAGGTAAAACAACCCCATCCACTCATCCGCAAAAACATTTAGTCATGCTTCAATCTGGGGCGGGGGTGGCTCAGTCGGTAGCGCCCCAGGCTCGTAATCTGTAGTTCCCAGGTTCGAGTCCCAGCTGGGTCAGCGTTGAGATTTATCTCCGCAAAAATTCCCCGCCCTGCCCACGGTCAGTAGGGGACACCGATGGGCTTGAAAAGGCGCCGTCCGTCCGATGGGACGTTAAGCCATACCCTGTGCACGTTAAAGAACACGCTGGATGGCCTTGAGGGAGGCTACCATCTGTCTCCCAACAGCTGTTTCAGTGGGTCCCCTCCCCCAACCTTCTCTGAGCCCTCGGGGTCCTTGTGACCTGGAAATTTAGCCCATGGTGTGCAAAAAAGTGCCGCTCAGAGATAAAACAACCCAACCCATGCTTCAATCAATCCTTGGTCCTCATACTTTCAGCTTCAATTTAAATTCCAAGTAACTCCTTTATTCCTCCAAATTAAATAATCGACATACCACGCACTATTTAAAGAGACTTTTCCCCCCATCTTCCTGTTTTTCATTGCGAGTCTTGATGCATATCAGAAAAGACAAAAAGAACTTCCCTTAAATGTCTCTTTCCTTGCACTTTGTCTCCATGAGCTAAGGAAAGGCCAACGCCAATCTTAATGAGTCGTAGCCCTAATGAGCAGCAGGATCTGTCATTCACTGCTCCGTCTCAGCTCAGCCCACCACTCCTGTCTGGGGACATTACTTTTGTTGCCATGCAGAGCAAACTCACAGATGATCTCCATCCTCTCTTCTCCGTTGCTAGGAAGATGACCTTTCTAAGCCAGCATCCTCGATGGCAAACGGTTTGTAGTATGCTTATAATATTATCTTACCCGAAAAACAATTAAAACCATCGTTACAAGTCTTTAATTACATTACTTAACGTAAAGCCAGATAGCTATTCTAGAAACAATTTTGTGGGAAAATTTATTAGCCAACGAGTGGGATTCGAACTCACATCTCCCAGTAACATACCAGTTACTCTAATCACTAAGCTATCACCATCTCTGTCATTTATCCCCATTTATTTGTGACTTTTAAATCTCACTGACCTTGTCGCTCATGGCGCCATCTGTGATCAGAAAAGGCAACTAATCCAATTTCCTCAATATTATATATATGTTAAATCAGGAAGTCACTCACTCACTAAGCGTTATTAATGCAAGAATTAATCAATAATAAACTCACAGATTACAGAGAAAAAGTCAATGAGATTTAAAAAGTCACAACTAAGTGGATAAATGACAGATCTGGTGATAGCTTAGTGGTTAGAGCACCTGGCATGTACTGGGAGGCGTGGGTTGGAATCCCACTCAACGGTGAATCATTTTTTTCCACAAAATTATTTCTTTAATTAAATTCCAATAGGAAATCTGTGAATTTATTATTGATTAATCCAGATATCTACATTTCCCATGAAAGGTAACCTTAAAAACAAATATTTCTATTATTTATGAGAGAGTTCTGCATCGCCCACTAGTAATAAGCTACATGTATCATCATCATCATCATCCTCAAGCAGCCAAGGGCTACGGAGGTCCAACCAGACCGTGCAATTTAGTTCTCCAAGCAAGTCTATCCTGAGCTACATATATTGCATCTGGCCACTGCAAACCAATTCTAACAAGGTCCTGTTTGACATTGTCGGCCCACCGCATCCTAGGTCTCCCCCTCTTTCTGAGGCCTTTAGGCACACTGTTCATAACCCTATTCGCCAATCTAGAATTATTCATACGGGCAACATGGCCAAACCAACGGAGTCTCTCTCTGCACAATATGCTGCTTAAAGGAGGTTGCAAACCCCTTTGCCTAACCTCATCATTAGTTACAAAGTTGAACCACCTAATGCCCAAGATACTGCGTAAGCATCTGGAATCAAAAGCATTTAGTTTCCTGTTATCCTGTTTACAAAGTGTCCAAGTTTCACTACCATAACTAACCCTAGAAAGAACCAAACTATTATACAGTCTAATTTTAGTCTTTAGGTGTATACGCCTATTTCTCCACACTCTCCGTAGATTCTTAAAAGTCCCAGCAGCAATCCCTATTCGTCTGTTAATCTCATGCCGCACATCACCATTATCCGTTACATAGCTCCCAAGATAATTAAACTGTGACACCTGCTCAAGACTGCAACCATTCAGATTAACTGAATCACAGCCTGCCTGACCAATTTTCATCACTTTAGTTTTCTCTCTGTTTATAACCAAACCTATTCTACTACCAGTCTCATCAACAGCTCGAATGAAAGAGTTCATCTCATCAACATCATTTGCCAAAAGGGCTAAATCATCAGCATAATCTAAATCAGAAATTTTTGTATCTCCAGTCCATTTAAAGCCAAAATCTTTCCCTTGAAGTGAATTTCGCATAACATAATCAATAACCAAGCTAAAGAGAAAAGGAGACAAAATGCACCCTTGTCGAACACCAGAAGTAATGCTAAACCAATTGCTACAAGCCTTACCAACTCTCACACACGACTCAGTGTTATTATAGAGAGCTTTCATTATGTTAACAAACTTGTCAGGTATACCATATGATCTCACAATCAACCACAAATTATGACGATCAACAGAGTCGAAAGCCTTTTTGAAATCAACAAAACTAGCAACCAAAGGTTTCTGAAACTCTAAACATTTCTCAAAAATCTGCCTAAGTGAAAATATCTGATCCACACATCCCCTACCACTTCTGAATCCACATTGCTCATCACGCAATTGACTGTCAACCAGATTCTTAATTCTATTAAGCACAATCATGGAAAGAACTTTACCTGGAACAGAGAGTAGGCTGATACCCCTATAGTTATCACAAGAACTGCGATCACCTTTTTTGAAAATAGGGATAACAATAGCTCTGGTAAAATCCTTAGGAACCATGCCTTTATCATAAAAGATATTCAGAATTTCAGTCATCCAAGTGGTAACCGAAACATTCCCAGCTCTAAGCATTTCGGTAGTAATTTCATCTACCCCTGGGGATTTATGTAGTTTAAGTTTAGAAACAGCCAAAATAACTTCAGATTGTGTTATAGGGCCAACATTAAAGCCACCAATGCATCTATCATCATTGCAAACAATGGGAGTAGAACTAACTACATTGTTTAGAACATCACTGAAATGCTCAGCCCACCTAGCCATGACAGAATCCTCCTCTTCTATAACCTTACCTTGTTTATCCTTCAATCCTTGTATACCTGTCCGTTTTCTACCACACAAAACATTAACTATCTGGTACAGCTCTCTGCTGTTGTGCTGTCTAACTGCTTCCTCAGCCTTGTCAGCCAAACCATCAAGCCAAAGATTCTTATCAGCAGCTAACTGATCTTTTACACGTTTATTAAGTTCTCTGTAATGCTTTCTATTAGGACTAGTAGGGTATTGATTAAAGACATTCCTGCAGTTCTTTCTTTCCAAAATAAGCTCAAGTGCCTTATCACTCAGATAATTCTGTCTCTTCAGCTCCTTTTTTCCTAAAAGAGTACTGTTAGTGTCCAAAAAAGCCTGTTTAAAATGATCCCATTCTTCCTCAACTTCAGTAGTAAGCAAACCATGACTGTCATAATGACTAAGTAACCTATCATGGTACGCTTTGGCTATAACTGGATCTTTCAGAGCTTCAGTATTAAAAGTAAATTTTTTAACCCTAGCACAACACTTTTTAAGTTTAAGTTGCAACACACTTTTAACAAGGTAATGGTCAGATCCAATTTCAGCTCCCCTATATGCCCTGGTATTCCTAACAGAACAAGCCCATTTGCTGTTAATTAATATGTAATCAATCATATTCTTATGCAGCCCATCAGGTGAAACCCATGTGTACTTATGTATGTCGCGGTGTTTGTAATAAGTGTTAGTTATTCTGAATCCATTAAGTTTACTTACCTGTAGGAGACGTTGCCCATTGCCATTGCAGCTACCAATACCAAAAGGGCCTATTACTCCTCCCCAAAGGTTAGAGTCAGTACCAACTTTGGCATTGAAGTCACCAAGAACAAGGGTAATATCTCCTTTCTTGACAGAATTCAAAATATCCTGAAGTTGTTCATAAAACCTATCCTTCTCATCCTCATCGGCATCCTCAGTGGGGGCATAACAGCAGATAACATTCAAGTTTTTAATGCTTGTCTGAAATTTTGCTGTAAGAAACCTTTCATTAATGCACTCATATCCTAGAAGAGCATCACTAGGCGTGTCTGCTGAGAAGCAGACCCACGCCTTGGTGATGCTTATTGTCGTCCCTCCCTTAAAAGAAGTTCTCTTAAAAGAAGTTCTCTTAAAAGAGAAATTTAAGATTATTTTTAAGAATATGACCTTTATCTGTCCATCTGGTCTCTTGCAAGCCAAGAATATCTAAATTATAACGGTAGAATTCTTGTGTGAGGACATCAAGAGAAAAAGCTCTGTGCAGAGTCCTCACATTCCAACTACCTATGGAGAGAAAATGGTTAGTGGGATGTTTAAAGAAACTATGTTTATTGAGAGAGGGAATGCCGACAATATCAAACAGCCCCCTAATCGCAGACATGGGGCAAAGACCCGTTCCCCCACTACTAAAGGCTGAAGCCATCTACACTGGAAGACTTCCTTCAATGTAGAATTTGACGATGCCAATAGAAGCAAAGAGTTCAGGTGCCTGCGATGACTTCTGCTCAGGATTATCCACCAGCTGATAAACATATCCTGTGAATCTATTCACTTGGGGCTGTCAACCCACAAACAAACAGAAAACACAGCGGAAGATTTTCCCTCTACAGAAGCCCACCAGTGCAGCAAAATCAGGATCCATAATCAAGCTCAGAGCCATATATCTGTCCAATCCAGTGGGTTTATATGGTCAGCACCAGGACCCTGTGTGGTTGACCACTCCTCAGCAGGGTAGAAAAAAAAAGAAAAGTAGCCATAGTTGTCCAGATCAGTAGGCCACACTAATCTGGCAGCCCTCCCCTTCCGTTCAATTCCACAATAGAGTATCTCTTTTGAAAGGTACTAACGGTCCGCACCACGAGAAGGCGGGGTCAGACATTAGGTGCTAGGCCTGGCCGGTTCTATGTATCATCACAGGGGATTGGTGCATAGCTCTCCTTCCAGTGACTACCTAGCTACCATTTACAGACCGCTACATGTAAAAGACATACAAAAATCCTAGAAGCTACTCACAGCCTTTTTCTATACAGACTTTCTCGTACAAGGGTATACCCCACTTAAGTCACGTGATACACCTAGTGCGAATCCGAACTATGCGTTCATCCGCTAACACTCACTCGTTCTTCGCTGCGCGAGAAAAGAGTTAACGATGGACTTACTACCGACCCCCTGGATCGTTCCAGCGCCCCCCAGGGGGCGGTATCGCCCACTTTGGGAAACATTGCTCTAAGCTGTGGCCCCATGTAGATGAAAAGTCTTGTCTTGTAAAAGTTAAATAATTAACCAGAATGATGTGATGGGAGCTCTTAATGATGTGATGAGAGCTCTTATATAAACAAGCTCCAAATTTTTTGCATCATTTATTGCTTGCAACTGCAAATTTGTTTACATTAATTCTACCCGTTTCCTTCTGCCATCATTAGTGACCATCCCTCATCATTCTCTTACTCCTCCGTCTCCCATCATCCGAGATACAACCGTCTCCCTGGATGTTGCTCCTGCTGCTACCCTAGAGATTTCCATCCCGATAGTAAAGCCATAAGAGACATCCCACCATTAGGTGGTGTCCCATTTCCAGTGTCATCCAACTGCCCACGCCGTCCAATGAGCTGTCATTCAACAACGATGCCGGATGAGGAAGATGCTTTGAAAAGACGAGAGGATGGCGTCGAGCAGTATCCTCCTCTTCTCTCCCCGAGGCCGAGAGGAAAGAGAATAACACTGCATCGATTCTAGTGCAACAAGGGTGAGATCGAAAGTTCCTCGCGGCAAAATCTCATCGTCAGGATGCTTCTTTAGCTTTAACATCAGCTGTTAAATATTCCTGATAACCAAAAATTCCATTACGATGTTCTACAAGGTTTTACAAAATAAGTGGCAATTTAGACTATGACAGCATGACCGAAACTAGGCGAGTGGCAGCAATGCCCTCCCCCCCCCTTGAGAATGGTACTAATCGAAACAGAGGCAAAAAAATTAAGCCAATATTACTAATATTTTTCAAAACATTTGATTAAAGACTACTTAAAACGAAGGAATATATATGGTATATATATATATATAACTATATAGTCCTTTATAGTCACATATTGATAGTTAATACAGAATTTACACAAGATACAGTGAACCCCCGATTTAACAGACTAATAATGGGAAAGAGATGTTGATTAAATTCGAATGTTTATATGACATTGAATCATGAAAGCTTGTCATATTGATACTCTGTGACTGAATATAAAATACACAATTTTTCTATTAAAAAAATGCTTATAACCTACAAATTCGACTCTTTATTTTCATAAAAATAAACTGCTCCCTTTTCATCTGCAGTATACGTATCTCTGATGTTACCTTAACAGAAAATCACCATTTTATTAAAGGCATTCAAATGCTGATTTATTTTCTTTCTCGTCCACCCAGAACAGCATTCATCGGCAAAATATCATTATTTCGGCGTTTGACGATTTCGTTTTTCACGAATATATATTAGAAATTGAAAGGACAGTTCTCTTCAAGTACATCTTAACTCTCGGCTTCTGAGAAATTTTTATTTTGAAACTGAAATTGGAAATGCTTTTTTGGAGGAAGACTTCTTCATCTGTTGTTATTATTCGCCATCCTTTGTCTGGTACTCAAGACTAATATGATACGGAATCTTTATATGAAAGCCTTTTTCGGCACTTTTGATTATCTTTCATTTATTCCGATTCAATGCAGCAACTCGATGTCAATATCTCAAGCGCAGATGTCGGACATTTTGGAAAGGAAGAGTTCTAGTTTTATATATATATATTTGTTTTCTTATTCGAAATATCTAATTGTCCTTTTCTGCCTCTTCGACAGCAATTTCGTTTTTATTTCTCTGTCAGAGCTCTTTTCAGTTTAATTGATTTTTTCCCCCTTCATATTGACGGTTTTTAACTTTAGTATTATTCAGCGCATATTTAGTTCTTTATTCGTCATTATTGTGTGTCATCCTTTTTTCAGCCCTTTCATCTTTATCTTCTCTTTTTTTTAGCCTCCTTCCTTTTCGCAGCTGTGTCTTCCATTTCTTCATCCTCCTTCTTCTTTACAACTGTGCGTCATCATTTTTCCGGCCTCCTTCCTACAGCTGTATCGTCATTTTCTATTTCAGCCTCCTCCTCTTCCTTACAGCTGTGTCATTCTTTCTGCTATTGGGCGGGGGGTAGCTCAGTCGGTAGCGCGCCAGGCTCGTAATCTGTAGTTCCCAGGTTCGAGTCCCAGCTGGGTCAGCGTTGAGATTTATCTCCGCAAAATTCCCCTGCCCACGGTCAGTAGGGGATACCGATGGGCTTGGAAAGGCCGCCGTCCGTCGGATGGGACGTTAAGCCGTGGCCCCGTGTGCGGGAGAGCCATCCCCTGTGCACGTTAAAGAACACGCTGGATGGCCTTGACGGAAGACTACCATCTGTCTCCCAACAGCTGTTCCAGTGGGTCCCCTCCTCCAACCTTCTCTGAGCCTTCGGGGTCCATGTGACCTGGCCATTTAGCCCATGGTGTGCAAAAAAGTGCCGCTCAGAGGTAAAACAACTCAACCCTTCTGCTATCAGTCTGCTACCTCTTTACGGATGCGTCATCCTTTTTTCAGCCTCCTTCCTCTTAAAATTATATGCTATTCACATTTTTCAACCTCCTTTCTCTTTATATTATATGCTATTCATTTCTTTCAGTCTCCTTTTTTTACAGTTGATATGCTATCCCTTTTTATTTCAGCCTCCTTCCTCTCCACAGCAGTGTGTCATCCTTTAGCCTCCTTCCTCTTTACGGACATCTTTTTATCAGCCTTCTTCCTTTTTTTTATCAGCTGTAGTAATAAACAAGATATATATAGTTGCAAGGTGAACAGCAAGCAATAGAGTTATTTGCCAAATTTTAACATCAGTTTCTCCATCAGCTCGCTGATAAACTTTAATACCTCCTCTTAGGCTATTCACCAAACACTTATATGATTTTTTTTTACAACATTAACAACGAAATGGCCTATTTTTAGTTTCATTCCTCCTTTAAAATAATACACTTTTAGACTGATAAATTTATTCGAAACATCCTTTCTACCCTTTTCAATTCTTTCATGACTAAATAATTAATAAAATATATGGGAAACAACCTCTTTCACTAAGTCTCTTGAACTTCCTTACGCCATCAACCGCAAATTTCGCAACATCGCAATACAACGTGGATAATGATGCTGCCGAGGTTAGCATTTTAAGAAGCTGCTTCTAAAGTTTCTACGATGTAAGGTATCACCATCATCAGTTTAATAATGCCTCAGGAGGATAACAGCTAAAGTTAAGCCGTGTTGCTCTTCATAAGACCATTTCCTCCATAAGAAATGGTCCACATGGCTCAAACATGGCCAGATGGCTCCTGTCTCTTACAATCCAACGAAGGGAGCTCCTCATCTTCCCATGGGTTCGTTACAAGTTAATGACAATAACCATATTCCATTATTCTAGAATAAATTGGCGCCAAAATCACACAAGGGGATATAATTTAAGAGATTTTTGTAATTATGCGAAGTGTTTAAAATCGAGCCTGACCGTGTTACTAAAGGATGACGAAAATCAGAACACAGTCCGTAAAGTTTATTTGCGTTAGTGATAAAGAATAAAATGGAGCAGGAAAAAAAATTGAAGTTTAATTATTTTAGTCTGTAGAAACCTGGTTCGAGTCCCAGATAAGCATGAACATGTCGTCTTTCAGGCAGGGTCTATAAAGTTAACTCAGCAGCACACCAGACTCGAAACTTAATGGGGGTGAAGATGCTTCAGTCGGTAGTTGGCCAGGCTCGTTATCTGCAGTACCCAGGTTCGAATCGCAGCTGGGCCAGCGTTAATATTTATCTCCCCAAAACTCCCCACCCTCCCACGGCCAATAAGGGGACACCGATGGGCTTGCCGTCCATCGGAGTGGACGTTAAACCCAGGTTCCGTGTACAGGAAAGCCATACCCTGTGCAAATTACAAAACACACTGGATGGCCTTGACGAGAGGCTACCATCTCTCTCGTAAGAGCTGTCCAGGGGTCTCCAAACTTCTCCGAGTTCTCGGGGTCCTTGTGACCCGGCCACTTATTCCATTATATGCATAGTGTCCTCAGAGGTAAAACAACGTAACTTAATGTTCCCAGGTTCGAATTCTCACTGTGCCTGTGTTCAGATTTTCGCCAGTAACTGCTCTCTGTAGGAAAAGAGCGGCCACTGGGCCTGTAAAATCCATCGTCTGTTGGATGGGACGTTAGCCTGTAGTTCCATAGTGTAGAACAGCCATGTGACTTTAATGGGAGGTTTCTGTATTCTAAATGACGTTCAGTGGATTCCCTTCCTTTCTATTTGCTCTCTTTGTTTCTTAAAAGCGAACTGATTAGTCTTAATAAATGTCGCCAGCAGATCATTAAGTCTAAACTTATTTTTATTATATTGGAAGAATGAAAATTAATTGTGACTTCGTTTAACTATCTTTCGAAATTCGGTTGAGAAATCAATAAAAACACTTTCGAGCAAAAATTATTGTGTTTAATTTTTACCACTATTTTTTTTAATTCATAACGTTTTTTAAGCTATGCAGAGATTTGTAAAGGCTACAATAAAAAAAAAACAATTTAAAAAAAAGTCGAATTTTTTTTGGTTCAGAATTGGAAAATTCTATAAAAAAAATTAAAAAATAGATCATTAAAATGTTTTCCTCAAATAGACTTTGAGATCTCGTCAAAGTGTAATAATTGTATTGCCTCGATCCAAAATTGGACAGGGTTCGTAATCTGCAGTTCCCAGGTTCGAGTCCCAGCTGGGTCAGCGTTGAGATTTATCTCCGCAAAATCCCCCGCCATGCTGTAGTCAGAAAAGGGATGCCAATAGGCTTGGACTGGCCGCCGTCCATCGAATGGGACGTTAAACCTTAGCCCCGTATGCGGGAGAGCCATTCTCTGTGCACGTTAAAGAACACGCTGGATGACCTTGACGGGAGGCTTCCATTTGTCTCCTAACAGCTGTTCAAAGGATCTTCTTCCCCCAGCCTTCTCTGAGCCCTCGAGGGTCTTTGTGACCTGGCCATTTAGCCTAATGTGTGCAAAAAAACTGCAGTTAGAGGTAAAACAACCCAATTCTCAAGATAATCTTTGAAATGTTTCCACGTGGTGTCCATGAACGTGGTCCGAGCTGTCTTAATAACAATGCTGCATGAGCACATGTGTTTACGTGCAGTGTTGTGATATTACAGTTCGAAATTTAGAATCATCCGCTGATTGTTCGGTGGCAACGTTTTGAAATTTCTGTCTTGATTTTAACTTCTCTTATAGTTATATTTGATCGGACGTTTTCATTTCTTTTAGGATACATTTGATTACCCAATAGTAAAACATGTTTCAGCAGGTGCATCAGATCTGCATTATTCGCAGATCTGATGCAAACTGCAGAGCTGAGATCTGCGGGATCTAGATGTTATGCAGAAGAGAAGCCTAGTGGTTCTCTTCTGCATAACATCTAGATCCCGCAGATCTCAGCTCTGCAGTTTGCATCAGATCTACGAATAATACAGATGATAATCCCGGCCGTCAGTCGACGTCGAAAAACGGGGACCCACCTGATAAATTTAATTAAAGAAGCATTCGAAGCAGTCCCTGTGGATGACCATTATTTAGGCGATCCATTGCAGCTAGGGACCTGATTTTCGAATCAAAAGTGGGGTCGGGCAGGGAGAATCAGCGTACGAAATTTGGGACCTTTCCGTGAATTACGTCGGGAATTGCAGAATGCCAAAATCTGACGAAATAAATATCTCGATCGTTTGTCACGGGCTCTGAGAGGGGCGGGGTGGCTCAGTCGGTAGCGCGCCAGGCTCGTAATCTGTAGTTCCCAGGTTCGAGTCCCAGCTGGGTCAGCGTTGAGATTTATCTCCGCAAAATTCCCCGCCCTGCCCACGGTCAGTAGGGGACACCGATGGGCTTGGAAAGGCCGCCGTCCGTCGGATGGGACGTTAAGCCGTGGCCCCGTGTGCGGGAGAGCCATACCCTGTGCACGTTATAGAACACGCTGGATGGCCTTGACGGGAGGCTACCATCTGTCTCCCAACAGCTGTTCCAGTGGGTCCCCTCCCCCAACCTTCTCTGAGCCTTCGGGGTCCATGTGACCTGGCCATTTAGCCCATGGTGTGCAAAAAAGTGCCGCTCAGAGGTAAAACAACCCAACCCACAACACGGGCTCTGAGAGCGCGCGCCGTCTTGATCATCGATGACCTTTGCAACACCGGAAAATTCTTCGTGTTCAATCTGTGATAAAATGCCGGGGGGGTATACTCACAAAACTAACCATTAGTGCAGAAAACAACAAAATATGCAGATTAAAAGTGAGACACGAACTGTCAGAATTTGTGTTGAAACGAAGCCACGGGCCAAGTGGGAACCTGATTTTTACACCAATCACCGGGGCACAGAGGAAATTTGGACCGTGCGAACGAATATCACGGGAGCCATAGGGGGGCATAATCTGTGGTAACGGAAATAAAATCTCGATAGCTTACGCAGAAACTAAGCCACGGGCTATGAGGAATGCTCGCCGCTGACGTCAACTTCGTGTCACGTGACACGAAGGTTGCCAGATCACTAATTTCTAAAAAAATCGCTGCCCGATATTTTTTCTGAATTCTGTAATCAACCATAGTGTTCGGATTCTTTTTTTTTTATTTATTTATACCTGTCAGGCCCGGATCTGGGAAAATATAAGGAGGGTAGTTTGGGTTGGGTTGTTTTACCTCTCAGCGGCACTTTTTTTGCACACCATGGGCTAAATGGCCAGGTCACAAGGACCCGAAGGCTCAAAGAAGGTTGGGGGAGGAGACCCACTGGAACAGCTGGTAGGAGACAGATGGTAGCCTCCTGTCAAGACTATCCAGTGTGCTCTTTAACATGCATAGGATATGGCTCTCCCGCACAAGGGACCACAACTTAACGTCCCATCCGACGGACGGCGGCCTTTCCAAGCCCATCGGTGTCCCCTACTGACCGTGGGCAAGGCGGGGAGTTTTGTGGAGATGAGTCTCAACGCTGACCCAGCTGGAACTCGAACCTGGAAAATGCAGATTACAAGCCTGGCGCGCTACCGACTGAGCCACCCCGTCCCCTAAGAAGGGGGTGGGGGAAGCTAGCGACGCAATCGAGCAGAAAAAAGTTGTGGTCAAGAGACTGATTTTTTTTTTTGCAGTGTGACATTTTCCCCTTAGAGGTTTCAAAACTTTTTTCGTGAAAGATGCTTGGATAATGTAGAAATTTAACAATTTTTTGCTTCCATTACCCTTACTGGCATTCTCAAGGGGGGGGGGGGGGGGGGGGGGGGTAAGAGAGATCCTACCCCCACCTCCTTAGTCCAACCTTGGTATCTATCGACGTACGAGCATTTTGCTGTTTTGTTTGGTCTAAAGACCCACCAGTAAACCAACAATCCACTTCGTCGTAACCGGCATTGCGAATGCTTTTGGAAGCTGCAACCGAATCCTCCGTCACCTTTTATCATCCCGCTTTCTTCTGCTCCTTCATCTTCCTTAGGTACCGTCCCTTCCTCCTGATTCAATAACAAGAAGTTGGTTTTTCTCTTATCTGTCTCCCACCAATGACGACAGCCGGGATGATAAAATCATCAGTACTCGTCTAACCTCGCATCTTCCAAATGCAATTACCTCCGTAGCGAGGTCTCCAACTTCACTTCCGCTACCGGTGAACGCGTGTCTCGTGTCCTAAGAAAACATCGCGTTCAGACGAACACAGAGAAAATAAACAAAATATTCGCATATTTAGCGAATTTCTTTTTCTTACTGATGTGTGTTTTTTTTCTTCCGCTGTGATTTTTTTCGTAATTATTTTGTTATTCTGTAATCGATATCAAAGTCAAAGTGATGTCGTTATCAAACGCTGTTAACGGCGATCTTCCAGTAATTTGAGTTGCTTTAGTTCAAAGCGGAATTTTGATTAACGATCAGGTCACAATGACCCCAAGTTTAGTGGGTAGGGAAAGAGCATTTCTAGAACAACAAATGTTATTCACATTGCATTGTCTGAGTAGGGTTGTGTTCTTCTACCTCTGAGTGGCACTTATTTGTGCACAGTCGGCTAAATGGCCAGTGTCATGTCCCTCGAATTTTATATTTATTTATTTATTGCTGTATTTTTATTGGATTTTATTATTGTATATATTTTTATGTGTTCTTTGAAATGTTTGTGCTGGGATGACTCACTGTTGTTGTTTTCGGGTCTGAAGCTGCTCCGTGGAAGTGGTGACGAATGCCAGCAGTTGTCGATGGACGCTAATGACCGCCTAGGGCGCTAGGCGGGAGATTTGAAACATTAGTTTTGACGTGAGGTTTCGAACGAGAGAGAGTCGTTTCGATACGCGTCAGTAGGACGCCGCCATACTCAAAGGAAACCCTTGGAGTGAGTGAGGGTGCGATTCCAAGAGGGAATCCAGATTCTTGGAGTATCTGTCTTTTTATTCTTGTGGTTCAGAAGGAACCACAGTGTATGCAAAGGAAAATCCTTTCGCCGAGTTTTTGAGGTCTGTAAAATGAGAATCGCAGAGTGTGCGACTCTCCACCTCAGTATTATTGTTTGCAGCAGTGAAGCAGCAAAGGCCCACGGAGTAGAGCTCATTCGCAGCACATAGCTGTAAACATTATAAATAAAGTGTGTCGTCCCTATCTACCCTCGTGCAGTTAATTGATGGACAGTTCCTATTCTTCATTCGACACAGTAAAGTTGAGGCATACAGAGGTATGGGCTTAAAAACCCACTAGACTAGGGGTTCTCAACGTGGGGTACGCAGTAAAATTTTTTGTGGTATACCATGAGAGCTCAAAAGTCGCTAGATCTAGTAACAAAGTCGCTAAATTGGCAACACTGCTGTGCAAAAATGTCATTTTTTGTGTTTATCGATATAACATATATCGATAAACACAAAAAATGACATTTTTGCACAGCAGTGTTGCCAATTTTGTAATTTATGAATACAAAATTTAATGTGTATACAGGGTGATTCAAAACTCTTGGGACAAACTTTAAGGGATGATAGAACACACCTAAACAAGCACTTTTCGTCATACAATGCATGGTCGGAACTCAAGCGGTGAAGCGCTAGAGGGCGCTTTCCAATGAACATTTATAAGCGCTGGTTTTCGCACTCGTCGTCATTTCTACCATGGATTGCAGAACGGATGGATTGTTTCGCGAATCTAGAGGAGGCGGACATGAATTTCACGTACGGAGCTGCGGATGGGAATGCGAGGGAAGCCCAAAGACTGTACTGGGAGCGCTTTCCGACCAGACGAGTGCCTGATTGTAAAACTTTTCAGCTATTGCACCGGTATCTGTGCGAAACGGGCTCCATTGTCAGCGACTTGCAGGATACAGGATACATAATACTTATCTTGATTCGTGAAACAATCCATCCGTTCTGCAATCCACGATAGAAATGACGACCAGTGCGAAAACCAGCGCTTATAAGTGTTTACTGGTAAAGCGCCCTCTAGCGCTTCACCGCTTGAGTTCCGACCATGCATTGCATGACGAAAAGTGCTTGTTTAAGTGTGTTCTATCATCCCTTAAAGTTTGGCCCAAGAGTTTTGAATCACCCTGTATATATATAACGTTTTATTTTATTCCCATTGTTATACTATAACTATAGTTTTATCTATCTATACAAGGGGTATAGATAGATACATACACATTTCCAGGGGGTACGTGAGTTACATACACATCGCCAGTTACATACACATTTCCAGGGGGTACGTGAAGCATAAAAAGTTAAGAATCACTGCACTAGACAGTTGCTGTGGGAACAAACTGAAAGCCTACCGTCAAGGCTTGACTTTACAACATGTTCTTTAACTTTCCTAAGGTTATAACTCTCCTGAACACGGATCACGGCTTAATCGCCCATCCGACGGACGACGGCTTGTCCAAGCCCATTGATTATTCCCATTCTGACCGAGGGTAGCTAGGTGAAGAGTGTAATAGATAATATCCCATTGTGAGAAATAAATTTCGATTTTGGATTATGAATTCAAAATAAGAAGAATCCTCCCTCATTTCGTGCCATTTTTCTACCCACCGTCCTTAGCGAACGTTTTCCTTGTTTTTCTTTCTCTCTCTTTATTCCTTTTCTCCTTTTCAAAGTAAATTAATAACCTAAGTAAATATATTCAAAATTATGGAATTTTTTTAAGTTCAACTTTAACGTTTTTGGTTAAATGCAACTAGATTGAATTTTTTGCTACCTACTTTTTGGCAATATTGATCAGACAAACTTTCAAAATTCGGAAAGACCTCCTACTACACCTCAAGTATTAATAAACAGGGTCAATCTGATTTATCAGCATGGTCAGCTCACTACAAGAGGACATTTCTATGCTCTCGTAGCAGGAATGATTATTCAAATAGAATGTATTCCCTAACAGACAGTCGCTGAAAAAGTATCCGAACACTATGGTTGATTACAGAATTCAGAAAAAATATCGGGCAACGAATTTTTTTTTTAGAAATTAGCGATCTGGCAACCTTTGTGTCACGTGACACGAAGGTTGCCAGATCGCTAATTTCTAAAAAAAAATCGTTGCCCGATATTTTTTCTGAATTCTGTAATCAACCAGTGTTCGGATACTTTTTTGAGCGACTGTACATGGGGTTATATGGCATCACCTATACGATGTAGTACTATCCTGTGTAGTGGAGCATTGAGTGATGCCATTCATTTTGCCACAATGGTATTCTAAGAGTTTTATGAGAGCTGACTTAGCTGACCTATCAGAGGTGGAGGTGGCTCAGTCGGTAGCGCGCCAGGCTCGTAATCTGTAGTTCCCAGGTTCGAGTCCCAGCTGGGTCAGCGTTGAGATTTATCTCCGCAAAATTCCCACTTTGTGTTATCGGTGAGAAACCCAGGTGAATAGCTAGACTTAAAATGTCCAGTTCAAATGGGTTGGGTCGGGTTGTTTTACATCTGAGCGGCACTTTTTTGCACACCATGGATTAAATGGCCAAGTCACATGGACCCCGAAGGCTCAGAGAAGGTTGCGGGAGGAAACCCACTGGAACAGCTGTTGGGAGACAGATGGTATCCTCCCGTCAAGGCCATCCAGTGTGTTCTTTAACGTGCACAGGGTATGGCTCTCCCGTACACGGGGCCACGGCTTAACGTCCCATCCGATGGATGCCAAGCCCATTGGTGTCCCCTACTGACCGTGGACAGGGCGGAGAATTTTGCGGAGATAAATCTCAACGCTTACCCAGCTCGGCCAATTCAAATGGATCCCAATGGCTCAAAGAAAGCTGGAAAAGGGAATCCACATGTCAGCTGTTAGGAGACAGATTGATTTGGGTTGTTTTACCTCTGAGCGGCACTTTTTTGCACACCATGGGCTAAATGGCCAGGTCACAAGGACCCCGAAGGCTCAGAGAAGGTTGGGGGAGGGGACCCACTGGAACAGCTGTTGGGAGACAGATGGTAGCCTCCCGTCAAGGCCATTAAGCGTGTTCTTTAACGTGCACAGGGTATGGCTCTCCCGCACACGGGGCCACGGCTTAACGTCCCATCCGACGGACGGCGGCCTTTCCAAGCCCATCGGTGTCCCCTACTGACCGTGGGCAGGGCGGGGAATTTTGCGGAGATAAAATCTCAACGCTGACCCAGCTGGGACTCGAACCTGAGAACTACAGATTACGAGCCTGGCGCGCTACCGACTGAGCCACCCCCGCCCCGAGACAGATGGAAACCTCCCATTAAGGCCATCCAGCGTGTTCTTTACGGTGCATAGAGTGTGGCTCTCCTGCTCAAGGTGCCACGTCATAAGTCCAATCAGAAGGACGGCGGCTTTCTCGTGTCCATCGTTGCCCACTTATTCCAATTTTTTTTAATCTCAATTTTAGATATTATTCGTTCAGTATTTAATGAGCTATGGAAGTTTGGATATTTAACAATAAATTATGTTATTTTATAAAAAAAAAATCATTCTCAATTATTTAGTATTGAAATTGTCGTTGCGCAAACTTCTAAAATGTGTATTTATATTTTTAAACGGATTGAAACAATGCTTATTATTTAAACATCATCTTTTGCATTCAGAGCGAGCATCAGATTTATTTGAAGCCGCTATCTTCGGTGTTGTATTCTGATAATACTGAGTGTAGGTGGAAATTTTTCTCTTGCTGGCTGGGATCCGAACCCACTGATTATGGGGATATATAATACTTGACTATGGGTTGGGTTGTTTTACCTCTGAGCGAAGGCGGCTTTTCCAAGTCCATCGGTGTCCCCTACTGACCGTGGGCAGGGCGGGGAATTTTGCGGAGATAAATCTTAACGCTGACCCAGCTGGGACTCGAACCTGGGAACTACAGATTACGAGCCTGGCGCGCTACCGACTGAGCCACACCCGCCCCCTACTTGACTATGAGTTACTAACATATACCAACATGCATAATGGATGGCGTGGTGTTACGATATGCTCACAAAATGACAGTTGGATCGCTTTGGTGAGCTTCTGGTGTTTTGTACGAACCAGAATGCACAGGTTACTTCTTTCTCGTACACGAGGCAACGGCTTAACGTCCCGTCCAATGAAAGGCGGCCTTTCCAAGTCCAGAGATGTTCCGTACTGGCCGAGGGCAGGGCGAAAATTTACGCGAAGATAAATCTCAACGCTGGCCCAGCTGGGGCTCGAATCTGAGAACTGCAGATTGCGAGCATGGATGGCGCGCTGCCGACTGAGCCACCCCACCCCGAACGAACCTGGAGTAGCTCCGATGAATTGAGACTATGGAACAGTCGCTCAAAAAAGTATCCGAACTCTATGGTTAATTACAGAATTCAGAAAAAATGTCTGGCAACGATTTTTTTAGAAATTAGTGATCTGGCAACCTTCGTGTCACGTGACACGAAGGTTGCCAGATCACTAATTTCTAAAAAAATCGTTGCCAGACATTTTTTCTGAATTCTGTAATCAACCATAATGTTCGGATACTTTTTTTAATATATATATAATGCGTATGAATATATAATGCAATGAATATGGAGCGTGTGCCGTTACCGTTCACAGCAAACTGGAGCGGTTGCGGTTAATGTTCACAGCACATTGAATCGTGTGAGCTCACAAAAACCTGGATCGTGTGGGCCCACTCACAGAAATATTGAGCGTGTGCAGTTACCGTTCACAGCAAACTGGAGCGTGTGCAGTAACTGCACACGCTCCAGTTTGCTGTGAACGGTAACTGGATCGTGTACAGTGCTGTACACGCTCCAGGTATTTTTCCTGAATTCTGTAATCACGTGACACGAAGGTTGCCAGATCACTAATTTCTAAAATATCGTTGCCAGACATTTTTTCTGAATTCTGTAATCAACCATAGTGTTCGGATACTTTTTCTAATATATATAATGCGTATGAATATATAATGCAATGAAATATGGAGCGTGTGCAGTTACCGTTCACAGCAAACTGGAGCGGTTGCGGTTAATGTTCACAGCAAACTGGAGCGGTTGCGGTTAATGTTCACAGCACATTGGATCGTGTGAGCTCACAAAAACCTGAATCGTGTGAGCCCACTCACAGAAATATTAAGCGTGTGCAGTAACTTCACACGCTCCAGTTTGCTGTGAACGGTAACTGGATCGTGTACAGTTGCTGTACACGCTCCAGATATTTTTCCTGAATTCTGTAATCACGTGACACGAAGGTTGCCAGATCACTAATTTCTAAAAATATCGTTGCCAGACATTTTTTCTGAATTCTGTAATTAATTATAGCTTTCGGATACTTTTTTGAGCAACTGTACGAGTCTTAACAACAACAAAAGGGAAAATCTTGATCAGTAGTCTACAGCTCAGCGATCATAGCACCTGGTATGTTATCAGATGGTCGAGGGTTCGGATTCCACCCGGCAAGAGACATTTTTTCCCCTCTAACCAGCGTTACTAGAATACAATAGCGAAGACAGTGGCTTCAAATAGACTTATTATTTAAACTTTTATTAGTTTCTGAGATTGATCCTAATGACTCATTACTGATTCCAGCGGGGCGGGGGTGGCTCAGTCGGTAGCGCGTCAGGCTCGTAATCTGTAGTTCCCAGGTTCGAGTCCCAGCTGGGTCAGCGTTGAGATTTATCTCCGCAAAATTCCCCGCCCTACGCACGGTCAGTAGGGGACACCGATGGGCTTGGAAAGGCCTCCGTCCGTCGGATGGGACGTTAAGCCGTGGCCCCGTGTGCGGGAGAGCCATACCCTGTGCACGTTAAAGAACACGCTGGATGGCCTTGACGGGAGGTTACCATCTGTCTCCCAACAGCTGTTCCAGTGGGTCCCCTCCCCCAACCTTCTCTGAGCCTTCGGGGTCCTTGTCACCTGGCCATTTAGCCCATGGTGTGCAAAAAAAGTGCCGCTCAGAGGTAAAACAACCCAACCCAATGATTCCAGCTTCCATAACTCTTTAATACCAAACGAATATCGTTGAAATCGAGATTTAAAAAGATTTGATTATGATCTTTAATTTATCTTCAGTCGCATTTTCCCATTAATGCATATTTTATAAGTCCTTAAACTTCGAAATTAGATTCGCACTGACAATGTGGAATTCTTCAATATTATTTTAGTACTGCAATGTTTATATATGATAGGCGCTTTTCGAACTCGAACCTGGGAAAATATTTCGTGGTGTTCCGCTGAGAACACCATGACATCGAAGTGTTTCAGCGACCAAAAATATTTTGAAAAACGCTGTACTGAATACAGGCTCGGATCTAGAAAAAAATCTAGAGGAGGAAAGAAACACAATCGAGCCGAAAAAATGCAAAAGGGCATGACTTTAATTCCAATGCAGTAGAACATTTCATCCTCACTTTTACGGGGTGGGGGGACGGTAGTCGGTAGCGCGTCAGCTAGTAATCTCTAGTTCCCAGGTTCGAGTCCCAGCTGGGTCAGCGTTGAGATTTATCTCCGCAAAATTCCCCGCCCTGCCCACGGTCAGTAGGGAACATCGATGGGCTTGGAAAAGCTGCCGTCCGTCGGATGGGACGTTAAGCCGTGGCTCCGTGTGCGGGAGCCATACTCTGTGCACGTTAAAGAACACGCTGGATGGCCTTGACGGGAGGCTACCACCTGTCTCCGAACAGCTGTTCCAGTGGGTCTGCTCCCCCAACCTTCGCTGAGCCTTCGGGGTCCTTGTGACCTGACCATTTAGCCCATTGTGTGCAAAAAAAGTGCCGCTCAGAGGTAAAACAACCCAACCTAACCCTTTTATGGGTTTTTAAAAAATTTCTTGAAAAATACATCAAATATAATTTTTTCCTCTTTTACCCTTACTCGCATTCTGAAGGGAGGGAGGCATGTCCCTCCTGCCTCCCCTTCTCCCCCCCTAGATTCGGCCCTGAAATGGATGCAATATAGCTCTTAACACTGCTTCGCCATAAAACCTCAAACAGTCAAATAACCACTAAATTACCACATTCAGTCATTCTTACTCTGGATATAGCTTTGTTTAAAAAAGACGAAACTCTTCCACATACCCCTCTCCCTCCCCCTTAAAGACGAAAATCTTTCGTTGAAACTGGAATCAGTTTCCTGGATTCAGTTCAATTTTGCCCTTGAATTCAATTCGTGATGAAAACCCTCATTAGCAGAGAGGACTCCCTCATTTCCTGTTACCTGGCACAATTCTTCGGGGCTGAGACCATTGAAAAGTTTGCTTATCATAACAGCCAAACAGTTATTCAGCCAAAGCACAAGAAAATGCTTAATCATTGTGTTGCACCTTTGAAGGGAAGATTGCTGCTCAGCTGTTGGCATTCGCAGACTTCTTTACATTTCTAAATCTTGCCGTTATTGACGTCATTTATACGCCCCGTCACCGATTAACACGATTTTTAAAATAGGACTTGTTGACGACCAACACGATTTCTTCACTACTCCTCTACGATCCTTTACATTATTGCATTTACATTAATGAGAATTTTTTTATGCTTTTTTTTGTCTAACCTATCTCACTTATTCTTTTTCATAATATACGCACTTCCAAAGAGATTCTTCACATTTTTCCTACGCAAATTGATGTGCGTAAACAGCTATAACGCTTAATGTATCTCTGTAAACAAGAAATAACATTTTAATTGCTGCTGACTAATGACAATTTACGAATATGCAAATTCACCCTGATTGGTTAAAGATTGTCACGTGTGAAGTGTAGAAACACTTGTAAGCGTACAGTTAGTCATCAACATTACTCGACAACAATTTTTGAAGCAATCAATTTCTCATTTTTAGTCTTCATTACTTGAAATTATCTAGAGCAATGTTTCCCAAAATGGGCGATACCGCCCTCTGGGGGGCGCTGAAACGATCCAGGGGGTCGGTAGTAGCCTCGGGTGCAATTGGGGGGGGAAGCATAAAGAAAGAAGGGAAGATAAGAAAATTTTGAAAAACCGTTCGTACATGTTTCATCTGTTGTGTAGCATAGAGTTAAAGTCGTAGTGATTACTTTATTTTCCAAATAAACACATAAAATTATCCTTCGTTATCTTAATTTTCTGTGTGTAATGCGAATGTTACTATGGTTGAGTTTAATAAATAATTTTATAATTTCAAGCTTCAAGGTGTCTTATTTACAACATCTTTCTTTATTATGTTATAGGACGTAGGTAGAAATATAGATACATAAAAGAACGCGAATTTGTCACTGCATCTTTCTGTTTGTTCGCTTAAAGAAGATAGATTTCCAGGGGGGCGCTGAGAAATGTTTTTTTCTGAAAAGGGGGCGGTAGGACAAATAAATTTGGGAACCTCTGATCTAGAGGAACCATGCATTAAAATAAAACTGCATTTAATCATTTTTTCAACCTCTGTCGCTGTTCCTTTCCCGTAAAAATAAGTTAGACGTACAAAATATAATAAACAAATGAAAAGAATAAAACATTAACCAAAGTATAATCATAACAAAGCAACAAAATTCAAAATATATTAATCAGATGAGGGTTCTGGAACGCATTATTCCTATATTTACATTGTTCCTCATGAGAAATTCGTTTCTAAAACGAATACAAATTTGACGAATATTGGTAGAACGTATCTGTAGTATTAGTCTGAGACTGAGTGCATTTTTGCTTTTCCATGTAAAAAAGTTGGGTTGGGTTGTTTTACCTCTGAGCGGCACTTTTTTGCACAACATGGGCTAAATGGCCAGGTCACATGGACCCCGAAGGCTCAGAGAAGGTTGGGGGAGGGGACCCACTGGAAGAGCTGTTGGGAGACAGATGGTAGCCTCCCGTCAAGGCCATCCAGCGTGTTCTTTAACGTGCACAGGGTATGGCTCTCCCGCACACCGGGCCACGGCTTAACATCCCATCCGACGGACGGCGGCATTTCCAAGCCCATCGGTGTCTCAGTCGGAAGCGCGCCAGGCTCGTAATCTGTAGTTCCCAGGTTCGAGTCCCAGCTGGGTCAGCGTTGAGATTTATCTCCGCAAAATTCCCCGCCCTGCCCAAGGTCAGTAGGGGACACCGATGGGCTTGGAAAGGCCGCCGTCAGTCGGATGAGACGTTAAGCCGTGGCCCCGTGTGTGGGAGAGCCATACCCTGTGCACTTAAAGAACACGCTGGATGGCCTTGACGGGAGGCTACCATCTGTCTCCCAACAGCTGTTCCAGTGGGTCCCCTCCCCCAACCTTCTCTGAGCCTTCGGGGTCCATGTGACCTGGCCATTTAGCCCATGGTGTGCAAAAAAGTGCCGCTCAGAGGTAAAACAACACAACACAACAACCCCTCCCCCACTAGATCGAACCCCGAGTGTTGTGAAAAGCAGTGACTGAAATGTAGAATCATCTCCAATGAAGAAAAGCAACAATAAAAAAGCCATATACATAAAATTAACCTGAAATGAAAGACAGTAAGCATGACCCAGTTGCCAACATCTGTTAATAAGGTCGGATGCATCGTCTGCTTATCTCAAGATTCATCACTTGGCAGGATGCTTCGTCTGCTTATCTCGAGGACTCACTGGGATTGCATTTGCACAGTGATCACTATTTACTAAACTGTGGTTTCATTCTTTGTCCTCTTCTGAAGCGTTCACTTCGCTCTTCAGTGAAATCAATGTTTTGTGGTTTGCAAACCTATTACTTGAAACGGAGCAATTGCCGATTTCGTTTTTTCTTTTCAAACCGAACGAAAATCAATTTTTTAAGGTGATTTTGAGTTGGGTTGGGTTGTTTTACCTCTGAGCGGCACTTTTTTGCACACCATGGGCTAAATGGCCAGGTCACATGGACCACGAAGGCTCAGAGAAGGTTGGGGGAGGGGACCCACTGGAACAGCTGTTGGGACACAGATGGTAGCCTCCCGTCAAGCCCATCCAGCGTGTTCTTTAACGTGCACAGGGTATGTCTCTCCCGCACACGGGGACTCGGCTTAACGTCCCATTCGACGGACGGCGGCCTTTCCAAGCCCATCGGTATCCCCTACTGACCGTGGGCAGGGCGGGGAATTTTTGCGGAGATAAATCTCAACGCTGATCCAGCTGGGACTCGAACCTGGGAACTACAGATTACGAGCCTGGCGCGCTACCGACTGAGCCACCCCCCGCCCCAGGTAATTTTGAGAAATTTCATTCTTTCTGAAAATGAAATCACAAAATAATTGTAATTTGGCAGCGAAATTAATTTCCTCTCGACGAGAACGTTCTGAATGTAATTTAAGCCGTGGTCCCATGTGCAGGAAAGCAACACCCCGAACGCATTAAAGAACACCCTGGATGGGTTGCGTTGTTTTACCTCTGAGCGGCATTTTTCGAAATGGCCAGGTCACAAAGACCCCGAAGGCTCAGAGAAGGTTGGGGGAGGGGAACCACTGGAACAGCTATTGGGAGACAGTTGGCAGCCTCCCGTCAAGGCCATCCAGTGTATTCTTTATGGCTCTCCCACACACGGGACCACTGCTTAACGTCCCATCTGACAGACGGCGGTCTTTCCAAGCCCATCGGTGTCCCCTACTGACCGTGGGCAGGGCGAAGAATTTTGCGGAGATAAATCTCAACGCTGACCCAGCTGGGACTCGAACCTGGGAACTGCAGATTACGAGCCTGGCGCTCTACCGCCTGAGCCACCCCCACGCTGGATGGACTTGACGAGAAGTTTCCATCTGCCTACTAACAGATGTCTAGTGTGTTCTTTTCCAGTCCCTTCTCCGAGACTTAGGGGTTCTTGTGACCTAGTGATTTGGTCCATCGTGTGCCCTAAACTGGCACTCAGAAATTTAAAAAGAAATATTTCTTTCTGATTACTGTGGTTTCATTTTCTGCAAAATTCATATTCATTTAATAATCATAGTAAAAACTGACATTTAAAGCACGTTTAGCAGAACTGCCAAAATTAAAAATAGATTCCGAAAAAAAAAAGTCAAGAGGGGTAATTCCCAATATTTGTGTGATTAACCTCCCCCCCCCCTCTTCCTCTTCCACCCCTGGACCTTCCTACACTCTCTGAAAGGTTTATTATTACGACACAATTATTTTGGTTGGTAATGATCTGGTTCCAGTTTTTTTTTTTTAAGAACTTCTAATAAATATTATCCTAACCCTAAAAAATAGCATTTTACATTCCTCTAAAAGTGTAATAACACTTTGGCGACCAGAACAATTTCTAATTCTATTTATATTTTTGTCTCGTGAAGGGGGGGGGGGTTACTCCGTCCTCTATTTGACCCTTTTTTTTTACCAAAATGATCCCCCTCCATAGGGGACCACCTTGTCGTGGTGGGGGGGGGGGGGGGGTTCTTCGGGCCCAGCAACCGGTCGAAGGCTTTGATGACCGGATTGCGTCCCCGGTTGGACAGAGCCAAGACCAACCGAGGTCGAAGACATCGCTGACCGGATCGCAGCCCGGTTGGACGGTGTCAAGACCTCACATCAGGTGCTCCGTGGAGCAAGTTCAAGGGCACTGCTGAACGGATTTGGTCCCCTAGTAGGCACGAGCCCTTTCAAAGTCTGGGCCCCACTAAGAGTCTCCACCTCGAGTGCCGAGCGAACTTGATCTACATATCCTTGTTCATGGCTAACCGGGGAACAGATTAAATTTCAGATTTCTACCGGTGGTTAGCTTTCCATTTATAGGACTGCTGCCTTGTGAGGTCGGGGATGAGGTGCATCTATATGGTGTATCCTTGCCCTCGACTCTAGATTGTCACGGCTTTCCGTTAACTTGGTAGTGTCGTAAGACGGAACCGGGGATTGCCGTGGTTGCCGAACATCTGGCAACAAAAGAGTCCATTACCAAAGTGATCTATATTAAATTTCCTAGTTGATATTGAGGTCCAATATTAAGCGAATACAACATTTTTATTAGCCAATGGACGTAAATATTTCCTTCAAATCAAAATAATAAAATATAACTTTGTTTCCTTTCATTGTTTTTTTTCCGTCTTTGTCCCATAAAAGTGGAGTTTTTTTCCTTCTGAGCGGCACTTTTTTCGAAACAATGGGTTAAATGACCTGGTCACATGAATCCCGAGGACTCAGAAAAAGTTGTGGGAGGGAACCACTGGAACAGCTGTTGTGAGATAGATGGTAGCCTCGCACCAAGGCCCCCGGCAATGATAAAGGGGCGGGGATGGCTCAGTCGGTAGCGCACCAGACTCGTAATCTGGTTCGAGTTCCACATGGACCAGCGTTGAGATTTGTCTCCGCAAAACTCTCCGCCTTGCCTTCAGTCAATAGGGGACATCGACCATCCGTCGGATGAACCGTTAAGCCGTGGTCCGGTGGGCTGGAGAGAGCCATACTCTGTATACATTAAAGAACACGCTGGATGGACTTGACGGAAGGTTGCCATTTGTGTTCCAACAGTCGGCCAGTGGATCCTCTTTTCCATGCCTTCTCTGAGACCTCAGGGTCCTTGTGACCTGTTCATTTACCCCATTTCGTGCCGCTCAGGGATAAAACAATCCGTCATGGCCATCAATAGCACGTAGTCGCAGCTTAGCGTCCCATCCGACGGACGGCGGTCTTTCCAAGGCCATCGTGTCTCCTACTGACCGTGGGCAGGGCGGAGAGGAATTAATTATTATTATATTTTTATTATTTTACCGTAATTTTATTAATATTAATTAATAAATAACTCTGAGGCATTTGCGGAGATAAATCTCAACGCTGACCCAGCTGGGACTCGAACCTGTGAAAGCAGGTGACGAACCTGACGCGCTACAGACTGAGCCACCCCCTCCCCAACGGGGAGGGGGGATGTAATAAGATTTTATTGTCTATCTCCGCAAGTAACAATGACAAAGCTAAAATAAGAGTCAGACTTAAGATTTCCATTCAAGGCAAACGAATCCACAATTAATATAATTACAGTTCGAATCAACATCTTTTTCATTAAGTTACGAACAAAGAAAGCTAAATTAATTATGTTCCCTCAATTAAAGGTATCGAACATTACGAAGGCATTTGTTTTCTTTTGTCAAGTCTGAACAAGTCAAATCTTTTTTTAAAAAAAGAGGCTGAAAGTTCAAGGAAAATAAACTCTTCTTTATCTTCTTTAGACAACAATATCCTGGAAACAACCCCAATAATTAAAACCTTTTTTTTCACCATATTCCGTTTTTTTTCTCAATTTTTCCTCCATCTTACCATGCATTTTCACGTAATCGCAAAGCACTGTTTACGTTCTTCGTTTATAAAGTAATTAATAAAACATCTAATTGAGATGCTGGGCGCACTTTTAGGCACAGCAAGAGATCAAGGCGCAAAAAAAAAGGCATTTCAACGTCTTCGCGCTTGTTTCATCCATGATGCATGCTGCGCAAGAACTTTTCGTGACACGCGCTCCTCTTCCAAGAGCACCCGACACTCTTCTGTTACTAAATACGGAACCCATGTTACCACTTGTGGAGAGAGGCTCACGGCAGGAGCGGCAGAAGATAAACCTTGATTTATCATCCTCCTGGTTATTTTCTTCTTTCGTATCTTAGAGAGAACACCATTTTTTTTCTCAGAAATATGATCGCATTTTCAAAAATATGATCCCCGCTAACTTTTCTACATGTTAGCCTTATAAATACACAACAGTTAAGAGTCAAAAATTAATTGATTAAAATAATCAAACCAATTATTCATCTCCGCAAATTTACCCGCCCTGCTTGCAGTCAGTAGGGGACACCGATGGGCTTGGAAAGGCCGCCGTCCGTCGGATGGGACGTTAACCCGTGGCACCGTGTGCGGGAGAGCCATACCCTGTGCACGTTAAAGAACACGCTGGATGGCCTTGACGGGAGGCTACCATCTGTCTTCCAACAGCTGTTCCAGTGGGTCCCCTCTCCCAACCTTCTCTGAGCCTTCCGGGTCCACGTGACCTGGCCATTTAGCCCATGGTCACATGTAGCCCATGGTCACATGTCCCCCCATTTCCCAACGAAGCAAAAAAGTGCCGCTCAGAGGTAAAACAACCCAACCCAACCTGATTTCGGTGAGAAAGGACACACCGATGACAGAAATCATGGCCACTGCTCGTAGGATGGGACGTTAAGCCGTGCGCAGGAGAGCCATACCTGCACACGTGAAAGAACATTCTGGATAACCTTGACGAGAGGTTTCCATCTGTCTCCTTACATCTGCCTAGTGGTTCTCCTTCTCCATATTTTTTTTGAGCCCTTGGGGTCTTTGTGACCTGATCATTTAGCCCATTGCGTGCAAAAAAGTGCTTCTCAAAGGTAAAAAACAACCGAACTCTACTAAGTACTAAGTATGCGCAGGAAAGTCATGCACCATAAAATGTTGTAAATACTTCCAGAAGTGCTAACTGAACTGAATCCTTCTGATTTGTTTTAACAACAGTTCGCATCGTACAGTCGCTCAAAAAAGTATCCGAACACTATGGTTGATTACAGAATTCAGAAAAAATATCTGGCAACGATTTTTTTTTTAGAAATTAATGATCTGGCAACCTTCGTGTCACGTGATTACAGAATTCAGGAAAAATATCTGGAACGTGCACAGCAACTGTACACGCTCCAGTTACCGTTCACAGCAAACTGGAGCGTGTGCAGTTACTGCACACGCTCCAGTTTGCTGTGAACGGTAACTGCACACGCTCAATATTTCCGTGAGTGAGCCCACACGATCTAGTATCAAAATAATATGACCACCTACTACGTCGGTATAAATAGTTTTGCACTCCAACAACTTGAACTGCATGATGGTACTTCATGGCATGAAACAATCATCATAACCTTACACGCCCAGTTATTATTATCAAATACTAAACATTCTAAACGGACAGGTCATTAGCGTGTTTCTTTAATTATTTTAAGACTTAATGTTCTCGCGCCTTCATGAATTATATCGAAAATCACATGACATTAAGGGGCAGTGTGCAAGAAAGCGACAGAGGATGCGAAATTGACTCATTGATGTTTCTCATAATCACATATCAATCAGCCGATGATTTATGTAATGATTGGTAAGTAATTGATTACTGAATCAACGAATGACCAGTGAGAACCATCGATGCTTCAACTGCGCAGTCGCGTTGTCTCAATTGCTTCCACTCACACCTCCCCACTGGCAGATGGTCGGTTGTTGTGTTTCGCCTCTAAGCGACACTTTTGCACACAGTGGACTAAATGGTCAGGTCACAAGGAACCCGAGGGTTCAGAGAAAGTAGGGGAGGAGACCCACTGGACAGCTGTTGGGAGATAGATAGTAGTCTCCGGTCAAGGCCATCCAGCGTATTCTTTAACGTGCACGGGGTATGGCTCTCCCACATACTGTACCACGGCTTAACGTCTCATCCTACGGACGGAGGATGGGATTCCAAGCCCATTGGTGTCCCTTACTGACCGAGGGCAGAACGGAGAATTTTGCGGATATAAATCTCAAGCTGGCCCAGCTGGTTCTCGAACCTGGGAACTGCAGATTAGGAGCTTGTCGCGCTACCGACTGAACCACCCCCGCCTCCAGATGGTCAGTAATTTATTTTTATCATGAGAAAAAAGTTGATAAATCTTTGAACTAGACGAAATACTAATGTCAACTTCCCAACGAAGTTTTCTTCTAAAAGTTATTTGCCAAATACTTCTCCGCACAAGAGCGCTCACTTCCCACGCAGAATCCACGTGCTGAGGTGAAAACTTTCTCTCGTGTGCATTTTAAGATTGAAGTTTTAACATCTTTGGCAAACACAGTTGGAGCTTTGGACGCATCCATAACTGTCAGATTCTGAAGATGGAAATGTATGTGCATATATAAAACATCTTTTCTTGCGGAATAAGTAAAGGTGGTTCTAGTCTCAGAAAAAAAAAATATGAATTTTTTTTGTTCATAATAAATCTTAATGTTGTTATAAGAGAACAAGATTATTAAAAGGTTAAGATGTAACGGAAGTAAATGCATGTATACATAAAATATTTCGCTTTTGAGGTTTATCGTAAATCGATTTATGTGGCTCTTCTGATCCCACCGGGGAAAAATAACGAGAACATTCAAAACTCCAGAAACTAAGTTTATGTGAAGCATTGCTTGATGTGGATCGATCACTAAAAGTACTTACTTTGTTCCTGCATTGGGCTGGAAATGGGGAAACATTTATGTACAGGGTGTCTAAAAAATAGTTGGGTTATTTTGCCTCCGAGAGGCACTTTTTCTATGCACAGTGAGTTAAATGGTCAGGTCAAAAGGATCCCGAGGGTTTAGAGAAGGTTGGAGGAAGGGGACCCACTAGACAGCTGTTAGGAGACATATGGTAGGCTTCCGTTAAGGCCATCCAGCGTGTTCTTTAACTTGCACAAGGTATGGCTTTCTCGCACGCGGGAGGGGGGGGGGCATGGCTTTACGTGACCGACAGAAGGCATAACGGGAAATTTTGCGGAGATAAATCTCAACGCTGACTCAACTGGGACTCGAACTTGGCAACTGTAGATTACGAGTTTGGCGTTCTATTGGATAAGACATCCCCGTCCCTTATAAAATCGGTGAGATGTTGAATATGTATAAATTCTCTTGTATAAGGGGGTAAGTCAGAAAGTAAGGTTCTCAGCTGTTTCCCAAACTAACAAACATCTGGGGCTGTGCCATCTTTTACTTTAGTACTGGCCACGTCTCAAAGACCCCAAGGGCTGAGAAAAGAGTAGAGGTAGAGAACTTACTGGACAGGAAACAGATGATAGCCTCTGTCAAGGCTATCCAACGTGTTCTTTAAAATGCACAGGGTATGACTCTCCTACACATGGAGCCACTGCTCTACGCCTCATCCAATGGATGACGGCCTTTCCAAACCCAAGGGTGTCCTCTACGACCGAGGGCAGTGCGGGGAGTTTTGCGGAGATAATGCTCAACGTTGTCAAACTCGTCAGTTAGGACTCGAACTTGACAATTGCAGATTTCGAACCTTGCTCGCTCTCTACTGCACCAACCCAGCACAATGTTCTATATTCCCTATGAACTAAAATTTGGGCCGGGAACACATGCAACTTTGTAAATTATATTCAATTTCTAAAGAGGAGTCATGTAAACAGCAAGAAGCACATAGGGGGCGCTTTCTAAAAGTAGATTGAATGACTATATCTCTGCCCACTTTGGTACTGCACTCACTTGCGTGTGGGGCGGGGGTGGCTCAGTCGGTAGCGCGCCAGGCTCGTAATCTGTAGTTCCCAGGTTCGAGTCCCAGCTGGGTCAGCGTTGAGATTTATCTCCGCAAGATTCCCCGCCCTGCCCACGGCCAGTAGGGGACACCGATGGGCTTGGAAAGGCTGCCGTCCGTCGGATGGGACGTTAAGCCGTGGTCCGTGTGCGGGAGAGCCATACCCTGTGCACCTTAAAGAACACGCTGGATGGCCTTGACTGGAGGCTACCATCTGTCTCCCAACAGCTGTTCCAGTGGGTCCCCTCCTCCAACCTTCTCTGAACCTTCGGGGTCCATGTGACCTGGCCATTTAGCCCATGGTGTGCAAAAAAGTGCCGCTCAGAGGTAAAACAACCCAACCCACTTGCGTGTTTTACGAACCCCTTAATCTGGCTTCTTGTTACATCTATCAAAAATATATAAAACAAATAAAAAACATAACATTAACCAAAGTAAATCCATAATAGAAGAATAAAATTAAAAATATGTCAATTGGGATTCTGGAAATCCCCTCCCCCTCTTCTATTTAAATTATTTCTTGCGAGAAATTCATGTCTGACAACATGGTTTCACTTTATACGAATATTTGAAGAATTCGACTATCCCAATGCTCGGGGAATGTGTGCATCATTTGCTAGGAATGTTGGTTAACTAAAAACAGTATTGCCTAAATTCGTAATTTTGGAAATAAATTTTATAAACGACACAAATTGAAAAAAGCTGGAAATGTTGAGGTTCGAAACAGACCAAACAGTGAACTAGAAGGATAATAAATTACCTCTGGAGAATATGAAAGGGTCGTTTTTGAAGAAATTCGACCCTTTCATAAATGAATATTCTTATTTGCACCCTCTAACGGTGGAAATTTTAACAAATAATTCACAAACTGCAAAGAGTAATTATTTCATTACTCCGTTCAATCTAAAATGAATGTTTCATCTATATACCTTGAAACTAAAAAGTTACATTTTTCCCACCTATTCCTAAGTGTGCAATAACTGTTTTCCAGACCCGAATCTAAGACGGGGGTCCGAAGGGGCAATATCCTCCGAAGGGCCCTTACCTCCTTAAGAAGTTCAGTAAGTTAATGGAAGCCAAAAATTATTAAACTTCTGCATATTTCTCGATTTTTTTAAAAACGTTTTTGAAAACTTCGAAAACGAAAGGTGGGTTGGGTTGTTTTACCTCTGAGCTGCATTTGTTTGCACACCATGGGCTAAATGGCCAGGTCACATGGACCCCGAAGGCTCAGAGAAGGTTGGGGAGGGGACCCACTGGAACAGCTGTTGGGAGACAGATGGTAGCCTCCCGTCAAGGCCATCCAGCGTGTTCTTTAACGTGCAAAGGGTATGGCCCTCCCGCACACGGGGGCCACGGCTTAACGTCCCATCCGACGGACGGCGGCCTTTCCAAGCCCATCGGTGTCCCCTACTGACCGTGGGCAGGGCGGGGAATTTTGCGGAGATAAATCTCAACGCTGACCCAGCTGGGACTCAAACCTGGGAACTACAGATTAGGAGCCTGGCGCGCCACCGACTGAGCCACCGCCGCCCCTAACGAAAGGTGGAAAGTGATACATTGCATTGTAAATTGAGAAAAAATTTAAATTAATTTAAGGAGCCCCCGTTTCTTTATTTTTTTCCAGATCTACCACATAAATTTCAGATTTTTATATCACTTGTAATATTTAATTAAAATTTTTACTGTTTTCGAAATTTAATACCCACCAAACGGTGGAAATGGAAGTTTATTGGAAGGCTCGAAAAAATGCGAATCGTAATTTTTCGTTATTACCTATCCAACCCAAAAAATGAAATTTTCATTTATCTCGTGAAACAATAAAGTAATAAAAAATGAATGTCTACAGACGAAAAAGTAAAATAATAGCTCGGTTTTCCTTCTGCTTTTTTCTATTAAACAAGCTGAAAGAATCAGGACATGTGGCTACAAAGACGTGTGAAATGACAAACAATGCGATAATTGGGATTTTTTTTCAAACAAGCTGAAAGTTTAGGATATATTGTCTCTCTAGGGATGCGTGACTTCAATCCCAGATGTACCCAACAAATGTTCTTTTGTGTGCAGTAAACCTATTCGATCTACTCGCATACATACATACATACATACATACATACAGGGGGCGGGGGTGGCTCAGTCGGTAGCGCGCCAGGCTCGTAATCTGTAGTTCCCAGGTTCGAGTCCCAGCTGGGTCAGCGTTGAGATTTATCTCTGCAAAATTCCCCGCCTTGCCCACGGTCAGTAGGGACACCGATGGGCTTGGAAAGGCCGCCGTCCGTCGGATGGGACGTTAAGCGGGAGAGCCATACCCTGTGCACGTTAAAGAACACGCTGGATGGCCTTGACGGGAGACTACCATCTGTCGCCCAACAGCTGTTCCAGTTGGTCCCTTCCCCCAACCTTCTCTGAGCCTTCGGGGTCCATGTGACCTGGCCATTTAGCCCATGGTGGGCAAAAAAGTGCCGCTCAGAGGTAAAACAACCCAACATACATACATGCATTATGAATTCAAAAATATTTATATAGATTTTGGATTATAATTTGTGATTTGATTCATCGAGTTCTTCTTTCCCCTCTGGGTAGGACAGGCTGGATATTAATATCTTCAATACATGAGATTTGACCAAAACGAACTGTGCTTATGTCTTACTTAATACGGGGCGGGGGTGGCTCAGTTGATAGCGCGCCAGGCTCGTAATCTGTAGTTCCCAGGTTCGAGTCCCAGCTGGGTCGGCGTTGAGACTTATCTCCGCAAAATTCCCCGCTCTGCCCACGGTCAGTAGGGGACACCGATGGGCTTGGAAAGGCCGCCGTCCGTCGGATGGGACGTTAAGCCGTGGCCCCGTGTGCAGGAGAGCCATACCCTGTGCACGTTAAAGAACACGCTGGATGGCCTTGACGGGAGGCTACCATCTGTCTCCCAACAGCTGTTCCAGTGGGTCCCCTCCCCCAACCTTCTCTGAGCCTTCGGGGTCCATGTGACCTGGCCATTTAGCCCATGGTGTGCAAAAAAAGTGCCGCTCAGAGGTAAAACAACCCAACCCAACCTTACTTAATACTCTCTCGCCAATCAAACGGATCAACACCTGTTTCGTTGGAGGAGTTTTGCATTCTAACAATCTATCGCATGCTCCAATCAGCTGCATTAATCCCAGTTTTGTTTAAGATGTGTGTTTATAGCCCTTACTGGATGTGTGTGTGATTAAACGCAATGTATTCATGTGCGACAACACTCACTCACATGCGGCATTATCAGTGGAGCAATATTTGGCCCAAAACTCCAATCACAAAGCGGAGCTTCCACCACCACCATGTGGAAGAGATTCGTTTTGAGCACATGGAGCACATGAAGAGACTTACGACACAGCAGATAAAGTACAGAAGACGTGAATGGAGATTTGCGTTAGGGACAGCGGAGTGAACTTTGACTGGAACAACCTTGGATTTCTATAATTTTTTCAATAAAAAAGTTTTATTAGCGTAGTCTTTTTTTTCGCCTCCTCTCATCGCAGGAAAAAAAGTACAATAATTTCTTTACAGTACATATTCACGTTTGCTTAATATTTCTTCGGAAATCTTTCATCACTTCTTAAGTGTTGGTTGGTTGTTTTACCTCTGAGCGGCACTTTTTTGCTCACCATGGGCTAAATGGCCAGATCACAAGGACCCCGAAGGCTCAGAGAAGGTTGGGGAAGGGGACCCACTGGAACAGCTGTTGGGAGACAGATGGTAGCCTCCCGTCAAGGTCATCCAGTGTGTTCTTTAACGTGCATACTCCCGCACACGGTGCCACGGCTTAACGTCCCATCCGACGGACGGTGCACTTTTCAAGCCCATCGGTGTCCCCTACTGACCGTGGGCAGGGCGGGGAGTTTTGCGGAGATAAATCTCAACGCTGACCTAGCTGGGACTCGAACCCGGGAACTGCAGATTACGAGCCTGGCGCGCTTCTTAAGCAATGTCGAAGTACAAGGCTTATACTTTGCCCATTAGCCATAACTTAGACAAGGCCTCTTGATGTATCTAATACACACGAAAGTTTGTGTGTTTGTTTCTGTGTCTGTCCGCTTATACATTCCGACCATCAGAAGAGCTAGAGGCACCAAAATTTGCATGAACGTTCCCTTCACTCAGGAGAAGAGTCTGTGGAAGAAGTCTATGTGCGAACCCACTGGGATCAATCAAACGTGGGATGGATGGGTTGAAATTTCTTGAAATCCCCATAAGCTTAACATTAACGGTTAACGGTCTCTCACAGAGTTAACATTAACAGTTATTCAAAATCGCGAGGAGAGTGCCATCTACTAAAACTTAACTGAAGTCTTCCCCTAAAAAGGAAGAAAAGAATTATACCGAGGGGGGGGGGTAAAAAAATAGATCGCAATTCAAATCAGTTTTATGCCAAATGAAAATTGCGAACGTGGCGAGTGCATGGGCGGGGGTGGCTCAGTCGATAGCGCGCCAGGCTCGTAATATATAGTTCTCAGGTTCGAATCCCAGCTGGGTCAGCATTGAGAGTTATCTCCGCAAAATTCCCCGCCCTGCGCACGGTCAGGAAGGGACACCGATGGGTTTAGAAAGACCGCCGTCCATCGGATGGGACGTTAAGCCGTGGATCCGTGTGCGTGAGAGCCACACCATGTACACGTTAAAGAACACGCTGGGAGGTTACCATCTGTCTCCCAACAGCTGTTCCAGTGGGTCCCCTCCCCAAACCATCTCTTGAGCCTTTGGAGTCCTTGTGAACTGGCCATTTAGCTCATGGTGTGCAAAAAAAAAAAAGTGCCGCTCAGAGTTAAAACAACGTGGCGAGTGCCATCTATATACACTTTATAGAGTTTCAGACCTTCCCTAGAAGGGTTGGGTTGTTTTACCTCTGAGTGGCACTTTTTTGCACACAATGGGCTAAATGGCCAGGTCACATGGACCCCGAAAGCTCAGAGAAGGTTGGGGGAGGGGACCCACTGGAACAGCTGTTGGGAGACAGATGGTAGCCTCCCGTCAAGGCCATCCAGTGTGTTCTTTAACGTGCACAGGGTATGGCTCTCCCGGCTTAACGTCCCATCCGACGGACGGCGACCTTTCCAAGCCCATCGGTGTCCCCTACTGACCGTGGGCAGGGCGGGGAATTTTGCGGAGATAAATCTCAACGCTGACCCAGCTGGGACTCGAACCTGGGAACTACAGATTACGAGCCTGGCGCGCTACCTACTGAGCCACCCCCGCCCTTTCCCTAGAAGAGGAGAATAAATTTTTTCACAGGTAGTAGTGAGGGGGGGGGGGGAAAGAATCGATCATAATGAGTTTTATGCCAAATGAAATCCTGGAAAGTTGGGGGAGACATCCATAATCATCGGTACTTTAGAGATTTAACGATGCTTAAAGAGTTTCAAACCCCTCCTGAAAGAGGGGATTAAATATTTACGAAGTGGAGAAGTAGTGAAGTGGAAGGGCCAAATTATTGTAATGAGTTTTATGCGAAATGAAAGCTTACGATGTGGGGAATGGCATCTAGTGTTTGCTTCAGAGAGTTTCAGATCTCAACAACGCCGGATAAATCTGCTAGTGTATTATAAAGACATAAGAATCACTTAATACAACAACATTTTTAGAAATAATATATAAAATATAAAATATTAGTGCTTCACTTACTTCGCGCATGTTGCGAAACTTCACTTAACATCTTCCGGTAATCCGTATCCGGTTGATTCTCATCAAAATCCTTATAAAAGGCTTTTCCACCCAAAGTCGTGAAGACTGCCCCCAAAGTGAAGTAACAGTCCGAGTGACCTTTCGTACGGTCCGCGTAGTTATAGTAAATGAAGGCGACCACCTGCCATTGGAATTTACGAAACACCTGCAGGAAGATGAGTCCGATTTGAGAATACGAGCCATTCATCCTGGTCAGCATCCGATAATGGGGTTGCTTTTGGTCGTATATCTCGTTCTGTCCTGCCGGAGTCAATACAGGAACCTCCCAGACAGTTGAATATCGCGCAACGGGTGCTAAGGCATAGGGACACACTGGTCCTAGAAACACATCAGCTAACCCGGAATGGTACAGGTTGAAAGCAGCCAACGGTCCGTAAGTCGATGAGCACTCTGTATCTCGTGATATCACTTGAATGCGACGGCTACTGTGTCGTTTAAGTGTCCTGACGGCGTACTCCACAGCGGGCATCACTTTGTGAAGAGCAAAGGGTAAAGAATCGTTACCCGGAGCAAGCACGGCTATGCGGACGGGACGATCAGAAGTTTCATCCCTCCGATTCATCTGGGTCCTTGCTTCCAAAGTCATCAGTAACACTGCTAGGAAAATGTAGTACAACATGATCGCCAGTTGCGGCGAAAAGTTCAACTCATGCCAAACGCATAGAGACATCCATCGTTGCAAGAAACATTCATTGTCCTAAAGCATTACATTGTCGAGTAGGGTCGAAGTCCTGCCAGCATTCCGGAGGAAGTTTGGATACGCATAAAAACACTTTACGGAAGAGACAAGGAGAGGAAAAAACTTCGCTCTGATGTTTCTAAGGGAACTGGTGACAATGACGACTAGGAGTGTGCGTTCCTCTCGCGTCACCTCACGAGCAAATCCCGCTGGCCGTCGCTTTCCGAGCTACGATGTGGAAGCCGAAACGGCAAGCATTCGGTATAACCTGTTACTGCTCGTCTGGCAGCGACTCTTCCAGCCATCTCGCGACGGAGGGTTGGCCAGCGAAGACCAGGCAGCATGCTGCAGCGCCCTCTCGCAAACCACTGCCGCTGTTCGAAGTGGGAAATCCTTCCCGGGCTTATCTTTAATTAACATTTACTGAGTGTTCAATTCTTAATTAGAAGGATGATCAACTGTCTGGCGAGCTGAACGAATTCCCGAACTGTTTAAGTTCAAGATGGCAGAAATTATTACGGTTTGCGGACTTCTTCGCCGATTTGCCTCAAAGGAATAGCGAGGTGAAGAGACGGCTGTTCCGATTTTTCTGGAGGAAATAGATAAATCGAGGAGTTCGTGTCGTGCGTTTATTGGGTTGTTTCGATTTTATTTTTTTACCTCGCAGGAATGTTTGATATTTCCTTGGTGATTGGGGGGCGGGGGCGGGGGGTGGCTCAGTCGATAGCTCGCAATCTGTAATTCCCAGGTTCCAGTACCAGCTGGGTCAGCGGTGAGATTTATCTCCGCAAAATTCCCCGCCCTGCCCACGGTCAGTAGGGGACACCGATGGGCTTGGTAAAGGCCGCCGTCCGTCTGATGGGACGTTAAACCGTGGCACCGTGTGGGGAGAGCCATACCCTGTGCACGTTAAAGAACACACTGGATGGCCTGGATGGGAGGCTACCATCTGTCTGCCAACAGCTGTTCTTGTGGGTCCCATCTCCCAACCTTGTCTGAGCCTTCGGGGTCCATGTGACCTGGCCATTTAGCCAATGGTGTGCAAAAAAGTGCCGCTCAGAGGTAAAACAACCCAACCCTTGGTGGTTGGAGTATTCTGAAAGACAGCATATCTGGTTTGCAGTCAGTGGTTTGTGGATATATCGCTAGTAAATGCCATGAAAAGAGAGAAGTTGAACTCGGACGAATAGGTACAAGACATTGTGTGGCAGACTTCCTCTTGCATTAGCCAAAATGATTTGGCTAATATTAATTTCAATATTAAATTACATATGTATGCTGATGATTGAGTGCTAATCAATTTACATTCAGATTTAAAAACCGCTATATTTATCCCTACCCTGACCTCGGCTAGAAAGGGGACACCGATGATGTTGGAAAGATAGCCATCCGTCGTATGGTAAGTTAAGCCGTGGTCAGTGGCGGTCATAAGGAAGAGGCTGTGGTCAGTGATGGTCATAAGAAGGGGGCCTTGGTCAGTAACGCTCATAAGGAGGGGGCCGTCGTCAGTGACGCTCATAAGGAGGGGACCGTGGTCAGTGACGCTCAAAAGGAGGGGGCCTTGGTCAGTGATGGTCATAAGGAGGAGACCATGGTCAGGGACGGTCATAAGGAGGAGACCATGGTCAGGGATGGTCATAAGGAGGGGGCCGTAGTCAGTGACGGTCATAAGGAGGGGCCGTGGTCAGTGACGGTCATAAGGAGGAGACCATGGTCAGTGACGGTCATAAGGAGGGGGCCATAGTCAGTGACGGTCATAAGGAGGGGGCCGTGGTCAGTGACGGTCATAAAGAGGGGGCCGTGGTCAGTGACGGTCATAAAGAGGAGGCTGTTGTCAGTGATGGTCATAAGGAGGGGGCCGTGGTCAGTGACGGTCAAATGGAGGAGGCCTTGGTCAGTGATGGTCTTGAGGAGGAGACCATGGTCAGTGATGGTCATAAGGAGGAGACCATGGTCAGGGACGGTCATAAGGAGGGGGCCGTAGTCAGTGACGGTCATAAGAAGGGGGCCGTGGTCAGTGACGGTCATAAAGAGGAGGCTGTGGCAGTGATGGTCATAAGGAGGGGGCCGTGTTCAGTGACGGTCATAAGGAGGGGGCCGTAGTCAGTGACGGTCATAAGGAGGGGGCCGTGGTCAGTGACGGTCAAATGGAGGAGGCCTTGGTCAGTGATGGTCATGAGGAGGAGACCATATTCAGTGATGGTCATAAGGAGGAGACCATGGTCAGGGACGGTCATAAGGAGGGGGCCGTAGTCAGTGACGGTCATAAGGAGGGGGCCGTGGTCAGTGACGGTCATAAAGAGGAGGCTGTGGCAGTGATGGTCATAAGGAGGGGGCCGTGTTCAGTGACGGTCATAAGGAGGGGGCCGTAGTCAGTGACGGTCATAAGGAGGGGGCCGTGGTCAGTGACGGTCATAAAGAGGAGGCCGTGGTCAGTGACGGTCATAAGGAGGGGGCCGTGTTCAGTGACGCTCAAATGGAGGGGGGCCTTGGTCAGTGACGGTCATAAGGAGGAGACCATGGTCAGTGACGGTCATAAGGAGGAGACCATGGTCAGGGACGGTCATAAGGAGGAGACCATAGTCAGGGACGGTCATAAGGAGGGGTCCGTAGTCAGTGACGATCATAAGGAGGTGGCCATGGTCAGTGACGGTCATAAAGAGGAGGCTGTGGTAGTGATGGTCATAAGGAGGGGCCTTGGTCAGTGACGGTCATAAGGAGGAGACCATGGTCAGTGACGGTCATAAGGAGGGGGCCGTAGTCAGTGACGGTCATAAGGAGGGGGCCGTGGTCAGTGACGGTCATAAAGAGGAAGCTGTGGCAGTGATGGTCATAAGGAGGGGGCCGTGTTCAGTGACGGTCATAAGGAGGAGACCATGGTCAGTGACGGTCATAAGGAGGGGGCTGTAGTCAGTGACGGTCATAAGGAGGGGGCCGTAGTCAGTGACGGTCATAAGGAGGGGGCCGTAGTCAGTGACGGTCATAAGGAGGGGGCCGTAGTCAGTGACGGTCATAAGGAGGGGGCCGTGGTCAGTGACGGTCATAAGGAGGGGGCTGTGGTCAGTGATGGTCATAAGGAAGGGGCCGTGGTCAGTGATGGTTATAAGGAACGGGCCGTGGTCAGTGACGGTCATAAGGCTGTGGTCAGTGACGGTCATAAGGAAGGGGCCGTGGTCAGTGACGGTCATAAGGCCGTGGTCAGTGACGGTCATAAGGAAGGGGCCGTGGCCCCCTGAAGAGACTCGCAAATGTTATTGTTTTTTAACCACCCAGTAATTTTTGCATTCTTAAAAGGATAAGTTGTCTAGGATTTCATCCCCATTTTTTCCCAGGAAACAAAAACGACGCCCTCTGTACCACAGTGTTCAAATGACAAGTACTAAAAAGATTTCGATGCTAATGTTAAGAGTGTCAGTTCTGGATTGCAAAGTCCTTCATGCGTTCCTAAATGACCACCTACAGATTTGAGACTCCATATGTTGGAGAGCCATATCCTGTGCACGTTAAAGAACACACTGGATGGCTTTGACGGGAGGCTACCATCTGTCTCATAAAATCTATCCAGTGGGTCCCCTTCCCCAACTTTCTCTGAGTCGTCGGGATCCATATGACCTGGCCATGTAGTTCCACTGTATATGCAAAAGAAAGTGCCGCTCAGTGACGAAACAACCGAAAAAAAGTTGACGGGAGACTTCCCTATTTCTTCTAACGGCAGTCAAGTGGATTCCCTTCCGCATCCTTCTCCGGCACGGAGAAGGATGTGGAAGGGCACCCTCGGGGTACCCCTTGGAACTGCAGAGTTTCCTAAAACTTAAAAGTAGAGAAAGCAAGTATGAGCCATTTCCGCTCCTATGATAATCATCTAATATGTTTACAATCTACTATGTCCTTTGAGTTGAAGATTTTTTTACTCTTAAACTAAATGCAAATTAATATAGCTCGAATTAGTCATAAAAAAGACAGTTGCCAATCGTCTTTAAAAATTAGTCAAAATTTTCGTAAAAAAAATGTACATGACTGTAAAAATTCTAAACACTTTATACGTTTTTTTTGTTTTGTTTTGTTTTGTTTTTTTTTTTTGGGGGGGGGGGAATTTTAAACTTCAATAATTTTATTTTTCCGTAGTGACAAAAAATACTTTCTTTTTTCGCATTTTGAATTCGTTTTGCTAAAGTTAAGTTATATTTAAATCTAATTCTCACACCTATATATAAATTCAACATTTTATTAGATTTCCAAACATTTCCTTATTCCCCCTTTTAGCCCATCAGTTTTCTTACCAAGCAAATTATTTCAAAACAGATAGAAAAAGAAGTTTTTCTTATTCTTGTTCAGCTGTTTCTTCGAATTTTTTTTAATATTTGAAACTCGAGCGTCATGACTCAACATCATTAAAAAACGTGAATAAAAAGGAATAATCCGTCACTAACTAGAATGTGTTGAATATTTTTAAATTTCAAGAACTTAAAAAACAAGGTCCGATTTTACCTAGACCTCACGATTTTACTTCCCCACAAATTCTCTGGAGAAAGAAATAATTTTATTACACTCGAAAACAAGAAGTTTTTTGTACCACAAACAAGAATATTTTTATGGCGAAATCATGGTTGGGTAGTTTTACCTCTGAGCAGCACTTTTTTGCACACCATGAGCTAAATGGCCAGGTCACATGGACCCCGAAGACTCAGAGAAGGTTGTGGGAGGGGACTCACTGTAATAACTGTTGGGAGAAAGATGGTAGCCTCCCGTCAAGGCCATCCAACATGTTCTTTAACGTGCACAAGGTATGGCTCTCCCGCACAAGAGGCCACGGCTTAACGTCCCATCTGACGGACGGGGACCTTTCCAAGACCATCGGTGTTCCCTACTGACCGTGGGCAGGGCGGGGAGTTTTGCGGAGATAAATCTCAACGCTGACGCAGCTGGGACTCGAACCTGGCGAAATCATGGTAAAAACGATAAAATTAACCATCATATAAAATTAAGCGTTGCGTTTATCCAATTTGGTGAGATAATAATGAGCAAAGCGAAGTTTTCAGCTTTTTTTTATATTGGTCATTTTTTTTTAAAACGTGCTTGGCAGCAATTTTCTTTCTCTAAGTTCGGTAATCCTGATTAAAAAAAAACATGACAACACAAAAATTATATATTTGCACGTGAACAAAAAAAATATTAAAAGAAAGAATTTATTTTTTATAATTTTTAACTTTTATCTTAATATCATCAAATATGTTTAGATATATGATTTCTTTTAGTAACTGGTTCAAATTATTTGGCACTCTGTATGTTTGAAGACTTTTAATCGTAATTATTAATAAAACTCGAGATCAAAACAGAAATGTTTCTCTGAAATCTGGTATTTTTTTATTATGTAAAATTTATGCTTTAATAAATGTCACTAAAAAAAGTTGGCCTGAATGTCTAAAGAGTTTTTTAACTAAGAGAATATTTAAGAATAAAAAACTGTCAATGTTTGAAAACACATCTTAAACCTGTATGGGATTACATTTTAGCAATAAATTATTGAATTTCTAATTTTTTAAACGTTAGTCCTATATATTTTACGATTGTCACTCAGAAAAAAATGCCCGACAGTTTTTTAGAGATTAATATTTATTCTAGAACACTGTTATTGTACAGTACATTGATAGATCATATAGAAACATTATCTTATTTGAATAATAGACAATCACAGGTAAGCACCTGTAGGAGATATATATTAAATGATTATATAAAAAAATTATCATTTGCTAGATGGGATTCGAACCCACTATCTTCTGATGACATGACAGATGATCAGATAGATTTTTAATGACTAACTCCGTGATATGATGCTTAAAGCCACTAATAGAGGATGAGTGTTCGGTAGCCAGTAAGCTCAGCGATCAGAGCACCTGACATGTTATCAGGAGGTTGTGGGTTCGGATCCCACCAGTCTAATGACAGTTGTTTCCTCTATGGTTATTTAAAGAATCTTACTTTATTTTTATGATCACCATCACTCTTAGTTGTCTTACCCCACCTCAGAACAAGAACTTGTTTACCTTCGGTTGGATTGTTTTACCTCTGAGCCGTACTTTTTTTGCACACAATGGGCTAAATGACCAAGTTACAAGGATCCCGAGGGCTCAGAGAAAGTTTGGAAGAGTTGGAGAGTTGGAGAGGTATTAGGTGGTTCGACTTTGTAAGTAATGATGAGGTTAGAAGAAGGAGTCATCAACCTCCTTTCAGCAGCATATTGCGCAGAGAGAGACTGCATTGGTTTGGCCATGTTGCCCGTAGGCATAGCTGCAGATTGCCAAACCGGATTATGAACAGTGTGCCTAAGGGTATCAGAAAAAAATGGGAGACCTAGGATGTGATGGGCAGACAGTGTCAAACAGGAGCTTGCTAGAATTGGCTTAGAGTGGCCAGATGCAGCAGCTGTAGCTCAGAACAGCCACGTCTGGAGAGGAAACTTACACAGTCTGGTTGGACCTCCGTAGCCCATGGCTGCATGAGGATTTTTATTGTTGTTGTTGTTTGATATTTCCAATAATTCATTACATTACATTGCTTCGATCGATGTCCATGAGGACTGCCATGTTTGATTAATACTACAGCAGTGCCACCTGTGGGAAGACGATGTACTTATGACAAAAAATATGGGGGAAGGAAGTGCATTTATACTGCACAAGTAACAATGCTGTAGAATAAAAAGTGATCTGTTCAAAACAAATTGGGGCATTATTTTCTGAATGACCCTCGTAATTCCATATCTAATTAAATATTCCCAAACTGCCTTGTAAACTATAAAACAAGCCTGTCTTTTTCTCTCTTTTTGCTTGTTAAAGATACTTATGGTAAATTAATTTCATTTCCTTAATATTCTTCAAGAGATAAATTAACTGCACACTGATAAACTGTTTCCGATAACTTTTAGTGCAAAAGTAAGTTAAAAGAAAAAAATAGGAGAAATAATAACGCTCTCACTTATAACTGTATTATTTTCTAATTAGCTATTATCCCTTTCCAAGTTTATAAAATGTGTTAGCACACCTATCAACAATAAACATGACATACATAAAAGGATAATGTGATAAGAAAAAAAAAGATCATTGGAAGTAAAGTGCGTAATAAGATTTCCTAAAAAGGTTAATCAATGAAAACTTTCTTTTAAGTTAACTGTATGCCCTGAAGCATCTCTATGACAAGTGACTATTTCTTGTTCATAAAAAAAAGCGTACGAACTAATATTTCAGTGTATTTTTCCGACCAAGATAATTATAAAACAAACTCCGAACTGCATCTATAAAATAAACCAAGCGTTCTTTAATGTTCACAGCAATTTTTTTTTTTTTTGGAAGCAGGTTAATTAAAAGTTTGTGGAATAAAAAACTCTTTTCGAAAATAACTAGAGAACTTTCGATTTTTTCTTTTTGGCATCACTGGAGATTTGGTGAAACTTTTGCATTCAGAAAATAAATTTCTTTCCCTATTATCTCTTTGAAAATATATATATAACTAAATCACCAAAATTATTCTTCCCTCCATAAAGGGTGGCGAGGATTGGCTCACACGGTGGAGTGCCAAGATCGTCATCTGCAGTTCCAAAGTGAGAGCCCCAACTCTCCCTGCATTGTGATTTTTGTCTGCGAAATTCCCACTTGCCCTCAGTCGGAAAAGTATCCGTCCGTCGGATGGGATGTTAAGCCGTTATAACCTGTGCAAGAGAGAGAGCCATCCTACCTTATATATTTATATATAATATGTATTATTTATATATTATTATAAGATTGAAACATCTAAAATATCTGGAAAGGAACAAGTTAAGTGACACACATTTGTCGTCAGTTTTAAAAGTTGCATGTGCCAAGGAAATTTTTCCTAATATTGAGAATCTGGATGTCACAAAAGCGTGCCCAATTGTCTGGCCAGAAAACATAAAAAATTATTTCTTTATATATATAAAGAGAGTTTATACTATACTCTACATTTTTTATTTTAGCTCTCTGAAAGTTTTAAAAATTATAAATATAAAATGAAATTAATTAATTTAAAAATATGCTATTTTTTACCAAATTTATCAACTCATGCTTGGCATCTGTTTCAAGTGTTTAATAAACTGTATTGAAATTCAGTAAAATTTAGTAGTTCTTGTTTGAAGTGAAAGTTCTGCATTAAAGGAATTGTATCATTTACAAATGGATTTATAATTTTAAATATGAATTTAAGCATTTCATTAAGGAAATTAAAATGCAAATAATTAGCATAATCATCCCTTCAGGCTATTTACCTCGTGGGAAAGTTTCATTATTTCAGTAAAAAAAAAGTAGCCCTTTGAAGAGAATGAGTTTGAAACCACTGATATAAAATATAACCTTGATTTAACACGGCACTCAGTTTACACGGTCACAAAAATGCAACCAGTTCGTTTTACACGATTGTAAACTCGGTTTACATGGCACGGATTTAATTATTTTTCTTAAATGCATTTATAATAATTATGCATTATTATTATTAAATACATAATATGCATTTAGTTATAATACATATTATGAAGGGAGATTATTAGACTTTCATTCCAAAGTAAAAACAAACTAAATAGCTTTAAATGATATCATTTATTTTCTAGAATAAATAGATAATAGTAATTTTTTACATAAATAAAAACGTCACCTTGGACGTAGAAACGTTTATCTCATTTCTAGCAACAAGGTTTACTTTGTAGACTATATATACATAGGCTAAATAACAGCTGATTCGTAAGTACACTGTCCCATAAAATATCATACAAGTACTAATTTATAAAAATAAAGTATTGGTATAAATGCTTAATTTCCAATTGATATTCAGTTCATAAATATCCTTCTTTCAAATTTCGTCTTCAAATTTGCCAGTGTACAGTTGCTCAAAAAAGTATCCGAACACTATGGTTGATTACAGAATTCAGAAAAAATATCTGGCAATGATTTTTTTATAAATTAGTGATCTGGTAACCTTCGTGTCACGTAACACGAAGGTTGCCAGATCAATAATTTATAAAAAAAATCGTTGCGAGATATTTTTCTGAATTCTGTAATCAACCATAATGTTCGGATACTTTTTTGAGCGACTGTACGTCTACATTAACGATGAGTACTTTTCGTGACCAAAAAGAAATGTATCAGAAATTAATCTCAGCTCATCTGAATTTATGCAAATGAGTACAGAATAATGTTCATTAATTCTTATTAATATTTCTAAACTGAAATTTTACATAAATACATAAATGTTCACTCATAACAAGGATTTTTTTCGGAATCTTTTTTTTTTATTTGCGACATATAGGACAGAGAAGAATCCTAGAAGCTACTCCTAGCTTAATACAGGCCTTCTCATACAAGGACGTGCCCTACTAAGACCGAAGTCACTGCTGACCACTGCCTTAGTTAGAGCTAACACAACACACAAAGTTTGCCTTGCTGGAATAGTCTCTAGCTGCCTAACCACTATGCCAATTAAGGCCTATCCTATATTTCCCATAAGTTGTTGGTTTCGATTTACGCGTTGATTTTCCAGAACCTATCTACCATGTAAATCGAGAATGGCTGTATATTCATGCATCTAACATTCGTTATTTTATTATGAGAGCCTTTTTTTTTTTAACCATAACAGGGGGGCATGGGTAGCCAGTAGATAGTGCGCCAAAATCGTAATCTGAAGTTGGGTTGGGTTGTTTTACCTCTGAGAGATCCTTTTTTTGCAAACAATGGACTAAATGGCCAGGTCACAAGGACCCGGAAGACTCAGAGAAGGTTGGGAGAGGGGACCCACTGGACAGATGTTGGGAGACAAATGGTAGCCTCCCGTCCATTGTAAAGTCATTCCAAAGTAAGCGTCATTATTACTGCTGATCTATGCGGCTTCTGTCCAGCACACCGGACCAAGGCCCCATACTGACTGACGGAAGCGTTTCCAAACACATCGATGTCCCTTTCTGACTTAGGGCAGGTCGGGGAGTTTTGCAAAGATATATTTCAAGGCCCCATACTGACTGACGGAAGCGTTTCCAAACACATCGATGTCCCTTTCTGACTTAGAGCAGGTCGGAGAGTTTTGCAAAGATATTTCAGATCCGGTATCACGTTCAACGTCAAATAGGGGTCGAAGTGACAGTCTAGAAATACAGAGGGGATAGATTTCCAGTTTGTCAATAACACAGACCATTTCATTGGTTGATCCCCAAATATCTGATAGCTCAATCTACCCAGTGAGATGCGGTTGGTTGGTTGCGGTTTTATGGCGCATTGGCAGCCAATGAACTGTGAGAATCATTGATCACAATTGTGTCATTGCCTCAATGATAAGAGAGTTCAATCAAATGTCACTGCTTCTGAACCTTATAAAATAAGTTACCACATACACTCAATTCTTAACTGAAATTATGTTATATCGATGAAAGCTAACTTTAAAACTCTATAACTTCTAAAATACGCATTTAACAAGAAAATACCACTAAATAAAAATTAAAGATCTCAATCAAATGTATCTACATATCGATTTTTCGTCGATATTTGTTCGGCATTTAAACAGTTATGGAAGTTTTAATATTTGACTTCATCAATGTTTAATTTTAGGATTTCCTCAGGAGTTAGTTATAATATGAATTAGAAGCATTATTTTTTAATCATTTAATCCAATAGATGTATATTTAAAAAGATTATTCAAAGCATTCTTTTGATATTTTTCAATTTTCTTAGGACTTACTATTGTTGCTGTTAAATATTAAGCCTTCCAAGTCTTTTAATCCAAAACAAATATCGTTTAAAATCGAGATTTTGATAGAATTGGTGGAGGGCTTAAATTTACCTTTAGGGACATGTTCTCAGAAAAACTTATTTTTGAAGTAAGAGCTTCGAATTCAGTTTCGGCTGACACAAACGTGGGAGAGGGGTGCTTATAATTCAATGACCACCAAGTGTGAATAGAAACCACACCACTTCTAAACTTAATCATACTTAAATAAAATAAATAGCCTTTCAACCCGATTCGTTAACTGGCGTTTAGCTGCGCGAGAAATCGAACGCTGGAGACAGTTCGCTCGCGACCGCGTGACCGTCTGTCTGCCCTCCCCGACTTATTAAAACAACGTGAGAAATCGATCTATCGTTCAAGAAAAGAAAATACATCGGAGACAGTTGCGGTTATCGAGATATTTTCGCGGTTACGGTTAATCGGAGTGATTGCCAATGACCCGTGGCAATTTAAATCAACAGTTGCAGGATATTGATCAGCTTTGGTTTGCCGGGAGACACTACCCAGCTTCAAGATCCACCACCGGCGGTAGGCGTAACTGAATTTCCAACGTGACGTCTCCCGTGGGATCAGAGGAGAATTAAAAGTGGCTCAATTGCAGGCAAACAGTTCGGTGGTCACCTAACGCTTGCAAGGCGGCAAGGAAGTCGAGACAGATGCAATAAAGGGTAGAAGAGGAGAAAAAGAAAGAATAAAAAGGGATTAGAAGTAACGCTCGTGTGTTTCTTCAACCGCGAGAAGAAGTTAAAAGAAAGTTAAAACCTTCCAACTGAAAGAAAATCGCCATTTTAAGGCTTGAAAGAGAAGCTACGTTCAAAACAAGCGAGCCGTAAAAGAATAACCTCAATTGCATTTCGGCATTGGGTGTATGGTTAACCCTTTCAGAACCATAAGGTTTCTAAGAGTAAATATTAGTATGTAACTGTTTATTTTAGTTTGTTTAGACGTAAAATAAATAAAAATCATAAGAATAATACATAACAATGCGTAGTTTTTTTGGAATTTTATGGGAAATATTTTTCCCAATGGACTGTAAAGGTAACACAAATTATAGTTAGGCTTATTATGCAATGTCTTTTATTTATTGGTTTATTAGAACAAAATGTTAACTAAAATAATACAAAATTATGAAATAAAATTACTATACAAAATGATGTGCTAATTATGATATTCTGCGAAGCAATTTCTTTTGGTAGTGAGGCAAAGATGGACATTGCACATAGTACATATATTATGCGTCCTGACAGTTCTGTTTTTGTTTTCTAAACGTTCCCGTTTACGTAATTGCGTTTGGCATACGTTCTATTTTGACATTCTGTATAAAAAATGCAGATAAGGTTATAATTAAATACGACAATCACCAATTTTAAAATGGGAAAAATGTTTCCCTTAGTCGTGAAAGGGGTAAGGAATTGTTAGCGATAGTAATCTTCTCTGCACTTTGTTCACTATCAAGTAGCAAACAAATTTATCGCTTTGATTTTGATCTTCAAAATAAAATGCAGTAGAATCACAATTATCTGATATTTGTCATTAGCCCATTCACTAAAATAGATTATTTTGTACATTGATTTTTTTTTAACAGTTTGTTGAGACTTTTGAATTTTTTTTAATACCATGTATTAAATATTTTTTTAAACTAGTTTTAATACGATGTGCTAGACTGGTCTCTTCAACGTTTTTTGTTTAGTAATATAAGCATTTATGAAACAATAAAAATAAAAAAGCATTGACCTCATAAAAGTGTCTGATGCAGTGTACTGGACGTTGATTCATATTTCATATTTTCACTTTTTCAGCGTCAGAATCTTTACGGAATCCGAAATTTGTGTAAAATTGGTTGGGTTGCTCTACCCGTAAGCGGCGGATTTAGCCACACAATAAACTAAATGGTAAGGTCACAAAGACCCCAAAGACTCAGAGAAGATTCAGGGAAGAGGACCTACTGGAAAGCTGTTAGGAGGCAGATCGAATCCTCCCCATCAAGACTATCAGGTGTGTTCTTTTGACCTACACATCGTGTGGTTCTCCTCAACACAAGCCATGGCCAACGTTCCATCCGACGGACGGCGGCCTTTCCAAGCCCATCGGTGTCCCCTACTGACGGAGGGCAGGAGTTTTGCGGAAATAAATCTCAGTGCTGGACCAGGCGGGATTCGAACCTGGGAACTGCAGACTACGTGTCTGGCACGCTACCGACTGAGCCACTCCCTGAGGAAAAAGGAGATATTATCGAGTTTCAGATAATGGAGCTGATTCCAATGCGCAAGCTTTCACCAAGACACAGAGACTCTAAACCAGTGTTTTTCAACCTTTTTTATCTCAAGGCACACTTGGACCTATAGTTAAACTTCCGCGGCACACTTAAATTATGATCATATTATGTATACATTTATTATAACAATGATATACTCGTATAATCAATTTAAAGAGGTTTTAATTTTCATATGTACACTTATTGTGCTTTGGACTTCATTCGAAAATAATTTAATTAATGATCTTTAAAAATTTTCGTGGCACACCTAAGATCCTTCATGTCACACCCCCATTGAAAATCACTGCTCTAAACCAACCGCTTCGATACGAGCAAAATTTTTACGAGTTGATGGGGCGGGGGTGGCTCAGTTGGTAGCGCGCCAGGCTCGCAATCTGTAGTTCCCAGGTTCGCGTCCCAGCTGGGTCAGCGTTGAGATTTATCTCCGCAAAATTCCCCGCCCTGCCCACGGTCAGTAGGGGACACCGATGGGCTGGAAAGGCCGCCGTCCGTCGGATGGGACGTTAAGCCATGGCCCCGTGTGCGGGAGAGACATACCCTGTACACGTTAAAGAACACGCTGGATGGCCTTGACGGGAGGCTACCATCTGTCTCCCAACAGCTGTTCCAGTGAGTCCCCTCCCCCAACCTTCTCTGAGCCTTCGGGGTCCATGTGACCTAGCCATTTAGCCCATGGTGTGCAAAAAAGTGCCGCTCAGAGGTAAAACAACCCAATCCTTAACGAGTTGAAATCCTCAATATGAAATTATTAATTATTATTCGAGTTAACCTCAATGTGAAATTATAATTATTATTTTAACAGCCGAGTTGAAATTAATCCTCAATAATAAATTTATTGGTGAAAAAATTAGATTGTATGGATTTTTAACATGCTAGACTAGGATCGCATTTTCAAGCAAGTCAGATAAGTATTTTCAGGGAGATATTTGAGTTGATATGGTATAAATCAGGGCTGATATTCAGCGGGTACGCACCGGATGTTAAAATATTGAAATACCTCCTTACCAGTTGTTAAATAGTATAATAAAAACAAAAACTTTGATGCGGTTCCCTATATTAAATCATGACTGAGACAGGGGCATCTTTTAATTAGCGACAGCCACGTTAAATAAAAGATCACACTAACGGTAAGTCAATAGTGTTAAGTTCAACTAGTCAACTATCCAACAAACCGTCAACTAGTGTTAAGAAGTTAACTATTCTTAGTTGCTAGTCTTAAGAATTGAGCCCAAAAATTACCAAATCATAAGAGTTTAGCTCAAATTTCAGCAACTTCGTGTCACGTGACAAGAAGGTTGCCAGATCACTAACTTCTAAAAAAATCGTTGCCAGATTTGTTTTCTAAATTCTGTAATCAACCATAGTGCTCGGATATTTTTTTGAGCGACTGTACATCTTTCATGTATACGCTCGCACACATTTTTTTAAATTTTTGATTTATATATTGATTTATAAATTAATTTATATTACCGTACCAATTGTTAAATATTTTGAATATAACCCCTGGGTATATGCATAATTGCTGTATTCCCAACTGCACTCGTTAACAATAGTTTGAATTTAAAAATTTCTATCTTAAAACATTGAATTAGTTTTGTCCCCACTCACCCCTCCCCCCCCACACACACACACACACCAAAAAAGATTCCTGAAGTCGTCCCTTGAACATGGGGCGGGGGTGGCTCAGTCGGTAGCGCGCCAGGCTCGTAATCTGTAGTTCTCAGGTTCGAGTCCCAGCTGGGTCAGCGTTGAGATTTATCTCCGCAAAATTCCCCGCCCTGCCCACGGTCAGTAGGGGACACCGATGGGCTTGGAAAGGCCGCCGTCCGTCGGATGGGACGTTAAGCCGTGGCCCCGTGACCGGGAGAGACATACCCTGTGCACGTTAAAGAACACGCTGGATGGCCTTGACATCTGTCTCCCAACAGCTGTTCCAATGGATCCCCTCCCCCAACCTTCTCTGAGCTTTCGGGGTCCATGTGACCTGGCCATTTAGCCCATGGTGTGCAAAAAAAGTGCCGCTCAGAGGTAAAACAACCCAACCCTTGAATATCATATTCAAAACTCCCTGACTTTAGAAATAAACTTTTTTTTAGAGAAAAATGTCACTGAAAATAATTTGAGAGAATTAAAATTTCATCTTGATTTTTTTAATATTATTTTAATATTTAAAAAAATTATGAAAGCTGAATCCTTTAACTGGTGTTAAGAAGTTAACTACTCTTAGTTGCTAGCTTTAGAATTGAGCCCAAAAATTACCAATCATAAGAGTTTAGCTCAAAATTCAGCTCAAAACGAATAACAACTGGTTTAACAAATCATATTCTGAAATGTGTGGATATTTTGCGATTTAGAAAATCTGTGTGATGGTTCTTTCGATTCTTTCACTTCTCGCCAATTTTGACCTTGACCAATTTTGACCTCGCCAATTTTGACCTTGACCAATTTTGACCTCGCCAATTTTGACCTTGAAAAGCAATATCTGCTGTTCAATACCGATTTCCCATAACTCTTTGAACAGAAAACAAACATCGTTGAGAAACAGATCTAGAGGGATTTCAAGCATCTTCAATTTCTCTCAAGTGACATGTTTTCCTCTAAAAAGGTTCAATTTCGAATCAGGATTAACTCTGAATGTCATTAACATAACAATGGAGTTTTACCAGTACGTTTGGTAAATATTTGCACAAAATCTCGATCACTTTCGAAATTCAAAAACGAAAATTAGCTTTCCCAACACTTTAGTCATTGCACTGCTCCTTTGGGAATAGCTAACGCCTAAAGCATCTAAGTTCAACTCGTAGGAAAATACATTCTGTGTGTTCTTCCCAAATTAAAATCACTCTGCAAAACTTCAGACGCGATACAATATGCCAATGTGATCATATCCACTCTCTATACTAATATAGCATAGCTTTAATTCAGATTGATCGAATCCCTATCTGGTAAATTTGCACAAAGGAGCCACACTTATCAGAATTGGTTATTAGGTGTTGTCGACAGACAACTTCGAGAGTTGGCCGACCATGCCTTTGGGGGGAAAGCCAAGCTCTGCTTCTTTGATCCTGTTGGCATGCATGTTAATTGACTCCCCTCGTAGTGATCCAGCTTGTTTACACTCTCTTCATATTTGCCGAAGCTCTCGCACCGAAATCAGCTCCATTAGCTGACGCCCAAACGTTGATTCACATTCATGCTGGAGTCTCGGTTAGTCGGCATTCACGTAGCCACTCGTTAAGCTTCTTCCTGTTCCGGAGTGTCACTTTCGCCTCAGTTAGTCTGTTATGTTCCTCTTCTGTAATTATGATAATCTGAATAAAATTTATTGGTGAAATAATTAGAGTGTACGGATTTTTAACATGATAGACTAGGATCGCATTTTCAAGCAAGTCAGATAAGTATTTTCAAGGAGATATTTGAGTTTTAAGAATAGAAAAACGACTTCTTCTCATTGGTTTGAGTGATGCTTTTTTAATGAATAATTTGGATCATACACAGATTATTGAGTTGTTTTACCTCTGAGCGGTACTTTCTTGCACACAATGGGCTAAATGGCCAGGTCAAAAGGACTCCAAAAGTTCAAAGAAGGTTGGGAGAGGAGACCCATTGGAACAGCTGTTGGGATCCTCCAATCAAACCCATCCAGCGTGTTCCATAACGTGCACAGGGTATGGCTCTCCCGCACACAGGACCACTGCTTAACGTCCCATCCGATGGACGGTAGCCTTCCAAGACCATCGGTGTCCCCTACTGACCGAGTAATGGAGAAAAATCTCAACACTGCCACAAGGAGGACTCGAACTTGGAAACTGCAGATTACGAGCCTGGCGCGCTACCAGCTGACCTACCCCTGATCCAGAAAGATTATTGGTGTAGCCAGTCGCGGTCCTTTTCTCCTCTCAGGTAGTGAGCTTTTAACCTCTGGGTACTTTTCGGTAACTGATGGTGTCAGGATGGCACTACTCATTTGCTTAAAACACTGGACTGTACTCATATGCATGCTGTATACACATCTGCCCTCTTTATTTACACTTGAAGCAATACAATGCAAAGACAAATATTTATATTCAGAAGGAAGAGAGACTGCCACCCGGAAAGTCAGTAAACACAAGACAGCAGGATTCCCAATCCTACACACAAGGCTTTCGCAAAACCTTCAGATGTTCCCAACACCTATGCACCAACGAAAACGGTTGATGGAAACACAGGGAAATAGTCTCACAACTGTCTTCAACCACAATCCAAAAAACCGCCAATCTTTTTCGAAATTCATTTCCTTTGTTGGAAATCCCACCGGTGAGGTCACGTGATGTTTTCCGGGGGGGGGGGGGGGGCAGTGGGGACTTTCTAGAATGTAACTACAAGTTCGGGACTTGGTTAGAGACACATGTGTTGTTTATGACCCGGCCAAGAGCTGCCCTTCTTGTTGGTTAGGTTAGGCTGTGCAGAAAAATTGCCCTCCTGGTTCGCCCTAGCCGATTGAGTCTCTGCAATTGGTAATCGGGATAATGCGGTTTAATCATATGAAAAAAACTTTATGTTGTTCACATAAGTAGTTTGTACAAGTTTTCAAATTGCAAAAGTGTTGCTGTTGCTGTTTTCAAGTAAACTTAAAAACTATATTTAAAATTAATATAGGCTTGATGCATTTTAGCTCCCTAATGAAGAAAAGTTGAGCCCCTTTCCGCTAGAAAAATATTAATAAACACTTTTTTTACATTTATGTGCAAAAAAATTTATAAAAAAAATCCATACCTACGAGAAATATGCAATGTGAATTATTACAATTGCGAATTATTACAATTCTCAATTGTTCACATTATACAATTCACTTTATAATTACTTTAATAGCCTTTAAAAACTGTTAAACGGTGGTTCCGTGTACAAGAGAGATATACGCTGTGCACGTTAAAGAACACGCTGGATGGACTTGACAGGAGGATTCCAACTGTCTCCTAACAGATGTCAAGTGGGTCTCCTCCCCTACACCTTCTCGGAACTCTTACCATCCTTGTGACCTGACCATTTAGCCCATTGTGTGCCTAAGGAGTGTCCCTTTTGGGTTGGGTTGTTTTACCTCTGAGCGGCACTTTTTTGCACACCATGGGCTAAATGGCCAGGTCACATGGACCCCGAAGGTTCAGAGAAGGTTGGGGGAGGGGACCCGCTGGAACAGCTGTTGGGAGACAGATGGTAGCCTCCCGTCAAGGCCATCCAGCGTGTTCTTTAACGTGCACAGGGTATGGCTCTCCCGCACACGGGGCCCACGGCTTAACGTCCCATCCGACGGACGGCGGCCTTTCCAAGCCCATCGGTGTCCCCTACTGACCGTGGGCAGGGCGGGGAGTTTTGCGGAGATAAATCTCAACGCTGACCCAGCTGGGACTCGAACCTGGGAACTACAGATTACGAGCCTGGCGCGCTACCGACTGAGCCACCCCCGCCCCAAGGAGTGTCCCTCAGATGTAAAACAACGCACACAAACAACAACGACAACGACAACCCTTCTCTCTCTCTCTTTTCCTCTATAACTTTTCCCTCAAAATCCTAAATAATGTTGTTCAGATCCATGACCAACCCATCATCCTCTCTCCGACTTAGGGGCGGGGGTGGCTCAGTCGGTAGCGCGCCAGGCTCGTAATCTGTAGTTCCCAGGTTCGAGTCCCAGCTGGGTCAGCGTTGAGATTTATCTCCGCAAAATTCCCCGCCCTGCCCATGGTCAGTAGGGGACACCGATGGGCTTGGAAAGGCCGCCGTCAGTCGGATGGGACGTTAAGCCGTGGCCCCGTGTGCGGGAGAGCCATACCCTGTGCACGTTAAAGAACACGCTGGATGGCCTTGACGGGAGGCTACCATCTGTCTCCCAACAGCTGTTCCAGTGGGTCCCCTCCCCCAACCTTCTCTGAGCCTTCGGAGTCCTTATGACCTGGCCATTTAGCCCGAGGTGTGCAAAAAAGTGCCGCTAAGAGGTAAAACAACCCAACTCTCTCCGACTCGACAACTGTTAGGCCAACTCTGAACCAAAAGAAAAGGTGAAATAAATATTCATAACCAGAACCTGCTGTATGCCGATACTTACAAAAGAACAGAAGCGTCGCATTCCCATTTCTTTCTCGATTTCAATGTTAAACGAAACGGAAAATCAGCCTGAGCGAAGATGCAATTACTCACCATCGCTTAAAAAACGCGGATTTATTTTTTCAACTCTGAAAGGTACATAAATGCAAATGTCAGTTTCCTGATCCAGTGATGCGATCTGGATCATCAAAGGCCATCCCTTCCACATCTGAAAGTCTCTAATAATCAAAGAAGCTTTTGCCCCTTCTTACTTCCCATTTTCTTACTCCGCTATGGCAAAGTAATGCATTATCTTTTAGTGAACGCATCTCTTTCCCGATTCAGAGATGTGTGTTTGACGTGATCCTCTTTACTGAAATTTCCCCTCTCTGTTTTATCAGGAACTTTTCGATCTCTAACCTCTCTCTTCGCTACTCCTTTGGGTTTACATTTTCGCTTCTCTTCATATCCTGCTTTCATGGATCACTTACATCCTCTCTGATGCCATCAAGACTCTCTCTTTGTTCCAGTTCTTTTCCTCTCTAACTGGGGCTTCTTCTTCGCTACTCCTCTCAGCGAGTGTACAAGATTTCTTTGTCTGGTGGGTTTTCGAGCTCTAAAAGGAAGCAAATCCGACACTGAAATAAATGCGAGTCTTAAAACTCTCGTTACACTGTCTGTCTGATATGTCGGATAGTTTACGGAGAGCCTGGTAAAAAAAAGAAACAGTGATTTCCATGTAGAGTCATCGGATGTTTATTCAACCATTCATACCATGGTATGCCAAATTCGAAGACTGATAATTGATTTAAAAGAAATTCTTTATGGAAATATCAGATTACTACGTAGATCACACCATATGTTGAGAGGACTGGGAAGCGGATACGATTGGCAGCTCTCTCCCGTCAAGGTCATCCAGAATAATTTTTACGTTCCCCGGGGATGGGTTGTTCGGTTGTTTTACCTCTGAGCGGCACTTTTTTGCACACCATGGGCTAAATGGCCAGGCCACAAGGACCCCGATGGCTCAGAGAAGGTTGGGGGAGGGGACCCACTGGAACAGCTGTTGGGAGACAGATGGTAGTCTCCCGTCAAGGCCATCCAGCGTGTTCTTTAACGTGCACAGGGTATGTCTCTCCCGCACACAGGGCCACGGCTTAAAGTCCCATCCGATGGACGGCGGCCTTTCCAAGCCCATCGGTGTCCCCTACTGACCGTGGGAAGGGTGGGAAGTTTTACAGAGATAAATCTGAACGTTGACCCAGCTGGGACTCGAACCTGGGAACTGCAGATTACGAGTCTGGCGCGCTACCGACTGAGCCACCTCCCACCCCCGGGGATGACTCTCCTGCATCCTGAGCACTGCTTCAAACACACGTCACAAGTCTATCCGATGGACTTTCAAGCTCATTTTACACCTTTTTTTCACCGAAAGTAGCGTGGCTTCAGTTGTTTTACCTCTAAGCGGTGCATTTTTTGCACACAATAGGCTAAATGAGTCGATCACAATGGGTTAACAGAAGATTAGAAGACTGGACAACCTTTAGAAGACAGAGAGTAGCCTCCCGTCAAGAGCAACCACCGTGTTCTTTAAAGTGCACGAGGAATGGCTCTCGTGGGTCCACGGCTTAACGACCCATCCGACAGACGGCGGTCTTTCTACACCCCATCGATGTTCTCTTTCTGATCGAGGGCACGGTCGGGGTTTATCGGAGATAAACCTCAATGCAGACCAGGTGGGACTCGAACCTGGGTCTAGCTCACTACCGATTAAGCCCATCCGTCCCCTTTTGATGCATTGTAGAGCTTATGCAAGAATTGGGTTGTTTTACCTTTCAGTGGCACTTTTGCTGCACACAATGGGCTAAGTGGCCAGGTCACAAGGACCCCTAGGGATCGGAGAAGGTTGGGGGAAGGGAACCCACTGGACAGCTGTTAGCCTCCCATAAAGGTTATCCAGCTTGTTCGTTAACATGCACATAATATGCCTCTCCACTACACGGAACCACGGTTTAACATCCCATCCAACACAATCGATTTATCCAAAGGGTGAGAAGAGCGTTTTAAATCTTCCACCTGGTTTTCATTAATATACACTCAGGTGCCTTTTTCTTAGGGTTGGGTTGGGTTGTTTTACCTCTGAGCGGCACTTTTTTGCACACCATGGGCTAAATGGCCAGGTCACAAGGACCCCGAAGGCTCAGAGAAGGTTGGGGGAGGGGACCCACTGGAACAGCTGTTGGGAGACAGATGGTAGCCTCCCGTCAAGGCCATCCAGCGTTTTCTTTAACGTGCACAGGGTATGGCTCTCCCGCACACGGGGCCACGTCTTAACATCCCATCCAACGGACGGCGGCCTTTCCAAGCCCATCGGTGTCCCCTACTGGCCGTGGGCAGGGCGGGGAATTTTTGCGGAGATAAATCTCAACGCTGACCCAGCTGGGACTCGAACCTGGGAACTACAGATTACGAGCCTGGCGCGCTACCGACTGAGCCACCCCCGCCCCCCTTTTTCTTAGGAAACCATGTTACAAGAGTAATGGTTTTCATAAGGGTTCCGCGAAATCCGTAAAAGTTTACCTTTAAAAAAACCGTAAAATATAAGTAAAAAAACCGTGTAATAAGTTACCGTAAAAGTTACAATTTCAGATATTTTGAAAAGTTTACCTAATGTAGAATTTTTTTAAAAACTCAACCGCAAAATAATAAATAAAAAATAAATACCCCCTCAAGCAGCTGTTTGCCACAGAGATCTGACAGGAGCCTGTCAGTTTATATGCCATAGTAGAATACTGAAATAAAATAAATATGATTTCCTAGCAATGTATAATCCATAAAACTGTATTGCAAATACAGTGAAATGTCAGTTGAAAATTTTAAGTACAGTAAATACCCCCTCAAGCAGCTGCTTGCCACAGAGATCTGACAGGAGCCTGTCAGTTAAAGAAGCCGTAGAGAAGCCGTGAGGGAAGAGAGACCTCAGCAGAAAAACAACAACAAATAATTTGTGCTTAACCCGGGGGTCGAACCCAGTTCCCTTTGATCAGTAGCCAAGCGCGCTAACCACAAAGCCACCGCGATGCTGCAATATAAAAAAAAATATCCCCTCAAGCAGCTGCTTGCCACAGAGGTCTGACAGGAGCCTGTCAGTTTAATACGCCATAGTAGAAGGTCTGTGAGGATGGCAGGACCTCAGCAGAAAACAGCACACACATACATGCCTTACCCAGGGCTCGAACCCAGGTCCCGTAGATCAGTTGCCAAGCGAGCTAACAGGGCTCGAAACCAGGTCCCGTAGATCAGTAGCCAAGCGTGCTAACCACTCGGCCACGGGACGGCATAACGAAAACCAAAACACAGGATGTCTACATAGAAATGAAATAACTTTGAATCCTTATAATTTTTTGATATAAAAATTTTTTCGATTTTATGTTTATATATTATATTTATTTTTATATAATGTTTTTCGGGTTGAATTGTGATGACCTCCTTCCACAAGAGAAAACGAAATATGTGCTATGGGTTGAGTTGGGTTGTTTTACCTCTGAGCGGCACTTTTTTGCACACCATGGGCTAAATGGCTAGGTCACATGGACCCCAAAGGCTCAGAGAAGGTTGGGGGAGGGGACCCACTGGAACAGCTGTTGGGAGACAGATGGTAGCCTCCCGTCAAGGCCATCCAGTGTGTTCTTTAACGTGCACAGGGTATGGCTCTCCCGCACACGGGGCCACGGCTTAACGTCCCATCCGACGGACGGCGGCCTTTCCAAGCCCATCGGTGTCCCCTACTGACCGTGGGCAGGGCGGGGAATTTTGCGGAGATAAATCTCAACGCTGACCCAGCTGGGACTCGAACCTGGGAACTACAGATTACGAGCCTGGCGCGCTACCGACTGAGCCACCCCGCCCCTATGTGCTATGGATAACTGAATTGAACTCATCAACCGACGACTACTGAATGTCTGTGATGCTGAATCGTCATAAACATCACGTTACGTGCCCTAATGTTCCCGGATGTTATGGTTCCATATAGCATACAAAACTCAAGAATAATGGGTGGCGGGGGTGGCTCAGTCGGTAGCCCCCCAGGCTCGTAATCTGTAGTTCCCAGGTTCGAGTCCCAGCTGGGTCAGCGTTGAGATTTATCTCCGCAAAATTCCCCGTCCTGCCCTCGGTCAGTAAGAGACACCGATGGGCTTGGAAAGGCCGCCGTCCGTCCGTCAGATGGGACGTTAAGCCGTGTGCGAGAGAGCCATACCCTGTGCACGTTAAAGAACACGCTGGATGGCCTTGACGGGAGGCTACAATCTGTCTTCTAACATCTGTTCCAATGGGTCCCTTCTCCCAACCTTCTCTGAGCCTTCGTGGTCCTTGTGACCTGGCCATTTAGCCCATACTGTGCAAAAAACTGCAGCTCAGAGGTAAAACAATCCAATCAAGAATAATGACTATCATCTGTGAGAATATTCCTCTATTTTCATTCATCAATAAAAAGTTAAACGGCTTCAAAAATCCAACAAATGCTTATGCGGAAAAAAAAATTTTTTGCCGATGATGGTGGACTCGAACCCAAGTCTTGCCGACCAGGTTCGCCACTGGCGAAAAAACGCCGTTAATTCGCCGAATAAGTATTTATTGAATTCTATTTCTATTCGTAATCTGTGTATTCACTATGGATTGATATCTTCATTAATAACGCTTTAGCGTGAATGACGTTCTTATCTACATCTTATTCGGTAAAATAAGTTGTCTTTTCCGATTATGGATGGCGCCAGGATTGGTTCGTCGAAAGATATACGTCACAATGCGGAAATAAATTACGGAGTCGTTGGTTAGTTTCGTAGTTAGAGCACCCTCGGATGCATCTAGAGAGATGTGGGTTCGAGTCTTACACCACAAGCAAAGATAATTTTTCTCCTACATATTTTTTGAATTCTACATCTACAGATAATTTGTGTATTTACTGTAAAGATACATAGTAAATTGTTAAAGGACGGAAAATAATTTCGTTTTACTGAATATTTTATTACTCCGGCGTTCGATACGCCGACATTTCACTGCATGTATATTTAAAAGTACACAGTCGTATCAGAATAATATGACCACCTACCTAATAATGCGAATGGTAGGTGGTCATATTATTCTCATACGACTGTGTACTTTTACTATACGTATAATAATTGAGAAATATATTGAGAAATATATAATAATGTAGTGCAAGCATTACGTCTAGTATACAAGTCGTATCAGAATAATATGACCACCTACCTAATAATGCGAATGGTAGGTGGTCATATTATTCTGATACGACTGTGTACTTTTAATATACATATAATAATTGATAAATATATTGATAAATATATAATAATGTAGTGCAAGCATTACGTCTAGTATACACAGTCGTATCAGAATAATATGACCACCTACCTAATAATACGAATGGTAGGTGGTCATATTATTCTGATACGACTGTGTACTTTTAATATACATATAATAATTGAGAAATATATTGAGAAATATATAATAATGTAGTGCAAGTATTACGTCTAGTATACAAGTCGTATCAGAATAATATGACCACCTACGTAATAATACGAATGGTAGGTGGTCATATTATTCTGATACGACTGTGTACTTTTAATATACATATAATAATTGAGAAATATATTGAGAAATATATAATAATGTAGTGCAAGCATTACGTCTAGTATACACAGTCGTATCAGAATAATATGACCACCTACCTAATAATACGAATGGTAGATGGTCATATTATTCTGATACGACTGTGTACTTTTAACATACATATAATAATTGAGAAATATATTGAGAAATATATAATAATGTAGTGCAAGTATTACGTCTAGTATACACAGTCGTATCAGAATAATATGACCACCTACCTAATAATGCGAATGGTAGGTGGTCATATTATTCTGATACGACTGTGAACTTTTAATATACATATAATAATTGAGAAATATATTGAGAAATATATAATAATGTAGTGCAAGCATTACGTCTAGTATACACAGTCGTATCAGAATAATATGACCACCTACCTAATAATGCGAATGGTAGGTGGTCATATTATTCTGATACGACTGTGTACTTTTAATATACGTAAATAATTGATAAATATATTGAGAAATATATAATAATGTAGTGCAAGCATTACGTCTAGTATACACAGTCGTATCAGAATAATATGACCACCTACCTAATAATGCGAATGGTAGGTGGTCATATTATTCTGATACGACTGTGTACTTTTAATATACATATAATAATTGATAAATATATTGAGAAATATATAATAATGTAGTGCAAGCATTACGTCTAGTATACAAGTCGTATCAGAATAATATGACCACCTACCTAATAATACGAATGGTAAGTGGTCATATTATTCTGATACGACTGTGTACTTTTAATATACATATAATAATTGATAAATATATTGAGAAATATATAATAATGTAGTACAAGCATTACGTCTAATATACAAGTCGTATCAGAATAATATGACCACCTACCTAATAATACGAATGGTAGGTGGTCATATTATTCTGATACGACTGTGTACTTTTAATATACATATAATAATTGATAAATATATTGAGAAATATATAATAATGTAGTGCAAGCATTACATCTAGTATACACAGTCGTATCAGAATAATATGACCACCTACCTAATAATGCGAATGGTAGGTAGTCATAGTATTCTGATACGACTGTGTACTTTTAATATACATATAATAATTGATAAATATATTGAGAAATATATAATAATGTAGTGCAAGCATTACGTCTAGTATACAAGTCGTATCAGAATAATATGACCACCTACCTAATAATACGAATGGTAGGTGGTCATATTATTCTGATACGACTGTGTACGAGGTCCTGCCATCCTCTCAGATATCCTACTGTGGCATATAAACTGACAGGCTCCTGTCAGACCTCTGTGGCAAGCAGCTGCTTGAGGGGGTATTTATTTTTTTTATAGCAATTGATAAATATATTGAGAAATATATAATAATGTAGTGCAAGTATTACGTCTAGTATACAAGTCGTATCAGAATAATATGACCACCTACCTAATAATACGAATGGTAAGTGGTCATATTATTCTGATACGACTGTGTACTTTTAATATACATATAATAATTGATAAATATATTGAGAAATATATAATAATGTAGTGCAAGCATTACGTCTAGTATACAAGTCGTATCAGAATAATATGACCACCTACCTAATAATACGAATGGTAGGTGGTCATATTATTCTGATACGACTGTATATACTAGACGCAATGCTTGCATTACGTAATTATATATTTCTCAATTAGTGTTACAGCCCTTAATTAAATCTAAATTCTTAAATTACCGAAGTGTTTTGAAAATTGAAGCATTTTTCTTTATCTAGTCTTCACCAAAGCCATAAAATAAATTTAAGCGTTTTTTAAAAAATTCAGTTTAAAAATAAACTTTAAGTGAACTTCAACGCAGAAGATTTCTCTCTCCAAGCGATGCCTTGAAATCCTCTTCCAGTTACTTATCACCACTAAAAGAAATGTGAAACCAAAATTAGTTCTTGAACCTTAAAAGGTTCCTTTTAAGTTGGGACTTTCTATTCGTCATCTTCCACGAGATGACGAATGATAATAATGACGTCACTTCCACGCGAATAAGTCAGAGAAGTCGGAGCTGATTAACTGATCCTCTTTAGCGCAGTTCTACAAAAAAAAGGAACATTTCAGGAACAAAATGGCTTCTTAATACTTCGAAGGACATTTGTGAAATGTTGGCAGATTTCCCAGCTTCCGACTACAAACGTTTCTTTACCTAGAATCGAAAAACAAGAAATTGTTGCACGAAGAAGATTGATTAAAATTTTATTTTCGCTCTATATTCATAAGAATTAAATGAATCACTGCAGCCAGGGCATTACTCAATATTTTGTTCAAAGGAGAACAATAGCAAAAATAATCGATATTTTTCTATGTACGAAAGAGGCGCGAATAGAGTCACTACTTAGCAGTTTAAGCGTACATAAACTAGCCTCCAAATGATATGTAGTCCCAGCTGGGTCAGCGTTCAGATTTATCTCCGCAAAACTCCCCGCCCTGCCCACGGTCAGTAGGGGACACCGATGGGCTTGGAAAGGCCGCCGTCCGTCGGATGGGACGTTAAGCCGTGGCCCCGTGTGCACGTTAAAGAACACATTGGATGGCCTTGACGGGAGGCTGCCATCTGTCTCCCAACAGGTGTTCCAGTGGGTCCCCTCCCCCACCCTTCTCTGAGCCTTCGGGGTCCTTGTGACCTTATCATATCATCTAGCCCATGGTGTGCAAAAAAGTGCCGCTCAGAGGTAAAACATCCCCTTATCTTATCATATCATTTAGCCCATGGTGTGCAAAAAAGTGCCGCTCAGAGGTAAAACAACCCAACCCGAAAGGTATGGAACAAAAAGGTAAGTTTGTAGCCGAACACAAGTCGATTTTACATTGACGTCACTACCACCAGCCTCAATAGCGTGTCTGTCCAAGTCCACGACTGTCTGTCCTGTTTTGGGCACTACCACATATTCCACTAACCAGGGTAGGCTTTCCACCAACGAACGATAGAGTTGGGTTCGGTTCTTTTACCTGAGTGACACTCTTTTGCACACAATGCAATAAATGGCTAGGTCACAAGGACTCCAAAGTCTCAGAGAAGGTTAGGGTGGGGGACCCACTGGACAGCAGTTAAGAGGCAGATGGTAGCTTCCCATCAAAACATCCAGTCTATTCTTTAACTTGAACAGAGTGTTGTGAACAGTGTAAGTGACATCATAGGACTTACCAAGCCCATTGGTGTCGCTTACTGATCAAAGGCAGCGCCGGGTGTTTTGTGGAGATAATTCTGAACGCTAGCCTAGGTGGGATCCGAACCTGGGAAATGTAGATTACGAGCCTGGAGCGCTACCGGCTGAGCCACCCCTCGCCCACGAACGATGGATTGCAACAAGAAGAGTAGGTAAAGTCTGCTATTTCTTCGGAATAAAAAGTGCGAGGGGCGGGGGGGGTGCAACGAGTAGCGGGGTTCCCAGGTTCGAGTCCCACTTGTACCAGCATTGAGATTTATGTCCGCTAAAATCCTACCCAATTCTTAGTCAGAAAGGAAACACCGATGGGCTTGAAAAGGCCACCTTCCATTGAATGGAACGTTAAACCGTGTCACCGTGTGCAGGACAGCCATACCCCATGCACGTTAGAGAACACGCTGGATGACCTTGACAGAAGGCTTCCATCTGTCTCCTAACAGTTGCGTAGTGATTGCCCATACTTCAACCTTCTCTCTGAGCCTTTAAATTTCTAATGATCACTTACCCCAGATTGGGAAAAAAAAAGACTTCTCAGAGGTAAACTAACAAAAAAAAAGTGCCGCTCAGAGGTAAACTAACCCTCCTGCAGAGCAATGACCAGTTCAGCTATCGATATGGGATGTGTTGATCTGGCCTTCAACCAAAGTTCCAGTTCATCCCATATGTGTTCGACAGGGTTCAATTTGGAACTCTACGCCGGCCTTTCCAACTTTTTCTCCATTCATGCCCATGAACTAATTCATTGTATAACAGCACCTGCGGTATGGCATGGGACATTGTCGTGTTGAAACAAGCATGGGCCTGTCCAAATGTATGCCACATCTTAGGGATCATGAAATTGTTCAAAATATTGAGAGAGGACTTCGGTCTTTGCGAGTCGCCATTAATGGTTCACGCACAACCAACAAAGATCCTAGGCCATACATGAGAAACAACTCCACATCATAACACTATGGGTATCCGTACACGTTTTTGGAGAGTAGTGTACATATACACAGTCGTATCAGAATAATATGACCACCTACCATAGTATGTGCATGGTAGGTGGTCATATTATTCTGATATGACAGTGTATGTATATATATAACATAATCCTGAAGCAGCGATAAGCTGCTGAGACCCAACGGGACTACACCTTGTTTCTCTAATAACATAAAAAATAAATAAAATAATAAATAAATACCCCCTCAAGCAGCTGCTTGCCACAGAGGTCTGACAGGAGCCTGTCAGTTTATATGCCACAATCTGAGAGGATGGCAGGACCTCAGCAGAAAAACGACACACACATCCATGCCTAATTCCGGGGCTCGAACCCAGGTCCCTTAGATCAGTAGCCAAGCGTGCTAACAAGCCTATCCTAAATAACAACTTATGTTTTTATTGCTATTGGTTTTGATGAATTTGGCGGGTTTTTTTATTAAATTTTTCGACATGAACAAGTTAGCTCAAAAAACGCAAACATAAAAGACATTAATTGCCTGCATCCTCGAACATCCTTATAACCCGAGCAACCGCCGAACTCCTTATATTCAACAGAAAACTACTGCTAATCAATTTATATAGATTATTTTAAATCTGAAAATGCAAAAGCTATTAATAATTGTCATTTAAACAAACGTCTGCGTTATTTCCCTCCATAAACATAAAGCAGACGATACCGAAGAAGGAAGCAGACGATATCGATAAAGGAAGCAGACGATCACTAATGAAGGAAGCAGACGATATTTTCCTAAACCGTTTGCTGGATTATATTGTCATAAAAAAGTTTGTGTGTTATTATAAACAAGCCAATTAACAAAAGCAACAGCTGCCGTAAACAGTTGTCAATACGGTTATTATGTTAAATTTGGAATGAATTAAAAATTATTATAATATTCTCCTTCTGATAAATCAGGGCATCAAAATCGTTGTAAAATGAGTATCGTGTATCGATTTTTTCCAACTGTTACGAAATCAACTATAAGACTTTATTATTAATGAGTTTCGTTCTTTTACTTATATTCTTAACGTTTGTAATTTAAAGTCCACATCTCATGATTTATTAAAGTTATTTTTCTTTTATGTAATGGGATTATTTAGGTAATGATTTGTGCAATTGCTTAACTTAGTAAATTGTCTCACTAAAATAATGACTTATGCAATTGCTTAACTAATGTAATTACCAAACTTTTAAGCAAAATTGAGAGGAACTTTATTTCGATGAATCGAAGGACTGCAGTCGCTCAAAAAATTATCCGAACTTTTTTGAGCAACTGTACAGTCGCTCAAAAAAGTATCCGAACACTATGGTTGATTACAAAATTCAGAAAAAATATCTGGCAACGATTTTTTTAGAAATTAGTGATCTGGCAAACTTCGTGTCACGTGATTACAGGTTGGGTTGTTTTACCTCTGAGCGGCACTTTTTTGCACACCATGGGCTAAATGGCCAGGTCACATGGACCCCGAAGGCTCAGAGAAAGTTGGGGAAGGGGACCCACTGGAACAGCTGTTGGGAGACAGATGGTAGCCTCCCGTCAAGGCCATCCAGCGTGTTCTTTAACGTGCACAGGGTATGGCTCTCCCGCACATGGGGCCACGGTTTAACGTCCCATCCGACGGACGGCGGCCTTTCCAAACCCATCGGTTTCCCCTACTGACCGTAGGCAGGGCGGGGAATTTTGCGGAGATAAATCTCAACGCTGACCCAGCTGGGACTCGAACCTGGGAACATCTGTAGGGATAATGCCAAATCTCCACTACCTACGTCGAGGGCAAGACAACACCATATGGATTGCAGCTCACCCCACGACTACCTATGGCGAGCAGTACTATAGAAGTAAAGCTCATCCATCGGTCAAAACCTAAATTTAATCTGCGCCCCGGTTAGCCACAAACAAGGATATATAGATTCAAGTTGTCTTGGCTCCCGTGGTGGGAACTCTTAGTCGACCTTACCTCCGCCAGGGCCCCGTCCAACCTAGTGGTGCCCCCCAACACCAGTCAGCGAGGCCCTCAACTTCACCGAGACTCAGCCGTTCCATCGGATCCACGTCCAACCAGATACTCCCCAATACCAGTCAGCGGGGCCCTCAACTTCACACAGGCCTTCACCCCCCACCCCCCACCCCCACCCCCAACACCACCACCACGACAAGGTGGTTCGCTCTCGGGGGAGACAGCTTGAACACCTCTCTTTATTTCGGGGTGGGGGGCGGGTCCCGAAGGACACCCCACCACCACCACCACGACAAGGTGGTTCCCTCTCGTGGGAAGACAGCTTGAACAGTTAGAACTGTTAAATACCGTTCGACTATGTATACACGTTTGGCCTGGGAAAATTTCCTCATGGGCAGCTAGTACAATACACGTCGCCAAAAAAAAACTGAGTGTGAGAATTAAACTAAACAATGTTGCTTCAGTGACTGCAGGGTTGCTAATGTTAGAATCAACATTTGATTCCTTTCAATTGGCGCGAAATAATAAGCATTTCTATTTCGGGTTGCGTGAATTTTGAATCGCTCTGTACAATGGCTGACCCAGATAAAGAAATATGCTGACGGAAGAACGGTAACTGACATAAATGAACTGGGTCGAGCCCCGGCGCCTTCCCGGTAGTTTTATTTATTTACTTTTTTTTAAAGAAATTATTTTAGCCAAATACTGCAACTAATATTTTTTCCTTCTATTCTAGTGGTCTTTTAAAAAACATTCTTTCAAACTATGCTATTACTTTTCTTTTCGCCGTTTGGTTTATTCAAATTTTCCAGGAGGGGACATGGCTCCTTTGATTCTCAACCCCCCCCCCACCACCACCACCACCCGCCCCAATAATCGATCCTGCATAATGAAGTCAGAAAGTTAAAAGAAGACATATTCAGGATTCTAACCTATCATACCAATAAGTTTCAATGTTCGTTACGTTATGCTTCCTAAGCATTCACTGGGGCGGGGGTGGCTCAGTCGGTAGCGCACCAGGCTCGTAATCTGTAGTTCCCAAGTTCGAGTCCCAGCTGGGTCAGCGTTGAGATTTATCTCCGCAAAACTTCCCGCCCTGCCCACAGTCAGGAGGGGACACCGATGGGTTTGGAAAGGCCGCGTCCGTCGGATGGGACGTTAAGCAGTGACCCCGTGTGCGGGAGAACCATACCCTGTGCACGTTAAAGAACACACTGGATGGCCTTGACGGGAGGCTACCATCTGTCTCCCAACAGCTGTTCCAGTTGGTCCTTTTCCCCAACCTTCTCTTAGCCTTCGGGGTCCTTGTGACCTGACCATTTAGCCCATTGTGTGCAAAAAAGTGCCGCCTAGAGGTAAACAACCAACCTTGTGATCTGGCCATTTATTCCATTGTGGGCTAAAAAAAGTGCTCCTGACAGATAAAACAACCCAACTTCATATCACGTGAATTCATTAATAATAAAAAAATGAATTATCCTCTCAAGCAATTGTTTGCCACAGAAGTCTGACAAAACCTGTCAGTATATTACACCATAAAAGACCTCAGCAAAAAGGCTACACAAGAAAAAAAACATTTCCAGAATATAATCCGGAATTCGAACCCAGATCCTTGGCTAATCTGCAGCCAAGCCCAATAATCAATCAGTCACAAGCAGCGCATGTATTCATTCCCTGTTAATAATTTAAAATTTTCACTGTACTTATCAGTCAAATGCCTTTTTCACTAAATGGTCTTGTCCCCAAGCAGCTTCTCTGCAATTGGCTGATTAATATACAAATCCGTTAAGTCAAGAACTGTGCAATAACAGTATAATTCACCTCAGCTACACCGTGTCACAACTTGTAGTGCATTTTGTGTTTTCTGAAACCACCTTAGCGTCAGAAGCCACGTCCCTTGTTCCATACGTTTCGCATTCCGCTATAAATATGCAAGGATCAATACCAGGGGATGTATAAGGCGACGTTTCTGCCCAGAATCCATCAACTGAGCTGCTATCCGTGATCTTTCTTCGCTCTGTAAGGAAACAAAACGAATTTTCGAAAACCTGTCAGCAGTTCACCAAGACAGTAATTGAATATATTAAAGCCTCTTCCTCGCTATGTAAGAGATTTAGGAGAGGAAGGTTGCTAAATGAATAAGAGAAGGTCGAAACTAACGTTATATACTCTGCCATACCAAAATTCAGAGAATTTACCTGCTAGGCCAATGGGAATCGAAATTCGAAGCTCTATAACTTCTAAAATATGCATTTAATGGGAAAATGTGTCTCAGGATAAATTAAAGATCATAATCAAATCTGTCAAAATCTCGATTTTCAACAATATTCCTTCAATATTTACTGAGTTGTGGAAGCTGGAATATATCACAACAGTAATGTGTCATATGAATGTACTTCAGGAACTCAGCGTTGAGATTATCTCTGCAAAATTCCCCGCCCTGCCCACGGTTAGTAGAGGACACCGATGGGCTTAGAAAGGCTGCCGTCTGTCGGATGGGACGTTAAGCCGTGGCTTCGTGTGCGAGAGAGAGCCATACCGTGTGCACGTTAAAGAACACGCTGGATGGCCTTGACGGGAGACTACCATCTGTCTCCCAACAGCTATTCCAGTGGGTCCCCTCCCCCAACCTTCTCTGAGCCTTCGGGGTCCTTGTGACGTGACACGAACAATGAAAGGTTGCCAGATCACTAATTTCTAAAAAAGTCGTTGCCAGATATTTTTTCTGAATTCTGTAATCAACCATAGTGTTCAGATACTTTTTTAATATATATAATGCGTATGAATATATAATGCAATGAATACGGAGCGTGTGCAGTTACCGTTCACAGCAAACTGGAGCGGTTGCGGTAATGTTCACAGCACACTGGATCGTGTGAGCTCACAAAGACTTGGATCGCGTGGGCTCACTCACGGAAATATTGAGCGTTGTGACACGGTGTAGCTGAGGTGAATTATACTGCAGTAACTGCACACGCTCCAGTTTGCTGTGAACGGTAACTGGAGCGTGTACAGTTGCTGTACACGCTCCAGATATTTTTCCTGAATTCTGTAATCACGTGACACGAAGGTTGCCAGATCACTAATTTCTAAAAAAGTCGTTGCCAGATATTTTTTCTGAATTCTGTAATCAACCATGGTGTTCGGATACTTTTTTGAGCGACTGTACTATGACGTATTATACTGTGACAGGCTGACCTCTGTGGCAAACCTCTGTCAGCAGCTAGAGAGATATTTATTCATTTAAAGCAATAACACTTGTAATACGAAGAATGAAAAAAAATTGTTTAACGGCTTGCACTTCTATCTATATATATAAAGTTTGTTTGTCTGTTTGTTCGACATCTCCCCCTAGACGATCAGAGCTAGGATTATCAAACTTCGTCTACAGTTTCATCTGACCGCAACTCAGTGCACTGTAAGGTTCTCGACCCCAGAAAATTAAGCCCTCTTCCAAAGGTTGGTCGCGAATCGTACGTCCGTTGAAAATTTGGCGCATCGATAACTCTCAACGCTGACCCAGCTGGGACTCGAACCTGGGAACTACAGATTACGAGCCTGGCGCACTACCGACTGAGCCACCCCGGTTTCTCAGGTACTTGAGCGATAGATCCCAAATTTAGTGAAGTGGTGCCCACTTACTTCTAACCCTGTTGGGGTAACAGATTGGGTTCTTATCTTCCGTGGGTCGGAAGTGATCCCTCGAAAAGTGTCCGAATTTTCTGGGGCCTCTGCCGTTGCCTACCTTGCGAATGTCGTAGTTCGTGTGGAGAGTTGGAAATGAAGTTATCAATGGACCTACATTTGGAAATGAAGTTATCAATGGACTTACATTTGGCGGGATTTCATTGAGACTGAAGTGGTAGAAACCTGTCAATGATCTTATCAATGGGAATTGTTATCAATAAGTTTGGCGCCAAACTTTTGGCTTGGGTTTAACAAGTCTTATCTAAAGCAAGTCTTATCTATATAGAGAGCCGTCCCGTGGCCGAGTGGTTAGCACGCTTGGCTACTGATCTAAGGGACCTGGGTTCGAGCCCCAGGCAAGGCATGGCTGTTTGTGTCGTTTTTCTGCTGAGGGCCTGCAATCCTCTCAGACCTTCTACTATGGCATATAAACTGATCAGGCTCCTGTCAGACCTCTGTGGCAAGCAGCTGCTTGAGAGGGTATTTATTTTTTTTTTTATCTATATAACGATACGTCAGAGGATATTTTTAATCGAAGCGAGATAAAAAAAATTGATGCCAATTCATGTTTAATCTGAATGTCAGCATACCTATTTGTATGCCAGTTAGCTTCTGTTAGAGAAAGAATAAGATGCAACCCTTGGCATTAAAGCAACTGCAATTTTCATTCCCAACGCTTTCGTTACGAGTTCGATAAGAAATTTTAGTAAAGAGAGCAAATTATTCAGTGTTGAATTTTTAAACTGCAGTAGAAAATAGTTTAATAAATGCAACGAGATGTAATCAACAATCGCCTGATCTTAATCCAATCGAAAACATACGGGAGAATTTGGAACGAACGCGCTATTCGATTGTACAGACCTATGCTGTCTACACTTTTTCGAGCCATTTGCAGAAGAGATTTTCGAGCCATTTTGCAGGAAGAGCGGATCTAAATCCCTCCTCTATTTCGAAAGTATGTGGACAGAAAGCGAGGTCGAGTCCGGCCTTTCATAATAATTTGTTCACGCAATGTCTGTGTAGGATTTCGTTCATCTCCGTTACGGTTGCTAACATTCTTAAAAGGGGGAGGAACAGGGAGGGGACAGAATGATCATGGGCGACGGGGGAGTTGGGTTGTTTTACCTCTGAGTGGCACTTTTCTGCACACCATGGGCTAAATGGCCAGGTCACATGGACCCCGAAGGCTCAGAGAAGGTTGGGGGAGGGGACCCACTGGAACAGCTGTTGGGAGACAGATGGTAGCCTCCCATCAAGGCCATCCAGCGTGTTCTTTAACGTGCACAGGTTATGGCTCTCCCGCACACGGGGCCACGGCTTAACGTCCCATCCGACGGACGGCGGCCTTTCCAAGCCCATCTGTGTCCCCTACTGACCGTGGGCATGGCGGGGAATTTTGCGGAGATAAATTTCAACGCTGACCCAGCTGGGACTCGAACCTGTGAACTACAGAATACGAACCTGACGCGCTACCGACTGAGCAACAGGGAGGGGGGAGACTTTTATAGCTTACCTCTGAGTTATTTTTTTCTTAATTTTCATCCTATAATATCTACCAACTAACTCTGCTGCCCTTTTCATTATCCTAAAATAAGTTCCTCTCTGGTACCGAACGTTTGTTCCTAATTCAATAATCATCAAAAATAAATAAACCACTCGAAATCTGGCTTTAATGCTTAAGTGTGTGTCGCTCAAATTAAGCGATTCTGGGTGCAAAAAAATCACCGCTATTCAGCATCACTCGCGAACGGCTCACGAGATACTAACGCGTACAGAACACTAAACAGAATGAAAGAGCAAAATAAGATCTCCATTGATTTCAGTTTCAAAGCGTGTTGCGCTTTCGCCGATTCGTAATTCAGTTTTCATCGATTTCTATGCAATAATGCGCAAGACAGATTTTTGTTTTGGAGTCAGCTAATGTCTTCTTTCAAGATTCTTTAATGTTCCTGGAGTTTTTTATTTCCTTTATCAAGTTCACTTATAGGGGAGATATGCTATTCAAGTATGGCCTTTTTTCTCGCTGCATTCCAGTGAGAAGACAACACGTAGAGTCACATTGATGGCCTTAAATGTTTAAACAACGCCGAAGCTCAATTCGGTTTCATAAAAGTTGTTTAGAGAAGGTGTGGTTGATATCTTTCATTTTTTATCACGTTTCAAAAAAAATGAAAAAGGAGATGACTGAGGTCTATCGACATCGAACTTTTTTGTTTTTAGAGATAAATGAAACATTTTCTTTCGGGTTGGATAGGTATTGATGAAATATTACAATTCTCACTTTCTGAATCTACCAATGGATAGGTGTTGAAATGTTACGATTCTCATTTTCGGAATCTACCAATGGATAGGTATTCATGATATGTTACGATTCTCACTTTCTGAATCTACCAATGGATAGGTGTTGATGAAATGTTACGATTCTCACTTTCGGAATCTACCAATGGATAGGTATTCATGATATGTTACGATTCTCACTTTCGGAATCTACCAATGGATAGGTATTCATGATATGTTACGATTCTCACTTTCGGAATCTACCAATGGATAGGTATTCATGATATGTTACGATTCTCACTTTCTGAATCTACCAATGGATAGGTATTGATGATATGTTACGATTCTCACTTTCGGAATCTACCAATGAATAGGTATTGATGATATGTTACGATTCTCACTTTCTGAATCTACCAATGGATAGGTATTGATGAAATGTAACGATTCTCACTTTCGGAATCTACCAATGGATAATTATTGATGATATGTTACTATTCTCACTTTCTGAATCTACCAATGGATAGGTGTTGAAGAAATGTTACGATTCTCACTTTCTGAATCTACCAAAGGATCGGTATTGAAGAAATATTACGATTCTCACTTTCTGAATCTACCAATGGATAGGTCTTTATGATATGTTACGATTCTCACTTTCTGAATCTACCAATGGATAGGTATTGATGATATGTTACGATTCTCACTTTCTGAATCTACCAATGGATAGGTATTGATGATACGTTACGATTCTCACTTTCTGAATCTACCAATGGATAGGTATTGATGATATGTTACGATTCTCACTTTCTGAATCTACCAATGGATAGGTATTGATGATATGTTACGATTCTCACTTTCTGAATCTACCAATGGATAGGTCTTGATGATATGTTACGATTCTCACTTTCGGAATCTACCAATGGATAGGTGTTGAAGAAATATTACTATTCTCACTTTCTGAATCTACCAATGGATAGGTGTTGAAGAAATGTTACGATTCTCACTTTCTGAATCTACCAATGGATAGGTATTGAAGAAATACTACGATTCTCACTTTCTGAATCTACCAATGGACAGGTACTGATGAAATGTTAGGATTCTCACTTTCTGAATCTACCAATGGATAGGTATTGATGGTACGTTACGATTCTCACTTTCTGAATCTACCAATGGATAGGTCTTGATGATACGTTACGATTCTCACTTTCTGAATCTACCAATGGATAGGTATTGATGATATGTTACGATTCTCACTTTCGGAATCTACCAATGGATAGGTATTGATGATATTGTTGCGGATTTCAAAAAAATGGATAGCCACTGAACGTGAGTATTAAAAGCTATATTTCAAAACCAAATTCAATACAAGGTAAATTGTTACAAAGGAAATATGGATGAAATATCTTATTAACAAATCAACTATTAACATGCACAAGTCATCAATCTTCCTGCGTAGAGCACACAATATCAGCTCTGTGTATTTTACTAAATACTACCTTTTACTTGATTTACCAGGTCACCCGAAGATCTTCACTCGTAAACCAATTCTCGTCCTGTGCTAATAACTTTTCACACACTAGCCGAACAAAAAGACAGTCCGTGTAGACATTCGAAGTTAGCCATAAAAGTTCCCACTTTTAAACTTCCGCGTATACACAACACATCAAGTTACTTCTTGATACTTAACGATAAAAGATCCCACTTTTATCCTTCCGCGTATACACAACACATCAAGTTACTTCTTGATACTTACGCGCACTGTCTCAGAACAGCTCACCGTCCATTTTCGAACTCACCGACCGTTACAATACAACGACCGTTAACGCTCCACTCTTCTTCTCCAAATTCTCCCAACGTTCTTATTCGTTGGCTGAAACTTTTTTTGCTTTCGGTTGCCAGATTCCTTCTGTCGTAACACTGCCCCCTTCCTAGGTCTTGTTCGTCCCGAACAATTCTTGATTCCAAAGTTTCTTTAGTTCTTCGATGAAACGGGGCCAAACGATCCACGTGAACCACCTTGCACTTTGTAGCTGGACGTCGACGAATGCGATATACCACGTCTGTGTCAAAATGAAAGCGAATCTCATTATGACGTAGATTTCTTTTCTGACTGAAGCCTCGTCCACAAACATAATACGTGTAAGGCCTATAGCCCTTGTGAACACGTTTATGTCTCTGCAGGGAGAAGAATCGACTAAGAGTTTTCGTGCAAAACCTGTAAAAAGTTTTCTTCTTTGTCGAAAGTTTTCTTCTTTGGATTTTTACTTCTATCAACAGTAACAAGGAATGAAAGTCATTAGTGACATAAAATCTAGGGAGGAGTTTCATCCTCCAGTCTGACCCTTTTGTCAGTTGACTTTCCCTTAATTCAGAACTGTCGTGATGAACCTTCAGCCATATTTCACCTGATTCCATTTGATCCCCAAGGTGCTTCACAAATATAATATCAGCTCCATAATTCTTTTTAGCTCTTCGGTCCATCTCCTCCTTCCATACTCTTGCTAGAACTGCAGCTTCTAATCCGACAACCTTACCTGTTTCTCCTGTATAAGTGAAATCAGTGATGTGTCGGGCTGCTAGCAATATTTTTTCAGTTTTACCTTCACATAGCCAGCTTGCAACATCTTCAGATACTCCTTGTTCTATTAACATGTTACGAAACTTGTTCAAAGCATTGCCGTTATGCAGAACCTTACGGACACGTGATGCTTCATCTACCCTATTATCCACAATGTTCACAAAACGCAGAAGTTCTCCTAACTCTTCGACGAGCTCTTGCAGTTCCAAGGATCCGTTACCAAGGAAACACTGAACAGCTTCCATCACTTCCAGAGAGTTGTCAACAGAGTTTTCAAGAGGTGAATCCATGTTGCTGATAACAGCTGAACAACTCAAACTCTTCATTCCACGAGCTTGTGATGCTGCAACCACTTTCTTAACTAAATCAACAGCAACATCTTCTGTACTGATGAGATCAATAGCTCCTTTTCCGAATTCAACATCATAAACCAAAGCACACACTCCTTCAGCCAGCTTTTTGGACACAATTGAGCATATCATTAGAGGAACGCTATCTACGGTAGCCATCAGATCCTTGCAGCGGTAAATCTCCTTATCTGTTGGCACCAGCTCCTCTGTCTGTCCTACGATGCAGCATCCGACGTCTTCCATCATCTGCTCGATTTTATCTTTAGTGCAGTCGACTGTGAAGCCAGGGATGGATTCCAATTTGTACAGAGTATCTCCCGTCAATTGGAGAGCACGACCGGAGATCATAGGGACCTTGAGACCTAAAGCAGCAAGTGCAGGAGCCAAGACAAGACTCACTTTGTTTCCGACACCTCCTGTGCTGTTTTCATCTACCATCCGATGGCGCCACTCGGGTCTCCAGCAAAACACATGACCCGAGGAGGTCATATTTGCTGTTTCTTCCGAATTCACTTTCTTGGAGCTCTCATTGTAATTAGCCAGGGAAACATCAGTTATGATTGCCAAATTGTTCATTCTGGAGATCAGCGACGAGTTTTGTAACATGATATTGTCCACTTTAGAGCTCTTGTAATCGTGATAAAACTTTTCCATATCCTTATAATCTAAATGGTTATAATGTCCAAATCTGCACATTGACTGTTTAGAAAAGAAATTCAGCGTGGCTACGTTGAAATTATCTGAGGGATTCACTTCTCTCTGATCGTAACTCTGAGGCTTAGTTTCATCCAGAAAGTTAGTCTTTGAAGTACTGTCTCTGCCTGAAGCTCCTTTACTAGCATCACCTGTTACGCTTCTAAGCCATTCTTCGGAATTCTTCTTTCTTAAATCCCCACTTTCTATAAACGATTCGAGTGTGGCTATGTGTTTCGGAAAAATCTCTCCGACTTCCCCGGTAACGACGAAGGGCACTTTGTATCTATGATGAATGGACACCTCTTCTTTACTCGGACCACTCTGCGAAACGTAAACTCTGTTTCGTTCCCCCTCATTACCACTCGTTACTCTGCCTTTGCGATAATTGTCCATGACGCATTTTGCTGACGGCGAGGAATAGAATACCTTTCGTGTGGATCTCTCTTCAGATCGTGCCAGACTTGTATACCTAGGTATTTTGAAGTGCAAAGCGTACTGTATAGTCTCACAGCTCTCTGATCTGTGTGATTGTTCTTCACAGTTCCTAGACATGTCACCAGCGACATAGACACTCTGCCATGCATCACCAGTAGTTGCGTGGTCAAAGGCATTATCTGCGCTATCTCTACGATTCTTGATTTTCAGTAGCAGATCCACATTTTTATATGCGTTGCCTTTCTCTTTTTCTTTTCCATGTTTACAATCTAACTTAACACTATCAAGATCATCTTTTTCACTGACAAATTCAACATTTAAACTATTGCATTGTCTATTGAGTTCGGTTTTACTATCCTTGAACTGATCAATAAACTTATCAATTTGAGAAGCCACTTCAGCTCTCATCTCAGTATTTTGTGCGGCTATTTCGGCTTTCAAATCATCTTTTTGAGAAACTATCTCCGTTCTCAACTCATTATTTTGTGCGGCCATTTCGGCTTTCAAGTCACCTATTTTATCGCTTTGGGCGGCCATTTCGGCTTTCAAGTCACCTATTTTATCGCTTTGGGCGGCCATTTCGGCTTTCAAGTCACCTATTTTATCGCTTTGGGCGGCCATTTCGGCTTTCAAGTCACCTATTTTATCACTTTGGGCGGCCATATCGGCTTTCAAATCATCTTTTTGAGAAACTATCTCCGTTCTCAACTCATTATTTTGCGCGGCCATTTCGGCTTTCAAGTCACCTTTTTGAGAAACTATCTCAGTCCTCAACTCATTATTTTGTGCGGCCATTGCGGCTATCATTTCATCTAATGTACTATTTTGTGTCGCTATTTCGGCTTTCAAATCATTATTTTGACTTTTAATGTCATTCATCAGCGTAGTCATAATGGTTTTCCTATCAGTCATCAGCGCAGTCATATCGGCTTTGAAGCTATTTATCAACTTTACTAATTCATCCATACTTCTAGTTAACGGCATTCAATTAATTAATCCCACTTCTGACACCAAATGTTGCGGATTTCAAAAAAATGGATAGCCACTGAACGTGAGTATTAAAAGCTATATTTCAAAACCAAATTCAATACAAGGTAAATTGTTACAAAGGAAATATGGATGAAATATCTTATTAACAAATCAACTATTAACATGCACAAGTCATCAATCTTCCTGCGTAGAGCACACAATATCAGCTCTGTGTATTTTACTAAATACTACCTTTTACTTGATTTACCAGGTCACCCGAAGATCTTCACTCGTAAACCAATTCTCGTCCTGTGCTAATAACTTTTCACACACTAGCCGAACAAAAAGACAGTCCGTGTAGACATTCGAAGTTAGCCATAAAAGTTCCCACTTTTAAACTTCCGCGTATACACAACACATCAAGTTACTTCTTGATACTTAACGATAAAAGATCCCACTTTTATCCTTCCGCGTATACACAACACATCAAGTTACTTCTTGATACTTACGCGCACTGTCTCAGAACAGCTCACCGTCCATTTTCGAACTCACCGACCGTTACAATACAACGACCGTTAACGCTCCACTCTTCTTCTCCAAATTCTCCCAACGTTCTTATTCGTTGGCTGAAACTTTTTTTTGCTTTCGGTTGCCAGATTCCTTCTGTCGTAACAATATGTTACGATTCTCTCTTTTTGAATCTACCAATGGATACGTATTGATGAAATGTTACGATTCTGACTTTTGAATCTACCAATGGATAGGTATTGATGACATGTTACGATTCTCACTTTCTGAATCTACCAATGGATAGGTATTGAAGAAATATTACGATTCTCACTTTCGGAATCTACCAATGGATAGGTATTGAAGAAATATTACGATTCTCACTTTCTGAATCTACCAATGGATAGGTATTGATGAAATGTTACGATTCTCATTTTCTGAATCTACCAATGGATAGGTATTGATGACATGTTACGATTCTCACTTTCTGAATCTACCAATGGATAGGTATTGAAGAAATGTTACGATTCTCACTTTCTGAATCTACCAATGGATAGGTATTGAAGAAATATTACGATTCTCACTTTCGGAATCTACCAATGGATAGGTATTGAAGAAATATTACGATTCTCACTTTCTGAATCTACCAATGGATAGGTATTGATGAAATGTTACGATTCTCATTTTCTGAATCTACCAATGGATAGGTATTGAAGAAATGTTATGATTCTCACTCTCTGAATCTACCAATGGATAGGTATTGATGATATGTTACGATTCTCACTTTCTGAATCTACCAATGGATAGGTATTGAAGAAATGTTACAATTCTCACTCTCTGAATCTACCAATGGATAGGTATTGATGATATGTTACGATTCTCACTTTCTGAATCTACCAATGGATAGGTATTGAAGAAATGTTACGATTCTCACTTCCTGAATCTACCAATGGATAGGTATTGATGAAATGATACGATTCTCACTTTCTGAATCTACCAACAGTTATGATTTTTGCGCCCTCTAGCGGTGGAAATTTTTTGAAAAATTTCGGAATTTTAAACGAATATTGAAAGCGATGTATTCATGCTAGATATTTGAAATCTTGATTGGGAAATGTGAAAGTTATTAAGTTTCCATTGGTAGCAATGAGTTGACCCTTTAGGCCCAGGGTGGGTTATAAGCGCCATTGTTTTGCGTTAAGAGACAATTGGGAAACTCTTTTTAGTTGTATTGGTGCTAATGAAATACATTTCGAATTTTTCAAATGCTAAAGGTAGTTTCGATTTGTACCGTTAGAGGTCACTTAATATGGAAAAGGCCAAACTTGCAAAGAATGTTGCAAGTTTGCCCTTTCCCATATTAAGTCTTTTCCATTATTAATCACTTGCAATGAATGTTGCAATTGATTTGTTTGTGGTAGAAATTTGAAATTTCGATGGTCGAGTTCGTCCCCCTTATCTCAGGAGGGGAAGAAGAAAAGCAACTTTTTAAACTGAAGAAATAAAAGACAAATACTTTTCATGTTGTAGCCGTCCCGTGGCCGAGTAGTTAGCGCGCTTGGCTACTGATCTACGGGACCTGGGTTCGAGCCCCGGGTAAGGCATGGATGTTCATGTTGTTTTCTGCTGAGGTGCTGCCATCCTCTCAGATCTTCTACTGTGGCATATAAACTGACTGGCTCCTATCAGACCTCTGTGGCAAGCAGCTGCTTGAGGGGGTATTTATTTTATTTTTTATTTATAAGTTCTAATAAAATACTGCTATTTTCATTTTTTCCCCATCATCCCATTATCTTAAAATAAAACTTAAGGAGTGAAAAAGTAGGTAAAGGAAAAACTTCATTCTTTTTTAAAACAAGATTCCCGTATGCGCCACAAACGATAAGAGTTCTTCTAGTCCATTTGTTTTTTAAAGAGCCGTAACAAATCACCAGTGTCTTCGATATTTAAACGCTTTACGTTGTGTAGGTGTTGGGAACACCAGAAGGCTTTGAGATATCCTTGTTAGCAGTTGAGCTGAGGTGTTTTACCTCTGAACGACATTTTATTGCACACCATCGGCTAAATAGCCAGGTCATAAGGACCCCGAAGGCTCAGAGAAGGTTGGGGAACCATTGGAACAGCTGTTGGGAGACAGATTGTAGCATCCCGCGAAGGCCATCCAGCGTGTTCTTTAACGTGCACAGGGTATGGTTCTCCAGCACACGGGCCTACGGCTTAACGTCCCATCCGACGGATGGTGGTCTTTCCAAGCCCATCGGTGTTCCCTACTCTTGTTAGCAGGATTGGGAATTCTGCTTTCTTATTTTTAGTTACTCAGGCTGCAGTAGCTGTAACTTGTAAATATATGATTATACACTGTCTTGCTACTGGTGTAAAAATAAACGTAGATATGTATATGTTACCGCTAAAGCTCGAACGCCGTTAATGTGCACATTACCTAGCTAATCTGCAGATTAACTGATTTGCTCCGTTAACGTGCGGAATCAAGTGTTTTCCGCATTTTACCTAGGTAATGTGCACATTAACGGCTTCCGTATCGTTAAAGTTCAAAAGTTTGTTTCTCTCATAGTGGTGAATCTCTTGAATATGAATCTTCGCGTCAGGTGATTCACTCGTCCGCATTATAAAAAAACGCCGCGGATGAGCGGAGGCCAAGTGAGAACGAATCGGTAAAGTGATTCATTCTTGATAACGAATCACTAAAATGATTCGTTCTCACTTGGCCTGCTCATTTTGGGGGCGTTTTTTATAATTCGGACGACTTATTCATGTTGACAGAGGGATGACCCTGGTTTCAACTCTACTCTCGGACACTAGATAAATAACATTATGTTAATTTAAGCGTACAGAAACGTTCCTGTTGTTCCAGCAAAGATCTTATTTTCACTTTAACGAGTGCCTAGTAGGTAATGTGCAGATTATCCAGGTAATTTGCAAATTGCCTAGGTAATTTGAGAAATGAAACAATTTTCCGCACGTTAACGGATCACCCTAGTTAATCTGCACAATACCTAGATAATCTGTAGAATAACTGATTTCTGCACTTTAGCGGTAACATTTACATATGAGTTCAGTGTTGTAAACAACCACAGAGTGCCATTCTGACATCGATGGGGGAAAAGAACCCAGTGTTAAATAATCACACACACGGAAGTACCCGCTACAACAGTTTAATAGTGATTAAATGGTTAGTAAATCAGTGATGTGCTGCGGATTAATTTGCATAATTGTAAACCTACTTTTGAAACCTGTATTTATATAAAATGTCTGTTTTAGTGAATTTTAGACAATATCGCTATTACAATCGTCATTATTAATGGCCACTCGCGCTATTTAAGTGGTCTGTGCATCAGTTTGACTCTAAAACGACACTTCCGCCAAGTGTCTTTGGTTTCAGATTTCTTTCCTTCTCTTCACGAATCAATAATACAACAGCTTTTTGTATATATATAATATAAAAAATCTCTCCAAATCATTTTTTTTCCAAACCCCTGATGTCCCATATGTCCCAGAAAGGCTTTTCGAAGAAGTTACGACCACGTCTGTGTCCCCTGAAAAGCTTCGTCATCCATCATCAATTCTGCTTGCTCAGCCATGAAGATCAAAGCGAAATAAAATTTATCATCCGAGAACACTGACGCTTCCATGTTTCGTACTTCGAAATTTTACTGCCAAGAAACCTTTTGTTCTGTTCTGATAATGGGCTACAAAACGTGCCACAAACTCGACATCTAACTGAGTTTATACCGATGTTTCCAATTTTTGTTGGAAACTGTCAAAGGAACAAATTCAGGTTTTTGTGGTTTCGCTTTTCTCTCGATTTCACACCCTATGAGAGAAGAAACATGTGTCCAAAACTTTCTTGCTTATTACCCTATACCTTGACTTAGTAGTAGCGCACCAGGCTCGTAATATGCTGTTCCCAGGTTCGAGTCCCAACTCTTCAAGCGTCGATATTTATCTCCTCTAACCCCCATTCTTCCCTCAATCAGAAAGGGGACACTAATGAACTTCGAAAGGCCGCCGTCCGTCGGATGAAACGTTAAGCCATGAAACCGTGAGCAGGGCAGCCGTACTCTATGCTTCTCAGAGGCACTTTTTTCCCACAAAACGGGTTAAATAGCCAGGTCACAGAACCCCCGAAGACTCAGAGAAGGAGGGGACCCTTGGATAGCTGTTGGGAGACGGATGGTAGCCTCCCGTCAAGGTCATCCAGAATGTTCTCTAACATGCACGGGGTTTGGCTCTCCCATACACGGAGCCACGGCTCAATGTCCCATCAGACGGCTTAATGTTCCATTGGTGTCCCCTACCGACCACGGGGAGTTTTGCGGAAATAAATCACAATGATAACCCATCTGGGATTCGAACCTGGGAACTGCAGATTGTGAGCCTGTGCCTTGACGGGAGGGGCGAGGGTGGCTCAGTCGGTAGAGCGCCAGGTTCGTAATCTGTACTTCCCAGATTCGAGTCCCGGCTGGGTCAGCGTTAAGATTTATCTCCGAAAATTTCTCCATCCTGCCTGCGGTCAGTAGGAAACGCTGATGGGCTTGGAAAGGCCGCTGTCTGTCGGATGGGACGTTAAGCCATGGCCCCATGGGAGAACCATACCCTGTTAACGTTAAAGAACACACTGGATGGCCTTGACGGGAGGCTACCATCTTTTTCCCAACAGCTGTTCCAGTGGGTCCCCTACCCCAACCTTCTCTGAGCCTTCGGGGTCCTTGTGATCTGGCCATTTAGCCCATGGTATGCAAAAAAAGTACCGCTCAGAGGTAAAACAACACAACCCTAAAGCTGTTCAATGAGTCTCCTTTCCTAACCTTTTCAGGGTCCTTGTGACTTTGTCGTTAGCCCATTATATGCATGAAAGTGCCGCTCAGAGGTGAAACAGCCCAACCACTGGGCAGACCGAACGCAGAACGCGCGTTAGCAGCGAAAACCTGAAAGAGGACATAGTAGAAAGCCCAACCTAGTATTCTACAGAAAGAGCTAATCTAATATGACCAGATTTTGGAATGATAAAAAAACGGGACCTTAGAATTGCTTACAAAAAAATGCTCAATAGTGAAAAGAACGAGCAGCCACTGGGAACAAAACATATAAAAATTATCGGAAAATAATATTTCAGTTGTTGCTTCATTTTTTCTTCGAAAACAAGCATATACAGTTAGAAAAACAAGCATACATAGTTAGAAACCAATTACAAAATTATATGAAAAACGACATAAATGGCATCCCGTTAAAAACAGAATGCATGGTCACCCGAATCCCGTGTTTCCTAACTTACAACAGTGGCGGACCTCCCATTGTTCTAATGTATATAAATAAATAAATTAATTAATAAATAACAGTGGCGGAATCCCTAAATGATATTGCCAAGTCTACGAACCCCAACTATATACAAAAAAGGCTTTTCACAGTCTTCCTCCACCCCCACCCCCTAAAAAAAAGATTTTATTTTTTGCTTTTATTACGATTAATCATTGCACCATAGAATTGTAAGAAGTCTGTTTTAATTATTGCTTATACTGTACATAGTGTGAGATCTGAGCTTGTTTTAACTTGCAAGTCATGGACTTCTGGGGTGAATTTTGAATAAAAAGACTCACCGTTCATCTTCCACGAACAAAGTACGATTTCTTTGTTTATTTTTATATTTGTCAGAGATCGAAAAGCTGCTTTACAAATAGGAGACAAAAAAATGAAATAAAAGATGGATGGTTTGTTTTTCTTACAATTGCAGGAAACTCTTTTTAGATCAGGAATACAGACTTTTCGCGGAACCTTCAAAGACTGCTCGCGGAACTTCGGTTTGGAAACACTGCTATAAGACAACACATATCCCAATGTAGGAGAAAATATGGGAACATAGCCGGTCATAGAATAATTTTCCCGTCCTATATTTTTTAGCCTACTACTCTTGGAATAACATCCTTACAAAGCGTTTTACAAAGTTTTTTACAAGTGACTTTGTAAGGTCTACGAAGACCTTAGAAAGTTAGATCTTACGAAGTCTCCTCGAGGTCTTCGATGCCAGAATAACATGCCTATGTTCTCCTTCAGGTGTTCGACACCAGGATAACATCCTTACGAAGTCTTCGATCCCAGGATAACATCCCTAAGAAGTCTCCTCGAGGTGTTCGGTCACATGATCCCATCTCTAAGAAATCTCCTCGAGGTCTTCGACCCCAAGATAATATCCTTACGAAATCTTCGATCCCAGGATAACATCCCTATGAAGTCTTCGATCCCAGGATAACATCCATGAAGTCTCCTCGAGGTCTTCGGTCACATGATTCCATCTCTAAGAAATCTCTTCGACACCAGGATAACCACATTCTTATGAAGTCTCCTTGAGATTTTCAATCCCGGAAAAAAAATGCAACATCTGACTCCCTTCTTTATACTTTTCGGACAAATATTACCAACAATATACATCATCATCATCATCTTCAAACAGCCAAGGGCTACGGAGGTTCAACCAGACCGTGCAATCATTTAATGTGACAGCTTTGGTTCCCACTATGCTTCTCAAGTACTATCTCTTTACAAAATAAAGGCTCTCTTAGACATTTTCCCAATTGTCTATTCATTACTGATTCATACCAATGGCCAAACGTTTCCGTAACTACCCCTGCGTTTGTATTCGCACGCCGTTTCGAGCGTGCTGCGGTGCCCTGTCGACATTTGCCCCAATGGTTTCCCTCAAGTGATCAATGGCCAGCTTCGAAACAGGGAAATATGATAAGTTCTCCAGCAGAGAAGAAAGTTCTCTTCATTCCTTGGGGCAATATCGTCTGTAAGTAGGATGTTCTTCAAATGTAATGTTTATGCTTGCTGAGAACTGGCAGAGTTATCAGATAACAAAAAACGAAACTTTATCCAATGGCATCATAAAGTAACACCAACCATAAAAACAGGAACATAGATACAGCAGTAGGTTCGCCATTGAAGTTGCAACGGTTATGGATAACGGTGTCACTACTCAAAATCTTTTTACGGCAAACTGTTAGAATCGTGATCGTCATAGTAAATACAATGTATCTAATAACCACAAAAGTGCCCGAATTTCTATGAGAGTAGTAAAGGGTTACGTTATGCTAGCATGAGAGTTCCATTTCGAAAATGTTTATACGGATAGTTTTAATATAAGTATTAAGTTTTTTTTTTGTTAAAAAAAAAAGACTTTAGCAGCGTTGCAACATACTAAATTCAGAAACATCTATAAAAAGGAACTAAAATTTAAATGCAAAAATACCACTTTTAGTCTCTTTGTGGGGATTGCAAACCCAGAGAGACACATATATAGACAAGTCAGATTCGTAAAGCAACTTGAAATACACGGAGAAATGACTTAAGTGATTAGATCAAGATGCACGAATGAACTCAAATTATAAGGGGCGAGGGTGGCAGCTCAGTCGGCAGCGCACCAGGCTCGTAATCTGTAGTTCCCAGGTTCGAGTACCAGCTGGGTTGAGATTTATCTCCGCAAAATTCCCTGCCCTGAACACGGGCAGTAGGGGACACCGATGGGCTAGCCGTGGCACCGTGTGCGGGAGAGCCATACCCTGTGCACGTTAAAGAACACGCTGGATGGCATTTGACGGGAGGCTACCATCTGCCTCCTAACACCTGTTCCAGTGGGTCCCCTACCCCAATCTTCTCTGAGGATTCGGGGTCCTTGTGACCTGGCCATTTAGCCCATGGTGTGCAAAAAAGTGCCGCTCAGAGATAAAACAACTCAAATTACAATTCAAGTTACTGAAATGTATGCATTAATCTTTTGTATTTATTGATTGGTACCTTATCTTCTTTAGTTTGTTTTGTGAGTTATGTATGCATCTGTCAGTTTATTTTGAAATATATGCATTCAGTATTAATCAATTTACTGAGATTATCTGTCGCTTGAATATATATATACAGTTTGTTGGAAAAGAAAATAATGAAATAACCTATCTACTTATTGTACCAGTCTCATAATCTGCAGTTCCTAGGTTCGAGTCCTGCTGGGCCAGCGTTGAGATTAATATCCTCAAAACTCGTGCAGTGCCTCGGTCAGTAGGGGACACCCATGACCTTGGAAATGCCATTATCCGTCCAATGGGAGATAAAGCTGTGGCCCCATGTGCATAAGAGCTGTACCATGCCTTCATAGGATGCTACCATCTGTCTCCTAACAGCTGTCCAGCGGTTCCCTTTCCCCCAATATTCTCCGAGCCCTCGGGGTTCTTGTGACCTGGCCATTTAGCTCACTCTGTTAGGCCATCTCTGACCTGGCCATTTAGCTCACTCTGTGCAAAAAAATTACCACTTAGAGGTAAAGCAACCCAACTCTTACTATGTCAGTAGTTTTTATAAACATTTCGTGTTACTATTAATAATTAACTTTAAATCAGTTGTAATAGAAAAATAAATAATGTTTTACAGGCATTACAAGTCTACCGGAGTTATAAAACTCTGAATGTATCTTTTCCTGAATAAAAAATATGCAAATTTCAATTTGCATATTTTTTATTCAATTGCAAGTTTTTTCTTTACATACCTAGGACTGGGTATGCTTCCAGTGAGTAAATCGTAAGACAAAATTTTATTTAAGAAATCTATTTCGCATTTTTATTTACTAACCAAAATTTTAAGTCCTTTTCTTAGATGAAAACGTATTTTCCTTCCTGTGGCAAAAAGAAAAAAAAACTACATAGCACATCCCGTATTATATGTAAAGGTTTCCACGCGAAATTTTTTTATAAATTAAGGAACACTTCTGCTTCTGTACTTTTTTGTTCATTTGGGAACATAAGACTGCCTAAAATATTTCAAAGAAAAAATGTTTTGAAAAAACAGTATTTTAGTTTGTGTTTTACGGTATACAGAGGCAAAATCACCAACTTAAGATTTTTAAATTCAAATCTATACGAATTTTCTTACGAAAGATCACCCTCCGATTAAAAATATTAACAAGATAAAGTTACAAACACAAATGGTAGCATATTTTACTTCCCAGGGTTTTTGTATTTATGTGATTTTAAACTTTCCCCTGCTACTTTTAACATAAAACGACTGAAGAGAACTGTTTGTTTGCCTTAGAGGCCCTATATAGGTAGAGGTTGGCCATCTCAAAATTGGACGCCATGTTTTGTCGTCGCTCGTCTAGGTTAAGCTAGAGGCCCTATATAGGTAGAGGTTTGCCATCTCAAAATTGGACGCCATGTTTTGTCGTCTCTCGAATTGTTTAGCGTGCATAGCTGAATGGCATGCACGGTACTTACAGATTCCAGAAAAGAGTAGGGTAACATTTGATACAGATTTCAGTGTTCATGATTGGAAGCACTTTAGGAAACGGTTAAAAAAAGGAAAAGCAAATTTTAGGGCTTTTTAAGAAGAAAAAAAATATATAATTTCGCTTTGTTGTCTGTCCGTCTGTAGACATCGAACTTTTTTTGTTTATACAGATAAATAAAAAATTCTTTTTGTGTTAGATAGGTATTAATGATATATTACGAACTGCATTTTTCGAATCTCCCAAAAGTTATAACTGCAAAACCTCTAACGGTGGAAAATTTGAAAATTCCAAAATATCAAACGAATATTCAAAACGATGTAGTAATGTAAGAAGTTTTAAATTTTGGTGTTAAAATGTGAAGGTTACGAAGTTACCATTGGCACCAATCACTTGACCCTTTAGACCAAGGGGGAGGTGAATATAACTTTTTTTTGTTGTTGTTTTAACAGAAAAGTATATGTTTTTGGAGATAAATTAAAAATTCGTTTTGGGTTAGACAGGTATTGATGAAATGTTACAATTTGCATTTTGCGACTTTCTCAAAAGCTATAATTGCGCCCTCTAATGGTGGGACAAAAAATCGAAAAATCCCAAAATTTAAAACGAATATTGCAAACGATGTAGTTATGCTACAAATTTGAAATTTTGGTCGTGGAATCTGACAGTCTTGAAGATTCCATTGACAACAATGAATTGACCTCTACGTCCAAAATAGGTAAACAGAACGGTTTTGTTTTAAGAGATAATTGAAAATCTCATTTTTAGTTGGTACTAACGAAATATAATTCGCATTTTCAAAGTCATTTTTAATTTATATCATTAGAGATCACTAAATATCCAAATGGCAAAACTTTTAACTAATGTTCCAAGCGATCTCTTTATGGTAGAAATTTCGGGGGTAGCGTTCTGTTTTGATAGAAATTCCACTGACAGCAATGATCTGCCATTATTTTCAGAGGAGTGGGAGAAAAGCAACTTTTCTAATTTAATAACTAAAAGACAAATACTTTTTATGTTGTATAATTATTAATAAAATAATACTATGTGCATTCTCCCCCATCATATATTAAAAAATATGAAAAATAAATAATCCCTCAAGCAGCAAGCAGCTGCTTGCCACAGAGATCTGACAGAAGCCTTTCAGTTTATTCACCATAGTAGAAGGTCCATGAGGATGGCAAGACCTCAGCAGAAAAATAACACGAACACCCATAATTAAAACTTTTAAGGAGTGAAAAAGTAGGCAAAGGAAAAACTTCTTTCTCTTTGAAAACGAGAGTCCCATATGCGCCAGAGGAGATATGTGGTCTTCCAGTTATTTTACACATTCAGTACCCTCTGGCAGTGGAAATTCGAACTACTGCATAATTGGTAAAATAAACCATTAATATTTTATTATTGCCTATAAACACAAAAAATGTTTTTCATTTATCTCTTAAGGAAAGCTGCATTTTACCAACAACCCCTTGCTATAGCGAGACAAATTATTACTGTTAGTGTAAACCACTTGACCATTACACTCTATGACCAAAAATTTATATTCTCTCATAAATAGATCGTTTGCAATTCCAGCTTTTTTCAACCGCTAGAGGCCGCCTTTCGAGTTTTTGTTTACCACCTTTAGTATTTTCTAACAGTGGAAATTCCAACTGATGGGGATTCGAAAAATGTAAATATTAATATTTTGTTAGTACCTACCCCCCCAAAAAAATATTGTTTCGTTTATCTCTTAAAAAAAAAGTTTAATTTTCGCACCTCGTTTTGGCTAAGAGGGTAAAACTTTGATGACGTTGTAAACCATCTGACCATTACACTGTACTCCCAAAATTTTCGATTTCTAGTGTAAATAGTTTGTTTGCAATATTCTTTTGAAATTTTAGCATTTTCCATCATTTTCCACCGCTAGAGGGCGCTATTAAAGCTGTTAGAAGATTTCAAAATTGCAAATCGCAATATTTCTTCGAAATCTATCCAACCCAAAAAGAATTTTTCATTTATCTCTAAAATTAAAAAAGTTGATTGTCTAAAGACGGACAATCAGGTGGAAAGACAGACGGACAGACAACAGTTAACAGAGCGACAGACGAACAAATATTGGCCTAAACAGAAAACAAAGTGGAAATATTAGCTCGTTTTTCAAACGAACCTTAAAAGAAATTATTTTTTGGGTTTTCAGTTAGCTGTTTTCACTTTTGCAGCCAATTGCTGTCTTCTGGCGGAGTTTCTTGGAAAAAATATTCATTAATTTATTTCTATGAGTGGAATTTTTACACCCAACTGCAGCTCAGTAAGGCATTGATAAAATATGAAAGCTTTTATAGGCAAAAATAAGCGGTAGAAATGTATGATATTTTAAAAACTGAGAAGTTTTAACTAGGTACACACACTACTCATAGGCTTTCATCTCACGGTACGACAAAACATGGTGCCCTTAAACCATGTGACTCAATCAACCAATGACAGTCAATCACCGAGATGACCAGCCGCTAACTATGCAATTGCACCCTCTCCAAACACACTACATCTTAACTACCTATCCAGAAGGGCCCAAACAGCAATACACACACTCCGAACTGGCAGAGCGAACATCAACAAAGACTTATTTATGATTAGAAAAATACATTCTGCACTCTGCCCAAACTGCCAAGTGATAGAGGATATCCCCCACTACCTACTACACTGTCAAATATACAACACACAAAGACACACCCTCTATCACAAACCTGCTACACTTGGAGTCACCACATTCACCTCACAGACCATCCTAAACCCCACCCATACAAAGGCAAAATCACATTTCAGGGCCCTGGCCCATTTCATACAAAGTACTGGCAAAATCCTTTAACCCTCCAACTTCCTGCAGACTCTCCATCTCAATATGTGAAATACGACTCTCCTCCCTGCAGACACCTCCTACTCAAAAGATCCATTGGACATCAAAAGATCCAGATGCCAAAAAGATCCAAAGGGACAAAAAAGATCCAGTACAGAGACAAAAAAGAAGCATTTTGGACACATTATTGCACCACCTTATTTCCCTAGTGCAATTGTATTGATGTTTTCAAATATATATATATATAAGGTAACTCTGTAACAATAGACTAGAACTCCCAAAGTACCCTTTTTCAAAAATAATTACTAGTGGTGGCAAACCATCTGCCTGACCAATTTTCATCACTTTAGTTTTCTCTCTGTTTATAACCAAACCTACTATACTACCAGTCTCATCAACAGCTCGAATGAAAGAGTTCATCTCATGAACATCATTTGCCAAAAGAGCTAAATCATCAGCATATTGTAAATCAGAAATTTTAAGATCTGCAGACCATTTTAGGCCAGCCTTAATTGCAAGAGATTCGGGGCGATTTTGAATATTTTCCTTGTACCCTTCTTATCAACTCCCGGCCAACATGGGCCACACAGTGATCACACACGCTACAATTTTCACTCCCAGAAGAATTTTACTCCAAATCTCTCCCCTCTCTACCCCCTTGCCACAAAACTACGACGCAACACTTCCTTGGCACCAAACTTCAACCACCTCCTTCATTATTAGGCGGCCTGCGACCAAAAGCCTATCGCCAACATGTAGGGTCGCTAGCACTTCATTGTACTGGTCCCTACTTTTTGACGCATACAAAAAAAAAACTTTTTCTCGTGGACCAGATGATAAAGGGGCCAAGGTCCCTTTTACAAAATGGTCCAGTTTTTAAAGAAGGATGTTAGACTCTAACTATGCAGGACCTCTAGTTTGCCTAGTGTATGAACGCCATCTAGCGAGATTTTATATTATAGGAGACTATGTGTAACTCAGTTTTCGAGCATTTGGGTGGTCTGTGTACTGTCGCCCACAGGTCAGCCCAAATGTGTAGCCGCCCCACAAGAGCTATTGCTATTATGGGTTTGTGTATTTGTTTCACAATAACTCTCGAATAATTGTCTTCATCATCTTGATATTTGGTGTATTAATTCTTCGTATAAAAAAAGTGCGTTTCGAGGTCGAAAATGAAACAGATCTAGAAATTAAGATAAAAATGGTAGCTGTAATCGTGTGAGAAGAATACAAAATCCATACCATAAGAAACCTAATGTTAAACTACTAATGATATTTGAAAACGTTTTTATTTAATCATATATTTCGTTCTGATTATTTCATCCTCACTGCACTTGCATATGAAATACAGAACTTAGCAACAAATCGAAAATCTCGTGTTTGAACTGCACATACACAGTCGTATCAGAATATGACTACCTACCATAGTATATGTATGGTAGGTGGTCATATTATTCTGATTGACTGCGTACGTTTGGAGTTTCTTACGTAGCTCTTGTTGCATCATCAGTCTTTTAATATCATATACTCTTTGCTCAGCATTTTAATGAAAATTCTACAGGAGCTGGATGCTTTAAAAACGAAATAATAAATCTGAGCATTGTTCAAAGATTTGTTTTCCATTAACTGATTTGTTTTCTTATAGTCATTTCATGAGTTGTAGCTTTTTATTAAACGGGCGAATATTGTCCAAAATGGAAGGAGTCGTATTACCATTTTAGTTTATTAAAAATGTTCTCAAAGTTAGGAAATAAGTTTAAATCTCCAAAAAGATTGCAAATTTGTATTACCATTTAAAACTATTAATAATACTTTTGCAATAGTAAATTTCAATGCTAAGTACTCTTTTAGGTAGTGCTAAAGGAAATGTGTAGCAGAAGTCTTTAGATATTTTAATTTAAATAAACAATGATGACTGAAGTATTTTAATGTAAGCTATGCAAGTGTATTTGATCTTAGTTTATATCAGATAAATTGTGCTCCTAAATTATATCGATTTTATTCCATTTCCAGTCGGTTTATTAAAACTCATTCAGAATTTTAACAGAATACGACTTTTGCGAACAGGTAACTAACTAATTCAGTTTCTTTGTGATTACCAAAGTTATTTTAAATTTTATTTGATATTTTTAACTGGATTATGGGTGTTAACTTTTATTATATATCATAGATCAATTGTGTCTTCATCTACCGATGTTGCTGTATAACAATTTTCAATTTAAAAGAAAAAATGCTTTCGCTTTCAATGAATATTCGTTACGAAAACTGTCAATATTTTGCCTCATAAGGGGGCGTGGCATATATGCAAAAATTGGCTTCAAGTTTCCGAGGATAGTGTGTATCCAAGTTGGCAACCAGGAAAAACAGCCTTAAATAATTTATAAACTTCTCTTGATATATATATATACGCAACAAAAAACTTCGCACATATAATAAAAGATTTCAATTTGTTAATAATTTTTAGTCTACTATATTTAGTTGTAAAAAAGCAATGAAAACATTCTTTGCAACAGCACAAAGCATCTTTTTCTACCGTATCAGGTAGTGGTATCTTTGAAAAGCCGAGTCTTGCATCGCTGTCTCATTTTTAAGCTTTACAGCTTAAACAAATTGAATTACAGCCCAAAAAGGCCTTTTTCTACTCTTATATTTGCATTCATATAATTTGCAATGTATTTATCTTTGATCCTATAAGCTTGCTTGCAACAAGATCAACTGATCCTCTTATTTTTCATTTATTAGAGACAGGCGTGGCCTAGCAGGTAGCAGGTTGGGACTCATACCAGTAAAAAGATTTCGCGTCGCAATACCAAACCATAACCGTCGCAACTTTAATCTACATGCATAATTAATGTAATGCCTTGCTCTTCCATTCTAACATTGACTGTATATCCGCAAGACCTCTTTACGTTATTAAATAACATGAACAGAGGTATGAAGGATTCAATGTTATAATTTTGAATAACACTTAATTTTAAACTCTAGACCACAAGGTATTGGGAAAAGACGAAAGACTTATACACATAAATACACTGTAAATGCATTTATTTTACTGATAACAGTTTTGAAGATCGAATCATGAAAGAGATAGTTCATAGAATACATCTAAGAAAATAAAAAAATAAACAAGCATGAAGAGGTAAACAACGTCAACTTCAATATGAAATAAGGAAGCTCATAAATTATTCTATGAGTCTGGTGAGAACAGGTGTTTCCTTCTCACCAATGGCTAGCGTTATTTTTTCGCTTCTGCATTCCGCTCCATAAATGTAAGTACTTTAATGCGCATTGCGAAACTTCGGTATCGTGAAATCTGCTCTTTCCAACTTTTGGTTTTAACGCTAAGTTGAAAAATACTTGTAAGAGATATAAAAATTACCGACATATCCTGAATCACACATTAAGTGATGCAATTAGCTCTGTTCTGTAAAGAAATAGCATCCATTACCATTTTCTGAAAAGGAAATTGCAGCTGATAATAATATGTTTTTTGTTTTTTCTTAATACCTAAATAGCCTATTTTTTTTTATAAAATTTAATTCATACATCTCTCTAACATACGTACACTGAAATTTGATCTTTGACCTCGTGGCACACGTCAGATCCAAAATTTTGTAACTTTTCCAAGTTTTACGACCTTAGACACCAATTATTATGTTTCTAACAATCATAAGTGAAGGTTTCACCTCGAATAAACAATTTTACGATTTTTTTCCCAAGGTATCCAACCCGTCGACCAATCCAATTTAAAATTTCTTTTGGGGTATTTTCTTTGATTATGGTGTTTACCCTATTTCTTTCCATTTTACATAAATCATAATTTTGTTTATTATTAACATTATCTTTATATCTTTTCCATAATTTATCTTTATTTTTAATTGCCAAAATAATGTCATCAGTAATCCATTCTTTCCTTATTCTCTTATTTTTATAATTATCAATTTGTTTAAGACAACAAAAATTTTCTCGAATATCATCAGTTTCACCTCATCAATTCTCATAAATTCATGTCTTCATCAACTATATCATTCCACTGTGTCATTCGAGGGGCGGGGGTGGCTCAGTCGGTAGCGCGCCAGGCTCGTAATCTGTAGTTCCCAGGTTCGAGTCCCAGCTGGGTCAGCGTTGAGATTTATCTCCGCAAAATTCCCCGCCCTGCCCACGGTCAGTAGGGGACACCGATGGGCTTGGAAAGGCCTCCGTCCGTCGGATGGGACGTTAAGCCGTGGCTCCGTGACCGGGAGAGACATACCCTGTGCACGTTAAAGAACACGCTGGATGGTCTTGACGGGAAGCTACCATCTGTCTCCCAACCGCTCTTCTAGTGGGTCCCCTCCCCCAACCTTCTCTGAGCCTTCGGGGTCCATGTGACCTGGCCATTTAGCCCATGGTGTGCAAAAAAGTGCCGCTCAGAGGTAAAACAACCCAACCCTGTGTCATTCGCCATGTTCCCTCCGATTCCTCACCTCACAGCAGGGATATGGACTGCTGGCACTTACCAACATTATTTGGTACTAAAATGCGATGGCACAGCACCGGATATTTTCCACTTTGACAGAAAATAAACTTTACTTTCGAACTTACACTGGAGGATGATTGGTTTATGTGCAAGTTTAATGGTTAATCGTTAAAACGGTGTGATACCATTTTAACGAGAAAGAATCGTTTTTTTTTTTTACCAGAAAGTTTTAACCGTTTCAAAAACTTAGTGTTGAAGGTGGTTATTAAATTTAAAAAAAAAATACTTTTTTGATGATATTGAGGAACGTGTTTCCTTGTTTCTTCATAATTCACATCTCAAAGGGTAGAGGTAGTATATTTATATCAATATATTAACTATTTTTCCACAGTCTAGGTTGTCCTTTACCTTTTACTATATTGACTTTTAACTTTGGTTGGTTGTTTCGTTTATCCTTTTATTTATCTCGTCTGGCTTTTTGGGTTGGGTTGTTTTACCTCTGAGCGGCACTTTTTTGCACACCATGGGCTAAATGGCCAGGTCACAAGGACCCCGAAGGCTCAGAGAAGGTTGGGGGAGGGGACCCACTGGAACAGCTGTTGGGAGACAGATGGTAGCCTCCCGTCAAGGCCATCCAGCGTGTTCTTTAACGTGCACAGGGTATGGCTCTCCCACACACGGGACCACGGCTTAACGTCCCATCCGACGGACGGCGGCCTTTCCAAGCCCATCGGTGTCCCCTACTGACCGTGGGCAGGGCGGGGAAATTTGCGGAGATAAATCTCAACGCTGACCCATCTCGTCTGGCGCATTATGTCCTAAGCTGCCAATGAGCCATAAAACCCCAACCAACCAACCAATCACGAATAGGAATTTTTTTAAATCCCTATTTTAGAAAGAAGAAATATCCAGTTTTATATTCATTACGGCAATTTGATAAATCAGATAATTCCCTTTTTTTTATATTCTAACGTCTTGTAAAGACCTATTTAAGGTCTGCAATCTGCAAATCTTCCTAAGCATAGTAGGTTTCAGACATCTCAAAAAAAAAAATATTTGGTAATTTGTGTCTGAAGATAATTTTTTTAATTTGCATGAATTTTAAAAGATGAAAAGAAAGAACCACAGAGTTCTGTATATAGTAGAGGCAGAACTGGTATATCTGCACCACTGGCTGCCATGGATCGATAAAGAGTAGCATCGGGACGAATAGATGGGTAAAACACCAGAATTATAGCTCAAGTATTAGCTCATCAGTTTAGGATTCTACATATGTTATGAAAGCATTAGATTTATTTTTTGGTAAAAAAAAACCGATATATCAACGTAATTACTGTTTAGGTACTTTATAATGCAGAAATATTTTTTACTTTAGAAAACCTTTTTTTCCCGCATGTTCCAACACTATTTAATGACAATTAGTACCAATGACGTCATCACTCTGCTGAGTTTGGATGCCTACCATTGTACACTTGATTACTCCGCAAATAATTCCAAGAAAACCTCATCTCACAATCATATTTATGCATGACGTTTGTGTCGTTTTTTCTGCTGAGGTCCTGCCATCCTCTCAGACCTCCTACTGTGGCATATAAACTGACAGGCTCCTGTCAGACCTCTGTGGCAAGCAGCTGCTTGAGGGGGTATTTATTTTTATTTATTTATTTAAGCAGTGATGTATAAATAAGTTAAAACCTTCCATCATAATCAACATAGATTATAAATCTGAAATAATATCCAGTAAATCAAGAAATTAATATGCACATGCGTCGCTAATTAAAAATGGCGGAATCGACTGGTGAACTGACGTCGCAAAGGTAATTTCTTGGAATTCATTTCCTCAAAAGCTTATTAGTCTAGATACGTGGTTCTCAACCTTTTATGCTTCACGTACACCCTGGAAAATTGTATGTAACTGGCGTACCCCTTCATATAGATAAATAAAACTATAGTTATAGTATAATAATGCCAGCTTAGCGATTTTGTTACTAGATCTAGTGACTTTTGAGCTCTCAGGGAGTACCCCAAAAATACTTTCCGCGTTGAGAACCCCTGGTGTACATAAAACGTAGCTTAAATTTCACGATAAATAACATTTTATAGCCGCTTAATTTAACTGGAATTTCTGATTATCATGATGATCACAGATCAATTGCGAATTTCTAAGAATACAGCAACTTAATATATGCTTAGCATTAAGTTTATTGTATGCTTTCCTAAAGTATACATAATACTTTAAGGCAGGCGAGTCCAATCTTTTGACTTCCCTGGGCCACAATGAGTGAAGATGAATTGTTTTGGGCCGCACATAAAATATATAATATAATTATTGTATATGAATAATAAAACTTCATTTATTTTCTTGTTTTTTATTATAAAATTAAAAATGGGGCATTATAAAACTAGTGGGATATCAAAATCTCGCTGAAAATCACATAATCATGTTGAAAGCTTATGTCGTAAACACGTAAACTTTACGATTTTTTGGGCCGCATTACTAGCTGTCCAGGGCCGCGGTTTGGACACGCCTGCTTTAAGGCATATTTAATTTAAGGCGTAACTGATTTCTTTCTTCACGAAAATAGGAGAAACGTTAACTTGCATTATACATTAGCATAATGAATTCTAAATTTATCGCAGAGTTTTGTTGCCGACGCCTGTGTTATAGTATATTAACCTCAGTATTATAGTATATAATACTATAATACTATATAACCTCAGTATTATAGTATATTGATGTCTATAAATATTTTCGGAATATATATCATGAATTCATACAAGTATGATTCATTGTAAGAAAATAGTTAAATTTTTTAACCACGAAGTAGGGGCCAAATTTTTCTAGGGGGCGAGAGGGCAAAAAGTGAAATTAATGTTTCAAGATCGAAACATTTGGTCGAACCCTTTATTAATGAATGCAGTTGCAAATGCATACCGAAACACAATTAAGGATGCCTGAAAACACAACGAGAAAAAGGGAAACTTGTTATTTAGAATGCATATAGAACAAATGTTTTTCATAATAATAAAAAAATGGTATGTTTCCAAAAACAAAACTTAAAAAAATACATATATTTTGTTAAGAAACATTATTGGTACACCTGATATTAAAATAAATTAATTTTTCAGTTTTTACAGGGGGAGGGGGGGAGCGCGATTGGGAAGAGCAACGAATGCTTCTCCCAATCGCGCTCAAACGATGAGCCGCTTTTCGAAATCTTTCAGATCAGCCATTTTTCCCATGTCGCACTTGACTTTGCTTTCCAGCATGACTTTATGGCTTTTATAGGACTTTGTAGTGACGTAGAATACTTCACTATAAGCGTTAGGCATTTAATGGAAGGAGAGCTGTGTTCTATTCCCTATGGTTCTATAACAACGCCGTGAGCAAAACTACGATCGCAAAAATGCCAGGAAATGTCTCCTGTGCAATATGTCGTCAACAACAAAACCACAAAAGCAGTCTACATAATGCCGACGATAAAACGGAGCATAAAAAAATATCACTAACATAAACGCCGTCAGCAAAAATATTGCTAAAAAACTTTTTTTCCTATATTCTCGAACACTATTTTTTTTTTCAGTTCGCAGCATTATATATATATAAATAAATTCATTATATGTATCTTCGTACATTAATTTTATGTAAAAATTTAAAATCTGATATTGCACTGGTATCCAAAACTGATTGAACTTTACGTCGACTAATAACAACAAACAGAATTCAAAGTTTGCAGTTTCAAAAATAAGCTTTTATGTGAAAAAGTTTCAAAAATATGTTATAAAACTTTTTTTTTTTAATGGATTGAGTTGTTTTACTTCTGTACACACTATGGGTTGGGTTGTTTTACCTCTGAGCGGCACTTTTTGCACACCATGTGCTAAATGGCCAGGTCAGATGGACCCTGAAGGTTCAGAGAAGGTTGGGGGAGGGGACCCACTGGAACAGCTATTGGAAGAGCCATCCGTCAAGGCCATCCAGCGTGTTCTTTAACGAGCACAAGGTCTCCCGCACACGGCTTAACGACCCATCCGACGGACAGCGGCCTTTCCAAGCTTATCGACGTCCTCTACTGACCGTGGGCAGGGCGGGAAATTTTGCGGAGATAAATCTCAACGCCTGGGAACTACAGCTTACAAGCCCGGCGCGCTACCGACTGAGCCACCCCCGCCTCCACACACCATGGGATAAATGGCCAAGTCAGAAAAGCTCAGAGAAGGTTGAGTAAAAGAATCCACTGGATAGCTGTCTAGGAGACAAATGGGAGCTTCCTATCAAGCCATCCAGAGTGTTCTTTAATAAATACCTCCTGCATACAAGCCGCGGCTTAACGTCCCATCTGACAAACGGCGGCCAAGACCAGCGGTGCTCCCCTCACTCGCCGATGGCAAGGTGGGGGGAAAAAAGGAGATAAATCTCAACAGTGGCACAATTGGAACTCAAACCTGGAAATTGCATATTACGAGCCTGACACGCTACCAACTGAGCCAACCCTGATTTTGTAGCGGTATTCGGCTAATATATGACAGTGATAAATAAAAAAAATAAAAATAATAATAAATACCCCCTCAAGCAGCTGCTTGTCACAGAGGTCTGACAGGAGCCTGTCAATTATAGTTATTATTGCATAGTAGATTATTATTGCCATAGTAGAAGGTCTGAGAGGATGGCAGGACCTCAGCAGAAAAACGACACATACATCCATGCCTTACCCAGGGATCGAACTCAGGTCCCTTAGATCAGAATATTTAATAGCATATGCTCTCGTTTTAAACGATATTCAGAAATTTAAAGTGTAATGGTATGGGAATAGATTTTATCTCACCTCTCTTTTCATTCCAAAAATGCGCGTAATTTTCCTTTGGGAGCATGAGAAAATTTCAAGTGCTACGCCTACTTCTGTACCGTTCATCTTCAACTAGTGTCACAATATTGAACGGAAATATATTACCACACCAAAACTGGAAATAAATGGAATACCTACGGTAATGACTAATATTTTAAAGGATAATAGAACGTAATTTTCACAAAATCTAAGCAATTTTTTCATTCAATAACTTCATCTTCAAACACGTCTGTCCTGAGCTACATCTGCTGCACCTGGTCATTATTATAGCCCTATTTAGAAAATAATTTTCATCATAATACTCTGGCTGTTACTACTTTTAAACGACTTATTGCAATTATTAACATTTAATTAATAGCTTAAGCCATGTAATGCATGTTTTGTATTTATGAATGATATACCCTGATCTAAAATTATATGAATTTTTTTTATCCTTCACAGTTAAAAAAATTTTTTTGGCGCATAAGTCTAAGCTGCTGATGCACCATAAAACCCAACCATCCATTCCAAAATTCTTTGCTGCACTTACTAATGCTGTGTGGGGCGGGGGTGGCTCAGTCGGTAGCGCGCCAGGCTCATAATCTGTAGTTCCTAGGTTCGAATCCCAGCTGCGTAAGCGTTGAGATTCCCCGCCCTGCCCACGGTTAGTAGTGGACACCGATGGGCTTGGAAAGGCTGTCGTCCGTCCGATGGGACGTTAAGCCGCGAGTCCGTGTGCGGGAGAGCCCTACCCTGTGCATGTTAAAGAACACGCTGGATGGCCTTGACGGGAGGCTGCCATCTGTCTCCCAACAGCTGTTCCAGTGGGTCTCCGCCCCCAAACTTCTCTGAGCCTTTGGGGTCATTGTGACCTGTCATTTGCTCACGGTGTGCAAAAAAGTGCCGCTCAGAGGTAAAACAACAATGCTGTGTAACTGATATACGCCTTTACGAATATTTTGAAATAATCAAATTGGATAATGCAATTTCTCTCTTTATTAGTGCGATAGATGGAAGCTTATAGTCAATACCATCCAGCGTATTCTTTAACGTGCACATATGCCTCTCGTGTCCACGGGCTATGGCTTAATGTCTCATAGGCCATCAGTCCCTCCTTTTTCAAAGGGCAGATCAAGGTTACTGAAGAAAATCTCAAAACACAAATAGAGAGGGCAGGCGCGGACTGCTAAGGGGCACTGTAGCGTCCCGAGTACCTGAGAAAAATAAATAAATAAAAATAATATCATAAACATAAGATTTTTTTAAATAAAATTCTAATTATACACAAGTTCCACAGAATTGGGAGGAATATTTTAAGTGGTACGTACGAACTGTCAACAAAATAAGTATTGAACTCTTGGGAAAAAAAGTTGTTTTTTCATCCCAACCACCTGCTACAACTGCGTCCCTGAAAAAAAAACTGCTTCCGCCCCTGGAGTTGGGATTCGGCCCTGAGAACCTGACATTACCAGTTATGTTATGTGTTATGGAGTCAACCGACACCCCTTTCAAATCAAGAAAAAGAACCATGGGAATGAATTTAAAATATCCGTTAATAGTTTCCAGAGTTTACCAAATATTTTGCTCATTGTGCACATAAAATCTGTAAATTAAACAAATGCAAATTTAAAACCAAACATTATCAAATTACCGTAAGCATAATTTAAGTCCCAAACTACTAATTACTCCTAATGTCCATTTATATAGCCCATTAGGTTTCAAATTACCGTTGACCAGGCAATTACTAACATCACCGCAATTATTCAGATTACCGCAACTTTCTTTGGAATGACGGCAGTCCATTAACGCTACAAGCCTTAAGGTCACGATGCATTGTGACTGCACTTTCTTCAACGAGTTGGTTATCAAGAGGATGGAACCAAATCAACAGATAATGCTTGAGGACTCTTCCTAATGTTCTTTAATGGATATCTCTTTCAAGAGAAAGCAGTTTTCTCAAACTTGAAACTATCACTTGAGAAGCAATAATCAGATTCACCGACTTGCAAACGGTTACAAATCTGTGCTAAAGTAGGGAAATTTTTGTCCATTAAACTAATGCGTCTGGGAAATACCCTTTCAGCGCGTTCCCGCCAGCGTTAAATATTTAAACAAAATATAAACGATCTTTTCTAAAAAAAAATGAAACAGCCTTTGGAAATGCAGAATTAACAGAGAAGCATTTGTTCAGCTTATGAAACTGTTTCGAAATATTTCTGAATAGTTAAGGGCACCATCCACTTATCAAAATGAATGTCAAGTACGGCAAAGACAAGTTTACTCCACTCCAAACTTCGCGTGAATCCCAACAAGAACAAGCTCACTCAATTCTGCTCACCCTCATATTCATGATATTATCACTAAAGTCAATGCAGTGAGATGTCAACTAGGACCTCTCCTTCGGAGAAATGCTATCTTGATGATTGGCCATAAATTATTATTGAAAAACATGGTCATTTCGTCCGATAATAACTTATGCTTCCCCTATATGGGCGAACACCACCTTCACGAATATACGTGAGATTCAGGTCTTGCAAAACAAAATATTGAGATCTGCGGTCGATGCCCCTTGGTCTGTTACTAACAGAATTCATAAGGACTTGGGCATCGACCACATATATGCTCATATTAAATGCATCTCAAAAAAGGTTTTTTGATGCTGTTAAAAATAATCCTATTCAGATTATATATTAATTATAATCATAATGTTCTTAATAAGTACAAGAGGCCTAAAATGATGGCTTTCTCTGAGGAAAGCTACTCGTTTTAGGTTTCTTGTGCATGATATATGCTATTTTTAGCTTGTGTTTTTTGTTAACCTCTAGGCGCCCACCCATGGGTTGGATTGGATTGTTTTACCTCTGAGCGGCACTTTTTTGCACACCATGGGCTAAATGGCCAGGTCACAAGGACCCCGAAGGCTCAGAGAAGGTTGGGGGAGGGGACCCACTGGAACAGCTGTTGGGAGACAGATGACAGCCTCCGTCAAGGCCATCCAGCGTGTTCTTTAACGTTAACAGGGTATGGTTCTCCCGCACATGGAGCCATAGGCTTAACGTCCCATCCGACGGACAGCGTCCTTTTCAAGCTTATCCACGTCCTCTACTGACCGTGGGCAGGGCGGTAAATTTTGTGGAGATAAAATCTCAACGCTGACCCAGCTGGGACTCGAACCTGGGAACTACAGATTACGAGCCTGGCGCGCTACCGACTGAGCCACCCCCGCCCCGGTAAGGTTATAGAAGGTGAGGATTCTGTGATGGCTAAGAAGGCTGAGCATTTCAATGATGTTCTAAACAATATAGTAAATTCTGCCCCTATTGTAATTAATATAAAATGTCAATAAAAGTTTATTTTTAACACAATACCTTTAAAAATTTTCTCTGGTAAGGACATAAAAAGTGTTAACGTGATACGATTTCCACTTTCTCTTAGAAAAGCCTCCGTCCGTTGCTTCCTCTCTTGAGTGGGATACTAAATGGTGGCCTTGTGTACACGAGAGCCATATCCTATGGACGTTAAAGAACAATCTGAATGGTATTAATAGGCTTCCATTTAACAGCCATTCAGTGGATCCTCTTCATCAACCCTCTATGTGGCCTTGGGATCCTTGTGAAAGTTATTTAGCCCATTGTGTGCAAAAAGAGTACCACGCAAGTGTAAAACAACTATATAATTTGCATATAGTGTTCTGAATTCATGGCAATACCAATCGTGGTGTTGCCAATCTCAGAGGTTGTTTCAGCCAGCAGAAAACTAAGTGATAAAATGGCATATCTATCAACATTAGCCAATGATGTTTAAATTGTTCGCTTGAAAGGTCTAAACCAGGAATACCCAACCTTCGAAGTGAGCCTGTTTTGGAATCTGGGATCTTTTTCGTGGACTAGATATGAAAACAAAATATACAGGAGAGATCAAGATGAAAAAAACCATTTTCACCCATCACTTTATTTTTTCAAAAATAACTACATAACTGCACAAAACTTCTTTCAAGTATCAACTTGTGGTTTAAAGTATACTTAAATACTACAACAGTTTTTGCAGGAACAGCTTCTTATTAGTCATTGTCATTCTTTTTGGGTTGGGTTGTTTTACCTCTGAGCGGCACTTTTTTGCACACCATGGGCTAAATGGCCAGATCACATGGACCCCGAAGGCTAAGAGAAGGTTGGGGGAGGGGACCCACTGGAACAGCTGTTGGGAGACAGATGGTAGCCTCCCGTCAAGGCCATCCAGCGTGTTCTTTAACGTGCACAAGGTATGGCTCTCCCGTACACGGGGCCACGGCTTAACGTCCCATCCGACGGACGGCGGCCTTTCCAAGCCCATCGGTGTCCCCTACTGACCGTGGGCAGGGCGGGGAATTTTTGTGGAGATAAATCTCAACGCTGACCCAGCTGGGACTCGAACCTAGGAACTACAGATTACAAGCCTGGCGCACTACCGACTGAGCCCCCCCCGCCCCCCCCCCCCCCCCCATTCTTTTTGGAAAACACTGTTAAGCTTATGTAGGTGGAATAATTTTCAGCATTTTTGTATGCCTGTGTTCAATCCTTTAATTGTCTAAAACACAATGCATAGACAAAAAATTCGAAAATGTGCAAACCCTTAAAAACTGCATACCTTACCAAATCCATGCGCAGTAACCAGATAATTTGCATATTACAATTACTCGGGATATCGAAGTACATATATAGAGCATGCACACACCACATATCAACCTCCTAAGTTGCCTACACATGAAACAACAGTGTTCAAATTCATTCCACAGAACTCTATATCAAAATGAAAAGGGAACAAAAGTTGAATCAGACTGTACTGCTAAATGCTGAGTTATACCTTAAAACAAAAATTTTGTTTCACTTTTGCATTACATATCATTGTGATAACCATTTTGATTACTAGTGTGTTTATATACAAAGAGACAAAATGGGAAATTTTGCAGATCTTGTCCGATATCACCTTTGTTCTAATATATTCCAGCAATCAAAAATTCTATATGTGAAACTGCAGATAAGTTATATTACATTTTCTACTTGTAATTAAAATTTTTCAATGTTAACAGCAATTCTAATAATTTAACTGAAAATAAACTGAACTGCTTAAGTATATTTTTTGCATTATTATAACTGTTATGAATAAAGAAATAAAATCAATTTGATTTTATTGAAAAAAACAATTGCACATAAAATTTTCTGAAGTCACAAATGATTTATTCAGTTTAATGCAATATTACAAGAATATGCATGGATAAATTTGTAGCATATTTTAGCTATCATTATTACTTATAAATTATACAATTATGATTATTTCGAATTTTATTCCCTTTAATGGCAGATATATATTGCAATTTTCACTAGTCAAAAATACTCTCAAAAATTCAAAATACAAATTAGTTTGTTAAAATTTTAATGGAGTTTACATAGATTTTAAATATACTGGATTTCCTCTGAAGCAACCTTAATAAAAACATATGAACTTTTTCTTTTACTGGTATGTTTTTCCACTTTGACAAAATAAACATTACATGCACAAAATATAGGAGTACTAGTATATACAAAAAATGCACATACATGATAAAAACACTATATCCCATTAGAAAAAAAATCTGTAGTTCTCGCTGTAAACTTTAGGATTACAAAAACCCTGAGTGCTGATGAACTATTTAGTATGCATTTGGTACTTATTCTCCAATCCTTCAATGCTTCAGAAAAATCCTAGTATTTATAATCAATCAATATCTTTGTATTCCTATTGAAGTCTACTGCAATATAATCAATAAAGCAAACCATCAAACTTTATACTTTACATGCATATACCACTTGCATGGGTACCTCAGTAATTCAACCTTACAAATTTAATGTTTCATTCCCCATAGATATTCTGCTGTATTTGAAATCTTGCATCACAAATTCATATAACTCAAAGTACGTTGCTTAATTTACTACTTAAATATGGAAAGTGAAAAGGATAAAGATTGTAAAGCTGAGTTCAGATCCCTCAAAAATGCACTATACTTTTCTGAGTTAAGGAAATATAGCATTATTTACAAATGCAATAAATACACTGTTTTACAATCTTTTAGTTTAACTATTTCTTTCCCAATACTAAAATTGCCCTTTTTTTTTTTTCAAATTAAAGTAGTAGTTCTGCATAAAAATTATATAACCACAAGTCAGGTAACGTAAGTAAAAAATTTTGTGCTGATTGAAAATCCTTGGACTTGCAATCAGCATCGAGCTCTTATCAATAAAATTGTCTTTTTGAGAAAGCACATTTTGCACTGTTTCACTTACCAATAAAATCAAATAGAAATATCTTTTCCAATACAAAGATCATCTGTAACCAATCAAAAATAAGCTACTTTGACTCAGCAACTATTCAAATACAAGGCACAGGACTGTAAAAATAGCATCTCTGAACAGTATTTTTTATTAGTATTCAAATCCTCCAAATCCATTTAAATTCTCGTCTTTACCTGCATGCTGTATTAAAAGCAAATAATAGTCCATGGTTCAAACTTGGATAATGGCATCTGCACTGTCATCACAAGCAAATGTAATATTATTACTCTGGAAATTTATTACTATTATTTTCAGTACATTAAAAATTCAGATCCCTTAAAATTTCAGATCTCCATGATAATGTTTTTTAACTTTCTTTCAGCAGAAAAACAATTGAACTTTGGAACTTTATCCTGAAGTACTAACAGATATATATTTGTCATTCTAGATGTCAAATGAAAAAGCATTTCATTCTTAATAATAACAGAAATTCAAATTAAAATGGAACTTATTTAGGCATAATTTTTTTTTAAATTGTTAATTGGCTTTGAATACTTTAGGGGATAAATAAAGATTTATAATATTACTGAAATTCTGTCTTCCCGTATTTTGATATCTGTGCATAGCTCCTGAGTTAGCTATGAAAAAACATTTGCTATGGGAACTCCCCTCTGGACAAGCAGTGACATTTGCTTGTCCAGAGGGAAGTTCCCATAGCAAGTTAGTATTCAAGGAAATTTCAAGAACTGCTTGGTGAACACAGGGGAGGAGTCATCTCTGACAACTCATAGGCTAGCGTAGAATAAGTCATGGGAATAGAACCAAGACATTCTGATCTTACATTCTACACACAGTATTACAACACTTATGGGACATGTGAGAAAGACTACAATTGAAGAATATTGGAGCATAAATATCCTCATCAACACTCCAATATTCAGTGAAGTAATGTCTTACAACAGATGATGCTAATGGGCTAAAGCTGAAACTTACTAATGAGGACTACTTTCTGTCTATTCTATGGCAAAAAGATCCCTAGTGATGGGTAAAATAAATGTAGGCCACCTCACACCTACATAAGGCTTCTAACTATATAAGCCCCCCCCCCAATCACTTAACAAAGAAGCTGAATGTGTGTCAAAAAATAGTATAGCACATTCCCCAATTTTTTTCAGCTTTTTCAAAGCTTTGCATTGAACAAAGTCATACACAGTATTAGAACATTTCTATTTGATATTATCTGTCCTAACAATAAGCTAGCATATGGACAATAAATTCTATACCATACATTTGAATTATCCAATTTATCGACCAGTTCTAGACTTGTGACAACTCTTGTGATTACTACCTGCACTCAAAAGAAGGCCACTATACATTACCAATACTACTCTGTTGTATACAGCAACAGCTTGCGTTACAAAAGTTTAACCTGTGTCTCAGCTTAAGAGCATAATTAAGAGCATTTAAATTTTTCACAGTGAAATTGTGATTAAACTATTTTTAAAACTAGATGTCTACCCATTAGTGGCATTTGAATTAATGGTAATTTTTGCCACATAGTAAATTGTGGTACATGATGTAAACTATATGCAACCACATGCATTTAATTTTTCTTAGTTGGTGGTTTATTTTTGAATTTTAAGTAATGTTACTACTTTAAGTAGTGTTACTAAAGTTTAATTGGTTGTGTTTATGTTTTGTATGCTCCAATTCTGTTAATTTCATCATGTGCCTCTTTAACCCTTTAATGCCCAAACCAGCTGATATTTGAAAGGACCTCATCTGAATAGTGCTATTCCTTTTATATTTGCCTCCCTTATCAGTGATTTTGACCATTTTAGGTAAACTAAATTGGAAGTGTTATGTCCACGTTTTTACTTTCAACACTGCAAAATATTTTATCACTTGTAAAATGCACTTCCACAAAAAGGATTTACTTTTGCCAACAAGAGTTCTATGCTAACTGAAAATTAAAGAATTTTAGTTTTGGGCAAAGTCATCTTTAGAAAACATAATTTTATTAACACAATAACTTGCATTTTTTAAAATGTAATCTTCATATTCAGCAAAGAAAAATTAAAGCTAAAACTTTGAAATATAAAAATGCCAAGCTTCAATACCATTATATGGCACATTACTTATTTAAAGAATTGATATCCTAACAATTTACTTCTTAAATTTGTTGAAATATCTTTAAAAGGTGTTGAACTTTCACTTGGAGTTTTAAGAATCTTACAAGCACGACGAAATCTTGGAAATTGCAGTAATATATTTTGCCCTAGTCCAAAAAGGCTGGAGCATAGCCAGTAAAAGCTAACACACTGCAATAAAAAGAATGTTTAAAACAATCAAAATTTAACATTTATGTTTAAAACATAAAAATTAAAATTCTAAAATTAAACATATTAAAAATGCTCAAAAAATAGATACATAATACACCTTATACTAATACTATATATTACTAGCAACAAGACCATCAAAAATCAATGGGTAAAAACTGAAAATTCAAAATGGTGAACTAAAGAGAATGGGAAAAAAGTGTTTCGAGATTTCAAAATCAAGTTCTATTATAGGATGACTTGAAGTTTTAATGCAACAAATTTTCCCCCATTTAAAACCAATGGGTCTCTTGGATATTTTTTTCTGCTTTTATGGTCAATAACAACAGTAGGTAATGATCTGTTATTTCAGATATATATATACTAAGTATTGAACATGGAAGCATAACTTCTAAACAAATATGTGACCAAGTAGCTACCGATCATGTGATTCTAGTCATAATGTTAATATAGATATAAACCTGCAAGAGACCATTATGCTTAAATGTCCAGAAGTTTCTTAATATACTTCTTGATATTTCTTTGGTTAAAAGGACATGAAGTCACTTTTAATATCAATATCCAAGCACCTGACATATTACCAGGAAGTTGTGAGTTTGTATCCCACCAAGCTCAAGACAATTTTCCTCTGAATTTTGATATAGATGTTAGTGTGTGTTAAATTATTATTTATATTCACGTCCAAATTTAATATACATTCTTATATTTTACTTTAAATATTCCAACTGAACAAAAAGAGCATTAATAGTGCATTTATGAGATTTATAAACTGAAATAAAATATTTGACTTAATTTATCACATGCTTCTAAAATCTCAGCAGTGTAAAATTTTTAGCTAAGTTTATTTCTAGTAATGAATTATTTTTAAGGTAAATTATATTAATATCTCATATATTATATTTTCTCCCACTGACATAGTATTCACATCCAGAAACTTAAAAATTATCCATTTCATATCATTAATCCATGTTTCTATTAAAACAAATGCTAAAATTACCATCAACTACATAATTGGCATTAGATAATGTATGAATCTCATCAAAAAATTTATGCATAGGCCTTATACTAACATAAAACTAATTCAGTCCGTCATCATTATCTTTAATATTACCCAAATAAAAAAATAATTCCTGAAAATTTTGGGCTCTTTTGCATACCAATTGTTCAATTTCAAATTCCCCCATTACAAAAGATCAGTCTTTCTTACTTGTTATTCAAATTATTCTTGGAAGAATTGGAATTATTCTGAAGAAGATCTACCATCTGAACACCATAAAAATTTATAATTTTTTTAATTTCAATTTCTTTAGCTTCAAAAAATAATTTATTGCATTACTACAAAAAATTAAAATTATTTAACTCTCTATGACACTGTTAAATGTTTTTAAGCACTTCAACACATGGATTATGCCATCAAGTATCAACAGTTATTAAGGAGAGATTTATGTACTATACCGTAGAGATGGATAGTAACAGGAACTTCAGGGATGCTTTCAGTGACAAATTTAATAATCAACGTTCTTGCCAGCAAATGACATCTCAGTGGAGATTAAAAAAAGGATAACGGCTGCCGTAAAAATTTTTTTTTTTTTACGAAATTTATAAATTCACTAAAAGTACCCCACTCATTATAATTATGAATTACTAGCCACAAATAGTGAATCTTCCCTCGACACTCGCTGATCTTGGCGATTTCCCATAATCCCACACTCTCTCCCAACCTCCGTCACATGCAAATCGAATTATGGCCACCTGCACATCCACCGACCATTCCAATCCTCGGAGCTGAGCCACTAACAATTCAATTTATGGCACCCCACCCTTCCCCATACTCAACAACCAACTGCCTCTGCTGCATTAAGCTTAAACTCCTCCCTTCCCACCTGATGAAGCACTGAAAGGAAGGGCGTGAAACGCGCTTCATGGATCAAAAACTTTTTTAAGCATTCTATGCTATCATAAGTATAAATGGTTATTTCCAGCCATTATCCTTCTTTTAATCTCACTGAGACATCACTTGCTGGCAAGAACATTAATTATTAAATTTGTCACCGAAAGCATCCCTGAAATTCCTGTTACTACTCATCCTCTATGGTATGGTACTTAAATCTCTCCTTAACAACTGTTGATACTTGATAGCATAGTCCATGTGTTGAAGTGCTTAAAAACATTTAACAGTGTCATAGAGAATTAAATAACTTTAATTTTAATTACCACACTGTGTACCTCTACTCTAATTTTTGTTATCTACAAAAAAAAAGTTCATAGGTTCTTAGTATTTTAAGTAATTTTTTACCCAATTATTATTTTCAATTTAAAAGTCTTCCTTGATTTATAAACCGAATGATTACTGGTCAATTTTGCCTTTTCACAGTGGGTATTCTATGTAAAGTAGCAATATTCTTATTATTTATGTTTAATATGTGTGAAATATTATTAAACTCATTTAAATTTTATTCTGAAGATTCAGAAACAGCACTGATTTCTATGTTCATTTAGTAAGAATAATCAAACTTCTATGTTCATTCAGCGAGAATAATTTTCTTTCTAATTCATTAATTCTATGTTGCATTTCTTAAACATTATTATATTTTTTAATGTGCAAATGGAACCGAAGCTTAATATTCCTTCTTCTAACAAAAAAAACATTGTTCATACCTGTGGATAATTATATAATTATCCACATGCCTTATGTAAGAAAAAACGTTGTTCATATCTGTGGATAATTTAATTTAAAAAGTATTGTGGTAACTCAAATTTTCAGATTTCAATGCTTTTAATTATTTAGCAATGTCAAAACATTTTATTAGTTAAATTACAAAGCTTTCACAACCTTGCTCAGTTCTTTTTTCATACTTATAATTTTTTCCATTTAAATATCCATTTTACCTGGTCTCCAAATCTTGTTTAGTTGTTGTTGGGTTGTTATACTTCTAAGCAACACTCTTTTCCAAACAAATTAAATGGTTGTGTCACAAGAATCCCAAAGGCTCAGAGAAGGTTGTGAAAGGGGATCCCCTAGATACCTGTAAGGATAGAGATAGAAGCCTCATTCCAAACGTCGGGTTGTTTTATCTCTGTGGTAAACATTCACAATGTTTACTCATTCCAACATGGTTTGTTTTACCTCTGAGTGGCACTTTTTAGCTATCCAGCATATTTTTAATCCAGCATATTTTTTAATCTAGCATATTTTTTAATGTGTTCATGGGGCCAAAGCTTAATGTCCCATCTAACAGATGAAAACCTTTCCAAGCCTTGTGGTGTCCTTTATCTCACAGAAAGCAGAACAGGAGTTAGAAGTGAAAATTCTTAATGCAAGCACAGTTGGGACTCAAGCCTGGAAACTATATTACAAGTCTGGCATGATATCATTGAGTTAACCCTTGCCCCATCTTTCTTTGCAATAATCTCATCCAGTGACTCTAATGCTTAATTTCATCTTTTGTATCCAAAATTAAACTGTGGTTCATGAGATTGTTCCATTTCATCCTTCAAACAATTGAGGCATTGCCAAATTTTATCTCTCTAAGCAGTTTCCAAAAATGTGCTCAGACAAAAAATACAGTAGTAATGAAGGTTTTCCTCAGAAATTCTGTACATTGAATAGTCACTCTCAACCTATCTCTCTTCACAAGAATCTCTTCATGACTTATCACATAGAGTTACATCACTATTAGTTGCACTTATAACTTTAGGAATTAATCAAAACATTAATACTTACTGTTTGCAAATTACCACTTAACTTTGTTTCCTACAAAACTTTGTTTTCCTTAATCATTAATAAAGGAAATTAAATTCAGTTGTATTTGTCTCAATAGATGGCAGCACTATTGGACATGTATTTTACAGAATTTTTAAAGGACACTAAAATGAAAGCAAAAATTATAAACTAGAACGTTTCTGTCCAATACTACAACATCTCTTTTTTTTTTTTGGGGGGGGGGGTCTAGGCCTAACAATAACTGACAACTATATATATATATTCTATTATTTTGGATTTTTTTTTATCACCAAACTAGTGCATTATACATACAATTTAATGCATTTTATTAACTACAATATAATATAGAAGATTTTGATTATATTGACCAGAACCTTAATTTGAAGTAACTAGTGAACAGTCTTTAAATATATAACAAGTCTTTTTTTTTACAACTAATACTTTAATAAAAAAAATTGCTAAATAATTAAAATTAAATCACAATTGCAATTAATAAAAATAAATACACATCACACATCTCATCACATCACGTGGTAGTGTGAGGTGTGTTCCGGATCATGGAACAACGATTTTTCTAAAGAAACATAAGTGTTGGATATGATAATTTCTTATATGCCTTATGTTACTTTACATGTCTAATCCTTAAAGTGTTAAGTTTCTAACAATAAATACATTTGGGGCCAAGAAATTTTTCCTCTTTTTTGAGCAGAAACAACTGAACTTTAGAACCTTATCTTTAACTCTTAAAAAAGCCAATGGGTGATTTTTTGCTTCTAAAAATTTCTTTAAATGGATCTGCACACATGTTTTTCATGCTACCATTTTTTCCCCCTTTTGATTTTTTTTTACTATTCAGAATTAAATTATCTTTCTTCTTGTAAGTAACATTACATATTTCTGTTCACTAGTTACTTCAAATTAAGGTTCTGATCAATATAATCAAATCTTCTATATTATATTGTAGTTATCAAAATGCATTAAATTTTTGATGCTGATAGCAGATAAATTCTTATTATTTTGATAATAATAAAATATTTATGTTTAATTAACTTGACTAGCAAACAAATTGTACTAGTAAAAGTAGTAGTAGTTGCTATAAAAAAGACTGGTTACTTATTTAAACACTAACTTGGCTTTATAATAGTTTAGTTCTTTCAAAAATTTATTCAAATTATGAACTTTAGACTGTATGAAAACAAGATAGGAGATTTGTGCTTTTGATTCTTTCGTCTTTTGGATATTTCATGAAAGCAATGAACAGAATTATGTTAGTGTTCCTTATTTATTCATTTGCAATTATTAGTTGTATAATGCAGTAGTTTGGTGATAAAATAGCACAAAATAATAGTATATACATATTTATACTTTTGATTCTTTTATCTTTTGAAGATTTTCTGAAATTCAATGAGTCATTAACCATGTTTTATACAACATCCTGTGCAGGAAGAGACTGAGTCAGTTGATCATATTGCTGGCATACAAGATGGAAAATTAGCAAATAAAATTACATGCAGAATTACTAAAGGCATAAGAAAATGAGCTTAACGAAAAATAAGCATGTAGACATTGTGTAACAGAGCTCTGTTAGAATTGGTCTTCAAAACAGGCAGCAAGTGTTGATCAGGATATGCATATTTGTAAAACAAAACTGTAGTGTATAAGGAAATTACTAGATATTTCTTTAACAGTTTATGGGTGTATATTAAATATAATATGCTTTACTGAGTCAAAAAAAATTTTCTAATAGTTCTTAACTGATTACACTGGATTCTTCCAACATAACTACTAAAGCAAAAAAGTGATACTATTTAACATCATGATTACATTTCATTACAACTAGAAAATTTTAATATAAAACTTCCATCTAGTTCTCATAATGTTTACAGTTATAAATATTTATATGTACTTAGGCAAATGAAGTATCAATTATCATTTCAACAGAAAACTAAATTGCAACTTTTTAAATTCATAAAAATAATATTTTGCTGAAGAGAATATTACTTACAGAAGGAGCAACTGCAGCCACAGGAATTAAAATAATGCTAAAGCCTCTTAAAAGATTTGTAGAAATTCTCTGCAACCGTGATTTTTTGCCAAGTTTCCGTAATGAATGCATCTAGATAAAAGATAAAAAAAAAATATTATAGTTTGGGTTGTTTTACCTGCAAGCAGCACTTTTCTGCACTCAACGGACTAAATGGCCAGCCTACAATGAACCCAAGGTCTGAGAGAACAGGGAGTGGATCTACCCAGACAGCTGTAAGGAAACTGATGGAAGTTTCCCATCAAGGCCATTTAGTGTGGACTTATTATGTTCTCCTGTGCCCAGGACCAGAGTCTAATGTTCATTCCATTGGATGGCACACTTTCCATGTCCATCAGTCACCAAGGGTAGCATAGATAGGTTAGAAGAGAATCTATGCCAAGGTAGCATAGATAGGTCAGTTGTTCACAGTTGAGACTGTGAACAGCTGATTACAGTAGCCTACCTCAGTTCTAGTCCCAGATAAGACATGGATGTTTTCTTGTGTAGGCTTTTTATCGAGATCTCACCTCCCCCCCAATGATGTATTTACTGACAGGCTCCTCCAGACCACTTTAGGGAGCAATAGCTAGAGGGGCAACATACTTATAATAAAATACAAACACTTTTAGTTAATGTGGGTATTTGTTCAAAGGGTGGTGAAAGGATTCCTTTCACGCATTAGCACTATGGCATCCAGCTACTGGACAGGGTTGACTCAGTCAGTAGCATGCCAGGTTCACAATCTGTACTTCCCGGGTTCGAGTCCCCAACTGTGTCATCATTGAGATATCTCCATTAAATACCCCATCGTGCACTCAGTCAGGGGCGTAGCGAAGAACTATGGTTGGAGGAGGGGGGGGAATCAACAATTTGCCAACTCGAAAACTCAAAAATCAAATTTTGCCAACTGAGCAAATAATATCTAGATGATTTTTGCTCCGTGGGGGGAGGCAATTTTTCACACAACTCTCTTGCTATTTAACCTCCAATTTTGCCAACTAGCCATATTTTCACTGAAATTATCCCAATATTTACATCTCGTCTGAAATGTAGCAAGTCAGTGTGAATTTTGCATTAATTTGGCCAAATCTCCTTAATTTCACGAAACCAATCCCAATCCAATCTTTACATCTCTCCTTCTTTGTCAAGTCACTTCAAAATTTTCAAACTCCCCAATATTTTGCCAAGTTTTCTCAATTTTGTCAACTCTCCTTAATTACACAAACCCAATCCCAATTATCACACCTCACCTATATTTCACCAAGTGGATTCGAATTTTGCCAACTACCCTAGATTTTGCCAACTTGCCTATATTTTACCCAGTGGATTCGAATTTGGCCAACTCCCCTACATTTTGCCAACTCACCATAATTTATAGAAAAAAAAAATCGCAATTTTTACATCTTTCCTGAATTTGCCAAGTCACTTCGAATTTTATCAACTCTCCTTAACAGCACAAGAAAGGCACAATTTTCACAACTCCCCTGTATTTCTGTATTTTACCAAGTGGCTTCGTATTTTGCCAACTGCCCTACATTTTGTTAAGCTTCCTCGATTTGTCCAACACTCCTTATTTCACAAAATAAATCCCAATTTTCACAAATCGCCTATATTTTACCAAGTGGATTCGAATTTCGCCAAGAGTTCTCAGTTTTTCCAACTCTCCTTAATTTCACAAAGCCAATCCCAATTTTTACAACTCACCTGTACTTTACCAAGTGGTTTCCAGTTTTGCCAACTTCCTTAGATTTTGCCACCTCTCATTAATTTTGCAAAACAATCCCAATGTTTACATATCTCTTGAATTTGCCAAGTCACTTCAAATTTTTCAAACTCCCCACAATTTTGCCAAGTTTTCTCGATTTTGTCAATACTCCTTAATTTCACAAAAACAATCCCAATTTTCACAACTTGCCCGTATTTTACCAAGGGTATTCGAATTTTGTCAACTGCCCTAGATTTTGCCAAGTTTCCTCGATTTTGCCATCTCACCACAATTTTACCGAAAAAAAAATCCAAATTTTTACATCTCACCTGATTTTTGCAAAGTCACTCTGAATTTTGCCAGCTCCCCCAAGATTTGCCAACTCTCCTAAATATTGCGAAGTTGCCCCGATTTTGCCAACACGCCATAATTATACAGAAAAAAAGATTGCAATTTTTACATGTCACCTGAATTTTGCCAAGTCACTTCGAATTTTGCTAACTGCCCCTAGATTTTGCCAACTTCTCGTGATTTTGCCAACTGCCCCTAGATTTTGCCAACTCGCCATAATTTTACAGAAAAAAATCCCAATTTTTACATCTCACCTGAATTTTGCCAAGTCACTTCGAAATTTGCTAACTGCCCCTAGATTTTGCCAACTTGCCATAATTTTACAGAAAAAGAGACTGGAGAAAAATATAAAACTGTCACTTATCATAGTACAATTCATGAATAGATTTATGATATATGGGTAGAAAAAAAATGCATAACACTCTCAAATATCTACAAGAAATTTGATCCCGCCATCTATGCAAATGAAAATCTAACTTCCACTAATAACAGCTGCTTTGGGGACCAAATTCATCTAGTACAAAAACTAGAATATTGGCAAAGAAAGATGAAACTAGCAAGACAATTTATATAGAGGATTTCAGTGACATAAAAGGCTTTACAGTTTCAACAAAATATAATTGATTGTTGGCTTTTAAGAGCTGATTTCTTTTATTACCTTGTGTTCCACATGGGGCTGCTTGAGTGCAACAGCCTTTCTCTATGTTATGTTACTCTAACAAGCATACCTCCCCTTGCCAGTAGAGCACTTATAAACAAGCAGGAGGAAGGGACACTCCCTAAACCATGTGGAGACCTGTATGTAATTTTAAACATTTTGTGCCCATGCAGCACAGTTCTTCCCATTGCTGTTTTAAAGCTCTTTTCTTCTTTTTAACTTCACCAAGTTTCGGTAGGTCAATTGAACTACAACTAAATATTTTGATCCCTTATGGAAGATTTTCTTGTAGATATCTATTTCCCAATAACTGATAATTTAACAAAATGGTTCCATTAAAATTTGAACACCATAAACAGCTTGAGGGTAATTTATTTAATTTTGAACTCAACAGACTCTCTGTTTCATATGAACATTAAATGTTTAAGAAAGTACTAGGATGTTCTTGTGATATATATCATTGATATCATTGGCTGATTTTTTTAGATATCCAAACTGAAATACTCTTTAATATTTATCAAAACGGTATCTACCATATTCATAGTTTTGATGACACCTGTTCAGATCCTTTCAAAATTGATGATCGAGATGTTTATATATTTATAGTCACAAAAATATAAATTGTAGAAGTGTTAACATATCTATACCTTCTAAGACTATACATATTAACAAGTAGAAAAAACAAACTAAATTACTATTAGGGTTATTTCTCTGTGAGTGGCTGCTAAGTTTCTGGACTGTTAAATCCAGAGATTTTTGTTAGTGTCATAAAATAATACCAAATCTGACAGTAACAATAATCAGAAAAGTGAATATTCCTCCTGGAATATGTTCATCTTCTCTTATATCTGTGATCATTCACATGCAATGTGTTTTTGAAGTTGCTGGAACTCTTTTCAAAACACATTTTTTTCCATTGTATCAGTATACAATATAAATCTTAATGTGTTGACATTTACCCCATCTGGTGGCAAACAATCAAATTATTCATTTGGTTAATTGGCTATGATAATTTCAAGTGCATGCCCTTGATAATGCTATTCGAAAGTTTCAGTCTCTGGAGCATCAATATCTAATACATTACCCTAGTTCTAGAAATTATTTCATAGCATCTAATAAACTGAAAATGATTCTCTGTCCAAAATTCACTTGCAATATTTTGGTATTATTCAGATTTAATTGTTTTTATACACTAACTCTATGTATGTATAGATAAATATTTACCTACCTCTATTATTAATAAATTTACAACACCAAGAAGTAAAGGAATAATAAAGTAATCTGGCACTGTAAGATTTGGAAACCAAAGCACTCCTCCATGTCTTAGCTCTAAGAAAGTCAGTTCAGCAGCTACATTATAAATTTCTTAAATTAAAATTTATATAAAACACTTTTGCATAAAACAGTGAATAAATTATTTTACCTAAAAATCAAAGTACAAGGCATCATTTAGCACGCCTAGGTTTTAGAAAATTAAACAAATGGAGATTTTCCTAAACTCTTATGTTATACTACAGAATAGCTTCCAAGAAAAAGAATTTTTCCATTGTAACTATTTTAGACTGTCGTGAAATAGTTTTGCTTTTTTACATTTTTTACATATTTTCTGTGGCAAATTTAGATGGTTGAGGCTGCTTAATACGATGTGTGGGTTGTCTCAGTCAGTAGAATGCCAGGCCTTGTAATCTGTTGTTCACAGGTTCGAATCCCATCTGAGACAGCACTGAGATTTATCTCTGATAAACCACCACCCTACCCTCAGTCAGAAAGGGAACACTGGTGGGCTTGGAAAGATCACTATCTATCAGATGGGATATAGGGTTGGGTTGTTTTAACTCTGAGCAGCACTTTTTTGCACAGAATTGGCTAAATAGCCAGGTCACAAAGATCCAAAGGGATCAGAGAAGGTTGGGGAAGGGGATCCAGTGGACAGCTGTTAGGAAACAGATGGAAGTCTCCCATCAAGCATATTCTTTAATATGCACAAGGCACAATCCACATCTGACAAATGGAACAGCTGTTGGGGGAGAGGTGGTAGCCTCCTGTCAAAGCCATCCAGCATGTTCTTTAACTTGCAGAGGGTATGGCTCTCCTGTACAGAGGGCCACACTTTATGTCCCATTCAACAGACAGCAGCCTTTCCAAGCCCATCAATGTCCCCTACTGACTGACAGTAGGACAGACAGTTTGCAGAGATAAATCTGAATGCTGGCCCAGGAGGGGCTTGAACCTGGAACTACAGATTGTGAGCCTGATGCACTACTGACTGAGCCACTCCCATTCCATCCTTGGATGGGAGGCTTCCAACAGCCTCTTAACAGCTATCCAGTGGATCCCCTTCCTTTAACCTTCTCTGAATCCTTGGGGTCCTTGAGAGTTAACCATTTAGCCACTGTTGCAAAAAAGTGCGGCACAGAGACAAAACAACCTAACCTTGCTTAAAATACAAGTCTTTTGATATCTGCATGCTTTCTTAGAATTGTGCTCACTTCTGATATCACAAAATGGCTCTTAGCATTTTCTTCTAGATTGAGTGTTTATTGCATTATCAAATTCAGTTCATGACGACAAATATGTTTTTAGAAACCAATTCATTTGCTTATTTTTTAAAATAATACATCATATACATATATGAGATCTCATAGCATTTACACATAATCAAGGTGATTGTAAAGGCAAATAAGCATTACTCTTTCACATTTAACATGCTCAATTCTCAGGTCACTTAGCAGTTCACTGACTGTTGGATTCCCTTGTGATGTCACTCTTGATTTTCTCTCATTAACCTTTTCAATGGGTCCAACCAAATTCTATGCATATATTCAGAGCCAGTCTTAGGGCAAGGGAGTTGGTGGCCTCAAGCCTCACACTCAATTGGAGAAAATATTTAAAATGCTAATGGTAACCAGATTCCAAGACCCTGCAAAAGGTAATTTGCCTTGGGCCCTGCAAAAGGTAATTTGCCTTGGGTCCTGCAAAAGGTAATTTGTCTTGGGCCTTGCACCTCCTAGGGCTGACACTGCATACATTGCTGCTTCAGTGGCACAGTGGTGTAGAATTGGTTCATGGTGACACCGTAGCTGCTTGGGTCTGGGTTTGAGTCTCAGGGTGGCATGGTTGTGTGTTTGTGGCATTTGTATGCTGTATAAGAAACAAGGAGGTTGATAAGGCTTCTAGATTATCTCTATCCTTTGTATAGGAGAGTACCTTCTTCTCTGCTTCAGATATATTTTGGATAAACTTTCAGTTTATCCAAAAATATTTTTAAGTGCCACTAAACAAGTTGGGATGTTGCAAATCTAATTACTATTGAATTTGCAAGTGACAAAGTGTGGTACACCAGTTTTAAGTTTAATCTGTATGTTAAAGTTGCTGTATAAATTTTCTAGTTACTTTCCTGGGTTAGGTTTGGATATTTTACTTTATGTGATACCTCCCCCCCACCAAACAATGCACTAAATGGCCAGGTCATAAGAATCCCTTCCCTTTGTATTTTCTATGATACACTTGTTGCTCTTTGCTTTTTTACATGGTGCTCCACACCCATTGTTAATTTCTTATATTATACCATTGTTGTTTCTTTTCAAAACAGGTTTAATTTTCACACACAGATTTAGTGTCTTTCTTGCTATATCATTTACTCTGTTTGTTGATTTTAACTTTGGATGCAAGTGTGCATGATTATTTTTTTCTGTTTCTTCTTTTATTGTTGGCCTTGTTTGCTGCAGGATGGTCCAAGTTGCCCTTGAGCCATAAAACCCCAACTAACCAATCACAAGAATCCCAATAGCATAGAGAAGATTGGGGAACGGAATTCACTGGACAGCTATTAGGAAACGAATGAACATCTCCTTTCAAGGCTATCTAGTATGTTTCTTAATGTACACAGGATATGGTGAGCCTCCTTTCAAGGTCATCTAGCACATTCTTTAAGTACATAAGGTATTGCTCTCTTGCACACAAATAATAGCTTTATGTCCCATCTAACAGACAAGTCTATTAGTGCCCCTTTTCTCCCCAAGGGTTAGGTGCAAGTTAGCAGAGAAAACTGCAATGCAGGAACAGTAATCATCAAGATACTACTAACATAAGAACATCAGATGCCTTGTGAACTACCAATTGAAATAAACTATTATAGATCAACTGATTTGGTTGACACCAATATGAAAAGTCACCTAGTTATATATACAGACGATGACATTATAGTTATCATTACATCAAATAAAAACCGAGCACTGTGAAAGTTATGCAAGATGATGGTAATACTGTTAAATGTTGGCTTAATTATAATAGTTAAATTAAAAAATTAAAAAACAAGCAAATGCTATTTCACCCCCCATCCCACCCCCTAGGAACTTGCATTAATAACTACATACATATAAAAAGCATATAATATAGACTCTGTCAACAAGAGAAACATTTTTATTGCCACAGATTGTAAATATACCGATACAGAATGAGAAAATACTTAGGTCTATATCTGATATTTTAATATGCTTGAATATCACACAAAAAGAAAAACCCTGAAAATTCAAGATTCTGTGCTTTGAAACTGCATTAAGACATATTTTAAAATTTGAAACATGTAAACATAGATGATAATCGCAGCATGACCTGATGCTCTTTTGGCATTGATAAATCAATAAATATTTAGCAGAAAAAAATCTCACTCTGTGCAATATTTCGGTAATGATTGCCACCCAAGATCATAGATGGTGCCAATGGTTGGCCCACAAATCTTGAGGATGAGTTTAGTCTTAAAAATAAGCGGAAAAAAGATGAGCTGGCATTAGTTCAACTGGTAAGAACACTCTGGCATGTTTCTGGAGAGATGCAAGTTCGATTCCCGTATGTCGGCGAAAAAAATTTCCGTTAATATTTATTGATTTGAAACATGTGTAATGTCTACAAAGAAATTTCGGAATTGATTATCTATGACATAACTAAAAAAAGTTCTCTGTTGTTGAACAATAAAATTATTAAGTTTATCCTTCAAACTATTTGCATATTAAAAGTTTTTAGGAGCAAACTCAAAAACATTTTGGAGAGCAGCACTCTGTGTTCAGTGAAGTGACACTATATGGTGACATTAGGGCTGTTAGAACTTCTTTCCACATATTGTGAAGGGTGATTCCAGTGTTTGTCGATTGCAGGTGGAGATGGGCAAGGTCATTATTTCAAGCCTTGTAGGTGGTGTTCCATAGTAAGTGGATGCACCTGCTAGGAATGTGGCTTGCTCCCAGTCTATGATAGGTGAAAGATTTGAAGTCTTAAATTAGTGGAAAAAAGATGAGCCAGCATTAGTTCAATCGGTAAGAATACTCTGGCATGTTTCTGGAGAGATGTGGGTTCAAGTCCTATATGTTGGCAAAATGTTTTCCACAAAATATTTGTCTGATGCTCTGTGAGTCTTTCCCTAGAGAACATATGGTTCTTCCAATATAGTAAACAACTGAATTATCTGGCAAATGTAGGGAAAATCTGTATGTGCCTAATTTTTGAAGGAGGATGAATTTGTGTCTGTCACTTTTTATAATTTTTTTCAGATTTGGAGCTGGGCTGAAAACATTTTCAGCCTCCTTCAAAAATAAGGTGTATACAGATTTCCCTTCCATTTGCCAGATAATTCAGTTGTTTACTATATCAGAAAAACCATACGCTCTCTACAGAAGAGGTTCCCAGAGAATCAGGCAGATGTCAGCCAAAACAATCCAGCAGCTGCCGAGATGGTAATACAACATGCAGCTATCATAGACTGGGAGCGTGCCACACTACTAGAACATGCATCCACTTATTATGGAACCATCATCCATGACGTTATTAAAATAATGACCTTGCCTGTCCCCACCTGCAGCTGAAACACTGGAATCACCCTTCATGACACATGAAAAGAAATTTTTAACAGCCCTAATGTCACCATATAGTCTCACTTCACTGAAGATGGAGTACTGTCCTTGCTCTGAAAAGTTTTTGAATTTGCTCCTAAAAACCTTTAATATGAAGGATAAACTTTTCTGACAAGGTCTTTTAAATTGTGTGTGATATAACAATTTACACTACAAGAAATATTAAAAAGATCAACAACATTCAATCATCAATCACAAAAATTTAATACTTGTCAACAACCACACACATATAAAGCAGCTAAAAAAAGATTTGATTATTTAGATAACTTTTTGAAATGTATTTAAATATAGCATAATTATGTAATTTCTTCAACAACAAATATTAAATAAAAATTCAACTTCATAAAACACAAAACTAAAACAAAAACACTATTTTCAGTTACTAAGTCTTACACACAACTTTGGAAAATATATAAGCAACTACAAAATACTACATACTTTTAACATTCTACCAAGAGAAATATTATCCTTAAACCCTTACACATTACGGAAACCCAAATCCAAAGCTATTAAAATAGATAAGAAACAAACAATTGCTATAACCAATTACTTACTGGCAAAGCAACTTCATGTATTTGAAATTAAACAAAAGGTTTTTTAATGAAATAAATCAAAGAAAAGGTTTCTTGTTGCATGAAAGAATTTTATAACAATAAATACTGTAATGTGAAATATAATTTTCATGTACCAGGAAGTTAGAAATATTATTTTACTACCAAATGTTATATTTCACTGTCAATATTACATCATATATCAATGTCAAATATTACATCATATATCAATGTCAAATATCATGTCATATATCAATGTCAAATATCATGTCATATATCAAAGGTGGGCAAAACTGTGGCTCTTGGGCTGCTTGCGGCTCCCGAGAAAATATTGGGTTTCATTGCCAGTTTTCCTAAAATTTCATATTAACCCTTTGATCCGAGAGAGGAAAAAATTCAGAAGTATACCATTGAAATCGCTGTTTTCAATAGATTACAAAGAAAATGAAAACATAATTAAAACTTGTTTTAAACAAGTACAGATGATGCAACTGGACTCTGCGTCATCACTCCTCATGCAGTGCACACAAGTTATGCACCTGCAGCAGTAGCGGAACATAACTAGTAACTGACTTTTGGAAACAAATCTCAGAAGCAAAGTATCCCAATCTTCAGAAAACTGGCTTCCGACTACTCTCTGTTTTTGGGACAACTTACTGCTGTGAATCTCTCTTCTCTGTAATGAAATTTGTCAAGTCAAAACATCGTGCTATCCTCACTAACAGCCACCTTACTGAGCTTCTTAGAACAGCTTTGGCATCCTACCAGCCAGATTTTAAACTATTAACTGCAAAAACAAAGACTCAATCAAAGTCTTCAATGAGCAAAATTAAACATATTCTGCTTTGGTGAGTAGGACTACTATATAGTTGTATTTTTTCATTTATAAATACAATTTTAAAATAATATTTTCTGTGGCTTTTGAACATTCAAAAATGTATGAAAAATATTTTATATGGCTCTTCTTATCAAAGAACTTGCTCATCCATGTCATATATCAATGCAAAATAATATAAATGTCAAAATACTTTACTCACAAATTCACTGTTAAAACAATTCAAATGCCCTTAAATTATGCTTAGGCATGGGGTTAGTCTTTCTAACTCAAATGTTGTACCATACAACATGGAGTAGATTTAGCTTATCATAGGTTGGAGCATAATATTACTTTAACTTAGCAAAGTTGTACTTGCTGATATTTTGAATACATACGTTTAATGTGGGAATCTTGTTTATACTCACTTAACAACTGTGATAAGTATAGACCATCATATAGCATGGAACAAAGAAAGTTTCAATGTGTCACACTGAGTTGAACATGTCCTCATCAAACCAGATGACTTGGCATGACAACTTCTTTGCTATTTTGATGTTATTGTTATTGTAGGCTGGTACACTCAACATTAAGAATTCACTGGTGATGTCTTAAGTGCAGAAATACAGTCCTGGTTGTTGTTTGAACATGTTGAAAGTTCTTATTTTCAGGATGTTCAGCATTTTGAAGACTGTTGGAAAAGATCTATTTGAGTCCAATGACTAACTTGAAGACTGTTGGAAAAGATCTATTTGAGTTCAATGACTAACTTGAAGACTGTTGGAAAAGATCTATTTGAGTTCAATGACTAACTTGAAGACTGTTGGAAAAGATCTATTTGAATTCTATGAGGTATCCAAGAATGATGTTATTTATTCTCATTCTCATTCTTTTAAAGACATTTAAACACATTTAAAAAGCTAAATTTCAAATTAATGCATCAAACTGTTAAAAGCTTTATGCTTAAATCAAAAACCTCTTTATAACACGTTTTTACATCATTCATTAGGGGTCATCATCAGGCAATGTGATGGTTAGTGATGCTTACTTTTATTAGGCTGTCTCTTGATGATGTTTTATCGTGGTAACATGGTAATTTTGCAACAGTAAGTTCCATGCAGCTGGTAGGAGGGGGGGAGTTACATCTGTATTGCAGAGGGTTTCTTTTAGGTAAATTAATGATTGCATTTTCCATATAACTTAATTTATATTTGGTGGAAGCTATTATTTTATATTGTAATTTAGTAATAGGTAATTGATATTGCAAAATTAACTGTGATAAAGCAGTATAACATTTCTTTAGAATATCTGCTTCGTGCTCAACAATACGATTATTTGTTAATATGTTTTATTGTTCTATATGATCATCCCATGTATTGATTTTTATTGTTTAATATTTTTATAGGGTCATTTATTACTATAGAATATATTCCTCTGGAGGGATATGTTTAATATTATTTTACATATTCCAAATTTAATTTTTTCAACCTCCGTTCATCCTATGACGTATAAAAGAGAAGCATTTAACACATATTTTTTAAGAGCCAATAGATATTGTTCACTCCCAAAATTTTTAAAGGAAGAAATAAAATTTATTTATGACATTGGTAGATAAGCAGGATATGAGAAACAATTCATTGATAAGATTCAAACACATATTAAAGTATAGTGTTGATACACAAATAACTCCAGCCCAACGAATTAATACTAATCAATAAAAATTCTCCATAAATTTCCACATACAGATGGTTTTTGACAATCCTTAATACATTAAAACCATATAATATAAAGACCCCAAGTACTGTAGTCAATACCATTAAATTATTAATGATAAATGACCGTGATAAAACATACCCCTCTAGAGAAATACATTCTATAGTAATCAATGACCCTATAAAAATATTAAACAATAAAAATCAATATATAGGACGAACATATCGAATAATAGAACATATTGCTGAGCATGAAGCAGATATTCAAAAGAAAGGTCACACTGCTTATCATGGTTAATTTTACAATATCAATTACTTATTACTAAATTACAATGCAAAATAATAGCAGTCATCCTGTGGCTGAGTGGTTAGCACACTTGGCTACTGACCTAAGGGACCTGGGTTCAGGCCCTGTGTAAGGCATGGATGTTCATGTTGTTTTTCTGCTGAAGTCCTGCCATCCTCATAGACTTTCTACAATGGCGTATAAACTGACAGTCTCCTGTCAGACCTCTGTGGCAAGCAGCTGCTTGAGGGGGGTATTTATTTATTTTTAAAATAATAGCTTCACCATCCACCAAATATCAATTAAAATATATGGAAAATGTAATTGTTAATTTACCTAAGAAACCTTCTGCAATACAGATATATCCCCCCCCCCCTCCTACCAGCTGCTTGGAACTTACTATTACAAAATTACCATACTACCACCATAAAACATCACCAGGGGACAGCCTAATAAAAGTAAGCATCGCCAACCATCATATTGCCTGATGATGACACCTAATGAACGAGGTAAAAATGCATTATAAAGGGAATTTTAATTTAAGCATAAAGCTTTTAATGGTTTGATGTATTAAATTAAAATTAGTTTTTTAAATATGTTTAAATGCCCTTAAATGAAAATAAATAATATCACACTTAGATACCTTCCACCAGTCATTGAACTCAGTTGGATCTTTACCAAAAGACTTCAAAATGCCAAACATCCTGAAAATATGAACATTCAATATGCTCAAACAACAACCAAGACTGTTTCTCCACTTATGATATCACCAGTGAGTTGTTAATGTTCAGTGTAACAGCCTTCAATAACATAAAAACAGCAAAAAGTTGTCACACCAAACAATCATCTCGCTTGACAAGGACATGCTCAACTCAATGTAAACATGCAGTACTCTCCTAGCAGCATGCCATGATGAACTATGCTTACCACAGCTGTTAAGCATGAATAAGATTCCTGCACTCAACACATGTATCCAAAATATCAGCAGGTACAACTTTACTAAGTTAAAGTAATATTATGATACAATTCATGATAAGCTACACTACGGAAAAAAAAAAAAAAAGTGTCTGGACACTTCCATGTTATGTTAATGGAAAGCTACTTTCAAAGCTCCCTGACATTGAAAACAAACCTTTTACTCAAAAACTATTATTGGCAATAAATTGTAGATGACACTCACACCTCTCTAAATATATTTCCCGCAATATTCGTTTAATATTTAAAGAATTAATGGAAGCTGAAGCATTTATCTTCAACTTTTGACACTTGTGAAAAAATACTTCAATAGATAAAACACAACTCTTGTAACAATTTGTTCCCTAACATAAATTAAATATTTGAAGTTTTTTTAAGATTTCATCAATTTGGAGGCAATGTGACGTGTTGTCTGCTGTTAAATGGTCCCACTTCAATGACTCTTTAAATATTGATTGAAGATTGTTGAAAATTGACACTGTTACATTGCCTCCAAATTGGTGAAATCTTAAAAAATCGTCATAAAAATTTCATATATTTAATTTATGTTAGTGAACAAATTGTTACAAGAATTTTGTTTTATCTATTGAAGTATTTTTTTCACAAGTGTCAAAAGTTGAAGATAAATGCTTCAGCTTCCATTCATTCTTTGAATATTAAACGAATATTGCGGGAAATATATTTAGAGAGATTTGAGTGACATCTAAATTTTATCACCAATAACAGTTTTTATGTAAAAGGTTTATTTTCAATGTTAGGGAGCTTTGAAAGTGGCTTTCCATTTACATAACATGGAAGTGTCCACACACTATTTTCAACATAGTGTATATCTACTCCTTGTTGTATGGTACAACATTTGAGTTAGAAAGGCTAACCCCATGCCTAAGCTTAAGAGCATAATTTAAAGGCATTTAAATTGTTTTAACAGTGAATTTATGATTAGAGTATTTTAACTATCTATAACTGTGTATTTAATCTGATTTACATAACATAAATGTAATATGTCAATGTCAAAAAATAACAACAATAATATCAAACAATATTAATGTTAAATTATTGTCAATTATAAACAAATGAAAGGTTAATCACATTGCTGTAATGAAATATACAATTATTTTATAGCCTGCACACAAGCTTTAAATTTTGCAGGTCACCTGTAATTGCTTATACCTTTAATTTATTGTTATTAAACTATTATTACAAAATCATGTGTAATAAATTTCATCAAATGTCAGATTAACTTTATTCTCACAAAGGAGTTTAAATTACAATTTTTTTCTCATCTGTTTAAATGGAATACTACATTATAATAATTAGACAATACTCACCTAAGTCTGACACAGGCATCATATATACCATATTTCTTAATGAAACTGAAAAACAGATCCATATGGGAATTTGAAAAATCATTAAAATGATGTTTTTGAAAGGATGACAGTTATCACGTATTACAAGTCTGGTATAATAATTTCTTACCTAAAGAGGGACAAAAGGTCGGAGATTTAAATATTAATTCATATATTATTTCAACGTTAAACATATTAATGTCCACAATCATAAATTTTAACTCACTAAAAATTTGAGAAAAAAATCAAATTATCAATTGTGAAAAAAAGACTAGGCAACTTCTTAAATGAAGAAGTTGCTTCGGTGCTGTCACATGATTCAGATTTCAAGTCTAGAAGAAAGCCCAGGTGTTTTTTCGTACTTGTTGATTTCTGGTTATGGCAAAAAACAACATTTCATATATTTTATCAATAAATTTCAAATTCAAATTTAAACTTATCTTTTAATAAGTGTTATCTATAATTATTTTACATAAAAATCCTACTAAGCCGAAGCTTATCAGCGGGAATGTATATGGTTTTGACAGATATGATGTAAATTACATCAGTGTAATTACATAAAATGAAGGAGAAAAAAAAAAGAATAAATAAATAAAAAAAACCAATAAAATGATAAATGATTCCGAATAAAACCATCACTTTTTCATCAACCACTGAAATCATTTTTCTTTAACATCACAAATTTTACTTAAGTTAACAATTTCTCTAGGAAGCAAGTTATATAGGTAAGGGAATTTGATATTCTTTGGAATTTCGTCCATAATTATTAAAAAATTTTGTTTCAAAAAACCCTTACCTTTTTTTCTAGTAAACTTATTGTGGCAAATATTTTGCTTATAGGTATTATTAAAGAAGTTATTGATGACACAAACAAATACATATAAATTTTCAATAGGTAAAATTTGAACAAACTAAATATATCATCTTTTGTTGTAAGGGAATTTTTAACTTCTGAATTACACAATCCTTTTAGTAGATTAATTTGTATTCTATTAATTTTATTTAATTCTGTCTTATAGGCTGTCCCATAAACTGTTATTCCATATCTAATTATATTCAAAAAGTGCTTTATATACTAAAATAGTTAAATGAGTATCAACAAACAAGTTTCCTAATTTTAAATGATACAAATCATAGTCTTTAATACATCCAGTCAATATGTTTATTCCATTTTCGAATTAATTTTCAAGCCTAGGTAAGTTATTTCATTTACTTCTTCTATTTTAGGACAATTGCATATATCAGGTAATAAACCATCCAACATAGAACAACTGATTCAATGTTTAGTAATACTTCTATTAAGTGTAGGTTGTGGAAAGCCAATACAGATAAATTTAGTTTTTTTCTCATTTACCCTTAGTTTGTTAAGAGCAAACCATTTAACTGCTTTAATAAAATCATTTTGTAGATTGCAAAGTGTATTCTAAATCTGAGTGGAAATTGATTAGCACCATATCATCAGCATACATATATAATTTACTATTGAAATTAATATTAGCCAAATTATTTATATATATTTGAAATTGCATAGATCCTTGTGGAACTCCAAAATGGATCTGAAATTTATCACTAAAATTATCATTTATTTTCATTTCTCTACGTAATAAGTAGCTTTTAAATGATCAAAAAATATTCCCTCTAATACAAAGTAAATATAATTTCTGTAGCAAGATGTCAATGTCAACAGAATCAACTGCTTTAAGTCCATAAATACTGCAACGCATTTCTTTTCTATATTTAAATTAATATTACTTAGTAAAAACATCAATGATGAAATTTTGCTAACTGTTGTGGACGATATTTAGTAATTTAGCTAAGAGATATAAACAGGATAATAAACTTTCAGCATGAGTGGGATTTAGACCCACTCTTCTCAGTAACATGCCAGGCATGCTGATCTCTACAACATTAGCAGCTAACCTTGCTTCAACTAATGTGACATATAAACTTTCCTGGGTATATCACATTAACAAAGAAAAGGTTAGCAGCTGATGATGTAGTGCTCAGCATGCCTGGCATGTTACTTGGAAGTGTAGATTCAAATCCCACTCATAGCAAAAATAAATTTTTTCAGCTATTTCATGAGTCCCATGTCTACAGGACATCTCCTGTGATACTTTACTACTGAGGTACAACTTTCTTTTCTAATCTAGGAAAACTTCATCAATAAGCTTATTTAACAAAGATAGGCTGTAATTTACTGAAAGAAAATGAAAATGAAAGTGTTTAATAGTAGGGTTAGGCTGGGTTGTTTTACCTCTGAATGGCACTTTTTTTGCACATACTAGGAAAAACTGCCAGGTAAGAAGGACCTTTGAGGGCTCCAAGAAGGCTGGGGAGAGGACCCATTGGACGCCTGTCCAGTGGGTCCTCTCTCCACCTGCTTCCCTTCCTGTTAGGAAACAGGTGGTAGACTCCCAACAAGGCCATACAGCTTTTTCTTTAATGTGCAGAGAGTATGGCTCTCTCCCGCATGCAGGGTCATGGCTTAACATCCCATCCAATGGACAGTGGCTTTTCCAAGCCCACTGGTGTCCCCTACTGACCTAGGGCAGGGAGGGGAATTTTGCGGAGATAAATTTCAATGCTGGTCTAGGTGAGACTTGAACCTGGGAAATGCAGATTACGAGCCTGATGTGCTACCAACTGAATACCCCCATCCCATTTAACAGTAAGGGCGATATCATGTTATTCTGTCAACTGTGCAGCAACTAATTTTGTACACTTTTTACTATTACACCCATATAAATAGACTTAAGTGTTGAATTTTTCTTTATAAGAATATCTAGATTTAAGCATTATATATATATATAACAGACAGCAAAAAAAAAGTTTGTTTCAGCTTTGGGATCAATTTTTTTTTATTTTTCTTAAAACTAAGTCCCAGTTAAATTCTGCACATTATATTAATTTTCTATGGATAGTATATATAATTGGTAACATTTTGTGTACCACAGAACTGTCAAAGATAGTTAACATCATCTTAACACTATTAAGAAACTGACAGGTAGCAATATAATAAAATGCAGTTATTTTCACATAAATGTTCTCATTTGACAAACTTACGAAATTTAATCTGTAAAAATATCTGACATTTTTTACCTAAATGGTGAAAACTTTCAAAAAAATTTTACAGTAAAAAAAATTAGAAGGAAATCAATACATTATTTTTAAAAAAATCAGTAACTAAATCTATTGGATTCCTCAAGAAGTTTGTAACACTGCTTGTGGGATGCTAGGAGTATCATGCAAGAATTGCATGGTAAATGCCAAAAATTTAATGGCCAATCAACTTTTGGTTGGTTAAACTAACAGGCAGATGATAAAGGTTTTACTGTATTTTTTTTATTTTCTTTTTCTATACTATTATATAGAAATTCAATTAAAAAAGTCTGGAGACATGCTAGGTGTTGTTTCAAGGAAAAATGATGGGATGATGGAAATTCATAATTCCAACAAGATTTACTTAAGCTGGCAAATATTTTGAGGAATTCTGGAAGTTTTTTCTTTTTTCCACAAGATGCAGCAACACACTTCAATAGCAATTATGCTTATCAATAACTGACAAAAATAAATAATCCTGAGGTCTCGATGCCTTTTGGCAGCAAACAGAAACTCGGCAAACTATGATTATTCTGTGCAGAATTTTCACTGTGTCACCTAAAATAATACACCTGAAGCACAGAGGGGCTAATTGTCCTAGGTGTTCTTTTTATATAAAGAAAACTCATATGCTCTGCAGTGGTAACAAGGTTGTTCTGCATGGAATTACCACTAAGGTGCCATATCCTAATTGACAATGCCTCATGATATTTGCAGAATTTCTGGTGCACATAAAACTTATTTTGGTTAGCAGAATTTCTGCTGGCGTACATCTCAGCTACTAGCAGTTCATATTAAAAAAAACATTATGCTGTGATTATTGGGGAAACTGAGACAGAAATTCTTAAAGTTGTATTGCCAGTTTTATGGCCTGGTTTTTACAGATACTGCATACATATGGCCCATATCCATCTAATTGCATAATGCTAGATGTCAGGAAAATCTAATTGATTTTTACTGTTACAGGAATTTGAAATATATATATATGATTACTTTTATAACAAAACATTATTTTCTTTGGTTACGACAGGTCAAGGGCCAACACAGTACATTACAAGGATACTATAGCTTTCAAGATGCAGTTAACAATTAAATAAATTTTTCCATCATAAGCAGTAGTAGTCAAACTTAAAAAAAATCATATTTTATACATTTTTGGAGCTAACAGTTTCAGTTGTCTTAGTGAGTGACATTGAAACTGTTAGGATCTGGATTCAAGTTCTTATTTGCGTATTGTTTGCTTTGTTTTAAGTAAATTTTAAAATTCAAGTTTCTGTGAAAACAATTGTAAACCAAAGTTGCCGTTAATTGAGTAAGTAAAATACCGTTAAAAGCTTAATGTCCAAGACCATTGGAAGCTTAATTTTTCATGGAAAAAAAGTGCATTTTATAATACATAGTACAGTATTGGCATTTCAAATTCCTAAATAAATATTTATGCTAACATTGCTAAATATATACATAATTAATACTGCAAACTGACAAAAAAATTATTCCTTTATCTAAAATGATCATTGACTGAAGGGGTTAATGAAGAAGTCAATAAAGGGGTTTGATGAAGTTGATATGAAGAAGCTAAGTGGGGTTAGTGAAGAAGCTGATAAAGGAGAGTTGATGAAGAAATTGAGGTTGGAGAAATCTTTGTCTTTTTGGAGAGTCCTTTTCCATCATAATTTCTGAAGGTTCCAAGTTTCAGAGTGCTATGTTTCAGCAAAACAAATATGTGTGGCTTTACAACAACTTTTCCTTGGTAGAAAATGATGCCCGAATGTTATAGTCTGACATCATTAATTGAGATTTGCATCGTTAATCAAATGCATGGGACCCTATGAGAAGCACATCATAAACCAAAATATCATTAATTAAATACATTGTCATTCAAGGGACCACCATATATATAGTATTATTAAAACACTGTGTTTTTGTCAAATCAGGGTGCAAATCTATTAACATTATTCGTATGTATATGCATTAATAGATTACAAACAGATGCAAAAACAACTAGAATAACATTTAAATTCCAGATCGGCAGGATGCTAGTCTACAACAAGTTTAAAAAATTTTGTTGTGGGATGTGACTATGGGATCACATACCACAAAGCTGAAATTTCAAACTTTGTCTCTATTTATGTGCAAGGGCATCTTTAAATAATGATTACTTCTTACTTACATTTTTCTTCAAAACATATCTCAGTGTCTTTTCATCCCAGTTATGTGTTTTGGCAGCAAAGTAAGCTTCTTTTTTCAATTGCTCAACAATAATCTTTAATTCTTGATGCACATTTTCTATTTTTGCAATCATTTGATTTTGATAAATTGCAAATGGAAGTGTTACACAGGTACGAATTCCAAATGTTGTTAACATTATTACTGCCCACCATGGCAGTCCTGACACAGAATGCACATAGTCCAGTTGTTCTTGAAAGAAAAGCACAGGCTGGGATGCAGAAAGTGTTACAAACCATGATGGCCATGAATAATTTCTATGGCAGTGATATAATGAATTTGGCCTACTTCTTATAGTATTTTTTTGCAAAACAAAAGGTGTTACATGATGATATCTTCTAGACAGAAGTCCGTGATATGTTCTTAAAATGCGTAATGATGGCAAGAATTTGTTTTGCTGAATGGGCATGCTGAAAGAAAAAAAAAACAGTGTTACCTACATGATATATCAACATGATATTATTGATGATTACCTACATGATATATACAATAGAGTATTCCATTATATGTTATACAGAAAAAAAGAGTAATTATTATTATATACAGCATATTAATCTATACTGAAGTCAGAGATGTAGTGAACCTAGAGTGATTAGGATACTATAAGGGAAGTTACATAATAGAATACAACAACTGGTTTTCAGATAGTAAAAAGAAATTAGAGCATCCAAATCTCAGTTGCTATATGGGACAAACTACAGATTGACTAAAACAAAGAATTAAAAAGCAGCAGGTTCCCCAAGCAAAATACAAGCATGGTGAAAGAATATTGTTACTACAGTTGTTGCATAAGGTACATATTTTTCTCGTCAATCCTAGATGAGTAAACATGGGTGCAAGTGAATCAAATTTTTTCAATAAATTCTAACAACATAAATAAAACAGCATTATATTGTAAATGACACAATTAGTGACTTAAAATCAAAAATGGCTAAGATGGACTTTTTATAGTACTTTTTTTTTGTACTTTAAAATGGTGGGAAAACTAAATACAAACTATACACACTGTATAAAAAAAATTACACTATACAGCTACATCACCAGAGAGATGGCAAACCTGAAAGCAGCATCTACACAGAGATCTAGCCAACTCGCAAACAGCATCTGCTGAGTCAATGCCCATGATGTAGAGGCAGTTAGCAGAACTTGATGGTAGAGGTGACACACAAATGATGGAGCTGCTAGCAGTGTTTGGAAATAACAGGAGATGAGATATTACCAAGATCAAAACTGTGGTGAACTGGGTTGGTTGCGTTGTTTTGCTTCTGAGCTTTGCTTTTTTTTGCACACAATGGGCAGGTCACAAGGACCCCAAGGGCTTAGAGAAGGTTGGGGGAGAGAGTCCACTGGACAACTGCTGGGAGACAGATGGCAGCCTCTCATCAAGGCCATTCAGCATGTTCTTTAGTGTGTACTGCCTCTTCAAGCCCATCAGTGTCCTCTACTGACCAAGAGCAGGGTGGGGAGTTTTGAAAAAAGGTAAAAAGGGAGCCAGGAAGCTGAATTTTCATTGCAGAGTAAGTTTTTTCCTTTCAGTTTAGAATGCTTTTAAAAAAATATGAAATATGCCAAGTTTAATAATTTTTTTGCCTCCATTACTCTTACTAGCATTCTCAAAGGGAGGGCTTGGCCACCACTTAAATCTGGCCCTGCAATAGGGTGACCATATATCTCCATCTTCCAGGGACAGTCCCTGGATTAAAGGTTCTGTTCCTTGATGAATATATGTCCTCAGAATTCAGTTTTACATATTTTTTAAATATTAAATTGAGTGTACAAGGGCAGATCTTTACCAAAAGAATAATAGTGGCAATGCTGTTATAAATATTTCAGTCACAATGCAAATGATTGAAAAATTAAGATTAAAATAATTATAATGATAGTGGTATCTGTGCAAACACCAGTAGAGAATGCATTTCTCTCTTCTACTTGCAGACAACATCATGTAGCCTTGTTTGCCAATGGCCTAATTACTGTGCAAATTGTTAAATTTTATCTCTGCTTTAACAGATTTCAGCACCTGTGGTTCCCCGGATACTTGACTGTCAAGTCCCAAATTTGAAACATGGATTTCCCCCTATGTAACTCTATGCTGGGTCAAAAAAAAAATGTGTCCCAACCTGTAATAGGACAAGGTTTAGAATCTCAAATGGCTTTGAAAATGTGGGAGATTTGGCAATGGTGCAGCATCTGGCATTGCTCTGTTGCATCAGCTTATGAACAAAGAAATCAGTGAAGAAAACTGCTGGAGAATTTCCTTTTCCATCCAATTGAAAGAATTTTTTAGAACATTAATATTGATGGATGAAAAATCATGTACAAATGTGGATACCATAATCTTCATTGTAAGTGATAATAAATATTCATGCCCCTTGCGAAATCTTTAGTGCAAAACTTGCCAACAATGAAAATATCTTACAGAAAATTCATTTGTATGAAAAATACTCCCAATAACAGTGATTTTTGGTAATTAACCTAAGTTATTCAAGTTTTATTTTGTGCCATTAGATGTAAGTTTTTATTATGTGCAATATTTAAAATATGTTCCAGATGAAAATGATTGTTACTTTTTAACATAATAATCTCATCAAAAGTCAATTTACAGATTGAATTTTTGGAAGTCCCCAGATCATTCCCTATAAACCTGGTCACTCTAATAAAAAGTCAATCCTTCAGATACATTTTCAAAAGTCTTTTGATCATCTTTAAATATGGTTACCCTATCCTGCAAGCATGTAACTCTGTTGTAAAGATGAAACATACAGGTGAAATCTGGTCCCCTGTTATGGCATCACAGAAGATCATGGCAGATTCCACTGAATTCCCCATTTTTTGAGCCACCTTTAAAGCCAGGCATGAAATAAGGATGCACAGAACCAGTGGCAAAACTAGGTTAGGACAACCGAGATAATGCCCCACAGACTATAACCCATAGGTGCCCAGTGAAAGGGTCCCGATTGGGTTACCAGAAACATTTTTCATAACAGAAACTATTGGTCAAACTAATTCCGTTACGAACAAGTCAAACTGAACAGGAAGTTGCTAAAGACAAAGTATATTCCTAGTACTTTCCAGGACCTTCAGTTACTATTTCTAAACATCTTTTTTTTTTCCTTTAATCATTGACACAAGATATTTCTAACAGAGATCAAATAAGTTTTATTTTTTGCTATGTGAAAATTTCATCCTACCTGAATGAAAATTCTCATCAATTATAAATTAAAGAATCACATTTAGGATTTTGGCCACCTATTGACATGAAAAAGATTTTTATTACCTATTGACATGAAAAAGATTTGCTCAAAAAAATTTCAAAAATAACTTAAAATATTACAATATAAAAATTTTATATTAGACAAAGCAGTCAAATTACTTCAGAACCCGATCAAATGTCTAATGTAGAGGGTTCTCAATGTGAGGCATGCAGTAAAAATTTTTGGGATATGCTGTGAGAGCTCAAAAGTCGCTAGATCTAATTACAAAGTAAATTGTTATACTATAACTAGTTTTACCTATCTATACAAGGGGTACACCAGTTACATACACATTTCCAGGGGGTACATGAAGCATAAAAGACTGAGAACTACTGGTCTAATGCATGTAAGAAATAATGTAACTGATATAATGATTAAATGAGGGCTCGAAACAAAATACCAGAGCAAAAATTGGAAGAAAAAGCTTTTTTTAATCAATTCTGCAAAGATGACAGATTTGCAAATACCACAATAATTTTTTAGAGTACTCTAAAATTTGTATGGTCACCCAATCCATGGTATAGCTATGCATCTTTAGTCAGTTAAAACAATAATTTCAGTGTTTGCAAAATATGTCTGATTATTTTAGCATTCTGTACCCAGAGAACCTGTTTTCTGCTACATACTAAGAACTGTATAGGAAAAAGAATAGTCTAGCAAATAAGAACTAAAAGTATGGGTGTCCACAAGGGGGGAAGTATTCCCTCCCATGGAAATTTTTTGCATTTAAAAAATAGCCTAATGAATAGAATTTTTGTCTAATTACATTAAATACGATTAGATTATTCTAAATAGCCCACCCATTAGCTACTCTGACAGAGTGGCCTTTCCAAGCCTATCAATTCCCCTACTAACCAAAGACAGGGAGAGGAGTTTTGAGAAGATAAATCTCAACACTAAAATGTATTAGCATCAACCAAAGTTCCCTGGGAGCAACAAAATTCAACAAGTGAGGGAACTGCCATACAATATATTGTGAGAAAATGAAAGTCAATCACAATAAGAAAACCAAGATTTTGCAAAGGACGCCAGAAACCTAAAAACCCAATTATTGGCTAGGATTTGGATATAAATCTCAAGATCCAAATCCTAGCCAACAATTAGACTTTTAGAAATACTGGCTCCAAAATTTTGTTGGCTGGACTTATATGCGACAAAAATATTGTTAATTCTATAAACTAGTGGTTCTCAACGTGGGGTGCGGGGTAAAATTTTTTGGGGTACGCCGTGAGAGCTTAAAAGTCGCTAGATCTAGTAACAAAGTAAAAATATCCATTGTTATATTATAACTATAGTTTTATCTATCTATACAAGGGGTACGCCAGTTACATACATATTTCCATGGGATACGTGAAGCATAAAAGGTTGAGAACCACTGCTCTAAACCATGCCTGACACCAAGCATTTACTACTCTTAGTTTTAAGAAACAAACTTTCCAACTTTTCTAACATAAATTTATATTATCAGTTTTCTTTTAGCTGCACTCCTAGGTTAAAGGTATTGTAAGATCGTGGTGAAATTAGCCTCCAATGAAGGGCTTTCTACATTATAGTTATTAATTAACAAATTAAACATATACCCAATTAAATGTAAATATTTGGAACCATGATCTCAACTTAGTTACAGCATGAGCAACGAACCACGGTTACGGTTGAAGATAGAAAGCATGTGAGAAAGAACTGGAGGAATAAGTGCGATCAAAACGGTCTCAATGCTCAAAGTCAAGCCAAAATGCCAGATGCATGCTGGGATACAAGTTACAAAACTGTCTCTCTCTGTAGTATGTGAGCGTATTACATTGCGTTCGTTTCGTTTTGTGAATTATATTTTTTACCTTTTGCGATACTTAGTAATTAATATTACTTTTTCTTGAAGATCTATTGTGTTGCTACTGGTTGATATGGGTGTATAAACCACACTAAAAAATTATCCGTAGAATAAACTTGATTCTTTCACTTCAGTATATCAACCTACACTGGCGGAAATTGGAAAAAGAACACCCAGAAGGAATTCCTTCAGGAACGTCATATTATAATATGTTAACAGTTAAGGGCAGCAGAAACCGTGATCCAAGATTGAAAGTCATTGGGTTAAATAATGACATCACTGAGGACGCCAACATGCAAATATACGCAGCGCGTATTTAAGAACTAGGACGTGAAGAAAGAAGTTATTCGTCTTGTGTCGTGTTGTTCAGTGCTCTTTGAAGAAGCTGCCATGCCTGGACGACGCAGCCGCGCAATATTTGTTCAGTTAGCAGAGTTTGAGCGAGGTCGTATAGTGGGTCTTCGGGAAGCAGGTTGGTCTTTTCGTCAAATTGCACACCTCATTCGACGAGAAGTATCGGCAGTGGTACGATGAGGGTGTCGATGGTCATTAGAATATTCGCACACTCGCAGACATGGTCCCGGACAACACAGGGTTACGGACGCATGAGAGAATCGGCGTATTAGGAGGGCGGCGGTGGCAGAGCGGACGGCTACAACGTCACAGATTCGATCCTCTATCGTACCAATGGTGTTTACAAGAATGATACCAATCGTCTTTTGGAAGCAGGACTACGGACACGTGTGCCGTTGGCACGGTTCCCACTGTCACTGTGTTACTATCGAGCACGTTCCCAGTGGTATCAAGAACGATTTCATTAGAGGGAAGAATGGCAGTCTGTGGTCTTCAGTGATGAAAGCCAATTCTGTTTAGGAGTGTCTGATGGTCGTTTACGCGTCTGAAAGTGACAAGGTGAGCGGCTTCTTCCATCATGCATCCTCCAGCGACACACAGGGCACACGCCGGGCATCATGGTGTGGGGAACGATTAGTTATCACTCTCATACATGTCTGGTGTTCGTACAGGGTACACTGAATAACAATGCATACATCAGCGATATCGTACAGCTGGTTGTCCTGCCATATTTGAATGTAATCCCAAATGCGATATTCCAACAGGATAATACCCACCCACACTCAGACCAGGCAACTCAACATGCTCTCTAGGCAGCGCACCTACTCTCGTGGCCAGCACACTCTCCGGACTTCTCTCCAATCGAGCATGTCTGGGACTGGATTGGAAAAAGACTCTTCCGCGGACCGCGGCAGGCAACGACCATCGCTGAATTACGCGTCCAAATTGAAAGCGCATGGAACGGTATCCCCCAGCGTGATATCCAGCATTTGGACGACCGATTGGAAACTTGTATTGGTTCTCGAGGAAGTTCAACACCTTATTAAAATGTGCCTTCTGTAAAATGTAATACTAATTAAAAGATAAAATAAATATTGTATCATTTCACACGTGTGATCACTGTCCTTTTTCGTTTCTACTAAATAAATCTCATAGATTACGCTTCAATTGTTAATGGTGTTCTTTTTTCAATTTCCGCCAGTGAATATTGGTTAATAAAACACTTTAAATCTTGAAACAATGTCTAATTTTTGCTGAACAATTTAATGTTGCACTAGATATTACAAAAAGAAATGAAATTATGCTGATGCATAAGTAAAAAGCAATAGAATTTTCCTTGCAGAACATGTGAGATTCCATAGTTCGTTATTTTAAACAATATTTTGTTCATCAAGTTTTTTTTTCAATTTATGTACGAAATGAAGACCTATATCTAAAATGGAAATATGCAGTAACAAAAATTGGACCCCAATGAAAAATACAAATATTTTTTCTGTGCATTTCAAACCACAATTCTTCAGTGTCATCAATAAATTCTTAAACACAAGATATTGACAGATAGTTAGAATGTTTGATAAAGGAAATAAAAATAAGAAATTTAAAAATTTGATATTTATTTTAATATTCAATATAAAATAAATATCAAAAATATTAAAAAATAAAATTAAATATTCTTGATCATTTAGTCAGTAGCTGTCCTATGGCTGAGTGGTTAGCGTGCTTGGATGCTGATCAAAGGGACCTGGGTTCTGCTTGGCTGCTGATCAAAGGGACCTGGGTTCGAACCCCGGGTAAGGCATGGACGTTTGTGTTGCAGCTGCTTGGGGGGGGGGGGGGATATTTATTTATTTTATTTATTATTTAATCAGTTCAATAACAAAGTTCATTTCGCTCATAGTTCAATGCGACCATTAATTAACAAAAATTGATATTAGGAATTTATTAGCGATAGTTTCCGAACGAGAAAATAAATACATATAAGAGGAAAAAGGAATGATTAATGACTGATTTTCTTTTCCAAATTGTCTGGCATTCTAGTTGAAAAAAAATTATTTGTTGGATGTGTCTAAATCAAAAGCTTTGTGATCATTTTTCCAGATGAATTAACTTTCTTTTAGAAGTTATTTTTTTAACAACTGAAGGAGAAATTTAAATTATAAAAATAGGCTGGATTCTCAGTTTATAGCCTATTTTTCAAATGTAAAGTGTTTATTTTGCTTTTTGCAATGTAATTAATATGTAAGGAATTGAAAACATATCTGAAGATGTAAATATTTAATATTTAAAATATCCTTTCGCAATGATTAGAACCACAGCTAATTAATATTCAAGCACTGTCAATGTAAGAGCTTCTATGAACGTTAGATAGCTTGTCCTGTATCTAAATGCCCTAAAAGCACATGGCTGCCGAACCCTTCAGATTACCACATAATGGCCATATGAACGATCTATGTATTCCTTCAAGGTCGTTTCATTTGACATGGAAGTAGGTAAAGAGGGAGGCACCTTTTCGCATGAAAAAAGAAACAGATATCGCCATGTTTCTCTTGCTCGTATGCGTTCATTCTCTGTGTTAACGAACGAGAAACTGTGCAAAAAAGTGGGCACTTGTATAGACTATTACTGCAGAAATAAACCTGCGAAATAGATAAAAGGCATAACATTTCATCGGTAGGAAGTTGTGATAGATTTTTACCAGATTTTTTTTTACCTTTCGTTATTTTAATTATGTTGGAAAGTATCGTAAGATACTGTTACTATTACTATACTAATAAATCTACCGCCCTTGACGCGAAACTGTTGAATAAGTTCATTCATACCAAACATACGTCGATCGATAACTGTATTCACAAAATTGGTGATGGCAGCGCCCCAGACTCTCGGACGCTTTTCCAGGGATCACTCTCGACCCACGGCAGCTAGGAACCCCATCTGTCATAACAACAAGGTAATAACTAAATGGAACCACCCCACCAAATTCGAGACAGATTGTTCAAGTGAACCACGGGGAAACTGCCAATTTCTGTCATGGATGATGTCATTCGTATCCACCCACCCACGGTTCGCCCGTCCAGAATTTCGGCTATTTTATAATATGATATTACTAAAATCATTGCTGGTTTGAAATATCTCAGCCCCCTCACCACCACCACCACTTTTGTTTTTCTGGTGAAGACTGTTTTTGCATTGCTTTTCTTTGATATGTAATTCCTTCTGATAAACGTCCAATTTCGAGTTCAACAATAGTTTTTAAAATCGCAGAGAATCGCAAAATCGAAGCAAAAAAGGAATAAAAAATATTTTTTATAATGTATTTAAGTAGAGTCTTTTCAACTATAAAAACAAATTTCGATTTTATTAGACAGTATTTGTAGAAATAACCAAATAATCGTGAGGTTCAACCACTGCTTTTACAAACCCATTCAAACACAGAAGAGAAACAAAAAGGAAAAAAAGAAAAAAGTAAATTCTTATGTATCTAATAATATTGTCTTCACCTATACTATAGTGCCTATAAGTAATAGTGTGGCAATCGTCAATAGCCCAGCCATTAAAAAGTGGTCCAAATAATGGTCCCCTACGGACAGGAGGACTAAAGTCGCATCATAACTTCGTACATGCACAGTGAAAAGATATTGATATAGTACCGTTTTACGCCAAATTACTCCGCCACAAGTAGTTCTAGATAGGAAAAAAGTAGTTCTATTGAAAAATGAAACATTATGGGAATGAAAAAACATGATACTCTATAAGCAGCTAAAATGTTTCGTTAGTTTCCTCCAGAAATTTAAATATTAAGAATTAGCTTACATAATAAAAAAATTGTTTAATTGGGGTGGCATCCTCACAAATCCCATTTCTACATCCATTTTAATTTGGTAAGTATAAAGTGAATAAACCTTTAATTTGTTTGATTCATTTAGCATAATTGATCGTTTATAGAAGTTTCAGGGCAGTTGTAAATTTCAGTGTTGCTATGTTTAACGTTATGAAAAGGAGAGAATTATATAGTTTACATTTGCTCGTATTTAACCTCACGTGACATTTAATACAATTTCAATTACAACTTACTGAATACTGTGTTGCCGTAAGAAATTCATCTCGCTGTGGCTAAAATATAAAGCGGAAAGGCATGATCGCGTCCGTTGTACTTTTAACATAGTAATGTGCTTTGCATCAAAGAAAGTAGAGGGATAAGAAGTTAAGCTTCCATAGAGATTAATGTAAAATCGAGTATCGTGCATTTGGCGTAGAGGTGAAACGAACATTACAGGGGACGAACGCTTTTGTAATTACATGTTACTGTCAACTTCCATTCTCTTTGCTTTTCCTATGTAATAATTTCCCATTGATATCCTTGCAGAGTATATTAATATCAATTCTGTTTCCTGTTTCTATGCAACCAAGAAAGCTTCTAATTGTAATAATTTATTCTATAAATTAATTTCAGGCTAATTTCAAATCTTCTCTATCCATTCAATTTATAATTTACACAACGTAACGTAACTACCTAGGAAATGGGATGGACTGTAGTTAAAAGTATGGGATTGAATAGTTATAAATTTTTAATGGTGTGGGGGAGGAGGGGTCTGGGGTCTTGAATAGGGGTGGAAATTTGTGCCCTGGGGGGGCTAAGATACAACTTTTATATTTTTTAAATGCTCTTGCATTGGAGGGAGTTAACTGTAGAAATGGAATTTTTAGGGGTGAGGAAGAGAGGGGCCTTTAATTAACTGCCCTTAAAAATTTTAAAATGTGTCATTAATTTTATGGGGATGTGAATTGAGATATATGTGGGTAAGGAGATGATTGTTAGCCAGTTAGATTAGCAATACTAATGAAGTGGAATGCAATGAAGTCGAAGGGGTCCAGTGCAAACTGTATCCCTTGTGAATTAAAGGATATTTGATACAGTAATTTTTTTTTCCTTATAGTGAGGGGTTATGGGGGTCTGTTTATGACCAATTGGTGTTTTCAGAGTGGTCAAGTGGGGGTTGTGGGTTGAGAGGGGGGGTAATAAAAATTTGAATTAATCGATAGATTAGAGCATTTTAATGCAGAATAATCATGATACTAATAATTTGCAGTATTAAAATGATCTAACCTATCGGTTAATTCAAATTTTTATTACTTGAAGTATATTTTATAATTTGAAGATGTGACAAATAACATAGGTACTAATATGTGACGTTTGGACTCGCCAATTGTAATAAAAGTCCTGGCATAGATATCCTTATAAATTGCAAAAGCTATTTAAAACGTTATAATTGGCTAAACAAGAAAGAATAATCATGACACTAATAACTTGCATTCTTGTTTAGCCAATTACAACGTTTCAAATTGCTTTTGCAATTTACAAGGATATCTACGCCATAAGACTTCTATTACAATTGACGAGTCCAAACGTCATATGTTAGAACATATGTTACATCACGTGTCATTCGAAGAGTTTACCAAAGAGCTAATCAAAACGATCACTTCAGCGCTCTGATACATAAAGAGGAATGCGGTTTGTTTTGATCGAACGGCCATCAATTTCTTCGTTTTAAAATAATATAATTGCTCAAGTGTTCTCTAAGTTTTACTAGTTCAGTTAAAATACTTAGTAATAATGTGCATTTGAATGGTAAAATCATTGCATAAATGCTTCTATGTTTAAAAAGTCATTGAAAAGCGAAACTTCCATAGAGAGTAATGTTAACAAGGTAAGAATATCGTTCCCAGCGCCCTCTACTGGTATGGGACACTTTTTCTGCCAGATTATAATATGGGAATGCTACACTATACTTATAGGCACTATACTTATACGAAATATTGCGATTTATTTGTGCCAGTATTCGTACAAAACATTCATACATGCTATGACAATAGACTTTTAGGTCGACTTTCATGATAGGAGTAATATGGTAGTCATTACTACACTTTTACAAATTTCGTTATACTGATCATAATTTTTTCTACAGGATAAATTTTTATTTCGTTAAACTGATATATTCTTTATACTGGTATTCGTTAAAACGACACATTTTTGTATAGAGATACATATTAAATTTCCCGGGAGGAGGGAGGGGGGGGGGAAATTCGTTATAATAAATATTTCGTTATTCTGGTGTTCGTTATACTGACGTTCCACTGAATAACATAAGAAATATATGAATAGGGTGATCATAAATGTAAAGAACAAGAAAGCGATATTTTTATAAGCAAACTGAGTGTCTTTTTTGGTTTGAGCAATCAGCTCTATGACATTTCAGGTGATCAGTTAAGATTCCTTGGCTTAGTAAATAATAATGCTTGTTTCGCTTTTTAAGACTAGCTTCGACTCTAGGAACAGTTACAAACTATTCTCTTAATTTTAATTACAATTGAGTTTAACTCCATCTCATAATTATTGTTTGTTGTGCACTTGTTACCAAGATGGACTCAAGTGAAGGGTTTTTTTTATCTATATTCCTACAGCTTTCCGCCCTTCATTTGTCAGTTTGTGGATTTGCAAAAACTGTTGTCCCACTATATCTTTTGAACGCCACAGACAAACTTAATATTTATGTGCCAAATGAAAGCTTGAAAAGTGGGGAGTGCCGTAGGTTACAAAAAATTTATCCTACAAGCTGTCTTCTCCCCTAGAAAAGGGGAAATATGGTAAAGATTGTTTCACCATATCTTTGGAATGCGAGGGTTAAAAGTAATGGGATATACTAGAATGATAGCTTGTAACATGAGAAGTGTCACAGGTTATAAAAATTTCCCTCCCAATTCCTTCTTCCCCCCAAAAATAGGAGAAACATGTAAAGAATTGTTCTACTTTATCTTTCAAATATTTTTGTGCCAAACATAAAAAGTTTTGTGTCAAATGAAAGCTTTTTGAAGTGGGTAATCTTATGAGCAATAAGAGTACAAATCCCTTGCTTTCTTCTCCCTTAATAAGGAGGAAATTAAAAAGCCATTCTATTGCTATATCTTTCAAATGTGAGGGCCTACAGTTACGATTTAGGTGTCAAATGAAAGCTCATATGAGGACAACCGTAAACTACTTCGAATTATGCCTCCACCATTTTCCTTGCCAAAAAAAGGGAACGGAAATTTCGCGGAGGTTGAACTTAACGAGTTATATCTCAAATTAAAGTTCCAATGTCATGGGCTACCTCGAACACGACTCCAAAAAGGAGGAGGGGGGGGGGGGGGGAATGTGGCCGATGTTTATGAGTCATACATCAAATGAAAGTTTCTGAAGGTGTGTTTTTTGGGAGAAAGGAAAAAATACAAATAAAAAAAATTACAAAATACCTATTTTCCTATATGCACCCTAAAAAGTAGAAAATAAACTTAAAGCCTATCGATGGGGCCATCAGTACCAAAGTTCGTGTTCACTTCAAAGTAAGATAGGTTGCCGATTTACCTACTCGACATGATTGCCGGCGCCCTATTTTCCTTTGAAGTGATTACGAATTCAGTAACTGATTGCACCATCAATATTCTTTAGCTTTATTTTCTACTTTCAGGAAGTTAGGTATTTTGTTTTATTATTAATTTATATTTTACGTTGCAAAGAAAATTTTCTAGTGTTTCCCTGATGGGCAAGTCTGTTGTTGGCAGTTTTTAATTTTCCATAATTCTTTAGCTGTCCCTTGGCTGAGTGGTTAGCGTGCGTGGCTATTGATCTAAGGAACCTGGGTTCGAGCCCCGGACAAGGCATGGATGATTGTGTAGTTTTTCTGTCAAGATCCCGCCATCCTCACAGACTTTCTACTAGGGCATATAAGCTGACATATTGCTGTGACAAGCACTGCTTGAGGGGGTATTTATTTATTTAGCATAACTGCTGATGTAACAGGGACATGCTCTCCCCCCCCCACCTTCACTTTTTTTTTCTTTTAGAATGCTAGTAACGGTAACAGGGGCAAAAAAGTTTGAAACTTATTTATATTTCATGCATTTTTCAAGAAATTTTTAAAGACCTGTAAAAGGGAGGGGGAAATGTTATACTGCATTGCAAATCCATTTTCTTGCCCTCCCCCCCCCCTCTTACATTTTCTGATTCGATTGTGTTTCTTGGCCTCCTCACCCTCGAGTTTTTCCTAGATTCGGACCTGGTTTAAATACCTTGAGAGTTATATACTATGCATTTTGCTTCACTCAGTGTTCTGTTTCATTCCAATCCACATGAACATTTTAAAACAATATAACTGAAGAAATTAAATTATTCTCTAACAATGAGAAGTTATTTAAGTAATAATAGTGTAGAGACTCGGTCGTCTAGGGTAGGGGTTCTCAACGTGGGATACGTGGTAAAATGTTTGGGGAAACACCGTGACAGCTCAAAAGTCGCTAGATATGTGTTATATATATATATGTTTTATTTTATTCCCATTGTTACACCATAACTGTAGTTTTATCTATCTATACAAGGGGTACGCCAGTTACATACACATTTCCAGGGGGTACGTGAAGCATAAAAGGTTGAGAACCACTGATATATATGTTTTATTTTATTCCCATTGATAGATAGATAAAACTATAACTATAGTTTTATCTATCTATACAAGGTGTACGCCAGTTACATACACATTTCCAGGGGGTACGTGAAGCATAAAAGGTTGAGAACCACTGATATATATGTTTTATTTTATTCCCATTGTTACACTTTAACTATAGTTTTATCTATCTATACAAGGGGTACGCCAGTTACACATTTCGAGAGGGTACGTGAAACATAAATGGTTGAGAACCACTGATATATATATATGTTTTATTCCCATTGTTATACTATAAACTATAGTTTTATCTATCTATACAAGGGGTACGCCAGTTACATACACATTTCAGGAGGTACGTGAAGCATAAAAGGTTGAGAACCATTGATCTAGTGCATAAGGGGGAGAGTCAAGACCACCATTTTGGCAGTAGGATCCTTTTCGCCTAGCAACAGAGCACCAGCAGTGGATACAATTTGGAGGAGGGGTGAAGATAATCAACATTTGCGTTTAGTTCCAGCTCCATTAACTCCGCTTTTTGGTACAAGAATATTGATGTGGCACAGTGCATCGTGTGCCGTGTCCACGTGCCATTGGCCGAGATACTCTAGCGCCCTCAAAAATGACATCCCATGACTACATCCGGTGGTTTCTTCGAAATGACGAACTTTTGAACTGAGAGGCAGTTGCATGACTACGCCTTCTGCATGTCAGAGCGAAACAGTCCACTGTATCAGTTGCTGTATACTGCATTGAAATGAGATATGAATAGTAGGAGATAAGTTTATAAATTACAGAGGCTGAAACGGCTATTTTTCTGTTTACATATTTATATATGGATGTACTCAGGACTGTAGGATATATATGTTTTGTAAATATCCATTGCGAGTTAAATACTAACTCTTGTGGAACTTGACTATGTATTAGCTATGTATTTAAATATTGTGCAAATAAAAAAATAAATAAATAATTAAAATTTTTATCGGCCCAATACGGATTTAGAAGTGCAGGGGCACTAGGTGGAACAATGTTTAGGGCCCTATGGGGCTTAGTTGAAATGACCTCTACAATTATGTCCTTCTTTGAAAAGCGTCCACCTATTCTGCGGGAGAATGGTTCATTTCGCAAGTATCGAATCCTTTTATTTTTCCTGGGTCTACCGAATTGAAAATTTATGTTAACAGGAATTGTAAAATTAACGCTTATAAGTAGCACGCTATGTATTTAACTAATAAGAATAAAAATAAGTTGTAAATATTATTCTATATAAATCTTGTTATAAGTTCAAATCTTGTCTAAGTAATTACATACGATTAGACCAGGGTCTAAAAAGGAAAAGGTTGAAGTGGGGGGGGGAGGCGAAAGATCGGGCAGGAATGAACTGGAACGCGTCGAAGAATAATTTTCTTTCCCACCATTTTAGAGATCTTTAACAAATTTATTTAAAAAAAACAACAAAAATGTCATGCATCAGTTAAAATATTCCCCATACTGCTAGCTATTACTGAAACGTTGTTACGACAGATGAACGTGTTGCAATGAATTTATGATAAAAGTGTCGTGAACGCTCGCGTATCCTTCAGCGTGACAATTGGGTTATCAACTGTTTAGAATGAAGATGCTTTGAATAAGATGATTCGTGGAGGAAAAACAAAAAGGTGTTGTGGAGTAGAAAAGAAATAAGGATATATTGTATTAAGTTAGTGTTGTGTGATACTACGTAAGATGACTGTTATTATTTGAGTCAAGATAGCTTGATTCCGATGGTGAAAGGGAATCAACAGTAAAGTTATTTTTGGGTCCTTTATCAGGAGAGACCAACGTTAGATATTTCGCATCTATAAGGTATAAAGCATTATCAAGGTAGTCTTCTAACACAAATGAAATTCAGTATAATTTGGATTGCTTATTGGATGTTACAAAGTAAAAGGTTCTATTTTGTCATAGGAACTGAATATTGACAGCATTGTGGTTTAAGCATTGAGAATTAGTTAAACATTAGTAAATCGTCCTTTTTTATGGTTTGACTTTATACTAAGAGGAATAGAAATACTTATGTTTAGATAAGATTGATTAATTTGTATAATATTTATGCTTTTTTAGAATGATGAATAAGAAGATTTGTGGAGGAAAAACAAAAAGGTGTAAATTACTTCATTCACACTTTAGTATACATATACATGGGCGTCCGCAGAGGGGGGCAAACGCGACACTTCCCCCCCCCCTGGGATCGAGTAAAAAATTCCACAAATTATAATCGTAACAATTGAAACGTAATTAATTTATATACGTTATGTATGTGTCGTTTTTCTGCTGAGGTTCTGCCATCCTCACAGACCTTCTACTATGGCATATAAACTGACAGGCTCCTGTCAGACCTCTGTGGCAAGCAGCTGCTTGAGGGGGTATTTATTTTTATTTTTACATTATGTATGTGTTTTTGTATTGATGCAATACTGTATTCTATAATCTACTTGTAAAAAAAAACCTAAAAAATTAAATAAAAATTAATTGATGTAATTATTTGCCTCCAAACTTTAGCCCCCCTCCCCCACCTGGAAAATTTTCTGCGGACGCCCATGTACATATATACTATTTTTGAAGTCACGCTGTTTTCATCTTTTTGAATTCGTAACAATATTATCGTGTAATTGATGATTTGAATTGTCATCGTACTTCTAGTGTATTTTGTGTTTTAATCCATATATTATTAGCATTTCCCAGATCATGTAAAATGAACTTGTAATTAACTTCATTCCGCCTCGTGCTTGTTTTTACTGGGTAGGCGACTTTTTCTTGCTCCCGAGGGCTAAATGGCCGAGTCACAAGGACTCAGAGCTGAGTAGGCGAAAGGCGGAGAAAAGGAATCCACCAGATAGAAATTTGAAAACGGCAAACTTTATTCTCAACAACTTTATTCTCTTTCAAAACGAGGATTCAATATTTGGCTTTCTATTTTTTAGTTGAAAAAAAAAGAGCCTTATTGTTTTCACTTTACTTTCGCTTCATCTGTTGACTTTCAGCTCTTTTCATTTTAAGAAATATACTGTATTTTTATGAAGGGGAAGTATTAATATAGCGATAGATTTGGGTTGTTTTACCTCTGAGCGGTACTTTTTTGCACACCATGGGCTAAATGGCCAGGTCACATGGACCCCGAAGGCTCAGAGAAGGTTGGGGGAGGGGACCCACTGGAACAGCTGTTGGGAGACAGATGGTAGCCTCCCGTCAAGGCCATCCAGCGTGTTCTTTAACGTGCACAGGGTATGGCTCTCCCGCACGCGGGGCCACGGCTTAACGTCCCATCCGACGGACGGCGGCCTTTCCAAGCCCATCGGTGTCCCCTACTGACCGTGGGCAGGGCGGGGAGTTTTGCGGAGATAAATCTCAACGCTGACCCAGCTGGGACTCGAACCTGGGAACTACAGAATACGAGCCTGGCGCGCTACCGACTGAGCCACCCCCGCCCCCATATATAGCGATAGATATTAATAAATAAGAGATGTGTATATTACGATTCCACATTTTCGAATCTCCAATGATGTCATTTCCCCATGTTAGAGGGCGATTTAGCTAATTTTGAACTAATATTGTAAACAGTCTACATAGGTAAAAATCTTGATAATAGACTGTGATAGTCAAGGGGTGCAAAAAAAAAAAACGAAGATGTCCAACTCTATCATGCATTGCGATATATTGCTGTACCCAAAGCGGAGAAATATGAGTTGTAAACTTTAACCGAGTTGAAATATTGTCACAATAAGGCCAGCAAAAAAAAATTTTTTTAAGGCGCAAATCATTTGGGGGAATTGGGAGAAGGCAGTTGACCCTCCTTAATTTGTACGATCGCGAAATTTGCATTTTAGCCATAAATTGTTTAAACGTTTTGATGGGTAACTCCATAAGTCAGAGTGGGGCAGGGGTGGCTCAGTCGGTGGCGCGCCAGGCTCGTAATCTGTAGTTCCCAGGTTCGAGTCCCAGAAGGGTCAGCGTTGAGATTTATTTCCGCAAAATTCCCCGCCCTGCCCACGTTTAGTAGGGGACACCAATGGGCTTGGAAAGGCCGCCGTCTGTCGGATGGGTCGTTAACCCGTGGCCCCGTGTGCGGGAGAGCCATACCCTGTGCACGTTAAAGAACACGCTGGATGGCCTTGACGGGAGGCTACCATCTGTCTCCCAACAGCTGTTCCAGTGGGTCCCCTCCCCCAACCTTCTCTGAGCCTTCGGGGTCCATGTGACCTGGCCATTTAGCCCATGGTGTGCAAAAAAGTGCCGCTCAGAGGTAAAACAACCCAACCCATAAGTCAGAAAGCCTAAATAATAGATTAGAGCAAAACTAAACAGCTTAAATAAATAAAAATAAATATCTCCTCAAGCAGCTGCTTGCCACAGAGGTCTGACAACAGCCTGCCAGTTTATATGCCAGAGTAATAGGTCTGAGAGGATGGCAGAACCTCAGCAGAAAAACGATACATACATCCATGCCTTACCCGGGGCTCGAATCCAGGTCCCTTGCAAGCAATGATCTACAATGTTAAATAAGTAAAATGCACAAATTCCGCTTTCTTATATTGAAATAAAAAAATTATCTTTTTTCTGTAATAATTCCTGTCATGATGGGTGAAATGGTTGTGTGTGGGACAACCAGCTTTATAGCTTTAGCTTAGCATTATTACACTAAAACTACGTGTATAGTGGCATATCTCAGAGGCGGGGGGGGGGGGGGGGGGTGAGGTTTCAGATTATAATATACCCTTGAGTGTTTGGATAATATACAATTTCTTAGCTGACGACGAAAAATCAGAGACACTTAAGTATGTAAACCTTACATTAGCCTCAAACATGCTAACCTCCGATAACCTCCATCAACCTATCCTCTTTCAACACTCCGGTTAACCCATGTGTAGAAAGGGCGGGAGCTCGCTCGGTCGGTAGCTCCTACCCTGCCCTCGATTAAAAAAAGGGACACCAATGGGCTCGGAAAGGTCACCGTCCGTCAGATGAAATTTTAACTCGTGGCCCGTTTTCAGGGGTTGTGGGTTGTTTTACCTCTGAGCGGCACTTTTTTGCACACCATGGGCTAAATGGCCAGGTCACATGGACCCCGAAGGCTCAGAGAAGGTTGGGGAAGGGGACCCACTGGAACAGCTGTTGGGAGACAGATGGTAGTCTCCCGTCAAGGCCATCCAGCGTGTTCTTTAACGTGCACAGGGTATGGCTCTCCCGCACACGGGGCCACGGCTTAACGTCCCATCCGACGGACGGCGGCCTTTCCAAGCCCTTCGGTGTCCCCTACTGACCGTGGGCAGGGCGGGGATTTTGCGGAGATAAATCTCAACGCTGACCCAGCTGGGACTCGAACCTGGGAACTACAGATTACGAGCCTGGCGCGCTACCGACTGAGCCACCCCCACCCCCAACTTGGAAAGGCCGCCGTCCGTCGGATGGGACGTTAAGCCGTGGCCCCGTATGCGGGAGAGCCATACCCTGTGCACGTTAAAGAACACACTGGATGGCCTTGACGGGAGGCTACCATTTGTCTCCCAACAGCTATTCCCCTCCCCCAACCTTCTCTGAGCCTTCGGGGTCCATGTGACCTGGCCATTTAGCCCATGGTGTGCAAAAAAGTGCCGCTCAGAGGTAAAACAACATAACCCTGTGAGTTTAGATTTTAAATTTTATACGGAGACGTAAAATTTAAAAACAAAACTCACGGTGAGAAATGGGGACGAAATCTACGAGGTAAGCATCTGTTTTTTTAAGGTCACGTCTGATTACGAAATGGCGCAATGAAGCAGCATTGCGGGTCGAGGAATCGTGGGACCGACACCAAAATATACCTGAGCAATGCAGACCTTGAACCACACGAAAAGAAATCAATGCAGAAGTTTGCTCTCTGCTCTATTCTTCTCTGCCAAGAGAGTGAGAGAAAGAGCAAAAAGGAACGACGACGGGGGAAAAAAAAGTGCGTTTTTTAATGTGCAGTTGGGACTGAAGCGGCTTCCATTCAGAGCAAGACATTACCCTCCCCAGTAGGGGGGTAATCCATGAATGGAACCCAGAAGGGGAAGTTCTTTTCTTCCTTCGGTACTCGCTATACAGACATGTCTGCTGCAGAAAATGCCGGCCGCTTTTGCTAGAGAAAAGAGAAAGAAAAAAAAAAGGCACATCCTGTGCCCTTTTGTCAAGGTCAAAGTTTTTCTTCCTTGCTACATAGTAGTGCATTATGAAAGCCGATGTCTTTCAGAATGCCACTTTATCACGTATCAAATTCGTGCGATGCAAGAGAGGCCACAGACCTCTGATTGATGGTCTCGTGGTCCCGTAGGTAAATCTGCCTTCTTGCATTCGCAGCGTTCTACATTATAGCCTCGACGACATAGAATCGTGATATTCTGTCATTCGTCGTCTATGTGTTTCAGGAAGCTTCCATATTATCGTGAGTGCAATTAATCTATTGCTTATTGATTAATATTACACGAAGCTGAAATGTTTGGAGCAAGAGGGTGTACTTCAATCTCCTTCTGGTTTCAATAGCAAAGATTGAATTAAAAAAAATAGTTCCTGCAGGCAGGCATGTACCCAAGATTTTTTTTTTTTTGGGGGGGGGGGGGCGCTAAGAATAAGACGAGTAAAGTTTCCTAATTACTAAAATGTTTTCACCGAGCAGGAAATGTTAAAATAATATTCTACATGGAATGAGATTTAATAGTTGTCTTTTTAGCGTTGGGCATAAAATATGGGAAAAAAATAAAATTTTAAAATGATAACTGTTTTCGATTTTAAAGAAGTAGATAAGTTTCAGATTTAGTATAAGAGATTTAGTATAAGTTTTCGAGGGGGCGAACTCCTCTAGGTACTTCCCTGACTGCAGGGGTGTGCACAGAAACTTCCAATGAGTGACTGTTAATATGTTTCAATCTAATGCGGAAGGGACAAAGTTCACGTGCTTGAATCTGTGTTTTTTCAGGGACTTTTTTTTTTTAGAAAATAGTGTTATTTAAGCCCTTAAAAGGGGTTGGGTTATTTTAGCTCTGAGCCAGGCATAAGGACCCTGTGGGTTCAGAGAAGGTTGAGGGAGGGCACCCACTGGACAGCTGTTAGGAGACCAATGGTAGCCTCCCGTCAAGGCCATCCAGCGTGTTCTTTAACGTACACAGGGTATGGCTCTCCCGCACAAGGGGCCACGGCTTAACGTCCCATCCGACGGATTGCGGCCTTTTCAAGCCCATCGGTGCCGCACATGGGGCCACGTTTTAAAGTCCCATCGACGGGGGGGAGAGGGGGGGTTCAGTCGGTAGCGAGCCAGGCTCGTAATCTGTAGTTCCCATGTTCGAGTCCCAGCTGGGTCAGCGTTGAGATTTATCTCCGCAAAATTCCCCGCCCTGCCCACGGTCAGTAGGGGACACCGATGGGCTTGGAAAGGTCACCGTCCGTCGGATGGGACGTTATCTGTGCACCCGTACCCTGTGGCCCCGTACCCTGTACACGTTAAAGAACACGCTGGATGGCCTTGACGGGAGGCTACCATCTGTCTCCCAACAGCTGTTCCAGTGGGTCCCCTCCCCCAACCTTTTCTGAGCCTTCGGGGTCCATGTGACCTGGCCATTTAGCCCATGGTGTGCAAAAAAGTGCCGCTCAGAGGTAAATCAATCCAACACAACCGATCGACGGATGACGGCTTTTCCAATCCCATCGGCGTCCCCTATTGGCCCTCAAAAGGGAGGATTGCCCCCACCTCATGGTTACGACAATGAACCCAGAAACTTTGAGGGGGGAGAGGGATTAGTTGGTTCATTTGGTAGAGTGCCAGGCTCGTAATCTGAAGTTCTCAGGTTCGAATCCTAGATGTGCCAGGTTGAGATTTATCACCGTGGCAGCGCGTGCAAGAATCATACTATGTGAACATTAAGAGCGTGTTGGATGGCCTTGACGGGAAGATTCCGTCTGTCTCCTAACAGCTGTCCAGTGGGTCCCCTTCCCCTAAATTTCTCTGAAACCTTGAGGTCCTTGTGACCTATTTTACCCACTGTGTGCAAAAAAAAGTGCAGCTCAGAGGTAAAACAACCTAACCCAGACACTTGCAATGGAAAAAGGTTGACTTCTTTAAGCAGATTTCCAGGCCTTCCTTAGAAAATTGAATTCAAGCTCTGGAAAGCGGGATTATAATTCTTCTCAACCAACCACTAAATATGCATTGCTCTGGGACCCTTTAATCTTCGCAACATCGTTCCAGTTTTCCCATACGTACTAACGAAGCAAGTGCGAGATTAGAGTTGTAAAAATTGGGAATGTTCATAATGTCAATCAATTCAGCTGAATGCTACACGCCAAAATATTACAAATGTTGCATTCAGTATTTTTGGTCATTTTTCAGGTTATATTTTACAAAAAATGATTAAATTTCACGCTTTTTTCCCACAATTTTTTAAAGACCGCTAAAACGGAGGGGAAAATATTATACTGCAATGGAAATCCAGTGTCTTGTCCACCCTCTTCACCTTTTCCCTGGGGGCGGGGGTGGCTCAGTCGGTAGCGAGCCAGGCTCGTAATCTGTTGTTCCCAGGTTCGAGTCCCAGCTGGGTCAGCGTTGAGATTTATCTCCGCAAAACTTCCCGCCCTGCCCACGAACAGTAGGGGACACCGATGGGCTTGTAAAGGCCGCCGTCCGTCGGATGGGACATTAAGCCGTGGCCCGTGTGCGGGAGAGCCATACCCTGTGCACGTTAAAGAACACACTGGATGACCTTGACGGGAGGCTGCCATCTGTCTCCCAACAGCTGTTCCAATGGGTCCCCTCACCCAACCTTCTCTGAGCCTTCGGGGTCCATGTGACCTGGCCATTTAGCCTACGGTGTGCAAAAAAGTGCTGCTCAGAGGTAAAACAACCAACAACCAACCGACTTTCCTGGTTGATGAAAGTGTCCAATTATTTTTTGTCACGTAGTGTATATTCACATTAGGTCAGGGATTTGTTTCCAATCAAGAAACGAGCTCACTGATCCGTTTTTAAAATGGTCTCACTATTATGAAAGCGAAAAAACTGATATGGATAAAAAAACAACACAGTGCGTTTCGAGTGGGTTGAATAAAGATCCACTATAAATAAAATAAAAATAAATACCCCTTCAAGCAGCTGCTTGCCACAGAGGTCTGACAGGAGCCTGTCAGTTTATATGCCACAGTAGGAGATCTGTGAGGATGGCAGGACCTCAGCAGAAAAACGACACACACATCCATGCCTAATCCGGGACTCGAACCCAGGTCCCTTAGATCAGTGGCCAAGCGCGCTAACCACTCGGCCACGATATTTTTAATTCAATTCATATTACTAAATAAAAATATGAAGAAATATAAAGAATTTTTAATTGAAGGAATCCGACTTCAATTCGAAAGCAATCAGGATGCAATTGTCGCAATATCAGCGTTGCAAACCAATTGCTTACAGAACCCCGCACACTTAAAGAATGAGACGGGGACTGCCTAACTGAGCCAACTGATACACAGCTCAATATTTCTTTTCACCAGGGTCGAATCTAGCGGAGGAGGGCGGATTTAGCAACTGGGGATAAATGTCTTAAATGGAACCATTGCACGGTACAGGACCACTTGTTTACGACAAAATATAATGAAAATTACGCTACTTTATGTAAAATCATCGATTGAAGCAATTGAAAAGTAAAGAAAAAAAAATAAGCCCGGGGTGGGGGGGAGGCTACAGACTAGGGCCCGGAGATATGGCTCCGCCTTTAATGCTGCCCTGATTACGAGTGGGAGGGGGTAACAGGGACAAGGAAGATATGTCTTCCGTAGTGAATTAGATTCACAGGATATGTTTATCAGCTGGTGGATAATCCTGAGCAGAAGTCATCGCAGGCACCTGAACTCTTTGCTTCTATTGGCATCGTCAAATTCTACATTGGAGGAATCTTCCAGTGTAGATGGCTTCAGCCTTTAGTAGTGGGGGAACGGGTCTTTGCCCCATGTCTGCGATTAGGGGGCTGTTTGATGTTATCGGCATTCCCTCTCTCAATAAACATAGTTTCTTTAAACATCCCACTAACCATTTTCTCTCCATAGGGAGTTGGAATGTGAGGATTCTGCACAGAGCTTTTTCTCTTGATGTCCTCACACAAGAATTCCACCATTATAATTTAGATATTCTCGGCTTGCAAGAGACCAGATGGACAGATAAAGGTCAGATTCTTAAAAATAATCTTAAATTTCTCTTTTCAGGGAGGGACGACAATAAGCATCACCAAGGCGTGGGTCTGCTTCTCAGCAGACACGCTAGTGATGCTCTTCTAGGATATGAGTGCATTAATGAAAGGTTTCTTACAGCAAAATTTCAGACAAGCGTTAAAGACTTGAATGTTATCTGCTGTTATGCCCCCACTGAGGATGCTGATGAGGATGAGAAGGATAGGTTTTTATGGACAACTTCAGGATATTTTGAATTCTGTCAAGAAAGGAGATATTACCCTTGTTCTTGGTGACTTCAATGCCAAAGTTGGTACTGACTCTGACCTTTGGGGAGGAGTAATAGGCCCTTTTGGTATTGGTAGCTGCAATGGCAATGGGCAACGTTTCCTACAGGTAAGTAAACTCAATGGTTTCAGAATAACTAACACATATTACACGACATACGTAAATACACATGGGTTTCACCTGATGGGCTGCATAGGAATATGATTGATTATATATTAATTAACAGCAAATGGGCTAGTTCTGTTAGAAATACCAGGGCATATAGGGGAGCTGAAATTGGATCTGACTATTACCTTGTTAAAAGTGTCTTGCAACTTAAACTTAAAAAGTGTTGTGCTAGGGTTAAAAAATTTACTTTTAATATTGATGCTCTGAAAGACCCAGTTATAGCCAAAGCTTACCATGATAGGTTACTTAGTCATTATGACAGTCATGGTTTGCTTACTACTGAAGTTGAGGAAGAATACGGCCATTTTAAACAAGATTTTGTGGAAACTAACAGTACTCTTTTAGGAAAAAAGGAGCAGAAGAGACAGAATTATCTGAGTGATAAGGCACTTGAGCTTATTTCGGAAAGAAAAAACTGCAGGAATGTCCTTAATCAATACCCTACTAGTCCTAATAGAAAGGATTACAGAGAGCTTAATAAACGTGTAAAGGATCAGTTAGCTACTGATAAGAATCTTTGGCTTGATGGTTTGGCTGACAAAGCTGAGGAGGCAGTTAGGCAGCACAACAGCAGAGAGCTGTACCAGATAGTTAATGTCTTATGTGGTAGAAAACAGACAGGTATACAAGGATTGCAGGATAAACAAGGTAAGGTTATACAAGGGGAGGATTCTGTCATGGCTAGGTGGGCTGAGCATTTCAGTGCTGTTCTAAACAATGTAGTTACTTCTACTCCCATTGTTTGTAATGATGATAGATGCATTGGTGGCTTTAATGTTGGTCCTATAACACAATCTAAAGTTATTTTGTCTGTTTCTAAACTTAAACTACATAAATCCCCAGGGGTAGATAAAATTACTACAGAAATGCTTAGAGCTGGGAATATTTCGGTTACCACTTGGATGACTGAAATTCTGAATATTTTTTATGATAAAGGCATGGTTCCTAAGGATTTTACCAGAGCTATTGTTATCCCTATTTTCAAAAAAGGTGATCACAGTTCTTGTGAAAACTATAGGGGTATCAGCCTACTCTCTGTTCCAGGTAAAGTTCTTTCCATGATTTTGCTTAATAGAATTAAGAATCTGGTTGACAGGCAATTGCGTGATGAGCAATGTGGATTCAGAAGTGGTAGGGGATGTGTGGATCAGATATTTTCACTTAGGCAGATTCTTGAGAAATGTTTAAAGTTTCAGAAACCTTTGGTTGCTAGCTTTGTTGATTTCAAAAAGGCTTTCGACTCTGTTGATCATCATAATTTGTGGTTGATTGTAAAATCATGTGGTATACCAGACAAGTTAGTTAACATAATGAAAGCTCTCTATAATAACACTGAGTCGTGTGTGAGAGTTGGTAAGGCTTGTAGCAATTGGTTTAGCATTACTTCTGGTGTTCGACAAGGGTACATTTTGTTTCCTTTTCTCTTTAGCTTGGTTATTGATTATGTTATGCGAAACTCACTTCAAAGGAAATATTTTGGCCTTAAATGGTCTGGAGATACTAAAATTACTGATTTAGGTTATACTGATGATTTAGCCCTTTTGGTAAATGATGTTGATGAGATGAACTCTTTCATTCGAGCTGTTGATGAGACTGGTAGTCGAGTAGGTTTGGTTATAAACAGAGAGAAAACTAAAGTGATGAAAATTGGTCAGGCAGGCTGTGATTCAGTTAATCTGAATGGTTGCAGTCTTGAGCAGGTGTCACAGTTTAATTATCTTTGGAGCTATGTAACAGATAATGGTGATGTGCGGCATGAGATTAACAGACGAATAGGGATTGCTGCCGGGACTTTTAAGAATCTATGGAGAGTGGGAGAAATAGGCGTATACACCTAAAGACTAAAATTGGACTGTATAATAGTTTGGTTCTTTCTAGGGTTAGTTATGGTAGTGAAACTAGGACACTTTGTAAAGAAGATAACAGGAAACTAGATGCTTTTGATTCCAGATGCTTACGCAGTATCTTGGGCATTAGGTGGTTCAACTTTGTAACTAATGGTGAGGTTAGGCAAAGGAGTTTGCAACCTCCTTTAAGCAGCATATTGTGCAGAGAGAGACTCTGTTGGTTTGGCCATGTTGCCCGTATGGATTATTATAGATTGGCGAATAGGATATGAACAGTGTGCCTAAAGGCCTCAGAAAGAAGGGGAGACCTAGGATGCGGTGGGCAGACAATGTCAAACAGGACCTTGTTAGAATTGGTGTGCAGTGGCCAGATGCAGTAGATGTAGCTCAGGATAGACTTGCTTGGAGAACTAAATTGCAAGGTCTGGTTGGACCTCCGTAGCCCATGGCTGCTTGAGGATGAGGATGATGATGAGTGAATTTTAATAACTGGGACGTGGAAATAACAACTAGTAACGGTATTCATAGCACATATTTTGCAATAATATGTATTAAAAGACGGCCAAAACTGAGAGTTAAAATATATCATATGTTTTTTGCATCACCTTACTGAGTCATTTTGCACATCTATTCGTTCATTTCCTCCTAGACGGTCAGAGCTAGGACTACCAAACTTCGTCTACAGCTTCATCTCACCGTAATTTAGTCTACCGTCAGGGTAGTCAGTCTTCCGGTTAATACACCATCCATATAAAACGTACGAAAATTTCACTTTTTTTTTTTAGAAAATATCGTAGCATGGACATTTTATTCATTTAAAATAGGATAGCAAGGAAGTATTGCAACGCAATAGAACAGGAAAAGGGTAAAAGTGTGTTAGTGTTTGTTGGGGGGGGGAGGGGGGAGCGACTAGATTTCCATTGAAGTGTAAAACTTTTCACTTCGTTTGAAAGGTTTTTACAAATTGAAAAATGCTTGAAATATGCAAAGTTTAATATTTTTTGCCTTCCATTACCCTCTCTGGCACTTTCAGGGGAACGGGGGGCTTGTAGTGTTTTAATGTTTCAATTACATTTTGTGGTCAATTTTTCGTAGCCAGTTAAATATTTCAGCATTCATAACTCTTTGAATACTGAATAAATATTGTTTAAAATCTAGTTTTAGATAGATTTGATTGAGATCTTTAATTTACCTTTAGACATATTTTTCATTAAAAATCATATTAAAGAAGTTATTATTGAGTTCTAAATGCGATTCTCTATTGAGATAACATGGAACCATATCCGTTTTTCTGTCATACCCAGGGCCGCCGACAGGGGGGGGGGGGGCAAGGGGGACTAGTGCATAGGGGCCCGTCAGCAATAAGGGCCCGTCAGATTAAGTGACTACTTTTTCTTACAAAAATTATTCTTTGTTAGGCTATATATCGATCCTATAAAATTCCATAAGAACATTCTTTGTTATAATATGCTTTTAAAAATAAACACTAGTTGGATTATGACATATTATCTCATTAATAGTAAGTGAACGAACCATTTCTTAATATCTTCTTTTGTCCGCGTTAACTTACAGCATTTGCTTGTATTTTCCCTGCTAACCACCCCACCCCTGCAGCAGTAGCAACAGTTGGACTCTCCCAAACCCAACCCGTGCCATCAGGTATCTTACATTGTTCATGTTTCGAGTTCCAGTAACATCGTCTGTGGTCTGTGTGTCAGTGTTACAAATTATAATAGTTTAAAAGTCTCTTGTCAGCACATTTGTTTCACCATTTCGTTGTCATTTGTTTAGTAAAACGATATATTCATTGGTGCTATAGTCTAACTGAACAATGGACAAGTATAAGCATAAGTCAGGAGCTGAGAAGCGCAAGGAGAGAAAAAAAAATTGGAAGTTATTAAAAAAGGGAGTAGAACTTTGTTTGAAGTCGGTGTAAAAGTGAATGTGGACAGTGAAGGTGCAAAAAATGAACTAATCCCAATCTCAAGCTCGTCTGTTCCCGCTCTCAAAAATAAAGAAATTTCAAGTTCAGAGGGGAATGATGATGGTTCTGGTTTTTTTTTAATTATGACGACAGCAGTATTGAAACGAAACAACCAAACAGCAGTGAAAATGATGCCTGACTGCGCAACAGGCTTTTTTTCCTCTGAATGTCATCAATGTGTCCAGAATAATTGCTATTAATGATTTGTATAGATAAAAAGTTTTCAAGGGGGGGGGGGGCGAGCATAATATTACATAGGGGCCCATAAATTCACTCGGCGGCCCTGGTCATACCTGTCCATATCGAGATATTACTGTAGTTTAAATTTCGCTTGGATCTGTGGGATCACAAAGTGTCATTCCACAGCTCAGAACAAAAATAATTCAACGTAGTTTAATGGTGGGGATTAAACGAAATTAACAGAAAACTATGATTAAAATAAACCACACATCATCTAATGCTGCTTTTGTAACAAAAATTTCCTCTCTAAAAAACTTGCGAGTCAACTTGAAATGAGATGCCTTCCGTACAACAGATGGCGCCACAGTTAAACCGTTTGCAGAAACGAGTTCACTTCCGCCCGTATATCTCTGCCAATCAGTAGCTATTGTCGAACACAGGTTCTCGCTTTCAATCGAGGGCCTTCTCTACTATTCTTCCGAATACAAAAGTTCCTGCCAATAATCCCATCAGCGTATGTGGTACAGGAAAAAAAAGGACATTTTGACAGCTTGTATCGTCTATTTGTAGACGTTGAGGAAAGGAAGTCCTTAGTGAAAATAACTTCCTGGACAAACTTTGGTTTTGGATAGACTTAGAAAGAAACGGGCAAATATGTATACCAGTTTTGCTTACTCTCAAAAAATTTAGTTACTGATTGCGTAGGAATTTGTGGTGGGATCTAAGTGAATGAAGGAGTCAACATTCTGAAGCCCCCCACTTTAAAATAAATGGAGAATTCGACGCTTTTTTAAACTTTGCATTGCGGAACAAAAATGAGATCCATTTTGAATGAAGGAGTCAACATTCTGAAGCCCACTTTAAAATAAATGGAGAATTCGAAGCTTTTTTAAACTTCACATTGCGGAACAAAAATGAGATCCGTTTTGAATGAAGGAGTCAACATTCTGAAGCCCACTTTAAAATAAATGGAGAATTCGACGCTTTTTTAAACTTCGCATTACGGAACAAAAATGAGATCCATTTTGAATGAAGGAGTCAACATTCTGAAGCCCACTTTAAAATAAATGGAGAATTCGAAGCTTTTTTAAACTTCACATTGCGGAACAAAAATGAGATCCGTTTTGAATGAAGGCGTCAACATTCTGAAGCCCATTTTAAAATAAATGGAGAATTCGAAGCTTTTTTAAACTTCACATTGCGGAACAAAAATGAGATCCATTTTGAATGAAGGCGTCAACATTCTGAAGCCCACTTTAAAATAAATAGAGAATTCGAAGCTTTTTTAAACTTCACATTGCGGAACAAAAATGAGATCCGTTTTGAATGAAGGCGTCAACATTCTGAAGCCCACTTTAAAATAAATGGAGAATTCGAAACTTTTTTAAACTTCACATTGCGGAACAAAAATGAGATCCATTTTGAATGAAGGCGTCAACATTCTGAAGCCCACTTTAAAATAAATAGAGAATTCGAAGCTTTTTTAAACTTCACATTGCGGAACAAAAATGAGATCCATTTTGAATGAAGGCGTCAACATTCTGAAGCCCATTTTAAAATAAATGGAGAATTCGAAGCTTTTTTAAACTTCACATTGCGGAACAAAAATGAGATCCATTTTGAATGAAGGCGTCAACATTCTGAAGCCCACTTTAAAATAAATGGAGAATTCGAAACTTTTTTAAACTTCACATTGCGGAACAAAAATGAGATCCATTTTGAATGAAGGCGTCAACATTCTGAAGCCCACTTTAAAATAAATGGAGAATTCGAAACTTTTTTAAACTTCACATTGCGGAACAAAAATGAGATCCATTTTGAATGAAGGCGTCAACATTCTGAAGCCCACTTTAAAATAAATGGAGAATTCGAAACTTTTTTAAACTTCACATTGCGGAACAAAAATGAGATCCATTTTGAATGAAGGCGTCAACATTCTGAAGCCCACTTTAAAATAAATGGAGAATTCGAAGCTTTTTTAAACTTCACATTGCGGAACAAAAATGAGATCCGTTTTGAATGAAGGCGTCAACATTCTGAAGCCCATTTTAAAATAAATGGAGAATTCGAAGCTTTTTTAAACTTCACATTGCGGAACAAAAATGAGATCCATTTTGAATGAAGGCGTCAACATTCTGAAGCCCACTTTAAAATAAATGGAGAATTCGACGCTTTTTTAAACTTCACATTGCGGAACAAAAATGAGATCCGTTTTGAATGAAGGCGTCAACATTCTGAAGCCCACTTTAAAATAAATGGAGAATTCGAAACTTTTTTAAACTTCACATTGCGGAACAAAAATGAGATCCATTTTGAATGAAGGCGTCAACATTCTGAAGCCCACTTTAAAATAAATAGAGAATTCGAAGCTTTTTTAAACTTCACATTGCGGAACAAAAATGAGATCCATTTTGAATGAAGGCGTCAACATTCTGAAGCCCACTTTAAAATAAATGGAGAATTCGAAGCTTTTTTAAACTTCACATTGCGGAACAAAAATGAGATCCATTTTGAATGAAGGCGTCAACATTCTGAAGCCCACTTTAAAATAAATGGAGAATTCGAAACTTTTTTAAACTTCACATTGCGGAACAAAAATGAGATCCATTTTGAATGAAGGCGTCAACATTCTGAAGCCCACTTTAAAATAAATGGAGAATTCGAAGCTTTTTTAAACTTCACATTGCGGAACAAAAATGAGATCCATTTTGAATGAAGGCGTCAACATTCTGAAGCCCACTTTAAAATAAATGGAGAATTCGAAGCTTTTTTAAACTTCACATTGCGGAACAAAAATGAGATCCATTTTGAATGAAGGCGTCAACATTCTGAAGCCCACTTTAAAATAAATGGAGAATTCGAAACTTTTTTAAACTTCACATTGCGGAACAAAAATGAGATCCATTTTGAATGAAGGCGTCAACATTCTGAAGCCCACTTTAAAATAAATGGAGAATTCGAAACTTTTTTAAACTTCACATTGCGGAACAAAAATGAGATCCATTTTGAATGAAGGCGTCAACATTCTGAAGCCCACTTTAAAATAAATGGAGAATTCGAAGCTTTTTTAAACTTCACATTGCGGAACAAAAATGAGATCCATTTTGAATGAAGGCGTCAACATTCTGAAGCCCACTTTAAAATAAATGGAGAATTCGAAACTTTTTAAAACTTCACATTGCGGAACAAAAATGAGATCCGTTTTGAATGAAGGAGTCAACATTCTGAAGCCCACTTTAAAATAAATGGAGAATTCGAAGCTTTTTTAAACTTCACATTGCGGAACAAAAATGAGATCCATTTTGAATGAAGGTGTCAACATTCTGAAGCCCACTTTAAAATAAATGGAGAATTCGAAACTTTTTTAAACTTCGCATTATGGAACAAAAATGAGATTTATTTTGAATGAAGGAGTCAACATTCTGAAGCCCACTTTAAAATAAATGGAGAATTCGAAGCTTTTTTAAACTTCACATTGCGGAACAAAAATGAGATCCATTTTGAATGAAGGCGTCAACATTCTGAAGCCCACTTTAAAATAAATGGAGAATTCGAAGCTTTTTTAAACTTCACATTGCGGAACAAAAATGAGATCCATTTTGAATGAAGGCGTCAACATTCTGAAGCCCACTTTAAAATAAATGGAGAATTCGAAACTTTTTAAAACTTCACATTGCGGAACAAAAATGAGATCCGTTTTGAATGAAGGAGTCAACAGTCTGAAGCCCACTTTAAAATAAATGGAGAATTCGAAGCTTTTTTAAACTTCACATTGCGGAACAAAAATGAGATCCATTTTGAATGAAGGTGTCAACATTCTGAAGCCCACTTTAAAATAAATGGAGAATTCGAAACTTTTTTAAACTTCGCATTATGGAACAAAAATGAGATTTATTTTGAATGAAGGCGTCAACATTCTGAAGCCCACTTTAAAATAAATGGAGAATTCGAAACTTTTTTAAACTTCGCATTATGGAACAAAAATGAGATCCATTTTGACCCAGAGTTTTTTTTAAACTAATTATGAGAAAAAACAGAGAAATGTTTTAAATACGCATTGCATCTTCAGGTAAATTAGGAATAATAATAACACAAACAAGGGAAGATGTGGATAAATCCTACTGAATGGATTAGTGAGTTCTTAATGCGAGGGTTAAATATAATTTTTTAAGCGATATTAACCTTTCGTTGATCGTTCCCTTTTTTGTAACACGGATGGTCGCACTGGGCTTACAGACCATAGATATGTTTCTTAACATTAAAAACTTGTATGTCGGTTTTTCATTTAGGAAACATTTTTTTTTTACTAATTTGAAACACATTTTTATCATTGATGTGCTCATAAAACATATTTTGGGCCATAAATAATAGTCCTAAATTTTTTCTTTCAATAATCAATATTTCATAGTTTTATACTTGTGAATGACATTAAAGGATTTCTAAATAGAAGGAAAAAAAAGAATCTGTTATATATCTGAGAGGACGTCCGCCTGTTTCTCTGTTTTCCGGACCACCAAAATTTTTTCTCCCCCTAAAAAAAAAGACTCCCATTTCAAAATCGGTAGGAATTGGTTCTAAATGGTAAGCGCTAGAAAAACCAGACTCAGCATACTGCTTCCTCTAGTCCAGTGGTTCTCAACCTTTTATGCTTCACTTCAGGGGTACGCCAGTTACATACACATTTCCAGGGGGTACCCCTGGAAATGTGTATGTAACTGGCGTATCCTTTGTATACATAGATAAAACTATAGTTATAGTATAACAATGGTTACTTTTACTTTGTTACTAGATCTAGCGAGTTTTGAGCTCTCATGGCGTACCCCAAAAAATTTTACCGCGTACTCCACGTTGAGAACCCCTACTCTAGTCGTAACTTAGGCCAACGTAAATGTCCAGATCCCTAATTTTCCCTCTCCCAAAAAATCCCCCTCCCCTTTAAATAGTGGTAGGAATTGCTCCTAAACGCTAAGAGCTAAAACCTCGAAACTTAGTATGTAGTTTCCACTAATCGCTACTTTGATCAACGTTAGGGTTAGGGCATCCAAATTTTTTCTTTCCCCCATAAAATTACCCACTTGCCTTGAAAAAGTTGTAGAAACTATTTCTAAATGGTAAAAAGCAAAAACTGCCAAATTCAGCATACATCTTCTTCTAATCGTAATTTTAAGACTGTAAGGGTTAGGACCCTTAAATTTCTTCCTCCCCCAAAAAATGCAACCTCTTATAAAAGTGGTATCAACTGGTTCTAAATTGTAAAAACTTGGACCGCCAAGTTCAGTATAGTTTCCTCAAACAGGAACTTAAAATAGTGAAAGTGCCCTCAATATTTCTTATTCCCTTAAAAAATGGCTCCCTGGAAGTTCGTTTTTACCTCTAGAAAAAATGAGTAAAGATTTCTCTTAAATAGTAATAGCTATGATCAGGGGAGACGCTAGCGCACATGCAACAGCACCAGGCAGAATTATTTTAGGGACGGCAAATTTGCAAACTAACGACCATACTTACAGTAAATATAACTCAAGTATGGCCTTTTTTTCAACAGACTATTTTCAATTACTTTCAAAAATGACATTAAATTTAGCTAAATTAATCATTAATATTTGAGATTAGACTTGGAGAAAGGGGCGACAGAGCCCAAGCTCTCTCCGGGAGGCAAAATAGTAATTTTCGGCCCTGGCTATGTTTATAGAATTCCGTATACTTCCCCTCATAATAGATTAATAATAATAATTTATTCCATGTAGAGGGTTACAGTAAAGCCAAGGTACTAGTAATTTTGGATATTAATTTAAATATTCAAGAAACGTAGGAAGTTCTCCTCTTTTCTTCCCCCCACCCCCCCAAACTCTCATAAGCGTACAAATATTGGGGAATTTCTCCCAAACGATAGGATCGCCGAATTTGGTACGCAACTTCCTCTCATCCTCGTTTTAAGCAATATCAGTATTTCACCCAGAGACCCCCCCGCGAAAAAAACGATCTACATAAAACAGAGAAAAGAATTTTCTCAAACTAATGACCACCAAATTTGACATAAAGCTTTCTCTCATTATGGCTTTAACCAATGCGAGGCTTTTGACACCCGTCTGTTTCTTCCCCCTCAAAAAATAGCCCTCTACATAAAACAGGAAAAAGAGCAAGTGTTACAGTTTAATTATCTCGGGAACTATGTAACAGATACTGGTTATGTGCAGCATGAGATTAACAGACGAATTGGGGTTGTTGCCCGGAATTTTTAAGAATCAATGGAGGGTGTGGAGAAATAGGCGAATACACCTAAAGACTAAAATTAGACTGTATAATAGTTTGGTTCTTTCTACGGTTAGTTATGGTAGTGAAACTTGGACGCTTTGTAAACAAGATAACAGGAAACTAGATGATTTTGATTCTAGATGCTTTCCAAGCCCATCGGTGTACCCTACTGATCGTGGGCAAGTCGGGGAGTTTTGCGGAGATAAATCTCAACTCTGACCCAGCTGGGACTCGAACCTGGGAAGTACAGATTACGAGCTGGCGCAAGATAGTGAGCGTGTTAGGGATTTTCCTTGCTGGAAAAGAAACTGGTGACCAAACCTTACATCCCGAATTCCTTCAGGAATGAAAAAAGGCTGGAAAAAAACAACAACACTCGCCGACCTCTTGGAGGGGGCCATGGCCCATTCCTAATGACCGCCACTTGTTCTGAAGTATGCTAAGGTTAGTCCGTACGTGTTATGGGCATGTTTTGTGTTAATTTTGGTTTCAACATTGATATCGATGTTTTTCATTAAACGGAAAAAGTGAAGAATCAGGAGCAGAAAGTAGAAACAAAATGGTTTATAAGCTTTGAGAACCATTGATCTAAGTAATATAAGGGTTGCACTCCTTCCCCCCGAAAAAGTGGGGGAGGGTAGCTCAGTCGATAGCGCGCCAGGCTCGTAATCTGTAGTTCCCAGGTTCGAATCCCAGCTGGGTCAGCGTTGAGATTTGTCTCCGCAAAATTCCCCGCCTTGCCCACGGTCAGTAGGGGACACCGGTGAGCTTGGAAAGGCCACCGTCCGTCGGATGGGACGTTAAGCCGTGGCCCCGTGCGCGGGAGAGCCATACCCTGTGCACGTTAAAGAACACGCTGGATGGCCTTGACGGGAGGCTACCATCTGTCTCCCAACAGCTGTTCCAGTGGGTCCCCTCCCCCAACCTTCTCTGAGCCTTCGGGGTCCATGTGACCTGGCCATTTAGCCCATGGTGTGCAAAAAAGTGCCGCTCAGAGGTAAAACAACCCAACCCAATCCCCCCGAAAAATGAGATTTATGTAAACTGTTACGGAGCCAAGCGAATCTCTTTAAACAAAAGGTTTCACTTATTTTCTCACCTTTCTCAGTGGTAAGAAGGAAATTCATTGCTGCCGGAATAAACTTCTTCACCATCAAATCCTTATCTCCGCAAAAATTCCCCGCCCTGCCCACGGTCAGTAGGGGGGACACCGATGGGCTTGGAAAGGCCGCCGTTTGTCGGATGGGACGTTAAGCCGTGGTCCCGTGTGTGGGAGAGCCATACCCTGTGCACGTTAAAGAACACGCTGGATGGCCTTGACGGGAGGCTACCATCTGTCTCCTAACAGCTGTTCCAGTGGGTCCCCTCCCCCAACCTCCTCTGAGCCTTCGGGGTCCATGTGACCTGGCCATTTAGCCCATGGTGTGCAAAAAAGTGCCGCTCAGAGGTAAAACAACCCAACCCAACCCATCAAATCCTACCACCAAAATTTCGCATTTTTAGCGTGAATAGATCGTTTACAATATTCGTTTAAAGCAGGCATGTCAAAGATACTGCCCGCGGGCCATGAGGGGCCCCGGGGGCATTTAGATGCGGCCCGCGACCTCAATTCGTAAATATTCGAATTTCATGAAATAGTTTTTCTATACATTGAACACATAAGTACAGATTAAAGAAAAGAAACAAAAGATGTCATGTATCTGGAACTTCGAAATAATGCGCTGTTTTTTTTAACCGTTATGACTTAATGCCATTTTAATTTTGATGTATACTTTAAATTTTGCTGAGGTTCCGCCATGCTCATAGACCTTCTACTATGGCGTATAAACTGACAGGCTCCTGTCAGATCTCTGTGGCAAGCAGCTGTTTGAGTGGGTATTTATTTATTTTTATATATTTTAAATTTGAATAAAAGTTTTTTTATATAAAATTAGTGTTTAATTGAATCCAGGCCCGCTGATATATTTTGAAAGAAAAATTGCCACTGTACAAGATTGAGTTTGACACCCCAGGTTTAAAGTTTTCGCATTTTACAACTTACACTTTTAGAGGGCGCTATTGAGGTTTTTATTTTCGGCCTTTAGCGTTATCTACCAGTTAAAATTGCAGCTAGTGGATTGTTGGAGAAATGCAAATAGTAATATTTTGTTAGTATCTATGCACCACACAGTGAATTTTCATTCATCTCTTAAAACGAAAAGTAGCATTTTACTACCTTCAAAAATAAAATAAATACCCCACTCAAGCAGCTGCTTGTCGCAGTGGTCTGACAGGAGCCTGTAGTTTATATGCCATAGTAGGTCTGAGAGGATGGCAGGACCTCAGCAGAAAAACCTCACTGGGGGGGGGGGGGGGAATTGTTGCTGCCAGCAACAAACAGTACCCCCTCGTGGTGAAGTGCAGAACTAAGCAATGTTAACTTTGGAAATATTACAGATAAGGCCAAAATTCCAGAGGTGAAAATGCAAAGCAAATATCGATTACGTGCAAATGTCATTACCCCAATGAAATCAAAATTATTGGCAGCAATGAATGATAACCCAGAATTCTTGCTGACCTTTCAACAGCTTGGTGTTTGGAAGGTGGTGTCCTATTTCCACCAGGTAATGTTAATTCGTTCCAGAAAGGCATTTCACGTGTTCCTCATAGTGCATCCAATGACCCGTCATCATTATGATCCGTTATTATCCAACCTGGAGTCGTTATTCATCGGAGAATTCGCTTGGTCTCAAGTTATCACCATGAAGACTTCTCACAACGGCCTGAAATGGTGTACCATTAATTATAGATGTGAATTGCTTCACCTCCGAGCGGCACTTTCGTGAACGATGTAATAATAATAATAAATACCCCCTCAAGCAGCTGCTTGCCACAGAGGTCTGACAGGAGCCTGTCAGTTTATATGCCAGAGTAGAAGGTCGGGTGGGCGACAATTGGGTGGGGGGAAAATAATAATTTGAAAATTCCTCTAACCAACACTAATTCTAAGAGAAACAAAAACACTCTTCGGAAGGATATGCAATCCGGCAATCTACAAAACGAAGTTGTTTAAAAATCAGAGTAGACAATATTTGTATGGATTCTTTGTAATCCGACCTAGAATAAGGCGAATTTCTAAACAAATTTCTTCCAATGAAACAATCCAAAATCGAACGAAATCTAACAGAATCTAATTCTTAATTCAATAAAAGGTTCACATGTACGCTCTTTAATCCATCAGTTCACTGCAACGGATTTGTTTTTGAGTGCATCCGTTTTAACTTAACGCCATGCAGGAAACAAAACTGTATAGGGGATTATCTGTATTATCACTTGAACTCTAAAGGTCACTTTATTCTAAACGAAACAAATGGGAAATCAAACGGAGTGCATTACAGCATACCGAAACAGCTGCTATTTTTGTCTATTTTCGCTAATCCGACTTCGGATTATATGAATTTTTATATTTCAAATTCCCTTTCTGTTCATTCTAAATGAAACAAACGGAAAACAAAAAAAAAACGCGTGCAGAAAATCAAACCGCATAAGAATATCGGTATTCTCACTTATACGATATTCAATAAAATGATTTTTTTAAAACGTCTTTTGTCTCTAAACAAAACAATCGAAATCAGAGCAACTCAAACAGGAAACAAGACAACACATATTAACAACTGTCCTCAATAATTCGACTCCGGTTGAAATAGATTTTTTTAAAATTAATTTCTATTATTTATTCCTGCTCTTTTTTACAGAAAACAATTGGAAATCAAAGGAATTCATACATCCGATATCTGTTCCGATAATCCGATTCTAGTTAAAACAGATTTTTATATTAATTTCGCCTCCAACTAAACAAAGCAATGGAACTCATTCAGGGAAATGAAGCAGCTCGTATTTACATCTGTTCTCGAAAATCAGACTCTGGTTACAGTAAATTTTTATATATCTATTTATTTCTGCTTTTTCTAATTACAATAGGAAATCAAACGAATCGTACAGGAAACTGAAACAGCCCATACTTTTCGATAATCTATGGTCAAAACGGTAGGTTTTTACACTTTAATGTATTTATGGATTTGTAATGAATACTTAAATCGGCAAAATAGTTTTGGACTCTTTTAACAGATTGGACAAGACTCATTTGGAGTGAATAGAATTAAAAAAAAAAAAATTATTATACTGAAATGTTCAATTAAAGAAAACACATAAATGCTTAATTGAATGCCGAATGATATAAAATGAATAGAAATAAAAAAATAATCTTTTTATTCAGAGTTGGCTTATAGAGAACAGATAAAAATTGTTTTCTAATTATCTCCTCTAGGAGCAGCCCTCATGAATAGAAATATAAAAATCCATTTCAACAAGAATCGGATTATCGAGAATATATAATATAGGCTGTTTCAATTTTCTGTATGATCCTTTTATTTCAGTTTCGTTTAGAAAAAGCAGAAATCACAAAATAAAAATTCTTTGTAACCGGAGTCTGATGGTTGAGAACAGATGTAAATATGAATCGTTTCATTTTCCTGAATGAGTTCTATCGATTTCCGTTTATTTCCTTCATAAGGAGTCAAATATTAAAATCCATTTTAACAAGTGTCGGATTATCGAGAACAGATATAAATATTATCTTGTTTCAGTTTCCTGTACGAGTTCCTTAGATTTCCTTTTGCATTTTTTAGGAGGAGCAGAATGAAAAGATTCAGTTGTTTAAGTTTCCCTGCACGAATTCCTTTTATATCCAATTGTTTCACATAGAAGGAGCAGGAACAAATAGAAAAACAGATTTTAACCAGAGTTGGATTATTGAGGACAGATATTAATATGGGCTGTTTCCTGTTCGAGTTGCTTTGATTTTCGATTGTTTGTTTAGAGATAAAAGACGTTTTAAAAAAATCATTGAATATCGTATAAGTGAGAATACCGATATTCTTAGGCGGTTTGATTTTCTGCATGCGTTTTTTTTTTTTTGTTTTCCGTTTGTTTCATTTAGAATGAACAGAAAGGGAATTTGAAATATAAAAATCCATATAATCCGAAGTCGGATTAGCGAAAATAGACAAAAATAGCAGCTGTTTCGGTATGCTGTAATGCACTCCGTTTGATTTCCCATTTGTTTAGAATAAAGTGACCTTTAGAGTTCAAGTGATCTGATTAGTGAGAATACAGATAATCCCCTATACAGTTTTGTTTCCTGCATGGCGTTAAGTTAAAACGGATGCACTCGAAAACAAATCCGTTGCAGTGAAATGATGGATTAAAGAGCGTACATGTGAACCTTTTATTGAATTAAGAATTAGATTTCGTTTGATTTTGGATTGTTTCATTGGAAGAGATTTGTTTAGAAATTCGCCTTATTCGAGGTCGGATTACAAAGAATCCATAGAAATATTGTCTACGCTGTTTTTTAAACTTCGTTTTGTTGATTACATAACTTCAGTTTTTTTTTTTGCTTAGAATTTGTTAGTAATCGGAAATTTCCTCTAACCATTTCTTTTTTCCACCCGTCTCGATCCGGCGTGCACACGGAGCTCCAAAATAATGTCCTATCGTAAATGCATCCTTTCAAATCCAATAGATGACCCCCGTCTCATCCAGGTTTATCTGTTCTCTAAAAGCCGACCCTATATAAAACTCAAAGTTGAGTTTACTTCTGAGTGGCATTTTCTCGGAGGTTGGAGGAAAGGAGCCCATTGCACAGCCGTTGGAAGACATGGTAGCCTCCCATCAAGACTATCCAGCGTATTCTTTAACTTGCACAGAATATGGCTGTCCCACACACGGCTTAATGTTCCATCCGACGGACGGCGGCCTTTCCAAACCTATTGGTGTCCCCCAATGATCTAGGGTGGAGAGTTTTGAGATAAATCGGAATGCTGAATCAAACAGGACTCCAACCTGGGAACTGCAGATTAAAAATATGGCGTGTTATCGCCTGAGCCACCCCTACCACAACTAGGAATAATTTTATGCACAGCCCCACATCAGCAATATACATAAAAGTAACAAATTATGAAATAACAGCTCAGTAAAAATAATTGTAGAGGCTCACAGGGACCTTGCAATACGAGAGACCACGCTATCCGATATTCCCAAGTTGGGTTGGGTTGTTTTACCTCTGAGCGGCACTTTTTTTGCACACCATGGGCTAAATGGCAAGGTCACATGGACCCCGAAGGCTCAGAGAAGGTTGGGGACCCACTGGAACAGCTGTGGTAGTCTCCCGTCAAGGCCATCCAGCGTGTTCTTTAACGTGCACAGGGTACGGCTCTCCCGCACACGGGGCCACGGCTTAACGTCCCATCCGACGGACGGCGGCCTTTCCAAGCCCATCGGTGTCCCCTACTGACCGTGGGCAGGGCGGGGAATTTTTGCGGAGATAAATCTCAACGCTGACCCAGCTGGGACTCGAACCTGGGAACTACAGATTACGAGTCTGGCGCGCTACCGACTGAGCCACCCCCGCCCCCAATATTCCCAAGTGATCAAATAACATTAAATCTATTGAAGTAGTCACGTTATATACAAAAAATATCAGCATTTGACCAATCTGATAATCTATTCATTTTTGATGTTAAAATTGTGGGATAAAATCTGATTTCGCTAAGGATGGGTTCTTTTGCCACCGAGGGGCACTTTATTTGCAAATATAGAGAAGGTTGGGAGCACCCCCTGCACGGCTGTTAGGCTCCCATCAAGCGTGTATTTTAAGGTGCACCGAGTATGGCTCTGCAGCCAATAGGGGCCACAACTTTACCTCCCATTAGGCTTACCATACTCCCTCCAAAAGTAGGGTTTTTTTTTTCTCTGTCCTCCTAGAATTTTGAAAAAACATGAAATATCCTTTTTGTATAAACTCGCGTTTTAAATTAAAAGGCATTTTTTTTGCATTTCCCTTTTTCAAGTTTTTTTTTTGAACCCATCAATAAAATTTACTTTTAACTATAATACACTGTAAATGCAAATTCTTGTGAATTCTCTTTAAAAGTTATTTTCTGTAATTTCAACATGTGCAATTTACATGCCAGATTGAAAAAAGTAGGCGCTTTAGAAAATTACATAAAATTTTACTTCGTCCACTGATAGTTGGAGCAGTTTGTCCGATAGTTTGAAAGTTGTTTTACCCCTGAACGGCACTTTTTTGCACACCACTGGCTAAATGGCCAGGTCACATGGACCCCGAAGGCCGGGGACCCACTGGAACAGCTGTTGGGAGACAGATGGTAGCCTCCCGTCAAGGCCATCCAGCGTGTTCTTTAACGTGCACAGGGTATGTCACTCCCGCACACGGGGCCACGGCTTAGTGTCCCATCTGACGGACGGTGGTCTTTCCAAACCCATCGGTGTCCCCTACTGACCGTGGGCAGGGCGGGGAATTTTGCGGAGATAGTTTGAAAGTAAATGGCAGTTTTATTTGAAACATAAAAGGACAGTAGAGGAATTAACTCCTCCTCGTTTGTAGAAGCCTAGTAAGACCGAGATCACTGCTGAAAACTATCTCGGTTATAATTAATAGAAAGAAAAAGTTTGCCTCCTACGACAGAATAAAAAACATCGCATCATATATATTAGTGTACTAAATGCTTAGAATTATGCCTTTTCCTAACTTTTAGTCGTTAATTGAAATAAAACTTGGAATACTTATTTCACAAATTGAAAGCATGTCCTCCATTTAGAACATTGGCATCTGTTCCGCCTGACTTCAAAAGTCCATTGGTGTCCCCTACTGACCGAGGAAGGGAGGGAAGTCGCCCGGATGAAGTTTCTGAATTACGAATCAGACCATCGAACTTAGTTATAATGGAATAACCATCTAATATCTTTTGGATGCGTTTATTCCATTTGTGAAACTGATGCAGGGAAGAATCTACGGGGTACCCTCGAGATTTGACACTGAAAAAATATTAGAGTTCGAGTTGCGTTCTTAAAAATGTTCGCGTAAATGAAACGTAATTTTTTTTCATCAGAAATAAAATGGTAAGGATAGGAGGAAAATACTTTATAACTTGTACATATTCTCCTTTTTATCCCTATATTTGGTACAATAATGAAGACATCCTTTAGCTGTTAGCCTTACTCGAACGTAAGTCTATCAACAATTTTTTCTTAACACATGTTGTGCACAGTCTCCCCCGGATTGCTGGCGGTATTTATATGGTTAGGATGTGTCAGGTGTATTCCCTTTACACTTTTCGTTAAGGTCGCTGCCGAGACGACCATTAGAACCTCTGGCTAGGCCAATGGCAACTGTACACGTTGGTTTTTAGTGGCATTGCAACTGTCAGGGTCAGAGTCCTGCCACGACCGTTGTCCAGTCACAACCTGCAGATAAGCTAGCAGCTTTGAGAATCTGCTCTAAATTGCAAGGAACGAAATTTTCGAGTTCAAATCGCATTATTCCAATAAAAAAATGCTTAGAAAAAAAAAAGTGCAAATACAATGACCGTGTTAAAAAAAAAACGCTTTAATGAAATCAAAATAGAGAGCCGACTGTATATAATACACAAAATTTTAAAATCTAGTAGTGAAAAATTATCGGAGAACGGCAGCCATTCCTCTTCAGTCCACTCGCTAAAATGTTTCAATTTCTACCTTGTTTGCAAGGTAGAGCAGTCCCATGGCAGAGTGGTTAGCGCTTGGCTACTTATCAGAGACCTGGGTTCGAGCCCCAGGTAAGGTATGGATGTGGGTTTTTCTACTGAGGTTTCACCAACCTCCTGTTAGACCTCTGTGGCAAGCAGCTGCTAGAGGGGATATTTATTATTTGCAAGGTAGAAATGAACACTTTGACACACACTAAAGATAAATGGTAATATCATTGTTTATGCTTAATGAATGTAATCCCTGGGGTAAAATTATGCAAAACAGGAATTGTCTGCTAGTGTGTGTAGTTGTTTTTCGTCGTGCATCTCTTAAGTAGAGGAAGTTTCACACCATAATAGCTATTAAATACACTGCATGGTCAATTATGAACAGTGCATCGTGCGTGAAGTACCATGAAACATGCCAGAGTATGCAAAATTTCGTACTATTTTTACGAGTGTAAGTACTAAGTGTTCTTCCCAAAAGTCCTATAAGGGCTGTAAACGCAAGTTGGAAAGCAAAATGCGAAAAGGGTAAAAAGCTCGATAGACTTTAGAGTTCACTGGGAAACAAAGTGCAAGAACATCCGTAATGAAAACAGTGATACTCACGCAGCACATGATAAAAATAGGCAATGACCTCAAAATATTAAAAAGGCAATGACCATAAAAAAAAAGTCCATATTAAAAAGGCAATGACCTCAAAATACGTTCGCCAGTCCGTTAAATGCTGGAGGAAAATGCCTCCGATAGAAAAGGCGTTTGTTAGCGCATAAACTGTATGGCAATAGAGCTGCTACAATTAATCAGCTGAGGTAGTTTTCGTTAGAGTGGGTCATTTATATGCATAAAATCGAACTGTAGAACGATTTGGCCACGTAGTGTCAAGTACAGATAGATTTGAGACTAGAATACGATGTTAAAATGTTCGAATATCCCACAACTCTTAAAACATTATATGAATATTGTTGAAAAACAAGATTTAGAATTTGACCGAAATCTTAAAAAATATTATTGCCGCGAATCTTTATAATTAGGACCTTATTCATTGGGTTTATATCATTGTGTTGTATCTGCCTTGTGATTCAGCACATTAAAACAAGAAACACACACTTGCTAAAAAAAGAATTTAATGTCTTTTCACACATGCACATTTGAATTCGACACAAAAAAAAGAACAAAATTTGGCACTATGTGTAGAAGCCACGTTGCATAACCAAGTGTATCTAGCTTGGTAAAGTGGCACACACATAAAATAAAATGACACTTTTTCGTAAACTACTGAACAATACTAAAACACAGACAACTTAAGTAGTGGTTCTTCTGTAAGCACAGCCGGCAAACAAGAACCATCGTCCGCCGTCCTTTAAAACTTGATCCTTATTACATCAGTCCAAATGAGAATACTTCAGACTGGAGAGCCAACTAGTAGGAGTGGCTATTGATTAAGCATCATGTTTAGTCCAAGTCGGGTTCAGTTTTGAATAGTTACTTTAATGGCGAATGTAAATACTGACAAACTTTCAGTGGCAAAACTCGCAAAAAAAAAATCTCGTTTTTAAATTTCTTTTCCGATATAACCTTTTTGTGGAAATGTTTAATTACAAAGTATAATCTTGTTACTGTAGGCTGAATTTCCTTCAGAGTCAAAGTGGAAATGTTACAGATGATTTCACTTAGCGGACGGGGTGGGGGGGATCGCTTCAAACACTAGTTCATAAAACATGGCTGTGTTCAGATTGGTTGTAGATCAAGTAGATAAAGTAATTATGTCTGACGTCATATAAACCAAGGGGGTTGAACTCTTTGCTCTCGGTTTCGAAATTTTTTTTCAATAATGGAGGCAACAACGCGATCCAGTAGATTTTTTGCTTTTTATATCACTTACCTATAAAATATATTGGAAATGACAAGCACATGATTAATGAAATTTAATTTACATAGTGCATTAAGCATTTGGTTATTTTACCTCAGAGCAGCACTTTTTTTGCACACAATGGGCTAAATGGGCAGGTCGCAAGGACCCCGAAGTCTAGGGGGTTGGGTTGTTTTACTTCTGAGCGACACTTTTTTGCACACCATGGGCTAAATGGCCAGGCCACAAGGACCCCGAAGGCTCAGAGGTTGGGGGAGGGGACCCAATGGAACAGCTGTTGGCAGACAGATGGTAGCCTCCCATCAAGGCCATCCAGCGTGTTCTTTAACGTGCACAGGGTATAGCTCTCCCGCACACGGGGCCACGGCTTAATGTCCCATCCGACGGACGGTGGCCTTTTCAAGCCCATCGGTGTCCCTACTGACCGTGGGCAGGGCGGGGAAATTTTGCGGAGATAAATCTCAACGCTGACCCAGCTGGGATTCGAACCTGGGAACTGCAGATTACAAGCCTGGCGCACTACCGACTGAGCCACCCCCACCCCAAGGCTGGGGGAGGGGACCCATTAGAACAGATGTTGGGAGAGATGGTAGCTTCCCGTCAAGGCCATCCAGCTTGTTCTTTAATCCTTCACTTTAACTCCTTTTAACACGCATAGTTCTCCCTCATATGGACCCATGGCTTAATGTCCCATCCGACAGACGGCAGTCTTTCCAAGCCCATCAGTGTCCCCTACTGACCGTGGAGTAGGCGGGGAATTTTGCAGAGATAAATCTCAACGCTGGTCCAACTGGGAACTACAGATTAAGAGATGTATATTAAAAACACATTAACTTTCTGAAGTTGAATATAAGTTCCTAACCATGAGAAAATATTAAAACCTACTTCACGGGCCGGAGGTTGCACGACCCAGGTGCAAACGATTTAGGCAACCCGTTGCTTGTCGTACCATTTACAAGCACCGTTCAGGAATGAGGCAAAAAAAAAAGGGGGGGGGGGGCTTTTTGGCATTAAATCATATCATGCATAAAGTCCATCAAGAAACTACACCACCACTGGAAAACGCCTACAATGAAAAAGAGAATCGGTTCCGCAATTTTGCGCATAAATGCAATCTGTGGTTTTTCAGAGAACTAAAAATTTGGATACTAGAAAGCTTACTTCTATCGATAGGACAAAAATATATGCAATAACTATTAATGCAATTCCTTCGTGTATGACAGAAGTATGCAATGCACTCATCAAGTCTCTACAACAACGAGATTTCTTAAAGGGTAAATGAATAAACAGGTGACGCACGTCAGTTAAATTAATACATTTATTCATTACTCATATTAATATAATTAAAGAAAATTTACACTTAGATAACACGAATACAAACGAGACTTGTCAATAACCTGTAACTTCTGTTAGTGTCACGACAGAACTTCCACGAAAATATGCCGTATGAACGAGGTAAAAATTCTATTGGCGCATGATTGACTCAAAGCCACCAAAATCTATCCCTAGAATGAATTAATAAATACCAACGTAATATCTATTCCCTTATTAAACTTTTTCTGCCTCAATCCTAATTGTGAAACAATTCAGGTAAATCATCTTCAAATATTCGAAATAAAAAAAAAAGAGTACCTTATAATCGATTAAAAATAGTTTAATAACATTAACTGGAAATCTAATTCTTATCCACTGTGTCTGAAATCCATGCTAAACAAAAATATTAACACAGCATTCACGAATTTCAAAATACGGATATTCTTCTTTATATATCATACTTCCATAAATTTTAACCTCAGCCATCAAACATTAATAAATACCGAATAATAGGTTGACCAATTTTGAAGAAAAAGACCCGTGGGCTTTTGAAAATTCATTTTTAAAGATAGGTTCCCCTTTTCCAGTGGAGTTTGATCACTCTAGTTTAACAAGCCCACAGTTGACAACTTTCATTATAAAATTCTAAACGGAATTTTTCAGTCATCTGCATTACGCCCCGAAATATTTTTATAACTGTTGCCACTAGTATTCTATTAGTAAAAGATCTGCGCATGCTAAACAATTTAATATTCAAACATGTAAAACAAATTCTAGAGCTTTTCATCCAAAATCCAAGATTTTCATCCAAATTCAAGACTGCTCCCGGAAAACGGGGAACGTTACCATATAATCACAAATCAACCTTTTTAAACGTAATAAAAATTAAATTCCCTTATCTATTCACATTTCGAACGAGTTTTGCCAATCATGAAAATGGGTGAATTTCCACGTATCAAAATATAAAGTACCTAAGTTCCCGATTTCTCAGATGTGATCTCACCCTACGTAAAATATTCCACACTACTTAAGCAACACTGAACTTATCGAAATGTTCATTTTCTTGAGAATAACCGATGCTTAATCAACAGAATGGATTCCTTATATCTTGATGCCGTTCCTTGCCAAATAAAAAAAAAAGTGGCAAGAAAATAAACCTTACCTTTCACTCGGCAATAAAGAAGAGGTATGTCTTTGTTGCTCCCAGTCTCTCTGACTAAAAACACATTTTTTGGTTTCCGTCAATAACACTAACATATCTGTGTTATTATCCCTTTGAGTGCACTGCAATATAACAGGAGTATTTCATGAAGGGACAAAAAAAGACATCTAACTTATACAATTAGTGTAAAAAAGCCTCTACTTCACTTGTTATTTTTTGGCATAGTCATATCGTTCACATTTGGTTACATCCACTGCAGTCCTACTTCTGCCAATGGCACAATAGCAATCACACTTCGAATTGGTATAGTACACTAATGCAAACTCAAGTCTCAAAACTTTCATCATAGCTAGATAGGGCTGTGCTCGTCTCTCCTTATGGCAACTTCATGGCTTCCTATTATGATCGTTGGCTAAAGAAATTAAGAGTATTATTCTTGACTTCCTCAGTTTTCGTAGATATATTTAAAACTCTGGAGAAATGCACAACTACTTCTCTTCAAGACTGTGGTGAAATTAAGTGACTCCACTGATAAGTTTACACCACGATTTCTATCACATTTTCAGTACATAAAAAGCAGGATTTCGAGAATTATGAACACAACACTTGTAATACCATGGGGCTAGAACAAAAACTATGAAATAAACACAACATTGCTGGGCTAAAAACGTTAAAAAAACTTCTAAAAACTGCAGGATGATTAAAACAGTATACATATATTTCTGTACAGAGTATTTTCTTTAAAAATATGAACTTTTTTTAAAATTTTCTATTCAGAAAAGTTTTCGAAGCCAATGTGCGAAATTTTTTCTCATGGCTATTTTTTAGAGAACTGAATGAATTGTAGAATTAGTTCTAAAACACTGGCAACTCTTCAAACAAAATGTAATACCCGTAGTTTGCAATAAATATATCTTCACGACCATTGTTTGCTTCTGTTAAACAAGAACATACCACACTGATTTCACTAGAATCGACTTTGGTATTTGGTTCCACATTTCAGTGTAGTTCACGAACGGCTCAACTCGTTAAGATCAGCATTTACATATTTTTAAACTGAGGAATTTCTTTTATTATATAATGTATCGAAAAAATGCACTTTCTTACAAATATTTATAAAACATAATGAAGCTGGGTTGCTTTACCTCTAGACGGCACTTTTGTGCACACAATGGGCTATAAATGGCCAGGCAACAAGGTCTCGGCAGAAGTTGGGGAAGAAGTTCTACTGGACAGTTTTTAAGAGATAGATGGGAGTCTTCCATCAAGTCCACTCAGCGCGCTCTTCAAGATGCACAGGGCGTGGCTTAACGTCCCATCCCAAAAAACGATGGCATTTCTAAACTCTTCTATGTTCCCTTTTTCATCGAAAGAAAGCCGAGGTAAATCTCAATGTTGGCCGACTCAACCTGAGAACTGCAGATTTACAAAACTAGCTTGCTACAGGCTGAGTCATCCGACCTCCCAAAACATGATACAGATCGCTTTACCAGACTTATTAACTAACAACCCTTCAAAGCTTGGAACGCAATAATTTGAAGAGCAAAAAATTTTCTTATATATATATATTCGTCTAATATATTTTTACTACATACGGCCCTTAATATTGTTGCGTTTCAATGTGCTTTTTTTTTCCACTTTGATATTTTTCCTTTGGTTCCGCGACATGTCACAACTGTACTCGTCTTATTTGTAAGAGAGATGCGAGGCCAATTAGAATTATGCATGAAAATCCAAAGTAAATTAAAAAAAAATGACTTTCCGAATTAGGATTTTTCAAAACGGCCAATTTCATTACAGTAGAACTGTTAGGCTTATATTTCACTAGCTCCTGGGGCGGGGGTGGCTCAGTCGGTAGCGCGCCAGGCTCGTAATTTGTAGTTCCCAGGTTCGAGTCCCAGCTGGGTCAGCGTTGAGATTTATCTCCGCAATATTTCCCAGCCCTGGCCACGGTCAGTAGGGGACACCGATGGGCTTGAAAAGGCCGCAGTCCGTCGGATGGGACGTTAAGCCGTGGCCCCATGCGCGGGAGAGCCATACCCTGTGCACGTTAAAGAACACGCTGGATGGCCTTGACGGGAGGCTACCATCTGTCTCCCAACAGCTGTTCCAGTGGGTCCCCTCCCCCAACCTTCTCCGAGCCTTCGGGGTCCTTGTGGCCTGACCATTTAGCCCATGGTGTGCAAAAAAGTGCCGCTCAGAGGTAAAACAATCCAAAACAATCCACTAGCTCCTGGCTATTATTCCTCCACACTGCAACATGAAATTCAAAAGCATATCAAGTTTCGTATTCTGCTATAAAAAATAAAAAAGTGATTTTTTTTCTCTCAACATTTTCACTTTTAAAATCTTTGGCACCGAGACTCTACGCTGGCAGCGTTAACGAAACCAGCATCGAATGCTGAAAAAAAGCACAAAAATAAATAAATCACACTACTAGGAGCTATTCCAGCTTCTACGGCGCAATAAATTGGCTAGGAAATTTTGGCCACTACGTGTTATTCATCTTCCTCCATTTAAGATGACTAGTGGGGAAAAAAGGGCGTTTCTTTGTATACACGAATGCGAAACATTTGTTTACAAATCATTTTCACTACTTCTCTCACATTTTTTTACGTTTCTAAAAACTGGGCAAAAAGAGTTCAGAAACTAGAAAGAACGGAATATCGAAACATTTTTCTTCCTAATATCGATCTAACATACCGCCTAGTAAAACTTAGATTAATTGGTTGCGTTGGTTCACTCGTAAGTGGTATGCTTTTGTTAAAAAATTATATAATTACTAAATCACAAAGACTCCAAAGCTCAGAAGACGGTCTATTAAGACCGACTGGACAACTGTTGTAGACAAACATGACCCTAAGCAAAATATTGGTTTCAGGAACTTCAAAAATTTACTGTTTTTTCTTTATGGCACTGTATGCGAATTCACATCACAGAAATATTATATCATCACAATCCAGCATTCCTCAATTCATAAATTTCAATATTTGTTGCAGCACAAGAAGTTTCAAAACTAATTCTACACTTATTCAGGCGTTATCATTCAATCTTTATATAAATATAAATGACTTGAAAGAGTGTTAAATAATAATAAATCTGAACTTAGAGACTAGTACGTTTATTTTCCATTAAATACGTGTCGATTTACGATACCGAAAGCTAACACACAATTGACTGACTTGGCAAATAGCAGAAATGAATGAACCAAAAAAAAAAAATCCGCATATCTACATTCGATGAATGCAAAAAACGTTACAATTAAATAGCATTTATCTTGATGCATCGTTCAGCCGTTTCAAGTAATGTGGCTGTGATTTCTATGACTACGAACATCTACAGAAATATCACATGTGGGTCAGAGGAACAAAGCATGTTTCGTTAGTTGCCCGAAGCAGCTGACAAATTGGGTGCTTCCCAATAATCGGAAGCGGAGTAAGGCGACTCAGCAACACTTTGGCAAAGATAAGCAGCTGCGGCGTAGAAATGCGCATAGGAGGTGATTCTACGGGGAGGTGGAGGGAAGAACAAATTTCATTCATGTACACATACAACAAAGGTAAAACAAATCTGAAATTCCGTTGCAACTCAATGCAATTAAATAATAACTTCTTATTTATTCTAGAGCTTTTGAATATATGGGCTGCGGTCGCTTTACTTCTGAGTGTGCTTTTGTGCTAAATAGTCTGGTCACTACGACCCAACCCGTGTTGGTAGGGGAAAAGGATCTCGATGTCCTTGGATGCGAGCCAGGAAATCACGAATTTAAAAATATCTTGGGAAGGATTTCCTGTTCCTTCTTAACGATGATGCTAAGATTTAACGAATTTTCATTAGCTAGGTTCAAATTAACTATCTTTTAGAAATCTAACATGATAAACCTTTTTTTTTTTCAATATTGTACTAATACAGAATCTGAGATGTTATTGATAATTCAAGAAGTTAGATTCTTTATGATATCACTAGTGGCGTATCAAGTAACTTCCAACAGGAAGGAAAGGGTTGATATGTTTGAATCAAAGGGGGGTTGACGTGTTAAGTTTGCTTTTCCGGGACTTTCTTTAAAAATATACGACATTGAGGCCATCAACGAGAGAGGGTTATAAATCCTACAAGGTACGCCACTAGATCAAAATATGAATTTTGTTCATTTAGTCCTACCGTTTCACAAATCGGAAAAAAAAAGAGTAATGTACAGTTCAAACATGAGAAAAATTATTCAGTAATAAATTATCACAGGTAAAGTCCTGTAGACAAGGAACACTTGAAATAATGAGTTGAAAACGCCCGGCATGCTTCTGGACAACCAATATTTTTTCAATTCATTACTTCAGGAGAAAAATTATTTTCGTCTGGAGAACTTGGATCATTAAAATTTAAATCTGAAATCATTGTTTTTTTCAATTCGATATTAATATTTTGCTATTTAAAAATACAACGTTTATTTCAGAATAAATCAAATTCTCCCATTCCAATACTGTTTAGCAATGACCTATTTATGGCAACAGAGATGTACGAGGAGAGGGGGGGGGATGGCATCTATTGAAACATCATATGGATGATACACTTATATATTTACAATAGAAAATACCTGGGCTCCCATGAGCATCTCTACTGATCAAAGCAAGTCTGTGTTTGCATAAGCACAGCGAGTGAAAAAAACAAAAGCAACACTCGTACAAGATTTGCTTATTGCCTAGTTTCAAGCGAAAGTAACCAACGCTGATGTTGCATAGATTTACCGACACTGCTATCACATGTATAAAAAGATTTTTTTTTTTTCAATTTTAAGAATACTTCGTAATCACTTTTTAATAAGATACAAACATACGTTTCTACAAACAACCTATGACACTAAGTCTCAACTCCACTTCGTTCACTATGAGGTGACATGAGAATAGATACACAATAAATTATAATCTACTATTTTACAAGATTAAAAACTACGTTCCAAACTGCCAGCTGCCAACATGAATGTAACGGACGATTTAGTTTGGTCGCTGCAAATTCTCAATGACAAACCCTTGGTACAATTCAGCAGTGAAGTGTGAAAAAAATGCATCAGTGTTAAAAGTCCCTCCGTTTTCGATTTGCAAGACGGTTTTTATGAGAAACAGGGGATGCTGCATAGCTGGAGCTAATACATCAATGGCACTGGTGGAGAAAACAAAAATAAACTAATCTATAACTATAAAACAAAAACATTTGCGAAAAACTCTCTCTTTCTGTCAATTTCATATCTTCTCTGCACGGAAGTCTGGACTATATAGTTCTTAAGTCGTCATGCAAGACACAGATTTAAAAATGAGCATTTAATTTTATGGAATTTGATATTTTAAACATATTAATCAATAAAAACTTGAAGCTGGAAAATTTTTTTTTGCTTCCTTCTTTGGGCCAAAATTTTGTGTAACCCTGAGATGCCATTTAAAAAATTAACCTAGCTCTAAGGCTTAATTACCATATATTTAAAAACAACCACTCTAGCACTAACTATATGCCACTTAAAAGGGTTTTAATATTTGGTCACACTTGGCTACTGATCTAAGGGACTTGGGTTCGAGCCCTGGGTAAGGCATGGTTGTGTGTGTCGTTTTTCTGCTGAGGTCCTGCCATCCTCACAGACCTTCTGCTATGGCATTTGAACTGACAGGCTCCTGTCAGACCTCTGTGGCAAGCAGCCGCTTGAGGGGGTATTTATTTTTATTAAGATATAAAAAATAAAATAAATACCCCCTCAAGCAGCTGCTTGCCACAGAGGTCTGACAGGAGACTGTCAGTTTATATGTCATAATAGAAGGTCTGAGAGGATGGCAGGACCTCAGCAGAAAAACGACACATACATCCATGCCTTACCTGGGGCTCGAACCCAGGTCCCTTAGATCAATAGCCAAGCGTGCTAACCACTCGGCCACGGGACGGCAAAATATGATAAAAGTATATATATATATATTTTTCCTAAGAACACGTCTGAATACGGTAAATAAGCTTTTATCATTAATCTGAAGGGGAAAAAAGTTTATTAAAATGTATATCAAATGCATTGGATGCAAAACATCTGTTTCTTTTTAAATCCTATCAGATGAAATGGCTTGAACTTATAAAATATATTTCTTTACAAACATTTTAAATCATTCTGTGGTGATATATATTAATTTTTAACTGTATTAAAAACTGAAAACATTTAGTTCGTAATTTGATTTTTTAACAATCTGCCTACAAGGCAGGGCTAAGATGCTATTGTTACAAACAAAATTATAATAAGTTAATTTCAGCATAATGTGCAAAAATTTCTAATGGATCTAGAAACAAGATTTAAAATTTCTTCCACTTCATATATTAAACCTCATAGTCCAATTAAGATATCAGTTCAGTAGAAATGTTCAAAAAAAAAAAGACAGAAAGAGAAAATTTAACTGCTTGCTCACATAATTTACAGAAGACCAAAATATTTACACTCACGTTCAGCTGCAAACTCTGCAATGTTCTGTATATCAAGCTATTTTGATATATGACGTACACAATTATTTGCAAAGAATTTGAGGCAATGGAGTTGATATTAGGTCTTCTGTTATTCAACTCCAATCTATAAAAGCTAAAGTTCCCCATATGAACAACGGTTTGTGGAATGCTGGTTCAGGACGGAATTTTTGTTAAATGGTTTAGAGGCAGCCAGATGCGAAGCAAATGTAAAAATCAAACATGCACTTTAATACTTAATAACTTTCTAAAAAATATGTGCTTACTCAATTCAAACTAGCTTTTTTTTGTGCAATTGATCATAATTAGTACCGAACCTAAGTCAAAATTGTTGTATTCCTAGTCCTATTTACTATACATCATTAATTCCTTCAAAACAATTATCCTCCAATGCACAATTAATTTCTCTAGTCATTTGGTAAGGGCAGTCATTACCAAAGCAAATTACTTACATTTGTAGCAGAGTGTGACAGTCTTTCTTTTCTTAATTTCTAAATATAAATATGCAAAAGCAAAATCATCATCCACTTTCTATCCATTATGTACATGTGAAGTATCAATCATTTAAGATTTGAAGTATAGGTAATTTTAGAAAAATAATACATCAACCAGAAACAAATTATACCTATAATTGATGTGCAAATCATTCCAGAAATGTAAGAAACATAATAAAATCACAAATTTTCTAGATAATTAATGTATATGAGGATATCCAAAATGCAATAATCACAATTTATGGTGGTTGGTGGAGAGTAAGGTAAACTTTCGACGTACTAAACAGTAACACATTGTAATCAAAACTATAAACATATTTGTAAGAATATATTCTGTCAAATATCATGATCTGCATAAGTAAACTTAACACACAATGGGTTAAATTTTTTCCAACAGAGCTACTTAACTGACTAATCATTACACTTGCATTAACACTGTCAGTAGAAAAAAAAAAAATCAAAAATTCAAGAATATGTTAGGAATAAAATAGTTTAACACAGAGTGTAAATCCCTTGAAGATTCCTACTTTTGTCACAGTTTCAGTGCACATTATAGATGAATTAAGAATTATATCTGACATATGCTGATGAAATTATATATAGTGTGTGTATATATATATAATTAGTAATTATTATTGGGAGTTCAATTTCAACTATTAGCAGGACATGAGTTCTTAACTGTTGCTTACACTTACTGTGACAGAGATATAAAACAATGGGGTAATTGCATAACACCAAGAGGGTTAATGCCAAAACTGATTAAAAAAAACATACTCTTAATATAATATTAACACATAGTGATCAGTTAAATTCGTGTATAATCCAGAATAGAAAAATAAAGGCATAAAATGTAACAGCAATTATAAAGTACTAAATTTGCTTGTACAACAGTTATCATCCTCCTCCTCCTCCTCCTCAAGCAGCCATGGACTACGGAGGTCGAACCAGACCGTGCAATTTAGTTCTCCAAGCAAATCTGTCCTGAGCTACATCTGGCCACTGCACACCAATTCTAACCAGGTCCTGTTTGACATTGTCTGCTCACCACTAACATACCTTACTACTATAGACTGAGCATGCATTTTTCTTGTATTTGTCTGTTTATGTATAATTTGTGGCCAGAAGTGTCAAAGTTTCTGTCCATTCTGTGAGAAGCTTGTTCCTAAACAAACTTAGAGATACACACAGAGGATTACTGACTCTTCACTTTTTCACTCTGTAGGCCCTTTAAAGATGGCCAAGAAAATAATAGGCTTTCCAACCTATTTGTAACACAGCAGTTAACTCTCATGTGCCTAGAAAATGCATTTACTCTCTCTGCTTTCTTCACAGAGTAATTTTCACCCTCAATAATCACACACCACCACCACAGATCTAGCTAAAGAACAGCTCTCAACCTCCTCTTCAAATGCATGTTTAAACTAGAAAATAGGCTACACACAGGAGCAGATCTGCAATAAAGTCACAGTAAGATATGGACTAAGACCCAAACTACTATTTTGACATTAAAAAAAAAAACCCTACATTTTCTACTATTTAAATGTAAATTATATAAAATTGCTTTTGGATAAAATAATTCCATGAATTTTTGAATATGAAAATGTCTAGGCTAAATTCTAGGAGTGACCAATCATTAAAATCCTAACCTGACTGCAAATCTTAGAGCATGTCTGCTTGATTCCATTTCACTTTATTTGTGCCCATTCATTCGTCAGTACTGCATAATACATAGATTTCATCTAAACTGCTATTTCTGGTATGAGCTTTATAAGTGCAAACTGATACTCTATAATCCAAATGCCAGTATGATTTAGTGTTGGTTTTTAAATTTAAGGCTAACTGAAAAGAATATATGCTATATTAAAACAGCTGCCATATTATAATGATTATTTCAAATAGATGTAAGCTCAAACAGCTAAGTTATAATTAACAGTTGCCTTAATACTCCATGCATAACTAGTTGCATTTTATTCTAGAATACCTGGTAGTTGACCTTATTTTTTGAAAAACTACTGAGACTAACACTTAATTTCATATAACAATTATATTAGTTTATTTTAGCAGATTAATTATTATAAATAATAGTTGTTTGGTACACTGTACTGAAACTGAAAATATTACTGTTCTAAAACACAATATTAATGCAAGTTCACAATTTCGCAGAAAAATTTACAGATATAAACATGTACACTGCTTATGAAAGTTCAAATAATATCACAGACAACTGCAGAATATTAAATTTTCAAATTAATTTCATATTAATATATCTTGAGTTAAAAATAGTGATGTCTATAAAGATATTTAATATCTACAATCTCACTGTTTAAAAATTGATTAATATCTTAAAACACTCTTAATGTCTCTCATGGGCCATGAATTGTTTTACAAATCACTATGATTGGTTGGGTTGTTTTACCTCTGAGCGGCACTTTTTTGCACACAATGGGCTAAATAGCCAGGTCACAAGGACCCCGAAGGCTCAGAAAAGGTTGGGGGAGGGGACCCACTGGAACAGCTGTTGGGACAAATCACCATGGTACAAGACTTCATATTCATTAAAGGTTTCTTTATGTAGTTAGATGATAAGTGTCAGATATTATTTTCTTCAGAAAAAGTCCACATTAAGAGAACTGGCTTACTTACTTACTTACTATATTGTACCTAATAAAAAGTAATTTCCATAAATATTTCTTAAATCTAAAAAAAAAAGCAAAATCGTCTACAGTTTCAATTACTGAAAAATTTATTTATTAATCCATATCTTGGTAACTTATATAATACATACGTGGAAGCTAATCCTCCGAAAATTCAACTTATTGAAGTAACTTCTATGAAATAAATAAATAAATAAATACCCCCTCAAGCAGCTGCTTGCCACAGAGGTCTGACAGGAGCCTGTCAGTTTATATGCCAAAGTAGATCTGAGAGGATGGCAGGAGCTCAGCAGAAAAACAACACATACAACCATGCCTTATCCGGGGCTCGAAACCATGTCCCTTAGATCAGTAGCCAAGCGCGCTAACCACTCGGCCATGGGACGGCTACAATCCAATATGGAGGGAGCACTACAAAAAAGCCAGCAGCATTTAAACATAACAATCATTTATCAGATCAGTCACCTGCTGATGCTATTGTTCCAGTAGTGAAATGCATTGTGGTGTTTTACTGTTTTTAACCAGTTTTTAAATTTGCCTTTCTTGTGTCATGAATTCCTCATTAATACTTTGTACTGAAAAATGGTTTATAAAAAAACCATTAGGGTCTCTGCAATTCTTCAGAATAAATCTTCAACTTACATTACATCCAACCTGTACAACATTGCCGATTGAAATTTGTTTGAAGACCGACTATTCATCACAATGTAGATTTGTTGCAATCTACTTTTCATCGAGTACAACAACCAGTAAGTGAGCCAGCCATTTTCTTAATCTGAACTTTTTCTGAAGAAAATAATATCCAACACTCATCTTAGTACAGAAACCTTTAATAACTTCTGGGAATTTGTTCGTCAACTATGACAGTCAAAATGATTCACCATGAGTCCCAGACACTTTCATTGTCATGTACAATAATATGAAATCTTGTACTTAAGAGCAGATTGTAGTAAGATTAATTCATGACTCATAAAAGGTTATGCATTTTCTAAGATTAGTAAATTTTAATTAAACTGAGATTGCAAATATTAAATCCATGTTTTTTAAAAGATATCTTTATATTAGCATATTATCCCTATTTTTACATTGTTAATTGCTTTATGGAATATATCCGCAAATTATAACTTAGAATTGAATTAAAAACGATTCACAAACATTAAAAAAAAGGAAAGAGGAACAGATTAATGTATTATGCTAAACTCCTACTATAACAGTAGGTGCAATTTTTTGTACCTTCAAATTAGTGACCTTTACTTAAATTATTAATTAAAATTATTTTAAAATAGCTTATTTGTAAACATGTTACTCTTTCATCTTCAAATTTGGGTATAGATACATATAGAAAAAATTTAATGATTTAATTTTAAACTAAAAATATTATACTGTAAAACTCAACTATATACAACAAAGTTCACATTTCATTACATTTGGAATATCCCCAAAATCCTTCAGGAATACTTATATTTTAAGGATGTAACACATATTACCAGTATAAGCAAACTTCATCCACATATGAATGATATTCTTGCATAACTGCAATATGCTTTTGTAAGCAATTTTCTTTCACACTATTGCTTCTGAATATATATAAAAACAAAATCGTTGCCTTGAAATACTTGCAAAGTACTTTTAGCAAAGAACATGATAATGTAGCAATGTAAAGAAATTATATAGCACAGCCCTTCAAAGTAAGCAGAAGATATAAAAACAATGTGCAGCTATAAAATCCCACTTTTTTTTTCCCTGAGTTTAAAATCAACCCCACATATAAAGGGATTACATTAAAAACTAAATACATATTAAAATGAATTCATCTATTAAACTCAGTGCACAAATAAAGAGGCGCACATACAATGAGGTAGACATAAAAACTCTTTTGCATATGTGGTATTCTATAATGGCACCAGAGGCCAGACATACTACAGAGAACACCCGTTAGGCATTAAGGCTACAAACAGTAGGACAGTGTGCAGTTCTCAGGCATTGAGGCTACAAGCATAAAATGAGACAGTGCACTTCCAATACATCAGCTTATGCACAAATAAATTGATGTGGCTAAGAAAAAGCATAGAAGATGTGGCTCTCCGAAGGCCTCAGGAGGACTTCTCATTTTGGAATTATAAGAAACTACTATAATATTTTAAAAAAGTGTTTTCGTAGAAACTTTATCACCCTGAGTATCAAAACCGTTTTCAGGGAGAAAGGTTGCAGTTGAAACAGATTCGAAACTTAGAGAGAGGCGGGTAATGAGGTAACGGAGGGACTTGTTGGCTGATGTTCAAGATCCTCACAGCCAGGAGATGGAGGAGGCACTTCTAACTTCACTGTAGTCTTCAGGCGCTCCCACCAACTTTGTTCTTGACGGTTGGGGTGTGATATGGTCAGAGAATTTCTGTCCATGTAAGCAACTGTTGTTGTTGCAGGAGTAGAGGCTGTTGAAGAAGGTATAGAAGTTGGTGATGGAAGGAGGCCATAGGAAGCTGTTGGGTCTAGTCCGCAGAACTCATCAATACGACCACTATCTATGCTAGATGGGAGATGGCCTCCTCCCATCCATGGTGCAATAGTAGATTGTGACTGATTTACAGAGGAAGACTTCATTTCAGGGCTTGAAGCTGATGTGCTTTTTATCACAGTAGGCCCTGAATTGAAGAGTGAAGCAATTGCTGGAAGAGAAGCAGGATGGCATGATGTTGGAAATTGAGAAGGAAGAACACTATATGTACTGATAATATTTGTATATGTATTCATAGATGTGGTCGTATTCAATAAAAAAGGCTGCGGTTCTGCGGTTTCATTAGCAGCACTACTACCTGAGCCCACAGTGGGGTTTGTAGTTGTAGAATTGTTCACAGCATTTGAGGGTGCCGTTTCTGATCTTTCCTCCCCTTGGTGATCAAATGTCATAGATGGTGATGAATTTGTAGTGTATGATGTTAGTTGCTCTTGTTCCAAAGGTGACTGAGATGGTGAAAATGCATTAGAACGATTCAATGTTTGTCCAACGGATGCAGTTGTATATGGCTGAGAAGGCATAGAAGACTGGCTAGTGACAGGAGCTGAATATGGATTAACATCTGAAGATGATGATGATGCATGAAAATATTGACTGTCATAAGCTGCCTGTACAGACTGTTGTGGATGTTTGGTAGGAGGTGTAGATGAATTGCTTACAGATGTAGAAAATGATTCCCTACTTTGACCCTCAGGACCAAAAGACTGTTCCAACACTCCAGTATTAGCATCATCTCTGGTGCTTCCAGGACCAAAAAAGGCACCATAAGGAAGGCCATTGATTGAATCTTGATGTTCCTGAACACCTGCATAGCTAAGAGACTCTTCAGAATGAGCTCCACTGTTCTGTGGAGTGAATGCTGTTCTGTTCAAAGTCCTTTCATTTTTCAAATTATCTTTTTGTAATTGACCCTCGTGCTGCATTTCATTCTCTTGATTTTGAGGTGACCGAGTTTTGGTCCATGCTCCACTTACATCAGGAGCAGGAGAGTGTGAAGAGAGGTTTCTCAAAGGCTCATAGGTTGGTTGTTGCAGCTGATGATTCATGTATGCAGATTCGTGAGGAAGTCCACCATTTCCGCCAACTGCACTACCTCCATTACCAGCATTTGAAGTTGGTGGTGGTGGAGGCTGTTGCTGGGATAAATATTGCTGATTTCCTGCTGACTGTGAACCTGGTGAACTACGCATCACCAAATTTTCTTGTTCAGGGTATGAATGTATTGAACTTTGGTTTGGCACAAAATTATGCTCCTTTAGATTTTGACGTGACTGAATCAATGTTTTCAGTCTTGTATTCATCACCTGATGCCTTGTTTGGCCAAATTCTATCATGCTTTCATCAGGAAGTCCTTGCTGGCTTATTCGGACTGAATCCATTGGTGTTATATGACCGTTGAAAGGTAATATGTGTTGCTGAGATTGAAAATTTGCAAACTGAGAGTTCATGTCAAATAGCTGATTAACATTACCAGGGATTGATCCAGCTACTTGACTAGGCATAACAGGTTTATGGGGTGCTGAGACTGCAAATTCTCCATGTGGAAAGCCCTAAAGAAATGAAAAAATATATATAAACGACATACCAACTGAATTAAATATATCTTTCAATGCTTACTAATTAATTATCATATCTAGCATTTTAGTAGTAGTTTCCTGTTACTAGAACACATACAAAACATTTAAACATATTAAAAAACTTTAACAGTAGTGAGTACTGAAAACTACCAGTTATATGGTTTTATATTAATCCAAACACTTAGAATGCTTTCTTTTGAACAATCCTTAAAAGTTGGCTTACTAAAAACAAAATCTCTATAATCTTTTTTAATTATTATGAGTAGGCATATAAAAATTCATCTAACACAATATTTTTTTTACATATTTTCATTCATTAATATCCACAAAAATAAGACAGCAATTCACGAGTGATTTTAAATAACTGGTAGTAGGTTCTTAGAATCTGGGGAATTGTGAATCTTCACTACATCAGTAAAATGATTCAGTAACTGGAAACAAACATTACTTCCTAAAATCAAAGTACAGAAAAACAACCAGAAAAATAACATATAACTTCTGGTGAATATGGAAGGCTAGTTTTCAAAGAGAAGAAAATGTTTTATTTTAAGAGGGAAGAAAATGTTTTATTTTCTTCCCTCTTAACATTGAAAAATTTAATACCCTCTAACATTGGAAATTTGAACTAATAGATTGGGGAAATACAAATATTTTATCAGCACCTGTACAAACACATGTATACATACACACAAATTTCGCCTATATCTTAAAAGAAAAAAAAGTTGCGAAGTTGTGTGCCCCTGTAAAAGCTGTAAAGCCTCAAATAACCCCAACTCTTCTCTCAGTGAAAAATGAGACACTGAAAAGCCTGGAAAAACCAGTCTGTTGGATGGAATGATAAACCATGGGGCTGTGTACAGAACCATAACCTTTAGTGTGCAAACCTGTGCACACTAAATTTCAGGGTAGATGGCCTTGATGAGAGGCTTCAGCCAGTGGTGGATTATTATCACATATTCGCACACAGAGGAGGCACTTGCCTAGGGCCTCAACACTTGTGGAGGCCTCAAAACAATTAATACTATTTTTTCCCCAAACATTTTATAGAGTAAAATATTTTGCAATTAATATAATCTACAATTTATGTGTACATTCATGTTCTTTCTTGGGTTAATACCAAATATGTGTTTTTTATTAAATACTCTAAAATGAACAGATATTCATTTGAATTTAAAATTAAATTTTTAGTTTGCTTTTCAGTATGTGCAATTTTAAATAATACATGTTAAAACTTTTCTATATATCATTCTTCTGTAATTCAGTTTATCCTGCTATGCATTTTTTCTATTCATGAGTTGCAAAAGTTTTTTGGTGAGCGAGTATCTTCTCCCCCCCCCCCCCCCCTTCAATACCAGGACAGTTGGGGATGTTTTGAATCTTTTGTGCCTAGAGACTTCAGATATCCACCACTAGTTTACATTCTTTACCTCTAGGTGCTCATGACCTGGCCATTTAGCCCACTTTTTGCACAAAAGTACTGTTAAGATGTAAAACTTTGTATTATAAACAGGGGATTTCATTTAAAGAAAAAACATATCAGTACTCTACATATAGTATTCATATAAACCTTACATGGTGGCCACATTTGAGAATCACTGCATTAAAATATTGTCTAATGAAAAAATTTTGGGGATACTAGATCAACAAAAATTCTTCGGTTTCCAAATCATTCTTCTCTTGAGCCAAATGTTTGCTCAGGGACATCAGTATGTGCTTCCCTATTACCTCTGGGATGGGGGTGGCTCAGTTGGTAACACGCCAGGCTCGTAATCTGTAGTTCCCAGGTTCGAGTCCCAGCTGGGTCAGCATTGAGATTTATCTCCGCAAATTTCCCCGCCCTGCCCATGGTCAGTAGGGGACACTGATGGGCTTGGAAAGGCTGCTGTCCAACAGATGGGACATTAAGCCATGGTTCCGTGTGCGGGAGAGCCCTACCCTGTGCATGTTAAAGAACACACTGGATGGCCTTGATGGGAGGCTACCATCCATCTCCCAATAGCTGTTCCAGTGCGTCCCCTCCCCCAACCTTCTCTGAGTCTTCGGGGTCCATGTGACCTGGCCATTTAGCCCATGATGTGGAAAAAAGTGCCACTCAGAGGTCAAACAACCCAACCCTATTACCTCTAGATATGTTGCTGCCAATATGCAACTGCTTATAACCATTTGAAAATATCTGTTAACTTGAAGAACACATATTGCCTCTGGTACATATGGGAATCTTGTTTTCAGAGAGAATGAGGTTTTTCATTTAACAACTTTTGAACTCCTTTGATGTTTTAATTCCAACTAACGGATGTTGGGAGAAAATGTAAATAATAGTATTTTATTAGTACTTATAAAACATAAAAGGTATGTCATTTATTCCTCAGGTTTAAAAAGCAATTTTTCTCAAAATTACATTAGTACAACCCAACTAAAAACAGTCTTCCAGTTACTCTTAAAACATAAGAATTGCATTTCCCACTCAACCTGGCCATAAGGGGTCAACTTACTGTTGCCAATGGGAACTTCATGGCCTTCACATTCCACCATGAAAATTTCTACTATAAATACATCGTTTGCAATATTCGTTTCAAGTTTTTGAATTTTCTATTTTTTTTTACACCTGTTAGAGGGTGCAAATTATAGGTTTTGGGTGAATCCTAATATTTCATCAATACATATCCAAAAGATAAAAAAAAAAGGGTGGTCAGTAGTGTGCCAGGCTTATAACCTACAGTTTCCAGGTTTAAAGAACATGCTGGATGGCCTTGATGGGTTGGCTTGTTTCACCTCTGAGCGACACTTTTTTGCACACCATGGGCTAAATGGCCAGGTAACATGGACCCCGAAGGCTCAGAGAACGTTGGGGGAGGGGACCCACTGGAACAGCTGTTGGGAGACAGATGGTAGTCTCCCGTCAAGGCCATTCACCGTGTTCTTTAATGTGCACATGGAATGGCTCTTCTGTACACGGGGTCACGGCTTAACATCCCATCCGACAGACAGCAGCCTTTCTAAGCCTATCGGTGTCCCCTACTGACCGTGGGCAGGGCGGGGAATTTTGCAGAGATAAATCTCAATGCTGACCCAGCTGAAACTCGAATCTGGAAACTACAGATTACAACTATTAGATTATGAGCCTGGCGCACTACCTCTGAGCCTCCCCTGCCCCATCTTGATGGGAGGTTAGCATGTCTTCCAACAGCTATTCAGTGGGTTCCACCCCCCAAAAAAAAACCTTCTCTGAGCCCTCAGGTTTCTTGTGACCTGACCGTTTAACCCATTGTGTACAAAAGAGTGAAGCTCAGAAATTCCCGTCACCAGCCACTCAGAGGTAAAAACAACCCACCCAACAGAAAAAAAGCTTTTTAAATTTATCTCAAAAAACAGTGCTTATCGGTTATCTCCAGTCGCATTTTCTTGGCGACTTTTTTTTTTGGAAAAAATGGCAGTTTTTGATGGAGTTGGGTTGTTTTACCTCTGAGCGGCATTTTTTTTGCACACCATGGACTAAATGGCCAGGTCACATGGACCCCGAAGGCTCAGAGAAGGTTGGGGGAGGGGACCCACTGGAACAGCTGTTGGGAGACAGATGGTAGCCTCCCATCAAGGCCATCCAGCGTGTTCTTTAACGTGCACAGGGTATGGCTCTCCCGCACACGGGGCCACGGCTTAACGTCCCATCCGACGGACGGTGGCCTTTCCAAACCCATCGGTGTCCCCTACTAACGGTGGGCAGGGCGGAGGAATTTTGCGGAGATAAATCTCAACGCTGACCCAGCTGGGACTCGAACCTGAGAACTACAGATTACGAGCCTGGCGCGCTACCGACTAAGCCACCCCCGCCCCCTTTTGATGGAGTAAGGAAGGTTAATGAGTAATTTAGGGGTGGGTTATTTGAGCTATGAGATGCTTTTTTTTTTGTTATTGTTGTCTCTGATGAGATTATTTAGTTTCCGGGGGCTTTTTTATAATTTGGTCGGCAGTACACTTTCTGATTTTCATGTTTTTCGGTTTGTGTTGTCTGCAAGAACATTTAGTTTTGGGAGCTTTTTTATAATTTGGTCGGCAGTGCAGTGTTACCGATTTTCATGCTTTTTGGTATGTGTTGTCTCCAATGAGATTATTTAGTTTTGGTGCCTTTTTTTTAATGCTGGTTGGCGATGCATTGTCAATGATGTTCTTGGTTTACTACAGTGTTTATTTTTCGCCACTAAGAAAATGTGACCGGACATACCGAAATAAATAAATACCCCCTCTAGCAGCTGCTTGCCACAGAGGTCTGACAGGAGCCTGTCAGTTTATATGCCACAGTAGAAGATCTGAGAGGATGGCAGGACCTCAGCAGAAAAACGACACATACATCCATGCCTTAACCGGGACTCGAACCCAGGTCCCTTAGATCAGTAGCCAAGCGCGCTAACCACTCGGCTATGGGACGGCTATACCGAAATAACCAAATTATAAATAAGCCCCCGAAACCAAATAATCTCATCAGAGACAACAACAACAAAAAAAACATCTTATAGCTCAAATAACCCACCCCTAAATTACTCATTAACTTTCCTGACGCCATCAAAAACTGCCAATTTTTCCAAAAAAAAAAAGTCGCCAAGCAAATGTGACCGGAGATAACCGATAAGTACCCAAAAAAATTTTAATGTCTACAGACAGACAAAAGTAAACACATTAACTCGTCTTTTTTTCCTCCTTTTTTCAAAAACGAGATAAAAAAAATTTTTGCAGCATTTTTACTGAAATGTTACAAAACTAATACATAGAAACACATTTTATGAACAGCCCTTTCTTTTGCCAGTCTAAATCCCTCAAACTGATTAATAAGCGAAAATTTGTATTGTGTCATTTTTACTGATTGAGAAAATTTCAAACTAATGTCGGAAACCTTTCCCGGAATGCAGTCTCTTATATTACATGGCAAACATAAGTTAAAAATGCACTTACGTAGTAGGTTCGGTGAGTCGTATGAGGGTTCTTATGTATGGTTTACTTCTGTTCTTATCAGATAGTATTACGCAAAACATTTTAATAAAAATTACATAAAGTTTAAACTATAAATTCTGGCTTTAGCAGAATGGTCGGCGAACCAGCAAAAAGTTAACAATGAACCGACTGCAGCACACCCATCAGATAGTATTCTAATCAAAACTATGCTACTTGAATATTCAAATTTTCGAACTTTCAGCATTTTGCAGAAGTTTGGAAATGCTTTCTCCAACGTAAAAGTACAACGGATTTCCCTGTTTCGATCTCCATTTGCTACGTATATAAAATATATGAAAAGCAGTAATGAGAGAATATAAATCAATAAATGATAATTTTCGACGGAAACCTAAGCTGCTTTAATAAATTGTCTAAATCTTCTACAGCTGTATTATGGTGACGAAGTTCTATCCTTCACCTTCTATCCGAAGCGCACTTAAAACGGCAGTACTCCCGCAACAGCAACAAAAAACGATATATTTTCCATAATGTTATCGGTTAATCTCGACAAGATCCTGCGCACATAGGCAAGCAGCAGGCTACGCTAACCTAGAATCAGCAGTAAATACAACGCAGTAAACCAGAACAGCTGTGCCCCGCAGCAGCATGAGCTCTAACTCTATTGACGGCAACTGAAGCAAGCCAAACCAATCTGACAAAGGCCAGCCATACAGCCACAAAGCTTCCTCAGCGCACCCATTGCACGCTGGGTTCCTCAGCCATGAAGGCACCTGACAGGACAAAGCGTCGGAAAGCCGTGTGTTATATCGTATGTCGTCCGCAGTTATACAAAGAGCCCTCCGAGGAAGAAGCAGAAGAAAATAATGCTAAGCACCTGCTGTTTGTGAAAAGTTTACACTATGCCGTTGCCTACGGTGGTAAAAAAAATTGATTAAATTTTGGGCCGGATTTAAACAGAAATATTAATCTTAAAACGAAATGAAGCTAAAACTTCTTCAGTAAGTTCCCAGCCATTGACTTGCTTAAACCGAACTCAAAATTTGTGCTTCTAAAACAGATGAATTCACGGGCAGAATTCCTACTGCTAAACCTGCTAATATACATAAAGGTGCGGTTTTTGCAGAGATAAATCTCAACGCTGGTCCAGTTGGGACTCGAATCTGGGGACTGCCGATTACGGGCCTGGCGCGCTACCGACTGAGCTCCCCCCTTAACACAAAAGGCAGGGGCAGATCAAGCAATTATAGCTGCTACTAAAAATTAATATATTAATAAAATACCGTAAATGCTCGAATAGCTTGCTATAATTCAAGCAAAAGGTATTATTTAGGCCAAGGCGTTTAGTATGTCATATACGGTATAAGGAGTTAGAGGCTGAACAGCGATTGGTATAGCACACACACCGACAGACGTTTTAGTTGATTATATGAGATAATACTGACTGAAAAGGAATGAATTTCACGAGCCATCTGAAGGTTGGTGGGAGACGCGAGGCAAACTGATACTCTACGGCAATGGCGTCCAAACCTATGCCCGCGCGGAAAGTGAACTAAAAGAGCATTTTAAATTTTGTTAATTATTTCAAGAACTGTATACATTCGACGCTAGAATAAGTGGAAATAAACGAATTTAAAAGACTGTGGCGCTCGTTGCGGCGAACATGCGAGAGTGCTGAAGTTAAGAGGACACGTACGATGTAACAAGCCAATTTTTCTCGAATCACAAAGTGCGGCACGCGAAACTAACTTTGAATATGGCCCCTGTACGGGAAAAGGTTGGACACCACTGCTCTACGGGATAGTCGCACAGATTCCATGGCGTCTGGCCACTATTTACAAATCCTGCGCTATTACACGGTTACAATTCAAGCACAAGCTACTATTATAGGCCCCGACGTTTAATATATCATACGTACGTATATGGTAAAGAATGTTAAAAATAATGCTGATTCAAGCTTAGTAACTTCGTTTTTTGCATCGACCATCTTTTCTTGAGTATAATTTTTAAGGCACTTGTAGTCACTGCGTAAGCATCTGGAATAAAGAGCATCTAGTTTCCTGTTATCATGTTTACAAAGTGTCGAAGTTTCACTACAATAACTAAGAAACTACATAACTGGAAAGAACCAAACTATACAGTCTAATTTTAGTCTTTAGGTGTATACGCCTATTTCTCCACACTCTCCATAAATTCTTAAAAGTCCCAGCAGCACCACCTAATCGTGAGTGAGAGTTGTCTCACACACGATTAGGTGGTTCAACTTTGTAACTAATGATGAAGTTATGCAAAGGAGTCTGCAACCTCCTTTGAGCAGCATATTGTGTAGAGAGAGACTCCGCTGGTTTGGCCATGTTGCCCGTATGGATAATTATAGTTGTTTGGTTGGTTGTTTTATCTCTGAGCGGCACTTTTTTGCACACCGTGGGCTAAATGGCCAGGTCACAAGGACCCCAAAAGCTCAGAGAAGGTTGGGGGAGGGGAACCACTGGAACAGCTGTTGGGAGACAGATGGTAGCCTCCCGTCAAGGCCATCCAGTGTATTCTTTATGGCTCTCCCACACACGGGGCCACTGCTTAACGTCCCATCAGACGGACGGCGGCCTTTCCAAGCCCGTCGGTGTCCCCTACTGACCATGTGCAGGGCAGGGAATTTTGTGGAGATAAATCTCAATACGGACCCAGCTGGGACTCGAACCTGGGAACTACAGATTACGAGCCTGGCGCGCTACCGAGTGAGCTACCCCCGCCCCAGGATAATTATAGATTGGTGAATAGGGTTATAAAGAGTGTGCCTAAGGGCCTCAGAAAGAGGGGGAGACCTAGGATGCAGTGGGCAGACAATGTCAAACAGGACTATGTTAGAATTGGTGTGCAGTGGCCAGATGCAGCAGATGTAGCTCAGGACAGACATGCTTAGAGAACTAAATTGCACGGTCTGGTTGGACCTCCGTAGCCCATGGCTGCTTGAGGATGATGATGATGTAGTCAATACCTTTAATAACCCAAAAAAAAAACTTCCTCAAACAACTACTTGCCACAGAGATCTGGCAGAAGCTTATCAATTTATACACTACAGTAGAAGGTACCGAGAGAAAAATAATTCTTATGTTTAACAGGTAGTTGAAATTTTTAAATTTACAGCAGTTTCTTAATATTTATTTCATTGTTACTAATTTCAAAAGTTGCATTAGTTCGGAACCTTCCATGCTAAAGGGAGTGTTTAATCAAAAAATGGGATGGAGAATTTTTTTTCTTGTTTCCTATGGACAAGTGCTTGTGTAAAGATGTTCAAACGTGTCGAAAAGACACGTTGAACATCTTTACACAAGCGCGTGTCTATAAGGAAACAGACCACCACACAGTCCAGAGCTACGAGTGGAAGTTGGTGGCATGCATCAAATATGGGTTGAAAATATCCAATTTTTGTATCTTGTAAATTATTTCCCTTCTTTCTATTTTGCGTCGCATTTACATTTCATAATACTAGATTGAAAAATAATAAAATTACATTTAAAAAATATGCATGGGTTTAAAAAAAAAACTTATGCCTTAAGCAGCTGCTTGAAACGGAAGTTTCACAGAAGCCAGTCAGTTAGATGCATCAAAAAGATCTGTGAAAAATGCGAAATCTCAGAAAAAAAAAAACGGTATGCATTATCCCGGACTCGAAACCTGGCCACTTACTCGGTAAGCAAGTTAATTACACGGCCATCGAGAAAGAGATGCAATTTGGTGCGAGAGTTGATTTAAGGAATTAAGATTCCCATAAGAAGATTACAATATCACACAAATTAAGCAACCCAGAAATCTGCTATTAAATTTTCGTGAAATAATATAATCATAAAACTGCAAATGGTAATAACAAAATAAAAAAACTTTACGTAAAAATGATTTGATATGAATAAATACAAATTTGGTGGCAAACGAAATATTCGTTAAGTCAGATTTGGTTGGAGTTTTATGATGCAAGAGGACTTATGACCATATTGCGCCAACCAAAACTTAACCGTCGTCGTCACGACGTCGAGTTAGAAATATAGTACATGCATATCTGGCTGAGAGTTCAGCTAACAAACCCAGATGAAAAAAATTAAGGATTCCACACAGCGTAATGTGTAATGATGACACACACGCGTAACGTTTATGAGATCCTACTTTTCGTGTAAATTATAAAGAGGAAAGAGAGGTAAGAAAGGGGGGTAAGTAAACTAATTACCGAGGAAGAGATATGATGGGATGATGCCCACCAGTTGAAGAGTGGGTTGGGTTGTTGGGTTGTTTTACATCTGAGCGGCACTTTTTTGCACACCATGGGCTAAATGACCAGGTCACATGGACCCCGAAGGCTCAGAGACGGTTGGGGGAGGGGACCCACTGGAACAGCTGTTGGGAGACAGATGGTAGCCCCCGTCAAGGCCATCCAGCGTGTTCTTTAACGTGCACAGGGTATGGCTCTCCCGCACACGGGGCCACGGCTTAACGTCCCATCCGACGGACGGCGGCCTTTCCAAGCCCATCGGTGTCCCCTACTGACCGTCGGCAGGGAATTTTGTGGAGATAAATCTCAACGCTGATCCAGCTGGGACTCGAACCTGGGAACTACAGATTACGAGCCTGGAGCGCTACCGACTGAGCACCCCCGCCCCCCGCAGTTGAAGAGTGAAAAAAGCTTAGCTGTTTTGATATCTTTTTTTCCTCCTCCCTTTAGTTGTGCTGTGGGTTAGATACGATGAATACTATCAATGTCCTTTGATATATATATATTTTTTCATTTTATTAAGTATTCTATTTTATCACGTTTTCAGTGTCAAGATGGAAGTCAATGTGAATTCTTGGATATTATATTTGTTGTAGTGGAGCTGGAAAAAAATGTAAATAAATTAAAAAACTTTAAAAAGACCTATCTTCGTATAATGGCCCTAAAAAATAGAAAAATAAACCTAAAGCATATCGATGGTGCAGTCAGTTACTGAATTCGTAATCACTTCAAAGGAAGATAGGGTGCCGGCAATCTTGTCGAGTAGGTAAATCGGCAACCTATCTTCCTTTGAAGTGAATACGAACTCTGTGACTGATTGAACCATCGATATGATTTAGGTTTATTTTCTACTTTTTAAGACCCATACAGAATGATATAAAAAAAAGGCTTTTTTTAGGTAGCCCATGATATTGGAGATGTCACAAGCTTTGAGATATGACTCGTTAGTCTAAAATAAATAAAAATCTATCCTTCCGTTTATCAAGGGGGGGGAGAAAAGTGGGGTCAAAATTCGAAATAGTTTATGGCGGTCATTATATGAGCTTTCATTTGACACCTAACTCGTAACTGTAGGCCGTCGCGTTCTGAGGACATAGGTGACCCCCTACCACGTCAAGGTGGTCCCCCCGATAGAGAACCACCTTGACGTGGTCGAAGGCTTTGATGACCGGATTGGGTCCCCGTTGGACAGAGCCAAGACCGAGGTCGAAGACATCGCTGACCGGATCGCAGCCCGGTTGGACGGTGTCAAGACCTCACATCAGGTGCTCCGTGGAGCAAGTTCAAGGGCACGGCCGAACGGATTTGGCCCCCTATTAGGCAAGGACCCTTTTCAGAGTCTGGGCGTTACTAAGAGTCTCCACTCCGGGTGCCGAGCGAACTTGGATCTACATATCCTTGTTCATGGCTAACCGGGGAACAGATTAAATTTCAGGTTTCTTCCGGTTAGCTTTCCTTTTATAGGACTGCTGCCTTGTGAGGTCGGGGATGAGGTGCATCTATATGGTGTATCCTTGCCCTCGACTCTAGATTGTCACGGCTTTCCGTTAACTTGGTAGTGTCGTAAGACGGAACCGGGGATTGCCGTGGTTGCCGAACATCTGGCAACAAATAGTACATTTCCCATTTTTAAGGGGGGAAGCTTGGGGCTCAATTTTTTTTACAGTTATCACTCTCTCCAGGTCACAAACTTTCATTTGACGTAATGGCTTGTTGCTTTCGGCACTCATGTTCTGGAGATATAGTGGAAGCATAGTTCTCATGTCTCCCTTTTCAGGAGGGAAGAAAGCATGGGGATGTCAATTTTTTATAGCCTATGACACTCCCCGCGTCACAAGCTTTCATTTAACAGATAAATCATTAAGTTTCTCCATCGCGTTCAAAAGGTATGGTGGAACATTTTGTTAAATCCACAACCGGCAAAATGTCAAAGAGAAAAGCAATAGGAAAAAAGGATAGATCCTCTCAATTACACTGTAGTATTTGGGAGCCATAGGGCTGGGTAAATCAATTTATATATAGGGCTGGGTATTTGGGAGCCATAAGGCTGGAACTTAGCTTCCATTCATATACAAATTGAAAAACCGAGATACAGGAGTTCCCCGTTATCAGTTTCTCCGCATATACGGGGACAAATTATTGAGCAACTAGATTTATAATAATTTATTTCATGCAGGGGGTTACAGTAAAGCCAAGGTACAGGTAATTTTGAATATTAATTTAAACGTTCGTGGCTTGATGTCCCAGATTAAAAATTCCACCTACTTCCGTGGACCACAAATGACGATCACAATGTCATATTTCTGAAGAAAACATCTTAACTATAAAAATACCTATCAAGGAGGAACCTGAACTTTAGGCGCTAGTATCAGTATTTTTATTTCAAAGTCCTTCCAGTTTTCACCCGACATTCGTAGAAGGTGATAAGGAGATGCCAATAGATTAATATATTGTTCGTTATATGCCAATAGATTAATATATACATTCGTAGAAGGTTATAAGGAGATGCCAATAGTCCTGCCTCTCCTCAGTCTAATTCTCTCCCAACATCAACCTCCATTCTTTCAATCAAGACCAACACCTTTACTTTTGAGGATGAGATAAAAATCACTGATATGTTAAAACAATTCATTAAAACAAATTGTTCGTTCTAATTAATGTTTCTTTGCAAAAAATACTTTAGTCTCCCACATATACAAACTCATGCGCATACGCACACACAAGGTAAAATTATCGGCTTATTTTACTGTAGTACTTGGAATCGATAACTTATGGTAAGTAGTAAGTCAAGGCAATTTCCTAAAAAAAATGTGCAATCACACGTTTAATTAACGATCTGGTACTTATTAGTCCTATTTACTCATTATGAGCGGAATCTCCCACTTAAAGTGACGTTTTTCCGGTTCCAATTTACCAAAGATAACGGGGATCTCCTATACATCATAAGAATGCAGCATATAATGTAAAATAGAACAAAGTCTTTTAACTTAGGCAAAATTTCCTTCCTGAGGTTAACGGCATTTTAGTAGGAGGAGAAATAAGGGACAAAGTAATTGAACAGTGTTCTTTCCAAATTGTAAGTAGACTTTTTTTTTTAAATCAAGAAGCGAACTGGTTTGTTGGGGTTATGTAAATTAATCTTCACAAGAGATGTTGGGTATTTGGATACAGGTTATTGGTACAGTTGTATTAGCTATAGGCCAATGAGAACATTCTGTAAAGGGTGCGATTGGACCCTTCCTACAGGATTTAAAGAGGAGGTAGCTATGTTCAGTTCATCAGTTCTAGTGCAGGTGTTAGATATGGAGCTCGCACCAGTCTGCATAGGATATCTCCAGGTGAGCGAGTTCGACAGAGGGAATATTATTGGCTGGACAATAATATGGAGAGAGGCACTCTTTCACATCAAGAATTTGTGGCTCATGTGGAACATTGTGTATCTGTTGCGCATTGAATATGCAGAGAATGGATTGATTGAAGATGGGCAACGAACACATTGGGAATGTTCTGGACCTCATCCACAGACAACCCATTGGAAGATCGCCATCTTTGAAGACTGACTATCAGATCACTGTCCCATTTATGACCTTGGTCCAAGAGTAAAAGTCAGTAACATATAATTCAATGTTGGTACAGGTTGAGTATCCCTAATCTGAAATGCTTGGGACTGAGATTTCGGAATACGTGATATGGAAAGGTTGAAGAGAAGTGAGGAAAAAAAAAAAATCAGACTTTCAGAAAAATATCTTTCTGACATAAAAAAAAATACATGAATATAAATGCAACAAACAAAGAATGTAAATGCATTTATTTACCACCTTGGGAAGGAACATCGAAAAAAGTTGATGGACCAAGAACTGGATTCTTCAAGGATGAAGAAGAGACATCATGTTGGTTGGTCTTTTTTAATATTTCCTATAGTGTCATTTGCCTCATTACTAAAATTTTTGTCTTAAAACCTTCTGGGGGTAAAACTAAAAAGTTTTCTTAAAACCTTCTGGGGGTAAAACTAAAGTTGATTGTGATTCATCCTTATGGGAATTCCCATAGGGAATCTCCCTTAAACTGTCCTTTTATACAAAACTGTCCTTTTATACTGTCACCTTTAAACAGTTACCTTTAAATATACAGTTACCTTTAAACTGTCCTTTTATATACAGTTACCTTCAAACTGTCCTTTTATACAAAAGATGTGGGAATTTCTGCATTAGGTAGACCACGTGGTCATAAGGGGGGGGGGGTCCTTAAAACCCACGATGGACCACAGAGGGGTCAAAATTGGTCTAAATTAGACCATGTGGTTTATGGACGGCCTCAGAGTCATATTCCTATCCCAAAGGGCTGCCAGCTGTGAGAGCAAAGTTACAGATTTCGGATTGGGGATACTCAACCTGTAGTAACAGTTTGATGCCATTTATTGCAATTCAGACTGCACCCAAACGGCCATTGCTAAGACTGCCTCTGACACCCCAATACAAACCAGCCAGACTACAGTAGTGCATCAAACAGCAGCACAGAATGGTATATTATTTTTTCTGATGAATCCTACTTCTATCTGTTCGAATCCTCGTCAGCTGACAGATTGATGAGAGGCACTGGGGAGTGTATTCAGACAAGGCATACAGCACCAACGCATGGTATGTGGGGTGCAACTGGTTATGAAAGCAAATGCGCCTAGTACAGATTCACACCACCATTACATTACTAGGGCTTGTTACATCTGGGACATTTTACAGCCAATAGTTCTTCTGTATTCACAGACTGTTGTACGTGCCATATTTTAGCAGGACAATGCAAGATCCCATGCAGTAGCTGTCATGGTTGAACACCTGAGGCAAAACAATGTGCATATCCTCCATGGCCTGCTAGATCCCGATTTGTAACCCTCGAAAAGTGTGGGATATGGTTAAAAAGTAGTTGTGGTAATACCAGCTTATCCCAGCAAATGTAGACAAACTTTGGGCACAGGTGCATAGTCTTGGATGGTTATTCCACAATGCAACAAACATTTGACTCCATGCCTCATGGTGTGCAGCAGGTCATACAAGCAATGGGTGCACAGTCATTATTAAATAGCTCAGTATGTAACTGTTGCACCCCCCCCCCTTATTGTAATTATTTATTACTACAATAAAGCTACATTGAGCCCCGAAATATGAGTGTTCTGATTTTTGTGAACACCAGTGTAGTAGTAAAATAAAAATTAAAAATGAAGAGAACAGATTGTTAAATAAATTGAGATGACATTTGTTTAACCATCTAAAATCAAAGATATTGTGCTATCACCTAAAATGAAAAGCATAGTTTCCTGTAGTACCTTGGGCCCAACAAAAAAATTCTAGTTTTGAGATGGGGAGGGGACATAATGGAACTTGACCAATTGCATTAATTTATACTTTTTTGATGTTTCACACATTTCTTATAAGGAATTTCAGTAATTTAAAGAATTCACATTAATGAACTCTTGAAATAAGTTTAATGGAAAATGTATTATTTCTGGTAACATATTGCATTGTTCAATACAATTATAATTACAGTTATTAAATTTTTCCATATAGGGGCATGCTTCCTCATGCTAATTTCTTAGCTGGGGAGGAAGGCATATTATGTTCCAATATATCTACTTCATGACAAACAATTTCCTAGTCTTAGTTATTGATATAAACTATTTAACATTATCATCATCATCCTCAAGCAGCCATGGGCTACAGAGGTGCAACCAGACACTGCAGTTTAATTCTCCAAGCATATATGTCCTGAGCTACATCTGCTACATCTGGCCACTGGCACACCAATTCTAACAAGGTCCTGTTTGACATTGTCTGCCCACCGCATCCTTGGTTCTTTCTAAGGTTAGTTATGGTAGAGAAACATGGACCCTTTGTAAGCAGGATAACAAGAAAGTTGATGCCTTTGATTGTAGATGCTTACACAGTAATCTTGGGCATTAGGTGTTTCGACTTTTTAAGCAATGATGAGGTTAGAAGAAGTCATCAACCTCCTTTGAGCAACATATTGTGCAGAGAGATACTGTTGGTTTGGCTATGTTGCCTGTATGTATAGCTGCAGATTGGCAAACAGGGTTATGAACAGTGTGCCTAAGGGTTTCAGAAAAAGGGAGAGACCTAGGATGCAATGGGTAGAAAATGTCAATCAGGACCTTGCTAGAATTGGCCTAGAATGGCCAAATGCAGCAGTTGTTGCTCAGAACAAACACGTCTGGGGAGGGAGGGATATGCAAAACAGTGTGGCTCAGAGATAAAACAACCTAACCCTAATCTATTAAATGCTTTCTATTAATAATCTGTTTACTAATAAACAGAATTTAGAAGAAATATATTTTGTATAAAATAAAGAAAAATAACTAACTACTGCAAAATAGCAATCAAAAACTAAATGTACATTGAGCATTTTTTGATGGGTTTTTTTAATCAGAGGGAAGATCATTAGACTACCAGTTTACTTTTTCCCTGAGAAATTACGCAATAAGTGAGTAGAAAAAAAAGGTTCCCATACTTCCATTTATTTGTATCAATTGCATCAATATATCAATAACATTTTAAAGCTTGAAATATCTTGTCTGAGTGAGCCAAATATAAAATTTAATGATTATGACAAAATAAAATTTGTATGTTACAAATCCAATAAGTTTTTAAGCTTTGTAAAAGAACGTTTGACATGTTGCTGTAGTGTTTAATTTTACATTTTGGAAAAGCAGATGTTATCTACAAATGTAGCTTAATGAATGTAACTCAAATTTAAAATAAAAGTTTAATGAATTAGAATGTAAAACTTTTATTCTTATAACTGTAGGTTAATTCCAAAGATGATTCAATTTGCCTGCCAAATATCTACAATATCCATCAGTACATACGCTTGTGAATATTTTTTTTTGCTCATGACAAAAAAGAGATGTAACACAAGAGATACTAACAATACATTTTTCATCATTAATGAGTGATATCAGAAGAACTGAAACTCAACATCTATATGCTAAATATAAGCAAAACCTGTCAAGTTTCTAGAAAAAAAGTTGAGCGACAGATTCAGTAAATTAAAAGTGCAAAGTTTATAATAGTGTTGATGTGAAAAAAAAACGTAAAAAAAAAACAAATTTTTAATATAAAAGATTGAAATTAATCAATCAATTTATTTCTATATACAATAGTGTCTAGAAACACTTTTACATTTACAACTGATAGTTGGAAATAAATTATCCACAAGAATTACAAACTCGCCTGTGGATAAGAAAATACAAATATTATGTACAAGTCACAAAAGTGTTTTCTGAAGTGCTATTACTCTATTGAGTAATCTATATACAATCTAAACAAGAAATAAAAAAATGTACAACAGAGGTCACAGTAAAACTTCAATATCACATATATTATGCAATCAAGTTCTTAGTTTATTCCTAAATTTATGACAATTTCTTTCAGTTATAATGCATCCTGACATTTCGTTGAATATTTTAGAGGCTCTGTAGGTAAAATTCTTCTGAGAGTTTTTGTAGGATTAGAAATATGAATATTTGGGTGTTTGCTACTTCTACTTTTGTAAACTGATGTTACTAAAATTTGTTTATCCCAGTTTTTAAACAAATGCAATAGGATTCTGAATACATACAATTTTCATACGGGTAACACATCGAACTCTTTATAAATATTTCTAGTGGTGTAATATTTTCTTTTGGCAATACATCTTACATGATTTTGTATCTGAAGAAGAGATTTTATATGACTTGAATAAGTAGCACCCCCGGATGTAATTCCATAAATCAGGTACGACTTAATCCATGAATATCATTTTTAAAACTGATAAATCTAGAAAATTTTGAATAAAATATATACTTGGAATTTTGCATTAATGCATTTAAAACAGAGATATATGGCTAACCCAATTTAATTTGCAGTCAATGTAAACTCCCAGATATCAATATTCATCAACACCCTCGATTGCCTTATACATATATTTATTTCCAGTACAACTCTTGTCATGATAAAACATTTCATTTCTTTGTCTATCCAGTTGACCTCGCAATCTAAAAAAATAAATATTTCGTTTTTTCAATGTTGATAAATATTGATTATTTAAGGACCAATTTCTAATCATAAACATGTCCTCATTCGCTTCAACAATTAACTGTTCCTCATAAGTGCTGCATATATCAGTGCTGTATCATCAGTAAAAATTACAATTTGACTTTTCAATTCTAGCTTACATAAATCATTAATAAAAATCAAGAAAAATAATGGTTCTAACACAGAGCCTTGAGGAATGCCATATTCAAAAGTTCATTAGTGTCATTTACACAACTTTCAATTTTAGTTCTGTGTATTCTATTGGCTATATAGCTTTTGAGCCATTTCAGCATTTCCCCTCTAAAGCCATAGTTTTTAAGTTTATTCATCAAGTAATGTGGAACTGTATCGAAAGCTTATTTAATGTCCAGAAAGATTGTAGCAACTTTTAAATTTTTATTTATCCCATTATGTATAGCAGTGGTCATTTGCAAAACAACATCTTCAGTGCCAATTTTTTTCTCTAAACCCAAACTGATTGTTGGAGAAAAATTTTATTTTTATTTAAGAAAATCGTTTTCTTTTTAACCAATTTCTCAAAAGTTTTTGAAATGATAGACAAAATAGATATTGGTCTATAATTCACTGGATCCTGCCTATCTTCTCCTTTAAAAATAGGAATAACTACTGCAGTTTTCAAAATTTTTGAGAAAATTCCACTTCATAGTAACAGATTAAATAGTTTGCTTAGAATCACTGAATATTGGGAAGAAGCAAGCTTTAAAACATCTGGTGAAATGCCATCAAATCCTGAGGACTTCCCCGAATCTAGAGATAGGATATCATTTACCTCAGCACTGTAATGTGATCAATAAAAAATGTATTCAGTATTGAATTAATATGCAAACTGCTGTTTTAAGAATCACTTTGAAAATATGAGTTTAATTTTATAGCTACTACAGTGAAATTTATTTACAAACAGAACAGGATCTCAACAGAATTATAAGTTTTGTTTTCCACAATAATTTCTTTAGATACTGCATTACTTGATCCACTCAGTACCTTTTTGTCACTTTGTTACATTCAGTTATTGAATACCAAATATGCTTAAAATGATTTATTATATTTCACGAATTAAAAATTTTTAAAAATTTTTGTGGCCCACTTAAAATATTGCTGCAGTTTGGCCCTTATGCACTAATAAATGAGACATACCTGAAATTGAAATGAGTGTATAAAATTTAAGATCTTTTCAACTTTTTGTGAATGATTGAACAAAATTAACATTTATGACAATTTCAACCAATTTTTATTAATAAAAATACTGGAATAATATTTGCAAAAATACATTCACCAAATTGTTAATTTAAAATAAAAATGAAATCTATATACAAGCTTTCTTTTACTATGCATGATTTTGTTTTTCATTATAAGCCAGGGAAGGGTAAAAGTTTTTTTGTTGGCAGGTCAGTTGAGGATTTTTCATACCAAGCTCAGAACCTTGATTATTACATAAAACAACCCCACCTTATCCAATGCCATATTTAATAAATAACAAGCTAAAGGTTGCTTATGACTACTCTACACATTATATTAACCTGATAAAAAAAATATGGTAAAAATACACTGTTTATGGAAAAAAATTCTCAAGTATTGAGTCTGCTTAAGATCAGTGTCATGTCTTTTGTCAATTAGTATTTAAATTTCCACATCAGATGTGGTAAAAAACCAAGCTCCTATCTTATGAGTGTCTAAAACAGAAGATAAAAGGCTTACAGATAAATTAAATTTGATTGTTTCATCCCCAAGTGGCACAATTTTTTGCACAACTTAAATTTCCCAGTTGCACAAACCCATTACAAAATATGAAAATAGAAGAAACATACAGACAACTATAAAAGGCAAATGAGAATCTCTGCTCAAAACCTTCTCATCTCTTTCAATGCCACTCTATTCTCACCAAGGAAAGGGTACAGAAAAGCAGAGAAAAATCACAATACTGGCAAATATTATATAAAATATTAAAATTATTAAATATTATACTGGACTTGGCACAACAAACTTTGGTCATCATTGACTCATCTAGAATGGCTTAAGATATGACATTATTTTTTCTGTAACTGTACTTCTCACAAACCACATGTAAATTTTATTAAAGAAGTCTAGCAATCAATAAAAGCTTTTTTTTTTGCATAAAGCAGTTTACCACAAACAGGTTTTTACATAATTCCTGTTCTAATATATAGAATATTATACATTCTTCTCACAAAGAATAAACAAAATAAGCTCATCAGACAAAAAATTAGTCACCCCTGGCTGAATGTCACCAAATAGAGCATAACGCTTCCTTGCAACCAAAAAACAGCCGAAATCCTGTCTGGCATGGATGCCACCAGTGTGCAGATGTAATGCACATCAATATTCATCCACTCTTCCAGCAGCAAATGCCACAGTTTGGCCAGATTGGCTGGATGGCGTGGATGACGCTTCACCCGTTGCCCCAAATAGTCCCACAAGTTTTCTAAAAAAACTGGGGATTTGGTGGTCCAGTCGAGATGTTTAAAGGCTTCAGAATGATTGTCATGCCAATCCAATCTGACACACTTCGAGCCCTGTGCACACAACAATTGTTGTCTTGGAAGACTGGGGTATCCTTCTGGTGTTCACTGTGGAGATGCTGCACAAAAGGCAACATGTGACGACCGTCCAGTAGTTGCATATAGCCCTTCTGATGTTCATTGAGGAGATGCTGCACAAAAGGCAACATGTGACCATCCAGTAGTTGCACATAGCCCTTCTGATGTTCATTGTGGAGATGCTGCACAAAAGGCAACATGTGGCATCCAGTAGTTGCATATAGCCTTTCTGGTCCAAGTGTGACATCACCTTAACCAAAGGACCCATTTCCTCGTATGTGAAACACCTCCAGCACATCACAGAGCCTCCTCCAGCTTGAACAGAACATTGCACACAATCTGCATGGAAGGCTTCATGAGGCTTTTGATGTACCTGTCACCTCGCATCATTCGAGTACAAGCAAAAGAGTGACTCATCCGACCAGATCACACACTTCCAAGAGTCGACAATCCAGTCTTTGTGGTGCCACACCCACTGTAACCATGCAGCCTTGTGCAGAGCTGTTAACATGGGTCTCTTCCATGGTACTCTGCTCCAGATATCCATAGCATGCAGTTCCCTTCGGAGTGTTCGTTCGGAAACAGCTTGTTGTAGGCGTGCATTGACTGATTGGAGCAATTCCTGTCTCGTTGCAAAGCGGTTTGCCCTAACAGTGTGTGACACACTGTGGCAGTCCCTATTGGTGAGCACAGTCTTTCTGCCACAGTTCTGGTGATGATTAGTGGTGGACTGCGATGTATACCACTGCTGGAAGACCCTTTGGACAGTAAGTTTCGACACACCTGCAAAGGCAGCAACTTCTTGTACACTATGCCTTTTGGCTCGGCCAAACGCAATAACCTTTTTGCCACTCATTCACATCTTTGGCACAACCCATGTTTCATGGAGCGACTAACACGTACATGGCACACAACCACTTCTTGTCTATCATTCTATTATGAACTCTATAGCGCACAGCACAGATATTTGCAGGATGTGTTTATTACTGGTGCGCCCTCTGTTGCTGTCGAACAGACGTAACCCTCTTACGGTGGGACATGACAAATTTTTTGTCCGGTCAGCTTCTTATGCATAAGAATATTTCCTTCATTTAATGATTCCACTTTTCTATATTAACTTTCACTTCTTCTGCATGCATCAAAATATTTCATTAAAAAGTCTGCATTTATTACAACAACCTGTATTTATAAAAGCGAAAGAATGGTATATTATTAATGCATATATTTAATGCAAAATGAGAATTTTTGTTTGCCTCTTTCTGCATGTAACTCGTATGTGCAGATGAACAAACATAATTTATCAATTAGAAGAGCACATACTGCCTCTAGCAAATGTGGGATACTCATTTTCAAAAAGAATGAAGCTTTTAATTTTCTTTCCAACACCATTTTTAAGTTGCATAAGCTAAATTTCCCAGTTCCACAAACCCATTACAAAATATGAAAGTAGAAAAACCATACAGACAACTGAGAATCTCTGCTGAAAAACCTTCTCATCTCTTTCAAAACACTAAGGGGAGTATACAATAATTCAAACTAATGGATGATTGGGAAAACAAAGTAGTAATATATTATTACATATACAAAATAAAAAGAATTTCTCATTTATCACTGGAAATGAAAAAGCTGCATTTTTCCCACCCCCTTGTGGGAAAAGGGGACTAATCATTGTAGTCAATGCAATTCCTTGACATTCTACCAGCAATCTTTCAATTTCTAGCATAGATTGTTTTCAATACTCATTTAAAGTTTCGAATTTTCCACATTTAGCACCCTCTAAATGATGGAAATTAAAACAATCGGAGGCATATCATTAATGCATTTATTTCATATAAAATGGGAATTTTTATTTGCCTCTTTCAGCACGCAACTCATATCATGCCCTCGCATTCCACCAAAATTTCTGGCATAAATACAGGCCATTATAAATGAATATATGCATTTTAAAGTGCTATATTTTATTAAATAATAAAGCAATGCAAGTAATTGTGCATACAAAATGTCAAGAAACTCAACATTTCACTCTGTGCTCAATACTTTCAATATGGATGCCATGATATTAAACACTTCTATCAATACTTAGCTCAACATATTTGGTGTAATAGTTGCAATAGCTGCAGTGATTATTACCTTTAAATGCTGCAAACTACAAATTTTATCAGAACAAAAGATGTTTTTAATCTATCCCCCAAAAGAGAAGTCCAATGGCATTAAATCTGGACTTCTCAAGCCACAGTTCAGCCCATCTCTACCAATCCAGCAATTTGGAAATTTGCATATTTGACATCATTTGCAATATTAATATTTGCATATATAAATATTGACATCGCTTGCAATATTTGTTTAAAACCGTGTAAATTTTTCCACTGTTAGAGGGTACAATTAAAACTTTCGGGAGATTCAGAGTGTGAATCATAATATTTCATTAATACCTATCTAACCCCCCCCCCCCCCAAAAAAAATTTTTTTTTTAATTTATCTCTAAGAATTAAAAAGTTAAATATCTACAGATGACAAAGTGTGAAAAATATTAGCTTTTTTAACAAGCTTAAAAGAGAAATTATTTTGATCTTGAATTAAAAATTAATTTCAGAATTAAAGCTTTTACTGAAGTTTAATAAGATGTAAAAAGAATGTTGTGCATTTTAAAATTTTAAAGTTTTTCATCCTTGCATATTTAAATCTCGCTTCTCATCTATTTCAACCTGTTTTTCATGCACCTAATCACATAAGACAATATAAATTGTGATTTATCTGAAGATAATGTATCAATCAGCCTATTTTCTCCACAATTACACTTAAACCAGATATATATAAAAAGAAAAAAATAACTTAAGAAAAGCCATCAAGAGATTTATTTTAAAATGAAACAAAAAGGAAAATGTAACTTACCCTAGGGGGTCCTGGTAACTGATGAGGATCACTTTCTACTGGAAAAGATTGTGCCCGACCATTAACACTGAGAGGACCATCAGTATCCATGGCAATGTGGCCAGCTTTAGCTGCAGCATTTGCACTCGCAGCCTAGAAAGCAGAAAAATAAACATTAAATATCAGTTCTCTTTAATGATCAGGTCAAATAGTTTATACAGAATTATTACTAATATTACAATAACGTTTACAGTGTAAATGGCAACTGAGATTAATTTTTTTGAAATTTTATATTATATTAAATCTTTCTCATGTTTGCTTTTAGATTGTCCAAATCAAGCATTAGCTGCTGATCTTTTAAGATAAGTCCATTTATAATCTACAGAGAGTAGAGGAAGCTTGTCTTCAATTAATTGCAATAATAAATTTTATAAAATAAAAAATTTATGTTAGCACAATAAAAAAAATGTGTAGAAATTATGCTAAAAGTAGGTGAAATGGTTTGTTATTGCAAAAGAAATAATGAATAGGACTATGCAAAAAAAAAAAACACATTAACAGTAATACTTATTGATGTGGATTTGATTATAGGCACTTAAAAATTACCTTTATTTGGCCAATATGGGGAAAAAAATTGATTATAGAAAGTTTTGAATCTCATATACAACCTGGACCTAAGGAAAGTAGCACTTTACATTCAAGAATTCAGTGGTTTTACATAACTAAAAGTGCATGTCACATTTTTTAGCATTAGATGAAACTAGGCACCTAATACTGTTTATACATGTCTGCACCTAATATAGATTTAAGGATGTGACATCACAACAAGCATGAATTTGTTGGTGAAAGTGGCCAAATAGAAAATTTGTGAAGGAGAGGCCTCAGCAGAAAGATAATGTAAGAATCATCCATGTCTTATCCTGAACTCAAACCCAGACCCACTAACCAACTCAGTCACCGAGTATTTAATTCTAGTCTCCAGAAAAACATATAACCAATGTTCTGCTGTATTTCATTATACCTTAAAACTAATTCTGTACATAAATTAAAAAAATTAATTATCCTCTTGTCATGGATGGGGGATATCTGAGAGGAGCCTTTAATATAATACTTAATAGAAAAATAAAACCTGTAAGTGAAACATAAAAAAAAATACAATTATAAAAAAAATCCTTTTTTTTAGCAATTCAATCCAAGTTTCAATATACATACTAAGGTTAAGAAGAAAAAAAAATGCATGCCTTATAATGAAAGATTTTAATTATACATTATGCTAGTTATGTAATAGAAATATATCATGCATTTTTAGTCTTACTTCAATTATATAAAGACATGAATGTTATCTGTTGTGCCCCCACAAAGGATTCTGATGAGTACGAGAAAGATAGGTTTTACAGACAGCTTCAGGATATTTGAATTCTGTCATGGAAATATTTCTCATACTAGGTGACTTCAGTGCCAAAGTTGATACTGACTCTGACTTTTGGGCAGGGTGTTAGGTCACTTTTACATTAACAGTTCCAACGGCAATGGGGAACATCTGTAGGTAAGTAAACTAATGGTTTGAGAATAACTAATACATACTACAAACACCGGAACATTTATAAATACACATAGGTTTCACCTGATGGATTGCATGAAAATATGATCAATTATACATTAATTAACAGCAAATGGGCTAGTTCAGTTAGGAACACAAGATCATATAGGGAAGCCAAAATCAGTCTGACAATTACCTGGTCAAAAGTGTGCTACAACTGAAGTCTAAGAACTGTTGTGCTAAGGTTATGAGAATTATCTTTAACACTGAAGCTCTGAAAAATTCAGATATAGTCGAAGCATACCATGATAGGCTACTCAGTCATTATAACAATTGTGGTTTACTTACTGCTGAAGTTGAGAAAAAATGGTATCGACTGAAACAGACTTTTCTTGATTGTAATAGTACTGTGTTTTGGGTAAAAAGGAACAAATGAGACAAAGTTAGTGGAGTGAAAAATTATAATTATACAGCTATTTTTGAAAGAAGGAATTCCAGGAATAATTTGAATCAACACCCTACTAGTTTAGTAAACACGTAAAACATGAGTTAACAGTTAATAAGAATCTTTGGCTTGATAGGTTCGCTGACAAAGAAGAGGAAGCAGCCAGACAGCACAATATCAGGGAGCTGTACCAGATAATTAATATTTGTGTGGGAAGAAACAGACAGGTACACAGGGATTAAGGGATAAACATGGTAAAGTGGTTGATGGTGAGGATTCTGTCATGGCTAGGTGGCTGAGCATTACAGATGTTCCAAACAATGTGGATATGTCTACTCCCATTTTTTGTAATGAGGATAGATGCATCACTGGCTTTAATGTTGGCTGTATATCATATTCTGAAGTCGCTTTGGCTATCTCTAAAAACTGCATAAATCCAAAGGAATGGATGAAATCACCACTGAAATGCTCGAGTTGGAAATATTTGTGTTGTCGCAAGGCTGACTGAAATTCTGAATATTTTTCATGATAAAGGTGTTGTTCCTAAGGACTTTGCTAGAATTATTATTATCCCTATTTAAAAAAAAAGTTATTGTTGTTCTTGTGATAACTATAGGGATATCAGCCTATTTTCTGTTCTGGGTAAAGTTCTTTGCATGATTCTGCTTAACAGAATTAAGAATCTGGTTGACCAACAACTACAGTACTGTGCGAATTAGTTGGGACAAGCGAAGGAATGCTAAGTCCCTTACTCTGCAGAGTCTAACTGCTGCAAGTATAAACTTGTTCGTAACCTTCTGCTGCAAGTCTAAACTTGTGCATGCAGCTTCCTGGCCACAGACACTTCACCCCATTGAAGGAATGATGGACAGCAAAAAGTAGATAGGTGTTCTGGAGGCGAAAATGGTCCCAACACTGCAGAAGCTGTTTCCCAACAGCGATAGGGTATTTCAACAGCATCTGGCTCCATGCCACAATTCTAAGCTTGCTAAGAGCTTCTTTACCCTGCAACACTTGAAGGTATTGGAGTGGCCAGGAAATTCACCCGATCTAAACCTCATTGAAAATTTGTGGGCCATTATTAAAGTGTGCATATTTAAGATGGATTGCACGATGAAAACCAAAATGATAGAAAGTGTCATTAAAGTGTGGTACCACGACCCTGAAGTGAAGGAGATGTGTGGAAAGCTAGTGGCATCAATGGTTGAAAGGGTGAAAGAAGTAATTAAAGCTAAGGCGAGTCACATTCACTATTAACTACACTATTAAACAGATAAATATTTTAGTTATGTCTTTGTTACTGCATTTTCCTATTGTCCCAACTAATTTGCACAGTACTGTACATGATGAGCAGTGTGGATTCAGAAATGGTAGGGAATGTATAGACCAAATATTTTCACTTAGGCAGATTCTTGAGAATTGTTTAGAGTTTCAGAAACCTGTAGTTACTAGCGTTATAGATTTCAAAAAGGCTTTTGACTCTGCTGATCGTCATAATTTGTGGTTGATCATTAGATCATATGGAATAGCTGGCAAGTTAGTTAGCACAATTAAAGCTCTCTGCAATAACACTGAATCATGTGTGAGATTTGGTAAAGCTTGAAATGATTGGTTTAGCATTGCTAATGAATTTAGGCAAGGGTGCATTTTGTCTCACTTTCTCATTAGCGTGGTTATGGAATGTGTACTGTGTTATGGTTAGGTTATGGATTATGCTATGTGGAATTTGTTGCAAGGGGAAGATTTTGGCCAAAATGGTCTAGAGATTTCAAAATTTCTGATTTAATTATGCAGATGATTTGGCCTTGTTGGCTAATGATGTTGATGAGATGAATTCTTTCATTAGGGCTGTTGATGAGACTGATAATACCGTATTTCCCCAAAAATAAGACCTAACCGGAAAATAAGCCCTAACGTGATTTTTCAGGATGCTTGTAATATAAGCCCTACCCCAAAAATAAGTCCCAGTTAAGATTGTCAGCCAGGCGGACGCATTTAATACATCCGTTGCAACACACGATGGACATATTGAATTATAAAATAACATTAATATATAATTAAATATAAATAAATAATATTATTGACATTAATACTTAAATGATAATATAAATTATAATTAAATATTTGTAAATACTTAATTATAATCTATTGCTGGACATGAGAGATTGGGGCCAATGGTTCTACAGGAAATGGAGTCACAAGAAATTTAGGGTTTGGAGAGTTATGATGATGTTCCAGAAAAAAATGACATGACTGTATTTGAATAAATGTAGATTGTTGCATGAAAAAATAAGACATCCTCTGAAAATAAGCCCTAATGCGTCTTTTGGAGCAAAAATTAATATAAGACCCGGTCTTATTTTCGGGGAAAGACGGTAGTAGGTTTGGTGATAAAGAGAGATAAAACTAAACTGATAAAAATTAGTCAAGCAGATGGAGTTCAGTTTTTTTGAATGGCTGCACTATTCAGAACATGTCTCAGTTAATTATCTTGGAAGCTATGTAACAGGTACTATAGTGATGCGCAGCATGAAATAAACAGAAAAATTGGGATTGCTGCTGAGACTCTTAAGAATCTATGCAGTTTACAGAAAAATAGGCATATACACCTAAAGATTAAAATTAGGCTGTGTAATAGTTTGATTCTCTCTATGGTTAGTTACGGTAGTGAAACTTGGACACTTTCTAAACAAGATAACAGGAAACTTGATGCTTTTGATTCTAGATGCTTATGTAATAGCTTCAGCATTAGGTGGTTTCACTTTAAGTAATGATGAGGTTAGATAAAGGAGTAGGTTACATTGGGTTGCTTTACCTCTGAGGGGCACTTTTTTGCACACCATGGGCTAAATGGCCAGGCCACAAGGACCCCAAAGGCTCAGAGAAGGTTGGGGGGAGGGGACCCACTGAACAGCTCTTGGGATACAGATGGTATTCTCCTGTCAAAACCATCCATTCTTAAACATGCACAGGGTAGCACTAGTAGCATCTTGCGTAGGAGAGCTATGTGCACGTGCACATAGCTCTCCTACACAAGATGCCACGTCTTAATGTCCCATCCGATGGACAGCAGCCTTTCCAAGGCCATCAGTGTCCATTACTGACTATGGGAAAGGCGAGGAGTTTTGCAGAGATAAATCTCAATGCTGACTCAGTTGGGAACTGCAGATTACAAGCCTGGCATGATACCGACTGAGCCACCCCCACCCCAATAAAGGAGTAGGCAATCTCCTTTGAGCAGCATATTGTACAAATAGAGACTGGGTTGGTTTGATATTCATAGGTGTAGATTGGTGAATAGGATTATGAACAGCATGCCTAAAGGTCTAAGGAAATGGGGGAGACCTAGGATGCGATGGGCAGACAATGTCAAATAGGACCTTGTTAGAATTGGCATACAGTGACCAAATGCAGCAGCTGTAGCTCAAAAGAGACATCTGGAGATGAAAATTACTCAGCCGGGTAGGACTTCTGTAGCCCATGGCAGCATGAAGATTTTGTATGTAGGTTTGTAATTCTACAGAATTTTTATTACAAAATGAAACAAAATTTTGAAAATCAAAAAATAAAATGAGCTTTAGATCTTTACATAAAAGTTAGCAATATTTATTTACAGTACAAAAGCTTGTTAATATTGTGACATGGGCATTAAACATACACTACTAAGGGACCTGGGTTCGAGCCTCGGATAAGGCATGGATGTTTGTGTTGTTTTTCTGCTGAGGTCCTGCCAGAACTTCTATGGCATATAAACTGATAGGCTCCTGTCAGACCTCTGTAGCAGGCAGCTGCTTGGGGGTATTTATTTTTTTTATTTAGTAAGTACTTACATTAAATGTACATTAATACAATGACTTGGGCATTAAATGGTATGTTTTTGGAATTAACATTGAGGTTACAACAGAAGATTTATCAGTCACCTTCAAGTAACATTTAAAAAACAATAACAACATTGTCAAACAGGATTACAAATTAAAAAAAATAAATACCCCTTCAAGCAGCTGCTTGCCACAGAGGTCTGACAGGAGCCTGTCAGTTTATATGCCAGAGTAGAAGGTCTGTGAGGATGGCAGGACCTCAGCAGAAAAAACGACATGAACATCCATGCCTTAACTCCATGGCTCGAACCCAGGTCCCTTAGATGAGCAGCCAAGTGCACTAACCACTTGGCCACAGGATGGCTCCAAATTACAAAATTTTCAAAAACCTAAAGTTATGGAGCATTCAAGCAGCTGCTTGCAATATGGATCAGACAGGAGCTGGTCAGTTTAATATGCCATACAGAAGATCTGTGAGGAAGCAAGACTTCAGCAGAAAGACAACACAAACATCCATGCCTTACCTGGGGCTTGAACCAAAGTCCCTTTTGATCAGTAACCAAGCACACTAACCCTCTCAGCCATTGTACTCTAATTATCTAAAACACATCTATCCTGCATAACAGCTATTGTGTATTTTGGCCACTGTGGAACAACTTTAGTAGAAACCCCATTCGATACTACATATCCATTTTTTTTCTAGGTCTGTTCCTTTTCCTCAAACTCTTAGGTTGTTCATAAATCTTGCTAACTATAATTCTGTATGTGGGCAGCAGCATGCTTAAACCAATTCAATCTCTCTCTCTCTGCACAATATGTGGTTCATTACAGCTTCATCTAGCCTTATCATTAAGATAACACAAACATACTGCATATGGAATTAAAAACACCAAGCTTCCTACTATTCAGTGGCATTGGGGGTGGCCTACTGAAGGTTTAACCACTGCTTTTTAACCACTGAAAGTTATTGCATACATTGTCATTGAAAAGCCAAATCTGAAGTACCATATAATCTAAAATAAACATTCTATGGCAAAATGCTATTGAAGATAAAGTTCTCAATTAATTATATCTAAGAATTTCAATGTATTCATTCAGTAAAGAATTATGGAATCTGAATAACAGCAAATGTCAGTTATAAGACCTTGGGAGTTAATTCAAATTTTATAATAAGCATTCAAAAATAAACATGAACACCAAACCAAACATTCCTAATTAGGATTTACAATGGCACTAGATAAATCTTCTTATGAGCATTCCAACAATATTGGAATGCAACAATTATAACACATGTTGCACAGGTGGGTCGAGAGGAAGGCAGACTTCACCAAACATGACCTGTAGGGAGACTTTAAAGGTACTGTCTACACTTCCCTGTTGACAATGTAAAGGAGTTGTGGTATCCTGTGCAGAATACAACAGACCAAATCCATAAACAATCCTTTGTTTATAACACAAAAATCCTATATTCCTACTTCCTTATTACACACTGTGTCAGCAGAAACCACTTTAAGCATCTAATTTAACCTACACAAAGCATCAGAAATGGATGTCAATACATTTTTTTGTCAGCAAATGGGCATTTTCAGGTTTCACTTCAATGATTGGAGTTAAACTTGTAATAGTCCCAACTCTGTTACAAAACATTTCTGATCATGTTTATTAAACATTTTTGACTCAGTTTCATGCAGAATTCTGCATGTAAAAAAGAGTTAAAACTGGACATGCCCACAAAATCACATATAATTTAGATGTCCATAAAAATATTATGAAAATTTCAAGAGTTTAAAGAATGTATATTCATTATACATATTCTCATTTTGGCTAATTTTTTAATTATTGCAACATTATGTTTGATACATACAAATTTAAAATATGGAACAAAATGTTAGGTACTTTTCGGTTATCTCCGGTCACATTTTCTTGGTGACTTTTTTGGCGACAAAAGAGACATCCTCGGCATCATTTGCATTTACTTCTGCTTTCCGTGTTTTTTTCCATGCACTCTTTTTTTGTGGGTTTTTTGTTATTGGCTTTGGGGCTTTTATGCTATTTGAAAGATTTTTAGTGTTACCTTTCTATATGGTGTTGGGCCTTTTTGAATTTTTTGGGCTCTTTGTTTTTGATGGGTTTTTTTCTGTTTTGGGGCTTTTATCTGCTAGACACCACCAAGATACATATTTAGCAGAGTTTATCTGGCGAAAACACTTGCAAGAAGAAAATCTTTTGATGCAAATATGGTTGCAATAGGATTGTCAGACACACACCTACACATAGATACATTCACAATAACCAGTGATGCTGCCGCTGCTTGACTCTAGCAACGGCGGAAAAAGAGAGCAAGAAGATGCAATTCAATCTCGCCTTCTATCAATCTGGAAGCAGCGGCAGCAGAGAGAGCGAGAGCGGGGCAAAGAGAGATAGAAAGCCCTGTTATAAAGATATAATGAAGCTGTATACAGAATGACGGCTTGTGAGGTAAGGGCTGGTGAGACGTAATGGCCCACCAGAAATAACTATTTTATGAAACTTTTTTTTATTTACCCTCTTTTTTATATTTTCTCTTTTCATTTAAAACATGCAATTTCTTCGAAGTTTTTGTGGCAAAATGTATGTTTTCTCTGTTACTTTGGTGTTTATTTTTCGTTGCCAAGGAAATGTGACCGGAGATAACCGAAAAGTACCAAATGTTAAAAAATGCCATGATCTATGACCTTTGATTATTTTTGTACTAGTTCTTGGACATCTAATCACCCTAAGCTAAATAAAGCTGCTATTAAAAAAATTACTGTTGTGATATATGGGAAAAAAATTCAATATTTACTTAAGATATGTTGATGTAGCTGGTATGGGTCAATTGCAATATCTTATTAAGACAACTTGGTAATACATATTAAAACATGCCCATAAGAAAACAATTTTTTCCCTACAATGTCTAAAACCAGTTTTCAATGGTTGACTTTGGTTTCATATCTCAATCCACTACATGATTTATGGTACACCATTCAAAGGCACCCTTGTATTATTAATGACTCAGTATATTTTAATTTTGATATAGAGCATAATTTTGATACCCTCCCAGTGCCTGCTGCAAGAGAGGATCATAGCTGAGAGGGAGTAGATGTTCTGCTCCTTCAAGCTGTTAATTGCAGATATGTCTTGTACAGCGGTCTTAATTCTAGCCCTTCCTTGGCTAAACCTCCGAGATGCAGAATCCATGCTAAGAAATTGATTCCAAAGTTTATGGACCACAGAAGGACTCACATTCAGCCATTGTGTCACATTCGACTTTGGACTGCTTCGAACCAGCTCACAGCTCTCCACCGCAGTTCATTTGGCAAATGATGTCACAAGGTCATTCCTACAAAATGGCTACTTCGAATTTCTTACATTTACAACATAAAATAATGATCCACTCCAAAACACCCGTTTTTATGCTACTATCCAATTATGCAAATTGACACAACCTAGACCAATTTGCATATGATATGCTCACTTGGCATTACTTTACTGGTTACATGAACAAGTTTGGAGGGGATTGGCACAATATTTTGGCAAATTATCTCAATTTTTCTCGTTTTTCCTTAATTTATGGAAACTAGTATAGTTTAATCTTTCTTGCTCAATTAGGATCAGAAATAATGCTTTCCAAAAAAAGATAGTATATATTTGCTATTTTTGAGTGTTTTGCATAAATATTCCTCAAAATCTCTTAAAATAAATAAATACCCCCTCAAGCAGCTGCTTGCCACAGAGGTCTGACAGGTGCCTGTCAGTTTATTATGCCATAGTAGAAGGTCTGAGAGGATGGCAGGCCCTCAGCAGAAAAACGACACAAACAGCCATGCCTTAACCCGGGACTCGAACCCAGGTCCCTTAGATCAGTAGCCAAGCATTCTAACCACTTAGTCGTAAAAAAATAAAATTCCTGTAGACCTTTTTGGTAATTGTAACAATTTAATGACTAATCTGATTTGGCATGGAATAACCAATATTAGAAGTTTCCAGAAGTCCAAAGCATTTGGAAGAACAGAAGCTTCCCCCTTGTTCATACTTGCAAAAGCACACCCTCAAATTCAAAATTCCGTAACTTCATAAATAAATTACCCCTTTATCAGCTGCTCCAGAGGTCTGAAAGATACCTGTCAGTTTAATATGTCATAGAGATATCTGCGAGGAAGAAGAGACCCCAACAGAAAGACAAAATGTCCGTACCTTACCTAGTACTCAAACCCATCTCCCTTTGATCGGTAGCTAAGTGTACTAGGCACTCCACCATCATAACAGTCTTACTAAGAAAGTGTCTAGATCAGAGGTCTTAAAAATATAGGAGCCAAACTAGTTACTTCTCAATATATATGACAGGCCACATTTTATTAAAGGAATATTAAGCAAAACTTATATTTAAGCATTGCATTCTTTCAATACAAACATCTCAACTTCATTTGTAATGGCTTGATCTTTAGCTGAATGTGACCATTTTCTCATTACCCACATAAGATCATTACAGTTGCAAAATTAAGTAAGCCACGGTTTATTACCACAATTATACAGAAAGTGTTGCTTCCACACAAAATGACTTTGAGGGTTATGTGTTTGAGACTCCTGATTTTTAGACAAAGCCATGAAAAGACTTTAGAATAAATCAAAAAGCTGAATAAAATACATATCAAGTAGGAATATTCTCCTGGAATTAAATCTTTTTTTTATTCTAATTAATATATTATAACAAATCAATGTTTACATAAAAACTTTAATAAATTATTAAAATAACTCTCCCCAGTTTATAAATCTTCAGAGGTAGGTCTAGATTCAACACTGGCTAGAGAATATAATTTTTATGAAAAAGCAACATTTGTTAATCCAACTTTTGTATATCTATCTTCTGCCATTTGCTTTGTGTCACAATCCTCTGCCAACATATTTTCTTACAGTTAGGTATTGTGCTGCTAATTTATATATTTTAAAAATACTACAAAAAATTTATTATATGAAATGAATTTTACAATATTTCATCCTTTTACAATAATGAAAGCAACATGATATATGAAATCAAAATAAAAATAAATAAATACCCCCTCAAGCAGCTGCTTGCCACAGAAGTCTGACATGAGCCTGTCAATTTATATGCCAAAATAAGTCTGTGAGGTAGGTGTGACCTCAGCAGAAAGACAACATATACATCCATGCTTTACCCGGGGCTCAAATCTAGGTACCTTTGACCAGTAACCAAGCATGCTAACTACTCTGCCACCAGGACAACTTATCAAATGAATGCTTGTTTAATATTTCAAAAGATCACATCACAGTTTTATGTGCATTCTAACATACTCACTACGAAATATGAAAACTTTTACCACTTGAAATCATTAAAGAGCAACTGAACAAATCCTCAAGATTAAAATATCTATAGAAGTTAACTATTAAGACAAAATTAAGGATGTTATTGTCAAACATATATATTTAAGTACAGCAAAGTCAACATTAAGAATTCCTATGCCATGAGTGATGCTCAAGTAAAATGTGATAATCTCTTTCCAACTGATAAAGATTTTTCAAGTATGGTAGCCAATTATTTAAAACAGTAGTTCCCAAAATGATCATTTAAAATATTTTGGGGGGCATTGATTATCATACTGATAACAGGAGCACTAACATCATGCAGTTTTTTACCAGCTTTAAACAGGAAAAATTATTTTGATTTCCATGAAGTGGCATTAGAAAATATTTGGTGAAAGAGGGGTATTTGGCTCAAAAAAGTTGGGAACCACTGATTTAGTACTATCACCAGCAACCATAAACATGCAAAAAATTCTAAATTCAGCATATGAAAAATTGTTATGTCAACTGTGATTTGAACCATAGCTCAATTACTCAATCTGTCTAGAACTGAGCTAGTTACTTCTTTTTTTTATCTTTTCCCAATGTAACTCACTATTAGCAGCTTTTTCACCTACACACTTCATTGGGAAGCATACCATTTCTTACAACTCAAAAATGTTTTCAAGTTATATGAGGGTTGCACTAAAATACCTCCAGTTCTGCTTTTTCTGATTTGGAAGTTAAGACATAACATTGATACCAAGGGTTTCAGCAAAGCTCTGAAGGTTGTACAAACATACCCAAAATGATAGGACAGATACACCAATTCAAAGTGACTGATAATATTGATGTGTGTATTAGACAAAGTGCATTCTTATATTTCTTTCTGTGAAATGTATTTAGCCAATAGAGATTCAGAGTCCTTAAAAAGAATTTTCAGTGATGTGCAGGAGTTCCATCAAGCGATTGCAGTATTGGCCCATCATTACTGGCAGGAGCAGTACAATGACTTTTAGATAGTAAATGAGCAGGCAGACCTTCAAGTTGGAATATCCTGATTTGGTACCAATGTAAGAGTATTATTCTCAACAATTATTTCTATTAGCATGTGGTGTATAAAATGAATTAGAGGTGTTATGTATATTAACAAATAAGCCTTTGTTAAATTGATTGAATTGGAAATTACTTCCTTGCAAGTACCTTAGTGACAACACTTGTTATTATACAGATATGGCTACCTAGCTTTTTTTTTTCTCTCGTGTCTACATGAGTTGGCACTGATGCAGGAATATTATTCTCAACTTTAAGTAGTATGTGGTGGATAATATGAATTAGGTGTTCATTATAACCATTACTTCCTTCTTTTGGTTCATAATCTCTAACCATCCATTTTCTATAATTTCCCTTCAATCATGCGTACTATAATAAGATTATATATTTAATGCTTAAATATCTTAATATATGCCTGAAAACAACAAAAGGAAATTTAGAACTTTTACCTTTTCTTTCTTTGTCTTTAGCTGATCACATTTCCTCATTTTACATATCTGGTGACTCCTGACACTTTTGCAAGGGCCACATTCTCCACAATTTTCTTTGGTCAAGCATCCAGGGCACTCACCACAACGTTTCCGTTTCTTTCGTGGAATTTTTTCAGTTTCTGGTGTTGTGGGTAAGTTAGGAACAGAAGGTTGATTTACACGCTCCCATTGATCAATTGGTGATTGAGGTGGGGGCAAATGAGCAACACACTGACGAGGAGTTGTGGAAGACACTGAAGGCACTTGAAAGGTGTTCTCTAAGTTCCCTCGCATTTCTGCAGTTGAATCTGGCTCTATCTTTAAATGTTTACCATCAGGATATCCCATCATTACCTGTGATCCAGGTGGATATGGAAGTTGGTTATTACCATGTGGCATATATGGCACTGTTCCTGGATATGACGGATGGATAGCAGGATTTAGCTGCAAATTAATATTATGCTGGGGAGCAGATAATGAAGAGCTAAAGCCTTGAGCATGAGGAGTCATCCTCTGTATATTTTCTTGATCACCAGTTGTATCGTCACCTTGATGTCCTTCTTGCATCTCAGCAGGGGATGGTGCAGAAGAAATACAAGAGGCTGGCCTTGCAGGAGTTTCCACAGATCGTGGAGGTTGCAACTGTTCAGAAAGTTGCCCTGTGCGTGAAAGGAACTCTTGGCTCTTGAACGATCTCCTATTATCAGATTCATGAGAAATAGGCATGGCACTTGAGGTGGACTGCTTATCCACAGGGGCACTTGGTGGTCTCTGAAGTGACAAAGACTCTTGCTGTAAATCAGGCATGGACTGAGGAGTAGATGGCTGACTTTGAGAATACTCCTGCCCAGCTACCTGTTCCCAAGGTCTATATCCCACACTTCCAGCTGGAGTTCCATCACGAGATGGCGGTGTTGGCACATCATTACTGGCAGGAGCAGTACTAGGACTTTTAGATAGTAAACGAGCAGACAGACCTTCAGCTGGAACATCCTGATTTGGCACTGATGTAGGAATATTATTCTCAACAATTATTCTTTGATGAACTCCATCCTTTACAGGAAAATTATTAGGAAATGCTCCAGATGAAGGGTGATAAACAGCATGGGAAGGGGGAAATGGTCCACCAGATGTAAATGCAGCTGGAAAGCCAGAGCTTGTGTTTACTGCTTTTGCAAACAATGGTGCTTGTGCTCGGGGATCTAATACAGGAGAATGCATAAATCCATGGTGTGGAGCAGCAGAAGAGTTGAAGCCAGCTGTAAAGAAACCTGGGCGAATGCCATCAGCTAATGCAAAATCTGGAGGACATTGAGTTGCTAATACTGTATATGCAGGGCTTAAATGTGATGGAGCAGCACCAGTCATCCAGCCATCTTGTCCAAGGAAAGCTCCTGGCCCAGGTCCAGGTCCAACTCCAGTGGGAGGAAGAGCTGGAACATATCCTCCAGGCAGAGCAGAAGGAACTGCAGCCTGCCTGCCACTATCATTCATTCTAAGCTTGACATCTGAAGAATTAAAATATATATATTAAGCATGCTATAAATCAAATATAAATAATTCTGTCATTATTACTTCAAATATAAAGCATATAGATAAACTGTATCTCAAACTGCTAGTGCAATGAAACAACTTCTTTTAAAATTTACATCCCTGATCCTGCAGCAAGAATAACAGCAATCTGTGTTAAAATGCAGTTTACTTAATACTGATATAGCACTGTCAGCTGTGGGCACTCTTACACATGGTAACCTTATATCAGGCCAATGTTACTCAAACTAGTTACAAATCTCTCCGCAATATTGTCAGCTCCATATCATTGGTCCAATATTCATATATTTAAAAGTATAACAAAAATATTGGTTCAAATTTTGACACCCTCATCCAACAGTGCCCATAATACAATGTAACAAATTCCCAAATATAAAACAGTTCCTTCAGCACTGATGAGCTCTACGGCTTGTAATAAATCATAAGTAACACCCACAATACTGAATTCTACTCATTACAGCATTGTTGGCTAGAAGAGCTAACAGAGCATTCTTACATCTAGCAGTCCTGTACTAGGCAGTTTATGAACATTAATGTTTTGTATTCTGCCACTACACCACTCCAGCTCAATATCATATTAGTTAAGGTGCAAAAATAGCTCCAGCGCACTTTCCTTTATATTAAATTCAAAAATAAAAAATTGAGGTCAGTTTAACATGCCAAAGAGAAGATCTGTGAGGAAGGCGATACTTCAACAGAAAGACAACATAAACATTAATGTCTTACTCCTAGGTCCCTTTGATTGGCAGCCAAGTATGTTAACTATTTGACTCCAGTGGACCATTGGAGTTGGACCTAACTATTTGGCTACAGGGACTCATTAAATTTAATCATTTAAAATTTATAAGTTCTAAATGTACAGGTTCATCTACTGGAAATAATACTAAAAGATCAAAGAAAAGTTTAACTCTGGCCTTTCCACCCCTATTCCAAAGATCCCAGTAAGAATAGTGTTCACTCTTGGATATCCACCAGCAAGCACATCTATATCTGTCCCAAATAAAGCACCATTCTTGATCCAGAGAGCTGATATTTTGAGGTCTTTGGTACTGTAATCACTGATTTTGTGTTTTTACAGTTCTAGGTCTTCAAGTCAATTTACTCTTCTGCAAATATTTTCATATATAACTATTATTTTGAAATTGGAGTAGCTTGGTTGTTTGTCTGTTTGGGGTTTTATGGCACATTGGCAGCTGAGGCCATAATGTGCCAGACAAGATAAAAGGATAAAAGAAACAACCCACAACCAAAGCTAAAAGTCAATCGAGTAAAAGATAAAGAACAAACCAACAGATATAAAAATACAAAAATAAGAAACACATGTAAAGCAATAAATATAAAGGTATAAAAGGAAAAATAACCCAGGTGAAAATATCCAGGTCGGACAGTGTATAAATGACAAACCATAAAATTACAATCTAGTAAAATAACTGGTAAAACATAAAAAGTCAAAGACAGGAGGTAAAAAAGAGCCATCGGATAAAAGATGTCCGAGTGTAAGGGGCTCGGATGTAAAATCATAAATGTGAAAGTAAAATTGTCATTCAAGGTTAAAAGCTGGACAAGTGATTAAAATGTGTTTAATGGTTAAAATGGTGTCACAAAGCTTGCACTTAGGTTCGTTGCCCACCTTAAGAAGAAATGAATGAGTGAGAAACGATTGACCTAGTGGAGTCGAGCAAGTACAACTTCCTCCTTGCGATTCCTGCGAAAACACGACTGCCACGGTTTGACATGTAATAATATGTGTGGCAATCCTGGTGTATCGCTATACAAGATAGCATACCACCTTGAGGGAGTTGCCACGAAACCACAATCCACTAGCCAGGTACTTTCTATCATGATCTGCCTTCGTTGGATCTTACCTGCTGTGGGAGAAGACCTGTAGAAGAGAGAAACAACAACTGTTTAACAGCCTGTCTGAAGATATAATCATTGAGGTGCAGCAAGTGGGATCTTTTAGAATTTAGAAACTTGCCTAGGAATATGCCAAATCACTCACTGATTTTTGTCCGAAATACTTGCCAAAATAAAATCAGATGGTATCTTTTTGAATTTAGAAGCCAAACTTTTGAAGAAGTCCTATCTTTTTGGGTCCACCGTAGCAGAGACTCCCAGGCTGTCCCATCGATGAGCCACACCTAATCAGTGACCCAAACCTTTCAGCATGACCCTCAACTTCGTCCTTTCCATCGAGCCGGGCAACCACAGCCCGCTCGCCATCTCGGCTGTGACAACGCCAAGGCTGCATCAGGGCACACTTGACCAGAGACTCCCAAACCAGTCAGCAGCCCTCCAACAACCCCAACGAAGCCGTTAGCCTACCGGGACTCACAAGACTGCAGTGCCCGGACCCCACTTCATAGAGGCACCTAGGCCCCTCCACCACGAAAGCCATGATCTGCCTAAAGATCTCATGTGGGACTCTTAGTTTGGCTGTTCCATCAATAAGTCTGTCGACCAGGTTAGCCACGCCCGGTCGAGAGCCTTCAACTTCTACCTCTCCATTGTGAGTGGGCTGAAGCCCCCCAGTGAACAGTCTTCCAACCCACGATATCACTGAGACCGCATCGATGAGCCCACTGGACAGGGTTCTCCAGGCCCCATCCACAGACCCCCAATACAGCCCCTCAACCAGGGATGCAACCCCCAGCTTCGCTGGGGACAAGCCAATAAGACCACTGGACCGGCCCCACCCAGTACCAGTCCGCAGTCCTTCAACAGGTCCCCTCCACCAGGGGTCACATGGTATCATGAGCTCCAGAGTGCCAGCGATCCGAACCCAACTTCTCAGAGGCACCGTATCCCCCCCTCCCCCACCACCACATCAAGGTGGTCCCACTTCGGGGGGGGGGATAAGCTTGATCTTGAAAAGCTTGTTAGCAACCTGTTCAGACCAAGAAGATATCTGCCACTGTGCCTGGAGCTCGATGGAAAAATGCTGCCGGAAGTCCAAATTGGAGTAGTTTTCAGTTTGAATTCACTGTTATATCAACAATCCAATCTTTTGTTTCAATGTTAAATTTTCTTTAATTTTATAATTACATTTGCCATTCATTATTTACATTAAATATATATATGCAGTTAGGTATTATCTGTCCTGAAAAGTTAATTTTCTGGCATAAATCAAAAGTATTCACACTAATTCAAATGGAGAAATTCAGTTCAACTAGCATGGATTTGCTCAGTATTGTTTTCTTGCAAACAATTAATAGAACTAAGCAGGAAATTCCTACATAATTTATAATTGAAAAAATGGATGCAGGTTCAATGTAAGCATTATTGAGAGCATACTGACACTATTAACAGTCATATGTGTACAATCATAATCTGTAAGATAGAAAAATTAGCCATACTAGTATAAGAATACATTCAACGAACACCAAGCTTCATCATATGGTTCAATCTTAATTAAAAGGTTAAAGATGCCCTTTGGTTGACCATAAAAAATAAACACAGTTAAGATTCAAAGAAAATGCTAAATTAAAAAAAAGAAACTACTAATTAAATGTAATAACTTCATTCAAATAATGAATATTTATGACATTATGCTGCTATTTCCTCACTACACATGAGGCTAATGGCAACAGAAGTACAAGATAACTACAGTTTAGAATCACTAATCTAGAACTGTACAACTCTAATGTAATAACAAATGATGCAAGTGATAACAGAAATAATAATAATACCTGATAAAGCAGCTGCTTGCCCCAGAGGTCTGATAGGAGCCTGTCAGTTTAGTATGTCATAGAGAAGATCTGTGAGGAAGGTAAGATCTCAGCAGAAAGATAGACAAACATCCATGCCTTAACATGGCTCGAACCCAGGTCCCTTTGATAAATAGTCGTGCACTAACCACTCGGTAAGGGGACACAGAATATATTTCATGGCATCACTTTAGAATTTTCCTAAGCCTATTTAGTTTCACTAACAATTTTCTAGTATTTCACAGAAAAGAAAATTTTCAAGGTTAAACTTTTCTACAACTGATGATTTAGTATACCTTTCTGTCTATTATTTATTAGCATATATGTACATCCATACTTTCAAAATATATGCACAAAAATATAAACTTACTTTGTTTTACAATATAAATTTGATCAGTGCAAGTGACTTCAATTCTTGCCATGAGAACAATACTAGATATGAACCAGGAACAGATCACATATTGTTTAGTATATTTATTATAATTTATATTATGATTTCCAACCTATTCAAGGGATTGGATTGGATTGTTTTACCTCTGAGCGGCACTTTTTTGCACACAATGGGCTAAATGGCCAGGCCACAAGGACCCCGAAGGCTCAGAGAAGGTTGGGGGAGGGGACCCACTGAAATAGCTGTTGGGAGACAGATGGTAGCCTCCCGTCAAGGCCATCCAGAGTGTTCTTTAACGTGCACAGGGTATGGCTCTCCCGCACACAGGGCCATGGCTTAATGTCCCATCCGACGGACGGCGGCCTTTTCAAGCCCATCGGTGTCCCCTACTGACCGTGGAGGGCGGGGAAATTTTGCGGAGATAAATCTCAACGCTGACCCAGCTGGGACTCGAACCTGGGAACTACAGATTACGAGCCTGGCACGCTACCGACTGAGCCACCCCCGCCCCACCTATTCAAGGGAGAGAGGGAGTCTTTATGTTAGATATTATGAAGACATTACAATGAAAGTGCTCAAAGTTCTAATCCTAAAAAAATGTTTAGATATTGCTGCTTCATGAACCTTTTATTTGCCTAAATTTCTACACTACAGAATAGTTGATGCATCAATTTTTGCAAATAAAACACTCAGAAGTAAAGTTATTTTACTTTTGAGCAACACTTTTGTGCACACAATGAGCTTAATTAATGGCCTTGTCACAAGAATTCAGAGCTCATTAAGGGAAGGGGATCCTCTGGCCAAGGTTATCTAGCTTGTGCACACTAATGAATAGTCTTTGACTATGGGGGACATAACATCAGCAATAGGGAGAAACCAACACCTGACATGTCATCAAGAGAATGTGGGTTTAAATCCCACCCAGCTCAAGATAATTTTCCCCCTATACCTAGTTAAATATTTGGTAAAAACCAATGAATCACTGTGGATATAAAGACTAAAAATGCACCTTTGTACTATAAAAATTCACAAAATAGTATGAACAGTAATGTTTATATACAAAAAAACATTTGATTTCACATGAAATTCCTACGACTGGAAATGCAAGTTTTAAAAGGATAAATGCCAGCAGGTTCATCAGTTATTTGAATAAAAACAAAAAGTAAAAATTCATAAATAGATAAGTGAAGTAGAAATAAAATATGAAATGTGAGGTGATATCAAGCCTAATACTTTATTAAAACTCCCCTAATAATTGCTATGGTTTGAATCGTAAACAGACCCAATTGAGAAGCAGAAAATTTGTATTACTTTAGGATTAATTTGAACTATAAAAATATGGTGTATGCATAACTCATGTTTGAAATAAAATTAAGAAAAAGTTTGAATGCTATAATTTCTCTAATCAGATGAAGTCCAATAATAAAATGAATTAGAAAATCCCTAGATTTATTGCTATTAAATCTCAGTGGGTTGTTTCACCTCTGAGCAGCAGTTTTTTTGCACACAATAGGCTAAGTGGCCATCTCACAAGGTTCTTGAGGGCTCAGAGAAGGTTGGTGGGAGAGTACCTACTGGATGGCTGTTAGACAAATGGGAGCCTGCTATCAAGGTCATTCAGTGAGTTCTTTAATGTGCACAGGGTATGGCTCTCCTGCACACAGGGCAATGGTTTATGTCCCATCCGACGCACAGCAGCCTTTCCAAGCACATCAAGTGTCTCCTACTGACTGAGGGCAGGGCAAGGAGTTTTGCAGAGATATATTATAGAACTATAGATATATTATATATGCTTGGCTACTGATCTAAGTGACCTGGATTCGAGCCCCAGATAAGGCATGGATGTCTATGTTGTTTTTCTGCTGAGGTCCTGCCATCCAGATTCCATTGTAGTAGGGTTGCATAATTGAGATAAATGTGGTGTATGAGGGGAGGAGGACATATTTTGAGTCAAATGTGGTGTGTAAGGGATGGCATATTTGAATCACATATGATCATGTGTGGAGATGGCATATTCGAGTCAAATGTGATGTGTTTGTGTAACGTATGTTTGTGTGTGTGTGACGTGCTCAAATCTTGGATTTTCAGACTGCCTTCAAATATATATGTCAATCAAGTCCTTAGGATAATAACAAATATTTCCACCACTAGCTATACCAGTGTTAGAGAAATAACATTTTAAGATTTATGCAATTAAGTAAACTATGTTTTACAATTTCAAAACATCTGAGAACTTTTTAAAAATCAAACTTTCTGCAGATAAGCTACAGTTTGTACTTTGTGAATCTAATTTTTTCATCAAAACTTAAATTGCTACAATATCCTATATAATATGCTATTTCTGTCAATATGTAAAGAATCTGGTTGTCTGAAAGGAAGGGAATTACCAACTGACTATAAGCTGAAATGCATTTTACTAGAATATCAGAAGACAAGTTTTCATTGAATGGTGATAATTTGAATGCTATAATTTCTCTAATGAAGGTGAAGTGCACTGTTTATATGCAGAAAGACCTAAGCTGTAAGAGTTGTAGTTTCTTCAATGTATTTATGATTATTACACAAACAATACATTTTATAACTTGTCTATGCAGTTGTTATAGATCTGTGAACTAATGCATGTACTCTATTGGCTGGCTACAAAAGCAGCCTGGCTCTTTGTTACATCATCCATAAATATAAATTTTGATATGACTTTGTGTAATGAGGCACTTCTCCAGAAGGAGCAAGCAAGGTGAGCCAATGGTGGTGGGGGGTCCAGGGGGGTGGAGCTCCCTTGATGGGGTTGGCAGCTTAAGCTGCAGGGGACAGAGACCCTGGTATATTAATAAAGATTGTCATAATTAAGCTGGAATATAATATATAAGCTTTTCAACAAATACAAGACTGTCTGAAAAACCTTTTACTAACAGAAAAATTGGTCAAAAAGAATATATTTGCAAGTGAACTTTATAGTATGGTTACCTTTCACATAAAAAATTGAACTATAATCGCCTTATCACAAGCATCAGAGACTGGATTATCAATATTTTTCACTAAAGAAATTTTTCAATGTTTCATTATGCTTAAAAACTACTACATGTATTTATTGCAATTATGGTTTGCTAATGAATTTTTTACAGATTATTATAATTTTGCTGAAAAAAAATGAGTTTTGCCAATAAGTGGGACTTGAACCCACATCTCTCAGTTATACAAGTTACAGCAGGGGTTGGGAACTGGTGGGCTCCAAGCACTCTAAAAAAATAGCTAGATACTTTTTTTGTTCAACATTCAATTCTGAATTTTTTTTTAATGATTTTCATTAGAAACAAGCACTAGAGCAGGTTGGCATATAATTTGAAAGCACTGATGCAATTCAAATGCTTTAAATGCACTCCAACTTCATTAAGTTGGCTGAGAAGTATCAAACTCAAAAGTCAAGTCACACTGATGAATGGCAGATTTTTTTAACAATTCTTTTCAATAGCTTTATTGTATACACTCCAATATAACTATTTTAAAATTATACGTTATGGTTTTTTTTTCCCTCTTGTGGCTCTTTACCCAATAAAGATCATAATTTGCAGCTTTCTTTACCTTTTGCAGTTTTGGCTTTTGACACAAAAAAAAAGGTTCCTGACCCCTGGGTTACAGTCAGACTCATTGGCAAAACTCATTTTTTCAGCTAAATTATTTCTTATATTCTATGTCAATGTCAACAGTAATTTGTGTATTTACTATCGACAGATTTATATATATTTTACAAAGAAGTAGTCCCTTTGGGAGATATTTAAATGACTGTATTTTGCTGAAACCATGAATAATGCAAATTATATAAAAGTCTAGTATTTTATGAGTAAACAACAAATGATATTGATATAAATATACAAATGTTAATATATAAATGTATATATGTTAATTATTGTATGAATTCAAACATTACAAACCTTCAGTGCACTTGCAACTCGAATAACTTAAATGCTTTTGGCATTACTGTGGAAATGCTGAAAAATATATATATAATGTTAAATTTGTAATTTTAAAATTCAATATTCATAAGTGATTCAAATGTGAAAAACTGTCATCATTTAGATATTTAAATACTTTATTACATAGTAGTTTTACATTTTAGTTATATAAAAAGACTACTTTCAGTATTTGTTTTGTCAGTAAATTAAGCATTAATTTAAATTGTCAGTAACAACTAGTTCCAACTTACTCATCTTATGAAACAATATGACACTCATTATGCACCTAGGGTGGTAAGACCATGTGTGCCCCCGTAACAAAAAAAAAATATATATATATATACATTGACTGGCCAAGTTATTATGAATGAATGAATGAATACCCCCTCAAGCAGCTGCTTGCCACAGAGGTCTGACAGGAGCCTGTCAGTTTATATGCCAAAGCAGAAGATCTGAGAGGATGGCAGGACCTCAGCAGAAAACAACACGAACATCCATGCCTTACCCGGGGCTCGAAACACCTAACAAATGTTCATCATCAAATTCAAAAAGTTTTCAATTTCCTGTGCACAGTTTGAGTTTAAATGGATTTTGAAGTATCACTAGTGCTCATCTCTTTCAGTTGATGAACTGTAGTTGGGTTGTTTTGCAGTACAGTTTGTCATTTGTCTGTCAGAGACTTTTCCCTCCTGCAGTTGCCATGATTGGTAGAGTTTTTTTGGAAACCATTGCTATTCTCCATACACTTGGGATATTGTGCTCCATGGTTTTCTGCTGAGTTCCATCACCTCCATTACAGATACTCCTGTCCAGTGTACCCAACAACAAGCCCACTTTTGAAGTCAGTCAGATCAACTATTTAACCCATATCACACCTGACTTTGCTTTCCACCATGCCTTTAGGGCTTTTATAAAATTTCGTAGCGATGTGGAATACTAATGTCAGTAAGAAACTTTAGATGCATGCAGTGTTCATAATAATTTGGCTAGGTAATTTATATCTGGAGAAATCATATGCTGCTAAAAGGTTAAATAATTATGTGCAAGTCTTATGGAACAGCAGGAAGTGGTATGTGATATCCAACTATATTTCAAAACAAATTTGCTCCTTTAGCATTGTCTCTCCACCCCCACCCCAACACAAACTAGTAATATTGGGCTTCAGTGATACAAAGCCTCCTCCAGTAATTTTTTTAATCTTCTAAACCACTGAAGAAATATTGTGTTTATGACAGCACAACACAGAACAAAGCACAGAATAGAATTTGAAAAGTAATTGTGAAGAAATAATCTATTGACAAAACTACTATTGCTTTATAAAGTTGTAATAATGCTATGAGATGCCACAGACAGTTCTTTTGAGTAATTAAACTTTCTTGGTAGGTCAACAATAAATATAACCCAACTAGTCTGTGAATTGCATCTGAACTTTATATCAATAGCTACAATATCCTATTTAATTCAGATCTTTGCATGGATAGAAAATATTTTGATCAGTGCTAATAGGCCATTAGCAAATCAAATAAAAAAAAAAATACCCCCTCAAGCAGCTGCTTGCCACAGAGGTCTGACAGCATGTTTAAAAGTTAATCATATCATAACTTTCGGTAATATGTTTAATGGCAACACATTAGTTTTTTAACACAAATATTACACAATATCTTGGGTATTAAGTGGTTCAACTTTGTAAGTAATGATGAGGTTAGGCAAAGGAGTAGATAGACTTCTTTGAGCAGCTTATTGTACAAATAGAGAATGCATTGCTTTGGCCATGTTACCCATATGCATAACTATAGATCTCTGAATTGGAATCTACATTTATGTAGAGTTTTTCCTGAGGTCCTAAAGACCTCAGGGAAAGGGGGAGACCTAGTATACAATGGGCAGGCAACATTAAACAGGAACTTGCTAGAATTTGCCTACAGTGGCCAAATGCAGCAGCTATATTAGTTTGGTACAGACATGTTTGGATAACAAAATTTCAGTCTGCTTGGACTGTATATAAGTACAACTGCTGCATTTGGCCACTGTAGGCCAATTCTAGCAAAACACACACACACACACAGTTGTATCAAAATAATATGACCACCCACGGAATCACAGTCTACCCACCCAGGCGTGCCACAGAGTGCACATGACAAGGTCGATCACATGGAGATATAAGCAGCTGGCCAAGACATATGAGCCATAATGCGTAATGTAAGAACAAGGGCAGAGGTATTATTTTGACAGATGTTCAAAAAGGAATGATCATTGGCTACCATGACAAGGGTGGAAGAATATCAGAAACAGCAGATTTCGTTGGCTGTTCGCGAAGTGCTGTAGTAAGGATGTACCAAGAATGGACTGCTGCCACACTAAGTACCTCCAGGAGGCCATCAACCCCAGAGGCGAACGTTGCCTCCATTGACTGGTAAAGGGCAATCGACGCACAACAGTGCAGCAATTGACCACTCAAATGAACACTGAGGCACCCAGGTACGTGTCTTCGATAACAGTAGAGCGAACCCTGTTACACATGGGTCTCCAGGGAGTCAACGTTGTGTAAAGGCATCCATGTTAACCAAGGTCCACTGGCAATGACACCTGCAGTTTGCACAGGACTACCATCATTGAACAGTGGAAAAAGATTACATTCTCTGAGGAATCGAGGTTTCTACTCCACAGAAGTGATTGGCGATGGCGGAGACAGTGTCAAACACACAACAAACAGATACATTTGTCAGTCACGTACAAGCTGACAGTGGCAGTGTGCATATGTCTGGGGGATGTTTTCCTGGTATGACCTGGGACCACTAGATGAGTCCCTGAATGCCAATGGCTACCTCTCCATCCTCGCTGACCACATTCATCCCTTCACGTTGGACATTTTCCCTGGTGGTGATGATGTACCAACAGGGCAATGCACCCTGCCATGTTGCTAAGGTGGTGCGTGACTGGTTCCAGGAACATGACAATGATGTCTTTATTCTCCGTTGGCCGGAAAAATCACCCAACCTCAATCCAATAGAGCACCTGTGGGACCATTTGGTTCGGCATGCAGACCTACAACCACATCATCTCTGGAACCTCAGTGCTCTACTGAAGTCCAAATGGGAACGTGTGCCTCTGGCAACCTTCCAGGGCCTCATTGCGTCCATGCCATCTCACCACTGTCATCCGGGCCAAGGGTGGTTATTCCCATTATTAGGTAGGTGGTCATATTAGTCTGATACGACTGTGTACATACATACAGTTCAACCAGGTCTGTTCTGAGCTACAACTGCTGCATTTAGCCACTACAGGCCAATTCTAGGTCATACTGTTCATAACTCTATTTGTTACTCTATCCTTATATGGCATCAACATGGTCAAACCAACACAATCTCTTCTGCAAGATGTTGCTCGAGAATATCCAATAAAACAATTATCAAATAAATGAAACATTTTATCATATTACTGGTAAATAGAAATTTACTGTAAAGCATGTAACAAATGCTTTTTATAAAATTACGAAGGCCTACTGTCAATTGTGTAACAATTACATTATACTACAAAAAGTAACTCACTTTCATGAAAAATGAAGATCTCACTCAAATCTCTCAGTATTTATTTTCTGCATTATTTTGTTCAATATTCAAAGAAGTATAGAAACTAAGACTGTACTTTTGCTGCTACTGAAAATTTACTTCGAAAGATAAAACACAACAGTTACAACAAATTATTCACTAACATAAATGCGACATTGAAGTTTGTGTCAAGATTTTTTTCAATTTAGATGAAAACATTTTTAGGGAGTGTGTGACAGTTGTTAAATGTTCCAGCTTCAGTAACTCTTCAAATATTAAGCAAATATTGTTGAAATTTGAGATTTTGAGAGATCTTCAGTTTATCTCTAATGAAATTTTTCTGAAAAATGCTTATTTGTAAAGTTAGGAATCTTCAAATGTGACTTTACATTCACATGACATGGAAGTGTCCATTACTTTTTCTAACATAGTGTATCTTCAAAGTATAATGAAATTAAGAAAAGGTTCCTTTAATCAAAATATTTCTTGAGAAATAATAATTGAACTTAGCACTAATTAGAGTCCCAGGTATTTGCTGATCTGAGTTCACAGAACCAAGCCATGATTTTGATTTGCAGTTGTTCTTGGCTTTGTCCAGTGATATGCAGTTCCCATTTATGATTTACAGTTTCTAAATATATGAACTCTTCATTCCAAAAATGCAAATTCATAATCAGATATTGTCTCTTACAAATATGGCAAAATTGTCATCAACCCCCCTGTGCAGATTTTTTCTTCTTCTCTATGGTTGGAAATGAGGATGGTTTTTATTTGTTCCCACAATATTTCACACATATCAAATGCAACTGATAACTCAATGATAGAGTTTTGTTTAGCTTTAGTTTTTTTTAGTGTGATGCACAATAACATGGAAAGCCATCAAAACATCACAGATTATTTACATGTTGGAAAAACTTTTGGTTTTGAAATGGGTCTAGATACTTTACGCCTAGATGACTTTTTAATTTATTTGGGTGCATGCTATCACTCAATAAAATTTGGTAATGTAAAACAATTGGTACACAAAACATATCTGTTCAATCATTCATTAGGCAGTGTATATCCAAATTAAATGTTGTAACATCTGCCTGAAATACTTTTTTTCAAGAAGTTTCCTCTTGGTCATTGATCCTCCTCCTTCACACTGACAATTTGGTCCAACAGCCCTTAATTTAGAAACTATCAAATAAATTTACTGTAATTCATAACAAAATATTTCTATACAAGAGAATAACACTGTTCCTTTCAACTGTTTACAGTTAATTGATCCTTCAACATAACTACTCTGAAATGAATAATGGGAGCATGAAAAAAAGGTAGAACCATAAAAAACTTGATACAACCTGTTATAAAACAGTTGAGCACATACTAAAAATCTATATCGGTATGATGATTGAAGAATATTTTATCAACCCAAGACCACTTTATTTTGCCCCTCAGTGCACATATTTGGTCTCTCAGCCTCTCTGACTGATAGCTTTAAATTTTTGCTCTAGACTAGAGTTCTCAACGTGGGGCAAGCGGTAAAAATTTTTGGGTACACCATGACAGCTCAAAGTCACTAGATATATGTTATATATATATATAAGTTTTATTTTATTTCCATTGTTATACTATAACTATAGTTTTATCTATCTATACAAGGGGTACGCCAGTTAATACACATTTTCAGGAGACACGCAAAGCATAAAAGGTTGAAAACCACTGCTCTAGACAATAATTTTTGAATTTCTTTCATTTTTAACAATTCTATATTTTTTTAAAAGATGAAAGAATTATGCAAATAAGACATTATATGCTTAATATTTTGATGAAAGCATGAAGGAAAAGTAATAGGAATTAATACTCGTTCATTTCATTCAAAACACATACTTTAAAGATTCATCTGCAAAAATAAATGCAGGATGCAATGAAAAAAATATGATGTAGAAACAAGTAACATCAAATCACTGCACACATTATGATCCCAGGATGACATGGAGGCAGTGGTCAGCAGTGGTCTTAGTGGAGGTCCTTGTATGAGGTCTGCAAACTAGGAGTAATTTCTAGGACACTTCTCTAACATATTACAAATTAAAAAAAAAGATTCTTTCACAGCAAGAGTGGCAACATGATTTTGCCATGCAAAATATGTTGCCAATAAAGGCAATATATTTTTGTCTATATAATGGGAACATTCAAGTCAGCTATATTAAGCAGACATGTAGGTTTGACAGAAAATTCGTTTCATCAAAAAATGCAACTGAGTGTTTTAGAGAATATTAATAAAATGATTTTATATTCTCCTCTAAAAAATTTCAAAAATTAAGGTCTCTATGCACTTCCACTCTGATAGCACATCTCTCGTCTTTATACAAGGTGCATCTCACAGATGGGCTGAGAATTACTGCACTAGAACATGTAATCGAACTTTATATTTTCCATCAAAAAACAGGAAATAAAACTGATAAAAGGTAATAATGTTGCATGTTTACCTTTTTAGCTAGAAAATATTCAATTACAGGTACTGGCAGCTACAGCCTGATCTTGCTTGATAATTACCGAGTAACATTTCAAAACGGCTAATGTACATCAATTGCTTTAAATCACCAAAATAATGTGGTAACTAATCTACACTTTGTGGTATTCTGTAGTATACAAATTGGGGAAGGAGGAGGAGGTGAAAAATCTCTCTATTCTGATACAATAAAATTTTTAAAATTGTACATTTAAAATACAATTAAAAACTATTTAGATATATTAATCTAAGTACAACTTTATTCTGCAATTAGAGTAGCAATCTAATTTTCAAATAATAATTTCTCATATTGATAACATTTATACAAATACTTGTACTGTTCATTGAATTTTCATATTAAGATTTTTTCTTTTATTTTTGAATTACACCTCATGTAGTTTAACTATTAATTTTTTAAAGTTTTTTTTTTTTAATAATACATGTGGGTTTACTTTCATTTCTAAGTCTCTTCAAGTAAAAAGCCCTCCCAAATATTCTAAATTCATATTCCAGTTGAGCATTTGCCAATTTTTGCTCAAAATTTTTAAGTTTCATAAAAATAATGCACACAGGATAAAGTTGGAATGTCACTCAATAACGGCTACTACCTAGCAGTCTGGAGCAAGTGCTATGCAATATAATATGCCTTATAAAATAAGCTTTGCAGCAGCATTTATATGTTAACCAAGAGGGGGGATTTCTCACTTTGCTGGGCATGTTTGGTCTTTTGACCTTTACTGACTGAAGGTTAATTATTTAAAAAATTTTAATCTGAACAATCATAAAATTTCTTTTATTTTTCCTAACTTATATGCTTTATTTTTTGAAAGAATACACAAATATATTATTGTATGCTTTACATATCATCAGAGAAAAGCCATTAAGAAATTAACACTTTTGTTTTTCCATTTAAATGCATTTGCAATGTTCAATATCATTTCTACATACATAACTTATCAAAATATACTTGAAATGTTCATCCATAAAAATTATGCAGAATGCAAGGTAAAAACATGTGAAAATGTGGTGTAAAAAGGCCAATATTGGTGTGATATTACCTAAAACGGCAAATATTGCTTTTCCACAGCAACTAGCCAAGTACGTTGCACAAGTAACAAAATCTTTTTGTTTATGCAACAGAAACATTCAAATTACATATCATAATACAGTTCCCATTTAGCTGTCTTGAATTTTTTTTTCTAGGTCAGCTAAATGCGACATGCAGATACCAAATTAGAATGTCATGAAAGCTATGAAAATATCTTGCCTTTCATCCAACAGTTCATATTTTACATCATTATAAAAATATTTAGCATAAATGACAATCACAACATTACCTATTGACTTTTCAATGTCTATATAAATGAAGAAATATTTTGTGAAAAAAATTTCATCGACATATGGGTATTGAATCTACATCTCTCCAGGCAACAGATAACACTGTGATTGTCATTTGTGTTTAAATCATTAATAACTAAATAGCAAGAAGAGACTATTATTTATTTCCATCTTACTCAGTACAATATAAATGAAATAGTTACTACCAGAGATCATAGATGGCATCAAATGTAGGCACCGAAATCTCAGGATGAAGTTAAAAAAAGACAATCGATATTAGTTCAACTGGTAGAATACCCTGGTATCTGGAGAGAGCAGGTTCTGGAGAGAGCAGGTTATGTATCTGGAGAGAGCAGGTTCAAGTTCCTTACGTTGGCGAAAAAATTTTCATACAAAACATTTCTTGATACATTTAGCATTTTCCCTATTTTCATAATTATAAGGTTGTTGGATTATTTTATCTCTGAGCGGCACTTTTTTGCACACAATGGACTAAATGGCCAGGACACAAGGACCTCGTGGGCTCAGAGAAAGTTGGGGGCTGGGGATCCACTGGACATAAATTAGGAGATAGGTGGTAGGCTCTCCATGAAGGCCATCCAGTGTTCTTTAACATGCACAGGTATGGCTCTCTCCCAAAGGGGGCCACAGCTTAACATCCCATCAGATGGATGATGACGGTTCCAAACCTGTTGGTGTCCCCCTACTGACTGAGGGCAAGAAGGGGAATTTTATGGAGATATCCCAATGCTGGCTAGCTGGGACTTGAACCTGGGAACTGCAGATCACAAGCCTGGCAAGTCACAGACTGAGCCACCCCCAACTCCCCATAATTATAGGGGAAACCATGTTTCCTTTGCTCCAGTGGATACTTCACCACTGTTTAAATATTAACTTTAAAAATTAGAGTTCTTCTTGAACATGGAATAAAAAAAATTCCCCTAAAGTAGCTGCTTGCCACAGAGGTCAGACAGGAGATTGTTAGTATGTGATAGACAAGACTCGGTAGAAAGACAACACAAAGAAACATTAATAATTTATCTGGGGCTCAATCCAAAGTTTCTTTGGCTGTAGTCAAGCACATTAAACAAACTTTCTCTAAGCTACAAAGATCTACCCATACACATCCACCATTCTCTATGCACAAAAGTTTGCAAATGAAAGTCCTGGAAACAACAGACCAACATACTAGAAATTTTTTCCCGCACACAGCCTCTAAAAAATACAGAAAATGTTGCTATTAACCACTCAGCCACTGGGACAGTAAACATGGAATAATACAGTAAAAATTTAATCTATTGACTCACAGCATTCATTGGAGCTTCTACTCAATATTAAAAAAAACGAGTGTTGGTCACATCAGCTATTATGTTAATTGTCTCATCAAAATACTATTATTAAAGAACAGATGAATCAGTATACAGTAGAGGCATGCAGCCTGAATGTTGTTCAGAAATTTCACTGTCAAAGATACTGATTATGTGAATATATGTTTAATCTTTTTGTTTTCCATAACATTCTGATTATTTCTTCCAATGGAATATATTTTGGTCCAAAAATTCGTGTGCACTATTCAGGTTGCCAACTGTCTCTCAATTTGGAAAACAACCCTCCATTTGAGAACAACCATCCTTTCAAGTACCAAAGTTATTTAAATTTTAAACATATTTAGTTATTTAGGTTCTTGTTGTCAAGAACCCTAACAGAGGCTAATAATAAGTATGAGGAAAGATTGGTAAATAATATTTCCAAAAATATCTGCAAATAAATGGAATAAACTAAAAACCACTAAGAAGAAAAATGGAAATCTTATTATAAAAGTTGAAAACAAAGATATAATTAAAAAAAAATATGGGTTTGATTAGTCAGGAACATACCCAGGATTTGGTGATTTAGTTTGCTCCCCCCCTCCCCCACAAACACACACAATCACCACCAAAGCTTGTTTTTTAAAATTATAAATAACTCTGCATAATTCCATAATCCTTAGCAACATTAGATTTTTTTTACCACCCTCAAATTTCTTAAAATTTCACCTTTATGTCCCAAATTCAGAATTTTTCATTTTTGGGACATCTTAATGCAAAACTAAAGTAGCAGCACATTGTCTGACCATTCACTTACTGAAGAACAAAAAGCGCTTAACACGAGCTCCCAAATTCACAAAAAGCAAAGTGAACAAAAAATATCTTGCGATTCATTGTTTTCTCGCCACCTCCACAGTGAAATTTCTTAGCAAGTCTGTTCCCTTAGCCTCTAGCTATTCAACTCCAGGAATACACCCTAGCTGTGTAACAATCAGCAGACTGGCAAATTTCATTAATTGACTTTGGTTGACTCATTTAGTCCTTTCGTCATAATTTTTGTGCTAATCCAGTGACTGGGATGTTAAAGTAGAGCTTCACTGACTCAGATGATCCCTCCTAGGTCGAAAAGCACGTTTCCCAACCTAGGGAAGGGGACTGAAAATTCTGTTTTACAGACAAATCAGATTCTTCACACGCTCAGACAGACTTGAAAACTGTATTACTGCAAAATAATTAATTATCTGAGGGAAAATGTCAAGGAAATCAGTCAATTTCGACTACTCAGTCTGCTCTGAAAGGATCCTTAAGAATAGAAAAGGTTTATTATATCAGTAATGAAAGAAAAAAGCCATTTGTAATAAAAAGTGCATATAGATAATTTTAAAATTCAACTTAAAGGAGAATGGACTTTGTTACAGCCACAATTTTGTTATAAGCAACTCCATTATAAACAGGTTTGGCTGTGTAATAAAAAATAATGCTTACATGGATTTTTTCCACTAGTAATTCCCAGGATGTTTCAGGAAAATATAGATGGCAACCAAGTGATACATACTGTCTTTTTGGTTATGCCCAATCCTCCAAATATGGTTGAAAAATTGGTAGCCAGGTACATTCATAGCCTAGTGAAAAAAGACAAGGGGCATGTGGGGGTGACTGGTATTCCATTTCTCCCATACCCTTTGTCAGAAGGCAGTAGAAGGGGCCCCTCACGTTGAAAAAATGTTTGAAAATCATGGCATCAAATGAAGGCTATTTTCACTTTACACAAATGAACTAATGATTTTAATTGGGGGAGATGTAGTTGTGATAAGCAAGTTCAGGATTAAATTTTAAAAAATAATACAAATTTGTTATTTTTGAAAAGTAACTTCACATTAAATGTGGTTTTATTCATTTTTCTTCTTCTATATGATATAATTTTAACATTTGAACCTTTGACTTAAATCTGTATCTTAAAAATTATTTTTGCAAATTAAGTTATAGCAAATATTAACATATTATAGTATTTTTTTCACACTGTAATTTGTCCACTGTAGTATATGGGCATGAAATTATAGTACAACTACTAAAATTATAGTATAGTTAGCAATACCGAAACAGAACAGATATTACTGCACATTGACAGAATAATAATTCATTTTTGGATAAATATGAACATAATCAATAGATATAGATGAAGTTTAGATAATTTGAGTCTGTCATAGAGGCAATACAGGCACTGTGAATATGTGAATTTGTAAAGGCACTGCAATTTCATATTTGGTCATTTGTTGCTATCAAGTGTGTATAGGTATTAACTCTATGTAGAATTTTGTACTAACAATTAAAATGATGAGCATAGTGAATTTTAGGTATAAGTGCACGCAATATACATGATATTAATGTTTTATATATATATATATAGAACTATAATTTAAACGTAGATGACAATCATAGCATTACCTGTTGACTTTTTAACGTCAATATATCAATAAATATTTTGTGGAAAAAATTTTTCCACCGACATATGGGACTTGAACCCACATCTCTCCAGGAAAATGCCAGAGCATTCTACCATTGAACTAATGCCGACTCATCTTTTTTCCATTAATTTTAAGACTCTAAACTCATCACCGAGGATTTGTAGTTGACACCCGAGATCATAGATGGCACCAATGGTAGGCGCCAAATCCTCAGTGATGAGTTTCGAGTCTTAAAATTAGTGGAAAAAAGACGAGTCGGCATTAGTTCAATGGTAGAATACTCTGGCATGTTTCTGGAGAGATGCGGGTTCAAGTCCCATATGTCATTGAAAATTTTTTCCACAAAATATTTATAGAACAATAATGTTCTCAAATTTTAAGGTCAAATTCAAGGGATTTTTAGGACCAATTTTTATTAAAAATAACTGTAGTAGTCTATTGTAGTGAAGGAACTCAACGTCAATTTAAGTTGGATGGCCTAGACTTCCTTAAATGTGATCTTGAAGTTACTACCACTTATGTCAGTATAAAGAATCAAGCATATGACCAAAATATATTTGTTGTACTGAAATGCAATAAAAAAAGTGCTATGATAGTTACATACTACAAAGATTTAATAATACACGATTGTTCGCTATGTGTACAATAAAAAAATTAGTCTTGAGATCGACTAGTATCGCTCATTAACATACATAATTAAATTGCTTTACAGTGTAATTTTTGCATGACAGAATACTTTTTGCACAGATGGTATTTGCAAAAAATGGTCTTTTTCTTATTACAAAATTGATTAGTGTAAGAGAGTGATTTACCCGTTCCTTGGGTTCTCAGCTGGTGCAAGTGACAGCTGTAAGGTGGGGTTTTATCAGTCCCTTGTTGTTGACTTGAACATAGATGTTCATGTACCAGTCCCAGTTTTCTTAAAATTCGTTGATATCGATGTCACTACATGCTGACTGTAGTTGCACATAGATGCCAGATGGAATTTCCCAACTGGCAATTAAATCTTCCTACTAAGCTCTTGTACTGTCATGTGCTGATAGATTCTTGAGATTGGCACCAAGATAATGTAAGTTTTTAACATAATTAACTCAAAATGGATTTTAAAGTATTTAACAACTTTTAAAATCCTTCCTGCGACATGTTTCACCATCCTCCATCTTGGGGCTTCATTAGGCATTCTACTAAGATGGTGGTTTTAAGTTTATGTAAGTCACCGGTTATGTTAACTGTTGCTCATGCAGCTGGGGCGATTAGTAGTTCATGCAACAGGATGTTCCACGCCACTGGTAGGGGTAGAATCTCTGTGTTGCAGAGCGACTCCTTATGTAAATTAATTAAAATGGTTTCTGCATATCGTAATTACAATTTCGTTTGTGGTACTATAAAGGGTGTATTTGTTAGATTATTTTAAGTTTATTATCAATTATTGTCTGTGCTAAAATTTTTTTGCAAATACCATCTGAGAAAAAAGCTCAGATGGTCTATTGTTACATAATGAGTTTGCCTGGATATATTTCATTCTTCACTAACTTATCAAGAGAGAGTAATAAATTAAATAATTAACTTATAAGAGAGAGCATTATAAAAAGCTCAGATGCTACTATTATCTCTGCTAAAAGTTTTTGCAAATACCATCTGAGCAAAAAGCATTCTGTCATGCAAAAATTGCACTGTAAAGCAATTTAATTATATACATTAATGAGTGATCTAGTCAATCTCAAGACTAATTTTTTAATTGTACACACAGCCAACAATCATGTATTATTAAATCTTTAAGTTATAGAGCTGTGATTGTAATTACTTTCATACTACAAAATAATCCTTATCCCAGATCTACAGAACATCTCCCGTGATACCTTATTACTGAATTATGAAAGAAATTTACCATGTATTATAGTTTACATCTTAAAAATGTCAGCGATATTTTTAACTGTCTGTATCAACAAATCTCTCTGTGAATTCTTAACTGATATCACAACTCTGCAAAACATTATCCAGAATATGTGTCATTACAAAACGGCAAAGATTTCACACCATATCGGCTGCCAATAACAAAACTAACAAACTTAATTAAAATAATGAAAAAAAATAATAATAACTTAAATTTAACAAATGATAAAATAAAACATATATTGGAACTGCTTCAAATGAACTTTTTGCTGATGCTACCACTACTTGCAATGCAATTGGAATTACACAGATCTCCAAGTTTCAAAATTCCCTTTTATGCTAGGAAAATGTAGCAATGCTGCTTTAAAGCATTATGCTAGCATGTGAAGCAGCTATTCAGAACACAGTGAGATCAGCAAATATGCCTGCTGGGCATATTTGCTGAAAATATATGTGATAAAATATATGTGATAAAACATATATATATAAAATAGTATGTGATTCATGGCACTGTAATTGATTAGATATTTCACAGCATTGCCAGATGCTAAAATGTATATTGTACATATTGCTCTTCTTTTTACAAATTTTGTTATACTGATAATTTTTTTGTATCATGATAAATTTTTATTTACTTAACTGATATTTTTGTTATAGTAGTATTCATTAAAAGGAAATATTTTTACATAGACACAAATAGTTAAATGTGGCCGAGCTTGGGAAAATAATGTTTCATACTGAATATTTTGTTATTCTGGTGTTTTACATTGACATTTCAATGTACAATGTTAGCTAAGTACTGCATTTATTTACAAATATCCTTGTAGTAAATATGATTCATTATAAGCACATTAATGCTTCTTTTAACTAAACACGTTTGAAACAAAGCTGACATACAATAACAAACAACAAATATAGTTAATAAAAGACCTGGTTCAGAAAATAAAGCAACTGAAAGTTCTCTGTTGTTGAGCAATAAAATAAAGTTTTATCCTTCAAACAATTTGCATCTAAAAAAGTTTTCAGGAGCAAACTTAGAAGCTTATGGGAGCAAGGACAGCACTCAGTCTTCAGTGAAGTGGCACTATGTGGCGACATTAGAGCTGTTAAATCGACTTTCCACATGTCGTGAAGGGAAATTCCACTGTCTTGGTTGCAGGTGGGACAGATGAGGTTATTAATTCAATAGCCTCTTGTTTGCAATCAATATTGAAATAATCTGCTGGGGGTGATTTTACCTTGTACATTACTACCTGCAACCTTAACACTGGAATCACCTTTCACATGTGGAAAGAAATTCTTAACCCCCTAATGTCACTACATAGTGTCACTTCACTGAAGACTACTTCCTGAAAATTTTTTAAGATGAAAATAGTTTGAAGGATAAAACTTCAAAATTTTATTGCTCAGCAATAGAAAACTTTCAGCTATTTTAAATAGTTAAAAATCCAATGCTAAAATTGACTGTTGTAACATGCATTTTATCATCATAATGATGACTTTTTCAAGCAGGCATGCCAGAAGGGTTTCACTGAGAGGGCTTTCCCTTTACAGCCATTTAATGCAACTTTTAGCCTGCCTGCCTGAAGATGTCATCAGAAATTGAAATGTGTGTTTTAAAATGCAATTTTAATATCTGATTTTTATCTTACTGTTTGTTTCAAATGTGTTTAGTTAAAAAAATTTAATGTTCTCATAATTAAGATTTACTATGAGATTTGATGGTAATAAATGCAGTTTTTAGTCAACATTGCATTGGCCATTACAGTACATATGTGGTAGTAACTTCTAGATCATATTTAGTGAAGAAAATGTTGCCAAACTCAAGTTTCTTCACTATAATGGACAGATTTTTCAGAAAAAGCAATAAAGCCACAGCTGCAACAGTGCAACCAGCAAAGGGTTGGGTTGTTTTACCTCTGAGCGGCACTTTTTTGCACACCATGAGCTAAATGGCCAGGTCACAAGGACCCCGAAGGCTCAGAGAAGGTTGGGAGAGGGACCCACTGGAACAGCTGTTGGGAGACAGATGGTAGCCTCCCGTCAAGGCCATCCAGCGTGTTCTTTAACATGCACAGGGTATGGTTCTTCCGCACACTGGGTCACGGCTTAACATCCCATCCAATGGACGGTGGCCTTTCCAAGCCCATCAGTGTCCCCTACTGACTGTGGGCAGGGCGGGGAATTTTGCAGAGATAAATCTCAACGCTGACCCAGCTGGGACTCGAACCTGGGAACTACAGATTACGAGCCTGGCGCACTACCGACTGAGTCACCCCCACCCCACCAGCAAAGAGAACCCTGTAGCTATCTAACAACATGGAAGTATCATTGCTATAAGTCAGAGTGTACAAGCTTCTACACCATTCAAGAACAAGTAATGCAGTTTCCTCAAATTTTCTCCTACTATCACTTACTTGCAAATAGATTTTTGATACCTAAAAGAGCATTATGTAACATTTTATTTTCTCCCAGACTTAATCATCTATCTTGCTTATGGCAATATTCTAAGATTGAGGCATAAAAATTGGTACCAAAAAAAAAAAAAACCTTGGAACCTTTAAAACTAGAAAACATTATAGTTCTATGCATAAAGCAGAGACATTGCATATATTAAACTCTCTTATAAAATTCTGCATTAAATAATTTTTACTTGGCTTGAAAGTAAAATGATTTATTTAATAATACAGATTTCTTTATATGAAAACTTTAGTCACTAGTCATTTAATTCAGTCGCTACTGATCAGGCAACTATATTTTTGGAGCATGGGACCATATATGAAAGGCAACCAGTTTGTTAACATTCAGTTGAAAAAAATTCTTATTTTCTTTCGAGCACTGCATTCTTTTGTGTCTTTTTGGCTCTTGTACTCATCTGCATCTTCCTTTCTGGTGAAGCAGAGTTGGTAACCCTATGTTGCACTCTTGGGTTAATGTGATTTTTGAATTGACTTCATGGGATTTTCATGTTGCATATTAAAAAATGGGTAGTGAAAAATCAATTTATCAGTCTTTTAATCCAAGAAGTTCCTTCTCAGGGCCACATTCCAGGGATTTATTTCAATTGGTAATGCTAAACCATACTCTTTCAAGGCTTTTAGCTCATTTTCCATCATCTTTCTTCTCAGGTTTATTTTTAATCTAAAATATTGCTATAGGTGAAGCTTGAACTTGTAAAGGTGTAGATTTCAAATGCATTTTGTAAATTCAGTAAACAGCCAAAGAGCTTGGCATTCTCAATTCTATTAGTAGTTGGATATTATGTATTCTCTTCTATAATGAAGATTTTACTACAATGGATAAAATACAATATCCTTGATAAGTTAGTGAAGAATGAAATATATCCAGCCAAACTTGATTATGAAAGCATTACAATCATGATTAAGTATGTGAAGAATTTAAAAAGTTTGCATCCGAGTGGTAAAAATGTTTGGCCGTATAGCAAAAGGGATAACACAATAAATAAATAAAAAATTATAAATAATAAATACTCCCTCAAGCAGCTGCTTGCCACAGAGGTCTAACAGGTACCTATCAGTTTATAGGCCATATCAGAAGATCTATGAAGAACAATAAAAACACCCATGCCTTACCCAGGGCTTAAACCCAGGTACCTTTTGATCAGTAACCAAGCATGCAAACCACTCAGCCACAGGATGGTGGCAACAAACACAAGTCTACAATTTTTTTAGTGTTATCTTTTTGCTATCTTCCTTGCATATCTTCATTTTTGATCTCTCCTGTCTACCCTCTGAGACAAACAACTGCTTCAGGGGTAAAAAAAATTTTATGTTACTGAAGTCAGAGGGAGGGGTAAGGATGTACCAGGCTCATAATTCACAGTTCCTAGTTCGAGTCCCAGCTGAATCGGCTTTTAGATTTATCTTCCCAAAACTCCCTGTCCTCAGTCAATAGGGGACAGTGATGGGCTTGGAAAGGGAGCTGTCTGTAGGATGGGGCATTTAGCTGTGGCCCCATGTGCAGAAGAGCCATACCCTGTGCATGTTAAAAAACATGCTGAATGGCCTTGATAGGAGGCTACCATCTGCCTCCTAACAGTTGCCCAGTGGATCACCTTCCCAACCTTTGGGTTCCTTGTAACCTGGGCATTTAGCCTATTGTGTGCAAAAAAAGTGCTGCTCAGAGGTAAAACCCATGACAGAGGGCAAAAACCTTTGAGCATAGGATTCACCACAAAATTCGATGATGGATTGCTTATTCTCTTTCTGTGAACTAGTAAGCTGGGGTATTTACATTTGAAGCTATTGAGCCATTGCTATAGAACGTGCATATCATAATAATCCATCCACAAGTTAATCCATAGATATTATATAATAGCTTTTACTTCTTTAAACCCAATATTCCAATCAGTATGCCTCAAAGAGAGGATTAAGAAGTTATAGAAGTTAGGTGAAACCTCAGCAGAAACATTCATGTTTTATTCAGATTGAATCTAAAACCCTTAGGTACATAGTAAATCACACTAACCATGCTGCCAAGGGGTTAATTTATACTTATGAAATTGTGAAGAGAAAAACAAAATAAATATATATATAATACATAAGGTGAAGACTAAAAATGGTTAGATGGCATTTTCATATGCTGCACTAAATTTTTTCATGGCATTGTGCAGAACAATTTCATTACTTTCAGCTACAATCATTATTAACCACTTATAATAGAAAGTGCTGCTTGAATTCAAAAGTTTCCTAGTTCTCTGTAAGAAAACAGAAATTTATATAAAATGCTAGTTCCAAACTACAGGACAATATTACCCAACAATCACTCGAAATAGTAGACAAACCTATTCAATTTGTCTGATCCACTGAAAAATAGGGGAAGGAAAAGAGAATAATTATTTTTACCCCCATTCTTAAAAAGTCAAAGATTGAAAATATGTATTTTTAAGAATATAAAAAGACCATTTAACCCATTGGCAGCATGCACTTGGAAAGTTGACCAATCAACTGAAAATCTGTCAACAGCAGGATCATACTAAAGGTACAAATGGGTAATAGTCATGGCTGCAAATATATGGTATAATTTCTAATTATTACACATTAAAATTTTTATACATATAAAAACTGTTTACTAGAGTGAAAAATAATGCACTTGTCCCAAATGCAAAATGGACTAGGCACAGCCCTGCAAATTAGTCATTAGACAGTTAAGATCTGTATTGTCTGTTGCTAAATTATTTTGTCCAATAATTTCAGGGTAAGATACTTAATTCCTTATTTTAAGAAAAAACCCATAAAAATATGTATGCCTGTTAGTTTTATGTAACAAGAAATGCACACTTTTATGAAGTTTAAAAAAAAACTATTTTCTAATGGCAATATCTAATTTAAAGAAGCCACTTTTAATTCCTATAAGAATCTACTATTTAGAATATTGAATCCATTATAATTGCTGTTAGATCAGGAAATTTCAAAATGTCACAATTAAATTCTGTCACTTAAACATTATGGTATATTAATGATGTACACATATATATAATTATAAGAGCACTAATTAGAATTTCAAATCATGCAGTTGTATAAAACAATTAGGAAACTAAAGAACTAGCTTAATTTGTCATGAAGGTTCAAATGAATCATATTTCTCAGTTCTTATGGAAGATATCAAATGACATTATAAAATATTGTTTTAAAACGTTTAACATATGAACATGTTAAATCGTCAGAATGTTTCTATGTTTTAAAAACATCCAATTTCAAACTAATTCTAAAACATTCAAATTAAACAAAAGTTAGAAAACGAATTAACATTTAGAAAAGTGTAAACATATGCACTTTTATATTCAGAGTGTAAAAAAAATAGGTAACAATCGAGTAGCGGAAGTTTGTAACAAGTAAACAAATTTGGGATAACCGTAGACAGGATGCGAGTTAACAATGACCAACATATACCAAGCGCGAGGTAAACAACACCATCTTCAAACAACAATGACGATATTTGCAGAAGCCGGGATTCCATAAATTCCACGAACTATTCTGGATTATTAACAACCTACCTTGCTTTCGAGTTCCTGGCTAGCGTACAAAATAGCCTCAGGGACAGCAGGCATGACCTGTGTGACTGAAAGAAAGCTGTCATGGCTGTCAATACGTAGTCCTCGGCTTTGTGGCAGTTTCATCCACTAGAAGCATTCATTTTTAAACCAGAAAATTTTACCAACCTGTCATAAAATCTCTAGCGAATGTTCTCACAACAGAACACATTAAAAGCATGTTTTTTCACTAGCATCGCGAAAACTCAGAACTGTTCCATCACGCCACTGCTAAAAAGAAAAATACTATTCACAGAGAGAAACTTTCTTACGACCTCTTCCACGGGAAGCAGCGTAGCACTCTACGGTGAGCGGCCGCTCTGACTCACGGTCACAAAAGCAACAAAGCATCGAGGTCGCGTTGGAAACATACTCTAAAGTAAAATATTACGTTGAGGCATATCGAAAGAAATATACCGCTGTGATGCCTGGAATATAAAATAGCGAATGTCGCACAGTAAACGTTTACTTACTGTTAAAACACTTCAACTTTCCATTATCCATCTTCACCATTCCCTTTGTCCTCCATCGATCCCGTCCGGCTCCGGCTATACTCCCTTACGCAAATTGGTCCGTTCCCAGGGTCACGTGACACAGCTCAGTTTTTCCGGTTCCTTCACCTATTTGGCTGCTGAAGCCCATGTAGCTGTCACTAATGGTGGCTTTTGGAATTTTCGTGCACTTTGTTGTTTCCAGTAATGTAACTTGTATTAAATTGTGCTGCGTTCGCTCACAGAATATAATTTTTTTTTCACATGAAATTTCGAACATTTTACACAAATACATGGCTTTCATTTGTAGTAAATTTAGCAAAGTTAAAGTATTATTAATATTTTCAAGTTGTAGTATTTTAAGCATTGTAAAATAAAAATAATCTATAAAATCATTATATTAATAAAAAGTAATATGTTTTTCACTTTCAGAAACAGTTTGAAAAATTTATTTTATTTTTAAACGAAGTTACGAAACAATTAATGTAAGAAATGTGTTGACGAATATTGTGAATTAGTATGAATCTTTTATCGTATTCAAGACTTCGGTAGGAATTTTGCAGGGGTGGGCAAAAAAAATTGGGGGGGGGGGGTACGATAAAAAAAATAATGTTCAATTTTTAATGTATTTAAGTAAGTTACCTCTGAGCAGCACTTTTTTGGCACACAATGGGCTAAATGGCCAGGTCACAAGGACCCCAAGGGCGCAGAGAAGGTTGGGTGAGGAGACTCACTGGACAGCTTTGGGAGGACAGGTGATAGCCTCCCGTCAAGCCATCCAGTGTGTTCTTTAAGTAGCACAGGGTATGACTCTCCCGCACACGCTTAATGTCCCATCTGACAGACGGCATCGTTTCCAAACCCATCGGGGTGTCCTCTTATTGACAGAAGAGGGTAGGGCGTAGATTACGAGCCTCGCACGCTACCGACTGAGCCACCCTGACCCGTATTTAGGTGGAGTCGTTCATCAATGAACGCAGTTGCGAATACAGCAATTATGCGGCATAATTCAATTAAGAATGTGCGAAAACAAAACGATGAAAAGGGAAAAAGAGTTATTGAAAAACAAAGGCAAAAAAGGTGTTTTTCTTATTCATAAATAAATACAAATGATGTGCTTCCGGGAAAAAATACATTATTTTTAATATATCTTATATTATTGGACATAAATTAAATTTTTCGATAAATTTTTACTGGGGGAAAACTGCCCCGCCCCTGCAGATGCGCGTGCCTTTTTTTTGCATAAATATAATATACTTTCAGATTTACTCGGCATTGCTCAGGTGTTACTTACCTCAATTAAAATCTCCAAATATATATAATAGACCGGGTTTAAGAAATAATAACGGGTTTAAATATGAATCTTAAGGAACAGATAAGTTTTACCTTCCTCTTTAATGGTCTTTCAAAAACTTTAACAAATTTCTTGAAAAATACTGGTATATATATATGTTTGATATTTTTTCTCTTCCGTTTTGGTTACTAGTATTCTTAGTAACGTTATATTGTTTTACCTCTGAGCGGCACTTTTTTGCACCCCCTCAAGCAGCTCCTTGCCACAGAGGTCTGACAGGAGCCTGTCAGTTTATATGCCATAGTAGAAGGTCTGTGAGGATGGCAGGACCTCAGCAGAAAAACGATACATACATCCATGCCTTACCCGGGGCTCGAACCTAGGTCCCGTAGATCAGTGGCCAAGCGCGCTAACCACTCGGCTACGGGACGGCACTTTTTTGCACACCATGGGCTAAATGACCAGGTCACAAGGACCCCGAAGGCTCAGAGAAGGTTGGGGGAGGGGACCCACTGGAACAGCTGTTGGGAGACAGATGGTAGCCTCTCGTCAAGGCCATCCAGCGTGTTCTTTAACATGTACAGGGTATGGCTCTCCCGCACACGCAGCCACGGCTTAACGTCCCATCCGACGGACGGCGGCTTTTCCAATCCAATCGGTGTCCCCTACTGACCGTGGCAGGGTGAGGAAATTTGCGGAGATAAATCTCAACACTGACCCAGATGAGACTCGAATCTGGGAACTACAGATTACGAGCCTGGCGCGCTACCGACAACCACCCCGCCCCTTTTTTTTTGCTTTTAAAGGGAGGAAGAGGTTGGGGATGAGAAAGAGGTGGCCCACGATACTCCCCCACGTCCAAAAGTTTCCATCGGAGATAATTCTTCATGCTCGGCACTCGTTTACGGGTTTCCCTTTTTCGAGATAAATATTATATGAAATGGGGTGGTGACGTGTTTGAAGATCGAAAAATTGTAATGGGCTTCAGAAACTTATGTCGCTTAAATCTGAGATAAGAGGAAGCTGTATAGGAACTCGATTAAGGCAGCCACAAACCCAAATTCCAAAAAAAATCCCCTCAAGCAGCTGCTTGCCACAGGGATATGACAGGAGCTGTCAGTGTATACGAGTGTCGGCAAAAGAAAGGAAAATGATTTCGTTACGATTTTCGCCCGTCTCGTGGCCGAGTGGTTAGCGCGCTTGACTACTGATCTACGGGGACCTGGGTTCGAGCCCGGGTAAGGCATGGATGTTCGTGTTGTTTTTCTGCTGAGGTCCTGCCATACTCTCAGATCTTCTACTGTGGCATATAAACTGACAGGCTCCTGTCAGACCTCTGTGGCAAGCAGCTGCTTGAGGTTTTATTTATTTATTTATAAAAATGCAATATCGTTTTTCGTTATGACAAAATTTAAATTTCGTTATAACATAATGTTATAACGAAACTTTTTTTTTTCTCTAACGAATAATAGAAAACATATATATTATTATATTTTTTCTATTATTTGTTATAACGAACTTTTTTTTTTTCAAACTTACTCATAATTTCTGAAAGGAGACTTCAAATAGCATAAAAAAATAATCAGATTGGCACAACACTCTGTTGAACCATATAACATAATTCAAATAAAAAGTATAGCTGAGTACAAGACGAAATATATGATACTATAAATAAAAAAAATAAAAATAAATACCCCCTCAAGCAGCTGCTTGCCACAGAGGTCTGACAGGAACCTGTCAGTTTATATGCCACAGTAGAAGATCTGAGAGGATGGCAGGACCTCAGCAGAAAACAACACGAACATCCATGCCTTACCCGGGGCTCGAACCCAGGTCCCGTAGATCAGTAGCCAAGCGCGCTAACCACTCGGCCCACTAAAGTCTTTTGACATCTGTTTCTCATCTATATTTCAGAGGTTTATGTCAGTTTTATCAAGAACTCCAAATCGTATTTAGAGCTTTTTTTTTTTGATTACTATCTTAAAGCACCGTAAAGGTTTTCCTCTATAAAAACTAATAAAAAAAAAAAGCTTTTCCTAAATTGATACATAGACACTTAAATCAATGAAAGGGAGTTTGTTTCCCAAAACTATCCCCTCCCCCAGAAAAAGAGGCCCTTATCCTAAATGATAAGAGCTACGACCACCACATTCGTTATACAGCTTCCTCTTATCCTAGATTAAAACAACTTAAGGGTTGACAACGACAACACTCCCATCCTTCCAGGGATTTATTTCTGGCCACGATTGTAGCCAACAAACCCAGAATTGTTAAGGGTTGATCCCCAACAAGGAAACGAGTTATATCTCAAATGAATGTGTCTAACGTGGGAAGGAGTATCACGGTCTACCTCAAATTATTTTCCTTTCTTTCTGTTCTGTTGGCTAATTCGGTAGTGAACCAGAATCATAATCTGTAGTTCTCAGATTGGAGTCCCACTTGCACTGGATTGAGATTTTTCTCCGCAAAACCCTCACCCTGCCCCCGATCAGACAGGACACACCAACGAGCTTGGAAAGACCGCCGTCCATTGGATGGGACGTTAAGCTGTTTCCCCATGTGTGAGACACCCTCTGAACTCTTGGAATCCTTGTGACCTTACCATTTATCCAATTGTGTGCAAAAAAGGTGACGCTAAGAGCAAAACAACCCGAACAGCAACTCCTTTCGGCAACCACCCGGCCCGCTTCAAAAATGAGGAGGGAATTTCCAGGGGTCGGTCGTAACGAATTGTATATATTTCAGAGAGTTCAATTAACAACTGAGACAACGCCTTGTAAATCTCTTTGCCTTAGATAAAATGGAATTCGTAAGTTCTGATATCAGTCTAACAATATGTTACGCATTAGAAAAAATCTGTGAAGAAGCACGACGTCAGCAGAAAGACATCGTTAATAGATCCTAGGGTTGGGTTGTTTTACCTCTGAGTGGCACTTTTTTGCACACCATGGGCTAAATGGCCAGGTCACATGGACCCCGAAGGCTCAGAGAAGGTTGGGGGAGGAGACCCACTGGAACAGCTGTTGCGAGACAGATGGTAGCCTCCCGTCAAAGCCATCCAGCGTGTTCTTTAACGTGCACAGGGTATGGCTCTCCCGCACACGGGGGCCACGGCTTAACGTCCCATCCGACGGACGGCGGTCTTTCCAAGCCCATCGGTGTCCCCTACTGACCGTGGGCAAGGCGGGGAATTTTGCGGAGATAAATCTCAACGCTGACCCAGCTGGGACTCGAACTTGGGAACTACAGATTACGAGCCTGGCGCGCTACCGACTGAGCCACCCCCGCCCCAATAGATCCTAGGTTAAGGAGGGGGGGAGGGGGGTCTTTTAGCTGCCAATCTAGCTCATAAAAAAGCATGCAATATATTTTAAAATTAAAAGGTATCTGAGGATTCCGCTCAACCCTCGAGTTTTGTTAGAAACGTTTGAGCATTTGGCGTTCTTAATTCAGCTCTTTGATAATTTAATATTTTCATAATTTAATATTTGCGTGTATATCAGAGACGGTTCACAAAAGCTACTCCTAGCTTCCATTATACCGAACTGTACAGGCATCCTCCGAAATGTTCAGCACCGCTAGCAGTGCTTCCTGGAATTGTGAATCAGTTAAATAAATTTCTGATTTCTTACTTTATAAATCATTAGATTAATTGGTCTACTTACTGTGTGTTTGGTCATCTTTTCAAACTTTTCTTAAACTTATTTCTGATCACGGCAGTTGCTTGAAGCGCTCCTATATTCAAACTTGATTTTAGTAAATATACCTCTTCTTACACTGTGAAAAAGAATACTTGGATCGCTGAATATCGTTAGCGATGTTCATCACACTGTTACATGTTTCTGCAACGTTATCATTTCGTACTGGAAATTCCATCCTCAAATGCTTCTATCAAAAGTGCTGTATACTGGAGTTTTTAAGTTCACAAATTTTTTAGAAAGCGTAAGATTGGCTCGAAGTAAGTTATCTAAATAAATCACTGCATGAAAGTTCCATCTTGTAATCACGGGAATCTCAGTTTCAGAGTTCAATTTAAAAACTGCAGAAATATCAAACTGAAGTCATCTCGCTAACGACGACAAGACAACCTTAAAGTAGCCAAAGCCGAAATAAAAACTGTACTTTGTAGGAAATCAGGCCACCACACAACTCTTAAGATTGCTACTTTCTTTAAGACTGGATCTCTTTAGCCGAATTCTTTTCCCTTTCTGAACGTTTTTATACACTCCACACAAGACAGCCGCACTCATTAAACTCATGAACTCGTTGAGCATTTAACGACGTTAATGGGTCCTTGCAAGGCCTCTTTTTTTGTTACTCTTATGTGTACATTGTTTAATCCTGCCAGAGGGTTGTTTGCAGGAATGATCTGCAGTGGGCTGCGGAACATAGTTTCCATTCGCAACAAGGAAATGCAAAATAGGCAGTGGTGGAACCAGAAAGTCGAAACTTTTCGATGGATTATCACTTATCTCTCAGATAAGTAATAATCCATTGTCATTCGGTGTGAATACCTGTCAAGGTCACACCGAATGACCTGTACATTAAGGTCACACCGAATGACCTGTACATTAAGGTCACACTGAATGGCTTTCTTATCCACTCTAATCCTCAAGCATTCTGGGCAGGGGCGCACCAAGGGTATTTTTAGATTATGCTGATGATTTAGCCCTTTTGGCAAATGATGTTGATGAGATGAACTCTTTCATTCGAGCTGTTGATGAGACTGGTAGTAGAGTAGATTTGGTTATAAGCAGAGAGAAAACTAAAGTGATGAAAATTGGTCAGGCAGGCTGTGATTCAGTTCATCTGAATGGTTGCAGTCTTGAGCAGGTGTCACAGTTTAATTATCTTGGGAGCTATGTAACAGATAATGGTGATGTGCGGCATGAGATTAACAGACGAATAGGGATTGCTGCCGGGACTTTTAAGAATCTATGGAGAGTGTGGAGAAATAGGCGTATATACCTAAAGACTAAAATTAGACTGTATAATAGTTTGGTTCTTTCTAGGGTTAGTTATGGTAGTGAAACTTGGACACTTTGTAAACAAGATAACAGGAAACTAGATGCTTTTGATTCCAGATGCTTACGCAGTATCTTGAGCATTAGGTGGTTCAACTTTGTAACTAATGATGAGATTAGGCAAAGGAGTCTGCAACCTCCTTTAAGCAGCATATTGTGCAGAGAGAGACTCCGTTGGTTTGGCCATGTTGCCCGTTTGAATAATTATAGATTGGCGAATAGGGTTATGAACAGTGTGCCTAAAGGCCTCAGAAAGAAGGGGAAACCTAGGATGCGGTGGGCAGACAATGTCAAACAAGACCTTGTTAGAATTGATGTGCAGTGGCCAGATGCAGTAGATGTAGCTCAGGATAGACTTGCTTGGAGAACTATATTGCACGGTCTGGTTGGACCTCCGTAGCCCATGGCTGCTTGAGGATGATGAGGATGATGATGCAAACTTTTATCGCCCCCCCCCCCCTTTAAAAAAATAACTAAAAGAAATTGCATGTAGCATTTACTACAATAAATAAAATAATTTATGCAAACCAAAAGTTACATGTCTTATTTATTAAAAACACAGAATACATAGTTTCGTATAGTTATTTTTAACATTTTTTCAAAAACAAACGAAAAAAGAACAACAATTATTTTTTAATATAAACAAAGATTAATTGCACATGCTTTTATGTAAAAATTTACTTGACGTGATTTTTTTGTAGCAAAATCATTTATTATATCCTCCTTATCTAAATTAGTAGCAATTTGATGTTCTATGCCAATAAGACTTAAATTGTTGAGTCTATCCTGTGTCATTGTACTGCGGAGATGATTTTTTTTTATAATTTTCAGCTTTGAAAAGGATCTTTCGCCATTTGCAACAGTCACAGGTATTGTTAAATAAATTCTTAGTGCTATTGACAAATTGGGGAAAACAATAAGAAGATACTCAAGTACCGAGATAGGTGTAGAAGGGGAGACCTAAAAAGTGTTCTCTGATTTCTATTTTCTTGTTGTTATTATCGAAGTAAACAAATCTTATAACAATGCTTAATTGATTTTCGTGAGATGCGTCTGGAGTGGTGTCTAAAACGATAGCGTAATATTTATTTAATTTTAACAATATTAGATTTTATTTTTTTCTCCTATTATTGAAATTATTTCATTTTGAATTTTTTCGCCTAAATAATGTGGCACTTTATTCTTATCGGTTTGTATTCGACTTATTATGATCTGCCATTACATTATCGAATTTTGCTATAGTTTCTATTAATTTTAAAAAATTACCGTTGCTATCTTCAAAAAGTTTATTACTGTTACCTCTGAAAGCTACATTTTGTCCTGCTAAAAATTGAACTGTATAAATAATCCTTTCTATTACCGATTTCCAACGTTTTTTTTCTTTCTAGTTTTATTAATTGTTCATTTACCGCATCTATTGTATTATTATTTATAAATGACTTTTTTAAATCGATCCATTTGATATGTGCTTCCCTTTTTTCATGGCGTTCTAATGTTCTCGATAATTGTTGCCAATCGCAATAACCAATTGCATCATTGAACGCATTAATTTTATCGTTAAAAAGTTTACAAGGGAAACAATATACTGAATTTTTGCATTTAGAATACAATAACCAATTTCTGTGTATCTTTTCGTTATTACTTAATCGTTTATAGTAATAATCTGCTAAAAATTATCTGTTTTTTTTCATCTTTTGGAAATTCAATATTATACATTTGTTTTGGTCCAACATCTATTAGAATTATTTTGAGATTATCCGTTATTTTTAAAGGCCACTTTGCTGGATCATCAAAATCATGCTCAAGGATAGAATTCATAAGAAAGTTTTCAGTTGTTATACTTGTATTGCACACTCTTTTGTCACCTGTTTCCTCCGGTGAACCGAGTGAGCTGTTGAGAGTTTCAGAAGTGAAAGATGAATTTTTTAGGCATCGTTTTTTAGCAGCTATAGAATCTTCAGTTAAATGTGTGGCAGAAGAAGAAGAATCTTCAAAAATTTCTCGAGCAACTGAAGATTTGTCTTACATGAAGATGTAGATGCAAAATAATTGGAAATAGGAGTCGTAATTTTTTTTACATTTTCTTCTTTTTGTGCTCTTTGTTTTCTATATTCTGCTCCAGAAAATCTTTTTCTTCCGTCTGACATCTAAAAGTAAGGGTTATTAATATTAGTTAAATTTTACGATGTAGGATATACCAAGAAATGAATATTATTACTATTAATGATTATACTACATTGTATAATCCAAATCAGATATTAGCTACATAAAATAAATATTTTATATTTGTTTCTTGCCGTCCGGGTGCGATGCACCCTTTGCACCCTCAGGTTGGCGCGGCCCTGATTCTGGGTTGGGGTTGTATTACCTCTGAGAGGCACTTTTTTGCACACCATGGGCTAAATGGCCAGGTTACATGGACCCCGAAGGCTCAGAGATGGTTGGGGGAGGGGACCCACTGGAACAGCTGTTGGGATACAGATGGTAGTCTCCCTTCAAAGCCATCCAGAATGTTCTTTAACGTGCACAGGGTATATCTCTCCCGCATACGGGGCCACGGCTTAACGTCCCATCCGACGAACGGACGGCGGTTTTTCCAAACCCATCGGTGTCCCCTACTGACCGTGGGCAGGGCGGGGAGTTTTGCGGAGATAAGTCTCAACGCTGACCCAGCTGGGACTCGAACCTGGGAACTAACAGATTATGAGCCTGGCGCGCTACCGACTGAGCCACCCCCGCCCCCAAGCATTCTGGATTAATGCCATAAGCTGTCAACTGATCTTCTTGATCTGTGTCCACTAATAAAATATTACTGTTTGTATTTTCTGCATCTTTCAATAGTTTGATTTTCACTCTTAGGAGGTGCTAAGTTTAAAAGTGTACAAACTTTAATAATCTAAAGTCTGTTTAGAACAGTAACTTGAAACGTAAACAAATGAAGTGTGGTGGACCAGAGTTTTATATTAGATTCCACGGCTGAACCCTAAACCTCCCCCGGAAATTACTTTTATTGTTTTAAGAGAAATATATAAAATAAAATTCAGTAGACAGTACAAATAAAATATTACAATTCGTATTTTCCCAATCTTTCATTAGTTTGAATTTCTGCCTTTGAAAGAAGGTAAATTTGGAAAGAGACAAAACATTTTCTTTCTGGAAACGAGCATTCCATATTTACCAGAATCGCCAGGATTATTTATTTGATAATTGTCATCTGTTGAAAACAATTAATATTAATGTGCTTGATTTCAAGGAATATACAATACTAAATGAGAAGAGAGCGTTTGTCTATTCGAAAACGAATAAAATTATATACTACTAATAAACATAATTTTTTTTGCACACACTGGGTTTAAACGGCCAAGCAACAGGTTTTGGGGACAATAAGTCTGTGGATAAGCAGTAGTGTTTCGCAATTGCTAAAATATTCCCGAATGTTGCATAAAAAGGTTAAAATAATATTCTATACCAATAAAAGCCGTCCCGTGGTCGAGTGGTTAGCACGCTTGGCTACTGATCTAAGGGACCTGGGTTCGAGCCCCGGGTGTAAGGCATGGCTGTTTGTGTCGTTTTTCTGCTGAGGGCCTGACATCCTTTCAGACCTTCTACTATGGCATATAAACTGACAGGCTCCTGTCAGACCTCTGTGGCAAGCAGCTGCTTGAGGGAATATTTATTTTTATTTATACCAATAAAATTATAGTTGTTTACTTTTTTAAATCTATTTGTAGTCCCCTCCTCGACTTCCTTAAACAATTTTAACGACCAAAAAATTCTAAACTAATAAACGGAGGAGGACAAACATATTGTTAAAAACATCTGAAAAAAATCTAAAACCCGCAGCTCTCAGAGTTGCGGGTTCGATTCCCGCCGCATCAGCGATAATTTTTTTCACATGTTTTTAACAATTGTTGAAGTCTGTTTCTACAGGTAAACTGTGAATTTACTATGGAAGGAGAAACATATATTTCACTTTACTAAAACGAATAATAAAATAAAAAAATAAATACCCCCTTAAGCAGCTGCTTGCCACAGAGGTCTGACAGGAGCCTGTCAGTTTATATGCCAAAGTAGAAGGTCTGAGAGGATGTCAGGACCTCAGCAGAAAAACGACACAAACAGCCATGCCTTACCCGGGGCTCGAACCCAGGTCCCGTAGATCAATAGCCAAGCGCGCTAACCACTCGGCCATAACGGGAAAGAAAACTCTGAGCGGCACTTCTTTTGCACACAATGGGCTAAATGGCCAAGTCACGAGGACCCCGAAGGCTCAGAGAAGGTTGGGGGAGGGGACCCACTGGAACAGCTGTTGGGAGACAAATAGTAGCCTCTCGTCAAGGCCACCTAGCGTGTTCTTTAACGTGAAAGGATATGGCTCTACCCCACACATGGCCACGGCTATATGTCCCATAAAAAAAAATAAATAAATACCCCCTCAAGCAGCTGCTTGCCACAGAGGTCTGACAGGAGCCTATCAGTTTATATGCCACAGTAGAAGGTCTGAGAGGATGGCAGGACCTCAGCAGAAAAACGACACGAACATCCATGCCTTATACGGGGCTCGACCCCAGGTCCCGTAGATCAGTAGCCAAGCGCGCTAACCACTCGGCCACGGGATAGGTGTCATCAACTAACCGAGGGCAAGGTGGGGAGTTTAGAGGGAAAAAATCTCAACGCTGGCTCAGGCGGGACTCGAACCTGAGAACTACAGATTACGAGTCATTCCTGCCCCGATGACTAAGTAAAAAAAAGTAAAAATATTTTTTGATTCAAATTTCAAATTTTTTAATCAGTTTTCAGTAATTAAAAATAAGCATCATGCAGTTTTTATTGTTTTCTTTACGCATCGTTTAAAATTTTTAAATGAGGGTCTCTTTAAATTTTTAGTTGCTTCCCATAAACTTTCAGTTATTCCTAGTGTTTCTAAAAAGAATTTCTACCGATGGGCTTGGAAAGGCCGTCGTCCGTGGGATGGGACGTTAAGCCGTGGCCCCGTGTGCGGGATAGCCATACTCTGTGCACGTTAAAGAACACGCTGGATGGCCTTGACGGGAGGCTACCATCTGTCTCCCAACAGCTGTTCCAGTGGGTCCCCTCCCCCAACTCTCTCTGAGCCTTCAAAGTCCATGTGACTTGGCATTTAGCCCATTGTGTGCAAAAAAAGTGCCGCTCAGAGGTAAAACAACAGAACCCAACCTAGTGATTCTAATATTTTTCGTTCCAAAAAAGCATTAACAACTTAATTTTGCTATTAAATGACTATATTTAGTAATATCAGAATAAAATAAATGACTAGAGACATGCATTTCTCTATATTACATCTTATGAATGATACATCAGAGAAAATTTTTCCCTAAAATCGGACTCGGGCTCAACAATTATAGAAATTGTTCGAGTTCGGGAAGACTCCGGCACAATTGCTTCGGGCGCGAAAATTTTTTAATTTTTTTTATATTTGCATTATTTTAAATATTTCAATCAAAATCTGCCTTAGATAATTCCTGCCAAGAGCCGCGATCTTACCTCTACGTTTACTCATGCTCTTAAAACTACGTACATAGGTATATTAATGTTTTAAAATATGCCTTTCATGTAAGGGGCGGGGGTGGCTCAGTCGGTAGCGCGCCAGGCTCGTAATCTGTAGTTCCCAGGTTCGAGTCTCATCTGGGTCAGTGTAGAGATTTATCTCCGCAAATTTCCTCACCCTGCCACGGTCAGTAGGGGACACCGATTGGATTGGAATGGTCGCCGTCCGTCGGATGGGACGTTAAGCCGTGCCCCTGTGTGTGGGAGAGCCATACCCTGTGCACGTTAAAGAACACGCTGGATGGCCTTGACGGGAGGCTACCATCTGTCTCCCAACAGCTGTTCCAGTGAGTCCCCTCCCCCAACCTTCTCTGAGCCTTCGGGGTCCATGTGACCTGGCCATTTAACCCATGGTGTGCAAAAAAGTGCCGCTCAGAGGTAAAACAACCAAACCCAAATGCCTTTCTTATCCAACTCTTCAAACATCGCAAGTGACGATGCTTCGGAAAACCTGCAACGACCTGTAACGAATGATTCATCCCAATGTTGCCATAGAAACTGCTGATTCATCCCAATGTTGCCATAGAAACTGCTGATTCAGAAACATGATTCATGTTCATGACGTCACTACTCTTACGTTAAAAGGACTGCAGCAATCTGATAAGACTCAAGAACTTAAACAGATATTTCACGATACAAGTGATAGATAAGACAAAACAACACTAGCATTCATCAAACAGAAAAAGGAACCACGAGTTGCTGTAGCTACGTGAAAACGAGATGATACCAAATAGTATAACGTTTTTGAAATGATCTCTATGATACTTCGTAGTTTGCAAAAAAAAATACTCCGCTATGTTTTTTCGTGATTAATAATAAAAATATATAATAAATACCCCCTCAAGCAGCTGCTTGCCAGAGCTGTTGCCAGCAGCTGCTTGCCGTGGGCAAGGCGGGGAATTTTGCGGAGATAAATCTCAACGCTGACCCAGCTGGGACTCGAACCTGGGAACTACAGATTACGAGCCTGGCGCGCTACCGACTGAGCCACCCGTCTGGGAGATCTGCCATTGTAGCACCCTGGGCGACAGTCCAATCCCGTCCTGCTTTGACACTGCTCTTCTTGTGGCTAAAGTAGATCTTAGTAGAAAAACAACACAGACATCTAGAATCTTTTTCACTCCGTTCCAAACATCCTTAATACTTCCAGTTCGGTTTAATTGCTTCCATTTCTTTACCTTTAAAAAAAATTCAGAATAAAAATATTAATAAATTTAATTCTGGATTATAAATTTTGGCGAAATAGCGATCTTTCTCACGAAGTCATCGTCTGGCGTCTTCGTCACTTCCGGCCCGAAGCGGAGAGAAACGACCTTTCCACGGCCCCTCTATCGCAACGCCTCACAGCTGGCGTTACGTCACGTCAGCGAGGCCCTATAGCGGCGAGAATAGATGGGAAATGATTGCATATTGCTGCTTTCAATTAGTGCTTGTCTTCGGAGGGAGGTTGCTCTCAACTGATAACTCCCAACAGCTGTTATAAACTCGTCTTGACAGCATCTGTTGCTTGTACTGTTGGAAAACAAGCATCGGAACACCTTGGCAAAATAACGGTGAAAAAGAAAGATCCGCGAGTCTTTTTTTCTCTCTCTCTCAAACGGCCATTACAAACGCTTTATTTGCATATCTGTTAACCAATTCTTGCTCCGAAAGGGGCTATTGCCCTTTAGTATGGCCGAGTGGTTAGCACGCTTGGCTATTGATCTAAGGGATCTGGGTTCGAGCCCCCGGTAAGGCACGGATGTATGTGTCGTTTTTCTGCTGAGGTCCTGCCATCCTCTCAGACCTTCTACTGTGGCATATAAACTGGCAGGCTCCTGTCAGACCTCTGTGGCAAGCAGCTGCTTGAGGGGGTATTTATTTTTATTTTTATTTATATATATATATCAGTAGGCAATCATAACCTCCCTAGAATAAGAGTATTTCGGTTAAGGATTTTTATTTCTGCAATTTTAAAAGAGTTGGGTTGTTTTAGCTCTGAGTGGCACTTTTTTGCACACCATGGGCTAAATGGCCAGGTCACATGGACCCCGAAGGCTCAGAGAAGGTTGGGGGAGCGGACCCACTGGAACAACTGTTGGGAGACAGATGGTAGCCTCCCGTCAAGGCCATCCAGCATGTTCTTTATCGTGCACACGGGGCCACGGCTGGGACTCGAACCTGGGAACTACAAATTACGAGCCTAGCGCGCTACCGACTGAGCCACTCCGCCCAATTTTAAAAGAAGTTTTGTTTTTCTTTTCATTTAACAGTTGGGTTTTACATATTTACTAAGTGGCTATGTGTGAATCAAACAGTCAAAATAAGCAAAACTATTAAATATATTCTCAACAATCTGAAATATTTTTTAAAAGTCAGGGTATTTCATAACTGGGATATGACGTTTTTTGAGTTTTATCCCACTTTACAAGAAATCCCTCAGTTGGTAGCGCGCCAGGCTCGTAATTTGTAGTTCCCAGATTCGAGTCCCAGCTGGGTCAGCATTGAGATTTATCTCCTCAAAATTCCCCGCCCTGCCCACAGTCAGTAGAGGACACCAATGGGCTTGGAAAGGCCGCCGTCCGTCGGATGGGACGTTAAGCCGTGGTCCGTGTGCAGGAGAGCCATACCCTGTGCACATTAAAGAACACGCTGGATGGCCTTGACGGGAGGCTACCATCTGTCTCCCAACATCTGTTCCAGTGGGTCCCCTCCCTCAACCTTCTCTGAACCTCCGGGGTCCTTGTGACCTGGCCATTTAGCCCATGGTGTGCAAAAAAGTGCCGCTCAGAGGTAAAACAATCCAACATTAAAGAACACGCTGGATGGCCTCGACGGGAGGCTACCATCTGTCTCCCAACATCTGTTCCAGTGGGCCCCCTCTCCCAACATTCTCGGAGGTTTCAGGGTCTTTGTGACCTGGCCATTTAGCCCATGGTGTGCAAAAAATTGCCGCTCAGAGGTAAAACAACCCAACCCTTTCAATTATAAGAAAATGAACTAGATGAAAAGTATGTCACAAGTACAATACTAAGAACAAAGTTTCTTTTAATCATCTTTAAAAAAAAACAGCTTTTGTTTTACGTTAAAAACAGTGGAAGAACTTCATACTCCTCCCACCCAAATGGTGGTATAGTGCATTTCAGCATAACAAAAAAAGAAGTAGGGTAAACAAAGCCGTGAGCATTCACTCATTGGATTTCAGTAGTCTTTAAACAAAGATAGATTTATTCGTGACTTGTCAGAAGGCAGCAGTTTCGGTCGCTTGCCACTGCCGGATTTCTCCGACTGCAGTATTCGTTACTTTAAACAAACAACTCTTCCTTGGTGAATGGCACGGTGCAGAGAAGTTTTTTTTTTATCAACTGTCTTGCAGAACTGCCATTCAGAAAGAAATCTGTGAATGACTTCCTTTTTGTGATTTTGACAAAGCCTAACGACGGTTTCTCAATTTCTTCTTTTAGTATGTACAATCGCTCAAAAAAGTATCCGAACACTATGGTTGATTACAGAATTCAGAAAAAATGTCTGACAACGATTTTTTTAGAAATTAGTGATGTGGCAAGATTCGTGTCACGTGATTACAGAATTCCGGAAAAATATCTGGAGCGTGTACAGCAACTGTACACGCTCCAGTTACCGTTCACAGCAAACTGGAGCGTGTGCAGTTACTGCACACGCTCCAGTTTGCTGTGAACGGTAACTGCACACGCTCAATATTTCCGTGAGTGAGCCCACACGATCTAGTATCAAAATAATATGACCACCTACAGTCGCTCAAAAAAATATCCGAACACTATGGTGGATTACAGAATTCAGAAAAAATATCTGGCAACTATTTTTTTTAGAAATTAGTGATCTGGCAACCTTCGTGTCACGTCACACGAAGGTTGCCAGATCACTAATTCCTAAAAAAATCGTTGCCAGATATTTTTTCTGAATTTTGTAATCAACCATAGTGTTCGGATACTTTTTTGAGCGACTGTACTAGAGTTTTACCTCAACGACGGCTTTTTAGTCAACGACATACTTTTTTGAGCGACTGTACTAGAGTTTTACCTCAACGACGGCCTAAGACATTTTGACGACCTTAGAGAACTTACTTTTTTGCAGTATCAAAAATATTTACTTTACCGCCCCTCCCCCCCCAAAAAAAAGTTGTTTTGTCACTAAAGTAGTTTTTTTCTTTTAGCCATTCTGACGGATTTTATTTTCTGTTACTTGAAGTTCAGTTGTTCGGTTGGTTGTTTTATCTCTGAGCGACACCTTTTCGCACACAATGGGCTAAATGGCCAGGTCACAAGGACCCCGAAGACTCAGAGAAGGTCGGGGAAAGGGAACCCACTGGATAGCTGTTAGGAGGAAGATAATAGTCTCCAGTCAAGGCCATCCAGCGTGTTCTTTAATGTGCAAAGTGTATGGCTCTCCCGCATTAGGAGACACGGCTTAACGTCCCATCCGATGGACGGCAGCCTTTTCAAGCCCATTGGTGTTCTCTTTCTGACCGGCAACAGGGCGAGGTTTTAGTGGAGATAAATCTTAACATAGTACATGTGCGATCCAACCTACTCTGAGCCCTCGGGGTTTGTAACCTGGCCACTTAGCCCATTGTGTGCAAAAAAGTGCTTCTCAAATGTAAAACAACCAACCCGGCTCTAGCACTTGGGCAGAAACAGATTTATAGGTACGCGCAGAAGTAGCCTTGTGCGGCTGAGGAGCACTCAGATTCCAATTTCGACACAATCATGTTCATTTAAGTCAGCAAGTCCCAGACCGGACCTAGAAAAAAAAGAAAGGCAAATTTTCATTGCAGTGTAACGCCTTTGTTTTAGAAGTTTAAAAAAAATCATAAAAAATGCGTGAAATATGCAAGCTTAATCATTTTGGCTTCTCAAGGGGGATTATGGTTCCCCCCCTGTCTTCCCCCATCCCCTTAGAACTGGGAACTACTTGTTCCCAATCTTTTTTGAGCCCAACTCTTTGTGGGAATCAAAATGACTATTTCTGACTAAAACTAGTTAACTAGATGGCAATAGCTCCATTATTTATCCCTTCTAGGACCCCCCCCCCCCCACCTCCTCTCACAAATTTGTTAAACGCCTCCGTTGGAAACAACTGATTTTGGTGAAAGAACAGGGTCCATAGAAAACGGTTGAGCTCAAGGTCATATGGCAGGGTAGATTTATGACCCTGAACGCAACCCTGGTCATTAAGTCTTGCGTGCACAAAAAGTGCCCCTTAGAGATAAAACAAACCAACCCTTACATAAGACCAGTTTTAAGCGTGATAATCTTGAATGGTATGTATCTTTTCAGTTTACATCAATAAATTATTGTTAATCATGTTTATATGAAACCAAATAAATAAATATTGTAATAAAAAAGTGAAAAATGTAATAGAATATGAATTTTTTTTGGTAAATTAAGTAAATATACTAATGTAAAAAATAAATACCCCCCTCAAGCAGCTGCTTGCCACAGAGGTCTGACAGGAGCCTGTCAGTTTATACGCCATAGTAGAAGGTCTGAGACGATGGCAGGACCTCAGCAGAAAAACAACACGGACATCCATGCCTTACCCGGGGCTCGAACCCAGGTCCCTTAGATCAGCAGCCAAGCGTGCTAACCACTCGGCCAAGGAACGAAAAAGAATGCAATTTTTTTTGAGGGGAGCACTTCCAATGGTTTTTGCACGAGTGCCCTCCTACGTGATCTGATTGTATGAAGTGCCGTTAGAAAGTCGCGATTCCAATTGTGATCTTTTTTTCCTGAAAGTTAAAATTATGTCGGTTATCATCTTTAAAGAATAATCCTGTCCAATCCCTTTTCTACCAGTAAAAAAAACCAAAATGTAACGAGTTATGACCGAAACATCAGCAGCAAAAAATTTCGTCTTTTTTTGTCTCTCCCTAAGAAATGGTCAAACTAACTTCTCTTATTTTATTTCCTTGCACAGTCAGTGATCACTGTGCGACTCTTTCAGGCCATTTACCCTTCCCTTTAATCTTTTATTAGATTTGAAGAACACATCCGTGGACATCAGCGACTCAAACTGCTACGGATGTGATGATTTCCGCCTCCGACTGCCTTCTTCTGAGATGTCAGCTTCAAAAAAAAAACACTAACACCGGAGTTAAATACCAGGCTCCACTCTCAAATCGGACCAGACAAGAGAGTTTTCGGTTGTTATTTTTATAATAACCACTTTAAGTTGTCTAGAGAGGCTCCATAATATTGATGAAAGATTTTATAAACTCTTAGAAACTCTACATTTTTATTGTATCTCAACAACAAATGTGCATCCACGAGCACCTTATTAAACGAGGAAATCTTTATAAAGTAACTAGGCGATTGCTGACCAATAGAATTCGCACAAATTATGCAAATACCAGTCAAACCAGATCTAGAAAAGAATTATATCACTGCGGTATATCCCACGCATTTTCAAATAAATTTGTTAAAGATTTCTAAAACGGAAGGAAAAACATTATACTGAAATGGAAATCCAGTCTCTTGGTCGATCATTTCTGGATCCCCCCCCCCGCCACACACACACACACGTTTTTTTTTTCTAGTAACCCCCCATTTATCATTCAAATAACCTCATTTAATGATACATTAAAAAAATGTGGGTTTTTATCTCGTTTCATTATAAACCAACGTTTCCCAAAGTGGGCGATAGCGCCCCCTGGGGGGCACTGGAACGATCCAGGGGGTCGGTAGTAGCCTCGGGTGCAATTGGGGGGCGGTGGAAGCATAAAGAAAGAAGGGAAGATAAGAAAATTTTGAAAAACCGTTCGTACATTTTTTATCTGTTGTGTAACATAGAGTTAAAGTCGTAGTGATTACTTTATTTTTCATTTTATACTATGGTTGATTTTAAAAAATAATTTTATAATTTCAAGCTTCAAGGTGTCTTATTTACAACATCTTTCTTTACTATGTTGTAGGACGTAGGTAGTAATATAGATACATAAAAGAACGCGAATTTGTCACTGCATCTTTCTGTTTGTTCGCTTAAAGAAGATAGATTTCCAGGGGGGCGCTGATTAATTTTTTTTTCGGAAAAGGGGGCTGTGGGATAAATAAGTTTGGGAACCTCTGTTATAAACGATGACGTGGCATCTTGGATCCAGGAGTGTGGGAAAACATTTTTTTGTTTTAGAAAAAAATTGCTTGTTTTTATAGATAGATAAATGTTTTGGATTTGATAGGAATTGATGAAATATTATGATTCGCACTTTCATAATCTTTCGAAAACTATAACTGCGCCCTCTAACGGTGGAAATTTTGAAAATTCCAAAAGAGTATTGCAAACGATGTATTTATGCTAGAAATTTGAAATTTTGGTTGTGGATTGTGAACCTCGTGAAGTTTTCATTGGCAACAATAAATTTACCCCTTAGACCTAGGGTGGGTGGGAAAACGTGGCCTTTTGGTTTTAAAAGGTAATTGTTTGTTTATAGAGATAAATCGAAAACTATTTTTAGGTTGAATAGGTATTGATAAAATGTTACGATATGAACTTTCCGAATTTCCCAAATGATGTATTTATGACAGAAAATTGAAATTTTGGTGGTCGAATGGGAAGGTTACCAAGTTTCCATTGACAATAATGACTTGACCCCTTACCCCCAGGGGGTGGAAAACACAACTCTTTTCTTTAAAGTAATAATTGGAAAACTCTTTTTTTTTAAGTTGGATTGGTATTAATGAAATATTATAATTCTCATTTTTTGAAATAACTAAGTAATTTTTTTATTTATATTGTTACAGATTTCTAAGTATGGAAGCGGCAATGCTGCTAGCGTCTTTTGCAAATACACTGGTTTCCATAAAAAAAAGGAAAAATGAGAAAAATCGCGATAACACGCCAAAAAATTGTGTGATCCTCACCAAACTTTTTCATGTAACCAGTATTGCCGAATGAGCATATTGTATGCAAATTAGTCTAGGTTGCGTCAATTTGTGTAATCGGATAGAGGTATAAAAACGGGTGTTTTGGAGTGAATCGTTATTTTGTGTTGTAAATGTGAGTAAAGAAATTCGAAATAGCCATTTTGTAGGAATGACCTCGAGACATCATTTTTCAAATGAACTGCGATGGAGAGCTGTTGGCTAGGCCAAAGTCAGTCAGATGTGGCACGATGGCTGAATGTGAGTCCTTTTGTAGTCCATAGACTATGGAATCAATTTCTTAGCACGGATTCCCCATCTCAGAGGTTTAGCCGAGGAAAGACTAGAGCTAAGACCGCTGAACAAGATAGATATATGTGATTAACAGCACGAAGGAGCCGCACGTCTACTCTCTCTCAGCTACGGTCCTCTCTTGCAGCAGCCACTGGGAGGGTTGTATCAGCTTCTACTATGTGTAGAAGGCTTCATGAGGAAGGTCTGTATGCTAGGCTAATAATTTGTATACCTCTCACGTCACGTCACAGGAGAGAGCAGTTGAATTGGGCACGCATATTAACTGAACAGAAGAGCAATGGAGGTTCATACTCTTTACAGATGAGTCCAGATATTACTTGCAGAGTGATTCCGGACATTGATATAGAGAGAACGATGTATGCTTTATCAACCCAGTAACATCTGTCAAAAAGACAGTTACGGCGGCATTTTTTTTTGGGGGGGGGGTGGCATTTCCTTAGGTGGACGCACAGACCTCTATGTGTTGCGAGTGGGAACCTCAATGCTCAAAAGTATAGAGATGACATCCTGACCCTCAGGTACGTCCTTACGCTGGTGCAATAGGTGAAACAGTCATCTTACAAGACGATAACGCACGTTCACACAGAGCTCGACTAGTGAAACAATACCTTCAAGAGGAGACCATTATGTGCATGGAGTGGCCAGCTCGATCTCCCGACCTAAATCCGATTGAGAATGTGTGGGATACTCTAGGGCAGTGTTTCCCAACCTTTTTTGTGCCATGCCCCACTTAAGCCTTTCTAAAATTCTTATGTCCCCCCCCCCCCCTATGTAAAATTTAACCGCCATACGGTTAAACTCTGAACGATTCTATTTTCGAATTGCCCCCCTTGACAATCAAATTGCCCCCTGTGGGGCGTGGGCCCCACGTTGGGAAACACGGCTCTAGGGAGACGTGTTGTTGCCCTCAACCCACCACCTGAAACCAAGGGGGATATTATTACTGCTTTAAAGGAACAATGATCGCTACTCCCTACTGAGCTGATTCACATCATAAAACAGCATGGGACATCGCTGTCGTGCCTGAATTGCTATAAGGGGTGACCACACTCCTTATTAAAGAACTTTGCCCATTTTATTCTGACCCTCATTTTTGGACAAATTCCTGTGTTATTTTTGGACGAAAAATGTTTCTAGGTAAAATATTTTATGCCATTCTGAAACTAGCAATGTAATTCATGTTTCCATCAAATTTCATTAACATCATTCATATAGTTTTTTTATCATAAATTTTCTAAGTTTTCCTTAATTTATGGAAACCACTGTAATATGTATATGATACAAATTTGAAATTTCAGTGGTAGCTTCTCAAGAGATATTCCACTGACGACAAAAATCTACCCATTTTTTTTTTGAGACAGGTGTAGGAAATGCAACTTTTTAAATTTAAAAGATAAAAGACGAATACTTTTCATATTGTATAATTACTAATAGAATACTCTTCGCATTTTCCCCGTCAGCCATTAACTCAAATTAAAACTTTTAAGGGGTGAAAGAGCAGGTAAACGAAAAACTTCATTCCCTTCGAGAACGAGATTCCCCATATTCTCCAGATATGCGTTCTTCTTATTAAATTACAAAAATTCCCTCAAGCAGCTGCTTGCCACAGAGGTCTGACAGCAGAAGGTTTGTGAGGAAGGCAAGACCTCAGCAGAAGGACAAAACAGACATACCTGCCTTACCTGGGGCTCGAACCCAGGTTCTTTTGATGAGTAGTCAAGAGCACTAACCACTCGGCCATAGGACTGCTTACAGTTAGAAAATTTTGCTAATATTAAGTGTAATTATATACGGTAATTCACAAACTCAATTTAATTCCCAAAGCCTAATTTCACGCATTAATAATGCCTTACCAGTGACGTACCCGGGGGGAACCAGGTCTCTGCCATCCCCCTTCCAAAAATCCGGTCGTTTTATACGAAATTTGAAACTTGTTTTCCTGTTTCGAAATATATTTGTATAATTTTATTTTAGCCCCATAGTATATATCCGACACAAAAATTAGATATAAAAAGCAACTGTAAAATATTATTCTATATAGAATATTATTCTAACCTTTCCTGTCCAGTGGAATATTTTAGTAATTGGGAAATAGCATTTTGGTCTTATTCTCAGACACCCTCCCCGTCCCTTTCTTGAAAATAATATTTGTGCCCACCCCCAAAACTAAACTTTCCTTAGAAGAGGGGAATAAATTTTTACCAGGGGGAGAGGAGCGGGGGGCGAATAGATCGTAATGAGTTTCACACCAATGAAAGCTTGAGAGGTGGGGAATATCATCTACTATATATCTTAGAGTAGTGGTTCTCAACCTTTTATGCTTCACTTAACCCCTGGAAATGTGTATGTAACTGGCGTACCCTTTGTATAGATAGATAAAACTATAGTTATAGTATAACAATGGGAATAAAATAAAACATATATATCAGTGGTTCTCAACCTTTTATGCTTCACATACCCCCTGGAAATGTGTATGTCACTGGCGTACCTTTTGTATAAATAGATAAAACTATAGTTATAGTATAACAATGGGAATAAAATAAAACATATATATCAGTGGTTCTCAACCTTTTATGCTTCACGTACCCCCTGGAAATGAGTATGTAACTGGCGTACCCCTTGTATAGATAGATAAAACTATAGTTATAGTATAACAATGGGAATAAAATAAAACATATATATCAGTGGTTCTCAACCTTATATGCTTCACATACCCCCTGGAAATATGTATGTCACTGGCGTACCCCTTGTATAGATAGATAAAACTATAGTTATAGTATAACAATGGGAATAAAATAAAACATATATATCAGTGGTTCTCAAACTTTTATGCTTCACGTACCCCCTGGAAATGAGTATGTAACTGGCGTACCCCTTGTATAGATAGATAAAACTATAGTTATAGTATAACAATGGGAATAAAATAAAACATATATATGTGGTTCTCAACTTTTTATGCTTCACGTACCCTCTGGAAATGTGTATGTAACTGGCGTACCCCTTGTATAGATAGATAAAACTATAGTTATAGTATAACAATAGGAATAAAATAAAACATTATATATATACACATTAAATTTTGTATTCATAAATTACATCGATAAACACAAAAAATGACATTTTTGCACAAAAGTGTTGCCAACTTAGCGACTTTGTTACTAGATCTAGCGACCTTTGAGCTCTTACGGCGTACCCCAAAAAATTTTACCGCGTATCCCACGTTGAGAAACCCTAGGTTAGAGAGTTTCAGACCCGAACAAAATCAGGTAAATCTACTAGTGCTCAATAAAGATGAGTTCTGGTTCGTGTATGAACAAGAAGCAATTCAGCCGAGCAATAAAGCTTCACTGACATACAGGCTCCGGGTTCGGACTCGATCTTAATCGAAGTTACCAATTTCGCTTGGAATTAGAAACTAAATAAACAAAGTAAAAAATAAATAAATTGATATTTGGGTTCGTTCTCTTTTAACGGTTTCTTTTTTCTCTTACTTGGAGCGTAATAGCCTGAGATGTTGTGAATAAAAAATCCCAAAGAAACAACCGTTTTGCAGTGGCGGTTTGAAGTTGGAGGGCAAAGGCTAAGAGAAGCAGGGCCATATAAACAATTTTGCCCCCCCCCCCCCATCACCAAAATCCTAAAATGGGGATATTAGATCAGTGCCAAGTTATGCAACAGATCGTAATGAGTTTCACATCTATGAAAGCTTGCGAGGTGGCGAATATCATCTACTATATACCTTAGATCAGTGATTCTCAACCTTTTATGCTTCACGTACCTGTCGGAAATGTGTATGTAACTGGCGTACCCTTATATAGATAGATAAAACAATATTTTTTTTATTTTATATTTATTAAATAGATTTCAATATTTTTATATGGTTAGAAAATATTCATTAAATTTTAAGGAGTTGGATGTTTCGAAGATAATCATGTACAGTGGCGCGAATAGAACACTAGAGTTAAGTACTTTATAGAGATAAGAAATTAATCTAGGGAGAGAGAGAGATCTAAGATTTCATTTTCTTTAAATTGTTTCATTCTTTCAACTCTCTACTTCTTTCACTCTTTTTTTCCGGATCTTTTCTTTTATTGGGATATTTCTCAAAAATTTGCAATATTCTCTTCCTTAAAAGTGAGGCCTTCTTAATGATATGGCTCTAAAAAGAAAAAGTCAGAGAAAACCACTGCGTCGTTCCAATGAGTTACGTTTTTGAAAGTTGCTTCCCTCCAAAAAAAAATGGCTCCTGGGACTGTCACTGCTAATTTGATTACTCTCTGCTAACATCCAATTCCATTCTTGAGCGATCCCAAAATAATATGAATGGCTATACCATTGCATTTGTTGCACTTACAGCTTACATTGAAGAAAAATTTTAGAAATATAATGAAATGTAAGACAGAAAACTCTGAAAAATCAAACACCGAAAAAATAAAGCTAAAAAATTGAAACGAATTTGCCGGATTTTGGTATTAAAATAACTTTTCAGTTTTGTTCGTTCCGCTTCCTGCTAGTATAAATTAACTCTCGAAATGATCGCAGATTTTACTGATTTTCCTTGTATAAAAAGAATTATATTAAAGTTTTGCTTTATTCTAAATATTGTCCGTGAAGGTCCATTACGTAGGTTTAGAAAATTCGAAATAACAACCATAGACCGTTCAATAACTTTATGATAAAAGACCAATGAAAACAAGAATTGCATCGTGGCGCCATCTGTTGGCTATCTAACAAAGCTTAGCTAACAAGGGAATGAATCAAATGTTTTCTCTGCCGTGTCTACAAGAGTGGCTACAAGCCCGCGTACCGGCATACTCCTGTCAGACCACTGAGGCAAGCAGTTGCTTAAGGGAGCACTTTTTTTTGCACACATGACAAGGTCACAAGGACCCTGAGAAGGTTAGTGGAGGGGACCTACTGGAAGAGTTGTTGGGAGACAGATGATAAACTCTTGTCAAGGCCATCCAGCGCGTTCTTTAACGTACACAGGGTATGGCTCTCCCTCATTCGGAGGCATGGTTTAATTTCCCATCCGATGGACGACGGCCTTTTTCAAGGCCATCGATGTCCCCTACTAACCGAAGGTAGGGTGAGGAGTTTTGCGGACACAAATCTAAACGCTGGTCTAACTGGGACTCGAACCTGGAACTGCAGATTACGAGCCTGGCGCGCTACCGTCTGAGCCACCATTAAATGGAGGGGAAAATATAATGCAATGGAGGGGAAAATTATAATGAAATAGGAACCCAGTCTCTTGCACACAATGGACTAAATGGTCAAGTCACAAAGACCTCAGAGATGGTTGGGGGAAGGGGACAAACTGGACGGCTGTTAGGAGATAGATGAGAATCTCTCGTTAAAGGTTGTGGGTTGTTTTACCTCTGAACGGCACTTTTTTGCACACCATGGGTTAAATGGTCAGGTCACAAGGACCCCGAAGGCTCAAAGAAGGTTGGGGGAGGGGAGTCACTGGAACAGCTGTTGGGAGACAGATAGTAGCCTCCTGTCAAGGCCATCCAGCGCGTTCTTTAACGTGCACAGAGTATGGCTTTCCCTCATAAGGGGCCACGGCTTAACGTCCCATCCGACAGACGGCGGCCTTTCAAACCCATCGGTGTCCCCTACTGACGGTGGGCAGGGCGGGAAATTTTGCGGATAAATCTCAACGCTGACCCAGCTGGACTTAATGTCCCACGACACACGGCGGCCTTTCCAAACCCATTAAGGAAGAGGATCATGTCCCAAAATTTAAGGACTTTGTAAATAAATTCAGAAGATTAAGATTTTAGAAGAATTTTTTTTATATTATTTTTGACTCGTTTATTACATTTAATTATATACTTTACAAAAAGTAAAAAATATATATATTCCGTCATCGATTTTTTTTTCCCTTTTTCATATTTCTGACCACAAGAGCAGCCAGGAGAGTAAAAACTTATTTCTTGAAGAAAAGAACCCATTCCGAAGCAAAGTAACTCGTACTGACCGCCGGTGGCCTGCTCCCGACATTTGTGTCGTTAAGAGTAACGATGACCCTCCTGCTGTTAATCGCTTCCGGTTCACAAACGGCGGCAACACACGTGTCACAACACGGCTTCCTGGTCATTACTGTCATATGTGGTCACATAGAAAGCCTTTCGAGCGTTTGAACCATCAATAACGTTTCTCAACTTTTGGGCTTTAAGTTTGTAAACGTTCCTAATGCTAAGCAGCTCCAATCGCTTTATGTGTGGCCGCATTGCAAAGAGAGGCAACGGTTTTGTGTGGGAAACTTTCAAACTGATTTTTCCCATTTGGGATAAAAAGCCAAAATGAGACGATGTGAATGATTACTGAATGTCAATAGGAATGGTTCAAGTTTGCCATTCAGAAATGATTCCAGTTAAGCTACAGCTTCTGGTTAATTGTATGGCTTCAAGGTTGGTTTGCGAGGTAGATTGGTTTGGTAAAAACAAATCCCAGCTTTATAGCAAAAAAAAAAGAGATAAAAGTAATATCTTTATTGTGATATTATTCACTCGTCCAGGGCTGGATCAAGAAGAAAATAGGGGGGGGGGGGGGAGAAGACACAATCGAGCTGGAAAAATGTAAAAGGGGAGGGGGCACGAGACTGGAATTCCATCGCAATATAATATTTTCCTCTCCGTTTTAATAATAAATAAATAAATACCCCCTCAAGCAGCTGCTTGCCACAGAGGTCTGACAAGAGCCTGTCAGTTTATATGCCATAGTAGGTCTGAGAGGATGGAAATGCATGATATACATATAAGTTTATCAATTTTTTGCTTTTTTTAACCTCACTGGCATCCCTTTTGGCTCGAAAGGGGCGGGGGTGGCTCAGTCGGTAGCGCGCCAGGCTCGTAATCTGTAGTTCCCAGATTCGAGTCCCAGCTGTGTCAGCGTTGAGATTTATTTCCTCAAAATTTCCCGCCCTGCCCACAGTCAGTAGGGGACACCAATGGGCTTGGAAGGCCGCCGTCCGTCGGGTGGGACGTTAAGCCGTGGCTCCGAGTGCGGGAGAGCCATATCCTGTGCAAGTTAAAGAACACGCTGGATGGCCTTGACGGGAGGCTACCATCTGTCTCCCAACAGCTGTTCCAATGGGTCCCCTCCCCCAACCTTCTGGGTCCATGTGACCTGGCCATTTAGCCCATGGTGTGCAAAAAAGTGCTGCTCAGAGGCAAAGATAAGAAGTCTTCTCTGTGACATCATGGCAGACTCGTCTGATCTCCTCCTTACCGTATTGTGATTTAAAAAAAGACTAATTAAGCAAACTTAATTAAAAAATTACAACGATCAAGCTTTTCTTAAACAGTTGAATCAACATAAAAGAATCATTTATGGCGAATTATGTAAGTTCTTTCAGATCTCTGCTCTTATTAACAAATAACGTTTTAACATTCAAGAATATTTTCAAAACAATTCTTGGAAAATGCATGAAATATGTATAAGTTTAGCAATATTTTGCCCTGTTAACCTTACTAGCATTCTGAAGAGGGGTGGCATGGTCACCTAGCCTCCCCTCACCCCTTGAGAACACTATTATTAAGGATGTTGGAGGTAAAAAATAATAATTGAACTTGGGAATGTTTCACGCATTTTTCAAGATTTTTTTTTAAAAACATCTGAAACGTACTGCATCCAGCCTCCTCCCCACACATATATTTTTTTAGATCTATGCCTGCCCTCGTCTTTCTTAGTCCGTTTCGAAAAGAAAACCAGCTATTACTTTTCCTTTGTCGTCTATCCATCATGAGCAACTCACCTACAAAATATTTTACAACTTACGAATGTGAAAAATGTATACATCATAATGCATACAGTTAGCAGTGAACTAAATAAATGGAAAATTTAATGTGTATTATTTACACTTGAAAACACTGAAAATTATGTAAAAATTTTAAACCCAAACAGATATCTGTTCATTTTAGTGTACACCTATCCCTCGATTTACACGGTACTCAGTTCACACAATTTTGGCTTTGCACGGTCAAAAAATGCAACCAGTTTCGATTTACACGGTACTCACTGACACGTACGTAGAAAGGAAATCTCAGTCACTACCGTGTAAATCGAAACTGGTTGCATTTTTTGACGGTGCAAAGCCAAAATTGTGTGAACTGAGTACCGTGTAAATCGAGGGATAGGTGTATTTAGCAAAACTATCATCATACAGTAGTGTGCAAATTAGTTGGGACAATAGGAAAATGCAGTAACAAACACAATACTGAAATATTTATTTGTTTAATAGTGTAGTTAATAGTGAATGTGACCCCACTTAGCTTTAATTACTTCTTACACCCTCTCAACCATTGATGCCACTAACTTTCCACACATCTCCTTCACTTCAGGGTCGTGGTATCACACTTTCATGACACTTTCTATCATTTTGGTTTTCGTCGTGCAATCCATCTTAGATATGCGCGCTTTAATAATGGCCCCCAAATTTTCAATGGGGTTTAGATCGGGTGAATTTCCTGGCCACTCCAATACCTTCAAATGTTGCTGGGTAAAGAAGCTCGTAGCAAGCTTAGAATTGTGGCATGGAGCCAGATCCTGTTGAAATAACCCATCGCCGTTAGGAAACAGCTTCTGCAGTGTTGGGACCATTTTCGCCTCCAGAACGCTTATGTATGTACTTTTTGCTGTCCATCATTCCTTCAATGCAGTGAAGCGTCTGTTAGGTTAGTTTAGACTTTCAGCAGAAGGTCACGAACAAGTTTAGACTCTGCAGCGGAAGGGACTTAGCGTTCCTAAGCTTGTCCCAACTAATTCGCACAGTACTGTACATGGTATTAAACTATGACTGTCAAGCGCCTATGCGGCAGAAAGGCCCTCAGGGAAGGTAGTCAACCCCTGAGTGTCTTAAAATTAAAGCATTTATATTTACGCTCAAAAGATTTGCATATTTGCATTGAATATGCTACCATTTTCTTTTTTATGTCAACAGATGGCGCCAGCCATTATTCAAAGTAATATAAAAGTATCAGCACATTAAGTACTTCTTTTACTTTTGACTCAAAGACTTAAAATCTTTATTTTTCATGGCGAGCATAACATTTTGCTTTAAAAACAGTTGAAGAAGAAATCTATTTTCAGAATATGCTGCACGGAAAAGTGTTCACGGACAGATGGTCCGTGGCAAGCAGCTGCTCGAGGGAATAATGATTTACTTTTATAATATACTATATATATAGGGACTGATCTAGGGTGAGAGTGGGGAATGCTTCCTTTGAAAATGTAGGATGGCTAAGCTATGGCAAAAATAAGAAGCCTTAAACTGTAGAATAAGTTTGTGTTAGATAAGTTGAGCTTATTAAGCCGGCCGTGTCTAAAACGAAGGGGAAAATGTTATTCCTTACTTTTTTTTCTGCTCGATTGCGTAGATCCCCCTACATTTTTCTCTAAATCCGGGCTTGGGTGTATATAATACGCATATTCTGCAAGAACGAAGAGGGGGGGGGGAGAAACTCATATATTGTATTAACAAAAGCAGTTGTGTGCACAAAATGTTAAGAAACTGCAAAAGTTTCGTGTTGTGTTCAACAGCCTTCAATGTGGATGTTATTTGCTGGCGTGACATTCCGTCCATATCGGCTCAGCATGGGTAGGGTAATATTTGCAACAGATGTAATGATTCCTTTAAAATACTGTAAATTACGAATTTTTTCAGAATGAGCGATTTTTTCGTATCCCCCAAAATAGAAGATCAATAATATCAGATCGGGACTTCACGGGTGTCTCAAGATCGGCTAACCTCTACCAATCCAGCGATTTGGAAATTTAGCATTTAAGATATTACGTATGATACTAACTCCACACCGTCATAACAAGGAAACTTTTAGAGTTTTTTTGACATTTTGGATGTAAAATTAGTTTCGTTATTTAATAAAATATCATTCTCGTCCTCCTCAAGCAACCATGGGCTACGGAGGTCCAACCAGACCGTACAATTTAGTTCTCCAAGCATATCTGTTCTGAGCTACATCTACTGTATTTGACCACTGTAGACCAATTATAGCAAGGTCCTGTTTGACATTGTCGGTACACTGAAATCTAAGTATCTCCCTCTTTCTGATGCCTTTAGACACACTGTTCATAACCCTATTCGTTAATCTATAATTATCCATATGAGCAACATGGCCAAAACCAAAGGAGTCTCTCTCTGCACAACTTTTCAAAATATGAGCATTCCTTTATGTTGACCCTATACTTTGCAAAGCCGTCCCGTGGTCAAGTGGTTAGCACGCTTGGCTACTGATCTAAGGGACCTGGGTTCGAGCCACGGGTAAGGCATGGCTGTTTGTGTCGTTTTTTCTGCTGAGGTCCTGCAATCCTCTCAGACCTTCTACTACGGCATATAAACTGACAGGCTCCTATCAGACCTCTGTGGCAAGCAGCTGCTTGAGGGGGTAAAATTGAAATTATATAATTTCCTTTCCGTTGTTTAGAGTAGTATAATATTATTTTGCACATTACTAATACCAATTGTACAGAAAACTGAGGATAATACTGGCAATGACTAATTCGGCCTCACAAAAATTTATTATTAATTCTCAACGATTTTACAAAGGTGATAGTCAAATTTACAGTATGTGTCATTTGCGTTAATTAAAACTTCCTATGAACTTTAAAACTCATTTCGGTGTCCGCAAAGGATTTAATTTAATTACACACGAAAAAAACAAAGTGGCTCTGCCCGGGATCGAACCGGGGACCTTTTGCGTGTGAAGCAAACGTGATAACCACTACACTACAGAACCCTCATGCAACAATTGCACAAAATTTGGTTTAATTATTAAATATGAAATAACACTGTAATGAAAGAAAAAATATTTATTAAAATGTGAATATTCGCATACATTGATAAATTATTAAACCTATTTTCCTTCATCCATATTGCAAATGGAAGCTTACACTTATACTTAACTTCGGAATAATGAATGCATTTGCTTATAAATCTTACGTTTGAAATAATTTATACGGATGTTAAAGCTCACTTAGCCCTTTCACTAACAGAATATTTAGTTATTTACACATCATGAATTGACGTGACGAACAAATTTAAGCCATAAACAAATGTACTTATATAATGATTGTATATTTTAACCCTTATTTTCAGTTAGCTTTTCTCTCGTCATTTGTAAAAATTTTACCAGACGTGTTTGCTTCCCCCTAAAAAAAGGAAGAATATGGAAATCATCTACTATATCTCCCGATCGCGAGAATCCCAAGTTACCCAGAATTAAGTGACAAAAATATTACAACAGCAAATTAATCTTAGTGATGGTGAAATCACTCTCTGAATTTGCTTCAAAGGAAAAAAAAAGAGGACCCCGATGCCTTCCTGAACAGAACATGTGTAAATTAAGAAATAATATTAAATATATATCCAAGTATTTTTCTAGAAAAAAAAAAAATTATAAGAGTTCCGGATAGATCTTGTTCACCCACCCAATTTTTTTTTATAGGTCCAGGGCTGCAGCCAGGGTTTTTAAGAATATGAGAAAAATTGTAAAGTGAATTTTCGAAAGCCTTACTAATGGTGATTATTTTAAAACTTTATAATAGTGGTAATCACTGTTTGATTATGAATTTTTTTGGTAGAATTCCTTTCTACAATTTTTCCTCTATTGTTAGGAGTCCTCTAGGTAGTGAGTATTGTTTAAGGTAGTCCGTGGGTCATCCGAATTATTTGATATTAACATAAATTATAATTTTTTTACTAAAGGTTAAAAACCAAATATTATATTTTTCCATTTATTATTATTAATTTCAAGAACATTGCTATAAAATATTCTGCTTTCTACTTTGAAAAAAAAAATATGAAAAAAATTTATATATGCAAGAAACACAATCGAGCAGGACAACTATAGGAGAGGGCGAGACCAGATTTCCAATGCAGTATAACATTTCCCCCTCGTCTTTAAAATTAGTATCCTTATTAGAATAGTTATAAACAATTACCGTATTAGAATAGTTTCTTTTATTGCAAAAAACTTAATCGAAGCACGAAGTGAAATAAATTCACGTGACAGGGAAAAAAAATTCCGATTATGTCAAACCTGGTTAATATGACATTCACGAAAACAGTGAAACTATCTATTAAATAAAAACATAAATGTAAAATGGAAAACAAAGAAGCCCGAACATATACGTAATGGGATATTAAATTCCAAAAGGTTTATTTTCGAAATTGAACATTTTTTTTTTCAGTAATAGCAAATATTAAACGTTATCACTGTTACCAGCTGTTTTTAACACGACACAGTTAAAAATAATAGAAAAAAAAAAACATACAAACACTCTGAGGAAAAAAAAGATTGATTTATAATCGCCAGCGGATTAATTTTGCCCAGTTTCATTTTCTGGAGATTCTCTAGCACGATGTAACGTCACCAAAATTTCACTTATTAAATAATAAAATACCCCCTCAATACTGTACCTCTGTGTAGCTGCTTGCCACAGAGGTCTGACAGGAGTCTATCAGTTTATACGCCATAGTAAACCTGTGAGGTTGGCGGGATTTCAGCAGAAAACATGACACAAACATTCATACTTATCCGGGGCTCAAACCCAGGTCCATTAGAATCATGCCTGGAAGACACATTTGTTGTTAGCGGAGTTTCAGCGAGGTCGTATAGTGGGTCTTCGGAAAGTATCTTGGTCTTTTCGTCAAATTACACACCACGTGGGACGAGAGGTAGCAGTGGTACGATGGTCAGAAGAGCATTTGCACTCACAGATGTAGTTCTGGGCAACATTACGACACGAGAGGATTGGAGTATCATGTGTGGCAGTGTCGTACCAATGGTGTCTAGAAGAATGATATGCAATCACATTTTGGAAGGACTACGGGCACGCGTACCACTGTCGAGCACGTTTGCAGTTCTTCTTCTTCTTCTTCAAACAAAACTCATCTTTCCCTGGACCTCGGCCCTCTTATCATCAGGTCCATGTGCTAAGTTGGCTGTGGGTGCAGTAGAACAACAGAAAAAATTGGGCTGGCATAGTGAAAGGCCAGCAACCTTACATAGTGGCAGAGGGCAATTGGCCGCAGGCCGCCCAGTGGTTGAAAGGAAGATGCAGGGGGGGGGGGGGAGGGGAACAGGTGAGGTTGAAGTGTGAGTAAGTTTTGTGATTAATTTTTTATTAAGAAATGAGGGGATATGTTGTAAGTATGATAAAGGAAATTATATCATAAGGGTGAGATGTTTTTTTTTGTGAGTCATTGAAGTAATCCATTAATAGGATAGAGAGAGAAAATGTGATAAAATGTGTGAAACAATAAGAACTAAAAAAAAAAATTTTATTTCTTTTTTTTTTGAGATATGAAATGTGGAAGAGGAGGGGATATTTAAGTTTAATGTGCACATTAAATTAATATTCGGAGTGAGACAAATAGTCAAAATGTATGTATTTGTTTTGAGAATAAAGAGGGGGATGAAAATAAATAAAATAAGTTTTTTTTTTTGAGACTGAAAATACAGAAGGGTATATCCCAATTGTTATTATATTATTTTTGTTGTAGTAAAAAAGTATAAATGAAGTACAATAATAGTTATTTTTTATTCATTTTTTTTTTGAAGGTGTTAGAAAAAAAAAATTTTTTTTTTTTTTGAATATATTATTTTTGATAATGTTACTATTATTGATCCTGAAAAATGTCCAAAGTGCTTCTTTTAGTTGTCCTATTGGATCTTTTGGTGGCACCTGGATCTTTTAATACTAAAGTCTCCAGGAACAAAAAGGGAGAACCAAAGGGAGGGAAGGGTATAGATAGGGCACAGAAGGAGAGGAGGAGCAATTAAGGAAACCTCCCAGAGCAGTGAAGGAATTTGGCCAAGGCCCTAAAATGGGCCTTGCTGTTTTTGTGTGTGGGATTGAGGAGAGTTTGTGTAGTGAAATATGTAGTTCCAAGTGTTGTGAGTGTTTGGAAAAGGGTGAGTCTATGTGCAGTGTATTTTGGACAGTGTAGGAGAAAATGGGGTATATCCTCTATCAACAAGACCAGTGGCTTCCTCCATCGTGCATCTGCCACGACACATAGGGTCCACGCCGGGCATCATGGTGTGGGAAATTAGTCATCACTCTCATATGCGTCTGGTTTGTACAGGGTACACTTAAAAGCAATACATACGTCAGCCGGTTTCCTGCCATATTTGAGTGTGTAATTCCAAATGGCAGGGGCTGCTCAGTCGGTAGCGCGCCAGGCTCGTAATCTGTAGTTCCCAGGTTCGAGTCCCAGCTGGGTCAGCGTTGATTTATCTCCGCAAAAATTCCCCGCCCTGCCCACGGTCAGTAGGGGACACCGATGGGCTTGGAAAGGCCGCCGTCCGTCGGATGGGACGTTAAGCCGTGGTCCCGTGTGCGGGAGATCCATACCCTGTGCACGTTAAAGAACACGCTGGATGGCCTTGGTGGGAGGCTACCATCTGTCTCCCAACAGCTGTTCCAGTGGGTCCCCTCCCCCAACCTTCTCTGAGCCTTCGGGGTCCATGTGACCTGGCCATTTAGCCCATGGTGTGCAAAAAAGTGCCGCTCAGAGGTAAAACAACCCAACCCAAATGGCAGGATAACACCCATCCACACTCAAAATGCTCTTCAGGTAATGCGCAAACTCCCTTGGCCAGCACAATCTCCGTACTTGTCTACAATCGAGCATGTCTGTATTACACGTCCAAGTTGAAAGCGCATGGAATGGCATCCCCCAGCGTGACATCCACCATTTGTACGACCAATTGCATGCCAGACTGGAAACTTGTACTGATTCTCGAGGAGGTTAAACACCTTATTAAAATGTGCCTTCTGTAAAATGTAATACTAATTAAAAGGTAAAAATAAATATTCAATTGTTAACCGTGGCTATTTCTGAAATGCATATATCTTGAAATATGAGACCGGAGTCTCTTCATCGATGCATTTTCACGAAAGTTACTTTTTTTATACGTTTCCCATTTTTGAACTTGCCAATATTATACCAGAAGGTCGTAGATGGGCGCTTGATTTGATGACGCATCCACTAAATTCAGATAACAAAAACAATTGGCATATTTCACTCGCGCTTTTTGGGCACTTAAATGTTCACCTACATCAAAGTACCGGCAGCGAAAACCACGAATTGGACTGGACAGCTTTCAAATTTGTTAACTGCACCAAGACAATACCGAAGGTTTTTAAAAGGTGATTTTATGAAAGATATCAAAATCTTACACAATGTCTCGGAACCTTTATTTCTAGAGCGATGCTAACCCATTTACGTGCATGGAATTCCGGATGATCTGCAAGGTATAAGCTGTATTTTCAGCTTATCACTCCATTGGACCATACATCTTTAATATATCAAATAAGCTATTCGCCTATGTTGAGGACCATCAAAAGACTTACAAGAACCAACTCGAGAAAGCATAACATTCCAACTCCTTAAACAGCCGAAGTTGTCCTACCTCAGAGCGCCACTTTTTTGCACACAATGGGCTAAATAGTCAGGTCATAAGAAACTCAAGTGATTAGAGAGGGCATATTGGATAACTGCCAGGAAACACGCGTTTCCCACCAAGCGTGAATCCATAATGTTCACAGGTTCTGGGCTCTCCCGCACACGGGGTCCTTTACTGACCTACTGAATAAAAATAAATACCCCCTCAAGCAGCTGCTTGCCACAGAGGTCTGACAGGAGACTGTCAGTTTATATGCCATAGGTCAGAGGATGGCAGGACCTCAGCAGAAAAACACGAACATCAATGCCTTCACCCGGGGCTCGAACCCAGGTTCCGCAGATCATTAGCCAAGCGCGCTAACCACTCCTTCAATGTAAATGAGTTTCTTCCAATCAGGACATGTTCAAGGAACTCCAGCACTAAGTTCACCCAATTTAAGAAAGTAGTCCCCATGTATTTGAGACTTCGATTACACAATATGGAATCGCCCAAAAATTTTAAGCAATTGTCAGCTATTTCTTATGCATTTTAAAATATTATGGTAAACTGATGTATAACTTAAAATTTATCAGCAGATATTTGCACTTAGGGGTGAAGCACAAGTTTTTTTATACACTATATTCTCCGCGTCAGAAGCTTTGGCACAATAGGTTGCGATATGTCAACGGGATTATGTTGAATCGTTTTGACAAAAAAAAGTGTAAAACAGGAAGATTGGAAGTAGGATGACAAGCCAATTGTAGTGGTTACAATACTGGAATCTAGAGACGTGGGTTAGAGTTCTGCAAATTGGCAAACTCATTTTTCCACAAGAACTATCGACTTCGGTGTATTTACTATTGGTTGACTACACTGACCTATTCCAGAAAGCTATTCAACACCACCGTTAATTTCCCCCACCGTTTTGTCTTCAAATAATGTGCCATTCAACCGTATGGTGAAAACACTTCACAATATCGTAAAAATTTTAGTGTTATCTTATATATGTATTTTTAATCAGCTTCACATCCCTTTAAAATTTCCACAGTAATTAATATTTCGGTACGCATGAATCAAAGAATCACGCATCCGTCAGTTTCTAATTTAAAAGAGGAAAATAGTTAATTTTGTTTTTAGTTTTATGTGTATTGTCATGAAGTCAAATTTCTGTCTACATGTGTACTAAATATGAATGACACTTGTTTCCACAGCTCAACTTTAATATATTACATACAACAGCATTTTGCAGGGCCAGATGTTATTAGGTTGCTTCATTTAAACTGTTGTTCCTCACTGTATCATTGCTGCAAGAGAAAAACACGAAGTTATTGAAAGCAGGACAAAAGTATGAAGAAACACGTAGAGGTTGATGAAATTACAGGTTTACCACAAATTGAAATAAAGACTGCAGAGTTCAGCAGATAGAAGAGCGAAACAAGGTATGAAGCGCAGTGAGAGGCAGCTTTCCTAGCTTGTGAAGTTTTATCGTTTCTGTGAAAAGGATAATACGAATTAATAAAATATATTAAAAATAGACGTGTTTTAGTTTCACACCATTCCTTTGCACAAACAGTGCATGCATAATTGTTAGCAGGCCTTTTTATACCCAAGTTTTTTGGTCAAAGGAGAAACGTGGCCACAAAACTGTCATGCCTTAAAATATTAGTAAAATGTTATTTTCATATGCAAAATTTGAAATGCTGTAACCATGGTCACTTAATTGAAAACAATTACAAATATCTTGTTCTTATTAAGAGGAATTTCCTGACAAAATGCTGGATTTAGTTACCATTCCCAGCTCTCTAGTTAATAAGATTACACAGTTTGTGGAAGAGTAATCTTTGAGATTTTCAAAATATCTTCAACCTGTAATTCTTTCTAATTGCAGTGGTATAACTACTCTGGAGGGATAAGAGCCACATCTATAAGTGGGATCCACACCATGCTTTGACTTTGCACTTGACACCATCTTAAAATGTTTCAAATGAAAGTTTTAAAAAAATTAAGTGTGGGTCAACTAAATGTCTTTTTTGGTGAGATTTTGTAAAGCTTGATAGGTAATAACATGAATGTTCAAAATTGTTATCAGCATAGAAATTAATTTCACTTCAAAAATGCTAACAGTATTCCTGGTAATGTTTACCAAATTACTATTCCTGTATTTTATAGTATGTGTATGAAGTATGCAAAACAATCAGAATATAAAAGTATCAAGGATAAATTGTTTGCTGGTAAACGTAGGTTCTAAAATTTATGTCAACTATAGAGTTAAGCAACTAAGCATGCTAAAGAAAGCAGTCTCAGGTTAGTGAAAGAAATGTTAGGAGGCAAATAAGCAGAAATGTCATAAAATGAATATTCAAAGCAATAAAATACAAACTATGAAAACAATTACACAAATTATTATGCAGGGCCATGCAGACACAATACATTAAAAATATTCAAACTTTTCCAATATTATTCCCCCCCCCCCCCAAAAAAAAAACACGATTTTATATAAAAGTTTTAAACAATTACAAACTATTTATTACTTATTAAAATATGTACAGGTTTAATATTTTCTAAACACATAATAGCATGGTTCACTTCAGTGTGCTGTACAGTGGAATCAGTCAAGTTAGCAGCATCTGTTCTGCTATATGTAGCAGAAAATTCCTGCCAAGGCCATCCAAGTGTGCACAGGGTATGGCATCTCATGCACACAGCTTTATATTCCATTAGATAGACAGTTGCCTTTCCAAGCACATCAGTGTCCCCTTTCTCATTGAGGGCAATATATTACTTTGAGGAAGATAAATCTAACTACTGGCCCAAGTAATAGACTAATTATGCATGTTGTGTTATCTGCAACTGAGGCAGTGGTCAACAATGACTTTGGGCTGAGTAGATCGTGTCCATGTATAAGAAGGCAGGTAAAAGCTAGGAGTAGCTTCTAGGATTCTTCTTTGAAGCTGTAGCTACTTTTTTCTGGAGCAGAAGTTCAAAACATTTTTAAAAATTTTCCAGCTCCCAACTTTCAGTTGGTGTATAACACAGCAACTGAAAGTTGGAGCCGGGAAATTTTACTCATTGTAGATTTATTTGTAGACAACAAATTGTGTCTTGCCATCTGCAAGAAACTCAAGATAGATATCCTAAATCTCATATCTAACTCTCAGAGCTTTAGATCAATTTCAACTAACCTTACTTTGTAATACTGAAAATATGCTATGTCTCTTTTAGTTACTGTATATATATTGTGGAATGAAAACGAAAACAAATACATTTTATTGTATAATCAGGAATAAGCCTATCAGTGCACAATGTGATTGAAATTTTGATAGATTAGTTAACATTTCAATGCTGGTTATTACATTGTGATTGCAGGTTCAATTCTTACCAATTGCAAGGGTAATATTGAAACCAAATTGTTTCAATTTCATCACGCAACTCTGAATGTCACAGGGAAGAGCACACGTTCTTCCACTATGGCATTCATAGAACTAAAAAACCAACAGGAGTTATAATAAGCACTTCTGCACTACAAAGTAGTCTTATGAAACCATGGTATAACTGAGCAAACATAGCTATTGCATTCTCAATTTTCATGTTTCCATACAGCCAAAGAGTAAAAAATTTATAAAGCTTTTCATAAATACAATTAGTTGTACACAGCTTATGTGTTTCACAAGACTTTAAGTGATTGACCGTAGATATTGAATGAAAATATGGAGGTTACCCTCTTCTTACTATACACCAATTAAATGTTTGAATTTACCTCTTGCTAAGTATTTCTGTTTCACCTTGTACTGATGACATTTTGCAACTCTTTATCTGCTGCAAAATTTCTGCTGTGCTTTAAAAAAAAAAGCAAAATATTTAGCTTTGATTTCAACCTCTTCCACATATCTTTTTCTTAGAATAAACTAGACCTGTTTCTCAAAAGACTTTGACTGTGACCCAGACATCTATTTCATTTCATAAAAAAATGCTGGTTGTGACCTGCAAGTTGAAAAACGGTGAACTAGGCCATTTTCAAAGAGGAAAAAAAAATCCAAATAAGAAATCTAACGTTTGGATTTTTACCATATTTCACGAAAAACATGTGTATGGGCATTATTAAATGAATGAATGCTTAGAACTTTTGCCTAACATCAGTTACCATCAACTTCCAATACTCATAGTTTTGCAACTTTTCCATCAATTTTTTTCTATATGTTTTTGATATGCAGGTACTGTAACTATACACTACATTATCAAAAGTGTTCTGTCACTTTCATGTTATTTGAATGGAAATCCACATCTGAAGCTCCTTAACTTTGAAATGTGTCACTCAAGATCAAGTTTAAACTCAAATCCAAATCTTGATTTTCAAAATTTGTTTAATAAATTAATGACACTGGAAGATTAATAGCAGATACTGCTAAGAAACTTAGTTCAAAAGGTAATTAAAATCCATATAACTGCCACAAGTCATTTTACTAAAACAAACATAACTAGGAGTTTTTGTTATTCAGTTTGCATTAATTTTGAAGCAGGGTTCCACAAGCTTGCATAAATGTTCCACAGGTATGGCAACCCACGTATCCTACAGAGCTGTCCACAATTCACTCAAGGTTGTTGCTGATGCGACATGGACCCAAACACTATGCATGACAGTATCCCAAACATTTGATGGGATTTAAATCTGGGCTTCTAGGTGGCCAATTCATTATTTCAAAGTCAGCAGAATGCTCCTGCAACCATTCAGTAGCCAACCTGGACCTGTGAGATAACAGTTGTTTTGCTGGTAGATGCCATCTCCATTGGGATGCATGATGATCATAAATGGGTGTGAATGGTCAGGCATGAATTCTACGTACTGGGATGCATTGAGAGTTGTCAGTACATGTACCAAAAACCCTGAAGACACCCCAGGACATCACTGAGCCACCACCAGCTTGTACTGTTCCGACCTGATATGCAGGATTCATGGCTTCATGGGGTTGATGCCATACCCTCAGTCTCCCATTGGCGAGATGAAGTTTAAATCAGGATTCATCACTCCACGCTATCCATTGCCAATTTTTGATGGTTCAGTTTCGATGTTCTTTAGCCCAGTGTCATGCTGTTAGAAGTCGGACTCTCATGGGTTGGCAGCTCCCAAAGAAGAGATGAAGTGAGCATTGCACAGTCCATGCACGGACTTCCCAGCTGGCACCCACATTCAGACGGGGTGATTTCAAATGATGTCTGGACCCTACCGGTTATGATGCAGGTCAGATGGTGAAGCCCACGATCATTCATGGCTGGTTGTCTGGGTATTTTTTTTGCTGGAATTTTCATATTCCTGGAACACTCTTGAAACTGTTGTATGAGAAAATCCAAGTTCATTGACAATTTCTGAGCTCAAGTATCCCATCCATCAGGCACCTACGATCTGTCCTCTGTCAAATGCATCTAAATCCCATGCCTTTCCCATTACGCTTCTCATGACGAATGCTTGAGGAAGCCAAAGCTGACAGTTATATACAACCAGAGTTTCAGCCACGCATGTGCACAAATGTGGGAGTTGCAGTACTAAATTTAGAAAACACCATCCCTAATTCAATGGTATTTCAGTGTACAACTGTTATTGTTCTAGCAATTCAATTTACTTTCGGTACATTATTCCGCAAAAAACAACAAAACGTATTTTTAAAGTTATGGAATTTTGATTACACCTTCCATCCATTGCAATAATGTAGGTGTTTGAATGCTTTTGGCAATATAGGGTACATAGTACAGACTGAAAAGTTGAGTCTTGTTCACCATGACATTTGAATGACAAAGTGGGGAAGAAATGTTAAATACATAGAACTTACTTTTACCTGGGACACTAAAATGCTTGATTTCAAAAATTTCACTGTTGACAAATTAATAAGGCATTAAAAAAATTGGATGCTTTGCAGTAAAAACTATTATTTTAAGTCTTTCAACTGTGGATAAAATACCTGACAAGTCTAGTCAGATTACAGAGTTGATTTGATGCACAATGAAATAAATTAAGTGTTACTTCAAGCTATTCTTTTAATCCTTAATTATTTTGCTATATTTTTTACTATTTCAGAAATGTCAATCTGCACAACAGGTTATTATAATAAGGCCCACTGCATTAGATGCTCAATAATTTCAAATTAATACTACCTTCTTTCCACTGGCTGCACCAACTTTAGCTTTCTTTGTGCCTCTCACTTTCTTCATTCTGTTTTTCCTTTCTTTCCTCTGTTTCCTTCCTACTTTGCTCTTCTCTCCTAGGCCATTCTAAAAATATTCAGTTGAAAATTATTTAACATCTGAAGTATATAAATCTAGACATTTTTGTGCTTCACTATATTGCTGAATGAGTAAGACACAGATAGGTAAGCATTTAAATTTAATCCTTATAGTGTCATTTAGCTAAAGTGGTTTAATACCACTCCCCACGAAAATTTGCATTTTTAAGAAATCATTAGTTTATGATTTACATTAATAAAGTGTATACATATTTAATTCAGTTTTGTTCATATTATCTTTTACTTATGTGTTCAATAAAACTAAGAAATAAAGGATGTAATAATGTTCATTTCTTGAACTTTTAAGATTGAAACTGTTGACATTCCTATAATACAGGGACTACAATGCATTTCTAAAAAAAAATACTGATGCTATAAGAGTTTAAATGGGAGGGGGGGGGGGGAAATAGAATACATTCATAAGAAAATCCAGCCGTTTCTTTTTAAATAAAATGCACCCACCCCAAAAAATACAAATATTAGGACACACAAAATAAAAATTATAATTTACAAAATAAGATGATTGGAGTTTAATGACACTAGCAAATATGGTTATAATGTACCAAACAAGGGATGAGGGAAGGCATAGTGTCATGTGGAGGGTTTGTTTACCTCTAAATAGTATTTTTATGCGCAAAATGGGTTAAATGTCAAAGGCAAAAAGAACCTAAAGAGCTTAAAATTGTGTCATGGAAGGGAATCCACTGGACAGCTGTTAAGAGATAAATGGAAGTCTCTAATTAGATCATCCAGCATGTTCTTTAACCCATTGCACTCATTATCTGGGAGCCACCTGGCATCATCAAATATTACTTGTACAGGTATGCATAAAAAATAAAATTCTGCCTAATGTTAATCTGAGCTGGTGGGAAGAACAGTAATTTTTAAAATGAGAGCAAGGGTTAAAATATGAACAGGTTATAGCTTTTCTGCACATGTCTGATCTGAAGGATGGATACTTTCACAAGCCAATTTCTAACCAAAGGCACAGTGGGACTAAATTGAGAACATCAAGTTAGCCTGGTGCACTACTGATTGAGTTGCCATCCAGAGGTTAAGTTTGGAAAAGTGTCATCAGTATTCTAATTCTTCCTTGATCAAAATGCTAAAAAGGCTCTAGGGTTCTCACCTAGCAACTAGTTAGCAGGTAAATGTGGTTCTTAGTTGCTTCATGTGAACATAAAAAAAAGGTAATTGCCCATATGTATAAACAAATTCACATCTAGGATAGTCTACTGTATCTAATGGGGTTTTCAACTGTGTAAAAAGTTTACATGGAAAAAGTTACAAAGCTCACTTATTTTTTGAAGCTCAATATCAAAATATATTTATGAGTTAATTGCATTTTAGCAAAGGCAAGACTAAGTTAAATCAATCAGAAGATAGTGAATAAATCACTATTAACAGTTTCACTTTTATCTCTTTAAAGTTAAAACATTTTACTTATTTTTAGGGAATTATGAAATGTAACAGGGCAAGACTATTGCACAATGTATTTCTCCTTGAGACAAGCTATTCAGCATAAAATACCTACAGAATAACAGAACTTTTTTTAAGCAAATTCAAATGCCAATATTTATATAGATAGATTTTCCAAATGATACTTACCCTTACAAGCCGATACTTTGGCTCAAACTTCTTAGCATAATCTAGTGTATCATAAATGAGAGCGAAGCCACTTGTTTTACCACCTCCAAACTGTGTCCTGAATCCAAAGCAGAAAATGACGTCTGGCGTTGTTTTATATATTTTTGCTAATTTTTCTCTGATTTCAGTTTTGGGAACTGTACTTCTGCCTGGATGAATAACGTCTACAACCTATCAATATATGAAAATATACAAGTATAATTTCATAGAGAACTAAGTTCTGAAACAATTTAAAATTAATATGATTAACATTAGATTTAACACACGCAATTATCATTTAATCAACTTGTATCAAACACTGCAAAGAGTAGTTTGAGACATAAATAATTATAAATTACTATTTACAATTTGATAATCAAAAACACAAAGAGAAATCATGAAAAGTTCCTTCCTGTTTTATACACCTAAAAAAAAAACAAATGTTAGAATGCTAAAAAACAGAATGCATAAATCTCAAGTTTGAAAGTTGCTAGATGACATTTAGAGAATTTGGATATATAAACTTTAATAAAAAAGTGGCACAGACAAAAATATGGCTTATGACCACTGCTGTAGACTATGAAATAAAGGTTTCATAGTGAGGGAGAAATAGTCTAATTATAATTGCATTTCCACAAACACAGTCATATCAGAATATGACCACCCACGGAATCCCAGTATATCCACCCAGGCACACCACAGAGTGCACATGTCAAGGTCAACCACATAGAGATATAAGCAGATGGCCAGGACAGATGAGCCATAGTGCATAATGTGAGCACAATGGATTTTGATTGAGCACAATTGATTTGACGGACATTCAAAAAGGAATGATCATCGGCTACCGTGCCAAGGGTGGAAGCATCTCAGAAACAGCAAACTTCATGGGCTGTTTGCGAGGTGCTGTAGTAAAGGTGTAACAAGATTGGACCACTGGCACACAGTACCTCCAAACATCATAACTGTGGAGACCCAAAGGCTATCAACCCGTCGATTGGTAAAGGACAACTGACCACTCAAATAAACGCTGGGGCACCAGGTATGTGTCCCCGATAACAGTGTACTTTTCTAATTGTAGTGGAGTGAACCCTGTTATGCATGGGTCTCTGGAGTCGATGCTGTGTAAAGATGCCCATGTTAACCAAGGTCTATTGGCAACGATACCTGCAGTTTGCACGGGACTACCATCATTGGAAGAGTGGAAAAGGTTGCCTTCTCCAACGAATTGAGGTTTCTACTCCACAGAACTGACGGGTGGTGGCAGATACAGTGTCAGACACACGAGAACCAACACCCAGACATGCTTGTAGGTCAAGTACGGGCTGGCAGAGGCAGCGTGTATGTCCGTGGGATGTTTTCCTGGTATGACCTGGGATTGCTGATACCACTGGATGGGTCCCTGAACGCCAATGGCTACCTGTCCATCCTCGCTGGCAACATTCATCCCTTCACGTTGGTGATGGTGTGTACCAACAGGGCAATGCATCTTGCTATGTTGCTAAGGTGGTGCGTGACTGGTTCCAGGAACATGACAATGATGTCTCCATTCTCCCTTGGCTGGGAAATTGCCTGATCTCAATCCCACGAGGACTGAGATCAGGCGATCCATATGGATCGACAGGCTCGCTCCACATCAATCTCTGGAACCTCTGTGTTCTGCTGGAGTCCGAATGGGCACACAGGCATCTGGCAACCTTCCAGGGCCTCATTGCGCCCATGCCACACCATCTCGCCGCTGTCATGTGGGCCAAGGGTGGTTATTCCCATTATTAGGTAGGTGGTCATATTATTCTGATATGACTGTGTATTTTTTAATAATAACAGTTCTTTTATAACTTTATAATGGGATGAAAATGATACAACAGTGATGGAACCATCAAGCAACTTACAACTGTTTAGCTTCTTTTAAGAAATAATCTACAGTAGTCTACAATCAACAGATCACACAATGGGTTGGCAAACAGCAGGAAACTCCATACAACATTCTGGAAAAATCCTTGCATTAGTGGACTAGTATAGTCAGTTAAAGCAAATTACATTTCATACTTCTTAGAATACCCCATGGAGACACCAAAATCATTTGGAATTACATTAGCTATCACAGGGTCCTGGTCTTGCTGCACTGGTGAGCCTCTGTTGAGGGAGAATCTGCTACTGTGTTTTCTGTTTGCTTCTGGGTTGCCAGCCCTAAGTGAACAGAGGCATGGGATACCTTATATCAGTTGGTGGATAATCCTAATCAGAGGCCATCGCAGGTACCTGAATCTTACTTAGCTAGTTGGGCATCGTCAAGCCTAAACTGGAGTAATGTGTCTCAGGCAGACCATATGGCTCTTGAAAAAGTCCCACTTAAGAAGGTGGTGCCTGAAGTTCCTACCAGCATCGGTGACTTCAGCCTTTAGCGGAGGAGGAACAGGTCTTTGCCCGATGCCTGCGATCAGGGGGCTGTTTGATATTGTTGGCCCTACCAATCTCAATAAACCTTGTTTCTTTAATAATCCTATTAATCATTTTCTCTCTGCAGGAACGTGAGGACATTACATAGAGATTATTCTCTTGATGTCCTTATGCAGGAATTCCAGTGCTATAACCTAGATATTCTAGGCTTGCAAGAGACCAAACGACAGGTAAAGGTGAGATACTTAAAAATAAATTTTTCTTTTCAGGGAGGGAGGATCGACAGCATCACCAAGGCATGGGTCTGCTGCTCAGCAGACATGCTAGTGATGCCCTTCTAGGATATGAGTGCATTAATGAAAGGTTTCTTACAAGAAAATTTCAGAAAAGCATTAAAGATTTGAATGTTATCTACTGTTATGCCACCACTGAGGATGAGGATGAGAAGGATAGGTTTTACGGACAACTTTAGGATATTTTGAATTCTGTCAAGAAAGGAGATATTACCCTTGTTCTTGGTGACTTCAGTGCCAAAGTTGGTACTGACTTTGACCTTTGGGGAGGAGTAATAGGCCCTTTTGGTATTGGTAGCTGCAATGGCAATGGGCAACATCTCCTACAGGTAAGTAAACTCAATGAATTCAGAATAACTAATACTTATTACAAACACCGCGACATACATAAGTACACATGGGTTTCACCTGATGGTCTGCATAAGAATATGATTGATTATATATTAATTAACAGCAAATGGGCTAGTTCTGTTAGGAATACCAGGGCATATAGGGGAGCTGAAATTGGATCTGACCATTACCTTGTTAAAAGTGTGTTGCAACTTAAACTTAAAAAGTGTTGTGCTAGGGTTAAAAAATTTACTTTTAATACTGAAGCTCTGAAAGATCCAGTTATAGCCAAAGCTTACCATGATAGGTTACTTAGTCATTATGACAGTCATGGTTTGCTTAATACTGAAGTTGAGGCTGAATGGGGACATTTTAAACAGGCTTTTTTGGAAACTAACAGTACTCTTTTAGGAAAAAAGGAGCAGAGGAGGCAGAATTATTTAAGTGATAAGGCACTTGAGCTTATTTCAGAAAGAAGGAACTGCAGTAATGTCCTTAATCAGTACCCTACTAGTCCTAATAGAAAGGATTACAGAGAGCTTAATAAACGTGTAAAGGATCAGTTAGCTACTGATAAGAATCTTTGGCTTGATGGTTTGGCTGACAAAGCTGAGGAGGCAGTTAGGCAGCACAACAGCAGAGAGCTGTACCAGATAGTTAATGTCTTATGTGGTAGAAAACAGACAGGTATACAAGGATTGCAGGATAAACAAGGTAAGGTTATACAAGGGGAGGATTCTGTCATGGCTAGGTGGGCTGAGCATTTCAGTGCTGTTCTAAACAATGTAGTTACTTCTACTCCCATTGTTTGTAATGATGATAGATGCATTGGTGGCTTTAATGTTGGTCCTATAACACAATCTAAAGTTATTTTGTCTGTTTCTAAACTTAAACTACATAAATCCCCAGGGGTAGATAAAATTACTACAGAAATGCTTAGAGCTGGGAATATTTCGGTTACCACTTGGATGACTGAAATTCTGAATATCTTTTATGATAAAGGCATGGTTCTTAAGGATCTTACCAGCGCTATTGTTATCCCTATTTTCAAAAAAGGTGATCGCAGTTCTTGTGATAACTATAAGGGTATCAGCCTACTCTCTGTTCCAGGTAAAGTTCTTTCCATGATTGTGCTTAATAGAATTAAGAATCTGGTTGACAGTCAATTGCGTGATGAGAATGTGGATTCAGAAGTGGTAGGGGATGTGTGGATCAGATATTTTCACTTAGGCAGATTCTTGAGAAATGTTTAGAGTTTCAGAAACCTTTGGTTGCTAGCTTTGTTGATTTCAAAAAGGCTTTCGACTCTGTTGATCATCATAATTTGTGGTTGATTGTGAGATCATATGGTATACCTGACAAATTAGTCAACATAATTAAAGCTCTCTATAATAACACTGTCGTGTGTGAGAGTTGGTAAGTCTTGTAGCACTTGGTTTAGCATTACTTCTGGTGTTCGATAAGGGTGCATTTTGTCTCCTTTTCTCTTTTTGTTTGGTTATTGATTATGTTATGTGAAACTCACTTCAAGGGAAAGATTTTGGCCTTAAATGGGCTGGAGATACGAAAATTTCTGATTTAGATTATGCTGATGATTTAGCCCTTTTGGCAAATGATGTTGATGAGATGAACTTTTTCATTCGAGCTGTTGATGAAACTGGTAGTAGAGTGGTTTGATTATAAACAGAGAGAAAACTAAAGTGATGAAAATTGGTCAGGCAGGTTGTGATTCAGTTAATCTGAATGGTTGCAGTCTTGAGCAGGTGTCACAGTTTAATTATCTTGGGAACTATATAACAGATACTGGTGATGTGCGGCATGAGATTAACAGACGAATAGGTATTGCTGCCGGGACTTTTAAGAATCTATGGAGATTGTGGAGAAATAGGCGTATACACCTAAAGACTAAAATTAGACTATATAATAGTTTGGTTCTTTCTAGGGTTAGTTATGGTAGTGAAACCTGGACGCTATGTAAACAAGATAACAGGAAACTAGATGCTTTTGATTCTAGATGCTTACGCAGTATCTTGTGTATTAGGTGGTTTAACTTTGTAACTAATGATGAGGTTAGGCAAAGGAGTCTGCAACCTCCTTTAAACAGCATATTGTGCAAAGAGAGACTTCGTTGGTTTGGCCATGTTGCCCGTATGAATAATTATAGATTGGCGAACAGGGTTATTTATGAACAGTGTGCCTAGAGGCCTCAGAAGGAGGGGGAGACCTAGGATGCAGTGGGCAGACAATGTTAAACAGGACCTTGTTAGAATTGGTGTGCAGTGGCCGGATGCAGCAGGTGTAGCCCAGGACAGATATGCTTGGAGAATAAAACTGCGCAGTCTGGTTGGACCTCCGTAGCCCATGGCTGCTTGAGGATGATGATAGATTACAGATATGAGAGAGAAATATACTCTTACATACACATAAAAATGTTCTGCTCTAGAAATTGTTCTAAGATAAACAAGGTGCATCAAAAACAAAATTCTCTACATTTATCTTACAGGACATCAAATGTGTGTTGTTGTGTTGAAAACACTTGTTTAAAAACATAGATGCTTGTTTTATCTTAAAAGTTAGAGGCAAAAATAGAGATTGTTAGCAAACTTGAAATTTCTACTATGTAAAATCGCAGTTTGCAAAAATTTTTTTATTTTAAAACACAAGATTCATTTAAGAAATACGGCAACCCCCCCCCCAATAAATTTTATTCTATATTGCCACACTTCATAAAAAGGTTATAAGTTTCAATAATACTAGTACCACAACCTACCCCCAATAACAAAACGAGTATATATAAAAGTTCAAATTATTTAAGATAGTTGTAACTTAGATTACAGTTATTGCAAGTAAATAAGATTACAATTCAGATTCACACGAAAATTTAGAATATTGCAAACATATCAAGTTGAATCAATCCATAGCAGAAAACAGAAAAAAAAGGGCAAATGAAAAACATTTTAGATGCTTTACAATCCATCACTACTACCTGCTATGAACTACAAAGAAAATTATTGAAGGGAAGATAAAGCAGTAAACAAAAATATAAGTAAAATAAAATATATTTAGTTCTTGTCTGAAATATGTTTTTTTTTTTAATCTTTGATAAACTAAGTTGACAAATGAAATAATTTTATAAATTCAACATAAAAGGAAATTTATTGTGAGATGAAAACTGTTTTACAAAAGCTGATAATCTAAAAACCAAAGAATCATTTAATTTAGAATTCTACAGTAAAGTAGAATGAGAAAACTGAGAATTAAGGCTTTAAACTTTCCACTCACTTGTTTTTGGATTTAGCAATTGGGTAATTATTTTATTCAGTGTTTTGGTGCAATGCCTTCATTCCTTTTATTTCTTAAAAAAGAGAATTCAAATTTCATTATATAGGTGTATCATTCCTTTAATTTAGTACTCTTTACAGGTATATTACAAAGTAAAAATAATTCTGTAATGAGACACAGGTGCACTGCTTTCAGCTATTGGACACGACACACCTTAATATTTTTTTTCCACCACTCTGTTTTCAGTTTCATGTTAACCACTTTCAGCTCCATTATCTCAAGTCACCTTTTTTCAATTTCACTGGTTCATCTTAACCATTTTACCATTATCTTGGGTCACCTAAAAAATGAAACTGATTTGTTTGCAAATATTGACTCTTACTATTTTTCAAACAATAAGAAACACCACCTGCCATTTAATTCAGCACTCTTTAAAGGTACATTACAGGCTATAAATAATTCTGCAATGGGACACAGGTGCACTGCTTTCAGCTACTAGTCATTAAACATCTTAATATTTTAAGGGACACCTCGTTTTCAATTTCACTGGTTCACCTTAACCATTTTAAGCTCCATTATCTTGGGTCACCTAAAAAATGAAACTGAATTGTTTGCAAATATTGACCCTTACTGTTTTTCAAACAATAAGAAACGCCACCTGCCATTTAATTTAGCACTCTTTACAGGTACATTACAGGCTATAAATAATTCTGCAATGGGACACAGGTGCACTGCTTTCAGCTACTAGTCATTAAACATCTTAATATTTTTTGGGACACCTTGTTTTCAATTTCACTGGTACATCTCAACCATTTTACATTTTAAGCTCCATTACCTTGGGTCACCAAAAAATGAAACTGAATTGTTTGCAAATATTGACTCTTACTATTTTTCAAACAATAAGAAACGCCACCTGCCATTTAATTTAGCACTCTTTAAAGGTACATTACAGGCTATAAATAATTCTGCAATGGGACACAGGTGCACTACTTTCAGCTACTAGTCATTAAACATCTTAATATTTTTTGGGACACCTAGTTTTCAATTTCACTGGTTCATCTTAACCATTTTACCATTATCTTGGGTCACCCAAAAAATGAAACTGATTTGTTTGCAAATATTGACTCTTACTATTTTTCAAACAATAAGAAACGCCACCTGCCATTTAATTTAGCACTCTTTAAAGGTACATTACAAGCTATAAATAATTCTGCAATGGGACACAGGTGCACTGCTTTCAGCTACTAGTCATTAAACATCTTAATATTTTTTGCGACACCTAGTTTTCCATTTCACTGGTTCATCTTAACCATTTTACCATTATCTTGGGTCACCCAAAAAATGAAACTGATTTGTTTGCAAATATTGACTCTTACTATTTTTCAAACAATAAGAAACGCCACCTGCCAATTAATTTAGCACTCTTTAAAGGTACATTACAGGCTATAAATAATTCTGCAATGGGACACAGGTGCACTGCTTTCAGCTACTAGTCATTAAACATCTTAATATTTTTTGGGACACCTTGTTTTCAATTTAACTGGTTCATCTCAACCATTTTACATTTTAAGCTCCATTACCTTGGGTCACCAAAAAATGAAACTGAATTGTTTGCAAATATTGACTCTTACTATTTTTCAAACAATAAGAAACGCCATCTGCCATATATAATTTAGCACTCTTTAAAGGTACATTACAGGCTATAAATAATTCTGCAATGGGACACAGGTGCACTGCTTTCAGCTACTAGTCATTAAACATCTTAATATTTTTTGGGACACCTTGTTTTCAATTTCACTGGTTCATCTCAACCATTTTACATTTTAAGCTCCATTACCTTGGGTCACCAAAAAATGAAACTGAATTGTTTGCAAATATTGACTCTTACTATTTTTCAAACAATAAGAAACGCCATCTACCATTTAATTTAGCACTCTTTAAAGGTACATTGCAGGCTATAAATAATTCTGCAATGGGACACAGGTGCACTGCTTTCAGCTACTAGTCATTAAACATCTTAATATTTTTCGGGACACCTTGTTTTCAATTTCACTGGTTCACCTTAACCATTTTAAGCTCCATTATCTTGGGTCACCTAAAAAATGAAACTGAATTGTTTGCAAATATTGACTCTTACTATTTTTCAAACAATAAGAAACGCCACCTGCCATTTAATTTAGCACTCTTTAAAGGTACATTACAAGCTATAAATAATTCTGCAATGGGACACAGGTGCACTGCTTTCAGCTACTAGTCATTAAACATCTTAATATTTTTTGGGACACCTTGTTTTCAATTTCACTGGTTCATCTCAACCATTTTACATTTTAAGCTCCATTACCTTGGGTCACCAAAAAATGAAACTGAATTGTTTGCAAATATTGACTCTTACTATTTTTCAAACAATAAGAAATGCCATCTGCCCTTTATAATTTAGCACTCTTTAAGGTACATTACAGGCTAAAAATAATTCTGCAATGGGACACAGGTGCACTGCTTTCAGCTACTAGTCATTAAACATCTTAATATTTTTTGGGACACCTAGTTTTCAATTTCACTGGTTCATCTTAACCATTTTACCATTATCTTGGGTCACCCAAAAAATGAAACTGATTTGTTTGCAAATATTGACTCTTACTATTTTTCAAACAATAAGAAACGCCACCTGCCATTTAATTTAGCACTCTTTAAAGGTACATTACAAGCTATAAATAATTCTGCAATGGGACACAGGTGCACTGCTTTCAGCTACTAGTCATTAAACATCTTAATATTTTTTGCGACACCTAGTTTTCCATTTCACTGGTTCATCTTAACCATTTTACCATTATCTTGGGTCACCCAAAAAATGAAACTGATTTGTTTGCAAATATTGACTCTTACTATTTTTCAAACAATAAGAAACGCCACCTGCCAATTAATTTAGCACTCTTTAAAGGTACATTACAGGCTATAAATAATTCTGCAATGGGACACAGGTGCACTGCTTTCAGCTACTAGTCATTAAACATCTTAATATTTTTTGGGACACCTTGTTTTCAATTTAACTGGTTCATCTCAACCATTTTACATTTTAAGCTCCATTACCTTGGGTCACCAAAAAATGAAACTGAATTGTTTGCAAATATTGACTCTTACTATTTTTCAAACAATAAGAAACGCCATCTGCCATATATAATTTAGCACTCTTTAAAGGTACATTACAGGCTATAAATAATTCTGCAATGGGACACAGGTGCACTGCTTTCAGCTACTAGTCATTAAACATCTTAATATTTTTTGGGACACCTTGTTTTCAATTTCACTGGTTCATCTCAACCATTTTACATTTTAAGCTCCATTACCTTGGGTCACCAAAAAATGAAACTGAATTGTTTGCAAATATTGACTCTTACTATTTTTCAAACAATAAGAAACGCCATCTACCATTTAATTTAGCACTCTTTAAAGGTACATTGCAGGCTATAAATAATTCTGCAATGGGACACAGGTGCACTGCTTTCAGCTACTAGTCATTAAACATCTTAATATTTTTCGGGACACCTTGTTTTCAATTTCACTGGTTCACCTTAACCATTTTAAGCTCCATTATCTTGGGTCACCTAAAAAATGAAACTGAATTGTTTGCAAATATTGACTCTTACTATTTTTCAAACAATAAGAAACGCCACCTGCCATTTAATTTAGCACTCTTTAAAGGTACATTACAAGCTATAAATAATTCTGCAATGGGACACAGGTGCACTGCTTTCAGCTACTAGTCATTAAACATCTTAATATTTTTTGGGACACCTTGTTTTCAATTTCACTGGTTCATCTCAACCATTTTACATTTTAAGCTCCATTACCTTGGGTCACCAAAAAATGAAACTGAATTGTTTGCAAATATTGACTCTTACTATTTTTCAAACAATAAGAAATGCCATCTGCCCTTTATAATTCAGCACTCTTTAAAGGTACATTACAGGCTATAAATAATTCTGCAATGGGACACAGGTGCACTGCTTTCAGCTACTAGTCATTAAACATCTTAATATTTTTTGGGACACCTTGTTTTCAATTTCACTGGTTCACCTTAACCATTTTAAGCTCCATTATCTTGGGTCACTTAAAAAATGAAATTGAATTGTTTGCAAATATTGACCCTTACTGTTTTTCAAACAATAAGAAACGCCACCTGCCATTTAATTTAGCACTCTTTAAAGGTACATTACAGGCTATAAATAATTCTGCAATGGGACACAGGTGCACTGCTTTCAGCTACTAGTCATTAAACATCTTAATATTTTTTGGGCCACCACATTTTCAGCTTGATTATGGTACTCATTTTAAGTTTCATTATTTTGTGGCACTTTTCAAAAAATTACGATACTCGCACAGAAAAATTTACCAATACATTCAATCACACATTAAGCAAGTGTGGAAAAGCCTTAGATTCATCTCTTATATTACATGTGATACATGAACTACAACAGTAGTGATTCATATTAAGCATGGAAATTGTAGATTCCATGTCAATAATTCCCCATATTTTGCTGTTTAAATCGACTTGGAATATTTATATCAAATTTGGTTACTCTAGGATATCTTTAGAATCTGTTATTTCATGGTATTTATAACACCAACATGCCTCTTGGGTTAAAATAACAGATAAATTCACTTTAGTGATATTAGTTAATGTTAATCAGGATGATGATTTCCAGCTTGTAACCTTACTTAGGAAGGTTAGAACAACTAGTTGGTAACTGCACATAAGTGGAAGATATCCATGTCAAAATAGGAGATGAGAAAATCTCTAGCACTTGCCTTATATCAGACTGAACATGTTCGTTGATTTCTTGCTATTCTATATCATACCGATACTTATTGTATGAGCATAATTCAAACAACAAAATTGGAGGTAAACTGAAAAATCAGTATATCTTCCACTTGCAAATGGTGAGTGAATTTTCTGGTATGGCTTGTTATATTTAAAGCTAAAAAAATTACAACAATAAAATATTTCCAGGAGAAAGAACATTTTTTTCTTGGAATGTAGTATGATTAAATTTGGTGCAGGCTCTTTTTCAATGGGCATAAAAAAGGTTTGGTAAATGCCTTTGGCTCCGACTTCTAAAAACTAATGGTTGGTCAAATTTTTTCTGCCTTTCCCAACCCCTGGGTAAAGTAGCAATGAACTTACCTGTTGTTCTAATGATACTTGTGGTGTACTTAATAAATTAGGTAATTAATATTTGTATTTTCACCTGCTAGGCAACAATATACATGATAGGATATCCAATTAAATCTTACTCTACCATCACCTTGAAAATCAGGTTCACAAAGCCTGTATATACAATTAAAAATCAATTCAAAGTGAATGCACAGTATTCCCTGTAAGATAGACATCAAACATTAATTAATAGATTCTGAAAAAAACTTCCGCCGTGGCGGCGGTGAAATTATTTTCAGAATCTATTAATTAATATCTGTATATACAGCCATGAACAATAAACTCCTTCATTAGTACCATAAAAAATTAATTTTTTAAATACTAAAGTTTACACTAACTTTTTTTATTTATATGTATGTGTACACATTTCATAACTCCTAAATAATGCATTTTTTAAAACTTATTCATCAACTTGATGCATCAGAAAATAAAACACCTTCATTTTCTTAACCCCAATTATTTTTAAAATTCCAAATTTGACTGGTCGTAGCTGGTGAAAAGCCTGAATTTTTCTCAGTCTAATACCAAGAATTGTTTTTGTTATTCAAAAACAGCCTTTCTATCCACATACAGTAGTTTTGTTTTTTTACAAATTTTTATTTGCATTGCCATGCTATAATACATTTTAAATTTTTATTTGCATTGCACATGCCATAATTCCTCTCATCAGGTATTTGGAATTTTTTTTAAAGTTCACTATTGACTGAACACAGTTGAAAAAAGCCTGGCACCACAGGGTACAATTTAGTTTTTCAAACCGGACATGGTATGAGTTAAATAATCCACAGCACTGGTCACCCTTTCAATTTGGTTGCCTGCATTCCATGCACACACCATATCCTGGCATGGCTGTAACAGATGTTATGTGTGACTAAACAGACTGCATTCATCAATACAGAACATTATACCTCAAAGTCTTATTGAGACAGTTATTGGTTAGTGATGGAATTATTTGATTTGAAAATTAAATTTGTGAACCTACATCTAAACAAAATATATCAGTACATCTTAAAAAAGTAGAGTTGGGTTGTTTTATCTCTGAGCGGCACTTTTTTGCACACCATGGGCTAAATGGCCAGGTCACATGGACTCCGAAGGATCAGAGAAAGAAGGTTGGGGGAGGGACCCACTGGAACAGCTGTTGGGAGACAGATGGTAGCTTCCAGTCAAGGCCATCCAGCGTTGACTGGAGGTAGGTCATCGTTGACAGGTCTCCCACACACGAGGCCATGGCTTAACGTCCCATCTGACGGACGACGGCCTTTCCAAGCCCATCGGTGTCCCCTACTGACCGTGGGCAGGGCGGGGAATTTTGCGGAGATAAATCTCAACGCTGACCCAGATGGGACTCGAACCTGGGAACTACAGATTACGAGCCTGGCGCGCACTACCGACTGAGCCACCCCCACCCCTTTAAAAAAAGTAGAGAAATCAGGAAGATGGAGCTAAAACATTTATGCAAAACTTAGGAACTAGCTGTTGGAATTCTTTAAAATATGGCAATTTCCTAGTCACCAACACGAAATTTCCAATTACCCAATGACTGTGCCAAGATAAATAACTAAAAGAAGTCAAAACAAAACTGACATCTACAGCAATAATTATGATACAATCCAGCAATTGCAGAATGATGATGCAAATAATATATTTTAAAACAAATTTTTTTTCAGTATAAAACTTTAATTATTGGAAACAATGGACCCTTGTTCTCAAAACAATATGAAACATAAGCATTCCATATTTCAAGGTTAATACATGATATAATGGGCATTTTATTTTTGGTGCATGTAGCCTTAGTTTCTCTTGTGCTATAAAACCTCACAAACAAAATAAATTTAGTTCATTGCTCATTTATAGAAAATAGGTTTTAAATTGCATCACACATTACTGATGGCTTTTACAAAAAAAACCAATATTACATCTGCAGTAACATATTTTTTCTATTATATCTCTCAAATTCAAAATGATCCATCAATATATAATGAATGAAATGCTATGAGATCATAAATCTGCTTCATTACTGTTACTGAGGTAGTTGGCCCAAAAGGTTTACTTATATTTATGTAACAAGTATCGGAACATGTCCTACCATTCAAGGTGAGAATGCATGGCCAAAGTTACTTTATTTAAAATTCTGTACAAAATTTAATATTGAAACTGAGCAAATGATGGTTGTGACATGTAAGAATCATGAACTTGAACCAATTGCTTTGGGTATGATACACAGAAGATTTAGTGTTAAAGTGTAAATATAAGAAGTAACATCTGCCTATACTATATCTCATCTTCAAGGATGTTGTGGATATATTTCCACACATTATATACTACTAAAACCCAGTAACTACAAATTCTTTATATGATCTTTGTGAAATTTTCAGCCGAGTAATCCCCACAATTGACTAAGTTATGATTCACACGATGAAACCCCCCATATAATGGTTAAAATACAGAATATATATAAAAAAATTGATTGGGTGGATTGCTTTATCTCTGAGTGGCACTTTTTGTGCGTAATGGGCTAAATAGCCAGATCACAAGGATCCCAAGAGCTCAGAGAAGGTTGGGGAAGGGGATCCAGTGGACAGCTGTTAGGAAACAGAGGAAGTCTCCCATCAAGCATGTTCTTTAATATGCACAAGGCGCGATCCACATCTGACAAATGGAAGCCTTTCCAAGCCAAACACCAACCCCTTTATATTTTATTTTTAATGAGTGCAGATCAGGGTTAGTGGGGAAAATTCTCAACACTGACCCACTTGGGAACTCAAAGCAGGGAACTGCATATTATTAGTATGACACACTAACAGCTTAACTAATCTCCTGCACCAAAAATCTCATTGTGTTGTAAAATTATGATAAATGTCACACAATAATTATATACTACTAATTACCTTTATAATACTCTCACTTTAGCCAATAAACTTTAACTGTTGGCAAATATTGACTCTTATCATTCATGAAACAACAAGAAATGCCACCTGCCATTAAATTTAGCACTATTTACAGGTACATTACAGGATATAAATAATTCTGTAATGGAACACAGGTGCACTACTTTGAGTAATTTGCTGTTACAAATATATTATTCAATCTTGATATAAAACTTATTTATGAACACATTTAAATAAGTATGAAATAAAATTGAAAGTAATGACCACAAGATCATCATTTAATAAGCTACATTTATTGAAATAATTTATTTGGATGGGCTAGTTTTTGGGAATAAACCTATGTCATGATTGTAATTCAAGTTGGTGAGTAATCATTTTTAATTTTTTTTAAAATTCAGCATTCAATCCAACCGAAATTTTTGAAGGAGATGAAAACTTGCACATAATAGGTATATAGAAAGAAGCTCCTTTTCGATGAATTTTTAACCCATTGGCATGGACATTTTTCACATGAATGCAGTACTAAAATGATCAACTGTATTTAAGAACTATATTAATTTTTATTCTTATGAGGAATTTTGAAATAAAAATGGACATGAGACTATCATTAAGTTTAAGCCAATTTGGTTAATTGTTGGAAAATCTTGACTCACCATTAACATGAATAATAAATGCTGCCATTTAATGTAACACTGTTTAACAAGAACAGTACAGGATTCAAATAATTATGTAATTGGACACAGGTGGACTACTTTCAATTATTGGTTGACTGAAATTTAAAATCTCACAATGCAGGGAAAGATTTAAAACATGGAAAGAACTTGAAAACATCAAAAATTTATTACTTCTTTATTTCAGTAAAAAATGTGCAGTTAGTAACAAATAAAGCAATAACTTCTCATTCAGCTGATCTCAAAACGAGTTCAATCCACAACTGACAGTCATGGTTTAATCCCCAAATGTATAGCTCTATGGTTAGTCTGTTGGTAGGATCAATTAAGTGTGCTTAAACACAGCTGTAAGTTAGAGATCATCATGAATGAAGTTCAGTTTACATTGTGGTCTGACACTAAACACCAGTCCACCTGTTCACAACTTGATCTCCCAGTACTGTTAAAACAATCGGATTTCTATGGGAAATTCTACAATTTTATGTGGTAATTAACCATTTAATAATATAACTCTCTTGAGAGCCCACTTCTAAGGAAGTAGAAATCTCAGGGTATGCCAGTGCTAGGGAGTTTTTTGCAATTTTGTCTACATACATCACCAAATCTCTGGAGACTTTTAAATACTTTTAGCAGCAAAAATCTATTACATTTACACAGAAAAAACAAACTACTACTTGCAATGCCGTATGTTTCCTATTTAGGTTTTTTAGCTGTTTAAAAAATTACAAGTTACTGTTTTTCTGCTTTGTTGCATGTCTCTAGACATTTATGTTTTATGTTTTAACAGAATTTTTTTGATTGGATAGATACTAATAAAATATTGCTATATCTGCATTTTTCAAATCTTTTATTAATTCAAACTTCTCCTATTAAAGTGTGCTAATTTGAAAAACTACATTTTTATTTAGCATCTGGAATAAAAACCAAAATTTCCAGCTACAAGTGTAGTGTTTACATGCTTTTCCCCCCCATGCTGTACACTTTGACATGTCTGTGGTGAACTGATTTTGGGCAAAGATACAAGTTTAAATTCATCATAGTGTATTCTCTACATGCATTAGAATGGGTTAAATAGTCAGGTTACAAATACTCTGCATTGCATATGAGATTTAATAGACAGCTGTTAGGAGAAAGATGGAAACCTCCCACTAAGGTCACCAAGCATGTTTTTTGTGTCCAGATAATGGCTCTCCTGCATGCAGGGCAATGGTTTAATGTTCCATTCAATGAATGGCAGACTTTCCAAGATCAGTAATATCCACTTTCTCCCTGAGGACAGAGTGAGGGTTAGCAGAGGAAAATCTTAAGGCAGCAGAAGGGGTTAAAACAAAGCAAGACTATAATACTGTCAAACATCTATTCCACTTAATATAACAAGAGGTTGCTATTGTACCTCTGAGTGACACCTTTTGTACCTAATGGGCTAAGTGGCCAGGCCACAAGGACCCCACAAGCTCAGAGGCAGATTGGGGACCACTGGACAGCTGTTGGGAGACAGATGGAAACCTTCCATCAAGTGTTTCTTTAATGTGCACATGGCATGCCTCTCCTGGTACATGGGGTGACAACTTTATGTCCCATCTGATGGACAATGATCTTTCCATGTCCATTTGTGCCACCTTTCTTTGAGAGCAAGGTGGAGGTTCAGTGGAGTTAAATCTGAATACTGGCTCAGGTTAGACTTGAACCTGGAAACTAGATTATGAACCTGGTGCAATACCAACTGAGCCAACCCCTACTCTCGAAAACTTAAAAAAAAAAATAAATAAATACCCCCTCAAGCAGCTGCTTGCCACAGAGGTCTGACAGGAGCCTGTCAGTTTATTATGCCACAGTAGTATTATTAATGATTTAGTCAATAATTAAATATCCATGGAGTTACTTACTGACTTTAAAAGTCAAAAAATAGTTTTGTGGACTTAAACCCCTCCCCATGGGAGAAACAGGGAGATATTTCTTTCAAAAGGTAAGAGGTAAGATTACCAAATTCAATAAACAGTATCAGTTCATAATAAGTTAAAGTAACAAAAGAATTTGACCTCTTAACCTTTCTTCTCTCACCCTAAAACAACCCTGGAAGAATTCCTCCTAAATGGTAAGAGCAGAGTTCTGTTTACAGTTTCCTCTTACCATGGCTCCCCCCAAAATGAGAAAATATGTAAACAATTACTGAGCTCCTTGAGTTATATCCCAAATGAAAGTTATGATGTAGAGTTAGAGCTGCCAACCTTGCATGATGAAAAATATGATTTGGAAGAATGAAAAATTAGAGTACTGCAGTTTAAGGTGCTCAGGCACCATTTTTTTATGCAACGCAATAATGCATTACATCTTGGCAGAATGCTTGACTTCTGGATTCCTAGTGGCGATGCAAAAATTTCCAGAATTATGCCAAGTTTCTTAAAATTACTTCCGTAACCTCCCCACTAAATATGCTATTTAAACTAATGAAAAACATGTTTGAAAATCGCATTAGAAAGAATATTAAACTTCTTGGAAAGTTCTACAAATAATAATCTTAACAATTGTATTACCAGCAGTAAAGAGACCATTTGAGAATATGCTGAGTAAAGAATACAATCATAAAACACTTATTCCTAAGCATGGAATTTTGTTTTGCAAATAAAAAGAAACCACCCAGAAGTAATAGTATCTAAAACATTTTCCTAACTGTGTATATCATTATACAATGAATGTCAGTCAGTACCACCCGAGGCTACTTGTTTCAATAGCCTATTGTCACTAACAAAAACATTCATTCTGTAATTTAAAAACACTCGCAAAAATCATCAATCTCGTCGGAGACAGCTATTCTAACAAGCACATACTGCTAAACAACGAATTGTCATTCTGGAATTTAAGAAGAAAATTACCAGAGACCTTTACTCCCCCCCCCCCCCAGAACACACCAATCTTATAGCAAGCATAAAACCAAAAATGTGAACAATTCACTGCCAATCTGCAGTATAAAACATCCTCAGAAACTAATCCCATCAGAGATAAGTTTAAAAAACATGAATTATTGTACACAACTTGCAGCAGATCCTCAGTATCAAAAAAGGCTCAGGAACTAAATAATCCCATCAGAGAAAGCCTAAAAACACAAATTATCATTAACAATTCACTGCCGATCTCCAGTATAAAATATCCCCCTGAACAAAATAATGCTATTAGAGACAACACAAAATATCGTAAACAATGCACTGCTATCTGCATTAATAAAAACACTAGAAAATGTTACGACATTGGACACAACCATTTTAAACAGAGCACACCACTAAAGAAGAAATTGTCCCATTTCCCGCTCAGCATAATAATAGGGAATATGCATTAACTAAATATAATAAATCATCTGCAACTTTCAGTACTTATATACCTTAAGAAATTTGTTAACACTTGTGGCACCATCTAGTGAGTGAATGTAGTAAACTGCAGATGTACCTGCTTATTGGTTTAGTTACTAGTGATTAAAATATATTTGCATAACATAAAAGTCTCAGCCCCTATCTCTTACGGGAGAAAACAAATTAGCCTTCCCATTCAAGCAACACGAGTTTAGCGATGATCATTTGATCCTACCCATTAACTGAGTATGAAAAAGAAAAAGATTAAATCAGTTTAGTTACATTTTTGGCATACATGCTTCTTCATATTAATGAAATTTAACATAATTACTAATAATCAACAATATGTAGTACGCATCATCCCGATTAATAATAGATATATTCCAAAAGTTAACATTTACAATAGAGCTAAGCTATTGCGCCCATTCCTCCAATGTTTTTTTTTCTTGCGCAATGCTTTTATCGTCAGTAGTAGCAAGCTTTGCACACAGCATGGGAAATGGTGCTCGCTGCAGCCAACCAGGAGATAATAATGAAAATTAACTTAATCGCCAATAATTAATTTTCAATACATAGGCATCATCCCCTGATTAATAATAGATCAATCAATATATTTCAAAAATAACAAAAAATGTTATTGTGACTATTTTTTTTTGAAAGTGCTTGATCGCCATGTGGCATGGGAAGCAATGGTTTAACTGCAGCCAAGTCACCTATCTGTACGTTTTTGATATTAACGAAAGTTAACATAATAACTAACAATCAATACATAAATATCATTAATTAATAATCATATTAATAATCATTAATTAATAAAAGCCTCTGAGCAAAATTTTCATGTAGCTCAAATGTAAAAAAAAAATCAAATACATACATCTTGTGATCAGCCAACAAATGAAATGCAATAGGAAGTAATGTAACAGTAGGGAACATAAAGTGCATAACTGATTATAATTAAAGTGCCTCAACTCTAGTGAAAGAAAAGTTTTAATCCCTTATCATCCCAACCCCAGATAACAATAGACAAGCATTAGACCCATTCAAGTTGCAATGTCAATCATAACCAACAGATCAGGTAAGTTCTCTAATCTGCATTATTTCCTTCACTCTGAAGTTTGCGATTCTAAGTAATTCAATTGTCATTTATAGTTGGCCAGAGCCAGGAGTTTGGTACAGGTTCAATAAACATCCATTTAGAAAAAATCTACGACCTTCAGCTCTGTAAAAGAATTTAGGTGTGGACTTTGCCTAGTGTTCTGTCTGGAAATGGACAACTGGAGTCATATTTCCCTCCGATTGGTGCACAGGTGAGTCCACAAGTAAGCACAGATTAGGGAGTGGTGACACAGCTGCACCTTTAGTACAGTATAAAACAGTTAAATCAATAACAATTCTTCTTTTTCATTAACCTTTTCCTTTAAGGAAAAGGGAAAAAATACTGTAGAATTTGGAGGCAGATTTTCTTTAGTGTGAAATTGAAAAAACTCTAAAAATCGTATTTTAAACCAAAAATCTGAGTAGTTGGCAGCTCTGTAGAGTGTATCATGGACTACTTAAAATTGTCTCCTTTCTGTTCCCAACCAAAAAGGGGAGTAAAAATCTTACGAGAGTCAACATTAAATGAGTTTTTTTTTATCAAATGAAATTTTGCAACATGGGGTTTGTCATGAGTGGGTTTCAAACTATATATGCTAATCAAACCAATTTTTTTACAGCTTACTATTTTATGAACATGTCTTTCTGCTGAGGTCTGGCTTTCCTCACAGACTTTCTACTAGGCATATAAAACTGACAGGCTCCTGTCAGTCCTCTATGGCAAGCAGCTGCTTGAGGGGGTATTTTTTTAATATGCCAAATTGAAAACTAAAAAAATTCTAAATAACTACAGTTCTGTATTACACCATTTAAATTGACTACATAAAACCTTACCATTTGCTTCCGACATAGCAGACGGTTTGACATGAACTTTTTCGTTCGGATTGTCACTGTGCTTTCACTCTGAAATAAAAACGGTGAAAATTAAAATAGGAAGTTAATAAAATTAAAAATTCAATCACGATAGCAATTATTAATTCATCTCTTTCTGGTAATGTGTGAAATTAAAAACTCCTCTATCACTCTTGTGCAAGAAATTGATACAGAAACTGATTTGCACTGAACTTTTTGAAAGCTTATTAATCAGTTTACATTTGCAGATAACAAATGAGTAATGAGAATCATGATTTCTTTTAGTTGATTTATGGTACAGATCTGCAGACTTCAATAAGACAACTTTTAAAATTTTTAAACTTTTATCATTCTCTATTTGAAAAATTTTGGACTTGTACCCGACATTATCAGCTTTTCACAATAAATATTTTTTTCTTCAAAAACGTTACAGAAACAGAAAACCTTCACATTCTTTAATAAGACAATTCTTAGAAACATAGCATTTTCATTCAGATGATTAACTTTGAATAAAGCATTAAACAAATTAATAAGGTACTAAACAGGAAAACAGAAACATCCCCATTACACCAATAAAAGAGTTAATATCCAAAGCTTTGTAACTTTTTATATAAGATAGAATATTTAACAGTAGCAGTGCAATCCTCAGAAACAAAGTTGATGAAATTATAAGAATTATTTATATATGCTGTAAGTTTTAATTCACTTATAAAGAAAATTGACATTATCCATGAATTATGAAGTAAATCAGTAAGTAAAAATTCCCATGATTGGGATTTCTGTTGCTAAATATTCAATCTTCATTATATCTTGAAACATACATTAACAGCACAATTTCGAAAAACTTTCTTGAACATCACCATCGCTACTCAATGAATGCACTATCATTTAAATTTTTTAAACAGTATTAAAAGACAGCACAGACATCAATGAAATGTATAATTTCAGTGACTGCCACATTAAGTTGGGCTCTTTTTACCTGGGTGGCACTTTTTTTTGCACACAATGGGCTAAATATGTTAAAATAGGAATGTCTATGAGCACTTAGGACTACAAGGATCTCAAGGGTTCAGAGAAGGTTGGTGACACATTGCATGACGCAGAAGAAGCCTTTTGTCAAGACCATCCAGTGTGGACATTCCAGCAAATGACGCCATAGTTTTACATCCCATCCAATGGACAGTAGCTTTTCTAAGACCTCTGGTGTCACCTCTCTAACCAAGGTCAAAGTGGGGGTTGAGAGAAGACAAATCTAAATGCCGGCACAGACGAGACTCAAACTTAGGAACTGTAGATTACATGTTAGGGAGCCAGTTTGGGGGATATGAATCAATTTCAACCTCTACGGTATGGTATGTAAAATCTCCTTAATAACTTTTGGTACTTGATAGCATTGTTAATAGGTTGACAACATTTGCTGAAGTGCTTAAAAACATTTAACAGTCAGAGAATTAAAGATTATTCTTAAAGGAAAACTGTAGGAAAGCTTCTGAATTCATTCAGTACACTTCAAATACAAGCAGAGCTGAGATTTTATCTCAGATTTCTTACACCATTTAATCAACATATTTCATTAATGTTCTGTCCATGAGTTGCCATTATTGAAAAGGGGTATGCCCCTGGCTTTACTCAATTTCCACCATAGTATATTCCTAAAAAAAAATTAACACAGTGAAGTTTTTATCATTTTTTGGTTTTGAGCTTTTAGAGATTTAAGGAGTTTGCCGCTATAACACTCTAACATGGGTAAAAAAAACTGTACTTACAAATCAGCTATATTTAACCTATATAATAGTCTAAAAAGTTAAACTTGCTGCTAAAAATGTGATAAAACATGGTTTTTATTAGGCTGAAATATTCAGTCTAGGAAAGTCAACTCTCGCTGTCAATTCAAAACAGGTTTCATTTCATTAAGATGTCATAAGACAGTCTGCATTACAATGGCAAGAATATAAATATAACTTGTTACAGATGATGATTTAATTAATATAAGACTTTACTATTATTTATTTATTCTTGAAAATAAACGATATCAGTGTAATCCAAAACTGGTTACATTTTCTTGACTGCGTAAAACAGGGATAGGTGTAGTAGTATTTTATTAGTATAGTGGGGCCTTCTGTAAACATCAGTATTCAATATCCTCAGGAGCTGATGGCTTTCTGATACAGTTGGGAATGAAGAATGGGTGGAAATTTCCAGATGTGTGGGTGGAATTTTGACCAATCACTGAGCAGAAAGCCATTCATGTGATTGTTCTCAACCAATCAAAATCTTTGTTATTGTTCAGGACAATGTCCCCGGTTTTTTTTTTTGTTTGATGCAGTTGTTCAGTGTAAACAGATTGCATTTTTGTGAATTGTAATCAAATATGGTTATTTTTGAATACCACCTACCTGCCACCATAGATTTCACCAGTCCTGCATTTGAAGTCTAAGGTAAATGTTAATTTATTGTTTTTGAGATGTTTTATAACTATTTATTAAATAATCTTTATTAAACAGTCATTTTTAATGTAAAAATCAAATATAACACGTAAAAAATACCTATTTTGTGTGTTGGGGTCACATTGTGATGGTTCACCCAGTCACTTTTACTTAACCAGTTTTACTTTATTATTTTGGGGATTATTATTTCATTTTTGGACTGATCGCATTTCTCGTTTCTGAGCCATAGGAGTTGGCATGCGAACTCCAACCTTTTGACTGTCAGCTGCTAATGCGCACGTATAGGACACGACACCTCTTACATCATAGCTAACGCGATCGTCAGATTATGCAAATGTTTTTCTGGTGAGCAACAGACATGTGCCAGATTTGTACTCCGCATGTTATAACTAAGTGATGTTAGGTCATAGTCAGAAATAGTAGAGATTTGGAATTGTTAATGGAAGTTAAGTAGAGAATGATGTTAGGAGTCAGCTGAAATAAGGTCACCGGACAAAAAATTAGTCACCCCTAGCTGAATGTAATGCCTCCATGTGACTGAAGAACAGCCGAAATCCTGTCTGGCATGGATCTAGTGTGCAGATGTAGTGCACATCAATATTCATCCACTCTTCCAGCAGCATGTGCCGCAGTTCGACCAGATCAGCAGGATGACACATCATTCATTGCCCCAAATAGTCGCACAAGTTTTCTATGGGATTCAAATCTGGGGATTTGGCGGGCCTGTCAAGATGTCTGAAGGCTTCAGAATGCTTGTCGTGGTAATCCGACACACACTTTGAGCCCTGTGCACACAACAATTGTCGTCTTGGAAGACTGGGGTATCCTTCTGGTGTTCACTGTGGAGATGCTGCACAAAAGGTAACGTGGTCGTCCAGTAGCTCCATATAGCCCTTCTGGTTCAAGTTAGACATCCCCACAACCAAAGGACCAATTTCCTCATACATGAAACACCCCCAGAACATCACAGAGCCTCCTCCAGCTTGAACAGAACCTTGCACACAGTCCGCATAGAAGGCTTCATGCGGCTTATGATGTACCCGTCGCCTCGCATCATTTGAATACAAGCAAAAACGTGACTCATCTGACCAGATCACACACTTCCAAGAGTTGACAGTCCAGTCTGTGTGGCACCATGCCCATTGTACCCGTGCAGAGCTGTTAACAAGTTCCAAGTTGGATCTCTTCCAAGGTACTCTGCTTCATATATCCATTGCATGCAGTTCCTTTCATTCAGAAACAGCCTGCATTGACTGACTGAAATAATTCCTGCCTCGCTGCAAAGTGGTTTGCCCTAACAGTGTGACACACTGTGGTGGTCCCTATTGGTGAGCAGTCTTTCGCTTGCCAGTTCTGGTGACGATTAGCAGTGGACTGTGATGTTCACCATTGTTGGAAGACCCTTTGGACAGTACGTTTCAATATACCTGCAAAGGCAGCAACTTCTTATACACTACGCCCCTTTGGGTCGGCCAAACGCAATAACACCTTTCTGCCACCAATTCACATCTTTGGCGCGACCCATGTTCTGTGGAGCGAACACAACCACTTCTTGTCACTGTATGAAGCCTGTAGCACATGGCACAGCTTTTAGTACTCCAACTTTTGTATTCATCAACTGGATTTGGCTAGTCTGAATGTTTTGGAAATAAACTTTGTTTTAGGAACTTTTGAATTTTTGCTATTTTTTTTCTTGAGCAACATTAATTGATTTTTGATTAGATTTAAACTTGAGAATCCTTTTCAAATTCTTACTCAATAAATAACGCTAGACAAATATCTAACAAACCCTATTTCAACTTTACTTGGCAAGTTAATATTGTCTGGCACTCGACAAGTTATCTGGAATTTTGAATGAATTGGAATCAAAGGATCCAACTTGAAAAGCTAATAATCTTTGGAGCATTACAACCTATTAAGGATTTGGAATGAATTACAGGATATTAATGTATTATTGATTTCAGCTTACAATATTTTCAACATACAATGGTTATGTCTTATTTCTTAAATTTAAAAAAGGTTGCATCTGATGCCCCTCTGAGAAAAGGGGGCAATTATTGCCATCATTGGAATCTCTTGACACTACCACTGAAATTTCAAATTTCTACCATTAACAGATCAATTGCAACAATAGTTATAAAAGTTTTGCTGTTTAAATATTTAGTGATCTTTAACAATATAAATTAAAACCACTTAAGGATTTGAAAAATGGAAATTATATTTTGTTAGTACCTATCCAACAACAATAAGTTTTTCAATTATCTCTTAAAACAGTTGTGGGTCAATTTGTTGTCCATGGGCCTCAGCCAAAAGATGGCACTGCTCAGGAAACATGACATAACGTTAGAGTAACTGTGGGTTGTTGGTGGTCTAAGATTCTATGATTTTTGTCTTTTGGGTGGGTAATGTAGTCATATGTGGGATTTGACATGAGTGTGATGTTTTAAGTTTGGATAGTTTGTCATTCTTTTGTAATTTGTGGAAAAGGTCACAAGCAATTGGATATATATTATGATAGGCTGAAAAGCAGTAATACCTCTTCCCTTTTTCTTCTTCAAAATATGGTAAATAATGAGTTATTGAAAGTATTTTGGAACTGAAATTATTTAATTTTAGGAGTGCTGTTGAAAGTATTAGTGAATGGTTTTGTAATGTTATGGCCAGATCATTCAAAAGCAGGGTTTAGTAGCTCCTTGTTACTATGGGTGAGGGGGAATGTTTATGTAAGGATGGGTGATCAGAACTCTTTTTAATCATATATTTTTGTGTTTAGTTTGAGAGTATGGAAGAAAATTGCAAAAGATTAGAATGTGGGGAAATGTAGTAAAAACCAAGAATATTTTTTGGGGAAAGGCAAGGGTGGGGTTTCAGAGGATTTTAGTGTACTTGGGGTGGGTAAATTTTGGCAAAAAATGTTCAAAGTTTTTGTGTATGGGAGTGAACATGGAAGTTGTAACAAGCACACATTTCTTGTTATAGGAGTTTGAGATGACAATTTGAGTGGTTATTATTATGTATATTTTATAACAATTATTAGTGTATTATAGTGACATAATTTTTTTAGATATTTTTTAATTGATGGAGGGCAGTCTGCAATGCTTTTGATAGCTTAACTGTGTTCTTATGCATGCTTTTTTTTATTAATATTTCTGTTTATGAATATAATAGTGATTAATATATTTAATTATGGAATTTAATATTTATTTTTAACTTTGTTGTTTATTACTATTTGTGATTAAGCTTAATATGTAATTTAATTACTGAAAATATCAGATAATATATTAATAGGTGTAAAAATCTAATTAGCATTGTGATAAATATTGCAGGGTGGAATGATGGTGGGCTGTTGATATGAGGTGGGATGTTAGGCTGTTTGCTGTCCTGACATATGACTGTCCGATGGTATTTATTTCCGTTTTTTTTTTGCAATTTGGATGGGCGGTGCATTTGATTCGTTTGCAATATATAGGACAGAGAAGAATCCTAGAAGTTATTCCTAGCTTTTACAGGCTTTCTCATACAAGGCCTCACTGCTAACCACTGCCTCAGAGCTAACACAGCAAAGTTTGCCTTGATGGAACATTAGCTAGCTGCCTAACCACTATGCCAGTTAAGGCTATAGTAATTGCTTCAGATTTTCCCCTTTTTTGAGATGTGTTGTCTCTGATGAAATTATTTAGGGTCGGTTTGTTGTTCACGGTCCTCAGCCAACAGATGCACTGCTCAAGAAGCTTATGACGTTGAGAAAAAAGTATGAAGTAAAAATGTAATTGTTGGTGGCCTAGGGTTCTTTGTTTCTTTTGGGTGGGTAAACACAAAGTCATATGTCATGTGTGTGATTTGACGGGACTGTGAAGCTAGTTTGTTTTCGCCATTTTTGCTTGATAACTCCTTGGGATAACATGCCAATGCAGCTAGAAGTGCATATGTATATATTTAATGAAGGTTTTTTAATGATAGCCAGAATAGGAATAATTAATATATTCCTGCTGTTTTTTTTGAAATTTCGTTATGATAAATAATAAGTTATTTCAGATATTTTGGAATTGAAATTATTTAATATTACGAGGGTTGTTAGTGAAAGTGTTAGTGAACAATTTTGTGATGTTATCATCATCATCATCATCCTCATCTTCAAGCAGCCACGGGCTACGGAGGTCCAACCAGACGGTGCAATTTAGTTCTCCAAGCAAGTCTATCCTGAGCTACATCTACTGCACCTGGCCACTGCACACCAATTCTAACAAGGTCCTGTTTGACACTGTCCACCCACCGCATCCTAGGTCTCCCCTTCTTTCTGAGGCCTTTAGGCACACTGTTCATAACCCTATTCGCCAATCTATAATTACTCATACGGGCAACATGGCCAAACCAACGGAGTCTCTCTCTGCACAATATGTTGCTTAAAGGAGGTTGCAAACTCCTTTGCCTAACCTCATTATTAGTTACCAAACTAAACCATCTAATACCCAAGATACTGCGTAAGCATCTGGAATCAAAAGCATCTAGTTTCCTGTTATCTTGTTTACAAAGTGTCCAAGTTTCACTACCATAACTAACCCTAGAAAGAACCAAACTATTATACAGTCTAATTTTAGTCTTTAGGTGTATACGCCTATTTCTCCACAATCTCCATAGATTCTTAAAAGTCCCGGCAGCAATACCTATTCGTCTGTTAATCTCATGCCGCACATCACCATTATCTGTTACATAGCTCCCAAGATAATTAAACTGTGACACCTGCTCAAGGGTGCAACCATTCAGATTAACTGAATCACAGCCTGCCTGACCAATTTTCATCACTTTAGTTTTCTCTCTGTTTATAACCAAACCTACTCTACTACCAGTCTCATCAACAGCTCGAATGAAAGAGTTCATCTCATCAACATCATTTGCCAAAAGGGCTAAATCATCAGCATAATCTAAATCAGAAATTTTCGCATCTCCAGCCCATTTAAGGCCAAACTCTTTCCCTTGAAGTGAATTTCGCATAACATAATCAATAACCAAACTAAAGAGAAAAGGAGACAAAATGCACCCTTGCCGAACACCAGAAGTAATGCTAAACCAAGTGCTACAAGCCTTACCAACTCTCACACACGACTCAGTGTTATTATAGATAGCTTTCATTATGGTAACTAACTTCTCAGGTATACCATATGATTTCACAATCAACCACTAATTATGACGATCAACAGAGTCGAAAGCCTTTTTGAAATCAACAAAGCTAGCAACCAAAGGTTTCTGAAACTCTAAACATTTCTCAAGAATCTGCCTAAGTGAAAATATCTGATCCACACATCCCCTACCACTTCTGAATCCACATTGCTCATCACGCAATTGACTGTCAACCAGATTCTTAATTCTGTTAAGCACAATCATGGAAAGAACTTTACCTGGAACGGAGAGTAGGCTGATACCCCTATAGTTATCACAAGAATTGCAATCACCTTTTTTGAAAATAGGGATAACAATAGCTGTGGTAAAATCCTTAGGAACCATGCCTTTATCATAAAAGATATTCAGAATTTCAGTCATCCAAGTGGTAACCGAAACATTTCCAGCTCTAAGCATTTCGTTAGTAATTTCATCTACCCCTGGGGATTTATGAAGTTTAAGTTTAGAATCAGCCAAAATAACTTCAGATTGTGTTATAGGGCCAACATTAAAGCCACCAATGCATCTATTATCATTGCAAACAATGGGAATAGAACTAACCGCATTGTTCAGAATATCACTGAAATGCTCAGCCCACCTAGCCATGACAGAATCCTCACCTTCTATAACCTTACCCTGTTTATCCTTCAATCCCTGTATACCTGTCCATTTTCTACCACACAAAACATTAACTATCTGGTACAGCTCTCTGCTGTTGTGCTGTCTAACTGCTTCCTCGGCTTTGTCAGCCAAACCATCAAGCCAAAGATTCTTATCAGCAGCTAACTGATCTTTTACACGTTTATTAAGCTCTCTGTAATGCTTTCTATTAGTACTAGTAGGGTATTGATTAAGGACATTCCTGCAGTTCTTTCTTTCTGAAATAAGCTCAAGTGCCTTATCACTCAGATAATTCTGCCTCTTCTGCTCCCTTTTTCCTAAAAGAGTACTGTTAGTGTCCAAAAAAGCCTGCTTAAAATGATCCCATTCTTCCTCAACTTCAGTAGTAAGCATACCATGACTGTCATAATGACTAAGTAACCTATCATGGTAAGCTTTGGCTTAACTGGGTCTTTCAGAGCTTCAGTATTAAAAGCAAATTTTTTTAACCCTAACACAACACTTTTTAAGTTTAAGTTGTAAGACACTTTTAACAAGGTAATGGTCAGATCCAATTTCAGCTCCCCTATATGCCCTGGTATTTCTAACAGAACTAGCCCATTTGCTGTTAATTAATATGCAATCAATCATATTCCTATGCAGCCCATCAGGTGAAACCCATGTGTATTTATGTATGTCACGGTGTTTGTAATATGTGTTAGTTATTCTGAAACCATTGAGTTTACTTACCTGTAGGAGACGTTGCCCATTGCCATTGCAGCTACCAATACCAAAAGGGCCTATTACTCCTGCCCAAAGGTCAGAGTCAGTACCAACTTTGGCATTGAAGTCACCAAGAACAAGGGTAGTATCTCCTTTCTTGACAGAATTCAAAATATCCTGAAGTTGTTCATAAAATCTATCCTTCTCATCCTCATCGGCATCCTCAGTGGGGGCATAACAGCAGATAACATTCAAGTCTTTAACACTTGTCTGAAATTTTGCTGTAAGAAACCTTTCATTAATGCACTCATTTCCTAGAAGAGCATCACTAGCGTGTCTGCTGAGAAGCAGACCCATGCCTTGGTGATGCTGTCGATCCTCCCTCCCTGAAAAGAGAAATTTAAGATTATTTTTAAGAATCTGACCTTTATCTGTCCATCTGGTCTCTTGCAAGCCGAGAATATCTAAATTATAATGGTGGAATTCTTGTGTGAGGACATCAAGAGAAAAAGCTCTGTGCAGAGTCCTCACATTCCAACTACCTATGGAGAGAAAATTGTTAGTGGGATGTTTAAAGAAACACTGTTTATTGAGAGAGGGAATGCCGACAATATCAAACAGCCCCCTAATCGCAGACATGGGGCAAAGACCCGTTCCCCCATCACTAAAGGCTGAAGCCATCTACACTGGAAGACTTCCTCCAATGTAGAATTTGACGATGCCAATAGAAGCAAAGAGTTCAGGTGCCTGCGATGACTTCTGCTCAGGATTATCCACCAGCTGATAAACATATCCTGTGAATCTATTCACTTGGGGCTGTCAACCCACAAACAAACAGAAAACACAGCGGAAGATTTTCCCTCCACAGAAGCCCACCAGTGCAGCTAAATCAGGATCCATAATCAAGCTCAGAGCCACATATCTGTCCAGTCCAGTTGGTTTATATGGTCAGCACCAGGACCCTGTGTGGTTGACCACTCCTCAGCAGGGTAGAAAAAAAAAAAGAAAAGTAGCCATAGTTGTCCAGATCAGTAGGCCACACTAATCTGGCAGCCCTCCCCTTTCGTTCACTTCCACAAGAGAGTATCTCTTTTGAAAGGTACTAACGGTCTGCACCACGAGAAGGCGGGGTCGGACATTAGGTGCTAGGCCTGGCCGGTTCTATGCATCATCACAGGGGATTGGTGCATAGCTCTCCTTCCAGTGACTACCTAGCTACCATTTACATCATTTGAAAGTGGGAGTTCAGTAGCTTTTATGGCTGTGTGTGTAGGAGGGAATGTTTTTGTAAGTTGTTTGGAGTGAGGGACATTTGAAGAGGGAAAGGAGGAGAGGGTAACTAGATAAAAAAATAAATAAAAATACCCCCTCAAGCAGCTGCTTGCCACAGAGGTTTGACAGGAGCCTGTCAGTTTATATGCCAGAGTAGAAGGTCTGAGATGATGGCAGGACCTCAGCAGAAAAACAACACGAACATCCATGCCTTACCCGGGTCCCGTAGATCAGTAGCCAAGCGCGCTAACCACTCAGCCACGGGACGGCTTTTTTTTGTGTTTTGTTGTGAGTGGAAGTAAATGGCAAAAGTTTATAATGTGATGTAATTAAGTTTCAAAAATGAGTTTTTATGGGCGTTATTGTTTTAGGAGAACAGTTTTTGGTGAACAGTATAAAGTGAGTTTTCAGAGGATTCCAATGTGATGGTCTATATGGTATGCTTGGGGAAAAGAACGTTGGAAGTTTTTCTGTGTGTGGGACTGAACACATGTATTTCGTTATAATAGTTTGGGATGAATTGAGTGTTTTTTAGTAGTTACGCATAGTATGGTAATTATTAGCGTATCATAATAATTTATTAATTTTGTTATATATTAGGAGTCTTTCAAAGTTATTTACGTGATTTATTGCTAATATGTTGAAGAGTTTGGCGGCTTTTTGATGTAGAAATTTTGGGTATTGTAGAACTGTCGGTGTGGAACAAAAATGGCAGTTTTGATGGAGTTGGGAAGGTTAATAAATAATTTAGAGGAGGGTTATTTGAGCTATGTTTTTTTTTGTTCTCAGAGATTACTTGGTTTCGGGGGCTTTTTTACAATTCGGTCGGTGGTGCACTGTTTCCGATTTGTATTGTCTGCCCTCACAGACAGCACAAAATCATTAATTTCATTATCTAATTTTGGGTGTTTTTTTTAATTCGGTTGGTGGTGCAGTTTCCAATTTTTATGCTTTTTGGTATGTCCGATGAGATAATTTTGGGGGCTTTTTTATAATGCTGGTCAGTGATGCATTGTCAACGATGTTCTTGGCTTTGAGATTGGTGTTCGATTTAATTAATTCTGATGTTTTATTTAGGTTAATTATTGTATATGTGTGACTGATTTATTAGTTTAGTTTGTGGAGTGTTTTAACTATTGGGAAAAGAGGGGGAGGGGATATTCCAGGAATTTGTAGCATTTGGGAAGGCAAATGAGTTGTCATAGTTTCTTTATGGTATTTTTTTGTACATGTTACAAATGTTTAGATATTCAAAACACACAAATTCCTCATAATCTCAAACCCCTTAATAACATCAGTACTGTTTGCTAAATACACACATCCCTCTATACTATATACTAATAACCATACCCGTCAGTCAACGTCACTACACACACACAGATATGACTATTTAGCCAGACGACAAACATCTAACATTGATAGCCTGAAGACTCCACAGGAAAGAGAGTGGCAAAACACGTAGCACCAGTAATGAGGCGTGTTGTTTTAAATGTTTTTATGGTTGGCTATTGCTATACCATGCGAGTTCTTTTAATGTGATTCATTTGAAGTTTAAATGCTCAAATATTGTGGATAGTGCAATTACAAACTTTGTACCAGTGTAAGCCAAAACATCCTATTCCTATGATGGATTACCAACTGTGAGTGAAGAAACAATTTTAAGCAGAACTGCATATGGTCAACTAATGCAACTTTATAAAGACTGGTAGCATAAGATATAATAGCTTCAGCTAACCTCATTGAGTTATGCTAATAAAAGCACGTGCACCAGCCCAAAAAGAATGTAGAAGTCAACTACAAATGCTGACTGCAATTTTAACAACTATAAGGAGGATGTACCAACTAACAGCTGCCCGTATACACCGTGTAAAATAATGTGCTTAATCTCAAGGACTGGTAGCATTCAACATTGCCAACAAATCCAACTGGTTGTGCTAAATAATGCAACTGTACCGGCCTTAAGAATATGGTAAATACCCTTATATGGTTTTCTTTCACTCTAATTTGCCTTTGTTTGTAAAAAGCATTATGTAGAGTAGAATAGTAACAGGTTGTTAACTGAACATCAAAAGTTCAGAACTGCTATGCCAATAGGGCGAGTTTTTTGCAGCTAAGTATTAATGCTAAGCACTCCTCTAGATTTGGAAATACTTTAGTTTAAGGATCTCATATGATTTATGTATAAACAGCATTATCACGTAAATATTAAATTTAGGGGGGAAGGAGGTTGGGCATTCAGTCAAAATGCATCATTACATTGCATAAAAAAAGATTGCTATAAACAATTTGCATTAACACCCCGAAAATTAATTACGACTTCTTTTTCTTAAAGTGCTGATCAATGATGCATTAGCTTACATTTTTTTAGGTGACTAATATCTTGTGATTTTATGATTTTTTTATTTTAATACAACTATTAACTCAGGTGTACCTGAAGGACTCAAAAAGAGGGAGAGACCTAGGAAGTGGGCAGACAATGTCAAACAGGGCATTGTAAGAATTGGTGTCCAGTGGCCAGATGCAAATGTAGCTCAGGACAGATATGCTTGGAGAACTAAATTGCATGGTCTGACCTCCGTAGCCAATGGCTGCTTGAGGATGATGATGTTAAGTCGGTGAGAGCTGTGCCATATCCACTGAAAATAAATGTTTAATTCATACAAGCTACACCATTCCACACATATATCTTACCAAATATTAAAAAGAAGCTAGCAGTAGCTCTGGAGAATAATTGTTGCACTATCTTGCTGCACTCCAAAATACTGATTAACTCAGAAAGTATGGTGAAAGCATTAAGGATGGTGGATGTCAGTGCTACTTGGATGTTGGCATGTTTTAGGTGTGAGATTAATTAGTACACTTTATTACCTTCGTATAACGATAGTACAAAGAAATGAAAATAGGTGTTAAAACAATTATTCACTCTGTGCATAACACGATTTTATGGTTTGCAATGGTTTAGTTTAATATTTAGGCAAAATGGATGAAATGAAGGCAAAAGGTATTAATGTAACCATGTACAAAACAGTATGAAAATTATAAGCAGAATGCAATAACTTAATGCATTTTAAAAACTGAGAAATAATTGGTACATTGCAAAGCTGTTTTCACTATCATTCAGATTTAACTAATGATAATAACAGAAGAAATTTAATAATTAATGTTTACAACAGTACAGAATATTTACAATAAGTATAATGTATTCAGAAGTGTTTATAGAATAATATAAATGAGATTAACTTAGATATAAAATAACTTACCATGTTTTCACAATAGTCTTAACGCTACTTCCCTACACAACAACGGCAACGAGACATATAGGCACGTTGCCACCCGGTATTGCCATATTTTTAAAACTTTTCTTTTAAGAAAACAGTCATGGCCTACTGCAGGGTTTGCTATCATGGAGGTAATATTTGACCACAGTAATTTTGACTACTTGTAGCTTTCATGCATCAAGATGAACAGACTTGTCTTTTCAATTAGCCTAGGCTAGATTAGTTATATACTTAACTTTTCGGTTATTTCACTTCAGAACAGTTCTTTTCAGAACTTCATATCCTCCTATAGTTTAGCTAAAGGGAAGACAAAACATAACCAACCACCTGAATTGCAACGAGTCTTCAAAATATTTCATCCTGATATCGATTTTTTGGAATTAATGAAGAACACTATTCAGAAATGTGGAATCGTAATCATAGAAATTGGACAAATTATAAATAGGAATCTCACAATAATTCTAGTAAAGACAGATGTAGAAACTAACAAAATCCTAGAATGGAAAGAAAATAGAAACATTTTCTACCCTTACCAGATTTTGGCGAAAAATGCGCCGTTACAACAACTTGCTCTATGGAAAGCTTAGTGTCGTGAATAGGTTAAATGTGTTGTTAAAAAGTATTTTTGAAAAATAAAAATACCCCCTCAAGCAGCTGCTTGCCACAGAGGTCTGACAGGAGCCTGTCAGTTTATATGCCAAAGTAGAAGGTCTGAGAGGATGGCAGGACCTAGATTGCTAAAAAACCTCGAAATAACCTGAATATTTTGTTAATACTACAATGAGTAACTGATACAAAGAATTTAAATGAAATATTAAAATCTAAAATGAAAAAAAAAAAAAGTATAATATGCATTTTATATCCTTGGGTGTCCCAGCTCAGGAGGGGGTCCTATGGGATCCTTTTCTAAACTACAGCCTCCAGGACGTTCCAAGGCATCCTGGGCTGTAGTTACGCCAATTATGGTGCCAATCTCAAGCCACCATCGCCACCCTTTTCCTCCCCCTTTTTCCCCATCTCTATTTCCAATGTCGGGCTTGTAAAACAATCTTAGTTGAAGAACAACACCAGCTGTCTGAGCAGTGGAGTAAATGCGAAAACAGGACAGCAATAACGGACAGAAGAAAGCAACTTAGAGACAGAAAGTGAACATACCAAGCAAAGAAATGTAAGGAGAATGAAATCTTCCATAGGCGCAATGTAAGGCACTTTTGACTGCAGCGTCACAAAGATACAAATACAAGTGTTTTGCTGCAGGGAAGCTGCTATTCGTTGTCTCATGCGCCAAGGTACTTGCATATTTCTTTCCGTGAGAACTTTTAGATTCGGTGGCTGTTGTTGTTAGTGTCGTAATGTTTGTAATAGTATTTGAGAATGATTTCGCATCGCATGAAATATCTTTTTTTTTATATTTCGTTTTTTTCCCCTTCAGTACTTTTACGTTTGCATTGTTCCTGAAAGAAAATATTAGTAAAATCTTAACTGATACAATTTTTAAAAATATATATGTATAGTTTTCAAATGCACTGCATTCCTTACTAATCCCTCCAACTCCCTCAATCCACTTTTTATGCTGTGTTCAACAAATGTTTTTGAAAAACATTTTTTCTTTTGACATGGTGATTATTTGAATTTTTGTTGTCTCATACAATACTTCACAAAATTGTTTCATATTTATTTAGTAAATCTTCATTCCATATAATAAGCTGAACACTGTAAAATGTCTAAGTAAATCTTTCTCCTATTCTCCTATTTAGAATTTTAACAGCACTGAGTTTTTATAAATTGTTTACATATGCAATGAATATAATTAAAATAAAAAAGCACAGAAAATTTAAGAAGTGAACTAAGAAAATTTATTTAATATCATATATTCAGTTCAACTGAGGTCATAGCATAAGAAGTTGGCTACAACAGATTATGCCAATGGGCATAAATTTTATTTGCAATGTTTCAAAATATTAAATCTCTCTTTCAAATTGTGCAATTTTAAAGATATGATAAGATAGTAAAATCATGCACTTCTAATGTGAATTGCAAATACGCTGAAATATCCATAATTCCTTGCTGCTTTGCGTTTGTGGCGAGGAAGATCTTTGGAACCATAGCATGTCAACGCTTACCAAGTTGCATGTGACAAGCACTTTTCTGCGGCAGGAGTAGGATCAGAGTCCATTGTACAAACAGGACAGAAGTCCACAACAAACACAGTTTTATGAAAAAGAAAGTTTACTTAATCGCCATTTATGAAAAACTGATAATCAATCTGTAAGCATCAGTCACTTATAAATGCTATAAATGCTTCTGGATTTATGAGTGCCCTAAATGAGATTAATTTGACCTTAGGTACAGTGCAGAGAACAGAAACAACTTTGACCCCAGCAATTGAGCCAGAACCCAAACAACTAATTGACCAGGTGGCTGACTACCCATGATATCACAGGTTGAAAGATATACTAGAACTACACCCCAGCATAGAGAGTTCAACAGCCTTCAATTGTAAGAAAATGAGCATCCATAGCAAGCAATCCCAGTAACTGCTAGCCATTGGGGAACCCCTGGAAGAACCTAAGACTTAATTGACAAATTTCCCATTCCAAATAATTGAGAATGCAGAAAGAGGCCCACTTCATTCCACGTAGAAAGAGAACATTTGCGAGAAAAATCGCTTCCTGAGATGGAAATTACACTACCAGTTTTGTCAGTTTAGACCAGCTGCTTTATCAAGAAGTGTGAATCGCTTTCAATGACCTGCACAGACTTTGGCTTCTCGCTATCCACTTGCACTAACTGTCCACTATAACCATTCTTCCCTTGGTAACCAAAACTCGTCATTGTAGGTCTACGATAGTGGCTTAACCATTTGTGCTGAGCGTATGCTTCCCTTGCTCAAATGCTGCCAGCCACTTTTGATCGCTACTGACTCTTAGGGAGAAGCACAGTAATTAGTCTTACTCTCTTGTGCACCCCTTTGAAATGGAGGAAACTTCAAAAGTTAGTTGTTCGTCGCCAAACCAAGAATTACAAGTTAATAATTTTTTACCATGAGATGTAAACGACATTGAAGTTTCAGCTGTTGCAAAAGATTTATTGGAATATTTACACATGGGCCAGAGAACGACCAGAATGAGGCACCCAGTGAGTTCGAACCTGGGGGCTTTGTAAATTGTCTTAGTAAGGCTCAATGTCTCATTTACCTAGCGTAATAGGTAGTTTCGTTTTAGTATTATTAGTAACTAAGAGTATTCTTTGTTTATTTTTACCAGTTCTGCCATTTTGATTATATTCTTAGTCTTTTAGGAGGCTGAGTCTGTTGATAGTGTCATTAACTGTCCACGGGACAGAACTGTCTTTTTAGTCAGAATAAATTTATGTTTGTTGGTCTAAATTGCCAGACTCGTTTCCAGTTTTAGTTTAGACTAATAAAGAAGAGCCTGAGGGCTCAGAGAAAGTTGAGGGAAGGGTACCTAATGGACAGCTGTTGGGAGACAGATAACATTTTACTATTATTTTATTCCCAGTAAATGATGTGCATTAAGATTAAGGCCAGTTAATTTCCCAGTGAACAGTGTGTATTAGAATTAAGGCCAACTGATGCCCTAAGCACAGCCCAGCAATTGTGCCCTCTCGGCTCTTCCATTTCTTAACTGACAAGACATAAAGACTCAAAGTGCTGAAGGCACTTATTGAGGAATATGCTTTCAAACTTTCAAACATTAGTCACTAATCATACCAAAGAAAATTATTTTTAACAGTTCAGATTAAGGTCGAACATACCAGATAAGGACAATTACAAGAAATTCGACTGAAGTCGAGTGTGGCAATGAAAGAGTTGAGAGTTAAGGGCATGATAGGTACGAGAAAAACTCTGTGGTGCACCCCTTCCCTTGATGCTCTAAGCACATGCTTATTTTGCCTAATGGTTAATCCAGCGCTGCTTACTGGCCTAAGTGACCAGCTATTCTAAAAGTGGGAGAAGGTTTCGATCACTGAATCACTCTCGCCCTAGTGAGACATGAAGATCTGTGTTTTTCCTTTTCAGAGATTGGACCACAATGGGAAAAGAGGCAACATAGGCCGGGTTCCACACTCGTGTGCCACCAGGACCAAGACTAATTGACTTCCCGTGTGCAAGCATCTTCTTGAAGTAATAGCAAATAAGTAGACATAAACCAGTTGGAAATTATCATCATTAGAGTTATTCTACAGATGATTTTATTTACCATTGGTGCCATAAGTAATTTAAAGGACGGATTTTTAGGCAGGGAAAGGGTAATCTCCAGTCACAATACCCTTGGATAACTTTTATTCAAACCTTGGATAACTTTTATTCAAGCAGCCTCTGTACAGCAACCATAATCTTTTGGTGCATGCTATAGAGATTCACAACACAAACCCATTCATCGTTTTGCATTTGGCCTATGTTCACCCCACCCACCCTCTTTAAGCATGCCACAACATGTTAAATGAAAACCTGTGTTGAGGAGAGTATCGTAGGCTTTATAAATTGTTCAGTATATTACATATTTAATACTGCTGGTGTTCTGCTCAACTAACACAACTCTTTGTTTACTTTCCATGAGTTCAATGGTGCAACGATAACTGCATTGTTCCTCTAGTACACTGATTTCATTAAATTAAGGAAACACTTGAAAACCCATTAGATATGCTGTATGTGAATTGGATTGGGTTGTTTTACCTCTGAGCAGCACATTTTTGCACACAATGGGCCAGATCACAAGGACCCTGAAGGCTCAAAGAAGGTTGGGGGAGGGAACCTACTGGACATGAAGACCATCCAATGCATTCTTTAATGTGCATAGTGTATGGCTCTCCTGCACATGAGGCTGTGGCTTTACGTCCCATTTGATGGATGGCTGCCTTTCCAAGTCCATCAGTGTCCCCCAGTGACTGAGGGCAGGGTGGGAAGTTTTATGGAGATAAATCTCAAATCTGGCCCATTGGGACTTAAACCTGAAAACTGCAGATTATGAGCTTGGTTCGCTACTGACTGAAACATCCCAGCCCCATGTGATTTGGGAGATAGATGTATATAAACAAACAGTTTAAAAAATAAATAATACTTAATTCCCAAAATTATATGTGAATACAGATATACGGTAAAAAGTTGAAGGTCATCTGAGATAGCTGAAGTGGATGGTTCAATACGAAGTGTGTCATCCTCTTACAGGCCTTGCAGCGATTTCTGATTCTGTTGATGCGGAATTGTGTGATGATTGATGCGGATTCTGTGATGCGGATAATTCTGTCGATGCGGAAACTGTCCAGCAGCTCTGAGGGAAGTAATCTCCATTGCTCCTCCAAAGCATGTCGAAGCTCCAGTAGCAGGATTCAAGGGAGTAGCCTGTCTCCTGAGAGCATCCCATGAATGTTCTATCAGATGTAGGTTGGGAAACCAGGCTGGCCTCTCCATACAATTAAGAGTGCTTTTTTTTCTCCAAATAGTGATCGACAAGGTGGCAATAGCATTAGCGAGTGTTATCATCCTGTAGGAGTGGTAACTATCATCTGTTGCATCTGCATATGGTCATGCGAAGGTGTCGAGGATTTCTTCCTCGTACCTGCAAACATTGACATAACTTATTGGAAGCATATGCAGATCTGCGTGGCAGCATAAAATATTCCTCCACAAACCATGACACTACTGCCATTATAAGTGTTGTGTTTACAGATATTCGTGGATGATAGCTTCATAACTTGTTCCTGTTTACCTCCATACTCTACAGGGCAAATCTGAATTCATCCATGAAGTGCACAGGTGCCATTGTTCCTGAATCCAGTTGAAATTATGTCTGAACCAAATTATTATCTCTCCTGTGGTGCTGGTTCAGGGGTACGCACCCTGCTGGCCATCAAGCAAACAGGCTCACCTCATAAGTCTTCAAGTCTTTACATACAGTGGTAGTGGATATCAATCTTTCCACTCATTGCTGTGAGGTTTGGCTGAAGCTGATGTGGTGTTAACATCCTGCTCCTCCAGATACATAATATCATATAGTGCTCGAGTGTAGTTCTCTATTGAATGTCAAGAAGACATATCAAGGAAATCAGCCATCTTGACACCCAACTTGCAAGAAAGCAGCTTCAAAACATCAGCTTTTAACACTTGACGCATTTGCACATACCAGTCTGTTTGCATCGCTGGAAGTCTTCAACTGCTAGCCAAATGGCTCTGCTTTAAAATTCTGTTTAATGATTGGAATGTTATGAAATTTTTGTCCTTTCAACTTCATTTTCAATTTTTGGAAGACGAAAGATCATTTGGGTCAAGGGCCTCTCCATCAGATGGGACATTAAAACTATGGTTCTCTGTCGAAGTGAGTGCACCGTAAAGAACATGACCAAATCTATATAATAAAAGAAGGTGTCTGTCTGTGAGTCTGTCTGTCTGTCTGTCTGTCTGTCTGTGGCAGGCATAACTCATCGGGAATTCAACGTACACACTCGAAATTTTTAGAGAAAATTTGTGGTTGTGGTCCGGATTGCAGTGCCAAATTTCAGGTCGAAAGTCCAAAAGGGGGGCTTGCTAGAACCAAAAATATTTACCATGCTATTCCTACGGGAAACGAGAATCGCTGTCGAATTTACTGTTGCCATTTATTGCTCCCTAACTGTGAAAGTAAAGTGTTAAAATAGCATTTAAGTCTTCTGCTGGAAATCTGATGCCATTTCCAGAATCCCCACATTTTCAAAAGCACTATTTATGCGTTCCATTGCAGCTAGGGACCTGATTTTCTAACCAAAAAAAGGGGTCGGGCATGGGGAACCCGTTTGCGAAATTTGGGACCTTTCAGTGAAGTACATCGGGAATTAAAGAATGACAAAATCTTACGAAATAAAAATATCTGGATCGTTTGCCACGGGCTCTGAGAGCGCTCGCCGAATCAGCAATAACCTTTGCAATACCGGGAAATTCTTCATATTTAAATTATCATAAAATGTCGGGGGGGGGGATACCTAGAAAACTAACCATTAGTGCACGAAACAAATTATGCAGATTAAAAGTCTATACGAACTGTCACAATTTGTGTAGAAACGATGCCAAGGGCCAAGTGAGAACGTGTTTTTTAACCCAATCACCGGTAGCAAAGTCTGTGGTAACGGAAATAAAAATCTCAAAAGCTTACGCAGAAACTAAACCAAGGGCTATGAGAGAGCTCGCTGACATGGACAACGATCCAAGTCAACACCAGGCAAATTTCTTTGTATTGAAAATCTGTGCTGCAGGTTTTGGCAGTTTTGATGTAGTCCTGGCATACGTGTGCAACAGTAGCATGTGGAAATCCCAGATGTTCTGCAGTCGCAGATATGGAGGACTTAATCTTCCTCGTATGATGGTTTACCCATTTACTTTTCGTTTCCTTAACAAATTTCTATTTTTGTTTATAATTATTATTTTAGCACTGTCTTTACTTTGAATCATCAATTCGCCCTACCCATATTGTAGGCGATCTGCGCTCAGTTTTGATTGACAGCCGTGGATCAAGGTCACATCCACTTATGTTGTCTTCAGTCCCGATCGCCGTATGAAAATGTGGTTCCAAGCATGATTTTGCATGTTCCACATTAGCTTGAGCCAGAGTGTGGCTAACTGACTGAAGTCACGTCAGTCATAGGGATGTGTGTGCAGAGTGAATGGAAAGTGAAAGTTAGTATATAAGAAAGAAAGAAAGTAAGTATAGTATAGTGCAGAGTGAAAGTTAGTATAGTGACTGGAGTTAAAGATAGATATTTTTGTGCATTGTTTTAATGAATGATTTTTTGAAATTTGTGTTTCATTTGAATTTTTTTTCTCTTGAGAAAAGCTTGTTTAGTGTTATTTATTTAAAGGTTGTTTTTTGGACAATCTTAAACTTAAGTTTTTTTCTAATATAACGTTCGTTTAAAAGAAGCCTTATTTAATTTTTGTCACGATTATTTGCTTGGCGCCAGAGTTCAGCTATCCGGCAAATAAGATAATAACATACTTTTGGTGTTACACTTGCACCATCTATCTACCCACGAACCAACTTGTTCAGGTCACTGTGACCTATTTATAGCCCGCAATGAATTTTGGTTGGCTGCATTATGGTGGCAGAGTAGGGCAGATTTGTGGATTGGTGCAGTGTACATAATACATCATGCTTTCAGTGCATATTTCCTTCTCCATTACGGTTACAATAATTTTCAAAGGGAGTAAATAAATCCTTGCTCTCCTCTAGATCCGGCCCTGATACAGAATACATCATCTGTTCTTGATAAGAACAGATGATGATATGACCTATGCATGCAATTGATAAGACCTATGCATGATACAGAACACACCACCTTTGAAAAGAGTTCCTTCTCGTAACAACTGTCGATTAAACCCATTTCTTCTATCCAAATCTGAGCACTTGTGATCGTTATGATTTGGCCATTCAGCCCATTAATGGCAAAAATGCCACTCAGAGGTTGAACTACCCATCTCTAACATGTCCAAAATGTATCCTTCGTGGTAAGAATAAGATCACTGTAAAAAATCAGCGTCCAATTCGAAATTCCTTGCAGTTAATCTAGTGGCTTCTTGGAACTTGTATCAGCAAACTGGATCATCCTGGTTTATTATATCTTTTGGTAGAAATTTAATAATTAAAATAAGAACCTAAATTTTTCTGTTTTAAACAATATGTCAATAAGCACTATTTTTTGTTTTTCCGGTTTCGTGCTTTCCTTCGAAGAGCTGGAGTTTGATTATTTTAATTGATTACACTGGGCAACAGACAAAAAGTCTTTGAAATGAAAATAGCCAATCTTTACTAATTTCGAGGTGCTGAACACGAAAATGACAATAAAATTTGTCGATTGGCTCTTGTTTAGGAGAGAGACCTATGGTCATGTATAAACGACTCAGTCCGCATTGAGTACATAGGTAACCAATTTGCAACGCTGTATTTTAAACTCCAGATTGCAACACATTGCGTTGTATTGCATCAGTCTACCATACACACAATCCCAAGAGGTATTACATCATTGTCTGATGCAATGTAGTTGAGCCATGAAATCGCGGCTTTATGATAGCGGACAAAAGATGATGTTATCGTAGTTGTAAGCAACGTCTCGTAGGGTGAGCAAGTCTTTTAAGCGACTCCCATTTACTCCTGAGTCATAAGTGCAAAACCAGTGATCTTTGCAATTTTAATCCAGCAGTAGTGATGCCTCGTAACTGTGTCCATAGTGCAGATACATTTTGTTAAATTTGAGGGGATGTGACATTTGCAAGCCAGGAAAGGGCCATCACTCCAATAGTGAAAGTGCCGTATGAGTTTTATTTTGGATGCAAGATCGTGGAGCAGGCAAGGCCTGGGCCCCACATATATGCTGCAGTACGTGTGCAAGAAATCTTCTGAAGTGGCTGAAAGAAGAAAAAGAGGCGATGCTATTTGCTGTTACTATGGTTTGGAGAGAGCCAAGAAATCACACAAATGACTGCTACTTCTGCATGGTTCCACCTGTTTCTGGAGGCATCACAAGGAAACAGAAGTGGACAATAGCACACCCGAATATACAATCTGCTCTCCGATCAGTTCCGCGCAGCGAAGGCCTTCCTGTTCCTCAACTTCCAAAAAAATTTTCGATCGATTCAGAAGCTGAGGAGGGAGGCGAACCGGCGTCGGGTTCCCTAAGTGTCTAGAGATGATCCTTACATCTGTCATGGTGCATCATCTGCACCACACATTCTCACCGAAGAAGAAATGAACGATCTTGTTTGTGATCTAAAGCAGTCCAAGGCCAAAGCAGAGTTACTTGGATCACGACTTAAACAATGGAATCTTCTCAATGAAAATGTCCCAATGATTTCGTTTCGAACTCGTCATGAGCAGTTTACGCCTTACTTCATAAAGGAAGATGACCTTGTGTTCCGATGTAGATGGCCTGATGAATGCTCTTGGAATCAAACATGATGCTCAAGAATTGCGATTATTCATAGACTCCTCGAAATTAAGTCTCATGACGGTGTTGCTGCATAATGGAAATCGACTTCCATCCATTCCAGTCGGACTACATGAAAGTAACCTATGACAACCTAAAACCGCTGTTGAACTGTCTTCAATACAGCAAGTATGGCTGTATTGAAGACAGTTCAACTCTTGTGACTTGAAGGTAGTGGCTCTGTTGATGGATCTGCAGCTGGGATATAGGAAGCACTGTTGTTTCTTAGGTGAATGGGACAGCCGAGCAAAGATTTTGCACTACATGAAGAGAAACTGACCTCACAGGCAATCTCTGACGTCGGAGAGAAGAATGTGGAACATCCAGCACTGGCAGAAACGCACAAAATCCTGCTACTGTCCCTACACATCAAACTCGGTGTGACGAAAAACTTGGTAAAAGCCATGGACCGGACTGCATCATCTTTCAAGTACTTGGCTGACAAATTCCCTTGACTCAGTGAAGCGAAAATTAAAGAGGGAATTTTTGTGGGTCCTCAGATTTGCGAGCTGTTCAGAGACCAGATGTTCGACAACCAGCTTCAGGGTGACGAGAAAATGGCTTGGGACGCGTTTCGTTTGGTGTCAACTAAATTTTTTGGGAATGTCAGGGCAGACAACTACAAGAAACTGGTTAAGGACATGTTGTTTCTTCCCCAACAACTGCGGCATGGTTAGTGATGAGCATGGTGAACGTTTTCACCAGGACCTTGCAACGATGCAGAAACGATACCAGGGAAACTGGTCCACTTCAATGTTGGCTGACTATTGTTGGATGCGCGCCAGAGATGATCCTGAGCAGATGAATTTTATGAAAATTTGTTACCTAGTGTTATGAACCGTTTATGAATCATTTTGATAACGCATGAAAACTGACAAAGTCACAGTTCTTTTGTTACTCCCTTTGAAAATGATTGTAACCGTATGGAGGACAAAATATGCACTGAAAGCATGATTTTTTATGCACACTGCACCAATCCACAAATCTGTCCTACTCTGTCACAGTAATACTGCCAGCCAAAATCTATTGCAGGGTATAAATAAGCAGCTTTCCTTGTTTGTAGAGTCAAATTTCCGATTTCAGCCATAAGTCTGCCGATTACGGAATGATGAGTTTATATAATATATAAAATAAATACACCCTCAAGCAGCTGCTTGCCACAGAGGTCTGACAGGAGCCTGTCAGTTTATATGCCGTAGTAGAAGGTCTGTGAAGATGGCAGGACCACAGCAGAAAAACGACACATACAACCATGCGTTACCCGGGGCTCGAAACCGAGTTTACTCGTTATTATTACTATTTACACAGTCGTATCAGAATAATATGACCACCTACCATAGTATATGTATGGTAGGTGGATATTATTCTGATATTGACTGTGTACATCGTAGAGACTAACACGAAAACCAAAAAGGATTGGAGACGTCCAAAAATCGGCGGAAATTTTGACACTTATAATAATCTCCTCAAATAGCAGAGATGAAAAAGTTCAATATTTACATTATCTATTTCACATAATATTTCTGAGATCTGATTAAAAAGGTTTGACTCGGTTTATCTTCAAAGGAAAGTTATATACAACATTTTTATCGATGATCCCTTCAAAATAGACTCCTCTTTTTTAATAATAATACTGATATGTCACAACGTTCCTGTCACTTCTCTAAGCTTTGCTAAAGACTCTAAGCTTTTCTGAAAGTCATCAACTGTGAGTCGGTTGAGGTGTGCTTTCGCATTCTGTCTGATGGCTAAATGCCATCAAATCTTCACCCTTTCAGCTTCATTTTCAATATTGGGAAGAGGAAAAAATCACTTGGGGCAGGGGCAGGTGAATAAAGAGTGTGGGTCCTACAGGGATGATATTTTGGGGCAAAAATTCTTGAATGGAGAGGGGTGGTGAGAGCAGGATCGTGGCCATTACGATTGCGATAGAGGTCACATCTGAATTTGAACACGTGCTGCTCTGTACTGGTTTGGGAGAGGGGTGACCCCTCCCCTAGGCTTACTCATCATCTTAGGCCACCTTTTCCACCGTTTCTTTTTTAATACATAAAGTTCTAGAACATTTTGATTAAATCTTCTATTATACTATTCGATATATAGTATAGATTAATATTATACTATTATATTCTTCTACTTTGGCATATAAACTGACAGGCTCCTGTTAGACCTCTGTGGCAAGCAGCTGCTTGATGGGGTATTTTTTATTATTATTATATATTATTCTATACTATTCGATTGAGTACGGGGGGAGATCGAATAGACACGAAGATAATTTTTATAGCACACTTGTTTGAGATTAATCCTCAAAATTCTTTTAAAGTCTATATTTCCTTTTTTTTCTCTAATTCCTTTTTTCCTCTTTTTTGGACACTGTAACATAATTATGCGAAAGAATGCTGACCGAGTGTTTCTGATGTATGACGCTAATCATTGATTACGGTTAATAAATCGCAAAATAATTATTCATACAAACCTCAAGCTCAATGGGGCAACGGTCGATGAAGTCAGTAAAGCACCAGGCCCCAAATTTGATGCTTAGAGCTCGCGTCCAAGTTGTGACAGCGTTGAGATTTTCTCTGTTGAGAATCCCTGCTCTTTCTTCTGTGAGAAAGAAGAAACTTATGGAAAAGTCGCCGTCCATGGAATGAGATGTTAAGCCGCAGTCTTTTTCTCTATGTCCTCATAAGCTGTATTCAGCTTTTTGTTTGCACAAAAGTGCCAGTCAGAGATAAAACAACCCAACCCCAGTTTTAAGAAATTTAAGAATTGAAAAATAAATTTCTTTCCTTTTAAATTGGCTACATATAAAGCATATTACGTATGTGAATTGTATCATACGCTTTAATTACATACTGTTTTTATTTTTTTTCGTAAATTCTGAATTAAAATATTTTGCTGCATAATCTCAAACATTTAAGGTCATAAGCTCAGCTAATGACCTACATAAGTGTGGTTTATGAACAGTAACAGTAGTTTGTTTAGTTTCATTATAGTTCGATTTGAATATTAAATGCAAACACTATGAAAAAATAATCAATTCCGATCAGTGGCAGATCCAGGAAAATGTGTCGGGTGTGTGTGTGTGTGCTGGAGACTTCATAAAACATCACAGTCATATTAAGTGGTAGCTCATTGTGATTGCTGAAAAGAATTAATACTAATATGTAATTTAAACAATTTTTTCAAGGGAGGAAGGGGGTGCCCGGGGTGCCATACCCACTGGATCCGCACTGGCCAGGATAATAGTGTTCTACCATAATTGTTCATGGACATGTTATTCTTTTGCTGCAACCTGTCAGCTAAAGATTGTTCAGGAGGAAGTCCTATGTGTCACAAATATTTCTTGGCTTATGGCTTGGCAGAAGGTATATCTTGTTTTGAGGAGAGATCCATATCCTTCTTACTCAGTAAGTTTACGGTTGTGGCACTTCTTTTGTGCTTCCAGAGATGAAGCTTTTATTATTTGGTCGTAGGAGCAGTACATCTGCAAACACAACAAGAAGGGAACAGAAACCAGTCCATAAAAATCCCTTTGCAGTCATCGTCTGGGTCGTAGGCAAGCAGACGGTGCCATTTATATTTTTGTTCACAGTTGCAGTCGGTGGCGCACTTCTTTGTTTGAGATGACCTAGGATGAAAAGCAAGAAAAATTAATTGGATGGAAAATACTTTAATGACAGAAATAAAAAGCACGAATACATATTAAGGTGCTTTTGAATAAGTTGTTTTCTAAACTACTTAGTTTTGAATTAGCTTAAACTCTCCTCGTGGCACAAGTAATCAAATGTTTTAATAGTAGTAGTAGTTTATTTTTCATATTTATTTTACACATATAACTGTATGTTTTTGGTTTCAGTAATTAATTTGTGTGATTTCCATAAATAAAAATATAATACGCCAACCGTAGAGCGTGAGTGAGAAATATTAAATTCCATCATATGAGGCAATTTGGTTATCCGTTTCCCGACATAGATGGCGCGACGAGCGAATTAAACAATATGCGGGGAAAGAATATTAGTCGTATTAGCTGACAAAAGGTTAACCAATGATGGTGTAGTGGTCAGCACACCTGGCTTGTTATTGGGAAGTAACTATTTCAGAAATGTAATGTTTTTTTTTTGAGTAAATAGGTTTTTTCCTGATATTTTATCGTATTTATTAATTTTGGAAATATGTTCACTGCATAGTGGGTGGCGAACAATACTCTATATCAGGCATGTCAAACACGCGGCCCGCCAAGATTGATAACCAATACGTTTATTTAACTTTTGACAACACTGGATTCTTTAATTAAAATTATAAGTACGTACACGGTACATGAATCAAATAAACGTATTTCAGAAAACATTTCCATTTATATATAAGGGAAATTATTGCGCATAAATGTATATGTCGGAGTCCGATCGTAGAATTGCTCATATCATGAAATGCCCGATCATTTCATGATATGAGCAATTCTACGATTGGGCTCCGACGTATACACATGTCTCGAGGTGATTCAAATGTACGTACTTTGCGCATGGCAATGAGTCACAATGGCAATGAGTCGTTAGCAGTCAGTGAACGAATACTGCGTTCTAGTCTAGTTTGCACATAACAATTTTCATCTGTTTTTTTTTTTGTTTTGCGGCCCGCGATTTAATATATAATACTTAATATGGCCCTCGGGGGTTAACGAGTTTGACATGCCTGCTCTATATGTACGTATTAGATAGCTTAAATATTCTCTTCAGTCATTTCACATAAAACTCCTTAAGAATACCCCCGTGTTGGGGGATTGTTTTACTTCTGAGCTGCACTTTTTTTGCACCTAACGAGTAAATGGACAGGTCAAAAGAACCCCAGGAGCTCAGAGAATGTTGGGGTAAGGGGATCCACTGGATAGCTATCAGGATACAGATGATAGCCTCCCATAAAGGCCATCCAGTATGTTCTTTAACGTGCACAAGATATGGCTCTCCCACATAGTACCATGGCTTAAAGTCCCATCCGATGGACAGCAGCCTTTCCAAGCCTATCAATGCACACTCTTTATCGAGGGCAGGGAGGTGAGTTTTGTAGAGATAAATATCAATGCTGACCCAGGTGGGGCTTGAACTTGGGAACTACACATTTTGAGCCTGGCACGCTCGCTACCGACTGAGAAATTTGAAACTTGTGTAACCTCGCCTCTAACCTTCGTGTTTTGAGACATGATGAAACAACTATTTTGTCAAGTCCGAAAACAGACATTCAAACACCAGCAACAGAAACAAAGATAAAAGAAGTTTTACTTACTGACAGACTTCTTGATGAATGGCTTGCTGAAGATGTTGAGTATTAACAATGGCTCGGATTTTGCCCGCACTGTTGGACGCCCAATAAGGTGTAACAATCTCGACAGCAGATTCACAGGCATCCACCCTGCAACACAAAACATCTAAGTTCCTCTCTTGTTTTCAGTAGAACTGTAAAGAGCATCCACCTTATTCTCAGAATTCTCAAAAAATTGGTCTGGTAAAAAAAATTAAAGCACGAAATCAATCGTTTTTAGAAGTAATGATGTCCATCGACACAAAACATTACTTCTAAAACCGTTTGTTTGTTTAAAAAAAAACTGCTCGAAGTGTGAGCTAAAGAAGGATGATTCCCAGTAGATAATCGGTAGGACTATACTCTGTCTCATTCTAAATTTGAACCACTATGAAAGGCTGGAGGAGTATACGATCACCACCAAAAGTAGTCTCAATCGAAAATAACAGATAATAATCGATAAGGTAGGGGTGTTTATTTTTTAATATACTCCAGATATTCAATCATGTAAACCTTGGGACTCATTCACAAATCTTTTTTACTTAAAACATTGCTCTCATGTTCTGAACTTCTTTGGAATAAATGTCTAAAGCGTGATTGATAAACATGAACTTATTGATTGTCATGTAAACAAACATGAAGGTAGAAACACATCGCACCTGTGAATACATCAGGCAACGAAAACAATTTGACACAACCGAGACGCCACCTACCATTCTCTAGCGCAAAAGTCAAAATAGTGGCGAAAAGTGTGAAGAATATACAGTGGACGTTTGCATAACGAATCTGATTCATTCAACGAAAACTTTCGTTAAGTGAAAAATTAGTTATATGAATATGGGAAATACATGTTAGAGATATATTTCATCCATCGTGAGTTATTTTTTTTTACCTTAAAAAGATAATTTATAGAATTTTAACACTAATTTTTGACAAATAAATATTACACAAACATGGTAAAAGATTAAAATTTAGAGAAACATAGTAATAAAAGTCAATAAATAAAGCATGAAAATATTACAGTGAAACAATCTTTCTTAGGCTAAAAAGATGACCTACTTAGAGATTGATGAAGGAGTGTGGGTTGGAGAAAAATTAATATTTGGAAAAGACTCTACTTCTGTACCTTATGAGGATTAGACTGGTCCAGGTAAAGGGATTTTTTGAAGTTGCTTGATAATGATATAGCTCTAAGAGAGCTCTTTCCACAACCAAATGGGGCGGGGTAGCGCGCCAGGCTCGTAATCTGTAGTTCCCAGGTTGAGATTTATCTCCGCAAAATTCCCCGCCCTGCCCACGGTCAGTAGGGAACACCGATGGGTTTGGAAAGGCCGCCGTTCGTCGGATGGGACGTTAAGACGTGGCCCCGTGTGCGGAAGAGCCATACCCTGTGCACGTTAAAGAACACGCTGGATGGCCTTGACGGGAGGCTACCATCTGTCTCCCAACAGCTGTTGCAGTGGATCCCCTCCCCCAACCTTCTCTGAGTCTTCGGGGTTCATGTGACCTGGCAATTTAGCCTATGGTGTGCCAAAAAGTGCCGCTCAGAGGTAAAACCACCCAAACCAAAAACACAGCGAATAATGTAAACAAAGGCAATTGGACTAATGAATGGGCGTCGCTGATTGGCTGAAGCCTGAGGAGCCCACTTAAGAGGGCTCTCATTGGCGACTACGTGACATTGTAATCAATTCGTTATTCAGGAAATATTCGTTGTATGAGTCAATATAGGAGCCTCTAGGATGCAATTAGTTCAGCAAAAATTCATTATCCGATGACTTCGTTATGCGGAGGTCCACTATATTTTATGTTTTATTCATCTAATGGTTAAGTTGTCTCTAATTTTGTAACCACTTCATAAATCTAAATTTGCAACTTACATATTCCGTTGGGTTGTTTTACCACTGAGCGACACTTTTTTGCACACAGTGGGCTAAATGGCTAGGTCACAAGGACCCCAAAGGCTCAGAGAAGGTTGCGGGAGGGGACCCGTTAGATAGCTGTTAGGAAACAGAAAAATGATAGCCTCCCATCAAAGTCATCCAGTGTGTTCTTTAATTCGCAGAATGACGGATGGCTCTCTTGCACATGGGTATGGTTCTCCCGCACACGAGGCTACGGCTTTATGCACCATCCAACAGATGGCGGCCTTTCCAAGCCCTTCGGTATCCCCTACTGACCGAAGGTAGGGCGGGAAGTTTTGTGGAGAAAAATCTCAACGCTGGCCCAACTGGGACTCGAATCTAGGAACTGAAGATTGCGAGCCTTACAGGCTACTGATTGAGTCCCACCTCCCCGATACGTATAGCGGGAATATTTTTTGTTCCTGTTGCAGTTAATATGCACCTCTTTTTTACTGAGTTTAGGCAAGATATTTTCCGGTCATAAGATAACCTTAAATGCAACTTCTGCTGATGCTAAGGTGGCAGCTAGCAAAGGATACAGCTGCAGAAATTTAAATATTGTACACGTTCATCTCTGCTAGCCAAGCAGACTAATTGGTTTAACCATTTTCCTGATGCATTTAAAAAAATTGTACATTATTTATTACACGTTTCAAAATATTGGTCAATCTAATAATACCCTTTGCTGGTAAAAAATTTCGGCCAATTTTTTATATTCTGTTTTTTGGCAGTATCATTGAAAAAGATATTAGTGATATTGTGAAAAAAAGAATACTGATAGAAAATATCCATACCTACAAAGTAAACTTATTCTAATTTAAACCTAATATAACGAAAAAAAAAAGTTGTAAAAACTAAATAAGTGTAAAAAAACAAAACAAAAAACAACAATAATTGAAAGTCAGGAAATAGTTCAAAAATATTACGGCATGGTTCTGTAATTTTGTCAGGAGCTTTAAAAATATTCGTGCTTTCAGAATTGATGATGATGTAGCTAAATCTCGAATTGAATATTCCTGTGCACCAAGTGTGTACAGAGACTCATTCAGGAAAATATTTCGTTTGAAAAGTTCCTTTTATTTTTTATAATTCATCAAATACTTTGATGAGTTTGAGGTAGTTAATAAGTAGCTCGTAGAGAGTATTCTTGAACTCTTTGTTTGTTGGTTCTAGAATATTTTTAAAGTTGAAAGTGTTTATGTTAAATTTGCTAAGATTATGATAATATACAGTTCTTTCATTTGTATATCTTTGACATTCAAAAATTATGTATTCTATAGTATGAGGTAAATTACATCTAGTACAATTCGGTGATTGATTTGTTTCGTTTTAAATAGGGTAGTTTTGTAAGCGCATAATTTGCTTTAATTCTGAGTATTATGTTTATCTCATTTTTAGATAATCCATAGTCATTAAAAGTATTAATTATTGGTGATGTTGCATATCTGAGTGCGTGTTCTGCGTTTGATCGAAACCATGTTTGCAGTTCACTGTTTTGGTTTAATTTTGTTTTGTTTTTCATGAGTAGAAATATGAAAAGGTGTATAAATTGTCTGATTGTCTTTTTCATTTGAAGATACTCACGCATGAGAGGAAACCCATTGAATATATATTAAATTATTTTGTTCAATATGTTTAAAAGTTAAAGATATTATGTCGTTTGTAATAACTGGATAATTGCTTTTAGTAGGATTGACTAGTCTTGACTCGCCGTTCAGCTCTAACCTCTTTCAAAACATCACCATGGAGTGGAAAGAATAAGAAACGCCTTAACGCGCTTATCGGACGCATTTTTTTGAAACCGTGACTGCCATGTTGTAGCGTTCAAGAAACGATCCATCTACTGTTAATGAAACTGCAATGGCCATGTTCTAGCACTCAAGAAAACAATCCACCTACTCTTAATGAAGCTGCGACCGCCATGTTGTAACACTCAAGAAATGATCCGTCTACTCTTAATGAAGCTACGACCGCCATGTTGTAGCACTCAAGAAAAAAAAATCGATCAGTTACTGTTAGATGAAGCCGTGACGGCCATATTGTTGTGCTCAAATAGGGATCCTTCTACTCTTAATGAAGCCCTGTTACTCTATGCATCGTCTTTCAGCATGCATATTTAAAAATAAGAATGCTTTAATATATTCAGAAATGATTCAATTATTAATGTGGTATACTTTTTTATTTGTAATTTCACAAAACAAAAATGCCACTGATTTTAAGTAGAGAGCAAAAATTGACTTGAACCGGTAGTTTCGTATTCCTTCCGACTCAAGATAACTTTTTTAACTATAGTTTAGATAAGAATACTGTAATCAATATTTTATGTGACAAATGCTTTAAACAAAAATGTTTGTTTTTGGTCTTAAAGAGGGTGCTTAATTTACAAACTCTACATTTTCTCAAGTCAATTTACTAAAATTCTAAATATTTTTACAAATCAGGTCTCTTTTAAATTTCTGATGAGATATTTGATATTTTAGTAGAATGAATATTAATCAATTGAAATGATAAAATATACATACTTATTAGAAGAAGAGCTATATGACGTCCTCGACCTTTCCGACCTTACGTGTACAGTTCTTCCGTCGTATGTTTCGTATTTATCTGGTGCCTCAATATTGCCATCGTCTGGAGTGCTGGTGTAATCCCCAAACATTCTTTTGATTAAAGCTTTATTTTCGTCAATGAATGTATCGATTCTTTCTCTAAAAAACAGAGATTTTAAATCGAGATAATAACTACGAATTCATAACTACGAATGAAATATATTTCTTAACTGAAGTATAAGTCATAAAAAGGGTCTCTATCTAAAGTAAATAATAATAAAATAATAGTTATATAAATTAATAATAATAATATATTATAAAATGTAAAATAAGGTATAAAATAAATAATTAAGTATAATATTATAAATAGTGTATATAAAAAGGGTCTCTATTTAATAAAAGAAAGTGTTAGTTCTAATCATTCCTTGAGGCAAGCATAGTCTGCTGCAATGGTTGACTTGGGTTGTTTTACCGGTGAGCAGGATTATTTTTTGCACACAATGGGCTAAACGGTCAGGTCACAAGGGCCGCGAGGGTTCAGAGAAGGTTAGGGAAAGGAGACCCACTGAGCAGTTGTTAGGAGACAGATGGTAGCCTCTTGCCAAGGCCATCCAGCTTATTCTTCAATGAGAATAGGGTATGGATCTCTTCCACACACGGGGTCATGGCTTAATTCCCATCCGATGGACGGCGGCTTTTACAACTCAATTTGTGTCCCTACTGAACAAGGGCAGGATGGGAAGTTTTACGGAGATAAATCTCAACCCTGGTTCAGGTTGGTCTCGAACTTGTGAACTGCAGATTAGGAGCCTGGCGCGCTATCAACTGAGCCATTCCCGCTCCTCTCTGCTGCGATGGTTCTCGACCACTGAACTGCCCATTCATAGAAAAAAAATTCTGAAATTAAACTAAAAATAGCTGATAATTAATAAAGAAGAATTCTTGAAATATAAGCTAAATAGATACGAATAATTTAAGCATGCAAGGCAAAAATTGGCAAGCATAGGCGTTTCTTGGATTGTCTTTCTGCTTCGGAGTGATTTGGTAGAATCTTGGGGAGTTGGCAAATCTTGGGAAGTTGGCAAAATTCAGAATGACTTTGCAAAAATCAGGTGAGATGTAAAAATTGGGAGTTTTTTCTGTAAAATTATGGCGAGTCGGCAAAATCTAGGGCAGTTGGCAAAATTTGAATACACTTGGTAAAATACGGGCGAGTTGCGATAATTGGGATTGGGTTTCTGAAATTAAGGAGAGTTGGAAAAACCGAGAACTCTTGGCAAAATTCGAAACCACTTGGTAAAATACAGGAGAGTTGTGAAAATTGTCTCAACACCTCTCCCCTCACGGAGCGAAATTATTTTGAGAGAGACATTATTTTCTCAGTTGGCAAAAATTTGTTTTTCTAGTTGGAAAATTTTCAATTTCTTCCCCCCCACAAACCATAGTTCTTCGCTACGCTACTGGTGAAACATTCTTAACTGAGTAAACTAAACTTAATATCCTTAATGATTAAATAGCAATTTGTAAACAACGATAGATTGGTTCTTAGGATTTAGTTCACTTGTATGTCAAAAGATGGCGACACCAGACTGGAAGTCTATTTATGGAGCAACGAAAGTTCTGTCGTGCAGAAAGATGAAATTCAAAATAAACTGAATCAAATCTATATTTAGAACAATAATCGTATGGGAGGTTAGCAGAAATTAAAATCAGACCCTATTTATTGAAATTGGGGTCAGAAATTAGTTTTGTTTGTTATTATTTTCAAATTTCAGCTTGTGGTGCAATTAGCCTATAGAAAAGGTCTGGCAAGAGCCTGTCGGTGCAATAGCCTATAGAAAAGGAAATCGACTTCCATCCATTCTGGTCGGACACGCTGTCTACATGAATGAAAGCTACAACAACGTAAAACAGCTGTTGAACTGTCTTCAATACAGCAAGTATGGCTGGCATCTCTGTTGTGACTTGAAGGTAGTGGCTCTGTTGATGGGTCTGCAGCTGGGACGTACGAAGTATTGCTGTTTCTTTTGTGAATGGGACATCCGAGCAAAGACTTTGCACTTCGTAAAGAGAAACTGGTATCAGAGGATATCTATGAAGGTAGGAGAGAAGAATATGGAACACCCAGCACTGGCAGAAACGCAAAAAATCCTGCTGCCGTCGCTACACATCAAACTCAGTGTGATGAAAAACTTCGTAAAAGCCATGGACCGGTCTGCATCAGCTTTCAAGTACTTGGCTGACAAATTCCCTTGACTCAGTGAAGCGAAAATTAAAGAGGAAATTTTTGTGGGTCCTCAGATCCGCGAGCTTTTCAGAGATCCAGGCAGATGTTCGACAACCCGCTTCAGAGTGATGAGAAAAATGCTTGGGACGCGTTTCGTCTGGTGTCAACTAAATTCCTCGGGAATGTCAGGGCAGACAACTACAAGAAACTGTTTAAGGACATGTTGTCTCTGTATCACAAACTTGTCTGCAATATGTCCTTAAAGATCCACTTTCTCCATTCCCATTTAGATTTCTTCCCCGACAACTGCGACATGGTTAGTGATGAGCACGGTGAACGTTTTCACCAGGACATTGCAACGATGGAGAAACGATACCAGAGAAACTGGTCCACTTCAATGTTGGCTGACTACTGTTGGACGCTCGCCAGAGACGATCCTGAGCAGCTGTACAAGCGACGGGCAAAGCGACGTCGGAAGAAGAAGCGGAATTTTACCGATACATGTCATATGTAAGCATTACTCTATTACATAACTATTGTAAATTTCTCAGAAATCGTACACAATTTTGCATTTTCATTGTCATATTCGTGTTCAGCACCTTGAAATCTTTAAGAAATGGTTCCTTTTATCTCAGAAGCATGACTTTTATGAAAATTTGTTGTCCAGTGTTATTATAGAGCAAAAGGGATTTAAGGGGTCCTTTTTGAAGAGGTTAAATGTACCTCTGTAATATACTGTCTCGATCGTTACACAAATACTGATCTGAAGATTACATTTGCGTATTTGACGATAAATTTTGATATATCTATCGATTTTTGCATAATAGAGTTGATGAGGAATGTATGGGTGAGGTGGGGTAAGTAGATGTTCTTACTTGGTGGTGTGCGTGTGGAGGGATGCATACAAACCTTGGTATGCCCCTGATTTACATCTAAAATGAAAGCTGCTGATCTTGGCATTGTTATGGGCTACCTCAAATAATATGTCCCATTCTTTCAGCCCACCCCTACGTAAAGAGAGGGAGGGGGAAGAAATTCCAGTGAAACCAATCGTAATAAGTTGTTTGCCAAATCAAGGCTTGCGATGTGGGGAATTTATCATGCATTTCAGGGAGTTCCAGTTAGCCCGTAACAACACAGTCAGAGCTGTCCAAGAGAATCCCCTCTTGAGACTGCTAGTAAGGTTGGGTTGTTTTACCTCTGAGCGGCACTTTTTTGCACACCATGGGCTAAATGGCCAGGTCACATGGACCCCGAATGCTCAGAGAAGGTTGGGGGAGGGGACCCACTGGAACGGCTGTTGGTAGACAGATGGTAGCCTCCAGTCAAGGCCATCCAGCGTGTTCTTTAATCTTGGGTTGTTTTACCTCTGAGTGGCACTTTTTTGCACACCATGGGCTAAATGGCCAGGTCACATGGACACCGAAGGCTCAGAGAAGATTTGGGGAGTGGACCCACTGGAACAGCTGTTGGGAGACAGATGGTAGCCTCCCGTCAAGGCCATCCAGCGTGTTCTTTAACTGCACAGGGTATGGCCTCCCACACACGGGGCCACGGCTTAACGTCCCATCCGACGGACGGCAGCCTTTCCAATCCCATCGGTGTCCCCTACTGACCATGGGCAGGGCGGGGAATTTTGCGGAGATAAATCTCAACGCTCACCCAGGTGGGACTCGAACCTGGGAACTACAGATTACGATCCTGGCGCGCTACCGACTGAGCCACCCCCGCCCCTGCTAGTAAGGGAAATAGAAGAAAAAAAAATCAATTGTACGTATTTTTCATGCAGCTTTTAAAGAATTTTTCTAAATATATATAAGGGGGGAGGGAATGCAATCTTGCAATGGAAATCCAATATCTTGGCTTCTCTATATACTTATTTTCTACTCGATTGTGTTTCTTGTCCCCCAACCACATTATTTTTTCTAGATCCGGGCCTAATCACGGTCAATCTATTAAATCAACGAATTAAATCTGTTAGTTGCCTACGTTTTTTAATGAATAAAACGAACGTACTCAATTCTGTGCTTAATTCTCCCAAATGGAGTCGGGGCGGGGGTGGCTCAGTCGGTAGCGCGCCAGGCTCGTAATCTGTAGTTCCCAGGTTCGAGTCCCAGCTGGATCAGCGTTGAGATTTATCTCCGCAAAATTTCCCCGCCCTGCCCACGGTCAGTAGGGGACACCGATGGGCTTGGAAAGGCCGCCGACCGTCGGATGGGACGTTAAGCCATGGCCCCGTGTGCGGGAGAGACATACCCTGTGCACGTTAAAGAACACGCTGGATGGCCTTGACGGGAGGCTACCATCTGTCTCCCAACAGCTGTTCCAGTGGGTCCCCTCCCCCAACCTTCTCTGAGCCTTCGGGGTCCTTGTGGCCTGGCCAATTAGCCCATGGTGTGCAAAAAAGGGCCGCTCAGAGGTAAAACAATCCAATCCAATCCCAAATGGAGTCAGTGTAAATCATATTTACCTTCCATTTATTGCTACTAAACAAGTTCTAAAAAAAAAAAGTTAAATTGAAAGAAAATGTTTTAATTTAAAAAAAAAAAAGGAACAGTACATACTTGGGGTAATTTTGTCCTGGAGAAGGACAGTAAAGTTGATTTAATCTTCGGACACAAGGGAAGCCTCGAATGATTTCTGCTTTGCTCTCCAGTCCGTTGCTTGTTGCATAGAAGACAGCTAAAATGACCTGGAGAAGTAAAAGACTAAACTGTTAAAAAACTAGCAAAGTTTCATTTTGCCTCTAGGAGAAACAATGGAAATATTATATATGGTCATTATTAAAGATCATCCACATTTTAAAGTGTTTACAGTTAAGTAACAAAACTAATTTTATGTGTCCAAAATGTTAAGAAACTAACTCTCAAAGTCTTCTTGTTATGACACCGTGGAGTTACGTATTAGGTGTAAGTTGTGGCTCTCCTGCACACGGGTTGGGTTACCTCTGAGCGGCACTTTTTTGCACACCATGGGCTAAATGGCCAGGTCACATGGACCCCGAAGGCTTAGAGAAGGTTGGGGGAGGGGACCCACTGGAACAGCTGTTGGGAGACAGATGGTAGCCTCCCGTCAAGGCCATCCAGCGTGTTCTTTAACGTGCACAGGGTATGGCTCTCCCGCACATGGAGCCACGGCTTAACGTCCCATCCGACTGGACGGCGGCCTTTTCAAGCCCATCGGTGTCCCCTACTGACCGTGGGCAGGGCGGGGAAATTTTGCGGAGATAAATCTCAACGCTGACCCAGCTGGGACTCGAACGTGGGAACTACATATTACGAGCCTGGCGCGCTACCGACTGAGCCACCCCCGCTCCACCCTGCACACGGTGTAACTCCTTAACTTCTTATCTGACGGACGAGGCTTTTCCAATCCCAATGGCGTCATCTTTCTCACCGGGGTAGGGTGGGTATTTAGTGGAGATAAATGGTAACGCTTGCAGAGATGGGACTTGAACCTGCGAACTGCAGATTATGAAAGGGGGGGGGGAGGGACAGAATCGATGGGTCTAGACATCCTTAATCCATACATAGTTGCATTTATTGCAAGAGAATGAATTGTTTTCCTTCCACCCATGTGAGCCTCATATAATAAAACCCTCAAAAGAAATATTATTTTTTAGAATTGGGAAGTGCGGTAGCTCAGTTGGTAGCGAACCAGGCTCGTAATCTGTAGTTCCTAGGTTCGATTCCCAACTTGGCCAGCGTTGAGATTTATCTCCCCAAAACCCCCACCCTGCTCTCGGTCAGTAGGACACATCGATGACCTTGGAAAGGCCTTCGTCCATCGGATGTGACGTTAAAACGTGGCCCCGTGTGCGGGAGAGCCATACCCAATGCACGTTAAAGAACGCGCTGGATGGCCTCGACGGAAACGCTACTACGTGTCTCCTAAGAGCTGTCCTGTGAGTCCCCTTCTCTCAACCTTTCTCTGAAGTTGAAAATTCACAAGGACTCCATAGGCATCTCTGAGCCTATGGGTTGGGTTGTTTTACCTTTGAGCGGCACTTTTTTGCACATCATGGGCTAAATGGCCAGGTCACATGGACCCCGAAGGCTCAGAGAAGGTTGGGGGAGAGGACCCACTGGAACAGCTGTTGGGAGACAGATGATAGCCTCCCGTCAAGGCCATCCAGCGTGTTCTTTAACGTGCACAGGGTATGGCTCTCACACACACGGGGCCACGGCTTAACGTCCTATCCGACGGACGACGGCCTTTCCAAGCCCATCGTTGTCCCCTACTGACCGTGGGCAGGGCGGGGAATTTTGCGGAGATAAATCTCAACGCTGACCCAGCTGGAACTCGAACCTGGGAATTATAGATTACGAGCCTGGCGCGCTACCGACTGAGCTCCCCCCGCCCCCCTGAGCCTATGGAGTCCAGAGCTCAGAGGTAAAACAGCTTCTTAGAATGACTGTGCCAATGTCTTGTACATATATGGTGCAATCACTGTTCCTTTAAGAGTAGCATTTAGCAAATGAAAAAACAAAATTTTCTCCCATTCTTCCTTGTGTTTTGACAGCAGTATAATTAATGATTCCGAGAAAGAACGTTTGCTTCATTTAAAGTTATAGAGAAATTTACAAGGCTCTGTGCTGAAATATATATGGAACTCGGAATTGACTCATATACCTAAAGCCATCACCTCCACAGGAAAGAGGGTTTTAATAGTGCCTTCTTTGTCTTGATAGCATGTCCTAAAGAAGGGGGGGGGGGGCTCAGTTGGTAGCGCACCAGGCTCGTAATCTGTAGTTCCCAGGTTCGAGTCCCAGCTGGGTCAGCGTTGATATTTATCTCCGCAAAATTCCCCGCCCTGCCCACGGTCAGTAGGGGACACCGATGGGCTTGGAAAGGCCGCCATCGTTGGATGGGACGTTAAGCCGTGGCCCCGTGTGCGGGAGAGACATACCCTGTGCACGTTAAAGAACACGCTGGAGAACACGCTGGCCATTTAGCCCATGGTGTGCAAAAAAAGTGCCGCTCAGAGGTAAAACAACCCAACGTTAAAGAACACGCTGGATGGCCTTGACGGGAGGCTACCATCTGTCTCCCAACAGCTGTTCCGGTGGGTCCCCTCCCCCAACCTTCTCTGAGCCTTCGGGGTCCATGTGACCTGGCCATTTAGCCCATGGTGTGGAAAACAGTGCCGCTCAGAGGTAAAACAACCCAACGTTAAAGAACACGCTGGATGGCCTTGACGGGAGGCTACCATCTGTCTCCCAACAGCTGTTCCAGTGGGTCCCCTCCCCCAACCTTCTCTGAGCCTTCGGGGTCCATGTGAACTGGCCATTTAGCCCATGGTGTGCAAAAAAGCGCCGCTCAGAGGTAAAACAACTCAACTCTAAAGAAGGGGCCAATGACTTTTCTAACGAAGGCATAAACAAAAAATATGCAGGCAATTGCGCCAAGTACTCTCGTCAGCCACGTACTGAGAGACGTATCGGCTTCTGATCTACCTTGACCCAGCTATGTTCAGTGAGCCAACCAGGTGAACGAGAATTGCTAGGCCTTGGACTGCTAGATGAGGTCAACTACATTTTGTTTTCTGCCAGCATTGCACTCTGGTTAAGCCAGTGGTTTATCTTCCCACCTTCGCTTTATTATCTATCAAGCAAATTATCGTTCTGTGCCCAAGTAAACAAGAGACTAAAGGGCTCTCGGACTCTCTAAACAATCAGCTCTCAAAATAGCCAGGGAGCAAAACAGAAAAGTATGACGAAATGACTTAGGTTTCTTTTAATTCAGAAGTCATTGTGTGCTATAGTTAGCGACAATCCAGTTTTAAAATGGATCTTAGAAAGTCTCTTTTTTCAGCCGGAAACCACTTTTAAGATTTTCGAATGTAGTCTTATATAAGTTTCTTTTATCGCTAAAGTTATGCTATTTCTACGTTCAGAACAATATTTTTGTGGGTTTGTTATAAATACGACGTATTTCGGTTTGTTAGTCTCTTTTCGGATTAAGGTTTTACAGTTCAGTTAATCTGGTGCTTAAACTTAACTTAGAGTTAAACCGCCCACAAAAACATTCACTCTTGGAATCTTGGCAATTTATGGGTTAAATATACTTCGATTAATCCCAGAGTTAACTGCTTCCCAAAAATGAGAATACATATTTTTTTTTTGTCTTCCCCAAGTGAACTTCCTTTTTGCCACCCCTGGGGCGGGGGTGGCTCAGTCGGTAGCGCGCCAGGCTTGTAATCTGTAGTTCCCAGGTTCGAGTCCCAGCTGGGTCAGCGTTGAGATTTATCTCCGCAAAATTCCCCGCCCTGCCCACGGTCAGTAGGGGACACCGATGGGCTTGGAAAGGCCGCCGTTCGTCGGATGGGGCGTTAAGCCGTGGCCCCGTATGCGGGAGGTCCATACCCTGTGCACGTTAAAGAACACGCTGGATGGCCTTGACGGCAGGCTACCATCTGTCTCCCAACAGCTGTTCCAGTGGGTCCCCTCCCCCAACCTTCTCTGAGCCTTCGGGGTCCATGTGACCTGGCCATTTAGCCCATGGTGTGCAAAAAAGTGCCGCTCAGAGGTAAAACAACCCAACCCAACCCTTTTTGCCACCCCAAGCGAACTTCTCTTCCCCTCCCCCCCCAAGCGAACTTCTCCCCCCCCAAGCGAACTTCTCTTTCCCTCCCCTTCTTTTTGCCTTCCCGAAAAGAATTTATAATTTGTGGCCCAATGTAAATTTTAGCAGATACAAGAAAACCAATTATTCCCCCCCCCCAAAAAAAAAATAGTTTTGCCACCTCAAGCGAATTTGCTTTTTTTTTGGCATTCCGACTGATTTCATTTTTCTCTCTCCACATTTCAAACAAAATGCCAGATAAATCTTGTATAACAAGAATTCAAAATTACTATGCTAACAGAATTATATAAAGATATTACCATTTTGATTTCATAGCACTTTCATACTGAGTTGAGATTAGAGTAAGCATATCCAATCACTAGCCTACCGCCTTTAAAAATGCGCTCTCCTAAGCGATGGCTTGGATTGTTCAAACTGTCGATCCCCCCCCCCCTCCTGCTAAGGGGTGGGAGTGTTTGGAGGTACAACTCCTGCCTCGAGGGCTTAAATAGCGTTTAGTTTCAAAGGTCGTTACCGAAAATCCCAAACTGAAGACACCGCCCCTCCCCCCCAAGATTTTGGGTACTTCATGCACAGTTTTTAATGAAAATAAGTCATAATTTTTTCATGGTATTATGGAGACAGACATAAAAGAGAGAGAGAGAATTAATAATATTGATAATATTGAAATTTTTTGAATAAATGCAAGATAAAAGAAGATTAATATCAGCGATGCAGTCAAGAAATTTAATTAGAGATGGTCGGGAAAAAATTAGAGATATAAGTTCTGTGCATATAAATTGACAGGCTCCTGTCAGACATCTGTGGCAAGCAGCTGCTTGAAATTTATTTATTATTTATATTTATATTAGAAGTAACAGATTTTGTTCGATACTTAAAAAAAAAGGCACTCACTAAAACCAGGGTTGGGTTGTTTTACCTCTGAGCGGCACTTTTTTGCACACCATGGGCTAAATGGCCAGGTCACATGGACCCCGAAGGCTCAGAGAAGGTTGGGGGAGGGGGCCCACTGGAACAGCTGTTGGGAGACAGATGGTAGCCTCCCGTCAAGGCCATCCAGCGTGTTCTTTAACGTGCACAGGGTATGGCTCTCCCGCACACGGAGCCACGGCTTAACGTCCCATCCGACTACGGCGGCCTTTCCATGCCCATCGGTGTCCCCTACTGACCGTGGGCAGGGCGGGGAATTTTGCGGAGATAAATCTCAACGCTGACCCAGCTGGGACTCGAACCTAGGAACTACAGATTACGAGCCTGGCGCGCTACCGACTGAGCCACCCCCGCCCACTAAAACCAGGAGTAGTTAATAAGTTCTCGAATGTAATCACCATACGTTAGATTGTTTTATACCACTTTTAAGTTTGTTTTCAATCATGCTTGGTGGAGGGGAGGCGTAGTTTCATTCTTAGGTCGACTTTCTGCAGTCAGAATAGTTCAACTAGCTGCAATCGACCACTCGTTTTTCGACCAGAGGGATTAATTTACTTCATTACATCATCCCAAAAAAAAGAATTTTTTTTTAATATCTTACATCTGAAAGCAATGAAATAAGCGTTCGGAGGTCAGATGGTGTTTTATTTGTGCACGTGCTACTCTTAAAAGTAATGGTTCACACAGAGAAGGAATTTCTAAGAAATGAAAGTACTTCTAGAAGAGATTTTTTTTTTATAATTTGCATTTGAGAATAATTGTTCTCTGTGATTCTAATTATAAAGGAATATATAAAATTTGAATTTTAAATGAGAAAAGTTAACGGAATAATATTTTGAGTAGTAGTAGATTGGGTAGGTTTATCTCTGAGCGGCATTTTTGTACAAAATGGGCTAAATGGCAGGTCACAAAGCGTACCTAAGGGCTCCGAGAAGACTAAGGGTAGGGGGACACAGTGGACAGTTGTTAGGAGACAGATGGTAGCCTCTCACCAAGGCCATTCCAATGTTGCTCTCCTGCATACGGGCCCACAGCTTAACATTCCATCTGACGAACGGCGGCATTTCCAAGCCCAATGGTATCTCCTTTCTCACCGAAATCTAAACAGAGGCACATTTGGGACTCCAACCTGCGAACTAACAGATTACGAGCCTGGTGCGCTACCGACTGAGCCAACACCCTTCCCAAATCAAAAGGCTAACTCGTTACTCCCACGGTGGGTGAGAAAAAATGGCATTTATTTTCCTTAAGAGAAAAATGAAAAATTCTTTTTTTTGGTCGGACGGGTTCTGAAGGAAAACAGTATTCTCATTTTCGGAATCTTCACCGTTAAAAGTAATTGAATTTTGAAACTTATTCCCTCTTTGTAAACGTAGATTTCATATTAACACGAGATGACTGGACATTCTAGTTTCTTGCCTATTTCTAAAATAATAGCTCTTTTAATCATAGGCGTTGACAGCATTTGAGCTGGGATGGGGGGGGGGGGGGTCAAAAATGGCTGATCTTTCCATTCCACCATCTTTCCATTTACAATCTCTTTCCTCTCGCTCATCAGGGGCGTAACAAATGTAAAATCTTGAGGAGGAAGGTGGTGGTGAGGAATATCTAGAGAAAAATATTTCCATTATTTTAGTGACATTTCTCACTTTCCTAGTTCTTTAGCGACTGTCAAACTGTCCTCACCTTGCCCACGGTCGGTAGGGGACACCGCTGGGCTTGGAAAGGCCTCCGTCCGTCGGATGGGACGTTAAGCCGTGGCTCCGTGTGCGGAAGAGCCATACCCTGTGCACGTTAAAGAACACACTGGATGGCCTTGATGGGAGGCTACCATCTATCTCCCAACAGCTGTTCCAGTGAGTCCCCTTCCCCGCAAACCTTCTCTGAGCCTTCAAGGTCCTTGTGACCTGGCCATTTAGCCCATGGTGTGTAAAAAAGTGCCGCTCAAAGGTAAAACAACCCAACCCAACTGTCAAACTGAATTACTATTTCTAAATATTTTATTATCTATATTTTGATGATTATAAGGTGAAAAATTAAAATTGTAAGTGAAAATATGAAATGCAATAAAGTTAAAAAAACTTGTTTTGAAATTTTATTTATGCATAGGTGCTATAGAGTAGTAATGGGAGATGTCTCAATAACTTTGGAATGTAACAGTTTGTTTAACAAAATATCACTGGTTGTTATTACCACTGGGTGGTACTTTCGTGCACACAGGGGGCAGGTCACAAGGACCCCAACCTCTCATAATTAAGTAGGGAAGGGGACCCACTGTACACTGTTAGGAGACAGATGGAAACTTTCCGTCAAGATAATCCAGTATGTTTTTTAACGTGCACAGTGTATGGCTTTCTTGCACAAGGAATCACAGCTATATGCCGTATGTGACAGACAGCGAACTTTAAAGCTAATCAGTGCCTCTTTACTGACCACGGACAGAGATTTTAGTGGAGGTAAATCTAAAAGCTGACATAGCTGTGACCCGAATCTACGAACTGCAGATTACGAATTTAACGTGCTACCAGTCTCATTTCCAGAAAACATCACTGACAAATATCTTGTATGCGGAAAAATATACTATTCATCAGAAGATACTTGCCTATATTTCGGGTTGGGTTGTTTTACCTCTGAGCGGCATTTTTTTTGCACACCATGGGCTAAATGGCCAGGTCACATGGACCCCGAAGGCTCAGAGAAGGTTGGGGGAGGGGACCCACTGGAGCAGCTGTTGGGAGACAGATGGTAACCTCCCGTCAAGGCCATCCAGCGTGTTCTTTAACGTTGGGTTGTTTTACCTCTGAGCGGCACTTTTTTGCACACCGTGGGCTAAATGGCCAGGTCACAAGGACCCCGAAGGTTCAGAGAAGGTTGGGGGAGGGGACCCACTGGAACAGTTGTTGGGAGACAGATGGTAGCTCCCCGTCAAGGCCATCCAGCGTGTTCTTTAACGTGCACGGGGTATGTCTGTCCCGCACACGGGGCCACGGCTTAACGTCCCATCCGACGGATGGCGGCCTTTCCAAGCCCATCGGTGTCCCCTACTGACCATGGGCAGGGCGGGGAATTTTGCGGAGATAAATCTGAACGCTGACCCAGCTGCGACTCGAACCTGGGAACTACAGATTACGAGCCTGGCGCGCTACCGACTGAGCAATCCCCGCCCCTATCCTATATTTAGGTTTCAACAACGCCAGCAAGAGCTATTTTTATTCCCCAAGCAGTGACGCAAGCAGTAACGTTCTCTTAATGCCATATCCAAATAAACTTTTCGAAGGAGGAGAGCGATTGTCTGTGATCGGCACCTTTTTCATAAAGGTAAATCTCATCCTTTTTTCAATTATCTGAGGCGCTATTTGGTAGGGTTGAGGTATCGCCTTGGTCGCATCTATCCCAGATCAACCACTGAACACCCATTTCATCAGAAATATTTTAGTGGAATTCTAAACTGCATTCTAGTTTGTTCGAATTCATCCACTTTCCATGTCTTCATATTTATTGCACTAGTTGGAGGCAATAATTTTTAAACAACTAGAAGAAGTCCATATCGTCTCTCGCGATTATGGAATGCTCTTTGTCAAAAAGGATGAAGTTTCATACTTTTCGCATTTAGCATCAACAGTGAGAATTGGAATTAATGCGTGAATGGGGAAATGCAAATAGTAATATTTTATTAGTGACTATGAAACACAAAAATAATTTTTTCCTTTTGCTCTTAAAGTATAAAAGTTGCCTTCCCCCCACTGGGGGAGGGGGTGCTCAGTCGGTAGCGTGCCAGGCTCGTAATCTGTAGTTCCCAGGTTCGAGTCCCAGCTGGGTCAGCCATTGAGATTTATCTCCGCAAAATTCCCCGCCCTGCCCACGGTCAGTAGGGGACACCGATGGGCTTGGAAAGACCGCCGTCCGTCGGATGGGACGTTAAGCCGTGGCCCGTGTGCGGGAGAGCCATACCCTGTGCACGTTAAAGAACACGCTGGATGGCCTTGACGGGAGGCTACCATCTGTCTCCCAACAGCTGTTCCATTGGATCCCCTCCCCCAATCTTCTCTGAGCCTTTGGGGTCCATGTGACCTGGCCATTTAGCCCATGGTGTGCAAAAAAGTGCCGCTCAGAGGTAAAACAACCCAACCCAACTCCACTGGGGGTAAGGGTGCAAATCATTGTCACTATTGCAAACCTCTTGACTGTCACACTCTCTCTCCTAAACTTCAAATCTGTAGCATAAAAAAGTCGTTTGCAATATTTGTAAAATAGTTTCGCATTTACCACCATTAAGGGCTCTTTTATAGCTATTGGGAGATGTGGAAAAATCGAATCATAATATTTCAATGATGCCTATCCAACCGATAAATATTTTTTTAAATTTATCTCTAGAAACAGAAGTTTCGAATGTCTAAAGACGACAGAATGTAAACTTAGCTCGTTTTTTTTTGCATTTAGAAATATTAGCTCGCTTTTTAGCATCGAAAATGAGCTAAAAATCGAAACACCGTTCTTCTCCGTTTTATTTTTCTATATCCGGGTTAAAAAAAACTGTATAATTTACATATGAGTATCCAATGATTGATTCTTAGAACCGCTCACTGCTTCCGATAAACACCTAATTACTTAGAACTTGCAACAATGCTTTCAATATTTCACAGAACAGGAAATCTTTGCAATTCCCGTCTTACCACATCCGTGTCACTGCCTGGTATCGACAGCAGCTAAACAACCGAGAAACAAATGTAGTCTGCGGTTGCTAAGGCAACAGCCTTTGTCTAAAAGCCCTGCCCACTCCACCCACGACGATTAGTAAACCATGCGGTTATTATTATTGCTTTCAGACGTCAAATTGCAGTCGCCATGTTGGAGCTAGGCGCTCGAAGATTATACCTTCGTGTGGAAAGTCACATTTGCCGGCTCCGATGGATTGGCCATAAATAATAGTACAGAGGAGGGCGTCCGTATATGTCGGGGATAAGGACTAGAAAAAGGTGACGTTAAAAATACGACGCACATCGGATATTTATCCTCCATAAAAATTAATGAAAATGGAGGGATGCTATCCATAACCGTCATCAACTTTACCCATGCGATGCAGAACGGAAATTTTATCGTCATAAGAGGTAGTAGAATTAGCTAGGGACGGGGCTTGCTTGTTGCAACACAAGCGTAAGCATTTTTATAGTTATTATTTGTGCTGTAGGACACATGGCTGCATGAGGATGGGGGCGGGATTAAAACTCGAATTCCCCCTAAAAAAAAATAAAAAAAAAATAAACATAATATATGGCCTACAAGACGCACCCTCATTTCAGTAGGGAATATTTAGGAAAATAAAAATTTTTACTGTTTAGTTTTGAATAATATAATTTTGAGAAACTTGGGAGCCCCTCCTTCCCCAATCGAGTATCTTTGGTGTGACATTAGCGGGACATTTTAATTCGTTTTTTCCCTATTTTTCACGAATTGTAGAAAGAGAGAAAAAGAGAGAAGACAAATGAAGAGAGAGAGAAACTAAAAGTGAGAAAAAAAAGAGAAGAGAAAGGTAAAGAAAGAGAGAAGAAAAAAAAGAGAAGGGAAAGAAAGAAAGATAGATAGATAGAAAGAGAGAAGAAAAAAAGAGAAGTAAAAAAAAGATAGAAAGAAAGAAAGAAAGAAAGAAGAAAAAAAAGGGAAAGAAAGAAAAACAGAGAAAGTAAAAAAAGAGAAGAGGAAGAAAGGAAAAGAGAGAACATAAAAAGGAAAAGAAAGAAAAATAGGAGAAGAGAAAGAAAGAAAAAAGAGAAGGGAAATAAAAGTAAAAAGAGAAGAGAAAGAAAGAAACAGAAAAAGAGATAAGAGAGAGAGAAGAGAAATAAAGAGAAAAAGAGGAGAGAAAGAAATAGATAGAAGAGGGGAAAAGAGAAGAGGAATAAATGGAAAAGGAGAAGAGAAACAAAGAGAAAATAAAGTTTTGCAGATATCTCAATCCATTTTAAGGATTTTTTTCTATTACCTGTGAGAAGATGATGAAGTGCTGTTTGGCCTGATTAATGAGGATGGTAAGAGGAGGTAAAAAAAAGGGATTCTTTTATTCACGAAGCTTCTTCTCTTTGGTTACAATTGAATTACAGTTGAACAAGAAAGAGCAGAAAACACAACACAGATTTTTTATTTAATGCAAAGTTACTGCATATACTAACGTAGAATACGTTAATAGTACAAAACGTTTTTTCAATATAATCAGCCTATATTGGATTTGTTTTTATTTCTTTGGCAACGTAAAGGCGGACAGTTGTATATCGGACCGACGTACACTAAAGTAGTTATTGAATTATGATCACTCCACAGTAGTGTCAACCCACTCCAGGTCACCCCCACGCACTGTGCTTTCCGCCTATGACGTCACCGGCCCCAAGCGCGAGGCCACTTTGGACTTTGAGCCCTATGTCGCAATCGCCCGTAAATTGACCCCTATGTCACATCTGTCATGGAATATGACACCCGGTTGCGCTTCTTATTAATATTCATATTTCATATTTTACTCCCCCTTATTAAAATTTCCTTCCCCTTTATTAAAAACCAGTGGCGCCATCTAGTGTATATATTGAGTGCGTGCACAGTGCGTGGGGGTGACTTGGAGTGGGTTGACACTACTCTCCACCCTATGTTTTGTGAATGGAAAGTTAATTTCGAAGATCTGAAACTTCTAAAATAAGCGTTTTATAAGGAGATGTGCCTGAGGGTGATTTAAAGATCTCAATCATATATATTAAATCTCGATTTTCAACAATGTTCTTCCACTGTTTAAACAGGTATAGAGTGTTTTAATGTGTTCTAAGAAACTTATCAAAAAATTATTTATTATAAAAAAAAAAACGAATATTGAAATTCACTGCAACGTATCCAGAACCATCTAGATACACCAGGCTCGGACAGAGGTTGAACAAAAGGAACGAAGAAAGGAGTAAATGTTTTTTTTGTTATTTATCGATATAATAGTTTCGCTTTTTCTGGAAACCTTCGTGTACTGTACAGTGGCTCAAAAAATATCTATCACTAGATCTAATCTCAATCACTATAGTTGATTACAGAATCCAGAAAAAATATCTGGCAAAGATTTTTTTAGAAATTAGTGATCTGGCAACCTTCGTGTCACGTGATTACAGAATTCAGGAAAAATATCTGGAGCGTGTACAGCAACTGTTCACTACCGTTCACAGCAAACTGGAGCGTGTGCAGTTACTGCACACGCTCCAGTTTGCTGTGAACGGTAACTGCACATGCTCAATATTTCCTTTCGTTTGGCGCATTATAGCCTGAGTTGCTAATGCGCCATTAAACCCAAAACAACCAAAACAACCAACTCAATATTTCCGTGAGTGAGCCCACACGATCTAGTATCAAAATAATATGACCACCTATAGTCGCTCAAAAAAGTATCCGAACACTATGGTTGATTACAGAATTCAGAAAAAATATCTGGCAGCGATTTTTTTTTAGAAATTAGTGATCTGGCAACCTTCGTGTCACGTGACACGGAGGTGTTCGGATACTTTTTTGACCGACTGTACACGAAGATCACTAATTTCTAAAAACATCGTTGCCAGATATTTTTCTGAATACTGTACTCAACCATAGTGTTCGGATATTTTTTCGAGCGACTGTACATTAATCGATGAAACGATTGTGAGCAAAAAAGTGTGTAAATTAAAAAAAACATCATGTAAATTGAATTCATAATCGTGCAAAACGAAGCTGGTTGCATTTTTCTGACCGTGTCAAACAAAGTTTATCACCGTGAAAAATTAAACATTTTTCAATTATATACCAGCTTCGTTTTGCACGATTATGAATTCAATTTACATGGCACGAATTGAGATTTTTCTTCTGATGTAGATATATTATAATACACATTATGAAGTAGCAGTGGTATATAGCGTAATGAGAGATTACCAGACTGTCGACCCGAAGTAAAAATCAACTAATGGTTTTAATTGTTATCATTTATTTTCAAGAATAAATAGATAACAATAAATTCTTATATTAATAAAATAATATGTTACAAGTCATATTTATATTCTTGCCATTATAATGCAGACTGCCTCGCGACATCTTATTGAATTGGAGACTGTTTTGATTCGGCAGTGAGATCTGACTTTTGTAGACTGAATTTTTCAGATTAGTAAAAAACGAGTTTTGTCTCATTTCTAGCAACAAGTTTAACTTTGTAGACTATATATACATAGGCTAAATAACAGCTGATTCGTAATATGAAAGTCAACGTTAAAAATTTAACAGAGATAATTAATTAACTGCAAAAAAAAACTTTATTTCAAGTATTTAATGTCTTATTGAACAGTTTCGGTTCTCAAAGGTCTCGACCCTGCCCTCGGCAGGAAAGGGGATACCGATGGGCTTGAAAAAGCCGCTATCTGTAGGATGAGGATGAAGTCGTTGCCCAGTGTGCAGGACGGCCATGTCATCAGCAGTTAAAGAATCTTCTGGATGGCATTGACTGGAAGTTTCCATTTGCTTTCTATCAGCTATACAGTGTGTTATTTTCCCCTAATCTTCTCTGAGCTATGGGGCGGGGGTGTCTCAGTCGGTAGCGCGCCAGGCTCGTAATCTGTAGTTCCCAGGTTCGAGTCCCAGCTGGGTCAGCGTTGAGATTTATCTCCGCAAAATTCCCCGCCCTGCTCACGGTGAGTAGGTGACACCGATGGGCTTGGAAAGGCCGCCGTGCGTCGGATGGGACGTTAAGCCGTGGCTCCGTGTGCGGGAGAGCCATACCCTGTGCACGTTAAAGAACACACTGGATGGCCTTGACGGGAGGCTACCATCTGTCTCCCAACAGCTATTCCAGTGGGTCCCCTCCCCCAACCCTCTTTGAGCCTTCGGGGTCCTTGTGGTCTGGCCATTTAGCCCATGGCGTGCAAAAAAGTGCCGCTCAGAGGTAAAACAACCCAACTCTCTGAGCTATTGAGGACTTTGTGACCTGTCCAATTAGCCCATTGTGCAAAAAAAAAGAAGTGTAGCTTAGAAGTAAAAAATCCCAACCTAAAGGGCCTGGCTAAGGCTATAGCTAGAGCCCTGCACGGATGCGAATGTCCGCATTTAAAAGCTGTCATCAGATAAAAGATTAACATTACGCGCGGATAGTGAATAAAACCGTGAATAAAAAAATTTTAACGTGGATGGCGGATAAAGTCTCGTATTTGATAAGACATGCAGAAACACGAACAAGCATTATTTTGTTATTGATTGTTGACATAAATAAAAAAAAATATTTGAGATAATGATGAAAGAAACCTGATTTGAAAATTCAGTGTTGATATTCACTCTGGAAATGGGGCAAAAAAAAAGTCCATTGGAACAAAACGATGAGTTAAAAAAATTATCCTATGTGAAGAAAACACTTCCCTTTTTGCTGGCAGAGCAGAATATAAATAAAAAAAAAATAGCGAGGTGTTACGTAGAAAACGGGAATTAAATATTATAAATAAATACCTTCTCAAGCAGCTGCTTGCCACTAAGGTCTGACAGGAGCCTGTCAGTTTAATACGCCATAGTACAGTCGCTCAAAAAAGTATCCGAACACTATGGTTGATTACAGAATTCAGAAAAAATATCTGGCAACGATTTTTTTAGAAATTAGTGATCTGGCAACCTTGTGTCACGTGACACGAAGGTTGCCAGATCACTAATTTAAAAAAAAAATCGTTTGCCAGATATTTTTTCTGAATTCTGTAATCAACCGTTGTGTTCGGATACTTTTTTGAGTGACTGTACAAGGGATCTGTGAGGATGGCGCGTCCTCAGAGTCGAATGAAAATTTCAGTCGGGGATATCACGAAGTTTTAGAGGAGAGTTATCGGATAATCAAAAAGAGTGTATTTCCATAATCGCCGATAATTGCATTTAAAAGAGCAAAATTAATTGAGAAGGATTTCCAAAATTTGAAATAAGTAAATTTTTGTCTAAATTTAGTGAAGCATATTTTGAAGAATAAAATGTTTATTTTTCATAGTATATTTTTTCAGTCATTAATAAACCATTCGAGTGGCATCTTTTCCTCTCAAACCTACATCGGACTTGAGCATTTGTAAAATGTCGACGGTTATTAAGTAGAGCAGTGGTTCTCAACCTTTTATGATTCACCAACCCCCTGGAAATGTGTATGTACAGTCGCTCAAAAAAAAGTATCCGAACACCATGGTTGATTACAGAATTCAGAAAAAATATCTGGTAACGATTTTTTTTAGAAATTAGTGATCTGGCAACCTTCGTGTGACGTGACAAGAAGGTTGCCAGATCACTAATTTCTAAAAAAAATCGTTACCAGATATTTTTTCTGAATTCTGTAATCAACCAAGGTGTTCGGATACTTTTTTGAGCGACTGTAACTGGCGTACCCCTTATACAGATAGATAAAACTATAGTTATAGTATAATAATGCCAACTTAGAGACTTTGTTACTAGATCTAGCGACCTTTGAGCTCTTACGGTGTACCCCAGAAAATTTTACCGCATACCCCACGTTGAGAACCCCTGAAGTAGACAATATCCGCTGATGCTGATAAAGTCTTGCGGATGCAGGTGCGACGGATAGGACTTACTACTCTAGCTATAGCTAAGAATTGTAGACTATGTGGACAACTGATCTGGGTCCGAGAAATTGGGGGGCGGGGGTGGCTCAGTCGGTAGCGCGTCAGACTCGTAATCTGTAGTTCCCAGGTTCGAGTCCCAGCTGGGTCAGCGTTGCGATTTATCTCCGCAAAATTCCCCGCCCTGCCCACAGTCAGTAGGGGACAACGATGGGCTTGGAAAGGCCGCCGTCCGTCGGATGGGACGTTAAGCCGTCGCCCCGTGTGCGGGAGAGACATACCCTGTGCACGTTAAAGAACACGCTGGATGGCCTTGACGGGAGGCTACCATCTGTCTCCCAACAGCTGTTCCAGTGGGTCCCCTCCCCCAACCTTCTCTGAGCTTTCGGGATCCATGTGACCTGGCCATTTAGACAATGGTGTGCAAAAAAGTGCCGCTCAGAGCTAAAAACAACTCAACCCAACCGAGAAATTGGTCCAGCCTAGTTTCATCTCTGCACGGAATTTTTGGGGTCTCGTTTGTTTCGAGTGGATTTGTAGAGTTAATGTGATCTATTGAGCAGATTGTTCCTCTTTGATATTAGTAAAAATTTAGGGAGAAAGTGGGATAACTTCGGACGGATAGATTTTAAGGGGGGCGATCTCTATCCGCCTCCTATGCTCTGGTCTACAAATCTTATTTTCTAGGTGCTGATTATGAGATCAACAACATCAAATGGGCTGGTATCGTCAAATTGCCGAAACTTACGATATCAGAGCTTAGAATTTTCTGCTCAGAGGCTTTACACTAGATTCTTTGACCGTTACAGATTGCATTTATATAACTGATGGGAAATAGAATTTGGCCCTCATGAAGGCATCGGATCAGAACCACGATTCATTAAAGTATAGAAGACAGATCAAAGGAACTCTGAAAGGAAAATGGTGAGTAGGGACGTACGTCAGGGAGTGATAGAACCTTTCTTAAACTATGATGATCAGCCCTCTGAAACTACGATGGTGACCTGTCTGAAATGAAGATGGTGAGCTACCTGAAAATATGATAATGACTTCTCTTAATCCATGAAGATGAGCCATAGGAAAGGAAGATGGTGAGCCCTTTGAAAATACAATAGTAATCCATCTGGAACTACGATAGTATCTCCCTTTAACAAGCAACGAACTAGTAAATTTCTTACTAGCTGTAGTAATCCAGTACCACGTGGATGCTCGAATTTTGTAGCTCTACCTAATACTGAAAAGAATTATTTCTTTACTTGCTATTTTACAATTCTTTCACCCATCTTTTATGATAATATCCATTAAATTCAGTTATTCTGTTTTGAGCCTGCAGTTTGCACTGGGGATATACTTTTAACTTTCATTAGAAACAAGTTTCCAATTAAATAAATAATAAGTTGAAGCAAATCACTACATCCAGTCGAAGAATATGTCCGCAATAGCAACACTATTAGAAGCCAAGATGATCAGAAGAACTTATGGCATTCGCTCACTATAGAAACGCATAAGCAAATTTAGTAACAGACTCACCTTCAGACAAAACATGGTGATGACCTAATCTCGAGGAAATACAGAAAACGACCAACGACAAAGTGTAAAACGTCACTAACGGGGTCTTCTCGTCAACCGAAGTGTGTTTCTCGTACCTAACGTTTCCCTGGTGAGAGATTTCTGCTTGTCAGTTGTGATACCATTTCCAGCAATGCATTGTAGAACCTTCTCGGCTTACCATTCGCCCCAGGTACTGTACTCGTTGTTGTTGTTAGGCTGGCCACGTTGTGGGTGCGGGCGTCATGAAGGAAGTCGCTGCTGATGCAGTTGCCGAAAGTGACGATGCAGTAGCTCGACTACTCTGCTGTCTGCCATGGCAAGCACGTTTTGTGTAACCTTAGGCCTAACCACAAGGCCACCCGTTCGCATGGCCCACTCCCATTCCCGGCCGAGGGAGCCTATTGTTGCGGCCGGGAAATGTCAGGGACGGGCCGGCAAAGTACGTGCACGTGTCAGTAAATTACGTTCCCGCCACTGCCGATGGCCTTTAAATTGTGCCTGACCGCTTTTGGTAGTCTGGTGTCTGCACTTATGATATCAAGGTTATGCAGAACGCAGCGATAAACAAGCCAAAAAAGAGGTGACTAGATTGGCTTTCGCTCACTACTTTTTTTTGCTCACCATTTACTTGAAGGAGAATCAGACTAGAGTGACTTTATAATGCAATGCAACCTGCTTCGACTGATGCTTTTTTGTATTTTCCAATGTTTCTTTCTTAGTTTGAAGGTAAGGGGTGGGTTGGGTTGATTCACCTCTGAGCGGCACTGTTTTGCGTGCAATGGGATAAATGGCCAGGTCACAAGAACCCCAAAGACTCAGAGAAGGTTGGGGAAAGGGGACCCACTAGACAGCTATTGGGAGACAGATGGTAGTCTTCCGTCAAGGCCATCTAGCGTGTTCCTTAATGTGCACAAGGTATGGCTCTCGCACACACAGGACCACGGCTTTGCGTCCCATCCGACGGACGGCGGTCTTCCCAAGCCATCGATGTACCCTACTACCCTTGGGCAGGACGAGGAATTTTGCGGAGATAAATCTCAACGTTGGCCTAGCTGGGACTCGAATCTGGGAACTGCAGATTATGAGCCAGATCACAAAGACCTCAAGGGCTCAGAGAAAGTTGAGGGACCCACCAAACCATGGGCTTCTGCAGGATGAGGGAAGGGAGCTGGGAATCTGAAAACATGATTTTTTTTTCAGGTGTAAGAAAACTAGAGGATTTACCATTATCTAAAAAAATAGCAATGGCGCTCTTCCGAAAATTCTCTTCCCTCCCTGAGAAATTTATGTGTACTCCACTTCACTGGACAGCTGTTATAAGATAGATAGTAGTCTCCGTTAAGGATATCCCCATCATGTTCTTTAACGTGCACAGGATATGGTTCTTCTTCACAAGATGCCATGGCTTTACGTTCAGTGCGACAGACGGCAGCTTTTCCAAGCCCATCGGTGTCCCTTTCTGACCGAGGGCAGGCTGGTTAAAGGTAAGGAGCGATTTTAATGTTTCAGGAGGGGTTCAAGGAACGTGGAACGGACAAGCCGCGGCTTAATTTAGGCGAAATGAGTAGGAGACTCAATACCACGGAAAGAAAGGCCGCCTTCCGTTAGATCGGATGTTAAGCCGTAGCCTCGTGTGTCGGAAGGCGATACTCTGTGCAAGCTAAAGAACAAGCTACATGGCCTTGACGGGAGGCTTATATCTGTCTCAAGTTATTCAATGTAACCTCTTCCCCAACTTTTTCTCATCCTTGGGATCCTTGTGACCTGCCCATTTGATGCAAAAAAGTGCAGTTGAGAGGTATGTTAATTTCGTCTAATTGTGAATTTAATTTTAGTGTAAAGCAAAATAAAATTGTTAAAAGTATTATTTATTCTTAGATTTGTGAATTATTACAACAGGTATATTCTTTATTGTTGGTCTGTAAATGGTAGCTAGGTAGTCACTGGAAGGAGAGCTATGCACCAATCCCCTGTGATGATGCATAGAACCGGCCAGGCCTAGCACCTAATGTCCGACCACGCCTTCTCGTGGTGCAGACCGTTAGTATCTTTCAAAAGAGATACTCTCTTGTGGAAGTGAACGGAAGGGGAGGGCTGCCAGATTAGTGTGGCCTACTGATCTGGACAACTATGGCTACTTTTATATTTTTTTCTACCCTGCTGAGGAGTGGTCAACCACACAGGGTCCTAGTGCTGACCATATAAACCCACTGGACTGGACAGATATATGGCTCTGAGCTTGATTATGGATCCTGATTTAGCTGCACTGGTGGGCTTCTGTGGAGGGAAAATCTTCCGCTGTGTTTTCTGTTTGTTTGTGGGTTGACAGCCCCAAGTGAATAGATTCACAGGATATGTTTATCAGCTGGTGGATAATCCTGAGCAGGGGTCATCGCAGGAACCTGAACTCTTTGCTTCTATTGGCAACGTCAAATTCTACATTGGAGGAAGTCTTCCAGTGTAGATGGCTTCAGCCTTTAGTGGTGGGGGAACGGGTCTTTGCCCCATGTCTGCGATTAGGGGGCTGTTTGATATTGTCGGCATTCCCTCTTTCAATAAACATAGTTTCTTTAAACATCCCACTAACCATTTTCTCTTCATAGGTAGTTGGAATGTGAGGACTCTGCACAGAGCTTTTTCTCTTGATGTCCTCACACAAGAATTCCACCATTATAATTTAGATATTCTCGGCTTGCAAGAGACCAGATGGACAGATAAAGGTCAGATTCTTAAAAATAATCTTAAATTTCTGTTTTCAGGGAGGGACGACAATAAGCATCACCAAGGCGTGGGTCTGCTTCTCAGCAGACACGCTAGTGATGCTCCTCTAGGATATGCGTGCATTAATGAAAGGTTTCTTACAGCAAAATTTCAGACAAGCGTTAAAAGACTTGAATGTTATCTGCTGTTATGCCTCCACTGAGGATGCCGATGAGGATGAGAATGATAGGTTTTACGAACAACTTCAGGATATTTTGAATTCTGTCAAGAAAGGAGGTGACTTCAATGCCAAAGTTGGTACTGACTCTGACCTTTGGGCAGGAGTAATAGGCTCTTTTGGTATTGGTAGCTGCAATGACAATGGGCAACGTCTCCAACAGGTAAGTAAACTCAATGGATTCAGAATAACTAACACTTATTACAAACACCGCGACATACATAAGTACACATGGGTTTCACACGATGGGCTGCATAAGAATATGATTGATTATATATTAATTAACAGCAAATGGGCTAGTTCTGTTAGGAATACCATGTCATATAGGGGAGCTGAAATTGGATCTGACCATTACCTTGTTAAAAGTGTCTTGCAACTTAAACTTAAAAAGTGTTGTGCTAGGATTAAAAAATTTACTTTTAATACTGAAGCTCTGAAAGATCCAGTTATAGTAAAAGCTTACCACGATAGGTTACTTAGTCATTATGATAGTCATGGTTTGTTTACTACGGAAGTTGAGGAAGAATGGGATCATTTTAAACAGGCTTTTTTGGACACTAACAGTACTCTCTTAGGAAAAAAGGAGCAGAAGAGACAGAATTATCTGAGTGATAAGGCACTTGAGCTTATTTCGGAAAGAAAGAACTGCAGGAATGTCCTTAATCAATACCCTACTAGTCCTAATAGAAAGCATTACAGAGAACTTAATAAACGTGTAAAAGATCAGTTAGCTGCTGATAAGAATCATTGGCTTGATGGTTTGGCTGACAAAGCCGAGGAAGCAGTTAGACAGCACAACAGCAGAGAGCTGTACCAGATAGTTAATGTTTTGTGTGGTAGAAAACGGACAGGTATACAGAGATTGAAGGATGAACAAGGTAAGGTTATAGAAGGTGAGGATTCTGTCATGGCTAGGTGGGCTGAGCATTTCAGTGATATTCTAAACAATGTGGTTAGTTCTATTTCCCATTGTTTGCAATGATGATAGATGCATTGGTGGCTTTAATGTTGGCCCTATAACACAATCTGAAGTTATTTTGGCTGTTTCTAAACTTAAACTTCATAAATCCCCAGGGGTAGATGACATTACTACAGAAATGCTTAGAGCTGGAAATGTTTCGGTTACCACTTGGATGACCGAAATTCTGAATATCTTTTATGAAAAAGGCATGGTTCCTAAGGATTTTACCAGAGCTATTGTTATCCCTATTTTCAAAAAAGGTGATCGCAGTTCTTGTGATAACTATAGGGGTATCAGCCTACTCTCCGTTCCAATTAAAGTTCTTTCCATGATTGTGCTTAATAGAATTAAGAATCTGGTTGACAGGCAATTGCGTGATGAGCAATGTGGATTCAGAAGTGGTAGGGGATGTGTGGATCAGATATTTTCACTTAGGCAGATTCTTGAGAAATGTTTAGAGTTTCAGAAACCTTTGGTTGCTAGCTTTGTTGATTTCAAAAAGGCTTTCGACTCTGTTGATCGTCATAATTTGTGGTTGATTGTGAGATAATATGGTATACCTGACAAGTTAGTTAACATAATGAAAGCTCTCTATAATAACACTGAGTCGTGTGTGAGAGTTGGTAAATCTTGTAGCAATTGGTTTAGCCTTACTTCTGGTGTCCGACAAGGGTGCATTTTGTCTCCTTTTCTCTTTAGCTTGGTTATTGATTATGTTATGCGAAATTCACTTCAAGGGAAAGATTTTGGTCTTAAATAGCCTGGAGATATGAAAATTTCTGATTTAGATTATGCTGATGATTTAGCCCTTTTGGCAAATGATGTATATGAGATGAACTCTTTCATTTGAACTGTTGATGAGACTGGTAGTAGAGTAGGTTTGGTTATAAACAGAGAGAAAACTAAAGTGATGAAAATTGGTCAGGCAGGCTGTGATTCAGTTAAGCTGAATGGTTGCAATCTTGAGCAAGTGTCTCAATTTAATTAATTGGGAGATATGTAATAGATACTGGTGATGTGCGGCCTGAGATTAACAGACGGATAGAGATTGCTGCTGAGACTTTTAAGAATCTATGGAGAGTGTGGAGAAATAGGCGTATACATCTAAAGACTAAAATTAGACTGTATAATAGTTTGGTTCTTTCTAGAATTAGTTATGGTAGTGAAACTTGGACACTTTATAAACAAGATAACAGAAAACTAGATGCTTTTGATTCTAGATGCTTACGCAGTATCTTGGGCATTAGGTGGTTCAACTTTGTAACTAGTGATGAGGTTAGGCAAAGGAGTTGGCAACCTCCTTTAAGCAGCATATTGTGCAGAGAGAGACTCCGTTGGTTTGGCCATGTTGCCCGTATGAATAATTATAGATTGGCGAATAGGGTTATGAACAGTGTGCCTGAAGGCCTCAGAAAGAAGGGGAGACTTAGGATGCGGTGGGCAGACAATGTCAAACAGGACCTTGTTAGAATTAGTGTGCAGTGGCCAGATGCAGTAGATGTAGCTCAGGATAGACTTGCTTGGAGAACTAAATTGCACGGTCTGGTTGGACCTCCGTAGCCCATGGCTGCTTGAGGATGATGATGATGATGATGATTCTTTATTGTAATATTTAAATCTATTACAGCTTGACTTATTGCAAAACAAGGTGCCCGACAAATAATGGCGGGGTTTCGGTGAGCACTATCCCCCAAATACACAAAAGGCATCACAATGAATGTTGTACCTGTACAGTCGTTCAAGAAAGTATCCGAACACTATGGTTGATTACAGAATTCAGAAAAAATATCTGGCAACGATTTTTTTTAGAAATTAGTGATCTGACAACCTTCGTGTCACGTGACACGAAGGTTGCCAGATCACTAATTTCTAAAAAAACGTTGCTAGATATTTTTTCTGAATTCTGTAATCAACCATAGTGTTTGGATTTTTTTTGAGCGACTGTACATTATCCCCACTGAAACAGTTTCACAGGCGACCACCAGACAAGACATCCACATTTCTATTTCTAAGAGATGCTATGAAAATTCTTAGTGCAACATTTACTGATAGGTGGATTAGTTGGGACAGGAGTCCAATTATACGGCTACCAAAGTGCTTTGATTTGACAACCCTTGATTTTTTTTTATTGGGCTTTGTAATGAATTATGTTTACATTATACAAAATTAGAGACCCGAATCATTTGAAAGCCTAAATAAAACAGAAATTAACCGAGCAAGTAACAAGAGAAATCCTGCAGCGTGTATGACAAGAAGTGGAATGCCGATTAACATATGCAGGTTGGGTTGTTTTACCTCTGAGCGGCATTTTTTTGCACACCATGGGCTAAATGGCCAGGTCACATGGACCCCGAAGGCTCAGAGAAGGTTGGGAGAGGGGACCCACTGGAACAGCTTTTGGGAGACAGATGGTAGCCTCCCGTCAAGGCCATCCAGCGTGTTCTTTAACGTTGGGTTGTTTTACCTCTGAGCGGCACTTTTTTGCACACCATGGGCTAAATGGCCAGGTCACATGGACCCCGAAGGCTCAGAGAAGGTTGGGGGAGGGGACCCATTGGAACAGCTGTTGGGAGACAGATGAAATCCTCCCGTCTAGGCCATCCAGCGTGTTCTTTAATGTGCACAGGGTATGGCTCTCCCGCACACGGGGCCACGGCTTAACGTCCCATCCGACGGACGGCGGCCTTTCCAAGCCCATCGGTGTCCCCTACTGACAGTGGGCAGGGCGGGGAATTTTGCGGAGATAAATCTCAACGCTGACCCAGCTGGGACTCGAACCTGCGAACTACATATTACGAGCCTGGCGCGCTACCGACTGAGCCACCCCCGCCCCAACATATGCAGGATCACGAACGGTGATGAACATATGAAAATTCGCTTAAGTATGTTTAAACTATCAGAGATACGCTTTCAATTCAAATATAACTTTCTTGAATATGTAAATTATTTTCCTACATATTGGTTCTTGAAATCCCCACCCTTATTTTTCACTATAAGAAATTTCACTATATTCCTATATTCAACTGCTTCTTTGCAATATTAAAATCCCATTACAAGTTGGGTTGGATTGTTTTTACCTCTGAGCGGCACTTTTTTGCACACCATGGGCTAAATGGCCAGGTCACAAGGACCCCGAAGGCTCAGAGAAGGTTTGCGGGGGAGGGGACCCACTGGAACAGCTGTTGGGAGACAGATGGTAACCTCCCGTCAAGGCCATCCAGCGTGCTCTTTAACATCCACAGGGTATGGCTCTCCTGCACACGGGGCCAAGGCTAACTTAACGTCCCATCCGACGGACGGCGGCCTTTCCAAGCCCATCGGTGTCCCTTACTGACCGTGGGCAGGGCGGAGAATTTTGCGGAGATAAATCTCAACGCTGACCCAGCTGGGACTCGAACCTGGGAGGGGCGGGGGGGGGGGGGGCTCAGTCGGTAGCGCGCCAGGCTCGTAATCTGTAGTTCCCAGGTTCGAGTCCCAGCTGGGTCAGCGTTGAGATTTATCTCCGCAAAATTCCCCGCCCTGCCCACGGTCAGTAGGGGACACCGATGGGCTTGGAAATGCCGCCGTCCATCGGATGGTACGTTAAGCCGTGGCCCCGTGTGCGGGAGAGCCATACTCTGTGCACGTTAAAGAACACGCTGGATGGCCTTGACGGGAGGCTACCATCTGTCTCCCAACAGCTGTTCCAGTGGGTCCCCTCCCCCAACCTTCTCTGAGCCTTCGGGGTCCTTGCTACCTGGCCATTTAGCCCATGGTGTGCAAAAAAGTGCCGCTCAGAGGTAAAACAATCCAATCCAATCCGAACCTGGGAACTACCCATTACAAGTAGAATCTTTCTTATGTTGCTTACATGAGCCTCTATTACACTGAGTTCTGAAAACGAGGAAAAAACGAAAAGCATGAAGACTTTATTGCATTTCTAAACATTCACGATTAAGGATTAAAGGATGCATTATCCCCACATGAGCATAGAGTCGCTCAAAAAAGTATCCGAACACTATGGTTGATTGCAGAATTCAGAAAAAATATCTGGCAACGATTTTTTTAGAAATTAGTGATCTGACAACCTTCGTGTCACGTGACACGAAGGTTGTCAGATCACTAATTTCTAAAAAAATCGTTGCCAGATATTTTTTCTGAATTCTGCAATCAACCATAGTGTTCGAACCATAGTGTTCGGATACTTTTTTGAGCGACTGTAGGTGGTCATATTATTTTGGTAGTAGATAGTGTGGGCTCACTCACGGAAATATTGAGCGTGTGCAGTTACCTTTCACAGCAAACTGGAGCGTGTGAAGTAACTGCACACGCTGCAGTTTGCTGTGAACGGTAACTGGAGCGTGTACAGTTGCTGTACACGCTCCAGATATTTTTCCTGAATTCTGTAATCACGTGACACGAAGCTTGCCAGATTACTAATTTCTAAAAAAAAACCTTGCCAGATATTTTTTCTGAATTCTGTAATGAACCATAGTGTTCGGATACTTTTTGGAGCGACTGTACATACATATCTACTAGAGAAGATGTCCTAAAAGAGAATGACAGGTTTAACTCTTCTACACACACATCGTGAAATTGAAATCGATTTAAACAAAGTGATTGAAACAAAGTGATTTGCTAAAAGTGGAAATCGAAACTTAAGGTATTTTAGAGTGATATGTATGTTTACATATATTAAATTTGATTACGTATATTTTGCAGGAAGTAAATTTTCTTGGTCTTCGTTAGATGAAGTTTAAACAGGAAAATGAATTAACATAACAACGTGTTAATAAATAACATTTCAAATCTATTTTATGAAACCCAATTTCAATTTCATTACAGTCCCATTTTATTAAATTGTTTTGTGTCAAAAAATAAAATAATTTAGGTTTGAACAAATTGGTTTCTGTTCCGAAAGGTCTTGTAGAGTTGCGAAACCCATTTTTCTCCAGGTGGTCTCTTAATTCAAAAAAGTAGCTCTACCACATCTCTCCCTAAACTCCACCTAGTGAATATATTATCTGGATTGGTTGCTGCATGCAGTTTACATTCATTTCATTACCGTGATTCCCTTTCTACCGTGTTAGGAATGTTTGAATATAAAGTGTCGTTTTTTATGGTCAGTGTTATATGAAAGTTCAAGATAGCATATAAACAAATTTTCTCCGCGTCAGGGAAAATCAAGATCGGCAAGCGTTTACTGTATACGTATATTTTTGGAACATTCTGTATGTTTTTTCCCTCCATTCTAGTTGTATTTTTTTAAACATATTTTATGAGAAATAGGTGCAATAGAAAAAAAAAGGAATGCTTCCTCAAGCAGCTACTTGCCACAGAGGTCTGACAGGAACTTTTCAGTTTACATGCCACATATATGATTTGTGAGGAAGGCGAGACCTCAGCAGAAAGAAAATAGAAGGTGTTTTTCTTCTTTGGCAAATACATTGTTCTATTCCTAAAACTTCCTTTTCGAGGGAGGTGAAAAGATTCTCCTTTGGTAAGAGGGGAAAAAAGTAAACCCTCTTAGTTAATTCAGTATATCATTAAATGAATCAGTAAGAGTGATAATTAATGTGTCAGAAAAGTATGATTATATTGTGTATAATTTAGAAAAATTTTAAATTAAACTTATATCATTATCATCATCATCCTCAATCAGCCATGGGCTACGGAGTTCAAAGAAGACCGTGCAATTTAGCTCTCCAAGCATATCTGTCCTGAGCTACATCTGCTGTATCTGGTCACTGCACACCAATTCTAACAAGGTCATGTTTGACATTGTCAGCCCACCGCATCCTAAGTCTCCCCTTCTTTCTGAAGCCTTTAGGCACACTGTTCATAACCTTATTCGCCAATCTATAATTATTCATACGGGCAACATGACCAAACCAACGGAGTCTCTCTCTGCACAATATGCTGCTTAAAGGAGGTTGCAGACTCCTTTGCCTAACCTCATCATTAGTTACAAAGTTGAACCACGTAATGCCCATGATACTGCGTAAGCATCTAGAATCAAAAGCATCTAGTTTCCTGTTATCTTGTTTACAAAGTGTCCAAGTTTCACTACCATAACTAATTCTAGAAAGAACCAAACTAATATACAGTCTAATTTTAGTTATTAGGTGTATACGCCTACTTCTCCACACTCTCCATAGAATCTTAAAAGTGTCAGCAGCAATCCCTATCCGTCTGTTAATCTCAGGCTGCACATCACCAGTATCTATTACATATCTCCCAAAGTAATTAAACTGAGACACTTGCTCAAGATTGCAACCATTCAGCTTAACTGAATCACAGCCTGCCTGACCAATTTTCATCACTTTAGTTTTCTCTCTGTTTATAACCAAACCTACTCTACTACCAGTCTCAAAACAGCTCTAATGAAAGAGTTCATCTCATCAACATCATTATTAGCCGAAAGGGCTAAATCATCAGCATAATCTAAATCAGAAATTTTCGTATCTCCAGACTATTTAAGATCAAAATCTTTCCCTTGCAGTGAATTTCGCATAACATAATCAATAAACAAACTAAAGAGAAAATGACACAAAATGCACCCTTGTCGAATACCAGAAGCAATACTAAACCAATTGCTATAAGCCTTATCAACTCTCACACACGACTCAGTCTTTTTGAAATCAACAAAGCTAGCAACCAAATGTTTCTTAAACTCTGAACATTTCTCAAGAATCTGCCTAAGTGAAAATATTTGATCTACACATCCCCTACCACTTCTGAATCCACATTGCTCATCACGCCATTGTCTGTCAACAAGATTTTTAATTCTATTAAGCACAATCATGGAAAGAACTTTACATGGAACAGAGAGTAGTCTGATATTCCTATAGTTAGCACAAGAACTGCGATCACCTTTTTTGAAAAATAAGGATAATAATAGCTCTTGTAAAATCCTTAGGAACCATGCCTTTATCATAAAAGATATTCAAAATTTCAGTCATCCAAGTGGTAAACGAAGAATTCCCAGCTCTAAGCATTTCCGTAGTAATTTCATCTATCCCTGGGGATTTACGAATTTTAAGTTTAGAAATAGCCAAAATAACTTTAGATTGTGTTATAGGGCCAACATTAAAGCCACCAATGCATCTATCATCATTGCAAACAATGGGAGTAGAACTAACCACATTGTTTAGAACATCACTGAAATGCTCAGCCCACCTAGCCATGACAGAATCCTCACCTTCTATATAACCTTACCTTGTTTATCCTTCAATCCCTCTGTATAACGTACACTATACTTAAATGTGGGAGATTGAAAATGAATAAAAAAAATAATGGTATGTGATAAAGGATCCGCCTCTGATTGAACTGTTGCAAAAATTAATCTTTGACAAAAAAGTTTATGTTTGTGGCAGAGTGATTTATCTCGTTTTTTTTTATCAGATTACAATATCTATTCGTTCACTCCTCTTTTCCTCTTAACCAATAATTTAAAGTTACATATTTCGCAAAAATATTGCAGTTTGTATTATTTTCTTTCAACTATTCATCTTCCCTATGTTGTAACTGGAGGAGTAGCCGCGACCTGGGTGACAGTGTGTCAAAAGAGGACGCTCTCAACAGAACAAGCGCCAGAGGTCATGGTAAGTCTGGAGAATATGCTTTCACATAACAAGGGAAATGGTCAAGTCACAATTCTTTACCACGAAAAAGATGTAGATTTTGAGAAGAGAAATTTGTTAGAAGTGAAACGTGAGGAAGATGCTAAATAAAGAGTAGAAGAAATCCTGAAGTTGTATTCGAAGCACAAAGTGTTTCTAGATAAAAAAAAATATTTCAGATTTCTTTCCAAAAAGAGATTCCTGATATGTGTTTTAAGTACAGATTTACGGACAGTGATCTGATTGGCTCTGTTTTGCGTGTGATCAATGATTTGGAATGTTTTCCAGATATAAGCTTTCTTGTTTTTTTTTTTTTGTGTATAAGAGTAAGTCGCTGTCGGATGGCACTTGAAGCTCAGTTTGACCCGAAATCAAAAGAACAAGGCAGGATGCAATATTTTCTTGAGCATGCCACACGAGCCAAACTATTGATACGTGGGTAGAAAGTTACTGATATCGTTAATTCTTGTGTCTCGTCAGCTTTGACCCAAGTTGCAAGTTTAGGAGAACCAATGCCTCTATTATGCTGCAATATGGAGCCAGGCGAGTTCGACGGCTTTAAAATACTTAAGGTTAATATATAAATAAAAAAAAAATACCTCCTCAAGCAGCTGCTTGCCACAGAGGTCTGACAGGAGCCTGTCAGTTTACATGCCATAGTAGAAGGTCTGAGAGGATGGCAGGTCCTCAGCAGAAAAACGACACAAACAGCCATGCCTTACCCGGGGCTCGAACCCAGGTCCCTTAGATCAGTAGCCAAGCGGCCATAAGCTACTTTTTTTTTGAAGAGTTGAGCAGATAATATGGCAAACTTACTGTTATGCACTCCTGTGCTGGGATAGTGCAATAACTCAGAAAATTTGCCTCTAGGTGTTGTGAAACCATCCCACCTCCCTGATTAATTCCACTCAATCAATCAGAATTGCCACTGAAATAACCCAGGCGCTTTCTTTGAAGGGAAAGATACATTTCTTAGTATCTCAAATAAGAGAGGCTCGCTCTGATTTGAAACAACACTAATAATAACGTTTAGTGTGGATCTTAAAATACAAATATGACCGATACCACATTTTTTTACTCTTGATCATCATCACTATTTATTTAATTATCAACTTTCATCTCAAATGTTCCTCAACTACTAATTCTACATTCTCATTCTACTGATTAAAACTCAATATACATATTAATTGCAGAAAGACTCTTTCCTGCTTTATCAGCTGCTCCTGCATCCAAAGATGTGATGTCTGATAGGTGATTCCTGAGCCTTCGGGTATTCTGAATTGGGGCGAGAACATCAGTGACTCCTCCTGGAGGCTGTAGGGGGTTGAGATGGCTCTCCACTCCTCACTACGGAACTTTTCTGCTTCCGTTGAAGGAATCTCGTCCCTCTGGTCAGCGATGGCACGGAACTGTCGAGGTCAGCGACTTATGGCTAGCTCCCAGCATCATCATCCAGCGGCTTTCGGCTGTTTTTGCGACCTGCATTTCCTTTCACTCCGTTCCCGCATCTAGACCTTGAACGTCATCGCTGCGGAGTCGGAGATTTTTTGTCTCTCTCGGAGTAGGTGTGTCTGCCTTCCTTGGCTACTACATTTTCGCGTTCTTGCCGTCTCGTTTCGTCTCTAGTCTGTCTGCTCCTTTCTGGTGTGTCTTTTTTTCTGTTCCTTTCCCCCCATATTATATTTGGTTTCACCCTTTTGTCGCTAAGGGTCCCCTTCACTCCGAACCTGGGTGTAAGGATTTCAACTCTTGCGTAGTTTTAATTTCCTCCAAGTCTCTACTAATTCATACCGTAACCAATTTCCGTTAAGAAAGTTATTTCTAGAAAATATAATAAATAATAATAAATACCCCCTCAAGCAGCTGCTTGCCACAGAAGTCTGACAGGAGCCTATCAGATTAATACGCCATAGTAGAAGGTCTGTGAGGATGGCGGTACCTCAGCAGAAAGACAACAGAAACATCCATGCCTTACCCTGGACTCGAACCTAGGTCCCTTTGTCAGTAACCAAGCGTGCTAACCACAAAATTTTTAATAGCGTATGTGTGTGGGGGACATGTGCCCTTGTGCTACTGCCAGGGATCTGCTGTTGGAAAGGGACATCGATGATCCTGGAAAAGGTTCGAATCCTCACTATGCTTGCGTTGAGATTTTCTTCACTAACCCCCATTCTGACTTCGTTGAAAAAGAAGACACCGATGGGATTGGAAAGTGCTCAAGTCCTCAATGTGCCTATTTTGAAATCGTCTCAGCTAGTCCCTTCCCCCCCCCCTATCCCTCCATTACGCCTTCATTGTGAAAGGGACACTAACGTTCTTGGAATAGGCTGACTTCAGCTGGGACGTTAAGCTATGGACCTTTTGCTGTATGCAGGAAGGCCATACCCTGAGATTTTTAAAGAGCACGCTGAAAGGCATTGCCGAGAAACTTATCTCTAGCCTCGTTTCCTACCAACTGTTCATTGGATTCATTTCTAAACTCTTGGACCATTCTGACAGGGTCATTTTAGCGAATAACAGTGCAGCTTAGTAAAAAAAAAACTGTTCAAAGCGACACTCTCTCCAAATTTCCATTTATTTTCCTGTAGTTTCCTTTTTTATTTGAGAATTTCAGTCATTTAAACCGTGTAAAAAATTACAGACGTCTTAGGATGAAATCAGAAAAATTTATGAATAAAGGGTTTATTAAATGCGGCCAATTTGGAGATTTTGGCCTTTACTAATACTAGAAATGATTGTTATCTCTTCATATGGCCACTAGATGGCAGCACGTTTGTTTATGCATTTTGAATTAAGATATCTTTCAAACAGATCGAAGAATTTCCGAAAGAAATTCTATTTGCGCATCAAATCAACAGTGAATATCCAAGAAAGAACTAAATCCCACCTAGCTACTGAAAAAATAGTATTATTTGAAAAAGGGAAGTGTTATTGGAAATATTAATTTAGTTGAAAGTAAGATAATAAGATAAATAAATTTTATACATACTGAAAAAATGCATTTGCATTTACATTGATTCAACTTATGTGTCATTAAGGGATTCAATATTCCACTCGAGTCGTCTGTGGATTTCGTCTCTGGGATATAACACTAATATTTTAATTATTAACGTGATTGCATTTAAGAATGAGGATTTTAATTATAAGTAGTGTTGTTCTATCTTTTAAGAACTAATATTATCTAAAATAAATATAAAAGCATTTTAGTAGTCTTACGTTTTGAATTCATGAATTGGCAAAAACTCTCACTAGAAAAAAAAAACGAAAAAATTAGGAGTCAGTTCAGTAAGTAGTAGTTTTCATTTCTTCTAAACAAATATATATTTAACAAAACTGATAAAGATAATCGTAATTTGAGTAAAAATAAAAAAAAAAATCCTTAATGACAATAAATATTCTCTTTCGGACGAAAAAATAAAATATAAATATGTATTTTTTTTTACAGTTTCACAACAAAAGAAATTAAAACTTTTCTCAACACAGTACTTTATACTGTGAATATGGAACTCAAGAAAGTTAACTGACTAAAAATTGAATTTCACCTCAAGTAGGATAGATTTAAAAAATAGGTGTTCTGGCAACTGAACTCTATCGTAGCACTTTTTCATTTGACAGCGCACCTGGTTATATTTTCAAGAGAGTGTGGATTGGCATTCGGTTTCTTTTTTCAGCTAGATTTCTTGAATTCCATATATACAAGAAAATTTCTCTGGGAATTTTTTCTACGATTTTATTACAACATTTCGATCGGCGTAGGAACAAGGGTGGGGTGAGATGGGGGAAAAATTTAATTAAGTTTTATGCTTCATTCACAGAGATAAATAATGCTTTCTACAAATAATGATATTCACTTTAAATAATAATCTTAATAATGCCTTTTAGGTATCTTAAATTATTTTATGTGAGGAGTAAAAACTACAAACCTAGACAAATAAAAGGAATTTGAAAATGTAGTATTTTTTTTTCAGTATTTTTGTTTAATTAAAAAAGTACTTCCCTAAAAGAGTAGTTTATCCCAAAGGACAGAGATAAACTCTATTAGGCCTGTCATACAACACACAAACGTAATGACGTGCTGGTCTTATTAATTAGGTACGCTAACCTTTAGAGCAGGTAGGATTATTGTCTATTTATATGCTATTATTTTATTATTGTTTCTTTTTTGAGAGTAATATTTATGGGATTCTTTTGGAAATTTTATTTCATTATGCCAGAAAAGGTTTTTGTTGAACGTATTGTTATACAGGGTGTCTCTAAATTCATGGCTCAAACATGAAGGGATTGTAGTACACATCGAACCCACCAACATTCGTCATAGAATATGCGGCCGCAAACGCAGTGAGGAGTCGGAAATGAAGGACAGACACAGAGGTTTCCAGAGTGACATTTATTGGAGATCATTACAACAAATGTTCAAACGTCCGCCCACCAACGTTGATACAGGCGACGCAACGGCGGAGTAGTGATCGGCGTACCTGCTCGTAAACACCGGGCTTGTCGCGCACATCGGTGGCTGCGACGGACAGTCGGGCTGCCAGATCCTCCGCGGACTGCACGGGCGTATCGTACACGACACTCTTCAAATGTCCCCACAGAAAGAAATCGATACAAGAAAGATCGGGCGATCTGGGGGACCATGGGATGGAACCATCGCGCCCAATCCATCGGTTCCCAAATGTGGTATGAAGATGCTGACGCACATCCATGCTGAAATGGCGGGTGTCCCATCGATTGCGGCTGGAACATCCTGAAGCAATTCCGGCAAAACCTGTTGCAGAAAAATACGGTACATTCGCCCATCGAGGCGGTCCAGCAGTAGGTGGGGTCCAATTAAGTAGTCATAAACGATCCCCGCCCAGACATTGATGGTAAACCGTTGCTGATTCGAATTTGTACGTGTACCATGGGGATTCTGGGCTGCCCACAAATGCGCATTATGGACATTCACTACGCCTTCACGTGAGAATGTTGATTCATCCGTAAAGAGCACATGCACGGGGAAATCGGGATGTGCGGCACTTTGCTGCAAGAACCAATGGGCGAAATCCATGCGCAGGGGATAATCAACAGCTGTCAATGCCTGCAATCGCTGCAAGTGATAGGGGTGTAGCCCTTCTTCATGCAGTACTCGCCAGACCCTGTTCCGATGCACACCCAGGCTCCGGGCGGTGGATCGCGTGCTTGTATCTGGGTTATCTGTCACCATACTCAAGATGTCCTCGCTCATAGCTGGCATTCTGACCGTCCGTGCTCGTCCGGCATCATGTCGACTGACGTGGAAGGTGCCTGCCTCAGATAGATGGCGATGCAGTCGCGCAAACATTTTATGATCGGGCACACAGCGCATAGGATATCGCTCACGGTAGAGTCTTTGTGCCTCTCTACCATTGCCCTCGGCTACGCCGTATATCAGGTGCATATCGGCTATCTCTGCGTTCGTAAACTGCTCCATCTCGTATCCGGTTGACGCTGAGAATGCTGCGGTTTGGCCGATCCAGCGCCTCCTACCGGCACCTGGCTGCGTTTGCGGCCGCATTATTCTATGACGAATATTGGTGGGTTCGGTGTGTACTACCATCCCCTCACGTTTGGGCCATGAATTCAGGGACACCCTGTATACATGCTTCGCTGTACGTTATTTTTGTGGTAACATTGTGCAGTTATCTATTTATAATGACTTACGGGGAGCGAAAATAATAATTTTTTCCCAGGCGAGAAAATAACTAGTTCCGACTGCTTTTCGTATTCTGTGAGTGGGTTGATTCCCGTTATCTATATATCTATATAATAAAAGAAAATATCTGTGTGTCTATGTCTGCCTGTGGCAGCCATAACTCATCGGGAAATCAACGTACACGCTTCAACTTTTCAGAGAACGTTTCTGGTTGTGGTCCTGGTTGCAGTACCAAATTTCAGGTCGAAAGTCCAAAAGGGGGGCTTGCTAGAAGCAAAAATATTTGCCATGTTATTCCTACGGGAAACGAGAATCGCTGTCAAATCTATTGTTGCCATTTACTGCTCCCTAACTCTGAAAGTAAAAAGTTAAAATAGCATTTAAATCTATTGCCGTTGCCAGATACCCCACATTTCCAAAGGCATTATTGAAGCGTTCCATTGCAGCTAGTGACCTGATTTCCTACGAACGAAATTTGGCCTACGAAATTTGGGACCTTTCGGTGAAGTATGTCGGTAATTATAAAATGCCAAAATCTGACGAAATAAATATCAACAATGACCTTTGCCAAACCGGGAAATTCTTCGTGTTCAAACTGTGATTGTCGGGGGCGGGGGGAGATACAAAACTAGCCTTTGGTACACGAAATAACAGAGTTGGGTTGTTTTACCTCTGAGCGGCACTTTTTTGCACACCATGGGCTAAATGGTCAGGTCACATGGACCCCGAAGGCTCAGAGAAGGTTGGGGGAGGGGACCCACTGGAACAGCTGTTGGGAGACAGATGGTAGCCTGCCGTCAAGGCCATCCAGCGTGTTCTTTAAAGTGCACAGGGTATGGCTCTCCCGCACACGGGGCCACGTCTTAACGTCCCATCCGACGGACGGCGGCCTTTCCAAGCCCATCGGTGTCCCCTACTGACCGTGGGCAGGGCGGGGAATTTTTGGGGAGATAAATCTCAACGCTGCCCCAGCTGGGACTCGAACCTGGGAACTACAGATAACGAGCCTGACGCGCTACCGACTGAGCCACTCCCGCCCCCGAAATAACAGGTTATGCAGCTTAAAAGTGAGACACGAGCTGTCACAATTTGTGTAGAAACAAAGCCAGGGGCCAAGTGGTAACCTGATTTTCAAACAAATTACTGGGACAGACAAGGGACGCTATGCAGATATTGGACCGTGCGGTCGAGTATCACTGGAGCCATAGGGCAGCAGAATCTATCGTAACGGAAATAAAAATCTCGATAGCTTACGCAGAAACCAAGCCACGGGCTACGAGAGAGCTCGCTGATCTCGACAACGATCCAAGTAAACGCCGGGCAAATTTCTTCCTGTTGAAAATCTGCACTAAAGTGTCGGAAGTGGGGGGGGGGGGGGGGGTTGTACAAACAAAATTTACCTTTAATGCAGTGATAAGAAGAATATACAGATTAAAACTGACACCCGGGCAGCGCCGGGTGACATTCAGCCAGTTGAAAATAAACTTTTTACGGAAAAACGTAATATCTCTTTCAACTTGATCAGAATCGCGATTCACAGCAATGGTTGGTTAATATATAAAGTGATATGGAAGCTGAAACATTTATTAACACCGCTGCTGGCCAGGAGAATCTTCTTCAATCATAAATGTTATAACAAATCGTTTTATAAAATGAACGCAATTTTGGATGCTCATGAAATGATTCTGCTTTCCATCAATTTGAAAGAAGTGCGTTCAGAATCAACACAAACAACAACATCTTCTGTTGAGTGTGTCCCAGCTTCAATTAATCTTTAAATCAAAGGAGATTCACCTTTTCCACCAGCGAGTTATTTTACAATAATGAAAAGAAGAGGTGGAGGTGAGGGTTGCTTCAGTTGATAGCGTGCCAGGCTCGTAATCTGCACTACGCAGGTTCGAGTCCCACCTGCTCCCGCGTTGACAATTTTACCCGCTAACCTACGTTTTCTAATGATGAACAAGGAGACACCGTTCGGCTTATCAAGGCTACTGTCTGTCTGATGGAGCGTAAGATGTGGCCAACTGGCTGAACGTGGTCTGCAGGATGAATTTTTTATTGAAAAACATTTGATCTCACTGAAATACATCAATCATCATCTTGTTCACGTTAAACAAACCTATGGATATGCCTTGATGGCAGGCTTCCATCTGTCCAGTCCTCTGAGCTCCCTCGGGGTCCTTTGACTTACCCATTTAGCCCATTGTGTGCAAAAATGTGCCTCTCCTAGGTAAAACAACACATCCTTTCGCAGGTCTTATTTCCTCATCATTTCCTTCACCTCATCTTTCCATCTTTTCCTGGGCCTTACTTTTCTCCTTTTTCCAATAGATTCCCATTTTCATATCTTGTTGCTATCTTTCCCAATCTTTCATCATCCATTTTCATATTTTCTTTCTCAATCTTCCATCATGCGTATTTTCTATCCCAATCTTCTATCAACCACATTTTCTTTCCCAATCTTCCATCATCCATATTTCTTTTCTAATCTTCCATCATGCATATTTTCCATCCCAATCTTCCATCATTCATATTTTTTATCCCAATCTTCCATCATCCATATTTCTTTTCTAATCTTCCATCATCCATATTTCTTTTCTAATCTTCCATCATACATATTTTCCATCCCAATCTTCCATCATCCATATTTCTTTTTTAATCTTCCATCATACATATTTTCCATCCCAATCTTCCATAATTCATGTTTTCTATCCCAATCTTCCATCATCCATATTTTCCATCCCAACTTCCATCATTCATATTTTTTATCCCAATCTTACATCATCCATATTTTCTTTCCCAATCTTCCATCATCCATATTATCTTTCCCAATCTTCCATAATTCATGTTTTCTATCCCAATCTTCCATCATTCATATTTCCTTTCCCAACTTTCCCAATCTTTTATCATCCATATTTTCTTTCCCAATCTTCCATCATCCATTTTCGTATCTTCTTTGCAAATCTTCCATCATACATTATTTTCACATTACAAAATCCTCCTATAATCTCATAATTCTTTCATCTTCTTCATTTTTCTTTTTTTCCAAACTTGTTTTCCATACACATTTTTTCCATAAATCCGTTTCGATTATTTTAACTTTGCTATTGGTTTCTACGTCATTGATCCATACGTTATCATATTGCTTAAAATTGCGCGAAAAATTATTCTTTTATTCTTTACTGATATATTTCTTTCACAGAAGACAAAATCTAAGCTTCCTATTTTTTGTATCAAAAATCAAGATCTGAAGAGATTTGAGTGAAATTGTCAATTTACGCCCAGTGACATTATTTCGCAAAAAGGCTTTTTTTCAAACACCAAGAGCTTTGAAGTGGCTTTACTTTACACAGCTTTGAAGTGTACCAATACCTATTAGAAAGTAGCATATATTCCACGCGTGAGGTCGTAGGACCGTGACCATTTAATTCATCTGAATTTTCAGATGGTTTTTGAACTAGATTTCTTTTTTCCTTTATTTCCTTTATTCTTTGGGGCGGGGGTGGCTCAGTCGTTAGCGCGCCAGGCTCGTAATCTGTAGTTCCCAGGTTCGAGTCCCAGCTGGGTAAGCGTTGAGATTTATCTCCGCAAAATTCCCTGCCCACGGTCAGTAGGGGACACCGATGGGCTTGGAAAGGCCGCCGTCCGTCGGATGGGACGTTAAGCCGTGGCCCCGTGTGCGGGAGAGCCCATACCATGTGCACGTTAAAGAACACGCTGGATGGCCTTGACGGGAGGCTACCATCTGTCTCCCAACAGCTGTTCCAGTGGGTCCCCTCCCCCAACCTTCTCTGAGGCTTCGGGGTTCATGTGACCTGGCCATTTAGCCCATGGTGTGCAAAAAAATGCCGCTCAGAGGTAAAAAAACCCAACCCAAATCCTTTATTCTTTTTGTACTCCTAATATGTTTTGAACAGCATTATGTAACGGAATCAAAAGCATTAAACGAGGTAACGCACACCGTATTTTAAGAACAATAATAACAACTCTCCTTCCTTTACGGGGGAATCAAAAAAAGAACAAGCCATTGTTCCCATCACAGAGAACTTTCATGCTGACCAGACACACATATACAAACCTCAACGTAGGTTAAATTAAGTGCATCTCCCCTAATGAGGTACACAACACATCGCGAGTCGGGCACGAACGTTCTTCCATTCTCCACGTGGTCCCCTGTGGGAAACACTCTCATTACGATCTAAATACCACTCTGCGAACCTCTCAAAATTACCTAATCTTCTAAAAATTTAGTTCCTGTCTCGGTGATGTGAATATTTCATGACGCACTTATCATGTGGTCCGTTAATAATGCATACAGTAATTGGTAAATGCTGAACCGCTTTATGGTTCTGAGAGCAATAGAGGCCAGTCCGATGTTATTATAGTCGAGACTTGTTATTGGTTAGTTCCGGGAAGAAGCACAAGCCAGCAATATCCATTCTCCGTGCGTATTCGATCTGTAATTAGCCGCGCGGAGCTATAGGCTGACAATCGATGGGAAGTATTGAAGGAAGACGCTAATTGGCTCCTAAAAAATAAAGAACAGATAATGAAGATAAAGCAATTTACTAATCGTGGGGCAAACTCTTCATGTAACATCGTTTTTACTGAACGCAAAGAATATAAAAATGAAAAGAGAAAAAAAAAACGGGCTTCGTTAATGACCAGAAAACTTTGGTAATTAGATTGGTGTCGCCCAGAATTTTTGCATAATCGCTATCGCAGTGGTCTTTTGACTTGTCAGAACTATGACTGATTTTTGTCGGGAGGTGCGAGAAGGGTTGGGTTGTTTTACCTCTGAGCGGCACTTTTTTGCACACCATGGGCTAAATGGCCAGGTCACATGGACCCCGAAGGCTCAGAGAAGGTTGGGGGAGGGGACCCACTGGAACAGCTGTTGGGAGACAGATGGTAGCCTCCCATCAAGGCCATCCAGCGTGTTCTTTAACGTGCACAGGGTATGACTCTCCCGCACACGGGGCCACGGCTTAACGTCCCATCCGACGGACGGCGGCCTTTCCAAGCCCATCGGTGTCCCCTACTGACCCGCGGGCAGGGCGGGGAATTTTGCGGAGATAAATCTCAACGCTGACCCAGCTAGGACTCGAACCTGGGAACTACAGATTACGAGCCTGACGCGCTACCGACTGAGCACCCCCGCCCCTATGTGCGAGAAGGGTAAAATGTTCTTCTTCGTCAAGGAAGAAACTAAATGAGGTGAGGGGGAAATACTCAATTCGGATGTGAATAATAAATTGTCACACGAGTAGCGAAACGAGTAATGGGACATTATTATGTATAGTGACGATTACTTGAGGTGAGAGCGTGGAAATTAAAATTTTATGATCTTTTGATCAATTGTCTCAAAGGAGGTTGCCTTGCATTGATGCAAATGCAATTGTCTCAAAGGAGTGGCTTTTGCATTGATGAATTTGTCTCTGTTTCGAGGTAACTGTCAAACGATTGCGTAGATCATCCTGGTTTGTGAGTTTGGTCCACAGTAACTGTTAAACAATTGCATAGATCATCCTGGTTTGCGAGTTTGGCCACAGTAAATATCAAACGATTGCATAGATCATCCTGGTTTATGAGTTTGGTCCACAGTAACCGTTAACCGATTGCATAGATCATCCTGGTTTGTGAGTTTGGTCCACAGTAACCGTTAACCGATTGCATAGATCATCCTCGTTTGCGAGTTTGGCCACAGTAAATGTCAAACGATTGCATAGATCATCCTGGTTTATGAGTTTGGTCCACAGTAACCGTTAAACAATTGCATAGATCATCCTGGTTTATGAGTTTGGTCCACAGTAACCGTTAACCGATTGCATAGATAATCCTGGTTTGTGAGTTTGGTCCACAGTAACCGTTAACCGATTGCATAGATCATCCTCGTTTGCGAGTTTGGCCACAGTAAATGTCAAACGATTGCATAGATCATCCTGGTTTATGAGTTTGGTCCACAGTAACCGTTAAACAATTGCATAGATCATCCTGGTTTGTGAGTTTGGTCCACAGTAACCGTTAACCGATTGCATAGATCATCCTGGTTTATGAGTTTGGTCCACAGTAACCGTTAACCGATTGCATAGATCATCCTGGTTTGTGAGTTTGGTCCACAGTAACCGTTAACCGATTGCATAGATCATCCTCGTTTGCGAGTTTGGCCACAGTAAATGTCAAACGATTGCATAGATCATCCTGGTTTATGAGTTTGGTCCACAGTAACCGTTAAACAATTGCATAGATCATCCTGGTTTATGAGTTTGGTCCACAGTAACCGTTAACCGATTGCATAGATAATCCTGGTTTGTGAGTTTGGTCCACAGTAACCGTTAACCGATTGCATAGATCATCCTCGTTTGCGAGTTTGGCCACAGTAAATGTCAAACGATTGCATAGATCATCCTGGTTTATGAGTTTGGTCCACAGTAACCGTTAAACAATTGCATAGATCATCCTGGTTTGTGAGTTTGGTCCACAGTAACCGTTAACCGATTGCATAGATCATCCTGGTTTATGAGTTTGGTCCACAGTAACCGTTAACCGATTGCATAGATCATCCTGGTTTGTGAGTTTGGTCCACAGTAACCGTTAACCGATTGCATAGATCATCCTCGTTTGCGAGTTTGGCCACAGTAAATGTCAAACGATTGCATAGATCATCCTGGTTTATGAGTTTGGTCCACAGTAACCGTTAAACAATTGCATAGATCATCCTGGTTTATGAGTTTGGTCCACAGTAACCGTTAACCGATTGCATAGATAATCCTGGTTTGTGAGTTTGGTCCACAGTAACCGTTAACCGATTGCATAGATCATCCTCGTTTGCGAGTTTGGCCACAGTAAATGTCAAACGATTGCATAGATCATCCTGGTTTATGAGTTTGGTCCACAGTAACCGTTAAACAATTGCATAGATCATCCTGGTTTGTGAGTTTGGTCCACAGTAACCGTTAACCGATTGCATAGATCATCCTGGTTTATGAGTTTGGTCCACAGTAACCGTTAACCGATTGCATAGATCATCCTGTTTGTGAGTTTGGTCCACAGTAACCGTTAACCGATTGCATAGATCATCCTCGTTTGCGAGTTTGGCCACAGTAAATGTCAAACGATTGCATAGATCATCCTGGTTTATGAGTTTGGTCCACAGTAACCGTTAAACAATTGCATAGATCATCCTGGTTTGCGAGTTTGGCCACAGTAAATATCAAACGATTGCATAGATCATTCTGGTTTATGAGTTTGGTCCACAGTAACCGTTAACCGATTGCATAGATCATCCTGGTTTGTGAGTTTGGTCCACAGTAACCGTTAACCGATTGCATAGATCATCCTGGTTTGCGAGTTTGGCCACAGTAAATATCAAACGATTGCATAGATCATCCTGGTTTATGAGTTTGGTCCACAGTAACCGTTAACCGATTGCATAGATCATCCTCGTTTGCGAGTTTGGCCACAGTAAATATCAAACGATTGCATAGATCATTCTGGTTTATGAGTTTGGTCCACAGTAACCGTTAACCGATTGCATAGATCATCCTGGTTTGTGAGTTTGGTCCACAGTAACCGTTAACCGATTGCATAGATCATCCTGGTTTGCGAGTTTGGCCACAGTAAATATCAAACGATTGCATAGATCATCCTGGTTTATGAGTTTGGTCCACAGTAACCGTTAACCGATTGCATAGATCATCCTGGTTTGTGAGTTTGGTCCACAGTAACCGTTAACCGATTGCATAGATCATCCTCGTTTGCGAGTTTGGCCACAGTAAATGTCAAACGATTGCATAGATCATCCTGGTTTATGAGTTTGGTCCACAGTAACCGTTAAACAATTGCATAGATCATCCTGGTTTATGAGTTTGGTCCACAGTAACCGTTAACCGATTGCATAGATAATCCTGGTTTGTGAGTTTGGTCCACAGTAACCGTTAACCGATTGCATAGATCATCCTCGTTTGCGAGTTTGGCCACAGTAAATGTCAAACGATTGCATAGATCATCCTGGTTTATGAGTTTGGTCCACAGTAACCGTTAAACAATTGCATAGATCATCCTGGTTTGTGAGTTTGGTCCACAGTAACCGTTAACCGATTGCATAGATCATCCTGGTTTATGAGTTTGGTCCACAGTAACCGTTAACCGATTGCATAGATCATCCTGGTTTGTGAGTTTGGTCCACAGTAACCGTTAACCGATTGCATAGATCATCCTCGTTTGCGAGTTTGGCCACAGTAAATGTCAAACGATTGCATAGATCATCCTGGTTTATGAGTTTGGTCCACAGTAACCGTTAAACAATTGCATAGATCATCCTGGTTTATGAGTTTGGTCCACAGTAACCGTTAACCGATTGCATAGATAATCCTGGTTTGTGAGTTTGGTCCACAGTAACCGTTAACCGATTGCATAGATCATCCTCGTTTGCGAGTTTGGCCACAGTAAATGTCAAACGATTGCATAGATCATCCTGGTTTATGAGTTTGGTCCACAGTAACCGTTAAACAATTGCATAGATCATCCTGGTTTGTGAGTTTGGTCCACAGTAACCGTTAACCGATTGCATAGATCATCCTGGTTTATGAGTTTGGTCCACAGTAACCGTTAACCGATTGCATAGATCATCCTGGTTTGTGAGTTTGGTCCACAGTAACCGTTAACCGATTGCATAGATCATCCTCGTTTGCGAGTTTGGCCACAGTAAATGTCAAACGATTGCATAGATCATCCTGGTTTATGAGTTTGGTCCACAGTAACCGTTAAACAATTGCATAGATCATCCTGGTTTATGAGTTTGGTCCACAGTAACCGTTAACCGATTGCATAGATAATCCTGGTTTGTGAGTTTGGTCCACAGTAACCGTTAACCGATTGCATAGATCATCCTCGTTTGCGAGTTTGGCCACAGTAAATGTCAAACGATTGCATAGATCATCCTGGTTTATGAGTTTGGTCCACAGTAACCGTTAAACAATTGCATAGATCATCCTGGTTTGTGAGTTTGGTCCACAGTAACCGTTAACCGATTGCATAGATCATCCTGGTTTATGAGTTTGGTCCACAGTAACCGTTAACCGATTGCATAGATCATCCTGTTTGTGAGTTTGGTCCACAGTAACCGTTAACCGATTGCATAGATCATCCTCGTTTGCGAGTTTGGCCACAGTAAATGTCAAACGATTGCATAGATCATCCTGGTTTATGAGTTTGGTCCACAGTAACCGTTAAACAATTGCATAGATCATCCTGGTTTGCGAGTTTGGCCACAGTAAATATCAAACGATTGCATAGATCATTCTGGTTTATGAGTTTGGTCCACAGTAACCGTTAACCGATTGCATAGATCATCCTGGTTTGTGAGTTTGGTCCACAGTAACCGTTAACCGATTGCATAGATCATCCTGGTTTGCGAGTTTGGCCACAGTAAATATCAAACGATTGCATAGATCATCCTGGTTTATGAGTTTGGTCCACAGTAACCGTTAACCGATTGCATAGATCATCCTCGTTTGCGAGTTTGGCCACAGTAAATATCAAACGATTGCATAGATCATTCTGGTTTATGAGTTTGGTCCACAGTAACCGTTAACCGATTGCATAGATCATCCTGGTTTGTGAGTTTGGTCCACAGTAACCGTTAACCGATTGCATAGATCATCCTGGTTTGCGAGTTTGGCCACAGTAAATATCAAACGATTGCATAGATCATCCTGGTTTATGAGTTTGGTCCACAGTAACCGTTAACCGATTGCATAGATCATCCTCGTTTGCGAGTTTGGCCACAGTAAATATCAAACGATTGCATAGATCATTCTGGTTTATGAGTTTGGTCCACAGTAACCGTTAACCGATTGCATAGATCATCCTGGTTTGCGAGTTTGGCCACAGTAAATATCAAACGATTGCATAGATCATCCTGGTTTATGAGTTTGGTCCACAGTAACCGTTAACCGATTGCATAGATCATCCTCGTTTGCGAGTTTGGCCACAGTAAATGTCAAACGATTGCATAGATCATCCTGGTTTATGAGTTTGGTCCACAATAACCGTTAAACAATTGCATAGATCATCCTGGTTTGCGAGTTTGGCCACAGTAAATATCAAACGATTGCATAGATCATTCTGGTTTATGAGTTTGGTCCACAGTAACCGTTAACCGATTGCATAGATCATCCTCGTTTGCGAGTTTGGCCACAGTAAATGTCAAACGATTGCATAGATCATCCTGGTTTATGAGTTTGGTCCACAGTAACCGTTAAACAATTGCATAGATCATCCTGGTTTGCGAGTTTGGCCACAGTAAATATCAAACGATTGCATAGATCATTCTGGTTTATGAGTTTGGTCCACAGTAACCGTTAACCGATTGCATAGATCATCCTCGTTTGCGAGTTTGGCCACAGTAAATGTCAAACGATTGCATAGATCATCCTGGTTTATGAGTTTGGTCCACAGTAACCGTTAAACAATTGCATAGATCATCCTGGTTTGCGAGTTTGGCCACAGTAATTGTCAAACGATTGCATGGATCATCCTGGTTTATCAGTTTGCTCCACAGTAACCGTTAAACAATTGCATAGATCATCCTAGTTTGCGAGTTTGGCCACAGTAAATGTCAAACGATTGCATAGATCATCCTGGTTTATGAGTTTGGTCCACAGTAACAGTTAAACGATTGCGTAGATCATCCTAGTTTGCGAGTTTGGCCACAGTAAATGTCAAACGATTGCATAGATCATCATGGTTTATGAGTTTGGTCCACAGTAACGGTTAAACGATTGCGTAGATCATCCTGGTTTATGAGTTTGGTCCACAGTAACCGTTAAACGATTGCGTAGATCATCCTGGTTTGTGAGTTTGCTCCACAGTAGCTGTCAAACAATTGAAAAGTTCATCTTGGTTTGCGAGCTTGCGTATTTGTTCCAGAGTAACTGTCAAACAATTGTATAAGTCATCCTAGTTTGTGAGTTTGTGTGTCGAAAAATCGGCAATGTGCACTTTAAGAACCACCTTCGCTGTCGAAAAATTCGACATCTACTGCTTCTAGGATTAACTATCCAGTTTATTGCTGTCTTAAGGGTTATTTTTGTATGATTGTTACTCCTGGTCCTCTCTGCGCACATTAAAGAATATGCTTGAAAACGTTGGCGTGAAACTTTCCCCTGTATCCTAGAAGTTATCCATTATTCCTTTTCCCACAAGGGCGGGGGTGGCTCAGTCGGTAGCGCGCCAGGCTCGCAATCTGCAGTTCCCAGATTCGAGTCCCAGCTGGGTCAGCGTTGAGATTTATCTCCGCAAAATTCCCCGCCCTGCCCACGGTCAGTAGGAGACACCGATGGGCTTGGAAAGGCCGCCGTCCGTCGGATGGGACGTTAAGCCGAGTCACCGTGTGTGGGAGAGCCATACCCTGTGCACGTTAAAGAACACGCTGGATAGCCTTGACGGGAGGCTACCATCTGTATCCCAACAGCTGTTCCAATGGGTCCCCTCCCCCAACCTTCTCTGAGCCTTCGGGGTCCATGTAGCCCATGGTGTGCAAAAAAAGTGCGGCTTAGAGGGAAAACAACCCAACCCAACCCTTTTCCCATAATCAGCCCTCTTAAGGGTTATTTGATATGATTCTTACTCCAGGTCCTCTCTGCGCACATAGAAGAATATGCTTGATAACGTTGGCGTGAAACTTTCCCCTTTATCCTAGAAGTTATCCATTATTCCCTTTCCCATAATCAGCCCTCAGTCCTCGTTGCCCAGCCATTTAATCCTGTGGGCTAAAAAGTGACGGTCAGAAGAAAAAACAACCCATCCCCCACAATCCTCCGTTTCTCTGGATAGAATTTACAAACATTAAACAAAAAGGCTAAAAAAAAAAGTTTTGAAACACTTTTCAACAAGCCATGAAAAATGTGTTGAAGGTTCCAAAAGAGAGATCAATAAAAAAAAAAAACACGAAGGGTTGGGTGAAAATTTTCGGCTAAGTCTAATATCCTCACACGGCTGTGTTCAAAAAAAGGTAAGTTATCTATGGCGTTTCTGACAGAGGTGATGAATTATAACCAAAGCAGAGAATGCAGCAGTCGCACATCTGTCAATCGCAAAACCGGGAGGAGAGTAAAAGTTGGGGAGTAGAGTGGAGGTGTGTGTCAGAACCTAAAGCCATCTTTCCCCCAACCTTGGGCCTCACTGTGTTCCTTACTGTGCTTGTGTAAAGATAAAGGCAACCGAGGTAAAGAAGAAATACGTTCACAACATTCACTTCTTATTCGTCTTTGAGTCGTAAATCGTTTAACGTCGGAAAGAGTTTGGAGATTTGAGTGATATCTTTCAAAACGTTTGTGTTGTTTCGAAGGAAAGGGAAAAAGAAAAAGACTGTTTAATGTTCCCTCCTGACGTGTTTTATAAGCAGAGGAAAAAAGGTGACGGAGATATCTTTACTGGTATATTTTTTCTCAGCTATTGGAATTCGGAATTCATCAAGAAGGAAGCGTTTTAGAATTCATGTGTAAGTCAACTATTTTTTTTCGAAGTAAGCAAATTTTGTTTGAGATCTAGAAATGTCAGCGTACGTTTCTAGCTGTGCTCTTTTATCCCACGTGAACTTCGTCAGGAAGAGGTGTGGAGTAGAATAAAAAGAAAAAATTTCCTCGGGAAAATGAACGGTGAAGAATAAGAAAAAATAAATTGCGTCAGGAAGAAGAACATATAGGAAGATAGTTTTTTTTTATTTAAATATTTTTAATTTATTTATATTTTTTGTCACTTAAAATACCCATCTTCAGAAACTTTCATTTGGTATATGAGTCATAAACATCGACTACATTTTTCCTTACTTTTGGTTTGGGTTGTTTTACCTCTGAGCGGCATTTTTTTGCACACATGGGCTAAATGGCCAGGTCACATGGACCCCGAAGGCTCAGAGAAGGTTGGGGGGAGGAGACCCACTGGAACAGCTGTTGGGAGACAGATGGTAGCCTCCCGTCAAGGCCATCCAGCGTGTTCTTTAACGTGCACAGGGTATGGCTCTCCCGCACATGGGACCACGGCTTAACGTCCCATCCGACGGACGGCGGCCTTTCCAAGCCCATCGGTGTCCCCTACTGACCGTGGGCAGGGCGGGGGAATTTTGCGGAGATAAATCTCAACGCTGACCCAGCTGGGACTCGAACCTGGGAACTACAGATTACGAGCCTGGCGCGCTACCGACTGAGCCACCCCGCCCCGCCCCGCCCCGCAATGGACAGGAAAGCGGAAGCATCCTCATCATCTTATTATGTCAATGGCGAATCAATTTCGACGCTCCGTAAGAGGTTAAAGGAATTTTTTTGCAGAAACATGACTGAAACATTTAAAAGAAATAGAAATCTTTAAAAAGCAATTAAGATCATTCTTGACGGATTTGCATGACCTTGAAGATTTATATAACGTTGGTATTTAATAAAGGAACCACTAAACTCATTAGTTTTATGTACAGTCGCTCAAAAATAGTATCCGAACACTATGCTTGATTACAGAATTCAGAAAAAATATCTGGCAACGATTTTTTTTAGAAATGAGTGATCTGGCAACCTTCGTGTCATGTGATTACAGAATTCAGGAAAAATATCTGGAGAGTGTACAGCAACTGTACACGCCAACCGTAACTGTAACCAGTTACCGTTCACAGCAAACTGGAGCGTGTGCAGTTACTGCACACGCTCCCCCTGTGTACGTCACTGGTATGTATGTATGCATGTACTTCGATTTATTTTTATTGTTATTTGTATATGCACTTCAGTATTATTATGCAGGAGAAACATAAATGCATATAGATAAATGTATTTTCATGTATGTACTTTCAATATTAATATTTCTTTTAATGTGAGTCGCATGCCAATATATCTGTTACCGCTAAAGCTCGAAAGCCATTAATGTGCACATTACCTAGCTAATCTGCAGATTAACTGATTTGCTCCGTTAACGTGCGGAATCAAGAGTTTTCCGCATTTTACCTAGGTAATGTGCACATTAACGGCTTCCGTATCGTTAAAGTTCAAAAGTTTGTTTCTCTCATAGTGGTGAATCTCTGGAATATGAATCTTCGTGTCACGTGATTCACTCGTCCGCATTATCAAAAACGCCCCGGATGAGCGGAGGCCAAGTGAGAACGAATCGGTAAAGTGATTCATTCTTGATAACGAATCACTAAAATGATTCGTTCTCACTTGGCCTGCTCATTTTGGGGGCGTTTTTTATAATTCGGACGACTGATTCATGTTGACAGAGGGATGACCCTGGTTTCAACTCTACTCTCGGACACTAGATAAATAACATTATGTTAATTTAAGCGTACAGAAACGTTCCTGTTGTTCCAGCAAAGATCTTATTTTCACTTTAACGAGTGCCTAGTAGGTAATGTGCAGTTTATCCAGGTAATTTGCAGATTACCTAGGTAATTTGAGAAATGAAACAATTTTCCGCACGTTAACGGATCACCCTAGTTAATCTGCACAATACCTAGATAATCTGTAAAATAACTGATTTCTGCACTTTAGCGGTAACATATACATATATTGCCAATATATATATAATAATAAGATGCTACCAAATTAATAAAAAAAGCATAAGCTTAAAAGCCATAAAAATTGACTCTTAATCAGTTTATTAATTAACACCTACGAGTACCAAATCCAATACGAATCCATTACTCCACACACAAAACGAAAACTGTCAAGAGCATCACCAGAATATAAACTCGCCGTAAATCTGCATTTATCTAAAACGGAGACTTTTTATTTAGAGCAAAGACATAAGAGAAGTGGCCTATACATAAAGATAGAGGTGTCATATTTAAAACTGATGGCATCCTCATCCTCTTTCACGTCCACAGCATCTTCCTTTTCGTCTTCTCGGCCTCCACCTTCAATCTGAGTCCCCCAGAGCCCATCGTTAGTCACATTTCAAAGGCGGGAAGCAGAACACGACAATGAGGTGCAAGAGCTAAAGTTACTTATCGTTCGTACTGCTAGAGCAACAAAGGCTACCGTCCGAATAAAGCTGTAAACTGGCGGTTCCTGTGTAGCCGACTATAACGACCCCGACGACGTGATCGCAATATGGGATCAATCTTTCTACTCTCCCCCTGCCCCCTCCCTGCTCTTTCTACTCCTCTTCATCACTTTCTGTTGCTCTTCTGTCATTCCTGCTCTCAGTGATGTCCACTGTGATCTCAAGGGACCATACATAGTCCCTCCACAGGGAACAAATTCCAAAACATCTAACACCAAAAAAAAGGACTCAATTTTCTCCGTGTCACCAAGAGCAATGCGGGGGTCAGAACGGAAGGAAAAAAAATGCTGTTATTGGAAGCAGAGGCATCTTAGCGTATGCCACAGCGATATAGTGGCGAAAGCTTGTTTTATGAAGGCTGGCAACATGGCTACTGAAGATATTACAGATGGCTATTTGAGGAGCTTCAATGAACTCAGAATAGGTCTGTATGTCATTGGGTGGCGGGGGACAGTGGAGTTTGGCAGCTTTGTTTCGCACAGATTGTTGACGTCCATTTTTTTTTTGAATGGATCATCAAACGAGGAAGGAAAAAATGGCGTTTCTGTATAAGAGTTATTTATGTAGCAGTCGGTTCATTTCTCGTTTCCCAGCATCAAATGGAATTTGTAGGTTTTATCAGATTTTGAATTTGACGAATGGGTTTGGATGGGTTTGTTTTCCCTCCTGAATTACTTTTTTCTTTTGCCGCATAATTGTCTAAATGTCTAATTCACGAGGCAAACAGGGGTGGTTCAGTCGGTATCGCGCTAGGCTTGTAATCTGTAGTTCCCAGGTTCGAGTCCCAGCTGGATCAGCGTTGAGATTTATCTCCGCAAAATTCCATGCCCACGGTAAGTAGGGGACACCGATGGGCTTGGAAAGGCTGCCGTCCGTCGGATGGGACGTTAAGCCGTGGCCCCGTGTGCGGGAGAGCCATGCCCTGTGCACGTTAAAGATCACGTTGGATGGCCTTGACGCTGATCACGCTGGATAGACAGAGATAAAACAACCCAACCTATAGCAACTATATCATCTGTCTCCCAACAGCTGTTCCAGTGGGTCACCTCCCCAAACCTTCTCTGAGCCTTTGGGGTCTTTGTGACCTGGCCATTTAGCAGATGGTGTGCAAAAAAGTGCCGCTCAGAGGTAAAACAAACCACGAGGAAAACAAAATATTAGTACACGGCTGAGGAAAGGTAGTGCTCTAACTAGTATCTGAATTTGAGGAGCATCCCCTTGCTCTTTTGCAGTAATCCCAATTTTCATGTTGCACAAAATGCATCGATTTTAATATCAATATACAAACATTTGTTGGAGAGATCTTCTATGAGGTTTGGTTAGATTGTTTTACCTCTGAACAGCATTTTTGTGGACTTAATGGTGTAAATGGCCAGGTCATAAGGATAACAATGACGCAGTGCTTTGGTAGGTGAGGAGATCCACTCGAGAGCTTCATTGCTTTGGTAGGTGAGGAGATCCACTCGAGAGCTTCAGTGCTTTGGTAGGTGAGGAGATCCACTCGAGAGCTTCAGTTCTTTGGTAGGTGAGGAGATCCACTCGAGAGCTTCAGTGCTTTGGTAGGTGAGGAGATCCACTCGAGAGCTTCAGTGCTTTGGTAGGTGAGGAGATCCACTCGAGAGCTTCAGTGCTTTGGTAGGTGAGGAGATCCACTCGAGAGCTTCAGTGCTTTGGTAGGTGAGGAGATCCACTCGAGAGCTTCAGTGCTTTGGTAGGTGAGGAGATCCACTCGAGAGCTTCAGTGCTTCGGTAGGTGAGGAGATCCACTCGAGAGCTTCAGTGCTTTGGTAGGTGAGGAGATCCACTCGAGAGCTTCAGTGCTTTGGTAGGTGAGGAGCTCCACTCGAGAGCTTCAGTGCTTCGGTAGGTGAGGAGCTCCACTCGAGAGCTTCAGTGCTTCGGTAGGTGAGGAGATCCACTCGAGAGCTTCAGTGCTTTGGTAGGTGAGGAGATCCACTCGAGAGCTTCAGTGCTTCGGTAGGTGAGGAGATCCACTCGAGAGCTTCAGTGCTTTGGTAGGTGAGGAGATCCACTCGAGAGCTTCAGTGCTTTGGTAGGTGAGGAGATCCACTCGAGAGCTTCAGTGCTTTGGTAGGTGAGGAGATCCACTCGAGAGCTTCAGTGCTTTGGTAGGTGAGGAGATCCACTCGAGAGCTGCAGTGCTTTGGTAGGTGAGGAGATCCACTTGAGAGCTTCAGTGCTTCGGTAGGTGAGGAGATCCACTCGAGAGCTTCAGTGCTTTGGTAGGTGAGGAGCTCCACTCGAGAGCTTCAGTGCTTCGGTAGGTGAGGAGATCCACTCGAGAGCTTCAGTGCTTTGGTAGGTGAGGAGATCCACTCGAGAGCTTCAGTGCTTCGGTAGGTGAGGAGCTCCACTCGAGAGCTTCAGTGCTTCGGTAGGTGAGGAGATCCACTCGAGAGCTTCAGTGCTTTGGTAGGTGAGGAGATCCACTCGAGAGCTTCAGTGCTTCGGTAGGTGAGGAGATCCACTCGAGAGCTTCAGTGCTTTGGTAGGTGAGGAGATCCACTCGAGAGCTTCAGTGCTTTGGTAGGTGAGGAGATCCACTCGAGAGCTTCAGTGCTTTGGTAGGTGAGGAGATCCACTCGAGAGCTTCAGTGCTTTGGTAGGTGAGGAGATCCACTCGAGAGCTGCAGTGCTTTGGTAGGTGAGGAGATCCACTTGAGAGCTTCAGTGCTTCGGTAGGTGAGGAGATCCACTCGAGAGCTTCAGTGCTTTGGTAGGTGAGGAGATCCACTCGAGAGCTTCAGTGCTTTGGTAGGTGAGGAGATCCACTCGAGAGCTTCAGTGCTTTGGTAGGTGAGGAGATCCGTTGGACAGCTGTTTAGGAGACAGATGCAAGTCTTGTTTCAACCATTTCTTTAACAAGTACGGATCTCCTGCAGATGCGGAAACGCATAATGTCCCACAGATGTAGGACTGGCTGCAAGTCTATCGATGTGTCCTTCCTGACCGGTTGGAGGTTTAAAGCTCGAACCTGGTGACTGCAGATTACGAGTCAGGCGCGCTACCGACTGAGCCAATTCCCGTCACAGGGACAACAGAAAGCAATATAAGAAGTGTTTTAAAAATGGGAAACTTAAAAACTAAAATAGACTGTGAGTATATAGGAGGGTGAGGAGCAATTTGATAAGGGAGAATTTCATCTTTAAATCCTTATATCTCTAAGGGGAAAAAGAAGGATCATATTTTGACCCACAACTTATTTGTTGAAATTTTCGATCGTTTAAAATTGTGGTAGAGTTGCTTTAAAAAAATAGTTGTTACCTAAAATAATGCATATTTTGTAATAACATATGTTTAGTAAAAGTAATTTAAGCATATTAAGTTCTTGTCCTTTTTTGTGTTAGCAGATCGCATTAAGCGATTGTCAAGAGAAAATTCCTGATTGAAAAGCCACGTTCCCTTTTCGTAAATGCTGTTCGTGTTTTCATTTTACGATAATTCATGCAATTATGGATTTGTTACAAAAAGGAGAAAAAATGGTATAATAAAAAATATAGAGTGGATCAAAATGTCTCGCTAATCGCGTACAGTCGCTCAAAAAGTATCCGAACACTATGGTTGAGTACAAAATTCAGAAAAAATATCTGGCAACTATTTTTTTTAGAAATTAGTGATCTGGCAACCTTCGTGTCACGTGACACGAAGGTTGCCAGATCACTAATAGAGATAATTTTTAAAAAGTACTGATAAATACTAATAAAGATATTTTTTCTAAATTCTGTAATCGACCATAATGTTCGGATATTTTTTCTGAATTCTGTAATCGACCATAATGTTCGGATATTTTTTTGAGCGACTGTACACTGCCGAAGAACCTTGGTAAAAGGTGAAAACCTCGAGGTGACTTGGTAATGTAAGGTTGATGAAAATGAAAGGATTGTGTTGTCTCTGAGCGCACTTTTGCTCAGACAAAGACTAAATGGCCAGGTCACAAGGACTCCAAAGGCTTAGGGTTGGGTAGAAAACAGATGAAAGCCCCTCTTCAAGGCCATTCAGAGTGTTATTGATAACGTGGATAGGCTGCGGCTTAATTTTAATTAAAGAGATAGTCGCGGTTTAATTTCCCACCCGTCGTCCGTCGGCGCCTTCTTTTCTCAGTTCTCTCGGTGTTCTCTTTATCACAAAGGGTAGGCTGGGGGTTTACGAGAGGTAAATCTTAAAGCTGTAAAGTTGGGATTCGAATCTGGAAACATCGCATTACGAGCCTGACGCTCTATCGAATGAATCAACCCCCCTGGAATGAGGGATGAAAATAAATATATTGACAATATTCTAGTTTATAGGGGTGGGTGGGGATGGGGTGTAGAGTTGATAAAATTCAAGGGACATTGGAGGATTTTAGGGTTTTCCCGTTTTCCATTCTATAGGAGTAGGCTTAATGGCCAGGTCGCAAAGACCCTTAGGACTCAGAGTTGAGTAGGGGAAGGCGATCATCAGGGAAGAACTTGGGCAGGCTTGTTAGATTGTTTTACTTCTGAGAGGTGCTTTTCGCACACACCGGTGCAAAGGCTTAACGTGGCATCCGACGGACGGCAGCTTGTTCAAACCCATCTGTATCCCTTTCTCACCAAGGGCATTGTGGGGGATTACCAAAGGTAAATCTCAACACTGGTACATTTTGGGATTCAAACCTGGGAACTGTAGATTTATGAGCCAGACGCACTACCGACTGAGCCATCCCGTCCTCGCAGATGTTAGAGGACAGATGGAAATCTCCCGTCAAGGTCATCCAGTGTGTTCTATAACGTGCACACGGAACCACGACTTATTCGACGAATGCTGGTCTCTCCAAAGCCATCGGCGTCTCTTTTGTCGATGAGGGCACAGCGATAATTAGCGGAGAATTGTTATTTGTGTTGTTTTACCTCTGAGCGGCACTTTTTTTGCACACCATGGGCTAAATGGCCAGGTCACATGGACCCCGAAGGTTCAGAGAAGGTTGGGGGAGGGGACCCACTGGAACAGCTGTTGGGAGACAGATGGTAGCCTCCCGTCAAGGCCATCCAGCGTGTTCTTTAACGTGCACAGGGTATGGCTCTCCCGCACACCGGGCCACGGCTTAACGTCCCATCCGACGGACGGCGGCCTTTCCAAGCCCATCGGTGTCCCCTACTGACCGTGGGCAGGGCGGGGAATTTTGCGGAGATAAATATCAACGCTGACCCAGCTGGGAATTGAACCTGGGAACTACAGATTACGAGCCTGGCGCGCTACCGACTGAGTCACCCTCGCCCCATTAGCGGAGAAAAATCTGAACATAGACACAATGGGGTGTAGAGAATTCCCTGAATTTAAGAGTCTCCATTTTTTATTCTAAAGGGAAATTATTTGTTTTTTAGTGATATGAATGGACACGAGCGATATATCTAATGCACGCGCAGAAAGCAGAAGAAGGGGGGGGGGGCGGGAAATAACTATTCGATTTAGACTATTCCTCTGAAGATCCAAGGATGACGACGACTTGGAGATGAAGAGGAACGGAGAACATCTATCTCCATCTTTCGTTGTTTGATTTATAGAGAGCGTTTTACTTCCTCGCTTGACAAATGGAAGAAGGAAATATCTTAGATGTAACTGAACACCAGAAAAAAAGGAGTTTTTCTCACTGTCATCTATCTGTGTGTCAGTGCAGGAGTTGTCTAGAGCTTGAAACGATCAAGCTGTTGAGTTGATATTGCACATTTAGGATTAATGATATACGAACTACGCTGGTTTCCATAAATTAAGGAAAATCTCTGTTAAGTGAATGGGAAACTAACGTCAAAGCTCTATAATTCTAAAATAAGTTTTTTGTTTTGAAAAATGTGATTGCAGATAAAGATCTCAATCAAATGTATCAATACCTAGATTTTCCACAATATTCGTTCAGTATTTAAGGGACCTGGGTTCGAGCCCCGGGTAAGGCATGGATGTATGTGTTGTTTTTCTGCTGACGTCCTGCCATCCTCTCAGATCTTCTACTCTGGCATATAAACTGACAGGCTCCTGTCAGACCTCTGTGGCAAGCAGCTGCTTGAGGGGGGTATATTTAATGAGTTATGTAAGTTTGAATATTTAGCGATAACAATGCCAGCCACAAAAACTGACTTCAGAAGTTAATTAAAACTTAGTAATAAGTATTGTATCGAAATACAACATCTTAGTAATAAGCATTTGTATCGAAGTGTTTAATAAAATAAGTTTGTATTTTAGAACTTTGTGTAAAGAATTCTTTCACTATTCTTCAGTTTTGTATAAGTTTCTTAAGACTGGCATTGCTGTTGTTAAATATCCAACTGATCATTATATGAATCTTCGATCTGTGTCTTGGCAGCTGTTGGTCCCTATTTTCGTGCCTAATTCCAAGCATTGGGGGTCTTTATAACTTGGACATTTAGCTCATTGCATGAAAAAAAACTGCTTCAGAAATTATTCTAGAAAATTATTTTTAAGTTTTTCCCCATATTGTATAAGTAATTCTATTCTACATTGGATATGGGACTACATGTTGCGTTATCAAGAATTGTTTAAATACTAGTTAAACCCACGCTAAAAGTATGTCCACTGATGACTCATATTTCATTCACAGCTTTCCACCGTTAACATACAGTAGGTCAAAAAAGTATCCGAACACTATGGTTGATTACAGAATTCAGAAAAAATATCTGGCAACGATGTTTTTAAGAAATTAGTGATCTGGCAACCTTCGTGTCACGTGACACGAAGGTTGCAGATCGCTAATTTCTAAAAAAATCGTTGCCAGATATTTTTTCTGAATTCTGTAATCAACCATAGTGTTCGGATACCTTTTTGAGCGATTGTAGGTGGTCATATTATTTTGATACTAGATCGTGTGGGCTCACTCACGGAAACGTTGAGCGTGTGCAGTTGCGTGTGCAGCAAACTGGAGCGTGTGCAGTAACTGCACACGCTCCAGTTTGCTGTGAACGGTAACTGGAGCGTGTACATTTTCTGTACACACTCCAGATATTTTTTCTGAATTCTGTAATCACGTGACACGAAGGTTGCCAGATCACTAATTTCTAAAAAAATAGTTGCCAGATATTTTTTCTGAATTCTGTAATTAACCATAGTGTTCGGATATTTATTTGAGCGACTGTACTATTCCATTCACAAGGTAGACGACGGCAACGCCACAGATATTTCGGATATTTTCCGAGGGATCACTCCCAACCCACCGGTTCCTAGAAACTTGATCAGTTAACAAGGCTAAAACTAAATGGGACCATTACACCAAATTTGGTAGCGATCGCTCAAGTACCTACCACAGATGACGTCACTGAACCACAGGGAAACCTATGTTTTCTGCCACCGATGATGTCACTGAACCACAGGGAAACCTATGTTTTCTGCCACTGATGACGTCACGGAACCACAGGGAAACCTATGTTTTCTGCCACCGATGACGTCACGGAACCATAGGGAAATTTACGTTTTCTGCCACCGATGACGTCACGGAACCACAGGGAAACCTATGTTTTCTGCCACCGATGACATCACGAAACTACAGGGAAACATGTTTTCTGCCATCATGACGTCACGGAACTACAGGGAAATCTATGTTTTCTGCCACCGATGATGTCATAGAACCACAGGGACACCTATGCTTTCTCCCACCCATGACGTCACGGAACCACAGGGAAATTTATGTTTTCTGCCATCGATAACGTCATGGAACCACAGAGAAACCTATGTATTCTGTCACCGATGACATCACGGAACCACAGGAAAACATGTTTTCTGCCACCATGACGTCACGGAACTACAGGGAAACCTATGTTTTCTGCCACCGATGATGTCATAGAACCAAAGGGAAACCTATGTTTTCTGCCACCCATGACGTCACAGAATCATAGGGAAATTTACGTTTTCTGCCACCGATGACGTCACGGAACCACAGGTAAACATGTTTTCTGCCACCGATGACGACACAGAACCATAGGGAAACTTACGTTTTCTGCCACCGATGACGTCACGGAACCACAGGGAAACCTATGTTTTCTGCCACCTATGACGTCATAAATATCTGCACGAAATTACGTCTATTACGTCATGTGATGAAACTATATTATCCAAAGTGTTAGGATTGTTTTATTTCTGAGCGGCATTTTTTTTGCGGGCAATGGGCTAAACTGCCAGGTTATAGAAGGCCGCTGAGGGTTCAGAGAAGGTTGGGAGAGGGGACCCACTGGACAGCTGTTAAGAGTCAGATGTTAGCATTCCGTTAAGGCCATCCAGGGTGTTCTCAAATGTGCACAGGGTTCGACGCAGAGGTTTCGTGCTCACAGCTTTACGTCCCATCCGACGGACGGCGGCCTTTACTAAAATCATCGGTGTCTCCTTTCTGACCGAAAGCAGAAATGTGGATTCAATGGAGATAAATCTCAACGCTTGCCCGGATGAGATTCGAACCTAGGAACTGCAGATTACGAACCTGTCCCGCTACCGACTGAACCAAAAAAAAAAAAAAAAAATACCCCCTCAAGCAGCTGCTTGCCACAGAGGTCTGACAGGAGCCTGTCAGTTTATATGCCATAGCAGAAGGTCTGAGAGGATGGCAGGGCCTCAGCAGGAAAACGACACATACATCCATGCCTTACCCGGGGCTCGAACCCAGGTCCCTTAGATCAGTAGCCAAGAGCGAATAATTCCACGGTATGTAAATGGGAAGCCTCGTTCAAAAACTCTCTAACTTTGAAAATAAACTATTTACAGGAAAATGTCACTGAAGATTAATTAATAATGTGAATAAAATCTCTCTACTTCCGAATTTTCAGGGGCGGGGGTGGCTCAGTCGGTAGCGCGCCAGGCTCGTAATCTGTAGGTCCCAGGTTCGAGTCCCAGCTGGGTCAGCGTTGAGATTTATCTCCGCAAAATTTCCCCTCCCTGCCCACGGTCAGTAGGGGATACCGATGGGCTTGGAAAGGCCGCCGTCCAGTCGGATGGGACGTTAAGCCGTGGCTACATGTGCGGGAGAACCATACCCTGTGCTCGTTAAAGAACACGCTGGATGGCCTTGACGGGAGTCTACCATCTATCTCCCAACAGCTATTCCAGTGGGTCCCCTCCCCCAACTTTCTCTGAGCCTTCGGGGTCCATGTGACCTGGCCATTTAGCCCATGGTGTGCAAAAAAGTGCCGCTCAGAGGTAAAGCAACCCAACCCAAAATCCGAATTTTCAACAATATTCGATCAATATTTAAAGAGTTGGGAGGCTTAAATCATTTTACGGCATGATTACTAATAATGCGGAAAAAACAACAGCACAAATTCCAACACTAATTGAAGCACTCAATAAATACAACAAAACGTTCACGAAGATAAATGCAATTACAAAAATTTTTATAATGATTCTTCCAGTTCTTAATCTAAAAAAAGTACTGTTGAGGACAAAACTGTAGCATCTCTTCTCAAACGTTCTCAGTTTAACTATTCATTAAATATTAATGAAATATTTTTGAGTTGGGTTGTTTTACCTTTGAGCTGAACTTTTTTGCACACCATGGGCTAAATGGCCAGGTCACATGGACCCCGAAGGCTCAGAGAAGGTTGGGGGAGGGGATCCACTGAAAGAGTTGTTGGGAGACAGATGGTAGCCTCCCGTCAAGGCCATCCAGCGTGTTCTTTAACGTGCACAGGCTGTGGCTCTACCGCACAGGGGACCACGGCTTAACGTCCCATCCGACGGGCGGCGGCCTTTCCAAGCCCATTGGTGTCCCCTACTGACAGTGGGCAGGGCGGGGAATTTTGCGGAAAGGCTCAGAGAAGTTTGGGGGAGGGGGCCCACTGGAACAGCTGTTGGGAGACAGATGATAGCCTCCCGTCAAGGCCATCCAGCGTGATCTTTAACGTGCACAGGGTATGGCTCTCCAGCACACGGTGCCACGGCTTAACGTCCCATCCGACGGACGGCAGCCTTTCCAAGCCCATCGGTGTCCCCTACTGACCGTGGGCAGGGCGAGGAATTTTGCGGAAAGGCTCAGAGAAGGTTGGGGGAGGGGACCCACTGGAACAGCTGTTGGGAAACAGATGGTAGCCCCCGTCAAGGCCATCCAGCGTGTTCTTTAACGTGCACAGGGTATGGCTCTCCAGCACACATGGCCACGGCTTAACCGTCCCGTCCGACGGACGGCGGCCTTTCCAAGCCCTTCGGTGTCCCCTACTGACCGTGGGCAGAACGGGGAGTTCTGCGGAGATAAATCTCAACGCTGACCCAGCTGGGACTCGAACCTGGGAACTACAGATTGCGCTACCGACTGAGTCACCCCCAAAATATTTCTAAAATTAGGACGTAACATGGGAAAGTGCCCCAAAATTTTGGGCGATATAGTTTAATTGTACTCCGAGAAAATAAAATCGTGTTTTTTTTTTATTAACATCTCACGTTTGTTTGAGAAACATCGTGCACCGTATCTTTGCACTCGAGGTTCCATTCTTTTCCAAACTGCTAGATTTTTTCTCAGCCATGATTCTTTGAGAATAGTGTTAAGTAAATCTGCTCTTTTTTGTTTTCGTGTTCTCTTTCATCTTTTCTTTTTCACCCCGAGGTTGATAATCTCCACGTGACAGTGAGCCCACTCACTTTACCTCGGACGAGGCCGAAGGATGAATCTCTTTGTTCAAGCTCATTGCCATTCATGAAGTCAATATATTCCCGAACTGCGCAAACATTCCACAAGCATTTGATATCAAAGACATCATCGAGCTTCTGCCGCTGTTGACAAAGAGATCAAGTTTCGTCTGTGTAACGGTCGGTGGACAAACAAAACAGAAACCTGGAACACTTAAGTATTGTGTTCGACGTCATTCATAATTATTTTTTTTCTCTCTCTTTAACGTTTTCTGGTTTCCAGTTTCCAGCAGTTTTTTTTCTACACATCTGCATTTGACTGTTGGGAATGGGCAAAATAATTTCGATCAGAATTGGGTTGCTTTACTACTATGCCGAGGTCACAAGGACCCCAATGGTTCAGCGTTGGCAGCGGAGCCAATAAGCAACTATTAGGTGACAATTTATCTCCTTAAAATCCCAATCCTGCTCCCAATCAGTAGGGGACACCGATGGGTTTGGAAAGGCTGCCATCTGTCGGATGGGACGTTAAGACGGCACCGTCTGCGGGAGAGCCATACCCTGTGCACGTTAAAGAAAATGCTGGATGGCCTTGATGGGAGGTTACCATCTGCCTCCTAACAGCTGTTCCAGTGGGTCCACCTTCCCTGAGCCCTCGGGGTTTTGTGACCTGGCCATTTAGCCCATTGTGGGCAAAAAATAGTGCCTCTCAGGTAAAATAACACAACGTTGCACAAGGAGCGGTGGATTAATGTCTCATCTGGAATAAGGGGACTTTTTCTAAGCCTGGCACTGTCCTCTTTCTCACTGAGGGTAGGTGGAAGTAGAAATTCTCAATGCGGGAACAATGGAACCTCTGAGAGGCACTTCTGCGCACGTATGACCAGGCTAAATGGTCAGGTCACAAGAACCCCAAAGGCTTAGAGAAGGTTAGGTGAAGGGGACCCACTAAACTTCTTTTAGAGGACAGATGGTCGCCTCCATTAAGATCCTCCAACGTGTTCTTTAACGTGCACAAAGTATGGCTGTCCTGCACATGGAGCCACGTCTTTACGTCCCCTCACGACGGACGTCAGCTTTTCTAAGCCCATGGATGTCCCCTACTGACCTAAGGTAGGGTGTGGGGTTTAGCGGAGATAAATCTCAACGTTGGCACAGGTAGTCAAGTAAATGAGAAGTAAATGAGAAGTTTGAGCAGGAATTCGATAAGAAAAATCTGAAGTGTACCAGCTTATGTTTTCCATTGATTATTATACATTTGTGTCCAAAGGTTAAGCGTAATTCACAAACTACTGAAATTACGAACATTACACTTTATGCGTCCATGAAATGGAATATACACAACGTCATATCCGTGTCAGAAATCACCGGATAAAATTTGCACATGTGACTTAAAAAGGAAATCCATGATGCTATAAGAGTTGACTGTGATTTTGAACCAGTCATTTGCTGTTAAGCAAGCGCCATGTTCCTTTTGGTAAAGCGTTTCGTAGCAGCAGCAAGGCACAGAGACATCACATGGATGCTTTTCCACGTGATGTGATACGGATGATAGAGGCATAATCACAGATGATAGAGCAATAAGTGAGTTGATTATCCCAGACTGGTGTGGCCAGGACTGTAAACATCCCTCCAGTGAGTTATTTTAAGATTTTGGAGATGATTGCAACAGACAGGAGACGTTAGCCATACCGAATGCAAGGTTGTCCAAGAGTGAGAGGGGCGGGGGTGGCTCAGTCGGTAGCGCGCCAGGCTCGTAATCTGTAGTTCCCAGGTTCGAGTCCCAGCTGAGTCACCGTTGAGATTTATCTCCGCAAAATTCCCCGCCCTGCCCACGGTCAGTAGGGGACAACGATGGGTTTGGAAAGGCCGCCGTCCATCGGATGGGACGTTAAGCCGTGGCTCCGTGTGCGGGAGAGCCATACCCTGTGCACGTTAAAGAACACGCTGGATGGCCTTGACGGGAGGCTACCATCTGTTTCCTAACATCTGTTCCAGTGGGTCCAATCCCCCAACGTTCTCTGAGTCTTCGGGGTCCATGTGACCTGGCCATTTAGCCCATGATGTGCAAAAAAGTGCCGCTCAGAGGTAAAACAACTCAACCCAAGTGTGAGAACATCGCAGAATGATCTTTATCTTGCGCTAAGAGCCCGACTCACACGGTGATGTCAGCAGTGAACTCTCTCTGGAGCCTTCTGCAGCCATTGAGTGGGCAGTTTAGAGGCAAACTGCTTACAGAAGGTTTCACCAGGGACAGTTATATGCTAAATGATCGACAGTTTGTATTCCTTTCGGTTCCTCTCAGAGTAGAGTCCTACTGACATGGTGCAGACAACATTGGGACTGGACGCTAGCCCAACGGGTGCTTGTGCTCTTCACCAATGAATCGCGATTCAGTCTTCAAGCTGATTCTAGATGCGTTTTGATCTGGAGAAAGCAAGAAGCCAGTTACTCATCAACATTCAGCCCATTGTGGTGTAATAAACGTTTTAACGTGTTAACTGGTGGCACAATGGGCCATTATGGCCACCAGTTAACATCAGAAAACGATATCATTACAGTGGTCGGGTTGGTTTGTTTTATATCTGAGCGGCACTTTTTTGCACACAATGGGCAGGTCACAAGGACCCCGAAAGCTCAGAGAAGGTTGGGGGAGGGGATCCACTGGAATAGCTGTTGGGAGACAGATGGTAGTCTCCCATTAAGGCCATCCAGTGTGTTCTTTAACGTGCATACCCTGTGCACGTTAATGACCTATGAATGAACATACACCTGAAGATCAAAGAACGTGGATACCCTGTTCCCGCACACGGAACACGGCCTAATGTCCCATCCGACGGATGGCGGTCTTTTCAACCCATCGATGTCCCCTACTGATCGTGAGCAGTGCGGGGAGTTTTGCAGACATTATATTGGTTTGATGGTCTGGAGACCATTATATCAAATGACCGCACACCATTTCACTTCTTCACCAGAGACACTCCAATTGGTTGAAGGCATAGGGACAATTTCTTTCATCTCAATGTAAAACTTTAAAGGGGTGCTATTGTCCACCAATTCATTTTGATGAACGATAATGCCCATTCTCGTAGGGCTCAGACAGTCGAGGAATTCCTCGAAAGTGAGGATATTCAGCGTATGGAGTGGTCAGCCTATTATCCGGACTCAAATCTCTCAGAGCATGAGTGGGATGCACTGGGAAAAACATGTTGGATGTCATCAGCTTCTCCAAGAACCTCCCATGAGCTTCAATCTATTCTCCGGAAAGAGTGGGATGTTCCACCACACTTCAAGACCATCATCATCATCATCAAGCAGCCATGGGCTACGGAGGTCCAACCAGATTGCGCAATTTAGCTCTCAAAGCATATTTGTCCTGAGCTACATCTGCTGCATCTGGTCACTGCACATCAATTCTAACAAGGTCCTGTTTGACATTGTCTGCCCACCGCATCCTAGGTCTCCCCTTCTTTCTGAGGCCTTTAGGCACACTGTTCATAACCCTATTCGCTAATCTATAATTATCCATACGGGCAACATGGCCAAACCAATGGGGTCTCTCTCTGCACAATATGCTGCATAAAGGAGGTTGCCAACTCCTTTGCCTAACCTCATCATTAGTTACAAAGTTGAACCACCTAATGCCCAAGATACTGATATTATGAGAAGTCGTTGATATGCTTGTATAACTGTTCGGGGACATCATACTTAATATTAACCTCTGTCGTGAGGCTTGAATAGGTGTCTTTAGTATGGACACTCCTGTATTCATTTGCATAGCCCATAGAAATTAAGCGATTTGTTTTCTCTGTGTATCCCCGTTTATTACACCATATAAAAATTTGATGTCATTCTAAATCTCATTGCATTTGGATTGGATTGTTTTACCTCTGAGCGGCACTTTTTTGCACACCATGGGCTAAATGGCCAGGCCACCAGGACCCCGAAGGCTCGGAGAAGGTTGGGGGAGGGGACCCACTGGAATAGCTGTTGGGAGACAGATGGTAGCCTCCCATCATGCCATCCAGCGTGTTCTTTATCGTGCACAGGGTATGGCTCTACCGCACACGGGGCCACGGCTTAACGTCCCATCCGACGGACGGTGGCCTTTCCAAGCCCATCGGTGTCCCCTACTGACAGTGGGCAGGGCGGGGAATTTTGCGGAGATATATCTCAACGCTGACCCAGCTGGGACTCGAACCTGGGAACTACAGATTACGAGCCTGGCACGCTACCGACTGAGCCACCCCCGCCCCGTAAATCTGATTGCATTTGATCGTCGAGTCTTTGAAAACTTCCAGAACTTGTATCTCATGCTTAACTTTTGGACACTAGTATACTTACTTGTAAATACACAAATATTGAAGCACCAACTACGGTGATTAAATTTATTTATTAACTAAAACCTGAAATATTAAGTATTGTTTCAAACCATTTAATAAAATGGATGTACATTTTAGATATTTGTATAATGAATTATTTTAATATTCAACAATTACGAATGTTTTTTTATGGAACAAGATAATTTATTGTTAAATATTCCAGCTTTCATAACTTTTTAAATACTGAACGAATATTGTTGAAAATCGGGATTTAAATAGTTTTCATTACGGTCTTTAATTTTTCCTCAGTCTCATTTTTCCATTAAATGCCTATTTTAGAAGTTATAGGGCTTCGAATTTAGGTTCTCATTCACATAGTATGGGTTGTTGGGTTGTTTTACCTCTGAGCGGCACTTTTTTGCACACTATGGGCTAAATGGCCAGGTCACATGGACCCCGAAGGCTCAGAGAAGGTTGGGGGAGGGGACCCACTGGAGGCCAGGTCACATGAACCCCGAAGGCTCAGAGAAGGTTGGGGGAGGGGACCCACTGGAACAGCTGTTAGGAGACAGATGGTAGCCTCCCGTCAAGGCCATCCAGTGTGTTCTTTAACGTGCCCAGTGTATGGCATTCCCGCACAAGGGGCCACGGCTTAACGTCCCATCCGACGGACGGCGGCCTTTCCAAGCCCATAGGTGTCCCCTACTGACCGTGGGCAGGGAATTTTGCGGAGATAAATCTCAACGCTGCCCCAGCTGGGACTCGAACCTGGGAACTACAGATTACGAGCCTGGCGCGCTACCGACTGAGCTACCCCCGCACCAAAGGAAAGAAGGATCCGTGTCTTCTTTTGTATGGACGAATCAGAAAACGGATAACCAATAATGATTGGAACTAACTCCATTATTTTAACAGCTAGAAAAGTGCAGCATTCTTAGAATTGTTAAAAAAACTCCAATTTATCTACTTCAATAACAACTACAGCGTTCAGAGATAATAACTGATTGTGGTGACCCCAAATCGATGCTCTAATCTTCCTCATCCTTCGGAAGAACAGAAATCAAGCGCGATTCCAACATCCTTAAGTCTTAAGACACTAGTTGTGTTTTAGGGGTGAAGGGAAAAAAAAAAGCAGCTATTACCACTTAAACGGGCATTTCACTTTTTGATGAGCAGCGAGGCAGCCATAGCTGGAATAGCTAAGATCTCCTCTTCAGCATCACTTTGAAGGAGGAGGGGGGGATCTCTCTACAGAGAAAAGCTTTTTTTCTTCTCCCTCTCCATCTTCGAAGTGCAATGGCGCCTGCCGAAGATAAGACGGCAAACCACCAGGTGCAGGGAGCACAAATTTAATACCGCCCGTGATGAATGGCAGACGGGGTGGTCACGTGACATTTTCCCATCAATCACGGCCCCTGCAGGAATGTATTCAATATGGTGGCAAAAGGACCTCCTACCCCTCCCCATCACCAAACTCTTTTCTCCCCCCCCCACACTGCTATAGCAAGAGCCTTTCTTCCAGATCGCCACACTATGCAAAACGTGATGGGTTTTTACGTGCTTTCTAAAACGACGCTAGAAGGTGGGGTCTTGAAGGGGAGGGGAGGTGTTGGGGGGGGAAGGGGAAGGGAGTAGATGGAGAGAAGTTAAAGTATCAGGCGGCATCGTTTGTTAAGGAGGCCGGATATTAAACCGCAGCGGGATGTTATGCGGTTTGGACGGGAAAGCTTACTGCTTAATAAGTGGCACTTTGAAGTTGAATATCGAGAATGATTTTTTTTTTCTTCTTAAAGTCAGTTTTATTTTCTGTTCTGGAAGAGGAAAGAAGTTTTAACCCTGCACTGAGAGAGAGAGTGCTGTGGGGATTTTTTTTCTTTCAGAGGAGATGCGAACTGATATCTTCGATAGTATCTAAAATCTGTGGGTCCATTGATCGAGCTTCAGTAGGTGGAGTCGTGTCCCAGATTCAGACAATATTTGAAATCAGAGATTTTATCGTAGATTCTAAAACTATCCCGTATCTGTTATGTCTCGTTTTACCCAGTTACGGTTTGATTTTTGAAGAAAATCGTTCAAGACTGAGAGACGATGTTAAATATTCCAACTTTCGTAGCTCTTTTTAAATACTGAAACAAATCTTTACAAAAAAATAGAGATTTAGTAGGATATCATTCAGATACGAACTGAAATACTTTACCGAAATAATTTTTAGCAATACGACGCGAGATCTATTGCCACAAGCTCAGAGTACAGATGATACAGTCGCTCAAAAAAAATATCGGAACACTATGGTTGATTACAGAATTCAGAAAAAATATCTGGCAACGATTTTTTTAGAAATTAGTGATCTGGCAACCTTCGTGTCACGTGATTACAGAATTCAGGAAAAATATCTGGAGCGTGTACAGCAACTGTACACGCTCCAGTTACCGTTCACAGCAACCTTCGCGTCACGTGACACGAAGGTTGCCCATCCTTACTCTCTCAAAATGTGATATAACTCGGAAGGGAAGTGTTTATGACCCAATGTTCATAGGAACTTTTTCATCACTGTTTCAGAAGTAATTTTTCTTACCGTTTCTATGTTTTTGCGTTCCTTCTTTCTTTAGTTGATACCCTCGTAAATAAGAAAATGCTTGACGCCCTGTCCCAAAATTCTCCCGCAGAATCCCCCGTGTTATTTCATATTGAGCTAAAATTCGAGTTTCTAGTAGTAGAAACTACAATCAGAAGTTTAAGACCACTTTAACTTTACTTTTGTATGCGTAGGAATTCATTTTCACCCTACCCAATTTTGTCTTGCGATGGGCTCGTAAATGAATAACACGCAAGCTACGTGTCTTATTCATACAGAGAGTAGCGCACATACGTAAGCGATAATTTTCACGGAGTCTTTAAATTTTGCAAAAAACTCTGAAAAAAGATATTCGAAAATTTCATTTCAGATACGGACATGAGTACCGTTTTCCATAGATACAGGTTACAGATATGAACCCTCTTATCCACAGATACCGTGGTGTGCAAAAAAGTGCCACTCAGAGGTAAAACAACCCAACCCAACCCACAGATACCAGGTATGGATATCAGCCCTATTATCAACATACAACAGTTACGGATATGAGCCGCATTATCCAGAGACACTAATTATGGATAAAAACCTTCTTATCCATAGATACCGGTTACGGATATGAGCTGAATTATCCACAGACATCAGTTACGGATATGAGCTCCATTATCCAAAAATACTGGTTACGGATATGAGCCCTATTATCCACAGGTATCGGTTACGAATATACTCGTTTTTGAAACCGTGCTTCATACTGAACGACAAAGGACTCTTAAATTATTCTTATTTCTAAACAGAAACTTTCTCTTTGGCAATTACCCACCGGCCATCCCATTTGATGCTTTATGCTCCTTCTTCCAAGAAATCTTTTACGTCCTTTGTTAAATTTATCACAGATGATTATTGTGAGATTAAACAATCGAGAGAAAGAAAAGAGGTTAAGGTCTGGAGAAGAGATACTTCTAAGACTTCCATGCAACTCGTCTTCAGCAGAAATTTAATTAACTAAAGTAAACTACTCTCCTTGTTTGCCTTCATAGTGAAGGCGATGCAACGTTTCGTCAAGGGAAAAGGGAGAGCTCATCTTCAGTAAAGTGAAATATCATCCTCACTACAACAGGATGAAGATCATATGAAGCACGTGTTAACGGGTGTTCCCCCATAGTTGAGGATATATCCCCAACTATGGGGGAACGTTTCGTACTGATTTCGTTAGTACACTACTTGTTTAAAAAGAATTGCTTTGGAAAAATAATTTGAGTATCAAAATGGGCTTGTTTTAAGAAAACTGTCTCGAGGGAAATATTCTGGACAGCAAAAATGTGCTTGTGTTTAAGAGACTGAACAGAGAAGAAAAACCATATCGTGGAAAAAAAGAATTCTGATCAAACATGTTTGTTTTTAGAAAACTGCTCTGAAATAAAAAAAAATCTGAACATCGAATACTTAGTTATTTATCCTAATAAAACATATTAAGACATCGATTTTTAGGAAATTTCATACAAAGAAAATTCGGAACATCGCAATCTACTTGATTTTAGGAAATTGCTCTAGAAAAAGATAAAATCTTTTTTCAAATAATTCCCCGAGCAATTCAGGCAAACAATTCGAGACTATAATGGACACAAATACCACATTTTCAAAACGTTTCTTTTAAATCCACAAAAGAATTCGCTTATGCATTTAATTAATCATATATGAATATTACTTTTAAGAAATTACAGCATTTAAGAAAAATTAAAAGCCATTCTTGAAGCCATTCTTTCGGCCATTTAAAAATAAAAAACATTCTTGCAGCCTGCTGATTTTAAAAATCATCCTTGCAGCCAGCTAATTTTGAAAACCACCCTTGCAGCCAGCTAGTTTAAAAAAACATTTTTGCAATCAGCTACTTAAAAAATCCTTTCTTGCAGTCAGCTAGTTAAAAAAAAATATATTCTTGCAACTAGCTAGTTAATAAAAATCCATTCTTGCAGCCAGCTAATTTTAAAAGTTATTCTTGCAGCCAACTAGTGTAGAAAAAAAAGTCATTCTTGCAGCCAGCTAGTTTAAAAAAAATAATCCATTCTTGCAGTCAGCTACTTTACAAAAATCATTCTTGCATCCATTTAAAAGAAGACATTCTTTCGGCCATTTAAAAAAAATTCGTTTTTCCAGCAAACTAGTTTAAAAAATCCATTCGTGCAGCCAGCTGGTTTAAAAATTATTCTTGCAGGTAGCTAGTTTTAAAAAAAAAAGCCATTCTTGCAGCCAGCTGCCTTACAAAAGTCATTCCTGCAGTCATTTAAAAGAAGTAATTCTTGCAGTCAATAAAAAAAAAGAATTTTTTTAATGACCGCAAGAATTACTTCCAGCCAGCCAAGCCTTCCAAGAAAGGACCAGCCAGCCAGCCAAGGACCTAGCTGCAACCTAGCTGGAAGGACCAGCCAGCCAGCCAATTTAGAAAATCCATTCTTTCAGCCAGCTAGTTTAGAAAATCCATTCTTTCAGCCACGTAGTTTAGAAAATCCATTCTTTCAGCCAGCTAGTTTAGAAAATCCATTCTTTCAGCCAGCTAGTTTAGAAAATCCATTCTTTCAGCCAGCCAATTTAGAAAATCCATTCTTTCAGCCAGCTAGTTTAGAAAATCCATTCTTTCAGCCACGTAGTTTAGAAAATCCATTCTTTCAGCCAGCTAGGTTAGAAAATCCATTCTTTCAGCCAGCTAGTTTAGAAAATCCATTCTTTCAGCCAGCTAGTTTAGAAAATCCATTCTTTCAGCCACATAGTTTAGAAAATCCATTCTTTCAGCCAGCTAGGTTTGAAAATCCATTCTTTCAGCCAGCTAGTAAAAAAAAAACCATTCTCGCAGCTAGCTAATTTAAAAAAATCAATTCTTGCAACTGGCTAATTTAAAAAAATAAATTCTTGCAGCTAGCTAATTTAGAAAAATCCATTTTTGCAACCAGATAGTTTTAAAAGTTATTCTTGCAGCCAGCTAGTTTAGAAAAAGTCATTGATACAGTCAATTTAGGAAAAAAGTCATTCTTGCAGCCTTTAAAAGAAGCCATTCTTTCGGCAATTAACAAAAACCAATTCTTGCAGTCAGCTATATATCCCCCCTCCGTTTTAAAGGCTTTTAGAAATTTCTTCAATTTTGCGCAAGTTTAATAATTTTTTGCTTCCCCTTACTAACATTCTCAAAGAGAGGGGGAGGGCTCCCTTGCCCCTCAGATTCTGGTCCCGATAAAAAGATATACCATTTCCTCTATGTTTTAATTTTTCGCTCCTGTTTTCATAGGGGCGGGGGTGGCTCAGTCGGTAGCGCGCCAGGCTCGTAATCTGTAGTTCCCAGGTTCGAGTCCCAGCTGGGTCAGCGTTGAGATTTATCTCCGCAAAATTTCCCCGCCCTGCCCACGGTCAGTAGGGGACACCGATGGGCTTGAAAAGTCCGCCGTCCGTCGTATGGGACGTTAAGCCGTGGCCCCGTGTGCGAGAGAGCCATACCCTGTGCACGTTAAAGAACACGCTGGATAGCCTTGACGGGAGGCTACCATCTGTCTCCCAACAGCTGTTCCAGTGGGTCCCCTCCCCCCAACATTCTCTGAGCCTTCGGGGTTCATGTGACCTGGCCATTTAGCCCATGGTGTGCAAAAAAGTGCCGCTCAGAGGTAAAACAACCCAACCCAAATCCTGTTTTCATTTTTACAATTCTCTAAAGATTTTATTCCTTCAATACACGTTATCAACAAAGCAATATAATATTCACCTATTTTATTTAAAGGTCATCGTAAAAAACGAACTCAACTATCTAAAAGAAAAAAAGAATAATAAAAACCGTTTCCATTTTTTGGACAGTGTATTGGATATTTGTACTTCTGTCTACAAAAGAACATGGTAATAAGATCACGAAATTTGGGCAAATGCTAAACTAATGCAAAGCAACAACAACACCGAAAATTAATTACCTAACTTGCCAATCAACGATTTCCCTAAGCTAGTGTTCTTCGTGCTGTTCGGTCAAAGCACGTTTTCATCCCCTGCTGAATTAAAGTACGAGGAGAAGCCGTAGATGCCGAGAAACGAGTAGAAGTTGTAATGTTTGTTTTCCGTGACTACATACCTTTATAACTGCCCGACTGTATAACGTTTCCTCGGGCTACCATCTCATTCCTTCTCTTATATCGCTTTCTTCTTCATTCACTCTTTTCCGGGGACTACCAACCGGGATAATGGTCACGTGATCACGAAATCACACACGCAACCACATATAAACAAATGCACGTTCCGCCATGCTCCTGTCTTCCTGTTTTCTTGCATCAGTCTGTTCTTGGTGTCACTGTGAGGAGGAAGTAACTTTCTTTGGGCAAGGCCTCACTGAAAGCGGTTCGAGCCGTTTAGCGTTACGAATGTTTCAAAAGTTCCTGTTTGGCGTCTTAAAGCAACACCATTGCCGACAACTGTGGTACCGTCACAGAGAACTGGAGCTGGTGTTGGTGTTAGTTACTGCACACCATCGAGGAAAATCGCAAGGAAGTTTGTGTTGTGTTGTTTTACCTCTGAGCGGCACTTTTTTGCACACCATGGGCTAAATCACCAGATCACAAGGACCCCGAGGGCTCAGAGAAGGTTGGGGAAGGAGACCCACTGCAAGAGCTGTTGGGAGACAGATGGTAGGCTCCCGTCAAGGGCATCCATCGTGTTCTTTAACGTTGGGTTGTGTTACCTCTGAGCGGCACTTTTTTGCACACCATGGGCTAAATGGCCAGATCACAAGGACCCCGAGGGCTCAGAGAAGGTTGGGGGAGGAGACCCACTGGAAGAGCTGTTGGGAGACAGATGGTAGGCTCCCGTCAAGGGCATCCAGCGTGTTCTTTAACGCTGGGTTGTGTTACCTCTGAGCGGCACTTTTTTGCACAGAATGGGCTAAATGACCAGATCACAAGGACCCCGAGGGCTCAGAGAAGGTTGGGGGAGGAGACCCACTGGAACAGCTGTTGGGAGACAGGTGGTAGCCTCCCGTCAAGACCATCCAGTGTGTTCTTTAACGTGCACAGGGTATGGCTCTCCCGCACACGGGGCCACGGCTTAACGTTCCATCTGACGGACGGTGGCCTTTCCAAACCCGTCGGTGTTCCCTACTGACAGTGGGCAGGGCGGGGAAATTTGCGGAGATAAATCTCAACGCTGACCCAGCTGGGACTCGAATCTGGGAACTACAGATTACGAGCCTGGCGTGCTACCGACTGAGCCACCCCCACCACATGGGTTCCCGAGGGCTCAGAGAAGGTTGGGGGAAGAGGACCCACTGAACAGGTGTTGGGAGACAGATGATAGCCTTCCCTTCAAGGTTATTCAACATGTTCTTTAACATACACAGGGTACATATCACTCTAACAGGGGTTCATGCCATGGCTTAACGTCCCTTCCGACGGACGGCAGTCTTTCCAAGCCCATCGGTATCCCCTATTGATCGAGAGCAGTGTGGGGCGTTTTGCGGAGATATATCTTAACGCTGGCTCAGGCTCGTAATATGCAGTTGCCACTCGATTCCCAACTTCCGTTGAGATTTATATCCGCTAATCCCCACTCTGCCTTCTATTAGAAAGGGGGCAGCGACAGACATGGTAAAACCGCCGAATATTAAACATAAATTGTCTACTGGCTGCACTTGAGAACCACTAATCTAGAATCAAAGGTATAAGGTCCTGTTACTTTGCTTACAAAAAGTCCAAGTGTCACTACCAGAATGAGGGCGGGGGTGACTCAGTCGGTAGCGCGCCAGGCTCGTAATCTGTAGTTCCCAGGTTCGAGTCCCAGCTGGGTCAGCGTTGAGATTTATCTCCGCAAAAATTCCCCGCCCTACCCACGGTCAGTAGGGGACACCGATGGGCTTGGAAAGGCCGCCGTCGGTCGGATGAAACGTTAAGCCGTGGCCCCGTATGCGGGAGAGTTGGGTTGGGTTGTTTTACCTCTGAGCGGCACTTTTTTCACACCATGGGCTAAATGGCCAGGTCACATGGACCCCGAAGGCTCAGAGAAGGTTGGGGGAGGGGACCCACTGGAACAGCTGTTGGGAGGCAGATGGTAGCTTCCCGTCAAGGCCATCCAGCGTGTTCTTTAACGTGCACAGGTTATGGCTCTCCCGCACACGGGGCCACGGCTTAACGTCCCATCCGACGGACGGCGGCCTTTCCAAGCCCATCGGTGTCCCCTACTGACCGTGGTCAGGGCGGGGAATAGGGGACACCGATGGGCTTGGAAAGGCCGCCGTCCGTCGGATGGTACACTAAGCCGTGGCCCCGTGTGCGGGAGAGACATACCATGTGCACGTTAAAGAACACGCTTGATGGACTTGACGGGAGGCTACCATCTGTCTCCCAACAGCTATTCCAGGTGGTCCCCTCCCCCAACCTTCTCTGAGCCTTCGGGGTCCATGTGACCTGGCCATTTAGCCCATGGTGTGCAAAAAAGTGCCGCTCAGAGGTAAAACAACCCAACAACACTACCAGAACAAAATTTAGAAAGGACTAAACTATTATATAGCCAAATTTTGGATGTATAAGCCTATATTTTCCACGCAAATTTGTTGTCCCATTTTTCTGTGGATTTTTTTTCCACGTTCAATTTATTAATAGATCGAAAACCAAACGAGACACTTGGCTTTCCTATCTTCACCCACTTCGGTGCTTCTAAGCATAATGTCGCATAAATTGCAAAAAGCGGCACCAACTTTTCAATTTGTCGATAGCTAAATAGTATTTTCGGTTGCCAATCGTAAACGCACCCTCGCTTGTTGCCTAGCAACTCGAATGCAAATGTGCGGGAATTATTGTTATATCGCCGTTGACGCGACCCGTTTCATCCATACGAAAAGAAGGAAATGGAGATTTCGCGTGAAAGAGAGTTTCGTTTCAATTCACGCATGCCTGAGTCTTGAGCAAAGACTAATAGTTTACTAACCATTCGAATTTTGCTTATATGCACCAGTTTTGCTGGAATGTGCACGCTTTAAATGGTTAGCTATGTTTGAAAAGTCTCCCGAAGAATTTCATTAATAACGGCGATAATTTATTCATCCAAATCATAAATTCCGAATATAATTCCCTTTGCACGCTGGTTATTATCTCCTTTGCATGTTGGACATTTTCTCCACTGCATACTGGATATCATCTCCTTTGGATGCTGGATACTATTTCCTTTGCATGCTGATATTATCTCGATTGCACTCTGACAAAGGAAATAGTTTCCAGCATCAGAAGAAGATAATATATGTCTTCTTCTGATGATGGAAACTATCTCATTTGCATGCTGGTTATTATCTCCTTTGCATGCAGGATATCATCTCCATTGCACGCTGGATATCATCTCTCTTGTATGCTGGATACTTTCTCCTTTGCATGCTGAATACTTTCTCCTTTGCATGCTGGTTATTATCTCCTTTGCATGCTGGATATCATCTCCTTTGCATGCTGGATACTATTTCCTTTGCATGCTGGATACTATTTCCTTTGCATGCTGGATATCATCTCCTTTGCATGCTGAATATCATCTCCATTACCCACTGAATATCATCTCCATTGCATGCTGGATGCTATTTTCTTCTCGTGCTGGATATCATCTCCATTGCACGCTGAATATCATCTCCATTGCATGCTGGATATAATCTCCATTGCATGCTGGATACTATCTCCTTTATTTGCTGGTTATCATCTCCATTGTATGCTGGATATCATCTCCATTGCATGTTGGATATTATCTCCTTTAAATGACTGTAAATATCACCATAACGTATTAAAGGAATGACCTCACAATTTCAACAGACCAAAATTATTTGTACCCCTCTGACCACAATTTTTTTTCAATTGGATCTCGCTAAGCAACTATCGATATATCATCACAGAGAAGCTTGCTGCAACGAAGAAATTGACCACCTACCCTACTAACGGAAACTGCCCTTGATCACCGCATCGCTGCTAAAGCACCCCCCCCCCCCACTCGTACCCGATGCACATGAGGACTACGAAACCGAAACAGCGTCACCCGTTGCAAACCATATGGCGCAGCTGCAGAACGACGCACACGAATATAATCTCCAAGGTAGAACCGCTTTCACAACTTCTGATGAAGATTTTACAAGTTGAAACTTGTTAAGTTGTGGGTTGTTTTACCTCTGAGGGCATTTTTTTGCACACAATGGGCTAAATGGTCAGGTCACAAGGACCCCGAAGGCTCAGAGAAGGTTGGGGGAGGGGACCCACTGGAACAGCTGTTGGGAGAAAGATGGTAGACTCCCGTCAAGGCCATCCAGCGTGTTCTTTAATGTGCACAGGGTATGGCTCTCCCGCACACGGGGCCACGGCTTAACGTCTCATCCGACGGACGGCGGCCTTTCCAAGGCCATCGGTGTCCCCTACTGACCGTGGGCAGGGCGGGGAATTTTGCGGAGATAAATCTCAACGCTGACCCAGCTGGGACTCGAACCTGGAAGCTGCAGATTACGAGCCTGGCGCGCTACCGACTGAGCCACCCCCGCCCCACTTATTAAGTGACTGTGGTCAAAATATTATTGTGTGATCCGTGTAACAGGAAAGGACATCGCCTACTATACAACAAATGACTAACATCTCTCCATCCTATATTCACTGATCCAAAATGTTATTTTGAATTATTAAAACAATAATGAACAGCTCGGATAGTGATTAACTTTTTAATTTAACTCAACTATGTTAAATCTGTTATTGTCATCATAACAGATTTTTTTTAACTATCGAATGAAATGATTGCGAATGTTGTGGTTGTTTGGATACTTGAGAGTATTTTTCTTTGCAGAACAAAGCCAAATGGCCAAGTCACAAGGACCCCAAAAAAGTATAGGCAACTATATAGCAATGGATTAAAAGGCAATCTTTCCGGGTTGAGTTGGGTTGTTTTACCTCTGAGCGGCACTTTTTTGCACACCTTGGGCTAAATGGCCGTTACCTGGCCATTTAGCCCAAGGTGTGCAAAAAAGCCCAAGGTGTATTCACATGGACCCCGAAGGCTCAGAGAAGGTTGGGGGAGGGGATCCACTGGAACAGCTGTTGGGAGACAGATGGTAGCCTCCCGTCAAGACCATCCAGCGGGTTGTTTAACGTGCACAGGGTATGGCTCTCCCGCACACGGGGCCACGGCTTAAGGTCCCATCCGACGGACGGCGACCTTTCCAAGCCCATCGGTGTCCCCTACTGACCGTGGGCAGGGCGGGACACCGATTGGGGGGAAATTTTGCGGAGATAAATCTCAACGCTGACCCAGCTGGGACTCGAACCTGGGAACTACAGATTACGAGCTTGGCACGCTACCGACTGAGCCACCCCCGCCCCCAATCTTTTCGGTACCTTCGTGTTCATGGAATAATTGTCTATTGTAACGATTGCAGTTTAAGAAACCCAGCGCAACTTAGGGTATTTTGCACTGCAGACAAAATAAATTGTGCAGCGTAGCCCCATAAGCTGTGAAAGGACTGAGATTGCAAGAATTTTTAAAAGTTTGAGAGCCTTTTTCTACAGGCGAAAAGAATTGCGCTTAATTCTTTTCCCATTATTAAACACATAAGTGTTTTTTTATTTTTACAATTACCCGTGTTTTAATTCTGAAATAATAAATTCAAATTAATCTACCCGACTCCATCTGCAATTCTCGACTAGTCATCAGTGATTGGAATCAAATCTAATGAAAACCAGCTGTGATTGGCCAATTTAAAGCTGTTAAAACTAATAACACTTGAAACACGGGGGGCGGGGGTGGCTCAGTGGGTAGCGCGCCAGACTCGTAATCTGTAGTTCCCAGGTTCGAGTCCCAGCTGAGTCAGCTTTGAGATTTATCTCCGCAAAATTTCCCCGCCCTGCCCACGGTCAGTAGGGGACACCGATGGGCTTGTAAAGGCCGCCGTCCGTCGGATGGGGACGTTAAGCCGTGGCCCCATGTGCGGGAGAACCATACCCTGTGCACGTTAAAGAACACACTGGATGGCCTTGACGGGAGGCTACCATCTGTCTCCCAACAGCTGTTCCAGTGGGTCCCCTCCCCCAACCTTCTCTGAGCCTTCGAGGTCCTTGTGGCCTGGCCATTTAGCCCATTGTGTGCAAAAAAGTGCCGCTCAGAGGTAAAACAACCCAACGTTAAAGAACACACTGGATGGCCTTGACGGGAGGCTACCATCTGTGTCCCAACAGCTGTTCCAGTGGGTCCTCTCCCCCAACCTTCTCTGAGCCTTCGAGGTCCTTGTGGCCTGGCCATTTAGCCCATGGTGTGCAAAAAAGTGCCGCTCAGAGGTAAAACAACCCAACGTTAAAGAACACACTGGATGGCCTTGACGGGAGGCTACCATCTGTCTCCCAACAGCTGTTCCAGTGGGTCCCCTCCCCCAACCTTCTCTGAGCCTTCGAGGTCCTTGTGGCCTGGCCATTTAGCCCATTGTGTGCAAAAAAAGTGTCGCTCAGAGGTAAAACAATACAATCCTTGAAACACGGCCACTTACATTAAAAGCACTGATTATGCAAAGTTCAGATATTGTTCAGAATTAGGGAACGCAGGCGACAGAACTTTAAAGAAGGATGTTACGCGCAGGAGCAAGGAAACTTTGAAAGAAGTATGCGTCGCTTGCAGCGTAATTAATCTGTGAGATGGAACCTGATGTTTATCGAGATTTTTCTAAACAGAGGCTGTTGAACTCAACAGAGCAAAAGTGAGGAGATGTGCACTGAACACTACATTTTGCTCTCTTAGCATTTTAACTTCATCTCTTCTGTATCCTTACACAATTGTGTTTCGTTGCAAACATGCAGCTAACTGAAGAGCGTGCAGCATCCCATGAAAGCTATTCCCATTCCTCTTGTTTATCCTATTCAGGCAAGGAAAGATGCTCTGAGTTCTCTGTGTCGAACTGTAAATAGCATCTTAGGAAAATCAGCTTCCCTAGTTCCTCTTAGTGAACAAAAGTAGATGCTTTCTCATTCTCTCTCTTCCCCTCCACCTCTCCCCCTAGAGCAAGTGCACTCTCCTCCCCACTCTCCTACGACTCTCCGAGAGCAGTTGTGGGCATCCATTAATCCCTCATCAGCAAGAGCCCATCTGAACCAGCTCTCTGCGGCTATTTCTTAATGGGTCGTCGCGTGGATGAGAACTCAGTCCTTTTGGTGTCCCAAGGGTCCGCAGTTCCTCCCAGACATATGCTAATGGAGACTCGCCCCCCCCCCCCCAGCCAGTTGCCACCCCACTGGAGCGAGATAATGAACTGTGGTTAGCCCCAGTCCCGAAACAAGCTTGAACTGATGAAATGAACTCCACTTAGTTTCGGAAAGCAATGGCTGTGGGAGACTGTCTTCTTGCATACTCAAGTGAAATTGGTGGGAAATGTTGCAGATATCTTTTCTACTTTTCGCACTGAAGTGTCCGATCTTAAATCCGCATTTTATGACAGATTAGTCTCTTTAATGTATCGAAGATTTATGTGCTCAGTTTATGTTTTTCTTTTTTTTAGTAAATATTGTTTGTGAGAGGACTAAGTTTCATTTAAATATTAGAAAAAAATGTTTAGACTATCTTCGTCAAAATACTTATTTTATTTTTTTACCTTACTTACATAGTGCAAATGAAAATTGAGCCCACAAAAGACGGTATTTTCTTTAAAAAGTGAGCAGAATTTTAAAGCTGGAAAGCGAGACTTCATCTCTTCGCTTTCTGAAAGGCAATAAGTTCGAAATTATGATGTAGCATCTGTCAGATTCCAAAAGCAGAACTAGAAGAATAACACATCACCTCTGGTGAATAGGAATCGTTTTCAGAGAAAATAAAGGTTTTCGTTTTTCTCCTTTAACGTTCTCTAACATTGGAAATTCTCGAAGACGAATGACTGGAAAAAATGCAAATAGTAATATTTCATTAATGCCTATACAACACAAAAAAATCATTTAGTATTTATCTCTTAAAACAAAAAGTTCCTTTCCCCCCTCAAACCGTTGGTGACAAGGTACAGATAAATCCCTGATTTTTTTCTCTTAAGTCGTTCGAATTTACATTGATATTTCCTAATTTCTGGGGGCGGGGGTGGCTCAGTCTGTAGCGCGCCAGGCTCGTAATCTGTAGTTCCCAGGTTCGAGTCCCAGCTGGGTCAGCGTTGAGATTTATCTCCGCAAAATTTCCCGCCCTGCCCACGGTCAGTAGGGGACACCGATGGGCTTGGAAAGGCTGGCGTCCGTCGGATGGGACGTTAAGCCGTGGCCCCGTGTGCGGGAGAGACATACCCTGTGCACGTTAAGGAACACGCTGGATGGCCTTGACAGGAGGCTACCATCTGTCTCCCAACAGCTATTCCAGTGGGTCCCCTCCCCCAACCTTCTCTGAGCCTTCGGGGTCCATGTGACCTGGCCATTTAGCCCATGGTGTGCAAAAAAGTGCCGCTCAGAGGTAAAACAACCCAACCCAACATAATTTCTGGTTTTGGAACATTATATAAACCAATGGGATCGGATGCAGAAAAAAGAAAAGGTAGGGGGGAGGGACGAATTGACAGGGATGCCTCTCCAGTATAAAATAATTTTCTGTATTTCGATGTATTTATTAATTGAAGAATATATGTAATATAAGTATCTTTGATGTTTTCTTCCTCCTCCATTCATTCTCAAAGAGGAGAGCGCGGGGCGGTGTCTTCTGGGTTGATTTAATTCCGAGTGGCACTTTTATCCGCAGAGTGGATTAAATTGACAGTTCAGAAGGATATCAGGGCTCAGAGGAATATTGGGGGCGGGGGGGGAGGGTTGGGTTGTTTTACCTCTGAGCGACACTTTTTTGTACAGTCGCTCAAAAAAATATCCGAACACTGTGGTTGATTACAGAATTCAGGAAAAATATCTGGAGCGTGTACAGCAACTGTACACGCTCCAGTTACCGCTCCTGCACACGCTCAATATTTCCGTGAGTGAGCCCACACGATCTAGTATCAAAATAATATGACCACCTACAGTCGCTCAAAAAAATATCCGAACACTACGGTTGATTACAGAATTCAGAAAAAATATCTGGTAACGAATTTTTTAGAAATTAGTGATCTGGCAACCTTCGTGTCACGTGACACGAAGGTTGCCAGATCACTAATTTCACTTCCAGATCATTTTCCAAGTCCAGCTGGCGGAATGCAGAGCGGAAGTTTAGAGGAGCGAAATCTCAACACTGGCTCAATTGTGACTCGAACCCCCTCCCGACAGGGAACCACCTTGACGTGGTAGGGGGCTTGAGGGCCCATTGAGGTCGAAGGCTCTGCTGACCTGTTTGGGCCCCGGTGGGACAGGCTAAGACCTCCATCTCAGGGGAGTCTCTAGGGGCACTGCTGACTGACTTGGTCCGTCAGGTCGGACAGGGCCCCGAATTTCGGGCCCGACTAAGAGTTCCCACCACGGGAGCCGAGGCAACTTGCATCTATATATCCTTGTTTGTGGCTAACCAGGGCGCGGATTAAATTTAGGTTTTGACCGATGGATGAGCTTTACTCCTATAGTACTGCTCGGCATTAGGTAGTCGGGGATGAGCTGTATCTATATGGTACTGCCTTGCCCCTGACCGTAGTTAGTAGTGAATATGGCATTTCCCTATACTGGTAGTGCTTTGGGCAAAACTATTGGGATTTGTTTCATAAGTATATGTGACTCGAACCTGGCATTGGGTTGGGTTGTTTTACCTCTGAGCGGCACTTTTTTGCACACCATGGGCTAAATGGCCAGGTCACATGGACCCCGAAGGCTCAGAGAAGGTTGGTGGAGGGGACCCACTGGAACAGCTGTTGGGAGACAGTGGTAGCCTCCCGTCAAGGCCATCCAGCGTGTTCTTTAACGTGCACAGGGTATGGCTCTCCCGCACACGGGGCCACGGCTTAACGTCCCATCTGACGGACGGTGGCCTTTGCCAAGCCCATCGGTGTCCCCTACTGACCGTGGGCAGGGCGGGGAGTTTTGCGGAGATAAATCTCAACGCTGACCCAGCTGGGACTCGAACCTGGGAACTACAGATTACGAGCCTGGCGCGCTACCGACTGAGCCACCCCCGCCCCTCGAACCTGGCAACTGCCGATTACTGGTCAGGAGCACTACCGTCTGAACCAACCCCAGACCCAGGAGGAAGAAAGGCATGGCTTCTTAACCCCCTTCTTAGATTCGACACACACACAAACATTAAGAATACTTTAGGGCAGGCCTAGGGGGAGAAAAGAGGACGATGGGGGAGTTACAGGAGACTGGCTTTACAATGCATTATAACATTTCACGCTTCTTTTTACAGGTTTTAAAAATTTCTTGAAGAAATGTATCAAATATAAATAAGTTCAATACTTTTTTTGCTTCTATTACCATTATTACCATGCTGAAAGGGGGAGGGGGTGGCCCTCTTTTCCTCCCCAAATCCGGTCCTACTTTACAGCATGATGAATTTATTTTTTTTGCGGACTCCTGTTTTTTGACACTAAAATATCAATATTAATTTGCAGTATTAATTTACTATACAATATTAATATTACGTTATCGATAACATCAAACTGATCTCTGTAAATTACTTTAAGGCTTTCATTTTGTGGATGCTCCCACATCGCTCAAAGTGCGTCACGCCATTTCGCTTAATTAATGGTTTTATGCGAAGCTTACCATAATTTTAAAAGCAATAATTTATTAGTTAATTACTTTTTTATAGAGGTCTCTCATTTGTACGGGCTTTGCCGAAGGCAGCAGTTAATTACGGAACCTAACATGTGTCAAACTGAAAAATGAATTTTAAAATCTGAGCAAGCGTTTAGCGACAAATGGTGTTCATGTTAACAACACTGATAGTCAATATTTCCGAAGTTTTTAGTTAAAGTGAGGATGCTGCAGTTCTCCTTTTTGCTGGCAAGGAGTTTGGTTTCTCATGAATTCTTAAGTGGGATGACATGCTGCAGAATCGATAAAAGAAAAACTGGTAATCGATTAGGTTAGGGAAGAGCGATTACTGTATCGCGAATTGTTAGTTTCATTTTCTCATGTGCGGTATGGAAAAATCGTGAAAAAACTTATGTTAAGTTTTCTGAATAAGAAAAGTTTTTAGTTATTGTGGTATACAAAGATGTTGCGGTTGCTCAGTTGGTTGGGATGTTTTACCTCTGAGCGGCGCTTTTTTGCACACCATGGGCTAAATGGCCAGGTCACATGGACCCCCGAAGGCTCAGAGAAGGTTGGGGGAGTGGACACACTGGAACAGCTGTTGGGAGACAGATGGTAGCCTCCCGTCAAGGCCATCCAGCGTGCTCTTTAACGTGCACAGGGTATGGCTCTCCCGCACACGGTGCCACGGCTTAACGTCCCATCCGACGGACGGAGGCCTTTCCAAGCCCATCGGTGTCCCCTACTAACCGTGGGCAGGGCGGGGAATTTTGCGGAGATAAATATCAACGCTGACCCAGCTGGGACTCGAACCTGGGAACTACAGATTACGGGCCTGGCCGACTGAGCCATCCCCGCTCCTGCTACCGACTGAGCCATCCCCGCCCCTGCTCAGTTGGTAGCGTGCCAGACTCGTAATATGCAGTTCCTAGGTTCGAGTTCCATCTGGGCCGCTTGCCCTTGGTCAGTAGGGGACACCTATGGGCTTGGAAAGGCCGCCGTCTCTCCGTCACAGTCGCTCAAATAAATATCCGAACACTATGGTTGATTACAGAAAATTAAGAAAAAATATCTGGCAACATTTTTTTTTGAAATTAGTGATCTGGCAACCTTCGTGTCACGTGATTACAGAATCCAGGAAAAATATCGAGCGTGTACAGCTACTGTACATGCTCCAGTTACCGTTGACAGCAAATTGGAGCGTGTGCAGTTACTGCACACGCTCCAGTTTGCTGTGAACGGTAACTGCACACGCTCAGTATTTCCGTGAGTGAGCCCACACGATCCAGGTCTTTGTGAGCTCACACGATCCAATGTACTGTGAACATTAACCGCAACCGCTTCAGTTTGCTGTGAACGATAACTGCACACGCTCCATATTCATTGCATTATATATTCATACGCATTATACGTATTAAAAAATATCCGAACACTATGGTTGATTATAGAAAATGAAGAAAAAATATCTGGCAACATTTTTTTTACAAATTAGGGATCTGGCAACCCTCGTGACACGTGACACGAGGGTTGCCAGATCACTAATTTCTAAAAAAAAGTTGCCAGATATTTTTTTTTAATTCTGTAATCAATCATCATCATCATCATCATCCTCAAGCAGCCATGGGCTACGGAGGTCCAACCAGACCGTGCAATTTAGCTCTCCAAGCAAGTCTATCCTGAGCTACATCTACTGCATCTGGCCATTGCACACCAATTCTAACAAGGTCCTGTTTGACATTGTCTGCCCACCGCATCCTAGGTCTCCCCTTCTTTCTGAGGCCTTTAGGCACACTGTTCATAACCCTATTCGCCAATCTATAATTATTCATACGGGCAACATGGCCAAACCAAAGAGTCTCTCTCTGCACAATATGCTGCATAAAGGAGGTTGCATACTCCTTTGCCTAACCTCATCATTAGTTACAAAGTTGAACCACCTAATGCCCAAGATACTGCGTAAGCATCTGGAATCAAAAGCATCTAGTTTCCTGTTATCTTGTTTACAAAGTGTCCAAGTTTCACTACCATAACTAACCCTAGAAAGATCCAAACTATTATACAGTCCAATTTTAGTCTTTAGGTGTATACGCCTATTTCTCCACAATCTCCATAGATTCTTAAAAGTCCCGGCAGCAATACCTATTCGTCTGTTAATCTCATGCCGCACATGACCAGTATCAGTTACATAGCTCCCAAGGTAATTAAACTGTGACACCTGCTCAAGACTGCAACCATTCAGATTAACTGAATCACAGCCTGCCTGACCAATTTTCATCACTTTAGTTTTCTCTCTGTTTATAACCAAACCTACTCTACTACCAGTCTCATCAACAGCTCGAATGAAAGAGTTCATCTCATCAACATCATTTGCCAAAAGGGCTAAATCATCAGCATAATCTAAATCAGAAACTTTCCTATCTCCAGCCCATTTAAGGCCAAACTCTTTCCCTTGAAGTGAATTTCGCATAACATAATCAACAACCAAACTAAAGAGAAAAGGAGACAAATGATTAGGAGACAAAAGGAGACAAATGATTAGGAGACAAAAGGAGACAAAATGCACATTTTGTCTCCTTTTGTCTCCTAATCAATCATAGTGTTCGGATATTTTTTGAGCGACTGTAAGCCATGGCGTCATATCCGAGAGAGAATGCACCGTGCACTTTAAAGAACACTCTGGATGACCTTGAAGGGAAGTTGCCATCTGTTTCCCAACAGCTCTCCAGTGGGTTCCCACCCTCAACCTTCTCTGAGCCTTCGGGGTCCTTATGACCTGGCCATTTATCGTATGGGGACTTTGGGAGCAACTGAGACCAGCGACGAACCATGCATAGGAAAATTAAGGTCAGTAATGAAGTGTACATAGGAGGAACTATGCGACAGTTGTGAGTAGTGATGAATCGTGTATGGAACTTTAGGTCAATCGAGACCAGTGACGAAACAATTAAGACCAGTGACGAAATGTGCCAGGAACTTTGATGACAATTTACCAGCGACGGACTAATACGTACGGGAACAATTGGGGCCAGTGACGAAGTGTGCATGGGAACAATTGGGACCAGTGACGTAGTGGGCATGGGAACAATTGGGACCAGTGACGTAGTGGGCATGGGAACAATTGGGACCAGTGACGTAGTGGGCATGGGGACAATTGGGACCAGTGACGTAGTGGGCATGGGGACAATTGGGACCAGTGACGTAGTGTGCACGGGAACAGTTGGGACCAGTGACGAAGTGTGCACGGGAACAATTGGGTCCAGTGACGAAGTGTGCACGGGAACATTTGGGACCAGTGACGAGACCAGTGACGAAGTGTGCATGGGAGCAATTGGGACCAGTGACGAAGTGTGCATGGGAACAGTTGGGACCAGTGACGAAGTGTGCATGGGAACAATTGGGACCAGTGACGTAGTGGGCATGGGAACAATTGGGACCAGTGACGTAGTGGGCATGGGGACAATTGGGACCAGTGACGTAGTGGGCATGGGGACAATTGGGACCAGTGACGTAGTGGGCATGGGGACAATTGGGACCAGTGACGTAGTGTGCACGGGAACAGTTGGGACCAGTGACGAAGTGTGCACGGGAACAATTGGGTCCAGTGACGAAGTGTGCACGGGAACAATTGGGACCAGTGACGAAGTGTGCATGGGAACATTTGGGACCAGTGACAAGACCAGTGACGAAGTGTGCATGGGAGCAATTGGGACCAGTGACGAAGTGTGCATGGGAACAGTTGGGACCAGTGACGAAGTGTGCATGGGAACAATTGGGTCCAGTGACAAAGTGTGCACGGGAACAATTGGGTCCAGTGACGAAGTGTGCACGGGAACAATTGGGACCAGTGACGAAGTGTGCATGGGAACAATTGGGACCAGTGACGAAGTGTGCATGGGAACAGTTGGGACCAGTGACGACGTATGCATGGGAACAATTGGGACCAGAGACGAAGTGTGCATAGGAACAGTTGGAACCAGTGACGAAGTGTGCATGGGAACAATTGGGACCAGTGACGAAGTGTGCATGGGAACAGTTGGGACCAGTGACGAAGTGTGCATGGGAACAGTTGGGACCAGTGACGAAGTGTGCACGGGAGCAGTTGAAACAAGTGACGAAGTGTGCATGGGAAGAGTTGGGTCCAGTGACGAAGTGTGCATGGGAACAGTTGGGACCAGTGACGAAGTGTGCACGGAAGCAGTTGAAACAAGTGACGAAGTGTCATGGGAAGAGTTGGGTCCAGTGACGAAGTGTGCATGGGAACAGTTGGGACCAGTGACGAAGTGTGCACGGGAGCAGTTGAAACAAGTGACGAAGTGTGCATGGGAAGAGTTGGGTCCAGTGACGAAGTGTGCATGGGAACAGTTGGGACCAGTGACGAAGTGTGCATGGGAATGGAAATATTTGATACCAATGACGAAACGTGAATGGAAATTTCGGGGCAGGGACAAATCAGACCAGTGATGAAGCGCGAATGAGGATTGTGGGTCAATTGAGACAGGTGATGTGATTTGATGTATAAACAGTAAATTTATAATTAAAAAATTGAAATACAAAAAATTCGCCAAACTGTTGTACAATTTATTATAGATAAAAATAAAGTTATACAACAATTATCCAAGAAAGATTTTTAAATTCCCATTTAATCTGCTGCAGGATTGGATCTAGAAAAAAATCGAGGGGGGGGGGACAGTGAAGAAAAACTATTGTGCATGAAAAACATAAATGGGGGAGAGGAGAATGGATTTCCAATGCAATATAACATTTCCATCTGCGTTTTATAATAAAAATAATAATAAATACCCCCTCAAGCAGCTGCTTGCCACAGAGGTCTGACAGGAGCCTGTCAGTTTATATGCCAAAGTAGAAGATCTGAGAGGATGGCAGGACCTCAGCAGAAAAACAACACACACATCCGGGGCTCGAACCCAGGTCCCTTGGATCAGTAGACAAGCGTGCTAACCACTCGGCCATGGGACGGCATCTGCGTTTTACAGGTAGTTAAATAATGTCTTGAAAAATGCCTCAAATATAAATAAGTTTAATAATATTTTGTCTCTATTAATCTTAGTAGCATTCTGAAAGGGGGGCATGGGCCTCTTAACTCTCTCCCCTAGATCCGGCCCTGATCTGCTCTGTAACTACGTAAATTTATAATTTAGTTTAAAATTAAATAGTAGAATTGTGCTATTTTATACTCAGTGGCACATCTTTCAAAATTGATTTTTAACTCAACTAGTATATAATAATTTTTAGTAATTTTTAGTAATTCTTGTACATTTTCTGTGTCCTGTTTTGTTAGATGTATTAGCAAAAACATTTTTCAGGATTTTGTTGTAAATATATTTTTTTTTCTATGCGCTAGCAGATTGAAGTGTTTTATTCTGTTATTGTTAGATATTTTTGCTACAATTATAATAAAAAATATCGAAGAATTAGCCGTTGCTAATTTAGTAGTTACAATACCCGGCATGCAACTGGAAAGGAGTGTCACTCATGGCGAAATTCAATTTCTTTTTCATTTAACCATTCATGAATCAAAAGCATTTCATTTTCTATATTGTGGATTGGATTTTCTCTTATTATATTATTTTTTCATTGGAATCAAAAATCAGGTTTACTAATTTCGTATGAGAGTATTCATGTGAAGCCATTTAACAACTTGAAAAACAAACGAACATAAAAATCCAGCAAACATCCTGAAGATGTGTCAAGGTGTTCGACGAGACGAATAAGCAGGCGATGGGATTATTTTGTCAGAGCTTTATCATTAATTCGGAAGCATCCGAGACTTTTGTTTTCTCTTATCTGGAAATTCAGTCGAAAGAGATCATTCTAAATCACTTTTAACGGCATCGGATTGAAATTTCACCGGGATTAGGTGACGGAAAATGCCGCAGTATCCTTCGAAATCGAAGCTGTGAATTGCAAGCCACCATCCTTTCGGGTGCCAACCATGGACGAAACGAAATAAATTGACTGCACTTTCAACGCTGATTGGCTCAAAGTGTTCCAAATCGAGCAGAAAAATCTTTCCCCCTGAGGACTTAAAGAGTAAATGGTCTTTGCTTGTTTTTTTTTCACTCAGAAAATAAAATTGTCGTGAAATAGAAGAAATATTTCGAAGCGAGAAATTTTTTATGGTTTAATAAAAATTGTGTGTAGCAAATCTTCAATTTGAAGTAAATTGAAAGAAAAAAAAAGCAAATCTCTACGGAATATCTGCCATAACTAATTGTTAGAAATGTACCATAAAATGATTTTTTTTTACGATTCCGATATTTATATAGGGCTGAATCCAAAGGGGGAGTGTCCATGCCCTCCCATCTGGTGTAATAGAAGGGGAAATATATGTTAGATCCTTTGCCTAGAATGATTACTGGGGGGAAAAAAAACCGGAAGTTACAATCGCTTTGCTGAATGTGAAATACAAAACTTCTTTTAAAAAGAAGTTTTATTCGATTAAGATTTCCTCAAAACCGCTTTTAACAAAGAAACGATGAATAGTGGGTTGGGTTGTTTTACCTCTTAGAGTCACCTTTTTTGAAGACTAGGAGCTAAATGGCCAGGTCATAGGGAAGGGTCCCAGCTGGGTCAGCGTTGAGATTTATCTCCGCAAAATTCCCCGCCCTGCCCACGGTCAGTAGGGGACACCGATGGGCTTGGAAAGGCCGCCGTCCTCGGATGGGACGTTAAGCTGTGGCACTGTGTGCGGGAGAGCCATACCCTGTGCACGTTAAAAAACACGCTGGATGGCCTTGACGGGAGGCTACCATCTGTCTCCCAAAATCTGTTCCAGTGGGTCCCCTCCCCCAACCTTCTCTGAGCCTTCGGGGTCCTTGTGACCTGGCCATTTAACCCATAGTGTGCAAAAAAAGTGCCGCTCAGAGGTAAAACAACCTAACCCAACTCATAGGGAAGGGTGACTCGCTGGACATCATTTGGAAGACAGATGGTAGCCCCCCCCCATCAATGGTAGCCTCCCATCACGAACAAAAATTCTGCAAAAACATTGAAAACGCTAAGAGCAATTGTTTAGTGAAATAGAATACATAACACAAGAAACAAACACTGAATGGAACTTTTTTTTATTATTAACGATTGATTTATGTGTTGAAATTATAATCGAAAAAAAAATTAATAGTTTTTTTTTTACTTTTATTTTCCACGGTTACCAAGAACATTAATAAGGTATTAGAAATTCAAATTTTCTGTGAGAGTGAGCCAGCCCCAATCCTGACGATGCCTGTGCAATTTCGAGTAGAAAAAAAGAAAAAGAATCATTTCACCATCTCCATGTGCATAAGTAGAATTTAAATTGAATGAGATGCATAAGTAGATCGCATTTATTTATGTACAGAATTTTTGCTCTCAGTGTTTAGCAATAGAGGAAGAATAAGTTGTTGGACCAATTATTTATTTAGAGATAATGAGTTAAAAATTACCTTCGCCCAAGACGAAAATGGAAATGCACGAGAAAAATTACTCTGGTTGCAGGGATTTCACTAATTTATCCAGAGAAATAAAAAATTCCGTAAGTTTAAAAATAACGTGATTTTTGTAATTTTGGATGATGGAAGTTATTTGAAGTCATTAAATGCTAGAGTAAAACTGAATTAATCCCTGAATTTAAATATAATTGTCACGGCGATATTTTTTATGTCATTAAATAGGTAGATGAAAAAGATTAGTAGTTTGACGAAGTGTTTTTTTCCACACTGCTAAATGTTGCTTTTTTATGTTTGCCTGTAATTTTTTTTTTTTTGGGGGGGGGGGGGGGGTGGCTCAGTCGGTAGCGCGCCAGGCTCGTAATCTGTAGTTCCCAGGTTCGAGTCCCAGCTGAGTCAGCGTTGAGATTTATCTCCGCAAAACTCCCCGCCCTGCCCACGGTTAGTAGGGGATACCGATGGGCTTGAAAAGGGCGCCGTCCGTCGGATGGGACGTTAAGCCCTGGCGCCGTGTGCGGGAGGGCCACACCCTGTGCACGTTAAAGAACACGCTGGATGACCTTGACGGGAGGCTACCATCTGACTCCCAACAGCTGTTCGAGTGGGTCCCCTCCCCCAACCTTCTCTGAGCCTTCGGGGTCCTTGTGGCCTGGCGATTTAGCCCATGGTGTGCAAAAAAGTGCCGCTCAGAGGTAAAACAACCCAACCCAACCCAACGTAGGTCTATAGTATGTTTAAGCTATAAATTTGATATTTAGGCATTAGAGTGTGGACGTCAACGAATATGCACTTACAACTGCAATCTATCTTCTTCATCCAGAGCGAAGGAGGCTAAATTAAACTTTTTTTAATTTGAAAACGATCGTTTCACATTCAGCAGAGGGGATTAGACTGTCTACACATTTGCATACACGCATGCTTAACTTTTGGACAGCAGTGTAGACTAGTGTTCAAAAGTGAAGCATAGTTGGCAAAATGGATAAAATGGAAAATATGAGATGATAGAATGATATGGGCGATATGTTGTATGATGGAATATGTGCAGCTTTGAGCTCTGGTACAGTTACTTGAGTTATTTCTAATGGAATTCTGTAATTTACGTTCGTCATTGGATTATTTTGCTTCGGTTATTTCCTGAATTCCTGGAAGAGTCTTGTTAACGAACTCGCAATGTTTGTACAAGTTGTCTCTGATTGGATTGTTCTGATATGATGTTGACGAAAGGCAGCTCCGTTCAGAACTTGAAAAGCAAATGAACACTGAGTTGGGTTGTTTTACCTCTGAGCGGCACTTTTTTGCACATCATGGGCTAAATGGCCAGGTCACATGGACCCCGAGGGCTCAGAGAAGGTTGGATGAGGGGACCCACTGGAACAGCTGTTGGGAGACAGGTGGTAGCCTCCCGTCAAGGCCATCCAGCGTTTTCTTTAACGTGCACAGGGTATGGCTCTCCCGCACACGGGGGACACGGCTTAACGTCCCATCCGACGGACGGCGGCCTTTCCAAGCCCATCGGTGTCCCCTACTGACCGTGGACTGGGTGGGGAGTTTTGCGGAGATAAATCTCAACGCTGACACAGCTGGGATTCTAACCTGGGAACTGCAGATTTCGAGCCTGGTGCGCTACCGACTGAGCCACCCCCGCCTTGACTCACACGGGGACACGACTTAACGTCCCATCCGACGGACGGCGGCCTTTCCAAGCCCATCGGTGTCCGCTACTGACCGTGGGCAGAGCGGGGAATTTTGCGGAGATAAATCTCAACGCTGACCCAGCTGGGACTCGAACCTGGGAATTACAGATTACGAGCCTGGTGCGCTACCGACTGAGCCACCCCCGCCTTGGCTCGAACATGCAAATCTCAGATTGCGTACCTGGCGCAATACCAGCTGAACTAGCACTGCTCCTGCATAGTTCGCTTCGCTGTTAAAACCAAATATACGCTGGCTCCATCTATTTAGTAGCTGAGAAGCCTCCACTGGTTTCACTGTACACTTTAAAATATTCCGAAATTAAAAAAAAAATCCCCTCAAGCAGCTGCTTGCCACAGAGGTCGGAGAGGAGCCTGTCAGTTTATATGCCACAGTAGAAGATCTGAGAGGATGGCAGGACCTCAGCAGGAAAACAACACACACAACCATGCCTTACCGATTCGAATCCAGGTCCCTTAGATCAGTAGCCAAGCGCGCTAACTAACTTTTCACTCGGCCACGGGACGACTAAAAAGGTATTTTTTTGGAGGCGCCGGAATTAAGAACAACGTTTTTAATAGCTCAGTTCTATAGACTATAGATAATAATAATTAACGTTAGGAAAAGTATTTATTTCTTGCATAAAACATGGAACTATTTGCTGTGGCGGATTATTACATCTGCGAGTGGTTCTTTCTGTAAAACATTTGGCTGCGGTAACTTTTCATTGGTGGTTGCCTTCTTTGATCTTTGGAAGTTGCAGCTCCATTCTTTATGTGAAATAGAGTATAGTTAGAGCCAAGTTTTAAACAGTAAACAATGCGTTTTATTTTAAAAACCTTTTTTCTTTTTTCCCTTCCATATTACTTATATTATTTGTTCTTATTATTGTGATGTGTATTAAAATGTAGGAAGAATACTTTTTTTTGATAATTGGGTTGTTTTACCTCTGAGCGGCACTTTTTTGCACACCATGGGCTAAATGGCCAGGTCACATGGACCCCGAAGGCTCAGAGAAGGTTGGGGGAGGGGACCCACTGGAACAGCTGTTGGGAGACAGATGGTAGCCTCCCGTCAAGGCCATCCAGCGTGTTCTTTAACGTGCACAGGGTATGGCTCTCCCGCACACGGGGCCACGGCTTAATGTCCCATCCGACGGACGGCGGCGTTATCAAACCCATCGGTGTCCCCTACTGAGCGTGGGCAGGGCGGGGAATTTTGCGGAGATAAATCTCAACGCTGACCCAGCTGGGACTCGAACCTGGGAACTACAGATTACGACCCTGGCGCGCTACCGACTGAGCCACCCCCGCCCCTTTTTTTGATAAAGTATTTGATGCCGTCCCGTGGCCGAGTGGTTAGCGCGCTTGGCTACTGATCTACGGGACCTGGGTTCGAGCCCCGGATTTAAGGCATGGCTGTTTGTGTTGTTTTTCTGCTGAGGGCCTGCCATCCTCTCAGATCTTCTACTATGGCATATAAACTGACAGTCTCCTGTCAGACTTGTGTGGCAAGCAGCTGCTTGAGGGGGTATTTATTTTTATTTATTCTTCCAACATTTTAATAAGCATTTAATTATTTTTTTTTAGCTTAAAATAGGTAATGATGAATAAAATTATTATATTATATATATATTTATGTTTCTGAATAATAAATAAAGAAATAGATAAATAAACAAAAAAAATCAAAGAATGTTGAAGATAAATTCTACTACGCTATTTCGATATCGAACGTGAAATCGCCACTAGTATAGTGGTGTAATTAAGGTACTAATTAATTAGCACTACTAGTATAGTGGGTAATTAAAAAAAAATTCTTGATTCATATCCCAAGTGAGAAATATTTTCGCGCTTTGTAACTTCGAGTGAGCATTTTTTGCGAAGATAATTTAATAATGCTATAATTAGGTATTTAATTTCTGTACAGCGAAATAAGAAAAAAGTTCTTAAAAAAATTTCTTTTATTAAATGTACATGGAATATATTATTCGATTAAATGAATATTAAATTATAATCGTTCCTAATACCGTGCATTATAATAAAATAATAAATACCCCCTCAAGCAGCTAATCATATTAAAATAAATTAACTTTCAAGCAGCAGTTTGGCACAGAGGTATCAGAGGAACTTGTCGGTTTAATTGTACCGTAGATAAGATCGGTGAGACAGGTGAGACCTCAACAGAAAGAAAACACAAGAATGAAAGCATTCACGAACCCAGGCCCTTCTGAACCACAGTTCAGCAGATGACTGTCAAAATTATCCCGATGAAAGAATATCGTATTCGTTAATAATTTTTTAAAATAACCAGGAAGCTATAAATGCCATAAATAGTTTTAATTCCAATCAAAGATTAAATCAAGTTTCATTTATTAAAACATTCTAATATTCATTATATGTTTCAAGAACTGCCTAAAAAACTGGTTTGTGTTTGGAAAAAATAATAATTTTAAAGAAAAAAAAAATATAAAAAAAAAGTCTCTATATTTATATGCTAATTTCTAAATGAATCTATAGACTAAAGATGCAATAACCAATTTAAAATTGCTTTTTGAAAATAACAGTATTATTTAATTTTATAATATCATTATTCGGTAGATTTAATATTTTAGGACAAATGTACCCAGTGGTCAGCGTGCTTGGTATTGGTCAAAGAGACTTGAATTCGAGCACTGGATAAGGCATAGATATTTCATTTCTTGTGTTGTTTTTCTGCTGAGGTCTCACCTTCCTCACAGATCTCTGGAGTATTATACTCACAGGCTCTTGTCAGACCTCTGTGGTAAGCAACTGCTTAATGGGTAAGTACAGTCGCTCAAAAAAGTATCCGAACGCTATGGTCGATTACAGAATTCAGAAAAAGTATCTAGCAACGATTTTTTTAGAAATGAGTGATCTGGCAACCTTCGTGTCACGTGATTACAGAATTCAGGAAAAATATCTGGAGCGTGTACAGCAACTGTACACGCTCCAGTTACCGTTCACAGCAAACTGGAGCGTGTGCAGTTACTGTAGTTTGCTGTGAACGGTAACTGCACACACTCAATATTTCCGTGAGTGAGCCCACACGATCTAGTATCAAAATAATATGACCACCTACAGTCGCTCAAAAAAGTATCCGAACACTATGGTTGATTACAGAATTCAGAAAAAATATCTGGTAACTATTTTTTTAGAAATTAGTGATCTGGCAACCTTCGTGTCACGTGATTACAGAATTCAGGAAAAATATCTGGAGCGTGTACAGCAACTGTACACTCCAGTTACCGTTCACAGCAAACTGGGGCGTGTGCAGTTACTGCACACGCTCCAGTTTGCTGTGAACGGTAACTGCACACGCTCAATATTTCCGTGAGTGAGCCCACACGATCCAGGTCTTTGTGAGCTCACACGATCCAGGTCTTTGTGAGCTCACACGATCCAATGTGCTGTGAACATTAACCGCAACCGCTCCAGTTTGCTGTGAACGGTAACTGCACACGCTCAATATTTCCGTGAGTGAGCCCACACGATCTAGTATCAAAATAATATGACCACCTACAGTCGCTCAAAAAAGTATCCGAACACTATGGTCGATTGCAGAATTCAGGAAAAATATCTGGCAACGATTTTTTTAGAAATTAGTGATCTGGCAACCTTCGTGTCACGTGACACGAGGTACTGTACACTAACCGTTTCGCCACTAAGAATATGCTTTCCATTAACTTAAACATAAGTTTATAGGTTTTTTTTTTTTACAATTTATCATTAAAATATATAAAAAATAATTAATTAGAATTCGAAAAAAAAGAAAATCATATAGTTTTGTAATGCACTTGTGAAAAATTTGCCATTAAAATAGTGATTTACCTGGGCTTATTAAATGGAAATGCTCCCGTAATTACAGCATCTTTGGCAGTATAACTACGCCATTGCAAACACTTTTATAAACCGAGATAATAATAGCGTTTTTTAATCATTGATAAAATGCTCCTGTTTAGAAGATACATTTATAATAAGAGCTGAAAGAAATGATTTATATTTAGCAATTAATGTAAGCATTTCAACTACAAGGCCATTATATAGACTGACGATTTATTATTTTGTGAGTCAGTTGTGGCATTTAATAACTGTTCATTCTGCATTTTTGTCATAAGCATAGATTCCTCAGAAGGTTTAAGCTAAGATTATTCTTGTGAAGATTTTCCCCCATAAGCCGTGAGAACCAACATTAATGAATGTTGGCAAAATTATTGCTCTCTCGAGGTTAAAATATAGTTTGGGTTCATTGTTTTTCTTGCACAATATGTTTTCCTTACCTCCTATTCGACTGAATTTAATTTACAACAGTCCGTTTTTTTCGTAATTCGGGTCGTTAATAAATTTCCAGTAACAGTAATTGCTTTTGGTTTTCTTTCGAAGATTAATTTTTGTTCGTAGTTTAAAATTATTTTGATGCATTAAAGGTGAGGATATATTTCTTTCTGAAAGCTGTCCCGAGAGGCCGAGAGATGCTTGGCTCAGGTGCAAATGGAAACTGGCTCAAATCTCTGATAAGGCATGGAGGTTTGCTTTATGTTGTCTTTCTGTTGAGGTTTCGATTTCATTCGGAGGTGGGGAGCTCAGTAGATAGTTCGCCAGACTCGTAATCTAGAGTTCCCAGGTTCGAGTCTCACCTGTGCCAGCTTTGAGATTTATCTCCGCTGAATTTCCTGTCCTTGGTCAGAAGGTGGGACAACGATGGTCTTGGAAAGGCTGCCGTCTTTCCGATGGGAAGCTAAGCCGTTGCACCTTTTGCAGAAGAAGAATGCTCTGTGCACGTTGAAGAACATGATGGATGGCCTTGACTGGGTTGTTTTATCTCTAAACGGCACTTTTTTGCATACAATGGGTTAAATTTCCAGATCACAAAAATCCCAATGGCTCAGAGAAATTTGGGAGGAGGGGACCCACAGGACAACTGTTAAGACACAGATGGAGCCTCCCGTAAAGGCGCCGGGCTCGTAATCTGTAGTTCCCATGTTCGAGTCCCAGCTGGGTCAGCGTTGAGATTTATCTCCGCAAAATTCCCCGCCCTGCCCACGGTCAGTAGGGGACACCGATAGGCTTGGAAAGACCGTCGTCCGTCGGATGAGACGTTAAGCCGTGGTTCCTTGTACATGAAAGCGATACTCTGTACGCGTTAAAGAACACGCTGGATGGCCCTGACGAGAAGTTATCGTCTGTCGCCTAACAGCTGTCTGGGTGGTACCCTTCTCCAACCTTCGCTGAGTCCTTGGTGTCCTTGTGACCTGGCCATTTAGCTCATTGTGTGGAAAAAATGCCCTCAGAGGTAAAACAAATCAAGCCAACCCACAACATCCACCGTATTTTCAGAAGTTAAGCCGTGGCCCCGTGTGCGGGAGAGCCATACCATGTGCACATTAAAGAACACACTGGATGGCCTTGACAGGAGGCTACCATCTGTCTCCCAACAGCTGTTCCAGTGGGTCCCCTCCACCAACCTTCTCTGAGCCTTCGGGGTCCTTGTGACCTGGCCATTTAGCCCATGGTGTGCAAAAAAGTGCCGCTCAGAGGTAACCCAACCCAACCCAATCCGTAAAGGCCATTCAGAGTGTTCTTTAACGTGCACAGGATATGGTTCACCTGCACAAAGCACCCGATTGATGGCGTCCTTTTGACCTTTCTCATCAAGGCAGGGTGGGGGTTTAGCAGAGATAAATCTCAATACTGTCACAGGCGGAACTCGCACGAGTCTGTCGCGCTGCTTGATGAGCAACTCCCTCCCCGGGCCTTGACTGAAGGCTACAATCTTTTTCCTAATAGCTGTCAAGTGGGTACCGTGTCCGAACCTTCTCTGAGGCCGTGGGATCCTTGTCACATTGTCATTTAGCCATTCTGTGTGAAAAGAGGCCGCTCAGAGGTAAAGCAATCGAATCTGACTTCTTAACAAATATATCCTTTTTTACGATATCCTCTTCCAAGTATTCTCCTATCAAAAGTAATTTTGATTCCCTCGCCACCTTTTGCATACCAAGCTTTTAGCTCCAGACTCTCTCTTCTTTTTCTGTGCATTTATTTTTCACTGAAAAACTTTAGCTGTAGTCCCTATTGAGTTGCTCCAGTTCACCTTGTTACCTCGAATAAACCCTTTAGATGCCAATCTGGTTCAAAATTGTGTAACTATGTTCAACTTCTCTACTTGATTAACTGCGCCAGACTCGTAATCTGTAGTTCCCAGGTTCGAGTCCCAGCTGGGTCAGCGTTGAGATTTATCTCCGCAAAATTCCCCACCCTGCCCACGGTGAGTAGGGGACACCGATGGGCTTGGAAAGGCAGCCGTCTGTTGGATGGGACGTTAAGCCGTGGTCCGTGTGCGGGAGAGCCATACCCTGTGCACGTTAAAGAACACGCTGGATGGCCTTGACGGGAAGCTACCATCTGTCTCCCAACAGCTGTTCCAGTGGGTCCCCTCCCCCAACCTTCTCTGAGCTTTCGGGGTCCATGTGACCTGGCCATTTAGCCCATGGTGTGCAAAAAAGTGCCGCTCAGAGGTAAAACAACCGAACCCACTGCCTGGGCATAAGGGTCAACTTATCGTTGCAAATGCAAACCTCATGACCTTCACATTGCACCACCAAAATTGAAAAATTTTAGCATAAATCCATCGCTTGCAATATTCGTTTTTAAAGTTTACAATTTTGAACTCTTTTCGCCGTTAGAGGGCGCAATTTAAATTTTTGAGATATTCTGAAAGGGTAAATCGTAAAATTTGATCAACACCTATCCAGCCTAAAAAAAAATAATTTATCTCTAAAAACAAACAATTATCTGTTGGAACGATAAATCGCGTTTTCCCACCCGCTCTGGGGCTAAAGGCGACCACTCATTATTGCCAATGTTATAAAAAAGAAAGGCGGCCAACTCATTATTGCCCCTCGATCATTACTTTCTACCACTAGGTTGGGTTGGTTTACCTCTGAGCGGCACTTTTTTGCACACCATGGGCTAAATGGCCAGGTCACATGGACCCCGAAGGCTCAGAGAATGTTGGGGGAGGGGACCCACTGGAACAGCTGTTGGGAGACAGATGGTAGCCTCTCGTCAAGGCCATCCAGCGTGTTCTTTAACGTGCACAGGGTATGGCTCTCCCGCACACGGGGCCACGGATTAACGTCCCATCCGACGGACGGCGGCCTTTCCAAGCCCATCGGTGTCCCCTACTGACCGTGGGAAGGGCGGGGAATTTTGCGGAGATAAATCTCAACGCTGACCCAGCTGGGACTCGATCCTGGGAACTACAGATTACGAGCCTGGCGCGCTACCGACTGAGCTACCCCCCGCCCCTATGTAAGGAAGGTGAGACATCAGCAAAAAGACAACACAGAAAAGAAACATCCACACTTTACCAGAGACTCAAATCTAGATTCAACCCAACTAATATAAATAAAGAAAAATATTCATTTACATTTGCATCTTTATTTTTGACATCTGGTAGTTATCACTGGAGTTTTTCCTTTAACCCATTTTTGACCTTAACGCGTGTTTTTTTGAGCGAAGTGCAAAAAAACAAACCAAGACACAACTCAACTGCAAACTCGAAATCATCGGAAGTGGCTCCATTTCAGCTTCGGAAAGCAGCATCAACAGATAAGCCACCGGCAACGAAGAGGCGAGAGCAACAAACGAGATCCTCGTCTTCCGCAACCTCAGTGGGCAAAGCGAAGTCCTTCGCAAGTGGTGTGGCGGAGCTGAAGGCCCACCGACGGTGTATCGTCTCTGTCAGATCTGTCAGTGACAGGAATGTTCGTGACGGCTCTGACATCCCTCCCTTGTCGGCCCTTTGATGCCTGAAACAGTCCAGCCACTTGACAGCGGAGTGACTGCTGCTGCAAGAGAGCTCTCGGTGGCTCTTTAATGTAAGAAAGAATACATCCACACAGGGAACGTTTTAAGCTGCTCAACGTTACGAACGCTTCCGAATTTTCTGACGTCTTGAAAGCGTTACAGACAACAGAGATGGTCTCACAGAAAACGTGGAGCGAATGCAGTAAATGTGCATTACACTTTGCTATGAGCCCCCGCTTCTGTTGCTTTCAAAGACACCAAAAATATCAGAAACGTTCCTAACGTCGAACCGTTCAAACTTTCTTCTGTGAGGCCGCATCCAAAGTTCCGGTGCACGAGAAGAGAGAATGACAACACCCAGACGTGTAATGGATTCACGCAGATATGTGCGCGATCTGCGCCGCAATGGGAGAACAGAAAGCGAACCAGATGCCTCTGCGATGCGATTTCTAGGTGCCAATAAGATCAACTCCAATTATCGAAAGGACAAGTGCTCCTGTCGCAGCGGCAGTTGACGGCAGGGTGCTGTCTGAATCGCTCTTAGAAACAAGTGGAGCTTGTTTAGTATGGCTAATATTCTTTGAATCTCTGTTGACGAATGCAAGCGAGGTAGATTTCAATTGGCTAGTGTTGTTTATGACAGAAAAAGATAAAACATTTAAATATTAGTAAAAACATTTTCGACTCGTACATCCCTTCAAAAAATGTTTGCTAATCCTAGCTTACTTATAAACTCTCGGGGCGGGGGTGGCTCAGTCGGTAGCGCGCCAGGCTCGTAATCTGCAGTTCCCAGATTCGAGTCCCAGCTGGGTCAGCGTTGAGATTTATCTCCGCAAAATTCCCCGCCCTGCCCACGGTCAGTAGGGGGACACCGATGGGCTTGGAAAGGCCGCCGTCCGTCGGATGGGACGTTAAGCCGTGGCCCCGTGTGCGGGAGAGCCATACCCTGTGCACGTTAAAGAACACGCTGGATGGCCTTGACGGGAGGCTACCATCTGTCTCCCAACAGCTATTCCAGTAGGTCCCCTCCCCCAACCTTCTCTGAGCCTTCGGGGTCCATGTGACCTGGCCATTTAGCCCATGGTGTGCAAAAAAGTGCCGCTCAGAGGTAAAACAACCGAACCCAACTTATAAACTCTCCTGCATAGAGAATAATTCTCTTCGCAAAAATGTCAATGGTGTAATTGAAAAAAAAAACACACCAAAATCTTAAAAATTATTATAAGCAGAGGGATAAAAATACATTGAACAAACTTTTTCAAGTGCGCGTCCTTAATCATGGCAAAATTAAGTTTTCTTTCCTCCTATTTCTTCGTTCTGGTGTCTCTACAGTGGTTAAACGTAAAGTATGCACGTTACGCTAAAGCACGAGTTTGCTAAGAAATTCTCTTCAGCGAGAATTGTCAACGAATTGCCTATTAACAGGTTAAAATTTGGTGAAAATGATTAAAGTATTCTTTTGCCAAAATATCCGTTTATATAAAAATCTCTCCATGACAAACTTCTTTAATAGTTATATCACACGAGTTTTACTTGAAGGAACGCATTTGGAATTAAAAACAATCCTGAAGCGTAAAATTATGACTAAATAATTTGAATCGTTCAGGAACCCGATGCACTCTAAGACAAAAGAGAGACAGAGCAAGTTAAATAAGATCTTGGAAGAACTTCGGAGAAGCAGAATATAGAAGATTATATAAAGGCTTTGGAGAACTCGAAGGTTGGGTTGGGTTGTTTTACCTCTGAGCGGCATTTTTTTGCACACCATGGGCTAAATGGCCAGGTCACATGGACCCCGAAGGCTCAGAGAAGGTTGCGGGAGGAGACCCACTGGAACAGCTGTTGGGAGACAGAGGGTAGCCTCCCGTCAAGGCCATCCAGCGTGTTCTTTAACGTGCACAGGGTATGGCTCTCCGGTACACGGGGAAACGGCTTAACGTCCCATCCGATGGACGGCGGCCTTTCCAAGCCCATCGGTGTCCCCTACTGACCGTGGGCAGGGCGGGGAATTTTTGCGGAGATAAATCTCAACGCTGACCCAGCTGGGACTCGAACCTGGGAACTACAGATTACGAGCCTGGCGCGCTACCGACTGAGCCACCCCCGCCCCCTAAAGAACTCGGAGGAGACAGGCGATCATCAGGAGGTTTCAATGAACGGAAAGAGAGAGAATCACTGAAAGGATTCGGAAAACCAGGTGAGCGATCAGTGAAGTGTTTCAACAAACCTAAAACAACTTGAGGATCATTGAAATGTTTCGATGATCCAAAAGAAGATCGATCACCGAAAGGCTCGGATGCACCAGACATAGATTGGTTCACGAAAGGATTCAGTAAATCACAAGGCAGATCATTAAAATGTTTCAATGAACTAGCAGAAGAATAGGGATCATCGGAAGGCTTCGGTGAATCTGAAAAAATATCATCTAAAAATTTCGACGAATCAGAAGAAGGTAAATCATCTAAAAATTTCGACGAACCAGAAAAGAATGGATCATCGAAACACACTGGATGGCCTTGACGGGAGGCTACCATCTGTCGGATGAATAGAAAAAGGCTCCGATGAACCAGAAGATGACAGAAGATTAACTGCACTGCGGTGCTCTCCTGCAGTTAATACAACTATTTACAAATCTTGCGCTATTGCACCGCTATAATTCATGCACAGGTGACTATATAGGCGCGGCTTTCGATTGGTCATAAACGGTATTTATATTTCCCTTCACAATTTACAAGTTAATCTGCTTATTGGTTATTGGTAAAATAACACAGATTTATCGGAAACTTTTTATCTTGCTTCAACGGACTTTCACTAGTTTTCAGTTGTGTTGCATTGTTTTGCCTCTGAGCGACACTATTTTGCACACAGTGAGCTAAATAGCAGGTCACAAAGACCCCAAGTACTCAGAAAAAGTGGAGAAAGGGGACACACTGGACAGCTGTTAGGAGACAGATGGTAGCCTCCCCGTCAAGACCATCAAGCATGTTCTGTAACATGCTCAGAGTATGACTCTCCAGCACATGGGGGGCGGGGGTGGCTCAGTCGGTAGTGCGCCAGGCTCGTAATCTGTAGTTCCCAGGTTCGAGTCCCAGCTGGGTCAGCGTTGAGATTTATCTCCGCAAAATTACCCGCCCTGTCCACGGTCAGTAGGGGACACCGATGGGCTTGGAAAGGCCGTCGTCCGTCGGATGGGACGTTAAACCGTGTCCCCGTGTGCGGGAGAGCCATACCCTGTGCACGTTAAAGAACACGCTGGATGGCCTTTACGGGAGGCTACCATCTGTCTCCCAACAGCTGTTCCAGTGGGTCCCCTCCCCCAACCTTCTCTGAGCCTTCGGGGTCCATGTGACCTGGCCATTTAGCCCATGGTGTGCAAAAAAGTGCCGCTCAGAGGTAAAACAACCCAACAACCCAACTCCAGCACATGGGAAACGGTTTAACGTCCTATCTGACGGCCGGCGGTCTTTCCAAGCCCATCGGTGTCCCCTTCTGGACAAAGGGGTAGATTTGCGGAGATAAATCTTAACGCTGGCCCAGGCGGGACTCGACCCTGGGAACTGCAGATTCCGAACCTGGTACGCTACCGACTGAGCCACCTCCGCCCCCTAATTTACAATCCATCATACATTGTTGTCCAGTGTTTGGAACCATAGTGCCACTAGCGAAGAATTTCTCATTATCAGTTAAACTAAACTATTTGGTTTTAGCAGTGTTTATAATTTTTCCAAAAGCTGCGATTTTATTCTTTTAATTCCCAAAATCACCACAAGTAAATAAACCAATAGCAAGTGAAAAAGAAATTGTAAATCTCATCATAAAAAAAAATGGTAAAAAAAAACTGGAGTCTTTTTTATAGATTTTAAATTCTTTGTAGTTATTTCTTAATTTATTGTTACGAAGTCAGATATTCTTTAATGATAACGGATAAATACCAATTATGGCTTTTAAAACCTTCATAAATAAGGAACATATGAAACAAAAAAAAAGTCGAAAATGTAAATGCTAAGTTTAATCAAATGCATTTATAACATTTGCTAATGGACTTCGAAGTTTGTGCTTTGCGTCGTCTAGCTTCCTCGTCGCTACGTTGCGTTATTCCTCTGCGTATTCAGCAATTAGTTATTATTGCGTTGACAATTTGGATTAATTCCCCTGTCATCAGGATTAAAGCGCAGAATAACCGATTATCTGGTAAATCACTTACAGAGAAACTGAAATATGAATTATCGGTAAGATGGAAACAGAAGGGATTTTCTGAAGTTGCAGAACGTACAAACATAAATCGGAAGGAGATACTTTATCAGTCCTAAACTCTACTTCAACTCTTGTGTAACACGAAGATGAAGTATTAAGTCTTTAGAAGACCCAATGTGGTAGAGGAAATCTGCTAATAGAAATGAGAGGAGAGTTCAGTACAGTTTCACTCTCGTATGTTTGTCGAGAGTTGGGAATCTTCTAAACAATGTTTGCAGATTAATCCTCCAGACATGCATGTCGTCAGAAGGTTCTGTCTTTCGCGAATGGTCTCAAGGATCGCAGAATCCTCACAATGATGAAACGGAAATAAAAAGATATTATTCGCATGATTACTGCCGAATTATTAATTCCGTTGATGCAAAAATGCACAGATTTCAGATAAGAAAAAAATTATTTTTATGTTTTGAAATATCTGAAAAAGTTTTAAGTCGCATTTTGTATTTGTACCGTGGCTGAGTAGTTAGCGTTCTTGGCTATTGATCAAAGGGACCCGGGTTCGAGACCCCGAAAAGGTGTGGATGGTCTCCCATAAAGAAACAAATGATACTAATAGCTTCAATAGCATCTGCGATCAACGACATCAAAGCGATCAACAAGGTACCCACTATCAAAGATTAGCATATCAAAATAATGGAAACACTTACTGTTTGATGGATTTTGGGTTGGGTTGTTTTACCTCTGAGCGGCACTTTTTAGCACACCATGGGCTAAATGGCCAGGTCACATGGACCCCGAAGGCTCAGAGAAGGTTGGGGGAGGGGACCCACTGGAACAGCTGTTGGGAGACAGATGGTAGCCTCCCGTCAAGGCCATCCAGCGTGTTCTTTAACGTGCACAGGGTATGGCTCTCCCGCACACGGGGCCACGGCTTAACGTCCCATCCGACGGACGGCGGCCTTTCCAAGCCCATCGGTGTCCCCTACTGACCGTGGGCAGGGCGGGGAATTTTGCGGAGATAAATCTCAACGCTGACCCAGCTGGGACTCGAACCTGGGAACTACAGATTACGAGCCTGGCGCGCTACCGACTGAGCCACCCCCGTCCCGTACTGTTGATGGAGAACATTTTATTAATAAGCTGCAGGCCCACCTCGGGCGTTTAGAACAGACGCGATTCGACGTGGAATAGACTTATACAAGTCATGCATATACGGTAATGGAATGTGGGACTATTCTTCCTGTAAAACATGGCCCAACTGTGCCAGTGATGCTGGAGGTGGAAAGTGTGATCTGACCTTGCACTCCAGATATTCTCACAGATGTTCAATAATATTGAGGTCTGGAGATTGAGGTGGCCAGGGTAGCTGCTGTACCTCACCCTCTGCAAACCATAACTTGACACGTCTTGACACGTTAATGCACGAGTGCATTATCTGCTTGAAACCAGGGACGGAAACTAGGGAAAAATGCAATAACATTGGGTGCAGGTGGTTCGCGAGAACGGATTCGTGCGTTACGGATGTGACACGGCCCTAAGGAATGCCATGATATGGCACTCCACAGCATCAGGGATCCACCTGCATGCTTCATGGTCGGAACCAAACAGTCAGGGTTTCGCCATACATACACTCTACCAGTGGTGGATTGGATTGTTTTACCTCTGAGCGGCACTTTTTTGCACACAATGGGCTAAATGGCCAGGTCACATGGACCCCGAAGGCTCAGAGAAGGTTGGGGGAGGGGACCCACTGGAACAGCTGTTGGGAGACAGATGGTAGCCTCCCGTCAAGGCCATCTAGCGAGTTCTTTAACGTGCACAAGGTATGGCTCTCCTGCACACGGGGACACGGCTTAACGTCCCATCCGACGGACGGCGGCCTTTTCACGCCCATCGGTGTCCCCTACTGACAGTGGGCAGGGCGGGGAAATTTTGCGGAGATAAATCTCAACGCTGACCCAGCTGGGACTCGAACCTGGGAACTACAGATTACGAGCTTGGAGCGCTAACCGACTGAGCCACTCCCGCCCCCTACCAGTGGTGGGAAATGATGTGTAGCACGATTCATCAGATTAGATGACATGTTTCCAGTCTTTAGTATCCCAGTTTTTTATGTGATTTGCACCATCTTACAAGTTTTGTTGCATTGATGTTGGTAATCAGAGGTTTGTGGATTGCAGCACGGCCATAAATACCGGCAAGATGAGGTTCCCGACGAACTGTTATGACGGAAACGGAATTATTATGTTTCAACTCTGCTGCTATTTGCTGGTTGTTCAATTCTGCTGTTATTTGCGATACCGTGGTCATGTGCTTCCGTTGTACAATCTGTTGGCACGGATTGTACAACGGAAAGCACGGTACAGCTTATGAATAAAATGTTCTCCACAAACAGTACGTGTTTCCAATATTCAATCATTCGCATATTCCTATCTGACAACTTCGCATGGCGCCCACAATTTCTACGTTTGGAGGCAACGCCCTGTTATTTTTCAATACGTGGTCATAATCTTTGATATAGCTCCTCGTGTTACACTTACTATTTCGGCCGTTCTGGTTACTAAAGCTCCTGCAAGATGCTCACCAACGATCATGCCTTTTTGAAGGTCACCGAGATCTGACATTGTTTACAATTAAACCACAACAGCTGTTTCACCTACTCTTGTGTCACTTCTACTTGACAGCCGACATCGTACTTCTATCCTTTATATATCTCACATTGTGTGTGACGTCATCCCTGTGATAAGTATATGGCGCATTGCGTGTACTCCAGTCGCCGTCTGTGTTTCCATTATTTTGATAAACCCCTGTATATATTTATAGTCGGAAGCTAAGTGGGGCGGGGGTGACTCAGTCGATAGCGCGCCAGGCTCGTAATTTGTAGTTCCCAGGTTCGAGTCCCAGTTGGGTCAGCGTCGAGATTTATCTCTGCAAAATTCCCCCCCCCCCACTGCCCACGGTCAGTAGGGGACACCGATGGGCTTGGAAAGGCCCCGTCCGTCGGATGGGACGTTAAGACGTGGTTCCGTGTGCGAGAGAGCCATACCCTGTGCACGTTAAAGAACACGCTGGATGGCCTTGACGGGAGGCTACCATCTGTCTCCCAACAGTTGTTCCAGTGGGTCCCCTCTCCCAACTTTCTCTCGGCCTTCGGCGTCCATGTGACCTGGCCATTTAGCCCATGGTGTGCAAAAAAGTGCCGCTCAGAGGTAAAACAACCCAACCCAACTCGGAAGCTAAGCAAGCAAAAGACTTTCCTTAAAAAAAAATTGAACGCAGTCATACCATTTCTGTCCCCAACTTGGGGTCTTTATGACCTGACTTTTATCCCATTTGTACAGTTAAAAACCATTCACTTAAAGGTGATCTAAACCAACACTTTTCAATGTTGTCTCGAGAACGTAAATAACAATTTACTCCCCCATTTAATGCAAACGAATGCATTTTTCTTTCTTTTGAGTTCAATAAAAGTCGATAAAATCGTGTTTAAGTTTTTTGAATTTGCGTTTCAGTTAATGGACGACAGAAACGCTTCTCTATACGTCTGCAATTAATCTTGATGATTTTTCGTAAGAGCGAATGTTTTTGAAGTACGGAAAACGAAGATTTCGAAACAGATAAACAAAGCTGCACGAAAAAGGAATAAAACAAACAAAACATTTGAAAATCATGAAATATTGTTTGTTTTTTTTGTGTTTTTCGTATATCAGATGACATGCTTCTTTTCGATGTACCAGATGACACGTTTTTTCTCTTAGTTTAAGAGATCGCTGCCAAAAAAAAAAGCTCTTAATTTTTCAACGTATTGCAGGCATGTCGAAGACAATTTTTTTCCTTTCCGTTATTTTTACAAACACACAAAGAAAGAAAGAAGTTCTTCGAAATGCGTTATTTTAAAAGTGAGTCTCCTTTTTCACTGCCTTTACGATGTAAACCTTTGCCTGGGCCAACGAGAAAAATAAAGATATGTATTCAAAGAAAAAGCAGAGTTGGGAAAAAAAAATATAACAAACAAACTTTGGTTCATTTAGCAAGAAAAAGTCTTGCTTGAAAGCAATCCGCGCTGTCAACACAACTATCAGAAGGCCATTTATAATGAATAAATGCATTCCCCCTTTTTGTTTTCCATTTTTGATATCTTTTTTAACTTTTTTTTTTCCTTTTCTCGAGGGCGACGGAGTTTTGACAAACTATCTGGTTCGTCGCTGGCCGTAATCACTAACAATACTCACAGGGCGTTCGAAGGTTTAATCGATACTTTTAATGTTTACTTTTAGCCGAAGTTTCGTTGGCGAAGTGCAAAGGAGAGACTGATTCGTCGGGGATGCTTAGCATGATCTGAATATTTTGCATTATTTTAAAAGTAAAATGAACTGATTCCGAGGAACGAAAATAAACGAGATGCATATTGATGCATTTAGAAATTTTTGCGATATCACGATGCAAAAGAACGCGTTCGTGGCCTTAATGGCAACTAGCAAGTAATTCTCTATGAAGGTGGCTCGGGGGGGGGAGGTGACGGGAGGGGGGGAGGAACCAATTCCTGTGCATAAGTGAAAAGATTCAAGGTGGAATTTCAAACCTTATTGAGGAAAACTGTTAGCTGCTTCGTAAATAGCAACAGAGGCGTTAATGGTAAAGATATTCGTACTGAGAACTTAGTTAATGGATATTGTTGCAGATTACAAAAATGGATAGCCACTGAGCGTGAGTATTAAAAGCTATATTTCAAAACCAAATTCAATACAAGGTAAATTGTTACAAAGGAAATATGGATGAAGTATCTTATCAACAAATCAACTATTAACATGCACAAGTCATCAATCTTCCTGCGTAGAGCACACAATACCAGCTCTGTGTATTTTACTAAATACTACCTTTTACTTGATTTACCAGGTCACCCGAAGATCTTCACTCGTAAACCAATTCTCGTCCTGTGCTAATAACTTTTCACACAATAGCCGAACAAAAAGACAGTCCGTGTAGACATTCGAAGTTAGCCATAAAAGTTCCCACTTTTATACTTCCGCGTATACACAACACATCAAGTTACTTCTTGATACTTAACGATAAAAGATCCCACTTTTATCCTTCCGCGTATACACAACACATCAAGCTACTCTTGATACTTACGCGCACTGTCTCAGAACAGCTCACCGTCCATTTTCGAACTCACCGACCGTTACAACACAACAACCGTTACAATACAAAACGACCGTTAACGCTCCACTCTTCTTCTCCAAATTCTCCCAAAGTTCTTATTCGTTGGCTGAAACTTTTTGCTTTCGGTTGCCAGATTCCTTCTGTCGTAACACTGCCCCCTTCCTAGGTCTTGTTCGTCCCGAACAATTCTGGATTCCAAAGTTTCTTCAGTTCTTCGATGAAACGGGGCCAAACGATCCACGTGAACCACCTTGCACTTTGTAGCTGGACGTCGACGAATGCGATATACCACGTCATTAATCCTGTTAACTATTGTATATGGACCTTCCCAAGGTTTCTGAAGTTTTGGAGATAGTCCTTTCTTTCTATGTGGACTGTATAGCCAGACAAGATCTCCTTGATTGAAAATAGTTCCATTTATTTTACTGTCATATCTTGTTTTGGTTCTGTCACTTGTTATGTCGATGTTATGTCTAACGGAGTGATGGATTTCTTCTAGTCGTTGTTGCAATTCTTGTACGTATTGTGGAGTGGACACAGGCATTGCTTCGGGCCGACCATATAAAAGGTCACAGGGAAGACGTAACTCTCTTCCAAAAATCATCATGGAAGGTGTCTGTCCAGTTGTCTCATGCACTGCCGTTCTATATGCCAGCAAAAGGAGTGGTACATGGCGATCCCAGTCACGTTGGTGGTCGTTCACAAATAATGCTAAATGCTGAGCAATTGTTCTATTGAACCTTTCAACCATACCATCCGACTGAGGGTGTAAGGGAGTTGTTCTGGTTTTCTGAATGCCTAATAGTTGACAGATGCCTTTAAACACATTGGATTCAAAATTCCGTCCTTGATCAGAGTGGAGTTGTAAAGGTACTCCATACCTACTAATGAAGTTATTAACTATCATCTCAGCCACTGTTGTTGCTTCCTGGTCTTGGATGGGATATACCTCAGGCCACTTTGTGAAATAATCCATTACCACTAATAAATATCGATTTCCATCATCAGTTCTAGGAAACGGACCCATTACATCAATGGCTATTCTTTCAAAAGGGGCACCAACGTTATACGTCTGCAGCTTACCCCGACTCCTAGTCTTAGGGCCTTTCTTTGCTGCACAGGCTTCACATTGCCTACACCATCTCTCAACGTCTGCCCTACTTTTCAACCAATGAAATCGTTCCCTGGCTTTGGCTAATGTCTTATTAACACCGAAGTGTCCTCCAGTGGCACTATCATGTACATCTTTCATCACAAGTTCCACTCGGGATCGAGGAAGGATTATCTGCCAACGGGTCAGCCGTCCAGTGGGATTCTCCCATCTTCTGTATAATACTCCGTCTTCCATTTTTAAGGAGTCCCACTGTGCCCAGTAACTTTTAGTAGTTGGACTATACCTCGAGATTTGCTCCCAATTAGGTCTTACATCAGATTTTTCAATCAATTCTAATATTGGTTTTATGTCTTCATCATCTAGTTGAGCCTTCCTGATTTCAATTGGATTCCAGATGTTAGGGGTGTCACTGTTTGTTTGTGTCGATACTATTTGTCTTATGGGCATTATCTCTTTAGTTCCAAATTTCAGTTTTTACAATTTCAATTTCATGTTTATAATCTAACTTAACACTATCAAGATCATCTTTTACACTATTTAGTTCGGTCATAATGTCCTTACACTTATCAGAAATCTTATCAATTTGAGAAGCCACTTCAGCTCTCATCTCAGTATTTTGTGCGGCTATTTCGGCTTTCAAGTCAGTCCTCAACTCATTATTTTGTGCGGCCATATCGGCTTTCAAATCACCTATTTTATCGCTTTCGGCAGCTATATCGGCTTTCATATCACCTATTTTATCGCTTTGGGCGGCCATTTCGGCTTTCAAGTCATTATTTTGACTTTTAATGTCATTCATCAACTTTACTAATTCATCCATACTTCTAGTTAACGGCATTCAATAAATTATCCCACTTCTGACACCAAATGTTGCAGATTACAAAAATGGATAGCCACTGAGCGTGAGTATTAAAAGCTATATTTCAAAACCAAATTCAATACAAGGTAAATTGTTACAAAGGAAATATGGATGAAGTATCTTATCAACAAATCAACTATTAACATGCACAAGTCATCAATCTTCCTGCGTAGAGCACACAATATCAGCTCTGTGTATTTTACTAAATACTACCTTTTACTTGATTTACCAGGTCACCCGAAGATCTTCACTCGTAAACCAATTCTCGTCCTGTGCTAATAACTTTTCACACAATAGCCGAACAAAAAGACAGTCCGTGTAGACATTCGAAGTTAGCCATAAAAGTTCCCACTTTTATACTTCCGCGTATACACAACACATCAAGTTACTTCTTGATACTTAACGATAAAAGATCCCACTTTTATCCTTCCGCGTATACACAACACATCAAGCTACTCTTGATACTTACGCGCACTGTCTCAGAACAGCTCACCGTCCATTTTCGAACTCACCGACCGTTACAACACAACAACCGTTACAATACAAAACGACCGTTAACGCTCCACTCTTCTTCTCCAAATTCTCCCAAAGTTCTTATTCGTTGGCTGAAACTTTTTGCTTTCGGTTGCCAGATTCCTTCTGTCGTAACAATATGTTAGTTAGTTGTATGAAAACATCCGTTTTGAACCATTCGCGTCAGTTTGAATTTGATAGAAAATGATTACGAGAACATTGGATGTTAAGCTTGTACTCTCCTCGCCAGGCTCGTAATCTGTAGTTCCCAGGTTCGAGTCCCAGCTGGGTCAGCGTTGAGATTTATCTCCGCAAAATTCCCCGCCCTGCCCACGGTCAGTAGGGGACACCGATGGGCTTGGAAAGGCCGCCGTCCGTCGGATGGGACGGTAAGCCGTGGTTCCGTGTGCGAGAGAGCCATACCCTGTGCACGTTAAAGAACACACTGGATGGCCTTGACGGGAGGCTACCATCTGTCTCCCAACAGCTGTTCCAGTGGGTCCCCTCCCCCAACCTTCTCTGAGCCTTCGGGGTCCATGTGACCTGGCCATTTAGCCCATGGTGTGCAAAAAAGTGCCGCTCAGAGGTAAAACAACCCATACAACCCATGTACTCTCCTTTAGCATTTGCTTTGAGGGCGTGCGACGATTGAAACACATGAGAAATTATAAACGATAATCTAAAAAAGAAATGCATTTTGGCAGCAGTGTACTCAGACGGTTCCAATGGGAATGGCGGAAGGTTTGGACAACTTTGAGTTCCATTTGACGTACTTTAAGGTCTGCTTTTCGTGGCTTGAGTAGTTTTCCCTCTGGGTGGCACTTTTTTGCACACAATGGCTTAAATGGCAGGGTCACAAGGACCCCAAGGGCTCAAAGTTGGGAGGATAAGGTGAATAAACATCTGGCCCCACTGGGCAACTGTTAGGACACAGACTGTAATCTTCCACCAAAGCCATCCAGCATTTTCTTTAACGTATAGAGGGTATGGCTTTCCTGCACCCGGAGACACGGCTTAACGTCTCATCCGAAGGACGGCTAGCTCTACAAGCATATTGGTGTCCCCTTTCTCCCCGAGAACAGGTGGGAGGCTTTAGCGGAGATCAATCTCAACGCTGGCTCAGGTGGGACTCGAACCTGAGGACTGCAGATTACGAGCCTGACAGGTTCTAAAGCGCCTTCTGTTATAGGTATATTTTCTGATTCATCATCATCATCATCCTCAAGCAGCCATGGGCTACGGAGGTCCAACCACACCGCGCAGTTTAATTCTCCAAGCATATCTGTTCTGAGCTACATCTGCTGCATCCGGCCACTGTACACCAATTCTAGCAAGGTCCTGTTTGACATTGTCTGCCCACCGCATCCTAGGTCTCCCCCTCCTTCTGAGGTCTCTAGGCACACTGTTCATAACCCTATTCGCCAATCTATAATTATCCATACGGGCAACATGGCCAAACCAACGGAGTCTCTCTCTGCACAATATGCTGCTTAAAGTAGGTTGCATACTCCTTTGCCTAACCTCATCATTAGTTACAAAGTTGAACCACCTAATGCCCAAGATACTGCGTAAGCATCTGGAATCAAAAGCATCTAGTTTCCTGTTATCTTGTTTACAAAGTGTCCAAGTTTCACTACCATAACTAACCCTAGAAAGAACCAAACTATTATACAGTCTAATTTTAGTCTTTAGGTGTATACGCCTATTTCTCCACACTCTCCATAGATTCTTAAAAGTCCCGGCAGCAATACCTATTCGTCTGTTAATCTCATGCCACACATCACCGATTTTCTGATTAAAAGAGTGAAATTATAATATTTTAACTCTTGTTTTTTGAAAAAGGATGAGAAATACTGGAAATTTTAATTATTCTGAGCTTGAAGTCGTCTTTGATATTTTGAGTCAGAGTCCCCTGGGTCAGGCAGGGATCGAGCTCAGCCCGTCAAAGCCCGAGCTCGAACTCATGTCTGTAACACGAGGAATTAAAAAACTTCTTTTTGCAATCGGTCAAATATTAGTTTTCTTACAAGGCTCTGGATAGCTAACCAAGTATCGAAACAGTTCGATCCCGGATTAAAAAACTTGAAATGCATACTTCATGAAAATTTGAATTTCCCAAATACACGAGCTCGGGCGTGCTCAAGCTTGAAACTTTGAGCCCGAGAGCCCGAAATCATCGCTATCAGGAATGTAGCTCTCTGAATCGGCGAGAACTTAGTTGTAACAAATATAAATTTCCCCTCAAGCAGATCTTATCACAGAGGCCTGGCAGAAGGCTATCAGTTTGGACGTATTTAAGATACTGGGTTGGGTTGTTTTACCTCTGAGCGGCACTTTTTTGCACACCATGGGCTAAATGGCCAGGTCACATGGACCCCGTAGGCTCAGAGAAGGTTGGGGGAGGGGACCCACTTGGAACAGCTGTTGGGAGACAGATGGTAGCCTCCCGTCAAGGCCATCCAGCGTGTTCTTTAATGTGCTCAGGGTACGGCTCTCACACACACACACGGGCCCACGGCTTAACGTCCCATACGACGGACGGCGTCCTTTCCAAGCCGATCGGTGTCCCCTACTGACCGTGGGCAGGGCGGGGAATTTTGCGGAGATAAATCTCAACGCTGACCCAACTGGGACTCGAACCTGGGAACTACAGATTACGAGCCTGGCGCGCTACCGACTGAGCCACCCCCGCCCCTGTAGCTCTCTGAATCGGCGAGGACTTAGTTGTAACAAATATAATTTCCCTTCAAGCAGATCTTTTCACAGAGGCCTGGCAGAAGGCTATCAGTTTGGACGTATTTGAGATACTATAATGGCATTTGAATAGTGTCTTAGAATAGGTAGATTAATATCCGTTGCAACTTAAGGTAAAGAGATTTACTTCTTTGGGAATAAATATCGGAATATTTCGACCTCTGACTGGGGTCGTCATCCGAAGAGGTTGCACTCTTTTTGGAGCTTTTTTTCTTTTGCATTAGTGGATGCCAGATTCTGGGTAAGAGGATTCTGTTGACCTCATCAGCCGATAAATCTATTTGTATTTACCTTTATTTATTCGAGATCCTACTGAATTTGAATTTCTTACAAACATCAACACAAAAAGACTTTTTTTACCTTTAGGAAACAAAAACTTAATATTTTTTTGAAAGACTCCGAATTCTTTTCGTTCTAATATTTGGTTGATATTTTACATAGCAGTTAATTGGATAGAGTTTTTTCTCTGTGAATCTACCTGCATCTCAGGGGATATTCGTTTGATGCAGGTAATTTAATATGCTATTTTGTTTTTCGAACAGATCTACTTTGTTTAGCTTGGAAAAAAATAATCCGATTATTTTTAAAAAGAGTTAAGAAAAAAATTCCTATGCCAAACAAATCGTTCGAGAGATCAAGAATGGAAAAATAGAAAATAATCCTTTAAGAACGCTTTTGATCCGCTGTTTAGAAGGAAAAAAAATAATTCAGATTCCATAGAATTTTATATTTTGATATAAAAACTTTACGGTTAATTTAACCGTGGTGTGTTAGACAGTCATAAAATTTCCTTATTAATATATACTTCATGCTCTAAACTTTAAATATTTATTCTTTTTTATAAAGCATTTAAAGTTTTGTTTCATAAAAACTTATTTTTTGAGTTAATAAAGAAAATAGCCGAACAATCAGAAAGAAATCTTAGGATAGATTTATGATGCATTTATTGATAAAAAATAGTGGTGTAATCTACTGCAAATGTGAAAATCGCGGTCGTTACATAATTGGATTTTATTAAGCACATATTTTAAGTGCTTTTTTTATTTACGTATATACATATATACAAACACACACTGTATTGTGCTCTATTATAGTAAGAAAACTTGTATATATTCAGTTCATTTCTCGATCAGAAAATTCCGAGCTCGGAAAATTTTTTTTAGCGATCAAAAAATTACCGGGGCTCGAACCTAGGTCCCTTTGATCGATTCAGATATTTGGTTGATATTTTACATAGCAGTTCCCTTTGATAGCTAGGTCCCTTTGATCGATTTCCAATCGATCAAAAGGACCTAGGTTCGAGCCCCGGGTAAGGCATGGATGATTGTGTTGTGTTTCTGCTGAGGACCCATCATCCTCACTGATCTTCTACAGTGGCATATAAACTGACAGGCTCCTGTCAGACCTCTGTGGCAAGCGGCTGCTTGAGGGGGTATTTATTTATTTATTATATATCTTGTTTTGTAAATAAACAGGTTTATTATAATTAAAATATTCCTATTTAGAGCAATCTGAAGCTACTTCTAAATGATCAGAGTAGAGCGAAATTTAGTGTTCACGTGGGCCGTAATATGGGCTAGTGATGTGAACAAAAAATAACCGAGTTCACATTTCTACTACCAGGGTCATAAATGATGTTTTGAAATACTATGATACTCCCAGTGCAATAGATGACTGCAATCAAAAATCACGCGCAGTTTTCAGGAGAAACGTGCGGTCGCAGTGTTGGAAAGGCGATATCATTTTGCAGCTTGCTGTTTCGATAGTGTACAACAGGGTTGGGTTGTTTTACCTCTGAGCGGCACTTTTTTGCACACCATGGGCTAAATGGCCAGGTCACAAGGACTCCGAAGGCTCAGAGAAGGTTGGGGGAGGGGACCCACTGGAACAGCTGTTGGGAGACAGATGGTAGCCTCCCGTCAAGGTCATCCAGCGTGTTCTTTAACGTTGGGTTGTTTTACCTCTGAGCGGCACTTTTTTGCACACCATGGGCTAAATGGCCAGGTCACAAGGACCCCGAAGGCTCAGAGAAGGTTGGGGGAGGGGACCCACTGGAACAGCTGTTGGGAGACAGATGGTAGCCTCCCGTCAAGGCCATCCAGCGTGTTCTTTAACGTGCACAGGGTATGGCTCTCCCGCACACGGGGCCACGGCTTAACGTCCCATCGGACGGACGGCGGCCTTTCCAAGCCCATCGGTGTCCCCTACTGACCGTGGGCAGAGCGGGAATTTTGCGGAGATAAATCTCAACGCTGACCCAGCTGGGACTCGAACCTGGGAACTACAGAACACGAGCCTGGCGCGCTACCGACTGAGCCACCCCCGCCCCATCACCGTAATTGAAACACACCGAGAGACATCAAATGACACAACAGTGCGATATTGCTTTTTTAATCTTTTCTTAGGTGTTGGTGATATTTTAGTGTCTGTTCTGTCTGTTTGCGTGGTTCGAATTCTTCATGCAAATTGTCAGACAAATAACTGCGCAGTTGGTTTCAAGACATTCATTTAATAATATTTACTACAAGCTTGACTTCCTCTACTAATGATTTGTACAATAAAGTGCAGATGTCCTCCATGATTGTACAAAGATGAGACAGTCGAAATATTGCTCCAACATGGTGGATCCTACATTAGTCTAATTCCTCTAGCTCTCCTATAAACACCAGCACACACCAGATATTGGTAGGAGACGCCTTACCTACACTTTCAAAGAATAGTTCCATCAGCAGATGAAACTAACAAGGTTTCTGAAGTTTGAACCCTTTTTTTTTTAAACATTTCTGGTAGTTCAAAAAATAAACGAGCTAATGTTTTCATTTTGCCATGTCATTTTGTACACGTTCAAAATTTTGTTTTTGTATATACATAAATGAATAATTCTTTTTGGGTTGGATAGATATCGATGAAATATTACGATTCGCATTTTATCTAATATCCCAGTCGCTTTAATGACGCCCTTTAATCGGTGGAATATGCTGAAATTCTAAGGAACGTTACAAATTATCTATTAATGCTAGATATTCCAAATTTTCGTGGAAGATTGTCATGGTCAACAGTTTACTTTGGTAACAATGGGTTGGGTTGTTTTACCTTTGAGCGGCACTTTTCTGCACACCATGGGCTAAATGGCCAGGTCACATGGACCCCGAAGGCTCAGAGAAGGTTGGGGGAGGGGACCCACTGGAACAGCTGTTAGGAGACAGATGGTAGCCTCCCGTCAAGGCCATCCAGCGTGGTCTTTAACGTGCACAGGGTAGGGCTCTCCCGCACACGGTGCCACGGCTTAACGTCCCATCCGACGAATGGCGGCCTTTCCAAGACCATCGGTGTCCCCTACTGACCGTGGGCAGGGCGGGGAATTTTGCGGAGATAAATCTCAACGCTGACCCAGCTGGGACTCGACCTGGGAACTGCAGATTACGAGCCTGGCGCGCTACCGACTGAGCCACCCCCGCCCCTTGGTAACAATGATTTGACCCCTTATTCCCAAGGCGATGGGGGAAAAATACAACTATTTTTTGAAATTTTGAAGAAATAAATTCTTTTCGTGTTTTATAGGTATAATAAATAAAATACTACTATTGTATTTTCCCAATTAGTTGGAATTTTCCACCGTTAGAGGGGGTTGAGTTGTTTTACCTCTGAGCGGCACTTTTTTTTCACATAATGCACTAAATGTCCAGGTCACAAGGATCCCGAGGGATCAGAGAGTGTTGGGGACCCACTGGATAGCTGTTAGGTGATGATGATACCCCCCCCCCCATCAAGGCCATCTAGCATGTTCTTTCACGTGAGTACGGTACCACGGTTTAGCGTCGTATCAGATGGACGGCGTCTTTTCAGAGCTCATCGATGCCCCCTCGGTCAGTAGGGGTAAATTTCAATGCTGCCGCAGCTGGGACGCGAACCTGGGAACTAGCAGATTAAGAGTCTGGCGCGCTACCGACTGAGCCAGCCCGACGCAACGTTAGAGAGGCGTTAAAGGCGGAAGATGAATAGCTTAATTCTCTTTGAAACCGAGCATTTCACATTCACCAGAGGCGATGTTATCATTCTAGTTTGGTTACACTGTAGCAGACTTAAGAATTAGGCTTAGATGTTTTTTCACACATCCTGGAATGCTCAGGAATGGAACCTGGAAGAAGATTACAGCCACTTTAAGGAAAAATATTTAAAATGTAATGTGGCAAGTTGTGTGAAGTTCGGTTTCCACAATCGAGTACGGGAGATAAGGAATAAAGACGAACGAAATGAAATCTTTCTTATCTCAGAAGCAAATGCTCTTTGAGAAGAAGAGTTCATTTCTCAATTACAGATTTTGAAGAGGGGAGTAAGTCATTTTGTTCATGAGAAATCAGCTGGATTCGGTTATTTTACCTCTGGGCGGCACTTTTATTGCACACAATGGGCTAAATGGCAAGGCCACATGTCCTCCAAGAATTCAGAGAAAGTTGGGGGATTTGGGTTGTTTTACATCTGAGCGGCACTTTTTAGCACACCATGGGCTAAATGGCCAGGTCACACGGACTCCGAAGGCTCAGAGAAGGTTGGGGGAGGTGACCCACTGGAACAGTTGTTGGAAGAGAGATGGTAGCCTCTCGTCAAGATTATCCAGCGTGTTCTTTAACGTGCACAGGGTATGGCACTCCCATACAAGGGACCACAACTTAACGTCCCATCCGGCGGACGGCAGCCTTTCCAAGCCCATCGGTGTCCCCTACTGACAGTGGGCAGGGCGGGGAATTTTGCGGAGATAAATCTCAACGCTGACCCAGCTGGGACTCGAACCTGGGAACTACAGATTACGAGCCTGGCGCGCTACCGACTGAGTCACCCCCGCCCCAAAAGTACTGCGATTTCTACGAATTTATTCATTGTCTTACTTATGAAATATAAATTTACGCACTTCTTAGCTACGCGATACTAGAGATTGCAAGGCTAGTCGTATTAGTTATTCTGTTGATCCCTAACTCTTCAGAGAAGAAACTTCAGAATCCTTTTTTTTTTCATCTTCAGTGTATTGTCGCTACCAAATCTAGTCACTCGCTGATTAAGAGTAACATGCACAATTATCATAACATGAACTAGCAATGAATGGGGAAATTAACATATCCAGCAATTTCTGACTCAGTATTTCGCTGCAACAAACTAAAACACATATGCATCATTACAGTTCGGATTTAGAATAACTTAGCATTCCTTTGTTGCAGAAATTAAGCACGAGTAATATATTGACTTTGAAGTCAACTCATTTACATCGTTCACTTGACAAACAATAATTTATGAAAAAATAAAATAAAAACAAACAGGGAACACATTTTCAAAGACAAACGTGATTATTAATTATTAAGTAAAAAATATAGCAACCAGTATTTACACATTCAATATACAAATCCATCAGATATCAACATCGAAATCAGCAATGATATGTCGAATTACATGGGTGTCGAAAAAATCAAATGGTCTTGCTTATTTCTTTTTAGCCTAAGTGTAGTTTTTTCCGATGTTTTGTGAGTTAATATTGTTTTTGAGAGACTGAAGCGAAAGGTCGATAATATATAGTTAAAAAAATTGCGTAAAAAAAGGAACAAATTGCAAAAAATAAAAGTCTTTAGGTTTAGGATGTACACGAAAAAAATGTCAAAAGTTTCTGGAGAGAGAAAAAACAGGAATCGAATCCTTTTATACAAATTAAGTGTTTTGTGGTGTTTTGATTAATGTAAAAAAAATGCTTCCACTTTTATACAAATTTATTAACACACTGTTGCGAAAAAGTTACAACCCCATTTTTATTGTCAATAGGAAATTTCGAAACTCGCATAACTTATAAAATAAGCGTTTTGTAGTAAAATGTGACTGAAGTTGAATTACAGATCTCAATCAAATCTGTAAAGATCTCGATGACCCCTCAAGCAGCTGCTTGCCATAGAGGTCTGACAGTAGCCTCTCAGTTTATATGCCATCGTAGAAGGTCTGAGAGGATGGCAGGACCTCAGCAGAAAAACGACACACATCCATACCTTACCCGGGGCTCGAACCCTGGTCCCTTACATCATTAGCCAAGAGTGCTAACCACTCGGCCAGTATTTAAAGAATTATGGAGGCTGGAATATTTAACTTCAATAATGCACTTCCTCAAAAAAAAAAAACAGATATATAGAATAAATTATAAAAAAAAAAATTCCCAAAAAATATATATATAAAAAAAGATATATAAAAAAATTCCAAAAAAAATAGTTACATAAAATAAATAAAAAAATATATAATAAAAAGATAAAAAAAAGAGAAAATACTTAAAATATAACCTGAGAGAAAAAGAAAAATAAAATTTAAACACTAAAGCTATCTCTCCACCAAATTTTTAAATGGGTAAGCCTGAAAATGGACCACCCAATCATTGTGAAGTTGAATCAATCAATGCTATGAAACTCGTGCAATACTGGCGAATATTGAAAGAATTGCTGACACAAACATCTAAAACATACACCAATTTTATTAAACATCTCGAAACAATGCTTAATAAATTTTATTTGACTTTTGAGGTCAAATGTTATGACTGCTTTTCTTATAATTCAAACTTCCTCACCTCTTTTAAATAACTAACGAAGAGTGGATAGTTTGATGGAGATTGTTAATTTATCTTCACACCTTTTACCATAAAACGCTTATTTTAGAAGTTAAAGAGAATCGAAGTTAGTTTCCTATTGAAATAAACTGAGGTTGTAACTTAGCATTTGCACAACAGTGTAGATCAAAATTCCATTCCAAGTAAAAGCATTATTTTCCTGAACAAACAGTTACTAAACATTTCATTAGTTAAATGGTCTTATAATTTCAACTATTAATTAAGTGCTCTCACAATTTCAATCATTAAGGTAGGTTCGAGTGAAGAAGGGTTAGGTTGTTTTACCTCTGAGCGGCACTTTTTTGCACACCATGGGCTAAATGGCCAGGTCACATGGACCCCGAAGGCTCAGAGAAGGTTGGGGGAGGGGACCCACTAGAACAATTGTTGGGAGACAGATGGTAGCTTCCCGTCAAGGCCATCCAGTGTGTTCTTTAACGTGCACAGGGTATGGCTCTCCCACACACGGGGCCACGGCTTAACGTCCCATCCGACGGACGGCAGCCTTTCTAAGCCCATCTGTGTCCCCTACTGACCGTGGGCAGGGCGGGGAATTTTGCGGAGATAAATCTCAACGCTGACCCAGCTGGGACTCGAACCTGGGAACTATAGATTACGAGCCTGGCGCGCTACCGACTGAGCCACCCCCGCCCCCTCGAGTGAAGAAAAATGTTGTAAAGGTTATTTAGCAGAAATCAGAGGGTAAACCTAGAGGCTAGGTCGAAGTTTTCCTACTACTAACATATTTCCAATTTTGCATTGAGAAATTAAAATATAGTTTCTACCAATCAGTGATTTACCTTGAGAGTGATCTTGAATAAAAGATACACCAATGCACAAAAACCCTGTTGAAATTGTATTGCTTAAAAGGAAGTTTTTTTAAAATTACTTTTATTTTAGGCGAGATTTGCTTGCCTTTTTTTACGGATTATGGATTCGTTATTATATATTATCAGAAAAAAAGTCAGAAAAATAATAGCTCTGATTAATCAGAATTAAAAAAAATAAATCTCCATTTTGTATTAATTGTTTGAGATTTTGGTAAATTTTGCATTAAACGAAAAAGTTTTAGGATAAATGTCCAATTCTTGCCTTACAGTGAAATATGTGTTTTTCGGGAAAGTAATGTTTTTTTTTCACGGAAAACGATTTTCAAAAATATTTTTCCCCCCTGAAAGTTTTATTTCATTAATGCAATAAAAAAAATTAAACATTAATTGCATTAATATTCCTTTCTGTAATCTGTGTTTTTTTTAATTCCTAGGTTGTATGGGTATTTAGCCTATTTCTTTCGGTGTTTTGTGATTTTTTTGTTTCAAAACTATCTTGTATTAATTGCAATAATAATATTTTGTTAAGCGAGTATATTTTGTGATTAATTTATTTCATAATCATGAAGATTTTTTAAAATAATTTGTTCAAGTTTTTTTCCACATGGGTTACCTTGTTTTTGTATTAGGAAATTAAAAAATAAAAGATATGTGGAAACAATTGTGGAATATTTGATTCAATTTATGCAACCTATATCATTGCACAGGCGGAGAGACCTCTACAAAAACAAAAACCTAATTGCTCTTTTGCTTAGTCTATCTCTTTCGGAATATTTCGAATTTCCAGTCGTTTCTAATACAGCTAACTGCTTTAACGTGTTTAGTATTTCTAAGTTACATTTAAAAATAATTTATTAAAATAAGCGATATATTTGAGCAAACAGCGGTTTCAACTTATTTTTTGTCTTGTTTCTGTTTGTTCATGAGCAATGAACAAACAGAAATTTTAAACATGTTTTTTAAACATGAATTTTAAACATGTTTAATCAAATAACGTTTTTTAAGCATTTGCGTTTCTAGTTTTGATAAAGATATATATATATCACCGCAAACAATTGAACAGAAAAAGAAAATATGGATAAGTTGTTAACTTAAGGGTCTTACAGTGATAAATACGGACCATTAAAATCCTTCGAAAGCTGACTAGATTTCGCCTTGAAAAGACTGGCCTTTTTTTCCCACCCTTTGAAGAAGTGACCTATACTAGATTTGTCAGTCATAGACTTGCAACTACAACCTTCTGGTATCGATTTGCAGGTGAAAAGAGTGTTTCCTTGGCAACAGATCACATTGACACTGCAGCTTTTTTGCGCGTTCTTGCCACCAGATCTTCACGCTGATATGTGTGAACGATATTTACTTGACTGAAACCTATGTACAAATACAAATGGTTACATTTAAGATCGATTCCTAGGGTCAACTTAAAAATATATTCAGGGTAATTTTTTTCTTAACGAATAAAGGAAAAAATTCCGTTCTTCTGTGGGGCTATTCAATATTGGATTATAAAATCTTCCTTAAAACAGCGTCTGCAATGATAATTCATTTTTTCTTTCCAAAGACGATAAAAAATTTCCTTGTTTGAAGTTTACGAAAGACTTAGCTACCGAAGCGCAGGAAATTGCATTGTCCCCGACTTTTTTTTTTAGTTTTTTACAGGCTGTTTCTACGTTTCACAAATGGGTATACATATACAAAAACCATTCCATAGTGTAACAATTTCCTTTTCATTTCTAAACGTTGGTTTTAGTTTTATCCCATCGTTTAAAATGCCTTTTTTTATTATAAGATAATGACTTGGATTTGTTTACAAAAATGGCGATTATCAGAATAAAAAAAAAATGTTAAATAAATGTCATGCAGTGAGAATGAAATAAATTGTGTTCCTGTTTTGATTCTTTTTCTTAAGGTTGGTTAGGATGAGAGAGAATCCATCACGGAATTTCCATCCTGGGAGTAAACGTCATCGCTTCTTCCTCGATGGGGGATTATTCGAGGAGACATTTGTGAAAACTTTCTCCGAAGTTGAAATTAAAAAAAAAATGCACAGACGACGAAATCATTACTTGGTTCAGTCGAGTGTTCAGAATTGAGATTCATCATCAATGTCGTTGGTTGCCTGTACAGGAGTAGAAAGAGACCAATTTGGTTGCAGTCGCTCACAGTCCACGTACGTCACGGTCTTTTGTACAAAGGATGCCAAGGTGGAATGCATGAGAGCCGCATCCTTTGGGATCAGGGAATCCCTTTTCAATGCGAGTGTTATTGGTTAGAGATAAAACGATCAAGTAGAAAAGAATTCTAACGACAGAAAAAGAAACCTCACTCTTTCTCTTCGGGAGGTTTCTCTTCTGGTGGGTGTCGGGAAGGATTCTCCTCCCCCACAGAGTTAGAGTTCGTTCCTTCGCGGAGTTGCGCACGCTCGGCGCCGAGTTTCTTCGCCGCTGCCGTGGCGACGACGTCAATCACCGCATATTGCACAGATCCAGACTTAACAACTGCCGGACTCGTTGGTTCTGATTCCCCCACGGAAACCACTTCGAGGTAGTTCAAGTCTTTGGTCTCTTTTGGGAACACGAAGTGTTGAGTGGCCCTCTCTGGGGAAGAATACGCGAAGTCAGGGTTTCCAGGAGACGAGCTGACATATCCAGGGGAGGGAGAGTTCATCTTCAACGATATCTGCTTCGTGGAAGCTGAGGAGTTTTCAGCTCCAGTGTTTTCTTCTTCGGGCTGACTGAGGTCATCCACGAATGGTTTGAGACAAGGGAGTGTAAGAGCGGAGCAGTCGGTGACAGGGATGTACTGACATCCGTCCTGGAGGATGACGCGGTCGAACGAATGATACTCTTTCCCCGAACGTGGCCTCAGGGCGCTCGTACACGAGGAAGGGATCTTCATGATGGCACTGCACAACTCCTCAGTGCGGATGTATTCGCTGCTCCCTCCGCTGCTCGTGCTGCTACGGGAGCACAGGGATAAAGTCTCGATGTAGTCACTCATGTCCGACGAGGAGCTGCTCGTCATGCTCTTCGTGTCCAGCACGAGGAGGCCTTCGGGCGAGGTCACTAGCTGGTGGCATTGTTTGCATTCTGAAAGCAGAGAAGTGGGGAGATTAAATTCGACAATAGTTTTAGGACACTATGTTACAGAACCTCTCCGCCTGACTATATTTAGAGTTAAGGAACTCTAACTCATCTATTAGTATAGTATTTAAAATATAATCTATTATAAATAATTCAAATTTTAGTATTCTAAAAAATATTCTTCATTTAGGAAATTGAAACAGTCATAATGAGAGAAGTATTGCAATAATTATAAGAATTTATAAAGTTATAAAACATGATAAATAAAATAACATAGCAACCCAACATTTCCATGTTATATGGATGGAAAACACCATTCATAGGATTGTAAAAGGATAGTTTTAGAAGTTTTGGAGCTTCTAATTTGACTCTCCATTAATCTAACATGAGGATGGTCTTAATAAAGCGCCAGCGAGTACATAAACGGTCAATATAATTCCTAGGGAAGGGTTGGATTGTTTTACCTCTGAGCGGCACTTTTTTGCACACCATGGGCTAAATGGCCAGGTCATATGGACCCCGAAGTTTCACAGAAGGTTGGGGAAGGGGACCCACTGGAAGAGCTGTTGGGAGACAGATGGTAGCCTCCCGTCAAGGCCATCCAGCGTGTTCTTTAACGTGCACAGGGTATGGCTCTCCCGCACACGGGGCCACGGCTTAACGTCCCATCCGACGGACGGCGGCCTTTCTAAGCCCATCGGGGGAACTACAGATTACGAGCCTGGTGCGCTACCGACTGAGCCCCCCCCGCCCCCCTAGGGAAGGGTGATACACTTTAAATTGCCTGTATTGTAAACTCAGCAGCCATATTGGATTTTAATTAACGAAGCCACCCCTCCGATTCTACTGCAACTGGCGAAATTTTTTAGTTTTTTTTTTTTTTTGGGGGGGGGACAGTAAGGCTCCTTGCAAAGCTTATCACTCCCCTATTATAATTGCCTATATATATTTATGCATATTTTTTCTCTCTGTTCTAACGATATTTTTTAAAATACTATTCGTTAAAAATATGTGTGTAATGTAGAGGTTTACTATTTTTTTTCTACTCCTTTCTGATTATAAACCTATTATTTTTTCTAAATTATTTGTCGCAATAGCCGTCCCATGGCCGAGTGGTTAGCGCGCTTGGCTACTGATCTAAGGGACCTGGGTTCGAGCCCCTGGTAAAGCATGGATGTATGTGTCGATTTTCTGCTGAGGTCTTGTCATCCTCACAGGCATATAAACTGACAGGCTCCTGTCAGACCTCTGTGGCAAGCAGCTGCTTGAGGGGGTATTTATTATTTTTTTTCATTTGTCGTTAATTAATACTTGAAGAGTTTGTTTTGGATTATAATAATTAATTTAATATTTATTATATATATATATTTCTATTAAATATATTAAAATTATTGTAAAATATAAACTATTTTGCCCTAAAAGGGGGCCAATTTTCGAGGGCCTTATTTTAATAACCTTAACGAGTTATATCTCAAGTTAAAGTATGTGATGCCTCCAATGCAATGGACTACTTTAAGCACTACAAAAACAAGGGGAGAAAAAATGTGGTCGATATTTGTGAGTTACATATCGTATAATTTCTGAAGGAAGGTGTTTTTTAATGACAAAGAAAAAGAAATATATAAATATATATATATAAATTTAAAAAATTTTCAAAAATGCCTCTTTTCCTATATGCGCCCTAAAAAGTTAAACCTATATGTGCCCTAAAAACCTATATGCGCCCTAAAAAATAAATTTAAAGCATATCGATGGTGCAATCAGTCACTGAGTTCGTATTCACTTCGAAGGAAGATTAGGGCGCCGATTTACCTTCTCGACAAGATTGCCGGCGCCCTACCTTTCTTCGAAGCGATTACGAACTCAGTGACTGATTGCCCCATCGTTATGTTTTAGTTTTATTTCCCACTTTTTAGGGCGCACATGGGGAGATCAGTATTTTATAATTTTTTAAAATTTATTTATATTTTTCGGCTATATGTAATGTGGAAAAGTTGACTGAATATTTTTTAAAAAGACAAAGAGAAAAAAAAAATCACTAGATGAAATCGTGACAGGGATGAAATAATTAGCAAACAATCCCAAGAGCATTTTTGCTTCTAGAAGAGAACAGAACTTCTTCTTTCAGCTCGGCGTACCGGCGATGTTGCCAGTGAAGCCTGACATCATTGGCTGATTATCGCACACTGCCAGAAGTGCTTATTAGTTTCGCCAGAGTCAGCTATGCCCTTGCTCTCTGAGTGCAGTAACCAAGGCAACAACATGAAGATCTCTCACGTGTTTGTTGCTGCATGAAGGCCTGCAGGGCATTTGGACGTTGTGGGCTAAATGTCAGATACATTGAGTATTAGATTGATTTCATCAGAGAGAGGGAACTTAATACATCACGAGAACTGTGTGATACGGTTTTTTTTTTCTTTTTTTGTTTGTTTCATTCTCACGAAGTCGGGGGGCAATAATCTTATCGTTGCTCCTGAGTGCTCGTAGATATTTCTCTATAAAAATGGCGATGATTTGAGAAGAGAATGTTCCGAAAGAGAAATGTGAGGAGATTTCGAGGTATTGTTTTTCAAGTAGCCGGTGAATATTTAAAGGATACGAGAATAAATTTCGTGCGAAACAAGAGTTCTTATTGATTGGATGTGTTCAAGATTACGATTTGTTGCTTTTAAAATCATGAAATTTAACTTTTTATTTGCTGATACACAATTAACTGTTTTAGTATAAAAGGTACTTTTTGAATCTAGATATGGGTTGGGTTGTTTTACCTCTGAGCGGCACTTTTTTGCACACCATGGACTAAATGGCCAGGTCACATGGACCCCGAAGGCTCAGAGAAGGTTGGGGGAGGGGACCCACTGGAACAGCTGTTGGGAGACAGATGGTAGCCTCCCGTCAAGGCCATTCAGCGTGTTCTTTAACATGCACAGGGTATGGCTCTCCCGCACACGGGGCCACGGCTTAACGTCCCATCCGACGGACGGCGGCCTTTCCAAGCCCATCGATGTCCCCTACTGACCGTGGGCAGGGCGTGGAATTTTTGCGGATATAAATCTCAACGCTGACCCAGCTGGGATTCGAACCTGGGAACTACAGATTACGAGCCTGGCGCGCTACCGACTGAGCCACCCCCGGCGTTGGGGGAAGGGGACCCACTGAACACTGCTAAAAGACAGATGGATATATAAAAGACAGAATATGTCTCTCCGCACGAGGGGCCATGGCTTAACGTCCACTCCAACTGATGGCGGTCTTCCGAAGCTCATCGCTGCCCCCTTTCTCATCAAGGGCTGGGTGTGGATTAAAGGAGTAAATCTCAAAGCTGGCACGATCGGGGATCGTTTAGGAACTGCAGATGAGGAGAACGGGACACTACCGACGGAACCAATCACCTCTCCTAGAAATTTGTTAAGAACTCAGATTTTTCAACGCTTCGAAATTTATTCATTGTCATTTTTTTTTTATAAGTTTTACAGTTGTACAATTCAATTTTAACACAAAAACAATTTAAAAAAAAAACAGAAATGAAATTTAGTGTTTCGAGGTTTTTACAGTTATCAATGTACATGTAATTCATACACAGAGTCGTTATAAAAGAATGGCCACATTTCAAAGTCTATATTTTATTAAATCATTAAAGCACCAAATGTCATTGTGTGTGCAAAATGTCAACAAATGCTCAAAGTTTATTTTTTGCAGTCAACAGACTTCGATGCATGGAGCAATTGGTGGCGTGATTTTCCAACTTCCACCAATTGGTGGCGTGATTTTCCAACTTCCACCCATATTCAGTGTGTCTTATGTAAAGCTTGAAACAGAGGCAATGATTCCTTCAAATGCTGAAAATTGCTATTTTTTTCGAAAAAAAAAAAAGACTTTTTAATGCGTTCCCCCAAATCAAAGAAAGTCTAATGACACCAGATCTCGACTTTTTGGGGGCCACAAAATCGGTTTACTTCTAATAATCCAGAGATTAGTACTAGGTGGTCATATTATTTTGATACTAGATCGTGTGGGCTCACTCACGGAAATATTGAGCGTGTGCATTTACCGTTCACAGCAAACTGGAGCGTGTGCAGTAACTGCACACGCTGCAGTTTGCTCACGCTCCAGATATTTTTCCTGAATTCTGTAATCACGTGACACGAAGGTTGCCAGATCACTAATTTCTAAAAAAATCGTTGCCAGATATTTTTTCTGAATTCTGTAATCGACCATAGTGTTCGGATACTTTTTTGAGCGACTGTACAAGTAAACCGATTTTAGTATTTAAGACATTGTAGATGATACCAACAGCACGCTGTCAAAATAAGGAAACTTTGAGAGTTTCTTGACATTTTAGATACACAATTGCTTTCGTTACTCTAATTTTTTTAACAAAATATAATACTTTGAAATATGAGTACTTCTTTATAATAACCCTGTATATATATATATGACATTAATATACGAGCTTCAAGAAGAATTAAAACTCGTTTATGGGAGTAAAATAAAATGTCATTGAAATTAAAAGAAATACCATCGTTCATTCAGTTTTGCTTGATAAGCACATAATGTATAATAAATAAGCGAATACTTCAAATTATAAATAATTTGCAGTTCCTCAGTGGGATTCGAACCCACGTTTTCCATCAGAAGCTAACCTTTTCTTTACCAATGTGACATATAAGCCTTCCTGCAATTTTACTGATTCGCCAGTGGTGCCATCTGGCCATTGGCGGATCAATAGGTGCTTTGAGTGACAAAGAAAAAAGGCAAATAAATTAAAAAATTAAAAAAAAATACCCATCTTCCTAAAAATTGCGTCCTAAAAAGTACAAAATACAACTAAAGCATATCGATGGTTGGATTGGGTTGTTTTATCTCTGAGCGGCACTTTTTTTGCACACATGGGCTAAATGACCAGATCACAAGGACCCCGAAGGCTCAGAGAATGTTGGGTGAGGGACCCACTGGAACAGCTATTGGGAGACAGATGGTAATTTCCCATCAAAGCCATCCAGCGTGTTCTTTAACGTGCACAGGGTATGGCTCTCCCGAATATGGGGCCACGGCTAAAAGTCCCATCCGACGGCGGCGGCCTTTCTAAACCCATCGACCGTTTCTAAACCCATCGACCGAACCCTACCGACCGTGGGCGGGGTTTTGTTTTGGTTTGGTTTGTTTTACCTCTGAGCGGCACTTTTTTGCACACCATGGGCTAAATGGCCAGGTCACATGGACCCCGAAGGCTCAGAGAAGGTTGGGGGAGGGGACCCACTGGAACAGCTGTTGGAAGACAGATGATAGGCTCCCTCAAGGCCAACCAGCGTGTTCTTTAACGTGCACAGGGTATGGCTCTCCCGCACACGGGGCCATGGTTTAACGTCCCATCCGACGGACGGCGGCCTTTCCAAGCCCATCGGTGTCCCCTACTGACCGTGGGCAGGGTGGGGAATTTTGCGGAGATAAATCTCAACGCTGACCCAGCTGGGACTCGAACCTGGGAACTACAGATTACGAGCCTGGCGCGCTACCGACTGAGCCACCACCGCCTCCCGTGGGCGGGGATTTTTGCGGAGATAAATCTCAACGCTTACCCAGCTAGGACTCATATCGATGGTTCAAAATGATTCTGTCAGTTTATACGCCATAGTAGAAAGTCTTTGAGGATGGCGGGGTTTCAGCAGAAAAATAACACCAACCTGGGTTCCAGCCTTACCTGGGGCTGGAACCCAGGTTCCTTTAATCAGTAGCTAAGCATGCGAGGATATTAAACACTCGCAGGATATTAAATTTCTATCTCCAATGCAAAAAAGGCGAGAAGGTTACGAAAAATTGCTATTAGAGTTAAAAAAAAAAAAAAAAATATTTGTAATAATAATTCGTCAGTGTTGTTCTACCTTGGAGTGGGACTTTTTACGCACAATGGGCTAAATGGCCAGGTCACCCCAGGGTTCATAGGTGGCTAGGGGACAGGGGAAGAGACACCACAAATTAAGAGACAAATGGAAACCTCCCATTAAAGTCTTCCAGCTTGTTAGGGCGGGGGTGGCTCAATCGGTAGCGTGTCAGGCTCGTAATCTGCAGTTCCCAGGTTCCAGTCCCAGCTGGGTCAGCATTGAGAATTATCTCCGCAAAATTCCCTGCCCACGGTCAGTAGGGGACACCGATGGGCTTGGAAAGTCCGCCGTCCGTCGGATGGGACGTTAAGCCGTGGCCCCCTGTACAGGAGAGCCATACCCTGTGCACGTTAAAGAACACGCTGAATGACCTTGACGGGAGACTACCATCTGTCTCCCAACAGCTGTTCCAGTGGGTCCCCTCCCCCAACCTTCTCTGAGCCTTCGGGGTCCATGTGACCTGGCCATTTAGCCCATGGTGTGCAAAAAAGTGCCGCTCAGAGGTAAAACAACAACCCAACTCCAAAACAAAATATGATAATCAAATTTTTGTGCCTTCGTTTATTGTAACGGCGTCCTTTTCAAACCAATAGGTGACTCTCACGAGGGCAAAGTGCCAGTTAACGGAGAAAAACGAAAGCCAGGCAGAGTTGAGACTCGAATCTGGGAATGTAAGATTACGAGAGTTGCGAGCTGTTAACTGAGACAACCTGCGTCCCAGTTTCAACGAAAGATTAATGTTTGATTTCCCAGGAGGCATTTAGTACATCATCTAGCTTTCCTGTATTCAAGCGCGCTGACAAAGTTTATACTTCTCTCTCTTTAAAAATTTTTATGTAGGGTTAAAATTTAATCTCACCAGTTCTTATTCTTAGCTTAAAACTTGGAACTTTAACTGGGAGACTCAGCCGCCAGTGCATCAGGCTCGTAATCTGCAATTTCTAGGTTAGAGTTAAAACTGGTAACGTTGGCTTATCTCCAACATGCTCTCGATCAGAAAAGGGGCAACGATGGTCTTGAAAATGGCAACCATTCTTCGGATGGGACGTTAAGCCGTGGTTTTGTTCCCCCTGTGTACGATAAAAAACACTCTGGTAGGCTTCGACCGTCTGTTTAGTAGGTTCCCTTCCCCCAACCTGGGGCGGGGGTGGCTCAGTCGGTAGCGCGCCAGGCTCGAAATCTGTAGTTCCCAGGTTCGAGTCCCAGCTGGGTCAGCGTTGAGATTTATCTCCGCAAAATTCCCCGCCCTGTCCACTATCAGTAGGGGACACCGATGGGCTTGGAAAGGCCGCCGTCCGTCGTATGGGACGTTAAGCCGTGGCCCCGTGTGCGGGAGAGCCATACCCTGTGCACGTTAAAGAACACGCTGGATGGCCTTGACGGGAGGCTACCATCTGTATCCCAACAACTGTTCCAGTGGGTCACCTCCCCCAACCTTCTCTGAGCCTTCGGGGTCCATGTGACCTGGCCATTTAGCCCATGGTGTGCAAAAAAGTGCAGCTCAGAGGTAAAACAACCCAACCCAAATCCCCCAACCTTTTCCGAGCCCCTGGGGTCCTTGTGACCTAGCCATTTAATTCACTACATGCCCAAAGTGATGCTCAGAGGTAATACAACTCAATTTGAACCTAAATCGAAAATTTTAAAGAAAGCTAGAAAAAACTTACTGAACCTAGAAAAGAAAATATTCATCCTCGTTATTAATTACCTGAGACAAAAATCATCTTGGAGGTATCAGCCACGGATCGGTGCTCCGTCATTGTCACAGTCTGATTCTTCTTAGCGCTGACCGACGATTTCCTCTCCACTAGAGGATGACGACTCGCTGTATCTATCGTGCATCTTCTGGGCAACGATCCGTGGTAAGCGATGAAATGGGAGAACACCGCCGCCTGCCCTAGAGGAGGAAGGCTCGTCGAGATGCCCGAATCCGTGGAACTGGTGGAATGATGCTGTTGCGTTGTGCTCGCTTTGCACGGAACGCTAGATGACCTCTTGATACTGATCGTCACTCTACCTTTCTCCATGCTTTGACTCATCACGGCATCCGGATCTTGGGAGAGATCTTCCTCCGAAAGCCTGTACTCCTCTTTTAGTTGAAGACAGTCCGCCGATCTGTGAAAAGGATATTTGTGGATGCTTTCCAAAAACATGCTATCTGGAGATGATGGCGCCGAAGAAGGGGGAGTGATCTCATCGGTGCTGAACGATTTTTCTTTCGATCGGAAAGTGAGTTTGGAGAGTAACGGATGCTTGCGAATGGGGGTGTTTTTCGGGCTGCACGCATGGATGTTGGAGCATCCTTCTTCACCTACTGCTTGATCATCTACCGTGCAATGTCCCTGTCTCCCCTCGGCAGAGCTCGAACGCCCGCGCATGAATACATTCATTTTCATGTCTCCTAAGGAATTGGAGCGCGACGACCGACAGTGGCCGTCTGGATCTTCGCACTTCTTCAGAAAATTAGCTTTCGACCCCCCCTCGTCACCCGCAGCATCCTTGAGGTCGCACGTGTGCTCGTGGAACGGTAAGAGAACCGGCATGAATGGCCGCAAGGGTAGGATGGATGCCTCTCTGCTGCCGCTCTCTGGAGTGTGTTGGGAGTTCACATCAGTAACCTGATCACCAGAGGCTGCTGCAGTTGGTTGAGTCTCTCCGTAACTCGCTTCTACGGCTGCTGTGCGCGGTGGCGCTGCTGCTTCGGATCCTACAGGCTGCATTAGCAGATAGTTGCTGTCGCTGGTTGACAACACAGTGTCTTCGGTTTGGTTGAAAGACATCATTTCGTAAACGCTGTTCCCGTTGTCTTGAGGCTGCGGATCGGGTTTCCGCTTCGGAAACTGTTTCTTGTTTTCCTCGCAGACTTTCAGAGTCGTGTTGGGTTGTAATTTTCCCGCTTCTTGTGCCCCCAAGGCATCCCCAGGAAAGTCTGTCGAACTAGAGAACAAATTGGTTGGCCTTATCGACAATATTTCTGCGTTCTCGTATAACGGCAGTGTTTGGATGAAATGTAAGTTTGCATAGTAAGGTATGAGCTTCCTTCCAAGTCTCTGTCCGCTTTGCGTATCGGCTGTGACAGTTTCTTGGAGGTACTTGAGGTTAACGTAAATGTGATTAGCGTTGTCTTTTTTGATTGGCTTGTTGGAGTTCACCAGTGGAACTCCAAGAGCCAGTCGTCCACTGCAACAGTCACTGACGGGATAAACCCACGGTATCTGGCGGCAGATGCAGTTTAAATTATGGGCCTTTCTAGATGGGGCCGTATTCTCGTTTTCGGCACTGTTACCGCCACCGCTTTCGGCGGTGGCGTCCGATGAGGCGAAAGTCGTTGAATTGTCCGAAACAGCCACAGTGGTTTGGGAGACAGACGTATCCGTTGGGTTTCCCCGCGTTGCATTATCTTCTAAGGTGCGCGTTCTAGCTAATGTTGACATTAGACTTCCAGGCCAGAAGAGAAAACGTTGACAGGAACAAACTTGGGGTGCAGGCTGTTGTTGCTGTTGTTTCTGTGATCCGGAAGTCGTCACTACATTTCCGTTATCTTCTTTTTCGTCTGAGGAAGTCTCCATAGAACAGGTTGCATCGTCTGCCTCGTTAGACTGAAAGAAATCAAAAGAGAGAAAATAATTATCCCCTTTCCAAGTAACTTGAATCTTATTTTCCCTTTTTTTTCAGGAATACTTCATTTAACAGAAAAACGTACAAAAGAAATGTCTCATATAAAAAGAAATAGTTTATAGGTATAGAGGAAAAAATTATTTTCAGCTGGGTGGAATCGAACTCACTACCTTCTAATAACTATCAGGTGCTTGGTGGTACAGTCGCTCAAAAAAGTATCCGAACACTACGGTTGATTACAGAATTCAGAAAAAATATCTGGCAACGATTTTTTTAGAAATTAGTGATCTGGCAACCTTCGTGTCACGTGATTACAGAATTCAGGAAAAATATCTGGAGCGTGAGCAAACTGGAGCGTGTGCAGTTACTGCACACGCTCCAGTTTGCTGTGAACGGTAACTGCACACGCTCAATTATTCCGTGAGTGAGCCCACACGATCTAGTATGAAAATAATATGACCACCTACAGTCGCTCAAAAAAGTATCCGAACACTATGGTTGATTAGAGAATTCAGAAAAAAATATCTGGCAACGATTTTTTTTAGAAATGAGTGATCTGGCAACCTTCGTGACACGAAGGTTGCCAGATCACTCATTTCTAAAAAAAATCAATGCCAGATATTTTTTCTGAATTCTGCAATCAACCATAGTGTTCGGATACTTTTTTGAGCGACTGTACAGCTCATGATAAGTTATCAGGAGATTTAAATTTATATTTTACACTAGCTTCTAGTAAGTCAGTAGCAATCGCGAATTTATATTCCACATCAGCTCCTGATAAGTTAATAGGAATTGTAACTTTATATTACATAGGTTGGGTTGTTTTACCTCTGAGCGGCACTTTTTTGCACACCATGGGCTAAATGGCCAGGTCACATGGACCCCGAAGGCTCAGAGAAGGTTGGGGGGAGGGGACCCACTGGAACAGCTGTTGGGAGACAGATGGTAGCCTCCCGTCAAGGCCATCCAGTGTGTTCTTCAACATGCATACTCCCGCACACGGTGCCACGGCTTAACGTCCCATCCGACGGACGGTGCACTTTTCAAGCCCATCGGTGTCCCCTACTGACCGTGGGCAAGGCGGGGAATTTTGCGGAGATAAATCTCAACGCTGACCCAGCTGGGACTCGAACCTGGGAACTACAGATTACGAGCCTGGCACGCTACCGACTGAGCCACCCCCGCCACTTATATTACATAACGGCTCCTAATAAATTTCTGCAGTCGAAGGTTATGTTCCTATCCCCCCCCCCCCAAGTTCAAAATAATATTTTCTTTATAGCTGAGATTGTTCCAAGTGTTAAAGGTGATTTTCGATTGCGTAATATTAGAGAAAACATTTGCTTTCAATTTAAAATCAAATGAAGTAAATTAATAAATTGTTTTTAGAGAATATGCTTGACGTCATTGGCTTGTATTGTTCACCCAAGTTCCCTTTTCTCTCTAAATATTGTCTAGTCTAAAAATGAAAGTATTGGAAAGGTTGGAAGGCCTTGTCAGCTGTCTCGAAAATGATTTCAGCTTTCTCACAGTTTATGTACTCTTAATAAAATACATAATAACGAAACTATTAAAAAATCGTGCATAAAGAACGGATGGAATATGCAAAAAAATATTAATGAGCATCGTTTGTTCATATCTCTAATTTTCATCGTTTCTTCTCGCTATTCCGAACAAATAGGAAGAGTGTGGCTATGTTACACGTTAAAAGTAATCGTACACTTTCATGCCATGTGAATGAAAAGCCACTTTCATGTCATGTGAATGGAGAGCCACTTTCATGTCATCTCAATGGAAAGTCACTTTCAGGTCATATGAATGGAGAGCCGCTTTCAGGTCACGTGAATGGAGAGCGGCTTTCAGGTCACGTGAATGGAGAGCCGCTTCATGCCACGTGAATGGAGAGCCGCTTTCATGCCACGTGAATGGAGAGCAGCTTTCATGCCACGAGAATGGAGAGCAGCTTTCATGCCACGTGAATGGAGGGCAGCTTTCATGCCACGTGAATGGAGGGCAGCTTTCATGCCACGTGAATGGAGGGCAGCTTTCATGCCACGTGAATGGAGGGCAGCTTTCATGCCACGTGAATGGAGGGCAGCTTTCATGCCACGTGAATGGAGGGCAGCTTTCATGCCACGTGAATGGAGAGCCGCTTTCATGCCACGTGAATGGAGAGCCGCTTTCATGCCACGTGAATGGAGAGCCGCTTTCATGCCACGTGAATGGAGAGCCGCTTTCATGCCACGTGAATGGAGAGCAGCTTTCATGCCACGTGAATGGAGAGCAGCTTTCATGCCACGTGAATGGAGAGCCGCTTTCATGCCACGTGAATGGAGGGCAGCTTTCATGCCACGTGAATGGAGAGCCGCTTTCATGCCACGTGAATGGAGAGCCGCTTTCATGCCACGTGAATGGAGAGCCGCTTTCATGCCACGTGAATGGAGAGCCGCTTTCATGCCACGTGAATGGAGGGCAGCTTTCATGCCACGTGAATGGAGGGCAGCTTTCATGCCACGTGAATGGAGAGCCGCTTTCATGCCACGTGAATGGAGGGCAGCTTTCATGCCACGTGAATGGAGGGCAGCTTTCATGCCACGTGAATGGAGGGCAGCTTTCATGCCACGTGAATGGAGAGCCGCTTCATGCCACGTGAATGGAGAGCCGCTTTCATGCCACGTGAATGGAGAGCAGCTTTCATGCCACGAGAATGGAGAGCCGCTTTCATGCCACGTGAATGGAGAGCAGCTTTCATGCCACGTGAATGGAGGGCAGCTTTCATGCCACGTGAATGGAGAGCAGCTTTCATGCCACGTGAATGGAGAGCCGCTTCCATGCCTCGTGAATGGAGAGCCGCTTTCATGCCACGTGAATGGAGAGCCGCTTTCATGCCACGTGAATGGAAAACCACTTCCAAATTTCCCTAACTTCGAAAAATGAGTTTTTTGCGAAAATATGGCATTGGAGATAAATTGAAAATCTCAACCAAATCTATCCAAATCTCGATTTTCCATAATATTCTTTGAATAATTAAAGAATTACTGAAGTTGGAACATTTCCACAGTTCGAGAATTATAGAAAATGGAACATTTATACAGTGGCCTAACTGAGAGCCGAAGGACCCTAAGACTAAACTTTATGGGGGCTTTTACATTCCAATTAAATACATAATTATTTCTTCGAAGAGAAAAATATCTATAAGTGAATTATTACACTTCATCTGAATATCCATACAAAGTCAACATTACTAAATATTAAATGCAATACGAGTATTTTAATATATTATAAAAAAATTTAAAACTCTTTTTCTTTGTTTTTACCTTTCACAAAATAACCGAAGAGTTCATCCGAGTCTGCTCTTAAATGCTCATCCGAAACTTTGCTCATAATCTGCATTTAGAGACGTAAACGAGATTTTCAATCTATATTCAATGATATTTTTTATATAAGAAGCTTGTTTGTAAAGTTAGGGAACTTTGAATGAGGCTTTCCATTCCCACAGCATGGAAAATTCTCAACACTTTTCACGATAAAAAAATAATAAATACCCCCTCAAGCAGCTGCTTGCCACAGAGGTCTGACAGGAGCCTGTCAGTTTATATGCCATCGTAGAAGGCCTGAAAGGATGGCAGGACCTCAGGAGAAAAACTACACCTACACCCGGGGCTCGAACCCAGGTCCCTTAGATCAGTAGCCAAGCATGCTAACCACTCGGCCATGGGACGGGGTTCGAACCCAGGTCCCTTAGATCAGTAGCCAAGCTCGCTAACCACTCGGCCATGGGACGGGGCTCGAACCCAGGTCCCTTAGATCAGTAGTCAAGCGTGCTAACCACTCGGCCATGGGACGGGGTTCGAACCCAGGTCCCTTAGATCAGTAGCCAAGCGTGCTAACCACTCGGCCATGGGACGGGGCTCGAACCCAGGTCCCTTAGATCAGTAGCCAAGCGTGCTAACCACTGGGCCATGGGACGGGGCTCGAACCCAGGTCCCTTAGATCAGTAGCCAAGCGTGCTAACCACTCGGCCATGTAGATTGCATAAAATCCTTTCTAGAGTGAGAATTTTTATGTCGAGTAAGTGTACTTGATTTCAATCAAGTACACTTACTCGACATATTATATGGATTTCGACATATATATGGATTTCAACAATAATGCCATTAAGTTATCTATATTGAAAACGATTAAGTTTTACATGTAGAAATTAAATTGATTGTATTCATTACTATTAAGTTGGTTTACCTGTGAGTGGCAAGTTTTTATGCACACAACGGGCTAAATGGCCAGGTCATAAAGACCCCCCAAGTCTCAGGATGGGACCCAGTGAACAGCTGTTGAGAGATGGGAGCTAGTCTCCCGTCAAGGCCATCTAGCCTGTTCTTTAACGTCCACAGGGTAACGCCTCTTCCGTACACAGAGTCAAGGCTTAATTTCCTACCCCACTAATGGTGGCCTTTCCAAGCCCATCGGTGTTCCCTATTGACCGAAAGCAGGGCGGGGAGTTTTGAAGATATAAATCTCAACGTTTGCCAGGCTGGGACTCGAACCTTGGAACTGGGTTGGGTTGTTTTACCTCTGAGCGGGGGGCGAGGGTGGCTCAGTCGATAGCGCGTCAGGCTCGTAATCTGTAGTTCCCAGGTTCGAGTCCCAGCTGGGTCAGCGTTGAGATTTATCTCCGCAAAACTCCCCGTCCTGCCCACGGTCAGTAGGGGACACCGATGGACTTTGAAAGGCATCCGTCCGTCGGATGGGACGTTAAGCCGTGGCCCCCTGTGTGGGAGAGCCATACCCTGTGTACCTTAAAGAACATACTGGATGGCCTTGACGGGAGGCTACCATCTATCACCTAACAGCTGCTCCAGTGGGTCCCCTCCCCCAACCTTCTCTGAGCCTTCGGGGTCCTTGTGACCTGGCCGTTTAGCTCATGGTGTGCAACAAAGTGCCACTCAGAGGTAAACAACCCAACCCTCTGAGCGGCACTTTTTTGCACACCATGGGCTAAATGGCCAGGTCACATGGACCCCGAAGGCTCAGAGAAGGTTTGGGGAGGGGGCCCACTGGAACACCTGTTGGGAGACAGATGGTAGCCTCCCATCAAGGCCATCCAGCGTGTTCTTTATCGTGCACAGGGTATGACTCTCCCGCACACGGGGCCACGGCTTAGCGTCCCATCCGACGGGCGGCGGCCTTTCCAAGCCCATCGGTGTCCCCTACTGACCATGGGAAGGGCGGGGAATTTTGCGGAGGTAAATCTCAACGCTGACCCAGCTGGGACTCGAACCTGGGAACTACAGATTACGAGTCTGGCGCGTTAGCGACTGAGCCTCCCCCGCCCCCCATCGAACTGCAGATTACTAATCTGGCGCATTACCGACTAAGCTACCCTGTCCCTCATTACAATTAATTTGCTTGTTAATTAATTCGATGTCTTACGCGTATTCGTTAAACTGACTTCATGTAAAGCTGGGAGTCTCCCAACGAAGTCAATGATTACCGAAATTAATTATTACCATTATAAATACTGTAAAAAAACAATGGGAACTAACTTTGAAATCTTTGGAATCTGCCGGATCCTTTTCTGCATTGCTGCTGCTATCCTTAGGGTTGACGTCATCTTTTGGATCCTGCATAAAACAGAAACATAACAATAACTAGAAGAATAATATTTCGCCGCTGGAGGATCGATTTAAGAAAAAATGAAGTTTTTCGTTTCCTGAATTTTTGAACCATTTAGAAGTAATAATTAGAACGAATCGATGATTGGAAAAATGCAAATAGTAATAATTTATAAGTACTTATTGCACATTAAAACAATTTCTCATTTATTCCTTGACGGAAGCTACAGTCGCTCAAAAAATTATCCGAACACTACGGTTGAGTACAGAATTCAGAAAAAATATCTGACAACGATTTTTTTAGGAATTAGTGATCTGGCAAACTTCGTGTCACGTGACACGAAGTTTGCCAGATCACTAATTCCTAAAAGAATCGTTGTCAGATATTTTTTCTGAATTCTGTACTTAACTGTAGTGTTCGGATACTTTTTTGAGCGACTGTACCATCTGTCTCCCAACAGCTGTCCAGTGGGTCCCCTTCCCTCAACCTTCTTTGAGCATTCGGGGTCTTTGTGACCTGGCCATTTAGCCCATTGTGTGGGAAAAAGTGTCGCTCAGAAGTAAAAGGGCCCATCCTTTCCACAAGGTTAAAACTATGTTAATTTTATTTAAAATAATGATGGGTATTTAGTGGCAAAAGGGTAATATCAAAGGGAAAATAAATGAAAAAATGCAATGTGAACAAAAAAAAAGTGCAAAAAATATTAAATATTAACAGAAAAATTTTTTAAAATCAAATATCAACAAAAAAATAATGGAAAAATACCAACAGATAAATTAATAAAAAAAGATATACCAATAGATAGAACAATGGGAAAAAATGATAAAGAACTGAATAAATACGCGACACTAAGAAAAAATAACAGAATTTTTTCTTTCTGTAGAAACGTCATCGAGAGTATGGATAATTTCCATACTCTCGATGACGTATCGACGTATCGAAGTTTGACCTCGCGTTCTCTTGAAGTTCTTTCAATGTCAAGCGCAATTTTTAACCATCCAGGACCATTCCTTCGCTATGGGCAATGATATTTCTAAACGAAACCCAAGTTTATGCTAAGAATAGCACTTTAATGGCAAGGTTTTAACGACTTAGTCTGTACTCCGCATCTCAATCTAGGTCCTCACCACAACCTTCATCAAAAATGCAAATAAGTTCCAGGAATTTCTCTTACCCAAACACCTTTAAGTCCAAGGAAGAAATTAAAACTGTTACGTTACAAACAGAGAGAGAGAAAAAAAGAAACTTGATCTAAAAATGCCTTCTTTATTTCTTTCTGGATATAAAAATTCTCCAGATCATTAAAAGACGACTGACTACACAGCGCTGGATTCAGAAGCAGTTTGCTAAACTTACACGTTTCCTGTTAATGACTGAAGAAAGAGAATGCACAGCACAACCATTCCCTCAGGAGTGCAATTCAATCCCATCACCGCAATAATATGGTGATGGTCACATTACTAAGACCTCAGAAATAGACCCATAGCGGTCAGAGCTACCAGCGAACATAATAACGTTTGTACCATTAGAAAAGGCAGCTACCACACATGAAAAACTAAGAGGAGGTGTATATATATAAGTCGTTGTTTTTAGTACGTCTTCGCTATTCTATTTCATTCGATTTTTTTATTCGTACTCACTTCTTGGAAGAGAAACTCCTCGAAAGAGGATTTGATATAAATAAATAAATCCAACGGTTTCACTAGAAGCCAAAACATGTAGCAATAGTTGGATGAAAAGTGTGTAGTGCAGACTGCTTTCCACGGTTCCTTTTCCGAGCCCTCAGGAACTTTCTTTGGAACACACCACTCACACAATCACGATATTGCGTGGCAACTGCAATGGTTCCGCCAATGACCCGAGGTTACGTCGTTGTGGGAAGGGGCGGGAATAGAGGCAGAGATGAGGTAGGGAAGAAGGTTATGATATAAGCGGGTTGTTTCGCAGTTTTGGGCTGTTGTGCATTTTTCATATTTATCTCAGGGCGATCTTAGAGCCACAAAATTTTTCGTTTTGTATCAGCGGAGGTGGAAAGAAGGGCCAGGGAAAGAATCCGAATATTAAAATTGTGAATGTGGAAAAAGTAAAAAAAAAACGTCGGTGTTTTGGTAATAACAAGGCAGAAGAGGAAATGGCTTTCGTAGCAATATCTAGATGTCTGAGCGCTCGTTTTTTGACCATGAAAGCGGTAAAAATAGTCGTTTTAAACTTAGTTTGGTTTACGTTAAAAATTTTTTTTGGGGGAAGGGAGTTTTGTTAGCAAGCATTAAATTGGACGTAATTGTGTGCTTGGTTTTTTTTTAACTGTCAGACAGTTTCTTAGGAGTTGCAAGAAAGTGAACATTTTGGAAACTAAAATTTTAGTTCATCCTATTTCGATTGAAGACGGAAATAATTTGAAATGGAAGGAAATAAAGGGGGAAAAAATTCTTCAAATTTCTTTTACAAATTTTATTTTAGTCTATTTCTTACTATACGCTTTTTTACACGTTTTTTTGAGTTGAATAATGCTTTTGATTCTTTTTCGATGTCTTCCGTTTCTGAATAATTTTTTAAAATAAAGCATTTTGAAGTTGATAAAATATACTTTTTAGTTAAATACAAAACTGCGATTATTCATAGCATTTATATCATAGCGACATTTATATTAATTACGATTATATCATAGCGACATTTATATTAATTACGATTATATCATAGCGACATTTATATTAATCGCGATTATATCATAGCGACATTTATATTTATTGCGATTATATCATTGCGACATTTATATTTATTGCGATTATATCATTGCGACATTTATATTTATTGCGATTATATCATTGCGACATTTATATTAATCGCGATTATATCATTGCGATTATCCAACGCATATTTGCTGCATAACAATTGTATAATATACCGGATTTGTGTAAAAGTATTAAATTGAAAATCACTTTCCGTTCGAAGCAGTTAGTCTAAATATTTGGGTTGTTTTACCTTTGAGCGGCACTTTTTTTTGCACTTAATGAGTTAAATGACCAGGTCACAAGAATCCCGAAGGCTCAGAGTAGGTTGGGTGATGGGACCCACTGGACAACTGTTGGGAGACCTACGGTAACTTCCCGTTAAGACCATCCAGTGCGTTCTTTAACGTGCACAGGGTATGGCTCTCTCAGCACACGGGGACACGGCTAACGTCTCATCCGATGGACGGCGGCCTTTCCAAGTCCATCGGTGTCCCCTACTGACCGTGGGCAGGGCGGGGAGTTTTGTAAAGATAAATCTCAACGGTGGACAGGAAAATTGCAGATTACGAGCTTGGTGCCCTACCGCCAGAGCCAATCTCTAATCCTAGAACTAAACAACTACAATAACGAAATTGTAAAAAAAAAGATCCGAAGATGCTTACCTTCACAGGTGCTCCTGATCTGGGAACTGCATAGTTTAAGTATGGGTTTTCTTTGCCACAAGTGCAAGGAAGGAGAATAGGGAAGCTGACGAACGGAGCTTGTTTCTTGGGTGACGTAGACGGCGATGCGCTGCTGCTCCCACTGCTACTCACGGAAGGCATGTCCACATCCGCACTGTTCCTCGCAGCCCGGCTCCAACACGTGCAGAGGAGTCCACTCCCCAGCAGGAGCACCTCGTGAGACGGTTGCTGCTGCTGCTGCGACGGATCCGAACCCCTCTGCTTCCAGCACGTGCACGCCGGGGGACCCGCCGACTCCTGGATCGGTCCGAGTCCTCTCATCCCGGAAGGTGTCACGGGATCCCCTTTACTCTGAGCATCCTCGGCCAGACTCATTATGTTGAAGTGGGCGACTGGGTGATGGACGTTCTTGGGTCGGTCGTAAAAGGCTTCCAGGCAATTTTTAGGCACTGAATATTCTGATATACTGCTGCTGCTGGTGCTGCTGGTGTTGCTCCCCGTGCTCGTCCCGCTGCTCTGGCTGCTCTGTGAACAGAGGGAGGATCTGTCGTGAGGAGCCTTAGTGCGTATCCTCGATCCTGTCCTCGTGTGGACCGAAGCGCCTTCTTTGGAAGGTGACACCATTCCCAGATCCATCGTCCACTGGGGAGTGAAGCCGGCTTCCTCCCCCATCCGTACGTCGACGGTGCGATCCTTATCACCCAATGAGATGCTGCATCGACGGCAGTAGTGCAGACCGCAGCTCGGACAGTGGCCCAGCGCCCTACAGATAGAAATAAGGATCTCTTTCAGTTTTATACCAAAAAAATTTAAATTCCGAAGCATTCAACTAGAAATCTGAATCCAAAACTTCAAGAAGTACAGTCGTTCAAAAAAAATATCCGAACACTATGGTTGATTACAGAACTCAGAAAAAATATCTGGCAACGATTTTTTTTTTAGAAATTAGTGATCTGGCAACCTTCGTGTCACGTGACACGAAGGTTGCCAGATCACTAATTTCTAAAAAAAAATCGTTGCCAGATATTTTTTCAGAATTCTGTAATCAACCATAGTGTTCGGATATTTTTTTTGAGCGACTGTAGGTGGTCATATTATTTTGATACTAGATCGTGTGGGCTCACTCACGGAAATACTGAGCGTGTGCAGTTACCGTTCACAGCAAACTGGAGCATGTGCAGTAACTGCACACGCTCCAGTTTGCTGTGAACGGTAACTGGAGCGTGTACAATTGCTGTACACGCTCCAGATATTTTTCCTGAATTCTGTAATCAGGTGACACGAAGGTTGCCAGATCACTGATTTCTAAAAAAAAAATAGTTGCCAGATATTTTTTTTTAATTCTGTAATCAACCAGTATTCAGATATTTTTTGAGCGACTGTACGAAAATATCAGATAAAAAAAAAGTTGACTAATATCAAGCCCGGATCTAAAAAAATAGCGAGGGGGGTGGGGTGGGGGTGGGCAAGAGACTGAATTTGCATTGAAATTTAACATTTCCCTTTCGTTTTCGGTCCTTAAAAAATTCTTCGAAATTGCATAAAATATAAGTAAGTTTAATTATTTTTTTCTTTGTTATCTTTCCTAGTATTCTGAAGGGGAGGGGCATGACCCCCCCCCATGCTCCCCCCCCATGCTCCCCCTCCTAGATCTGGCCCGGACTAATATATTATTATCTACTAACCAGTAAAATTAATTCAAACACTCCAAGTAGAAAATTATCAGTTTTATCTGGGGGGGGGGGGGGCAGTTAATCGGGCCATATTCCCCCTTACAAAAGATTTAAAATGCTAAATACGTTCACTTTTTTTAATTCACATCATAATTTCCGCAAGTGCATCGTCCAAGAGTACCACTCGCCATCGACAGCCAATAGCAGCACGTTTTGGGTAATCCATTGCAATCTCCTCTATAGTTTCCCGCACTAAACATGGAGTCCATGCCTATAAGCGTTTACATGAGATGCTTACGCTAACATTTAGACGATTAAATTGAGATTAATCGTTCCGAACAGCGCAAGTGAACTGCGTCCAATGCTCACAACTAAGAGGGACACTGATTCGATTACTGGACTCGTCTGAGAATTATGTAGAAACATAACTAATGGCTTCGGAACATTTCGCGTATTCAACGGTCCAACTGATAACACGCGTTGGCTCTGCGTCGAGTCAATTGAAACTCGTGATATCAACTCTCTTAACATCTCAATCGCATTAAACAATAGAGAGCGAGTATTTATATTAATGTTCGGATATTAGTTATGTTTTCGAAAAGCTAATCTATGCTACCGATCAATAATCCGAAACTGATCCAAAGACTTAATCTGTCTGTTCCGCGGAGAGTTTCGACTAGTGAACACCTCTCGTTTCGTTGGTGAAATGATATCTATATATTCTATTAAAGTTCCAACTGCTAAAATGGAAGCATTCGTTACATTGTGATTGGGTTAATAATGCATGGCTTTCTGCACGAGGGAGAAGACTGTAGAGAGAGAGCAATATGTCCACGTGCATTTCTGTACTCACCACACTGTTTGTCCATCAGAGCGTCCTCCCATGTGACTGGCCACCGATGACCTTGTCAACGATCTCTGGTGAACGCCGCTGACGTCCTCCGCTGTGGCGCTGCTGTCATCCGTGTCACGCGTCGCCGCCGCCGATCCGCAGGGCACGATGCAGGACGGCCATCGGTAGTGGATGTGGCAAGGACGGGTCACCAGGGACTCGTCTCCAACATCCTTGTGTGGTACTCCATCACTGCTAGCCTCTGATCCTCCGGAACTCAGTAGTGGTTTCGTCGATTCGGAACTGCAGGTGTCCGATTCCTTATCCAGTGTTGGTTTCGAGAGTAGAGAAGCCCTCGTGTTGGACGTCGTGTCGACTCCTAAACGTCGACGAGAGAAAATGAGAAGAGAAATATTTATTAATGTCATTATAAGAGAGGAGTGTCGTCAGTTGGAGACGTTTTAGATTTTTCCTCAATTTGGCACCTTTCCAAGGACTCTCGCGAGAGAGAATTACGGAAGCAGAAATTATTCAACGTGATCCATCGTGCGAAGACGGAAATGCTCTGGGCATCATTTATTATGTAGCGGTAAGTCGTGACTGAACGTTGACAGAGTTAGTGGACTTCGTGTGCATGTGTGTGTGTATGTGGAAACTGCTAACGGATGATGCAAAGAGAGTGTACTATTTCAATGCACGAGACCAGCAGGAATAATACGACTCACAAATCTGCTCACAGTCCGTGTCATTAGTCTGAAAACGTTGATGTAATCCTTTTCACAAGTTCACTGCTGTTCGTGCAAACGTTTGCGTCGAGACTTAGCGAAAGAATCGTGATGATGATCTTAATAACAATAAAAGATTCTTTACATGTTTATGCAGAATACCAGAGTTCGCTTCACTTGAATAGCTTCCAAATTTGAAATTATGCAGTGTTTGCATTGATGGTTGAAAAGAACTGAATGTGAAAGTCCCTGGAGTACTTATTAGAAGAAATGATCTGTTGATTTTAACGAGAAAACTTAAGCGAAGTTGTCTAGGAGTTTTATATTTAATGGGTTTAATATTTGAAAGTAAAATTGCGGGAAGATCGCGCTGCGGTTGTTATTGTTCGCAAAGGGATTAAAGAAGGTTGTACTAGAGGATGCACTCAATCTGTGAGTGAGAGAATTAGAATTACAGAATGAATTTATCATACCGAAAATTGTAGATTTAAAAATTGAAACCTTTTTTTGAAATAAATGTCTCTCCTGCACACGGGGCCACGGCTTAAAGTCTCATCCGGATTGGATTGTTTTACCTCTGAGCGGCACTTTTTTGCACACAATGGGCTAAATGGCCAGGTCACATGCACCCCGAAGGCTCAGAGAAGGTTGGGGGAGGGGACCCACTGGAATAGCTGTTGGGAGACAGATGGAAGACTCCCGTCAAGGCAATCCAGCGTGTTCTTTAACGTGCACAGGGTATGGCTCTCCCACACACGGGGCCACGGCTTAACGTCCATCCGACGGACGGCGGCTTTTCCAAGCACATCGGTGTCCCCTACTGAGCGTGGGCCGGGCGGGGAATTTTTGCGGAGATAAATCTCAATGCTGACCCAACTGGGACTCGAACCTGGGACTAGAGATTACGAGCCTGGCGCGCTACCGACTGAGCCACCCCCGCCCCGATCTCACCCGGCGAACGAACAGTGTTATCAGGTGTTTGCGGAGATATTTCTGAACGCCGGTGTAGTTGGGAATCGAACCTGGAACTTCAGTTTAAGAGCCTGACTCGTTACCACTGAGTTAACTCCTGCTCCAGGGTGAGTAGTAAACTCGCTTGATAGCTTTTATAAAACGGATGAAATACTCTCGTTAAAGCTATCCAGCGTGTTCTTTAACGTCCAAATGGCGGATAAGGACACATTTCAATCCCTTTAATACATGATCATTGGCCAGGGGATGCTATTCTTCTAGTTCCATTCCATCAATTCCGGTAAGTTGGTAACGAATGAAGTTATAAATCTCGGCTCTTAAAATGTCGATCTAAACGACGAAAATAATAGTTGTCAGATATTTTTTCTGAATTCTGTAATGAACCATAGTGTTCGGATACTTTTTTGAGCGACTGTAGGTGGTCATATTATTTTTATACTAGATCGTGTGGGCTCACTTACGGAAATACTGAGCGTATGCAGTTACCGTTCACAGCAAACTGGAGCGTGTGCAGTAACTGCACACGCTCCAGTTTGCTGTGAACGGTAACTGGAGCGTGTACAGTTGCTGTACACGCTCCAGATATTTTTCCTGAATTCTGTAATCACGTGACACGAAGGTTGCCAGATCATTAATTTCTAAAAAAAAAATCGTTGCCAGATATTTTTTCTGAATTCTGTAATCAACTATAGTGTTCGGATACTTTTTTGAGCGACTGTACGAAAATATCAGATAAAAAAAACATTAACTAACATTAATACACATTTCCCCTCATTAGGATCAATTTTTCAAACTTCATATTGCTATTATATTATACGTATATATATAATCAATGACAAAGCTTATATTAAGACTCCAGGTATTCTCTGGATTATATTGGGGCGGGGGTGGCTCAGTCGGTAGCGCGCCAGCCTCGTAATCTGTAGTTCCCAGGTTCGAGTCCCAGCTGAGTCAGCGTTGAGATTTATCTCCGCAAAATTCCCCGCCCTGCCCACGGTCAGTAGGGGACACCGAAGGGCTTGGGAAGGCAGCCGTCCGTCGGATGGGACGTAAAGCCGTGGCCCCGTGTGCGGGAGAGCCATACCCTGTGCACGTTAAAGAACACGCTGGATGGCCTTGTCGGGAGGCTACCATCTGTTTCCCAACAGCTGTTTCAGTGGGTCCCCTCCCCCCAACCTTCTCTGAGCCTTCGGGGTCCATGTGACCTGGCGATTTAGCCCATGGTGTGCAAAAAAGTGCCGCTCAGAGGTAAAACAACCCAACCCAACCATTAAAAACGTAACGATTTTTGTTTTGAAATGTTCAGATAATATTAGGATTGATAATATAACTGATAATATCAACATTTTGAAGAAAGCACTTTTTTTTATCACACTTTTCAAGTTGAATAAAGGAACAGAAATGACTAACGACAATTTTACATTTAAAACCTCGAAGACTTATTACCTGGCTGTTTACAATTGACACTTCGAATATGTCTTGAACTCCACATCAATTGGATCTTCCCGTGAGCCTGTAGTCAATGTTTTGGTGTTAAATGACCTGTTTTGTTACCTCCCCACAAAAAAGGAGCTTTGGAATTAAAATTAAATCCAACAGTGTCGAAGGACTCACGGAAGCAAAAGGAACAATTCTTCCTTTAGAGTTCTGATAATAAATAAAAAAGTAAAATGTATTGGTAAAGAGGCAAAATTTAAAAGCATATTGAAATAAGTGACAAGGTTGGGTATTTTGACCTTTGCACAACACTTTTTTTAGCATAGGGAACTAAATGTTGGGTTGTTTTACCTCTGAGCGGCACTTTTTTGCACACTATGGGCTAAATGGCCAGGTCACATGGACCCCGAAGGCTCAGAGAAGGTTGGGGGAGGGGACCCACTGGAACAGCTGTTGGGAGACAGATGGTAGCCTCCCGTCAAGGCCATCCAGCGTGTTCTTTAACGTGCACAGAGTATGGCTCTCCCACACACGGGGCCACGGCTTAACGTCCCATCCGACGGACGGCGGCCTTTCCAAGCCCAGCGGTGTCCCTTACTGACCGTGGGCAGGGCGGGGAATTTTGCGGAGGTAAATCTCAACGCTGACCCAGCTGGGACTCGAACCTGGGAACTACAGATTACGAGCCTGGCGCGCTACCGACAGAGCCACCCCAGCCCCTAGGGAACTAAATGCCCATGTCACAAAATCCCAAGGACCCAAAAAAGGTGAGGGAAGGGGACATTGAATAAACTGTTAGGAGGGAGATGATAGCTCCCCCCCTCCTTCAAGGTCAAATATCGTGTTCCTTAACGTGTACAAGGTCTGCACAGAGGGTCACGTCTTAATATCTCATTCGAAGAACGGCGGCCTTCACAATCTCATCGGTGTCCCTTTCCTTAAAGAGGAAAGGGTAGAAATTAGCGGAGATACAGTAAATCTCGATGCTGACACAGTTGGGACTCGAACCTGGGAGATGCAGATTACAAACCTGGCGCACTACCGACTGAGCCAACCACCGATCCAAGAGCCAAGGTTATTTCATAAGTAAAGGACATGGAAACGAGGTTCTGTCTATGATCAGCGTTATGCTTAGGAATTGTTTCTCTCCTTTGATATGGGGCTGGGGTGGCTTAATCGGTAGCGCGCCAGTCTTGTAATCTGCAGTTCTCAGGTTCGAGTCCCGCCTGGGCCAGTGTTGGGATTTATCTCATCAAAACTCTCCGCCTTGCTCTCTGTCAGCAGTAGGGGACACCGACGGGCTTAGGAAAGGCAGCAGTCTGTCAGATGGGACGTTAAGCCGTTGCTCCGTGTGGACAGAGAGAGCCATACTCTAAGAACGTTAAAAAAAACGCTGGATAGCCTTGACGAGAGGATCCTAACAACTGCCCAGTGGGTCCCCTTACCCCAGACTGCTCTGAGCTCTTGGGGTCCTTGTGACCTAGTCGTTTAGCCCATTGTGTCGGAGGTTGGATTGTTTTACCTCTGAGCGACACTTTTTTGCACGCCATAGGCTAAATGGCTAAGTCACATGGACTCCGAAGACTCAGAGAATGTTGGGGGGAGAGGACCCACTGGAACAGCTGTTGGGAGACAGATGGTAGCCTCCCGTCAAGGCCATCCAGCGTGTTCTTTAACGTGCACAGGGTATGGCTCTCCCGCACATGTGGCCACGGCTTAATGTCCCATCCGACGGACGGCGGCCTTTCCAAGCCCATCGGTGTCCCCTACTGACCATGGGAAGGGCGGGGAATTTTGCGGAGGTAAATATCAACGCTGACCCAGCTGGGACTCGAACCCGGGAACTAGAGATTACGAGCCTGACGCGCTACCGACTGAGCTACACCCGCCCCCTGTTTCGGAGGTAAAACAACCCATTAATCGTCATTTGGTAATTACTCCACTGAGAATAAATTAGTTTCCCCAATAAACGTCGTGCAAAATGACTTCATGTCAGATTTCAAAAGGCTCTCATATTTCTCTAAACTAAAATTTCAGTGAAATGGAAGTTAAGATGAAATGTGAAATCTTACCCGAGTGCTTCCTAACAGACATTTTCCTTTTCCCAGGTAATCTTCCTCTTGAAGCCATGTCAAATGCCTGCACGAGGTCCTTGGCCTGGTTGGTGAGCAATACGTGCAAACCTTCACCTGCAAGAAGAAAGGGCAAAAGCAAAAAATAAAATTAAGAATATCATTGGCCTTGAACTAAAAATCATCATTTCTCTGAAGTTAAAGAAATAAAGAACATAATCAAATCCCTCAAATCTGAGTAAAGATACCTAAAATTGTCGATTTTTCTCTAACACCTACAACAGATTAATTTATACTGGTCTTACTATGGCGAGATTTCGGGATGAAGATTCAATGGGTAGACACAGTGGCATTAATTGATTCGGGTTGGGTTGTTTTACCTCTGAGCGGCACTATTTTGCACACTAAGGGCTAAATGGCCAGGCCACAAGGACCCCGAAGGCTCATAGATGGTTGGGGGAGGGGACCCACTGGAACAGCTGTTGGGAGACAGATGGTAGCCTCCCGTCAAGGTCATCCAGCGTGTTCTTTAACGTGCACAGGGTATGGCTCTCCCACACAAGGGGCCACGGCTTAACGTCCCATCCGACGGACGGCGGCTTTCCAAGCCCATCGGTGTCCCCTACTGACCGTGGGCAGGGCGGGGAATTTTGCGGAGATAAATCTCAAGCTGACCCAGCTGGGACTCGAACCTGGGAACTATAGATTACGATCCTGGCGAGCTACCGACTGAGCCCCCCCCCCCCCCCCCCCCCCCCCCGCAAGCGAATAACTTGTGTGTACTGCATGAAGAGTGATGACGCAGAGTTCAGTTGCATCATCCGTACTTCTTTAAATCAAGTTTTGGTTATGTTTTCGTTCTCTTCGTATCTATTTAAAATGGCGATTTCAATGGTATATTTCTGAATTTATACCTCTCGGGTCTACGGAAAGCCTACAGTTTCCTCTCCCGGATCTCAAAGGGTCAATATAAAAATTTAGAAAAATTGGCAATGAAACCTAATATTGTCTCGGGAGCCGCAGTTTGCCCACCTTAGATCTAGATGAAGACACTATACCTCTAGATGAGGACCCGATCCAGTATATGAAGACTCAATGAGAATCCGATACAATATATGAAGGCTCAATGAGAACCCGATACAGTATATGAAGGCTCAATGAGAACCCGATACAGTATATGAAGACCAACGAAAATCCGATACAGTATATGAAGACTCAATGAGAAACCGATACACTATATGAAGACCAATGAGAACCAGATACAGTAAATGAAGGCTCAATGGGAACCCAATACAGTATATGAAGACCAATGAGAACCCGATACAGTATATGAAGGCTCAATGAGAAACCGATACAGTATATGAAGACTCAATGAGAACCCGATACAGTATATGAAGACTCGATGAGAATCCGATACAGTGTATGAAGGCTCAATGAGAACCCGATACAGTATATGAAGATTCAATGAGAACCCGATACAGTATATGAAGACTCAATGAGAACCCGATACAGTATATGAAGACTCAATGAGAACCTGATACAGTATAAGAAGGCTCAATGAGAACCCGATACAGTATATGAAGATTCAATGAGAACCCGATACAGTATATGAAGACTCAATGAGAAACCGATACACTATATGAAGACTAAATGAGAATCCGATACAGTATATGAAGACTCAATGAGAACCCGATCCAGTATATGAAGACTCAATGAGAATCCGATACAATATATGAAGGCTCAATGAGAACCCGATACAGTATATGAAGGCTCAATGAGAACCCGATACAGTATATGAAGACCAACGAAAATCCGATACAGTATATGAAGACTCAATGAGAAACCGATACACTATATGAAGACCAATGAGAACCAGATACAGTAAATGAAGGCTCAATGGGAACCCAATACAGTATATGAAGACCAATGAGAACCCGATACAGTATATGAAGGCTCAATGAGAAACCGATACAGTATATGAAGACTCAATGAGAACCCGATACAGTATATGAAGACTCGATGAGAATCCGATACAGTGTATGAAGGCTCAATGAGAACCCGATACAGTATATGAAGATTCAATGAGAACCCGATACAGTATATGAAGACTCAATGAGAACCCGATACAGTATATGAAGACTCAATGAGAACCTGATACAGTATAAGAAGGCTCAATGAGAACCCGATACAGTATATGAAGATTCAATGAGAACCCGATACAGTATATGAAGACTCAATGAGAAACCGATACACTATATGAAGACTAAATGAGAATCCGATACAGTATATGAAGACTCAATGAGAACCCGATCCAGTATATGAAGACTCAATGAGAATCCGATACAATATATGAAGGCTCAATGAGAACCCGATACAGTATATGAAGGCTCAATGAGAACCCGATACAGTATATGAAGACCAACGAAAATCCGATACAGTATATGAAGACTCAATGAGAAACCGATACACTATATGAAGACCAATGAGAACCAGATACAGTAAATGAAGGCTCAATGGGAACCCAATACAGTATATGAAGACCAATGAGAACCCGATACAGTATATGAAGGCTCAATGAGAAACCGATACAGTATATGAAGATTCAATGAGAAACCGATACACTATATGAAGACCAATGAGAACCCATTACAGTATATGAAGACCAATGAGAACCCGATACAGTGCATGAAGATTCAATGAGAACCCGATACAATTCATGAAGACTTAAGGAGAACCCGATACAGTGCATGAAGACTCAATGAAATCTCGATACCAGATATGAAGACCAATGAGAAACGATACAGTATATGAAGACTAAATGAGAATCCGATACAGTATATGAAGACTCAATGAGAACCCGATACAGTATATGAAGACTCAATGAGAACCCGATACAGTATATGAAGACTCAATGAGAACCCGATACAGTATATGAAGACTCAATGAGAACCCGATACAGTATATGAAGACTCAATGAGAACCCGATACAGTATATGAAGACTCAATGAGAACCCGATACAGTATATGAAGACTCAATGAGAACCCGATACAGTATATGAAGACTCAATGAGAACCCGATACAGTATATGAAGACTCAATGAGAACCCGATACAGTATATGAAGGCTCAATGAGAACCCGATACAGTATATGAAGACTAAATGAGAATCCGATACAGTGTATGAAGGCTCAATGAGAACCCGATACAGTATATGAAGATTCAATGAGAACCCGATACAGTATATGAAGACTCAATGAGAACCCGATACAGTATATGAAGACTCAATGAGAACCTGATACAGTATAAGAAGGCTCAATGAGAACCCGATACAGTATATGAAGATTCAATGAGAACCCGATACAGTATATGAAGACTCAATGAGAACCCGATACGGTATATGAAGACTCAATGAGAACCCGTTACAGTATATGAAGACTCAATGAGAACCCGTTACAGTATATGAAGACTCAATGAGAACCCGTTACAGTATATGAAGACTCAATGAGAACCCGTTACAGTATATGAAGACTCAATGAGAACACGTTACAATATATGAAGACTCAATGAGAAACCGATACAGTATATGAAGACTCAATGAGAACCCGATACAGTATATGAAGACTCAATGAGAACCCGTTACAGTATATGAAGACTCAATGAGAACCCGATAGAGTATATGAAGACTCAATGAGAACCCGATACAGTATATGAAGACTCAATGAGAACCCGATACAGTATATGAAGATTCAATGAGAACCCGATACAGTATATGAAGACTCAATGAGAACCCGATACAGTATATGAAGACTCAATGAGAACCCAATCCCGAGACCGATCAAGCAGGCGTCGGTAACCTGCAGATCAATGTGTCGATCGCTGACCTGCAAACTAAGGAATTATTACACAATTTAAAGAAGACAAAAAAAATTAGAAATATGCTTTCAAAGTGTTTGTTATTTTTATATAACATGCTTTATTATTATTCACTGAATTAAATTTATACATTTGTATAAAGAATAATATCATGAGTTTAAAAGATATTGGAATACTTTTACAAGCAAGTTTTCAAGAAGGTCTGTTTCCGCCCCCCCCACTAAATTAAAAGTGATGTACAATTTATCCAACTCATCTAAGGTCAGTTTCAGTAAATACGAAGTTCTGTGGGTGTTTGCTTTTAACGATTCGAAGCTGAACCGATCCTGCTAGATGGGTTGGGTTGTTTTACCTCTGAGCGGCACTTTTTTGCACACCATGGGCTAAATGACCAGGTCACAAGGATCCCGAAGGCTCAGAGAAGGTTGGTGGAGGGGACCCACTGGAACAGCTGTTGGGAGACAGATGGTAGCCTCCCGTCAAGGCCATCCAGCGTGTTCTTTAACGTGCACAGGGTATGGCTCTCCCGCACACGGGGCCACGGTTTAACGTCCCATCCGACTGAGGCGGACTTTCCAAGGCCGATCTGTGTCCCCTACTGACCGTGGGCAGGGCGGGGAATTTTGCGGAGATAAATCTCAACGCTGACCCAGCTGGGACTCGAACTTGGGAACTACAGATTACGAGCCTGGCGCGCTACCGACTGAGCCACCCCCGCCCCGATAAAAATGAACGTCACGATTATTCTTTGTATGAAAAATAAGATAATGGTAAATAAGGAGTAATTAAATTTGTTCTTTTCTAGCCTTTAGAAAATGGATCTGTTTTATTAGCATAATCAATTTTACTTGTAATTTCTTTTTTCAATAAAGAGAGCTGTTCGATAATTCCATCTACCGTGGTGCCTCCACCTCTGCCTGTTTTATGTGCCATCTGGTGAAAGGTTTTGGCAATTACACTTCAGGCCATGTACCAAATGATCCCTTTTGCTGCAATTATCACTAATCATAAAAGGAACTCAAGTGGAGCCCCTAGAAATCTGGAGCGTTTGGCGAGCGCCCATAAGATAATGCCTATCCCCGCCTTTTACTAATTTCAGTATGATTAATAAATATTTTCGAAAAACAGTGACTTCGACCTATAACTGGTAAAAAAATATACTCTTAATGATGCAGGCTTTTTAATCGAGTAGAAAAATCTACGATTTTTTTTTCGTATTATTAGAAAAGAATGAAGTCTTTAAATCTGCAGATACACTTAAACATAGAGTTCGGTTGTTTTACCTCTGAGAGGCACTTTTTTGCACACCATGGGCTAAATGGCCAGGTCACATGGACCCCGAAGGCTCAGAGAAGGTTGGGGGAGGGGACCCACTGAAACAGCTGTTGGGAGACAGATGGTAGCCTCCCGTCAAGGCCATCCAGCGTGTTCTTTAACGTGCACAGGGTATGTCTCTCCCGCACACGGGGTCACGGCTTAACGTCCCATCCGACGGACGGCGGCCTTTCCAAGCCCATCGGTGTCCCCTACTGACCGTGGGCAGGGTGGGTAATTTTGCGGAGATAAATCTCAACGCTGACCCAGCTGGGACTCGAACCTGGGAACTACAGATTACGAGCCTGACGCGCTACCGACTGAGCCACCCCCGCCCCGTTTAAACATAGAAGTTAATAAGAGGAAACGATAACATATAATTTTTTTAGCTGGAGATAAAATAAATTTTGAATTTTGTATATAATTTAACACGAGAAAGGGATAAACACATTTCAAAGATTTATATAGTAGCAGGTATAAAACTTTGTTTGTGATTTCATTTAATGAACATCAGTGGAATTTCTTTGTAAATTCGAAGCAGATTAACGCACGAAATTTCGATTTGTTAATTGCTTAGTCCAAATATCGATCTCGAAATTTTTTTTAGTTTTCGTACAAATGTCTTAAAATAAACGTTTCTTATTTAAACCGTCAATAAATACGAAACTATTTTATGATTTTGTTTTTTATGAAGTTTTATTGATTTCAAAAATGATATTTTTTACATTTTATTTCATCATCATCATCATCCTCAAGCAGCCATGGGTTACGGAGGTCCAACCAGACCGTGCAATTTAGTTCTCCAAGCAAGTCTATCCTGAGCTACATCTACTGCATCTGGCCACTGCACACCAATTATAACAAGGTCCTGTTTGACATTGTCTGCCCACCGCATCCTAGGTCTCCCCTTCTTTCTGAGGCCTTTAGGCACACTGTTCATAACCCTATTCGCCAATCTACAATTATTCATACGGGCAACATGGCCAAACCAACGGAGTCTCTCTCTGCACAATATGCTGCTTAAAGGAGGTTGCAAACTCCTTTGCCTAATCTCATCATCAGTTACAAAGTTGAACCACCTAATGCCCAAGATACTGCGTAAGCATCTGGAATCAAAAGCATCTAGTTTCCTGTTATCTTGTTTACAAAGTGTCCAAGTTTCACTACCATAACTAACCCTAGAAAGAACCAAACTATTATACAGTCTAATTTTAGTCTTTAGGTGTATACGCCTATTTCTCCACACTCTCCATAGGTTCTTAAAAGTCCCGGCAGCAATCCCTATTCGTCTGTTAATCTCATGCCGCACATCACCATTATCTGCTACATAGCTCCCAAGATAATTAAACTGTGACACCTGCTCAAGACTGCAACCATTCAGATTAACTGAATCACAGCCTGCCTGACCAATTTTCATCACTTTAGTTTTCTCTCTGTTTATAACCAAACCTACTCTACTACCAGTCTCATCAACAGCTCGAATGAAAGAGTTCATCTCATCAACATCATTTGCCAAAAGGGCTAAATCATCAGCATAATCTAAATCAAAAATTTTCGTATCTCCAGCCCATTTAAGGCCAAAATCTTTCCCTTGAAGTGAATTTCGCATAACGTAATCAATAACCAAGCTAAAGAGAAAAGGAGACAAAATGCACCCTTGTCGAACACCAGAAGTAATGCTAAACCAATTGCTACAAGCCTTACCAACTCTCACACACGACTCAGTGTTATTATAGAGAGCTTTCATTATGTTAAATAACTTGTCAGGTATACCATACGATCTCACAATCAACCACAAATTATGACGATCAACAGAGTCGAAAGCCTTTTTGAAATCAACAAAGCTAGCAACCAAAGGTTTCTGAAACTCTAAACATTTCTCAAGAATCTGCCTAAGTGAAAATATCTGATCCACACATCCCCTACCACTTCTGAATCCACATTGCTCATCATGCAATTGACTGTCAACCAGATTCTTAATTCTATTAAGCACAATCATGGAAAGAACTTTACCTGGAACAGAGAGTAGGCTGATACCCCTATAGTTATCACAAGAACTGCGATCACCTTTTTTGAAAATAGGGATAACAATAGCTCTGGTAAAATCCTTAGGAACCATGCCTTTATCATAAAAGATATTCAGAATTTCAGTCATCCAAGTGGTAACCGAAACATTCCCAGCTCTAAGCATTTCGGTAGTAATTTCATCTACTCCTGGGGATTTATGAAGTTTAAGTTTAGAAACAGCCAAAATAACTTCAGATTGTGTTAGAGGGCCAACATTAAAGCCACAAATGCATCTATCATCATTGCAAACAATGGGAGTAGTACTAACTACATTGTTTAGAACATCACTGAAATGCTCAGCCCACCTAGCCATGACAGAATCCTCCCCTTCTATAACCTTACCTTGTTTATCCTTCAATCCTTGTATGCCTGTCCGTTTTCTACCACACAAAACATTAACTATCTGGTACAGCTCTCTGCTGTTGTGCTCTCTAACTGCTTCCTCGGCTTTGTCAGCCAAACCATCAAGCCAAAGATTCTTATCAGCAGCTAACTGATCCTTTACAAGTTTATTAAGGTCTCTGTAATGCTTTCTATTAGGACTAGTAGGGTATTGATTAAGGGCATTCCTGCAGTTTTTTCTTTCCGAAATAAGCTCAAGTGCCTTATCACTCAGATAATTTTGCCTCTTCTGCTCCTTTTTTCCTAAAAGAGTACTGTTAGTGTCCAAAAAAGCCTGTTTAAAATGATCCCATTCTTCCTCAACTTCAGTAGTAAGCAAACCATGACTGTCATAATGACTAAGTAACCTATCATGGTAAGCTTTGGCTATAACTGGATCTTTCAGAGCTTCAGTATTAAAAGTAAATTTTTTAACCCTAGCACAACACTTTTTAAGTTTAAGTTGCAACACACTTTTAACAAGGTAATGGTCAGATCCAATTTCAGCTCCCCTATATGCCCTGGTATTCCTAACAGAACTAGCCCATTTGCTGTTAATTAATATGTAATCAATCATATTCTTATGCAGCCCATCAGGTGAAACCCATGTGTACTTATGTATGTCGCGGTGTTTGTAATAAGTGTTAGTTATTCTGAATCCACTGAGTTTACTTACCTGTAGGAGACGTTGCCCATTGCAGCTACCAATACCAAAAGGGCCTATTACTCCTCCCCAAAGGGCAGAGTCAGTACCAACTTTGGCATTGAAGTCACCAAGAACAAGGGTAATATCTCCTTTCTTGACAGAATTCAAAATATCCTGAAGTTGTTCATAAAACCTATCCTTCTCATCCTCATCGGCATCCTCAGTGGGGGCATAACAGCAGATAACATTCAAGTCTTTAACGCTTGTCTGAAATTTTGCTGTAAGAAACCTTTCATTAATGCACTCATATCCTAGAAGAGCATCGCTAGCGTGTCTGCTGAGAAGCAGACCCACGCCTTGGTGATGCTTATTGTCGTCCCGCCCTGAAAAGAGAAATTTAAGATTATTTTTAAGAATCTGACCTTTATCTGTCCATCTGGTCTCTTGCAAGCCGAGAATATCTAAATTATAACTGTGGAATTCTTGTGTGAGGACATCAAGAGAAAAAGCTCTGTGCAGAGTCCTCACATTCCAACTACCTATGGAGAGAAAATGGTTAGTGGGATGTTTAAAGAAACTATGTTTATTGAGAGAGGGAATGCCGACAATATCAAACAGCCCCCTAATCGCAGACATGGGGCAAAGACCCGTTCCCCCACTACTAAAAGCTGAAGCCATCTACACTTGAAGACTTCCTCCAATGTAGAATTTGACGATGCCAATAGAAGCAAAGAGTTCAGGTGCCTGCGATGACTTCTGCTCAGGATTATCCACCAGCTGATAAACATATCCTGTGAATCTATTCACTTGGGGCTATCAACCCACAAACAAACAGAAAACACAGCGGAAGATTTTCCCTCCACAGAAGCCCACCAGTGCAGCAAAATCAGGATCCATAATCAAGCTCAGAGCCATATATCTGTCCAGTCCAGTAGGTTTTTATGGTCAGCACCAGGACCCTGTGTGGTTGACCACTCCTCAGCAGGGTAGAAAAAAAAGAAAAGTAGCCATAGTTGATAAGATCAGTAGGCCACACTAATCTGGCAGCCCTCCCCTTCCGTTCACTTGCACAAGAGAGTATCTCTTTTGAAAGTTACTAACGGTCCGCACCACAAGAAGGCGGGGTCGGACATTAGGTGCTAGGCCTGGTCGGTTCTATGCATCATCACAGGGGATTGGTGCATAGCTTTACATAACTTTAATTCCCTTTTATTTCATTTGTGATTTTTTTAAAAGTTTTATGTTCTTTACAAAATTATCAAAAAAACATAATACAGGGTGATTCAGAACTCTTGGGACAAACTTTATAGGGATGATAGAACACACCTAAACAAGCACTTTTCGTCATACAATGCATGGTCGGAACTCAAGCGGTGAAGCGTTAGAGGGCGCTTTACCAGTTAACACTTATAAGCGCTGGTTTTCGCACTGGTCGTCATTTTTACCGTGGATTGCAGAACGGATGGATTGTTTCACCAATCAAGAGAAGTATTATGTATCCTGTATCCTGCAAGTCGCTGACAATGGAGCCCATTTCGCACAGATACCGGTGCAATCGCTGAAAGGTTTTACAATCAGGCACTCGTCTGGTCGGAAAGCGCTCCCAATACAGTCTTTGGGCTTCACTCGCATTCCCATCCGCAGCTCCGTACGTGAAATTCATGTCCGCCTCCTCTAGATTCGCGAAACAATCCATCCGTTCTGCAATCCACGGTAGAAATGACGACGAGTGCGAAAACCAGCGCTTATAAATGTTCACTGGAAAGCGCCCTCTAGCGCTTCACCGCTTGAGTTCCGACCATGCATTGTATGACGAAAAGTGCTTGTTTAGGTGTGTTCTATCATCCCTTAAAGTTTGACCCAAGAGTTTTGAATCGCCCTGTATATATTCTGAGCCAATCGCATAAAATTAAATGATTCAGCATAATTCATTGCATCTATGAAGAAATCACTTTTACTCCTTTCAAATGCAATGTCATGTTTTATAGCTATACGAGCATCGTAATTTCGTCTTTGAACGTTCCTGATGAAGGGGCGGGGGTGGCTCAGTCGGTAGCGCGCCAGGCTCGTAATCTGTAGTTCCCAGGTTGAGTCCCAGCTGGGTCAGCGTTGAGATTTATCTCCGCAAAATTCCCCGCCCTGCCCACGGTCAGTAAGGGGACACCGATGGGCTTGGAAAGGCCGCCATCCGTCGGATGGGACGTTAAGACGTGGCCCCGTGTGTGGGAGAGCCATACCCTGTGCACGTTAAAGAACACGTTGGATGGCCTTGACGGGAGGCTACCATCTGTCTCCCAACAACTGTTCCAGTGGGTCCCCTCCCCCAACCTTCTCCGAGCCTTCGGGGTCCATGTGACCTGGCCATTTAGCCCATGGTGTGCAAAAAAGCGCCGCTCAGAGGTAAAACAACAACCCAACGTTCCTGATGTCGTCCCAAGAAGATAGCTTCCAGGAAATCAGCTTTCAAAGCAGTTATTATAACCTACTCGACATGGAGATATATGTTCCTAACAATCTTATTTCTTACCTATTAGTATTACATGACGTACAGTTTTCTACCAACAAACATAGACAATTGATTCAAGAGTAAATCGGACTGCAAAATTTCACGGAAGAAATTTTATCCGCTGTCAAAACTTTATGTTTAACGTCTTTAAACGGAATCCAAGAAGGCATCCATTATGCATTGAGATACCTAGAGGGAAGAAAAACTTTAGATTTAATTTTTTTTTCTTTTCGGGATTGCGAGAGTTTGAAATACTTTTTTTTTTCTCTTTATTTCCACCTTTGAAAAATTTTTTTCGTTCACTTGGATAATGTTGATCTCCCTGTGCATGTCACCCTGTACTTTAAAACTTTAATGCAACGTCATATTGTTGCTGTTTTTCTGTTCACGTTTCTCTATTATGCTCATCGATGCATTTTTTTTACCTTTTAGGTCTTATTGATCATTTATACATTATGTATTAGAGTTTAAAGTAATACCTATGTGAAAACACTAATGTTTTTTACATTCCAACGTACTTGTGGTTAACGTGCTTAGATGCATATATCAAAGAGACACGAGTTTCAGCTTCGATTAGGGCATGATATCTTTGTTTTTCCGCAGAGGTTTTGTCTTTCTTACAGGTCTTGCGGCATATCATATTGACAGTTTCTCCTCTGGCCCATGTGAAAATCCCTTTGAGAATGCTAGTAACCAGACTGGAGGCTTTGGTTTAGTTATTTTACCTCTGAGCGGCACTTTTTGCACACCATGGGCTTAATGGCCAGGTCACAAGGACCCCGAAGGCTCAGAGAAGGTTGGGGGAGGGAACCCACTGAAATAGCTGTTGGGAGACAGATGGTAGCCTCCCGTCAAGACCATCCAGCGTGATCTTTAACGTTGGGTTGTTTTACCTCTGAGCGACACTTTTTGCACACCATGGGCTTAATGGCCAGGTCACAAGGACCCCGAAGGCTCAGAGAAGGTTGGGGGAGGGAACCCACTGAAATAGCTGTTGGGAGACAGATGGTAGCCTCCCGTCAAGACCATCCAGCGTGATCTTTAACGTTGGGTTGTTTTACCTCTGAGCGACACTTTTTGCACACCATGGGCTTAATGGCCAGGTCACAAGGACCCCGAAGGCTCAGAGAAGGTTGGGGGAGGGGACCCACTGGAATAGCTGTTGGGAGACAGATGGTAGCCTCCCGTGAAGACCATCCAGCGTGTTCTTTAACGTTGGGTTGTTTTACCTCTGAGCGGCACTTTTTGCACACCATGGGCTTAATGGCCAGGTCACAAGGACCCCGAAGGCTCAGAGAAGGTTGGGGGAGGGGACCCACTGGAACAGCTGTTGGGAGACAGATGGTAGCCTCCCGTCAAGACCATCCAGCGTGTTCTTTAACGTGCACAGAGTATGGCTCTCCCGCATACGTGGCCACGGCTTAACGTCCCATCCGACGGACGGCGGTCTTTCCAAGCCCATCGGTGTCCCCAACGAGCGTGGGCAGGGCGGGGAGTTTTGCGCAGATAAGTCTCAACGCTGACCCAGCTGGGACTCGAACTTGGGAACTGCAGATCGGGGGTGGAGGTGCCTGGCGAGCAACCTACACCCTTGACCGAAGGCGAAAAAACTTTTAAATATATATGCATTTCACCTATTTTGTAAGGATTTTTTAAAAACCAGGGTAAAACATTAAAAACAGGCAATATTTTTATTTTTTCTAATTTTTTTATTGTAGTTGGCCATTGAAAGACTTAGAGATAGTCCTGAACTTCAGTTTCTATGTAGGGATCAGTTCACGAGGTTTTTGGAATTTTCGTTAAATCAAATATTTTTGTATTAGAAAGCACTTTAGTTCCTGAAAAATTGAAGAAATAGGAACATTTCGGTCTCACTCGGTCAATCAGGTTCTATATGTGCTGGACGAACCTTCTACAGCACGGTTTTGCAAGCGAAGGCTTTGTTTGAGTACACTCGTTGCATCTTCGCCCGCTTCCGCAATACAGATCCAAAGTCGCTGTTTTTAGGACAAGAAGGATCCATCGAAAATAGCGATTATGGTCTCTCCACAATCTGGTTGGGTTGGATTGTTTTACCTCTGAGCGGCACTTTTTTTGCACACCATGGGCTAAATGGCCAGGTGACATGGACCCCGAAGGCTCAGAGAAGGTTGGGGGAGGGGACCTACTGGAGCAGCTGTTGGGAGACAGATGGTAGCCTCCCGTCAAGGCCATCCAGCGTGTTCTTTAATGTGCACAGGGTATGGCTCTCTCGCACACGGAGTCACGGCTTGACGTCCCATCCGACGGACGGCGGCCTTTCCAAGCCCATCGGTGTCCCCTACTGACCGTGGGCAGGGCGGGGAATTTTGCGGAGATAAATCTCAACGCTGACCCAGCTGGGACTCGAACCTGCGAACTACAGATTACGAGCCTGGCGCGCTACCGACTGAGCCACCCCCGCCCCAAACCACAATCTGGTCTAGTGTTCACAGAACTAAAAATGAAACGGGACATAAAAATATGACTGGAGGCTATTCTCTGTCTCCCAACAGCTGTTCCAGTGGGTCTCCTCCCCCAACCTTCTGTAAGCTTTCGGGGTCCTTGTGACTGGCCATTTAGCCCACCGTGTGCAAAATAGTGCCGCTCACAGGTAAAACAACCCATGTTCATAGAGGCAAGCTTCGTCAATAATTTCTTAAATAATGTTTTATTTTACACAGATTTTGTTTCTCATTCACTTCCATGAGTCCCACCATTTAAGAAATACGTGAACGGAAATTATTATTAAGTATGCTTGTAGCAAATGTTACTTTTCTGTTCCTAGAATTAGAGGCTTTGGAATTTTGTGTGACGTTACCTTTTCAAAGGAAATTCTTTAGTGTTTCCTCCTTTCAGACTGTTTCGAGATACTCAAATCTCAACTGTAGTCTGTGAACATCCCGGTAGAGTTGTTGTACCTCTGAGAGGAACTTTTCTTGCGACCAATGGGTTAAATGATCAGAACGCAAAGACGCAAAAAGTTCAGAGAAGATTGGGGAAGTATGTGACCATCTGACCGAGGGTAGGGTGTTTTCTGGAGATGAAACTCAAGGCTGGTCCATGTGGGACTCGAACCTGAGGACTTCAAGCTTATGAGCTTGGTGTGCTACCGACTGAGCCAATCACCCTGACATCATGACTCCATTGTTCTAGACTACATGAACACGATACCATTTCAAGAGGGCTGTCTGTGTCTAGAGAGTAAAAAGACTCATACAATGGGTTGATAGTCATAGAGTCCGGCCATGTGAAGTCTTCTGGTCACAGCTGAGCTAGACCTAGAAGGCTGTTAAACAGATGATAATCTTTTCAGTTGTTTGGAATTACTGCCACAGACTTGAGGTAACAGAAGAGTGCACAATAAAGAATATGGCCACTCTGCAATTGTTCGATGAGCATACAATCTTTGAATGGCTATCTATCGTTTTGAGTCGTCTAAACATTTCCTTCGAGGCGTTTTGAAACAACGACTTCTCCAGACTGGCAATGTAGCGTTTCAGTTTGAAATGATCGAGCGTCTACAAAAGCACTCCTTTCATAGAATATCTGTTTTACACATTATCAGGATTCGCAGCAGAACCCTTACTTCAAGTTCCTTTAATTAGCTTTGTCAGAAACAGGTTGTGGGTTGTTTTACCTCTGAGCGGCACTTTTTTGCACACCATGGCTAAATGGCCAGTTCACAAGGACCCCGAAGGCTCAGAGAGGTTGGGGGGAGGGGACCCACTGGAATAGCTGTTGGGAGACAGATGGTAGCCTCCCGTCAAGGTCATCCAGCGTGTTCTTTAACGTGCACAGGGTATGGCTCTCCCACACACGGGGCCACGGCTTGACGTCCCATTCGACGGACGGCGGCCTTTCCAAGCCCATCGGTGTCCCCTACTGACCGTGGGTAGGGCGGGGAGTTTTGCGGAGATAAGTCTCAACGCTGACCCAGCTGGGACTCGAATCTGGGACCTGCAGGTTACGAGCCTGGCGCGCTACCTACTGAGCCCCCCCCCGCCCCCCAGAAATAGGTGTGGCGAATCTATCTGGGTGGCTCATGCATGGCTCAAGGTCCCGGTAAAAGGCTCAAGTTGTAAAAGGTTAAGTTTCATTGCTGTGACATCTAGCACATTCGCTCCTTACCTAATAAAGGAGAGCCAATGGACCACGGCGTGTTGAGCTTGTGTGGTTGACTGAGCTGATTCTCACCTAACTAAAGGGGAAGTTATTACCTTCAGTGGGAGGGGACTTTGAGTTTTGAAGAGAACAAAATTTATTTGGGAGAGGCAGGATACATTTTCGAGCTGAGCGGAAGGCGATTTTCTGTGGGCTCACGCCCTCTTACTGCTGGTTGTGGGCTGAGATACATGAACGACTAAATAGTTCATACTTCTGCTATTTCTTCATTTAGTACTACATAAGATAGTGAGTGACCTGTCATATGCGGGGCGGGGGTGGCTCAGTCGGTAGCGCGCCAGGCTCGTAATCTGTAGTTCCCAGGTTCGAGTCCCAGCTGGGTCAGCATTGAGATTTATCTCCGCAAAATTCCCCGCCCTGCCCCGGGTCAGTAGGGGGACACCGATGGGCTTGGAAAGGACGCCGTCCGTCGGATGGGACGTTAAGCCGTGGCCCGTGTGCGGGAGAGCCATACCCTGTGCACGTTAAAGAACACGCTGGATGGCCTTGACGGGAGACTACCATCTGTCTCCCAACAGCTGTTCCAGTGGGTCCCCTCCCCCAACTTTCTCTGAGCCTTCGGGGTCCATGTGACCTGGCCATTTAGCCCATGGTGTGCAAAAAAGTGCCGCTCAGAGGTAAAACAACCCAACCCTGTCATATGAAATATATTCTACAGTGGTGACCAATTATATCAATAATAGCTATGCTTCCCACTGGCTGCCCCCCCTCTACAGATTTCTCAAGAATAAAAGTTATTGTTATTAAATTGTTAAATTTAATTAATTTAATAAATGTTTATTGTTAAATTATTAATTAAATTAAGTTGGCTATTGTTTAATAGTTGATGGCTGCAAAAATTATATATCCTTCATTGTAGAGATCATCACTGGAGCCGAAACAATAAATTGAGAAGCAACAAAAGACCGGGCTCCGTAAGATCTTACACATATTGTTTTTCAAGCTGATTTTTATTCATAAAAGTGAAGAATACAATGCATTTACCATTTGATTCGCGAAACTAAATAGCTTATCTGCAGAAAAGTGAATAAATTCAATACAACTGATATATCATTCAGCCATGATAATGGTTTACATCAAGGGCAGTTTACAAAACACCATATACAGGGTGAATCTGAAAAAGTGGGCAAAACTTTACGGGGTGGTAGAACGCAGCTATACGAGCAATATTCGTCATAGAATATATATGGTCGGAACGCAAGCGGTGAGAAGTTAAAAGGTAGTTTTCCACTGTCACATTTAAAGAAAACACAAGAAGGAGAGGTGATACTTCAGAAAACATTTTATTAACAGGAATGTAATTGAGGTACATGCTCAAAGAAATTGCTCAAAAGAGCTGCCGCCAGCTGTAATGCAGGCTTCACACATGCGGGATAGGGACCGACGCACATTTGCGAAGACACCAGGCGACCCTTTTATACCATTTCCAACGCCACCTAGCGGCTCGCCGTTTGCGTTCCGCCCATACTTTCTATGACGAATATTGCTCGTATAGCTGAGTTCTACCACCCCGTAAAGTTTTGCCCACTTTTTCAGATTCACCCTGTATAATATTCAGCTAATTTGTTTTCCCCAAATAATCTTTCAATTTAGATTTTAGTCTGCTATATGTATCTATATTTTGGTAATTCCCTTGGGATAGCATTCGATCGTACATTTTCCGTAATTGTTTCGAAAATTAGGTATTAAGGAATACCCTTTGTATTCAAGTCTTGTAGTTTTATTGTGTTGAATTTTTATGTTCAATTATCAAGTTATATTTATATAAGTTATTGTAGGATATAAGTTTTAAGAATTTCAATCTACCTGTTGTTGTTTTAAATTTTTTTTTTCAAATGTATAGGAATAATATTTTGAGTTATTATGGATCGCAATTTTTCGATTTTATTTATAATACTTAAATCTGTTGTTGTGCAGAATAATTTCGTAATTTAAAATCGATTCGCACATTACTTTGTAAAATATTACACAGGTTTCTATATTTCAGATTCCGAATTTGTACCTCCGATATTCTCAAGCTTTCACAAATATATAATATATATAAGCCATTCATCTGAAATATTTACCGAAAACAATTCTTAGGTATTTTATTATATTTGGTATACTTGTTCAACATCTGAACAACTACATGTTGATTCAAAATTAGAACCAACTTTTTCGTTTTTGCAATTTATATTATGGGTTTTGATAAAGAAATTTCTATGAATATTAAAATTCTGGTGAATGTATAATCATCCATTTTATTTTTTTTATTTTACATTTTGTAAGATTCAATCATCTAATTATATTATTGTAATTGTTTGAATTTCTGAAATGCTATCATTTAAATATTTGTTAATGTTCGTTCAAACAATATCGTCAGAATATAAACAAATAATACTTTTAAAGTTTATGTTGAAAAAAAAGCAAACATTTATGTAAATTAGTAAAAAGACCTAAAACTGAACCTTAGGGAATTCCGTATGATGCAATTACTTTTCTACTGCAACAATTTTTTAATTGAGCAATTGTGTATCTGTCTGATAAACAGTTCCGAAACCAAACTAACACTATAAAATAAATAAAAAATACTAGAAACACGTGATCTGTCACGTTTCAGGAAAAAAGAAAGAGAGAGAGAGAGACATTTGCCCTGACTTAAAAAGTCTGACATTTAAAAGACATTTCGATTTCTAGTAAATATAATAGCAATGTAAGAAACGTTCGCGTAATGACACCCAAGTACGTTCTAAACATTTCTTGCTAACTTTGGTGGTCGGCTCCTTCGTTCAATAAGGACAGAACGTGCAAGACTGCATGCAAGATGGGTGTGGAGTCTTCGTTCTCCCCGCTGAGCACGTTCCAGGCCAGCCTCCAAACACCGATACTCTGCAGGAATGCCATTAGGATAACAAAAGCCCGATGGAGAATTCTTATCAAGGGAAGCAGTTTGCTTTTTCTTTGGTATTAGCTTTTGACATGGTTTATACTTTAGTGCTTTTACTGAACTCGATGAGCTCGTCACGTGGGTGAAATTCCCCCGTTGGCTGTTGAAAAAAGGGGAGGGTTTGGTGATGATTAATATTTCTCTCGTTTGTCATGTAAGTCTATTTCCAAAATAGTTTCGGTGTCAGAATATGCTTTTATATGTATTTATAGCGGAGATAACAGTGAATTAAGTTGTGTTATGTGTTTGTTTAGAGTTCGCCACGTTCTTCGGACGAAGTTCAAAGCGATTTTATTATCTTTCAGACGATGCTTGGGTAGAATTTTTTTTCTTTCCTCTTGTTATCACAGATAAAATTTTTTTTTCACCAGTGGCTTTTTTTTATATATATCATTTACATAAAACTACAAAATAGATGTTGCAATTCCATGATACATATCGTGAGGATGCGACATTCATCGTAATGAAATTTATTTTTGTCATTAGTGATGATAGGAATGTGTTTTAAAGTTCAAGTAAAATGACTTTGGATTGGATTGTTTTAATTCCCGAGAGTTATGATTTTTTGCATATAGATGATGCAATAGACTAGGTCACAAATGTCCCTAATTGCTCAGAACTGCGTAAGGAAAGGGGGTCACTGGACATCAGGATGTCATAAAATGAAAATATTTGCCAAATAAAACAAAAAAGGGGTTTAATGCATTTCTTCAAACTCGTCTATTTATAGGGTGTAAAGTAATTTTTTCACACCGGGGGCTACTTCTAATTTAGGGTTCCTTGGGGGGGGGTCTACTTTTAATTTAGGGTTTCTTTGGAGGGGAGCTACTTTTAATTTAGGGTTTCTTCGGAGGGCTACTAAATTTTTATATAAGTTTGAATATAAAGCAAAAAAGGGGTTATGATCAGTAGAAAGTAATCGAAAATAAACTATTTAACTGGCGCTTAAAGTGTTAAAAGCACCTTTCTATTTCTGCGATAAATAAATCTAAAAATTTTTAGCAGAAAAAAAACCCCTACCTCTTAAAAACCAATTCTATTTCTTGCCATACCGTGGGGAGAGGGGCGGGGGTGGCTCAGTCGGTAGCTCATTGTGATTTAGCTCATTGTGTGAAAAAAATACCCTCAGAGGTAAAACAAATCAAGTATTTTCAGAAAATAGCATAATTTTCCTTGCCTGTAGTTCGATAATCTTGCAGTGTTCAAAGTTGGGTTGTTTTACCTCTGAGCGGCACTTTTTTGCACACCATGGGCTAAATGGCCAGGCCACATGGACTCCGAAGGTTCAGAGAAGGTTGGGGGAGGGGACCCACTGGAACAGCTGCTGGGAGACAGATGGTAGCCTCCCGTCAAGGCCATCCAGCGTGTTCTTTAATGTGCACAGGGTATGGCTCTCCCGCACACGAGGACACGGTTTAATGTCCCATCCGACGGACGGCGGCCTTTCCAAGCCCATCGGTGTCCCCTACTGACCGTGGGCAGGGCGGGGAATTTTGCGGAGATAAATCTCAACGCTGACCCAGCTGGGACTCGAACCTGGGAACTACAGATTACGAGCCTGGCGAGCTACCGACTGAGCCACCCCCGCCCCTACAGTGTTCAAAGCATTCACTCTCTACCGAAAGTGACATCACAATCGTCAAACACCTAACCTGAAGTGACATCACACAATATTCATCATCTATCGAGAATGAAGTCACATTTCCTTCTACAAGAAGTGACGTCCAGAACTTTACTCTCTGCCAAATGTGACGTCACGATCTTCAACCGTACCAGAAGTGTTCACCTTCCATCTGAACTGACGTCCTCTCGCGTGCCTCTTTGGATCGATTTACTAGTGTGTGCGAGAAGTGTAATTTCATTTATTTCCTGAATTTCCTATCTATAGTGTTCCCTGAAGCGCATCTGATTCTCACCATCTTGAAAGAGTGTGAAAAGCGCACAGTCCCACAAACGAAAGCAATTCAATTGAAGCGAAATACAGTATATAATAATCTTCATTCATGATCTAATTAATAACTCTGTACATTTGAGTTTTGTAGAAACGAAAAGTATTTGAAAAGAAAACCGTAAAGATATTAAAGAGCAATAACAAAAGGAACCCACCTTTTCCGCAGCGAGAACCTCCTTCAAAGCAAAACTTTCTGTCTACTAGAAAACCGTAAAGGTATTAAAGAGCAATAACAAAAGGAACCCACCTTTTCCGCAGCGAGAACCTCCTTCAAAGCAAAACTTTCTGTCTACTAGAAAACCGTAAAGGTATTAAAGAGCAATAACAAAAGGAACCCACCTTTTCCGCAGCGAGAACCTCCTTCAAAGCAAAACTTTCCGTCTACTAGAAAACCGTAAAGGTATTAAAGAGCAATAACAAAAGGAACCCACCTTTTCCGCAGCGAGAACCTCCTTCAAAGCAAAACTTTCCGTCTACTAGAAAACCGTAAAGGTATTAAAGAGCAATAACAAAAGGAACCCACCTTTTCCGCAGCGAGAACCTCCTTCAAAGCAAAACTTTCCGTCTACTAGAAAACCGTAAAGGTATTAAAGAGCAATAACAAAAGGAACCCACCTTTTCCGCAGCGAGAACCTCCTTCAAAGCAAAACTTTCCGTCTACTAGAAAACCGTAAAGGTATTAAAGAGCAATAACAAAAGGAACCCACCTTTTCCGCAGCGAGAACCTCCTTCAAAGCAAAACTTTCCGTCTACTAGAAAACCGTAAAGGTATTAAAGAGCAATAACAAAAGGAACCCACCTTTTCCGCAGCGAGAACCTCCTTCAAAGCAAAACTTTCCGTCTACTAGAAAACCGTAAAGGTATTAAAGAGCAATAACAAAAGGAACCCACCTTTTCCGCAGCGAGAACCTCCTTCAAAGCAAAACTTTCCGTCTACTAGAAAACCGTAAAGGTATTAAAGAGCAATAACAAAAGGAACCCACCTTTTCCGCAGCGAGAACCTCCTTCAAAGCAAAACTTTCCGTCTACTAGAAAACCGTAAAGGTATTAAAGAGCAATAACAAAAGGAACCCACCTTTTCCGCAGCGAGAACCTCCTTCAAAGCAAAACTTTCCGTCTACTAGAAAACCGTAAAGGTATTAAAGAGCAATAACAAAAGGAACCCACCTTTTCCGCAGCGAGAACCTCCTTCAAAGCAAAACTTTCCGTCTACTAGAAAACCGTAAAGGTATTAAAGAGCAATAACAAAAGGAACCCACCTTTTCCGCAGCGAGAACCTCCTTCAAAGCAAAACTTTCCGTCTACTAGAAAACCGTAAAGGTATTAAAGAGCAATAACAAAAGGAACCCACCTTTTCCGCAGCGAGAACCTCCTTCAAAGCAAAACTTTCCGTCTACTAGAAAACCGTAAAGGTATTAAAGAGCAATAACAAAAGGAACCCACCTTTTCCGCAGCGAGAACCTCCTTCAAAGCAAAACTTTCCGTCTACTACTCCAAACCTTCGCAGCTCCTTAAGAGGCCAGATCCCCAGAAGTTTTGGAGGTACTCCTGCAGTCAGACAGAAGGTATAATCAAGCAGGTGCAAGCGCGCTGGCCCACTGCTCAATTTGCTCCTTGTCGGTACGTGAGATATCTGCACCAGGAACTGATGCTCTGAAAAAGGAAATTTCGGCGTGAGTTGAAAATAATTAGTAGAAACGTTTTAGTCACTTAGTGAAAAATAATTAATGTAATCTTAAGTTGAGTTGAGTTGTATTACCTCTGAGCGGCACTTTTTTGAGCACCATGGGCTAAATGGCCAGGTCACATGGACCCCGAAGGCTCAGAGAAGGTTGGGGGAGGGGACCCACTGGAACAGCTGTTGAGAGACAGATGGTAGCCTCCCGTCAAGGCCATCCAGCGTGTTCTTTAACGTGCACAGGGTATGGCTCTCCCGCACACGGGGCCACGGCTTAACGTCCCATTCGACGGACCGCGGCCTTTCCAAGCCCATCGGTGTCCCCTACTGATCGTGGGCAGGGCGGGGAATTTTGCGGAGACAAATCTCAACGCTGACCCAGCTGGGATTCGAACCTGGGAACTACAGATTACGAGCCTGGCGCGCTACCGACTGAGCCGCCCCATGTGATCCAGTAGACAGCTGTTGGAAGACAGATGACAGTCTCCTGTCAGCGTGTTCTTTAACGTGCACAGGATACGGCTGTCCCGCGCACGGATCACGGCTTAACGTCCCATCCCACGGACGACGGTCTTTCCAAGCTCATCGGTATCCGATACTGACTGAGGACAGGGCAGGGAGTTTTGCGGAGATAAATCTTAATGCTGGCCCAGTTGGGACTTCAATCAGGGAACTGCAGATTACGTGCCTGGCGCGCTACCGACTGAACCACCCCCGCCCCATATTGTCATCAATAAAAACCGTGATAAGAATTCCGAGAAAACTCAACAGTGAACGAACAGATTATTGCCAACAAAAGAGGGGCGGGGTGTGTGGCTCAGTCGTTAGCGTGCCTCGTTGGTAATTTGCAGTTTCCACTAGGTTCGAGCCCCAACCGAGTCCTCTTTGAGATTTATCTCCGTTGAACCTCACTCTGCCCTCGGCGAGAGAGCGGACACCGCCATCCGTCGGATGGATGTTAAACCGTGGACCCATGTGTGAAAGTGACATATCCTTGTGCACTTTAAATAATAAGCTGGGTGACCTTGACGGGTTGGGTTGTTTTACCTCTGAGCGGCACTTTTTTGCACACCATGGGCTAAATGGCCAGGTCACATGGACCCCGAAGGCTCAGAGAAGGTTGGGGGAGGGGACCCACTGAAACAGCTGTTGGGAGACAGATGGTAGCCTCCCGTCAAGGCCATCCAGCGTGTTCTTTAACGTGCACAGGGTATGACTCTCCCGCACACGGGGACACGGCTTAACGTCCCATCCGACGGACGGCGGCCTTTCCAAGCCCATCGGAGTCCCCTACTGACCGTGGGCAGGGCGGGGAATTTTTCGATGATGACCTTGACGGGAGGCATCCATCTGTCTCTTAACAAATATCCAGTAGGCCCTTTTCCCCAACCTTCTCCGAGCTCTCGGGGTCCTTGTGACCTGGTCATTTTACCCACTGTACGCACAAAAGTCCACTCAGTGGTAAAGAACTCAACCAACAAAGAAAAAAGAATCGTCCCCTACAATATGTCGATGAAATAGAAATCTACACGAAACGATAAACAATTAACGAGATTATCATCATCAACAATTGAAATGATGCACATTTTTGTAAGCGACAATAAAAATTCTTTTATCTAAATTTTTTGCACGAGATCTGTTAAGAGAGTGAAAACTTTACAGTTTTTTTGCGGTGTTTACAAATTAAACATTGTTTTTTTTTTAAGAAGTATAAATTTTGATTTTGTTCAAATAGGAAAACAGGAATCTTGATTCATTTGAACTTCAGTTGCTTTAATATTACTTTGGATATTTGGTAATTCGGTTTTTGAAAATAATAATTAAATTTTCAGAGCAAAAAAAAAACTAAGTTAGGTAAAGCATTTTAATTACTGAACTGAGCAAAAACTTGACTTCTTAAAGGGGTCTATAAAAAATCCCTTACATCTAAAACACTTCAAATTACAAAATGACACTTAAAAAAAACTCCAGAATGAGTGTAACTTTAAAAACATCTCTCTATCTAAAGCAGTTTTTATTTTCGAAGATCGTTAAGCAAAAACTTTAATTTTTTGAATTCTCCAGGTACATATACTTATCCACATTTTCTCAAAAATTTATATCGGAAAGCATGCTTTCTTTACGATTTCATTCCTAGACATTAATTTTCATCATTATTTAATTTAAAAAAGAAAAAAAAAATTCTTTTCCTGACATATTAGGTCTTTTCATTAAGTTCCCTTTTTCAAATTATAAGGCAGCAAATAATTAAAGGAAAACGGAGATTAAACCACAGGAGGCAAAAGCATCTCTTGGGACAATCATTTCAACTAATAACATCTAGAGCAATTCTCCCACAAACTAAGCAACACGCTATCAGACCTTCTGAATATCTAGAAAAATGACTTGTGGAGGAAGAGAAGGCTTTACTTGAATAAAACAGTTTCCCTCTTTATAATACACACACAACCAACTAGGTGAAAAGAGTTTTCTTTCTTAACAACAAGTAAAGAACATTCTTATTTATCGCTGGTCCTGTTAATCTCGCCGAAGCGACATGCATTGCGGAAATAAAAAAATGATTTAAATTGCGAAGAAAAAATATCAACGCGAACAATGCAGTGCATAATTGCTTCGTCTGGGCGATTAATAGCCCGCTCAACGTCCGTGTAACTAATTTCTACCACAGCCATCGCTTTTCTCATTAGGACTAATGGTATTTCACTCGTTGCTTTTATTTGCTGAGGGCTTTATTCGGCACAGGCGGTCTTCCATACCTGTCAGTTTGATTCATTTAACGTGGGACGATTTTCTGCTGCTTAAGGACAATCAACAATTATAGATTGTGGCAGAGATTTCTTCCCTGGTTGAGGCCTTTTATCTTTTCTTAGGTAAGTGTCGATGTATCGCTCTCGATTTTAAGGTAACTATTAAGATTTTGCTCTTAAGGGGGATTTATTTGGAGTAGTTTTTATTTTGGAGTTTATTCACAGAACACGAAGAACGGTTTTGATTTTTTTTTTTCGAATGAATATTTCTGTCTTTTTCGCAAAAAGCACTTAATTGCTTGAAAAGTGCAAAAGTTTGTTACAGAGTTGTGTGCAAAATGGAGAAAGCGTGTCAAATGGGAAGAATATTTTTTTTTCTAATGGTGCTTGTTCGTAGTTCATACGCATTAATTAAAATGCAGGAAAATTCTTTGTTTATCTCTGTTACTGAGGCCAACAGAAGAAATATATATAAAATCAAAGTCACAGTATCAACTCAGATCTCACGGAATTAATGATTTTTCCCTGAACACTATAACAACTGAACACATATTAAATCTCCAACATACCTTCGAGCAGAAAACGATACCGATTGGTGTGAAGTTTTGGGTTGTTTTACCTCTGAGCGGCACTTTTTTGCGCACCATGAGCTAAATGACCAGATCACACGGACCCCGAAGGCTCAGACAAGGTTGGGAGAGGTGACCCACTGGAACAGCTGTTGGGAGACAGATGGTAGTCTCCCATCAAGGCCATCCAGTGTGTTCTTTAACGTTGGGTTGTTTTACCTCTGAGCGCACTTTTTTGCACACCATGGGCTAAATGGCAAGGTCACAAGGACCCCGAAGGCTCAGAGAAGGTTGGGGGAGGGGATCCACTGGAACAGCTGTTGGGAGACAGATAGTAGCCTCCCATCAAGGCCATCCAGTGTGTTCTTTAACGTTGGGTTATTTAACCTCTGAGCGGCACTTTTTTGCACACCATGGGCTAAATGGCAAGGTCACAAGGACCCCGAAGGCTCAGAGAAGGTTGGGGGAGGGGACCCATTGGAACAGCTGTTGGGAGACAGATGGTAGCCTCCCGTCAAGGCATTTCCAGCGTGTTCTTTAACGTGCAGAGGGTATGGCTCTCCCGCACACGGCCCCACGGCTTAACGTCCCATCCGACGGACGGCGGCCTTTCCAAACCCATCGGTGTCCCCTATTGACCGTGGGCAGGGCGGGGAATTTTGCGGAGATAAATCTCAACGCTGACGCAGTTGGGACTCGAACCTGGGAACTACAGATTACGAGCCTGGCGCGCTACCGATTGAGCCACTTCCACTCCAGGGTGTGAGGTCGCCGCCCATTGTGTGAGACGTTAAGCTGTGGCTCCGTGTGCTGAAGAGCTATATTCTGAGCACGTTTAAAGAACATGCTGGATGGCCTTGAAGGGAGGCTACCATCTGTCCAGTGGGTCCACTTCCCCCAATCTTTTCAGAACCTTCAGGGTCCTTCCCCACGGTGAACCTTCGGGGTCCTTATGACCTGGCTATTTAACCCAATATGTGCAAAAATTGCCGCTCAGAGGTAAAACAATCCAGTCCAACACAGAAATAAACGACAGCAAGTAAGGAATTTGCCCCTTAATTTTTAGGTACGCCAAGAAAATTTTAACAAATTGGAAATGTCGTTTACTTGAAATGAGTTTTAACGACCCCCCCCCCCTTTCCGCGATCTAAAGTATTTTTTATGTTCCTTCTGCGTCCGAACAGAATCACCAGATAGCTCTTGAAAAACTTTTAGCCGTTATAGCCTTGGGTTATGGTAACCGGCTGATTTCAAATATGGAGCAGAATCTTTGCATATTTTAGACCAGTCGATTACAGAATAATGGGCTGCAATTACTCTCTACAGGAGTTTCACGGTAGAGCATGTTTGAACGGAAGTAAACAGTGAATGAATGGGAGCTGCAACAGCTCATCTGCGATGTATGGGGAAAGAGAGCAGGTAATGTGTTGTTAAACCCCAGGCGATGCTTAACATCAAGAAGCGAAAGGAGTTTTAGTTCGTCAGAGGAAACAATGGGGCCCTTTGGTTGGCACCGAAAGAGCAACGAAAACGTAAAGAATAAAGTATGAACAGAAAGAATGAGATCTGAAAAATCGATCGGAACAAGCGAGTTGGGTTGTTTTGGCACTTTTTTGCACACCATGGGCTAAATGGCCAGGTCACAAGGACCCCGAATGCTCATAGAAAGTTGGGGAAGGGGACCCACTGGAACAGCTGTTGGGAGACAGGTGGTAGCCTCCCGTCAAGGCCATCCAGCTTGTTTTTAACGTGCACAGGGTATGGCTCTCCCGCACACGGGACCACGGCTTAACGTCCCATCCGACGGACGACGGTCTTTCCAAGCCCATCGGTGTCCCCTTACTGACCGTGGGCAGGGCGGAGAATTTTGCGGAGATAAATCTCAACGCTGCCCCAGCTGGGACTCGAACCTAGGAACTACAGATTACGAGCCTGGCGCACTACCGACTGAGCCACCCCCAGCCCCATGAGGAAAGAGAGCAGGTAATGTGTTGTTAAACCCCAGGCGATGCTTAACATCAAGAAGCGAAAGGAGTTTTAGTTCGTCAGAGGAAACAATGGGGCCCTTTGGTTGGAGCAGCGAAAACGTGAAGAATAAAGAATGAACAGAAAGAAAGAGATCTGAAAAATCGATCGGAACAAGCGAGAATAAAACGTTTCTGTTTAGAGACGATACGTAACAACTTTATGATAGTTACTAGAGAGTTCGGGCTTAAATTTTGGAGCTCGAGATCAAATGGTTTTGATAATTTTTGGGCCGGAGTCTATCCGAGCTCAGTTAGGAAAGAGACATTTCTTGATACAGTCGCTCAAAAAAGTATCCGAACACTATGGTTGATTACAGAATTCAGAAAAAATATCTGGTAGCGATATTTTTAGAAATCGGTGATCTGGCAACCTTCGTGTCACGTGACACATTCGGTAGCGCGCCAGGCTTGTAATCTGCAGTGCCCACGTTCGAGTCGCTGGGTCAGCGTTGATATTTATCTCCGCAAAACTCCCCACCCTGCCCAGGTCAGTAGGGGACACCGATGGGCTTGGAAAGGCCGCCGTTCGTCGGATGGGACGTTAAGCCGTGGCCCCGTGTGTGGGAGAGCCATACCCTGTGCACGTTAAAGAACACGCTGGATGGCCTTGACGGGAGGCTACCATCTGTCTCTCAACAGCTGTTCCAGTGGGTCCCCTCCCCCAACCTTCTCTGAGCCTTCGGGGTCCTTGTGACCTTGCCATTTAGCCCATGGTGTGCAAAAAAGTGCCTCTCAGAGGTAAAACAATCCAATTAAACCCACTAGACAGTTCTTAAGATACAGATGGTAGCCTCCTGTTCAAAGCCTTCCAGCACATGCTTTAACGGGCACATCGTATAGCTCTCCTCCACACTGAGCCACGGCTTAACGTCCCATCCGGTGGACGGCAACATTTCAAAGCACATCGGTTTTCCCTTTCTGACCGACTGCAAAGTCGGGGTTAAATTTTCGATTATTATAATAAAAAAAAAATTCCGCAATTATTTTTTTTCCGACCCTATTTTGATTTAACCGTTGCTTTTACCCGAGGACTGTCAATAAAGTGATTGATACGACGCTAACAGCACACCAAGAGCTCGAAAATTAAGGCATTTACATAAATCAATTTGGGTAAACATGTATCTGTCGACAAAACTGCAGGAAACGCTGAAGTCATACCAGATCGAGAAGCGATATAAAATTCATCTCTCTGATCTAGGCTTGCATAAGGAACTCTGTTTGAAACGATATGTAAAACGAATAGGAAGTGCTTGAACTACCAACGGAGTGGCAAACAGCTTTCACCCATCGTCTGAACAGCCAGGCTGAAGAATGGCGAAGCATACTATCGAAAATGAATACAAAGTCGGAGCATCTGCCACCAATGACAGTGAGGCCGGCGCTCCACTGGCATAAATCATTCATGAACACACACACACAGCCACTTGCCTGCCTGATGGCCATAGGCTTGGCAACTGATATTTGCTGTTCCCGCCAAATCGTCCCGACAGTTGAGCGAGCCACATAAAATAAATATCTGCCGGGTCGAGGTAGCAGAAAGAAAAAGGAGGAATGGGTACAAGGATGTCTCGGTTTTGCCGATGTTGGTTTTAATCATTTTGATTGAAAATCTGTCGTCATATGTGACGTGCTCCAAAGAGGGGAGGATTTTGGGTGGGAGGGGAAAGTAGTTCGTTTGGTTATTTGTGTGGTTCCCAAAAGGTACTGTATGTTATTTAATCGCATTAAAGAATGTTGTCTGCGAGTTTGTTTTTCTTCTATTAATGTTGTTACTAAGAAAGGGAGACGTACGCAATTTAATGGCATTATATAAAGCGCTCAATGTGTTTTTGTTTAAAATGTAGTTTTTAAAAATAGTTAAAAATTTAATATTATTAATTTAATATTATTAATTAATTAAATTTAATATTATTAATTATTTAATATTATTAATAAATTTAATATTATTAATTATTTTAAATAAAAGTTTAAAATGTAGTTTTTAAGAGGTTTAGTCCCCATGACTTAGTGGTTATCGCGTTTGGCTACTGAGCGATGGGATCTAGGTTCGAATCCCGGAAAAAGTAGTTTAGTTCTTTTCTAAAATTGTTCCATCGGTCTGTAGTTCTTTTAATATGAATGTTGTTAGAACTGCAAAACCTTTGATAACTTGATTGATTTCATATCTATTGCATCAGAAAGTTGGTTGGGTTGTTTTACATCTGAGCTGCACTTTTTTTGCACACAATGGGCTAAATGGTCAGGTCACAAGGACCTGGAAGGTTCAGAGAAGGTTTGGGGAGGGGACCCACTGGAACAGCTGTTGGGAGACAGATTATAGCCTCCCATCAAGGCCAACCATCGTGTTCTTTAACGTGCATAGTGTATGGGTCTCACGCACACGGTCCACGGCTTAACGTCCCACCTGACTGACGGTGGCCTTTCCAAGCCCATCGATGTCCCCTACTGACCGTGTGCAGGGTAGGGAATTTTCCGGAGATAAATCTAGACTCTGCTAAACCAAGCTGGGACACGAACCTGGGAACATCAGACACAGTCTAAGTAGTAAGAGGAAGAACGATATACCAATTTTGCTTTGCAAAACAGGTTGGGTTGTTTTACCTCTGAGCGGCACTTTTTTGCACACCATGGGCTAAATGGCCAGGTCACATGGACCTCGAAGGCTCAGAAGAAGGTTGGGGGAGGAGACCCACTGGAACAGCTGTTGGGAGACAGATGGTAGCCTCCCGTCAAGGCCATCCAGCGTGTTCTTTAACGTGCACAGGACATAGCTCTCCCGCACACGGGACCATGGCTTAACGTCCAATCCGACGGACGGCGGCCTTTCCAAGCCCATCGGTGTCCCCTACTGACCGTTGTCAGGGCGGGGAATTTTGCGGAGATAAATCTCAACGCTGACCCAGCTGGGACTCGAACCTGGGAACTACAGATTACGAGCCTGGCGCGCTACCGACTAAGCCACCCCCGCCCCTGCAAAACAGGTGTAAAACAGATCCGAGTAAGGTATTAGTTATTAATGATTAACTGTTTCATTAGATGCTTCGGGCGTGATGATTTCAAAGAGTTGCTAAAAATTAACTGATTTGAATCTCGCTTAAATATCTTTTCAATGATACGCATTTTTAACGAAAAAAAAACTCCAAGAATAACAGAGAAACGAAAAAAGAATAGTTTTAAATTATTTTATTCGATTACTCCTACAATCATTTTTCCCTATTAACACGAATAATCGGGAATTTCTTCTACATACTAAATTAGTTATGAGATGTGGAGGTTCAGCCAGACTGCGTAACATAGTTCTCTGTAGACATTTTTCCTGATCTACATTTATTGCATTTGACCGTTACAAGCCAATTCTAGTAACGGTCCTGTTTCTAGTATTGTCCACCCATTGCTTTCTAGATCTGCCTCTTTCTCAGAATTTTAGGGACACTGCTCATAACTCTATTCACTAAAATGTAATTCTGCATGCTGGCAACGTGGCCAAATCAATGTAAAATCTCCTAAAACAAGATTCGTTTAACACCGTCTTTTAGTTTAATCATATCATTATTCATATTTTGGGTTGTTTTACCTCTGAGCGGGACTTTTTTGCACACAATGGGCTAAATGGCCAGGTCACATGGACCCCAAAGGCTCGGAGAAGGTTGGGGGAGGGAACCCACTGGAACAGCTGTTAGGAGACAGATGGTAGCCATTCAGCGTGTTCTTTAACGTGCACAGGTTATGGCTCTCCCGCATACGGGGCCACGGCTTAACGTCCCATCCGACGGACGGCGGCCTTTCCAAGCCCATCGGTGTCCCCTACTGACCGTGGGCAGGGCGGGGAATGGGGAATCATCATTATTCATATAACGAACCCACATAATTCTCAAGACGCTGTGTAAACGTATGGGGTTTAAATGCATTAAGATTTCTGTTATCGTATAAAAAATATTGCCATCGCTGCTATTTTAATAAGGATCAAATGGTTATAATGATTCTGATTAATCTTTAGGTGTATTCGCCTATCGGTGCTGTTATTAGGGTATAGGTATAAAAACATGTATCCTTCTTACTACAGATCTCTATGGTTAACTGAAAGATATTTAACATCAGTTTAAAATTAGCTATATATTTATTTATTCATAAAGGAAATGAAACAATTAGAGACGAGCTTCATCACAGAAAGAGACCTTACCTTCTACGAGATTAGCTCTGACTTTGACCTGCCATTGGATGAGAAGCTCTCTGGAGTCGAAAGCTAACACCACGACAACCTCTGAGCAAATAAGCGCCATCGTGTTGCTTTCCTTGTCCAACGTAAAGCCAGTCTCCATGCCCAAGAAGCCCTCGAGAGATAAGGAGGCTTTGGTGGGACCGTTCTTGCAGCGGTCCTTGCTGTCGCGGTACAACTGCAAGTGCAAGCAGTCTGCAAAGAAATTAAAAGTAAGTGAATATACAGGGGGAGGGATATATGTCAAGGGAATGAGCCATTTGGCAAGGGAAAAGAACTGGTAAGAGAATACAACTAGGGAAAAGAATTAGTGAGATGATAGAAGGGAACAGAATTGTTAGGTGAATAAGCACAAGTGAAGAGAATTAGTAAAAGAATGCGTCAAGGGAAAAGAATTAGTAAGTGAATGCATCAAGGGGAGAAAAGAACTGGTTAAGTGACTACATCAAGGGAAAAAAGAACTGGTTAAGTGAATAACATCAAGGGAAAAAAGAACTGGTTAAGTGACTACATTAAGGAAAAAAGAACTGGTTAAGTGACTACATCAAGGGAAAAAGAACTGGTTAAGTGACTACATTAAGGAAAAAAAGAACTGGTTAAGTGACTACATCAAGGGGAAAAAAGAACTGGTTAAGTGACTACATCAAGGGGAAAAAAGAACTGGTTAAGTGACTACATCAAGGGGAAAAAAGAACTGGTTAAGTGACTACATCAAGGGAAAAAAGAACTGGTTAAGTGACTACATCAAGGGAAAAAAGAACTGGTTAAGTGACTACATCAAGGGAAAAAAGAACTGGTTAAGTGACTACATCAAGGAAAAAAGAACTGGTTAAGTGACTACATCAAGGAAAAAAGAACTGGTTAAGTGACTACATCAAGGAAAAAAAGAACTGGTTAAGTGACTACATCAAGGGGAAAAAGAACTGGTTAAATGACTACATCAAGGGAAAATAGTTAGTAAATGACTATTTCAAAGGGAAAATAGTTAGTAAATGACTATTTCAAAGGAAAAATAGTTAGTAAATGACTATTTCAAAGGAAAAGAATTGGTAAGTGAATGCATGAAGGGCAACAGAATTGATAAGTGAATGCATCAAGGGAAAAGAATTGGTAAGTGAATGCATCAGGGGAAAATAATTTTGAGTGAATATAGAGAGAGGTAAATCATCGGTAAGATTAGGGAATGACTTTAGATTAGGGAATAGATCAGCGAGGGGGGGGGGGACATTGATAAGTGAATATGATAAAAGGTGGATGAATTGATAAATTAACAAATGTAGCAATAGTAGCAAGATAGAAATATTTAGGTCGAGCCATTAATGACCGCATTTGCGAAAACAACATTCATAAATACATCGCACTAACTAAGGATGCCCTAAAAGAGGAACTAAAGGGGAAAGGAAACTTACTATTGAAAAAATATTCTTTCATATTAAAAAATAAATGATTTTCTTCCGTAAACAAAAGAAGACGCAAAAATAAAATCAGCATTTTTTTTTTCGTTAAGGAAAAGCAGAGATTAATTTTTGATACATCTGTTATTACTCACCATAAATCAATTTTTCGATCAGGTTTCCCACGGTGGGTGTGACTTCCTCTTTGACCCACCCTGCCGACGCCCATGTACGATCCCCTTAACATTTCGTCATTTCCGATCCATATTTCAACATAGATATTGCGAATAAAATGTAATATTTAAATTGCTTTATAAGAATTAATTTGAAGACAAAAAAAATTGGAGGGGAGGGGGAACATCATTAGAAAATTAGAATCCAATTCGATTAAGAAAAAGGCAGTTCAAAAAGCAATTCCTCTAAAAGTCAAAAATATTTTTTTCCTCCAAAATACGTATAACCCGTTCTGAAGTCCACAAAGAGAAAATCTGAAAGTGTAAATAAATATTTTTTTTTCCTATCCATAAACCAAAAGTAACCTCAGTACAATACGAACATCCAATGTACGCACAGCAGCTCAAAAAAGTATATGGTTGATTACAGAATTCAGGAAAAATATCTGGAGCGTGTACAGCAACTGTACACGCTCCAGTTACCGTTCACAGCGAACTGCACACGCTCCAGTTTGCTGTGAACGGTAACTGCACACGCTCAATATTTCCGTGAGTGAGCCCACACGATCCAATGTGCTGTGAACATTAACCGCAACCGCTCCAGTTTGCTGTGAACGGTAACTGCACACGCTCAATATTTCCGTGAGTGAGCCCACACGATACAGGTCTTTGTGAGCTCACACGGTCCAATGTGCTGTGAACATTAACCGCAACCGCTCTAGTTTGCTGTGAACGGTAACTGCACACGCTCCATATTCATTGCATTATATATCGTGTCACGTGACACGAAGGTTGCCAGATCACTAATCTCTAAAAAAAAAAATCGTTGCCAGATATTTTTTCTGAATTCTGTAATCAATCCTAGTGTTCGGATACTTTTTTGAGCGACTGTACATAAGCAAGTCATACGTCTGTTCTCTGCACACAATGGAAGTTATGCGGACAGACCAAAGCGAGATAGACAGCGATTGGACTCCACGCATCACGTGAAAGCAATCGTAAATGCGACGAATTTAGCATAAGAGCAGCATCAAGGCCGTGTTTATCTCTCACTTCTTTCCTATCAACCTAGAGACGAAATAGAGCAGACACGGGAGCAGAAAAGAGACAAGACACCGAGCAAAAAGATTTTCTCTCCGGTCACCATCTCCTCGGCCAGAAACTTGTGACAAGACACGAACCAGAGAGTAGAATCATTGTAAAGGTAAAGCCCTCCAAGCCAATATTTTCCATTCAGCCCAGAGGTGAATATTGAGCCATTGTTGGAAATGCCACTTCCACTACTTCCAGTAACCCTTTCACAAGCGTGATGCGAAGGCGCCTGCAGGTAGACATTATCCTCCCTTCCTTACTACCCCTTCTTTTCTCCATCTTTACCCCCTCTATCTCTTCCTCCCTGCATCCTTCTTCTTCTCTACTGTTACGGCATTTCTTCAGAGATGCATCTCGGCTTCCGGTTTCCGCTTCTTCGTCAATGTGATAAGAGAGAACGTCCCGGATTATTACAGACCCAATAGAGATCGTTATTCCTCCTTCTGCTATCTTTCTCCCCCACCCCTCCCTTCATCCTCTCCCCCCCTTCACCCCACGTGATTCCAGTACGGAATCATGGCGATAGTCGAAAGATTTTTTTTTGGATCGGATCGGTATCGTTCTTGTAGTGCTCCAGTTGCATTTGAATGCCGTTGTACCTTTTTTTATTTCACTTTTTATCTGCAGGCGCTTGTTCGTGATGAAAAGCTTTATTCATCGTATTCAGCAGAAGTCAGCCGAACACAGATGTGTTGTTTATTTGCGCTACTTTAGCTTTGGTCTTACGATTCCGACATCTGTTTATCACTTCATTATTCCTACTCTGACTGTCAATGGGCTTTTCGTTCGCTTTTCTTTCTGGAAACAATCGTTTTGAGCTGTTCCTTTCTTTCTGTCATGTCTTCGTACGTTTCATTCATTGTCGGCCATCTCCAATATATTTTTCTTTTTTTTCCCCTTCCATTTTTTGTATGAAGAGTTAACAACTAAACGACTAAGTGTGTTTACTTCCGGTTTTTTTATTTGGCAAAGGATAACCTAGGTTCGAATTCCGGATAAAGCATGGATATTTGAGTTGGCTTTCTGCTGAGGAGTTGGCTTTCTTCCTCACAGACATTTTCTATGACGTATTAAACTGACAGGCTCCTGTCAGAACGCTGTAGCAAGCAGCTGCTTGAGGGAGTGTTTATTTTTTTTTCAAAAGTGCACGTATATTGGTGTAAGAAGTTTAAAAATATTTTATTAGGGGCCCTCATGACTATATAAAAAAGTGTAGAGATATTAAAGAGAGAAATTATTTTTTGTTATTAATTTTAAATGATTTTTTAGCTTCATGGTAAACTATTTTTAAAAAAATATATTTATAGAGGGGTTGAAAATGAATAACAATACAATCTCTAATATAGGGTTCTCAAAGTGTATGTGTGTGTGTGTGTGTGTGGGGGGGGGGGGGGGGGGGGCTCAGTCGGTAGCGCGCCAGCCTCGTAATCTGTAGTTCCCAGGTTCGAGTCCCAGCTGAGTCAGCGTTGAGATTTATCTCCGCAAAATTCCCCGCCCTGCCCACGGTCAGTAGGGTACACCGAAGGGCTTGGGAAGGCCGCCGTCCGTCGGATGGGACGTTAAGCCGTGGCCCCGTGTGCAGGAGAGACATATTCTGTGCACGTTAAAGAACACGCTGGATGGCTTTGACGGGAGGCTACCATCTGTCTCCCAACAGCTGTTCCAATGGGTCCCCTCCCTCAACCTTCTCTGAGCCTTCGGGGTCCATGTGACTTGGCCATTTAGCCCATGGTGTGCCAAAAAAGTGCCGCTCAGAGGTAAAACAACCCAATACTATAGCTATAGTTTTATCTATCTATTCAAGGGGTACGCCAATTACATACACATTTCCAGGGGGTACGTGAAGCATAAAAGGTTGAGAACCACTGATATATATATGTTTTATTTTATTCCCATTGTTATACTATAACTATAGTTTTATCTATCTATACCAGGCGTATGTCAGTTACATACACATTTCCAGGGGGTACGTGAAGCATAAAAGGTTGAGAACCACTGATATATATATGTTTTATTTTATTCCCATTGTTATACTATAACTATAGTTTTATCTATCTATAAGGGGTATGTCAGTTACATACACATTTCCAGGGGGTACGTGAAGCATAAAAGGTTGAGAACCACTGATATATATGTTTTATTTTATTCCCATTGTTATACTATAACTATAGTTTTATCTATCTATACAAGGGGTATGTCAGTTACATATACATTTCCAGGGGGCACGTGAAGCATAAAAGGTTGAGAACCACTGATATATATATATTTTATTTTATTCCCATTGTTATACTATAACTATAGTTTTATCTATCTATACAAGAGGTACGCCAATTACATACACATTTCCAGGGGGTACGTGAAGCATAAAAGGTTGAGAACCACTGATATATATGTTTTATTTTATTCCCATTGTTATACTATAACTATAGTTTTATCTATCTATACAAATGGTACGCCAATTACATACACATTTCCAGGGGGTACGTGAAGCATAAAAGTTTGAGAACCACTGATATATATGTTTTATTTTATTCCCATTGTTATACTATAACTATAGTTTTATCTATCTATACAAGGGCTACGCCAGTTACATACACATTTCCAGGGGGTACGTGAAGCATAAAAGTTTGAGAACCACTGATATATATGTTTTATTTTATTCCCATTGTTATACTATAACTATAGTTTTATCTATCTATACAAGGGGTACGCCAGTTACATACACATTTCCAGGGGGTACGTGAAGCATAAAAGTTTGAGAACCACTGATATATATGTTTTATTTTATTCCCATTGTTATACTATAACTATAGTTTTATCTATCTATACAAATGGTACGCCAATTACATACACATTTCCAGGGGGTACGTGAAGCATAAAAGTTTGAGAACCACTGATATATATGTTTTATTTTATTCCCATTGTTATACTATAACTATAGTTTTATCTATCTATACAAGGGGTACGCCAATTACATACACATTTCCAGGGGGTACGTGAAGCATAAAAGTTTGAGAACCACTGATATATGTTTTATTTTATTCCCATTGTTATACTATAACTATAGTTTTATCTATCTATACAAGGGGTACGCCAGTTACATACACATTTCCAGGGGGTACGTGAAGCATAAAAGGTTGAGAACCACTGAAATTTAAAACATTTATTAATTATTTATATATACTTTTATTAGCTTTTGCATATTTTTCAAGTTAAATTAATGGGTTGAGTTGTTTTACCTCTGAGCAGCACTTTTTTGCACACAATGGGCTAAATGTCACAAAATGTGCTAACGTCACAAGAACTCCGAAAACTCAAGGGAGAGGACCCATTGGGACAGCTGTTGGGAGGCAGATGGTAGTCTGCCGCCAAGGCCATCCAGCGTGTTCTTTAACGTAGAGAGGGTATGGTTCTCCCACACACGGGGCCACAGCTTAACGTCCCATCCGACGGATTTTCGAAGCCCATTGGTGTCCCCTACTGACCGTGAGCAGGGCAGGGAGTTTTGTGGAGATAAATCTCAACGCTGACCCAGCTGGGACTCGAACCTGGGAACTGCAGATTACGAGCCTGGCGCGCTACCGACTGAGCCACCCCCGCCCCGTGTGCAGGAGAGTCATAACCTGTGAACATTAAAGAACACTGGATGACCTTGACGAAAGTTTTTCTTCTTGTTATCTTGTAACAGCTGTCCAGTGGGTTTGTTTCCCTAACTTTCTCCGAGTCCTTGAAGTCCTTATGGCCTTGCCATTTAGCCCACTGTGTGACAAAAAAGGACCACTCAGAGGTAACCGAACCTCTATATATTTCTACGTCATTAGAAGTGTGAATCTGGACTCTCCTGGGGCGGGGATGGTTCAGTGGGTAGCGCGCCATGCTCGTAATCTGCAGTTCCCAGGTTCGAGTCCCAGCTGGGTCAGCGTTGAGATCTCCGCAAAACTCCCCACCCTGCCCATGGTCAGTAAAGGACACCGGTAGGCTTGGAAAGGCCGCCGTCCGTCAGATGGGACGTTAAGCCGTGGCCATGTGTGCGGGAGAGCCATACCCTGTGCACGTTAAAAAACACGCTGGATGGCCTTGACCGGGGGCTACCATCTGTCTCCCAACAGCTGTTCCAGTGGGTCTCCTCCCCCAACCTTCTTTGAGCCTTCGGGGTCCATGTGACCATGGCTATTTAGCCCATGGTGTGCAAAAAAGTGCCGCTCAGAGGTAAACAACCCAACTCAACTGGACTCCCCCCTCCACCAAAAAAAAAACAAAAAAAAAAAATCATTACTACGCTATTTTTCACAGAACTGACCAACCGAAAGACAAGAACATCTTATGGTGCTAGAGCCAAGAGTATTCATCATCGTTTCATAATTCATGAGTTCGATAAAAACAAATTCTGACTGATATGCGAATCTCGTTTTCATTCGACGCGTTCGTGAAAAAAATAAATCACATTCTTATTGAGAAAGCAATTATGTATCGATGTTAGCCTTAAGCTTTGTTCCTCTTATAAAATTTCAGCGTTTTTTAAAAATGATTTTCTGACTCGTAAGCGAAATTCTAAAGATCTCGATTCTTGCGATGAATAAAAACCCTGCCTTTTGGTTCGTCGGGCGGGATATCTCATGAAGGAGAATGCCAAATTGTTTTTAAGTGTAAGGATATTTGGCGTACTCAATAAGGGTCTATTCCCCATCGTTTCTGATGACTCCAGGGCATTTCTTTCGCATTGCCTATGCGAAACTCAGAAAAGGACGCTACCACGGAGGAAAATGGGAGGCAAATTCTAGGGAGATGCTTGAACATGATATCTAAGGACAGAAGAAATGTTGAAAGGGGGAGGGAATTGAAGACGGGGAGAGGAATTCGCCCTGAGGCGATAAATCTTGTCAGAAAACTGAACCATACTGAAAAACTTAAAGAAAGCAAATACCTTTAAAACTCTAGAGAAAAGGTAGCATCAGAGGAAGAATATTTTGCGAATACGATCTAAAGCATGGTTGGGTTGCTTAAATGGTAAAAACATTCATTGCTGGATAATGAACTGGATTTGTATAGTTGAAATTTAAAGGATCGTTATTTGCCGAGTCATTTTTTCCATTCCAGTAATATGCACAAGGGTAATAAATTTTGGACTCCATTATCCTTACTGGCATTTTCAAGGGAGGGGTTGGGTTGTTTTACCTCTGAGCGGCGCTTTTTTGCACACCATGGGCTAAATGGCCAGGACACATGGACCCCGAAGGCTCAGAGAAAGTTGGGAGAGGGGATCTACTGGAACAGCTGTTGGGAGACAGATGGTAGCCTCCCGTCAAGGCCATCCAATGTATTCTTTAACGTGCACAGGGTATGGCTCTCCCATTAGAATGGGGACATGGCTTTACGTCCCATCTGACCGACGGCGGCCTTTCCAAGCCCATCGGTGTCCCCTACTGACCGTGGGCAGGGAGGGGGAATTTTGCGGATATCAAATGGGGGAAGGGGACCCACTGGACAGCTGTTAGGAGACAGATAGTAGCCTCCCGTTAAGGACATCCAGCGTGTTATTTAACGAGCGCAGGGTATAATAAAATAGTCCCTCAAGCAGCTGCTTACCACAGAGGTCTGACAGGAGCCTGTCAATTTATACACCATAGTTTGAAGGTCTGTGAGGATAGCGGGACCACAGCAGAAAAACGACACGAACATGCCTTATCCGGGGTTCGAAACCAGATCCCTCAGATCACCAGCCATCACCTAGCCACTAGGCCGTGGGACAGCTAATGGTTCTCCGATAAACAAGTTCACGGCTTAACACTCTATATGACGGACGGCGGTCCAAGTCCATCGACGCCCTCTTAGGAAGGGTAGAGGTTAGCGAAGATATATTTAAAAGCTCACATAGGTGGGACTCGAACCTGGAAACTTCAGATTACGAGCCTGGTACTATACTAACCGAGATAACGACGCCTCTTTTTTGCGCCGATCAAATAAGAAATGTAACTAAAGGAATTATTCCTGAGGTAGCTCAATTACTAAAGTAACCTGTTAGGTGATCTCTATTGAACGTTATACTGACAGGAAAGTGAAACCTTATCAGAAATAGGGGGCGGGGGTGGCTCAGTCGGTAGCGCGCCAGGCTCGTAATCTGTAGTTCCCAGGTTCGAGTCCCAGCTGGGTCAGCGTTGAGATTTATCTCCGCAAAATTCCCCGCCCTGCCCACGGTCAGTAGGGGACACCGATGGGCTTGGAAAGGCCGCCGTCTGTCGGATGGGACGTTAAGCCGTTGCCCCGTGTATGGGAGAGCCATACCCTGTGCACGTTAAAGAACACGCTGGATGGCCTTGACTGGAGGCTACCATCTGTCCTCCCAACAGCTTTTCCAGTGGGTCCCCTCCCCCAATCTTCTCTGAGCCTTCGGGGTCCATGTGACCTGGCCATTTAGCCCATGGTGTGCATAAAAGTGCCGCTCAGAGGTAAAACAACCCAACCTTATCAGAACTTAAAAACTGACGTTAGAATAGATACATTCCTTATCCAGGAATCAGATACCAGTTAAATTAAAAAAAAAAAGTTCCGTAAATTAAGAATAATTTACAGCTTTTCAGTTTCTTGGTTTTAAATATTTGAAGCAAATATATAAAATAAAGGAGTTATTATTTTCTAAGACTAAATGAGAGCATGGGTTGGCTTAGTCTGTAGCGCGCTACTCTGGGATCTGCAGTTCCCGGGTTCGAGGGGACGGAGTTGGCTCAGTAGGTAACGCGCCAGGCTCGTAATCTGTAGTTCCCAGGTTCGAGTCACAGCTGGGTCAGCATTGAGATTTATCTCCTCAAAATTCCCCGCCCACGATCAGTAGGGTACACCGATGGGTTTGGAAAGGCCGCCGTCCGTCGGATGGGACGTTAAGCCGTGGCCTCGTGTGCGGGAGAGCCAGACCCTGTGCACGTTAAAGAACACACTAGATGGCCTTGACGGGAGGCTACCAACAGCTGTTCCAGTGGGTCCCTTTTCCCAACCTTCTCTGAGCCTTCGGGGTCCTTGTGACCTGGCCATTTAGCCTATGGTGTGCAAAAAAGTGCCGCTCAGAGGTAAAACAACCCATACTAGGAGCAAAAGATTTCGAATAACTTTAGATTGGTTGATTTGAAAAGGTGTCAATTCTATTTAAGACTTAACGCGCGCACACAAAAAATGCGAGGTTTTCAATTCTCACGTACAGTTAAAAAACAACAACATAATGTATAATATATATTTTTTCCTTTCAAAAGCAATAAATCACGAATTTTTTTACAAGTATAAACAAAAAAACTTTAACAAATCGTCGAAATATTTAGATTTAAAATCGTTTACTATAAAGGAGAACGAAAACCCGATTTTTGGAGGCAAAGAAATAAGAAAAAAAAAAAGAAGAAATGCGAAAAAGCGGAGCATTGATTTCGGAAACCGAGATTTGGCTTATGCCAAAAAAAGAGCACATTCAGTGTTAGGGAATTCAGTTCTCACCTCTGCTGACGTGTTCAGTTATTGAAAGTGCAAAAGATCTTACCATAAACGGAAACGCTGACATAAATAAATCTTCCACGGGCTTCCCCCCTTCCTTTTTAATATTGAGTTGCATAAACTATTCACCCTTACCCTCAGCATTAAGCAGAGTATAGATTCATATCGATTTTTGTTTCGTATCGAGCGTTGAAACAGAAATCTCGAGTCATATTTTAGGAGGGTGGAGGAACGTTTCGAGGCGAAGGAAATCCATGACAGCCACGGATATGGGAAAGAGAGGGTGAAGTCTCTGATGGTGAAGGAGTAGGAAGGAAGCAGACTTTTCCCCCCGCATCCTTAAGTGAATAGTGCCGTGATTGGTGGAGGCAGGATGTCCCGTCTTCTTGCCTTGGTTACCAGCAAGACGAGGAAAGGAAGCGGGGGGGAGGGGGGGGGGCTAAAACGTGGAGACTTACCGTGACCAGCATTTGATGAGGGACAAAATCAGGCCACTGCAACGCGCAGAAAAAAAAGACATACGTATAAGATGCAATTTTTTTGGAAATTGTGGTTAGCGAATTGAGGTGTTTTACGTCAGAGGGGCGATTCTGTGCAGGCAAAGGGCAAGTCGAAAGGACTTAGGGTGTTGTTGGGTTGTTTTACCTCTGAGCGGCACTTTTTTGCACACCATGGGCTAAATGGCCAGGTTGGGTTGGGTTGTTTTACCTCTGAGCGGCACTTTTTTGCACATCATGGGCTAAATGGCCAGGTCACATGGACCCCGCAGGCTCAGAGAAGGTTGGGGGGAGGGGACCCACTGGAACAGCTGTTGGGAGACAGATGGTAGCCTCCCGTCAAGGCCATCCAGGTTGGGTTGTTTTACCTCTGAGCGGCACTTTTTTACACACCCTGGGCTAAATGGTCAGGTCACATGGACCCCGAAGGCTCAGAGAAGGTTGGGGCAGGGGACCCACTGGAACAGCTGTTGGGAGACAGATGGTAGCCTCCCGTCAAGGCCATCCAGCGTGTTCTTTAACGTGCACAGGGTATGGCTCTCTCCCACACACGGGGCCACGGCTTAACGTTCCATCCGACGGACGGCGGCCTTTCCAAGCCCATCGGTGTCCTCTACTGACCGTGGGCAAGGTGGGGAATTTTGCGGAGATAAATCTCAACGCTGACCCAGCTGGGACTCGAACCTGGGAACTACAGATTACGAACCTGGCGCGCTACCGACTGAGCCACCCCCGCCCCGAAAGCAAATGCAACTTTGAGCAGTAGTTCGATATCATTAACAACGAAAAAAGGCAGCCATGTTTGCCGTTTAGCGGAGGGGGGCGACTGAAACACGAAAGCTCAGAGGTTCCATGTTATTTGGCAGTTAATGATGAGTAAGCTGGGTCCCAAGGTTATTAATAACCCATGCAATCATGGGGAGTGGCATCTGTTACCCTAACATGCACTGCAGTATCGTGGAACAACAAGCTCGAGCGTAAATGGGTCATCGGGCTCTTACAGACAACAGCATTTAGGTTCGCGTGCCACCTGTCCTCAGTGGCGTCATTTGATGCCCTCGCCACAAATGATGCTTCGAGACCGAGCTAAAACATCCGCCGAGCTGTACGGATCTCGGAACACTAATGCATCATTTCTACTCGTTCATGAGGAAATTTATTAACAAGATACTTCGTAATAAATAAATCTACGGAATTACGTGGAATCTTTTATGTTAATGAGATGGGTTGTTTTACCTCTGAGCGGGCTTTTGTGCACACAGTGGTAAAATGACCAGGTTACAAGGACCTCAAAGGATCAGAGAAAGTTGTAGGAGGGAACCTACTGGATAACTGTATGGGGACAGATCGGGGTCTCCTGTCAAGGCGGGGAGAGGGTGGCTCAGTCGGTAGCGCGCCAGGCTCGTAATCTGTAGTTCCCAGGTTCGGTTTGGTTGTTTGGGGTTTATTGGCGCAATAGCAACGAAGGCTATATTGCGCCAAACAAACGATAAAAAGGGTAAAAGACATGAAACCCACAACCAAAGTTAAAAAGAACACAAACGAAACGACACAAAATCGATAAGTAAAAAGTGTAAAAGAAACAACAAGAGTAGAAGTTAACAATAAAAATGGGTGTATAGGACCTATGTAAAATTGCAAACAAGAGTAAAACTAGAAAATATAGTAAAAATCAGAGACGTGTAAAATAACCAGTAAAACGTAAAAAGTCAAAAACAGGAGTTAAAAACGATTCATCAGATAAAAGATGGCTGAGTGTAAGAGGCTCAGCCATAAAATTGTGGAAAGTAAAATACAATTTACGTTCAAGGTTAAAAGCTGGACACTGAATTAAAATATGTTTCACAGTTAAAACGGTGTCACAAAACTCGCACTTAGGTACTGCGTCCGCCTTAAGTAGAAAAGAGTGAGTTAAAAACGAGTGACCTAAGCGGAGCCGAGCAAGGACAACTTCCTCCTTACGATTCCTGCGGTAACAAGACTGCCATGGTTTGACGATAGGTTTGATCTCAAAGAGCTTGTTGGTAAGCTGTTCAGACCAAGATCTCTGCCACTGTGCCCGGCGCTCGGTGGAAAAACGCTGCCGGAAATCCACATATGGAACCAGCAACGGAGAGTCGGACAGGGGCGTGGCTGACCTGGCAGCAGAATCTGCCAAATCATTGCCCCTAATTCCGACATGACCGGGCACCCAACAGAAGAGAATCGTGGTGGTGGCTACCAGACGATGGAGCTGCTGGCGGATCTTGGAGAGAACAGGGTGAGGCCGATGCCTCACTGAGATCAAAGCCTGTAGCGAGCTAAGCGAGTCGGTGTAAAGCACACACCGACGATGATGCTTAGCTGCTATATGGTCCAAGGCAATGCTGATAGCATGCAACTCAGCAGTGAAGATGGAACACTGCTGTGGGATCTGGTCTGCAATGATTACATCACAGCAGACCATGGCTGATCCCACAGAAGTGCCGGACATCGAGCCATCTGTGAAGACAGGCAAGAAGTCCGGGTGCGCAGCACTCCCAGGTTCGAGTACCAGCTGGGTCAGCGTTGAGATTTATATCCGGAAAATTTCCCGCCCTGCCCACGGTCAGTAAGGGACACCGATCGGCTTGGAAAGGCCGCCGTCCGTCGGATGGGACGTTAAGCCGTGGTTCCGTGTACATGAAAGCGATACTCTGTGCACGTTAAATGCGCTGGATGGCCTTGACGGGAGGTTATCGTCTGTCGCCTAACAGCTGTCTGGTGGGTACCCTTCCCCCAACCTTCGCTGAGTCCTTGGTGTCCTTGTGACCTGGCCATTTAGCTCATTGTGTGGAAAAAATGCCCTCAGAGGTAAAACAAATCAAGCCAACCCACAACATCCACCGTATTTTCAGAAGCAGTGGCTCCGTGTGCGGGAGAGCCATACTCTGTGCACATTAAAGAACACACTGGATGGCCTTGACGGGAGGCTACCATCTGTCTCCCAACAGCTGTTCCAGTGGGTCCCATCCCCTAACTTTCTCTGAGCCTTCGGGATTCTTGTGACCTGGTCATTTAGCCCATGGTATGCAAAAAAGTGCCGCTAATAGGTAAAACAACCCAACCTTGTCAAGGCCAAACAGCATATTCTTTAATGCGCAGAGGGTATGTCTCTTATGCGCACGGGGTCACGGCTTAACTTCCCATCCGATGGAAGGCGATCTTTCCCAATCCATAGATGTAAAAAAACTCATCCGGAAATCATAGTATACCCCTCAAAATTTAACAGTGTTTTTGGTTGTCGTCCAACTTACAGTACCGAATAAAAGTCGAAATTCGAAGGATTGGTTGTCGTGGCTTGCTAGAATTAAAGCTATTTATTATACTATTCCTACTGTGAATGATAATCGCTCCCAAAATCTATTGTTGCAATTTTCTGAACTTTAGGTGTGATTTCAATTTACGGAGTTGGCAACACTGTATAATCGTTTTTCCAACTAGGCAGTCTTATTGCAACACCAATATATATATATATGTTGATTCTGTACTAAAGAATTGAGAGATAGGGGTGCTAGTCACAAGCTTAGTTGGCTAAGCCCCCCCCCCCCCCAAACTGCAGTAAATTGCTACAATACACACGCCCTCGTAATCTGCAATTTCAGGTTCGAGTCCCAACTTAAAAATTTTTGTTTATTTGAGAATCTCTCCGGTCCCCCCCCCCCCCCCCTCCAAATTGCCTTCGGTGAGAAAGAGGGCACCGAAAAACTTGGAAAGGCTCGCCGTCCGTCGGATATAGCGTTAAGCCGTGTCCCTTCCTTCTGACGCTCAAGGACGTCTCCTCATAGCTGTCCAATGGATTCCTTTCCTCAACCTTTTCTGAGTCATCGGGGTCTTTGCAACTTGTCCATTTAACCCATTGTGTACCAAAAAGATTCCGTTCACAGGTAAAATAACTCAATTACCGCAGTTGTTTGGTTGCGTTGTTTTACCTCTGAGCGGCACTTTTCTGCACACCATGGGCTAAATGGCCAGGTCACGTGGACCCCGAAGGTCAGAGAAGGTTGGGAGAGGGAACCCACTGGAATAGCTGTTGGGAGACAGATGGTAGCCACCCCGTCAAGGCCATCCAGTATGTTCTTTAACGTGCACAGGGTATGGCTTTCCCATTAGAATGGGACAACGACTTAATGTCCCATCCGACGGACGGCAGTCTTTCCAAGCCCATCGGTGTCCCCTACTGATCTGGGCAGGGCGGGGAATTTTGCGGAGACAAATCTCAACGCTGACCCAGCTGGGACTCGAACCTGGGAACTACAGATCACGAGCCTGGCGCGCTACCGACCGAGCCACCTCCGCCCCAATCACTGTAGCAAAAATCAGAATATACCGCTCGCATCCTAAAGTGTGACCCAGGGGGGCGCAGGGTATAATTTATCTAATACAGAATTAAACGTAAAAATTGAAATGCATAAGAGACAAAACAGACAGAGCACTTAAAAGATGTTTTGAGCGTAAGAACTCGAAGGGAAATTAAAGAGTGCTCCGTTAAGAATCCTTCCACTTTTGAAATGCCTTTCTGCTTCCAGTAGAGAGTTGGGTTGTTTTACCTCTGAGCGGCACTTTTTTGCATACCATGGGCTAAATGGCCAGGTCACATGGACCCCGAAGGCTCAGAGAAGGTTGGGGGAGGGGACTCACTGGAACAGCTGTTGGGAGACAGATGATAGTCTCCCGTCAAGGCCATCCAGCGTGTTCTTTAACGTGCACAGGGTATGTCTCTCCCGAACAAGGGGCCACGGCTTAACGTCCCATCCGACGGACGGCGGCCTTTCCAAGCCCATCGGTGTCCCCTACTGACCGTGGGCAGGGCGGGGAATTTTGCGGAGATAAATCTCAACGCTGACCCAGCTGGGACTCGAACCTGGGAACTACAGATTACGAGCCTGGAGCGCTACCTTTTGAGCCACCCCCGCCCACTTCCAGTGGAGAAGAAAACGAATCCGCAAGTGAATGAATAACGTAGGTCCAACAAATAAAGATTCCTCCCCTCATCCTTGGTTTCCATTCATCATCGGCCACGTAGTAAGCAATGGCCAGCGACGGCGATGACAGCGCCTCGTCGCGATATGTCCGCAGCCAGTGATGAGACATATGGGCACTGTTACGACGAACGTGACCCGAGACATGTCACCAGTGGACCAACGGTCCTCCCTGCCGGAGACCGTTTTCAGATGTATTACGGCACATTAAAAACGTCCATCAGCTGTAGCATTGAGGTGGAGGACTGAAGGATGCGAGCTGCGTCTTGAGACATTGAAAATGGTGGGGGAAAAATGTTTTTTTTTTTGGAGTGTATGATATCAGACGTGTCCAGTTCTGAGATTTCATTCTTAGGCGGTAAGTGCTTTTTTTTTTTTCATTTTTATATTTTATTTTCTGAAACACATCGCACGTGTCCAGTTCTCAGAATTTATTTGCTGCTTCCTGAAAAAGCGGACGACAGCGAGAAGCGTAAAGACACTTTTGAACTCCTTGGAGTTTTATTATTGGCTTGCGAGTCGGTCAACTGAGAGACTTGAGCAAAAATGGTGGCAAAAAAAGAACCTTTGGAAACACAAATTATCGACCTGTTGCAAAGTCAGCCCAATACGGTATTTCACTGAATCTCTTTTATCTCTGAGCGACACTATTTTTTTGCTCACGTCGGTTCACAATGGGTTAAAACCGAAGAGTTCGGAGAGAGTTGGGAAAGGTAACCCATTGGACAAACTATTAGGAGACAAATGGTAGTTTCCCGTCAAGACCAACCAGCGTGTTCTTTCAGAGGGTTGGGTTGTTTTACCTCTGAGCGGCACTTTTTTGCACACAATGGGCTAAATGGACAGGTCACAAGAACCCCGAGAATGTTCTTTAATGTGCAGAGGGGTTGGGTTGTTTTACTCCTGAGCGGCACTTTTTTTGCACAAAATGGGCTAAATGGTCAGGTCACAAGGACGCCGAGAATGTTCTTTAATGTGCAGAGGGGTTGGGTTGTTTTACTCCTGAGCGGCACTTTTTTTGCACAAAATGGGCTAAATGGTCAGGTCACAAGGACGCCGAGAATGTTCTTTAATGTGCAGAGGGGTTGGGTTGTTTTACTCCTGAGCGGCACTTTTTTGCACACAATGGGCTAAATGGTCATGTCACAAGGACGCCGAGAATGTTCTTTAATGTGCAGAGGGGTTGGGTTGTTTTACTCCTGAGCGGCACTTTTTTTGCACACAATGGGCTAAATGGTCAGGTCACAAGGACGCCGAGAATGTTCTTTAATGTGCAGAGGGGTTGGGTTGTTTTACTCCTGAGCGGCACTTTTTTGCACACAATGGGCTAAATGGTCACGTCACAAGGACCCCGAGAATGTTCTTTAATGTGCAGAGGGGTTGGGTTGTTTTACTCCTTAGCGGCACTTTTTTTGCACACAATGGGCTAAATGGTCATGTCACAAGGACCCCGAGAATGTTCTTTAATGTGCAGAGGGGTTGGGTTGTTTTACTCCTGAGCGGCACTTTTTTTGCACACAATGGGCTAAATAGCCAGGTCACAAGGACGCCGAGAATGTTCTTTAATGTGCAGAGGGGTTGGGTTGTTTTACTCCTGAGCGGCACTTTTTTTGCACAAAATGGGCTAAATGGTCACGTCACAAGGACGCCGAGAATGTTCTTTAATGTGCAGAGGGGTTGGGTTGTTTTACTCCTGAGCGGCACTTTTTTTGCACAAAATGGGCTAAATGGTCAGGTCACAAGGACGCCGAGAATGTTCTTTAATGTGCAGAGGGGTTGGGTTGTTTTACTCCTGAGCGGCACTTTTTTGCACACAATGGGCTAAATGGTCAGGTCACAAGGACGCCGAGAATGTTCTTTAATGTGCAGAGGGGTTGGGTTGTTTACTCCTGAGCGGCACTTTTTTTGCACACAATGGGCTAAATGGTCAGGTCACAAGGACCCCGAGAATGTTCTTTAATGTGCAGAGGGGTTGGGTTGTTTTACTCCTGAGCGGCACTTTTTTTGCACAAAATGGGCTAAATGGTCACGTCACAAGGACGCCGAGAATGTTCTTTAATGTGCAGAGGGGTTGGGTTGTTTTACTCCTGAGCGGCACTTTTTTTGCACAAAATGGGCTAAATGGTCAGGTCACAAGGACGCCGAGAATGTTCTTTAATGTGCAGAGGGGTTGGGTTGTTTTACTCCTGAGCGGCACTTTTTTGCACACAATGGGCTAAATGGTCATGTCACAAGGACGCCGAGAATGTTCTTTAATGTGCAGAGGGGTTGGGTTGTTTTACTCCTGAGCGGCACTTTTTTTGCACACAATGGGCTAAATGGTCAGGTCACAAGGACGCCGAGAATGTTCTTTAATGTGCAGAGGGGTTGGGTTGTTTTACTCCTGAGCGGCACTTTTTTGCACACAATGGGCTAAATGGTCACGTCACAAGGACCCCGAGAATGTTCTTTAATGTGCAGAGGGGTTGGGTTGTTTTACTCCTTAGCGGCACTTTTTTTGCACACAATGGGCTAAATGGTCATGTCACAAGGACCCCGAGAATGTTCTTTAATGTGCAGAGGGGTTGGGTTGTTTTACTCCTGAGCGGCACTTTTTTTGCACACAATGGGCTAAATAGCCAGGTCACAAGGACGCCGAGAATGTTCTTTAATGTGCAGAGGGGTTGGGTTGTTTTACTCCTGAGCGGCACTTTTTTTGCACACAATGGGCTAAATGGTCAGGTCACAAGGACCCCGAGAATGTTCTTTAATGTGCAGAGGGGTTGGGTTGTTTTACTCCTGAGCGGCACTTTTTTGCACACAATGGGCTAAATAGCCAGGTCACAAGGACGCCGAGAATGTTCTTTAATGTGCAGAGGGGTTGGGTTGTTTTACTCCTGAGCGGCACTTTTTTTGCACACAATGGGCTAAATGGTCAGGTCACAAGGACCCCGAGAATGTTCTTTAATGTGCAGAGGGGTTGGGTTGTTTTACTCCTGAGCGGCACTTTTTTGCACACAATGGGCTAAATGGTCACGTCACAAGGACGCCGAGAATGTTCTTTAATGTGCAGAGGGGTTGGGTTGTTTTACTCCTGAGCGGCACTTTTTTTGCACACAATGGGCTAAATGGTCACGTCACAAGGACGCCGAGAATGTTCTTTAATGTGCAGAGGGGTTGGGTTGTTTTACTCCTGAGCGGCACTTTTTTTGCACACAATGGGCTAAATGGTCACGTCACAAGGACCCCGAGAATGTTCTTTAATGTGCAGAGGGGTTGGGTTGTTTTACTCCTGAGCGGCACTTTTTTTGCACACAATGGGCTAAATGGTCACGTCACAAGGACCCCGAGAATGTTCTTTAATGTGCAGAGGGGTTGGGTTGTTTTACTCCTGAGCGGCACTTTTTTTGCACACAATGGGCTAAATGGTCAGGTCACAAGAATCCCGAGAATGTTCTTTAATGTGCAGAGGGGTTGGATTGTTTTACTCCTGAGCGGCACTTTTTTTGCACACAATGGGCTAAATGGCCATGTCACAAGGACCCTGAGAATGTTTTTTAATGTGCTGAGGGTTGGGTTGTTTTACCTCTGAGCGGCACTTTTTTGCACACAATGGGCTAAATGGTCAGGTCACAAGGACCACGAGAATGTTCTTTAATGTGCAGAGGGGTTGGGTTGTTTTACTCCTGAGCGGCACTTTTTGCACACAATGGGCTAAATGGTCACGTCACAAGGACGCCGAGAATGTTCTTTAATGTGCAGAGGGGTTGGGTTGTTTTACTCCTGAGCGGCACTTTTTTTGCACACAATGGGCTAAATGGTCAGGTCACAAGAATCCCGAGAATGTTCTTTAATGTGCAGAGGAGTTGGGTTGTTTTACTCCTGAGCGGCACTTTTTTTGCACACAATGGGCTAAATGGACAGGTCACAAGAATCCCGAGAATGTTCTTTAATGTGCAGAGGGGTTGGGTTGTTTTACTCCTGAGCGGCACTTTTTTTGCACACAATGGGCTAAATGGACAGGTCACAAGAACCCCGAGAATGTTCTTTAATGTGCAGAGGGGTTGGGTTGTTTTACCTCTGAGCGGCACTTTTTTGCACACAATGGGCTAAATGGATAGGTCACAAGAACCCCGAGAATGTTCTTTAATGTGCAGAGGGGTTGGGTTGTTTTACTCCTGAGCGGCACTTTTTTTGCACACAATGGGCTAAATGGACAGGTCACAAGAATCCCGAGAATGTTCTTTAATGTGCAGAGGGGTTGGGTTGTCTTACTCCTGAGCGGCACTTTTTTTGCACACAATGGGCTGAATGGTCAGGTCACAAGGACCCCGAGAAGGTTCTGGGGAGGGGACCCACTAGACAATTTTTCGGAGACAGATGGAAACCCCCGTCAAGGCTATCCAGTGTGTTCTTTAACGTGCACATGGTATGGCTCTCCCGAACACGGGGCCATTACTTAATGTCCCAGCCGACGGAAGGCGGCCTTTCCAAGCCCATCGGTGTCCCCTACTGAGATACTGCAGGGCGGGGAGTTTTGCAGAGCTAAATCTCGACGTTGGCCCAAATGGAACTGGAATTTGAGAAGTATAGATTACCAGCGTGGCGCGCTACCGACTGACCCACCCCTGCCACGTGCAGATGGTGTGGCTCATCTGTCCATTTGGTCACGGGTTTACGCCTCATCCACGGTCGGCGTCCTTTATAAGGCCATCGAAGTCCTCATTCTGATCGAGAGCTAGACGGCGGGTTTCATCCTCAAGCAGCCAAGGGCTACGGAGGTCCAACCAGAACGTGCAATTTAGTTCTCCAAGCAAGTCTGTCCTGAGCTACATCTGCTGCATCTGGTCACTGCAGACCAATTCTAAAAAGGTCCCGAGTTGCGAGTTGTTTTATCTCTGAGCGGCACTTTTTTGCACACCATGGGCTAAATGGCCAGGTCACATGGACCCCGAAGGCTCAGAGAAGGTTTGGGGAGGGAACCCACTGGAACAGCTGTTGGGAGACAGATGGTAGCCTCCCGTCAAGGCCATCCAGCGTGTTCTTTAACGTGCACAGGGTATGGCCCTTCCGCACACGGGGCCACGGCTTAACGTCCCATCCGACGGACGGGTTTCCCCCTCTTTCTGAGGCCTTTAGCCAATAGAGTAACGAACAGTGAGCCTAATCTATAATTATCCAATACGGCCAACGTGATCAAACCAACGGAGTCTCTCTCTGCACAATATGCTGATATTTTCAAATGTATCTCCTGGAAGTACTAACTCAAATTTCGTTATGGTTGTCCTCATGTCCCCTTGGTGGTTTTTTCTTTGCAATATTTTTCTTTCTAGCCGAGGGATTCTTTTTTATATCAATTTTGAGATATATATATTTACTAAAAAATCGCTGAGGAGACTATAAGGCAGCAGAAACTAGGGAGACTAAGAGGTGATTGTGCAATAGCAGAAACCGGGTAGGATAAGAGCACAGTTGTAAAAATCACAAGTCAATTGTCTGCCCATCAGTTGTCAATCTGTGTGAACTCTCGTAGCGTCAACTGCGCAGTTTCATAGTCTCCACAGATACCCCTCACACTATACATTAGTTGTTCGAGTCCCAGCTGGGTCAGCGTTGAGATTTATCTCCGCAAAATTCCCCGCCCTGCCCACGGTCAGTAGGGGACACCGATGGGCTTGAAAAGGCCGCCGTCTGTCGGATGGGACGTTAAGCCGTGGCACCGTGTGTGGGAGAGCCATACATTGTGCACGTTAAAGAACACGTTGGATGGCCTTGACGGGAGACTACCATCTGTCTCCCAACAGCTGTTCCAGTGGGTCCCCTCCCCCAACCTTCTCTGAGCCTTCGGGGTCCTTGTGACCTGGCCATTTAGCCCATGGTGTGCAAAAAAGTGCCGCTCAGAGGTAAAACAACCCAACTACACATTAGTCCCGATTCCGTTTCACGGCCAACCGCTTATACCAGCGGACAAAATACCATCAGAACATTGGACTGAAACACGAAACATTGATTAAAAAAAAACATTCCTTTCTTATCTACCCTATTTTGCCTTTCATCCCCCCCCCCAAATTACTTCCTTTTCCTTGTCCCAAAAAATAATAAATCCAGAAGGCGTTCATCTTCCAACTGTCTTTCGTATTCATGTATATCAATACGCCTAAAGTTGCTATTGATTTCGCATAATGCCTCAGTAATGTAACTTTCTTTTCCTTTGCAGTTAGACGAGTCTCGTGCTCCTCGCTCGTCCTCTTCTCCCATCTGCCCCCCCCCCCCCCCTCTGCCCTACGCCAACCAAAGTCCTCGTTTCGTCCGTTCCTGTTCGACGTCACCAACTCCGCATTTTTTCTGCCACGAGGGTTGAAAGAGGAGCACCAGTTCCTAGTGGGAAGGAGGGTGAGCGCTGGAGGAGCATGGGGGAAGAGGAGGGTTGGGAGAAGGAGAAAGATGAGCAAGATGCAGAGGGGAGTGTGGAAAGAGGTCGCCGGTTTCATTGAGATCAGAAAGATGGTAGTTTTACAGTAATGACAAATCGATATGCATTTTGATAATATCTTTCTGCCAAATACGTAGCCCGTGTTATATTATCTGACTGTCGCCAAAGAAACCAAATGCTGCCTCCTGATGGAAATGACACACGAGAAGAGAAAAAAAAATCTCTCGGCCAAAAAAGAAAAAAAATATTAGAAAACAAACTTGTCATTTACGCTGATGAGCTGCGCTACATATATATACTTCGGCTTTGGAGAGCTGAACTATGTCTTGTCTTCCGAGTCTAAGGTAGGCGCAAGCTAGCTCTGAATGTTAATATTCGGTGATGCAGAACTCCGTTTTGTCATGGTTACCTTATAGCATCTTTCTCATCTTCAACTTCGAAGAAACGTGAAGTGAGAGCGAGAAGAAAAAAAGGAAGAGGAAGAGTCAAAGAGAATGGTTTCTCATTTTCTATAAAGATTTATTGTCGCAGTGTTTGTCGTCTTCATGAGTTCATATTTATATTTTGCAAGTCGTCGTAAGTAGAGTTTCGTTTTTCGCATTTCAACGCATTATTTATTTTCACGCCTTGCTCTTCGTTATCCCCAAGGAATACATCTGTGTGGGGAAGATGCACTTGAAGAGAGAAGTTGCAAGTGGTTGTGTGGGTTGAGTTGTTTTATCTCTTAGCAGTTCTTTTATGCACAAAATGGGCTAAATGCCTGGGTCACAAGGGTTGGGTTGTTTTACCTCTGAGCGGCACTTTTTTGCACACCATGGGCTAAATGGTCAGGTCACAAGGACTCCGAATGCTCAGAGAATGTTGGGGGAGGAGACCCACTGGAACAGCTGTTGGGAGGCAGATGGTAGCCTCCCGTCAAGGCCATCCAGCGTGTTCTTTAACGTGCACAGTGTATGGCTCTCCCACACACGGGACCACGGCTTAACGTCCCATCCGACGGACGGCGGCCTTTTCAAGCCCATCGGTGTCCCCTACTGACCGTGGGCAGGGCGGGGAATTTTGCGGAGATAAGTCTCAACGCTGACCCAGCTGGGACTCGAACCTGGGAACTACAGATTACGAGCCTGGCGCGCTACCGACTGAGCCACCCCAGCCCCAGGACCCCGAAGGCTCAGAGAATGTTGGGGGAGGAGACCCACTGGAACAGCTGTTGGGAGGCAGATGGTAGCCTCCCGTCAAGGCCATCCAGCGTGTTCTTTAACGTGCACAGGGTATGACTCTCCCGTAGGGTCACCAAGGGGCTCAGAAAAGTTGGAGGAAGAGGACTCACTGACAAGATGAGATGGAAGACTATTCTTTAACATGCACAGGATATATGTCTCTGACGCACACGAGACCACGGCTTAACGTCCTACCAGAGAGACGGCGGCCTTTCCAATTTCAAAGGTGCCCATTCCCTTTCTCATCGAGGGCAGGGAGGAAGGTCAAGTGCAGATAAAATCTCAATGTTTGTACAGTTGGGATTCGAATGTAGGAACTGCAGATAGCGAGCCTGGCGCTACGAACTGAGACACTCTCGCCGTAGGAAACTGTGGAACGATAAAAAAACTGTCCTCTTACAGAAATGAATTTTTTTTATTATCTATTACTGACACTTCGGGTTCTTATGACCTGGCGGAAGGGGGAATGGTCCTTGAAATGCTGCCGTCTGTCTGATTCAACCTTAAGCCGTGGCACAGTATGCAGGAGAGAGCCACACTCTGTGTACGTTAAAGAGCATGCTGTACGGATTTGATGCGAGTCTAGCATATGTCTCCTAAAAGTTGTTCAGTGGGTCATATCCCAACTGTGGGGCGGGGGTGGCTCAGTCGGTAGCGCGCCAGGCTCGTAATCTGTAGTTCCCAGGTTCGAGTCCCAGCTGTGTCAGCGTTGAGATTTATCTCCGCAAAATTACCCGCCCTGTCCACGGTCAGTAGGGGACACCGATGGGCTTGGAAAGGACGCAGTCTGTCGGATGGAACGTTAAGCCGTGGTCCCGTGTGCGGGAGAGTCATACCCTGTGCACGTTAAAGAACACGCTGGATGGCCTTGACGGGAGGCTACCATCTGTCTCCCAACAGCTGTTCCAGTGGGTCCCCTGCCTCAACCTTCTCTGAGCCTTCGGGGTCCATATGACCTGGTCATTTAGCCCATGGTGTGCAAAAAAGTGCCGCTCAGAGGTAAAACAACCCAACTGTCTCCGAGTTTTTGGGGTTATTTTATGGCCAGTGCGCTCACAAAAAAAGTGTCGTTCAGAAATCAGTCTTATAGAACACAAAATTCTATAGGATACGATTTCAGCGTTAAGTCGTCCGATAAAAATGCCCGAGCTCTGAATGTTCCCGACGCCGTTGAGCATTGACGAAACGACTGACCCGAAGGCCAAAGAATCTTCGGCTTGAGTGCTATCGGCGAGGAACACGACACTGCCACTATCTTTTGCTGTCGAAACTTCCTTTCCTGTAGCATACAATGAAGAAAGTTTTGCAGCGAATGACGTCTGCTAGAATTCCCTTCGCTTCAGCCTGCCTCTCTCAATCCTTCTCCCTGGTCCTTCTCCATCGGTTTCCGCTGATATCAGACACAAGGATCACATATTCTCCGTCTGCAAAGCAACTGATCGGCTTTTGATGTCATCTCCCGTCGCTGCTCTTCAATATACGTGCGATTTGCGCGTCTGGACTCTCCAACGAAGCTCCCTTGCAAGAAGAAGAAGAAGTCACGGTGGTCCGACAATGATTGAAACCAGATAAATATCAGCTGAAAGCTACGGAGAAACCAGTTTGTGTAGGCGTTCCTCTCCTTTGTGGAAGCTGTATCTTTATGTTGGTCTTGTTGAATGAGGATGAAATAAAAAAAAATTCCACCTCAAGTAGCTGCTTGCTACAGAGGTCTGACTGGATATAGGCCGTCAGACCTCTGTGGTTTATAGCAGCACCAGTTCGCTTACATGTCATAGTAGAAAGTCTATAAGGATAGCGGATCTTCAGCAGAAATGCAACACAAACATCCAAGCCTTATCCGGGTTGGGTTGTTTTACCTCTGAGCGGCAATTTTTTGCACACCATGGCCTAAATGGCCAGGTCACATGGACCCGAAGGCTCAGAGAAGGTTGGGGAGGGGACCCACTGGAACACCTGTTGGGAGACATATGGTAGCCTCCCGTCAAGGCCATCCAGAGTGTTCTTTAACGTGCACAGAGTATGGCTCTCGCGCACACGGGGCCACGGCTTAACGTCCCATCCGACGGACGGCGGCCTTTCCAAGCCCATCGGTGTCCCCTACTGATCGTGGGCAGGGCGGGGAATTTTGCGGAGATAAATCTCAACGCTGACCCAGCTGGGACTCGAACCTGGGAACTACAGATTACGAGCCTGGCGCGCTACCGACTGAGCCACCCAGGCCCCGGATAAAGTAAGAGGCAAAATGGTGATCTCCCATCTGAAAGATTTGATAACCATCTTGGAGTGGGCTATTTTTCCTCTGAACATCACTTTTGCTTTTGGGCACACATAGGAATGAACTGACCACAAGAATTCCATGGGCTCAGACAATGCTGGATAAGGATAGCCACTGAACCGTTGATGGCCATCCAGCGTTTCTCTAATATGGCAAGGTCTACTGTAAACGAGGACACAACTGTTTAAGTTAGTCAATAAACATGTTTAGTAGAGTTTAAACGCGAACACTGCTTAAGTCACAGTCGAACAAGTAATAAATACCCCCTGAAGCAGGTGCTTGCCACAGAGGTCTGACAGGAGTTTGTCAGTTTAATATGCCAAACATCCCTGCCTTAATGGCCAAGTAATATCAGCGGGAAATATTTAGGGAATTATGGAAGGATCGAAATCTGTTAAAAAAGAGACTAAATGATTTCAACACTGAAGAAAACACTTCCACTGGGCGTGTTCCTTGGAAAACTGACAAGCCACATGCACTGTTGCCTACATGTGCCCACATGGGAGGAAGAAATACCGATATTATTTATATGCTCAGTGTTTTTATACAACTACCACTTTCTCACAAGAGTTTCCAAGCTCATCAATGCCTCCTTTATCACAAACTGGTGTGAGAGTACTTTCAAGCTCATCAGTTTACACTTTCTCACAAGAGCTTCCAAGCTCATCAATGCCTCCTTTATCACAGAGTGGAGTGAGAGCGCTTTCAAGCTCATCAATGCCTCCTTTATCACAGAGTGGAATGAGAGCGCTTTCAAGCTCATCAGTTTACACTTTCTCACAAGATCTTCCAAGCTCATCAATGCCTCCTTTATCAGAGTGGAGTGAGAGCGCTTTCAAGCTCATCAGTTTACACTTTCTCACAAGATCTTCCAAGCTCATCAGTTTACACTTTCTCACAAGATCTTCCAAGCTCATCAATGCCTCCTTTATCACAGAGTGGTGAGAGAGCGCTTTCAAGCTCATCAGTTTACACTTTCTCACAAGTACTTCCAAGCTCGTCAATGCCTACTTTATCAAAAAGTGGAGTGAGAGTACTTTCAAGCTCATCAGTTTCTCACAAGATCTTCCAAGCTCATCAATGCCTCCTTTATCAGAGTGGAGCGTGAGCGCTTTCAAGCTCATCAGTTTACACTTTCTCACAAAAGCTTCCAAACTCATCAATGCCTTCTTTATCACAGAGTGGAGTGAGAGTGTTTTCAAGCTCATCAGTTTACACTTTCTCACAAGATCTTCCAAACTCATCAATGCCTACTTTATCAAAAAGTAGAGTGAGAGTACTTTCAAGTTCATCAGTTTACACTTTCTCACAAGAGCTTCCAAGCTCATCAATGCCTCCTTTATCAGAGTGCAGCGAGAGCGCTTTCAAGCTCATCAGTTTACACTTTCTCACAAGAGCTTCCAAGCTCATCAATGCCTTCTTTATCACAGAGTGGAGTGAGAGCGCTTTCAAGCTCATCAGTTTCTCACAAGATCTTCCAAGCCTATCAATGCCTCGTTTATCAGAGTGGAGCGAGAGCGCTTTCAAGCTCATCAGTTTATACTTTCTCACAAGAGCTTCCAAACTCATCAATGCCTCCTTTATCAGAGTGGAGCGAGAGCGCTTTCAAGCTCATCAGTTTACGCTTTCTCACAAGAGCTTCCAAGCTCATCAATGCCTCCTTTATCAAAAAGTGGAGTGAGAGTGCTTTCAAGTTCATCAGTTTAAACTTTCTCACAAGAGCTTCTAAACTCATCAATGCCTCCTTTATCAGAGAGTAGAGTGAGAGCGCTTTCAAGCTCATCATTTACACTTTCTGTCAAGAGCTTCCAAGCTCATCAATGCCTCCTTTATCACAGAGTGGTGCGAGAGCGCTTTCAAGCTCATCAGTTTACACTTTCTCACAAGAGCTTCCAAACTCATCAATGCCTCCTTTATCAGAGTGGAGGGAGAGAGCTTTCAAGCTCATCAGTTTACGCTTTCTCACAAGAGCTTCCAAGCTCATCAACGCCTCCTTTATCACAGAGTGGAGTGACAGCGCTTTCAAGCTCATCAGTTTACACTTTCTCACAAGTACTTCCAAGCTCCTCAATGCCTCCTTTATCACAGAGTGGAGTGAGAGCGCTTTCAAGCTCATCAGTTTACACTTTCTCTCAAGAGCTTCCAAGCTCATCAATGTCTCCTTTATCACATAGTGGAGTGCGAGTGCTTTCAAGCTCATCAGTTTACACTTTCTCAGAAGAGCTTCCAAACTCATCAATGCATCCTTTATCAGAATGGAGCGAGAGCGCTTTCAAGCTCATCAGTTTGCACTTTCTCACAAGAGCTTCCAAGCTCATCAATGTTTCCTTTATCACAGAATGGAGCGAGAGCACTTAAAGCTCATCAGTTTACACTTTCTCAGAAGAGCTTCCAAGCTCATCAATGCCTCCTTTATCCCAGAGTGGAGTGAGAGTGCTTTCAAGCTCATCACTATACACTTTCTCACAAGAGCTTCCAAACTCATCAATGCCTCCATTATCACAGAGTGGAGTGAGAGCGCTTTCAAGCTCATCAGTTTACACTTTCTCACAAGAGCTTCCAAGCTCGTCAATGTCTCCTTTATCAGAGTGGAGCGAGAGCACTTTTAAACTCATCAGTTTACGATTTCTCACAAGAGCTTCCAAGCTCATCAATGCCTCCTTTATCAAAAAGTGGAGTGAGAGTACTTTCAAGCTCATCAGTTCACACTTTCTCACAAGATCTTCCAAGCTCATCAATGCCTCCTTTATCAGAGTGGAGTGAGAGCGCTTTCAAGCTCATCAGTTTACACTTTCTCACAAGATCTTCCAAGCTCATCAATGCCTCCTTTATCAGAGTGGAGCGAGAGCACTTTCAAGCTCATCATTTACACTTTCTCTCAAGAGCTTCCAAGCTCATCAATGCCTCCTTTATCACAGAGTGGTGCGAGAGCGCTTTCAAGCTCATCAGTTTACACTTTCTCACAAGAGCTTCCAAGCTCATCAATGCCTCCTTTATCACAGAGTGGAGTGAGAGCGCTTTCAAGCTCATCAATGCCTCCTTTATCACAGAGTGGAGTGAGAGCGCTTTCAAGCTCATCAGTTTACACTTTCTCACAAGATCTTCCAAGCTCATCAATGCCTCCTTTATCAGAGTGGAGCGAGAGCACTTTCAAGCTCATCATTTACACTTTCTCTCAAGAGCTTCCAAGCTCATCAATGCCTCCTTTATCACAGAGTGGTGCGAGAGCGCTTTCAAGCTCATCAGTTTACACTTTCTCACAAGAGCTTCCAAGCTCATCAATGACTCCTTTATCACAGAGTGGAGTGAGAGTGCTTTCAAGCTCATCAGTTTACACCTTTTCACAAGAGCTACCAAACTGATCAATGCATCTTTTATCAGAATTGAGCGAGAGCGCTTTCTAGCTCATCAGTTTGCGCTTTCTCACAAGAGCTTCCAAGCTCATCAATGCCTCCTTTATCACAGAGTGGAGTGAGAGCGCTTTCAAGCTCATCAGTTTACACTTTCTCACAAGTACTTCCACGCTCGCCAATGCCTACTTTATCACAGAGTGGAGTGAGAGTACTTTCAAGCTCATCAGTTTACACTTTGTCACAAGAGCTTCCAAGCTCATCAATGCCTCCTTTATCACAGAGTGGAGTGAGATCGCTTTCAAGCTCATCAATTTACACTTTCTTACAAGAGCTCCCAAGCTCATCAATGCCTCCTGTATCACAGAGTGGAGTGAGAGTGCTTTCATGCTCATCAGTTTACACTTTCTCACAAGATCTTCCAAGCTCGTCAATGCCTACTTTATCACACAGTGGAGTGAGAGTACTTTCAAGCTCATCAGTTTACACTTTGTCACAAGAGCTTCCAAGCTCATCAATGCCTCCTTTATCACAGAGTGGAGTGAGATCGCTTTCAAGCTCATCAATTTACACTTTCTCACAAGAGCTTCCAAGCTCATCAATGCCTCCTGTATCACAGAGTGGAGTGAGAGTGCTTTCAAGCTCATCAGTTTACACTTTCTCACAAGATCTTCCAAGCTCATCAATGCCTCCTTTATCAGAGTGGAGCGAGAGCGCTTACAATCTCATCAGTTTACACTTTCTCTCAAGAGCTTCCAAGCTCATCAATGCCTCCTTTATCACAGAGTGGTGCGAGAGTGCTTTCAAGCTCATCACTATACACTTTCTCACAAGAGCTTCCAAACTCATCAATGCCTCCTTTATCAGAGTGGAGCGAAAGCGCTTTCAAGCTCATCAGTTTACGCTTTCTCACAAGAGCTTCCAAGCTCATCAATGCCTCCTTTATCACAGAGTGGAGTGAGAGCGCTTTCAAGCTCATCAGTTTACACTTTCTCACAAGTACTTCCAAGCTCGTCAATGCCTACTTTATCACAGAGTGGAGTGAGAGTACTTTCAAGCTCATCAGTTTACACTTTGTCACAAGAGCTTCCAAGCTCATCAATGCCTCCTTTATCACACAGTGGAGTGAGATCGCTTTCAAGCTCATCAATTTACACTTTCTCACAAGAGCTTCCAAGCTCATCAATGCCTCCTGTATCACAGAGTGGAGTGAGAGTGCTTTCAAGCTCATCAGTTTACACTTTCTCACAAGAGCTTCCAAACTCATCAATGCCTCCTTTATCACAGAGTGGAGAGAGAGCGCTTTCAAGCTCATCAGTTTACACTTTCTCACAAGAGCTTCCAAGCTCATCAATGCCTCCTGTATCACAGAGTGGAGTGAGAGTGTTTTTAAGCTCATCAGTTTACACTTTCTCACAAGAGCTTCCAAACTCATCAATGCCTCCTTTATCAGAGTGGAGCGAGAGCGCTTTCAAGCTCATCAGTTTACGCTTTCACACAAGAGCTTCCAAGCTCATCAATGCCTCCTTTATCACAGAGTGGAGCGAGTGCGCTTTCAAGCTCATCAGTTTGCACTTTCTCACAAGAGCTTCCAAGCTCATCAATGCCTCCTTTATCACAGAGTGGATGGAGTGAAGCGCTTTCAAGCTCATCAGTTTACACTTTCTCACAAGATCTTCCAAGCTCATCAATGCCTCCTTTATCAAAGTGGAGCGAGAGCGCTTTCAAGGTCATCAATTTACACTTTCTCACAAGAGCTTCCAATCTCATCAATGCCTCCTTTATCACAGAGTGGTGCGAGAGCGCTTTCAAGCTCATCAGTTTACACTTTCTCACAAGAGCTTCCTAGCTCATCAATGCCTCCTTTATCACAGAGTGGAGTGAGAATGCTTTCAAGCTCATCAGTTTACACTTTCTCACAAGAGCTTCCAAACTCATCAATGCCTCCTTTATCAGAGTGGAGCTAGAGCGCTTTCAAGCTCATCAGTTTACACTTTCTCACAAGAGCTTCCAAGCTCATCAATGCCTCCTTTATCACAGAGTGGAGTGAGAGCGCTTTCAAGCTCATCGGTTTACACTTTCTCACAAGAGCTTCCAAGCTCATCAATGCCTACTTTCTGACAGAGTGGACCGAGAGTGCTTCCAAGCTCATCATTTTACATTTTCTCACTAGGGCTCCCAAGCTCATCAATGCCTGTTTTCTTAGAGAGTGGAGTGAGAGAGCTTCCAAGCTCACCATTTCACACTTTCTCACAAGTACTTCCAAGCTCATCAGTGTCAACTCTCTCACAGAAAGAAAGTCCTTCCTATCTTACCAGAGATCTCTCCACCAAGAACCAGTTTATTGGAAGGGAAACGAAACCTGACACAGATCTGATTCGAGCCCGGGAGCATTATATCAATAACTGGTTTCTGAACAGTTTTTTGTTTATTTCTTTTTTTACTGGCTCATGAATCTCAAAACTTCTGGTCAGTTCGAACTTCCCACATCTCGCATCTCAATAACGAAAACTAATAAATCTCTAACAAATATTTTTTGTATATTTCGCAGCATTTACGAATAATATCTGGAGATGGTATGACGTTGAAGATTGAAAAATAGCTCGCGATAAATCGTGACTGTCATTCCAATTCGATGGGATTTCTTTCCTATTAAGAGAAATATATAATAAATCTGCCGAGACTGCTTTGCCATGGGAGATACGACTTGACGATCGATGATACACCGCTTTGTTGCTGGCACTGACCTCTGAAGTCAGAAATCGCGCAATCCCTTTCTCCATCCACGGTGCCGATGACGTTACCCCCCCCCCCCTCACGTCCTTCTCTCGTGGCTAACGATCGACAAGTTGTGAGGATGTTGATAGGGGAATCGAGCATTGTGTGTGTGTGTGGGTGGGGAGAAACAGAATCGAATGTGCAAACTAATCATTTAACAAATGAGAGATGGAGAGAGTCTATGGGGGTGAGACCCGAATAGTCCCGATGGGTGAGGAGTGGGGACGGGGTCATGACCCCTCCCTCGTGGAGAACTTTAAAATCGGAACCGAAGCGATGAAATTGTAACCCACTAAAACGGAGGGGGGGAAACATCTATTTTAATATTTGACGGAAACATCCAATTTAATTTATAAATTCTTTTAAAAATTTGTTTTAAATTTTTAAAAATTTATAAACCATTATTTAACCATTATATAATTTATATAATAATTTTTAAAAAAATTTATAAACCAAATTTATAAAAAAAAATTTTTTTCACAAGATTCCTACACAAAGGACGGAGATAACCTAGAAGCTATATTTAGACTTGTCCTGTTTCTCACAACCACTTACACAAGAACGTGCACGCTGGTCTTAGTCATCAGGTGCACTAACCACTAGGCCCAGGTGGGGCTATGAAGAAAATCGAAACTCTATGATCCTCCATTGCTGAAAAAAGTAATCCCTTATTTCTTGAGAAATTCACTGCATGACATTAAAAAAATAACGAAATGGCCAAATTTACAAATACCGAATCATTACTTTTTTTTTTGAGAATCAGTTTAAATTTAAGAAGCCGTCCCATGGCCGAGTGGTTAGCGCGCTTGGCTATTGATCCAAGGGACCTGGGTTCGAGCCCCGGATAAGGCATGGATGTCTGTATCGTTTTTCTGCTGAGGTCCTGCCATCCTCTCAGATCTTCTACTATGGCATATAAACTGACAGGCTCCTGTCAGACCTCTGTGGCAAGCAGCTGCTTGAGCGGGCATTTATTTTTTATTTTTATTTAAATTTAAAATCTCTCACGGGAGAAACACAGGATTACGACCAAATAATTATTTCCGGTTTACAAAATGTTACAATTACGGGAAATATGCGACAGTCCCTTAAAACAACAATTACAGGAAATGTGTGAGGGTGATAGACTACTTCAGATGTTTAATCAACCGTAGAAAAATAAAAAATACCCCCCTCAAGCAGCTGCTTGCCACAGAGGTCTGACAGGAGCCTGTCAGTTTATACTCTATAGTAGAAGGCCTGTGGGGAATGCGGCACATCAGCAGAAAAACAACACAAACATCGATGCCTTACCCGGGTCGAACCCAGGTCCTTTTATTCAACAGCATACATGTAATCCGTAGATTTTGTTCTCAGGTTCGAGTCTCGCTTGAGCCAGTATCGCGATTTATCTCCGCAAAACTCCGCGCCCTGCCCTCTGTCTGTCAGTAGGGGAGACCGATGGACTTGAAAAGCTCGCCGTCCGTCGGATGGAGTCCATGTGCGTGAGAGCCATACCCTGGATGGCAGGGGTGGCTCAGGCGGTAGCGCGCCAGGCTCGTAATCTGTAGTTCCCGGGTTCGAGTCCCAGCTGGGTCAGCGTTGAGATTTATCTCCGCAAAATTCCCCGCCCTACCCACGGTCAGTAGGGGACACCGATGGGCTTGAAAAGGCCGCCGTCCGTCGTATGAGATGTTAAGCCGTGGCCCCGTGTGCGGGGAGAGCCATACCCTGTGCACGTTAAAGAACACGCTGGATGGCCTTGACGGGAGGCTACCATCTGTCTCCCAACAGCTGTTCCAGTGGATCCCCTCCCCCCAACCTTCTCTGAGCCTTCGGGGTCCATGTGACCTGGCCATTTAGCCCATGGTGGGCAAAAAAGTGCCGCTCAGAGGTAAAACAACCCAACCCAACCCTGGATGGCATTGAGAAGAGGTTACCATCTGTCTCCTAACAGATCTCTAGTGGGTCCCCTCCCCAAATCTTCTGAGCCCTCGTGGTCCTGGCCATTTAATGGACAAATTGGCTAGGTCACAAAGGTCCCATTTATATAACAAAGTTATGTGGTCCCAGTTGAGTAGGTATCCATTGAATGACTGTTAGGAAACCTCTCGTCAAAACCATTTAGCCAAAGCTTTGATTCAGCGGGTTCTTTGACGTGCAGAGGAAGAGATGCTCCTGTACACGAAGCTAAGGCTTATTATCTCATCCGATGGACTCCCGCAATGCCATGGGCTCCACCTTTCTCTCCGAGAGCTGAATAGGGATTTGTGGAGAAAATCTCAACGCAGGCACAGTGAAGTTTTCAGCTTTGTAGCATCAGATTACAACCGTGGGGAGCTATCTAACGATCAGTGTCGCACGAGTCTCATAATCTGATGTTCAGATTTGGCCTTTACGATTTCTGAACACAATCTAACGGTTGCTACAATCCATTGATGGCAAGACAGCACTATACGAAAATCTTAATGGAATAAAGAGGGACAGAATCGACTCTTGATGGAATGAAGAGGGACAGGATCGACTCTTGATGGAATGAAGAGGGACAGGAACGACTCTTGGTGGAATGAAGAGGGACAGGATCGACTCTTGGTGGAATGAAGAGGGACAGGATCGACTCTTGGTGGGATGAAGAGGGACAGGATCGACTCTTGGTGGAATGAAGAGGGACAGGATCGACTCTTGATGGAATGAAGAGGGACAGGATCGAATCTTGATGGAATGAAGAAGGGGCAGAATCGACTCTTGATGGGATGAAGAAGGAGCAGAATCGACTCTTGATAGAATGAAGAGGGACAGAATCGACTCTTGATGGAATGAAGAGGGACAGGATCGACTCTTGGTGGAATGAAGAGGGACAGGATCGACTCTTGGTGGAATGAAGAGGGACAGGATCGACTCTTGGTGGAATGAAGAGGGACAGGATCGACTCTTGGTGGAATGAAGAGGGAGAGGATCGACTCTTGATGGAATGAAGAGGGACAGGATCGACTCTTGGTGGAATGAAGAGGGACAGGATCGACTCTTGGTGGAATGAAGAGGGACAGGATCGACTCTTGATGGAATGAAGAGGGAGAGGATCGACTCTTGATGGAATGAAGAGGGACAGGATCGACTCTTGGTGGAATGAAGAGGGACAGGATCGACTCTTGGTGGAATGAAGAGGGACAGGATCGACTCTTGATGGAATGAAGAAGGAGCAGAATCGACTCTTGATAGTATGAAGAGGGACAGAATCGACTCTTGATGGAATGAAAAGGGATAGAATCGATGCCTAAATTCAAGCGGGCCAGAATCGACTTGATGATAATCCCTACGTAGCCAATCTCCTTTCTCATGTTTTTTAGTACAACGTTTCGTAATTACAGATTAGGATACAAATTTCGTTCTATTTTAAAAACCGTACTAATGAAATAAATGTCACTGGTTTCTGAGAAAAAAATATTGAAATTGTTAATGGTACCACTTCATAACGAACTTATTTTATCTAACGATTCACCTGATATTTTGTGTTCCAGACGCATTTCATCTGATAACGACAGTAAAATTCTAATTAAACAGAGATCATCAGTATTGAGAAAATCATCAAAACTCACATCATCGACTATTCGAATTGTGAAACAACCTCTCAACTGCCAGTGCTCAGTTCTTTTATCAGCTTCTCTCAATCATTGAAACATTTTTCATCGTCCTCTTCCTATTGACGTTCTGTGTTCCAATCTAATCCATTCCAAAAAAAAAAAAACAACTAATTCCTCTTTGTAGTTCATCGCGTTCTAGACGATTGGTTGAAAGTTCACAGCACATCATAGATTTAAATCTCTGTAAGGATCTCCTCTTTTTCCTTTCACACGGAGATTAATATGATTTTGAACGGCGTTCTTAACCCAAAGTGTTTGGGTGCAAAAGAAATACAGCTTTAATGAGCGTTGTAATGAATCTTTAACAGGGTGATCATGCCATCAATCTGGTTTTCGAGTTTTTTTTTGCTCCCATCATTTTCTCTTGAGTCCGAGGATTAGGGTGGGACGAAGACATGCCTGATCCAATTAATTACTGTAGATTTTCCCTTGTCAGAGGGTTTAGCGAGCCTTCCCGTCTGTCATGTCTTATAATGAGATATCAACACAGTTATCAGTTCATTATCTTTGTCGTCGCAGAAATAATTTTTCTCCCAATTGTGTTAACACAGATGGGGGGTCATTAAATCTAATGGCCCCCATCTAATTTAACGATCACTTGATTATTTAAAAGCAGAAATTGCGCTTCCTTTTCTTATAACAAATAATAAAAAAAAACCAGATTTTTTCTTTTCATATCTCGGAGATCATTACCGAAAAAATATCCAATTTTTTTTGTCGTAGTTAGTGATGGCCGGAAAAAATTTACCCCAATAATGAGAGTTGATTTGTAATACAAGTATCTGAATAAATATGATTACATTAAGCACTCGCTCATTGTTCATCGAATTAGAACCATTCCATCTCATGTTTTATTAATAAGAAGTTAATTTCGAAGATCTATAACTTCTAAAATATAAAAAAAATCTAATTAAAGACCTCAATCAATTTTCAATAATATTCGTTCACTATTTAAAGACCTATGATAAAATTTTTAACCTTTAAGAGCAGCCATACCTTCTAAGAAATCTATTAAGAAAAATTTAACGAATTTTGAAACAGTCATCTGGAACACACTATTAAAATAAGCAATCATTTACTAAATGATTTTAAACAATTATTTCTTATTTCAGTTACAATTCGAAGGCAAATTACTTTGTTTAGTATTGCTGTTGTCAAATGTTCACAACTCTTTAAATGCTTAAGGAATATTGTTGAAAAATCGATATTTAGAGGAAATTGATCGAGATCTTTACTTTTACTAATATTTGCTCATAAAACGCTTATTTTAAAAGTCAAAGTGTTGGAATTAGCATCCCACTGACATAACATCTGGATACGATGGTGATAATTCAATGATTACAAGATTATTATCGACAATCAGAGATTTATATATATGTGCAGTGCAGAAATCAGTTATTCTACAGATTATCTAGGTATTGTGCAGATTAACTAGGGTGATCCGTTAACGTGCGGAAAATTGTTTCATTTCTCAAATTACCTAGGTAATCTGCAAATTACCTGGATAATCTGCACATTACCTACTAGGCACTCGTTAAAGTGAAAATAAGATCTTTGCTGGAACAACAGGAACGTTTCTGTACGCTTAAATTCACATAATGTTATTTATCTAGTGTCCGAGAGTAGAGTTGAAACCAGGGTCATCTCTCTGTCAACATGAATCAGTCGTCCGAATTATAAAAAACGCCCCCAAAATGAGCAGGCCAAGTGAGAACGAATCACTTTAGTGATTCGTTATCAAGAATGAATCACTTTACCGATTCGTTCTCACTTGGCCTCCGCTCATCCGGGGCGTTTTTTATAATGCGGACGAGTGAATCACGTGACACGAAGATTCATATTCAAGAGATTCACCACTATGAGAGAAACAAACTTTTGAACTTTAACGATACGGAAGCCGTTAATGTGCACATTACCTAGGTAAAATGCGGAAAACTCTTGATTCCGAACGTTAACGGAGCAAATCAGTTAATCTGCAGATTAGCTAGGTAATGTGCACATTAACGGCTTTCGAGCTTAGCGGTAACATATATGTCATTTAGATCTTTATCTTCAGTCACATTTTTACCACAAAAAAAAAGCGTATTTAAAATGTTATTATCACTAAATCTGATTTCCTAATGACTATCGAATGCATATTTCTGCTTACATAAAAATAGAACAAGAATTGATGAAATCTTTCCTTCATAAGCCGCTCATTCCTGCCAACACCTTTTTAATTCTGATCAATGTCAACTTTTCATAGGAAATTTCTCTTTTCATATTGTTTTCGGCCTACTCAGGTAAATCTTTTTTTTAAAACACATTCCATTTGGTTTTCTTTTATGGCATTTTTATTATTTCTGATTTAAATTTTTTTTCACTCCAGAATTGTTTTCTCTTTAACTCACACATTTTCCCTCAGCCTCTCTTTCGTTTACTTTGTTGTTTATCTTATCAATTTTCTTCCAACTTCTTTTTAACAACACTTCACTTTACCAACACTTCATTCTGTTGGATTTTCCTCTTTCTGCTCTTCGCTTCTTCAAGTTTAGATTCTCTTTTTCCCTCTAGTAAAGTAAGCAGCATCTTTACTTACTTCATTCCTCTTAGTACGCTCTCGGGCTCCTTCTGAGTACTCTCTCTCTTTCTATGATCACACAGTTCTCTTCACCAGCCTCTCTCTGTTCGTGACTTTCATCATGCTTTCCTTATTTCTTTGTAGTGTTTCAAAATTATTCAATTAACTATTTGCTATTGCTTTTTTTTCCTCCCTTTCATTCACTGTTTTTTTTTCAACTCCACACTCTCCCGTCTCCACTTTTATCCAGCATCATTTTTCGGCGTATCTTTACGAAAAATGGAAGGTTGGGAGGAAAACAGAGTTTTGTGGAGATGGAGAACACAATGGTGGTGAAGAAGCCGGAGATTGCGAAGAGGAGGAAGAAATGGAGAAGTGATCATTGTTTAGATGGAGATGGTGAGGAAGATGTTTTAAAGTTACCTCTCCCACACATGGGGCCATGGATTAACGTCCCATCCGACGGATAGCTGCCTTTACCAAGCCTATCGATGTCTCCTATTGACCGCGAGCAGGGAGAGGAATTTTGCGGAGATAAATCTCGACGCTGACCCAGCTGGGACTCAAACCTGGGAACAATAGATTACGAGCCTGGCGCAAGATATAGCCGGAATTATCGGCAAAAAAATAATCCAACGGTTCATATTACGATCCTGAAGCTTTACAGACTGAGCCAATTCCGCACAACGTATAATGAGTTTTTTAATTCCTTTAAGAATTTAAAAAATATTCCAAAAAATTAAGCTCTTTTTTTAAGAGCACGAAAATAATTCTTTGTCCTCTTACATATTCAGAAAAGAATATCTTTTATGAACGCGGGGATCACATATGAGACGAAGATGCTGAAGGAAACGAAGTTTTTAATGAGGCAAAGATGCTGAATGAGACGAGATGCTGAAGGAGACGATGTTGAGGATAGTTGTTCTGTTGTTCCTACAGTTCAATATCTTATCTGTAGGAACATTTAAATGAAAGAGAAAAAAAGAGTTGGGTTGTTATACCTCTGAGCGGCACTTTTTGCACACCATGGGCTAAATGGCCAGGTCACATGGACCCCGAAGGCTCAGAGAAGGTTGGGGGAGTGGACCCACTGGAACAGCTGTTGGGAGACAGATGGTAGCCTCCCGTCAAGGCCATCCAGAGTGTTCTTTAACGTGCACAGGGTATGGCTCTCTCCCGCACACGGAGCCACGGCTTAACGTCCAATCCGACGGACGGCGGCCTTTCCAAGCCCATCGGTGTCCCCTACTGACCGTGGGCAGGGCGGGGAATTTTGCGGAGATAAATCTCAACGCTGACCCAGCTGGGACTCGAACCTGGGAACTACAGATTACGAGCCTGGCGCGCTACCGACTGAGCCACCCCCGCCCCGAAAAAAAAAAAAGAGTTTTGTCCATATCACATCTTATAAAAGAAATCACATCGTATAAACGTCTGTAAAAGAGTTTTGTCTATTTCACATCGAATAAGACCACTGCGATGACTTCTATAACGATATTTCCTAACTGGTGACCTTCGCTTTAAGCACCCACTGTACTTCACACTGTCAATGATGTAGCATCTGTCTGTTGTGGGGTGAAGTACCTTGTAATAAAAGCAGGAAAGCTCCAATTTCCTCTGCTGTAGTGGTGTGAAGTTCATCTGTAAGCATACATCAACAGACCACTGGCAAATATGACGTATTAATCTATAGTCCCACACAACTCATGGTCGTCTGTAGGCACATTTATGCATGTATGAGGGTCCAAGTTGCACACCGCTAATACTACGAATATGATCTACATCCGCTGGAACTTTGGCACTAGAAACGGACGACGCTTTCAACATCGAGCAGTCGTCACAATACCTTGCACATGCATAATGAACGGATACAAAGGTTCGGTGAAAGATGTGACTGCCATCCCAGCCAAGAAACGCCTGGAGATCGTGCGAGAGCTTTCGCACGCTATTGGACTCTCGTGATGCTTGCTAGGCACGACAGGCGGAAATCGGATGCATCTATGTGACTGCATGCCGCGATAGTGGCTATTGTCGGCGCTGTTCGCCGCGCAGGGAGGGGTGTGGACCAATCCACTGCTAGCAGTCATCCGTGTTGGAATCTTGGCACGCACGTCCGTAAAAGAAAAGACTAAAGAAATTCGGTTGGTATGTAATTTTTTTTTCACTTTGAAGGGGGAAAATGTCTCTGAACATTATCTCACGCATTATGTTTTTGGGTGCAACAACTTTGTCGGCGGTGTCACTATGCAACAATTCGTCGTGAAGTTCGGAACCCCCCCCCCCCCAGATGGTGAGAAAGAGGGAGAGTTGATTTTTCAATTATTTTTTGCCTTCGACGTGTTAACAGGAGAGAAACAATGGATTTATTTTTTATCGATTTCTTTTTTTTAAGTGACGAATAGCTGTTTATGTGGCAATTTCTTTTGCGATCAAATTTGTAACAGAGTTTAAAGAATCGGATGTGATCTGCTGTTATGCGCCCACTGAAGGTTTTTTGTTGGAGGGAGGAAGTTGATTGACCATCTAGCAGCACATTTCAGTGTATAATGGGTTAAATGCCCAGGTCACGAGGACCCCAAAGTCTCAGAGACGGTTGGAGGAGGAGAACTCACTGGATAGCTATAAGGAGACAGATGGCAGCCTCCCGTTAAGTGGTTCTTTAACGTGCACAGGGTAGAGCTCTCCCGCACACGGAGCCACGGCTCAGCGTCCCATCCGAGGGATGGCGTCCTTATCAAGCCCATCGGCGTTCCCTCACGGAGAGCAAGGTGGGAGTTTAGCGGAGATTTGGGTTGTTTTACCTCTGAGCGGCACTTTTTTTGCACACCATGGGCTAAATGGCCAGGTCACAAGGACCCCGAAGGCTCAGGGAAGGTTGGGGAGGGAACCCACTGGAGCAGCTGTTGGGAGACAGACGATAGCCTCCCGTCAAGGCATTTCCAGCGTGTTCTTTAACGTGCACAGGGTATGGCTCTCTCTCGCACACGGGCACACGGCTTAACGTCATTCCGACGGACGGCGGCCTTTCCAAGCCCATCGGTGTTCCCTAGTGACCGTGGGCAGGGCGGGGAGATTTGCGGAGATAAGTCTCAACGCTGACCCAGCTGGGACTCGAACCTGGAACTGCAGATTACGAGCCTGGCGCCAGTCACACCCGCCCCAGTTTAGCGGAGATAAATCTGAATTTTGGGATAGGTGGAACTCGAATCTGGGAATTGCAGATTACGAGCCTAGAGCTCTATCTATTGAGCCAATCCAGGCCTCTTTCGTAAATGATATTTAGGAGGGTTTTTCTGGAAACTTCAGGATATTTTGATTTCGGTCATTAAAGGAGATATTATTCTTGCACTGACTGACTTCAATGACAAAGCTTATATTAAGTCTCCAGGTATTCTCTGGATTGTATTACATGTTCTTTTGGCATCATTAGATGCAATAGCATTGGAGTACGTTTCCTAGGAACAAATATGATGGTTTCAGAATAATACCATCTTCGTACACAACGACATATTTAAATGTTCGAAGATTTCGCCCAGATGGTTTACATAGGAAAGTGCATTGGCGGAGCGAGAGTTAACAACTGAGGAGACTATGAGCATGCGCAGTTGACGTTTCGAGGGTTATCATAGGTCAGTGACGCATCAAGCACTTGCCAATCAGTGATGTATGTGAACAGTCAAAAAGTCAATAGCGCATGCTCATAGTCTCCTCATGGCTTTTTCAATTGCTACTGACATTCACGACCAAATCTAGAGGAATGGGGCAAGGGGGACGTGTCCTCCTTTTCAGAATGTTAGGAAGGTTAATAATGGCAAAAAAATATCAAATGTATTTATATTCCATGCATTTTTTTTTTCAAGAAATTTTTACTTGGACGCTTTGCAAACAAGATAATAGGAAACTTGAAGCTTTTGATTCTAGATGCTTACACAGCATCTTGGGCATTAGGTGATTTAACTTTGTAACTAATGATGAGGTTAGGCAAAGGAGTTTGCAACCTCCTTTAAGCAGCATATTGTGCAGAGAGAGACTCCGTTGGTTTGGCCATGTTGCCCGTATGAATAATTATAGATTGGCGAATAGGGTTGTGAACAGCGTGCCTAAAGGCCTCAGAAAGAAGGGGAGACCTAGGATGCGGTGGGCAGACAATGTCAAACAGGACCTTGTTAGAATTGGTGTGCAGTGGCCAGATGTAGCTCAGGACAGACTTGCTTGGAGAAGTAAATTGCGCGGTCTGGTTGGACCTCTGAGGCCTATGGCTATTTGAGGATGATGATGTTTTTTTTTATCAGCTCCCCCGCTCCTTTTTTCTCTAGATCTGGGTCTGCACACATTTCTCCAATGGGAAAATAATTGATAATGCATTAATAAGAAATTGATAATGCATTAGAAGTTGAAGAGGATCCCAGATACTTAGGAACACAGATCATATTTTTATTGCTTTATAGTCGTAGTCATGGGCGTCTCATAAAATTTTCCAGGGTGGGGGGAAAAGCTTGGAGACAAATAATTACATCAATAAATTTTTAATTAATTATTTAATTTTTTACTCGATCCCAGGAAGTGTCCCATTTGCCCCCCTCTGGGGACGCCCATGGTCGAAGTCTTAATATAATATTTTTTAATCTAAAAGAAATTTTTTTAATATTTAAGACTTTTAACAACCAGAAAAATAACCAAATCTGCAATGGAGAGTTTGCCTTGAGTCGTCATGACAAATGCGATTTGCTTACTGCCGAAAGTTGAGGGAAAATGAAACCATTTTATGCGGGCTAGACTTCAAACCAATAAGCTTGTTTAAGAACAAATTGTTAAGGATAATAGACAATGGTTTTTAGACAAATTGTCTATTTGTTTAAGATGGGTTCAGTAAGTAACGCGCCAGACTTAATCTACAATTCCCAGATTTGATGTGACCAAAAGCGTTTTGATACTATGGATTGTTTCACCTCTGAGCGGCACTTTTTTTGCACACAATGGGCCAAATGGCCAGGTCAGAAGGACACCGAAGGCTCAGAAAAGGTTGGGGGAGGGACCCACTGGAACAGCTGTTAGGAGACAGATGGTATCCTCCTGTCAAAGCCATCCAGCGTGTTCTTTAACGTTGGGTTGTTTTACCTCTGAGCGGCACTTTTTTGCACACCATGGGCTAAATGGCCAGGTCACAAGGACCCCGAAGGTTCAGAGAAGGTTGGGGGAGGGGACCTACTGGAACAGCTGTTGGGAGTCGGATGGTATCCTCCCGTCAAGGCCATCCAGCGTGTTCTTTAACGTGCACAGGGTATGGCTCTTCCGCTCCCGACCACGGCTGAACATACCATTCGACGGACGGCTGCCTTTCTAAGCCCATCGGTGTCCCCTACTGACCGTGGGCAGGGAGTTTTGCGGAGATAAATCTCAACGCTGACCGAGCTGGGACTCGAACCTGGGAACTGCAGATTACGAGCCTGGAGCGCTACCAACTGAGCCCCCCCCGCCCCTTGATACTGTGGTGACGCTTGAATGGAAACCCATTTTGAAGCGTCCTAACTTTGAAAATGAGTTCAATGCAACCCTGGCTCAGGCGGGACTCGAATCTGGGAACTGCAGACTACGAGTCTGGCCCACTACCGACTGAGCCATCCCCCCAATATTAGTAAAGAAAAAAGTTAAAAACGTTAAAACTAAAGCAATAACCTTTATAATAAACATTAGTAATATATGTAATGGTATTTTTTAGCAGTTCGCGTAATAATTATGCTAATTTTCACCAATTTGAGAAGGAGTTTTTGCAGAACGAGCATTTTTGTTGGGTTGTTTTACCTCTGAGCGGCACTTTTTTGCACACAATGGGCTAAATTTCCAGGTCACATGGATCCCGAAGGCTCAGAGAAGGTTGGGGGAGGGGACCCACTGGAACAGCTGTTGGGGGACAGATGGTAGCCTCCCGTCAAGGTCATCCAGCGTGTTCTTTAACGTGCACAGGGTATGGCTCTCCCGCACACGGGGTCACGGCTTAACGTCCCATCCGACGGAAGGCGGCCTTTCCAAGCCCATCGGTGTCCCCTACTGACCGTGGGCAGGGCGGGGGAATTTTGCGGAGATAAATCTCAACGCTGACCCAGCTGGGACTCGAACCTGGGAACTACAGATTACGAGCCTGGCGCGCTACCGACTGAGCCACCCCCGCCCCCACAGAACGAGCAAACTTGCTAAACACATATTATTAGAAATCGAGATTTAAATAGATTTGATTGAGATCTTTAAATTATTTTCAGTCAGAATTTTTTTAATAAAAATCTTATTTTAGAAGTTACTGAGTTATTCTTGACATAGCACAGAATGATGAGTCTATAAAATCCTAATACCTTCAAATTAATTAGAAAAAAAAAAATCCTTAACCGTAATATTGGTTGATGGGGCCACACACACAATTAACAGCTGAAAGGGTAAAATTCTTCAATAAGAACATGGCTGACAATCGCACTTTGGTTAATAATCAAAAGACATGCATAAATTTAAAAGAGTGGCAGCGATACAGCACGACAGAAAAAGAAAAAGACTGCTCCGTCATCCCACGAAGAGAAATGCATCATCGTAATGAAACAAGGCAGTCGAATATTGTTTGCTTAGCGCCTTTCAGGAAATTAACGAAGTTCTTTCTCTGTGTTTCCCTATCCGAGATGTCCTTCCTAATCTAACTCTACTCATTTATCTGCTCTCTTGCCTCGTCCGCAAGAAATCGAGCTGTCTGCAGCTCGGCAATACATCTTGCACTGCCATCGCCACCTCGTAGACGTGTCAACACACCGAGGAGTCCTCCCTCCTCTTGCATTCATGCATCTGCAATCGCTCGGCGCCGTAGATCCAAATTCCCGATAAGCTTGTTCTCCAGTCACACTCTTGGCAACGCCGCTAGCCATCGTTATCACTTTTGCTTCCTTTATCCCCCACCCCCTCCACACACGTACGCTCCACACCCTTATTATTCGTTCTTTTGCTTCTCTTCTCATTTTTAAATGCATTCGTGTCTTTTATTTCGCTCCTCCCCGCTCTTTTTGCACTTCTCGTCTCAATTTTTAAAGAGGCTGAAGTGGTTTCGAGATAGATGTACACCTGAAAATGAAGTTATCGAGAAGTTTATTGATCAAAGTGAATTGCTATTTACAACAAACGGGAAGCGGAAAGTGGCGGGAACATCCTTAGAAACTGTCGGAGAGATGAGACCGTAGCGAAAGTGGGTTTGTTTGGTTGGTGTTATTAAGGTTTCCAAACTCTTTTGGTTATATGAAGACGTTACTATCAACTGGGGGTGGGCTCATCCCAAGCTGAAGCGTGTATTTTAACAGGATCGATACTCAGAAGTCTTCTACGAGATCGATTCCATTGCCAGTGATGATTTTAAGTAAATGCTAGTAACGTTAAACTGCTTTCTGTAAGCAATGTTTTTAGATTATTAGCCATATTCTTAATGATGTAAAATGTAACTGATTGACATAAATTCGAGTTATTTTCATATTTAATAGTTCAGACCAGAGCTTTCCAAAGGTGTTCCTGAAAAAAAAAAAAAATAATGATTCCGAAAAAAAAAAAATTCATTAAATTCTAATCTAAAAATATAACAAAAAAGTATAAATTTCTATTCTTTTTTTTCGCTATATGAAATTAGATTTGTTTTCTAAATATGTGCAATTAAACAATATGTTGATCTCATATTCTTGTTCAATATTTATTTCTTATTATCCTTACTCTTTTTTTTCTGGGGGGGGGGGGGTTAGTTTTTTAGCTTCATATGTAAGATTGCTATTAAGGGTTCAGCAAAAATTAACCTCCACCTGTCTTCGGTGAGGAAAGGGACACCAATGAGCATGAAAAAGTCGTCGTCCCTTGGATGGAATTTCAGGCCGTGGCACCGTGTACAGGAAAGAGAGAGAGAGAGAGCGCGCCATATTCTGCTCAAGTTAAAGGACACGGGAAGCCATCATCTGTCTCCTATAACAGCTGTCCAGTGGGTTCCGTTTCCTCATTCTTCTCTGAACCTTTGGGGTCCTTATGACCTGGCCATTTAGCCCATTGTGTGCAAAGAAGTGCCGCTAAGAGATAAAACACCCAAATCCGCAAAAGTTTCTCAAGTTTTAGTCTGAGTGCCACTTTGTTGCATACAGTGAGCTAAATGGCGAAGTCACAAGGACCCAGAGGGCTGAGCGAAGGTTGGGGAAGAGAACCTACTGGACAGCTGTTAGGAGGCTCCCGCCAAAAAACTCCCCGCCATTCCCTCGTTCAGTAGCTGACATCGATGGGCTTGGATAAGCCGCCGTCCGTCTGATGGGACTTTAAGCCATGGCCCGTGTGCAGGAGAGCCGTACATTGTGCACGTTAAAGAACGCGCTGGATAGCCTTGATGGGAGGCTACCATTTGTCTCTACACATGGCCAGTGGGTTCCTTTCCTTCCGCCTCCTCTAAACTCTCGGGGTCCTTGTGACCTGGACATTTAGCCCATTGTGTGCCAAAAAATATGCCACTTGCAAGTAAAGCAACCCAACCAACCATTCCTAATGTCAGTTTTTATATTCCCTTTACATGAATCTACCAATCGCATTAAGTAGGGGGCGGGGGTGGCTCAGTCGGTAGCGCGCCAGGCTCGTAATCTGTAGTTTCCAGGTTCGAGTCCCAGCTGGGTCACCGTTGAGATTTATCTCCGCAAAATTCCCCGCCCTGCCCACGGTCAGTAGGGGACACGATGGGATAGGAAAGGCCGCCGTCCGTCGGATGGGACGTTAAGCCGTGGCCCCGTGTACGGGAGAGGTTGTGTTGTTTTACCTCTGAGCGGCACTTTTTTGCACACCATGGGCTAAATGGCCAGGTCACATGGACCCCGAAGGCTCAGAGAAGGTTGGGGGAGGGGACCCACTGGAACAGCTGTTGGGAGACAGATGGTAGCCTCCCGTCAAGGCCATCCAGCGTGTTCTTTAACGTGCACAGGGTATGGACCTCCCGCATACGGGGCCACGGCTTAACGTCCCATCCGACGAACGGCGGCCTTTCCAAGCCCATCGGTGTCCCCTACTGACCGTGGGCAGGGCGGGGAATTTTGCGGAAATAAATCTCAACGCTGACCCAGCTGGGACTCGAACCTGGGAACTACAGATTACGAGCCTGGCGCGCTACCGACTGAGCCACCCCCGCCCCTGTACGGGAGAGACATACCCTGTGCACGTTAAAGAACACAGTGGATGGCCTTGACGGGAGACTACCATCTGTCTCCCAACAGCTGTTCCAGTGGGTCCCCTCCCCCAACCTTCTCTGAGCCTTCGGGGTCCATGTGACCTGGCCATTTAGCCCATGGTGTGGAAACCCAACTCAAACAACGCATTAAGTACAGAAGCATTTCCTGCCAAAGAGGTAAAACAACCCAACCCAACAACGCATTAAGTACAGAAGCATTTCCTGCCAATACTCTACACTATTAACATCTTAAGTTACTGATTGGACATAATAACTCATTAACATTTTTCATGCCAAGCTTATTTTTTGTCGCATTTGGAACAAAGACGAAGAAAAAACACATCCAAACTGTTAACGCTGATACATTTTCCCCCCGAAATATTCGCTAAGCCTATCAGCATGATAAACGATACGAAAAAGCGATTACCATTACGTCGTTGAAAATCGGATGTTTTTATTTTAATCTCTTCAGTTCGTTCTCTAACACGAGGTTTAAGAGAATGGTAGTGAACGTTATAACTTAAATTGCTCTTTCCACGAACGCTAACTGAAGAGTTTCGTCCACCAGCTGCTCCATTCCTCGAGCAGCATATTTGCGTGACTGGATCTCTTCCGCTCTCTATAGAGCCATGAAAATGGTTAGCGTTAAAAGAAAGCAAGAGTTTATTTTTCTTTAATCTTTATGCAATATGCTCAGCAACATTTCGCAGCAAAATTTCGTTTATAGTGCTTCTCATTCCCTCCGTTCCCCCAGCCAAAGTTTTCCTTTTGAAACATGTTAGAAACTTTGAAAGGATGATGCAGTTCTTGTTCTTCTTGTAAAACTTAATGGGAGAGATTTATGCATTATTAAGATTTGTTTATAAAGATTTAAATTTGCTGAACGGTTTTGTTTGGCTGTAACGTTTCTCAAACTAAGTTGATAGTGAAGGATGCAGACGATTTTCATTTCAAAGATTGTTTTACAGGTATGAAACTTATCAGAAATTTAGTTTAAGAAAACAGACAGGGCAACATTAACGGATATTTGAACGGATAATTGTTCCGTGCAAGTTTAGAGCTCTTAGGAAAATTTCGTAAAATCGTGAAAAGTAGTCGCCAAAACCTCATAAAAATCATCAAACGTAATTACCAAAGCCTCATAAAGCCATCAAACATAGCCACGAAATTCTTAAAATATCATCAAACGTAGCAGACAAAACTTCATAAAAATCATCAAGCGTAGCTGTCAAAATCTCACGAAAATCATCAAACCTAGATGTCAAAATGTCATAAAAATAATCAAACGTCGCTGCCAAAGTTTTCATAAAAACCATCAAACGTAGTCACGAAATCCTTTTAAAACCATCAAACATAGCCGCCAAAATCTCAAAAATCATCAAACGTAGGCACCAAAACCTCATAAAAACCATCAAACGTAGGCGCCAAAACCTCATAAAAACCATCAAACGTAGGGGCCAAAACCTCATAAAAACCATCAAACGTAGGGGCCAAAACCTCATTAGAAACCAAATGTAGGCGCCAAAACCTCATTAAAACCAAACGTAGGTGCCAAAACCTCATAAACACCATCCCAAGTGGGCACCAAAACCTCATAAAAATCGTCAAACGTAGGCATCAAAACTTCATAAAAACAATCAAACGTAGCCGACAATATCTTATAAAAACCATCAAATGCAGTCACCAAAACCTCATAAAAACCACCAAACGTAGGCGCCAAATTCTCACAAAAACTATCAAATGTAGCTGCCAAAACCTCATAAAAATCATCAAATATAGCCTCCAAAACCTCAGAAAATTCCCAAAAGTAATCGCCGAAAAAAAAAAACATCAACTGCAGCCGCCCATCCTCACAAAATCATGAAATGTATCCACCAAAATCTCAGTCGCTCCCAAACCCTCATTAAATTATCAAACGGAGTCGCCAAATCCTCAGAGAAAAGGGCTATACGATGCATCTGGGTTGGGTTGTTTTACCTCTGAGCGGCACTTTTTTGCACACCATGGGCTAAATGGCCAGGTCACATGGACCCCGAAGGCTCAGAGAAGGTTGGGGGAGGGGACCCACTGAAACAGCTGTTGGGAGACAGATGGTAGCCTCCGGTCAAGGCCATCCAGTGTGTTTTTTAACGTTCGGTTGTTTTACCTCTGAGCGGCACTTTTTTGCACACCATGGGCTAAATGGCTAGGTCACATGGATCCCGAAGGTCAGAGAAGGTTGGGGGAGAGGACCCACTGGAACAGCTGTTGGGAGACAGATGGTAGCCTCCCTTCAAGGCCATCCAGTGTGTTCTTTAACGTGCACAGAGTATGTCTCGCATGGGACCACAGCTTAACGTCCCATCCGACGGACGGAGGTCTTTCCAAGCCCATCGGTGTCCCCTACTGATCTTGGGCAGGGCGGGGAATTTTGCGGAGCTAAATCTCAACGCTGACCCAGCTGGAACTCGAACCTGGTAACTACAGATTACGAGCCTGGCGCGCTACCGACTGAGCCACCCCCGCCCCAACAGCGTTAGAAAGAGAGAGTTGATTGAGTGTGTGTACGAATGGTAGAGGAGTGTTTCCTTATGTAGAAGAATATTCCAGGTATGCATTTGAGTATTGGTGTTCGAGTTTCAATGTCATGTGTATGTTGAAGAGGAATATGGTTCGATTCAATACACTGCTCCAATAAAGTGTAAAGAGTGTTGGGCGAAACACCATTTTTTTTTACAAGTTGTGTAACAGTAGTTTCGGAGGCACGGACGATAACTCATAAAGTTGTGCTATACTAAAGGAAAAGGTGCTTTGCACGCTTTGAAGTAATGTAGTTATTTTTAAGAACTGACTCAGGAAACCCTGTTATTGAGTATTTCATGATATCAATTAAGATGTTTCGACATTTAAGACTTGTAGATTAGAATGTCATGCAACGGAAAGTTCGAAAGCATTTTATTATGTTTGCATTTATCAATGAAAGATAATTATTTAATAATTAGCCATGAATATAGCTAGTCCATTTGTTAATTAAGTGAATTATTCGAATTTTACTTATTTCTTGCAAAATATATTTTTTTTTCTGTTGAATGAGTTCAAGCCGTCCCGTGACAGAGTGGTTAAGACGCTTGGCTATTGATCAAAGAGACCTAGGTTCGAGCCCGGGATAAAGGGGGCGGGGGTGGCTAAGTCGGTAGCGCGCCAGGCTCGTAATTTGTAGTTCCCAGGTTCGAGTCTCAGCTGGGTCAGCGTTGAGATTTATCTCCGCAAAATTTCCCGCCCTGCCCACGGTCAGTAGGGGACACCGATGGGCTTGGAAAAGCCGCCGTCCGTCGGATGGGACGTTAAGCCGTGGCCCCGTGTGCGGGAGAGCCATACCCTGTGCACGTTAAAGAACACGCTGGATGGCCTTGACGGGAGGCTACCATCTGTCTCCCAACAGCTGTTCCAGTGGGTCCCCTCCCCCAACCTTCTCTGAGCCTTCGGAGTCCATGTGACCTGGCCATTTAGCCCATGGTGTGCAAAAAAGTGTCGCTCAGAGGTAAAACTACCCAAACCCAATCCGGGATAAGGCATGGATGTTTGTGCCGTTTCTCTACTGAGTTCCTGCCATCCTCACAGACCCAGTACTGTGGCGTATTAAACTAACAGGCTTCTGTGGAAAGCAACTGCTTGAGGGAGCTTATTATTTATTAATAAATAAGTTCATTATTAACCGTTTTGGTTAATTCGAACCCATTTACAGAGTAATGCCAAAAAAAATTGAAAACTTTATAACAATAAGCTTCTCTGCACAATTGATAAGTGACTTCAACTGTAAGAACTCGAGTTCAAAATTGAATCTTTCTAATTGTACTTTTCATGATGAGGTAATAAGAATTTGCGTCTTCATGATGACGTCATAGGAACTGTTGCTCTTCACGATGGAAGGGCTTGTGATGTTCGCGATGAAAGGTCTTGTGATGTTCGCGATGAAAGGTCTTGTGATGTTCACGACGAAAGGTCTTGTGATGTTCACGACGAAAGGTCTTGTGATGTTCACGACGAAAGGTCTTGTGATGTTCACGATGAAAGGTCTTGTGATGTTCAAGATGAAAGGTCTTGTGATTTTTCACGATGAAAGGTCTTGTGATGTTCGCGATGAAAGGTCTTGTGATGTTCGCGATGAAAGGTCTTGTGATGTTCGCGATGAAAGGTCTGATGTTCACGATGAAAGGTCTTGTGATTTTCACGATGAAAGGTCTTGTGATGTTCGCGACGAAAGGTCTTGTGATGTTCGCGATGAAAGGTCTTGTGATGTTCGCGATGAAAGGTCTTGTGATTTTCACGATGAAAGGTCTTGTGATGTTCTCGATGAAAGGTCGTGTGATTTTCACGGTGGAAGACTTGAGCCTTTCACGATGGGATTGCAAGAACTTGCTTTACATAATAATTGTCTAAAGAACATTTGCTTTTTATAAAAGGAGTAGCAAGAACTTCTCTTTCATGACAGTCTAAAGATCATTCGCCTTTTATAAGAAGAGTAAGAAGAACTTGCCTTTCATTATAATAGCTTAAAGATCATACACCGTTTAGGAGAAGAGTTGCAAGAAATTGTCTTTCATGACGGAGTCTAAAAAACATTTGCCATTTGTAATAGGAGTAGTAAGAGCTTGTGGTTTTCATTGATGAAGGTGGCAAGAATTTGTCTTTCGTGATGAAGCTTATAAGAATGTGTCTTTTGTAGTTTAAACTGTGCGCTCAAGAATGAATGCTATTAATCTCTTGGAAATGCATCCGTAGAACAAGAACTTAATGTCTTTTATGACGAGGTCTCGCAGCACATTGTCTTTCACGATCGTTTTCGCAACAAATTTTGCGCCTCGTGATTGGTCGTAATAGTTTCAATCGTTAAAACATCAAGTAAATGAAAAATACCCGAAGAGCACCTACATCACTGACTATATTTCGTTGTGAAAATTTCATATTTAGATTTCTGAAAAAAAAAAATAAAATCCTTGAGATGAGTACTGTACCCAGAGATCGTGGTGGCCAAGCTCATCGTGGCAAAGGATGAAGATAATTTTCGAAGAGGATAGAAGTTTTTCGGGATGAAACATGGGCTCATCAGTAGAAGGTTAATGCTTCAAGATGGATGGAGAACCTTTGGTGCACACTTTACCAATGCCGCTTTACAGGTTACCCAGAAGAAACATTCCTCATTGATTGCCCGTTGCCATGGTTACCTCAATGAGCCAAGAACGCTGCCATTGTTTTACTATGAAGCTAGTTGATGTGCATGTGGAAATTTGTATTGATTAACTTCTCGCTCGGGAATGAATGGGAATCTTCGTCGAGGAGCGGCTGACGACGATTCGCTGTGAAAAATCGCAAATAATGGCAGCTCTTTTGCAGAGATTAATCTGTTGGAAATACATGCTTAGATAACGCTACTCTTATGCATTGCAGGTAGTTGTTGTGAGGAAAAATTGGTGACTGTATACCGAATGTTTTGTAGTAAAGCGTTTTTACTCTTTATGTGTGAGGTTTTTTTTTTTAAATGTCTTAACACGACGACGTGATATACGCTTTTATTAACTACTAGCAGATTAAGCTAGTTAAAACCTGGCCGTGATTCTTATGGTTTGATTAAAATTATGGTCACTGGTTAAGGAAATAAAGAATTTTTTTTTATTTTTTATAAAACTTGATTCAAAATCTCAAATTTTATCAATCTAATATTAAATAATCATCACACAAATCTTCTCTAATGACAATGTTCCGCGTCAATATTTGGTGATCATTGATAACTAAGTAGTGAAGTCCCAGAATAGCGTAATTGATACTTCTGGTATGACGTCACCGCCCCGGCCCCTTCCGGTCACGTGATATGACGTCACTTCCGACAATTCCCCCTTATTCATAATTAATAATTCATAATTAATTCCCTTTATTAAAAAATCCTCCCCGTTATTAAAAAACCGTGGCGCCATCTAGTGTATATTATGAATACTATATTTAGAAGAGCCCTCAATTTTGGTAATTTTTCCAATTTTTGACTCCCCCCTTTATTAAAACCCCCCTTATCATTCCTCCCCCTCTATTAACCGCCCTCACCGATCACAAGCTCCTGAATAAGTTCCTTGGTTTCTTCCAAGTCCAACTGAACTTTCGGTGGCAACATTCAGAATGGCTGATGCAATCCTCAAAATAATTGCATAGACCAACTAAACTTTCGGTGGCATCCTCTCTCAGAATGGCTGATGCAATCGTCAAAAATAATTACAGAGTCCCATATTTTACGAATTCGACCTTCATTAAGTCCTACAACGTGCATTTCGCAAACAAGTGTTCGGTATCTCACCCGTACTGGGGACCACGTTTTACTGATGGATGGTTTTACAATCTGAAACGTCCTACACAAATTTCCAAACACAAGTCTCTGAATAATAATTCGTAAGTTTTGTTCAACCATTGCGAATGTTTATGGCAACGTTCAAGGTATTCCCCTCATCCCTTTGATGGTCATCCTCGATAAATCCGTTATTCATCAATCCACCCTCTCACACTCCAGGGTGGTAATCTTGAACGGTTAATCCTTCTCGAAATTTCCACCAACGGTCATCTTGGATCACGTTACCTGCTACGCTGTCGACTCCCCTTTCTGCCCGTACAGTCGCTCAAAAAAGTATCAGAACACTAAGGTTGATTACAGAATTCAGAAAAAATATCTGGCAACGATTTTTTTAGAAATTAGTGATCTGGCAACCTTCGTGTCACGTGATTACAGAATTCAGGAAAAATATCTGGAGGGTGTACAGCAACTGTACACGCTCCAGTTACCGTTCACAGCAAACTGGAGCGTGTGCAGTTACTGCACACGCTCCAGTTTGCTGTGAACGGTAACTGCACAGGCTCAATATTTCCGTGAGTGAGCCCACACGATCTAGTATCAAAATAATATGACCACCTACAGTCGCTCAAAAAAGTATCCAAACACTATGGTTGATTATAGATTTAAGAAAAAACATCTGGCAACGATTTCTAAAAAAAAATCGTTGCCAGATATTTTTTTCTGAATTCTGTAATCAACCTTAGTGTTCGGATACTTTTTTGAGCGACTGTACCAGATGTGATGTATTACAACATTAAAACCCACTGGCACTCTTGATCGTAGCTGTCGGACACATCTCGAAATTTTTCGAAGTCCAGAGACGGTTGCCAGCCCTTCTGACTAAACCGCATTGTCACCCCCAATTCTACCTCACTTTGTTTCAGGCCATCACAGGAGATACGATAGGGAAACAAGACTTTGGAAATAATTTTCCATCCTCTTATCGAAACATCCCATTTCTCCCTTATGATGAGTCCCAGCTGGGTCAGCGTTGAGATTTATCTCCGCAAAATTCCCTGCCTTGCAAACGGTCAGTAGGGGACACCGATGGGCTTGGGAAGGCCGCCGTCCTACGGATGGGACGTTAAGCCGTGTTGTGCGGGAGAGCCATACCCTGTGCACGTTAAAGAACACGCTGGATGGCCTTGACGGGAGGCTACCATCAGCTGTTCCAGTGGGTTCCCTCCCCCAACCTTCTCTGAGCCTTCGGGTCCATGTGACCTGGCCATTTAGTCCATGGTGTGCAAAAAAGTGACGCTCAGAGGTAAAACAACCCAACCTCGTTAGTACACGCTCGTTCGTTACGCTTCACAAGGTCAGTTGTTTTCATCGGATAAAAAATAATTCTGTAAAGAATTTTTTTGTACGCGGTTGAATGTTATAGAAAGTAAGCAATGCTAAAAGTAGAAAACAATTCATACGTTGCGGGTACCCTTGCGTTTCTGCTTCCGGTGCGTAAGAAACTTGAGTTCTACATCCAACATGAATGTATGGTAATGGAGTAGGGGATATTAGTTTTAACAAATACACTAACCTACTATAAATAATAATACACTTAATAAGTCTCACTCGATCGTACCCTCTCAACTTACCTGAGTTAAGGGGGCGTGGCAGGAAGTGACGTCATATCACGTGACCGGAAGGGGACGGGGCGGTGACATCATACCGGAAGTATCAATTACGCTATTCTGGGATTCACTACTTAAGCATTCCTTGATCCTTTTTATTTTTTAGACTTCCAACTGTATATGGAAGAAAATGAGAGTCCTAGAATAGGACCTTCTACTATGATTGGATTGGTTTGTTTTACCTCTGAGCGGCACTTTATTGCACACCATGGACTAAATGGCCAGGTCACAAAGACCCCGAAGGCTCAGAGAAGGTTGGGGAGGGGACCCACTGGAACAGCTGTTGGGAGACAAATGGTAGCCTCCCGTCAAGGCCATCCAGCGTGTTCTTTAACGTGCACAGGGTATTGCTCTCCAGCACACGGTGCCACGACTTAACGTCCCATCCGACGGACGGCGTCCTTTCCAAGCCCATCGGTGTCCCCTACTGTCCGTGGGCAGGGCGGGGAGTTATGCGGAGATAAATCTTAACGCTTACCCAGCTGGGACTCGAACCTGGGAACTACAGATTACGAGCCTGGCGCGCTACCGACTGAGCCACCCCCGCCCTTATGGCGTTATTAAACTGACAGACTCCTGTCAGACCTCTGTGGCAAGCAACTGCTTGAGAGGGAAATTTATTGTTTCATAGAGCGTTTAAATCCGAAATGTGTGGAACTTTAGCTACCTAGTTGACCATGTCTAAAGACGACTGAGAAATGGATTTTTGAATGAATTTCAAGTTATATCTTTCTTAAGATTTCGTCACTTATGAACTCGCTAATAATCCGCAGAGTACGTATTTAGTCACTTGAAAGCGAATTATATGTGTAATATCTTGAATTAAATCTGAGACATATTGGTCAACTTTCCACTTTGATGAAAACATTTCTATTCTTCGAGATAGTGGACAAAAACCTGCCAAGAAAGGTATCGCACTTAGTTTAATGTCGATACCAATTTTAGAGGAAAAATTGTGTTTAGACGGTGGAATACAACCCATTCCTTCATTGAGTTAAAATAAAAGAAGCTGAATTTTTTTTTTTTTGCTATTTTGTATTTGCAGCTTCATTTAATACAGAGCATAAATCATCACTAACTTACGTTTTTATTAATTAACGTTTCTTCGAATTACGGCATCAGACACGCGAACATGAAAAGAATACCAACTGAAAAAAAAAAGCGAGAAAGAAAATACATCTCGTCTTCTAATGTCTTATAAAGAGCTCACTTGAGTAGATTGCTGAACCCTCAGGGAATTTTCCGTTTTTGCATATGCAGTGGAAAGAAATGGCATTTCTTCGATTGAATACATTCAGGAAAGCGTACGGACGAGGGGAAGAGATACTCGCACGTGGGACGAGGAGTGGGAGAGGAGCAGGAGCAGAGAAGTAGGTGGAGCTGGGAAAAGCTGGCAAAGTGGCAGGAACGCTATTATTCGTGGGCGTCGAGTCGAGAACGAATGCGCGGGAAACTGGGCACGTGCTATGCGCTCCTCTCGTGGTTGCCGACGTGCGTCACGTGCTCCGGAGCACGTGAAAACCGCACGGCGTGCAAGGGAGGGCGGAAGCGAAGATGCTAACACACACTTTCTCCTCTTCCCCCAACTCGCACAGAACAAAGCGGCATATTATTGCGCGCGCTGGAAAGAGAGCTAATGCACGCTGAGTGAAGTTTCTATGTGGCGGGAAAATTAGCATTATTCCTGGGACCGCTCCACCATACCACAGATGTACATGCCCACTTGTGCACAGAATAGGAGCTTCCCTCATCTATACTCCTGCACACTGTGATTTATACGTAGTGCACACACACATGCATCCATCTATCCATACACGTGGCCACGTAATACTGGTGTGCACAACGTAGTATTAATGGGATGCCTGGAACCTCATATCACGGAATGCTCCTTGTGCTGCAAATGACCGAGATATTTCCATATGCATTTCCAGATCCCTTCATGAAAGCCTACTATATAAGAGAGAGAGGCTTCCGACGGGTTTAAAATGATGGGAAGCTTCTATCCGGAAAGGGTTTTGAATGGAGTTTATATTTTGCGCGGGACTTCGGGTATGGGAAGTGGTTGTACAGGAGCCATTGTATCTGTTGTTGTCGGAATAAATACTGTAAATTGGGGGTTTTGGTGGGAAGATGGTACAAATCTCCGTGATTTGAGGTCCTCAGTTTTTCTAAAAAACTGAGGGATTTTTGTGGGGAGCTTGGCCCCACTCCTTTACACATAAATACTGGTATTTTTTTTTTTACAAAAATAACAATAAAAAGAAATTTTAGAAGACAGGATCGGACAATCTTGAAACTAAACCAGGCATCAGTGTTCATAGGATAGTTCTTCTAAATTATAGGCGATTTGACAGGTTGGGTTGGGTTGTTTTACCTCTGAGCGGCACTTTTTTGCACACCATGGGCTAAATGGCCAGGTCACATGGACCCCGAAGGCTCAAAGAAGGTTGGGGGGAGGGGACCCACTGGAACAGCTGTTGGGAAACAGATGGCAGCCTCCCGACAAGGCCATCCAGCGTGTTCTTTAACGTGCACAGGGTATGGCTCTCCCACACACGGGGCCACGGCTTAACGTCCCATCCGACGGACGGCGGCCTTTCCAAGCCCATCGGTGTCCCCTACTGACCGTGGGTAGGGCGGGGAATTTTTCGGAGATAAATCTCAACGCTGACCCAGCTGGGACTCGAACCTGGGAACTACAGATTACGAGCCTGGCGCGCTACCGACTGAGCCACCCCCGCCCCGATTTGACAGGTGATTGATGACTTCTCTATAATGACATTTGACCGAATAAATTATTATTTTAAATTATTATTATTTGACCCAGTGCCAGATTAAGTATTCAAAACTTTAGACCAGCGTTTTTAAAAGTATGGACCACGGCACATGGGCATCTGCAGAGGAGGGCAAACGGGGCACTTGCCCCCCCCCTAGGATCGAGTAAAAAATTCCACAAATTTTAATCGTAACAATTCAAACGTAATTAATTTATATACATTATGTATGTGTTTTTGTATTGATGCAATACTGTATTCTATAATCTACTTGTGAAAAAAAAACCCTAAAAAATTAAATAATTAAATAAAAATTTATTGATGTAATTATTTGTCTCCAAGCTTTGCCCTCCCCCCTGGAAAATCTTCCGCGGACGCCCAATACCGCGGCACATCAAATTTTAACTTTGAATTTTCGTGCTGTAAGAAAATAAAAATATATTTTTTAAAACGCATTCATGTAAATGGATTTCAGTAAGTGAATAATTAAATAACTCATTTTTCAGTTTAAACTAATTTTTATGAATGTTGAAATCCATGTCTTTTCATTTTATAGATTAAATTCAGTGATTATTGGAAATTCCTCGTTGAAATTAAATCGAATTATATTAAGTAACAAATTGAATAAAATGTACGAATACTAAAATTTTGTATCTAGATTATCATTCTTGATTTTTCAGGGGCTAAGGACAACTTGCCCTCGAATCTAGATAAGAAGATAAACAGTTAAAAAAAAAACCCCTCAAACAGCTGCTTGCCACAGAGGTCCGACAGTCTATATGCCAAAGTAGAAGATCTGAGAGGGTGGCAAGACCTCAGCAGAAAACGACACATACATCCATGCCTTACCCGGGTCTCGAACCCAGGTCCTTTAGATCAGTAGCTAAGTGTGCTAACCACTCGGCCATGGGACGACTTGAAAATAAATACCCCCTCAAGTAAAAACAGTAAAAAAAGACACACACAAAATTGTAAAATAACTTCTCCGTTGTGTTTGCAAATATGATGGACCGGGATCGTTTTAGCTGAAGGATTTCCCCTTGAACTTAAAAATAAAAATGCATTGGCGACAGTTACTACCACCTAAAGTAGCTGATTAGTATGATTTCCGGTAATTCCACCATGCTGAAAGTTTTTTAAAAAAACAAAGCGTTGAATGCAGTACGTAGGAGAGGAACAGCAAAGAATTATTTTAAAATATGTGTTAGAAATCTGCTATGCCAATTATTGTGTCACATGTCCATTTGTCGTTAGCACCATTTCTAGCTTGGCTTGTTTTGCCTCTGAGCGGCACTTTTTTGCACACCATGTTAACTATAAATAAGTTAACTATTAATGGCCAATAATATATGTACTATGTGCAATGTCCATCTTTGCCTCACTACCAAAAGAAATTGCTTCGCAGAATATCATAATTAGCACATCATTTTGTATAGTAATTTTATTTCATAATTTTGTATTATTTTAGTTAACATTTTGTTCTAATAAACCAATAAATAAAAGACATTGCATAATAAGCCTAACTATAATTTGTGTTACCTTTATAGTCCATTGGGAAAAATATTTCCCATAAAATTCCAAAAAAACTACACATTGTTATGTATTTTTCTTATGATTTTTATTTATTTTACGTCTAAACAAACTAAAATAAACAGTTACATACTAATATTTACTCTTAGAAACCTTATGGTCCTGAAAGGGTTAATAAGTAATTTTCTTGTAAATTACTTGTAATAAATTATTAATACTTTTATACAGACTAATTTAATACTAATTTAATAATTAATTTTAATTATTAATTAAATAACTAATTATCTATTTGCGTTTTTTAATATTAATAGTATTATTCTTAATTTATAAGTATTAATTTATTAAAAAATTAATAAATTTTTACTTTTTTTTCAGAGTACAGTAGGCCTGCATCTACTTTAAATAAATAATAAAATTAATTATTAGATTTCTTAATCATATTACTAATATTACAATTATTAATTTAAAATAATTAATATATGTAACTTATTAAAATTTCATTAAATTAATATTTTATTAATTATTTTGAATAATAAATTTTTAAAATTTTTTTTACAGAGCACAGTAGAACTCGGATAATAATTTACAACCAATTATCAAGTTAACTATATAATTAATTCGGATAATCCAGGGAGAAAATACACATAGTTAAGATTGAGTTAAAAGTTAGAAATATTATCCGATTATGAAAAATTAAAGGAGTAACTAAAAATGTTAATAAACATAATTATAAGTATAAATTCTTTATTTTTTTTTGAAAGAGAGACGAATGCTCTCCTTTACACAAAAGACGCAAATAACCTAGAAGCGCTATTGGACTTATCCTAATTTCTAATACAAAAGACGCAAATAACCTAGAAGAGCTATAGACTTTTCCTAGTTTCTCATACAAAAGATGGAAATAAACTAGAAGCGCTATTGGACTTATCCTAGTTTCTCTCACAAAAGACGGAAATAACCTAGAAGCGCTATTGGACTTATCCTGGTTTTCATACAAAAGATGAAAATAATCTAGAAGCGCTATCGGTCCCCTACTGACCGTGGCAGGATGGAGAGCTTTGCGGAGATAAACCTCAACGTTGTTTCAGATGAGACTCGAATCTGAAAACTTCAGATTACGAGCATGGCGCGTTAACCAGCTGAGCCACCCCCCGTCCTACGGGAAGGGAGGGGCAACACTCGTACCCCTCCCCTTATGACTACGCCCCAGTTGGTCTTTCTATATTGGCTGGAATCCATGTGTATAGAAACAACAGATGGTAATCCAAACGAAGAAATTGATGGACAACTCTTCTTCATGAATAGACGAAGAATCGATCAGCAAAAGAGGGAAGGGATGAAGATGGGGAGCGGGAGAGAGGAAAGAAAAGGCATCAGTAAGCAGAGAGAGGGAGTCGGAGACAAGGATTTCTCAACAATCGCTCCTTGACGCAAAGTGCACGATAAAGCTGGTCTGAGCCCGCATGTGGATTTAAGGTAGACGCGTCCCTTGTTCTGTCTGCCTGGACCTGTACGGACTTCCATCTGGATGCAAATCGCTGTGTCGTTCCTCCTCTTCCTCCATCTCTTCTTCTCCTCCCTCTTACATATGAATGGAGGCAGAAAAACTGTTTATTCAGTATAAACATTGAGAACAACTGGGAAGCTTTGCCAATGGCTAAAGACGAAGCACCCAAAGGAGTTGGAATTATAATCTCGGTGTTTGATGTTCTGCCCGTTGGAAAAGTTTTTTTTTTCTCCTAAAGCTTCTTTCTCCCTTGTTTTGTTTCTGGAGGGAGAGGAATGCTCAACGCCACCAACACACGCATTATATACAGTTTATACAAAGACGCAGCAGAAGCAAGACAAAGTTGAAGAGCGGATGCAGAGAGAGAGAGAATAATTCTTCCTTGTGAATGGCCAACGGGGCTCTTCGAATGAGTGAACGAAAGGTAGCGCATCTCTTTTCTCACTATCTTCCTATTATGCTTACTTGAGAGCACAAAACTGGTTTTCAGAAGTGCCTAAAAGTGGAATACACCAAAGCGCACCAGTTTAAGAAGGTAGTTGTTTGTTGGTGCTTTCACGTAGGTTGTTGTTTTCTAGCATCCCTAGGGGATTAAGAACAATGAATGAAAATAAAGGAATGCACGTGATTAAATGCGCGGAATGAAAGAGTAAAGATAAAGGTTGGGAAAAAAGGGAGGGAGATTATTTTAAAAAATTATTACTTAAATGATGTTAAGCTTTGTTTTGTGTTTGCATTGCAAAATGCTGTTTACGTAGTTTAATGCAATTAATATTTAATCATGTTTTTGGGGGGCGGGGGTGGCTCAGTCGGTAGTGCGCCAGGCTCGTAATCTGTAGTTCCCAGATTAGAGTCCCAGCTGGGTCAGCGTTGAGATTTATCTCCGCAAAATTCCCGCCTTGCCCACGGTCAGTAGGGGACACCGATGGGCTTGGATAAGGCCACCGTTCGTCGGATGGGACGTTAAGCCGTGGCCCCGTGTGCGGGAGAGCCATACCCTGTGCACGTTAAAGAACACGCTGGATGGCCTTGACGGGAGGCTACCATCTGTCTCCCAACAGCTGTTCCAGTGGGTCCCCTCCCCCAACCTTCTCTGAGCCTTCGGGGTCCTTGTGACCTGGCCATTTAGCCCATGGTGTGCAAAAAAGTGCCGCTCAGAGGTAAAACAATCCAACGTTAAAGAACACGCTGGATGGCCTTGACGGGAGGCTACCATCTGTCTCCCAACAGCTGTTCCAGTGGGTCCCCTCCCCCAACCTTCTCTGAGCCTTCGGGGTCCATGTGACCTGGCCATTTAGCCCATGGTGTGCAAAAAAAGTGCCGCTCAGAGGTAAAACAACCCAACCCAAGTTTTTGGGGAATTTGATTTTTAAATGAAAATGCGTTAGTTTGGTATCTGTGGAATGTTGATATCGTCGTGGGTCTGACTGTACCTGAAACTGAAAGTTGGGTTGTTATATCTCTGAGTGGCACTTTTATTTTTGGATACAATGGTCTACCGGGTCAAAAGTACCCTGAAGAATTAGAGAATGTTCAGGAAGGGTTGGGCTGATGTTGCTTTACCTTTGAACGGAGGTTTTTTGCACATAACGGGCTAAATGACCAGGTCACAAGGACCCGAGGGCGAGAAGGTTAGCGGAGAGGACCCACTGGAAATCTGTTAGAAGACAGATGGCAGCCTCCCGTCAAAGTTATCCAGTGTGTTCTTTAACGTGCATAGCTCTGCGCAAACACGGGGCCAAGGCTTAACACCTTCCATTCGACCGGCAGGGGCTTTTCCAAGTCCATTGGAGCGGGGGGGGGGGGGAGGTAGCTCAGTCGGTAGCGCGCCAGGCTCGTAATCTGTAGTTCCCAGGTTTGAATCCCAGCTGGGTCAGTGTTGAGATTTATCTCCGCAAAATTCCCCGCCCTGCCCACGGTCAGTAGGGGACACCGACGGGTTTGGAAAGGCCACCGTCCGTCGGATGGGACGTTAAGCCGTGTCTCTGTGTGCGGAAGAGTCATACCCTGTGCACGTTAAAGAACACGATGGATAGCCTTGACGGGAGGCTACCATCTGTCTCTCAACAGCTGTTCCAGTAGGTCCCCTCCGCCAACCCTCTCTGAGCCTTCGGTGTCCTTGTGACCTGACCATTTAGTCCATTGTGTGCAAAATAGTGCCGCTCAGAGGTAAAACAACCCAACGTTAAAGACAAACTGGATGGCCTTGACTGGAGGCTACCATCTGTCTCCCAACAGCTGTTCCAGTAGGTCCCCTCCCCCAATCCTCTCTGAGCCTTCGGTGTCCTTGTGACCTGGCCATTTAGTCCATTGTGTGAAAAATAGTGCCGCTCAGAGGTAAAACAACCCAATCCAACTCTCCCTAAAGTTTAACAACAGACTCAAATATTTTACATAATGAATGTTAAAATAACACGCTATGTATTTGTGTGTGAAGTTTCAACGATTTGTATTGTAACCAACGATCTGTTTTATTTTCATTGGAAACAAATCACTAAGAATAACGAATATGCTGAATCCCTTGACAAAATGAAAATGAATCATCGCATTGCATCGTTGAAGTTGATCTTGCGGATTGATAGCACAAATACGATTGGTTGGATGGTAACGTGGTGAAATTAGAGCAAGAGAGCAAAGAAAGACTGAAACAAAGATGAGAAAGGTCGGAGGGAAAGACCACAAAGATGAGAAAGGTCGGAGGGAAAGACTTCTCACAATGAATTCATTGTGAGAAGAAGGTAAAGGAATCATAGAGCCTTTTGAAGAGAATTCCCAAGGGAATGGTCTTTAGAGGATTGTTGGCAGCTCTCGAAAATGATTTCAAGTGGAAGTGGTAAGTGGGTTGGGTTGGGGTGTGTTACCTCTGAGCGGCACTTTTTTTGCACACCATGGGCAAAATGGTCAGATCACATGGACTCCGAAGGCTAGAGAAGGTTGTTGGAGGGGACCCACTGGAATAGCTGTTGGAAGACAGGTGGTAGCCTTCCGTCAAGGGCATCCAGCGTGTTCTTTAACGTGCACAGGGTATGGCTCTCCCACACACGGGGCCACGGCTTAACGACCCATCCGACGGACGGCCGTTTTCCAAGCCCATCGGTGTCCCCTACTGTGGAAGGGCTAGACCTATTTTACGTCGAATTGGAGTTTTTTTTTTATCAAACGACTAGATGACAGGCCATATAGGTGTCGGGGGTGGCTCAGTCGGTAGCACACTAAGCTCGTAATCTGCAGTTCCCAGGTTCGAGTCCCAGATGGGTCAGCGTTAAGATTTATCTCCGCAAAACTCCCCGCCCTGCCCACAGTCAGTAGGGGACACCGATGGGCTCGTAGAAAGGAAGGCGTTCGACGGATGGGACGCTAAGCCGTGACCCCGTGTGCGGGAGGGATGGCCTTGACGGGAGGCTACCACTGTCTTCCAGCAGCTGTTCCAGTGGGTCCCCTTCCTCAACCTTCTCTGAGCCTTCGGGGTCCTTGTGACCTGGCCATTTAGCCCATGGTGTGCAAAAAGTGCAGCTCAGAGGTAAAACAGCCCAACCCAAAGACAGGTTATGACCTCTTTTGGGTTATGACCATCTTTGGGTTGAAAGACAGATCCTAAGTACCCAAAAAACCCAAGATCTCGATAAAGGAAAGTATCCACTGTTCCGAGTGTTTCCCCCATGAGCACCTTTTTTTGAAAACGATGGACTAAATGGCCAGGTCACAAGGTAGGATTATTTTACTTCTAAGCGGCACTTTTTTTGCACACCATGTGCTAAATGGCCAGGTCACAAGGATCCCGAAGGCTCAGAGACGGTTGGGGGAGGGGACCCACTGGAACAGCTGTTAGGAGACAGATGGTAACCTCCCGTCAAGGCCATCCAGCGTGTTCTTTAACGTGCACAGGGTGTGGCTCTCCCTCACACGGCGCCACGACTTAACGTCCCATCTGACAGACGTCGGCTTTTCCAAGCCCATCGGTGTCCCCTACTGACCGTGGGCAAGGCGGGGAGTTTTGCGGAGATAAGTCTCAACACTGACTCAGCTGGGACTGGAACCTGGGAACTACAGATTACGAGCCTGGCGCGCTACCGACTGAGCCACCCCCGCCCCAGTAAATACAGAAGACCTTAAATAACGTAGACTTTTAGTAGTATTCACAAACCTAAATCCATGTGTACACCACTGCACATTTTTATTTTTGGGGCGGGGGTGGCTCAGTCGGTAGCGCGCCAGGCTCGTAATCTACAGTAACCAGGTTCGAGTCCCAGCTGGGTCAGCGTTGAGATTTATCTCCGCAAAATTCCCCGTCCTGCCCACGGTCAGTAGGGGACACCGATGGGCTTGGAAAGGCCGCTGTCTGTCGGATGGGACGTTAAGCCGTGGCCCCGTGTATGGGAGTGCCATACCCTGTGCACGTTAAAGAACACGCTGAATGGTCTTGACGGGAGGCTACCATCTGTCTCCCAACAGCTGTTCCAGTGGGTTCCCTACCCCAACCTTCTCTGAGCCTTCGGGGTCCATGTGACCTGGCCATTTAGCCCATGGTGTGCAAAAAAGTGCCGCTCAGAGGTAAAACAACCCAACCCTTAAATAACATTATTAAGCCTCGGATTATTTGAAATCAGCAAGAGGGCTTACGGGTTGCCCGCGACTGCTTTATTCAATGCTGAAGCAAGAATCCTCTCACCACTTTTTTTATTTGATAGCTTCTTATCAGATGACAGAACCATACCATTTCTAAACTATTTTTTTTACCACCTGGAAACGATTAGGTTTTTTCTTTATGCAGTTGACACAGCGAAGATCAACCCAGTGTATCGGTGATTTTTCTTTTATCAGCTTTTTTATACTTTTGCACACTTTCTTCTCATTTTTTATGGCTCTTTTTTATTACGTTTTTGTTTGTTTTATAATAAGCTTAATTTATAAGTGTCGATATTTTTTTATTAACTTTTTTTATTAAAATATCGGAAATCACTAATTCGTCTTTTTTACCGATACTGACAAAAAATTCACACGGTGAAAAAGTCAATTTCTTTTATCAGAAAAGGGTATTACTGAGGAATCAATGATTTAAACTATCCAATTAAAAAAAAGTAATGTTTGAAACGAAATTTGGAGGAAAAAATGCTTCAGAGGTTTTTTATAATTATTATAATTTTTTAAAATAAAAATATTAATTTTAATGAAAAACGTTTATAAGCAATAAAAAATAGAAAAATATTAATTATTATAATTTTTTTTAAATGAAAATAATATATATTTTTTAAATTATAAAGAAGAGTGTTTGCACAGAACCGGCCTGGTCTAGCACCTAATGTCCGACCCCGCCTTCTCGTGGTGCAGGCCGTTAGTACCTTTCAAAAGAGATATTCTCTTTTGAAAGGGAACGGAAGGGGAGGGCTGCCAGTTCAGTATGGCCTACTGATCTGGACATCTATGGCCACTTTTTTCTTTTTTTTCAACCCTGCTGAGGAGTGGTCAACTTCACAGGGTCCTGGTGCTGACCATTTATACCTACTAGACTGGACTTTTTTATGGATTTGAGCTTGATTATTGATCCTGAACTTGCTGCACTGGTGGGCCTCTGTTGAGGGAGAGTCTGCCGTTGTGTTTTCTGTTTGCTTCTGGGTTGCCAGCTCTAAGTGAACAGAGGCATGGGATACCTTATATCAGCTGGTGGATAATCCTAATCAGAGGCCATCGCAGGTACCTGAACCTTACTTAGCTAGTTGGGCATCGTCAAGCCTAAACTGGAGTAATGTGTCTCAGGCAGGCCATGTAGCTCTTGAAAAAGTCGACTTGAAAAGGTGGTGCCTGAAGTTCTTACCAGCATCGGCGACTTCAGCCTTTAGCAGAGGAGGAACAGGTCTTTGCCCCATGCCTGCGATCAGGGGGCTTTTGATATTGTTGGCCCTACCAATCTCAATAAACCTAATTTCTTTAAAAATCCTACTAATCATTTTCTCTCTGCAGGAACGTGAGGACATTATATAGAGATTATTCTCTTGATGTCCTCATGCAGGAATTCCAGCGCTATAACCTAGATATTCTAGGCTTGCAAGAGACCAGATGGACAGGTAAAGGTGAGATACTTAAAAATAACTTTAAATTTCTCTTTACAGGGAGGGAGGATGGAAAGCATCACCAAGGCGTGGGTCTGCTGCTCAGCAGACATGCTAGTGATGCTCTTCTAGGATATGAGTGCATTAATGAAAGGTTTCTTACAGCAAAATTTCAGACAAGCATTAAACACTTGAATGTTATCTGCTGTTATGCCCCCACTGAGGATGCTGATGAGGATGAGAAGGATTAGGTTTTACGGACAACTTCAGGATATTTTGAATTCTGTCAAGAAAGGAGATATTACCCTTGTTCTTGGTGACTTCAATGCCAAAGTTGGTACTGACTCTGATCTTTGGGGAGGGGTGATAGGCCCTTTTGGTATTGGTAGCTGCAATGGCAATGAGCAACGTCTCCTACAGGTAAGTAAACTCAATGGATTCAGAATAACTAACACTTATTACAAATACCGCGACATACGTAAGTACACATGGGTTTCACCTGATGGAATGCATAAGAATATGATTGATTACATATTAATTAACAGCAAATGGGCTAGTTCTGTTAGAAATACCAGGGCATATAGGGGAGCTGAAATTGGATCTGACCATTACCTTGTTAAAAGTGTCTTGCAACTTAAACTTAAAAAGTGTTGTGCTAGGGTTAAAAAATTTACCTTTAATACTGAAACTCTGAAAGACCCAGTTATAGCTAAAGCTTACCATGATAGGTTACTTAGTCATTATGACAGTCATGGTTTGCTTAATACTGAAGTTGAGGAAGAATGGGGCCATTTTAAACAGGCTTTTTTGGAAACTAACAGTACTCTTTTAGGAAAAAAGTAGCAGAGGAGGCAGAATTATTTAAGTGATAAGGCAATTGAGCTTATTTTAGAAAGAAGGAACTGCAGGAATGTCCTTAATCAGTACCCTACTAGTCCTAATAGAAAAGATTACAGAGAGCTTAATAAACGTGTAAAGGATCAGTTAGCTACGGATAAAAATCTTTGGCTTGATAGCTTGGCTGACAAAGCTGAGGAAGCAGTTAGGCAGCACAACAGCAGAGAGCTGTACCAGATAGTTAATGTTTTATGTGGCAGAAAACGGACAGGCATACAGGGATTGAAGGATAAACAAGGTAAGGTTATAGAAGGTGAGGATTCTGTCATGGCTAGGTGGGCTGAGCATTTCAGTGATGTTCTAAACAATGTGGTTAGTTCTACTCCCATTGTTTGTAATGATGATAGATGCATTGGCAGCTTTAATGTTGGCCCTATAACACAGTCTGAAGTTAGTTTGGCTATCTCTAAACTTAAACTTCATAAATCCCCAGGGGTAGATGAAATTACTACAGAAATGCTCAGAGCTGCGAATGTTTGGTTACCACTTGGATGACTGAAATTTTGAATAACTTTTATGATAAAGGCATGGTTCCTAAAGATTTTACCAGAGCTATTATTATTCCTATTTTCAAAAAAGGTGATCGCAGTTCTTGTGATAACTATAGGGGTATCAGCCTACTCTCTGTTCCTGGTAAAATTCTTTCCATGATTGTGCTTAATAGAATTAAGAATATGGTTGACAGGCAATTGCGTGATGAGCAATGTGGATTCAGAAGTGGTAGGGGATGTGTGGATCAGATATTTTCACTTAGGCAGATTCTTGAGAAATGTTTAGAGTTTCAGAAACCTTTGGTTGCTAGCTTTGTTGATTTGAAAAAGGCTTTCGACTCTGTTGATCGTCATAATTTGTGGTTGATTGTGAGATCATATGGTATACCAGACAAGTTAGTTAACATAATGAAAGCTCTCTATAATAACACTGAGTCATGTGTGAGAGTTGGTAAGTCTTATAGCAATTGGTTTAGCATTACGTCTGGTGTTCGACAAGGGTGCATTTTGTCTCCTTTTCTCTTTAGTTTGGTTGTTGATTATGTTATGCGAAATTCACTTCAAGGGAAAGATTTTATTCTTAAATGGGCTGGAGATACGAAAATTTCTGATTTAGATTATGCTGATGATTTAGCCCTTTTGGCAAATGATGTTGATGAGATGAACTCTTTCATTCGAGCTGTTGATGAGACTGGTAGTAGAGTAGGTTTGGTTATAAACAGAGAGAAAACTAAAGTGATGAAAATTGGTCAGGCAGGTTGTGATTCAGTTAATCTGAATGGTTGCAGTCTTGAGCAGGTGTCACAGTTTAATTACCTTGGGAGCTATGTAACTGATACTGGTGATGTGCGGCATGAGACTAACAGACGAATAGGTATTGCTGCTGGGACTTTTAAGAATCTATGGAGATTGTGGAGAAACAGGCGTATACACCTAAAGACTAAAATTAGACTGTATAATAGTTTGGTTCTTTCTAGGGTTAGTTATGGTAGTGAAACTTGGACGCTGTGTAAACAAGATAACAGGAAACTAGATGCTTTTGATTCTAGATGCTTACGTAGTATCTTGGGTATTAGGTGGTTTAACTTTGTACTAATGATGAGGTTAGGCAAAGGAGTGTGCAACCTCCTTTAAGCAGCATATTGTGCAGAGAGAGACTCCGCTGGTTTGGCCATGTTGCCCGTATGGATAATTATAGATTGGCGAATAGGGTTATGAACAGTGTGCCTAGAGGCCTCAGAAGGAGGGGGAGACCTAGGATGCGGTGGGCAGACAATGTCAAACAGGACCTTGTTAGAATTGGTGTGCAGTGGCCGGATGCAGCAGATGTAGCTCAGGACAGATATGCTTGGAGAATTAAACTGCGTAGTCTGGTTGGACCTCCGTAGCCCATGGCTGCTTGAGGATGATGATGATGTGTTTTTTGTAGGTTGGGTTGGGTTGTTTTACCTCTGAGCGGCACTTTTTTGCACACTATGGGCTAAATGGCCAGGTCACATGGACCCCGAAGGCTCAGAGAAGGTTGGGGGAGGGGACCCACTGGAACAGCTGTTGGGAGACAGATGGTAGGCTCCCGTCAAGGCCATCCAGCGTGTTCTTTAACGTGCACAGGGTATGGCTCTCCCGCACACGGGGCCACGGCTTAACGTCCCATCCGACGGACGGCGGCCTTTCCAAGCCCATCGGTGTCCCCTACTGACTGTGTGCAGGGCGGGAATTTTGTGGAGATAAATCTCAATGCTGACCCAGCTGGGACTCGAACCTGGGAACTACAGATTTCGAGCCTGGCGCGCTACCGACTGAGCCACCCCCGCTCCAACTACTTATTAGGCTCCAGATATGAAGTCCATTACTCCAAACTCCACGCCCTGCCCTCGGTCAGTAGGGGACACACAGATGGGTTTAGAAAGACCGCCGATGGACGTGTGATGATTAAGTGTTTGCACACTTAAACACGTTAAAGAACACGCTGGATGGCCTTGACGGGAGGCTACCATATGTCTCCCAACAGCTGCTCCAGTGGGTCCCCTCCCCACACCTTTCTCCGAGTTTTCGGGGTCCATATGACCTGGCCATTTAGCCCATGGTGTGCAAAAAAGTGCTGCTCAGAGGTAAAACAACCCAACCTTCCCAGTAATCCGCTCTAAGATTTCAGCTGCAAGAGAATGCCGAAGAGAATCCGCTTTCAGAATGATATCTAGTTCCCATTTCCTTCAGAACGCTGTTTAGGATACGTTTGTTAAACAACTCATTATGATGTATGTGAACACAAACTCTTTTGTCACAAGAAAAGATCGCAGAAATCGTGTTCTGAATAAAGAGCCGCATTCCCGAACTCCAGCATGCCATATCCTTCCTTAAAATCATTGCCCCATTCCTTTTACTTGCTTCTCCCTCCCGCTAAAACATTTTCTCAACCCCCCCTTTCTCTTTTGCGTCAGGGAAAAAGCAACAATAGCATTTTAAGCGGTTGGCGCGTTGCCACCGACCGGCGAATGAAAGAGCGACGCGAGGTAAATGAACTATTGCATCTGTTGATTTATAACAGGACGTAAAACATAACCGATAGAAAGAAAACGGCAGAGAGAAAACAAAAACGAAGCCGCATCCATTACTGATTATCAAAGGGGTTAAAAGGCCCACTCAACAACTAGAAAACCTGCAGCTACGAAACCCACCATTAATCCAACGGGTGTGCAATATGAGAAGAAATTTAATTAGGTTGTGGTTCGGAAAAGAGCGATTTATCAAGCTTGCTACGAGTTACTCTTCATTGGGGCGCCGGATGAGCGTATTAAGCGCCTCGGTCGCCGTTCGTCTGGTCCCTTCCTCACTCGTAGGAAAGCGAAGAGTCCTTGGGCAACGTCCCTTACTCCGACGGTGTGCCGCCTCGGTTTGGTCAGACTGCGCCTGCGCGGAAACGGGATATCTAAAGAGTGATTTATTGCTATTTAGGCCAGAAGGTGTCGCCACTTAATGTGTCGTCGTCTCTATGACAACAATAACAACGTAACTTCCTGTCATCAATGACTGGTACAGTGTGCTCCCACTCCGAAGAGGGGGCAATTTGTAATCTCGTTGAAAAGTGGGGAGATAGGGGGGGGGAGTGATAGTGGAGTCGACTCTGTTCTACTAAATGCATCTCTTTCATGACGCAGCTTGTCTCTAATATATTTGGCTGTTGGTACCACTGCTCTTTAATGGATCCCTTCTTCTGGTGACAGAGTTAGTAATTATAAGTTTCCCCTGCAATATTCGTCGTTGGAGTTAACTGCCGTCGCCTTTTACCGTTGCAGCGAGGAGCGATGATGCTGAGCATCATAATGCCTTTAGTAGTCGTAGTGGCTGGAAACAAAGGAGACTAAATCTGGAAGACTTGGCTAACCGATTAGCCTCGCAGCTGGTATCCGGCAGGTGACAATTCAGCAGGGACAAACTACGGCCTCATTTATTACGGCCACTTTCTCTCTTGGTTCAAGGTGCATTCAAGTCTGTGCATCGGCGCACGTGGAACTGACAGGGAATCTCGACGCGAGGACATGGCGACACCAGTCCAAAAGGGTTGGGTTGTTTTACCTCTGAGCGGCACTTTTTTGCACACCATGGGCTAAATGGCCAGGTCACATGGACCCCGAAGGCTCAGAGAAGGTTGGGGGAGGGGACCCACTGGAACAGCTGTTGGGAGACAGATGGTAGCCTCCCGTCAAGGCCATCCAGCGTGTTCTTTAACGTTCGGTTGTTTAACTTCTGAGCGGTACTTTTTTGCATACCATGGGCTAAATGGCCAGGTCACATGGACCCCGAAGGTTCAGAGAAGGTTGGGGGAGAGGACCCACTAGGACAGCTGTTGGGAGTCAGATGGTAGCCTCCCGTCAAGGCCATCCAGCGTGTTCTTTAACGTTGGGTTGTTTTACCTCTGAGCGGCACTTTTTTCCACACCATGGACTAAATGGTCAGGTCACATGGATCCCGAAGGCTCAGAAGGTTGGGGAAGGGACCCATTGGAACAGCTGTTGGGAGACAGATGGTAGCCTCCCGTCAAGGCCATCCAGCGTGTTTTTTAATGTGCACAGGGTATGGCTCTCCCGCACACGGGGCCAAGGCTTAACGTCCCATCCGACGGACGGAGGCCTTTCCAAGCCCATCTGTGTCCCCTACTGACCGTGGGCAGGGCGGGGAATTTTGCGGAGATAAATCTCAACGCTGACCCAGCTGGGACTCGAACACCTGGGAACTACAGATTACGAGCCCGGCGCGCTACCGACTGAGCCACCCCGCCCCAGTCCAAAAGGGAGACTCCGCTGGGAATTGCTGCCAGCGATAATTTGTGGCGACGTTTATAGGTGTTTTTCTTAGTGTTTTTATGTTGTAGCATTAGGCAGGACATGGGAGAGTAACGTTGTTTTGGGTTGTTTTACCTCTGAGCGGCACTTTTTTGCACACCATGGGCTAAATGGCCAGGTCACATGGACCCCGAAGGCTCAGAGAAGGTTGGGGGAGGGGACCCACTGGAACAGCCGTTGGGAGACAGATGGTAGCCTCCCGTCAAGGCCATCCAGCGTGTTCTTTATCGTGCACAGGGTATGGCTCTCCCGCACACGGGCCACGGCTTAACGTCCCATCCGACGGACGGCGGCCTTTCCAAGCCCATCGGTGTCCCCTACTGACCGTGAGCAGGGCGGGGAATCATGGGAGAGTAACTCAGGTAGTCCTTTTTAAAAGAATCGCAAATTTTAACTGATCAGGTTATAGTAGAAGGGTGTAAGGAACAATCGTGGAGAAAATGGGAGCCTAATGAGATTGCGCAGTTGAAGTTTTGACAACTCTCTCATGTCAAATATCATCGACCAATGATATGGACAGCTGTTGAAGCTTTCACTGCGCAGAATCGTAGTCTCCCACTGCATCCCAAGTTGAAACGCACGTTTCGTTACTGGGCGGCTGACAATACTTCAGTTTCTTTTCAACAGTATTCATATGGGGTGGGGCGGGGGTGGCTCAGGCGGTAGCGCGCCGGGCTCGTAATCTGTAGTTCCTAGGTTCGAGTCCCAGCTGGGTCAGCGTTGAGACTTATCTCCGCAAAATTCTCCGCCCTGCCCACGGTCAGTAGGAGACAGATGGGCTTGGAAAGGCCGCCGTCCGTCGGATGGGACGTTAAACCGTGGCCCCGTGTGCGGGAGAGCCATAACCTGTGGATGTTGAAGAACACACTGGATGGCCTTGACGGGAGGCTACCATCTGTCTCCCAACAGCTGTTCCAGTGGGTCCCCTCCCCCAACCTTCTCTGAGCCTTCGGGGTCCATGTGACCTGGCCATTGAGCCCATGGTGTGGAAAAAAGTGCCGCTCAGAGGTAAAACAACCCAACCCACCCGCTCTGAGGGTAAAGGCGGCAACTCATTATTGCCAATGTAAACCCCTCGATCATTACTTTCTACCACTAAAATTCCAAATTCCTGCCATAAATAAATCGTTGGCAATACTAGTTATAATATTGCATTTTACCAAATTTCCCACCGTCTACTAAAAATTGCTATCTCTAATCTACACTTTTTTTTTATCCAGTCCTGATTTCTTACCGATAGATATCAGAGATGCAAAAAATGAAAAAAAAAAAAACGCCACATCAGTACAGTGCACGGAAAACACTTCTTAGAACACACTCCATTCGTAGAAAAATAGCACGGGCGCACACTCATACACATCACTGCGTCGCTCGCTGTCTTTTCACCGTCATCCGAAATACGGCCACAAAGAGCGTGTCAGTCAGCTATTATTCGTTAATTATGAAGCGTCCGTCGCAGAAGCGGCATCGGATTCAAACAGCACGAGGGAGATAATCTCTACCTCAGAGCATCTTCTCTTTTGTTCGCCCGTATGCTCTAATTAAACTAATAGTGCTGCTCCCATTCTTGGCTTTTCTTCTTCCTTCTTGTTAGCCCCCGCCAGCTGAGTAATAAGTCACGTGACAGAGGCTGAACGAGCTTGTCCGCTCCGATGACGGACGGATGACTTTCCTCTCCTCTGCCTCCAGCGTAACGAGGAGCAGTGCGCGGGAGCGGAGGAGAACTGTCCAGCACATCCGCAACTAACGGAGGTCTAATTGCCTTGTATGCATGATGCTCGTTCAGTGGATTTTCGCTCCCTCTCTCTGCTGGCTAAGTGAATGTGTCGCCAAATCATCAAAGAGTACGCGGCAGTGAATGTCACTCGACGTTGGGAAGGGGGATGGGGAAATGATCTTTTTTTTTCACTCTTCTCGCTTAGAGACGAAGCGGTTGGCATTCGAACAAAATGGAATTATGTAGATGTGGCAGATGCTTTACACTCTTACGCAGTTTTCAAAAACTGTGGAGGAGCTGGTGGACATCTCTCCTGGTGTTTTTTTTTCGACTGCTGATCAGACGATTTTTCTCTGGTTCCTGAACAGTTATTTTCACTTTGTGAAACGAAGAGTGATGTGAAGTGGGTTGTAGTGGAAAATTGGTTGTGAAGTGGTGTAAACGGGCTACAAAATGGTGTAAAATGGGCTATAAAATGGTGTGAAGTGGCCATAAAGTGGTGTGAAGTGGCCATAAAGTGGTGTGAAGTGGGTTATAAAATAGTGTGAAGTGGCCATAAAGTGGTGTGAAGTGGCCATAAAGTGGTGTGAAGTGGCCATAAAGTGGTGTGAAGTGGGTTACAAAATGGTGTGAAGTGGCCATGAAGTGGTGTGAAATGGGTTATAAAATAGTGTGTAGTGGCCATAAAGTGGTGTGAAGTGGGTTACAAAATGGTGTGAAGTGGCCATAAAGTGGTGTGAAGTGGGTTACAAAATGGTGTGAAGTGGCCATAAAGTGGTGTGAAGTGGGTTACAAAATGGTGAAGTGGCCATAAAGTGGTGTGAAGTGGGTTATAAAATAGTGTGAAGTGGCCATAAAGTGGTGTGAAATGGGTTATAAAATAATGTGAAGTGGCCATAAAGTTGTGTGAAGTGGCCATAAAGTGGTGTGAAATGGGTTATAAAATAATGTGAAGTGGCCATAAAGTTGTGTGAAGTGGGTTACAAAATGGTGTAAAGTGGCCATGAAGTGGTGTGAAGTGGGTTATAAAATAGTGTGAAGTGGCCATAAAGTGGTGTGAAGTGGGTTACAAAATGGTGTGAAGTGGCCATAAAGTGGTGTGAAGTGGGTTACAAAATGGTGTGAAGTGGCCATAAAGTGGTGTGAAGTGGGTTATAAAATAGTGTGAAGTGGCCATAAAGTGGTGTGAAGTGGGTTATAAAATAGTGTGAAGTGGGTTACAAAATGGTGTGAAGTGGTGTGAAGTGGGTTATAAAATAGTGTGAAGTGGCCATAAAGTGGTGTGAAGTGGGTTACAAAATGGTGTGAAGTGGCCATAAAGTGGCGAGTAGTGGATTACAAAATGGTGTGGACTCCAAAGCGATGTGATTGGATTTTTTCTGTCTCTAAACGGCAATATTTTCTCACAGAATGGGTCTAATGGCTAAGGGCTCGGAGAAGGATGTTCACTGGAGCTTTCCGGAGACAGATGGAAGTCTCCAGTCAAGGTTATAAAGCCTCTTGTTTAACCTGCAGAGAGACCACGGCCTTTGGAAGAACCATCGGATCCTCTTTTCCGACTGAGTGCAGGGTAAGGATTTAGAGGAGATCATAATCTAATACTGGGGGCTCAGGTGGGACTCGAACCTAGGAACTAGAGATTACGAGCCTGATACGCTACCGACTGAGCCAATCCCAGGCCCCCAAAATGGACTGTAGTGATATGTCTGCGAACTGGTGAAAATGGCAAGTATAGTGGGTCGAAAGCGATATGAAGTGGGTCACCAAGTGATGTGTAGCGGGACCCAAATTGTTTTGAAGTGGACCGTAAAGTGTAGTGGTCTACAAAATTTTATAAATTGCGCAGCAAAGAGATGTGAAGTGGGCGCAACGTTTGTACGATTGCGAAAAGGATTAATTTCTACAATAAATTCAAGAGTTCCCAACAGATTCTCGGGTCATGTGACTGATAGGAACAGAGCCGGATGGAGGGAGGTAAGAGAGACATGTACAGTCGCTCAAAAAAGTATCCCAACACTACGGTTGATTACAGAATTCAGAAAAAATATCTGGCAACGATTTTTTTTAGAAATTAGTGATCTGGCAACCTTCGTGTCACGTGATTACAGAATTCAGGAAAAATATCTGGAGCGTGTACAGCAACTGTACACGCTCCAGTTACCGTTCACAGCAAACTGGAGCGTGTGCAGTAACTGGATTAGTGTTCTGGCAACCTTCGTGCCACGTGACACGAAAGTTGCCAGATCACTAATTTCTAAAAAATCGTTGCCAGATATTTTTTCTGAATTCTGTAATCAACCGTAGTGTTCGGATACTTTTTTCAGCGACTGTACCCCCTTCGTGATAATTTCATCAACCGAAACGGAGTAGGATAAAGCAAACACACACACATATATATAAATTTAAATATATTTTTCAAGAATTTTCTTGGAAATCGCTAAATCGAAGTAGATAAATATATACTGGTCCCGTGTGGGGAGAGACATATATACTGGAACAGGGTTGTGTTGTGTTGTTTTACCTCTGAGCGGCACTTTTTTGCACACCATGGGCTAAATGGCCAGGTCACATGGACCCCGAAGGCTCAGAGAAGGTTGGGGGAGGGGACCCACTGGAACAGCTGTTGGGAGACAGATGGTAGCCCCCCGTCAAGGCCATTCAGTGTGTTCTTTAACGTACACAAGGTATGTCTCTTCCGCACACGGGGCCACGGCTTAACGTCCCATCCGACGGACGGCGGCATTTCCAAGCCCATCGGTGTCCCCTACTGACCGTGGGCAGGGCGGGGAATTTTTGCGGAGATAAATCTCAACGCTGACCCAGCTGGGACTCGAACCTGGGAACTACAGATTACGAGCCTGGCGCGCTACCGACTGAGCCACCCCCGCCCCTACCGGAACAGTGTTCCAGCAAACATTTCAGTTGTATGAAGAATGTTTAGAAAAATAAGAGATCATCCCGAAATACAAACACATCTCAGTAAACCGCAGCAAAGTCATAATTAGCCGGGCCTTTAACTTAAAATTTCTGTACCAATGACAGTGAGTAAATGCCTAGGTTTGGCTACATAATGAAAAAAAGCTTCAGAGTTGTAAAAGCAGTCAGATATCAATCTAGGCAATCACGGTACCGAAGTTTCTGCTTATAAGGAGCTCTCTTTAACCAGAAGAGTAAATCACGTTACTTTAGGGGGGCGGGGGTGGCTCAGTCGGTAGCGCGCCAGGCTCGTAATTTGTAGTTCCCAGGTTCGAGTCCCAGCTGGGTCAGCGTTGAGATTTAACTCCGCAAAATTCCCCACCCTGCCCACGGTCAGCAGGGGACACCAATGGGGTTGGAAAGGCCGCCGTCCGTCAGATGGGACGTTAAGCCGTGGTCCCGTGTGGGGAGAGACATACCCTGTGCACGTTAAAGAACACGCTGGATGGCCTTGACGGGAGGTTACCATCTGTCTCCCAACAGCTATTCCAGTGGTTCCCTTCCCCCAACCTTCTCTGAGCCTTCGGGGTCCATGTGACCTGGCCATTTAGCCCATGGTGTGCAAAAAAGTGCCGCTCAGAGGTAAAACAACCCAACCCACGTATTCCCGCCTCTCTGCTACTCTTGCTTAGTCTGTCCCCATTTCTGTTGGCTCTACATTATTATTGTGATGTCAGCTTTGCCGCACAATGCAAGGAATCAGGAATATAAATTTACAACACTACAATTCTAATTTACGAAGTTTTAGTTTGTGATAACTTGGTTTCAGTTCTAAACAAAATTCCAGATTAGATTCCGATACTTCTTAATTTGGCGAGAAGGAGACTCGACCACTGAGAACTCATGACATATGTTGTTCTTTTCAATCCGATATACGTTTTTAGAAAATTCGCAGGGTTGTTGTTTTACCTCTGAGATGCACTTTTTTTACACACAATAGGCTAAATGGCCAGGTCACAAGGACCCCAATGGCTTAGGGAAGGTTGGGGGTAGGGGACACACTGGAGAGCCGTTAAGAGATATATGGAAGACTCTGTTCAGGATCATCCAATGTATTCTTTAATACGCACAGGGTATGGATCTCTTGCACACGGGGTGGGGGGGGGGGTGGCTCCGTCGGTAGCGCGTCAGGCTCGTAATCTGTAGTTCCCAGGTTCGAGTCCCAGCTGGGTCAGCGTTGAGATTTATCTCCGCAAAATTCCCCGCCCTGCCAACGGTCAGTAGGGGACACCAATATACTTGGAAAGGCCACCGTCCCTCGGATGAGACATTAAGTCGTTGTCCCATTCTAATGGGAAAGCCATACCCTGTGCACGTTAAGGAACATACTGGATGGCCTTGACGGGGAGGCTACCATCTGTCTCCCAACAGCTATTCCAGTGGGTCCCCTCCCCCAACCTTCTCTGAGCCTTCGGGGTCCATGTGACCTGGCCATTTAGCCCATTGTGTGCAAAAAAAGTGTCGCTCAGAGGTAAAACAACCCAACCCTTGCACACGGGGACATAGCTTAATATCCTATTCGACGGACGGCAGTCTTTCCAAGCCCATCGCCCAGACCTCTGCGGGAAGCAGCTGCTTGAGGGATATGTTTTTTTTCAAGTAAACAAAGTGCTCTTAAAACAAGCCGTGTTATTTCTAGAATAATCTGGGGCGGAATTAGCTTAACCGATACCGCACCAGGCTCGTAATGTTCTCAAAGTTCGTGTCCTCCCTGGATCAGCGTTCAGATTTATCTCCGTTAAATCCCAACCCTGTCCTAGGTCAGAAAGAGGACACCTATGGTTGTGAAAGGTTGCCGTCCGTATCGTCAAACCGTGGCCCTCTGTGCATGCTACAGGATAAAGGGAATGTGCATGCTAAAGGATAAAGGGAATGTGCATGTTACAGAACACGCTGGATGGACTTGACAGAAAATACCATCTCTCTCCTTCTGCTAACCTTCCACTAACTCTTTCCAATTAACGACGTATCAGTTGATTTAGTTCCATTATTGAATAATTAAGTAGACAAAATTTGCATCCATGTCGTCAGGATTTTGCTGTTTTTGAGAGGTAAAAAATTCATTAGTTGCTCCAATTATAAAGACTTTCTTTACGTACTCCACAGGTAAGTTTTTTTTTCTATCGTATAATTTGTGATATAAAAATAAATATAAACGTTGATTGGAACACTGCAACACAGATGAAAATAGCGCGCAGCAATGCCAAAAAAAAAATGCTGTTCGGATTAACCGGTTTTCGTATAATCGATATCCGGATTATTAAGGTTCTGCACAAGTACCTTCTGAAATCTACGCAATTGTCGATATACACTTTTTTTTTCTTTCTTCAGTGTTGCTTTCAAAGTTCCTTGCACTCAACATTGCAGAATCGAACAGTGTCAGGAGCAATGAACTTGAAAGTAATTGAAAAGAAGGAAAAAAGAAAAATACTAAAAAGAGGGATGGGGGGGGGGGGGGGTAGAACTGTGGTTGTAGAGGGGAGAGAGTGTCCTTTGGGGGATAAAAAATAAATCAGCAAAGCCATATTGTGCAACGAACAAACTATCAGATCAGAGACAAAGGAAATGGGAAATGATAGAAAAAACGTTGAGCTGTTACCTACTACAGAGATCGCTTCAAATAAAAAATACATAACAACCATAGGATACGAAAAAAAAAATCGGAATGGAAGGTAATAAACATTTCCAGAGGGGAAATTGCTTTTGTTCCTTTTATAAATGAATCGTGGCATTAGATGAATTCTCGGCGAAAGAGTTCGAGTGTTTTGAAAGCTATTTTTGAGTGCTTGACGACGAGCGCCAGCGAAAGAGAGACCGAGAGCCTGGAATGCAGCATCCCTCTTTGTCTCCTGGGTTGTCTTGTGGAACTTGATTGTCATCGCAACACAAAGCTCATCCTAACAGGTGAATCGCCGCAGCAGTGCGTGTGTGGAGAACGAGGGAGTCTGTCATCCCGTCTTCACAGAACCAATAAATAATACAGTGAAGGGGCTGATTCAAAACGGGTGGAGCTGACGCCGTGACGTCATCTCACGCAGCGCACCGCCTCGTCCCATCGATCCGTCAAAGCATCAGGGGACACAATTTCTCTTTTATAACGCCAATAATAGGACGGACAAGGGAACAGTGCTCTGAAGTCGATGAGTCAAGGTAGATGCCCCGCTACCCGTGAGAGTGTGTGTGGATTGGTTGGTCTAAGATATGCGTCGTTATGCATTTATAATCCGTCCTTTAAGCGTGGATTATGATGGGTCAGACGAGTGCTGAAACGACTGATCCAATATTCACATAAATGTATGCATTTGCTAGCACTGTACCTTATGTCGTGTTAAGTGCATTAGTTGTCTGCGAGAGAGTCAAAGATTGACGAGTGTAAATTTTGCAACTAGAGATCGGTGATCAGGATTGAGTTTTGAAACTTGTAGAGTTATGTTACATACACTATTCTTCAACATTTATTGGGACACGATCATACTACGAGTTTTTTTGGCACACGATGGGCTAAATGGCCAGGTCACAATGACCCCCGAGGGCTCAGAGAAGGTTGGGGAAAGGGTTGTGTTGTTTTTCCTCTGAGCGGCACTTTTTTTCACACCATGGACTAAATGGACCCCGAAGGCTCAGAGAAGGTTGGGGTAGAGGACCCACTGGGGCAGCTGTTGGGAGACAGATGGTAGCCTCCCGTCAAGGCCATCCAGCGTGTTCTTTAACGTTGGGTTGTTTTACCTCTGAGCGGCACTTTTTTCCACACCATGGACTAAATGGTCAGGTCACATGGACACCGAAGGCTCAGAGAAGATTGGAGGAGAGGACCCACTGGGACGGCTGTTGGGAGACAGATGGCAGCCTCCCGTCAAGGCCATCCAGCGTGTTCTTTAACGTGCACAGGGTATGGCTCTCACGCACACGGAACCACGTCATAACGTCCCATCCAACGGACGGCGGCCATTCCAAGTCCATCGGTGTCCCCTACTGACCGTGGGCAAGGCGGGGAATTTTGCGAAGATAAATCTCAACGCTGACCCAGCTGGGACTCGAACCTGGGAACTACAGATTACGAGCCTGGCGCGCTACCGATTGAGGCACCCCCGCCCCTGGGGAAAGGGGACCCACTGGATATTTGTTAGGAGACAGACGATAGCCTCCCGTCAAGACCATCCAAAGTATTCTTTAACGTGCACAAGGTTGGCTCTCCTGCACACTGAGTCAGCTTAATGTCTGAACCGACAGACGGTGGCCTTTACAAGCTCATTGGTGACCCTTACTGGCCTAGGGTAGGGTTGGGAGTTGTGCGGAGATGAATCTCAACTCTGGTTGAAGTGCGACTCGAATTTGGGAACTGCAGATTACGAGTCTGGTTCGCCACTTACTGAAAACTAGATTTTTTTTGGATCGCTCCTTAGCTACGGGGCACTGGCCAAATACTTATTTCTGCTTTGAGTTTAGTTGAGATTAACTAGTTGATGGTAACAAAGAAGGCAGAAAGTAGTTTTCTACTGATTGTGACCCTTTTTCCGAGGGTTGGGTTGTTTTACCTCTGAGCGGCACTTTTTTGCACACCATGGGCTAAATGGCCAGGTCACATGGACCCCGAAGGCTCAGAGAAGGTTGGGGGAGGGGACCCACTGGAACAGCTGTTGGGAGACAGATGGTAGCCTCCCGTCAAGGCCATCCAGCGTGTTCTTTAACGTGCATAGGGTATGGCTCTCCCGCACACTGGTCACGGCTTAACGTCCCATCCGACGGACGGCGACATTTCCAAGCCCATCGGTGTCCCCTACTGACCGTGGGCAGGGCGGGGAATTCTGCGGAGATAAATCTCAACGCTGACCCAGCTGGGACTCGAACCTGGGAACTACAGATTACGAGCCTGGCGCGCTACCGACTAAGCCACCCCCGCCCCCGGGTCACATGGACCCCGAAGGCTCAGAGAAGGTTGGGGGAGGGGACCCATTGGAACAGCTGTTGGGAGACAGATGGTAGCATCCCGTCAAGGCCATCCAGCGTGTTCTTTAACGTGCACAGGGTATGGCTCTCCCGCACACGGGGCCACGGCTTTACGTCCCATCCGACGGACAGCTGCCTTCCCAAGCCCTTCGGTGTCCCCTACTGACCGTGGGCAGGGCGGGGAATTTTGCGGAGATAAATCTCAACGCTGACTCAGCTGGGACTCGAACCTGGGAACTACAGATTACGAGGCTGGCGCGCTACCGACTGAGCCACCCCCTCCCCAAATTTTAATGAAACTGCTGTTGTTGCCATAGCTACTATTCATTTTAAAGTAATCTATTAAAAATAAACGAAGGTTTAAACGTTTTCGGTATCCTTCTCACTATTCATAATACGGAAAACAATTCGAAAACTAATTACATCAAAAGAAGTATTAATGAACAGAGATCATTATCTTGAACGGAGTCTAGCGGATTAAGTGGTTTAAAACGACTCAAGTTTCATTTTGAAATATTACGCCAATGAAACTTTTAATAAGAAAACAACTTTTCGTTGCAAGTTATGCAGTGAATTCATTTAGAAAGAATATGCAAATATTCAAATAAATAGTGTTGCTGTAGTAAAACCTATTTTAAAAAGATTACTTAAAAATATCTGGTAAAATTTCAAGCTATACCTCTTTCCCGAATTAATGGAAATAATTATATAAACTTATTTATCGAGAAGTAAATGTAATTAATAACACACAAAAAACAATTTTTGATTATGCTGTCATCAACTCTAAAACATGGAGAAATTTTAGACAATGCAGGAATTTATTTTGGTAGTGATTCTTAGAAATTAATAACATCTATTAAGGGATTTAATCGAAAAAATTCAAAGCAGCTTTAAATATAACGGCTATTACAAGAAAAAGGATAAATTTATAAATTGGATGCACATATTTTTTTTGACGATTATCATGCATTTCCTCTATATGATAATCGTATTGCCTTCCACATACTGCTTAAATCACAGTAGGTATTAAAATGTTTTGTTTTATGGAGGTTGGGTTGTTTTACCTCTGAGCTGCACTTTTTTGCACACCATGGGCTAAATGGCCAGGTCACATGGACCCCGAAGGCTGAGAGAAGTTTTTGGGAAGGGACCCATTGGGACAGCTGCTGGGAGAGAGATGGTAGCCTTCCTTCAAGGCCATCCAACGTGTTCTTTAAGGTGCACAGGGTATGGCTATCCCGCACACGGAGCCACGGCTTAACGTTCCATCCGACGGACGGCAGTCTTTCTAAGCCCATCGGTGTCTCCTACTGACCGTGAGCAGGACAGGGGATATTGCGGAGATAAATATCGACGCTGATCCAGTTGGGACTCGAACCTGGGAACTACAGATTACGAGCCTGGCGCGCTACCGAATGAGCCACCCCCGCCCCATTAGAAACAGAGGCATAGCTACAATGGCTCAGTTACCCCAGGACTCACTTTTTTTTCAGAAGGTTTTATTATTGCTCGAGGTTTATTACTTATCCCATTACTGTCTTTACATCAGAGCGCTTTTTTTTAAAATTCAAATTAATTAAAAATTATTTAAGAAGCTCAATGGGTTAGAAGCAACTCTGTGGGTTTGCAAGGATTCAATACAACGATCTCGTACAATTGAACTTGACACTTCAGTAGTTATATGAAATTTTTAGGAAAGTAAATTTCGAAGGAAGAATTTTATTGAACACAACGATCTCGTACAATTGAACTTGACACTTCAGTAGTTATATGAAATTTTTAGGAAAGTAAATTTCGAAGGAAGAATTTTATTCAATACAACGATCTCGTACAATTGAACTTGACACTTCAGTAGTTATATGAAATTTTTTGGAAAGTAAATTTCGAAGGAAGAATTTTATTCAACACAACGATCTCGTACAATTGAACTTGACACTTCAGTAGTTATATGAAATTTTTAGGAAAGTAAATTTCGAAGGAAGAATTTTATTCAATACAACGATCTCGTACAATTGAACTTGACACTTCAGTAGTTATATGAAATTTTTAGGAAAGTAAATTTCGAAGGAAGAATTTTATTCAATACAACGATCTCGTACAATTGAACTTGACACTTCAGTAGTTATATGAAATTTTTTGGAAAGTAAATTTCGAAGGAAGAATTTTATTCAACACAACGATCTCGTACAATTGAACTTGACACTTCAGTAGTTATATGAAATTTTTAGGAAAGTAAATTTCGAAGGAAGAATTTTATTCAATACAACGATCTCGTACAATTGAACTTGACACTTCAGTAGTTATATGAAATTTTTTGGAAAGTAAATTTCGAAGGAAGAAATTTATTCAATACAACGATCTCGTACAATTGAACTTGACACTTCAGTAGTTATATGAAATTTTTAGGAAAGTAAATTTCGAAGGAAGAATTTTTACCAATAGCGTATTTATAATTATGTAGTGTGATAGATGATACTGATAGCTCGTGTTTTTTATGTATGAACCGTACAATTAATAAAACGATAAAACAAAGTATTTTTATTTCATGAAAAAATATCCTCTTGAATTTTTTTGGTTTTGGCTCAATTGGTAGCGTTCCAGGCTAGTAATCTGTAGCTCCCAGGTTCGAGTCCCACCTGGGCCAGCGTTGAGATTTGTCTCCGTCAAAACCTTACACTGCCCTCTGTGAGAAAGGGGTAGCTATGGGGTTGGAAATAATAATGCTTTCGTCAGGTGGAACGTTAAGCCGTGTCTCTCTCTATAGGAGAGCTATGCCTTGTGCACGATAAAGAATACGTTATATGGTCTTGACGCGAGGCTACCATATGTCTCCTAATAGACGTCCAGTTTCTCAACCTTTTGCGAGGCCTTGGGTCCTTGTGACCTGGCCATTTAGCTCATCATCATCCTCAAGCAGCCATGGGCTACGGAGGTCCAACCAGACCGTGCAATTTAGTTCTCCAAGCAAGTCTATCCTGAGCTACATCTACTGCATCTGGCCACTGCACACCAATTCTAACAAGGTCCTCTTTGACATTGTCTGCCCACCACATCCTAGGTCTCCCCCTCCTTCTGAGGCCTTTAGGCACACTGTTCATAACCCTATTCGCCGATCTATAATTATTCATACGGGCAACATGGCCAAACCAGCGGAGTCTCTCTCTCCACAATATGCTGCTTAAAGGAGGTTGCAAACTCCTTTGCCAAACCTCATCATTAGTTACAAAGTTGAACCACCTAATGCCCAAGATACTGCATAAGCATCTGGAATCAAAAGCATCTAGTTTCCTATTATCTTGTTTACAAAGTGTCCAAGTTTCAGTACCATAACTAACCCTAGAAAGAACCAAACTATTATACAGTCTAATTTTAGTCTTTAGGTGTGTACGCCTATTTCTCCACACTCTCCATAGATTCTTAAAAGTCCCGGCAGCAATCCCTATTCGTCTGTTAATCTCATGTCGCACATCACCATTATCTGTTACATAGCTCCCAAGATAATTACTGTGACACCTGCTCAAGACTGCAACCATTCAGATTCACTGAATCACAGCCTGCCTGACCAATTTTCATCACTTTAGTTTTCTCTCTGTTTATAACCAAACCTACTCTACTACCAGTCTCATCAACAGCTCGAAAGAAAGAGTTCATCTCATCAACATCATTTGCCAAAAGGGCTAAATCATCAGCATAATCTAAATCAGAAATTTTCGTATCTCCAGCCCATTTAAGACCAAAATCTTTTCCTTGAAATGAATTTCGCATAACATAATGAATAACCAAGCTAAAGAGAAAAGGAGACAAAATGCACCCTTGTCGAACACCAGAAGTAATGCTAAACCAATTGCTACAAGCCTTACCAACTCTCACACACGACTCAGTGTTATTATAGAGAGCTTTCATTATGTTAACTAACTTGTCTGGTATACCATATGATTTCACAATCAACCACAAATTATGACGATCAACAGAGTCGAAAGCCTTTTTGAAATCAACAAAGCTAGCAACTAAAGGTTTCTGAAACTGTAAACATTTCTCAAGAATCTGCCTCAGTGAAAATATCTGATCCACACATCCCCTACCACTTCTGAATCCACATTGCTCATCACACAATTGACTGTCAACCAGATTCTTAATTCTATTAAGCACAATCATGGAAAGAACTTTACCTGGAACAGAGAGTAGGTTGATACCTCTGTAGTTATCACAAGAACTGCGATCACCTTTTTTTGAAAATAGGGATAACAATAGCTCTGGTAAAATCCTTAGGAACCATGCCTTTATCATAAAAGATATTCAGAATTTCAGTCATCCAAGTGGTAACCGAAACATTCCCAGCTCTAAGCATTTCTGTAGTAATGTTATCTACCCCTGGGGATTTATGAAGTTTAAGTTTAGAAACAGCCAAAATAACTTCAGATTGTGTTATAGGGCCAACATTAAAGCCACCAATGCATCTATCATCATTGCAAACAATCGGAGTAGAACTAACCACATTGTTTAGAACATCATTGAAATTCTCAGCCCACCTAGCCATGACAGAATCCTCCCCTTCTATAACCTTGTTTATCCGTCAATCTCTGTATACCTGTCCGTTTTCTACCACACAAAGCATTAACTATCTGGTACAGCTCTCTGCTGTTGTGCTGTCTAACTGCTTCCTCGGCTTTGTCAGCCAAACCATCAAGCCAAAGATTCTTATCAGCAGCTAACTGATCTTTTACACGTTTATTAAGTTCTCTGTAATGCTTTCTATTAGTACTAGTAGGGTATTGATTAAGGACATTCCTGCAATTCTTTCTTTCCGAAATCAGCTCAAGTGCCTTATCACTCAGATAATTCAGTCTCTTCTGCTCCTTTTTTCCTAAAAGAGTACTGTTAGTGTCCAAAAAGGCCTGTTTAAAATGATCCCATTCTTCCTCAACTTCAGTAGTAAGCATACCATGACTGTCATAATGACTAAGTAACCTATCACGGTAAGCTTTGGCTCTGGGTCTTTCAGAGCTTCAATATTAAAAGCAAATTTTCTAACCTTAGCACAATACTTTTTAAGTTTAAGTTGCAACACACTTTTAACAAGGTAATGGTCAGATCCAATTTCAGCTCCCCTATATGCCCTGGTATTCTTAACAGAACTAGCCCATTTGCTGTTAATTAATATATAATCTATCATATTCCTATGCAGCCCATCAGGTGAAACCCACGTGTACTTATGTATGTCGCGGTGCTTGTAATAAGTGTTAGTTATTCTGAATCCATTGAGTTTACTTACCTGTAGAAGACGTTGCCCATTGCAGCTACCAATACCAAAAGGGCCTATTACTCCTCCGTGCGAAAAAGTTCCACTCATACAGGTATTGGATTAAATTAAAATGGAAACGGTTCCATGTTCAAGAAATAATTTGTGTAAAAAACGGTTCGCGAATGAATGGGATTCGAACCCACGCCTCCTAGTACATGCCAAGTGCTCTAACCACTAAGGTATCACGAACTCTGTCATTTATCCACTTTGTTGACTTTTTAAATCTCACTGACTTTGTAGCTCGTGGCTCCATCTATGATCAGGAAAGGCAACTTATCCAATATTACTCAATACACAATGTTAAATAAAGTAGCGTAATTAATGAAAGAATTAATAAAATTTCTTATGCAATAATTATCTCTTGAATTATACCTCAACAAGCAATCTGTGGATTTATTATTGAACAGTTCCCTGATGTATCAGTAGAAAATTACATTCGAATTCTGAATGCTTCAATATGTTTTTTAATGAAAAATATATCTAAAGATCTCAATCGAATAAATCTGAGATTTTTAAAATTCATCTTTAGGCATACTTTTAATTAAAAATCCAAGGTTTGAACATTAAAACAAAACTCTAGTAAAGTGCCCAGTGTTATGCACCCGGTACTCTGGGGCGGGGGTGGCTCAGTCGGTAGCGCGCCAGGCTCGTAATCTGTAGTTCCCAGGTTCGAGTCCCAGTTGGGTCAGCGTTGAGATTTATTTCCGCAAAATTTCCCGTCCTGCCCACGGTCAGTAGGGGACACCGATGGGCTTGGAAAGTCCGTCGGATGGGATGTTAAGCCGTGGCCCCGTGTGCGGGAGAGCCATACCCTGTGCACGTTAAAGAACACGCTAGATGGCCTTGACGGGAGGCTACCATGTCTCCCAACAGCTGTCCCAGTGGGTCCCCTCCCCAACCTTCTCTGAGCCTTCGGGGTCCATGTGACCTGGCCATTTAGCCCATGGTGTACAAAAAAGTGCCGCTCAAAGGTAAAACAACTCAACCCAACCCGGTTCTCTACTAGAGTGAAGTATGATCTCTGATCTTTAAATAGTTTCAATCTTTTACTTACATTTTGGGGTCAATTTTTCGTAGCTTGTTAAATATTCCAGCGCTCATAACTCTTTGAATACTGAACAAATATTGTTTAAAATCGAGATTTAGATAGATTGGATTGAAATCTTTAATTTATCTATAGACACATTTTTCACTAAAAATCATATTGAAAAAGTTATTGAGTTCGAAAGTGATTTTCTTTTTAGATAACATCGAACTATTCCCATTTTGCTGTCCAGTATCTGTAGAAAAAAACCACCCAACTCTTAATTAAACTTAACTTAAAAAAAAAGTGTGGTCCAGTAAAGAATTCTCGCAATAAGGCTTTCTACGCCATTGATGAGATTCTACTCTATTTGTCCCCCCCCCCTCCTTCTTTTTTGCTACATCACTTTTGCTTTGCCAAATCATGAAATGCTAGGTGATTTTGCAAAGAACGACGACGCTTTTTCCCTTTTCCCACTCCAACTTCACAATTACGTAAAATATCCCGAGACGCTTCCAAAGCTAACCCGCATGAAAAATGTTTCGCGCAGTAACTTCAAGATGATCGAATTCTTGCAATGAAAAGCGCAACATGATTTTTCCTCTCAAAGTTGAATCATGAAAGAGGAAGAAGACAAGACAGCCTCGTTTGCCCGCATGGTTCATTAGGCAAGAGAAGAAACGTGCACAACGACCGATGCTTCGCTAGCTTACTCACCGAAACTCCCCCAACATCCTCTCCACAACTTCACCCTTCACTCTGATCCCTCTATCCCCCCCCCCATCCTCACCACCCACCCTCTTCGGTGCCTTCCCGAACCCGTCAAACGCTCACCACAAAGCAGGATCCATAGCACACGAGATCAGAGAGGAGAGAAGGGATTGAGATGATGTCACTCCAATCCAATAACCATTCTTTGAAGGTGAATAAACCCAATAAAGAACATTACAGCTTTTTTTTTTGTTCATCTTCTTTCTGGTTTTCTTTGAAACCAATATCAGAGAACCATCTGCTCCAAAAAGAGAAGGCCTTGGGGGAAGAACGCGTCCAGCCGAAATGTTCCAAGGTTTGATTCGCGAGGTCGTAAAAGATACGAAGTTTTGTTTGACATTCTTTTGAAATGGGACGAAAGGTCATCTTTGTCGCAGAGTGTTAGGTTGTGATGACTTCAGAATTTTTTGGCAGAGGCTTTTTTTGCAGTTTCTCGGACTACTTTAAGATGGAAATGAATAATAATAATAATTACTTCCATCAGTTGGATCAGAATTTTTTTCGACCGTGATTCGTGTGAAAGGGATAGTTGTACAGTCTCTCAAAAAAGTATCCGAACGCTATGGTTGATTAAAGAATTCAGAAAAAATATCTGGCAACGATTTTTTTAGCAATTTAGTGATCTGGCAACCTTCGTGTCACGTGACATGAAGTTGTGTGTTTTTTTTTGATTTTCACACGTGTCTTCGTGATTCGTGTGAAAGGGATAATTGTACAGTCGCTCAAAAAAGTATCCGAACGCTATGGTTGATTACAGAATTCAGGAAAAATATCTGGCAACGATTTTTTAGCAATTTAGTGACCTGGCAACCTTCGTGTCACGTGACACGAAGTTGTGTGTTTTTTTGATTTTCACACGTGTCTTCGTGATTCGTGTGAAAGGGATAGTTGTACAGTCGCTCAAAAAAGTATCCGAACGCTATGGTTGATTACAGAATTCAGGAAAAATATCTGGCAACGATTTTTTTAGCAATTTAGTGATCTGGCAACCTTCGTGTCACGTGACACGAAGTTGTGTGTTTTTTTTGATTTTCACACGTGTCTTCGTGATTCGTGTGAAAGGGATAGTTGTACAGTCGCTCAAAAAAGTATCCGAACGCTATGGTTGATTACAGAATTCAGAAAAAATATCTGGCAACGATTTTTTAGCAATTTAGTGACCTGGCAACCTTCGTGTCACGTGACACGAAGTTGTGTGATTTTTTTTGATTTTCACACGTGTCTTTGTGATTCGTGTGAAAGGGATAGTTGTACTACGTGCATCTGACTGAAATAACAAACTGCACATCTAGTGCCATAAGCTTTGTTTCTATAAAAGTTGTTCATTTGTTTTTCGTCACCAGGGTGAATGAAGGAAGGGTGGTGTCACTCCGCGAGGAAGCGTTTCTTGACGCTCATTGGCTAGGCATTTTGAAGTCACAGTGGGGGAGGGTTGGGTTGTTTTACTTCTGAGCGGCACTTTTTTGCACACCATGGGCTAAATGGCCAGGTCACATGGACCCCGAAGGCTCAGAGAAGGTTGGGGGAGGGGACCCACTGGAAGAGCTGTTGGGAGACAGATGGTAGCCTCCCGTCAAGGCCATCCAGCGTGTTCTTTAACGTGCACAAGGTATGGCTCTCCCGCACACGGGTTAACGTCCCATCCGACGGACAGCGGCCTTTCCAAGCCCATCGGTGTCCCCTACAGACCGTGGGCAGGGCGGGGAATTTTGCGGAGATAAATCTCAACGCTGACCCAACTGGGACTCGAACCTGGGAACTACAGATTACGAGCCTGGCGCGCTACCGACTAAGCCACCCCCGCCCCCACAGTGGGGAGACGAAGGCAACAAAGCGTATAGAAGGGTACGATAAGATAGATTTCTGTTGTCATAAAAAGCGTAAAATTACAATTTCAGTTTTTTTTTAAGTATTTGAGGTTTATCTAGCTATCAGGGAGATATTTATTGTTATAGATACACACTCAGCAGCCACTTTATTAGGTACAGTTCCGTGTTATGCCAATGGCAACTGAGAACATCTTAAATAATCATTTTTTGAAAAAGTGTGACTGAAGACAATTTAAAGATCTTAAATCTGTTTCAATCTAATAAAATTAAAAAAATAAACATAAATAAAACAACTCTAAATAGAGAACGAATCTTTAACAATATTCGTTCTCTGTTTAAAGTTAAGGAAATTGATAATTTAACAGCAATAATTCCAATTTAAGATATTGTTGTCTAAAGTTATTATTTATATCTATTGTTAAATATAATAAATAAAAATTAATAAAGAAATTCTATGGTAATTTATATCGAATTGCTATACTAATTTCTATTAGATAATCTGAGAAATTATTCTGATCTTACGCTTAAAATTAAATTCAGTCGAATTAAAACACCAAATCTTCTTTATTTCAACTTATCTTTTTACCAACTATGTTAATAATCGTAATGGAAATAATAAAAATATAATTTTTCCTCGCCGTGAGTAGGTGGTTTAAATTTTGTCCCTTCCAAAAACGTTTAATGTGATCTGTGTCTGCTGCTTTAATTTTCTAACGCGTAGACTATGACGCACTGCCATGAGTTTTTTTATTCCCAAGAATCAGCTCAGTAAAGCCAAGGTATTTAAATTATCAGTTTCCTGAGATTATGCTATTTTTTTTTGAGTACACTGTCGTAGTTTTTAGACCGATCGCTTTCTTATTCCAACAATCATTTCGTTGGTCACCGAGATAACAATCATTTGGTCGGAGTAGAATCGGTCATCGTAACAAGACTGAATATTTTTATGTGACAGTTTTTTTAAAAATCTGGAATAGCATTATCATTTAGTTTACGTTTAATAAGTAGTCCTAAGAGTTCGGCTTCATAAATCTTGCATGCGATTGATCTTAACAGGCATCTGAAAAATGTTTACCACATATCTCAGCAATTTATTCACGCCGATAACTGCAGCACCCTCTTCATACTAATTTTTCTTCTTATTCTAATTCGAATCAATTCAGAGGAAAAATTGTCACAGAATTCTTATTCTAATTCGAAATCTGCTTCTAATTCGAATGTAAACATTGTTTTTCTTGTTCTCCAAAGGGTTGGGTTGTTTTACCTCTGAGAGGCACTTTTTTGCACACCATGGGCTAAATGGCCAGGTCACATGGGCTGTTGGGTTGTTTTACCTCTGAGCGGCGCTTTTTTGCACACCATGGGCTAAATGGCCAGGTCACATGGACCCCGAAGGCTCAGAGAAGGTTGGGAGAGGGGACCCACTGGAACAGTTGTTGGGAGACAGATGGTAGTCTCCCGTCAAGACCATCCAGCGTGTTCTTTAACGTGCACAGGGTATGGCTCTCCCGCACACGGGGCCACGGCTTAACGTCCCATCCGACGGACGGCGGCCTTTCCAAGCCCATCGGTGTCCCCTACTGACCGTGGGCAGGGCGGGGAATTTTTGCGGACATAAATCTCAACGCTGATCCAGCTGGGACTCGAACCTGCGAACTACAGATTATGAGCCTGGCGCGCTACCGACTGAGATACCCCCGCCTCGAATGAGTGAGGAATTTAGTTTTTCTTCTCCTAGAGAATGAAATAACTATCGCCATTTTCCGTTTATATGTTTCGCAATAGCTGCCAACCTGTTTCTTCGTTTACGTTTAATGAATGGATTCGTTACGTCTAAGGTAAAGCTCAAGTTCTACGTGGAATTACATAGAATGGATCACATATGACATAGTCAAAAGAACCGCCTGCTATTGGAATCGGAATCACGGCAGCTGTCGGCTGATAAAAGTACACAACAACCGACCAATAAAATATTAATGAAATTATATATTAATACAATTATATTGATAACAGTATTTTTCCGTTTCTCACAGTTATAGGGCCGGGGGGTGGGGGGGGGGTTGGCTCAGTCGATAGCGCGACAGGCTCATAATCTGTAGCTCCCAGGTTCGAATCCCACATATACGAACGTTGAGATTTTTTTCTGCTAAACCCAGATCCTGCCCTTGGTCGGAAAGGAGATACAGATAACCTTGGAAAGGTGCTTTCAGTAGGATGGGGCATGGGGTCGGATGGGGCATGAGGTCAGTAGCGCGCCAGGCTCGTAATCTGTAGTTCCCAGGTTCGAGTTCCAGCTGGGTCAGCGTTGAGATTTATCTCCGCAAAATTCCCCGCCCTGCCCACGGTCAGTAGGGGACACAGATGGGCTTCGAAAGGCCACCGTCCATCGGATGGGACGTTAAGCCGTGGTCCCGTGTGCGGGAGAGCCATACCTTGTGTACGTTAAAGAACACGCTGGATAGCCTTGACGGGAGGCTACCATCTGTCTCCCAACAGCTGTTCCAGTGGGTCCCCCTCCCCAAACCTTCTCTGACCCTTCGGGGTCCATGTGACCTGGCCATTTAGCCCATGGTGTGCAAAAAAGCGCCGCTCAGAGGTAAAACAACCCAACCTAACTCGGATGGGGCATTAAGCCGTGCAGGGCAGGATTTAGTGGGTGGAAAAAGAGTGCCCACTTTTGGGTTTTTTGTTTTACCCCTGAGAGGCACTTTGTGCACACATTGGGCTAAATGGTGAAATCGTAAGGACCCAGAGGGCTCAGAGAAAATTGGAGAAGGTGGGGACAGTCTCTCACTGGAGAGATGTTAGGAGACAGATGTTAGTTCTTCTGTCAAGGCCATCCAACAAGTTCTTTAACGTGCACAGGGTATGACTCTCCCGCACAGGCCCCCATCCGACGGACGCCACCTTTTCAAGCTGATCGGCGTCCCCTATTGACCGAAGGCAGGGTCGGGGTTTTGCGGAGATAAATCTCTAATGCTGGCCCAGGTGGGGCTCGAACCTAGGAAAATTGGCTTTTGAAAAGTTAAGAGTGTAAAAGTAGCTCTATCCTAAACTTAAAATTAAAGATCATCTGTAGCCAGTCAAGACTTCATACTGTATGTATGAATGCCAATATGTAACCGATGTATGTCAACTATTTGTAACTGAATATAATTAAAATTCCTTGCGGTTAAGTTACACCAAGCTTCGCGGGAATTTTATTAACATTATTTTTAAGCCTTCTACTATTTTCTCTATTAACCGGTATATTTATAAGGAGATTGGGTTGTTTTACCTCTGAGCGGCATTTTTTGCACACCATGGGCTAAATGGCCAGGTCACACGGACCCCGAAGGCTCAGAGAAGGTTGGGGGAGGGGACCCATTGGAACAGCTGTTGGGAGACAGATGGTAGCCTCCCGTCAAGGCCATCCAGCGTGTTCTTTAACGTGCACAGGGTATGGCTCTCCCGCACACGGGGTCACGGCTTAACGTCACATCCGACGGACGGCGGCCTTTCGAAGCCCATCGGTATCCCCTACTGACCGTGGGCAGGGCGGGGAATTTTGCTGAGATAAATCTCAACGCTGACCCAGCTGGGACTCGAACCTGGGAACTACAGATTACGAGCCTGGCGCGCTACCGACTGAGCCACCCCCGCCCCTATTTGTAAGGTGTATTTGGCATTTGTTCTTACAGTTGTACCCAGAGCTTGCTATGATAAATTCCGTATTTGTAAATGCAAAGGAAAATAAAGAATTGTGGACTGCAGATTACGACACTGAGGAATGCTAGTAATGGTAATGGAGGCAAAAAAATTATAAAACTTGTGCATATTTCACGCATTTTTCAGACCTCCAAAAGGGAGGAATGGGTTCTGTTGTTTTACCTCGCAAGGGTAGGGTTCCCCTTCATTACGAACGACCCATCTTTCCAAGGCCTTTCCAATTCCGTTGGTCTTTCCAATGCCATCGGTGTCCCCTACCGACCTTGGCAGGGTGTTTTGCGGAGATAACTCTCAACGCTGGCCCAGTGGGACTCGAACCAGGGAACCGCAGATTACGAGCCTGGCGCGCTACCGACTGACCACCCTCCCTGCCTCCACTAAAAGTGAGGGGGAAATTGTTTAGTGCAATGAAAATTCTGCTTCTTGCCACCCCCATTTACTTTTCTCCGGCTCGATTGCGTCATTTGCCCCCCCCCCCCCCCCCCCCCTCCTTTATTTCCATATACGGGTCTGAAGTCATGGCCCATGTGTTGGAGAGCCATATCCTGTGCACGTTAAAGAACACTCTTGATGGTCTTGATTGGAGCCTACCATCTGTTTCTTAACAGCTACCCAATGGATTCCATTCCCCCAACCCTCTCTGAGCCTTCGGAGTCCTTGTGACCTGGCCATCTAGTCCACTGAGGTCGAAAGAGTGCCGATAGGAGATAAACAACCCAACAACTCACAGCTGTGATGTGTTCTTCAGCTTTCCAGATTACTGCAAACTGATCAGTCAGAAAGGTAATGCCCCTCATAGGGACTCTTAATGATAGTATTTAAGTAAATAAATCGAACTTTGAAGGAATTATAGTTCTTGACCCATTAGTTCCGACTGGTAAATTGCGAGTGATAATACATCTGGGTGGAGCATGAACAGACACAAATCCCTGTTCGATTAGCGACTGAGCTTTCTAAGACAGATGGTTTTGAATTCGAGTAGGATTTCCTGCAAGAGCAAAATATCCAATCATCAGTGAGTTGAGCTAAACAACCAAGCAGTGAACCATTCATTAAACAGTGTTTGCCCGAACAGACAATCAACACTAGACGTTTGCCAATAATCAAGCAGTGAACTAGACACCTTGCTAGCCAGCTGACTAGCAAAGCCAAACAGGCCAGTCTACAGCTGGGTTTGTGTAGCATCCTAGTCGTATATTTCGGATCTGATAAGTTAAATAGATTAATAGCGAAGTAGAAGGCACGATGACAGACTCTTTAGTGGGGTTGTTGTTTTACCTCTGAGCGGCACTTTTTTGCACACCATGGGCTAAATTGTCATGTCACATGGACCCCGAAGTCTCAGAGAAGGTTGGGGGAGGGGACACACTGGGTTGGGTTGTTTTACCTCTGAGCGGCAATTTTTTGCACACCATGGGCTAAATGGTCATATCACATGGACCCCGAAGGCTCAGAGAAGGTTGGGGGAGGGGACCCACTGGAACAGCTGTTGGGAGACAAATGGTAGCCTCCCGTCAAGGCCATCCAGCGTGTTCTTTAACGTTGGGTTGTTTTACCTCTGAGCGGCACTTTTTTGCACACCATGGGCTAAATGGTCATGTCACATGGACCCCGAAGGCTCAGAGAAGGTTGGGGGAGGGGACCCACTGGAACAGCTATTGAGAGACAGATGGTAGCCTCCCGTCAAGGCCATACAGCGTGTTCTTTAACGTTGGGTTGTTTTACCTCTGAGCGGCACTTTTTTGCACACCATGGGCTAAATGGCCAGGTCACATGGACCCCGAAGGCTCAGAGATGGTTGGGGGAGGGGACCCACTGGAACAGCTGTTGGGAGACAGATGGTAGCCTCCCGTCAAGGCCATCCAGCGTGTTCTTTAACGTGCACAGGGTAAGGCTCTCCCGCACACGGGGCCACGGCTTAACGTCCCATCCGACGGACGGCGGCCTTTCCAAGCCCATCGGTGTCCCCTACTGACAGTGGGCAAAGGTGGGGAATCCTGCTTTCAGCGACTCTTTAGTAATTAAATTAATATCCACTCTGGTCAAGTAAGGATATTTCGCGAAAAAAAAAAATCGGATTCATTTGCTAAAATGGATACATAATGAACTTTTTAGAAAATTGTCATTTGACCTAGAGAAATCCTCAGATTATCTTTGCAGAATAGATAACGCAATAAAAAAACGCTAACAAAACAGAACAATAACACGTGTTTCGTTATTTCTAAAGAAAAAGACAAGGTGGAAAAAATGTGTAGGTTTTAGCATAATGCATATTTAAAAATATACCTGCAATAATAATTGCATTGAACTTTATGTTGTTGTTTGGTTTTTTATCTCTGATTGGCACTTTTTTTGCACACAATGGGCTAAATGAGCAGGTCACAAGGACCCCGAAGGTTCAGAGAAGGTTGGAGGAGGGGACCCACTCGAACAGCTGTTGGGAGACAGATGGTAGCCTCCCGTCAAGACCATCCAGCGTGTTCTTTAACGTGCGCAGGGTGTGGCTCTCCTGTACACGGCGTCACGGCTTAGCGTCCCATCCGACGGACGGCGACTTTTTCAAGCCCATCGGTGTCCGCTACTGACCGTGGGCAGGGCGGGGAATTTTGAGGAGATAAATCTCAACGCTGACCCAGCTGGGACTCGAACCTGGGAACTGCAGATAACGAGTCTGGCGCGCTACCGACTGAGCCACCCCCCTTGAATTTTATGAAAATAAATCATGGTTATATTATTAGCATAATAAATAGTTAATAAATCACGGCGCAGATAGTAGTGAAGGGGGTGTTGCCCCAGGGGAGGGGCAAAATATAGAGTAAAAAAATCAGGTGTCAAAAATTTTGTTTTTGGTTTTGGGCTTAGGGACCCAAATAATTACTTGATCCTAGATACGGATTACTTTAGTTATAGCATTGTAAAAAAAAATATTTTCTTGAATATAACAAAATTCTTGGTTTATTTTAATTTTTGTTCGTAACTCGGTTGATTCGAAAACCTGGGGCTAATATAGGTGAGACTACTGATTTTGGGTTCAGTTGCTTTACCTGTGAGCCTCGCTTTTTTTGCACAAAGTGAGCTAATCATCCAAGTCACAAGGTTATATAGTGGATCAGGGTTGGGTTGGGTTGTTTTACCTCTGAGCGGCACTTTTTTGCACACCATGAGCTAAATGGCCAGGTCACATGAATCCCGAAAGCTCAGAGAAGGTTGGGGGAGGGGACCCACTGGAACAGCTGTTGGGAGACAGATGGTAGCCTCCCGTCAAGGCCATCCAGCGTGTTCTTTAACGTGCACAGGGTATGGCTCTCCCGCACACGGGGCCACGGCTTAACGTCCCATCCGACGGACGACGGCCTTTTCAAGCCCATCGGTGTCCCCTACTGACCGTGGGCAGGACGGGGTAATTTTGCGGAGATAGTGGATCAGGTCAAGGGGATCCAGAGTACAGCTGTAAGGAGAATGATGGAAGTCTACTATCAAGACCATCCAGCATGTTCAAGTCTCTCCTGCACACGTCTCATCGGGGTGGGGGTGGCTCAGTCGGTAGCGCGCCAGGCTTGTAATCTGTAGTTCCCAGGTTCGAGTCCACCTTTGGTCAGCGTTGAGATTTATCTCCGCAAAATTCCCCGCCCTGCCTACGGTCAGTAGGGGAAACCGATGGGCTTGGAAAGGCCGCCGTCCGTCGGATGGGACGTTAAACCGTGGCTCCATGTGCGGGAGAGCCATACCCTGTGCACGCTAAAGAACACGCTGGTTGGCCTTGACGGGAGGCTACCTTCTGTCCCCCAACAGCTGTTCCAGTGGGTCCCCTACCCCAACCTTCTCTGAGCCTTCGGGGTCCTTGTGACCTGGTCATTTAGCCCATGGTGTGCAAAAAAGTGCCGCTCAGAGGTAAAACAACCCAAATTATTGGTATCATTGAATTAACAGATTTTGCGTTGGGAACTAAAGATGTGTGTAATTTCATTAAATTCTGAATGATTTCCAAATACACGGATTAAAATCTTAAAAATATGTTAGACTTTGAAAGAGGAAGTAGAATTTTTAAATCTAAATGAAAGAAATGCAGTATTAGAATATTGTTTCTACTTTAGCGGAACTCCGATAGAAAAGTTTTGCAAAACACGCAAATCCACCGATCTTTTATTACACCAACACCTCTCATGATGTGAAATTCTGTTCCGAGGTTCGAGTTCCGACTATGCCTGCTTTACGAATCTTCTCCCCTAACCCCCGTTCTGCTCTTGGTGAGAAAAGGGGCACTATTGGACTTGAAAACGACGCCATCAGTCACATTGAATATTAAGCCGTTATCTTGTACGCAGGAGAGAGCCACAACGTTATAGAATACCCTGGATCACCTTGACGGAAGCTTTAAACTGTCTCCTAACAGCTGTCAAGTGTGTTCCTTTTCTCAAACTTCCCTTAGCCTTTTGGGTCCTTGTAACCTGGCCATTTAGTGTGTGCAAAACAAAAGTGCTACTTAAAGGCAAAGGGGCGCGTCGCTCGTACTCAGTCGGTAGCGCGTCAGGCTCGTAATCTGCAGTTCCCAGGTTCGAGTCCCAGCTGGGTCAGCGTTGATATTTATCTCCGCAAAATTCCCGCCCTGCCCACGGTCAGTATGGACACCGATGGGCTTGCAAAGGCTGCCGTCCGTCGGATGAGACGTTAAGACGTGGTCGCGTGTGCGGGAGAGCCATACTCTGTGCACGTTAAAGAACACGCTGGATGGCCTTGACGAAAGGCAACCATCTGTCTCCCAACAGCTGTTCCAGTGGGTCTCCTCCCCCAACCTTCTCTGGGCCTTCGGGGTTCTTGTGACCTGGCCATTTAGCCCATGGTGTGCAAAAAAGTGCCGCTCAGAGGTAAAACAATCCAACGTTAAAGAACACGCTGGATGGCCTTGACGGAAGGCTACCATCTGTCTCCCAACAGCTGTTCCAGTGGGTTTCCTCCCCCAACCTTCTCTGGGCTTTCGGGGTTCTTATGACCTGGCCATTTAGCCCATGGTGTGCAAAAAAGTGCCGCTCAAATGTAAAACAACCCAACAGCAACTTTGGGGTCCTTGTAACCTGGCCATTTAGTGCGTGCAAAACAAAAGTGCTCCTTAGATGCAAAAATATCCAAACCTCCCATAATGAGAGAGACGGATAGGCTTTACTCAAATCATTCAAATATTCTTCTTCGTGAGTTGTTTGGGTTGTTTTACCTCTGAGCGGCACTTTTTTGCACACCATGGGCTAAATGGCCAGGTCACATGGACCCCGAAGGCTCAGAGAAGGTTGGGGGAGGGGACCCACTGGAACAGCTGTTGGGAGACAGATGGTAGCCTCCCGTCAAGGCCATCCAGCGTGTTCTTTAACGTGCACAGGGTATGGCTCTCCCGCACACGGGGCCACGGCTTAACGTCCCATCCGACGGACGGCGGCCTTTTCAAGCCCATCGGTGTCCCCTACTGACCGTGGGCAGGGCGGGGAATTTTTTCTTCTTCGTGATCTTTTGGATTCTTTATATCAGGAAAGGATTTAATTGGTCCTCTCATAATTCAGTGTCGACTGCATTTATTTAGATGCAAATATTTTGATCGTCGTGGTCAATCGAAATCCTTCGGTAGCATCCATCAAAAGTTCCTCGAAATATGAGAAATCTCGAAAGAGAGCAAACAAATCTAGTTGTCTAATGCAATAAGAATCAGAAGAGCTAAGGAGAAAAAATTCACCGAGGACGTCGGATATTTCTTTTTTATGGAAAAATATTGATACTCATTGAGAAGGGCTTTCGCTGAGCCGACATTACCATCGTGTTTCAGTTAAAATTAAATTACTTCATCCTCGATATCCTCGGAAGGGGAAAAGAAACGTCCAACGATATTAAGCCGGATAAGAAAGGAGAAGAGTGATGCAGAGTGAAGAAAAGAAGAAGGAAAAAAAAAGCACGATAAATTTCTCACAGTTATACAAATACAGACTGCACTGTTAAGAAATTCAGCTCGGGGTTGGGGGAGGGGGTGAGAGTAAAAGGGAAGAAGGGCTTAAAAGCCCGCTGTCGTGCATCCCTGTTCGGGAGCGTGGCGGTGCAGGATCACAGTGAGCAATCTCTCCGCGAGTGAGAGAGAGTGAGAGCCGTACTTTCTGACAAAGGTATCTGTCTCCAGCAGCTGGCAGTGCGCGTGCTCTCATCCGCGCCGAGGGACCAGAATTGGATTCAGATTCAATTACTATTGGCAGCCATGGCGTTAGCTCGTCTGCAATTGACGCCAGGGAGGGAGGACGACCGCGCGAGAGTGAGAGAGGGATGCTCATTATGGGCTTGGACCTGAGAATGCCTTGGAAAAGTCACGAGCAGGAGGATGAAGAGGAGGAGGAGGAGGAGGAGGAGGAAATGGGGTCTGGAGTTGAATAGTAGTAGCACACGAGTTCACCTTTGTCTGTTGACCAAGGCTTGTGTCCGTTTGTGTGCATTATACAATGAACCCCGTGCAATTGAAGAGATGATGTTGTTTGGGGAAGGTGGTATACACCCACGTGCTGATTGGCCACTGGTGTAATGAATGTTGGAGACAAATAGGTCTGAAACCGAGGCCTTTCATAAGGAAATGGAAGTTGTTCCCAGTTGGGGGAGAGAGCTTTGGGTAATTGTTCGTCGTTTGGTTCGGAGCGAGTTTTGGTGATGTCCTTTTCAGCCTCTTTTGAGATCAAAAGTGCCGCCGTGGGTGTCGTCTGTTTCCAGGGAACAATGAGATTAAAGAGACTAACGAGGCTGTTTATTTTGACGTGAAACGATGGCTTCGTTTTCTTTGAATAGAATAAGAAAAGTTTCGCAAATTTTAAAGATTAAATTGATTAGGGAAAGTGGAAGAGGTTGTATTAGTTTAGACGTAAGACATAACTAAAGACTGTGAAAAAGAAAAAGGTTTTTTTGTGTATTTATTGATTTAAATAATAAGTTTGATGCACGAAATACTGTTAGGAAAGTTTTCTTTTATGGGAATCACTATATGGATTGACGGTTTTGATAGCATTAAAAATATTCTGTCATCAGGCGTTCCTCATGGTTCAATTTCGGGTCCCTTTTGTTGGGATATATACTAACTTTAATTCTTTGAATAAATATTGGGTTGTTTTACCTCTGAGAGGCAGTTTTTTTCACACAACGAGCTAAATAAACAGGTCACAAGGACCCCGATGGCTCAGATAAGGTTGGGGGAGGGGACATACTGGACAGCTGTTAAGAAACAAATGGTAGCCTCCCGTCAAGGCCATCAAGCGTATTCTTTAACGCGAACAGGGTATGGTTCTCTCTCACACATGGGATCACGACTTTGCGCCCCATCCGACGGACGGTGAGCTGTTCATCTAGATCCCCTACTGACCGAGGGCTGGGCGGAGAGTTTTGTGGAGATAAATCTCAACGCTGGCTCAGACCTGAACCCGAGAACTGCAATTACGAGTAAGACAAGCTATTGACTGAGCCACAGCGCCCTCTTTTAAACGAAGAGGAGATTACTTTATTAAAAAAACTTTTAGAAGCTGATAGCTGATTACCAGAAATCGTTTCGTAACATCTCGTATTGATGTTCGAAGATGATCCAGTTTTATTAAACGAAGCTAAACAAATGGGAAATGATATATGCCCAATCCGATTTTAATGAATCAGGTATGATGTTTACAAAAATATTAAAGTTTTTGAATGATAACTAAGTAATAATAAAAAAATAATAAAAATAAATACCCCCTCAAGCAGCTGCTTGCCACAGAGGTCTGACAGGAGCCTGTCAGTTTATATGCCATAGTAGAAGGTCTGAGAGGATGGCAGGCCCTCAGCAGAAAAACGACACAAACAGCCATGCCTTATTCGGGGCTCGAACCCAGGTCCCTTAGATCAGTAGCCAAGCGCGCTAACCACTCGGCCATGGGACTGTATATAAATTGATATGCGTACTGTTTATGTACAGATAATTTGAATATTAGAACGCATCACTATGAATTGTGGAAAATGTGGAAATAATGCGTGTTCTTGTCCAGTGCTTGGAGAATATAAATAATAATTTTGGAATGACCCAAAAAATGCATCCGATTTCTAAGAGAAATCAAATCTTAATAGGATATGATAAGACAAAAACTTAAAAATGCAGATTATGAGGCTAGAAACTTAAAAAAATGCAGATTATAAGCTTGGAGCGAAACCTCTTAAGCAACAGATCCCCAAAAGGTATTAAAAAAAAACATTTTTCTCTTGTGAAATAGAATTTGTATAACTGCGCATTAAACTCTGAATAATTTTGCAGCATATGGATTAAAAACTGCCACAGTGGGAGACTCTCCTTCACCCGAGACCACGTCTTAATAACCCATCCGACGGACGGTGGTGTTCACAAGACTTTCGATGCCTCATTTCACAACGAGCACAGGTCAGGGGTTAGCGAGGGAAGAGATTTTGGTTGGGTTGTTTTACCTCTAAGCGTCACTTTTTTGCACACCATGGGCTAAATGGTCAGGTCACATGTATCACGAAGGCTCAGAGAAGGTTGGGGGAAGAGACCCACTGGAACAGCTGTTGGGAGACAGATGGTAGCCTCCCGTCAAGGCCATCCAGCGTGTTCTTTAACGTGCACAGGGTATGGGCTCTCCCGCACACGGGGCCACGGCTTAACGTCCCATCCGACGGACGACGGCCTTTCCAAGACCATCGGTGTCCCCTACTGACCGTGGGCAGGGCAGGGAATTTTGTGGAGATAAATCTCAACGCTGACCCAGCTGGGACTCGAACCTGGAAACTGTAGATTACGAGCCTGGCGCGCTACCGACTGAGCCACCCCCGCCCCTCCCGCGAGGGAACAGAAGTGGGGGTGAAAGAATAGTTTTGTTCAGGCAGAGTAGATGAAAAATATATTTGCATTTACGAAGAAATAAATAAAACTCTGCCTCCAACAAAATTCATCGGTTCTTTCGTAGATGATAATAAATTTCATTTCCTGCGCTTTTTTTTTTACTAAACGTAGGTAACTTCATAGATGGCGCACGCGGCGCGTGGGAAGACAAGGCACCCTTTTGGCTCTTTGCTATGCTGTGGGCGATGCGAAGCGGGGGAAAGTGGTTAGGGGGGAAAGGTAGAGTTGGAAGAGAAGGGAGGATGGGGAGCGTTGGCTGAAAGTAGCCGCGAGAATAGATGGCATTGCGTGATGCTATCGCACTCCAAATACATTTCGTCACTATCGCAGTAAGGAAAACAATGACCGAATAAGGAGGTTGGAGCAGATATCAGATCGTTGGAATTAATCATCGCTGTGGGCAAACGTTGTATCCTTCAAAGAATGAGTTACGATGAACAGAAGAAATATGACGCATGGAGTAGCCAATAAAAATACGAAAGGAAACACGAAAATAAACGTTTGTGCGAAGCACGAGAAACACAGAGAAATGGAGCAATAGCAGTAACAGAGGGAAGACGGTTGGGTTGGGTTGTTTTACCCCTGAGCGGCACTTTTTTGCTCACCATGGGCTAAATGGCCAGGTCACATGGACCCCGAAGGCTCAGAGAAGGTTGGGGGAGGGGACCCACTGGAACAGCTGTTGGGAGACAGATGGTAGCCTCCCGTCAAGGCCATCCAGCGTGTTCTTTAACGTGTACAGGGTATGGCTCTCCCGCACACGGGGCCACGGCTTAACGTCCCATCCGACGGACGGCGGCTTTTCCAAGCCCATCGGTGTCCCCTACTGACCGTTGGCAGGGAGGGGAATTTTGCGGAGATAAATCTCAACGCTGACCCAGCTGGGACTCGAACCTGGGAACTACAGATGTATATTGGAGAGCCATACTCTGTGCACGTCAAAGAACACTCTAGATTGTCCTGAAGGGAAACTACTGTCCGTCTGTTAATAACTACCCAGTGAGTAACTTTCCCCCCCCCCCCCCCAACCATCTCTGAGCCCTCGGAGTCCTTGTGACCTGGCCATTTAGGCAATTGCCTGGGGAAAAAAGTTCCGCTCTTAGATAACACAAAAGCAACATATTAAGTTGTTACAAAAGATCTGTCTGGGTTTTTTTTCCTAAGGTTGGTGAAAAAATAATGTCCGGTTTTTTAAACCTGAAATTCAACAAATCGTAACTCAACTGATAATAAACTTCATTTATCAAAATGAGAACCATTAGAATCTACACATTTTTGCCAATTAGAAACAAGTTTATGTATGCCATTTCGATAAAAATCGGAAGTTCTGGATTTGATAAGTTTTTTTAAAGGTGTTTTCTGCTGCCTAAGAGTTGTCGAAGATTTTTTCCTGTGAAAAGTTGTCCAAATGCTTGAATAAATGATAATTGGCGACAAGTCAGATGAATACGGTGAATGGCGACAAGTCAGATCCCGTTGGCGACAAGTCAGATGAATATGGTGAATGGGGCAGAGAATTGTAGCCCAATTCGTTCAACGTCTCGAGCGTCATTGTGCAATGTGTGGCCCAGCGTCGTCATGGAGAAGAATAAGACCTCTTCGACTGACCAATGCTGGATGTTTATCGCGCAACTTCTGCCGCATGTCGTGGAGTTTATGACAATACTTCGCTGCAGTGATGATTTCACCAGGATTCAAGAAGTTGTAAGTGAATGATGCTGGCCGCAGACCACCTAACAGTCACCATAACCTTCTTTTGGGCTTGGATATGATTGGATTGTTTTACCTGTTAGCGGCACTTTTTTGCACACCATGGGCTAAATGGCCAGGTCACATGGACCCCCGAAGGCTCAGAGAAGGTTGGGAGAGGGGACTCACTGGAACAGCTGTTGGGAGACAGATGGTAGCCTCCCGTCAAGGCCATCCAGCGTGTTCTTTAACGTGCATAGGGTATGGCTCTCCCGCATACGGGGCCACGGCTTAACGTCCCATCCGACGGACGGTGGCCTTTCCAAGCCCATCGGTGTCCCCTATTGACCGTGGGCAGGGAGGGGAGTTTTGCGGAGATAAATCTCAACGCTGACCCAGCTGGGACTCGAACCTAGGAACTACAGATTACGAGCCTGGCGCGCTACCGACTGAGCCACCCCCGCCCCATGCCATACCCTGTGCACGTTAAAGAACACACTGGAAATGCCTTGACGGGAGGCTACCATCTGTCTCCCAACAGCTGTTCCAGTTGTTGGGAGACAACCTTCTCTGAGCTTCCCCAACCTTCTCTGAGCCTTCGGGGTCCATGTGACCCCTCCCCCAACCTTCTCTGAGCCTTCGGGGTCCATGTGACCTGGCCATTTAGCCCATGGTGTGCAAAAAAGTGCCTCTCAGAGGTAAAACAACCCAACCTCTCACGTGGTTTTACATAGGTCTGCTTCAATAATTGTCTTGAATTGGTCGTTTTCAAGAGCTGGATTGCGACCTCGATCATCTTCATCTTCAAGGCTCGTCTCTCCACTACGAAACCTTTCGACCAACGCCGTACTGTACGACGTTCTGAAGTGCTTCCCTCCCCTATGTTTCGACAACATAACTGGTCGTCTACGTCGCTTTATAGCCAAGTTTTAACTCGTGCAACAAAATTATACGCAGTTCCTTTTTTCATAACTTTGACACGACTGAAATGGCAAAAATGAAACTTTTTAAAAACAACGATAGCACAGACAGATTAAGTAAAGAATAAGCTTTAAAATGATATGTAAGAAAGAAATAAATAAAAAAATAAATACCCCCCTCAAGCAGCTGCTTGCCACAGAGGTCTGGCAAGAGCCTGTCAGTTTGTATGCCACAGTAGAGGGTCTGAGAGGATGGCAGGACCTCATGAGAAAAACATCACACACATCCATGCCTTACCCGGGGCTCGAACCCAGGTCCCTTAGATCAATAGCCAAGCGTGCTAACCACTCGGCCCCGGGACTGTTATAAGATAAAATAAAAAATATATTTTGGTTTAACAATAAGAAAGAGAACAAAATAAAAGCTGCGATTTTTTTTTTTGCACCAACCTAATATTTTTCGGTACAGATTCGGTACCTTTCGTTTTTCAGTCACTAACATGAAAAATGGCATTATGGGAATGACGATTTCCGTTAGGAATGACTCTTTCCCGTTACACCGACGCAATCAGTGTAAAGAGAAAAAAAAAACCAATTAAATTATAGACGAATCAAATCTAATCCCGAAATTCAAATGTTAATTTCCTGATTCGATTATTCAATTATTCCTCTTCTTTATTCCCTTCAAACAAAAGAGCCTTGAAAAAAGTTTACATTTTTATTGACCACTTCGAAGAGCAAAATGTTCCATGTCTGCCTTGGGGGAAAAATGTTTCCGAGACGACAAAAATTCGAGCATCGGGACTGAATATTCAAATAAATGCGTCAAATATTTGAGTATGGGATGCAGCCACTGCTGACTGTTTCACCTTCCAAAGTACATTTCCCAACTATTCTGTTTGCAAGGGCTCGTTACTTTGCTTTCGAACGAGCTCTCCAGCAACTCAAACAAGTAATATTTACCCTTTATATTCTGAGCAAATCCATTTAAATAACTGTTTAAGTTACTTTCTCCTGCCGCGACTACTTCTTCTTCCATCTTGGAACGTAACAGTGTCTCTAACATCCCGCCCCCCCCCCCCCTCACACACAACACGCGCCCCCTCTACACGTAAGGATCCCATGCATAAGCTGAAGGTAAACTGCGCACGTGCATCATTTAGTGACTGCATTAAATACGCTTCCAGAATCAACAAACTGCGGAGGAAGACCTTTTTCCAGGTCTTAGCTTATTTGTAAAAGTTGACGCTTCCTATCTGGGAGAAACGTTGAGACACATCGGCGATTGGAGCGTCTGCTTTCAGCTAAACCTCAAGTGGGGGAGGGGGGGGCTGTAACAACATTGTTGACGTCGTGTGTCTTGAGCTGTGTTCAATTTTAGCTTTGCGGATATCGCCTTGTTGTGATCTTAATAAAGAGGGAAGATTTCGGTGATTTCTTTTCTTGTTTCTTCTTTCGTTTCAAGAAGAAAGAATTATGCTCAGTGTGATAGTTGTAAGCACGTATGGGAGATAAAAACACTTGTTAGATTGAGTTGTTTTGAGTAGTTTTTTTAAACACGGTAAACACATAAGAATTGCAAGATCTCACAGTAGAAAAGAGGCATTCACTAGAGTGTTTTTCCCCCAACTGTATGGGGCGGGGGTGGCTCAGTTGGTAGCGCGCCAGGCTCGTAATCTGTAGTTCCCAGGTTCGAGTCCCAGCTGGGTCAGCGTTGAGATTTATCTCCGCAAAATTCCCCGCCCTGCCCACGGTCAGTAGGGGACACCGATGGGGCTTGGAAAGGCCGCCGTCCGTCGGATAGGACGTTAAACCGTGGCCCCGTGTGCGGGAGAGCCATACCCTGTGCACGTTAAAGAACACGCTGGATGGCCTTGACGGGAGGCTACCATCTGTCTTCCAACAGCTGTTCCAGTGGGTCCCCTCCCCAACCTTCTCTGAGCCTTCGGGGTCCATGTGACCTGACCATTTAGCCCATGGTGTGCAAAAAAGTGCCGCTCAGAGGTAAAACAACCCAACCCAACTTCAAGAAGAAAGAATTATGCTCAGTGTGATAGTTGTAAGCACGTATGGGAGATAAAAACACTTGTTAGATTGAGTTGTTTTGAGTAGTTTCTTTAAACACGGTAAACACATAAGAATTGCAAGATCTCACAGTAGAAAAGAGGCATTCACTAGAGTGTTTTCCCCCCAACTGTATGGGGCGGGGGTGGCTCAGTCGGTAGCGCGCCAGGCTCGTAATCTGTAGTTCCCAGGTTCGAGTCCCAGCTGGGTCAGCGTTGAGATTTAATCTCCGCAAAATTCCCCGCCTTGCCCACGGGCAGTAGGGGACACCGATGGGCTTGGAAAGGCCGCCGTCCGTCGGATGGGACGTGGTTCCGTCTACATGAAAAAAACCGATACTCTGTACGCGTTAAAGAACACGCTGGATGGCCTTGACGGGAAGTTATCGTCTGTCGCCTAACAGCTGTCTGGTGGGTGCCCTTCCCCCAACCTTCGCTAAGTCCTTGTGTCCTTGTGACCTGGCTATTTAGCTCATTGTGTGGAAAAAAATGCCCTCAGAGGTAAAACAAATCAAGCCAACCCACAACATACACCGTATTTTCAGAAGTTAAGCCGTGGCCCAGTGTGCGGGAGAGCCATACCATGTGCACATTAAAGAACACACTTGATGGCCTTGACGGGAGGCTACCATCTGTCTCCCAACAGCTGTTCCAGTGAGTCCCCTCCCCCAACCTTCTCTGAGCCTTCGAGGTCCATGTGACCTGGCCATTTAGCCCATGGTGTGCAAAAAAGTGCCGCTCAGAGGTTAAACAATCCAACGTTAAAGAACACGCTGGATGGCCTTGACGGGAGACTACCATCTGTCTTCCAACAGCTGTTCCAGTGGGTCCCCTCCTCCAACCTTCTCTGAGCCTTCGGGGTCCATGTGACCTGGCCATTTACTCCATGGTGTGCAAAAAAGTGCCGCTCAGAGGTAAAACAACCCACCCCCCAACTGTATGCCGTGAAAAAGATTCAAGTAGGCCGTGAAACATTTTTGTTTAAGCAAAACTTTCATCCCTCTACTCGATGTCCATCCAATCCGTGGCTCATCGCAAAAGAACTTGCTGCTCATTAAAAAAATCGATGTGCCGAATCTGGCTCATTTCTTCCAATTTTTTCTCATCAAACATTTTCAGGTCCATAACTAAACGTTTTTCCTATTTCATAGTACTCATTAAAGATGTACTTTTTTGTTTTTATTTAATCATGCATATTCTTTATTTCTTAAAAAAAATATATAAATGGGGCGGGGTGGCTCAATAGGTAGCGCGCCAGGCTCGTAATCTGTAGTTCCCAGGTTCGAGTCCCAGCTGGGTCAGCGTTGAGATATATCTCCGCAAAAATTCCCCGACCTGCCCACGGTCAGTAGGGGACACCGATGGTCTTGGAAAGGCCGCCGTCCGTCGGATGGGACGTTAAGCTGTGGTCCCATGTGAGACATACCCTGTGCACGTTAAAGAACACGCTGGATGGCCTTGAAGGGAGGCTACCATCTGTCTCCCAACAGCTGTTCCAGTGGGTCCGCTCCCCCAACCTTCTCTAAGCCTACGGGGTCCATGTGCCTGGCCATTTAGCCCATGGTGTGCAAAAAAGTGCCGCTCAGAGGTAAAACAACAACAACAACAACAAAAAATATAGATATTTTTCTACAAATTCATTACTGATTAGAAATTTATATATTCAGTAATAAATTATCACAGCAAAAGTTCTGTAAACAAGGAACACTTGAAAACAATGGTTGTCCCGACTTGGGTTCGAATCCAGGTCTTCCTGAATCATGCCGGGTTGGGTTGGGTTGTTTTACCTCTGAGCGGCCCTTTTTTGCACACCATGGTCTAAATGGCCAGGTCACATGGACCCCGAAGGCTCAGAGAAGGTTGGGGGAGGGGACCCACTGGAACAGCTGTTGGAAGACAGATGGTAGCCTCCCGTCAAGGTCATCCAGCGTGTTCTTTAACGTGCACAGGGTATGGCTCTCCCGCACACGGGGCCACGGCTTAACGTCCCATCCGACGGACGGCGGCCTTTCCAAGCCCATTGGTGTCCCCTACTGACCGTGGGCAGGGCGGGGAATTTTTGCGGAGAAAAATCTCAACGCTGACCCAGCTGGCACTCGAACCTGGGAACTACAGATTACGAGCCTGGCGCGTTACCGACTGAGCCACCCCGTTAAGAGGCAGATGGTACCCTGCAGTCAAGGCCCAACAACTTCTTTTTTATTCAAGTAATTAATGAATTATTGATTGATTGAGAGGAAGGTACAAAAATAACGCTAACACCGCTCAAGACATCAGAAACAGAGAAATGTTTACAATGTAGTTAACACTTGTTGTGGTATCACAATGTAGTGTCACATGTAAACACCTATAAAAAATGGAAATATTCATTATAAAAAATGTCTTGAACAGGATGGGATACGAACTCACGACCAACTGATATAAAATTTTTTACAGATGAACTATTTTCCGACCTTTTCTGTATTAACGGCTATAAGAGGGATATGATGTTGATGGGGAAAAAATCAAGTATATTCCTGTGGATCTTAGTGTTACATTCTACTAATTTTCCACGTTATTTTAACATATATGCAAAATAATAAATAAATTGCTCCTCAAGCTTGGGTTGGGTTACCTCTGAGCGGCACTTTTTTGCACACCATGGGCTAAATGGCCAGGTCACATGGACCCCGAAGGTTCAGAGCAGGTTGGGGGAGGGGATCCACTGGAACAGCTGTTGGGAGACAGATGGTAGCCTCCGGTCAAGGCCATCCAGCGTGTTCTTTAACGTGCACAGGGTATGACTCTCCCGCACACGGGGCAACGGTTTAACGTCCCATCCGACGGACGGCGGCCTTTCCAAGCCCATCGGTGTCCCCTACTGACCGTGGGCAGGGCGGGGAATTTTGCGGAGATGAATCTCAACGCTGACCCAGCTGGGACTCGAACCTGGGAACTACAGATTACGAGCCTGGCGCGCTACCGACTGAGCCATCCCCGCCCCACTCCTCAAGCAGTTCTAGCCAAAGAGATCTGACAGTAGCCAGTAAGTATGATACGCTTTAGATATCTGCGATGAGGACGAGATCTCTGCAAAAAAACAACACAGGAAAAAGCAAAAGCATTCCTTATCCGGGGTTATCTTCGAACATTGCTCCTTACTGTCGAATCGGAATATTTGCTGCTTACTGTGCTAGATATTCACTTAATGCGGCGTGGTATTATACAACATACATCATTTACCGGCTAATTAATTTAAATGACAGATTTTTAGGATTTGTAAGGAACCCTGCTATTAGAAAGCATTATAAATTAACAAATGCCAAAATGATTTTAAAATATAATTCGGGTATAATTCGATTTCAAGAGAAATTATGTGTACCAGCAATTCTTGCATAAGTTAAAACTATTTTATAAAAAGACACATAGATAATACCGCAGTTATAATTGCAAATTTATAAAGCTTTTGCTCACGAAATAGTTTGAAATGTTCAAGTCAGTTGTTAAATTCCGTTTTGAAATAAGGATGTTAATAATAAATGTTAAGTATCATACATATGGGTTGGGTTGTTTTACCTCTGAGCGGCACTTTTTTGCATACCATGGGCTAAATGGCCAGGTCACAAGGACCCCGAAGGCTCAGAGAAGGTTGGGGGAGGGGACCCAGTGGAATAGCTGTTGGGAGACAGATGGTAGCCTCCCGTCAAGGCCATCCAGCGTGTTCTTTAACGTGCACAGGGTATGGCTCTCCAGAACACGGCGCCACGGCTTAACGTCCCATCCGACGGACGGCGGCCTTTCCTAGCCCATCGGTGTCCCCTACTGACCGTGGGCAGGGCGGGGAATTTTGCGGTGATAAATCTCAACGCTGACCCAGCTGGGACTCGAACCTGGGAACTACAGATTACGAGCCTGATCATACATATGCTTCAGTGATAAAGTGCCACAGGAAAATGTCCTGTAAGACAAGAAACACTTGAAATAATTAGCTTAAGTAAAAAAATTGGTTTTTGCCTTGAAGTGTGATTCGAACCTACATCTCCAAAAAAATGCCATATATGCCAACCATTACACCATCAGTAGCTAACCATTTTTTTTCCAGCAATGTGACTTGGAGGCATTCCCTCATATTTTTGTTGATTCGCTCCTAGCGCCATCTTCTGTTAAACGTGGGTTCGAATCCCACTCAGGGCAAAACTAAATTTTTTCCAGCTAATTTTCATATGAAACCAAAAAGCAAATGCATGTATAAGCTCTGTATACAGTTAACGTTTTATCTTTCTGTTTTTTATCTTTCTTTAGTTTTTTCAAACTAAGACATTCAAATAAATTTTAAAACTCTTATATTCTATTTCCTGTAGACAAGGTAAGCAGTTTTATGGGTCAACTGAAAATCGTTTTGTAACATTATGGTGAGAGAATAAAGACTCAGTTATTATTTAAAAAAAATGCAAACTTCCATAACTCTTTCTGTAGTTCCCAGGTTCGAGTCCTAGCTGGGTCAGCGTTGAGATTTCTCTCCGCAAAATTCCCCGCCCTGCCCACGGTCAGTAGCGGACACCGATGGGCTTGGAAAGGCCGTCATCCGTCGGATGGGACGTTAAGCCGTGACCCCGTGTGTGAGAGCCATACCCTGTGCACGTTAAAGAACACGCTGGATGACCTTGACGGGAGGCTACCATCTGTCTTCCAACAGCTGTTCCAGTGGGTCCCCTCCCCCAACCTTCTCTGAGCCTTCGGGGTCCATGTGACCTGGCCATTTAGATCATGGTGTGCAAAAAAGTGCCGCTCAGAGCATACCTTACTCACGCTAAATAGAAAACACCATATATCCGAGCACTGCGGGATATATAATATTTATAGTTTGCAAAACAACCCAACTCAATTGACAATTCTTGAAATACTTAATGAATTTGGACGTAAAACCGAGATTCATATCTAAATCCAGTCTCAAAGCAATTCCCTTTGTCAGTTTTTCCATAAACAAAGCTCATTTAAAGGGTTGGGTTGTTTTACCTCTGAGCGGCACTTTTTTGCACACCATGGGCTAAATGGCCAGGTCACATGGACCACGAAGGCTCAGAGAATGTTGGGGGAGGGGACGCACTGGAACAGCTGTTGGGAGACAGATGGTAGCCTCCTGTCAAGGCCTCCAGCGTGTTCTTTAACGTGCACAAGGTATGACTCTCGCGCACACGGAGCCACGGCTTAACGTCCCATCCGACGGACGGCTGCCTTTCCAAGCCCTTCGGTGTCCCCTACTGACCGTGGGCAGGGCGGGGAATTTTGCGGAGATAAATCTCAACGCTGACCCAGCTACCGACTGAGCCACCCCGCTCATTTAAAGAGTTAAAGGAATTTAAGTGTGGCTTTCTATCGTTACATATAGAATAAAAATAATCTTCAAATTCAGGAAGGTCGAATTCTTTTTTAACACGGTGTTCCCTATTTATCGTGAGTTGAGATTTTAGGCCACTGTGACTTCAGTGAGAAAAGGGGTTAAGAAGACCGCCGTCTGTAATTCGTGGCTCCACATACAGGAGAGCTATATGACTCTGACAGAGGGCTTCCCCGGATATCCTAATATCTGGCTAAGGCTCCTACTCACCTACATTGCTTTGAATCTATGGTGGTTATTGTGATCTGGCCATTAGCCCATTGTGAGTTAATGAAAGGGACATTAGGGGTAAAAAACAAAAAACTCACCTCTCGCAAAATAAAGTGACATTAGGAATAAAAACAATAACTCACTTTTCGCAAAAGAAAATGACATTGGGAATAAAAACAGTTACTCATTTATCGCGAAAGAAAGTGACATTAAAAATAAACAATAACTCATTTCTCCCAAAATAAAGTGACATTAGGAATAAAAACAATAGCTAACTTCTCGCAAAATAAATTTAGGAATTAAAAAAAATATACAAATAAAATTAGGAATAAAAAACGATAACTTCTCTCAAAAGAAAAGAACATTAAGAATTAAAACAATAACTCGCTTGTTTTAGAATTCAGGGACCTTTTTATGAGAGCTGTCAATAACCTCCGATGAATTAAACTATTACAGCTGTATCAATAAGCATGATTCTGCCATATAAATTAGCATTTGAACTACTTTGAATAATAAAAATCGTGATGTCTGTATTATTTTTTCACACAATGCGTAAAAATCGTTTTCAGCGTTGGTAACCATGGTAACAACAGTACGCACTTGTTTTCCGTCGAGGTAACCAGGTGCGCTGCCAAGAGAGAGAGAGCGAAGTTATCCCTGAGAGTCTCGGCTTATGTTAGATGTTGCGGTACTGTTCTCTGTGTCCGAGCTAATCCCGCAGAGCTCGGAGCAAATGAACCTAAGAGGATTACTTCCAGAAGAAGGTGTCAGCCTCTGTAGGGCCGTGCAAAAGACTCCGGTGCCAAAGGCAAAGGTACGGATGCGACAGTGCTTTTGTGTGTCACTTTCAGAACATTCTGACGTGGTCCATCATCGGAAGCTGATCTTTCCACTATCTGGATGGATAGAGTCGGCAACCTCAGAAGCAATTGCCTTTCATCATCAGTATTTTATTCTTAGCTAGTGGAGCATATTTTAATTTGGAGCAAGGTTAAGATTTTGAGACGAATAGCATCTTCACGGAAAATTGTTTTTCGCCTCTGAGGCATTCGATGATTACTGGTATCATCAAAGTTTCATCTTTTTTTTCACCTCAGTGGCACAGATGAAGTTCAGTAGCATCTTCAAAGTTCACTGTTTTTTCCTGAGAGAGAGAGACGCCCGATGAAGTTCAGTAGGATCTTCAAAGTGCAGTATTTTTTCCTGAGAGATGCCCGATAAAGTTCAATAGCATCTTCGAAGTGCACTATTTTTTCGTGAGAGATGCCCGATAAAGTTCAATAGCACCTTCAAAGTGCACTATTTTTTCCTGAGAGATGCCCGATAAAGTTCAATAGTATCTTCAAAGTGCACTATTTTTTCCTGAGAGAGAAATGCCCGATGAAGTTCAGTAGCATCTTCAAAGTGCACTATTTTTTTCTGAGAGAGAGATGTCCGATGAAGTTTAGTAGCATCTTCAAAGTGCACTGTTTTTTCATTAGAGAGAGATGCCCGATGAAGTTCAGTAGCATCTTCAAAGTGCACTATTTTTTCCTGAGAGAGAGAGAGAGGCCCGATGAAGTTCAGTAGCAGCTTCAAAGTGCACTATTTTTTCATGAGAGATGCCCGATGAAGTTCAGTAGCATCTTCAAAGTGCACTATTTTTTCATGAGAGAGAGAGAGGCCCGATGAAGTTCAGTAGCATCTTCAAAGTGCACTATTTTTTCATGAGAGAGAGATGCCCGATAAAGTTCAGTAGCATCTTCAAAATGCACTATTTTTTCCTGAGAGAGAGAGAAGCCCGATGAAGTTCAGTAGCGTCTTCAAAGTGCACTATTTTTTCATGAGAGATGCCCGATGGAGTTCAGTAGCATCTTCAAAGTGCACTATTTTTTCATGAGAGAGAGATGCCCGATAAAGTTCAGTAGCAACTACAAAGATTAAGTAAACTTTTCTTCAGAGGCAGATTATGAATTTTAATGGAATGAAACCATCGTCAAAGCTGTATTCTTTTTCTCCTGAAAGGCACATGATAAAGTTCCTTAGCATCTTGAAAGTGCATTGCTTTTCAGAGGAACCTGATGAAATCCAGTAGTATTTTCAAGGCGCAATGTTTTTTCTCTTCAGAGGTTCAGAGACATCTAATGAACTTCAGTAACATTTTAATAATTTTCTCCTCAGAGGAATGTTTCGAAGTTCAACAATGCCTTCAAGGTTATGTTGTTTAGTTTTATTTTTCCTAGCGTTGTTCTTTGCGAGTAATCCTCACACGTTTACTGCTTTTGATCAAAATAAAATCTAAGGGATGAGAGCTAGGTAGAGAAAGGTAGTCCATTGAACAGAGAGACAAATGGAGACCTTCCGTTAAAACCATACAGTAAGTTCTTTAACGCGCACAGGTTATGTCTCTCCTGCACAGGGACCACAGCTTAATGAGACACTACGGCCAGCCCTATTTCCAAGCTCATCGATATTCCATTTCTCACTGCGCTACGAGGGGTTAGAGCTCAGGGCACTATGGGGGATTAGTGGATATAAATATCAACATTGCCACAGTTGAAACTCAAACTTGGGATCATTAGATTGGGTTGGGTTGTTTTACCTCTGAGCGGTATACTTTTTTGCACACCATGGGTTAAATGGCCAGGTCACAAGGACCCCGAAGGCTCAGAGAAGGTTGGGGGAGGGGACCCACTGGAACAGCAGTAGGGAGACAGATGGTAGCCTCCCGTCAAGGCCACCCAGCGTGTTCTTTAACGTGCACAGGGTATGGTTCTCCTGCACACGGGGCCCCGGCTTAACGTCCCATCCGAAGGATGGCGGCCTTTCCAAGCCCATCGGTGTCCCCTACTGACCGTGGGCAGGGCGGGGAATTTTGCGGAGATAAATCTGAACGCTGATCCAGCTGGGAATCATTAGATTGCAAGCCTGGTGCATCTCTTGACTGAACCAATGCCAATCCGTGGAAGAAAACGAAATAAAATTGTAAACATATATTGCATATAATTTGCGCAAATATTTTTTTAAAATCCGACTGCAACATTCATTTCTGCTCAACTCAGTGACTCTTGTCAATTTTTTTTTGATAGAACCAGACTAGGTTTTATTGATTTTAATATTTATTTAAAAGGCTAATGACAACAACTCTTAAAATAATATTTTCTAAAACTTTAAAACGCATTTGTTAAACAAATTTTTACTGCTTCTTCACCTTCACGTGCGAAATGACATGTGCTTTTGCTGTGACATGTGATTTTGTTGATGTCGAGTATGGAGTATTAAAAAAAAATAAAAAATGCTGAAATTTAGAGCGAAATTTAATATTCATAACATTTTAAACCTCCGTAAAAAAACAAAAAAAAAAAAACTCCAAAGCAGCTCTTTTAGCGTCAAAACCATTGAACAAGATAAAAAAAAGTTCGTTCCCATAAAAAAAAGTTATAAGTCATAGCTGATTAAATTTTTTTCCCCTCAATTCTTTTATCCTTCCTCACACAATATACATAAAAAGCAAGTGATTTAAGACTCAACTGACAATCAAAATACGTTACAGAGTTCTCCAAGACGATGTCTTGTCATTATCCACCGAAGCATTGTTTTAAGAAAGAAGGCGGACTTGATACTGACTGAGGCATTAGCTTGGGAAACTGCTGGAAGCCCTTCTTCATTAACGATGGGAGAAGGCGACTACCAGGGTGACAGGAGTAGGGGAAGAGAAACCAATAATCGTGTCCCTGGACGGAGGAGGCTTTGTTCGCCGTCGGTAACCACACTGGCCGTATCTTCGGCACCTCATTGTTACTTCCCTGCACATCGGTATGCCACTTTTTTCATTTTTTATGGAGTAATTCTCAAATGACATCTTTTTTAGTTCATGCAAATATAGTTGTCTCTTTTCCGTTCACATTCAGTTTTCAGGATATTCCTCTAAATAAATTCTACTTCAACTGGAAATTTTTTCCCCCGAGAAAAAAAAAATATGTAAAGATTCTCAAATAAATTGGTAGTGAATATTTAACAAGCTTTTTCGTTTTTCGGGAAAGATTTCTAATCCACGTGTTTTTTTTTTTTAAGTATAGGGTGTTTCAGAAGTTGTGTGCCATAGCTGGATTGTTGGATTGGATTTTTTTTCATCTGAGCGGCACTTTTTTGCACACCATGGGCTAAATGGCCAGGCCACAAGGACCCTGAAGGCTCAGAGAAGGTTGGGGGAGGGGACCCACTGGAGCAGCTGTTGGGAGACAGATGGTAGTCTCCCGTCAAGGCCATCCAGCGTGTTCTTTAACGTGCACAGGGTATGGCTCTCCCGCACACGGGGCCACGGCTTAAGTCCCATCCGACGGATGGCGGCCTTTCCAAGTCCATCGGTGTCCCCTACTGACCGTGGGCAAGGCGGGGAATTTTGCGAAGATAAATCTGAACGCTGACCCAGTTGGGACTCGACCTGGGAACTACAGATTACGAGCCTGGCGCGCTACCGACTGAGCCACCCCCGCCCCACCATAGCTGGATATAATTTTGTATAAGAGACTTAGTTAAATGTATTTCTTTACTATTTTCAGGGCATTAAGAAAAAGATTTAGTAGTTGATTGTTTTACATCTGAGCGGCACTTTTTGCACACCATGGGCTAAATGGCCAGGTCACAAGGACCCCGAAGGCTCAGAGAAGTTTGGGGGAGGGGACCCACTGGAACAGCTGTTGGGAGACAGATGGTAGCCTCCCGTCAAGGCCATCCAGCGTGTTCTTTAACGTGCACAGGGTATGGCTCTCCCCACACGGGACCACGGCTTAACGTCCCATGTGACGGACGGCGGCCTTTCCAACCCCATTGGTGTCCCCTACTGACCGTGGGCAGGGTGGGGAATTTTGCGAAGATAAATCTCAACGCTGACCCAGCTGGGATTCGAACCTGGGAACTACATATTACGAGCCCGGCGCGCTACCGACTGAGCCACCCCCATATAAATACTGTTGAAAATTTTATGATGCTTATTATGTGTCGACAACGAAAGTAAAAGCCTCTATATTCTCAAAAACTTGTTGTTCTACACTTTACCTTAAAAAATCTGTATATATATTCTTAAAATTTAATTTTTCTTTTAATGAGGCTACCAGATAATACCTCCCGAGAACCATTGGTCATATTATTAACAGTTAATTAATTAAACCTCTAAAAAAAAATCGTTGCCAGATATTTTTTCTGAATTCTGTAATGAACCATAGTGTTTGGATATTTTTTAATATACAGTATATAATGCGTATGAATATACAATGCAATGAATATGGAGCGTGTGCAGTTACCGTTCACAGCAAACTGGAGCGTTGCGGTTAATGTTCACAGCACATTGGATCGTGTGAGGTCACAAATATTAAATTTGATATTAAATTTGATATTAAATTGATATTAAATTTGAGACGTACAGTCGGTCAAAAAAATATCAGAACACTATGGTAGATTACAGAATTCAGAAAAAATATTTAGCAACGATATTTTTAGAAATTAGTGATCTGGCATCCTTCAAAGGTTGCCAAATCACTAATTTCCAAAAAAAAAAAAAATCATTATCAGATATTTTTTCTGAATTCTGTAATCAACCTTAGTGTTCGGATCTTTTTTTTGAGCGACTGTACACGAAGGTTCAGATCACTAATTTCCAAAAAAAATCGTTGCCAGTTATTTTTCCTGAATTCTGTAATCAACCATAGTGTTCGGGTATTTTTTTGAGCGACTGTACTTCCATATAAAATTTCCTTTACTAATCCCCATTCTACCCTTGGTGAGGGGGCGGCTCAGTCGGTAGCGCGCCAGGCTCGTAATTTGTAGTTCCCAGGTTCGAGTCCCAGCTGGGTCAGCGTTGAGATCTATCTTCGCAAAATTCCCCGCCCTGCCCACGGTCAGTAGGGGACACCGATGGGATTGGAAAGACCGCCGTCCTTCGGATGGGACGTTAAGACGTGGCACCGTGTGCGGGAGAGCCATACCCTGTGGATGTTAAAGAACACGCTGGATGGCCTTGACGGGAGGCTACCATCTGTCTCCCAACAGCTGTTCCAGTGGGTCCCCTCCCCCAACCTTCTCTGAGCCTTCGGGGTCCATGTGACCTGCCCATTTAGCCCATGGTATGCAAAAAATGCCGCTCAGAGGTAAAACAACCCAACCCTTGGTGAGAAAGGAGACACCACTGGCTTGGAATGGTCGCCATCCGTGTGGTAGAACATTAAGCCGTTACACAGTGTTCGAGAGAGAGCCATACTCTGTATACATTAAAGAACATTACGGATAATCTTGACGGGAAGATGCCATGTGTTTTCCTAACAGCTGTCTAGTGGATTCCCTTTTCTGAGTCCTTGGTGTCCTTGTGACCTGGCCATTTAGCCCATTGGGTACAAAAAAGTGCCGCACAGAGGTAAAACAACTCAATCAAATCCATGTACAAATTGAAATATAAAACCGTTCGGAGTTATTTTTTTAAAGGACAAAATTCGCCTTAAAACATAAATATTACTATTACTTATAGAGAGATACTTTCCGGAAAAACTATATTAGTAATAAAAGATGTTTCACTCTCGTATACGATTAACGTTATGTACAGTCGCTCAAAAAATATCCGTACACTATGGTTGATTACAGAATTCAGGAAAAGTATCTCGCAACGATTTTTTTTTTTTAGAAATTAGTGATCTGGCAACCTTCGTGTCACGTGATTACAGAATTCAGGAAAAATATCTGGAGCGTGTACAGAAACTTTCGTGTCACGTGATTTACAGTTCCAGATGATTTACAGTTCCTACACACGCTCCAGTTACCGTTCACAGCAAACTGGAGCGTGTGCAGTTACTGCACACGCTCCAGTTTGCTGTGAACGGTAACTGCACACGCTCAATATTTCCGTGAGTGAGCCCACACGATCCAGGTCTTTGTGAGCTCACACGATCCAATGTGCTGTGAACATTAACTGCAACGCTACAGTTTGCTGTGAACGGTAACTGCACACGCTCCATATTCATTGCATTATATATTCATACGCATTATATATATTAAAAAATATCCAAACACTACGGTTCATTACAGAATTCAGAAAAAAATATCTGGCAACGATTTTTTTTTAGAAATTAGTGATCTGGCAACCTTCGTGTCACGTGACACGAAGGTTGCCAGATCACTAATTTCTAAAACAAATCGTTGCCAGGTATTTTTTCTGAATTCTGTAATCAACCGTAGTGTTCGGATACTTTTTTGAGCGACTGCACAAAATTATTCAATACTTTTAACAATGTTTTAAATTTAAACTAGTCCTAACCTTATTGTTGTCCTCTGACGCAGGGATAAAATACCTTATTTCGCCATCTGATATTCCCAGCTCAGAGAGACTTTCCTCCAACATCCAAAAGAAAAGAAGTAGGAGGAAAGAGGGGAGGGGGGGGGTAAAAATAATTTCAAAGAAACCATCGTCCAAATTACACTTCCGATAAGGCGTGTTCTGGATGAAACATCGGTCGAACACGGGGTTCCTTTCAGTTGGAGGTCGTCGTCTCGCACTGCGCTTGCGTAAAAGAGGACGTGCACTATTAGCGCGAGAGACATGTATTTCAGCCATGGCGCTGTCGTTCCTTTGAGGAGGCAGCGTCGACATCTATTGTGAAGCACAAAGCAGGCTCATTGATGTGATGGAGACGTACAGAGGCAGCTAGCACCCGGGAGTCGTCCGTCGCTACTATTTTTTTCGCGTCATCGATTCCTTGGCGATGACTCTCTGACATCTCCGAGCTTCTTCTTTTTTCCTTTTCTTTTCATTCTTTGGTTGTTTATTTTGAGTTTTTTTTTCTTTCCAAGCTTTATTATCGATTTTTTTTGGAGGTACATATCTCTATTCATTGCGCGGATAACAAGTTATATTGGTTTGAGAGAGAAAATAGTAAAAAATACGCATGGGCTTCGGTAGGAATTTTTACAGGGGGGGGGGGGGGGGGGGAGGGGGTAAAATTGTTTCGAGGAGGGGAAAAATTTTTCCTGGGTTCCAAAAAATAAAAACATTGGTTGAAGATGGAAATTTTACACAATTGAGCTAAATGGTTTCACAAAAATGGGATAAATGGCCAGGTCACAAGGACAGCGAGAAAGTTGGGGGAATACACTGGACAGCTGTTGGAAGACATTAACCTCTGGTTATGTCCATCCAGCGTGTTCTTTCGACATGGACACGATATGGCTCTCCCGCATATTGGGCCACGGCTTACATTCTATCCGGCAGATGGCGTTTTTTCCAAGTCCAATGGTGTCCTCTACTGACCGAGGCAAGGAATTTTTCGGAGATAAATCTCAATGCTAACCCAGGTGGATTCGAACCTGGGAACTGCAGATTATGAGAATGTCTTCACACGTGACACCACATTAGACATATTAGACACGTGACACCATATTAGAAGCAAATGAAACGTAATTTCCGAAAATTTCCTTCCCTCCTCTAATAAACCTCTGAACATCTCATTCCTCTTTCTTAATAAACAATTGAACATCTCCTTCCCATCCTCTAATAAGGAATTAGACATCGTCTTTCCCTCCTCTAATTAACAGCTGAACATCTCCTCCCCTCCTCTAACAGCTGAGCATCTCCTCCCATCCTCTAATAAACAATTGTACATCTCCTTCCCTCCTCTAATAAAGAGCTGAACATATCCTCCATCTCCTCTAATAATCAGGTGGACATCTCCTTCCCCTCCTCTAATAAACAATGGAATATATCCTTCCCTCCTCTAATAAGCAGCTGAACATCTTCTTCCCGCTCTAATAAAGAATTGGACATATTCCCCCTCCTCTATTAAGTAGCTGAACATCTTCTCCCCTTCTAATAAACAGTTGGACATCCTCCCCCTCCTCTAATAATCAGGTGGACATCTCCTTCCCCTCCTCTAATAAACAATGGAATATATCCTTCCCTCCTCTAAAAAGCAGCTGAACATCTTCTCTCCCCCTAATAAACAGTTGGACATCCTCCCCCTCCTCTAATAATCAGGTGGACATCTCCTTCCCCTCCTGTAATAATCAGGAGGACATCTCCTTCCCCTCCTCTAAAAAGCAGCTGAACATCTTCTCTCCCCCTAATAAACAGTTGGACATCCTCCCCCTCCTCTAATAATCATGTGGACATCTCCTCCCCCTCCTCTAATAATCAGGTGGACATCTCCTCCCCCTCTTCTAATAATCAGGTGGACATCTCCTTCCCCTCCTCTAATAAACAATGGAATATATCCTTCCTTCCTCTATTAAGCAGCTGAACATCTTCTCCCCACTCTAATAAACAGTTGGACATCCTCCCCCTCCTCTAATAATCAGGTGGACATCTCCTTCCCCTCCTCTAATAAACAGTTGGGAATCTCCTTCCCCTCCTCTAATAATCAGGTGGACATCTCCTTTCCCTCCTCTAATAAAGAGCTGGACATCTCCTTCCCCTCCTCTAATAAACAATGGAATATATCCTTCCCTCCTCTATTAAGCAGCTGAACATCTGCTCCCCCTCTAATAAACAGTTGGGCATCCTCCCCCTCCTCTAATAATCAGGTGGACATCTCCTTTCCCTCCTCTAATAAAGAGCTGGACATGTCCTTCCCCTCCTCTAATAAACAATGGAATATATCCTTCCCTCCTCTAGAAAGCAGCTGAACATCGTCTCTCCCCCAAATAATCAGGTGGACATCTCCGTCCCCTCCTCTAATAATCAGGTGGACATCTCCGTCCCCTCCTCTAATAATCAGGTGGACATCTCCTTCCTCTTCTCTAATAAACAATGGAATATATCGTTCCCTCCTCTATTAAGCAGCTGAACATTTTCTCTCCCCCTAATAAACAGTTGGACATCCTCCCCCTCCTCTAATAATCAGGTGGACATCTCCTTCCCCTCCTCTAATAATCAGCTGGATATCTCCTTCCCCTCCTCTAATAAACAATGGAATATATCCTTCCCTCGTCTATTAAGCAGCTGAACATCTGCTCCCCCTCTAATAAACAGTTGGGCATCCTCCCCCTCCTCTAATAATCAGGTGGACATCTCCTTTCCCTCCTCTAATAAAGAGCTGGACATGTCCTTCCCCTCCTCTAATAAACAATGGAATATATCCTTCCCTCCTCTAAAAAGCAGCTGAACATCTTCTCTCCCCCAAATAAACAGTTGGACATCCTCCCCCTCCTCTAATAATCAGGTGGACATCTCCGTCCCCTCCTCTAATAATCAGGTGGACATCTCCTTCCTCTTCTCTAATAAACAATGGAATTTATCGTTCCCTCCTCTATTAAGCAGCTGAACATCTTCTCTCCCCCTAATAAACAGTTGGACATCCTCCCCCTCCTCTAATAATCAGGTGGACATCTCCTTCCCCTCCTCTAATAATCAGCTGGATATCTCCTTCCCCTCCTCTAATAAACAATGGAATATATCCTTCCCTCGTCTATTAAGCAGCTGAACATCTTCTCCCCCCTCTAATAAACAGTTGGACATCTTCCCCCTCCTCTAATAATCTGGTGGACATCTCCTTCCCCTCCTCTAATAAAGAGCTGGACATCTCCTTCCCCTCCTCTAATAAAGAGCTGGACATCTCCTTCCCCTCCTCTAATAAACAATGGAATATATCCTTCCCTCCTCTATTAAGCAGCTGAACATCTTCTCCACCCTCTAATAAACAGTTCGACATCCTCCCCCTCCTCTAATAATCTGGTGGACATCTCCTTCTCCTCCTCTAATAAAGAACTGGACATCTCCTTCCCCTCCTCTAATAAACAATGGAACATATCATTCCCTCCTCTAATAAGCAGCTGAACATCTTCTCCCCCTCTAATAAACAGTTGGACATCCTCCCCCTCCTCTAATAATCAGGTGGACATCTCCTTCCCCTCTTCTAATAAAGAGCTGGACATCTCCTTCCCCTCCTCTAATAAACAATGGAACATATCCTTCCCTCCTCTAATAAGCAGCTGAACATCTTCTCCCCCCTCTAATAAACAGTTGGACATCCTCCCCCTCCTCTAATAAACAGCTGGACATCTCCTTCCCCTCCTCTAATAAACAATGGAATATATCCTTCCCTCCTCTATTAAGCAGCTGAACATCTTCTCTCCCCCTAATAAACAGTTGGACATCCTCCCCCTCCTCTAATAATCAGGTGGAAATCTCCTTCCCCTCCTCTAATAAAGAGCTGGACATCTTCTTCCCCTCCTCTAATAAACAATGGAATATATCCTTCCCTCCTCTAAAAAGCAGCTGAACATCTTCTCTCCCCCTAATAAACAGTTGGACATCTTCTCCCTCGTCTAATAATCAGATGGACATCTCCTCCCCCTCGTCTAATAATCAGATGGACATCTCCTCCCCCTCGTCTAATAGCTGGCAATCTCCTCCTCTAACAAACAATTGAACATCTATCCCCCTCCCTCTCCCATAATAAATGGCAAAATGTGCCGAATCTTGTTTAGAAGGTTAGAGAAGAAATGGCAGTGAAAAAAGAGCGAGATGAAAGCAATAATTTCCGGAAGAGGCGACATTCCCAATCATATTTTTGCACTTCCCGATTGGCCAGTTTGCCTTAACGGCTGCACACATGAGTGCCACTGCGAGCTCCTCTCGCATTGCTGTGAAATAGAGCGGGAACTGCCACTCTCTGACTGACCGCTAGAACCCGACACTAATGGTCGTCATCCGACCTGAGTGCCATCAACAGAAGATAGCTGGTTGCGACCGTCAATTATTGATTCTGGCCGGGCGCAAGTCTCTTAACAAATAGATCAGAATTAGCTCCTGTCAGTCCAAAGTGACCTATTCCCTTGTCTCCAGCACCACAATGACGTCTCTGCGGAAAAATGATTCCAGTATCAATTGGTTTACCTTTTACGCCGTAAAAACTCTTTCAACGAAAAGAGAATGATCTTTTGATATTTCTTCTTTATTTCTATGACTGATTCCCATTTGAAATATTTACATTAAGGAGTGCTAACCCTTTGGGGGCGGGGGGAGGGCTCAGTCGGTAGCGCGCCGGACTCGTAATATGTAGTTCCCAGATTCGAGTCTCAGCTGGGTCAGCGTTGAGATTTATTTCCGCAAAAATTCTCCGCCCTGCCCACAGTCAGTAGGGGACAGTGATGGGCTTGGAAAGGCCGCCGTCCGTCGGATGGGACGTTAAGCCGTTGTCCCGTGTGCGGGAGAGCCATACCCTGTGCACGTTAAAGAACACGCTGGATGGCCTTGACGGGAGGCTGTCAGCTGTCTCCCAACAGCTGTTCCAGTGGGTCCCCTCCCCCAACTTTCTCTGAGCCTCGGGGTCCTTGTGACCTGACCATTTAGCCCATGGTGTGTAAAAAAGTGCCGCTCAGAAGTAAAACATCCCAACCTAATCCTGTATTGGGTCGATTTTATCTCTGAACGGCATTTTTTTAACACAATGGGCTAAATGACTTGGACAAAAGTCTTAGAGGAGGTTGGGGAGAGTATTCACTGAGCAACTGTTAGGAGACAAATGGGTACCTATACAACTTTAAAAAGAATCCCACAAATAAATGTTTTTTAAAACAGATACAAGTTCAAACAAAAGTAACGAAACAGGAAACAACCATTATAAAGGTACACGTATAAAGCTTAAAATATACGCACCCACAAAGAGAAACAACTTTATATAAACATATCCATTTATAAACTGAAATAGCAAATATCAGCAAAACAAACTTGAAATACATTCACACACAAAAATAAACGTTATTCGCACAAACACACCAGCAAAGAAACAAAACTTTAAACAAACGCACCGACAAAGAGACACAGCCTTGAACAAAAATACCTCAAGGAAACAACCTTTGATGAAAGCTCCCAGAAATCAATGCAATATTAACACAGATCACCAGAGAAGAAAAATCTAACTTGATAAAAATATCCCGCAAAGGAATGAAATTCCAAGCACACCCCACAAAGGAACACTAACAGAAACAAGTGGGCCATGAGGAAAAAAACACAACTGAAGCAAATGCTCCTGTAAAGGGAAACTTCAAATGCACCTGCTAAGGAAATTTCAAGCATAGCCTCAAAGAAACACAACTTCACACGTTCCCTCTGTCATACAAAGAAACACAACTTCACACGTTCCCTCTGTCATACAAAGAAACACAACTTCACACGTTCACTCTGTCATGCAAAGAAACACAACTTCACACGTTCCCTCTGTCATGCAAAGAAACACAACTTCACACGTTCCCTCTGTCATACAAAGAAACACAACTTCACACGTTCCCTCTGTCATACAAAGAAACACAACTTCACACGTTCCCTCTGTCATACAAAGAAACACAACTTCACACGTTCACTCTGTCATGCAAAGAAACACAACTTCACACGTTCCCTCTGTCATGCAAAGAAACACAACTTCACACGTTCCCTCTGTCATACAAAGAAACACAACTTCACACGTTCCCTCTGTCATACAAAGAAACACAACTTCACACGTTCCCTCTGTCATACAAAGAAACACAACTTCACACGTTCCCTCTGTCATACAAAGAAACACAACTTCACACGTTCCCTCTGTCATACAAAGAAACACAACTTCACACGTTCCCTCTGTCATACAAAGAAACACAACTTCACACGTTCCCTCTGTCATACAAAGAAACACAACTTCACACGTTCCCTCTGTCATACAAAGAAACACAACTTCACACGTTCCCTCTGTCATACAAAGAAACACAACTTCACACGTTCCCTCTGTCATGCAAAGAAACACAACTTCACACGTTCCCTCTGTCATACAAAGAAACACAACTTCACACGTTCCCTCTGTCATACAAAGAAACACAACTTCACACGTTCCCTCTGTCATACAAAGAAAAACAACTTCACACGTTCACTCTGTCATGCAAAGAAACACAACTTCACACGTTCCCTCTGTCATGCAAAGAAACACAACTTCACACGTTCCCTCTGTCATACAAAGAAACACAACTTCACACGTTCCCTCTGTCATACAAAGAAACACAACTTCACACGTTCCCTCTGTCATACAAAGAAACACAACTTCACACGTTCCCTCTGTCATACAAAGAAACACAACTTCACACGTTCCCTCTGTCATACAAAGAAACACAACTTCACACGTTCCCTCTGTCATACAAAGAAACACAACTTCACACGTTCCCTCTGTCATACAAAGAAACACAACTTCACACGTTCCCTCTGTCATACAAAGAAACACAACTTCACACGTTCCCTCTGTCATACAAAGAAACACAACTTCACACGTTCCCTCTGTCATACAAAGAAACACAACTTCACACGTTCCCTCTGTCATACAAAGAAACACAACTTCACACGTTCCCTCTGTCATACAAAGAAACACAACTTCACACGTTCCCTCTGTCATACAAAGAAACACAACTTCACACGTTCCCTCTGTCATACAAAGAAACACAACTTCACACGTTCCCTCTGTCATACAAAGAAACCCAACTTTAAATAAATGCCCCCCCCCCGCAAAGGAACACAACCTCAAACAAATCCCCCTCTTTTCGCAAAGAAACCCAACTTTAAATAAATGCCCTCCCCCCGCAGAGAAACACAACCTGAAACAAATTCCCCCCCTTTTCGCAAAGAAACACATCTTTAAACAAATTCCCCTCTCCCCTTGCAAAGAAATACAACTTCAAACAAATGCACCAACAAAAGAAAAGAATCTTCTGATGTGGTCCCGATGAAAAACTTTAAATAATCACACACAGAACCACAAGCAAACGCAAAATACGATAGAACTTCAAAGAAACGCGCACACAACAAATTCACCTGCGACCACACACAAGGGAAGGCATATTTTTATATATAACACAAAAGGAACACTGCTACAATCAACATCCCCATAGATTAAACACAATCTCAATCAAACACACTCACAAACTAGATACAACCTGAACACACCGCAATCTAAAAACAATTTAAACATCCACAACTTCAATGAAATGCCCCCAAAACCTAGAAGCAATTTAAACACACAACAACTTAAACACAATCTAAATAAAACACCCAAAATTAGTGGCGGATCAAAGGCGTGGCACCTGTCCACTTCTTTTAAAAATTGAATTTTGATCAAGCACCTCTGTCAAATTTTATCTTCCTGGATTAGCCACAGGCCCAGAACCTAGGCACAATTGCAGTCAAATACACATCCTATCCTAAATGCAGATTCGATGAAACTCGCTTACACCATAAACAGCTCTCAGCCAAGGGGCGGGGGTGGCTCAGTCGGTAGCGCGCCAGGCTCGTAATCTGTAGTTCCCAGGTTCGAGTCCCAGCTGGGTCAGCGTTGAGATTTATCTCCGCAAAATTCCCCGCCCTGCCCACGGTCAGTAGGGAACACCGATGGGCTTGGAAAGGCAGCCGTCCGTCGGATGGGACGTTAAGCCGTTGTCCCGTGTACGGGAGAGAGCCAAAACCTGTGCACGTTAAAGAACACGCTGGATTGCCTTGACGGGAGGCTACCATCTGTCTCCCAACTGCTGTTCCAGTGGGTCCCCTCCCCCAACCTTCTCTGAGCCTTCGGGGTCCATGTGACCTGGCCATTTAGTCCATGGTGTGCAAAAAAGTGCCGCTCAGAGGTAGAACAACCCAACCCAAAAGCTCTCAGCCAAACCCTCACTCTGGCTACTTCGAATGCAAAAAAAATTGAACTTAAAGAAAAACAACATAACTTACACACTTTCTAAAATAATAGTTAATATTCCCTGCGAACTTCGCGGAGATGTACAAATGCTTATTACTCTCATATGCGAGTACTTTTTAGAATGGGAGTAATATAATATTAGTGATTAGAATTTTGTATCTTTTTGTTTTATTTCAAGATCTTATAAACTTATGTGACATGTAATAACAAATGTATTTGTAAGTGCATTTGTCTTTTATTATTGAAAAAACTGTTGTTATTTAAAAAAAACGACTTTAATGAAACGCACACTCACCCTAAACACGATTTCAGTCAAACACACCAGCATCCTAAGCACAACTCTAGTCAAACAGAACTGTACCCTAAACATAACTTCAGTGAAACACACCCGCACCCTAAACACAACTTCAGCCAAACACACCTTCATCCTAAACACAACTTCAGTCAAACACATCCGCACCCTAAACACAACTTCAAACACACCCGCACTCTAAACACAACTTCAGTCAAACGCACCGCACTCTAAACACAACTTCAGTCAAACACACCGCACTCTAAACACAACTTTAGCCAAACACACCTTCATCCTAAACACAACTTCAGCCAAACACACCCGCACCCTAAACACAACTTCAGCCAAACACACCCGGCACCCAAAACACAACTTCAGTCAAACACACCCGCACCCTAAACACAACTTCAGTCAAACACACCGCACTCTAAAAACAAATTTAGCCAAACACACCTGCACCCTAAACACAACTTCAAACACACCCGCACCCTAAACATAACTTCAGTCAAACACACCCGCACCCTAAACACAACTTCAGTCAAACACACCCGCACTCTAAACACAACTTCAGTCAAACACACCGCACTCTAAACACAACTTCAGCCAAATACACCCTCACCCTAAATACAACTTCAGCCAAACACACCCTCACCCTAAACACAACTTCAGCCAAACACACCCGCAACCTGAACACGACTTCAGCCAAACACACCTGCACTCTTAAACACACCTTCACTCAAACACACTCTCACTTTAAAATAACTTCAGTCAATCACACCCACTTCCTTGCATCACACCACACTAGGTTTTGGAGATAGGGAGAGGGGACTTGTCCATCGATCTACCTCATTGGTGCTTCACGGCAACAGAATCGGATATCTCAGTTAACTCGATTAAAAAGAAAATTATGATCATTAAAGAAATATTTTGTTCAATGAAAATATTTCCCTCATTATCTAGAATGTGCATCGTAACTTTGTTGTGTTTGTGTATCCCTATATAGAGTTTCCATAGAAACACACCCACCCAGAAAACAGCTTGGGAGTAGTACCGTCATCTTCATTCTCTCACTAGAGAAGCGAACGCCCTTTTCAAAAACCTTCCAATTATTTGCCGTTATCTCCCAGAGAAACCTTGACGTCATCATTCCACTCTGGTGACCATCGTTATTTCCAGATGAAGAAGCTCTTGCGCTAAGCACCCAGCAGTCATCGTTGGGTGTCGATCGGGCGATGTTGTCGACGATGACGCGGAGCAGAGATCATCATGTTTAGGATCTCGTTCCCTGTTCTCCTTATCTTCGGATGCGGAGGCTCGCATCTCCTGGTAAACGATCATTTTTCATCAATGAGCATCGCTCCAGAATAATGACAAAAGATTAGCTTTCATTTCTGTCTGCAAGAGGAAATAAAAGATGAAATGTCCGTCTTTTCCGAAATGGAGAATCCAGAATCATTCATTCAAAGCAAGGCTGACTAATTCCTTCGCATCGCTATTCCACCTTCTCCACTTAACAAAGCTTCATCTCAAGTCTCTCTATTGTTCAACTGTTTGTTAAAGGTGACAACAAATGAAAAGTGGCGTTATCAGTTGCGTCACTTCCTCTTACGCTCTGTTAATCGAAAGTTATTCCGAATAATGCGTTGACGAGAAAAAGGCAACGCCGCTTCGACCGAGTATGTGTTACTAAAACTCGGAAAATATAAACATGTTTCGATACTTTTTCATTTGTTCGAAAGTTAATTCGCTTTTCTGAGGTGGTAAGAAACTCGAGCATTTTTTGCTTCAGTGATGAAATAAAACGAAAGTTGCTGGATGGATCAGACAGTTGTGTACGCCATGCAACTAAAAAGATAAGTTTATAAAGAAGTGTAACAGAACTGGTATTGATTTTAACCTAGTATTGATTCTAACCACTGTCTTTTGCAAAAATTGTTACTTAATCTATGCTGTAATTTCTCTACACTGATCAGTTAAAAATTTATTAATAATCTATTAAAGCTATCTGAAGTCATTGTAGCATCATCATGGATCAGGATCATAGGTCATTGTAGCATCATCATGGATCAGGATCATAGGTCATTGTAGCATCATCATGGATTAGGATCATAGGTCATTGTAGCATCATCATGGATTGGGATCATAGGTCATTGTAGAAGCATCGTTGACAAGGATCACAGGTCATTGTAGAAGCATCGTTGACAAGGATCACAGGTCATTGTAGAAGCATCGTTGACAAGGATCACAGGTCATTGTAGAAGCATCGTTGATCAGGATCACAGGTTATTGTAGAAGCATCGTTGATCAGGATCACAGGTTATTGTAGAAGCATCGTTGATCAGGATCACAGGTTATTGTAGAAGCATCGTTGATCAGGATCACAGGTCATTGTAGAAGCATCGTTGATTAGGATCACAGGTCATTGTAGAAGCATCGTTGACAAGGATCACAGGTCATTGTAGAAGCATCGTTGATCAGGATCACAGGTTATTGTAGAAGCATCGTTGATCAGTGTGATGTTGCTTCTTCGTTTGTTTGTCTATTGGGACCACTTAGGAATGTCCCCTCGGTTCGATCACAATACGCGACGGGTGAATGAGTTTTTCAGATAAAATCAACGGTTTTATCACAATTGCAGAGACTCAATACTGAGGCTCCTCAATAATAAATTGGTTCAACTTCAGACTTTACTTAAAAATAACAAATATTTATTGAACCTTCGAAACATGCTTGATAGAACAAGGACATATGCTCATTTACATAGCATTACAACAACACCAGCTTACTATGCCTGTTCAGCTGTATTCACAGAGCCCAATGCCGTTATTACCAGTCGGCATTTCCCAGCTTTACAATTTCTCGTCTGCACGCGTACGTTCCTCGACTGGCTCTGTCCTTCTCCTCGTTGGTGCCAACCCGTTCTCTTTCTCTCTCCGCCTGACCATCTGGCAAGTCCCTTAGCCTCCGGGTTGCTTGTCAGCGGACGCGAGCGTTTTGGGTGACCTCCGTCCTTCCCGGGCACTGCTACTTCAATTAACTTTCCAGATGCCGGGACAGAGGGCCTCCCACGTAGCATATGCCTATTTTGGTGAAATCCAAAATAATATACAAATCATGAAAAAAAAAAATATCTAAAAAGGCCTCTAGCCTGACAATCAGGATCACAGGTCATTGTAGAAGCATCGTTGACAAGGATCACAGGTCATTGTAGAAACATTGTTGACAAGGATCACAGGTCATTGTAAAAGCATCGTTGATCAGGATCACAGGTCATTGTGAAAGCATCGTTGACAAGGATCACAGGTCATTGTAGAAGCATCGTTGACAAGGATCACAGGTCATTGTAGAAGCATCGTTGACAAGGATCACAGGTCATTGTAGAAACATCGTTGACAAGGATCACAGGTCATTGTAGAAACATCGTTGACAAGGATCACAGGTCATTGTAGAAACATCGTTGACAAGGATCACAGGTCATTGTAGAAACATCGTTGACAAGGATCACAGGTCATTGTAGAAACATCGTTGACAAGGATCACAGGTCTTTGTAGAAGCATCGTTGGTCAGGATCACAGGTCATTGTAGAAGCATCGTTGACAAGGATCACAGGTCATTGTAGAAGCATCGTTGATCAGGATCACAGGTCATTGTAGAAGCATCGTTGACAAGGATCACAGGTCATTGTAGAAGCATCGTTGGTCATGATCACAGGTCATTGTAGAAGCATCGTTGGTCATGATCACAGGTCATTGTAGAAGCATCGTTGGTCATGATCACAGGTCATTGTAGAAGCATCGTTGTAAATAGATCAGGATCACAGGTCATTGTAGAAGCATCGTTGATCATAGATCATTGTAGAAGCATCGCTGATCATAGGTCATTGTAGAAGCATCGCTGATCATAGGTCATTGTAGAAGCATCGCTGATCATAGGTCATTATAGAAGCATCGCTGATCATAGGTCATTATAGAAGCATCGCTGATCATAGGTCATTGTAGAAGCATCGCTGATCATAGGTCATTGTTGACGGGGTCTTGTGACCTGGCCATTTAGCCCATTGTGTGCAAAAAACTGCCACTCAGAGATGACAAATCCAGCCCGATGCGAGAACAGTTTTTTTTACTTGTCAATAAACGAATATTTTTACTTTTTTGCTGGGGGACAATCAAAAAATCTACAACAGAACAAACGATCATAACATACCCGGCACTTGAGTCCGGAGCCCAAGAGTCGCAGTCTCACCACCAATGAACGCGATACAACTGAGCCATGGAGGCGGATCATCATTTTTTTTCATGATCGGATTTGGGTTGTTTTACCTTTGAGTGGCACTTTTTTTGCACACCATGGGCTAAATGGCCAGGTCACAAGGACCCCGAAGGCTCAGAGAAGGTTGGGTGAGGGGACCCACTGGAACAGCGGTTGGGAGACAGATGGTAGCCTCCCGTAAGGCCATCCAGCGTGTTATTTAAGAGCACAGGGTATGGCTCTCTCACACACGGAGCCACGGCTTAACGTCCCATCCGACGGAAGGCGGCTTTTCCAAGCCCATCGGTGTCCCCTACTGACCGTGTGCAGGGCGGGGAGTTTTGCGGATATAAATCTCAACGGTGACCCAGCTGGGATTCCAACCTGGGAATTACAGATTACAAGCCTGGCTCGCTACTGACTGAGCCACCCCTTTCATGATCGGATATTTGAATTGCTATCTGACCTAATCTCGAAAATGAAGTGGAAGATTTTAGCCTCCATTTCTTGCGCAAATGTGTTAAAAAAAACCGGTAACTTTAAAGTGTCAAAGAATAAACGAAAAGCTTTACCAGAAATTTGAAACGATCTATCCATGATAACGAATCCACTGCAATCAAACGGAAAAGGAAACAAAAAAAAAATAATTTCAGAGTATACAACGATCTTATTTTGTCTAGGTGATAGGGGCGGGGGTGGCTCAGTCGGTAGCGCGCCAGGCTCGTAATCTGTAGTTCCCAGGTTCGAGTCCCAGCTGGGTGAGCGTTGAGATTTATCTCCGCAAAAATTCGCCTCCCTGCCCACGGTCAGTAGGGGACACCGATGGGCTTGGAAAGGCCGCCGTCCGTCGGATGGGACGTTAAGCCGTGGCCCCGTGTGCGGGAGAGTCACCCCCTGTGCACATTAAAGAACACGCTGGATGGCCTAGACGGGAGGCTACCATCTGTCTCCCAATAGCTGTTCCAGTGGGTCCCCTCCTTCAACCTTCTCTGAGCCTTCGGGGTCCATGTGACCTGGCCATTTATACCCAGGTGTGCAAAAAAGTGCCGCTCAGAGGTAAAACAACCCAAAACAACTCGTTTAGGTGAGAAGAGAATTAAAACGAAATTAAATATTCCAATAAAAAAATTGCTTTTTGGAAGAAATTTAGAGGAAAAAAAAAGTTCTGGATTATTTTCTTTGTACCAAATGCTCCGAAGAGAATAATAATATCACCATCGATTTTTTTTCCCTTCTTTCCACAAAGCTTCCAAAAGTATTTTTCTTTTATCACGTCGTTCGTTTTTTTTTCTATTTGAAAATCTTTAAAATGCCGATTTAATTCCGTTTTCGTAATGAGGGCTGCTAATTATATTCTTCACCTTCTGGCAATTGAAAACGGATTTCTCTTTAACTCCGGGATTTCTATTTTATTATTATTATTTCATTAAGCGTAATTCCCTTGGCGCCCGCAAATAAAAAAAAAAACTCATTTGGGCTTTAACGACCCTTTATTTATTGTTTTGTTTATTATCGCTATAGCGAAGTCTTCGTGTCGAGGGGGCGGGGGTGGCTCAGTCGGTAGCGCGCCAGGCTCGTAATCTGTAGTTCACAGGTTCGAGTCCCAGCTGGGTCAGCGTTGAGATTTATCTCCGCAAAATTCTCCGCCCTGCCCACGGTCAGTAGGGGACACCGATGGGCTTGGAAAAGCCGCCGTCCGTCCGATGGGACGTTAAGCCGTGGCCCCGTGTGCGGGAGAGCCATACCCTGTGCACGTTAAAGAACACGTTGGATGGCCTTGACGGGAGGCTACCATCTGTCTCCCAACAGCTGTTCCAGTGGGTCCCCTCCCCCAACCTTCTTTGAGCCTTCGGGGTCCATGTGACATGACCATTTAGCCCATGGTGTGCAAAAAAGTGCCGCTCAGAGGTAAAACAATCCAATCCAATCTTCGTGTCGACGGGATCTTGAAACATATGTAGTATCGCTGATCAGCTTGGGTTGTTTACCTCTCAGCGGCACTTTTTTGTACATAATGGGCTAATTGGCCAAGTCACCAGGATCCCATCTGCTCAGAGCAGATTGAGTGAAGGAGACCCACTGGACAGCTATTAGGCGATAGATGGTAGCCTCCCGTCAAGGCCATCCAGTGTGTTTTTTAACATGCACAGGGTATGGCTCTCTCGTATACGGAACCACGGCTTTTGGTCACATCACACGGACGACGGCCTTTCCAAGCTCATCGGTGTCCTGTACTGACGATGGCAGGGTAGGGTGTTTTGCGATGGGCTGATTTTGCTAAATCTGAACCCTGCGCAAGGAGGGACTCGAACCTGGGAACTGCAGATTACGAGCCTGGCGCGCTACCGAATGAGCCACTGAACTCTTACCCCATCTTGTAGAAAAGAAAACCAGCAGAGAGAGAAAAAGACCTTCCCGAACCCCAATGTAACCTTAAATCCAACTTCAATACAATTCTTTGTGCATCGCCATCTGTAATCAGCTCTTCAGTCTCCGGATGAGAGCAGCGGAAGTAAATGATGCGAGAGGAATTACTTATCAGCGACATCAACGAAGACAGCGGATGCTAAAAGGGATGAAAGCAAAAGAGCGAAAAAAACATTTATTACGCCTAAGAGATTTGTTCCTTTACTAAAGACATACGAAAGTTAATGAAAGACAGAGAGAATACGAAAAAAAAAAAGATTAGAACCTCCCCCCCCTCCATGCCACCCCTTCTAAACATCACCCATCAGACTACAAGCTTAAAGAATCTGTCTCTGCAATGATGCGTTAGATAAAATAGCAGCCATTTAGGTCGTATCGATGTTAAAGGGCCTGTCACTGATGATGTTTGCAGAAGAAACAAGTTGGCTTACCCTTTTCCTTCCCCCCTTTCCCCCAATTGTCTTCCCCCCTACTCATAGTGTGTCTCTCTTTGCTACCTGGGAATGAATGGCGACGTGCGCCGTAGTCTTTTGTGAGAGGAGACAACACTATTAAGTCGGAAACAAGTTTTCGTGTATGGGATGGTGGTGCATTTTGGCGCCAGCAAAGGTCGTTTGCATGGGATTATGTCACCAAGGCGGTCGCGAGAGGGATAAACGATAAGCTCTTTAAATGCTGGAAGTCTGCGAGTTTCGCTGACAAGTTTTGTGTTGGAAGAATATTTATCTCGAAAGCTAATGTCCTTAACGAAAAGGCTCACACGTAAATGGCGATGATGATAATGGTGATGATCGCTACGGTAGTGAATGCGAGAGGGGTCTCCTTGGAAACCGGAGCGAAAATGGTTGTCCCAGGCAACAACTTTGTTCTGCTTTCTAAAGACGTTTTCTTGATGAGAGAGTTGAGATGGAAAAGTTTTGGTGAATAAAAATCGTTTCTTTAGGAAATTTGAAGTAAAAAACGAAAAGGTAGATTTTAGAAAAAAGTATTTTTTAAACAGAAACCTCTCTTGGTAAAAGTTTTTTTTTTCTTAATTTTTCTAGGGGCGGGGGTGGCTCAGTCGGTAGCGCGCCAGGCTCGTAATCTGTAGTTCCCAGATTCGAGTCCCAGCTGGGTCAGCGTTGAGATTTATCTCCGCAAAATTCCCCGCCTGCCCACGGTCAGTAGGGGACACCGATGGGCTTGGAAAGGCCGCCGTCCGTCGGATGGGACGTTAAGCCGTGGCCCCGTGTGCGGGAGAGCCATACCCTGTGCACGTTAAAGAACACGCTGGTTGGCCTTGACGGGAGGCTACCATCTATCTCCCAACAGCTGTTCCAGTGGGTCCCCTCCCCCAACCTTCTCTGAGCCTTCGGGGTCCATGTGACCTGGCCATTTAGCCCATGGTGTGCAAAAAAGTGCCGCTCAGAGGTAAAACAACCCAACCCTAGCGAAGGAAAATGATAAAAAAAGCAAAAAAAATCCTTAAAGTGAATATTGCAAACTAGGCTAGAAATTTTGCATTTTGCAGACGGAGTATGATGGTTAGGAAATTTTTATTGATAGCAATGATTTGACTCTTTACCACCAGGGGCGCGTGTGGTTCAGTCGGTAGCACGCCAGGCTCGTAATCTGCAGTTCCCAGGTTCGAGTCCCAACTGGGCTAGCGTACAAATTTATTTCCTCAGAACTCGCACCCTGCTCTCCTCAGTGGGGTACACCGATGGGCTTGTAAAGGACGCCGTCCGTCAAATGGGATATTTAGACGTGGCTCCTTGTGGGGAGAGCCATACCCTGTGCACGTTAAAGAACATGCTGGATGGCCTTGATGGGATTGTCTCTTGAAAGCTGTCTATTAGATCCCCTTCCCAAAAACTTCACCGAAACCTTGGGGGCCTTGTGACCTGCTCATTCAGCTCATTGTGTGCAAAAAAAAGTGCCGTTCAGAGGCTACGGTTGGGTTGTTTTACCTCTGAGCGGCACTTTTTTGCACACCATGGGCTAAATGGCCAGGTCACATGGACCCCGAAGGCTCAGAGAAGGTTGGGGGAGGGGACCCACTGGAACAGCTGTTGGGAGACAGATGGTAGTCTTCCGTCAAGGCCATCCAGAGTGTTCTTTAACGTGCACAGGGTAAGGCTCTCTCGCACACGGACCAACGGCTTAACGTCCCATCCGCCGGACGGCGGGCTTTCCAAGCCCATCGGTGTCTCCTTACTGACCGTGGGCAGGGCGGGGAATTTTGCGGAGATAAATCTCAACGCTGACCCAGCTGGGACTCGAACCTGGGAACTACAGATTACGAGTCTGGCGCGCTACCGACTGAGCCACCCCCGCCACCTGTGTGGGTAGGAAGAGCTAAAATGATAGTTTATATGCAATAAAATTTTATAGCTGTTGTTGTTGGGTTGTTTTACCTCTGAGCGGCACTTTTTTGCACACCATGGGCTAAATGGCCAGGTCACATGGACCCCGAAGGCTCAGAGAAGGTAGGGGGAGGGGACCCACTGGAACAGCTGTTGGGAGATAGATGGTAGCCTCCCGTCAATGCCATCCAGCGTGTTCTTTAACGTGCACAGAGTATGGCTCTCCCGCACACGGGGCCACGGTTTAACGTCCCATTCGACGGACGGCGGCCTTTCCAAGCCCATTGGTGTCCCCTACTGACCGTGGGCAGGACGAGTAGTTTTGCGGAGATAAATCTCAACGCTGACCCAGCTGGGACTCGAACCTGGGAACTACAGATTACGAGCCTGGCGCGCTACTGACTGAGCCACCCCTTAGATGTGTTTTTTAAATCTATTTTTAGTGTCGGACATATACTATATGGCAAAAATAAAATTATGCAAAGTCAACTGTTTTGGGTTTCAAGTCAAACAGAAGTTTGAGATCTCGTCTAAGACCGATTTCGGGGTGGGGGGGTTCGGACTCTCTGGTTGCTCTCCTCTCTTCCCCCCGTACGTCCCTGCACCATGCAATTTGATTTACGTATATAAATTCCGGAATTTTGAGTGTCTTGCAGCAATGCTGTTGCCGTATGAACTAGCGCTTTAACAGTACAGTCTCTCAAAAAAGTATCCAAATACTACGGCCGATTACAGAATTCGGAAAAAATATCTGGCAACTTTTTTTTTAGAATTTAGTGATCTGGCAACCTTCGTGTCACGTGACACGAAGATTGCCAGATCACTAAATTCTAAAAAAAATCGTTGCCAGATATTTTTTCTGAATTCTGTAATCGGCCGTAGTTTTTGGATTTTATTGTGCGACTGTACTCAGTAAAACTAATGGTTAAATTAAATAGTTATCATGAACAACACAATGCGGAATAGTATTCAAATATAAGCCCACATCGAACTTTCATTTTTGGTCTGTTCATAAGTAATGTAATTGATAGTTTCCGAAAAGGTTAGGTTACTTCTGAACGGAACATATTTTTCGGACAGTGGGCAGGTCACAAAGACCCCAATGGCTCAGGAAAGGTGGAGGAAGGAGATTCACTAGACAGCTGTTAGCAGGTACCGTCAAAGCCATGAAACTTTCTGGTGCACAGAGTGTGGCTCTCCTGCGTAAGGGACCACGGCTCTACGTCCCATCTAACGGACATCCATACCTTTCCCCGGGCTCGAACCCAGGTCCTTTAGACAGTAGCCAAGAGCGCTAACCTTCAACAACTTTATAATATAATATAAATTAGATAAATATAATTATTTACTAACTACGGGACCGCTTTATAATAATAATATAATATAAATTTTCAACATCGATATTGATTAAAACCTTCATTTAGTTGAAAACATCAACTACCGCTTTCTAAATAGAAAACTGTTTGTTGATTTTTGAGCATTTATGGTCTTTTGAGGTTAACTGAAACTGTTAACTGACTAGTAAAGTGTAAATATGCAGCACAAGTGTAATTGCATCTTTTTTGACTCCCGAATTGTGTGATTAATCTTATCTCTTGAGGCCAACGCTTGAAACGCCCTCTCTGAATCAAAAGCAGGCGTCCCATTACAGAGACGCATACGATTATTTATTTTTTTCTTAAAAAAAGATAAAACCTAAACGTCTTCTAAACGAGGAGAATCAAAAATCGGGAAGGAAAGCAATAACATATGTTAATAGACTGCATTTAATCCCCGTTAATGCTTCTCTCATTCTCAATCTGACGGGGGAGGAGACCTTTCGGATCCAACATTTTCAACAACATCAGAAGATATTTGCCACTCTTGAAACCACCAGAACTACAAGCTGTTTAGTTCTTTTTATATATATATATCCAGACTCGTTTTTGAAAAGTGGAAGAAATGGTGGGGGGCGGGGGGGGGAGAATTAGATTACCTTTTGGTTCGGTAAAAAACACATTAGCTGATGATGAGCTTTGCCGAAGTTAGCTGAGAACTCATTTTGTGTATGAAATGTGCAGAGTTATTCTCAAGGGAAGAAGGAATTTTACAGAGGGAAAAAATACCGTAAGCTCAGGTGGTTAGAAGGAGACGTAACGATCTTAGAAGCAGCTTAATTTTCGACGGTGAAACGAGCGAACGTATGGAAGGAAATGGTTGCAGCCAGACAACTATGTTAAAGAAGTTAAAAAAACAGTTTTTTTTAAACATTTTTTACCTTTTTCGTTCGTAAGAGGAACAGTGATGTCATAGTTCATGATTTTTCTCAGAAACTAATTCTTTATTTTTTTTTCCGTAGAAATTATACTTTTTTTTGTCTGAAAGGCTGATTGTTGCTTTTGGCGTAACGCTTGTTTGAAATATAACCCAGGAACGTGGTGGATTATTCTTGTTTTTTAATTAAATTCTCCACATAAAGGAGGAGTCTGACGCTTGAAGACAAAATTACATCCGCTTTGTAGGAAAAAAAATGATGACAAAGCTAATCCAGTAGCAACAACACACAATCAGCAAACAAGGAATGAGCTCAGTCGAGAGGGTGACAGGCTCGTAAATTTGTAGCTCCCAGGTTCGAGTCCCATTTGTGCCAGCGTTGAGAGTCATCTCCGCTGAACTTTCACCCTGACCTCGGTGAGAAAGGGGGACCAATGGGCTATGAAAGGCGGCCATCCCTCGAATATGTTGTAAAGCCGTGGTTCAATGCTCAGAAGAGCCATACCCTTGCACGTAGGGGCGGGCACTCAGTCGGTAGCGCGCCAGGCTCGTAATCTGTACTTCCCAGGTTCGAATCCCAGCTGGGTCAGCGTTGAGATTAATCTCCGGAAAATTCCCCGCCTTGCCCACGGTCAGTAGAGGACACCTATGGGTTCGGAAAGGCCGCCGTCCGTCGGATGGGACGTTAAACCGTGACCCCGTGTGTGGGAGAGCCATACCCTGTGCACGTTAAAGAACACGCTAGATGGCCTTGACGGGAGGCTACCATCTGTCTCCCAACAGCTGTTCCAGTGGGTCCTCTCCCCCAACCTTCTATGAGCCACTGGGGTCCATGTGACCTGCCCATTTAGCCCATGGTGTGCAAAAAAAGTGCCGCTCAAAGGCAAAACAACCTAACCCTTGCTCGTTAAAGAATACACTTGATGGACTTGACGGAAGACTTCCAATTACCTCCTGAGAGTGGTCACCTTCAACAACCTTCTCTAAGACTTTGGGTTTCTTGTGACCTGGACATTTTGCCCATTGTGTGCAAATTAAGTGCCGCTCAGAGGTGAAGCGACAAAATGTATAATAAACAAGATATTTGAAACAACGTTCCCCTACCACATTAATAGTCTGTTGTTGATATGTTTCGGATACAGTTTAGCCATCAGTTTGTTAAGTACTGCTAGTTGGGTTGGGTTGTTTTACCTCTGAGCGGCACTTTTTTGCACACCATGGGCTAAATGGCCAGGTCACATGGACCCCGAAGGCTCAGAGAAGGTTGGGGGAGGGGACCCACTGGAATAGCTGTTGGGAGACAGATGGTAGCCTCCCGTCAAGGCCATCCAGCGTGTTCTTTAACGTGCACAGGGTATGGCTCTCCCGCACACGGGGCCACGGCTTAAAGTCCCATCCGACGGACGGTGGCCTTTCCAAACCCATTGCTGTCCCCTACTGACCGTGGGCAGGGCGGGGAATTTTGCGGAGATAAATCTCAACGCTGACCCAGCTGGGACTCGAACCTGGGAACTACAGATTACGAGCCTGGCGCGCTACCGACTGAGCCACCCCCGCCCCAAGTACTGCTAGTAGATTAATTTGTAAGACAATTATTAGCACTCTCATAGCCTGAAAAATTGGGGTAAATATATTGCGAGAGCGTTATTCTTTCTTAGTTTCATTGGGGTGAGGGTTGATTTATACGGTAGCGCGCCAGGCTCGTAATCTAAAGTTCTCAAGTTCGAGTACCAAGCTGTAAGTATTGAGATTTATTTCAACTAATCTCTACCGTACCCTTGGGGAGAAAAGGCACAAGAAGAGCTTGGGAAGACAGCCATCCTTGGTATGAAACGTTAAGCTGTGGACGGGTGTGTTCAGGAGAACCATACTTTGTGTACATTAAAGATCACCCTGGATGACCTTGACGAGAGGCATCGTTCTGTATTCTAACAGCTGTCCATAGGTGTCTTTCCCCAATCTTCTTGGCGCAGGGGTGGCTCAGTTGGCAGCGCACCAGGCTCGTAATCTTCAGTTCCCAGGTTCGAGTCCCGCCTGGGAAAGCGTTAGATATATCTCCGCAAAATTCCCAGCTCTACCCTTGGTCAGTACGGAACATCGATGGACTTGGAAAAGACACAGTCCCTCCGATAGGATGTTAAGCCTGTGTACGTTAAAAAAACGCTGGATGGCCTTGACGGGAGACTACCATCTGTTTCCTAACAGCTGTCTAGTGGGTCCCCTGCCACCAATCTTCTCTAAGTCTTCGGGGTCCTTGTGACTTGACCATTTAGCCCATTGTATAAAGAAAAGTGAGAGGTTAAATAACCCAAATTGATTTTATTAGTGTGAATATTCTAGGTTCAAAGGAATGCTAATTCACGTCACTCTCTCATAAAATTAGAAATTGCAAGAGTGCGCGATATCCTCTAATAAAAGACGAAATCACCTCGAATAAGGGATCACGATAAAGCACAATAGCCTTTACTAAATATTAAAACCCCAAAAACACACAAGAGTCTCTAGTTAGGAGCTAAATCGTGATGATTTAGCCTTAACTGGCATAATGGTTAGATTGCCTTGCTGGAACAGTGGCTAGCCAACTCTGAGGCAGTGGTCAGCAATGACTTCGGTCATAGTATGGTATGTCCTTCTATGAGAAGACCCGTAAAAGCTAGGAGTAGCTTCTTGGATTCTTCTCTGTCCCACATGCCCCCCCCCCCAAAAAAAAAAAAAAAAACCCCACGGTCTATCTAATAATGATTGGAATCGCTATGTTTCACGATCGCGTTCAATAACGTTTAAATCTTAATATTTCATCTAACAAGGATCGAAATCGCGATAGATCACGATAGTCTTTAATGAGTATAAAAATTATGATGACCCACGATCACCTCTTATGAGTCGAAATTGCGATGATCAACTATAATTTCTATTAGATGAAAATAATAAATCACCCCTCAAGCAGATACTTGCCACAGAGTTCTAACAGAAATAATTGCGATGAGCCACGAGGTAATGAACATGGAAATCGCGAGATTCATGAGAGTTTCTAATGAGCACAGAAATGGCGATGATCCGCGGTAGCGTAAAGATAATAGAAATCACTCTGACGCACGGTAGTCCCTAACGAGCTTAACAATCGCAATTATCTACCATAGCCTGTAAAGTAAATAGAAATCGCGATGATCAACGATAGTCAGTAACGAGCATAGAAAAACTATGATCCATGATAGTCACTAATGAACTAAAAAAAAAATCGTGATGATCCACAATAACCTCTAAAGGATAGAAAAATCACGATGATCCATGATAGTTACTAATGAACTAAAAAAAAAAATCGTGATGATCCACAATAACCTCTAAAGGATAGAAAAATCACGATGATCCACAATAACCTCTAATGAACATAAAAATCGCGATGATCCACGATAGTCACTAACGATCTTAAAAATCGCGATGATACATGATAGTATAATGAGTATAAAAAATCGCGATGATCCGTGATAGTCTCTAATGAGTATAAAAATCGCGATGATCCGTGATAGTCTCTAATGAGTATAAAAATCGCGATGATCCGTGATAGTCTCTAATGAGTATAAAAATCGCGATGATCCGTGATAGTCTCTAATGAGTATAAAAATCACGATGATCCGTGATAGTCTCTAATGAGTATAAAAATCGCGATGATCCGTGATAGTCTCTAATGAGTATAAAAATCGCGATGATCCGTGATAGTCTCTAATGAGTATAAAAATCGCGATGATCCGTGGTAGTCTCTAATGAGTATAAAAATCGCGATGATCCGTGATAGTCTCTAATGAGTATAAAAAAATCGCGATGATCCGTGATAGTCTCTAATGAGAATAAAAATCGCGATGATCCGTGATAGTCTCTAATGAGTATAAAAATCGCGATGATCCGTGATAGTCTCTAATGAGTATAAAAATCGCGATGATCCGTGATAGTCTCTAATGAGTATAAAAATCGCGATGATCCGTGATAGTCTCTAATGAGTATAAAAATCGCGATGATCCGTGATAGTCTCTAATGAGTATAAAAATCGCAATGATCCGTGATAATCTCTAATGAGTATAAAAATCGCGATGATCTACGATAAGGCTTCAATAAGGGTGGTAATCGCAAAACTGACAAGTACAGCTGGCCAGAAGTGCTCGCCACCTAAATATATGAGGCTCTTCATACCACTCGCAGCAGGATTTGCAGTCAACCTCCATGAGCAGTCAACCCCGATGAGCAATCTTTTCGGCCTGAAGCCCGCAAATATATTTCGTCCATCAGTCCAATCTTGATACCGAAGCAATGGTCGATCTCTAAGGCCCGCCTGCATCGCTTAACCTGATCGACTAATTCGATCTTTAACCGAGATCGACTAATTCAGTCTTTTCTTATCGGGAGACGGAAGCAGAAGAGTAATAAATCTCTGCTTTTATATTAAAATTAAAATATATAAATCTCACTTTTTTCGTACTCGTTTCTTAATGTTTGCTAGCCACAATTTTTTCCCATCTAGATTTCTTATTTTATTTTTATTCACATCATAAAGCATTTCTCTATATTAATAGTGAGAGTTGGGTTGGGTTGTTTTACCTCTGAGCGGCACTTTTTTGCACACCATGGGCTAAATGGCCAGGTCACAAGGACCCCGAAGGCTCAGAGAAGGTTGGGGGAGGGGACCCACTGGAACAGCTGTTGGGAGACAGATGGTAGCCTCCCGTCAAGGCCATCCAGCGTGTTCTTTAACGTGCACAGGGTATGGCTCTCCCGCACACGGGGCCACGGCTTAACGTCCCATCCGACGGACGGCGGTCTTTCCAAGACCATCGGTGTCCCCTACTGACCGTGGGCAGGGCGGGGAAATTTTGCGGAGATAAATCTCAAGACTGACCCAGCTGGGACTCGAACCTGTGAACTACAGATTACGTGCCTGACGCGCTACCGACTGAGCCACCCCCGCCCCATGTGGACTAACTGATCGTCCCCTATAATATATATAATATTTTCTAGTGAAAAACAACACGGATCTCGTCAGCGGTGAATAATAGTTGGAATCTTATAAACACAACGTCGAATGCTTTTGAAGGCGACTCGAGAAACCTTATATACAAGGTGAATCTGAAAAAGTGGGCAAAACTTTACGGGGTGGTAGAACGCAGCTAAACGAGCAATATTCGTCATAGATAGTATGGGCGGAACGCAAACGGCGAGCCGCAAGGTGGCGTTGGAAATGGTATAAAAGGGTCGGTCCTCGCACCCAACGGCATTTCTACCGTGGATTGCCGAGAGGATCCCGCAGGTGTGAAGCCTGCATTACAGCTGGCGGCAGCTCTTTTGAGCAATTTCTTTGAGCATGTACCTCAATTACATTCCTGTTAATAAAATGTTTTCTGAAGTATCACCTCTCCTTCTTGTGTTTTCTTTAAATGTGACAGTGGAAAACTACCTTTTAACTTCTCACCGCTTGCGTTCCGACCATACATTCTATGACGAATATTGCTCGTATAGCTGCGTTCTACCACCCCGTAAAGTTTTGCCCACTTTTTCAGATTCACCCTGTATATATATCTATTAAAAGAGAAAAAAAGTAATCCTACGAATAAGTGGTATGCTGATTAGAAACAAGTTCACGACATCCTGAAGAATAATTCTGCAGGTCCTCGACATCAGATGAATAGCTAACTGATCGTGGTGCAAAGCTGAACAACTTTTGTAATAAGGTATTAAGAAGCACTGTTGTTATGTGGAATGGCATGTTGTTTAGAATTCATTTTGTTACTATCATCCGAAGATTAAGTCTCATTTCTCGTTCTAACCTGCTGAATTTATAATTTTTTTTCCCTTCTACTGTCGAGAAGATTTATTCCCCGTTTCATATGCAAATGAGACGATGCCTAACTCTCACAAAATCATTCCCCACATCGAAAACAAGGTGGGATCTTTTCGAATGCAACATCTTACCTTTTTAAATTTGAGAGATGCCATCGCCATTGTACTTATCGAACGCCGACTGGTGGTGGTGACGCTCTTGCAAATTGTTGCTGGATGTTGGTAGTTGATTTCTTATTATTACGGGTGTTTATCATGGAGATTAGCTTTGGAAACAAGATGGATGAATAACAGGCATCTGAGACATCGCATTATTAAAAACTTTGTGAATTTACGATTAGCTTCTTCTAGATGTTTTAATTTTTTATGTATACATATACACGTGATTGAAAAAGACACTTTGAGGAAAAAAATGAAATAATCAAAATCTGAAAAGATTTTGCGAATGCACTTAATTTTAAAAGGATTTCAGAATAAATTTTAGTTGACAGTGTTTTTGAAGACGCAAGTATAATGTTATATGTCTTCAATTCACAGTTTTCATGCAATTCACAGTTTTTCTGAGAATGGATATTTATTTCTATTTCACTGTATTATAAACTGAAGACAAAGGAGTCAGTTACTTGCGATTCGAGACTCAAAATATTTCGATCTTTCCATGGAATCATTTTCAAAGGATGCAGTTCTGTTCGAACGTTTTTTCTATCTAAATCTTCTATCAATTGATACACAAATTAAAAACTTTTCATCATGACTGTACTCGTCGAAAACGAGTTGGGTTGTTTTACCTCTGAGCAGAATTTTTTTGCACACGATGGGCTAAATGGCCAGGTCACAAGGACCCCGAGAGCTAAGAGAAAGTTTGGTGGAGGGGGAGCCACTGGACAGTTATTAGGGTTGGGTTGTTGGGTTGTTTTACTTCTGAGCGGCACTTTTTTGCACACCATGGGCTAAATGGCCAGGTCACACGGACCCCGAAGGCTCAGAGAAGGTTGGGGGAGGGGACCCACTGGAACAGCTGTTGGGAGACAGATGGTAGCCTCCCGTCAAGGCTAGGGTGTTCTTTCACGTGCATAAGGTATAACTCTCCCACAGAAGGGGCTATGACTTAATGTCCCATCCGACGGATGGTGGCCTTTCCCAGCCCATCGGTGTCCCCTTCTGACAAAGGTCAGGGCGGTGAGTTTTGCGGAGATAAATCTCAGCGCTGGCCCAGCTTGGACTCGAATCTGAGAACTTCATATTACTAAATATTGGGAGTTTTTCATCAGAAGAGACTTTTTGCCTTCATTTTATTCTAGAATGAAAGAAATGTATTTTGAAGATTTTAATAATAATTGTATATTTAATGTACAATATTTAATGGTGAAATGCACTCTTACCCCTTTCCTGCTGACTTTAAAGTGAGAAAAAAAAGAAACTTGAACCATTCCTGTCATCGGCTACCAGGGATCTTGGTGCCAAATCAGTTAATGCTCAATATATGATGGATCGTATTTCGTTTAAAACTATAATAGACAGAACATAATTGGGTTGGGTTGTTTTACCTCTGAGCGGCACTTTTTTGCACACCATGGGCTAAATGGCCAGGTCACATGGACCCCGAAGGCTCAGAGAAGGTTGGGGGAGGGGACCCACTGGAACAGCTGCTGGGAGACAGATGGTAGTCTCCCGTCAAGGCCATCCAGCGTGTTCTTTAACGTGCACAGGGTATGGATCTCTCCCGCACATGGGGCCACGGCTTAACGTCCCATCCGACGGACGGCGGCTTTCCAAGCCCATCGGTGTCCTCTACTGACCGTGGGCAGGGAGGGGAATTTTGCGGAGATAAATCTCAACGCTGACATAGCTGGAACTCGAACCTGGAGACTACAGATTACGAGCCTGGCGCGCTACCGACTGAGCCAACCCTGCCATCTTTAAACTCGATCTTACCCCGTCTCATCTCCTTTTATTTTTTTCTAGATATGGGCACATAGAGGCTATCCTAATTTCAAAGTGTTATTAAATAATTAAGGAAAAAAAGTAATTCCGAGTTCAAAATGTCAAGAAACACTCAAAGTTTCGTTTTGTGTTTAATAGACTTTGTGGCCGAGTGGTTAGCACGCTTGACTACTGATCTAAGGGACCTGGGTTCGAGCCCCGGATTAGGCATGGATGTATGTGTGTCGTTTTTCTGCTGAGGTCCTGCCATCCTCTCAGATCTCCTACTGTGGCATATAAACTGACAGGCTCCTGTCAGACCTCTGTGGCAAGCAGCTGCTTGAGGGGGTATTTATTATTTTTTTATTTTAATGTATGGTCGCCAATTCATGCTATTTTCACCACGTCCATACCCGGATTAATATATCTGGTGTAATAGCTGCAGTAATTCTCCTTTAAATGCTGTAAATTAGTCACTTTTTCTTTTCTTTTTTCAGAATAAACGAAGTTTCTATTGTATCCCCAAAAATAGAAGCCTAATGATGTCAAATCGGGAGTCTAAATTCAGATCGGTCCAAATTCTACCAATCCATCGATTTGGAAATTTGGCATTTAAGACCTTACATGCGATATTAACTCCAAGTCGTCATAACAAGGAAACGTTGATGAGAGTTTTTTGACTTTTCGGATACATAATTACTTTTGTTACTTAATTATTTAATAAAATATTGCACTTTAAATTTAGGGTACTCGCTTATAATGATTCTGTAATTTTAATTACTACTTGCATTAGGTTGTTGCGTTTTCTTTTAAAAGCAAAAGGGCTGCTTTGGGTTGGGTTGTTTTACCTCTGAGCGGCACTTTTTTGCACACCATGGGCTAAATGGCCAGGTCACATGAACCCCAAAGGCTGAGAGGTTGGGGGAGGGGATCCACTGGAACAGCTGTTGGGAGACAGATGGTAGCCTCCCGTTAAGGCCATCCAGCGTGTTCTTTAACGTGCACAGGGTATGGCTCTCCCGCACACGGGGCCACGGCTTAATGTCCCAACCGGCGGAAGGCGGCCTTTCCAAGCCCATCGGTGTCCCCTACTGACTACTTTGCGGAGATAAATCTCAACGCTGACCTAGCTGGGACTCGAACCTGGGAACTACAGATTACGAGCCTGGCGCGCTACCGACTGAGCCATCCCCGCCCCAAAAGGGCTGCAAGTGATTTTTTTTTAATTCTTCCATTCAGAGGTTATTAAAATATTTAAGCTGACACAATTAAAGAATCTCGAAATTTAAATTAACAAGCTCGGTCTCTATACCTGTCAATCATGACAAGGACTCGTCCACGAGCCACAATTAAGTTGACTTTGATTACGACTAGAGTGTCAGCGTCGTGGTCATCACAGTTGCAATTAGCAGTGCAAACTACCGACTAAGACTGCACTCAAACAAAGAAATAAACTCATCATTATAAAAGAGCCATTATGCAAATTGAGAGCTTCTGGTTGAAAGATATTCCGGAAGAAATCAAGAGACATATATATATATAAAGAAATGAATTGGGAGGGGGAGAATGTACAACCATTAAACATTTTCTTGAAGTGATTAGAAATTTGTGGTTCTATATATATATATAAAAAAACCTAGTACGAAATGATTCCCATTTTCTCTAAAATGGAGGAAGGATTGGCTCTGAATTATCTTTTATTCTGGATGCAATTCTGAGACTCTCAAGAACATTCCTTTAAATGAGAGAGAAAAAAAATCAGAGACAAATTACTCTCCCTACATTAATGCAAGTGCACCCACAGTGACCTAAACTCATTCATGTCGAGATCACTTCTTGTAAAGCATCTTTTATTGCAAAGAGTAGCACGAGATGCTTCTCCAAAAATGACAAGTGCTTCAAGTGTTCTCATGCATATCTGAAGTTTTCATTAAATTGAATTTATCTCCTTTTCATAAAAACTAATTATTTCCTTTCTTCTTCAATACTCAGAATAAACGAGCATTTACTGTCCGATAGAAATGTCAAGTGTATAAAACTTTCCGTGTGCCATTTTAAGCATTAAAACGTTTTTCTTCAGAGAAATTCTAGAAGTGAAAAGAAAACCCAGAGAAAATACCAACCTCATATCCTCCGATAAGCCTCCTTGTCTCTAAACGCCATCAATGCCACCCTCCTTAACGTAATATCATTCACCCAACCCTCACCCCCTCTTCCCAGTCGTTCAGAGTTTCATTATCCATTTTTATAGAAGATATTTGAATACGAAAAGCTAACCCTTTCCATCAACGCGAGTATGCACCTATCTCTCTCACCCCCTCAGACGAAATGTCGCTAACATCACTCCATTAAATCTGCCCTGTCGTATTTTCAATGGAGCTTGCAGTTCTTATGAATGAGCTTGTTATGGTACCACGCGTTTATTCAGCCCTATAGCCGTGGGGTCCGGCAGCATGTCTTCCCTCTCTTTTTCCTGGGAATCCCTTCGTAATGTTTGGAGAGTGTCCTTCTTCCTCACTGCTTGAGGGTGAAAAGTTTCTGTCGTACGTTGCCTGGCGACAGTTCAGCACCATCGCTGCCTTGGCGTATAGCCAAATATCTTCGTGAATAATCTATGAGGAGTTTCTGTCTTTTAGTTTCAGACCCTTTCTATCCTTCTATTTTTTAGTTCTTCTGCCTATTTTTTTTTCTTCTTCTATTCCTTCTTCTTCATTCTGTTTTTGTACGAAAGATTTCTGTGTTTTGCCCTGCAGTGTATGAGGAGATGCAGGGAGAGAGGAGTTTTTGTCGGCGGAGAAAAGATTGAAGCTAAGGCGCAGCGGTGACAGTAACGTCTGCGGCATGTTTAAGGGAATCAAACATAAGATAAATGACTAAACTCGATGGGGATGAGGAGGAGGAGCTTTCAACGGAATGGCGAGGGAACTGCTCAATATTCGGTAATGCGCCCAGGGAGGGAAGTCGGGTGTCGAGAAAAGAAAACAAGAAAAAAATAAAATATATATATATAAACACGGATGCGAAAGGCACAGAGCCTTTGCACATTTTAAATTGCTTACTTGCCTACTCAGAAAGAAAGAAAATCGACTTTTCGTTTCGTATATAAAATTATTCGAATTTGGTTAAGTGCAAAAGAAAGTTGGGCAAGTGAAACTCACTTTGCAAACGACAATTGAACGAAATGTCACTCGTTTTTTTTTGGCTAAAATACTTTGATGTTTGCTTTCGAATCTTCATATTGATGAAATAATTTACACTCGTAACTTTCAAAATACATCGTAAACGATAAGGATTTGGGTTGTTTTACCTCTGAGCGGCACTTTTTTGCACACCATGGGCTAAATGGCCAGGTCACATGGACCCCGAAGGCTCAGAGAAGGTTGGGGGAGGGGACCCACTGGAACAGCTGTTGGGAGACAGATGGTAGCCCCCCGTCAAGGCCATCCAGCGTGTTCTTTAACGTGCACAAGGTATGGCTCTCCCACACACGGAGCCACGGCTTAACGTCCCATCCGACGAACGGCGGCCTTTCCAAGCCCCATCGGTGTTCCCTACTGACCGTGGGCAGGGCGGGGAATTTTACGGAGATAAATCTCAACGCTGACCCAGCTGGGACTCGAACCTGGGAACTACAGATTACGAGCCTGGCGCGCTACCGACTGAGCCACCCCCACCCCGTAAACGATAACGAAATGTTTCTGTTTGGAAGTCTTTTTTTACTGAACAATTTTTAGTTTACGCATATTAACACTAATATATGTTTGAGATAAATGGGATAGATGTTCGTCGATAGATCGACAGGCTTGTAATCTGCAGTTCCTAGGTTCGATTCTCACTTCTACCAGCATTGGGTAGGCTTTGACGGAAATAAATCTTAAAGAATATTCAATGTAAGCAAAGTAAGGATAGCGAAAATATAACTAGCGCCACCAAAGATCATCATTCGTTGGTTGAGAGTAAACAAACCGCTGCAGATATTCTTTCCTCTTTACATGTTCTCCAGTTGCTCTGCGCATGCGCTATCAAAGTTTGAAAATGTCTTCCAATGAACGGTTTCACTTCACGTAGCAAAAGCCTTCGTCATGAAGTATATTTGTAACTTTTTCAACTAATTACCCTCATTCTAAAATCATCAGCAACAACTTTAATGAACTTCTCTAAAGGAATATAATTTCGTTTTGATAGCGAAATTTCCAAAGTCGAATCATTACGGGCTCTGGAAATAGAGGCTTTCCGTAAAAGTCGACGGCCATTATTTTCTATATATAATTAACTTAATGAAGAATAAATTTTTCCGTAACATATTTCAGATAAACCTGAAACTCGAAGCAACGGCCCTATTGATCACTATCTAGGCAACCCCTGATCCTGTCATCACCTAGGAAACATTGGGGCGGGGGTGGCTCAGTCGGTAGCGCGCCAGGCTCGCAATCTGTAGTTCCCAGGTTCGAGTCCCAGCTGGGTCAGCATTGTGATTTATCTCCGCAAAATTCCCCGCCCTGCCCACGGTCAGTAGGGGACACCGATGGGCTTGGAAAGGCCGCCGTCCGTCGGATGGGACGTTAAGCCGTGGCCCCCGTATGCGGGAGAGTCATACCCTGTGCACGTTAAAGAACACGCTAGATGGCCTTGACGGGAGGCTACCATCTGTCTCCCAACAGCTGTTCCAGTGGGTCCCCTCCCCCAACCTTCTCTGAGCCTTCAGGGTCCATGTGACCTGGCCATTTAAGCCCATGGTGTGCAAAAAAAGTGCCGTTCAGAGGGAGAGCCATACCCTGTGCACGTTAAAGAACACGCTGGATGGCCTTGACGGGAAGCTACCATCTGTCTCCCAACAGCTGTTCAAGTGGGTCCCCCTCCCCCAACCTTCTCTGAGCCTTCGGGGTCATGTGACCTGGCCATTTAGCCCATGGTGTGCAAAAAAGTGCCGCTCAGAGGTAAAACAACCCAACCTAGGAAACAACTTTCCACTTCTTCATCACTAAAGCCACAACAGTGTCCTCAACATGCTTTCTGGTAACAGCCAAGAAAACATCAGTTTATCGCATTTGTAACTAAGTGGAGAAAAAATTTCTTCTGCGGCGAACTTGTTACGGAGGTCTGAGAGGAGCACAGTCCTCAAAGTAAAACAACACCAACAAAAAAAAAAAGTACCTTTCCATCATTAATATTCGAACTTTGGTTCTTTAGGGTTCTTCTCTTTTCGGTCTTCAAACGATTGTTGTCACAGTTTCAAATTACACTTCTTCAGCTAAGGATTTTTTTGTCCAGATACGTAAAAAAAAAAAGGGAATAAATAAATAAAACCACACTTCATAAATTGGAGTGGGGATGGCTCAGTCTGTAGCACGCCAGGCTCGTAATCTGCTAATTCCCAGGTTCGAGTCCCAGCTGGGTCAGCGTTGAGATTTATTTCCACAAAACTCCCCGCCCTGCCTACGGTCAGTAGGGGACACCGATGGGTTTATAAAGACTACCGTCCATCGAATGGGACGTTAAGCCGTTGTCCGTGTGCGAGAAAGCCATACCGTGTCCACGTTAAAGAACACGCTGGATGACCTTGAAGGGAGCCTACCATCTCTCTCCCAAGAGCTGTTCTAGTGGGTCCCCTCTCCCAGTCTTCTCTGACCTTCGGGGTCCTTGTGGCACTTATGCTCATTGTGTGCAGAGCATTGCCCCTCAGAGGTAAAACAACTCAACTTCATAAATTCAGTATTGAGAGAGAAACATGTACATCAAATAAAATCATGTGACATGGTGAGTGTTATGGATAACTAAAATAACCCCCTCCCCCTGCTTTCATCCACTCTTAAAAACGGGAAATGTGAAAGTCGTTCTTCTACTATATCTTCCGAACTCGAGAAGCTAGTTACGAGTTAGGTATCAAATGAAAACTCATATAATGACCATCGTAGCGAATTTCTTCTCCACCATTCTTCCTCCTGTTAAAGGGGAGGGTCGTATTTTCGCAGTGGTCGACTTAATGGGTTATGTCTTAAACCAAACAAGCCTGTGACATCTGCAATGTTATGGGCTACCTCAAACATGACTCCAAAAGGGAGGAAAACTGCGGTTGTTTTTTACGAGTCATATATCAAAAGTTTCTGAAGGTAGGTATATTTTAATTTTTTTTATTTCTTTCTTTCTCACAAAAAACACCTATCTTTCTATGTGCGCCTTAAAAAGTGAAAAATAACGTAGAAAAAAAGTGAAAAATAACATAAATAGTGCAATCAGTCACTAAGTTCGTATTCACTTCAAAGGAAGATTGGGAGCTGGCAAATTTGTTATGTAGATAAATCGGCGTCTTATCTTCCTTTGAAGTGAATTCAGTGACTGATTGCACCATCAATGCGATTTAGTTTTATTTTATAATGATATGGGAATAATTTTTTAATTTATTTTTTATATATTTTTCAAATCCAGTCAGAATCTTTTTAAAACATTCCTTCAACTCAAGCCTTACCGTTATATAAAGGTTATCACATCCCTAACTTAGATTCAAGAAAAAATATTCTTTAGTAAAATAAAGTTAATCTTTTTTTTTATATTTAGCACATTGATATTTTATACTTATTGCATTTTGTGCTTGGTTGGGTTGTTTTACCTCTGAGCGGCACTTTTTTTGCACACCATGGGCTAAATGGCCAGGTCACATGGACCCCGAAGGCTCAGAGAAGGTTGGGGGAGGGGACCCACTGGAACAGCTGTTGGGAGACAGATGGTAGCCTCCCGTCAAGGCCATCCAGCGTGTTTTTTAACGTGCACAGGGTATGGCTCTCCCGCACACGGGGCCACGGCTTAACGTCCCATCCGACGGACGGCGGCCTTTCCAAACCCATCGGTGTCCCCTACTGACCGTGGGCAGGGAGGGGAATTTTGCGGAGATAAATCTCAACGCTGACCCAGCTGGGACTCGAACCTGGGAACTACAGATTACGAGCCTGGCGCGCTACCGACTGAGCCACCCCCGCCCCCATTTTGTGCTGATTAACGATCCAATCGTAGGAGAAAGTTTTGCCAAATGTATTCTGCATCTTCAGTTAAGTTTAGTATTGAACGTGAGAAAACTACAAAGCGTTGCTTTACGAATCATGCCTCACAGCAAGATAACAGAGTAAAGACACAAACTCCACTACAATTCATTAGTCAAAGAAGACAGATTTGGCGTGCTACTTCGTCGTCCAATCAGAGATTGCTATCTAGTGCGTGCAGTCCGGAAAGACACGTGTTCACTTGAAGCATTTTACACTTCATTCTGGTAGTGTGCATTCGTGAGAGAGGCTTCGGACCACACAGAAACAAATAAATGCAGCCACATACACGCGCTGTCTGCTATCTCCAGTTGAAATCTATATTCAACAAATCACTGTGATTAATCGTAACGCAGCTCGACGTTTCTGAAAAGGATATAATACTATGCAAATATATCTGCGTATGAAGGAACGTGGTGTGTATGTTTTGTTTTGATAGGGACGACACTTCTGAATGAAATATTGGTTCTGTGATGGCTTTATATAAAGCTAGCCTCTGCAGCGACGCTGGTTTCAGAAAAGTACTTTTCGTGATTTCGTTTTGCTGTTTCCTTGAACGATACTTGTACTTCTGACGAATTATTCTATTCTTATGCAAAATATGGTTTAATTCTCGGACAAGGCAGAAAATTGAACTTTAAAAACAGTAGATAAGTTCATTTTTCTGCCCTTGTCAGAGAATTAAACCACATTTTACAAAAAAAATCTTCAACGGAGACAACAGCCTGTTTTCTGGCTACAAAAATGATTAAAAACAGTAGATATCGTTTATGTAGCCAGGAAACAGGCTGTTGTCTCCGTTGAAGACGGAGTGAAACTTGAAAACTTTCCAGAATCTCTAACAAACGATTTTTCAAATGTGGCCAGATTCAGAAGTGGAAAACAAAATATACTAATTGTGTGCTTTATTTGGCAGCTCTCTGGCGTGGTCATACGATCTCTGGTGCAAAGTTTGGCCAATTTTGGCGAAATTCAGTGGACTATTTACTCTTCAATTTAGAGATGTGTCAAATTTGCTCCAAAATAAGTGTTTCAAATGGATCATGGAGTCGAATATCATGGTTATGAAAATACTAATAACGCAACAAATTGTCTTATTTTAATTAATTTGAAACATCGGTTATCTCGTGGGAGAGGGGACCCACTGGAACAGCTGTTGGGAGACAGATGGTAGCCTCCCGTCAAGGCCATCCAGCGTGTTCTTTAACGTGCACAGGGTATGGCTCTCCCGCACACGGGGCCACGGCTTAACGTCCCATCCGACGGACGGCGGCCTTTCCAAGCCCATCGGTGTCCCCTACTGACCGTGGGCAGGGCGGGGAATTTTGCGGAGATAAATCTCAACGCTGACCCAGCTGGGACTGGAACCTGGGAACTACAGATTACGAGCCTGGCGCGCTACCGACTGAGCCACCCCCGCCCCGTTAGTCACAAGAAGTTTCCTCAAAAGGTAAGGACAACAAATAATAACTGTTATAACAAATAGTTTACCACATTAAATAAAATTTTACAAATTTGTCCAATGATTTTTTTAAAATCTTTTGTCAGTTTTGTATAAAAGTGTTTGAACGAAAATTAATAGCACCTTCTGCTATTAAATATTATAAGCTGCAATTACTTTTTAAAAATCAAGCGAATTTGTTAAAAATTGAAATTTAGCGAGATTTTAGATCTTGAAGTTAAGTCTAGTGACAGTTCTTGGTAAAAGAAAATAAAGTCCATTGCCAAAGTTAAGGAGCTCTGAATGTGAATTTCGATTATTATTTATTTTTATAATTTATTCGATGCCAAGGTACAGGCAATTTTAGATAATAATTTCAATGTTGGCTTGATGCTTCATTTGTGAAATTGGAAAGGAATATCGAGGACAGTACAAGGGTTGGGTTGTTTTACCTCTGAGCGGCACTTTTTTGCACACCATGGGCTAAATGGCCAGGTCACATGGACCCCGAAGGCTCAGAGAAGGTTGGGGGAGGGGACCCACTGGAACAGCTGTTGGGAGACAGATGGTAGCCTCCCGTCAAGGCCATCCAGCGTGTTCTTTAACGTGCACAGGGTATGGCTCTCCCGCACACGGGGCCACGGCTTAACGTCCCATCCGACGGACGGCGGCCTTTCCAAGCCCATCGGTGTCCCCTACTGACCGTGGGCAGGGCGGGGAATACACAGTACAAGCATACAAACGTGTACAGAAATTGCATAACTATTTGACACATAAATTAAAAGAAGCTGCATAGACGAGGACAGACAACATGATATGAAAATGAATACGATAGTAAACGTAGCATTAATATATAAAATATATACATCAGGAACAAAATTTCAGAACAGGGGGGCGGGGGTGGCTCAGTCGGTAGCGCGCCAGGCTCGTAATCTGTAGTTCCCAGGTTCGAGTCATAGCTGGGTCAGCGTTGAGATTTATCTCCGCAAAATTCCCCGCCCTGCCCACGGTCAGTAGGGGACACCGATGGGCTTGGAAAGGCCGCCGTCCGTCGGATGGGACGTTAAGCCGTGGCCCCGTGTGCGGGAGAGACATACCTTGTGTACCTTAAAGAACACACTGCATGGCCTTGACGGGAGGCTACCATCTGTCTCCCAACAGCTGTTCCAGTGGGTCCCCAACCTTCTCTGAGCCTTCGGGGTCCATGTGACCTGGCCATTTAGCCCATGGTGTGCAAAAAAGTGCAGCTCAGAGGTAAAACAACCCAACTCAGAATAACAGAGAGTAATATTAGATGATTGAAGAGGGAAAAAAGGATTGGAGCCATCGGGTGAAACGTTAAGCTCATATTTAAGGAACCACAGACTCCATCCGATGAACAGCGGCCTTCCCAAGTCCATCGGCGTCTTCTTTCTCAATGTGGGGGGATTAGCGCAGATAAATCTCAACGCTGACACAGTTGGGACTCGAACCTGGGAACTGCTGATTGAGAGTCTAGCGCGCTACTGACTGACCAATCCCGCCCATCTGCGTGGGAAGGCGAGACCTCAGCAGACAACACAAGTAACATCCATTCCTTATCCAGAGCTGTAACTCAGGTCCCTTAGATCCTTAGCAAATGGGGCGGGGTGGCTCACTCGGTAGCGCGCCAGGCTCGTAATCTGTAGTTTCCAGGTTCGAATCCAACCTGGGCCAGAGTTGATATTTATTTCCTCAAAAATCCCCGCTTTGTCCTCGATCAGTAGAGGACCCGATGCGTTTGGAAATGTCGCCTTTGAATGGGACGTTAACCCGTGGCTTGCTCCGTGTGCGATAGAGAGAGTCATATCCTGTTCACATTAAAGAACACGTTGGGTCGCCTTGACGGGAGACTACAATTTGTCTGCTACCAGCTGTCCAGTGGGTCCCCTCCCTCAATCTTCTCTGAGCCCTCGAGGTCCTTTTGATCTGCCATTTAGCTCATTGTGTGCAGAAAAATGGCGCTCAGAGGTAACCCAACCCAATCCTTAGTTAATCACCTTTAACCAATCGTCAACTGGAACGCCAATACAAAAATGCAAATTTAATAACATCTGACGTTGGGATGTTTCGTGCTTACCCTCCTTCTCATTAAATTTTTCCAATCACCCCCTCTTAAAAATCGAAATATATTAACCTACTGATTTTCCACAGACTTCAAAAATAGATTCGCGAGGATTCCTTATCCAAATAAAACTCCGCGAAATTTCAATTTACAGAATCCCTACCGCGGTACACCTTTTCGTCTACGTCGTCTCAAACGTTTAAACCACGAAATCGAGTGGGAGGCGAGAGCCACCACCATTCCAACTTTCTGTGGTCGGTGTATAGCGAAAAGTTTGACATGCAGCGTTGAAAACGAGATTTATCGACTTAAAGGGAATGTCAGCTAGCTACGAGGAGCAACCTATGAGCCGTCGACAACATGCAAAGTCCCCAGTAATACATTGAAATTTGCTCGTACTCGACTCAGGGAGATTTATGCTCGCGTAAAGCTGTCACACGCTCCTGGATGATTGCCTTGCCCGTTTGCTTACATAAGCCCCGACAAAAATGTCGATAGAAATCGTTCCCTCTCGCTGTGCTTATCGGGCGACTTTGCAGTCATTAATGTCGTGCTTAGCGAGCATAGAGAAACGAGTGAACCGTGCAAAGCCCGTAGGCAGCACTGACCAGACCATGTGGTCACAAGACGATGATGCTGAGATAGATGATTACTGCTCTTCCCAACTTTCAGGTGCTCCCGATATTCGCTGCCAGAACAGTGAAATATAAGGATAATAAAATAAGCCTTAAGGGCCGAAGATCTACATATCTCTGGAGAAATGCTGTTGAGTTTAGTGTTACTACTGCTAATGACTTAGCAGTTTACTGTCTCATTTTTAAAGACTTTTTTTCTCTTCTATATTCCTACATTTATGGCTGGTGTAAAAGAGCACCGGAGTCTAGATGGCAGTGGAAGTGGCAGTATACTTTTATTACAGGTGTTCACGAACGCGTGACTTATACACGCCATTACATTAATTTGAAACGCAGAATGCCCGATAGCGATTTGATATCGTTTATAGATGGTGCTTTTGTAGAAACGAAATAGAAGACAAGAAACTCTAACATTCGATTCGAGAAGGCAAATGCTTTCCTGAATTTATATATATAGTCGGAGAAGTTAAAATGAAGAGTTGTTTTAATGTCGCGTCTTTGTTTTTTTTTAGGACTTGCGGTCTTTATTGGTCTATTAAATGCAGATGATCTTTTAGGAAGGCTATATAACGTGAGAAAGTAAAGAAAATATGAATGTGATGTATGGGAGCGAATTACGACTTTCAATAAACATGCTTCAAAAATCTTACAGCATTTGATTCGTGTCATCAATATATAACGTCGAACACATGATTTTATGTTTAGTGTTTTATTTTCGTGATCGCTAATATCAGCATTCTGAGCTGAAAAACAAACCGGATGCTTTAAGGAAAGGTAATTTGCCACGGCCTTGCGTTTACTTAACTAAAGAATTAATTGCGTATTTAAGAATTATTTAAAAAATAAATATTATAATAAATAAATGGTTAATTATATATTAAAATCTGTCATGGGTTGGGTTGGTTTTTTTTTTATCTCTGATTGGCACTTTTTTGCACACAATGGGCTAAATGGTCAGGTCATAAGGGCTCCGAAGGCTCAGAGAAGTTTGGGGGAGGGGACCCACTGGAACAGCTGTTGGGAGACAGATGGTAGTCTCCCGTCAAGGCCATTCAGCGTGTTCTTTAACGTGCACAGGGTATGGTTCTCCCGCACACGGGGTTACGGCTTAACGTCCTATCCGACGGCCTTTCCAAGCCCATCGGTGTCCCCTAATGACCGTGGGCAGGGCGAGGAGTTTTGCGGAGATAAATCTCAACGCTGGCCCAACTGGGACTCGAACCTGGGAACTGCAGATTACGAGCCTGGCGCGCTACCGACTGAGCCAACTCCATTTCATATTAAAATAAATGTCTCACTAGGAATGGCGAAATCGAAGAGATCAATAAATTATTTATACTTTATATCCGGAATATCCAATTTTCATTTGAACGACCCTTATGCAAACGCCTAAGTAAACCCTCATGCATTTTATTTAAATTTAATATCATTATTTTGTTTTCGCTTGGACCTTCTGAACAAATTTTTCAAATCCAACATTTTAAATGTCATTGCTATTTTCAAATGTTTCAGCCTTCATAAACCTTCATTAACTTCATAAACAAGGGAATATTAAAAAAAATAGAGATTTAGATTTATTTTAAATACCCTTAGGGCTCTGATTCTTTTCAGTTTATACCTCTTTCCATTTTAACTTCAATGCCACAGACACACTTCGAATGGAGGAGATAAGGACTTGCAAAAATCACGGTGCTCTATTTCGTCCTTTTATGATCTCTGATCTCTGCGATTTCTTTTGATTCACATCTTTATTTTCAGTCACCTATTCGAATCATAAATGTATTTAAGATATTATCCACTTCTGACGGATTATGCGAAAATGTTAACCTAATCATATACACTACGGGGCGGGGGTGGCTCAGTCGGTAGCGCGCCAGGCTCGTAATCTGCAGTTCGCAGGTTCGAGTCCCAGCTGGGTCAGCGTTGAGATTTATCTCCGCAAAATTCCCCGCCCTGCCCACTGTCAGTAGGGGACACCGATGGGCTTGGAAAAGCCGCCGCCCGTCGGATGGGACGTTAAGCCGTGGTCCCGTGTGCGGGAGAACCATACCCTGTGCACGTTAAAGAACACGCTGAATGGCCTTGACGGGAGACTACCATCTGTCTCCCAACAGCTGTTCCAGTGGGTCCCTTCCCCCAACCTTCTCTGAGCGTTCGGGGCCCTTATGACCTGGCCATTTAGCCCATGGTGTGCAAAAAAGTGCCGCTCAGCGGTAAAACAACCCAACTCATATACACTAAATTCTAATATTTCAATAAGTTTGAATAAATCTAAACCTGTTTACGTTTTCTATCCCCCCCAAATAAGAAAATAAATCTTATAAACTCCACTTCCGACATATTACGAAAGAGAAAAAAAATAAAAACCGTAAGACAATAAAATAAATCCTTGGAAGTTTCAAGGATACAAAAGACGAAGTGAATCGGAATGAGGTCATGACATCGGCGTGCCCTTGGATTTCCCGTGTTCCGACACGAGCTCTCTTATATTGGAATCCGCCATAAGAGAAATGTCGACAAGGATTTCTGATCCCTGCTCGTCCGGCAAAAGCGGCTCTAACTGAGGCAGAAGCTCCTTCTCCGGTTGGAGGAGTATCAGCCAGGTCAAAAGGTGTCCTCTCTCTCACCGCCCCCCCCCCCCCCCCTTGCAATCGCCATTGCATTTATTTCTTCTTCCCTCCCCTACCCCACCCACTTCAGTTGGGGTTACGGTCCGGTTATCTTTTTGTCGGCAAAAGAAATCCTTCTCATCTTTCTTTTGTCTGATCCCTGCAGCTTATGCAGCAGACAGTGATGCCAAAGTCTGGATGTTCCTATTCTTTTTTGTAACAAAAGCAAACGCATTACGATTTGAAGTCTGTTTCTTTTCCCTTACGATTTATATTTATCCACATTTCGCTGCGAAGCGCAGAAAAGATATTTCGTATTCGCACTGATGATGAATTATTGTTCCCGATTATTGATTAAATAAAATAGAAAAATCGCAATTTACAGCATTTAAAGAAAATCGAATAAGATCTTATGAAAGAATCAAATAAGTAATTGTAAGAAAATAATTGTGTGTACAAAAAATGTCAAGAAGTTTTTAAAATTTCTTTCCCCTTTTCAACCAAATTTCAATGTAGTGGTAGTGCGGTTAATAGTCATGTGACATTGACGTCATAGGGATAGTTGGAAGATCGTTGATCGATATGATTTCAGAGATGTATCATGATATAACACTTGCAACAGCTGCGGTGATTTTTTAAAATACTGTAAATTGAGAATTTTTTTCGGAATAATATTTTATCACTTTTTTAAAATTATTAAAATAAATTAATAATTTCAAATTATGCTTGCAGAAATGAATTTGATAAACCTTTTACAAAAATTCGTCCTATCACAGACTATTATAATGATCTGAATAGAAAATTAAATTCTCTGTTATTCAGGAGTAAAAAAAATATCGAATCCAAAAATTCTCGAGGAACATCTCTGTAAACAAAAATGGTGATTCATTATTGAAAGAGATTGGTTGGTTGTTTTACCTCTGAGCGGCACTTTTTTGCACACATGGTCTAAAAGGCCAGGTCCGAAGGCTCAGAGAAGGTTGGGGGTGGAGACCCACTGAAACAGCTATTGGGAGACAGATGGTAGCCTCCCGTCATGACCCAGCGTGCTCTTTAACGTACAGAGGGTATGGTTCTCCCGCACACGGGACCGTGGCTTAACGTCCCATCCGACGGGCGGCGGCCTTTCCAAGCCCATCAGTGTCCCCTACTGAACGTGGGTAAGGCGGGGAATTTTGCGGAGATAGCCGTCCCATGGCCGAGTGTTTAGCGCGCTTCGCTACTGATCTAAGGGACCTGGGTTCGAGCCCCGGGTAAGGCATGGCTGTTTGTGTCGTTTTTCTGCTGAGGTCCTGCCATCCTCTCAGAACTTCTACTATGGCATATAAACTGACAGGCTCCTGTCAAACATCTGTGGCAAGCAGCTGCTTGAGGGGGTATTTATTATATTTTTTAAATCTCAACGGTGACCCAACTGAGACTGGAACCTAGGAACCACAGATTGCAAGCCTCTCGCGCTACCGACTGAGCCCTCCCCGCCCCCTATTGAAAGAGAGAAAATCCTCGAAGAAGAAGTTGAAGGGCGCTGATTAAAACATTGAAAAAAAAAGCAAAACAATTAACAGAGACATTCTTTTTTTCAATTATGAGAAAATTTGGAAATTCAAATTATGAGTCAGCTTAAACCCGGCTGGACATCATCTGGTCTATTGATTGAGCTCATCCCAAGCAGGAATTAATCTCTAATTGCAAAACTGATGGATAATTAGCTCGATCCATGTTGATTTTCTCTCCCTTTGAAGACTTCAGTTTTTAAGAGCATTGTTCAGCGGCAAATGTTGCCCTAAACACGGATTATAACAAGATGAGTCTGAAAAGAGAGACCGAAACACTCCTCTGATATCACGTTGTTCGTCGATTCTGCACTATCCACGGGACGACGTCAGAAAAATGCATTTTTCCATGTCTGTAATTATTACGACGGAAGAGATTTTGCATATTCTCATTTGAGTTAAAATCATTCCCATTTTAGCTTCTTTTAATATAACAAATAAAACATACCTTTTTTTATTCTCAAAGAGTAGACAGGATCTTCATAACTTACCTAGAAAAAAATGTGCATCAGTTTCCCACTCAAATATTAAATGTATACTTCTTATTGCAATTTTACGTTCTATTCACTTAATACGCAAAGCAGTTGTTACTTACGGAATAACTGCTATGCATATAAATGAATAGCAACAGTTTAATAGCAAGAACAAACAACAGTTTGATAACAGAATAGCAACAGTTTAATAGCAAGAACAAACAACAGTTTGATAACAGAATAGCAACAGTTTAATAGCAAGAACAAACAACAGTTTGATAACAGAATAGCAACAGTTTAATAGCAAGAACAAACAACAGTTTGATAACAGAATAGCAACAGTTTAATAGCAAGAACAAACAAAGTTTGATAACAGAATAGCAACAGTTTAATAGCAAGAACAAACAACAGTTTGATAACAGAATAGCAACAGTTTAATAGCAAGAACAAACAACAGTTTGGTAACAAAATAGCAACAGTTTAATAGCAAGAACAAACAACAGTTTGATAACAGAATAGCAACATTTAATAGCAAGAAAGCCGCCCCAAAGTTAATCGGAGTTGGCAAAATTCGAAGCGACTTTGAAAAATCTAAATGAATTCTGAAAAATTGAGATTTTTTTGTAAAATTAAGTGAAGTTAGCAAAATCCAAAAAACCTGGCAAAATCTAGAGCAGTTGGCAAAATTCGAAGCCACTTGGTAAAATACACGTGACTTGTGAAAATTGGGATTGGTTTTGTGAAATTAAGGAGAATTGGCAAAATCTTGGGGAGTTGGCAAAATCGGGACAATTTCGAAAAATCTTGCACAGTTGGCAAAATTCAGGTGAGATGTAAAAATTGTGATTTTTTTCTCTAAAATTGTGGCGAGTAGGCAAAATCGAGGCAACTTGGCAAAATCTACGGCAGTTGGCAAAATTCAAATCCACTTGGTAAAATACAGGCGAGTTGTGAAAATTGAGATTGTTTTTGTGAAATTAAGAGAGTTAGCAAAATCAGGACAACTTAGGAAAATCTTGGGGAGTTGACAAAAAAGAAGTGACTGGGCAAAATTTAGATGAAATTTAAAAAACGAATTTTTTCTGTAAAATTTTGTCAAGTTGGCAAAATCTTGGGTAGTTGGAAAAATTCGAAACCAATTGGTTATATACAGACAAGTTCTGAAAATTGGTCTTTTTTTGTGCAATTAAGGATAGTTGGCAAAATCTAAAGGTGGCCAAATACGGGAATTACTGAAAACGAGTTGCTCAGATTGGCTCTGGGGCCAATCTGAGCAACTTCTCCTCCCCCTCCCCACGGAGCGAAAATCTTGGTTGTCTCGCCTCCCCAACACCATAATCCCTTCGTTACGCCCCTTATTATTACACTGATATAGGGTTGGATTGTTGGGTTGTTTTACCTCTGAGCGGCACTATTTTTGCACACCATGGGCTAAATGGCCAGGTCACATGGACCCCGAAGGCTCAGAGAAGGTTGGGGGAGGGGACCCACTGGAACAGCTGTTGAGAGACAGATGTTAGCCCCCCGTCAAGGCCATCCAGCGTGTTCCTTAACGTGCAGAGTATGTCTCTCCCGCATACGGGGCCACGGCTTAACGTCCCATCCGACGGACGGCGGCCTTACCAAGCCCATCGGTGTCCCCTACTGACCGTGGGCAGGGCGGGGAAATTTTGCGGAGATAAATCTCAACTCTGACCCAGTTGGGACTCGAACCTGGGAACTACAGATTACGAGCCTGGCGCGCTACCGACTGAGCCAACCCCGCCCCTATACTGATATAGTCTGTTGTTAAATTTCCGTGTCAGAAAGCTGATTGAGGACCCTGTGATGTTAACTCTTCGTTTGTCGGTCCCTCGGTTCGATCGCTATACGCGACGGGTGAAAGAGTCTTTCGGATAGAATCAAACGGTTTATTCACAATTGCAGAGACTCGATACTGAGGCTCCTCCCCAATAAATTAGTCCAACTTCAGGCTTTACTTAAAAATAACAAAGATTTATTTAACCTTCCAACGTACTTGCTGGACGAGGACATATGCTCAATTACATGGATTACAACAACACCAGCTTACTATGCCTGTTCAGCTGTATTTACAGAGCCAATGCCGCTATTACCTGTCGGCATTTTTCAGCTTTACAATTTCTCGTCCGTCTCCTTCCGAAACTAGACCGGCTCTCTCTCATCGTTGCCAAACCCTTTCTTCCTTTCTTCCTCTGTATCACCATCTGGGCGTCCGTTAGCCCTCAGGGACCCGGGTCACTTGTCAGCGGACGCTAGCCGTTCCCTGTACACTGCTACTGCAATTAACTTCCCAGATGGCCGGGACAGAGAGCCTCCCCGTAGCATATGACTATTTTGGCGAATTCCAAAATAAATATACATAGCCTGAACAAAAAAAATCTAAAAAGGCCTCTAGCCTGACAGACCCCTTTAAATTTTGCAATATAAAGAAAGGGAAAAGTAATGTAACTCGATTGGTACAGTCGCTCAAAAAAGAATCCGAACACTGTGGTCAATTACAGAATTCAGAAAAAATATCCGGCAACGATTTTTTTAGAAATTAATGATCTGGCAACCTTCGTGTCACGTGACACGAAGGTTGCCAGATCACTAATTTCTAAAAAAATAGTTGCCAGATATTTTTTCTGAATTCTGTAATCGACCACAGTGTTCGGATACTTTTTTGAGCGACTGTACCCTCCCTATGGCAGAGTGATTAGGATGCGTGTCTACTGATCAACGGGACCTGGGTTCGAACTCTGGTTAAGGCTTGAGGGGCAATTTGGATTTTTTTTAACTCGATCAGTAATGTCAATTGTGTGTGATAAAGTGATCGAGTTGGATTATTTTACCTCTGAGCGGCACATTTTTGCACTCAATGGGCAAAATGGCCAGGTCACAAGGACCCCGAAGGCTCAGAGAAAGTTGGGGGGAGGAGCCCCATGGAAAGCTGTTAGGAGACAGATGAAAGCCTCCCTCAAAACCATCCAGCATATTCTTTAACATGCACAAGGGGACACAGCTTAACGTCCCATTTGACGGATGGCGGCCTTTCCAAGCCCATCGGTGTCCCCTACTGACCGAGAGCTGGGCGTTTTATGTGGATAAATCTCAACGGGACTCGAACCAGGGAAGTGCTGATTACGAGCTTGGCACGTTACCCCCCCCCCCCCCCCCCCGCCCTCAAAGAGTGCCAGATTTCCACAAAAAAACAATGGAATAAGAAATGGAAAGTGTCAAAAATGGTTTCATTATCCTTAGTTATTTAAATTCTTGCATAAGAGATAAAATATTCACAAAACATGAAAGGCATGGGCTTCTGTGAACTTTGTTGGGAAACTTACGATTATTTCCAAGAAATGTCCAAATCAAGCAAGATACCGAAGAAGTAAAAAAAAAAGCTTTTACAAGTCACTCGAAAGAATTCTTATCAATTTACTTAAGTTGATTAAAAATTTCTTCAATGTAAGCTGCTTAATTTTTTTTTTGTTCAAGATATTTGCTACTAAAAAGACGAAAGCGTTACAGTATAAGAACAAGAACAACAAACAAGCTAATATCGGTGTAATACATTTCATATTAATCAGCGTAATTCGTAGTAGCCTAAAAGGAACGCTTCAAAGTTGCCATCTTTAATTATCTATAACTTTTCTTATTAGTACGGGAATGTTGAAAACACGTTGGCTTTGACGACTAATCGAGGAGGGGGGGGGGCGAAAAAAATAAACTTTTAATTTTTTTTTTCTTTCGGAAGTTGTTAAAATGCCAAAAATAATTTTTACTCGATTAATTTTAGATACGCTCTTCTGAACGAAAACGATGTATAATTAAGAGAGAGAGAAAACAGAAAACTCTTTCTTTCGGAGTAATAAAAAAGGAAAGCTCGAATTTAAGACTTTTGCAATTATTCTGCTAAACGAAGAAAGAAGATCGCCCAACGAACAACGGTTGAGAATTTCGAACTTCACCGTTTTTCGTGACGATTAAAACTTCGACAGAGGCTCTCCCGAAGGACAAAGAATGCAGGAACTTCGAAAAGTTTTTGTTATTAAAGCCACCTTTGTTCGCCTTCTGGTCCCGTTTCCACGACGAAATGAAATTAATGCGAAATAATTGGCATTTCTGCCTCCTCCTGTTTCCTTCCCAAACAGTAAACAAACACACGAAATATCGCATGTTCGAAAACCATTTTCCATTCCGGGTTTACGAGCAAATAAACCGACTGCAAGAATGGCAACCATTAAAGTTAAACGGATGGGCCAGTTAGCAAACGCTCCCTGAGTACACACACACTCTGTCGCTGAAACCCTTTCCAATTTGTATATCTTCTGCATTTTTATCGCTTCGCAATGCATGCGTATAGATATGTGTGTTATTGATTCACATACTGTTTCGTGAAGGCAGTTGAATTTTATTCTAGCAACGTTTGCAAAATTTTAATAGGGTAAACAGAGAGTTAAAGGATCAGTCCGTTTGTTTATAGTAAACTTTTGCAAATAGAGTCAAGTCACGTGCACGCCAAGTCTCAGAACAAAGTTTGGGAAGATGGCCGAATCTTGAGGACTCTAATGTTGAGAACAGTGTCTGCAAAGATAACCAAACCCCCAAGGATCAGAGCTTGTAAAATGTTATGCATAAGACTTCCGAAGTTTAGAAGAATGTGAAGAGATAGCTTTGGATCCATTGTGACTAGCCTAAGAACAGATTGTCGGAAGATGATATAAGCACCCAAAAGTCTTGAAGAGCATGAGGGAAAATGATTGAGTAACAAGAAGCTACGAATAGAATTTTGGAAGATATCATAAGGACCCCAAAGTATTGAAGAGGATGTGAGGAAATGATTGAGTAACAAGATCTCCAAAGCTACGAACAGAATATTAGAAGATGTCGTAAGGACCCCAAAGTATTGAAGAGGATTGAGAAAATGATTGAGTAACAAGATCTCCAAAGCTACGAACAGAATATAGGAAGATGTCGTAAGGACCCCAAAGTATTGAAGAGGATGTGAGAAAATGATTGAGTAACAAGATCTCCAAAGCTACGAACAGAATATAGGAAGATGTCGTAAGGACCCCAAAGTATTGAAGAGGATTGAGAAAATGATTGAGTAACAAGATCTCCAAAGCTACGAACAGAATATAGGAAGATGTCGTAAGGACCCCAAAGTATTGAAGAGGATGTGAGAAAATGATTGAGTAACAAGATCTCCAAAGCTACGAACAGAATATTAGAAAATGTCGTAAGGACCCCAAAGTATTGAAGAGGATTGAGAAAATGATTGAGTAACAAGATCTCCAAAGCTACGAACAGAATATAGGAAGATGTCGTAAGGACCCCAAAGTATTGAAGAGGATGTGAGAAAATGATTGAGTAACAAGATCTCCAAAGCTACGAACAGAATATAGGAAGATGTCGTAAGGACCCCAAAGTATTGAAGAGGATTGAGAAAATGATTGAGTAACAAGATCTCCAAAGCTACGAACATAATATAGGAAGATGTCGTAAGGACCCCAAAGTATTGAAGAGGATGTGAGAAAATGATTGAGTAACAAGATCTCCAAAGCTACGAACAGAATATAGGAAGATGTCGTAAGGACCCCAAAGTATTGAAGAGGATTGAGAAAATGATTGAGTAACAAGATCTCCAAAGCTACGAACAGAATATAGGAAGATGTCGTAAGGACCCCAAAGTATTGAAGAGGATGTGAGAAAATGATTGAGTAACAAGATCTCCAAAGCTACGAACATAATATAGGAAGATGTCGTAAGGACCCCAAAGTATTGAAGAGGATGTGAGAAAATGATTGAGTAACAAGATCTCCAAAGCTACGAACAGAATATAGGAAGATGTCGTAAGGACCCCAAAGTATTGAAGAGGATTGAGAAAATGATTGAGTAACAAGATCTCCAAAGCTACGAACAGAATATAGGAAGATGTCGTAAGGACCCCAAAGTATTGAAGAGGATGTGAGAAAATGATTGAGTAACAAGATCTCCAAAGCTACGAACAGAATATAGGAAGATGTCGTAAGGACCCCAAAGTATTGAAGAGGATGTGAGAAAATGATTGAGTAACAAGATCTCCAAAGCTACGAACAGAATATAGGAAGATGTCGTAAGGACCCCAAAGTATTGAAGAGGATGTGAGAAAATGATTGAGTAACAAGATCTCCAAAGCTACGAACAGAATATTAGATGTCGTAAGGACCCCAAAGTATTGAAGAGGATTGAGAAACTGATTGAGTAACAAGATCTCCAAAGCTACGAACAGAATATTAGAAAATATCGTAAGGACCCCAAAGTATTGAAGAGGATGTGAGAAAATGATTGAGTAACAAGATCTCCAAAGCTACGAACAGAATATTGGAAGATGTAAGGATTCTTGAGATGACATTGAGATTTCTCAGCTGACTTCTTTCTGCCCTCAGCGAAAAAGAAAACATCGATTGATAGATCGCGATCATTTGAACGGATCGTCATGACGATGATGAAAAATATATAGATGCATTTTTTTTCGTGATCATAACATTTTCTTGAGCGTATGAGAAAATATTGAAGCGGAAAATCTATTTCATCCTTCGAAGGTCGCTTTTACTTGTTTTCGTTGCTTAAACAATTAAATGCCCAGGTCACAAAAACCCCTAAAGATAAAGTCAAAATTACAGAAAAAGGCTCACTGAATTTTCTCTTTAGATATGAACTTTCTCTTTAGGAATTCCATTCTTAATTTAATAAAATTTCTTTTTCCTCATGTACAGTCGCTCAAAAAAGTATCCGAACACGATCACTAATTTCTAAAAAAAATCGTTGCCAGATATTTTTTCTGAATTCTGTAATCAACCGTAGTGTTCGGATACTTTTTTGAGCGACTGTACTACTTTATTGATAAAAAAATCATTTTTTCTCATTTTTTTTTCTTCCTCGTAATCTGAACTACAACGACCGATTTTCCATCCCCCCCGCTTGGTTCAAAATCATTCTCGTAATGATCGACGCTGATATTTTCCCTCCTTTAGCAGACGATCATCAATCGAAAGGTCAATACCGCGGTCATTACGACTAATTGCAGCCGATCTTTCCCCTTGGTTTAAACTTTAATGACGCAAAAGGAAAGCTATCTCTCTTAATTATAAGTTGATACAAATTTCGTTTATGACATAAAAAGAAATTGGTCCCAATTCACCCAGTTGATAATCCATTAAGCATTTAAATAAGTAGCCATTTTTTTTTTCCGTTTTGGAATAATATTTTTCTTTCTTCCGCTAATTGGCCTCCAACTGTTTTCATTATAATGATTACATCTTGTTGTTTGTCATAAAATCATTTTTCAATTGCGGTATCTTTAAAAAGAATATTTTTATTGCGAGTTAGGAAAGAGAATTTTTTATCTTGGTTAAAATTACTTTTTTTTTTTGGAGTCTGATGTCTTATTACAACAATGTTGATGCTAAAGGCGTATTTTATGTATATATTGCATATTTTAAATGAAATCCGTTCTACATTGCTGGGTTGGGTTGTTTTACCTCTGAGCTGCACTTTTTTGCACACCATGGGCTAAATGGCCAGGTCACATGGACCCCGAAGGCTCAGAGAAGATTGGGGGAAAGGACCCACTGGAACAGCTGTTGGGAGACAGTTGGTAGCCTCCCGTCAAGGCCATCTAGCGTGTTCTTTAACATGCACAGGGTATGACTCTCCAGCACACGGGGCCACGTCTTAACGTCCCATCCGACGGACGGCGGCCTTTCCAAGCCCATCAGTGTCCCCTACTGACCGTGGGCAGAGCGGGGAATTTTGCGGAGATAAATGTCAACGCTGACCCAGCTGGGACTCGAACCTGGGAACTACAGATTACGAGCCTGGCGTGCTACCGACTGAGCCATCCCCGCCCCCTACATTGCTGGAAAACCGTTATTGAAATAAATAATAACTTTTGTTTTAAAAAAAAGTTTTACTAAATTTTTTTGTATCAAGAAACAATAGATAACCACACCTTATCCGGATTCGAACTCAGGTCTCTTCGATCCAGCCAAGATCGCTAACCAATTGGTCACGGGGACCTCTTACAACCATGGGTTGTTTTACCTCTGCGCGGCACTTCTTCGCACACAATGGGCTAAATGGCCAGGTCACAAAGACCCCGAGAAGGTTTTTTAATGTGCAGAGGGTTGGGTTGTTTTACCTCTGAGCGGCACTTTTTTTGCACACAATGGGCTAAATGGGCAGGTCACAAAGACCCCGAGGGCTCAGAGAAGGTTGGAGGAGGGGACCCATTGGGCAGTTGTTGGAAGACAGATGGTAGCCTCTCGTCAAGGCCATTCAGCGTGTTTTTTAACGTGCACAGGGTATGGCTCTCTCGTACACGGAGGGCCACCTTTGTGTCTCATTCGATAGGGCGGCGGCCTTTCCAAGCGCATCGGTGTCCCCTTTTTTCACCGTGGGCAGGGGTGGAGAATCTAGCGGAAATAAATCTCAACGCTGACACAGCCGAGACTCGAACCTGGGAACTAACAGATTACGAGCCTGGAATGGTCCCGATCATCAAGTGGCGCCTGGCTCGTAATCTGTAGTTCCCAGGTTCGAGTCCCAGCTGGGTCAGCTTTGAGATTTATCTCCGCAAAACTCCCCGCCCACAATCAGTAGGGGACACCGACGGGCTTGGAAAGGCCGCCGTCCGTCGGATGGAAAGTTAATCCGTGGCCCAGTGTGCGGGAGAGCCATACTCTGTGCACGTTAAAGAACACGCTGGATAGCCGTGACGGGAGGCTACCATCTGTCTTCTAACATCTGTTCCAATGGGTCCCTTCCCCCAACCTTCTCTGAGCCTTCGGGGTCCTTGTGACCTGGCCATTTAGCCCATGGTGTGCAAAAAAGTGCCCCTCAGAAATAAAACAATCCAACCATTAAGTGTTTACAAATCCTTCAACTACCTATCAGTGCTTCAAAATTCTGATAATTAAATCTAAATAAAATTATCTAAATCATTTACCGGAGATTATTTTTCGGCGATTGTAAACACTTGTGTCAACCAGCATCCGCGCATCGTTCTTCAAAACGCACGTTTTTCGTCCACTGACTACTCCACGTGCTTAAGCATCTGTTGCCACCTCTTGGCAACTAATTTTATTATTCATTATGGAGCGGCGGAGTGAAAATGTGACGAGGGTGGGCACGAGCGCCGAATACTTAAAACGTCGTTTATTGCGCTGATCCTGCAATAACAAAAATAATAATTCTTATCTGCGAGTGGCACGAGGTTGGATTCGTTTTTAATTACGTCATCATCGCCCGTTATCGCTTTGCAGCGCGTGAAATAAGACGTCAACAACGGTCTCGTTTTACAAGATTCACTACAAAGAAGATAACGAAAATTTTCCAACTCATTGCTTTGCTCACATTTTGCCACGAGATATATTGTCAAGCCACTTGGGACACATTCAATATGCAAACGTTTCACGGTTTTGCTGTGTTCGCCAATGAAAGGCTCTGATTATTCTCAGAGAGATGGTAATGTGACAAAACTGGTTATCAAAGTGGATTTTTAATTTTTTACCGAGGGAAACAAAATTCGGGAGAGGACGGATATTTTTTTTCTGTTAATTTCCTTTCGTTTCTGTTTACGTTCGGGGCGGGGGTGGCTCAGTCGGTAGCGCTCCAGGCTCGTAATCTGTAGTTCCCAGGTTCGAGTCCCAGCTGGGTCAGGTTGGGTTGTTTTACCTCTGAGCGGCACTTTCTTGCACACCATGGGCTAAATGGCCAGGTCACAAGGACCCCGAAGTCTCAGAGAAGGTTGGGGGAGGGGATCCACTGGAACAGCTGTTGGGTGACAGATGGTAGCCTCCCGTCAAGGCCATCCAGCGTGTTCTTTAACGTTGGGTTGTTTTACCTCTGAGCGGCACTTTCTTGCACACCATGGGCTAAATGGCCAGGTCACAAGGACCCCGAAGTCTCAGAGAAGGTTGGGGGAGGGGATCCACTGGAACAGCTGTTGGGAGACAGATGGTAGCCTCCCGTCAAGGCCATCCAGCGTGTTCTTTAATGTGTACAGGGTATGGCTCTCGCACACACGGGACCACGGCTTGACATCCCATCCGACGGGAGGCGGCCTTTCCAATCCCATCGATGTCCCCTACTGACCGTGGGCAGGGCGGGGAATTTTGCGGAGATAAATCTCAACGCTGACCCAGCTGGGACTCGAATCTGGGAACTACAGATTACGAGCCTGGCGCGCTACCGACTGAGCCACCCCCGACCCAGACACAGAACTGAACAACTTCTTAAATAATCTTTTTAGGATAAAATGTGGCTGAAGATAAATATTTCAATCAAATCTAATTCGATCTGGATTTTCAACGCTCTTCGTTCTGTATTTGAAGAGTTATCGAAACATTCAGCAAGTTGACTCATTCTGCAGAAACACAATTCGAAATTAACGAAAACCAAAATAATAATTACACGAACTGCTAAAAGTATTCTTACACGCGTTGCTAACGTTCAATATAATTGTCCTTGATTTCGTTATAACTTGTTCTTAATAACTATCCTGAGCAATTACTTAAACTGGTGCTGTCCCGTGGCCGAGTGTTTAGCACGCTTGGCTATTGATCTAAGGGACCTGGGTTCGAGCCCCGGGTTAAGGCATGGATGTATGTGTCGTTTTTCTGCTGAGTCCTGCCATTCTCTCAGACCCTCTGGGGCGGGGGTGGATCAGTCGGTAGCGCGCCAGGCTCGTAATCTGTAGTTCCCAGGTTCGAGTCCCAGCTGGATCAGCGTTCAGATTTATCTCCGCAAAATTCCCCGCCCTGCCCACGGTCAGTAGGGGACACCGATGGGCTTGGAAAGTCCGCCGTCCGTCGGATGGGACATTAAGCCGTGGCTCCGTGTACGGGAGAGCCATACCTGTGCACGTTAAAGAACACGCTGGATGGCCTTGACGGGAGGCTACCATTTGTCTCCCAACAGCTGTTCCAGTGGGTCCCCTCCCCCAACCTTCTCTGAGCCTTCGGGGTCCACGTGACCTAGCCATTTAGCCCATGGTGTGCAAAAAGTGCCGCTCAGAGGTAAAACAACCCAACAACTCAGACCCTCTACTCTGGCATATAAACTGACAGGCTCCTGTCAGACCTCTGTGGTCAAGCAACTGCTTGAGGGGATAATTATTGTTGCTGTTAAATATTCCAATTTACGTCTCTCTAAATACGTAATGTAATCTAATAGAGTGGTCGTTGAGTGTACACACTATACTGCCAAAAGTGTTGGGATATTTTAATATTACGTGAAGCGGAAGCCGCATTCAAAACTCTCTAATTTTGGATATATAAAGCTTTTTGCTCAAAAATGTCCCTGGATATGGCAGGGTGGGTTTAACAGTGATACTCCCGACCCAGTGGGGGCGGGGGTGGCTCAGTCGGTAGCGCGCCAGGCTCGCAATCTGTAATTCCCAGGTTCGAGTCCCAGCTGGGTCAGCGTTGAGATTTATCTCCGCAAAATTCCCCGCCCTGCCCACGGTCAGTAGGGGACATCGATGGGCTTGGAAAGGCCGCCGTCCGTCGGATGGGACGTTAAGCCGTGGCTCCGTGTACGGGAGAGCCACACCCTGTGCACGTTAAAGAACACGCTGGATGGCCTTGACGGGAGGCTACTATCTGTCTCCCAACGGCTGTTCCAGTGGGTCCCCTCCCCCAACCTTCTATGAGCCTTCGGGGTCCATGTGACCTGGCCATTTAGCTCATGGTGTGCAAAAAAGTGCCGCTCAGAGGTAAAAACAACCCAACCCGACCCAGTGACCGAACTACGGTATAATGTCACGTGCATTAGAGCTGAAAGAATTTACTTATAATTCGTATCGATATCCTCAACCTACCTCCAGTGATACCGCCCTCCGTCGGATGGAACGTAAATCCGTGGCACTTTGTTAGGGAGAGCCATACCCTGTGTACGTTAAAGAATACACTAAATGGCTTTGATGGAAAGCTGTTTCCCAGCAACTGTCCAGTGGGTCCCCTCCTCCAATCTTCTCTGAGCCATCGGAGTCCACGTGATCTGGTCATTTAATCCAATGTGTGCAAAAAAAGTGACGCTCAGAGGTAAACCAACTCAACCTAAACTCCAGTGATATTATTTTCATGAGAAAATTGCTTTTAAAGTTAGAGATTTTAAAAATGGCTTTTATTTACAGAACATGAAAGTGATTTTTTTTTCCTAATATGCAAATCAATCTCGGATCGAGAAAAAAAAGTGTGTGTGTGTGTGTGTGTGTGGGGGGGGGGGGGGGTGATTGAGTCTTCTTGGATCGGAACCGCATTCCTATATATTTCTAGTTCTTTTATATCCTGTATATTTTCCAGTCCTGTATATTTTTTCGCTCAATTTTAGGGATCTTTAATAAATTTCTTCATAAATACAGGTAATATTTATGTGTGCGTGTGCTTAATGTCTTTACCCGCCTCCGTTCCGGTTACTACAATTCTCAAAGGGGGGGGGGCATGCTGCACTTGTCCCCCTCTTTCCTTTTAGATCCTGTTCTAAATAGAGAGCACATAACTTGTTTGTGATGTTTACAAGTCGTGCTTTGCTCGACTCATTATTAAAATATACTTTTTTTGCGTGCAAATTATTCTGTTCACGAATGTAATGAAACCAATATGGACAGTCGCTCAAAAAAGTATCCGAACGCTATGGTTGATTACAGAATTCAGTAAAAAATATCTGGCAACGGTTTTGTTTTAGAAATTGGTGATCTGGCAACCTTCGCATCACGTGACACGGTTGCCAGATCACCAATTTCTAAAGGGTATTATGGCGACACTTCTCCCTTTACATTGTCTAAATTCAATACGTTTACATTTCACATTTTGAAAGCTCTTTCTCTACTATATCGAGATAAAAAAAAATACATGAGCAGTGATAAATTTCTTCGTCGGAAATAGAAAGAGAGCAACTGAGCTATGTGCTTTTTAGAAAGCTTTGTTTCCGACTCCGTTCCCTGTGGTCAAGGACATTCCTTGATCCTAGGATAAGCCCCTGTTGGTAATTCTGCTGCAGAGTCGAGGGGATTGTCCCAATCCCCGCATCCTCTGCTTAGCGAACGGTGAACTATCTTGTTATATTGGCAGTCCGAAGAATTAGTGAGAAGGAGACACTCGAAGAATGTAAGTCAGAAATGGAATTTGTTCGCCCATCTAAGGTTTGAGGAAACAGTGAAAGCCGTCTTAAGTTGAAGCGCGACTGCAACTATCTATAAATCTTTCGCTAACAGCTTCGGTTTTCGAGGAATGGCTCTTTTGCTTCTCTCCGAGAGCCGTGGAGCGGAAGAGCTGTAAACATTTAGCTTCCGGAACAGGCACGAGGTGCCGGGAGTTGAAATATGATGATGAGGAAGATTTTCGTGTTGAGGAAATTTGCCTGTTTAAATGGGAGATCCAACGTTGAGATATACGTAGTGGGGATTCTTCCACAGAGATTCGTTCGGTTCTTAAATAGTCTGAACTGAAGTACACACGAAAAATATAATTTATTTTCAAAGGCAAAATAATTATAATCAACGTTTGATGTATTTTCCAGTTATCGAGTGGGTTCTGGGAAGTTAAAAAAATTTTCGTTTTATTTCACGAATTTCTTTTTAATTTTTTGTCAACATTTTCCAGTTTTTTTTACTCTTCTTCATAATTTCTTATCTACTTTTCATCTCCTCCCCGTTCTACTTTCTTTCTCCTCTCTATTTTCCATTCAACCGAGTTCACCTTTCGTTCAAATTTCCCTCTTTCTGCTCCCCATCTTCATCTACTCCTCTCTCTTCTCCATATTCTGTTCGTTCTAATCTCCATCTCTTCCCCTTTCTATTTTTCACTTCTTTCTGCTCTTCTTTCCATCATCTCACCATCTTCTGTCGGTGGGCTTCGAACACCGATGGGCTTGGAAAGGCCGCCGTCCGTCGGATGGGACGTTAAGCCGTTGGTCCGTGTGCGAGAGAACCTTACCCTGTGCACATTAAAGAACACGCTGGATGGCCTTGACGGGAGACTACCATCTGTCTCCCAACAGCTATTACAGTGAGTTCCCACCCTCAACCTTCTCTGAGCCTTCTGGGTCCTTGTGACCTGTCCATTTAGGCCCATTGTCTGCAAAAAAAAAAAAAAAATGTTGCTCAGAGGTAAAACAACCGAACCCTGGTCATTTAGTCCATTATGTGCAAAGTGTCGCTCAGAGGTAAAAACAACTAAACAGCTTCATTCAAAACTTTTTCACAACCCAATACCCTCACTACATAGACCAACCCAACGCTGTCATTATTGGCATTCCTCAGAACATGCCAAGATATGCGCCCCCCAACCCCCCTAATACACTGTCATGTGACTCGACGTCATTATGTTATCTATTATAAATGACTCCGGTCATGTGACGCCCCTCACTCGAACATTCCTTCCTCGACGGATATCTTGCGATTGATCCATCCGTCCCCCCCTCCCCCCCTCTCCTTTCGCTAGGATCTAGTTAAACCACTTTAGCAGAGTCGTGCGCTGCAGTTCTTCTAGCAATGTTGGGGTACATATCTCCGCACATGTATAAATGATGAGAGATAATTTCAGACTCGACACTATCTGTCGCTACCACAAAACACGTGTCGATAAAAAATATTGAACGCCTGTCCCTGTGACAGGGGAGACCGCGCCCAGTGCATGCGATCGCAGCTACCGAACGCTCAACATGGCACTGGTGCATTCTGGCGTCACTAATGAGGGGATTATTTCCGTCTTCCAGTCTGTTTGGTGCGCACTCCAAGAGATTGTGCACTGACGACTCGCGGCTCGAGTACAGACTAGAGTGTTCGAGCAATTAACAAAGATCTTTCTAGCGGTTTGCTTTTTTTCTCTATTTCTTCTTCGCCCACCCGCCCCTCCTTCCCCCACGACTCTTCTGTGTTCGTGCTCGACACTTAACGAAGATCACCAATTTGTTCTTTTTCTTTTTAATTTCGTTTTGTCTTCAACAACTTAAGCTTCATCTTGACTTTGCTTTTTTGTTACCGTTTTCTTTCTTTTCCCACCTTTTCGGTCTCTGCTTTTTGTCATCACTTTACGTCCTCTTGAGATTCGTTCTTTCGATCTGATCTTTCCTTCTCTTGCACGTCAGATAATTTTAAAGGTTTACGCTTTTTCAGTATCTTGTTCAAGGCTATGGGTCAATGAAAGCTTGAAGTCCGTGGAGTGCTCTAGGGAAAACATGGTCCTCATAAGATCCATATCTTTCTTAAGAAAAACAAATTTATGTTGGAACCAAAAACGTGTGAACCAAAAACGTGTGGTTAGAAAAATATAGACCTTATGAGGACTACATTAGAAAAATATGAACCTTATGTGCGCCACGTAAGTAAAATATGGACCCTATGAGGATTGTGTAAGAAAAATATGGACCTTTTGAGGACCGTGTAAGAAAAATATGAACCTTTTGAGGACCGTGTTAGAAAAATATGAACCTTTTGAGGACCGTGTAAGAAAAATATGGACCTTATGAGGACCGCATAAGAAAAATATGGATCTTATGAGGACCATGTAAGAAAAATATGCACCTTGCGAGGACCGTGTAAGAAAAATATGGACCTTATGAGGACCGTGTAAAAAATATGGACCTTATGATGACCGTGTAAAAAATATGGACCTTATGAGGACCGTGTAAAAAAATATGGACCTTATGAGGACCGTGTAAAAAAATATGGACCTTATGAGGGCCACATTAGAAAAATGTGGACTTTGTGAGGACTGCATAAGAAAAATATGGACCTTGTGATGACCACATAAGAAAAATATGGACCTTTTGATGAACACATAAGAAAAATATGGACCTTATGAGGACCATGTAAGAAAAAATATGGACCTTATGAGGAACAGGTAGGGAAAACGCGACATGTTACGTAGACTCATTTGCAAATAATCACCTTGTGAATGGGCTGAATATTAACCAACATTAGGAAAACAAGAAAAAAGTACCATTACGTGTATGACATGTAAAAAGATATTGATTTATGTGGTTCAAATTAGAAAAAATGTGGACCTTATAGGGTTTATTATTTACGATATTTATTACCTTATGGGGTTATTAGCATTTATATTAGAAAAACATGGGCAGTTTGAAAAATATGACACGTTCTGTGGATCGCATGAGAAAACATGGATCTTATGTGAACCATATTGAATAAACATTTACCTTATTTGGACCTCATTAGAGAAAAAGGATCTTATGTGCGGACCACTTTGAAAAACATAACACATTAGCAGTACTGCATTTAGAAAAAAGTGGATCTAATGGGAAAAAAAATCATGGGCCTTAGTGTTCTAGAAGAAGAGGGTTGGGTTGTTTTACCTCTGGTAGGCACTTTTTTTGCACACCATGGGCTAAATGGGCAGGTCACAAGGACCCCGAAGGCTCAGAGAAGGTTGCGGGAGGGGACCCACTGGAACAGCTGTTGGGAGACAGATGGTAGCCTCCCGTCAAGGCCATCCAGCGTGTTATTTAACGTGCACAGGGTATGGCTCTCCCGCACACGGGGCCACGGCTTAACGTCCCATCCGACGGACGGCGACCTTTCCAAGCCCATCGGTGTCCCCTACTGACCGTGGGCAGGGCGGGGAATTTTGCGGAGATAAATCTCAACGCTGACCCAGCTGGGACTAACCTGGGAACTACAGATTACGAGCCTGACGCGCTACCGACTGAGCCACCCCCACCCCTCCATCCGACGGACAGAAGAAGAAAGGGGACGGATGGATCATTGTGAACCGCATTTGATAAACACCGCGCTTATGTGGACCACATTGAAACCAGACGGACCTCACGTGGACCACATTGAAACAAAACGGATCTCAAGTAGACCACATTGAAACAAAACGGATCTCAAGTAGACCACATTGAAACAAAACGGATCTCAAGTAGACCACATTGAAACAAAACGGATCTCAAGTAGACCACATTGAAACAAAACGGATCTCAAGTAGACCACATTGAAACAAAACGGATCTCAAGTAGACCACATTGAAACAAAACGGATCTCAAGTAGACCACATTGAAACAAAACGGATCTCAAGTAGACCACATTGAAACAAAACGGATCTCAAGTAGACCACATTGAAACAAAACGGATCTCAAGTAGACCACATTGAACAAAACGGATCTCAAGTAGACCACATTGAACAAAACGGATCTCAAGTAGACCACATTGAATAAACACGAACCTTCGAATTTAGGTGGACCATATTTGAAAAACATGTACTTAACAGAGAGCAGACTGAAAACCCGTGGTTCTTATGCTGAGCACTTTGGGATGATTCCAACGCGGACAACGATCAATTTACAGTTCATTGTGTTGGAATGTATATTCTGAATAAAATGATTTTACTACACCAGTTATTACAAAGTTGCCTGATAGCCAAAGGTCAGATGAAGGACATTATGATATACACTCAACAGCCATTTGATTAGGGGGCTGGGGTGGTTCAGTCAGTAGCGCATCAGGATCGTAATCTGCGCTTACCAGGTTCGAGTCCCGCCTGGGTCAACTTTGAGATTTATCTCCGCAAAATTCCCCTCCCCCCTGCCGAATCAGTAAGGGACACCGATGGGCTTGAAAAGGCTGTCGTCCGTTGGATGGGATGTTAAGCCGTGGAAACGTGTGCGGGAGAGCATACTCTGTTCACATTAAAGAACATGCAGGATGGCCTTGACGAGAGGCTACCATTTGTCTCCCAACAACTGTTCCAGTGGGTTCCTAACCTTCCGAGTTTTCGTGGTCCTTGTGACCTGGACATTTAGCCCATTGTGTGAAAAAAGTGCCGCTCAGAGGTAAAACAACATAACTCTTCTGCAGAAATAAAAGAAAAGACTTTTTTCCCCCTAGTCCGAATTAAAGAAAGTCGTCGAAGAACCAAAAGTATTTTAAAGAGCCGTATAAGAAAAACGAAACAGTGAGAATAAACGAGAGAAGAGAAAGCGTGTTAAAAAAATAAAAAACACGTAAAAAAAGGGAGTAGAAAATGGAATACACTGTGTAAGAGAGTGAAAAAAATTCCTTTATTGGAAGTGAGAGACAAACTTCACGTTTTCTCGCCTCTATCGAAACAGGAAAAAAAAAAAGGCAAACAACTTTCCCTCAATCCAATGAACTACAATTTTTTCTTTTCCGACCCCCACCTTTTTAAAAGAGGGGAAAAAAGAGAAAATCGAAAAAGACAAACTCCAACAAGAGTAATCGCATTTGACCATGGAGGAAAGAGCACGTGCTGGGCTTTTACACCTGCGACGCCAGAGAGAAAGTGAGCAGTTTCCAAAAAAATAAAAGTGGAGAATGAAAAAAAGAAGAGAGGGGAAAAGATAAAGGAGAAAAGAGAAACATGGCAGTGGGTCGAACAACACCGGACCAGATGGGGATGAACACACCTAAAGCAGGAAATATAAACCAATCGCGGAAACAGCTGGGCATCTGGATAGAACGAAAGAGGAAGGCCTTTGAACGCGATAAAACTTCGTAACAGAAACTAGTGAATAATATCCTTGTACGGAGGAGGATTGGAAGGTTGATGTTAGGAAGTGGATGGGGAGAGGAGGAGGAGGCCAGGAGGAAGAGGAGGAAGTTTGTCCTTCTCCCTTGTTGTAGCTATAGCTAAAGAGATCGTTTCCCCTTCTGGTTGAGGTCTTAGAAAGAAGAATGGACAACTAATGTTTCAGCAAATGAGGTCCATTTAGGGCCAACGGATTTCACTTCTGGCTCATCGGAAGAGTCAGGAAACAAATGGAAAGAGATTTAAAAGTGTTTGGGTTTATTGAAATTCGATATCTCTCTAGTTTGATGTTCAAGTTTTCTTACTGCTGTTGGTGGGTTGAATGGAGAAATGGTGACAGCTACATTCTGAAATGTTTTTTCTTTTAAAGTTATACTTTTTTACCGAAAGCCCATAATTTTATTGAGTCTTATTAATTGTCCAGATAGTTCCAAGTTGTGTGGTCGAGAGAACATAAAAAATTCCCTAACTTTGAAAAAGAGCTTTTTTATTGTTAAATGTTACTGGGGATAAATTTAAACTATCACCCAGATCCCCTAAAATATCAATTTCGAACAATATTCGTTTAAAATTTAAAGATTTATTGAAGTAAAAAAATATTTCACAGCAGCTACTGTTAATATTCCTGACCATTTTTTCTAAATAAGGAAATCTGAAGAGTCGCAGCTGGGTCAGCATTGAGATTTATCTCCGCAAAATTCCCCGCCCTGCCCACGGTCAGTAGGGGACACCGATGGGCTTGAAAAGTCCGTCGTATGGGACGTTAAGCCGTAGCTCCGTGTACGGGAGAGAGCCATATCCTGTGCACGTTAAAAAACACGCTGGATGGCCTTGACGGGAGGCTACCATCTGTCCCCCAACCTTCTCTGAGACTTCGGGGTCCTTGTGACCTGGCCATTTAGCCCATGGTGTGCAAAAAAGTGCCGCTCAGAGGTAAAACAACACAACAACAACAACAGAAAATCTGAAAAAAGAAATCGTTGCATAAAACTCGAAGATTAGATTTATTTCGGTAAGTGATATAACAATTATATTCTGTGATTAACTTTTGAGGTTAATTATTATCACTCGCAGCATCCATCGTTAAATGATGCAACTGAAATTGCATCCATCCCTCGATATACACGGTAGATAAGTTCCAGGAAATCATCGTGTAAATCGAAACCGTACAAATCATGACCAACAACTTATGGAGAAAAGGGAGAAAGATTCAGAAAAAATCCTTGCTACGAATAAAACGTGCTTTGAAAGTTTTATTTATAAATATTTATGTAAAATTTCAGTTCAGCAGTAATAATAATAAGCATTTAATGTAACATTATTTTCACAAATTCAGAGAAGCTGAGATTAATTTCTCACAAATTTCTTTTTGATCAGAAAAATATTAGTTGTTAATGTAGACGTACAGTCGCTCAAAAAAGTATCCGAACACTATGGTTGATTACAGAATTAAAAAAAAAATATCTGGCAACGATTTTTTTTTAGAAATTAGTGATCTGGCAACCTTCGTGTCACGTGACACGAAGGTTGCCAGATCACTAATTTCTAAAAAAAAATCGTTGCCAGATATATTTTGTTTTTAATTCTGTAATCAACCATAGTGTTCGGATATTTTTTTGAGGAGACTGTACATTACCGAATTTTAAGACGAAATTTGCAAGAAAGCTATTTATGAACTGAATATAAATTAGAAATTAAAAAACAAACGAGCTAATGTTTTAAATTAAAAGAAAAAAAAACGCAAAAAAAGTTTTACTCTTTTTAACTTTTTTTTAAAGAGCTAAAATGACAAAGAATGCTCAAATCGAAACTTATGTAATCCTCTTTACTTCAATATTTGAGAATGGTTTACCGGTAAAATGGAACTTCCCTAAAAACACATTGTAATTTCCAGTCTTTAAGGTTCCGTCGATTTCTTCCCAAGGATCCGACAACCTCGTCACAACTTCCATCATACAACAGAAGCAAAAAACTATAAGTCAGAACTCGAATGTCAGGTACTTATGTTCATGATTTCGTTAAGTTGTTGTACCTCTGAGCGGATTTTTTTGCACACAACGGGCTAAATAGCCAAGTCACAAGGTCCCCGAGGGTTCAGAGAAGGTTGAGGGAAGGGGACCCACTGAGCAGTTGTTAAGAGACAGATGGTAGCCTCTGGTAAAATCCATCCAGCGTGTTCTTTAACATGCACAGGGTATGCCTCTCCCGGGGGCTCAGAGAAGGTTGGGGGAAGGGGATCCACTGAGCAGTTGTTAAGAGACAGATGGTAGCCTCTGGTAAAATCCATCCAGCGTGTTCTTTAACATCCACAGGGTTTATCTCTCCTGCACAAGGGAGCACGTTTTAACGTCTCATCCGAAGGACGCGGCCTTTCCAAGCCCATCAATGTCCCCTACTGACCGAGGGCAGGGAGTTTAACGGAGATAATTCTCAACACTTTTCCAGGTGGAACTCGATCCTTGGAATGGCAGATGACGAACCCGGAGCGCTACCAATTGAGCCACCCCCGCCCTTTTTCATTGGGAAGACAAACAAGTTAAAGAAAATCCTTCCGAAATGGCTTCCTGCCAAAAAATTTCAACGCAAACGAAAAGGTGATTCGTCGGCGAGATGTCCTCAGTCGGAGCTGCAAAGTGACTGCTGATATCGAGCATCCAAAGTCTATCTTTGATTAGCTCTTTCAGCAGCGGCATAAGCCTCCAGATGAGCCAGGTGCGCAGTGGCATGGGCGATATTAATGTTGACAGTAGGGCGTCACCAGTCTTCCCTCTCTCTGTTATTCATTTAGCGAAGAGTTTCGCTCTCGTCTCTCGTTGCGCGGTCATTGCCTCAGTCGTCTTCTCGAACTCCGCTCATGTATGCAGTCACACATCCAGACACCTCAAACAGGGTTGATTAACAGCGTCGACATGGACTCGCTCCCTCTCTGCTATCATCCTCTTCTTGGCTCACTTTGTCAGCTTCCCAAAGAGCTCATGTCACGGAAGGAAGGGGAAACAGAGAGGAGAGTTCAAAAGGGGATTTTTCGCGCATTAACTTCTTATCTTGAAAATAGTTTTCGCTTTGTTAGGGTCTTGTCGAGTGAGATGTCAACGCAAAATTGAAAGAAATCGAAAGAGGTTTCTGTGATGTTGGAGGAGATTTGAACGTTGAGACGCCAAAGGGCTCTTAAGGCTTAAGAATGGATGCTTAATGTTAGGGCTGATGTTAACAACAATGACAAGGGAAAAAAACATTGAAGTAAATTAAAAGACTTTTAATTTTCGTATCGATTAACAACGCGATGCGACACAGTAGTTGCAACAAATTAAAAAGGAATTTTTTTTCATTTAGGTAAATCAATCTAGGTCAGGCGTGTCTAATCCTCGACCCGCGGGTCGCATGCGTCCCTGCACACCTAGTAAAGCGGCCAACAAAATCGCAAAGTTTACGACATAAGCTTTCAACATGATTATGTGATTTTCAGCGAGTTTTTGATATCCCACTAGTTTTATGTTGCCCTATTTTAATTTTATAATAAAAACATAAGAAAATAAATTAAGTTTTATTATTCATATACATTAACTATATAACATATTTTATGTGCGACCCAAAACAATTCATCTTCACTCAATGTGGCCCAGGGAAGTCAAAAGGGTGGACACGCCTAATCTAGGTGGACGAGTGTCTACAATTTTATTGCGAATAAAACGGATCTGGTTCGAGTCCCAGATAAGACATGGATATTTCTTATCAACTCAGCGACTACTTTATTAGGTATAGTTTTGTGTTATGTCAATAGTAACCCAGATACAGAACTTTGTTTACCTCTGAGCTACTCGTTTTTGCACACAATGGGCTAAGGTGGCCAGGTCACAAGGGCTCAGAGGAGGTTGGGGAAGTGGATCACTGGAGCCTCCTGTTAAGGAAATGCAACGTGCTCTTTAACGAGCACAGGATGAGGCTCTCCCGCACACGGTGTCACGGTTTTACGTTCCCTCTCACGGACGGCGGACTTTCCAAGCCCATCGGTGCTCTCTTTATGACCGAGGGAGGGGGGGGAGGGGCGCTGCCGATTCTGGAATTGATTTCAGTATCGATTTTGAACAACCTGCGTTCAGTATTTAAAGAGATTATGGAAGCTGAAACTTTTAGCAGGCTAGTTGAAATGTTCTGCAAAAATTAAATAATTATTAAGCGAACTGTTAAAAACATTATTGCAGTGTTAGTTAAATTTATTGCAACGACTTTTACTTTCGTTTTAGCTTGTTTGAATTTTTAATTTTCTGCTTGACATAATAAAATAATGCAATTAGTTATTTCAGCTCTGTTGATACTTATTTTTTTCTACCTAACTTATTTAACTATCTGGACGGGTTTATTAGTCATCATGATCATCATGATCATCATCATCATCCTCAAGCAGCCATGGGCTACGGAGGTCCAACCAGACCGTGCAGTTTAATTCTCCAAGCATATCTGTCCTGAGCTACATCTGCTGCATCCGGCCACTGCACACCAATTATAACAAGGTCCTGCTTGACATTATCTGCCCACCGCATCCTAGATCTCCCCCTCCTTCTGAGGCCTCTAGGCACACTGTTCATAACCTTATTCGCCAATCTATAATTATCCATACGGGCAACATGGCCAAACCAGCGGAGTCTCTCTCTGCACAATATGCTGCTTAAAGGAGGTTGCAGACTCCTTTGCCAAATCTCATCATTAGTTACAAAGTTAAACCACCTAATATCCAAGATACTGCGTAAGCATTTAGAATCAAAAGCATCTAGTTTCCTGTTATCTTGTTTACACAGCGTCCACGTTTCACTACCATAACTAACCCTAGAAAGAACCAAACTATTTTACAGTCTAATTTTAGTCTTTAGGTGTATACCCCTATTTCTCCACAATCTCCATAGACTCTTAAAAGTCCCGGCAGCAATACCTATTCGTCTGTTAATCTCATGCCGCACATCACCAGTATCAGTTACATAGCTCCCAAGGTAATTAAACTGTGACGCCTGCTCAAGATTGCAACCATTCAGATTAACTGAATCACAGCCTGCCTGATCAATTTTCATCACTTTAGTTTTCTCTCTGTTTATAACCAAACCTACTCTACTACCAGTCTCATCAACAGCTCGAATGAAAGAGTTCATCTCATCAACATCATTTGCCAAAAGGACTAAATCATCAGCATAATCTAAATCAGAAATATTCATATCTCCAGTCCATTTAAGGCCAAAATCTTTCCCTTGAAGTGAATTTCGCATAACATAATCAATAACCAAGCTAAAGAGAAAAGGAGACAAAATACACCCTTGTCGAACACCAGAAGTAATGCTAAACCAATTGCTACAAGCCTTACCAACTCTCACACACGACTCAGTGTTATTATAGAGAGCTTTCATTATGTTAACTAACTTGTCTGGTATACCATATGATTTCACAATCAACCACAAATTATGATGATCAACAGAGTCGAAAGCCTTTTTGAAATCAACAAAGCTAGCAACTAAAGGTTTCTGAAACTCTAAACGTTTTAAAGAATCTGCCTAAGTGAAAATATCTGATCCACACATCCCCTACCACTTCTGAATCCACATTGCTCATCACGCAATTGCCTGTCAACCAGATTCTTAATTCTATTAAGCACAATCATGGAAAGAACTTTACCTGGAACAGAAAGTAGGCTGATACTCCTATAGTTATCACAAGAACTGCGATCAAACTTTTTGAAAATAGGGATAACAATAGCTCTGGTAAAATCCTTAGGAACCATGCCTTTATCATAAAAGATATTCAGAATTTCAGTCATCCAAGTGGTAACCGAAGCGTTCCCAGCTCTAAGCATTTCTGTAGTAATTTCATCTACCCCTGGGGATTTATGAAGTTTAAGTTTAGAAACAGCCAAAATAACTTCAGATTGTGTTATAGGGCCAATATTAAAGCTGCCGATGCATCTATCATCATTGCAAACAATGGTAATAGAACTAACCGCATTGTTTAGAATGTCACTGAAATGCTCAGCTCACCTAGCCATGACAGAAACCTCACCTTCTATAACCTTACCTTGCTTATCTTTCAATCCCTGAATGCCTGTCCGTTTTCTACCACGCAAAACATTAACTATCTGGTACAGCTCTCTGCTGTTGTGCTGTCTAACTGCTTCCTCGGCTTTGTCAGCCAAACCATCAAGCCAATGATTCTTATCAGCAGCTAACTGATCTTTTACACGTTTATTAAGTTCTCTGTAATGCTTTCTATTAGGACTAGTAGGGTATTGATTAAGGACATTCCTGCAGTTCTTTCTTTCCAAAATAAGCTCAAGTGCCTTATCACTCAGATAATTCTGTCTCTTCTGCTCCTTTTTTCCTAAAAGAGTACTGTTAATGTCCATTCTTCCTCAACTTCAGTAGTAAGCATACCATGACTGTCATAATGACTAAGTAACCTATCATGGTAAGCTTTGGCTATAACTGGGTCTTTCAGAGCTTCGGTATTAAAGGTAAATTTTTAACCCTAGCACAACATTTTTTAAGTTTAAGTTGCAAGACACTTTTAACAAGGTAATGGTCAGATCCAATTTCAGCTCCCCTATATGCCCTGGTATTTCTAACAGAACTAGCACATTTGCTGTTAATTAATATATAATCAATCATATTCCTATGCAGCCCATCAGGTGAAACCCATGTGTATTTATGTATGTCGCGGTGTTTGTAATATGTGTTAGTTATTCTGAAACCATTGAGTTTACTTACCTGTAGGAGACGTTGCCCATTGCAGCTACCAATACCAAAAGGGACTATTACTCCTCCCCAAAGGTCAGAGTCAGTACCAACTTTGGCATTGAAGTCACCAAGAACAAGGGTAATATCTCCTTTCTTGACAGAATTCAAAATATCCTGAAGTTGTTCGTAAAACCTATCCTTCTCGTCCTCATCGGCATCCTCAGTGGGGGCATAACAGCAGATAACATTCAAGTCTTTAATGCTTGTCTGAAATTTTGCTGTAAGAAACCTTTCATTAATGCACTCATATCGTAGAAGAGCATCACTAGCATGTCTGCTGAGTAGCAGACCCACGCCTTGGTGATGCTTTCCATCCTCCCTCTTTGTAAAGAGAAATTTAAAGTTATTTTTAAGTATCTCACCTTTACCTGTCCATCTGGTCTCTTGCAAGCCTAGAATATCTAGGTTATAGCGCTGGAATTCCTGCATGAGGACATCAAGAGAATAATCTCTATGTAATGTTCTCACGTTCCACGTTCCTGCAGAGAGAAAATGATTAGTAGGATTTTTAAAGAAATTAGGTTTATTGAGATTGGTGGGGCCAACAATATCAAACAGCACCCTGATCGCAGGCATGGGGCAAAGACCTGTTCCTCCTCTGCTAAAGACTGAAGTCGCCGATGCTGGTAAGAACTTCAGGCACCACCTTTTCAAGTCGACTTTTTCAAGAGCTACATGGCCTGCCTGAGACACATTACTCCAGTTTAGGCTTGACGATGCCCAACTAGCTAAGTAAGGTTCAGGTACCTGCGATGGCCTCTGATTAGGATTATCCACCAGCTGATATAAGGTATCCCATGCCTCTGTTCACTTAGAGCTGGCAACCCAGAAGCAAACAGAAAACACAACGGCAGACTCTCCCTCAACAGAGGCCCACCAGTGCAGCAAGTCCAGGATCAATAATCAAGCTCAAATCCATAAACAAGTCCAGTCTAGTAGATATAAATGGTCAGCACCAAGACCCTGTGACGTTGACCACTTCTCAGCAGGGTTGAAAAAAAAGAAAAAAGTGGCCATAGATGACCAGATCAGCAGGCCATACTGAACTGGCAGCCCTCCCCTTCCAAAAGAGAATATCTCTTTTGAAAGGTACTAACGGTCTGCACCACGAGAAGGCGGGGTCGGACATTAGGTACTAGACCTAGCCGGTTCTGTGCATCATCACTAGGGATTGGTGCAAAGCTCTCCTTCCAATTTACGCTTAGCTACCATTTACAGACCGGTTTATTAGTAGGTTAGGAAATATTTGGTAGAGAGTGAATTTATTTTTTAGTTTTATCATTTTTTATTTTCTTCTTGTAGTTTCCATTCAAAATTAATTGTAAATTTTGTATGCAATTCTTTTGCAAATGAATACGAAAATAAAATTATTTTCATTAATTTTCCAGAGCAATATTTCAGCTGGAAATGTTGCTATTAAATATTCCAATTTCCTTAATTCTCTAAATCCGAATGAATATTGTTGGAAATTACGACTGAAAATAGATTTGATTGATATTTTTAAAGTATCTTCAGTAAAAATTTTTTTATCAGGTAGTCAAAGAGGTTCGTGGGATTTTTTGAGCGTAAAATTAACCCATACGTAAAAAGCAAATACAGCTATTTTATTCAGGAAAGTAAGCACCAGCACAATCTAACCTTTTTTCCCAACGAGCTATCAGTTTGTAAAATGCCACTCTAGTAGAACTTCTGGTGTTTAGAGGGGCGGGGGTGGCTCAGTCGGTAGCGCGCCAGGCTCGTAATCTGTAGTTCCCAGGTTCGAGTCCCAGCTGGGTCAGCGTTGAGATTTATCTCCGCAAAATTCCCCGCCCTGCCCACGGTCAGTAGGGGACACCGATGGGCTTGGAAAGGCCGCCGTCCGTCGGATGGGACGTTAAGCAGTGGCCCCGTGTGCGGGAGAGCCATACCCTGTGCACGTTAAAGAACACGCTGGATGGCCTTGACGGGGGGCTACCATCTGTCTCCCAACAGCTGTTCCAGTGGGTCCCCTCCCCCAACCTTCTCTGAGCCTTCGGGGTCCATGTGACCTGGCCATTTAGCCCATGGTGTGCAAAAAAAGTGCCGCTCAGAGGTAAAACAACCCAACCCAACCCTTTCCATTGCTTCTCGGTTTCGAAATTTTCGGTTGTGCATACGATTGTCCAGCACCAAGATGGTAGTCAGACTGGATTGGATTGTTTTACCCCTGAGCGGCACTTTTTTGCACACCATGGGCCAAATGGCCAGGTCACAAGGACCCCGAAGGCTCAGAGAAGGTTGGGGGAGGGGACCCACTGGAAAAGCTGTTGGGAGACAGATGGTAGCCTCCCGTCAAGACCATCCAGCGTGTTCTTTAACGTGCACAGGGTATGGCTCTCCCGCACACGGAGCCACGGCTTAACGTCCCATCCGACGGACGGCGGCCTTTAGAAGCCCATCGGTGTCCCTTACTGACCGTGGGCAGGGCGGGGAATTTTGCGGAGATAAATCTCAACGCTGACCCAGCTGGGACTCGAACCTGGGAACTACAGATTACGAGCCTGGCGCGCTACCGACTGAGCCACCCCCGCCCCCTAATGGTAGTCAGATGGCGCGATGTCTGGGGAATGCAGAGAGTGGAGTAGAATTTCCCAACCAAAGCCGTGGAGCTTGTCTCTTGTAACTCGCTCAGTGTGAGGGCGAGCATTGTCTTGAAGGACCGCAACGTCTTTGCGATGAACAAGTGCAGGATGTTTTTGGAGCAGTGAGTGCTTCTGTGCATTACATTGTTTGCTATACATTGTGAATGTTAACGAATATGCTGGATGCATTTGATGGGATGGTTGATTTACCTTTCCGCGGTACTTTTTTTCACGCAATGCCCTAATTGGCCAGGTCGTAAAGAACTCAAGGTCTCAGAGAATGTTTGGGGAAGTTGATCCACTGGGCATCTTTTAGGAAACAGAGGATATCTTCCCATCAAGGCCATCGACCACGTTCTTTAACGTTTACAGGGTATGGTTCTCTCGCACACGGAGCCACGGCTTTACGTCCCATTCAACGGACGGCGGCCTTTTCAAGCCCTTTGGTGTCCTCTTTCCTTCCGTGGTAGGGTGAATATTTAGCGGAGATAAATCTCAACAGTGTCAATTTCAGACTAAATCTTAATGCTGGCCCAGGTGGGATTCGAACCTGGGAAGTACAGATTAGGAGCCTAGCACGTATCCAAGGGGGGAGAGGGAGGCTTAGACATCCTTTAATAGGAGAGGGGGGAATTCTATCTCTCTCTCTTAACGCATGAGAGCAGGGTAGCCTAAGCCTTAACTGAGCTCCTAGGCAAAAGTAAAATATGCTCCCCCCATGCAGGGATTTTCCCTCTGGTCATGATATGTGGTAATGAAAATAGGTCCCAAAATTCGCGGGCCCCCAACATTTGCCTCCTTTACCTATGCCAAAAGATGGTACATACTACCTTAGGGTTTTTGTGACCTGGATATATAGGTCCATCACGTACTAAAAATTTCATAAGACGTCCTAAGAACGATAACTGGCGGAAATCGGAAACAAAGCATTAATCTTGAAAACATTTTTTTTCTCTCCTTCATTTTATGTAGTACTGATGTAATCTAGATCATATCTGTAAAACCATATATGTACATTCCCGCTGATAAGCTTCTGCGTAGTAGGATTTTTTATGTAAAATAATTGTTAATAATACTTATTGAAAATAAATTTAAATTCATCGGATTAAAAAAAAAAATGCAGGTTTTCAACACCTAAAACACACAAACCGTACTCTTTACGGGAATATCATCCAGGTTGCATTTCAAGCAACAAAAGTGCAACACAGAAGAAAAGCCTCTCTACAAATGCTCCATGTCGAACAACTTACCGAAATCAGCGTGAGAGCTTGGTCTCCCTCCCCCAATAATTTTTTGGGGGAGTGACACTTGGTCTCCCTCCCCCAATAAGTTTTCCCCCAGATTTAAGCCTGCTCAATGGCAAGCAAGTTTTCGGTAACAAACTTTCTATTCTACGATTGAAAAGTTTTAATGTTCGTTTAATTCATTGGTTATCAACGAAAGTCACGTGTCCTCCCAGGGGGTTTTGTCATATTTATAGGTGGCCACATGGAAAACACGGAACATTTAGGGGATCACAGTTACTTTTTGATAGGGGGTCATCAAACTTAACTGCTGGAATAAAATATTATGAATGAGACGAAAAATTTTTTTTATTTTCATGACAAACTTATAACTTAACAAGACTTCTTGTTAAAAACAGTGCGTTAGTTTATTCATTATTTAGTAGTATAATAATAAATAAATTAAAACGTTTCAAGTGCCAATTATCAGAATATTTTTTCAGTAGATCTTATACTACTACTAAACATTTTCTGTCTAAGAATTTTCTTTGCTGCTTAGAAATAAAGTACAGATTACTAGAATATATGATATAAAATTTACATTATAAATAAACAGTGCAGATGGTAAAGTAAGTTTTATTCCAACTAACAGCAACTCTGAGGGGGGGGGGGGCTATAAAGATAAATGAAGCTCAGAAGGGGATCATGAGCAACAAAAGTTCACAAATAATGGTTTAAATGATAAAGCTTAAAATTCTGTCAAAAATAATCATAAACTGCTATCTTACTCTGTTTTCAATTCCAGTCTTTGGGGTCCTTGCAACGTAGACACTGAATTCGTAGTTAGAGCAAAAAATAACAGTAAAGGGCGAAATAATCAAAATAAAAATCATTTCTCTTCACCTTATATCATTTTTACATTCAGTAACGATATTTTTTTCCACTAATAATCAGATAACTTTTTTTTTATCATTCCTTAGTTGTTATGGGTTTGCCACCAGAAGTAAATATTTCTATTTTAAATTAATATCGATAACGCTTAAAATAAAACTTGCAACGTATCTAAAAGAACTAAAACAAATCTAAGTCTTCCATAAGTAATACAATCAGAATCTGAAGAATCTTGTGTCCAATTAGATGGAGGCAAAAAAAAAAGAAATCAGAGCTACGACAAAAGTAAAAAAAAGATCGAAAACTCTAAAAATAATAATAATAGAAAAAAAAAAAGATCTCGTTTGATTTAAAGAGAAACGAAAGGGGAGGCAAAAGAACTCCCTTCCTTTTTACACAAATTGCTGCTCTGCTATAATTGCACGGTGGCGTATAGAGAGGAGCTGTCAACCTTTCTAACTGGAGCGGCAGTTTCTGTTTTTTTTTTATCCAATGAAGAAAGTTGACGTTGATGGCCTAGCCACGGGAATCTCGTCATTGAATGCCCAGATGAAGAAGAGTTTTCTCCGTAACTCGTGACGGAGATACATTTCAGGAGAAAGAGGGCATCTCAGGAAGTAATTATGCGGACGAGTCTCCCGCCCTCTACAGAGGAAAGTCTGCTCTCACGTTGATTTCGGTAAGTTGTTCGACATGGAGCATTTGTAGAGAGGCTTTTCTTCTGTGTTGCACTTTTGTTGCTTGAAATGCAACCTGGATGATATTCCCGTAAAGAATATGGTTCGTGTGTTTTAGGTGTTGAAAACCTGCAATTTGTTTTTAATCCGATGAATTTAAATTTATTTTATAATATTATCTACAATTATTTTACATAAAAAATCACACTAAGCCGAAGCTTATCAGCGGGAATGTACATATATGGTTTTACAGATATGATCTAGATTACATCAGTACTACATAAAATGAAGGAGAGAAAAAAATGTTTTGAAGATTAGCTTGATTATGGATCCTGATTTTGCTGCACTGGTGGGCTTCTGTGGAGGGAAAATCTTCCGCTGTGCTTTCTGTTTGTTTGTGGGTTGACAGCCCCAAGTGAATAGATTCACAGGATATGTTTATCAGCTGGTGGATAATCCTGAGCAGAAGTCATCGCAGGCACCTGAACTCTTTGCTTCTATTGGCATCGTGAAATTCTACATTGGAGAAAGTCTTCCAGTGTAGATGGCTTCAGCCTTTAGTAGTGGGGGAACGGGTCTTTGCCCCATGTCTGCGATTAGGGGGCTGTTTGATATTGTCGGCATTCCCTCTCTCAATAAACATAGTTTCTTGAAACATCCCACTAACCATTTTCTCTACATAGGTAGTTGGAATGTGAGGACTCTGCACAGAGCTTTTTCTCTTGATGTCCTCACACAAGAATTCCACCATTATAATTTAGATATTCTCGGCTTGCAAGAGACCAGATGGACAGATAAAGGTCAGTTTCTTAAAAATAATCTTAAATTTCTCTTTTCAGGGAGGGACGACAATAAGCATCAACAAGGCGTGGGTCTGCTTCTCAGCAGACACGCTAGCGATGCTCTTCTACGATATGAGTGCATTAATGAAAGGTTTCTTACAGCAAAATTTCAGACAAGCGTTAAAGACTTGAATGTTATCTGCTGTTATGCCCCCACTGAGGATGCCGATGAGGATGAGAAGGATAGGTTTTATGAACAACTTCAGGATATTTTGAATTGTGTCAAGAAAGGAGATATTACCCTTGTTCTTGGTGACATCAATGCCAAAGTTGGTACTGACTCTGACCTTTGGGGAGGAGTAATAGGCCCTTTTGGTATTGGTAGCTGCAATGGCAATGTCTCCTACAGGAAAGTAAACTCAATGGATTCAGAATAACTAACACTTATTACAAATACCGCGACATACATAAGTACACATGGGTTTCACCTGATGGAATGCATAAGAATATGATTGATTACATATTAATTAACAGCAAATGGGCTAGTTCTGTTAGGAATACCAGGGCATATAGGGGAGCTGAAATTGGATCTGACCATTACCTTGTTAAAAGTGTCTTGCAACTTAAACTTAAAAAGTGTTGTGATAGGGTTAAAAAATTTACTTTTAATACTGAAGCTCTGAAAGATCCAGTTATAGCCAAAGCTTACCATGATAGGTTACTTAGTCATTATGACACTCATGGTTTGCTTACTACTGAAGTTGAGGAAGAATGGGATCATTTTAAACAGGCTTTTTTGAACACTAACAGTACTCTTTTAGGAAAAAAGGAGCAGAAGAGGCAAAATTATCTGAGTGATAAGGCACTTAAGCTTATTTTGGAAAGAAAGAACTGCAGGAATGCCCTTAATCAATACCCTACTAGTACTAATAGAAAGCATTACGGAGACCTTAATAAACTTGTAAAGATCAGTTAGCTGCTGATAAGAATCTTTGGCTTGATGGTTTGGCTGACAAAGCCGAGGAAGCAGTTAGACAGCACAACAGCAGAGAGCTGTACCAGATAGTTAATGTTTCGTGTGGTAGAAAACGGACAGGCATACAAGGATTGAAGGATAAACAAGGTAAGGTTATAGAAGGGGAGGATTCTGTCATGGCTAGGTGGGCTGAGCATTTCAGTGATGTTTTAAACAATGTGGTTAGTTCTACTCCCATTGTTTGCAATGATGATGGATGCATTGGTGGCTTTAATGTTGGCCCTATAACACAATCTGAAGTTATTTTGGCTGTTTCTAAACTTAAACTTCATAAATCCCCAGGGGTAGATGAAATTACTACGGAAATGCTTAGAGCTGGGAATGTTTCGGTTACCACTTGGATGACTAAAATTCTGAATATCTTTTATGATAAAGGCATAGTTCCTAAGGATTTTACCAGAGCTATTGTTATCCCTATTTTAAAAAAAGGTGATCGCAGTTCTTGTGATAACTATATGGGTATCAGACTACTCTCTGTTCCAGGTAAAGTTCTTTCCATGATTGTGCTTAATAGAATTAAGAATCTGGTTGACAGTCAATTGCGTGATGAGCAATGTGTATTCAGAAGTGGTAGGGGATGTGGGATCAGATATTTTCACTTAGGCAGATTCTTGAGAAATGTTTAGAGTTTCAGAAACCTTTGGTTGCTAGCTTTGTTGATTTCAAAAAGGCTTTCGACTCTGTTGATCGTCATAATTTGTGGTTGATTGTGAGATCATATGGTATACCAGACAAGTTAGTTAACATTATGAAAGCTCTCTATAATAACACCGAGTCGTGTGTGAGAGTTGGTAAGGCTTGTAGCAATTGGTTTAGCATTACTTCTGGTGTTCGACAAGGGTGCATTTTGTCTCCTTTTCTCTTTAGCTTAGTTATTGATTATGTTATGCGAAATTCACTTCAAGGGAAATATTTTGGCCTTAAATGGGCTGGAGATACGAACATTTCTGATTTAGATTATGCTGATGATTTAGCCCTTTTGGCAAATGATATTGATGAGATGAACTCTTTCATTCGAGCTGTTGATGAGACTGGTAGTAGAGTAGGTTTGGTTATAAACAGAGAGAAAACTAAAGTGATGAAAATTGGTCAGGCAGGCTGTGATTCAGCTAATCTGAATGGTTGCAGTCTTGAGCAGGTGTCACAGTTTAATTACCTTGGGAGCTATGTAACTGATACTGGTCATGTGCGGCATGAGATTAACAGACGAATAGGTATTGCTGCCGGGACTTTTAAGAATCTATGGAGAGTGTGGAGAAATAGGCGTATACACCTAAAGACTAAAATTAGACTCTATAATAGTTTGGTTATTTCTAGGGTTAGTTATGGTAGTGAAACTTGGACACTTTGTAAACAAGGTAACAGGAAACTAGATGCTTTTGATTCCAGATGCTTACGCAGTATCTTGGGCATTAGGTGGTTCAACTTTGTAACTAATGATGAGATTAGGCAAAGGAGTTTGCAACCTCCTTTAAGCAGCATATTGTGCAGAGAGAGACTCCGTTGGTTTGGCCATGTTGCCCGTATGAATAATTATAGATTGGCGAATAGGGTTATGAACAGTGTGCCTAAAGGCCTCAGAAAGAAGGGGAGACCTAGGATGCGGTGGGCAGACAATGTCAAACAGGACCTTGTTAGAATTGGTGTGCAGTGGCCAGATGCAGTTGATGTAGCTCAGGATAGACTTGCTTGGAGAACTAAATTGCACCGTCTGGTTGGACCTCCGTATCCCATGGCTGCTTGAGGATGATGATCGTTCTTAGGACGTCTTATGAAATTTTAGTACGTGATGGACCTATATATCCAGGTCACAAAAACCCTAAGGTAGTACCATCTTTTGGCATAGGTAAAGGAGACAAATGTTGGGGGCCCGCGATTTTTGGGACCTATTTTCGTTACCACATATCGTGACCAGAGGGAAAATCCTTGCATGGGGGGAGCATATTTTACTTTTGATGCAATCAAGCAGGAAAAAGTACAAAGAGGAAGCCAGGTGACTGGATTTCCATTGCAGTATAATATCCCCCCCCCCACCCTCCAACATCTTTGAGGCCTTTAAATTTTCTAGAAACATGCTCGAAATATGCACAAGTTTAATAATGTTTTCTCTCCATTACGGGCGGGGGTGGCTCAGTCGGTAGTGCGTCAGGCTCGTAATCTGCAGTTCCCAGATTCGAGTCCCAGCTGGGTCAGCGTTGAGATTTATCTCCGCAAAATTCTCCGCCCTGCCCACGGTCAGTACGGGACACCGATGGGCTTGGAAAGGCCGCCGTCCGTCGGATGGGACGTTAAGCCGTGGTCCCGTTTGCGTGAGAGGCATATCCTGGGCACGTTAAAGAACACGCTGGATGGCCTTGACGGGAGGCTACCATCTGTCTCCCAACAGCTGTTCCAGTGGGTCCCCTCCTCCAACCTTCTCTGAGCCTTCGGGGTCCATGTGACCTGGCCATTTAGCCCATGGTGTGCAAAAAAGTGCTGCTCAGAGGTAAAACAACCCAACTCTCCATTACCCTTACTAGCATTCTCAAATTAGCGGAGAGAGTCATTGCCCCCGTCTAGGGCCGGTCCTACTAATGGAAATTCTTGCGAACAATTCAACTAATGGGACTTCAAAGAAAAAGGTGAATATTTTGCGCAAATAAAGCTTCATATAATACAAATGTATTCAAAGGATTTCCTATTAGGCAAAAAAAAAATGCAGGTTCAGAGCTGCCAATTCAAAAGATTAAACGAAAATCAGCTGAAGATAACTTCACAAAGGAGCGATTTTCGACTGGGAAATCACATGACTATCTTGGCATGAAATAATAGCCATGGGGAAAAAAATCATGACAAAGTAGCATCCGATTTCGATTTGTTTTAAGCAGCAATGAATTTCTATCTAACGCATATCACTTATGACTCTCATTTTTGAGTTGCAGTACGAAATATCTATCTATAGAAAACATAAAAATCATTTATATATATATATTTGAGATGCAATGGCAGGAAACGTGAAGCTACTTGAACAGAGACATCTCTACCAAATTGCCTGTTCTTTAATGTCGAAGGGAGCTCGCATTGCAGGGCAAATTCTACAGAAAGGAAAAGAGCCCGTCGACGGCGGAGATCGAGAAAGAGGATGGGGTGGGGGTTGTAAAAGGGGGGGGGGTAGGGTTGGGAACGTTCACGAAGAGCAACTGCTTCCAGCAGGGACTAATATCCGATAAAACTGTCTTTATCTCCCTTCGTTGGAGCAACGTTCGTCTCAAGACCACGAGAACACCCGTGTGCAGCGTGCTTGCACGTCGAGTATGTAGTAGCTTGGCTGACTGCAGTGACAGCCTTCAGGCGTGACGCGGGAGTCTGGGGGGGGGGGTGAGGGAGGGAAGAGAGAGAAAGAGGGAAGGAAGTGAGGAAGAGTCGATGGACGAAACGAAAAACGAAGAGAGAAAGGCAAAGATAAAAAAAAAAACACGAAAACTGAACTTGTGTTTCCACTCGGTCTGTTCTGGAGCACTCCCAAGATGGGCAGGGAGGTCACTAGAGAACGGGGGGAAGATGAACGATTTGGCAGGATGCCCTTCTGCCTCCCGACTCTTTCGTTGATCTTCGGGCTAGTATTGGCGGGAGATGAGGCAGATGATAGTTAGGAAACGTCCTAGCGATGGCTTTTGCTAATAAGAGCACGGTCCTAATGCTTTTGCGGAAATGTTTACTGCAGTGTCTTCGTTTGCATTGGTAAAAACTTCTTCACTCGTAGAGAGATGGAGGATTATCGTTCTGATGACTTTATCCAGCGTGAGATGTTGGCTCGCAGATGAGTAAGAAAGTCTATATGGGAAGGTTTCCACATTCAGAGATCACAGATGTGAGGTGATACCAGTTGTACACTGGCGCGTAAAGTTACAACCCCATTTCATGTGAATAGGAAACTAGCTTCGAGTTGTTTTGTTTTACCTCTGAGCGGCACTTTTTTGCACACCATGGGCTAAATGGCCAGGTCACATGGACCCCGAAGGCTCAGAGAAGGTTAGGAGAGGGGACCCACTGGAACAGCTGTTGGGAGACAGATGGTAGCCTCACGTCAAGGCCATCCAGCGTGTTCTTTAACGTGCACAGGGTATGGCTCTCCCGCACACGGGGCCACGGTTTAACGTCCCATTCGACGGATGGCGGCCTTTCCAAGCCCATTGGTGTCCCCTACTGACCGTGGACAGGGCGGGGAATTTTGCGGAGATAAATCTCAACGCTGACCGAGCTGGGACTCGAACCTGGGAACTACAGATTACGAGCCTGGCGCGCTACCGACTGAGCCACCCCCGCCCCTTCGATGTAAGTAGTTTCCTATTCATTGTGTTACACTGTGTGCAAGATACTCTGTAACTTTTAAAATAAGCCTTTTGTGGTTAAATGTGTGAATTAACAATCTCAATCAAACTATTGAAATCTCAAATTTCAGCAATATTCGTTAGGCATTTAAGGAGTTATGAAAGTTTGGATAATATTAGCAATGGAAATAAGATATTTCACCTCAAAAGTTTATTAAAATTATTTTATTAAACATCCCAGAAAAAACACTTAAATAATAAGTGTGTGTGTGTTAGATGTTGTCAATAATTCTTTCAATATTCTTCAATATTGCACGAGTTTCAAACCAGTGCATTACTAATGTTAGCAGAAGTGCAGTATTGGGTCCTCAACCGCCATCTTGTTTTATTTCACCGCGGTGAAAAAAAAAATCTGAATTGTAATAGTAGTCGTTCCGCTTCTACCTTAAGATGCGTATTTAGGATATATATATAATGTATAGTTTAAAGGATATATATATAAATATGTATCTCATCGAAACAAGATTTTATTAATGCTTATCGTTAAATAATGAACCCTCGTTTCGCACTTAAAAAACCCCCCGAAAATTAATAAAATCTAATTTTGATGAAATTGTTTAACAACTCCTATCGCTAAAGAATAGACCTCCATTCTACACTTAAAAAAAAAGCCCCCAAAAATTAATATTCTCATCAAAGCTAGATTTTATTAACAGCTCTTATCGCTAAAGAATAATAACTCCTTGTTCCTTACTAAAAAAAAGCTTAAAAAATAAATAATCTCATTAAAAGATTTCATTAACAACGCTTATCGCTAAACAATGAAACCTCATTTCGCACTTAAAAAAAGCCCCTAAAATGAATATCAAAAGTAAATTTCCTTAATAACACTCATCGCTAAAGAATCAACTTAAGAAAAGCACCGAAAACAAATAATCTCATTAGAGAAAATTATTCTAAAGAGCATATATCAGTCATAAGCATTGGAACATGCGGATGGATATCGTATTGCAACTCAACGTTACAGTCCTGGGGAAAAGTACAACATGGCGGCTGAGGACCCAATACTGCACCTTAGCCCTAATGTTAAATATTCCAGCTTCAATAAATCTTTAAATGCCAACTATGATTACTGAACATCGAGATCTATATAGATTTGATTAAGATCTTTAATTCATCTTCAGTCACATTTTACTATAAAAAACTTATAAGTTATGAGAGTTTCAAAGTTAGTTTCCTACTGGGTTGAGTTGGTTTACCTCTGAGCGGCTTTTTTTGCACACAATGGGCTAAATTGCCAGATCACAAGGACCCCGAAGGCTCAGAGAAGGTTGGGGGAGGGGACTCACTGGAACAGCTGTTGGGAGACAGATGGTAGCCCCCCGTCAAGGCCATCCAGCGTGTTCTTTAACGTGCACAGTCTCTCCCACACACGGGGATACGGCTTAACGTCCCATCCGACGGACGGCGGCCTTTTCAAGCCCATCGGTGTCCCCTACTGACTGTGGGCAGGGCGGGGAATTTTGCGGAGAAAAATCTCAACGCTGACCCAGCTGGGACTCGAACCTGGGAACTACAGATTACGAGCCTGGCGCGCTACCGACTGAGCCACCACCGCCCCCGGTTTCCTACTGACATAATGGGGTTGAAACTTCACTTTTTCCAACCAGTATATCCATAAAAGCCATAATTAGTATTTTAATAATATGCTGCTTAAGGCATAATCTAATTTGTGTTGAGAGGGAAGGAGACGTTGTCCACACCTTTCTAAATGTGTTCCTGTTTAGTATTCATGTTTTGATATTCGCAGCAGAAGAGTGCTTTTACACTTGCTACGTGCAGTGTCCCCTGTACATGAGGCTTTCCCTTTGCTCCTGTTGCTAAGCAGAGAAGAGTGCGTTTCTATGTCACTCATAAACAATAGATTAAACTGCTTCAAAAGACGACGTACAGTCGCTCAAAAAAATATCCGAACACTATGGTTGATTACAGAATTCAGAAAAAATATCTGGCAGCGATTTTTTTAGAAATTAGTGATCTGGCAACCTTCTTGTCACGTGACACGAAGGTTGCCAGATCACTAATTTCGAAAAAAGTTGTTGCCAGATATATTTTCTGAATTCTGCAATCAACCCTAGTGTTCGGATACTTTTTTGAGCGACTGTACCATAAAAGAATGTATCCTGAAATAGCCGAATTAGAATTAGCGTCTTAATGGGAAAAATGACTCTCCACAAGTTAAAGATCTGAATACTAATCATTTTTTATTGGTGTTTCAAAAATATATATTCATTATTTTGCGTTATGGATAACATAACTCTTACATAGTTTTTACTATAGTAAATGAATATATTGTTTGAGAAAAATGAAAAAAAAATCTAACTTTTAAAAATTAATTTTTTTAGACAATTTAATTTTTAATTACGAAAGTTATATATATCTTATATACACTTTAATACTTTGGAATAGCGATTAATATCGATCTAAAACACTGACTAGTACAGTCGGTCAAAAAAGTATCCGAACACTACGGTTGATTACAGAATTCAGAAAAAAAATCTGGCAACGATTTTTTTATAAATTAGCGATCTGACAACCTTCGTGTCACGTGATTACAGAATTCAGGAAAAATATCTGGAGCGTGTACAGCAACTGTACACGCTCCAGTTACCGTTCAGTAACTGCACACGCTCCAGTTTGCTGTGAACGGTAACTGCACACGCTCAATATTTCCGTGAGTGAGCCCACACGATCTAGTATCAAAATAATATGACCACCTACAGTCGCTCAAAAAAGTATCCGAACACTATGGTTGATTACAAAATTCAGAAAAAATATCTGGCAACGATTTTTTTAGAACGTGACACGAAGGTTGCGAGATCACTAATTTCTAAAAAAAATCGTTGCCAAATATATTTTTCTGAATTCTGTAATCAACCATAGTGTTCGGATACTTTTTTGAGCGACTGTAACAATAGTTGCGATATAGCATTAAATGTGAAGCTTTGTCAGTTATATGTTAAACGTAAATTTTGCAAATTCAAACCGAAGCTAATGAAACCTGCGAGAATGTGAAAAGAAAGACTTCTTTATGAAGAAAGCCGAAAGCAAGAAGTAAGAAAAATTCGAATTTCTTTTTTCTGTGTGTCAAGGGTGTATGATAATTAACATAAACATCTGTTTTGCATCCGCAGACTAGACGGAAAGGAAACACATGCTAAGATTACAATTGCAAACTGTTTCTGCAAACAATAGAACCGTTGTATTGGCAAATAGGTGAGGGAAATGAGCACAAATAGTGAATCATGAAGCCGTGGGCACTTCGCACAATTTATTTATATAAATATGTTAATTTTGGCACAATTTCGAGTACTTTAATTGAAAATATGCTCTTTAACTCTGTTCAATCTCGTGCTCTCAAATTTAGCTCATTCACTATCATGCTCTCCGATTGATCGAGTCAAGGCCATGATCTCCGATTTAGTCTATACACTATTATGCTTTCTGACTGGTCCAGTCAAGTTAGTGTTTCCGGATTGGTCCAGTCAAGGGCATGATCTCTGATTTGGTTCAGTCACTATTTTGTCCAGCCAAGATCGTGCTCTCTTATTGGTCCAGTCTAGGCCATGATCTCTGATTGAGCTATTGAAGCCATTACTTCTGATTGGTTTATTCAATATCATGTTCTCCGATTAGTCCAATCAAGATCATGACTCTGATTGACATATATTCAAGATCATGACTCTGATTGACATATATTCAAGATCATGACTCTGATTGATATATATTCAAGATCATGACTCTGATTGATATATATTCAAGATCATGACTCTGATTGATATATATTCAAGATCATGACTCTGATATATATTCAAGATCATGACAATTGATATATTCAAGATCAGGACTCTGACTAATATGTTCAAGATCAGGACTCTGATTGATATATATTCAAGATCATGACTCTGATTGATATATATTCAAGATCAGGACTCTGATTTATATATATTCAAGATCATGACTGATTGATATATATTCAAAATCATGACTCTGATTGATATATATTCAAGATCATGACTGATTAATATATATTCAAGATCATGACTCTGATTAATATATATTCAAGATCATGACTCTGATTAATATATATTCAAGATCATGACTCTGATTAATATATATTCAAGATCAGGACTCTGATTGATAATATTCAAGATCATGATTGATATATATTCAAGACCATGACTGATATATATTCAAGATCATGAGTGATATATATTCAAGATCATGACTGATATATATTCAAGATCATGACTGATATATATTCAAGATCATGACTGATATATATTCAAGATCATGACTGATATATACTCAAGATCATGACTGATATATATTCAAGATCATGACTCTGACTGATATATATTCAAGATCATGACTTTGATTGATATATATATTCAAGATCAGGACTCTGATTGATATATATTCAAGATCATGACTCTGATATATATTCACGATCATGACTCTGATATATATTCAAGATCATGACAATTGATATATTCAAGATCAGGACTCTGACTAATATATTCAAGATCATGACTGATTGATATATTCAAGATAATGACTGATTGATATATTCAAGATAATGACTGATTGATATATTCAAGATCATGACTCTGATATATTCAAGAGCATAACTGATTGATATATTCAATATCGTGATTGATATATTTAGCAAAAGGATCAACATTCTAATTAGTTCTAATTAAGAGATCATGACATGAGCTGTGTTTAGCCAATTTCACAGGGCAGTGAATCGTAATAAGGTGAATCGTAATCTGTATCGAAATCTGAACCTTAAGCATCATTGCCACGGAATGTTTCATTTTTCTTCGTTCAAGAGATTTTCAGAGAATGATATTTTAGTCCAGGTCAATAGGTAGAGCAGCATGCGGTGCATTAGTTAAGAAATGCCGAATCCGGAAGATTGTTTACGAAGCGTGATTAATTTCTTAGCATTTAACATTTAAATTAAGACATACTATAATCATAAGGATTTTTTTCTCCAGTGAACTCTTTCGAAACGAAATTTCAATTCCTTACATGCAAAACGGAAACAAAAAAAAAAACATTAAAAATTTAAACAGATGTTAGTCTTGTAATAAATTCACAATTTGTTTATTCTGAAAGCATATAATCTCGGTATAATTGCCAACAACATTTTAAAAGAGATAGAAAATGACAAAACAAAATTGCCTGAGAGAAAATAAAATCTTTTAAATTAACGTTTTCTTAAAGAAGGCAGATTTGCGTTTCTTACAGTTTCATAAGCGATTCCCAACGTCGAGGCTGCCTTTATATATGTGTGTGTGTAGGGTAGGATGCGTGCAATTCATGCATAAATTACGTCCTTCACGTGGAGAGATGAAAGTCGAACGTTCCCAATGCCTTGTGAACGGCCGTCGCTGTCAAACAAACTGCTGAATAAATCATGACGCTTCGCAAAGGAAACGAATGAAAATAATGCAAGAAAAAATATCTGTCTACAGATTTTGCGGAGGAACTAAGAGGCAACGCAAATATAGTAGAACGGTGAATTATTTTTCATTTCCAGATAACAGAAACGTTTTTTTTTGGCTTTTTCTCCTAAACGCTGTTAGGAGAGAAGTGTAATTATCTCAATGTAAGTCGTTTCTTGAACGATGTAATCGTGGAAATCGCTCAAATAGATATACTTTGAAACATCAAATTCTTTAACATAAAGCTTTTAACTTTATGTAATGGCTTAAATTGCATGTCAGGTGTGTGATTCAGGGTTCAGGCTGGGTTGGGTTGTTTTACCTCTGAGCGGCACTTTTTTTGCACACCATGGGCTAAATGGCCAGGTCACATGGACCCCGAAGGCTCAGAGAAGGTTGGGGGAGGGGACCCACTGGAACAGCGGTTGAGAGACAGATGGTAGCCCCCCCGTCAAGGCCATCCAGCGTGTTCTTTAACGTGCACAGTCTCTCCCACACACGGCTTAACGTCCCATCTGACGGACGGCGGCCTTTCCAAGCCCATCGGTGTCCCCTACTGACCGTGGGCAGGGCGGGGAATTTTGCGGAGATAAATCTCAACGCTGATCCAGCTGGGACAGGGTTCAGGCAATTTTTATCTCAGTCATGTGAATTGCTATGAGGCAACCTGATTTCTGTTTTAGTTATGTATCCTATGAGGCAACCTGATTTCTGTTTTAGTTATATATCCTATGATGCAACAAGATTTGAGGGTTCAGGCAATTTTTATCTCAGTCATGTGAATTGCTATGAGACAACTTTATTTCTGTTTTAGTCATATGTCCTATGAGGCAATAAGATTTCTTACCATGCTTATCTATGAAAAATAAAATAAAGATTTCTTAATGTCCTATAAGAAAGCCTGATTTCTGTTTCAATAACATACCCTTCTATGAGTCACCTGATTTCGTAACATGTCCTTTTATGAATGGGCAGTTTTACCTCTGAAGGACACCTTTTTTTGCACACACTGGGCTGAATGACACTCAAGGACCCAAAGGTTCCGAGAAGGTTGGGGATACAGGACTCATTGAACAGCTCTTAGGAGACAGATGGTAGCTTCCCCGTCAAGATCATCCAGTGTGTTTTTTAACGTGCACCGAGTATGACTCTCCCGCACACGGGCTTACACGGGTTAACATCTCATTCGACGGACGGTTGCTTTTCCAAGCCCATCGGTGTCCCTTACTGACCGTGAGCAGGGCGGGGAGTTTTGCGGAGATAAATCTCAACTCTGGCGCAGCTGGGATTCGAACCTGGTAACTGAAGATTATGACCATGAAGAATGAGCCATCTCCGCATTTATCCTCTTATGAGACAAACAGATTAGTGCACATTTTTTTAAATGAGACAACGTGATTTCTCAACATCTCCTTTTGTGAGGCAACTTTTTTTCTATCTCAGTGGAATGACCTTTTGTGAAACAATCTGGGTAAGTTCAGAAAAGTTTCTTAAATTTTTTGAAAGCAAAAAAAATTTCGAAAACCTTTGGCTTTGTAACAAAAAACACCATGTAAAATAGATAGTTTAAGAGTGGAAAAAAGTTTTGTATACATTTACAGACATTATCCTGTTACACACACACACACAAAAAAAAAAAATCAATGCCTCCCAAATTTGCATAAGAAGGCTAAAATCATAGCATCTTCAAATCTTAGTAATTGCTATGTGACTAAAATCTCAATTTTTTTGGCGTTAACGAAATTTATAATTATCAAAATAAAATATTCATTGTCGTAGATGGTTTGACTTAGAATATTATACTCGGTAAAAAGTTCCATTTCCATACAAGTTTTTCTCAATTGGCGTATCGTAGCCCACAGAGTTAAGTTGTTTTATATTTGAGCGGTATTATTTTTTACCTGACTAGAGACAAGTCACTAGTCAGGTCACAAAGACCATAATTGCTCAGAGGTTTATAGGAGAAAGCTATGATGAGCTGTGATGAAATATATATTGTTCTTTAACGTTCTAAGAGTATGGCTTAACGTCCGATCCGATAAACGCTGGACTTTCCAAGATCATCGATGTCCCTTAAGAACCATGACAATTAACGGTTTCATAAAAGGTCTACACTTTATGATCTCAATTTCTTCGTAAGTTAAAAAATGTCGCTTATGGAAAAGAATAAAATGATTAATGGTTAAGAATTCTTCGTAATGTCTTTTAAGTGCAATATTTGACACTGAATATTATAACTTGAGAATGTAAGATTTTTATTGCACAAATGCCAACAACTGTAAATCCGTTTTTTAATATCTCGTTTCGTTATTCAGCTTCCGAGTGAAAATTTTAAGGAGAACTTTAATAGACGTGGATTTACGATAATTGAAACTCCTTACTTAATAGGGGCGGGGGTGGCTCAGTCGGTAGTTCCCAGGTTCGAGTCCCAGCTGGGTCAGCGTTGAGATTTATCTCCGCAAAATTCCCCGCCCTGTCCATGGTCAGTAGGGGACACCGATGGGCTTGGTAAACGCCGTCCGTCGGATGGGACGTTAAGCCGTGGCTCCGTGTGCGGGAGAGCCATAACCTGTGCACGTTAAAGAACACGCTGGATGGCCTTGACGGGAGGCTACCATCTGTCTCCCAACAGCTGTTCCAGTGGGTCCCCTCCCCCAACCTTCTCTGAGTCCTTCGGGGTCCATGTGACCTGGCCATTTAGCCCATGGTGTGCAAAAAAGTGCCGCTCAGAGGTAAAACAACCCAACCTTACTTAATAAGAATAGGGTTGTAATGATTGAAAGCCTTTGCTTAATAGGACTGGTTGTAGAAAATTTTGAAAACGCTGTGGTTTAATAATTGGCATGGGTTTGCATGTTTGAACGTCCTAAGTTTAACAGCCAGAAATTTCAATCTTCGAAATCCAAAGTTTAATAAGAACGATTAAAATCCAATAATATACGGGTTGGTTTGTTTTACCTCTCTGAGCGGCACTTTTTTGCACACCATGGGCTACATGGCCAGGTCACAAGGACCCCGAAGGCTCAAAGAAGGTTGGGGAGATGGGACTCACTGGAACAGCTGTTGGGAGACAGATGGTAGCCTCCCGTCAAGGCTATGTAGCGTGTTCTTTAACGTGCACAGGGTATGATTCTCCCGCACACGTGGTCACGGCTTAACGTTACATTCGACGGACGGCAGCCTTTACAAGCCCATCAGTGTGCCCTACTGACCGTGGGCAGGGCGGGAATTTTGTGGAGATAAATCTCAACGCTGACCCAGCTGGGACTCGAACCTGGGAACTATAGATTACGAGCATGGCGCGCTACCGACTGAGCCACCCCCGCCCCCAATCCAATAGCACATAGGTCAATAGGCACGGAATTGCAATGATTAGAAACTCTAGGTCATTAAACACGGATTTGTGACAATTGATATTCTTAGCTGAATAAGTATGACCTGTTGCGAAATTGAAAACCATATAGTTGAATGCGCACGAGTTTGAAGTGATGGAAAGCTCTAGCTTAATAGACGTGGGTTTATGACTATGGGAACCCCTGTAATTGAATAGGCATGGTTTTGCAATGATTAAAATCCCTAGCTTAACGAGACTAGCCTTTCAATCAGTAATAAAAATAATAAAAAAAACTTCTCTCAAGCAGCTGCTTACCACAGAGGTCTGCCTGTCAGTTTATACGCCATAGTAAAGGACCTGTGAGGATGGCGGGACCTCAGCAGAAAAACGACACATACATCTATGCCTTACCCTGGACTCGATCCCGGGTCCCTTTGATCAGTAGGCAAGCGTGCTAACCACTCTGCCAGGGGACGGCTTTCGATCAGTACAAACTGATAATTCAATACACATGGGTTTGTAGGGCGGGGGTGGGTCAGTCGGTAGCGCGCCAGGCTCTTAATCTGTAGTCCCCAGGTTCGAGTCCCAGCTGGGTCAGCGTTGAGATTTATCTCCGCAAAATTCCCCGCCCTGTCCACTGTCAGTAGGGGACACCGATGGGCTTGGAAAAGGCCGCCGTCCGTCGGATGGGACGTTAAGCCGTGGCTCCGTGTGCGGGAGAGCCATACCCTGTGCACGTTAAAGAACACGCTAGATGGCCTTGACGGGAGCCTACCATCTGTCTCCCAACAGCTCTTCCAGTGGGTCTCCTCCCCCAACCTTCTCTGAGCCTTCGGGGTCCTTGTGACCTTGCCATTTAGCCCATGGTGTGCAAAAAAGTGCCGCTCAGATGTAAAACAACCCAACACATGGGTTTGCAAGTAGAATAAGAATTGTTAAAGCTTTCTACAAGATTTTGTGAACACAAGAAATAGTTTATTATTTTAATGAAAGAGACAAGGAATTTAGTACGTTTCAGAAAAAAAAAGATACCAACCTTAACATTTAACTTGAAGTGTATGCTAAACGCCCATACCTTGCTTACTCTGCATAGCCTAGAAAGAAATCTGCCACCAGTTTTTACTAACGACTATTCAGACTTCATGCAAGTCCATCCTAAACCACCGGGTAGATCCTTCTTATTATGAAACTGAACTCGTGTTATTCTAGTGGTACCCGTTAAACATTCGTTCAAACAAATCCAACATTTATTTGATCAGCAGCATCTGAGAGCGAGAATAATTCCACAATGGTTTACACTCGCACTCGACTTGCATTCCCTGATAATCAAGCCGCATTAAAACAGACAGAACCACCACGTATTCGCCGCGCTGTACCAGGCTTCAAAAATTGACGTGGCAAAGTCAACAAGGGAGTTAGACACACCAATCTGTCACCTTACACGTCTCTTACTCTGGTGGCGAAACATTTAAACGAACGTTTAGTAAGTGCATCACCCTATCCAGCGTTTAGATTTCCATCAGAGACTATACCGACGTTGCAAGCGGCCGGGCAAGCAGGAAAGGCAGCCAACTTGGCCAAGGTGTTAATCGATGAAGCCCATTAACTCGCTGCCGAAGCACGTGTGCGGGTCAGCAGCTGTCAGCTCGCGGTACACCGCCATTGTTAGAGGCGTTATTGGTGCCGGAGCGTCAACGGGGCGCGCGCTCCTCAATGGGGTGCGCTCCGTTTCAGAATCAAGACGTGAAGATATGGAAGAGTTCGGTGGAAGGAAGGTTGGGGGGGATCTTTCTTCTGGTTGGATGACGGGGGAAGGAGTTTCGCAATCATCAAAAAGTTAGCAAGAGTAAGACGGGACGATTCTTTGAATGAGTTGGACTGCGCGAGGAAATGCTGCAGGATTTTTTGAAAACAGAAAATAGGAGTTATTGGTGATGAACGTTTGATTTCATTTAATAAATTTATTCGATGATAAATGTTGCTGAATGTGAGATAATATTTCTTAATTATTAGATGTAAGTCAGGTGATGGGGAATAAGGCGTTTTAAATAATTCGAAATGGTGAGATAATTAAAATTTCAGGAATAAATTCGGCAATAGTCGACAAGTTGTCTTCCGTGTATGGGAAGGGTAGTTTAACTTTTGAGCGGTGATTTTTTGCCAAAAAATGAGCTAAATGTAAGGTCACAAGTACCCCCAAAGTTCGAGTGAGAGAAATTCTTCCACTTGAAATTGCAGTTCCCTGGTCCAAGTCCTGCATGCGCCACGGTTGAGATTACCTCATCTAACCCTTCCTCCCACTCTGCTCTCGGTTATAAAAGGGACACCGAGGGTCTCGAAAAGGCCATCATATTCTCGGATGGGGGGGTCGAATTATTTTCCCGTGCGTGGGTTGGGTTGTTTTACCTCTGAGCGGCACTTTTTTACACACCATGGGCTAAATGGCCAGGTCACCTGGACCCCGAAGGCTCAGAGAAGGTTGGGGGAGGGGACCCACTGGAACAGCTGTTGGGGGGAGATGGTAGCCTCCCGTCAAGGCCATCCAGCGTGTTCTTTAACGTGCACAGGGTATGGCTCTCCAGCACACGGGGCCACGACTTAACGTCCCATCCGACGAACGGCGGCCTTTCCAAGCCCATCGGTGTCCCCTACTGACCGTGGGCAGGGCGGGGAATTTTGCGGAGATAAATCTCAACGCTGACCCAGCTGGGACTCGAACCTGGGAACTACAGATTACGAGCCTGGCGCGCTACCGACTGAGCCCCCCCCCCCCGTGCGTGGGAGAGTCACGCCCTGTGCACATTAAAGAACACGCTGGAACGCTTGACGGGAGGCTAACACTTTCTCCCAACAGATGTCTAGTGGAATTCCTTTCCCCCAACCCTTCTCTGAGCCCTATGGGTCCTTGTGACCTGGCCATTTAACCCGCTGTACGCAAAAAAACCTCCTCCTCAGAGATAGAGTAGCATAATGACTTGTTGTTGGGTTGAAGGTGTTTTGCATTCGCTTATTTTGAGAAGTAGCTTATCGTGCAGTTTAATTTCTTTCTTGACCTAACTTAATTTCGTTTTTTAATACCCCTTTTAAACTGAATCTTTTAAAATTAAAAATCTGTTATTTGTGCACACTTCCCTACTTTATTTATAATTAATCAGACATTTCTCTAATGCCAATATATTACGAGTTGTTTGATTGATGTAGAAATCTTTCTTACCTATGAAGATAAGAAAAGTTGTTTTTCCTCTGAGCAGACTCTTTGCACACAATGGGCTAAATGGACAGGTCACAAGGATGCCGAAGGCTCAGAGAAAGTTGGGGGGGGGGGGAGACTCACTGGACAGCTCTTGGGAGGTAGATGTTAGCCTCCCATCAAGGCCATCCAGTATGTTCTTTAACGTACACAGGTATTGCTGTCCTACACACAGTGTCACGTCTTAACGTCCCATCCGACGGACGGCTTCCTTTCGAAGCTCATGTGTGTCCTCTACTGACGGAGAGCAGGGCGGGGAGTTTTGCGTAGATAAATCTCAAACCTGGCCCAGTTGGGACTTGAACCTAGGAAATTCAGATTACGAACTTGGTGCGCTACCTCTTCAGCCATACTCCCCGACCCAAACAAATCGCTGTTTTGTAACCAGTCAGTGTGCTTTCAGCGAAACATTTTTTTTATTTGACAAGTTTTGTTAATTGGCTCACTTACCTTCAGTTTCCACCGATGGGCTTGGAAAGGCCGCCGTCCATCGGATGGGGCGTTAAGCCGTGGACCCATATCCTGTGCACCTTATACTCTGAAGCCATACCCTGTGCACGTTAAAGAACACGCTGGATGGCCTTGACGGGAGGCTACCATCTGTCTCCTAACAGCTGTTCCAGTGGGTCCCCTCCCCCAACCTTCTCTGAGCCTTCGGGGTCCTTGTGATCTGGCTATTTAGCCCATGGTGTGCAAAAATGTGCCGCTCCGAGGTAAAACAACCCAACCTTCAATTTCATATTTTAATCAGTAAATTTAGTTTCTTTTCTATATTTTAAGTAAACTTTTGAGCACATTTCGTGGAACTCTGGCCCTTTACTTAACTGGGATATGGGGAGGATTTATACACCATTTCCAGGGCAACTATTGTGTTTAATCTTGGCGAACATCCGTTTCATCTCAACCAAGCACATAACAGTCAGCGATGTTGGCTGTTTCGCAGAGAACTGCACAGCTAATAAATGCACATTTATTACATTTATGATGTAATAAATGGTCAGATCATACAATATACTAAACAGAGAACAATTTGGCGATTTTATGAAATTCAAAATGCATAGAGTATGCAGATAGAGTTAGGCAAAGCTGAATCTTATCATTTTTTCCTTTCTAATTGGACGATCGATTGCATAATGAGAGGAAATTGCGAATGAAGGTGGGTTCTTTTACCTCTGAGCGACACTTTATTTTTTTGCATACAATGTGCTAAATGGTCATAAAGATACCGAGGGCATCGGGACACAGAGGTCTCAGCACCGATCATAAAGACACCGAGGGCTCAGAGAAGGTTGCGGTGGAGGGGGGGGGGAGATCCGCTGGAGCCTCCCATCAAGGCCATCCATCGTGATCTTTAATATGCCCAGGTTTTTAATATACGACGGACGGTGGCTCTCACGTCAACGGAACCACGGATTTAGGTCCCATACGACGGACGGTGACCTTTTCAAGCCCATATGTGTCCCCTATTGACCGAGCGCAGGGCGGAGAGTTCTGCAGAGATAAATCTCAACGCTGGCCCAGGTGGGATTCGAATCACGGACTTGCATATTACGAGGCTGTTTCGCTAACGACTGAGCCATCCCCGGCCTCATCATAAGTCAATGATAACCTCTCTTTACGAGAATTCAGAGTGCTATTTAATATTCGCAAAATACAGACGACCTTTCTGCAGCGGCACGAGGATTGGATTGGATTGTTTTACCTCTGAGCGGCACTTTGTTTGCACACCATGGGCTAAATGGCCAGGCCACAAGGACCCCGAAGGCTCAGAGAAGGTTGGGGGAGGGGACCCACTGGAACAGCTGTTGGGAGACAGATGGTTGCCTCCCGTCAAGGCCATCCAGCGTGTTCTTTAACGTGCACAGGGTATGGCTCTCCCGCACACGGAGCCACGGCTTAACGTCCCATCCGACGGACGGCGGCATTTCCAAGCCCATCGGTGTCCCCTACTGACCGTGGGCAGGGCGGAGAATTTTGCGGAGATAAATCTCAACGCTGACCCAGCTGGGACTCGAACCTGGGAACTACAGATTACGAGCCTGGCGCGCTACCGACTGAGCCACCCCCGCCCCTCCAAGCCAAAATGCATACGTGAAAAATTTGCATTATTTTGAAGCATTTAGTACGATTTAAAATTAATTATTTATCAAAAGAAAACAATCTTAATAAATTAAGATTGTTTTCTTTTCTCTCAGAGGCACTATTTTTCATATTGTGGTGAAATGGGCAGGTCTCAAGGACTCCAAGGAGTCCTTGTGATTTGTCCATTTGGCAGATAGAAGCCTCTGATGGGTATGAAAGAGATCCATACAGTGTGTCTTTTAAAAGTACAACACTCTTTCATAGCCATGCCTTAACGTCCTATTTGATAGACGAAGGCTTTTTTAGTACCTCTATTAAATAATGTCTCTATTAAATAATGTCTCTACTAAATATCGTCTCTACTAAAAGGAATCATTAATCGTCTCTCACCGAAGAAACAGTGGAAATTGGGCTATTTCACCTCTGAGCAGCACTTTTTGCACATAATGGACCCACTGGACCGCTGTTAGACGACAACCTCCCGTCAAGGACATCCATCATGTTGTTTAACGTGCATAGCTAATGGCTGTCATGCACACGGGGCCAAGGCTTAACGTCCCCAAAAAGTAAAATCTGGAGGACAACGGCTTTTTCAAGTCCATCAGTATTTCCTCTCTCACCGAGGGAACAATGGGATTAGAGGCGAAAATCCGAAAGTTTGCAAAGTGGGAACTCGAACTTGGAAACAACAGAACACCAGCATTTAAAAATCGTACGTTGTTTAAATAGCAAAAGATGGAAAGAAAAAATGATGCTGTTGAAATAGCTGACATTTTTCTGTTTCGACTTGTTCCTCACGTTTCTTGAATAAAAGAAACTTCCGAACAAGTATCTGAGAAGCAGCGTCTTAAAAAACACACACATCGAAGCGATCCCAAAACAGAGAAAAAGAAAAAGCGAGCGAATCCTCTTGGGTCCGTTGGCGTCAGTTCTTGAAAAACACGCTGACTCTAGCAAACAAGAAGCTTCGTCCCATGGCGCTGAGCGGTTTCATTGGCTCTACGCCTACGTTGATTTCATTGGACAGATGGTCCCCAGATGACGTAGAAACAACGTCATCGCCAAATAAAAATGCTCTTCGAAAACTATTCCCGATCGTCGAACTAGTAGCATTCATGACGACAGCAATACCGAGGAAGAAATCATCACACTTATTACCATAGATACGCTACAGAGCAAAGGTGGGTGGGTGGGAGATGCGTAGGTGGGATAGAGAACATCCACTGATCACGAGTCTTACAGCGTGTTTACATCCCACTACCTCCTCCTATTGTACCGTGGAAATGGGACGCTATAAAAACAGGTTTATGTTAATGCTTCGTCAGCGGTGGGCTCCGACAGGACATAAGATTGAACTTTACTACTCTGCGTTGAAGGCTTTGTTTTTGCGCGAACCTTAATTAAAATCGATTAACGTTTGTGGAGCAGCGATGACATTCTGCGTTCGGAAAAGAAAGGAATTGAGGTGGGGAGAGAGACTAGAGAGGAGGAGGAGGAGGGGAGGGGGGGAGGGAAGGAGAAGGGCAAATGCATTAATGAATGGTAATGTTCGACAAGGAAGAACTAACGGTATAAAATAAGGCCTTACCCTGAAGTTGTAGGTTGGAGATTAATGCTGGGATGTGACATTTAGATACGAGATATTTAACAAGTTTGGACTTGAGAAAAGGGGACGCGTTTGGTATGGATAGGGTGCGTTTAGAGATGGAAGTTTTAGAATTGAATCTAGAAAGAGATGTGGAAGCTGAGGGAATGGATAAGAAAGTAAAAAAGGAGAGATCAGAGGATGGAAAATAAAAGAGCAGGGGAACTAGAGAGGGAAAGAGAGGGAAAGGAATAATTAGCACTGAAGCAATGTGCAATTAATTATGGAAATGGTTCGGTAAAGAAAAGAGGAATTTGGCAGAAGGTTAATTTAGAAACGTTAATGGGAACATCTGTAAAAAGGGTGGCAGTGATTCATTGCTTTTGTATGCTGCGAGAAGTATCAAAATTTGGGAATTTAGTCTCTCGTTGGAATAGCTGAGGGTTCGGCACTTTTTTAAATAGTTTGCAACATGTGAGGTGAACTGTTTCGACAGCGCGGATTAGGAAAGACCAATGTCGTCTCACTCCCCCAAGCTCATTGTTATTTAGTATGCAGTATAACGAAACGTGAAAATAAACAACAATAACAAAGTAACTGGGTTGGGTTGTTTTACCTCTGAGCGGCACTTTTTTGCACACCATGGGCTAAATGGTCAGGTCACATGGACCCCGAAGGCTCAGAGAAGTTTGGGGGAGGGGACCCACTGGAACAGCTGTTGGGAGACAGATGGTAGCCTCCCGTCAAGCCATCCAGCGTGTTCTTTAACGTGCCTAGGGTATGGCTCTCCCGCACACGGGGCCACGGCTTAACGTCCCATCCGACGGACGGCGGCCTTTCCAAGCCCATCGGTGACCCTACTGACCGTGGGCAAGGCGGAGAATTTTGCGGAGATAAATCTCAACGCTGACCCAACTGGGACTCGAACTGGGAACTACAGATTATGAGCCTGGCGCGCTACCGACTGAGCCACCTCCGCCCCCCCCCCCCCCCTCTCATCCGCAATTTGAATGCTGACGGTTACTATCTTAATTTAGCAGAGTTTTATTGAATTCAGAGTTGAATTTAAAATTAAGTAGTAAAACGAAGAAAGTCTTATTTCTTTGCGAGGTATGGCGAAGTTTCGATGGCGACTCCAGATCACGATGGATATTTTGAGGCTTTGCTGCCAATTGGAAGGTATCTCTGTTCTCAGATTGGTGGAGAAACTGCTTTCTGACATAAAACTGAGAAAAGAATTTTAGGAGATAAGATTTCTTACTGCACTCTTTAAAAACACACAAACGTTATTGGCATCAAACCATAAGAGGGTGGATTTGAGACTTCGCCATTTAGCCCATTTGTAGGCAAAACAATTGGTTTGTTCAGTCGATAGTGCTCCACGATCGCGGGGCGGAGGTGGCTCAGTCGGTAGCGCGTCAGGCTCGTAATCTGTAGTTCCCAGGTTCGAGTCCCAGCTGGGTCAGCGTTGAGATTTATCTCCGCAAAATTCCCCGCCCTGCCTACGGTCAGTAGGGGACACCGATGGGCTTCGAAAGGCCGCCGTCCGTCGGATGGGACGTTAAGCCGTGGCCCGTGTGCGGGAGAGACATACTCTGTGCACGTTAAAGAACACGCTGGATGGCCTTGACGGGAGGCTACCATCTGTCTCCCAACAGCCGTTCCAGTGGGTCCCCTCCCCCAACCTTCTCTGAGCCTTCGGGGTCCATGTGACCTGGGGGGCGGGGATGGCTCAGTCGGTAGCGCGCCAGGCTCGTAATCTGTAGTTCCCAGGTTCGAGTCCCAGCTGGGTCAGCGTTGAGATTTATCTCCGCAAAATTTCCCCGCCCTGCCCACGGTCAGTAGGGGACACCGCTGGGCTTGGAAAGGCCGCCGTCCGTCGGATGGGACGTTAAGCCGTGGCCCCGTGTGCGGGAGAGCCATACCCTGTGCACGTTAAAGAACACGCTGGATGGCCTTGACGGGAGGCTACCATCTGTCTCCCAACAGCTGTTCCAGTGGGTCCCCTCCCCCAACCTTCTCTGAGCCTTCAGGGTCCATGTGACCTGGCCATTTAGCCCATGGTGTGCAAAAAAGTGCCGCTCAGAGGTAAAACAACCCAACCCATGTGACCTGGCCATTTAGCCCATGGTGTGCAAAAAAGTGCCGCTCAGAGGTAAAACAACCCAACCCAAAGCTCCACGATCGTAATGTGCAGTTCCAGGTTAGAGTCTCATCTAGACCAGAATTGAAATTTATGTCCGCTAACCTCCACCCTGTCCTTGGTAAGAAAGGGGATACTGATGGACTTGGAAAGGCAGCTTCCGTTAGACGGGGGGGGGGGAGGTAAGCCGTAGCTCTGTGAATAGAAGAAAGCCACACCCTGTGCACGTTAAAAGAACACGTTGGAAGGCCTTAACGAAAGCTTCCGTTTCCCAACAGCAGTCCAGTGGATACCCTTCTTGAGCCCTTGGGTGTTGGTTTGGTTTGAGTGATTAACTTTGAATGGGTTTCTGTCTTAATCACTGTTTCTTTTACCTTTTTCTACAATGCTGAAAGTAAAAGAATTTTTTGGCCAGGCGGCTGATTTAGATTGTTTTGGAAAAAGGATTGGATTGTTATTTTACTTCTGAGCGTCACTTTGTTGCATACAATGGCCGTAATGACCAGGTCACACGGGGGTAAAATTCCCATGTGACCTGGTCATTTAGTCTCATTAGCCTCCTTTAGCCCCACACGGGGATTTTCGCCCGTAACCTGGTCATTAGCCTCCTTTAGCCCCGTAACCTGGTCATTTAGTCTCATTAGCCTCATTTAGCCCACACGGGGATTTACCCCCGTAACCTGGTCATTTAACCCATTAGCCTCATTTAGCCCCACACGGGGATTTTACCCCCGTAACCTGGTCATTTAACCCATTAGCCTCATTTAGCCCACGCGGGGATTTTACTCCCGTAACCACGTGACCTGGTCCTTTAGCCAATTAGCCGCATTTAGCCCACACTGGGATTTTACCCCCGTAACCATGTGACTTGGTCATTTAGCCCACTGTATGCAAAAAAGTGACGCTCAGAAGAAAAATAACAATTCAATCCATTTTTCAAAACAATCTAAATCACCCTGGCCAAAACTTATTTTGCTTTCTGCATTGCAGAAAAAAGGTAAAAGAAACCGTGATTAAGATAGAAACCCATTCAAAGTTAATCACTCAAACCAGAAGAAAAACATTGAGTTTTCAAACCTCTGAGCAGTGATTAAATGGATCTTGAGTCATCCCTGGAATGAAAGAGGAACGTCACGCTTAATTCTCCAAATTATCTTCACCCTGCTTACTCTAGTTTCTGATGACGTTAGAGAAAGTTTTTATCTCAGGAGAGATGAGGGGTGAAAAACACAAAGTTTGGGGAGGCGCGATTCTCTCTTTAGCTCTGCCCACACAAACGCACACTAGTAAAGCTGACAGCACAGAACTTGCAGGCAAGCAAGACTTGGAAAGGAAGTAAGCATACAGACACACCGTAACTATGCCTACTCAGCTGAAAGCCTAATGAACTGCCGTGCAAATGGTGCTTCTCTTATTCTCTCTATTCCTGCCGCAGTGTGGGGGATTCTGCTAGAGTTTGCTTGAGTTCCGTTGCTACAGACATCTCCTGATTACAAACGGAAAGAATCTTTTTTTTTACCTTTCAGTTTAGTCAGGGTTACTACAATTCAAACAAGTTTTTCTTTTCCACCGAAACTTTCCTGTAGGGTGTTATTCGAGCGTAAGGATTTGTTAAGGAGGATAAAATTTAGGAATGTTTTAGAGTTTGGGTGCATTCTTAGGGGTGATGTGGAATTTTAAAGGAAAAGAAAACTCTGGAAGTTTTTATTTGAAATGTGCGTAAAATATTTTTTATGTGATGTATTTTATTCGGGCGATATATCAATCTTATAGCAAAGGAATGTGCAATAGTATTTGGCTTTATTAGATAGAAATGTTGTTGTTTGGGTTGTTTTACCTCTGAGCAGCACTTTTTTGCACACCATGGGCTAAATGGCCAGGTCACATGGACCCCGAAGGCTAAGAGAAGGTTGGGGGAGGGGACCCACTGGAACAGCTGTTGGGAGACAGATGGTAGGCTCCCGTCAAGGCCATCCAGCGTGTTCTTTAACGTGCACAGGGTATGACTCTCCAGCACACGGGGCCACGGCTTAACGTCCCATCCGACGGACGGCGGCCTTTCCAAGACCATCGGTGTCCCCTACTGACCGTGGGCAAGGCGGAGAGTTTTGCGAAGATAAATCTCAACGCTGACTCAGCTGAGACTCGAACCTGGGAACTACAGATTACGAGGCTGGCGCGGTACCGATTAAGCCAATACGTCGTCTCATTTTTTAAAATTGAGTATATTCAACCAAGTACATCTTGTAACTAGTACAGAGGATTCAGTTCTTGATTATCAATTCGATCTAAGCAGCTGGCCCACCTTATTTCCGTCTGTTTTTTACTCTACTGACATGTAAAATATCCTTATTTCTTTGTCCGTTTTATTTTTCCGTTTACTGAAACAATTATTAACTTGTTAGATTATTCGAGATATTTGTTTCAATACTTTCATCAAAGAAATCCCCAATTAATTAATATGCTGTTGTACTAAAATGCATATAATAAGATGATTAAAATTAACAAGTCCGCTGATCATGTTAAAATTCTTTAATATTGGTTTAAATTTTGATCAAGCCACAAATAAGTGGATGGCATGGTAAATGATATGACAAGGCCCCCGAGGCTCAGAGAAGATTGGGGGAAAGGAGACCCACTGGACAGATGGTAGTTTCCCGTCGTCATCCACCGCGTTCTAATGTGCACAAGGGTATGGCCCTCCCGCATACGGAACCATGAGTTAACGTCACATCCGTAAAGGGCGGAGGCAATTCTAAGCTAGTCCTGCTTGCGCCAGCGTTGAGATTTGATCTCGTAAAATCACGAGGGGGGGGGGGAGAATGGGAAAAATGCAACTTTTTTATTATTGGGAATAAAAGAAAAAAAAATTCTTTTATTTTTTATAAGTACTAATAAAATATCATAAAAGAAATGTTTGCCCTTACACAAATTATTTTACAGCATGTCATTGGCTTACTAAGCATTTATTCACTTTAGGATGTTAACATGATTATCATCATGATCAACAATGATGCCAATCATCATGTTAACATCATGATGACAATGGGCATAGAGGTAATTTTATCTTGACCCGGGTTGGAACTGAACCCACGATCATGTCATCAGGAGGTCCTGGGTTCGGATCCAACTCAACTTGGGTGGGGGTGGCTCAGTCGATAGCGCGCCTAGCTCGTAATCTGTAGTTCCCAGGTTCGAGTACCAGCTCGGTCAGCGTTGAGATTTATCTCCGCAAAATTCCTCGCCCTGCTCACGGTCAGTAGGGGACACCGATGGGCTTGGAAAGGCCGCCGTCCATCGGTTAGGACGTTAAGCCGTGGTCCATGTGCGTAGCAGAGTCATACCCTGTGCACGTTAAAGAACACGCTGGATGGCCTTGACGGGAGGGTACCATCTGTCTCCCAACAGCTGTTCCAGTGGGTCCCCTCCCCTAACATTCTCTGAGCCTTCGGGGTCATTGTGACCTGCCCATTTAGCCCATTGTGTGCAAAAAAGTGCCGCTCAGAGATAAAACAACCCAACCCAAATCCTACTCAAGACAATTTGTCGTCTTCATTCATTGCCGTCATGATACTTATAAACATCGAAATAATGATTAAATGCTTAGGAAAAAAATATATAATACGTTTCATTGGTTATTGTTTTGTACACGTGTTTGTAGGAAAAGGTTAATGTCTCAGTTTCTACATATTGAAAATTTCAAAGATGGAAATGTGAAATCTGCCTTTTTTTGTGAGAAATGAGGCAAAGATTGGGTTGTTTTACCTCTGAGCGGCACTTTTTTGCACACCATGGGCTAAATGGCCAGGTCACAAGAACCCCGAAGGCTCAGAGATGGTTGGGGGAGGGGACCCACTGGAACAGCTGTTAGGAGACAGATGGTAGCCTCCCGTCAAGGCCATCCAGCGTGTTCTTTAACGTGCACAGAGTATGGCTCTCCCGCACACGGTGCCACGGCTTAACGTCCCATCCGACGGACGGCGGCCTTTCCAAGCCCATTGGTTTCCCCTACTGACCGTGGGCAGGGCGGAGAATTTTGCGGAGATAATCTCAACGCTGCCCCAGCTGGGACTCGAACCTGGGAACTGCAGATTACGAGCCTGGCGCGCTACCGACTGAGCCACCCCCGCCCCTAGAAATGAGGCAAAAAAAAAACAACCCATTATTTTTGAACAATATATTGCATTTAAGTAATTTCAATGCGTTGATTTTTTTTATTTGGATCGACATTTATTTCACTGTTTAAAAAAGGAGATGTAAGCGATAGCAGGTAAACATAGTTGTAGATGTAATCATTCTAAATTACACATGCACCTAATTTGTTTCAATAAAGACTGATTGATTAAAGATATATATTGAGTTTTTTAATTTTACTTTTCTTTGCCATATTATGATGACTCTTTAGTGATCAGAGAGGGCTCTGAACAAAAAAAAATCCCAAAATGAGTGTTTTAATATAATTTAAAATTCGAAGATAATTAAATTCTGGTTTAGGCGTTTCGAGAAAATGCCTTTGTCGCAGCGTAAGTGACAACAAGAGAGACTACGAGACGGCGCAGTTGCCTCTCCGGCAATTCTCGTAAATCATTGGCCATTGACCCATCAATCATTGGAACTGTCAATGTGCCAACTGCGCTATCTCATAGTCTTCCAGGATGCCAATGGTCAGGTCACAAGGACCCCAAAGGGCTCAGCGAAGGTTGTAGAAGGTGATTCACTGGACAGCTGTTGGGAGATAGATGGAACTTTTCCGTCAAGGCCATCAAGCTGTTCTTTAACGTGCACAGAGTATGGCTCTCCTACACAGTGCGCCAGGGCTTACCGTCTCAATCGAAGGACGGCGACCTTTCCAAGCCCGTTGGTGGTGTTCTTTCACGTCAAGGTGTAAGTGAGGATTTAGCGGAGATAAATCTCAACTTCGGCGCAGTTGGGAATCGAACCAGGGAACCTCTGAGCAGATCTTTTGCGATCTTTTGGGCACACCATAGACTATATGTCCAGGTCACAAGGATTGAAGAGTTCAGAGAAGGTTGGAGAAGAACCCATTTGGATAGCTGTTAGGAGGCAGACGGAATTCTCGTGTTAACGCCACCCACTAAGTTCTTTAACTTGCACAGAATACGGTTCTTCTGTACAAAGTCCCACGGCTTAATGTCCCATTAGATGGACAGCGGCTTTCACTTCTAGGGCAGAATGCGGGTTTAGCGAAAATAAATCTCAAAGCAGTTACAATTGGAGCAAGAACTTTGAAACTACGGATTACAGTAGGGCGATTTACCGACTAAACCAATCGCCTTCCTCTGAAAGAGCACTATTTTTGAAAATATTTTTTTCTACGGTTTCTTAAGTAATTCTTTACCGTTATAAAAAAAAATCCTACCTTTCAAACTTTCTTTGTTTTTTGGTCTAAAAGTTTAGTCTCTTTTACTCAACTGCTTATCAGTCTGAAAAGTTAATTTTGCACATATTCTTTCGCTTCTGCGACGAACAAAAAATCCAGAAGCAAAAAAAAATCGAAAACTCTCGCTAAATTAAATTCACAAGTTCTCCAAAATCGATTCCTGGCAGGACGATCGATAACAACACTTGTTTCCTGGAATTTTATCTCTTCTTCGAGAACGTTAGAGAAAATAAGAGAAAGGGAGGGGGGGGGGTGTCGGAGGGAGTAAAAAACACTCAATACCAAAAACGCAGGATCCAGTAGGTGCGACTCCAAAAGACATTAAAATCTCCCAAGCTTCCTCTTCTGACAAACATCACACATTCAGAATAAAAGTGCAGAAATCTCTACTCAACTTTACACACGGACAACGAACCAAGTTGAATACCAAATTGAAGAAGATCACAAAAGGAAGAAAAAAAATATCACATCTTAAAAAAAAAAGTTCCTCAAGCAACAATTACGATAGAGCTTCCTTTAATACTTAGAAAAGGTGAACAAATATTGAGACATTGAAGACGGCAGACAAGGAAAAGAATAAGAGAGAAAAGAAAGGAAGAAAAGAAAGCAAACGGTATTCTCCCACACCACCCTTACGCTAGACCAGTGCACAGCTGCCGATGCTGTTCCGACCCGTAGTTACCTGCCTGGGGCGTCTCCTCAATGCACGTGTCGGCGATGTCGATATCAGACTGTTCGGCGCCCTGCATCGTCCAACGTGTAATTTACTCCTGCGCACACTAGATCTCCTCCCTCTTTCCTTCTCGTCTCTTTCGCCATCCTCTCCTTGTTTCCTTTCTCCAAGAACTTAAAGCAGTGTCGTCAGTCTGCTGCTGGAGATTTCTTCCCATCTTTGGTTTCGCTTTTTTTTTTCTCATAGTTCTACTTCTTGTGTTTTTTTTTTCTTCCAAGACTTATGGTCTGGTTTCTTTTCCCCTCCCCCCCCCCACTTCCTGCTCTTTCATTATCTATTTTGAGATGTTCCTTTTCTCCTTCATTCACGTTTTCAATATTCTTTTCTTCCAAAGTCTTTCCCGCACGTTCTCATTATTTATCATTAGAGCCAGCATTTTCCGATGTTGAAAGAAAGAAAAAGTGCACGTTACTCTCCCACTACTGTAACTTTTGCTTTTTGCTCTATCCCGATATTGAATGAAACGAGGAAAACTCTAGGTGTGTGTGCTCTCCGTAAGAATATTGATTTTATTTTTTTATTAGAGAAAGTCGTGCATTTAAATGACAGCAAGAGATGTCTCAGTCGGTAGCACGCCAAGTTCGCAATCTGGAATTTCCAGATTCGAGTCCCAAATGTGCCCGATAATTGAGATAATCTCCGCTAATCCTCACTCTTATATCGGTGAAAAAGGGACACACCGATGGGCTTGGTAAAGGCCGCCGCCTTTTGGATTAAGCCGTGGCTCCGTGTGTGGGAGAGCTATACCCTGTGAACGTTAAAGAACGCGCTTGAATGGCCTTTAAGGGAGGCTACCATGTCTTCCAATAGGTTGGGTTGTTTTACCTCTGAGCGGCACTTTTTTGCACACCATGGGCTAAATGGCCAGGTCACAAGGACCCCGAAGGCTCAGAGAAGGTTGGGGGAGGAGACCCACTGGAAGAGTTGTTGGGAGACAGATGGTAGTCTCCCGTCAAGGCCATTCAGCGTGTTCTTTAACGTGCACAGGGTATGGCTCTCCCGCACACGGGGCCACGGCTTAACGTCCCATCCGACGGACGGCGGCCTTTCCAAGCCCATCGGTGTCCCCTACTGACCGTGGGCAGGGCTGGCAATTTTGCGGAGATAAATCTTAACGCTGACCCAGCTGGGACTCGAACCTGGGAACTACAGATTACGAGCCTGGCTCGCTACCGACTGAGCCACCCCCACCCCAAATAAGTTTAGTGTTGACATATTATGCTGAAAATAAATTAGACATCTAGGTCTAACCTAAATCTTGACTTTTAAAAGTATTTGTTTGATATTTGAAGCGTTACAGGATCTACAATATTATCAACAGATCTGTCAAAAATAACAACCTAACTCAAACCTTCCTGTGAGAATGTTGCTAAAGGGTAAGAGAGTAAAAAAAAACTATGAAACATTATTATTATTTCCAGATTAGGTCTTGATATCAAGCCATCTATTACAAATTAAGTCTATTTTTTAAAAGTTGATCCTTTAAGTTTTCGTCATATGCGAAGTACAATTTCAGAATGATCGATGCCAAATATTCTAGTTTCTATTATTCTGTAAAAACTGAATGAATACAGAAAAAGAAAAACGAAAAATTTACGGAAGCATTAGGTTCAGATCTTTACAACGAAAATTTTTTCAATAACTCGTTTTAGAATTCCTTTAATACTTACCAGCTTTCTGTAGTTTCGGTTTACTCATATTTGTTCGACTCGCTTAAACAGAAGGTTCAAATAATTATCAAAAATACTCGAGGAAATTTCAAAAATTGTAAATCGGTTCATCCTAGCTCTATCGAAGAACGACTTGCCTCATTTCGCATTTAAATTTCTTCATATTTAGAGTCGAACTTTGATTCTAAAATGAAACAACCGGGTTTTAAACTAAAGGGTTGGGTTGTTTTACCTCTGAGCGGCACTTTTTTGCACACCATGGGCTAAATGGCCAGGTCGCATGGACCCCGAAGGCTCAGAGAATGTTGGGGGAGGGGACCCACTGGAACAGCTGTTGGGAGACAGATGGTAGCCTCCCGTCAAGGCCATCCAGCGTGTTCTTTAACGTGCACAGGGTATGGCTCTCTCCCGCACACGGGGCCACGGCTTAACGTCCCATCTGACGGACGGCGGCCTTTCCAAGCCCATCGGTGTCCCCTACTGACCGTAGACAGGGCGGGGAATTTTTGCGGAGATAGATCTCAACGCTGACCCAGCTGGGACTCGAACCTGGGAACTACAGATTACGAGCCTGACGCGCTACCGACTGAGCCCCCCCCGCCCCCAAAATAAAGGGTGGTATGAGTGAAGGAATGAGACATATCAAAAGTGATCAGAAAGACGCAATCAATTAAATGCTTCCTCGTGATTCTAAAACTCAAGTCATTAGTTGAATGGTGATCTGAGAATCTTAAATCAGTTTCCACAGCTACGTCGGTTTCAGATAGAGAAACACACATAGATATCATCAATCAGAAATTTCAATTAAAGTTGCTTCCTTTTCCTCTACGTAAACTTTCTTCCACTCTAGTAAAATTTCAATTGTGTGGGTCCCACTTTTGCTTCCGACAGAAACATTCGCCGTATGCGCGTACTGGCGCCTCAGCAGCTCCGAAACAAGAGACCGACGACGTTACGGCACGAGCAGAATCAGCCTTCAACAGCGCACCGACTTTAGATAGAGAGGAGCAAAGCACTTCAGTTCCGTTTCCATGGAAACACCGCTGTGATTAACCCAAATCCTTTTCGCCGCCCTCGGGGTTGTAGTGATTAGATATGCTGATTTGGAGCCGAAATGGATTTCGGATTAGCTGAAATTTCGGAATATTTCATTCAGTACGCACGACGTTAATCTAATCAGTTGTTAGACAGCGGCTGGTTGGTGTTTGAAGCAGCTTCAGACGACAAAAGGAGAAGCATCGGTTTGACGAGGACGTTGGGAACTCCGCAGAAACTGTTTTCCGTGCTCCGGTTTGTTAAGAAGGAGGGGAGGGGGGAACAACGTTTCACTAAGCATTGCCTTTGGAGGAAGCAGATGGGTAATTGGCGAAAGCAAACGGTTGAAGCAAAGGGAGGGCTTAACAAACGAAAGCATACACTTTTGTATGAGTAATCATTACCGAGTTTATTGCGATAATGATGACTGCGAAGATATTCAAAACCGAAATTACAGTCTCTACCAACGACTCGACCTATTATCATTGTGCCTCTCTTAAGAAAGGGCCAAATATTGCTTCGTACGACATGATTGTAAGATTATTATTTTGGCTCTGAATGCAAGAAAAGATTTACAAAAAGGATGAATTAATAAATGAAAAAATAATGCTCTCTCGAAAATTTTTATTAATATTATTATTAGGGATGTGACTAACGAGTTTGAAAAATGTAAAAGTCTCATCGTTTATTTATTTATTATTTTTTTATTATTTTCTTTTGTGTGTGGGGATAAGCTTTGTTCTAAACGAGATCTCCCGGCCCCGTTGTTTTGATTATATCTGTCTCTAGAAAGGACAATACTGTTACATACGAGAGATTTTAAAATTGGAGTTTTTACTTTTTTCTTTGATGAATGGATAATTTTTTTTTCAGGATTTGGATAGGGCTGTTTTTCCTCTGAGCGGCATTTTGTCACACACAATGGGTTAAATTTCCAGGTCACAAGGACCCGAAGGTTCAGAGAAGGTTGGGGGAGGGGACCCACTAGATTTGGGTTGTTTTACCTCTGAGCGGCACTTTTTTGCACACCATGGGCTAAATGGCCAGGTCACATGGACCCGAAGGCTCAGAGAAGGTTGGGGAAGAGGACCCACTGGAACAGCTGTTGGGAGACAGATGGTAGCCTCCCATCAAGGCCATGCAGCGTGTTCTTTAACGTTGGATTGTTTTACCTCTGAGCGGCACTTTTTTGCACACCATGGGCTAAATGGCCAGGTCACATGGACCCCGAAGGCTCAGAGAAGGTTGGGGGAGGGGACCCACTGGAACAGCTGTTGGGAGACAGATGGTAGCCTCCCGTCAAGGCCATGCAGCGTGTTCTTTAAAGTTTACAGGGTATAGCTCTCCCACACACGGGGACTCGGCTTAACATCCCATCCAACCGACGGCCGCCTTTCCAAGCCCATTGGTTCATCTACTGAACAAGGCGGGAAGTTTTGCGAAGATAAATCTCAACACTAGCCCAGCTGGGAATCGAACTTTTTTGCAGGATGTTGGATATTATTTTTTCGCTAAGATATAAAAAAAACTCGTTCAGAAATAATCAAAATCATCTGTTTTTTTAATGGCTAGTAAATGGTTTTTTAAAAGTTCAACTGATTAACTGAACTGATTTTTCAACTAACTCCAAATTTTGTATGTTTGAATCTTTCAGAATTTACATTGGTCTAAAGGCGTTATTGCCTAATTCAATTGTAAAAATGTTTTTAAAAGCGAAAAGTATTCAGGAGGTTTCTTAAAAAATTTCATTTTTGAAGTGGAGTTAAATGTTTTTAGAATTAAAAGCTTCTAGAAAATCCAAATGGCATTCAAAAATAGATGGTTTCAAGCAAGAATTGTTTTTTTACAAAGTGCATTAAGTTTTTTTCTCATTCTCTTTAGCTTTAAGAAATGAAACGAAACCTGAAAAATAAACCGAAGGAGTAAATCAGTTTAAGGTTAATGACAATAAAAATATCGAGAGCAAAATTAGTTTTCATTCTTAGCTTGATTAACCTTCCTTTTTTTGTAAAATATTATTATTCTTTCTAATATGTCTTAAACCTTCTAAAAGTTACCAGTAGCAACAAAAAGAAAAAAAAAAATCAAAGAAAAAGCAGAAAATAAAAATTAGAAGATATTTCGGTAGAATTAGATCAGTTGTTCATAAGGGTTTAGGGCCCAGAACTCCCTTCACTTTGTCTAACGTCCTCCTTAGTCTTCCTAACCTTCTTTACTCTTTCTAACGCCCATTTTAGTTTTTCTAACTCTTTCCAACACCACCTTTACTTTTCTAACGCCCCTTTAGTGTTTTTAATGCTCCCTTCTACTTTTCTAACGCCCCTTTAGTGTTTCTAATGCCCCCTTCTACTTTTCTAACGCCCCTTTAGTGTTTCTAATGCTCCCTTCTACTTTTCTAACGCCCCTTTAGTTTCTTCTAAATCCCCCTTCTACTCCTTCTAACGTCCCTTTAGTGTTTCTAATGTCCCTTCTACTTTTCTAACGACCCTTTAGTTTCTCCTAAATACCCCTTCTACTCCTTCTAACGCCCCTTTAGTGTTTCTAATGCTCCCTTCTACTTTCTAACGCCCCTTTAGTTTCTCCTAAAATCCCCTTCTACTCCTTCTAACGCCTCTTTAGTGTTTCTAATGCTCCCTTCTACTTTTCTAACGCCCCTTTAGTTTTTCTTAAATCTCCTTCTACTCTTTCTAACGTCCTCTTTAATTTTTATAACGACCCTTCTACTCTTTTTAACGCCTTTTATACTCTTTCTAATGCCCCTTAATAGAATTTAGAATTTTTTTTCATCTATAAAAGTAGTTGAAATAATACTTCCCTGTACACAAATTTACGAACAATTTCATACTGTATCCATTAATTACTAAGGTTTTTCTGTCGAAACATTTATAATTACAGTAACGAATAATTCTTAGATTACGTATTTAATCTAGTTCAATCGCCCAAGTCATGAAAACTCCCTTTTGGGAGGAACTGAACAGCAATTTAAGAACTGTATCCTCGAACCGGAAAAGTCCAAAAATAATATCTGACGATAACAAAAAACACAAAGGTGATAAAAAAAAAAGATTCTAGCAGAAAATATGCTAGCAATAATTTTTGGAAATCTTAAGATACACTTATTTAAACGCACCTTCTTTAGAACTCGATGATTAAACGCAAAGGTAAAGATCTGAGAAGAAGAAAACAGACTAATCAAGAGTCCAACGTATTCGCAATCAGCCTGACAATCTGTTGCTCATAATCCAGACAAACTACGAAGAAATTTTCTTACGTGATAGTTCCTACTGGCAATAGCAGTGACGTCATTGTGGTGTTAACGGCCTTCCGGAATCAAATTGACTTCCTGTTCCATTTATTAAATGGTTATTAAAGAGCACGCAGAAACAATTTGCAAGTTAGCTTTTTGCCGAAGAAAGGGATCGATATTTTAGAGATGAACCAATTTCGGTCATTTTGTTTTTTACTATCAAACGTTATTGAACTGTATTAGTCCCTGCTAACGCCCTCTATAGTCCTTCTAACACTCATTTTACTCTAACTCAACTTTACTCTTTGTAAAGCCCCTATTTAGGCTTTCTAACATCCCTTTCAATCTTCCTAAACGTTCCTTTAGTTTTTCTAACGCCCCATCTTTCAGAATAATCTCTTTCTAACGCCCCTTCTACTTTTGCTAACGCCACTCATAGTCTTGCTAACGCCTCATTTACTTTTTCTAATGCCCTTTCTACTCTTCCTAATGCTCTTTTTATTCTTGCCAACGCCCTTCTACTCTTTCTAACACTCTTTCTCCTCTATAAAATGCCCCTTTGGCATTGGAAACTCATTTCCCAGGTTCGATATCCAACCTCAAAATAACGCTAGAGTGGGTGAATTATTTCCCCTCCCATCTACGGCGAATTATCCGTCATGCTTGTGCCCTGGCTACTGAGCCCTTGTACAGTCGCTCAAAAAAGTATCCGAACACTATGGTCGATTACAGAATTCAGAAAAAATATCTGGCAATGATTTTTTTAGAAATTAGTGATCTGGCAACCTTCGTGTCACGTGATTACAGAATTCAGGAAAAATATCTGGAGCGTGTACAGCAACTGTACACGCTCCAGTTACCGTTCACAGCAAACTGGAGTGTGTGCAGTTACTGCACACGCTCCAGTTTGCTGTGAACGGTAACTGCACACCCTCAATATTTCCGTGAGTGAGCCCACACGATCTAGTATCAAAATAATATGACCACCTACAGTCGCTCAAAAAAGTATCCGAACACTATGGTCGATTACAGAATTCAGAAAAAATATCTGGCAACGATTTTTTTAGAAATTAGTGATCTGGCAACCTTCGTGTCACGTGACACCAAGGTTGCCAGATCACTAATTTCTAAAAGCCAGATATTCTGTCAGATATTTCTTGGCAGATATTTCTTCTGAATTCTGTAATCGACCATAGTGTTCGGATACTTTTTTGAGCGACTGTACAACTGACTTAGTTAAATGTAGTTAAATATTCGATGTGGGGTTACACTTTCGAGAACAAATACCCCCCATTTCAGTACTCTGAAACGGAGACATTTACTGAAATGTCCCTGTTTTCATTAGCAATTGAAAATTTGACATCCTAAGTTTGAGGAATCCGTGATGGGGATATGTAAGGTTTATTTAGAGGGACTGATGAACTTAGGACCTACACAGAAAATGTTAAAGTGGATTGAAAAGGTCAGAGGGAATCCATAGTGATGAGAGCATACACGGGAAATGAGAATAATGACGTTCTTTAAAGGGGGTTAAGTGAGGTTGCCAAATAGGTCTAATGGCGCCTCTCAGTCTAATACGATATAGTAAGTTGGGTTGTTTTACCTCTGAGCGACACTTTTTTACACACCATGGCTAAATGGCCAGGTCACATGTACCCCGAAGGCTCAGAGAAGATTGGGGGGAGGGGACCCACTGGAACAGCTGTTGGGAGACAGATGGTAGCCTCCCGTCAAGGCCATCCAGCGTGTTCTTTAACGTGCAAGGGTATGGCTCTCCCGCACACGGAGCCACGGCTTAATGTCCCATCCGACGGACGGCGTCCTTTCCAAGCCTATCGGTGTCCCCTACTGACCGTGGGCAGGGCGGGAAATTTTTGCGGAGATAAATCTCAACGCTGACCCAGCTGGGACTCGAACCTGGGAACTACAGATTACGAGCCTGGCGCGCTACCGACTGAGCTACCCCCCGCCCCAGGACCCCGAAGGCTCAGAGAAGGTTGGGGGAGGGGACCCACTGGAACAGCTGTTGGGAGACAGATGGTAACCTTCCGTCAAGGCCATCCAGCGTGTTCTTTAACGTGCACAGGGTATGGCTCTTCCGCACACGGGGGCCACGGCTTAACGTCCCATCCGACGGACGGCGGTCTTTCCAAACTCATCGGTGTCCCCTACTGACCGTGGGCAGGGCGGGGAATTTTTGCGGAGATAAATCTCAACGCTGACCCAGCTGGGACTCGAACCTGGGAACTACAGATCACGAGCCTGGCGCGCTACCGACTGAGCCACCCCCGCCCCACGATATATTGAAGATCTGTGAGGATGGCGAGACCTCAGCAGAAAGACAGCATAAACAGCCATGATTTTTAAGGATTTAATTGGGGAAAATACATTACTCTTTATAAAGTTAACTAAATGTGAAAATTCCTCAATAGCATTTTCCTGTTTATCTTCTTCCAACTTCCTTTGTACGACTCTAAAAATCAGAAATACTTTCATACAATTGAAAACATAAGCATATAAACAATGCAAAAAATGAGGTTATCTACTATTTAAATGTAAAAGAATACAGGTAGAAGAAGAAAGAATAGGAGGAATAGAGGCGTCCAGTTTTATGCGATTTGCGAGATATCGGAATTACGTTGAAAGTGGGAATAAGGATTTCTTAAAAGAATTGGGAATTGCGTGCACTTAAAGTTTGCATTCCAGTACTGATAGAAAGCAAGCGGTGAAACACAATTTACAGTTATTGGGATTAGTAATTCATTAAAAGAGAAATACATATTTAAAGTCGATTCTGAAACAATAGTCACAGCAAATAAATATATTAATTTTGATAATGTTTTCAATTCTAAGTTACTGATATCATCTGTATATATATATATCTATATTCATTTAATATTGCATATTTTATCCGATTTTATGTTGCATAATTTATCGAACTTCACATGCATATTATGTCCAATTTCCATGGTACATGGGGGCGGGGGTGGCTCAGTCGGTAGCGCGCCAGGCTCGTAATCTGTAGTTCCCAGGTTCGAGTCCCAGCTGGGTCAGCGTTGAGATTTATCTCCGCAAAATTCTCCGCCCTGCCCACGGTCAGAAGGGGACACCGATGAGCTTGAAAAGGCCGCCGTCCGTCGGATGGGCCGTTAAACCGTGGCCCCGTGTGCGGGAGAGCCATATCCTGTGCACGTTAAAGAACACGCTGGATGGCCTTGACGGGAGGCTACCATCTGTCTTCCAACAGCTGTTCCAGTGGGTCCCCTCCCCCAACCTTCTCTGAGCCTTCGGGGTCCATGTGACCTGGCCATTTAGCCCATGGTGTGCAGAAAAGTGCCCCTCAGAGGTTAAACAACCCAACCCATAGTACATATTTTTATCCGATTTCATGTTGTATATTTTATCGTTTAATATTGCATATTATTAAATAAAACTAAATAAATTTTCATTCTTCAATTGCTATTGGCATAAAACGAAAAACCTGCTATGTAATTATCTTGGTGTGCAGAGTTGTTTGCAAAATTAAACCATTAAAATTTGAGGCTTAAATCTCTTTCAACTTACTTTTACTTTTTGTCAAATAACATCTGTATATTGCAAAAATCGGGAACACTGAATTTAAGATCATTTTAAACCAATACCAAAGTGATATTAAAAAAGGGCGTTTTTTAATAATTGTTTCCCCTATGACAATATGTAATTTTGCATTTCGCTTTTCATTTTAATTTTAGTCTCTTTAGGAAAACTTTTTATTTGTGTGCTATCGATAACATCATGCTGCAAACATTGGTGGAAAATTTAAAGATGCTAACGAAAAAGTGAAGTACTGACTTTTGCTGTTATGAATGTTTCGAAAATTTTCCGTAATAATTCGTAAGAAGAGTTTAATTTCAAATAATACATTTAATTTTATCATAACTGTTTGACGATATTTGTTAAAACAAATTTTCCATTTACTAGTACATAATCTTTTGGGATTTAGATTAAGGCAATACATTAATAAGACTAAGCTTCACCAAACTCAACTCTCAATTTTCTCTGAGCTTTCGAGGTCCTTGTGACCCGGCCATTTAGCCCATTGTGTCCAAAAAATTGCCGCTCAGAGGATTGGATTGTTTTACTCTGAGCGCCACTTTTTTGCACACCATGTGCTAAATGGCCAGGCCACAAGGACCCCGAAGGCTCAGAGAAGGTTGGGGGAGGGGACCCACTGGAATAGCTGTTGGGAGACAGATGGTAGCCTCCCGTCAAGGCCATGCAGCGTGTTCTTTAACGTGCACAGGGTATGTCTCTCCCACACACGGGGCCACGGCTTAACGTCCCATCCGACGGACGGCGGCCTTTTCAAGCCCATCGGTGTCCCCTACTGACCATGGGCAGGGCGGGGAAATTTTGCGGAGATAAATCTCAACGCTGACCCAGCTGGGACTCGAACCTGGGAACTACAGATTACGAGCCTGGCGCGCTACCGACTGAGCCACCCCCGCCCCCACCCCTCAGAGGTAAAGAAGTCGTAGATTAACATCCCATTCGGAACATCACTGTCCCTTTCTTGTTAAGAATAGAGCAGGATTTAGCAGAGAAGAATTTCAATGCAGACTTAGTGTGGGATTCGAACATGGGAACATCAGTTTTCGTGCCTGGAGTTCTACCAAATGAGCCAATCTCCGTTTCACAGACCTTACTCACTCTAATGTCTGAAGAAAATATATAATCAGGCTAACATGGCACTGACACGAAGGTGGAAGAAGGAGCATTTGGATCCTCTTAGAAGCTGGCAATCAAAGTTAAAAAGGTACCTATTCAAGGTTGTTGGTTTGTTTTACCTCTGAGCGGCACTTTTTTGCACACCATGGGCTAAATGGCCAGGCCACAAGGACCCCGAAGGCTCAGAGAAGGTTGGGGGAGGGTACCCACTGGAACAGGTGTTGGAAGACAGATGGTAGCCTCTCGTCAAGGCTATCCAGTGTGTTCTTTAACGTGCACAGGGTATGGCTCTCCCGCACAAGAGCAACAGCTTAACGTCCCATCCGACGGACGGCGGCCTTTCCAAGCCCATCGGTGTCCCCTACTGACCGTGAGTAGGGCGGGGAATTTTGCGGAGATAAATCTCAACGCTGACCCAGCTGGGACTCGAACCTGGGAACTACAGATTACGAGCCTGGCGCGCTACTGACTGAGCCACCCCCGCCCTACCTATTCAAGGCAGAGCCTAAATAGAAACTGATGGATTGTTTTACCTCTGAGCTTTTTAGCACACAAATGGCCAGAAAGTAATGACGCCAATGGCTCAGAAAAGGATGTAGGGGGGACTGAACAGCTATCAGGAGACAGATGGAAGTCTCCCGTCTAAACACCCAGCTTGTTTCTTAACGTGAACAGGATACGGTTGTCATGTATACGGGTCTACGCCTAACGTCCCATCCGATAGACGGCGGCCTTTTCAAGTCCATCGATGTACCCTTTCCCACTGAGAGCAGGTTGGGGGTCAGCGGAGATAAATCTTAACACTGTCATAGGTGAGACACGAACCTGAGAACTGCAGACTGAGATCTGAGCCATCCTCCGTACCAGAAATTGATGAAAGACAGGAATTTCACAACCTCGTCCTGTAAATTTCAAGCGATGAAATATAATCTGAAGTTAGCTTCAAAACTAAAATCACTCTTAAAATTCTACAACATTATTTTCCGACCTATGTAGATGCTCTAATTAGCAGCTTAACAAAAAAAAAGTTAACTAATAAAGCTTAGGAAAAAAAAAACTCGACTGTAATCGACGAATGTAAATTTCTACTTTGCAAACTACTCTCTATATTTATTATTCGTTTATCTTTTACCAGAGTGCTGCATAGTAAAAACATCCGAGACATCTGTTTTATTCAAAACGTAGACAAAAAAAAACTACTTCACGGAAATAAAGGTTCGCAGGTTTCGCAAAGTAGTTTTCTACAGGCAATGCGAAAACTAAAAAAAAAATAGCAGTGAAAAAAAAAATATAGGGAGAAAAAGAAATTTATCGAAATCCGATGGATTATCGATATCGAAAGCGTATTGTTACTTTACTACTCCAAAGTTCTTCATACTTATGGACTGAAGATCGATTTTTTTTCTCCTAAACTCTCACGCAGGGCATGCAAGAAATTTTTATAGCCAAAATATTGCGTTTCCAGGCGACGTGGGCGCCATGTCGTCTGCAAAGTGTCGACAACGCTGAGGTCATTTAGAGAGCAGATCGCAAGTTAAGGCTCGTGCTGTTTCATGCCCTTTGTTTCCGACTGCTTGCCTTAAATTAATCAGTTGAAGTCGAGTAGATCTCTGCATGGGGGTTTTTTTTTTCACCAGAAATATCTTTTAGGATGTTCTGCATCATTTTCTACTCTTGCTAATACCGACGACAAGTTACTGAAATATTACTTAATGTAGATATTATTCAGTTTTCGGAAGGCATGATGTTATATTATTAATTTAATGTTCATTAGGATGATTTCATTCTAAATGTTCATTTTGGGCCGGATGCTGTGTGTTATTCAGTTTCTCTACATTTTGTTGAAATATTAAGTGATGTTTGGATCTAATGGGAAAATGGGTTGGATTGTTTTACCTCTGAAAGGCAATTTTTTTTTTTCGTACAGTCGCTCAAAAAAGTATCCGAACATTATGCTTGATTACAGAATTCAGAAAAAATATCTGGAGCGTGTACAGCAACTGTACACGCTCCAGTTACCGTTCACAGTAAACTGGAGCGTGTGCAGTAACTGGAGTAACTGCACACGCTCCAGTTTGCTGTGAACGGTAACTGGAGCGTGTACAGTTGCTGTACACGCTCCAGATATTTTTCCTGAATTCTGTAATCACGTGACACGAAGGTTGCCAGATCACTAATTTCTAAAAAATCGTTGCCAGATATTTTTTCTGAATTCTGTAATCAACCATAGTGTTCGGATACTTTTTTGAGCGACTGTACAATGAATGGATGCGCCACATCTCAGGAACACCAAGGGCTCAGAAAAGATTGGGATACACTGGATAACCGTCCAGAATGTTCTTTAAGCGTGCACAGGGTATGGTATTTGTGCTGTTAGGTTGTTTTACCTGAGGCACATTTTTGCACACAATGGGCTAAATGGCCAGGTCACAAGGACCCGAGGGTTCAGAGAAAGTTGGGGAGAGAGGACCCACTGGATATCTGTTAGAAGACAGATGACTGCCTCCCGTCACGGCCATCCAACGTGTTCTTTAATGTGAGGGGCGGGGGTGGCTCAGTCGGTAGCGCGCCAGGCTCGTAATCTGTAGTTCCCAGGTTCGAGTCCCAGCTGGGTCAGCGTTGAGATTTATCTCCGCAAAATTCCCCCCCCCCCTACTGTCAGTAGGGGACACCGATGGGCTTGGAAAGGCCGCCGTCCGTCGGATGGGACGTTAAGCCGTGGCTCCGTGTGCGGGAGAGCCATACCCTGTGCACGTTAAAGAACACGCTGGATGGCCTTGACGGGAGGCTACCATCTGTCTCCCAACAGCTGTTCCAGTGGGTCCCCTCCCCCAACCTTCTCTGAGCCTTCGGGGTCCATGTGACCTGGCCATTTAGCCCATGGTGTGCAAAAAAGTGCCGCTCAGAGGTAAAACAACCCAACCCAACGTGGAGGGGGGCACGACTTAATGTCACATCGGACGGACAGCAGCTTTTTTCAAGACCGTCGGTAGCGCCCTTTCTGACAGAGGGCAGGGCGGGGAATTTTGCGGAGATAAGTCTCAAAATTGGCCCAGGTAGAACTCTAACCTGGGAATAGCAATTATGATCTTGTCGCGCTACCGGCTGAGCCATCCCAGGTCTTGACGGGATGGTTTCCATCTTTTCCCTAAGAGCTGTCCAGTGGATGCTCTTCTCCAACCTTCTATGAGCCGTTGGGGTCCTTATGACCTGTCAATTTGGCGTTTTATGGGCAAAGAAAAGTGCTGCTCAAAGGAAAAAAACAACAAATCCAATGCTGAACAGGAGGTGAAGGTTTAAAGTCTCATTAAATGAAAGGGCGTTTTTTCTTAAGAAATTATTACCATTCGCTCTGCCAGCATTTATATACTATTATAGAGTTCAATTAATAGATTCAATGGAGACAAGTCATTGAATGATCTTCAGAAATAGAAGATTCATCATCTACTGACGACGAAAATTTGAGATAATAGACTGCATTTTGTGTTGATTAAGGGTTGGGTTGTTTTACCTCTGAGCGGCACTTTTTTGCACACCATGGGCTAAATGGCCAGGTCACATGGACCCCGAAGGTTGTGGGAGGGGACCCACTGGAACAGCTGTTGGGAGACAGATGGTAGTCTCCCGTCAAGACCATCCAGCGTGTTCTTTAACGTGCACAGAGTATGGCTTTCCCGCACACGGGGCCACGGCTTAACGTCCCATCCGACGGACGGCGGCCTTTCCAAGCCCATCGGTGTCCCCTACTGATCGTGGGCAGGGCGGGGAATTTTGCGGAGTGTGTTGATTAAGAACGGAGTGTGGGAGGAATCACTAGTTCTACGCATCCTCTCTCTCTCTCTCTGTGTTAATATAACTGCAGCTACTACTAATCACCACATAATGAAATTTTTCATCCAGAATCGAAAGCTGTTAAAACAACATTTTATCTTCCTCCCCTTTACCAACTTTACCCCCTCTCTTAACCCCTATCGAAAATTTTCCACCGCATTTCACTAATCACAATTGCAAAAGAGTGCAGCGGAAATTTAATTTCCTATTTCGAAATCACCGACGCAATATCGAGCGATATAACACCCTGCAGATAATAAAAATCACTCGATTGTTAGCCGCGACTTTGTTCTAACTTTTAAAAGAATCTTTCGACAAATGCTATTTTTATCTTCTCGATTACAGACCGAGAGCTTTGTTTTCTACACGTTTGCCTCCAATTCCTCGTGAGAGAATCACACTTGGCGCTGAGATAATAGTCTCCAGAGAGAGGCGCGTTTGCTTTTCTTTCTATCAACTCTTGACAAAGACCGCTCTTAGAAGGAGAGAAGCCAGAGTCCTCTATCTGCTGAGAGAAGTAAGTGAACTGAGAGCGACAAATTTTATGGTCATCCTGCTCTTTTATGGAGTTCAGCGAGTCGTTAATGTAACCCGGAAGCGATCGTGTAAAAATAAAAGGTTTAGAAACCGTAGAGTTCCGCCTAACCCTTAGGGACCACGCTCTTAATAAGAAAATCTAAGAACATCGTGTTGTTGTTGTTTTTGTGTTCTCTGAATAAATAATGGGATTAAATACAGTTCTACGCTGCAAAATTGTACTTCGTTAGAAATGCACGCGATATGCGTAAGTTGATTAAATATTTATTGAGACGAGGTGTTCCTCTAAGAAGAACTATTTCAATTAGTGTTAATGTAAGATTGCTGGAAGCTAGTTTGTTTTGCTCTTTCAATTGATGCACAATCATTCCAGTGGATGAGGACAGAGAGTTTGTGGTACAGTCGCTCAAAAAAGTATCCGAACACTATGGTTGATTAAAAAAATTCATAAAAAATATCTGGCAACGAATTTTTTAGAAATTAGTGATCTGGCAACCTTCGTGTCACGTGACACGAAGGTTGCCAGATCACTAATTTCTAAAAAATTCGTTGCCAGATATTTTTTATGAATTTTTTTAATCAACCATAGTGTTCGGATACTTTTTTGAGCGACTGTACAGAGAGTGTTTGAGATTTATCCCGCTAAACATCCATCGTTTTCTCGGTGAGAAAAGGGATTCAGATGGATTTGGAAAGGAGGTTGTCCGTCCGATGGAATGTACAGTCGCTCAAAAAAGAATCCGAACACTGTGGTCGATTACAGAATTCAGAAAAAATATCTGGCAACGAATTTTTTAGAAATTAGTGATCTAGCAACCTTCGTGTCAAGGTTGTCAGATCACTAATTTCTAAAAAAATCGTTGCCAGATATTTTTTCTGAATTCTGTAATCAACCATATTGTTCGGATACTTTTTTTTTTTAAATATTGGGCGGGGGTGGCTCAGTCGGTAGCGCGCCAGGCTCGTAATCTGTAGTTCCCAGGTTCGAGTACCAGCTGGGTCAGCGTTGAGATTTATCTCTGCAAAAATTCCCTGCCCTGCCCACGGTCAATAGGGGACACCGATGGGCTTGGAAAGGACGCCGTCCGTCGGATGGGACGTTAAGCCGTGGCCCCGTGTGCGCGAGAGCCATACTCTGTGCACGTTAAAGAACACGCTGGATGGCCTTGACGGGAGGCTACCATCTGTCTCCTAACAGCTGTTCCAGTGGGTCCCCTCCCCCAACCTTCTCTGAGGCTTCGGGGTCCATGTGACCTGGCCATTTAGCCCATGGTGTGCAAAAAAGTGCCGCTCAGAGGTAAAACAACCCAACCCATCTTTTTTAATATACAGGGTGAATCTGAAAAAGTGGGCAAAACTTTACGGGGTGGTAGAACGCAGCTATACGAGCAATATTCGTCATAGAATGCATGGTCGGAACGCAAGCGGTGAGAAGTTAAAAGGTTGTTTTCCACTGTCACATTTAAAGAATGAACACAAGAAGGAGAGGAGATACTTCAGAAAACATTTTATTAACAGGAATGTAATTGAGGTACATGCTCAAAGAAATTGCTCAAAAGAGCTGCCGCCAGCTGTATTGCAGGCGTCGGTCCCTATCCCGCAGGATCACTAACTCCTGCGGGATAGGGACCGACGCACATTTGCGAAGACACCAGGCACCCTTTTATACCATTTCCAACGCCACCTAGCGGCTCGCCATTTGCGTTCCGCCCATACTTTCTATGACGAATATTGCTCGTATAGCTGCGTTCTGCCACCCCGTAAAGTTTTGCCCACTTTTTCAGATTCACCCTGTATACATATAATGCATATGAATATATAATGCGTATGAATATGGAGCGTGTGCAGTTACCGTTCACAGCAAACTGGAGCGGTTGCGATTAATGTTCACAGCACATTGGATCGTGTGGGCTCACTCACGGAAATATTGAGCGTGTGCAGTTACTGTTCACAGTAACTGCACACGCTCCAGTTTGCTGTGAACGGTAACTGGAGCGTGTACAGTTGCTGTACACGCTCCAGATATTTTTCCTGAATTCTGTAATCACGTAACACGAAGGTTGCCAGATCACTGATTTCTAAAAAAAAAATCGTTGCCAGATATTTTTTCTGAATTCTGTAATCAACCACAGTGTTCGAATACTTTTTTGAGCGACTGTACGCCGAGAGCTATACCCTGTGCACGTTAAAGGAAAACGATAGATGGATGTCCTTGACGGAAGACTTAATTAAATAATCACATTCCATTTCTCTACACAACTCCGAGACCTTGAGATCTTTTTCACCTGGATGTTTAATCCATTGTGGGCATCAATGTACCGCATAGGAATGAAACAATCAAATCCACCGTTTTTTTTTTATGATGTGTGTTGTCTTTATGATGAGTTCCCCTATCCCTTGCAGTTTTTATATATACATATATAGCATTTATATATCTTCAGTCAGCTCTTTGTGGCAAGCAGCTTCTTCAGAGGTTAAATAATCAGGAATACAGGTTTGGTTGAGTTGTTATTTTTTCTAGAGGTGTTAGCACACAATAGGTTAAATAGCTAGGGTTGGGTTGTTTTACCTCTGAGCAACACTTTTTTGCACACCATGGGCTAAATGGCCAGGTCACATGGACCACGAAGGCTCAGAGAAGGTTGGGGGAGGGGACCCACTGGAACAGCTGTTGGGAGACAGATGGCAGCCTCCCGTCAAGGCCATCCAGCTGTTCTTTAACGTGCACAGGGTATGTCTCTCCCGCACACGGGGCCAGGGCTTAACGTCCCATCCGACAGACGGCGGTCTTTCCAAGCCCATCGGTGCCCCCTACTGACCGTGGGCAGGGCGGGGAATTTTAGCGGAGATAAATCTCAATGCTGACCCAGCTGGGACTCGAACCTGGGAACTACAGATTACGAGCCTGGCGCGCTACCGACTGAGCCACCCCCGCCCCTAAAATAGCTAGGTCATAAATATTCCAAGGGCTCAGAAAAGGTTGGAGGAGGAGGATACCACTGGACAGCTGTTAGGAGACAGATGGTAACCTTACGTCAAGGCCATCCAGCGCGTTCTTTAAGGTGCACAGGCTATGATCCTTTTGCACACGGTGCCACGGCTTTACCTCCTATCCTACGGACGACAGCCTTTCCAAGTCCACCAATGTCTTCCTTCTGACCAAGGGTAAGATGGAGGATGCCGGAGAAAAATGTCAACTGGGACTCGAACCTGGGAACTACAGAATACGAGCCTGGCGCGGTACCGATTGTGCCAACACCATCCCTGCGCTAGGTACGTAACAATTGATCCTAATGTTTAGAATAGCTTCAATGGACAGCAATTAAAGGCAGGTAGGATAATTTGTTCTTTATTCGTTTTCTCACCTAAAGGTTTTCTCATTTCCAGCATGAAAAAAAGTATATTTATTGTGAATAAATGAAATCCACCCCAATGCAGGGGGCGGGGGTGGCTCAGTCGGTAACGCGCCAGGCTCGTAATCTGCAGTTCCCAGGTTCGAGTCCCAGCTGAGTCAGCGTTGAGACTTATCTCCACAAAATTTCCCGCCCTGTCCACGGTCAGTAGGGGGCACCGATGGGCTTGGAAAAGCCGCTGTCCTTCGGATGGGACGTTAAGCCGTGGTCCCGTGTGCGGAGAGCCGTACCCTATACACGTTAAAGAACACACTGGATGGCCTTGAAGGGAGGCTACCATCTGTCTCCCAACAGCTGTTCCAGTGGGTCCCCTCCCCCAACCTTCTCTGAGCCTTCGGGATCCTTGTGACCTGGCCATTTAGGCCATGGTGTGCAAAAAAGGTGCCGCTGAGAGGTAAAACAACCCAACACAACGCATCCAGAATCTTATAAATTCCATGTCCCGATGAATTCGAGCTGTTCTGAAGACCAAAGGAGGTGTAGGATGTAGCGGAGGGCTCTCCCCATTTAGAATTCAGTGAGGCAAAAAGTGTCAAACTTATTTATATTTCATGCGTTTTTCAAGAAACTTTTAAAAGATCTGTAAAAGGGTGGCAGAAATGCTATATTGCAATGGAAATAGAGTCTCCACGTTCCGTCTTCAATTCTTTTCTAGTTCCGAGCCTGTATAAAACAAACGAGGACCCCGAAAAAAAAGGGAAACTATGGGAATCGTATTACAAATGCATGTAAAAATATTTTTTTAAATTAATAAAATGAAAATAAACGATATGCTTCAGAAAAAGAAGGGGCGGGGGTGGCTCAGTCGGTAGCTCGCCAGGCTCGTAATCTGTAGTTCCCAGGTTCGAGTCCGAGCTGGGTCAGCGTTGAGATTTATCTCCGCAAAATTCCCCGCCCTGCCCACGGTCAGTAGGGGACACCGATTGGGCTTGGAAAGGCCGCCGTCCGTCGGATGGGACGTTAAGCCGTGGCCCCGTGTGCGGGAGAGCCATACCCTGTGCACGTTAAAGAACACGCTGGATGGCCTTGACGGGAGGCTACCATCTGTCTCCCAACAGCTGTTCCAGTGGGTCCCCTCCCCCAACCTTCTCTGAGCCTTCGGGGTCCATGTGACCTGGCCATTTAGCCCATGGTGTACAAAAAAGTGCCGCTCAGAGGTAAAACAACCCAACCAAACTCAGAAAAATAAAACGTTAAAAGAAAAAAGCAAGATTACATTTCGTCAGGGAAATGAGATTTAATTTTTCATCCACCTGATAATATTGAAACACAAATAAATCTTATGATAAATTTATTTAGGGGAAGAAATTACTCCTGCAAACGTCTATCAATGAAGTTCATCATTTTACGACTTTAGCACCCTCTAACCGTGGAAATTCCAACTAAGAGATGAATATTATTATGTCCACTTTACGAATTATTAGTACTTATCAAACACAAAAGTACATTTCTAAAAAAAAAATGCATTTTCTCAACTTGAGGGCCTTGAAACGGTCAAAAATTAAACCATTGGAAGATTAAGAAAATGCGGATCATAATATTTCACTAGAACAGGGATTCCTAACCAGGTGTGCCCGCATCCTCAGAGGGGGTTGGGTTGTTTTATCTCTGAGCGGCACTTTTTTGCATACAATGGGCTAAATGGCCATGTAACACGGACCCCGAAGGCTCAGAGAAGGTTGGGGGAGGGGACCCACTGGAACAGCTGTTGGGAGACAGATGGTAGCCTCCCGTCAAGCCCATCCAGCATGTTCTTTAACGTGCACAGGGTATGTCTCTCCCGCACACGGAGCCACGGCTTAACGTCCATCCGACGGACGGCGGCCTTTCCAAGCCCATCGGTGTCCCCTACTGACCGTGGGCAGGGCGGGGAATTTTGCGGAGATAAATCTCAACGTTGACCCAGCTGGGTCGAACCTGGGAACTACAGATTACGAGCCTGACGCGCTACCGACTGAGCCACCCCCGCCCCTCCTCAGAGGGGGATAGAAGAACATTCGGGTGAAGATCATTTAATTTTTTTTCAGTCGTTTACAATTTGATTATGCTTGAAATTAAAAAAAAGTAAACAAAAATTTTTCAATTTTGTTGTCAACAAATGAAACAAATATCAATCGTAAAATTTTCATTTTCGAAAATATATATTATAATTAAAAAATGGTAAGGGTGCGAGGTTTCCATGCATCGTCATAAGAGATGAGAACTTGAGATAGGTGAAGTGGGGATCGCTCAATTGGTAGCGTGTCAGGCTCGTAATCTTCCCAGAGTCGAGTCCCACTTGGGCCAACATTGAGATTTAACTCCGCGAAACTATTCCTGCGCACCGTCGGTAGGGGACACCGATGGCCTTGGAAACGACGCCGTCCTTCGAATGGGACGTTAAACCGTGTCTCGGTGTGTGGGAGAGCCATACACTCTGCACGTTAAAGAACACGCTGGATGGCTATGATGGGAAGCTCTCATCCGTCCCCTAACAGCTGTCCAATGGGTCTCCTTCCTCCACTTTTTTTGAGCCTTTGGGGTTCTTGTGACCTAGCCATTTAGCCCATTGTGTGCAAAAAAGTGCCGCTCAGAGGTAAAACAACTTGTTGTAAACTTCTGCTTAGAAGCTGCTTTGTTTTGCCTGAGTTCGGAGAGTTTTGCACACAATGGGCTAAATAGACAGGTCACAAGGTTGGGTTGTTTTACCTCTGAGCGGCACTTTTTTGCACACCATGGGCTAAATGGCCAGGTCACATGGACCCCGAAGACTCAGAGAAGGTTGTGGCAGGGGAACCATTGGAACAGCTGTTGGGAGACAGATGGTAGTCTCCCTTCAAGGCCATCAAGTGTGTTCTTTAACGTGCATAGGGTACGGCTCTCCCGCACACGGGACCACGGCTTAACGTCCCATCCGAAGGATGGCGGCTTTTCCAAGCCCATCGGTGTCCCCTACTGACCGTAGGCAGGGCGGGGAATTTTGCGGAGATAAATCTCAACGCTGACCCAGCTGAGACTCGAACCTGGGAACTACAGATTACGAGCTTGACGCGCTACTGACTGAGCCACCCCGCCCCAGGTCACAAGGACTCTAAGGCTAAGTTTGAAGAAGGGAATCCACTCAATAGTTGTTAGGAGACAGTTGGAAGCCTTGGACATTCAGCGTGTTGTTTAACATGCGCAGGATAGTACACACGAGACCACGGCTTAATGTCCCATCCGACGGACAATAGCCTTTCCAAGCCCATCTGTGTCTCGCTTTCTCGCGACGGCAGGGTTGGTGGTTTAGCGTCGATAAATATCAACGCTGGCACTGGTGCAACACGAAATGTGAACTGTAGATTACGAGCCTGGCTAGCTACCGCTTTCATCCAACCCCTCTTCTCACAGGGTGTATCGGGAAGCAAGTATAGAATATAACGGGATCATAACAGAACCGAAAGCCTCATGTAAAGTTTCTCGGACGAACTAGGCTTAGTCGACAACTCAAAGAACGTGATGTGTGTGCTGCTGTAAGGGGAACAACAGCAAAGTGCGTGTATCCGTTAGCCAAGGAGAAGACGTCAGAAATGAACGATGACTGTGCGAAGGAATGCGGAGGGGTGCGGGGGGGAGTATTTCCTTCCCCTCGAGTTCATGCCACCATGAGGAAAGGAATGAATCGTTTAATAAACGGCTAGGAATAAGGAAAAGGCCTAAAGCAAGCAATAATACGAGTGCTGGAAGAAATGGAAAAGTGCGTGAAGGTGTGCGATATCATACAATGCAGCGTTTGGGGGTTGTGGTAGGGATGTTTAATGGCGCTGTAAAGTGCACTTTGTATAATTTATATACAGTACGTTTACCTGAAGTGATATAGAAGGAAAGCATTAAATATCTAAAGTGTAATAAGAGGTTGGCTGCTTTATGGGGTAGAATCGATGTTCAGCTTTTGTTTTTGGGATGTTTGGGGGCATTACACTTAAATTTCTGTATAGAGTTGAAGACCTTAGGTTCATTTGAAAACTGTTTCGAGTTTTGTTGGGTTGTTAGGGTTCCTTTACCCCTGAGCGGCGTTCCGAGTTCAACATTGATTATGGAATGTTTAGGAATTGAGAGAGAAATGTTAGTAAAGTTTAATATTTGATGCTCCACGAATTACGCGCTTTGAATCGTTAGAGTTAATTATTGTGTTGTTACTGTCGAAATCGAGTTTAAAGACTTAGTAATAATTATCCTTTAACACTTTTTGGGTCCAGCGTCGGAATTAGTCAGTTGTTGGGTTGTTTAACCTCTGAGTGGCACTTTTTTGCACACCATGGGCTAAATGACCAGGTCACAAGGACCCCGAAGAATCAGACAAGGTTCGGTGAGGGGACCCACTGGAACAGCTGTTGGGAGTCAGATAGTAGCCTTCCGTCAAGGCCATCCAGCGTGTTCTTTAACGTGCTCAGGGTACGGCTCTCCCGCACACGGGGCCACGGCTTAACGTCCCATCCGACGGACGGAAGCCTTTCCAAGCCCATCGGTGTCCCCTACTGACCGTGGGCAGGGCGGGGAATTTTGCGGAGATAAATATCAACGCTGACCCAGCTGGGACTGGAACCTGGGAACTACAGATTACGAGAGCCTGGCGCGCTACCGACTGAGCCACCCCCGCCCCTGGAATTAGTTCGACTTTGTTCTCTTTGCCCTTTGGTGGAAAGGGGATTGGCTCAGCCCATAGCGCGCCAGGCTCGTGATCTGCAGTTTCCGAGATTCAATTACCAACTGTACTTGCGTTGAAGTTTATCTCCGTTATTCTCCAGCCTGCTCTCAGGTCAAAACGGGGACTCCGATGGGCTGAAACATACTCTGAAGACAAACACACTCTATCCACCAGATTATAATATTTCTCGGCAGATATTAAATACCTGTGGAATTTTTTATCTAAAAAAGTTACTCTCTTTTAGAATCGAAACCTTTAGATCGTACAGCAAACGAAGGAGCAAAACAAGTTAACGTTCAGCACTCTTACGTTAATGGTAATTGGAATAATTCGTCATAAAGAAATACCTCTTTGAAAATCTCAATAAATATTTAATCAACTACCCATAACGCATGCATTTCTAACGAAGTATAATTCGCAGTACAGAACTGCATTGAATCCTATTATTTAATAAATAAGACCTTTATTAGTCTTTCTGTCTTCATCTTACAAATAAACGTTAAATTGTTGCTGATGACCCGTTAAGCTTATCTGCAGGATATAGACTAATTGCAGTTGCAAATTATTTTCAGCTTTTTGTACGTGGTTTTCAATATATACATTTTTATATATTTACTCTATTTAAGTGGTAGCAACTACGTTAGTATAACAAAAATGTTAGTTTTTTTAATGATTTCAATATCTTTTATGCAATATATAATTTTAAAAATTCCATTAGTTTCGATTCTAAAAGAGAGTAACTTTTTTAGATAAAAAAATTCCACAGGTATTTAATCTCATGCCGAGAAATATTGTAATTACTAACATATTTTCCGTTAATTGTTAATGGAGCGTGGCATTTAAATAGCATAAAAAAACAATAACGACACGCCGTTCTTAAATTTTCTTATTGAAACCGTGGTCCCTATGGATCCAACTGTGTCAGCGTTAATATAAATAAATCTCAACGCTGACACGATTGTTCCAGTAGCGCTCGCGGGGGCAGTGTTGGGATTCGAACCTAAAAAGTGCAGTATACGAGTCTGGCGCGCTACAGACAGGAACAATTCCGCTCCCATGGCGGATCGAAAGGTCATTATAGGTCATTGATCTATGAGAACTGTCGATACTGAAATTGCGCAATCTCAGTCACCCCTGTTGCCATTGACAAACACCATTGGTGTTTTGAACCCTATGGAATGACTGGGTTGTTTTACCTCTGAGCGGCACTTTTTTGCACGCCATGGGCTAAATGGCCAGGTCACATGGACCCCGAAGGCTCAGAGAAGGTTGGAGGAGGGGACCCACTGGAACAGCTGTTGGGAGACAGATGGTAGCCTCCCGTCAAGGCCAACCAGCGTGTTCTTTAACGTGCACAGGGTATGGCTCTCCCGCACACGGGGCCACGGCTTAACGTCCCATCCGACGGACGGCGGCCTTTCCAAGCCCATCGGTGTACCCTACTGACCGTGAGCAGCGCAGGGAATTTTTGTGGAGATAAATCTCAACGCTGGGACTCGAACCTGGGAACTACAGATTACGAGCCTGGCGCGCTACCGACTGAGCCACCCTCGCCCCTATGGAATGACTGACTGTTCATAGATATTCTTCTCGCTTTAGGATCTTTGGTCTGCCTCTGTTTGGATGCTCCGTGTACTTCAGTACGATCAATGTGTTATATCTCTGGAAATGAAATCCCCTAAAAAGTACTTGGCGTAAGATTGCGACTCATGAATTTAAATCGAGAGAAGTTGAATAACTCATAATTATTGTTTCATGTTTAATAAACTACAGCCGTTCAAAAAGGTTTTTCGAGCGACTGTGCAACAGCCAAATAAAAAATGCAGCGCAATATTTGTCTTCTTGCGTTACGGAATGAATTATCAATCCAACGTAAATTTGGAAATACGAAGAAAAACAAAACTAATTTCTAGAGTCAAAATTTAATTTGATATTAAATTAAATATTAAATTTCCACTGAAAAATTAAAAAAAAAATGAATTATGCTCATTTGTATATCAGATAAAATGGACAAGGTCTTGTCTAAATCCAATCCAATAAGATTCCCAATGGGAACATTTTAGAAATGTGTAGGGTGTTTGGTTTCCCAAACCGATAATGACTCGATGTGCGGCAGCGCCTTGTTAACTAGTTTTATTAATGAAAAATTATTCTGATTTTCATGAAGTGAGGAGGAGAAGTGAGAAAATAACATTTGGTAGGAAGAAGATAATACTTTGTAAGGAGAGTTAGAGAAAGAATATATAGTAAAAGGGCCTTAGGAATTAATATTTAATAAAATGGGAAGTTCATAAAAATACTTTGTTAAAAAAGCGTTAGAAAATAATATTTTGCAAAAAAGGAATGGTAGAAAATAATTTGCTATTGGATTGTTAGAAAAATAATACTTGATAAAAGGGGAAGTTTTGAAAAATAATACTTGATAAAAGTGGAAATTTTGAAAATAATGTTTGATAAAAGGTGAAGTTTTAAAAAATGATGCTTGATAAAAGGGAAGTTTAGAAAATGATGCTTGATAAAAGGGGAAGTTTTAAAAAATGATGCTTGATAAAAGGGGAAGTTTTAAAAAATGATGCTTGTTAAAAGGAGAAGTTTTAAAAAATGATGCTTGTTAAAAGGGGAAATTTAGAAAAATAATACTTGATAAAAGGGGAAGTTTTGAAAATGATACTTGATAAAAGAGAAATTCAAAAAATAATACTTGATAAAAGAGGAAGTTTAGAAAAATAATACTTGATAAAAGGGGAAGTTTTGAAAAATAATACTTGATAAAAGGGGGAGTTTAGAAAATAATACTTGATAAAAGGGGAAGTTTAGAAAATAATACTTGATGAAAGGGGAAGTTTAGAAAATAATACTTGATGAAAGGGGAAGTTTAGAAAATAATACTTGATAAAAGGAGAAGTTTTGAAAAATAATGCTTGATGAAAGGGGAAGTTTAGAAAATAATACTTGATAAAATGGGAAGTTCAAAAAATTATACTTGATAAAAGGGGAAGTTTAGAAAATAATACTTGATAAAAGGGTAAGTTTTGAAAAATAATACTTGATAAAAGGGGAAGTTTAGAGACTTTGTAAAGGAGGGAAGATTGTGTTCATAAATTCTGTGATCCGCTGATGTAAAGGTTTCAAATGCTTTACCTTGGCATCTGAATTCAAAAGTATCGCATAATTTGAATGATTAAATATGGAGCATGAATTATGTCACTTCCTGTTAATTAACATCCTGCCTTTTTTTTTAACGAAACAAAGGATAACTTTATTTATCTCGCAAAAGTGAACATCACCCTATAGTATATAAGTTATAGTTACAATTCAATCTATCTTGGCTGCTTGAAATAAGACAATTATTTATAAATATTGCGAAGAACTCAGCTCCATTCGCAATAATGAATAATCATTAAAAAAGTCCCAATTGTTTTCTTCTTTTTGCTACTATTAAATGATTTTGCTTTTCCCACACTTCATTTACTCACGGCTTATTCCTTAACAAATGCTACTCTCTTAAAAAGAAATTGGCATTTACAGTCGCTCAAAAAAAAAGTATCCGAACACTGTGGTTAATTACAGAATTCCGAAAAAATATCTTTCAACGTTTTTTTAGAAATTAGTGATCTGGCAACCACGTGACACGAAGGTTGCCAGATCACTAATTTCTAAAAAAAAATTCGTTGCCAGATATTTTTTCGGAATTCTGTAATCGACCATAGTGTTCGGATACTTTTTTGAGCAACTGTAGGTGGTCATATTATTTTGATACAAGATCGTGTGGGCTCACTCACGGAAATATTGAGCGTGTGCAGTTACCGTTCACAGCAAACTGGAGCGTGTGCAGTAACTGCACACGCTCCAGTTTGTTGTGAACGGTAACTAGAGCGTGTACAGTTGCTGTACACGCGCCAGATATTTTTTCGGAATTCTGTAATCAACCATAGTGTTCGGATACTTTTTTGAGCGACTGTACCTTAGCTTTCTCTCCTCTGTCACAATCTACTCTTCACTACGTTTGAAAAACTATCAGAAAATTCGCGTTTTATCATTTAAAAGTTTTGTCTCCTGCAGTTGTACTTTTAAAAAAAATCTTCTTTTAGGTATCTGCGTGAAAGTACTTTTACTTTCGCCTCTGAACTTATACAACGACACGATAAAATATTGTAAAGGAAAGTTTTAAACTCAATGTTACCATAGAAAAAAAAAAGACGCCCATTGTAAACAACTTAGGAATTTCACAGCAGTTCGTAAGCCAGAAAAGCACATACCGTGCTAAATGCAAATTATGAGGGTGTTTTCAAAGGAAAAAGCCATTTCTGCGTTATCATATCCCTTACAATGAAGCCGAGGTGAAAGTAAAAATAGTAAAAGCCACCTTCCTCTCCCGTGTGAATAAATCCCCCCCCCCCAAATCCCCTCAAAAAATCCCGTTTACCCTCTTAAAATACAACTCGGAAAGTGGCAGTTAAATAATAAAAGTACGGGGGAAAAAGAATCCTTTCATTGTACTCATTTAACACGCGAACACGTGAACTTGCTGATAAGGAAGATGATGTCTGTGCATACCAAACGACCTGGAAGAGGAGGGCCGAGCTTGAAGAGGGAGGAGAGTTGTTTGCTCAGAGGCGAGCAGGATCACGGACGAACAAGATTGTCTTGTTGCTCAGGAAGATAAAGACGAAAGAACAAATCGTGAAAAAAAAAGTTGTGCATTTTATCAAACACTAATTTAAGATGCATTTATCTGAAAAGATTTTGTTTCTATCTGTAACTTGATGTTCGACGATAACTTTTAATTGTCACTTGTCTCGTACGACTGGCTTTTGATGTAGCTAATAATAAGATATTGATGGATCAATGAGGTCATTTGTAATCTCCGGAGCCCTTTAGCACACACTAGGCTACACAGCAGGACCACAAGGACCCCAAACGGTAAGAGATAGGAAAATATATACGGGAAGAGCAGTTAAGGGAAGTGTTACTTGTGTTTCCTCTAAGCGGCGTTCCCCCTCCACAATGGGGTTAAATAGCCAGGTCACAAAGACCCCAAGGATTCAGAGAAGGTTGGAGGAAGGGGTTGGGTTGTTGTTTGGGTTGTTTTACCTCTGAGCGGCACTTTTTTGCACACCATGGGCTAAATGGCCAGGTCACATGGACCCCGAAGGCTCAGAGAAGGTTGGAGGAGGGGACCCACTGGAACAGCTGTTAGGAGACAGATGGTAGCCTCCCGTCAAGGCCATCCAGCGTGTTCTTTAACGTGCACAGGGTATGGCTCTCCCGCACACGGGGCCACGGCTTAACGTCCCATCCGACGGACGGCGGCCTTTACCAAGCCCATCGGTGTCCCCTACTGACTGTGGGCAGGGCGGGGAATTTTGCGGGGATAAATCTCAACGCTGACCCAGCTGGGACTCGAACCTGGGAACTACAGATTACGAGCCTGGCGCGCTACCGACTGAGCCACCCCCGCCCTTGGAGGAAGGGGACCCACTGGACAGCTGTTAGGGGACTGATGGAAACTTCTCTTCAAGGCAAGGCCGTCCAGTGTGTCCATCCAGTGTGTTCATCCAACATGCACAAAAAATGGAATGGTACCAATAACCAGTCAAAAATTAATCAATAAGATAAGTAAAGCTAATTGTGTCGAGACCTCTTGTGTTTTATGTCATCCATGTGTCATCACGCTAAGAGATCCATTTAGTAAGATCATATTCATTTAATTCCACCGATCGGTATCTCTTGACTTAGCGATTCAATACATTTATGCACAGATTAGTTATCATACTTCTTTGTATCCCGGGGCAGGGGTGGCTTAGTCGGTAGCGCGCCAGGCTCGTAATCTGTAGTTCTCAGGTTCAAATCCCAGCTGGGTCAGCGTTGAGATTTATCTCCGCAAAATTCCTCGCCCTGCCCACGGTCAGTAGGGGACACCGATGGGCTTGGAAAGGCCACCGTCCGTCGGATGGGAGGTTAAGCCGTGGCCCCGTGTGAGGGAGAGCCACCTGTGCACGTTAAAGAACACGCTGGATGGCCTTGACGGGAGGCTACCATCTGTCTTCCAACAGCTGTTCCAGTGGGTCCCCTCCCAACTTTCTCTGAGCCTTCGGAGTCCATGTGACCTGGCCATTTAGCCCGTGGTGTGCAAAAAAGTGCCGTTCAGAGGTAAAACAACCCAACTCTTTGTATTCTAATTTCTCTAGCTTGTTATCAATGAAAAAAAAAACTGGCAAAACATATATATTCATTTCTTAATTATGCATCACCAGAGAAGAGAGACCGAGTTCCCGGCTGTATTGATAAGTTGCGTTGGGTTGTTTTACCTCTGAGCGGCACTTTTTTGCACACCATGGGCTAAATGGCCAGGTCACATGGACCCCGAAGGCTCAGAGAAGGTTGGGGCAGGGGACCCACTGGAACAGCTGTTGGGAGACAGATGGTAGCCCCCCCGGTCAAGGTCATCCAGCGTGTTCTTTAACGTGCACAGGGTATGTCTCTCCCGCACACGGAGCCACGGCTTAACGTCCCATCCGACGGACGGCGGCCTTTCCAAGCCCATCGGTGTCCCCTACTGACCGTGGGCAGGGCGGGGAATTTTTGCGGAGAAAAATCTCAACGCTGACCCAGCTGGGACTCGAACCCGGGAACTACAGATTACGAGCCTGGCGCGCTACCGACTGAGTCACCCCCGCCCCGTATTGATAGGTAGATATATATATATACGCGCATATATAAAAATATATAAAAATACGTAATGTGATATATTGAGGAAGATATCACTTTGAATTTAATGTCGATCAATTTTAGAAGAAACATTTTCTTGAACCGGGTGGGATACGAACCCATGTTATCAGGAGGTCGTGGGTTCGTATCCCATCCTGCTCAAAACAATTTTTCCTCTAAAAATTGATCGACGTTAACTTCAGAGTGATATCTTCCTTAACATATGAAAAAATACGTCGGAAAAATCTCTTCAGTTTAATATGCAATGTGAACTTCAGAATCGTGCTTTCGACCAAATCAATTTTTTGTTCGCCTACCCCCTACTTTTGTTCCTAGAAAAATGAATTCCTTTATTTTACCCTCCCCTACCCTTGACAAACTTAAATCTTCTGTATTTTCCCCTCCACCTGGACAAAATAAATTATTTTAATCTCCACCTAGAGAAATAAATCTTTCATTTTACCCTCCACTAGATGGATTTTTGGGTTGTTTTACCTCTGAGCGGCACTTTTTTGCACACCATGTGCTAAATGGCCAGGTCACATGGACCCCGAAGGCTCAGAGAAGGGTACCCACTGGAACAGCTGTTGGGAGACAGATGGTAGCCCTCCCCGTCAAGGTCATCCAGCGTGTTTTTTAACGTGCACAGGGTATGTCTCTCCCGCACACTGCGCCACGGACGGCGGCCTTTCTAAGCCCATCGGTGTCCCTACTGACCGTGGGCAGGGCAGGGAATTTTGCGGAGATAAATCTCAACGCTGACCCAGCTGGGACTCGAACCTGGGAACTACAGATTACGAGCCTGGCGCGCTACCGACTGAGCCACCCCACTAGATGGATATTAAAGTAAATAATTTAGTTTAATATCCACCTAGATGGAACGAATTTTATTATTTTACGCTCGTCCTAGACGAAACTGAATAACCTTTATTTTACACTCAACCTAAACAAAGCTAAATTCTGCATTTACCCTCCACGTAGAGGAGCTAATTCGTTTCACAATCCACCTTGACATGTTAAATCCTTTATTTTACCTTCCGCCTAGACAAACTATGTCCAATATTTTACCCTCCATTTAGACAAATTAAAGAGATAAATAATTTATTTTAACATCCACAACTTAACCATTTGTTTTACATTCAACCTAAACAAACGAATTCCTTTATATATAATTCATTTACCCTCGATTTAGACAAACTAATTCATTTATTTTCCCTCCACCTACACAAAAGAAATTCCTTTATTTTATTCAGTCACCAAGATAAAACTAATTCCTTTTACCATCCACCATGGTCGAGTGGTTAGCGCGCTTGGCTATTGATCTAAGGGACCTGGGTTCGAGCCCCGGGTAAGGCATGGATATTTGTGTTGTTTTTCTGCTGAGGTCCTGCCATCCTCTCGGACCTTCTTCTATGGCATATAAACTGACAGGCTCCTGTCAAACCTCTGTGGCAAGCAGCTGCTTGAGGGGCTATTTATTTATTTAATTAAACAAGCTAAATCCTTTGTATTAACTCTGCCTAACTGAAATAATCCTTCATTCTCTCGTAAAGAAAACAAATTTATCTGGAACCTAAAACAAATTTCTTTAATTCCTTATGTATGAAAAAAAAATTCCTATAGCTTATCTTAAACCTAAGCAAATTCTTTTGTTTTGTCTCTTCAGCCCAAAAAACTACAATTTTATACCCCATGGACAATATATATCATTTATCTTCTTAGACAAATTTCGTCATTTGGTCTGTCTAATTCTCTTATTTTTCTCTCACCTAAGGACAGAAGAAATTAATTTTAAGCCCAATCTAAACAAGCTATTTTTTTATAATCCCCCCTATTTTTATATTTTTTATAATCCCCCCTTTCCCCAAGGGTAAAAAATTAAAGGGGGGGAAGAGGGTATATATCCCCCTTTAATTTTTTACCCTTGGGAAAAGGTTATTATTTTTTTTCTGTCCTCCACGGATAAACCCGATTATTTTTATGTTCGTCTCCTTGGACAAAATTGATTGATTTATTTCGTTCTCCTAGACGAAGCAAATTTCTTAATTTTGTCACCTTCTTCGTCCCTTGCGGAAAAACATTTTTTCGTTAATGTGTGTATCCTTACTTTCCTGGAAAAAATCTGCTTTTCGCTTACCACTTCCGGTCAAACCACTTCACAGAAATGATCATTAGGAGTTGTGCACGACTAAGACAAAATTTAATAATAATAAATTTCTTGAAATGAATTCGGAATCAAAAGAAGTGTTCGGTTGATGATTCCTCTGCGACAGACAGATCAATCGAAGTGGGCCAATTTCATCCTGGATTCTGTTGCTCAACATCCCTGTGGGTTGACGTCAGCCGAAGTGGAGTGATGCATCATTCGGCCATGTTTCTCACTAAACTCGAGAAACTTCGTCTATCTCCGAATTCTTCCCACAAAAGTTGCTCTCTGTACTTTACCAGTAACAGATAATTAAACGCGAGAAATATTAGCTCTATTTTTAAAAATATGTTTCCTACTAAACTAACTGAAAAAAGCATATTATTCTAATATGGTATAAATTTAAAAAAAATCTTCAGAAATTACGACACTTTTTGTTTTAATTTGAAATCTGGTTTGCGGCAAGAAATTGAAAAGGTAGACATAAAACATTCGCTTAAAGCACAGTCCCTATTTTGTAATCATTATGGAAGCGTAGATGAACAAATATGGCATTTTCGTATCTTAACGGCGTCTAGCTACATTCGTATTCACATCACTAAAATTATCTTCATAAGTTCGAATTCTAATGAATGCTCTGTTCTGCAGAGAAAACGAGACAGAAACTGAACTCTACAACACAAATAAAGAAACCTCCACAAGCAACTCATCAACCAAAGTTACGATAAAAAAAACAACAATAACAACAAGCAAAACTTCGAAATGACCAACCTGCTACTGGAGACAGCTTTCTGATGACGCACCACCTGGGCTTCCACTGCAACAGACAGAAGACACTTATATAGTGAGATCCACTTTTTATGTTTTTTGCATAACAAATTGGAGAATGATGTTGGAGCACAACAAATATAATCCCGTTGAGGTCACAACACTGATTACCTTCTTGTTATCGCGATACTTGAGAGTGCCTTCGATTACCGTTTGCGGGTCGGCCATTGTCGATGGACTCTGTAGGAGAAGCTAGGAAGGACGTGCCCTATCCATTGGAAAACGACACTCGCGAAATGCCACGGCACACACGACTCACCCCACGTTGCACCCGTACTAAGCCACGAACGGCTCTCTCATACCAACCGACAACATTGCCGTAAACCCGGCCACTGGCTCGCCGCGTCGATGGGGCGACCGGCGAGAGTATAGTAGCGCTCTCTGGCGCCGCTAGCGGCATCAAGCGGTGCACGGTGGAATTGTTAGCTGATGGCATCTCAAAGGAATACATGTCCGGCTTAACCCTGGTATTATCAGAGGTCTAAAAATAGACGTCGAGCGATACTTTATGGCGCGGATCAGGCTCTGGAATGGGGATAGAGGGGGGGGGGGCGGTTCTAGAGACTTTTATGTTTCCTTTGTAAAGGTTTACTTGTTGTGTTGTTTAACCGCTTGTGTAAACGGAATAGGGAGATGAATTGAGATGTCGAAAAGGGAAGAGGGTATTTTTGTTCGGCATTGGTTATGTTTGGAGCGAACATTGATTTTTTTTCTCTGGTTTGAGAGGGCGAAGTGGCTCAATCGATAGCGCGCCAGGCTCCTAATCTGCAGTTCCCAAGATCGAGTCCCAACTTTGCCAGCATTGAGATTTATTTCCGCTAACCACGGTGGGCCCCGTGATCCCTTGTATAGGAGAGCTATAGTAGTGCATGCTAAACAGCATGCTCGATGGTATTGACGCGGTGATCTCATCTATTTCCTAACAGCTATCCAGTAGATACCCTTCTCCAATCCCCGGCCCTACCCACGGTCAGTAGAGGACACCGATAGGCTTGGAAAGGCCGCCGTCCGTCGGATGGGACGTTAAGCCGTGTCACGTGTGCGGGAGAGCCATACCATGTGCACGTTGAAGAACACGCTGGATGGCCTTGACGGGAGGCTACCATCTATCTCTCAACAGCTGTTCCAGAGGGTCCCCTCACTCAACCTTCTCTGAGCCTTCGGGGTCCATGTGACCTCTCCATTTAGCCCATGTGTGGAAAAAAGTGCCGCTCAGAGGTGAAACAACCCAAGCCTTCTCCAATCTTCTCTGAGCCTTGGGTTCCTTGTGATCTGGCCATTTAGTACAGTATGTGCAAAAAAAATCTAACGTATCGAGTTATATGTCAATTCAAAGCTCCTGGCGTGGGAAATGCTAATGAGAAATAAAAAATTTACCCCATTCTTATTCTCCCCCCCCCTGAAAAAGAGAAAATACGTAAATAATTTTTCCATTGTGTGTATACAATCAACCCCATGGGTGGGTGTAATAAAAAGAAACCCGGATTTAGGAGATGGGGAAAGGGGACCATGCTTTCCCCTTTGAGTACTTAAAAGCATTTTTCGAGAAAGTTTTTAAAGACAGCTAACACGAAAAGAAAAATGTTATACCGTAACAGTAGTCCAATCCCTTGGCCCTCATCCTTTTATTTTTTCTGGATCAATACAGTCACTTTGCCCCCTTCAGGTTATTTTTTCCTAGTTCCGATTCTTAATGTGTATATGTTGGGTATGGACCAAGGGCTCAGAGAAGGCTGAGGAAGGAATCCACTGGAAGATGACAGTCTACCGTCAAATCCATCCAGTATGTTCGTTTACGGTCACAGGGAAAGGTTCTCCTGCACACGGAGCCACAGCTTTACGTCCCATCCGACGGACGACTGCCTTTCGGAGATAACTCCGAAAAGTCTGAGGAAGGAATCCACTGGAAGATGACAGTCTACCGTCAAATCCATCCAGTATGTTCGTTTACGGTCACAGGGAAAGGTTCTCCTGCACACGGAGCCACAGCTTTACGTCCCATCCGACGGACGACTGCCTTTCGGAGATAACTCCGAAAAGGCTGAGGAAGGAATCCACTGGAAGATGACAGTCTACCGTCAAATCCATCCAGTATGTTCGTTTACGGTCACAGGGAAAGGTTCTCCTGCACACGGAGCCACAGCTTTACGTCCCATCCGACGGACGACTGCCTTTCGGAGATAACTCCGAAAAGGCTGAGGAAGGAATCCACTGGAAGATGACAGTCTACCGTCAAATCCATCCAGTATGTTCGTTTACGGTCACAGGGAAAGGTTCTCCTGCACACGGAGCCACAGCTTTACGTCCCATCCGACGGACGACTGCCTTTCGGAGATAACTCCGAAAAGGCTGAGGAAGGAATCCACTGGAAGATGACAGTCTACCGTCAAATCCATCCAGTATGTTCGTTTACGGTCACAGGGAAAGGTTCTCCTGCACACGGAGCCACAGCTTTACGTCCCATCCGACGGACGACTGCCTTTCGGAGATAACTCCGAAAAGGCTGAGGAAGGAATCCACTGGAAGATGACAGTCTACCGTCAAATCCATCCAGTATGTTCGTTTACGGTCACAGGGAAAGGTTCTCCTGCACACGGAGCCACAGCTTTACGTCCCATCCGACGGACGACTGCCTTTCGGAGATAACTCCGAAAAGGCTGAGGAAGGAATCCACTGGAAGATGACAGTCTACCGTCAAATCCATCCAGTATGTTCGTTTACGGTCACAGGGAAAGGTTCTCCTGCACACGGAGCCACAGCTTTACGTCCCATCCGACGGACGACTGCCTTTCGGAGATAACTCTCAACGCTCTAACAATTGGGACTCGAACCTCGGAATTGCAATATGTGAGCCTGACCCACTTCCGACTGTGCCAACACCCTCCCCAGGCCTTGACCCGAGGCTTTTCTGTCTCTTAACAGCTATTCTGGGGAATGCTCTCTTCTATCCAGTTTTAAACATTTGAGATCCTTTTATCCTGGACATTTAGCCCTCTGTGCGAGGGAAAATACCGCTTAGAGCTGAAATAAACTGAGTTTGGCTTTACCTGTGTCAGCCTTGAGCCGCCACTGCATACGGAATATAAAAAATATGGAAGATAAAATAGAAGTACTTAGGAAGAGAAAAAGAACCGTCAAACCAAAGGAAAGAAGTAAAATTCAATGAAAAACAACAAATAAGAGAGAAGACAAAAAAAAAAGTTGCATTTTAAAGGGGTAGCCCCGGCTTGTGACGTCACACTCACATGTTTAAACTTGGAGAAGTGCCAAGCATATGAAGTGGGCAAAGTGAAGTGCACAACCAGAAAAGGGGAAGTTGAAAAAAAAGTGCAAAACGCATGTAGTACATCAATGTATTTCTGATGGGTTTGAAAAGGAACATACGAAAATCAGATGGAAGCACTGAACTAACAAAAAAGAAAAAAAATAAAATAAGCAAATTGGCAACATGGTCGCAAGCATGAAACGTGTCTGCTCGATCGCACCAGAACTTGCTCTAAAAGAAACGGAGCAAAATAGCCATGAAAAATTTTTAGTTCAATTCTTTTTTTACGTCAGATTGCTGAAAAAAGTTTAGTTCAAATTGTTTTTTTTGCGTCAGATTGCTGAACATAATTTCGGGAAAGTATCCGCTTAGATCACAAGGAAGTAAAACGTTAAGAGATACATGAAAAATTATTTTGCAGTTGGATAGGCAATAATGAAATATTACTATTCGCATTTCCCGAATCATCCATTACTTCGAATTTATGCGTTAGATGATGTTAATGAAATTATTTAAATGAAGAACTTAATGTTTTTCAAACCGAGCATTTCATGTTCATCAGAATCGATATGCCGTCTTTCTATTTTACTTTTAAGAGTTACTAAGTCACTGGTTTTTTTTTTTTTTTTGGGGGGGGGGGGGGGGGCTTAGTCGGTAGCGCGCCACGCTCGTAATCTGCAGTTCCCAGGATCGAGTCCCAGCTGGGTCAGCGTTGAGATTTATCTCCGCAAAACTCCCCGCCCTGTCCACGGTCAGTAGGGAACACCAATGGGCTTGACATCCATCGGATGGGACGTTAAGCCGTGGCCCGTGTACGGGAGAGCCATACCCTGTGCACGTTAAAGAACACGTTCGATGGCCTTGACGGGAGGCTACCATCTGTCTCCCAGCAGCTGTTCCAGTGGGTCCCCTCCCCCAACCTTCTCTGAGCCTTCGTTGTCCTCGTGACCTGGCCATTTAGCCCATTGTGTGCAAAAAAAGTGCCGCTCAGAGTTTTCTTTCCCGTTATGGCCGAGTGGTTAGCGCGCTTGGCTACTGATCTAAGAGACCTGGGTTCGAGCCCCGGATTAAGGCATGGACGTTTGTGTTGTTTTTCTGCTGAGGCCCTGCCATCCTCTCCGACCTTCTACTATGGCATATAAACTGATAGGCTCCTGTCAGACCTCTGTGGCAAGCAGCTGCTTGAGGGGGTATTTATTTTTATTTTTTTATTAAGGTCATCTAGTGTATCCTTTTTATGTGCATAGAGTACGTCTCCTCTGTTCACTGGTTCACTCCACTAATGAGCGGCTTCCGTCTTCTGAGAGCTGTCCAATGAGTTCCCTTCGTCTCTTCCGCTCTGAGCATTTGGGGCCCTTGTGATTGGTCATTTAGTCCATTGTGTGCACAAAAGCACCACTGAGAAGTCGAAAAACCCAACCTTGTTTGAAACGTAGGTTAGCCGTTACCGCTTACCATCTTGGCAACTTTCTCAGGCGATTAACCTCCTTGCAATACTCGGTGAAATGCAAGAAAACGAATCTGAAGGGGAAGATAAACCCGGAAAGAAATATCGCATGGAAAATATCACCTAATGACAAAAAAAGAGGCAAAAGTATTGACAAGTAAATAATTAAGTATTACGTGCAAGAAATATATCACTCATAGGGAAGAATATAAACATCAATTAAATATGTATACGAAAAGAAATGAGTGGAAAGCAATATATATATAAATAGAGTGCAGGAAACATGAAAATAGGTAAATGTCTTTATGCAGTGAAGAATGAATGCCTACTAAAGTTATAGAAAGTTGATATGCTACATAAAATATTAATAATAAAAGGGGAAAACCAATTTGGTGTAGAAATAAGGCAATGATATCCAGCAGACACGGAATCAGAATTCAAACAAGGATGTTTGCTAAGAGGAATGGAAAATATAAATATGAGAATAATATTGATACCAATGTGGAACTGAAGGAAACGTTTAATAAACAGAAATAATACCGTGCATTCGGAATGAAGAGATGGAATAATGTCATTGGCAGAGTTAGGAGATAAAAGTTATGAGGAGATAAAAATGCATAAAATTAAATATCATAACGCAGTGGAATTTTTTTTATTTTATTTTGAAAGAAATCAATGTTTTCATGTCCTGAGCAAATACTCCTAATGGGAAGAAGAAAAGAATAGTTTTAAGAGAAGTTATGGAAACGGTTTGAGAAATTTGAAGCTTTATCGATTGATAAGAGTGATGAAACAATTCTCATTTTTTCATTATTTTCGAAACATTCGCTTCTAAAAGGAAAATAATGAGAATTGAAAGAAAGTTCGCAATTCAAAACACTTTGGATTTATATTCTTCTGAGTTATTTGACTTTGTTTTTTTCCTCTTCTATTTAAATCGGAATAGCTTTCTTAGATTTTACTTCCAGATTCAGATATAGGGCGCAGAATTCCTTTCTCATTCTTTTAAAAGCAGAGTTCGTACTTTGTTTTTTTTTTAAACTGAAATGCTTCCTCAAATTTTATTCAAAGCAGAAAGGCTTCTTCTAGTTTTTTATTTAAGTTGAATTTCTTCCTCACATTCTGTTCCTTCTGATTCTCAATAACGGAAGGCTTCCATCTTTCTTATAATAGTTCTCCAGTGAATCCTTTTCACCTGCCAGCACTGAGTCTTTAGTCCTTTGTAATATGGTCATTTATCCCATTTTGTACAAAAAAGTTCCGCTCAAAAGTTAAATCAATTAACACTATATTAAAAGAAGAATACTTTTTCTCAGATATTCTGAAATAGGTTTCCTTTCTCATATTCTGAAACATTTCCTCCCACATATTTTGAAACAGGTTTCCTTTCTCATATTCTCAAAGTGGTTTCTTTCTCAGACTCTGAAACAGGTTTCCTTTCTCATATTCTGGAAGAAGATTTCCTCTCCCAGATTTCGAAACAGGTTTCCTTTCTCATATTCTGGAAGAAGATTTCCTCTCCCAGATTTCGAAACAGGTTTCCTTTCTCATATTCTGGAAGAAGATTTCCTCTCCCAGATTTCGAAACAGGTTTCCTTTCACATATTCTGGAAGAAGATTTCCTCTCCCAGATTTCGAAACAGGTTTCCTTTCTCATATTCTGGAAGAAGATTTCCTCCCCCAGATTTCGAAACAGGTTCCTTTCTCATATTCTGAAAGCGTTTCCTTTCTCAGATTCTGAAAGTATGTTTCCTTTTTCAAACTCTGAAACAGGTTTCCTTTCTCATATTCTGAAAGTATGTTTCCCTTTCCAGACTCTGAAACATTTCCTTTCTCCGATTCTGAAACAGTTTGCCTTTCTCAGATTCTGCTTTTAGTAAACGTGGTTTCTCCCAATTTATTTAAAGCAGATTTCCTTTCTTGGATTCTGCTTTTAGTAAACGTGGTTTCTCCTAATTTATTTAAAGCAGATTTCCTTTCTCAGATTCTGCTTTTAGTAAACGTGGTTTCTTCCAATTTATTTAAAGCAGATTTCCTTTCTCAGATTCTGCTTTTAGTAAACGTGGTTTCTCCCAATTTATTTAAAGCAGATTTCCTTTCTCGGATTCTGCTTTTAGTAAACGTGGTTTCTCCCAATTTATTTAAAGCAGATTTCCTTTCTCGGATTCTGCTTTTAGTAAACGTGGTTTCTCCCAATTTATTTAAAGCAGATTTCCTTTCTTCGATTCTGCTTTTAGTAAACGTGGTTTCTCCTAATTTATTTAAAGCAGATTTCCTTTCTCGGATTCTGCTTTTAGTAAACGTGGTTTCTCCCAATTTATTTAAAGCAGATTTCCTTTCTCGGATTCTGCTTTTAGTAAACGTGGTTTCTCCCGATTTATTTATAGCAGATTTCCTTTCTCAGATTCTGCTTTTAGTAAACGTGGTTTCTCCTAATTTATTTAAAGCAGATTTCCTTTCTCAGATTCTGCTTTTAGTAAACGTGGTTTCTCCCAATTTATTTAAAGCAGATTTCCTTTCTCGGATTCTGCTTTTAGTAAACGTGGTTTCTCCCAATTTATTTAAAGCAGATTTTCTTTCTCGGATTCTGCTTTTAGTAAACGTGGTTTCTCCCAATTTATTTAAAGCAGATTTCCTTTCTCGGATTCTGCTTTTAGTAAACGTGGTTACTCCCAATTTATTTAAAGCAGATTTCCTTTCTCCGATTCTACTTTTAGTAAACGTGGTTTCTTCCAATTTATTTAAAGCAGATTTCCTTTCTCGGATTCTGCTTTTAGTAAACGTGGTTACTCCCAATTTATTTAAAGCAGATTTCCTTTCTCGGATTCTGCTTTTAGTAAACGTGGTTTCTCCCAATTCATTTATAGCAGATTTCCTTTCTCAGATTCTGCTTTTAGTAAACGTGGTTTCTCCTAATTTATTTAAAGCAGATTTCCTTTCTCAGATTCTGCTTTTAGTAAACGTGGTTTCTCCCAATTTATTTAAAGCAGATTTCCTTTCTCGGATTCTGCTTTTAGTAAACGTGGTTTCTCCCAATTTATTTAAAGCAGATTTTCTTTCTCGGATTCTGCTTTTAGTAAACGTGGTTTCTCCCAATTTATTTAAAGCAGATTTCCTTTCTCGGATTCTGCTTTTAGTAAACGTGGTTACTCCCAATTTATTTAAAACAGATTTCCTTTCTCGGATTCTGCTTTTAGTAAACGTGGTTTCTCCCAATTTATTTAAAGCAGATTTCCTTTCTCAGATTCTGCTTTTAGTAAACGTGGTTTCTCCCAATTTATTTAAAGCAGATTTCCTTTCTTGGATTCTGCTTTTAGTAAACGTGGTTTCTCCCAATTTATTTATAGCAGATTTCCTTTCTCAGATTCTGCTTTTAATAAACGTGGTTTCTCCTAATTTATTTAAAGCAGATTTCCTTTCTCAGATTCTGCTTTTAGTAAACGTGGTTTCTCCCAATTTATTTAAAGCAGATTTCCTTTCTCGGATTCTGCTTTTAGTAAACGTGGTTTCTCCCAATTATTTAAAGCAGATTTTCTTTCTCGGATTCTACTTTTAGTAAACGTGGTTTCTCCCAATTTATTTAAAGCAGATTTCCTTTCTCGGATTCTGCTTTTAGTAAACGTGGTTTCTCCTAATTTATTTAAAGCAGATTTCCTTTCTCGGATTCTGCTTTTAGTAAACGTGGTTTCTCCTAATTTATTTAAAGCAGATTTCCTTTCTCGGATTCTGCTTTTAGTAAACGTGGTTTCTCCCAATTTATTTAAAGCAGATTTCCTTTCTCGGATTCTGCTTTTAGTAAACGTGGTTTCTCCCAATTTATTTAAAGCAGATTTCCTTTCTCGGATTCTGCTTTTAGTAAACGTGGTTTCTTCCAATTTATTTAAAGCAGATTTCCTTTCTCGGATTCTGCTTTTAGTAAACGTGGTTTCTCCCAATTTATTTAAAGCAGATTTCCTTTCTTGGATTCTGCTTTTAGTAAACGTGGTTTCTCCCAATTTATTTAAAGCAGATCTCCTTTCTCAGATTCTGCTTTTAGTAAACGTGGTTTCTCCCAATTTATTTAAAGCAGATTTCCTTTCTCGGATTCTGCTTTTAGTAAACGTGGTTTCTCCCAATTTATTTAAAACAGATTTCCTTTCTCGGATTCTGCTTTTAGTAAACGTGGTTACTCCCAATTTATTTAAAGCAGATCTCCTTTCTCAGATTCTGCTTTTAGTAAACGTGGTTTCTCCCAATTTATTTAAACAGATTTCCTTTCTTGGATTCTGCTTTTAGTAAATGTGCTCCTATCGTTTTATTTAAAAAGATTTTTCTCGATAATTCCGGTTGTAGTAAATGTGTTTCTTTTAGATTCTATTCCCAGTTGAATTTACTTTTTCGATTCCTATTTAAAGCTGAAATGCTTTCTAAAAATTATCTTTCATTTTAAAACTAATGTTGTGTCACTTAAACTCATTTTAACTCTGCCGAACTGCTTCTCAGACACACTACAAATCAAACATTCTTGACCTACTTAGTGCCTTCCTCCGTGAGCATACCAAAACTCTAACGTCATCTTAGTGTATGATGACGATTCTTAGAGAGAGTTTTTTTTGTGTTTGATGTTTCCTCCATAAAAGAGGAGCATGATACAACCTATAACTAAAATGTCTACGAAAATCTCTTTCGCTCAGAGAGAATTTTCGCAGCTCCTTCTTAAAACTATTCCCAAAATGAAATAAGAATACTATTATGTAAAGATAAAGTCCAATGTTTGCAAATTCATGCTGCTCAGTTCTTGCTGTAAGCGTTTTCTGCGAGACACTTTCAATTGCTTTATCATCAACTGAAACGCAAAAATTTTAAGTTTATTAATTTTGATACATTTTTAAATATGTGACTTTTAAGTGTAATTACAAGTCAGCTCACCAAGCGTTTGATGTGTGTGTATTTTATATAATAAATTTTTATAACGAATTAATTATCCAATTTATTTATCAAATCATAAATTAAACGGCGAAAATTAAATGTTGTTGCTGCAACAGAAAAACAGTAAATTCTTACAACACAACTTTCCAGATTACCGAAACATTTCCAGGTTAAATAAAAAGTCAATATTTAAGTATTATGTAGCACAAAAACCTTTTCACCCATTTTACTATGATCAGGTTTCAAACATTCGCAACACAGATACGTCAACGACAATTCCATTGTTTTCTTTTTCTCTCTACGTTTAGAAACTTTACCAGAGGAATTTATCTTATCTCTTAACGCATACAGTCCGCAGGCACTGATATCACTGTAGCATCCTCACCTGAAATAGAATCAGGGAAACTCCGCCTTTTTTTCTTTCTTTCTTACCTTTCTGCTTTCTTTCTCTGTTTCTGAAGCTACAAGCCTCAGGCAAACTCGTGACTATTATCTGCTTCCTCGGTATTCGACCTCGTAGGGAAACATTTCCTTTTTCTTCCCCCCCCCCCCCCGACCCTTCTTATTTGCTTGAGGCTCAGGAGCCACCTCCTTGCTCTTCCTCATCACTATTACGCCTTTATTCCTCCCAGACCCGAATGTTTTCTGCAGAGTGCATGCTTTCCTGCCGACGACCTCAACGTGATAAACTCCTTCCTCAGAAGCATCTTTATTACGTTGCATGTATTTATTTTATTTGCTAGATTAATCAAGTAGTCAGGGAAATATGATAAAGCTTTCTCCGAAAAGAATGAAAGTGACTCCTTTATTCAGAAGCAGAAAAAAGGTTAGTTTTTTTTTTTCGCATTCTTCTACTCATTGCTTATGTGCTTTTATTCAGCCCAAATTGTAGTTTTATGTATTGCGATATATTTATTTCTGTTGGTTCATCAGTGCAATAAAAAAGCCAGGTATATTTCTACCTTTCGAGTGATTATGTTGCTGTCTCTGTTTCAGGAAGGTTTACGAGCATAAATGTAATTTTAATACAATACAATGGGAAGACTAACATATAGAAAGGAATAAGACCTCACTGTAATCTCTTGCTGATTTCTATTTCACTTGTTCTGTTGAACTGAATTCCTCTGCCGTTCTTATTCGATTTCAAGGATCATTATCTCATCTTTAAGTTCTTCAGTTGTGCATGCTCAACCAGAAGGAATTTACTTGAAATCATCAACCAAATTCTTATTATTAAAGAAAAGAGTACTGGTAATATAATGATATCACGTAAATTGAAAATACTGCTCTTTACCCAATCAACTGAACTCCTAATTTCTTTCTATTCAAATAATAAATACTAAACTGCTTACTTGGTTTGGAAGATGCAGCATCTTTATTTGCTTCAGATGAATTGTCTTTAATTTACTACTTAACCAAATATTGTAAAACTACATTTGAAGAACAAGAATCGTTTTATAAGCACAGAACATTTGTGCATTCTTGAAGGTTCAGTAAAAGTTATTATTATAATTGAAGTTTACTTGAGCGGCACTTTTCTGCACACAATGGGTTAAATGGCCAGGTCACAAGGACCCCGAAGGCTCAGAGAAGGTTGGGGGAGGGGACCCACTGGAATAGCTGTTGGGAGATAGATGGTAGCCTTCCGTCAAGGTCATCCAGCATGTTCTTTAACGTGCACAGGGTATGTCTCACATGGGACCACAGCTTAACGTCCCATCCGACGGACGAGGGATTATCCAAGCCCATCGACCGTTGACAGAGCGGGGAGTTTTGCGGAGATAAATCTCAACGCTGATCCAGCTGGGACTCGAACCTGGGAACTGCAGAGTACGAGCCTGGCGCGCTACCGACTGAGTCACCCCCGCCCCTAGTAAGATACCTCATCATGAATTAAACCTAAGAGATAAAGCCGACTTGAAATTGTTTTGCTTATAAAAGAAACAATTATTCAATGTGAAGAAACATTAAAACTGTGAAACAAGTCTAGAGGTTGTTATCTGAAACTGTCTATTGAGATAAATCGATTTTGTAAAGAATTGTTCTTTGTAAAATGGCGAGGGCAAAAGAAATCAGTCAGTGATCAATCACTATGGTTGATTACAGAATTCAGAAAAAATATCTGGCAAAGTTTTTTTAGAAATTAGTGATCTGGCAACCTTCGTGTCACGTGATTACAGAATTCAGGAAAAATATCTGGAGCGTGTACAGCAACTGTACACGCTCCAGTTACCGTTCACAGCAAACTGGAGCGTGTGCAGTTACTGCACACGCTCCAGTTTGCTGTGAACGGTAACTGCACACGCTCAATATTTCCGTGAGTGAGCCCACACGATCTAGTATCAAAATAATATGACCACCTACAGTCGCTCAAAAAAGTATCCGAACACTATGGTTGATCACAGAATTCAGAAAAAATATCTGGCAGCGATTGTTTTAGAAATTAGTGATCTGGCAACCTTTGTGTCACGTGACACTCTATGCTCTGTAATAAAAGGAATATCAATTAGCCTGGAAAAGCCGCCGTCCATCAGATGGGATATTATGCAGTGGGCATTAAAGGACAAGGTAGCTTTGACGGGAAACTTCCATTTCATTCTTAACAGCTTTCCAAAGGATCTACTCTTCCTCGCTGGTTCTGCGCCCTTAGGGTCCTTTTAATCCGGCCATTTAACCCACTGTGTAGATAACAGGAAAATTAGCTTTTAATCGGATTAACACTAGTGAAACATTATAAATAGCATTTTTCTAATTTTAAACTAGTTTTAATATACAGCTTTAGAGGACATTAAATACGGAAGAGCCAAAATGTTTAACGAATATTGCATGTGATCTCTTTATGGTAGAAATTAGAAATATCGGGGGTACAGTCGCTCAAAAAAATATCCGAACACTATGTTGATTACAGAATTCAGGAAAAATATCTGGCAACGATATTTTTTCCAGAAATTAGTGATCTGGCAACCTTCGTGTCACGTGACACGAAGGTTGCCAGATCACTAATTTCTAAAAAAAAAAAATCGTTGCCAGATATTTTTTTATGAATTCTGTAATCAACCATAGTGTTCGGATATTTTTTAACATATATAATAATAAATACCCCTTCAAGCAGCTGCTTGCCACAGAGGTCTGACAGGAGTCTGTCAGTTTATATGCCACAGTAGAAGATCTGAGAGGATGGCAGGACCTCAGCAGAAAAACAACACGAACATCCATGCCTTAATCCGGGGCTCGAACCCAGGTCCCTTAGATCAACAGCCAAGCGCGCTAACCACTCGGCCACGTATATATATAATGCAATGAATATGGAGCGTGTGCAGTTACCGTTCACAGCAAACTGGAGCGGTTGCGGTTAATGTTCACAACACATTGGATCGTGTGAGCTCACAAAGACCTGGATCGTGCAGGCTCACTCACGGAAATATTGAGCGTGTGCAGTTACCGTTCACAGCAAACTGGAGCGTGTGCAGTAACTGCACACGCTCCAGTTTGCTGTGAACGGTAACTGGAGCGTGTACAGTTGCTGTACACGCTCCAGATATTTTTCCTGAATTCTGTAATCACGTGACACGAAGGTTGCCAGATCACTAATTTCTAAAAAAAAATCGTTGCCAGATATTTTTTATGAATTCTGTAATCAACCATAGTGTTCGGATATTTTTTGAGCGACTGTACAGTGCCTAGAGAGATTCCACTGACAGCAAAAGTTTGCCCCCTTTTTCTCAGAGAGATGCCAAGGAAGCAACCTTTTAAATTTAAGGAATAAAAAAATGTATGTTTTACGTCGTGTTAATAAAATACAACTATTTGCACTTTCGCAATCATCCATTAGTTCAAATTCAAACATTCAAAGAGAGCAAAAGTAGATAAACGAAGAACTTCAACCTCTTTGAAACGATATTCTCATATTCGAGCCAGAGAGGTGATGAGTTCTTCTAGTTCTTGTCTAGGTGGGATTCAGTTTGACATTTAATAAAATGGTTGGTCATTTTTTTTATCATTTGGTGATGAATATTTCTGTGTAGAGAGGTTTTTGCGAGGAAGATGCTGAAACATAAAAGAAAAGAGCAAATCAAGTTCGATCTCTGTGTCATTTTCTATTTACGGTTGCAGTGTGATGTATTCGTCATGTCACGAGGTCGGAAAATAAATCATGCCATACTGAATGATTTATGTGCTTGCATAAGTTGCACAAAGGATTTGAAATCTTTTCTTGGGGTGTAAAAGTATTTCGCCCTCCAGTAATTCTTTCCTGACAATGTGCTGAGTCTGCTGGGTGCCGTTGTGCTTGCATCTTAGCTTGTGCTTTGGAACTGGGTTTGTATCGCTGTCCGCTGATGATGGTGTTGTTCAGCAATTGTGCCACCATTCTCGATAGAGTCTGTTATCAGAGTCGGCAAATCTGTGTCTCATCTAATAGAGATTTATTCATTCTGGAAGTCATTTCACTACAGCTGCCTTCTTCTGTAAGGGGATATAAACGAAGCTTTTTTCTGCACGATGTAAGCTTGTTTGTTTCTCTTGACATTTGGAAAACGGATAGTTGCACTCCAATAACTATCACTGTATTCAGAATTTCGAACTTTCCTAGTGCTTCAATTCAACTCTACTACCGAGTGTGTCGGCACAACAGGCAATCGCAGTCCAGCCAGTGACTTAACTTGTGAAATTCAAGGTTTAGTCGGTTGTTGTTGTTTTGGGTTGTTTTACCTCTGAGCGGCACTTTTTTGCACACCATTGGCTAAATGGCCAGGTCACATGGACCCCGAAGGCTCAGAGAAGGTTGGGGGAGGGGACCCACTGGAACAGCTGTTGGGAGACAGATGGTAGCCTCCCGTCAAGGCCATCCAGCGTGTTCTTTAACGTGCACAGGGTATGGCTCTCCTACACACGGGGCCACGGCTTAACGTCCCATCCGACGGACGGCGGCCTTTCCAAGTCCATCGGTGTCCTTACTGACCGTGGGCAGGGCAGGGAATTTTTGCGGAGATAAATCTCAACGCTGACCCAGCTGGAACTCGAACCTGGGAACTATAGATTACGAGCCTGGCGCGCTACCGACTGAGCCACCCCCGTCCCTCTCAGCGTGGGGATTAACGTAGATAAATCTCAACGTTGGAAACAATTGGAAATCGAAACTGGAAATTGTAGATTACGAGTTTGATGCGATAATGACTGAATCAACCCTCGCCCCTAATTATTACGAATTAATAAAATAGCGCTGCTGGGTGGGACGTTGTAATATCTTTTCACCATTCAAATCGAAATTGAAACGTAAAACATATATTTTTTTAATGACCCTTATTTTTCTTTGATGATTCAAAATACATATATCGTTTGTATCGATAAACATTTCACATTCTGCAATATTCTAATGAAAAACATTTTTCTGGCTTCACCGAACACTAATTATGAATGGACATTGCAATAATAGAATGTCAAGAGCTATCCGAAAGAACACGTATGCAGATTATTTAAAAAAAATAAAACGATCTTGATTAAGCACATCATTTTTGTACAACGTTTTGACAGTCAGGATATTTCCCAACAGGGGCTGAATTTGAAAAGAGATCAAATTTATTAAAGATTTACGCGCGTTTGACGAAGGACTCCTTTAAAGTAGTTGCTAATGCCATTAGCTGTAAAGTTAGAGAGAATGGCAAATAAAAACTGCCTCGTCAAGTTAGGAAAGAAATTGCGATGTCTAAGTATTCAACTCGTCCCCCACGCTTGGGGAGACAAGATGCTCCAGTGTGTTTGTGGTTGCTAAATTAAACTGACTAGCTGGGAGAGGCTGATTTGACGATGAAGAGAGAATGGATGAAGGAGGAATTAAAAGAAATAAAAGAGACTCTTTATCAAGTTTGGCGTGACGTTTCTTATCAGAATTCATCGCGGAATTCGCATAGCTTTTGGCGAACATTACTGGAGAGCTGTCGTGCAAATAACTTCCATGCGAGAGAAAATGTAAAAAATAAGGAACTAAATTGGGAAAGAAAAAAAGATGCAAATGATCTAATTCGAACGAAAGTCACTTAATAGGGATGACGAGGAAACGGAAAATGGAAAAAAAAAGGGGGTGAAGAAGAAAGAAATGGTAAAAGGAAAGAAAGATAGATGGAAATACAATAAGACAAAAAAAGCGGGGGGGGGGGGGAAAGTGACATCTTAAAAAAATAAAGTTATGTAGAAGAAGCGAAAAAATCGGGAGTGTAGGTATAATAAAAGATTCAAAGGATGAGAGATAACATTAAAAGATGAAAAGAGAAGAGGAAGAATTGATGTCGTGTGTGATAGTTTCAAGATGAACAAGAGAAATGGATACAAAAAAAATGAAAAGGATAAAAAAAATTTGAGGGAAGGGGGTTCTAAAAAAATTAGAGAACTGAAATGGAAAGAAAGGCTAAATAAGGGAAGCAAATACGAGAGAGAAGAGACGGTAAAAACGTAAAACTCTTGAGTGAAAGAGTTTTTAGAATTACGTTAGTAGAAACAAAAATGGAAATGGAAATGGACTGAACAAGGTAGAAAAAATGTTCGTTTAGAAAAAACGTAAAAATAGAAATGTTAAAAATCTGTCAAGTGACGATTAAGTTAGTATATGCAAATCAGCAAAAGACAAACAAGTTTTTGATTTTTTTTCTCGAATGAGTTGTAAGTAGAAATGCAGAATCTTTTACCCGAATGAGTCGAATTATTTATATTTCAGCCTGGACATAAAAGTAAAAAAAACAAACAAGTTTACAAAGATATATGATGATACACAGAACAATGTTTCAAAATGAGCAGCGGTTTGTTAGTTTCTAAGTTTAACATGCAGTAAAGAGAAACAAAGAAAAGTACAGTCGCCCAAAAAAATATCCAAACACTATGGTTGATTACAGAATTCAGAAAAAATATCTGACAATGATATTTTTAGAAATTAGTGATCTGGCAACCTTCGTGTCACGTGACACGAAGGTTTGATTATAAATTCACAGATCACTAATTTCTAAAAATATCGTTGCGAGCTATTTTTCCTGAATTCTGCAATCAACCATAGTGTTCGGATATTTTTTGAGCAACTGTACATTTTCAGAAGGCTAATTTTTTTAATGCTTCTAAAATGGAGAAAGTTTTAAGAATTTAGAAGCTATATACTGTTAATGCATTTTAATACAAAGATTTTTATGTGTAGTTTGTTTTTCTATATGTTTGTTAATCATTCTTCATCTATGAATGTTCTACATTCAAATAATAGTTTATAACTTTCTTTAGATCCTTAAAAAATTATTTGTGCTCCTTCGAGAGAACATTAAAAACCTTTTTGGTCTTAGAAACCAAATTAAACGACTAAAATCAAAGTCTAACACGTCATCTTTCAAATATTAAAAACAATTTAAAATTCAGTCATCATCAGCAAATCTAATTCATCATCTTCTTTGCGATAGTAACGCAATAATTATTCATAATTAATAACCAATAAGCGTAACCCATCTGAACAATATTAATAATAGTTCAAAAATCAATCATCGTCATTAAGTCTACACGTGTGTGTTAGTTCCAAGATGAACATCTTCTCTACGATACTAATCCTAACGCCAATACCTCATAAATAAGTCTAATACATTATCTTCTTCACAATATTAGTAATAATGGAAAAAATCATCATCATCAATAAGACACTAGGAGTAATATGCAATGTATCGTGGTACAGTTCCCTAATTTAAAAGTTTTCAATTCTTCGAGCATAGTTTTCGTCGAAATGGATTTTGAAGTACTCTTTCTCTCGAAGTTTACCTTCATAAGTCACGTGAGGTGCTCTTTCTCTTGAGTTTTTCCTTCATCTTACACGTGAGGTGCTCTTTCTAAGATTTTCCTTCATCTTACACGTGAGGTGCTCTTTCTCTTGAGTTTTTCCTTCATCTTACACGTGAGGTGCTCTTTCTCTTGAGTTTTTCCTTCATCTTACACATGAGGTGCTCTTTCTCTTTTTTTCCTTCACCTTACAAGTGAGGTGCTCTTTCTGAGATTTCCCTTCATCTTACACGAGAGGTGTTCTTTCTCTTGAAAATTTCCTTCATCTAACACGTGAGGATCTCTTTCTCTTGAGTTTTTCCTTCATCTAACATGTCAGGTGCCCTTTCTCTTGAGATTTTTCCTTCATCTTACACGTGAGGTGTTCTTTCTCTTGAAAATTTCCATCATCTAACATGTGAGGATCTCTTTCTCTTGAGTTTTTCTTTCATCTAACATGTCAGGTGCTCTTTCTCTTGAGATTTTTTGTTCATCTTACACGTGAGGTGTTCTTTCTCTTGAAAATATCCTTCATCTAACACGTGAGGATCTCTTTCTCTTGAGTTTTTCCTTCATCTAACATGTCAGGTGCTCTTTCTCTTGAGATTTTTCCTTCATCTTACACGTGAGGTGTTCTTTCTCTTGAAAATATCCTTCATCTAACACGTGAGGATCTCTTTCTCTTGAGGTTTTCCTTCATCTAACATGTCAGGTGCCCTTTCTCTTGAGATTTTTCCTTCATCTTACACGTGAGGTGTTCTTTCTCTTGAAAATATCCTTCATCTAACACGTGAGGATCTCTTTCTCTTGAGTTTTTCTTTCATCTAACATGTCAGGTGCCCTTTCTCTTGAGATTTTTCCTTCATCTTACACGTGAGGTGTTCTTTCTCTTGAAAATTTCCATCATCTAACACGTGAGGATCTCTTTCTCTTGAGTTTTTCTTTCATCTAACATGTCAGGTGCTCTTTCTCTTGAGATTTTTCCTTCATCTTACACATGAGGTGTTCTTTCTCTTGAAAATATCCTTCATCTAACACGTGAGGATCTCTTTCTCTTGAGTTTTTCTTTCATCTAACATGTCAGGTGCCCTTTCTCTTGAGATTTTTCCTTCATCTTACACGTGAGGTGTTCTTTCTCTTGAAAATTTCCATCATCTAACACGTGAGGATCTCTTTCTCTTGAGTTTTTCTTTCATCTAACATGTCAGGTGCTCTTTCTCTTGAGATTTTTCCTTCATCTTACACGTGAGGTGTTCTTTCTCTTGAAAATATCCTTCATCTAACACGTGAGGATCTCTTTCTCTTGAGTTTTTCCTTCATCTAACATGTCAGGTGCTCTTTCTCTTGAGATTTTTCCTTCATCTTACACGTGAGGTGTTCTTTCTCTTGAAAATTTCCTTCATCTAACACGTGAGGATCTCTTTCTCTTGAGTTTTTCTTTCATCTAACATGTCAGGTGCTCTTTCTCTTGAGATTTTTCCTTCATCTTACACGTGAGGTGTTCTTTCTCTTGAAAATTTCCATCATCTAACACGTGAGGATCTCTTTCTCTTGAGTTTTTCCTTCATCTAACATGTCAGGTGCTCTTTCTCTTGAGATTTTTCCTTCATCTTACACGTGAGGTGTTCTTTCTCTTGAAAATATCCTTCATCTAACACGTGAGGATCTCTTTCTCTTGAGTTTTTCTTTCATCTAACATGTCAGGTGCTCTTTCTCTTGAGATTTTTCCTTCATCTTACACGTGAGGTTGTTCTTTCTCTTGAAAATATCCTTCATCTAACACGTGAGGATCTCTTTCTCTTGAGTTTTTCCTTCATCTAACATGTCAGGTGCTCTACTTCTTGAGTTTTCTTCTCCATCTAACATGCGAAGTGCACTTTCTCCTGAGTTTTTTCTGCATCTAAGAATGACGATGAGAAATTGGTGCCATCGGAGGATCGCACTTAGCGGTAGTGGTGAGAAAAAGATATATAAGTAGTGAGAGTTCCTAATAGAGTACTTTATCATTGTATCGTTGTTTCGAGTCTTCCACCTGGGGATTTCTTTAATTGAATTTATTTATTCACTCGTAACATATGTGAAGTCTTATTCCAATTTATGAACGAATGGAAATCAGTTTATTTTACCATCTTTCTAATTTATCCTTTTTTTTAAAATAAACGAAAAGGTAAAGAAAATTCTATCTCTTACATTTACACTCTGATAAATTGTCACCAAGATTACGATTTATTATTTTTTAATCATAATTCGAGCATGCAGCTCACACCATTAAAAGAATTGCAAAAAAAAAATACAAAGAACCAGACTGGAGCATTACAGATGTATCCCTTTATTAAACATGTTGCGATGCGAATCTGTGCGGGGAAATTGAAATTAATATTTCTGTTCAACTGCGAAGTTATTGTCGGGGAATAAACGTTTTGCGGACAAAAGAAATATAATTAATGAATGATGCGCTGTGCGCGCCAAACCTTAGCGAGATGAGAAACTGAAACGGCGGGAAAAAAAGCTCGCTTCTATAATACAACAGGAAACGTTCTGTAAAGTGATAAGACTGCTACAACTTCGTAAGAGGAAGTTATTAGAGGAAAGAACGACGCAAGTTATCTGTTTCTCATTAAAGCTCAATAAACGGCCTGGGGACATTCCTGTGTAATAAATGGTTGTTCCCGTTACGGGAACCGACTGCCGAATCCTCTTAATAAGCTCTCTAAAGTGAAAGTTATTGGCAGGGAACTTGGGGAAGCTTTCGCTTTTATGTGTGCATAGCTGCTTTTGTGAGTACAAATCGTCGGTTGTGTTTGCAGTCTCACAAAATGTGATGCCGGCATCCATTCTGAAACTGAAGGCGAGGTTTAAAATTCATTTCTCCAAGGATCGGTTCGTTCAGCAAAAGAAACTTCAAGAGTGGGCAATACCCGTCTAAGATTAATGACTGTTGAATTACTTAATATGGCGTTTAAGTTCGGTTCGCACTGAATTAGGTCTTCAATGGTTTTATGCAGACAATTTCGTGACAGATAAATAGTTGCTTGGATTGGGTTTGGATAAAAGAAAATGTAACTGATACAATTTATTCCAATTCCAAGAAAAATAATTTTAAGAAAGGTAGATTTGATTTATCCCCGAGTTATACCTTTTTTTAATAGAATGGACTAAATGGCAAGGTCACAAGGACTCCAAGGGCTCAGAGAAAGTTTGAGGGAAGGGGACCCACTAGACAGCTGTTAGGAGACAAATGGTAGCCTCCCGTCAAGTCCATCCAGCGCGTACTTTAATGGGCACAAGGCATGGCTTGTCCTGCACACGTGTCCATGAATTTACATCCCATCTGATGTAATGCACTTTTCTAAGGGCGTCGATGTCTCCTTTTTGACCCAGGTTAGAGTGAAGGTTAGGAGAGATAAATCTGATCATTGCAGCAGTCGAGACTCGAACCTGGGAACTGCAGATCCTGATCCTAGCGCGCTACGGGTTGAGCTAAACCCACGACCCATTGAGAAGAGAACTCAGAAAGAAAATATCGATCGACTATAATCATTCAATGGATTTATTCAGTGCTATACTTGATATTATATTTGTCATTATATTGATGATGACAAATATACTAGTGCTTCTCAGGGTGGAGGTGGTGATGGGGGGGGATCAGTTGGCAGTTTTCCACACTCGTAATTTGTACAGGCTCGAGTCTCAAGAGTGCCAACGTTGAGATTTATCACTACTAAATTCTTTTCTGCCCTCACTGAGAAAGGGGACATCGATGGACGTGAAAAGACTCCCGTCTGTCGGATGGGACGTTAAGCCATGGCTCCATGTGCAGGAGAACCATACACTGTGCACGTTAAAAAACACTCTGAAAATTCTTGACGTGAGGCTTCCATCTGTCTCCTGGCAGGTGTCCTATGGATCCCTTTCCCCAAACTTCTCTGAATCCTTGGGGTCCTTTTGACTTGTCCAATTTACTCATTGTGTGCCAAAAAACGTTTTTTCAGAAGTAAACACATTCTCGGCTAAATATTCGATTCGAAGGGCTCAGGCCTTTCCAAACACATCAGTGTTGTAATTCAAGTAATTCAAGTTTAGTCTGGGATTCGAACACAGGAACAGGACAGTATTCGAATTCGGTCACTAGGAGACAATGATGGGCTTTGAAACGTCTTGTATACGGGAAAGCCATGTCTTGTACACGTTTAAGAACATGCTGGATGGCCTTGTGGAATACTACCATATGTCTCTCAACAGCTGTCCAGTGGGTTCCTTTCTTTCAACCTGCTCTGAGCTCCTTGGGTCTTTTTGACCTGACCATTTCTGCAAATGTATGCAAATAATGTGCCGCTCAGAGGTAATGCAACATAACCCAGGGCTATTCAAATAGTAGTTTCGTGGGCCATATTCGGATCCAAAAACGAATTTTATGGGCCGCAGAGAATGTGTGAAAAATACAAAAAAAAAGAAGCAGAACAGCAAATGTATTTGTTTTCTCAGGAAAAAAATGAAGGGCTTAAAATAATGAAAAAAAAATTATATAAACTTAACTATGCGTTTTTGTTTTCTTTTCTTCACGTGTGGCCAACGGAAAATCTCAAAATTAAAAAAGAAAGTGATCCATTTGAAAATGCAGCTACTTGTGCTGCCTCTACACCACCGTCAATAGTTCAGCAAATCTGTGCCTCGGCAATCCAGCCCACAACATCAGTCTGTATAAATAATACACGAACCTTATTTAAAACATTTAAAACATTTCAAGCAATATTTCAGATGTGAAAAAGCGGCTTCGGGATACATTTTCTCCATATTGGGATCAATTACGAACGTATTTCACTCGAGAAGAATTTCTCCATAAAATGTCCTAAGTTCTGAAGCTGCCCAATTCATCTCGCCGCCGTTTTCTCTATTCCCTTGGCCCCGACATTTTCTCCAACTCTCCAAGTTCCGGACACCATCATTCTTCGTCGCGCGTGGAGATGGGGGGGGGGAAGTGAGTAAAGGGGGATGCACGTTCTCTTCATCTTCGAAAGTATTGCTTCTGCTTCTTGGGTTGGTTCCTCTTTCAGTTTCAGGAAACAGTTTCGAAATAGATACTCTTTTTTTTTTAATTGAAGTCTTCATAAAATATATGGATAGTTACAAATCATACATTTTGTTCAGAAAGTTCGGTTCCAAGTCGATTTTGGGTTTATTTTTTATTCTGTGTAGTTTATTTATTTATTTTTTCTGTTTGATTTAATTCGAGAGATTCTAATGGTTTCATAACCGCAAAAAATATTCCTGTTCCGTGAGTTTTGATTTTGGAAACTGAATTTAAAGATCCTTATTAATCATTAAGTTAGTCTTTCAATAGGAAAGTAAACTAACTCAATGAAATCTATTGAATGGTTTATATTTAAAGATTAGTTTTTGAACACAAGAAACCTTTATATAAACATATCAAATTATCTACACGTGATTATGCTTTATTTTATATTCAAATATAGCTCACGGAAAACCCCCAAACTTCAGGAAATATATGACCGGATTGAATATGTAAATTGATTGGCTCTGTCTACATTACTCCTACTTTTCTACTATGGCGTATTAAACTGACAGGCTCCTGTCAGACCTCTGTGGTAAGCAGCTGCTTGAGGAGGTATTTATTTATTTTTATTTTTTTAGGCATGGCCGAGTAGTTAGCGCGCTTGGCTACTGATCTAAGGGACCTGGGTTCGACCTGGCTGTTTGTGTCGTTTTTCTGCTGACGGCCTGCCATCCTCTCAGACCTTCTACTATGGCATATAAACTGACAGGCTCCTGTCAGACCTCTGTGGCAAGCAGCTGCTTGAGGGGGTATTTTTTTATAGTGGTTAGGGATCTAGTTTCTGTTCCAGTAGACATTCTTTGTGTACAGTCGCTCAAAAAAAGTATCCGAACACTATGGTTGATTACAGAATTCAGAAAAAATATCTGGCAACCATATAACGTTGCCAGATAGTTTTTCTGAATTCTGTAATCAACCATAGTGTTCGGATACTTTTTTGAGCGACTGTAGGTGGTCATATTATTTTCATACTAGATCGTGTGGGCTCACTCACGGAAATATTGAGCGTGTGCAGTTGCTGTACACGCTCCAGATATTTTCCCTGAATTCTGTAATCACGTGACACGAAGGTTGCCAGATCACTCATTTCTAAAAAAAATCGTTGCCAGATATTTTTTTCTGAATTCTGTAATCAACCATAGTGTTCGGATACTTTTTTAAGCGACTGTAGGTGGTTTCCGGAACTCACGGAAATATTGAGCGTGTGCAGTCACCGTTCACAGCAAACTGGAGCGTGTGCAGTAACTGCACACGCTCCAGTTTGCTGTGAACGGTAACTGGAGCGTGTACAGTTGCTGTACACGCTCCAGATATTTTTCCTGAATTCTGTAATCACGTGACACGAAGGTTGCCAGATCATTCATTTCTAAAAAAAATCGTTGCCAGATATTTTTTTCTGAATTCTGTAATCAACCATAGTGTTCGGATACTTTTTTGAGCGACTGCACTATGTTAGTTTCAACTGAGGCAGTGATCAGTTAAATGGGGCGGGGGTGGCTCAGTCCGTCGAGCGCCAGGCTCATAATCTGCAGTTCCCAGGTTCAAGTCCCGCCTAGACGAATGTTGAGATTTATATTATTAAAACTCCCAGCCCTACCACGGTCAGAAGTGGACACCGATGGGCTTGGAAAGGCTACTTCCGTGGGATGAGTTGTTTTACCTCTGAGCGCCATTTTTTTTTTCACACAATGGGCTTAAATGGCCAGGTCACAAGGACCCCGAAAGCTCAGAGAAGGTTGAGGAGAGGAGATCCACTGGAACAGCTGTTGGGAGACAGATGGTAGCCTCCCGTCAAGGCCATCCAGCGTGTTCTTTAACGTTGGGTTGTGTTACCTCTGAGCGGCACTTTTTTGCATACCATGGGCTGAATGGCCAGGTCACAAGGACCCCGAAAGCTCAGAGAAGGTTGGGGAGAGGAGATCCATTGGAACAGCTGTTGGGAGACAGATGGTAGCCTCCCGTCAAGGCCATCCAGCGTGTTCTTTAACGTTGGGTTGTGTTACCTCTGAGCGGCACTTTTTTTGCACACCATGGGCTGAATGGCCAGGTCACAAGGACCCCGAAGGCTCAGAGAAGGTTGGGGGAGGGGACCCACTGGAACAGCTGTTGGAAGACAGATGGTAGCCTCGCGTCAAGGCCACCCAGCGTGTTCTTAACGTGCACAGGGTATGGCTCTCCCGCACACTGTGCCACGGCTTAACGTCACATCCGACGGACGGCCGCCTTTCCTAGCCCATCGGGTCCCTTTTCTCACTGAGGGCAGCGTGAGTGTTAGAAGAAATAAATCTACACGCTGGCACAATTTTGACTAGAGTCTGATGAGTGCAGATTACGAGCCTGGCACGCTACCTACAGATTCTTGGTCACTACACGACCAAGAGTCATCCAGAGCCCATATATCCTCAATTTCGTCCTTAAACATCAACCACAGTTTGAAAACCTCTGGCAAAAGAATATATCTGCAAAAGTAGGAAAAGAAAGTACAAACAAACCATTCATAACCAATTTCTATCCCGTTGTGTGAGATCCATAAATTATTTATTTTCTCATCAAAGTCGTTAAAAGCAGCCAATCAACACATGAATAAACAAGCAGGCGAACACACTCTCGCACCAACCGCTAAAAGGGTAGGGGAGGGATGAAAAGAGGGGTCGTAAAGAGACGGTTCAATACGACCGAAGGAACTACCAATGTGTTTAAGCCGTAGGTACCAACGCACAGATCTCAGCCGCACACCATCGCAATGAAGTACCGCAGAGCATCAAGGCGTGCAACATTCACAGTTGGTGGCTGCCGTCCTGTCTGCTTTCACGCAAACTTCGATCGCTTCTCTCCGACCGACAAAGGTTGGAAGAGCAGGCCGTACTGTCTGTTTGGTTCTAGGTGCGTGAGTGTGCAGCGACCTCCGCTACCGCGAAGCAATCCGACGATGTCACCACGTGTACGCGGTGACAGGAAGGAATACGATTTTCATTCGGAAATCCATTCGTTGATTCGTCAATCCTTCAAACTGTACAAGTGTCGAGATGGAGATGTGCGCGACATGATACATCTTTCTTTTTTTTTTTTTCCTCTTTGGAAACATTCGGTAAAATATTCACTCGTATTTAAAGTATTATTTTAGGAATGCATTTGTGTAAAAAAAAAATTGAATTGGGTGCGTTGGTTGATAAGTAGAGATGTGTTTAATTGTTTTTTTTTGCGATATTAAATAAATTACTGTTGAGTTAACAAGAAAACTAGGTATATACATTTGTTTCTGACTCATGCCTAAGTTAAGAAGTTCATTTGCGATTTTTTAATATTTACTGGTGAAATTAACGACTGTTATAAAAAAGAAATAATTCCAGATTATTGTTTTCAATTTGAAATCACAAACAATACGACAATTTTTATTCGCATATCTCCATTTGCGATCATTTTTATTTCTTCCATCTTTATTTCCTCATCTTCGTTTGCGATCATCTTTCATTGCTCAACCTCAAATGCTATCATCTTTTTCCCCCGCCATCATTTGCAATAATCTTTCTTTCCTCGTCTTCATTTGGGATGATCTTTCTTTCCTCGTCTTCATTTGCATTCATCGTTATGTCCTCATCCTGAATTGTGATAACCTTTATTTCCGCATCTTCATTTGCGATCGTCTTTTCTCCTCATCTTCATTTACGATCATCTTTATTTCCTCGTCTTCATTTGGGAAATCATCTTTATTTCTTCATCTTCATTTGCGATTATCTTTTTTCCTCATCCTCAATTACCTCATCTTTTCCATCCCATTTATTTGCGATCATCTTTATTTCCTCATCCTCAATTGCTATCCTCTTTTTCCCCCCGGGGGTGGCTCAGTCGGTAGCGCGCCAGACTCGTAATCTGTAGTTCCCAGGTTCGAGTTCCAGCTGGGTCAGCGTTGAGATTTATCTCCGCAAAATTCCCCGCCCTGCCCACGGTCAGTAGGGGACACCGATGGGCTTGAAAAGGCCGCCGTCCGTCGGATGGGACGTTAAGCCGTGGCCCCGTGTGCGGGAGAGCCATACCCTGTGCACGTTAAAGAACACACTGGATGGCCTTGACGGGAGGCTACCATCTGTCTCCCAACAGCTGTTCCAGTGGGTCCCCTCCCCCAACTTTCTCTGAGCCTTCGGGGTCCATGTGACCTGGCCATTTAGCCCATTGTGTGCACAAAAGTGCCGCTCAGAGGTAAAACAACCCAACCCAACTCTTTTTCCCCCTTTCTACATTTGCGATCATCTTTCTTTTCTCGTCTTCATTTGCGATCATTTTTATTTCCTCATCATTACGCACATTTATTTCAATCATCCCTATTAAGACATCATCATTGCAATAACCTTTATTTGAACATAGTTACTTGTAGTAATCGATATTAATTTGGTATTTTTTTGGCATGTCTCCATTTTAGATAATATTTATTTGAGTAGCAGTATTTTTGGTCGTTTTAATTTGTATATCATCATTTGCGATTATGTTAATTTACATAATTGAATTGCAACCATTTTTGTTTTATAAAAGCATATCTATTTTCAGCAGGCCATTCAGAAAAAAATAAATGGGGGAAAGCAAATGACAAACCGAGCCAGAAAAAAATAAAAGGAGACGGGAGTTGGACCAAAAAATTAGATTTTTCTTTGCAGTATAACATTTTCCTCTGCGTTTTAAGTCTTTAAAATGTTTTTGATATATGAGGGAAATATGCACAAGTTTAATAATTATTTTCTTCTTAGCGTACCACATTGTGGAATGGTATGCAGCTCCGTGTCAATATCATTGGGGCGGGGGTGGCTCAGTCGGTAGCGCGCCAGGCTCGTAATCTGTAGTTCCCAGGTTCGAGTCCCAGCTGGGTCAGCGTTGAGATTTATCTCCGCAAAATTCCCCGCCCTGCCCACGGTCAGTAGGGGACACCGATGGGCTTTGAAAGGCCGCCGTCCGTCGGATGGGACGTTAAGCCGTGGCGCCGTGTGCGAGAGAGCCATACCCTGTGCACGTTAAAGAACACGCTAGATGGCCTTGACGGGAGGCTACCATCTGTCTCCCAACAGCTGTTCCAGTGGGTCCCCTCCTCCAACCTTCTCTGAGTCCTTCGGGGTCCATGTGACCTGGCCATTTAGCCCATGGTGTGCAAAAAAGTGCCGCTCAGAGGTAAAACAACCCAACCCTTATTAGCATTCCCAAGGGGGGGGAGGCATGACCCCCTTACTGTCCCCTAACTCCGGCCCTGATTTTCAGCAATCCTTATCAGGTGTCTTTGTCGCAGTTGAATGTGTATCATTTGCGATAGTCTTTATTAGAGAACATCTTCCATGTTACTATACATATATGCTTATTTTAGTTATAATAGTTTCTTTATTAAACAATCATAATTTAAAAAAAGAAAACAATCATCTCTCAAAGCATCTGCCTGTCACGAAGTTCTGAAAGAAATCGGTTCTTTTAGTACACGATATAAAAGATCTATGAGGTAGGCAAGCTCTCAGCAGAAAGACAGTACATCAGAAAAGAAACATCCATGCTTTATATATATATATAAATTTGGGTTGGGTTGGGTTGTTTTACCTCTGAGCGGCACTTTTTTGCACACCATGGGCTAAATGGCAAGGTCACATGGGCCCCGAAGGCTCAGAAAAGGTTGGGGGAGGGGACCCAGTGGAACAGCTGTTGGGAGACAGATGGTAGCCTCCCGTCAAGGCTATCCAGCGTGTTCTTTAAAGTGCACAGGGTATGGCTCTCCCACACCTGGGGCCACGGCGGTCTTTTCAAGCCCAGCGGTGTCCCCTACTGACCGTGGGCAGGGCGGGAAATTTTGCGGAGATAAATCTCAACGCTAACCCAGCTGGGACTCGAACCTGAGAACTACAGATTACGAGCCTGGCGCGCTACCGACTGAGCCACCCCCGCCCCTATTCAGGGTGAATCTGAAAAAGTGGGCAAAACTTTCCGGGTGGTAGAACGCAGCTATACGAGCAATATTCGTCATAGAATGTATGGTCGGAACGCAAACGGCGAGCCGCTAGGTGGCGTTGGAAATGGTATAAAAGGGTCGGTCCTCACTTGCATTCCCGTCCGCCGCACCGTACACAAAGTGCATATCCGCCATTTCGTGGTTAGTATAACCAGCCATCCTCTCGGCAATCCACGGTAGAAATGCCGTTGGGTGCGAGGACCGACCCTTTTATACCATTTCCAACGTCACCTAGCGGCTCGCCGTTTGCGTTCCGACCATACATTCTATGACGAATATTGATCGTATAGCTGCGTTCTACCACCCCGTAAAGTTTTGCCCACTTTTTCAGATTCACCCTGTAATAATTATATATAAATTTGACTCGAACCCAGATTATTTTACTCTTACTCTACAACCAAGCACGATAACCACTCAGCGGCAGCATATCTTTATTTTGTCATCAATCCTATTTCCGTACTTTCATTTACAATCAATTGTATTCCAGGACCTTCATTTGCAATCAATTGTATTCCAGGACCTTCATTTGCAGTCAGTTATATTCCATGAACTTCATTTTGCAGCATTGTAATGTATTCAATTGTGTTTCCACATCTTCATTTGAAGTCACTGTATTGCCGTACTTCCAGTTGCAATCAATTGTATTCAATGACCTTCATTTGCAATCAATTGTATTCAACGACCTTCATTTGCAATCAATTGTATTCCACGACCTTCATTTGCAATCAATTGTATTCCACGACCTTCATTTGCAATCAAATGTATTTCATGACCTTCATTTGCAATCAATTATATATTCCACGACCTTCATTTGCAATCAATTGTATTCCACGACCTTCATTTGCAGTCAATTGTATTTTCGTACTTTCATTTGCAGTTAAATGTTTTCCCGCACTTTCATTTGCAATCAATTGTATTCCACGACCTTCATTCGCAGTCAATTGTATTTCCTTACCTTCATTTGGAGTCAATTACATTTCCTTACCTTTATTTTCAGTCAATTATATTTCCTTACCTTTATTTTCAATCATTTGAATTTCCTTACCTTCATTTTTAAGCCATTTGAAAATCCGTACCTTTATTCGCAATCATTTGGGATCATAGGCACAATGTAGATACAGGTATAGACGCAATAAAGCAAAAGCGAGTCTAGGAAGTTCATTATCTGAAGGCTACTTCTTGTACATTTTTCATGAGATCCTAAATGTTTGGTTCAGTTAATAGCATATTCAATTTCATTTCACAAAAGGTGATATACAAAATTTTATATTCTTTGTAATTTAAGATAAATTTTCACATGTTTTTGCTCCATCTTTTGTGAATTTCCACTGGAATTCTGCGTTGGCTCAGCCGTTCGCGTGCTAGGCTCATAATCTGCAGTTTGGAGGTTCGAATCCCAACTGCGCTAGCATTGCGATTTTTCTCCGCTAAACCCTGCACTCGGTAAGAAAGGGGGAACTGATGGGCTTGGAATGAGCGCCATCTGTCGGATGGGGCGTAAAGCAGTGGCACCATATGCAAAAGAGCCATACTCCGTGCGCGTTAAGGAGCACGCTGGATGGCTTTGACGGGAGGTTGCCATCTATCCATTCTGTCCAGTGAATTCCTTTCCCCAACCTACTTTGAACCCTTGTGGTCCTTCTTACTTATCGGGGCGGGGGTGGCTCAGTTGGTAGCGCGCCAGGCTCGTAATCTGTAGTTCCCAGGTTTGAGTCCCAGCTGGGTCAGCGTTGAGATTTATCTCCGCAAAATTCCCCGACCTGCCCACGGTCAGTAGGGGACACCGATGGGCTTGGAAGGGTCGCCGTCCGTCGGATGGGACGTTAAGCCGTGGCCCCATGTGCGGAAGAGACATACCCTGTACACGTTAAAGAACACGCTGGATGGCCTTGACGGGGGCTACCATCTGTCTCCCAACAGCTGTTCCAGTGGGTCCCCTCCCCCAACCTTCTCTGAGCCTTTGGGGTCCATATGACCTGGCCATTTAGCCCATGGTGTGCAAAAAAGTGCCGCTCAGAGGTAAAACAACTCAACCCATTGTGTGCAAATAAAAATGCTCACAGGTTTTTCTGGTTCAGAGGTTCTCACAGGTTTCTTGGGTTTTTTTCAGGCTCTCACAGGTTTTTTGTTTTTTTTTTCAGGTTCTCACAGGGTTTTTTGTTCAGAGGTAAAACAAACCAACTGATAAATATTACATTTTGGCACTTGTTTTTCCAGAAAAAAAAATCTATCTTCGAAAAAAAAAACGTAAATTCCCTCTCCATACAATCAATTTGGCAAAAAAGCAAACATTCAGAATGAGAGAGCGCGAAAGATAGGAGAGACAACTTTGAGAGCAAACCTTCCATTAATTCAGTTTCGCGAGGATTGTCTAGAAGTTTCGATTGGACTGAGGTCATCTTCACCTCTGTGGCGTTTGTGACGTTTCATTCCAGTCCTTGATCAAATTTAGAAGTCGATAGTTGGCAGCAGCATCAGTGGTGGCGGTAGAGGCCGTGGTATCTGTTGGCGCGGGAGGAGGATGCATCGTCAGGGAGCGTAGGAAGAGGAGGAGGAAAAGAGGAGAGGTAATGCAAGGGCGACGCAGAGATTGAGGGAACTCAGGGCGTCTCAGATAGTCGGAAGAGGGTGGTTTCCAGGCCTTCTCTCTGTTACAACTGGCCCTAATCACGTTTCCGGAGTGTTGCCGATCCAAGCGATGTCCCTCACAAAGCCCGCCTCTCCGGCCAACGTCACGCTGCTGGAGTTAGAGCAAGAGTGATAAATCAAGTTGGAGGCAATCGAAGACATAGCTGCACGAGAGGATGATCAGTCGGTGTGGGTAGAGGGGGGGGGGGGATCGATTCCTTTCGCCAATATATGTCACGCACAATAAAAACATAAGAGCTGAGGATGTGGCGATTGGAAGGGCTTTGAATTCCTCTTCCTGTGAGCATCGAGATTCTTTTGCTCTTGGTGTCAGAGAATGTTACCGGTGCGTCTTTATTTCAGGAGGATGAGGAGGATGACGATGGAAAACTAATGCGGATTGATTTTTTATCACCGAATGGAGGCGATGTTGCAAATGCAGAGAGAGTATTGCAGGCAGAGAGCTTATTTTTACTTCTGGGCATAACACAATACTAATCCTGCACATGAGTGAGTTCTTTTCTAATGCGTGGGCGCTTCTGCTTGTTAATGCATACAAACATAGAATATCCCTGTCTAGCAAACAGTTTAATTATTGACAGAGTTTAACAAGCGCATTTCGATTAGATAAATGTTTTGTTCAAATTTGGCGTTTGGATAATGGACTGGTGTGAATAACCTTCAATGAAAAGTATGGGGAGAGGATAATCTTTTCACGGTAAAAATTAAAGGGAAAAAACTAGGCAGAAAATATTAACTCTCATCACTAAATATCAAGCGGGAAAAGGATAAGATCTTGACAAGAATTTCTGATATCTTCTAAGAAATGAAACATAAATTTTTTAAAGTTTTGCGCTATTAGATGTTCTAAGTCGTCAGTACGATGCAGATGGTTGAGTCTGATACTAAGTATGGTGGAGAAGAAGAGGTCTGGAATACCCAGTATTGCGGAGAAGAAGAAGTCTGCAATATCGAGTACAGTAAAGGAGAAGAACTCTGTAATAGCTACTATGATGAAAAAGGAGAAGCCTGTAATACCTTGTATGATTGAAAAGGAGAAGTCTGTATTACCTAGTATGATGAAAAAGTCTGTAATGCCCTGTATGGTGGAGAAGAAGTCTGTAATACAAGGTATGGAATAATGGAGAAGCCCACAATACCTAGCGTGGTGGAGAGGGAGAAGTATATAATACCTAGTATGTTGAGAAGTCTCTCATCCCATTTTGGTTCAGATTGAGCAGTTTGTAATAAAAAACATGTGGAGGTGAAGTCACTGATACCTGATATGGCGGAGATGAAGGAGTCACTGATACATACGGCGGAGATGGAGGAGTCACTTGTACATATGGTGGAGATGGAGGAGTCACTTGTACATATGGTGGAGATGGAGGAGTCACTTGTACAATGGTGGAGATGGAGGAGTCACTTGTACATATGGTGGAGATGGAGGAGTCACTTGTACATATGGTGGAGATGGAGGAGTCACTGATACCTAATTTTGGAGACGAAGCCATTGATTCCAGTTATGGTGAAGAAGTCTGTGATATCCAATATGGCAGGACTTACATATAAGTCTCATGATATGAAGGACCTAAAAATGCATTTTAAATGTTACTCTGTAGCAGTTGTGAATGTGTATTAATATTTATTTGTAAATAACGACAATCAGCGGCGGATTGAACTGGAGTGAACTGTGTGTTTATTTCACGATGCAACACATTTTCCAGTTAATAAAAACTTTTTTGTAAGTTTTTTGCTTATTAATAGCTATTTTCTTCTTCTTTTTCATCTTCATGAAACACGTGCACATTTTAAATTTTCTTTCAACAACAAACAATGAAGATCATAGTTTCCCTCCGAGTCGGAAGAAGCCACCCTCTTAGTAAATAAAGTGGGGAGATAGGGAGACATGATGGCCTTAAAGGAGCTGCAAAAGGGGAAGTGCAAAGATAAACGTAGTGGAGGAGAATGCCAGTCTCAATAGGTAAAAAATATGAGAACAGAGTGGTCAACCTTCACGGAATTAAAATACCAGATATGTTACAACTGCTCCTCGAAAGTCGTTTAAACATGCGGAGAAAGTTTGGATACGTGGAGAAAAGATTGAATGAAATGTTTTGTGACAGAATGCAACTACGATGTTGTTTGAGGAGCTCTGAACGTTGTCCAAAGGACTCCACAGCAGACTTTCTCGCTTGGTTGTCGATAGCGGTTCCGTTCAATCTTCAGTGATAAGGTGATTTCACTAAATAACATACTTCAATTTCCAGAAATTGGTTCCTTTATGGGAGACCTTTTCTCAACAGCTAGCAGAGGACAAGCATAATGGCGACGGCTTTCAGTGACTTTATGGGAGGTTATGGGGTGAGTTGGGTTTGGTTTGTTTTACCTCTGAGCGGCACTTTTTTGCACACTATGGGCTAAATGGCCAGGTCACATGGACCCCGAAGGCTCAGAGAAGGTTGGGGGAGGGGACCCACTGGAAAAGCTGTTGGGAGACAGATGGTAGCCTCCCGTCAAGGCCATCCAGCGTGTTCTTTAACGTGCACAGGGTATGTCTCTAACGCACACGGGGCCACGGCTTAACGTCCCATCCGACGGACGGCGGACTTTCCAAGCCCATCGGTGTCCCTACTGACCGTGGGCAGGGCGGGAAATTTTGCGGAGATAAATCTCAACGCTGACACAGCTGGAACTCGAACCTGGGAACTACAGATTACGAGCCTGGCGCGCTACCGACTGAGCCCCCCCCCGCCCCCCAGCGATCAGGATTCCCGGCATGCTTCTGGGAAGCGTGGGTTTGTTTCTCACTGAGGACAACAATTTTTCACTAATTATTTCAAGTATTTCATGTCTACAGTCATTCAAAAAAAGTATCCGATCACTACGGTTGATTTCAGAATTACGAAAAAATATCTGGCAACGATTTTTTTAGAAATTAGTGATCTGGCAACCTTCGTGTCACGTGACACGAAGGTTGCCAGATCACTAAATTCTAAAAAATCGTTGCCAGATATTTTTTCTGAATTCTGCAATCAACCATAGTGTTCGGATATTTTTTTGAGCGACTGTACAGAACTCTTTCCTGTTATATTTTGTTACAACAATAATTACAACAAGTACAGCAAAGCAGAGAAAATGCAAGTTTTTTTTCTTTTTTAACTTAACTTATTTTACTAAAAATAGAGTCTAAAATCATTCTTTTCTTCATTTTCCACCGAAATTTCGCGCAATTTTTAATTTTTTCAATTAGGAAAAAAGACAGATTTCCCGTGTTCCTTTGATTAAATATGAAGAGCGCTAACCATTCGATAATCGGGAAGAAAAGCATTATTTGCTCCAAGTGTGAGGTTCAGCAGCGAAATTTTAATATTTTTTTCAATTCAATCGTTTTAATTGAAATTAGTACCTGAAAAGGCGTTTCTACAGTTTTTTTAAATTAAAACTTTTGTGACTCTAAAAGGTGTTAAAAATGTCTACACCAAACCCGTCTACCCCGCAGCTCATTAAATAAGTAATCCATACACTGAATCCGACCAATTTTTTCACAAACATTTTTAAGTGCAAGCTAAACGTTTTTGCCAGTTCATAGTACTGATTTAAATGTATAGTTTTTTTTTTTTAATATGGATATTTTCTTAACTTCTTAAATATTGCTACGATATTGTTAAGTGCACTTAAAGTTCATCTACATTAATAGCTATCATTTACATTAACAGAGCTCTATACGGTAATAGAGCTCCCATTTACCTTAATAGATATATGTATATTAATGTAAATGACAGCAAGCATGAACTTTAAGCATAGAATTATCTGCATTTTAACATAAGCAGATCTCTAAAAGGCTTTTAAGCATACCTTCTCCTCCTCCTCCTCCTCCTCATCATCATCTTTAGCCAATTCTTGTGGAAACACTGACGATAATGTTTTTCGATATTCATACGCTTTTACTTTTAGGCAATAACTTACTCAACTCTATTGAAGCTCTAATACACAGTTTTTAGCCGCTCTGGCGTGGGGCGGGGGTGGCTCAGTCGGTAGCGCGCCAGGCTCATAATCTGTAGTTCCCAGGTTCGAGTCCCAGCTGGGTCAGCGTTGAGATTTATCTCCGCAAAATTCCCCGCCCTGCCCACGGTCAGTAGGGGACACCGATGGCCTTGGAAAGGCCGCCGCCAGTCGGATGGGACGTTAAGCCGTGGCCCCGTGTGCGGGAGAGTCATACCCTGTGCACGTTAAAGAACACGCTGGATGGCCTTGACGGGAGGCTACCATCTGTCTCCCAACAGCTGTTCCAGTGGGTCCCCTCCCCCAACCTTCTCTGAGCATTCGGGGTCCATGTGACCTGGCCATTTAGCCCATGGTGTGCAAAAAGTGCCGCTCAGAGGTAAAACAACCGGTAGAGGTAAACCAACGCTCTGGCGTATAGTGGTATAATGCGAAGGCATTACACTACCCTAGAACTGCGCATTACGAGCTTGGCGCGCTACCAACTTGATTTCGTTAATTGAAGATGATGTTATCAGACGAATATTCAACTAATGCGTTTTACATTATCTGTATATAAATATTATTGGTAGAGCTACTACCATTCTTGTAAACTGAAGTTGGAGGTCACAATTACAGATTCTTTGACGTTTCCTCTACCCTGCTGTACGAGAGAAGTGTGGCACTTTTGAGTTGAAAAGACGACCTTATATCGGACGATAATTTCAGATGCGGATTCATGGAGAGATATTTCTCGCATAGACCTTAAAAACAAACTGGAGGACTAATATCTACCTCCCAATAGGCTGTCTAGTTTCCCACAGCCATCCACCGTTGTGGCCATTGGGCTTGATCTGATTGTGTTGTTTTCTTGCGATTGTGCTTGACCGGATTGTAGTGTTTTGTGATCATTGTGCTTGATCGGAATGTTGTGCTTCGGCTATTTTCTCTGATCCGATTGTGTTTTTTTTATTACCATTGTTCTAGATGGGATTGTGTTGTTTTGTGGCCATTGATTGTGCTTGATCAGATTGTGTTGCTTTTTTGGCCATTTGTGCTTGATCGGAATGTGGTGTTGTGGCCATTGATTGTGCTTGATCGGAATGTGGTGTTGTGGCCATTTGTGCTTGATCGGAATGTGGTGTTGTGGCTATTGCAGTTGATCGGATTTTGATATTATGGCCATTTGTGCTTGATCGGAATGTGGTGTTGTGGCTATTGTGGTTGATCGGATTTTGATATTATGGCCATTGCGGTTGATCGGATTTTGGTATTATGGCCATTGGGCTTGATGGGATTGTGGTGTTTTTTCCAGCCATTTGTGCTTTATTAGATTGTGTTGTTTTTGTGGACATTGTGCTTCACCCGATTGTGTGTTTTGTGTGCATTGATTGTGCTTGATCAGATTGTGATATTTTGTGGCCATTGTGCTTGATCGGAATGTGGTGTTGTGGCCATTGTGATTGATCGAATTGGGGCGTTTTGTGGACATTGTGCTTTATCGAATTGTAGTGTTTTGTGATCATTGTTCTTGATCGGAATTTGGCAATTATGGCCATTATTCTTGATGGGATTGTGGTGTTTTTCTTGCCATTTGTGCTTTATCAGATTGCGTTGTTTCTGTGGATATTGGGTATTATTCCCATGTGGTGTTTTGTAGCCATTGATTGTACTAGATCAGATTGCGATGTTTTGTGATCGGAATGTTGTGGTGTTGTGGCCATTGTGGTCGATCGTATTGTATCGTTGCGGCCATTTTGATTGATTGGATTATGGTGTTGTGGCATTTGTGCTTCATCGGATTGTGCTCTTTTGGCGATTGATTGGACTGTGCTTTGTTGGCCGTTGTGCTTGATCGCATTGTGGTGTTGTGGCCATTGTGGTCATCGGATTTTACCACTGACACCAATATACTTGAATGGATTTTATTGAGGACAGTAGAGATAATTAGTTCGCGGATAGTTATTGTGCAAAGCAAGGGATTTAGTAACGTGTACAATTCGGGAATTTTTTGTTTTAGTGATTCATTTCAGCTTTATTTTCTTCTGAACCTACCAACTGTTCATTTAAAGAAGCCAGTTAAAAAATTATTTAATCATTTGTTAATTTTTTTAAGTTAAATTATAAGTCACAAACATAACGAATTATTGAAAATCACCCATTTGTTAACTAATTAACAAGAGTTGTTCAGGCAAAGTCTTATGAAAATGTTTTTTCCCCTGAACTGTTCTAAGACTTAGAAACCACATTTATCTAAACTAAATATTCCCTTATCAGAGCTAGAACATCTGTTATAGTATACAAACTATTGTAACTTACATTACCCTTTGTAAAAGGGGTTTTTAGATATTGGAATCTCAATTATCACTACTAGAACTCCTATTTTCTAAACTAGAACCTCAAGTATCAAGACTAGAGCTTTTATTTCACAAACTAATAGCTCAGGTATCTGGACTAGAACTTTTATTTTGAGAACTCGAGCATCAATTATCAGACTAGAAACCTTATTATCGAAACTAGACCCTCAATTATCGGGGAGAGCTTGGCTCAGTCTGTAGCGCACCAGGCTGTAACTTGCAGTTCCCAGGTTCAAGTCCTACCTGGTCCAGCACTGAGGTTTATCTTTGCAAAACTCCCAGCCATTCCCTCGGTCAGTAAGGGACGACGTCTGCGGATGTGACGGTAAGCCGTGGTCCTGTGTGTGGGAGAGTCATTATTGAGTGATACCCTGTGCACATTAAAGAACACACTGGATGGCTTTCACGGGAGGCTGCTATCTGTCCCCCAACAGCGGTTCAGTGGGTCCTCTCCGCCAATCTTCTCTGACTCCTCGGGTCATTGTAATCTGACCATTTAGCCCATTGTATGCAAAAAAAGTGCCGCTCAGAGGTTAAATAACCCAAGTCAACCCGGTGTTCGGATAGTCATTTTTCGGATAATCAATTTTTTCGGATAAGCGGAGTTGGATAAACAAAATCCGGATAATTGGGATTTTGGATAATCGGCATTCTACTCTATCTGCACATTATTGATGAATAAATAAGGCAGAAAGTATATTTTTACTCCTGGACATAAGACAATACTAATCCTGTACAAGGATTAGTCTTTTTCTTAATGCATGGACGCTTCTACTTTTTAAGGCATACAAACATAAAATATCCCTGTCCAGAAAATAGTTTAATTATCGACAGAGTTTAACAAGTGAATTTCGCGTGCAGACGATCTAGCGTATGCAAATTAGTTTCTACAGGCAACAAGAGGATGCAGTTCTGCAAATGTAAGTAAGAATTCTTTACGGCAAAAGTTACCAACTTCATTTAGCTGTAAGTTGTCTTAATTTTGCACACTGTGAACGACGCTGGACCTTCTGAGAAAGCAGCAGATGGGAGTTGGATTTGGAAACGACAGACTTGGAGCTCAGACGTTCAAGAGAGCAGACCTTTTTTTGCTTAGCTCCAAGAAGTGAACTTTAGTTAGTTAAACTTTAACTTAAATTGCTTAATGGCCTTAGGCGAGATTGGGTATCCAACCACGAAGAGCCCTTGGTCGGCAGGATAGGTTAGAAATAGCTTAATATTTTATTTAAACTTTATGTTTAGGATTTTAGAGATTTCAATTTGAAATCTCTACGCATTCTGTGTTAGTAGTGTTTTGACTGCCTATTTTATTGTTCGCTCTGAATCTCTTTTGGAGATTAATTATATATTTTCTGTTTCTGATAATTTTGCCATTGTCAGATTTAGAACCTTTTATACTTCCGTTGAAGTTGTTTTATAAGTTATACTGTTCTGATAAAGTAATCTACTTCGACTAATGTAAGTTCGAATTGTTTCGAAATTGCTGTGTCTATTTTTGTATTTCTATAGTATTTTGAAATATCCCAGTAAGGTTTTAGATTATACATTGTTCCTGAACAGTGTACTTGTATTCTACTTTAGAGTTTTACATAATGTCCTGTATACAATTAAGTTTGGTTGTATACAGTAAAGTAATATCGATTTTTTTATCTAGCTTGTAAACTCACAAGTTCCAAATTTATTTGCAAAACCTTCGTTTTGTTTTGTGAAATTCATAATTAACATCTCCGAATTGAAATCTTCCAGGGTCAGAAAAAGATGACCCTGACTCATTCAAAATTATTCTTCATGTTTGAAAATATTTTGTGTTCTGTATCTTCATATCTCTTCATGTTTGAAAATATTTTGTGTTCTGTATCTTCATATCTCTTCATGTTTGAAAGTATTTTGTGTTCTGTATCTTCATGCTTCTTCATGTTTATATCTCTTCATGTTTGAAAATATTTTGTGTTCTGTATCTTCATGCTTCTTCATGTTTGAAAGTATTTTGTGTTCTGTATCTTCATGTCTCTTCATGTTTGAAAGTATTTTGTTTTCTGTATCTTCATGTTTGAAAATATTTTGTGTTCTGTATCTTCATGTCTCTTCATGTTTGAAAGTATTTTGTGTTCTGTAACTTCATGTATCTTCATGTTTGAAAGTATTTTGTGTTCTGTATCTTCATGCTTCTTCATTTTTCAAAGTATTTTGTGTTCTGTATCTTCATGTTTGAAAATATTTTGTGTTCTGTATCTTCATGTCTCTTCATGTTTGAAAGTACTTTGTGTTCTGTATCTTCATGTTTCTTCATATTTGAAAATATTTTGTGTTCTGTATCTTCATGTCTCTTCATGTTTGAAAGTACTTTGTGTTCTGTATCTTCATGTTTCTTCATATTTGAAAATATTTTGTGTTCTGTAACTTCATGTATCTTCATGTTTGAAAATATTTTGTGTTCTGTACTTCATATCTCTTCATGTTTGAAAGTATTTTGTGTTCTGTATCTTCATATCTCTTCATGTTTGAAAATATTTTGTGTTCTGTATCTTCATGCTTCTTCATGTTTGAAAGTATTTTGTGTTCTGTATCTTCATATCTCTTCATGTTTGAAAGTATTTTGTTTTCTGTATCTTCATGTTTGAAAATATTTTGTGTTCTGTATCTTCATGTATCTTCATGTTTGAAAATATTTTGTGTTCTATAAAATATTAGTTCCGGAACACCATCAGGTCACAAAGGGCACTGTATTCATCAGAATACTCATTAAACTTGTAGAATTAGGTAGTGTGCTATGAACAGGATATGAAATGCAACTGTGAAAGACATCATAGTTGTAATAATCACCATTAGCATTGCTATAGTTACACAAAATATTTTAAATCATGCAAAATGTTTAACAGTAATCATGCAATATTCATATGCAAATTAAGACATACCAGTATCTAATATATATAGATGATTGTGACTGACTGACAGGGGATCATGCTAATTCTAACTGTGATGCAGAAATGGTAGAGCTCTGAAAATTTGAACTTAGGGGTAATCTGGATCATAGATTTCAGGAAAAATCTGAAATTTCACCTCTGATGTGTCCTTTAAGGTCAGACAGAGGTCATATAGAAGTCAAACCTTGATCTACCAGTACTAGAAACTGGAAAATTGTTATCTGGGGTTGTGTCGGGCTGTAGATATAGGAAACGTTACGAAATTTCCAGTTTGGACGGTCCTTCATTGTCAAAAGTAAAATTTAGATCAATCGATACTAGAGAGCTAGAAATTGGTCTTGAAGGTATTTTAGGTCAAATCCCTATACACAAGTACTGGAGAACTAAAAAATGGTGAATAGGACTATTTTCAGCAGTAGAACTCCTAAATGACAGGGATTTTCAGATCAGGTGTTACATTCAAGGTCAAATAGGGGTTGGAGTGATGGGCTAAAAACCAAGAGGTGCAAAAGTCACTATTTGATTTCTAGTTATTGTATAAGACCATGCTTCACTCTGTCATTGTCATCGGTTGAGTCATGATACCAGATATGCAATGACTCTGCCATTAATAGACCATGCTTTACTAGCAAATTTGTTTTGTCAGGAAGTGAGCTGTGTACAGTTGCATTAAAAGAGTGTAATAAATTAAAGGGACTTTGAAAAGCTCACTGACTGCTCATGGCTTGCATGCATAAAATGATTTAGAAATTTGAAGAAATTATTATGCTAAATGTTAAATTTGGACAGGAATGGAAATCTTTTTGTAGGAAAATGGTGGAGGACATTGCAATAGCAATGGAGGAGGATGGAATGATGAATGTCCAAAGAAAAAATAGTATATGAGGTGTTGCATGATATTTGGGCATGTGTCCATCCACTATCCAGAAGGTTGTACAAAATATTCTACTCTATTATCCCTAGAGGATTGCCCATGCTCAGCACCTCCTCCCTGCAGATTCATCTCTTCAAAAGACATTTGCATTGTAGTTTCTTTCTTGAATGGAGGTAGAGAGTGGGTGATCGTGGGACATTTTAGGGACAGACAAAGTGTATTTCCACTTGTATAGTATCATTAATACCCAGAATTTTGCCAACCAAAAATCCCCCATATGCTTCAAGAGATCCCATTGCACTCACCAAAACTTACAGTTTGGTGTGGGTTTACTGGGGCTTTTATTATTGTCTTTTTTTTTTTGAAGAGCTCCTCCCTATATTTCTTATTATACGTGCTGTCAGTGACCAGAACTATGACTCTCTTTTAGTTAACTGCATTGTTCCTGCTTAGCAGAATCGATGCTTGAATATGATGGTGTTCTTGCAGGGTAGTGCTCCTCCACCATATCAAACAGCTGCTTCAGACACACTTCATGAATGTCAAGATTATTAGTCAGTAATTCCTACAGTGTGACCATGACATTCTCCTGATTTGAACCCCTTTTGGGTTTTCTTAAGAACAATAGACTTCTGTGAAATGCTACCATCTATGGTAGAATGCATTATTCAGCAATTATTTATTATTAGCAATTAGTTATTATTAGCATTATTTAGGTTCAGTAAGTTGCACATAACAAAGGACATTAGATCAAAAACATCTTTCCCTAAGACACCGATTTGTGTAAGATACTTTCTTCTGTATAAAATCTGTAAGTGCTGAATTCTGAAATTTTTTTTAACTATTCTGATGAATACAGTGTCCCTTTTCACCTGGTGGTGAGTTATGGAACTATTTTAATTTTATTAGCATAATCCCCTTCCCTGTTGAACCTGGAGTACCAAATTTGAAAGCTGTTCAATTTTTTTCACTGCAGAGGCATTGGGATTGGTGAACTTCAATTATATGCACCTCTGTGCATAAATACTTTTCACTCTACTGAGAAGTAGCTATTTTGCAATCTGTTCAGACTATATAATATACTTCCTAAACTGTTTTTTCGACTTAATTATGAAACGGTGATTTTAGTATATTGCATTAGTAGACATTGCCAAAGGAAAAATCTACTATTATGCTTTACACAACAGTATAAACAGGACAGATGCGCAAGATACCTCATGTTAGTTACTGATCCCAATCAGAGGTCATAGCAGATAGCTCATCTCATTAGGTTAATTCAATCATATGTCAGTTAAGTCTTTTAAACCTTTAATCCCTTCTATGTTTTTTCTTGAGTCCTGCTCATGGTCTGAGCTGGGGGTGGCTCAGTCGGTAGTGCACCAGGCTTGTAATCTGTAGTTCCCAAGTTCGAGTTCCAGCTGGGTCAGTATTGAGATTTATCTCCGCAAAATTCCCCACCCTGCCCACAGTCAGTAGGGGACACCGACGGGCTTGGAAAGGGTGCTGTCCATCGGATGGGACGTTAAGTTGTGGCCCCGTGTGCGGAAGAATCATACCCTATGCATGTTAAAGAACATGCTTAATGGCCTTGATGGGAGGCTACCATCTGTCTCCCAACAGCTGTTCCAGTGGGTCCCCTCCCTCAACCTCCTCTGAGCCTTCGGGGTCCATGTGACCTGGCCATTTAGCCCATTGTGTGCAAAAAAAGTGCCGCTCAGTGGTAAAACAACCCAACCTGCTCACAGTCTGATATTTTGCCTCAAATTGCCATTCCTGAGTCTGACTCAGGCACTATAAAGTTTCATACAGTTTTGTGATAACAAAAATTTTTTTGTGTAAAACTCACTTTCACTTCACTTCAAAACTCACTCTCACTAAATGGCAGAAACATAACTTTAGTGTTCCTCAATATTTCTCAACCTTCAAAGTGATTTATTTGTATTTTTATTTTTTTGCATGATTGGTAAAGTGAAGATCATCACAAGCTTTAGCAAGTGTTATTTTACCTTTTTTGTGTGTTAAGTTTCTTATTAAAATTATGTCTTTATATAATGACAGCAATGCATTTATAAGTGTACTGTTTGCTGCTCTGAGAAAAGTTGCAAATGGACAAAAAAAAAAAGGCAAAAGTGTAAAGTTGAATTGTGAATGTCACTGTGTTTCAAAGTATACCATATGCAGTAGATGAGTCAGTATATGGCCGAGTGGTTAGCATGCTTGGCTACTGATCTAAGGGACCTGGGTTCGAGCCCCGGGTAAGGCATGGTTGTGTGTGTTGTTTTTCTGCTGAGGTCCTGCCATCCTCTCAGATCTTCTACTTTGGCATATAAACTGACAGGCTCCTGTCAGACCTCTGTGGCAAGCAGCTGCTTGAGGGGGTATTTATATATATATATTTTTTTATTTATTTATCTTCATGTCTCTTGATGTTTGAAAATATTTTGTGTTCTGTAACTTCATGTATCTTCATGTTTGAAAGTATTTTGTGTTCTGTATCTTCATACTTCTTCTTGTTTGAAAGTATTTTGTGTTCTGTATCTTCATGTTTGAAAATATTTTGTGTTCTGTATCTTCATGTCTCTTCATGTTTGAAAGTACTTTGTGTTCTGTATCTTCATGTTTCTTCATATTTGAAAATATTTTGTGTTCTGTATCTTCATATCTCTCTTCATGTATTGAATTGTGTTTTCTAAATCTTCATGTCTCTTCATTGAAATAAATTTAAATTTTTGTGTTTTTCGTTTGTTTATTTTTGATTTCCTTTAATTATTTGTTTCATATTTGTTTATAATATGTTGGACAAGTTACAATCATTAAAGAAGTTTGTTAAAAATTCATAAAATATTGGTTTGTGTTTTTGTATTGGAGGTTCCAGGATAGAGTTGAAATTAAAACTGGATACATTGTACATTTTTAATTTTTGAAAAAAATTTTCTATTTGATTATTGAATTGTGGGCACTCAAAAAATATATGATGCTGATATTCATATAAAATTTCATAATGTCAGCTACCGCTAAAATTTTAAAAAATAGATCAGACCGCACAAAAACGCGCGATTCGAAATTTCTCAATCGGACCGCTCAGAGCACTAAAGTTTGAAAATTCGAAAGCAGTAACGGCTCCTATACCGGCCCGCACAGAGGTATCCGAAACTATAATTTTCAAATCGAACCACTCAGAGAGCTCTGATTCTGGGAAAACTATGCATAGCTGTCAATTATTTGATCAGAAAAAGAATCCTGATTCTCCTAAATTTTTTGGAGTTGAAAAATCGTAGACACCAACGGTGAAATGCCTTGTTATCAACTTTGTTGGAATACGCATATTGATCATGTGCTCTCAAAAGCTCAAATCATCAGATGTAAACTTGCACTCCTGATAGGGTGGAGCTCGAAACTGCTCCAGAAAAGAAATTATTTCTTTATAAGACTCTTCTGCGGTCAATCCTGACATATGCCTCATTAGTGTGGGGTAATACTACCAACAACAATGTCAGGAGTCTTCAGAGCTTCCAAAATAAAATCCTCATAGCTGTGGTCAGTTCTCCATGGTTTGCGAAAATCAAGACTATTCACACTGATTTGAGCACTGACCACATATACACCCACATTCGGAAGCTCGCGCTGACATTTTTCGAGGCAGTGGGAGATAATCCTTATGATATAATTATATCTTTGATTGATTAGGATCCATTGGTTTTAAACCAATTCAAGCGTCCTAAGATTGTGGTGTATGACATCCGCATGTTTAACTTTTAGTTGTGCTTCTTTAGCAAGTTTGTTTTGTCCGTGTGGCCTCTTTGGGGTTTATGTGTTTTACTTTTGTTATTGTCAATCAAGCATTATTTTAGACTTCGAGATATACGCCATAGGCTTGGTGCTCTTAATATTAATTAAAGATATCAGATTTCAGATTAGCAAAAGAAAATTTTAAAAGCACTCGATAAAAAGATTAAGTTGCTTCCTACACTTCATGTTATTAACAGTAGGGGACACCGATGGGCTTGGAAAGGCCGCCGTCCGTCGGATGGTTAAGCCGTGGTCCCGTGTGCGGAAGAGCCATACCCTGTGCACGTTAAAGAACACGCTGGATGGCCTTGACGGGAGGCTACTATCTGTCTCCCAACAGCTGTTCCAGTGGATCCCCTCCCCCAACCTTCTCTGAGCCTTCGGGGTCCATGTGACCTGGCCATTTAGCCCATGGTGTGCAAAAAAGTGCCGCTCAGAGGTAAAACAACCCAACCCAACTCATGTTATTAAAGATATGAGTCCAGAGCAAGCTGAAGAACTCATCCAGGTCATTCTTCAGCGTTTTTGTTTAGAAAAAAGTTAAAGTGCACAATTGCTCTGAAGAGTGTTACAGTAATTCTACTATGAAGCTCATTGCTGCTACCAATGTTAATAATACGGATCCTTCACCTATTGAAGATAGTGACAAAAGCAAGTTAGATGAGAGTGATCAAGGTTTCAAACCTGTTACAAAGGGATGCAAAATACCCTTGAATACAGATGAACTTTGTATTGTACAGATGAACCTTGTTGTAGTCAAAACAAGTATTTCTTGGGGCGGGGATGGCTCAGTCGGTAGCGCGCCAGGTTCGTAATCTGTAGTTCTCAGGTTCGAGTCCTAGCTGGGTCAGCGTTGAGATTTATCTCCGCAAAATTCCCCGCCCTGCCCACGGTCAGTAGGGAACACCGATGGGCTTGGGAAGTCCGCCGTCCGTCGGATGGGACGTTAAGCCGTGGCCCCGTGTGCGGGAGAGCCTACCCTGTGCACGTTAAAGAACACGCTGGATGGCCTTGACGGGAGGCTACCATCTGTCTCCCAACAGCTATTCTAGTGGATCTTCTCTCCCCAATCTTCTCTGAGCCTTCGGGGTCCTTGTGACCTGGCCATTTAGCCCATGGTGTGCAAAAAAGTGCTTCTCAGAGGTAAAACAACCCAAGTAGCCAGTGTGCTTCAGAGGAAGAACGCACACAGAAAGTTTCCTCGCTTCAAAATAAAGTTAAGAGGGAAAAATACCACCAATAGTTTTGAGGCAACCTAAAAAAGCTGGTTACATTGGCTGTGGAAGCATTTACAGCAGAAAAAATCTAATGAGACCATTAGAGTCCAAACGAAATGTAGCCAAGACTATAGAAGTTTTATAAACTTCTTTGAGAAAGAAAATTTTAGTTTTCATACATACCAGCTGAAGTCAGCAAAGAACTTAAAGGTGATCATCAAGAACATTCCTGATGACATCACCTGTGAAGAATTGGCTCAGGAATTGTCCAGAATAGGCTTCATGACCTTTAAAGTTTCTCAACTTAAGAAATACAGGGGCAAGACTCCCTTACCTATATTTCTCATTGAGTTGGCAAAAACAGATGCCAACAAACTGATCTTTAACCGGACTGATCTTTTCCATCTAAAGATCACTGTTGATTCCTTTAACTGGAGGAAAGGATCAACACAATGTCATAAATGTCATATTACAGAGACTGTGAGCTCTTTCCCAAACTTCCCAATAGAGGAGTATCTTTGGAAAAACCAAAGAAAGGGTAAAAAATAAGATACCCCAATATTTACAACCCAATAAGATTCCAGGAAAATCTAACATTGCTCCACCAATTACTAAGCCTTCAGACAAAGGGAAGGCCACAGTTAATGTACCAACTAAAAAGAGCAAAGCAAATGAGGATGAATCGTTTGACTTTGTTAAGGAAGTTAAAGATATCCAGGAATTCTTCAGGAAATTGAATATTGCTCAAAGTTAAAACATTTTGTCTTAAATTCAAGATGGCTAAGGATTGGCCTGAGAGGATCTCAGCAGGCATCCAAGCCTTTGGTTTTGTTGCTTCTCTCTTGGATGGATAAGTGACCCCGACTGAAGATCCTTGATCTATTACGATCCCTTGGTATTTTACCAATTCAAGCGTCCAAAGATAATGGTGTTTGAAACTCACTTGTTTTACTTTTAGTTGTGCTTCTTTTTTAGCAAATTTTTTTTGTCCTTTTGACCCCTTTGCGGTTTATGTGTTTTAACAGTTGTTATTACCAATCAGGCACTATTTTAGACTTCGAGATATAATCCCTAGGCTTGAAGCTAAAAAATTAATTCAAGATGTCTGATATCAGGATTTGGAAACGAGTTTAAGTTGTTTCTTACAACTTTAACTCGTTTCCAAATCCTGATATCTGAAAAGATAAAAGTCTCAGAAGAAGTCTTTCTGAGAAACGAAATCATTGCATTTCGTACAGATATTTCTTCTTGAAATGGCTTTCATCAAATGGATTGTAGTTTAAAGAGAGAGAGATTAGTAAGTTTTCGAAAGAAGTTTTATATGGATGTCATATTTAGAGTTGACATTATCAATGAACGTCCTTTCTCAAATTTCTTCAACTTTTCGATGTTTTAATTTTTGTTACGTTTGCAGCCAACTTCAAAATTTTGTTGACTACTTTGCATGGGGGGGGGGGAGACTCGGCCGGTAGCGATCCAAGCTCGTAATCTATAGTTCCCAGGTTCGAGTTCCGTCTGGGCCAGTGTCAAGATTTGTCTCCGCAAAACTCCCGCCCTGCGCTCGCCCAGTAGGGAACACCGATGGGCTTGGAAAGGCCGCCGTCCTTCGAATGGGACGTTAAACCATGGACCCATTTGGAGGAGAGCCATACCCTGTGCACGTTAAAGAACACGCTGAGAGGCTTCCGTCTGTGTCCTAAAAATTCAGCTGTCCAGTGAGTCCCTTTCCCTCAACCTTCTCTGAACCCGGGGCGGGGGTGGCTCAGTCGGTAGCGCGCCAGGCTCGTAATCTGTAGTTCCCAGGTTCGAGTCCCAGCTGTGTCAGCGTTGAGATTTATCTCCGCAAAATTCCCCGCCCTGCCCACGGTCAGTAGGGGACACCGAAGGGCTTGGTAAAGGCCGCCGTCCGTCGGATGGGACGTTAAGCCGTGGCCCCGTGTGCGGGAGAGCCATACCCTGTGCACGTTAAAGAACACGCTGGATGGCCTTGACGGGAGGCTACCATCTGTCTCCCAACAGCTGTTCCAGTGGGTCCCCTCCCCCCAACCTTCTCTGAGCCATCGGGGTCCATGTGATCTGGCCATTTAGCCCATGGTGTGCAAAAAAGTGCCGCTCAGAGGTAAAACAACCCAACCCAACCTTCTCTGAACCAATGAGGTTCTTGTGACCTGGCCATTCAATTTCCAAGTCCATTGGTATCCTCTACTAACCAGGGGCACGGCGGGGAGTTTTTTCGGAGATAATTCTCAACGCTGACCGAGCTGGGACTCGAACCTTGGAACTACAGATTTCGAGCCGGCGCGCTACTGACTGAGCCACTCCCTCCCCATATAGAGGTAAGATTCTCCCTGCTTAAAACAACCGAGATATAGTAACACACATTTTTCACTTGTTTAAACAGGGATCTACCTTACTCAGTTTTGAACTAAACCTCTGACAACCCGGATTAAAAATGACACGCCAGAAAAAATAGACTCAACTTTTATTGGGAACCATTTGATTATACAGTGCATCTGTTTCTAACCATTACGCTAATAGATGTTATTTCCCTCACCATTTGGAAGTTTCAAAAATCCTACTTGGGAAACTTTTCCTCCCGTCCAAGGCCGCCGTCCGTCGGATGCGATGTTAAGACGTTGCGCTGTGTGTGTCAGAGCCATACCCTGTGCACGTTCAAGAACACGCTGGATGGCCTTGACGGGAGGGTACCATCTGTCTCCCAACAGCTGTTCCAGTGGGTCTCCACCCCCAACCTTCTCTGAGCCTTCGGGGGGCCCATGGTGTGCAAAAAAGTGCCGCTCAGAGGTAAAACAACCCAACCCAACTCTCCCATCCATGGTCATTCATTCAAAGGCATCTAAACTGCCTCAGCCGCGACGCATAGTGCCGTGCATGTTATTTTTAGATACGGAATAAATAACAAGCTGTCACTAGGCCATGATTAACATATCTCTCCATCCGACGTGCTTTTGCAAGACCTAGAAACCAAAAAAAAACCAAGCAAAAACCTACGAGAAAATCTATACACACCCTAATCGGACGTAATGCATTTTCAAGTTTATTAACATTTTTTATATCTGTGGATATCAGCGTTAAATTGGTAGTTACAACAGCTAAGGCGCTTAGTGTATTATCGCATTCAAAAATGGACAATATCAGCTGGCACAGCGAGTGTGCCGTGAAGTCTGAGTGACAGCGGGAACGCTTGGGTGCATTAGAGCGTGCATGACGCACCACTATTTTGTCGGAGGGTTTCACTTTTCATAGCTGCACGTAGTGTGCAAATTAATTATGACGGCAGCAACGTAAGAATTTAAAGCATGCGGCCGTTATTATTAACCAAATAAAGGTGGTTTTCAGAACAGCATGGCATTAATAAAGGCTCTGCTAGAAGTTATTTGGGAGATTCTGGGTCACGTGTGTGTGATGGAGAGTCTTGTGTGTGCGTGCGTGAGTGGAGGGTAGGACCACAACATGCACGTTCTCTTCTGGCTGTCATGGCAACCCATCTGATGCAGAAGGAACGCCAGGAGTCTGTTTAGATGTAAAATGATGTGAGTCAGAAGAGGTGGGGATTTGGTGAAGTTAGTTTCAGTTAATTATCGAGTTATTGGATATATTATTATTAAGGTTACGTTGTCTGTTGAAACATCACACCTTATTTTCATGGGGCGGGGGTGGCTCAGTCGGTAGCGCGCCAGGCTCGTAATCTGTAGTTCCCAGGTTCGAGTCCAAGCTGGGTCAGCGTTGAGATTTATCTCCGCAAAATTCCCCGCCTGCCCACGGTCAGTAGGGGACACCGATGGGCTTGGAAAGTCCGCCGTCCGTCGGATGGGACGTTAAGACGTGGCCCCGTGAGCGGGAGAGACATACCCTGTGCACGTTAAAGAACACGCTGGATGGCCTTGACGGGAGACTACCATCTGTTACACTCAACAGCTGTTCCAGTGGGTCCCCTCCCCCAGCCTTCTCTGAGCCTTCGGGGTCCAGGTGACCTGGCCATTTAGCCCATTTTGTGCAAAAAAGTGCCGCTCAGAGGTAAAACAACCCAACCTTAATTTCGTTTAAAGATCTTTCAACTCTAACTGCATCTCAAAGAAGGTTTAATTATCTGAGGATTTTTTTCTTAACGAAACTTGTATAAATGCAATATTACATTTAACAACTTTTTTTGATAATGCACATAAAACAATAAAGCTGCATGATAAAAACACTAGACTAAAATAAATACGACCAATCATCATCTTTCATGAACAATTAAGATAAAAGTTTCAGCAGTTATAAAGTTCCGTATATTTTTCAATCTTTTATCGAGATAATTATCTACTTTCATAGAGTAAAATAAAAACTGAACTGAGAAACGTTTTAAATAATTGAACTAACATACTAAATAGTATTACTCATTAATAAAAGGGGGCGGGGGTGGCTCAGTCGGTAGCGCGACAGGCTCGTTATTTGCAATTCCCAGGTTCGAGTCCCAGCTGGGTCAGCGTTGAGATTTATCTCCGCAAAATTCCCCGCCCTGCCCATGGTCAGTAGGGAACACCGATGGGCTTGGAAAGGCCGCGTCCGTCGGATGGGACGTTAAGCCGTGGCCCCTTGTACGGGAGAGTCATACCCTGTGCACGTTAAAGAACACGCTGGATGGCCTTGACGGGAGGCTACCATCTGTCTCCTAACAGCTGTTCCAGTGGGTCCCCTCACCCAACCTTCTCTGAGCCTTCGGGGTCCATGTAACCTGGCCATTTAGCCCATGGTGTGCAAAAAAGTGCCGCTCAGAAGTAAAACAACGCAACCCATTAATAAAAATATATGTCATTTCTTTCAATAAGGTAATATATGTTATAAATTATGCAAATATAAATTTCTCTCCTACAAATAAGCTTTTATCTTAGCGCAGAAACTATAAATATGTTTGTATCATGGCTGCCTGAGTAAATATGTTAAAAAATGAGGGCATTAGTTGAAAGAGACAAGAGTTCATGTCGCAAGATGCTAAAGAACTAGCTTGAAACCTGGCTTGGAATGTGCACAGACTCTTTGTAAAGTACTCTAAAAAAAGGATTGGAATCTGTTTCATATAGTGATATACGAAAAATTTCAAAACCCTTCCACCAAAATATATTCTTTAATATAAATTATGTTAGGAGTAAGCGAGTATTCTGTTTTATAGAGCATATTTACAATTATTTTACAAGAGATCGAAAATATTTCAAATTTTACAAAGAGTCAGTAGTAAAGTTGGGTTGTTTTACTTCTGATCAGCACTTTTTTGCACACAATGGGCTAAAGGCCAGATCACAAGGACCACGAGGGCTCAGAGAAGATTGGGGGAGGAGACCCATTGGAACAGCTGTTGGGAGACAGATGGTAGCCTCTCGTCATGGCCATCCAGCGTGTTCTTTAACGTGCACAGGGTATGGCTCTCCCGCACACGCAGCCACGGCTTAACGTCCCATCCGACGGACGGTGGCGTTTCCAAACCCATCGGTGTCCCCTACTGACCGTGGGAAGGGCGGTGAGTTTTGCGGCAGTAGTAAAGCATCACAGGAGATATCCTATAGACGTCAGACTCATGAAATAACTAGCTTTTTTTTTTACGATCAGTCAATCAACCTTTATTCAATGGAATAAGTAAAGTACAATACAATAAATAAAACAAATGCAAACTAAAATACAAATATACTTCCAATTAAAACCGAGAGGGCTGACTATAGTAGATCCGCCCAGGTTTATATAGTCTAAAGTTTAGATTATTTGGCATCAGCAATCCAATACATTTCTTATATGAGACTTCAATTAAAGACACAAACCAATGCGAAGTTGTTTTTTTTTATGATGACTGTCAAACAAGAAGCTCCTGGATACCAACCAAATCAGTCGAATGTTTAAGGTTTACAATATCAGGAATCCAAAGGAAGGCATTTCTAATAATCTTTATAAATTTATTTTCGTAAGCTGTATTTTTTAATGGCACCAGTAAAATATTAAATATTTTAAGGACCAAAGTGATTTAGCGAGATTTGTGATTAACGAGACCCGAATGTAACTGGGGATGGTAGGTTCGAACCGCACACGCGGCGAAACTAAATTTTTCAGTAACTATTTACAAAGAGTCATTCTGACAAAATGTGAAGGTGGAGCAATAGAAAAAATTACTTTTCTCACACTCCTCTGAGAAAAGGAGTCACTTTGTTTCTCTCAGTGGAATTCATCAGTGTTCAGATTCTCAGTGTTCAGATTAATCTCTGCAAGTCCCACCTGCTCTCAGCCATAAAGGCGACACCGATGGGCTTGTATAGGTCGCCGGTCGTGTGAGACGTTAAGCCCTGGTTGGTGGGTTGTTTTACCTCTGAGTGGCACTTTTTTGCACACCATGGGCTAAATGGCCAGGTCACATGGACCCCGAAGGCTCAGAGAAGGTTGGGGGAGGGGACCCACTGGAACAGCTGTTGGGAGACAGATGGTAGCCTCCCGTCAAGGCCATCCAGCGTGTTCTTTAACGTTGGGTTGTTTTACCTCTGAGCGGCACTTTTTTGCACACCATGGGCTAAATGGCCAGGTCACATGGACCCCGAAGGCTCAGAGAAAGTTAGGGGAGGGGACCCACTGGAACAGCTGTTGGGAGACAGATGGTAGCCTCCCGTCAAGGCCATCTAGCGTGTTCTTTAACGTTGGGTTGTTTTACCTCTGAGCGGCACTTTTTTGCACACCATGGGCTAAATGGCCAGGTCACATGGACCCCGAAGGCTCAGAGAAAGTTAGGGGAGGGGACCCACTGGAACAGCTGTTGGGAGACAGATGGTAGCCTCCCGTCAAGGCCATCCAGCGTGTTCTTTAACGTTGGGTTGTTTTACCTCTGAGCGGCACTTTTTTGCACACCATGGGCTAAATGGCCAGGTCACATGGACCCCGAAGGCTCAGAGAAAGTTAGGGGAGGGGACCCACTGGAACAGCTGTTGGGAGACAGATGGTAGCCTCCCGTCAAGGCCATCCAGCGTGTTCTTTAACGTTGGGTTGTTTTACCTCTGAGCGGCACTTTTTTGCACACCATGGGCTAAATGGCCAGGTCACATGGACCCCGAAGGCTCAGAGAAATGTTAGGGGAGGAGACCCCCTGACACTCTACCACCGAAATTTCAGATTTTTACCGTAAACAATTCCATTGCGACGTTCGTTAAAAGATTTGCCGGTTCCATATTTAGTGATTTATAAAGATGTAAAAACTACTTAAATATTTTAAAAAATGCGAATTATAATGTTTCATTAGTACCAATCCAATTAAAATGAGTTTTCTATTTATCTCTTAAAACAAGATATTTGCGTTTTCCCACCCACTGGGGGATAAGGGGTTACATTATTGTCGCAAATGGATTCTTCATGACCTTCACATTCCACCACCAAAATAAAAAATTTCTAGCATAAATACATCATTTGTAATATTTGTTTAAAATACTGCAAATTTCAAATTTCCACCGTGAGAGTTTTGTTATCAAATTTCAAATTTCCACAGTTAGAGTTTTGTTATCAAATTTCAAATTTCCACCGTTAGTGTTTCGTTATCAAATTTCAAATTTCCACCGTGAGAGTTTTGTTATCAAATTTCAAATTTCCACCGTTAGTGTTTTGTTATCAAATTTCAAATTTCCACCGTGAGAGTTTTGTTATCAAATTTCAAATTTCCACCGTTAGAGTTTTGTTATCAAATTTCAAATTTCCACCGTTAGAGTTTTGTTATCAAATTTCAAATTTCCACAGTTAAAGTTTTGTTATCAAATTTCCAGTACTTGGGCAATTATAGTTTTGGATGATTCGGAAGATGCGAATCGTAATATTTCATCTATTCCTACTCAACCAAAAAACATTTTTTAATTTATTCCTGAAAAAAAAAGTTTGATATCTACAGAAGGACGGACAGGCGGACGATAAAGTGCACACATTATCTCGTTTTTTTCTTCCCTTTGAAAACGAGATAAAAAAAAAAGATAATTGAGATTCTTCTCGATTATAGTCTTCCTCAGTTGCAGCTCATGCTATGCCCCTGATAAATATTACTAAGGCGCGGTTTGCCTCAGTCATTAGCGTGCCGGGATCGCAATCAGCAGTTCCCAGTTTCAAATACAAACTGTGTCAGTGTTCAGATTAATCTCTGCAAGCCCCACCTGCTCTCAGCCATAAAGGCGACACCGATGGGCTTGTATAGGTCGCCGGTCGTGTGAGACGTTAAGCCCTGTTGGGTTGTTTTACCTCTGAGTGGCACTTTTTTGCACACCATGGGCTAAATGGCCAGGTCACATGGACCCCGAAGGCTCAGAGAATGTTAGGGGAGGAGACCCACTAGAGCAGCTGTTGGGAGACAGATGGTAGCCTCCCGTCAAGGCCATCCAGCGTGTTCTTTAACGTGCACAGGGTATGGCTCTCCCGCACACGGAGCCACAGCTTAACGTCCCATCCGACGGACGGCGGCCTTTCCAAGCCCATCGGTGTCCCCTACTGACCGTGAGTAGGGCGGGGAGTTTTGCAGAGATAAATCTCAGCGCTGACCCAGCTGAGATTCGACCCTGAGAACTGCAGATTACGAGCATGGCGCGCTACCGACTGAGCCACCCCCACCCCCACCCCCATTAAGCCGTGACTCCGTATGCGAGTCATATCTTATGAACGTGTGAGTGTGTAGGAAAGCCATATCCTCCACTTGAAAACGTGTGCAGGAGAGCCATGTCCTATGAACGTTAAAGAACACGCTGGATGGCCTCGACAGGAGGTTCCCATTTGTCTCCAAAACGCTGTCCAGTGGGTCCCGTTGTCCTAACTCACTCCAAGCAGTCCTTGTAATCTGGGCATTTTGTCCATGGTGTGTAAAGAAAGTGTCGCTCAGAGGCAAAACAACCCAACACAACCATTTCCTTGAAAAATCTTTTTAAGAAGTTACCGAGTTCTGTTTCTGATTATCCACTGACATTAAACGGGTATATTCGTAATAAACCCTATGTGTAATGGGAGTGTATATTGTAAACATACGCGCATGCGAAAATGCACAATAGTAATAGAGCGTCCTGGTGGTTGCGCTGGTCTGCTGATGAAATAATCCGGGTCGAGACCGGTTAAAGCATAGATTTTTTAATTTCTGTGTCGATCTTCTGTTATTGTCTCCGCTTTCCGCATACGACTCTTCTGTGTAGTATTATACTGGCAGGCTTTCCTGTCAGACATTTATAGCAAACTTTTTATCAAGACCTTTGTAGCTAGCCTGCTTTAGAGGTTGGTAATTCATTTACAGTAACATACACTGGCGGAAATTGAAAAAAGGACACCATTAACAATTGAAGCGTAATCTACGATATTTACTTTGCAGAAACAACTTGTTGAGAAAAGACAGTGATCAGAAGTGTGAAATGAATCCATGTTTATTTTACTTTTTAATTAGTATCACATTTTACAGAAGGCACATATTAATAAGGTGTTGAACCTCCTCGAGCAGAAATACAAGTTTCCCATCTGGCATGCAATCGGTCGTACAAATGCTGCATATCACGCTGGGGGATACCATTCCATGCGCTTTCAATTTGGACGCATAATTCAGCGATGGTCGTTGCCTGCCATGGTCCGCGGAAGAGTCTTTGTCCGATCCAGTTCCAGACATGCTCGATTGGAGACAAGTCCGGAGAGCGTGCTGGCCAAGGGAGTTGGTGCACTGCCGAAGAGCATGTTGAGTTGCCCAGGCGGAGGGTGGGCGGGCATTGTCCTGCTGGAATATCGCATTTGTGATTACACCCAAATATGGCAGGACGACCGGTTGTACCACGTCGCTGACGTACGTATTGCTATTCAGTGTACCCTGTACAAACACCAGACACGTACGAGAGTGATAGCTAATCGCTCCCCACACCATGATGCCCGGCGTGGGCCCTGTGTGTCACTGGCACGATGGAAGAAGCCGCTCACCTTGTTGCCTTCGGACGCGTTAACAACCATCAGATCTCCTAAGCAGAATCTGCTTTCATCACTGAAGACCACAGACTGCCATTCTTTCCTCCAATGAACTCATTCTTGACACCACTGCAAACGTACACAGCAGTAACGAGGTGACAGTGGTAACTGTGCCAGCAACACGCATGCCCATAGTCCTGTAAATCCTGTGATGTGTCCGTTACTCTGTTTTGCCCGGAACCTCGTCTGCGAGTGTGCGAATACTCCTCTGATCATCGACGCCACCATCGTACCACTGCCAATACCTCTCGTCCAACGAGGTGTGCAATTTGACGAAAAGACCAACCTGCTTCCCGAAGACACACTATACGACTTCGCTAAAATTCCACTAACTCAACAAATGTTGCGCGCCTGCATCGTCCAGGCATTGTAGCTTCTTCAAAGAGATTGAAGTCAACACGACACAAGACGAATAACTTCTTTCTTCACGCCCTAGTCCTTAAGTACGCACTGAGTACATTTGCATGTTGGCGTCCTCAGTGACGTCATATTTCACCCAATGACTTTCAATCTTGGATCACGGTTTCTGCTGCCCTTAACTATTAACATATTATAATATGACGTCCCTAAAGGAATTCCTTAAGAGACCAAATGAATTCCTAAAGGAGTTTCTAAAGAAATTCTGAAGATGATCTTAAAAATGAATATTGGTTATGGAAAAAAAGAGCCAATCTTTCTTGGTCATAATTAATTAACAGTTGGGTTGGCTTGTTTGCCTCTGAGCGGCACTTTTTTACACCCAAGGGATTAAAGGGCCAGGTCGCAAGAGTCTCAAGCGTTCAGAGAAGGTTGGGGGAAGAGCATCCACTGGACAGCTGGTAGGAGACAGATGGAAGACTCTTGCAAAGACCATCCAGAATGTTCTTTAATGTGCATAGGGTATGTCTGTCCTGCACACAGTGACACAGTTTAATGTCCCCAACGGTGTCACCTTTATCACGACGGTTTAACGGGATTCAAGTCCCAGCTGTGGGCAAGGGTTGAGCATTATCTCCACAAAATTCCTCGCCATGCGCTCAGTCAGTTGGGGATACCGATGGGCTTGGAAAGGTCGCAGACCGTCCGATGGGACATTAAGCTGTGGTACCATGAGCAGAAGAGGCATACCCTGTGCACTTTAAAGAATTGGCTGGGTGGCCTTATCGGGATGTTACCATCTGTCTCCTAACAGTTGTTCAGTGGGCCTCCTTTCATCAACCTTCTCGAAGCCTTCTGCGTCCTTGTAACCTGGCCATTTAATCCATTCTGCGCAAAAAAGTGCTGCTCAGAGGTAAAACAACCCAACCCAGCAGAACGGGAATTATCGGAAATAAATCTCAACAGAAGTGAATTTGGGACAATTTTCAAAGCATGAACTGCGCAGACTCAGTCTCCCTCTACTACTCACGCTGCGCCTCTGGTATCATCAGATTGATCTATTTTTGAAACAACTTTAAATTTCATTCCCTTCTTCTCTTCTCCCCCCCCCCCCCCCCCGCACCCGCCACGTCTTCTCCCGGGATAATCGCACTCAATTTCTGAAGCGAATGTTGCTTCCATATTACTCTACGAATTCATTCAATGTAAGCAACTGATATTGAAACATCGGTGTGGATTCGTTTCAAAGGGCCAATGCTGTGCGCTGTTCGCAATGCCTCTCTATTGCTTTCGTGCAAACTACAGAATTGTCTCTTATTCGTTTTTCGCATGGAGGCCGCGTTTGTTATTAAGTGGGTTTCTCAGGCTCACATTAGCATTTCCCGTAAGATTTGTCGCAGATATAATAATTCTATTTCTGCCCGTTCCGTTTTTTGATTAGGGATGTTCATATGCAGAACGTTAGCTCGCGATTTTTGCATTTTCTGCCTCTCGTCGCTGACGTGTTCTCCGTGATTTCCGTTACTACTTTCTCAGGAAGCACGGCTTGATACGAAAAGATGACACCCCAGCACATGCCTGATTTCGGATTCCAGTGTAGCCAATCGGAAAGCTTCAAGATATTAGCATAATCTTGTTTTCTCCAGATCTGTTCATTTTCTTCATTGAATATCAAAAGAAAAAAAAATATTAAAAGAAGGAAAAAAAAAAGGAAGGAGATAGATCTTATATAAAAAAAAAGATTTTGAGGTAAGAGAATTCCGTGTTTAAAATCTTATTCTTCGCGAAGCAGTGTTGAAAGAAAATACTTAGACAAAACAAATAGAATTTTGTGTTTTTGTAATTGCAATTTTTTGTAGACATTTAAATATTGGATTGGGCAGTTTTACCACTAAACAGCAATTTTTTTACAAAATGGGCTAAATGGCCAAGTCACAAGGACACAAACACCTGAAAAAGTTTGCGATGTGATCCAACTGGACAGCTGTTAGGCCTCCTTTCAACGTTAGCTTTTCAACGTTAGCTTTCAACGTTGGAATACGTATATTTGAAGGAAGATTTTCATAGAATTAGTAAAAGTTATTAGTAAGAACGTATTCAAGGCCACAAAATGTTTTTCGTAGCCTTTTACCCTGTGGAGATTGATGAATATGTGATGAATCTGGAAAATCCGTCGTTTCTGCTACGGGTCGGGAGCCACGTGTCAGTAGAGCCATTGCCCTGTGCGCTTTAAAGAATCCACTGAATGATTCAATATCAAGTGTTTATGTTAAATTAATTTGCAAAGTAATTGGAAAACAGCATTCGCTGCAGAAAGTGAAAGTGAGTAAGATACTGTGGTGAGACTGTGGTATCTTCAATCTCTACATATGGAGTTTATTCAGTAGTGGTCTGTGGATTAGATTGTCATTATTAGTAAGGCTGAAGTTAAAATTGTTGAAGAAAAAATTATATCGCTCAAAATTTGACATATCACTATATGCGTTTCAAATAAAAATAATTTCATTCTGAGGTTATTATATCATTACGCATTTCTCATTTGATCATTTTCATTGTTTTGAATACATTCATGGTTGTGAATGCATTGAATGCCTTGAAGGTTGTGAATACCATTGGATACATTGATGGCTTTGAATCCATTGAATAAGTTGGTGGTTTTGAGAACAATGAATATATTGGTGGATTTGAAAACATTGAATACACTGAAGGTTTTGAATACATAAATGAGATTGATTACATTGAATATATTGATAGTTTGGAATACATTGAATACACTGAGGTTGCGAATACACTGAATGCATTTACGGTTTTGAATGCATAAACTGTATTAATTACATTGAATAAATTGGTGGTTTGGAATACATTAAATATATAGGTGGTTGTGAATATATCAAATGCATTGATGGCTTTGAATACATTGATGGTATTGATTACATTGAATACATTGGTTGCTTGAAATGCATTCAATACATTTAATATATCAGCGGTTTGGAATACATTGAATGCATTTATGGCTTTGAATATATTGAATACATTGATGGTTGTATATACATTGAATTCATTGACGGTTGTGAATACCATTGAATAGATTGATGGCTTTCAGTATATAGAACGCATTGACGTTTTGAATACATTGAATACATTTATAGTTTTGAGTACATCAAATATATTGAGCAATTTCAAAACATTAAAACCAGCGAAGGTTTGGAATGCATAAAAGGTATTAATTGCATTGAATACATTGGTTTCTTGGAATACGTCGAATACATTGATGGCTTAGAACATAATGAATACATTGAAGAATTTATGATTTTGAACACTCTTTTTTTTCTACCCTGCTGAGGAGTGGTCAACCACACAGGGTCCTGGTGCTGACCATATAAACCCACTGGACTGGACAGATATATGGCTCTGAGCTTGATTATGTATCCTAATTTTGCTGCACTGGTGGGCTTCTGTGGAGGGAAAATCTTCCGCTATGTTTTCTGTTTGTTTGTGGGTTGACAGCCCCAAGTGAATAGATTCACAGGATATGTTTATCAGCTTGTGGATAATCCTGAGTAGAGGTCATCGCAGGCACCTGAACTCTTTGCTTCTATTGGCATCGTCAAATTCTACATTGGAGGAAGTCTTCCAGTGTAGATGGCTTCAGCCTTTAGTGGTGGGGGAACGGGTCTTTGCCCCATGTCTGCGATTAGGGGGCTGTTTGACATTGTCGGCATTCCCTCTCTCAATAAACATAGTTTCTTTAAACATCCCACTAACCATTTTCTCTCCATAGGTAGTTGGAATGTGAGGACTCTGCACAGAGCTTTTTCTCTTGATGTCCTCACACAAGAATTCCACCATTATAATTTAGATATTCTCGGCTTGCAAGAGACCAGATGGACAGATAAAGGTCAGATTCTTAAAAATAATCTTAAATTTCTCTCTTCAGGGAGGGACGACAATAATCATCACCAAGGCGTGGGTCTGCTTCTTAGCATACAAGTTATTGATGCTCTTCTAGGATATGAGTGCATTAATGAAAGGTTTCTTACAGCAAAATTTCAGACAAGCGTTAAAGACTTGAATGTTATCTGTTGTTATGCCCCCACTGAGGATGCCGATGAGGATGAGAAGAATAGGTTTTATGAACAACTTCAGAATATTTTGAATTCTTTCAAGAAAGGAGATATTACCCTTGTTCTTGGTGACTTCAGTGCCAAAGTTGGTACTGACTCTGACCTTTGGGAGGAGTAATAGGCCCTTTTGGTATTGGTAGCTGCAATGGCAATGAGCAACGTCTCCTACAGGTAAGTAAACTCAATGGATTCAGAATAACTAACACTTATTACAAGCACCGCGACATACATAAGTACACGTGGGTTTCACCCGATGGGCTGCAGAAGAATATGATTGATTATATATTAATTAACAGCAAATGGGCTAGTTCTGTTAGGAATACCAGGTGATATAGGGGAGCTGAAATTGGATTTGACCATTATCTTGTTAAAAGTGTCTTGCAACTTAAACTTAAAAAGTATTGTGCTAAGGTTAGAAAATTTGCTTTTAATATTGAAGCTCTGAAAGACCCAGTTAGAACCAAAGCTTACCATGATAGGTTACTTAGTCATTATGACAGTCATGGTATGCTTACTACTAAAGTTGAGGAAGAATGTGATCATTTTAAACAGGCTTTTTTGGACACTAACAGCACTCTTTTAAGAAAAAAGGAGCAGAGGAGACAGAATTATCTGAGTGATAAGGCACTTGAGCTTATTTCGGAAAGAAAGAACTGCAGGAATGTCCTTAATCAATACCCTACTAGTCCTAATAGAAAGCATTACAGAGAACTTAATAAACATGTAAAAGATCAGTTAGCTGCTGATAAGAATCTTTGGCTTGATGGTTTGGCTGACAAAGCCGAGGAAGCAGTAAGACAGCACAACAGCAGAGAGCTGTATCAGATAGTTAATGTTTTGTGTGGTAGAAAACGGACAGGTGTATAGGGATTGAAGGATAAACAAGGTAAGGTTATAGAAGGTGAGGATTCTGTCATGGCTAGGTGGGCTGAGCATTTCAGTGATATTCTAAACAATGCGGTTAGTTCTATTCCCATTGTTTGTATTGATGATAAATGCATTGGTGGCTTTAATGTTGGCCCTATAACACAATCTGAAGTTATTTTGGCTGTTTCTAAACTTAAACTTCATAAATCCCCAGGGGAAGATGAAATTACTGCAGAAATGCTTAGACTGAAATTCTGAATATCTTTTACGATAAAGGCATGGTTCCTAAGGATTTTACCAGCGCTATTGTTATCCCTATTTTCAAAAAGGTTGATCGCAGTTCTTGTGATAACTACAGAGGTATCAGCCTACTCTCTGTTCCAGGTAAAGTTCTTTCCATGATTGTGCTTAATAGAATTAAGAATCTGGTTGACAGTCAATTGCGTGATGAGCAATGTGGATTCAGAAGTGGTAGGGGATGTGTGGATCAGATATTTTCACTTAGGCAGATTCTTGAGAAATGTTCAGAGTTTCAGAAACCTTTGGTTGCTAACTTTGCTGATTTCAAAAAGGCGTTCGACTCTGTTGATCGTCATAATTTGTGGTTGATTGTGAAATCATATGGTATACCAGACAAGTTAGTTAACATAATGAATGCTCTCTATAATAACACTGAGTCGTGTGTGAGAGTTGGTAAGGTTTGTAGCAATTGGTTTAACATTACTTCTGGTGTTCGACAAGGGTGCATTTTGTCTCCTTTTCTCTTTAGCTTGATTATTGATTATGTTATGCGAAATTCACTTCAAGGGAAAGATTTTGGCCTTAAATGGACTAGAGATGCGAAAATGTCTGATTTAGATTATGCTGATGATTTAGCCCTTTTGGCAAATGATGTTGATGAGATGAACTCTTTCATTCGAGCTGTTGATGAGACTGGTAGTAGAGTAGGTTTGGTTATAAACAGAGAGAAAATTAAAGTGATGAAAATTGGTCAGGCAGGCTCTGATTCAGTTAATCTGAATGGTTGTAGTCTTGAGCAGGTGTCACAATTTAATTATCTTGGGAGCTATGTAACAGATAATGGTGATGTGCGGCATGAGATTAACAGACGAATAGGGATTGCTGTCGGGACTTTTAAGAATCTATGGAGAGTGTGGAGAAATAGGCGTATACACCTAAAGACTAAAATTAGGCTGTATAATAGTTTGGTTCTTTCTAGGGATAGTTATGATAATGAAACTTGGACGCTGTGTAAACAGGATAACAGGAAACTAGATGCTTTTGATTCCAGATGCTTACGCAGCATCTTGGGCATTAAAGTGGTTCAACTTTGTAACTAATGATGAGATTAGGCAAAGGAGTCAGCAACCTCCTTTAAGCAGCATATTGTGCAGAGAGAGATTCCGTTGGTTTGGCCATGTTGCCCGTATGAATATTATATTATTGGCGAATAGGGTTATGAACAGTGTGCCTAAAGGCCTCAGAAAGAAGGGGAGACCTAGGATGCGGTGGGCAGACAATGTCAAATAGGACCTTGTTAGAACTGGTGTGCAGTGGCCAGATGCAGTAGATGTAGCTCAGGATAGACTTGCTTGGAGAACTAAATTGCACGGTCTGGTTGGACCTCCGTAGCCCATGGCTGCTTGAGGAGGAGGATGGGATGGGGATGAATAAATTGGTGGTTTTTAACCCATTGAATCCATTGAAGAATTTATGTTTTTGAATACATTGAATAATTTGGTGGTTTTTAATCCATTGAATACATTGAATAAATTGGTGGTTTTTAATCCATTGAATACTTTGAAGAATTTATGATTTTGAATACATTGAATAATTTGGTGGTTTTTTAATCCATTGAATGGAATGGAATTGAATCCACAATGAATAAATTGATGAAAAAATTGATACAATGAATAAATTGATGAAAAAAATTGATACAATGAATAAATTGATGAATATATCGATGGTTTTGAATGCATCGAATACATTGATGAACAGAGCTAAGTAATAAACATTATGTCGGTTCACCATTAAAGGCTCAGTCAGGTGATCACCCAGTTGTGCTTGATCAGTCAAATGGTGAGCCGCAAAAATATTAATTAGTCAGGTAGTGGTGCACAAGAGCTTTAAATAGTCCACCAGTTGGGTAGCCCGTCGAAGAGTATTAACTAATCAGGTTATCCCCCAGAATAATCTTAAGTAGCCATAAAGTCCTCCAGGGAATATTAATTAGCAGGAAATCCTTCAGAGTTTCTTAACCTGTCCAAATTCCTCCAGGAAGTCTTAACTACTCAGAATGTCCTCCAGGGGAATCTTAACTAGTTAGAAGGTCAGCGTAACAATGTTAATCTGCCATAGAGGGACGTTAATACTTTCGGAGCAAGTGTTCCGAAAGTATAGTGCTATAGTGTACAGTGCTATAGTGTACAGTGCTATAGTGTACAGTGCTATAGTGTGAGTACTATTTGTTGCCAGATGATCGGCAACCACGGCAATCCCCGGTTCCGTCTCACGACACTACCAAGTTAACGGAAAGTCGTGACTTATCTATATGGTGTATTGACATCTATACAAATACACCATATAGATGCATCTCATCCCCAACCTCACATGGCAGCAGTCCTATAAAAGGAAAGCTAACCACCGTCAGAAACCTGACATTTAATCTGTTCCTCGGTTAGCCATGAACCCTTGTAAATGTAAATCCAAGTTCGCTCGGCACCCGGGGTGGAGACTCTTAGTGAGACCAGACTTTGAAAAGGGCTCGTGCCTACTAGGGGACCAAATCCGTTCGGCCGTGCCCTTGAACTTGCTCCACGGAGCACCTGATGTTGAGGTCTTGACACCGTCCAACCGGGCCACCAAACCGGTCAGCGATGTCTTCGACCTCGGTTGGTGTTGGCTTTGTCCAACCGGGGACCCAATCCAGTCAGCAAAGTCTTCGACCGGTTCCTGGGCCCGAAGCCCCCCCCCCCCCACTACCACCACCACGGCAAGGTGGTCCCCTACCGGGGAGGGGGGGGGGGCTACAGTTTGAGTATAGTACAGTGCTATAGTGTGAATTGAAACAGGGGAGAGTATAAAACTGAGCAACTGGCAATTGGAAAGTTCTGATAGATCACAGGCCAATGACCTATCAATCAACCAATGATCTTTGAGAACTGTCGAAGCTTCAACTGCGCAGTCTCACAATCTCCCCAGTTGCCATTCACTCTATGCCATTATAGGGGCGGAATAGAAAGATTTCCAGGGATTATTCTTACATTAGCAAAATAGAGTTTCTTTTTAATTTCCTTATTAATTTCTTTATTTTTAAAGGCACAATATTTTTAAATTCACATTAGTCGTCAAAGACCGAAACTCTGATAATGACACGATCCGAATGCTTTTCCTAGGGATTAATTCAACTTACAGAATTAGCGAAGACTGCATACAAAGTCGATATGACTGTTACCCAGGAAATCATATAAACATAGACGCACTTATGAGACAGAGAATTGGAAAGAAGAAGAGTTAATAAAGGAACAGGGTATGGAATATAATAGTCAGTTCTCGTTTCTCGCTTTTAACTCACTGTAAGAATGAGCGAGTTCCTCTAAAAGAGATAGGGGGATTCTCTAAAACAGAGATTGTGAGAAAGAGAGATCCTCTGAAAAGGAGAGGGAGAGATAGATCCTCTAAAAGAGAAAAGGAGATCTTCTAAAAGAGAGAGGAAGATTTGGGGGATAAAAGCGGAAGATCTTGCCTCGAGTTATATTATTAATCAGTATCCAAGCGATAGAGAGAAACGCTTTGATGGAGCCGACTTTTCAGTGGGTGGTTCGTCGTTAGGTAGTGCTTAGGAGGAAAGAAGACAAGCCGAGGAGCAAAAGAAAATGAAAGAAAAAAAAACAGTAGAAAACGCAAAAGAGGAATTTAAAGAAGAGTTGAAACGAGCTCTGAAATATTTACTCGTTGTGAGGTTGTTCCTCTTTCCAACAGCACGGATGAGAATAGAGAGCGAAAAAAAAGAAAACCACTGTGCATTACAAAATCGATAATTCCATTAAAGTTAGAGAAAGCAAAATGTCTGAATGTTTCGTATGAATTTATTCCGTTGTGTTTGGTTTTACTAAAGTCTTGCCAACATTTACTTCTTCTTTTTTTTCCCCTCTCTCTTTCCCTATCAGCGCTAGAGATAACAATAAAAGATTGATTTTGAAAAGAACGTGTTTTTAACATTTTCTAAAGGGAACTTGTGGTTGTTTGTCGTTGACTGTTCAGCGGAGGACGTTTGACTGCGCCGCATACTATCCTAAAGGAAATGGAACATTGTTCTTAACGTTCAGCAGCCAATTAAAACTTTCATTTAGAAAAATCCATTTCTTTTTTTTTTTTCTTTTTGGAAGGAGCTTGAAGAATGAGTACAGTGTTGGAGTCAATTATCGTTATGTGATGTTAAAAAATGTCTTTTAGCTAGACATATTTTTATTAGACAATTTTTATTTTGAACAAAAAATAATCATGTAAAGCAGAAGTCTCCGACTTATAGAGCGTGTCAAATTGCAATTTTTATGTATTTATTTATGCTTTATATATTCCAAAAAGCAAGATTCTGTAAATTCCAATAAAAATTCATACGCATTAGAAGAACAAAAAATTCTGTCGTTAATTTTTTTTTTTACTTAGAGATGCATGGAATTAACTTTTTGTCTTCAGTGCACATCTTTGGAGGTGTCTGATAACTCGTTCGTGGTGTCACCGAAAAAGATATAAGTGCCGAAATTAATGAATTGTGAATTAAAAAGTTGACTTTATTTTTTTCTTAGAGAGTAAAACTTTTTTCGTTTTCGTTTTGACCTCTGTTGCAAACAGCTGCTTGAGGGGGTATTAATTTATTTTAAAAAAATTTAATTAATGTGAATCTAAAATCGAATTATGAATTCATGAAATTTCCCACTTCAAATACTACTTAGTGATTCATTAGTTGTGTTGTTCTACCTCTGAGTAGCACTTTTTTTGCACGCAATTGGTTGAATGTCCAGGTCACAAGGACCCCAAATGTCGGGAGAAGCTTGCAGGAAGGGAGACCCACTGGACAACTGTTAGGAGTTAGATGGAAGTCTCCCGTTAAGGCCATCTAGCGTGTTCTTTAATGTGCACAAGGCATGACTCTCTTTCTCTCCTTAACTGAGATGTGCACAAGGCATGACTCTCTTTCTCTCCTTAACTGAGATGTGCACAAGGCATGGCTCTCTTTCTCTCCTTAACTGAGATGTGCACAAGGCATGGCTTATCTTTCTCTCCTTAACTGAGATGTGCACAAGGCATGGCTCTCTTTCTCTACTTAACTGAGATGTGCACAAGGCATGGCTCTCTTTCTCTCCTTAACTGAGATGTGCACAAGGCATGGCTTTCTTTCTCTCCTTAACTGAGATGTGCACAAGGCATGGCTCTCTTTCTCTCCTTAACTGAGATGTGCACAAGGCATGGCTCTCTTTCTCTCCTTAACTGAGATGTGCACAAGGCATGGCTCTCTTTCTCTCCTTAACTGAGATGTGCACAAGGCATGGCTCTCTTTCTCTCCTTAACTGAGATGTGCACAAGGCATGGCTATCTTTCTCTCCTTAACTGAGATGTGCACAAGTCATGGCTTTCTTTCTCTCCTTAACTGAGATGTGCACAAGGCATGGCTCTCTTTCTCTCCTTAACTGAGATGTGCACAAGGCATGGCTATCTTTCTATCCTTAACTGAGATGTGCACAAGGCATGGCTCTCTTTCTCTCCTTAACTGAGATGTGCACAAGGTATGGCTGTCTTTCTCTCCTTAACTGAGATATGCACAAGGCATGGCTCTCTTTCTCTCCTTAACTGAGATGTGCACAAGGCATGGCTCTCTTTCTCTCCTTAACTGAGATGTGCACAAGGCATGGCTATCTTTCTCTCCTTAACTGAGATGTGCACAAGGCATGGCTATCTTTCTCTCCTTAACTGAGATGTGCACAAGGCATGGCTTTCTGTCTCTCCTTAACTGAGATGTGGACAAGGCATGGCTCTCTTTCTCTCCTTAACTGAGATGTGCACAAGGCATGGCTCTCTTTCTCTCCTTAACTGAGTTGTGCACAAGGCATGGCTCTCTTTCTCTCCTTAACTGAGATGTGCACAAGTCATGGCTCTCTTTCTCTCCTTAACTGAGATGTGCACAAGGCATGGCTCTCTTTCTCTCCTTAACTGAGATGTGCACAAGGCATGGCTCTCTTTCTCTCCTTAACTGAGATGTGCACAAGGCATGGCTCTCTTTCTCTCCTTAACTGAGATGTGCACAAGGCATGGCTCTCTTTCTCTCCTTAACTGAGATGTGCACAAGGCATGGCTCTCTTTCTCTCCTTAACTGAGATGTGCACAAGGCATGGCTATCTTTCTCTCCTTAACTGAGATGTGCACAAGGCATGGCTATCTTTCTCTCCTTAACTGAGATGTGCACAAGGCATGGCTTTCTGTCTCTCCTTAACTGAGATGTGGACAAGGCATGGCTCTCTTTCTCTCCTTAACTGAGATGTGCACAAGGCATGGCTCTCTTTCTCTCCTTAACTGAGATGTGCACAAGGCATGGCTCTCTTTCTCCCCTTAACTGAGATGTGCACAAGGCATGGCTCTCTTTCTCCCCTTAACTGAGATGTGCACAAGGCATGGCTCTCTTTCTCTCCTTAACTGAGATGTGCACAAGGCATGGCTCTCTTTCTCTCCTTAACTGAGATGTGCACAAGGCATGGCTCTCTTTCTCTCCTTAACTGAGATGTGCACAAGGCATGGCTCTCTTTCTCTCCTTAACTGAGATGTGCACAAGGCATGGCTGTCTTTCTCTCCTTAACACGGAACTACGGATTAACGCCCCATCCCATGGACGGAGGTCTTTCCAAGACTATTGATGTCCCTTTTCTCACCGACGGAAGAGTGGGATTTAACATAGATAAATATCAGCGATGTCACAGTTGGGGCTCGAACCTGAGAACTTCAGATTACGAGCCTGGCTCACTAACGACCTGGACCATCAGAAATTGAAAATTTTCAAAATTTTAATACTTCAAACGATAGATGTATGTTATGAAATTCTATATTTACGGGATAAATTGTGTTGATCAAAGAATTAAAATTTACAGCTGGGCGAGGGACGAAAACTCATTTGATTTTCAAAAACTAAAAAAAAACTGATATTTGCGAGAAGTAATCAAACATTTTATTTTTTGCGGTAAGTGTATAAAAATAGAATTCAAGAAAACAGATTCCACCTCATTTAATTCAAATAAGACTAATAAAAATATGGAAGAGGCTCTGCCAAAAAAATACCCTCTCAATTCATCATCAGAACAAGACTTCATCTAATCAGAGTCAGTCATCTTTTTTCAGAGAGAGTGAATAGTTACAGAATTTCTGAGAAATCGTTTTTAATAAGTGCTATTCTCGGAACTTGAATGTTCTCTCTCTGTCTACACACACAGAGAGAGAAATCCACTGCGAAATGAGTGATGCTCCTGTCACAGAGAGAAGACTGCGAAGCTCGATGCTCGAGAAGATTTGAAGACGATCCCCCTCGCATCGAGGGAGCTATTGGGAAGTATCGCGTGACATAAAGAGTCGAAGTGAGCAGAGAAGTTGTCAAAGTTAGAGAAGTTGAAACAAGCGCCGAGGACCGTTTCGAAGACCAGGATCAGTAAAAAAGAAGACTTTAAGTGAACTGTCCCTATTGTGATTTTTCGGTTGATCGATATTAAAAGTAATCTGCAGTTCCCAGGTTCGAGACCCACCTGGGTCAGCGTTGAGATTTATCTCCACAAAACTTCCCGCCCTGCCCACCGTCAGTAGGGGACACCGATGGGCTTGGAAAGGCCGCCGTCCGTCGGAGGGGACGGTAAGCCGTGGCCCCGTGTGTGGTAGAGCCATATCCTGTGCACGTTAAAGAACAGATTGGATGGCCTTGACGGGAGGCTACCATCTGTCTCCCAAAAGCTCTTCCAGTTGGTCCTCTCCCCCAACCTTCTCTGAGCCTTCGGGGTCCTTGTGACTTGGCCATTTAGCCCATGATGTGCAAAAAAGTCCCGCTCAGAGGTAAAACAATCCAAAATCGATATTAAAACAAACTGAATGCGTCGATCTGAAATCATAAATGCAGAAATCTGTTGTTGTTTAATCACTGAGTGGTTCTTCTTTTGTACACAATGGACTAAATGGCTAGGTCACTAGGATCATGAGGGCTCAGAGAAGATTGGGGGAGGGGACTCACTGGACTGTTATTAGGAGATAGATGGTATCCTCTCGTCAAGGCCATCCAAAGTGCTCTTTAACGTAAACAGGGTATGACTCTCCCGCACACGGAATCCACTGCATAATGTTACATTTGGCGGACGGCAGCCTTCCTAAACCCATTAGTGTCTCCTACTATCCAACCAAAGGCAGGGCGAGGAGACTGCAGATTACGAGCATGGTACGCTACCGACTGAGCCACCTCCTTCTCCTGCGTCATAGAAATGTACCCAGGAATTAATTAAAGTCTATGGGCTTGACTCCACTCCCCCAACTTTCTCTGAGGCTTCGGGGTCTTTGTGACTTGGCCATTTAGCCCAGTGTGTGCAAAAAACGTGCCACTCACAGGTAAAACAACCCAACAGCGAGGACGGAGACACCGATAGGTTAAGAAGGGTCAAAGGGGTCAATAAAGAATGGCATCATGTGCAGGAAAGACACACTCTTTGCACGTTGAAAGACAAGTTGATGTAATTTTGACCGGAGGCTTCAGTCTCTTCCATAACAGAAGACTAGAGAACATCCTTCCCGAACTTCTATGAGTAGGATTGGGTTGTTTTACCTCTGAGCGGCACTTTTTTGCACACCATGGGCTAAATGGCCAGGTCACAAGGACCCCGAAGGCTCAGAGAAGGTTGGGGGAGGGGACCCACTGGAACAGCTGTTGGGAGACAGATGGTAGCCTCCCGTCAAGGCCATCCAGCGTGTTCTTTAACGTGCACAGGGTATGGTTCTCCCGCACACGGGGCCACGTCTTAACGTCCCATCCGACGGACGGCGGCCTTTCCAAGCCCATCGGTGTCCCCTACTGACCGTGGGCAGGGCGGGGAATTTTGCGGAGATAGAACTTCTACAAGCCTTGTAACTTGTCATTTAACTCATTTTATGGAAAGAAAAAATTCTCTCGGAATTTAAACAATCCGACTCCGAATATAAAATAACAAATCTTGAATTATGAAGTATTTGACAATGGCTTGGTATCAAATTTCAAACCTTCGCGTGCCGATTCTTTGACTGCAAGTAGTGCAGGATAACAATGTTTTCAAGTGTTCACTAACGAAGCAATTACTTATGCGAAAATTTAGAGCATTGAGAAATTTAGGTACTGGAGAAATAAGAATTCTACAGGCGGGTCGATTCTACTCTGCTTACAGTCAGTAATACAGGATCATTATGAAAGAATATCCATATTCTTAAGTGATGTATCTGATGAAATAATTAATTAGGTTTTGTGTTCCACAGACTTCATTGTGGATGCCATTAGGAGGCTTGATATTCAAATTCTGTCCATACTCGACTCAGCATGTCTGTCGTAATACTTGTAACAGCTGCAGTGATTGTATTCTTTAAATACTGTAAATTAGAAATATTTTGGGACTAAACGATATTTTTAATTTATCTCCCCCCAAAAAAGAAGTCTAGTGGTGTCGAAACTGGATTTTTCTGGGCCACAAATCAATCTATTTCCGAACTGATTTGTGGCCCCGAGATTCCATCCAACGACTTAGAAATTTGGCATTTAAGACATTACAGGGAACACCATCGTCACCATGTGATACTAACTCTACGCCGTTATAAGAAAGAAACCTTGAGCGCGTTTCTTGACATTTTGGAGGAGCAATTGCTTTTTTTAAGTAATTGAGCAATAAAATGTAGCACCTTATATAATACCAAATACTTTATGCACAAAGGAATGGGGGTGACTCAGTCAGTAGCGCGCCAGGCTCGTAATCTGTAGTTCCCAGGTTCGAGTCCCAGTTGGGTCAGCGTTGAGACTTATCTCCTCAAAATTCCTCGCCATGCCCACGGTCAATAGGGGACACCGATGGGCTTGGAAAGGTCGCCGTCCATCGGATGGGACGTTAAGCCGTGGCCCCGTGTGCGGGAGAGCCATACCATGCACGTTAAAGAACACGCTAGATAGCCTTGACGGGAGACGATCATCTGTCCCCCAACAACTGTTCCAGTGGATCCCCTCCACCAGCCTCCTCTGACCTTCGGGGTCCATGTGACCTGGCGATTTGCCCCATGGTGAGCAAAAAAGTGCTGCTCAGAGATAAAACAACCCAGCCATTCAAATCCATGCCATGTACGCATATCCAGGTCATGTAGATGCATTAGAACAGAGTAAAAACAAGTAGTGGCTTTACGATTCACTCCCCACAACTGCTTGAAATAGAAAGAAACTTTTCACTTAACGGAATTCAGAGGCCACAAAACGGCTCATTGATCTGGGAGCTCCGAAAGCCTCTGTGTCGTCGTTGCATTGAGTCATAGGAGCGAATGGCCAAACGTCATCGATCATCCCTTGATGTTGGCAATGACTCGCTTCGACATTACTCGATGGGTTAACAAGCGAACGCTGTGCAGGAGCCATTTGGTCAACTTAATCGTCATCAGCACGCACTTCGCCCTCCACGAAATCCATTCTCTTCCGGTGTTCTAAGGGGCGCGCGGGCTACTTTAATTGGTGTCGTGTCAGACTTTGCCAGATGAGTTTCACGAGCCCCAAATCTAACTTTTTCTGTTACTTGTCCTCCCCCAGACATCGGTGAGGGAAAATAAAGGATCGCATTGGAGGCTCTATTGGGGGGGGGGGGGGGTAAGCGACGCTGAATAGTTCGGTTGATTTAACTCTGAACGTTACTTTTGTCCATACAATGGCCAGGCTCGTAGGTTGCAGTTACCAGGTTTCAGTCCCCCCCCTCCCCCACGTGCCAGCGTTGAGATTTATCTCCGCAAAACTCCGCTATTCCGCCCTGCCCTCTGTCAGCAGGGGACACTGATGGGCTAGGAAAAGCCGCCGTAAAGTCATGGCCCCGTGTTAGAGAGAGAGAGTCATACCCTGCGTACGTTATAAAACACTCTGGATAGCCTTGATGGGAGGCTACTATCTGTACCCACAAACTTCTCTGAGTCCTCGGGATCCTTGTGACTTGGCCATTTAGGCCATTAATATGCAAAAAGTGACTCTAAGAGGTAAAATTACCCTTTGATAAAACAACCATGGATATCTTTGATGGGAGGCTACTATCTGTACCCACAACCTTCTTTGAGTCCTCGGGATCCTTGTGACTTGACCATTTAGGTCATTGTATACAAAAAAGTACCGCTAAGAGGTAAAACAACCCATTGATAAAACAACCATGGAGAGCCTTGGTGGGAGGCTACTATCTGTACCCCCAACCTTCTTTGAGTCCTCGGGATCCTTGTGACTTGGCCATTTAGGTCATTGTATACAAAAAAGTGCCGCTAAAAGGTAAAACAACCATGGAGAGCCTTGATGGGAGGCTACTATCTCTACCCCCAATCTTCTCTGAGTCCTCGGGTTCCTTGTGACTTGGCCATTTAGGCCATTAATATGCAAAAAGTGACTCTAAGAGGTAAAATTACCCATTGATAAAACAACCATGGATAGCCTTGATGGGAGGCTACTATCTGTACCCCCAACCTTCTTTGAGTCCTTGGGATCCTTGTGACTTGGCCATTTAGGTCATTGTATACAAAAAAGTGCCGCTAAGAGGTAAAACAACCCATTGATAAAACAACCATGGAGAGCCTTGATGGGAGGCTACTATCTGTACCCCCAACCTTCTTTGAGTCCTTGGGATCCTTGTGACTTGGCCATTTAGGTCATTGTACACAAAAAAGTGCCGCTAAGAGGTAAAACAACCCAACTCTAACGAGTGCCTTGGCTTTGCTACTTCAGCACACATGCTGATCTACGGAATTCTAAAAATGCTACTGGTGCAAACGTTCTCTCTTCTTCATAAGTTGGCCACATAAGGTGTGCATTGAGGCTGCCGCTTTTTTTTTTGTAGGCCTCTGTGAAGAGGAAATCAGGATGTCTGATTCCCTGTTCACAGATATTTTGCTCTTTGCAGGACAAGCTAAAAATTACGCACAGTTGAAGATAATGGGTTTTCACAAAACCAAATATTCGTTAAAGTTCAAAGGATAACCACCATACAATTGGACAGGATTGTTGCTTTACTGCCTACATAGGAGCTAACAGGCTTGCGTCTAGAAAGACTAGGAGAAAGAAGGGGGTGGGATAGCTTAAATAAACAGAAATGAAACGAAGAATGTCATCCGGCTATTTATTTAAAAAAAAATGTTTTTTCAAAGAGATTGTTCTCGCCAAATAGTTGAATGATTTAACTTTTGATTGATGATTGATATTGACCTGTATTTTAGGCATACAATGGGTTAGACAAGGTTGTTTTTTACCTCTGAGCGGCACTTTTTGCACACCGTGGGCTAAATGGCCAGGTCACATGGACCCCGAAGGCCCAGAGCAGGTTGGGGGAGGGGACCCACTGGAACAGCTGTTGGGAGACAGATGGTAGCCTCCCATCAAGGCCATCCAGCGTGTTCTTTAACGTGCACAGGGTATGGCTCTCCCGCACACGGGGCCACGGCTTAACGTCCCATCCAACGGACGGCGGCCTTTCCAAGCCCATCGGTGTCCCCTACTGACCGTGGGCAGGGCGGGGAATTTTGCGGAGATAAATCTCAACGCTGATCCAGCTGGGACTCGAACCTGGGAACTACAGATTACGAGCCTGTCGCGCTACCGACTGAGCCACCCCCGCCGCTAAATAGACAGTCCACAGTGATTTCAATCCTCAGAAAAGTTTGGAGAAGCGCATCCTCTAAACACCTGTTAAGAGACAAATTGAAGCTTTCCATCAAGGCAGTTACTTCTTGTTGAGATTATTTAGAATCTGTTGTCCACAATTAGGTTTCTTTCTTTGCCTACAGGTTGTTTATCTCTTAACGGCACTTATTTTCTTTTGGATTTCTTTCTCATTGGACTAAATAATCAGGTCACAAGGACCCCGAGGGCTCAGAGAAGACTAGGAGCATGGGACCCATTCGACAGCTATTAGGAGACAGATGGGAGTCTCTTGTCAAAGCCATCCAGCGTGTTTTTAACGTGTACAGTGTATGGCTCTCCTGCACACTGGAGGGGCGGGGGTGGCTCAGTCGGTAGCGCACCAGGCTCGTAATCTGTAGTTCTCAGGTTCGAGTCCCAGCTGGGTCAGCGTTGAGATTTATCTCCGCAAAATTCCCCGCCCTGCCCACGGTCAGTAGGGGACACCGATGGGCTTGGAAAGGCCGCCGTCCGTCGGATGGGACGTTAAGCCGTGGCCCCGTGTGTGGGAGAGCCATACCCTGTGCACGTTAAAGAACACGCTGGATGGCCTTGACGGGAGGCTACCATCTGTCTCCCAACAGCTGTTCCAGTGGGTCCCCTCCCCCCAACCTTCTCTGAGCCTTCGGGGTCCATGTGACCTGGCCATTTAGCCCATAGTGTGCAAAAAAGTGCCGCTCAGAGGTAAAACAACAACCCAACCCTGCACACTGGGCCACGGTATAACATCCTATCCCATGGACGGCTGCCTTTCCAAGTCCATCGATGTCCCCTAGCGACCGCAGGGCGGAAAGTTTTGCGGAGATAAATCTCAACTCTGGCCCAGGTGGCAGTCGAACCCTGGAAACTGCAGATTACTAACGACCCCTGTTGTTATATTATAAGAATAATATATCTAAAATATTTTTCTTTGCAGTTATAACCAGAAAGAGAAAACTTAATCTGAAAGAAATTTTATTCTCTTTTTTCGTATCTCTCGCATACTTTACTGTTTATATACACTTAAAAATATTAATCTACCTTAAATAAACGACAAAACACATTTCTGGAATGTCATAACAAAATAAGCAAAATATTTTCGTTATACGTTTACTTACATAAATTTACCATGACATAACATTTTCAATTTTTTTCATTGTTACTTTCCCTAACGATATAAATTCAGAATGGAACATAATCCGAGTTACATCTACGAATCTATTTCTTTCACTCCTAGCAATCGGGGTTCGCTTCATCCCATTAGTCTCTGCAGCTTCTCGCCCATCAGACGCAGGGGAGACTAGCCCACTGCAAGACAAACAACTTGATCATGTTACTTGGTGTTGTGGATGCGCCAGTCACCAAGGAACGTCATTACGGTTCCCTTGCTCCCCCCCTCTTTTCTTTTATCCCCCCCCAGTATTGTCTCCAGCATTTCCCGGAATATCTGAAAAATCTTGAGAACACATATTTCAAGCATTCTCTTTCCAGTGATTCAATAGTTTCGTGGGATAATTCACCAATATGCAGAGATCTATTCGCTGACTTTTGAGGATTTCTGATTCGTCGTCGATCCTTCTCAAGGACGACAGAATTTTCTGACTTTAGACGAAGTCAGGAAATGATGAAATTTCTAACGTTGTAGACTTTTTTTTTTGTGCTGCCCTTGCAAATGAACTGGGTCGATTGGAAGACTTTAATGTTTTAATATTTTTTTTTCTGTCTTTACATTTGCTTTTACTTGAGGGAGTTTTTCGTGAAGGTCGAATGAAAGTTGTCTGCTGCGTTGGATTTTTTTAGTTGTGATTTACTTTCTCTTCTTTTTTTTTGCATTATTGATTTCAACTGCGGGCATCAGATTCTCTCAAATGAGTTGAACAATTGAACGTAAGCACTGAGAGTCACGGGGCGGGGGTGGCTCAGTCGGTAGTGCGCCAGGCTCATAATCTGTAGTTCCCAGGTTCGAGTCCCAGCTGGGTCAGCGTTGAGATTTATCTCCTCAAAATTCCCCGCCCTGCCCACGGTCAGTAGGGAACACCGATGGGCTTGGAAAGGCCGCCGTCCGTCAGATGGGACGTTAAGCCGTGGCCCCGTGTGCGGGAGAGCCATACCCTGTGCACGTTAAAGAACACGCTGGATGGCCTTGACGGGAGGCTACCATCTGTCTCCCAACAGCTGTTCCAGTGGATCCCCTCCCCCAACCTTCTCCGAGCCTTCGGGGTCCATGTGACCTGGCCATTTAGCCCATGGTGTGCAAAAAAAGTGCCGCTCAGAGGTAAAACAACCCAACTGAGAGTCACATTTTAAAAAATAAATAATTTTTTTTACAAAAATCGTAATTATCTAATATTAAAATAATCATTACACAAACCTCTAAAATTCATATTTTATTAAATGATTCAAAACAATATTTATTATTTAAATTTATTTAATTTACGAAAAAAATTCTTATGACGTATTACTGTTGGGGAATATTCTAGCTTTCAAAACTCTTTTAAATACTGAAAGAAAACTTTAGAAAATCGAGATTTAAATGCATTTAATTATGATCTTTAACTTCAGATATATTTTTACATTAAATGCCTACTTTAGAAGTTACAGATCTTCTGTTAGAATTCTCCATGAATATTTTCGAATTTATAGAGCTTCGAAATTAGAATTCCATTGACGTAATACGGATATTCTTCAATCTTTTCGAGGACGTTAGTTGCCTCAGTTTGTAGCGCGCCAGGTTCGGAATCTGTAGTTCCCAGGTTCGATTTATACATATTGTTAAGACAGATGAACTAGCAACAGTGACTTCACGAGTTAACGTGACTGGAGCCCTCGTGTGTGCTTCTACGTGAGATTCAATTAGCCAACGATTTGGAACTTAGAACGATTGAGAAGAATGAAAGAAATATAGCAGTGCAGTGTCTTAAAAGTTGTGAGATCTGAATGGATGTTCAGATGGTCTGAGTCAATGCGCGTTAAGTAAAGAAAATAAGTATCTTTTATGTGATGTGTGCGCGGGCGGTCGTATTATTTTGCTAATGTGAAAAGTTTAGTGAACTAGCACATTACGAGAGTTTATTTTACGTCTGAAGATATTCAAGTGACATGGTAAACTAAGTATAGAGGTAATAGTTTAGTAGAACAGACTGGTCTTGTATGCTCTGCAGAAAAAGTGTTAATGACTTATGTATAATAGTAGTTAATTTGTTTATGAGATACTTCATCCATATTTTTGTAACGATTTGCATTGTATTATAATTGGTTTGAAAATACACTTATTTAAACTCACGCTCAGTGCCTATCCATATTTTGTAATTCGCAACAATATATATATATGCACAGTCGTATCAGAATAATACGCCCACCTACCATAGTATAGGTATGGTAGGTGGTCATATTATTCTGATACGACTATGTATATATTGTTACGACAGATGAACGAGCAACAGTGACTTCATGACTTAACGTGACTTAAACCCTCGTGTGTGCTTCTACGTGAGATTCAATTTAGCCAACGAAATGGAACTTAGAACGATTCGGAAGAATGAAAATATAGCAGTGCAGTGTGTTAAAGTTGTGAGATCTGAAAGGAAGTTCAGATGGTCTGATTCAGTGCGCGTTAAGTGAAAATAATTAGTATATTTATTAGGGTGTGCGCGGGTGTTTGTTTTCTGTTATTGGTGATAGAAGTTTAGTGAACTAGCACAGGACGAGAGTTTGTTTACGTCTGATGGTATTCAAGTGACATGGTACAAAGTGAAGAGGTAGTATTTTAGTACAACAGACAGAGCTGGTGTTGTATGCTCTATGGAAAAGGTTAATGACTTATATATGTTAGTAGTTAATTTGTTTATAAAATACTTCATCCATATTTTTTTGTAGCAATTTGCATTGTATTGTAATTGGTTTGAAAATATAGTTATTAGTACTCACGCTCAGTGCTTATCCATTTTAAAATTTGCAACATTTATATATATATATGTACCAGCGTTGAGATTTATATTCCCTAAACTTTGCCCTCCGTCAGAAAGGAAACACCGATGAGCTTGGAAAGGCCGCTGTCCATCAGATTGAGTGTAAAGCCGTGGTGCCATGTGCAGGAGAGCCGTATTCTATGTACGTTAAAGAATACCCTGGATGGCCTTGACGGCAGGATTTCATCTGTCACCTAACAGCAATCCAGTGGATCCACTTTCCCAACCATCTCTGAGCCCTTTGGGTCCTTGTGACCTGGCCATTTAGCCAATTCTGTACAAAAAAAGTGTCACTCAGAGGTAAAACATCCCAACTCTGACGAAATGTCAGAGTTGGGATGTTTGCTTAAGAATAAATGTGTTCTGCTTAAGAATAAATTCCTGCCCGAACTAAATTTTCTAGGCGTATGATGACTTTAAGACAGAGCACGTGGTATCATCTTTATATTGAGCGAAATTTAATAATATTTTAATAAAATTTCTCAAGCTCTTTTCCACATCAAGATTTTTGCTTAAGATTGACAGTTTTATCACCCGAGAAATGGATGTTGAAACGATAAGCTAATATGAGAGACAGGCTTGACTATATAATTGCGTCGCTAATCATGCTTCAGAGCAAAATGCCAACAACTTTCTGACAGGGCAAGAATTTCCACGGTCGGAAGAAGTATCATTAATAACTAGCCCTGCTGTTGTGTGTATCAGGACTCAAGGTTATTAATAGCTCTGGAAGGAAGGAATTAAAAAGGAAGTAGCGATGTTGGACATTTGAATGAAGGGTTGTTAGCAGAATCAGGGAAAGAGAGAAAAAGATGACAAGAGGAATGAAAGAAATCGGGATGAGTAATGATTTATGAGATGTCGAGAACTTTCTAAGGAAGGAAATGAATGGTGATTAGGAAAGGATTACAAATGATGGGAATTGTTTAATGAAAGCGGAGCATTTATTTGAGGCTATGTTCATTGAATGAGAGAATGACAGGACAATGTCTACCTTATGCAAAATAAGGGGATGGAGTTTGGTTCAGTCGGTATGGCGTCAGGCTCGCAATTTCTACTTCATAAGTATGTACTAGTCCCAAATGGGCTAGTTTTGATATTTATTTCCGTTATTCCCCACCATGCTCTTGGGGCGGGGGTGGCTCAGTCGGTAGCCCGCCAGGCTCGTAATCTGTAGTTCCCAGATTCGAGTCCCAGCTGGGTGAGCATTGAGATTTATCTCCGCAAAAATTCCCCGCCCTGCCCACGGTCAGTAGGGGACACCGATGGGCTTGGAAAGGCCGCCGTCCGTCGGATGGGACGTTAAGCCGTGGCCCCGTGTGCGGGATAGCCATACCCTGTGCACGTTAAAGAACATGCTGGATGGCCATGACGGGAGGTTATCATCTGTCTCCCAACAGCTGTTCCACTGGGTACCCTCCCCCAACCTTCTCTGAGCCTTTGGGGTCCATGTGACCTGGCCATTTAGCCCATGGTGTGCAAAAAAGTGCCGCCCAGAGGTAAAACAACCCAACCCAACCCACCGTGCTCTCTGAGAGAAAGAAGACGCAGATGGGATTCAAAAGAGCGTCGTGTTCAGGAGCCTAAAACTGGGCCTCGTGTTCAGGAGAGTCAAACCCTACGCACGTTAGAGAACACGCTGAATGTCCTTGAGGTAAGACTACCATCTATCTCCTAATAGTTGCACAATGGATTTTCTTCCCGAACCTTCTTTAATCTCTTCGAATCTTTGTGACCTAAAATTTTAGCACCTTGTGTGCGAAAAAAAATGCCACTCAACGGTAAAAACACCGCATCTAAATCTATGCAAATATAGTTTATTCCTGTCCAGGGGCGCATCTGGGAGGGCGGTATCTCATGCCCCTTCCTAGATCCCCCCCCCTCTTTGAGAATGCTTGTAAAGGTAATGGAGGGAGAAATTTATTAAACTTGTGCATATTTCATGCACATTTCAAGAAATTTTTAAAGATCTCTAAAACAGAGGGACAAATATTATTCTGCAATAGAAATGCAATCTCTTGACACACCGCCTCTCACATTTTCCCAGTTCGATTGCGTCACTGACACCCCCCCCCCCCTCTCTCCCCTTTATTTTTTTTTCTATTGCCTGATCAAGAGAAATCTCAGGGGAGTATATTTATAATTTTTTTTAGAGTAAAAGATAATATTATTTTTCAAAAAATTATGTTACACAAAGACAGGTTTATGACAAAAAAATCGCGCGAAACAGTGTATGATTTAGTTTTAGTGATCTTTAAAAAATATTTTCAAAAATATATCGAATATATGTTTATTAATTAATTTTTAACAAAAAAGTATTAATTTTTTTTGTCTCCATTATTAAAATTATCTAAGGAGTGCATAATCTCTTCCCACCTCCCAGGTCTAACAAGCGAGTAGTTAACATCCAAAAATAAGCAGTCTAGCTTTTACTTGAGTGTCTGGGTTTTTTGGGTTTGGGTTGGATGGCTCAGCCGGAAGTGCACCAGATTCATATTCCACAGTTTCCAGGTTCAAGTTCTAACTGACGTTAAGATTTATTTCCTCTAAACCCAGGCCCTGTCTTCGGTGGCAAAGGAACCCCGATGCGCTGCGAAAGATCGTCATTGAAGAAATGGGACATAAATCCATGGCACCGGAAACTTCCATCTCTGTTCTGACAGCTGTCCAGTGGGTTGGGTTGTTTTACCTCTGAGCGGCACTTTTTTGCACACCATGGGCTAAATGGCCAGGTCACATGGACCCCGAAGGCTCAGAGAAGGTTGGGGGAGGGGACCCACTGGAACAGCTGTTGGGAGACAGATGGTAGCCTCCCGTCAAGGCCATCCAGCGTGTTCTTTAACGTGCACAGGGTATGTCTCTCCCGCACACGGGGCCACGGCTTAACGTCCCATCCGACGGAGGCGGCCTTTCCAAGCCCATCGGTGTCCCCTACTGACCGTGGGCAGGGCGGGGAATTTTGCGGAGATAAATCTCAACGCTGACCCAGCTGGGACTCGAACCTGGGAACTACAGATTACGAGCCTGGCGCGCTACCGACTGAGCCACCCCCACCCCGTGTCCAGTGGGTTCCCTACCCAACTCTGATCTCTTGTGGTCTTTGTGACCTGGACATGTAGCCCAGTGTGTGGACAAAAGTACCCTTGATTTTTAAAAACCGTACACATAAATACCAAAAGAAAGCATAGCATTTTATTTTATTTCCTTTGCCTCGAAAAACAAAAACGCATCAAAATCTTACTCGTAACGTCGAAAGAAAAGAAATAAACGACGGATTTTAGACTCTCCTCGAAAAGACAGAACGTGAAGACGAACAGATTTTTCGCCACCTCCGTCGTCTTATCCCTGTTTATCGGGGCTTGTTTATCCGCTGCAAGCACTCACCAATCCCTGCGATAGCGAAGCAGATGGGGAGAGCTGCCCACGGTGGCTAGGCGGAACGGAGGACAATATTAAACCATTGTCATGTCAGCGTTATCTTGTTTCACGGTCGCCGGAGCGTTATCTGTGTCGCCAATAGCCTGACTCGGACGCCGACAACTAAGATGTAATGTTCTGCTGGCGTTCCAGAAGGGGGGAGATTTTCCACGCCTTGGAGAAATGTCATTAACAACTGCTAGCACCGTATGAGCTGCCACAAAAGAGCCTTGAAACGCGTACGCACGCACACAGAGAGAGAGAGGGAACTGCAGTTTGTGGATTGGTATATTGCAAATGCAAAGGAATGTAGCGGACATGTGTTTGCGGTTGAATGCGGGCGAATTAATCGCTTGCGGTTATTGTTGGTAGTATCTGTTGGTTCTTCTATTTTTGGGCTCACGACAGTGGCACAACAAAAAAAAATGCTTTTCGCTAGAATACCTCTTTCAAACGAATTTAAAACAATTAAGATTTGTTAGTTTTAAAAGATTAGTTTGGACTTTCCTGACTTTTCTTTATCAGATTGTTTTACGGCTAATGTATGTGGATTATCTGTAAAATAATATTGCTTGGCAGTTCGGTGTTTTAAGATGAGTTAGGGGCGGGGGTGGCTCAGTCGGTAGCGCGCCAGGCTCGTATCGTAATCTGTAGTTCCCAGGTTCGAGTCCCAGTTGGGTCCGCGTTGAGATTTATCTCCGCAAAATTCCCCGCCCTGCCCACGGTCAGTAGGGGACACCGATGGGCTTGGAAAGGCCGCCTCCGTCGGATGGGACGTTAAGCCGTGGCCCCGTGTGCGGGAGAGCCATACCCTGTGCACGTTAAAGAACACGCTGGATGGCCTTGACAGGAGGCTACCATCTGTCTCCCAACAGCTGTTCCAGTGGGTCCCCTCCCCCAACTTTCTCTGAGCCTTCGGGATCCATGTGACCTGGCCATTTAGCCCATGGTGTGCAAAAAAGTGCCGCTCAGAGCTAAAACAACCCAACCTAAGATGAGTCAGTGGAGTTTGCGAAGAGCGCCCTCTGTCGTTTGGAAAGTTTGGCAATAGACCGTGCGTAAAAGAGCTATATTATGTACAGTGTGTCTGAAAAATAATGAGACGAATTTTATACTTTCATAAAAATGCAGGTAAATACACTAGAATAGTGATTCTCAAACTATTTTTGACCACGGAACACTTTTTTTTCGCCGTGAATACTCGTGGCACACTAAAAATTTAAATTGGCAACACCAGGAGAGATTCGTGCATGCGCAGTTTGCCTTCAATAATACCCTTTTTGTGGAGTCGTTTGTAAATGCAGAGCTATTCTGTTCAAGTTCTGACATGTATTGAGGTTAGCGTACGCCGTATTTGTTATGGGCATCTTTTGTGTTCATTTTGGTTTTAGCATTAAGATTTAATATGGATAAGTTTTTGATTTAACGAAAAAGGTTAAATCAAGAATCAGTGACAGAAAGTCCCAGCTGGGTAAGCGTTGAGATTTATCTCCGCAAAATAACCCGCCCTGCCCACGGTTAGTAGGGGACACCGATGGGCTTGGAAAGGCCGCCGTCCGTCGGATGGGGCGTTAAGCCGTGGCCCCGTGTGCGGGAGAGTCATACCCTGTGCACGTTAAAGAACACGCTGGATGGCCTTGACGGGAGGCTACCATCTGTCTCCCAACAGCTGTTCCAATGAGTCCCCTCTCCCAACCTTCTCTGAGCCTTCGGGGTCCATGTGACTTGGCCATTTAGCCCATGGTGTGCAAAAAAGTGCCGCTCAGAGGTAAAACAACCCAACGTTAAAGAACACGCTGGATGGCCTTGACGGGAGGCTACCATCTGTCTCCCAACAGCTGTTCCAGTGGGTCCCCTCCCCCAACCTTCTCTGAGCCTTCGGGGTCCATGTGATCTGGCCCTTTAGCCCATGGTGTGCAAAAAAGTGCCGCTCAGAGGTAAAACAACCCAACGTTAAAGAACACGCTGGATGGCCTTGACGGGAGGCTACCATCTGTCTCCCAACAGCTGTTCCAGTGGGTCCCCTCCCCCAACCTTCTCTGAGCCTTCGGGGTACATGTGACCTGGCCCTTTAGCCCATGGTGTGCAAAAAAGTGCCGCTCAGAGGTAAAACAACCCAACGTTAAAGAACACGCTGGATGGCCTTGACGGGAGGCTACCATCTGTCTCCCAACAGCTGTTCCAGTGGGTCCCCTCCCCCAACCTTCTCTGAGCCTTCGGGGTCCATGTGACCTGGCCATTTAGCCCATGGTGTGCAAAAAAGTGCCGCTCAGAGGTAAAACAACCCAACCCAACCCAGTGACAGAAAGTAGCAACAAAATGGCTTATAAATTTCCTTTTACCTGCAATACCATCTGGAATTTCGCGGCACACCTTGTGAGAACCATTCCGCTGGAGAAATCATTCACAAGGAATTTGCTCTCGAAGGCCCATGATCACCCAGTTTTATTTAGAAATGAGTGTTACAAAGAATTCGACGGGGGGAGACTTTCGCGAAAACTAGAACTGGTTTTTGTTGCATGACAATGTACCCTCTTTCCCAAAAAGGTGGTTACCAAGTTCCCCCTCCCCCAACAATTCGACAGATTTGGGTCAGACCGACTTCTTTCTCTTTCCGTAATTAAAAATGAAGTTGAAAGAAAAACAATTTCACACTATTCAAAATATCCAAATGAATGTGACCGACCATTTCAATTAAGTAACTTTGGAGGAATTTCAAAAATGTTTTGAACGATTAAAAGAGAGTGGTAACTCTCTTTTAATCTCCTAATCTTTTAATCTAATCTTTTGAACGATTTCTTTTGAATATCTCTTTTAATCTAATCTTTTGAACGATTTCTTTTGAATATCTCTTTTGATCTAGTCTTTTGAACGATTTCTTTTGAATATCTCTTTTAATCTAATCTTTTGAACGATTTCTTTTGAATATCTCTTTTAATCTAATCTTTTGAACGATTTCTTTTGAATATCTCTTTTAATCTAATCTTTTGAACGATTTCTTTTGAATATCTCTTTTAATCTAATCTTTTGAACTATTTCTTTTGAATATCTCTTTTAATCTAGTCTTTTGAACGATTTCTTTTGAATATCTCTTTTAATCTAATCTTTTGAACGATTTCTTTTGAATATCTCTTTTAATCTAATCTTTTGAACGATTAAAACAGAGTTGTAACTCTCTTTTAATCTCCTAATAACCTTTTAAGTCTGTAGAGTACCGTGGTGACTATTTTGGACGATTTTGATAATAAATTCTTCTTATGAACATTTGGTTTTGTTTTAGAATATTTTGTTTCGTGATGTTTCAGGCTCATTGTTTATGTGCATTGACAGGCACATCCATCGTAACAGTTGTTCACTTTATTTATCTTTTTTTTTTCATTAAATGGTTGTGATTGTACATGAGGTTGAATGTGCAACTGGAAACAAAAGAGTAAAATTTCTTGCAGACCCAACAAATGAAAGAAAAAATGACATTTCAGTTGCACTAAATAGGTGTTGAAAAATTCAGCGATAAAGTGGAATTGTTTTATCTATGAGCGAAATCTCTGTTCCATAACGGTCTAAATGTCCGGGTTACAAGGACCCCAAACACTCAGAGAAGGTTGGGGAATGGGATTTATTAAACAGATGTCAAGAGACAGATGGAAGCCCTCATTCAAATCCATCCAGCGTGTTACTCAGTGTGTACAGTCGCTGAAAAAGGTATCCGAACACTATGGTTGATTACAGAATTCAGAAAAAATATCTGGCAACGATTTTTTTTAGAAATTAGTGATCTGGCAGCTTCGTGTCACGTGACACGAAGTTGCCAAATCACTAATTTCTAAAAAAAAATCGTTGCCAGATATTTTTTCTGAATTCAACCATAGTGTTCGGATACTTTTTTGAGCGACTGTACAGGTTATCTCTCTCTCCTTGGTACCATAGCTGAATGTCTCATCAGACAGATAGTCTCAGCCGACCGAGGCCAGGGGATTTGAAGGGATAAATCTTAACGCTGGCTCAGTTGGGACTCGAACTCGGAAACTACAGCTTACGAGTCTGGCGCGCTACCGATTGAGCCAACCTCAGTCCTTATCAATGGCAATGTTTACCTGCTAACGGTCAATGCGGAAAATATCGTTGTTAAATGATTTGCCTTTCTGAGAAGTGTATTAAAAAGTGGTTGTCTATTTCCTATAGAAATGCAAGTTATAATTTTCAATAAGGTTTCCACAAGTACTTAGCATTGAAGTGAGAAATGTCTTCGTCCCATAGACCACGTGGTATACAGGAAATTGTGTTCCAAACGGAACTGATCGAGTGCGAGCGACTTGATCCCCCCAGCTTACGTGTTTTTAACCGGAGTTGCATTCCAAACGTGAAATGTGGTTATGCCATTAATGTATTGCAGTAGCTAAGCGCAGGGGCGGGGGTGGCTCAGTCGGTAGCGCGCCAGGCTCGTAATCTGTAGTTCCCAGCTTCGAGTCCCAGCTGGGTCAGCGTTGAAATTTATCTCCGCAAATTTCCCCACCCTGCCCACTGTCAGTAGGAGACACCGATGGGCTTGGAAAGACCACCGTCCGTCGGATGAGGCGTTAAGCCGTGGCCCCGTGTGCGGGATAGCCACACTCTGTGCACGTTGAAGAACACGCTGGATGGCGTTGACGGGAGGCTACCATCTGTCTCCCAACAGCTGTTCCAGTGGGTCCCCTTCCCCAACCTTCTCTGAGCCTTCGGGGTCCATGTGACTTGGCCATTTAGCCCATGGTGTGCAAAAAAGTGCCGCTCAGAGGTAAAACAACCCAACCCATTTAAACGTCTACGATTTTCGATTTCTGGATGTGAACAATCATTCTAAAACTTTCTGTACGATCGCGTGATTACAATCGCGTGAGCGGCACTTTTTTGCACACCATGGTCTAAATGGACAGGTCCTAATGACCCCGAAGGCTCAGAGAAGGTTGGGTGAGAGGACTCACTGGAACAGCTTTTGAGAGATAGATGGTAGCCTCCCGTGAAGGCCATCCAACGTGTTCTTTAACCTGCACAAGGTATGCTCTCCCGCACATGGGGACACGGCTTAACGTCCAGTCCGACGGACGTCGGGCTTTCCAAGCCCATCGGTGTCCCTACTGACCGTGGGCAGGGCGAGGAGTTTTGAGGAGATAAATCTCAACGCTGACCCAGCTGGAACTCGAACCTGGAAACTGCAGATTACGAGCCTGGCGCGCTACCGACTGAGCTCCCCCCCCCCCCCCCCCTCCGCCCAGCCCCAGTTCCTTGTTATCTCAATAAGAATTCACATTTAGAGCTCATCGATTTCTTCGTCATGACTTTTATTGAAAAATGTGTCTAAAGCTAAATTAACGATCTTAGTCAAATCTATCTAAATCTCGATTTTAAGCAATATTTGTTCAGTATTGAAAGTTTTATGAACGCTGGAATATAATATCTAACAGGCTACAAAAAATTAATGAAAGCATTAAAACAGATTAAGAGATCAAAGATCATAGTTGATTCTAGTAGAGTGCAAGAAGAGTCAAATATAATCTCTGATCTGTTAATCTGTTTCAATTAAATGGGGGCCAATATTTTGTAGTCTTAAATATCCCAAAGGCTATACATACCTCTTTAAATACTGAATAAATATCGTTTAAAAACTAAATATCGTTTTAAAAATTTTTAAAATGAAAAAAAAATTCTCTTACACCAATTTCCTTATATACTGCTCACAAAAATTAGGGGATATTTCAAAAAGAATATGAAGCGATAATATATCCCCTATTTTTTGTGAGCAGTATATTTGAATTAAATCAACAATTAATATTAAATAATATTAAACAGAATCCAAAGAAGAGTTGTACAATTCTTCGAATTAATGAACTGTTCGCATCAAAATGAACATAAATTATTGTTGAAGATACAGCGAAGTTAGATTTCGATTAATATTACACGGAACTCTTTAATTTTTGATATAACTATGAAGCTAATTCCTGCTTTGCAAGGAACATCTCATTCCCTGAACGTCTTATGCTATTATGACAGGAGATATTCTTCTAGAAGCAGTGATCCTCTTTTGACATTTGACTTATATCATGAACAGTTTTAAGCAATGTCGTAGATCATATGAGAGCCGACTTCTGCTATCAGACCCTTTCTCTAAGGTGAGCACTCTTTTTTTTGTCTTTTTCTCTCGCAGAAGAGACTGCTAGAGCGGTCTCTAGAGGGACCACACAAAGGTTATCGTCAATAGGATGGAGGAAGGATTTTATTCTTCATCCTCCGTCAGGCTGGTGTCAGCTTTTGATGTTCCGCCAGAACGTACCTTTTCCATTAGCTTCTGAACCCAGACGACAAAGCAAAAGCTGAGAGCGTAGAGGAGGAGGCGAGAACGTCTTATTAAGTCTCTACACGAGGATGAGGAGAGTCAGTCAAGGGCAGTAAAAGGAAAGGAAGAGAGGCAGAAGACATAGTGTAAGGGAAAATATAAACACGGCAACGGGATCAGAGAATGTGTAATTTGGTTTGTAAGGTCGTTGGAGAGCGAGTTCACTTTCTTCTTAGAAGTTGTAAGAACTTAGAAACTGCCGTTTTGCTGTACGATTTTCCCCCTTTTAGGAAGTTGTTTATTATGCAGAGAAAGATGAAGAAGTTCCTTTAGAGGTTCCGATGTGATCGTGGGGGAAATGCTTTCATGTTGCTGATCAGAGTAATGCACTGTAAGTTAAGTGTTTTAATCCACCGGCTTTTTTTTTTAAGAATAAGCGGAGAAAAAAAATCAAATATTAGTTCAACAAAACAAAATTAGAAGATATTGAAGAATTGTATTTTTTTTTTACTCTCTCTGGAATCAACAGCAAGGTTTCAAGAGAAAAAGAATATATTTTTCTTTTCCTATTGAAGCTCTATGCTCCATCAGAGAGAGCATTTGATCTGTTTCAATAGAAGTTGGGCTACTTTATCTCGGAGCTGCCATTTATGCTCATAATAGGCGAAATGGCCATCACAAGAACCGCAAAGGTTTAGAGAAGTTTGGGAAGGAAACCCGCTGACAGCTTTTAAGAAGACATATAAAAGACTACCATCAAGGCCACGAACATGTGCTTAATGTGTACAGTCGCTCAAAAAAAGTATCCGAACACTACGGTTCATTACAGAATTCAGAAAAAATATCTGGCAATGATTTTTTTAGAAATTTGTGATCTGGCAACCTTCGTGTCACAAATCACACATTACAAATTTCTAAAAAAAATCGTCGCCAGATATTTTTTCTGAATTCTGTAATAAACCGTAGTGTTCGGATACTTTTTTGAGCCACTGTACAGGTTATGGCTCTCCCATACACGTAACCACGGTTTACATCTCATCCAACGGACGGCACCTTTCCGAGCCCAACAGCGTCTCATTTCCAGCAGGGCAGTAAGGGGATTTTTGAGCAGATAAATCTTAACGCTGACCGAGGTGGGGATCGAACCTGGGTACCACAGATTACGAAACCGGCGCTGACTAGAACCAACTCCTGCGCCCTATTTCATTAGGAGCACTCGTGTTACTGATGAGAGGGGAACTTCAGATATTCTTTTGCAGTATTCATATTTTGTGGGAGCATTTCAGTATTTCAATGATGGCATCCATGTTTTAGGAAAATACAGATTTCGTCTATTACTTTCCTATGATCATATTGTGGGAGAAAGGATGGGGTTGGGTTGTTTTACCTCTGAGCGGCACTTTTTTGCACACCATGGGCTAAATGGGCTAAATGGCCAGGTCACATGGACCCCGAAGGCTCAGAGAAGGTTGGGGGAGGGGACCCACTGGAACAGCTGTTGGGAAACAGATGGTAGCCTCCCGTCAAGGCCATCCAGCGTGTTCTTTAACATGCAGAAGGGTATGGCTCTCCCGCACACGGGGCCACGGCTTAACGTCCCATCCGACGGACGGCGGCCTTTCCAAGCCCATCGGTGTCCCCTACTGACCGTGGGCAGGGCGGTGAATTTTGAGGAGATAAATCTCAATGCTGACCCAGCTGGGACTCGAACCTGGGAACTACAGATTACGAGCCTGGCGCGCTACCGACTGAGCCACCCCCGCCCCCTCCGTTTGTCGTCCACCGTTGAAGATTACCTGGCCGATGAGGAAACTATTCAGGCTCATTCAGTTTCGTCGACGAAGAGAATGAGCTTTCTCGTTGGATTGGCGGTTTAACACGGAAGACGCGTGTCTTTGCAGTTTCTTCAGTCTGTCCGATTAAACTTAAAAATGCCTGATTAACTGAATCAGAATGTAGCTGTTGATTTAGAATCAGTTAGAGTCGAATAAAATGATGAAGCGACATAAGGTAATCTTCAACGGTGGACGCCAAACGGTAATCTTCAACGGTAATATTCAACGGTGGATGCCGTGTAATAACACAGGTAATCTTCAACGGTGGACGCCAAACGGAGGGGGCGGGGATGGCTCAGTCGGTATAATTTCATTCGTTTCTTTTATTCACGTTTAGGAAAGAACAATTTCGAATCACTCTCAATACGACAACTGGCGTTGGATTGTTGCTGGCTCTAGAATCAGAAGATGCAAGATGATTGCAGAGAATGTGGAGTCCCTTTACCAAATGCTACAAAGTTAGTTATTCACTTGACAAAACATTCCTTTTAATTCAGTGAATAGGGTGTTCACCAAGTAACACTAGCTCTATATCTTTACATTTGGTGTAGCCAATACCAGAACTTCGTGTCGTCCTCCACTGCACCTTCTAACAACGTGTAGTCGCTCAAAAAAAGTATCCGAACACTACGGTTGATTACAGAATTCAGAAAAAATATCTGGCAACGATTTTTTTAGAAATTAGCGACTGTAGGTGGTCATATTATTTTGATACTAGATCGTGTGGGCTCACTCACGGAAATATTGAGCGTGTGCAGTTACCGTTCACAGCAAACTGGAGCGGTTGCGGTTAATGTTCACAGCACATTGGATCGTGTGAGCTCACAAAGACCTGGATCGTGTGGGCTCACTCACATAAATATTGAGCGTGTGCAGTTACCGCTCACAGCAAATTGGAGCGTGTGCAGTTACCGTTACACAGTTACCGTTACAAAATATTGAGCGTGTGCAGTTACCGTTCACAGCAAATTGGAGCGTGTACAGTACACACGCTTCAGTTTTCTGTGAACGGTAACTGGAGCGTGTACAGTTGCTGTACACGCTCCAGATATTTTTCCTGAATTCTGTAATCACGTGACACGAAGGTTGCCAGATCACTAATTTCTAAAAAAAATCGTTGCCAGATATTTTTCTGAATTCTATAATCAACCGTAGTGTTCGGATACTTTTTTGAGCGACTGTACCTGCTTGGGCCAAAATATACCTGTATTTGTCTGCTATCGACAGTTGGAGCGGATGTGGTTCACCACAAAACTCCCAGCTCGGCCTACGATCAATAAGGGATAGCGATGAGCGTGAAAGGCCGCCATACTTCGGATGGAAAGTAAAGCCGTGGGCCCGTGTGTGTGTGTGGGGGGGGGGGGAGGCAGTCATACCCTGTGCACGTTAAAGAACACGCTGAATGACCTTGATGGGAGAATACCATCTGTCTCCTAACCTCTGTCCAGTGGGTCCCCTCCCCCAACCTTCTCTGAGTTCTTGGGGTCCTTGTGACCTGACATTTAGCCCATTATGGGCCAAAAAAGTGCCGCTCAGAGGGAAAACAACCCAACTTTCGGCAGCCAAAACCAGAACTTTCATGTCGTCCGATACTACACCTTCTAGAAGCGTGCCTCCCTAAAAGTAATAGGTCATCTGTGTCTACTCTCCGCTCCCAGAGATGAAAAATACCGCCCAAAGTCAGACCCTATTGCTTACAATCCGAAGCTCTATAACTGTACCTTGCTAAATGCGTTAAGATAACTTCTCAGTAAACCGAATATCCTTTCCAATCTATTGGTCTGGAGACAATGTAGACAAAAGACTACATTTCTACTTAGAAACGATCATCAGGTACAATACTAATAACAACTGAAATAAATATGTACATAACATTGAAACTTGGCAAAGCCTACAATTCCTAGGTGCCTGGGGCGTTTCATCAAATGGAACCCCTTCTGTTCCTTGGAATGGTACATTCCTTCAATTCCATAAGAGGCGTCCATGTTCCACTGGAGCATTTCGCTTATACGAGGGGTCTGAAATATTATCTCCCCCTCTCCGTCATAATCTTTGTAACTTTGATATTTAGCGTATCGTGGAATAAAAAGTTCTGTTCAAGATCAGGCCAACTCAAAAATCCAGCTTTTTAATTAAAAAATGCGATTCTTTTCAGAAGTGGAATAAAAAGTTCTGTTCAAGATCAGGCCAACTAAAAAATGCAGCCTTTTAATTAAAAAATGCGATTCTTTTCAGAAGTAGAATAAAAAGTGCTTTTCAAGAACAAGCCAACTCAAAAATGCAACCTTTTAATTAAAAAACAGTGATTCTTTTCAGAAGTGGAATAAAAAGTGCTTTTCAAGAACAAGCCAACTTAAAAATGCAACCTTTTAGTTAAAAAAAGTGATTCTTTTCAGAAGTGGAATAAAAAGTTCTGTTCAAGATCAGGCCAACTCAAAAATGCAGCTTTTTAATTAAAAAATGCGATTCTTTTCAGAAGTGGAATAAAAAGTGCTTTTCAAGAACAAGCCAACTCAAAAATGCAACCTTTTAGTTAAAAAAAAGTGATTCTTTTCAGAAGTGGAATAAAAAGTTCTGTTCAAGATCAGGCCAAATCAAAAATGCAGCTTTTTAATTAAAAAATGCGATTCTTTTCAGAAGTGGAATAAAAAGTGCTTTTCAAGAACAAGCCAACTCAAAAATGCAACCTTTTAATTAAAAAAAAGTGATTCTTTTCAGAAGTGGAATAAAAAGTTCTGTTCAAGATCAGGCCAACTCAAAAATGCAGCTTTTTAATTAAAAAATGCGATTCTTTTCAGAAGTGGAATAAAAAGTGCTTTTCAAGAACAAGCCAACTCAAAAATGCAACCTTTTAATTAAAAAAAAGTGATTCTTTTCAGAAGTGGAATAAAAAGTTCTGTTCAAGATCAGGCCAACTAAAAAATGCAGCCTTTTAATTAAAAAATGCGATTCTTTTCAGAAGTGGAATAAAAAGTGCTTTTCCAGAACAAGCCAACTCAAAAATGCAACCTTTTAATTAAAAAATGCGATTCTTTTCAGAAGTGGAATAAAAAGTGCTTTTCAAGAACAAGCCAACTCAAAAATGCAACCTTTTAATTTAAAAAAAAAAAGTGATTCTTTTCAGAAGTGGAATAAAAAGTTCTGTTCAAGATCAGGCCAACTCAAAAATGCAGCCTTTTAATTAAAAAATGCGATTTTTTTCAGAAGTGGAATAAAAAGTGCTTTTCGAGATCAGGCCAACTCAAAAATGCAGCTTTTTAATTAAAAAATGCGATTCTTTTCAGAAGTGGAATAAAAAGTGCTTTTCAAGAACAAGCCAACTCAAAAATGCAATCTTTTAATTAAAAAAAAGTGATTCTTTTCAGAAGTGGAATAAAAAGTTCTGTTCAAGATCAGGCCAACTCAAAAATGCAGCCTTTTAATTAAAAAATGCGATTCTTTTCAGAAGTGGAATAAAAAGTGCTTTTCAAGAACAAGCCAACTCAAAAATGCAACCTTTTAGTTAAAAAAAAGTGATTCTTTTCAGAAGTGGAATAAAAAGTTCTGTTCAAGATCAGGCCAAATCAAAAATGCAGCTTTTTAATTAAAAAATGCGATTCTTTTCAGAAGTGGAATAAAAAGTGCTTTTCAAGAACAAGCCAACTCAAAAATGCAACCTTTTAATTAAAAAAAAAGTGATTCTTTTCAGAAGTGGAATAAAAAGTTCTGTTCAAGATCAGGCCAACTCAAAAATGCAGTCTTTTAATTAAAAAATGCGATTCTTTTCAGAAGTGGAATAAAAAGTGCTTTTCAAGAACAAGCCAACTCAAAAATGCAACCTTTTAATTAAAAAATAGTGATTCTTTTTAGAAGTGGAAAAAAACTGCTATTCAAGAACAATCCAACTCAAAAATGCAGCCTTTCAATTCAATAAAAATGCGATTATTTCCTTAAATCTTAAAAAAAAAGATCCTTAAAAAGAAATTAAGATCCTTAAATCTTAAAAACTTAAAAACTTTTAAACTTCTTAAATGAAAACTTTTAAACTTCTTAAATGAAAACTTTTAAACTCTTAAAACTTTTAAACTTCTTAAATTACATCTTTCATTAGAAACTGTTAGCATGCTCCGATTAACACTCTTAAACTCTAATTCATTTTACAATTCATTGGGTATTGCCAAATGAAGACATGCATGTTCAGTGTATAGGTTAAGTAGATCTTGACATCAATGCTTGGTAGGTGAAATGCAGGAGAAGGATAATCTGAACATAACGACGACGCAGGGGAGTATAAAAAACAGATAAAAATGAATTGACATGGCGCCTCTTTGGCAAGTCTTCAACTTAATTGCTTCTTTATGCTTCCCTTTATTTGCCAAGACGTAAAACATTACCTCTGTTGAAATGACCCATCATTTGCTTCCCCGAACGTTTCGCCCTCAGTGTGGTAGGAATGACAGCAAGGATGTTCTCCATTAGAAGGCTTAACGACACTAAGGAAGTCAGATCTCGATTTTATGTGTGAGTCAACAGCTGAGGGATGATTGGAGGTGGTCTGACTGTTTAGAATCGGCTTGATCCCCCAGCCAATAACCGACTGAGCACTGGAGATCGCCTATTGGTTGAAACGTTTAGTTCGCGAGTTCTCTAGTGAGAGCTGAACGTGAATGATATTTCTTTATTGCTCAGATTAAGTTATTTAGCTCGATTATTTATCTCTCACCTAAATGTCCAAGTTACAAAAACCAGTAAGCACAGCTTTACTAGTGAGGGTCAAAGACCCGATGTTTATATGTGCCGTTTTCGATTTGAATTAATGACAGAGAGAAGATCACTTACCAGTAAGAACCAATTATATTTATATCATACTATGAATTCATATGACACCGGATTTCCTTTTACGCCATTGCACTTCCTTTATATGATATTGTGTCTCCTTCACAAGAAATTGCGCTTCCTTTATACGACACTGGGCTCTCTTTAATACCACAATGCACTTCCTTTACATGGCATTGCGTTCCCTTAACTTCCATTATATAATATCACTCCTTTATTGTGAAATGTTACTCTACTTTTATAAGACAGTGCTTCATGCATGACGTAGGGGCGGGGGTCGCTCAGTCGGTAGCGCGCCAGGCTCGTAATCTGTAGTTCCCAGGTTCGAGTCCCAGCTGGGTCAGCGTTGAGATTTATCTCCGCAAAAATTCCCCGCCCTGCCCACGGTCAGTAGGGGACACCGATGGACTTGGAAAGGTCGCCGTCCGTCGGATGGGACGTTAAGCCGTGGCCCCGTGTGCGGGAGAGCCATACCCTGTGCACGTTAAAGAACACGCTGGATGGCCTTGACGGGAGGCTACCATCCCAACAGCTGTTCCAGTGGGTCCCCTCCCCCAACCTTCTCTGAGCCTTCGGGGTCCATGTGACCTGGCCATTTAGCCCATGGTGTGCAAAAAAGTGCCGCTCAGAGGTAAAACAACCCAACCCAACCCACTCATGAAGTTAATCTTTCATTTTATATTAATACATTTCCTTAACATTAGCCTTTTCTTCTTTTATATGAGACTATTCTTACAAAATAACAAATCGTACAGAGACATACAGAAAATAAATAGTTATTTTTTTTAATTTTTAACAATGGAATCCAATGAATCAGGTGACCTGTCCAGGATTCAGTTAAACTCCTAAAATAAAAATTAAAACATCACCTGGCGTCTTTTTATATCTTTGTCACTTTGGGTGATATTTTTATTCTGTAAGCTTCATGTAAAAAAAATGAGCATTAATATGCAATGGAAGGAGAATTTCGTGTAAAAAATGTCATATAAGAAATCGATAAATATTCCAAAATGGAAGGTGAAGAAGCCATATAAAAGAAGTACAATGTCATATAAAGGAGGTGTAGAGCACTATTCAATTTTACTGTACAGTCGCTCAAAAAAGTATCCGAACACTATGGTTGATTACAGAATTCAGAAAAAATATCTGGCACCGATTTTTTTTAAATTAGTGCTCTGTGACCCTTCCTGTCACGTGACACGAAGGGTCACAGAGCACTAATTTAAAAAAAATCGGTGCCAGATATTTTTTCTGAATTCTGTAATCATCCATAGTGTTCAGATACTTTTTTGAGCGACTGTACTCCAAGACCTTGAGTAGTATACAAATTAAAAATCAAGATAAGAAAAAATAAATATATATATTTTATATAAAAATTCTAAACTTAGTAAGGTTTAAAAAATCATTGTTTCAGTTGTTTTAAAGGTAACGATAAACGTTTGGTTTCTCAAATTCCAAGATAGTAAAATAATCTTGTCGCTTCATGCGAAAACTGTCTTTTCATTGTATTTATTGTTAATTAGTACAATCTGAAGTCTTAAATGTTGTTTATTGACATCAATACTAATCCAATTCTGATTGTGATATGAAAAGAAGCAATATATTATACAAACGCAACATTCTGCAGTCAAAAATATCTTTTTTAGGTCACAGTTTTCACTCATATATTTTTTTTTAATTTATATTTTATTTGCGACATATAGGACAGAGAAGAATCCTAGCTTTTACAGGCCTTCTCATACAAGGACATGCCCTACTACGACCGAAGTCACTGCTGACCACTGCCTTAGTTAGAGCTAACACAACACACAAAGTTTGCCTTGCTGGAACAGTCGCTAGCTGCCTAACCACTATGCTAGTTAAGGCCTGTGAAGAAAACATAATTTTAAAATTCAATCAAATCATTTCATAAACCCCCTCCACAAATACAAATTCCATATGAAAATTTTGTAAAATACCGATGTAAGATGCACTGTAACTTTTGTAAAAATTTTCAAATAACGTTTTTTTTTAAGAGAACTAATCATGTGGAAAAAAAATCCATTTGCAACTATAAATAATCATGTTTTAATAACATATGCTCAAATTTCGATAATAAATCCAAGAAATATTAACAATTTCGTTTCAAGTTTTCCTGATTTTGAATCACTTAAGCAAGTAATAGCAACAATATTGTGTTAACCCTTTCACGACTAAGGGAAACATTTTTCCCATTTTAAAATTGGTGATTGTCGTATTTAATTATAACCTTATCTACATTTTTTATACAGAATGTCAAAATAGAACGTATGCCGAACGCAATTACGTAAACGGGAACGTTTAGAAAACAAAAACAGAACTGTCAGGACGCATAATATATGTACTATGTGCAATGTCCATCTTTGCCTGACTACCAAAAGAAATTGCTTCGCAGAATATCATAATTATCACATCATTTTGTATAGTAATTTTATTTCATAATTTTGTATTATTTTAGTTGACATTTTGTTCTAATAAACCAATAAATAAAAGACATTGCATAATAAGCCTAACTATAATTTGTGTTACCTTTGGGAAAAATATTTCCCATAAAATTCCAAAAAAACTACACATTGTTATGTATTTTTCTTATGATTTTTATTTATCTTACGTCTAAACAAACTAAAATAAACAGTTACATACTAATATTTACTCTTAGAAACCTTATGGTACTGAAAGGGTTAAAGTATGATGCTAACAATTATAGTCGAGGATAAACGTTTGGTTGGTTGTTTGGTTGTTTTACCTCTGAGCGGCACTTTTTTGCACACCATGGGCTAAATGGCCAGGTCACATGGACCCCGAAGGCTCAGAGAAGGTTGGGGGAGGGGACCCACTGGAACAGCTGTTAGGAGACAGATGGTAGCCTCCCGTCAAGGCCATCCAGCGTGTTCTTTAACGTGCACAGGGTATGGCTCTCCCGCACACGAGGCCACGGCTTAACGTCCCATCCGACGGACGGCGGCCTTTCCAAGCCCATCGGTGTCCCCTACTGACCGTGGGCAGGGCGGAGAAATTTTGCGGAGATAAATCTCAACGCTGACCCAGCTGGGACTCGAACCTGGGAACTACAGATTACGAGCCTGGCGCGCTACCGACTGAGCCACCCCCGCCCCAGGATAAACGTTAACTCGTGAAGACCCTCGAGGCTTTTAAAATTTGCAGTAAAGCCATAGAAGTATCTATTATTATAGGCACTTTGTCGCATCCAGACTCTTCATTGAAATCTGGCCATAGCAAGCCATAGAGCATTTAGCATAAAGTGGACTTTAAAATGTCTCACTGAATTTTAAGTGTCATGAGCTAGATTTATTGCCATGTTAACCATGAGTTTGCTAGTTCAGCTGATAATACACACGGTACTAAATTCATTTGTACATACTCTAATTAACTCTCTGGATTAACATGCATATCGGATACATCTACTATAGCAACCTAACATTCAGGGTTTTATCCTCCCTTCAAAATCTGGCCTCTTCTACGTAGTTTCCCAAATCGACTGTTGCTCTCTTGGTAACACGTAACTGAATACTCAGAGAATGCAAACAAGGATTCAAACTACATGAGTATATTGAGGAGAAAGGTGATAACGTCATTCTCTTCAAGTGATTTAGAGAGAGTGATTTTTAATTAGCAGAAACCACATAACAAAATTGGCTTCTTTGTTTTTTTTGAAATGTTCCATTGGTTTGAGATGACAAAACAGGCCTTCCAAGCTAATGTAAGTCGAGCCATATCGTTTAATTGCATTGTGTATATGCATGGCCGGATTTATTTGTGTATATCAAGGTCACAAGTGCCCCAAAGGGCTCACAGAAAGTTGGAGGAAGGAAACCCACTGGAAGCTTTTGGAAGACAGATGTTAGTCTCCCGCCAAATGAATCAAAAAAGGGCGGGGGTGGCTCAGTCGGTAGCACGCCAGGCTCGTAATATGTAGTTCCCAGGTTCGAGTCCCAGCTGGGTCAACGTTGAGATTTATCTCAGCAAAATTCCGCCGCCCTGCCCACGGTCAGTAGGGGACACCGGTGGGCTTGGAAAGGCCGCCGTTCGTCGGATGGAACGTTAAGCCGTGGCCCCGCGTGCGGGAGAGCCATACCATGCACGTTAAAGAACACGCTGGATGGCCTTGACGGGAGACAATCATCTGTTCCCCAACAATTGTTCCAGTGGGTCCCCTACCCCAACCTTCTCTGAGCCTTCGGGGTCCATGTGACCTGGCCATTTAGCCCATGGTGTGCAAAAAAGTGCCGCTCAGAGGTAAAACAACCCAACCCAACTCCCGCCAAGACCGGCCAGATTGTTCTTTAACATGCTCAGGTATGTGGTTATTGATCTCTAGCACACGCGTTGATTGGATTGTTTTACCTCCGAGAGGCACGTTTTCTTATGCACACGTAACCACAGCTTAACATTCATGGGCGGAGGCCTTTCCAAGCCCGTCGGTGATTCTCTTCCTCACTAAACGAGACGAAAGAACGACCTAAAGAAGAATAGGATTTTATGGATAAACCCTCATTGTAAGCACAGGGTCTTTACTCTGCAAACACGTTAAGAGTTAAGCCCCATAACTTTTGAGATTTCTTCAATTTGCCAGTATTGGAAATACTAATTATTTCTTTCTAATACCATAGTCCAGTGGTTCTCAACCTTTTATGCTTCACGTACCCCCTGGAAATGTGTAACTGGCGTACACCTTGTATAGATAGATAAAACTATAGTTATAGTATAACAATGGGAATAAAATAAAGCATATGTATCAGTGGTTCTCAACCTTTTATGCTTCACGTACCCCCTGGAAATGTGTATGTAACTGGCGTACCCCTTGTATAGATAGATAAAACTATAGTTATAGTATAACAATGGGAATAAAATGAAACATATATATCAGTGGTTCTCAACGTTTTATGCTTCACGTACCCCCTGGAAATGCGTATGTAACTGGCGTACCCCTTGTATAGATAGATAAAACTATAGTTATAGTATAACAATGGGAATAAAATAAAACATATATATCAGTGGTTCTCAACCTTTTATGCTTCACGTACCCTCTGGAAATGCGTATGTAATTGGCGTACCCCTTGTATAAATAGATAAAACTATAGTTATAGTATAACAATGAGAATAAAATAAAACATATATATCAGTGGTTCTCAACCTTTTATGCTTCACGTACCCCCTGGAAATGCGTATGTAACTGGCGTATCCCTTGTATAGATAGATAAAACTATAGTTATAGTATAACAATGGGAATAAAATAAAACATATATATCAGTGGTTCTCAACCTTTTATGCTTCACGTACCCTCTGGAAATGCGTATGTAATTGGCGTACCCCTTGTATAAATAGATAAAACTATAGTTATAGTATAACAATGAGAATAAAATAAAACATATATATCAGTGGTTCTCAACCTTTTATGCTTCACGTACCCCCTGGAAATGTGTATGTAACTGACATACCCCTTGTATAGATAGATAAAACTATAGTTATAGTATAACAATGGGAATAAAATGAAACATATATATCAGTGGTTCTCAACGTTTTATGCTTCACGTACCCCCTGGAAATGCGTATGTAACTGGCGTACCCCTTGTATAGATAGATAAAACTATAGTTATAGTATAACAATGGGAATAAAATAAAACATATATATCAGTGGTTCTCAACCTTTTATGCTTCACGTACCCTCTGGAAATGCGTATGTAATTGGCGTACCCCTTGTATAAATAGATAAAACTATAGTTATAGTATAACAATGAGAATAAAATAAAACATATATATCAGTGGTTCTCAACCTTTTATGCTTCACGTACCCCCTGGAAATGCGTATGTAACTGGCGTATCCCTTGTATAGATAGATAAAACTATAGTTATAGTATAACAATGGGAATAAAATAAAACATATATATCAGTGGTTCTCAACCTTTTATGCTTCACGTACCCCCTGGAAATGTGTATGTAACTGGCATACTCCTTGTATAGATAGATAAAACTATAGTTATAGTATAACAATGGGAATAAAATAAAACATATATATCAGTGGTTCTCAACCTTTTATGCTTCACGTACCCCCTGGAAATGTGTATGTAACTGGCGTACCCCTTGTATAGATAGATAAAACTATATTTATAGTATAACAATGGGAATAAAATAAAACATATATATCAGTGGTTCTCAACCTTTTATGCTTCACGTACCCTCTGGAAATGCGTATGTAATTGGCGTACCCCTTGTATAAATAGATAAAACTATAGTTATAGTATAACAATGGGAATAAAATAAAACATATATATATCAGTGGTTCCCAATCTATTATGCTTCACGTACCCCCTGTAAATGGTATGTAACTGGCGTACCCCTTGTATAGATAGATAAAACTATAGTTATAGTATAACAATGGGAATAAAATAAAACATATATATCAGTGGTTCTCAACCTTTTATGCTTCACGTACCCTCTGGAAATGCGTATGTAATTGGCGTACCCCTTGTATAAATAGATAAAACTATAGTTATAGTATAACAATGGGAATAAAATAAAACATATATATATCAGTGGTTCCCAATCTATTATGCTTCACGTACCCCCTGTAAATGGTATGTAACTGGCGTACCCCTTGTATAGATAGATAAAACTATAGTTATAGTATAACAATGGGAATAAAATAAAACATATATCTAGCGACTTTTGCGCTCTCATGGCGTACCCCAAAAATTTTTACCGCGTACCCCACGTTGACCCCTACCATAAATACCTAAACTGATTTTTATGCCAGTTGGGAGTTTATGGCAATGGATGGAATCATTATTGACTTAGTGCAATATGTTAGCGGAAAAAAAGATCCCTAATTGAAATTTGACTACAGGTCATTCACTGCTCTGTAAAAACATCGAGAATATTAGGATTTGAAAGAGAGATTAGTTACTACGAATCATTAAGAAGCAACAGCTATTAAAAGGTCAGAGATAGTTACTGCTGTTGTACTGCTGTAATTATAAATTGCGGAAAATTCCAAGTAAACTATAGTATGTAATTGTAACATTAATGTAATAATTTTAGTAGCAATTCTAACAGAAGAGCGGCAATTTCTGCCCCTAGTAATGACTGACTTGGCGGGTATTAGTACTAATAAATCCCCATTAAAATTCCAGTGAAATAAATGTATTATGAGATATCTATATAATTTCGCTGATAATCCAAAATTTAACTCTGTGACTGCAATTAGGGAGATCTAGCTTGGCGTTTCCATTACTGAAGTTTATTAATATCAATACAAGTTGGAATGGAATGATAGTATTACACGCATATATATATATAATGAGAGTTTAAAGGAAACTCTGTTCCTGACTAACGGAAATTCTACTAACACGATGATATTTCAACAAGATTTTTAAAATAGGGTTGGTTTACGACTAACACGACTGGAGTTAGATTTAATATTATTTATTCTCTACGATGGTTTATGCTATTGTATTGACCGCAAAGGGAGACTTTACGGTATCAGAAGATATATCAGAGAAAATTATAATGCAAAATGTAAAAAGAATATTCATTAATAGTATATTTATTATGTGTTCACATATGGTAAATGATTGTTCGAAAAGGTATATTATTTAACAATTTTCCTATAACCGTCCCATGGCCGAGTGGTCTGCGCGCTTGGCTACTGATCTAAGGGACCTGGGTTCGAGCTCCGGGTAAGGCATGGATGTATTGATCTAAGTGATCTGGGTTCGAACCCCGGGTAAGGCATGGATGTATGTGTCGTTTTTCTGCTGAGGTCCTGCCATCCTCACAGATCCTTCTACTGTGGCATATAAACTGACAGGCTCCGGTCATTCCTCTGTGGCCAGCAGCTGCTTGAGGGGGTATTTATTTATTTATTTATTTATATTAACCATAAATATACAAGCTAGTAGAGTTCTCTTTCTGGCAGACGACAGTGCGAGGGGATTAAGAAAAGTAAAATAAATAATCCCACAATCAGCTACTTGCCACAAAGGTCTGACAGGAGCATGTCAGTTTAATAGGCCATAGGGAAAATCTGTGAGGAAGGCGAGACCTCAGCAGAAAGATGGGGCTGGGGTGGCTCAGTCGGTAGCGCGCCAGGCTCGTAATCTGTAGTTCCCAGGTTCGAGTCCCAGCTGGGTCAGAGTTGAGATTTATCTCTGCAAATTTCCCCGCCCTGCCCACGGTCAGTAGGGGACACCGATGGGCTTGGAAAGGCCACCGTCCGTCGGATGGGACGTTAAGCCGTGGCCCCGTGTGCGGGAGAGACATACCCTGTGCACGTTAAAGAACACGCTGGATGGCTTTGACGGGGGGCTACCATCTGTCTCCCAACAGCTGTTCCAGTGGATCTCTCTCCCCAACCTTCTCTGAGCCTTCGGGGTCCATGTGACCTGGCCATTTAGCCCATGGTGTGCAAAAAAGTGCCGCTCAGAGGTAAAACAACCCAACCCAACCCCTCCCACAACCTTCTCTGAGCCTTCGGGGTCCATGTGACCTGGTCATTTAGCCCATGGTGTGCAAAAAAAGTACCGCTCAGAGGTAAAACAACACAACCCAGCAGAAAGACAACACAAACAGTCATACCTTAGCCCGGGGCTCGAATCCAGGCCGCTTTGATCAATAGCCAAGCGCGGTAACCACTAGCGGAGATAAATATTAACTGTAAATTAATCATGAGTACGGTCCCAAATATTAGCGTAAAGGCCACATCATGATCAAGGAATTAAATCTACTTATCTTCTAAAATAAAATTTTACTTCCCTGTAATCATTGACTTCAGAGAACTTCACGTTATATTCAACCTTTACAAATCATCTAGTCCGAAAGCTTCCAGATAATTTCAAGTACGAAATTGCATTTCATATGGGGGCGGGGGTGGCTCAGTCGGTAGCGCGCCAGGCTCGTAATCTGTAGTTCCCAGGTTCGAGTCCCAGCTGGGTCAGCGTTGAGATTTATCTCCGCAAAATTTCCCCGCCCTGCCCACGGTCAGTAGGGGACACCGATGGGCTTGAAAAGGCCGCCGTCCGTCGGATGGGACGTTAAGCCGTGGCCCCGTGTGTGGGAGAGCCATACCCTGTGCACGTTAAAGAACACGCTGGATGGCCTTGACGGGGGCTACCATCTGTCTCCCAACAGCTGTTCCAGTGGGTCCCCTCCCCCAACCTTCTCTGAGCCTTTGGGGTCCATATGACCTGGCCATTTAGCCCATGGTGTGCAAAAAAGTGCCGCTTAGAGGTAAAACAACCCAACAACAACCCAACATTTCATATTATTTAATGATACAAAAAAAATCAAAATAAATACCCCCTCAAGCAGCTGTTTGCCACAGAGGTCTGACAGGAGCTTGTCAGTTTATATGCCATAGTAGAAGGTCTGTGAGGATGGCAGGTCCTCGGCAGAAAAACGACACAAACAGCCATGCCTTACCTGAAGCTCGAACCCAGGTCCCTTAGATCAGTAGCCAAGCGCGCTAACCTACAAGCGAATGAAAAAGCTCCCGAATATTTACTTCATTTTAAAGTTTGTATATTTAAAAGTCTCAAGTGCTTCTTTCTGTTGATCTTCTAAAAAAAACTTATTATACCAACCCACCTTTTCTAACCAATTTCATTTTCACAGACTGCTCTTTTGTGTTTCATAACGCGGTTTCCAAGAATTACTCTAAACTTGAAAAAGCATGCTGAAGCAAAACGGGCCTCAACTAAATTTGAAAAAGCAGAAACGGACTCAGCAATGACGTAGAAGCGAAGGAAGTTTCCATCCAAATCTCAGCTCGCTCTGGAACCAGTTACGGATGTTCCCATGGAGATATCTTCCAGCATCTCTGAATCTCCGTGCTACAAGAGAAGCGAGAAGCCCTTCCTTATCAAAATTCATTGAATAACCTCCCATCTGCTGTTCTGGTGCTGCTCATGCAGATGAGGAAGCATGCTGACAGACGCGACCGAAAGCAGCAGCCAAGGCTAGCTAGGCCTCACCACTCCGTTCCACTGAGTCTGGAGGAATTTCTAGAAGCGAAGAGATTCGACTCTAAGTGACATTGGCAAAAGGAACGTATGTAGAAGTGAAAAAGAATTTTTGCGTGAAGGGCAAATCATTCTCTTGGATTTATTCGTCACAGCTCAATTCGTATTTGGAAGAACTTGTCTGCCGTCAGCTTTTTTTTTTCACTTCGAATGGTTACCAGTTGCCAATATCTTCAGAGAACTTCTTCTTGGTCTCCAGATAGGCATCCGCGATCACTTCCGTTTTCTGCACGAACAATTTCCTGTTCGTAAGAATCCGTTGCATATCAAAATATCTGTATTGTATACGAGAATTCATTAAACTTTACAAGTGGGATTTTTTCACGCAATGCGCAGGTAAAGATGCTATGGAGCCGGAGTAGAGTTGGTAAATAGGCGTTCTTATAATATACGTATTTGAAATAAATATAGATAATTTTTTTTCAGCGACTGAAAATAGGTTGGAAGTATCTAATTTTTAGTAGAAGTATGGGTGTTAAATTTTTTTTAGAATATGAAATGAAGTATGATAATGATTTAATCGCCAACACTGAATTTCACTAGTTGTTAGGGAAATATTAAGAAAATAATAAATCAAAGGGGGAGGTGGTATTTATGAATTCACGTGGTGTTCAGAACCAAAGTGGTGTATATATATCTTTTAAATCATTTTTTTATTCAAACAGTTACAAACAAATTATTTCCGTTTACAGATATCCCGCAAAGCTAAGAACTTATCTGCAGGAGAGAATCATACATTGACATAACAGAATTTTACACCTTTCTGTCTTAATCTGCTAATCTGAATGCAGTTACATCTCGTTGCATTCATTTTACTGTTTTTCTATTTCAGTTGAAAACTTCGACGTTGAATAATTTGCTCTGTTTGCTAAAACTATTATCCCTTTTTTTTTTCATTTCCAATGTTTCATAATTAACATTGGGATTTTTTACATTCTCTCTCAACAATACGCAATTTGTTAATATGTGTTAATTTTAATTTTCTGATTTATTTTTAAAAAACTATTTAATTCATGTTTTAATTCTCTAAAAGAACTTAGGGTTAGCAGTTCCTTTGGTAAGAGATTGAAAATGTATGGAATTTTATAGCCACTTGTGCACTTTCCATAGTTATTTGTAAAATTCGGTAGTTGAAAATATTTTTTTCCTTTAAATGAAACTTTTTTTATCATGTTATACTTTTATGTGTGTTGTCACAACACTACGTTTAACTATGTTATATTTATATGGGTGGGCTCTGGTAAGGTTAAATATCCAAGTAAATAAATCTATCTTGGGCTGGCCGTAATAAGATGTATACGGTGTTTTCGATGTAATAATTTTAGCTATTAAGAACTGAATACGTTCTATTTTTCTAAGATATGAGAAGATTAGTCCAAAGTGGTGTATATTTGAGTCTCAGCTTCAAAGTGTACCTAAGTATGTAATATGAGCTCAAAGCCAAAGCTGTGTATATGCAGCGTTATTATAAAATAATACCCTATTTTAAAGAGTTAAGGAGCATTAAATGTAATTTTCCATTTATTTAATAAGAAGGTATCTCCAAACAATAAACTTATCTAATTATTTTATGAATTATATTGACTGTTATCGTTGTTTATTTTGGGCGATATTTGGCTGGCATTTAGCCTCCAAAAGATGTAATTCTGTGTAAAGGACTTTTTTGTTGAAGATAAAAATACCTCGCAAACCCCTCTATAATTTTTGTTAAAGATAAACACGACTTCGCAAACCCCTCTATAATTTTTTAAGATGAAATACGATCTCGCAAATCACTCTATAATTTTTGTTGAAGATAAAACGACCTCGCAAACCACCCTATAAATTTTGTTGAAGATGAAATACGATCTCGCAAATCACTCTATAATTTTTGTCCAAAATAAAACGACCTCGCAAACCCCTCTATAATGTTTTGTTCAAAATAAAAACGACCTCGCAAACCTCTCTATAATTTTTGTTGATGATAAAAACGACTTCGCAAACCCCTCTAAAATTTTATTGTTTAAGATGAAATACGATCTCGCAAATTACTCTATAATTTTTGTTGAAGATAAAACGACCTTGCAAACCCATCTATAATTTTTGTCGAAGATGAAATACGATCTCGCAAATCACTCTATATTTTTTGTTGAAGATAAAACGACCTCGCAAATCCCTCTATATTTTTTGTTCAAAATGAAAACGACCTCGCAAACCCCTCTATAATTTTTGTTGAAGATAAAAGGACCTCGCAAAACACGCTAAAATTTTTGTTGAAGATAAAAACGACCTTGCAAAACATTCTATAATTTTTGTTGAAGATAAAAACGACCTTGCAAAACATTCTATAATTTTTGTTTAAGATAAAATAAGACTTCGCAAGCTTCTCTATAATTTTTGCTGAAAATGAAAACGACCTCGCAAAATTCTCTATAATTTTTGTTGAAGATGAAAACGACCTCGCAAACCCCTCTATAATTTTTGCTGAAGAGAAAAACGACCTCGCAAACCCCTCTATAATTTTTGTTGAAGATGAAATACGATCTCGCAAATCACTATATTTTTTGTTGAAGATAAAACGACCTCGCAAACCCTCTATAATTTTTGTTAAAAATGAAAACGACCTCGCAAACCCCTCTATAATTTGTGTTGAAGATGAAATACGATCTCGCAAACCATTCTATAATTTTTGTTGAAGATAAAAAGACCCCGCAAAACAGCTAAAATTTTTGTTGAAGGTAAAAACGACCTTGCAAAACATTCTATAATTTTTGTTTAAGATAAAATAAGACCTCGCAAACGTCTCTATAATTTTTGTTGAAGATGAAAACGACCTCGCAAAATTCTCTATAATTTTTGTTGAAGATGAAAACGACCTCGCAAACCCCTCTATAATTTTTGTTCAAGATGAAAACGACCTCGCAAAATTCTCTATAATTTTTGTTGAAGATGAAAACGACCTCGCAAACCCCTCTATAATTTTTCTTGAAGATGAAAACGACCTCGGAAATCCCTCTATAATTTTTGTTGAAGATGAAATACGATCTCGCAAACCATTCTGCATTTTTTGTTGAAGATCTCGCAAACCACTCCATAATTTTCGTCTAATATAAAATAAAACCTCGCAAACGACTCTATAATTTTTTAAAGCACAAAAACAAATAAGCAAAAGTAAATAAACAAGTGCATTACTATCAGCTCCCTTACTTCACTCGATCAATTAACTCTTCTAAACTCAAAACATTACTTTTGTTTATATAATTCTCTCCTATTAAATAAACGATACAAAATTAGCCTCCCCCCACCCACTACTTGTTGATTTTCAATCTCGTTTTACATTCATAAATAACAAACGCTAAGAAACCTTTCTCATACGTTTCTGGTTCAATTTTTCATCCCACCAGCACCACCACCAACAACAACTCCGACGATTAGACGTGGAACGAAGCGAGGCAGTGTCATCGACAGCGCATTCACCCCCTCGTCTTCGCTCGTGTGGTCCACCACGGCATGTCAGGTGCAGGCAAGCAGCATCGGTTCCTCCGTGCAACGGAAGAGATGCGACCGCCAGAAGGCGGAGATAAATGAGCCACCCATTCCACGGTACTGATGGAAGGGTGATGTGGCCAACGCAGCAGGCGTCGTATAACGAGATAGTGTTGTCGCTGCGCGTCGTGCCGTGAAGCCGCACTGCTGGCGCCGTGACAGACGGTGCAACCACCGGGGCATCCCATCCCTTGTTACTGCTCAGTTTGGGGAAAAGGAATGAAAGGCTCCATTCTGCAGAGGCTTCTCTGGCAGCAGCTTCGGAGCCTAGCGCTGGCTGGCACTGTGCTTGATTCAAAGAAGATGTCTCTAATCCTGCTCGGCGATCGTCTTTTCCTTTAAAACGGTGCTAAAACATCTCGTTTTTTCGTGGGGTATTGTGGATTGAGAGAAATATTTCTTGTTTTCTCTCTAGGTTAATTTTGTGTATTATAAGGGAAAGCATTTCATGCTGGAAACGGATACAGTAATATCCTGATCAGGAAGGTTTCATGTATGAGAACGCTATCAGTTAATCTGATTTAAACGGGATCATTACAAAAAAAAATATAATAAAATAAATACCCCTTCAAGCAGCTACTTGCCATAGAGGTCTAACAAAAGCCCATCAGTTTAATATGCTTTAGCAGAAGGTCTGTGAGGATGGGGGGACCTCAGCGGAAAAACAACATAAACATCCATGCGTTACCCGGGATTCGAACCACGGATCCCTTTGATCATTATACTGTTCCTAAGTGTTATAATTTCTTATTTATTAATGACATATGACACTTTTTTTGGCTATCAAGCACCCGTAGACAATTGTTTAAAGAATAAACTAGAGTATATAAAAATACAAAAACTCCAAGTTTAAGTCCCATCTGAGCCAACACTGAAATTTAGTTCTGCTATCCCCCCCTGCCACAGTTCAGAAAGAGAACACCGACGGGTTTGGAAAAGACTTCCGTCCGTCGGATGGGAAGTTAAACCGTGTCTCCGTGTGTGGGAGAGCCATACCCTGTGCACGTTAAACAATAAGCTGGATGGCCTTGACAGAAAGCTACCATCTGCCTCCTAATAGCTGTCCAGTGGGTCCCCTTCCTCAGTCTTCCTTGAATTCTTGGGGTCCTTGTGACCTTGACATTTATCTCATTGTTTAAAGAAAATGCGGCGCTCATAAGTAAAATATCTCAACCCGCAAAAGCAAAATGTTCCTATAAAACCTGAGACCTTCGGGTCACTGAAATACCGAAGTTATAACACAGTGTAGATGCATTATTATTTCAAATTCAATACGAAACTGAATTGTTAGTTGTGTTTGGAATTTAAGTTTCAAAGAGTCGAATTTTCTTATAATTTCCCTTTCCTCTGTCCTGTTTTCCTGAAGCTCCTTCTGTCCTGCTTCAGGTATGCTGCTTCGAATCCCTTGATCACATTAACCCTCTCTGCAACTTTTCTTTAAAAATGCCCGATGATTTTTAAACCTTCAACGGTAACATACGAATATGAACTAGTAAGTCAGCATTATTACAAAATGCAAACACCTGCTTCATAAGTGATTCCATAAGTTTTCTTTCTTTTTTTTGGAAATATCCTTTTTTTTTATTCCTCAGTTAGTTGAAATAAGGCTTTTCTTTCTTTAAAGGCGATCCGTCTAAGACTTTCAGAATACTCATCAATAAATCTGTAAATATGAAATTAATTACGGATAGATTAATTACGGGACTACGGATTTCTGTCTGTTCGACGGACGGCGGCCTTTACAAGCTCATCTTTGTCTCCAGGTTAGTGGAGTAATTCTCAAAACTGACCACTGACACAGGTGGGACTGAACCTGGGAACTGCGGATTATGAGTCTGGCGCGCCTACAGACTGAGCCATCCACAGCCTCTTGTTGAATGGGACATTAATCCGTGGCTCTGTGCACAGAAACGAGTTTGGTTATTTTACTTCTGCGTGAAACTTGTCTGCTTCCGTCTGCCTTCTAACAGTTTCCCATTGAATTCTCTTCGCCAACCTTCTCTGAGCTACTGGGGTGCTTATGACCTGGTTGGGTTGTTTTACCTCTGAGCGGCACTTTTTTGCACACCATGGGCTAAATGGCCAGGGTTGGAGAGAGAAGGTTGGGGGAGGGGACTCACTGGAACAGCTGTTGGGAGACAGATGTTAACCTCCGTCAAGGCCATCCAGCGTGTTCTTTAACGTGCACAGGGTACGGCTCTCCCGCACACAGAGCCACGGTTTAACGTCCCATCCGACGGACGGCGGTTTTTTCAAGCCCATCGGAGTCCCCTACTGACTGTGGGCAGGGCTGGGTGTCTCATGCGGAGGAAAATCTCAATGCTGGACCCAGCTGGAACTCGGACCTGGGAACTGCAGATTAAGAGCCTGGCGCGCTACCGACTGAGCTACCCCCGTCCCTCAGTTATCAAGCTCACAAAAAAATGACAGTATGTTGTTTAGTAAAATAAAACTAACGATTCAAGAGTACGCAATTTACGGTGTTTACCTAAGCAGTCATATTGTGTGAGATAGAATGATTCGGGACCAACTTGTATTTCATGATCTACTTTCAAAATGACAAGAGCGCCAAAGAATAAATTGCAAAAAAATACTTTGTTATCGGATTTTGTGGGAAGAGTTGCTCATTTAATGCATGAAAGAGATTTTGCAAATAAAGTAACTGTTCTTTGTTAAAAGGAACATAAAGCAAAAGAGACCAAATGGGAACAAAGTGTCCATTAAAAGAACACAGAAGGTACTTCCGTTTTGAAGTACCTTGGAAACATTTACAACTTGTTTCTAAGACATTCAGTAACCCTTATGTCTAAGTAATGCTCTCATTCCATAATCCGTTAATGAAAAGAATGAAACTTCCTAATTCTATAACGATAACAGGATTACTTAATTACACACGTACTTGCAATTAACTAATCCCTTAATGTAATATTCGTCTTCAGTTAAACTAAAGAATATTTCTTTTTCTTACTTCGTGCATAAAATTCAACCATTCAGCATTAATACGCATTGCGACTGTATTCAACATTATTACACTGGAGGAAATTATAATCACTCACTTTTAAAGAACTTCCAACCAGATATATAATAGGTTCACTGGGAAAAACAAAATGCATTACGCACGCAGGCTACTTTCCCGTGGATGTAAAAACGTAAGTTTTCTCTGAAACCCTTTCCGAAATGTATACGTGACCAGGACTGCATCTGGGGAGAGAGGGGGGGATCAAGAGGGCCATGCTTTTCCCCCTCCTTGAGAATGATAGTAAGAGTAATGAAGCCCAGAAATGATTAAACTTGTGAATTTTTAATGATTCTTTTAAAAAACGTTTCAACGAAGGGAAAGAGTTACATCTGTAATGGAAATTAAGTCTCTTAGCCCCCCCCCCCTCGTTTACTTTTTTTCTTGCTTGATTGCATCTCTTGCACCCTTTCCGCAATTATTTTTCTTGTAACTGCTTTTTTATGACGCATTCAAAGGAACCATATCTTGTACACGCTATAGAACACACTGGATGGCCTTGACGGAAGGATTCCATCTATAACCTAACAGCTACAAGTCGGTTTCCTTCCATAACCGTCTCAGCCTTTTGGAGTCTTTGTGACGTGGCCATTTAGCTCACTGTGGGCACAAAAGTGACGCTCAGAGGTAAAACAACCCAACAGGGCAACCCAGCATACAATTACGAAGATTGAGTTAACGTCACATCCGAAGGATGACAGCCTTTCCTGGGGTTATCTTGCTAAGGTAGAGTCGTAAGTCATCTTCAACATCCAGTCTGTTCCTATATTTATTTTTTTGGGGCGGGGGTGGCTCAATCGGTAGCGCGTAAGACTCGTAATCTGCAGTTCCCAGGTTCGAATCCCAGCTGGGTCAGCGTTGAGATTTATCTCTTCAAAATTCCCCGCCCTGCTCACGGTCAGCAGGGGACACAGATGGGCTTAGAAAGGCCGCCGTCCGTCGGATGGGACGTTAAGCCGTGGCCCGTGTGCGGGAGAGAGCCATACCCTGTGCACGTTAATGAACACGCTGGATGGCCTTGACGGGAGGCTACCATATGTCTCCCAACAGCTGTTCCAGTGGGTCCCCTCCCCCAACCTTCTCTGAGCCTTCGGGGTCCATGTGACCTGGCCATTTAGCCCATGGTGTGCAAAAAAGTGCCGCTCAGAGGTAAAACAACCCAAACAACCCAACAGCCTTTCCAAGCTCATTGGAGACTGTTTTTACGGTGAAAGTGTAGAGATGGTTAGATAAGAAAATTTAAATGCAGATAAAGTGGGGAATCGAACTGGGAGCCATCATGTTAAGAGTCTGGCTGCCTAACGGCTGATCCAAATCCCCCTTACATTCCTCCAAGATCAGTTTCGAATGTGAGAGAAGACTTTAACAGAAAAAAAAAGAACATTCCTCTTCTGCCTCCTGCTCGGTAGCACAGTGATGTCACGTTAGCTCACTGTGACACTGCAGCTGCAGAGGTCCAGGTACGAGTCCCGTGGACAACAGGGTTATGTATTCGTGTATATGTCTACATGTTGTTTGAAGAACCAGTACAAACCTGTAAAGCATCTATATAGGTTATAACCATCATTTTTCAAAAATAAAAATTATTAGTAAAATAAAATAAAAAACGATATTCAAACCAGTATTTTTTCTTTTACAACAAAAAAAGGCTAACCGGCTAATTACCAAAAAGGCAAAGCACATTCACAACAACTAACATTTTCCTTTTTTCCCCTTTTTGGAAACATTTATCGCATTGTCTGACGCATGTGACTTTCTGCAGAGAAATGTGTTTACTCTTTATTAACCGAAAGGGAGAGAAAAAAAAAAACATCGTTGATTGATCTAGAGATGAGCGAAAGTTTCCTGCTCGAAACGGGCGGCTTCGTGAAAAAGAAGACGAAAATAGGGGAAAAAGTTCGCATTAGATGAACAGTGGAAAAAATCATTAGGAAATAAAGAGAGAGGAAAATGAGGAAAAGTAGTCACCAAAAAAATAAACTCTATAAACACAGACACACAGGAAAAAGAAAGACGAAACAGAAGAAACCGCAAAATTTCCTCCACGGAGAAATGTCCTTACTGGCTGCAACGTCTAGATCGGATACACTACGTCGACAATGATGATCATCAGAAGCAATGTGGGAAAGAGTTATGGAGTTTTGGGGGCACAGGAAATAGCATCCACAGATGCTGAGTTCCGCCTTTTCTTCCTTCCCCCTTCCTCTTTTCCTAGCCATCCTTCTCCGCCCCCCCCCTCATTTCATCCTTCCATCATCAATATGGATGAAGGGGCGTGACTAAGCTGACTCACGTGCAGCCAATAGAACAAAGACGTTCATTTCTGCCATCTCGGTGGCCAACACACCCAACAACTGTGCCACGTCGCGAGAACATTAGAGGAATTGATGCCCCTTATGGAAGTGTAAATGCCGCTCAGTTTTATGAAGCAAGCGGGCCTTGTTCAGTTAGTGTGATGATGAAAATGTGACTAGGCGTGTGAGGCATGTACTGTTGAGTGAAAAATAATCATCACGTCGATTCCTTTCCATCTTCTTTTTAAACTGCCGAAAGTAGTGTCAGGCTCCATTGTAATTGACTGTATAGGGCGTTAATGCGAGTTCTGTCTAATTGGCAGTATGTAAAGTAAATGACAGTGTGTGTCACGTTAAATGACTGCATTTTATACAGTATCTTAAGTAAAGATACATGCATTATTAATGACTGTACTTTGTATCTTAAGTAAAGATATAAAACCTCGAGTCCCGCCTGGGCCAGCATTGAGATTTATCTCCGCAAAAATTCTCCGCCCTACCCACGGTCAGTAGGGGACACCAATGGGATTGGAAATGCCATCGTCCGTCGGATGGGATGTTAAACCGTGAACACGTATGCAGGAGAGCTATACCACGTGCACGCTAAGCAACACGCTGGATGGCCTTGACGGGAGCCTACCATCTGTCTCCCAACAGCTGTTCCAGTAGCCTCAAAATTCTCTGAGTCCTCAGGGTCCTTGTGACCTGGTCGTTTAGCCCATTGTGAGCAAAAAAGTGCCGCTCAGAGGTAAAACAACCTAACCCAAATGAAAGTGTTTCCCGTTTGGCGCGTAGATCCCGTTGGCGCGCAAATTTACAATTTACATCATATTTAATTAACTCGTTTTTACTTTAATTGTAGGGGGATAGTTTCCTTTCTCTTTAAAGTTACAATATATTTCATTTATTGCATTCCACTCCTTTTTCTGGTTTTTACCTGCTTTGGAAAATTTATTAGTAAAGTATTGTGTTTTTGTTTACTTTATGGCACTAGTGACAAAATTTCTGTATCGGGAAAATGACTGTTTAAGCGACATATCTGAAGGATGTTTCTTAATTTCTTTATACAGAGCGTTACGATAATTTATTAAAATTATTAATTCATTTGTTATCCACTGTTTAATTTTCCTAAAACGATTTTTTCTTTATTTTCGTTGAATCATCAATTAAATGCCTTAGCGTATCAATTAAATTTTTAAAAGAATCATTAACAGAGCCGTCAATATATATATGTATCATCCCATTTTATATTTGCAATTAAGTTCGTTAATCCTTTTAAATCCACCATTTTTATTTCATCAATATTTAATTTTTGTTCAATTTTAATATCTAAATTAACCTTAACTAAGCAGAGGTCTGTAATTCGAATGCCATCCAAAAATATATTATAATTATATAAATCTTTGGTTCTAAGAAATACATGATCAATATATGTAGACGAGTTCTCCGTAATTCTGGTTGGCTCTTCTATCGTAGCCGTCCCATGGCCGAGTGATTAGCACGCTTGGCTACTGATCTAAGGGACCTGGGTTCGAGCCCCGGGTAAGGCATGGATGTGTGTGTTGTTTTTCTGCTGAGGTCCTCCCATCCTCTCAGACCTTCTACTATGGCATATAAACTGACAGGCTCCTGTCAGACCTCTGTGGCAAGCAGCTGCTTGAGGGGGTATTTTTATTTTTTTTTCTTCTATCGTATTAAGTAAACCATTTTCTGCTAATAGTCCTAGATATTCGCAGTGTTTGTGTTTCCATTTAATAAGTTAATATTAATATATCCAAGATAGAGAATATTAAGAGTATCAAGTGATTCTAGGATTCCGTTTAGCTCAGCAATAAAATTAAATATATTGTCAGAAGGAGATCTGTATACAGCCATTAATGTCCATTCTTTGTTATCAATTTCAAGTTTTAAAACCGCAATATCTGCGCAATTCATTGTGATTGGTTGCTGTATAGCATCGATGTCACAGTTAACATAAATTAATACTCCACCTGATCTATAATCATCCCTACAAAATGGGAAGCACTTGTAACCGTCTATTTTATACACTGAGACTTCCCAGGAGTAGATCCAAATTTCTGTTAATATAATTAATCTGGGTCTTTCCTGAAAAGTCCCCCAAGTACATCAAAAATTCATCAAAATGTGCTCTAGCACTGCATATATTTAACTGAATCAGAGAAAAATTACCAACAAACATCACAGAGAAAAAAACTTTAAATACAAATCGGTAACTATCAAACCTTAATAGCATCTAGGCTTCTAAGAATCTAACACGTATTAGGGGGCTACTATCACTACGTCGCAAAAATATTTAGCAATCCCTAGTCCACACGTATTCGGTGGAGTCCATCGGTGTATTGGAGTCTATCGGTGTATTGGAGTCCATCGGTGTATTGGAGTCGATCGGTGTATTGGAGTCCATCGGTGTCACCATTCTCAACAAGAGAGAAACTGGAATTAAAGGAGAAAATGTCAACGCTGTTCCCAGGTTCAAGGTTCTGCAGTTCCCAGGTTCAAGTCTCAACTTGAACCTGGGAACTGCAGATTTTTGAGTCTGTCCCTCCCCCCCTCCCCCCCTGTTTCTGATAAGGAAGTATCCCACTCTACCTCGCAAATTTGGAAACTCTAGTAGTAATAATCTATTCACAATAGTAATTGAAATTCTGCATTTTTTTCCTTCAGATTTTGAGCCCTCTAACGGTGGAAATTCAAATTATCCGACGATTCCGAAAATATGAATCGTAGCATTTTTTGTTAATAGTTATCCGACACAACAGCAATTTTTCATTTATCTGTTAGAACTAAAGACTGCGTACAGAAGACAAAGACATGTATAGTCACTCAAAAAATATACAGAATTCAGAAAAAATATCTGGCAGCGATTTTTATATATTTGAGTGATATTATATATCACTCAAATAAATCTGGCAGCGATATTATATATATTTGAGTGACTATACAAAGACATGTATAGTCACTCAAATAAATATACAGAATTCAGAAAAAATATCTGGCAGCGATTTTTTAGAAATTAGTGATCTGGCAACCTTTGTGTCACGTGACACGAAGGTTGCCAGATCACTAATTTCTAAAAACATCGTTGCCAGATATTTTTTCTGAATTCTGTAATCAACCATAGTGTTTGGATACTTTTTTGAGCGACTGTACCAAAAACTATGTAGTCCACAAACTGAAAACAACAGCTCGTACAGTAGCTCAAAAAAAAATATCCGAACACTATGGTTGATTACAGAATTCAGAAAAAATATCTGGCACGTACGTACACGAAGGTTTCCAGATCATTAATTTCTAAAAAAAATTCTTGCCAGATATTTTTTCTGAATTCTGTAATCAACCATAGTGTTCGGATATTTTTTTGAGCGACTGTACTTTTGAAAACTAAATAAAAATTTAGGAAAGTAGGAAGAGCTGGATTGAATTGGAATGGATCAGAAAATCTAATTGGTTTCATTTTTTAGAAAAATTATTTCTTAAATAATTAAATGAAAGTTTTTTTTTCTTCCTGTGGAGTGATCTTTTAAAAGTATTCAGGCAAAATACGTGTACTATCTTTGTTTCCTATATATTATGTATTTACCTTCACCTCGGTTATTAAAATTCTCTTTCTGAAAGGATATTTGCCCTTGACTCCAGCCGTACGTCTGCATCAAACAGAAATGAATTTAAGAACTAAGCGAACGGAAACAAAGGATTTATTTCCTGATGAAAAGAACTTATTTATGCCAGCTGTTTCAAATGAGAAAGATCTTCCCCTTTTCTATCTCTCCACCTATAATTAACGAGCTGGCTAAGGTAATCAACGATTTCCATGAGATGAACCGGTCTCTGTTCAGGTGAGCGTCTCCATCCTCCATCTCTCCACCTCTTTTCACCAACTCTCTATCTCCATCCTCCATCTCTCCATCTCTTTTCACCAACTCTCTATCTCCATCCTCTTGATCTCTATCTCCATCCTCCTGCTCTCTGTCTCCTACAGATCCATTTGAAATTTTCCTTCATTTGCTCTCTCTGTCTCTGCGAGAGCGACACGGGGAGCTTTTCGGCGCCGAATTAGTGTCACCCCCTTCATGAAATATTTGGGTTAATCGGGCGCCGCTAATGTTCATTAATGTAAGAGAAAGCTCAGCAGTGTATTAATTAATAAATGCTAACCCTAGCACGTAGGAAGGGACGTCGTCACTGACGGGATGATGGGTGGCTCGAAGAGCTCGAAGGACTCTAGTGACACGCGCAGGACATGTTCTCTAAACAGCTCATTAACTTTGTCGTTGTTTGTGTTCTTCATTCTCTTGTCAATGGATCCGCGATGGTGGTCTAATCTTTGATGTCCCGCGGGGCATGCAAAGACGTGAAGGAGAAAATTTCGTTATAAGCATCATCAGGTAGCGAGACTGAGTCGTTCCGTCTTGTTGAAGTGTTATCAACTGATTCTTTTCTTCTGTTGGTGCACAGAAAAGGTGAATAGTGAGGCCAACGACATTAAGCCAGATAAAGATGCAACAGACTTCAGTGATCTGGGATGAGTTGGGAAAACGTGGATGCTTCCTAGACTGGCGCTAGATTCGATATTTCTTTTTTTGTTTTTAAGTTAAAGATAGCTTACGAATAAAAAGAGTTTTTTTATATTGTATAATTTCTCTATTCCGTCCTTTTTTTAATTAATTTCTTACGGGGAAAAAGGCGATAACATTGCAGGGGAGGACTTAATACAGCTGTGTCAAACACGCGGCTGAACCTGGGGCGGGGGTGGCTCAGTCGGTAGCGCGCCAGGCTCGTAATCTGTAGTTCCCAGGTTCGAGTCGCAGATGGGTCAGCGTTGAGATTTATCTCCGCAAAAATTCTCCGCCCTGTCCACGGTCAGTAGGGGACACCGATGGGCTTGGAAAAGACGCCGCCCGTCGGATGGGACGTTGAGCCGTGGCCCCGTGTGCGGGAGAGCCATACCCTGTGCACGTTAAAGAACACGCTGGATGGCTTTGACGGGAGGCTACCATCTGTCTCCCAACAGCTCTTCCAGTGGGTCCCCTCCCCCAACCTTCTCTGAGCCTTCGGGGTCCATGTGACCTGGCCATTTAGCCCATGGTGTGCAAAAAAGTGCCGTTCAGAGGTAAAACAGCCCAACCCAACGCGGCTGAACTTGGTCATTTTGTGCAGCAGCAAGCAATAATTTCTATCATAATCGTGGCAGCGAAGTGTGGCTAACTAGCTTGGTTCGATTACGATGATATCTCACCAGAGGATGAAGAACACGATCACGCTCAGACAAAGATGAAACCACTGCAAACGAAATTAATTATTTTATCTATTTAAAGCATGTAGAATTTAAATACTAAAACAACAATATAAGTAATTATAATTTGATTATGATTGCCTATAATAAAATGCGACTCACCTTACATAAAATATTGGTGTGGAAAAGTTACAACTCTGTTTTATGTGAATAGGAAATTAACTTCTAAATTTTGTAGGGGCGGGGGTGGCTCAGTCGGTAGCGCTCCAGGCTCGTAATCTGTAGTTCCCAGGTTCGAGTCCCAGCTGGGTCAGCGTTGAGATTTATCTCCGCAAAATTCCCCGCCCTGTCCACGGTCAGTAGGGGACACCGATGGGCTTGGAAAGACCGCCGTCCGTCGGATGGGACGTTAAACCGTGGCCCCGTGTACGGGAGAGTCATACCCTGCGCACGTTAAAGAACAAGCTGGATGGCCTTGATGGTAGGCTACCATCTGTCTCCCAACAGCCGTTCCAGTGGGTCCCCTCCCCCAACCTTCTCTGAGCCTTCGGGGTCCATGTGACCTGGCCATTTAGCCCATGGTGTGCAAAAAAGTGCCGCTCAGAGGTAAAACAACCCAAATCTAAAATTTGTAACTTATAAGCATTTTATGATAAAACGTCTGAAGATAAATCTAGCATTCGAGACGAACACCAAAAAATTACATGTAGTGTTCCAGATGAAATTTCTATTTTAGCATTACGGTTAATGCTAACGAATAAATATATATATATTAGGTGATTGAGACAACCCCAAAAATCACCAATATAATTTTATCATTCCAAAACCACTTAAAACTCTAATTACATTTAACTACAGGTTCATAGATTAATGCTGCCAAGTTCCTGGAATAATTTTACTTTGCGATTATTTTTTCTTGTGGATTGCTCCAATTAAGAAAAGGACAGCACTGTAGGTTCGAAAGTATTCACCAAAACATAGATTATTAATCTTTTTGAAATGGAATGTTCAAGTTTTTTACAAAGTTCCTTAAAATGGAATGTTAAATCTTTTTTTTAAAATGATGTGTCTTGTTATAAAGGGATTTTAAATCTTAAAATGGAATGCTTATTCTCTTTTTTTCATCACTTTTTATGGGATGCTGCATTCTTGCTTAAAATAGGATGTTATCTCTTTCAAGAGGACCTGTTAGTCTCCTTACAATGCTATAATTACAGTGTAGATTACAGTGCTTAGATCCATCTAGTATTTCCCAGGGTTAGTCATGTAACATGTCTTGGCTTTCAGAACTTTCAGGCGGGAAAAGAAAGTAGCCCGCGGGCCTTGTACAGTCGCTCAAAAAAATATTCGAACACTATGGTTGATTACAGAATTCAGAAAAAATATCTGGCAACGATATTTTTTCTGAATTCTGTAATCAACCATAGTGTTGGGATATTTTTTAATATATATAATGCGTATGAATATATAATGCAATGAATATGGAGCGTGTGCAGTTACCGTTCACAGCAAACTGGAGCGGTTGCGGTTAATGTTCACAGCACATTGGATCGTGTGAGCTCACAAAGACCTGGATCGTGTGGGCTCACTCACGGAAATATTGAGCGTGTGCAGTTACCGTTCACAGCAAACTGCAGCGGTTGCGGTTAATGTTCACAGCACATTGGATCGTGTGAGCTCACAAAGACCTGAATCGTGTTTGCTCACTCACGGAAATATTGAGCGTATGCAGTTACCGTTCACAGCAAACTGGAGCGTGTGCAGTTACCGTTCACAGCAAACTGGAGCGTGTGCAGTTACCGTTCACAGCAAACTGGAGCGTGTGCAGTAACTGCACATGCTCCAGTTTGCTGTGAACGGTAACTGGAGCGTGTACAGTTGCTGTACACGCTCCAGATATTTGTCCTGAATTCTGTAATCACGTGACACGTAGGTTGCCAGATCACTAATTTCTAAAAAAATCTTTGCCAGATATTTTTTCTGAATTCTGTAATCAACCATAGTGTTCGGATACTTTTTTTGAGCGACTGTACACGGAAACTCGGCCACTCGAAGGGAACCCATCTGGAAAAGATCTCTTGGCAAGAACGAAAAAAAAGTACCCAACTCGACCATTGGGATGGACAGACATTCGTTTCTTATAAGCGAGCACCAATCGCCGCCTCACACGGCAACCCAGGTGGTTTTGACCAGCCCGCAAGCGAGATTGGAGAGCTCGGAGAGAAAGCTCGCGTTTGGACACTGCTTGGAACTCTTGGTGCTAGAGGTTGATTTCGGAGGTGGTGTTTCTTTTCCTTCGTTCACGAACAACCTCGGATATTTATCCAAGTGTCGAGTTGACCAGCTATGGGTTGGGTTGTTTTACCTCTGAGCGGCACTTTTTTGCACACCATGGGCTAAATGGCCAGGTCACATGGACCCCGAAGGCTCAGAGAAGGTTGGGGGAGGGGACCCACTGGAACAGCTGTTGGGAGACAGAGGTAATCTCCCGTCAAAGCCATCCAGCGTGTTCTTTAACGTGCACAGGGTATGGCTCTATCGTACACGGAGCCACGGCTTAACATTCCATCCGACGGACGGTGGCCTTTCCAAGCCCATCGTTGTCTCCTACTGACCGTGGGCAGGGCGGAGGATTTTGCGGACATAAATCTCAACGCTGACCCAGCTGGGACTCGAACCTGGGAACTACAGATTACGAGCCTGGCGCGCTAACGACTGAGCCACTCCCGCCCACTTGGAATTGGTGGACAGCCTATGCAATGTATTAGCACACTCCATCAATAAATTAAAAATTGCGGCATCAGACCCACTTTCTGCGGAATGCTGAACCTGATGAAACACAGCGCTTTGTTTCGCTCCCTCATTCTTTTTTTAAGTTCGCTCCTAAAGTCTAGCCATCCCAAAACACTCGCGGGTGGTCATGACATTTATGAGTTTAAGTAAATGACTAAACAATTCTCGCTGCTCAGCGATTGGGAAAGACTCGTCCAGCCAAAATAAACTTTAAAGTAAAAGGAGAATTTCTTGTCCCACGAAAAGAATGCTAAATTAGAAACACAATATCCTGTCGAATAAACTTTCTCTTGGAATGAGATTGAAAATTAAAGATCAAAATAGAGTCGTTATACCTCGGAGCGGCACTTTTTTTTGCACACAATGGACTAAATGGCTAGATCACAAGAACCCCTAAAAGGTTTGAGGGAACCCACTGGATAGTTGGTGGGAGAAAGATGGTAGCCTCCTGTCAAAGCCATCCAGCGTACTCTTTAACGTGCCCAGGGTTGGAGTCTCCGGCACACGGGGTCACGGCTTAACGTCGCATCCGACGTCATTTCAAAGCCCAGCGGTGTCGTCTACTGACTGTATTCGTGCGGGGAGTTTTGTAGAGATAAATCTCAAAGCTGACCCAACTGGGACTCGAACCTGGTAACTGCAGATTACGAGCCTAGCACGCTAGCGACTGAGCCACCCCAGTTCCTAATCTAAATGCAGTTTATATAATGAGTTTCAGAAATATTCGTCTTGTTGGGTTACATTTTTATTATCTCTGAACGGCATTTATTCTATTTACCGAATCTCGGAAAAAGCATGTGATAGATTCTTCTCTAACAGATTATTATTTTTTTTCGAAAAGAAAAATGATTCTTTTTAATCGTTAAAGTTCACTTACATTACAATTTCTGAAGTTGTTTTTCTTTCTTTCCAAATACCTTCACGGTTTTCAACCACAAGTTAAGAATAGAATCCCAACATGAACTAAAAGATTCGTCGTTTAATCCCCTCCTAAATTTTACGACGCCATGCATCCCATGACCAAATAGATCCTATTCGTTACAGCACTATCAGCTATTAAACGACATCGTAATTGCATTCCAGCGATACTTCCCCTTGCAAAATGACCTCTTCCGTCTCGCATGGCAAAGTTCCGAATGCCACCTTCGGACATCTTTCGGGATCATAAAAATCTCTCCGCATCTCTTCCTTCTTCCTTCCAGAGTGTGTCTTTAAATTACTGTCCATTGATGACGTTGCTCAAAGTTGCCTCACTGCTTTAGAATTTTTTTTCCCTTTTTTTAAAGGAAACCAACTATGAAACATTTTCCTGGCTGCTTTCGAAAATGACCCAATTCTTTGCTTTTTGTGTGTGGGAAGCGAAAGTTGGGTTTCATAAGAGTTGCTACTTTGCAATCATTCACTTTTATTTCGTAGGATGAAATTGGATGCGAGTAACACGTAGTTCGAAGGGAGATGAGCTCGCAGCCTGAGGTTTTCAGGTTCGAGTTCCAACTAATTTTATCTCATCATTTACAGTATGACGTCAATGATAACTCAAATATCATTGGCTTCGAAAGATCATCATCATACTTGGACGGGATGTGTGCATGAGATGACCAAATCTTGTTCATTTGGATTGAATGTGTGCATGAGATGACCACACCTTGTTCATTTGGATAGGATGTATGCATGAGATGACCGCACCTTATTCATTTGGATAGGATGTGTATATTAGATGACTACACCTTGTTCATTTGGATAGGATGTTTGCATGAGATGATCACACCTTGTTCATTTGGATAGGATGTATGCATGAGATGACCGCACCTTGTTCATTTCGATTGAATGTGGGCATGAGATGACCACACCTTGTTCATTTCGATTAAATGTGTGCATGAGATGACCACACCTTGTTCATTTGGATAGGATGTATGCATGAGATGACCGCACCTTGTTCATTTGGATTGAATGTGTGCATGAGATGACCACACCTTGTTCATTTGGATTAAATGTGTGCATGAGATGACCACACCTTGTTCATTTGGATTAAATGTGTGCATGAGCTGACCACGCCTTGTTCATTTGGATAGGATGTATGCATGAGATGACCGCACCTTGTTCGTTTGGATAGGATGTGTGCATGAGATGATCGCACCTTGTTCATTTGGATTGAATGTGTGCATGAGATGACCACACCTTGTTCATTTGGATTAAATGTGTGCATGAGATGACCACACCTTGTTCATTTGGATTAAATGTGTGCATGAGATGACCGCACCTTGTTCATTTGGATAGGATGTGTGAATGAGATGACCGCACCTTGTTCATTTGGATTAAATGTGTGCATGAGATGACCACACCTTGTTCATTTGGATTAAATGTGTGCATGAGATGACCGCACCTTGTTCATTTGGATAGGATGTGTGAATGAGATGACTGCACCTTGTTCATTTGGATTAAATGTGTGCATGAGATGACCACACCTTGTTCATTTGGATTAAATGTGTGCATGAGATGACCGCACCTTGTTCATTTGGATAGATGTGTGAATGAGATGACCGCACCTTGTTCATTTGGATTGAATGTGTGCATGAGATGACCACACCTTGTTCATTTGGATTAAATGTGTGCATGAGATGACCACGCCTTGTTCATTTGGATAGGATGTATGCATGAGATGACCGCACCTTGTTCGTTTGGATAGGATGTGTGCATGAGATGATCGCACCTTGTTCATTTGGATTGAATGTGTGCATGAGATGACCACACCTTGTTCATTTGGATTAAATGTGTGCATGAGATGACCACACCTTGTTCATTTGGATAGGATGTATGCATGAGATGACCGCACCTTGTTCATTTGGATAGGATGTATACATTAGATGACTACACCTTGTTCATTTGGATAGGATGTGTACATTAGATGACTACACCTTGTTCATTTGGATAGGATGTGTACATTAGATGACTACATCTTGTTCATTTGGATAGGATGTGTACATTAGATGACTACATCTTGTTCATTTGGATAGGATGTGTGCATGAGATGACTACACCTTGTTCATTTGGATAGGATGTGTACATTAGATGACTACACCTTGTTCATTTGGATAGGATGTGTGCATGAGATGACCACACCTTGTTCATTTGGATTAAATGTGTGCATGAGATGACCACACCTTGTTCATTTGGATAGGATGTGTGCATGAGACGACCACGCCTTGTTCATTTGGATTAAATGTGTGCATGAGATGACCACACCTTGTTCATTTGGATTAAATATGTGCATGAGATGACCACGCCTTGTTCATTTGGATAGGATATATGCATGAGATGACCGCACCTTGTTCGTTTGGATAGGATGTGTGCATGAGATGACCGCACCTTGTTCGTTTGGATAGGATGTGTGCATGAGATGATCGCACCTTGTTCATTTGGATTGAATGTGTGCATGAGATGACCACACCTTGTTCATTTGGATAGGATGTATGCATGAGATGACCGCACCTTGTTCATTTGGATAGGATGTGTACATTAGATGACTACACCTTGGTCATTTGGATAGGATGTGTACATTAGATGACTACACTTTGTTCATTTGGATAGGATGTGTACAATAGATGACTACACCTTGTTCATTTGGATAGGATGTGTGCATGAGATGACTACACCTTGTTCATTTGGATAGGATGTGTGCATGAGATGACTACACCTTGTTCATTTGGATAGGATGTGTACATTAGATGACTACACCTTGTTCATTTGGATAGGATGTGTGCATGAGATGACCACACCTTGTTCATTTGGATTAAATGTGTCATGAGATGACCGCACCTTGTTCATTTGGATAGGATGTATACATTAGATGACTACACCTTGTTCATTTGGATAGGATGTATACATTAGATGACTACACCTTGTTCATTTAGATAGGATGTGTACATTAGATGACTACATCTTGTTTATTTGGATAGGGTGTGTGCATGAGATGACCACACCTTGTTCATTTGGATAGGATGTGTGCATGAGATGACCACACCTTGTTCATTTGGATAGGATGTGTGCTTGAGATGACCACACCTTGTTCATTTGGATAGGATGTGTGCTTGAGATGACCACACCTTGTTCATTTGGATAGGATGTGTGCATGAGAGTCATACCTTTTTCGTTCGGATGGGATATGTGCATTGAAGTCGCATTTCTCTTTGGTAGCTCATTAATGCATGAGAGCCATTCCCTTTTCATTCGGATGAAACGCTTGCATGACAGTCATGGATTTCTCATTTGAATGAGATAGATTCAGAAGAGCCACGTCCTTCATTCGGAAGGACTTTGTGCATGAGAACCATAACGAGTTCATTCGTATGAGATTCGTACATGAGACTCGAACCTTCTCATTCGGATGGAATGTGTTCATGATATCCATACGTTCTTCATTCGCATGAAATGCGTGCATTTGAATATATAAATAAGATTCTCCAATCGCATTTTCTCTACCCGTTTAAATTAGAATTTTTCAACTGCACGTTTTGTGAACACTGATGTAAATGGCTAGGTATCTATAAAGACGTTTGAAAACTGGCAAACTAGTGAATGTTTTGATACCATTGCCTTAATGCCTTTCACTGACCTTCAAACTGTAAAAGAACTCTCACTCCATGTTGAATGATAGAAAAAGAGAAAGATCCTTATTTTTGCAAAAACCAATCCTTTCGGCCAAGGTCTTTCTCTTGTCTCTTGGGTAAGTGTCCAGGGTTATGACAGACTACGCCTTTAATTCTCTCTTCCACACAGCAAGCCATTCACTCCCAAAGACCTTTTATGGCTACATAAAAAGACATTATAGAACAAAGAGAAAGGAGAATCGGCTCGATTCTCTTTCTCAGTGTCTGGAGGCAGCGATCTCGTTCAACTCACGTTCTCCCAATCCAGATAAGAGATGAGCTTTATTACAAGACTAAAGCCAACAAAACAGAGACACCCACTTGAAACAGTCTGCGGGTGTTAGTACTTGACATTCTGGCGCGTAACGAATGGGATTATGAGCCGCGGCCCTCACCAGCTCCTTTAGTTCCTTTCCCCTATAACCTCCCCCCACCCAACCCACTTCTCTTCCTCATCCTCAACACAACGGATGGTCACGTGACCCTGCTAGGAGCCACTTATCCAAACATGGTGCATTACATGTCGCCAGCTCGCGATAAACACACTGCCCAATAAAGAGGAACGATTTCCAATAATCGGCGAGCCCTGCTTATCCCCCTCTACCCCCCATTTCCTCCTTTTCTTCTCCCCACTTTTCTCCCTCTTCCCCCACTTTCTGCAGGCTGCATAACATGCGCCGTAGTCGGCGCAGTCTTCTCGCAGAGCGTGATAAGTGTACCAATATATCAATGGGTCTTTTTCTCTTGCGCGAGTGCATGTGATGGTGGCGGTGTGAACGTGTGCGAGCGCCTTGGGGGCGACGGGCACTACACTGGCCTCCTTCTCCTCCTTCGGGCTTTCGCTCTTCACATCAGCGGCATGAGGAAGGGATTTCTCCGCCTCTCCTTCTTTTTTTTTTCTCCTTTTTAATATTTGACTGATAAATCGGAGAACCTATGGTCGTGTTTGCCTTTGCCATTTATTCCGTGGCGGTTTGCAGTGAACCAACTGGATGATCGCCAGAGGAGGGATGAGCCTGAAAGAATTATTTGACGATATATCAAAGAACAGGTTACAGCGGGGGTATCGGCTATGTTTCCTGGAGATATGTCATGAAGTTCAAGTATATAAATAAATGAAAAAAAAAACCTTCTAGAAGCTTCTTACAACAGAGATCGGACAGGATCCTGTCAATTTATACGCCATAGTAGATCTGTGATGATAGCAAAAATATTCCTCAGTAGAAAGACAACACGAACATACATACCTTATCCGGGGATCGAACCCAGATACCTTTGATCATTAGCAAAGCAAGCTAACCACTCGACCACGGGATGATTTCAAGTGTATACCTCTGTTGTAAGAAGAAAAGAAAGTGTTCAGTACTAGGTGCATATCTTTAATTTACTTTTGGTAAACAACATACTCAGAGGTCATTTGTGTGAGGTACAGTTCCATGTTTTATCGCTAATAACTCAGATACATAATTCCCTAAAAAATGTGACTGAAAATAATTTAAAGCTCTCAATTAAATCTAATTCAGTCCCGATTTCCAACAATATCCTTTCAATATTTAAAGATTTATGGAAGCTTAGGCATTTTTGCAAGTTAGAGCTTTCTGTAAAAAAAATAATATCAAAATTAACATAATTATTACGCGAACTTCTAAAATATACTATTACACGTGTTAGTAACGGTTATTGCTTTAGTTTTAATTTGTTTCTATTAATATTTCACAGCAATTGTTTAAACTGGCACTGTTATTGTTAAATATTCCAATAGCCATGTGATGTTAACTCTTCGTTTGTCGGCCTATTGAGACCACTTAGGACGTTCCCTCGGTTCGATCGCTATACGCGACGGGTGAAAGAGTCTTTCGGATAAAATCAACGGTTTATTCACAATTGCAGAGAACTGATACTGAGGCTCCTTCCCCATAAATTAGTTCAACTTCAGACTTTACTTAGAAATAACAAAGATTTATTTAACCTTCCAAACATACTTGCTGGACGAGGACATATGCTCAATTACATAGATTACAACAACACCAGCTTACTATGCCTGTTCAGCTGTATTTACAGAGCCAATGCCGCTATTACCAGTCGGCATTTCCCAGCTTTACAATTTTGCGTCCGTCTCCTTCCGAAACTCGACCGGCTCTGCCTCATCGTTGCCAAACCCTTTTTTCCTTTCTTTCTCTCCTGACCATCTGGGCCGTCCGCTAGCAGTTGGGCGACATCCGTCCCTCGGGGCACTGCCCCTTCAATTAACTTTCCAGATGCCGGGACAGAGCGCCTCCCCGTAGCATATGACTATTTTGGCGAAATCCAAAATAAATATACACAGCCTGAACAAAAAAAAATCTAAAAAGGCCTCTAGCCTGACAAGCCATAACTCTCTAAATTCAGAAAATCAGAAAAAAGTTGAAAATTAAAATTCAGAAAAAGTTGCTGAAAATCGAGATTGAAATAGATTTGATTGAGATTTTTAAATTAGTTTCAAACATTTTTTTATATAAAAGTTTATTTATGATATTAGTGAGTTTTGTATCCGAGTTATTATTGACAAAACACAGAACTGTATCTAATAAAGTGGCCTCTGAGTGTATAATATGATATAATAAAATAATAAACGAGTTAAAATTAAATTAAAATACGGAAAAAACATTTATAATCTTAATATTCAATTTTTTTATTAAAAATTAAATTGGCGAACCCACTACCTGTACAGTCGCTCAGAAAAGCATCGGAACACTATGGTTGATTACAGAAATCGGAAAAAATATCTGGGAGCGATTTTTTTAGAAATTAGTGATCTGGCAACCTTCGTGTCACGTGACACGAATGTTGCCAGATCACTAATTTCTAAAAAAATCGTTGCCCGATATTTTTTCTAAATTCTGTAATCAACCATAGTGTTCGGATACTTTTTTGAGCGAGTGTACCAAAAAATATGTAGTCCACAAACTGAAAACAACAGCTCGTACAGTCGCTCAAAAATATATCCGAACACTATGGTTGATTACAGAATTCAGAAAAAATATCTGGCACGTACGTACACGAAGGTTTCCAGATCATTAATTTCTAAAAAAAATTCTCGCCAGATATTTTTTCTGAATTCTGTAATCAACCATAGTGTTCTGATACTTTTTTGAGCGACTGTACCCCCCTCCAATTGGCCACGTGCTTGACCCATAGGTCATATCGAACAAAGTGCTGTATTGCGCGGAGACTAAAATTATTTCTAATCGTATGGAACAAAGTTCAGGATATCTAGGAGACACTTAGGACTCAAAATCTGATCACAATCAAAATAATCAACATCGAACAGAGTTGAGAAATAAATAGACACAAATACCAAGGGTAAAAAAAAAAGACTCTTGAATCAAGCAAGCACCTTGACCTTTGAGATCTTTGAAGTCGTGAGCTTTGTTCTTTGTCGTTATTTTTATTATTTGCTATTTTGCTATTGCTGTAAATCATCTTATGTAAAAGAGGGATTAAACATTTAGCAAAAATTAAATAAATTCTTACTGTAAATCATCTTATATAAAAGAGGGATTACAGTAATTATCTAAAACGCGTTTAACTGAAAGAACTTAATTTTGAACTGAAATTGTGAATAAAATGGCCTTACGGTGTTGCTGTCATTCTTCCGAGGCCGTGTGCTACTTTTGATAGGAAATATTGCCTTGTATGATATGGTGTTGGGGACTTGGAAGCAATTTCGGAGTAGCTTAACGGTTGGGTTGTTTTACCTCTGAGCGGCACTTTTTTTGCACACCATGGGTTAAATGGTCAGGTCACATGGACCCCGAAGGCTCAGAGAAGGTTGGGGGAGGGGACCCACTGGAACAGCTGTTGGGAGACAGATGGTAGCCTCCCGTCAAGGTCATTCAGCGTGTTCTCTAACGTGCACAGGGTATGGCTCTCCCGCACACGGGGCCACGGCTTAACGTCCCATCCGACGGACGGCGGCCTTTCCAAGCCCATCGGTGTCCCCTACTGACCGTGGGCAGGGCGGGGAATTTTGCGGAGATAAATCTCAACGCTGACCCAGCTGGGACTCGAACCTGGGAACTGTCAGATTACGAGCCTGGCGCGCTACCGACTGAGCCACCCCCGCCCGTAGCTTAACGGATTATATTTTTTGTTCATTAATTTATAAAACGGTCTATGTTTTTAAGTTCGGAGGGGGGGGGAAACTAATGGCAGTTTTATAAACTTCTTTAGCCCTGAGTATATCCGTTTCACAGTTGTATTAGTTTTTTATATTTTTAATCTGTATGGAACTGTCTTGCGCCTGACCATAGATAGTGGTAAACGTGGCATTATCCCTATACTGGTAGTGCTTTAGGCGGAACGAGTGGGTCTTGTCATCAAATATATTTACCTGCACTATGGAATAAATGGTCAAGTTGAAAATTCCAAAGCAAATTTGCGAAAAACTTAAATTTCAAGAGTCAAAATTTACAATCACCATTATACAAGGACTAAAGTTTAGAATTATATGTTCCTTGGATCATATGGGCACATGTATCAAAATTTAGTACCATAGAGACAGTCGCTCAAAAAAGTATCCAAACACTATGGCTGATTACAGAATTCAGAAAAAATATCTGGCAACGTTTTTTTTTCCAGAAATTAGTACCCCCGATCCCTGGAAATGCGATTTCTTTAAGTTATATTTTGTTATTGTTACATTACTGCTTTTTGTGACAAATACAGTTAACAAAAAACGACACTAGATAGGACTAAGCCACCTCCATTGCCTAAAAAACAGCAATAACTCTCTTTCAAAGACTCTTGCCGCCTCCCCCCCCCCCCTCCCCCTGCAGAAATTTCTGAGGACACCAGTACCAAATGTGCTTGTTATTTTGATCTTTGCATTTGTGCCTATTTGTTCCTCGATGTCGTGTGATCGTGGTTGAGTTGGGTTGTTTTACTTCTGAGCGGCACTTTTTTGCATGCCATTGACTAAAATGGCCAGGTTACGTGGACCCCGAAGGCTCAGAGAATGGGGAGGAGACCCACTAGAACAACTGTTGGGAGGCAGATGGTAACCTCCCGTCAAGGCCATCCGTTGTGTTCTTTAACGTGCACAGGGTATGGCTCTCCCACATACTGAACCACGGCTTAACGTCCCATCCGACGGACGGCGGCCTTTCCAAGCCCATCGGTGTCCCCTACTGACCGTGGGCAGGGCGGGGAATCTTGTGTGATCGTGGTCTCAACATCTCAGTTATCCTGAAATTTGTTCCATAGAACTTTGGTCTCTCAATCCAAAACTTCGGTTGTTGCGATAACTTTTCGCCTTTGTGTCAACAAACCATGAACTGTGACCTACCCTTAGGGTCCAAGATTATGCAAATCTGATCTCAAATGAGCTACAGTGGTCCACACTGATCCAGAACATTCTCAAATGAGCTACATTCTAAAATCTCCCTCAATTTCGGAAACAACGACTTCTTAATTACTCTCGAAACAAGAGGCAGAATCCCTACCGTTGGTCTCATTTGCCTAGAGCTACTCCTCCTCGTGAGGCAGAGTTTCTTTTCTTCCCCGGGACACTTGTCCTTTTTTTTCCTTCTTCCTCCTGATAACATGGTAAAAAGCAATAAAGAGGGGAAAAAAACCATCGATCTTGCCTTAATGAGGGAAAGGGCCTTCCTCCCATCTTCGTATCGAACATCCACTCAACGTGGAAGCCGGCTCTTCCTCTCCGAAAAGCAATGACTCTTCTTTTTCTTTCAGACTAACAAGGTTAGTAATAACCTTACTAAATTAGAGAGAAAGAAAGAAAAAATTTAACAGTCTTATTACATTAAAAGTTCCTTCAAGATTTAGTGATGTAATTAATAGCCTTTACTTGTATTTCGTCTCCTCTCTTTCTATGGGAAGCGACATTTCCAAAACATAATTGTGTGCGTTTTTGAGACTGCATCAGTGTAGTTCGAGTGGTTCAAAAAGTGAAATCCTCGAAGAAATAATTCGGAAGGAAGCAAAGAAATAAACTCTCACAGTGTGTCTTTCTTGCTATCAAAGAGACGCTGGCGATCTTGGCATAAAATGATCATGAGGCTTCTTTGGAAGAAATAAAAGCGAATATCTTTCTAAACATGCAGATGATTCCGTCTCTTCCCACTATTCCATCTCTCTCTCTCTTACTTTATATATTTGGATATACGTCACCAGGTAAACGAAGCGAGGGTCGGCGGAATCGGTTGCGTTGGTTGGGTTGTTTTACCTCTGAGCGGCACTTTTTTGCAAATGGTCAGGTCACATGGACCCCGAAGGCTCAGAGAAGGTTGAGGGAGGGGACCCACTGGAACAGCTGTTGGGAGACAGATGGTAGCCTTCCGTCAAGGCCATTCAGCGTGTCCTTTAACGTGCACAGGGTATGGCTCTCCCGCACACGGGGCCACAGCTTAACATCCCATCCGACGGACTGTGGCCTTTCCAAGCCCATCGGTGTTCCCTACTGACCCTGGGCAGGGCGGGAAGGCTCAATCAGTAGCCTCCAGGCTCGTAACATACAGTTCCCATGTTCGAATCCCAGCTGGGCCAACGTTGAGGTTTATCTTAGCAAAATTCTTTGTTCTGCCTTCGATCAGAAAGGAAAACCGATGGCTTGGAAAGTCCGTCGTTAACACATTAAACCGTGGCTCCGTGTGCTGGAGATCCACACCCTGTGCACGTTAAAGAACACGCTGGATGTCCTTGACGAGAGGCTGCCATCTGTCTTCTAAGAGATGCCCAGTGGGCCGTGTGCTGGAGATCCACACCCTGTGCACGTTAAAGAACACGCTGGATGTCCTTGACGGGAGTCTACCATCTGTCTTCTAAGAGATGCCCAGTGGGTACCCTTCCTCCAGCCTTCTCTGAGCCTTTGGGGTACTTGTGACCTGACCATTTAGCCCACTGTGTGCAAAAAAAAGAAGTGCCTCTCAGAGGCAAAACAACCCTAATTAATTTCAGCATTGTTTTTATTGTCGGTTGCATTTTCCTGCTTTTAGCTAGAAGTCATCGACGAAAGATCCATAATTATTTTTTTCCTCCTACGTCCACTTCTGTTGCCATAAGTGAAAGTATTTGCATTAACAAATCGTAAGAATCAACGCAAATAAATTACCCGTTGAATGAGGGGGAAAAACAAATTGTTAAAATACAAAGACTTCTTAGTGGAATTCCTTGTTCCCGTTTACTTTAAAAATAAATCCATTATATCCATTACTACAAAATGTTGACACTCATTAAAAGTGAGAAGTTAAAAAAAAGAAAGAACGAAGAAGCATAACGAAACAAAAACTCGGCAGAACTGAAAAAAAAGAAAAACTGTGAGCTTCTTTTTTTATACCCTTTTTCTGGTTTTTGTTTTATTCTTTTAAACATACAATGATACGAGTCTACAAAATGCAGTTAAAAATTGAATCTAAGAGAGAAATATGTTAAAAAAAAGCGCAAACTTGGACAAGGAATATCTCTTGACATTTCTTCACGATAAGAGTGCTATAACCAAAATCCATTATAATCCATTACTGCTGGCTTTCCCTCCTAAGATCGTTAACATAAGGGTGTAAAAAGCTTTTAGACAGGTCTTCGCAGGCATTTACTTTAAAAACGCGAAAGAACTTCTTCTAAAGCAGATGTATGAAAGCCAAAGGCGAAAAAAAATTGGGTGAGAGGGAGAAGAAGATGTAAATAATAAAAATGGAAGGGAAAAAATATGTGTTTACTAAACACACTGCTTCGAACAAAAGATCGCTGTTAAAGAGGTCTCTCTGTTGGCTACACTAATAAGGTAACTGAGATCGGTGCAGATGCAAAAGTCTGCATTTTTGTATCCTTCCGCGGCACTTAGGCGAACCGATTTGTTACGCTCTAAAACAGACAACTTCCGCCATCGTCTCAGTGAGATAAATGACCCAAGATGGTCCTCCACTCCACGCGCCGAATTGCAAAAAGTGCGTCATTATCGGCTCTAAGATTTGTTGTCGCGTGAGAGTTCGAGACAGGGTGTGACAACTCGAGGCGGGTGATGGAGTGAAGATGACGAAGAGTGAACAAGATGGTGAGGATGAGTGAAGTTTCATCTGTTTGGATGCAATTCGTGTCTTATCAGCTGAGTTTCGTGAATAGGATTCTTTCTCTCTCTACAGGGCGGGTTGGCTCAGTCTGTAGCGTGGCAAAGCTCTATATACCAAGCCAAAGCTCATAATTTTTAGTCTCTAGGTTCGAGTCTCTCCCGTGCTAGCGTTGAGATTTATCTCCGCTAGACTCCTTCAGCTCTCGGTGAGGATGGGGACACCAATGAGCTTGGAAAGGCCGCCATCAGTCGGATGGAACTTGAACTTTATTTTAAAAATAAATATGCATTTGTATTTACTGTAAACAGCCCACAAGCTAAGCTTTTCGGGGTTGTAATATTACATATTACCTTGCATAGAGATAACATAAATATACACATAGAAATTATAACATATTAACATGTACACATATATAAAAAAATTTCATACTATCCGAATACTCAAATATAATAATAATTCAAATCCAAATAATTTGCAGCTTCAGGGTTGGGTTGTTTAACCTCTGAGCGGCACTTTTTTTTCACACCATGGGCTAAATGGCCAGGTCACATGGACCCCGAAGGCTCAGAGAAGGTTGGGGGAGAGGACCCACTGGAACAGCTGTTGGGAGACAGATGGTAGCCTCCCGTCAAGGCCATCCAGCTTGTTCTTTAACGTGCACAGGGTATGGCTCTCCCGCACACGGGGCCACGGCTTAATGTCCCGTCCGACGGACGGCGGCCTTTCCAAGTCCATCGGTTCCCCTACTGACCGTGGGCAGGGCGGGGAATTTTGCGGAGATAAATCTCAACGCTGACCCAGCTGGGACTCGAACCTGGGAACTATAGATTACGAGCCTGGCGCGCTACCGACTGAACCACCCCCGCCCCTGCAGCTTCAGGATTTTGACATGATTTACCTTAGTATATTATGAAGTTAAGCCATGGTTCCTTTTTCATGAAAGTAATATACTACTCATGCTGAAGAACAGAATGGATAGAGTTCACATGGAAACTAGACAGTTGAGTGAGGGTTTATCATCTGATAGACCCAGTGTGTGCAAAAACGTGCTGCTCAGAGGCAAACAACCCAGCCCTCCTTACACTATCAAAGGTTTGATTTGCTCCTGATCGGCACTTTTCTTCCACATAATGGGCTGAATGGGAATAATGGCCACAAAGACTCAGAGAAGGCTGGCAAGGATAATCATTTGATAGCTCTTTTGGAGGAAAACGATCGCTCTTCAAGGCTATCTAGTGTGTTCCTTAAGGTACAAAGGGTAAGAGACTATGCTTAACTTCTCATTTAATAAATTGCGGCCTTCCCGAGTACATCTATGTCCTTTTTATCACCGAGGATAGAACGGGAGTTAGCGAGAAAATCTACGTACAATGGCAGTGAAGGACTCCAACCTAGAAATATTAATTTACGAGTATGGTGAACTACCGATAGAGCGAATCTCCCCCCCCCCCCCTTATCAGATAAACTTCTTCACCAGTATAATGCGTGTGTGTAGGGGGAACTTGACTGGATTATTTTGTCTCTGTGGCAGAGCTTGGGTTGGGTTGGGTTGTTTTACCTCTGAGCGGCACTTTTTTGCACACCATGGGCTAAATGGCCAGGTCACATGGACCCCGAAAGCTCAGAGAAGGTTGGGGGAGGGGACCCACTGGAACAGCTGTTGGGAGACAGATGGTAGCCTCCCGTCAAGGCCATCCAGCGTGTTCTTTAACGTGCACAGGGTATGGCTCTCCCGCACACGGTGCCAGGCTTAACGTCCCATCCGACGGACGGCGGCCTTTCCAAGCCCATCGGTGTCCCCTACTGACCGTGGGCAGGGCGGGGAATTTTGCGGAGATAAATCTCAACGCTGACCCAGCTGGTGTGGCAGAGCTGTTAGTGCATTTGATTAGGGAAACAAAATGCCCCAGGTTCGAGTCCTGGATAATAAATGTTTGTGTTGTTTGTGATAATGAAAGTTGCGCATTCATCATCTGTAAGTTTTGTCTTTACGAATACAAATCTGTGGAAATCATCTGTTGTAATCGTGGAGGCTTCTGATACGTTTTTGCTGATGTCTCTCTAATCTTAGTGGTCCTTTGTGTGATGTTATGTTGACAGTATCTTGTTAGGATTCCCGTCGCAAAGTGGACTGCTGGCTTGAGGAGAGAAATGCATTTCCTTTTTGTTATGAAATTTCTTCGTAGGCAATAGACTTCGCCCAGTTTTATTTCTGAGAAAAAGATCTTGCCTGATCAATCGGCTGGCTTTGGAATATTTAAGGGAACAGCTGCTTAACTGCAAACACAAGTCACTCATATGACATCTGTTTATTATACCTCTTTCGATTATTGTTGGGTTGTTTTACCTCTGGGCAGCCCATTTTTGCACACCATGGGCTAAATGGCCAGGTCACATGGACCCCGAAGGTTCAGAGAAGGCTGGTGGAGGGGATCCACTGGAACAGCTGTTGGGAGACAGATGATCGTCTCCCGTCAAGGCCATCCAGCGTGTTCTTTAACGTGCATGGTATGGCTCACGTCCCATCCGACGGACGGCAACCTTTCCAAGTCCATCGGTGTCCCCTACTGACCGTGAGTAGGGCGGGGAGTTTTGCGGAGATGAATCTCAACGCTGACCCAGCTGGGACTCGAACCTGGGAACTACAGATTACGAGCCTGGCGCGCTACCGACTGAGCCACCCCCCGTCCCTACCTCTTTCGAACTGCGTAAGATGGTGCTAAATCATACTGGTCTCTAATGCATATACTAAACATCTATCTTTTTTCCTACACACAGCCCTTTGTCTGATCCGGTAAACAACCAAACGACACGGACTACTCTAATCGGAAGTGGTGTTTGGTGATTTTGGTACAGCAATTTTTCCAAATGGTAAAATTAAGAATTCCACAGAAAAAAATATATTTTTCGCTTACAGGAAATGTGATTTTTTTTTCTAAATATGTGGGAATAAAATAATATGTTGATATCATATCCTTGTTTGGCATTCATTTAATATTATCTTTACTTATTTCAGGACTAGATTTTTAGATTAATGTATAAGAAATTTGTTAAAGATTGAGCAAAATGTTTGCAGGGGCCAAAGGCTTCCGTAGACAAATTGCTAAACTGCTGAAGAGAGATCTCAGTTCTCAAGACCAAATAATAGAAATTATAAATAACAAGAGGGATGGTTATCATCAATGGTTTCAGACCTTCATCCTATCAATGTGTATATTCATTTTTAATATAAATGAGTATCCGTGGTCGAGTGGTTAGCGCGCTTGGCTACTGATCTAAGGGACCTGGGTTCAAGCCCAGGGTAAGGCATGGTTGTGTGTGTCGTTTTTCTGCTGAGGTCCTGCCATCCTCTCAGATCTTCTACTCTGGCATATAAACTGATAGGTTCCTGTCAGACCTCTGTGGCAAGCAGCTGCTTGAGGGGATATTTATTTATATATTTTAATATTTATAAATATATTTATTTGAAATATAAATGGAGCATGTGTTTTTTTATGAATGAGTAGATGCTACTTTTGAACAATTTTATTACAAACGGATTTTGCATACTAAGCAGACATTTAGAGTCTATATTTTAATTCATGCACGCGTAAAAAAAAGAACTCTGAATGCATTCAGAGTTGGCAAGATTCGATTTTCGAATGAAAATTGAAGAACGGTGATCCCTTCTCCTCTACGAGCAAATTGTGTTGCTTTCATGCTCTGGAGGAAATAATTCTGGTCTCAAAGAGAATTGACAGAATTCAAAGCCCATCTAGAGAGAGAGAACCACATTCGTTCACAACTACCATTACCAGGTCGTGTTGGCCCTGCGGTAAGTCATTTGGCTTTTGGACTTCTCTGACGACAGGAAGCACAATGTCCGAGGATAATGTGGTCAGGGCAGCTACACGAGGGAGAAGCCTGTAAGCAAAACGGACAATGGTTGAATGTCCCTACAGTCTCCTGCAACACAGAAGGAGTCCCATTTATCATAGTGCTAACAATATCTGTCACAGAATATGGGACCAATGGCGCCGTGTCAGAAGTCGTGTCATGAAGCCAAGGGCTCTTTACACATCATTCGAGACACAGCGAGAAACACGCGCGAAGAACATTTATCTGGTGGGGAAGAGGATTTGGCTATCATCCCTCAAATATTGGAAAAACAAACAGTTGGGAAGAGCGATGTTGGGAGGGGGGAACTTCATTGTCAGCACGTCACTGAAATGCTTGCGAGAATGGATTCCTTTGATGGTTTAATCGTTCTGGAATTTACCTTCATCGCAATGCGATTGCCCACAGCACAAGAACTGATTTATGGGTTGGGTTATTTTACCTCTGAGCGGCCTGTTTTGCACACCATGGGCTGAATGACCAGGTCACATGGACCCCGAAGTCTCAGAGAAGGTTGGGGGAGGGGACCCACTGGAACAACTGTTGGGAGACAGATGGTAGCCTCCCGTCAAGGCCATCCAGCGTGTTCTTTAACGTGCACAGGGTATGGCTCTCCCGCACACGGGGCCACGGCTTAACGTCCCATCCGACGGACGGCGGCCTTTCCAAGCCCATCGGTGTCCCCTACTGATAGTGGGCAGGGCGGGGAATTTTGCGGAGATAAATCTCAACGCTGACCCAGCTGGAACTCGAACCTGGGAACTACAGATTACGAGCCTGGCGCGCTACCGACTGAGCCACCCCCGCCCCACTGATTTATGATATGATGCCATCAGTCATGATACTGCAAGGTAATGACTCTTGATATTGCCAAAAAAACCTTGTTTTTTTTCCCTAAAACGAGTGTTGATATTATTCAAAAATATGGTTTTAGTATTGGACGATTATGAGCCCTGGTGTCATCCGATAATGATCCTGGTATTCCTGATTAATATCCTGATTAATTATTGTCCGTTAATGAGTCCTGGTATCGTTCAATAATGTCTTGATATTGTCCAATAATTAGTATTGGTATTATTCGATAATGAATCCTCGTATTGTCCGATGTGCTGCAAACGCCAAGATTAGCTGTCGGACTAATACCACAATGATGGTATACTGTCCGACAACTAATCTTGGAGTTTCTTGCAATACCTGGGGGGGGGGGGGGCTCAGTCGGTAGCGCGCCAGGCTCGTAATCTGTAGTTCCCAGGTTCGAGTCTCAGCTGGGTCAACGTTGAGATTTATCTCCGAAAAATTTCCCGCCCTGCCGACGGTCAGTAGGGGACACCGATGGGCTTGGAGAGGCCGCCGTCCGTCGGATGGGACGTTAAGCCGTGGCCCCGTGTGCGGGAGAGCCATAACCTATGCACATTAAAGAACACGCTGGATGTCCTTGACGGGAGGCTACCATCTGTCTCCCAACAGCTGTTCCAGTGGGTCCCCTCCCCCAACCTGCTCTGAGCCTTCGGGGTCCATGTGACCTGGCCATTTAGCCCATGGTGTGCAAAAAAGTGCCGCTCAGAGGTAAAACAACCCAACCTAAATGATATATTCTAGTTAAAAGTTTCTCTTGAATCTCTAAGTTGCTTACATCTATTTAAAGTAACGTTAAATTATTTATGAATCCCAACTGTAATTAATTCGTGATAACTAAATAGTCATTTCGCTTCAAACTAAATGCAAGAAAGAAATTTAAATAAAGAGTGTGGACAAAATATTAATTTCCATTATCCCCACAGAGAGTAAGAACATCTACCTGAATGATAACTAACAACCGACAACATTCAGTTTCTTTTTCATAGTAATATTCATCAAAAAATAACATCAGCAATATCAGAAGATTTAATCAAATGCTTTACACCGGACCAAATACTCTAGGATTAGCATCCAGGGAATTTGAAGATTAATTAAAGCCTTATTGAAGTGCATCTGCCAACCTCTACACATTTCTCTACCCACGTAACGTTATTCAAGAGAAAGACCAATTAACTTCTGATGCCAGGAAAACACGCTGATTTGCATTTTATGCCGCAATTGAGAGAGTCTTTGCACCCCACAGGACGAATGATGATTCACCCCCACCATTAGTTCATTTAAGTATATTTTGAAAACATTGCAGGGAGTTTCACGTTGATCGCATTTCCTGCGAGAAGCAGAAGACAGCACTGGAGCAGGATTCAGAGACAACACACATGGAACTGTGATGCGCAGAAGCACATTCCTTCCAGATCGTTTTGCAGTCCTTATCTTCAAGTCACAGCGACGTTTTAGACCCCTAAGTGGAGCGTAATACTGGCAACGCCACATATCATTAAGTATCGGGACTTGGCCAATTCTCCCAGGCTTAATTTGGGCTCCGGTAAATGCAGCAGCCTTGCTGCATCTTGCGTTTTCTTAATGCTGCGATAAAAGCGCAATTCTTGATAAGTTCTTTTAATGCTCCGCATTACGATGAAGGTGGAGGACATATTAATGGCTTTCGACCAATGACTTGCGACCCCTTGCATATAAGGAAATAGTGTCTGTGCACGTGGGGAGAGAACTGAAGGAAACAGATAAAATATGCGAAGAGAGCGGACAGGGAATAAGATAGTTTGCCAATTCAGCAGTCAGCATTTAACGAAATAATAAGAAAAAAAGGTTGTGTATCTGAATGTCTTAGGCACGAAGCGTTTACAATGCTGTTTTTTTAAACTTTTTTTTTTGTTCTGAGAATTTATGGTTCAATGTAATTCAGTAACTTTAAAAAAAAAGTCTCATCTTCAAGAAGTGTTTAAGGTGAGTAATTAGTAAACAATCAATGATTTATTTTATGACATTAATAATTCTTAAAGCCGATAAAAATGTATTAAGGTTAAAATGATAGTTTAAACAACTGTTATTTTGAAAATATTGCAGTTTAGGAACTTTGAATATTGCAGAAGGAACTTTGAAATAAAAAAAAAAAAACTTGTGAATATAGCCTGCGTTTTTTTTAGAGAAAGAAGCTCTTACAAAAAGGACGGAAGCAATCTAGAAGCTCTGGCGAGCTTGTCTTAATGTTACATACAACATACGAACACTGAAAACAAGGGGGGCAGGAGTGGCTCAGTCGGTGGCGCGCCAGGCTCGTAATCTGCAGTTCCCAGGTTCGCGTCCCAGTTGGGTCAGCGTTAAGATTTATCTCCGCAAAACTCCCTGCCCACGGTCAGTAGGGGACACCGATGGGCTTGGAAAAGCCGCCGTCCGTCGGATGGGACGTTAAGCCGTGGCCCCGTGTACGGGAGAGCCATACCCTGTGCACGTTAAAGAACACGCTGGATGGCCTTGACGGGAGGCTACCATCTGTCTCCCAACAGCTGTTCCAGTGGGTCCCCTCCCCCAACCTTCTCTGAGCCTTCGAGGTCCTTATGACCTGGCCATTTAGCCCATGGTGTGCAAAAATAAGTGCCGCTCAGAGGTAAAACAACCGAACTTAAAACAAGGACATGTCCTATGGCTTATTAGTCAGGTACTCTGTAACAATTCCAGATAGGATTATTGTTGTTTTTTTTATGAAAATTTACCATTATTTAATAAATAAACAGTTCATTTTCATAATTATACGTAGTTAAAAGCAATCTAGTTTTTGTAAAGCAACTAAAATTAATAAACTGCAATATTTATGCTATCGCCTTCTAAGGTTATAGCTTATAAAACTGTATTTGAATTTACTAGACCTGTCCCGTGGCCGAGTGGTTAGCACGTTTGGCTACTACTCTAAGGGACCTAGGTTCGAGCCCCGGATTAGGCATGGATGTGTGTGTCGTTTTTCTGCTGAGGTCCTGCCATCCTCTCAGATCTCCTACTATGGCATATAAACTGACAGGCTCCTGTCAGACCTCTGTGGCAAGCAGCTGCTTGAGGAGGTATTTCATTTTTTTATTTATACCGCAGTACCGAATTAATGCCTAGTGTAGGTAGGTGGCAACCTACAAAACAAACATTGACTTTTAGGAAAAGAAAAAAAATGCGAAAATTATTTTAATTTTCTGTGGCATATACTTTCAGACCTGGATCTGGAAAATATAGAGGGGTTGGGGTGTAAGAAGGTTGAGAATTTACTGACTGAATCGTTCCAGGAAAAGTATTTCCTCCCCATTTTAGTGGTCCTCAAATTTTTTTGAAAATTAGAATAATGCATTCAATCGTTCGAGCGATAACTTCTAAAAATATTAAAAATAATAATAATCTGACAAATGTTAAAAAAAGAATAAGAATAATACGAGAACTCCCTTAATTATTAAAGTATTCCGTTCGGTTGGTCCTGATGAAAATGAATAAATACTTTCTATTTTTTAAAAGAGTTTTTGAAATAACTTCCGTTGTACTTTGAAATTGGCAGTGCTTTGAAAAACTGTTTCATTTGCATCAATAAAAATAATAATAAACACCGAAAGGTAATTTAAATAATATATTCTGATTAAAAGTTTCCCAATGAATCTCTAAGAAAGTCGCTTACATCTATTTAAAGTAACGTTCAATTATTTATGAATCCCAACTGTAATTAATTCGTGATAACTAAATAGTTACTTCGCTTTAAACTAAATGCATGCAAGAAATTTAAATAAAGGGTGTGGACAAAATATTACCTTCCATTATCCCAACACTAAATCTGCAACTACATCTAGGTAAAAATTATAATTTAATAGCTTTGGCTTATAATTTGATAACTGGTTGTTGTATTTAGTTGGACCAATTGTTATGACAGACGCATATAATTGTCATAAACATAGTTTCTTTAAACATCCCACTAACCATTTTCTCTCCATAGGTAGTTTGAATGTGAGGACTCTGCACAGAGCTTTTTCTCTTGATGTCCTCACACAAGAATTCCACCATTATAATTTAGATATTCTCGGCTTGCAAGAGACCAGGTGGACAGATAAAGGTCAGATTCTTAAAAATAATCTTAAATTTCTCTTTTCAGGGAGGGACGACAATAAGCATCACCAAGGCGTGGGTCTGCTTCTCAGCAGACACGCTAGTGATGCTCTTCTAGGATATGAGTGCATTAATGAAAGGTTTCTTACAGCAAAATTTCAGACAAGCGTTAAAGACCTGAATGTTATCTGCTGTTATGCCCCCACTGAGGATGCCGATGAGAATGAGAAGGATAGGTTTTATGAACAACTTCAGGATATTTTGAATTCTGTCAAGAAAGGGGATATTACCCTTGTACTTGGTGACTTCAGTGCCAAAGTTGGTACTGACTCTGACCTTTGGGCAGGAGTAATAGGCCCTTTTGGTATTGGTAACTGCAATGGCAATGGGCAACGTCTCCTACAGGTAAGTAAACTCAATGGATTCAGAATAACTAACACTTATTACAAGCAACGCGACATACATAAGTACACGTGGGTTTCACCCGATGGGCTGCAGAAGAATATGATTGATTATATATTAATTAACAGCAAATGGGCTAGTTCTGTTAGGAATACCAGGTGATATAGGGGAGCAGAAATTGGATCTGACCATTATCTTGTTAAAAGTGTCTTACAACTTAAACTTAAAAAGTATTGTGCTAAGGTTAGAAAATTTGCTTTTAATATTGAAGCTCTGAAAGACCCAGTTAGAGCCAAAGCTTACCATGATAGGTTACTTAGTCATTATGACAATCATGGTATGCTTACTACTGAAGTTGAGGAAGAATGGGATCATTTTAAGCAGGCTTTTTTGGACACTAACAGTACTCTTTTAGGAAAAAAAGGAGCAGAGGAGACAGAATTATCTGAGTGATAAGGCACTTGAGCTTATTTCGGAAAGAAAGAACTGCAGGAATGTCCTTAATCAATACCCTACTAGTCCTAATATAAGCATTACAGAGAACTTAATAAACGTGTAAAAGATCAGTTAGCTGCTGATAAGAATCTTTGGCTTGATGGATTGGCTTACAAATCCGAGGAAGCAGTCAAACAGCACAACAGCAGAGAGCTGTACCAGATAGTTAATGTTTTGTGTGGTAGAAAACGGACAGGTATACAGGGATTGAAGGATAAACAAGGTAAGGTTATAGAAGGGAAGGATTCTATCATGGCTAGGTGGGCTGAGCATTTCAGTGATGTTCTAAACAATGTGGTTAGTTCCACTCCCATTGTTTGTGATGATAATAGATGTATTGGCGGCTTTAATGTTGGCCCTATAACATAATCTGAAGTTATTTTGGCTATTTCTAAACTTAAACTTCATAAATCCCCAGGGGTAGATGAAATTACTACAGCAATGCTCAGAGCTGGGAATGATTCAGTTACCACTTGGATGACTGAAATTTTGAATAACTTTTATGATAAAGGCATGGTTCCTAAAGATTTTACCAGAGCTATTATTATCCCTATTTTCAAAAAAGGTGATCGTAGTTCTTGTGATAACTATAGGGGTATCAGCCTACTCTCTGTTCCAGGTAAAGTTCTTTCCATGATTGTGCTTAATAGAATTAAGAATCTGGTTGACAGGCAATTGCGTGATGAGCAATGTGGATTCAGAAGTGGTAGGGGATGTGTAGATCAGATATTTTCACTTAGGCAGATTCTTGAGAAATGTTTAGAGTTTCAGAAACCTTTGGTTGCTAGCTTTGTTGATTTCAAAAACACTTTCGACTCTGTTGATCGTCATAATTTGTGGTTGATTGTGAGATTATATGGTATACCAGACAAGTTAGTTAACATAATGAAAGCTCTCTGTAATAACACTGAGTCGTGTGTGAGAGTTGGTAAGGTTTGTAGCAATTGGTTTTGCATTACTTCTGGTGTTCGACAAGGGTGCATTTTGTCTCCTTATCTCTTTAGCTTGGTTATTGATTATGTTATGCGAAATTCACTTCAAGGGAAAGATTTTCGCCTTAAATGGACTGGAGATACGAAAATTTGTGATTTAGATTATGCTGATGATTTAGCCCTTTTATCAAATGATGTTGATGAGATGAACTCTTTCATTCGAGCTGTTGATGAAACTGGTAGTAGAGTAGGTTTGGTTATGAACAGAGAGAAAATTAAAGTGATGAAAATTGGTCAGGCAGGCTGTGATTCAGTTAATCTGAATGGTTGCAGTCTTGAGCAGGTGTCACTGTTTAATTATCTTGGGAGCTATGTAACTGATACTGGTGATGTGCGGCACGAGATTAACAGACGAATAGGGATTGCTGCCGGAACTTTTAAAAATCTATGGAGAGTGTGGAGAAATAGGCGTATACACCTAAGGACTAAAATTAGACTGCATAATAGTTTGGTTCTTTCCAGGGTTAGTTATGGTAGTGAAACGTGGCCACTTTGTAAACAAGATAACAGTAAACTAGATGCTTTTGATTCCAGATGCTTATGCAGTATCTTGGGCATTACGTGGTTCAACTTTGTAACTAATGATGAGGTTAGGCAAAGGAGTTTGCAACCTCCTTTAAGCAGCATATTGTGCAGAGAGAGACTCCATTGGTTTGGCCATGTTTCCCGTATGAATAATTATAGATTGGCGAATAGGGTTATGAACAGTGTGCCTAAAGGCCTCAGAAAGAAGGGGAGACCTAGGATGCGGTGGGCAGACAATGTCAAACAGCACCTTGTTAGAATTGGTGTGCAGTGGCCAGATGCAGTAGATGTAGCTCAGGACAGACTTGCTTGGAGAACTTAAAAAATCGTTGCCAGATATTTTTTCTCAATTCTGTAATCAATTATAGTGTTCGGATATTTATTTGAGCAACTGTACATATTTCTATCTTAAAACACTGATTTCTTTTCTTTCTCCTATGAAACTACTTCCTCTCTCTAGAAAATAAATTCCTGTACACGCCCATGTACACTATAAAAGCTGGACAATATTTTTCTAATAAACAGCACAATCTAGGATCTACTCTTCCCTCCGCATAAATGAATATATACTCTATTATTAATAAGTATTCTTTCAAATAACCTTTGTACTTACCAACATATATGTATAAGTGGACACATAAGCATTAATATGATGAGTTAAAAAAAAGAGGGATTGTCTTGAATTTCCTATTAATCCTTCACGAACCACTTCTCCCATTCTTTCGTGATAGAGCATCTCCATGTGTCATCTCTATCTCTTCCGATGCAAGCAACAAAGGCAATCAGTTTTCGCTCTTCCATCTTTCCTCCTCCACCCAGAACACTTTTTGCAGCAGCAGAACAAATTGCCCACGTGTTGACGTGTCAACGGTTCTTCTGCAATGACCGAACTTTACCAGTAGACAACGGAGCAACTGGCAACAAGACGGGATTGATTTGATTAACAACTGTTGTAGATATATAATCGGTTTACACGCACCCTAAAAAGAGGCGGTGGTGGCTCAGTCGGTAGCGCGTCAGGCTCGTAATCTGTAGTTCCCAGGTTCGAGTCCCAGCTGGGTCTGCGTTGAGATTTATCTCTTCAAAATTCCCCGCCCTGCCCACGGTCAGTAGGGGACACCGATGGGCTTGGAAAGGCCGCCGTCCGTCGGATGAGACGTTAAGCCGTGGCTCCGTGTGCGGGAGAGCCATACCCTGTGCACGTTAAAGAACACGCTGGATGGCCTTGACGGAAGGCTACCATCTGTCTCCCGACAGCTGTTCCAGTGGGTCCCCTCCCCAACCTTCTCTGAGCCTTCGGGGTCCATATGACCTGGCCATTTAGCCTATGGTGTGCAAAAAAGTGCCGCTCAGAGGTAAAACAACCCAACGCACCCCAAGTCTCAGAAATATCTGATTGAGAAACTCAGCCATGTTCGAAAGTTAAAATCTGTAATTAACATTAACTGTAGAATTTACATCCATCTCTGGATCAGATTTTTGTGGTATGCCAGTTTATACATCGTGTGAAAAAATCCCTGGGTAATTGGAACGAGACTCAGTGAGGAAGCCTCGACTCATGAAGGTGCAGACTCGAACCTGAGAACATCAGAATATTATTCTGGAGCGATTCCGACTAAGTCATTCTCTACCTCAAAATGGCGGCGGCAATTGTTCAAACCATTTTGGTTGTTTATCTATGGCAGACACGTTTTTCACATAATGAGCTAAATGGCCAGGTCACAAGGACCCCAAGGACTCAGAGAACGCTGGGGGAAGGGAATTCACTGGACAACTGTTAGGAGATAGATAATAGCCTTCCGTCAAGGTCATCCAGCATGTTCTTTAGCGTGCAGAGTCGCTCAAAAAAAATCCTTCGTGTCACGTGACAAGAAGGTTGCCAGACCACTAATTTCTAAAAAAAAATCGTTGCCAGATATATTTTCCGAATTCTGTAATCAACCATAGTGTTCGGATATTTTTTGAGCGACTGTATGTCTCTCCCGCACACGGACACGTTTTTACGAGGACGGCATCTTTTCCAAGTCCGTCGGTGTTCCCTTTCTGATTGGGGACAGGATGGTGGTTTCAGCGGAGACAAGTTTCCACTCTGGTACAGGCGGGATTCGAACCTGGAAACTGCATATTACGAGATTGTCAAGATACCTATAGAGCCAACCTCAGTCCAAATGACCTACAATAACCAGTCAATAAATGCTAAACTTGATAAACCTAATATAAAGTAGTTCTCAGTGTTTATGTAAGCTTACAGAAAACAAAAAAATTCATCAGCTAATCACTGTGTATCTTTGCAATTGTAAGATTTGCGTTTTCGTTAGGCTGAAAAAATAATTATTACATGAGCAACTTCTGCAGATGTTCGAAGTATCACTGCCATTTTCATCTGTGTCCAAAACGTCTTTTAATTGTAAACAGAACGCTTTAAACATTTCCCATAGTTGTAATTTTTCAGCTTCCTGATTATTGGTGGTATACGACCAAATTGTCCAAATTGTGTTTTATGATTAGTTTTTGTGCGTAATAATTTCCATGCTGAGGGAATGTATATACTTGCTATAGCTATAATAATGATTCGTAAATATACAGATAGCAAGATTTTGTATCAGTTTTAATTGAAATTTCGATGAGGGTATAAAGATTTTTGCTCGCTGAAAATCTAGTTTTTCTTTATCGGTATGCACTTCCTTTAGGTCTAGATCTATAGTTGGATTGTTTTACCTCTGAGTGGCACTCTTTTTGTATAAAATGGGCCAAATGTATAAAATTGGCAAAAAAAATCGTTTCACAAGGACTCCGAGGTTCTCAGAGAAGGTTGGGGGAGGGAATCCACTGGACAGCTGTTAAGGAACAGGTGGACGCCTCCCGTCAAGGCCGTCGAGCGTGTTTTTTAACGTGCACAGAATGTGGCTTTCCCGCACACTGGACTTGACGTCCCATCCGACGGACGGCCGCCTGTCCAAGTCCATCGGTGTTCCCTACTGACCGAGGACAGCGTGGAGGATTTTGATGAGATAAATCTCAAAGCTGACCCAGCTGGAACTCGAACCTGGGAATTGCAGGTTACGAGCCTGAGTCGCTACAGACTGAGTCACCCCCCCGCCTCCACAGATCTGTAGTATATTGTCTATTATTAGCAGATATGATATTCCTCCATCCTTAGTGTAGATTGGAAATTCTACTGTAGTAATTAGCTTTATCAAATCACGAATTAAATACTGTTAAGGTAATCTCATAGAAGTTTTCCAATTTGAACTCTATCTGTGTAAACATGCCAGTTGGATGGCTATTAATTTTTGTAAAATAAACCATGAAACTCTAAATAGTGTAATCTTCATCCTGAAAATCACAGCCACCATAAAAAGATTAAAAATAAATTTTAAACAAACTCCCAAATTACTAATAAAGTACAGTTCTCGATTAAATACGCAAGTATACAAAACGAGCAAAAATGTTTTTGTAAAGTGATTGTGATCAGTAACGAAACGAGAATAATTTAAAACTTACAAACATTGCAGCTATCGCCATCTCAAGTGTCTTAATAGAAGCCCACAATCCCCTGTAGATCCTGTTTGGTGAGACAAAAATACTTCAAGGCTGAAAGTTTTCTCTATTTACATGAGGGCTGAAAGTTTTCTCTATTTACATGAGGGCTGAAAGTTTTCTCTATTTACATGAGGGCTGAAAGTTTTCTCTATTTACATGAGGGCTGAAAGTTTTCTCTATTTACATGAATAAACCAAAAGAGATGAGATTGCCCATTGTTCTTTATCTTTGCTACGCTTGAAAGCCAAAAAATCGAACCTCCGTAGCAGGAAATCTGAATTCCAAAGCAATAAAACGAGAGAAGAAAAAGTTTCAGGTCTGTGAGTAATAAAACACTTCAAACCTTTTGTTAAGTTAGAGAATGACTGTCACCTGTGCGTTGAAAAAAGGGGCAGAAAGTTTAAGAGAAAAATCCAGCAAGGTTCGCTAATCATTGCTACTCCTGAGTGCCTCTATTTCCCCTCTTTCTTTTACCCGTTTTCTGTACTTCCATCAGAATGTGTGAAACCTGTACATAAATCACCGGAAACGGTTTTACTTCAGAAAATTACCCCGCAGGATGTTACGGAGCGGGGGTGAACAGGGGTTGCGAAGGTCATTAATCTTACACGAGCATGCAAAACCTTGTCCAAAGCCAGTGGATCAAGTGTTTCCTACCAATTTACCGACACTCCCATTACAAACTGAGACGAGCTGGCTTCTCTTTATTTATATTCCAATCTATTAGCTACTACCTGCGTAATGGCGGCAGTCAATTTGAAAGAAAAAATAGCTAGGGAGGAAAACGTTTCGTTGTTACATTCTGTGACTGTGAAGAATACCGTGAAGTTGTATCTTTATCGTTCAGACTCCATTTAATATTAACAGCTGTAGGATTCGGATGCAGGGATTTGGAAGCTGTGTTTTTCTTTTAGAAAATGAGATGCTTAGAGGTTGTTTTTTTTTTTTAGATTTTTTCGAATCGGTGGATTAAAGGTTTATTGCGTTTATTTCTGTTCCAGGGTTTTAGTCAGTTCTCTAGGGAATTTCGGAATATTCTGTTTTTGTAATTGCTTGTTTGTACAAGAGTTTTTATTTCTTCATTTATTTTGTTTGGATTGTGATGAAAGCTACAAAGAGACAAAACAGGTTAATAAAAAGAAATATTTGAAAAGAGTTGAAATCAATAGATATAAAAGATTGCTATTTAGTTATTTTTTGCCGAGAAAAGCATGATAGCTAATCGTATCGAACAGCCAGGATTTATCACTTAATTAGGCAGTGCTGCAGGCTCGAAATCTGCAGTTCCCAGGTCCCAGTCCCAACTGTGCCAGTGTTTAGATTGATCTCGTCTAACTTCTGTCCTCTCTCAGTCAGAAATGAGACACCGATGGGTTTGGAAAAGCTGATGTCCGTGGGATGAGACGTAAAGCCATGGTCTCATGCGGAGGTTAATGAACACGCTGGATGACCTTGGCAGGAGACTTCATCTGTCTCCTAGAAGCTATCCAGTGGGTTCCCTTCCTCTAATCAAGAGCTTTAGTCAGAAAGACTCCATTTTTGTGATCTGGTCATTTCGCCCAGTGCTTCCCAATCTGCGTGCCGTGAAAGAGCTTCGGACGTGCCGTGATATAACTTCAGGTGTGCTGCGAAAGAGCTTCAGGGTGCTGCGAAAGAGCTTCAGGGTGCCGTGAAAGAGCTTCAGGTGTGCTGCGAAAGAGCTTCAGGGTGCCGTGAAAGAGCTTCGGATGTGCTGCGAAAGAACTTAGGTGCGCCACGAAACATTTACGTTTTCACAAAAGTTTCATCACCTATTCTATGTCATTGAATTATCCACATATATTTTACATACAGCTATTCGGCCTTCTCAGGTGAGTATAAAATATATATATAATGAATTGATTTTAAAGTAATAACCGATAATATTGACTCATAAAATGAATTATCTTTTTTTAACAAATGGTTGTTTCCCTGGTCCCCCGGAAAATTTTGGATTCTTCAAAGTGTGCCGTGGATTCATAAAGGTCAGAGTTAAAACAAATAAACGTTTGTTTGTTTTCTTTTAGGTTGGTGTATTTATTTGACGCTCAATAGCCATCAAATAATTGCATCAGTTATTTTGATGTTTTGTCATCTAAGTTGGTTTTTGAGGTGTGTGATCCGTATAGTACCCAGTTCCATAAGCAACCTGAAATTTTGATGATAGAGTGTGTTGGCCAAAAGGTTTGTACTGATAGCAGCGATTTTGATTCCTTATCCTGAGAGGAGGAATTAAAACACAGCTTTGTTCTACTATAAGAGGAAAATTTTTTTTGTGTTCTATAAGCACTAATAAAATATTGATTTTCGCATCTCCTAATAATTCATTAATTTTAATTTGCACCGTTAGTTGGTGATAAAGTCGGAATAATAAAAAACTTCATCCCATACTTTTCAGAGATGACACATTATACTCTAGTTATTACATAGTTATTACCTAACCTGAAGATTTTGCAAACAAACGTCGAACAATTGTGCTGGTGAAGAGGTTTAAGTGATTACCACCGGAATAATGAAAAGGAGAGCCATAATCTTTTCACGTTAAAGAACACGCCTTGACTGGGTTGGGTTGTATTGTTTTACCTCTGAGCGGCACTTTTTTGCACACCATGGGCTAAATGGCCAGGTCACATGGACCCCGAAGACCCCGAAGGCTCAGAGAAGGTTGGGGGAGGGGACCCACTGGAACAGCTGTTGGGAGACAGATGATAGCCTCCCGTCAAGGCCATCCAGCGTGTTCTTTAACGTGCACAGGGTATGGCTCTCCCGCACACGGGGCCACGCTTAACATCCCATCCGACGGACGGCGGCCTTTCCAAGCCCATCGGTGTCCCCTACTGACCGTGGGCAGGGCGGGGAAATTTTGCGGAGATAAATCTCTACGCTGACCGAGCTGGGTCTCGAACCTGGGAACTACAGATTACGAGCCTGGCGCGCTACCGACTGAGCCATCCCCGCCCCCCGCCTTGACTGGAGGCTAACATCCGTCAGTAAGTCCCCTTTCCCTAACCTTCTCTGAGCCTTTGGGGTCCTTGTGACCTGGTCTTTTTGCCCATTGTGTAGGGGCGGGGGTGGCTCAGTCGGTAGCGCGCCAGGCTCGTAATCTGTAGTTCCCAGGATTCGAGTCCCAGCTGGGTCAGCGTTGAGATTTATCTCCGCCAAATTCCCCGCCCTGCCCACGGTCAGTAGGGGACACCGATGGGCTTGGAAAGGCCGCCGTCCGTCGGATGGGACGTTAAGCCGTGGCCCCGTGTGTGGGAGAGCCATACCCTGTGCACGTTAAAGAACACGCTGGATGGCCTTGACGGGAGGCTACCATCTGTCTCCCAACAGCTGTTCCAGTGAGTCCCCTCCCCCAACCTTCTCTGAGCCTTCGGGGTCCATGTGACCTGGCCATTTAGCCCATGGTGTGCAAAAAAGTGCCGCTCAGAGGTAAAACAATCCAATTCAAGCCCATTGTGTATACAAAAGTATTGCTCAGAGGTAAAACAACCCAAGTCAATCTAAAGGGTAAAAACGGAAGAAGAAAAATAAAAGCAGAAGACATTCTGATTGGCCCATCTTCCACTGCTACCAATAACAACTCGATCATTTTGTTGCGACTGAAGACACGACTGTTTCGGAGCAGAAATCTATATTCGTATTCTTGCTCAGTGAATGGACATTCGGATGGCGACAGCTGCAATCCACGGTCTAGAGGTGCTGTATTAATGCCTCGGTTAGCAGTGCCTCGGAGCCGCCACCTAAAAGATATTGGTTAAAGGAAGGGACGAGCCGTCTACCTCATTTCGCGGTTCAACTGCGCGCTCAATCGATCGGTGCACCGTTGGTAAATGGATTGGGCGTTGGGGACACGGAATGACCGACGCTTTAACTAGACTTGACCCCGCTAGACACTTGCTAATGGGGAGCCAGGTCAGTGTGCTGCGGGATATACGAGAACCAGACCACACATGTGAGGAAAGGGTAACACACAATTGGAGGTTGTTGCCCTACATTAGTTGGACATGCTTTGTTCATGTTCACAGCAGTCTCTCATTGTCTATCTGATGGCAAGCCCTGTATACAGAGAGTTTCAGCTAAAAGGATGTTTCACTGATGTAGCTAGAAGATGAGAGAAAATAAGACCAGGAAATCGTCTCTGACAGATCTCTGAGTAGTCAGGGATAAAGCCATTAAACAGAATTAATCCAGCTTCCTTAATGCTGTTAATTCATTCCTGAGATACAAGGCAGGATTAAGCTATTCCGGACCCTAGAGGCAAGCTTTGAATGCGGCCCTAGAGCCGAATTCTAAATAGGGTTCCTAAAGTCAAGTTGTAAATGGATGTCCTTAGAGCCAAGTTCCAATGGGGTAAATGGGAGCCCTAGAGCCAAGTTCTAAATGAGGTTCCAACAGTCAAGTTCTTAAATGGTAGCCCTAGAGACAAGTTCTAAAAGGGTGTCCCTAGAGCCAAGTTCTAAATGAGGTTCCAACAGTCAAGTTCTTAAATGGGAGCTCTAGAGCCAAGTTCTAAAATGGTGTCCCTAGAGCCAAGTTCTAAATGAGGTTCCAACAGTCAAGTTCTTAAATGGAAGCCCTAGAGCCAAGTTCTAAAATGGTGTCCCTAAAGCCAAGTTCTAAAATAGTGTCCCTAGAGCCAAGTTCTAAATGATGATGCAACAGTCAAGTTCTTAAATGGGAGCCCGAGAGCCAAGTTCTAAAATGGTGACCCTAGAGCCAAGTTCTAAATGAGGTTCCAACAGCCAAGTTCTTAAATGGGAGCCATAGAGCCAAGTTCTAAAATGGTGTCTCTAGAGCCAAGTTCTAAATGAGGTTCCAACAGTCAAGTTCTTAAATGGGAGCCCTAGAGCCAAGTTCTAAAATGGTGTCCCTAGAGCCAAGTTCTAAATGAGGTTCCAACAGTCAAGTTCTTAAATGGGAGCCATAGAGCCAAGTTCTAAAATGGTGTCTCTAGAGCCAAGTTCTAAATGAGGTTCCAACAGTCGTTCTTAAATGAGAGCCCTAGAGCCAAGTTCTAAAATGGTGTCCATAGAGCCAAGCTCTAAATTAGGTTCCAACAGTCAAGTTCTTAAATGGGAGCCCTAGAGCCAAGTTCTAAAATGGCGTCCCTAGAGCCAAAGTTCTAAAATGGTGTCCCTAGAGTCAAGTTCTAAATGAGGTTCCAACAGGCAAGTTCTTAAATGGGAGCTCTAGAGCCAAGTTCTAAACTGGTGTCCGTAGAGCCTAAGTTCTAAATGGTGTCCTTAGAGCCAAGTTCTGAATGAGGTCCCTACAGCCAAGTTCGAATGGCGTAGCTAGAGCGAAGTCGAAAATGGGGTTCCTAGGGCTAAGTTCTAAATGAGGTTCCTAGAACCAAATTCTAAATTAAATGTTCCAAATGGAGTGCCTAGATCCAAGTTCCAAACTGGGTCTTAGAGCCATATCCTAAATGGCGTCACTAGAAGTCAAATAATAAATCAGAGCCTATACAGTCAAGTTCTTAATGAAACCCGTATACTATCCAAGGCTTATCTTACATGTCTTGGATTACGATATACGGAAAAATAAAATTAAAATCGCCCTGATTCATGCAAAATCGTCGATTGAGGCAATTAAAAATAAAATACAGAATTCCTTAAATAAGTGAAATCCAGCCGGGGACCCCCTAAAGGCGGGGGCCCTGGAGCCATCGCTATGCTGAAAAACTTTTTTTAAGCGGAATAATGATAAACGTAGGAAAACTTACCATAGGAAACAATGTTAAAAATCCAAAGCCTTCGGTACAATAGATCATAGCATTTTACTAAATAAATTGGAAAATTACAGTATTCGCGGTATATTGTTAGATTGGTTTAGAAATTATTTATCAGACAGATACACAATTACTAAAATAAAAAACTGCTACAGCAGAAAAGTAATTACACGATGCGGAATTCCCCAAGGCTCAATTTTAGGTCGTTTATTGTTCCTAGTATACATAAATGATTTGTTCAATACAAAATTAAATAGTGCTATTTATCTATATGCTGACGACATTGTTCTAATAAACAGTCAGAAATATTTAAATGATAGCATTTCAGAGGTTCAAACAGATTACAATAATATTATTAGATGGTTAAATCATAATAAAATCTATTTAAATGAGAAAAAATAAAACTGATGATTATTCATTCACCAGGATTTCATATTCATCAAAACCTCTTTATCAAAACTCATAAAATAAATTGCAGAAAAAAGGATGCTTGAAATTATAAATCATTATGCAGTTGCCCACTTGTTGAGCAAGTAAATAAAATAAATTACTTAGGAATCATTTTTGATGAATATTTTAGGTGGAATGCCCATGTATTCCACATATGTGAAAGCTTGAGAATATCGGCGATAAAAATTCAAAAATTGAAATACGTATTAAATATGGAAACCTGTGTAATATTTTATAAAGCAATATGCGAATCTATTTTAAAATATGGAATAATTGTGCATGGAACAACTAACTAAACTAACATAAATAAAATAGAAAAACTGCAGTCTATAATAGCTAAAAATATTATTCCGTTTCATTTGCAAAAAATTTATAAAACTTCTATCGATAGATTAAAATTTTTAAATCTTTTATCCTACAGCAATTTATATAAATATAATGTAATAATTAAAAATTTTTTTGACGAAACTTACAAACTAAAAATTCAACATAATAAAAATACAAGACTTCAAAACCAAGGTTATTACAAATTGCCAAATTTTCGAAATAATTACGGGAAACATACCTCCGAATATCAAGTACCACATATATTTAATGCTATTCCAAAAGAATTACTAAATATAGATTCTTTTAGAAGACTTAAAATGGAATTAAAAAATTATTTGTTATATTCTAGTTAGCTGATTTTTATGTGTTGTGTTTTGTGGATTTATTTGATGTACACCATTTTTGTGGCTGAATGACCTGTGTTTAATATAATTTATTCATTTTCCTGCAGATAAGCTATTTAGCTTTGCGGGTCAAAGTGTAAATGTATTTGTATTCTTTACTGTTATGAATAAAAATTATATTCTAAAGAAAAAAAAATTTTTCGGAAATTTGAAACCATCTGCTTTATATTGTTACGACAGAAGGAATCTGGCATCCGAAAGCAAAAGTATCAGCCAACGAATAAGAACTTTGGGAGAATTTGAAGAACAGTGGAGCGTGTAACGGTCTAGAGTTCGAAAATGGACGGTTAGCTGTTCTAAGACAGTGCGCGTTAAGTATAAAGAATTATCTTTATGTGTTGTGTACGCGGGAAGTATAAAAGTGGTATCTTTTATGTGATGTGTACGCGGATGTTCAAGCGACATGGTAATCGAGTAAAAAGGTAATATTTAGTGGAATAGACAGAGCTGATGTTGTGTACTCTGTGCAGGAAGGTTGATGACTTGTGCATGTTAGTAGTTGATTTGTGTATAAGATACTTCGTCCATATATTCTTTGTAACAATTTGCCTTGTATTTAATTTGGTTTCAAAATATAGTTTTTAATACTCACGCTCAGTGGCTATCCATTTTTGTAATCCGCAACAATATTTTATATGTATTTAATACTTTTTCGCCTTCCAAAAATTCCTGATATTTCAAGTTTTGAGTCCCAAAATTTGCAACCGTTCAGATTTTTTCTCTGGTAGCCACGAGGGTAACGAGGTGCTTAAGGTCCCGGATGCAGGGTGGTAAGATCTCCCCCCCCCCCAACTCACTCAGTCACAAGTTGGGTTGGGTTGTTTTACCTCTGAGCGGCACTTTTTTGCCCACCATGGGCTAAATGGCCAGGTCACATGGACCCCGAAGGCTCAGAGAAGGTTGGGGGAGGGGACCCACTGGAACAATTGTTGGGAGACATGGTAGCCTCCCGTCAAGGCCATCCAGCGTGTTCTTTAACGTGCACAGGGTATGGCTCTCCCGCACACGGGGCCACGGCTTAACGTTCCATCCGACGGACCGCGGCCTTTCCAAGCCCATCGGTGTCCCCTACTGACCGTGGGAAGGGCGGGGAATTTTGCGGAGATAAATCTCAACGCTGACCCAGCTGGGACTCGAACCTGGGAACTACAGATTATGAGCCTGGCGCGCTACCGACTGAGCCACCCCCGCCCCACCAGTCGCAAGTCATCAACCCTATTGTGTAAGAAACGACAGGTGTATTTCCTAATGTATCACCAAATACGCAAATGTATATAAAATGTAATTGTCAAATTAATAAATATATACAGCGATAGATTTATATTATAGAGATGTAGTTGTTGGCCTCTTGCCAAAGGATCATCTGAGGCTCAAATGACCTGGCAACTTCGCTCTGTGGTACCTACTCCTCTACCGCTAACTTCCAACTATAGATCTAGACCTAAAGGAAATAACCGGAACTTGGCTGTAGGGACACCATTTTAGAACTTGCCCTAAACGAAGCGGGGTCAGCTCAATGTAGCCCGCCAGGCTCGTAATCTGATGTTCCAAGGGTCCAGTTCCTAATTGTGCCTACGTTTAGAAATTCCTCCTCTAACTCCCGTTCTGCCCCGTGTGAGAAAGAAGACACTGTCTTGGAATCGCAGACGTCCATCAAATGAGACGTTAAACCGTGGTTCTTATGCAAGAGAGCCATTCCCTGTGCATGGGGAAGGCTCGTAATCTGCAGTTCTTAGGTTAGAGTACAGTCGCTCAAAAAAGTATCCGAACACTGTGGTTGATTACAAAATTCAGAAAAAATATCTGGCAACGATTTTTTTAGAAATTAGTGATCCGGCAACCTTCGTGTCACGTGATACCAAGGTTGCCAGATCACTAATTTCTGAAAAAAAAATCGTTGCCAGATATTTTTTCTGAATTCTGTAATCAACCATAGTGTTCGGATACTTTTTAATATATATAATGCGTATGAATATAAAATGCAATGAATGTGGAGCGTGTGCAGTTACCGTTCACAGCAAACTGGAGCGGTTCCGGTTAATGTTCACAGCACATTGGATCGTGTGAGCTCACAAAGTCCTGGATCGTGTGGGCTCAGTCACGGAAATATTGAGCGTGTGCAGTTACCGTTCACAGACTGTTGTGCGTGTGAAGTTACCGTTCACAAACTGGAGCGTGTGCAGTAACTGCACACGCTCCAGGTTGCTGTGAACGGTAACTGGAGCGTGTACAGTTGCTGTATACGCTCCAGACATTTTTCCTGAATTCTGTAATCACGTGACACGAAGGTTGCCAGATCACTCATTTCTAAAAAAAAATCGTTGCCAGATATTTTTTCTGAATTTTGTAATCAATTATAGTGTTCGGATACTTTTTTGAGCGACTGGACCAGCATTGAGATTTATCACAGCATAACTCCACATCCTGCCCTCGGTCAGTGGGAGGCACCGATTTGCTAGGAAAGACTTTAAGCCGTGTCTCTGTGGGGGGAGGGGAGAGCCAAACCCTGTGCACGTTAAAGAACACGCTGGATGGCCTTATAGAAGTCTTCCATCTCTCTCCTAACAGCTGTCCATGGATCCCCTTTCCCAATCTTCTCTGAACCTTCGGAGTTCTTGTGACCTGACCATTTAGCCCTTTGTGTGCAAAAAAGAGGTGAAACAATCAAATATGCCGCAGTTCCTTTTCCTTTAACACAGCGATTAAAAAGATTACGATTAATCGTATTAAACTGGGAAATACATATATTTGAGTAACAAAACTAACAATTATCAATAGTTTTCCAATATTTCAGTATAAGTAAGCATGTCGTGTAACTGATAGTTATACGTAATCACCTCGTAACAAATTTTAATTGATTTGTTCAACAATTGATTGTTGGGTTGGATTGTTTTACCTCTGAGCGGCACTTTTTTGCACACCATGGGCTAAATGGCCAGGTCACATGGACCCCAAAGGCTCAGAGAATGTTGGGGGAGGGGACCCACTGGAACAGCTGTTGGGAGACAGATGGTAGCCTCCCGTCAAGGCCATCCAGCGTGTTCTTTAACGTGCACAGGGTATGGCTCTCACCGCACACGGGGCCACGGCTTAACGTCCCATCCGACGGACGGCGGCCTTTCCAAGCCCATCGGTATCCCCTACTGACCGTGGGCAGGGCGCGGAATTTTGCGGAGATAAATCTCAACGCTGACCAGGCTGGGACTCGAACCTGGGAACTACAGATTACGAGCCTGGCGCGCTACCGACTGAGCCACCCCCGCCCTACAATTGATTGTTAAAACACTAAAATATAGCACATCCCTTAACAGAATAATAAGAGAATCAACCCCAAGAGTAAAGATCTCGCGTGTGGAAGGTTTATAACTCAACACCTATTAATAATTGAGCAGCAACATAAATTTTTGCTTTAATTTATGGAAATACCTGTACCATGTTCTAAATATTAAACAACTGTCCAATGTTATCATAACTCAGTTTCGTAGTTGTCCAGTTTCGTAGTTGTCTAGCGAAAGATTTTACATTATTTTTTGTTTCAAGATAGTAATTTATTGTTAAATATTCCAGCTCAAACATTGAACGAATGAGAAAGGTTGAAAAACAGCTAACCCGAAGGAAAATTACGTTTTAAATTTCTCATCTTCGTTCAGAACAAGATGATGAAACGGACGGAACTTCCAACTGAAAGGACGCCAGGCTCGTAATCTGCAGTTCCCAGGTTCGAGTCCCAGCTGGTCAGCGTTGAGATTTTTCTCCGCAAAACTCTCCCACCCTGCCCACGGTCAGTAGGGGACACCGATGGGCTTGGAAAGGCCACCGTCCGTCGGATGGGACTTAAGTCGTGACTCTGTGTGCGGGAGAGCCATACCCTGTGCATGTTAAAGAACACGCTGGATGGCCTTGACGAAAGGCTACCATCTGTCTCCCAACAGCTGTTCCAGTAAGTCCCCTCCCCCAACTTCTCTGAGTCTTCGGGGTCATTGTGACCTGGACATTTAGCCCATGGTGGGCAAAAAGGTGCCGCTCAGATGTAAAACAACCCAACCCAACTGAAATGAAAGGAAAATATACGATGATTCCATCGCAAGAACCTCAACTTTTTACGATGGATAAACCATCGAATATCCAAGAATTTTAGTATAAAAAATTATTGGAACATCCATTTTAACTGTTTAGAAAAAAACCGGAGAATCAACTACATAACAACAAACAGAGAAATATTAAATATGTGCAGCTTCATTCTTAAAATGCGTTCCATTTTCCTTTTTTCTGTTGCATAAATTCTGAATTTGTAATTAACGACGAAATTAAATTCTCTGCATCTAGTCGGTGAAGAAGTTGGTTGGTTGTTTTACCTCTGAGCGGCATTCTTTCGCACACCATGGGCTAAATGGCCAGGTCACAAGGACCACGAAGGCTCGGAGAAGTTGGGGTAGGGGACCGAGTAGAACAGCTGTTCGGAGACAGATGGTAGCCTCCCGTCAAGGCAATCCATCGTGTTCTTTAATGTGCACAGGGTATGGCTATCCCACACACGAGCCATGGCTTAACGTCCCATCCGACGGACAGCGGCCTTTTCAAGACCAACGGTGAAGCAGATAAAACTAATTCCAACGCATATCTGGTTTACGCGACAAGTGCAATACTATACCAAGTTACATTATTTAGTCAATTTACGCATTTCCCTTAACAGTTTTTAATACATTTGTTTTTATTCTGCTGTATTTTAGAAAATGAAATATATTTTAGTTGTTGTTGCACTGAACTTAAGCAAAATGTCTTCTTTATTGCGAGTTTGATCGAAATGGAGATGACATTTATCTTAATGTCCTGCGCTTATCATTTGGATATACTTGATTTATTTGATGAGGAATATTTAAGTATTTTGAGGTTTGAGGAAAGTAAGGAAATATTTCAGAATATTTGTTTTTGTTTGAAACACAAACAGTTCCCCTTTGAAAACACAAAGAAGCGAAAGGGTAGAAACTCGGTTGTTCGCCACGTTATCAGCCAAGTTAAGTCGTTATGCATAGTGGTATGGAAAATTGGTCAGGCAAGCTGTGATTCAGTTAATCTGAATGGTTGCAGTCTTGAGCAGCTGTCAGAGTTTAATTATTTTGGGAGCTATGTAACAGAAAATGGTGATATGCGGCATGAGATTAACAGACGAATAGGGATTGCTGCCGGGACTTTTAAGAATCTGTGGAGAGTGTGGAGAAATAGGCGTATACACCTAATAACTAAAATTAGACTGTATAATAGTTTGGTTCTTTCTAGGGTTAGTTATGGTAGTGAAACTTGGACACTTTGTAAACAAGATAACAGGAAACTAGATGCTTTTGATTCCAGATGCTTACGCAGTATCTTGGGCATTAGGTGGTTCAATTTTGTAACTAATGATGAGGTTAGGCAAAGGAGCAGCATATTGTGCAGAGAGAGACTCAGTTGGTTTGGCCATGTTGCCCGTATGAATAATTATAGATCGGCGAATAGGGTTATGAACAGTGTGCCTAAAGGCCTCAGAAAGAAGGGGAGACCTAGGATGCGGTGGGCGGACAATGTCAAACAGGACCTTGTTAGAATTGGTGTGCAGTGGCCAGATGCAGTAGATGTAGCTCAGGATAGACTTGCTTGGAGAACTAAATTGCATGATCTGGTTTGACCTCCGTAGCCCTTGGCGCTTGAGGATGATGATGATAATGATGATAATGATGTAGGCACTGGAAGCACAATTTATTATACGCATTTCACCCATCCACAAACCTGCTCTACCTGACAGCAATAATGCAGCCAGCCAAAACTCCTTGTAGGCTGCAAATAGCTCAGGTGCTTACCTGCGACTGCCACCTGAGACTCTTATGATGGGTAAACAGGGCGATCCTAGAGAATTCAGTCGTAGGCAAATAATCGGCGTGAGGAAGATAGAGTGCTCCATATCTGTGTCTGCAGAATGTCTAGGATTTCTTCTTGCGAACTTAGCACTTCTTGCGAACTAGCACTTCTTGCGAACATAGCACTTCTTGCGAACTAGCACTTCTTGCGAACTTAGCACGTTTAACGTTAACGTTAGTTAGCTTTGTGCTGAGACTATTTCAAACCAGTAAAACCTGCAGCCACTGGGAAAAATGTGGCCATAACCGGGCCGTTGATGTTTGAGATGTTCGACGTACAACGGCCTACTGGGCTATGTAAGCAGACGCCCACATCGAGTACACTTTTTAATAGCACGTCACCGGGCTATGAGGCTGAAGAAGGAGAAGGAACATCGCCAATGGACAGTGGAAGATTGGAAGCTTCCAGTCTTCCACTGTCCATTGCTTGGTCCGACGAATCGAGGTTACAGCTACAACAAGACGAGGTGAGGTTACATGTATGGTGTAGTTGGGTATTACAAGTTTGTGGAGGTGGTGTAATATTCTGGGGCATGTTTACTTAGATACCATGCACCTATTGAGAACACCATCACCGCACAAGGCTATGTTGATGTACTCGCTGACCATCTAAACACTTTCATGGCTACCCATTTCCCACAGCTGGATGCCTTCTTTCAACAAGACAATGCCCTGTCTCATCGATACCATATAGCGAAGGATTGCTTAGAGGAGCATTCCAGTGAGTTCGCAGTCTTCTAATGACCTTCTCTCTCTATAGATTTGAACTCTATTGAGCCTCTGTGGGACAAAGTAGAGCGATTCATTCGAGCCCAAAACTCACCACCGCCAACTGTCGGTTCTTGACAGATGGTTGTCCTGGATTCTTAGGCCACAATACCACCCGAAGTTTGTCAACACCTGGTAGAGTCCATGCCACGACGTGTTGCTGTTGTTGTGATGGTGAAAGGTAGACCCACACGTTATCAGCAGGGTGTGTATAATAAATTGTCTTTTCAGTGTATATTAATGCATCGCTCAGTTAACCACCGTTATTGCTCCTTCTTTAGTAAAGTGTTCGTTGACTGCCCGTAATGAACGAACGCACTTGACCGCCCATACCGAAACACGTTGGCATATCAAAATGTATTCAGTGCTTGTGCTGCTTGTTCATTGAGCTATCATGGGGCGGGGGTGGCTCAGTCGGTAGCGCGCCAGTCTCGTAATCTGTAGTTCCCAGGTTCGAGTCTCAGCTGGGTCAGCGTTGAGATTTATCTCCACAAAATTCCCCGCCCTGCCCACGGTCAGTAGGGGACACCGATGGGCTTGGAAAGGCCGCCGTCCGTCGGATGGGACGTTAAGCCGTGGCCCCGTGTGCGGAAGAGACATATCCTGTGCACGTTAAAGAACACGCTGGATGGCCTTGACGGGAAGCTACCATCTGTCTCCCAACAGCTGTTCCAGTGGGTCCCCTCCCCAAACCTTCTCTGAGCCTTCGGGGTCCATGTGACCTGGCCATTTAGCCCATGGTGTGCAAAAAAGTGCCGCTCAGAGGTAAAACAACCCAACCCAACCCTTGGTGTGCAAAAAAGTGCCGCTCAGAGGTAAAACAACCCAACCCAACTCATTGAGCTATCAATCGCTTGTCAGTGCTGCCTCATTATCTTAATTGTTTCCATACCAACTTTGCCACGGAACGATCGACATCTCTCCTTTCATGAGTTTCTGGCTGCGATTTGAGCTAAGATGCGAATTTAAGCATATTCGAACTTCAGATGTATTTAAGAATTTATTTATTAGAAACGAAAATGATCCACAAAACTTTTCGCCAAATATTTCGTACGAAGCAAAGCAAAAAACAAAAGAACAGACAAAATGACTCAAAACAAAAATCAAGTGATCAGACAAGGTGAAAAAAAATATCCACTATATTTGTCATTCTCCTCAATTTCATCAAATTTATCATCCTCGTCATCATGTCTTAACATTTGTCATTTATATGTGGAAACGTTACAAGAAGGGTCTGACCAAGGAATTTGGATTCATGGGGAGAGGTCATGATCACCCACCCACTCTCAGAAAAAAATTCTACAATCTAAATGAGGTTGGGTTCTTTTACCTCTGAGCGGCACTTTTTTGCACACCATGGGCTAAATGGCCAGATCACAAGGACCCCGAAGGCTCAGAGAAGGTTGGGGGAGGGGACCCACTGGAACAGCTGTTGGGAGACAGATGGTAGCCTCCCGTCAAGGCCAACCAGCGGTGTTCTTTAACGTGCATAGGATATGGCTCTCCCGCACACGGGACCACGGCTTAACGCCCCATCCGACAGACGTTGGCTTGGAAACTGGGACTCGAACCTGGGAACTGCAGATTACGAGCCTGGTGCGCTACCGACTGAGCCACCCACGCCCTATCTATATGGGGAAGAAAACACTAATTGTAGATATATCCCACGTCTCCTAAAATATACGGAAAGTTTATATCACGCCAGCTGAAGAAAAAACGTCAGCCGATAATTGTGTAGGGGTTAGCATAATTGGCATGTTTCCAAGAGACGTGGGTTCGAATCCCGCTCACGGCAAAACCAAATTTTTTTCAGCTTATTATTTCATGAGTTCTCTATCTACAGGACACATCCTATGATTCTTTACTACTGAAACGTATATTGTACTTTGGTGAAAATGATTTCTGGTAAAAAAAAAACGGCTTTCTAAATTGTTCCGCCTTAATATGTCGCTTGTTCCCTTTTTCACCATATTTAGTTTTACACCTGGACTTCCTGAGAAGTAGTAAGTACATTCTTGCACAGGGTTGGATCGGAGGAAGTGGGGCGGGGGGCACAGTCACTAGCGCTCCAAACCAGTGTTCTATAATTCTACAATTCCCAGGTTCGCGTCACGGCTGTGTCAGCGTCGAGATTCTCCTCCGCAACCCGCTTTGACCCCCGCACTGACCTTGGCCAGTAGAGGACATCGATGGGCTTGCAAAGACCGCCGTCCATTGCATAAGACGTTAAGACCTCGTTCAGTGCAGGAGAGAACCATATCCGATGAATGTTAAAAAATACGTTGGATGGCCTAGACGAGAGGTTTCCATTTGTATCCTAACAGCTGTCCAGTGGATCCCTTCCCTCCACCTTCTCTGATCCCTTTCATTCCTTGTGGCTATTTACGGGCGGGGGTGACTCAGTCGGTAGCGCGCCTGGCTCGTAATCTGTAGTTCCCAGGTTAGAGTCCCAGCTGGGTCAGCGTTGAGAGTTATCTCCGCAAAATTCTCCGCCCTGCCCACGGACAGTAGGGGACACCGATGGGCTTGGAAAGACCGCCGTCCGTCGGATGGGACGTTAAGCCATGGCTCCGTGTGCGAAAGAGCCATACCCTGTGCACACTAAAGAACATGCTGAATGGCCTTGACGGGAGACTACCATCTTTCTCTTAATAGCAGTCCAGTAGGTTTCCTCTTTCCAACCTTCTCTGAGCCTTCGGCGTTGTTGTGTCTTGGCCTTTTAGCCCATTGTGCACAAAATAGTGCCCCTGAGAGGTAAAACAATCCAATCAACCCATCAAGGTTATTACAGCGAGTTCTTTAAAGTGTACTGCGGCACACGGTGTCACGGTTTTACATCCCACCCGACGGTTATAATCTAGTTTCTTTCCCCCCCCACCATAAATTTCTTTCTTGATTCATAACTGTTTCAAATAATATGTAAAAACCGATGTGTGGATTTCTAATTATTTTTTCTTCACCAAGAAAGGTTCACATTAATATTCTTAAACAACTCTCTTATAGATTCACCACATCCCTTACGCATTACTCAAAAGAGTCTGGAGATAATGATTGGAAAACAAAAACACAAAAAGAAAAACAGGAAGAAAATCTCTAAAGCCAAGTTTCATCTCCCCTTCTTTCCTTTGCTTAATTACGGTTATTAGTATAAGCACCTTCGTATCTTCTCGCCCAAGCATCCTTCCAACAGAAAGAAAGAAAGATAAAAAAAAGCGAAAATCAATAGTCCCTTCTCATCTCCTTTTTTACTTCTTGCATTCTTTCAACGCAGGTTATCTGCAAGTTGCCAGCTAATTCAATCTGTGATCAAGACAGTCAAATCAATGCTCGTGATTTCTACAACATCTCTCCCTCCCCTACTCCTCCTCGCTTTCATTGCTTCCCCCCCCCCACTCCGAATCATCAGATAAGAATATTTAACGCAGTCCAAACAAAACGGGTAAAGCTTTTCGCGAACTCGACAAATAAGTAAGAGCGTGAGACAATAAAGCTTACGTGCGAATTATAACGGACAGACGAGGCGGATTGTAACTAAAATCCTAGCTAAATCTATTAACGTGTCTCAACCGGGTTTCGTGTGAATCAATCAAAGGTGGATTACAAGAACGTGGCATAGCTAAGGGAGGGGGACTGAGTGGAGGGGGAACTCCTCAACAAACTCGTTGCCCTTGGCTGATTATTCGATGCGTAGTTTTTTTGTGCTTCGATGTTTCACCGTGGATACTACAGATTACCTTCTAATCCTAGCAATCTTCAACTGTCGAGCACTCCATGGCTGCGAGTGCCACGTGACCTACAGGGCCACTTCAGTGAAGCCGTGTTCGGCCGTTTGCGTCATCTCTCTCGCACGACTGGTGCTGTCGACAACGACAATTTGTGAGAAAGCGTTTAAGTTTTTTTTTTTCCACTTATGAAAAAAAACAACAAAAGAGCATAGAGCAATTGTCTGGAATTCGATCAATGTCTCTCTCTCTGTTTTAAATAACTGCACAGGCTTTTCAATCTGAATTGTGATCCTTTTCAATGCTTTTTGTTAAGCCGACTTCAGTTGAATGGAATTATTTTACTCCTTCGTTAACTTTTAGTTTCAGTTTAAAAATAGTGAGTTAATAATTTAGGGAAATCTTATGATTTTAAATTAGAAGATATAGTTTGATTTACCTCTGAGAGAGACTTTTTTTTTCTCGCACGCTTTGCTAAGTGACCAGGTCACAAGGACCCCGAGGGCTCAGAGAAGGTTGGGGACCTATTGGATATCAGTTAAAAAGACTTATGGAGCTTCCCCGTCAAGGCCATCCCGTATGTAATTTAACGTGCCCAGGGTACGGCTTTCCAGCACACGGGTTGGGTTTTACCTCTGAGCGACACTTTTTTGCACACAATGGGTTAAATGGCCAGATCACATGGACCTCGAAGGCTCAGAGAAGGTTGGGGGAGGGGGCCCACTGGAACAGCTGTTGGGAGACAGATGGTAGCCTCCCGTCAAGGTCATCCAACGTGTTCTTTAACGTTCACAGGGTATGGCCTTTCCGCACACGGGGCCACGAATTAACGTCCCATCCGACGGACGGCAGCCTTTCCAAGCCTATCGGTGTCCCCTACTGACGGTGGGCAGGTTGGGGAATTTTGCGGAGATAAATCTCAACGCTGACCCAGCTGGAACTCGAACCTGGAAACTACAGATTACCAGACTGGCGCGCTACCGACGTAGTCACCCCCGCCCCCCAGCACACGGGGCCACAGTTTTACGTCTCATCCGACGGACGACGGTCTTTGCAAGCTAATCGAAGTCCCCTGACCTGACCGAGGGCAGGGCGGGGAATATTGCGGAATTAATTATGTTCACCAACTTTGATGATTTTTGAACTTTTAGATATGTCCGATAAACCTTGCTTTTTTTTTCCTTTTTTTTTTTTGCTCTTTTCTTTTGCTTTTTTTTATGAATATTCTTGTTAGCTATGTCTGTTTTGAATTTTGAAGGTCTTGATAGCAACTATGATGTTGCTTATGTAACTACAGGTGTAGAAGTGGAGGCTTGGTTCGAAAATAATTATAGTAAATTTATTCACAAAAATAAATTAGGAATTGCTCATGTTAATATAAGAAGTCAAAGAAAACATTGGGATTCATTAAAATTAAGTATTAACAATTACATGGAACACATTGATTTGCTTGTTTTAACTGAAACAAATGTAAATAAATATGAAATTATTTATATAATATTGATAAATTTAATAAAATCAGAAATGATAATATAAATAAAAATATTAGGGGTATTTCAGTATACTGTACTATAAAGAAAATCTAGATATTGAAATTATTTCGCAACAAACACTTCCAGCGGAAACTATATATATCTAAAAGTAAAAAAAAATAATATAATATATCATGTTTTAGCACTATACAGATCGCCTAGTACAGATGTGAACTCTTTTCTGTTGAATTTTCGAAATTGGATGGAAAATACAGAAAAAGATCAAAATCAGATTTTAATAGGTGATTTTAATATCGATACAATGAATACTAAAAAACATGGCACAGAAAAATATATCACACTATTGGCTGAAATGAATTTTGAAAGATTAATAAGGGAAGCTACAAGAGAAGAAATAGTAAAAAATAAAATTACCAAAACATGTATAGACCATATTAATATTAAACTGATTAAAAATATGTCAGCAAATTCAATAATTCAGACAAGCAAAATAGCAGATCACTATATGATTTTAACACTGATTAGCAACACCAATAACAATTTGAATAATACTAATTATAAGTCCCCTAATAATAAGAATTGGTCATTTGACCATAACAATATAAACAAAGCTATTTCTGAAATGAATTGGACTTTAGAAAATTATGGAGACAACCCAATGGATGAATTAAACCTATATAAAGTATTTAAAGACATTTATGATGGAATTTTAGGAAAAAATAGAATATATATGAGGAGAGTTGGAAAGGTAAAAAGAAATCATAGCAAAAATTGGATAACACCGAACTTGATAGAATTAATTGAAGAAAGAGATAAAGCTTGGATTAAATTTAAAAACAATGATAAAAGTGATGCTTATAAAAATAACTATAAAAAATTAAGGAATATGGTTAATATTCAGATTAGAAATCAGAAACAACTTTATTATAGAAATAAACTTATAATGAAAAAAATGATATGAAGGCTACCTGGCAATTAATATATGAAATATTAGAAGGAAAACAGAAAAAATCATCGGACGATGTAATAATTGACAATATGGCCAAAAAGAAATTATCTGTGGAAGAAATAGGAAACAATTACAATGACATTTATAATACACTAATTTTACAGATAAGAAATACAAATCACCAAGACGATATAAATTATGTTCCAACCATGATGCAAAGAGTTTTGAAATCTACTGAAAAGCAAACTGATGAAATAATTACTTCATTAGACACCAATAATTCACTTGGTTACGATAATGTTTGCATTAAACATATAAAATTTAATAAAGAGACACTACTAAATATTATATCAAAAATTATAAATCAGATTATATTTACTAGGAACATACCTACTGAACTCAAAACAGGTACTTTAAGACCTATTTTTAAAGGTGATATTAAGGAGGATATTTCTAACTATCGACCAATAACAATTCTGCCTATTTTTTCGAAAATAATGGAAAAATATATTTATAATACTGTTTTTAACTTTTTACTTAAACACAACATAATTAATGAAAATCAGTTTGGCTTTCAAAAAGGAAAAAACACAATTCAACTAATTTCCAAAATTGCAAATAATATTAATAAATCATTGAATAATAGGGAAAAAATGGTAACTATGTTCTTAGATTTAAAGAAAGCCTTCGATACAATAGATCATAGCATTTTACTAAATAAATTGGAAAATTACGGTATTCGCGGTATATTGTTAGATTGGTTTAGAAATTATTTATCAGACAGATACACAATTACTAAAATAAAAAACTGCTACAGCAGAAAAGTAATTACACGATGTGGAATTCCCCAAGGCTCAATTTTAGGTCCTTTATTGTTCCTAGTATACATAAATGATTTGTTCAATACAAAATTAAATAGTGCTATTTATCTATATGCTGACGACATTGTTTTAATAAACAGTCAGAAATATTTAAATGATAGCATTTCAGAGGTTCAAACAGATTACAATAATATTATTAGATGGTTAAATCATAATAAAATCTATTTAAATGAGAAAAAAACAAAACTGATGATTATTCATTCACCAGGATTTCATATTCATCAAAACCTCTTTATCAAAACTCATAAAATAAATTGCAGAAAAAAGGATGCTTGAAATTATAAATCATTATGCAGTTGCCCACTTGTTGAGCAAGTAAATAAAATAAATTACTTAGGAATCATTTTTGATGAATATTTTAGGTGGAATGCCCATATATCCCACATATGTGAAAGCTTGAGAATATCGGCGATAAAAATTCAAAAATTGAAATACGTATTAAATATGGAAACATGTGTCCTATTTTATAAAGCAATATGCGAATCTATTTTAAATTATGGAATAATTGTGCATGGAACAACTAACTTAACTAACATAAATAAAATAGAAAAACTGCAGTCTATAATAGATAAAAATATTATTCCATCTCATTTGCAAAAAATTTATAAAACTTCTACCGATAGATTAAAAATTTTAAATCTTTTATCCTACAGCAATTTATATAAATATAATGTAATAATTAAAAATTTTTTGATGAAACTTACAAACTAAAATTCAACATAATAGAAATACAAGACTTCAAAACCAAGGTTATTACAAATTGCCAAATTTTCGAAATAATTACGGGAAACATACCTCCGAATATCAAGTACCACATATATTTAATGCTATTCCAAAAGAATTGCTAAATATAGATTCTTTTAGAAGACTTACAATGGAATTAAAAATTATTTGTTATTTTCTAGTTAGCTGTTTTTTATGTGTTGTGTTTTGTGGATTTATTTGCTGTACACCATTTTTGTGGCTGAATGATCTATGTTTAATATAATTTTTTCATTTTCCTGCAGATAAGCTATTTAGCTTTGCGGGTCAAATTGTAAATGTATTTGTATTCTTTACTGTTATGAATAAAAATTATATTCTAAAAAAAAAAAAGAAAAAAAAATCGCAACGCTGGCATAGGTCGAAGCTGGGAACTGCAGATTACGAGCCAGGCGCGCTATTGTAACCGAGCCACCCATGTCCCGTAATGAACGCAAAAAAAATATTAAACTTGTGCTTATTTCAAGCCAAGGGTTAGGATGAATATCGATCCCGGCACAATTGGGACTGGAACCTGATAACTTCATATTACGATATCTAATAGTTTGATACGCCAATGTATGTATAAGAGATAATACAGAATCAATAGATATGAATTTTATGGGACATTTGAAGGTTAGTGTGAGACGCGAGGTTAATTGATGCTCTATGGGACATTTGAAGGTTAGTGTGAGACGCGAGGCTTACTGATGCTCTACGGGACATTTGAAGGTTAGTGTGAGACGCGAGGCTAACTGATGCTCTACAGGACATTTGGAGATTAGTGTGAGACGCGAGACTAACTGATGCTCAATTGGACATTTGAAGGTTAGTGTGAGATGCGAGGCTAACTGATGCTCTACGGGACATTTGAAGGTTAGTGTGAGACGCGAGGCTAACTGATGCTCTACGGGACATTCACACAGATTCCAAGGCGTCTGGCATCCCTCTCTGAGATCTGGCCACTATTTACAAATCCTGAGCTATTACATTTCTATATTTCAAGCTCAAGTTACTGTTTATAGGCCCCGGCTTTTAATATATCATATACTGTATAATATATAATTTGATACATTAATGTATATGTTAAAGACGGAACAAGGATTTTTGATGACCAAGAAAATGTAATTCTGTCTTCGTAATTATCATTAATGTACATAATGATCATATATTTTTTATTCCTTTTCTTATCACCTGTTTCAATGGAAAGGACGTAATGACTATACACAAAGTTCAGTTTCTCATAGCTTTGTTCACAGCTATGCCATTTTCCCCATTACGTTTTTCGATATTTGTGTCTTTTTTCATAAAACAAAAGTCAAATTTGTTCTCAGGCATTCCTTTACTACAGAGACTTGCGAAGAAGCACGTCCCCACGTGACGAGAAATAAAGACCTCAGCAGAAAGATAACATTTCCTGACTTCTCCAGGAGCAGGAACCCTTCAATCCTCAGGAAAGTACGCAAACACTCCGACTCCTTCTGTCACAGGTCTCAGATATGTACAAAAATAATCTCTTTCGTTAGAATCAACAACACTTTACTGGCTATAATTTCAAGTAAATTAGGTTTTGACGTCTTTCTTGGACTATGTACATGACAGAAACTTAAACGAGAAAGCGAAATGTGTGCTGTAAGAAGTGATATCATGTCAACAACATCCTCTATTGTTCTTTAGATGTTTTTGTTTACTGCCAAGACCTCTCAATAATAATAATAAATAATAAATATCCCCTCAAGCAGCTCTTTCCCACAGAGGTCTGACAAGAGCCTGTCAGTTTATATGCCATAGTAGAAGGTCTGAGAGGATGGCAGAACCTCAGCAGAAAAACTAAACAAATAGCCATGCCTTACCGGGGGCTCGATCCCAGGTCCCTTAGATCAGTAGCCAAGCGCGTTAAACACTCCCAATGGCTCAGAGAAATTTGGGTATAGGGGACCCACTGGACAGCTATTAGGAGACAGGCGGTAGCCTCTCCGTCAAGACCATCCAGCGAATTTTTTGACGTGGACTCTCCCGCACACGGAGTCACGGCTTAATGTCCGATCCGACGAATGGCTGTCTTTCACAGCTCATCGGTGTCCCCTATTGATTGGGAGCAGGATTGGGGTTTTGCGGAGATAAATCTGAACGCTGGTCCAGTTGGAACTCGAATCTCGGAATTGCAGATTGCGAGCCTGGCGCGCTACCGACTGAGCCAACCCCGTTTCCTATATTATACTAGAGGTGGCTAAAACAACATCTTGCTTTTGTTTCTGAAGCAATAAAAGTGATTTGTCATTTCTTTAATGATATTTCATGTTCCTAAATTAAGGACAATTTCCATTCTATGATTTATTTGGGGGGGGGGGGGTGAGATAATAAAGCTATTTAAAGTACATTACGGAAGAGGCCAAAATTTTTAAATACAATTCAAATTTAGATGCGAATTCTAAATTAGGCGAAGTAATGGTATTTTTTCGTACAGTTTTGTGCGTAGCTTGTTGTGAGTTGGTTGGGTTGTTTTACCTCTGAGCGGCACTTTTTTGCACACAATGGGCTATAAATGGCCAGGTCACATGGACCCCGAAGGCTCAGAGAAGGTTGGGGGAGGGGACCCACTGGAACAGCTGTTGGGAGACAGATGGTAGCCTCCAGTCAAGGCCATCCAGCGTGTTCTTTAACGTGCACAGAGTATGGCTCTCCCGCACACGGGGCCACGGCTTAACGTCCCATCCGACGGACGGCGGCCTTTCCAAGCCCATCGGTGTCCCCTACTGACCGTGGGCAGGGCGGAGAATTTTGCGGAGATAAATCTCAACGCTGACCCAGCTGGGACTCGAACCTGGGAACTACAGCCTGACGCGCTACCGACTGAGCCACCCCCGCCCCACGTAGCTTGTTGTGAATGATGCGGAGAGGCAGAAGTGTGTGTGTGGGGGGGGGGAGGGGGTCTTTTCTATTTCATCAGCCCAGAATATATAATTCTCCCTGAAGTCAGGAGTTGAATGAAAATTAGGACTGGGCGTGGCTTTGGGAGTTCTCAAATGCTAGCTGGAAGCAAAATGTTCGTTTACCATTTTCAAAGATGGGGAGGAGAGACCGAGGGAGGGTTTAAAATACTATTTTGGAACTCCAGAATGGAAGGAAAGATAAAAATATGATTGGACATATATTGGAATGTTATTTCGAGTTTCAAAAAGGACCTTGTTCTCATCCCTGACTTCCTTGGGAAGGAGGTGGCTCAGTTGGTAGCGGTCCAGGCTCGCAATATGCAGTTCATAGATTCGAGTTCCATCTGGGTCAGCGTTGAGATTTATCTCCGCAAAAAACATCCCGTCTTGCCCTTGGTCAGTAGGGAACACCGATGGACTTGAAAAGTCCGCCGTCCGTCGGATGGAGCGTTAAACCGTGGCACTGAGTGCGGGAGAGACATACCCTGTTAACGTTAAAGAACACGCCGAATGGCCTTGACGGGAGGCTACCATCTGTCTCCTAACATCTGTCCGGTGGATCCCTTCCCCCCAACTTTCTCTGAGCCCTCGAGGTCCTTATAACTTGACCATTTAGCCCATTGTGGGCAGAAAAGTGCCACTCAGAGGTAATATCGTCCCAATCGTCACTTCAGATGCCCATTTCGTTGACTTTAAAAGTTTCATCTTTGACTTTAAACAGAAAAGCAAATTCAGGAAGGGATGATTTCCAAATTGCTACTAATACAAAGAAGAATAACAATATAAATCAAAATAAAATAAATTCCCCTCAAGCAGCTGCTTACCACAGAGGTCCGACAGGAGCCTGTCAGGACCAGGTAAGGATGCCTTACCTAGGGCTCGAACCCAGGTCCCTTATATCAGCAGTCAAGCGTGCTAACTACTCGGCCATGGGACGGCTTGAATAACAACAACACTATCATAAACTCTTAATTATTTACAGAATATTCCGTATCACCGAGCCATGCATAATTGGAATCTTCTTGAAACGTTGAATAAGAATTTTGAAAGATGCTTTCACTCAACTTTGAGTGACTAGTGACATTTTTATAATTTTTTTTATTATTTTCCGCCGGAGAACTTTGTTTTGTTCCTCATCGATTTGCCATTTAATGTGCCTTCTTTCAGAGGATAAGACAAGAAGAAAAAGGAGAAAGAAAAAGCAACAACTCAACATTCACTTTCAGCTGACGAAAATCTCATCTTCTTTTTCGCAAATGTGCAAAAAAGCATCGTCGGAGAGCGCCGAACTGTTCCAGCATTTCACGTGCGATTGATTAACTCACCGACGATGCAGAAAATTTGAATTGATGGTTAGATTCCATTGCTCGGAATAATGAAGGGTATTTCAGATATTTATAAATGTTTCAGGGCAGAATTAAAGCACAAGGTTGTAAGTAAGAAAGCGAGCCTTCTATTTTCTTTTTAGGTTGTGTAAGCTCCTTATGAATATAGAGCAGAGATTCTTCCAAGTATGAATAAGCAGCTATAACTAAATCAACATTCATTGGATAAAAAGAATTTGCTGGAGGCGTTGAAAGAGGAAAAGGTGTCTTCTTCCTATACAATATTCTCTTTCACCTATAAAATCATCAAAGCATTAGCGATGATTCGTTCATATGTTAAGTAAACACATGAATGAAACATCGTTAATGCCGACTAGACACACATACACACCAACTCTGTTGAAATACTTAAAATTGTATTTTATCACTCCCTTTGCATTTTTTCTGTTGTTGATTTACCAATGAGTTCACTTTCTTCACGAAATAATTACCAGGTCACAAAGACCCCAGGGCTCAAAGTTCTAGTAGGAGATCTAGTGGATATCTCTCAGGAAACAAATAGCTTCCCTGCAAGCGAGCACCCAGGATATTTGTTTAGGGCAGTAAGGGGGTGGGGGTGCTGAGATTTTCAAATTCTGTCACACAAAACTAAACATAAATGCGTTAAAAAGTTTTTTGCTTAAATATTTTCCGCTGAAATGGGGGCGCGTCTTATACGACGGTGTATCTTATATGCCAAAAATACGGTAATCAGTCGCTTTTTTTCTATATTTTTTGGGTGATGCAGCTCAACAGTCTCTATCCTTCCTTCTTCGTGTACAGTCTCTCAAAAAAATCCGAACACTATGGTTGATTACAGAATTCAGAAAAAATATCTGGCAACGATTTTTTTAGAAATTAGTGATCTGGCAACCTTTGTGTCACGTGACACGAAGTACACTAATTTCATAATTTCTAAAAAAAAATGATCACTAATTTCTAAAAAAAATCGTTGCCAGATATTTTTTCTGAATTCTGTAATCAACCATAGTGTTCGGATATTTTTTTGAGCGACTGTACTCTTCTTCTCCTGCCCATAAGGTCACGGCTTAACATCTTATAAAAGAAACTTCAGCATTTTCAGACCCATAGTTTTTTTTTTCTATAACACAGAGGGCAGGCCAGTCGTTAGCGGAGAAAATATCAACGCAAACACAGTGAGGATTCGAACTGTGAAATCTGGTTACGGTCGTGATGCGACATTGACTGAGCCAGCTCGTACTCCATTTGTTCGTAAAGTCATCTACCAGATGGTATGTTAAAAGATATGATGCCTTGTACAAGCACTGTTGGCTTTAAAAACACTCCCGATGGTCTTGACTAGATATTCTTACTCTCCCTAACATATTTCACCTGACCTTCTTTTAGAATTGTCAGCAGCTTTCAAGCACCCATCTCAAATAGCGCCCAGTTACCCTACATACATTTGAACTTCTTATATGCACTCATTTCTTGGCTACTGATCAATGAGACCTGGATTCTATTCCCGGAGGGTTGGGTTGTTTTACCTCTGAGCGGCACTTTTTTGCACACCATGGGCTAAATGGCCAGGTCACAAGGACCCCGAAGGCTCAGAGAAGATTGGGGGAGAGGGCCCTCTGGAACAGCTGTTGGGAGACAGATGGTAGCCTCCCGTCAAGGCCATCCAGTGTGTTTTTTAACGTGCACAGGGTATGGCTCTCCCGCACACGGGGCCACGGCTTAACGTCCCATCCGACGGACGGCGGCCTTTCCAAGCCCATCGGTGTCCCCTTCTGACCGTGGGCAAGGCAGTTTTGCGGAGAAAAAAAATCAACGCTGACCAAGCTGGGACTCGAACCTGGGAATGCAGATTACGAGCCTGTCGATCCCCGGAGAGGACAAAGATGTTTCCTTGTGTTGTTTTTCCGCTGAGCTTTCGCCTTCCTCACAGATCTTCTCTATGGCTTATTATACTGATAGCCTCTGTGATAAACGCTTAATAACTTTGATAAGCTGCCTAAGGAAAACATTTTTCATTTATATTCATAAGAATTCTTACATTTTAACTTCGAAAATTCTCAACACTAATAATGATACATTATGTATAGCGCTGCGAAAAAGACTGCGGTACCCAAAACGTGTTTTTAAACACTTAAATATTTTCCAACATGGGCCTTCTGTGCTACACCACATAGTCTGTATCAAACCTACAGATTACATAATTAGTATAGACAAACAACTCTCATATACACCCATTGCAAGGCAAAAAATGATGCTAACGCTCCTTTTGAGAACCGACCCAACTAATGCTGTTCCAAGAGTTTTCGCCACACCCTTAATGGCGCCGCCCCACCAGCTCTTTGATTTCGTGTGCTCACTCCCTTGAACGCCCCCCCCCCCCAGCACAAATGTTTCTTCCGCAGATACGAAATAAAAAAAAAAAAAACTTTTTTGATGCAATAATTAAATGCGAAAGTTTGAACAGAAAAAAAAAGGTCAACATGCCTCCATAAGAATTAAAGATAGAGTAATAATTGAAAGTAACCTTTCATGTTCGGATGGAACTTTAAAAACGTTAGCATGCAGTTAAATGAAGTGTTCTCACAAATTTATACATTACAAATGTTATGATCGAAATAGTTCAAATACGACGAAAGACAATGAACGAAACAGAAGAAACTCATCAGATACAGAACAAGCAGAGAAAGATATTCTCACACTTTGAAAGTTGGCAGGTTTTGTTGTTTTACCTCTGAGCGGCACTTTTTTGCATACAATGGTCTAAATGGCCAGGTCACAAGGAACCCGAAGCTTCAGAGAACATTGGGAGAGGGGACCCACTGGAACAGCTGTTGGGAAACACATGGTAGCCTCCGGTCAAGACCATCCAGCGCGTTCTTTAACATGCACATAGTATGGCTCTCCTCCGCACAGGGGGCCACGGCTTAATGCTCCATCCGACGGACGGCGGCCTTTCCAAGCCCATCGGTGTCCCCTACTGACCGTGGGCAGGGCGGGGAGTTTTGCGGAGATAAATCTCGACACTTGTCCAGCTGGGACTCGAACCTGGGAACTACAGATTACGAGGCTGGCGCGCTACCGACTGAGCACCCACTCTCCGAAAATTTGCAGGAAAATGAGAATTACGACCGTCTGCTAAAGGTGACAAGCAGTGGTGCTCAGTGGTCAATCTGCGCCAATAGTTAACCCGTGTATCAAATCGATCATCACATTTTCATCGCATGCTTTACAGGGTGTCGCCATCTACTAGTTGTGAATACAGGAAATCACCAGATCCGAATTTTTTTTGCGTGCATAGAGTTTCAGGAAAGGTCACGTGTACAAACCTCCGTTGGCGCCTGCATCGCACGAACTCAAGCAACAAATCACAGTAACTGGTAAATTGCGACATCCTGCAAAGATTGTCGGAGGAACTTAATTATCGTTTTCAGGTGTGACGAGTCCCATATGGGTTCCATCATTGAAAATATATAAGTAACACATAAAATATTCTTTTGTCATATTTAATTTTCTCTAGAAAGTCATATCCTGTATCTGGTAGCGTTTTAAGCAAGTGCAGTTTTAATGTGAAATGATGACTTGTACTATAAGTGATATTTTTGTGCAATATGTGCTGTAATCCGTAATTTTACAGGTTTATTTTATAAATGTGTTTAATTTTTCATGTCTGTGTTTTAATACGTGATTTTTTTTTTCTGTTTATTGTTTTATTTTCTATTTTTGCTTATGTGTTTATTTTCCATTATACATGTCTTATTCTTTAATTAACCTGTCATGGGGGCGGGAGTGGCTCAGTCGGTAGCGCCCCAGACTCGTAATCTGTAGTTCCCAGGTTCGAGTCCCAGTTGGGTCAGCGTTGAGATTTATCTCCGCAAAATTCCCCGCCTTGCCCACGGTCAGTAGGGGACAGCGATGGGCTTGGAAAGGCCGCCGTCCGTCGGATGGACGTTAAGTCGTGGCCCCGTGTGCGGGAGAGCCATACCCTGTGCACGTTAAAGAACATGCTGGATGGCCTTGACGGGAGGCTACCATCTGTCTCCCAACAGCTGTTCCAGTGGGTCCCCTCCCCCAACCTTCTCGGGGTCCTTGTGATCTGGCCATTTAGCCCATGGTGTGCAAAACAGTGCCGCTCAGAGGTAACACAACCCAACGTTAAAGAACACTCTGGATGCCCTTGACGGGAGGCTACCATCTGTCTCCCAACAGCTGTTCCGGTAGGTCTCTTTTCCCAACCTTCTCTGAGCCCTCGGGGTCCTTGTGACCTGGCCATTTAGCCCATGGTGTGCAAAAAAGTGCTGCTCAGAGGTAAAACAACCCAACGTGGGGTACGTTCCTGTCATAAGCCACAATGTACAGCATATATATATACATATGGGAATTTTATTACACCAACAGTCTCTGTTATTATTATGCTGGCCCTATCTATTTAAGTCTGTAAATGGTAGTTAGGTAATCACTGGAAGGAGAGCTATGCACCAATCCCCTGTGATGATGCATAGAAGCGGCCAGGCCTAGCACCTAATGTCCGACCCCGCCTTCTCGTGGTGCGGACCGTTAGTAACTTTCAAAAGAGATACTCTCTTGTGGAAGTGAACGGAAGGGGAGGGCTGCCAGATTAGTGTGGCCTACTGATCTGGACAACTATGGCTACTTTTCTTTTTTTTCTACCCTGCTGAGGAGTGGTCAACCACACAGGGTCCTGGTGCTGACCATATAAACCTACTGGACTGGACAGATATATGGCTCTGAGCTTGATTATGGATCCTGATTTTGCTGCACTGGTGGGCTTCTGTGGAGGGAAAATCTTCTGCTGTGTTTTCTGTTTGTTTGTGGGTTGACAGCCCCAAGTAAATAGATTCACAGGATATGTTTATCAGCTGGTGGATAATCCTGAGCAGAAGTCATCGCAGGCACCTGAACTCTTTGCTTCTATTGGCATCGTCAAATTCTGCATTGGAGGAAGTCTTCCAGTGTAGATGGCTTCAGCCTTTAGTAGTGGGGGAACGGGTCTTTGCCCCATGTCTGCGATTAGGGGGCTATTTGATATTGTCGGCATTCCCTCTCTCAATAAACATAGTTTCTTTAAACATCCCACTAACCATTTTCTCTCCATAGGTAGTTGGAATGTGAGGACTCTGCACAGAGCTTTTTCTCTTGATGTCCTCACACAAGAATTCCACCGTTATAATTTAGATATTCTCGGCTTGCAAGAGACCAGATGGACAGATAAAGGTCAGATTCTTAAAAATAATCTTAAATTTCTCTTTTCAGGGAGGGACGACAATAAGCATCACCAAGGCGTGGGTCTGCTTCTCAGCAGACACGCTAGCGATGCTCTTCTACGATATGAGTGCATTAATGAAAGGTTTCTTAGAGCAAAATTTCAGACAAGCGTTAAAGACTTGAATGTTATCTGCTGTTATGCCCCCACTGAGGATGCCGATGAGGATGAGAAGGATAGGTTTTATGAACAACTTCAGGATATTTTGAATTCTGTCAAGAAAGGAGATATTACCCTTGTTCTTGGTGACTTCAATGCCAAAGTTGGTACTGACTCTGACCTTTGGGGAGGAGTAATAGGCCCTTTTGGTATTGGTAGCTGCAATGGCAATGGGCAACGTCTCCTACAGGTAAGTAAACTCAATGGATTCAGAATAATTAACACATATTACAAACACCGCGACAAACATAAGTACACATGGGTTTCACCTGATGGGCTGCATAAGAATATGATTGATTACATATTAATTAACAGCAAATGGGCTAGTTCTGTTAGGAATACCAGGTCATATAGGGGAGCTGAAATTGGATCTGACCATTACCTTGTTAAAAGTGTCTTGCAACTTAAACTTAAAAAGTGTTGTGCTAGGGTTAAAAAATTTACTTTTAATACTGAAGCTCTGAAAGATCCAGTTATAGCCAAAGCTTACCATGATAGGTTACTTAGTCATTATGACAGTCATAGTTTGCTTACTACTAAAGTTGAGGAAGAATGGGATCATTGTAAACAGGCTTTTTTGGACACTAACATTACTCTTTTAGGAAAAAAGGAGCAGAAGAGGCAAAATTATCTGAGTGATAAGGCACTTGAGCTTATTTCAGAAAGAAAGAACTGCAGGAATGTATGTAATCAGTACCCTACCAGTCATAATAGAAAGCATTACAGAGAGCTTAATAAACGTGTAAAAGATCAGTTAGCTGCTGATAAGAATCTTTGGCTTGATGGTTTGGCTGACAAAGCCGAGGAAGCAGTTAGACAGCACAACAGCAGAGAGCTGTACCAGTTAGTTAATGTTTTGTGTGGTAGAAAACGGACAGGCATACAAGGATTGAAGGATAAACAAGGTAAGGTTATAGAAGGGGAGGATTCTGTCATGGCTAGGTGGGCTGAGCATTTCAGTGATGTTCTAAACAATGTAGTTAGTTCTACTCCCATTGTTTGCAATGATGATAGATGCATTGGTGGCTTTAATGTTGGCCCTATAACACAATCTGAAATTATTTTGGCTGTTTCTAAACTTAAACTACATAAATCCCCAGGGGTAGATGAAATTACTACCGAAATGCTTAGAGCTGGAAATGTTTCGGTTACCACTTGGGTGACTGAAATTCTGAATATCTTTTATGATAAAGGCATGGTTCCTAAGGATTTTACCAGAGCTATTGTTATCCCTATTTTCAAAAAAGGTGATCACAGTTCTTGTGATAACTATAGGGGTATCAGCCTACTCTCTGTTCCAGGTAAAGTTCTTTCCATGATTGTGCTTAATAGAATTAAGAATCTGGTTGACAGTCAATTGCCTGATGAGCAATGTGGATTCAGAAGTGGTAGGGGATGTGTGGATCAGATATTTTCACTTAGGCAGATTCTTGAGAAATGTTTAGAGTTTCAGAAACCTTTGGTTGCTAGCTTTTTTGATTTCAAAAAGGCTTTCGACTCTGTTGATCGTCATAATTTGTGGTTGATTATGAGATCATATGGTATACCAGACAAGTTAGTTAACATTATGAAAGCTCTCTATAATAATACTGAGTCATGTGTGAGGGTTGGTAAGGCTTGTAGCAATTGGTTTAGCATTACTTCTGGTGTTCGATAAGGGTGCATTTTGTCTCCTTTTCTCTTTAGCTTGGTTATTGATTATGTTATGCGAAATTCACTTCAAGGGAAAGCTTTTGGCCTTAAATGGGCTGAAGATACGAAAATTTCTGATTTAGATTATGCTGATGATTTAGCCCTTTTGGCAAATGATGTTGATGAGATGAACTCTTTCATTCGAGCTGTCGATGAGACTGGTAGTAGAGTAGGTTTGGTTATAAACAGAGAGAAAACTAAAGTGATGAAAATTGGTCAGGCAGGCTGTGATTCAGTTAATCTGAATGGTTGCAGTCTTGAGCAGGTGTCACAGTTTAATTATCTTGGGAGCTATGTAACAGATAATGGTGATGTGCGGCATGAGATTAACAGACGAATAGGGATTGCTGCCGGGACTTTTAAGAATCTATGGAGAGTGTGGAGAAATAGGCGTATACACCTAATAACTAAAATTAGACTGTATAATAGTTTGGTTCTTTCTAGGGTTAGTTATGGTAGTGAAACGTGGACACTTTGTAAACAAGATAACAGGAAACTAGATGCTTTTGATTCCAGATGCTTACGCAGTATCTTGGGCATTAGGTGGTTCAACTTTGTAACTAATGATGAGGTTAGGCAAAGGAGTTTGCAATCTCCTTTAAGCAGCATATTGTGCAGAGACTCCGTTGGTTTGGCCATGTTGCCCGTATGAATAATTATAGATTGGCGAATAGGGTTATGAACAGTGTGCCTAAAGGCCTCAGAAAGAAGGGGAGACCTAAGATGCGGTGGGCAGACAATGTCAAACAGGACCTTGTTAGAATTGGTGTGCAGTGGCCAGATGCAGTAGATGTAGCTCAGGATAGACTTGCTTGGAGAACTAAATTGCATGGTCTGGTTGGACCTCCGTAGCCCATGGCTGCTTGATGACGATGATGATGATCTATTTAGAAAATCACGTGTCGCCACTGGTTTTAAGTATGCTAGGACTTTGCATCTCTTTGGAAATATTTCTGGTTTTCTAAACGTGATCTCAGTGGTTCTCGTTTTATGTTAAACATTTTATTTTTTCATTCATCTATTTGTAAGTCGCTAAAAATATAATGCAGTCGCTCAAAAAAATAACCGTGTGGTTGAATATTAAATGGTTTAATATTTTGAAAGAAAAGCTTTCTCTGAAATAAAGTGCTACTCCTCCGCCTTTACGAGCCTCTCTTCCCAAACCTACACCAGTATAACCATTGATATGTGGAATATTGTTATTTTGCCATGTTTCCACAAATACAAGAGAATCAAATAGAAAACTACTACTTTCTAAAGTTACCAAGATCTCATCAAGGTTTTTGTACAGACTTCTGCAGTTGAGTGAGAAAATAGAAAAAGTTGATATATTAAAGCAATTACCATAAATCAGACTGAGATTGTCATAATTAGTGATCTGGCAACCTTCGTGTCACGTGACACGAAGGTTGCCAGATCACTAATTTCTAAAAAAAAATCGTTGCCAGATATTTTTTCTGAATTCTGTAATCAACCATAGTGTTCGGATATTTTTTTGAGCGACTGTACTTGTGTATTGTAGCTTCTATGGCTCTTTAAATAGCCCAACAAATATTATAAAAAATCGTGATTTTAGATAGATTTGAATGAGATTTAATTTCATCTAGTCCTATTTTCCTATAAAAACCTTATTGTAGAAATTACTAATCTTCAAATTTGAATCGCCATTGACTTAACATTGGAATGTTTACATTTTTCTGTTCAGTATCTGTATATCCATTATTAATCATGTTAAAATAAACATTTTTTTATCTACTATTTATTTATTCCATATTATTTAAGTCTTCTTGACAAAAAAAAAACCTCATATAGCTATGTGTTCTTTTATTCCTCAATCCCCACGTTAATATACAAGAAAGCTGAAATATCATTTATTTTGCGATAGAAATAATTACGCCTTTCAAACCACAGTTATTTTTATATAACTCAAGTAATGAAACCTACGAAAAAATGTTAAATTACGGGATACGCCCGACGAATGCAACATCACGCCACAACCACCAAAGTTTTCTATTCTCTACGAAGCGAATGGCAGAATCTCATTGAAGCGGAGATGTTTGGCACCCGGCCAGGAGGCTGCGTAATGAACTGGAGAGTTGTAATGGCGGGAGCTGCTCTCGCGAAGGGAGTTTTCACCTACTAATTATTTGCCTGCATGTAGCGAGACGTTTGGGTTTAGATTCTACAACGCAGTATAATGAACCTCGGTCGTCTCCTTATCATAAAAACACTAAAAATTGGAAAGGGCCGGCGATAAAAAGCAGAGAAATAAACTAAATCCGTCCTTTGTTATGTCTGGTTTTGTTTAGAAATCGTATGTTTGTTTTTAGCTTCTTTCGAAATTTCCTAAGTACAAAATGAGTTATATATTTACATATGAGGGGGTGTTTTTAATTTTTAATGTCTGATCCTAGTCAGACTTTTAGTGTGTATGTGTTTGCGTAAGTGCTGAAACTATTTATGGCAATGGCTAAACACTGGCTGCTTCATCTATGGTGATATTTTTTTAGCGAGTTTTTTTTATATTGTTTGGAAAGGCGTGTAAATTACGGATTTATGTAAATTACGATTTCATGTTTTTTTTTTTTACAGTAGCAGAGTAGAATTAAAAGGAATTAAATTCCAAAACGTGAAAGTTTCATTTTATTGATTTTAACCACGAATAAACAAGGTGATCGGAAAGCCGCAAAAATCACTTCAAATGTACACTGCTTGGCCAAAATAATTATGGACACAGCATTGTCAGCGAAACACCATGAAACATGCCAATTATACAAAATGTCTTATGAAGTTTGAGTTCAGCATCACTACGAACTTCGTCACTAAAAAAAACTTAAAGGCATGGTGGAAAGCAAAGTCAAGTGCCAGGGGCGGGGGTGGCTCAGTCGGTAGCGCGCCAGGCTAGTAATATGTAGTTCCCAGGTTCGAGTCCCAGCTGGGTCAGCGTTGAGATTTATCTCCGCAAAATTCCCCGGCTTGTCCACGGTCAGAAGGGGACACCAATGGGCTTGGAAAGACCGCCGTCCGTCGGATGGGACGTTAAACCGTGGCCCCGTGTACGGGAGAGTCATACCCTGTGCACGTTAAAGAACAAGCTGGATGGCCTTGACGGTAGGCTACCATCTGTCTCCCAACAGCCGTTCCAGTCGGTCCCCTTCCCCAACCTTCTCTGAGCCTTCGGGGTCCATGTGACCTGGCCATTTAGCCCATGGTGTGCAAAAAAGTGTAGCTCAGAGGTAAAACAATCCAATCAATCCAAAGTCAAGTGCCACTTGAGTAAAAAGGCTGATCTGACTAACTTCGAATGAGGGATCATCGTTGCAGCGCGATGGGTAGGAGCATCCGTGACGGAGGTGATGGAACTCGTCGGAAAATCACGGAGCACAATATCCCAAGGGAATGAAGAATGGCAACGGTCTGAAAAAACGTGTACAGGGACAGCCGTTTTATTGGTACCAAATATATGGCAAAACTGATCTGCTACAGTTCATTTAGCTTAGGGAGATGACTGTTGGCAGTACTTCAAAAACTCATTTCAATGAGAACTATGTGCAGAGAAGTGAAGAAAACTTTGAAATTCGGGAACTGCACCATTATGCATACAATGAAGTATTAGATAGGTGTTCATAATTTTTTGGGGGGCGGGGGTGGCTCAGTCGGTAGCGCTCCAGGCTCGTAATCTGTAGTTCCCAGGTTCTAGTCCCAGCTGGGTGAGCGTTGAGATTTATCTCCGCAAAATTCCCCGCCCTGTCCGCGGTCAGTAGGGGACACCGATGGGCTTGGAAAGACCGCCGTCCGTCGGATGGGACGTTAAACCGTGGCCCCGTGTACGGGAGAGTCATACCCTGTGCACGTTAAAGAACAAGCTGGATGGCCTTGACGGGAGGCTACCATCTGTCTCCCAACAGCCGTTCCAGTGGGTCCCCTCCCCCAACCTTCTCTGAGCTTTCGGGGTCCATGTGACCTGGCCATTTAGCCCATGGTGTGCAAAAAAAGTGCCGCTCAGAGGTAAAACAACCGAACCCATAATATTTTGGGCAGGCAGTGTATGTTCAGCAATACATGTATTATAATTTTTTATAATGTCAATCCGGTGCTTTATAAGATATAAAGCGATATTGTACTTAATTTTCTTAAAAGAAATATATTCAGTTCATCATAAAAATATCTAACACTATCATATTTTCTTTTTATCAAAATGCACTTAATATATTTTCTGTTGTAATTAATAATTTAATATTACCAGAGTAAACTCCACCCCGAAGACATTAAGCCATATGTTGAATAAGATTTAACCCATGCATTATAAATTAATTTTAAAAATTTAATATTAGCGACATTTCCTTTATTAAAGAATCAATATGTTTATTCGTATGTTTATTTAGGGGCGGGGGTGGCTCAGTCGGTAGCGCGCCAGGCTCGTAATCTGTAGTTCCCAGGTTCGAGTCCCAGCTGGGTCAGCGTTGAGATTTATCTCCGCAAAATTCCCCAACCTGCCCACGGTCAGTAGGGGACACAGATGGGCTTAGAAAGGCCGCCGTCCGTCGGATGGGACGTTAAGCCGTGGCTCCGTGTGCGGGAGAGCCATACCCTGTGCACGTTAAAGAACACGCTGGATGGCCTTGACGGGAGGCTACCATCTGTCTCCCAACAGCTGTTCCAGTGGGTCCCCTCCCCCAACCTTCTCTGAGCCTTCGGGGTCCATGTGACCTGGCCATTTAGCCCATGGTGTGCAAAAAAGTGCCGCTCAGAGGTAAAACAACCCGTATTTTTATTTCATTTGAATTTAGCAACATTTTTTTATTTGAATTTAGCAACATAATATCCTGTTTCCTAAAACGGTCCCTTGCACGAGGAAGTTCGCGACAATGCACTGCGCATCTACCTCAGACTTCAATTTTTGTAAAGAAATCGTTGCATCTTTAATGTTGTCTAAGAAGCTTTCTGATGTATCCTCTCAGAAAAAGGGAGACAGAAAGAAAAGAAATGAAAAATGAAAGAAAGATAAAAACAAACCTCCTTCAAAATTTTCATTAATAAAAATATTCTAAGGTTTTACTGGATATTTACAAACTTTTTCACACACTATTATGTTGTATTTATTCATATGATGTCAAAGTAATAGATAGAGGGAAAACTGTCTTTCTATTACTGTCTTTCTATTACAGCACCTGATATGTTATTAGGAGGGCGCGGGTTCGGATCCCACTCGGCTAAAGACAATTTTTTCTCCATGCCTTTGACATCATATGAATAAATACATCAAATAGTGTGTGAAGAATATGAAAATACACAGTAAAAGCTGATGAGCTTTGGATATAATGAATAATATTCTAAAATTTCTTTCAGAAAAAAGAAATACTCCACTTTTCTTCCCTTTTTATAAATGAATAACTTGAAAATGTATTTTTCACAATATCTCCTCAACACGTAACACAATCAAACACCAAACTTTCGTTTGTACATGAAATAGGGTGTTATGAACGTCCTATATTATAAAAATAAAAATAAATACCCCCTCAAGCAGCTGCTTGCCATAGAGGTCTGACAGGTTGGGTTGTTTTACCTCTGAGCGGCACTTTTATGCACACCATGTGCTAAATGGCCAGGTCACACGGACCCCGAAGGTTGGGGGAGGGGACCCACTGGAACAGCTGCTGGGAGACAGATGGTATCCTCCCGTCAAGGCCATCTAGTATGGTATGACGGGTATGTCTCTCCCGCATACGGGACCACGGCTTAACGTCCCATCCGACGGACGGCGGCCTTTCTAAGCCCATCGGTGTCCCCTACTAACCCTGGGCAGGGCGTGGAATTTTGCGGAGATAAATCTCAACGCTGACCCAGCTGGGACTCGAACCTGGGAACTACAGATTACGAGCCTGACGCGCTACCGACTGAGCCACCCCCCGCCCCACGTCTGACAGGAGCCTGTCAGTTTATATGTCATAGTAGAAGATCTGTGAGGATGGCAGGACCTCAGCAGAAAAACGACACATATATCCATGCTTTATTGGGAAGATATTATTTAAAAAACAGATTGCATGTCAAATCAAAGTTTATAACAAGCTGAATAACACAGGAAGAATAATAATTTTCACTTCGAATCATGAGACTAATATGTATCTTTAAAGATTATTATTATTATAATTTTTTCCATGCCAGGAAGTTACAGTAAAGCCAATGTACAGGTTGGTTTGGGTTGGTTGTTTTACCTCTGAGCGGCACTTTTTTGCACATCATGGGCTAAATGGTCAGGTCACATGGGCCCCGAAGGCTCAGAGAAGGTTGGTGGAGGGGACCCACTGGAACAGCTGTTAGGAAACAGATGGTAGCCTCCCGTCAAGCGTGTTCTTTAACGTGCACAGGGTATGGCTCTCTCGCACACGAGGCCACGGTTTAACGTCCCATCCGACGGACGGCAGCCTTTCCAAGCCCATCGGTGTCCCCTACTGACCGTGGGCAGGGTGGGGAATAATTAAGAGGGAATAAGTGGGGCAAGAAACTTAAACGAACCAGGAAAAAGTAAGTCCTCCTTGCTGTATATATTTCCTAAAAAGAGTAAACAACAAAAGTAAAACTTATTGCCCGTTATGAAATCATTCGTTCCATTTTATATTCACTTAAAAAAGAAGATAGGCTGAAAAAGGTTTTTTTTAACCGTCGAAAATAAATTTCTGCACCTCATCGTCAATCGAGTAAGCGATTTCGTCATTATGTTTTATTGTTTGTTCCATAGATACAGTCGCTCAAAAAAGTATCCGAACACTATGGTTGATTACAGAATTCAGAAAAAATATCTGGCAACGATTTTTTTTAGAAATTAGTGATCTGGCAACCTTCGTGCCAGATCACTAATTTCTAAAAAAAATCGTTGCCAGATATTTTTTCTGAATTCTGTAATCAACCATAGTGTTCGGATACTTTTTTTTTGAGTGACTGTACAAATGATTTTTTTTTACTTTTTCAAATGCGTGTTTGACAATAGGCATTTAAAAAAATTCTCTTTTTCAGATTCCATGGTAGGTGTACTTTCTTTGTTTTGTGTCGCCCCTATGACTCTTTTAGTGTCTTATGCGAAATAAAAGGAGGTGGGGGGTGGCTCAGTCGGTAGCGCGCCAGACTCGTAATCTGTAGTTCCCAGGTTCGAGTTCCAGCTGGGTCAGCGTTGAGATTTATCTCCGCAAAATTCCCCGCCCTGCCCACGGTCAGTAGAGGACACCAATGGGCTTGGAAAGGCCGTCGTCCGTCGGATGGTAGGTTAAGTCGTGGCTCCGTGTGCGGGAGAGCCATACCCTGTGCACGTTAAAGAACACGCTGGATGGCCTTGACGGGAGGCTACCATCTGTCTCCCAACAGCTGTTCCAGTGGGTCCCCTCCCCCAACCTTCTCTGAGCTTCGGGGTCCTTGTGACCTGGCCATTTAGCCCATGGTGTGCAAAAAAGTGCCACTCAGAGGTAAAACAACCCAATTATGCGAAAAAAAAGGATCAGATATTAGAAAACTCATTTAAAATCATTTTTTCTTTATTAATTACACGCGTTTCCTATTCTCTCAGAACTCTCTATTTGCTGAAAATGAGTTGTGTTCTTGTGGTTTAATAGCCATTCTGTGGGCTACCCTGAATACCTCTGATTTCAGAGTCGATTAACAAGTCTAGTACACATGCTTCCTCTTTTCGTTCGCAGACTGAAGTTTGCATCGTCATATATATATATACACGGTGACGTGCATCAAATTAAATATTTGATGATTATTAAGACGGTGCAGTTAACTCTTGAGTAAATTCGAGATAACAGAAAGGGAGGATCATCTTTTAACTTTAATAACTGTCATGTGTTCTTGATGCTACTTGATATATGTACACACGATTCACAACGTAACGAATCTCAGGCAATTGAGGTAGTTTCCAAGTGTATATATAGTAGCATCCTGTAGCCTGAGGCACGACTCTCTGATTCTAACAATCTGCGTTTAAGTTTCATTAAATTTGTAAAAATGTTCGCTTCCTCTTCTAAGAAAGTTCAAGGACGGAAGTAAACCAATAAGCATTAACGTGAAGAATCAGAATCTGCTGGAGGACATATTACAAGGCATTCCATCTTAATTCGCCGAACTAAATATACATTTACGCTTAAAAATTCTATGGCATTTAATTACGATTGCTAAGAGAGAAAGCATGATCACAAGGCAAAAACAAAAGGCACAGAAAACGAAAAAAATAAAAGGAAATTGAACTAATGTGTTTTGCACACCGTTCTTTCATCTGTGCATCTGGCAGTGACAGAAGAGGAACAAAATTTAATTATTTTCCTTGCGAAACAGACACCTTCTTCAGAAATAACAAAGGAAGGACGAATTCTCGTGGGTGTGATAACTTAATGTCTGCTTAGAAAATAAATTGGTGTTGACATTGTTCTTACTCGGGGAGGCAAACAGCAAGAGGAAGACACCTCAGTTGACACACTGAAGAATTTTGTAGCGGAGTTAAGAAATAAAATAAACAAAGAGGACGTTAGTTTTTTTTTTTTTGACGCCATCTTGGAAATGCAGAAGAAGTGCATTGGAGGAGGGAGTAAAAAAACAAAGAATTTTCAAAATACAACGCTCGTCGGCAGAGCGATACTGAAATTAAGAGTAAAGAAAGAGTTTGGTTACAAAGAGAGAGCTTAAGGCAGGGGGCAAACATTTCATTTAAAATTGACAACGGAAACTAATCAACCAGAAGATCTTGTTTCCATATGTTTGTTTTGTCCATAAGATGTGTTTAAGTTTTATGTATTTGATTTTACTTCTTTGGGGCTTCTGTCTTGCGCTAAAATGCAGTAAGTGAAAGTTTTTCGAGCTTCTTTTGGCAGTACTAGATGCCTACATTCCTGAGGATTTTTATCGTAAAGCTGTTAAGATGCATGGATCATTTATCTCCTCGGTAACATTTAAAGATAGTGATTATAATAAAAAATGTTTTCGTTTGTGTGTCGTTTGTTTCGAAGGAAATAAAGGTATTTGGAAAAAAATTATCGATTGTTTTTGTTCGTTAAAAAAAGTAGAGGAATATACTTTTATACTATGTCTATAGATACCAGACAGTTGAAAAGATTGGTGTTTACAGAGAATAAGCAGTCCTACAGTTTAAGATTGTAGGATATTTTATTATGGTAATTATTCGTTGGTAAATATGTGAATATTACTAACGTATTGCTTATAGCTTAGTGTTACCCAATTATAGCTTGTAAAGTGAGCCAAACATATGATACTCAACTGTAGGTAAATAGCGTAGGACAAATGTATTTAAATGTTGTCAAGTTAGAGGTAACAATAGCCTAGGACAAATTAATTTTGCGCAAATGTATATAACAGCATAGACAAAACTAATGTTTGTATATTAATGTTTAATTATAGGCTATAGAAAAGGCAAAATCAATGTTTATATCTTAATATCGGGCAAATACACAAATAGCGGAAGCCAAACTACTGTTTACCCCTTAACTTTGCACATTTATAAGCAGTACGTAAGTCAATATATTGTTTAATCTCAATTTTGTTATAGACAATAATAAGGCATTAATGCTATATTATATTTAATTGCACATTAGTGTTTAATCATTTAATGGATATTATCTGTTAATTATTATCATTAGTTGAAAAGAAAGTCGTCAGAATAACTTTATACACCAACTTTATACATCAAGGCTATTCTCAACGAAAGAGAAACAGCATAATATTATTCTAGTCACAACACGAATCAAGATACCTTTTAAGTTATTTCTACTCAATTACTGTCATGCCCCTCTAATTTATTTATTTTTATTTATTGTTGCATTTTATTGTATTATTGTTATTGTAAATATTTTTATGTATTGTGTTCTTGAAAGTGCTATTGTAGGGATGGGACTCATAAGATGTTGTTTTCGGGTCTGAGCTAGCTGCCTGTGAGAGTTGATGTTGCCTTTTACGGTCGCCCTTTATGGCCGCTTTACAACTAGCCTGGGGCGCGCGGTCGGCGCGGGGGCGGGGGTGGCTCAGTCGGTAGCGCGCCAGGCTCGTAATCTGTAGTTCCCAGGTTCGAGTCCCAGCTGGGTCAGCGTTGAGATTTATCTCCGCAAAATTCCCCAACCTGCCCACGGTCAGTAGGGGACACCGATGGGCTTGGAAAGGCCGCCGTCCGTCGGATGGGACGTTAATCCGTGGCTCTGTGTGCGGAAAAGCCATACCCTGTTCACGTTAAGAACACGCTGGATGGCCTTGACGGGAGGCTACATCTGTCTACATCTGTCTCCCAACAGCTGTTCCAGTGGGTCCCCTCCCCCAACCTTCTCTGAGCCTTTGGGGTTCATGTGACCTGGCCATTTAGCCCATGGTGTGCAAAAAAGTGCCGCTCAGAGGTAAAACAACCCAACAACAACCCGAGGTCGGCGCGGCAGAGGAGCCGAGCGTTAAGAAACAACAGTCGGAACATTGCTCTCAAACTGGAAGGATGTTTGATGCGCGTTAAGGGGATTCTACTCTTTCTCAAAAAGGAAACCCTTAAGCAGAGGGTTCGATTCTCTGTGTGAGAATAATAAGAGTCTGAGCGTTGCTGTCAAAATGGAAGGACGTTTGATGCACGTCAAGGGGAAGCCACTCTTTTTCAAAAAGGAAACCCTTAAGCAGAGGGTTCGATTCTCTGTGTGAGAATAAAAGTTTGGAGCGTAGCTGACGAGGGGGAAGGTCGTTTGGACACGCATCAAGGGACGCCGCTCTTACTCAAAAGAAAAACCCGTAAGGAAAGGGTTCGATTGCTAAGTGAGAATCAAGATTCTTGGTGAATCTGATACAGTTCTGTGGATTCTGTGGTGAATCTGATACAGTTCTGTGTGTGTGAACCACACTGTAGGCAAAGGTTAAATATCCTTTCGCCGAGTTTGAGGTCCGTTAAGAGAGAATCTGCAAAGTGTGGTTCTCCACTTCATTGCGTAATTGCTTGCAGCAGCAAAGCAGCAAAGGCCTACGGAGTTGAGAGCATCCCCAACACGTAATTGTATGTAGTGTGACTAAACTGTCGTCCCTATACAACTCTTGGGGTGGGGGTGGCTCAGTCGATAGCGCGCCAGGCTCATAATCTGTAGTTCCCCGGTTCGAGTCCCAGCTGGGTCAGCGTTGAGATTTATCTCCGCAAAATTCCCCGCCCTGCCCACGGTCAGTAGGGGACACCGATGGGCCTGGAAAGGCCGCCGTCCGTCGGATGGGACGTAAAGCCGTGGCCCCGTGTGCGGGAGAGCCATACCCTGTGCACGTTAAAGAACACGCTGGATGGCCTTGACGAGAGGCTACTATCTGTCTCCCAACAACTGTTCCAGTGAGTCCCCTCCCCCAACCTTCTCTGAGCCTTCGGGGTTCATGTGACCTGGCCATTTAGCCCATGGTGTGCAAAAAAGTGCCGCTCAGAGGTAAAACAACTCAACCCTATTCAACTCTCGTGCGTGAATTGTTCGACATATTTTTATACATCACTCAACGCAGCAAATCTGAGGCATACGGTACGGGTGTAACAACCTGTGAACCTGTCATTTCACCGAAGTAAGGGTGAAGGTAATTAAGGGACAAATTCATCATCCTCCGGCGGTCACGACATTTGGCCCAGCCTATCACATCCATCCGGAGAGTTCATCACAATTACTGAAAGCTAAAACCTTGAAATCAAGTCCAGTTTGTCTTGTCAGCTGCATGAGATTCGTTCACATTTCTATAAACCTCACAGGTGATAGCTGTTTCCCTATTGAATCAATCACATTTTCACTAATTTTCCATTTCTTTGCAATACCGAAAATATAAATAAGTCATGACGGATTTCGATTAGATAATAAGAAATAGAAATAGAGCAACCTAAATGTCTACCTATTACAACTTGGGCATCGTGTAATAGGGAAATATCACACCCAGTCAAATGTTACTTTCCCATTTGGCATTAAAAAATGCGGAGAACTCTCAGGAAACTACAGTCTGTCACATTTTTCTGCATAAAGCGAAGAAGTGCCACAGAGAAAATGATGTGAATAACTTAGAGGAACCCTGCTGTTTGCGATATGGACGACTGCAAAAATGGCTATGCTTCTGAGATGCTTTATCTGCGGTGGGTGCCCGCTCTCAAAGCACGATGTATCGGATGCAGCCGCTTTCACCAAGTCGCTTGTCACTCTGATTCGAACGAGCTTTTGTTGGAACTTGTGACCAAGTATTGTGCCGATGGGTGATGGCAGTCGCAGGCAGCACAAAAAAGATGTTCTTTCTCGGTTGGACTGTCACCATGCGTCCAGAGAAGAAAAAAAGCCAAAGTGCTCTCAATCTTCCTAACGTGAACTGTTACATGCAGGTTATGCGTGGGTAATTTGAGGGAGGAAAGTTAGAAGATTTCACTGCTGTCACGAGTGGATCGTGACATGAAGTCGTTGTCTCTGCTTGGAATGAGTTTATAAAAAATATGTTTTTGTTTCTTAATCTGGATGGATTTTGAAGGAAACTTTGGCAAAATTGCCCTTATTTTAGATGCAAATTCTTTTCGAAAATAATTGTGAAGTGTAGCTCTGGGTATGGGGTCGAAATCCTTCAAAGTTTTTTGAATTCCGAGTCAGGATGAGTTCACTTTGCATGTTTCTAAAGAGTACGAGGTTCTTTTGGAACATCAGTATAATTTGCAAAGTGAATTAATGTACGTACCTTAAAATAATATCGTAGGTAGAAATCCTTTTAAGAAATATTGATGCTTGTTGACACTAAAAGAAGAACTCTCAGGAAACTACTGTATACTTATTTGACATACAAGAAAGGGAAGAAACTGTAAAGAATCCAAAAAGGAAAACCTCATCAACTATTTCAAGTTTTTATGCTGAACTCATTCGGCATCTTTTATCATCAACACATTTTTGTGTCTTTCAGCTTCAGAATAGAATTCTGTTGCATCTTGTATCCTAAACATTATTTTTCTTGCATTTTCTGCATCTGCTTGCATCTTGTATCCTAAACATCATCTCACTACTTACATCCTAAAGAATTTTCTACTCCTACTTTTAGCACCTTGCGCATTTTGTACACCAAAATCCTTCTTGCATCTACTATCCTCAGCATCTTCTTATAGTTTGAATTCCCAGAAACCTCTTCCATTTTGTTCCTTAAGCATCCTTTTTCTTCTTATACACTTGTCAACATCTTGTATCCTCATCTTTTTTGCACCTTGTATTCACATAATTTTGTTTTTATCCTCGACATCCTCGGATCCAAAGCAAAATCTTGCTTCTTCTATTCTCGCCATCCTCTTTCATCTTTCATCGTCAACAGCCTCTTGAACTCTTTAACCCCAGCATCCTCATAAACCATGTATTCTCAGAATCCTCATGTATCTCTTTCCATAGTAGCCACTTCCACAACTCATTATCCTCTACATCCTCACGCTTTTGAATTTTAATTCAAAAATTCAATAATTCAATAATTGTTTTATTGTATCCTCATCATTTTTTTTTGCTCATTTTCATTCCTCCTTTTACCTTGTTGATCTCACTCATTTTGAATTCTAAGACATTTTTTTTTCTTATATCCTCAATATCCAATTCCTTTTTATATTCTCAACATCGACATGCATCGTTACTATTATCCTTTTGCATCCTAAATCCTCAGCATCAGAACTCAACCAGGGACTAAGTATTCATTTCTTCTCCTGTTACCTCTCTCAATTTAAAGTCTCCGCATAACTCCTCGCCCTGCCCACGGTCAGTAGGGGACACCGATGGGCTTGGAAAGACCGCCGACCGTCGGATGGGACGTTAAGCCGTGGCCCCGTGTGCGGGAAAGTCATACCCTGTACACGTTAAAGAATACGCTGGATGGCCTTGACGGGAGGCTACCATCTGTCTCCCAACAGCTGTTCCAGTGGGTCTCCTCCCTCAACCTTCTCTGAGCCTTCGGGGTCCTTGTGACCTGGCCATTTCGCCCATTGTGTGCAAAAAAGTGCCGCTCAGAGGTAAAACAACCCAACCCAAATCAGTTTAAAGCCTGATGACTTTCATTCTTCTTACATGTCTTCCAACTTTTCATTCTCAACTTTCAACACATCTTTCATCCCGTCTTTCATCACTTTTGAGGTGATTATTCCTATGGAAGTGAAAGTCACAATGCTGCACGTAATGATAAACGAAAACAAAAATTCGAAGCCATCAGTTGCGAAATGCGCACAAATAGTTTCTTTTCCTTCTTGTCGCCTAATTTAATTCCTTTCATTCATTAAAAAAATAATATTTCTTTTTCATCCTCATCTTTTTTGGAGCTTCCTCTGAAAACATTTCTTCATTCCTTTTCGTATCCTAGTCAGAATGCGTGCGAAATAATGCGTTTAGGAATGACTTTACTTGTATCCATGAAACACATCGAAAACTATCATTCTCGTTAGCGTTCCCTCTTTTTTTATTCTCTGAAAGAAAAAAAAAAGGGAGAAATCTTCAATACTGGAGTTTTCTATCTGATTAACTCGGTCCAAGTTCCCCGATGCTTCCCATCCTTTCTCAAACATATCCCTTTGTAATGGCACGACTTCTCCGACTGAGAGAGCCTTTATCTTGGCCAATGGCTCCCAGAAACCCTTCAATGATGTATTATCCTTAATATCAATATATTTCCTCTAATATCTGCGAGGCATATGTCTTTTTCACTTCTCTGTCCCTTTCGTCGGCGAAAAGCGAGAGCAGGAAAAATAATATATCTCATAAAAGAAATACGCTGTCAGCCCCCCGGCGCTACCGTCGCGGGGAGGGAACAGGAAAAGCCGGGGGTTCACTTCAGCAGCTGGAGGTTCAGTAATTGGGTAAAGGAAACTCTGCCTTTTCAATGGAGTCTTTTATTCACGCTGAATCTTATTCTTTTCTGGTCCGTATTTGTGTTCGAGTTGATGGGTGGTAAGAACTTCATGAATATCGAATTTAATATCCAGGCCCAAACGTATCATGATATTCCAGAGGAATGTCTTCTTATTAGGCTGCTCTCCTTCCCTCTTTTTGTTGGATCCGAAGCTTAGAAGTTTCAGAATTTGCAATGTATGTTGGCCATGCACAGCCGAGGTAGTGTAACACCTGCGTGCGATTCAGAGTGTTTCGGATCGGAGGGAAATGGATCAAATTTGATTTCCTTTAATTTCTTCCGAGAATCAATGCCTCATTTCAACGAGGGAACAAAGAAGATGTTGACTTTATTGTTGCTGCGGAAAGCTGTTTAATTCGCATTACTTGGGCAAAGTTATTAAAATACCTAGTGCTTGTACGAACTTTTTTCTCTTAAAACAGGAATAGGTCTGTAAAGTTATTTAATGTTTATAAGCATTTGCACAAACTTTTTTAATACGTAGTACAGTCGCTCAAAAAAGTATCCGAACAATGTGGTTGATTACAGAATTCAGAAAAAATATCTGGCAACGTTTTGTTTAAAAATTAGTGATCTGGCAACCTTCGTGTCACGTGACACGAAGGTTGCTAGATCATATATAATGCGTATGAATATATAATGCAATGAATATGGAGCGTGTGCAGTTGCCGTTCACAGCAAACTGGAGCGGTTGCGGTTAATGTTCACAGCACATTGGATCGTGTGAGCTCACAAAGACCTGGATCGTGTGGGCTCACTCACGGAAATATTGAGCGTGTGCAGTTACCGTTCACAGCAAACTGGAGCGTGTGCAGTTGCTGTACACGCTCCAGATATTTTTCCTAAATTCTGTAATCACGTGACACGAAGGTTGCCAGATCACTAATTTCAAAAAAAAAATCGTTGCCAGATATTTTTTCTGAATTCTGTAATCAACAATAGTGTTCGGATATTTTTTGAGCGACTGTACTTTCTTGCCCGTCGATCTTTTCTCTATTATTTCCACTTCCTCATCACTTTGAAACTTCTCGCCTCAAAGATATTCCTTCAGCGCTGGAAAAAATGATAATCGTTAGGTGCCAGATCAGGGTACGCAGGATGCTACAATATCTCGCAGTGGAAGGGTTGCTAAAGTTGTTTGGGTTGAGTCGTAACCTTCGAGACTCAAGGCCTTTTCAGTCTAAATTGACGTCACATCCGGTGGATCTACAGTGCTTCCTGCGCACGTAATATTACCGTCGCAAATCGAGTAACTTTTTTATAAGGTCGGTGGGCATTTTTGTTTGGTACTGTGCTCAAAAACTGATTGACATAGTATGATTATATTGTATATATGTACATTAATATAATATTTCTATGGCAAACTTTAAAATACGGAAGACGTTGAAACTAAATTAAATCTTTATTTGTAATTGTGCTAAATTGAGACTGAAAATGCAGAGTAATCGTCGTTTAACGTTCTCTGAACATATGTAAAGATACATAAATTACCGGGAGCGTCATAATCGGTTCTACATATAATTACAATGACACAATATGTTTAAAAATAAGGTAAAATGCGAATAATTACTCGGTTATATATTAACAAAAATAAAATCATTTCCTTCACATATTTTTCCTGATAAATGCTGTCAATAATTGATCGTTTTTATACCATTGATAATATAATCATGGCATAAATTGTTATGGAAAACAAGTGTGTTATATTAAAAGGAAAAAAGGAAAAATTCTTCAGAACAATTTTATTGACAAATGTGAACTACAAATTAATGATATACTGTAATAGCTTTAACTGTAACAATTGCAGTTATGATTTAATTGAAATACTTTTTCTTAGTGATTAGACTGAATTTATAGGACATGGATACAACCTTTCGATGGAATACATATTCAAAAACTAGCAGGAAAAGTGCATCTAAATTTACAAACTACAATTTACTGCAAGCACATACACATTTTGGTTTACAAAGCTACCTGTAAATCTATGACTTAAGATTTGATAATGTATCGCTCAACTAACCTCCCAAATGTAAAGAAAATAGTCTGTAATCAATCTTCAATTGTTTAAAATACAATTCTATGCAGCCTATTAAAGAAAGATTAAATCATTTAGGTATACATCTTTCCAGATATAAGCCAGTGGTATAAAACCACTAAACTAACAGACTGTCTTTTTTCCACTAATGAAACTTATTAGTTTAGTGGTCTTAGAACACTGTGGCCTGTACAGTCGGTCAAAAAAGTATCCGAACAGTGCGGTTGATTACAGAATTTAGAAAAAAAAACTCTGGCAACGATTATTTTCAGAAATTAGTGATCTGGCAACCTTCGTGTCACACACGAAGGTTGCCAGATCACTAATTTCTGAAAATAATCGTTGCCAGATATTTTTTTCTGAATTCTGTAATCAACCGTAGTGTTCGGATACTTTTTTGAGCGACTGTACCTGGAGAGAGATGGTTCAAATCCACATGCCAACAAAACTATTAATTTCAAAGCCAACAGTGGAGTCCAACTCTGTGGATACTATTTATTGAGGGTAGATAACTTTTTTTTGGCACTAAGACATTTTTTCTTATTTCCCAAATTCTCTAACAAACAATCATTTTTTAAAAATATATTTGTTGAACACCAGATAATCATTTCTAGAGTTTTTCCAATACAGTGGCCAAATTCGCAACTTGTATGATAATCAAGTAATTCTGCATCACATAAAAGACTGGTTGTGATTAAAGTAACATTTCTTTGATTTGCCATTTCCATAAATTCTTGTTTAAATTCAGTACACAATCTTTTCATAGTAATGTAATTTAGTAATACAACATTAATTACTATCTCATTTGAGCAAAAAAAGAATGCCTCTATCAGATTTTTGTAAATACTTAAATTTTACATCCAATTCTACTTTTTTATCACGTAATAGTAAATGTTTACAATGATCGCATTTCAAACTTTTCAAAACTGAAAATACACAATAACCTGCTATATATGCAATTACAGGAAGAGAATTATCACAATCAGACAAATCTGAAAGAAGCACTGTATAATGTTAAATTTTAAGCTAATATACATAAAATTCATTTCCTTAAAATCATCTTTAAAATCCAAATCGGTTATTTTAATTTTTCCACTTGACTTAGTGGGAAGTTTCAACTGTGACTGCACTCTTAATTTTGTTTCACATTCAAATAATTGACGTACTTATATTGGCTTCCAGCTAACTGCCTGTAGAGGCCGAAACGACTCTCTAAATTATCAGTTTGAACAGTTTGATATACCAGGTAAAATGTATTTTGAGTTCAGAGGTACAATATGAAGCAATTTCAAGCAACGAATATGTACTGTCTTAACACAGAATGGGTTTCTTTCGTTAGCATACCAGTTGTGCAACTCATCTGCTCCCATATATCTAGCCAACAATAAAGTAAAATAAACACCCCCTCAAGCATCTGTTTGCCACAGAGGTCTGACAGGAGCCTGTTAGTTTATATTGCCATAGTAGAAGGTCTGTGAGGATGGCAGGACATCAGCAGAAAAATGACGCATACATTTATTCAGGAAAGAATTCAGAAGTGAGACATTTTCATCTGACTCTGAACACGTTAATGGCATTTGGTGTTTGTTATTCAAGCATTCACCTTTAAAAGGTGATTTTACATTTACAATATGCCACCATGTTAAAATGAATTTAATGAAATCTGATGTATCTTGGAAATGTAACAATTTGTGCTTTTCTCCTATTTCTAAAAGTCCATTAACTACATAGTCATTAAAAATATTTAAGACTAATTTAAGATTTTGTCTCTCAAGGTTACTTGGGTTCAAGGCTGTATACGAGAGATTAAATCCATATTTTAACAATGAGTTTGCTTCAATTTTATGCAGTTCTTTAAGGGTTGATAAGATGCAATTTTGAACGATGAAATACTATATCCATTATTTACAAAATGTGGATAGTACTTACATTTTTCAATATGTTTTTGATTTAGCCAGTTATTTCTGAAACATTTCAACAAATGAATTGGGTCAGTATGAAAAAAATGAAGGTCTTGATTTATCTGATGGATGAGGATATACAATTTGAACTTTAGGGGAGAAAGACATAATGACATACTCTTATGATTGATAGAATTATTGTCAGCTACGACACATATCATAAAAAAAACAATTTCTTCCAAACCAATGATAATTTTTTTAAATAATGCTGTAAAGAATATCAGCATTTATTGTTTTGGTTGGTGATATGTGAACTACATCTTTATAGTTGGAAAGCAAACTAGTTATAAATACATGGGCACTGGTTGCCATGTTTTGTGTGTCAAATGATAGACCAACAAGGTTACCACATTTGAAATCCAAATACTGTTTTAGATGAATTTCATCAAGCATTAAAATCACTTTTTTATCTGTATCACTCAAAAAAAAATATTTTTGCCTGACATATGATGAAAAATTTGAATCTACTTTCTATACAGCAGGATTGACATTAAACCGAAGACAAATGCGTCGAATTATACTAGGATGTGTTAATCTAATGTTTCCACTCTCTCTAACAAAATTATATGCATGATAAGCCATGCTAAAAAAAGTGATGCAAAAATCATCATATCTGATGAATACCTTGAACCACACTTATTTAACCCAAATAGTATCAACTGTTCTCAATGAATTTTAAATGATTGTTATTACTTTCATCAGATGTGCAAAGTACTTTGAAAATATTACACATTAAATGAATACTATGTCTAATATTACTTTCAGGAGTTTTAACCCTTATTAAACAATTTAAATGTTCATTTAAAACATCAATATGACTGATGTTTTAGACGAAAAGCATATTTTCCAACTTTGGATTGCTCATTATCTTTTTCATATGCTCTCACCATAAGCTCAGAATTAACAACATAAAATTGTTATATCGAGATTCAAAGATTTTGACCTATCGGGTCACAATCTTTGAAACGACTGTTTCGAAAGTGTTGGGATGTCAGTAGGATTACCTTGCATTGGTCATGTTAGGGAATTTAATAAAAACCTGTAACTATGCTTTGTGAACTTACTTTTTGACCGCTCCTCGTATATACAGGGTGTCCCTGAATTCATGGCCCAAACGTGAAGGGATGGTAGTACACACCGAACCCACCAACATTTGTCATAAAATATGCGGCCGCAAACGCAGTGAGGAGTCGGAAATGAAGGACAGACACAGAAGTTTCCAGAGTGACATTTATTGGAGATCATTACAACAAATGCTCAAACGTCCGCCTACCAACGTTTATACAGGCGGCACAACGGCGGAGTAGTGATCGGCGTACCTGCTCGTAAACACCGGGCTTGTCGCGCACATCGACGGCTGCGACGGACAGTCCAGCGCTTTTAAGCCGTGCCGCCTCGTCTGCGCCCCCTACCGGTACCGGGCTGCGTTTGCGGCCGCATATTCTATGACGAATATTGGTGGGTTTGGTGTGTACTACCATCCCCTCACGTTTGAGCCATGAATTCAGGGACACCCTGTATATGTATATAAATATATATAAACAGTCTTGGAACTTTAAAATCGTACTTACCAAAACTTTGGTACCCCAACCTCCCGTCAGAAAATATTGCTGACTGCTGTGAAAGTCCCTATGTGAAGATTACCTATAAGAAAGTCCTAAATAAGATTATTTGTGAAAGTCCCTATGATAAGATTACCTTACATAGGGATAAGAGTCCCTATGTGAAGATGCTACATTACATTCATAAAAGAGATTTCAGATGCATAAGATCTACACTAAGCTGTTGGATGTATTGTATTTGAGCAATATTATTCAACGCTCAGTAATATAATATGCCCGAGAAGTCATCACACCCTTATTTTACTTACTACGTGGTGAGAGTCACTGTACATCAAGTGGATTTGTACGTGCACAGTCGTGTTCGAAACGCATCCTGATGCCTCTCCATATTCTGTGCAACATATGCCGAAGCATTTGTGGCATAATGGCAGTGAAATCCTGTCATGTAGCATACAGATATACACATAAAGATCCACCTGATGTTAGGCAAGGGTCCGGTGACTTCTAGACCACCCTGTACAGTAAAGCCTAAAGTATAACTTCCAATGACCAAAATATTAGCCAGAGATAAGAGAGATAATCTTTTCATGCTCATTATAAAAATCACTGATTTATCACTAGGACGATACAGTCGTTCAAAAAAGTATCCGAACACTATAATTGATTACAAAATTCAGAAAAAATATCTGGCAACGATTTTTTTAGAAATTAGTGATCTGGCAACCTTTGTGTCACGTGATTACAGAATTCAGGAAAAATATCTGGAGCGTGTACAGCAACTGTACACGCTCCAGTTACCGTTCACAGCAAACTGGAGCGTGTGCAGTTACTGCACACGCTCCAGTTTGCTGTGAATGGTAACTGCAAACGCTCAATATTTCCATGAGTGAGCCCACACGATCCAGGTCTTTGTGAGCACGATCCAATGTGCTGTGAACATTAACCGCAACCGCTCCAGTTTGCTGTGAACGGTAACTGCACACGCTCCATATTCATTGCATTATATATATTCATACGCATTATTTACATTAAAAAATATCCGAACACTATGGTTGATTACAGAATAAGAAAAAATATCTGGCAACGATATTTTTAGAAATTGGTGATTTGGCAACCTTCGTGTCACGTGACACGAAAGTTGCCAGATCACCAATTTCTAAAAATATCGTTGACAGATATTTTTTCCGAATTCTGTTTGGATACTTTTTGAACGACTGTGCGCCTTAGGAATAGGAGCGCATTCCGTGCAATTTGAAAGAATGGACACTCTTTTCTTCCTTTCCTCGTCCACCATTGCTCTTCCTCCACCTTTCAAAGTAGTCTGCTCCGCCATTAGAGAGAGAATATCCTTGTCAATGGATGTCGACTTCAGAAATGTGACATCCATTCGACAAAGTCTCCGGGGGGAATGTCCCCCTCCATCATCACCATCCCTTAAATTTATCCGTCAGCCTGTGCGGTTCAGAGACATCGCATCCCACCTAACTGCGGAGAACTGATGGGGAGATGTGGGGGACATTTTTGGCTCCATACATATGGAGCAGAGACACAGGGAGAGAGCGAGGTCGCTATCCAGTTGTCGTCGATGGGGAGGTGGAAGTCCGTCTTCCTGCTGTACAAGTGAGGAGGGAGAGTGAGTAGTGGCTTACTAATGTGGACTCAGGAGTGGGGGATTCGGCATCCAGATCTGCCACTTCTTCCTCTCTTTCCTGTTTGCGTTTCATTTATCAGAGGGGGGATGTCGGTATCTTGCAGCGTGACCGTCGGTTGCCTAGAAAAGGCCAGCATTGTGTTGCCTTTCTTTGCTATTTGTGGTGTTGTTATTGATGGTCGTGAAACGCACGAAGGAACTGTATTTGTAGATTTTTTTAGAACGAGTTTTGAAAGCAAAAAAAAGTATTGGTCAGAGTGAAACCAGAATCAATGACCTCCTGATTTGGGAGTGGGCGATCGCTTAGTTGTTAGAGCTCCAGGCTCCTAATCTGCAGTTTCCAGGTTCGAATTCCGACTGTGCCTGCGTTGAGATTTATATCAGCACACCCCGCTTTGCACTCGGTTAGAAAGGGGATGCCGATAGGCTTGGAAAGGCCTCCGTCCGTCTGGTGTAATGTTAAGCCGTGGTCCGTGTACAGGAGAGTTATATCCTGTGCGCGTTAAAGAACTCATTGAATGTCTATGATGGAAGATTTCCATCTGTCTCCTAAGATCTATCCAGTAGATCCCATTCACCAACCTCTGAACCCCTGGGGTCCTTGTGACTCCAAGGGCTCAAAGAATCGTTAATCATTCAGCTGATTAAGCGCAGCTAAGAGGTAAAGAAATCCAACCTTAGCATTCAGAGTCTGCTCCATTTGTTTTCAGTCTCAAATGATAAATAAAAAATAAATACCCACTCAAGCAGCTGCTTGCCACAGAGGTCTGACAGGAGCCTGTCAGTTTACATGCCGTAGTAGAAAGTGAGACCCCAAAATTACTAGCTTCTCTGCAGGTTACGAGAGAACAACGACCATGCCATCCTGGGATTCGAACCTGGACCCTAGCAGTTGCAAAGTCACCGCGAATCAAAGCGATACCACTGCGCCACAGAGGATCAATAGTGTCGCCTTGGTTCGTCAATCTCTAAATTGGAAATGCAGTGTACATTGTTCATAATGATTCCTACGTTCAGATTGTTAATTAAAGCAAAATAGTTTCATAATTACAATTTATACTAACCTTTCCGACTAAGGGATCTGTAATAGCTAAACGAAGCTGTAGGCTCCCTGAAGTGCAAGTATATCGACGACATTGGCAACATTTTGAGTTCAGGAACGCCTAAGCCGTACTCCTAATCAATATCTCTCCAGAATGATTCATATCACTCTCCCATTTCTCCACATTGCTTAAGAGAAACACTCTGAGTTAAGAGTTTTCTGCGGTAATATTTCCCCGTTAGTGAGACAGGAAACATCGATGGAATTGGAAAGGCCACCGTCAGTCAAGGGGCGGGGGTGGCTCAGTCGGTAGCGCGCCAGGCTCGTAATTTGTAGTTCCCAGGTTCGAGTCCCAGCTGGGTCAGCGTTGAGATTAATCTTCGCAAAATTCCCCGCCCTGCTCACGGTCAGTAGGGGACACCGATGGGATTGGAAAAGCCACCATCCGTCGGATGGGACGTAAAGCCGTAGCCCCGTGTGCGGGAGAGCCATACCCTGAGCACGTTAAAGAACACTCTGGATGGCCTTGATGGGACGCTGCCATCTGTCTTCCAACAGCTGTTTCAGTGGCTCTCCTCCCCCAACCTTCTCTGAGCCTTCGGGGTCCATGTGACCATTTAGCCCATGGTGTGCAAAAAAGTGCCGCTTTGAGGTAAAACAACCCAACCGTCAGTCAAATGGAACGTTAAGCTACGTCCAGTGTGAAGGAATGGTTGTTGAGTTAATTTTTCGTGGTTTTTCAAAAATTGAATTTTTATTTAAATGCTTTTCTGTATCTTTTTCGTATTATTTTTTGAAATGAGCACATTGTATTGAAATTCCACTGGGGGAGTTGCAATAACTCTTGTGGGTTAAAGACTTCCCGATCCTTCTCTTATCCAGTTCTGGGTGTTTGGGGTCCTTGTGACTTGGCCGTTTAAACTTTGGTTGGGTTGGGTTGTTTTACCTCTGAGCGGCACTTTTTTGCACACCATGGGCTAAATGGCCAGGTCACATGGACCCCGAAGGCTCAGAGAAGGTTGGGGGAGGGGACCCACTGGAACAGCTGTTGGGAGACAGATGGTAGCTTCCCGTCAAGGCCATCCAGCGTGTTCTTTAACGTGCACAGGGTATGGCTCTCCCGCACACGGGGCCACGGCTTAACGTCCCATCCGACGGACGGCGGCCTTTCCAAGCCCAGCGGTGTCCCCTACTGACCGTGGGCAGGGCGGGGAAATTTTGCGGAGATAAATCTCAACGCTGACCCAGCTGGGACTCGAACCTGGGAACTACAGATTACGAGCCTGGCGCGCTACCGACTGAGCCACCCCCGCCCCCTTAAACTTTGGTCGATTAAGATAGAAGTTTAGGGAGTCCAAACCAGTTTAGGGAGGGAATTTTTAGTTGCTAAGGCCTAGTGGGATTTTCAATAGAAATTAATATTTTCCAACTTATGCAATCTTTGGAATTAATAACAAGGAAGTAATTGTTACTAATTAATGTTTCTGGAAAAAACATTCTCTCCATCAGTACCTTTATTGAATTACATATTCACTAATTTATTTATGATTCATTTCTGGTAAAGAAGAGTTCCCAAAATACTCTGATGTCTTGGGCCCAGGAATTCTTGAACCAGCTCTGTTTTAAACCATTTTATGAAGAAAAACGTGCCGCTCAGGGGTAAAACAGGGTTGGGTTGTTTTACCTCTGAGCGGCACTTTTTTGCACACCATGGGCTAAATGGCCAGGTCACATGGACCCCGAAGGCTCAGAGAAGGTTGGGGGAGGGGATCCACTTTAGAAAGCATGCGTTCATACTGGTGGCGTGATGAACAGCTGTTGGGAGACAGATGGTAGCCTCTCGTCAAAGCCATCCAGCGTGTTCTTTAACGTGCACAGGGTATGGGCCTCCCGTACACGGGGCCACGGCTTAACGTCCCATCCGACGGACGGCGGCCTTTCCAAGCCCATCGGTGTCCCCTACTGACCGTGGGCAGGGCGGGGAATTTTGCGGAGATAAATCTCAACGCTGACCCAGCTCGGACTCGAACCTGGGAACTACAGATTACGAGCTTGGCGCGCTACCGACTGAGCCCCCCCCTCCCCCCCAGGGGTAAAACACTCGAACTCATCTCATAAAAAGATTAAACTAATTTAGTCGCTGCTTGTAGGATCCACGTAGCTGTAATCTTTAAAAGTTGCACGTTAATTATACTTGTCTTCTTTTTTTATCTTGGAACCAAAGGAATGGAAATTTTTGTGAAAAAAAAAAGAAAGAAAATCGAACTTAAATAACATTCATTTTGAATCCATGTTTTTATTCTTTTTAACCATTCCAAGAGGCTGATTTGCCTTCAACACTTGATAGAGCTGCAACGAACTCCACAGAAATGTGGGAAACAACAATTGTTCGTTTCGGTCACGCCAGTTTTAAATTCCACCTCCATTCCGGATAATTTCCGTTGTGTGCCACCAAGCGTCTTCCGGTTTCTTTGCAATCCTAATTCGACAGTAATTTCGGTAATTGGTGTCGAGGTAGGAGTGTAACGTACACATACATCACGTGACGCTTGATTATCAGACGACTTAAGTGGTAACCAGTCACAAAGCGTAATTGACTCTGATGCGGAAAGAGACAGAACTCAAGCAGTCGGTCTATTAGCTTGCAAACTGTTCTGTTTCATTTCGTGCATTTATTACCATAAGTCAGGTGAATTCTTAGAAAGCATGCGTTCATACTGGTGGCGTGATAAATTCGTAATCTTTGTTTTCAGATTCCGGACTCCTTATGCTTGCGTTGTTGTTCTCTACACTAATACTCGATCTGCTCTACCATGAGAAAAGGGGAACGTGTGGGTTTTGCATGTACTGTCGTCCGTTAGTTGGTCATCTTTTGCGGTGCGGAGGTGGCTCAGTCGGTAGCGCGCCAGACTCGTAATCTGTAGTTCCCAGGTTCGAGTCCCAAAATTCCCCGCCCTGCCCACGGTCAGTAAGGAACACCGATGGGCTTGGACAGGTCGCCATCCATCGGATGGGACGTTAAGCCCCATCCGATGGATGGTTAAGTTATTCACTGGGGCGGGAGTGGCTCAGTCGGTAGCGCGCCAGGCTCGTAATCTGCGTAATCTGTAGTTCCCAGGTTCGAGTCCCTGCTCAGTGATCCCCGTGTGCGGGAGAGGCATATCCTGTGCACGTTAAAGAACACGCTGGATGGCCTTGACGAGAGGCTACCATCCCAACAGCTGTACCAGTGGGTCCTCTCCCCCAACTTTCTCTGAGCCTTCAGGATCCTTGTGACCTGCCATTTAGCCCATTGTGTGTAAAAAAGTGCCGCTCAGAGATAAAACAGCCCAACCCAACCCAGGTTCGAGTCCCATCTGGACCAGCGTTGAGAATTATCTCCGCAAAACACCCACCGTGCCCTCTGTCAATAGGGGACACCGATGGGCTTGGAAATGCCGTCATCCATCGGATAGGACGTAAAGCTGGGGAGAACCACCTTTGGATGGCTTTGACGGGAGGCTGCCATCTGTCACATCTTTCCATGGAGCTCCCTTTTTCCAACATTCTCTGAGCCTTCGGGTCCTTGTGAACTGGCCACTTAGCCCATTGTGTGCAAAGGAGTGTCTCTCAGAAGCATTGACGGGAGACTTCCATGTCTCTCCTAACAGCTGCTCAGTGATTCCCTTTCCTCAACTTTTGAGCCCTTACAGTCCTTGTGATTCAGCCCTTATTTTACTGTCTGAAAGGAAAAAGTGCTGCTCTTAGTTACAACAACCCAATCCAAATCCACCATTTTGGAACGTGTGCAGGAGAACCATGTCTTGTGTGCGTCAAAGAATATGCTGGAAGGCCTTGACGTGAGGCTACCATCTGTCAGTGGGTTTCCTTCCCTCGACCTTGTCTAGGTCCTTGGGGTCTTGGTGACATGGAAACTTATCCCATTGTGTACAAAAATGTGCGCTCAACGATGAACTAACTCAATCCAAATTCACCGGGGCGGGGGTGGCTCAGTCGGTAGCGCGCCAGGCTCGTAATCAGTAGTTCCCAGGTTCGGGTCCCAGTTGGGTCAGCGTTGAGATTTATCTCCGCAAAATTCCCCGCCCTGCCCACGGTCAGTAGGGGACACCGATGGGCTTGGAAAGGCCGCCGTCCGTCGGATGGGACGTCAAGCCGTGACCCCGTGTGCGGGAGAGCCACACCCTGTGCACGTTAAAGAACACGCTGGATGGCCTTGACGGGAGACTATCATCTGTCTCCCAACAGCTGTTCCAGTGAGTCCCCTCCCCCAACCTTCTCTGAGCCTTCGGGGTCCATGTGACCTGGCCATTTAGCCCATGGTGTGCAAAAAAAAGTGCCGCTCAGAGGTAAAACAACCCAACCCAACCCAAATTCACCATTTTTAAACAAATCCAAATTCAGTTCTTCCATCGGTAGAACGTGGCAATTAATTAACAACACTGATCGTTTTCAAACGTTCACTATTAAAGGAAAACTTTCAACCCTTTTCATTAAATGCGATATAAATACAAGAACCAAACAATTAACTGAAATATCCCGCATCAATATTTACCGCGCGTGACTTAAAAATAACTATTTTGCTCTCTGAAAAGAAACCTTGAACTCTAGGCAAAAACACATTTCGTATTCATCAAGAAAAACAGAACTTTCAATTCGTATGTCGAAGTGTCAAATGCAAATTATTTGTAGAGAAATTGCCGCTGCGAAGATTAACTTTCGTGCATTGAAAAATTATTTCCTTTTCATTCCACCGTCACCAGTATTGTGAGCTTCAAGCAATACAGGGTAATTAAAATTCCATTTCTAATTCTTCGTGCAGTTTTTTCCTTTCAAAGTTTTGCACTTTGGTTACGATTCGTGAAGAGAATAATACTAATTAACTTATGTTTTTAATCTTACTGAAAGCACATATGATCTTTCTCCGCTTGCAAGAAAGAATGGTGGGGATGTGTGCGAAAAATCTTTCTTTGACAACTCTCTGTGTTTTCTAATAACACTCTTAAAGACTGTTCCTTTCCTGTTGTTTTGGGTTGTTTTATCTCTGAGCGGCACTTTTCTGCACACCATGGGCTAAATGGCCAGGTCACATGGACCCCGAAGGCTCAGAGAAGGTTGGGAAAGGGGACCCACTGGAACAGCTGTTGGGAAACAGATGGTAGCCTCCCGTCAAGGCCATCCAGCGTGTTCTTTAACGTTGGGTTGTTTTACCTCTGAGCGGCACTTTTCTGCACACCATGGGCTAAATGGCCAGGTCACATGGACCCCGAAGGCTCAGAGAAGGTTGGGGGAGGGGACCCACTGGAACAGCTGTTGGGAGACAGATGGTAGCCTCCCGTCAAGGCCATCCAGCGTGTTCTTTAACGTGCACAGGACATGGCTCTCCCGCACACGGGACCACGGCTTAACATCCCATCCGAAGGACGGCGGCCTTTCCAAGCCCATCGGTGTCCCCTACTGATCGTGGGCAGGGCGGGGAATTTTGCGGAGATAAATCTCATCGCTGACCCAGCTGGGACTCGAACCGGGGAACTACAGAATAGGAGCCTGGCGCGCTACCAAATGAGCCACCCCCGCCCGTTCCTTTCCTGTAAGGTTGGTGTGATATTAAACATTTCCTTAAGAACGAATGCATTAGAAATTAGAATTCGAATTGTTATAATTATAATGTAGAGGTAATAATTTCTTGATTTTCTTGTATGTTAATAAAAATTTTTTACGCTTTAATACTTTCATTTTTTATCTTGAATGAAATGAATAAAATAGAAAATATCCTGATGACACACGTAAAAAGAGGGGGCGGGGGTGGCTCAGTCGGTAGCGCGCCAGGCTCGTAATCTGTAGTTCCCAGGTTCGAGTCCCTGCTGGGTCAGCGTTGAGATTTATCTCCGCAAAATTTCCCGCCCTGCCCACGGTCAGTAGGGGACACCGATGGGCTTGGAAAGGCCGCCGTCCGTCGGATGGGACGTTAAGCCGTGGCCCCGTGTGCGGGAGAGTCATACCTGTGCACGTTAAAGAACACGCTGGATGGCCTTGGCGGGAGGCTACCATCTGTCTCCCAATAGCTGTTTCAGTGGGTCCCTTCCCCCAACCTTCTCTGAGCCTTCGGGGTCCATGTGACCTGGCCATTTAGCCCATGGTGTGCAAAAAAGTGCCGCTCAGAGGTAAAACAACCCAACCCACGTAAAAAGAGATGTTAACTGAAATTCTCTTTTAGCAAATTGAAGGTGATAAACTCTTCTCTGCGAATTCACTGAGTTTGAACTCCACAAAGATTGCCAATGCCAGGTAATAGCAATTATCAACGTTTGAAATAATCGAAGATGGGAAAAGTAATTTTAAAAGTACATTTCTCTCTTTGATTATTCCAAACATTGGGAATTGCGATTATTTGAGCATTTGCAATCATTATGGAATTCAAAATCAGTGAATTCTCAGAGAAGCATTTATTACCTTCGATTTTCCAAAATAGCATTTGAGTTAACATCTGTTTTACGTATATCAATCATTAACGAAACGGCAATACAGAGTATAAAATACACCGAAGAGCCAAAGCATTATGACCACCTGCCTAATATGATGTTGGTCCTCCACGTGACTCCAAAACAGCTCTAACACGGCGAGGCATGGAAGCTACAAGATTTCTAAAGGTGTCATGTGGTATCTGGTACCAACACGTTAACCAGCAGATCCTTTAACTATTTTAAATTACGCGGTTGAGTCGCCGCAGATCGGATATGCTGTTCCAACACAAACCACAGATGCTCGATTGAATTGATGTCTGGGGAATTTAGAGGCCAGGGCAATACCTGAAAGTCTTCCTCATGTTCTGCGAACCATTCTCGAACAATCCGGGCAGTGTGGCATGGCGCATTCTCCTGCTGAAAGAAAGCAATACTAGAGGAGAATACCGTTGCCATGAAAGGATGTACCTGGTCTGCAATGACGTTCAGGTAGGTGGTAGACGTCATAGTTTCCTGCACATGAATGATTGGACCCAGGGTTTCCCAGTAGAATATTGCCCAAAGCATTACACTTCCTCCACTGGCTTGTTTTTGTCCCACAGTGCATCCTGGTGCTAACACTTCCCCAAGTAAATGACACACACATACTCGACCATTCACATGGTGCAACAGGAAACTAGATCGTCGGACCAGATGACTTTCTTCCAATCATTCATGGTCCAGATTTTATGCTCGTGTGCCCATTGTATGGCGCTTTCGACGGTGAACTGAGGTTAGCATGGGCACTTGGAGTGACCTGCGGCTATGGATCCCCATTTTCAGCAGGGTTCGATGTATTGTGTGTTGTGGCACATTACTCCCGTCACCAGCATTCAAATTACTGGCGAGTTGCGCCACAGTATCCCTTCTGTTGGCTCGTACCAAACGGGATAGCCTTCCCTCACCTCTAGCATCGATGAGCCGTGGTCGGTCCACACCTTGCCGTTGATCTGTGGTTTTTTCCTCTTCAGACCACCTTTTGAAGATACAGTCGTTTAAAAAAGTATCCAAACACCATGGTTGATTACAGAATTCAGAAAAAATATCTGGCAAAGATTTTTGTAGAAATTAGTGATCTGGCAACCTTCGTGTCACGTGACACAAAGGTTGCCAGATCACTAATTTCTGAAAAAATCGTTGCCAGATATTTTTTCTGAATTCTGTAATCAACCATAGTGTTCGGATACTTTATTGAACGATTGTACTAACCACGGCTGACCGTGAGCACCCCACAAGCCTTGCCGTCTCGGAAATCCTCTGATTAAGTCGTCTGGCCATTACAATTTGGCCTTTGTCAAACTCTCTTAAGTCCGCTGCCTTTCCCATCTGATGAACAAGAATAACATTGATTAACAGAGCTCAGTATCAGATGTTATTTATACCGTTTCATGAAATCAAAGCAACTACAGGTAGACGCGCCGTCGTCTACCTGTAGTTGCTTCGATTTGCATAAACACGCTCTGGTCATAATGTTTCGGCTCTTCGGTGTATATTGGACCAAAACTTTACAATACCTTTCCAATAGTCCTAAAATAGAAAAGTATTTACTCCTTGACCATTACCTTGTTAAAAGTGCATTGCAACTGAAACTTAATGCACTTGAAATTGACTTCAGAAGATGGCAATAAATATAAATTATTACAAAGAGCGTTTATTCAAAAGTATTTTTTGATATTACATTTCCTTATTAAACTAAGAGGCTAACGTATACTCCTGGAGAATATCGTACTGTAATTTTCAGAGAGAATGCCTTTCGTCATTTCCTGATTTTAGAGCCTTTTATTCGAACTAGTGATTGATTAAGAAATTGCGAATAACAATTTACCATGTCCAACCCAAAAATAATGTTTGATTTGAAATAAAAAGTGTCGTTTTCTCGCCCACCCCCACCCCTCTTTTCCCCCTGGGAATAAAGGTCCAAATATGGTTTGTCCCTTGAGGCTAAGGGGACATCGCTTCTGTCAATGTAAATGACCTCGACTACCACAATAATTTGAAATCTTTTGCAAGAATAGAAACTGTTTGCAATCTTCGTTTAATTATTTGGCTTTTAAACTTTAGGGTTCTTTAACTATGGAAATTCAAACCACCTGAAAGTTCGAAAAATGTGAATCATAATGTCTTGTTAGTATCCAATAGATGTTAAATGCTAAAGAGACTTTTTCATCCATCTGTTGAGACAGAAAGATTGATTATCTGCAGACAGGAAAATAACAAAGTGGAAGCAATAGGAGCTAATTCATTTCGTTCTTTAGACCTACATATATTAGGTAAAACAAAACCTGAAATATTCCCTTTGGAAATACATAGAAGAGAACAGAAAAGACTCTTCTCCACTCTAATCATATGGAAGGGGTTTTAACACGAATTGGAGTAGAAGGAAGTGATTGCAAAGCCGAATGGGGATTTCCGCAGATTCATTCCGCAATAAATCCCCGCCCTGCCCACGGTCAGTAGGGGACACCGATGGGCTTGGAAAGACCGCCGTCCGTCGGATGGGACGTTAAGCAGTGGCCCCGTGTGCGGGAGAGCCATACCTTGTGCACATTAAAGAACACGCTGGATGGCCTTGACGGGAGGCTACCATCTGTCTCCCAACAGCTGTTCCAGTGGCTCCCCTCCCCCAATCTTCTCTGAGCTTTCGGGGTCCTTGTGACCTGGCCATTTAGCCCATGGTGTGCAAAAAAGTGACGCTCAGAGGTAAAACAACCCAACCCGCAGATTCATAAATAAACCTTTCAAATGAAAAAAAAATGCTAACCGTGGGTCACACCGTCGATAAGAATTTAATCTAAACTTAATAAGTATTATTTCAAACCATTTAATGAAGGAAATGCGTATTATAGAAGTTCTACTGATTTCCTCCTTTTCAGATAGATTTCAAAATTTAGATCGAAAAATGGGACAAATGTTTCGATTAAACTCCGATATAAATCCTTATGACTGTTATTGTTATTGAATATTCAAATTTACACAACTCTTTAAATACTAAGCGAAATTGTTAAGAAAAATCTAGATTTAGAAAAGTGTGAATGAGATCTTTAATGATATCTTCAGTCATATTTTTTTCTTTCCATTTAGATATTTTATGCAGATTTTTTTTGTTCTTTAAAAAGCTTATTTAAATACCCTCTCAAGCAGCTGCTTGCCACAGAGGTCTGACAGGAGCCTGTAAGTTTATATGCCATAGTAGAAGGTCTGTGAGGATGGCAGGACCTCAGCAGAAAAACAACACAAACGTCCATCGGGACCTGGGTTCGAGCCCCGGGTAAGGCATGGATGTTCGTGTTGTTTTTCTGCTGAGGTCCTGCCATCCTCTCAGACCTTCTACTCTGGCATATAAACTGACAGGCTCCTGTCAGACCTCTGTGGCAAGCAGCTGCTTGAGGGGGTATTTATTTTATAAAGAGCTTATTTAAGATGTTACTAAGTATGGTATTTAATTCTCCATTGAGATAATATACGAATGTTTCCCCTTTTCTGTCTAATATCTTTATTTAAAGAAGCCATATCTGAGATTGCACGATTCAGTTTCGGCCAACGTTTTACTTAGACTTTGAATATTAACCCTAACGAAACCAGATTAAAAAAACCTAAGAGAAAATCCCAATTTTTTTCCCTCGAAGTGATGCTCTCTCTCTACGGCAACATGTGAATCCTACCAGAGGCGTTTAAATCTAGCCTACGTTGCAATATCTTGTACATTAATGATGGACACGTTGTGATGGTAGAGAGCCGCTGTTCCAAGTTTGCCACTCCCTTTGGGTCGATCCCCTCTCTCTCTCATCCTCTCAGACACACGCACCTTGCAAAGCATCGAAGGCAGTTACCAGATTATGCAGTTCTCTCTCGGCAGCTTCATGCTGGCTTCCGTAGCACTTCATCCATAGAGGCCCTGCTGCTGGCTGGCTGCAGAATCGAAATCGATCCACACACACACAGAGAGAGAGATTCTGGCTCCTGCCAACACGCCGACATATCTTGTTCCGTTTATTGAGGATCAGCCAGCTTCTCTCGTCCTACTAAAGGTATAGCTTCTAAGTCTGGGATCTGTGGGACCGCTGGCCGCCTTTGTAAGTCACTCGTATACACAGAACTATGTCAACATTGGCGTGGGGAGGAAAACGGGCTATGACGAATAAACAAAGTTCGACCTTGTGTCCTCAGTTTGACTGAATGAAAGGTGGATCATAAAAACAATGGTGGGAGGAGGGGAGGGGGGGGGCATGAAAATCTGAGTTTAAGGCATTCCATGAGCCGGATGAGTCGATGTAGTAGATGGAAAATACAGTCGGTCAAAAAAGTATCCGAACACTATGGTTGATTACAGAATTCAGAAAAATTATCTGGCAACGATTTTTTTAGAAATTAGTGATCTGGCAACCTTCGTGCCACCTGACACGAAGGTTGCCAGATCACTAATTTCTAAAAAAATCTTTGCAGGATATTTTTTTTAAATTCTGTAATCAACCGTAGTGTTCGGATATTTTTTAACCTGTATAATGCGTATGAATATATAATGCAATGAATATGGAGCGTGTGCAGTTACCGTTCAACAGCAAACTGGAGCGGTTGCGGTTAATGTTCACAGCACATTGGATCGTGTGAGCTCACAAAGACCTGGATCGTGTGGGCTCACTCACGGAAATATTGAGCGTATGCAGTTACCGTTCACAGCAAACTGGAGCGTGTGCAGTAACTGCACACGCTCCAGTTTGCTGTGAACGGTAACTGGAGCGTGTGCAGTTGCTGTACACGCTCCAGATATTTTTCCTGAATTCTGTAGTCACGTGACACGGAGGTTGCCAGATCACTAATTTCTAAAAAAAAAATAGTTGCCAGATATTTTTTCTGAATTCTGTAATCAACCATAGTGTTCGGATACTTTTTTGACCGACTGTACAAGCTTTACATCGAGCGAACTTAAAAATGGAATCCCAGACGTCGAAGATAATGCATTAATGTTTTAATTAGTTGCTACTAATTACAAACTGACGATTTTTCTTTTCATTTTTTTACACATTTGTCTACGTTGAGGAACATTAACGTGTAGAAGTTATTTTGCATATTTTTAAAGATTTTTACGGGTGTTTCCCGCTGCGAAATATTTACTGATTTCCATTAAAGTAGAATCTCTTAAGAAAAACATTGCATATTTTTTGGGATTCCTAAGGGATAAATTGGGGCTTTCTTTTTCCTAATCTATAAGTGAGAGTAATGTGGAAAATAAAATATTGTTTTTTGTAATATTTTTAATGTTCGTTTGATACAATCTTAGAAATCGTTTGGGAATCAGTGCTTTCACTGTGAACCAAATGCTTGTAGCAGTCAGAAATCTTATTGCTTCTGATCAAAATATTCTGGAAAAAACATAATTTTAGAACTAACATCTGTATAATTTTGATGTTTTAATGTAATGTATTTTCGCAAAATTAATGCTAATTAAACTAAGTTAGAAATCTTCTTTTCACTCGAGATTAATACAATGATAGTTGAATTTTTGCAAAGCTTTCTAGAAATGCTCATCAGTAAACATTTCTGACCTTTTCTGAGTTAAACTCTCGTGAACAGATATTAGTAGTTAATCAACATTTTCAATCTAAGCATCATGTTTTAACCTATGATATTACTACCATATAGAAAGATAATAATTGTATTATATCAAATAGAAGGAGAACAGTATTACACCACACCATTAAGGTAATTGAAACATAGCAGAAAGAAAGGCAATTGTGTTCGCAACACACAAAAAAGATTAAAAAAGATTAATTTGTAACACAGAAAAAGATGATTGTATTGGTAACACACAAAAATATTTCTTTTATAACACGGTTTGGGTTGGGTTGTTTTACCTCTGAGCGGCACTTTTTTGCACACAATGGGCTAAATGGCCAGGTCACAAGAGCCCCGAAGGCTCAGAGAAGGTTGGGGGGAGGGGACCCACTGGAACAAGCTGTTGGGAGACAGATGGTAGCCTCCCGTCAAGGCCATCCAGCGTGTTCTTTACGTGCACAGGGTATGGCTCTCCCGCACATGGGACCGCAGCTTAACGTCCCATCCGACGGACGAGGGATTATCCAAGCCCATCGACCGTTGACAGGGCGGGGAGTTTTGCGGAGATAAATCTCAATGCTGATCCAGCTGGGACTCGAACCTGGGAGCTGCTGATTACGAGTCTGGCGCGCTACCGAATATAACACGGAGAAAGATGAATGTATTTGTAACACACACACACACACAAAAATTAAATTTATAACACAGAGAAAGATGATTGTATTTGTAACACAGATAAAATGATTGTTTTGGTAACACACAAAAAGATTGCTTTTGTAACACAGAGAGAGATAAACCTATTTGTAACACAAAAAAGTTTAGATTTATAATATAGAGAAATATGATTTTATTTGTAACGACGCACAAAAGATTATATTTGTAACACAGATAAAGATGATTATAGTTGTAACACAGCAAAAAGATTAAATTTGTAACAAAGAGGAAGATGATCGCATTGGAAAAAGCCAGAAAAATACTTATATTCTTAACACAGAGTTACATATTGTATTTGTAACACAAGAAGGGGCGGAGGTGGCTCAGTCGGTAGCGCGCCAGGCTCGTAATTTGTAGTTTCCAGGTTCGAGTCCCAGCTGGGTCAGCGTTGAGATTTATCTCCGCAAAATTCCCCGCCCTGCCCACGGTGAGTAGGGGACACCGATGGGCTTAGAAAGGCAGCCGTCCGTCGGATGGAACGTTAAGCCGTGGCCCCGTGTACGGGAGAGCCATACCCTGCACGTTAAAGAACACGCTGGATGACCTTGACGGGAGGCTACCATCTGTCTTCCAACAGCTGTTCCAGTGGGTTCCCTCCCAAAACCTTCTCTGAGCCTTCGGGGTCCATGTGACCTGGCCATTTAGCCCATGGTGTGCAAAAAAGTGCCGCTCAGAGGTAAAGCAACCCAACCCAACCCAGTAACACAAGAAAATATTGCATTCGTAACACAGAGAACGATGATTTTATTGGTAACAACAGAAAGATGATCGTTTGGTAGCACATAGAAAAAGCTTGTATTCGCAACACAGAGAAAGGTATTCTAATTGTAACACAAAAATATTTATTTAAACATAGAAAAAGATGATTTTATTGGTAATACACTGAACGATAATTGCACATGCTATCCAGAAGGGAAACTATGTATCGAAACAATACCACCTTTTATCAATTATGTAGGGAACATAAAATTTTTCCCAAAAGATTCCTTATGCAACCTCTTTTTACATTACATTCTTTTACTAACTTATAACTAAATATCTTACTCTTTTGGGTGAGTAATCTCTCAGAGAAGATGTTCCTACAAATGGCATCTTTAGACAGAAAAAAACAACAACAGACAGACAAGTCAAAAGACACGAAAGGAAATTTGTGGAAACGATGGAAAAAAGAAACTTTCTGCCCAAAAATTTCGTTTTATAGATCTAATAAACATAATGACTAATGAAGGCAGTCGAATTCAAAGCAATTTACTACCAAAAAAATTTAATATCAGGGAACTTCAATATATCATATAATTCACTTGCTACGTTTCCTAAAATTTCAAACAAAGTTTAAAAGTGGTTCATAACACGGAAGACAATTGTTGAGCGTTTTATCCCTACGTAGCACTGTTGAACTCACAATGGGGTAAACAGCCAGGTCACAAGAACCCCAAAAGCTCAGAGAAAGGTAGGAGAAAGGAATTCACTGGACTGTTAAGGTTGGGTTGTTTTACCTCTGAGCGGCACTTTTTTGCACACCATGGGCTAAATGGCCAGGTCACATGGACCCCGAAGGCTCAGAGAAGGTTGGGGGAGGGGGACCCACTGGAACAGCTGTTGGGAGACAGATGGTAGCCTCCCGTCAATGCCATCCAGCGTGTTCTTTAACGTTGGGTTGTTTTACCTCTGAGCGTCACTTTTCTGCACACCATGGGCTAAATGGCCAGGTCACATGGACCCCGAAGGCTCAGAGAAGGTTGGGGGAGGGGACCCACTGGAACAGCTGTTGGGAGGCAGATGGTAGCCTCCCGTCAAGGCCATCCAGCGTGTTCTTTAACGTTGGGTTGTTTTACCTCTGAGCGGCACTTTTTTGCACACCATGGGCTAAATGGCCAGGTCACATGGACCCCGAAGGCTCAGAGAAGGTTGGGGGAGGGGACCCACTGGAACAGCTGTTGGGAGACAGATGGTAGCCTCCCGTCAAGGCCATCCAGCGTGTTCTTTAACGTGCACAGGGTATGGCTCTCCAGCACACGGGGCCACGGCTTAACGTCCCATCCGACGGACGGCGGCCTTTCCAAGCCCATCGGTGTCCCCTACTGACAGTGGGCAGGGCGGGGAATTTTGCGGAGATAAATATCAACGCTGACCCAGCTGTGACTCGAACCTGGGAACTACAGATTATGAGCCTGGCGCGCTACCGACTGAGCCACCCCCGCCCCACTGTTGTTAGGAGACAGATTAAAACTTTCAGTTAATAACAGCGTGTTCTTTAACATTCACAGGGAAAAGCCGGTGATTAATCTGAAATAGGTTGATTTCCATTCTGAAACCTCAATTAATCTGGTTACGTACTTATTTTTTACGAATGCAATAATTCAAAAGAAGTTCTCTAAGTGGAGAAAGAAAAGGTTTGCCAACAGCTGCTTTCAATTTGATCAAATTTCAAATAATCTGCTAACTGTTAAAGGGATACATTTCAGGAACGAAATTCTAAACTTTAAATCATTCTATTGCGGCGTTTTCTAAGAATTCTGCAAACAAAAAACAGTTAAAAGGAATCGATGATTTAAAAAAAATCTAGCAACAACTATTCTGAAGCTTTAAGCAATCTATACTGCTCACAAAAATTAGGGGATATTTCATCGCTTCATATTCATTTTGAAATATCCCCTATTTTTTGTGAGCAGTATATTTATTTTCCATGAATATTGGAAACTTTTTTTGCTCTTTTATGGGAATATCAATCCAACGATTCAACTTACTGAGGAGAAGTTGGGATCGATTCAGTCGGTAGCGTTCCAGTTTCGTAGTCTAAAGTTCCCAGGTTCGAGTCCCAACTGTTCCAGCATTTAGTTTTATCTCCTATAACCATACCCTGCTCTCGGTGAGAAATGAGACTCCGATGGGCTTGGAAAGCTCGCCGTCCGTCGGATGGGACGTTGAGCCTTAGTCACATGTGCAGGAGAGCCATACCCGTGCACGTTGATGAACACGGTGGATGGTATTGACCTAAGACTCTCATTTGTGTCCTAAAAGTTGTCCAGTGGATCCCTTGCCCCCAACCTTCTCTGATACCTTGGGGTCATTGTAACCTTGCAGTGAAAAGAAGAAAACACTGATGAATCCAACACCAGTGCACGTTGAAAAACACGCAGGATGGTATGGACCTGAGGTCCATACCATCCTATCATTTGTGTACTAAAAGTTGTCCAATGGATTCCTTGCCGCCAACCTTCTCTGATCCCTTGGGGTCATTGTAACCTTGCAGAGAAAAGAAGAAAACACTGATGAATCCAACACCAGTGCACGTTGAAGAACACGCAGGATGGTATGGACCTGAGGTCCATACCATCCTATCATTTGTGTACTAAAAGTCGTCCAGTGGATTCCTTGCCGCCAACCTTCTCTGATCCCTTGGGGTCATTGTAACCTTGCAGAGAAAAGAAGAAAACATTGATGAATCCAACACCAGTGCACGTTGAAGAACACGCAGGATAGTATGGATCTGAGGTCCATACCATCCTATCATTTGTGTCCTAAAAGTTGTCCAGTGGATTCCCTGCCCCCAATCTTCTCTGATCCCTTGGGGTCATTGTAACCTTGCAGAGAAAAGAAGAAAACACCAGATGAATCAGAAAACGATTGAGCAGAAACAAGTGCATGTATTCCTTGCTAACTGTTCTTTCCTCCTGCATGTCATTATGGATACTTCATAATAACGTTAGCTGCCGAGCAATGGGTTTGTGAATGGTCCCGCGACGAAGAGCAGTGATCATATCGGAAGTGCCTCCTCCACTTTGGCTCACTCACGGATGCTGCTGCCTAGCAACGGTGAGCGGCAGAACGGTAATATTTCGTTTGAAATAACAGGAAAGGAAAAAAAAGAAGAAGATGGAAGTCGTGCTACCGAGGCTATTACCGGAGGAAAAATTCGGCACAAATCAGCTGGCCTGGGCGCCAGAGTCCAGCCCAAGCCGTTCTGATGCCTTTATAATGCATTTAGCGCCGGTTCAAGCGAAACTGTCCGGAGCAGACAAACAGCTGCGCCGAGCTGTCGCTGCAGACGCACGGCAGAGAGGGTATTGTTGCCTTGTCCCGCTGATGTGGCGCTGATACCGAGACTGCGCAAGAAAAAAAAGCAGGGGGGGGGGGGAGACTAAGGAGAAAAAAAGAGTGGGGTGGAGAGGGAAGGAATTGGCATCGCATCCAAAAAGAGAAAAACAGAGCGGGAGGAAGAAAACGAGATAGAGAGAATAGAGAAAATGAAAACGGGATCGACGCAGAAGGAGGAGAAAGAAAGGGAGAAATCCATATAGAAAACTGCGGTCTACTCTCCTTTGGGATGCGGTCATTCTGTTTTTTTTCTCTTCTTATCGGATGCGAAAAAGCTGTCATCACGTTTTAGAAGATGGAACTTTTATTGTGTCGTTGCGGATTTTTTTTTGTGCTTAATGTGTGGCAGATAAGGATGTGGCGCGTTTTTAAAAGTACCGAGCTGACAAGATTCAAATGTTAATATGGAATATGTCAGAAGAAATTGTCCTATGATGATTGTTGTCATCGCATAGGGAGTATATTGATCTTTTTTTTTTTCAAACGTATTTTTTTGTCTTTTATTGAATGGAATTAAACTGTTTTATTTTTATATATCTGTCATGAAATGAATTCTTTGAATGAGACGTTCTAAGTTTCGAGATTTGTGAAAAAAGATGAATGTAAATTTCTCTTTTCTCTTCGGTTAAAGTGTTTCGCGGAAATTGCAATTCAGTTCGTGATTGAGATGTGTTCAATAGATGTCCCAGACCGATTAAGTGGTTAGCACGCTTGGCTATTGATCTAAGGGACCTGGGTTCGAACTCCGGGTAAGGCATGGATGTGGTGTCGGTTTCTGCTGGAGGACCTGCCATCCTCTCAGATCTTCTACTATGGCATATAAACTGACAGCCTCCTGTCAGACCTTTGTGGCAAGCAGCCGCTTGAGGGGGTATTTATTTTATTTGTTTATAATTTCGAGTGCTTTGAAGTAGAGTTGCCATAGCAAAAAAAAACGTTCACAGTACTCGAAAGAATTGAAGACTTGAAGAATATTTGTACACGACAGAACAGCTGAAAAAGCAGTGAAGCATCCACCAACGCGAATTTCTGAAATATTTGATACACTTGAGTGACATACACCGTCAATTCTTTTAATATTTTTTTAACATCAATTCTTTTAATCTTTGTTCAACTCCTGATAAGCGCTCAGATCGAAAATATTTGTCACTTTTGCTTCACATTTTGTTCTTGCACATGTGAACTTGTTGTCAGAACATTTTCTCATTAAATTGCTTGTACAGTCGCTCAAAAAAGTATCCGAACACTACGGTTGATTACAAAATTCAGGAAAAATATCTGGCAACGATTTTTTTAGATATTAGTGATCTGTCAACCTTCGTGTCACGTGACAAGGAAGGTTGGCAGATCACTAATTTCTAAAAAAATATCGCTGCCAGATATTTTTTCTGAATTCTGTAATCAACCATAGTGTTCGGATACTTTTTTGAGCGACTGTAGGTGGTCATATTATTTTGATACTAGATCGTGTGGGCACACTCACGGAAATATTGAGCGTGTGCAGTTACCGTTCACAGCAAACTGGAGCGTGTGCAGTTACTGTACACACGCTCCCGATATTTTTCCTGAATTCTGTAATCACGTGACACGAAGGGTGCCAGATCACTAATTTTCAAAAAAAATCGTTGCCAGATATTTTTTCTGAATTTTGTAATCAACCATAGTGTTCGGATACTTTTTTGAGCGACTGTAGGTGGTCATATTATTTTGATACTAGATCGTGTAGGCTCACTCACGGAAATATTGAGCGTGTGCAGTTACCGTTCACAGCAAACTGGAGCATGTGCAGTATCTGCACACGCTCCAGTTTGCTGTGAACGGTAACTGGAGCGTGTACAGTTGCTGTACACACGCTCCAGATATTTTTCCTGAATTCTGTAATCACGTGACACGAAGGTTGCCAGATCACTAATTTTCAAAAAAAATCGTTGCCAGATATTTTTTCTGAATTTTGTAATCAATCGTAGTGTTCGGATACTTTTTTGAGCGACTGTACACTCGATGGACCGAAGCTCTGGCTATATGCAAAATTATATTGCAATTATATGTATATAGAATATTACATGCTGATTACATTCAAAAGTCCCAGGTTATGGTATGCAGATGTGCCTCCTTGATTCTATCGTAGAGTATCACAGAAGATATGTAAACATAGAACCCGTGAATAGTTTTTCAACTAAATCCATGAGCATCTTCTTCAATTGCTAAACTATGTACATCTTTTGTGTTTCCTCTTGAAGAAATTACTAACCAAAAAAGATGATGCTTTTACTCGTAGATCGTTTTTATTTTTAGCAGTACTCTCGTGCTTTATAACAGATGCTTTGTACCTCCACGTCCAGTTGTGAAAATGCTATTGCACCCTTAACAACATAAAACTGCAGGTTTTTTTTTTATTATTAGATGCCTGCATTATAGGAAACAGTGACATTAAAGTATCATTTAGCACACATTTGCTTTCTCGCTTTTTAAGTCGTTTCAATTTTTTGAATTTTGAAAAAAAAAAGAAACTAAAAATGTATCTTTTCAGAAATTTCCACTTTAACGTTTGACAGTTCTCAATTGGGGACTATAAACTAGTGTACAGTCGCTCAAAAATATATCCGAACACTATGGTTGATTACAAAATTCAGAAAAAATATCTGGCAACGATTTTTTTAGAAATTAGTGATCTGGCAACCTTCGTGTATGTACACGAAGGTTGACAGATCACTAATTTCTAAAAAATAATCGTTGCCGGATGTTTTTTCTGACTTCTGTAATCAACCATAGTGTTCGGATATTTTTTTTAGCCACGAAGGTTGCCAGAACACTAATTTCCAAAAAAAAAATCGTTGCCAGATATTTTTTTCTGAATTCTGTAATCAACCATAGTGTTCGGATAATTTTTTTGAGCGACTGTACATACCGCCGTAACTTTGGCGAAATGGAAACGGAAATTCTCTTCCAGCAGACACTTCCACTGTTGTCTTCGTTCCTAAGCTGAGAAAGTCGTGGCAGAACAAGGCCAGATCTCCCGGATTCGCAAAGACACTAGGTTCTAAACGGTTCTAAACCCAGTCCTTGGGACTCACTTTTTTAACCCAACACAGGGTTACAAAGGAGGAATCTGTGTTCCAAATTCGAGACTTATCGGTCAGGTATCTGAGGAACCACGGGGCGCCGAAATCTGTTAAAACAGAGATCAAACTTAACTTGCTTAGTAATTAACCAATCGTTAACTATAAAGCCGTCCCATGGCCGAGTGGTTAGCACGCTTGGCTACTGATCTAAGGGACCTGGGTTCGAGCCCCGGGTTAACTATAAAGCCGTCCCATGACCGAGTGGTTAGTGCGCTTGGCTACTGATCTAAGGGACCTGGGTTCGAGCCCCGGGTTAACTATAAAGCCGTCCCATGACCGAGTGGTTAGTGCGCTTGGCTACTGATCTAAGGGACCTGGGTTCGAGCCCCGGGTTAACTATAAAGCCGTCCCATGGCCGAGTGGTTAGCACGCTTGGCTACTGATCTAAGGGACCTGGGTTCGAGCCCCGGGTAAGCCATGGCTATTTGTGTCGTTTTTCTGCTGACGGCCTGCCATCCTCTCAGACCTTCTACTATGGCATATAAACTGACAGGCTCCTGTCAGACCTCTGTGGCAAGCAGCTGCTTGAGGGGGTATTTATTTTTTTTTTTTAAAAAGTAACTGTAGTCTTAAAAGTTACCGTTATGTGAAAGTAGCTCTCAATTATCAAAATTTGCTGTCCCGGAGATTTGCTGTCCGGAATCTTGAGGGGGTATTTATTTAACTATAAAGCGTACTGACATCAGCACGTAGAAAAAAGACATGCATTATCTACTGGCGTCTGCCCGAATATCGCTATCATTATAATGATGATTCTAGACTTAAAAATTCAGTGATGTGCATTGCAAACGAAATATTTTATTACTCTATTGGCATTACTATTTTATTAGTTAATATCTGCTCAAGCTGTACTGCCAATTTAATATTTAAAAAATATCTAAAACATAATTCCGGGGACATTTTCGGGCACATTTATTCGTCGGAGACAGAGCCTTTAATCCAGGGACTGTGCCCCTAAAACGGAGACCTTTTAGGTTGTCTTCGTTCCTTAAACGAGTCCTGAAACTAAGAGTCAATACATGTCATTTTTTTTCTTTAAAAATTTAGTATTATTAGTTGTAGTTGTTTTGAAGTTACATCGCAAGAACATATTGTGTATATTGCGGCATATAGTTTAAAAACCTCTGCTACTTGAGACATATAGTATAAAAACCTCTGCTGTATATTTTTCAGCATTTACTTTTACGAAGGATTCTGTGAGTTTGGGGGGCGGGGGTGGCTCAGTCGGTAGCGCGCCAGTCTCGTAATCTGTAGTTCCCAGGTTCGAGACCCAGCTGGGTCAGCGTTGAGATTTATCTCCGCAAAATTCCCCGCCCTGCCCACGGTCAGTAGGGGACACCGATGGGCTTGGAAAGGCCGCCGTCCGTCGGATGGGACGTTAAGCCGTGGCCCCGTGTGCGGGAGAGCCATACCCTGTGCACGATAAAGAACACGCTGGATGGCCTTGACGGGAGGCTACCATCTGTCTCCCAACAGCTGTTCCAGTGGGTCCCCTCCCCCAACCTTCTCTGAGCCTTCGGGGTCCATGTGACCTGGCCATTTAGCCCATGGTGTGCAAAAAAGTGCCGCTCAGAGGTAAAACAACCCAACCCAACTCTGTGAGTTTGGTATGGAAAGACAAAAGTTTACGAAATTCTTTAAAAAATGAAATTTTTTCCTTAATGAACTTAGTGGTCCGTGTCAACTGGTTTAATGCTGTTATTTAAAAATATCTTCAGAAGTAGCTCCGACCTTCAAGTCATCGTCATTTGCACTTGATCAAACACTTGCTGTTGACCATCAACACATTGCTCTAGTGAATCAAAATGGCGTGCGCATTCCTCAATCACAGCATCGCTTCTAGCAAACTTCGCTGTGAGCAGTGAGTCAAAAAGTAATCACTGACACTCTTATCTGAATGAAGAACAAGAATATATCAACAAAGAGGCAAAAAAAGTGCAGCAGCAAAGCCAATATTTGTCATCTGTAGAGCAAAGTTATTTTCCCCACACTCGATGCCCTGTAGCTATGGGGGCCTCCTCTTTATACTTCAAGCAGTGGCATTGAAACACAAGTCCATATCTCTCCCTCTTTCGGTCTCCCTCCCCACCCCGCGGCAGCTGACAGAGACATGACAACCAGCTGACGTGGCCGCACGTGATTTACACGTACTGCGTCTCGTAGTAACGTCGCACCCCCTGTGCACAGGCTTACGACTTCGTTTCTCTCATCTCCTCATCAAACACCCAATCTGTACTAGGCAGTGGCATCTAGCCGACAGGAACGATTTCCGATATAGTGAGTGTGACTAAAGGTCGCTCTCATCGGACATAGTTAATAATAATCTGGGGGGGTTGTGAATGGTCCGCGTGTCTAGATAATAGAGAGAATAAAAAAGAGATATTCTACAGTGTGAGAATATTTTTCTCTCTTTTAACAACGGAAATTTTAGAATAATACATAAGGCCTACAATAAATCTCTACGTAAAACATATTATCGTAGACATTCTACTCGTGCCAAATATATTATTTAAGAAAATTTGCTTCGGAACATTTTTCATTTTCGTTTACTCTGCCTGGTTTTAGTTTGCGATTCCATATGGGTTATTAATTTTGGGAGGTATAGTCGCTCAAAAAAGTATCCGAACGCTATGGTTGATTACAGAATTCAGAAAAAATCTTCATCGTCGAGAATTAAAATTGCTACCGAAATTTTGTGTGACTCTGAAAGCAATTTTTTTGGTACCTTTAACGAAGAAGGAAATTTCACATAAACATTTTTCATTTCATAGACCAAAGTTTATGATGCTCTGCCATTGGATATGGGAATGAAAAATGATCGGGTGAAATTCAAGAATAAATTCCGATTCTTTTCCGTCACAATTTTGTGATTTTAAGAATTTTTTTAGGATTGCTAAATGGGAATATTTCAATAAAGTGTAAAAGTTCAAAAAAAGTTAGCGTTATTGGTTACACTGGCAATCTGTTTTTTTTTCTCTTATTTTTAGTTCCTTTTTATTTCTAAACTACGTAACATACGAGACGGGCTAATTCTGTTAGGAATACCAGGTCATATAGGGGAGCTGAAATTGGATCTGACCATTACCTTGTTAAAACTGTCTTGCAACTTAAACTTAAAAAGTGTTGTGCTAGGGTTAAAAAATTTACTTTTAATACCGAAGCTCTGACCCAGTTATAGCCAAAGTTTACCGTGATAGATTACTTAGTCATTATGACAGTCATGGTATGCTTACTACTGAAGTTCAGGAAGAATGGGATCATTTTAAACAGGCTTTTTTGGAAACTAACAGTACTCTTTTAGGAAAAAAAGGAGCAGAAGAGCCAGAATTATCTGAGTGATAAGGCACTTGAGCTTATTTCGGAAAGAAAGAACTGCAGGAATGTACGTAATCAGTACCCTACCAGTCATAATAGAAAGGATTACAGAGAGATTAATAAACGTGTAAAGGATCAGTTAGCTACTGATAAGAATCTTTGGCTTGATGGCTTGGCTGACAAAGCCGAGGAAGCAGTTATACAAGAGAACAGCAGAGAGCTGTACCAGATAGTTAATATTTTGTGTGGTAGAAAACGAACAGATATACAGTAATTGAAGGATAAACAAGGTAAAGTTAAAGAAGGGGAGGATTCTGTCATGGCTAGGTGGGCTGAGCATTTCAGTGATGTTCTGAACAATGTGGTTAGTTGTACTCCCATTGTTTGTAGTGATGATAAATGTATTGGGGACTTTAATGTTGGCTCTATAACACAATCTGAAGTTACTTTGGCTATTTCTAAACTTAAACTTCATAAATCCCCTGGGGTAGATGAAATTACTACAGAAATGCTTAGAGCTGGAAATGTTTCGGTTACCACTTAAATGACTGAAATTTTGAATATCTTTATGATAAAGGCATGGTTCCTAAGGATTTTACCAGAGCTATTGTTATCCCTATTTTCAAAAAAGGTGATCGCAGTTCTTGTCATAACTATAGGGGTATCAGCCTACTCTCTGTTCCAGGTAAAGTTCTTTCCATGATTGTGCTTAATAGAATTAAGGATCTGGTTGACAGGCAGTTGCGTGATGAGCAATGTGAATTCAGAAGTGGTAGGGGATGTGTGGATCAGATATTTTCATTTAGGCAGATTCTTGAGAAATGTTTAGAGTTTCAGAAACCTTTAGTTGCTAGCTTTGTTGATTTCAAAAAAGGGTTTAGACTCTGTTGATCGTCAAAATTTGTGGTTGATTGTGAAATCATATGGTATACCTGACAAGTTAGTTAACATAATGAAAGCTCTCTATAATAACACTGAGTCGTGTGTGAGAGTTGGTAAGGCTTGTAGCAATTGGTTTTGCATTACTTCTGGTGTTCGACAAGGGTGCATTTTGTCTCCTTATCTCTTTAGCTTGGTTATTGATTATGTTATACGAAATTCACTTCAAGGGAAAATTTTGGCCTTAAATGGACTGGAGATACAAAAATTTCTGATTTAGATTATGCTGATGATTTAGCTCTTTTGGCAAATGATGTTGATGAGATGAACTCTTTCATTCGAACTGTTGATGAAATGGGGAGCTATTTCAGGTACAGCTGTAACAGGTACAGTAATAAATGCAGCTGTAACAGGTACTGGTGATGTGCGGCATGAGATTAACAGAGGAATAGGGATTGCTGCCGGGACTTTTAAGAATCTATGGAGAGTGTGGAGAAATAAGCGTATACACCTAATAACTAAAATTAGACTGTATAATAGTTTGGTTCTTTCTAGGGTTAGTTAAGGTAGTGAAACTTGGACACTTTGTAAACAAGATAACAGGAAACTAGATGCCTTTGATTCCAGATGCTTACGCAGTATCTTGGGCATTAGGTGGTTCAACTTTGTAATTAATGATGAAGTTAGGCAAAGGAGTCTGCAACCTCCTTTAAGCAGCATATTGTGCAGAGAGAGACTCCGTTGGTTTGGCAATGTTGCCCGTACGGATAATTATAGATTGGCGAATAGGGTTATGAACAATGTGCCTAAAGGCCTCAGAAAGAGGGGGAGACCTAGGATGCGGTGGGCTAACAATGTCAAATAGGATCTTGTTAGAATCGGAGTGCAGTGGCCAGATGCAGTAGATGTAGCTCAGGACAGACTTGCTTGGAGAACTAAATTGCATGGTCTGGTTGAACCTCCATAGCCCATGGCTGCTTGAGGATGATGATGATGAATATTCAACTAAGATAGGGTTGTGCTGTTTTACCTCTGAGCTACACTTTTTGCACACAATGGGCTAAATGGCCAAGTCAATGGACCCGGAAGGCTCAGAGAAGGTTGGGGAAGGACCCACTGGAATAACTGTTAGGAGACAGATGGTAGCCTCCCTTCAAGGCCATCCAGCCTATTCTTTAACGTGCACAGTGATGACTCTCTCGCACACAGGGCCATGGCTTAACGTCCCATCCGACGGACGGTGGTCTATCCAAGCCCATTGGTGTCCCGTACTGACCGTGAGTAGGGCAGGGAGTTTTACGGAGATAAATCTCAACGCTGACCCAGCTGGGACTCGAACCTGTGAAGTACAGATTACGAGCATTAGCGCGCTACCGACTGAGCCATCCCCGCCCCAACAACTAGGATAGACTTCACGACTGGTTTGCTTTAGGTAATACTGACAGCAATGATTTACACAATTAACCCCAGAAGAGGAAATGAAACCTTTTGGTTTAATCTATAAATGAAAAATTCTTTGTCTTACTGGTGCAAATAAAATATCGGTATCTACATTTTCCCAATCATTTATTAGTTAGGTTTTCCAGTATTAAAGAATGCAAAAGATGGTAAACTGAATTCTTTTAAAACCAGCATCTGATATTCACCAGAAGCGATGTGTGAACCTTCTCGTTTGAAAGTTTTTGTACTTCCTCCTCGAATTTAATTTCACCTCCTCGAATTTAATTTCACCTCCTCGAATTTAATTTCACCTCCTCGAATTTAAGTATCTGCGATATCCTTTCACGACTTGCCTTGGTTTTTTGTAACTTTGGTCGAAATAAATTTTGAACAGCTTCTTCTGTTTCGAAGAGCAAACTCTCCGTTTTTTCATCTTGCTCGTGGCGAATTGCTGCAAGAGTAAAATCAAATTGCAACAGTGATGCACCTCAGAAAAAGTAGCCATTAGCATTCCCCAACTCGCCGTGCTTTACTCTGCGGGTGGTTTCGCCAAGTCACCTAGCAGCAAAGTTAGAGAGGACGGGCAGTGGTTATTGCAGTTCTCCAGGAACCATTTACGGGTGGTCCCTGCATCTGAGCGCTGGAGGAGAGCTTCCTGAACCCCCTTGGATGCATCACGACTGTGCATACTGGCACGTGATCAGGAGACTAATGGGCTTTACTGTGATAAGTGTTCTTGTTGGGGAAGAACTAAGAAGAAGGGGACGACCGCCTTCTGATCAGAAGTTGAGAAGTTTGTTCCCCCTTCCCGGAAATACTTCGCAGAGAATGCGAGCAGCGAAGATCAGGCAGAGATGATCCCCTCTCTCTCTCATTCTCTCTTTCTCTCATTCTTTCTCTCTCTCTCTCAGCTTCCTACATTGACTGTGTATCGGGAGTCATAAAAGCCCAATCGATCTTTCATTGTATCCAAAGGCACACACAAAATAGAGTAGATTCCAAGCAAAAGGTGATTTTTATCCACGTATTTTTATTTGTAGAAATTATACGCAATGTTCAAAATTACTGCCTTCTTACTGGACTGGGGGCGGGGGTGGCTCAGTCGGTAGCGCGCCAGGCTCGTAATCTGTAGTTTCCAGGTTCGAGTCCCAGCTGGGTCAGCGTTGAGATTTATCTCCGAAAAATTCCCCGCCCTGCCCACGGTCAGTAGGGGACACCGATGGGCTTGGAAAGTCCGCCCTCCGTCGAATGGTACGTTAAGCCGCGGCTCCGTGTGAGGGAGAGCCATACCCTGTGCACGTTAAAGAACATGCTGGATGGCCTTGACGGGAGACTACCATCTGTCTCCCAACAACTGTTCCAGTGGGTCTCCTCCCCCAACCTTCTCTGAGCCTTCGGGGTCCCTGTGACCTGGCCATTTTGCCCACGGTGTACAAAAAAGTGCCGCTCAGAGGTAAAACAACCCAACCCAACCTTACTGGACTGGAGTTTCTGTAGTTCTGAGAAGCACTCTTTTGCATACAATTGGCTAAAAATGGACAAATCACAAGGACCCCAAAAGCTCAGAGCTGGATAAATGATAAATAAATTTCCCCTCAAGCAGCTGCTTGCTACAGAGGTCTGACAGAAGGCTGTCAGTTTAATACGCCACAGTATATCTGTGAGGATGGCCGGAACTCAGCAGAAAAACAACACAAATAGCCATGCCATACCCAGGTCTCTTTGATCAGTAGTCAAGAACTCTACCGGGACGGCCAGAGCTGGATAGGAAAGGAGCAGGGGTGGCTCAGTCGGTAGCGCTCTAGGCTCGTAATCTGTAGGTCCCAGGTTCGAGTCCCAGCTGGGTCAGCGTTGAGATTTATCTCCGCAAAATTCCCCCGCCCTGCCCACGGTCAGTAGGGGACACCGATGGACTTGGAAAGGCCGCCGTCCGTCGGATGGGACGTTAAGCCGTGGCCCCGTGTGCGGGAGAGCCATACCCTGTGCACGTTAAAGAACACGCTGGATGGCGTTGACGGGAGGCTACCATCTGTCTCCCAACAGCTGTTCCAGTGGGTCCCCTTCCCCAACCTTCTCTGAGCCTTCGGGGTCCATGTGACCTGGCCATTTACCCCATGGTGTGCAAAAAAGTGCCGCTCAGAGGTAAAACAACCCAACCTGTGCTCTTTCCTTGTTACTTGTCCATTTAGGGGCTATTGTGTGCAGTGAAGTGCCTCTGAGAAGTAAATCATAACAAAACTTTTTCACAGATGAAACTGTAATGGGTTATTATTTGCGCCCAATATAGAATACTATTTGGAAACATTCCTTCAATATATAAATAATAGTGGGTTAAGTGCATCTTAGCCTTACGAATTTAATTGCCAAAGCCAAAAAAAAACCTCCCTACATCCTTTCTTGTTATTATTCTCCTCCTAATTAATTTGTCCGCGAAATAGACCCGTGAAGAAAATCAATACCGCAGTAGAAAAAGAACAAAAAAAAAAAATCCATTCTTTATCTTGGATTTCAAACCGATTCTTGATAACTTAGTATTTAAAAAAAAATAATCTGTGAACTAAATGAAAGGCTAAAGCATTTAACAGCTTAAATTCTTCCATTCTGTATGAAAATGAATGATCTTCTTCCTTTAAACTAAGATTTTCTTCTCTTCAAACTTTAAAAAAAAAAAGATAATTTATACTTCTTCCTCCTTTACAGTTTTTTATCCTCTTCTAATCGTGCAATAAATTTGGTTTTAATTTCCTCTAACGTCATTTACGGGGTCATGCAAAAGAAAGAAAAAGACACCAAGTCAGTCTTCTTTCCATCTTTGTTCGCCATCCGTATACCTGTTAGTTCCCGGAGGGATATCCAAATGGGAATGCTTTCTTTTACCCAACTTCTAAAGTACGTTGTGCCACTGCTCATCTTCCCCGTACTACTGACTGTCATTCTTTCTTCTGCAATGACTGTCATTTGTTCCCTAAATAGCTGCTGTTCACGTTTAGAGTCGAGGCTTTAATGACTATCATTAACTCCTCTCGCACTGCAGATCCCAAAATCTTTTCCGTTTTTCAATCGCCATCTTAAACATTGCGAAATATCTGAAGAATCGCTCTTGGAATCTTAATGATTATCAAAGGTTAGGCGAAAACAATTTCGGGATTCGATCCGGAAACCTAATGTTATCTTGACGGGTTTAAAACCCATTCACATATGGCTTTTAAAAGTGATTCTTTCTGACAACAGAACGCGAAACTTTGAAAGAAGGTTTTTGTTTGTAATGGGAAGATATTACAGAAAAATTGTTTTTGTTTCTAATGGGAAGATATTATAGAAAAATTGTTTTTGTTTCTGAAGATTGATTGGTTTATAAGTAGTGTATGAGTTACTATTTAGTGTTTCGATTTTATTTGCGGAATCAGCTAATATATTAGTTTATTTTTTAATCTCTTTATTTACTTGCCCAAATAACTAAATATACGTGCAAACATAATCCTCAAGCAGCATATGGGCTACAGAGATCTAACCAGAAAGAGCAATTTAATGCTCCAAACATGTCTATATTGATATACTGCTGTTGTATTTTGGACACTACAGACCAATTCTAACAAGGTCCTGTTTAACATCGCCCACGCCACCCATTATAGTTGTCCCCCCCCTCCTTTTATGAGCCCTTTACGCGCACTGTTCGTAACTGTATTCGCTAATCTGTAGTCTCCCCTATATAACATTAAAGGTGGTTCAGGTATATGCAATAGACATAACATTGGAAAAACGTCTATATTTGCCATCGACTATCTCTTATCTGAGGTATAAGCAGACTCGGATCTAAAAAAAATTAAAAAGGAGGGGTCATGTGATCCAAGTGAAAGGAATGGGACAAGATCGAGAAGAAATGAACCTCCATTTTGATAATTTTGGATAAATTTATTGGAAAATAAACGAATACAGACGTCACTCAATTTGCGATGCCTCATACAACTCTGATTCGTTATAGTACTATTCGTCTCATAAATATTTTTATGTGTAAATATATATATTAATCGATTACGGTACTGAACAGTACAGTCGCTCAAAAAAAAGTATCCGAACACTATGGTTGATTACAGAATTCAGAAAAAATATCTGGCAACGATTTTTTTTAGAAATTAGTGATCTGGCAACCTTGGTGTCACGTGACACGAAGTGATCACGTGACACACGTGATCACTTCGTGTCACGTGACACGTGACGTTTGAAAGCTCAGAAGCGTGTCACGTGTCACGTGACGTTTGAAATCCACACACACGTGATCACTAATTTCTAAAAAAAATCGTTGCTAGATATTTTTTCTGAATTCTGTAATCAACCATAGTGTTCGGACACTTTTTTAATATATATAATGCATATGAATATACAACGCAATGAATATGGAGCGTGTGCAGTTACCGTTCACAGCAAACTGGAGCGGTTGCGGTTAATGTTCACAGCACATTGGATCGTGTGAGCTCACAAAGACCTGGATCGTGTGGGCTCACTCACGGAAATATTGAGCGTGTGCAGTTACCGTTCACAGCAAACTGGAGCGTGTGCAGTAACTGCACACGCTTCAGTTTGCTGTGAACGGTAACTGGAGCGTGTACAGTTACTGTACACGCTCCAGATATTTTTCCTGAATTCTGTAATCACGTGACACGAAGGTTGCCAGATCACTAATTTCTAAAAAAATTGTTGCCAGATATTTTTTTCTGAATTCTGTAATCAACCATAGTGTTCGGATACTTTTTTGAGCGATAGTACAGTTAATGTATGTTTTTCTTATAGCTCTCAGCCAATGGGAGCTAGTGCGGCACTGTTCCTACAGTACACTTTCTGCAAATGAGCTCGCCATACTGCACTTACCTCAGTTTGAGAGGCGCGTTTGTTTACTTCGTCATGGTCTATCTGACATTATTTCGTGTTTTGGTGAACAACTCCGATCCATAGATATGGATATCTTCTCTGAAATATGATGCAGATTTTGACAGAAACACTACAGTGAAGAGAATTGTCGATGCGACCTTCGGCTGCAAAGAAATTTTCCGGCAGAAAGAACTTCGGGCAAGGCAATTCTTCAAGAAATTGTATGTGCCACAAATTGGCTCACTTCCGGAGGATGTACAGTCGCTCAAAAAAGTATCCGAACACTATGGTTGATTACAGAATTCAGAAAAAATATCTGGCAAACATTTTTTTAGAAATTAGTGATCTGGCAACCTTCGTGTCACGTGATTACAGAATTCAGGAAAAATATCTGGAGCGTGTACAGCAACTGTACACGCTCCAGTTACCTTTCACAGCAAACTGGAGCGTGTGCAGTTACTGCACACGCTCCAGTTTGCTGTGAACGGTAACTGCACACGCTCAATATTTCCGTGAGTGAGCCCACACAATCCAATGTGCTGTGAACATTAACCGCAATCGCTCCAGTTTGCTGTGAACGGTAACTGCACACGCTCAATATTTCCGTGAGGGAGCCCACACGATCTAGGTCTTTGTGAGCTCTCACGATCCAATGTGCTGTGAACATTAACCGCATTAACCGCAGGTAGCGCCTGTACCGCAACCTGGCCCATACTTTCACTGCGAAATTCCCCATGTTCGAGATTGAGCCTTGCACTGGCGAATACAGTACAGTACAGATCTATGTAGGCATTCTTTACCTAATTTTAAGTTTGAGATTTGAATTTGAATGAAACAGAAGCTTAGGTTGTTTTTGCTTTACAGTCGCTCAAAATATATTCAAACACTACGGTTGATTATAAAATTCAGAAAAAATATCTGGCAACTATTTTTTTTATAAATTAGTGATCTGGCAACCTTCGTGTCACGTGACACGAAGGTTTTTTTTTAAATCGCTAATTTCTAAAAAAAAAAATCGTTGCCAGATATTTTTTCTGAATTCTGTAATCAACCGTAGTGTTCAGATACTTTTTTTGAGCGACTGTACACTTTAACTTCCTTTAAAAATTTCTTTCATTGTTATTCATCTGACAACGCAGAAAATGTTTATGAAAACATGTTTATCATCTGTATTATTGTTTAAGTAACCTAATAAACCTCTAATATTTGATCGTAGGAAAAAAAACCTGATTTCAGGAACACATCTTCATAGGGACCATGCTATAGCAACCACTTAAGGCGCTGATTCGGTTAGTGCTTCCATTTCCAGGAACGCATCCCCCGCATTAAACTGTATTATATACAGTATATATGTGTGTATTTTTCCACCACCGTTCCTGTTAGTAGCATTCTCAAAAATGGGAGAACGCAGTTCCCTCTGAAATATCCGTCCTTGGGTATGAATCCCTCCATTATAAGTTCTATAACTCATCATTTGCATATGCACTTTTTTCAAATAAGTTTCAGAATTAAATAAAACCTATCTAAATTCTTTGTTATCGACAATAATCGTTCAGTATTTAAAGAGGAAATGGAACATTTAACCGGAGGATCAGTTATTCTAAATCAAGCGTGTTCAAACCGCGGCCCTGGACAGCTAGTAATGCGGCCCACAAAATCGTAAAGTTTACGTGTTTACGACCTAAGCTTTCAACATGATTATGTGATTTTCAGCGGGTTTTTGATATCCCACTAGTTTTATGTTGCCCTTTTTTAATTTTATAATAAAAAACATAAGAAAATAAATGAAGTTTTATTATTCATATACATTAACTATATTTTACATTTTATGTGCTGCCCAAAGCAATTCATCTTCACTCAATGTGGCCCAGGGAAGTCAAAAGGTTGGATACGCCTGCTTTTTTTTAAGTGTCGTAGTGTGTTTAATTTTTAGTGTGTTTAATTTTTCTTAAGTGTCGTAGGGGCGGGGGTGGCTCAGTCGGTAGCTCGCCAGGCTCGTAATCTGCAGTTCCCAGGTTCGAGTCCCAGCTGGGTCAGCGTTGAGATTTATCTCCGCAAAATTCCCCGCCCTGCCCACGGTCAGTAGGGGACACCGATGGGCTTGGAAAGGCCGCCGTCCGTCGGATGGGACGTTAAGCCGTGGCCCCGTGTGCGGGAGAGCCATACCCTGTGCACGTTAAAGAACACGCTGGATGGCCTTGACGGGAGGCTACCATCTGTCTCCCAACAGCTGTTCCAGTGGGTCCCCTCCCCCAACCTTCTCTGAGCCTTCGGGGTCCATGTGACCTGGCCATTTAGCCCATGGTGTGCAAAAAAGTGCCATGGTGTGCAAAAAAGAGGTAAAACAAACCAACCCTTAAGTGTCGATTCTTCTCTCTTCAGAGATGATCTTTCTATTTTTTCCGATTTTGTCGAGGGCTTTTCACCTTGTCAAGGGGATCAGTCAAAGATTTGCACATTTCACTATCAGAAGAGCATTAATAAATAGTTTAGTCATTTACGAAAGATTTCTTTGTAATGCTCCCGCATAATAATTGGATCTTAACTTAATATTTGAACTGTTTTTTTTATTTCAGATTGCAGACAAGTGGTCACTGAAAAGAATTAAACAAGACCTCTTTATATATATAAATCAACTTTTAATAAATAATAAATAAATATATATTAATTTTTTATTGATAAATAATTTATTTATATATATTATTTTATAAATAATAAAATAATATATATCAATTTTTAATAAATAATAAATAAATTTTCTCGAGCAGCTGCTTGCTGTGAAATCTTAGAAGATACTCTCAGTTTAATACGATCTAGAGAAGATCTGCCAAAAAAAAAACCCTGCGTGACAACAAAAGAAAGGAAATACGTGAGGCTTGAACCTCGAGACTTTGATCAGTAGTCGAGCATTCTTCCTTGTTGGGTTATTTTACCTCTGAGCGGCACTTTTTGCACACCATGGGCTAAATGACAAGGTCACATGGACCCCGAAGGCTCAGAGAAGGTTGGGGGAGGGGACTCACTGGAACAGCTGTTGGGAGACAGATGGTAGCCTCCCGTCAAGGCCATCCAACGTGTTCTTTAACGTGCACAGGGTATGGCTCTCCCTCTGAGCGGCACTTTTTTCCACACCATGGGCTAAATGGCCAGGTCACATGGACCCCGAAGGCTCAGAGAAGGTTGGCGGAGGGGTTGGGTTGGGTTGTTTTACCTCTGAGCGGCACTTTTGCACACCATGGGCTAAATGACCAGGTCACATGGACCCCGAAGGGTCAGAGAAGGTTGGGGAAGGAGACCCACTGGAACAGCTGTTGGGAGACAGATGGTAGCCTCCCGTCAAGGCCATCCAGCGTGTTCTTTAACGTGCACAGGGTATGGCTCTCTCTCTGAGCGGCACTTTTTTTGCACACCATGGGCTAAATGACCAGGTCACATGGACCCCGAAGGCTCAGAGAAGGTTGGGGGAGGGGATTCACTGGAACAGCTGTTGGGTGACAGATGGTAGCCTCCCGTCAAGGTCATCCAGCGTGTTCGTTAACGTGCACAGGGTATGGCTCTCCCGCACACGTAGCCACGGCGTAACGTCCCATGAGACGAACGGCGTCCTTTCCAAGCCCATCAGTGTCCCCTACTGACCGTGGGCAGGGCGTGAATTTTTGCGGAGATAAATCTCAACGCTGATCCAGCTGGGACTCGCGCTTCCTTGTTCCAGAGGAACGTTTATGCATTAGTACGCATGAAATAAATTTAACGATTCAATTCATGATGGAAAAAGCTTAGCCGATCATTAACCCATTCTTGATTTCAGCATCTTCTGTGATAATAATTTTCCTACTCATAATTCAACATCTCTTTTTTTTTTCTTTTCTGACTTCTTTTCTGCAGAGAAACGACTAAAATTCCTCCCATTATTCTGCACGATTCCAGTTATTACCTACGAGCCACAACATTGATTAATTTACAGTCGTTGCGATGAATTCAGCCACAACCAACATCTCTGCTAACGTTCCTTTAAAGGGAACTTAAACGAGAATTGAACTAGAAAGAACTGAAAGAAGGAATCATAATGATGCGCCCAGACTCAAATCCAATTCAAGAATCAACTTAACCAAAAATTAAGCCTAGACGATATAACAAAAGAGGACCTCCGCAGTGAACGAGCGACTTGCCTAATTATGCTCCACCCAATTAATGGCCATTTGTAGAAAAACCAATGTTCCAGCAAACCACGCTCCAGAAGCAGGCGAATGGCTGCCGACCATAAATTTCGATGACAGTCCAATGTGAGAAACAAATTACCTACATTTGCGTCGTCATTGCAACTCCCTTGCTGGAGTCGCTAGCGGTGGCCAGATGTTAACGCCACGACCTAATTAATATTGATTTCACCTCATGTCCTCCGATACCATTCGCGCTACACAATCATCGGACCACGCGAAAAGGCACACTCCGTAACACGGGGCGCACCTTTGTTCAGTGCCTCACTGAATGCTTATAGGTAGAGCTAATTGTTTAATCATGTTTGTGTTCTGCTGTGCGATCGTTTATGAAACCGCCGTCGTATGCTCTATGCCTCTACCTTTTACACGTCCTTAATTAGTGCAGCGTTTGTTGGCTAGCTTTAATTTTTGCGAAAAGAGTTTTGTTTCAAGTCGGAAACAAAACAAGGAACGGAAATGGAAAAGCATTGAGAAAGAGACATTCTCCATTTCCACATTTTGTAGCCGATCGTGTGTGTATGTGTGTGTTGCAGGTGCGTTGGAAATTAATGCTAGGTTAATGGGAGTGTCATGCGCAAACCAAATTAAGCGACTGAATTGTATGCCTCTTTACGTTTTAATCTCTTTTCCGCTCTGAGGAATTGATTTCTAAATGACTGGAAAACTTCTGTGCGGAATATGAAAACAAGACAGGTTAGTTTGAATGATTTTCTTTGAACTATTCATGAATGATATTCACGTATTCGCTTTTAATCATTTTTTCATTTCTCTTAACGATTTCTTATTGCTCTTTTCCGCCATTTTTCAGGAAAGGGCATCATCGCTCTGCTATGTGATTCATCAAATTGATGAATGAAACAGCTGCACGTGTCACGGTCATTAGAAGTAGCATTAATAATTTGATGATTTGTGAAGGATTTCTCTGTAAAGCTCTCATATATGGGTTAGCATAACTTAATATTTGGTTTCAGGTTTTCACTAGAAAAAATACAAGTGGTGTCTGAATCTAATTAAAAAAATATCTATGCAGGCATTCATTACCTAATTTTAAGTTTGAGATTTGAATTTAAATGAAACAGAGGATTAGGTTGTTTTTGCTTTACAGTCGTTCAAAAAATATCCGAACACTTTGGTTGATTGCAGAATTCAGAAAAAATATCACGTGACACGAAGGTTGCCAGATCACTAATTTCTAAAACAATCGTTGCCAGATATTTTTTCTGAATTCTGCAATCAACCATAGTGTTTGGATACTTTTTTGAGCGACTGTAGGTGGTCATATTATTTTGATACTAGATCGTGTGGGCTCACTCACGGAAATATTGAACGTGTGCAGTTACCGTTCACAGCAAACTGGAGCGTGTGCAGTAACTGCACACGCTCCAGTTTGCTGTGAATGGTAACTGGAGCGTGTACAGTTGCTGTACACGCTCCAGATATTTTTCCTGAATTCTGTAATCACGTAACACGAAGGTTGCCAGATCACTAATTTCTAAAACTATCGTTGCCAGATATTTTTTCTGAATTCTGCAATCAACCATAGTGTTCGGATACTTTTTTGAGCGACTGTACCCCTGAGCGCACTTTTGTGCGCACAATGAGCTAAATGGCTAGGTCACAAGGACCTCAAGGGCTCAGAGTTAGTTAGGGGGAAGGGCACCAGCTGGAAAGCTATTAAGAGACAGATGGTAGTCTCTCGTCGAAGCCATCCAGAGTGTTCTTTAACGTGCATAGGGTATGTTTCTCCTGCATAAGAGACCACGGCTTTATGTCCCATCCGCCGGATGGCATAGAATGTTAAGAAAATAGCTTTTTTGTTAAGTGAATAAAGATATTGAATGGCATTCGCTTCACTTTTCACGTTTTTTTAACACAGAATAAAAACGTTATCGACGCCGAAACAAGGACAAATTTGCAACAAGATTCTGCTGGATTACCTCGTGAAAAGAAACACCTTTGAATAAACTCTGAAGTTGTCGTACCCTCTCACGATTTATCTATTTTTATTTTTGAATAATTAGACGAATGATTTTATCAGTCTAATGCGTATGTAAGGAGTTACAATTTTCTTTGTGATTTCTATTTCTTTACTGTGAAAAAGCTGAATCTTTTGGGCCACTTCCGTAAATTATATTCGTAAGATGTCTTCTTTTGTGTTCTGTCTTTGGTACTTAGAAACTTCGAGTTAATATTGACAACGGACGTATATAGTTGTTTGACTGAAAAGGAAGAGTTGGGTTGGGTTGTTTTACCTCTGAGCGGCACTTTTTTGCACACCATGGGCTAAATGGCCAGGTCACATGGACCCCGAAGGCTCAGAGAAGGTTGGGGGAGGGGACCCACTGGAACAGCTGTTGGGAGACAGATGGTAGCCTCCCGTCAAGGCCATCTAGCGTGTTCTTTAACGTGCACAGGGTATGGCTCTCCCACACACGGAGCCACGGCTTAACGTCCCATCCGACGGACGGCGGCCTTTCCAAGCCCATCGGTGTCCCCTACTGACCGTGGGCAGAACGGGGAAATTTTGCGGAGATAAATCTCAACGCTGACCCAGCTGGGACTCGAACCTGGGAACTACAGATTACGAGCCTGGCGCGCTACCGACTGAGCCACCCCCGCCCCCACTGACGAACAGAGATCAGAAGTTAGATCTCTTAGTAGTGTTTAAATAGATTGTGACCTTTAGTAACAGTGGAGAAAGCAAGTGAACATTGATTCGCTGTGACATCAGAATTGTCTGCAACAAACTGTACAGTCAGCTGCATATCGTGTCTGCATATTACTGATGTATCCCAGCAACAGGATAGCAAACTGAATAATTGATGAGACAGAAGACTCGAAATGTAATAATATTATTTGAGAGCGAAGTGAGATAAATTAATTACGTCTAAGCAAAGTCAATGAAGCATTCGATTGTTAGGAACACCGACTCCTCTGATTCACCCCCAAAAGCTTGCCCCAATGATAGTTCATCACCGAGCCCATGTTTCGACTTACGTGTTTCCTCCTCTCACAAGCAGCGTAATAATAATCGGTGAACCTGTTCAGGAAACTAAACGACTCTCAATTAACGGCTAGAACGACGATTATAATAGTTAATTAATGAGACTAAAGGAACAAAAGACGTGAAAGAAATGTAAAGGACACATTTTAATCAACAGCACAGTACACTTAAAAGGTATTTAATCACTATTACGCTGTTGAAATATTATGATGTCAGTTGGGTACAGTCGGTCAAAAACATATCCCAACACTACGGTTGATTACAGAATTCAAAAAAAAAATATCTGGCAACGATTTTTTTAGAAATTAGTGATCTGGCAACCTTCGTGTCACGTGATTACAGAATTCAGGAAAAATATCTGGAGCGTGTACAGCAACTGTACACGCTCCAGTTACCGTTCACAGCAAACTGGAGCGTGTGCAGTTACTGCACACGCTCCAGTTTGCTGTGAACGGTAACTGCACACGTTCAATATTTCCGTGAGTGAGCCCACACGATCTAGTATCAAAATAATATGACCACCTACAGTCGCTCAAAAAAGTATCCGAACACTATGGTCGATTACAGAATTCAGAAAAAATATCTGGCAACGATTTTTTTAGAAATTAGTGATCTGGCAACCTTCGTGTCACGTGATTACAGAATTCAGGAAAAATATCTGGAGCGTGTACAGCAACTGTACACGCTCCAGTTACCGTTCACAGCATTTTCAGAAAACCGCACAGTTACCGCACAGACAGAATTCAGAAAAAATATCTGGCAACGATTTTTTTAGAAATTAGTGATCTGGCAACCTTCGTGTCACGTGATTACAGAATCCAGGAAAAATATCTGGAGCATGTGCAGTTACTGCACACGCTCCAGTTTGCTGTGAACGGTAACTGCACACGCTCAATATTTCCGTGAGTGAGCCCACACGATCTAGTATCAAAATAATATGACCACCTACAGTCGCTCAAAAAAGTATCCGAAAACTATGGTCGATTACAGAATTCAGAAAAAATATCTGGCAACGATTTTTTTAGAAATTAGTGATCTGGCAACCTTCGTGTCACGTGATTACAGAATCCAAGAAAAATATCTGGAGCATGTGCAGTTACTGCACACGCTCCAGTTTGCTGTGAACGGTAACTGCACACGCTCAATATTTCCGTGAGTGAGCCCACACGATCTAGGTCTTTGTGAGCTCACACGATCCAATGTGCTGTGAACATTAACCGCAATCGCTCCAGTTTTCTGTGAACGGTAACTGCACACGCTCAATATTTCCGTGAGTGAGCCCACACGATCCAGGTCTTTGTGAGCTCACACGATCCAATGTGCTGTGAACATTAACCGCAACCGCTCCAGTTTGCTGTGAACGGTAACTGCACACGCTCAATATTTCCGTGAGTGAGCCCACACGATCTAGTATCAAAATAATATGACCACCTACAGTCGCTCAAAAGAGTATCCGAAGACTACGGTTGATTACAGAATTCAGAAAAAATATCTGGCAACGATTTTTTTGAGAAATTAGTGATCTGGCAACCTCCTCTTCACTAATTTCCCTTTCACGAATTTCTAAAAAAAGCGTTGCCAGATATTTTTTCTGAATTCTGTAATGAATCGTAGTGTTCGGATAGTTTTTTGACCGACTGTATACTGAGGAAAAATTGTCTTGAGCCTGGTGAGATCTAAACCCATGAATGTCATCATGGGTTTAGATCTCACCAGGCTCAAGAGATCATAGGAGATCATAGCTTCAGATCCCACTCGGCTCAAGACAATTTTTCTTCTGTACCCAACTGGCATCATCATATTTCAACAGAACAATAATTAAATGCCTTGTAAGCGTGTAAAGCATCTTTTCCGAACCTGTTGGGGGGCGGGGGTAGCTCAGTCGGTAGCGCGCCAGGCTCGTAATCTTTAGTTCCCAGGTTCCAGTCCCAGCTGGGTCAGCGTTGAGATTTATCTACACAAAATTCCCCGCCCTGCCCACGGTCAATAGGGGACACCGATGGGTTTGGAAAGGCCGCCGTCCGTCGGATGGGACATTAAGCCGTAGCACCGTGTGCGGGAGAGCCATACCCTGTGCACGTTAAAGAACACGCTGGATGGCCTTGACGGGAGGCTACCATCTGTCTCCCAACAGCTGTTCCAGTGGGTCCCCTCCCCCAACCTTCTCTGAGCCTTCGGGGTCCACGTGACCTGGCCATTTAACCCATGGTGTGCAAAAAAGTGCCGTTCAGAGGTAAAACAACCCACAACCCAACCCCGTGGTGAAAATTATTTCTTTAGGAATGTCACATATCCTACAGTTCTTCACCAGACGGTATATTTGTTAGTTTATCCCTAATGTCACTTCCTCCTACTAGTCATCCATGGATCTTTGTCCAGCTTGCCGTCATTTTCCCCAAAGATATTCGCCAACTCTTCAGCGATTCTGAACATCCCTTCCTCCCGCTGTCTCTCCTCTTAGATTTCGCTCGATATCAATTTCCAGCATTTTCCTTTTATTCTTTTGCTTAACTCATTCTTCCAATTGATGTTGTCTCTTAAAGAGTTCATTGCCCTCTTACTCTTTAGGGGTGGGTGTGGTTCAGTCGGTACCGCGCCAGGCTCGTAATCTGCAGTACCCAGGTTCGAGTCCTAGTTAAGTCAGCATTGAGATTTATCTCCGCAAAAAAATCCCGCCCTGCCCACGGTCAGTAGGGGACACCGATGGACTTGGAAATGTCGCCGTCCAGTCGGATGGGACGTTAAGCCGTGGCCCAGTGTGCGGGAGAGCCATATCCTGTGCACGTTAAAGAACACGCTGGATGGCCTTGACGGGAGGCTACCATCTGTCTCCTAACAGCCGTTCCAGTGGGTCCCCTCCCCCAGCCTTCTCTGAGCTTTCGGGATCCTTTTGACCTGGCCGTTTAGACCATTGTGTGCAAAAAAATGCCGCTCAGAGGTAAAACAACCCAAATCTTACTCTTTAGATCTCTCCTTCTAAGAGCATTCTGCCGCACCTGATTCCTGGAACTATGGGCATAGAAGGTAAATACTTCCGCAAGCGGAGGTAAGGTAAAAGTTTATTCAAACACAACACCTGGATAGCATAAAGCTATGACATAATCAGTATAATGCAGAGAATAACAATATTATACTCCATGATTTGTCTGTTTTTTTCTCACGAAATAATATAAAATATTAAATTCTTTTATTAATTTTGAAATAGACATAGAGTGAAATATTGATATAACGAACACCATAATAACGAAATATTCAGTATAAGGAATTTTTTCTGACTCTGGCCAATTTACTAAGCATCTTTATGTAAAAGAGTTTCATTTTAACGATTACTACTTTAACAAAGAGGTCAGTTTAAGAAATAAAAATTAATTCCGTTTAAAAACATATTTATTATCAGTATAACGAAATTTGTAAAACGGAAATCTTTAAACAATATGTACATTGTAGCATCTGGCAACGCTGCACTGATTTAAACGCTGCGAAATATCCAACCAATCACACAGCTACGAATTGCGTGCTATTGTATATCAGCCTCACGTGTGCCGACGTGATGCTTTAAAGCGGCGTTGCCACACTATCCTAGTGTAAAAGGAGGTTTTCAAACTTGGAGATCTACGCGATTCTGATTGGGTTGGGTTGTTTTACCTCTGAGCGGCACTTTTTTGCACACCATGGGCTAAATGGCCAGGTCACATGGACCACGAAGGCTCAGAGAAGGTTGGGGGAGGGGACCCACTGGAACAGCTGTTGGGAGACAGATGGTAGTCTCCCGTCAAGGCCATCCAGCGTGTTCTTTAACGTGCACAAGGTATGGCTCTCCCGCACACGGAGCCACGGCTTAACGTCCCATCCGACGGACGGCGGCCTTTCCAAGCCCATCGGTATTCCCTACTGACCGTGGACAGGGCAGGGAATTTTGCGGAGATAAATCTCAACGCTGACCCAGCTGGGACTCGAACCTGGAAACTACAGATTACGAGCCTGGCGCGCTACGGACTGAGCCACCCCCGCCCCCATTTCGTAAGGACATGGAAAGATATTCCGGTTAATATGTTGCAGAGTTCCGATATTATTTATGAATTCATTAGAGAGATGTTAGTGGGAACAGATAATAGAAAAAAAAACCGACTTTTTTGAAAAGCGAATTCTAATACACGGTAAATTTCTTTCATAATGAATATTTTGTAGTAGGTAACTATCAGAGCACTCTTTTATTGCATTTCAGTATAATGAATTGTATTTTGGCTACTCGCTCGATTTCATTACACTGACATTCCACTCTATAATACGAACACCAGTCATGTTCTAATAGTTCTCTTCTCTATTTAAAAAAAACCAAGATATTCTACTCGAGTATTAACTTGAATAGGATACCAAAAATCATACACGTTGCAACAATAATACACACCAAACAGTTCCTAGTTTGTTTGTTTGCTTATTTCTCTTTTTCATTTTAAACAATAATAAAATTATTATTGTTTTCATTTCCCCTTCCAAATTTATTTCACTCCAACTAAAAATAATATCCATTTCTTGAAAGGATGGGACATTACAAAGTCATTCCTATATTTGTTTTGAATAATTCTGATTCTGAGTGGAATAATATCTGTATGAAAATTATTTCATTTCATATAACTATAACATATTCTTGGAATTAAAACGAATAAAGGACATATAAGAATATCGAATAGAAAAGATAGATCAATGTGTTTCTTGTTTTAAAAGTATTTGCAAATACTTTATGATGAGAGGTCTGACTGTTCAGTCAATACGAAGACAGGTTCAAAATCTGATATAAGCAGGCCTGTTATTCTGTCTAATGTGACTGTAAGTCGTGTGTTCTTGTTCATGTTAAAAAAACATGTTGGATGGCCTTAATGAGAGGGCTTTCATCTGCCTACTAGTACTAACAACTGATCAGTTCAACTGACTATTAGTACTAACAACTGATCAGTTCAACTGACTATTAGTACTAACAACTGATCAGTTCAACTGACTATTAGTACTAACAACTGATCAGTTCAATTGACTATTAGTACTAACAACTGATCAGTTCAACTGACTATTAGTACTAACAACTGATCAGTTCAACTGACTATTAGACCTAACAACTGATCAGTTCAACTGACTATTAGTACTAACAACTGATCAGTTCAACTGACTATTAGTACTAACAACTGATCAGTTCAACTGACTATTAGTACTAACAACTGATCAGTTCAACTGACTATTAGTACTAACAACTGATCAGTTCAACTGACTATTAGACCTAACAACTGATCAGTTCAACTGACTATTAGTACTAACAACTGATCAGTTCAACTGACTATTAGACCTAACAACTGATCAGTTCAACTGACTATTAGACCTAACAACTGATCAGTTCAACTGACTATTAGTACTAACAACTGATCAGTTCAACTGACTATTAGTACTAACAACTGATCAGTTCAACTGACTATTAGTACTAACAACTGATCAGTTCAATTGACTATTAGTACTAACAACTGATCAGTTCAACTGACTATTAGTACTAACAACTGATCAGTTCAACTGACTATTAGTACTAACAACTGATCAGTTCAACTGACTATTAGTACTAACAACTGATCAGTTCAACTGTCTATTAGTACTAACAACTGATCAGTTCAACTGACTATTAGACCTAACAACTGATCAGTTCAACTGACTATTAGTACTAACAACTGATCAGTTCAACTGACTATTAGTACTAACAACTGATCAGTTCAACTGACTATTAGTACTAACAACTGATCAGTTCAACTGACTATTAGTACTAACAACTGATCAGTAAATCTTTTCCCCCAACCCTATTCTAAGGTTTAGGATATTTGTGATCAGGGCCATATCCAATAGGCACAGTGATTAATGGGTCTAAGACCTACAAAAATTGAAGGGCATGCGAAAATACTTTTGACCATGCTTTTTCCTTGCAGGATAAAAATTATAACAAAAATCTCTTCTTGAATAAATAGCATTATGCCAGCTATTAAGGTCTGTAACACCATTTTGCTATTGAGAAGAATTATTCAAGATAATGTTGGCCATCCATTTACCCACCGAAATTGATACACCCATGAAAATTCCTCCGACAAAGGCCATACGACACAAAGGTGCCTAGGGCCTACTAGGATCTTTATTCGATCCTGTTTGTAACAGGACCTCTTAATACAGGATATTATTACTCTTATACAGCTCATTATGCAGAAAAAGAATAGTGAGCAATGAGTTATAGGGTTTAATCCAATGTCATTAAAGATATCCTTTTCTAGTGCATACCATCTTTCAGTAAAATTAAATGTTTCGAGAATTTTCTAAAAGTACTCTTCAGCAGAAAAGAAATAACCAGAAAGACATTATAATTTCTTCCTTCTCAAAAAGTCAACATAAGTTATTCTGCAGAATGAGTTCTCTGTGGTTGGGAGGTCGTCGTTCGCCATAATTCTCGACAGAGCCTTCGCTTTAAACTCGATGCACACATAATTGGATTTATTTATTCTTGTCTTCACAATCTCCGTAATCTCTTTCAGTTCATCGCTTAGTTTCGCACGCAACAGACTTTGATGTATAAGAGAATGAAGAGACTAATAAAAAGCATAAATAGCGGCCATTCTTGCTGTTATCTTGCTCTCCGGCATTACTTGTGTTCTGTCAGCCAGGCAGAAGACAAATTTTGCCAGTTCACGTTCGTGTGCAGTGTAAGAAGAATGGCTGAAGTTTATAATCCAGATCATCATTTCATTGCTTTCAGGGAAAAAGATCCAAAAGCAGCAAATGGAATCATGTGTACATCATCTCTCAGAATTCTTATTCTTCTAACAAAGAACTACGAGATTAGACTGTTAAGAGAAAGTTGTTGTTTGGGTTGTTTTACCTCTGAGCGGCACTTTTTTGCACACCATGGGCTAAATGGCCAGGTCACATGGACCCCGAAGGCTCAGAGAAGGTTGGGGGAGGGGACCCACTGGAACAGCTGTTGGGAGACAGATGGTAGCCTCCCGTCAAGGCCATCCAGCGTGTTCTTTAACGTACACAGGGTATGGCTCTCCCACACACGGGGCCACGGCTTAACGTCCCATCCGACGGACGGCGGCCTTTACAAGCCCATAGGTGTCCCCTACTGACCGTGGGCAGGGAGGGGAATTTTGCGGAGATAAATCTCAACGACTGACCCATCTGGGACTCGAACCTGGGAACTACAGATTACGAGCCTGACGCGCTACCGACTGAGCCACTCCCGCCCCAATGTTAAGAGAGAGAATTATACATATGGTATGTCTTTACTAAACTCTTTGGAAGGAGAGAAATTGTCTACTGAACGTAATATTGGGTCTACTGAAATTGAATTGAATATTTGGTCCATTCCAACTGACTGGAAAATGGAATCTTTTAAAACTGAATATATTTGATTTGCTCTAAATTAATCTGTTAAATCTCAATGGAAATTTGGATTTAGTGAAAATTTGTCTGCTGAACATAAATTTGTCTAAAAATTGGTCTTCTGAAGTTGAGGAAAAACTGGTCAAAAATAATCCTATTGAAACTTATTGAGAAAACGGTTTAAAAAATGGTCTAATGTCAGTGATATTGAAGTTTATTTACTTGCCGGAATGCTATAACTTATGCAGCCATTATTACCATTAAAATACACTGAAGATCCAAAACTTTATGACCACCTTCCTAATATGATGTTGGTCCTCCACGTGACTCCAAAACAGCTCTAACACGGCGAGGCATGGATGCTACAAGATTTCTAAAGGTGTCATGTGGTATCTGGTACCAACACGTTAACCAGCAGATCCTTTAACGCTTTTAGGTTACGTTGTTGAGCCGCCGCATACGCTGTTCCAACACAAACCACAGATGCTCGATTGGATTCATGTCTGGGGAATTTGGAGGCCAGGGCAATACCTGGAAGTCTTCCTCATGTTCTGCGAACCATTCTCGAACAATCCGGACAGTGTGGCATGGCGCATTATCCTGCTGAAAGAAAGCAATACTAGAGGAGAATACCGTTGCCATGAAAGGATGTACCTGGTGTGCAATGACGTTCAGGTAGGTGGTAGACGTCATAGTTTCCTGCACATGAATGATTGGACCCAGGGTTTCCCAGCAGAATATTGCCCAAAGCATTACACTTCCTCCACTGGCTTGTTTTTGTCCCACAGTGCATCCTGGTGCTAACACTTCCCCAAGTAAATGACACACACATACTCGACCATTCACATGGTGCAACAGGAAACTAGGTCGTCGGACCAGACGATTTTCTTCCAATCATTCATGGTCCAGTTTTTATGCTCGTGTGCCCATTGTATGCACTTTCGACGGTGAACCGAAGTTAGCATGGGCACATGGGTAGCCCCATGGTAGCTAGGTAGTCACTGGAAGGAGAGCTATGCACCAATCCCCTGTGATGATGCATAGAACCGGCCAGGCCTAGCACCTAATGTCCGACCCCGCCTTCTCGTGGTGCGGACCGTTAGTACCTTTCAAAAGAGATACTCTCATGTGGAAGCGAACGGAAGGGGAGGGCTGCCAGATTAGTGTGGCCTACTGATCTGGACAACTATGGCTACTTTTCTTTTTTTTCTACCCTGCTGAGGAGTGGTCAACCACACAGGGTCCTGGTGCTGACCATATAAACCAACTGGACTGGACAGATATATGGCTCTGAGCTTGAATATGGATCCTGATTTAGCTGCACTGGTTGGCTTCTGTGGAGGGAAAATCTTCCGCTGTGTTTTCTGTTTGTTTGTGGGTTGACATCCCCAAGTGAATAGATTCACAGGATATGTTTATCAGCTGGTGGATAATCCTGAGCAGAAGTCATCGCAGGCACATGAACTCTTTGCTTCTATTGGCATCGTCAAATTCTACATTGGAGGAAGTCTTCCAGTGTAGATGGCTTCAGCCTTTAGTGGTGGGGGAACGGGTCTTTGCCCCATGTCTGCGATTAGGGGGCTGTTTGATATTGTCGGCATTCCCTCTCTAAATAAACATAGTTTCTTTAAACATCCCACTAACCATTTTCTCTCCACAGGTAGTTGGAATGTGAGGACTCTGCACAGAGCTTTGTCTCTTGATGTCCTCACACAAGAATTCCACCATTATAATTTAGATATTCTCGGCTTGCAAGAGACCAGATGGACAGATAAAGGTCAGATTCTTAAAAATAATCTTAAATTTCTCTTTTCAGGGAGGGACGACAATAAGCATCACCAAGGCGTGGGTCTGCTTCTCAGCAGACACGCTAGTGATGCTCTTCTAGGATATGAGTGCATTAAGAAAGGTTTCTTACAGCAAAATTTCAGACAAGCGTTAAAGACCTGAATGTTATCTGCTGTTATACCCCCACTGAGGATGCCGATGAGGATGAGAAGGATAGGTTTTATGAACAACTTCAGTATATTTTGAATTCTGTCAAGAAAGGAGATATTACTCTTGTTCTTGGTGACTTCAATGCCAAAGTTGGTACTGACTCTGACCTTTGGGGAGGAGTAATAGGCCCTTTTGGTATTGGTAACTGCAATGGCAATGGGCAACGTCTCCTACAGGTAAGTAAACTCAATGGTTTCAGAATAACTTACACATATTACAAACACCGCGACATACATAAGTACACATGGGTTTCACCTGATGGGCTGCATAGGAATATGATTGATTATATATTAATTAACAGCAAATGGGCAGCTCTGTTAGAAATACCAGGGCATATAGGGGAGCTGAAATTGAATCTGACCAATACCTTGTTAAAAGTGTCTTACAACTTAAACTTAAAAAGTGTTGTGCTAGGGTTAAAACATTTGCTTTTAATACTGAAGCTCTGAAAGACCCAGTTATAGCCAAAGCTTACCATGATAGGTTACTTAGTCATTATGACAGTCATGGTATGCTTACTACAGAAGTTGAGGAAGAATGGGATCATTTTAAACAGGCTTTTTTGGACACTAATAGTACTCTTTTAGGAAAAAAGGAGCAGAATGGACAGAATTATCTGAGTGATAACGCACTTGAGCTTATTTCAGAAAGAAAGAACTGCAGGAATGTCCTTAATCAATACCCTAGTAGTACTAATAGAAAGCATTACAGAGAGCTTAATAAACGTGAAAAAGATCAGTTAGCTGCTGATAAGAATCTTTGGCTTGATGGTTTGGCTGACAAAGCCGAGGAAGCAGTTAGACAGCACAACAGCAGAGAGCTGTACCAGATAGTTAATGTTTTGTGTGGTAGAAAACGGACAGGTATAGAGGGATTGAAGGATAAACAAGGTAAGGTTATAGAAGGTGAGGATTCTGTCATGGCTAGGTGGGCTGAGCATTTCAGTGATATTCTGAACAATGCGGTTAGTTCTATTCCCATTGTTTGCAATGATGATAGATGCATTGGTGGCTTTAATGTTGGCCCTATAACACAATCTGAAGTTATTTTGGCTGTTTCTAAACTTAAACTTCATAAATCCCCAGGGGTAGATGAAATTACTACCGAAATGCTTAGAGCTGGAAATGTTTCGGTTACCACTTGGATGACTGAAATTCTGAATATCTTTTATGATAAAGGCATGGTTCCTAAGGATTTTACCAGAGCTATTGTTATCCCTATTTTCAAAAAAGGTGATCACAGTTCTTGTGATAACTATAAGGGGTATTAGCCTACTCTCTGTTCCAGGTAAAGTTCTTTCCATGATTGTGCTTAATAGAATTATGAATCTGGTTGACAGTCAATTGCGTGATGAGCAATGTGGATTCAGAAGTGGTACGGGATGTGTGGATCAGATATTTTCACTTAGGCAGATTCTTGAGAAATGTTTAGAGTTTCAGAAACCTTTGGTTGCTAGCTTTGTTGATTTCAAAAAGGCTTTCGACTCTGTTGATCGTCATAATTTGTGGTTGATTGTGAAATCATATGGTATAGCAGACAAGTTAGTTACCATAATGAAAGCTCTCTATAATAACACTGAGTCGTGTGTGAGAGTTGGTAAGGCTTGTAGCAATTGGTTTAGCATTACTTCTGGTGTTCGACAAGGGTGCATGTTGTCTCCTTTTCTCTTTAGTTTGGTTATTGATTATGTTATGCGAAATTCACTTCAAGGGAAAGATTTTGGCCTTAAATTCGCTGGAGATACGAAAATTTCTGATTTAGATTATGCTGATGATTTAGCCCTTTTGGCAAATGATGTTGATGAGATGAACTCTTTCATTCGAGCTGTTGATGAGACTGGTAGTAGAGTAGGTTTGGTTATAAACAGAGAGAAAACTAAAGTGATGAAAATTGGTCAGGCAGGCTGTGATTCAGTTAATCTGAATGGTTGCAGTCTTGAGCAGGTGTCACAGTTTAATTATCTTGGGAGCTATGTAACAGATAATGGTGATGTGCGGCATGAGATTAACAGACGAATAGGGATTGCTGCCGGGAATTTTAAGAATCTATGGAGAGTGTGGAGAAATAGGCGTATACACCTAAAGACTAAAATTAGGCTGTATAATTGTTTGGTTCTTTCTAGGGTTAGTTATGGTAGTGAAACCTGGACACTTTGTAAACAAGATAACAGGAAACTAGATGCTTTTGATTCCAGATGCTTACGCAGTATCTTGGGCATTAGGTGGTTCAACTTTGTAAGTAATGATGAGGTTAGGCGAAGGAGTTTGCAACCTTCTTTAAGCAGCATATTGTGCAGAGAGAGACTCCGTTGGTTTGGCCATGTTGCCCGTATGAATAATTATAGATTGGCGAATAGGGTTATGAACAGTGTGCCTAAAGGCCTCAGAAAGAAGGGGAGACCTATATATTATACCATTAGGATGCGGTGGGCGGACAATGTCAAACAGGACCTTGTTAGAATTGGTGTGCAGTGGCCAGATGCTGTAGATGTAGCTCAGGATAGACTTGCTTGGAGGACCAAATTGCACGGTCTGGTTGGACTTCTGTAGCCCATGGCTGCTTGAGGATAATGATGATGATGATGATGATGATTGTATTGATGTATTTCAGCGATGTATTGTGTGTTGTGGCAAGTTACTCCCGTCACCAGCATTCAAATTATGGACGAGTGGCGCCACAGTATCCCTTATGTTGACTCGTACGACACGGGATAACCTTCGCTCACCTCTAGCATCGATGAGCCGTGGTCGGTCCACACCTTGCCGTTGGTTCGTGGTTTTTCCCTCCTCAGACCACCTTTTGAAGGTATTAACCACTGCTCGTCGTAAGCACCCCACAAGACTTGCCGTCTCGGAAATGCTCTGAACCAGTTCGTCTGGCCATTGCGTTGGGTTGTTTTAGCTCTGAGCGGCACTTTTCTGCACACCATGGGCTAAATGGCCAGGTCACATGGACCCCGAAGGCTCAGAGAAGGTTGGCGGAGGGGACCCACTGGAACAGCTGTTGGGAGACAGATGGTATCCTCCCGTCAAGGCCATCCAGCGTGTTCTTTAACGTGCACAGGGTATGGCTCTCCCGCACACGGGGCCACGGCTTAACGTCCCATCCGACGGACGGTTGCCTTTCCAAGCCCATCGGTGTCCCCTACTGACCGTGGGTAGGGCGGGGAATTTTGCGGAGATAAATCTCAACGATGACCCAGCTGGGACTCTAACCTGGGAACTACAGATTACGAGCCTGGCGCGCTACCGACTAAGCCACCCCCGCTCCTCTGGCCATTGCAATTTGGCCATTGTCAAACTCGCTTAGGTTCGCTGCCTTTCCCATCTAAAGAACAAGAATAACACTGATTAACAGAATTCAGTATCAGGTGTTATTTATACAGTTTCATGACCTTTCGCCGTCGTTTGCCTGCAGATGCTTCAATTTGCATAAAGACACGCTGGTCATAATGCTTTGGCTCTCCGGTGTACGTTACTATGCAATTAATGTATGTATTTTATATCAATTATAAATGAACCAGTTATAATTATAAATGCACCATTTAGAACAATTTCTAATGCATAAGATAGAGGCTATATGGATATGCCATCTTCTCTGCACTTCAGTTGTGATGTTAGATTTTTAAACATCCAGACAATGCTTTAAATATTTTAGTCCTCATTTACCGAACAATTTTCTCATAGCCAAATGCCTAATTTCAACATTGTGAGATTCTATGAACATCCAATATTCTCTGTAATATTTTGATGCTTGTAGGAAAGATATATGTAAAGGGGTATCATAAGAGATTGGCGAAATACACACCAGCCATAGAAAAAGTCCAAAAAAATTCGGAAAAGTAATTTCAAATTATACTGATTTTAAAAGAGTACTGCGAAAAAAATTTGTAAAAATACGATAACTATTATTGAAAGAACTAGTATGAACTTCTATTAAAAGAATTCAATGGAATTTCAGAATATTTTAGTAGATATCAGAGGGTATTCTGTTTATCGATTGGCGAATAGAATTATGAACAGTGTGCCTAAAGGCCTCAGAAAGAGGGGGAGACCTAGGATGCAGTAGGCAGACAATGTCAAACAGGACCTTGTTAGAATTGGTATGCAATGGGCAGATGCAGCAGATGTAGCTCAGGATATGCTTGGAGAACTAAATTGCACGGTATGGTTGAACCTCTGTAGCCCATGGCCGCTTGAGGATGATGATGATGATGATTCTGTTTCGCTCTAGACGTTTCTTACCAGATCACGTTGAACTGTTACAGAATTTGATGTTTCATCCCGACATCAAATGTAAGAGCGTGTTGTGACTGTAAAATATAGATTGGGTTGGGTTGTTTTACCTCTGAGCGGCACTTTTTTGCACACCATGGGCTAAATGGCCAGGTTACATGGACCCCGAAGGCTCAGAGAAGGTTCGGGGAGGGGACCCACTGGAACAGCTGTTAGGAGACAGATGGTAGCCTCCCGTCAAGGCCATCAGCGTGTTCTTTAACGTGCACAGGGTATGGCTCTCCCGCACACGGGGCCACGGCTTAACGTCCCATCTGACGGACGGCAGCCTTTCCAAGCCCATCGGTGTCCTCTACTGACCGTGGGCAGGGCGGGGAATTATTGCGGAGATAAATCTCAACGCTGACCCAAAAATATAGATTGAAACAGCGACTCAGTTGAGCATCGTATGAGGCTCGTACTAAGCCACCCCCGCCCCTCTGGCCATTGCAATTTAGAAATTTTTTAAAATATTTTTAGAAATTAGTGATCTGGCAACCTTCGTGTCACGTGACACGAAGGTCACGTGACACGAAGCCTGTCACTAATTTGTCACTAATTTGTGAAAAAAAATCACTAATTTGTGAAATCACTAATTTGTGATCACTAATTTGTGAAAAAAAATCGTTGCCAGATATTTTTTCTGAATTCTGCAATCAACCATAATGTTCGGATACTTTTTTGAGCGACTGTAGGTGGTCATATTTTGATACTAGATCGTGTGGGCTCACTCACGGAAATATTGAGCGTGTGCAGTTACCGTTCACAGCAAACTGGAGCGTTTGCAGTAACTGCACACGCTCCAGTTTGCTGTGAACGGTAACTGGAGCGTGTACAGTTGCTGTACACGCTCTAGATATTTTTCCTGAATTCTCTAATCACGTGACACGAAGGTTGTCAGATTACTAATTTCTAAAAAAAAAATCGTTGCCGGATATTTTTTCTGAATTTTGTAATCAACGTAGTGTTCGGATACTTTTTTGAGCGACTGTAGGTGGTCATATTATTTTTATACTAGATCGTGTGGGCTCACTCACGGAAATATTGAGCATGTGCAGTTGCTGTACACGCTCCAGATATTTTTCCTGAATTCTCTAATCACATGACACGAAGGTTGCCAGATCATTAATTTCTGAAAAAAAATCGTTGCCAGATATTTTTTCTGAATTTTGTAATCAACCGTAGTGTTCGGATACTTTTTTGAGCGACTGTAGGTGGTCATATTATTTTGATACTAGATCGTGTGGGCTCACTCACGGAAATATTGAGCGTGTGCAGTTACCGTTCACAGCAAACTGGAGCGTGTGCAGCACGCTCCACTTTGCTGTGAACGGTAACTGGAGCGTGTACAGTTGCTGTACACGCTCCAGATATTTTTCCTGAATTCTCTAATCACGTGACACGAAGGTTGTCAGATCACTAATTTCTAAAAAAATCGTTACCAGATTTTTTTTTTCTGAATTTTGTAATCAACCGTAGTGTTGGGATACTTTTTTGAGCTACTGTACTTCTCTTCCTCGCTCTCTTTTCCTGAATTTTTTTTAACCTTTCTTAACCAATAGTTTGATCACGTGAAAGCAAAAAGAAATGAATTTAGCTATTTTTTCTTCTGAATTTATACATGGCAATAATTGTTTTCAGTAACTGATAATGTTAAAGTGTCGAGATTTAGAGAAATCAAACTCCGTCCACAATGGTTTTGATAGATCTCATCAAACTCCAAAATAGTCTATTCTTTACCCTGTCTGAAGGGAAAAATTTATTCAAAATGTAATGGGCTCTAACTCTTTAGGAAGTTAAAATTAGTAGAAAGAGGGTCTAGAAGAAATTTGAAGGGGACAGGTGTAAAGGGGTCTTTTCAACCAGAACACATTTCTGGTACTGAATTTTTTTTCCACAGATCATTCTTACCAATTAGAGCAATTTACGTGCTTTTCAATCTATATTAATCATATTTTATATATACATATTCTTGCTCTAACTCTTTAGGAAGTTAAAATTAGTAGAAAGAGGGTCTAGAATAAATTTGAAGGGGACAGGTGTAAAGGGGTCTTTTCAACCAGAACACATTTCTGGTACAAAATGTTTTTTCCACAGATCATTCTTACCAATTAGAGCAATTTACGTGCTTTTCAATCTATATTAATCATGTTTTATATATACATATTCTTACACAATCTACGTGACATGTAGTGTAGGTTTCACCTCTTTTCAAAATTCTTTAGGAGTATGACCTCTTGCCCAACCCCCACCCTTTAAATATGACCCTGTCTGTCAGTGAAGCAGTGTAAGAAAATTCCAAAATAAATAATAACTTCCAATAAACGGAATTAATTCTTAGGTTTTTAAAGAGATTTTCTGCAGACGAAATAATCAGTAGGTGAATAGCACAAATTAATCTTTAAAAAGGAAAAATAATCAATCTGAAATCAATGTTTGATTCCTCTTCCTATCCGCAGCAGAGTTATTTAAAACCACGACATTTCAAGTTTTTAAGAGAGGAAAAAAAAACTCACCACGACCACCAAAAACAACGACATTCTCATCAAAATTCACTAAGCACTTTCTTCACTTTATAAAACTGCATCTATGCAAATGAGGTGAGTGATTAGGAGCGACATCACGGTAACCAGGCAACGGAATGAGAGAGGAGGAAAAAACCTCATCATTTGTGGATGCCCCCAACGAGTCTATTCATCACAAGATGCGGCTCAAGAAACGGAAGTTCTCTTTTGCATAACCCAAGAGGATGCTTTTAAAGAGGATGGTCTAACAGGAGCATGATGTGGATCTCCCTAAAGAGCAGATGAGACACAACCCTATTATTTCACATTTTTTATGACTTCAAAAAAAAAAGTCATACTCACAAGTGGCATTTTTTTTCATTGTACTTATGCTAACATAATGGCTTCTGAATTTAAAGCTAATTTAATAGTCGTTGTTTTTATTATATGAAAATTTCAAATCGTAATTTTCAATTTTCTAATATTCTTTTTTAACGCAATTGGTTCCTAACCTATTATTCTGCGTTTTAATCAATCGTTTAGAGAAGTTATTATTTATCCCATGCTTGATTGTTTTTTTAAATTTCTTTTGTCTTTTTTTCTGTAACGCTTTTTTTTGTTGTGCATTTCGCAAGCTTTGATTCCTTAATTACAGCAAAATGGAGGAGGGGGTTTGGCTTGACATTTGTATTTCCCAAATTCGAGTCTCACCTGAGCCAGATCTGAGATTTATCCCCTCCCTTAACCCCCCACCCCCACCCTGCCCTTTATTTATCTCTTAAAGCAAAAATTCCGAATGCCTACAGGATGGACAGACAGAAAGCAAAGTGAAAGAAAATGCTTTTTTTTTTTTGAAAACGAAGTAAAAATGATGTTTGGACCAAATGTATATGGAACTCAATAATAGAGTATTTTGTTTCATTTGTACAACTCTTGGATAAATCTGACAGGCTACTTACTGCTGCTAATCCAAGAAATTTTTAGGAGTCCACATAGCAAGTTCGAGAGTTTTGGGTTTGAAAGAAAGTACTGATTAGAATATAAAGTGTGAGAGTATGACCCTTGATGGGGTCCAAGGTCTCTGAAGATGAATTCGTTTGGAGTTGTTCCTGCTGGCGTTTTAAGAACAGTAAAAGTTTCGGTGTTTGCATAGATCAAGTTTTTTTTTCTCTTCCTTTCATATCTTCATATCACATTTTTTTTTCTTTCAGAGTAGTTTTGTTACATACGGTTAAATAAATCTTGATTTTTAAGGAAAGTAATAATCCATTTGTTTTTCGATTTTGTGATTTTGATTGTTAATTTCTCCTAAAATGTTTGTGAAAGGGAATTTTTTTTATCTTTGTTTCAAAATTAAATTTCCAATATGTTGCTGCATCTTTCTTGATCGACAACATTCTGTTCTAACTGTTGGTTTCGTTCTCTAATTTCAGACACACTTTTACGCAAAGAATTCAGTTATTAAAAATGACATGATCCATCGATAATGAAAGAAAGAGAAACCAGGAAATGTTAAAAGACCCATCAGAACAAAGAAAGACTTTCATTCCAATTGGTGAAATATTTTGAGTTTCCTTCAGGAAAATTAAAATATTTCACCAATTGATGAATTTCGAATTCCGACTTCCAACTATTCGCAAAAAACTTCGTATTATTTCTTCTCTAACCATTTCTGACTAAAGATTGAAAATTAATATTTCGCAGTGATTTGAAAGAATTCTATCCTCCGTCGTTTAAGCACTAATAGTGTAGTCGCAGAATAGCGTATTCAATACTTCCGCTATGACGTCACCGCCATGCCCCCTTCCGGACACGTGATATGACTCACAAGCCACGCCCTCTTATTAATATCCATAATTAATAATTAATTAATGTTTCATAATTAACCCCCTTTACTAGAAACCCGAGGCGCCATCTAGTGTATATTATGAGTACTGTATTTAGAAAAGCCCTTCATTTTAACTGAAATTATTTCCAATTTTGACTCCCCCCTCATTAAAAAAACCCTTTATTAAAAGTTCCGCCCCCCTATTAAAAACCTTACCTGTATTTTTAAGACCTCCTCTTTAAAGACCCCCTGGTTGACCCACCTGTATTTTTAAGCCCCCCTGAATTTCTTAACACCTGAAAAAGTCTTCGATGTTTGGTGGCACCATCTAGTATATATTTTAGTAAGCATTCTATTTTAATCGAAAATTTTTCAATTTTTTGACTCCCCCTTATCAAAAGTTCTGCCCCCCTTTATTAAAAAACCCTTATCAAAAGTTCCGCCTCCTCTATTAAACTCCCTCTCACCGATCACAAATCCTGAATAAGTCCCTTGATTTCTACTCTCATCTGAAATTTGCCAAGTCCAACCAAACTTTCGGTGGCAACGTTCAGATCATCCCCTCAGAGAATGGCTGAAGAGAAGTCAAAAATAATTACAAAGTCCCAATTTTTACACCCCCTTCATTAAAAAACCCCTTATCAAAAATGTTCCACCCCCCCTTTTAGGCCTATCCCGCAGTAACTGTTTTAAAAGACTGTCCCACAGAAAATGAAATGAAAAAATGCTATTGGGTAAAAATAAAAAAATTAATAAAAGGAAAACAGCGAAAAAAATTTTTTTGTTTTAAAAAACAAATTATTCGTAATTATGAAAAATATTCAGGAGTAATATGGTCTGGTGATCTGTATGGGTGACATAAAAGACCCGCTTTAGAACACGCAACAAGTGTTCGGTACCTCACCCCTACTATGAACCACGTTTTATTGAAGGATGAATCTTGGAACACGTCACCCCCTGCGCTGTCGACCCCCCTTTGCTTCCGTATCAGACGTGATGTCTTACAACATGAAAACCCACTCGCAGCCTTGACCACTGTTTTAGGACCCGTCTCGAAATTTTTCTAAGTCCAGAGACGGTTGCCAGCCCTACTGACTACACCGCATTGTCATCCCCTTTGTTTCAGGCCATCACATGACATACGGTATGGAAACAATGTTTTGATTTTCTATCCTCTTATCAAAACATTCCATCTCCCTATTATGATAGGTCAGCTATTTTTTTTTTTCAATATATCCCATCGGAAGAAGACAACGTAATGTAATAATGCGTGACAACCCCGGTGCACCGCAGTACATTGACTGCATATCACCATATGGGAATTGCCACGGAAACTACCATCGACTAAAAAGGTTCCTGTCAGTTTAAGTTTGCTTTACATTGATACCTGCCTACAGTGGGAGAAGACCTTTGTGAAGAGAGGAGCACTGCTTGGGATTTTATAGCCTGCCTGTAGAAATAATCATCGAGGTGCAGTGAGAGTGGGATCTTTTGAATTTTTGAGTGGTGCCTAGGAAATTGCCCAACACTCACTGAATTTTGTCCAGATAATTGCCAACAATAAAATAAAAGATGTATCTTTTGAATTTTGAGCCAGAAAAATAAATAGAAGTCCTGACTCTGCAGCAGAGGCTCCTAGGCACTTCCATTGATGGGCCACGCCTAATCGGGGCTCCAATCCTTTCAGCATGACCTTCAACTTCGTCCTCTCTATTGAGCAGGGCATCACAGCCCGCTTGCCGTCTCGGCCTTAACCATGCTGAGGCCGCTTCGGGGACACCTGGCCAGTAACCAGACAAACCCAGCCGGCGGCCCCCCCACAACCCCGACAAAGCCAAGCCATTTTGAAATTACGTGCCCCTAAACCTCCAAGAGTTGAACTTTTCTTATTAAAATTAGTCTCCATCAGGTTGAAGGATGTTGCCATCAGATATTTGTGTTCACACATATTCTGCACTTTCTGCATCAGGACTTGTTTTGGAACGATAAAGTGGTTTTATGTTAAATTCTTTCTGTGAAGAATTTTTTTGTATGCGGTTGAATGTTACAGAAAGTAAGCAATGCTAAAAGTAGAATTCATACGTTGCGGGTACCCTTGCGTTTCCGCTTGCGTTGCGTAAAAAACTTTAGTTCTACATCCAACATCAATGCATGTTAAATGAGTAGGGGATATTAGTTTTAACAAATACTATAAAATACACTAAGCTACAATAAAAATAATAGATATAATAAGTCTCACTCGATCGTACCCTCTCAACTTACCTGAGTTAATCCATCGAAATTTTATTTGCAACTGGACTCATAGTCAAAATTTAGCAAATACTTCAACGATTATTTCAGTATATCTATGGAACAAGCTACATGAGAAAGCTTCTTCGATTCGATAACATAAAAATCCGCCTAACTATGCTCTGACATATATGTTCTGATCGGGCCTCAGTAAAGGAATTCTGCACATATGTCACGATAATCGATGTTTTGAGGATTGCATCAGCCATTCTGTGAGGGGATGATCTGAACGTTGCCACCGAAAGTTTGGTTAGACTTGACAAATTTCAGATGAGAGTAGAAATCAAGGGATTTATTCTGGAATTTGTGATCGGTGAGGGAGGAGTTTATAATAGAAGAGCGGAACTTTTGATAAGGGTTTTTAATAAAGGGGGGCGGAACTTTTGATAAGGGGGATTAAAAAATACATGTCAACCAAGGGGCAGTTTTGATAGGGTTTTTAATAAAGAGAGCGGAACTTTTGATAAGGGGGAGTCGAAAAATTGGAAAATTCTCGATTAAAATAGAATGCTTACTAAAGTATACACTAGATGGCGCCACCAAAAATCAAAGACTTTTTCCGGTGTTAGGAAATTCAGGGGGGCTTAAAAGTACAGGTGGGTCAACCAGGGGGTCTTTAAAGAGGGGGGGATTTAAAAATACAGGTGGATCAACCAGGGGGTCTTTAAAGAGGGGGGCTTAAAAATACAGGTAGGGCTTTTAATAAAGGGGGCAGAATTTTTAATAAAGGGGGTTTTTTAATGAGGGGAGTCAAAATTGGGAATAATTTCAGTTAAAATGGAGGGCTTTTCTAAATATAGTACTCATAATAAACACTAGATGGCGCCACGTGATTTTAATAAAGGGAGAGGAATTTTTAATAAAGGGGGATTAATTATGAAATATTAATTAATTATTAATTATTATGAATATCAATAAGTGAGCGTGGTCGGTTATGAATATTAATAAGGGGCATGACCGGAAGTGTCGTCAGATCACGTGACAGAAAGGGGAGTGGCCGATGTCATGTGGGCGTGGCCAAAAGTGACCTGTAGTGCGATACCACTAGTCGCACTTTCTTTTCAAAAAGATAGAAAATTTTAAACTTATGCGTGTGCAAAGCCAAATTCGAATTTCGTTAACTTCTAAACTGAGCTTTGATTGGTAAAATGGTTCTGACACAATAAAGATCTCACTTCATCTGCTTTATACCTCAAATTCGCAACATCATTAGTGCATCATTGCAAGGGTTAATAAAACTGGAATGTTTGAGACTACATTCGCTTCTCCTTAAAACTAATTTTTCCAAAATTGATATGGACAGGGGTGGCTCAGTCGGTAGCGCGCCAGGCTCGTAATCTGTAGTTCCCAGGTTCGAGTCCCAGCTGGGTCTGCGTTGAGATTTATCTCCGCCAAACTCCCCGCCCTGTCCACGGTCAGTAGGGGACACCGATGGACTTTGTAATAGGCCGCCGTCCGTCGGATGGGACGTTAAGCCGTCGCCCCGTGTGCGGGAGAGCCATACTCTGTGCACGTTAAAGAACACGCTGGATGGCCTTGACGGGAGGCTACCATCTGTCTCCCAACAGCTGTTCCAGTGGGTCCCCTCCCCCAACCTTCTCTGAGCCTTCGGGGTCCATGTGACCTGGCCATTTAGCCCATGGTGTGCAAAAAAGTGCCGCTCAGAGGTAAAACAACCCAATTTCAAAGGAAAAAGAGTGGAATTTATATTCTGTACAAGAGAAATAAAATGACGAATTATCTCGGGTCATGTGCTAAAATTCAAACTTTACAGTTAAATTAGATCTTTAATCTACAGTACACTTTTCTTGAGAAAAAGTTATTTTATATACTAATGAGATTCAAATTTGTCTTCTTATTTACGAAAGACTAGAATTCTCTAGTTCGTTGTCAAGGACAGTGTAGATCAGAATTGATCCAATCTCCTTCAGATTTCACCGCATATTTTACTCTGTACTGCTCTGGGAGTTAAAAACATCGATCCAAAAGAAAATGTTACTTCCCTTCGGTAGAAGGCAAAGAAATGGATGAACTATCTCGAATATTTCAGTGGCATTTTGTCTGACTCGAGTGTTCTCTTTCGCTAGTGACGAGACTGCAAAGGACATCTGCAAGTCCAATATTTGCTTCTGGAAACCTCTTGTGGCCCTTAAATGGATGCAGTCAATAATTATATAGAGGCGTCTCTCTGCTAAGCGCAGGTGTGCTGGTAGCCGAAGACCACATTTATGTCCATTACCATTGCTGAGCCCCGTCTCGCCGCAGTTGCTGCTCTAGCTGTATAGGAGAAGCAGGACAGCCCGTCAGTTATGTGAGCTAGTGGGTGGGAATGGGGGACACTCACTGCAAGTGCCTTGTGCGAGAATAGATTAGAGGAATAGGAGGATTCGGTATAATTTTGCTTTCGTCAGAAAATCGTAGTTAGGGAACTGCCAGAAGTTTGTATATCTGAGGAAAGTTTTTCGAGCACTTGGTTCGATGAATTGGAAACTGTTTCATGCCTTGATCCTCTGCTGGAATGGTAGACGTTATCAAAGCATGTTTTTTTTTTGTTATTACTGGTGTAGTAGAGGTTTATTTCGGTTGAAGTTTAAGATATCAACTTTCAAGGTCGCAAAAGTTGTCTTGATATCGATTTTTGTTTCCTCGGAGGGTGATAAAATAATACGCAAACATAAAACGCAACGCTTGAAAATTATAGAAGTGCATAAAAGGAGGAAATAAAAGATGCTACAGCAAAACATATTTCCAACATTTTACTGGGGGAGGGGGGTTACTTTTGGGCGTGACACCTTCTGGATAGATGAAGATCACTATCACGTCTGGTAGCAGAAATTTCGCATTAGGGATATCTCGGAATAACAATGATATTGATTTCTTCAGAAAGGAGACCTGGAAGATTCTGGTTAGAGAATATAGGGGGGGGGGGGGGGGTAGAGAAAATAATCAAATGGAATTTTGTCTAGCTACGCGAAGCACGGTTTTGAAACGCCGTTAATGTTTTTTGTTAATTAATGTATATGTCCAGTGACCGAATGGTTAGCGCGCTTGGCTGTTGACCTAGAATCCAGGTTCGAACCCCGGGTTGTTCGTGTTGTTTTTCTGCTGAGGTCCCGCCATCCTCACAGATTCTGTTGTGGCATATAAACTGTTGTGGCGTATAAGGTGTCAGACCTTTGTGACAAGCAGCTGCTTGAGGGGGTATTTATTTTTTATTTTGTATTTTAACTTCCAGAGAATTTCAGTTGTTTATTCCAAAAAACTTTCCTCAGATATACAAACTTCTGGCAGTTCCCTAACTACGATTTTCTGACGAAAGCAAAATTATACCGAATTCTATCTTGACTTCTATGGATGTAGTTGAATGTGTCTTCCCGTTCAAATAATGCGAAAGTGTTTCAAACACTTTTGGTAATATAGTGTATGGGTAAACATAAAGTTTAAAATTAATAGACAGAATCATTCAGGCTCTGTAGGGACATAGGAAGAATTACGTAAATCGCTTTTTATGTTAAAAAAAAAAATTCTAAAACGCATTTTTAATCGGAAAACTCCGCACAGATTCTTTTCATGATCATAATATTCCTACTTTCTCTCTACTTAACAATACCGGATCGGGGATTACACACCAGATCCGTAATCTGATGTTCCTAGGTTCGAATCTTCAGTGTATTCCATTGATATTTTCTCGGCTAGCCTCCGCTCTTCTCTATAATAAAGGGTAAACCAATGAGCTTGAAAAGGCTTCGGTTCTTAGGAGGAGACATTAACCGGTAACCCTCTATGCACAAACTAGATGCTTTTTATTGGGGTTCCATCAATATTCTAACAATTGTTCAGTTGATCCTCATCTCAATCCCAGCTCTCAGCCCTTAAGGTATTTGTGACCAGTTTTTTTTTTCAAATCGAAACGTTTCACTTTGAAGTAAAACTATCCAACAACAGCTTCATACCAGAAAGGAAAATGTTAAATAATGTAGAATGAAAAAAAAACACTCTTTATGACTCATAAAGATTAAACAAAAATTTTTAGACCAAATTAGCCAAATAATAAAACACATTAAACTGTATAATTCTCCAAATCCTGAACTCTTAATGATTTTTTTTCCATTTGCAGAAAGCATCCGAAGATGTTATTAATTTATTTTTTACATTATATTTTCTCTGAATTTAGAACAATATTTAATGAAAACGAAAGATTTGCCCGATGGTCAAATCATGACGGAAGTGATTTCTCCCGGATGATGCAAAGGTGAAAATACCAGACGTTTTCCACTAATGCCGGTTCCGCAAAATTCCCCGCCCTGCCCACGGTCAGTAGGGGACACCGATGGGCTCGGAAAGGCCGCCGTCCGTCGGATGGGACGTTAAGCCGTGGCACCGTGTGCTGGAGAGCCAAACCCTGTGCACGTTAAAGATCACGCTGGATGGCCTTGACGGGAGGCTACCATCTGTCTCCTAACAGCTGTTCCAGTGGGTCCCCTCCCCCAACCTTCTCTGAGCCTTCGGGGTCCATGTGACCTGGCCATTCAGCCCATGGTGTGCAAAAAAGTACCGCTCAGAGGTTAAACAACCCAACCCACTAATGCCGAATATTGAGGAATGCTCTTCCAAAATACAGTCGCTCAAAAAAGTATCCGAACACTACGGTTGATTGCAGAATTCAGAAAAAATATCTGGCAACGAAACTTTTTTAGAAATTAGATCTGGCAACCTTCGTGTCACGTGACATGAAAGTTGCCAGATCACTGATTTCTAAAAAAATTCGTTGCTAGATATTTTTTCTGAATTCTGTAATCAACTGTAGTGTTCGGATATTTTTTAATATATATATTACAATGAATATATAATGCAATGAATATGGAGCGTGTGCAGTTACCGTTCACAGCAAACTGGAGCGGTTGCGGTTAATGTTCACAGCACATTGGATCGTGTGAGCTCACAAAAACCTAGATCGTGTGGGCTCACTCACGGAAATATTGAGCGTGTGCAGTTACCGTTCACAGCAAACTGGAGCGTGTGCAGTAACTGCACACGCTCCAGTTTGTTGTGAACGGTAACTGGAGCGTGTACAGTTGCTGTTTTTCCTGAATTCTGTAATCACGTGACACGAAGGTTGCCAGGTCACTAATTTCTAAAAAAAATCGTTGCCAGATATTTTTTTTTTAATTCTGCAATCAACCGTAGTGTTAGGATACTTTTTTGAGCGACTGTACCTGTGGTTGCAAACTTTAAAAATTTTAATGAAAATCTTGATTCGTTTTGGTAGACACATTATCTACAGACGGATCTCGTGCATTATGGAATATCTGTGAAAAATTATTCTGATTTGAGCATTAACACTGGGAAACCTTCCTTTAGAAATATATAGAACCCTCACTCATTGATTTAAAATTACCACTCGGTTTTAACAAGCCTGCATTCCATCAACCGTTTGGTTCGGTGATTGATTATATGATGCCTCTTCTTGAGAGCAACTGGGAGCTTAGATGGAGCCAGAGATCTGACAATATCTGATCTAGATGATGCTGATGACGATGCCGTGGTCAATAATGATGCCCGAGAAATGAATTATTTTACTTGCGCCGTGAGTGTGGAGCCGCAGTAGTTGTAGCCTTCGTGATCAATGCCCGGAAGATTAAATTGATGAACACTGGTGATGTGAGTGATGTTTCTGTCTGTTCAATGGTTCTATTTCTCAGCAAACTTCTTACCTTAATTAGGTTAGCAGCTGTGGGAATGATACTTGGGTTGAACAGCTGAAGGGAGTAAAATTCGAAATAAATCAGGAAACTTTTTGGAATATTTTTAAAAAGTGTGTAAAATGTTTCGTAGAAAACTTTAACACTTTGTGTCAGTTGAGGTACAGTCGCTCAGAAAAGTATCCGAACACTACGATTGATTGCAGAATTCAGAAAAAATATCTACCAACGATTTTTTTTAGAAATTAGTGATCTGGCAACCTTCGTGTCACGTGATTACAGAATTCAGAAAAAATATCTGGAGCGTGTACAGCAACTGTACACGCTCCAGTTACCGTTCACAGCAAACTGGAGCGTGTACAGTTACTGCACACGCTGCAGTTTGCTGTGAACGGTAACTGCACACGCTCAATATTTCCGTGAGTGAGCCCACACGATCCAGGTCTTTGTGAGCTCACACGATCCAATGTGCTGTGAACATTAACCGCAACCGCTCCAGTTTGTTGTGAACGGTAACTGCACACGCTCCATATTCATTGCATTATATATTCATACGCATTATATGTATTAAAAAATATCCGAACACTACAGTTGATTACAGAATTCAGAAAAAATATCTAGCAACGAATTTTTTAGAAATTAGTGATCTGGCAACCTTCGTGTCACGTGACACGAAGGTTGCCAGAATTTTTTTCTGAATTCTGTAATCAATCGTAGTGTTCGGATACTTTTTTTCAGCGACTGTACATGCCATATTGCGCATAACTTTCGTAAATGATATTGAGGTTGGTAATAGTTAGTTTCAACTTTGGTTTAATTATTCATGCCATCTCTTGATTTTGAAAGAAATTGCGTATGAAATTGAGATTACAGATTTAATTGATCCTAGTATATTTACGAGCCGTCCCGTGGCCGAGTGGTTAGCACGCTTGGCTACTGATCTAAGGGACCTGGGTTCGAGCCCCGGATTTAGGCATGGATGTGTGTGTCGTTTTTCTGCTGAGGTCTTGCCATCCTCACAGACCTTCTACTATGGCATATAAACTGACAGGCTCCTGTCAGACCTCTTTGGCAAGCAAGCTGCTTGAGGGGGTATTTATTTTAGTATATTTACTCAAATTTTCATAGCGTTGATCTAATGAATCTTACACTCTGAAGTTTAATAGGGCTTGACCATATTTAATACTTTAAGATAAATTTCAGATATTAACAATTGTTTCATTGTCATGAATATGTTCACTTAAGGTAAAAAAAATTAAAAAAATTGTGATCTGGCCTTTCATCGCATTGTGTACAGTCGCTCAAAAAAAGTATCCGAACACCATGGTTGATTACAGAATTCAGAAAAAATATCTGGCAACGATTTTTTTTTTAGAAATTAGTGATCTGGCAACCATCGTGTCACGAAAATTGCCAGATCACTAATTTCTAAAAAAATCGTTGCCAGATATTTTTTCTGAATTCTGTAATCAACCATGGTGTTCGGGATATTTTTTTGAGCTGCTGTACAACAAAATGTCATTCAGAAGTTAAAAAGCTCAACCTATACTGTGATTATTTTCTTTTTGTATTCTAGGATTTAACTTTTGTTTTTTAGTGGCGATTGTAAATGTCTTTTTTTTTTAACTGTTATAAAAATATTTATTTTTTAGGATATGATTGAAAGCTTTTGTGATTACACAGCTTCTTTATTTTTTCTCCTGTCTGTCTGTACAAAACTATGTAACCTCTGTGTTCTCTGTGAAAATTTGTCGTCTTGCAAACAGAAGTCCCTTTTATCCATCGCTAAATCAAGCATTCAGAGTCTTTGTTCGCGAACTGAAAAGATTTGGCTCTCGTCCACGAGAAATGGAGGATTTATTCGATATATTTCAGCGAATGATTCACTTTCGCCATTGCACGTTTCACGCACACTTAAATGCGATAATTGTAATTTCCTTTGACTTGTCACCATTCTTCACACCGAAAGAGAATTAATGTGTGAGGAAAGTGTGCTGCTGTCATATTTTCTTTAGACGATCTTCCTTAAATTGATTTGGTAGTTTTGTTTTTTGCTTTTGTCTTTCTCTATTTCGCATTCGTCTTCGTTACACAATCGCATGCAGACTCAAGTAGAGGGTTGGGTTACCCCTGAGCAGCCCTTTTGTACACCCAATGGCCAGGTCACAATGACCCAATGGGTTAGAGAAAGTTTTGGAAGGAGATTAATGTTAGAAAAGATATGGAAGCTTCCCGTCAAAGCCATAAGACATATTCTTCAATGTGCACATATAAGGACTCTCCTGAACACGAAGGCACGGCTTAACATGTCATTCGACGGATGGCGGCTTTTCCAAGACTATCGGCGTCCCGTTTCATATTGGATTGGATTGTTTTACCTCTGAGCGGCACTTTTTTGCACACCATGGGCTAAATGGCCAGACCACAAGGACCCCGAAGGCTCAGAGAAGGTTGGGGGAGGGGACCCACTGGAACAGCCGTTGGGAGACAGATGGTAGCCTCCCGTCAAGGCCATCCAGCGTGTTCTTTAACGTGCACAGGGTATGGTTCTCCCGCACACAGCGCCACGGCTTAACGTCCCATCCGACGGACGGCGGTCTTTTCAAGCCATCGGTGTCCCCTACTGACGTGGGCAGGGCGGGGAAATTTTGCGGAGATAAATCTCAACGTTGACCCAGCTGGGACTCGAACCTGGGAGCTGCAGATTACTCTCCTAATGCGTTACTGACAGAACCAACTCCCATCCCATATTCTATATGAAACAGATCATATATTTTTACATCTACATATCAGATATTTCCCCGACATTTCTTGAAGATGATAGAAACCCAGAAAGTGTGTTGGTTCACTATACAAATTGTTGGTTACTTCGACAAATAATTATGCAGCAATGCACAAAACGTTTCGTCGAGAGAGTCAGTTTCCAATTTTATAATATATTTGAGAGACAAGCGGATAGATTTAGTTTAATGCATATAAACAAAGTGCATTTCAAAAACCAATTGTTTCACAATATCTGTAATAATATAAAAGAAGATGTCTGCCTGTGTGTATGTGTGTGATCCTGTGTCAGCCATAATTCATAAGAAAATCGAAATACATGCTTCAAATTTTCGAAGAGAGTTTCTGATTGACGTCCGAGTTGCAGTACTGAATTGCAAGTTTAAATTGCAAAAGAGGGGCTTGCTAGAAGCCAAACTCTTTACCATGTTATTCCTACGGAAAACCTGGTGCGGGGGTGGCTCAGTCGGTAGCGCGCCAGGCTCGTAATCTGTAGTTCCCAGGTTCGAGTCCCAGCTGAGTCAGCGTTGAGATTTATCTCCGCAAAATTCCCCGCCCTGCCCACGGTCAGTAGGGGAGACCGATGGGTTTGGAAAGGCCGCCGTCCGTCGGATGGGATGTGGCCCCGTGTGCGGGAGAGCTATACCCTGTGCACGTTAAAGAACACGCTGGATGGCCTTGACGTCCAGAGTGTTCTCTGTCTCCCAACAGCTGTTCCAGTGGGTCCCCTCAACCAACCTTCTCTGAGCCTTCGGGGTCCACGTGACCTGGCCATTTAGCCCATGGTGTTCAAAAAAGTGCCGCTCAGAGGTAAAACAACCCAACTCCTCCCCCCAACCTTCTCTGAGCCTTCGGGGTCCATGTGACCTGACCATTTAGCCCATGGTGTGCAAAAAGTGCCGCTCAGAGGTAAAACAACCCAATCCTACGGAAAACCAAAGTCGCTGATAAATCCATTTTTGGCATTTATCGTTCCCTAAATGTGAACATAGAGCCATAACATCATTTAAATCTGCTGTCGTCGACAGATTCCCCACTTTCCCAAAGTCGTTATTATATTAATGAGCTCCATTTCAGGTAGGAACCTTATTTTTTAACACAATACCGGGACACACACTCATGGCGCAAAATCTGGGATCTTTCGGTCAAGTATACCGGGAACTATAAGGTGACAATAACAGGAAATAAAAATTCTCGATAGTTTAGTTTCCGTAGAAACGAAGCTCATGCGCTGACTTCAGTAATTACCTGGACAACACTGAGCAATTCTTCGCGCTGAATCTATGTTAAAAACGTGCCTCTCTGAAACAACTCAACGCAATCAGTACCCAACTATGAATCTTGGGAATCTTGGGACCTGACCATTCCGTCCACTGAATGCAAATAATGCCACTAAGAAACAAAAAACGCAGCCATAAAAAGTACACAAACCCAGTGCTAAAATAAATTACCTTCTGGATATAGATATAATTTACAGGACCACACATATTTTTCGGATATTATAAATACAGTACTGTGCGAATTAGTTGGGACAAGCGAAGCCTGGAGAATCTTTTCGATCCGGCCACATCCAGCAATCCCCCAAACACCCACCCAAGGTCATGTTTTGAGGATGTTTCACAGCTTCCGGGCCACAGACGCTTCACCCCATTGAAGGAATGATTGACAGCAAAACGTACATAGGCGTTCTGGAGTCAAAAATGGTCCCAACACTGCAGAAGCTGTTTCCTAACGGCGATGGAGTATTTCAACAGGATCTGGCTCCATGACACAATTCGAAGCTTGCTAAGAGCTTCTTTACCCAACAACACTTGAAGGTATTGGAGTGGCCAGGAAATTCACCCGATCTAAACCCCATTGAAAATTTGTGGGCCATTATTAAAGCGCGCATATCTAAGATGGATTGCACGACGAAAACCAAAATGATAGAAAGTGTCATGAAAGTGTGGTACCACGACCCTGAAGTGAAGGAGACGTGTGGAAAGCTAGTGGCATCAATGGTTGAGAGGGTGAAAGAAGTAATTAAAGCTAAGGGTTCACTATTAACTACACTATTAAACAAATAAATATTTTAGTTGTGTCTTTGTTACTGCATTTTCCTATTGTCCCAACTAATTTGCACACTACTGTACCTTATATGAATCATTAACAAACAAAAAAACTGTTCTAGGTAGCGGCATTTGATTAACAATCTAAGTTTATGCAAATATTTCTGCGACATATGCTATACGTCTGGTTTCCGTAGAGAACTCACTTTCAATTTTTCTCTAGTGTGCTAATGCTTCTAAGGTATGCAGCAAGCATCTTCCTTTTCCACAATCCCGCATCGCAATTCTGAGCCGTCTTTCTCTGTCACTGTAATAATCCTTTTATAAAATCTTCCTCCTCAAAGATATTTATCTTTAAGATACGTGCCCAAAGTAGTCTACTTCGAAATGGCGCGCACACCCCCGTTAATTTTCCTCTGCTCGTCTTCCTTCAAAACTTTATTTTTAACGGCCTGTGTTCCTCTTTTGAAAATCAAAAGAAAAGATAGGATAAAAGAATAGCAGAAATTCACCGCAACGGTTAAAATTTTGGTTGTAAGAAGAAAAGACTAAAGCTATGGGGCAACCAAAAGCATTATGATCTATCCCATTTGTCTGTTCTATCTCCAGGAAACCATCAGACCATAAATAGCACAGATCCAGAGAAATCTGCCCTAAGAATAATTGAACAAATCTCCCCTCCAGGCGCGAGCACAAAAGTTCTTTTCCTTTGCCATAAGTCTAAACGCCATTTGGTAGATTACGGCGTGCTCCGACGTGGCGCGATTGTGCTGGTGCGTCGCTCTATGCCCGTGCGAGTGCAGTAGATGCATGCATGTGTGCCTTCACCAGTAGATTCACAACGTGTCCTCTAGCCAGTCTCGCGCCACTCGGGAAAGACTTTGTCTGGCAAAAACACATTCTGGTTACCTTCCATGCTGCTTCGAGAACACCCAAGTTACATAAATCTTCTAGTTTTGTGTCGTGAGTTTTGCGGAATTTTGAAAAAACTTGGTCGCACATCTGCTTTGTTCGGTGAATGTGTAGATGTTATTTTTTTTGGGGAGGGGGAGGTTTCTATCTACGGGCCTTCGTCGAACGTGATACTTGCAACTCAAATAATGCACATTGATAACCGCATTAGGATTTTGAAGAGAAATGAAGGCAATGGTTTGCTATATATACGTGTCAGTCGTAGGAAAAAGACAAAAGATGCATTCCATGCACAAAGAATGCACTACGTGGGTATATCTTAATCTTTAGAGAACGCATCTTGCTCCAGTGATTTTCAAACTCTTTCTCTGATGGCAATAGTATTATATCATCGAAAATTTGAAAGAGCCTTTTACAGAGGAATTCCTATTCTTTTTCGGGGGGAGGGTAGGATGAATTTGCATATTATGTAGCTATTTATTATTTTGCCAACGACTTTTTACGGTATCACAGAGTGTAACAGTGAACTTTTGCCACACCATAGTGAGAGTGACCTTCAGTAGCCTGCGAGATGTTGACATCCAATGGGAAGCGAGTCAACTTTCGCGACCGTAACTGCATCAGTGTATACTGATCCTGTTTTGACACGACTTACGAACTCCTATAGGTCACACAGCCGACCATATGCTAATCAGAGTATTGCCTGACTTATTTACTTACCACTCGACACTTTACTTCTAAAGGTTTTCACGCCCCGAGGTGTTTAAAATACGTGCGAACAGATTGAGCTGGATATGATAGAAAATTAAGTTCAGTGTTCACAGTACCTGACATGTTGTCAGGAGGTCGTGAGTTGGAATCCCCCAGCAAATTGCATATCTTCTTCTATACATCAAATATAGTATATCATCTAACGGGTTACTGTAATTGCTCATATTCAACATAGACTGATCTGGATTTGAAATTAATGAGTTGCGTTTTTGCATTTTATGGAAAGCGAACTTAGAACTGTTAGTTCTTTCAAGGGTTAGGTTAGGTTAGTTGGGTTATTTTACCTCTGAGCGGCATTTTTTTTCACACCATGGGCTAAATGGCCAGGTCACATGGACCCGAAGGCTCAGAGAAGGTTGGGGGAGTGGGCCCACTGGAACAGCTGTTGGGAGACAGATGGTAGCCTCCCGTCAACGCCATCCAGCGTGTTCTTTAACGTGCACAGGGTATGTCTCTCCCGTACACGGGGCCACGGCTTAACGTCCCATCCGACGGACGGCGGCCTTTCCAAGCCCATCGGTATCCCCTACTGACCGTGGGCAGGGCGGGGAATTTTGCGGAGATAAATCTCAACGCTGACCCAGCTGGGACTCGAACCTGGGAACTACAGATTACGAGCCTGGCGCGCTACCGACTGAGCTACCCCCGCCCCCAGTTCTTTCAAGACTCTATATTTTGAGAAACACGTGACTCTCGAACCACAGAAAAGTCCACTACGCCAGCCTGCAATAAGATTTATTAGAAAGAAGTGGAAAATAATTACAATACGTTACCTAGCTAGAGTCAATATTCTATTTCCTAATGAATTTTGTGCAAACTTTATTAAAAATGCATATAAGGATTTTTTTTTTGGATAATGAGACCAATCAACCTTTTAGTCTAGTTTTCCTTTTTTATTCTACCTTTTCCTTAAATCTTAAAACCTTTAACGAGAATGATTTATTTCTTTTATAAATTGTAACCTTTGTAAAGGTACTATTACTAAGATATAACGAAAATAATAACAATGAATGTATAACCAGACCGAAAAAAAAGAAACACCCACACACAGGAAAAAAAATTAATTTCGTAACAAAATTTCAAATTTAAAACCTCCTTTCTTTTCCCCTCGTTTCCTGAAAAACCAGCGGAGCAGATGGCGAGACGAACGAAGCAACTGAAATGCATATTAAAAAAAAATTAAAAAAAATCAGGAAACTTAGCGAACCGAAACGCATGCCATAAAACAAGAGAATGCAAAAAAAAAAACATTATTTCTTTCTGCCATTAGTGTCTTCCACCAGTCGTTTTCCACTACATTTTTTGCTTCCTCCTCTTCCCCTTAATAACTGTTATAGCCGGGGGGTTTTTTGCTTGAAATGATCCCAACAGGAATAATGAGATTACTTCTAAACATCCTCCCCAAACCAATCTACACACCAACAAAGAAACAGAAGAAGGGAGCTCTCACGCCAACCGCATGGCCCCAGTCACTCCGTCGACGTTTGCTCTCGCTCTTCCCCCAACACAAAAGGATGCTTTCATCCCACAGGCGCTAGCCACCACCGAAGAGACACCCTCGTACCTAAAGAGCTGTGGGAGAGCAACCAGCCGGATGCGATTTTTCACGATAACGGCTCTGGACACGGACCTCCGCTGTACCGGGCCATGTCTGCCCGGTTGCGAAGAGGGAGAGCCTTGTTTTTATCTCCAGTTTGCGTGATACTATCGGCGCTTCTCCTATTAGGGAATTAGGAAACGCGTGTTCCTCCGAAACACGCTACATCAACACGCTAAGTTAGCACTGTTGTAGCGCAGTTCTTGTTTTGAGAGCGTAGCAAGTCGGTCTGTTTGATCATTGCATGTTCCTGTTTTCAAGGTTTTATACTCGGGTTTATTTCTGTTTTTTATTCCTTTAAAATTCTGATGTTTGTCCCCTTAAGTACCTTTTGCTTTCGTCGTTCTTTCAGAACCCGGCAAAAAAATTGTTTTTTCAGCTAAAATTTAGTTTTTTGTCCACTCTGATGGTTTTTCGAAAGCTTTGAGTTTGACCAGAGAGAGTTTTCGAAGATAATTCAATTCCGAAAGTTTCTGGATGATAATAATATTTTATTAATTTCTTTTGGTAAAAAAAACTCAATAAACACGAGAGTTGTTAACCTCCAAGACAAAAAAAATGGTATTTTATCGCTGAATTACTTTTTTTCGTAATAAAGATATTTTTATGCATATAAGATTGGCTTCTAAAATAACTGTAACAATTTCGTCATTAATTACGTTTGGAGTTAATGATTTTTTAATGCAGAAACATCTACACTGCTCACAAAAATCAGGGGATATTTCTTCGCTTCATTATTCATTTTGAAATATACCCTAATTTTTTGTGAGCAGTATATTTGTCTATGATAAAGTTTCTCGTCTTGCAGGTTGGTTGAGGTTTTTTTACCACTGAGTGGCTCTTTTTGTGCACACCATGGGCTAAATGGCCAGGTCACATGGACCCCGAAGGCTCAGAGATGGTTGGGGAAGATGATCCACTGGAACAGCTAATGGGAGACAGATGGTAGCCTCCCGTCAAGGCCCTCCAGCGTGTTCTTTAACGTGCACAGGGTATGACTCTCCCACACATGAGGCCACGATTTAACGTCCCATCTGACGGACGGCGGCCTTTCCAAGCCCATCGGTGTCCCCTACTGACCGTCGGCAGGGCGGGAAATTTTTCGGAGATAAATCTCAACGTTGACCCAGCTGAGATTCAAACCTGGGAACTACAGATTACGAGCCTGGCGCGCTACCGACTGAGCCACCCCCGCCCCTCGTCTTGCAGGAGTTAGTCTGAAGTATTGAAAAGAAAAAGATTCATGAGAATCTCCAATAACTCTCGTCTGCAAGAAAATTCTCCCTCGTGAAAAAAAAAATGGGCGCGATTTATAGATTTGAGGGTGCTGAATCCGAATCTGGCATCCAAATGTCTATATCAGACACTATTTTTGTGGGAGGGCGTTTTTTGAAAAAAATAACGTTTTTTGTGAATATATATATATGATTTTATTCGTTTTCAAACTACCAGAAGCTTCAGTTTTATTACGTGAGAAAGGTCCCATCAAGACACATCCAAAGTGGAAAAACGATATAGCGGCATATGGAACGAGAGTATGTTGGCGGACTACTGTGGCGCCCTGCAGCGAGAGGCTCCAGAGATAAAATATAAGCGACAGAAGACAACAAAATAATTTTTTGTGTAAATATTTACATGTATCAGGATTTATTAGTGTCAGCTTTAACTTTTTATAACGTAAATGAATATATGGTAATATATATATATTTATCTTCACTGAATAAAATACTGCTTTTTAATTAAACCCATACCTCTAGAAAACTGTAGGTGTTAGAACAAATCGGTGTCAGATTCGGATTCAGCACCCTCAAAAACTTAAATATCAGACAAAATTTTGGAACGGAGGGAAAAACCTTTTTTTTTGCAGACCAGAGTAATCAGAGTTATTGGGGGAAAAGAATTGCTCGTGCCCCTGTAAGGCTGTTCTCTCTAAGACTATTAGGCTTGTCAGAACAATCAGATTTACAGGGGCTGTTGTGTTTTTACCTCTGAGCGGCACTTTTCTGCACACAATGGGCTAAATGGCCAGGTCACATGGACCCCGAAGGCTCAGAGAAGGTTAGGGGAGGGGACCCACTGGAACAGCTGTTGGGAGACAGATGGTAGCCTCCCGTCAAGGCCATCCAGCGTGTTATTTAACGTGCACACGGTATGGCTCTCCCGCACACGGGGCCACGGCTTAACATCCCATCCGACGGACGGCGGCCTTTCCAAGCCCATCGGTGTCCCCTACTGACCGTGGGCAGGGCGGGGTATTTTGCGGAGATAAATCTCAACGCTGACCCAGCTGGGACTCGAACCTGGGAGCTACAGATTACGAGCCTGGTGCGCTACCGACTGAGCCACCCCCGCCCCTTAGGAAGGTAATCCACAGAACAGTAGACAGTTAGTAACCTCCTTTCAATGCTATCCAGCTTGCCTTTAACGTACACAGGGTATGGTCTGATGCACACGGCGCCATGGCTTAATATCCCATCCGACGGACGGTGGCTTTTCCAAACCCATCGGTGTCCCTTTTCTCACTGAGGGTTGGATGGGGTTTAGCGATGTTAAATTTCAACGCTGACACAGTTGAGACTCGAACCTGGGAGCTGTAGATTATGAGCCTGGCAAGCTACCGACGAGTCACCCTGCCCCATTTTCAAGAGCATGCTCTCTTTTTATAAGAGCAATTGCTATAGTGGAGTTCTTGGTAAATTCTAATGTTTTAAAATGAAACTCACTTCAAAAGCTCAGTCGGTAGCTCGCCAGGCTCGTAATCTGTAGTTCCCAGGTTCGAGTCCCAGCTGGGTCAGCGTTGAGATTTATCTCCGCAAAATTCCCCGCCTTGCCCACGGTCAGTAGGGGACACCGATGGGCTTGGAAAGGCTGCCGCCCGTCGTATGGGACGTTAAGCCGTGGTCCCATTTGAGACATACCCTGTGCACGTTAAAGAACACGCTGGATGGCCTTGAAGGGAGGCTACCATCTGTCTCCCAACAGCTGTTCCAGTGGGTCCCCTCCCCTAATCTTCTCTGAGCCTTCGGGGTCCATGTGACTTGGCCATTTAGCCCATGGTGTGCAAAAAAGTGCCGCTCAGAGGTAAAACAACCCAACCCTGAAAAATCGTTCGAGGTTGGAGTTCAATAATGCTTTTATATATATGAAACAAAATGGTAATGTAATAAATTAAGATTTATGAAATATTCTTGTACTGACTGTTGGTTACTCAATAGATTTTTTTTCTAAGAAGTGGACCAAGTTCCTCTTCGAACTTCTCGGAATCAGAGCATCATTCGGAACAGTTCGGAAACTGCGCAAATCTCGAAACTCAGAAGATCCCCGAACCAAACTCTAAAAATGAGTTCAATTCCCCGAATTTTCACCTAAAATCTTTTACTTCATTCCATCATTCAATAGTCAAAGAGCACGGAAATGTATTTCAACATTGCTCAAGGAACAAAAATCCAGCGGTGGATTCCTGCGCGCAATCTTCTCTTGGGGTCCCTATTCACTCACGCAAATATTGGAATTGAAGGTCCCTCAACCCCACGGGACCTAATTTCTGTGTATACCTGTATATCAGTTCCTGGTCTAATCCAAAGCATCTTGCAATGCAAGAAGAAAATGTCCTAATCGTGACTACAATTTTCCCCCACCGACTACTACGGGTTGGTTGTACAATGGCCAGGTCACATGGACCCCGAAGGCTCAGAGAAGGTTGGGGGAGGGGACCCACTGGAACAGCTGTTGGGAGACAGATGGTAGCCTCCCGTCAAGGCCATCCAGCGTGTTCTTTAAGGTGCACAGGGTATGGCTCTCCCCCACACGGAGCCACGGTTTAACGTCCTATCCGACGGACGGCGGCATTTCCAAGCCCATCGGTGTCCCCTATTGACCGTGGGCAGGGCGGGGAATTTTGCGGAGATAAATCTCAACGCAATTACTACGCCATCGCGGAGCATGACGTATTGATCTGACTCCTCAATTCCACATGTTCTCTTCAACTCCCCAGGAATTTCTAGCATCTTCCCATACACCCCTCCATTCACCCAACACCGAATTTATCAAGAGAGAATCTAACTCAATATCTGTTACATTTCAATCTTTTTTTACAGTCCACTATAGTAAGCAATATAGTGAACTCAATTACTTTTGCTCTAAAATTTACTCTTTTAGAAAACCGAAACTAAACGAATGAAGACGTCACAGAAGGGGCAGATACCTTCATCTAACATCTTCGTGTTTTCGGTTTGCTAGAAGTGTAAATTTCACACACACATAGAAAGTTTCATGAATTTTCCTGCGTAAGCTACATAACATGATGGATAGCACTTGACATACCTGCAGACGTCCTTGCACGCACCCTGGGCACGGTAAGGATCATGATGGATAACTTTCTTCTTCCTTAAAGACAAACGTGCACACATCGTGTGTACGTTATGGAGCACAATGGATGGCCTCATTCATACCTATGGAGATTTTCCTGAGAGTTAGAGAATACGATGAACAGACTCAACCAGACCAAGTGAAGTCCATAAGATAAGAGAACTGGGTTGGCTTAGTCTGTAGAGCACGATGCTCTTAATATGCAGTTCTCAGGTTCGAGTCCCAACTATGTCAGCGATGAGATTTATCTCCGCTAATCTTCCACCGTACCCTCGGTGAGAGAGGGAACCATGACAGTCTTCGCAAGGGTTCTTCGTCGACGGATGGGACGTTAAGCCGTGATCCCTTGTTCAGGAGAGCCATATCTTGCGCACGTTAAAGAACATGATGGATGATCTTGATGGAAAGCTTTCATCTATTTTCTAACAGACGTCTAGTGGCTCTTCTTAGCCTACAAGACTTTAACTACAACTTCGGGGATCTTGTGACCTGGTATGCACAAGAGTACCTCTCAGATGTAAAACAACCTGATCAATTAGAAAATAAGATGGATTGCTTCATCCATACCTACTGAGTTCTGTGCACATTAGAGAAAACACGATGGATAACTTCGATTAGGGACGAATCTAGGGAGGGGGGAGGAAAGGAAGACGTGTCCCTCCCCCTTTCAGAATGATAGTAACCATAACGAAGTAGAAAAATATTAAACATACATTTTAGACACACTGCACAATAAAATTTTTAAAACTGGTGGCCTAATGTTTTAGGGCTTTAAATTAAAACCCCTAAAATTGGTGGCCTAATGGTTATCGTATGATTATTATATTTTTCGTTACTGATCGATAGGACACAGGCCGAGTCCCGAGAAATGGGCTACTTTCTCTCTTCCATTGTCCTATTTCAGAAGTCTCACTTTTCTTACAGATCTTCTTAGGGTATATTGTACTAACAGCTTTCTATCAGACCTCTATGGAAAGCAGTTGCTGGAGGGGAAATTTACCATTTTTTAAAGTGTGTAAAATCGGAACGGTGTTCAGGATCATTTCTGCTCCATCCGGTCAGAATGGATGCATTATATATTCATACGCATTATATATATTAAAAAATATCCGAACACTATGGTTGATTACAGAATTCAGAAAAAATATCTGACAACGATTTTTTTTTGTCAGTGATACGAAGGTTGCTGTAGATATAAAATACGACTGTAGATATAAAATCGGATCAAAAGTAATGTTTCTAAGATGCAGAAAAGAAAATACACTCGGGCATCGATTTTTAGGTTCGTACGCACACGTAGATCGACGGTTGATCTCTGATCTCGATGTATCAGTCTGATCAGGGATTCCCTAAAGTTTTGGAGATGTAGAATCCAAAATATCCCTGGTCCTATTTTCACATTTCTAGTATTTTTAGATCAAGGTTTGATTCTATGGGATCTCGATTTGACCTTGAAGCACACGTTTCGAAAGAAAAATCTGAGACCTGGATTACTCCTTGGTACGAATTTCTGCATCCTACTTAGAATTAATGTTATTCCCTGTCAATCACGCACTCATAATAAGCTATACATATTGTTGGGTTGATTTACCTCTGAGCGGCACTTTTTTGCACACCAAGGGCTAAATGGCCAGGTCACATGGACCCCGAAGGCTCAGAGAAGGTTGGGGGAGGGGACCCACTGGAACAGCTGTTGGGAGACAGATGGTAGCCTCCCGTCAAGGCCATCCAGCCTGTTCTTTAACGTGCACAGGGTATGTCTCTCCCGCACACGGGGCCACGGCTTAACGTCCCATCCGACGGACGGCGGCCTTTCCAAGCCCATCGGTGTCCCCTACTGACCGTGGGCAGGGCGAGGAAATTTTGCGGAGATAAATCTCAACGCTGACCCAGCTGGGACTCGAACCTGGGAACTACAGATTACGAGCCTGGCGCGCTACCGACTGAGCCATCCCCGCCCCTATACGTATTGTTACGACAGATGAACGAGTAATAATGAAACCGTGATCTGGTATCATTTTGATGCTCGCGTTTACTTAAGGGTGAGAGTTACATCACTGGGGCGGGGATGCCTCAGTAGGTAGCGCGCCAGGCTCGTAATCTGTACTTCCCAGGTTCGAGTCCCAGCTGGGTCAGCGTTGAGATTTATCTCCGCAAAATTCCCCGCCTTGCCCACGGTCAGTAGGGGACACCGATGGGCTTGGTAAAGGCCGCCGTCCGTCGGATGGGACGTTAAGCCGTGGCTCCGTGTGCGGGAGAGCCATACCCTGTGCACGTTAAAGAACACGCTGGATGGCCTTGACGGGAGGCTACCATCTGTCTCCCAACAGCTGTTCCAGTGGGTCCCCTCCCCCAACCTTCTCTGAGCCTTCGGGGTCCATGTGACCTGGCCATTTAGCCCATGGTGTGCAAAAAAGTGCCTCTCAGAGGTAAAACAACCCAACCCAACCCCTCCCCCAACCTTCTCTGAGCCTTCGGGGTCCATGTGATCTGGCCATTTAGCCCATGGTGTGCAAAAAAGTGCCGCTCAGAGGTAAAACAACCCAACCCAACCCCTCCCCCAACCTTCTCTGAGCCTTCGGGGTCCATGTGACCTGGCCATTTAGCCCATGGTGTGCAAAAAAGTGCCTCTCAGAGGTAAAACAACCCAACCCAACCCCTCCCCCAACCTTCTCTGAGCCTTCAGGGTCCATGTGACCTGGCCATTTAGCCCATGGTGTGCAAAAAAGTGCCGCTCAGAGGTAAAACAACCCAACCCAACCCCTCCCCCAACCTTCTCTGAGCCTTCGGGGTCCATGTGACCTGGCCATTTAGCCCATGGTGTGCAAAAAAGTGCCTCTCAGAGGTAAAACAACCCAACCCAACCCCTCCCCCAACCTTCTCTGAGCCTTCGGGGTCCATGTGACCTGGCCATTTAGCCCATGGTGTGCAAAAAAGTGCCGCTCAGAGGTAAAACAACCCAACCCAACCCCTCCCCCAACCTTCTCTGAGCCTTCGGGGTCCATGTGACCTGGCCATTTAAGCCCATGGTGTGCAAAAAAGTGCCGCTCAGAGGTAAAACAACCCAACCCAACCCCTCCCCCAACCTTCTCTGAGCCTTCGGGGTCCATGTGACCTGGCCATTTAAGCCCATGGTGTGCAAAAAAGTGCCGCTCAGAGGTAAAACAACCCAACCCAACAAAGTTACGTCACTAACAACTTTGAACGATAACTTAATTTAAAAAAATAAAGAATAAGAGAGTTGTAATTAGGAAGAATTTGTGTGAAGGAAAAAGTAGTTTGTCTTAATCTGTGCACTATAGAATAAAGAAGAAATGTTTTTATTTGGTTTGTGCGTGAGAGGTTAAATAAGTCTATTAGTGCGGATCTTGTTAGTGAATGAGTAAGAAAAAGAAGACTTCATCGTCTTGTGCATGGTGATCAACGTCTGAAAAGAATTGGTTCTGAGAAACCAGTATACTTAGCCGCAGTTTTGGAGTACTTGATGACTAAAACTTTACAAGGAAATCATTTGGTGTATAATTATTTAGTTTGCTTAGGAATCGGTCAAGTTATTCTCGATAGATTGCAGGTTTGTTCACAAATATGATTGTGCCACTTATCGAATGTTGTAAAAAGCCAATTTTATGCTTTGAGTGGAGATAGTAAGAATTATAGAAGAAACAACTCTTTGTAGGAATAGTAATGAGATGCTAACTTATTCTAAAGATTTATTTTTATGCTGATGAAGAATTTTGTTGTTTGAATTTAGTTAATATAAATGTTTCTATTCATACTTCTGTAATAAATTTGGGGGCGGGGGTGGCTCAGTCGGTAGCGCGCCAGGCTCGTAATCTGTAGTTCCCAGGTTCGAGTCCCAGCTGGGTCAGCGTTGAGATTTATCTCCGGAAAATTCTCCGCCCTGCCCACGGTCAGTAGGGGACACCGATGGGCTTGGAAAGGCCGCCGTCCGTCGGATGGGACGTTAAACCGTGGCTCCGTGTGCGGGAGAGCCATACCCTGTGCACGTTAAAGAACACGCTGGATGGCATTGACGGGAGGCTACCATCTGTCTCCCAACAGCTGTTCCAGTGGGTCCCCTCACCCAACCTTCTCTGAGCCTTCGGGGTCCATGTGACCTGGCCATTTAGTCCATGGTGTGCAAAAAAGTTGCGCTCAGAGATAAAACAACTCTGTAATAAATTGCATTATTTTAGAATTATTGTTACTAATTGTTATTTTTGAACTACCCTCGGTTCCCATCCGTTAAATTCATAACAATATATATATATTGCACCTCTCTACCAAACTCTTAGAGAAATGTCGTGCTCTGTCAATGTCTATTGAAAGATTTAAACACTTTTTCTCATGATATATATATATATTTGCACATCTATAATTGACCTTTTTCATGATATATATATAATAATTGACCTTCTTCATGAGAGAGCACGACATTTCTCTAATGATAAAATATGACAATTCATGAATAATTGATTGTTGACTGAGACAAAACTGTTATATGAAATGTCATGCTCTCTAATGACATATAATGACAATTCATGAAGAAGGTCAATAATAATTGACCTTCTTCATGACATCTATAATTGACCTCTTTCGTGATATACATATATATATGCACCCCTCTACCAAACTGTTAGAGAAATGTTGTGCTCTGTGAATGGGAATCTAACTTCGAAGTTCTATAACATTTAAAATATGCATTTATTGGGAAAATGTGAATGAAAATAGAGATTATGATTCAGATCTATTTAAATCCCGATTCTCAACAATATCTGTTCACTATTTAAAGAGTTATGTAAGTTTTGAATTTTTGCTCAAACCATTTAATAAAATAAATATGCAGTTTAGAAGCAGTTAGGCATAATAAATATTTCAATATTAAAAATGATTTCTATAAAACAAAATAATTTATTGTTAAATATTCCAGCTTATAATATGTTAAATATTCCACTCTTTAAATACTAAACGAACATTGTTGAAAATAGATACATAAAGAGACTGTCTTACGATCTTCGATTTATCTTCAGTCACATTTTTCTATTAAATGCCTATTTTAGAAGTTATAGAACTTCGAAGTTAGATTCCCATTGACATAATATAGAAATTCTCTAACATTTTGGTAGCCAATGTATTAGATGAATTTTCTTGCATAACATTTTTTTTTACCGTCGTTTGATTAAGTCTCGAGCATAATAAATACGAAAGTGTTCCAGAGGGACAAATTTACGGACAAGTTAGATGCTTTTGATTCCAAATGCTTGCGCAGTATCTTGGGCATTAGGTGGTTCAACTTTGTAACTAATGATGAGGTTAGGCAAAGGAGTCTGCAACCTCCTTTAAGCAGCATATTGTGCAGAGAGAGTCCGTTGGTTTGGCCATGTTGCCCGTATGAGTATTGGCGAATAGGGTTATGAACAGTGTGCCTAAAGACCTCAGAAAGAAGGGGAGACCTGGGATGCGGTGGGCAGAAAATGTCAAACAGGACCTTGTTAGAATTGGTGTGCAGTGGCCAGATGCAGTAGATGTAGCTCAGGATAGACTTGCTTGGAGAACTAAATTGCACGGTCTGGTTGGACCTCCGTAGCCCATGGCTGCTTGAGGATGATGATGATGATGATGATGATGATGATGGAGAAAAATAATGAAATATGAGTTCGCTCTGGAAAGTTTGAAAACCCCTGAGTTATGAAAAACAATGAATAGCCGTGACCCGGATCTAGAAAAAAAATAAGGTTGGGGGGGGGGGGGGGGAGCTACGTGACCTGAGCCGGAACTAACCGAAATGACTTTCAGGTGTATACATTTGCCCACCATTTTGAAAAAAAAATTTTAAACGACAGGCCTTTTAAAAAAGTGCTCTTTCTGAATATACGTACTATGTTTATTTTTTGAATATTTCTACCTCTATCATGTTATTAACATTCTCGTTGTGGGGGTGATGTCCACATCCCCCCCCCCCCCGAGATCCAGCTCTGGTGATCATGCCTAAGGAGGTACTTTTTGGATTGGATTGTTTTACCTCTGAGCGGCATTTTTTTTGCACACCATGGGCTAAATGGCCAGGTCACAAAGACCTCGAAGGCTCAGAGAAGGTTGGGGGAGGGGACCCACTGGAACAGCTGTTGGGAGACAGATGGTAGCCTCCCGTCAAGGCCATCCAGCGTGTTCTTTAAGGTGCACAGGGTATGGCTCTACCCCACACGGAGCCACGGTTTAACGTCCTATCCGACGGACGGCGGCCTTTTCAAGCCCATCGGTGTCCCCTACTGACCGTGGGCAGGGCGGGGAAATTTTGCGGAGATAAATCCCAACGCTGACCCACGAACCTGGCAACTACAGATTACGAGCCTGGCGCGCTACCGACTGAGCCACCCCCGCCCTCTAAGGAGGTACATGTACGTTAAATAAACAATGTATAGTTAATCCATTCCTACAGATGTCCTCTCAAAGCCTCATTAGTAGTCTCCTGTTCTCTATGGAGATTCGTACACTTAGAAAACATGATAGATAGCCTCGTAACTATAGAGACTTAGAGAACAAGATGGATTACCTCGTCCATACTTATAGATGTCCATACACTTAGAGTCGTGACATTTAGAGTACACGATGTATTACTTGTTAATTATTTTTTCTCTATACACGTCTATACTCTTGCCAAGTTCAATTTAGAGAACATGATAGGTTGGGTTGTTTTACCTCTGAGCGGCACTTTTTTGCACACCATGGGCTAAATGGCCAGGTCACATGGACCCCGAAGGCTCAGAGAAGGTTGGGGGAGGGGACCCACTGGAACAGCTGTTGGGAGACAGATGGTAGCCTCCCGTCAAGGCCATCCAGCGGGTTCTTTAACGTGCACAGGGTATGGCTCTCCCGCACACGGGGCCACGGCTTAACGTCCCATCCGACGGACGGCGGTCTTTCCAAGCCCATCGGTGTCCCCTACTGACCGTGGGCAGGGCGGGGAATTTTGCGGGATAAATCTCAACGCTGACCCAGCTGGGACTCGAACCTGGGAACTACAGATTACGAGCCTGGAGCGCTACCGACTGAGCCACCCCTGCCCCAGAGAGCATGATGGACCCATACCTAGGAAGGTACATGAATGTCCCCCTGTGCATGTTAGACAACACTCTGGTTAACGCCCAGACTCTTCCTAATAGCTACGCAGTGCTACCCAACACAAATCTATATTTTCAGGTTCTTGGAACCTAACCATTTTTTTATTGCGTTTTCTATAGCGCAAGAACCCTCAGAACTAAAGCAAAACCCTGAAAGATTAATGGGTCTAGTTTCGCATTACAATAAGATATTAAACACGTGAAAGTGCGAATCAAATGCACATTAAGAAAGTAGATAATGATTCGTAGAACGTCTGAAACAGAAAAAGCACAATGGCCTCAGGTTAAGAAAGCCGATAACAAAACTTTTCCTGAACTGGGTGTAGGATGATCGGATTTGCATCACGTTTTGCAGCTAGACGGTTTCCTACTCCAGGGCTTCAGGAAAAACAGATGGGCTTCACACTGTCTTTCACTTGAAAATGGGTTAAAACAAGAACAAAATAATAATTGGTTTTACATTAGGAGAGTTCGGTACATTCAAGAACGAAAACAAGGAAAAGAAGTGTTCCGATTCTACTCTTTTCTGTTTTTTTTCCTCTTAACTAATTCCCGAAGAAAATTGTTTTATGTTTGTCTCTGTCTGGCAGTATCGCCAGTAATTTAACTTACATTGATTTTCAAACAACGGGCTCTTTTTCCCTACAGGATTTTCCGTTTGCTTTGTTTTACTCTCATGGAGAGGCAATTTACCGAAAGATTTAAACACTTTTTCTCTCCCTTACTATGCTTCAAAATACCGCCTACTTTACTAACTTTAGTTTGCCTTTTAATAGGGGGCGGGGGTGGCTCAGTCGGTAGCGCGCCAGGCTCGTAATCTGTAGTTCCCAGGTTCGAGTCCCAGCTGGGTGAGCGTTGAGATTTATCTCCGCAAAATTCCCCGCCTTGCCCACGGTCATTAGGGGACACCGATGGGCTTGGAAAGGCGCCGTCCGTCCGTCGGATGGGACGTTAAGCCGTGGCCCCGTGTGCGGGAATGCCATACCCTAATGTTAATGTTAAAGAACACGCTGGATGGCCTTGACGGGGGGCTACCATCTGTCTCCCAACAGCTGTTCCAGTGGGTTCCCCTCTCCCAACCTTCTCTGAGCCTTCGGGGTCCATGTGACCTGGCCATTTAGCTCATGGTGTGCAAAAAAGTGTCGCTCAGAGGTAAAACAACCCAACCCAACAACCCTTTTAATAGATTACTCAGTGTCATGATTATTTCCCTGCTTGGCTTAGAACGTCGTCCCATGGCCGAGTGGTTAGCGCGCTTGGCTACTGATCCCGGGTTCGAGCCCCGGGTAAGGCATGGCTGTTTGTGTCGTTTTATCTGCTGAGGTTCTGCCATCCTCTCAGACCTTCTACTATGGCATATAAACTGACAGGCTCCTGTCAGACCTCTGTGGCAAGCAGCTGCTTGAGGGGGTATTTATTTATTTATGGCTTACAACGTTGTGATTTTGAAGGTGCTCCAGTGATGGTTTATAAGAGCTTATTTGGTTCGTTAAATGTTTTTAAAGTTTAGGTGTGTGTTTTTTTTTTGAAAATTCAGTTGCACATTTTGGTTTATTTAGTATTTTAGATTATTGCCCCAGTTGTAACGTGATAGTTTACCTCTAAGGATCGTTTGTTTTGCTTAAGTGAGCTAAATGGCCAAGTTACAAGACACCCCAAGCATTTAGAGAAGAATTGGGAGAGTAAGCTCTTTGGAGAATTGTTAATGGGCAATGTGCACTTCTTGAAAATGGATAATGCAATTTTTAATGTGCAAATCATAAAGTTCTTTTATACACGTAGCACGGATTAACGTTTTCTCCAATTTTGCTAGTATTGAGGTCAGATTTCTATAAAGAACTAAAGGTTTCTTTTGTAGAGAAGCAAACTTTTTGGAGGGGGAGGGTGAAGAAGTAAAACTTACGTGTATGTGAAAGATTTGGTTTCGGATGTTAAAAAAAGCAAGCGGTTCAAAAGAAAATAATTGATGAAAAGAAAAGAATTTCGCTTGATAACAAGCAAAGATTGCGAATGTGAAGAAACAAATGTTTCCTATGGAAAAAAGCAAAAATTTTTCATATGAAAAAACAGTTTCCTATGAAAAGAAGCAAAGATTTCTCACATGAAAAAGCAAATGTTTCATACATGATGAAGCAAATGTTTCTCACGTGAAGAAGTAAAAGTTTCATGTACGAAGAAGCAAACGTTTCATAATGTGAAGAAACAAAAGTTTTATATTTCAAGAATCAAAAGATTAATATATGAAGAAGCAAAAATTTCATATGTGAAGAAGCAAAAGATTAATTTATGAAGAAGCAAAAGATTAATTTATGAAGAAGCAAAAGTTTCTTGCGTGAAAAAAAAGGAAAAAAGAAATAACAGTGATACCTCGGATCACGAACGTCTCGGTCCACGAAAAAAATCGGTCTACGAACACCATTTGCGAACAAATTTTGCTTCGGTTCACGAACACGGGCGCATGGAGCGCACGTGCCTCGCTGCGCACAAAACCCTGCGCAGAGCCACGCCCCCAGCTGCAACCCAGTTCGCCCATCTCGGTTGGGTGCAGTAGAGTCCCAACAACAAGTGTTGATATTTTAGTTTTTTCTTTATTTAATTAAATTTATCCCTTATTATGGCTCCCAAAAAAGTGAAAAGTGTTAGTGAAGGTGGTGTTAAGAATCCTAAACGTATTACTGTTGATACAAAAAAGGAAATTATAGCTAAACATGAAAGTGGTGGTCGTGTTTCGGATCTCGTCAAGGAGTACGACATGGCGAAATCGACGATCTGCACTATTCTAAAGAATAAAGATACGCTGAAGAAAGCTGATGTATCTAAAGGAGTGACTAAGTTAACGAAGCAAAGGCCTCAAGTGTTACAAGAAGTAGAGAAATTGTTGTTAGTTTGGATTAATGAAAAGGGGCTTAAAGGAGTTAGTGTGAGCGAGGCTTTGATATGTGCGAAGGCTTTAGAGCTTCATCAATATTTATTGGTGAACCAGCCAAGTATAAATGATACTAGTGTCGAGGAATTTAAGGCAAGTAGAGGATGGTTCGAAAAATTTCGTCGACGAACTGGAATTCATAGTGTTGTTAGGCATGGAGAGGCAGCTATTCGGACCAAAAGGCAGCAGAGAAATATGTGGAGGACTTTAGTAAGTTTATACACTTAGAAGGTTACGTCCCGAATCAAGTTTTTAATTGCGATGAAACGGGGCTATTCTTAAAAAAAATGCCAAAAGGACATACATAACCAAGGAGGAAAAGTTACTACCTGGCCACAAACCAATGAAGGATAGGCTTACACTATTATTGTGTGCGAATGCAAGTGGAGATTTTAAAATTAAGCCCCTTTTAGTGTACCACTCTGAAAATCTGCGTGTTTTTAAGCGCAATAAAGTGATAAAAAGTAAGCTTCCAGTAATGTGGAGATCAAATTCTAAGGCTTGGGTTACCAGAATATATTTTAGGGAGTGGTTGAATGATGTTTTTGCTCCTTCTGTTAAAACATATCTTGAGGAAAAGAAATTGCCCCTTAAATGTGTGTTGCTTATGGACAATGCTCTTGCTCATCCTCCAAATGTTGAAGAAGACCTTGATCCTGCATACGACTTTATTAAGATCAAATTTCTGCCTCCTAACACCACACCTCTATTACAGCCAATGGATCAGAAGTAATTTCTAACTTTAAGAAAATATATACGAAAGCTCTTTTTTCAAGGTGTTTCCAGGTCACCAATGATACAGATTTGACCCTGCGAGATTTCTGGATGGATCACCTTAATATCCTCCACTGCATAAATCTCATTGATAAAGCCTGGAACAATATCTCTTACCGCACATTGCAGTCAGCATGGAGGAAACTTTGGCCAGCTTCATTTTAAAGGCTTTGAGGAAGAGGCAGATGTGGTACAAGACATTGTAAGTATTGGCAAAAGTTTGGAGTTGGAAGTCAACGAGGATGATGTGGTGGAGCTGCTGGAGGATCATAGCCAAGAACTTACCCCAGAAGAACTTATTGAATTGCAACTTGAGCCCGTGAAAGCTATGGAGGAGGATCACTCAGCAGAAGAGCAAGAGGTGCCAGATGCTTCAACTGCTGAAATAAAGGACATTTGCAGTAAGTGGAGTGAAGTGCAGGCTTTTATTGAGAAACATCACCCTGAGAAAACTGTTACCAGCAGAGCAGTTGAAATTTTAAATGATAATGTAATGGCCAATTTTCGCAAAATTCTCCAGCAAAGAAAAAGGCAAATTTCTCTGGATCGTTATCTTATGCAATTAGCAACTGCCTCTCCTTCGAAGGAGTAATCTTCCTCCTCCCCCTCTCCACCTCCTCCATCCCCGTGTGCCAGCAATTATCAACCACAAAGATAAATTGTATATGTACAGTCGCTCAAAAAAGTATCCGAACACTATGGTTGATTACAGAATTCAGAAAAAAATATCTGGCAACTTTTTTTAGAAATTAGTGATCTGGCAACCTTCGTGTCACGTGACACGAAGGTTGCCAGATCACTAATTTCTAAAAAAAGTTGCCAGATATTTTTTTCTGAATTCTGTAATCAACCATAGTGTTCGGATACTTTTTTGAGCGACTGTACTGTAAAATTAGTTTTATTTTGGTAATTAAACTGCTTTCTTCTAATATTACTGTTATATTTATTTTCTTTCTATATTATTTCCACACATAAAGCCATAACATGTTAAAAAAATTTCTAGGACGAAAATCGTATTATTTGGATTTACATTAATTGCAATGGGAAAAATTGATTCGGATCACGAACTTTTCGGTTCACGAACAGGGTCAAGGAACGGATTATGTTCGTGAACCGAGGTATCACTGTATTTCAAATATAAAAATGTGTTTCATGCGCACGGAAATAAACACTTTCATGGTTCATTCTATGACAGAATTAAATGTTTCCTGAACGAAGAAAGAAATATTTCTTGTGAAGGATTAAAACTTTCGTATCCAGAAAAGCAAAGGTATCTATAGACTTAGTATCGCTGCAATAAAAATCCCCTGTTACTATACAAAGGAGAATTCACCTAATACGAACTTCAGTCCACAATCAAAGGCGGTAGATATTAATACTCCACATCCAAACCTATTCTTTTATTTTCACATCCGTAGATTTGTAGAGTTTAAGTTTCGATCGTATTACGATTGTGGAGAAGATTAGAACATCTTCTGTTGCAGCGAGGCAAAACGAAATGAAGCCCTAAATTTTGTAACTCTTTGATAAAAAAAAAAAGAGAATAAAAACAAAACAAAGAAGTAAGTTTCATCACGAGCTTTTCAGTCCCCCCCTTCACCCCCCCCCCCCCCGAAGTCCTGGAAGTTCTCCACTGTAGATCCAATCTTGATACTTTTCTTCCTGCGCTTCTGCTAGTAATTGATGGTTTTGTGCTGAAGCTGTGGAGGAGATAATTGCCGGGACCGGAGAGGCTGAGGCATTTTCATTTGACTCTGCTCAAGCCCGGGATGATGGGAACTAGGCAAAAGGAAGCACGCGTTCATTCGATTTCTCTCTTCTTTTTCCCGCCCTTTTGTTTGCAGTTGCGGTTGAAACATTTCGGGATTACTTCTTTGCTCGTATTAATACTTAATCAGTTCTTTCGTTTGTTAAGTTCTTCCCACGAAATTACAAATCGGCAGGAGTAAGGAAATTTTACAAGTATTTCTGATCACTTTTGTTACAGAGGTGGATAAAATTACTTTACATTCGTTTCCTGATTAATTATGTCGCTGCTAACTCACAAAAGAATACGTTTTTTTAAGTAAAATAAACGTGTGCGTATAATGGAAACTTATTCTTTCTATTTTCTTTCCATTTCCTTATTAAACCCTTTAAATAATTTGATATTTTAAAAAAATTTTTTGCCTACATGAAGTTGATATCAGTTGTAACCGTAAAGATTTGAATTTTTCCTTTATGATGATGTACAGCACAGAAAAACCTGGAAGATATTCCTAGCTGATATCCATACAACTGCCGTCGTCTTACGGATATCACAAAGTATCCAAAATATGCAATAATAAAGGATATTCTTCTGACGGCTGTTTCATTGACATGCAGTGGACATCTTATAGATGTTATTGATATCCGAATTGTGTTCTGTTGTGGCGCCATCTGTTGATAAGTAAAAATATCATCTTACTTACTATAAAATTTCCATCGTGGCTCTGCCAATTTTTATTCCTTTTTGCATTTTTGTATTTCATTTTTGTATGTCAGTATTAACCATGTTTTACTTTATTTACGGGGGCGGGGGTGACTCAGTCGGTAGCGCGCCACGCTCGTAATCTGTAGTTCCCAGGTTCGAGTCCCAACTGGGTCAGCGTTGAGATTTATCTCCGCAAAATTTCCCGCCCTGCCCACGGTCAGTAGGGGACACCGATGGGCTTGGAAAGGCCGCCGCCCGTCGGATGGGACGTTAAGCCGTGGCCCCGTGTGTGGGAGAGCCATACCCTGTGCACGTTAAAGAACACGCTGGATGGCCTTGACGGGAGGCTACCATCTGTCTCCCAACAGCTGTTCCAGTGGGTCCCCTCCCCCAACCTTCTCTGAGCCTTCGGGGTCCATGTGAACTGGCCATTTAGCCCATGGTGTACAAAAACGTGCCGGTCAGAGGTAAAACAACCCAACCCAAACTTTATTTACGTTGTTTTGGTTCTATCGTATTTCACTTAGGCATGCAAGCCTATTCTTGTTTCGCTCACATTTCAGAGTTGACAATGATATCATTGCACATGACAACCTCTTCTCTGGGAAGGGGATTGGCTCAATCGGTAGCGGACCAGGCTCTTGATCTCTATTTCCCAGGTTCGAGTCCCAACTGTGCTAGCTTTGATATTTATCTTCTCTAACCCTCGTTCGGTACTCGGTGACAAAGGGGACAACGATGGCTTCAAAAGACCTCCGTCCGTCGGATGGGACGTTAAGCTGTGGCTCAAGGTGCAGAAAAGCCATACTTGGTGCACGTTAAAGAACACGCTAGGTAGAGTTAACGGGAGGCTTCCATCTGTCTCCTAACAGTTTTCCAGTGGTCCCCTTCTCCCAACGTTCTCTGAGCTCTTTGGACCCTTGTGACCTGGCAATTTATCTCACTGTATGCAAAAAAGGTCTCTCAAAGGTAAAACAACCAGTTTTGTTCTTACTTCAGCTGATACAATCACCCTTTCTTTATTGTAATAAAACTACATTAGTTCGGAATCTTATAGTTCAGAACTCCTGACAGTTCGGAGGGCTTGATGAATGAGCCCGCTGTTAGTCCGCCATTTTCCATGCTTCCAAAAGCAACGTTTTGTGTTTATTATAGCACCAAAAAATTCAACACCAAAAAATTTTGAGGTGTATAATTACTTCGCCATCCACTCACATAACTAGAATTAAATTCACCACAGGAATGAATTTGGGTTGGGTTGTTTTACCTCTGAGCGGCACTTTTTTGCACACCATGGGCTAAATGGCCAGGTCACATGGACCCCGAAGGCTCAGAGAAGGTTGGGGGAGGGGACCCACTGGAACAGCTGTTGGGAGACAGATGGTAGCCTCCCGTTAAGGCCATCCAGCGTGTTCTTTAACGTGCACAAGGTATGGCTCTCCCGCACACGGGGCCACGGCTTAACGTCCCATCCGACGGACGGCGGTCTTTCCAAGCCCATCGGTGTCCCCTACTGACCGTGGGCAGGGCGGGGAATTTTGCGGAGATAAATCTCAACGCTGACTCAGCTGGGACTCGAACCTGGGAACTACAGATTACGAGCCTGGCGCGCTACCGACTGAGCCACCCCCGCCCCCCACAGGAATGAAATGCTTCATACAGCACACAGTGTAAAGTTCAGAAACACCCTGGAAGCTGTTACCGGATCCTCCTTTAAAAGTCAGATCCACTACAGTAGCAAATCCATTCGCAGATCCTAAGCCACGCTCTATGATAAGTTTAATTTTTTTCACAACATGGGAGAATCAGAGGGAGAACACAGTAGAAAAGTTGGGACACGTCGATCAAGTGTCTGAGGAATTAAAGAGAGTCCGAATCTGTTTAAACAAAGATAAAACTCTTTCAACCGTCTGTGTAATAATAAAATGCTGTTCTTAAAAACGATGCTACTTGTATTAGCATTATTATACATCAGAAACTTTTCCAAGCCCATCGGTGTCCTCTTTATCTTGGAAGGCATCTCAAACTAGCACAGCTGAGAATCGAATCTGGGAACACACAGATTACAAGCCTTCCGCACTGTAAAGTGAGCCAGTCCTCTTCCGCACTATAAAGTGAGCCAGTCCTCTTCCGCACTATAAAGTGAGCCAGTCCTCTTCCGCACTATAAAGTGAGCCAGTCCTCTTCCGCACTGCAAAGTGAGCCAGTCCTCTTCCGCACTGTAAAGTGAGCCAGTCCTCTTCCGCACTATAAAGTGAGCCAGTCCTCTTCCGCACTACAAAGTGAGCCAGTACTCTTCCGCACTACAAAGTGAGCCAGTCCTCTTCCGCACTACAAAGTGAGCCAGTCCTCTTCCGCATTACAAAGTGAGCCAGTCCTCTTCCGCACTGTAAAGTGAGCCAGTCCTCTTCCGCACTATAAAGTGAGCCAGTCCTCTTCCGCACTACAAAGTGAGCCAGTCCTCTTCCGCACTACAAAGTGAGCCAGTCCTCTTCCGCACAACAAAGTGAGCCAGTCCTCTTCCCACACTGATGTGATTCTACACTTGAAAGCTTATAAAAATTTTCGCAACTTTAATAAAACCCAACTACTATTTCTAATAACGCAAAATGATTCTGTGTGTAAGAGCCGGTTTAGCGTCATCTCAAATCCATTTATTTACATTTACCTGAAAGTGGAAAGTTTCCTGTTAAAAAGACAAACAATCAAGGTTCGAAATCAGCGTATTTTAAACTTCATTAATCATCTGATACAAGCGCTTCAGTTTCGGCTTGCATCACAATCATAATACTGATGTATTATGAATGCGCCTACACACAATGTAGTCAGTCATATTGAACTAATTAATTTTCTGAACCTGTCCTAAGTGAAGTTTTGATTCGGTCCGAAGCCCGGTTTTATTAATGTTGGTGGTGTGTACAGCGATGAGAAATGACCTGGCGGAGACTGTTTAATATGGATGCAGGTGTTTCCGCTGTACAAGCCAGGCTGTACCTAGTCTTGTGTGGTGGTAATTGCAGCATTTTAAGCTAATAAGCATCATTTAGAAATGGGAAAATATGCACATTCACTCCTTACCCCATGACGACATGTAAGCACAAGTAACGCCATGTCCATCGCAAAGTCTGTATAAAATGACAAATAGCAGGTTTCATTTTAAAGAATTCGAAACTTAATCACATCCAGGTGTGCTTCAGAACTCAGGAGCGTATGATAAAAAGAACCTGAAACTCAAATAAGAAGATAAATCACGAGATTATCATATAAAGAGGTTACAATTCAATGGCATGTCGTCAAGTAGTTCTCTGAGAATAACTCTTCCTAAAGGAAAAAATAGACTAGATGGATTTAGTTAAATGCATTTAGTTTTCGACAAGGACAATGAATTCAAACAGTTAATAAAGGGGGTGGCTCAGTCGGTAGCGCGCCAGGCTCGTAATCTGTAGTTCCCAGGTTCGAGTCCCAGCTGGGTCAGCGTTGAGATTTATCTCCGCAAAATTCCCCGCCCTGCTCACGGTCAGTAGGGGACACCGATGGGCTTGGAAAGGCCGCCGTCCGTCGGATGGGGCGGTCAGTAGGGGACACCGATAGGCTTGGAAAGGCCACCGTCCGTCGGATGAGACGTTACGCCGTGGGCCCGTGTGCGGGAGAGACATACCCTGTGCACGTTAAAGAACACGCTGAATGGCCTTGACGGGAGGCTACCATCTGTCTCCCAACAGCTGTCCCAGTGGGTCCCCTCCCCCAACCTTCTCTGAGCCTTTGGGGTCCATGTGACCTGGCCATTTAGCCCATGGTGTGCAAAAAAGACCGCTCAGAGGTAAAAAACAACACAACACAACAGTTAAGGAAAGTTCGTCTGTTATAACAAATTATAGAGATTCGTTATGAACGAACTCCCACATTTCAAAGTGATATGTTTTATTAAATAATTAAGCAACAAAAATAATGATGTTTCAGATGTCAAGAACTTCTAAAAGTTTCTTTGGTATGACGACGTGGAGTTAGTATTACATGGTGGCGCTAGTGTCACATATAATGTCCTCTCGAAGCAATTTTGCAAATGGCTAGATTGGTAGATAGGGACAGATCTCGTAGCTCCTCAGAATTCCTCATTTGACACCATTGGATATTTTGGAGGGTATAGCGCGCTTGGCTACTGATCTAAGGGATCTGGGTTCGAGCCCCAGGTAAGGCATGGATGTATGTTTCGTTTTCCTGCTGAGGCCCTGCCATCCTCACAAACCTTCTACTGTGACAAGCAGCTGCTTGAGGGAATACTTAATTTTATTTATTTATTTATATATTAAAACATCGTTTATTCAGAAAAGATTCGCAATTTACAGCATTTAAAACAGACCCATCGAACACTCAGCTCATTGCAAAAGGACTTGAGGCTTATATAACAATAATCGATATGCTGAAGCTGGGTCATTTCTTATAATTTTTTGATCAAATATTTTCTGGTGCATAATTAAACTGTTTTGCCAATTCATAGTACAGTCGCTCAAAAAAGTATTCGAACACCATGGTTGATTACAGAATTAAGAAAATATATCTGGCAGCAATTTTTTTAGAAATTGGTGATCTGGCAACCTTCGTGTCACGTGATTGCAGAATTCAGGAAAAATATCTGGAGCGTGTACAGCAACTGTACACGCTCCAGTTTGCTGTGAACGGTAACTGCACACGCTCAATAGTTCTGTGAGTGGGCCCACACGATCCAGGTTTTTGTGAGCTCACACGATCCAATGTGCTGTGAACATTAACCGCAACCGCTCCAGTTTGCTGTGAACGGTAACTGCACACGCTCCATATTCATTGCATTATATATTCATACACATTATATATATTAAAAAATATCCGAACACTACGGTTGATTACAGAATTAAAAAAATATCTGGCAACGATTTGTTTTAGAAATCAGTGATCTGGCAACCTTTGTGTCACGTGACACGAAGGTTGCCAGATCACTGATTTCTAAAAAAATCGTTGGCAGATATTTTTTCTGAATTCTGTAATCAACCATAGTGTTCGGATACTTTTTTGAGCGACTGTACATTTGATTGAGATCTATAATTCACCTACTTTAGCATTTTTCTTCAAAAAAGCTTATTTTTAAAGTTATGGAGCTTCAAAAAGTGTTTTTTTTTTCATTCAGATAACATAGAAGCGTTCCAATACATGTAATAAATTGATAAATTAATATGCTGTGTATCCTCACAATCCATATAATCACATCATAATTCACATAATCCATATCTTTTAAAAATTCCCTTTCGATTGGCAAGAGAAAGAGAGGGATTTGAAACCTTTTTGAACCATGGATATTTATAACTAATTTTTCATTCCTTCCAAGAATTGAAAGGTAATTTTCTCGTTACTAAATAAACAAAACGATTGGCGCTCCTAGGCAAGTGCCTCCCAAAACGACATGTGGGTTGGGTTGTTTTACCTCTGAGCGGCACTTTTTGCACACCATGGGCTAAATGGCCAGGTCACAAGGACCCCGAAGGCTCAGAGAAGGTTGGGGGAGGGGACCCACTGGAACAGCTGTTGGGAGACAGATGGTAGCCTCTTGTCAAGGCCATCCAGTGTGTTCTTTAACGTGAACAGGGTATGGCTCTCCCGCACACGGGACCACGGCTTAACGTCCCATCCGACGGACGACGGCCTTTCCAAGCCCATCGGTGTCCCCTACTGACCGTGGGCAGGGCGGGGAATTTTGCGGAGACAAATCTCAACGCTGACCCAGCTGGGACTGGAACCTGGGAACTACAGATTACGAGCCTGGCGCGCTACCGACTGAGCCACCCCCGCCCCAACGACATGTGAAATCGTAGAACTACTCAATTGATGGAAACTAAAAAAAATTACACAAACATTCAAATTACACTTTTTTAAAATTACATTGCACTAAAAAAGTATAAAGTCTATTCTTTTATAGAAAATTAAAACTACTCAGGCAGACCTTAAGGGCGCATCACCGACTTATGCGCGTAGTTAGGCATAAGGTGTAAATCAGTCCTTGTTTGAGTAGACGAATGTTTCAAGTAAGACCATCCGTAACTTCTTTACAATCCAAAGAAATGTCTTTTGCAATCACGATGATTAACAATTTCTAAGAGCAAGACAATACGAGAGTATGTTATCATTCCACAAAGTCTCTCTTGTGAAGTGAGTTAACTTTAAACCGTCGTAAAAAGAGAAGTTAGAAAAAAATAGAGATTTACCATCACTGCTTGAAGTGATATCTCCATAATGACAGTTGCAGACAGAGTTAAAGCAAACGCATCGAAAACTAGAAAGAGATAATACAAGCGCCGCCAGACTCGGAATAGAACAAACAGAATCCAAAGCAGTTACTGCGTGCTCTGTAATTTAATGAAACTCTGCATTCTCATCTCGCAGACTTCCGCTCGCAGCGATAGGCCAACGCCCTCAGAAAGGCTTTGGCCCACACAGAGAATTTCCTCAATTAGACAGCATTAAAACAGATCGTCATTCAAAACAACGTTAACGTTTGGAAGCTTAATTAATATCGATCTGGGATGTGCAGGGGCCTGCGTGCTTTGTCGCCAGTCGAAAGGTTCTCCCCGCAGAGGATGGAGCTCAAAGCAAGTGCTCCTCCCACCTTGAGAGGAAGAGAGATCGAAGTTCGTGGCAAGGGATCCGGAAAGGATGAGAAGGAAGTTGCTGTGGAGAAGAGATCGTCTCTGTGTGTGTGTCTTACAGAGAGTGGGAAAAGAAAAGCAAACTGGGATGTTTGCTATATTGGTTCGAAGAAATAAAACCCAATACTTTTCGGTCTAGCAGCAAAATTGTTTTTATTCCTGATTGCTTACTCGTGCGGTTATTTTCCCCTACTCTGCAGACAAACTTTCTTTCTTTTTGTTATCTTTCGAAGAAATAACGTTTTTAAATCTCTTTTTTAATCTAAAGTACAGATAATGTTTCTGTACCAGCCCGTTTCATTGTTGTTATTGTTGCGGATTACAAAAATGGATAGCCACTGAGCATGAGTATTAAAAACTATATTTCAAAACCAAATTCAATACAAGGTAAATTGTTACAAAGAAAATATGGATGAAGTATCTTATTAACAAATCAACTATTAACCATACACAAGTCATCAATCTTCCTGCGCAGAGCACACAACATTAGCTCTGTCTATTCCACTAAATATTACCTTTTTACTTGATTACCATGTCGCTTGAACATCCGCGTACACATCACATAAAAGATACCACTTTTATACTTCCGCGTACACAACACATAAAGATAATTCTTTATACTTAACGCGCACTGTCTCAGAACAGCTAACCGTCCATTTTCGAACTCTAGATCGTTACAACACACGACCGTTACACGCTCCACTGTTCTTCAAATTCTCCCAAAGTTCTTATTCGTTGGCTGATACTTTTGCTTTCGGATGCCAGATTCCTTCTGTCGTAACATTATTATTAATAATAATAATACATTCTTATAAAAATATATTGTACAAAAACGTATTATTATAGTCATATCATCAGATGATGATGATGATATAAGTATAATAATAATAATTCTGGGGAAGACTCACTACAACCTCATGATGTCTGACTAGAGACTGGAAAGTGTCAAGTGTCTCATTAGCTAGAGCTAGTGATTTCCCTTTTCTTTTGCCAAAATTACGCTACATTACCCCTTCACAGAATGAACGGGCTGATGCATATTAAGTTAGCGCTCACCAGAGCAACAGAAATTGTAAATTAGCTTCATGTCAGAAACAAGCTAAGGACTTTAAGCTAGAATTAATACAAGAGAGAGTGCATAGAAAATGATACAAAGTGCTCCCTCACGAATTATCCTCCCTCTCTTAATCAAAACAGCTCCCAACAAGACAATCGTTGAATGTAAAAATCGTAATTATTGCATCCCATGCAATGAGTTATTTTAAGAAGATCCTTTTTAATCGAATTCTTGTCTATCGAAGAGAATCATAAAATGCATGTGTGTGTGTGTGTTTTTTCATATTGTTTCAACGTTTCTGAGATTTTTGAACAGATTGGCCTTTAAATAGCGTCTCATATAAATGCGAGATAATTCCGTGGGACGGAAGTGGGGGTGGGCCAAAAAATAATAATAAAAATTTGGGAGAAGTGAAAATATACTGCTGTTCAAAAAGTGACGCTCCCGTGCAATTCGACCCAAATCTGCCCCACATTTCTACATCTGAATAGAACGTTTAGAAATATATATTTAATAGAATTATACATATGAATAGAATGCACAAATAGATAAAAAAAAAACATAGTTACAATTGAAACTATGTTTAAAGAAACAAATATAAATCAAATGTATAAAATTTTTAGGAAAATTTACAAGGTTCTGTGGTTTAATGGTCTTTAAATGGTAGCTAGGAAGTCACTGGAAGGAGAGCTATGCACCAATCCCCCATGTTGATGCACAGAATCGGCCAGGCCTTCTCGTGGTATAGACCGTTAGTACCTTCCAAAAGAGATGTTCTCTTATGAAAGGGGAGGGCTGTCAGATCAGTGTGGCATATTAATCAGCACTACAATGGCTACTCTTTTTTTTTCTACCCTGCTGATTAGTACTCCCTATGGCATTAATACCATGGAAAAAATAGATTATGTCATTCGGCGTCCATATCGGGTCTTTTTGTTGACTACAAGGCATCGAAATATTAGTCTACGGTTTACAAAGGCCTATCAAAACTGGAGCCGTCCCATGGCCGAGTGGTTAGCGTGCTTGGCTACTGACCTAATAGGACCTGGGTTCGAGCCCCGGACAAGGCATGGACGTTTGTGTTGTTTTTCTGCTGAGGTCCTGCCATCCTCACGTACCTTCTACTGTGGCATATAAACTGACAGGCTCCTGTCAGACTTGTATGGCAAGCAGCTGCTTGAGGGAGTATTTATTTATTTTTATTTTTTATCACAACTGGAATGCGGAGGACTAGAATAACGTCTGTGTTCTGACGAATCACGGTTTCAACTCCATCACGCCTATGGGAGGGTACTTGTGTGGCTTAAACCACACGAAGCGATATACCCAGTTTGCCGAGTTGGGATGATACAGACAGAGGTAGGCGGCGTAACAGTTTAGGGTGCATTTACATAGGCTTTCTTGGGGCCCCTTGTACCCATCGAGACCTCCGTCACCAGCACAAGGTATGTGAACATCCTCGCCTATCATCTACACCAGTTCGTAATGATTCTCTTTCCGCACCATGACGTCATCTTTCAACAGGATAACGCCACACCACATACTTATTGAAGGGCGACCAATTGGATCCAGGAGCATTTAAATGAATATACCACACTCGAATGGCCCCCTCGATCGCCGGACCTCAACCCCATTGAGAATTTGTAGGACTGTGGATGCTGTATGACAGGCGATCCTCGCTTCATGGGCGGCAATACCACCTCCGTGTTTTCTACACCTCATTGAGTTCTTAAATCTGTCTGGCTGCTGTTGTGAGGGCTATTGGTTAGGTGTATTAAATAATTTTTCCGTTCAGTTTATATACACGTGAATTTCAGTAGATGGGTTGCATAAAAATATGATTCATTATATATAATTAACAGTAAAAGGGCTAGTTCTGTTTGGAACACAAGGGCGGGGATGGCTCAGTCGGTAGCGCGCCAGCCTCGTAATCTGCAGTACCCAAGTTCGAGTCTCAGCTGGGTCAGCGTTGAGATTTATCTCCGCAAAATTTTCCCGCCCTACCCACGGTCAGGAGACACCGATGGGCTTGGAAAGGCCGACGGCCGTCGGACGGGACGTTAAGCCGTGGCTCCGTGTATGGGAGAGCCATACCCTGTGCACGTTAAAGAACACGCTGGATGGCCTTGACGGGAGGCTACCATCTGTCTCCCAACAGCTGTTCAAGTGGGTCCCCCCCCAACCTTCTCTGAGCCTTCGGGGTCCATGTGACCTGGCCATTTGGCCCATGGTGTGCAAAAAAGTGCCGCTCAGAGGTAAAACAACCCAACCCATTATGACAATCATGGTTCGCTTACTACTGAAGTTGAAAAAGAATGGAACCGTTTTAAACATGCTTTTCTTGAAACTAACAGTACTCTTTTGATTAAAAAGGAGCAGAAGAGACAGAATTATTTGAGTAATAAGGCACTTGAGCTTATTTCTAAAAGAAAGAACTGTAGGAATGTCCTTAATCAATACCCTACTAGTCCTGATAGAAAGCATTAGAGAGCTTAATAAACGTGTAAAGGATCAGGTAGCAGTTGATAAGAATCTTTGGCTTGATAGTTTGGATAACAAAGCCGAGGAAGCAGCTAGACAGTGTAACAGCAGAGAGCTGTACCAGATAGTTAACGTTTTGTGTGGGTTGTGTTTTAGGGTTGTTTTACCTCTGAGCGGCACTATTTTGCACACCATGGGCTAAATGGCCAGGTCACATGGACCCCGAAGGCTCAGAGAAGGTTGGGGGAGGGGACCCACTGGAACAGCTGTTGGGAGACAGATGGTAGCCTCCCGTCAAGGCCATCCAGCGTGTTCTTTAACGTGCACAGGGTATGGCTCTCCCGCACACGGGGCCACGGCTTAACGTCCCATCCGACGGACGGCGACTCTTTCTAAGCCCATCGGTGTCCCCTACTGACCGTGGGCCGGGCGGGGAATTTTGCGGAGATAAATCTCAACGCTGACCCAGCTGGGACTCGAACCTGGGAACTACAGATTACGAGCCTGGCGCGCTACCGACTGAGTCACCCCCGCCCCATTTTGTGTGGGAAGAAACAAGCTATCACGCAGGGATTGAGGGATAAACTCGATAAGGTTATTAAAGGTGAGGATTATCTCATGTCTAACTGTGCTTAACATTTCAGTGATATTCTAAAAATGTGGTTAGTTTCAGGGGCGGCTCCTCACACAAGGAGCGGCTAGTCCATCAGGCCACCTAGGGCACTGCCCCCCTCCCCAAAAAAAAATAAGACGAATTTCAGATTTAATATTCATAATTTGTCATTTCTAAATTAACATAATATCATTTTCATATTCGTTTCGTAATCATTATTTCCGTGTTACGTAGACAATCACAACATTTCTTTGCGAATCAAGGCTATGTCGGCTACTTTCGTATTATCAATGCGAATTTTAACATTACGGCAACCGTCCGGAATCTTAGCATTATCTATTATGGTGATAATATAAATGCTCATGCACTGAAATACAATAGCGCTGAATTACAGGAGCCAGGTCACCATTTTGTAGCGGCCCGAGACACTTGATTGGCGGATTCTACCAAAGCAACCAATAGTGGAAGATCTTGTTACTCAGAGAATATCTTCATTTGATTGTGTCAGGATCAACAAGCGTAAACTTTCTCGACAAGATGTTTGAACTGGGTTCCGAACTTTTTATTTTTCCAGGGAAGGATACTTATGTATGAAGAATTTAGGTTGTTTTACCTCTGAGTGGCACTTTTTTTGCACACAATAGGCTAAATGGCCAGGTCGCAAGAACCCCGAGGGCTCAGAGAAGGTTGGAGGAGGGGACCCACTGGACATCGGTTCGGAGACAGATGATAGCTTCCCTCCCGTCAAGTCCATCTAGCGTGTTCTTTAACGTGCACAGGGTATGGCTCTCCTGCACATGGGCCACGGCTTAACGTCTCATCCGACGGACGGAGGCCTTTCCAAGCCCATCGGTGTCCTTTACTGACCGTGAGCAGGGTGGGGAGCTTTGCAGGGATAAATTTCAATGCTGGCCCAGTCAGAACTCGAACCTGGGAACTGCATATTACGAGCCTGGCGCGCTACCGACTGAGCCACCCAGCCGCTATGGATAATTCAAGAACAACTTTAGATGTGAAGATATAAAATGTGTTGAACATGTGGTCTATAAGAGGGTGCTAATAACATATTTTAAAATGAAATCTTGTTAGCAATGCGTATCGTCGGCTAAATCCAATGATCCACCCTAATGCTATGTACACTTTCTACAAAGATTTCTCATCGGCACCATTATTAAATCATCCAAAAACGATTAAAAACCCTTCTCTGTTATTTAGATTTTATTCCCGAATTTATTGAAAAATGTCTGTGTTTAATAACGATTATTTCAAATTTCGTATATTCGTCCACTTATAATTTACAGCATTTATCGGTCCAACAAAGAATACCTAAAAACAAAGGATTGGGTTGTTTGACCTCTGAGTGGCACTTTTTTGAACACCATGGGCTAAATGGCCAGGTCACATGGACCCTGAAGGCTCAGGGAAGGTTTGGGGAGGGGACCCACTGGAACAGCTGTTAGGAGACATGGTAGCCTCCTGTCAAGGCCATCCAGCGTGTTCTTTAACGTGCACAGGGTATGGCTCTCCCGCACACGGGGCCACGGCTTAACGTCCCATTCGACGGACGGCGGCCTTTCCAAGCCCATAGTGTCCCCTACTGATCGTGGGCAGGGCAGGGAGTTTTGCGGAGATAAATCTCAACGCTGACTCAGCTGGGAATCGAACCTGGAAACTGTAGATTACGAGCCTGGCGCGCTACCGACTGAGCCACCCCCGCCCCATGCCCCGAAAAACAAAGAACTCTCTCTTTGTGAAGGAAGGTGAAGAGTACGCTTTCAACTCTGCATCAACTACCCTCCCACAATAGAGCGGCTTCCGAAGGCAGCGTAAGAACTAACTGAAAAGAACTGTGTCCCCGAAACCTGTTATCTATGTTCCACAACAGTTGTTTCTGTTACCTCCTTTATTGCCGACCACTTTATCTAATGCGTTCAGTACTCGTTTAAGAACCTTACCAGACCAATTTGTATCTGTAAAGTTTGGCTTTGACGTGCTGTTCAACCGCCATTACTGAAAGGATGATTGTGATTATCCCCTGCATCTATGGCTCGGTCGTTTCGATCTTCGCTGCAAAAAATTCCCTGCAAGTGACAATGAACTTTATGGGTGTTAAAGTCTAGGGTAGTCTGCGGAATTTTCTCCAGAAGACAAGAAAATCGTTCACTGCACTCATTTACTGCTAATAGTCTGTAATCTAGCCAACCCAATGCCCCAATAGGGGCGGGGGCTGGCTCAGTCGGTAGCGCGCCAGGCTCGTAATCTGTAGTTCCCAGGTTCGAGTCCCAGCTGGGTCAGCGTTGAGATTTATCTCCGCAAAATTCCCCGCCCTGCCCACGGTCAGTAGGGTACACCGATGGGCTTAGAAAGGCCGTTGTCCGTCGGATGGGACGTTAAGCCGTGGCCACGTGTACGGGAGAGCCATACCCTGTGCACGTTAAAGAACACGCTGGATGGCCTTGACGGGAGGCTACCATCTGTCTCCCAACAGCTGTTCCAGTGGGTCCCCTCCCCCAACCTTCTCTGAACCTTCGGGGTCCTTGTGACCTGGCCATTTAGCCCATGGTGTGCAAAAAAAAGTGTCGCTCAGAGGTAAAACAACCCAACCCAATAGTGCACATCCCAATGCAAATATATTCTGCCAAGATCTTTGACGTGCTTCATTTTTTTTTTACGATTCTCCGTCCTCACCGCTAATAAATATACGTTCTATATGATCTCTCATCCACACTAGTAGGTCGTTGGGCCTTTCTAAATCAATCAGTGCCCTTTTTATGCATGGTGGAGGTTTAGCGGGAATAAATCTCAAATTCAGCTGAATCTGGGAAATGCAGATTACAGACTTGGCACGCTATCAAATGAACCAACTCTACACCACTAGTGAATGCACTTTCAACAAAAATCTCTCATCCAAACCACTAGTAAATACAGTTTCTATAGGTTGGGTTGTTTTACCTCTGAGCGGCACTTTTTTACACACCATGGGCTAAATGGCCAGGTCACAAGGACCCCGAAGGCTCATAGAAGGTTGGGGAAGGGGACCCACTGGAACAGCTGTTGAGAAACAGATGGTAGCCTCCCGTCAAGGCCATCCAGCGTGTTCTTTAACGTGCACAGGGTATGGCTCTCCCGCACACTGTGCCACAGCTTAACGTCCCATCGGACGGACGGCGGCCTTTCCAAGTCCATCGGTGTCCTCTACTGACCGTGGGCAGGGCAGGGAATTTTGCGGAGATAAATCTCAACGCTGACCCAGCTGGGAGTCGAACCTGGGAACAACAGATTACGAGCCTGGCGCGCTACCCCCGCCCCCAGTTTCTATAGAGATATCCGGTCGACACCACTAAAAAATATTTTCTATAGAAATCTCTCATCCTCACTACTAGTAAATACGCTTTCTATAAAAAATTTTCCTCCACACCACCAGTTGGCTTAGACGATAGCGCGCCAGGCCCCGTAATCTGCAGATACCAGATTCGAGTCTCACTTCTGCCAGCGTTCTGATTTATCTCACCTAACCCTCGCCCTGACGGTTTCAGTCGGAAAGGAAAAACCACTGGGCTTGGAAAGGCCTCCATCCGTCATATGGGAGACATAAAGCCGTGTCCCCGTGTTCAGGAGAGCCATATCCTGTGCACATTAAAGAACGTATTGAATGGCCTTGACGAGATGTTCCTATCTTCCTCTTAACAGCTGTTCAGTGGGTCCGCTTACACAACCTTCCCTGAGCCTTTGGGGTCCTTGTGGCATGATCATTTAGCCCATTGTATTACAAAAGTGCCGCTAAGAGGTAAAACAACCCAAACATAGTGCAAACGTTTTCTAGAATTCTTTATTCAAATAACAAATTTTCCTAAGATGATCTCCGCCAAAGACAATTTTTAAAAACAATGTTATCCATTTCACCAGAGCAAAAACAGTTCCCATGAAAATCCCTTATTCACACCAATACAGTAAATGCTTTCTTAAATGAAATAGTAAGCTGAAAGAAAAGTTTGTCTTGAGTGGGTTACTAACCACACCCATCAACAGTGAGCGTTTCTTGCTAATTTTTTCTATTTGATTCTCTCGGGGAACGGGTTGGGTTGGGTTGTTTTACTTCTGAGCGGCGCTTTTTTGCACACCATGGGCTAAATGGCCAGGTCACATGGACTCCGAAGGCTCAGAGAAGGTTGTGGAAGGGGAGCCACTGGAATAGCTGTTGAGAGACAGATGGTAACCTCCTGTCAAGGCCATCCAGCGTGTTCTTTAACGTGCACAGGGTATGGCTCTCCCGCACACGGGGCCACGGCTTAACGTCCCATCCGACGGACGGCGGCCTTTCCAAGCCCATCGGTGTCCCCTACTGACCGTGGGCAGGGCGGGGAATTTTGCGGAGATAAATCTCAACGCTGACCCAGCTGGGACTCGAACCTGGGAACTACAGATTACGAGCCTGACGCGCTACCGACTGAGCAACCCCCGCCCCCTAGGGGAACGGACAACTATGTTCCCTCGTATGAGGGGATTTAATATATGTTACTCTCGCTCGTGGCATTAAATAAAAATGACCAAAATTAAGTTTCGTAAAGAGGGAGAAAGAAATGCCTTATCGATTAGCGTGGAGTTTCGGCTAAATGGATGTCGGATAAACGAAGTTTCACTGCATATATTCAGCAAAAAAATGACAAAAAAAGTCACAATCATGTTTTTGCTGTTCAGAACCTGACACATATTGAAAAATTAACATAGAAAAAGTAAAGCTCTTTAGAAATTGATTTTTCTATTCAAATATTAGAGCATTTTCAATTATTTCAGTGGGAACTAACTACGAAGTTCTCTAACTATTAAAATATGCACTAAACGGAAAACGTTGGCTGAAGATAAATTAACGACCATAATCAAATCAATTTAAATGTCAATTTTCATCAATATTTGTTCAGTATTCAGAGTTATGGAAGGCAGAAAATTTCATCACAAACCATTGCTTCAGAAATTAATTAAAACTTGAATAATAAGTATTGTATCAAATCATTTAAATAAATTAAATGTACATTTTAGAGGTTTGCATAATAATTATTTCAATATCTAGACCTCAACTGATTTATGTATTAGAATTGTTGTTTAAATAATTCAATATTAAAATAATAATAAATAAATACCCCCTCAAGCAGCTGCTTGCCACAGAGGTCTGACAGGAGCCTGTCAGTTTATATGCCACAGTAGAGGTTCTGAGAGGATGGCAGGAAAAACAACACAAACATCCATGCCTTATCCGGGGCTCGAACCCAGATAAACTTATCCAACTTAGATCAGTAGCCAAGCGTGCTAACTACTCGGTCACGGGACGACAATTCAATACTAAACAACTGAAAACGATTTTTCTAAACCAAGCTAATTTATTGTTCGATATTTCAGTTCCCATAACTCGTTAAATACTTAAAAGTGATATCATTAAAAAATCCAGATTTAAATAGATTGGATTCTGATCTTTAATTTCTCTTCAGTCAGATTTGTCCATTAAAATTCATATTTTAGAAGTTATAGAGCTTCGAATTTGGATTCCCATTGAAATAATATGGGAATAAATATAAATATAATAACTGTCAATTTTTTCCTTCACACAATTAAACAACAATAATTTTCAGCTAATATTTCTATCGAATGAAAACAGAACAAGAATACATTCCATTTACAAAAGTAATACCAGTTTCGGTCTTATTTGATCTGTGAACGATATCGGCGTTTCGGAAAGGCTTTGCAGTTAAGTCGGATTCGGAGCCCAAATGCGCTGAAAGGGATGCAGTCCAGGAGTATTCATTTCAAGCAATGTTCTGCGTTTGGTCGATTGCACGGTTGTGGTTTAGCCGTTGATGCCCCTTACATAATCTCCTAATCCAGTAGGTGTCGCTGCATTTCGAAATATCGTCGTGGCTCTCCTTGTCTCTAATGGCAGTTCGGTGACGCCGTTAAATGACCCTTGACCCTTCTCGCCGCAGTCCTAAAGAGCGGGACAACATCCCCAGAGACACGACGTTAACGGATTAAGAGGTCTCCGTGATAGACGTGTGCGCAAGCTGCGCTCAGCAGCAATACAACGACACTTAGCTGACTACACGAGAAACGGGTATTAGGAGCTCGGCACAAAACAAGACATAATTCATTGCTCGTTTTATTCTACTTGCTATCCTCTTGGCTTCTGCCAGAAATATGCCATTGGATGACAAAAGATTAAAAATGCAACATCTTTACACAAACAAATAAAATGATACGAAAGGATTGATATTTCGAAGGTTGAGTGCGCGATATCTTCAATTCAGACATTTTCGTAAGATCTTGTTTGCTCGTTTCCTTTTTTTGACTTTGTAAGTTATTTTCTTCGAATGCTGTCTAACTGGGTCGCAGCCAGTCATGGTCACAGAATCGAATAAGCAACCTCTCTCTCTTAAGTGCAGCAATCTCTGTAACCTTATTAGCGTTGTACCAAAAAACTCGAAGCAGAGACAACGCTAGTCAGCTAAGCAGAATTTCTTTGCCATTTATTTCGTTGTTTTTCTTTTGTGTGTGCTTTCTAAGAGTGGTTCCCATCATTAGTGAAGTTAGTTCTAAGATTAAATTGTCCAGCAATTTGGAGACAGTAGCCTCAATTACAAGCCTGGATCTAAAAATAAAAATTAAGGGCAAGGTGGTTGGGTGATCGTAAATGATGATCTGATTAAACTGAAAAGACTTAAATGTTGTTCCAGTTCCTCCTCTTTTTTAGTTTTCAGAAATTATTCTCCCCAAAGATTATGGGGTGGTGGTTGGCTCCCCCCCCCCTTCTGCTCGTCATATTCAGTTTCCAGGTTCGACTCCCAACTGTGCTGGCTTTCAGATTTATCTCCTCTAAGCCCCACCATGCCCCTGGTGATGGGGCGGGTGTGGCTCAGTCGGTAGCGCGCCAGGCTCGTAATCTGTAGTTCCCAGGTTCGAGTCCCAGCTGGGTCAGCGTTGAGATTTATCACCGCAAAAATTTCTCGCCCTGCCCACGGTCATTAGGGGACACCGATGGGCTTGGAAAGGCCGCCGTCCGTCGGATGGGACGTTAAGCCGTGGCCCCGTGTGCGGGAGAGCCATACCCTGTGCACGTTAAAGAACACGCTGGATGGCCTGGACGGGAGGCTACCATCTGTCTCCCAACAACTGTTCCAGTAAATCCCCTCCCCCAACCTTCTCTGAGCCTTCGGGGTCCATGTGACCTGGCCATTTAGCCCATGGTGTGCAAAAAAGTGCCGCTCAGGGATAAAACAACCCAACCCAACCCAAAGCCCCTGGTGAGAAATGGGGCATCGATAAAGCTTGGAAAGGCATCCGTCTGTCGCACAGGATGTCAAGCTGTAGTCCCGTCTGCAGGATATTGTGAACATTGAAGAACATGCTAAATATCATAGACTGGAGTCTTCCATCTGTTTCTTAATAGCTATCCAGTGAGTTCCCTTCACCAAACTCTTTTTTTAGGCCTTTGGGGCCTTGTGACGTGGCCAATTTAACCCTTTGGGGCCTTGTGACGTGGCCAATTTAACCCTTTGGGGCCTTGTGACGTGGCCAATTTAACCCACTGAATGCCAAAAAAAGTGCAGTTCAGAGATACAAACCACCCTACCCCAAAAAGTCAATATTGTTCCAGCGACAGAAATTCTACAATCGCCGAAGGAATAATATTACCTTTTTGAACTTATAATGCCACTGACAAATAACTGTGAGAAAACTCAACATGTTTAATATTTAAGTAAACACTAGTTCACTCGAAAAACTCACCAATAAAATCGATAAAATCATGGATTCACTATAAACAAAAACAAATTGAAGTACTTAAAGAGACTTAATACATTAATTGCGAACAAAAAACAAGTTTCCTTTACACAATTGCACAATTCTCCGCTTTAATTCCCACTTTTTCAACGTTTAAGTCTTTAAATGGTTCTATTTATACCTTGGTTACTCGTAGATTCTAAAACTTCTGGCTTTTTGCCCAGTTGTATTTCCTACGGTTCTATACTTCCCCTTTGAGGACTTCAACAACATATATTTCCTAAGAAAATCGCCGAAATTCAGAACTCCAAGCATGTCAGACCTCTCCCTCCCATTTGGAAGTTCTTTAATTTTATCACAACTAGCGGTATAATTTTCTTACTGCACTCAATGCGTCGATATACACGGTAGATAGCTTCCAGGAAATCACCGTGTAAATCGAGACCAACAAATTATGAGGGAAAAAAAGTGGGGAAAAGTTCCGAAAAAAAATCCTTGTTATGAGTAAAACGTATGTTTAAAGTTTTATTTATACATATTTATCTTACATTTCAGTTTAGCAGTATTAATAAGAATTAATGGACATTTTTCTGTACTTATTTGCATAAATTCAGATGAGCTGAGAATAATTTCTGATACATTTATTTTTGGTCACAAAAAATACTCATCGTTAATGTAAACGTGCACTATCGAATTTGAAGACGAAATTTGAAAGAAATGTATTATGAACGCTGTGCTTGTTAAAGAACACTCTAGACGGCCTTGACGTAATGCTCTCATCTGTCTCCTAACAGCTGTCACGTGATCCTCTTCCCCATCTTTCTCTTAACCTTCTCTGAGCTCTGCAACGATTTTTTTAGAAATGAGTGATCTGGCAACCTTCGTGTCACGTGATTATAGAATTCAGGAAAAATATCTGGAGCGTGTACAGCAACTGTACACGCTCCAGTTACCGTTCACAGTAAACTGGAGCGTGTGCAATTACTGCACACGCTCCAGTTTGCTGTGAACGGTAACTGCACACGCTCAATATTTCCGTCAGTGAGCCCACACGATCCAGTATCAAAATAATATGACCACCTACAGTCGCTCAAAAAAGTATCCGAACACTATGGTTGATTGCAAAATTCAGAAAAAATTTCTGGAAAATATTTTTTTTTTAGAAATGAGTGATCTGTCAACCTTCGTGTCACGTGACGAGGAGGAAGCTCTTTTTTTTTTCACCTCTGGGGAATTTTTTTTATTCTTTTATTTTCCCCTTTTAGCACTCTCTAACTGTGGAAATTCGAAGTAATGAATGATTGGGGTAATGTAAAAAATAGTTTATTAGAACATATACCAGGTAAAATTTTTTTTCACTTTTTTTCTTAAAATAAAAAAATTTCATTTTTTTCCTCTCTCCCTGGAGGTAAAGGGGATAAATCATTGCTGCGAATGATCATCACATCTCTTGTACATCACATTCCACCACGAAAATTTCAAATTTCTAGCATAAATAGATCGTTTTGAAATAGTCGACTGAATTTTGACTTTGCCCCTTTTTTTCCGCCTTTATAGGACGCTTACAGTAATTGAAAGATTCGGAAAATTCGAAACACAATATCTCATCAATAGCTATTGAACCCAAAAACAGTTTTTAATTTATCTCTTAAAAATTGTTGAAAGTCTACAGACGGGCAGACAGACAATAAATTGAAAATGTTCCTTTTTTTTTTCATTTTGATAAAGAGCTAAAAAGCGAAATTTTTCCCTTTTCACAGTCTTGCCTTTGCATTATCCTTTCATATTTGCTCACTTTCTGCTGACAGGTTAGATTTCAACACGCACAGGAGCTTCGTTATGGAATTTCTCTCTGCCAAAGCCAATTGAAACATCTGCCAGCTGGTGCTCCAGATCACGCAAACAGCAATAGCAAGTGTTGGAACTGACGGACATTCCCTAGCCGCAGACACGGCGGAGAAGTACCTCAATATCTGAATGCTTCGCTTTCGAAATTCGAGAAAGAAGCCAGCAGAATATTGCAAACATGACTGTTAAAGAATATGTTGCATGTTTCGAGAAAATTGTGAGATATTCCTTTCTGCTGAATCCTAAGAAACTGCAGTATGTCAAATACTGCCGATTTGGCAAAGAGGTTGAAATTTAAATGCAAGAATGAAACAAAAAGAAAATTTCGTGTTGATCGTTACTATTGTAAGAATTCCGCAGTTGATCGTTACTATTGTAAGAATTCCGCAGTTGAGATGGATATCACTGGTAATGAAACGCCACAACGATTTCAGTTTGGAATCTTTGAAAAACCGAAACATACTTTGACTCGTAATACGAAAGATGCATAGGAACTTTACAGGAGTGCAATGTTTTCGTTGTTAATAAATTTATTTTCCAAGTGAAAAGAATTTGAAAATATTTATTCCAAATGTTAACTTATTCCTAGGTTATAAGATCCTTCTATAAAAAAATTAATTATTCCTAGATTATAAGAAGATACTCCTAGAAAATAATCATTTTCTAGATTATAAAAAGATCCTTCTAGAAAAAAATTAATTCTTAGTTTATAAGAGGATCCTTCTATCAAATAATTAATTCCTAGATTTTAAGATTCTTCTAGAAAATAATTAATTCCTAGATTGTTAGATCTTTCTAGAAAATATTTGATTTCCACATTATAAGATCCTTTAGAAAATAATTAATTCCTAGATTATAAGAATTCTAGAAAATAATACCTAGATTATAATAAGATCATCCTAGAAAATAATTGATTCCTAAATTATAAGAAGATCCTTCTGAAATAATAATAATAATAGTAATTCCTGTATTTGCAAAATGATTCTTTTAGAAAATAATAATTATTGGATTATAAGAATATATTTTTGGAAAATAATTATATTCCTAGATTTTGATATCTTCTTAGAAAATAATTAATTCCTAGATGGTAATTATTTACTATAAGGATGTTCTTAATTCCTGTATTCGAAGAAAATACTTTAAAAAATTATTACTTTCTGCATTATTTCTAGAAAATAATTAATTTTTAGATTATAAGATATTTCTAGAAAATAATTGATTCGTAGATTATAAGATATTTTTAGAAAATAATTAATTCGTAAATTATAAAATCCTTCTAAAAATAATTAAAAATTAAAAAAATATTAAAATAAAAGGATACTTACATAAAATATTTTTTTTCCGAATTATTTAAAGAAATAATTAATTCCTTGATGATAAGAAAATCTTTTTATAATTATTTTATAAATCATGAGAATGCTAGAAAAAATAATTTTTTTAATTATAAGATCTTTCTAGAAACGATTAATTCCTAGATTATAACATCTTTCTAGAAAATAATTAATTCTTAGATTATAAGAAGAGGATCATCCTAGAAAATAATTAATTCCTTGATTATAAGAAGATGATTCTAGAAAATAATTAATTCCTAGATGATAAGAATTAATTTCTGGGGATTTTAATTTTATTCTAGAAAATAATTACTGGGGATTTTAATTTTATTCTAGAAAATAATTACTGGGGATTTTAATTTTATTCTAGAAAATACTTACTGGATTATAGGAAGATCCGTCTAGAAAATTAATACACAGATTGCAAGAAATCCTTCTAGGAAATAATTAATTCCTTGTTTATAAGATCCGTCTAGAAAAATATTAATTCGTAGATGATGGTGATAATGATGATAGCGACGACGACGATGATGATGTTAAGAGTGAAAAGAATGAATTCTAATTTTAATGCAATTATTTATTTCTGAATAATTAGTTTGATCAAAAATATTTCAAATTAATACGAGGTCTAATTTAAAAAAAAAACATTTTTTTTGGTTTTTAAAGGGAAAAATGTTTCGTATATTATATCCATGTAATAATGAAATTTAGGTATAGGAATCACAATATTGCATAAAATAGTAATAGCATAAGTCTCGTTCGAAAATTTTATTCTAATTATTAGGTCCTGATCTGTAAAAAACGAGAAACTTGAGCAATATAATTTTCCCTCCTCATAATAGGTCTATTAAAAAGGTTCTTGAAAAATATATGAAATGTATCAATCAATGAATCAATCGTTATCCAACTAGAATAAAGAACAATGCAATAAACTAAAGTAAACAATCTGAGCAACATATGAATTATAATCTCTACGGTTAATACCAGAAAGTTATCCGACCTTTCAGATTAATATACGAATTCAACATATATCATTCAGCATCAACAGAGCCATTTCCTCGATGTAAATAATGGATATCGATAAAAATAAATATGACATCATGTGCAATACCATAAAATGCAAATGTTCGTTTACTATTTTTGACTTAATCCTCTCAGAAAACAAAATTCTCTCGGGTTTGGAAGCCATGAACTCCCGTAACCCCCTTCCCAACACTGAATAATCTAACACTCTATTTTTAATCTTCAAAATTTGTCGGATGCAAACGCACGCCTATGCTTAATTTATGATTTTGGGATAAATATATCATCTTGTGGAAGTTTCCACGACAAATCTATACTCCTTCCCAAACAACTTATACCACTAGCACGCTGTGCGTTCTTTATGATTTGCCCAAGAGAAACCACGCTAACCTTCGCGCATGTAACTTGCTAGAGATCTCATTATTCAGTGATAACTTGCTACACGGTAACATCAGCTAGCCCTACAGCTATGAGAGAGAGAGCCAGTGCAGCGCAAGCAATTAACTGTTGCAGATCACTTCTACCAGCATCCGGGGGCTATGATTTAACGCGGACAAAACTGAAACTCTCCAATTCTCTCTCTCTCTCTCTCCACTCCATTGAGCCCTTTCATTAAACCCGTTTTCGATGCGACGGAATTTCGACGCGATACTCTCCGCTAATAAGCGATAGCCTTTAATCACCTAAACTGCAGAAATAAGTTAATATTCATATTTAGCAGGATTGTCACAAAGCGCATCTTCCCTCGGGCCAGTTCCGAATGAAGTTGCTGCTGCTGCAGTCATCAAATCACGTTGTCAGCGAATATTCTCCACTTCGATATTGCTCGTCTGTCTCGATTCCTCCACTAACGGAGGAAGCAGTTGGAATTGCTGTTTGGTTAGAGCTGAATGGAATCGACACAGGGCAAGAGAAGGTGTCGGTAGTGGTCCTTTTAACACTTAAGTGGAGGAATAAGAGTTCGATTGCTTCACCTATAAGATTTGGGTTGTTTTACCTCTGAGCCGCACTTTTTTGCACACCATGGGCTAAATGGCCAGGTCACATGGACCCCGTAGGTTCAGAGAAGGTTGGGGGAGGGGACCCACTGGAACAGCTGTTGGGAGACAGATGGTAGCCGCCCGTCAAGGCCATCCAGCGTGTTCTTTAACGTGCACAGGGTATAGCTCTCCCGCACACGGGGCCACGTCCCATCCGACGGACGTCGGCCTTTCCAAACCCATCGGTGTCCCCTACTGACCGTGGGCAGGGCGGGGAATTTTGCGGAGATAAATCTCAACGCTGACCCAGCTGGGACTCGAACCTGGGAACTACAGATTACGAGCCTGGCGCGCTACCGACCTGGCGCGCTACCGACTCACCTATAAGAGGCACTTTTTTGTACACATTGAGCTAAATGGCTAGGTTGTTAGGAGACAAATGGAAGCCTTCCATCGAGTGTAATGTATCGCTCTTCTACACACGGAACACAGATTAATGTCAACAGACGGCAGCCTTCCCAAACCTATTGGTGTCCCCTTTCTGACCGAGGGTAGATGGAGGGTTAGCTGAGAAAAATGCCAACGCAGACACAGTTTCTCATTCTACTTTCCATTAATTATGCTTTTCCACCCAATCCCTCGGTGAAAAACTCTGTCCCCGATGAATAAATGTTCCCGGAATTAATTTTTAGATATTTTAAATTTTAAATTAACTGTACAGAATGAGTAAATCTTTTACTAATGGAATAGTAGTAGAAACACTCTTACGAAAAATTTCGGTCTCTAATACAGGTGACTGAAAAATCGAGCTTGGAATTTTAAAATGAAAGTCATCAATTGCGTGCTGTCAAACTGGAGGGACTAGACGTCCTCGGAAAATGTTCGAGTCCCAGCTGGGTCAGCGTTGAGATTTATCACCGAAAAATTCCCCGCCCTGCCCACGGTCAGTAGGGGACACCGATGGGCTTGGAAAGGCCGCCGCCCGTCGGATGGGACGTTAAGCCGTGGCCCCGTGTGCGGGAGAGCCATACTCTGTGCACGTTAAAGAACACGCTGGATGGCCTTGACGGGAGGCTACCATCTGTCTCCCAACAGTTGTTCCAGTGGGTCCCCTCCCCCAACCATCTCTGAGCCTTCGGGGTCCATGTGACCTGGCCATTTAGACCATGGTGTGCAAAAAAGTGCCGCTCAGAGGTAAAACAACCCAACCCAACCTCGGAAAAGGAAAGTCGAGAGTTCGCAACTAAATTGAAGCTGAATTTCAAAACGTCGCCAGATCTTCTGTAAATGTGGTCGCAGGAGTGAAGAGGCTTACCCAAACGTAATTTTTTCTTGTTTTAAGAGAAAAGTAAAAGTATTACTATTTGCATTTTCATAATTAGACTTTAGTTCGAATCGCCATTATTAGAAGGTGCAAAAGTTTTAAAAATATTTTCATTCTCTTTGAAAACGATTATCCCATATTGGCTAGAGGCGCTATGTTATTCTTCTAGTTACTTACCTCTTGGTTACAGAGAAAAAGTTGGATATAGGAAAATCGATTGAAAAATGCTGGAATGCTTCTTTGAGAATGTTACCAATGCAAATAAAATACCAAAGGACCAAGACACAGTTTTAAAACATAACAAAAATATGAAGTATAACATTGAGAAGAAATGATGAAAACTGAAGGCAGTGTAGTCGAAATTAGAATGTACTGAGCCTTTGTCATAAAAACAAATGTAATGTTATCTTGTGCATAGCTTTAAAAATGTACTTTAGACTTTTCAAGTTCTAGATTTAGGTCACAAACGTGTCCCTTTTCAGTTTAACATTTAATGTAGTTCACGAACTAAACATTCTTGAGTTAAGAAGGTTAATTGTGAATCATTTTTGGCTTAGCATCAATTCCTTTGAACGATTAAACTAAAGATTATATGTTCTACCAAGTCTTATTCAGCACCAAAACCAGGCTACTTTGTTTCCAATATTTCATCCAAGAAGGAAATTAGCTTTTAACAAACCTTAAAGCAGGATATTTTCACACGCATAGAGTAATCGCTTTGATGAATTGAGAGGATAATTAACGTTGGAGATGATCTACAGCTAAGGGCATTTCACGGCTTTCCCTTAGTATTGAGCTTGGAGGTATTCTCAAGGTAATTTATAATCTTTGTTTATTTACGAAACTTGGCGAGTTCTGCTTTGCTGGCAAGCTAACCGCTTGACTGACTGACTACCAAGAGAATAAGGAAAGCCCTCTTCAACTAAGAATGTCGCGTGGAAGCAAAAACTAACGAAAAATTTGGCAGATATGAAGTGCTTGGCAGAAGGAGAGAGGCATTCCGTGACTTGAACAATTAATTGTCTATGCATTGATTAATATGAAGGGACCAAGGTGGGAAAAAACTCTCACGTGCTATTTCGCCTGTCTCTTCCCTTGTTTGATTGCATGCCAATTCTATGAATTAGTTTCAAAGTAATTATGTTCAGTTCCATCTTAAACTGATATCGCTGAGAAAACTGATTTGATTAATTAGTTTCCGTTTGCTTGTAACTTGTAACTGGTAAATAAATTTAAAAAAAAATTAAAATATCCTTCTTTTCGTCCTTTATTTGTTTTGAAGTATGTCAAATCTTATGTTTCTTATCTCCTTACCAGTTTACTATGCGTGATTTCTTTCAAAATATATCAAACATATTAAAAACATATAAAAAACTGTAATAGAAAATAAGGTTTTCATGTGTTGCGGTGAATATAGCATGGTTAAAGAAGTATCCCCTAAGAGTTCGAATCCCTACTTAGAGTTCGAATCCATACCTAAAGAAGATTCGAATGCTCACCTTGAGGACATTTAGATGAGGTCGAATATTCTTTCAGAACACTTAATCCACTCTCGGAGCTAAACAAAAATAGTGAGGGGGGGGGGGGGGGTGGAGAGAAGTGACTGAATCGCTGTTACAGACTAAGCTTTTTCTCTCTATTTTATTGGTCTTTAAAACAGTTCTCGAAAAATGCATATAAAATGCATGTTTAATATTTTTGCCTGCATTTGGGTTAGTATAATTCCCAAATCAGGGGGTGGAGGGTGGGAGAACAAGTCTCCTTCACCCTCCCTCCCCTAGATTCGAGCCAGCTTACATCTATTACACACTTTGTGTCGAGCAATCTGATCTACTATGCTAACTCGCTTTCTACCTTCAGGGAGAGATTGCACAGATGAGCTTGGAAGATTCTGCCATCCATCAGATGATGATGTTCCGTGCGCAGGTGAGCCATAACTGTTGAAAAAGTATGCTGGATGGCCTCGATGATAGGCTTCCATTTCGCCTAACAGATGTCCACTGGATCTTCTTCTATTCTTCGTCTCTGATCCTTTGGAGTCCTTGTGACCTGGTCATTTAACCCATTCAGTACAGAAAAAGAATTTTACTGACATTCAATATAAAAATGGTGCATCATATCAATATTTGTAGGAAGCATATCAGCTCGTGCTCTCACATTGTCATTTTCACAAGTAGCATGCGAAAAACCATGTTGGGTGTTAAAAAAATAATGCGAAAAAGATTAAGAATTGCACGAAGCAATAACATTTAGAAACATTTATGCTCATGGGAAAAATTTCCATTTCCTTGAAGGAAAAGCTTCCATTTTCACGAGGAAAGGCTTTCCATCAGGGAAAGAGATTACAGCAGATATACCAAAGAAAGAAATTATAAAAGAAATAGACTAAAACATAAAACTTTTGAAAATTGCTATTCCAATTTTAAATAATACAGTAAGTTATGTAATTTTTCAAAAGGAAACGATGAGATTTATATTCATTTATATGTACTGCGGATTTCTCAAATATTATTTTTCTTTTTCGCATTATTATATTGTAATCATATGTACGTATGCATACTAAACACATGCATCTCTCGATTTACGTACGTAATTCATTCCTCTCAAAACTACTTCATATTTGGGGAAATTCGTAAATCGAACAGCTCTTTCACATTAATTTCAATGTGGAAAAATACGCCAGGTTCTTGGGTTCCATGGATTCAATAATTTATTCTCCCTATATTAAGGAATCGTTTAAATAAAAGCAACGATACTGCAATAGTTTATGCCAGTTGTTTATTTCTAAAGGTGTGAATCATAATTGTTTATCAATACCTATCCAACTCAAAGGGAATCTTGAATTATATCTTTAAAAAAATGCCTTCTCCCACCCCCTCTGGGATATAGGTTAAATTCCTTTCATCAATACAAACACCATGATGAGATTCACATGTCACATCCAAAATTTCAGATTTCTAGCGTAATTACATCGCTTGCAATATTATTTTGAAATTTAGAAATTTTAGAAATTTCCATCGTTAGGGGACGTAGTTATAGCTATAGGAAGAATCGTAATATTTCGAATAATAATAATATTTCGATAGTGCGAATAATCGAATAATCGTAATATTTCGATAGTGCGAATCATAATATTTCGTCAAATTATATCCAACTCGAAAATTAATTTTAAATTCATCTCTAAAAACAAATAAATTCGTTGTCTATAGATGGGCAGACAGACTACGAAATGAAAACAGAAGGTCTCTTTATCTGAAGACGAGGCAAAAAGAAAGCTCATCACATCACCAAACTAAGTGAATACCATCTGCATGGATATTGAAGTGTGCGGAGCGAGTTGATGGTAGAGTCACAGTGTTCGTGGTGGATAACAGGGTATCGAATCTCATAGGCTCTTATGTTAACCTGTAATTGCCAGATTCCATAGAGCATCGCTCGTGCGGTTCGATTGGGAAACCTTTGTCACGTCACACTTCAAAATAATATAGTAGTGGATACAGTCTCGTTCTGAAAACTCGGAAACCGGATTTTCGTTCTCAAAACTCCAAAATCTGTTATAGTTTCATTTTGCATTCTCCATATTCGGTTAGAGTTTCATTTTTCAAACTCCAGAATCGCATCTAATTTCGTTTTGCAAACCTCAGAATCGGTTATAGTTTCATTTTTCAAACCCTAGATTCGGTTGCCCTTTTGTAAACTCAAGAAACGGATTTAGTTTCAAATTTCAAACTCCGTAACCGCTTACGGTTTGATTTAGCGAACTACAAGATCGATTACTTCATTTTTAAAACTCCAGAACTGTTAGAGTTTCATTTTGCAAACTCTAGAACTGTTAGAGTTTCATTTTGCGAACTCTAGAACGGTTAGAGTTTCATTTTGCAAACTCTAGAACGGTTAGAGTTTCATTCTGCAAACTCTAGAACTGTTAGAGTTTCATTTTGCAAACTCTAGAACGGTTAGAGTTTCATTTTGCAAACTCTAGAACGGTTAGAGTTTCATTTTGCAAACTCTAGAACGGTTAGAGTTTCATTTTGCAAACTCTAGAACGGTTAGAGTTTCATTTTTCAAACTCTAGAACGGTTAGAGTTTCATTTTGCAACGTTTTGCAAACTCTAGAACGGTTAGAGTTTTATTTTGCAAACTTCAAACAAAAAATTCGATTCTGAAGTTTGAAAATGAAACTACAACTGATTCTGGAGTTTTGAAAATGAAACTCTAATCGAATGTGGAGTATGCAAAATGAAATTATAATAGATTTGGAGTTTTCAGAACGAGACTGTATCCACTACTATATTATTTTGAAGTGTGACGTGACAAAGGTTTCCCAATCGAACCACTCGAGCGATGCTCTATGGGAATCTGGCAATTACAGGTTAACATAAGAGCCTATGAGATTCGATACCCTGTTATTCACCATGAACACTGTGACTCTACCATCAATAGGCTCCTCACACTTCAATATCCATGCAGATGGTATTCACTTAGTTTGGTGATGTGATGAGCTTTCTTTTTGCCTCGTCTTCAGATAAAGATAACTTCTGTTTTCATTTCGTAGTCTGTCTGCCCGTCTATAGACAACGAATTTATTTGTTTTTAGAGATGAATTTAAAATTAGTTTTCGAGTTGGATATAATTTGACGAAATATTACGATTCGCACTTTCGGAATCTTCCTATAGCTATAACTACTTCCCCTAACGATGGAACTTTCTAAAATTTCTAAATTTCAAAATAATATTGCAAGCGATGTAATTACGCTAGAAATCTGAAATTTTGGATGTGAAATGTGAATCTCATCATGGTGTTTGTATTGATGAAAGGATTTTAACCTATATCACAGAGGCCTGTAAATGGTAGCTAGGCATAAACTGGAAGGAGAGCTGTGTACCAATCCCTAATGATGATGCACAGAACCGGCCAGGTGTAGTACCTAATGTCCGACCCCGCCTTCTCGTGGTGCAAGCCGTTAGTACCTTTCAAAAGAGATATTCTCTTTTGGGAGGGAACGGAAGGGGACGGCTGCCACTTCAGTATGGCCTACTCATCTGGTCATCTATGGCCACTTTTTTCTTTTTTTTCAACCCTGCTGAGGAGTGGTCAACTTCACAGGGTCCTGGTGCTGACCATTTATACCTACTAGACTGGATTTGTTTATGGATTTGAGCTTGATTATGGATCCTGGACTTGCTGCACTGGTGGGCCTCTGTTGAGGGAGAGTCTGCCGCTGTGTTTTCTGTTTGCTTCTGGGTTGCCAGCTCTAAGTGAACAGAGGCATGGGATACCTTATATCAGCTGGTGGATAATCCTAATCAGAGGCCATCGCAGGTACCTGAATCTTACTTAGCTAGTTGGGCATCGTCAAGCCTAAACTGGAGTAATGTGTCTCAGGCAGGCCATGTGGCTCTTGAAAAAGTCCACTTGAAAAGGTGGTGCCTGATGTTCCTACCAGCATCGGTGATTTCAGCCTTTAGCAGAGGAGGAACAGGTCTTTGCCCCATGCCTGCGATCAGGGGGCTGTTTGATATTGTTGGCCCTACCAATCTCAATAAACCTAATTTCTTTAAAAATCCTACTAATCATTTTCTCTCTGCAGGAACGTGGAACGTGAGGATATTACATAGAGATTATTCTCTTGATGTCCTCATGCAGGAATTACAGTGCTATAACCAAGATATTCTAGGCTTGCAAGAGATCAGATGGACAGGTAAAGGTGAGATACTTAAAAATAACTTTAAATTTTTCTTTACATGGAGGGAGGATGGAAAGCATCACCAAGGCGTGGGTCTGCTGCTCAGCAGACATGCTAGTGATGCTCTTCTAGGATATGAGTGCATTAATGAACGGTTTCTTACAGCAAAATTTCAGACAAACATTAAAGACTTGAATGTTATCTGCTGTTATGCCCCCACTGAGGATGCCGATGAGGATGAGAAGGATAGGTTTTACGGACAACTTCAGGATATTCTGAATTTTGTCAAGAATGGAGATATTACCCTTGTTCTAGGTGACTTCAATGCCAAAGTTGGTACTGACTCTGACCTTTGGGGAGTGGTGATAGGCCCTTTTGGTATTGGTAGCTGCAATGGCAATGGGCAACGTCTCCTACAGGTAAGTAAACTCAATGGTTTCAGAATAAATAACACTTATTACAAACACCGCGAAATGCATAAGTACACATGGGTTTCACCCGATGAGCTGCATAAGAATATGATTGATTATATATTAATTAACAGCAAATGGGCTAGTTCTGTTAGGAATACCAGGGCATATAGGGGAGCTGAAATTGGATCTGACCATTACCTTGTTAAAAGTGTCTTGCAACTTAAAAAGTGTTGTGCTAGAGTTAAAAATTTTACTTTTAATACTGAAGTTCTGAAAAACCCAGTTATAGCCAAAGCTTACCATGATAGGTTACTTAGTCATTATGACAGTCATGGTATGCTTACTACTGAAGTTGAGGAAGAATGGGATCATTTTAAGTAGGCTTTTTTGGAAACTAACAGTACTCTTTTAGGAAAAAGGCGCAGAGGAGGCAGATTTATTTAAGTGGTAAGGCACTTGAGCTTATTTCAGAAAGAAGGAACTGCATTAATGTACGTAATCAGTACCCTACCAGTCATAATAGAAAGGATTACAGAGAGCTTAATAAACGTGTAAAGGATCAGTTAGCTACTGAAAATAATCTTTGGCTTGATGGTTCGGCTGACAAAGCTGAGGAAGCAGTTAGGCAGCACAACAGCAGAGAGCTGTACCAGATAGTTAATGTTTTATGTGGTAGAAAACGGACAGGCATACAAGGATTGAAGGATAAACAAGGTAAGGTTATTGAAGGATAAACAAGGGGAGGATTCTGTCATGGCTAGGTGGGCTGAGCATTTCAGTGATGTTCTAAACAATGTGGGTAGTTCTACTCCCATTGTTTGCAATGATGATAGATGCATTGGTGGCTTTAATGTTGGCCCTATAAAACAATCTGAAGTTATTTTGGCTATTTCTAAACTTAAACTTCATAAATCCTCAGGGGTAGATGAAATTACTACAGAAATGCTCAGAGCTGGGAATGTTTTGGTTATCACTTGGATGACTGAAATTCTGAATATCTTTTATGATAAAGGCATGGTTCCTAAGGATTTTACCAGAGCTACTGTTATCCCTATTTTCAAAAAAGGTGATCGCAGTTCTTGTGATAACTATAGGGGTATCAGCCTACTCTCTGTTCAGGTAATCAGGTAAAGTTCTTTCCATGATTGTGCTTAATAGAATTAAGAATCTGGTTGACACTCAATTGCGTGATGAGCAATGTGGATTCAGAAGTGGTAGGGGATGTGTGGATCAGATATTTTCACTTAGGCAGATTCTTGAGAAATGTTTAGAGTTTCAGAAACCTTTGGTTGCTAGCTTTGTTGATTTCAAAAAGGCTTTCGACTCTGTTGATCGTCATAATTTGTGGTTGATTGCGAGATCATATGGTATACCAGACAAGTTAGTTAACATAATGAAAGCTCTCTATAATAACACTGAGTCGTGTGTGAGAGTTGGTAAGGCTTGTAGCAATTGGTTTAGCATTACTTCTGGTGTTCGACAAGGGTGCATTTTGTCTCCTTTTCTCTTTTGCTCTGTTATTGATTATGTTATGCGAAATTCATTTCAAGGGAAAGATTTTGGCCTTAAATGGACTGGAGATACGAAAATTTCTGATTTAGATTATGCTGATGATTTAGCCCTTTTGGCAAATGATGTTGATGAGATGAACTCTTTCATTCAAGCTGTTGATGAGACTGGTAGTAGAGTAGGTTTGGTTATAAACAGAGACTAAACTAAAGTGATGAAAATTGGTCAGGCAGGCTGTGATTCAGTTCATCTGAATGGTTGCAGTCTTGAGCAGGTGTCACAGTTTAATTACCTTGGGAGCTATGTAACAGATAATGGTGATGTGCGGCATGAGATTATCAGACGAATAGGGATTGCTGCCGGGACTTTTAAGAATCTATGGAGAGTGTGGAGAAATAGGCGTATACGCTTAAAGACTAAAATTAGACTGTATAATAGTTTGGTTCTTTATAGGGATAGTTATGGTAGTGAAACGTGGACACTTTGTTTACAAGATAACAGGAAACTAGATGCTTTTGATTCTAAATGCTTACTTAGTATCTTGGGTATTAAGTGGTTTAACCTTGTAACTAATGATGAGGTTAAGCAAAGGAGTCTGCAACCTCCTTTAAGCAGCATATTGTGCAGAGAGAGAATCCGTTGGTTTGACCATGTTGCCCGTATGAATAATTATAGATTGGCGAATAGAGTTATGAACAGTGTGCCTAAAGGCCTCAGAAGGAGGGGGAGACCTAGGATGTGGTGGGCAGACAATGTCAAACAGGACCTTGTTAGAATTGGTGTACAGTGGCCGGATGCAGCAGATGTAGCTCAGGACAGATATGCTTGGAGAATTAAACTGCACGGTCTGGTTGGACCTCCGTAGCCCTTGGCTGCTTCAGGATGATGATGATGATCCCAGAGGGGTGGGGAAAAGGCATTTTTTTTAAGATTTAATTGTATAATTTCAATGATGAATTCAAAATTCCCTTTGAGTTGGATAGGTATTGATAAATAATTATGATTCACAAGTTTAGAAATAAACAACTGCCATAAACTATTGCAGTATCGTTGCTTTTATTTAAACGATTCCTTAATATAGGGAGATTATTGAATCCATGGAACCCAAGAACCTGGCGTATTTTTCCACATTGAAATTAATGTGAAAGAGCTGTTCGATTTACGAATTTCCCCAAATATGAAGTAGTTTTGAGAGGAATGAATTACGTACGTAAATCGAGAGATGCATGTGTTTAGTATGCATACGTACATATGATTACAATATAATAATGCGAAAAAGAAAATAATATTTGAGAAATCCGCAGCACATATAAATGCATATAAATCTCATCGTTTCCTTTTGAAAAATTACATAACTTAATGTATTATTTAAAATTGGAATAGCAATTTTCTAAGGTTTTATGTTTTAGTCTATTTCTTTTATCATTTCTTTCTTTGATATATCTGCTGTAATCTCTTTCCCTGATGGAAAGCCGTTCCTCGTGAAAATGGAAGCTTTTCCTTCAAGGAAATGGAAATTTTTCCCATGAGCATAAATGTTTCTAAATGTTATTGCTTCGTGCAATTCTTAATCTTTTTCGCATTATTTTTTTAACACCCAACATGGTTTTTCGCATGCTACTTGTGAAAATGACAATGTGAGAGCACGAGCTGATATGCTTCCTACAAATATTGATACGATGCACCATTTTTATATTGAATTTCAGTAAAATTATTTTCTTAGTGTTCTCCAGAGTTGCGCTGTTTTAAAAACCCAGTGCTCTAGTTAAAATGGAACCCGATTTCCAGTTTGACTGCCGGAAGAAAACATTGGTTCAATCCCCACTAAATTTCGGCCTGTGATGTGCCAGTATATACAAATATTGTAAAGTGACAGACGGTACAATGACAATGACTTACAAGTAACAAATACATTTCAATCGTATTTACCATCGACATATTCAAATATAACACATATATATAATTTCAAATATATATATATTTAACTGCCTTGAGGTAGCAATGCAGAACTTACACTTCAAACAACATACAAAATTCACATTAGTGTGAAACTCTAGACGTGTAAAAGTTGAACTGTTCTAGCTACGACCTGCCAACCCTTCGTGGCAAAAATTTACCAATGTAGAAATTATTTTTATAAGTGGAACATAAAAAAGTTTACCTATGAGACAAATGTTTAGAGGTGACAAATATTTTGATGGTTTCATTGGACACTGCTCTTTATCTCCCTAACTTTTTATCTCCCTATAAAAGCGACAGGAAAAAAGATCTCACTTTATCATTACAGAGGAAGTTTTTAATTCTTCTCGCTGTGTAATTACCAAAAGAGGAGCCAATTTGGGTCATTGAGTCTTAGGAGCAATAAGTGGAAGCAAAAGCACAGCAAAAGAACGATCAAACGCCAAAATAAAAAACGAGTGAACAGAAAAAGACTTGCAATGGGGGGAAAAATCCCTCTTTAAACAGAGAAATGCAGAAGAGAACGTGTAGAAGAAGAAGAAGAAAAAAACAGTAAATGTAGACGAGACAGGAGAATGGAATCGTTTACACGATTCAGTGGAAGTAAATAAACAGGTGATTGTCAATGCGTTGCTTTCAAAGCAAGCACTCACGCAGGCTACACCTTTTTCCTGCACGAAACTCTAGCAGATGCTAGAGAGAGAGAGTTTTTTCGCTCTCTCTTATTTCCGTCTTCCTACTTTTTCTTTTCTTTCTCATCCCACTTTCTATCGCATCACGGCTTCCGGGAAATGCAAAGAGGTCGCGAAACCTTCCATTTCGAAATAAGTAATGATATTTTAGTTCCATTTCTTCGTAATCCCATTCTCGGCAAATTCTCTGGGACGACGAAAGAGGAGGAACTCCCACAGGATCAAGGACGCCCGATGAGGACATCTGACACATGGACAACAGACTCGGGGAAAAATATGTATACTCTGAATAGTGAAACATTGCCGTCCAAAAGTCTTAAGTACACCTTTTAGATTTTGACTTTTTTAGGTCTTTTTTTCCTTTTAAGAGAATTACTGTTTCCACTTTGTCTTTTGTTTTTCCGTAGACGATTAAGAGATAAAAAAAATTGTTTGGTTTGGAGTCGGTTGTTTTACCTCTGAGCATCATGTTTTTGCGCACAGCAATATTAATAAAGTAACAAGGACCCTATAGGCGCAGAGTTCCGTAGAGCAGGGGTTCTTAACGTGGGGTACGTTGTAAAATTTTTGGGGTACGCCGTGAGAGCTCAAAAGTCGCTAGATCTAATAACAAAGTCGCTAAGTTGGCATTATTATACTATAACTGTAGTTTTATCTATCTATATAAGGGGAAAATGAAGAGTATATAAAGAGGGAATTCCCACAAGCCGGGGCCTTGGAGCCATTAAATATGTGGATCTGCATTTCATGATAAAAAAGACAAAGACTGGAAATTGTCATTCGTCTTGAACCTCATCACAGATATTTCACAATTAGAATTGATAAAAAGGACCATGAGAGGGGGGGGGAAAGCATATTTGAATGAAATTTACTATTGGCTTTTATTTTGTGCAAACACTGATGTTTTTAGTAAAGGGGAGCTGGAGTGTTTTTACTTCTGAACTGCACGTTTTTGCACACAATGGGCTAAATAGCCTCGTCACAAGAGCCACGAAGGGTCAGAGAAGGTGGGAACCCAATAGAAAGCTGTTGGTAAACATATGGCCGTCTTCGTCAAGGCCGTCCAGCGTGTTCTTTAACGTGCATATGATATTGCTCTCTAGCAGACATACTCTCCCATCCGACGGACGGCGGTCTTTCTAAGCCCATCGGTGTCCCCTACTGACCGAGAGCAGGGGGAGGAAGTTTTGCGGAGATAAATCTCAACGCTGACCCAGCTGAGAACTACAAATTACGAGCCTGGTGCGCTACTGACTGAGCCACACCTCCACCCCAAGCCTTGCGGGAGTCTGTCTTCTAACTGTCCAGTAGGACCCCTTTCCCCAACCTTCTCTGAGCCCTTACGACCTGGGGCGCGGATGGCTCTGCCGGTAGCGGGCCTAGCTCGTAATCTGCAGTTTACAGGTTCGAGTCCCAGCTGGGCCAGACCTGTAGATTTGAGATTCACCTCCGCAAAACTCCCATCCTGTCCACGGCCAGTAGGAGACACCGATGGGCTTGGAAAGGCCGCCGTCCGTCGAATTGGACGTTAAATCATGGTTCCGTGCTCGAGAGAGCCATACAATGTGTACATTAAAGAACACACTGAATGGCCTTGACTGGAGGCTATCATCTGTTTCCTAACAGCTGTCCAGTTGGTCCCCCCCCCCACCTATCCATCTCTGAGACTTTGGGGACCCTGTGACCTGACCATTTTGCCCATTGTGCGCAAAATAGTGCTACTCAGAGGTAAATCAACGCAACCCAACTCACAAAAAAAAATTTTGCTAGGATAAACAAATATACATAATTTTTTAAACATGTAAGAAATCTTAAATTCGATGTTTTAAATTGAAATTCCATCCTTCGGATAGGACGTTAACCCGTGACTCCGTGTGCACATTAAAGAGCACGCTGGATAGCCTTGACGGGAGCTACCAACTTCTCCTAACAGCTGTGTAGTGGGCCCCTTCCCCCCAACCTTCTCTGAGGCCTTTGTGACAAAGGAGATAAAACAACTTTACCCAACCTTGTGACCTGGTCATTTAGCCCGTTGTATGCAAAACAAATGTCGTTCACAGGTGAAACAACCGAGAATTAGTTAATGTAATTACCATCCTGCTGAACTTATTGATTTTTTTTCCATGTGATTATTCTTTTGATACAGTCTAGGCTTCATCTTCCCTCTCAATTCACTTCCATAGTTCATTCTGACGCCTTCGCAATCTCAACCAAAACACTCGAGTCAATTTGTTTTAAAACTCTGTGAAAAGTATTTAATTAAGATGGATAAAAGCGCACACTTTTGCGGCAACGAAAAAAAAGTTGCTTTTAAAAATAGAATATTGATTCAAACGTTGAAGTGAATGACTCAGACTTCCGATAATTCATTTCATTATAGCAAATCCCACGTGCTAATTACTCATGCTAATCTCTTCTCTGATGGGATTCAAAAGAAAAATGGCTTTAAAAGATCGTTAAATGAAAACGATTAAGGAGTTTTGCAAATGGTTGAAAAGTAAAAATAATAAGCTATGGCCGACAGTTTTTCGGCTAAACTGTTTTACCTATACCTGTGGCCTTTATTCCTTGGGGCCCTCAACTCTATAGATCAGAGGTTCCCAACCGCTGTAGTTTAACCGCTTAACTGCCTCAAAAGAAAATTTCTTGCGTATCTCTGGGATGTTACCGCGGACTCCTGGGGTCCGCGGACCAGAGGTTGGGATTGGCCCCTCTATGCATAATATTTTTTCGATCTTCATTTTTTGTGATGCTCTTCCTCGACAGTTTGCCAACTAATGTTGCCTCAATTTGGTATGAAGAGTTGCTCTTGTTAAATATTTTGCTTGAAAATGGTACGTCACATCTGTAATCAAAATTTGCTTTTACTCGATTATTTATAGTTAACTTTCATCATTAGATTTTGTATATTCGTAAAACGCTGATCCTTTGAAAACAATAGGAAAATGCTTTGATTTCAGGTAATTATGCAGAATGTTGGGATTAGGTAGTTAGATTATTAAATTAATAATCATGCTAAACTCAGAAGTTGTCAACAGCCCTTGAGCGACATCTTATGCTGGGAGAGGTTGTGTTGGTTGTGGAAAGTTGTCCTCGTGCAGGACAAGATTTTAACTAATGAAAGTTTTTTCGATAGGCGAAGTGAGGATTAACCCCAGTTGTTAGAAGGGAAGAGGAGGAGTGAGATTTTTTCAAACATTTTTGTTAACATGGATTAAAAAACTAACGTTTTTACAGTAGTAAACTTTCTTCAACGGAGTTTAAACTTCTAGCCCAAAAATTTCAGGATGTACCTGAAAACTTGAAGTAGTGTAACAGAATTAGAATGACGTTGGAGAGCCAGTTTCAAACAAGATTTCATAAAACTGACCAGCAGAGTGCACAAATGCAGACTTCCTCTGCAAAAATGTGTTTCAAAATGTAAATTTTTAAATTCACAATCTGATTTGACGTATATAATCTATACAGGGCCCGCTTAAGGTTTCATGGGGGTCTTAGGCACAGGGTGCTTATGGGGTTTGTAACATTATTCTGACTTCCAAATGCAATTGTTTCTCTTCATCCTGAGATATTACACAATTCTCTACACTTTTGCACTACAACAAATGTTCGAGCTTATTCTAAATAAATCAGTCTGAATAGGTTTTTAGAACTTTATTAGGGCTTGTAGTTAAAAAGAAGGCAAAGAAAAAAGTTAAGAACAAACTAAACATACCCAATTACACTAATCCAATTTTTTAAGATAATTATGGCTGAAAAAATATTATACATATAGGGGCTATTCCCAACCTGTGGTCCGCAGTAGCATCTCAGAGGTAAGCAAGAAAATTTCTTTTGAGGCAGTTAAGCGGTTAAACTACAGCGGTTGGGAACCACTGATCTACAGAGTTGGGGGGCCCCAAGGAATAAGGGCCCGATAACTTGAAATCAAGGCTGAGTCTATGACAATTTAAGGATTATTGCCAGGATCTGGTAGCCGAACTACTTCAGGTACTTTCAATTAATTTTGACAGTAACATGAAAGAGATATGATGAATCTATCTGTGTGGTCCATACATTGGCCCAGGATTAACCCTTAAGCGCTAGAAAGGGTCGGGCCATGTTGAGTTGCAAAAGGGAAAGTTTTATTGCTCTGACACATGCACATTCGCTCCTTACGTGTAAAGGGGGACTAGGGTAGCCAATGGACAACGGCGTGTTGACCTCGTGTGGGTGACAGAGCTGATTGTCACGTGACCGAAGGGTTGGGTTGTTTTACCTCTGAGCGACACTTTTTTTGCACACCATGGGCTAAATGGCCAGGTCACATGGACCCCGAAGGCTCAGAGAAGGTTGGGGGAGGGGACCCACTGGAACAGCTGTTGGGAGACAGATGGTAGCCTCCCGTCAAGGCCATCCAGCGTGTTCTTTAACGTGCACAGGGTATGGCTCTCCCGCCCACGGGGATAAGGTAATGTAATAACATCCCATCCGACGGATGGTGGCCTTTCCAAGCCCATCGGTGTCCTCTTACTGACCGTGTGAAGGGCGGTTAATTTTGCGGAGATAAATCTCAACGCTGACCCAGCTGGAACTCGAACCTGGGAACTACAGATTACGAGCCTGGCACGCTACCGACTGAGCCATCCTCGCCCCTGTGACTGAAGCGGAAGTTGTTACTTTGAGCTGGAGGTGGCTTTGTCCGTTGGCAGAAAAACGACATTTGACATGGGAGATGCAGGACTAAAATCCGAGCTAAGGAAGGCAATTTTCTATGAGCTGAATGCCCTGTGCGATGAAATAATCGGTATTTGTGCATCCTTCGTTGGTACAGTCGCTCAAAAAAGTATCCGAACACTATGGTTGATTACAGAATTCAGAAAAAATATCTGGCAACGATTTTTTTAGAAATTAGTGATCTGGCAACCTTTGTGTCACGTGATTACAGAATTCGGGAAAAATATCTGGAGCGTGTACAGCAACTGTACACGCTCCAGTTACCGTTCACAGCAAACTGGAGCGTGTGCAGTTACTGCACACGCTCCAGTTTGTGTACGGTAACTGCACACGCTCAATATTTCCGTGAGTGAGTCCACAGGATCCAGATCTTTGTGAGCTCACACGATCCAAGGTGCTGTGAACATTAACCGCAACCGCTCCAGTTTGCTGCGAACGGTAACTGCACACGCTCCATATTCATTGCATTATATATCCATACGCATTATATATATATATTAAAAAAATATCCGAACGCTGCGGTTGATTACAGAATTCTGAAAAAATATCTGGCATCGTTTTTTTTTTTAGAAATTAGTGATCTGGCAACCTTCGTGTCACGTGACACGAAGGTTGCCAGATCACTAATTTCTAAAAAATTCGTTGCCAGATATTTTTTCTGAATTTTGTAATCAACCATAGTGTTGGGATACTTTTTTGAGCGACTGTACTATATAAGGTGCCATATGAAATATACCCAACAGTGGTGACAAGTCATACCAATAATAGCGTAGCTGCCTCCCAGTAACTTTTTTTTTAACAAATAAACGTTATTATTAGGAATTACTTGACTGTTGATTATTATTTGACGGCAGCAAGAGTCGGCTGTCATTTGCTGTCGAGCACACGAACCAATACACGTGAGATCCTACATCGCCCCCCCCCCCCCACTTTATTCCCTGTCGATTGTTGGTTCGTCTCCGATATAGTGTATTGGTTCGTGTGCTCGATAGCAAATGACAGCCGACTCTTGCTACCATCAAATAATAATCAACAGTCAAGTAATTCCTAATAATAACGTTTATTTGTTTCAAAAAAAAGTTACTGGGAGGCAGCTGCGCTATTATTGATATGACTTGTCACCACTGTTGGACGTATTTCATAGGATGCACAAGTATCAATTATTTCATCGCATAGGGCATTCAGCCCACAGAAAATCGCTTCCTTAGCTCGGACTTTAGTCCTGCATCTCTCATGTCAAATGTCGTTCTTCTGCCAACTGACAAAGTCACTTCTAGGGGCGTAGATATAGGGGGATAGGGGAGCTCCCCACCAAAGTAAACCGGAGTTGGCAAAATTCGAAGAGACTTCATCAAATCTAGGTGAGTTGTGAAAATTTGTAATTTTTTTTGGTAAAATTAAGGGGAGTTTTCAAAATGGAGGCAACTTGGCAAATCTAAGACAGTTTGGAAAATGGAAAGATGGCGAAATCTTGGGGGAGTTGACATAATTCGGAGTGACTTGTCAAAATCCTGTAGAGTTGGCAAAAATTCAGGTGAGATGTAAAAATAGGAATTTTTTTCTGTAAAATTATGGCGAGTTGGTAAATCTAGGAGAGTTGGCAAAATCTAGGGGCAGTTGGCAAAATTCTGAGTGACTTGGCAAAATCGTGGAGAAGAGTTCGTGGATCACTGAGAAGAATCGTGGAGAAGAGTGAGTTGGCAAAATCTAGGGGCAGTTGGCAAAATTCTGAGTGACTTGGCAAAATTCGGAGTGACTTCGGAAAATTGTGGGGAGTTGGCAAAATTCAGGTGATATGTAAAAATTGCAATCCTTTTTCTATAAAATTATGGCTTGCTGGCAAAATTCAGGTGATATGTAAAAATTGCAATCCTTTTTCTATAAAATTATGGCTTGCTGGCAAAATTCAGGTGATATGTAAAAATTGCAATCCTTTTTCTATAAAATTATGGCGGCTGGAAAAATCGAGGCAACTTCGCAATATCTGGGAGAGTTGATAAATCTTGGGGGAGCTGGCAAAATTCAGAATGACTTTGCAAAAATCAGGTGATATATAAAAATTGGGATTTTTTTTCTGTAAAACTGTGGCGAGTTCGTAAAATACGGGCAATTTGTGAAAATCGGGATTGTTTTTGTGAAATTAAGGAGAGTTGACAAAATCTAGAAAACTTGGCAAAATCTAGGGAAGTTGGCAAAACTGGAAACCACTTGGTAAAGTACAGCTGAGTTGTAAAAATTGGGATTGGATTTGTGAAATTAAGGAGAGTTGGGGAAACCGAGAACTCTTGGCAAAATCTAGGGAAGATGGCAAAATTCGAAGTTACTTGGTAAAATACAGGGGAGTTCTGAAAATTGTGCCTTTCTTATGCAATTAAAGAGAGTTGATAAAATTCGAAGTGACTTGGTAAATTCAGGGAAAACGAAAAAATTGCGGTTTTTTTCTGTAAAATTACGGCGAATTGGCAAAATCTAGGAGGGTTGACAAAATCTACGGTAGTTGGCAAAATTAGAATCCACTTGGTAAAACATAGGCAAGTTGTGAAAATTGAGATTTGTTTTGTGAAATTAAGGAGAGTTGGACAAATCGAGAAAACTTAACAAAAATCTAGGGCAGTTGGCAAAATTCGAATCCACTTGGAAAATACGGGCGAGTTGTGTTAAAATTAAGGAGAGTTGACAAAATCGAGAAAACTTGGCAAAATCTTGTGGAGTTTGAAAAATTTGAAGTGACTTGGGAAATTTAGGAGAGATACGAAGATTGGGATTGGTTTTGTAAAATTAAGGAGAGTTGGGTAAATCAAGGGGAGTTGGGAAAAATTCACACTGACTTGCTACAATTCAGGCGAGATGTTAATATTAGGCTTATTTCTGTGAGGAGAGTTGTGAAAATTGCCTCACCTCCCCCCCCCCCTCCCACGGAGCGAAAATCTAGGTACGAATCTGATAGAGACATTATTTTCTCAGTTGGCAAAATTTGATTTTCGAGTTGGAAAATTTTCGAATTCTCCCTCTCCCAACCATAGTCGCTCGCTACGCCCCTAGTCTCCTCCCGCTCAAAGCAATAACTTCCCCTTGGGTCACGTGACAATGAACTCCGTCACATACACACCAGGTCAACACGTCGCTGCCCATTATCTCCCCCCCCCCCCTAGACCCCTTTTACACGTAAGGAGCGAATGTGCTATGTGTCAGAGAAATAAAACTTTCCCTTTTACTACTCAACATGGCCCGGCTCTTTCCAGTGCTTGAGGGTTAACCCTGGGCTAATGCATGGACCACAGAGACATATTCCTCACATCTGTTTCTTGTTGTTGGGGCGGGGGTGGCTTAGTCGGTAGCGCGCCAGGCTCGTAATCTGTAGTTCCCAGGTTCGAGTCCCAGCTGGGTCAGTGTTGAGATTTATCTCCACAGAATTCCCCGCCCTGCCCACGGTCAGTAGGGGACACCGATGGGCTTGGAAAGGCCGCCGTCTGTCGGATGGGACGTTAAGCCGTGGCCCAGTGCGGGAGAGCCATAACCCTGTGCACGTTAAAGAACACGCTGGATGACCTTGACGGGAGTCTACCGTCTGTCTCCCAACAGCTGTTCCAGTGGGTCCCCTCCCCCAACCTTCTCTGAGCCTTCGGAGTCCATGTGACCTGGCCATTTAGCCCATGGTGTGCAAAAAAGTGCCGCTCAGAGGTAAAACAACCCAACCCTGTTTCTTGTTGCTGGCTAAACTAATTGAAAGTACTTGAAGTAGGAGGTTCGGATGCCAGATATTGACAATTACTACCAAAAGTGTTGGAACACTTCCAGCATTAATCCGACATTGAAATAGTCCCACATTAAAAGCTATCTAACTAACATTCCCACATTGAAAGCTATATAACTTTGAGAATAAGACATTTACAAAAACATATCACGAAACATAGATTTGAGTAGAAATTTTGGATTGAGATAAATTGAAGAGTAAGATCTTCAATTTATCTTTCTTTCAATTTTCAATAATATACATTTATTATACAAAATTCTTGAATGAGCTAACACTCATTCAGATTCCATTTCTTCTTTTTTAGAAAAAAAATTAAAGAATTCTTGCATAAACTTGTAAAATTTCACTTATTTTTTCGAATGATATTTCGTAACAGTTATTTGTGTTTCATTAACGGTTTTGATGTAAATTCTTGTAACTAAAAATAGCTTCTGCTAAAGGATCCAGCTACAATAACTTTTTTAAAATATTTAACGAATAGTGTCGAAAATTAAGATTTAAAAACTGGATTGAATCAATTTTTCTCTACTGACATTTTTCCTGTTAAAAAAACACATTTTCAGAGTTATGGAGCTTTGAATGTTGCTTTCAATAATATAGTATATACAATATATATGAATATATAGGGGCGGGGGTGGCTCAGTCGGTAGCGCGCCAGGCTCGTAATCTGTAGTTCCCAGGTTCGAGTCCCAGCTGGGTCAGCGTTGAGATTTATCTCCGCAAAATTTCCCCGCCCTGCCCACGGTCAGTAGGGGACACCGATGGGCTTGGAAAGGCCGCCGTCCGTCGGATGGGACGTTAAGCCGTTGCCACGTGTGCGGGAGAGCCATACCCTGTGCACGTTAAAGAACACGCTGGATGGCCTTGACGGGAGGCTACCATCTGTCTCCCAACAGCTGTTCCAGTGGGTCCCCTCCCCCAACCTTCTCTGAGCCTTCGGGGTCCATCTAACCTGGCCGTTTAGCCCATGGTGTGCAAAAAAATGCCGCTCAGAGGTAAAACAATCCAATCCAATATGAATATATATATATATATATATTTATAAGGTTATTTGTAATTAGACCCGTAATCTGCAGTTCCAGGTTCGAGTCCGAACTGGACCAGCTTTGAGATTTATCTCTGCAAAACTCCCCGCCTTGCCTTCAGTCAGTAGTGGACACAGAAGGCCTTGAAAAGGTTGACTTCATTTTGGATGAGATGTAAAGCCAATGCCCTTTGAGCAGCAGAGTCGTTCTCTATGCATGTTAAGGAACACACAGGATAGACTTGACAAGAGGCTCCCATTTGTCTCACAACAGCGGTCCAGTGGGTCCTCTTCCCCCACCAATTTCTGAGCCCTCGGGGTGCTATTTAGCCCATTGTGTGCAAAAAAGGTGCCGCTCAGATGTTAAAACTACCCGAACTTCTGAGTCCTTGTAACTCAGGGGCGGGGGTGGCTTAGTCGGTAGCGCGCCAGGCTCGTAATCTGCAGTTCCCTGGTTCGAGTCCCAGCTGGGTCAGTATTGAGATTAATCTCCGCAAAATTCCCCACCCTGCCCACGGTCAGTAGGGGACACCGATGGGCTTGGAAAGGCCGACGTCCGTCGGATGGGACGTTAAGCCGTGGCCCCGTGTGCGGGAGAGCCATACCCTGTGCACGTTAAAGAACACGCTGGATGGCCTTGACGGGAGGCTACCATCTGTCTGCCAACAGCTGTTCCAGTGGGTCCCCTCCCCCAACCTTCTCTCTGAGCCTTCGGGGTCCATGTGACCTGGCCATTTAGCCCACTGTGTGCAAAAAAGTGACGCTCAGAAGTAAAACAACCCAAACAACCCTTGTAACTCAACCATTTAGCCGATTGTGTGAAAAAAAAAGTGCCACTTAGAAGTAAAACAATCCAAATCTCGGGGTCCTTGTAACTCGGTCATTTAGCCGATTGTGGGCAAAAAAGTGCCACTCAGAGATAAAACAACCCAAACCACGGGGTCCTTGTAACCCGACCATTTTACTGATTGTGTGCAAAAAAATATTGCCGCTCAGATATAAAAATAACCCAATTCTATTCGTAATTATTCATGCAACTTAGAAAACTTCACAGCATCAGAAAGAATTATGCAACACAGATGACGCAGTGCGCAAACAAAGGAAGATAACCGAAGACATTCTATGTTCAACATGGATATTTTCCGTGCGGGGCCCCATGTGCCACTCGACACATACACCGAACAGACGATCAAGTTCTTCCCCTACACTGTTACAGATCGTCACAATTGCAATTTGCATAATGCATGCTCTGCGTCCGATGCTGTATGCGTGGCTGTGCATGCAGCCAGTGCAATCTTCATCATAATATTAGATGTGTCTCCAGCGGTGAAAAACATGCAGGATGTAGTGATTAGAAGTGAATGAATGAATTTAAACATTTCTTTGTAAATAATATATGCAGCTAAGAATAGAAACAAATAAATATGGTGACAATGCTTTAGATTTTGAATTCTTGTTTTTCCTGAAAAACTCTGAAAGTTTGATATGTGGCTTCTACCTACAGACAAGGGAATAACATCTCCCATTACATGAAGAATTAATTTCGCATGCTCTTCTAAAGATGATGAAGAAGATGGTTGGATTCTTTTACCTCTGAGCGGTACTCTTTTGAACACAATGGGCTAAATGGCCAGGTCACAAAGACCCCGAGAAGTTGCCTCCCAACAGCTCCTCACTTGACGGGAGGCTACCGTCATGGAAGCCTTCTGTTGGCAGGCAGATGGTAGCCTCCTGTCAAGTGCTGCCTAATCCCACCCATTGTATTCTTTAGCGTGCATATGGTATGGTTCTCCTGCACACTGAGCCACGGCGTAACGTCTCATCCGACGGACGGCGATTGTCCACGCTCATCGGTGTCTCCTAATGACCTAGAGCAGCGCTGGTAGGTTTGCGGAGATAAATCTCAATGCTGGTCCAACTGGGACTCGAACCTGGGAACTGCAGATTACGAGCCTGGCGCGCTACTTTAGAATGTGGATGATCTGCTGTAATAGGAAAAACATTATTGATTTTTTGTGCTAGGTGAAAACAAAATTATATAAAAACCACTAACAGAAGATGATTATTCGGCGGCCGGTAGCTCAGTGGTCAGAACACCTGACACGTTATCACGAGGTCGTGGGTTCAGATCCCACCCAGCTAGTAATAATTTTTTCCTCTATATTTATTCAAAAATATTGTTTGTTTGTTTTTTTCGTGATTTTAAGAGAATGTTTACAAAATAGAGTAATTAGAATATAAATAATTTTTCGAATAATAATAATACAATACGTTGCTAAGCCAACGCTTTATTAGAAAAAGGAATAACGACAAAGGAATCGCAGATCTTGTTTTAGCAACTCAAGTCGAGTAGTAATATCGGAAATCGATATCATATACATAGAACTATCTTCTCTACCCAGAAAGTAATTTTTTTCGGGGACGCGCAATACGTGTTATTTGACTATCTTTCCAAATATGCGCGCAAAAGCATCGACATTTTTTAGTAAGATCAAATTCTAGGCAATGCAGTGTTTTCCCTTTTTTTTACCATTAGTTACGTCGGCGATCTTAAGTGCAATTCATAATGTGAATCATTAACTTTCGGCGAGCATCAGGCGGGTTGGGTTGTTTTACCTCTGAGCGGCACTTTTTTGCACACCATGGGCTAAATGGCCAGGTCACATGGACCCCGAAGGCTCAGAGACAGTTGGGGGATCAGAGAAGTTTGTCATCAGAGAAGGTTGGGGGAGGGGACCCACTGGAACAGCTGTTGGGAGACAGATGGTAGCCTCCCGTCAAGGCCATCCAGCGTGTTCTTTAACGTGCATAGGGTATGGCTCTCCCGCACACGAGGCCACGCCTTAACGTCCCATCCGACGGACGGCGGCCTTTCCAAGCCCATCGGTGTCCCCTACTGACCGTGGGCAGGGCGGGGAATTTTGCGGAGATAAATCTCAACGCTGACCCAGCTGGGACTCGAACCTGGGAACTACAGATTACGAGCCTGGCGCGCTACCGACTGAGCCACCCCCGCCCCAGCATCAGGTGGACATCAGTTATTGTGTCATCGACTGCTGGAAGGCGTTGATCGAATAAATGCATTTTTGGACGCTACCTGCGATTAAAGAATAGAGAAATTTAAAATACAGAGAGGAGAAAAGTAGGAAATGAAAATAAAGAGAAATAAATAAAGAAGGAACTCAAAGAGAGAAAGGAAATGAAAAAGTGGAGAGAGGGAAAAAAAAGAGCTAGAAATATAAGCAGAGATGAAAAGAATTTGAATTGAAGAGTGAGAAAAGAAATGGGAAAAGAGGAAAGTGAACAACGGAGATTGAAAAGTATAGTGAGACGAAAAAATATGAAAGGGAAAAGAGATAAAGAATATTAAATGAAAAGAGGGAAGAAGTGGAAAAAGAGTACACGAAAATAAAGAGGAAAATAATAGAAAATTAAAATAGGAAGAAGAAAACAGTAAGAAATAAAAATAGAGGGGTCAGAGAAGGGTAGGAAAGGAAAATAAAGAAAAGAGTAAGAAGTTAAAATTAGAGAAGGAAGAAAAACATAAAAGGGGGGGGGGGAAGAGTAGGATTTAAATTTGAAGGAAGAAAAATGTATAAATAAAACAATCGAGGGAGAGAAAAAGAACAGGAAAATAGAGAGATAGAGAGTACGAAAAGTAAAACATAATAGAGATAAGAGTATAAAGATGGAAAAGTAGGAGAAAAGAGTAGAAATTAAGAAATCAGTAGAAAATTAAATATCGTCATCCATTGTTACTGCCAACTGAAAGGTTAGTTTTTTTTCTGGACCACAGTTTGAAATCACAGACAAACTGCACATGTATATATATGTTTTTTAATTTTGCTACCTTTCTGCCGAGTTCTTCACAGTTTTCTGCGAGATATGAGTTTTTGGAGTATCACATTGGCTTTCCTTTGTGGGGCATTCGTTGCAAGGGGATTCCTTGGGAAATCATTTTCTTCTCGAATGATTATGCAGATTCAATTATATACTGCTCATAAAAATTAGGGGATATTTCTTCGCTTCATATTCATTTTGAAATATCCCCTAATTTTTGTGAGCAGTATAGATAGTAATATGTATTGAATGTTTAAATGTCATAATGTACCACAAGAAACCTATTTTCCTCCACCCTTTCTGGGGCGGGGGTGGCTCAGTAGATAGCGTTCCAGGCTCGTAATCTGTAGTTCCCAGGTTCGAGTCCTAGCTGGGTTAGCTTTGAGATTTATCTCCATACAACTCCCTACCCATGGTCAGTAGGGGACACCAATGAGCTTGGAAAGGCCGCCGTCCGTCTGATTGGACGTTAAGCCGTGGCTCCGTGTGCGAGAGAGCCATACCCTGTGCACGTTAAAGAACACGCTGAATGGCCTTGACGGGAGGCTACCATCTGTCTCCCAAATAGCTGTTTCAGTGGGTTTTCTTCCCCCAACCTTCTCTGAGTCTTCGGGGTCCTTGTGACCTGGCCATTTAGCTCATTGTGTGTAACAAAAATGCCGTTCAGTGGTAAAACAACCCAATCCACCCTTTCTGTGAAGACTTTTGATCATTCTAGCCCAAATTCTAAACAGAAAGAGGAAAAAAAGTTTCGTTTTTTCAGTTGATAAGAAATCATTCAGTGCCTACCAAAGTCGCTAGCGTCTCGTCAATGAGTATAACGAATGCAGACGTCACAATCGATGTCATAGCTTTAGATTGATGAAAATTGCTTTGTGTTTTGTTTTCATTTGTTGCATCATTTACCGAAAAAGTCAACAAAAAAGTTCCTCCAACAGCCCTCTTGCCATCAAGTCTGACAAGAAAAGTCTACCAATGTATAAGGGTCGTCGAAAAGAAAAGATGGACAACCCTTCTATCTGGGTATCGGATTGAGTGATCTTTGTTTCCTCATACAGGGAAATGGGTACGTATAGAAGGAACTCATCAACACCAGAATCAGTGACAAGTTGGTTGGTTGTTTTACCTCTGAGCGGCACTTTTTTGCACACCATGGGCTAAATGCCAGGTCACATGGACCCCGAAGGCTCAGAGAAGGTTGGGGGAGGGGACCCACTGGAACAGCTGTTGGGAGACAATGGTAGCCTCCCGTCAAGGCCATCCAACGTGTTCTTTAACGTGCACAGGGTATGTCTCTCCCGCACACGGGGCCACGGCTTAACGTTCCATCCGACGGGCGGCGGCCTTTCCAAGCCCATCGGTGTCCCTTACTGACCTTGGGCAGGGCGGGGAATTTTGTGGAGATAAATCTCAACGCTGACCCAGCTGGGACTCGAACCTGGGAACTACAGATTACGTTAGTGGCAAGTATCGACTTGAATGTTCTATGAACGGCGTGTGGATTACAGATTCCTGCGCATGCAAGCATTCAAAGTTGAACAGTGTGAGGTGTGCTGATGTTTTGACTGTCGGAGTCCTGTGCTTACTGAGTTTCTGAACCATGGTGACACCGATAAGTCCCAACGACAGTGGAAACTTTGGTGACTTGAAGGCAAGCAATAACGTCGAAACGCCGAGGACTTTTGAGCAGGAAAGTTGTTCTGTTGTATGAGAACATCCTCTCCCATACTGCTCAAATAGCAATAACAACGTTGAACAGGTAGGCATCTCCCCATTTAGATTTTCCCATTTCTGGACCTCTAATGAACACCATGAAAAGAAGGAAGTGGACGTCGAATGAAGAGATGTAGTGAATTATCAGAGACTTCCTCGTGCAACAGCCAAAGTCGTCCTAGGAGAGATTTATCTCCTCAAAATTCCCCGCCCTGCCCACGGTCAGTAGGGGACACCGATGGGCTTTTAAAGGCCGCCGTCCGTCGGATGGGACGTTAAGCCGTGGCCCCGTGTGCGGGAGAGCCATACCCTATGCACGTTAAAGAACACGCTGGATGGCCTTGAAGGGAGGCTACCATCTATCTCCCAACAGCTGTTCCAGTGGGTCCCCTCCCCCAACCTTCTCTGAGCCTTCGGGGTCCATGTGACCTGGCCATTTAGCCCATGGTGTGCAAAAAAGCAGCTCAGAGGTAAAACAACCCAACCCAACCTAGGAGAGATCGTATCACGTTGCTAATTTCATGTTGGGACAAATGCCTCACTAGAAATGGCGAATTCAAACAGCTCTATAAATGATTTACACTTCATATCCGGTTTATCCACTTTTCATTTGAACGAACTTTGTAAGAATTGATGGAGGAGATCTGTGGGAAAGCAGACACCTCATGAAATATACACAAGAAAAAAAATCTATCTCTTTAACCAGGATTCGAACCCGGGCCCCTTTGTTGCAGTCAAGCGTGTCAGCAAGATGGTCTCGTCGGGATTCGAACCCGCGTGCCAGCAAAATGGTCTCATTAAACAGAAAGATCAAAAATAAAATTCTTGAAAATAACTATTGACACCATTGTAATTGATCTCACTTACTATTGGAACTAAAAAATCCTGGGAATCATCTTGAAACCATTTCCCGAACCTTGATGAAATCTACCCACAACCGGACTCGACTCGTTAGAAGAAAAAAGTTCCAAGAACTCTTCCAAACTCTCTGATTTCCTCCCCCTACTAGTTACAATAAGCTATGAACTACTCTAACTATAGATATCTTTGAATACGTTATCACTGGGATTGATCTAATTTACGACCCAATTGCATCCATCCATCCATTGCTTCGGCTCATCGTTGTCAAGGTGACGATTCATTCAACCCCGATATCGAACGCAAAACTTCGAAGACTATCATAAGCACATTTGGCTTCTCTCTATCTCGCGCTCTCTCTTTCAGCTTTTATCGTCATCCAACTGGGTGTTTTCAGTGCGTAGTCTCTAGGGTGGAGACATTCCTCCGAGAAACAGCAGCAGCGAGATTCTTCGCAGAGGGTGGGGGGGGGGGGGTGTATGGATGATGCGTGTGTGTGTGTGTGGTATAGGAGAGGGAAAACTGCTGTCCGGACAACATCCCCAGTCACCTAATGCAGAAGGCGTGTTCTGGGCACGGACAGGGGAAACTCCGTTCCCTTGTGTCTCCAACTATGTCATGCAGTCTTCTGGCATCGAGCCCATTTTCCCATCCCCCGCATCCCCTCTCCTCCTCCCCGACTCCATACACAGCACGCACAGGGCTGATCGAAGGAACACCGATTCACGTATCGTTTGCCAACACTCAATTGTTGTTAGGTAAGTTAAATCCTAATGGCGTCGAGAGTAAAAGAAAAAGAGATAAAACTTTTTTTTTTTACTGGAATGAACAGAAACCTAAATCTAAGAAGATGGGTACACTGAAGTTGTGTAGTTGTTTGTTTGTTTGTTCATTGGTCGGGTTTTTACGTCAGGCAACTTTTAGACATCTTATTAGTCATCTGTTTTATTCGTGTTTTTAGAGGCATTGAATTTCTTATGGTGAAAATGATCATTTGATTGCGGCCCCAAAAGAGCTGGTTTGGGTTGGTTGGGTCCTTTTAAAACAATAGGAAAATGCTTTGATTCCAGGTAATTATGCAGATTGTTGAGATTAGGTGGTTAGATTATTAAATTAATAATCATGCTAAACTCAGAAGTTGTCAACAGCCCTTGAGCGACATCTTATGCTGGGTTGGGTTGTTTTACCTCTGAGCGGCACTTTTTTGCACACCATGGGCTAAATGGCCAGGTCACATGGACCCCGAATGGCTCAGAGAAGGTTGGGGGAGAGACCCACTAGAACAGCTGTTGGGAGACAGATGGTAGCCTCCCGTCAAGGCCAACCAGCGTGTTCTTTAACGTGCACAGGACATGGCTCTCCCGCACACGGGGCCACGGCTTAACGTCCCATCCGACGGACGGCGGCCTTTCCAAGCCCATCGGTGTCCACTACTGACCGTGAGCAGTGCGGGGAATTTTTGCGGAGATAAATCTCAACGCTGCAAAAGAGCTGGATTTTGGTGGAGTAAGAGTGGACTTGGGATGGGGGGAAGACAATCCCCTGATAAATTTCACTTACCAAAAAGGGGGCAAAGGAACAAATATTTAATATATAGGGGTTGATTACGAATTAGCTTTATAAATTCAAATGTTTGTAATACTGTTTTTTTCACACTAAGGTAAACAAATGTCATGACGAGGAAAAGAAATGCAAGTGTACAGATGCTCAATGTGAAAGCTGGGGGTGGTGATGCGAACATCTCAATGAAGGTCAGTTTCCTTCCACACGCTGTTAAGATTTATCTCCACAAAACTCTCGGCCCTGCGCTCTCCCAGTAGGGGATACCGATGGTCTGTCTATTGGATGGGACGTTAAGCCGCGCCACCGTGTACAGTCGCTCAAAAAAATATCCGAACACCATGGCTGATTACAGAATTCAGAAAAAATATCTGGCAAAGTTTATTTTAGAAATTAGTGATCTGGCAACCTTCGTGTCACGTGACACATGAAATATGATTAATGTGTGCTACCAACTCTCAAACAACAAACAACATTATCTAATTCTTAAACGTATATTATTTGAATAAATATTTAAATTTTTGCTGTGAACATTTCAAACAAGTATTTACGTATGAAGTACGAATCCGACACAAAACAAACTGAAGTGAAATACTTAAAGTTGCTGATGAACACACTTTATTTAGCTTGGGTTGTTTTACCTCTGAGCGGCACTTTTTTGCACACCATGGGCTAAATGGCCAGGTCACATGGACCCCGAAGGCTCAGAGAAGGTTGGGGGAGGGGACCCACTGGAACAGCTGTTGGGAGACAGATGGTAGCCTCCCGTCAAGGCCATCCAGCGTGTTCTTTAACGTGCACAGGGTATGGCTCTCCCGTACACGGGGCCACGGCTTAACGTCCAATCCGACGGACGGCGGCCTTTCCAAGCCCATCGGTGTCCCCTACTGACCGTGGGCAGGGCGGGGATTTTTGCGGAGATAAATCTCAACGCTGACCCAGCTGGGGCTCGAACCTGGGAACTACAGATTATGAGCCTGGCGCGCTACCGACTGAGCCACCCCCGCCCCCACTTTATTTAGCATTCAATTATTACTAGTAACAAGTAATATTAAAAGGGTAAATTGTTTGCAGAGGAATTTATGCTTATTGCAACACCTTTTCACAAATATTCAATTATTGCTTATCGATATTGAATGTTCTGAATTCATTGGCTTTAAAAGCTTCATCACTGTGTAAACAACACCTGACACAGCTAATATACGCACGAACTGCAAGACTCGAGGATGTAACTTCCAATATATGACATAATCTCATCCATTTAATTCGTTTGCTCGCTGTTCCATAACTCTCAGGGGGCGGGGGGGGCTCAGTCGGTAGCGCGCCAGGCTCGTAATCTGTAGTTCCCAGGTTGGAGTCCCAGCTGGGTCAGCGTTGAGATTTATCTCCGCAAAATTCCCCGCCCTGCCCACGGTCAGTAGGGGACACCGATGGGCTTGGAAAGGCCGCCGTCCGTCGGATGGGACGTTAAGCCGTGGCCCCGTGTGCGGGAGAGCCATACCCTGTGCACGTTAAAGAACACGCTGGATGGTCTTGACGGGAGGCTACCATCTGTCTCCCAACAGCTGTTCCAGTGGGTCCCCTCCCCCAACCTTCTCTGAGCCTTCGGGGTCCATGTGACCTGGCCATTTAGCCCATGGTGTGCAAAAAAGTGCCGCTCAGAGGTAAAACAACCCAAATCCATAACTCTCAGACTTTGATATCTAAATACTTAAAATTTAGCAGACTGTTTGTTCCGAATTTTGTCAGACGTTAAGACCATTAAATCCGTAGTTCTTTCATAAATCATATCATGCGCTTTCTGAGTTCTGTTAACCGATATATTTTACCTCAGACATCTAAGAAAAGAAGTAAGTGTTTCTTTTTATGTTTGAGCACCGTTAAAGCAATTGTTGGCTAATGTAATTTTTATGGTAGGTATATGGGTTGTTGACTTCAATAGGAAGCAAAACATCCAAAATGAAGTTGCCTGACATTTAGCCATTAAGGAAACATTGATTTCCTTTTCATTTTATGGCCGAAACCACTATGAAAGGAGGCATTTTAATATTTTGTAGTCACGAAAATTGTCTGACGCGAAAAATCATAGAAATGGAGAATGAAAGGTAGTGTGTGCGTGTTTCATTGCAGTTTAGGAAATTATACATAAACTCTACTGAATAGGGAAAGTTCAATGCTTTTTATGTGTTCTATAGAATCGGCTAAGGAAGAAGAAAAATTTACGAATCTTATAATTGCCACTATTATTTTTATCATATATATATATATACTTGCATGAATAGAATATGTCAATACATAATATCAGAATATATTGACATAGTGAATTTTTTTTTGAATATGTGTAATATCTTTTATGTTATTGCTTTTATGAGGTTGGGTTATCGGAGACTTGTGAGATTACTGTCATGGACAATCACAACAATCAAATGTGAACCCAAGGCTGAATTCAAAGTATTCAAAAAATGTAAAATATTCAGAGTATTTGTAAGCGATTTGTTCCCCATTTTAAAGTATCGTTTAATTAGTCACTAAAAGCTTTACGTAATCTTTAAATTTATAATATCGCATTCCCCACTAAAGATTAAACGAAAACAAGTATTTAGAAGAAATTTAGAGGGGGGAAAAATTGGTTAAGTCAATAGTAAGACAGATTCGTAATCTGGAGATTTTAGGTTCAAGTCCCGGTTTTGTGCAGCATTGAGATTTTATCCGGTACCCCTCCCTCCAACTCTGCCTGGGGCGGGGGTGGCTCAGCCGGCATCGTGACAGGCTCGCAATCTGCAGTTCCCAGGTTCGAGCCTCGCCTGGACAAGTGTTGAGATTTATCTCCGCAAAACTCCTCGCCCTGTAGTAGTAGTAGGTATCAGCCCTGTAGTATCTCGCCCATCAGTAAGAGACACCGATGGGCTAGGAAAGGCTGCTGTCCATCGGATGGGACTTTAAGCCGTTGGTCCTTGTGGGGAAAAGCCATATCTTAAGCACGTTAAAGAACACAATAGATAGCCTTGACGAGAGGTCCCTCCCCCAACCTTCGCTGAGCTCTCGGGGTCATTTAGCCCAATTTGTGCAAAAAAAGTGCCGCTCAGACATAAAGCAACCCAAAAATTCAAACTTACGCTCAAATAACTACTTTTTCAGACGAAAAGGAGACAAATAATACGTTTATAGAGAGAACTACCTGAAGTAAGTGGGGCGGGGGTGGCTCAGTCGGTAGCGCGCCAGGCTCGTAATCTGTAGTTCCCAGGTTCGAGTCCTAGCTGGGTCAGCTTTGATATTTATCTCCACACAACTCCCTGCCTACGGTCAGTAGGGACACCGATGGGCTTGGAAAGGCCGCCGTCCGTCGGATGGGACGTTAAGCCGTGGCCCAGTGTGCAGGAGAACCATACCTTTAAGAACACGCAAAGCCATCCACGTTAAAGAACACGCTGGATGGCTTTGACGGGAGGCTACCATCTGTCTCCCAACAGCTGTTCCAGTGGGTCCCCTTTCCCAACCTTCTCTGAGCCTACGGGGTCCATGTGACCTGGCCATTTAGCCCATGGTGTGCAAAAAAGTGCCGCTCAGAGGTAAAACAACCCAACCCCTACTGAATCTTTCCCGAGTCCTTGGTTTCATGGGCGTCAGGAGGGGCGGTGATTGCAGAGGAGGTAATCTCCTCTCCCTGGAATAATTGCTGGAAAAATTCATTTACCATAAACGATATACGATAAATACCAAAAGAATTGTGTCCTTAAGAAAATTCAATCTTCATTTTTTTACGTTCTTTTTTATTTTGGAAGCATATATTATTTAGTTTTATATATTAATGTAAAAGAAAATGTTCAATAATATTGTTTCTTTGTTTTCCCTTTTTTGAGCATGAACTATATATTCACAATTGGGCTCATTAATGAAAGGTTCGACCTAAATATTTCTGTCTTGAAACAATGAATTCTTTTCCTCTACCCCTAAAAGTATTTCCATCCCCCTCCTGAAAACATTCTTGCCTACGCCCACGCTGTGACCTGGGCTTATAGCCCATTGTGTTAAAAACTATACTACTCAGAAGTGGAACTACGCAACCGAAAGATAATAAACAACACTACTAAGATTTCAATTTTAACGTTTTTTTTATAGTTGACATTATTTTAATATCCAGGTTACTCTTACTTACCAAAACTTATTAATCAAAATCAGCTAGATCAGTGGTTCTCAACATTTTCTGCTTCACGTACCCCTGGAAAAGTGTATGTAACTGGCGTACCCCTTGTACAGATAGATAAAACTATAGTTATAGTATAGCAATGGGAATAAAATAAAATATATATATCAGTGGTTCTCTACCTTTTATGCTTCACGTACCCCCTGGAAAAGTGTATGTAACTGGCGTACCCCTTGTATAGATAGATAAAACTATAGTTATAGTATAACAATGGGAATAAAATAAAACATATATATCATTGGTTCTCAACCTTTTATGCTTCACGTACCCCCTGGAAATGTGTATGTAACTGGCGTACCCATTGTATAGATAGATAAAACTATAGTTATAGTATAACAATGGGAATAAAATAAAACATATATATCAGTGGTTCTCAACCTTTTATGCTTCACGTACCCCCTGGAAAAGTGTATGTAACTGGCGTACCCCTTGTATAGATAGCTAAAACTATAGTTATAGTATAACAATGGGAATAAAATAAAACATATATATCATTGGTTCTCAACCTTTTATGTTTCACGTACCCCCTGGAAAAGTGTATGTAACTGGCGTACCCCTTGTATAGATAGATAAAAACTATAGTTATAGTATAACAATGGGAATAAAATAAAACATATATATCATTGGTTCTCAACCTTTTATGCTTCACGTACCCCCTGGAAATGTGTATGTAACTGGCGTACCCATTGTATAGATAGATAAAACTATAGTTATAGTATAACAATGGGAATAAAATAAAACATATATATCAGTGGTTCTCAACCTTTTATGCTTCACGTACCCCCTGGAAAAGTGTATGTAACTGGCGTACCCCTTGTATAGATAGCTAAAACTATAGTTATAGTATAACAATGGGAATAAAATAAAACATATATATGATTGGTTCTCAACCTTTTATGCTTCACGTACCCCCTGGAAATGTGTATGTAATTGGCGTACCCATTGTATAGATAGATAAAACTATAGTTATAGTATGACAATGGGAATGAAATAAAGCATATATATCAGTGGTTCTCAAACTTTTATGCTTCACGTACCCCCTGGAAAAGTGTATGTAACTGGCGTACCCATTGTATAGATAGATAAAACTATAGCTATAGTATGACAATGGGAATAAAATAAAGCATATATATCAGTGGTTCTCAAACTTTTATGCTTCACGTACCCCCTGGAAAAGTGTATGTAACTGGCGTACCCATTGTATAGATAGATAAAACTATAGTTATAGTATAACAATGGGAATAAAATAAAGCATATATATCAGTGGTTCTCAAACTTTTATGCTTCACGTACCCCCTGGATAAGTGTATGTAACTGGCGTACCCATTGTATAGATAGATAAAACTATAGTTATAGTATAACAATGGGAATAAAATAAAACATATATATCAGTGGTTCTCAACCTTTTATGCTTCACGTACCCCCTGGAAATATGTATGTAACTGGCGTACCCCTTGTATAGATAGATAAAACTATAGTTATATTATAACAATGGGAATAAAATAAAACATGTATATCAGTGGTTCTCAACCTTTTATACTTCACGTACCCCCTGGAAATGTGTATGTAATTGGCGTACCCATTGTATAGATAGATAAAACTATAGTTATAGTATGACAATGGGAATAAAATAAAACATATATATCAGTGTTTCTCAACCTTTTATGCTTCACGTACCCCCTGGAAATGTGTATGTCATTGGCGTACCCCTTGTATAGATAGATAAAACTATAGTTATAGTATAACAATGGGAATAAAATAAAACATATATGTCAGTGGTTCTCAAACTTTTATGTTTCACGTACCTCCTGGAAATGTGTATGTAACTGGCGTACCCCTTGTACAGATAGATAAAACTATAGTTGTAGTAAAACAATGGGAATAAAATAAAACATATATATCAGTGGTTCTCAACCTTTTATACTTCACGTACCCCCTGGAAATGTGTATGTAATTGGCGTACCCATTGTATAGATAGATAAAACTATAGTTATAGTATAACAATGGGAATAAAATAAAACATATATATCAGTGGTTCTCAACCTTTTATGCTTCACGTACCCCCTGGAAATGTGTATGTAACTGGCGTACCCCTTGTATAGATAGATAAAACTATAGTTATAGTATAACAATGGGAAGAAAATAAAACAATGTGTATCAGTGGTTCTCAACCTTTTATACTTCACGCACCCCCTGGAAATGTGTATGTAATTGGCGTACCCATTGTATAGATAGATAAAACTATAGTTATAGTATGACATTGGGAATAAAATAAAACATATATATCAGTGGTTCTCAACCTTTTATGCTTCACGTACCCCCTGGAAATGTGTATGTAACTGGCGTACCCATTGTATAGATAGATAAATCTATAGTTATAGTATAACAATGGGAATAAAATAAAACATATATCAGTGGTTCTCAACCTTTTATGCTTCACGTACCCCCTGGAAATGTGTATGTAACTGGCGTACCCCTTGTATAGATAGATAAAACTATAGTTATAGTATAACAATACGAATAAAATAAAACATATATATCAGTGGTTCTCAACCTTTTATGCTTCACGTACCCCCTGGAAATGTGTATGTAACTGGCGTACACCTTGTATAGATAGATAAAACTATAGTTATAGTATAACAATGGGAATAAAATAAAACATATATATCAGTGGTTCTCAACCTTTTATACTTCACGTACCCCCTGGAAATGTGTATGTAATTGGCGTACCCATTGTATAGATAGATAAAACTATAGTTATAGTATAACAATGGGAATAAAATAAAACATATATATATATATCAGTGGTTCTCAACCTTTTATGCTTCACGTACCCCCTGGAAATGTGTATGTAATTGGCGTACCCATTGTATAGATAGATAAAACTATAGTTATAGTATAACAATGGGAATAAAATAAAACATATATATATATATCAGTGGTTCTCAACCTTTTATGCTTCACGTACCCCCTGGAAATGTGTATGTAATTGGCGTACCCATTGTATAGATAGATAAAACTATAGTTATAGTATAACAATGGGAATAAAATAAAACATATATTTATACACACATTAAATTTTGCATTCATAAATTACATATATCGATAAACACCAAAAATGACATTTTTGCACAGCAGTGTTGCCAACTTAGCGACTTTGTTACTAGATCTAGCGACGTTTGAGCTCTCACGGCGTACCCCAAAAACTTTTACCGCGTAACCCACGCTGAGAACCCCTGAAGTAGACCATTTTTCCTTTGTTAAAACTAAATGTCCCAATCTCCACTAATATTCCATATTCTACCTTTCTAGTTAAAGCTAAAAATGTGAAGAAATATTCCACCGCAAATTTTACCCGATTAAAATTTTAACTTCTTGATTTAAAAAAAGAGAAATTAGAGCACACCTTCAACCTGTAGAACAAATCGGGAGTAACTACTCAGGAATTCTATCTTATTGGCTCAAAACAATAAGCACAGATTCAAAATCGTCCATTGATTTGAGAAATGCCCATTACAAACAACCTTCAGCAGCACAGATACCGCTGATGCCTTTCCCTCATCAAGTTCTCCTCATTTCCGGCTGTAAATTACCCTTCGCATTTTCAAATTAACTTATCTTCTATTTGCATTTATTCTTCGGCACATAGTCGTGTAAAACACACAATGAGCACGTTTATTCCTCAATTATTGGCTCTGTAGAAGTTATTAGAAATGACAATTAGGAGGATTCCAAGTTATGCGCATAATTTAGCATCTTAATAATGTTTGTAATGAGCCGACATCTTTTATTTAATCGATCGTTCTGAGCTGGGACAAAGAGTCCTTTTCCACACGCCTCCCCTCCCCACTTTCTTTCCCCATCTTCCCTCTCTTCATATGACTGATGTTAAACATTGATATATAACAAAGACACCCACGGCAACTTCTGCAGGGAGGGGCGGGGGTGGCTCAGTCGGTAGCGCGCCAGGCTCGTAATCTGTAGTTCCCAGGTTCGAGTCCCAGCTGGGTCAGCGTTGAGATTTATCTCCGCAAAATTCCCCGCCCTGCCCACGGTCAGTAGGGGACACCAATGGGCTTGGAAAGGCCGCCGTCCGTCGGATGGGACGTTAAGCCGTGGCCCCGTGTGCGGGAGAGCCATACCCTGTGCACGTTAAAGAACACGCTGGATGGCCTTGACGGGAGATTACCATCTGTCTCCTAACAGCTGTTCCAGTGGGTCCCCTCCCCCAACCTTCCCTGAGCCTTCGGGGTCCATGTGACCTGGCCATTTAGTCCATGGTGTGCAAAAAAGTGCCACTCAGAGGTGAAACAACCCAAAACAACCCTATAATGGGAAGTATAATTCTCTCGATTTCTGCTGAAACTGTACAGTGTTGGCGAAAGTACCTCTGTCATAAAACTGTTCCACATCCGTGCTATAGTATTCTACATACGAAAGGGCGGTATTTTACAGTTTTTCTTGGTCAAGAGAATTGCTAATATACGCGGAATGTCTTCTGGTGTTCAGATATGTGATATTGTTAGCAATTCATGCTGAATGCCTTGGTGGAGTATTTTTCAAATGCATCTGTGGCATGTCTTGAAGCCTGATCCAAATCTTCGCCATTCTACTGATTAGATTTTAGCTTTGTTCATATGACAGGTTGAGGTAGTTAAGCAAACTTTTATTGAACCATCTTTGCCTTCTTCTATTTGGAGTTTAGAAGAGTTACATATGGGTGGCTCGATAGTTCTAAGGCGCACTCAAGTATTAGCCTAATATAAGTGTAGAAAATCTTTTTAACGTATCGTAATTGCACTGCTTTTAACTACGTAATATATCACGATCGCGAGATACTTAAAAATAACTGTAAATTTCTCTTTTCAAGGAAGGAGGATGGAAAGCATCTCCAAGGCGTAGGTTTGCTTCTCAGCAGACACGCCAGTGATGCTCTTCTAGGATATGACTGCATTAATGAAATATTTCTTAGAGCAAAATTTAAAACAAAAATTAAAGGCTTGGATGTCATATGTTGTTATGACCCCACAGAGGACTCTGATGAGAACGACATAAATACGTTTTAAAGCCAGCTTCAGGATATTTTGAATTCTGTGAAGAAAGGAGATATTTCTCTTGTGCTAGGTAACGTCAATGCTAAAGTTGGTACTGACTCTGACTTTTGGGCAGGAGTTTTACATCCTTTTGGCACTGATAGTTCCAACGGCAATGGGGAAAGTCTCTTACAGGTAAGTAAACTTAATGGTTTACGAATAATTAACATATACTACAAACACCGGGAAATTTATAAATATACATGGGTTACACAGGAATATGATAGATTATGTTTTAATTAACAGCAAATGGGCTAGTTCAGTTAGGAATACCAGATCATACAGGGGAGCCGAAATTGTATCTGACCATTACCTGGTCAAAAGTGACTTGCAACTGAAGCTTGAGAAATGTTGTGCCAAGGTTAAGAAAATTACCTTTAACAGTGAAGGTCAGAAAGATCTTGATATAGCCAAAGCATACTATGATAGGCTACTTAGTCATTATGACAATCGTGGTGTTCTTACTGCTGAAGTTGAGAAAGAATGGGATCAGTTTAAACAGGCTTTTCTTCAAACCAACAGCACTCTTTTGGGTAAAAGGGAACAGAGGAAGCAAAATTATTTGAGTTATAAGTCTATGGAACTTATTTCTGAAAGAAGGATGTGCAGGATTAATATGAATCAACACCCTACTAGTCGTAACAGAAGGCATTACAACGAGCTTAATAAACGTGTAAAGGATCAGTTAACAGCTGATAAGAATCTTTGGCTTGATAGCTTGATTAAGGAAGCAGTTTGTCAGCACAACATCAGAGGGTTGTACAGTCGCTCAGAAAAGTATCCGAACACTATGGTTGATTACAGAATTCAGAAAAAATATCTCGCAACGATTTTTTTAGAAATTAGTGATCTGGCAACCTTCGTGTCACGTGATTACAGAATTCAGGGAAAATATCTGGAGCGTGTACAGCAACTGTACACGCTCCAGTTACCGTTCACAGCAAACTGGAGCGTGTGCAGTTACTGCACACGCTCCAGTTTGCTGTGACGGTAACTGCACACGCTCAATATTTCCGTGAGTGAGCCCACACGATCTAGTATCAAAATAATATGACCACCTACAGTCGCTCAAAAAAGTATCCGAACACTAGGGTTGATTACAGAATTCAGAAAAAATATCTGGCAACGATTTTTTTTTAGAAAGTAGTGATCTGGCAACTTCGTGTCACGTGACACGAAGTTGCCAGATCACTAATTTCTAAAAAACATCGTTGCCAGATATTTTTTCTGAATTCTGTAATCAACCCTAGTGTTCGGATACTTTTTTGAACGACTGTACCAGTTGTTAATGTTTTATGTGGGAAGAAACAGGCAGGTACACAGGGATTCAGGGATAAATATGGTAAGGTGGATGAAGGTAAGGATTCTGGGATGGCTAGGTGGGCTGAGCATTTCAGAGATGTTCTAAATAATGTGATTATTTCTACTCCCATTGTTTGAAATGAGAACAGATGCATTACTTTTATGATGGCCCTATATCACATTCCGAAGTCACATTGGCTATCTCTAAATTAAAACTACATAAATTCCCAGGGGTGGATGAAATTACAACTGAAATGCTAGAGCTGGGAACATTTGTGTTGTCAAATGGCTGACTGAAATTTTGAATATTGTTTATGATAAAGGTGTTGTTTCCAAAGGATCTTACTAGAGCTACCATTGTCCCGATTTTTTAAAAAGATGATCGCAGTTCTTATGATAATTATAGAGGAATTAGTTTACTTTCTGTTCCAGGTAAAGTTCTTTGCATGATTATACTTAATAAAATTAAGAATTTGGTTGATGGACAACTGCGTGATGAACAGTGTGGATTCAGAAGTTGTAGGGGATGTATTGATCAAACATTTTCACTTAGTCAGATTCTTGAGAAATATTTAGAGTTTCAGAAACCTGTGGTTACTAGCTTTATAGATTTCAAAAAGACTTTTAACTCTGTTGATTGACATAATTTGTGGTTGATTGTTAGATCATATGGAATATCTGATAAGTTAGTTAGTATAATGTTAGTAATTAGTCAAATTAATGACTTGTTGAAATTATTCGTATCAGTTTTTTCAATGGCTGACAATTTTTTGGAATCGGGAAATGCAAAAAATCGGGTTCTTTATAGGTAAGTTTAATCGTTTGGTAAAACTCTATGTCATTTTGTAAGCTCTTGTTTTTATGAGCGTATCTCAATCGCGTTAAACAACGTTAAAAAATTTACATCTGAAGCTAATGAGCAGAGACATTTTGCCTATATCGCACCTCCCCATACTCTAAATCCTGCAGAAATGACGAACTCGAAATTTTAGCAGATTTTGAGCATAATCTAATTGTTCAAAATCTCGATCCTTTAAAGACTCTCAGATTTACTGAAATATTAAATTCACTTTTCTTACGACAAATCGACGGTCGTCGATTTGTCGTAAGAAAATTGATGAGGGAATCGAGTTAGTTTCGATTTCATTCTTTTGCAAAGTTTTCCTCTCTTAGGATCAAATTTTGCGTATTTTTTTCAACTCGATTAAGCACATATTTTTTAAAGATTTTTTTCGTTTGTTCCCGATTGAGACTGTTTTTCACTAAAAAAAGTTTGACTCACCTTTAATTAAAGCTCGAATGGGTCTCTCTTTCTTTAGAACGCAATTTATCACCTTCTTATCCTGTAACTGAACACTCTTTAGCCTTAACCCTTTCAGGACCATAAGGTTTCTAAGAGTAAATATTAGTATGTAACTGTTTATTTTAGTTTGTTTAGACGTAAAATAAATTGGCCTGTAAATGGTAGCTAGGCGTAAACTGGAAGGAGAGCTGTGTACCAATCCCTAGTGATGATGCACAGAACCGGCCAGGTCTAGCACCTAATGTCCGACCCCGCCTTCTCGTGGTGCAGGCCGTTAGTACCTTTCAAAAGAGATATTCTCTTTTGGAAGGGAACGGAAGGGGAGGGCTGCCAGTTCAGTATGGCCTACTGATCTGGTCATCTATGGCCACTTTTTTCTTTTTTTTCAACCCTGCTGAGGAGTGGTCAACTTCACAGGGTCCTGGTGCTGACCATTTATACCTACTAGACTGGACTTGTTTATGGATTTGAGCTTGATTATTGATCCTGGACTTGCTGCACTGGTGGGCCTCTGTTGAGGGAGAGTCTGCCGCTGTGTTTTCTGTTTGCTTCTGGGTTGCCAGCTCTAAGTGAACAGAGGCATGGGATACCTTATATCAGCTGGTGGATAATCCTAATCGGAGGCCATCGCAGGTACCTGAACCTTACTTAGCTAGTTGGGCATCGTCAAGCCTAAACTGGAGTAATGCGTCTCAGGCAGGCCATACGGCTCTTGAAAAAGTCCACTTGAAAAGGTGGTGCCTGAAGTTCCTACCAGCATCGGTGACTTCAGCCTTTAGCGGAGGAGGAACGGGTCTTTGCCCCATGCCTGCGATCAGGGGGCTGTTTGATATTGTTGGCCCTACCAATCTCAATAAACCTAATTTCTTTAAAAATCCTACTAATCATTTTCTCTCTGCAGGAACGTGGAACGTGAGGACATTACGTAGAGATTATTCTCTTGATGTCCTCATGCAGGAATTCCAGCGCTATAAACTAGATATTCTAGGCTTGCAAGAGACCAGATGGACAGGTAAAGGTCAGATACTTAAAAATAACTTTAAATTTCTCTTTACAGGGAGGGAGGATGGAAAGCATCACCAAGGCGTGGGTCTGCTGCTCAGCAGACATGCTAGTGATGCTCTTCTAGGATATGAGTGCATTAATGAAAGGTTTCTTACAGCAAAATTTCAGACAAGCATTAAAAACTTGAATGTTATCTGCTGTTATGCCCCCACTGAGGATGCTGATGAGGATGAGAAGGATAGGTTTTACGGACAACTTCAGGATATTTTGAATTCTGTCAAGAAAGGAGATATTACCCTTGTTCTTGGTGACTTCAATGCCAAAGTTGGTACTGACTCTGATCTTTGGGGAGGGGTGATAGGCCCTTTTGGTATTGGTAGCTGCAATGGCAATGGGCAACGTCTCCTACAGGTAAGTAAACTCAATGGTTTCAGAATAACTAACACATATTACAAACACCGCGACATACATAAATACACATTTGTTTCACCTGATGGGCTGCATAGAAATATGATTGATTATATATTAATTAACAGCAAATGGGCTAGTTCTGTTAGAAATACCAGGGCATATAGGGGAGCTGAAATTGGATCTGACCATTACCTTGTTAAAAGTGTCTTGCAACTTAAACTTAAAAAGTGTTGTGCTAGAGTTAAAAAATTTACCTTTAATACTGAAGCTCTGAATGACCTAGTTATAGCTAAAGCTTACCATGATAGGTTACTTAGTCATTATGACGGTCATGGTTTGCTTAATACTGAAGTTGAGGAAGAATGGGGCCATTTTAAACAGGCTTTTTTGGAAACTAACAGTACTCTTTTAGGAAAAAAGGAGCAGAGGAGGCAGAATTATTTAAGTGATAAGGCAATTGAGCTTATTTCAGAAAGAAGGAACTGCAGGAATGTCCTTAATCAGTACCCTACTAGTCCTAATAGAAAAGATTACAGAGAACTTAATAAACGTGTAAAGGATCAGTTAGCTACTGATAAAAAACTTTGGCTTGATAGCTTGGCTGACAAAGCTGAGGAAGCAGTTAGGCAGCACAACAGCAGAGAGCTGTACCAGATAGTTAATATTTTATGTGGTAGAAAACGAACAGGCATACAGGGATTGAAGGATAAAAAAGGTAAGGTTATAGAAGGTGAGGATTCTCTCATGGCTAGGTGGGCTGAGCATTTCAGTGATGTTCTAAACAATGTGGTTAGTTCTACTCCCATTGTTTGTAATGATGATAGATGCATTGGCAGCTTTAATGTTGGCCCTATAACACAATCTGAAGTTAGTTTGGCTATCTCTAAACTGAAACTTCATAAATCCCCAGGGGTAGATGAAATTACTACAGAAATGCTCAGAGCTGGGAATGTTTTGGTTACCACTTGGATGACTGAAATTTTGAATAACTTTTATGATAAAGGCATGGTTCCTAAAGATTTTACCAGAGCTATTATTATCTCTATTTTCAAAAAAGGTAATCGCAGTTCTTGTGATAACTATAGGGGTATCAGTCTACTCTCTGTTCCATGTAAAGTTCTTTCCATGATTGTGCGTAATAGAATTAAGAATCTGGTTGACAGGCAATTGCGTGATGAGCAATGTGAATTCAGAAGTGGTAGGGGATGTGTGGATCAGATATTTTCACTTAGGCAGATTCTTGAGAAATGTTTCGAGTTTCAGAAACCTTTGGTTGCTAGCTTTGTTGATTTCAAAAAGGCTTTCGACTCTGTTGATCGTCATAATTTGTGGTTGATTGTGAAATCATATGGTATACCAGACAAGTTAGTTAACATAATGAAAGCTCTCTATAATAACACTGAGTCATGTGTGAGAGTTGGTAAGTCTTGTAGCAATTGGTTTAGCATTACGTCTGGTGTTCGACCAGGGTGCATTTTGTCTCCTTTTCTCTTTAGTTTGGTTGTTGATTATGTTATGCGAAATTCACTTCAAGGGAAAGATTTTGGCCTTAAATGGGCTGGAGATACGAAAATTTCTGATTTAGATTATGCTGATGATTTAGCCCTTTTGGCAAATGATGTTGATGAGATGAACTCTTTTATTCGAGCTGTTGATGAGACTGGTAGTAGAGTAGGTTTGGTTATAAACAGAGAGAAAACTAAAGTGATGAAAATTGGTCAGGCAGGTTGTGATTCAGTTAATCTGAATGGTTGCTGTCTTGAGCAGGTGTCACAGTTTAATTATCTTGGGAGCTATGTAACTGATACTGGTGATGTGCGGCATGAGATTAACAGACGAATAGGTATTGCTGCCGGGACTTTTAAGAATCTATGGAGATTGTGGAGAAATAGGCGTATACACCTAAAGACTAAAATTAGGCTGTATAATAGTTTGGTTCTTTCTAGGATTAGTTATGGTAGTGAAACTTGGACGCTGTGTAAGCAAGATAACAGGAAACTAGATGCTTTTGATTCTAGATGCTTACGCAGTATCTTGGGTATTAGGTGGTTTAACTTTGTAACTAATGATGAGGTTAGGCAAAGGAGTCTGCAACCTCCTTTAAGCAGCATATTGTGCAGAGAGAGAATCCGTTGGTTTGGCCATGTTGCCCGTATGAATAATTATAGATTGGCGAATAGGGTTATGAACTGTGTGCCTAAAGGCCTCAAAAGGAGGGGGAGGCCTAGGATGCGGTGGGCAGACAATGTCAAACAGGACCTTGTTAGAATTGGTGTGCAGTGGCCGGATGCAGCAGATGTAGCTCAGGACAGATATGCTTGGAGAATTAAACTGCGTGGTCTGGTTGGACCTCCGTAGCCCATGGCTGCTTGAGGATGATGATGATGATGAAAATAAATAAAAATCATAAGAAAAATACATAACAATGTGTAGTTTTTTTGGAATTTTAATTGAAATATTTTTCCCAATGGACTATAAAAGTAACACAAATTATAGTTAGGCTTATTATGCAATGTCTTTTATTTATTGGTTTATTAGAACAAAATGTTAACTAAAATAATACAAAATTATGAAATAAAATTACTATACAAAATGATGTGCTAATTATGATATTCTGCGAAGCAATTTCTTTTGGTAGTGAGGCAAAGATGGACATTGCACATAGTACATATATTATGCGTCCTGACAGTTCTGTTTTTGTTTTCTAAACGTTCCCGTTTACGTAATTGCGTTCGTCATACGTTCTGTTTTGACATTCTGTATAAAAAATGCAGATAAGGTTATAATTAAATACGACAATCACCAAGTTTAAAATGGGAAAAAGTTTCCCTTAGTCGTGAAAGTGTTAAAACTCAATTCAACCTCCTGCTTATATTAAATGCTGAACTGAGCTTATTTATCCTTAAAACGCAATTTAATTCAATTCCTTCCTTATTCTGAAGCTGAACTGAGCCTCTTTGCCCTTAATAAAACTCAGTTCACCCTCCCCCTGAAACTCAACTGAACATTTTTCTCCTTTAAAAATACAACAGAGCTGCTCTCTTTTTTTTTCATAAACCTCTTTTATCCTTTAAATCTTGACTAAACTTACTTTCCTTTAAAACTCTATTGAGTTTCATTCTAACAGAATAATATTTCTCTTACCAATCCTCAATGACCAATTTTAATTTAAACTCTAACGGACTAACAGAAATTTTTATTTAAATCGCAACTGGACCATACCTCTTTTATTTTTCTTTAAATCTCAACCAGACATCCCCCCTCTTCTGTTTTTCTTTAAATCTCAACTAGATCTCCTTCTTTTCTTCAAATCTCAACTGACCTCTTCTCCTAAACTTTCTTCTTAACGCTAAACGGACACTCGTTCTCATTGTCCTACTTAGAGAATGAAAAAGAGAATTACATCTCTCGAGATGAGAGGGACCAGAAGAGAAACAGCTTCAGTATTAACCTTCATCCTCCTCTTCCTCCGTATCTCCTCTCTGTCCCCTCCATCATCTCATTTTTTCCCTCTTTCTCTTTGTTTCTTCCCAAAGGTCTTCAAGTCCCGGACCTCATCCCAGCAAATACCTACTTATATGAGCGCCCAGACTCCCGAGTCAGTTTCCTTGCATTTGTACGGTCCATTGCACAAAATAACCAGGTTTATTCTTGCAATGAAGTTTGTCTCATAAATCATTGTGTTTCTGATTGGGAAGGTCATGTGACTGGACAAGGTGCCTAATCTCGCCAACTTATCGGAAGGCTTTCCCCTCTCCCTCCCCCGATCTGAACCAAGTTTCGATATCCCCCCGACACTTCCAGAGTCTTTCCAATACGCTGAGGAAATTGTTCGTGCTCTTCTCTTTTTCTTTCCCTTTTATCTTTCTTTTTTCCTCCTCTGCTCTTTTCTCTTCCTCCTTATTTTTCGATTTTTTTCCTCGTTCTTTCATTCCGCAACAATCAGAGCCACTGCCGTTCGGATGAAGCAATCTTCTGCCACCAAAAGCGCGAAGCACCCAAGAAATAAAATAGGGGGGAGAGAAAAAAGAAGGACAAGAAAAAAAGTACAACAACATAAAAACCACCAGCCATTACACGATGCGTAGCTGGGGATTTGTAAGTGGCAGTAAATAGCCTTTAGCTGGCGAATGTATGACATGGTGTATTTTTGTTTTCCGTCTTGCGTTGTCGCTTTAAGAGGGTGAGAGAAAATTTTCTCCGCTTTTCTCTTTTCCATATTCTAGCGCTGAGAGATGCAAAGCGAATGCAGGAAATGTTTTAAAACTAGTTCGGTAATTTCTTTCTCTACGGTGCGAACTTTGTCTTAGACCTAAGTTTTGTTTTCTTTTACATCAGTTGTGCTATTTTCCATCATCGTTTCCCATCATTCTATGTTGCACAGCTAACTCTGCCAGCCTGCATAGGAAGACTTTGAGGGGTTTTTTCCGGAATTTTAGAGAGTCATAGACGTGAACGTCTGCGGGGGGGGGGGGGGGGGGGGAGACGGGCTTTGAAAAAATTGAGAAAAAAATTAATTCATGTTGAATAATACAGGTGTACGATAAATTAATATTTTCTATTATTATTCAATATACGTATATAAATAATTTTTTTAATTCCTTTTCCAAAATAAGTTTTACTTTTTCTGCTTACTTTTCGGGGGGCGGGGGGGGGGCTCAGTCGGTAGCGCGCCAGGCTCGTAATCTGTAGTTCCCAGGTTCGAGTCCCAGCTGGGTCAGCGTTGAGATTTATCTCCGCAAAATTCCCCGCCCTGCCCACGGTCAGTAGGGGACACCGATGGGCTTGGAAAGGCCGCCGCCCGTCGTATGGGACGTTAAGCCGTGGCCCCATGTGCGGGAGAGCCATACCCTGTGCACGTTAAAGAACACGCTGGATGGCCTTGACGGGAGGCTACCATCTGTCTCCCAACAGCTGTTCCAGTGGATCCCCTCCCCCAACCTTCTCTGAGCCTTTGGGGTCCATGTGACCTGGCCATTTAGCCCATGGTGTGCAAAAAAGTGCCGCTCAGAGGTAAAACAACCCAACCCAAATAACTCTGCTTACTCTTCGGACATCCTTAGCTGTATTACGGTGTGATATATGATGCTTGATTGCAGGTTTTGCAAATGCACTCTAATCAAAAATTATTTTCGTTTCATAGGCCAACAAATACTTTCTCCCTCATTTTAGTGTTTATAATCTTTTCACCTTCATTATTGAGATCATGTCCCTTTGGCCCACCTCCATAATACATCACTGATCCATTATCGGCAAGTAAAATAGATAGTTACTTTAGAAACAATTTAATTTTTTAAATATATCTTTTACTTTATATTTATATAAACAGTTTTCATACTAACTTCAAACTTTTTTATTCTTGTACTTGCGGGTTTTCGAATTCTTGAAAATGGCGGAAAATAGAAAAATGAGACTTGGTAAAATTGGGAAATTAAATTTTCCATTCACTTTTCAAGTGGCACAATTGTGGGTAATGGAGAAAGTAAAAACGATAATGTAGAAAATTCCTTGAGGAGTTTTAAAGAATCCCCCTTTCCCTTTAAAAATTATTCATAAATTTTCAATGTTTAATATAATTATTCTCTTGTAAATTAAGGTTTAAACCGTTCCATGAGTTTGAAGTTACCAAGACCAAGCTCTTTTGAATTTACCTTGAAGGAACATATTAGAGTGAGACATTTCTTGCTAGATATAAGGAATTGAAACCCGTTTTATAGAGATTGGTTGGGTTGATTTGCCATTTAAACGGAACTTCTTTTCACGCAATGGATTAAATGGCCATGTCACAAGGACCTCGAGGACTCAGAGAAGGTTAGGGGAAGGGGATCTACTGGACAGCATGGTAGCTTCCCATCACTGCATTAGAGCATGTTCTTTAACGTACACAGATTATGACTCTCCTGCACACGAGGTCACTGCTTTACATCTAATCCAAAGGACGACGGCCTTTCCAAGACCATCGGTGTCCTCTTCCTGACTGAGAGAAGGGTGCAGATTAACCCTTTCAGGACCATAAGGTTTCTAAGAGTAAATATTAGTATGTAACTGTTTATTTTAGTTTGTTTAGACGTAAAATAAATAAAAATCATAAGAAAAATACATAACAATGTGTAGTTTTTTTGGAATTTTATGGAAAATATTTTTCCCAATGGATTATAAAGGTAACACAAATTATAGTTAGGCTTATTATGCAATGTCTTTTATTTATTGGTTTATTAGAACAAAATGTTAACTAAAATAATACAGAATTATGAAATAAAATTACTATACAAAATGATGTGCTAATTATGATATTCTGCGAAGCAATTTCTTTTGGTAGTGAGGCAAAGATGGACATTGCACAGAGTACATATATTATGCGTCCTGACAGTTCTGTTTTGGTTTTCTAAACGTTCCCGTTTACGTAATTGCGTTCGGCATACGTTCTATTTTGACATTCTGTATAAGAAATGCAGATAAGGTTATAATTAAATACGACAATCACCAATTTTAAAATGGGAAAAATGTTTCCCTTAGTCGTGAAAGGGTTAACGAATACACATCTCAACTCTGTCCCAGGTAGGACTCGTAACCTGGGAACTACAGATTACGAGCCTGGCGTGCTACCAACTGAGTAAACCACATAGAGGTGATAATGACTATAAAAATGAGTCAGAAAACTGCATAAGAGATTAGTTTGTCACTAAGAAAGGTATCACCAGTTCGCAATTTTTGGATATAAAATTGCCGTTTTTGAGGCAAGATCATTATCGCTTTACAGGACCGCTATCTTGTTCAATTTGATACCTGAAAACATTTTTTTCATTTGCATTTTTATGTATTTCTGCATCCAGTTAAAAAGATTGCGTTTAATAAATAATTGATTTCTCTTGAATTGTGAAAGAACACGGTAAGAATAATAATTATTTGGAAGGAGAATGGCTTCATCACGGAAATTTTTAGAATGGAAGAATAACTTTAATAAGAGGGCTGCCAGATTCGATACTAAAATAGCTTTAAAATTACACTGGTTTCCATAAATTAAGGAAAATCCCTATGTTACGTAAATGGGAAGTTAACATAAAATCTCTATAACTTATAATATATGTATATTTTTTTTGAAAAATATTATAGCAGATAAAGATCTCAATCAAATATATCAATAACTTTATTTTCAACAATATTCGTTCAATATTTAATGAGTTACAGAAGTTTGAATATTTGGCGATAACAATGCCAGCCACAAAAATTGACTTCAGAAGTTAATTGAAACTTAGTAATAAGTATTGTAACAAAGTGTTTAATAAAATAAGTTTGTATTTTAGAACTTTGTGTAAGTGTAAAGAATTCTTTCACCATTCTTCAGTTTTGTATAAGTTTCTTAAGACTGGCATTGCTGTTGTTAAATATTCAAACTTCCATAACTCATTAAATACTGAACGAATATTGTTGAAAATCGAGATATTGATTTATTTGATTGAGATCTTTATCTGCAATCACATTTTTCAAAAAAAAAACTTATTTTAGAAGTTATAGAGCGGTGATATTAGCTTCCCATTAACAACATAGGGATTTTCTTTAATTTATGGAAACCAGTGTATATCTGTGGAAATATGTGTGTTAAAATAATCTGGTAATAGCATGAATAGTCAAAAATATTCTTCCTACAAGTAAAGGTTGAGAAGATCAACAAATATTAACTTTATTTAATATTTAACTTAACTTTTAGGTGTTGAAGCATTATATGTGAGTTAAATTCACAAAAATAAAGAATTGCTTATGGGTTATAATTTTTTATCTGCTTGTCTTGGTTTCAGTTATATAGTGCTAAATAAAAGTGTATAAATAACCAAAAATTGAAAATGAGTTATTTATGTCATTTGGAGGGTGGGGGGAATCAGTTGTTTCTCCTAGGGAATAAAAGCATATGCTTGCCACAGTATTCAAATAATAAATAATCAAAATAAATATAAATTTATATCATCTTTCGACAGTGTGAGAAAGATATAAATCTTCTCTCTTCAAATATTTTCTCTTCTCTGACCTTGGTGAGAAACGGAACACTGATGAGCTTGAAAAGTTGACCGTCCTTCTGAGGAGACGTTAAGCTGTAGCTCAGTGTAGCTAGTTACCGTATCTAGTGAACTGCATCTCAATGTAGCTAGTGAGTCCCATTCCAATGTGGTCAATGACTTTAGCTAGTGAGCCACAGCCTAGTGTAGCTAGTTACCATATCTAGTGTGACGCAGGGGCGGGGTGGCTCAGTCGGTAGCGCGCCAGGCTCGTAATCTGTAGTTCCCAGGTTCGAGTCCCAGCTGGGTCAGCGTTGAGATTTATCTCCGCAAAATTCCCCGCCCTGCCCACGGTCAGTAGGGGACACCGATGGGCTTGGAAAGGCCGCCGTCCGTCGGATGGGACGTTAAGCCGTGGCCCCGTGTGCGGGAGAGCCATACCTTGTGCACGTTAAAGAACACCCTGGATGGCCTTGACGGGAGGCTACCATCTGTCTCCCAACAGCTGTTCCAGTGGGTCCCCTCCCCCAACCTTCTCTGAGCCTTCGGGGTCCATGTGACCTGGCCATTTAGCCCATGGTGTGCAAAAAAGTGCCGCTCAGAGGTAAAACAACCCAACCCTAGTGTGACGCAGCTCACTGACTAACTAGCGTTTCGTAACTACTGACTACATTTAGTGAGCCGTAGCTCAATGTAGCTAGTATCCGAGCTAGTGAGCCGTAGCAGAAAAGAACCCTATGCCTTTTAAAAAACACTCTATATGGCTTTTATTTTTAGGCTTCATCTGTCTCCTAACAACTGTCCCTTGAATCTCTTTCGCCTGCCCAACTCTAAGAGCTCGGGGTCCTTGTGACCTGCTGCTCAAAGATTAAACAACCACTCTTACAACAGGATTGTCAACTTTTTACTAAGTACAAACCGAAAATATTCTTTTCAAATTGTGTTTAATATGTAGGTTAATTTAAACCGAATAATAGAATTTCGTAACAAAAAAAGAAAACCATCTGTTCAACAAACTTTGATAAACTCTTGCTTCTTCTTTTTTTTTTCATTTGTTACCCACCCATCTTCTTTTAGAGGAAGGGAAGAAGATTCCGCTTCACTCAAAGAGGCCTCGTCGATGTTGGATCAATAAGCGAATCAGCTTTGTTTGGTTGCGGCATTTGTCTGCGGATCGATGAACGAGGAAGATTTCCATCCAGTTCCTTCCACGAATACATCCAATGTTGCTGTCCAGAGGTAAAGAAAAAAAAAAGGAAATCTTGATACCAACTCCATCGAGGCCATCGGAGGCGAAATTCAAACGCACAGACACGGATGTAACAAAAGCAAAGTTTTTTTTTTTAAAAAGCGGCAGAATTTTTGGTTCACTCGAGGAAAAGGAAGTGAGCCTTTAATTTACCGCTTGGCCATTGTCGACCAGAAAAATATTAAATAAAAATGTTTCATTCGAGTTAGCTATCCTGTTAAGTGAAAGAGTGTGTTTCGTTTTATTCGACATGATGGAATTACGTTAGTCAACTGGTGACGAGGATTTTAAACTGTAGATCTCAGGTTCAGTCGCTCGACCTTTGTCAGGATTAAAATTTTTTTTCTCCTTTTTTTTTTCGTGAAGTGAAAAAGATGATACCAATAATACTGGTTTACAAGGTTTCTATAACATGAACAACTGGAGCTGCATTTTACTATTTTTCAGGTACTGATTTCAGATCTGATCCTAAAAAATGGCCAACACGTAACTTTTTAACTTTAAAAAATGGCCAACACGTAACAACTGGAGCTGCATTTTACTATTTTTCAGGTACTGATTTCAGATCTGACCCTAAAAAATGGCCAACATGTAACTTTTTAACTTTAAAAAATGGCCAACACGTAACAACTGGAGCTGCATTTTACTATTTTTCAGGTACTGATTTCAGATCTGACCCTAAAAAATGGCCAACACGTAACTTTTTAACTTTAAAAAATGGCCAACACGTAACAACTGGAGCTGCATTTTACTATTTTTCAGGTACTGATTTCAGATCTGACCCTAAAAAATGGCCAACACGTAACTTTTTTATGTTATTGGTCATTTTGACTCCTATTAAGATCTTTCCATACAACACCTCCAGGCAACTGGGAGGATACTAGATATTTTACTTTTTGTGGCTGGCAACACTGAGAGAAAACATGCAACAGTAACCTAACCTCAGACCGCCACTGTTGTTGTTTTCATTGTAGGAGGATGGGTTGGGTTGTTTGGGTTGTTTTACCTCTGAGCGGCACTTTTTTGCACACCATGTGCTAAATGGCCAGGTCACATGGACCCCGAAGGCTCAGAGAAGGTTGGGGGAGGGGACCCACTGGAACAGCTGTTGGGAGACAGATGGTAGCCTCCCGTCAAGGCCATCCAGCGTGTTCTTTAACGTGCACAGGGTATGGCTCTCCCGCACACGGGGTCACGGCTTAACGTCCCATCCGACGGACGGCGGCCTTTCCAAGCTCATCGGTGTCCCCTACTGACCGTGGGCAGGGCGGGGAATTTTGCGGAGATAAATCTCAACGCTGACCCAGCTGGGACTCGAACCTGGGAACTACAGATTACGAGCCTATTACTTACCTGGGATTACAGATTACGCTACCGACTGAGCCACCCCCGCCCCTCATTGTAGGAGGAACAGGTGCTGTACGTTGAAGAGTGAATTTTGGCGTTTAAATGGCACATAGACAGCGTCGCGGATGTGTTAATGTGCCAGATAAGTTTTGCTATGTGTGTGGAAATTATCTTTTAAAATTCCAGGGTCGTTCTTTGACAAAGATTGTGAAGAAAGCCTATAATTTGTATTTTGGATGTCATGCTGTAGATCAGGACAAAACATGGGCTCCACATGTGTGCTGCATTTCGTGCTTTGTTGACCTGTGTGAATGGTTGAAAGATAAGATAAAATCCATGCCCTTTGCAGTTCCAATGGTTTGGCGTGAGACAACTAGTCACTTCCATGATTGCAATTTCTGTTTAACCAAAGTGTCGGCTTTTAAATAAAGAACAAAAGCAAAATACAGTATTCAAATGTGCCTTCAGCCATAATGCCAGTTCCTCATGGAGAAGGTCTTCCTATACCAACACCTCCAACCAACTGGAAGGAGATGGATTCACATTCATCAGAGGAAGACTTTGAGACTTCTTACACTCACCCCTAAAAAGTTAGACGAGCCTCATCTTTTTCAGCAAAATGAACTAAACGATCTTGTTCGAGACCTAGGACTTTCCAAACAACAAGCTGAGGTTTTAGGTTCAAGACTTCAAGAGTGGAATCCTTCTGTCCAAGGGTACCAGAGTTTCTCTGTTCAGAAAGAGAAATTTGGCATTCGGCTTTATCTGCTTATTACGAGATGCAAGATGGTTTGTGTTTCTGCACAGTTATTTCAGGGCTGGTGGAAGAAATTGGAACAACTGACGACCCTAAGGAATGGGGTCTATTTATAGTTCGTCAAAATTCAGCTTAAAGTTGTCCTTTTGCATAAAGGAAACCAAAAACCTTCCATTCCTGTGACACACGTTGCGGGAATAAAGGAAACTTATGAAAGCATGGAAAAAATACTCACTACTATAAAATATGACCATTTAAGTGGAGGATATGTGGTGACCTAAAAGTCATATCTCTCTTGCTCGGACTTCAAGGAGGCTTCACAAAATTTTGTTGTTTTCTGTGTTTGTGGGACAGTAGGGCCAGAAAGGAACACTTCAAAACAAAGACTGACCCAAAATAGATGTTTTTATTCGTGGAAAGAATAATGTGAGGTATAAGTCTCTAGTTGACTCCCCTGATGTTTTGCTTCGACCACTACACATCAAACTGGAGTTTATGAAAAACTTTGCAAAGGCTATGGACAAAACTGATAAAGGGTTTTTGCACTTGGAAGAAAATTTTCCAAAACTAAGTGATGCCAAACTCGAAGAAGGGATCTTTGTTGATCCTCAGATCAGGAACCTACTGAATGATACTGTCTTCGAAGAAAAAATGAATATGAAGGAGCGCGCTGCATGGAAATCATTCACCTCTGTGGTTCAGAGTTTTCTGTGGAATCACAAAGAGGAAAACTAGCATCAGCTCATTCAAGATCTTCTCAAAAATTATGAAAATCTTGACTGCCGAATGTCTTTGAAGATTCATTTCTTGCACTCGTATCTCGACTTCTTTCCCAAGAACTTAGGAGCTATCAGTGATGAGCAAGGGGAAAGATTTCACCAGGATATCCGAACCATGGAGAGATGCCAAGGCAGGTGAGACCAAGCAATGATGGGTGACTACTGCTGGTTCTTGCAGAAGGAAGCTACCTCAGCACATAAAAGACAAAAATTTATGCCCTTTGCATGGTTTGGTTTTTGGCAAAAAATGAACTTCTTGTAAGTATAAAAGATCCTTACCCATGTTTCTTATTTTGTGTCTCAATATTACTTCATTTATTACTTTATATTTCGTGGTCTGTAACTATGACATTTCTGATTTTTTTCACTGTAATCATATAATTAATTAATGAGTTTTAAGTTGCAATTTAATAAAATAGTCATTTTTATTTTCGTTTTCCAAATATGCGTATTCATTAAAATTTGAAATACATTAATACGTAATTTAAAAAAACTGCACTAGCTGCAAATTTTCCACAGTCATATTTGAATTCAGCACCCCAAAATTAGTTAAAAACATCCTATTTGACCATTGTTATAAAAACCAAGTTTAAATTTGTTGTCTAGTGTAATCGCGGGAAGGACACCGTCTATTATACTTTATTTCACATAAAGAATGGAGCTGCAAAATGTGAAAATCAAAGAAAGCAACAGCCAATGAAAAGATGATACATCCACATGAGTTCTAGCAAGAATAACTCGCAGATATAATGCTCTGACACAGCAAAGAGTTCCATGTTTTATGAAAGAAACAACTACCGTTTCTGACTTAAATTATTATTAAGTATAGTTTATGTGAATGAGCAACAGAAAATGCCGCTTTTAATTTTAAAATATTGAAGAGTACACAATGAAGCATAATTTATTTTACACCGGTACATTCGCGATTTAATACACTTGGCGTAGAAGCTCCGTAATGGGGGCGGGGGTGGCTCAGTCGGTAGCGCGCCAGGCTCGTAAGCTGTAGTTCCCAGGTTCGAGTCCCAGATGGTTCAGCGTTTGAGATTTATCTCCGCAAAATTCCCCGCCCTGCCCACGGTCAGTAGGGGTACCGATGGGCTTGGAAAGGCCGCCGTCCGTCGGATGGGACGTTAAACCGTGGCCCCGTGTGCGGGAGAGCCATACCCTGTGCACGTTAAAGAACACGCTGGATGGCCTTGACAGGAGGCTACCATCTGTCTCCCAACAGCTGTTCCAGTGGGTCCCCTCCCCCAACATTCTCTGAGCCTTCGGGGTACATGTGACCTGGCCATTTAGCCCATGGTGTGCAAAAAAGTGCCGCTCAGAGGTAAAACAACCCTGTGTCCATTGAATTATTATCACCCACCCGCTTGAGTGGATTGGAATCTGGTCTATGCCGACAGTAGTAGCTTTCGGTTTGGGGTAAAGTTTCTGACACGTGCGAATTGAAAAGTCATGTGATTTAAAACATCTTAGTAGCGGTTAAATGCTTAGTAAATCAGTGATGCTGTGGGTAAAAATGTATTATTTACTATTATTTGAATTCATTTAAAAACTGATAATTTTATTTCTTTCAAAAATCTTCCATTCAGGAACTCAAGATAATTTTTCTACTCTGCATAGCAACACGTGCAAAATACTCTCCAGACAAATGTGTTTACAAATTTGCTTAAACATTTATAAGCCCAACACATGAAAACATGAAAATTAACTTTATTTTGAATAAAAGTTTTTGGCATCAATCTCCACTGGCTGCGTCGGCGTAGGGTTATTCCCAAGGCTGAAGTAATCGATCATCTAGCAGACTGCAGCATCAGTATCAATTTGCATCAGCTTGTTGTGTGATCCAGAAAGCATTAAATTTGACAAATTGGGTTCAGTAGACTTAGACGACGCCTTCCTCTAGTTAAAGTCGTCGCCAAAGAAAGAAAGGGGTTAGACTTCTCTTCGCTATTTGGTTAAACATTTGCCTTCAGCTAATTGGTCATTGTCTCAATGACAGATTACTTGTATAATCCAAGGGGCGAAGTAACACATGAGCAGTGTACCAGGTTTGTAATCAGAGGTTCACTGCTTCGTGTCCCAACTGTGGCTTCTTTGGGATCTCACCGTTGCACCATTACGATTGAAAAGAGTGATGTCCCTCATATGGAATGAGTTGGGTTGTTTCTAACTGTAAACGACACCTTTTTTTGCACACAATAAACTAATGTTCATTTCGCAAAGACCTCAGAGTTAAGTATCGAAAGGGATTCCACTGGACAGCTATTAGAGGACAGAGAGAAGTCGCCCATTAATACCATCCAGTGTGTTCTTTACCTTGCACAGGGTATCGCTCATTTGCATATGAAGCCACGATTTAATGTCGAAACCGACTGAGGGTTTCTTTTCAATCCCATCAGTGTCTCTGTTCTGAATGAGGACATGATAAGGGTTATAATATAAAATAAATAAATACCCCCTCAAGCAGCTGCTTGCCACAGAGGTCTGACAGGAGCCTGTCAGTTTATATGCCAGAGTAGAAGGTCTGAGAGGATGGCAGGACCTCAGCAGAAAAACAACACGAACATCCATGCTTACCCGGGGCTCGAACCCAGGTCCCGTAGATCAGTAGCCAAGCGCACTAACCACTCGGCCACGGGACGGCTGATAAGGGTTAGCGGGGATAAATCTCAACGCAGGTACAATTGGGACACTAACCACGGGACATCAGATTACGATCTTGAGTACAGAGTGGATATTTTCATGAACTGGGAGGAAAGTGATCCCCCAACCTCCTGATAAAATGGCCGGTTCTCTATAATCAGGAGGTTTTTGGTTTATATTCCATCGAGTTCAAGACAATTGCTTCCTATACACTCAAGACTGTCCATTCCCAATTCAATTCCAATTCCATGCAATCTGAACCACGGCTTATTATCTCATCAGTCGAAGAGTACTCTTTCAAGACCATCAGTTCCCTTTCCCTCCGACGGTAGAGCGTAGTTAGGTAGAGAAAATCTCGACGCAGGCATGGTGGATACTCGAATTCATCGCAAGGTGGTGTCGTATACAGAGTCACGATTCTGTTTCTTTAAAGTATGGGCCTCGCGAGTGTTTGGGATAGACCTATTGACACTATATGTAAAGTATCAATCATGAGGCTATAATGAAAATTTATTTGAAAGGGTGGCTATTTCTGAGGAGGCTCTGATCCAGAAAAAAGAATAAAGGTGGAAGGGTGGGACAAGTGACGCAATCGAGACGGAAAAAAGTAAAAATGGACCAAGAGACTGGATTTCAATAATGTTTGTATTATATCCCCAAAAATAAAGTCCAATGCTTTTTAAATCGGAAGTATAACATTTTCTGGACTATATTAAAGGTCTTTAAAACATTTCCTGAAAAATGAGTGAAATTTGCACGCTTAATAATTTTTTTGCTTCCATTCCCCTTACCAGCATTCTCAAAGGGAGTGGAAGTTTCCCTTCCCCAGATCCGGAAGTGTATGTCTATCTTTCTGTTAATTTGTCTCTCTTGTTGTTTGCATGCTTGTCTGCCTCTATTCGGTTGTTTACTACTGAGCCTTTGGGATTCTTGGGGACCTGGCAATTTAGAACATTGTGTGCACAAAGGGGTCTCTCACAGAAGTTCCATTCTGATTTAGTCACTTTTATTCCTCTCCTGATATCATTTCATTCACATTTTTTCAAACTACTGACACACTTCTACACACTCATTTAAAACACACATTCTACACACACATTTAAAAATTACACTACACACACATTTCTACGCACTCATTTTAAAGAATATCCATGTTTTGAAGTGTTATATTTTATTGGCCGAGTGATTAGCACGCTTGGCTACTGATCTATGGGACCTGGGTTCGAGCCCCGAGTAAGTGTTCGTGTTTTCTGCTGAGGTCCTGCCATCCTCTCAGATCTTCTACTGTGGCATATAAACTGACAGACTCCTGTCAGACCTCTGTGGCAAGCAGCTGCTTGAGGGGGTATTTATTTTTTTTTATTTAATTAACCAACAAAAGTAACTGTGTGTCCAAAATGTCAAGAAACTCTCACCGTTTTCTTCTTATGGAGTCGTGGAGTTAATATCGTATGGTGGCTCTATTATCACATATAATGTCATAAATGCCAAATTTCCAAATGGTTGAATTGGCAGAGGTTGGATCGATCTTGTGGACCCCGAGAATTCCTGATTTAAAAAGCATTGGACATCTATTTTTGGGGATATAATATAAACATCATTTATTCTGAAAAAAATGAGTAATTTGAAGCATTCCAAGAAAAGAGTTACTGCAGCTGTTGCAAGCGTTACACCAGACATACTTGAGAATGAACGAAAATTTAATATCACACGACCAATGGATCACATATTAAAGTCTGTTGAACAAGAAACGAAACTTTGAGTATTTCTTGACATTTTGAACACAAGTTGCTCTTGCTACTTAAGTATTTAATGAAACATAAAATTTTAAAATATGGGTAGCGCGCTTGGCTACTGATCTAAGGAATCTGGGTTCGAGCCCTGGGTAAGGCATGGCTATTTGTGTCGTTTTTCTGCTGAGGGCCTGCCATCCTCTCAGACCTTCTACTATGGCATATAAACTGACAGGCTCCTGTCAGACCTCTGTGGCAAGCAGCTGCTTGAGGGGGTATTTATTTTTATTTATTTTATTCTTTTATAATGACTCTGTGTATATCTGACTTGAACAAACAATCGTATCATCTGATAAAGAAGGTTACTTCATTAAATACATGATTATAAACCATTATTTTTCTACAACTTTTTCTAGCAAGAATTCCGAGCATTGTAAGACAGAGATTTAAATTACTGTTTTTCAATAATCACGAGACATTTCTTCCCTTTCCACTCTTAAAGCCCTCACCGATCAATCCTTCTCTCGTGTATTAATCTCTGCGCTCTTACGGCAAAAGATTTGCAGTGGAAACAACCAAAAGTTGCTTCTCCACATCATTAGGTGTGCTCTGTGCGTTGTTTTGTGTCTTTGAGGAGCGAGAGCGAAGGAAATGGATAGAACGAAAGGCCGAACACTCTCATTAGCCGTGGCCCCTATCTTCTGCGGCCAGGCAACGGCCCCGCCTGGTATGGCCCGGGGTCTGGGGAGAAACCACTTGCTGCACTGAGACGCAATGGAGGGCAGAGAGGAAGACGACCGTCCTTTGGGAGTCACCCGAACGCTCAACGCCGAACAAGGAAAAGAAGTTGAGCAATGATGGAGGGCAGAGCATTGTAACGAACCAGTGGAGGGGAAATGGAGGAGGGTAAAGGATCCGGAGTGTTGCGGCCGTCATCCGGACTGGGGTGTCGTTTCTCATGATGCTCTTCAAAGGGTAGTTAGAGAACCGCGGTAAATTGATGGGTGAGATGAGTATGGTTCATTTATTGCGCTAAATAAAGGAATGGGAATTTTTGTGCATGACTGTGTATTGGCGTTGGATTAATTCCAGAGGCGTCTCAGTTTCCTGGAGAACTTATTGGATAATTAATGTTAGAATAAATGGGATGTGTAATGGATCGAATGGAGTCATGGGAAAAATGGAATTAAAGCATTGGAGAAAGACTGTTGCAAAATCCAAGAGCGTGAAACTTTAGGTTGGGGAATGCAAAATATGAGCACGCAGCACAGACAGCAGTCTAGGTCCTCAAACCTTCTGTATAGGTATATCCTATACAGAAGGTTTGAGGCTTATTCCATTATTTGCTTTATTCCATTATTTTTTAATTTGTATTGTTGTAACCATTCAACTATTAACCATTCAGCTATTAACAAGTACCCCATTCAGCTATTAAATGTACTAAGAGGTCCGCAGTTTAAAACCGGGGGTCAAAGGGATTTGCTCAATAACTTTTCTAAATATTTAAATATTAAATATCCCTTACTACAGCAGACAATGAAATATATAACTATGAAATATTATTACGTTATTTAATGGGATACCTGGTGAACAGTAGAACTAATTTCTCCGAACCCATGCACCTTTTCCTCCTCTCATAAACACTCTCATCTTTTATTTGGGTTTACTTTTACTTAATATAATAATTGGAGGTCCTAGAATGATAACTCGTGAAAGGCCATTTTTAAAGAAACCGGAACCAACTTGGACTTCAATTGCTCAATTTCATAGTCCCCCCTCCCACTTGCAATTAGTATTTTGACATTGGTGATGCCAAGTTTCCCTTCCATCAATGACATCGGTCGTACTATGTTTCCCTTCCTTCAATGCACTGATGGTACAAATTTTTGGGGAGGGGGTGGCTCAGTCGGTAGTGCGCCAGGCTCGTAATCTGTAGTTCCCAGGTTCGAGTCCCAGCTGGGTCAGCGTTGAGATTTATCTCCGCAAAATTCCCCGCCCTGCCCACGGTCAGTAAGGGACACCGATGGGCTTGGAAAGGCCGCCGTCCGTCGGATGGGACGTTAAGCCGTGGCCCCGTGTGCGGGAGAGCCATACCCTGTGCACGTTAAAGAACACACTGGATGGCCTTGACGGGAGGCTACCATCTGTCTCCCAACAGCTATTCCAGTGGGTCCCCTCCCCCAACCTTCTCTGAGCCTTCGGGGTCCATGTGATCGGGCCATTTAACCCATGGTGTGCAAAAAAGTGCCGCTCAGAGGTAAAACAACCCAACCCAAGGTGCAAAATTTCCCTTCCGTCAAAATTTTCATGTACTCGGAATTTCAAACCTCTTCATCAAATAGTTAGTCTTTTTTATCAAGTCACGACAAAAAAAAATACCTATTTCAATTCATCATACAAAAAGGAAACTTGATGCTCCTGTTTCTTTCCTCAGTACAAACCTCGAAGAGAAAGGTATCCAAGACTTATTAGTGATCGTCTCATTTATTTCGAGAATGTTTTATCCTTCTGAAAATGAATGCTTATTAAAGAAAATAAGGTCGCTAACAAAAATATTTCAACATCTTGTCTTATTGAGGGGTTCGTTACATTGTTTTTTTTATGTGCGTGTCTCTCCTATGAAATATCTTTTCCTCCTAAGGCCATTGTCAGTAATTAAGCAGATATGTAAAGAAGCTAAAAAAAAGTAACATAAGTCGGGTGAAAAACAAGGCATCCAGCAGATTTCTTGCATAGTCTTAATTGAATTTTTCGATCGAATGGCTGAGTTCTTTACTAAGCTTTCGCCTTTGCACAGCTCGGAGTAATGCTCCACACATATTTTGCATCTACATTACCACAGCTACAGTGGACAGAGGAGGCAAAGACCCCTCAAAAAAAAAGGCTTCGGATAGTGAATGAGCTCGTGAAACTGCCACGAGAGGGATTAGTATTTCCATTTGTTTAATGAAATCATTACTTCTTAATGTATATTTAATTTAGTTCTTTCCCTTGCATGGCCCCACTGTTTGTTAGAAAATGATTATAGCTTGATGAAGAACAACTCAAAGAAAAGCAGAAGAGGGGGAGACAGAGACAGAGAGAAAAAAAAACAAGAGTGAAATTCACATCATCTTGATAAATGGCTCAGACTTTTATTCCCCCCCCCCCAACATTTCTTTACGATTTTGTTCCCTATTTCCTTTCTCCATGCTAACGACAGCACAGTGGATGAGGAGAGCAAGTCATTGCAGTAACTGTTTAAGAAGACAGCAAATTGAATAATAATGGGTCCGGTGAGCTTTCCTCTGCACTTAAGGATACGCGAAATTCCTCTTCACATTCTTTTTATCTTTTTTTGCATCCTTTCTTTTTTTTTTTTTGCATTATTGCTTTATCTCTCTCCTGCTTTTTTTTACTTACGTATCGACACTAATTTGTGCGCGCTATCAACTACAAGGCAAAGATGCATTAATGAGAAGATAGCTTTGTCGTGCAATGATGTGGTCACTCACTGTGATGGAGTATGGATTTTCATTATCCGACAGCCTCCCACTCCCGCCCCTACTTTAAAAAGCAAATGTATGCATTTCCGTCAACATTGAAGGCTTCTTCATCATCTGATTGCTTAAAAAATAATTCTGCCAGAAGAAGACATTTCAAACTTCAGATGTGACCCTCTTCGGTGCAGAAGTTGGAAGAAACATCCTCATATTGTGAATTACCAATTAACACCATCCTTTAGAAATTGCAAACAAATCTTCCCTCCCCACACCATTTGAAATTGCAAGGTAACATTTTATTCTTCCCTCCGGAAATTACGGAAGAGTATTTTACTCCATATATACAAATATTGTAACATTTTAAAATATTTGTTATATTCAATCGTTATCTATTTGTATTCATCATATTCCATCATTATTCATTTGCACTCATTATATTCTATCATTATTTATTTGTATTCGTTATATTCCATAGTTATTTATTTGCATTCCTTATTGTGCACCATTATTCATTTGCATTCGTTATTTTACATCATAACTTATTTGTATTCGTTATATCCATGATTATTTATTTGTATTCGTTATATTCCATCACTATTTATTCGCATTCGTTATATTCCATTACTGTTATATTCCATCACTGATGATGATGATGATGATATTCAATCGGTTTATTTGCATTCGTTATGTTCCATCATTATTTATTTCCATTTGTTATATTCAATCATTATTTATTTGTATTCATCATATTCAATAATTATTTATTTGCATTCGTTATATTAAAATCACTATTTTCACTTGTTATATTCCATCATTATTTATTTGCATTTGTTACTATCTACCATTATTTATTTGCATTCGTTATGATTACCATTATTTATTTCGATTTGTTAAATTCTATCGCTATTTATTTTCATTCGTTACGTTCAATCATTGTTTATTTGCATTCGTTATATTTCATCATTATTTATTTTCATTCATCATTATCTATCATTATTTATCTCCATTTGTTAAATTATATCATTATTTATTTACCTTCTTTATATTCCATCATATTTTTTGCATTCTTTATATTCAATTATTATTTATTTGTATTCGTTATATTCAATCACTATTTATTTGCATTCATTATATTCCATCATTCTTTATTTGCATTCGTTATATTCCAACTTTATTTATCTGCATTCGTTATTTTCTATCATTATTTATTTCACTCGTTAAATTGTATTATTATTTATTTTCATTCATAAAATTCTACCTATATTTATTTCCTCTCGTTAAATTTTATCATTATGTATTTGCATTTGTTATATTCCATTGTTACTTATTTGTATTCATTATATTCAATGATTATTTATTTGCCTTCGTTATATTAAATCACTATTTATTTGCATTCTTTATTCATTATTATATAATCATATTCATATTATTGCATTCCATCATTATTTATTTGCCTTCGTTATATTAAATCACTATTTATTTGCATTCTTTATTCATTATTATATAATCATATTCATATTATTGCATTCCATCATTATTTATTTGTATTCGTTACATTCAGTGATTATTTATTTGTATTAATTGCATCAATCACTATTTTTTTTCATTTGTTATATTCCATCGTTGTTGATTTAAAAATGAATAAAACAGAAATAACTTCAAGCAGCTGCTTGCCACAGAAGTCTGACAGGAGTCTGTCAGTTTAATATGCCGTAGTATTTTTTGCATTCATTATATTACACCATTTATTATTTTTTCATCATTATTTATTTGTATTCGTTATATTGAATGATTATTTATTTGCATTCATTATATTCCATCATTGTTTATTTGCATTCGTCATATTCCACCATTATTTATTTACATTCGTTATTTTCTATCATTATTTATCTCCATTTGTTAAATTATATCATTATTTATTTACTTTCGTTATATTCCACCATAATTTATTTGTATTCCTTATTTTCCATGATTATTTATTTATATTAGTTATATCCCATCATTGTTTACTTGCATTTGTTATATTCCATGATTATTTATTTGCATTCGTTATATTCCATGATTATTTGTTTGTATTCGTTATATTCCATATTATTTTTTGTAGATGTTATATTCCATCATTATTTATTTTTCTTCATTACATTCCAGTTTCCATTTTTTATATTCCATCACTATTTATTTGATTTTGTTATATTCCATGATTTTTTATTTGTAGTTCTTATATTTCATCGTTATTTATTTGCATTTTAATATTCCATCGTTATTTATTTGTATTCATTATACTAAATCATTATTGCATTAATTAAATTCCATCATTTTTTATATTTATTTGTTGTTTTACATCATTATTTATTAGCATTCATTATATTACATTATTATTTATTTGTATTCGCTTTATTCCATCATTTTTTAATTTGTATTGTTGTTTTACATCATTATATATTTGTATTTGTTATATTTAATCATTGTTTATTTTTATTTCTTATATTTAATCATTGCTTATTTTTTGCTATATTTAATCGTTTCATTTTTGTATTTGTTATATTTAATCATTATTCATTTTATTTGATGTATTCTCTCTCTTTTTTTTGTATTTGTTATATTCCATGTTGATTATTTGTATTCATTATATTCCATCATTTTTTGTTGTATATGTTGTTTTACATCATTATTTATTTGCGATATTAAATCATCACTTATATTTATTTGTTGTATTCGCTCATTATGTGCATAGGTGTAGTGAAAATTATAAATCAAAGCTAATCTGTAACGTGTAAAATGGTGTCCACTGGGGAGTGTGGAAAATCTTATGGATATAACGAATGATATGTGTGTATATATATATAGTATCAGAAGTTGAATAAAAATGTGCAGTAAATTATAAACAGCATTCATCCCCCTCGTAATCATAAAAGATCATTTTGTCTCATTTCTAATAATTGGAAATTAAAATCCACCCTCCTCTAGAAGTTCTAATCTAATATTTTGCCTTGATATGAATCTGGAAATCGTATGATTTTTTTAGTACCTCTCCTCTCATTTTGCTCACTGAATCATTTTCTTCTCTGTAGTCCAGTGGTCTCAAACTCTTGGCCAGCAGCCAGTATTCGGCTCGACACACCCTTTTTTGCTGCCCGCGTTGCACTTATTATAATCGTAAGAGTATGTACAAGATATTCAGAAAAAAATATCACAACCATTTTTCTAGAAATATTTGAGAATCATAATTGAAAGAATGCAGAAATATTTTAAAATAAAATATATTTAGGGAAACACTTCATACATTATATTTAATTCTATTATTACATCGGGATGTCTATGTTTGGAACAACTTATTCATGTGAACAATTATTTTCAAGAATGAAACAAATAAAATATTGGAAAGGAACAAGTTAAGTGAACACTCATTTATCGTCAGTTTAAAAGTTGCATATACCAAGGATATTTTTCCTAATATTGAAAATCTGATGTCACAAAAGCGTGCCAATTGTCTGGCCAGAAAATGTAAAAAATTATTACTTTACATAAAAAAGTTTATACTATACTCTATATTTTTTTAGCTCTTTGAAATTTAAAAAAAATGTAAGTATAAAAAAAACAAGTTTATTTAAAAATGTGCTATTTTTACCAAATTTTTCATACTTGGCATCTGTTTCAAGTGTTTAATAAACTGGTATTGAAATTCAATAAAATTTAGTAGTTCTTGTTTGAAGTGAAAGTTCTGCATTAAAGGAATTGTATCATTTACAAATGGATTTATAATTTTAAATATGAATTTAAGCATATCATTAGGGAAATTAAAATGCAAATAATTAGCATAATCATCCCTTCAGGCTATTTACCTCGTGGGAAAATTTATTATTTCAGTAAAAAAAAGTGGCCCTTTGAAGAGATTGAGTTTGAAACCACTGCATGAAGTCCTTTTAGTCTTGGAAATGCTCCTGATAGAAATATAGCATACTTAAATACTTCCTAGTTATTTAAAGTTCTTTAAAAAAAGATAAAGTATTTCCTTTTAACAAACTTTTAAACATAACTTTTAGAACACTATTATGATTTTTAAATTAGCAAGGCCGTGTCTAAGGGGAGGGATAGGAGGCAAGGGTCATCCCCCCCCCCTTGAGAATGCTAGTAAGGGTAATGGGGGCAAAAAATTATTAAGCTTTTTCATATTTACCCATTTTTCTATAAATTATTAAAGATCTCTAAAACGGAATGGGAAATGCTGTTATACTGCAATGGAAATTCAATCTCTTGACTCCCAATTTCACTCTTTTCCGGCTGCATTGCGTCACTTCCTCCTCCCACCCCCTTTTTTTTAAACCCGTGCCTGATTAGTAAGTCTGAATAAATAAATATTGTCTTATTATTCAGTAAGCCTGTAAATAAATAAAAGATACTATTTCTCCATATTTAAGCATTTTTCTGATTTTTTTTCCATATTTCTCTGAAACTTAAATACAAATATATCTTAATTTTTACACATTATCTACATTGTTTGAAATTTTTAAAAGAAGAATAGTGCGTTTAATCCCTCCCCCTCCCTGTCTGATTGATCTCTGTACTTCGTTTGTTTGTAAAACTGTCCGTATATAACACTGCCAATAAATGGAATCATAACATGCAACTGATATTTATGGTTTTTCTGAAAGTTGTTACTCTCTAATTATCCAATCGTTCAACGTAAAGCAACGAAACATGCAGAACGATCTCAACAAATTATAGACTCTTTAATTTCTTTCTCGTTGAGATCTCCTTCCCACGAAGATGCAATCTTCCCATCTTTTGCTTGCTCATGCCCCCTGCCCTCGAAATGGTACTGCAGACAAATATCCCCATCAAATCTCATTTACTCCAGAAACAAATCTAGAATGCCAGCGCTTCATTCTCCCTAATCACAATAAAAGAGTTCAAAATTATCATCACAGACGTTCTGAATAGGGACAGGTGACGAGTAAAGACACACCCAAATGACAGACTCACTCTTTCTATAATACTCCAAAGGAAGTAGCGAAATCTAACATTTGTGTATCGAGAATGCGACAGAAGCGTAAATGAGCCAAATTGGAGGAAAGGAAATACACGGGTGGTTTCAAGTCCGATACGTCGCATCGCTTCCGATGAGAAGAATTAAACTCGTCAACAACTAATTCCCTCTCCCTGACAGCAGGACCAGTCTGACCAATCTCGGAAGCAGCACCTTGTCTGTGTGTGTGCGTGTGAGTGTCTGCTGCTGTCGAAAAGTTAATGCTCCCTTAATCTTCGCCTTGTGGATGACAAGGCTGCCAACGATACCGTCTCACACCACTGGTGATGAGAAACGAAAGGGTAGGAGGAGCGAGAACTAGAGGGGGGGGGAAGAAAATGGAAAAAAAAACAGAAACAGCTTACAGTTGCGTTCGTCATTAATTTGATCCCGTAGCGAGGAAGAATCCGCAAATCTAGAATGAGCCTCTTCCGGATATTTCAAATCGCTGAAGGAGCGGGAACATTTCTGACTGAGAGGGCGAGATCCACAGCGAGAATTCCCTCAGCTATGGTGATGATGACAGCTTTAGTGGCTTTGTTAGCAGCGAAATGGAGGAGGGTCTTTGCGAAGTAAAGCTTTCTTTATTTTTCACGCAAAAGGCGTAAAGGATAAGCACACTGGACTTGATAGGGTCTGCGTAAAAGTAATTGATGCCTTTGCTTTTGTTACAATGAGGAGAGAGGTCGACATTAGTTTCTAACTTTTATCGATATAACTGTTCTAATAGTTTGATCATCATCATCATCATCATTAAGCAGCTATGGGCTACAGAGGTCCAACCAGATTGTGCAATTTAGTTCTCCAAACGTATCAACTTGAGATACATCTGCTGCATCTGGCCACCGTACACCAATTCTACAAGGTCCTGTTTGATATCGTCTGCCCACCGCATCCTAGATCTTCCCTTCTTTCTGAGACCTTTCGGCATACTTTTCATAACCCTATTTGCTAAAATATATTGCATACGGGCAACATGGCCAAACCAACGGAGTCTCTCTCTGCACAATATGCTGCTCAAAGGACGTTGCCGACTCCTTTGCCTAACCTTATCATTACTTAAAAAGCTGAACCACCTAATCCTACGATATTGTGTAAGCATCTAGAATCAAAAACATCAAATTTCCTGTTATCTTGTTTACAACGCGTCCACGTTTCACTACCATAACTTACTCTAGAAAGAACCACACTATTATATAGTCTAATTTTAATCTTTAGGTGCATTTACCTATTTCTTGACAGTCTCCATAGATTCTTAAAAGTCCCGGCAGCAAGCTCTATTCGTCTGTTTATCTCATGCCGCACATCACCAGTATCTGTTACATAGCTCCCAAGGTAATTAAACTGATACATTTGCTAAAGACTGCAACCATTCATATTAACTGAACCACAGATACCTGACCAATTTTAATCACTTTAGTTTTCTCTCTGTTTATAACCAAACCTACTCTACTACCAGTCTCATCAACAGCTCGAATGAAAGAGTTCATCTCATTAACATTGTTTTCCAAAAGGGCTAAATCATCAGCATAATCTAAATCAGAAATGTTCAGATTTCTAGACCCTTTAAGACCATTAAAATCAAATATAATTGAACTGAGAAGATATATTTTGAGATGGCCACTTTTCTATCTAAGTTGTCATGACACAGATTGGACTTAAAGAAAGTCAATGATGTGTGTATAAGGAATAAAATATTTCGGAACATACTTTGCTCATTTTTAAGTTAGGAAATCATTAGTTAAACAACCATATTTACAAATAGACACTATTTAGATTAAACAGTAATTACTGGTAAAATGCGTCATATTCAGTTTTTCTTTTATATATGTATGTGATAAAATATCTGATTACTGCTATTCCTTTATACAATTGGTGATTGTTTGGATTGTTTTACCTCTGAGCGGCACATTTTTGCACACCATGGGCTAAATGGCCAGGTCACATGGACCCCGAAGGCTCAGAGAAGGTTGGGGGAGGGGACCCACTGGAACAGCTGTTGGGAGACAGATGGTAGCCTCCCGTCAAGGCCATCCACCGTGTTCTTTAACGTGCACAGGGTATGGCTCTCCCGCACACGGCCCATCCGACGGACGGCGGCCTTTCCAAGCCCATCGGTGTCCCCTACTGACCGTGGGCAGGGCGGGGAATTTTGCGGAGATAAATCTCAACGCTGACCCAGCTGGAACTTGAACCTGGAAACTACAGATTATGAGCCTGGCGTGCTACCGACTGAGCCACCCCCGCCCCAATATACAATTGGTGAACAAAAGACTTAGTTATAGTTTTGAAGAACGTTAATTTTTACTCCTGTTATAACTGTTGAAACAGTTTAAGTAACTTTATTCCTTTATAACATGGGAAAAACAGTTCGCCAATCTACTCTTGTATAAAAGTGTGGAAACATTGACTAGGATTCTTCTTGCATATAATTACGAAAAATTATATTAACGCTTTATACATTAACTAATATTTACAAATAGAATAAGGTTTTATAATTTTAAATGCTGAGAGAATAGTGAAAGAGGGATTTAATTTGACAACTGTATTTGAGAGGTGAAACAGTTGACCTAGCACTACCCCTGCCTACAATTGGTGAGGCAGTTAACTTTACTCCTGGATGCAATTGATAAAACAACTTCGTTAATTTTGTTACTGGATACAATTGATGAAACAATTCCGTTAATTTTGTTACTGGATACAATTGATGAAACAATTCCGTTAATTTTGTTACTGGATACAATTGATGAAACAATTCCGTTAATTTTGTTACTGGATACAATTGATGAAACAATTCCGTTAATTTTGTTACTGGATACAATTGATGAAACAATTCCGTTAATTTTGTTACTGGATACAATTGATGAAACAATTCCGTTAATTTTGTTACTGGATACAATTGATGAAACAATTCCGTTAATTTTGTTACTGGATACAATTGATGAAACAATTCCGTTAATTTTGTTACTGGATACAATTGATGAAACAATTCCGTTAATTTTGTTACTGGATACAATTGATGAAACAATTCCGTTAATTTTGTTACTGGATACAATTGATGAAACAATTCCGTTAATTTTGTTACTGGATACAATTGATGACACAATTCAATTAACTTTACTCCTTATACAATTGATAAAACAATTCAATTAACTTTATTCCTGAATAAAATTGATGAAACAATTTAGTTAACGCTGCTCCTGGATACAATTAATGAAACAATTCAGTTAACTCTACTCCTGGATACAACTGATGAAACAATTCAGTTAAATATGTTACTGTATACAATTGCTGAAAAATACAGTTAACTTTACTCCTGGATACAAATGGGGAAATAACTTGATTTAACTTTTCTCATGGATACAATTATTGAAGCAGTTTACCTACCATAACTCTTTTGTATATTTACTATTGCCAAAATTAATAAAACTAAATAAATTTATTCCCATATACACATGAGGAAGTAGTCGACTTCACTCGCCAAAAGCTTATTCCCAATACCTAATGTAGATAAAAAAAAAAGTCGAGAAAAAGAATTAGAAGTTATTGAACGTAGAACATTATTTCAATATACGAAATAATGTCATATACTTTCTATACACTATTTTATTTCTCAACTTTCTTTTTGTGTCAAAAGTGTGATTGGGGCGGGGGTGGCTCAGTCGGTAGCGCCAGGCTCGTAATCTTTAGTTCCCAGGTTAGAGTCCCAGCTGGGTCAGCGTTGAGATTTATCTCCGCAAAATTCCCCGCCCTGTCCACAGTCAGTAGGGGACACCGATGGGCTTGGAAAGGCCGCCGTCCGTCGGATGGGACGTTAAGCCGTGGCCCCGTGTGCGGGAGAGCCATACCCTGTGCACGTTAAAGAACACGCTGGATGGCCTTGACGGGAGGCTACCATCTGTCTCCCAATAGCTGTTCCAGTGGGTCCCCTCCCCCAAACTTCTCTGAGCCTTCGGGGTCCATGTGACCTGGCCATTTAGCCCATTGTGTGCAAAAAAGTGCCGCTCAGGGGTAAAACAACACAACCCAACCCAAAAGTGTGATCACTCAAAAAGATCGGCAAACTCCTTATCTCTACAGTCAGATGGTCCATCAAAGCACACTCGAAATATTTCTTATATGTTCAGATATTGAAATAATTTTCCACGTTCAATAACTCCTGATTCTTTTCCTCGACGTTTCTTATCTTCATCAGTCGCTAAAAGAACTCACTGCATGGCCTTGACGTGAAGCTTCTCTATCTGCCCAGTAACAGCTTGCCATTTAGTCCATTGTGTGTCAGAAGTAAACTGACTCAGCTGTCTCCCCCTACACTTTCATCTCGTAATATCAATCCTAACAAATCCTTGTGGCTTCCGCAACTTCTTCAGAAGCTGCACGTCATCAGCTTCTGCATTGTCTTCTCCGTTCGAGGACATAATTCCTTTTTGTTTCCTTTTCATCTTTCTCCCTTGCTCTCTAGAGAGACTGGGCACAGCATCCCTTCTCGTCCTCCTCATCCTCTTCTGTTTGTTCATCTCCATCCTCACTGTGTCTTCCAGAAACTCTAATCACGTCCGAGGAACGAAAGTCGATATTCGTTAAATATTTCATTTCTTGTCTCCTGCAGAAGCAGCAGCAGAAGCCACACGTCTCCGCCGTTTGTTTCTCTCTTTGTCCTTACCTTCCACACCTTCTTCTTGGCCTCTGCTCTTTCTTGCGTACTAAGCTTATCCACACACCCCGGAGTGTACACAAAAGCACCCGACCGCTCGCACCGGTACGAACAAACACGAGTGTACACATTTACGATTCTAACGTCGTCAGAATCTTATTTGCTGTGATGCATAAAATTAAGTAAAAAAAAAACTGTTACAATGAGAAAAAGAATCATAATCCATACCTCTGTCGACTTTTGATTTGGAAAAAAATATTAAGTAACTAACTAGAGTTTTAAAGTGTCTCTGCATAGTTTTTGAATTTGCTTTTTCGAGGGAAATGATGTCACATTGTGTTTGATTTTCTTTTGTGTATCTTTCTGTGTTTTCGATGCATTACTTTTTTTTTCAGTTTCTGACGAAGTCTTGTTGTTTTCGAGTGTCTGTTTTATACTAAAGTCTTTCTAACTTAATGTCAACACCTTAGTGCAGTTCGATGCATTAATATGTTTTTTTAAGATTACGATTACGTTTTCGTTTCGCACTTAGGACTCAGGAATTTCATAACTGAGAATTTCAATGGGAAATATATAAAATTTATTTCGACATGGGTCATTGCTGAGGTCAGTATAATAAACAATAGCAAATATAAACAATATATACAATATATATACAATATAACAATATATAAACAATAGCAAATATCTGGGAGAGAAACTTGGCCATAGAATAGAGTTTCTCAAATATTTTTACTAGAGGCAACCCTATTAAAGTCTTCAGCTTCTGTTGAACCTTTACCACAATCTGCAGCATCCATTGAACTTTTACCACAAACAGCTTCCTTTGAACCTTTGCCGCAGTCTGCAGCTTCTGTTGAAACTTTATCATGGTCTGAAGCTTCCTGACGTTTTGATTGAAATTCTTGTGAATGTTTACCACAGTCTGAAGCTTTCTTTGAATATTTACCACAGTCTGCAGCTTCCGTTGAACGTTTACCACAATCTGCAGCTTCCGTTGAACGTTTACCACAATCTGCAGCTTCCGTTGAACGTTTACCATAGTCTACAACTTCCATTGAACGTTTACCACAATCTGAAGCTTCCGTTGAACGTTTACCACAGTCTGCAACTTCCGTTGAACGTTTACCACAGTCTGCAACTTCCGTTGAACGTTTACCACAGTCTGCGACTTCCGTTGAACGTTTACCACAGTCTGCAGCTTCCGTTGAACGTTTACCACAATCTGCAGCTTCCGTTGAACGTTTACCATAGTCTGCAACTTCCGTTGAACGTTTACCACAGTCTGCAACTTCCGTTGAACGTTTACCACAGTCTGCAACTTCCGTTGAACGTTTACCACAGTCTGCAGCTTCCGTTGAACGTTTACCACAGTCTGCAACTTCCGTTGAACATTTACCACAGTCTGCAAATTCCGTTGAACGTTTACCACAGTCTGCAACTTCCGTTGAACGTTTACCACAGTCTGCAGCTTCCGTTGAACATTTACCACAGTCTGCAACTTCCTTTGAACCTTTGCCACAGTCTGCAGCTTCCGTTGAATCTTTACCACAGCCAATCCTATACAAAGTCTTCAGCTTCTGTTGAACCTTTACCAAAATCTGCAGCTTCCGTCGAATCTTTTCCACAATCTGCAATATCGGTTGAAATTTTACAACAAACAACTTCCTTTGAACCTTTATCATGGTCTGCAGCTTCCTTCAAATCTTTACCACAATCTCCAGCTTTTCTTTTTTTGAACCTTTACCACAGTCTGCAGTTTCCGTTGAATCTTTACTACAGTCTGCAGTTTCCGTTGAATCTTTACTACAGTCTGCAGCTTCCGTTGAACCTTTTCCACAATGTATAGCTTCCATTCAGCCTTTTACCGAAGTCTGCAGATTCAGTTGAACCTTTACAACAGTCTGCAGCTTCCACAGAACTCTTACACACAATTTGCAGTTTCCCCATAATCTCTACACACAGTCTGCAATATCCTCAACGTCTCTTCACAGCGCTATTTTCACTGAGCTCCTACATTAAGGTGGACACCAGTTTCAAACATCACCAGTTTCAAACATCTTTTACTGATGTCCCAAAAGATGTTAAAACACGTTACAATTGTAATAAGAAATAAGAATTAAATAAAACCACCAAGCAACTGCTTTGCCACAGAGGTCTGACAGGGTTGGGTTGTTTTACCTCTGAGCGGCACTTTTTTGCACGCCATGGGCTAAATGGCCAGGTCACATGGACCCCGAAGGCTCAGAGAAGGTTGGGGGAGGGGACCCACTGGAACAGCTGTTGGGAGACAGATGGTAGCCTCCCGTCAAGGCCATCCAGCGTGTTCTTTAACGTGCACAGGGTATGGCTCTCCCACACACGGGGTCACGGCTTAACGTCCCATCCAACGGACGGTGTCCTCTACTGACCGTGGGCAGGGCGGGGAATTTTGCGGAGATAAATCTCAACACTGACCCAGCTGGGACTCGAACCTGGGAACTACAGATTACGAGCCTGGCGCGCTACCGACTGAGCCACCCCCGCCCCAGATTTCTGACAGGAGCTTGTCAATATAATACGGGGAAGAGGCAAATCTGTAAGGAAGGCGGCATCATCAGAAAGACAACACAAGAAAAGAAAACATTCATGCCTTATCCGGGGATCGAACCCAGGTCCCTTCGATCAGTACCAAGTACGCTAACAGATCGATCTCCGGGACGACACCATCTGTAAAAATTTGCTGCTTTAAAAACACAGATGAAAATATAATTCAAATCGTGCACATGCGCGATTGAGAGACGATTGAACAGCGAGAGACGTCGTACTATATATAATAAGTCTTGCTGTTATTCTTAACAATGTCCTAGTTAATGGACATCAATAGCTAAATTTTTTAAAGGATGCTCCTGCCCATCACTCCCCAACGAGGAGTCCCCTTCCGAAGTCGGTTACATCAGTCATTTTACCCATGTCACACTTTGCTTTCCATCATGCCTCTGTGGCTTTTACAGGGTTGAGTTGTTTTACCTCTGAGCGGCACTTTTTTGCACACCATGAGTTAAATGGCCAGGTAACATGGACCCCGAAGGCTCAGAGAAGGTTGGGGGAGGGGACCCACTGGAACAGCTGTTGGGAGACAGATGGTAGCCTCCCGTCACGGCCATCCAGCGTGTTCTTTAACGTGCACAGGACATGTCTCTCCCGCACACGGGACCACGGCTTAACGTCCCATCCGACGGACGGCGGCCTTTCCAAGTCCATCGGTATCCCCTACTGACCGTGGGCAGGGCGGGGAATTTTGCGGAGATAAATCTCAACGCTGACCCAGCTGGGACTCGAACCTGGGAACTACAGATTACGAGCCTGGCGCGCTACCGACTGAGCCACCCCCGCCCCGGCTTTTACAGGACTTCGTTGTGACGTAAATGCTTTCGTCACTGAAAATGTTTATATACTTCGGCTTGTTTCATGTCACTTCACGCACGTTTCGTGGGGCGAGGGTGGCTCAGTCGGTAGCGTGCCAGGCTCGTAATCAGCAGTTCCCAGGTTCGAGTCCCAGCTGGTCAGCGTTGAGCCTTATCTCCGCAAAACTCCCCACCCTGCCCACGGTCAGTAGGAGACACGAATGGGTTTCGAAAGGCCGCCGTCCGTCGGATGGGACGTTAAGCCGTGGCCCCATATGCGGTAGAGCCATACCCTATGCACGTTAAAGAACACGCTGGATGGCCTTGATGGGAGGCTACCATCTGTCTCCTAACAGCTGTTCCAGTGGGTCCCCTTCCCCAACCTTCTCTGAGCCTTCGGGGTCCATGTGACCTGGCCATTTAGCCCATGATGTGCAAAAAAGTGCTGCTCAGAGGTAAAACAACCCAACCCATGCACGTTTCGAAATAATTTGATCAGGAAGTGTATATAGCTCTAAATAACTAGTAATTTTAATGTCAATTTCACTCTGTAATTTTTAACTAGCTGAACTATTTGATATTTTTCAAATTCGGGTTTTATTATAGTTAGGACCTTATATTGGCACTAAGAAAAAAATGCTCTAATTTCAAAAAACTGAAAAAGAGATATTTAAGAAAATGTCCCGGTTTTATTGACCATTTATCATTAATTAGTCACATTAATTAACCACGATCATTATTTAGCCACATTAATTTATTTGTGATTGTTATAGTCATAATGAGCTAGCTACGATAGCTTGGTGGTAGAGCACCGGGCATATAATCAGAAGGTGTCGGATTCGTAATCTACCCACGGCAAAAATCAGATTTTTCAATAAACCATTCAGGAATAAAATTTCTCAAGTAATAAATAAAATTATTTCTCATTATAAAATCCTGAATCCTGAAATGATCTTTTTTCGAATAATGTCACATGATCATATTAGTTTAAATTAATGCAATGGTACCTGAAATTAACAAAAGAGAACTTCGTGGGATAATTTATGATTATTAACTAGTGAGATCATTTTACTATTCCACTAGTTAATAATAGAGTTCTTACTAATCAGAGCTTAGTCACGGTAGATCGTAGATCGTATTAATCATATTCGATGTACCAGGTAATAATTTTACCCCTAATCATCATAAAGATATGCCTATTTGGCATGAGTAAGAACAAAATATGTAAGTAAACCACCCTTAGGTGCCCACCTAAGGGTGGTTTACTACTATATTTTGGCAACATAAGAAAAGCTAAAAATAGCAGTAAAATTACATAAGAAACCAAAAACGGGTAAGTCTCCTCAGAGAACGCTACCGTTTTAGGCCTCTTGTACTTATTCAAAACAGTGTGATCGTAAAGAATCAGGGAAGAAATAATCTCATTGGGATTATTGCTTATAGCCTCAAAAAATCTTTTTGAGGTCCGTTTTATATATATATATGGTCGATGCCCAGGTCTTTATGGAGTTGTCTGTTAGTGACAAACCAGGGGGCATCGACCGCAGTTCTGAAAATCTTGTTTTGTAAGACCTGAATCTTACGAATATTGGTGAGTGTAGTATTTGCTCATATGGGTGAAGCACAGAGAATCACAGGTCTGTTGATCATATCATAAAGCAAACGCTTATGATCAATCATTAACCCATTTCTTCCCAGTGTTGCGTACACGCAATACGAAGTGTTGCGTGTACCTTACACTTGGGAAGAAATGGGTTAAAATGGAATTTCTCCTAAGGAGTGGGCCTAGCTGGCCTTTGTCACGGTCTTTGATTACATAGTTGATATAGAAAGGAGAGTTATAATTAAAGCACTTGTTATTCTGTAGCATATAACAGAGTTAGAATAAAAAAATATATATCATCTCTCAAGCAGCTGATTATCCATAAGGAATGAGAGAAGCGTGTCAGTATAATAGGTCAGGGAGAAGATATATGAGAAACGCGAGACTTCGTCAGAAACACAAGAAACCTCGATTCATAAATTGACGAACAAAAGCTTGAATTAAAAGCAATTGATGTTTCTGAAATAGGGGAAGTTTCGAGAATAACGAAGTTAACAATCTCGAAGTTTGAAGCTAATAATTACTTTGAAATGTGAAAGGAGTAAATGATCTCTAATTATATTAGCAGCTAAACGGACTTCTAAGATAATTGGTCAATTAGATTTCTAATTGATTTCGTAACTACGTACTATAAATACAGAAGATATATCTAGGTACATTAAGAAACCAGATGAGAAAATAAAATGTTAGCTCTTATTAAGTTGTTTATTACTTAATGTCTTAGTCATAGAGTTAAACTGAACAATATTATTATGGATATATAGGAGTACAAATATAGGAAAAATTGTCATATAAAGTTTCTTAATAATGGGTTGGGTTGTTTTACCTCTGAGCGGCACTTTTTTGCACACCATGGGCTAAATGGCCAGGTCACATGGACCCCGAAGGCTCAGAGAAGGTTGGGGGAGTGGACCCACTGGAACAGCTGTTGGGAGACAGATGGTAGCCTCTCGTCAAGGCCATCCAGCGTGTTCTTTAACGTGCACATGGTATGGCTCTCCCGCACACGGGGCCACGGCTTAACGTCCCATCCGACGGACGGTGGCCTTTCCAAACCCATCGGTGTCCCCTACTGACCGTGGCAAGGGCGGGGAATTTTTAGGAGATAAATCTCAACGCTGACCCAACTGGGACCCGAACCTGGGAACTACAGATTACGAGCCTGGCGCGCTACCGACTGAGCCACCCCCGCCCCTTCTTAATAATATCTAAGAAGATAGTTGAGTTCTGTTCTTCTGAGTCGCACAATGGGCTTAATGGCCAGGTCACAAGGACCCTGAGGGCTTAGAGAAGGTTTAGGGAAGAAAATTATTAAGGGACAGATGGAAGTCTCTTTTCAAGGCTATCCAGCTGTTCGTTAATAATGTGCACAGAGTAAGGCTGTCCTGCACACGGAGCCACGGTTTAACTTTTTCCAAGCCAATTGGTGTTTCCTTTCTCCCCGAAGTCAGAGTGGTATTTAGTGGTCATAAATCTGAACGCTGGAGCAGTTAGGACTTGAACCTGGGAACTACAGATTACTAGTCTGCAGCATTGCCGGACTCAGTCAACTAATGTTTCCCTAAGAAGATGATGCTCCTCACAAAGTTTTCAGTTTTTGCAGCATCTTTACCCATAGTTTTCAGTTTATGCCACATCCTTATACAAAGTTTTCAGTTTTTGCGGAATCTTTACCCACAGTCTTCAGTTTTTGCCACATCCCTATACAAAGTTTTCAGTATTTGCGGAATCTTTACCCACAGTCTTCAGTTTTAGACACATCCCAACAAAGTTTTCTGTTTTTGCGGAATCTTTACCCACAGTCTTCAGTTTTAGACACATCCCTATACAACGTTTTCAGTTTTTGCGGAATCTTTACCCACAGTCTTCAGTTTTAGACACATCCCAACAAAGTTTTCTGTTTTTGCGGAATCTTTACCCACAGTCTTCAGTTTTTGCCACATCCCTATACAAAGTTTTCAGTATTTGCGGAATCTTTACCCACAGTCTTCAGTTTTAGACACATCCCAACAAAGTTTTCTGTTTTTGCGGAATCTTTACCCACAGTCTTCAGTTTTAGACACATCCCTATACAAAGTTTTCAGTATTTGCGGAATCTTTACCCACAGTCTTCAGTTTTAGACACATCCCAACAAAGTTTTCTGTTTTTGCGGAATCTTTACCCACAGTCTTCAGTTTTTGCCACATCCCTATACAACGTTTTCAGTTTTTGCGGAATCTTTATCCACAGTCTTCAGTTTCAGACACATCCCAACAAAGTTTTCTGTTTTTGCGGAATCTTTACCCACAGTCTTCAGTTTTTGCCACATCCCTATACAAAGTTTTCAGTATTTGCGGAATCTTTACCCACAGTCTTCAGTTTTAGACACATCCCAACAAAGTTTTCTGTTTTTGCGGAATCTTTACCCACAGTCTTCAGTTTTTGCCACATCCCTATACAAAGTTTTCAGTTTTTGCGGAATCTTTATCCACAGTCTTCAGTTTTAGACACATCCCAACAAAGTTTTCTGTTTTTGCGGAATCTTTACCCACAGTCTTCAGTTTTTGCCACATCCCTATACAAAGTTTTCAGTATTTGCGGAATCTTTACCCACAGTCTTCAGTTTTAGACACATCCCAACAAAGTTTTCTGTTTTTGCGGAATCTTTACCCACAGTCTTCAGTTTTTGCCACATCCCTATACAACGTTTTCAGTTTTTGCGGAATCTTTATCCACAGTCTTCAGTTTTAGACACATCCCAACAAAGTTTTCTGTTTTTGCGGAATCTTTACCCACAGTCTTCAGTTTTTGCCACATCCCTATACAACGTTTTCAGTTTTTGCGGAATCTTTATCCACAGTCTTCAGTTTTAGACACATCCCAACAAAGTTTTCTGTTTTTGCGGAATCTTTACCCACAGTCTTCAGTTTTTGCCACATCCCTATACAACGTTTTCAGTTTTTGCGGAATCTTTATCCACAGTCTTCAGTTTTAGACACATCCTAACAAAGTTTTCTGTTTTTGCGGAATCTTTACCCACAGTCTTCAGTTTTTGCCACATCCCTATACAACGTTTTCAGTTTTTGCGGAATCTTTACCCACAGTCTTCAGTTTTAGACACATCCTAACAAAGTTTTCTGTTTTTGCGGAATCTTTACCCATAGTCTTCAGTTTTTGCCACATCCCTATACAACGTTTTCAGTTTTTGCGGAATCTTTATCCACAGTCTTCAGTTTTAGACACATCCTAACAAAGTTTTCAGTTTTTGCGGAATCTTTACCCACAGTCTTCAGTTTTTGCCACATCCCTATACAAAGTTTTCAGTATTTGCGGAATCTTTACCCACAGTCTTCAGTTTTAGACACATCCCAACAAAGTTTTCTGTTTTTGCGGAATCTTTACCCACAGTCTTCAGTTTTTGCCACATCCCTATACAACGTTTTCAGTTTTTGCGGAATCTTTATCCACAGTCTTCAGTTTTAGACACATCCCAACAAAGTTTTCTGTTTTTGCGGAATCTTTACCCACAGTCTTCAGTTTTTGCCACATCCCTATACAAAGTTTTCAGTATTTGCGGAATCTTTACCCACAGTCTTCAGTTTTAGACACATCCCAACAAAGTTTTCTGTTTTTGCGGAATCTTTACCCACAGTCTTCAGTTTTTGCCACATCCCTATACAAAGTTTTCAGTTTTTGCGGAATCTTTATCCACAGTCTTCAGTTTTAGACACATCCCAACAAAGTTTTCTGTTTTTGCGGAATCTTTACCCACAGTCTTCAGTTTTTGCCACATCCCTATACAAAGTTTTCAGTATTTGCGGAATCTTTACCCACAGTCTTCAGTTTTAGACACATCCCAACAAAGTTTTCTGTTTTTGCGGAATCTTTACCCACAGTCTTCAGTTTTTGCCACATCCCTATACAAAGTTTTCAGTATTTGCGGAATCTTTACCCACAGTCTTCAGTTTTAGACACATCCCAACAAAGTTTTCTGTTTTTGCGGAATCTTTACCCACAGTCTTCAGTTTTTGCCACATCCCTATACAAAGTTTTCAGTTTTTGCGGAATCTTTATCCACAGTCTTCAGTTTTAGACACATCCCAACAAAGTTTTCTGTTTTTGCGGAATCTTTACCCACAGTCTTCAGTTTTTGCCACATCCCTATACAACGTTTTCAGTTTTTGCGGAATCTTTATCCACAGTCTTCAGTTTTAGACACATCCCAACAAAGTTTTCTGTTTTTGCGGAATCTTTACCCACAGTCTTCAGTTTTTGCCACATCCCTATACAACGTTTTCAGTTTTTGCGGAATCTTTATCCACAGTCTTCAGTTTTAGACACATCCTAACAAAGTTTTCTGTTTTTGCGGAATCTTTACCCACAGTCTTCAGTTTTTGCCACATCCCTATACAACGTTTTCAGTTTTTGCGGAATCTTTACCCACAGTCTTCAGTTTTAGACACATCCTAACAAAGTTTTCTGTTTTTGCGGAATCTTTACCCATAGTCTTCAGTTTTTGCCACATCCCTATACAACGTTTTCAGTTTTTGCGGAATCTTTATCCACAGTCTTCAGTTTTAGACACATCCTAACAAAGTTTTCAGTTTTTGCGGAATCTTTACCCACAGTCTTCAGTTTTTGCCACATCCCTATACAAAGTTTTCAGTATTTGCGGAATCTTTACCCACAGTCTTCAGTTTTAGACACATCCCAACAAAGTTTTCTGTTTTTGCGGAATCTTTACCCACAGTCTTCAGTTTTTGCCACATCCCTATACAACGTTTTCAGTTTTTGCGGAATCTTTATCCACAGTCTTCAGTTTTAGACACATCCCAACAAAGTTTTCTGTTTTTGCGGAATCTTTACCCACAGTCTTCAGTTTTTGCCACATCCCTATACAAAGTTTTCAGTATTTGCGGAATCTTTACCCACAATCTTCAGTTTTAGACACATCCCAACAAAGTTTTCTGTTTTTGCGGAATCTTTACCCACAGTCTTCAGTTTTTGCCACATCCCTATACAAAGTTTTCAGTTTTTGCGGAATCTTTATCCACAGTCTTCAGTTTTAGACACATCCCAACAAAGTTTTCTGTTTTTGCGGAATCTTTACCCACAGTCTTCAGTTTTTGCCACATCCCTATACAAAGTTTTCAGTATTTGCGGAATCTTTACCCACAGTCTTCAGTTTTAGACACATCCCAACAAAGTTTTCTGTTTTTGCGGAATCTTTACCCACAGTCTTCAGTTTTTGCCACATCCCTATACAAAGTTTTCAGTATTTGCGGAATCTTTACCCACAGTCTTCAGTTTTAGACACATCCCAACAAAGTTTTCTGTTTTTGCGGAATCTTTACCCACAGTCTTCAGTTTTTGCCACATCCCTATACAAAGTTTTCAGTTTTTGCGGAATCTTTATCCACAGTCTTCAGTTTTAGACACATCCCAACAAAGTTTTCTGTTTTTGCGGAATCTTTACCCACAGTCTTCAGTTTTTGCCACATCCCTATACAAAGTTTTCAGTATTTGCGGAATCTTTACCCACAGTCTTCAGTTTTAGACACATCCCAACAAAGTTTTCTGTTTTTGCGGAATCTTTACCCACAGTTTTCAGTTTTTGCCACATCCCTATACAACGTTTTCAGTTTTTGCGGAATCTTTATCCACAGTCTTCAGTTTTAGACACATCCTAACAAAGTTTTCTGTTTTTGCGGAATCTTTACTCACAATCTTCAGTTTTCGCCACATCTTTATACATTCTTTAATCTCAGCTTTTTCTGCCCAAAAACAGAGGCAAAATGTAAATCCTAAAATCATTTATATATAAGCGTTATAATTAATGAATGGATCGATAATGATCGAGAATGATAAGCAATGAATATCATTACAGGTTTGATTTAAAAAAATTCAAATTTTCCATATTTTTAAACATTTACATTCCCATTAAAAAACATTTTTTTATATTTCACAAATCTATACACAAAATTTAAAAATTAATGTCTCTTCAAAATGCAACTGTTATGGTACAACTCTTAATCCTTAACAGCGTGCCGAAAAGAAAAAGAAATGGAAAACAAATAAAATAAACAAACAGAAAAAATGTCTGAATTCAGCTTGATAAAATATAATTAGAAATTCTTCTTTTTAAACTATCGTTTATCAACCCTAAGTTCTTTTATTTATCCATCATCCGTACACTTTCTCTTAACTAATTAATTGAAACCTCTTTTAACAACCTACGCAATTTTAATATTTAAGATCTTCGCACTGAAAGCTTCAAAGCAGACCAAAACAACCGAGAAAAGAAATCTTTTATTTCTTTTATATATCACTGCTGCTTAGAGTTGCAAAGAAAAAAAAAACTCTCACACCAGCATTGCAATCCAAATCCTTGTGAAATGGCAGAAAAAGAATGCAAACGCCATCGTAGCGAAATTAGATTAAATTAGTAATCCGTAATATTAAAACGAATGCCGCCACGATGGTGAGCCCTGGCAGCGCCCTCTCTGTTTTCTGCGGCATGATCCATTGCTAAAACAACCGCAAATGCAGTTAGAACCGTAAGAAACACCATCGCCTAATTTGTAAATGTCAGCTGGAGGTTTGCGTGCTGGTGCCTGGATGATAAGCATTGGCCTGCACTATCAGCCAGCACAATTACGAAATGTGTTCGCCGTTTTTGAATGAGACGAGGGAAATGTTTGTTTCACTAAAAGTTCGGAGGAGGAAGAATTAAAGATAAAGAAACGATTTCTTTTTTTTAATTTTAAAGCTTTCTTGAGGAGTGGAAGATGCGTTTGTGAATATTGACGTTTGAAAGCGCTTTTGTGAACCATATTATGCGTAATATTTTGACTTAAACGTTTCAGAGAAAATTTTTAACAGACTTCGCAGATGTTGCTCGAAATTATTCTTGCGACTTATCGATGAGTTTTTATCATAAATTGCTTCGCATGGAATTTGTTTATCAAGGTAAACGCCGAATGAGGCAAATGAAGAAAACAAAATGAGCAAAAATATCAAACAGGAACTCCAAAATTGCGAAAATGAAGCAGTTGTATTAGGTTTGGAGTTTTTGAACTATATACCCGTTGCAGGTACGTACAGTCGCTCAAAAAAGTATCCGAACACTATGGTTGATTACAGAATTCAGAAAAAAAATCTGGGAACGATTTTTTTTTAGAAATTAGTGATCGTTGCCAGATATTTTTTCTGAATTCTGTAATCAACCACAGTGTTCGGATATTTTTTTAACATATATAATGCGTATGAATATATAATGCAATGAATATGGAGCATGTGCAGTTACCGTTCACAGCAAACTGGACGGTTGCGGTTGACGTTCACAGCACATTGGATCGTGTGAGCTCACAAATACCTGGATCGTGTGAGCCCACTCACAGAAATATTGAGCGTGTGCAGTTACCGTTCACAGCAAAATGGAGCGGTTGCGGTTAATGTTCACAGCACAATGGATCGTGTGAGCTCACAAAGACCTGGATCGTGTGGGCCCACTCACAGAAATATTGAGCGTGTGCAGTTACCATTCACAGCAAACTGGAGCGATTGCGGTTAATGTTCACAGCACAATGGATCGTGTACAGTTGTTGTACACGCTCCAGATATTTTTCCTGAATTTTGTAATGACGTGACACGAAGGTTGCCGGATCACTAATTTCTAAAAAAAATCGTTGCCAGATATTTTTCCTGAATTCTGTAATCAACCACAGTGTTCGTATATTTTTTTGAGCGACTGTACACTTCGAGTTGTGTATACTTTACCTCGAATAGCAACAACATAGACAGTCGACGTAAAAAGAATTAATATTTTAGAGGTGGAGAGATTGGGTTGTTTTACCTCTGAGCGGCAGTTTTTTGCACACCATGGGCTAAATGGACAGGTCACATGGACCCCGAAGGCTCAGAGAAGGTTGGGGGAGGGGACCCACTGGAACAGCTGTTGGGAGACAGATGGTAGCCTCCCGTCAAGGCCATCCAGCGTGTTCTTTAATGTGCACAGGGTATGGCTCTCTCCCGCACACGGGGCCACGGCTTAACGTCCCATCCGACGAACGGCGGCCCTTCCAAGTCCATCGGTGTCCCCTACTGACCGTGGGCAGGGCGGGGAATTTTGCGGAGATAAATCTCAACGCTGACCCAGCTGGGACTCGAACCTGGGAACTACAGATTACGGGCCTGGCGCGCTACCGACTGAGCCACCCCCGCCCCTAGAGGTGGGGGGAGAGGAAACTGAAGTGGAAGAATAGTTTTATTCGCAGAGAGGCCGAATTGAAAAAAAAAATTAATTTATCTTGGAGGAGAGGGGGGGAATCGAAATAAACAAGAGTGCTATCGGGAGCTTTATTTTTTGGCGGGGGGAGGGAAAGACAAAATTAAAGTAAAAGAATAGATTTTTCATGGAGAGACCAAATAAATATTAAGTATTTTTTTTTTCCAGAAATGGAAAACTAAAGAACGATTTTTCAGTTTCACAGCTTATGTATCTGTTTATTAAAATATGGGTTTATTGGAAGTCAAATAGATTCATGAGGAAAATTGCTTCTCAAAACAACTGCTTATCACAGGGTCTAGAAAAAAAGGGGCGGGGGTGGCTCAGTCGTTAGCGCGCCAGGCTCGTAATCTGTAGTTCCCAAGTTCGAGTCCCAGCTGGGTCAGCGTTGAGATTTATCTCCGCAAAATTCCGCGCCCTGCCCACGGTCAGTAGGAGACACCGATGGGCTTGGAAAGGCCGCCGTCCGTCGGATGGAACGTTAAGCCGTGAACCCGTGTGAGGGAGAGAGCCATACCCTGTGCACGTTAAAGAACACGCTGGATGGCCTTGACGGGAGGATACCATCTGTCTCCCAACAGCTGTTACAGTGGGTCCCCTCCTCCAACCTTCTCTGAGCCTTCGGGGTCCATGTGACCTGGCCACTTAGCCCATGGTGTGCAAAAAAGTGCCGCTCAGAGGTAAAACAACCCAACCCAGGGTTTAGAAGAAGACTCTCGGGTATTATATACTACGGACAAGGTCACAGGTGAGCTCTCAGCAGAAAGACAACACAAGAAATATAAAGTGCATACTTTATCCAGGACTCGAACCCAGAACTTTGTCCATTGGAAGCACGTTAAATCTGTCTAATCATGATCTCTTGACATTGACCAATCTTATCACCTTAGTACCTATCTGATCACACGAAGCCGTTCCCGCTATCATTAAGAAGCAAAGCCTAGATGTCAATCACTAAATTACCATCTCGTCGTTTGCAAAAAGGGCGTCGATATTTATGAAATTTTGAGATCTTCGATTTAGGTTCCCACAAGCCCGTATGTAAGGAATTTTGTTCAGACTTCTATTTTAAAAAATATCCCCTTAAGCAGCTGTTTGCCACAGAGGTCTGGCAGGGGACTGTCAGTTTACTACGTCATAGAGAAGATCTATGAGGATGGCAGGACCTCAGCAGAAAGACAACACAACAGTCAGCGTTGGATAGGGTTGGGTTGTTTTACCTCTGAGCGGCACTTTTTTGCACACCGTGGGCTAAATGGCCTGGTCACAAGGACCCCGAAGGCTCAGAGAAGGTTGGGGGAGGGGACCCAGTGGAACAGCTGTTGGGAGACAGATGTTAGCCTCCCGTCAAGGCAATCCAGCGTGTTCCTTAACGTGCACAGGGTATGGCTCTCCCGCACACGGGCCACGGCTTAACGTGCCATCCGACGGACGGCGGTCTTTCCAAGTCCATCGGTGTCCCCTAGACCGTGGGGAGGGCGGGGAATTTTGCATAGATAAATCTCAACGCTGACCCAGCTGGGACTCGAATCTGGGAACTACAGATTACGAGCCTGTCGCGCTACCGACTGAGCCACCCCCGCCCAAAATATACAATCATTATATAAGTAATTGGATAGGGAAGAGACCCTCTGGAAAGCTGAGGGCAGACAGATTGAAGCCTCCCCTCAAGACCAGACAGGGTATAGCTATCTCATATACAAGGGACCATGGATTTACGTAGCTTCTAATGAACTTCTTTCTCCCCGAGGGCATTGTTCGACTTCATGCACCTGGGGTTCGAACCCAGGTCACTTTGATCAGTATCCAGGCACGCTAATTCTGTGCGAGATTTAATTAAAGGTAGAAGTAAATTTTTCTCTATAAATTTACTTTATCTTTTTAATTTCGACCTACCATGAGAACGATTATGGCTAGACATGGTAGGACTCTTGCGAACATGAAACCTAGGATCACTGCCCCATGCGATGGACGGCAACCCTTCCATATCAGCATTTTCTCCATAAATTAATATTGAGGGTGGGTATGAAGGAAGGTGGTGTATTGAGGAATGTGAATTGAAGTGAAATTGAGGGATTAAAATTGGCTAAAATGATTTTACTGGCATGCAAATGATTGATGGCTGAGGGTGTGGGAAGAGAAATCTCGAGAAGAGAGTGGCGGAGGTTTGGTTCAGAGTTGGGTTGGGTTGTTTTACCTCTGAGCGGCACTGTTTTGCACACGATGGGCTAAATGGCCAGGTCACATGGACCCCGAAGGCTCAGAGAAAATTGGGGGAGGGGACCCACTAGAACAGCTGTTGGGAGACAGATGGTAGCCTCCCGTCAAGGTCATCCAGCGTGTTCTTTAACGTGCACAGGGTATGGCTCTCCCGCACACGAGGTCACGGTTTAACGTCCCATCCGACGGACGGCGGCCTTTCCAAATCCCATCGGTGTCCCCTACTGACCGTGGGCAGGGCGAGGAAATTTTGCGGACATAAATCTCAACGCTGACCCAGCTGGGACTCGAACCTGGGAACTACAGATTTCCAGCCTGGCGCGCTACCGACTGAACCACCCCCGCCCCACCAATCATTGTCTCCCTTTTCTCGACTAAGAGAGCACAAAAGAAAAATATCTGAAAGCTATATGGAAATATTCTGGTTCGAATCCCAGGTTAAGATTCTGATTCTCTACCTAGTAAGATCTCTCTATCTACGGCGATCATCAGGTTCATAATCTGCTGTTCTCAGGTTCGAATTCCACTTGAGCCAGCGTTGAGATTTCTCTCCGCTAACCTTCCTGCCCTCGGGGAGAAAGAGGACGCAGATGATCTTGGAAAGGCTGCCGTTGATTAGAAGTCACGAAAATCCACTGTCCCATGTATATGAGATAGCTGTACCCTGTGTATGTTAAAGAACATCTTGAGGGGAAGCTAGAATATGTCTCCCAACAGATGTCCAGCGGTCTCTTCCCTATCCAACGCTGAGCCCTTGGGTTCCTTGTGACCTTACCAGTTAGTCCATTGTGTGCAAAAGGGGAAGCAACTCAACCCAACTTTCAGCATCTAAAAGAGATGTTAATTATTCAGAAAAGAAACGACAATGAACCTTTTTTATTTTTGTTCATTACTTGTGCAAATTCGCGATGATCCAAGAATCCAAAAGTCATCTTCGACATGCAACTGAACTCTTCGCATTTAAAACGAGGATCAAAAATTAGTTCCATTCGGAAACAGATCCAGCAAGTGCATCTCCACGTGGCCAGAATCATTTCATCTCGTAGAAAATCTGGATTGGGTTGGGTTGTTTTACCTCTGAGCGGCACTTTTTTGCACACCATGGGCTAAATGGCCAGGTCACATGGACCCCGAAGGCTCAGAGAAGGTTGGGGGAGGGGACCCACTGGAACAACTGTTGGGAGACAGATGGTAGCCTCCCGTCAAGGCCATCCAGCGTGTTCTTTAACGTGCACAGGGTATGGCTCTCCCGCACACGGCGCCAAGGCTTAACGTCCCATCCGACGGACGGCGGCCTTTCCAAGCCCATCGGTGTCCTCTACTGACTGTGGGCAGGGCGGGGAATTTTGCGGAGATAAATCTCAACGCTGACCCAGCTGGGACTCGAACCTAGGAAGTACAGATTACGAGTCTGGCGTGCTACCGACTGAGCCACAACCGCCCCAGAAAATCTGTCGGCCAATCTGGAGATCGATAGCGAGAGAACGTCCTAAGGCCCCTCTCTGCATTAAGAGAGGGGCATCTACCTCTTCGCTCGGAAGATGAAACGAAGAGACATGAAAAGCGGGAATATTTCTTCTTTTCCCTATATCTATATTTATGCATATGTTTATATCCAACAAGTATGTGGTTTTTGGCCTCGTCTGACGACAATCTACACTTTCATAAATTTGTGAATTTTAAAAGTCTCCTGTTTCGTCTTCCTCCGCGTAGTTTTACGATGGCTTCTGAAACATGTGGTTTATTTTTCCAGCTTGCCCCCGACCTCAAGTGTATTGCGTTACAGATAGCTCACTCTTTTCCCCCACCCTACCGGCTCCTTTCCTGAAATCATCCAGCGAACAAGAGCTACCTGAACTTATGAGAGCGCAAGAGCTTCTTCGTCATCTCGAGAGCTCTTCGTGAAGAAACGTCAGATTTATGGCGGCATTCAAAAGAAGTCTTTCTTCCTCGAAAACCCTACTCTCATTCGAGGTACAGGATTACCTGTGCATGTCGTCGAAAGAAGAACTCTGCTCAAGAGATGTAATAAAAACTTTACACCAGTCAAACGGTTGAATGATGGCTGAGAGACAAGAAGAGCAATGGGAGCTTGTGGGGAGGATTTGGGGGGGGTGACATATTTCGCTGAAATAAAATCAGACACGCACATTTCATCTTAATTGAATTCTCCCCTACTCAGACAAGGAGAGCAATGGCATTCAGCATAAACCCAACCGTCACTGGAAATAGAAATTTCCGAGGGCATCTTTTACAACACTCAGAGAGGTTGGCAGGAGGAGGGGAAGGGAACAGGGGTAGGGGGATGATGGCAGAGAGCAGGCGCCTTTCTTAGGGAGTGAAGAGCACGGAACCTCCTTAAAGTGACGGATTGTAGTTTGGCGCAAACATCTTGTCTTTTCTCATGTGTTCTGACTGCAGATATATACGGTTAAACCTTTGCTTTCGAGGAGGCTGTGAGAGATGTTGGAGCATGTGACTGCTGTTGGGTTCCTTTCTTCGCGGAGGAGATGGCATTTTGCAGGAAGGGATGTAATTAAGAATCGGGTTCTGTTGCAGATTTTTACTCACAGAAGAGTTCGCGTACGTCAGTATTTGTTTTCTCTTTTCTGGGCTTTCTGCACAACAGGAAATGAAAAGCTTCAGATTCATGAGCGGGCGAATGTTCTCTTAGGGAATGCTTTGTTTCGAATAAGTAATTTGAGCGTACATTTTCGTGTATAAATTCATTTACAAAGCTGGTGGTCTTCTTCAGAAATCTCTACTTGTTTAGAGACCGCCACTTCCTAAGTGACAGTTAAATTTCTTTTCCAAGTTTCTGGTTTTCTTCCCCACCGTCTAGTTGTCAGAAACCTCATTAAGTTAAGAGCCATCAAATTTCGTACCGAGGCTGCTGACTTTCACCATTTCAAATGCGCGAGTAGTTTGTGATGCTGCTTATCGTCACCATTTTCAATGTGTGAATCGTTTGAGATGTTGCCGATCCTCACCATGCCGATCCTCACCATTTCCTCCAATGTGCGAGTCATTGTGAGGCTGCTGATCTTCTCCATTTTCAATGTGCGAATCGTTTGTGATGGCGCTGATCTTCACCATTTCCAATGTGCAAGTCGTCGCGAGACTGATGATCTCCATTTTCAATGTGCGAGTCGTTTGTGAAAATTCCCTCTTTAATGTTCCGCATCGCTGAGTCGAGGGAATTTGTCAGCCAAGTACTTGAAAGCTGATGCAGTCGTGCCCTTGGCTTTTACGAAGTTTTTCATCACACCACGTTTGATGTGTAGGGACGGTAGCAGGATTTTTTGCGTTTCTGCCAGTGCTGGGTGTTCCATATTCTTCTCTCCGACCTTCAGAGATTTCCTCTGAGGCCAGTTTCTCTTCACCTAGTGTAAAGTCTTTGCTAGGCTGTCCCATTCACATAAGGAAAAGCAGTACTTCGTATATCCCAGCTGCAGACCCATCAACAGTGCCACTACCTTCAAGTCACAACAGAGATGCCAGTCATACTTGCTGTATTGAAGGCAGTTCAACAGCTGCGTTTTAGGTTGTCGTAGGTTTCTTTCATGTAGACAGCATGTCACACCGGAATGGATGGAAGTCGATTTCCATTATGCAGCAACACCGCTTTGAGACTCCAATTCGAGCAGTCTATGAATAGTCGCCATTCTTGAGAGTCATGTTTGATTCCGAGGGCATTCATCAGACCATCTACATCGGAACAGAAGACAAGGTCATCTTCCTTTCCGAAGTAAGGCGCAAACTGCTCATGACGAGTTCGAAGTCACTCGGACATTTTCCTTGAGAAGATTCCATTAAGTCTTGATCCAAGACAACTCCAGATCGCGAACAAGATCGTTCATTTCTTCTTCGGTGAGAATGTGTGGCGCAGATGCCGCACTGTGGCAGACGTATGGATCATCATTAGGCACAGAAGGCTGCGGAGAATCCGATGCCTGTTTGCCTCCCTCCTCATCGTCTGAATCGATGGAAAATTCTTTTGGAGGTTTGGGAACGGGAAGGCCTTAACCGTGCGGAACTGGTCGGAGAACAGATTGTATATTCGGGTACGCTACTGTCCACTTCTTTTTCCTTGTGATGCCTCCAGAAACAGGTGGAACCATCCAGAAGTAATAGTCATTTGCGTGATTGCTTGGCTCTCTCCAAACCATAGGAACAGCAAACGGTATCGCCACTTTTTCATCTTTCAGCCACTTCGGAAGATTTCTTGCACACGTACTGCAGCATATGTGTGGGCTCCCGATCTTTCATCCAAAATAAAACTGCTACGCCGCTTTCACTATTGTAGTGATGGCCCTTATCTGGCCTGCAAACGTCACTTCCCCGCAAATGTAACAAAATGTATCTGCACTATTAGCACAGTTACGAGGCATAACTACTGCTGGATTAAAACTGCAAGGATCACTTGTGTTGTACTTATGACTCGGGTAAATGGGAGTCGCTGAAAAGACTTGCTCACCCTACGAGATGTCGCTTACAACTAACGATTGCATCATCTTTTGTCTACTATCGTAAAGCTGCGATGTCATGACTCAACTATATTACATCAGACAATGATGCAACCTCTGGGGGTTGTTTGTATAGCGGGCTGATGCAATCTGGAGTTTAAAATACAGCGTTGCGAAAGATTAACTATGTACTCAATGCGGACTGAGTCGTTTATACATGACCATCTCTGTCTCTCCTAAACAAGAGCCAATCGACAAATTTTACTGTAATTTTCGTGTTCAGCACCTCGAAATTAGTAAAGATTGGCTAATTTCATTTCAAAGCCTTTTTGTGTGTTGTCCAGCGTAATTAATTTAAAAATTTGCAAAATAATCAAATAATGTTTCTAATAAATTTTCCTGATAATAGGATTAAAGACAAATTACCAATTATTTGGTAAAAAAAATGAATGCAGCAAAAATCTATGTCAAAATAACTTGTGTAAAAAAGTTAATGCAAATTCTAAATTACGTTACAAGTAGGTTCTTAAATTGCAAAACCATAAAGTGAAGAGAATAGGGTGATAAAATTTTGCGTAAGCATAGATACACTGGTGCTCAAAAGTTATGTTACATTCCCATTTTTATGTTAATAGGAAACTAATTTCGAAACTCTGCATTTTCTAAAATAAGCTTTTTATAGTAAAATGTCACTCGTATGCAACGGCATACTGGTGTACAGTCACTCAAAAAAGTATCCGGACACTATGGTTGATTACAGAATTCAGAAAAAAATATCTGGCAACGATTTTTTTAGAAATTAGTGATCTGGCAACCTTCGTGTCACGTGACACGAAGGTTGCCAGATCACTAATTTCTAAAAAAATCGCTGCCAGATATTTTTTCTGAATTCTGTAATCAACCATAATGTTCGGATACTTTTTTAATATATATAATGCGTATGAATATATAATGCAATGAATATGGAGCGTGTGCAGTTACCGTTCACAGCAAACTGGAGCGGTTGCGGTTAATGTTCACAGCACATTGGATCGTGTGAGCTTACAAAGACCTGGATCGTGTGGGCTCACTCACGGAAATATTGAGCGTGTGCAGTTACCGTTCACAGCAAACTGGAGCGTGTGCAGTAATTGCACACGCTCCAGTTTGCTGTGAACGGTAACTGGAGCGTGTACAGTTGCTGTACACCCTCCAGATATTTTTCCTGAATTCTGTAATCACGTGACACGAAGGTGGCCAGATCACTAATTTCTAAAAAAAAATCGTTGCCAGATATTTTTTATGAATTCTGTAATCAACCATAGCGTTCGGATACTTTTTTGAGCGATTGTACAGCGCGAAGGAACTGACACTGATATGACGTTTGTTACACGATAACGTTCCTATATCCCTCTATCTCTCCGTAGCAGATGTCTACGCTTCCGCTATATACACTAAAACAATTTCATCTACATCTATTCATTGTAATGAGAGCCGGAATATTCCCTTCAGACACTGTGGAAATTTAATTTCAGGAGTCTTTGTACGAATCAGCACATGAATTCCAAAAGAGAATAGCCCAAGGCTGGTTGAAACAGCTTTGTGAAGCGTTCGAAGCTGCAGCAGTTCACTGCCATCAACTTCTAAGAACGCACTTGCGGTTTAGGATGGTGTTGGCTGATCACAAGGCGAGCGACTACCACTCTTAAAGATGAAACTGTTGCTGCAATTAAGGAAACATGGGAACGGAAGTAACGCTGCGCTGGAAGTGATCGAGCTTGCTTGTTCTGGCTAAATGGAACAGATATATGAATGCGAAATTAAAATTATTAGCCTCAACTTGACAGTGTATATGAAGCTAATGTATGTGCTCTTAACTAAAGCCGAGAAGTGCTTAGAAACGTTGCATTTGCGAAATTACCTAAGCAACGAGATGCCAGTCTGCAGGAGGTGTTTTAATAATTCGGAGTGGCTCGTTTCCAGATATAAGTTTGGTCCTGCGGAGGAAAGACGTTTAGAACGTTCGGGTCTTGTTTATTCATCGTTGACGATTCTTTGCGACTGCTGCGCACTAAATAAACCTCTCTAAGAGATTAGCTGTCAACAAATCCTTATAAGGGAAAATCAGAATTTATGGAATAATTTATTTTAATGTGGGATAGAGGTATTTCAAGAATATGTCACAGACTTTCTTGGTGCTTTGGGTTTGGGTTGTTTTACCTCTGAGCGGCACTTTTTTGCACACCATGGGCTAAATGACCAGGTCACATGGACCCCGAAGGCTCAGAGAAGGTTGGAGAGGGGACCCACTGGAACAGCTGTTGGGAGACAGATCGTAGCCTCCCGTCAAGGCCATCCAGCGTGTTCTTTAACGTGCACAGGGTATGGCTCTCCAGCACACGGGGCCACGGCTTAACGCCCCATACGACGGATGGCGGCCTTTTCAAGCCCATCGGTGTCCCCTACTGACCGTGGGCAGGGCAGGGAATTTTGCGGAGATAAATCTCAACGCTGACCCAGCTGGGACTCGAACGTGGGAACTACAGATTACGAGTCTGGCGCGCTACCGACTCAGCAACCCCCGCCCCTTTTCTTGGTGCTTCTACATTTTGGAATTACCCTTATGCAAAAGACGGTGTGGATCTTCTACATCAATATTCTCCAACGAGGGGGCCAGGACTACCTAGATGCACCGGACCCGGACAGGTGTTGAACATAAAGAATGTAAAAAAGGAGATAAATTAAATATACCTAAAGATTTCAGTGATTTAATTTATCTGAAACATAACTACGAGATATTTGTTTTTAAATAGTATAAAATATTATTATTATTTATTTATTGTGACTTTACTAAAATATTTATGGATATTTCTAAATTAATTACCAATTATTCAAAAATAAATAGCTATTAGTTGGATTTTAAGAGATAAGACTTTAATTAAAAACATCTATATGTTTAAAAATAATTCTTCTGTTAGTGCACTGTCCAAGTTAATTAAAATTACCCGGACAGGTTATGATATAGGTGGCTCTGCCATTGCCTCATAGCAGGAATTTCTCTTCAGGTTTCCTGTGGAAATAGATTAAATAGAATTTCGAATGCTCTTTAGATTAGCATAATCAAGCGTAGTTCGTTTCAGCAGGAAAACATTCAGAAACTGATGAATGAAATGTGAACATTTCTATACAAAGAAGTTTTTTTCAACTACTTTTCTACAGGAAGAATTATTTGATTTCCATATAGGTGTCGTTAGAAATTAATACTTAATAAAAAGGGAGAGTTCAGCCCAAAAATACTGGGAGTCACTGTTCTAGGTGAAGAAGTGAAAACGGGACTACAGTTCTACACGAAGAAGTGAAAACGGAGCCACTGTTCTGCACAAAGAATTGAAAACGGAGCCACTGTTCTACATGAAGAAGTGAAAACTGGATTACTGTTCTACACGAAGTGAAAACGGAACCACTGTTCTACACGAAGAAGTGAAAACGGAACCACTATTCTACACGAAGAAGTGAAAACGGGATTACTGTTCTACACGAAGAAGTGAAGACGGAACCACTGTTTACACGAAGTGAAGACGGAACCACTGTTCTACACGAAGAAGTGAAGACGGAACCACTGTTTACACGAAGTGAAGACGGAACCACTGTTTACACGAAGAAGTGAAGACGGCACTACTGTTCTACAAGAAAAAGTGAAAACGGAATTACTGTTCTACACGAAGAAGTGAAAACGGAATTACTGTTCTACACGAAGAAGTGAAAACGGAACCACTGTTTACACGAAGTGAAGACGGAACCACTGTTCTACACGAAGAAGTGAAGACGGCACTACTGTTCTACAAGAAAAAGTGAAAACGGAACTATGTTCTAGATGAAGAAGTGATGACGGAGCTACTGTTATACATGAAGAAGTGATGACGGAGCTACTGTTATACATGAAGAAGTGATGACGGAGCTACTGTTATACATGAAGAAGTGATGACGGAGCTACTGTTCTACAAGAAAAAGTGAAAACGGAATTACTGTTCTACACGAAGAAGTGAAAACGGAATTACTGTTCTACACGAAGAAGTGAAAACGGAACCACTGTTTACACGAAGTGAAGACGGAACCACTGTTCTACACGAAGAAGTGAAGACGGCACTACTGTTCTACAAGAAAAAGTGAAAACGGAACTATGTTCTAGATGAAGAAGTGATGACGGAGCTACTGTTATACATGAAGAAGTGATGACGGAGCTACTGTTATACATGAAGAAGTGATGACGGAGCTACTGTTATACATGAAGAAGTGATGACGGAGCTACTGTTATACATGAAGAAGTGATGACGGAGCTACTGTTATACATGAAGAAGTGATGACGGAGCTACTGTTATACATGAAGAAGTGATGACGGAGTTACTGTTATACATGAAGAAGTGATGACGGAGCTACTGTTATACATGAAGAAGTGAAGACGAAGTACAGTTCTAGATTAAAAGGTGAAATGGGAACCACTGTTCTACATGAAGAAGTGAAAACGAAATTACTGTTCTAGATGAAAAGGTGAAGACGAAACTATTGTTCTAAATGAAGAAGTGAAGACGTAATCATTTGAATCTTCTTCATTTGCATCTGTTATTATTTTAATATATAAGCCTGCATGTGTTGGTTCGTTTGCTTTGCTTGTGGTGACACATTCAGCCAATAAATAGACTAAGCGTCCAAGTCACAAGGAGCGCAAGAGCTGAAAGTTGTACAGGAGAGAGGGATTCGCTAAACAGCTGTTAAAACATGTACGAAAGCCTCTCATCAAAACCAACAGAATGTCTTTTAACGTGAATAAGGTATTTAGCTCCGGCAGAGGAAAGCAGCTTAACTTCCAATACGAGGGACGGCAGCATTTGCAAGTCCATTCATGTCTCCTTTTACACCGAAACCAGAGCTGGAATTTAGTAGCGAAAATCTCAACTCAGGCACATAGTGGACTATAAAATGGGAATATCTGGTTAAGAACCTGGTCTGCTTGTAGAAACAGTGAGGGGCGGGGGTGGCTCAGTCGGTAGCGCGCCAGGCTCGTAATCTGTAGTTCCCAGGTTCGAGTCCCAGCTGGGTCAGCGTTGAGATTTATCTCCGCAAAATTCCCCGCCCTGCCCATGGTCAGTAGGGGACACCGATGGGCTTGGAAAGGCCGCCGTCCGTCGGATGGGACGTTAAGCCGTGGCCCCGTGTGCTGGAGAGACATACCCTGTGCACGTTAAAGAACACGCTGGATGGCCTTGACGGGAGGCTACCATCTGTCTCCCAACAGCTGTTCCAGTGGGTCCCCTCCCCCAACCTCCTCTGAGCCTTCGGGGTCCATGTGACCTGGCCATTTAGCCCATGGTGTGCAAAAAGTGCCGCTCAGAGGTAAAACAACCCAACCCATGTAGGAACAGTGAGGAATCCGTTTGTATGTGAGCAGATTAGACTGTCTGCAATCATACGAAGGCGATTTATTCTTTCCATGGTAAAGATGAAAGATCTCTCACATTATCAGTAATTAGCCTCCTTCTCTTATCCAAAATTCGTTGAGAGTGTGTTCCTATCGGTTCCTATCGGTTAATGTAATTTTGAAATTACCGAATGGTAATTGAAAGAATATTTTCCCAGACCATTACTTGCTACGAAATTATTAGATACGTCAACGTTCATCAAACGGTACAAAACTTCCCAGTCTGAAGGTTCTGTTTTCCTACGTCAGTTCTTGGTTGGCAGCAATAAGTACCAGGAACAGACAAATCTTTCCCAACTGAAGAATCCATTAGCGTGACGTCATGATCATTTTCACTACGTTGATCGTCGAAGGAGTTCATTTAGCATCCTGTGGAGGAGTTTATCATTTGCATTCTGAACAAAGCTTTCGAGGGGATGGCAGAAGTGGAAAGCATCACGATGATATGTGGCTCTGGATATGCTTCGGGGATGGCTGTTCAATTATTTGTATAGGAAATGAATTCCAAGCATTTCCACGGTTCTTATCTCTCAACACTTCTAAGGATCGTAATCATTTATAAATTATCATTGATGCGAATGCAAATGATTCTTTGCGAAGATATTTGATGTGATGATGAAGAGAAAACTGTTATCAATCAAAATCAATGAAAAATCAGAATGATGACGAATCTCGTATTTTGAAGAAGAGTGGCTATCTTAAATATTTGGGGCTTTTTTTATCGATTTAAAAAACGGTTTTATGCTAGGAAACAACTTTCCATACCTTTAAGAGAATATAAAAACTTTAGTTTATATAAGGATGGATCATCTAAAGTTGCTAACTGATCGAAGGAAAAGCAACCCAACAGTGACGGCACATTCGTTACAGGGGCGGGGGTATCGCGCCAGACTCGTTGCCATGTTACCAGGTTGGAGTTCTAATGTCCTCGTGTGCAGGAGACCATGAGCTGAATGGCCAGATCACAAGGACCCCAAAAGGGATCAGAGAAAGTTGGGAAAGGAGACCCATTGGGAAGCTAGGAGGAGACATACGGAAGCCTCCCTTTAACACCATCCAGCGTATTCTTTAAAGTGCACAGGTTGTCGATCTCTTGCACACGGAACCACGACTTTACGTCCCATACGACATACGGAGGCCTTTCCAAGTCCATAGGTGTCCCCTTTCTGACTGAGGACAGGGTGGGGATGTTGCAGAGATGTTTCAATACTGGCACAGATGGCACTCGGATACAGATTACATTTTTATTGTTGTTGTTTTATCTCTGACGGCACTTTTTTGCACACCATGGGCACACAGGTCACAAGGACCCCGAAAGGTCAGGGAGGGTTGGGGAAGGAGACCCACTGAAACAGCTGTTGGGAGACAGATGGTAGCTCCCGTCAAGGCCATCCAGCGTGTTCTTTAACGTGCACAGGGTATGGCTCTCTCCCGCACACGGGGTTACGGCTTAACGTCCCATACGACAGATGGCGGCCTTTCGAAGCCAATCGGTGTCCCCTACTGACCGTCGGCAGGGCGGAGAATTTTACGGAGATAAATTTCAACGCTGACCCAGTCTGGGACTCGAACCTGGGAACTACAGATTACGAGCCTGGCGCGCTACCAACTGATCCACTCCCTCCCCATACAGATTACGAACCTGGTCTTCACGGAAGGCTACCATCAGTTTCCTAACAGCCGTCCGATGGATCCCCTTCCTTCTCTAAGTCTTTGGTGTTCTTGCCCACTACATTACACAAGCGTGCACTTCAGAGGTTGGGTTGAGTTGTTTTACCTCTGAGCGGCACTTTTTTGCACACCATGGGCTAAATGGCCAGGTCACATGGACCCCGAAGGCTCAGAGAAGGTTGGGGGAGGGGCCACTGGAACAGCTGTTGGGAGACAGATGGTAGCCTCTCCTCAAGGCTGGGTTGGGTTGTTTTACCTCTGAGCGGCACTTTTTTGCACACCATGGGCTAAATGGCCAGGTCACATGGACCCCGAAGGCTCAGAGAAGGTTGGGAGAGGGGACCCACTGGAACAGCTGTTGGGAGACAGATGGTAGTCTCCCGTCAAGGCCATCCAGCGTGTTCTTTAACGTGCACAGGGTATGGCTCTCCCGCACACGGGGACACGGCTTAACGTCCCATCCGACGGACGGCGGCTTTTCCAAGTCCATCGGTGTCCCCTACTGACCGTGGGCAGGGTGGGGAATTTTGCCCAGATGGGACTCGAACCTGGGAACTACAGATTAGGAGCCTGGCGCGCTACCGACTGAGCCACCCCCGCCCCCACTTCAGAGGTAAAACAACGTAAACAATTCAACTTTCTCCACATAAAACACTAACTGCACGTCCTGATATCAAAAAGGTATGAAACTGAAATCAATACAGGCATTTTTATTTTGTTTTTAGTATATATCTGAACTTTGAAACGAAAGGTTACTTTTACCGTTGGACTTAATTTCAAAGCAAATGGCTCATTCCCGGACTTAATCTAGCACTTGAAAGTTATTTTCTTGCATGTTGAACTGTACGAGATTAACAGCTTATTCTCTTTAACGGCTTCCCAGACAGCACCGATTTTTTATTGATTTCGGTTTACAGCTCATTTCTTCTCATCTCTGTCGCCATTGGAGCTTTAAAGGAAAAAAATCTAAAAGACAGTATTAGATGCAATAAGCTTGCAAGTAATAAGAACCTTGCAGCTGCAATGAAAATAGAATAATGTTAAATCACGCTTGGTAGACTTTTAATTTCTGTAATAAAATAATAATCATCCTCACGTAAAGCAGTTTAAATTATAAAGGATTCTTCAATGCGTAGAATGAATGGAAATAAAAGTTCTTGAAGAAAACGTTCCACCAGTTAAAAGTCGAGAGAGAAAGAATAGTCGATGAATAAACATATCCTTTAAGTAATCGGGTTATTTTACCTTTGAGCGGCATATTTTTGCCCAAAATGGGGCAAATAGCTAGGTCACAAGGGCCCCGAATGTTAAGAACCACTGGAACAGCTGTTGAGACACAATATTCTACCGTCAAGGCCATCCGACGTATTCTTTAACGTGCACAGGGTACGGATCTCCCGCATACGACGCCAGGGCTTAACGTCCCATCCGATGGACAGCAACTTTTCCAAGTCCATCGGTGTCCGCTACTGACCGTGGGCAGGGCGAGGAGTTTTCCGGAGATAAATCTCAACGTTGGCCCAGATGGGATTCGAACCTGGGAACTGCAGATTACGAGCCTAATGCACTACCAACTGAGCCACCCCATCCCCTTCTCTATTATATTGACAGACTCTTTTCAGACATCAGTGGCAAGCAGCTACTTCATAGATAACTTATCTACATATGAAAAAATAGAGAATTTGCTTGTCTATTTGTCAGTCTGCTTGTTCGACATCTCTTCGTAGACAGTTAGAGCTATTTATCTCACCATAACTTAGTACACTGTCTACCTTCGACCCTAGAAATTTAGGCCCACTTTCAAAAGTTGGCCGCCAAACATCTGTCCACTGATAACTTGGCGCATCGATAATATACTACTCCATTCGTAACTTTCAGTTATCCATTCCTAAGATAGGCGACGCCAGCGCCCCAAAGAATTGCGAACACTTGAGGCGGGTTTAAATCCCACCCAATGCAACTAGGTTGGGTTGTTTTACCTCTGAGCGGCACTTTTTTTCACACCATGGGCTAAATGTCCAGGTCACATGGACCCGAAGGCTCAGAAAAGGTTGGGGGAGGGGATCCACTGGAACAGCTGTTGGGAGACAGATGGTAGCCTCCCATCAAGGCCATCCAGCGTGTTCTTTAACGTGCACAGGGTATGGCTCTCCCGCACACGGGGCCACGGCTTAACGTCCCATCCAACGGACGGCGGCCTTTTCAAGCCCATCGGTGTCCCCTACTGACCGTGGGCAGGGCGGGGAAATTTTGCGGAGATAAATATCAACGCTGACCCAGCTGGGACTCGAACCTGGGAACTACAGATTACGAGCCTGGCCGCTACCGACTGAGATACCCCCGCCCCATGCAACTAGGAACCCAATCTATGTGGCCAGATGTAAGCGGTACAGCCAAACCAAATTCAAGACTGATCGTCCATTATTTGAGGAATGGCAGTGAGCCGAAAACTTCCAACACTAGTGACGTCATCACCTCGGAGGTCAAGGAGTGCCCCGCACCCCTTGCTATTATGTCTTCAGGAATTACGGGGGGCCGAAAACTTCCAACACTGGTAACGTCATCTTGGAGTCGATGAATGCCATACACCCCTTGCTAATATGTCTTGAGGAATTACGGGGGGATTGTTGGGTTGTTTTACCTCTGAGCGGCACTTTTTTGCACACCATGGGCTAAATGGCCAGGTCACATGTACCCCGAAGGCTCAGAGAAGGTTGGGGGAGGGGACCCACTGGAACAGCTGTTGGGAGACAGATGGTAGCCTCCCGTCAAGGCCATCCAGCGTGTTCTTTAACGTGCACAGGGTATGTCTCTCCCGCACACGGGGCAACGGCTTAACGTCCCATCCGACAGACGGTGGCCTTTCCAATCCATCGGTGTCCCCTACTGACCGTGAGCAGGGCGGGGAAATTTTGCGGAGATAAATCTCAACGCTGACCAACTGGGACTCGAACCTGGGAACTACAGATTACGAGCCTGGCGCGCTACCGACTGAGCTACCCCCGCCCCATGCAACTAGGAACCCAATCTCTGAACCCTATGTGGCCAGAGGTAAGCGGTACAGTCACACCAAATTCAAGACTGATCGTCCATTATTTGAGGAATGGCAGTGAGCCGAAAACTTCCAACACTAGTGACGTCATCACCTCGGAGGTCAAGGAGTGCCCCGCACCCCTTGCTATTATGTCTTCAGGAATTACGGGGGGTCGAAAACTTCCAACACTGGTAACGTCATCTTGGAGTCGATGAGTGCCGCACACTCCTTGCTAATATGTCTTGAGGAATTACGGGGGGATTGTTGGGTTGTTTTACCTCTGAGCGCCACTTTTTTGCACACCATGGGCTAAATGGCCAGGTCACATGGACCCCGAAGGCTCAGAGAAGGTTGGGGGAGGGGACCCACTGGAACAGCTGTTGGGAGACAGATGGTAGCCTCCCGTCAAGGCCATCCAGCGTGTTCTTTAACGTGCACAGGGTATGTCTCTCCCGCACACGGGGCAACGGCTTAACGTCCCATCCGACAGACGGTGGCCTTTCCAATCCATCGGTGTCCCCTACTGACCGTGAGCAGGGCGGGGAAATTTTGCGGAGATAAATCTCAACGCTGACCAACTGGGACTCGAACCTGGGAACTACAGATTACGAGCCTGGCGCGCTACCGACTGAGCTACCCCCGCCCCATGCAACTAGGAACCCAATCTCTGAACCCTATGTGGCCAGAGGTAAGCGGTACAGTCACACCAAATTCAAGACTGATCGGTCCTTTATTTGAGGAATGGCAGTGAGCCGAAAACTTCCAACTCTAGTGACGTCATCACCTCGGAGGTCAAGGAGTGCCCCGCACCCCTTGCTATTATGTCTTCAGGAATTACGGGGGGTCGAAAACTTCCAACACTGGTAACGTCATCTTGGAGTCGATGAGTGCCGCACACTCCTTGCTAATATGTCTTGAGGAATTACGGGGGGATTGTTGGGTTGTTTTACCTCTGAGCGCCACTTTTTTGCACACCATGGGCTAAATGGCCAGGTCACATGGACCCCGAAGGCTCAGAGAAGGTTGGGGGAGGGGACCCACTGGAACAGCTGTTGGGAGACAGATGGTAGCCTCCCGTCAAGGCCATCCAGCGTGTTCTTTAACGTGCACAGGGTATGTCTCTCCCGCACACGAGGCCACGGCTTAACGTCCCATCCGACAGACGGCGGCCTTTCCAAGCCCATCGGTGTCCCCTACTGACCGTGGGCAGGGCGGGGAATTTTGCGGAGATAAATCTCAACGCTGACCCAGCTGGGACTCGAACCTGGGAACTACAGATTACGAGCCTAGCGCGCTACCGACTTAGCCACCCCAGCCCCAATTACGGGGGGGGGGGGCGAAAACTTCCAACACTGGTACGTCATCTCGATTTTAATGAGTCAACACCCCTTGTCAATATGCCTGATACTCTGAATCATTATATCGAGGCCCAAACGACGCCGGGAAATTCTGTTAGTCATATTACATAATAGCCATAATTCCGGCAGACAAACCGGTGGAAAGGTTGCTGTCCGTCGGATGGGACGTTAAACCCTAGGGTCGTGTACGGGAAATCCATTCCCTGTGCACGTTAAAGAATACGTTGGATGGCCATGACGGTAGGATATTATGTGTCCCCAAAGCTGTTCCAGTGGTTCTCCTCCCCCAACCTTCTCTGAGCCTTCGGGGCCCTTGTGACCTGGCTGTTTACTGATTGCAAACACCAGACACATGTGACGTCATCGGTAGCAGAAATTGGCAGTTTCCCTGTGGTTTCTCAGGCACTTGAGCAATCGGTCCCACATTTGGTGGGATGGCCCCACTTAGTTAACCCTGTTGGGGTAACAGATTGGGTTCCTAGCTGCCGTGAACCGGGAGTGAGACCTTGAAAAGCTTCCAAAATTTCGGGGGCGCAGCGTTGCCTGTCTTATCGGTGAAGTAGCACGTGCGTGGATTAAACTAATTTTAATAAAAGGGAACCATCAAAATTCTGAACTCGAAATAAATACTGTAGTTTAAGAACAACATTTTACAGTTATTCCATTTATTTTCTTCCTGTATCATATATCTTCCCGTTTTTATTTACGTTCAGGTTTCAAACAATACTTACGGATAAATACTAGAATCACTTCAACGCAACAGAAACCAACGGTTCACTTCAGAAGTGAAAGACGTATCTGTTTGAAACGCAACTCTCTCGTATAAGGCCCCACTTCATGTATGTTAACTGTCATGTTAATGCAATGGGAAGAGCATTTTCTAAGGTCGCTGTTTCATTTCTTTCCTCCAAAACCTGCCAACATTTATAACGCCGAAGATGGTTTAGAATTCTACCGCATATAATAATAAAATCTGATTTACTTCCAGTTTCATCTTCAGAAACATGAAATCGAGGAAGTATTTATCACAATTTAGATCTCTGTAGACACCGACCATCGATCAAGTAGGTTGATGCGGAAGGGGGGGACCTTCTTCGAACAGTACGATCTCCTCAGTTACCTGCAGCAGCAGAACCCTCCATCTCTCATCCTCCCTCTTCCCATCCCGCATCCTCCTCCAATACAAAGAGTACGGCCACAGACAAAGTGATTTCTACGGTTTAGCATTATGAACACTTTCGAATTCTCTAGCGTTTTAAAAGAAACCATTACCAGCAACGGAGGTGGACTCGCAGAAAACTGGATCGTGTGCAGTTACTGTAAGTCAATCCCTGTTGTAGATTTTAGGCTGCACACGCTCGTTTGCTCTGAAGGTATACGTTCATTTAGGTAATGATTTTTGATTAAAGTTGCTCACACTCCAGTTTTCTGTGAGTCCACTTCCATTGTTGGTAATGATTTTTACTTTAAGCTGCACAAGCTCCTCCTTCTTCTGCTCTTGTCCCATTGCTGTAAATCCACTTCCATTTTTTTTTTTGCCAGGCTCGTAATCTGTAGTTCCCAGGTTCGAGTCCCAGCTGGGTCAGCGTTGAGATTTATCTCCGCAAAATTCCCCGCCCTGCCCACGGTCAATAGGGGACACCGATGGGCTTGGAAAGGCCGCCGTCCATCGGATGGGACGTTAAGCCGTGGCCCCGTGTGTGGGAGAGCCATACCCTGTGCACGTTAAAGAACACGCTGGATGGTCTTGACGGGAGGCTACCATCTGTCTCCCAACAGCTGTTCCAGTGGGTCCCCTCCCCCAACATTCTCTGAGCCTTCGGGGTCCATGTGACCTGGCCATTTAGCCCATGGTGTGCAAAAAAGTGCCGCTCAGAGGTAAAACAACCCAACCCACTTCCATTTTCGATAATGATTTGTTTTAAAACCGAAGAAAGTTGACTAATAACGCTTCTAACGCTAAGTCTCTCGAATCACTTTCTCTGTGGCCGTCTTAAACATTCGGTATTGTACTCTCACTTAACACAGAGAGAGAGAGGGATCATTGTTCATCTCTGTTTTCCCCCTCTCTCCCTAAAGGCACTGCTTTAGTTCCCCCATTGAGCGTCACCTCAGCGATTAGATTAGCATTCCCCAAGCAGAGATCAGACCGCTATGCGATCGCTCACGAGCAACTACTGAAATGACGCCAATTCTTCTGTTTTACAAACCTCTGGATTTTCCACTCTTGAAGATATTTCATAATTTGTGTCAGAAGACGTTAAGCGATCTTCCAAAGCGTTGATTCCCTGTGAAAAAGTGGTTTAATGGCACAGGATGGTCTCTGAAACAATTCCTCTAATTCCTTACTTCTGATCGATCTCTCAATGAAACCACTTCAGTTTTTCACCTGGGGCTGTGGATGATGTTTCATTTGCTAATGTTCAGTAGCAATATCTTTTTAAAAAGATCTTCTCATTCTTCAGAATGTTATGAATTTGATAATGGTTTGATAAATGGTTTGCTAAATTTGTTGAAAATCTGTGGGATTTCTTTACTTTTGGGTTGGGTTGTTTAACTCTGACCAACACTTTTCTTTTTGCACATAATGGGCTAAATGGCCAGGTCACAAGGACCCCAAGTCTTAGAGAAGGTTGGGGGATGGACTCACGGAACAGCCGTTAGGAGACAGACGGTAGTCTCCTCTCAAAGCCATCCAGAGTGTTCTTTAAAGTGCACATAGTATAGCTCTCTCGCACGTGGGGCCAAGACTTAACGTCCTATCCGACGGACGGCGGTATTTACAAGTTGGGTTGGGTTGTTTACCTCTGAGCGGCATTTTTTTGCATACCATGGGCTAAATGGCCAGGTCACATGGACCCCGAAGGCTCAGAGAAGGTTGGAAGAGAGGACCCACTGGAACAGCTGTTGGGAGACAGATGGTAGCCTTCCGTCAAGGCCATCCAGCGTATTCTTTAACGTGCACAGGGTATGTCTCTCCCGCACACGGGGCCACGGTTTAAATGGGCTAAATGGCCAGGTCACATGGACCCCAAAGGCTCAGAGAAGGTTGGAAGAGGAGACCCACTGGAACAGCTGTTGGGAGACAGATGGTAGCCTTCCGTCAATGCCATCCAGCGTGTTCTTTAACGTGCACAGGGTATGGCTCTCCCGCACACGGGGCCACGGCTTAACGTAGCATCCGACGGACGGCGGCCTTTCCAAGCCCATCGGTGTCCCCTACTGACCGTGTGCAGGGCGGGGAATTTTGCGGAGATAAATCTCAACGCTGACCCAGCTGGGACTCGAACCTGGGAACTACAGATTACGAGCCTGGAGCGCTACCGACTGAGCCACCCCCCGCCCCGGTATTTACAAGGCTATCGATGTCCCCTACTGGCCGAGGGCACGGCGGGGAGTTTTGCAGATATAAATCTCAACGCTGGCCCAGCTGGGACTCGAACCTGGAAACTGCGGTTTACGAGCCTGGCGCGCTACCAATAGAGCCTTTCCTCCCCCTTCTTTATTTTTAAGATGGCTTCATTCATCAAATTAAATATAAGCTCACCAAATGCCTGATCTATTCCGTGAATTCCCCCCTACCCAGGCAAACACACACAGTCGCTCAAAGGAGTATCCGAACACTATATGGTTGATTACAGAATTCAGAAAAAATATCTGGCAACGATTTTTTTAGATTAGGTCATCTGGCAACCTTCGTGTCACCTGACACGAAGGTTGCCAGATGACCAATTTCTAAAAAAAATCGTTGCCAGATATTTTTTTCTGAATTCTGTAATCGCCATAGTGTTCGGATACTTTTTTGTTTTTTTGAGCGACTGTACCAAGTGGTTGCTCCTTATTCTACTGCCCTTACTAACAAACGACTGAATAAGTTTCTCTTTCTTCTACAGCAACAGGAAGAAGAATGCCTCGCAATAATAATACATCAACCATCCTATTTGCTCTCGGTACAATACGAGTTTCGCTCTTTTTCTTTGCGGGTCATTTTTTTGCCGAGACGCATCGTTTACATACTTAAGACACGAAGGATTAACAGCACTTAATCAATCGAAACAAAGGCTCCTTTTCTCTTACAATCCACAGCGGTGGGAAAATGAAAAAAAAAAGTAAAAAAAAAACAACAGATACAACAAAACAACTTAAGCTCTATGAGAATGCAAGAAAAATATGTTATGCCCTCTGCACGTGGTGTCAGTGCCGCTAATTAAATCTCTCTCTTACTTTATGACAACGCCCCGTCAAGCTATCAAGACTAATTAGGCGCTCCATCAGTTTTGTTTTAATTAAAGTTTTCTCTCCCCTGCAAGGAGTGCTAAAAAGGAGAAGAAGGAGACAGCTCCCGAATTAAAATTACCTCTTTCCTTGTAATGTGATCTCTGCACCCTCCCAGTCACGGAGAAGGGTCAAAGTGGGGAAATAAAAGCATATCGTTGTCTTTCTCACCAGTCATCATAAAAACTTTACAGCTGTGTTCCTCATTAGCTAGATCTGAAACTCTTTTCCGTTCACGCGCTACATAATCTTCTCCCTGTCTGTCTTTGCCACCACTGTTGGCAGGGAGGTAGCAACGAGAACTGACGCTCGCGAATGAAACATTGCTCCCAAAAGTGTACGTATCTTAGCGGGAAAATATTAAATTCGGGTGCAGCCAGCTCGCTACTGTAAATGGAGGCGTTGAACGATGTGCTTCGGAAAAATTTTAGGGAAATTACAAAACTTTCGGTCGTTAGAGATCAAATGGGCACAAATTTAGACTGGTTTTACTTAAAGAATATTGCTACTTATCGCTTTTTTTTTTTGAAAGGTGGCTTATCCGTAAAAAGTTTGTTTACATCGAAGAGTGAATTCTAAATGGGTTGATAATAATAATATAATTATTTAATTTTAGATAATTTTAATTCTGGCGCTGCCTTTTTCTCCAACATTTTATCACTTGCAGAAAAATGAATAATAATAACGATATTTAATGTAATATATTATTATTAGGTTTAAAATCTTTAATTTATTCCTAATAATTAAGATAACTTCAATAATAACTTGATTATTTATTTATTTATACACCTAACAAACACGGTGATGTTAGGGCCAGGCCCTTCTACATCAGGTTCAGTTAACAACGATACAAAAAGTATAAAGAAAAACAAAAGAATATTTTAAATATTATACATATCAAACATATTAGTTGTCATTATTCAATGAAGTGTCAGTTGTAAAATTTAATAGTTTTATGCTTAATAGTAAAATAAATAAATATAGTTTAAAGTTTAAAAATAAAGATCGGAGTAATAATGATTTATTTAAATATGTACATATACGTATTACACGTATTCACTACCAAAGTCAGGCTGTGAAGGAAAAAATTTCCGTTACAGAACGTTAGAGTAGAAAGATTGAATTTAACTACTGTAACCATAGAAACTGAAATCTGATTGGTCGAGCTTTCCCATTGTTGAGGGGAAATCCGGTTATATCCTGTTAAACAAAAAAGTCGCGAGCAGGAAGTTAATAAGAAAGTTGTAGCTTGCATTTCTGACGTCATCTACTGGAAAATTCAACATGTCTTGTAAAGTAAACTGATTTATTCCTAGTTGAGATAATTGCTGAAAATAAATTTTACGTTCTTTGTCATAATGTGAACAGTTCAATAAAATATGTGAAATAGTTTCTTCACAGTTACAGTAAATACAATTGGCGCTATCTGATTTCTTTATCTTGTATAAGTAGCTGTTTAACTTTGCAGTACCAGTTCTCAATCTTAATATTTTTCAAACATTCTTTCTAGACATTTTAATTTTAGCAATGAACATATATTTGATCAATTGATATCTAAAATGATGTTGAACAGAACTCTGAACTTTAAAATAATTGTTGAACTCTATTTTTTCTGATGACTTAAGATAATTTTTAATTTGTATATTATATATAGGAATATCAGTAGTGTCAGTTAAATCGATTGCATCTTTGGCATGTGAGTCAGCTAAAACATTTCCTTCAATTCCACAGTGACTAAGTAGCCACTGAATTTTAATAATTTTTCCTTTTTTATATAAATCATTACATAAATGTAATATATCACAAATTGAACTAGGATATTTATTTTCCAAAATATTTTTTCTATCGAATATAAAACAGATCTGCAATCAATCAAAATAACAAATTTATTTAAAATATACTATTCTTGTATCCAAAGTAAAGAAAAATATATTGCAAAGAGTTCTGCTTGTATAATAGTACATCCTTTTATAAATTTAAATGCTTTATAAATGTTTAATTTAAGTATGCAGAAAGTTGCTGTGGCAGTATATGAGTCAGGAAAAAAATCTCCATCGGTATAAATAGCAGTAAAATCTTGATAGGAATTGTGAATATATGAATCACTTAAAGTTTTCAAAACAGAATTATCAGTATATTTTTTGTGGATATGTGAGGAATATCCTTGAAGATGGTTGGCAAATGATACATCCAAGTGGGTTCATTACTAATGATGTCTCCTTTATGAATTCTATCAAGAATATGATTAAAAGCATCCTTTTCCTTCACAAATTTAATTGCAGGGTGAAAATATTTTCAGTTTTAAATAGATTGATTAGAAAATGATTATGGTGCTTTAGATGAAGTCTTGAAATAATATTAAATAGTAAATATAGTGCCCTGATCTGGAAAGGTGAAATAGAGGTTTCAGCAATTAAAGCCAGATTAGGAGAGCTTTTTATCAGGCCCAAAGCGAATCTTATGAATTTATTTTGAATTATATTGGGCTTTTTGAATTTATTTTCAGCATCGCCGGCAATACGTTCAATCCCAAATTCCATTTTTGGTCTAATTAAATTGCAGTAAAGTTGAATAAGATAAGTAGGGGAGGATCCCCAATTTGTGGAGGCAAGACATTTGACAAATTTGAATAACTTATTACCAGTGATGCAGGCATGATCTATTAGTTTGTTCCAATTTAATTTCGAGTCTATATAGACACTAGAAATTTATAAATATCAGTATTTGGCAGTATATTATTATTTATTTTAATATCTAATTTAGGAATAGCAGATCTGGGCCTTACAAAAGGCATCACATAAGTTTTCTCAATATTTATTTTTAAATGCCATTTAAGACAATATAAAAGAATATTATTGATGGCGGTTTGTAATTTTTTCTCAATTTTATAGACGTCTTTGTCCGAATTCCAAATAGAAATATCATCTGCATAAATAAAATTCATTAATATTTTAATTCATAATTAAAATTATATATTTTTTTTAAATATGCTTTTGTTATTGATATTATTTCCAAGTGCTGATACTTTCATCTCGGAGAGAAGCATCAGGTTACTTCTGTGGGATTATATTTTCTATCGTTTCTGCCTTATTTGGGGCGGGGGTGGCTCAGTAGGTAGCGCGCCAGGCTCGTAATCTGTAGTTCCCAGGTTCGAGTCCCAGCTGGGTCAGCGTTGAGATTTATCTCCGCAAAACTCCTGCCCACGGTCAGTAGGGGACAACGACGGTCTTGGAAAGACCGCCGTCCGTCGGATGGGACGTTAAGCCGTGGCCCCGTGTGCGGGAGAGCCATACCCTGTGCACGTTAAAGAACACGCTGGATGGCCTTGACGGGAGGATATCATCTGTCTCCCAACAGCTGTTCCAGTGGGTCCCCTCCCCCAACCTTCTCTGAGCCTTCGGAGTCCATGTGACCTGGCCATTTAGCCCATGGTGTGCAAAAAAGTGTCGCTCAGAGGTAAAACAACCCAAACAACCCAACCCATCCTCCTACAATGAAAACAACAACAGTGGCGGTCTGAGGTTAGGTTACCCACGCACGTACTCCCAACAGCTGTTCCAGTGGGTCCCCTTCTCCAACCTTCTCTGAGCCTTCGGGGTCCTTGTGACCTGGCCATTTAGCCCATGGTGTGCAAAAAAGTGCCGCTCAGAGGTAAAACAACCCAACTGCCTTATTTTTTTCACACACTGGATCTTTCATCCTACTTCCCTAAGCGACTTAATTATTTTGTGGTACTTTCGTCTCGCTGCCGCGTTTGCTTCAATTAATCTGTAGAATTTCATCCGAGAAGGGAAGAGGAGAAAAATATCTGTTTTTACAGGGTACTAAATTTGGAATATGAGAAAACTCTTTTTTGTCTCTGAAATGAGGATTCATTTCGCACGAGGCTTTGGACTTTCTAGTTTCATTTTATCTCTGCTGTATAATTTGCGGCTGTTCTTCTGTTCATCAAAATCTTCCACAACAAACACTTCTTAACACATTGCTTCAAATTTCTTAATGTGCTCTCTCTGCTGGTCTCAAACGCATGGTTTTTGAAACCCGCAGTTTCAAACATAAGAATTATCACAGAATTTACGAGATCGTTGTTTACTTTCTGGGGTGATTCCTAAACACGTTTCCTCATAATACATATCAATTCATAAAACAAAATTAATCACTTTCACCCAGATCTATTTTCCGTTTATTTCAGAAAAACAATTCCAATCATATGTTTTACATCCCACTCCAACACGCTAGCATAATTATTTATGAAAAATGATATATAACCTGAACATTTTTACTTTATTTCTCTAAAAATCTCCTGCCTTAAACTCTTCAAACTTTCAACTCTTTCAACTTGGCAATGCAATTTAATAAGATCTTATTCTCTCTCGCATTTCGAAATGTATATAAGACAAACACTTTTTTCCAAAACACTGAAAAGTTCAACAACCTTTGCCTGACCCAACGACATACAACAGACCCAATCTCTGCTAAGGCTGTTCTGCTCAATGTCTGGTCAACATATCTGGCTTCATTCTCGTCTTCTTCAAGATACAACAGAAGTCTGATAGCAACAGAAAAAAAAAAACAGCTCTCTCTTCTTGCAGACTCTCGATCTCCTCCTACTCCCCACCCTCTCCCTCCTCTCGCAATCTCTCTCCGCAATTCTCCATCTTCTCATCCCAGCATCAGGTATCTTGATTTCCTCGCCACCGACTCAGAAAGAAATTTCGAGCAGAACAAAAAAAAAGAAATTTTCTGTACACTCGCTAATACTCCGGAGATTGATTTCAAATATGACGAGATTGCTCATAAAACAAACTTTCAAGCAACGATATCGATTGGAACGAAATCGAAATTGAACGCCATCCGATGCATCTCCTTCAAGTTGTTTTTCTATTTTCCTCCCTTCTGCTCTGTGTGCGGAAAACAAAAATGAAGGATTTCCAAACCATGAACTTTGGTTTGTGTTCGACACGTTATATTGAAGAAGGTTTGCGTCTTCTGCAGAATATCTGGAGAATTTCAGTCTTCTTTCTGGTGTGGCTTAGATTTCTCGGCGTTATAACAGTCAGCAATCCAAAGGAATCTAATTTAAAACTGATTTTTTTTCTTCAATAACTTAAAAGAAATTCTAAAATCCCTCGTGTCCATACGAACGAATTGTATATGTAACATTACTAGATGCATTTGCTTTTTGAGAGAGATAAATCTACAGCGAAATTAATTCCCCAACAGTTTGTACCTAAATTTTTAATGTCTTTGCATAAAAATCCTATTTCGAATTGAGACACTTCTTGTAATTAAGAAGGTTGTTTTGTCTCTAAGACGGTAATTTTGTGCACACAATAGGTCGCAAAGGTCACAAAGACACCAAGGGCTCAGAGAACATTGAGAAAAGGGATCTAGTGTTAGGAAACAAGTGGAAGCCTAGAGTCAAGGTTATCAAGCGCGTTCTTTAACGCAATGCTTACCAAGAAATGTGTCGTGAGTTGTAGTTGTGCCATGACAGAGTTTCAGGTATGCCGTGAAAGGGTTTCAGGTTGCGGTGAAAGAGTTCCAGATGTGCGGTGAAAGAGTTCTAGACGTGCGGTGAAAGAGTTCCAGATGTGCGGTGAAAGAGTTTCAGGTTGCGGTGAAAGAGTTCCAGATGTGCGGCGAAAGAGTTGTAGACGTGCGGTGAAAGAGTTTCAGATGTGCGGTTAAAAGGTTCTAGACGTGCGGTGAAAGGGTTTCAGGTTGCGGTGAAAGAGTTCCAGATGTGCGGTAAAAGAGTTTCAGGTTGCGGTGAAAGAGTTTCAGATGTGCGGTGAAAGTGTTTCAGGTATGCCGTGAAACAACTACATGAGTGCCATAAAAGAACTTCAGGTGTGATGTGAAAGAGCTCCAAAAGTGCAGGAAAAGAACTTCAGGTGTGCCGGATGAAAAAATTTGATCTCTCGTGAAAGAGCTTCAGTAATGCCGGGAAAGAGCTTCAGGTGTGCCAGGAAAGAACTTGGGATGTGGTGTGAAAGGGTTTCAGGTCTGCTATGAAAGTACTTCAGGTGTGCCGCAAAATACTTAGGTCACACAAATTTTTTATCACCAGTTATCTCCATTGTAAATAATATTTCTGATTTTCATTTATTTATTTATTTACTTTGAAATTTTGGCTTTTCATCCTTATGTCATTTAATTATTCAAATATGTTTGAACTTGTCAGCCTTCTCAAATGAATATAAAATATTTAAAAAATGTTCACTGATTGTAAAACAATAACTTATTATATTAACTAACAGAATGTTTTTAAATACCATTGCACGTGGATTTTTTTGCTTTTTTTTTGTGTACCGTGACAACTTTGGATTCTCAAAAGTCTGCCATGGATTCACAAATGTTGGGAAACATTACTTTGTCGTGAAAAGAAGTATGACGCTCCTTCACATGGAGCAGCAGCTTAACGTCTTATTCTGCGGGAGGAGGACTTTCGACGTTCATCGGCATCTCCTTCCGACAATGTAAGGTAGAACATCTGTTCTGACAAATCCACCACCGATAAATCGACAGACTGTTAGAGAGAGCCTCCGACGGAATCAGAATTTTTAAGCGAAAACCAACAAGAGGATAGGTGTTGGGTTGTTTTACCTCTGAGCGGCACTTTTTTGCACACCATGGTCTAAATGGCCAGGTCACATGGACCCCGAAGGCTCAGAGAAGGTTGGGGGAGGGGACCCACTGGAACAGCTGTTGGGGGACAGATGGTAGCCTCCCGTCAAGGCCATCCACCGTGTTCTTTAACGTGCACAGGGTATGGCTCTCCCGCACACGGGGCCACGGCTTAACGTCCCATCCGACGGACGGCGGCCTTTCCAAGCCCACCGGTGTCCCCTACTGACCGTGGGCAGGGCGGGGAATTTTGCGGAGATAAATCTCAACGCTGACCCAGCTGGGACTCGAACCTGGGAACTACAGATTACGAGCCTGGCGCGCTACCGACTGAGCCACCCCCGCCCCAGACGATAGGTGGAAATGTAAGAATCTTCATTTACTATGGTGAAAGAATTTCGATCCTTATGTAAGAAACAGACTATAATTATCGTATGGAACAACAACTGTGAATTTTATTAGAAATTTTGCAACTACGTTATATATTCACAAATTCGTTAAATTTTAAGTTCCTTGAAGACAAATTACTATCATTCCAAACAACCTCTAGATTTCATTAATTGTGCTATGACTGAAGAAGTCGTATGAATAAGCCATTACAATTTAATATCTAAGAAACTTCTGAAAAGGATTCGTGCACAAATGATAATGATAGCTTAACTAAGTTTCCATTGTCATTCTGAGACACTAAATATATATAAAGTGTTTATAAAATAGATTCGAAAAATAAAAGCTTTCAAAAATCTATTCTGAGTTAAAAAAAAAAAAGTTGACTTACTACGGAGAAAAAAACATCACAAGCGAAATCTATGATCCTGTCTCCCCTAGTGAGAGAAAAGTGAAACATCCTGGGTCTCCTTTGTCTTTTGTATTTCTTTCTTACCAACCCTAGGGAGAAAAATGATGGCATGGAAAAAATCCATCGCAAATGGAAGCAGGATGGCAAATATTTTTCGTAAGTCCAGTCAACGTTTAGATTCCACCACCGCATGCTTTCTCTACACATGCGAACTGTGACTGGAAAGTTTCTAGTTTCAAAGCTTCGTGCATCTGAAATCCGTAAAATCATTTTTTGTCTTTTGCAGAGTGTTCCCGAGTGGTTAGCGAACATTTCTCTGCATCTCAAGGACCTAGTTCAAGCCCTAGATAAATCATGGCTACTTCTTTGGTCTCTTTTTTGATGATGTCCAGTCTTCTTCTCAGACCTTCGCAGACAAGATGGCGTACTAAACTGACGATGTCCAGTCAGATCTCTGTAGAAAGTAGCAAAATAGGTTAAATGGCCAAGTCACAAGGGCTCTGAGGAGGTCAGGCTCACTGGCAGCTGTCATAAGACAGATGGAAGCTTCCCGTCAAGACCATTCAGCGTGTTCTTTAACGTGTACAGAGTATGTCTTACCTGCGCACGGAACCACGGCTTATCGCCTCATCCGATGATGATGATGATAGCCTTTCCAAGCCCATCGGTGCTCCCTTTCTCACCTAGAGCAGAAAGGGAATTGGAGAAGATCAATCTCAACGCAATCACACTTGGCACTGGAAACTAGGAGGAGGGGGGTGGAGGCCACCAACTGACTGACTATACTACCGTCAAGTTTTGAAAAGATATCTAGTGGCATTAAGGGAAGGATTTAGGATAAAAACAATTGATATGACAAGTCGATATGGGGATGAGGGAGGGAAGGATTGGATGAAGAACTTTTACGGGAGGGCTACTTTGTGAGACTGAAGAACTACTTTTGAGACTAGAGAGCTACTTTCACATGATGGCAACCTTTGAAACTGTACAACTATTTTTACGTGTGTGTAACTTTTGAAACTGAAAAGGTTACTTTTACTGGAGGGCAACTTTCACGTGATGGCAACTTTTGAGACTTTAGAGCCACTTTAACGTGATGGAAACTTTTAAGACTGGAGAGTTATTTTTACGGGAGAGCAACTCTTGAGAGTGGAAAACCTACTTTAACGGGACAGCAAATTTTGAAAATTGAGAGCTACTTTCACATAACGGTAACTCATAACACTACAGTTACTTTTTTTTAAAAAAAATAAATACCCCCTCAAGCAGCTGCTTGCCACAGAGGTCTGACAGGAGCCTGTCAGTTTATATGCCATAGTAGAAGGTCTGAGAGGATGGCAGGCCCTCAGCAGAAAAACGACACAAACAGTCATGCCTTACCCGGGGCTCGAACCCAGGTCCCTTAGATCAGTAGCCAAGCGCGCTAACCACTCGGCCATGGGACGGCTAACAGTTACTTTTACGGGTGGACAACTTTTGCGGCTGGAGAGCTGCTTTTACGGGAGGGTAATTCTTGAGACTGAAAAGCTACTTTTACGGGAAGATAACTTTTGGAATTTGAGAGCTACTTTTGCTGGAGTGCTACTTTTGTGATTAAAGTGTCACTTCTCCTTCATTCCAGAACATTGTTGACTTTATTAAAAATAGATAACTCTAAGGCGAATTCCTTTTATTAGTAAGATTAGTCTTAGTCATTTTTTGTAGCAAACTAAATAATTTGTAGCTACCGGGATTTGGCGCTACTCTTTAAAATAAATACTAAATTAATTCAGCTAGATCATTTACTTTTGAGAAGAGTCTTCAAATCACCCCTAAAGCTGCATCATTTATATCTGCCACTTTGCTTAGTATGTTTCCATAACAACCATTTATGAATAAATCCCAAATAAAAGTTGCCATCTGTAACGTAAATATTTTTAGTAACCATATGATTTTAAGCAAGTTTAAAAACGACTGTAAAGTATATTTTCTATTACTTCATTTCTAATAGATAAATACTTAATATTTTAGTATTTAGCGACAACTAGTACTGATATTTCATAAGCAGTTATTAATATTTATTGACCAAAGGTTCGTTACAAACTTTCGTAGAGAACGATTTATTTAATTATAAGAAATTATAGGTTGTTCTTTTATTATTATTTTTTACCTGGCAACACATTGATTTAATTACAGTGCTCTGGTTTCGAAGCTACAATTTCAGGAAATAACGATTTCTTAATTACTCGGGAATCCGTAACTGCGACCGAAGTGAAATTCGAATACAAATCTTGCCAGGATTTCACATGCTCCGCAAATCACAAGGTATTCTCATTTTACATTTATCCACGGTAATAATTACTAATTTGTGGCTAATTTCCTCAGCTTACAAGCAACTGACAATTAAAGTAATATTATTTTTCTAAAACCGATTGTCTCCATTTTTTTTCTCTTTTTTGAACTGTAAAAAAATTCAACTTGTAAATTTTCGTCGTTTCTCAAATCTTCTGGTTCTAAATGACACCTAGAATCCATTTTTTTCCCCTCTTTATCAAACTGCAAAAACAGAACTCGTAAATTTTCGTCATTTTTCGAATCTTCTGGTTGTAAATAACGCCCAGAATCATTTAACCTAAATAACCTTTTATTTTCAGCTTTTATCTATTTCTAGTAATCATTCTAAAGAAGTTAATGAGAACTTAAACAATATTTTGAAGTGTCGGTTCTCAATCCGTACTCTAAAGTGTTGTGGGATATTATTCTAAGTATAACTGTACTGAAACCACGGATCTAGGTAGGGAAGGAGTAAATGAGGACCCATTCCCTTCAATTCAAGCGGCATTTTTGTGCTCACAATGGGCAAAATCCAGGTTACAAGGGTTCAGAGAACGTTGAGGGAAGGGGACACACCGAACCACTATTAGGAGACAGATGATAGCCTCCATTCAAAACCATCCAGCTTGTTTAACATGCACAGGATATGGTTCCGACGGATAGTGATCTTTCCAACAATCACAGTTGGGACTAACCCAGGTATATTAGATTACGATCTGGACGATTGAGACAGTTCTTCTATTCCCGATGCATTCTGGAACATTTGCATGCATATAAAGATCGTTAAAACCGCTTTCAAATTCCTCTTTTAATTGTTTCAATGACTCATTATGGTCCTCCGTCCTAAAACGATTTTCTGAAATCTATACTTTCGGATTTTTTATTGCCTGAAGCAGGTCCGAATCTAGAAAAAATAAAGAGAGAGTTGGGGACGGCAAAAAACTCAATTGATCTGGAAAAAATTAAAAGAAGGGGTACCAAGAGACTAGATATTTCTTTGTAGTATAACATTTTCTACTCCTTCTTAGAGATCTTTAAAACAGCATTTGTTGAAAAATGCATGAAATATGCATAAGGGCAATAATTTCTGCTTCGATTACGCTTACTGACATTTTTACGGGGTATAGTCTACTTGACTTCCTCCTCTTCCGTAGATCCTGACATGGCGTTGAGCTTATAACACATGCATCTATTACGGAGAGACGGGAATTAAAAACTTGAATCAGAATGCATAAAAGAAATAGAGGAACGAAAGATGAGACACGAATCGAAGATCAGATTTCAGTAAGATGTAAATACCAGAGAATTTTGATTCGGTCTGCGAGATTCTAGAAGAAAAAAAATATATAAATATAAAACAGAAAAGTAATTGAATATTGTTAAACAAAATCCTATCTCTTTATCACTGATGACGGAAAAACCTTTCGGAGAAAATGTTTTTAAAAAAAAATATTTCTTTTTGCTTTCATAAAGCGCCTAGCCTTAACATTCCTGAAAGTCCTCTATGTCGGGGAAAATATTTCACTCGAAACTTAAGCCTAATGTTGGAATTCAGCCAATACTTAACCGTAAAAGGAAAGGCAAGAAGAAATAAAAAAGGCAGTTTAAGCTAACATATTGTGCAAACAATTTATAACTCTGCGGGATTTGCGCATCATATTCTGTAGATCGTTCTTTTGTGTCTCGGTTGTTTCTGCCTCGGTTTTCAGAAGCACTGAGGGGGAAACGTGCAAGCTTCGTAATCGTATTCACGACTGTTCAATATCCCAGGAGGTGTGGGGCAGAGCGGAGAGCAGAGCCTCACCGGATACGCGTAGCAGATTGATCCCTAGTCGAGTCTTCTGCGAACACAGCCTCGTCGACAAAGAGAGATGAGGAAGAGAAAGAGATCACGTGAGCCCTGCTGCTATCTTCCTTTGCTCCCCATCTTCCCAAGCAAAGATGAGACACCGCCTTTCCTTCTCTCCCCCCTCCTCCGGCACACCCGTCCCCTGCAGTAGTGTTCTTTAATAACTTCTGCGCTTTCCTCTCAGGGTATTCTGAGCATCCGGAAGTCCTGGAGCGGGATTTCGGTGGTGGGATACACGAGGAATATGGAATCATCACACCAAATACCTTTGGATCCAAGGAATTAGATCCTGCAGCGAATGCATGCGAAATCACAGGGACATCGACCTCCACTGGAGATGTATCCCAAGCCCGGTGTGCGCATGCTCCTTGGGATATCTGTCAGTTTTTCCTGAAGACGTTTCCCATATAATGAGCATAAATATGACATTTATCCCCAGATCCTTCTTCATGAAATGGAAAAATATCGGAAAATTAAATAAGAGCAATGCCCTAAAAGACGATCTAAAGTAAGCGAAGGAGCAATCTTTAGGGACAGTTACCTCACAGTCAGAAAGGATTTATAGCGCTTGGCCTTCTCGACGTAAAAAATCCGACAGCAATTGAAAATTGATACTTTGTTTGGTTGTTACGAAAATGATAATATTTAAAGATCGTTTTTTTTATTTTCACTCTATAATGAAATGTTTTTTGGGAGGATTTTTTTAGTCACTAATGTCCTGTTTTAGTGCAATATTGGTCGAATAGCTAAGTCATAACAACCTTCAAAGGTCAAATGAAATTACTCAAGGTTATGCAGCTTGAGAGATTTAAGGTTAAATTGCAAGGAACTTTTTTGTATGTATTTTAAAAAAGGCGTGGTACCTTCATTCCCTTTATTTAACTTCTCATTTGGTGGTTTTTAAACAGATTTTAAAACTCATTCCACTTTTATAGGTTCATGAGTTTGTATTTCGATTTGGATTGAATTGTTTCACCTCTGAAAGGTACTTTTGTTGTATACAATGGGCTAAATGGTCCGGTCATATTATAATGCAACGTTACTAACTGCAATTAGCTTTTTGAGAGAGGTAATTTTAGAAAGTAATTAATTTCCTACGTTCAACAAAGATAATATTTCGAATTGAGACACACCTCTTAATTAAGAAGTTGTTGGTGAAGTCAATCTCTGAACGAATAATTATTTTTTTTGCACCAAAGGGTTCCATTTGACCCTATGGTCAACGGATACTGTTATGATACAGATAGAAGCCTCCTGTAAAGATCTTCCAGCATGTTTTTAATCTGCAAGAAGGTATGGCTGCACGCGGGGCCAATGTTTAACATCCTGTCTAACGGATGGCCGCTTTTCTAAGCCCAAAGATGTTTCCTTTCTCCCTGACGGCAGAGGGGGAGGCTATATTCCTTCAAAAATCAGTTCCCAGGTTCCAGTCTCACTGGTGCCAGAGTTGAGATTTATTTCCGCAAGCCGTCACCTTACCCTCGGTCAGAAATAACACCGATCGCTACGAAAGGACGCCGTCCGTAATATGGGACGTCAGCGGAGATTAATCTCAATAGAGACACAGGTGGGACTCGAATCTGGGAGGTACAGTCGCTCAAAAAAGTATCCAAACACTAGGGTTGATTACAGAATTCAGAAAAAATATCTGGAGCGTGTACAGCAACTGTACACGCTCCAGTTACCGTTCACAGCAAACTGGAGCGTGTGCAGTTACTGCACACGCTCCAGTTTGCTGTGAACGGTAACTGCACACGCTCAATATTTCTGTGAGTGGGCCCACACGATCCAGGTCTTTGTGAGCTCACACGATCCATTGTGCTGTGAACTTAACCGCAACCGCTACAGTTTGCTGTGAACGGTAACTGCACACGCTCAATATTTCTGTGAGTGGGCTCACACGATCCAGGTCTTTGTGAGCTCACACGATCCAATGTGCTGTGAACATTAACCGCAACCGCTCCAGTTTGCTGTGAACGGTAACTGCACACGCTCAATATTTCTGTGAGTGGGCCCACACGATCCAGGTCTTTGTGAGCTCACACGATCCATTGTGCTGTGAACTTAACCGCAACAGCTCCAGTTTGCTGTGAACGGTAACTGCACACGCTCAATATTTCTGTGAGTGGGCTCACACGATCCAGGTCTTTGTGAGCTCACACGATCCAATGTGCTGTGAACATTAACCGCAACCGCTCCAGTTTGCTGTGAACGGTAACTGCACACGCTCAATATTTCTGTGAGTGGGCCCACACGATCCAGGTCTTTGTGAGCTCACACGATCCAATGTGCTGTGAACATTAACCGCAACCGCTCCAGTTTGCTGTGAACGGTAATTGCACACGCTCCATATTCATTGCATTATATATTCATACGCATTATATATATATATTAAAAAAGTATCCGAACACTATGGTTGATTACAGAATTCAGAAAAAATATCTGGCAACGATTTTTTTAGGAATTAGTGATCTGGCAACCTTCGTGTCACGTGACACGAAGGTTGCCAGATCACTAATTCCTAAAAAAAACGTTGCCAGATATTTTTTTTGAATTCTGTAATCAACCATGGTGTTCGGATATGTTTTGAGCGACTGTACAGATTAAGATCCTGGCGCGCTACAGATTCAGCGTCATCTTTAGCCTTACCTGGCAAAAGTAAAATATCCCCCCTCCTTTCTATGTAGGATTTTTTCCTCTTATCGCGATATGTGGTAAAGAAAATGGGCCCCAAAAATCGTTGGTCCCCAGCATTTGCCTACTTTAAAAATAAAAAATAAATACCCCTCAAGCAGCTGCTTGCCAGCAAGCTTGCCTCAAGCAGCTCCTGCCACAGAAGTCTGACAGGAGCCTGTCAGTTTATATGCCATAGTAGAAGGTCTGAGAGGATGGCAGGACCTCAACAGAAAAACGACACATACATCCATGCCTTACCCGGGACTCGAACCCAGGTCCCTTAGATCAGTAGCGAAGCACGCAAACCACTCGGCCACGGGACGGCTGCCTACTTTACCTATGCCAAAAGATGGCCCTATACAGATTAAGCCAATCCCCACCATCTTCTGTTTGTATTCGGATTTTCAGAATGAATTAAAATAATTGAGTAGTAAAGAATCACAGGATGTGTCCTGTAGACATGGAATTCATGAAAAAAATAAGCTGAAGAAATTGGTTTCGCCTTGAGTGGGATTTAAACCCACCTCTCTGGGAAACATGCTAGTCACTACACTATCATTGACTAACGTTTTTATTTCTGCTGGTGTGACTTATAAATTTCCACGATTTTTATTTGTATCGCACAGTGGCGTCACCTGTCGGAATTGGACAACTATGTTGTCACAGGGTGATGGGGGTTCGAATCCCACCCCACGACAAAATCGTTTTTTTTTTTTCAGCTTCTTATTTCATGAATCAAAAATAAGTTTGTTTTGAAATTCTAATTAATACTGGATTGTTGTTGGGTTGTATTTACCTCTGAGCGGCACTTTATTGCACACCATGGGCTAAATGGCCAGGTCACAGGGCCCCGAAGGCTCAGAGAAGGTTGGGGGAGGGTACCCTCTGGAATAGTTGTTGGGAAACAGATGGTAGCCTCACGTCAAGGCCATCCAGCGTGTTCTTTAACGTGCACAGGGTACGGCTCTTCCGCACACGGAGCCACGGTTTAACGTCCCATACGACGGACGGTGGCCTTTCCAAGACCATTTTAATACTAGAAGTATGTGCTTATGGGATTACATAACAAAAAATTGTTTATTTTAGTCTTTAGTATACACGTACATATAGTAAATCTCATATTGAAGAGTTCTGTTAATATTCTTTAATTGTTCGAAGGAGCAACAGCGATCATCAACTTTTTGCCGTTCACATAACTTCGTTTTGCATTTTTTTTTTTGGAGAATCGCGCACCACTTGGTAAATTTTTAATTTAAACGGGAATTCTCTTCTATACAATAATGGCCATTATCATTTTCATTAAATTTCATTTTTAAAATATATAATATCTTACAGGAGAAATGAAATCTAGAAGTTTGGGCTTATTTGGTAACGCAAAAATGAATGAATCTTTACTTTTGCCTGTCTGCTTAATAATTCGGAAATCAGTTTAACCGTTTTCACTTTTCGAAACAGGGCAGGGGTGGCTCAGTCGGTAGCGTGCCAGGCTCGTAATCTGTAGTTCCCAGTTTCGAGTCTCAGCTGAGTCAGCGTTGAGATTTATGTCCGCAAAATTCCCCCGCCCTGCCCACGGTCAGTAGGGGACACCGATGGGCTTGGAAAGGCCACCGTCCGTCGGATGGGACGTTAAGCCGTGGCCCCATGTACGGGAGAGACATACCCTGTGCACGTTAAAGAACACGCTGGATGGCGTTGACGGGAGGCTACCATCTGTCTCCCAACAGCTGTTCCAGTGGGTCCCCTCTCCCAATCTTCTCTGCGCCTTCGGGGTCCTTGTGATCTGCCCATTTAGCCCATGGTGTGCAAAAAAGTGCCGCTCAGAGATAAAAAAACCCAACCCTTTACGAAACTAGATGTTGAGCATCTGTATATATTCCCAAATTTCGCATACACTTAGCTCATCCCTTAATCAACGATCATCATTTGGCTATCCCTTCAATAATAAGTTCCCATGTTCGAGCCTCACTTATTTGTGTGGATATTTATCTCCTCTAAATCATCAGCTTCTCGGCGGTCAGCAAAACACACCGATGGGCTTCGAAAATTCCCCGTCCATCAAATGGGACGTTAATTAGGTGGTCCCATGTGCAAGAGAGCCATACCCTGTGCACGTTAAAAAACATGTTTTTGTTTTTTAAACTCTAACAAGAGGCGATTGAAAGGAGCGTGGGTGGCTCAGTCGGTAGCGTACCAGGCTCGTAATCTGCAGTTCCCGGGTTCAAGTCCCGGCTAGGTCAGCGTTGAGACTTATCTCCGCAAAGCTGCCCGCCCTGCCCACGGTCAGTAGGGGACACCGATGGGCTTGGAATAAGCCGCCTTCCGTCGGATGGTACGTTAAGCCGTGGCCCCGTGTGCGGTAGAGTCATACACTGTGCACGTTAAAGAGCACACTGGATGGCTTTGGTGGGAAGGCTAACATCTTCCTACTAACAACTGTTCCAGTGGGTCACCCTCCAGTCTTCAGAGTCTCGTCTCAACGTCGGACTATGCGATAAGTCGATTGAGGTATTCCAAGTCGCATTAGGGCGGGGGTGGTTCAGTCGGTAGCGCGCCAGGCTCGTAATCTGTAGTTCCCAGGTTCGAGTCCCAGCTGGGTAGGCATTGAGATTTATCTCCGCAAAACTCCCCGCCTTGCCCACGGTCAGTAGGGGACACCGATCTGCTTGGAAAGGCCGCCGTCCGTCGGATGGGACGTTAAGCCGTGGCCTCGTGTGCGGGAGAGCCATACCCTGTGCACGTTAAAGAACACGCTGGATGTCCTTGACGGGAGGCTACCATCTGTCTCCCAACAGCTGTTCCAGTGGGTCCCCTCCCCCAATCTTCTCTGAGCCTTCGGGGTCCATGTGACCTGGCCATTTAGTCCATGGTGTGCAAAAAAGTGCCGCTCAGAGATAAAACAACAACATCCAAGTCGCATCGGACTCCCCCAGGAGTGGAGAGCGAGATACAAACTGCGGATCCCGCTATAAGCGGAACTTAACGCAAAAGAACAAGAGGCGATTGAAATATTGATTTCGATTTCGTTATAACTGATTGTTAAAGCTCCCTTGCATCCTCCAAACAACATCTGCGTTAGGAGGCTTAAATTATATTTTTCAATCACACAATTTTGGAAGCAAAACAATAAAGGTAATCACCAAAAAAAATGAAACTTATCGGCAAAAGTAAATCCATCCTCAATCAATCTAAAAGATTTTTGTTTTCTTCTCACTACTGCGAATGCTGCTCGGAATTCAATCTATATATACATCTTAATACATATCATCCAGAAATTCAGTCTGTCAATTCTTCTTCCGTCTCCAGAGTCAAGTTCTTTTCGTAAAAAAAAAAGAAGTTTTAAATATCTTCCTTTACCTTTGCTTCGCATTTTCTACAAAATCGTTTTCAGCTTCTGATGGAAAATTATCTATCCCTCAAAAACATATTGTCCAACTGGCTCTTAGTCCAGTGTGCTTGCCTGTTTCACTTTTTTCCTATTTTTTGGAGGATGAAGAAAAGAAAAAACCAAGCCAGCGTTTCTCGGTTATTTTCATGATTCCAAATAAGTCTCACAGAAATGGAAAGAGATCGAACGAACACAAAGCATTCATATGGAAGTGAACAACATTCACGAAACCATTTGTCCATGGCATTCAATAATTGAATCTTGATGTCGAAAGCTCCATGTCTCCTCTTCTTTCTCTCTTACTTCTTCTGAGGACACATTTTTCTTTTGTCTGTAATTGGATTCTTGTGCAACAATCGATATTTCCTTCATTATTCGTAACTTCTCTCGTTCAAGAATATAATAACTTCCATTTTCTCAACAAGATGGTGACGCTTTCCTCCACATCAAGTTTTTCTCTCTTTCCGTATTTCGGTGGATGCTATTTCTCACAGTTCCTTTTTTAAACTTTAGCGTAAATTGAACACGTGTTTATGAAGAAGGAGACAAATAGGTAACAGATATTGTTTTGTCTCTACAGCTCACTACTAAGCTTCCAATTGTGTCGTTTACTGACACACTCAAAGCATCCAACAGTTTCGTACAAAACATTCTGAGAAGAAGTCTATGGTTAGGTTCAGTTAAACACTTATCGGCTAGAGTAAACAAGAATAGTGATCTCGCTTCTGGTAAATATAATTTTCATTTTCAGATATATCGTAACAGCGCACAAATGTAAACAAAATTGAGGCCGATTTGGAGGAGGGGAAAGGGGAATTTTACCCCTCCCACCTTTGAGAATGCTAGGAAGACTAATTAATATTAAACTCATGTACCTACTTTTGAAGTAATGTTTTAAACACGTCTAAAACAGAAAGGAAAATGTTATTCTGCAAATAGCATTCCAGTCTCTCGCTCCATCTACCCTTTTTTTTTTGGGGGGGGGGGCTCATTCGGTAGCGCGCCAGGCTCGTAATCTGTAGTTTCCAGGTTCGAGTCCCAGCTGAGTCAGCTTTGAGACTTATCTCCGCAAAACTCCCCGCCCTGCCCACGGTCAGTAGGGGACACCGATGGGCTAGGAAAGGCCGCCGTCCGTCGGATGGGACATTAAGCCGTGGCCCCATATGCGGTAAAGCCATACCTTGTGCACGTTAAAGAACACGCTAGATGGCCTTGACGGGAGGTTAACAGCTGTTCCAGTGGGTCCCCTCACCCAACCTTCTCTGAGCCTTCGGGGTCCATGTGACCTGGCCATTTAGCCCATGGTGTGCAAAAAAGTGCCGCTCAGAGGTAAAACAACCCAACTCAACCCAGCTGAGTCTGCGTTGAGACTTATCTCCGCAAAATTCCCCGCCCTGCCCACGGTCAGGAGGGGACACCGATGGGCTTCAAAAGGCCGCCGTCCGTCGTATGGGACGTTAAGCCGTGGCCCCATATGCGGGAGAGCCATACCCTGTGCACGTTAAAGAACACGCTGGATGGCCTTCACAGGAGGCTACCATCTGTCTCTCGATAGCTGTTCCAGTAGGTCCCCTCCCCCAACCTTCTCTGAGCCTTCGGGGTCCATGAGACCTGGCCATTTAACCCATGCTGTGCAAAAAAGTGCTGCTCAGAGGTAAAACAACCCAATCCTCTTCACATTCTTTTCATTCACTTTCTCTGAATTCTTGGGGTTCAAAAAAGTGCTGCTCAGAGGTAAAATAAATCAAAGCTCCCTCCCCCCCCCCTCAACCTTTTTGGCTGCGACACCAATGACAGCATTTGTGGACACCTGAAATATTTGTTTAGGGATAAATATCCGATGCAAAAACCAAGATTAAAAGTTAATAAATTGTTCACAAAACCAAGCTTCTCCTTAGGTTTAGAGAACGTAAAACCAAAACAATTCTTTCTGTCAAAATTTATACAGTCAACTCTTTTTAACTCGAACCTCTATATGTGGAGTTTCTCGTTAATTCGAACCTCTCTATGTCGAATTTCTCGTTAACTCGAACCTCTCTTTGTCGAATTTCTCGTTAACTCGAACCTCTCTATGTGGAGTTTCTCGTTGACTCGAACCTCTCTTTGTCGAATTTCTCGTTAACTCGAACCTCCCTATGTCGAATTTCTCGTTACTGCCACCGCGATCATATTTTGTGGGGGGAGGGGGCTAAGTTCATAATCCTTAGTTCCCAGGTTCGAGTCCCAGGAGAGCCAGCGTCAAGGTTTATCTCTACAAAACTCTCCGCCCTGCCTTCAGTCAGTAGGGGAGACTGATGGGCTTGAAAAAGACCGTGTGCGGTCATACCCTCTGCAACTAATTTCTAACAACTACTCCCTCTCTCTAAGAACACGCTGGATGACCTTGACAGGGTTGGGTTGGGTTGTTTTACCTCTGAGCGGCACTTTTTTGCACACCATGGGCTAAATAGCCAGGTCACATGGACCCCGAAGGCTCAGAGAAGGTTGGGGGAGGGACCCACTGGAACAGCTGTTGGGAGACAGATGGTAGCCTCCCGTCAAGCCATCCAGCGTGTTCTTTAACGTGCACAGGGTATGGCTCTCACTGACACGGGGCCACGGCTTAACGTCCCATACGATGGACGGCGACCTTTCCAAGCCCATCGGTGTCCCCTACTGACCGTGGGCAGGGTGGGGAATTTTGCGGAGATAAATCTCAACGCTGACCCAGCTGGGATTCGAACCTGGGAACTACAGATTACGAGCCTGGCGCGCTACCGACTGAGCCACCCCCGCCCCACCTTGACAGGAGGCCCCTATTCTACTAACAGCTGTCCAGTGGGTTCCTCCTAACCTTCTCTGAGTCTTCGGCATCTTTGTAACTTCGTCATTTAGCCCATTGTCTGCAGAAAAGCGCTGCTGGGGATAAAAAAACTCAACTCATTTTTTTTTTTAATTCCCAACTGATTCGTTATACTTTTATTGTATTTTCGTTCTCTTTTAATTGGAACAATTTTTTCATCGTCATCTCGATAACTCGAAATTTTTTGAAGAATATTCGAAGGAAAAAACATCCTTTTTTGACATATTGTTTTTTTACTGGTGATGTTAAGTTGTCTAAATTATTGCCAGGTGAAGAAAGCGATTCTCATTAGCTATGCATTTTCCCCTCTGCTTTCAGGTGAGCAGTGATTCTTATTATCTCTGCACGGCTGGCAAGATCAGTATTCCTCCCATTCGCCATAGAGTGTGCCAGTTTAATTATTTTAGTTGAGAATTAGTTTCTCTTGGAAGAGATTTAATTGTATTACAATGGCACCATTGCTTAATTTGAATGCATTGTCATTAAGAGATAAAAGCAGAAATCCTCAAGTGACCACAACTGTTGAAAATATAGGATAGAAGATAAAAACACATTGCCGAATAATTCAGAATTCTTACAGTAATCTGTCACATCATTTCAAAGGGGCGGGGGTGGCTCAGTCGGTAGCGCGCCAGGCTCCTAATCTGTAGTTCTCAGGTTCGAGTCCCAGCTGGGTCAGCGTTGAGATTTATCTCCGCAAAATTCCCCGCCCTGCCCACGGTCAGTAGGGGACGCCGATGGGCTTGGAAATGCCGCCGTCCGTCGGATGGTACGTTAAGCCGTGGCTCCATGTGCGGGAGAGCCATACCCTTTGCACGTTAAAGAACACGCTGGATGGCCTTGACGGGAGGCTACCATCTGTCTCCCAACAGCTGTTCCAGTGGGTCCCCTCCCCCAACCTTCTCTGAGCCTTCGGGGTCCATGTGACCTGGCCATTTAGCCCATGGTGTGCATAAAAGTGCCGCTCAGAGGTAAAACAACCCAACCCATCATTTTAAACAACAAAGATATGGTATTAAAAAAGGCTAGAAACAGAAAGGAATGAAGCATGCAGAATTACCCGATTTGAGCAGTAAAGTTGCTAAAATGATTTTTCTCAATGTAGAGATCAAAACATTCCAGTAGGTGACAATCTATTGCGTGTTCTGTAACTAGTTTTCAAACTGCTTATCTGTATTTTTAGCACAGATTCGATAACTCTTAAGTTTGTTTCGCTTCTCTTGGGCTTCGAGTGAAAGAGAGTTTACTCTATTAACATTCCCTACAATTTCGTCCACATTCCTCTATCTAAGAACATTGTTCACAGTGGCAAAACAGCCAGCTGGATGTGATAGAAAAACAGTTGCATTTACTCATTTGTACATTAAGCGGAATGCCGTAGGGAGTTAACGACAACGAACGAAGGAAAAACAAACTGCTGGGTGAAAGGCTCATTCTCTTTGTAGCCTGGTCGGACACATGACCAGCATTTCCACGTGACCGGCGGCTGCCCCTTATCGCTGTAGTTACGTTAATGAACGCCAATGAGTGGAACAGTGAGAGAGGTAATTGGTGACGCCGACACGAGATCCTCTTGTTGTTATCTGTGCCGTTGATAGCAGAAGAGCTGGCGACTGAAGAGTCGACTACCCCCCCCCCCCACCTGCCCTCCCCCCCAATCTGATCAGGCGAATCGGTCGGCGGTGCGGGGACCGTGAACTACTGACCGGAAGTAAGTTCGGATGAATATTGGCCAGAGGTTATGACGGGTCAGCTTCGAAGCGGGTGGAGGTATTTAAAGACGAACGGCATCATTGGTTGGTTGGTTGGTTGGTTTAAACTTGAAGATTTACTGGCCTTACTGTAAGTCCTCCCCATGCCGGGGGGACTATTCAAACAGGCCATAACACTGGTTTGCCTTATAATCTCACTGGTGAATGTTGTTGTTTTTTTTCAGTAACTTTAAAAAATTTAGAAAAATTAGAATTTAAAATAAAAGGTTAAATTAAGTACCTTTGGTGTGTAGAAAGGGAACATCCCCATTTACTCTACATTAAAGTTAAAATTGAGATTAGTTTCGAGAACGGAGGATTGGGAAAGAATTTAGAATTCGTCACATCCCGATCGAAAGTCGTATGGTAAAGTAAAAACTCTAAGCTCAAGGAGCAAAGAGGGAAAAGCCAAAAGGCAGAGAAGAAGTGAGTGACTTACCCCTCAAGAAGAGTAAGTCTTAATACAAAAGAAAGAAAAGAAAAGGAAATAAAATTTAATTTAGAAAAATAAAAATAAATGGCCACCTACAGTGGAGAGAAATGAAAGGCCTAAATGAAGAAGCATAGATAAGTTAGCCTAATCGAAGAAAGCATTCAATTTGGACAGGATTCAGAGAGAAAAAGATTCAGCCAATCAGAAGAGAGAAATTTTGGGATTGGCTGAAACGGAAAGAAAAGGAAAAACAAATAAAAAACAATAAAAACAAAATAAAATTAATAACAATAAAAACAACTCTAAGTAGACTTCACTTAGAGTAAATATGAAACATGAAATTAAAATTTAAAAACATTACAAACACAAGTCAAATAATCCCATACGGAGAACTTTTCTGGGAGTGAATTGCTCTGGAGTGCTTTGAGGAAATGTTTCTTATATTTTGCCTTGATTCTGCCATCTGAAGAAAGAGTTCTTTTCAGGCAGTTGTATCTAGCAGGAATTTCCCACTCAGATTCTGACTGTGTAGGATTAGCTATGTACTTTAAAACATCAAGAGTTTCGTCAAAAGTTTCCTGCAGTTCATCGTCGTTTAGCGATGAGTCCTCTCGGACGTCCGGAAAACTATTGTTGATGAAAGCAGAAAGAGCTGTTACAAGATTAGAATTATTATATTATATATATATTATTATATTATTATAATTATTAATTACAATTATTATAATGAAATAGTAGATAAAAAAGCAAAAACAGCAATAAATATAATTCCTAACTACAACACACCCTTTTTTATATTTTTATTTAAAAAACTAAATAAAGTAAATATTATAAATGATACACAAAAATGGTATGATACAAATGCAAATAACACATTTAGATATGATATTTCACATGCTATAAATAAATTCAACAATTTTGGTTTAAATAAGAAAGAAATAAATATAATTCTGAAAATTAAAACAAACTCAGCAATCACAAAGGCAAGATTATATACAATGAAAAAAAAAGATTCCCCGGCATGTGATCAATGTATGGAGTATGAAAATCTTGAACATATATTGTTCAAATGTAAAAAATATGATCAAGAAAGAGAAAATTACTTTAATGACTTGAGAAAATTTAATATTTCAAATTTCAACTTTAAAAGCATTTTGGAGCCTGAGAATTCAAAAAAAAAGGCTAAATACTATAAATTATTAATAAAATATATAAAACAAATACATATGTTTAATATATTATAAAACAAAAAAAAAAGATAAAAAAAAAATGATAAAAAAAAGAGATAAAAAAAAAAGATAAAAAGAAAATGATAAAAAAAAAGATAAAAAAAAAAAAAAAAAAAAAATTTTTTTGTTCACTGATTATAAAATGCTTCTGAATGAGTTTGCTGCTGGGTGGATTCCTGGTAGCAAGAAGATTCAAATGTTGATATGTTTGTATTGTATTGTTCCGTTGGCTTTTTGAAACTTTTTTTCTGGGTGAATTTTCAACAGATGAGCAAGCAATTTGTTCAGGAGTGCAAACAGGAGAAATTTCTTTCCTTTTCAGCACAGGGAGATCGATTTGAAGTTCACACACAGGAGAATTGACCTGGGACTGATCATGTACTTTACTTGAAACAGAGTCAAAGTCCGAAGCAAACTGCTGTTGCTTTGGATCAAAAACCTGGACAATTTGTTTAGAATTTTTATTTTTTACCGAAATGACATCAATAATAGCGTCGATAGCTGAGTTGGGAGTTGAAACAGGTGTGTCAATTTGACACTTCGCTGAAATCAAAGGATCGACTGGATCCGAAACTGAAACAAATTTATCTTGTTCTGGAACAGCGATCTGAAAAAAATGTTTAGATTTAAGAACTTTAGCATAAAGGTCACAGTTCTTAATAAGGTGTCCGTGGTTCTTACACCACCTGCAAAGTTTGGTCTGACCTCTGTACCAAATTGTAGCTGTAAATAAACCAACTTTAATGTAATTAGGAATTGGCTTTAACATCTGAAAAGAGAGTATTTTAGTACCTGTGCGAATGTTCTCCAAGCCGGCAGAAGAGATGAATTCATCACAACAGTCCAAAATTTTGCCATATGGTTCAAGTGCATTCTGAAGGTCCTCAAAAGAAGTGAAAAAAGGTAGTTTGGCAACGAAGACTGTTTTGCAAGGAGGAGACAGGCGAGTTGAAGTAATCCTGTGGCCGTGCACGTCCAAAGCAGGTGAAGTAGCAAAGGCGTCAGCACTGAACTCGTTGTTAAATGTAATCACGGTTGACACATTAGTAAGTTTCTGAGCAAAATCCACGTTTTCGGCACCAAATTTGTCGGCAAGTAGTTGCACGATTGAAGCGTAAGAGACGTTTTCATGTCGTAACTTAAACGACCATTGCAGTCGGTCATCAATGCATTCATGCTGGTAATCCATGGCTGACACAGGGCGACCTCTGGAGCAGTGGCAAACACCAACGGCATCATTGGATTCGTTTCTCTTGTCGCTTCATTGTTGGTCATTGGTGCGTTCGTCCTGTCTTAGGGGTAATTCTGTTTCGAGATTGAACTTTCCTTTGATGAGGAAAGCACGCGTCGCTTGATGAATAAAGATAATGGTCGTTTCGTACCCCGCAGTTCTGTTCTGATTTTCCAATTTGTTGAATTCCTGATCGTTGGTACAGTCGCTCAAAAAAGTATCCGAACGCTATGGTTGATTACAGAATTCAGAAAAAATATCTGGCAACGATTTTTTTTTAGAAATTAGTGATCTGGCAACCTTCGTATCACGTGACACGAAGGTTGCCAGATCACTAATTCCTAAATAAAATCGTTGCCAGATAGTTGGGTTGGGTTGTTTTACCTCTGAGCGGCACTTTTTTGCACACCATGTTCTAAATGGCCAGGTCACGTGGACCCCGAAGGCTCAGAGAAGGTTTGGGGAGGGGACCCACTGGAACAGCTGTTGGGAGACAGATGGTAGCCTCCCGTCAAGGCCATCCAGCGTGTTCTTTAACGTGCACAGGGTATGTCTCTCCCGCACACGGAGCCACGGCTTAACGTCCCATCCGACGGACGGCGGCCTTTCCAAGCCACTCGGTGTCCCCTACTGACCGTGGGCAGGGCGGGGAAATTTGCAGAGATAAATCTCAACGCCGACCCAGCTGGGACTCGAACCTGGGAACTACAGATTACGAGTCTGGCGCGCCACCGACTGAGCCACCCTCGCCCCGTTGCCAGATACTTTTTATGAATTCTGTAATCAACCATAGTGTTCGGATATTTTTTAATATATATAATGCGTATGAATATATAATGCAATGAATATGGAGCGTGTGCAGTTACCGTTCACAGCAAACTGGAGCGGTTGCGGTTAATGTTCACAACACATTGGATCGTGTGAGCTCACAAAGACCTGGATCGTGTGGGCTCACTCACGGAAATATTGAGCGTGTGCAGTTACCGTTCACAGCAAACTGGAGCGTGTGCATTAACTGCACACGCTCCAGTTTGCTGTGAACGATAACTGGAGCGTGTACAGTTGCTGTACACGCCCCAGATATTTTTCCTGAATTCTGTAATCACGTGACACGAAGGTTGCCATATCACTAATTTCTAAAAAAATCGTTGACAGATATTTTTTTCTGAATTCTGTAATCAACCATAGCGTTCGGATACTTTTTTGAGCGACTGTATCAGCAGCCAACAGGAGACCGTTATTTTTGAAGTAAATGAATTTTCCAGTTCAACAACGCAGTCAGTCAAAGGTCAGTAAAATGGCGGCTGAAACATAGCTTGAATCAGTCCCATTGCTCCTTCCCCCACTAAAATGTGAGTCATGGAAAAGCCACTACTTTGATTATAAAATACAACAAATACAATCGTAATACAAAATATAAGGATTTCCATTTCAACTTTTTTTAAAAGATCTATATGATCTCTTAAATAGAAATAGAGAATATCTCCGCCTCAACAATTTCCAAGAGTAAAATGAATGGATTCACGCAACAATATTCAGCGGAATTAAATGAATCCGTGACGCTATTGATTGCTGTTTCTATAGATCTCCTTTCACCTAGATGACTCCCGCGTGGCGAAAGTATTCGTTGGAGTGGATCAAACTTGAACTCGAAGAGGCAGCAATTCAGAAAGAGTTACTTAAGCGAGTTATTTTGATGACGAAACAAATAAATCTTCTATTGATAGCTAAATTTAGAACAGATCTCTACTGCTGTCTACTAAATTATGAATTGTGCAGTTTCCATAAAATTACTCTGTAACGTTTTAGAGGATGCTTCGTTGTATATTTTCAATACAAAAGTTTGAAGGCTAGTGGAAATGATTTGAAGGGTTTTTTTCAAATTATTACATTCTCATTATAATAAGATGGGTGAATGACGAAATTTCGAGTGTTTCATGCATTCGTACTGCCAGGTTCAGATTCTAAAAGGGTTTTGAAATTCGTACTGCCAGGTTCAGATTCTAAAAGGGTTTTGAAATTCGTACTGCCAGGTTCAGATTCTAAAAGGGTTTTGAAATTCGTACTGCCAGGTTCAGATTCTAAAAGGGTTTTGAAATTCGTACTGCCAGGTTCAGATTCTAAAAGTGTTTTGAAATTCGTGCTGCCAGGTTCAGATTCTAAAAGGGTTTTGAAATTCGTGCTGCCAGGTTCAGATTCTAAAAGGGTTTTGAAATTCGTGCTGCCAGGTTCAGATTCTAAAAGGGTTTTGAAATTCGTGCTGCCAGGTTCAGATTCTAAAAGGGTTTTGAAATTCGTACTGCCAGGTTCAGATTGTAAAAGGGTTTTGAAATTCATGCTGCCAGGTTCAGATTCTAAAAGGGTTTTGAAATTCGTACTGCCAGGTTCAGATTCTAAAAGGGTTTTGAAATTCGTGCTGCCAGGTTCAGATTCTAAAAGGGTTTTGAAATTCGTGCTGCCAGGTTCAGATTCTAAAAGGGTTTTGAATTCGTGCTGCCAGGTTCAGATTCTAAAAGGGTTTTGAAATTCGTGCTGCCAGGTTCAGATTCTAAAAGGATTTTGAATTCGTGCTGCCAGGTTCAGATTCTAAAAGGGTTTTGAATTCGTGCTGCCAGGTTCAGATTCTAAAAGGGTTTTGAAATTCGTGCTGCCAGGTTCAGATTCTAAAAGGGTTTTGAAATTCATGCTGCCAGGTTCAGATTCTAAAAGGGTTTTGAAATTCATGCTGCCAGGTTCAGATTCTAAAAGGGTTTTGAAATTCGTGCTGCCAGGTTCAGATTCTAAAAAGGATTTGAAATGGTTAACTGAATAATCTAGGCTAGGGGTCTCAATGTGGGGTACGCGGAAAATTTTTTTGGGGAACGCCATGAGAGCTCAGAAGTCGCTAGATCTAGTAACAAAGTCGCTTAGTTAGCAACACTGCTACTGATTAATTTCTGAGAACTGAGTGACAAAGCGCGGCGCTGTAGTTCCACTCAGAAAAATCCATTCTAAGTGAGTGAATGTGCCTTCTTGCTGTTCTATGTATTTGCTGTGATTTGTTTCGCTTGCTGTGCTTAAAGTTATTTTTAGTCTTCAGTTTAGTGTGAAGTTAAATGAACATGTTTCTAAAGTGCCTTTAAACATGGATAGATGGATAATTAAGAAGAAAAGTAAGTGGAGCCGGAGCCGACTGTTTCTATGTCTGCAACTACGTCATCATCCCATGTGACTAAAGACGTGGATTCAGCAGTAACTAAAAGAACGTTAAATGTTAAACAATCAAGTGATAAAAAAACTAAAAAACGTAAATATCATTAATCGTATTTACAATTTGTCTTTGCATGGACAAGAAATTTAGTAGAACCAAATCCACAGTGCGTTGTTCGCTCTGAAGTCCTGTCACAAAATTCTATGAAACCGTCTCTTTTACGGCGACACTTTGAAACAAAACATGAGCATTTAAAAATAAGCCCTTAAGCTGTTTTGAACGTCTTTTGAAAGAGTTGAGTAGTAGAAAAACCATAATTAAGCATTTTTCTGTTGTAGAAGAAAATGAAAGTGCACTTGAAGCATCTTACAAAGTAAGCCTTCAAATTGCCAAAGCCAGAAAGGCTCACACAATAGGCGAGTCACTCATTCTTCCAGCAGCGAAAGAAAAAGCTTCTTGTATGTTTGGCCAAAAAGAGGCAAACCTTGTCAGAGCCATTCCTTTGTCGAACGACACAGTTTTCAGCATAATTAAAGATATGGCCTGTAATATTAAGAACCAACTCATTCAAGCTCTTCAATTTAGCCCGTGGTTTGCCATACAAGTGGATGAGTCGTCAGACGTAGTTGAGCTAGCTCAATTGCTTGTTTTTGTGCGTGGAAAATTCCAGGATGCAATATTTGAGTCACATCTCCATAATAGCACTTCCAAGAACACACTTAATACATAAAAATATCTACAATAACAAAAATGCAGTAAAATGTAACAATAAATAAAAATAAATTAATTAAAGGGACATGACAGTTATTGTAAATATTTTAATGTATTGAGTGTGTACAGTCTCTCAAAAAAGTATCCGAACACTATGGTTGATTACAAAATTCAGGAAAAAAATCTGGCAACGATTTTTTTTAGAAATTAGTGGTCTAGCAACCTTCGTGTCACGTGATTACAGAATTCAGGGAAAATATCTGGAGCATGTACAGCAACTGTACACGCTCCAGTTACCGTTCACAGCAAACTGGAGCGTGTGCAGTTACTGCACACGCTCCAGTTTGCTGTGAACGGTAACTGCACACGCTCAATATTTCCGTGAGTGAGCCCACCCGGTCTAGTATCAAAATAATATGACCACCTACAGTCGCTCAAAAAAGTATCCGAACATTATGGTTGATTACAGAATTCAGAAAAAATATCTGGCAACGATTTTTTTAGAAATTAGTGATCTGACAACCTTCGTGTCACGTGACACGAAGTTTGCAGATCACTAATTTCTAAAAACATTCGCTGCCAGATATTTTTTCTGAATTCTGTAATCAACCATAGTGTTCGGATACTTTTTTGAGCGACCGTACTTGGAAGTGCTATTGTGGGGATGTGACTCGTAAGATGTTTTCTGGTCTGAGCTGGCTGCCTGCGAGGGTTCACATGGCCGAGAAGCCTTTTACAGCGTTTTTGCAACAATCTTGGGCGCAAGTGTCAAAGGGGAGAGGAGACGGGCATAAGGAACGAACAGTCTGAGCGTTGCTGTCAAACTGGAAGGCGTTTGATGCGCGTCAAGGGGACGCAGCTCTTTCTCAAAAAGAAAACCCTTAAGGAGAGGGTTCGATTCTAAGTGAGAAGTACACTTTAAGGAACATGCTGGATGTCCCTGATGGGAGATGATGGATCCTAACAGCTTTCCTCTGGGTCCCTTTCTCTGAAACTTGGGACCTTTGTAAATTATCCATTTAGTCCAGGCATGTCAAAGATACGGCCCGCGGGCCATAAGCGGCCCCGGGGCATTTAGATGCGGCCCACGACTTCAATTAATAATACTCGAATTTCATAAATAGTTTTTCTATACATTGAACACATAGGTACAGATTACAGAAAAGAAGCTGAAAAGACGTCAAGTACTGGATCTTCGAAATAAAAAGATGATGAATAAAAGATGATCTTCGAAATAAAAAGATGATCTTCGAAATTGAAAAGATGTCAAGTACTGGATCTTCGAAATAATGCGCTGTTTTTTTAACAGTTATGACTTAATGCCATTTTAATTTTGATGTATACTTTAAATTTAAATAAAAGATTTTTTATATAAAATTAGTGTTTAATGAATCCCGGCCCACTGATATACTTTGAAAGAAAAATTGGCACCTTACAAGATTGAGTTTGACACCCCTGATTTAACCCATTTTGTTCGAAAAAAGTGCCGCTCAGGGAAAAAACAACCAACACGCCTGTAACGAATATAAGATATTCGATTACAAAAGATAAGGAAATTTTTTTCATTTTCCGAATTTTGTACGTTTCAACCGTGATAATTCGAATTAATGCGTGGGTTGGGTTGGGTTGTTTTACCTCTGAGCGGCACTTTTTTGCACACCATGGGCTAAATGGCCAGGTCACATGGACCCCGAAGGCTCAGAGAAGGTTGGGGGAAGGGACCCACTGGAACAGCTGTTAGGAGACAGATGGTAGCCTCCCGTCAAGGCCATCCAGCGTGTTCTTTAACGTGCACAGGGTATGGCTCTCCCGCACACGGGGCCACGGCTTAACGTCCCATCCGACGGACGGCGGCCTTTCCAAGCCCATCGGTGTCCCCTACTGACCGTAGGCAGGGCGGGGAATTTTGCGGAGATAAATTAATGCGTGATTGGGAAAATCCAAGTAGTAGTATTTTATTAGTATTATTACCACATGAGAGGAATTTCTAATTTAACCCTTAAAATTAAAAAGCTGCATTTTTTCTCCTCACCCGTGACTTTCAACTGGGCTTCCCTGATATGCAACTAAGCACGCCAACATTTGGCAGCTTCTCTTCCACTTTTGAAGAATAAATAAACTAAATATACAATTAACGTACCCTTTTATATAAATATAGATTTAAATAATTTATCATTAATTCAATACGTAACATTCTTCGAAAAGTGCAAGTGAGACTTTGAAATCTCTTTCGAAGCCATAACAGAATAAATCAAAATCTAAACAGTCTCTCCCACGCTACTTCTGACGTCATAAATTATTCCAACGGCTCGGCACGGCAGAGAAGGAATCGGGATGCTCAGCGGCAGAGAGCTCCGATGCTCCACGAGCATCCGAGAATTATCAACGCCCTAATCGATTTTCGTTATTTCGTGAGGTCCTATTAATTAAGGAGACGAAGGTGCAATCTGTGAATTTGCAGAAACAAATTCCACGCTAAAGATTAAACGCATACCGGGTATTATTTTTTTTTTCATTTTCTCTGTCTTTTAAAGAGTCATTAGCAATCTGCATTTGCCAGCTTAATAAATGTTTGGCTCGATATTTCCGTCTGTCCGTTGGGTTAAGATTAATGGCATCCTTCGTTGTTATTGATAACCTGGGCAAAGCAAGCTCTCCTCGCTGGTAGTGTTCGTGTTGTGGCGAATCGAACTGGAAGCATTTGCTTCCTTTAAATATCGGAGGAAGAGTTGGAAGGGGTGGGAGGACGAGAGAATTACAATGATGCCGCACTGAGATGTCCAAATAGTTCGTGGTGTTATTCATTTGTTAAGTCTCATCTAGCAACAAACATTCCAGACGCCATGTCTTTTGGTTCGCATTCTTCATCAGACCAGCAGCGGTTAGTGCTTTTACTTGACGACGTAGTTAATTAGCGAATCTGTATAATTCTGAACGTTTATATAAAGTTTGAAGGAGGGGAACCATTAAGAGCATTAAGAAGTGGAAGAACGGGCTATCGTTAATAGAGTGAAGGAATATAACTAATCAGCTGGAAACGTTCAACGATTTTTGCGTAGCTTTGGGTTGGGTTGTTTACCTCTGAGCGGCACTTTTTTGCACACCATGGGCTAAATGGCCAGGTCACATGGACCCCGAAGGCTCAGAGAAGGTTGGGGGAGGGGACCCACTGGAACAGCTGTTGGGAGACAGATGGTAGTCTCCCGTCAAGGCCATCCAGCGTGTTCTTCAACGTGCCAGGGTATGGCTCTCCCGCACACGGGGCCACGGCTTAACATCCCATCCGACGGACGGTGGCCTTTCCAAGCCCATCGGTGTCCCCTACTGATCGTGGGCAGGGCGGGGAATTTTTGCGGAGATAAATCTCAACGCTGAACCAGCTGGGACTCGAACCTGGGAACTACAGATTACGAGCCTGGCGGCCTACCGACTGAGCCACCCCCGCCCCATTTTTTGCGTAGCGAAAGGAACATTCTGACGATATGATTATTAAGTTTCCTTCCAAGATTAAGTTCTGCTTCTGACAACGACAAAAGAAGAAGAATACAAGAGAATGTGATTTTTCTATTGCGCATGCGTGGCTGACTCAAAATGCTTGAGAAGTTCGGATTCGTGCCAAGCGATAAATTCATGAAGTGTTAAAAATGGATTCAGTGTTGAATAAGCGGAAGGAAGAAAAATATTTTTTAAAATAATCGTTCCTTTTTTATAGCTAATATTTTTCAGCAAGGTGAAGTATGGGATTGATAGAAGTCTTAAATTTCATATTTGTAATCTTGGCTTCTACAATTTTATTAATTTGGTAAACAATTACAATTATTTAACGAAACTGACAGTTTATTGTAACGAAAGGGAAGTTGACGTCACTGATGCAGAATTGAATAATTTTCTTGGATATTAATTCAGAGATATTTATTTTCTTGGATATTAATTCAGAGATATTTATTTTCTTGGATATTAATTCAGAGATAGGTGTAAAGCAGTGTCTCGCAAACTTTTTTTTACTCTGCGGCACACCGAATCTAATTTTTTTTCCGCGGCACACTGAATCTAATTTTTTTTCCGCGGCACACTGAATCTAATTTTTTTCCCCGCGGCACACCGAATCTAATTTTTCTCCCGCGGCACACTGAATCTAATTTTTTTCCCGCGGCACACCTAAAAAAGAATAAAAGCAAACTCTATATAATCGTCATTATATTTGCGCTTTGTTGACGTCATCAGTCTGGTTTTACTTGAAGATTTGTTCTCGTTCTTTAATTCATAACTCGGTGTTTGTTTTAAATATTTGTCCATTCTATGCCTTGAAATAATCAAAAATTAATACCAAAATTTGGAAAAACCTTGATAAATATTTACAAGATCCCAGTTGATAAAATCTGAAAGATTTTTATTAAAGCACGTCGATAACACAAGTCAAGTCAAAATGTAATCTTTGGAATATATAGTGTCAATTTGAAAATCTCTCGCGGCACACAGTTTGCGAGACACTGGTGTAAAGGGAAGTGAAAAAAATGCTTCTAGCAGAATACGTTTTCTACAGAAGAAAATTGTTAGGAATTTTTATTCAACGGTTTTATCCTAACGTTTCAATTGCTCACATCTGATTGAAAGTCGAATTCTTTAAGGAGTGTAATACCAGCGACCTGCTCCACGAAACGTAATCACAAGAAAAAAATAAGCGAATTTGAAATTTAGCATTCATTATTTTTCTTATCTAAAAAAAATTAATATTTTTATATTTGTTTTGTAATTTTTTTCTCGTGATATGCAGACACTCACAGCATTCACTCTGTGAATCAGTCGTACGCCGTATGGTTAATTTTACACAATAGCAATTTATCGATTAGGTCCAACGCACGAAATCTTAACCATTTATCTGCTATGGCGCATGCGCCGAAATACAAGAGCAGTGAACTGAACGATATGATTATTAAGTTTCCTTCCAAGTTGGTCACCAATTGAAAGTGGCCCCGTGGCACGTTGATTCAACCAATGCAACCTAAAGTCGAAGACTTGTTACTTAGAGAAAAATCTTCATTTTTAAGGAAAAATTAAAAGTGTACCAATTTCTAAAAGAAAATATTCTGTTTCAAGGACAGGTGTTTTAATTTATCGGCAGGTCACTCATTTATAAGGGGCAGTAGTAGTAGGTCTGTCCCTTTGGCGACAAACGACCTTTGACTCCTGAGCCGCAGAAAGTCCCTCCGATATCGCGCTTTCGACCGCGCCCCCTTTGAAAAGACCTTCAGAGGGACTTTCTGCGGCTCAGGCAATATCGGAGGAGTTTGTGGTGATGACGTCTGAATTAAAAATGGCGGACGAACGGCAAAATCGCGGGACTTTTTGAAAAGGGGCGTGGTTGAAAAGCGCGATACGGAGGGACTTTTTGCGGCTCAGGCAATATCAGAGGAGTTCGTGGTGATGACGTCAGAATTCAAAATGGCGGACCAACGGCAAAATCGCGGGACTTTTTGAAAAGGGGCGTGATCGAAAGCGCGATATCAGAGCGGACTTTCTGCGGCTCAGGGGTCAAAGGTCGTTTGCCGCCAAAGTGACGGACCTACTACTGGCAGCGTACCAATTTTTAACGGAAAGTTTTCCGATTTCAAGAATAGATGTTTTAGTTGGTAATATAAGGTGAAAATGATTAAATCATCGCACTACGCTTAACTATTTAATCACTTGGTGAGTGTAGAGAGATTCTTGTTTAACGTAAAATTTCTTTAATAAATAAATAAATACCCTCTCAAGCAGCTGATTGCCACAGAGGTCTGACAGGAGCCTGTCAGTTTATACGCCATAATACACACACCGGCTATTGAATTAGAAACCTTTATTTAATACCGAGTTGGACCTCCTTTAGCCCGAATTACAGCACGTATGCGGTTTGGCACAGATTCCACAAGGTGTTGGAGTGCCTTTACATCTTCACATACCAGGCGTTCATCAGAGAGTCCTTTAACTGTCTCGGATTTGACTGAAGAGGATTTGCTCCCAGATCTTCTAATACATCCCATACCTTCTAAATGGGGTTCAGATCCGGGCTTTGTGGTGGCCAGGGAAGATGGTGGAAGTCGCTGTCATGCTCGCTGAATTACTGTTGAACACATCTTATGTGATGGACAGTAGCATTGTCGTCTATGAAACAGTTGTCACCTGCTGGATAAAAAGTCAACATTGCAGGATGGACTTGATCGGCACCAATGCTCAGATAATTCTTGGAGGACACCCGACCTTCCAGCAATATCAGGGGACCCATTCCGTACCAACAGAACATGGCCCATATCATGACACCGCCTCCAGAATCTTGCGTTGTGTTTACAAGGCATGCTGGGTCCATTGCTTCATGGGGCTCCCGTCAAACTCTCTGGCTACCGTCGGTACAGAACAAGGTGTACCGCGATTCATCGGACCACATGACTTTTTTTCCAGTCTTCCAGTGTCCAGTCACGGTGTTCCTCATACCACTGTAGACGAACTTTCTGGTTCTTTGCAGAAATCAGTGGTTTCCGTATAGGCATGTGACTACTAATACCGATCCTCTTCAATTCCTGAGTCCCAGCTGGGTCAGCGTTGAGATTTATCTCCGCAAAATTCCCCGCCCTGCCCACGGTCAGTAGGGGACACCGATGGGCTTGGAAAGGCCGCCGTCCATCGGATGGGACGTTAAGCCGTGGCCCCGTGTGCGGGAGAGCCATACCCTGTGCACGTTAAAGAACACGCTGGATGGCCTTGACGGGAGGCTACCATCTGTCTCCCAACAACTGTTCCAGTGGGTCCCCTCCCCCAACCTTCTCTGAGCCTTCAGGGTCCATGTGACCTGGCCATTTAGCCCATGGTGTGCAAAAAAAGTGCCGCTCAGAGGTAAAACAACCCAACCCAACCCTTCAATTCCCTGCGCATAGTTCGCTGAGATATGGGCCGGGAACAGCTTTCATTGAACACTTCGGTCAATATCTGCACACAGGAAGTCCTGTTTCTCCGTACAAGCCTTCTCAGACGACGGCGATCTCGTTCCTGACAGATTGTTTACCCCTCTTAGACAAGCAATGTGGGTTATTTCTCCACTGATTTAAAACCCGAGATATCTCACCTTTTGAGAAACCAGTCAGCTCTGCTGTTTTTGAAATCGTCGCTCCAGCCAGACTGGCACCCACAATAAGCCACTTTATCGAACCCCGGAAGAACTTTTGTTTTTCCCATTGTGATCAACACTACTGACGATTACTGGAAGCAGCAGTCTTAAATGGTTGCCTAGATCACATGGTGATGCAACCTGACCAAGTATTTTGCATATACGCTGCGCAAGGGACGTTTACGTACATCTGCATACAGTTTTCTAATTCAGTGGCCACTGTGTGTAGAAGGTCTATGAGAATGGGGGACCTTAGCAGAAACAACACGAACATTCATGCCTTACCGGGGCTCGAACCTGGGATCAGTAGAAAAGTGCGCTACCACTCGGCCACGTGACTTTTACGATCAAATTCCCAATGAAATAAAAAATAAAAGAATTTTCAATGAATTGAAAACAACATGAAGCTACGTTTCACGTCCAGATCTAAATGTACATGCGCAGAGTGGGCTAGGGTTTGCTCAGTCACTAGTGCGCCAGACTCGTAATCTGTAGTTTCTAGTTCCAGGCGCAACTGTGAATGTGTAGAGATTTATCTCCACCAAACTCCCAGACTTGCCCTCAATCAGAAAGAGACGCGGATGAACTTGGAAAGGCTACCGTCCGTTGGATAGAACGTTAAACCGTGGTTCCGTGTCTGTTAAAGTGTGGCACGTTAAAGAAACGCTGGATGGCCTTGATGAAAGGTTACCATCTGTCTCCTAACAGCTGCCCAGCCTAGGGGATCCTTGTGACCTAATCATTTAGCTCACTATGTGCAAAAGAGTAATACTTAGAGATGAAACAATCCAATCTTTTCGAAGAGCATACCTACTGTTATTTTAGAATGCGGTTTGGAGAGTCTTGAGCAAAAAAATAGTCGTGCGTGGGTTTCTCGAAAGTGCCGTTTCTGATTTGATAGCTGCTTCAGGAGCTTACCTGTTTTTTATTATTTTTTTAACTCGTTTTTCTCTCTTTTTTTTTTCAGCAGAAGCGTGGAGCAACTTGGTTAACAGTTTCTTAAAAGAAGAGGAAACGGAGGATTTTCGGTAAATGAAAAACCGTTTTTCTTCTTGTACATCGATCACAAATCGATAGAGAGCTTATAACCGTCTGTCGGTTAACACCTTTAAACCTTAGTTTAGCTTTCTCCGTGTCGTTTTCCAAACTCTGTCTCTAGAAAGTGGCGTGAAAGTAATGCTTCGTGTAAGTCTTGAGAGAAATGAAAAAGAAATAACTACTCGAATGGATTTTATCCTGTTCTCCAAAGTTTTGGGACACTTTCTGGAACATTGACAAATCAAATTTGAAACTACGTAGCTTATAAAATAAGCTACGCTGCTCGTCAAACGTTAAGCAGGAATCAATAAAATATTCATATCTCGAAATATATTTGGTAACATTCAATCACGTGTCGCAGGAAGATACAAAGATAATGTTGTGATGAGAATTTGAACCAAAAATGATTTTTGTATACCCTAAAAAAATAAACGTTTATGTAAAAGAAATTGGGCTGGGACTGAAAACAAAATATATATGGTGAATAAAGGAAGTAGCTCCCTCTATCAGTAATGCAAGCCTGATGACGTCAGTTCATACGCTCAATAAGATAATCCAGAGATTGGGAAGATAATAAAGTAAAAGAGGGAGCTGAAGACCGGCATTATGTCTACAACTCAGAATACATCAACCCAATTTTAATCTCTGCCTTCGCAGAAGGTGTAGTCTTATACTCTGATAAATTCGACATATGGTAACTTATTTTTAGCAGCAATCCATTTAATTATCCGTTCAGCTAAAAATTTTGAACTCTTCATTAAATATGTTTTAGATGCTAAAGAACTCCCTCTTATATAGGGGCGGGGGTGGCTCAGTCGGTAGCACCCCAGACTTGTAATCTGTAGTTCCCAGGTTCGAGTCCCAGCTGGGTCAGCGTTGAGATTTATCTCCGCAAAATTCCCCGCCCTGCCCACGGTCAGTAGGGAACACCGATGGGCTTGAAAAGGCCGCCGTCCGTCGGATGGGACGTTAAGCCGTGGTCCCGTGTGTGGGAGAGCCATACCCTGTGCACGTTAAAGAACACGCTGGATGCCTTGACGGGAGGCTACCATCTGTCTCCCAACAGCTGTTCCAGTGGGTCCCCTCCCCCAACCTTCTCTGAGCCTTCGGGGTCCATGTGACCTGGCCATTTAGCCCATGGTGTGCAAAAAAGTGCCGCTCATAGGTAAAGCAACCCAACCCTCTTATATAGAAAATGTGACTCTTATACCCCTGTTAATATAGCAAATATTGTTTTTATACGAGTCTTATACCCCTGTTTATATAGAATATATAACTTTTATACCGTTTATGTAGAAAATACGATTCTTATACCCCTGTTTACAAGAATATATTACTTTTATACCATTTATATAGAAAACATTACTTTTATACCTTCGTTTATGCAAAAGATATGAATATTATACTCCAGTTTATAATAAAAAATATGACAGGAAAAAGCAACGCTTAATGAAATTCATATTCAGATTAACATAATGGGTCATATATGTTTCCTTTCATAAAGTGCGCGAAACGTTTTCAGTCTGAATGATCTCTAATTTTCCACGACTCCCATTTCTACTCAAAATAAAAAACCACCTCTACCAAGGCCTTAAAGCTTACTTAATACGATTTCAAGGGAGAATGGTTCTTTGGTTTCTTTACATTCCCACGACAAAAAGAAAATTCTCACCCCTTAAAAAGCGAACAACTTTCTTTTCGTTCCCCGGATCCTTCATGTAAAGCCTTTGCATTTCAAAGACCACGTCTTCCTTTTCCATTTCTTGTACTAAACGGTCGGTCCTGAAGTCCCCCCCACACACACAACACAAAAGCCTTAATGTCCTAATGACCCAAGTGTGATTCGCGGATCCAGATTTTTATCATTTATCCTGAGCAATGAAGACATAATGAAAGGGTGATTTAAACAAGTGTCTAGCAACTTGGTAATGCGAGCAGTGAGAGTAAGCAAGTAGAGAGAAAAGAGCCGGCCTCAACTGCTTCTGCACTTGCCACTGCCATTATCTCTTCCATTAATCTTCCAGTTCCACAACACTCAGCAACTCTGCTTCGCACCATTACCTCCCAAAGACTGGGAAAGTAGCAGCTATTATTTCACATAAATTATCGGCTCCTTCGTGTAATATTACCAAACTTAAACAAAGGACAAGCTTTTGTTGCTGTGAACTGTCGTTTTGTAATGAATGGTTCTGAGATTCAAAGTTCATTGATTGTCTGTGGTTTTCGTTTTTATATTTTCGTATTAATGTGTCTTTAATGGATCGCTTCGATACTCTAGTTACTTCTCTGATTTAAATTGAATTAATTAGACTCGTTATTAATTAAACTCGATTAATATACTCTGTTTCACATAAAGACTGGGGTAGCAAAATCTGATGATCAGAAAAGGCAATAAAAATGAAAATGATGCCACATGAGATCTAGGAAGAACAATTCGCAGATGTAATACTCGACCACAGCAAATAGTTCCATGTTTTATGAAACAAATAAGTACTATTTATAATATAATTGATTAATAAGTGTAGTTTATGGAAATGAGCATTCGGCATATTCTTTAACTTACAGTCGCTCAAAAAAGTATCCGAACACTATAATTGATTAGAGAATTCAGAAAAAATATCTGGCAACGATTTTTTTTTTTGAAATTAGTGATCTGCCAACCTTCGTGTCACGTGACACGAAGGTTGGCAGATCACTAATTTCTAAAAATATCGCTGCCGGATATTTTTTCTGAATTCTGTAATCAACCATAGTGTTCGGATATTTTTTAATATATATAATGCGTATTAATATATAATGCAATGAATATGGAGCGTGTGCAGTTACCGTTCACAGCAAACTGGAGCGGTTGTGGTTAATGTTCACAGCACATTGGATCGTGTGAGCTCACAAAGACCTGGATCATGTGGGCTCACTCACGGAAATATTGAGCGTGTGCAGTTACCGTTCACAGCAAACTGGAGCGGTTGCGGTTAATGTTCACAGCACATTGGATCGTGTGAGCTCACAAAGACGTAGATCGTGTGGGCTCACTCACGGAAATATTAAGCGTGTGCAGTTACCGTTCACAGCAAACTGTAGCATGTGCAGTCACTGCACACGTTCCAGTGCTTGAACGCTGTGAACGATAACTGGAGCGTGTACAGTTACTGGTACACGCTCCAGATATTTTTCCTGAATTCTGTAATCACGTGACACGAAGGTTGCCAGATCACTAATTTCAAAAAAGAATCGTTGCCAAAATAAACAGTTACCTTACAACTCAGTTTCAGAACTGTGATGGTAAAATTTGAAAGCAATGGAAATTGATAGAATAAAAATTAAATAAAATAAATACCCCCTCAAGCAGCTGCTTGCCACAGAGGTCTGACAGAAGCATGTCAGTTTATATGCCACAGTAGAAGATCTGAGACGATGTCAGGACCTCAGCAGAAAAACAACACGAAATCCATGCCTTATCCAGGGCTCGAGATAAGAAATCAGAAGAAAATAAATATCCAGAATTAGAAAGTGGTTCTTATTCAACTGAAAATGCTAAGTTATTGACAAACCAATTTAATGAACACTTTGTAAATATAGCAATAAATCTGTCAAAGAATAGGATGGTAAGATATCAAAATAGACATATAAGTAAAAATGCCTTCCGTGTTTTTTGCTTCAACTTCTAGAAAGGAATTGACTGACATTATAAAAGATTTCAAAAATAAAAAATATGCTAGGTATGACAATATTTCCATTATTACTGTTAAAAATTGTTTTTTTTTAACTTGATTCAACCATTGGTTCACATTTAAAATTTATCCTTCGAAACTGGCACTTTTCCAGATTTAATGAAGAAAGCTGTTGTAATTACAGTTTACAAAAAGGGAAATAAAAATGATTTTATGAATTATCGACCGATATCTCTTCTCCCAGTTTTTTCCAAAATATTAGAAAAACTAGTTAATAATAGATTGATGAATTTTTTATGTAGTTTTAATTTTCTCTCTGAAAACCAATTTTGGGTTTACGAAGGGTAGAGGTATAGAAAGTGCATTGTTGAATTTTACGTCAAAGGTGTTTCGTTCCATGGACAACAATCAATTTACTCTATCGGTATTTATGGACTTGGAGAAAGTTTTTGACACCATTGATCACGAAATTTTAATTAGCAAACTAAAAAATATTGGCATTCGTGATGTTATATTAAAAATAGTTTAAATTCTACTTACAGCACAGAGTGCAATGTGTTGGTCTTTTTAATACATTTAGTAACCCAAAACATATTTCGTGTGGCGTACCACAAGGTTCAGTCCTGGGACCAACCTTGTTTCTGATATTCATAAATGATCAATGTAAATTAAAAATAAATAGCTATATAAACACTTTTGCAGATGACACATCATTAACTTTATGTGCTGATTCTCTGGAAAATCTCCTATATAACATGAACACTGATCTAAAATGTGTGATGAAATGGTTGGATTTAAATGGATTACATTTAAATACGAAAAAGACTAAGTATATTCTATTTAACCTAAAAAAGAAATCATACAATCCAAATTTGATTAAATTAAAATTGCATACATTTTCATGCAATAATTACTCAGCTTGTTGCTGTGAAGAAATTGATCAGGTTCAAAGTCTATTCTACCTAGGCGTTTATATTGATAGCTCCTTAAGTTGAAAAATGCATATTGGAAAACTAACAAACACACTTAGACAGATGTTATATAAATTTTATTATTTAAAAAATATCCTCAGTAATAAAATGTTAATAATGTTATACAAATCTTGGGTCCAGTCTGCTATATAGTATGGTATTACAAGTTGGGGAGGAACATACATTTCATCATTAAGGAGTCTAATCTCAATGCAAAGTAAATTTATATTTCAAATTTTACCAAATAAATATAAAACTGTTACCATCTTTTGTAAGTATACCATTTCAGGTGTATTTCCACTGAGACACTTATTTGTTTATAAAACATTAAATTACTTTTTTGAAAACAACAATGCAGTGCTGCATTATGCAAATTATTCTATGCGAGATAATGGGAAAAGGTTTCTATTCCACTTGCAAATAAAGAAATTATGCACAAACACTTTGATTATTTGGCCCCTAATTTTTTAATTCTTTACCGATTATAATTCGAAATGAAACTAATTTTATGCATTTCAGATCTCTCACTGTTAATTATCTAATGAGCATTACTAATAATGCTAACAGCCTGTTTTCAGTGTTAAGGTGAAAATAAACTTCAATTCGTTTTTATAAATTTTGTATTATTTGTGAATATTTTTTTTTATGTAAAGTTGAGTGTCAATGCTGCCAAAATTATGTATTTAAATAATTTGTAAGTTAACCTGTATGAGCTGGATGCTCTTTGGTTAATAAGAGTATTTAAAATATATGCTGTTTTTAACCTTACTATTATAATAAACTGATGATGATGATGATTTCACTCTCTTTTTGTCGAACTTTTTTCGATTAATTCAGACATTCATGGAGGACGATCACTAGTGACAAACAGAAGCGTAGCCAGTATATTTTCTTCGGAGGGGGGATAAGTTTTGACATACAGTTGTTTGGGTTGTTTTACCTCTGAGCTGCACTTTTTTGCACACCATGGGCTAAATGACCAGGTCACATGGACCCCGAAGGCTCAGAGAAGGTTGGGGGAGGGGACCCACCGGAACAGTTGTTGGGAGACAGATGGTAGCCTCCCGTCAAGGCCATCCAGCGTGTTCTTTTACGTGCACAGGGTATGGCTCTCCCGCACACGGTGCCACGGCTTAACGTCCCATCCGACGGACGGTGGCCTTTCCAAGCCCATCGGTGTCCCCTACTGACCGTGGGCATTGCGGGGAATTTTTGCGGAGATAAATCTCAACGCTGACCCAGCTGGGACTCGAAGCTGGGAACTACAGATTACGAGCCTGGAGCGCTACCGACTGAGCCACCCGCGCCCTTTGACATACAGTAAAACCTCGATTATCCAATTATTGGTTTAAGAGACCAAAGTCTGTTCACATCGAGTTTTTTACAGGTGCCTTATTCTAGAGCTATGCTTCCCAGCATCCCCCTAAAGACAACTCTACAGGGTGGCGGGGAGGGTGGGAGGGGCTCAATCGGTTAAATAGGTTCGTAATTTGCAGTTTTCATGTTCAAGTCCCAGTTGGGCCAGAGTTGAGAATTATCTCCTGAAAACTCCCCGCCTTGTCCACGGTCAATAGGGGACATCGATGGACTTGGAGCCACCGTCCGTTGGATGGGACATTAAACCGTGGCTCCGTGTTCGAGAGAGCCATATCCTATGCACGTTAAAGAATACCCTGGATGGCCTTGACAGAAGGCTACTATCTGTTTCCCAACAGTTGTTCCAGTGGGTCCCCTTCTCCAATCTTTTCTGATCCCTTTCGGTCCTTGTGGCTTGGCCGTTTAGCCCATTGTGTTCAAAAAGGTGCCTCTTTAAGGAAAAACAATCGGTGTTTCGAACTTCTTAGAAGAAAATCGGTAGATTATGCTCCCTAAATTTTTCTAGTTTAGGATTAATGTTTTTTTTTTTCATTAGAATTTTGAATAATGTATTTACTTGCTTAATGTTACCTGATCCTTTTCCCCTTGGTTATTGTACCTAAAAGTTTCACTATTTTAAAATATTTGCGCTTATCTACTTAAAAGTAGTTACTACTAAGTTCTCATACCATAAATTCAAACATTCTATTGTGTGCTGTGGGTAAATTTCACGTTTATTTTATCTACAAACCGTAGAAAATTTCCCTATTTTTTTTCCCCTAATTGAAGTGGATGATTGAAAATCGCATCTCATAAATCAAAAATCCTTTTCCGAGCCTTGGAGTTGACTCAATCGGTATCACCAAGGTTCCTGATCTAAAACTCACAGATTCAAGTGTCATCGTTGAGATTTATCTCCGCTTAATCACCACCTTGCCGTCAGTGAGAAAGAATACACTTAATATATTTGGAAAGACCGCCGTCTCTCAGATGCGACATTAAGCCATAGTTCCGTGGTTGAGCCATAAAATCCCAGAGATCTCTCCTCAAATTTAGACCTTAGTTGCAATAACATATCTTGAGAAACAAATGGATGAATAACAAATACCTGTATGAGAAAAATATAAAATTCACAATAATATAAAGAGCACCGTGGCATAATTATACTTCTTCACAAGAATTTTTGCTTTGACATAAAAAGCATTCCAAAATCCTTTTATTATCTACAACATTTAAAGTAAGCTTTACCATTTCCGCTTCGCCATCCCCCCCCCCCCTCGGTTCTAAAGCATTTCAATATTTATTTTTGCTGTTGTTGTTGTTGTGTATCAGTAAACATCAAAGATTCCAATGAACGATTTTCCAATTTCCGAAGAAACACGAAAAAAGAAAAGATCGTAGGCCTATAAGAAAGCTGAGCCATCTTTCTTTGGGAGGAAATATTCTTCCTCTCTCTTCATGTTGACTTCTGGTTGGGGCAGAATGTCTGCAACTCGGAACTCGCCGCCACGTGTTTTCTTTCCCACACTTATTCACGACTGCTGTCTGCGGTGAAAAAGTGGCTGCTCCTCGCAGGTACTCACGTTTGTTGTGCGGTTGCTTCGTTCTCGCTACTCTTCTTACTCCGACGTAATTGCAGACCGGTTATTGATGAAGAAGAGCGGCAAAAACCATCGTACCGAGGGAGGGTCCTGCCCCTTCTTGCAGTCTCTCGCCGAAAAGTGAAATTCCTTCTGTTCGTGGGCTTAACCTCACTCTCTCACCCACTCACTTCACTGGCAAGAATCCTCTCTCTTGTGATGTCCAGAGGAGAAGAGAGGATGCAATAAATGGAAATGATGAAAGATGTGAATTCTGAATATTGTGAAGTTTCCTCTTCTGAGGATCTCTCTGAGGAACGGGAAAACAATGAGCGTTGTGTTATTCGCTAAAAAAAATCTTACTGCTGTTAAAATGAAAAAAAAAAAGAAATCAATATTATTTCATCGTCTCTAGTTCTACTGGATTTGGGTAAGGTTGTTTTATGCGTTACCTTTTTGCTGTTTTAATACTTTCTGCCTCGAAGCGGTTGGGCCAGAAGGGGTTTATCGTGAGTGGAACAGGGACATTGCGCTCAAACAAACGAAGAGGAAGAGTTCCCTCAGTGTGTATGGCGCGAGGTTTATTCTCTGCTGTTCCAGGTTCGAGTCTCAACCGTGTCATCATTGAGATTTATCTCCGTTAACTCCCGTTCCGACTTCATTGAAAACTTGAATCTGGATGTGCTTGGAAAGGACGCCTCCGTCGGATAGGACGTTAAGCCGTGGATCCGTGTGTGCGGGAGAGAACCATTACCCTATGCAAGTTCAAATCTGGATGTGCTTGGAAAGGACGCCTCCGTCGGATAGGACGTTAAGCCGTGGATCCGTGTGTGCGGGAGAGAACCATTACCCTATGCAAGTTCAAGAATAATCTGGATAGCCTTGATGGAGTCTACCATCTGCCTCTCAACAGCTGACGGATGGGTTCCCTCCCCACAACCTTTTCTGATCCCTTATGGCCCTTGTGACTTGGCCATTTAGCCCATTGTGTGCAAAAAAGGTGCCATTCAGTGCCAAAAGATGCGCGCCGGTGGGTTAGTGGAAACAAATTTTATTTCTGGCACAGTTGGGACCTGAGCCTGGGAACTACAGATTCCGAGCTTAGTGCGCTAGCGACTAAGTCAACCTTCCCGCCTCCATGTGAATAAGAAACTATGTGTTATCTTCTTCTATCCAGTTCTGAGCTTTTGGTATCCTTGTAACCTGATCGTTTAGCTACAAGAAACGGGACAAAAAATTTTCGGTTTTCGAGTGGTCTAATAGGGAAGTGAGTAATAATAGAGCGAGTGCATTAGCCAAGTGTGTTTTAAAAAGACAAGTAGAGGAGTATCTCAGTATCAGTCTACGATTTTCAAGAATAAATCGATTGCTATCAGCCTTGAATAAACACACCAGATTTATGCTATGCATGAACCACGAACTACTTGTTTTTCCTTTTTTTTTGTCTTTTTCTTGATACGCAACTCACCCACAGACATGAATCTTACCAAAATATGCACGGAAAAAATAAACTTTCACGCAAAGTATTTCCATCTATGAGAAACAATGTGTGGTCATGCAGGTTGGGTTGTTTTACCTCTGAGCGACACTTTTTTGCACACCATGGGCTAAATGGCCAAGTCACATGGACCCCGAAGGCTCAGAGAAGGTTGGGGGAGGGGACCCACTGGAACAGCTGTTAACCTCCCGTCAAGGCCATCTAGCGTGTTCTTAACGTGCACAGGGTATGGCTCTCCCGCACACGGGGTCACGGCTCAACGTCCCATCCGACGGACGGCTGCCTTTCCAAGCCCATCGGTGTCCCCTACTGACCTTGGGCAGGGCGGAGAACTTTTGCGGAGATAAATCTCAACGCTCACCCAGCTGGGACTCGAACTTGGGAACTGCAGATGGCGCGCTACCGACTGAGCCACCCCCGCCCCGGTCATGCAGGTAGTGCCACCTTAGTGCCAACTGCAAATTATACCCTTTCGACAGGCGATGTGTTTTGCCCAGATCTCTTTTCGAAGACAGAATTTATTTCAAAGGGTCTATGACCACCCCCACCCCCCAGTTCTAAAGATTTGATCCTCACTACGGACCTTCCTACGGGAATTCCTAAAGGTCAGAATTTACAGGAATACGCCCCGTGACATGTCTGAACTAGAGCAAAACATCCGATGTGAAGTGACTACACTCGATGCAGACCATCTGGAAAGGTGTGCCCTGGCCATATAGCTGTTAGGAGAGATGAAAACCTTCCGTCAATAATGGCCATTAGCATTTCCGTCAATAATTGGCCAAGAGCAATATAATTGGCCTTTCCGTCAATAATTGGCCATTAGCATTATCCGTGCAGAGTTGAACTCGGTAGAGTAACCTTCGTGTCACGTGACACGAAGTTTGCAGATCACTAATTTCTAAAAACATTCGCTGCCAGATATTTTTTCTGAATTCTGTAATCAACCACAGTGTTCGGATATTTTTTTGAGCGACTGTACGTTTTCAATTAAAATATTCTTTCTTGAATATGTATATTATTTTGCAACGTACTGGTTCTCGAAACTCTTATTTTTCCGACATCCTGTATAAAGTATATTTTATTACGGAAGATCCCCGTCCTCTTTTATCCCTCATTCCTTGTACAGTCGCTCAAAAAAATATCCGAACACTATGGTTGATTACAGAATTCAGAAAAAATATCTGGCAGCGATTTTTTTAGAAATTAGTGATCTGTCAACCTTCGTGTCACATGACACGAAAGTTGCCAGATCACTAATTTCGAAAAAAATTGTTGCCAGATATATTTTCTGAATTCTGCAATCAACCCTAGTTTCGGATACTTTTTTGAGCGACTGTAGGTGGTCATATTATTTTGATACTAGATCGTGTGGGCTCACTCACGGAAATATTGAGCGTGTGCAGTTACCGTTCACAGCAAACTGGAGTGTGTGCAGTAACTGCACACGCTCCAGTTTGCTGTGAACGGTAACTGGAGCGTGTACAGTTGCTGTACACGCTCCAGATATTTTTCCTGAATTCTGTAATCACGTGACACGAAGGTTGCCAGATCACTAATTTCGAAAAAAATTGTTGCCAGATATATTTTCTGAATTCTGCAATCAACCATAGTGTTTGGATGCTTTTTTTGAGCGACTGTAGGTGGCTAGGTCGTGTACGGTATTAATAAGATCTTGATTATTTCACCTGAAAAATAATATTCTTCCAAGTCTTGTTTACCGAAAATAAATAATTGCATGAAGGACAGAGAAAAGCACTTCAATTGAAAGATCACCAAACGAAGAAAACGAAATTAAGCACCGTCTGCAAGAGGAACTCTTTCATCTCGCAAATCAAATGCACACGACGTACAAAGCAAGAAGAATCTTTTCGTGACGCTAGTACTTATGCATTGCCCACAATAGGGGAAGCCTTTAGCTCGGAACAATTGCTCCCATCCTTTGATTGCTTCTCCCAAGTCCTCCTCTTCTTGCTCTCCATCTTCTGCGTTCATCTCCGATGCCTCCAGAAGCAACAACAGAAAGGAGTGCAATATGAATCTGAGCAACCTCGAGACATTAATATCTACTCTTCCTTCTGCCTGAATCTTCTGTGTGTGTGTGTTAGGCCACGAGCCGCACCCGAACAATAATCACGACGAAGCCTCCTTGGCTCTCGAGGCAGCAGCGTGAAACTTTTAGAATTCGTCTCGACTTCCGTTCTAATATTGTTTTCGTTACCCGACGCGCGCGCAGTTCTTTTGTTGATGATGTCGTGCGAGTATTGCCTCAGTTTTGCTTCCATCCAGTTTAAAACCGGATATAACGAAACCTCGTTAAGCGGAGGCTGAGATGAATGAATACGTAGAGTACAACTCTTTGTGTTGAGGTAAAACTTAAATCTTGCAAACTTTGAAGATTTAGCAATGAGAGCTTGTTTGGAATGCAATTTTTTTTCCAGTTATTTTTATGCTCTCTCCCCTCCCCAATCCATGGATGGCAGCAGAGGATGTAAGGGAAATATTTCTACCCTCCCAGTTCTTTGAAATTTGAAATAAAAAAACCTCCAAATCCATTCAAGGTTGCGTTGTTGGATTGTTTTACCTCTGAGCGGCACTTTTTTGCACACCATGGGCTAAATGGTCAGGTCACATGAACCCCGAAGTCTCAGAGAAGGTGGGGGGAGGGGACCCACTGGAACAGCTGTTGGGAGACAGATGGTAGCCTCCCGTCAAGACCATCCAGCGTGTTCTTTAACGTGACAGGGTATGGCTCTCCCGCACACGGGGCCACGGCTTAACGTCCCATCCGACGGACGGCGGCCTTTCCAAGCCCATCGGTGTCCCCTACTGACCGTGGGCAGGGCGGGGAATTTTGCGGAGATAAATCTCAACGCTGACCCAGCTGGGACTCGAACCTGAGAACTACAGATTACGAGCCTGGCGCGCTACCGACTGAGCCACCCCCGCCCCAAATCCATTCAAATCTCGATTTTCAATAATACTCGGTTCATACCTAAAACCTTATGGAAGCTGAAACATTTAAGAAGCCATAAGGGGGTGGCCATATTTACCAGCCATAACGGGGCGAGGGTGGCTCAGTTGGTAACGTTTCAGACTTGTTATCTGCAGTTCCCAGGTTTAAGTCCCACCTGGACCAGCGTTGAAATTTATATCTGCAAAACTTTCCGCCCTGCCATCAATCGGAAAGGGGACACCAATGTCCTCGGCAAAGGCCGCCGTCAGTCGGATGGGACGTTAAGCCGTGGCCCCGTGTGCGGGAGAGACATACCCTATGCACCTCAAAGAAAGCGCTGGATAGCTATGATGAGAGTTATCATTTGTCTACCAACAGCTGTCCAGTGTGTCTCCTCCCCCAATCTTCTATGAACCTTAGGGTTCCTTGTGATCTGGACATTTTGCCCGTTGTGTGCAAAAAAAAAGTACCCCTCAGAGGTAAAAAAAAAACAATAGGTAATAAAAAACAACCCAACCAAAAGAACGTAAGCCAAAAGTTAATTAAAACATAAGTCCATTAATTATAACAAGCCATTTACTGAAATAAATGACTTGAGAAATTTCTGCAAAGAATCAGTTTTTAAAAGTTTGAAAAGAAGTTTTATACGAACGAGCGAAATAGCGGGTGAGCTGAAATCTCTTCAGTTTCCATAACTCTTTATTGAACGAATATTGTTGAAAAACAGAATTCGAATAAACTTCTCTTTATCTCCTGCGAAATTTTATCCAGAAAAAAAAAAAAATCCCCGTTTTGAATGTTAGGGATTTTCGGACGTAACTTTCCGTTTATATAACAAGGAAATGTCCACATACTTTTGGAAATACAGTGTATCATTCATAACTTATTAAAAAAAGATCAAATTTTAGACCGGGGTGTTTCAAGTGATTTTTCGTGCGGTCCTAAAAAAAAATAGCGCTCTCTTGAAGCCATTAGACCCTGAATACTCCAAAATGGCAACACAGATAAATACTAAATTACGAAACAAAATTTTATTCTTTAGGAATTTTATTTCGTTTACTTCCTTGTTACTTAATGTCATTAGATTTAATCCATAATAAATACACAGATCACCTGTAGATATAAAATTCAATAACTACTTATGGGGGGGGAAATTATTTTCGACGGTGAACAACCATCAGATAATAATTATCATCTGATGTTTGGTTTTTTGGTTAGAGTAGGGGTTCTCAAGGTCGGGTACATAGTAAGATGTTTTGGGGTACTCTATGAGAGCTCAAATGTCGCTAGATCTCGTAACAAAATCAGTGTTTTATTTTATTCCCATTGTTATACTATAACTATAGTTTTGTCTATCTATACAAGGGGTATGCCAGTTACATACACATTTCCAGGGGGTACGTGAAGCATAAAAGGTTGAGAACCACTGATATATATGTTTTATTTTATTCCCATTGTTATACTATAACTATAGTTTTATCTATCTATACAAGGGGTATGCCAGTTACATACACATTTCCAGGGGGTATGTGAAGCATAAAAGGTTGAGAACCACTGATATATATGTTTTATTTTATTCCCATTGTTATACTATAACTATAGTTTTATCTATCTATACAAGGGGTACGCCAGTTACATACACATTTCCAAGGGGTACGTGAAGCATAAAAGGTTGAGAACCGCTGATATATATGTTTTATTTTATTCCCATTGTTATACTATAACTATAGTTTTATCTATCTATACAAGGGGTATGTCAGTTACATACACATTTCCAGGGGGTACGTGAAGCATAAAAGGTTGACAACCACTGATATATATATGTTTTATTTTATTCCCATTGTTATACTATAACTATAGTTTTGTCTATCTATACAAGGGGTATGCCAGTTACATACACATTTCCAAGGGGTACGTGAAGCATAAAAGGTTGAGAACCACTGATATATATGTTTTATTTTATTCCCATTGTTATACTATAACTATAGTTTTATCTATCTATACAAGGGGTATGTCAGTTACATACACATTTCCAGGGGGTACGTGAAGCATAAAAGGTTGAGAACCACTGAAATATATGTTTTATTTTATTCCCATTGTTATACTATAACTATAGTTTTATCTATCTATACAAGGGGTACGCCAGTGACATACACATTTCCAGGGGGTACGTGAAGCATAAAAGGTTGAGAACCACTGATATATATGTTTTATTTTATTCCCATTGTTATACTATAACTATAGTTTTATCTATCTATACAAGGGGTACGCCAGTTACATACACATTTCCAGGGGGTACGTGAAGCATAAAAGGTTGAGAACCACTGAATTATATGTTTTATTTTATTCCCATTGTTATACTATAACAATAGTTTTATCTATCTATACAAGGGGTACGCCAGTTACATACACATTTCCAGGGGGTACGTGAAGCATAAAAGGTTGAGAACCACTGATATATATGTTTCATTTTATTCCCATTGTTATACTATAACTATAGTTTTATCTATCTATACAAGGGGTACGCCAGTGACATACACATTTCCAGGGGGTACGTGAAGCATAAAAGGTTGAGAACCACTGATATATATGTTTTATTTTATTCCCATTGTTATACTATAACTATAGTTTTATCTATCTATACAAGGGGTACTCCAGTGACATACACATTTCCAGGGGGTACGTGAAGCATAAAAGGTTGAGAACCACTGATATATATGTTTTATTTTATTCCCATTGTTATACTATAACTAACATTTTATATATCTATACAAGGGGTACGCCAGTGACATACACATTTCCAGAGGGTACGTGAAGCATAAAAGGTTGAGAACCACTGATATATATGTTTTATTTTATTCCCATTGTTATACTATAACTATAGTTTTATCTATCTATACAAGGGGTACGCCAGTGACATACACATTTCCAGGGGGTACGTGAAGCATAAAAGGTTGAGAACCACTGATATATATGTTTTATTTTATTCCCATTGTTATACTATAACTATAGTTTTATCTATCTATACAACGCCAGTTACATACACATTTCCAGGGGGTACGTGAAGCATAAAAGGTTGAGAACCACTGATATATATGTTTTATTCCCATTGTTATACTATAACTATAATTTTATCTATCTATACAAGGGGTACGCTAGTTACATACACATTTCCAGGGGGTACGTGAAGCATAAAAGGTTGAGAACCACTGATATATATGTTTTATTTTATTCCCATTGTTATACTATAACTATAGTTTTATCTATCTATACAAGGGGTACGCTAGTTACATACACATTTCCAGGGGGTACGTATAAAAGGTTGAGAACCACTGATATATATGTTTTATTTTATTCCCATTGTTATACTATAACTATAGTTTTATCTATCTATACAAGGGGTACGCCAGTTACATACACATTTCCAGGGGGTACGTGAAGCATAAAAGGTTGAGAACCACTGATATATATGTTTTATTTTATTCCCATTGTTATACTATAACTATAGTTTTATCTATCTGTACAAGGGGTACGCCAGTTACATACACATTTCCAGGGGGTACGTGAAGCATAAAAGGTTGAGAACCACTGATATATATGTTTTATTCCCATTGTTATACTATAACTATAGTTTTATCTATCTATACAAGGGGTACGCTAGTTACATACACATTTCCAGGGGGTACGTGAAGCATAAAAGGTTGAGAACCACTGATATATATGTTTTATTTTATTCCCATTGTTATACTATAACTATAGTTTTATCTATCTATACAAGGGGTACGCCAGTTACATACACATTTCCAGGGGGTACGTGAAGCATAAAAGGTTGAGAACCACTGATATACATGTTTTATTCCCATTGTTATACTATAACTATAGTTTTATCTATCTATACAAGGGGTACGCTAGTTACATACACATTTCCAGGGGGTACGTGAAGCATAAAAGGTTGAGAACCACTGATATATATGCTTTATTTTATTCCCATTGTTATACTATAACTATAGTTTTATCTATCTATACAAGGGGTATGTCAGTTACATACACATTTCCAGGGGGTACGTGAAGCATAAAAGGTTGAGAACCACTGATATACATGTTTTATTTTATTCCCATTGTTATACTATAACTATAGTTTTATCTATCTATACAAGGGGTATGTCAGTTACATACACATTTCCAGGGGGTACGTAAAGCATAAAAGGTTGAGAACCACTGATATATATGCTTTATTTTATTCCCATTGTTATACTATAACTATAGTTTTATCTATCTATACAAGGGGTATGTCAGTTACCTACACATTTCCAGGGGGTACGTGAAGCATAAAAGGTTGAGAACCACTGATATATATATTTTATTTTATTCCCATTGTTATACTATAACTATAGTTTTATCTATCTATACAAGGGGTACGCCAGTTACATACACATTTCCAGGGGGTACGTAAAGCATAAAAGGTTGAGAACCACTGATATATATGTTTTATTTTATTCCCATTGTTATACTATAACTATAGTTTTATCTATCTATACAAGGGGTACGCCAGTTACATACACATTTCCAGGGGGTACGTGAAGCATAAAAGGTTGAGAACCACTGATATATATGTTTTATTTTATTTCCATTGTTATACTATAACTATAGTTTTATCTATCTATACAAGGGGTACGCCAGTTACATACACATTTCCAGGGGGTACGTGAAGCATAAAAGGTTGAGAACCACTGATATATATGTTTTATTTTATTCCCATTGTTATACTATAACTATAGTTTTATCTATCTATACAAGGGGTACGCTAGTTACATACACATTTCCAGGGGGTACGTGAAGCATAAAAGGTTGAGAACCACTGATATATATGTTTTATTTTATTCCCATTGTTATACTATAACTATAGTTTTATCTATCTATACAAGGGGTACGCCAGTTACATACACATTTCCAGGGGGTACGTGAAGCATAAAAGGTTGAGAACCACTGATATATATGTTTTATTCCCATTGTTATACTATAACTATAGTTTCATCTATCTATACAAGGGGTACGCTAGTTACATACACATTTCCAGGGGGTACGTGAAGCATAAAAGTTTGAGAACCACTGATATATATGTTTTATTTTATTCCCATTGTTATACTATAACTATAGTTTTATCTATCTATACAAGGGGTATGTCAGTTACCTACACATTTCCAGGGGGACGTGAAGCATTAAAGGTTGAGAACCACTGATATATATGTTTTATTTTATTCCCATTGTTATACTATAACTATAGTTTTATCTATCTATACAAGGGGTACGCTAGTTACATACACATTTCCAGGGGGTACGTGAAGCATAAAAGGTTGAGAACCACTGATATATATGTTTTATTTTATTCCCATTGTTATACTATAACTATAGTTTTATCTATCTATACAAGGGGTACGCCAGTTACATACACATTTCCAGGGGGACGTGAAGCATTAAAGGTTGAGAACCACTGGTTTAAAGCACTCTAGCATGTATCTAGAGTTTCGTGGGTTCGAATCCCGGACAGTCAGAAATAATGTTTTCCAGATAAGTGTTCATTAGATTTAATATCAACGAGGTCTTCACAATTAGAAATTAAATAAGAAAGGGACAAATTTCAATATTCTAAAAAAAAAAAAGCTGTTGGTTTCTTTAAACTTTCATTAAATCGAATGATTTCATTATTATTCATATATCTTAAAATTTTGTCTCGAATCAGATCTTAAAATTCTTTTCGAGAATTAAAGAAAAGAAATTTCTTTTCGAGAATTAAAATTCTCAGATCTTAAAATTCTGTTCGAGAACTGAAAAGAGAAAGCTAGAACCGCGAAATTTCATCTACAAATTAACGTCATCGTGCATTTTAGGGCTCTAAGTGTTTCGACCACACAAAATTAGGTCCTCCTCTAAAAGTTTGCGGAGACACGCCTGTCCATTGATGACTTTTCCCATGAATAACGTACAAGTCCATTCATAACTCTCAATTCTCCTACCTCCATAGGGGGTGGCTCAGTCGGTAGCGCGCTAGGCTCGTAATTTGCAGTTCCCAGGTTCGAGTCCCGCCTGGGTCAGCGTTGAGATTTATCTCCGCAAAACTCCCCGCCCTGTTAACGGTCAGTAGGGGACACCGATGGGCTTGAAAAGGCCGCCATCTGTCGGATGGGACGTTAAGCCGTGGCTCAGTTTGTGGGAGAGCCATACCCTGTGCACGTTAAAGAACACGCTGGATGACCTTGACGGGAGGATACCATCTGTATCCCAACAGCTGTTCCATGGGTCCCCTCTCCCAATCTTCTCTGAGCCTTCGGGGCCCTTGTGACCTGGCCATTTAGCCCATGGTGTGCAAAAAAGTGCCGTTCAGAGGTAAAACAACCCAACTCCTACCTCCATATGACAAGCGAAGGTAGACTTCATAAGGTAGGCGCGGCCCTAAAGATTTCGTACACTTGCACCGGGTCCAATCCCATCCCTCCGCAGATAGGAACTACAGCTCTAAACCTTATACAAAAACACGCAAGTGAATACACTACACTAAAATTTGGTGCCGATCGATCAAGTATCCATCACCAGTGACGTCACCCCTGACGTAAACGAGTTCCTTCCCCCCTCCGTTCGGAATGCACCTGGAAGCTAGCTACTCTGAATCAACGCCGGGCAGTTATAAATTATTTTACTTTAGAATACGGAAATTCAAAAGTTAAAATTTAATGTTCTGCGGCCCTTTTCAAAGACTTCGCGGTCCATAGTCAGAAGAACCGTGCTTCAGACCACATTCACGTCACCTGAAAAACCACCAGGTCTCTTCCATTGCACTCATTGGATCACGAAAGCGATAAAAAAGCAATGAAAATTTATCTGCAATCTATAAAGTGTTTGAAATTCTTCGACTTCCAGTTATTCGTTTAAAAATAAAGTGAAGATTTATTACAAGCTAAAATGATGAACTGAGGGAAATTATTGAACGAATTAAACTGACGGAAACAAATTACTTTTTTGATGAGTTTTACTTTTCTGATGACAAAGACAGATTACATGATGCGAAGTTGTGATAGAAGCGAATAAGCAATGTTTAGAGAATCAATGTTGGAAGAAGAAGCCTTTTCTGCCTGGCAAATTAATACGATATCGAGGATGGGGGGGAAAAAACTTTTACGAAAAGTATTGTTAGTTATAGAGAAAAAAATGGCAGAAAAAAAATGAGTAAGTTTGAAGAGCAGCAATTTTTTAAAATCTGTACTTTGTAATAACTGACTCGCCAATATTTGGAGTTGAATCAAATCATTTCAGAACTTTTTTTTAACTGTCTGCGTATTAAAAGCTTAGTGTAATTCTTATTCCAGACAAAAATAATTTAATTTTTTTTTCTCTTCTTATTAAATATTTTGTTTAATGTAAACATAAAGCATTAAAAATTATCCAATATTTTGAAGCTCCTTTTTTTCTCTCACTGATAGGGAAAAAAAGTCTTTAAAGATTGGCACTTGGGCTACTTCATCTATTTGAGAAGGAGATATTAAATAATAAAGAGGGAAACGGTTATTAATTATTGTAAAATTAAATTTTAAAACAACTTTCTATGAGATGTTTAAAAAAAGTTAAAAGTTAATAAAAGATCTGACAACGATTATGACATTTACTCCGATTAATTCATTTCAGAAGAAGTCACTTATTATACACACGAAAAAGAAAGATGCTTTTAGACACCAAGTCTTATTTTTTACATCAGGCCCGAATCTAGATAAAATAGTGTGTGGGGGGGGGGGGCAGAGAAACGATAAAGGAGGAGGGACAAGCGTCTGGATTTCCATTGCAATGTAACATTTTCTCCTTCAATTTAGAAGTTTTAAATTAATTTCTTGAAAATGCCTGAATTTCCAGAAATTTAATTATTTTTGACTTCTATTATACTTACTAATTTTCTCAAAGGAAAAAAACATGGCCCTTGATCCCTACCTGTATGAGGGGCTGGGGTGGCTCAGTCGGTAGCGCGCCAGGCTCGTAATCTGTAGTTTCCAGGTTCGAGTCCCAACTGGGTCAGCGTTGAGATTTATCTCCGCAAAATTCCCCGCCCTGCCCACGGTCAGTAGGGGACACCGATGGGTTTGGAAAGGCCGCCGTCCGTCGGATGGGACGTTAAGCCGTGGCCCCGTGTCCGGGAGAGACATACCCTGCGCACGTTAAAGAACACGCTGGATAGCCTTGACGGGAGGCTACCATCTGTCTCCCAACAGCTGTTCCAGTGGGTCCCCTCCCCCAACCTTCTCTGAGCCTTCGGGGTCCATGTGACCTGGCCATTTAGCCCATGGTGTACAAAAAAGTGCCGCTCAGAGGTAACACAACCTACCTGTATGAAAGTAATATTTAAAGCATATAATTAAGAGATGTAATTAATGATTATTTCTTAAAATAATATTTTAATGACGATTTTAATATAAGCAATAATTTATAGAGAGACTTGCAAAAATTACAAGGCATTGACGTTGCTATTGCAAATTCCTGCAGATTGGAATTTGTAGAATAGGGTGTTACCCATGGCCGTCCACAGAAATTTTTCCAGGGGGAGGGGGTGGTAAAGCTTGGAGGCAAAAAATTACATCAATAAATTTTTATTTAATTATTTAATTTTTTAGGGGGTTTTTTTTCACAAATAGATTATAGAATACATTATTGCATCAATACAAAAACACATACGTAATGTATATAGATTAATTACGTTTAAATTGTTACGATTATAATTTGTGGAATTTTTTACTCGATCCCAGGTGGGGGGGAAGTGTCCCGTTTGCACCCCTCTGCGGACGCCCATGTCCATTAGTTTCGAAACATGATATCCACGTTTTTGTATCAACTGAGGATTTTCCAAAAATTCGGAAAAGAAAAACACGTTGTTTCCTTATTTTATAAAATTTAATTTAGCTAAATAAAATTTTGAGAACTTTGCATCAAAAAAAGGACAAAACTCAAGTTTTAGGAAATAGAAGAAAACAAGTTTCGATTGGTTGTTTTACTTCTGAGCGGCACTTTTTTTGCACACCATGGGCTAAATGACCAGGTCACATGGACCCCGAAGGCTCAGAGAAGGTTGGGGGAGGAGACCCACTGGAACAGCTGTTGGGAGACAGATGGTAGCCTCCCGTCAAGGCCTTCCAGCGTGTGCACAGGGTGTGGCTCTCCCGCACACGGGGCCACGGCTTAACATCCCATCCGACAGACGGCGGCCTTTCCAAGCCCATCGATGTCTCCTACTGACCGTGGGCAGGACGGGGAAATTTTGGAGAGATAAATCTCAATGCTGGGGAAGGTGAGATTCGAACCTAGGAATTACAAATACCTGATCCGCTACCGACTGAGCCAACCCCCCCCCCCTCGTCCCAAAATCCATCAGTGTCCAATTTGTCATCAAGAGCACATTGAGGGTCAAAGGAGAAAATCTTAACCTAGACACCTGAAACTATTCCAATAGCTGAGGGTGGGGGTGGCTCCGTCGGTAGCGCCCCAGGCTCGTAATCTGCAGTTCCCAGGTTCGAGTCCCAGCTGGGTCAGCGTTGAGATTTATCTCCGCAAAACTCCACGCCCTTCCCACCACTTAGTAGGGGACACCACTTGGCTTAGAAAGGCCGCCGTTCATCGTATGGGACGTGAGCCCTGACCCCGTGTGCAGAAGAGCCATACCCTCGGCACATTAAAGAACACGCTGGATGGCCTTGACGGGAGGCTACCATCTGTCTCCCAACAGCTGTTCCAGTGGGTCCCCTCCCCCAATCTTCTCTGAGCCCTCGGGGCTCTTGTGACCTCGCCATTTAGCTGATGATGTGCAAAAAAGTGCTGCTCAGAGGTAAAACAACCCAATCCAATATCCGACTGGTGCAGTAATCAATGTCAGTGTGCTTGATCGTCGCGCAAAAGGATCTGAGTTCGAATCTTAGTTAAAGCATAGGTATCTTTTCTTTATGTATTTAGCCCACTTGGCTACTGATCAAAGGGACCTGGGTTCGAGCCCCAGGTGAGGCCTGGATGTTTATGATTTTCTACTGAGGTTCCCCATCCTCACAGACCTTCTACTGTGGCATTAAACTGGCAGGCTTCTCTCAGACCTCTGTGGCAAGCAGCTGCTTGAGGGGGGACAGACTTTATATCGAGATCTTGCCTTACGTGCAAATCTCCTCCGCGGCGCATTTCATTGACAGGCTTTTGGATTGGGTTGTTTTACCTCTGAGCGGCACTTTTTTGCACACCATGGGCTAAATGGCCAGGTCACATGAACCCCGAAGGCTCAGAGAAGGTTGGGGGAGGGGACCCACTGGAACAGCTGTTGGGAGACAGATGGTAGCCTCCCGTCAAGGCCATCCAGCGTGTTTTTTAACGTGCACAGGGTATGGCTCTCCCGTACACGGGGCCACGGCTTAACGTCCCATCCGACGGACGGCGGCCTTTCCATGCCCATCGGTGTCCCCTACTGACCGTGGGCAGGGCGGGGAATTTTGCGGAAATAAATCTCAACGCTGACCCAACTGGGACTCGAACCTGGGAACTACAGATTACGAGTCTGGCGCGCTACCGACTGAGCCACTCCCGCCCCTCATTGACAGGCTGCTCTCAGACATGCGTTCTGCAAACCTTTCCTTAATGAGACTTTATAGATATTGTTGCGGATTACAAAAATGGATAGCCACTGAGCGTGAGTATTAAAAACTATATTTTAAAAACCAAATTCAATACAAGGTTACAAAAGTTGTTACAAAGAAAATATGGATGAAGTATCTTATAAACAAATCAACTATTATCCATACACAAGTCATCAACCTTCCTGCGCAGAGCACACAACATTAGCTCTGTCTATTCCACTAAATATTACCTTTTTACTTGATTACCATGTCGCTTGAACATCTTCATCACAAACAAAATCGTCCTGTGCTAGTTCGCTAACTCACACTAGCAGAACCATACGACCGTCCGCGTACACATCACATAAAAGATACCACTTTTATACTTCCGCGTACACAACACATAAAGATAATTCTTTATACTTAACGCGCACTGTCTCAGAACAGCTAACCGTCCATTTTCGAACTCTAGACCGTTACAACACATGACCGTTACACGCTCCACTGTTCTTCTTCAAATTCTCCCAAAGTTCTTATTCGTTGGCCGATACTTTTTGCTTTCGGATGCCAGATTCCTTCTATCGTAACAATATATTTTTTTAACCTTTCACCATAATTCGCGTCTCTTGTTCTTTTAATTTGATCTGTGCAGAAATTACAGAACGTTTTTCTCGCCATTTTTTCTCGCCATTTTTCTCCTCAGATGCATCAAGTCCACTTTTCAACAGCGACGAATGAAAATTTCAAACCCAGACAAAAAAATATCGTATAAAACAGAAACTTTTTCATTCTATCCACGGAGATTGTTTTTCCCTCTTTACTCTCTCTCTCTCCAAACTTTTTCCATCCTCTCGAAGTAGAATATTAATTCAATAAAAGACCATTACTGGAAAAACACTAACAAATGAATTCGCTTCCTCAGACTCCACTTTCACGGACTAACATTGAGGACAATAATCCCATTAGTAGACAACATCGCAAGACGTGGACCCCATCTCCAAGAGTCCTTTGCTGAAGGAGCAAATAGCAGGGTGGTTCGGTGGTCATGAATGTTGCAGTGGCCAGGAATAGGGGTGGGGGTGGGGGATAGAAGTGGATGGGTTGCGGATATTCATTCCTTCGTCACTCGATAGAGTAGAGAATCTGTCACGTGGCTGGGCCACGTAGAGAGTTTGGGATGGAAGAGAAGCGTGTGGGCATCTCGCGCCACTCTCAGCATACGAAATGCCTGATGTTGGAGAACGTGCTACATTCCGTATGCGACCTAGAGGATAGGAACCGTAAAGGCAAATGATCTCCTGTGTGCATGTTGGCTGGCTTCTGATATCAATGGACTACACCTGGAGGAAGACTGTGGCAGAATAGGAATGCTCTTATGGCTGTTAAAGCGTGCAAAGAGAAATGAAATGGAGGGAAGCGAAATTCGGATTAGGTTAGAAATCCTGATTTTGTTGCTTAAATATTTCAAATGCAATCTGTAATTAAATGTCTGGGCAGCTGTAACCGTCTTCAGCGAGAAAAAAAAATTATCATCGAATGGATTCCATAAGATGGGTTGTTTTAACTGTGAACCCCACTTTTTTTCCTACCTAATCGATTATTGACTTGGTTACAAGCGTTTAGACATCGGTTGGGTTGTTTTATCTCAGAGCGGAACTTTTTTGCACACCATGGGCTAAATGGCCAGGTCACATGGACCCCGAAGGCTCAGAGAAGGTTGGGGCAGGGGACCCACTGGAACAGCTGTTGGGAGACAGATGGTAGCCTCCCGTCAAGGTCATCAGTGTTCGTTAACGTGCACAGGGTATGGTTCTCCCACACACGGGGCCACGGTTTAACGTCCCATCCGACGGACGGCGGCCTTTCCAAGCCCATCGGTGTCCCGTACTGACCGTGGGCAAGGCGGGGAGTTTTGCGGAGGTATATCTCGACTCTGACTTAGCTGGGACTCGAACCTGGGAACTACAGATTACAAGCCTGGCGCGCTACCGACTGAGCCACCCCCGCCCTTTACAGTTCGGTATATGAACGGAATCTTCTGGACAGCTGTTGCGAGACAGAGTGAACATTCCCGTCAACGATACGCAGCGTGCTGTAATGAACACGGCAAACTGAGTAACGGCTTTACGTCCTCTACAAAACAGACGGTGATTACGCCATGTGTGTCTCTTTCCTCAACCGGATGAGGGGGGGAGGGGAGCTCTTAATATGCACTTCCCAGATTCGAGTCCCAGCTGGGCCAGCGTTCAGATTTATCACCGCAAAACCCGCCGCCCTGTTCTCGGTCAGTAGGAGACACCGATGGGCTTGGGAAGGCCACTCTCCGTCGGGTGGGACGTTAAGTTATGGCAACGTATGCGGGAGAGCCATACCCTGTGCACGTTAAAGAACCCGCTGGATGGCCTTGACGGGAGGCTACCATCTGTCTCCCAACAGCTGCCCAATGGGTCACTTCTCCCAAACTTATCTGAACCCCTGTGACTTGGTCATTTAGCCCATTATGTACAAAAAACGTGTCGCCAGAGCTGAAACAGAATAACTTATTGATAACATAGAAATTTGACATATTGCTACCCCCATACAAGCTAAAATGGAAATAAGCATAAAATAAGCTCCATTTACACCGTTCTTTCCACCCCCCTCCTCCAGTCACATCTTGAAATGCATAAAATTAATATTTTCCATCTAGAAATACCTAAAAGTAACATATTTCCCATTATTTGGGTTATTTTACCTCTGAGCGGCACTTTTTTTGCACACAATGGGCTAAATGGGCATGTCACAAAAACCTAGGGCTCAGAGAAGGTTGTGGGAGGGTACCTACTGGACAGCTCTTAGAAAATCGAGCGCAAGACCATCCAGCGGGTTCTTTAACGTGCACAGGGTATGGCTGTCCAACACACGGAACACGGCTTAACGTCCCATCCGACGGACGACACCCTTTCCAAGATCATTGGTGTTCTTTACTGACGGTGAGCAGGGTGGGTAGTTTTGCAGAGATAAATCTCAACTATGGCTGAACTGGGACTCGAACCTGGGAACTGCAAATTACGGGCCTGGTATGCTACCGACCGAGCCATTCCCGCCCCATTGGTATTACACAAATTTAACATATTGCTTCTCCCCCTCCCCCTCCTCTGTGAAAATTTCGAATTCTGCTACCGAAATCCATCGTGCATTATTATTCTAATTTTGGAGCTGAAAATGACTGACGTAGAAAACGAGTAGAATCGAAAATTAAATTATTCCCATTTCTTCTTACCAACTTAAGAACGACGTTAAATCTTCACAACCTACCCATAATGCACCTACTATTTCCCCATAAAATCGGGAAGCCCCCACTAATGACGCTTCAATCCAACCAAAAGTTCCCTCTGCTTAATTCCAGTGGAATTACGACGACGGAATTTATTATCCTTTTGCAGTAAAGACACGAACAGACCAAAAAATTAATTTCGCACCCCAAGAGATAAGTAAGTCTTAATTCCAATAAAAATCTGCAACTAGTAAAGCGCAATACGTTGAGACTCTCCTCCGCAATTCGTATTCAAACGGCATTCGTCCTTTTCGCATAAACGGAATTCTCCTCCCCACCAAAGCACGCCAAACGAGGAGACCGTTATTTTCCGGGAAAACTGGAACAAAGGATTAAGTGGACTTAATGCGTATTTGGCTGCTCTCCTCTCTAAGACTGCATCAACACTTTCTCCCACTGCGTGTAAGCGTCTTTCCTTTCAGCCTCTCGGCGATATTCTGGCGTCTCCATGGTTGCAAGCTTTCCGAGATCCAAGCATCAGCATTCTTTTCTTAGGTTCAGACGTTCATCTCCTTACTTCTCTTGCACTAATTGGTCATTAAAGTATTACGTTTAACGACTGGTTGCACACATTACGAGCTTCATTGGGGGTCGTAGTAGGAGATGGGGGGGACGTTTTCCTAACAAGCAACTACGTGATCGTCAGATTTATGCAACGCGTACCAATGTACCAATAAATGGCACTAGGAGGTCTCTATCCGCAGAGAGCACGGCTTCTTTGAGTGCTTGGACATCTCCTCTTTTAACTAACGTCAGAGGTGATAATGTTCGCAGAATTTCTCGAGCATCTACGTTGCCTCAGTGATGAAACCGTAGCCGAGAGAGAACTGCCGAGAGATTTATCCGGCACAGAAACACGTGTTAATTAGAGACCATCGATTTCATTCGGTGGGAGGATGAGTGAGGGAAAAAAGTTACGAGATGAAAAAAAAAAAGTTGATGTGGAAAAGCATCATTAGCAAATATTTTTACTTTAAACTACTTCCTAATGATGCCTCCCAATTTTTCGCTTCCCTTTATTATTCTTTCTACTTATGGTAGAGTTTTATTACGTTTATTTACTCCAGGTCTGAAGCAAGTTCCCGTTTTTTTGTGTGTTAGTGCCGCTGTTGCTCCTACTTTTTCGTTTAGCGCGGGAGTGAGAGGATCTTTTTCTTTTCCATCCTCTTCCATGCTAACGAGTGAGCCACACAAATTGCTTCCGGTCGATTTATAACAATGAATTCTTTCCTCATAAGCCACAGACATCTGACAGAATCACAAAAGAGTCTCAGTCGGTGTAAATGGCCATTCACAATGCATCTGAGGATCGATCTTTGTGTGGTTTCAATGGTTTCGCCCTCGACTCTGTTTCATGTTTGCACAATAAAATGATGGGACAAGTCATAAAAGCCCCCAAACTCAGGAAAGTTCAGAATAAAGTGGCACACTAGAACAGCATTTCTCAACCGTTAAGGGGCGGGGGTGGCTCAGTCTGTAGCGCGCCAGGCTCGTAATCTGTAGTTCCCAGGTTCCAGTCCCAGCTGGGTCAGCGTTGAGATTTATCTCCGCAAAATTCTCCGCCCTGCCCACGGTCAGTAGGGGAGAACGATGGGCTTGGAAAGGCCGCCATCCGTCGGATGGGACGTTAAGCTGTGGTCCCGTGTGCGGGTGAGCCATACCCTGTGCACATTATGGTCCCGTGTGCATGTGAGCCATACCCTGCGCACATTATGGTCCCGTATGCGAGTGAGCCATACCCTGTGCACATTAAAGAACACGCTGGATGGCCTTGACGGGAGGCTACCATCTCTCTCACAACAGTTCTCCCTCCAGTGGGTCCCCTCCCCCAACCTTACCTGAGCCTTCAGGGTACATATGACCTGGTCATTTAGCCCATGGTGTGCAAAAAAGTGCCGCTCAGAGGTAATACGTATATCCCAACCCAAATCTCAACCGTTAAAGGATCGTGTTGTTTTAACTCCGAGAACCGTTTTCGGCATATGTTGGGGCTAAATGTCCACGACACAAGGACATCAGGAGATGAGAGGAGGTTGCGAAAAGGGCACCAATGAACAACTGCTAGGAGACAGATGGAAGACTCCCTCAAGCTCATTCAGCATGTTTTTTAACATTCGCAGAGTATGGCTCTCTTGTTCATTGAGCGATGGCTTAACTTCCAACTGATGGAGGTCGGCCTTTTCAAGTCCATCGGTGTCTCCTTTCTCACAGAGTGGGGTTTAGCATAAATAAATCTCAACACTGGGACTGTTAGAATTTAAACCTGGGAACTTCAGATTACGAGCCTGGCGCGCTACCGACTGAGCCAAACCCCGCTCCTTCGAATCTGTATTCCCAGGTTCGAGTCCCAGCTGCACCAACTTGAGATTTATCTCTGCAAAACTCCCGCCATTCCCTCTGTCAATAGGGACACCGATGGGCTTGGAAAGTCCGTCGGATGGGATGTTAAGCCGTGGCCCCGTGTGCGGGCTAGCCATACCCTGTGCACATTAAAGAACATACTGGATGGCCTTGACGGGAGGCTACCATCCGTCTCCTAAAAGCTAATCCTTGTGACCTGGCCATTTAACCCAATGTGTGCATAAAAAGAGCTCAGAGGTAAACACCCAACTCTTTTCTTAGAATTGGCAATGCATTATGTTTTTTAGTAATAAATCATCACAGATAAACGTCCTGTAGGCAAAAAACACTTGAAATAATTAGTTGAAAAAAATTGGTTGTTCTGATTGGCTTAGGATCAGGACAACCATTACACTAATTGTTTCAAGTGTTTCTTGTCAATAGGACATTTTCTGTGATAATTTATTCCTGAATTGTTTATTTAACGCGGTGAGCGTGAGTAAGAAATATTACTGTTATCAAAAATGTGGTGGCTTGGCTGCCCAAATCCTGATAACAGATGGCGCCACTGGTGAATCAACAGGAAAGGCTTATATGTTACTTAGTTGAACAAAATGGTCAGTTCCTCAGTGGTCTAGCGGTTAAGACGTCCAGCATGCTTCTGGTGAGACCTGGGTTCGAATCCCAGTCAGGACAAATAAATTCACCCGAATAAAAAGAAAATGTAAAAGACTTAACACTGGTGCTTCTATGCAAGTGCCTTATGGTCAATCCGACGCTGTTCGAAAATATGGAATATAGGTATCGCAAATCTAATGTTAAAGCTGCGTCTCCTACTGGGATGGGGATTTCTTGATCAGTAGCGCCCCAGGTTCCTAATAGGTTAGGATCTCAGCTATTCCTGGATTTAGATATATCTTTTCTAACTCTCACCGTGCTCTGGGTGAGAAAAGGAACGAAGATGGGCTCGGAAAGGTAGCCGTCCATCTGACGGGACGTCGTGGTCCGTATTGAGCAGAGCCACATCTCGTGTTCTCTCTCTCTCTGTGTGTGATACTTTCATTTTTCGACAATTTTCATTAAACGTTTTGAACAAGAGTGTTGCTTCTTTTAAATACTCCAGATGCCAAAGGGGCGCCGGGTGGTTCAAATGGTAATGCCCAAGGACACACTCTCTACACGTTAAAGAACTCACTGGGTGGTCTTGAAGGGAAGATTACATCTGTATCCTAAGAGCTGTCAAGTAGGTCTTTTTCCTTTACATAACTGTGAGTCTCCGGGGTCCTTGTGACCTGTCCATAAGAGCCCAGTGTGTGAACACGGTGTAAAAGAATCTCTGCAACTTCAATCAAAAGTAGACTTTAAATGTCAGCAATTCTGGTTTACCTTTCGTTTGGGTTGGGTTGTTTTACCTCTGAGCGGCACTTTTTTGCACACCATGGGCTAAATGGCCAGGTTACATGGACCGAGAAAGGCTCAGAGAAGGTTGGGGGAGGAGACCCACTGGAACAGCTGTTGGGAGACAGATTGTAGCCTCCCGTCAACGCCATCCAGCGAGTTCTTTAACGTGCACAGGGTATGGCTCTCCCGCACACGGGGCCACGGCTTAACGTCCCATCCGACGGACGGCGGCCTTTCCAAGCCCATCGGTGTCCCCTACTGACCGTGGGCAGGGCGGGGAATTTTTGCGGAGATAAATCTCAATGCTGACCCAGCTGGGACTCGAACCTGGGAACTACAGATTACGAGCCTGGCGCGCTACCGACTGAGCCACCCCCGCCCCCTACCGAGCCACCCCCGCCCCCTACCTTTCGTTTGAAGTTTAACAGATGACTATGAAACTACATTTCATTCGAAAAACATTTTTGATACATGTACACAAAAGCTTCTTGTAATTAATCAGCGCACAAAAGGTACATTTTGTTCGATGAATAATTGGACGTATGGAATGGCTTATTATTCGCATGAGTGCGACGCATGGAATGGCTTATTATTCGCATGAGTGCGATGCATGGAATGGCTTATTATTCGCATGAGTGCGACGCATGGAATGGCTTATTATTCGCATGAGTGCGACGCATGGAATGGCTTATTATTCGCATGAGTGCGACGCATGGAATGGCTTATTATTCGCATGAGTGCGACGCATGGAATGGCTTATTATTCGCATGAGTTGCTATGTCAAGAATGAATTCGCATCTAAAATACAGTAGGGCAGCAATAATTTCGATTGCTTTTTTTAAAAGAAAGCGTTGTTTCTATTTGTGGTTATTTACTGAACGAAAGCCAACCTGAATATTAAAACCGAAATAAATGAAAGATTTTGCTAAAAAAAATTGAATATCATGTCACTTAAATATAATAATACCGTAGCTGGTACGATGCGCACATTCACAACAACTATTAGTAAACGTATTGATTAATTACTCTATTGATTAAAATTAATGTAAAATAACTATCAGATATATTCTCAATATCAATAAATTGCATTCGGTCGCCTGCAGATCATAAGTAATAATAACTTCTAGTACCTACACAAGAAAGAATTTTTCAATTTCCTCCTAAAACAAAAAAAGTTGTGTCTTCCAAATTTTTGTTTGTTTTTTTGGGGGGGTAACGAAGCAAATCAGTGTTGCCACAGTTTAACACTTTTCACCCTCGCACCCCGCCACCAAAACATTTAAATTTCTACAGCAAATTGAATGTTGGTCCCGTGGCCGAGTGGTTAGCACGCTTGGCTACTGATCTAAGGGACCTGGGTTCGAGTCCCGGCATTAGGCATGGCTGTGTGTGTCGTTTTTCTGCTGAGGTCCTGCCATCCTCTCAGATCTCCTACTGTGGCATATAAACTGACAGGCTCTTGTGTGGCAAGCAGCTGCTTGAGGGGGTATTTATTTTTAATATTTTTTAAACAATTCTCGTTTTCTCCCTTTTTTTCCCACCGTTAGAGGCAATATTGTAGCTATTGGAAGATTCAGGAAACCCCAAATATAATATTTCATTAATACCTAAAAAACAAAATGTTGAATTTTCACCGTAAAAACGTTGACTCGTTTCCTCTTTTTTTCTGAAATCGAGCTATATAATCAAAACGAGATCTTACTCTTTCGTTACTTTAAAGAACCAAAAACGAACGATAAAACCATCGCGCGCTGACAACAATTCGAAAATCAAACGTTGATATCCAAGCAAGAATCCCCCTGCCAAGTAACTCTCGTGGGATTTTCGAAAACATTTTCGACAAAATATTTTCTTCTGTAATGAACCTACCGAAAAATAATATAACCTTCCAAAAAAGCTTCTTTAGTCTCTGTTTTTTATTCATTCGCATCTCGACGTCGTTTGCAGCGTTTTTTACGCTTTTTCAGTCAGATTCCTTTCATTTTTGCATCCTGCCCTGAAAAAAACATGCATGGAAATAAAGCAAAAACTTAAAAAAAAAAACCTTCAGTCTCTTTACCAGCTCATTATTCTCACTATCAACCAACCCATCATCATTGGGATCCTGCTGCCTCCATCATCCAACACCGCGCGCTGCCTTTGCCTAATAGGAGGTTGTAACGACGCCACCTTCTTCTGTATGAGCCGTCCCATTATCGAGAAGTACACAACTTTCTCTACAGCCCGATTCACCGATATTATGGTTCATCATCTACCAACTTCGGTCTCCCATTACTGCTGCCGGCTTTTGGTCCCCTCGCCCAGTTTCTTTAATGTTAATGAAAGGCCTCTCACTATTTGCGCACCGTTCCTTTCGTTAAATGAATGAGCTACAAGCAATTCAGTTCGCCCTCGCTGCAGATCGCCCTAATTGCATGAGCTCCTTCTTCTACCGGTCGCTCCTTCGTCTCTTTTTTCCTACCGACGTCGACAGAAGAAAGAAAAGAAGGAGAAGGGAAAAAAAAAAGAGCTCGCGGGTGGAAAGAAGCACGAAAACTAAATACCGAAACACACTCCACTTAACTAAGAGCGTTCCACAAACTTCAGTTGCGCGGGGAGACCAGAGGGGACTTGGAGTTGTTTCGCAGAGATCTTCATTGGGTTGTACCACTGAACAAGGTTCCTTGGCTCTTCGTGGCAGTCGGCAATTTCCATTTAGATTGGGACGTCGAGCAGAAAGAGGACGGATGTGGGGGGGGGGGGATGCTTAAACGGAAAGAAATCGCCATCGAGTGTTGTAATGGTCATCAGCACCCACTGTGGAGGGTCATTTCGTCCTCTTCAGTAAGACAGAGAAGGTCACGCTAATGGTTGAGCTTTGTGCGACGCCGGAAACAGAGGTCAGAGAGGATGTAGTGTGTGGAGGGAAGGGGGGGGGGTCACACGGTGCTTTATCACGTGACTGTCTTATTGGGACCGTTGAGATCGTCTTGAAAGGCGAAGTCTTTTGTACACACCAGCTGTCTCGTTTTTTTAGGGAGGAGGTTGAATTGATGTAGTTCTGATGTGAATTATTTTCGAAGTTTTAGGAATTGTGGTTGTTATAATTCTCCTCCACATGTTATTTTACTTATCAGCAAAATTCGCAGGATTTTGACCGGGATGCGCAAAACTAAAATATGCGTCATTGACAACTTAACGGCAATATCTTGTTCAGGAATTAGCAGACTCAGACCAAGGAATAAGGAAGGTAAACCAAAGAAACCCAAATAAAATTCTCGTCGCACTCTTTTTATTGTTCTTTCAATAGCTAACAGATCCTAATAATCGTAACCCGTTAATGTAAACGTGTCTTAGGTTAATTTGAACGTTGGGTTGGGTTGTTTTACCTCTGAGCGGCACTTTTTTGCACACCATGGGCTAAATGGCCAGGTCACATGGACCCCGAAGGCTCAGAGAAGGTTGGGGGAGGGGACCCACTGGAACAGCTGTTGGGAGACACATGGTAGCCTCCCGTCAAGGCCATCCAGCGTGTTCTTTAACGTGCACAGGGTATGGCTCTCCCGCACATGGAGCCACGGCTTAACGTACCATCCGACGGACGGCGGCCTTTCCAAGCCCATCGGTGTTCCATACTGACCGTGGGCATGGCGGGGAATTTTGCGGAGATAAATCTCAACGCTGACCCAGCTGGGACTCGAACCTGGGAACTACAGATTACGAGCCTGGCGCGCTACCGACTGAGCCACCCCCGCCCCTTTAAAATGATCTGACAGAGTACTGTAAGAATTCTGAATTCTTCGGCAATGTGTTTTTATCTTCTTTCCTGTACTTTCAACAGTTGTGGCCACTTGAGGATTTCTGCTTTTATCACTAGGGGCGGGGGTGGCTCAGTCGGTAGCGTGCCAGGCTCGTAATCTGTAGTTCCCAGGTTCGAGTCCCAGCTGGGTCAGCGTTGAGATTTATCTCCGCAAAATTCCCCGCCCTGCCCACGGTCAGTAGGGGACACCGATGGGCTTGGAAAGGCCGCCGTCCGTCGGATGGGACGTTAAGCCGTGGCCCCGTGTGCGGGAGAGCCATACCCTGTGCACGTTAAAGAACACGCTGGATGGCCTTGACGGGAGGCTACCATCTGTCTCCCAACAGCTCTTCCAGTGGATCTCCTCCCCCAACCTTCTCTGAGCCTTCGGGGTCCATGTGACCTGGCCATTTAGCCCATGGTGTGCAAAACAGTGCCGCTCAGAGGTAAAACAACACAAAACAACACAAGCTTTCATCTCTTAATGAAATGCATTCAAATTAAGCAATGCTGCCATTGTAATACAATTAAATCTCTTCCAAGAGAAACTAATTCTCAACTAAAATAATTAAACTGGCACACTCTATGGCGAATGGGAGGAATGCTGATCTTGCCAGCCGTGCAGAGATAATAAGAATCACTGCTCACCTGCAAAGCAGAGGGGAAAATGCATAGCTAATGAGAATCGCTTTCTTCACCTGGCAATAATTTAGACAACTTAACATCACCAGTAAAAAAACAATATGTCAAAAAACGATTTTTTTTTCCTTCGAATATTCTTCAAAAAATTTCGAGTTATCGAGGTGACGATGAAAAAATTGTTCCAATTAAAAGAGAACGAAAATACAATAAAGGTATAACGATTCAATTGGGAATTAAAAAAAAACGAGTTGATGAGAAATTCGAGATATAGAAGTTCGAGTTAACGAAAGTTGACTGTATTTAATTTAGATCTTTAATTTGCCTTTAATATTATTCCCATAAAATTTTTATTCTTTAAGATATATAGTTCATAATATAGCTTCCATTTGCACAACATGGAAATGTCTCAGTTTTTTTTTATCTAGACATTGTAGATATTATTTTATTTTCACTATAGATTTTTATTGCCATTGTAGATTTGAAATTTTTATTTCATATATTCAAATAGATCTAGATCTACTCTCTGCTTTATTCTCCACTATTATTATTACAAACCTTCATTTTCAAGTCCTTTCAAACAATAAAACACATTTAGCGAAAATTTATGAACTGAAATGATTCTGAATTATTGTAAGTTCATTTTAAACACGGAACATTCCATGGCCATAATTAAGAACGAAATAAAATTTCTGTAGCAAACTATTATCAACATCTTTATATTGAACATCAGGCTTGAGACAGTTCCTGTAACTGGGGGATTAGTGACTCCACAATTTATGTCAGCCATTAGCAGTGAAAGCTCCTAATCCCTCCAGCACAAGATTTAAGCCATCCACGTAGGACTTCATTAAAGGCTTTTCGTCCCTCAACCTGTGTTCTTGGGCGGTTGAGTATTGTCTGTTGCCTAATCTCGTGAGTTAGAATTTGTTAGTGGGTTGTGAGTTCAATCATCGATAAGTTTTGTTTTGCCTCCTACCAATGGTTGGTTAGTTCCTTTGAGAGCTACAGATGCGCAGTGATTTGATGAATAATGGCGAAATTAGTCAGAGAACTCATCAACCATCTTGGGTCTTTGATCCCAAATAGCATAATAGTTTAACGAAAAAGAAGTTGAATAATAAGCTCTGGTGAGTTTGGGAAGATAGAGAAGTAGCTAGAGTTTGAAAGAGACCTACAACATCAATCACAGTTACGACTAAAATGCAGTCTCTGAGCGATAGATAATTTTGTGAGTAATCGAATCAAACGCACGATTTAATTGTGGAATCTAATGAAGCTTCCGTATTGTTCATTGCTTCCATAAAATACGTTGGAATGAATATGATATGAGTTAGCCAAGCAGGGTTGGATTGTTTTACCTCTGAGCGGCACATTTTTTACACACAATGGGCTAAATGGCCAGGTCACAAAAACCCCGAGGTCTCAAAAGTTCAGAAATGTTTGTGTCATAGTTAATGGAAACACAATTACGCTATAAAAATTATTTTTCAGCTTGGACGCTTTTTATTTGTGTAACAGAGAGAAAACTAAAGTGATGAAAATTGGTCAGGCAGGCTGTGATTCAGTTAATCTGAATGGTTGCAGTCTTGAGCAGGTGTCACAGTTTAATTATCTTGGGAGCTATGTAACAGATACTGGTGATGTGCGGCATGAGATTAACAGACGAATAGGGATTGCTGCTGGGACTTTTAAGAATCTATGGAGAGTGTGGAGAAATAGGCGTATACACCTAAAGACTAAAATTAGACTGTATAATAGTTTGGTTCTTTCTAGGGTTAGTTATGGTAGTGAAACTTGGACACTTTGTAAACAAGATAACAGGAAACTAGATGCTTTTGATTCCAGATGCTTACGCAGTATCTTGGGCATTAGGTGGTTCAACTTTGTAACTAATGATGAGATTAGGAAAAGGAGTTTGCAACCTCCTTTAAGCAGCATATTGTGCAGAGAGAGACTCCGTTGGTTTGGCCATGTTGCCCGTATGAATAATTATAGATTGGCGAATAGGGTTATGAACAATGTGCCTAAAGGCCTCAGAAAGAAGGGGAGACCTAGGATGCGGTGGGCAGACAATGTCAAACAGGACCTTATTAGAATTGGTGTGCAGTGGCCAGATGCAGTAGATGTAGCTCAGGATAGACTTGCTTGGAGAACTAAATTGCACGGCCTGGTTGGACCTCCGTAGCCCATGGCTGCTTGAGGATGATGATGATGATGATGATAATACATGCCAATAGTATCAATCTTTTTGGTACGGCGAATCGGTGTCCCTTACTGACCGACGGTAGGGCGGGAAGTTTCTCAGAGATAAATCTCAACGCTGGTTCAGGTGAGACTCGAACTGGGGAACTGCAGATTACGTGACTGGCGCGCTGCCGACTGAGTGCCCCCTCCCCCCGCCCCTAGTCAAAGAATTGCGATTGATACTATGTATAATTATATATATATATATATGACATATGCCAGGAGACTTTAATTAGTCGATCGCGAGTTGTTGGGTTGGGTTGTTTTACCTCTGAGCGGCACTTTTTTGCACACCATGGGCAAATGGCCAGGTCACAAGGACCCCGAAGGTTCAGAGAAGGTTGGGGAGGGGACCCACTGGAACAGCTGTTGGGAGACAGATGGTAGCCTCCCGTCAAGGCCATCCAGCATGTTCTTTAACGTGCACATGGTATGGCTCTCCCGCACACGGGCCATGGCTTAACGTCCCATCCGACGGACGACGGCCTTTCCAAGCCCATCGGTGTCCCCTACTGACCGTGGGCAGGGCGGGGAATTTTGCGATCCCGAGCTAATTGTCGATTATGCCTCCAAAACAGAAAGAGAGGTAGAAGTGATTAAAGGGCGAAATGATGTCTACTCGAAATCGAAAGATGATATTATTTTCCTAAACACGAAAGAAAAATTCCCGAATTTGGCGGGCCATTCAAAACATGAAATGAGGCTTTACAGTCGACATACTTACTGAATCAATTTTCTGATATGAAAATTATCGTATCTAAAATTAGAAATGTGCTTTTCGACGAATATTTGTTTGGATCAGTGGATTTCTGCCTTCATCCTCATTTAAAAATAATCAATTCATTTAAAATAATATTTAAATAACATTTAAAATAATTAATATTTTTATATTACTGTCCAATGTGTGTTTTATATTACTGTCTGTTCGTGACGCGTGACACGAAGGTTGCCAGATCACTAATTTCTAAAAAAATCGTTGCCAGATATTTTTTCTGAATTCTGTAATGAACCATAGTGTTCGGACACTTTTTTGAGCGACTGTACCAAAAATGTTGATACTATTGGAAATGTACTCTACACAAATAAAAAGCGTCCAAGCTGAACGATAATTTTTATCGCGAAATTGTGTTTCCATTAACTATGACACAAACATTTCTTATAAATTTAATTGAGCTTCCAGAAAAAAATCTAGAATTACCCCCATAGGAGGTCCGAAAAGTTGACATTATTTCATCAAACAATTTTCATATAAAATCGTAAACATATACTAATAAACGATACGCAATCGAAAGTTCACATTCTCTAGATTTCATTATTCTTTCGAAGTGGCCGCCCGCCTGGCTCGTAATCTGTAGTTCCCAGGTTCGAGTCCCAGCTGGGTCAGCGTTGAGATTTATCTCCGCAAAATTCCCCGCCTTGCCCACGATCAGTAGGGGACACCGATGGGCTTGGAAAGGCCGCCGTCGGTCGGATGGGACGTTAAGCCGTGGCCCCGTGTGCGGAAGAGCCATACCATGTGCACGTTAAAGAACACGCTGGATGGCCTTGACGGGAGGCTACCATCTGTCTCCCAACAGCTGTTCCAGTGGGTCCCCTCCCCCAACCTTCTCTGAGCCTTCGGGGTCCATGTGACCTGGTCATTTAGCCCATGGTGTGCAAAAAAGTGCCGCTCAGTGGTAAAACAACCCAACGTTAAAGAACACGTTGAATGGCCTTGACGGGAGGCTACCATCTGTCTCCCAACAGCTGTTCCAGTGGGTCCCCGCCCCCAACTTTATCTGAACCTTCGGGGTCCATGTGACCTGGCCATTTAGCTCATGGTGTGCAAAAGAGTGCCGCTCACAGGTAAAACAACCCAACCCAATTCGAAATGGCCGTGTCTGATTTTAACGCATTCCATCAGTTTGTTCTGAAAATTATAGTAAAATAAGCATTGGTGAAAATCATGGAATTTTATGGATACCAGTTTTTTTTTTTTGCAATCTATATTAACCAATAGCATTTGTGGGACTTTATTCTTCTGTCTACACAGCATCTTTTTTTCGAACACCATCCTTCGGATATACATCTTTCATGTCCATCCTTCCTTTCGGTCGTTAAGCACTGCACTCGAGTGCGGCTACAGTCCACTTTCTGTCCATCCATTAAAACAGTCGCAGGAACCTCTATGTGGAGCTTTACCAGCTCCACACGAAACAAGCAGGAGCTGCAGGAAGAAAAAGAGCGGACCACCATTAAAGCATTTCACACTCCTTCTGGCCGTTCGCGTTATCTGCGCCTGATTTCCACGAGGACGAAACCGGAAGCTGAGAGAAAATATGGAAACTTTCGAGTAATGAGCAATGCCGGTTGTTTTCCATTCGAGTCATCCATCATATGGAATTAGACGGCTGTCAGGACCATCTCTTCCATTTCATCTCCGAAGCCCCCATCTCCTGACCTTTTATTCTTTCTTTTCTCCTGCTTCTTATCTTTCCCGTAGTTTGTCTTTGCAAAAGGTGAGAGTGAACCATTTCAGAATTTCTTTTCTGTTTAGCTCTTAGATCTGTAGTTTTTTTTTTATTATTATTCTTTGAGGATATTGGAAGAGTTTAAACTTGTTGGAGAAAATTTACATAGAGATTTTGGTACTTTGGCGTTGATTTGCTTACTAAAAAAACTCATTATTTTGCAATTTTCAGTTTTGTTTCATGTTGGATCTATAGATTTCTGTTCTTTCTTTCGCTGTTGTAGTAGAGTTCAAACTTGTTGGAGGAAAATTTCCCTTTACAGAGTATTCAATTGCTGAAAACATCTCGCGATTTCTGAATTTTCATTTCTATTTATAAGTGACTCTATATATTATTTCCTTTTTTGCTGTTGTTAGTAAAGTTCAAACTTGTTAGGAAAATTTCTCTAAGAAACCATTGATTTTGTTACCGATTATCTCACTCGTTTAAAATTTTCTTTTCAGTTCTGGTGTTGAATGTGGCTTTTTTTCTTCTGACGTTGTTAGAACGAGAGTTAAAACTCTTTCAAGGAATTTTTATCTAAAACAAAGCATTTATCTTCTTGCTAATAATCCTATTTAAGAACTTCTGTTTAGAATCCGTGTTCTCTTCTTTGTCGATGTTCGTAGAGTTCAAACTTGTTGGCAAACGTTTACCTAGAAGAGAATTATTGTTGGTAAGAAATTTGGAGTAAATGAACAGTCACAAGAATCCAAAAGAAAAGAAAATATACACTACAATATTTATACATTTCTTTAATAGATAATGCATTCCTGATCCCAGTGGGCAAAAATACGAGTATTCCAAATGGAAATTTATTGAAATCCACAAGAAGTTAAAACTCGGCGGTGGAATTCTTTAAACTTATATACATTTGATGAATCATTTTGGCAACAATAGTCTAAAAGTATTAGCTAATTTTTTAAAGCAATCAAAAAACAAAAAATTGAACAACAATCAAAATCAAAAGGTTTGAACAGTAATAAAAAATACATAATTTATTTTTTTTTTAAATATGTCAACATTTTCACTATTCTGTGGCCATTTATAAAATAAAGATTTAGAGCAAATCTATGTATTTTTTCTTTCCATTTTAAATTTTCCGTGACTCAGAGATAAAAAGAGGAATTCACTGAACAGTTAGGAAAGAAATTGAAGCCTCCCATCAAGGTCATCCAGCGTGTTCTACAACGTTCACAATCCTCACTGTACTTAAGTTTAGAATTTCTCGGCTAATCTCGCTCTGGAATTGATGGAAAAATTATCATCGATGGACTTGAAAGGCCCTCGTTTTTCGGACGTTTAATCGTGACCTCTTGAGCTCATGTTCTCATGAAAGCTAACCCTGTGATCATCTAAACGGAGACTTCTATTCGCAAAACATGAAAGTCTCGAACACTTTTGGTAATATGACGGGATTTCTAATTTTAATTTTTCGCTAGGAAAGGAACAATTGGAAACAAAATTGTACGTACAGACGATTAGGGTGGCTCAATCGGTAGCGCACCAGGCTCCTAATCTGTAGTTCCCAGATTCGAGTCCCAGCTGGGTCAGCCATTGAGATTTATATCCGCAAAATTCCCCGCCCTGCTCACGGGGAGTAGGGACACCGATGGACTTGGAAAGGCCGCCGTCCGTCGGATGTGACGTTAAGCCATGGCTCCGTGTGCGGGAGAGTTATACCCTGTGGACATTAAAGATCACACTGGATGGCCTTGACGGGAGACTACCATCTGTCTCCCAACAGCTGTTCCAGTGGGTCCCCTCCCCCAACCTTCTCTGAGCCTTCGGGGTCCTTGTGACCTGGCCATTTAGACCGTATTATGCAAAAAAGTGCCGCTCAGAGGTAAAACAACCCAAAAAATACAGATGATTGCGACTGATTGAGGGTTACAGGGGATCACGCTAATTCTAACTGATGCAGAATGGTAGAGCTTTGAAATTTTGCACTTAGGGGTAATTCGGATCGTAGATATCGAGGAAAATACGAAATCTGACCTCCGACGTATCCTTCAAGGCCAAACGGAGATCACGTAAAGGTTAAACCTTGATCTACGACTGCTAGAAACATGAAAATTGGTGTTTGAAAATGTTTCGGATTGTTCATCTGAGAAACGTTGTGATGTTTTAAATCAGGCGTGTCCAACCCGCGGCCCTGGACAGCTACTAATGCGGCCCACAAAATCATAAAGTTTACGTGTTTACGACATAAGCTTTCAACATTATTATGTAATTTTCAGCGAGTTTTTGATATCCCACTAGCTTTATGTTACCCTTTTTTTAATTTTATAAAAAAAAAAAACATAAGAAAATACACGATGTTTTATTATTCATATACATTAACTATATTATATATTTTATGTGCGGCCCAAAACAATTCATTTTCACTCGATGTGGCCCAGGGAAGTCAAATCTTCACTCAGTGTGGCCCAGGGAAGTCAAAAGGTTGGACACGCCTGTTTCAGATGGAGATGGTCCTTGAAAGTCAAAGGTGAAAGATATCTATATATCTGTGCTAGAGGGATAAAAAATGGTGCCTAGGGTTATTTTGAGTCGTAGATTTCAAAACGTTTGTCAAAGTTTAGATTACAAAGGTCATTTTTTTTATCTCAGTGGTCTAATTTCGGTATAGCGAAATTGGAGAGCTAAAAGTTGGTGAATAGGGCCTTTTTTTTTGTTGTTGTGTTTTCACGGTCTCTAACAGTGACAATTCAAACTAATAGATGATTATGAAAGGGCAAAGAGTAATGTTTTATTAGTATGTATAAAAACACAATAATAATTTAAAATTTTTTGTGCTTTAAAAAAAGAATGGGTTTTTACCACCACTTCTCTGTTGAGAACTTTGCTATCCATGTAAACCACTTGACCACGAATAACTCTATAACTGAAATTTCAGATTTCTAGCATAAGTACATCGATCGTTTATCGTTTTCGATATTCATTAAACATATTAAATTTTCCACCTTTCCCCTCTTTAGAAGGCACTATGAAAACTATTGGGGCATTCGGAAAATGCGAATCGTAATATTTCATCAATGGTTAGCGCGCTTGGCTACTGATCTACGGGACCTGGGTTCGAGTCCCGGGTTAGGCATGGATGTATGTGTCGTTTTTCTGCTGAGGTCCTGCCATCCTCACAGACCTTCTACTCTGGCATACAAACTGACAGGCTCCTGTCAGACCTCTGTGGCAAGCAGCTGCTTGAGGGGGTATTTATTTATTGTCAAACCCAAAAAGAATTTTTAATTTCTCTCTGAAAAACAAAAAATATGAATGTTTACGGATGGCAAGCAAAGCGAAAACACTAACTCAATTTTCATTAAAACGAGGTAAAAAAAAAGAGTGAATAAACGAAACTTTATTCAAGATTCTAACCCCAACGGACTTTCTTCTAAAGAAGACTCCGACGAAATTCTCCGCCTTGGGTTGAAATTTTGCTTTCAACCCATCTGCAAAAGATATGCTTAAAGCAAACTATAGATCATTTGTTCCTGCAACTGACAGCGATCGACTCGAAGCCCCTTCTTGCCAATAAATCTATAAAAGGTAATTTCTATCTCGGGATAGGTCTTTGGGAAAAATTTCAGTTTTTCCTAATACTGTCCTTTAAAGATGTGATGGTTCTTTTCAGTTTCCAGCCTTTCGATTTTTCAACTTGTACCAAAGATGCAATTCCTTTTGGGTGTGTTTTTTTTTCCGGAACAGGGTAATCTTATTCTGTCTTTTGAATCTCATTTTCAATCTTCAAGCTTGAGTTTTTTCTTCTTCTTAGTCGACTGTATTTTTTTCCTATATTTTCGACTATTCATTTTATATTCGTTTGCGAAGAACTTATTTCTCTTCATTATTTGCTGTTTTTTTTTCCTTGATTATTTGGTGTGTTTTTTTTTCTTCTTAGTCGACTGTATTTTTTCCTATATTTTTGAGTATTCATTTTCTATTCGTCTGCGAATAATTTTTTTTTTCTTGATTATTTGGTGTTTTTTTTTAGTCGACTGTATTTTTTTTCCTATATTTTTTGACTATTCATTTTCTATTCGTTTGCGAAGAATTTTTTTTCTTGATTATTTGATGCGTTTTTTTCCCTTTCCAGTTTTTAATCGCGAATTGACTTGAGCGGTTAAATAAATACTAGCTGGCCATATTTAACTACGTTCAAGTCTGAAAACATTTCCAGATTATTTCCAGAATATCAATAATTTGGAGTGTGTGTTTACGCAAATTCAAGTTTTCCGATAGAGTCGTCATCAAAGTTATGCACGGTTCGAAAATCCTCCTCAGAATATTTTAAATTAAGAAAAGCGCGGTGCAAAAGACAAAAGTTACAGTTAAAAAATTCATTTTTGTCTTAGCGGCTTTCTCTGTTCTTTAATCCGATTATACATTAACTTCCCGTGGCCGAGTGGTTAGCCCGCTTGGCTACTGATCTAAGGGACCTGGGTTCAAGCCCCGGATTAGACATGGATGTGTGTGTGTCGATTTTCTGTTCTGCTGAGGCCCTGCCATCCTCTCAGATCTTCTACTGTGGCATATAAACCGACAGGCTCCTGTCAGACCTCTGTGGCAAGCAGCTGCTTGAGGGGATATTTATTTTTTTTTATTCAGATTTCCAATTCTTTTCGGCTCCTTGCAAAAACTCACTAAGTCATAATTCTTTTTTGAGAAATACGTTCTTCAGTATTTCAAACAATATAAACCGACATTTTAGACGATTGATGAATTGAGACTTTTTCAAAAAAAAATTTTTTCTACCGCAAATGTTTCAGTGAGTTTGTACAATAAATGCAAAATAACAAGGAAGGTTTTCCTAACAAACTGGTATCACGAAATCAAACCTGACAAAAAACATTCTGTCATGTCCCTCGAATTTTATATTTATTTATTTATTGTATATTTTTGTTGTATTTTATTGTTGTATATATTTTTATGTGTTCTTGGAAACGTTTGTGCTGGGATGACTCACTGTTGTTGTTTTTCGGGTCTAAAGCTGCTCCGTGTAAGTGGTGACGAATGCCAGCAGTTGTTTATGCCGTAAATGACTAGCCTAAGGCGCTAGTTCCACGCAAGAGGTATCTCCGCAAAATTCCCTGCCCTGCCCACGGTCAGTAGGGGACACCGATGGGCTTGGAAAGACCGCCGTCGGTCGGATGGGACGTTAAGCCGTGGCCCCGTGTGCGGGAGAGCCATACCCTGTGCACGTTAAAGAACACGCTGGATGGCCTTGACGGGAGGCTACCATCTGTCTCCCAACAGCTGTTCCAGTGGGTCCCCTCCCCCAACCTTCTCTGAGCCTTCGGGGTCCATGTAACCTGGCCAGTTAGCCCATGGTGTGCAAAAAAGTGTCGCTCAGAGGTAAAACAACCCAACCCACGCAAGAGGCTAGGCGGTAGATTTGAAGCTTTAGGCCGTCTACACACTTACCGCGCCGCACCGCTCGCCGCTCTGCAAGGACGGGTTTTCGAAGACTGCGCATCTTGTGGAGTCGGTAGCAAGGCGTCACTTTCTCGACGCTGGCCACCGCGTGACCGCAGCTGGAGTCGGTTCTATCTCTACTCTCGCAGCGCGGTACGCAAGCGACCGCAAGCAAGAGCCAATCAAATAGCCGCTGACGAATGACGTTGCTACAACAGCCGGCTGCTGGGTTGGGTTGGGTTGTTTTACCTCTGAGCGGCACTTTTTTGCACACCATGGGCTAAATGGCCAGGTCACATGGACCCCGAAGGCTCCGAGAAGGTTGGGGGAGGGGACCCACTGGAACAGCTGTTGGGAGACAGATGGTAGCCTCCCGTCAAGGCCATCCAGCGTGTTCTTTAACGTGCACAGGGTATGGCTCTCCCGCACACGGGGCCACGGCTTAACGTTCCATCCGACGGACGGCGGCCTTTCCAAGCCCATCGGTGTCCCCTACTGTATAACATTACTCGTATATGAGTAATGTTTTGATATGATGATTTGAATTTATTATCGTGCATTATTAAGTTACTGCTGAGTCTAATGTAAGCAGTATGTTTCTCTGATTACCTATGATAAATATCTGAAACCTGAAATAGATTTATAAATATTTATGGAATTGGAAAGTTGAGTTGGTACTAATAATGTCGTACAGTCGCTCAAAAAAGTATCCGAACACTAGGGTTGATTACAGAATTCAAAAAAAATATCTGGCAACGATTTTTTTAGAAATTAGGGATCTGACAACCTTCGTGTCACGTGACACGAAAGTTGCCAGATCACTAATTTCTAAAAAAATCGTTGCCAGATATTTTTTTTAATTCTGTAATCAACCGTAGTGTTCGGATAGTTTTTTTTTATATATATAATGCATATGAATATATAATGCAATGAATATGGAGCGTGTGCAGTTACCGTTCACAGCAAACTGGAGCGGTTGCGGTTAATGTTCACAGCACATTGGATCGTGTGAGCTCACAAAGACCTAACTGGAGCGTGTACAGTTGCTGTACACGCTCCAGATATTTTTCCTGAATTCTGTAATCACGTGACACGAAGGTTGCCAGATCACTAATTTCTAAAAAAAATCGTTGCCAATATTTTTTCTGAATTCTGTTATTAACCCTAGTGTTCGGATACTTTTTTGAGCGACTGTACTGCATTACGTGTATATGCCTATGATTCCCATTCTGTCAAGGCATTAATTTTTAGTGTAACAAATAATATGCAACAGATTAGGACCTAAATTTTAGAAAACTTTGAAAAGAAAATATTTTACCTATATTATATTACAGTAATTCTATTTAAAATTCCCTTAAAAATAATGTGGAGGAGAAAGTGCTAGATAATAATTTTATGAAAATAGAACAGTTGTTCTTGTTTCATCTTTACCCTTCAATTATTTTTTCCAAATAATCTGATGGAATCTCAAATTGTCAGTCGTTGTTTTTAGTGCAATATCTGTTGACACTCTACAGCCGAAACTTCGAATTTCTACATAAAGAGGTCGCTTGCAATATTCATTTAAAGTTTCGCATTTTGCGGATTTAACATTGTCAAATGTTAAATCCGCAAAATACTTTGATAATATAATAATCATCAAAATAAATAAATCATCAAAATACTTTGAGGATTTGAAAACGTGAATCATAATATTTCATCAATAATTATCGGACAATTTTTTCCAATTATCTTTTAAAGCAAAAATTTACATGAAATTTCAAAATTTCATGTAAATTCATACAAAAAATAAATAAAATAAATACCTCCTCAAGCAGCTGCTTGCCACAGAGGTCTGACAGGAGCCTGTCAGTTTATATGCCAGAGTAGAAGGTCTGAGAGGATGGCAGGACCTCAGCAGAAAAACAACACGAACATCCATGCCTTACCCGGGGCTCGAACCCAGGTCCCTTAGATCAGTAGCCAAGCGCGCTAACCACTCGGCCATGATGTAATTTAAATTTCATGCAAAAATTACAAAAAATTTCCAATTATACTTTTGAAGCATTGATAACATTGTTATCAATGCAAGCCTCATGGCATTGATATTCCTCCACCAAAATTGCCAGCATATTTCATATTCATTTAAAATCATGGCGATCATTGCCAATGTACTCTCTAGCAATATTTCGTTGTTGGTAATATAACACATCTTTTCTCTTGCAGCATGTATAAATAATAGTTTGGAATACTTTAATTCTTTATCTTTTGTTTAGCATAAATTTAAAGGATTGAAATAATGCATAAAAATATTAATACTAAAGTAACGATTCATTGTTTAAGGAACATTTCTTCCAAATATCGAAAGCTACTAAAACTCTAGGGAGTTTACGTTTTATCCTAAAAGCTGTTTTTCTTCAGTTTTATTATGATGCTTACTTATTAACAGCTCAAATGAAAAGTTTACATTTTACATTAGGAAAGATCGTTTACTTTAAACCTTCGTTTCAGCTTAACTGATTTTTCAACTCTTGTTTCCGCATCACTAATTTCAAAGAAAATTCGATTTGCATATCCAGCAAAAGAAAAACAAAAGAGATTAATGTTTTATTCAACGTTTCGTCGCCACTATTTTCGACGGTTTCATCAAGATATTTCGTGTATCTTAATAAAAGTAATTTTTGACTGGAACTTCTTTTAATTTTCGCAACAAATTTTCGATGTTTACATTATCATCGTCTAATCTAGATTTCTTGGTCACACAACGGCGGCAACATCATTTTCTAAGCACGTCCCCGGTGCATTGCATAACTGACTTCGTGAATGGAAATTTAGGCAAGGTAAAATTATGACTGAAAAATTACTAGATTAACAACAAACTCATTCATTACTAAAGGTGATGGTTAAACCGTGTGGAACACTTTCAAAGTTCCGAAGGAAATTCAAATATTTCGGTAGCGCGCCAGGCTCGTAGTCTGCAGTTCCCAGATTCGAGTCGCAGTTAGGTTAGGGTTGAGATTTATCTCCGCAAAACTCCTCGCCCTGCCGCAGTCAGCAGCGGAGAGCGAGGGGCTTGGAAAGGCCGCCGTCTGTTGGATGGGACGTTAAGCCGTGGCCCCATACCCTGTGCACATTAAAAAACGTTGGATGGCCTTGACTGGAGGCTACCATCTGCCTCCCAACAGCTGTTTCAGCGAGTCCCCTCCCACAACCTTCTCTGAGCCTTCGGGATCCTTCTGACCTAGCCATTTAGCCCATTGTGTGCAAAAAGTGCCACTCAGAGGCAAACAACTCAACCCTCCTGTCCCTTCCTCCACAGGGGCGGGGGTGGCTCAGTCGGTAGCGCGCCAGGCTCGTAATCTGTAGTTCCTAGGTTCGAGTCCCAACTGGGTCAGCGTTGAGATTTATCTCCGCAAAATTCCCCGCCCTGCCCACGGTCAGTAGGGGACACCGATGGGCTTGTAAAGGCCGACGTCCGTCGGATAGGACGTTAAGCCGTGGCCCCGTGTGCGGGAGAGCTATACCCTGTGCACGTTAAAGAACACGCTGGATGGCCTTGACGGGAGGCTACCATCTGTCTCCCAACAGCTGTTCCAGTGGGTCCCCTCCCACAACCGTCTCTGAGCCTTCGGGGTCCATGCGACCTGGCCATTTACCCCATGGTGTGCAAAAACGTGCCGCTCAGAGGTAAAAAAAAAACGTCCAATCCCTTCCTCCACATCCTAAGATGATCGTCACAAGCTTCTTTGATGAAACGGAAATGTTTAATTAAACAGCGCATGACCGCTAAGGAAGCAATTGCGACTGAGCAATAGGTACATCAACAATTCTCATGGTGTCTCCATCGGTAGCTCACCAAGCTTCTAATATGTAATTCTCAAGTTCCAGTTATAACTGTATGAGTTGAGATTATCCCCGATATTCCTCACGCTGTCCTCGGTGAGAAAAAAGGAGACGCCGATAAGCTTGGAAAGGCCACCGTCCGCCGAATGGAGAGTTAAGCCTTGTCTCTATGTGCACGCTAAAAAACACGCTGGATGTTCTTGTCAGTAGGTTACCATCTGTCTCTCCTAACTGCTGTACGGTGAGTGCCCGATATTTTCTGAGTCTATGGCATCCTTGTAACCTGGTCATTTAGGGGCGGGGGTGGCTCAGTCGGTAGCGCACCAGGCTCGTAATCTGTAGTTCCCAGGTTCGAGTCCCAGCTGGGTCAACGTTGAGATTTATCTCCGCAAAATTCCCCGCCCTGCCCACGGTCAGTAGGGGACACCGATGGGCTTGGAAAGGGCGCCGTCTGTCGGATGGGACGTTAAACCGTGGCCCCGTGTGCGGGAGGCCATATCCTGTGCACGTTAAAGAACACGCTGGATGGCCTTGACGGGAGGCTACCATCTGCCTCCCAACAGCTGTTCCAGTGGGTTCCCTCCCCCAACCTTCTCTGAGCCTTCGGGGTCCTTGTGACCTGGCCGTTTAGCCCATGGTGTGCAAAAAAGTACCGCTCAGAGGTAAAACAACACAACCTGGTCATTTAGCCCATTTTGTGCAAAAATGCCCCGCTCGGAGGCAAAACAACCGAACTCATAGACATTGGTTGATTGACCTATCAATCTCATGCCAATCAACCAAGACTACATCCGTCATCATGAAAATGAGTGCGAACTAAATTGTCATGTGGTATTTTTGGCGAAAAGATAAAACTATTGAAAACTCGTTTTGCTCCGGAAAATATTGCATTTAAATATCCATAAATAATTCGGTTATTATTTAGTGAATGTAAGTAAATATATATCCCTTAAGAACAATTTCTGAATTATATTTGAGACATACACGAGATACATCTTTACGTTTAACAAATTATAGTAAATCGATGAAATAACGCATCATTTCCGAACCTTTTTTTTAATCGATATACTCTTTGATCTCAGAGTGAGTTGTCACGTGCCTCTTTCCATTGGGGACTTAATTTTTATTTCAGTTTATCTGTATACCATTATAATTAATTCAATTTAGACTAAAGTATATGGGTTAAGCCCATCGGTGTCCCCTACTGACGGTGGGCAGGGAATTTTACGGAGATAAATCTTCAACGCTGACGCAGCTGGAATTCGAACCTGGGAACTACAGATTACGAGCCTGGCGCGCTACCGACTGAGCCACCCTCGTTCCACTAAAGTACATGACATTTGAATCCATTTCAGAAAATATACATGTACTAAATTGACATGTATGAAAAAATTATAAGAAATGGCAACTGAAGTTTTTGAACAAATTCAGATGAAGGTTTACAAATACTATTTTGGTTGGCATGCTTGGCTACTATTTTAAAAACCCCGGATAAGGCATGGCTGCTTTTTGTTGTATCGTCTTTCTGCACAAATCATCTGTATGGCTTATTGCACTGACAGAGTCCTGTCAGATTTCTGTAGCAAGCAGCTATTCGAGAGGTAATTTTTTTTAAACTCTGTGGCTTAATATAATAACGTATCCACTCTTATCCATACTCATCCCTAAAACCTCAATACTCTAAAATTTAGAGTTGGGTTGTTTTACCTCTGAGCGGCACTTTTTTGCACACCATGGGCTAAATGGCCAGGTCACATGGACCCCGAAGGTTCAGAGAAGGTTGGGGGAGGGTACCCAGTGGAACAGCTGTTGGGAGAGAGATGATAGCCTCCCGTCAAGGCCATCCAGCGTGTTCTTTAACGTGCACAGGGTATGTCTCTCCCGCACATGGGGCCACGGCTTAACGTCCCATCCGACGGACGGCGGCCTTTCCAAGCCCATCGGTGTCCCCTACTAACCGTGAGCAGGGCGGGGAATTTTGCGGAGATAAATCTCAGCGCTGACCCAGCTGGGACTCGAACCTGGGAACTACAGATTGCGAGCCTGGCGCGCTACCGACTGACCCCGCCCCACTCTAAAATTTAGAAATTCCCTCTTGTTTTACTATTAAATTCAACGCATAAGATTGTCGATTTGTTTTCAAAATCATACTTCTGAGTTTATATTTTTGAAGGTAATATTTCTCTAGCGAATAAGTCCTAGTTTCTGCTGAGAGAATAAGTATTACCTTCGACAAATGTAATTTTTTTCTTCAGGATTCAAAACAGTAAAGAACGTTGTCCCTAGATGGCGTTACAGATCTACTATGCAATCGAAATTATTGGAAGAAAGCATTTCGTTTTCCTCCTCCAAGTAGAAATTTCTGTAATCAGGTTAGTTGCATTTCGACAACAACTCACAGCAATTCGCTTTATTACTAAAAAATCAGTAGTTGGTTAAAAACGGAAAAAGATCGCTCATCCCCGATTTTGTAGCATTTTTTTTATGTTTATTGAAGGATATTCTTTCACCATGGGGGTGGCTCAGTCGGTAGCGCGCCACGCTCGTAATCTGTAGTTCCCAGGTTCGAGTCCCAGCTGGGTCAGCGTTGAGATTTATCTCCGCAAAATTCTGCGCCCTGCTCACGGTCAGTAAGGGACACCGATGGGCTTGGAACAGGCCGCCGTCTGTCGGATGGGATTTTTTTAGAAATTAGCGATCTAGCAACCTTCGTGTCACGTGACACGAAGGTTGCCAGATCACTAATTTCTAAAAAAAATCTTTGCCAGATATTTTTTTCTGAATTCTGTAATCAACCATAGTGTTCGGATATTTTTTAATATATATAATGCGTATGAATATATAATGCAATGAATACGGAGCGTGTGCAGTTACCGTTCACAGCAAACTGGAGCGGTTGCGGTTAATGTTCACAGCACGTTGGATCGTGTGAGCTCACAAAGACCTGGATCGTGTGGGCTCACTCACGGAAATATTGAGCGTGTGCAGTTACCGTTCACAGCAAACTGGAGCGTGTGCAGTTACTGCACACGCTCCAGTTTGCTGTGAACGGTAACTGGAGCGTGTACAGTTGCTGTACACGCTCCAGATATTTTTCCTGAATTCTGTAATCACGTGACACGAAGGTTGCCAGATCACTAATTTCTAAAAAAAATCGTTGCCAGATATTTTTTTCTGAATTCTGTAATCAACCATAGAGTTCGGATATTTTTTTGAGCGACTGTACATCCCATTCAACAGACTTTCCAAGATCAGCTGTGCCCTTTTCTAAGAGAGGGCCGGGGGGCGGGGTGTACTAGTGGAGGCAAATCTCAACGTCGTCACAATTGGTACGCGAACTTGGGAAATGCAGAAAACACCCTGTCTCTCTAACCGACTGAGTGAACCCTTCTCCTCGTTAGCAACCTGCTTGATAGCATTTTACTTCTGCCATAATTGTAAAACGAATCAATCACAAAGTCGATAGCTTTTTGGTAGAAATTGTTACAAGAAACAGACAAGAATGTGCAAACTTAACTTTCTTCTACATTTTTGTTGTTGGGTTGTTTTACCTCTGAGCGGCACTTTTTTGCACACCATGGGCTAAATGGCCAGGTCACATGGACCCCGAAGGCTCAGAGAAGGTTGGGGGAGGGGACCCACTGGAACAGCTGTTGGGAGACAGATGGTAGCCTCCCGTCAAGGCCATCCAGCGTGTTCTTTAACGTGCACAGGGTATGGCTCTCCCGCACGCGGGGCCACGGCTTAACGTCCCATCCGACGGACGGCGGCCTTTCCAAGCCCATCGATGTCCCCTACTGACCGTGGGCAGGGCGGGGAATTTTGCGGAGATAAATCTCAACGCTGACCCAGCTGGGACTCGAACCTGGGAACTACAGATTACGAGCCTGGCGCGCTACCGACTGAGCCACCCCCGCCCCATTAGTAACTGAAAGGAGGCGAACAGAAATAGTAAACATAATTATATATATACTATATTTAGATAGTACTATTTTTATTAGTATATTTTTCAGGAAATTTATTATAGACTACTAACACAGAGAGAGGAAGTTTATATGCGCAATCACAATATACAGAAAACATCCATAAGATATCTAATATGACCATTATATATCCATTTGTCTTTGTAGATATCTTCTGGATATATTCTATATATTTGTAATTGTACTGGCACTGAACGGCGTTCTGGTTGGTTTTTACTCAATCTTGTCCCACCCCTTTATATTTTTCTAGATCGGGGCCTCTATAGCAATAATAATAATCGATTAATCAATAGCATTAAGGTAGTAATCATTTTGCCAATAGCAATATCATAATAATCGAAATTTGCTAACATTATGAGAGCTAAAAAGAAAAAAAAAAGTGAACTGATCCAACACCCGATTAAACTGATTAGCATCTTTAATAATGATCGTGACTCCCTGGAATTGATCTCTAGGTTCAAATATTTTCAATAATAAATAATACGAAAACAATCTTTTCACTTCGGATAATACGAAATTTCGTATAATCGTTATTAATCGAAATCATCCATTTTAAAATAGCAGTGACATATATTTTAATTCTCACCTCGATCTTATGAAACCTAATAATGGTAATACCCCCTCAAGCAGCTGCTTGCCACAGAGATCTGACAGGAGACTGTCAGTTTATATGCCATATTAGAAGGTCTGAGAGGATGGCAGGACCTCAGCAGAAAAACGACACATACATCCATGCCTTACCCGGGGCTCGAACCCAGGTCCCTTAGATCAGTAGCCAAGCGCGCTAACCACTCGGCCATGGGACGGCAATAATAGTAATGGAGTCGAAAAATAGCAAACATGCTGTGATGACCCAAAAAGAAAAGTGTCTGTCGGACTAAGTCAGATATGATGACCTGGGTTCGGATCCTGTCCGACTGGGCCAGATGTGATGTCCTCCCTACTCTGATCTATGGAGACTGAGCCAAAGGTCGTGTCCGCCGGAGGACGATGCGATTGTTGCTTAATAATTACTTCACCCTCACTTCTGTGAAATTACAGGTACGCGGGTTTTTTAGCCTGTGCCACTGCACGCCTTGAAGAAACTGGTGTTGAAAGGTGAATAACAACAGTCCATTAATTACTGCACGAGAGTTAGATAGGGACGACACAGTTTTATTTATAATATATACAGCTACGTGCTGGGAATGAGCTCCACTCCGTGGGCCTTTGCTGCTTCACTGCTGCAAACAATAATAGAATGAGGTGGAGAATCGCACGCTCTGCGAATCCTCAGTTTCCAGACCACAAAACTCGGCGAAAGGATAACCAACCTTTGTCTACACTGTGGTTCCTCTGAATCCACAAAACTACTCTTAGATTCACCGCTCAACTCTGTGAGCCTTTGCTGCTTTGCTACTGCAAACATTAATAATGAGGAGGAGAATCGCACGCTCTGCAAATTCTCACTTTGCAGATCTCAAACTCGGCGAAAGGATAACCAACCTTTGCCTACACTGTGGTTCCTCTGAATCCACAAAAGTAAAACAGATTCACATCAGAATCTAGATTCCCTCCTGGAATCACACCCTCACTTCAAGGGTTACTTTGAGAAAGACGGCGTCCCTTTGACGCGTGTCCAAGCGACTTCTTCGCTTGACAGCTACGCCCAGCCTGATGTTTCAAATCTACCGCCTAGCCTCGTCGCTGCACTAGCGCCCCTAGGCTAGTCATTACAGCCACAAACAACTGCTGGCATTCGTCATGGAGCAGCTTTAGACCCGAAAAACAAACAACAACAATGAGTCATCCCAGCACAAACATTTCCAAGAACACATAAAAATATAAACAACAATAAAATATAACAAAAAAAAATACAATAAATAAGTAAAAATATAAAATTCGAGGGACATGACACATGCATACACATATTCTGTACGAATAGTTCATAAATAAATAAAATAAATATCCCCTCAAGCAGCTGCTTGCCACAGAGGTCTGACAGGAGCCTGTCAGTTTATATGCCATAGTAGAAAGTCTGACAGGTTGGCAGGACCCCAGCACGAAAACAACACGAACTTCCATGCCTTACCCGGGGCTCGAACCCAGGTCCCTTAGATCAGTAGCCAAGCGCACTAACCACTCGGCCATGGGACCGCTGAATAGTTCATACAAGCCACTAAAATGGAAAGGGAAAAGCTCTTTATTACAGTCTTTGGCAATAATAATTTTCCAAAAAAAAAAAAAAAAAATACACCGGATTGCCTTCTGGTTCATTCGATTTGAATCTATTCATAACCCTCCCTCCCCTCCTCTCCCCCCTAATATTTTCCCAGATTCAGGCCTGACCAAAAGCTACAACTACTGGAATTAAAAAGAGCAAAATTCTGCTTCACAAGAGATCCTAAGTTCTTACAGTATCCCACACAAACCCTGGAATATCAGATTGATTTACGAGTTATGAGTCATAGAATTTTGCCTTAATTCGTCCCGCTGCAATTGCTACGTGTAATTACCATCATGCACATGGACGGTTAGCGTGTCACCGTGCAATTGAGGCCGTCTCAGGACCAATTACGAATAGAAATTAGAATAACCTAACATCCACGTGCTTATTGCTCGTTGCCCGGGGAATGATCGGTCTCCTAATGATCTTTCTTTCTGGTTCCGTATCATTTTCCTTTTCTTTCGGTCAAGATTCTCTGCGATGATATATTGAATAGCGGATCAGAGGAAACGAGTTCCTATCGAAATCTCCAAAAAATGAAGCCATCCAAGCACTTCTAATGGAGGAAGTTATGTAGAACGCTCTGGTGTGAGTCGTTTTACTACTGAACGCCACTTTTTCTACTGGATGGACTAAATGGATTGGTCAGATTGATCCAAGGACTCAGAAATGGGGTCTATAGTCTCTGCTGTTATTGGGGCGGGGGTGGTTCAGTCGGTAGCGCGCCAAGCTCTTAATCTGCAGTTCCCAGGTTCGACTCCCAGCTGGGTCAGCGTTGAGATTTATCTCCGCAAAATTCCCCGCCCTGCCCACGGTCAGTAGGGGACACCGATGGGCTTGGAAAGGCCGTCGTCCGTCGGATGGGACGTTAAGCCGTAGCCCGTGTGCGGGAGAGCCATACCCTGTGCACGTTAAAGAACACGCTGGATGGCCTTGACGGGAGGCTACCATCTGTCTCCCAACAGCTGTTCCAGTGGGTCCCTTCCCCCAACCTTCTCTGAGCCTTCGGGGTCCCTATGACCTGGCCATTTAGCCCATGGTGTGCAAAAAAGTGCCGCATAGAGGTAAAACAACCCAACTCTGCTGTTATTTGTATTTTGTTATCATTGCGTATCAAGCATTTGTTTATCATTGTGTATGTCACTTTTGCTCCTTTTATAATTGCTCACACATTTATTGATGTAAACTGACTTCTATAAATTAAGGAAAATCCTTATGTTAATTCAATGGGAAGCTAACGTCAAAGCTCTATAACTTCTAAAATAAGTTGTTTGTTTTGAAAGATGTGATTTTCAGATAAAGATCTCAATCAAATAAATCAATATCTCGATTTTCAAAAACATCTGTTCAGCATTTAATGAGTTATGGAAGTTTGAATATTTAACAACAGCAATGCCAGTCTTAAGAAACTTATACAAAACTGAAGAATAGTGAAAGAATTCGTCAAACAAACTTTTAAAATACACATTTTTTTATTAAACACTTTGATACAATATTTTTATTATCAAGTTTTAACTTGTGAAGTCAATATTTGTGACTAACATTGCTATTGGTAAATATTCAAACTTGGATAGCTCATTAAATACTGAAAGATTATTGTTGAAAATCGAGATATTGAAAGATCCAATTGAGACCTTTATCTGCTATCACATGTTTTCGAAATAAAAAATATCTTACCTAACTTAATTTAGAAGTTATAGAATTTCTTCGTTACCTTGTCATTGACATAACATAGAATTGTTCCTTAGTTTATGAAAACCAGTGTAGAACTGCAATTGTCTAATCATTATCTATGTCATAGTTTGCTACTTTTATCGTTGTTTATACATTTGTTATTAAAGAGTTGCAATAGTTCACAACTATATATCTAAATCATTACTTTCCTATCTTTAATGAGGGGCGGGGGTGGCTCAGTCGGTAGCGCGCCAGGCTCGTAATCTGTAGTTCCCAGGTTCGAGTCCCAGCTGGGTCAGCGTTGAGATTTATCTCCGCAAAATTCCCTGCCCACGGTCAGAAGGGGACACCGATGGGTTTGGAAAGACCGCCGTCCATCGGATGGGACGTTAAGCCGTGGCCCCGTGTGCGGGAGAACCATACCCTGTGCACGTTAAAGAACACGCTGGATGGCCTAGACGGGAGGCTATCATCTGTCTCCCAACAGCTGTTCCAGTGGATCCCCTCCCCCAACCTTCTCTGAGCCTTCGGGGTCCATGTGACCTGGCAATTTAGCCCATGGTGTGCAAGAAAGTGCCGCTCAGAGGTAAAACAACTCAACCCAAATCCTATCCTTAATGCAATATGTCCTCGCTTAGATAATTATCTTTATCAGCGTCCTAATGGTTATTGTTTCTAACGTCTGAAATTCCTTTGTTCTTATCTCCCAACGAATTCTTCGCAGACGTCTCAGAAAGTTCTTCCAGCGCCGAGCAGCGAAAGAAATCAAGTCTCTTTCTAAACTCCTCCCGCGAGATCAAAATAACATTGCGAAATATCATTTATGAGATTCGAAACAAATGCAGCCGAAATGCTACGTCATTTAGAGCCGTGTCCGATGTGATCCCAACAGCGTCGCAGCACCATTCCATTCCGACGACGAGGGAATGCTGAAAACCAAATTTGTGAAATGTATCTGCGGCCATCAAAAGTAAAACCCAATCTCGATGAAAGCAACCAAATCATCATCATCGCCGTGGGGACGGGGCCATCCAATATCCGAGCGAAAGCCGGTCACACGATCCTCCTTACCTTTTCGGAACGAACAAAAATCTGACATCCATCAACAAATAGCGGATGGACTTGATCCATCTCTATCTATCTCTTGATTATCCGCCGCAGGTTCAATTTGATGGCGAGATGATATGAAAACCAAAGAACACGAAAAGGCTCTTTACTACTCTTCGTCCCCTTTTGAGGTGTCTTCCTTTACAGGAAAAGCGGACAAGTAGGCAAATCAATTGGAGACGGATAGCGAGTAGAAATGAAAAAGAGTAAGGGAAAAGTATGCTTAACACATAAAATAAGATGCGATATGGAGAAGGCTTGGGATGTGCCTCAAGTGTACTCGTCTGTGACAAGGTATACCTCGTGACTTCTAACGTTGGTTTTTTTGGAAATTTGAAGCGCGTTGCGAAGAGAAAAAACGAAACATGTTTGTTTCATTTCCTCGAGCTGCTAGCGTATAAGACATCGAAGTGATGTCTACTGTTCCAGTAGGAGGGAGAAAAGAATTGTGTTTTGTTTCTTACCTATGGCGACAAATTTTCTTGCATCCAATGGGTTTTTTCTCATTGGATAAATCAACCTGATTATCCAATTGGATAATCCTTGACGGAGACAGATGGTAGCCTCCCGTCAAGGTCAATTGGATAATAAATTTTCGGGTCTAAAACATCCGATTGGATAAATCAATCTCAACTTGAGATATTCCAGTGGTTTGTGTGGGATACTGTCAGAACTTAGGATCTCTTGTGAAGCAGAATTTTGCCCTTTTTAATTCCAGTAGTTGTAGCCTTTGGTCAGGCCTGAATCTGGGAAAATATTAGGGGTGGAGGAGGGGAGGGAGGGTAATGAATAGATTCAAATCGAATGAACCAGAAGGCAATCCGGTGTTTTTTTTTTTTTTTTTTTTTGGAAAATTATTATTGCCAAAGACTGTAATAAAGATTGCCAAAGACTGTGATAAAGATATTCCCTTTCCATTTTAAATGGCCGAGTCACAAGAACCCCCTCAAGGGCGTAAATAATGGGTTGGGGAAGGCGATCCACTGTAAAATTATTAGGAAACGTATGGAAGCTTTTCCTGAATGCCTCGATTATGGAAGTGTTGAGTGATTTGAAAGACACGCTTTGCAAACTATTCGGTTGCAATGAATAGTTTCGGGCATGGGCTTCGTCTGGGGCAATGAGAAATATATCGAAAAATTAATTTATGTTAAATAAAAGTCAGCTGTACCAAAATTAATGTTTTTTCTTTTAGAGATGTATGCATGATTTTTTATTTGCAGCTGTACTCATTAATGAATGGCTAGATATAAATATTATTATCTTGAAACATTGATCAGTTTTTTTTTTTTTTGTTTTGTTTTTTTTGCTCCCTCCCTGGAAAAATTTCCCGATACGATTTCAGGTGACCGCATTTGTGCTTAATGGCATGCTGACCACAAATGTTTCAGTTGACTGATTTTTTTCCTTTAAATTGTTATCTTTCTTTCTTTAATATAATTTTTGATAAAACTTCTTGTTTTCAACTAAAGTTTCTCACATTTTTTTTTCCATTCACGAAATTTTTTCGGCTAATTTTTTTTTGCAAATTTGCTTGTATTTTTACTTTTTTTAACTTTCGATTCCGAAATTTTGTTACCTCACAAGATAGATGATGACCACACTAAAATGAGACAAAATGAATTTTTCAACTAAAAACAACTAAAACTATCCAGCGCGTTCTTTAAACAGAACTTTTAGAAGCACGTGGTTTTCCTGCACACGGGGCCGTCGAGGCCCCCCCCCCCTTTTTCCAAGTCCGACGGTGTCCTAATTTTTCAGTTTGTTTTTGTTGATTTCTCATGCATAATAATTTCTTGAATAATATATCAGCTATTAAATTGAGAGTAATTAGAGCAAAATCATCATGTTCAATTACGCAAATTTATGAGACTTCGACATCTCTCATAAATCATGAATTAATGATCTATCAATCACGTGGCAATTAAATAAGTGATACGTGATAACTGTCAAACCATCAACTGCGCAGACTCTCAGTCTCCCTTTGCTTAACCATTCGCTCTTCGCTAATGATAAAATTTGCATAAAGCAATTTTACTTCCCCGCTAAATATCATTCCACTCCTTAGTTCAAGTCGCACCGTATGATGACTTCTTCGTTTGGTAATTCATCCTAATCTGAATCCTTTCAGAAGAATAATTTCACCTTAAGCTTCGCCATCGCTTCAGAGGCAAGGGAGACGCCTATCATCAGACTCCACTCTTAATGGCTAAGGGGCACAGATAATAAATTCCCCGCCCCCTTCCTTTTATTCGCATTTGCCACCAAGCGTGGTGGAGCCACCAGCTATCTCTATTCTACCGGGTTCGGAATGACACGCGCCGCTTCCTCGAGGCCCAGTGTCCTCCTCCTCTCTCTTCGCTTAAGAAGGGACAAAAGTGGAAGAGGAGGAGGAGGAGGAACAGACGGAAGAGTTTGAGACTCTTACAACAACTCGATCCATGCGCCCACCAGCAAAGGGCCACCAGATAAACTCTATTTACTTCTCGTAGTTCGCTACGCTGCATTTCCCTCTTTGATACGAAACCCGAGTTTAATTTCCATAGAAGATGAACACAGCGCTTAATTTAACAGTCTCCCCTCGTCTCTTCTGGTGTAGGAGCGTAATTCAGCAAGCTGCAACACCGTCCGAACACATACACGCACTCACTCATTCACTCAGAGAGATTCAGCATCCTCATCCTCTTCCATCCACCCATCCACCCGACACACACACACACTCATTTACCTGTTTTCCGTATGAGTGAGTGGTGTTCGGCTCGAGGATGTGCAGAATCCCGATAATTACAGCATTTGGCAGTGGAAATAAGGACGTCGTCTTTGAAGAGCAGATTACATAGTTGTTTGTGGGGGCGGCGTGCCTGCTCGCCGGCGACGGAAACGTGATTAATTACAATGCGGACGAAGGCCGGGATGATGCCCCCGTTGCCCGTCACGGGAGTAAGCGAACGAACGGACAGATTGACTGAGATGGCCTGGCATTTTTGCATAAGCTGTTCTCGATTCCTCTTCTTCTTCTGGCACGCAAACTTATTAGTTCTTTCTCTAATTTGTTTATCTTGCGAGTAATCCGGGAATTTTTACTCCGACACACACGCACACGTGACTTGCATCTTCGGCCCAATTATAAACTACGTGGAAATTGCAACTTGATTTTTATTGTCGTTTCTGATTCTTCACCTGGAATGGTTCGGCATAATTTGTTGCCTCAACGCAGACGAAGTAGCGAATTTTTCATTTGGTAGAAAACAGGAAAATTTCCTTTCTCATAAGACTGAGACTTTATAAGTTTGTTCCTCTCTAAGGTTTGTTATGGTAGCGAAATCAAGAAACGTTCTTTATGGAACAGAGATTAGAAGTTTGTTCCTCTCTAAGGTGTGTTACGCTAGCGAAATCAAGAAACGTTCTTTATAGAACAGAGATTAGAAGTTTGTTCCTATCTAAGGTGTGTTACGCTAGCGAAATCAAGAAACGTTCTTTATGGAACAGAGATTAGAAGTTTGTTCCTCTCTAAGGTGTGTTACGCTAGCGAAATCAAGAAACGTTCTTTATAGAACAGAGATTAGAAGTTTGTTCCTATCTAAGGTGTGTTACGCTAGCGAAATCAAGAAACGTTCTTTATGGAACAGAGATTAGAAGTTTGTTCCTCTCTAAGGTGTGTTACGCTAGCGAAATCAAGAAACGTTCTTTATAGAACAGAGATTAGAAGTTTGTTCCTATCTAAGGTGTGTTACGCTAGCGAAATCAAGAAACGTTCTTTATGGAACAGAGATTAGAAGTTTGTTCCTCTCTAAGGTGTGTTACGCTAGCGAAATCAAGAAACGTTCTTTATAGAACAGAGATTAGAAGTTTGTTCCTATCTAAGGTGTGTTACGCTAGCGAAATCAAGAAACGTTCTTTATGGAACAGAGATTAGAAGTTTGTTCCTCTCTAAGGTGTGTTACGCTAGCGAAATCAAGAAACGTTCTTTATGGAACAGAGATTAGAAGTTTGTTCCTCTCTAAGGTGTGTTACGCTAGCGAAATCAAGAAACGTTCTTTATAGAACAGAGATTAGAAGTTTGTTCCTATCTAAGGTGTGTTACGCTAGCGAAATCAAGAAACGTTCTTTATGGAACAGAGATTAGAAGTTTGTTCCTCTCTAAGGTGTGTTACGCTAGCGAAATCAAGAAACGTTCTTTATAGAACAGAGATTAGAAGTTTGTTCCTATCTAAGGTGTGTTACGCTAGCGAAATCAAGAAACGTTCTTTATAGAACAGAGATTAGAAGTTTGTTCCTCTCTAAGGTGTGTTACGCTAGCGAAATCAAGAAACGTTCTTTATGGAACAGAGATTAGAAGTTTGTTCCTCTCTAAGGTGTGTTACGCTAGCGAAATCAAGAAACGTTCTTTATAGAACAGAGATTAGAAGTTTGTTCCTATCTAAGGTGTGTTACGCTAGCGAAATCAAGAAACGTTCTTTATGGAACAGAGATTAGAAGTTTGTTCCTCTCTAAGGTGTGTTACGCTAGCGAAATCAAGAAACGTTCTTTATAGAACAGAGATTAGAAGTTTGTTCCTATCTAAGGTGTGTTACGCTAGCGAAATCAAGAAACGTTCTTTATGGAACAGAGATTAGAAGTTTGTTCCTCTCTAAGGTGTGTTACGCTAGCGAAATCAAGAAACGTTCTTTATGGAACAGAGATTAGAAGTTTGTTCCTCTCTAAGGTGTGTTACGCTAGCGAAATCAAGAAACGTTCTTTATGGAACAGAGATTAGAAGTTTGTTCCTCTCTAAGGTGTGTTACGCTAGCGAAATCAAGAAACGTTCTTTATAGAACAGAGATTAGAAGTTTGTTCCTCTCTAAGGTGTGTTACGCTAGCGAAATCAAGAAACGTTCTTTATGGAACAGAGATTAGAAGTTTGTTCCTCTCTAAGGTGTGTTACGCTAGCGAAATCAAGAAACGTTTTTATGGAACAGAGATTAGAAGTTTGTTCCTCTCTAAGGTGTGTTACGCTAGCGAAATCAAGAAACGTTCTTTATAGAACAGAGATTAGAAGTTTGTTCCTATCTAAGGTGTGTTACGCTAGCGAAATCAAGAAACGTTCTTTATGGAACAGAGATTAGAAGTTTGTTCCTCTCTAAGGTGTGTTACGCTAGCGAAATCAAGAAACGTTTTTATGGAACAGAGATTAGAAGTTTGTTCCTCTCTAAGGGTGTTACCCTAGCGAAATCAAGAAACGTTCTTTATGGAACAGAGATTAGAAGTTTGTTCCTCTCTAAGGTGTGTTACGCTAGCGAAATCAAGAAACGTTCTTTATAGAACAGAGATTAGAAGTTTGTTCCTCTCTAAGGTGTGTTACGCTAGCGAAATCAAGAAACGTTCTTTATGGAACAGAGATTAGAAGTTTGTTCCTCTCTAAGGTGTGTTACGCTAGCGAAATCAAGAAAAGTTTTTATGGAACAGAGATTAGAAGTTTGTTCCTCTCTAAGGTGTGTTACGCTAGCGAAATCAAGAAACGTTCTTTATGGAACAGAGATTAGAAGTTTGTTCCTCTCTAAGGTGTGTTACGCTAGCGAAATCAAGAAACGTTCTTTATAGAACAGAGATTAGAAGTTTGTTCCTCTCTAAGGTGTGTTACGCTAGCGAAATCAAGAAACGTTCTTTATGGAACAGAGATTAGAAGTTTGTTCCTCTCTAAGGTGTGTTACGCTAGCGAAATCAAGAAACGTTCTTTATAGAACAGAGATTAGAAGTTTGTTCCTATCTAAGGTGTGTTACGCTAGCGAAATCAAGAAACGTTCTTTATGGAACAGAGATTAGAAGTTTGTTCCTCTCTAAGGTGTGTTACGCTAGCGAAATCAAGAAACGTTTTTATGGAACAGAGATTAGAAGTTTGTTCCTCTCTAAGGTGTGTTACGCTAGCGAAATCAAGAAACGTTCTTTATGGAACAGAGATTAGAAGTTTGTTCCTCTCTAAGGTGTGTTACGCTAGCGAAATCAAGAAACGTTCTTTATAGAACAGAGATTAGAAGTTTGTTCCTCTCTAAGGTGTGTTACGCTAGCGAAATCAAGAAACGTTCTTTATGGAACAGAGATTAGAAGTTTGTTCCTCTCTAAGGTGTGTTACGCTAGCGAAATCAAGAAACGTTCTTTATAGAACAGAGATTAGAAGTTTGTTCCTCTCTAAGGTGTGTTACGCTAGCGAAATCAAGAAACGTTCTTTATGGAACAGAGATTAGAAGTTTGTTCCTCTCTAAGGTGTGTTACGCTAGCGAAATCAAGAAACGTTTTTATGGAACAGAGATTAGAAGTTTGTTCCTCTCTAAGGTGTGTTACGCTAGCGAAATCAAGAAACGTTCTTTATGGAACAGAGATTAGAAGTTTGTTCCTCTCTAAGGTGTGTTACGCTAGCGAAATCAAGAAACGTTTTTATGGAACAGAGATTAGAAGTTTGTTCCTCTCTAAGGTGTGTTACGCTAGCGAAATCAAGAAACGTTCTTTATGGAACAGAGATTAGAAGTTTGTTCCTCTCTAAGGTGTGTTACGCTAGCGAAATCAAGAAACGTTCTTTATAGAACAGAGATTAGAAGTTTGTTCCTCTCTAAGGTGTGTTACGCTAGCGAAATCGAGAAACGTTCTTTATGGAACAGAGATTAGAAGTTTGTTCCTCTCTAAGGTGTGTTACGCTAGCGAAATCAAGAAACGTTCTTTATAGAACAGAGATTAGAAGTTTGTTCCTATCTAAGGTGTGTTACGCTAGCGAAATCAAGAAACGTTCTTTATGGAACAGAGATTAGAAGTTTGTTCCTCTCTAAGGTGTGTTACGCTAGCGAAATCAAGAAACGTTCTTTATGGAACAGAGATTAGAAGTTTGTTCCTCTCTAAGGTGTGTTACGCTAGCGAAATCAAGAAACGTTCTTTATGGAACAGAGATTAGAAGTTTGTTCCTCTCTAAGGTGTGTTACGCTAGCGAAATCAAGAAACGTTCTTATGGAACAGAGATTAGAAGTTTGTTCCTCTCTAAGGTGTGTTACGCTAGCGAAATCAAGAAACGTTTTTATGGAACAGAGATTAGAAGTTTGTTCCTCTCTAAGGTGTGTTACGCTAGCGAAATCAAGAAACGTTCTTTATGGAACAGAGATTAGAAGTTTGTTCCTCTCTAAGGTGTGTTACGCTAGCGAAATCAAGAAACGTTTTTATGGAACAGAGATTAGAAGTTTGTTCCTCTCTAAGGTGTGTTACGCTAGCGAAATCAAGAAACGTTCTTTATGGAACAGAGATTAGAAGTTTGTTCCTCTCTAAGGTGTGTTACGCTAGCGAAATCAAGAAACGTTCTTTATGGAACAGAGATTAGAAGTTTGTTCCTCTCTAAGGTGTGTTACGCTAGCGAAATCAAGAAACGTTCTTTATGGAACAGAGATTAGAAGTTTGTTCCTCTCTAAGGTGTGTTACGCTAGCGAAATCAAGAAACGTTCTATATGGAACAGAGATTAGAAGTTTGTTCCTCTCTAAGGTGTGTTACGCTAGCGAAATCAAGAAACGTTCTTTATGGAACAGAGATTAGAAGTTTGTTCCTATCTAAGGTGTGTTACGCTAGCGAAATCAAGAAACGTTCTTTATGGAACAGAGATTAGAAGTTTGTTCCTCTCTAAGGTGTGTTACGCTAGCGAAATCAAGAAACGTTCTTTATGGAACAGAGATTAGAAGTTTGTTCCTCTCTAAGGTGTGTTACGCTAGCGAAATCAAGAAACGTTTTTATGGAACAGAGATTAGAAGTTTGTTCCTCTCTAAGGTGTGTTACGCTAGCGAAATCAAGAAACGTTCTTTATGGAACAGAGATTAGAAGTTTGTTCCTCTCTAAGGTGTGTTACGCTAGCGAAATCAAGAAACGTTCTTTATAGAACAGAGATTAGAAGTTTGTTCCTATCTAAGGTGTGTTACGCTAGCGAAATCAAGAAACGTTCTTTATGGAACAGAGATTAGAAGTTTGTTCCTCTCTAAGGTGTGTTACGCTAGCGAAATCAAGAAACGTTTTTATGGAACAGAGATTAGAAGTTTGTTCCTCTCTAAGGGTGTTACCCTAGCGAAATCAAGAAACGTTCTTTATGGAACAGAGATTAGAAGTTTGTTCCTCTCTAAGGTGTGTTACGCTAGCGAAATCAAGAAACGTTCTTTATAGAACAGAGATTAGAAGTTTGTTCCTCTCTAAGGTGTGTTACGCTAGCGAAATCAAGAAACGTTCTTTATGGAACAGAGATTAGAAGTTTGTTCCTCTCTAAGGTGTGTTACGCTAGCGAAATCAAGAAAAGTTTTTATGGAACAGAGATTAGAAGTTTGTTCCTCTCTAAGGTGTGTTACGCTAGCGAAATCAAGAAACGTTCTTTATGGAACAGAGATTAGAAGTTTGTTCCTCTCTAAGGTGTGTTACGCTAGCGAAATCAAGAAACGTTCTTTATAGAACAGAGATTAGAAGTTTGTTCCTCTCTAAGGTGTGTTACGCTAGCGAAATCAAGAAACGTTCTTTATGGAACAGAGATTAGAAGTTTGTTCCTCTCTAAGGTGTGTTACGCTAGCGAAATCAAGAAACGTTCTTTATAGAACAGAGATTAGAAGTTTGTTCCTATCTAAGGTGTGTTACGCTAGCGAAATCAAGAAACGTTCTTTATGGAACAGAGATTAGAAGTTTGTTCCTCTCTAAGGTGTGTTACGCTAGCGAAATCAAGAAACGTTTTTATGGAACAGAGATTAGAAGTTTGTTCCTCTCTAAGGTGTGTTACGCTAGCGAAATCAAGAAACGTTCTTTATGGAACAGACATTAGAAGTTTGTTCCTCTCTAAGGTGTGTTACGCTAGCGAAATCAAGAAACGTTCTTTATAGAACAGAGATTAGAAGTTTGTTCCTCTCTAAGGTGTGTTACGCTAGCGAAATCAAGAAACGTTCTTTATGGAACAGAGATTAGAAGTTTGTTCCTCTCTAAGGTGTGTTACGCTAGCGAAATCAAGAAACGTTCTTTATAGAACAGAGATTAGAAGTTTGTTCCTCTCTAAGGTGTGTTACGCTAGCGAAATCAAGAAACGTTCTTTATGGAACAGAGATTAGAAGTTTGTTCCTCTCTAAGGTGTGTTACGCTAGCGAAATCAAGAAACGTTTTTATGGAACAGAGATTAGAAGTTTGTTCCTCTCTAAGGTGTGTTACGCTAGCGAAATCAAGAAACGTTCTTTATGGAACAGAGATTAGAAGTTTGTTCCTCTCTAAGGTGTGTTACGCTAGCGAAATCAAGAAACGTTTTTATGGAACAGAGATTAGAAGTTTGTTCCTCTCTAAGGTGTGTTACGCTAGCGAAATCAAGAAACGTTTTTATGGAACAGAGATTAGAAGTTTGTTCCTCTCTAAGGTGTGTTACGCTAGCGAAATCAAGAAACGTTCTTTATGGAACAGAGATTAGAAGTTTGTTCCTCTCTAAGGTGTGTTACGCTAGCGAAATCGAGAAACGTTCTTTATGGAACAGAGATTAGAAGTTTGTTCCTCTCTAAGGTGTGTTACGCTAGCGAAATCGAGAAACGTTCTTTATGGAACAGAGATTAGAAGTTTGTTCCTCTCTAAGGTGTGTTACGCTAGCGAAATCAAGAAACGTTCTTTATGGAACAGAGATTAGAAGTTTGTTCCTATCTAAGGTGTGTTACGCTAGCGAAATCAAGAAACGTTCTTTATGGAACAGAGATTAGAAGTTTGTTCCTCTCTAAGGTGTGTTACGCTAGCGAAATCAAGAAACGTTCTTTATGGAACAGAGATTAGAAGTTTGTTCCTCTCTAAGGTGTGTTACGCTAGCGAAATCAAGAAACGTTCTTATGGAACAGAGATTAGAAGTTTGTTCCTCTCTAAGGTGTGTTACGCTAGCGAAATCAAGAAACGTTTTTATGGAACAGAGATTAGAAGTTTGTTCCTCTCTAAGGTGTGTTACGCTAGCGAAATCAAGAAACGTTCTTTATGGAACAGAGATTAGAAGTTTGTTCCTCTCTAAGGTGTGTTACGCTAGCGAAATCAAGAAACGTTTTTATGGAACAGAGATTAGAAGTTTGTTCCTCTCTAAGGTGTGTTACGCTAGCGAAATCAAGAAACGTTCTTTATGGAACAGAGATTAGAAGTTTGTTCCTCTCTAAGGTGTGTTACGCTAGCGAAATCAAGAAACGTTCTTTATGGAACAGAGATTAGAAGTTTGTTCCTCTCTAAGGTGTGTTACGCTAGCGAAATCAAGAAACGTTCTTTATGGAACAGAGATTAGAAGTTTGTTCCTCTCTAAGGTGTGTTACGCTAGCGAAATCAAGAAACGTTCTTTATGGAACAGAGATTAGAAGTTTGTTCCTCTCTAAGGTGTGTTACGCTAGCGAAATCAAGAAACGTTCTTTATGGAACAGAGATTAGAAGTTTGTTCCTATCTAAGGTGTGTTACGCTAGCGAAATCAAGAAACGTTCTTTATGGAACAGAGATTAGAAGTTTGTTCCTCTCTAAGGTGTGTTACGCTAGCGAAATCAAGAAACGTTCTTTATGGAACAGAGATTAGAAGTTTGTTCCTCTCTAAGGTGTGTTACGCTAGCGAAATCAAGAAACGTTTTTATGGAACAGAGATTAGAAGTTTGTTCCTCTCTAAGGTGTGTTACGCTAGCGAAATCAAGAAACGTTCTTTATGGAACAGAGATTAGAAGTTTGTTCCTCTCTAAGGTGTGTTACGCTAGCGAAATCAAGAAACGTTCTTTATGGAACAGAGATTAGAAGTTTGTTCCTCTCTAAGGTGTGTTACGCTAGCGAAATCAAGAAACGTTCTTTATGGAACAGAGATTAGAAGTTTGTTCCTCTCTAAGGTGTGTTACGCTAGCGAAATCAAGAAACGTTCTTTATGGAACAGAGATTAGAAGTTTGTTCCTATCTAAGGTGTGTTACGCTAGCGAAATCAAGAAACGTTCTTTATGGAACAGAGATTAGAAGTTTGTTCCTCTCTAAGGTGTGTTACGCTAGCGAAATCAAGAAACGTTCTTTATGGAACAGAGATTAGAAGTTTGTTCCTCTCTAAGGTGTGTTACGCTAGCGAAATCAAGAAACGTTCTTTATGGAACAGAGATTAGAAGTTTGTTCCTATCTAAGGTGTGTTACGCTAGCGAAATCAAGAAACGTTCTTTATGGAACAGAGATTAGAAGTTTGTTCCTCTCTAAGGTGTGTTACGCTAGCGAAATCAAGAAACGTTTTTATGGAACAGAGATTAGAAGTTTGTTCCTCTCTAAGGTGTGTTACGCTAGCGAAATCAAGAAACGTTCTTTATGGAACAGAGATTAGAAGTTTGTTCCTCTCTAAGGTGTGTTACGCTAGCGAAATCAAGAAACGTTCTTTATGGAACAGAGATTAGAAGTTTGTTCCTCTCTAAGGTGTGTTACGCTAGCGAAATCAAGAAACGTTCTTTATGGAACAGAGATTAGAAGTTTGTTCCTCTCTAAGGTGTGTTACGCTAGCGAAATCAAGAAACGTTCTTTATGGAACAGAGATTAGAAGTTTGTTCCTCTCTAAGGTGTGTTGCGCTAGCGAAATCAAGAAACGTTCTTTATGGAACAGAGATTAGAAGTTTGTTCCTATCTAAGGTGTGTTACGCTAGCGAAATCAAGAAACGTTCTTTATGGAACAGAGATTAGAAGTTTGTTCCTCTCTAAGGTGTGTTACGCTAGCGAAATCAAGAAACGTTCTTTATGGAACAGAGATTAGAAGTTTGTTCCTCTCTAAGGTGTGTTACGCTAGCGAAATCAAGAAACGTTTTTATGGAACAGAGATTAGAAGTTTGTTCCTCTCTAAGGTGTGTTACGCTAGCGAAATCAAGAAACGTTCTTTATGGAACAGAGATTAGAAGTTTGTTCCTCTCTAAGGTGTGTTACGCTAGCGAAATCAAGAAACGTTCTTTATGGAACAGAGATTAGAAGTTTGTTCCTCTCTAAGGTGTGTTACGCTAGCGAAATCAAGAAACGTTCTTTATGGAACAGAGATTAGAAGTTTGTTCCTCTCTAAGGTGTGTTACGCTAGCGAAATCAAGAAACGTTCTTTATGGAACAGAGATTAGAAGTTTGTTCCTATCTAAGGTGTGTTACGCTAGCGAAATCAAGAAACGTTCTTTATGGAACAGAGATTAGAAGTTTGTTCCTCTCTAAGGTGTGTTACGCTAGCGAAATCAAGAAACGTTCTTTATGGAACAGAGATTAGAAGTTTGTTCCTCTCTAAGGTGTGTTACGCTAGCGAAATCAAGAAACGTTCTTTATGGAACAGAGATTAGAAGTTTGTTCCTCTCTAAGGTGTGTTACGCTAGCGAAATCAAGAAACGTTTTTATGGAACAGAGATTAGAAGTTTGTTCCTCTCTAAGGTGTGTTACGCTAGCGAAATCAAGAAACGTTCTTTATGGAACAGAGATTAGAAGTTTGTTCCTCTCTAAGGTGTGTTACGCTAGCGAAATCAAGAAACGTTCTTTATGGAACAGAGATTAGAAGTTTGTTCCTATCTAAGGTGTGTTACGTTAGCGAAATCAAGAAACGTTCTTTATGGAACAGAGATTAGAAGTTTGTTCCTATCTAAGGTGTGTTACGCTAGCGAAATCAAGAAACGTTCTTTATGGAACAGAGATTAGAAGTTTGTTCCTATCTAAGGTGTGTTACGCTAGCGAAATCAAGAAACGTTCTTTATGGAACAGAGATTAGAAGTTTGTTCCTATCTAAGGTGTGTTACGCTAGCGAAATCAAGAAACGTTCTTTATGGAACAGAGATTAGAAGTTTGTTCCTCTCTAAGGTGTTTTACGCTAGCGAAATCAAGAAACGTTCTTTATGGAACAGAGATTAGAAGTTTGTTCCTCTCTAAGGTGTGTTACGCTAGCGAAATCAAGAAACGTTCTTTATGGAACAGAGATAAGAAGTTTGTTCCTCTCTAAGGTGTGTTACGCTAGCGAAATCAAGAAACGTTCTTTATGGAACAGAGATTAGAAGTTTGTTCCTCTCTAAGTTGTGTTACGCTAGCGAAATCAAGAAACGTTCTTTATGGAACAGAGATTAGAAGTTTGTTCCTATCTAAGGTGTGTTACGCTAGCGAAATCAAGAAACGTTCTTTATGGAACAGAGATTAGAAGTTTGTTCCTCTCTAAGGTGTGTTACGCTAGCGAAATCAAGAAACGTTCTTTATGGAACAGAGATTAGAAGTTTGTTCCTCTCTAAGGTGTGTTACGCTAGCGAAATCAAGAAACGTTCTTTATGGAACAGAGATTAGAAGTTTGTTCCTCTCTAAGGTGTGTTACGCTAGCGAAATCAAGAAACGTTCTTTATGGAACAGAGATTAGAAGTTTGTTCCTATCTAAGGTGTGTTACGCTAGCGAAATCAAGAAACGTTCTTTATGGAACAGAGATTAGAAGTTTGTTCCTATCTAAGGTGTGTTACGCTAGCGAAATCAAGAAACGTTCTTTGTGGAACAGAGATTAGAAGTTTGTTCCTATCTAAGGTGTGTTACGCTAGCGAAATCAAGAAACGTTCTTTATGGAACAGAGATTAGAAGTTTGTTCCTCTCTAAGGTGTGTTACGCTAGCGAAATCAAGAAACGTTCTTTATGGAACAGAGATTAGAAGTTTGTTCCTCTCTAAGGTGTGTTACGCTAGCAAAATCAAGAAACGTTCTTTATGGAACAGAGATTAGAAGTTTGTTCCTCTCTAAGGTGTGTTACGCTAGCGAAATCAAGAAACGTTCTTTATGGAACAGAGATTAGAAGTTTGTTCCTATCTAAGGTGTGTTACGCTAGCGAAATCAAGAAACGTTCTTTATGGAACAGAGATTAGAAGTTTGTTCCTCTCTAAGGTGTGTTACGCTAGCGAAATCAAGAAACGTTCTTTATGGAACAGAGATTAGAAGTTTGTTCCTCTCTAAGGTGTGTTACGCTAGCGAAATCAAGAAACGTTCTTTATGGAACAGAGATTAGAAGTTTGTTCCTCTCTAAGGTGTGTTACGCTAGCGAAATCAAGAAACGTTCTTTATAGAACAGAGACTCTAGACGTTTGTTCCTCTCTAAGGTTTGTTATGGTAGCAAAAGCAAGAAAAGCTCCTTTCTTGAGCACTGAGATTTTCATAAATTTATTCCTCTCAAAATTTCCCTTGGTAGCGAAAGCAAGAAAAGTTCCTTTCTTGTAGGACTGAGATTTTTATAAGTTTGTTCCTCTCTAAATTTCCTTATGGTAACGAAAGTAGGGAAAGTTCTTTATAGAACGGACTCTAGAAGTTTGTTTCTCTGGAAGGTTTCTTATGGTAGCGAAAGCAAGAAACTTGTACTGTCGCTCAAAAAAGTATCCGAACACTACGGTTGATTACAAAATTCAGAAAAAATATCTGGCAACGATTTTGTTTTGGAAATTAGTGATCTGGCAACCTTCGTGTCACGTGACGTGTTCGGATACTTTTTTTAATATATATAATGCGTATGAATATATAATGCAATGAATATGGAGCGTGTGCAGTTACCGTTCACAGCAAACTGGAGCGGTTGCGGTTAATGTTCACAGCACATTGGATCGTGTGAGCTCACAAAGACCTGGATCGTGTGGGCTCACTCACGGAAATATTGAGCGTGTGCAGTTACCGTTCACAGCAAACTGGAACGTGTGCAGTAACTGCACACGCTCCAGTTTGCTGTGAACGGTAACTGGAGCGTGTACAGTTGCTGTACACGCTCCAGATATTTTTCCTGAATTCTGTAATCACGTGACACGAAGGTTGCCAGATCACCCATTTCTAAAAAAAATCGTTGCCAGATATTTTTTTCTGAATTCTGTAATCAACCATAATGTTCGGATACTTTTTTGAGCGACTGTAGGTGGTCATATTATTTTCATACTAGATCGTGTGGGCTCACTCACGGAAATATTGAGCGTGTGCAGTTACCGTTCACAGCAAACTGGAGCGTGTGCAGTAACTGCACACGCTCCAGTTTGCTGTGAACGGTAACTGGAGCGTGTACAGTTGCTGTACACGCTCTAGATATTTTTCCTGAATTCTGTAATCACGTGACACGAAGGTTGCCAGATCACTAATTCCTAAAAAATATCGTCGCCAGATATTTTTTCTGAATTTTGTAATCAACCATAGTGTTCGAATACTTCTTTGAGCGACTGTACGACTGAGATTTTCAGAAGTTTGTTCCTCTCCGAATTTCCTTAGGGTGGCGAAATCAGCCTAAGTTCTTTTTTTATAGGACTGAGACTTTTATAAGTTTGGTACTCTCTAAAATTTGTTATGGTATTGAAATCTGAACAACCCCACTCTTTTTTAACGAAAAGCCTTTTATTTATCAATGCAAATAATTTTACAGTAATTCGCAAAGTTCCGGCTTCAAATTTCGTTGACTGCATTTCTAGAGCGTTTCAGTGTCATATACTCTGATAAAATAAAAATTCTTTATTTTTAAACGTTTATAATCGACAATATTTTCTCAACACCAATCTTTCTTTAGTGAAAACGTTTCTTCTCTTTCCTGTTTGGTTTTGCGAAAAAACATCCCATTCGAAACACATTCCATTTACCTGGCACAACAAAAATCATACATTTCTTTAACTTATGATAAGTTGGGTTCGGTTGTTTTACCTCTGAGCGGCACTTTTTTGCACACCATGGGCTAAATGGCCAGGTCACATGGACCCCGAAGGCTCAGAGCCGTGGTCCCGTGTGCGGGAGAGACATACCCTGTGCACATTAAAGAACACGCTGGATGGCCTTGACGGGAGCTACCATCTGTCTCGCAACAGCTGTTCCAGTGGGTCCCCTCCTCCAACCTTCTCTGAGCCTTCGGGGTCCATGTGACCTGGCCATTTAGCGCATGGTGTGCAAAAAAGTGCCGCTCAGTGGTAAAACAACCCATCCCGAAGGCTCAGAGAAGGTTGGGGGAGGGGACCCACTGGAACAGCTGTTGGGAGACAGATGGTAGCCTCTCGTCAAGGCCATCCAGCGTGTTATTTAACGTGCACAGGGTATGTCTCTCCCGCACACGGGGCCACGGCTTAACGTCCCATCCGACGGACGGCGGCCTTTCCAAGCCCATCGGTGTCCCCTACTGACCATGGGAAGGGCGGGGAATTTGGCGGAGATAAATCTCAACGCTGACCCAGCTGGGACTCGAACCTGGGAACTACAGATTACGAGCCTGGCGCGCTACCGACTGAGCCACCCCCGCCCCACTTATGATAAGTGGAAGCCAGATAAAATTTTCATGGTTTTAGTTGTTACCATTTGGGTGAAATTCTTCAATTTTGAGAGGGGGAACAGAAATAGCAGGGCGCCAAATATTTTCGCAGCTTTAACATCATGAACAAGTTAGATACCTAATTCAGTTTGAGCCGTTTAAAAGATTTTCCCCTATTTTAGGGATAAGTCATGGATGGGGAGGCAAACACTGATGCAGCATTAAGTTACCATAAGAGAGAAGCTTTATCCGTAATTTGGTTTTCCTAGCTCTTACCGTTTTGAAAACGACTTCCTCCTTTTTTGCGGAGGAAACAAGTTGGAGCGGCGGGGGAACCTTTACGTGTATGATAAAAAGAAACTGTGTACCGAGTTAATGATCTCAGAGTTTGAGATTTATTAGGAGTTCAAACCCTTCTTTTTAGGAAAGGGTTGTTTTACTTCTGAGCAGCATTTTTTTGCGCACAATGGGCAGGTCACAAGGACCCAATGATTCAGAGAAAGTTGGGAGGGAGAGAACTCATTCGACATCTCTGAGTAGGCAGATGGAAACTCTCCCGTCAGGGCCATCCAGAGTGTTCGTTAACGTGCACAAGGTTTTAAGCCGTGGCTCTCACACACAGGAGGCCACGGCTTAAGCGTCCTATCCGACGGACGGCGGCTTTTTCAAGTGCAACGGTGTTCCCTACTGACCGAGCAGTTTCGCGGAGAAAAATCTCAATGCTGACACAAGCGGGACTCGAACCTGCAGATTATGAGCCTGGAGCCCTACCGACTGAACCACCCCCTCCCATTATACATGTGAAGAAGGCTTCACAATATTCTGTTTAGGAAGGAAAGGCCTCAGATAGAAATAGTAGGAATCGCCTTCACAGTAAATTCTATATTTTGCAAAGGTGTTTTCAGCATGCTCTGTATTAATGAAAAAACCTCGTCGTAATTGAAAAAACTAAGAAAAAACTTCATAGACATTTCTTTGGGTTGAAACCCCTTTCTAGCATTATATGGTTTCCACCTTGCTTCCATACGCTTCCTTCGAAAGCTTTAGCCCCCCCCCTTTCTTTTTCGTGCATCCCCCTCACACAAACAAATAACCAAAAAGGAATCTCGCCCACATATTGTAAATGTCGGCTCATACACGTCCATACTGCTTCAATGAAGATGTGCAAATTCTTTAATTGCTTTGCTTTCAGTGCAACCTATCTCTGTGACCCATAAAAGCCCTTTAACTTGTCATACAGGATTCCAGCCCAAACAATTATCGCCACGACTCAGCCAATGTCGCATCCAGACGTTGCAAGATTAATTAATGGTCGTGATTAATGTCTCTTCACGTGGAATACCGCCGTTGCGCGAGGGGTCGTCTCTGTTCGTGTCGGGTTGTAAATATTCAAGAGTTCGCACTTTTCAGTCTCTTCAAGTGTTTCTTCACACGTTTCCGAAGTTCCCAACTTCTTAATTTGTTTGCAAAGGACTTTGACACATGAATATTCGCTCTGATGTACCGAGCCGTCGGTAATTGGTGCCGCTTACTCTGATAAACTTCGCGTTATTCAGAATGAGTTGTTTAATAGTTAAAGAAAGGAACTTTAAATGTTATTAATGGTTATCCATGTTGCGAATGAGTACACAAATACGGAGATGACAAAATCGTCAGTAGGAATTGTTAAGGATTTGGGTAGTAAAGAATTTTGTCACAAAATACAGATAGTTTTATGATCCTATTATTTATTTGTTCATTTCATTAATTATCTAACAATATAATAATAAGTTTGGTGCATTCGTGTTTTTCAAAAGTTCTGATGATGCTTACTTTACAAGTCCATTCTTATTCTATACGGTGCTCTGCACTATTATTTTTATTGATTTTATTTATAAGCGTTTATCTAATTTTTGGGGAAAAACTTTAGGTTACTAAGCAACTTTCAGGATCAGTATTTAGGGGGGGGGGGGGCATTGTTCCCCTCTGAAGAAATTTAATAACTGAACGGAAGAGAAAAGTAATGTTTAACATATAAAAATATTACATATTCTGTACGTTTTTTTAAAAAAAGATCGTTAAAACAGAGAGTAAGTTGGGTTGGGTTGTTTTACCTCTGAGCGGCACATTTTTGCACACCATGGGCTAAATGGCCAGGTCACAAGGACCCCGAAGGCTCAGAGAAGGTTGGGGGAGGGGACCCACTGGAACAGCTGTTGGGAGACAGATGGTAGCCTCCCGGCAAGGCCATCCAGCGTGTTCTTTAACGTGCACTTGCATTTATGTATGGCTCTCCCACACACGGGGCCACGGCTTAACGTCCCATCCGACGGACGGTGGCCTTTCCAAGCCCATCGGTGTCCCCTACTGACCGTGGGCAGGGCAGGGAATTTTGCGGAGATAAATCTCAACGCTGACCCAGCTGGGACTCGAACCTGGGAACTACAGATTACGAGCCTGGCGCGCTACCGACTGAGCCACCCCCGCCCCCAGTATTTAGGGGAAGTGGCATTGTTCCCCTCTAAAGAAATTTAATAACTGAACGGAAGAGAAAAGTAATGTTTAACATATAAAAATATTACATATTCTGTAAGTTTTTTTTTAAAAAAAAGATCGTTAGAACAGGAAGTAAAGTAAACTATATAGTCACTGTTTGGCAATAATAATTTCTAAAAAAAATATCGGAAAGGCATTGTGTGCTTTCCTGTTTAGCTCGATCACATGTCCGTCCCTCTCACTCACTCCATCTCCATCCTATTTTCTATAAATTTAACCTATTTAATTCTAGTGTTAATAAATAATATTAAACATCTGAGTCGTATAAAACAAACTCGATGTGTTCACCCAATCGCGTTTAGAGAAAAAGGAGGGGAGGAAAACGATTGTAATAAAAAATTATTTCTTTCACAGAAATGCACGTGAAATCAACATTTGAATTAAACGATAATTTAAAAAAATATTTCGTAAATATTTCATCAGTGCACTCTTTAGATATTTTCGAAAATAAGTTAGACATGTCAAGTATCGTTTCTTACGCTGGTAGACACGATAAATTTTGTTTTTTCAAGTTGGATGTAGTAAATTTTGTTTCTCAAGTTGGTGGATGTGGTAAATTTTTTTTTCTAGTTGGATGTGGTAAATTTTGCTTTTTCAAGTTGGATGTAGTAAATTTTGTTTCTCAAGTTGGTGGATGTGGTAAATTTTTTTTCTAGTTGGATGTGGTAAATTTTGCTTTTTCAAGTTGGATGTAGTAAATTTTGTTTCTCAAGTTGGTGGATGTGGTAAATTTTTTTTTCTAGTTGGATGTGGTAAATTTTGCTTTTTCAAGTTGGATGTAGTAAATTTTGTTTCTCAAGCTGATGGATGTGGTAAATTTTTTATTTTTCTAGTTGGATGTGGTAAATTTTGTTTTTTCAAGTTGATGGACATGATAAATTTTGTTTCCCAAATTGATATACATGATAAATTTTGTTTCCCAAATTGGTGTACATGATAAATTTTGTTTCCCAAATTGGTGTACATGATAAATTTTGTTTCCCAAATTGGTGTACATGATAAATTTTGTTTCCCAAATTGGTGTACATGATAAATTTTGTTTCCCAAATTGGTGTACACGATAAATTTTGTTTCCCAAATTGGTGTACGTGATAAATTTTGTTTCTCAAATCGGTGTACATGATAAATTTTGTTTCCCAAATTGGTGTACATGATAAATTTTATTTCCCAAATTGGTGTACATGATAAATTTTGCTTCCCAAATTGGTGTACATGATAAATTTTGTTTCCCAAATTGGTGTACATGATAAATTTTGTTTCCCAATCGGTGTACATGATAAATTTTGTTTCTCAAATCGGTGTGCATGATAAATTTTGTTTCCCAAATTGGTGTACATGATAAATTTTGTTTTCCAAATTGGTGTACATGATAAATTTTGTTTCCCAAATTGGTGTACATGATAAATTTTGTTTCCTAAATTGGTGTACATGATAAATTTTGTTTCCCAAATTGGTGTACATGATAAATTTTGTTTCTCAGGTTTATCAACATGTTAAATTTTGTTTCCTCAGCCTAGGAAAATATTGTTGATGGGCATTGCAAGTTTCTTTTTCTCAAGCTGATGGACATTGCAATATTTTTTTTTATGGACATTGCAAGTTTTGATCCTCAAGCTGATGGACACGACAAGTCATGAAGTTAACTTAACCAAGAATCAATATGCTGTACAACTTAACGAAGATATTCATCTTATTGTTAACTTCTGGAATTTTAACAGCTTACGAACAATTAGAACAATTTGCACTTGAGCATATTTTCCAGTTTGCCTCGTGGATTATTATTCTAATCTTAATTATTTTTTTTCCACCGTGGTCGAATGGTTAGCGCGCTTGGCTACTGATCTAAGGGACCTGGGTTCGAGACCCGGATAAGGCATGGATATGTGTGTTGCTTTTCTGCTGAGGTCCTGCCTTACTCACAGACCTTCTACTATGGCATATAAACTGACAGGCTCCTGTCAGACCTCTGTGGCAAGCAGCTGCTTGAGGGGGTATTTATTGCCGTCCCATGGCCGAGTGGTTAGCGCGCTTGGGTACTGACCTAAGTGACCTGGGTTCGAGCCCCGGGTAAGTCATGGATGTATGTGTCGTTTATCTGCTGAGGTCCTGCCATCCTCTCAGACCTTCTACTATGGCATATAAACTGACAGGCTCCTGTCAGACCTCTGTGGCAAGCAGCTGCTTGAGGGGGTATTTATTTATTTTTTTTTGTTTAGGACATGACTTTTACAACGCCTCGTTTTATTCTCTGCTTAACCATCAGTGGAGTAGAGATTGTTTAAGAAGGCGAAAAGCTTTACGACACAGGCGAAATATTTCGCGAATACCCACATATTTTGGATAATGTTTTCTTTTGAGATTCACTACGAAAGTACTAGCAGAAAGAAAGCTTCTTATGCGCCAAAACAGTGGACTCTAGGGTAAAATAATCGAGCCTAAAGAAATCGGTTGCCACAGAAAATTTCGAAAATAAAATAAAAATGCGGCCTTGAAGAATAATGCAAATTTAGAAACAGATTACATCATAATTAGTGAGCCACTAGAGAAACGAGATTAATTCATCACAACGAAACTTTATTTCTTATTACAATCTTTAGGAACTTTTCGAAAAGTCTTTTTTTTTTCCCTAATTCCACCGAGATTATTTCGTAAGGAATGAAAAAGAGCGGATACCTCATTCTATAAACAATCCCCTCTAGAGACAAGAGACAATTTGAAAACCTATCAGCCCAAGATCAGATTTATTATCTTATGGTAATAACCATTTGCTAGAAAAATATTTGACGGGAGCAGCAGAACTTCTCCAATTAGTCGCGGTTGTTTTCGGGTAGCTGTTATCTCAACGAAAAATAATTAAAAAATCCCGGAAAAAGATATCAGACAGGAAACGAGTCCCACAGCATCCTTTTCAATGTTCAATGCATGGTTACTAGGATACCGCATCCCGACACGATGACGTATAACTTTTCAGAAAGTCGCTTCGGTTTTTTTTTTTTGGAGGATCTTTTTACCTTGCATTAGAGACAAGGCCGCCATCTTGTGCTAGAACTTGTTTTAACGAGTGAAAGATTCTTTAATCTCCAAATATTTATAATTTTAACAACTTTTCAGTTTTCATAGAGGAATTAAAAATTCTTTTTTATCTCAGATAAGTATTAATTAAATATTCCCATTTTGGAATCCTTCATTTGTTTGATTTCCAAATGTAAAGGGCTTGGGTTGGGTTGTTTTACCTCTGAGCGGCACTTTTTTGCACACCATGGGCTAAATGGCCAGGTCACATGGACCCCGAAGGCTCAGAGAAATATTCCCATTTTGGAATCCTTCATTTGTTTGATTTCCAAATGTAAAGGGCTTGGGTTGGGTTGTTTTACCTCTGAGCGGCACTTTTTTGCACACCATGGGCTAAATGGCCAGGTCACATGGACCCCGAAGGCTCAGAGAAGGTTGGGGCAGAGGACCCACTGGAACAGCTGTTGGGAGACATATGGTAGCCTCCCGTCAAGCGTGTTCTTTAACGTGCACAGGGTATGGCTCTCCCGTACACGGAGCCACGGCTTAACGTCCCATCCGATGGACGGCGGCCTTTCCAAGCCCATCGGTGTCTCCTACTAACCGTGGGCAGGGCGGGGAATTTTGTGGAGAATGTAAAGGGCACTGAAGTGATAAAAAAGTTTAAACTAATAGTGGAAACAGTCGATTTGTGCTAAATACCTTATTCATAGATGGTAGGTAGAGTTATATTGATAGCCAGGCATCTATTATCCAATAGGCAGAATAAGCATTGTGCCTAAGGCCTAGGAAAATATTTTCTCCATTTGGCATAGATCTTTCGGAACTTTAAATGTTGATGAATAATTGTTTTCAAGCTGACATCTAACCTTATTTCCTGACGGTAATATGTGGGTTTTCCTTAATGAGTTCACGAACAGCAGCGATGGTTCTGCCATTCCCGGCCTCCTTCTGTCTTACAGCACGAGCGAGGTTTCTGAAATTCTGCTGTTCTTCTCTGAACTTACGCATCCATCCCGTAATAACGCCATATGAACAGATATGATCCCCATACGCTTGGGATAAATCGGCATGAATTTTTTTTCGTCTTCCGCAATCTGCATCTTTGTGAAAATGCAAAATCTTTCCACGTCTTCAGTAGGCTCCATAGCAACAACGGACAGATTTCGCAAACCGAATTTTGTGTGTTGTAAAAGTTTTAATATTTTTAAAAGCTATGTACTTTTAAATTTTTCAAATATTTTATTTGCAATTTTTAACTCATAACTTAGCTTATTTTTCTACACTGTCACCCTGGACATTGAGGCACTTGTCATATCTTGGAATAAGTTTAAGTATCCCCTCTTCATAGAACTCTGACGCCTGTCCTTTCAGCCAGTCCATGTCAGCCTTCTTTAGCGCATCATCATCATCATCATCATCATCATCAAAACGTTGTCCACCAAGGAACTGCTTTAAATTGGGGAACAAGTGTATTCCGATGGCGCCAAGTCCGTGCTGTAAGGTGGATGCTCAAAAACTTCGCAGTGAAACTCATCAAGCAGCTCCTTTGTCTTCCAAGCAGTGTTCAGATCGTGCGTGATGAGAGAAGGGCGCCCGACCGCTCCTCGTCATGTGCTGAAATATAACTGAAAATAAGTCCTCAGTGCTCTAAGTTCAACTGACCGTGGTATCAGTTATCTAGGTTCATCTGAGCCAATGGGATCATTGCTCTAGGTTCAACTGGACCCATCAGTTCTCTAGGTTCATCTGACCCATGGTATCGCTGCTCTAGGTTCATCTGACCCATGGCTTGCTGCTCTTGGCTCATCTGACCCATGGCATCGCTGCTTTAGGTTCATCTGACCCATGGTATCGCTGCTCTAGGTTCATCTGACTCATGACATTGCTGCTCTTGGCTCATCTGACCCATGACACTGCTGCTCTTGGCTCATCTGACCCATGGCATCGCTGCTCTAGGTTCATCTGACCCATGGTATCGCTGCTCTAGGTTCATCTGACCCATGGTATTGCTGCTCTAGGTTCATCTGACAATGGCATTGCTGTTCTTGGCTCATCCGACCCATGGCATCGCTGCTCTAGGTTCATCTGACCCATGATATCAATGGTCTAGTTTCATAGGACCGATTGCCTCAATATCCTAGGTTCTTCTAGCCCATGGCCTCACTATCCTATGTCCACCTGGATTTCAGGCTAACTAACCAATGTTGATCTTGCCCATTATTGGTGAAAACTACCGACCCCTGTTCTAGAGGCCGGTTAAACAAAGAGACAATGACTCAAATCAAAATCATGCGATATAACGATAACAATATGATTAGAGTATCACAAAGAGTTTCAGCTCCCCGCTGAGAAATGTCTCCGTCTCCTTTATGGACAGCATGCTCTTGAGTATTAAATAACTTCTCAGGATTCTTGACTTATTAAAGCAGCATTATGTGTGGAGCTCATTTACCAGGTGCATTGGGAACGTCTCTGGAGAACCCCCGAGTAATACGCAGAAAGACAATTTGCATTTTTATGAGAAGAGGATGGAACCTACGTCATCTGTTGTGCTCAATTGAAAAGCCTACCACAATTGCTTTATCCTTTGTCTGTTTTTATTTCACATGAAGTGATATTTTCTGAGTTAATTGGATTCATTTGTTCTTTGATTTCATACCTAAGAGGACAAAGCGCAGATGCTTGTTCATATATGATGAATGTGTGTACAAGTTCCCCTTAATTGAAAGGAAGGTAAAACATTTTCATTAGAGCCCTATCAGGTCACCCCCCCTCCCATAAGGCCTTTATAGGAAGGGAAATGGGTGATTTTCTCTTTCGCGCGAGCGTGTTAGTGACAGTTGTTTGCTGGGTGCGATCTCCTAATTAGTCATTCAGTTAGGTTCTAATTAGCGCAAGTGAAGCATCAATGGAGAAAGCTTTCCACAACGGTTGATTCAATTAGATGGAAGCCGATCGGCCTTCCGGCCACGTAGGATGAGAGATGGGACTAGGATGCTCTGAGATGAGGTGGAGAAGTGTGGCATGGAGGAGACCTAGGACTCTTGACTGCTCATGCGCTCTTTCAGACTCGAGCCTCTTACGGAAAACAACGACAAAGAGGTTCTTGGATGTGCTCTCCATTGCACACATCGGGTTGAATCGCCATTACTTCATCAGAAAACAAGAGATGCAGAAATCTCGGTGTCTTGAGTTGTTTTGGGTTGGGTTGTTTTACCTCTGAGCGGCACTTTTTTGCACACCATGGGCTAAATGGCCAGGTCACAAGGACCCTGAAGACTCAGAGAAGGTTGGGGAAGGGGACCCACTGGAACAGCTGTTGGGAGACAGATGGTAGCCTCCCGTCAAGGCCATCCAGCGTGTTCTTTAACGTGCACAGGGTATGGCTCTCCCGCACACGGGGTCACGGCTTAACGTCCCATCCGACGGACGGCGGCCTTTCCAAGCCCATCGGTGTCCCCTACTGACCGTGGGCAGGGCGGAGAATTTGCGGAGATAAATCTCAACGCTGACCCAGCTGGTACTGGAACCTGGGAACTACAGATTAAGAGCCTGGCGCGCTACCGACTGAGCCACCCCCGCCCAGGTGTCTTGAGTGTAATGATGATGTTATGGGTAGGGCCACAAATAAAGATGTTTCAGTGATTAAGTCTTATAAATATTAGCAAACAACCTGGTCTCTTGAAAGAAGACCATTATCAACAACGTTTTCACCAGCAAACTGCAGACGTTCCAATCTACCAGTTTACCTCTGTTGCTAGTCATTGCTTGTTTCAAGAAACAGAAATTTTTGAAATGTCTTTACTCGCTGCAGTTCCCAGGATCGAACAAAAAATGTGTTAGTGTTGAGATTTACGGAGAGCGTTCAAAACGTTCTTGACACATGTCTGTAGATTTGCGCTCTTTCTTCCGAAATTAGCGAGCTACGACTTGTTTGAAAGCTTGTCTAAAAATCTGTCATTACGTGTTAAAAAACAAAGTCCGTATCATAATTTCTCTCTTCGCTATCAGACTTGGATAAATATTCAAGACTTATAATCAGACTTGGATATCTATTTTCACTATACGTTCTGTTTCTGCTGCAGTCACGCCTCGTATATCTTTCTATGACGGCGTTTCCCAATCTTTTTTTGTGATCTGCTAAAAAAACACTTTCTTGACAGCGATTCCTAAAGAAAGAAATACATCATAACCTTTATCGACAGAGGTCATGATCAGTGGCTGTCATACGGAGGGGTCCAGTGAGTCCATGGCCTCCTTCAAGAGATCTGAGTGTGTTTTTCCCCCAGCCGTCCTTTTCTAGGAAAGAAAACATCGAATATCTACACTATCTCAGAGAAAAGTCTACCGATTGCTAAATAATCCATTGATAAAGTTAAGAGTGCCATTTATGGACTACAAAATCTCCCATTCGTCAGAAAATGGTCCCCTTCCTGACTCCTTACCGCCTTTGGTCGGCGGCCGGTACCTCAACGGTAGAGCAGCTGACAGGTTATCGAGTTCTTATCTGAACCAACTAACAGCAACTGGAAGTCGAGTATACTTGAGATAGCTCAGAGGTCAGAGCACTTGATATATTCTCAAGAGATCGTAAGTTCCTACCCCACTCGCAACAGAAATTAATTTTTTCATCAAAACATATTAGACGAAAAAACTTAAATTGAACTCTCATATAATTTAGACTAGTACCCATATCATTATGGCTATCAGTAAATATCAGAATTTCAATAATTCAAATCAAGGTGTTAATAAAATTAATTAGGAAATAATTTCTTTCTTATTCGTGGTTGCTCTGAGTCTAGAAGGGAAAGAACGCCAAAATAGGAATGTTGCTTAAGAATATCAAAAATTGAGAGGCCTCATCTGAATGGAAACGATATTATCGCTTCTTCAATTTCGCTAGTTCTTCAAAAAGTAGCCATGTAACTACTGTTGCCATCTAGTGGCCGATATAGGAAACATTATTTTATTAATGCATGGACGTTTGTGTTGTTTTTCTGCTGAGGTTCTGACACCCTCACAGACCTTCTACTATGGCATACAAACTGACAGGCTCCTGTCAGACCTCTGTGGCAAGCAGCTGCTTGAGGGGGTATTTTTAATTTTTATTTTTTATTGTTCTTTTGATCATTAACAACGATGACGCTGATATGAAGCTGAACTATCACCAACAAACTCTACATTTCGTGTCATCGTTATTTCCTTTTAAAGATTTCACACATTTATAATTGTATTTCACGTATCACAAATAATACTTAAATATTGAACTAAAATATTCAAAATTTGATTTGACTTTTCGGTATGTGAGCAATAGTGTACTTTCCACTTCGAATTGGGCGGGGGTGGCTCAGTCGGTAGCGCGCCAGACTCGTAATCTGTAGTTCCCAGGTTCGAGTCCCAGCTGGGTCAACGTTGAGATTTATCTCCGCAAAATTCCCCGCCCTGCCCACGGTCAGTAGGGGACACCGATGGGCTTGGAAAGGCCGCCGTCCGTCGGATGGGACGTTAAGCCGTGGCCCCGTGTGCGGGAGAGCCATACCCTGTGCACGTTAAAGAACACGCTGGATGGCCTTGACGGGAGGCTACCATCTGTCTCTCAACAGCTCTTCCAGTGGGTCCCCTCCCCCAACCTTCTCTGAGCCTTCGGGTTCCATGTGACCTGGCCATTTAGCCCATGGTGTGCAAAAATGTGCCGCTCAGAGGTAAAACAACCTCTTCGAATTCTGCTTCGAAAAATATGTAACGAAAAGATTTTAGATATCACCAAAAATAAATTAAAATCTGTAAAAGAGTATTTGTATTAATCCTCCTACTCAATTTTTGTGTGAAATATAGTTCAACGTAATCACTCTTAGATTGTTCTCCAAAACTTAAATTTTTTTTGGCGATTGCATTTTAATATGGATTCTGATCTGCAGCACAATATTTGTCCAGATCATGTTTTTTCCAGATCACGTCTTTGCAAGGGGTCGCAGTTACTGGAATTTCAACTTTGTATTTTCGTACTTTGCAAAAGGACAAAAATGTATATCTTGAAACTATAAACATGTATACCTAATATCATCGTATATATGTAAATCTCGGGAAAAATATGAAATATGACCTCTGATTGTCCTTCAAGATCAAATAGAGATCACGTAGAGGTCAAACCATTATCTACGAATGCTAGAAACGTGAAAAATGGTTTCTGAGGGTGTTTCAAGTTGTAGATATTGAAAACGTTACGAAATTTTGGATCCGGAAGGTCTTTTGAGTTCAAAGGTCAAATTTAGATCTATCGATGCCAGAGTACTAAAAATTGCTTCTTGGGGATATTTTGAGTCACAGATCTCGGAAATATTACGGAATTTTGGATGTGATGGGTTCTTCGAGGTTAAAGGTCAAATATTGATCTGCCAGTGTAAGAGGGCTAAAAATTGGAGCTTGGGAGTATTTTGAGTTCTAGATCTCAGAAATTATGTCAAATTTTATATGCAATTGGTCCTTTGAGGTCAAAGGTCAAATTCGATACACCGGTGCTGGAGAGTTAAAATTCGGTGAAGAGGGCTATTTCGGGCAATACAACTCATAAATGAGATGAATTTGCAGATCTGGTGTCGCATTTAGGTATAATAGGGGTGGGAGGGACCAGCTAAAAATCAAGATTATGACCAGTGCATCTTTATGCAAATCGAAGCGACTGCAGGTAAACGATGGCATATGTGAAGGTCATGAAGCGGTATAAATAACACCTGATACTGAGCTCTGTTAATCAGTGTTATTCTTGTTCTTCAGAAAGAAAAGGCAGCGGACTAAGTGAGTTTCAAAAAGCCACATTGTAATAGCCAGGGGTCAGAACATTTCTGAGACGGCAATACTGGGTCAGAACATTTCTGAGACGGCAAGGTTTGTGGGGTGCTCACTGTCAGCCATGGTTAGTACCTTCTAAAAGTGGTCTGAGGAGGGAAAAACTATTAACCGCCACCTCTCTTGTGTTGCGATTTTATGCAACCACGGCAATTCCCGATTCCGCCTATACGACACTACCAGTTATGAAAAGCCGTGCTTATCTATAGCCGGGGGCAAGGAATACGCCATATAGACGCACCTCAACCCCGGCCTCTCATGGCAGCAGTCCTATAAAAGGAAAGCTAACCACCGGAAGAAACCTAACTTTAATCTGTTCCCCGGTTGGCCATGAACAAGGATATATAGATCCAAGTTCACTCAGCATCCGGGTGGAGACTCTTAGTAAGGCCCAGACTTTGGTGAGGGCTCGACCTACTGGGGCACAAATCTTTTCAGAAGAGCCCTCGAACTGCTCACCCAGAGCACCTGAGAGGTGAGGTCTCAGACGCCATCACCGCCCAACCGGTCAACACGGAACCAGTCAGCGGCATCGTTGACCTCGGTTGATCTTGGTTATGTCCAACCGGTACGCCAATCTGGTTGGCACAGCCTTCGACCAGGTTGCTGGACCCTAGCCCCCCCCCCCCCCCCACGACAAGATGGTCCCCTATTGGGGGGTTTCCATTAACCGCCAGTAAGGTGTGGGCTGACCATGGCTTATCGATGCTACAGGTGAGCAATGGCTATCCCATATTGTACAAGCCAACAGGAGCAACTCGCCCATGATTTGAATGCTGATGACAGGAGTAATCTCACAACACACAGTACATCGAACCCTGTGAAAATGGGGCTGCGTAGTCACAGGCCACTCTGAGTGTCCATGACGACCTCAGTTCACCATCGAAAGCAACTATAATGAGCACGTGAGCATCAAAACTAGACCTTGAATGATTGAAAGTCGTCTGGTCCGATAAATCTCGTTTCCTATTGCACCATATGGACGACTGGTATGTGTGCATCATTTACGAGGGGAAATGTTGGCACTCGGATGCACCGTGGGACGAAAACCAGCCGGTGGAGGAAGTGATGTTTTGGGCAATGTTCTGCTGGGAAACCCTGGTTGCAGTCAGTGCAAGAAACTATGACGTCTATCACTTACCTAAACATCACTGCAGACTAGGTACATCCTTTCATGGAATGGTATATCCCTCTAGTAGTGCCTTCTTTCAGCAGGATAATGCACCATGCCACACTGCCCGGATTGTTCGAGAGTGGTTTGCAGAACATGAGGAAAACATCCAGGTATTGCCCTGGTCTCCAAAATCTCCAGACATCAATCCAAGACATCAATCCAATCGACATCTATGGTTCTCATCCAATCGACATCTATGGTCTCCAATCGACATCTATGGTCTCCAGACATCAATCCAATCGAGCATCTATGGTTTATGTTGGAGTAGCATATACGATCTGTGGTGGCTCAACCACTTAACTTACAAGAGTTAAAGCATCTGCTGGTAACATGTTGGTACCAGATACCACAAGACACTTTTAGAAACCTAGTAGCGTGCATGCCTCACCGGGTAAGAGCTATTTTGGGAGGGCATGGTGGATCAACATCATATTTGGCAGGTGATCATAATGTTTTGGCTCTTTGGTGTATATAGATGATTGTGAGCAAGACTGACGCTGACAAGGGATCACGCTAATTCTAAACTAGGAAGCAGAAATCGTAGAGCTCTGAAAATTGGCACCGAGATAACTAAGGTCGTAGATCTTCTAAAAGAATCCGAAATTTGACCGACGTGTCTATCAAGATCAAATAGAGGTCACGTTGAGGTCAAAACTTTATCTACCAGTGCTAAAACTTTAAAATTGGTGTCAGGGTGTGTTTCGGGTTGTAGATATCGGAAACGTTAAGAAGTTTCTGATTCGGACGGTCTTTTGATTGATTTTTGGATTCAAAGGTCAATTTGAGATCTATCGATTCTAGAGAGTTAAAAACTGTTGCTGGGGATATTTTACGTCATAAATCTCTAAAATGTTGTGGAATTTTGGTTGCGATGGGTCCTTCGAGGTCAAAGGTCGAATACAAATCTACGGATGGCAGAGAGTTAAAAATTGGTGCCTTGAGGTATTTTGAATCATATACCTCAGAAATTATGCCAAATTTTGTATGCGGGTCGAGGTCGGAGGTCAAATTCTGATATACCTACACCAGAGAGCAAAAAAGTGGCGAATAGGGATATTTCTGGGAGTACAACTCAGAAATGAGAGGGATTTTCAGATCAGGTGTTGCATTCGAGGTCAAATAGGGGTCTTAGTGATAGATCAAGAGGTGATGAAAGCACCGTTTGACTTCTAGTACAGTATATAGACGATTGTGATTGGCCGATGGCTGCTGACAGAGAGACTGATAGAGAAAAAATGCTAATTGCAACTATGAAGCAGAAATGGCAGAGCTCTAAAAATTTGCACCTAAGGGTAATCTAGGACGTAGATCTCTGACGCGTCCAGAGGGTCCTTCGAGGTCAAATTCAGATTTATCAGTGTCAGACGGCTGAAAATTGGTGTCTGCGGGTATTTCGGGTCGTATTATCTAGGAAACGCTACGAAATTTTGGATCTCGAGGGTCTTTCGAGGTCAAAGGTCACATTTCTCTATAACGTTGCTAGATGGCTAAAAAATTGGTTCATAGGGCTATTTCGAGCACTGGAACTCATAAATATTAAGAATGTTGAGATCTGGTGTCGCGTTCGTGGTCAAATGGGATATAGCAGTGGCGTCTAGAAATTAAGAGGTGCCGACTGGTTTCTAGTGTATATATATATTTGTATTTCAAAAGCTGCAGAAGGAAAATTTTAAATTCACATCTGCAGCTTATGAAGTTCTACTTTAAAAGCGGTGTAAAAATATCTAACCTAATTGGAAAGAACTAATTGTAAAGAAACAAGTTCACTGTTCACATTAAATTTCGCAATAATTAAATGCGTTTTAATTTACAAACACGTCTACCACACAATGTTAACACTGACTGTGATCTATTTTTTTTTTCTTAATGTTATAATTCCGTCTCGATTGAGTAAAAGTCTAAAGGAAACAGAATATTAGAAAATTTTATACGAATATTAAAATCAGTAACATTTTAATTTTAATGTCCTGTTGCTCATGTGTCAATTTTGAATTGAAAATAACGATAACCGATTTTCTGAAAAAACGTTGTTGAGAATAAAGATTTAATCTGAAGGTAAGGGTCATTAAGTTGCACGTTATTTTAAATTTTTAATATCTTTGCCTTTGAGAGCATTTGTTTTTTGCTCACAAAGGTTAAATAGTCATGTTACGAATATCCGAAAGGCTCAGAGCTGAATAGGATTCACTGCACAACTGTTAGGAGACAGAATTTTCCTGTCAAGATCATCCAGCACTTTCATTAAAATCCACCCTTTCAGCTCTGATATAAGATTACTAAGTTGCGCTCATTGAAAGTTGATCTTCAGTGTATGCCTTGTTTACCAGTACTAATTTTTAAATCCAGGTCTGAGTTTTAAACTGAGGTTAGATTTAGTACCAATAGCTTAGTTACAGATATGAATTAGACACGAGCATGAAAGTAAATTCTGCATCTTCTTTTATTTCTTACAAATCAACTCAGAATCTCCTTTTCCTTCTTACAAATCAACTCAGAATCTCTTTTCCTTCCTACAAATCAACTCAGAATCTCCTTTTCCTTCATAAAAATCAACTCAGAATCTCCTTTTCCTTCATAAAAATCAACTCAGAATCTCCTTTTCCTTCTTACATATCAACTCACAATTTTTTTTCCTTCTTACAAATCAACTCAGAATCTCTTTTCCTTCTTACAAATCATCTCAGAATTTTTCTTTTTCCTTCCTACAAATCAACTCAGAATTTTTTTCCTTCTTACAAATCACTCAGAATTTTTCTTTTCCTTCCTACAAATCAACTCAGAATTTTTTTTCCTTCTTACAAATCACTCAGAATTTTTCTTTTCCTTCTTACAATTCAAATCATCTTTTTCTCCTCATCAATTATCTCTGGATCTACTTTTTCTTCTTACAACTTAAACCTACATCTTCTTTTCCTTTCACACACTCTCTACTACATCTTCTTTCTTTCATTTCAGCCTTTCACGAAATACTTTTTTGTGGAGGAAAAATGCATATCGCTGATGTGTATCTAATGTGCCGAATGTATATAAAAAATAGGTATCACCGGTCAGTAGGTTCCCACTCATCGACGATACTTATTTTTTTCACAAAAGCATTTCTTGAGTTATACGTCAACAGATCATCTGTGAATTTATTATTGATCAACTCGTTTTATTTCCATTTCCTCCCAACTCTATTTCACACCTTTTCCTTCTGAAAGCATTATTCTGCATCTTTATTTTCTTTCTCACAACTGCAATTCGCACCTTTTTTTCTTTCCCTACAACTTGACACTGCAATTTCTTTTCTCTTCAAAGCTCTGTAATTTTTCCTTCTTACAACAAGATTTTGCATCTTTTTCCCCCTCTTCAACCGAACACTGAACCTTGCATCTTCTTTTCTTTCAACTAAACAACTGCATCTTCTTTCAAATGAGCAATCGAACTCTGCATCTTCCATTGCTTCAACTCAGCAACTGAACTCTGCATCTTTTCTCCCTTTAGCTCAGCTTTACATCTTATTTCTTTTTAACCGAGCAACTGAAATTTGAATCTTTTTCCACTTCAACTGAACTCCAGAATTTCTTTCCCTTCAATTGAACTCTGCATCTCCTTTCCCTTCAACTGAGCAAATGAACCTTTGCATTCTCTCTCTCTTCAACTGAACTCTGCATCTCCTTTTTTTTTCAACTAAGCAAACTCTTTTTTTTTTCAGCTGAGCTCTGCTTCTTTTCTTTTAAATGAGAAACTGAACCCTACAATTTTTTTTTTCATCTTGTAACTGAACTTCGCATTTTCCTTTCCTTGTTACAACTACCTGCACAAGCTACGCAAGCAATCCCTTCCAAAATTCCCAGTTCTCAAGAAGCGACGCTTTAAAATGACAACCTCGACCGGCAGTAGTGAAGAACTGGCGCCAATGCGTACATACCAACCTGCGAGAGTGCCAGCCTCAGCCAGCTTCGAAGACGAGAACAAGCAGTTACTGTCCGGGGCAACGACGGACCCACCACAGCCGCCTCCAATCTCTTTCACGGGCGGCAACAGCCAAGGAATGCCGTGGTGACGGGTAATTTCATCTGTATTCGCATGATGTGTGTTCTCTCTCTCGGCTGATGCTCCTACTTGCCACCTTTCCTCACTTTTCCTGGGGCGGGGGTGGCTCAGTCTGTAGCGCGCCAGGCTCGTAATCTGTAGTTCCCAGGTTCGAGTCCCAGCTGGGTCAGCGTTGAGATTTATCTCCGCAAACCCACGGTCAGTAGGGGACATCGATGGGCCTGGAGAGGCCGCCGTCCGTCGGATGGGACGTTAAGCCGTGGCTCCGTGTGCGGGAGAGCCATACCCTGTGCACGTTAAAGAACACGCTGGATGGCCTTGACGGGAGGCTACCATCTGTCTCCCAACAGCTGTTCCAGTGGGTCCACTCCCCCAACCTTCTCTGAGCCTTCGGGGTCCATAGGACCTAGCAATTTAGCCCATGGTGTGCAAAAAAGTGCCGCTCAGAGGTAAAACAACCCAACCCTCACTTTTCCAGAAGAAAGAGCGATTAAAGGTTTTTGATTTCTGTGTCCCACTTTCGCCCTTTCTTTCGATAGAGTTTTTCGAGGATAACTTATTAATTTCACGCCCTTGCTGACAAAGCAGCTTGTATCTGTCTTCAAAGATTTTCCATTTTAAATGTGGAAGAGTGCCAGTGACACGACGTTTTGAACAGATGGGACCAGTGATTCGTTGACAAACAGATCTTGCACAAAACTTCATTTGCATAAATTCGAGGCCTAATTCGAGGTTCATACCCTAAATTCGAGGCCCTCGGAGCGTAGTGAAATAATTTGAAAGCCAAGATAAACGGAGGCCAAGAAACGATAAAGGAGGCGCTAGGCGAAAAATGTTGGGAGACTACATCAGAAATCTACTATATATTTTATCATCTGCTATATATTTTGGAAAATTTAACTTAACTAACCTAAGGTGTTGAGAACTTAACCTTCCATAGCAAGATAGGTATATACATAGAGAGAGAGAAAGTTGTGAGTGAGGAATATCATGAGTACCTCAAATTTAGTCCCCTCCTTTCTGCTTTTCCCCAACATCCTACCTCCCCCCCCCACACACACACACACAAAACAAAAGGGTTGGGTTGTTGTTTTACTTCTGAGCGGCACTTTTTTGCACACCATGGGCTAAATGGCCAGGTCACATGGACCCCGAAGGCTCAGAGAAGGTTGGGGGAAGGAACCCGCTGGAACAGCTATTGGGAGACAGGTGGTAGCCTCCCGTCAAGACCATCCAGCGTGTTCTTTAACGTGCATAGGGTATGGCTCTCCCGCACACGGGGCCACGGCTTAACGTCCCATCCGACGGATGACGGCCTTTCCAAGCCCATCGGTGTCCCCTACTGACTGTGGGCAGGGTGGGGAATTTTGCGGAGATAAATCTCAACGCTGACCCAGTGGGGTTGTTGTTGGGTTGTTTTACCCCTGAGCGGCACTTTTTTGCACACCATGGGCTAAATGGCCAGGTCACATGGACCCCGAAGGCTCAGAGAAGGTTGGGGGAAGGAACCCACTGGAACAGCTGTTGGGAGACAGATGGTAGCCTCCTGTCAAGGCCATCCAGCGTGTTCTTTAACGTGCATAGGGTATGGCTCTCCCGCACACGGGGCCACGGCTTAACGTCCCATCCGACGGATGACGGTCTTTCCAAGCCCATCGGTGTCCCCTACTGACTGTGGGCAGGGTGGGGAATTTTGCGGAGATAAATCTCAACGCTGACCCAGTTGGGACTCGAACCTGGGAACTACATATTACGAGCCTGGCGCGCTACCGATGAGCTCCCCCTCCTCCCCCCCAAAAAAGTGGGAAGAATTCATGGCTTCGTAGCAAGGTAGGTATATGAATCAAGGCATAATATCTGAATTAGATTGCTTTCTGATAATTAAGGAAAAACTTGCAATAAAGCATAAACTGTTACTTTGAAAGGCATGAATCCATGTGGGCGGGGGTGGCTCAGTCGGTAGCGCGCCAGGCTCATAATCTGCAGTTCCCAGGTTCGAGTCCCAGCTGGGTCAGCGTTGATATTTATCTCCGCAAAATTACCCGCCCTGCCCACGATCAGTAGGGGACACCGATGGACTTGGAAAGGCCGCCGTCCGTCGGATGGGACGTTAAGCCGTGGCCCCGTGTGCGGGAGAGCTATACCTTGTACACGTTAAAGAACACGCTGGATGGCTTTGACGGGAGGCTACCATCTGTCTCCCAACAGCTGTTCCAGTGGGTCCCCTCCCCCAACCTTCTCTTGGTTCCAACAGCTGGTTCTCTCCCAACAGCTGTTCCAGTGGGCCCCCTCCCCCAACCTTCTCTTGGTCACATAGACCCCTAAGGCTTCGGGGTCCATGTGGCCATTTAGCCCATGGTGTGCAAAAAAGTGCCGCTCAGAGGTAAAACAACCCAACCCATGAATCCATGTATCTCTGGAGGAAGAATCGATTGCCTCGTTACCAGACGGGAGAGACGATCATCCTATCAGAGTTTTGTCCTCATTAATGCAAACGATATCGATCTGTAATAAGTGAGGAAATCGGCACTTTTGTTCGGTTTTTTCTTTTTAATCGAAATGATGATGAAAGTTTTCTACGACTCTGGAACTTTTCCTTCATTCCAAAGGATATTGAAGATATGTATGGTTTTCTATAAGCTTTTTCTGGAAGGTATTTTATCGTGACATTATTATTATTTTTCGGAGGCGGGGGGGGGGGGGGCGGGTATTTAGGAGCACGGTGTCCAAGAGGGCAGCAGACATTTGAAAATGACTGTCAAATAGATAAGCATGGATTGCTTCCTCGAATATAAAAGCTATCATTGTGTGGAATTACATTGACAGAAGTTATTCGTTTATTTTCCCTGAAGTTACATAAAAAAAATACCCCTCAAGCAGCTGCTTGCCACAGAGGTCTGACAGGAGTCTGTCAGTTTAATACGCCATAGTAGAAGGTCTGTGAGGATGGCGGGACCTCAGCATAAAAATATCACCCACATCCATGCCTTACCCAGGGCTCGAACCCAGGTCCCGTAGATCAGTAGCCAAGCGTGCTAACCACTCGGCCACGGGACGGCCCCAAAAAAAATTGTCAACTGCACGCGGTGTTCCCAGATGGTCACCCTCCCACGTACTGACCGCGCCCAAAGCTGCTTAACTTCGGGGATCAGACGAGAACCGGTACTTTCAGATTGGTATGGCCGTTGACATACTGGACAGAAATGTCGGTTCGTTGGGTTGTTTTACCACTGAGCGGCACTTTTTGGAGCACAATGGGCTAAATGGCCAGGTCCCGAGCACCACGAGGACTCATTGAGGTTTGGATGAAGGGTTGGGTTGGGTTGTTTTACCTCTGAGCGGCACTTTTTGCACGGGCTAAATGGCCAGGTCACATGGACCCCGAAGGCTCAGAGAAGGTCGGGGGAGGGGACCCACTGGAACAGCTGTTGGGAGATAGATGGTAGCCTCCCGTCAAGGCCATCCAGCGTGTTCTTTAACGTGCACAGGGTATGACTATCCCGCACACGGGGCCACGGCTTAACGTCCCATCCGACGGACGGCGGCCTTTCCAAGCCCATCGGTGTCCCCTACTGACCGTGGGCAGGGCGGGGAATTTTGCGGAGATAAATCTCAACGCTGACCCAGCTGGGACTCGAACCTGGGAACTACAGATTCGAGCCTGGCGCGCTACCGACCTAGCACCCCCGACCCATGTCGGTTGGCGAACGAAGAGATATCGTTAGCTTAGTCCAGTATTTTGTTTTCTCTTTATAAATTGTTAATTAAATTTCGCCGTTTGTTTTTAGCGGAAATCCAATTCACGTGGTTAAAGTTTATCTTGCTTTGTATAGAGCAGTGGTTCTCAACCTTTTATGCTTCACTTACTGTAATGTCCCTCGAATTTTATATTTATTTATTTATTGAATATTTTTGTTATATTTTATTGTTGTATATATTTTTACGTGTTCTTGGAAATGTTTGTGCTGGGATGACTCATTGTTGTTGTTTGTTTTTCGGGTCTAAAGCTGCTCCGTGACGAATGCCAGCAGTTGTTTATGGCTGTAATGACTAGCCTAGGGGGCGCTAGTGCAACGACGAGGCTAGGCGGTCGGAGCAAGTCAGTGCCATAAAGACACAGCTCATCCACGACATCTTATGGCGAACAGTCCTATAGAATGAAAGCTCATCCATCGGTCAAAACCTAAATTTAATCTGTTCCCCGGTTAGCCACAAAAATGGATATATAGATCCAAATTGACTCAGCTCCCGGGATGGAGACTCTTTGTTTGGCTTTTCCGTCGATAAGCCCGTAAACCAGGGAGCCCACTCCCAGTCGCAAGCCCTCAACTTCGTCCTCTCCATCGGAAGCGGGTCACCACAGCCCAGCTTGCAATTCAGTTGGGACCTTTGACTTCTCAGAGACTGCGTCAGAGCACACTTGACTGGCGCTCCCCAACACCAGTCAGCGACCCTCCAACAACCTCTCCATCGGTCATCAACCTACTGGGGCGCACCAGAACTGCATAGTCCGAACCCCACTTCACAGAGGCACCTTAAGGCCCCCCCCCCACCACCACCACCACCACCACCACCACCACGTCAAGGTGGTCTCCTATCGGGGGGAGGGAGAGTTTTGGGAGAAGGTTGACTGGGAGAAGGTTGACGACCCGAAATCAGTCTCCCCAATGCATTCCACACGTGCTCTATAGAGTTGAGGTCTGGCGAATATGCCGGCCGTGGCATACACTGGATGTCTTCATTGTCAAAGAAATCATCCACAGAAACAGCCCTATGTGGGCGTACATTATCATCCATAAGCAGGAACTGTGGACCAACAGCACCCTGAAAAAGCCTCACGTAAAGTTCGAGGATTTCGTCGAACTTTACGTGGAATACATTACTGAGGAAAAAGTTCCTCCACAAAAAACATGGAGCGGCATGTAGCCATATGACATAATGCCACCACAGACCAATAAACCACCATCTCTGCAATGGTGCATTTCTCTAATACAGGCATGTCCAACCCGCGGTCCTGGACAGCTAGTAATGCGGCCCACAAAATCGTAAAGTTTACGTGTTTACGACATAAGCTTTCAACATGATTATGTGATTTTTCAGCGCGTTTTCGATATCCACACTAGTTTCATGTTGCCCTTTTTTTAATTTTATAATAAAAAACATAAGAAAATAAATGAAGTTTTATTATTCATATATTAACTATATTATAACTATATTTTATGTGCGGCCCAAAACAATTCATCTTCACTCAATGTGGCCCAGGAAAGTCAAAAGGTTGTACATGCCTGCTCTAATATTTGATGGATGACAATGAGTTCTCAGTTCTCTCCAGATGACAACATTGACATTTCACAGTCATTCATGATGACTATCACCTGTAAACGGATTCTGGATTCGTCACAGAAGAGAACTTTGGCCCATTGATTTGCAGTCCAGTCCCAGTATTGTCTGCACCACGTCAACCTACCTCTCCCTCTCCTCAAATGCAGCTCGTCTTGCATAAAGTCCTTGGTCATGAAATTTCTGTAGATCGTTTGTTTGAAAATGTTCGTCCACGAACCAACCGCAGACAGCGCCACAGCGAGCTCCCTCGCAGACTATTACATCGCGTGTCTGTTACGTCTCTCTGTTAGTGCTACATTTTGGTCTTCCTGATGCGTTCTAAGCCGTGAACGACCCTGCGCACGTGGATGACTAACGTTTCCTGTCTCTTGGTACCTTCTCCACAGCCTTAACACCATATATTGGTGCATAGCTGTTGCCCTGGCAACATCACTCTGTATTCGGCCTGATTCCAACATCCCAAGAGCCCGACCACGTGTAAGGATATCCATATGTTGTCTCTGTTACAAATTCTTACAGCAAAAATCGGTTCGAACACAAACAGAATGCGTTGGCGACAAGAAATAAGGTTTTTCACATCTTTCCCTTTATTTATACAATTACAGGTTTGAAGTTCTTGTCTCTTATACCAATTACATGTGGTTACATGCTATTGCATCATTGCTCACATTTGTGTGTGCCCGCCATTATTTGCACGTACCTTTTGTTGCTGTTGTTGTAACCACCCCTGAGTATTTTGGAGGTGGCAGAACTTTAGGGACGAACTGACCACAACATAGGGGATATGATACAGCTGCGTTGTGTCTTCATCAGGCCTAGCCTACACTCGAGGTTGAGTCCGATGCCTCAGTAAGATTTGAAGCAAAGAGTGTTAGTGGCCGACTTCCTCTGCTGCAGTTTGCCGGTGGCTGGAGGGGCGGGGGTGGCTCAGTCGGTAGCACGCCAGGCTCGTAATCTGTAGTTCCCAGGTTCGAGTCCCAGCTGGGTCAGAGTTGAGATTTATCTCCGCAAAATTCCCCGCCCTGCCCACGGTCAGTAGGGGACACCGATGGGCTTGGAAATGCAGCCGTCCGTCGGATGGGACGTTAAGCCGTGGCCCCGTGTGCGGGAGAGCCATACCCTGTGCACGTTAAAGAACACGCTGGATGGCCTTGACGGGAGGCTACCATCTGTCTCCCAACAGCTATTCCAGTGGGTCCCCTCCCATAACCTTCTCTGAGCCTTCGGGGTCCATATGACCTGGCCATTTAGCCCATGGTGTGCAAAAAAGTGTCGCTCAGAGGTAAAACAACCCAACCCATGCCGGTGGCTGGCTTTCAGAGCAACACACAATAATGGCACACATAAATATACTTTTAAACAAAAATCATTTCCACATAAAAGCACATTTATTTAAAACACTTTCTCAATAAACTTTCCTTACAAGCACTCTTGTCGCTGTCCCTTCTTACTAAGGAAATTTTACTAATGGCATACAGTAAGCCCGTCCAAGATCGTAATTGCGAGGAAACGTTCAGAGAGGCTGGAAGAGTCAACAGCTTAGCATCTCTTGGCGGGGCAGCGTGGCGGCGACCAATAACACTTGAACACGTGGGGAGACCAGATCAGAGAAATTCGACCCTTATACCTCGCTTTACTCCCGTGGGCAAAAAGAAGATGCGCCCTTTTCTTTGTTGGGTATCGTGCAGCTCGTTGACCATCCTGCTGTAGTTAGTTCATGCGCAGCAGGTAGCTTGGGGCCCTTGTTGATTGGTCATCAGCTACACTTCGCCTATATGCGCTTTCCCAGGTTCGTTCTTTCAACTCGCAAGAAGGACTTGAAGCACATCCTCAGGCCATGCTGTTTAGAAACGAATTATCTTGCTTGCGCGCCTTTTTCTCTCACCTTCGATCAACCCTTGGTAGAATTTCACCATTTGGATGATGATGGACGCTATCTATTGGTCCGCGCGGGTCAAGGTGCAAATCTTTGACCCATCTGTCGCGGGTTGTTTACATCTTCAGGTCACGTAGGCCCCCCTGCCATCTGAGGCCTACTAGACCATGTTACAGAGTCACTGAGCCGGCAGTGCAGTTCTTCCTCATTGCTGAACTGGACACAATAATGGAGGAAGTAAAAAGGCACTAGTGGCTGGTGATAATGGCGGCCACGGCCTTCCATGTGAAACCGTCGTGTCCACATTTCGAAACAAATGTGAGCACGACACTGTTTTTGCCGATTGTTTGTTAAATATAGTCCATATATCAACAATGCTTAATTTTTGGAAAACAATGTAGTTAGAATCAGACCCTGATCCAGAAAGAAATCGAGGTTGGGGAGCAAAAAACACAATTGAGCCCAGGAAAATGCAAAGGGTAGGGGGACAATATTACATTTCCAACGAAACATAACATTTTTCACTCTGTTTTATGGGTTTTTAAAAATTTATTAAAAAATGCAAGAAATGTAAATGTTTAATATTTTTGCCTCTTTTACCCTTACTCGCATTCTGAAAGGGGGGGCATAGCCCCTTTGCCCCCCCTATATTTGGCCCTGGTTAGAATTAGCATGATCACCTGTCACTCAGTCAGTCATTCACTAATTCACAATCATCTATATACTCGTATATTAGATGGCTGCTTCGGTGTACATGTTGGGCAAGCTTCAGAAATTAAATTCTTTGGAACTTTTACATAAACAGCAAAGAGTATTTGTTGTGGTACAAGAAACACCGAGGAGATCCCCCACCCCATTTGTCACATAAATTGTGCTTCAACGTGACTGTTTACAATGGTCATAGTTTAAATAATTCCCACATTGTCATAAGCTCACTGGACAAAAAATTAGTCATCTCCTGCTGTGAGTTACATCTGTTCGACAGCAACAGAGGGTGCACCAGTAATAAACGTGTCCTACAAATAGCTGTGCTGTGCGCTACGGGGTTCATACAGTGACAAGAAGTGGTTGTGTGCCACGTGTGTGTTAGTCGTGAACATGGGTCGCGCCAAAGATGTAAATGAGTGGCAAAGGGTGTTATTGTGTTTGGACGAGCCAAAGGTCATAGTGTACAAGAAGTTGCTGCCTTTGCAGGTGTGTTGAAACGTACTGTCCAAAGGGTCTTCCAGCAGTGGCGTACATCACAGTCCACCACTAATCGTCGCCATAACTGTGGCAGAAAGACTGTGCTCATCAATAGGGATTGCCGCAGTGTGTCACGCACTGTTAGGGCAAACGACTTTGCAACGAGACAGGAATTGCTCCAGTCAGTCAATGCTGTTTTCCGAACGAACATGCATGCCATGGATATCTGGAGCAGAGTACTGTGACCCATGTTCCCATGTGACTGTGACCATTGACTGTGACATGTGACACACATGTGTCCCATGTGACTGGGACATGTTCCCATCTACTGTGATCCATGTTCACAGCTCTACACAAGGCTGCACAACTACAGTGGGCACGGTCCCACAAAGAGTGGACTGTCAACTCTTGGAAGTGTGTGATCTGGTCAGATGAATCATATTTTTGCTTGTACTCGAATGCAAGGCGACGGATACATCGCAAGCCGCATGAAACCTTCCATGCAGACTGTGTGCAAGGTTCTGTTCAAGCTGGGGGAGGCTCTGTGATGTCCTGGGGTGTTTCACATACGAAGAAATGGGTTTTTTGGTTGCGGTGACGTCACACTTGAACCAAAAAGGCAATATGGAGCTATTGGATTACCACATGTTGCCTTTTGTGCAGCATCTCCACAGAAGGATACCCCAGTCTTCGAAGACGACAATTCTCACTTGCACAGGGCTCGAAGTGTGGCAGATTGGCACGACGAGCATTCTGGAGCCTTCGAACATCTCGACTGGCCCGCCAAATCCCCGAATTTGAATCCCATAGAAAACTTGTGGTACTATTTGGAGGAACGAGTGAAGCGTCGTCCCAGCCATCCGGCCAATCAGGCCGAACTGCGGCATTGGCTGTTGGAAAAGTGGATGAATATTGATGCGCACTACATCCGCACACTGGTGGCATCCATGCCAGACAGGATTTCGGCAGTTCTTTCGTTGCACGGAGGCGTTACGCGCTATTAGGTGACATTCAGCCAGGGGTGACTAATTTTTTGTCTGGTGAGATTATTTTCCAATGAATAAAAATGGCGGATGCATTTGCTATCAAGTTAATGCTTCGGCAGTACATATACTAAAATTGGAACGATACAGAGAAGATTAGCATGGCCCCTGCGCAAGGATGACACGTGAAGCGTTCCACATTTTTTTTTTTTTTTTTTAGCCGTCCCGTGGCCGAGTGGTTAGCGCGCTTGGCTACTGATCTACGGGACCTGGGTTCGAGCCCCGGGTAAGGCATGAATGTTCGTGTTGTTTTCTGCTGAGGTCCTGCCATCCTCTCAGATCTTCTACTGTGGCATATAAACTGACAGGCTCCTGTCAGACCTCTGTGGCAAGCAACTGCTTGAGGAGGTATTTATTTTTTTATTTTTATTTTTTTTAATAGACAAGAAAGTGAGTAAATCAATTGACCGTGTTTCTTAGCAAAGCAACCTAAAGCAAATGAATACTTACTCTTACAATTATGTCTATATATTGGAAAGAATCACGTCCGGGCCTATAATTTTTTGTAAAAACATTCGTAGTTATCGTATCTGTCTTCGACTGCTCTATTTAGAAACTTATTGATGTTAAGAATTTCCTGCACCCAAGATGTAGTTTTTAGCTCGTTTTCAGAACCGAAAAGAGCTAAGTTTTCACTCTGTCATATGTCTGTCCGTCTGTAGTTATTGTGATCCTGAAAACTGAGCAAAAGGAATGCCTTGAGACATGCAGGATGGTGTTCTTCCACACCCCGTACAGCAGCTGTAGCATTCCATCAATGATGAAGTCATCAGTCGCTGCTTCCCAACACTGTGGTCAGCATTTTCGTCCGAAAATTCTGTGCGATGTTTGATTGTAGAGTTGCCTAATAGGCCGGGTGTATCATGAAAGCATCAATAATCTCCTCAACACGAGTTCACCCTCAGCCTCGATACGGTACACACTCCGAAGTTAAAAAGTTAATTTCTCGTATGAATACAACTGTTCTGCATGACTACCACGTGAAGTGATGTATCGTCTTGATGCTCGCATGAACTACAGCTTGAGAATTACGTGAACAACGACTTCGAACGGTTGTTTGGGTTGGGTTGTTTTACCTCTGAGCGGGCACTTTTTTGCACACCATGGGCTAAATGGCCAGGTCACATGGACCCCGAAGGCTCAGAGAAGGTTGGGGGAGGGGGTACATTGGAATAGCTGTTGGGAGACAGATGGTAGCCTCCCGTCAAGGACATCCAGCGTGTTCTTTAACGTGTACAGGGTATGGCTCTCCCGCACACGGGGTCACGGCTTAGCGTCCCATCCGACAGACGGCGGCCTTTCCAAGCCCATCGGTGTCCCCTACTGACCGTGGGCAGGGCGGGGAATTTTTGCGGAGATAAATCTCAACGCTGACCCACTTAGGACTCGAACCTGGGAACTACAGATTACGAGCCTGGCGCGCTACCGACTGAGCCACCCCCGCCCTCTGTAGGAAGAGTTCATCAATTGGTGTAGAGTTACATTTAGTTTTGTTTACAAAAATTGTTAAGGTTATTCTCGATAGATTGCAGATTTGTTTACAAATATTATTTTACTGCTCATCGACTGATATAAGCCTTATTTTATAATTTGACTGCAAATAGTAATAAGATACTAAGTTCTTTTTAAAACTTATTTCAGTCCCTGTTGGTTGACTTTAGTTAATATAAATGATTTTATCCATACTTTTGTTTTAGAGTTGGAATTTTTATATACTATTTATTTGAACTCACGCTCAATTTTCATCCATTTAATTCGTAACAATATTATCTACTTCAAAGTGACACTTCTGCCTCTAGTGGCAGAAATGTGAACTAATTTCTTTATTGACATTCTCTGGCGCATGTTGTGGCCTAGGTGTACGTTAGGTATCGCTCCACTCTGATCATTAGATGGAACTCCTGACAACCCTGAATAGGAATACTTTAATTATAACAATCTTATATATCTCTCTGCCCGTCCCGTGGCCGCGTGGTTAGCGCGCTTGATCTGCTGATCTAAGGCACCTGGGTTCGAGCCCCGGATAAGGCATGGATGTTCGTATTGTTGCATGGATGTTCGTACTGTTAAAAACCAAGTTTTTCTGCTGAGGTCCTGCCATCCTCTCAGATCTTCGACTGTGGCATATAAACTAACAGGCTCCTGTCAGACCTCTGTGGCAAGCAGCTGCTTGAGGGGGTATATTTTTTATATATCTCAAATATGAAAAATTTAAAAAAAAAAGTCACTGCAACACCTTACAAGTCACAGAATATCACTGCAAAGTTACATCAGGGATCATGATCCCATTTCCATTATTTCCTACGGGAAATTTATTTCTCATAACTGGAATTAGTTGTGCACAGAAATTTTCAACTACACATCTACGAGGATTTGCAGCATCTTATTTACGAAAAAATAGCTCTCATCTGTACTAAAATTAAAGTTTAATCTCCGAATGCTTAACAAAACTAAAAAAAAAAAGAAATCAAAGCAAATCCCCCCCCCCCCGCTTCTGATTTAATCCTAACATCAGTTCTTTGCGGGTATATCACTTTATTTCAAAATGTGCCATGCGAGCATCCTCTTACAGATTTTCTGTTCTTAAGTTGTAAAGTCCACGTCACCCATTAAATAAATACTTTCCAGTGTTGTGTCTACACGACAAGGTTTTCACAAATACCACTCGAAGATTCCGAATGATTGAGGTCTGAGCTGACGTCTGTGTTTTGCATGTCAGCACTTAAAATAATTCCCTCTCACGAACAAGTACCATAAGAGAGAAAGAATCTAAAAAAAAAACTTCCTCGTCTCACGGCTTCAAGGGGAATTGACGACTACCTCTCATCGCAGTTGGCCGGGCTCCAACACGAACAGTCGGAGAAGAGAGCACCTGTAGCAGTGAGCAGAGAAAATGATGAAGTAGGGATATCGCCCATCACCGTGACACGTCAGTCGACTCCCTCTTTGCGCCCTCCTCTTCTTGACAATGGCTCTGTCAAGATGGGGAGCAGGTAATCTTCGAGATGGGGAATGGGCACATTCTCTGAGAGCTTAACTCGACTAGCGACAGAGGGGGTGCCACGCAACACCTTACGCTGCGTCCCATTGCAGCGCAGGCAGTTTCGGCTCTCTCTCTGTGGCTGTTACACATAACATCAAGTCGTCATCCCTTCGAAGCGTTTAAGGCACGATATGGTTATCATTTGATTTCTCTGTGTTTAAATAAAATTATGGCTAATTATTCTTCGGATTATTGGTGTTTTTGCATCGACGAGGTAGGTCCTTTAGTTTATCTTCCGTTGTTGAGGACTGCACATTATAAAAATGTAACTCTTGGATGTTAACTGTTCTTGGGTTCTATAAGTACATATAATGTAACATTTGTACTTATTTGTACTTATGAATATAACATTTGTAGAATTGTTATGTTGAGAACAGTGTACGATTTGTGCGAGGTTAAGTCACAAAGTAAGATTCCCAATTTTTTTCCCCGCCAAATTAACATCTGACCATACATTTGAGCAGACATTATCGTCTGACCATAGGATAAGTTTCCAGTCCTCCACAGATAAGATTCGCCTCTCCATACACCATCATAGTCTTCGAATACTGTTGTTTTCAGAAATGAAAGGTTTTCGTACCATTTTACAATCAGGGGAGGATTTACCGATAAGCGGACTAAGCTGTCGCCTAGGGTTCCAGGTCCTGTAAAGCCCCCAAATCGTTCTATGAATTTCGTATGTTTTGATTATATTCTCATGTTTTTTATTATTATTATTATTATCAAAGTAAAATGTTTAATTTTCAGTAAGAGCAAGGAAAAATGAAAAAATTATTTCATAATTGTAAAGGTTTTTTTTTAAACTACACACCATAGAGCCCCTAAATGTTGTTTCGCCTAGGAAACTTGTACCTCTAAATCCGTTACCGGGTGGGGCGTAAGTGGCTCAGTCGGTAGCGCGCCAGGCTCGTAATCTGCAGTTCCCAGGTTCGAATCTCAGCTGGGTCAGCGTTGAGATTTATCTCCGCAAAACTCCCCGCCCTGTACACGGTCAGTAGGGGACACCGATGGGCTTGGAAAGGCCGTCGTCCGTCGGATGGGACGCTAAGTCGTGGCCACGTGTGCGAGAGAGCCATACCCTGTGCACGTTAAAGAACACGCTGGATGGCCTTGACGGGAGGCTACCATCTGTCTCCCAACCGCTGTTCCAGTGGGTCCCTTTCCCCAACCTTCTCTGAGCCTTCGGAGTCCTTGTGACCTGGCCCTTTAGCCCATTGTGCAAAAACGTTTAATCTCCGAATCAGAGCTAAAATAACCAACTGCTACTGGGTACAGTTCCCATATCTCAAAGTTTAAAATCTCTGGGCAGAGTTGAAGTGGATTTTGAAGTACTGTCAATGGTCATCTCTCTCAGCTGATGAACTGTAGCATCTCGTTTTTCCGTATAAATGCCTCTTGATTTCTCTGTGTTTAAATAAAAAAAAAAACCCTCTCTTGTCAGAGCCCTTTTTCCTCCATCATTTGCCACGATTCGTGGACGGTTTTTGAGACCGTTGCCACTCTCCATACACTTGTGATATTTTGCCCCGTGATTGATATCAGCATTTTAAACTTTGAAATATGGGACCTATACCCAGTAGCAGTTGGTTGTTTTAGCTTTGAGCGAAACATTTCAGCACAATGGGCTAAATGGCCAGGTCACAAGGACTCCGAAGGCTCAGAGAAGGTTTCCTTCACCCAACCTTCTCTCAACCCTTGGAATCCTTGTGACCTAGGCATTTAGTCCATTCTGCGAAAAAAGGTGCTACTCAGAAGTAACACAACCCATAACTCCTTCAATACATCATCATCATCATCATCAAGCAGCCATGGGCTACGGAGGTCCAACCAGACCATGCAATTTAGTTCTCCAAGCAAGTCTATCCTGAGCTACATCTACTGCATCTGGCCACTGCACACCAATTCTAACAAGGTCCTGTTTGACATTGTCTGCCCACCGCATCCTAGGTCTCCCCTTCTTTCTGAGGCCTTTAGGCACAGTGTTCATAACCCTATTCCCCAATCTATAATTATTCATACGGGCAACATGGCCAAACCAACGGAGTCTCTCTCTGCACAATATGCTGCTTAAAGGAGGTTGCAAACTCTTTTGCCTAACCTCATCATTAGTTAAAACGTTGATTCACCTAATGCCCAAGATACTGCGTAAGCATCTGGAATCAAAAGCATCTAGTTTCCTGTTATCTTGTTTACAAAGTGTCCAAATTTCACTACCAAAACTAACCCTAGAAAGAACCAAACTATTATACAGTCTAATTTTAGTCTTTAGGTGTATACGCCTATTTCACCACACTCTCCACAGATTCTTAAAAGTCCCGGCAGTAATCCCTATTCGTCTTTAATCTCATGCCACACATCACCATTATCTGTTACATAGCTCCCAAGATAATTAAACTGTGACATCTGCTCAAGACTGCAACCATTCAGATTAACTGAATCACAACCTGCCTGACCAATTTTCATCACTTTAGTTTTCTCTCTGTTTATAACCAAACCTACTCTACTACCAGTCTCATCAACAGCTCGAATGAAAGAGTTCATCTCATCAACATCATTTGCCAAAAGGGCTAAATCATCAGCATAATCTAAATCAGAAATTTTCGTATCTCCAGCCCATTTAAGGCCAAAATCTTTCCCTTGAAGTGAATTTCGCATAACATAATCAATAACCAAGCTAAAGAGAAAAGGAGACAAAATGCACCCTTGTCGAACACCAGAAATAATGCTAAACCAATTGCTACAAGCCTTACCAACTCTCACACATGACTCAGTGTTATTATAGAGAGCTTTCATTATGTTAACTAACTTGTCTGGTATACCATATGATCTCACAATCAACCACAAATTATGACGATAAACAGAGTCGAAAGCCTTTTTGAAATCAACAAAGCTAGCAACCAAAGGTTTCTGAAACTCTAAACATTTCTCAAGAATCTGCCTAAGTGAAAATATCTGATCCACACATCCCCTATCACTTCTGAATCCACACATCCCCTATCACTTCTGAATCCACACATCCCCTATCACTTCTGAATCCACATTGCTCATCACGCAATTGACTGTCAACCAGATTCTTAATTCTATTAAGCACAATCATGGAAAGAACTTTACCTGGAACAGAGAGTAGGCTGATACCCCTATAGTTATCACAAGAACTGCGATCACCTTTTTTGAAAATAGGGATAACAATAGCCCTGGTAAAATCTTTAGGAACCATGCCTTTATCATAAAAGTTATTCAAAATTTCAGTCATCCAAATGGTAACAGAAACATTCCCAGCTCTAAGCATTTCCGTAGTAATTTCATCCACCCCTGGGGATTTATGAAGTTTAAGTTTAGAAATAGCCAAACTAACTTCAGATTGTGTTATAGGGCCAACATTAACGCCACCAATGCATCTATCATCATTGCAAACAATGGGAATAGAACTAATCACATTGTTTAGAATATCATTGAAATGCTCAGCCCACCTAGCCATGACAGAATCCTCACCTTCTATAACCTTACCTTGTTTATCCTTCAATCCCTGTATACCTGTCCGTTTTCTACCACACAAAACATTAACTGTCTGGTACAGCTCTCTGCTGTTGTGCTGTCTAACTGCTTCCTCGGCTTTGTCAGCCAAACCATCAAGCCAAAGATCCTTATCAGCAGCTAATTGATCTTTTACACATTTATTAAGTTCTCTGTAATGCTTTCTATTAGGACTAGTAGGGTATTGATTAAGGACATTCCTGCAGTTTTTTCTTTCCGAAATAAGCTCAAGTGCCTTATCACTCAGATAATTCTGACTCTTCTGCTCCTTTTTTCCTAAAAGAGTACTGTTAGTTTCCAAAAAAGCCTGTTTAAAATGATCCCATTCTTCCCCAACTTCAGTAGTAAGAAAACCATGACTGTCATAATGACCAAGTAACCTCTCATGGTAAGTTTTAGCTATAACTGGGTCTTTCAGAGCTTCAGTATTAAAGGTAAAAATTTTAACCCTAGCACAACACTTTTTAAGTTTAAGTTGCAAGACACTTTTAACAAGGTAGTGGTCAGATCCCATTTCAGCTCCCCTATATGCCCTGGTATTTCTAACAGAACTAGCCCATTTGCTATTAATTAATATATAATCAATCATATTCTTATGCAGCCCATCGAGTGAAACCTATGTGTACTTATGTATGTCGCGGTGTTTGTAATAAGTGTTAGTTATTCTGAATCCATTGAGTTTACTTACCTGTAGGAGACGTTGCCCATTGCCATTGCAGCTACCAATACCAAAAGGGCCTATTACTGCTCCACAAAGGTCAAAATCAGTACCAACTTTGGCATTGAAGTCGCCAAGAACAAGGGTAATATCTCCTTTCTTGACAGAATTCAAAATATCCTGAAGTTGTTCATAAAACCTATCCTTCTCATCCTCATCGGCATCCTCAGTGGGGGCATAACAGCAGATAACATTCAGGTCTTTAACGCTTGTCTGAAATTTTGCTGTAAGAAACCTTTCATTAATGCACTCATATCCTAGAAGAGCATCACTAGCGTGTCTGCTGAGAAGGAGACCCACGCCTTGGTGATGCTTATTGTCGTCCCTCCCTGAAAAGAGAAATTTAAGATTATTTTTAAGAATCTGACCTTTATCTGTCCATCTGGTCTCTTGGAAGCCGAGAATATCTAAACTAAAATGGTGGCATTCTTGTGTGAGGACATCAAGAGAAAAAGCTCTGTGCAGAGTCCTCACATTCCAACTACCTATGGAGAGAAAATGGTTAGTGGGATGTTTAAAGAAACTATGTTTATTGAGAGAGGGAATGCCTACAATATCAAACAGCCCCCTAATCGCAGACATGGGGCAAAGACCCGTTCCCCCACTACTAAAGGCTGAAGCCATCTACACTGGAAGACTTCCTCCAATGCAGAATTTGACGATGCCAATAGAAGCAAAGAGTTCAGGTGCCTGCGATGACTTCTGCGCAGGATTATCCACCAGCTGATAAACATATCCTGTGAATCTATTTACTTGGGGCTGTCAACCGACAAACAAACAGAAAACACAGCGGAAGATTTTCCCTCCACAGAAGCCCACCGGTGCAGCAAAATCAGGATCCATAATCAAGCTCAGAGCCATATATCTGTCCAGTCCAGTAAGTTTATATGGTCAGCACCAGGACCCTGTGTGGTTGACCACTCCTCAGCAGGGTAGAAAAAAAAAAGAAAAAGAGCCATAGTTGTCCAGATCAGTAGGCCACACTAATCTGGCAGCCCTCCCCTTCCGTTCACTTCCACAAGAGAGTATCTCTTTTGAAAGGTACTAATGGTCTGCACCACGAGAAGGCGGGGTCGGACATTAGTTGCTAGGCCTGGCGGGTTCTATGCATCATCACAGGGGATTGGTGGATAACTCTCCTTCCAGTGACTACCTAGCTACCATTTACAGACCCCTTCAATACAGGTTGCACCTGCAAAAGAAGGATAGAACCTGTAAGTACCCTGTTCTGGAAGTGAAAAATGATTTTAAAAGTCCTAAATCTTAGTGAACAAGATAAAAGGAGTAAATGCTTGTATAGAGACCACTACCAACTTTTATTCTAATCGTAAGTATATTCATTATAACAACATCTACAATAACCTACTTTCAGCAGTTGTACAGAGACTTTTCACTCACCCTCCATTTAACAAACATCTTTCACAATTCTAATTTTCGATAAATTGGCTTGAAACCTCAATCTTCCTACCCTTTTTTCGATAAAATGATTATTTAAGGCCTCTTATAGAGCCACAAAAAGGAATTACTCCTCATCTACTAAGTACTTATAAAATGCTAAAAATATCAAAGATAATTGAAAACAAACCTCAACATCCTCTCACACCTGCTACAAACTCTGAGCTCAAGAAGCAACAGTTTCAAAACGCTCACTATCTCAAGCTGGGTAAAAATAAATAGCACCAAACGCTACAGAACCTCACAACGCCGCAGTCTTACCCACTAGTGACAGGTACTTGCGTTTTAACTTAAAAGCCTGATACTTAAGGTGCTATATAAAGTATACATAATTTATAAATGCAGCCAAGAATCTCGTAGGCATTTTATCCCTGAAACCTATACATAGCAAAGCTTCTATCTCTCAAGAGCAGAGATCCAGCCAGGAAGACGAAGAAAAAAATATAAAAAAAGAACTCTATCAAGAGGTATCACCTGTGTTTCCTTTCTTTAATTTTTCCTTTGCCTTTTTTTTTCCTTCGTAGTTGGAAATATTTCTCTGAGCGTGAAATACCATCTCCATGGCCATGGCCTCACCGCAGATAAGCCAAGGTACTCCACTCAGGAATTGGATCGGTTCCCTCGCCTTCATTAGGCTGGCTAAAAATATGATTATCCCCTCGTACGTTCTCCTCTCGCTCCGTGGGTCCCTCTCTCTCAGCGAGAACTCATAGCACACCGGCGTCTACTTTGTCGGATTACGGGCTGCCTCTTCTCATGCGCAATGTCAGGATGCAGACCCATCACTCGCACAGTTTTACTACACGGATTCATTATGAGACTAATGAACTTCTTCTCCTGCTGCTGCTGGGATCTTTCTGTAGAGGATTCTTCCAGCATGTTTCAAGGTAACCAGCAATTGCAATTCCGACTCAGGAATGATGATGATCTGTAGCTTTTCCTTCTCATGGCCAAGGAGGTTCAACGCCATTTTTTCCAAGCATTTTTTTTTTGGCCTTGTTTTGTGTTCCTATCCAAGGTTAATGACTGTTTTATAAGGTCAACTGCAGCCATGTAATAGAAGAAAAAATTAACCCGTGGTTTGAACATTTACTTGATTGAAACTAAACGTTCTCTTTTTACTGTTATATCTCTCAGTTGTCCCACACGATTGTTTTGGTAACTGTTTGCCAGCAACGTTATCACGCCAATAAAAAAATCAGGATAGCATAAAACTCAAGAAGGTCAGTAGCTTTTTACATGTATTACTTTATTAAGTTGTATTTGAGCTAAATATTTAAATTGTTATTCATTCAGCAGCACTAGTAATTCAGAGTTCAAGAGCTCTAAGATAGATAGTGGCATATTGAAGTGGTGTTCATGTAAATCTGTGTGTGTGTGTGTGTGTGCAGGTCTCGATCCAGAACGAAATAAATGGGGAGGGGACAAAATCGACCTGAACCCTTCAGGTAAAAATTTTTCTCATCCTTTTAGTAGTCTTTAAAAAAGACCCCAGCCCTACTTTGTGACGTGGGGGCGGGGTGGCTCAGTCGGTAGGGCACCAGGCTCGTAATCTGTAGTTCCCAGGTTCGAGTCCCAGCTGGGTCAGCGTTGAGATTTATCTCCGCAAAATTCCCCGCCCTGCCCACGGTCAGTAAGGGACACCGATGGGCTTGGAAAGGCCGCCGTCCGTCGGATGGGACGTTAAGCCGTGACCCCATGTGCGGAAGAGACATACCCTGTGCACGTTAAAGAACACGCTGGATGGCCTTGACGGGAGGCTACCATCTGTCTCCCAACAGCTGTTCCAGTGGGTCCCCTTCCCCAACCTTCTCTGAGCCTTCGGGGTCCATGTGACCTGGCCATTTAGCCCATGGTGTGCAAAAAAGTGCCGCTCAGAGGTAAAACAACCCAACCCAACTTGGTGAGGTGGTTAGTGTACCTGATTACTAAGCCAGATGTCATATACTTTGTATGTGTTTGTACGTTGTATGAGAAACCAGGATATGCTTACTATAACTTTTAGATTATTTCCGTCCTTTGTGTAGGTGACTACCTTCTTCTATTTTTTTAACAAAAAATATTTATAAATATAATGAAAAAAGCGCGTGATATATGTATATGTGTGTGTAAATTTTTTCGCCTCCTTTTCGGATGCTAGGATTTTAAAAGGGATATTATAAAACCTGTTATGTGTGTACATATACGACAAAACGTGAAATAAATATATGACTCCCAAGAAAATGTCTTGATTATTCTTATTAACGTAGAATTCCTTTCATTAATCATAAAAAAAAACCTCGCTGGTAAGAACATCTTTCTAAGGGAATTTTTTTTGTGAAGTCATTTTGAACTAAATCGAACATTATCTTAGTAGAAATTCAAATCCGGAGTAATATGACTTTTAAAATAAATTTAATTAAAAGGGAACATAGCTGGAGTGAGACAGATAAGAGGATGAAATTCACACGAATCTGAATTTTTCAAAAACATTGTTTCAAATATGTTACTTATTATAGCATTCGAAAAGTTATTCCAATCCCGATAATGGTGTTATAATTTAGACACTTAATTTACAGACGGTTTGTTTTATACATACATGCATAATGTGGGTGGGCTGGCTAAGTCGGTAGCGCGACAGGCTCGTAATCTGCAAGTCCGATTCCCATCTGGGCGAAAGTTGAGATTTATCTCCACAAACCTGCGCACGGTCAGTAGGGGATACCGATGGACTTGGATTGGGTTGTTTTACCTCTGAGCGGCACTTTTTTGCACACCATGGGCTAAATGGCCAGGTCACATGGACCCCGAATGCTCAGAGAAGGTTGGGGGAGGGGACCCACTGGAACAGCTAATGGGAGACAGATGGTAGCCTCCCGTCAAGCGTGTTCTTTAACGTGCACAGGGTATGGCTCTCCCGCACACGGGGCCCCGGCTTAACGTCCCATCCGACAGACGTCGGCCTTTCCAAGCCCATCGGTGTCCTTTACTGACCGTGGACAGGGCGGGGAATTTTGCTGAGACCAATGGACTTGGAAAGGCCGCCGTCCATCGGATGGGACATAAAGCCGTGGCTCTGTGTATGGAAGAGCCGTTGTACATTAAAGAATACACTGGATGGTTTTGACAGGAGGCTTTCATCTGTCTCCTAACAGCTGTCTAGTGGGCCACTTCCCCCAACCTTCTCCGAACCCTTGTATTCCTTGTGAGTTGAAAATTTAGAATATTATGCAAACAAAATGCCACTGGGAAGTAAAACAACCCAACATATCCTCAAGCAGCCATGAGCTACGGAAGTCCAACTATACTATGCAGTTTAGTTTTCCATACACATCTATCCTAAGCTTCGGCTGTTTCGCTTGGCCTATCGTATTTCGAATTTTACATCGACTGCATTATAAGCCTTTAATTGGCTCTAATTTATATGGAGCCTTTAGATTCATTATTCGCTAATCTGTAGTGATCCCATGTGTCAACAAGGCCAAGTCAACTCAGTCTCTTCCTGCAGAGGCTGCTGCTCATGATTCTTTCAGATTCCTTCGTCTAACCTCATCATTGATTACAAAATCAAACTTCCTAATGTTCAAAATACTGAATAATCATCTAGAATCAAAGGAATTAAGTTTCCTAGGTATCCTAAAGTGTCAAAGAGAAAAAAATATCACTTTTTCTTAGAGGTTTGGTTGTTGGGTTCTTTTACCACCGAGCGACACTTTTTGCATGCATTGAGTTAAATTGGCAAGTCACAAGGAACCCAAGGGCTCAAAGATGGTTGGGGAAGGACTTCCACTGGAGCAGGAGTTACAAGACAGATGGTATCCTCCATTATCATGGTAGTTCCTGCATATATCAAAAATATCTTGAAGATATCTAAGATGATAAATGGATATCTATGGGTCATCATATATATATCGTACAGATATTTTGTGCATTTTGTGGTTATGTGGGACGTAGCCACGGTTTAATGTCCCATCCGTCGTACGTCTGCTTTTCCAAGCCTATCAGTGTCCCCTTTCTGACCGAGGAAGGGTGGGGAGAGAGTTCTCAAAGGTGATTGGTTGATTGATAGATGATTGATAGGTGATACTGACCTGTGATCTATGAGAAGTGTCGATGCATTAACCGCACAGTCTCATAGTCTACCCAGTTGCCATTCACGCTACTCCAATGGCATTTATACAAATCGAGTTTGAGAAGTTTATTGGTCCGCGAGTCACTGATGATTATTCTAGTTTTTTGTATATTTAAAACAGAAATTTTTTTATTTAGAATTGTCTGGTTGTTCCACCTTTTGACTTGGTTTGTTGCGACCATTGGTGCCTTTAAATATTCTTGCCTTCTGAAAAATCAAAAATATGCAAATTTCACCTTTTTAAGGTTGGGTTATTTTACGTCTCAGAGATACCTTTGTGCAGGTTGGGTTGCTTTACCTCTGAGCGGCACTTTTTTGCACACCATGGGCTAAATGGCCAGTCACATGGACCCCGAAGGCTCAGAGAAGGTTGGGAGAGGGGACCCACTGGAACAGATGTTGGGAGACAGATGGTAGCCTCCCGTCAAGCGTGTTCTTTAACGTGCACAGGGTATGGCTCTCCCGCACACGGGGCCACGGCTTAACGTCCCATCCGACAGACGGCGACCTTTCCAAGCTCATCGGTGTCCCCTACTGACCGTGGGCAGGGCGGGGAATTTTGCGGAGATAAATCTCGACGCTGACCAAACTAGGACTCGAACCTGGGAACTGCAGATTACGAGCCTGGCACCTTTGTGCAGACAATGGGCTACGTGGCTAGGTCACAAGGACCGAGAGGGCTCAGAGGAGATTGGGGACGGGAAGGATCCACTTTTCACATAGGAGACAGATGGACGCCTCGCGTTAAAGTCATTCACTGTGCTCAACGTGTACAGGATATGGCTCTCCTGCAAAAGGAGCCATGGCTTAAAACCATCGATTCCAAACCCAGGAACAGGAATAGAGTACCTCCAGGCTTCAGAAAAAGAGGGAGACCTAGAATGCGATGGGTGGACAATGTCAAACAAGACCTCGTTAGAACTGACCTGCTGTGGCCAAGTGCAACAGAATTCCTTGCACACAGATGGCGCCATGAACGATATGCAAGGAATTCTTTTACCCAAAGTCTGACATCCGCTAATACAAAAGAAAGTTCCGACAAAGCTTGGGTTGGGTTGTTTTACCTGTGAGCGGCACTTTTTTGCACACCATGGGCTAAATGACCAGGTCACATGGACCCCGAAGGCTCAGAGAAGGTTGGGGGAGGGGACGCACTGGAACAGCTGTTGGGAGACAGATAGTAGCCTCCCGTCAAGGCCATCCAGCGTGTTCTTTAACGTGCACAGGGTATGGCTCTCCCGCACACGGGGCCACGGCTTAACGTCCCATCCGACGGACGGCGGCCTTTCCAAGCCCATCGGTGTCCCCTACTGACCATGGGAAGGGCGGGGAATTTTGCGGAGATAAATCTCAACGCTGACCAGCGGGGACTCGAACCTGGGAACTACAGATTACGAGCCTGGCGCGCTACCGACTGAGCCACCCCCGCCCCATCCGACAAAGCTGCAACTTTCTCGGATGACGACACCAGTCAGGGGTCCGAAATATTAGGAAATTTATTCACAAGTAAAGGAATCTTTTGTCTTAAGTTTCAAAGAATATTAATCTACCTATTCTAAGACAGCCATGAATACAATTATTACTGATAATAGTAATTTCCTCTATTAATAAAAACGTCGTCTGTAATAAGTTATACTTATATTCTGTCGCTAAAATTACATTCTTTCCATTATAAATGCAATCTGTCGTGCAACATCTTAATGAAAGTCTGTTTTGAATCGGCAGCGAGATCTGACTTTTCTGAACTGAATCCTTTTACGCTAGTAAAAATCGTGTTTTATCTCATTGTTTGTAATGAGTTTAAATTTATAGACTATTACATATATAGCCTAAATACAACTGATTCGTAAGTACACTCTTTTATAAGATATCATTAAATACTAATTTTACAAAAATAAAGCATTAAGTATTGGTATACAGAGGGTGTGACTCGTTTCTGTAAATTTGCACTCATTCCTCCGAAATTAGGGGCGGGGGTGGCTTAGTCGGTAGCGCGCCAGGCTCGTAATCTGCAGTTCCCAGGTTCGAGTCCCAGCTGGGTCAGCATCGAGATTTATCTCCGCAAAATTCCCCGCCCTGCCTACGGTTAGTAGGGAACACCGATGGGCTTGGAAAGGCCGCCGTCCGTCGGATGGGACGTTAAGCCGTGGTCCCGTATGCAGGAGAGCCATACCCTGTGCACGTTAAAGAACACGCCGTATGGCCTTGACGGGAGACTACCATCTGTCTACTAACAGCTGTTCCAGTGGGTCCCCTCCCCCAACCTTCTCTAAGCCTTCGGGGTCCTTGTGACCTGGCCATTTAGCCCATGGTGTGCAAAAAAGTGCCGCTCAGAAGTAAAACAACCCAACCCCTCCCCCAACCTTCTCTAAGCCTTCGGGGTCCTTGTGACCTGGCCATTTAGCCCATGGTGTGCAAAAAAGTGCCGTTCAGAGGTAAAATAACCCAACCCAATCCTCCGAAATTAACGAGCTACGACTTATTTTAAAGCTTGTCTAAACTTGTCAATACGTGATGAAAACAAAGACAGTATCATCATTTCTCTATACGCTGGCGGCGCGTAAAGTTCTGCGCGTTGTTGCTATGGAGTCTACTAAAGACAGGGAAAGATTTTGCAAAGATGCAGCTTGGGGACGACGGAGAAAATCCAAGCCGATTTATCAAAAGTATACGGAGATCGTGCCTGTTCATATAGACTATTGTCGGAATGGATGTACAAATTCAGAGGACGGCAGAACATCGAAGGCCTAACTCGTGCAAGAAGACTGAAGGAGGCCGTGAACGAGAGAACCATCGCTGCTGTTCGTGAACTCATTAAGAAACCCATGCATCATCGTTCAGGTAATAAGTTTAGATGTCAGTGTAGAAACAATTATTCATCAACATTTAAAGTTCCGAAAGATCTATGCCAAATGCGATAACCCACAAACTGACAGAACAGAAGAAAGGGATAGAATGGACTCGTGCAAGGAGATGCTGGCAATGTTTGAACCTAGTGCCCCAAACTATAACCAGGCATTGTCACAGGAGATGAGACGTGGTTTTATTACTATACAATTTTCAGAAAGATCGACAACTATGTTTCGATTGCGGAAGATGAACAGCGTCCCAAATCCTACAAGACTTTTGCTCAAGGTAGAGGATGTTCACAATCTTTTCCATTCCCAAGGAGTGGTAGCCGTGGGCACCTCACTTGAAAAAATGATTATAAACAGCCAATACTACACCAACATTGTTTCGCCCAAAATGGTTAAGGAGACGAAGCAGCATCCAACAGCAGGCTTCTCAAGGCTTCTTCTTCTTCATTACAATGACAGTGCTCACAAAACCTGGCAAGTTACGGCCTATCTGGAGCAAGAAAAAAATCTGCTATCCCATCCTGCATCTTCACCCGAACTTGCACCATGCCATTTTTGATTGTTTCCAAAAATTAAAAACTAATTTGCAGGGAAGCCTTTTCCAAAGGTGCAAGACCTTGCAAAATGCGTTCGTTCAGAGTTGCGGAGTAGTCCTCAACAAGAGTACCACCAAGAGTTCCAGAATTGACTTTGATATCTGCAACTCTGCTGCAGAGGTCTAATTTTGAAGTACTGTAAAAGTTTTGTTGAATTAAATGCAATGGCGTTTATTCTGAGATGCATATCAAGAACTTTTTGAACGCCCCTTGTCTAACTTGTCATGGCATGGATGTTCGTGTTGTTTTTCTGCTGAGGTCCTGCCATCCTCTCAGACCTTCTACTATGGCATATAAACTGACAGGCTCCTGTCAGACCTCTGTTGGGTTGGGTTGTTTTACCTCTGAGCGGCACTATTTTGCACACCATGGGCTAAATGGCCAGGTCACATGGACCCCGAAGGCTCAGAGAAGGTTGGGGGAGGGAACCCACTGGAACAGCTGTTGGGAGACAGATGGTAGCCTCCCGTCAAGGCCATCCAGCGTGTTCTTTAACGTGCACAGGGTATGGCTCTCCCGCACACGGGGCCACGGCTTAACGTCCCATCCGACGGACGGCGGCCTTTCCAAGCCCATCGGTGTCCCCTACTGACCGTGGGCAGGGCGGGGAATTTTGCGGAGATAAATCTCAACGCTGACCCAGCTGGGACTCGAACCTGGGAACTACAGATTACGAGCCTGGCGCGCTACCGACTGAGCCCCCCCCCCCCCGCCCCGTCACACCTCTGTGGCAAGCTGCTGCTTGAGGGGGTATTTATTTTTTTATTTATTTATCTACAGTGTAAATCGAGGGATGTGTGTGTAATTAATATCTTGGAAGGGCAGCGTATAACGAGTATTCTACATTATTTGAAATGCATCACTTCTTAAATACTTTGGAAAGAACTGTCTCATTCTGTAATCAGGAAAAGTGATGTCTTCTCCATTCTCCCAATAGATGGTAATTCTTCTCAGGAGAAAAACAATCCTTTGTAAATCTTTCGCACGTTTATACACGTAAAAAAAATGCACCTCTAGTTGAAGAGTAAAAACATCCCACTTATTTGCGATTAAATAAGTCTTTTAAAACTATTCTTATTTCGTAAGAACGGCATGTGGTCTAAAATACCTCCATTTTGACAGCTGGTGTTGGCACTTTTCAATCGTAGAAAGGAAATCAGTTAAGAGGACTTTTCCTTTCTAGAAGTGCACTATTTACGAATTGTAAAAATTCCGTGACGTCATTCTGTTAAGCCAACGAGCTTATTTTCAAGACTCTTCTGAGACCGAGTTAAATTGCCTGCTCTGTGCTTTCGGTGATCACAGATTACGTAGTAATGAACTTCTTGTAGTTCGTGTTACCTTTCCCCGACAACTGCTATTTTCAGCCACAATTTCCGTTGCTATTTGCAGTTGTTAAAGACATTCTGTTCACTGAGATTTTCTCGACTCGGCGGATGAGTTACGTGATTTCAAAAGCAGTCTGTCGTCATAACTTGAAGCGAAACCTTCAAATACTCTCGACGTTTTATTTATCTGTGGGTGCATCGAAATTCTAAGAAGGAGATGGACTTCTTTCTCTATTTATGGGTTATTTTATTCCAGGCACTTTTTTTTTTCAATCCCGTTGTTTTATTCCTGGCTCTTTTTTAAATGCAGAGTGGGATTGAACCTTTGAGTCCCGCTGGGACAAATATAATTCATTTAATGCTAAAAATTGGGAGCCTAAGGGTTAAATGACCAAGTCGAGATGAATCCAAAACTCAGAATTGAAGGAGGGCATCATTGAATAAACTCACTCTATAAATGTTGAGAGCAAGACAAAACAGTCTATAGCAGCTGGTCCCAACTTTTTTGAGCCCAATGTTTACCGTATATTTCCGTAGATAAGACGACCTTCAGACAAGACGAGGTATAAATTTTCGTCAAAGTTTTATAGTTTTAGCAATATATCTGTCCTATAAGACGACCCCAAACTATCAACGGCCTATTAATTTAGTTTCGATCGGCGATCATCATCTGGATAATATATTGTATAGAGTATACGGAATTATGTCCAATTCGCAAACATTCGCACTGATTCTGGCATTCGGGTAATGACCTTGACTATTCACAAAAGCGTCGTATGGGCTATTCTATTTTGTGGACATACCCTACTCTGTACTAGTAAATAATTACGGTTTGTCCGTTTTTTCCTTAGTAGCTCAATAAACATAACTCTTAATATTTATTTTGTTTTAGTATTGTTTTACTATTGCAATGTAATGTATTATTTACTATTACAATGTAATGTATTATTTACTATTACAATGCAATGTATTATCATATAACGTATTTAAATAATATGATAGATTTTTCGAATAGTTGTAGTAACAATGGTTTCAATTTATATAAATTTCAATCTAATTTTTTTGTATCTGTCCTATAAGACGACCCGGTTTTGGGGGTCTTTTTTTATGATTCAACTATCGTCTTATCTGCGGAAATATACGGTACTATTTTTTTTAATTTTTAACTCCCACTTTCGTCGAGTATTATTTTCTAACTACCACTTTCATCGAGTGTTATTTCCTAACTCTCACTTTCATCGAGTGTTATTTCCTAACTCTCACTTTCATCGAGTGTTATTTCCTAACTCTCACTTTCATCGAGTGTTATTTCCTAACTCCCACTTTCGTCGAGTGTTATTTTCTAACTCCCACTTTCATCGAGTGTTATTTTCTAACTCCCACTTTCATCGAGTGTTATTTCCTAACTCTCACTTTCATCGAGTGTTATTTCCTAACTCTCACTTTCATCGAGTGTTATTTCCTAACTCCCACTTTCGTCGAGTGTTATTTTCTAACTCCCACTTTCATCGAGTGTTATTTCCTAACTCTCACTTTCATCGAGTGTTATTTCCTAACTCTCACTTTCATCGAGTGTTATTTCCTAACTCTCACTTTCATCGAGTGTTATTTCCTAACTCTCACTTTCATCGAGTGTTATTTCCTAACTCCCACTTTCGTCGAGTGTTATTTTCTAACTCCCACTTTCATCGAGTGTTATTTCCTAACTCTCACTTTCATCGAGTGTTATTTCCTAACTCTCACTTTCATCGAGTGTTATTTCCTAACTCCCACTTTCGTCGAGTGTTATTTTCTAACTCCCACTTTCATCGAGTGTTATTTCCTAACTCTCACTTTCATCGAGTGTTATTTCCTAACTCCCACTTTCGTCGAGTGTTATTTTCTAACTCCCACTTTCATCGAGTGTTATTTCCTAACTCTCACTTTCATCGAGTGTTATTACGTAACTCTCACTTTCATCGAGTGTTATTTGCTAACTCCCACTTTCATCGAGTGTTATTTCCTAACTCTCACTTTCATCGAGTGTTATTTCCTAACTCCCACTTTCATCGAGTGTTATTTCCTAACTCCCACTTTCATCGAGTGTTATTTCCTAACTCCCACTTTCATCGAGTGTTACTTCCTAACTCTCACTTTCATCGAGTGTTACTTCCTAACTCTCACTTTCATCGAGTGTTATTTCCTAACTCCCACTTTCATCGAGTATTATTTTGTAACCCGGCTTTCAACAAGTATTATTTTTAACTACCACTTTCATCGAGTGTTATTTCTAACTCCCACTTTCATCGAGTGTTATTTCCTAACTCCCACTTTCGTCGAGTGTTATTTTCTAACTCCCACTTTCATCGAGTGTTATTTCCTAACTCTCACTTTCATCGAGTGTTATTTCCTAACTCTCACTTTCATCGAGTGTTATTTCCTAACTCTCACTTTCATCGAATATTATTACGTAACTCTCACTTTCATCGAGTGTTATTTGCTAACTCCCACTTTCATCGAGTGTTATTTCCTAACTCTCACTTTCATCGAGTGTTATTTCCTAACTCCCACTTTCATCGAGTGTTATTTCCTAACTCCCACTTTCATCGAGTGTTATTTCCTAACTCTCACTTTCATCGAGTGTTACTTCCTAACTCTCACTTTCATCGAGTGTTATTTCCCAACTCTCACTTTCATCGAGTGTTATTTCCTAACTCTCACTTTCATCGAGTGTTATTTCCTAACTCCCACTTTCATCGAGTATTATTTTGTAACCCGGCTTTCAACAAGTATTATTTTTAACTACCACTTTCATCGAGTGTTATTTCTAACTCCCACTTTAATCGGGTATTATTTTGTAATTAATCAAGTATTGTTTTCTAATGCCCGCTTTAATGAAGTATTATTTTCCAATGCTCACTTTACGAAAAGGAAATTTTTTTTTGTTTAATGTATAAAACTAGCTGAAGACCAAATGGTGGCAGTGTCCTCGTTATCTGTTTGACAAACCAAATTCTCCCGTATATTTTTAAAATGTTTGCTTAACCCCTGATTCGTACAATCAAGTCCATAATCGTGTTTTATCATCGCAAAACATCTCAGTTCTGTCGTTTGAAAAGCAGAATAATCATAATACACTGGTTTCCATAAATTAATGAAAATCCCTCTGTTGTCAATGGGAAGCTAACGTCAAAGCTCTCTAACTTCTAAAATAAGTTTATTTTGAAAAACGTGATTGCAGATAAAAGATTTGAATCAAATAAATCAATATCTCGATTTTCCACAATATTCGTTCAGTATTTAATGAGTTACAGAAGTTTGAATATTTAGCGATAACAACGCCAGTCACAAAATTTGACTTCAGAAGTTAATTAAAATTTAGTAATCAGTATTGTATCAAAGTGTTTAATAAAATAAGTTTGTATTTTAGAACTTTGTGTAAAGAATTCTTTCACCATTCTTCAGTTTTGTATAAGTTTCTTAAGACTGGCATTGCTGTTGTTAAATATTCAAACTTCCATAACTCATTAAATACTGAACGAATATTGTTGAAAATCAAGATATTGATTTATTTGATTGAGATCTTTATCTGCAATCACATTTTTCAAAAAAAAATTTTTCTATTTTAGATTTGGGTTGTTTTACCTCTGAGCGGCACTTTTTTGCACACCATAGGCTAAATGGCCAGGTCACACGGACCCCGAAGGCTCAGAGAAGGTTGGAGGAGCGGACCCACTGGAACAGCTATTGGGAGACAGATGGTAACCTCCCGTCAAGCGTGTTCTTTAACGTGCACAGAGTATGGCTTTACCGCACACGGGGCCACGGCTTAACGTCCCATCCGACGAACGGCGGCCTTTCCAAGCCCATCGGTGTCCCCTACTGACCGTGGGCAGGGCGGGGAATTTTTGCGGAGATAAATCTCAACGCTGACCCAGCTGGGACTCGAACCTGGGAACTACAGATTACGAGCCTGGCGCGCTACCGACTGAGCCACCCCCACTTATTTTAGAAGTTATAATAGAGCTGTAATGTTAGCTTCCCATTAACAACTTAGGGATTTTCTTTAATTTATGGAAACCAGTGTAAATAATAACAGTATCCAGGATGACAGACGTCGATAGAGAGCGCATTTGTTTCTTCTGAGCCGTTCTGACGTCAGCTGCGTGCTCTTGTTGTTACCATAAGCTTCGTTACTGTGCAAATTATTCAGTTTTATTTCATTTTCGAGAGATTTCTGTCCTCTGCAATTTCCGATACTTCGACGAATAGTCCTAAAATTTGTACGCGAATTCCTCCTGTGTAAGCGTATTAAAAAATAAATCAGGCCTCTCTCTGTAATGGGACGATTTTACAACATCGAAAACCTTTGCGAATGAGGAGGATCTGCCATCATTTCAGCTTTTGTCGAATGCACTTGTTGATGGAGAATCTTTAGGAAAAGAAATTCCTTTCGAGTCAAACTTTTCGCTGGCTCTAGTTAACAAATAAAAATAACGTGATTCCTAAAAGTTGCTGCTGTACAACACTTCCAAATGTGATCTATTTAACTTCCTAAGATGTGTACATCATCATCATCATCATCCTCAAGCAGCCATGGGCTACGGAGGTCCAACTAGACCGTGCAATTTAGTTCTCCAAGAAAGTCTCTCCTGAGCTACATCTACTGCATCTGGCCACTGCACACCAATTCTAACAAGGTCCTGTTTGACATTGTCAGCCCACCGCATCCTAGGTCTCCCCTTCTTTCTGAGGCCTTTAGGCACACTGTTCATAACCCTATTCGCCAATTTATAATTATTCATACGGGCAACATGGCCAAACCAACGGAGTCTCTCTCTGCACAATATGCTGCTAAAAGGAGGTTGCAAACTCCTTTGCCTAACCTCATCATTAGTTACAAAGTTGAACCACCTAATGCCCAAGATACTGCGTAAGCATCTGGAATCAAAAGCATCTAGTTTCCTGTTATCTTGTTTACAAAGTGTCCAGGTTTCACTACCAAAACTAACCCTAGAAAGAATCAAACTATTATACAGTCTAATTTTAGTCTTTAGGTGTATACGCCTATTTCTCCACACTCTCCATAGATTCTTAAAAGTCCCGGCAGCAATCCCTATTCGTCTGTTAATCTCATGCCGCACATCACCATTTATCTGTTACATAGCTCCCAAGATAATTAAACTGTGACACCTGCTCAAGACTGCAACCATTCAGATTAACTGAATCACAGCCTGCCTGACCAATTTTCATCACTTTAGTTTAGTCTCTGTTTATAACCAAACCTACTCTACTACCAGTCTCATCAACAGCTCGAATGAAAGAGTTCATCTCATCAACATCATTTGCCAAAAGGGCTAAATCATCAGCATAATCTAAATCAGAAATTTTCGTATCTCCAGCCCATTTAAGGCCAAAATATTTCCCTTGAAGTGAATTTCGCATAACATAATCAATAACCAAGCTAAAGAGAAAAGGAGACAAAATGCACCCTTGTCGAACACCAGAAGTAATGCTAAACCAATTGCTACAAGCCTTACCAACTCTCACACACGACTCAGTGTTATTATAGAGAGCTTTCATTATGTTAACTAACTTGTCTGGTATACCATATAATTTCACAATCAACCACAAATTATGACGATCAACACAGTCGAAAGCCTTTTTGAAATCAACAAAGCTAGCAACCAAAGGTTTCTGAAACTCTAAACATTTCTCAAGAATCTGCCTAAGTGAAAATATCTGATCCACACATCCCCTACCACTTCTGAATCCACATTGCTCATCACGCAATTGACTGTCAACCAGATTCTTAATTCTATTAAGCACAATCATGGAAAGAACTTTACCAGGAACAGAGAGTAGGCTGATACCCCTATAGTTATCACAAGAACTGCGATCACCTTTTTTGAAAATAGGGATAACAATAGCTCTGGTAAAATCCTTAGGAACCATGCCTTTATCATAAAGGATATTCAGAATTTCAGTCATCCAACTGGTAACCGAAACATTCCCAGCTCTAAGCATTTCCGTAGTAATTTCATCTACCCCTGGGGATTTATGAAGTTTAAGTTTAGAAACAGCCAAAATAACTTCAGATTGTGTTATAGGGCCAACATTAAAGCCACCAATGCATCTATCATCATTGCAAACAATGGGAGTAGAATTAAATACATTGTTTAGAACATCACTGAAATGCTCAGCCCACCTAGCCATGATAGAATCCTCCCCTTCTATAACCTTACCTTGTTTGTCCTTCAATCCTTGTATGCCTGTCCGTTTTCTACCACACAAAACATTAACTATCTGGTACAGCTCTCTGCTGTTGTGCTGTGTAACTGCTTCCTCGGCTTTGTCAGCCAAACCATCAAGCCAAAGATTCTTATCAGCAGCTAACTGATCTTTTACACGTTTATTAAGTTCTCTGTAATGCTTTCTATTAGGACTAGTAGGGTATTGATTAAAGACATTCCTGCAGTTCTTTCTTTCCGAAATAAGCTCAAGTGCCTTATCACTCAGATAATTCTGTGTCCTCTGTTCCTTTTTCCCTAAAAGAGTACTGTTAGTTTCCAAAATAGCCTGTTTAAAATGGCCCCATTCTTCCTCAACTTCAGTAGAAGCAAACCATGACTGTCATAATGACTAAGTAACCTATCATGGTAAGCTTTGGCTATAACTGGATCTTTCAGAGCTTCAGTATTAAAAGTAAATTTTTTAACCCTAGCACAACACTTTTTAAGTTTAAGTTGCAACACACTTTTAACAAGGTAATGGTCAGATCCAATTTCAGCTCCCCTATATGCCCTGGTATTCCTAACAGAACTAGCCCATTTGCTGTTAATTAATATGTAATCAATCATATTCTTATGCAGCCCATCAGGTGAAACCCATGTGTACTTATGTATGTCGCGGTGTTTGTAATATGTGTTAGTTATTCTGAATCCATTGAGTTTACTTACCTGTAGGAGACGTTGCCCATTGCCATTGCAGCTACCAATACCAAAAGGGCCTATTACTCCTCCCCAAAAGTCAGAGTCTGTGTGTACAGTCGCTCAAAAAAGTATCCGAAAACTAGGGTTGATTACAGAATTCAGAAAAAATATCTGGCAACGATTTTTTTATATTAGTGATCTGGCAACCTTCGTGTCACGTGACACGAAGGTTGCCAGATCACTAATTTCTAAAAAAATCGCTGCCAGATATTTTTTCTGAATTCTGTAATCAACCACAGTGTTCGGATACTTTTCTGAGCGACTGTAGATGGTCATATTATTTCGATACTAGATCGTGTGGGCTCACTCACGGAAATATTGAGCGTGTGCAGTTACCGTTCACAGCAAACTGGAGCGTGTGCAGTAACTGCACACGCTCCAGTTTGCTGTGAACGGTAACTGGAGCGTGTACAGTTGCTGTACGCGCTCCAGATATTTTTCCTGAATTCTGTAATTGACACGAAGGTTGCCGGATCACTAATTTCTAAAAAAATCGTTGCCAGATATTTTTTCTGAATTCTGTAATCAACCCTAGTGTTCGGATACTTTTTTGAGCGACTGTACTAAACATTTTTTTCCAAGTGCACCATTAAATCCCACAGTCTACAGAGGAAGTGCAAGCATTATAATAGCAATAAATTTGGGGTTCCCAAACCGGAGGTCACGCTCCTTTGGGGGGGTGAAGACATTCCAAGAAGGGTGCGAGGATGTGATTTTTTTTTTTATACTTAGTTTCCATTTTTAATTATGAATCGATTGTTTTTTTTTTTTAAATGGGGTTGGATGATGATAAATGAGTGGTGGGATTAGTGAGAGTTTCTCGAAACTGAAAAGGGGGCATGATGTCGAAACTTTTGGGAAATTAAAATATTGTTAGCTTTAGACTGAAAACTGATTTTTAAGGGTTCCAGAATTGGAAAGAGAGATTTTCGCAATATCTTGTGGATAGTTAGTAAAGACCTCTGGCTGCCGAATGCTGCGGCAATCTAGTTGGAATTTAACATTTGGACAATATAGTCAATTAATCAAATACTGTTGGCGTTGGTCCATATTTTTTCGCCAGAGTTCAGATTTATCTCCGCCAAACCCTCTCCTTTCCCTGGGTCAGAAAGGAGATAGCGATGTTCTTCGAAAGGCTGCCGTCCGTGGGATGGGAGGTTAGCTGTGGTCCCCGTATGCAGGATAGCCATACCCAGCTTATACTAAAGAACAAGCTTGATGGACTTGATTGAGTCTTCCATTTGGCTCCTAGCAACTGTCTAGTTAGTTTCCTTACCTTAGGAGGACTCTTCTGGGGTTCTTGTGACCTGATCATTTAGCTCATTTATGCGCACAAAATTGTTCAGAATTGAAACAACCCAATTTCACCCCGTAGCAAGTTAAAACGCATGCTGAATGACCTTGACTGGAGGCTTCCATCTTTCCCGTAACAGCTTTCCACTAGGTCTCCTTCCTCTATCCCGTAACAGCTTTCCACTAGGTCTCCTTCCTCTATCCCGTAACAGCTTTCCACTAGGTCTCCTTCCTCTATCCCGTAACAGCTTTCCACTAGTCTCCTTCCTCTATCCCGTAACAGCTTTCCACTAGTCTCCTTCCTCTATCCCGTAACAGCTTTCCACTAGGTCTCCTTCCTCTATCCCGTAACAGCTTTCCACTAGGTCTCCTTCCTCTATCCCGTAACAGCTTTCCACTAGGTCTCCTTCCTCTATCCCGAACCTCTGGGGTCTTTGTGGCCTGTCTATTTAGCTTATTGTGTTCGCAAAGTGTTCAGAATTAAAACAACCCAACCAACTCATAAACTATTCGTACTTTTACGTCATTTCCTGAGTGTCGGTTAACTCGATATTAAGATAAGAGGAAAGCCATCCGACTTGTCGTTTCGCTGTAACTGAATCGGATTGAAAAGCCTCCTTGTCGTCTTCGTTCCTCCCTGATTGTCGCATCAGATAAATGCAAGTAGCCAACCTTTGCCAGCATCATTATCTGATGTCGGATCAGAAGATGTGTCAGCCCCATCGTGAGGTTGCTACTCTCGTTGTTATTTTAGGAAAGTGTCGAGTCACTATCGATGAATTTCAACTCCGGACTTTTCGATTCATTGGAAATGTCATCGCCAAGATGAAGCTTACATTCCATGAAGCTTACATTCCGTTAGCAATGATATTTTGAGCGCTCGTCACACTGAAAAGCGAAGTGGAACAGTAAGCGAAAATAAATTAGTTACTGATAATTAGTAGCTATCTAATCCTAAGTTGAGATAAAAAATAAATACGGAAGTTCTCAAAACTCTTGAATCATCTTTACCAGGGGTTCCCATCAATTTTGAGCCATCGTCGCATTTCGCTAAGTTATATTTTCTAACCCCCCCCCCCTTTTCTAAGTATTATTTCCCAAAGCCCCCCTTTATCAAACATTGTTTTTCGACATCCTCTTCTTCCAAATGTTATTTCCTAACGCCCCCTTTTTTCGAAGCATTATAATTTTTTTTTTTCTGTATAAAACTATTCGGAAATAACAGTGGTAGCGTTCGACATTGATTTAGCAAACCAAACGCCCGCACAAATTTCTAAAACGCTCCCTTATAAAGCTCTTCTGTACATGAACGCCGAAAGATTTATATTTTGGAAAATGTTGCGTTGAAATACATATTTGTATTAATATATACGTAGGGTTATTTGATATTTTGTGTGAATTTTGCATATTCAAAACAGAATTAAAATATTTCTATCGAGTCGAATGTTAAAAAAAACTAGCTAAACTGACGCAGATAGATTAGGCAATCAGATTCAAACTTTATAGGGCCAATCAGCGTTCAGCAAATAAAACCTGTTGGTTAGATCAGGGGTTCACAACGTGGGGTACGCGGTAAAATTTTTTGGGGTACGCCGTGAGAGTTTAAAAGTCGCTAGATCTAGTAACGAAGTCGCTAAGTTGGCATTATTATAGGTATAGTTTTATCTATCTATATAAGGGGTACTCCAGTTACAAACACATTTCCAGGGGGTATGTGAAGCATAAAAGGTTGAGAACCACTGGGTTAGATTATTATTACTTGTCAAATCCCCGCTGTATGCGTAAAAATCGTGTTGAACGAGATCGTTAAGTTGGGTTGTTTTACCTCTGAGCGGCACTTTTTTGCACACCATGGGCTAAATGGCCAGGTCACATGGACCCCGAAGGCTCAGAGAAGGTTGGGGGAGGGGACCCACTGGAACAGCTGTTGGGAGACAGATGGTAGCCTCCCGTCAAGGCCATCCAGCGTGTTCTTTAACGTGCACAGGGTATGGCTCTCTCGCACACGGGGCCACGGCTTAACGTCCCATCCGACGGACGGCGGCCTTTCCAAGGCATCGGTGTCCCCTACTGACCGTGGCAGGGCGGGTAATTTTGCGGAGATAAATCTCAACGCTGACCCAGCTGGGACTCGAACCTGGGAACTACAGATTACGAGCCTGGCGCGCTACCGACTGAGCCACCCCCGCCCCACGAGATCGTTAATGAGTCGAAACTTTATGCAATCATTTCTCTGCATAAATAGATCCAGTCTTGCAGAATTATTGCGAGGAAAATAAATTGTAATCAGTAGACAGTTGTAAGAATCATTAATCAATATAATGAACTCAAAGGTACCAAAGGCAGACGATCAGGTGCCCTTCACTGCCATGACAAAAGTTTAACGAATACCTCCCCTTAAGGATAGAAAGTTCACTTCACCACAATTACATTTGCTTAGCTTTCACACCCCTGGTATATTCGTTATTGCTGGTTAAATAATGATTAAGCATTATTATATTTTATAGCTTGATGAGATAGTGTGTTTAACGTATTACAAAGCCACGTTACAACTGAGAACATAACATTGCCTCACAGGCATCTGCTTTCCCACACTTCATTCATAGCCCCCCGGATAGGGGACCACCTTGTCGTGGTGGGGGGACTTCGGGGCCAGCAACCGGTCGAAGACTTTGCTGACCGGATTGGGTCCCCGGTTGAACAAAGCCAAGACCAACCGAGGTCGAAGACATCGCTGACCGGTTTAGTGTCCCGATTGGACGATGTCAAGACCTCAACATCAGGTACTCCGTGGAGCAGTTCAAGGGCACGGCTGAACGGATTTGGTCCCCTAGTAGGCACGAGCCCTTTCAAAATCTGGGCGTCACTAAGAGTCTCCACCCCGGGTGCCGAGCGAACTTGGATCTACATATCCTTGTTCATGACTAACCGGGGAACAGATTAAATTTCAGGTTTCTTCCTGTGGTTAGCTATCCTTTTATAGGACTGCTGCCATGTGAGGTCGGGTATGAGATGCATCTATATGGTGTAGCCTTGCCCCCGACTATAGATAGTTGCGGCTTTCCGTTAACTTGGTAGTGTCGTGAGACGGAAACGAGGATTGCCGTGGTTGTTGAACAAATGGCAACAAATAGTACTTCGTTCATAGAAGTAGAAATTTTTCCTATCGGGTATATGAGAAATTTGGAGGGGGCGGGGATAGATATTGGTGTTCCCTGTAATGCTTAGGTATTATAAGAGCAAGCACCATTCCAGGGACTTTAGTTGGAGTTGCTATACGGTATTGCAGTAAAGGAAGGAGGGACCTCAGCAGAAACAATATACAAAGGAGGAAGGCGAGACATTAGCAGAAAGACAACACGCAGAATGGGAAGGAGAGACCTCAGCAGAAACAATATACAAAGGAAGAAGGCGAGACCTTAGCAGAAAGACAACATGCAGAATGGGAAGGAGAGACCTAAACTGTAAGATAGCATTCAGCAGAGGAAGGCGAGACCTTAGCAGAAAGACAACACGCAGAATGGGAAGGAGAGACCTAAACTGTAAGATAGCATTCAGCAGAGGAAGGCGAGACCTTAGCAGAAAGACAACACGCAGAATGGGAAGGAGAGACCTAAACTGTAAGATAGCATTCAGCAGAGGAAGGCGAGACCTTAGCAGAAAGACAACACGCAGAATGGGAAGGAGAGACCTAAACTGTAAGATAGCATTCAGCAGAGGAAGGCGAGACCTTAGCAGAAAGACAACACGCAGAATGGGAAGGAGAGACCTAAACTGTAAGATAGCATTCAGCAGAGGAAGGCGAGACCTTAGCAGAAAGACAACACGCAGAATGGGAAGGAGAGACCTAAACTGTAAGATAGCATTCAGCAGAGGAAGGCGAGACCTTAGCAGAAAGACAACACGCAGAATGGGAAGGAGAGACCTAAACTGTAAGATAGCATTCAGCAGAGGAAGGCGAGACCTTAGCAGAAAGACAACATGAAACAGCAATAGTACTTGAGAAATAATGGATTAGAGTTCGAAAATGGAGTAAAATCGTACCCAGCCCTCCCATCTGCCTAAAGCAAACATTCTGAATGCTGAGTGCTTTTCCGAAATGGAGGCGGCGCATTAGTTAATAGCCTGTGAGTGAGAGAAGATGTTGAGAGTGTGAATCAGCATCCACATGACGAGAGTACATCAGACGACGCGGCCCATCCAGACACGCTCACCTAATTTCTCCCGCTGTTCTCGCCGTGAGGCCAAAATTAGCGGGCAAAGCGCCGCGCGTGCTGGAGGCGGGGACCAGGCACTACCCATCACAACTGGCGCGTGACGACACAGATCGAGCAGTCGTTGCCAAATCTCGGCGTCGAACCAGGTGGGTGGTTTTGGTTGAAAAGGTGGCAGGCCTTTCGCTGATTGGCAAAAGCAAAGTCTTCATCGAGCTGAAAGAATGGTTCGTGTTCAGAACTATGAATTGCTGAAATGAATGGGAAAAAATCGTTGGGTTGGGTTGTTTTACCTCTGAGCGGCGCTTTTTTGCACACCATGGGCTAAATGGCCAGGTCACATGGACCCCGAAGGCTCAGAGAAGGTTGGGTGAGGGGACCCGCTGGAACAGCTGTTGGGAGACAGATGGTAGCCTCCCGTCAAGGCCATCCAGCGTGCTCTTTAACGTGCACAGGGTATGGCTCTCCCGCACACGGAGCCACGGCTTAACGTCCCATCCGACGGACGGCGGCCTTTCCAAGCCCATCGGTGTCCCCTACTGACCGTGGGCAGGGCGGGGAATTTTTGCGGAGAAAAATCTCAACGCTGACCCAGCTGGGACTCGAACCTGGGAACTACAGATTACGAGCCTGGCGCGTTACCGACTGAGCCACCCCCACCCCAGGGAAAAAAAATCGTTAGGAGAGTCTTATTTTGCTTCTCATATATTAGTTAATTACACCCAAATTGGGATGGGAGTGCAGGATGAGTAAGTAAGACAATTTCAGGATTCAGAATTGTCACCTTTGCCCTCAACAGCGGTATTTGTGTCTTGGAGTTTGAAAAAATATTAATTTAATGGCTTTTGGATAAACTTGCTTTCCACAGAGCCACGGGGCAATGTCGTGCGGAAAGACAACGTGCAGCAGAGGAACGCGAGACCTCAGGAAAAGAAATCCTCAGATGAAGGCGAGACTTCAGCAGAAAGACAATATATGTGATATGGGACAGTATTAATCACTCTTATGCATAAATATATATATGCGTGTACAATATACACTGATATCCAAATGTTAAAGCGGATCCTGTGTTGTGTAATTGAGAAATTATTTCCTAAGCTTTATAACTTATAAAGCAAACTTTTTATGGAAATATGTGACAGGCGATAGATTTGATTGAGATCTTTATCTAAATCTCGATTTTTCAACAGTATTTGTTTGGTCATCAGAGAAGTTATGGAAGGTTCAATATTTCTCATCAGTGCATATTATAAGAATTTATATCAGAAGTTTCAAAATATGGCTTTTTTTTTTCAAAGAATTTAAGAAAATAAGTATATTTTTAGACCTTTGAGTGAATCATTCTTTCAATATTTTTCAATTTTCGTATAAGTATTTGGGACACATTTTATATTTAAACTTTATATACTGACACATTTATTTTATATACTGACACATTTTATATTTAAACATTATTTTTTATTTTATTATTTTTTTTCGTTTATTAATTTTTAATATTATATATAGTCATTTAATGCGAAATGTATATTTTTTTAAAAATATAGATTTTGACAGATTTGATTGAGATGTAATATATTTTTAGTGACATATTTCTATAAAAAGCTTATTTAAGAAGTTTTGAAGTTAACTTTCTTTTTTTGACCAACATGCACTGCGCAGTCTCATTTAGTCTAACAACTGTCGCGCTGTGCCACTGGTACAGTCACTCAAAAAAGTATCCGAACACTATGGTTGATTATAGAATTCAGAAAAATATCTGGCAACGATTTTTTTAGAAATTAGAGTGGTTAGCGCGCTTGGCTACTGATCTAAGGAACCTGGGTTCGAGCCCCGGGTAAGGCATGGATGTGTGTGTCGTTTTTCTGCTGAGGGCCTGCCATCCTCTCAGATCTTCCCCGACAACACAAAAATCTTGTGCAGGCTCTGCAAATGTCGCGTAAAATAATCCTAGGTTCATCACCCGCTAAAGGAATTTGGATATTTGTGTAACTTCATTTGTGTATTCAGTAATTAAATTGATCTAGCTCTATTTTTGCGCAGCCATTTAAGTTAGTTTTAGTTGGTTTCCATCTCCCATTCTTTTAAATCTCTTGGTGGCAAGGGGACGGGGGTGGCTCAGTCGGTAGCGCGACAGGCTAGTAATCTGTAGTTCCCAGGTTCGAGTCCCAGCTGGGTCAGCGTTGAGTCAGTAGGGGACATCGATGGGCTTGGAAAGGTCGCCGTCCGTCGTATGGGACGTTAAGCCGTGGCCCCTTGTGCGGGAGAGCCATACCCTGTGCACGTTAAAGAACACACTGGATGGCCTTGACGGGAGGCTACCATCTGTCTCCCAACAGCTGTTCCAGTGAGTCCCCTCCCCCAACCTTCTCTGAGCCTTCGGGGTCCATGTGACCTGGCCATTTAGCCCATGGTGTGCAAAAAAGTGCCGTTCAGAGGTAAAACAACCCAACAACCCATGTGACCTGGCCATTTAGCCCATGGTGTGTAAGAAAGTGCCGCTCAGAGGTAAAACAACTCAACGTTAAAGAACACGCTGGATGGTCTTGACTGGTGGCTACCATCTGTCTCCCAACAGCTGTTCCAGTAGGTCCCCTCCCCCAACCTTCTCTGAGCCTTCGGGGTCCATGTGACCTGGCCATTTAGCCCATGGTGTGCAAAAAAGTGCCGCTCAGAGGTAAAACAACCCAACCCAACTTGGTGGCAAGATGATCATCGTCAGAGATTTGAAAGAAATCTCTCCTTTGTACTTCCGTTTGTCAACAGCAGGGAGACTCCAACAAGACAACAACTATTTCCAGCTGCAATTTCTCCTCGCACACTCCTCGCATTGTTATCCACGAGAGACACGGAACGAGGAAGAAACGTCTCCGACGTCGAGCAGTTGGCCTTCTCCGACGGAAATGCTTAGGAGACTCACAGTACACAACAGCACCTCACAAAGAAAGAAAGCTCTTTACACGACCTGCACGAGATATCGGCAGGGAGCCAATTTCTTATTTTTTTTTTACTTTTATTACTACGTGAATTAATTTTAAGTGAAAATTTTAAGCGTATTGATGTTATTTCGTTTATTTCTTTCGTCGCTATTATTTCAATTTTTGTAACTTAGTTATTGATAAAAATGTTTAAAAATGACACCATCATTAGAATGAGCGTTAAGTCTTGATTCTTTATCCAGATTGGTTAGTTGTTTATCCTCAGTTGGGTTGGGTTGTTTTGCCTCTGAGCGGCACTTTTTTGCACACCATGGACTAAATGGCCAGGTCACATGGACCCCGAAGGCTCAGAGAAGGTTGGGGGAGGGGACCCACTGGAACAGCTATTGCAGCTATTGGGAGACAGATGGTAGCCTCCCGTCAAGCGTGTTCTTTAACGTGCACAGGGTATGACTCTCTTGCACACGGGGCCACGGCTTAACGTCCCATCCGAAGGACGGCGGCCTTTCCAAGCCCATCGGTGTCCCCTACTGACCGTGGGCAGGGCGGGGAATTTTGCGGAGATAAATCTCAACGCTGACCCAGCTGGGACCTACAGATTATGAGCCTGGCGCGCTACCGACTGAGCCACCCCCGCCCCTCTCATCGCTGAGCCGTCCCATGGCCGAATAGTTAGCGCGCTTGGCTACTGATCTAAGGCTAAATGGCCAGGCCACATAGACCCCGAAGGCTCAGAGAAGGTTGGGGGAGGGGGCCCACTGGAACAGCTGTTGGGAGACAGATGGTAGCCTCCCGTCAAGGCCATCCAGCGTGTTCTTTAACGTGCACAGGGTATGGCTCTCCCGCACACGGGGCCACGGCTTAACATATATGTACCATCCGACGGACGGCGGCCTTTCCAAGCAAATCGGTGTCCCCTAATGACAGTGGGCAGGGCGGGGAATTTTGCGGAGATAAATATCAACGCTGATCCAGCTGGGACTCGAACCTGTGAACTATAGATTACGAGCCTGACGCACTGACTGAACCACCCCCGCCCCTGTTTATCCTCAGAAAAGCACTTTTTCTTTTACACACAACGAGTTATAAGTCCTGGTCACAAGGACCCCAAAGGTTGAAGAGAAGGTTGGAGGAAGGGAACCCACTGGACTGCTGTTTGGTGACAGATGGAAACCTCCTGTCAGGCTCATCCAGCGTGATCTCCAACATGCACATGGTATACCTCTTCTGCAGAAGGAGCAACAGCTTAACGTCCCATCTGACGAACAGAGGCCTTTCTAAGCCCATAAGCGTCCCCTTTCTGACCGAGGGCAGGATGTGGGATTTAGATGAGATAAATCTCATCGTTGGGTTGGGTTGTTTTACCTCTGAGCGGCACTTTTTTGCACACCATGGACTAAATGGCCAGGTCACATGGACCCCGAAGGCTCAGAGAAGGTTGGGGGAGGGGACCCACTGGAACAGCTATTGCAGCTATTGGGAGACAGATGGTAGCCTCCCGTCAAGCGTGTTCTTTAACGTGCACAGGGTATGACTCTCTTGCACACGGGGCCACGGCTTAACGTCCCATCCGAAGGACGGCGGCCTTTCCAAGCCCATCGGTGTCCCCTACTGACCGTGGGCAGGGCGGGGAATTTTGCGGAGATAAATCTCAACGCTGACCCAGCTGGGACTCGAACCTGGGACCTACAGATTATGAGCCTGGCGCGCTACCGACTGAGCCACCCCCGCCCCTCTCATCGCTGAGCCGTCCCATGGCCGAATAGTTAGCGCGCTTGGCTACTGATCTAAGGGACCTGGGTTCGAACTCCGAATAAGGCATGGCTGTTTGTGTCGTTTTTCTGCTGAGGGCCTGCCATCCTCTCAGACCTTCTACTATGGCATATAAACTGACAGGCTCCTGTCAGACCTCTGTGGCAAGCAGCTGCTTGAGAGGGTATTTATTATTTTTATAAAGCTCATCGCTAGCAGAGTTAGGAATCGAACCTGGGAACTGCAGATTACGAGCTTAGAGAGCTAACGTTTCAGCCAACTCCCCCCCCCCCTATTTATCTGGAATAATTTCATCCGATCTGCGCGATCGATCCAACCAAAGAAAAACTAGAAAAGATTGTTAGTAGCTGAAATTCATGAAAAGCATCATTGCAAACGGGGCCTTCTTTCAGAAAAGAGAGAAAATACTTGAATAATAACCAATGACTAAATGATGCTCATTTTTGATTAATTGGTTAAAAAGTTGAAATTGAAATTATTTGTTCATTTTACAAATTTTTACCAATGATGGTCGAATGACAACAATTTGTTTAAAAGTGATTTATTTTTATAATCGATTTCTTTTAGTTTTTCTTCCCTAATGGCCGAGTGGTTAGCGCGCTTGGCTACTGATCTAAGGGACCTGGGTTCGAGCCCCGGTTAAGGCATGGCTGTTTGTGTCGGTTTTCTGCTGAGGGCCTGCCATCCTCTCAGACCTTCTACTATGGCATATAAACTGACAGGCTCCTGTCAGACCTCTGTGGCAAGCAGCTGCTTGAGGAGGTATTTATTTATTTTTATTTTTTTAAGCATGGCCGAGTGGTTACCGCGCTTGGCTACTGATCTAAGGGACCTGGGTTCGAGCCCCGGGTAAGGCATGGCTGCTTGTGTCGGTTTTCTGCTGAGGGCCTGCCATCCTCTCAGACCTTCTACTATGGCATATAAACTGACAGGCTCCTGTCAGACCTCTGTGGCAAGCAGCTGCTTGAGGAGGTATTTATTTATTTTTTTTTATGTTTGGATTTTTAGCCAGTTGTAAGAATTAATTAAAACCTAAATAACACCTGAGCATCAAGCCACCTGAATATCTTAACTATCCTTTATTATTATCTGTATTTTAGGCTTACTTTATGCCCTTGACAAGAAATGAATTGTTATTATTATCTGTTATAACTAGACATTTGCTAGAGTAATGTACAGTCGCTCAAAAAAGTATCCGAAGACTATGGTTGATTACAGAATTCAGAAAAAATATCTGGCAGCGATATTTTTAGAAATTGGTGATCTGGCAACCTTCGTGTCATGTGACACGAAGGTTGCCAGACACCAATTTTGCAAATTTTGCAAAATCACGTGACACGAAGGTTGCCAGATCACAAAAAATCGCTGCTAGATATTTTTTCTGAATTCTGTAATCAACCATAGTGTTCTGATACTCTTTTGAGCGACTGTAGGTGGTCATATTATTTTGATACTAGATCGTGTGGGCTCACTCACGGAAATATTGAGCGTGTGCAGTTACCGTTCACAGCAAACTGGAGCGTGTGCAGTAACTGCACACGCTCCAGTTTGCTGTGAACGGTAACTGGAGCGTGTACAGTTGCTGTACACGCTCCAGATATTTTTCCTGAATTCTGTAATCACCTGACACGAGGGGCGGGGGTGGCTCAGTCGGTAGCGCGCCAGGCTCGTAATCTGTAGTTCCCAGGTTCGAGTCCCAGCTGGGTCAGCGTTGAGATTTATCTCCGCAAAATTCCCCGCCCTGCCAACGGCCAGTAGGGGACACCGATGGGCTTGGAAAGGCCGCCGTCCGTCGGATGGACGTTAAGCCGTGGCCCCGTGTGCGGGAGAGCCATACCCTGTGCACGTTAAAGAACACGCTGAATGGCCTTGACGGGAGACTACCATCTGTCTCCCAACAGCTGTTCCAGTGGGTCCCCTCCCCCAACCTTCTCTGAGCCTTCGGGGTCCATGTCACCTGGCCATTTAGCCCATGGTATGCAAAAAAGTACACCTCAGAGGTAAAACAACCCAACCTTCATATTTTCTTTAACCAAAGTATCGTTATATGTTGCCATGAGGTTTGTCCAAGTGGTTTTCAAACTGTGGATCGCCAGCAGCGTAGATGGAGGTCGCAAAATTGATAAGTTTATCTTTGCTAAAGTTTTTAATGAAATGTTTTTGCAATAATATGTATGTTACATAATTATGTATTATGTTAAATGTAAAAAGATAATTTTGTTCCATTTTATCCTGACAAATACAGATACTACTACGTGGGTCCTATTTTGTAGGGAAGAGTAAAGAGGTCGCACAATGTTTTCTACGATTCTATAGGGTCGCATAAATTTATTACAATATTAAGGGGTCGCAGTACCAAAAGGGTTGAGAACCGTTCCCCTAACCTATCATTAATTTTAGGGAAACAAAGAAAGAGAGAAAAAGAAATGACAGGTGAAATGAAAATGATGATGATGAAAAATAGGGAATGAAGAAAGGGAAAAAAGAGGGAAGATAAAGAAAATAATTATAAGAGAGAAAGAAAAGAATTAGAGAGAAAAGGAGAGAAGAGAAGAGAAAGAAAGGGGTTGGGTTGTTTTACCTCTGAGCGGCACTTTTTTGCACACCATGGGCTAAATGGCCAGGTCACATGGACCCCGAAGGCTCAGAGAAGGTTGGGGGAGGGGACCCACTGGAACAGCTGTTGGGAGACAGATGGTAGCCTCCCGTCAAGGCCATCCAGCGTGTTCTTTAACGTGCACAGGGTATGGCTCTCCCGCACACGGGGCCACGGCTTAACGTCCCATCCGACCGACGGCGGCCTTTCCAAGCCCATCGGTGTCCCCTACTGACCGTGGGCAGGGCGGGAATTATGCGGAGATAAATCTCAACGCTGACCCAGCTGGGACTCGAACCTGGGAACTACAGATTACGAGCCTGGCGCTCCACCGCCTGAGCCACCCCCGCCCCAAAAGAAAGGGGTGAACAGAGAGAGTAGAAAGAAAGGAATGAAGAGAGAGAGAGAGAAAGGGAGAAGAGAAAGAAATAGATAAAGAGTGGGAAAAAAGGGAACATACATTTTTGTAGACATTTCAATAGATCTTAAAGATTTTATATTACCTTTGAGAAGATGATGAGGAAACTTGTTTGGCCTGATTAGTGAGGATGCTGAGAGGAGGTAAAGGATTAGTTTGCTCGTGAGGCTTCTTCTCTTTTCAGCGATGCTTTCAAAAGCACAATGCACATTTTTTATTTAATGCGAAGTTACTGCATATCCCCACTGTAAAGTACGTAATAGTATAAAAAATATTTTTGAATATGCTTTATTTTTAAATTTTTTGAATGAACAACGACTTATGTGCAAACGAGTCTCGACAAATACAGATTTTTTTCGTAATTCTATGGCAACGTATCTGCGACAGAAGTTTGTCGACGATTCTCTGTGTAAGTTTCGTTAGAAGTTTAGGTAATGCGACTTTTTTGTTGCAATTCTGAAAAAAAAATGCTTATAGATGAGCGACACTGCTTTGAAATATGATGACTTCCCTAAGGCCCGGATCTAGATAAAGATTTAAGGGGGAGGGGGCGATACATTATCTGTTACGTTAGTAACACTTGAATCACAGCACGTCATAATAACAACTTACTATTATTTAAGGGGTAGTGAAGATGTATTGGAAGAGATGGGCATGCCACGAGAATGAACCAGAACGGTCCAAAACACCTTTATGGTATGACTTTCCAGAAATTATTCTCGTCATGAGGGCTGTTACCTTCCATTATGAAGATTGGCTCAATGGAAAATGCGAAAATCTCATAATCTATTGTTCCCGGTTCGAGTCCCCATTGCTCTCCATTGAGATTTTTCTCCCCTAATCCTGATTCTACCCTCGGAGAGAAAGAATGACACTGGTGGTCTTGGGAAATCCTACGTCCATCAGATGAAACATTAACCCTTAAAAGCAACAAAAAACTTAATTTAGAAGTATTAGGGTTTCGACTTTAGTTTCCCATGACATAACATTGGGTTGTTCCTTAGTTTATGAAAACCAGTGTCTATATCTGGTAAAACATGAGATCTCACCGAAAGTTCTAAGACCTTGCGTATTAGAAAAGAAGCGATGGAAGAAGTGGATGAGGGTGATGTGTAAGAATAGGGAAGGGGTCACTATATTCTTCGGTTGAGTCTCTCTCTTACCCCACCTCCCTCCACTAAACCACTATTGAGCAGCGGGTGTTCAAGTTCTGACGTGTCTATGGGCGTCTGTCATAAAAGGACGCTCCTTCACACACCGCCCTCCCCCATTCAAGAATTTTAGACTGAAAATATTCCTGTAATAGCCCACCCTCCCTATTCATCTGGCCTTGCCCCCCACGTGATTTTTTTTCTCTTCCCAAAATTCAAAATGAAGCTGAAAGGATGAAGATTTCATGACATTTCAACAGAATGCTAAACCAGAACCAGACTGGCTCACAGTTAAAAACACTTTCAGCGATGCTTCCAGAAACTTCAAGGGGAGACGATTTTGACGGCTACCATTTATAAAAACCCTATTTTTAAGAAAAATAAAGTTAGAACCATTTGACCACACTTTGTATATATACAGGGTGAATCTGAAAAAGTGGGCAAAACTTTACGGGGTGGTAGAATGCAGCTATACGAGCAATATTCTTCGTCATAGAAAGTATGGGCGGAACGCAAACGGCGAGCCGCTAGGTGGCGTTGGAAATGGTATATAAGGGAAATGCCTGGTGTTTTCGCAAATGTGCGTCGGTCCCTATCCCGCAGGTGTGAAGCCTGCATTACAGCTGGCGGCAGCTCTTTTGAGCAATTTCTTTGAGCATGTACCTCAATTACATTCCTGTTAATAAAATGTTTTCTGAAGTATCTCCTCTCCTTCTTGTGTTCATTCTTTAAATGTGACAGTGGAAAACTACCTTTTAACTTCTCACCGCTTGCGTTCCGACCATACATTCTATGACGAATATTGCTCGTATAGCTGCGTTCTACCACCCCGTAAAGTTTTGCCCACTTTTTCAGATTCACCCTGTATATATATATATACAGTCTGATATACAGGGTGTCTCAAAAATATAGCTACAAACTTTTAGGGGAGGTAGATAACATCTAAAGGAATGAGAATTGCATAGGAACCCATAACCGGAAACGTCACTGTAAGTCAATAGGCGGCGCTGTTCATCAGTGCGCTAGAGGGGAAATTTCGGATTTCCTCATTCGAGCGGTAGTCGGCTTACGAAGAGCATGCAAAGGTATTCGAACAGGGAGCTGGCAGACATGCACTTAGTGTATGGAATAGCTGAGTTCAACGGACGAGCCGCTCAACGAATGTATCAAGAACGCTTCCCACACAGACATGTACCGGGCCACCGTTTGTTTGCGCGTGCGCATCAAAATTTGTGCGATAATGGGTCACTAAGAGCTGTAACATTATGAAATGTATCATCTAGTACGCCATTTGTAATAATTATATCCAATAAATGTTTTCCATTAATCACTGTCTTGTGTCCTTTCAGATCTTGTACCTCTGCTACCACTTTCATATGACGTTTCCGGTTATGGGTTCCTTTGCAATTCTCATTCCTTTAGATGTTATCTACCTCGCCTAAAAGTTTGTACCTATATTTTTGAGACACCCTGTATATACAAAGTCTGATATATATGATGTTTCGAAAAGACATAGTCAAACTTTGTGAATGTGTTCTACTGCTCATAGTACGAAATATAGTGATGATGTAGTGATGAAAAAAGTTCGTATGAACATTGAGAAAGAAACGCTTCTCTTCTGAGTTGGGCACATTTTGAGAGTGCAAGTAAGAAAGCCTCTGAAGTTAATTGGTTTTTATTCCAGTTATTGCAATACACTGTAAGTGATCGATGAGAACAATTATGTAAGTCTACATCAAAGCTATTCGAAATGGCCTCCCTGAGGCAGCAACACGCGCCTCGAAGGATCTTCTCATCATCGACTTCGAACACGTTCGAAAAGTTCCGGAGTGTTCTGAATTCTTTGACAACCCTCCACGATTGGTTCGCGGAGAGCTTGTGTATTAGGAACAGGGGTAGCGTTAATACTTAACCGTAACAAGAAATCCAATGGATTCAAATAGGGAGAGCGCTCTATTAGGAACAGGGGTAGCGTTAATACTTAACCGTAACAAGAAATCCAATGGATTCAAATAGGGAGAGCGCTCTATTAGGAACAGGGGTAGCGTTAATACTTAACTGTAACAAGAAATCCAATGGATTCAAATAGGGAGAGCGCTCTATTAGGAACAGGGGTAGCGTTAATACTTAACCGTAACAAGAAATCCAATGGATTCAAATAGGGAGAGCGCTCAGGCCATGCAGTTGGTCTACCTCTACCAATCTAACAGACAGGATACGTGTGATATAGATCAACCATGAGAGGAGGGATCTTCTTCAACATTTGCATACATCTACTTTGCCATCCGACATCCAATTTAATTAGCATCTTACCTTTTGACAGGCTTCCTTACTCTTTCAAAATGTGATATAACTCGGAAGGGAAGCGTTTATGACCCAATGTTCATAGGAACTTTTTCATCACTATGCGCAATAAAAAAAGTTCATAAAGTTTAACTAAGTCTTTTGGAAACACTCTTTATAGGACTCATATGATTCTTTTCATATACTAAATTATTAGTTTTGATGCGTTTTTAATGTTACTTTTCTACCATTCTTTCAGGATGGATGTAGTGGATCAATCCATCGCTTCTGTCTCCAAGCAACAGAAAACCGCAGCCGAAGACGAGAGTATGGGCGACGATTCAACGGCAGACGATTATGAAGACACTCTTCTCGAATTCGAGAATGACGTCGATGTGATGGTAGAGACTTTAATGAGTACAGCCCCCGACAAAAGTGTTTCCCTGGAGACGAGTGCAGCAGCCGACAAAAGTTCTTCCCTGGAAGTGTCTTTGACGAGTACAGCCCCTGACAAAAGTGTTTCCCTGGAAAGCTCTATTTTTCCCATGGCAGATTCCCGTCCTTCATCGGGTGGTACAGGAGCCGAATGGGAAGACACTTGGCTCCGAAGTGCGGCCAATAGCGAGAGTGGACTAGTAAGCACCACGGGAAGCAGCTCGGGCACATCACCACTCACAGGAACGTCAAGTCAGGGGGTGTCGCCTAGCGCCGACGCCATGCTTATCGAGACATTCCACTTCGACGGCGATGAAGAAAAGAACCAATCGTTATCGTCGATAAACGACGCTCTGCAGACAGAGAAAGCCTTCATGGAGTATGTGATGTCTTTCCCGACAGCTGTCGCTTCGCCGCTGAGTGTTGGGAATGCCGAAGTGAAGAGAACCGCCAGCGACACAAACCGTAAAGTCGGCCTCGACCACTTGGACAATCTCTGCAAGCTGATGGAGCAACTGAGTGACCTCAAGGAAGCCAACGTGAAGCTGAAGCGACGAGTGCAGTACTTGGAAGACGTGAAAACCCTCCACGAAATCCACAAGGAAATGGTTGGAGAGTCGACTCACGGCACTTTGACGCTGAGCGACGACGAAATTCAACAACAGCAAAGCAGCAAGTTCGTCGAGTTTCCCAAGCACGAGCCCCAAAGGAAGACGTCATCGTCCTCAAATGCGATTCAGGAGATGAAGATGAGCGTCCATCGCAGCAAGACCACGACCAACGTCGATGGGATGCAGGAACTGAACTTTGGACTTCACAAGAGCAGGACCACGACTGCTATTGAAGGCGGACAGGAACTGAAGTTGGGCGTCCACAAGAGTCGGACGACTACTGCTGTAACGGGTGATAGTCAGGATCGTCTGAGAGAGAGGAGTAAATCGGTTGGTCATCCTGCGCATTCTAAGGCTGGAAAGAAGAGGTCATCGCGATGGTCGAAGGTGAAGGAAGCACTTGGGATCGATAAACTGGAGGGAGGGAACGGAGTTCATCAACACCACGACGATCACAGAAGGGAAAAAATCTATGATGAGAGGAGTGACGTGAATGCGAGTGACACGGAACTACTCAAGTATTCTGACGATGCTTTACGTAAGATGTCTGGAGGAAAGAGTGGGAAAAGCCTCTCCAAGTCCCAGCCGGAAGTCTTGCTGAGACCTCGCACAGCTGTGTTATCTTCCAGCAGTTTCTCGAAAGTTCAGGAACAATCCCAAATCTCAAAACCAGGTAGAGAGAATATCTATTGATCTTTCAGTGTGTTTTTCGTCAGTTTAGATCTAATGTTTTCAGCTTTACCTTCAACGAAATTAGATACATACGCAGGCTCGGATCAAGAAAAAAATAAAGTGGGAAGGGGGGGAGGGCAAGTTACACAATCGAGCAGGGAAACTAAAAATGGGGGGGCGCAAGAGATTCCCTCCAATTTAGATGCCTTTAAAATATTTCTTCGAAAGTGTTTAAAATATGCACAACTTTAATCATTTTTACCCACCATTATCCTTGCTAGTATTCTCAAATGGGGTGGAAGGTATATGCCCCTTAGTTCCCCCCCCCCCCTAGATCATGCCCTGTACAAACCACCATGGGCTACAGAAGTCCATCTACACCAGGGATTCCCAGATTGGGGGACATGAAGACATTCCGACTTTTTGCCCACACAAAGCATTTGCTGTCTTTGTAGAACTCTGTGTTATTTTTGAAGAGTTATGTGAAAAACTTGAATTTGAGGGGAGGGGGGTGAGAACCGAACTTACCACCTCCTAGAAACTTGTCAAATACCCGATTTTCTTTATCTAATTCTTCAATTATCATAACGTAGCAGTATTCGAACCTATTCTAATTTCTTGAACGAGGTTTTTTTTTTCCTTAAAAAGTTTGAAAATTTTTATTTGCATCTTTTGATTAGAATGTTAAAGAAAGGGTTTTCTTAGTTTTCTAGTCGGTCAAGTCGCTGTCAAAAATGCTAATGGGGTTGACTGATTTTGTACATAAACCTAACAATAGCATGGAATGACAGATTTCCAAGGGAATGATTCCCCGGATTCAGAGAAGGTTGGGAGAAGGAGATCCACTGGATATCTATTAGAAGACAGATGGAAGTCTTTTGTCAAGACCCATCCAGTATGTTCTTTAATGTGCAGAGGTTATGGCTTTCCTACAAACGAAGCCACGGCTTAACTTCCCATCCGATGGACGGCGGTCTTTCCAAGCCCATCGGTATCCCCTTTCTCACCTAGGGGAGGGTTTCGCTGAGAGAAATCTCAATGCTGACACAGGTGGGACTCGAACCTGGAAGGGGCGGGGGTAGCTCAGTCGGTAGCGCGCCAAGCTCGTAATCTGTAGTTCCCAGGTTCGAGTCCCAGCTGGGTCAGCATTGAGATTTATCACCGCAAAATTCCCCGCCCTGCCCACGGTCAGACTTGGTCACCGATGGGCTTGGAAAGCCGCCGTCCGTCGGATGGGACGTTAAGCCGTGGCCCCGTGTGCGGGAGAGACATACCCTATGCACGTTAAGGAACACGCTGGATGGCCTTGACTGGGGGCTACCATCTGTCTCCCAACAGCTGTTCCAGTGGGTCCCCTCCCCCAACCTTCTATGAGCCTTCGGGGTCCACGTGACCTGGCCATTTAGCCCATGGTGTGCAAAAAAGTGCCGCTCAGAGGTAAAACAACCCAACTCGAACCTGGGAATAGCAAATTACTAGCCTGGAGTGCGACCGACTGAGGTAAACGCCAACGTTAAAATTTAAAAGGTTCTCCACTAGTTTGTTTTACTTTAAAACGAAAACATTTGTATCATATTAAGATTTGATTAGGCATTTTGTCAGATAAAAGCTCATTCCGAAATGTTGCCACCTACCTTAAATTTAACGTCAGTTTTTTTTTGCCATGTGTTATTCCCACTCTTGTAACGACCTTGGACAGGTGTCCCGCAGCTAACAGACAGGCCACCTGGTGTCGACCCGAAAGCACTTCACCGCTCTGAAAAGCTTCAGCAATTGACAGTAATTCACGTGTTTGGCCGCTTCACAAGGAGACGGTACGAAAATATATATCTCCTGCACCACCTCATAGAGTATTTATGAAATCCGAATGACTTGACTTTGGTACAGTGTTAATGGCGTTGGCGTGTCCAACTCCAGAAAATGATTTCGTGTTGCTTATGGGCGAAAACACGGAATTTAAACGAGGTCAAATAAATAGGTGGAAAGACATGTATACATGTAAAAAACTGGAACAGTATTTTTTTTTCTCTTTGCTTTATACTTTGCCGGCTGTAACTGCCGCTTTAGAATTTGTTAGAAGGGAAAATTAAGCAGTGGAGGCTCATTTCAGGATGTGCTGTTTTTACCTCTGCACTATTTTTCAGCATAATTTGCAGCGGCGTAAGTGGAAGCGGAAGGATTCGTTCGTGGCAAATCGTTCGTGGCAAATCCTATGGGCCCCCTTCCCCAACTAATTTTGTGGTGGATTTGAGAGCTGAAAACTTTTTTTTATCTAGTTTAATACATGATTATTTCCTTGAAGAGGAAAAAGAGATATAGATGAAGTATAGTAATTTATTAAAATATACATACAAAAACAAAATTACTAAATATAAATGAAATTTATTGATATATTATATATATAAAAAATATTCTTCAAAAGTAATTTTACCTTGTTTCACTTCCGCAAAATGATCAATAACTTCAAGAGACACACCTCTGAAATAATCCTATAACAACGACACACCTCTGAAATAATCCTATTACAACGACACACCTCTGAAATAATCCTATAACAACGACACACCTCTGAAATAATCCTATAACAACGACACACCTCTGAAATAATCCTATTACAACGACACACCTCTGAAATAATCCTATTACAACGACACACCTCTGAAATAATCCTATTACAACGACACACCTCTGAAATAATCCTATTACAACGACACACCTCTGAAATAATCCTATAACAATGACACACCTCTGAAATAATCCTATAACAACGACACACCTCTGAAATAATCCTATTACAACGACACACCTCTGAAATAATCCTATTACAACGACACATCTCTGAAATAATCCTATTATAACGACACATCTCTGAAATAATCCTATTACAACGACACACCTCTGAAATAATCCTATTACAAGGACACACCTCTGAAATAATCCTATTACAACGACACACCTCTGAAATAATCCTATTACAACGACACACCTCTGAAAAAATCCTATTACAACGACACACCTCTGAAATAATCCTATTACAACGACACACCTCTGAAATAATCCTATTACAACGACACACCTCTGAAATAATCCTATTACAACGACACACCTCTGAAATAATCCTATTACAACGACACATCTCTGAAATAATCCTATTATAACGACACACCTCTGAAATAATCCTATTACAACGACACACCTCTGAAATAATCCTGTTACAAGGACACACCTCTGAAATAATCCTATTACAACGACACATGAAATAATCCTATTACAACGACACACCTCTGAAATAATCCTATTACAACGACACACCTCTGAAATAATCCTATTACAACGACACACCTCTGAAATAATCCTATTACAACGACACACCTCTGATATAATCCTATTACAACGACACACCTCTGATATAATCCTATTACAACGACACACCTCTGATATAATCCTATTACAACGACATACCTCTGATATAATCCTATTACAACGACACACGGATAAAAAGTCATTTTTTTGTTTCATTAAAAAACTTTAAATTCAGTTGATTTAAACAGACGCATAGTAAACCCAATATTTGACAAAAAAAATAAAAAATTCCAAAAAGTATTAAAATACAAATTGTTTTGTAATATTTTTCTCTCTCAAATTTTCGCGCCCCACTTAGACCTTGGACGCAACTCATGGGTTCGGAATCTACCTATGGGATCAAAAAGAGAGAAATTATCACGATTGTGATAAAGTCTATCGTTTTGATGAGATGTGAGTTTCATTTTGCGTGGGGGGGGGCTCGCAGAAGCCATGGCATTCTGCGACCTGTAGCACCCTATCGTTACGCTACGGATAATGGGCTTAGCGGTTAGGTCACAAGGACCCCAAGGGTTCAGTGTAAAGGGATTCAGTGGACTGCTGAGAGAAAACAGATGAAAGTTTCCTATAAAGCTCATCCAGCGTGCTTTTTAACAGGCATATGGTAGGACTCTCCTGCGCATAAAGCCAAGGCTTAATGTCCCATCGGATGGACGGCAGCCTCTCCAAACACATCGGTGTCCCCCTTTCTCACGGAAGACAAAATGGGCTCTAGCGGGCTCGGTAGCGCGCCAGGCTCGTAATCTGCAGTTCCCAATTTCGAGTCCCAGACTCGGGCAGCGTAGAGATTTATCTCCGCAAAACTCCTCACCCTGCTCTTCGGTCAGTAGGGGACACCGTTAAACATGTTAAGGCCGCCGTCCGTCAGATGGGAAGTTAAGCCATGGCTCCATGTGCGGGAGACCCATATTCTGTGCACGTTAATGAACACACTGAATGACCTTGACGGGAGACTTCCATCTGTCTCCTAGCAGCTGTTCCAGTGGGTCCCCTCCCCCTAACCTTCTCTGAGCTTTCGGGATCCTTGTGACCTACTCATTTAGCCCATGGTGTGCAAAAAGTTGCACTCAGAGATAAAAACAACACAACCCAATCCGCTCTTTTGAGAGATAAAGAGAAACAATTTCCCAAGTTTCTTTCCTCAATTACATTTTGCTGAGTAGAGCCGTTCTTTACTGAGATCACTTCCTTGGGCCTTCATTGGCTGACAGGGAATGACGAGCAGTGTCAGCATCGTCTCAGTCAGCTCCAAATTCTTTTCTGTCACTGCCACTCCCCCTTCTCAAGTCTTTTCAAGAGTATCAAAGCTTCACAGTCATCCGAAGCGTTCGTAAATACTGCCATTCCTTGGGTACGGACCTTCCAATTCTGGATAAGCAAAGAGTCAACATTTCTGTTCTCATACATCTTGCAGACAAATGACACGCAAAAAAAACGAAAATGGAAAGACAGATAAAAATAAATCATTACCGTACTTGCAATTCCGATGTTGTTTCTTTCACTATTTAGGAGAGGGAGGGAGGGAGCCCCCCCCACCCCACCCCCGCCTTCGGTCACAAAGGTAACACCAATGGACTTGAAACGTCCACCATCTGTCGGGGGGGGGGGGGGGGGGGGCTCAATCGGTAGCATGCCAGGCTCGTAATCTGTAGTTCCCAGGTTCGAGTCCCAGCTGGGTCAGCGTTGAGATTTATCTCCGCAAAACTCCCCGCCCTGTCCACGGTCAGTAGGGGACACCGATGGGCTTGGAAAGGCCACCGTCCGTCGGATGGGACGTTAAGCCGTGAGCCGTGTGTGAGAGAGCCATACCCTGTGCACGTTAAAGAACACGCTGGATGGCCTTGACGGGAGGTTACCATCTGTCTCCCAACAGCTGTTCCAGTGGGTTCCCTCTCCCAACCTTCTCTGAGCCTTCGGGGTCCTTGTGACCTGGCCATTTAGCCCATGGTGTGCAAAAAAGTGCCGCTCAGAGGTAAAACAACACCAACCATATGTCGGATGGGATGTTATGCCGTGGTTACGTGTACAGGAGATTAATACCCTCTGCACGTTAAAAACGTGTTGGATGGCCTTGACGGGAGATTCCCATCTGTCCCCTAATATTTGTCCAGTGGGTCCACTTCCTCCAACCTGCTCCGTACCCTTGGATCCCAGTAACCTGTCCACTTAATATATTTTGTGTAAAAAAAATGCCGCTAAAAGTAAAAACAGAAAAAATCAAACATAAGCATCGTGGCATCAACTGCGCAGTCTCATAGTCTCCTCCAATTCCCATTTCTATTTCCTGAAATGCACTTAAATTTAAGCATTACAGGTGGCCTTAATTTATACATTCATTTGAGCACGTGAATTTTTGTGATCTGACATTATCATTTCCTTGAAAATAGGTATTTTTATAATTATATTTAAAAGTTCTGTATTTGCAGCAGTACCCTTGGAATCCTCGTCATTCCAATTCTTAATGCCAATGTACCATATTGATCTCTGGCCTATAGATTTCTTATAAAGAGGCAACATGATCTTGTTCTTAAGGCGAGTATCATAACTGAAAGTCTTCGTTCTTTCTAAGCAGCAGTAAAGTTCAAAGTACTCTTATCATTTTATTCTTCACTCTGCACACAAAATTTCCCATAACACCTATTTGTAAATGTTATATACACTTAGTATTCCATTTTCTGCCATCAAGTGTTGTACCGGATTTCTGTAATTTAATCTTAGAATATATCACGTAATTCTGTTTTGTAAACAAACTAAACTATTCAAATTGACTAAACTAGTATCTCCCCAAACAATAATTCCTTATATTAAGTGTGGATACACTAATGCATAATATCGCACCCCGGCAAGAAAAGTGACATAACTCAAAAATGCAGTATTTGAGAAATAACAAATTAAAGAAATCATGATGAATGTGAAGTAGCCTAAAAGTAAAACTGACAACTGCTCCCTGGCGGTTAATTTACGAGTTAGAGATGTGACGTTTTTCGTTCACGTAGAGGAACACAATACCTATTTCTCACTGACATAACCTCAAAATGCGCATTTTTTGAGTTATGTCACTTTTCTTCCCGGGGTGCGATATATATTTTTATCAAAGTTTTATGATTTACATATTTTTTTATCCTTCCTATCGACAGCTGATTAATATGATAATTCCAAGTTAAATTAATTAATCTTCCTCGCCTATATTTTAATCCTAATGAACACGTATTTTAATCTTCCAGCAGAACAAAAGTCCAAGACTCTCGATTGTCCAAAAGCTGCCCAGAGAGTTTTGGCTCGTCTGGAGAAAGAAGAAGGTCAGAAAAAGTCTCCAAAGACACCTTGGGGTCGAGTGAAGACAATGATCCAGACCCGACGCGACAGCCGCCACCACAAAAGCGAGAGCAGCAGCAGTTCCTCGCGAGGAACAAAAGACAAAGCAGACAACGGACTCGCTGTTGATCACTACTACAATGGAAGTCACCATCAGCGAAGATCGTCACGTGGTCAGCGAGGGATCGCTCAGGAGGAGTGGAAACTCCCCCACGAGGAACTCTCGGGGCCTCAACGGGAATACGTGGAGGTGATTAATGACAGGGGATGGAAAGATTCATCTCTGGAGATGTCGGATCATCATCTGCAGCAAGCGAAGCAGGCAGCTAAAGACGGCGGAAAAAGAAAAAAGTCGAAGCCGCGGCCTTTATCGCTGGTCCCGGATGCACAAGATGATGTCAGGGAAGAGAATCATTGCTCGGCAACGGAGGAGGAGAGAGACACTCCGAAGACTCCCGGGTCTTCACCCCAGATGCAACGGAAATGGGTGTGGACTCGGGTGAAGGACGTGCTCACGAGGAGGAGGGATGACGGAGTCAGACTCTCACAATCCGTTCCATCCAGTCCAGCATCCATAACGGATGGTGTTACCTTCGATTTCCAGCATCTCAATGGTCAAGGTAATTCAGTTCTGACAATTAGTTGGTTGAATATCATGTGTCGTTGGCTATTGTCGATGTAAAAAAATTAAATCCCATTTTTGCTTTTTCACCTCATTCTGTTCGGCATCTCGATGTTCCATTACCGTATTCGAACACTGCTTAATAACGATCAAGGGCGAAATTAACAAAGTCTTTTTGTAACGAGTCTAAGCGGTAAGTCATCGCTAAATAACGGTCAATCACCTCTCGTGATAGAGATTTGGATAAGTTCGCCAGCGTAGAATAGAAACTAAGATGGAGCCAAGATTATCCTACGCAAACTTATCTAGCGTTTGGTGGGTAAATAATTAAGTACAGTGTTTTAAATTTATTCATTTTAATATCTAAATTACCCTTCTTAAATAATAGCTATCGACCCATCCTCTAAAATTCTAATTTTAGTTCCGGGCATCTTGTTAGCAATTCCATCCATTGTCTGGAACTCATTACGCCACACAACAGTTTTCTCAGTTCGATAATAAAAAGGAAGTAGGGGTACCCTGCTTAACGTCCCATCCGGCGGACGGCGGCCTTTCCAAGCCCATCGGTGTACCCTACTGACCGTGGGCAGAGCGGGGAGTTTTGCGGAGATAAATCTCAACGCTGACCCAGTTGGGACTCGAACCTGGAAACTGTAGATTACGAGCCTGGCGCGCTACCGACTGAGCCACCCCCGCCCCTCGTATAGGGTAATTTCTTAATAAAAATTGCATAAGAAATTCCTTTTATTTCAAAAGTTTTTATGGAAACGTTAAATGTCAATAGATGATCTGGTGAACTGGTGGAAGGAACGGTAAATTGTTATTTGCCTAGAATGGGAGGAGACCTCTACTCTTAGAATGTTTAGCACCAATTCAAATTCCCTACAAGAGGGTCTTAAAGAGGTTCTTCTGTTTCGTATACAGCTAAGAGACAGAAAAACTGAAACACCAAGGTTTGCGGAAAGCCATCAGTTTATGTTAAACAGAGGCGTCCATATGCCACTAGCGAAGGCATGAAACATGCAAATGACATATTTGCATGCTTAGCATCATGTCTATAAAGGAAAACCCAGAGTATCTGCTTGTAATTATCGGTGCCATGTCGTCGACAGAAGGCCTTAGAGATTTCGAAAGGAGCATGATTGTTGGAGCGCGTTTGGCAGGAGCTTCGGTTAATAAGCATCTAAACTCGCTAATGTTTCACGAGGAACAATTTCCAAGGTGATGCCTGCATAGGAATCTAAAGGGAAGACATCATCTGCAAAAGGCAACAGTAGGGAAACATGCTAGCTCAAGCAGAAGAAGGGATACGACACCATTCCTCGACAGAGACGGAGTCAGTGTCTGGAAGTCAGAAGGAGGGATACGGCACCATTCGTCCACAAAGAGGAGTCAGTGTCTGAAAGTCAGAAGGAGGGATATGACACCATTCGTCCACAGAGACGGAATCAATGTCTGAAAGTCAGAAGGAGGGATACGACAGCATTCGTCCGCAAAGACGGAGTCAGTGTCTGAAAGTCAGAAGGAGGGATACGACACCATTCGTCGATAGAGACGGAGACAGTGTCTGAAAGTCAGAAGGAGGGATACGACACCATTCGTCCACAGAGACGGAGTCAGTGTCTGAAAGTCAGAAGGAGGGATACGACACCATTCGTCCACAGAGACGGAGTCAGTGTCTGAAAATCAGAAGGAGGGATACGACACCATTCGTCCACAGAGACGGAGACAGTGTCTGAAAGTCAGAAGGAGGGATACGACACCATTCGTCGATAGAGACGGAGACAGTGTCTGAAAGTCAGAAGGAGGGATACGACACCATTCGTCCACAGAGACGGAGTCAGTGTCTGAAAGTCAGAAGGAGGGATACGACATCATTCGTCGATAGAGACGGAGACAGTGTCTGAAAGTCAGAAGGAGGGATACGACACCATTCGTCCACAGAGACGGAGTCAGTGTCTGAAAATCAGAAGGAGGGATACACCATTCGTCCACAGAGACGGAGACAGTGTCTGAAAGTCAGAAGGAGGGATACGACACCATTCGTCGATAGAGACGGAGACAGTGTCTGAAAGTCAGAAGGAGGGATACGACACCATTCGCCCACAGAGACGGAGTCAGTGTTTGAATGTCAGAAGGAGAGATACAACACCATTCGTTCACAGAGAAGGTTGGGAGAAGGGACTCACTAATCAGTTGTGCACGGATTTAAAAATAGGATGCGAGTGGCCATTTTCGTCAAAAACAATACGTCGAGAGCTCCATAGAACTGGATATTACGGTTGAGTTGGACTTTTCAGGCCACTCATTATACTTATCAATGCATATCATCGTTTCCAGTGGTGCAAAGAGCACAAGCAGTGGAGAAACGTGATGTGACGAATCATCATTCACTTTGTTTCCGACAAATGGACACTCGTTCTTGGTCGGAAATATCAAGTACGGTAAGTGAAGAACTCCGATTGCTCGATTCTTACTGTTAAGGGGGTGAGGGGCTCTTTCGGAAGCGCGCCAGACTCGTAATCTGTAGTTCTCAGGTTCGAGTCACAACTGGGTCAGCGTTGAGATTTATCTCCACAAAACTCCCCACCCTGCCTACAGTGAGTAGGGGACACCGATGGGCTTGGAAAGACCATGTCCGTCGAATGGGACGTTAAGATGTGGCCCCATGTGCGGGAGAGTCAGATCCTGTAAACATTAAAGAACACGCTGGATGGCCTTGACGGGAGGCTGCCATCTGTCTCCCAACAGCTGTTCCAGTGGGTCCCTTCCCGCAACCTTCTCTGAGCCTTCGGGGTCCTTGTGACCTGGCCATTTAGCCCATGGTGTGAAAAAAAGTGCCGCTTAGAGGTAAAACAACTCAACTCTGCTGTTAAGGGTCCTGTCGGTTCTGTAATGGTGAGGGATGCTTTCTCGTGTGGTAGTTTGTGTGTCCTCATTCCGTTACAAGGCAAGATTAATGCAATCGCTATGTGACAGTTGTAAGTGATGATCTTCATCCAATGGTACAGCAATTCTTTCATGAAAAGAGAGCTATCTTTCAGGATGACAATGCACAGAGCATTGTCATTCTGCACACCGTCTCTGTGGACGAATGGTGTCGTATCCCTCCTTATGACTTTCAGACACTGTCTCCGTCTCTGTGGACGAATGGTGTCGTATCCCTCCTTCTGACTTTCAGACACTGACTCCGTCTCTGTGGACGAATGGTGTCGTATCCCTCCTTCTGACTTTCAGACACTGTCTCCGTCTCTGTCGACGAATGGTGTCATATCCCTCCTTCTGACCTTCAGACACTGACTCCGTCTCTGTCGACGAATGGTGTCGTATCCCTCCTTCTGACTTTGAGACACTGACTCCGTCTCTGTCGACGAATGGTGTCGTATCCCTCCTTCTGACTTTCAGACACTGACTCCGTCTCTGTCGACGAATGGTGTCGTATCCCTCCTTCTGACTTTCAGACACTGACTCCGTCTCTGTCGACGAATGGTGTCGTATTCCTCCTTCTGACTTTCAGACACTGCTAGACTCAATGCCACGACGAATACAGGATGCACTGGACTTATGTGGCGCTCCAACATCGTATTAATGATTTTCCGTTGTTGTTTTTCTGCTTTTTGTCCATGCCTGTATCTTTTAGTATCCTTTTAATTTTGTACATTTTGTTTTTCATAATTGTGATGTTACTTCTTCGTTTGTCGGTCTATTGGGACCACTTAGTACGTCCCCTCGGTTCGATCGCTATACGCGATGGGTGAAAGAGTCTTTCGGAACAAAAATCAAAGATTTTTATCACAACTGCAGGGACTCAATACTGAGGCTCCTCCCCAATAATTTGGTTCAAACTTCAGCCTTTACTTTAAAATAACAAATATTTATTTAACCTTCCAAACATGCTTGATGGACGAGGATATATGCTCAATTACATAGATTACAACAACACCAGCTTACTATGCCTGTTCAGCTGTATTTACAGAGCCCAATGCCGCTATTACCAGTCGGCGTTTCCCAGCTTTACAATTTCTCGTCTGCACGCTTTCGAAACTCGACCGGCTCTGCCCTTCTCGTTGTTGCCAACCCTCTCTCTTTCTCTCTCTGCCTGACCATCTGGGGCGTCCGCGAGCAGTGGGGTGACCTCTGTCCCCTCTGGGCACTGTTACTTCAATTAGCTTTCCAGATGCCGGGACAGAGGGCCTCCCACGTAGCATAAGCCTTGTTGGTGAAATCCAAAATAAATATACAAAGCCTTAACAAAAAAAAATCTAAAAAGGCCTCTAGCCTGACAATAATAAAATACTTTTCCTTTTGCTATATAACAACATGACCTATTTCCGTTCATTAGTTACTATAAAAATAACTTTCGAGAATTTTTTTTTTTTTTGAAATTTTTGAGTTTCCTTTAACAGAAGGCAACTTCGGCCTTTTAAGGGTTAAAGCACTTCCGCTTGTAGAATAGGAAAAATCGACTTCTGGCGTTCCTAATCAATCGTCTGAATGACTACAAGAATTAGTTCAGGCTATGATGAACATCTGTTGTGTGGTGAATCTACCTAATATAAAAAATATCATTCATTCCTGACATGCAGATTAACCGTTCCCCTAATAAGCCCGCTTTCCCGGTTACGTCAACAAACATTGCATGCTAATTTTCACGTTGGAACTCCCCAACAAAGCACGTGCAGTTTGGCTGTAAGTTGAAGATATTGTAATTTTTTAACAGATTTCGACACCTCATAATTTCAAAAATATTTTATCTCTCGGTCCTGAATTTCGAACCTTGATTTTTTCATGCCACTCCGAATTGCGTCAAAAATCAACTCTTTACATATGATAAAGAAGGTTCAGTTGGTAGCGCGCTAGGTTCGTAGTCTTCAGATTCCAGGTTCGAGTCCCCACTGGCCCAGCGTTCAGATTAATCTCCGCTCTCCTTAGGTAAGAAATGAAACAACAACGGTCTTGGAAAGACGGCCGTCTGTCGGATGGGGCGTTCAATTTCTGACCTTGTTCAGGAGAGCACGTTAAAGTGAAGGTCCGTGACAGGAGTTCCCATCAGCTGTTCCAGTGAGTCTCCTTCCTCTTAACCCTTGGGGGTCTTTTTTCACCTTGACATTTAACCCATTGTGTGGAGAGAGAAATGTGACGCTCAGAGGTAAAACAACCGAACTAATGATAAAACCTAAATTCGAGGTTAAAACATACTTTTAATCCACAACACTATTCGATTACAAAGCATTTAATCACTGTTACACTGTTGAAATATGATGATGTCAATTAGGCACAGAGGAAAATTTGCTTTGAGACTGGTTGGATCTGAACCCATGACCTCCTGATGACATCTCAGGTGCTATCTTCTCTGAGCTATCGGCTGCTGATCAATCTCTCCTCTGTTGTGGGGAGGGGGTGGCTCAGTCGGTAGCGCGCCAGGCTCGTAATCTGTAGTTCCCAGGTTCGAGTTCCAGCTGGGTCAGCGTTGAGATTTATCTCCGCAAAATTCCCCGCCCTGCCCACGGTCAGTAGGGGACACCGATGGGCTTGGAAAGGCCGCCGTCCGTCGGATGGGACGTTAAGCCGTAACCCCGTGTGCGGGAGAGACATACCTTGTGTACGTTAAAGAACACGCTGGATGGCCTTGACGGGAGGCTACCATCTGTCTCCGAACAGCTGTTCCAGTGGGTCCCCTCCCCCAACCTTCTCTGAGCCTTCGGGGTCCATGTGACCTGGCCATTTAGCCCATGGTGTGCAAAAAAGTGCCGCTCAGAGGTAAAACAACCCACCTCTGTTGTAGAAGTTAAGTCCATGCCATAGGTCGTTCGCACATAAAAGCCTTAACTGCTGTTGAAGACTCCGAAGTCGCGGTGTTGGTGTGGCTGGTCTTGCGCACCAGCAAGGGAGAGCTCTGGGAAGGGTTGGGTTGTTTTACCATGCCACTTTTTTTACACATCATGGACTAAATGGCCAGGTCATAAGGACCCCAAACGCTCAGAGAAAGTTAGGGGAGGGGACCCACTGAAACAACTGTTGGGAGACAGATCGTAGCCATCCCGTCAAGGCCGTTCAGTGTGCTCTTTAACGTGCACAGAGTATGGCTCTCCCGCACACGGAGCCACAGCTTAACGTCCTATCCGACGGACGGTGACCTATTCCAAGCCCTTCGGTGTCCCCCTACTGATATTGAGCAGGGCGGGGAGTTTTGTGGAGATAACTCTCAACGCTGACCCAGCTGGGACTCGAACCGCCCACTCCCCCCCCCCCCCATATTGGGGACCACCTTATGGGGGCTTGTGGCTCAGCAACCGGTCGAAGACCCTGCTGACCAGTATGAGCCCCGGTTGGACAAAGCCAAGACCAACTGAGGACGAAGGCACTGCTAACCTGTTTAGTGGCCTGCTTAGACAGTGCGAAGACCTCAAAATCAGGTCCTCAGTGGAGCAGTTCAAGGGCCCTGCAGAACGGATTTGGTCCCCTAGCAGGCAAGGGCCCTTTTCAAAGTCTGGGTCCACTAAGAGTCTCCACCCCGGGTGCCGAGCGAACTTGGATCTATATATCTTTGTTCATGGCTAACCGGGGAACAGAGTAAATTTAGGTTTTGACCAATGGATGAGCTTTTCTTCTATAGAACTGCTCGCCATAGGATGTCGGGGATGAGATGCATCTATTTGGTGTAGCCTTGCCCCTGGCAATAGATAGTCGCGGCTTTCCATAACTTGGTAGTGTCGGAAGACGGAACCGGGGATTGCCGTGGTTGCTGTGTTGTGCAACTGGGAACTGCAGATTACGAGCCTGGCGCGCTACCGACTGAGCCACCTCCGCCCCCAATAGCAATCATGAATACATCATCACACCATAATACACCTAAAAATGCCTGAAAACAGAAATGAAAAAAAAGAGGGTAACTTATTTTTTAGAATGCATGAAAAACAAATATTTTCTCATAACAATAACTAAAAATAAATGAAATTGTTGAGAAAAGAACGACATTAATGTTTGGTATACTTGATATTATTCCCCATAAATTAATTTTAGTTCAATTTTTCCATGTGGGCAATTTCCCCATTTGCCACTCTTGAATTACCAAGACACAAAATTAAGAACCAATGATGATGGTTTATAAATAATCTAATGTTCGGTTTCAATGTTCTTTTGCAGGGGATCCTCTTGAAGCTCAGAATGTGTCCCACTCTTATCCAGAATCGTCTTCTCTGCTGATGAGGACCGGAAGCCCTCGAGAAGCGAGTCTGGGTCTTTCTCCATCCTCCACGGTAGCAGAACTCCTCAGAGAACTGCAGAACAATCTCAGCAACGACTTCAACAAGAAACTGGAAGAGTGGGAGAAGTTCCGTGCAGAGGGAGGCAAAATCCCGAGTCCATCCGTGCAGCGCAAGGACTCCTTCGGCAAGCTGCGGAAAATCAGCAAAACCGAGAAGAAGATTCCCGTTGGGGAGAAGTCGCCGAAACATAAAGACATCAGCTGGCTGGACAAGGAACTCCAGAAGATCCAGAGGGAGATTATCCGACTCTCGAAAGAGAAACAGAAGTTCGAAAAACGAGTGTTTCGCCTGCAGCGACTGAAAGACGCCATGACGGATTCTCACAAGAAGAAAGAGGTTCTGGTTCGCACTTCCGCTGGAGAGTTCCGGTTCGAAGGCATCTCTGACGCCTTTACGAAAAAACTTTACGAATGGGAGACGAAACAAGGAGTGGGACCAGAACTCTCAACGATTGCCTTGCTCGACGAATGCCTAGGAAACAAACCCTTGAATTCTGCAGACTCCCAAAGCATCAAGAGAGACTGCAGATCGGCGACGGAACTGGGAGATCTGAGTCACTCATCTTCTAAATCATCGCCCTCTACCATTCACGAACAATCGGGAAAAGTCTGTTTCCAGCAATCCCGAGCGAGTTCAGAGCCTGATCTTTCCACTTTGACCTCTCAGAAAGAAGGAGCCATCCAGGCGAGATCCAAATCGGGAGACACTCTTCTCACGGGTTCGACCAGCAATGGGAAGTCCGACACTGAACTTTCACCCGAAGGTCGTGACAGCAGATCGGCCACGTGGGAACCACATTCACGAGACACTCCACAGACAGAAGACAATTATTATTGTCTGTTGGAAGAGAACATGTTCCTCTTGGAGCAATTGAAGGGGAAAGAAGAGATCTGCAGACAACTGCAAAATGAACTCGACAGATTGGATGATAGGACGGACAAAACGAACAGGAGTCATCAAGAAGAAATGGGTGAGTGCGAAAATATTTTTATTTCAATTTTGAAAGGTTAGAGTGAAATCAAAGGCTTTAACCAAACTCCCTCTAACTCGGTCTGGAATCTATTTTTCTTGCCCACATGAGAAGGAGACAATTGGACTTAAGTTGATAATTTTTCCCTTCAATCGTAGAGTGAAAGGCGACATCGATGTCCTCGAAAAGGCTGAACTGAATGGGATGTTCAGTGATGGTATCTTGTGCAAGAAAATCATAACTCATGCATGTAAGCACGCTGTACGAACTTGATGGAGGTTTTCTAATATTCGTATCGGTCTAATAGATCCCCTTTCCCAATCTTCTCTGAGCTGTTGGGATGGTTGTGACCTAGAAGAAGTGTCGCTCAGAGATCAAACAACCCAAACTTGCCTACTTACTCTTGTTCCCTCTATTTTATAGTGGGGGCAAGGGTGGCTCAGTCGGTAGTGCGCCAGGCTCGTAATCTGTAGTTCCCAAGTTCGAGTCCCAGCTGGGTCAGCATTGAGATTTGTCTCCGCAAAATTCCCCGCTCTGCCCACGGTCAGTAGGGGACACCGATGGGCTTGTAAATGCCGCCGTCCGTCGGATGGGACGTTAAGCCGTGTATGGGAGAACCATACCCTGTGCACGTTAAAGAACACGCTGGATGGCCTTGACGGGAGACTACCATCTGTCTCCCAACAGCTGTTCCAGTGGGTCCCCTCCCCCAACCTTCTCTGAGCCTTCGGGGTCCATGTGACCTGGCCATTTAGCCCATGGTGTGCAAAAAAGTGGCGCTCAGAGGTAAAACAACCCAAACAACCCAAATCTATTTTATAGTTCATTATGAAATACTTCTTCTTTTGGTACAGTCGCTCAAAAAAGTATCCGAACACTATGATTGATTTCAGAATTCAGAAAAAATATCTGGCAACGATTTTTTTAGAAATTAGTGATCTGGCAACCTTCTTGTCACGTGACACGAAGGTCGCTAATTTCTAAAAAATCCAGATCGCTAATTTCTAAAAAAAACGTTGCCAGATACTTTTTCTGAATTCTGTAATCAACCATAGTGTTCGGATATTTTTTAACATATATAATGCGTATGAATATATAATGCAATGAATATGGAGCGTGTGCAGTTACCGTTCACAGCACATTGGATCGTGTGAGCTCACAAAGACCTAGATCGTGTGGGCTCACTCACGGAAATATTGAGCGTGTGCAGTTACCGTTCACAGCAGCGTGTACAGTTGCTGTACACGCTCCAGATATTTTTCCTGAATTCTGTAATCACGTGACACGAAGGTTGCCAGATCACAAATTTCTAAAATAATCGTTGCCAGATATTTTTTCTGAATTCTGCAATCAACCATAGTGTTCGGATACTTTTTTGAGCGACTGTACATAACATTTCTATTCACAAATTACTTCACGTATGAATTCTCGTTTTATCTCCAAGCTCCACTTTTTCCACACACTAGGATAAACAGCTAAGCACAAGGGCTGAGGGGCGGGCGTGCTCAGTCGGTAGCGCGCCAGGCTCGTAATCTGTAGTTCCCAGGTTCGAGTTCCAGTTGGGTCAGCGTTGAGACTTATCTTCGCAAAACTCCCCGCCCTGCCCACAGTCAGTAGAGGACACCGATGGGCTTTGGAAAGGTCGCCGTCAGTCGGATGGGACGTTAAGCCATGGCCCGTGTGCGGGAGAACCATACCCTGTGCACGTTAAAGAACACTCTGGATGGCCTTGACGGGAGACTTTCATCTATCTCCCAACAGCTGTTCCAGTGAGTCCCCTCCCCCAACCTTCTCTGAGCCCTTGGGGTGCTTATGCCCTGGCCATTTAGCCCACGGTGTGCAAAAAAAGTGCCGCTCAGAGGTAAAGCAGCCCAACCCATAAGGGCTCAAAGAAAGTTGAGGAATGTGTATAACAGGACAGATGCGCCCCCTGACCTGTAATATACGATACAAACAACCTGTGTATACGAGAACAAGACATTCTGTGATAAAAAGGGTCACTTAATGACCCTTTTTATCCCAGAATTCCATTACATAATGCACAAATTTAGACCTATAACATTCTACAATAAATCGGACAAATTCAGCTTTTTTTCGTGTGTTCTATTGTTTCCTAAGTAGTTTCGCAAAGAATCCAAACGTAATCCAGGATTAAGCCAGGGATGGGCAACCTTTCCTATTTCGGGGGCCAAATTATCATTCTGTCTTCGAGTCAAGGGCCGGACCAAATTATTAAATAAAATAAATTAATATTAAATGAATTAAAACAAGTTGCTACTTCATATTTCATTTATTTATAATATAATGCTTTGACATAAAGCTCTACATCAATTTTATAATATAATGAACGACATAACAATTTAATGCGAAGATTGGCCTTGTACTTGAACTGCGAGATTATCAATATTGACGTTAATATTACTTAAGGATAATCGCATAGAATTTTCGAGGTTTTCGTCCGTTATTCTTGTCCGAATTTTTGATTTATTACATTTCATCCTTGAAAAAAACTGCTCACACATATATGTACTGCCGAAAAGACAAATGATTTTTCTTGAAAAGGCGCGTAAATTTGCATATTTTTCTTCCACCAAATAAAATTTATAAAAATCCGTCAAAACAATGTTGTTAAATTGTGATTTTAGCACAAACCTCGTATCAAATTGCTCTATCAGTGCCTTTAGTTCATCTCCATAACAATTATAAGGGATATTTTTATGAGTTGCTAGAGTAGGAAAATGATAACAATTTTTAACTCTTATCTGACTTTCCAACAATCTTAGTTTATTACAAAAAGCTCTGACATGTCCATGCAGTTCATGAACCAATTGTGCTCGTTTTTGCAATTTAAGATTCAGTTCGTTTAGGTATCCGGTGACATCTACAAGGAATGCTAAATCACGCACCCACTCATCATCTTCTACTTGGTTAACTGTGTTTTCTTTTATGTCCATAAAATCTGCAATGTCTTGTCTCAGATCATAAAATCGTTTTAACATTTTACCTTGACTCAACCACCTCACTTCACAATAATAAGACTCATCTTCATAAACCGAAAATAGGTCTGCCAAATACTCCTTAAATTGGCGGTGATTAAGTGCACGTGACTTAATAAAGTTAATACTGGCTACTACAACCTCCATAACATTTGTGAATTTAATCGATTTTGCACACAGATTTTGTTGGTGGATAATGCAGTGAAAATTTGTTAAATTTTCCGGATGGATCTGTAGTTCTATTGCTCTTTCATGAACTATTCCAATAAATCCCATCCGTGCACCAACCATTGCAGGTGCATATGGTTCCATCAGTGCATATGCCAGATAGTGAACTCCATTTAAGCCCAAATCTCTCGAAGACTGTGTTGACTGTTTCAAATACATCTTCACCGGTAGTTGTTCCTTTTAACGGCCGAAGCGCCAATAATTCTTCTGTGATGTTGAAATCCGCATCAACTCCTCGAATAAATATTGCTAGTTGTGCTGTATCGGAGATATCGGTGCTCTCATCCAAAGCAATTGAAAATGCTTCCAATCTAGCAATCTTCTCTTTTAAACTTTTTTCGATATCATCAGCCATAATTTCTATCCGTCGGATAACAGTACGTCTCGACAAACGAATATTCTCGAAGTCTTTTTTCTTTTCAGGATATGTTATACTTGCAACATCCAACAGACATTCTTTGATAAATTCTCCTTCACCAAATGACTTAGAATGCTTAGCAATTTTTTCGCTTACCACAAAGCTGGCTTTGACAATGCTGTGGTGCTGCGTTCTTTGCTTGTTGAACATTTGCTGCTGGGTATCCAAGTTCTTCTTCAACTTCTGAATTTCATCTTTTCGTAGTTGTCCATCAATTTTTTGGTGATCCGCATGTCTCGAAGTAGTCTCTTCAAGTTGTGTTCTTTGTTGACGGATACGGATTCGTTGCACAGCTAACATACAGGCAAACCTTTATTCAGAATAAAATAACAATCCTCTGTCCAGTTGCCTTGAAATTGACGATTCTCTGCATCTATTTTTCTTTTTTTTTTTGGCATAACCCTTGACATTGTCCCAAATTTATAAGCGATATTCAGAGCTTTCAAATAAAACTGTCTTCTACACCTCAGGCACTGAACAGAACACAACATCAACGCAGGCACCGAACAAAACACAACACACAATGCAGGCACTGAACAAAACACAACATACAATGCAGGCACCGAACAAAACACAACATACAATGCAGGCACTGAACAAAACACAACATACAATGCAGGCACCGAACAAATCACAGCATACAATGCAGGCACCGAACAAAACACAACATACAATGCAGGCACCGAACAAAACACAACATACAATGCAGGCACTGAACAAAACACAACATATAATGCAGGCACCGAACAAAACACAACATACAATGCAGGCACTGAACAAAATAGAACATACAATGCAAGGCACCGAACAAAACACAACATACAATGCAGGCACTGAACAAAACACAACATACAATGCAGGCACTGAACAAAATACAACATACAATGCAGGCACCGAACAAAACACAACATACAATGCAGGCACCGAACAAAACACAACATACAATGCAGGCACTGAACAAAACACAACATACAATGCAGGCACCGAACAAAACACAGCATACAATGCAGGCACTGAACAAAACACAACATACAATGCAGGCACCGAACAAAACACAACATACAATGCAGGCACTGAACAAAACACAACATACAATGCAGGCACCGAACAAAACACAACATACAATGCAGGCACTGAATAAAACACAACATACAATGCAGGCACTGAACAAAATACAACATACAATGCAAGGCACCGAACAAAACACAACATACAATGCAGGCACTGAACAAAACACAACATACAATGCAGGCACCGAACAAAACACAACATACAATGCAGGCACCGAATAAAACACAACATACAATGCAGGCACTGAACAAAACACAACATACAATGCAGGCACTGAACAAAACACAACATACAATGCAGGCACCGAACAAAACACAACATACAATGCAGGCACTGAATAAAACACAACATACAATGCAGGCACTGAACAAAACACAACACCAACGCAAGTACCGAACTGACACGTTGCAACACCTTCGTACACGCCGCTAGTCAAAGTAAGAAAGACACCTTGGAAAAACATGGTGATTTTTGCGCAAGCCATATGACGTCAGCTTAATGTGAGTTAGTAGAACACACCATGTTTTCTCCCACCATGAATCAGATAAACTTCGCTGAAATAGATTAGGGCCGGATCAAAAAAAGTAGAGGGCCGGGGGTTGCCCATATGTGCTATAAGTAAATGAGAGCCAATCGAAGCACGTGTGTTGCAGATGGCAAACAACATATTACGAACTATTATAACAGTAACACTGCAACCAGTGCTGAAGTGACGTCATTACCCTACTTATTCAAAAAGGCCGTCGTCCATGGCTTTGTACAGTCGCTCAAAAAAGTATCCGAACACTACGGTTGATTACAGAATTCAGAAAAAATATCTGGCAGCGATTTTTTTGGAAATTAGTGATCTGGCAACCTTCGTGTCACGTGACACGAAGGTTGCCAGATCACTAATTTCTAAAAAAAAAACGTTGCCAGATATTTTTCTGAATTCTGTAATCAACCATAATGTTCGGATACTTTTTTAATATATATAATGCGTATGAATATATAATGCAATGAATATGGAGCGTGTGCAGTTACCGTTCACAGCAAACTGGAGCGGTTGCGGTTAATGTTCACAGCACATTAACCGCTACTACTACTATTACTACTACTACATTGGATCGTGTGGGCTCACTCACGGAAATATTGAGCGTGTGCAGTTACCGTTCACAGCAAACTGGAGCGTGTGCAGTAACTGCACACGCTCCAGTTTGCTGTGAACGGTAACTGGAGCGTGTACAGTTGCTGTACACGCTCCAGATATTTTTCCTCAATTCTGTAATCACGTGACACGAAGGTTGTCAGATCACTAATTTCTAAAAACATCTTTGCAAGATATTTTTTCTGAATTCTGTAATCAACCATAGTGTTCGGATACTTTTTTGAGCGACTGTACATTGGCGCCGTGTAAGAGGGGGGCTGAGGGGCTCCCACCCTGAAAATTTTCTATTATATATCTAACAGACAAAATAAAAATGTCTCGTATCCTGTTATTGTAAATATCTTTCCTTCTTAAAATAGAAAGTTTTAAATCTAGGGATGAGTGAACGGGTTGGATTCTTTTTACCTCTGTATTACAATTTGATGCACACAATTGGCTGTATGACTGCTAAGGGTGGCACAATTTTCTTTGTTGGGGAGGAGGGGACAAAATAAAGTTATTTGGAGCGCCAAAAAGTAAATTTTCCTCAGGCAGCAAAAAAGTGCGCGCAATTGAGGCGCCAAAATGTCTTGTGTCGATGCAGCTTGTAAAGTGACCATTTAGTGCAAGAGGTGAAATAATTGAACCCACTTTTTCCAGATATCAGTAGCGGCCATTGGATTAGTCGGTAGAGTACCAGACTCGTAATCTGCAGTCTCAGATTAGATTCTCCATATTGGCTGCGCTGAGATTCATCTCCTCTAACCTCCCCACTCTGTTCTCGGTCAGAAAGGGGACATCGATGGGTGGGAAAGACCGCCGTCCCTCTGATGAGACGTAAAGCCGTCGCCCCGTGTGCAAGAAAGCAAAATCCTGTGCTCGTTAAAGAACAGGCTGGATGGTCTTCACAGGAGGCTTCCATCTGTCTCCTGTGCTCGTTAAAGAACAGGTTGGATGGTCTTCACAGGAGGCTTCCATCTGTCTCCTGTGCTCGTTAAAGAACAGGTTGGATGGTCTTCACAGGAGGCTTCCATCTGTCTCCTGTGCTCGTTTAAGAACAGGTTGGATGGTCTTCACAGGAGGCTTCCATCTGTCTCCTGTGCTCGTTTAAGAACAGGTTGGATGGTCTTCACAGGAGGCTTCCATCTGTCTCCTGTGCTCGTTTAAGAATAGGTTGGATGGTCTTCACAGGAGGCTTCCATCTGTCTCCTGTGCTCGTTTAAGAACAGGTTGGATGGTCTTCACAGGAGGCTTCCATCTGTCTCCTGTGCTCGTTTAAGAACAGGTTGGATGGTCTTCACAGGAGACTTCCATCTGTCTCCTGTGCTCGTTAAAGAACAGGCTTGATGGTCTTCACAGGAGGTTTCCATCTGTCCTGTGCTCGTTAAAGAACAGGCTTGATGGTCTTCACAGGAGGTTTCCATCTGTCTCCTGTGCTCGTTTAAGAACAGGCTGGATTGTCTTCACAGGAGGCTTCCATCTGTCTCCTGTGCTCGTTAAAGAACAGGTTGGATGGTCTTCACAGGAGGCTTCCATCTGTCTCCTGTGCTCGTTTAAGAACAGGTTGGATGGTCTTCACAGGAGGCTTCCATCTGTCTCCTGTGCTCGTTTAAGAACAGGTTGGATGGTCTTCACAGGAGGCTTCCATCTGTCTCCTGTGCTCGTTAAAGAACAGGTTGGATGGTCTTCACAGGAGGCTTCCATCTGTCTCCTGTGCTCGTTTAAGAACAGGTTGGATGGTCTTCACAGGAGGCTTCCATCTGTCTCCTGTGCTCGTTTAAGAACAGGTTGGATGGTCTTCACAGGAGGCTTCCATCTGTCTCCTGTGCTCGTTAAAGAACAGGTTGGATGGTCTTCACAGGAGGCTTCCATCTGTCTCCTGTGCTCGTTAAAGAACAGGTTGGATGGTCTTCACAGGAGGCTTCCATCTGTCTCCTGTGCTCGTTAAAGAACAGGTTGGATGGTCTTCACAGGAGGCTTCCATCTGTCTCCTGTGCTCGTTTAAGAACAGGTTGGATGGTCTTCACAGGAGGCTTCCATCTGTCTCCTGTGCTCGTTTAAGAACAGGTTGGATGGTCTTCACAGGAGGCTTCCATCTGTCTCCTGTGCTCGTTTAAGAATAGGTTGGATGGTCTTCACAGGAGGCTTCCATCTGTCTCCTGTGCTCGTTTAAGAACAGGTTGGATGGTCTTCACAGGAGGCTTCCATCTGTCTCCTGTGCTCGTTTAAGAACAGGTTGGATGGTCTTCACAGGAGGCTTCCATCTGTCTCCTGTGCTCGTTTAAGAACAGGTTGGATGGTCTTCACAGGAGGCTTCCATCTGTCTCCTGTGCTCGTTTAAGAACAGGTTGGATGGTCTTCACAGGAGGCTTCCATCTGTCTCCTGTGCTCGTTTAAGAACAGGCTGGATTGTCTTCACAGGAGGCTTCCATCTGTCTCCTGTGCTCGTTAAAGAACAGGTTGGATGGTCTTCACAGGAGGCTTCCATCTGTCTCCTGTGCTCGTTAAAGAACAGGTTCGATGGTCTTCACAGGAGGCTTCCACTTGTCTCCTGTGCTCGTTTAAGAACAGGTTCGATGGTCTTCACAGGAGGCTTCCACCTGTCTCCTGTGCTCGTTTAAGAACAGGTTGGATGGTCTTCACAGGAGGCTTCCATCTGTCTCCTGTGCTCGTTTAAGAATAGGTTGGATGGTCTTCACAGGAGGCTTCCATCTGTCTCCTGTGCTCGTTTAAGAACAGGTTGGATGGTCTTCACAGGAGGCTTCCATCTGTCTCCTGTGCTCGTTTAAGAATAGGTTGGATGGTCTTCACAGGAGACTTCCATCTGTCTCCTGTGCTCGTTAAAGAACAGGTTGGATGGTCTTCACAGGAGACTTCCATCTGTCTCCTGTGCTCGTTTAAGAACAGGTTGGATGGTCTTCACAGGAGACTTCCATCTGTCTCCTGTGCTCGTTAAAGAACAGGTTGGATGGTCTTCACAGGAGGCTTCCATCTGTCTCCTGTGCTCGTTTAAGAACAGGTTCGATGGTCTTCACAGGAGGCTTCCATCTGTCTCCTGTGCTCGTTTAAGAACAGGTTGGATGGTCTTCACAGGAGGCTTCCATCTGTCTTCTGTGCTCGTTTAAGAATAGGTTGGATGGTCTTCACAGGAGACTTCCATCTGTCTCCTGTGCTCGTTAAAGAACAGGTTGGATGGTCTTCACAGGAGACTTCCATCTGTCTTCTGTGCTCGTTTAAGAACAGGTTGGATGGTCTTCACAGGAGACTTCCATCTGTCTTCTGTGCTCGTTAAAGAACAGGTTGGATGGTCTTCACAGGAGACTTCCATCTGTCTCCTGTGCTCGTTAAAGAACAGGCTTGATGGTCTTCACAGGAGGTTTCCATCTGTCCTGTGCTCGTTAAAGAACAGGCTTGATGGTCTTCACAGGAGGTTTCCATCTGTCCTGTGCTCGTTAAAGAACAGGCTGGATGGTCTTCACAGGAGGCTTCCATCAGTCTCCTGTGCTCGTTAAAGAACAGGCTTGATGGTCTTCACAGGAGGTTTCCATCTGTCCTGTGCTCGTTAAAGAACAGGCTGGATGGTCTTCACAGGAGGCTTCCATCTGTCTCCTGTGCTCGTTAAAGAACAGGCTGGGTGGTCTCTACAAGAGGCTTCCATCTGTCTTCTGTGCTCGTTAAATAACAGGCTGGATGGTCTTCACAGGAGGCTTCCATCTGTCTCCTGTGCAGTGACTAATCTTCCCCAACTTTCTCTTGGAGATATTGTGAACTCACCATCTGTACGGAAAAGAGCGCCGCTCAGAAATAAAATAACCCAGATAGTACGAATTTTAACATATGTCTCGAGCTATTTTTGAGAACTAAGTTTTTAAAAAGATTCTTATTCCCAAAGGATAACAAAGTTTACAAAATGATGCTGTGATGCAAAGAGACGTATAACTTAAACCCCACTACATCTCTCCCTCCTGGAAGCGGGAGCATCGCCGTCTCTCAGATCCCGGCGATGTTCTCAGGCATCACCGGTACCTCTCATCGTCTCTGCTTGAACTAATCACTAAAGTTATCGTACGCGACGCCAATCAGTTCCCGCTGCAGAGTGCATGTCCTGCGGCGCACTGGCGCTTCGCCTGCGTTTGATGTCGCCGCATTTGTCAGCCTCGTGGCAGTTGACACGAGACAAATATAAATAGCGCGTCGAGCGAAGGAGCTGGAGAGGCAGGATTCGGCATCTCCGCTCCAGCTCCTCCTCTTCCTCCTCCTCCCTAGCTACCTGACAAGCAGAGGACAGAGTCATTTGCAGGAACAGGTGGACGAGTTGGTTCTCGTCTCACGTGCAATTACGAGTTAATTTCTGATGATGCCAGCTCGCTTGCTTCGATTTAAAATCGATGTCTAGCATTATGGACAAGCGAGTTAGTGATGTTATGGAACACGGCGATTATCCCGGAGATGTGACCAATTCCCACAGAACACAATCGGCTGCAAAGTGCAGTGAGAGTCTTCGGGGGTGGTTAAAATGGGAGAATGAAAGACGTGATGAATACGTACCAAGAGTTTGGCTCGTAAATGATCTTTTCTGCTCTCGTGAGAGATCATACTCGATGCTCCGAAATATAGCCTTGGATCGCTGGGAAAGTTTGAATTATTTATCTTCGTATTTAGCATAAATTCCATCCCTTTTCGAGCAGTTGCTTTGCCGCAGAGATTTTTACAAGAGTTCGTCGCATATATTAGACATATATATATATTTCGCCTCTGAGTGGTGGGACGGAGTGGCTTGGTCGTTAGCCCGCCCTGTTCGTAATCTGCAGTTACCAGCTCCGAGTCTAACTTGTGCCAGAGTTTAGCCCCTCTAACCCCTACCCTGCCCTCGGTGACTAAGGGGACAATGGTGGGCTTAGAACAGATACTGTCCGTCTGATGGGACATTACATGAGAGTCATACCCGGTTAATGTTAAGAAACACGCTGGATACCTTGAAGGGAGGCTTCCATCTGTCTGGTGAATTCCCAACCTTCTCTGAACAGCTGTCCCTTGGATCTCCTTCTTCAACGTTCTCTGAACAGCTGTCCTTGGATCTCCTTCTTTCAGCCTTCTCTGAACAGCTGTCCCTTGGATCTCCTTCTTTCAACCTTCTCTAAACAGCTGTTCCTTGGATCTCCTTCTTCCAGCCTTCTCTGAAGAACTGTCCCTTGGATCCCCTTCTTCAACGTTCTCTGAACAGCTGTCCTTGGATCTCCTTCTTTCAGCCTTCTCTGAACAGCTGTCCCTTGGATCTCCTTCTTTCAGCCTTCTCTGAACAGCTGTCCCTTGTATCTCCTTCTTTCAACCTTCTCTGAACAGCTGTTCCTTGGATCTCCTTCTTCCAGCCTTCTCTGAAGAACTGTCCCTTGGATCCCCTTCTTCAACGTTCTCTGAACAGCTGTCCATTGGATCTCCTTCTTTCAGCCTTCTCTGAACAGCTGTCCCTTGGATCTCCTTCTTCAACGTTCTCTGAACATCTGTCCTTTGGATCTCCTTCTTTCAGCCTTCTCCGAACAGCTGTCCCTTGGATCTCCTTCTTTCAGCCTTCTCTGAACAGCTATCCCTTGGATCCCCTTCTTCAACGTTCTCCGAACAGCTGTCCCTTAGATCCCCTTCTTTCAGCCTTCTCTGAACAGCTGTCCCTTGGATCCCCTTCTTCAACGTTCTCTGAACAGCTGTCCCTTGGATCCCCTTCTTCAACGTTCTCTGAACAGCTGTCCCTTGGATCTCCTTCTTCAACGTTCTCTGAACATCTGTCCTTTGGATCTCCTTCTTTCAGCCTTCTCTGAACAGCTGTCCCTTGGATCCCCTTCTTCAACGTTCTCCGAACAGCTGTCCCTTAGATCCCCTTCTTTCAGCCTTCTCTGAACAGCTGTCCCTTGGATCCCCTTCTTCAACGTTCTCTGAACAGCTGTCCCTTGGATCCCCTTCTTCAACGTTCTCTGAACAGCTGTCCCTTGGATCTCCTTCTTCAACGTTCTCTGAACATCTGTCCTTTGGATCTCCTTCTTTCAGCCTTCTCTGAACAGCTGTCCCTTGGATCCCCTTCTTCAACGTTCTCCGAACAGCTGTCCCTTAGATCCCCTTCTTTCAGCCTTCTCTGAACAGCTGTCCCTTGGATCCCCTTCTTCAACGTTCTCTGAACAGCTGTCCCTTGGATCCCCTTCTTCAACGTTCTCTGAACAGCTGTCCCTTGGATCTCCTTCTTCAACGTTCTCTGAACATCTGTCCTTTGGATCTCCTTCTTTCAGCCTTCTCTGAACAGCTGTCCCTTGGATCCCCTTCTTCAACGTTCTCTGAACAGCTGTCCAGTTAGTGTCTTATGACTGGCTCTTTGTGTTTTTGCGTGCAAAAAAAGAACAAGTGCAACAGAAGTAAAAGAACCCAGCCTGCGAGGAAACATTTAGGGACACAACAGGCTAAATAATATACTCTAAAAATAATTCATAATAATATACTCTAATAATAATTGTCAATATATGCGTTACTAGTAAGAATCTTCCTTGCTGGCCATGATATGAATGCATCATATTGATTAAACAGTATAAAAACTAAACTTCTTTGCTGCTTGTACATACAGTCTGCTGACTGAATTAAGGAAGTCAACTTTCCTACATTTTGACTTTAAATATAAATTGATTTAAATTGAATTTTAGTTCTCAATCATCGGAAATTATTAATATACACTGTATTATAAAAAGTAACTGTACACTTCCATGTTTTCCGAATGGAAAGTCCCATTCAAATCTCACTAACTTTGAAAATAGTTTTTTTTAATGAAAAAAATGTTACTGGAGATGAAGATCTCAATCAAATCTATTTAAATATCCATTTTCTGTAATATTCATTTAATATTTAACGAATTGTCGAAGCTGAAACGTTTAACTGAAACTTCTGCTACTCGCGAAATTTCGACTTCAAAAAATAAAACACAAATCGTTCACTAACATTAATGTAATATTCGAAGTTTGTGTAAAGATCGTTTTCAGTTTTCATCAATTTGAGAGAAAAAATCTTGAGTGAGAGTGTGACAGCGGCGTCTGCTGCTAAATGTTTCAACTTCACTAACTCTTTAAATATTAAAGAAATATTATTGAAAATTGAGATTCAGAGAGATTTGAGAGAGAGATCTTCAATTTATGTCCAGTGATATTTTCTTGTAAAAATCTTATTTTCGAAGTTAGGAAGCTTTGAATGTGACTTTCGATTACCATTAAAGAGTGTCGTAACACTTTTGATAATGCAGTGTATATCTTTATTGACTCAGCGGGTTGGTTTGTTTTACCTCTGAGCGGCACTTTTTTGCACACCATAGGCTAAATGGCCAGGTCGCATGAACCCCGAAGGCTCAGAGAAGGTTGGGGGAGGGGACCCACTGGAACAGCTGTTGGGGGACAGATGGTAGCCTCCCGTCAAGGCCATCCAGCGTGTTCTTTAACGTGCACAGGGTATGGCTCTCCCGCACACGGGGCCACGGCTTAACGTCCCATCCGACGGACGGCGGCCTTTCCAATCCCATCGGTGTCCCTTACTGACCGTGGGCAGGGCGGGGAATTTTGCGGAGATAAATCTCAACGCTGACCCAACTGGGACTCGAACCTGGGAACTACAGATTATGAGCCTGGCGCGCTACCGACTGAGCCACCCCCGCCCCGACTCAGCGGGATGCAGGTTGCATTTCCCTGTTATTTTTTAACAAATGATGTTCACATCCTGATAACTCTGTAACGTCCATAAACTCTGAATTTAATTCTCGGTAACTGAATGTTCGTTTTTTACTAATTCTTTGTCATCTTTAAACAGCGAATTGAATTCTTATCCAATGATGTTGCTTTCCTTCATCAATTGCAGAAAAATACCGACAGAAGCTGTGGGAGATCCACATGTCCAGACCACGTGACTTGCAGGGCTCTCTGCACCTCATCTCTGAGCTGAAGACAAGGATCGAGGAGCTGCAGAGATGCAGTGAGAAGCTGAAGAGCGATAGAGAAGCCCTGGAGGTAAGTGCTTCAAGAGCATTCTGATGCTTCTTAAGGGCATCTCTCAAAGGGACAATGACACTTGTAGTTCTTTCCTTTAGAAACCGGGACAAAATTAATGTTACTTATCTATACTATAGAGTCTCGTTTATCCGAAGTGAAGGAGACTGTGTCAAACTCGATTAACCGAAATTTTCGTTTCACGGGATCAGTCCCTGATCTAGGAAAAAAAAGATAAAAGGAAGAGAAGGAGCTGTTGTTGGGTTTTTTACCTCTGATCGTTTTTTTTTCCACACAAGAGGTTTAATGGTCAGGTCACAAGGGTTCAGAGAAAGTTGGGGGAAGAGGACCCCCTGGGCAGCTGTTAGGAGCCAGATGGTAACCTCCCGTCTAGGCCAACCAGTGTGTTATTTAACTTGCACTGGGTATAGCTCTCTTACATACGGGATCACGGTTTCCAATGGATGGCAGCATTTTGAAGCCCATCGGGGGAAGAGGCAGAGAATTGATTGAAGGTGAGAAGATCATAATGCTCCCTGGAATATTTGATCTGAAATTATTCTCGCTGAAAAAAATGCTCTAAAATATGTGTAATACTGTAAAAAAAATTATCCATCTGACTTTTTTTTTTTATTTAAAGCACGTATAATTCAGCTACTTTTTACCATTTTTTCGTTTCTGTTTCTATTATTAAAATTCTCCTAGAAGATCATAACCAGGTTACAAGGGATCGGGAGTCCCAGCTGGGTCAGCGTTGAGATTTATCTCCGCAAAATTCCCCGCCCTGCCCACGGTCAGTAGGGCACACCGATGGGCTTGGAAAGGCCGCCGTCCGTCGGATGGGATGTTAAGCCGTGGCTCCGTGTGCGGGAGAGCCATACCCTGTGCACGTTAAAGAACACGCTGGATGGCCTTGACGGGAGGCTACCATCTGTCTCCCAACAGCTGTTCCAGTGGGTCCCCTCCCCCAACCATCTCTGAGCCTTCGGGGTCCATGTGACCTGGCCATTTAGCCCATGGTGTGCAAAAAAGTGCCGCTCAGAGGTAAAACAACCCAAGGGATCGGAAAAGATTGGGGGATGAGGGACCACTGAGAGGCTATTACAAGACCGCTGGAAGCCAACGGCAAGTCATCCAGCGTGTTCTCTAAAGTGCATAGGGCATGACTCTCCTTAATAAGGGGCAAAGGCTTTGTGTCCCATCCGACGGACGGAAAACTATCCAAGCGCACTGGTGTCCCCTTTCTCACCGAGGACAGTTATGATTCGAACCAGGGAGCTGCAGAATACGAGCCTGGATCGGTACCTGCTGAACCCACGTTCGTTAAGGAGTTGCATGTCAAAACTTAACCTAAGTGTAGAGTCACACAGAGATCATTTTCAGCGATTTCGCGTCATGGACGTTTCGCAACTTTCTTGCTTCTTAAAAAAATTACTAAACTGGAGCGTGTGCAGTAACTTCACACGCTCCAGTTTGCTGTGAAGTCACTTCCGTTGTTGGTAATAGTTTTAGGAAGCTTTAAAAGTGCTGAAATGTTCATAAACTTCAGATGCTGAACCATGCCACACCCAAAGAGTTTGTATCCTTAAAATATATCCTTTTTATCCTTTTTTATCCTTTTTTTTATTCACTTGGATTTTGTTTTTTTATCTCCAGGAAAGTTTCAGGTATCACAGCGAACAACAATCCCGACTAGCAGACGATCTGATCGAGAGGATGAAAGAATTACAGGAAGCAGGATTACCCACGACTTTGGAAGCCAGTGGTGAGCGATTCTTTAAACAAATCATTTACATCTAAACGTTCGTTTAAAACGAAGGAATCAGAATGAGAAAAAAAAAATAGAGTGATTGACACGGAAAGATAAAATGAGAGAACTGAGTTAAAAATCAATGCTGAAAGCATTCGGTTCTTTCTACCCAACTCTCAACGATTGAACTGGAGAGTTGAGCCCATTGGGAGGACAACGTCAAACACGGCCTGGTTAGAATTGGCCTATAATGGTAAAATTTATCAGCTGTAGCTCAGGACAGACAGACGTTTGGGGAATTAAATCACACAATTTGCCTAGTCCTTGACTGTAGAGGATTTTTTTTTTAAATAATAATAATTCTTTATTTCTTTTGCATTTCCATGTACAGAGTTGATTATAGCAAGCACGGAGATCTTGACTGTAAGAACAATGGTACATACTCCTTACAAATAGTACCTAAAGTTATACAGAAAAATAAACACTTTAAAATAAGATGAATAAAATCACCGCGAAGATTGGTGTAGCTTATTCGCAGAAAAGGTTAAATATAGGCAGTTACACCCAGTTTATATTTGTTGGGTTGGGTTGTTTTACCTCTGAGCGGCACTTTTTTGCACACCATGGGCTAAATGGCCAGGTCACAAGGACCCCGAAGGCTCAGAGAAGGTTGGGGGAGGGGACCCACTGGAACAGCTGTTCGGAGACAGATGGTAGCCTCCCGTCAAGGCCATCCAGCGTGTTCTTTAACGTGCACAGGGTATGGCTCTCCCGCACACGGGCCCACGGCTTAACGTCCCATCCGACGGACGGCGGACTTTCCAAGCCCATCGGTGTCCCCTACTGACCGTGGGCAGGGCGGGGAATTTTGCGGAGATAAATCTCAACGCTGACCCAGCTGGGACTCGAACCTGGGAACTACAGATTACGAGCCTGGCACGCTACCGACTGAGCCACCCCCGCCCCCCAGTTTATATACATCCCTTACATATTGACAATCATACGTAGAAAGTCCTGTAATATATAAATAAAACTACAAATGATCTTTAATGTTAAGTTTAGAAAGAGGTCTTTTAATACTTTTAACAGCCAATTTTCGGTCTCAGATTTAAGTTTTGATAACGTAAGAATGGATAAGAGTTATCTCGGTAAAGTTCTCCATGTAGAGGTTACGCATTTTTCAAGAATTTCTTTTCTAACGACCTCTAAAACGGAGGGGGAAAATGTCATGCTGCACTCCCCCCCCCCAACACCAACTTTATTTCTTTTCCAGCTCAACTTTCTTGCCCCCCCCCCTCCCTTATTTTTTCTAGATCCGGTCCTGCTATGCTCTATCAGAAATAACAATAATAATAATAATAATTCATTCATATTTACGTTAGCAATATAATGTCAAGTCTAGAACCCACAGGGGCGGGGGTGGCTCAGTCGGTAGCGCGCCAGGCTCGTAATCTGTAGTTCCCAGGTTCGAGTCCCAGCTGGGTCAGCGTTGAGATTTATCTCCGCAAAATTCCCCGCCCTGCCCACGGTCAGTAGGGGACACCGATGGGCTTGGAAAGGCCGCCGTCCGTCGGATGGGACGTTAAGCCGTGGCCCCGTGTGCGGGAGAGCCATACCCTTCTGCATGTTAAAGAATACGCTGGATGGCCTTGACGGGAGGCTACCATCTGTCTCCCAACAGCTGTTCCAGTGGGTCCCCTCCCCCAACCTTCTCTGAGCCTTCGGGGTCCATGTGACCTGGCCATTTTAGCCCATGGTGTGCAAAGAAGTGCCGCTCAGAGGTAAAACAACCCAACCTAGAACCCACAAGTCATTAAAACTCGCCAGTGGAGTTTAAATGCGATGTTTTTGCTCGTTTCATAAAGTTAGAAAAAATTACATAGTGAAAATCATTTAAATAAAAATATCAAAAGTCAATTTCCTAAATTCCAATATTTCGAAAAACAACACCAAATTAGCTCAACAGCCATTTTTTTTTGCTTCGTTTTTAAAATATATATAATTTATTATTTCACTTTTTTTTCCGCAATTTGATAAACTGTTGTAATTTTTTAAAGCTGAATAACCAAAAAATCTTTTTAAAAAACTCTTTCTTTTGTTTACCTCTGAGCAGCACTTTGTTTACACTCAAGGACCCGAGGGCTCAGTGAAGGTTGGGAACCCACTGAGACAGATGGGAACTCCCGTCAATGCCAGCATGTTCTTTAACGTGTACAGTCGCTCAAAAAAGTATCCGAACACTATGGTTGGTTACAGAATTCAGAAAAAATATCTGGCAACGATTTTTTTAGAAATTAGTGATCTGGCAACCTTCGTGTCACGTGACACAAATGGGCTTGGATTCGTGTCACGTGACACAAAGGTTGCCAGATCACTAATTTCTAAAACAAATCGTTGCCAGATATTTTTTCTGAATTCTGTAATCAGCCATAGTGTTCGGATATTTTGTAATATATATTATGCGTATGAATATATAATGCAATGAATATGGAGCGTGTGCAGTTACCGTTCACAGCAAACTGGAGCGGTTGCGGTTAATGTTCACAGCACATTGGATCGTGTGGGCTCACTCACGGAAATATTGAGCGTGTGCAGTTACCGTTCACAGCAAACTGGAGCGTGTGCAGTAACTGCACACGCTCCAGTTTGCTGTGAACGGTAACTGGAGCGTGTATAGTTGCTGTACACGCTACAGATATTTTTCCTGAATTCTGTAATCACGTGACACGAAGGTTGCCAGATCACTAATTTCTAAAAAAATCGTTGCCAGATATTTTTTCTGAATTCTGTAATCAACCGTAGTGTTCGGATACTTTTTTGAGCGACTGTACAGGGTATGCCTCTCCCGCATACGGAACCACGACTTAATGTCCCATCCGACGAACGGCGGCCTATTCCAAGCCCATCTGTGTCCCTAACTTACCGAGGGCAGGGTGGGGGGGTTGAGCGAAGATAAATCTTGATGCTGGTCCAGCTGGGACTCGAACCTGGGAACTGCGGATTACGAGCCTGGCGCGCTACCAACTGAGCCATCCCGCCCTACAGACGGGTAGATAAACAAAATGTCAAACTGAAAACAAGAATTTAAAATTCTGAAACGTTTTTAATGTTCTTGACCCTAAATGAACCCATCGCTTCATTCTTTATTAGAATAATGCTGTGCTCCTCAAAGTGTCTTCCAAGTAATGCCAATTAACTTTTTCCAGTCTTTTACTCTGTTATGAAACGTCTTCCTCAAATCCAAAATAGTTATAAAGCAAAATTGGCATGAAGCGAGAATAAACCAGTTGTGAAATGAGTGTTCCATTTAAATTTCCGTGGCATTAATTCCCAATTCTAAGTCCAAAATTATATCAATAATGACATAAATGATAAAAAGTGCGTTGACTCTATTGATAAAAAGTCGTTGCTCTTTTTCGAATTTACATATCAGTATGTTAGAAGACATCTCGTGGCTCAGATGTCTTCTAACAGAAGACATCTGAGCCACGAGGACGATGCAAATGAAAAACTCGGTGGCCAATCTAGTGTAGCAGATTACACAGCACTAAAGATCTCCGAATAGCGAGCTTTTCTGAATGGCAACAGGACCGTTAAAGGAAATTTTTGAATGGCGAACCTGTTCTGCCACATGACCTTTAACCCTTTCAGGACCATAAGGTTTCTAAGAGTAAATATTAGTATGTAACTGTTTATTTTAGTTTGTTTAGACGTAAAATAAATAAAAATCATAATAAAAATACATAACAATGCGTAGTTTTTTTGGAATTTTATGGGAAATATTTTTCCCAATGGACTCTAAAGGTAACACAAATTATAGTTAGGCTTATTATGCAATGTCTTTTATTTATTGGTTTATTAGAACAAAATGTTAACTAAAATAATACAGAATTATGAAATAAAATTACTATACAAAATGATGTGCTAATTATGATATTCTGCGAAGCAATTTCTTTTGGTAGTGAGGCAAAGATGGACATTGCACATAGTACATATATTATGCGTCCTGACAGTTCTGTTTTTGTTTTCTAAACGTTCCCGTTTACGTAATTGCGTTCGGCATACGTTCTATTTTGACATTCTGTATAAAAAATGCAGATAAGGTTATAATTAAATACGACAATCACCAATTTTAAAATGGGAAAAATGTTTCCCTTAGTCGTGAAAGGGTTAAGAGTGATTTTTGAATAACGAACTTAGTTCGTCATAATGCTATATATATATTTTTTTTGATTAGCGACATATAGGACAAAGAAGAATCCTAGAAGGTACCCGTAGATTTTACAGGCCTTCTCATACAAGGACATGCCCTACTAAGACCGAAGTCACTGCTGACCACTGCCTCAGTTGGGGCTAACACAACACACAAAGTTTGCCTTGCTGGGACAGTAGCTAGTTCCCTAACCAGTATGCCAGTTAAGACTTAAAAGTAATTTCTGGATAACAAATTTAGTATACCAAAACTATTAGAGTGATTTCTGAATAGCAAATGTAGTCCACCATTGAACCGTTAGAGTAATTTTTGAATAGTGAATTTAATCCACCTCGTGGCCCTTAAAGATGATTTCTTGATGGCGAACTTGGTCCGTCAGAAGACAGAAGCAGCTCCTGAAATGGAGTTGCGTTGGGTTGTTTTACCTCTGAGCGGCACTTTTTTGCACACCATGGGCTAAATGGCCAGGTCACAAGGACCCCGAAGGCTCAGAGAAGGTTGGGGGAGGGGACCCACTGGAACAGCTGTTGGGAGACAGATGGTAGCCTCCCGTCAAGGCCATCCGGCGTGTTCTTTAACGTGCACAGGGTATGGCTCTCCCGCACACGGGGTCACGGCTTAACGTCCCATTGGACGGACGGCGGCCTTTCCAAGCCCATCGGTGTCCCCTACTGACCGTGGGCAGGCGGGAGAATTTTGCGGAGATAAATCTCAACGCTGACCCAGCTGGGACTCGAACCTGGGAACTACAGATTACGAGCCTGGCGCGCTACCGACTGAGCCACCCCCGCCCCCTGAAATGGAGAATCTCATCCTTGCACGATTAGTAAAGGAAAATAATTAATGACGATTCACTAGAATATCAGAAACGGATTAAGTCACATAAATCCAGAACTTCCACATATCTGATTCTGTGATATATATTCTTATTAATCTGTCGCATAACGTACACAGTTTTAAGCTAATTAATCATATCATTTAATGGATTTTTCTCAGGGTGCCGAAGAAAATGGCGGAAGATGATCAAATGCGACCCTTCCAGTGTAGTCAGAATCCATGAACTTTCGACTCAACTGCTCCATCAGGTAAATATAAAGATGCGGCCAATGAACGATTTCACTCATCGGGAATCATCTAACACTCAACGTAGCCATTCTTCAGGTTGGGTTGTTTTACCTCTGAGCGGCACATTTTTTGCACACACTGGGCTAAATGGCCAGGTCACATGGACCCCGAAGGCTCAGAGAAGGTTGGGGGAGGAGACCCACTGGAACAGCTGTTGGGAGACAGATGGTAGCTCGCGTCAAGGCCATCCAGCGTGTTCTTTAACGTGCACAGGGTATGGTTCTTCCACACATGGGACCACGGATTAACGTCCCATCCGACGGACTTTCTAAGCTCATCGGTGTCCCCTACTGACCGTGGGCAGGGCGGGGAATTTTGCGGAGATAAATCTCAACGCTGACCCAATTCGGATTCGAACCTGGGAACTGCAGATTACGAGCCTGGTGCGCTAACCGACTGAGCCAACCAACGCTCCGCCAAAACCGATTGTCATATCTTTTGCATAAACGAAGGGTTGGGTTGTTTTACCTCTGAGCGGCACTTTTTTGCACACCATGGGCTAAATGGCCAGGTCACATGGACCCCGAAGGCTCAGAGAAGGTTGGGGGAGGGGACCCACTGGAATAGCTGTTGGGAGACAGATGGTAGCCTCCCATCAAGGCCATCCAGCTTGTTTTTAACGTGCACAGGGTATAGCTCTCTCCCGCACACGGAGCCACGGCTTAACGTCCCATCCGACGGACGTCGTCCTTTCCAAGCCCATCGGTGTCCCCTACTGACCGTGGGCAGGGCGCCTATATGTTAATATGAACTGCTATTTCTGTTAAATGTTAATTATGAAGATAATTTTCTGACCTTCATGTTATAAAACCGAAGCATACGAAACACAATTCAACTTACTGAAAAGCAAAGAATGATAATAAGAACGACCAGTTCTACCACAGGAAAGCATATTTAGTAAAATAATGCATAGTGTGTTTAACAATATAATGTGCAGCATATTTAACTAAATAATGCATATTGTGTTTAACAGCATAATGTGCAGCACATTTAATTAAATAATGATTTGTGTATTTAATAATATACACTTTATTTCGTAGAATAATGTACAATACGCGTTGTATTTACTGAATATATAATATATAACATTTTATTTGTATGTTTTGATGTTCCTTACGATATATTCAGATATATTGAACATATATTCAAGATTCAAATACACTCAGTGATACGTCAAGTTCTACTCTATTGCCTACGATAAGTCAATGAATTAAGTTTTTATCATTTGGATTAAAAATACATTTTAGATTAAAAATATTCTTGTTTGTTCACTTTTACCAAATTTAAAATATGCATCCACGTAATGGGTTGGGTTGTTTTACCTCTGAGCGGCACTTTTTTGCACACCATGGGCTAAATGGCCAGGTCACATGGACCTCGAAGGCTCAGAGAAGGTTGGGGGAGGGGACCCACTGGAGGGAGAACTGTTGTGAGAGAGATGGTAGCCTTACGTCAAGGCCATCCAGCGTGTTCTTTAACGTGCACAGGGTATGGCTCTCCCGCAAACGGGTCCACGGCCTAACGTCCCATCCAACGGACGGCGGCCTTTCCAAGCCCATCGGTGTCCCCTACTGACCGTGGGCAGGGCGGGGAAATTTTGCGGAGATAAATCTCAACGCTGACCCAGCTGGGACTCGAACCTGGGAACTACAGATTACGAGCCTGGCGCGCTACCGACTGAGCCACCCCCGCCCCTCATCCACTTAATGAATCTTCGCTATTCGGGTGGATATAAAGTATGGCTTAATAAATAGACGATTTCCCTCCACAAAGCAAGACAAAGAACAAACCAAAAACCTAAATTCTTCACTAACAAGAAAGGCTAATAGTCTGCCAAATAAAAAATTTACAAGACTACATTTGCGGCCATATTGTTTGCGAAGCGAATGTCGATTTTTTTTTTTCTTTTTTTTTATGTTGGCTGCTATTAGGAGCATCAGCCAAAAACAAAGTATTTTTGTCCCCACCACTCTCTGAGAGGAAAGAATAACCAACTTTTTTAGCAGACCTCTCCTAACCCCTCTCGTGCAAACACAAGTGGCAACGCTACCGTTAAATACTTCAGCTTCTTTACTGTAAATATCCGACGACTATTAACCATATTAGACCCTGAGCCGTACTTGCCTGTCCACAGCGAATGACAGATGACGAAGACTCCCATGTCCCCAACAAAGTGGCAATGATTACCAACGAAGTTCTTCTAATGGCAGATGGGAGGATAGTTATGTATATGTTTCAATCTCTGTATTCTGGGAACTGCCACATAAAATCTACGTTTGTCTTGGGGGAAGGCAGTTTTATAACCACGAACCCCTCCCCTCTTGAGTACGCCACGGGGAGAAGGAACTCAACGATCTCTATTCCCTCCTCCATTAATGGAAGAGAAAAAGTCATTCTCCTCCATCAGTGATAGAAAGGAATGATGCACCTCCCCATCACTCATGAAAAAGAACCCCCATAATTGATGAAGAGGAAAGTTACATCCTTCATCACTGGTACAGATGAACGATCCATCCCTCATCACTGAAATACAGGAACGATCCCTCCCCATCACTCATGAAGAAGAACGATCCATCGCCCATAACTGATGAAGAGGAACGATTCATCCTCCATCGCTGGTACAAATGAACGATCCATCCCTCATCACTGATACACAGGAACGATCCCTCCCCATCACTCATGAAGAAGAACGATCCATCCCCCATAACTGATGAAGAGGAATGATTCATCCTCCATCGCTGGTACAAATGAACGATCCATCCCTCATCACTGATACACAGGAACGATCCCTCCCCATCACTCACGAAGAAGAACGATCCATCCCCCATAACTGATGAAGAGGAATGATTCATCCTCCATCGCTGGTACAAATGAACGATCCATCCCTCATCACTGATACACAGGAACGATCCCTCCTCATTACTGATGAAGAAGAACGATCCATCCCCCGTAACTGATGAAGAAGAATGATCCCTTCCCCCATCACTCATAAAGAGGAGTGATCCATTCCTCATCACTGATAGAGATGAACGATCCCTTCCACATCAATTATACAGAATAACCAATCGGTTCTTCCCATCACTGATGCAAAAGAACCATTCTTCCTCTATCAATCATAAAAAGGAACAACCACTATCATCAGTGATAAAGATATGTCAATAGACCTCAGAGATTAGAACCACCACACACACACACAAAATTAAATAATGCTTATTTCAGCCTCTTTTTTTTTCCAGGCTCGAGACATGGAGCAGGCGCTGGCAGAGCGCACGCGTCAGGTGTGTCATCTCCGCTGGGAACTGTTGCACCGAGATGTTTCAGCTGTTCTGCTGCAGGCTGCTCTGCACAGGGTCACGTGGCAGGGAGAGGCCCCCGCCGTCCTGCCCACTTGGGACACGAAGAGGTCAAGGTTCAAGGAATCGAAGGCGTGGTCTATAGATACCACCACACGCCGACAATCACAGGTGAGAAACAATATTTTAAGCCTTGATGGAAATCTCTTGCAATACCTCGTTTGATCCGATTTTGGAAAATAGTTCTAAAATCACGGGATCATCTGACACACTCGATTAGCGTTGAAAGAAAAGAATCGCCAACTCTGCGTTTCCAAAGAAAATTGAATACAAATAAAAATTGTATCGGATAGCAATGCATGCCACATTCAATTATCTAAATGTTTTCAAGCTTTTGTTAAAAATCAAAATAAATCATTTATTCAAAATTAGATCGCGCTAACCACTCTGCCACGGGACTGCTCAGGCGTGGGTCGAAAATCTACCGGACCGTTAGGAAGTTAACCGAAGCACTCATCAAGATTGTTCAGAGAGTTTATGTGCACAGAATATGGCTTAACTGTACATGGAACCACGGCTTAACATCCCATTCTAACGAACGACAGACTAAGCAAGCACATCCGGTGTCCTCTTCTCATCCAAAGCAAGAGTTCGCGGAGAAAACATCAGCGCAGGCGCAATGGGATCCGAACCTAGCAGCATCAGGTAACAAGTCAGACACGCTACTGACTGAGCCACCTCCAACCCTAATAAGGATAAGAGTTCCAATTAGGGATGAGTTCTGGCTCCAGCTTTAATATATCAGTGATGCGATCTTTTATAATAGTTCCATTATAATGATAATAGTTCGTATTAAGAATGAGTTCTTTTCCAGCTTTGTTTTAAATATAATTTAAATTATTCTTATATTTAAATTTAAAATGTTTCTCCGAATTGCGAAAGCAAATTAAAAATATAAACCTTTTCATATTCTAATTTTACTCTTTAAATCGTTCTTTAGCAATTAAAAATAGCACCATGCGGCTTTCGATTATTTTTTATATATCATCATCATCCTCATCCTCTACCAGTCATGCGCTACGGAGGTCCAATCGGACCGTGCAATTTAGTTCCCCAATCATATCTGAGATGCAGATTATTATCTATCTTTAATAAAGAAATAGCTCTTGCATTTACAGTGATGTTTTCCACTGACTTTCAGTTTCTGCTAATATTTATAATATTTGTCATTCCAAATAGCGTTAACATTTTAATTTCGTCATAAAATGATTAAAATTAATAATATAATTATAAAATCAAGCCGTCCCATGGTCGAGTGGTTAGCACTGGCTACTGATCTAAGGGACCTGGGTTCGAGCCCCGGGTAAGGCATGGTTGTGCGTGTTGTTTTTCTGCTGAGGTCCTGCCATCCTCTCAGACCTGCTACTCTGGCTGACAGGCTCCTGTCAGACCACTGTGGCAAGCAGCTGCTTGAAGGGGTATTTATTTATTTTTTTATTTATAAAATCAATCATTAGGGAGATGCCTTTCTCCAGATATGTCCTTATGATATACCGAAGAAACCTTTCTCCGAAATTGGGCTCGGGCTGAATAAAAAATAATTGAGCCGAAACTCATTTCGATTTGGGTTGTTTTACCTCTGAGCGGCACTTTTTTGCACACCATGGGCTAAATGGCCAGGTCACAAGGACCCCGAAGGCTCAGAGAAGGTTGGGGGAGGGGACCCACTGGAACAGCTGTTGGGAGACAGATGGTAGCCTCCCGTCAAGGCCATCCAGCGTGTTCTTTAACGTGCACAGGGTATGGCTCTCCCGCACACGGGGCCACGACTTAACGTTCCATCCGACGGACGACGGCCTTTCCAAGCCCATCGGTGTCCCCTACTGACCGTGGGCAGGTGGGGGAATGTAAAATTAGTAAAGCGATAAGTTCCGCCCTCAGAGAATTCACGCCAAACTTTCAAAGGATTGGGTTGGGTTGTTTTACTTCTGAGCGGCACTTTTTTGCACACCATGGGCTAAATGGCCAGGTCACATGGACCCCGAAGGCTCAGAGAAGGTTGGGGGAGGGGACCCACTGGAACAGCTGTAGGGAGACAGATGGTAGCCTCCCGTCAAGGCCGTCCAGCGTGTTCTTTAACGTGCACAGGGTATGGCTCTCCCGCACACGGGACCACGGCTTAACGTCCCATCCGACGGACGGCGGCCTTTCCAAGCCCAGCGGTGTCCCCTACTGACCGTGGGCAGGGCGGGGAATTTTGCGGAGATAAATCTCAACGCTGACCCAGCTGGGACTCGAACCTGGCTTTCAAAGGATAAACAAGAGTCGCGAACTAATCAGATTCTTCCAATCAGAATCGACGTTTTAAAACAAAGAGCTATCGCCACGTATCCCTCGCTCTGTCCACACGTGTCGAAATAGAATCTGGATCGTTGCCATTACACTAGTCGAAAAGCATAAGAAATTTCTAAAATATTCGGTCTTCTGGGGGGGAAAAAATCCATCGCTTAGCAAAGGCAAAAACATGCCGCCACTAGAAGTGACAGAAACTGCACCGATAAATGTCACCAGCTATCCTTTGGAAAGAAATTAATCCAATCAGGTGCAACCTACTTCTTGAAGGAAGAAAAAAAAAATCTGCTCATTAAAATTTGCTGCTCGAAATATACACAAGGAACACCACTCAGCGAACTCTGAAAGAAAGCAGCAGCCTTAAGAATGTTCAAGTCCCCAATTAAGAGGAGTACACCACACACGCACGCCCTCATTTGCACCAGAGGAAGCAGAGCAAATCCGGTGGAATTCGTTCTCTTCGAAAGTTACGTCTCGTTCCCAAAGGAGTCATGTGAGCAGCTCGCAGATGTTGCACACCGGAGCGGAAGGTAATCTTCAACTTCTTCATTAATTTCATTACGCAACGAAAATAATATCCCATTTCCGTTTCTTCTACGCTCCTGACTACCTCACATTTCTTATACTACAATCAGTTTTGGCGGAGCGTTGGTTGGCTCAGTCGGTAGCGCGCCAGGCTCGTAATCTGCAGTTCCCAGGTTGGAATCCGAACTGGGTCAGCGTTGAGATTTATCTCCGCAAAATTCCCCGCTCTGCCCACGGTCAGTAGGGGACGCCGATGGGCTTGGAAAGGCCGCCGTCCGTCGGATGGGACGTTAAGCCGTGGCCCCGTGTGTGAGAGAGAGCCATACTCTGTGCACGTTAAAGAACACGCAGGATGGCCTTGCCGAGAGGCTACTATCTCTCTCCCAACAGCTGTTCCAGTGGGTCCACTCCCCAAACTTCCCTGAGCCCTCAATGCCGTTGTAGCCTGGCCAATTTAGCCCATTGTGTGCAAAGAAGTGCAGTTCAGAGGTAAATCAACCCAACACTAGTCGTATGGGGGCACAGTATTTTTTAAGGAAGAAAGTACACTGCGAAAAAAAAAAAGCGTAACCTTTCACCAGAAAATGGTTGCAGCTGGGTTACCACCATTATATGGTGAAAAAGTAACACTCAGGTGAGAAGTTTCACCAGGAAAATAAAACCTGAAACAAGTGTAAACAAAGGACGGAGATAACCTAGAAGCTATGTCAGGCTTGTCCTGGTTTCTCATACAACACAAAGGACACAAGGACATGCCCTGCTGGTTTTAGTAGGACACAAGGACATGCCCTGCCGGTCTTAGTAGGACACAAGGACATGCCCTGCCGGTCTTAGTAGGACACAAGGACATGCCCTGCCGGTCTTAGTAGGACACAAGGACATGCCCTGCCGGTCTTAGTAGGACACAAGGACATGCCCTGCCGGTCTTAGTAGGACACATGGACATGCCCTGCCGGTCTTAGTAGGACACAAGGACATGCCCTGCCGGTCTTAGTAGGACACAAGGACATGCCCTGCCGGTCTTAGTAGGACACAAGGACATGCCCTGCCGGTCTTAGTAGGACACAAGGACATGCCCTGCCGGTCTTAGTAGGACACATGGACATGCCCTGCCGGTCTTAGTAGGACACATGGACATGTCCTGCCGGTCTTAGTAGGGCACAAGGACATGCCCTGCCGGTCTTAGTAGGACACAAGGACATGCCCTGCTGGTCTTAGTAGGACGCAAGGACATGCCCTGCTGGTCTTAGTAGACAGTACGCTAACCACTAGATCATGTAGCGTCTCGTTAATTTGTATTGATATTTTATATTCTTTCCTTCCCATAGGATAGTGCCGCTGAAGACTGGCTTCAAGAGAAACTGAGAAGACTCACTTTAGCTCCGTACAGCGATTGGACGAGTGTCGAGTACAGCCCGAATGACCTCATCGCCACGGTGCACGAGCTGAAGAAGGAAACTCTGAAAATGTCTTCTCGATCAGGTAATGCTTTAGTGAAATCAGCGACTGAAATATGAAACTGAACACAACAAATCAATTTCGCAAAATCTGAAGTTGGTGGTCCATGGCGCGAAAAACATATTCACAAACTAATAAAAAAAAGAGAATTGTTGATTGCCAATATAAAATACGTTAATGATAAAATAACCGAATAAATGGATTATACAATTCAATTATTAAATTTCATAATTAATATATTTCAGGAGTTTCTATTTTTTTAGTAAAAAGTCTTAAAAAATCTTAAAATCGTGTGCATCTAATAATACGTATATAGACGATTCCAAGTGATTGACTGACGGCTGACTGACAAGGATAGGCTGATTTATATCTCGAGAGGCACTTTCTTTGCACACAAGGTGCTAATTGACCAGGTCACAAGAACCCCTAGGACTCAGAGAAGGTTGGGGGAGGAGTCCCCCAACCTTCTCTGAGTCCTAGGGGTCTCAGAGAAGGGGTTCTCTGAGTCCTAGCGTCTCAGAGAAGGGGTTCTCTGAGTCCTAGGGTTTCAGAGAAGGGGTTCTCTGAGTCCTTCTCTGAGACCCTAGGACTCAGAGAACCCCTTCTCTGAGACCCCTAGGACTCAGAGAACCCCTTCTCTGAGACCCCTAGGACTCAGAGAAGGTTGGGGGACTCCTCCCCCAACCTTCTCTGAGTCCTAGGGGTTCTTCCCCCAACCTCCTCTGAGCTCTAGGGGTTCTTCCCCCAACCTTCTCCGAGTCCTAGGGGTTCTTCCCCCAACCTTCTCCGAGTCCTAGGGGTTCTTCCCCCAACCTCCTCTGAGTCCTAGGGGTTCTTCCCCCAACCTCCTCTGAGTCCTAGGGATTCTTTCCCCAACCTCCTCTGAGTCCTAGGGATTCTTCCCCCAACCTCCTCTGAGCCCTAGGGGTTCTTCCCTCAACCTTCTCCGAGTCCTAGGGGTTCTTCCCCCAACCTTCTCCGAGTCCTAGGGGTTCTTCCCCCAACCTCCTCTAAGTCCTAGGGGTTCTTCCCCCAACCTCCTCTGAGTCCTAGGGATTCTTTCCCCAACCTCCTCTGAGTCCTAGGGATTCTTCCCCCAACCTCCTCTGAGCCCTAGGGGTTCTTCCCTCAACCTTCTCCGAGTCCTAGGGGTTCTTCCCCCAACCTTCTCCGAGTCCTAGGGGTTCTTCCCCCAACCTTCTCTGAGTCCTAGAGGTTCTTCAACTCAGAGAAGGTTGGGGGGAGTTTCCCACTGGGCAACTGTTAGGAGATAGATAGTAGCCACTCGTCAAAGACACCCAGAGTTTCTTTAACGTGCACAGAGTATGGCTCTCTCGCACCCAGGGACATGGCTTCACGCCCTATCCAATGGACGGCACCCTTTGCAAGTCCGTCGGCATCCCCTACTAACCAAGGGCGGGGGGGGGGAGATGACTGGGAGGGAATCACGCTAATTCTACTATGATGCAGAGATGGTGGAGCTCTGAAGATTTACTCCTGGAGGTAATCCGGGTCGTAGATCTCGGGAAAAATCGGAAATATGACCTCCGACGTGTTTTTCAAGGACAAATAGAGATCACGTAGAGGTCAAACCTTGATAGACGGACGAGTGCTAGAAACGTGAAAATTAGTATCTGGGAGTGTTTCGGATTGTAGATCTCAGAAATTTTATCAAATTTTGGAGGCGACGGGTCCTTCGAGGTCAAAGGTCAAATTCCGATATAACGTACTAGAGATCTAAAAGCTGGTGAATCTAAAAGCGAGTGAATAAGGATTTTTCGAGCAGTAGAATTCATAAATATTAAGGATGTTCAGATCCTGTATTGAGTTCAAGGTCAAATGAGGGTCGAGTGAGTTAGAATCAAGAGGTTCCGAAAGTACCGTTTGATTTCTAGTTGATTAATGCCCATAAATAATTGATTATTTCTGTCCCGTTATTGTGACTTGTAAGCAAATATTTCATTTATAAGGATCTACAATTTTTTACAGAAGTTGCAATTATAATTCTGTGTAGCTTGTCGAAGAGGCAGCACCTCCAGTCTTCGTGGGTCTGTCTCTTACCGCCCAGAAAAAAAAAACAGCCCGACTGCTCATCAGGGGACAGGCAACTCAGTTCAGACTGATAACTCCCATAGACCATTCTTTCCTTAATAGGAAATAAACTGCAAAATGAATTCATCGATGCTACATGTACATATCTGTATAATTATTTAGGCATTTATGTAATGTTTTAATAAAAACTGCGAATTATAATATATATTTGCTATCTAATAATGTGATAATCTTTCGCACTGCGAATTCTTGTTCTAAGTGTCCGTCTTTACTGCAGTGTTTCCAACCTCGGTTGATAAAATTTTATTATTTTTAACCCTTTCGGGACCATATGGTTTCTAAGAGTAAATATTAGTATGTAACTGTTTATTTTAGTTTGTTTAGACGTAAAATAAATAAAAATCATAAGAAAAATACATAACAATGTGTAGTTTTTTTGGAATTTTATGGGAAATATTTTTCCCAATGGACTATAAAGGTAACACAAATTATAGTTAGGCTTATTATGCAATGTCTTTTATTTATTGGTTTATTAGAACAAAATGTTAACTAAAATAATACAAAATTATGAAATAAAATTACTATACAAAATGATGTGCTAATTATGATATTCTGCGAAGCAATTTCTTTTGGTAGTGAGGCAAAGATGGACATTGCACATAGTACATATATTATGCGTCCTGACAGTTCTGTTTTTGTTTTCTAAACGTTCCCGTTTACGTAATTGTGTTCGGCATACGTTCTATTTTGACATTCTGTATAAAAAATGCAGATAAGGTTATAATTAAATACGACAATCACCAATTTTAAAATGGGAAAAATGTTTCCCTTAGTCGTGAAAGGGTTAACAAACTTTTTGCACTCTATATACAATAATTGAAATGTACCCCACTTTACAATTGTTTACACTTGTTTCTTGTGTTAGGTTTTTACTGATGAAACCTCTCACCAGAGTGTTACTTTTCACCATAAAATGGTGGCAACCTAGCTGCCAACATTTTCTGGTGAAAGGTTACACTTTTTCGCAGTGTAATTAGTGACTACCACACTCGTAGATTCGAAAAAACAATCATTACTAAGGCTTCGTGAAATCAAGTTTCTAATTTTCTTTAATCTGTATTCTTGGTAAAAGAATCTCTAAGAGTAAACCATTTACATTATAAAAAAAGTTATCGCGGAGGTTCATTACTATCACCTATTCAAGGGATTGCGGAGGCTCATTACTATCACCTATTCAAGGGATTGCGGAGGCTCATTACTATCACCTATTCAAGGGATTGCGGAGGCTCATTACTATCACCTATTCAAGGGATTGCGGAGGCTCATTACTATCACCTATTCAAGGGATTGCGGAGGCTCATTACTATCACCTATTCAAGAGATTGCGGAGGCTCATTACTATCACCTATTCAAGGGATTGCGGAGGCTCATTACTATCACCTATTCAAGGGATTGCGGAGGCTCATTACTATCACCTATTCAAGGGATTGCGGAGGCTCATTACTATCACCTATTCAAGGGATTGCGGAGGCTCATTACTATCACCTATTCAAGGGATTCCATTAGCCTAAGTAAAACTGCTAACTTCACACATTGGACGTAAGGTCTTCCCAGCTTCTTTTTTTTTGAAAAATATAAAAACACGAGTCTTATATGTCGCCAAATACTGTAATCTAAAAAATATTTACAGTGTATACAAATTTACGAATATTTTAATCCGTGAATTTTTCGAAGGTTTTTCTATCGAAATAAACGTGCGTAACTATGCTAATCCGAAAAGTATTCGATATTCTGTTTAATCTTTTTCCACAGAAAAACTCGAGAAATCGCCCCCCACAAAATTTTAAATCGTCCCATTACGGACTCAAACTTTAAACTTTTATTATACACTTGTTAACAGTATTAAAGTTTTGTCATTTTCCGACTTTAATGTTCTATAACGTTGGAAAGTAAAATTATTGGAAGATTTGTAAAAACAGAATGACAATTTTTATCAGAGCCTATCCAACCAATTTTTTTTTTTCATTTTATTCTAACAAAAAAAAATGTCCAGTATCAATAGATGTACTGACAAATTAAAAACAATAGCTTTTTTTATTTTAAACTGGTTAGAAAAGAATAAAAATTTTGTTTGGGATTACAAAAAACATATCGTGTGCTCTCCGTTCCCTTAACACGAAAATTCACTCAAAATACTTAAAATGGCCGAAAGCCACACAATCCTCCGAAAAATAGAGTTGGGTTGTTTTACCTCTGAGCGGCACTTTTTTTGCACACCATGGGCTAAATGGCCAGGTCACATGGACCCCGAAGGCTCAGAGAAGGTTGGGGGAGGGGTCCAACTGGAACAGCTGTTGGGAGACAGATGGTAGCCTCCCGTCAAGGCCATCCAGCGTGTTCTTTAACGTGCACAGGGTATGTCTCTCCCGCACACGGGGCCACGGCTTAACGTCCCATCCGACGGACGGTGGCCTTTCCAAACCCGTCGGTGTCCCCCTACTGACCGTGGGCAGGGCGGGGAATTTTTGCGGAGATAAATCTCAACGCTGACCCAGCTGGGATTCGAACCTGGGAACTACAGATTACGAGCCTGGCGCGCTACCGACTGAGCCACCCCCCGAAAAATAGAGAAAACTGAACTTATGAAAGACTAGTGTAAACCAAGCCTTACATTGTGGATGAAAGAAATGAGAGGCAGGTTAACGAGGAATTTCTCGGTTAATAATTCTGGGATTATTTTTCATTTTTCTGCAGAGTGGATTTCTGACGGTGAAGAGATACAAACGAAACCCACTGGAGAATCTGCTGACTCCGAGGTAAGTTCTTTTCATGAAATCTTACTATCGAAACAACTGGGTTAGTTATGAGGAAGAAGCAGTTTTTCAGAAAATTCCAATAGGGGTTTGACATGCTCGAGCCCAGGGACGGATTATGGCATAGGCCGTGCGCCTAGGGTCTCAAAACAGTCAAAACTCGATTTTATTGAGTGAAATATTTCACAATCAGTGTAATCTACTTTTTAAGTACGCGTTTCGTGTTTTTACTTAGGTTAATACCAAATGTGATGCCAAATGTGGTTAATACCAAATGTGATGAATAAATTGAATTACGGAAATTCATAAATAGAAATCTAACAGGGATTATATAAATTTGAACATACTAAAAAACAAAGTTTTAGTTTTTTTTTGCTAAATACACTAAAATGAATATATATTTTCCTATTTAATCAAATTTTTGTTTTTCAGTATGTGCAAGTTTATATAATACCTACTAAATTTCTATTAATGCATTTCCGTAATTCAATTTATTTAACCTGTTTGTTATTTAACCCATTTTATTCATTTACGAGTTGAAACACATTTCCTAGAGAGAATACCCACCAAAATACACCCCCACACACATATATTTATTTCTGAAGAGTTGGGGTCCTCTCGAATCTTTTTGCTGCTAGGGGCCGCCAAAGAAATACATAATTTGGTTATACATACGTCTAAAATGAAACAAAAACAATATAATTTTATTGAAATTAATTATTTTTATGATAATTCGCTTCGCCGAAGTTGGAATTCTTGCCCTCTTTACATTCTTTTTCTCTTTTACAAATTTGTTACCAGGCGTGGTCTAGGTCGTCTCAAATCTTTGTGCGTGGGGCCTTCAAATGCCTTATTCGGCCACTGCTTGAGGGTTATGCTTTTCTGGGACTTCCTTAGAAAATAACACTGCCCTGCTAAAATATTACCAGAGAATTTCCATGTTATGCGAATGGGAATTCTTCGAAGCTCCATAACTTCTAAAACGTACATTGAATGGGAAATTGCGACTGACAATAAATTAAAGATCGTAGCGAAATCTATGTCTCGTTTTTCGACAATATTCGTTCAGTATTAAAATATGCTGAGGTCCTGCCATCCTCTCAGATCTTTTACTTTGGCATATAAACTGACAGGCTCCTGTCAGACCTCTGTGGCAAGCAGCTGCTTGAGGGGGTATTTAATTTAATTAAAAGAGTTATGGAAGCTGAAATATTTAATAATAATTATCTTGTTTCATATAAAAAAAACGCTCATAATTGCATAATATTGAAAATAGTCTTCGTGCAAACTTCTGAAATGTTTATTTATTTATTCAAATGGTTTAAACAACACTTATTATTTGAATTTTAAGGAATCTGACTTTAAAGTCTTGTGACGCATTACTGTTGTGAAATATTCTATTGAATTGTTTTACCTCTGAGCGGCACTTCTTTGCACACCATGGGCTAAAATGGCCAGGTCACATGGACCCCGAAAGCTCAGAGAAGGTTGGGGGAGGGGACCCACTGGAACAGCTGTTGGGAGACAGATGGTAGCCTCCCGTCAAGGCCATCCAGTGTGTTCTTTAACGTGCACAGGGTATGGCTCTCCCGCACACGGGGCCACGGCTTAACGTCCCATCCGACGGACGGCGGCCTTTCCAAGCCCATCGGTGTCCCCTACTGACGTGGGCAGGGCGGGGAGTTTTGCGGAGATAAATCTCAATGCTGACCCAGCTGGGACTCGAACCTGGGAACTACAGATTACGAGCCTGGCGCGCTACCGACTGAGCCACCCCCGCCCCCGCTACTCATATGACAATTACTTTATTGTTTGTTATGCATCAGTTAATGTTTCGTTTTTTTTTTTTAAGTGTGCGAGTTTTAATTAATTTTTTGAGATATTTTTTAGAATTAGCACAATGCTGCTCTTAAATATTTCAGCTTCCTTAATTCTCTAAATTCTAAAACAACATTCCTCGAAACAGAGATTTGGACGAAGTGATTGAGACCTTTATTTCCAGTGATATTTTTTCATACATAGTTTCTTTTCAAATTTAAAAGCTTTAAATATAGTTATCCATTCACACAACACGAATTTTGGTGATTTATGTAAGAATTTAGCAATGCAGCAGAAACAGTTCTCAATAATTTTTTTTTTTGTAGATGGCTGATAGCGAACGCTATTACGACACAGGGTCGGCTGTGAACAGTCGCTCCTCATCTTTCTCCAGTGGTCCAGGTGGACTGCGCATGTCCCACTCCGATGCCCGCCTCTACGAAAGAACACGTGGTCTCTTTGTCCGTCGGAATTCGTCCAGCAGCGTGTCCGGCGTGGATGCCAGCGACAGCTCCAGCTTGCACGAGAGCGATCGCATCACCTTCCTGATGCGGCGCCTCCCTTGGTCCCGCTGGAGGTCGCAGGATAACATCACCTCTTCCTCGGACAGCTCCTTGCTGGAGGACGAAGGGAACTTCCACTGGGGGACAGGATTGGATCGAGACTATAGAGAAAAATCGCAGGAAGAGGATGGTTTGTGCCGAGAGCTGCAACTCAGGTACGGCAGCTTCAAGGAAGCCGACGAAGAAGCTGAAGAAGAAACGGAAGAACTCGCCACTAACAGAGCGAATCACTGCCTCATCACTCCTCGGGTGATCCACGTGAATGGTCAGAGCTCCCAGAGGGCAGTTGGCTCACCACAAGCATTCTTCGAACTGCTGATAGGTTCTGCCAATAAATCGACAACAGGTGGCAGGTCACAACAGACAACTTCTGAACTTCAGAGAGATTTCAGTATTCTACAAAGGAATAGTTCTGTTCTGGAAAACAGAATGCAGGACGTGGAATTTGCTGCAGATCAACAAAGTAATTCAGACGAAAGCAACACCACCAGAAATAATAGTGAGACGGTCAGTTTGAAAGATACTCCCGCCATGGGAGAGTTCGAGTGGAAGGAGAAAGACAGTGAAAAAGAGGGTGTTTCGGAACTGCTTCTCTGCAATCACGTGACTTCAGAATCTGTAGTGAGCAATACGAGGCAAGGGATCGAGGATCCACAGAATCTCGAAACCACGGCATACACTCACGACTGTGGTATCAAAACTCCTTCCGAGACTCTAAACATCACCAAACTCAAATACAAAGGTACGAAAGGCTTCGGAAAACCTTTGAAATCGGAATTCAGGACAGATATCGGTAGGAACAAAAGTATCACCAGGGCTGTAACCTCAGCTTCGGGGGTCATAGTAGCATCTGACAGGTCTCCTGACCAGAGGTCAACCTCCATCAACGCCATACCTCAATCCTCCCCGAGCAGCAGCAATGCTACCACGATGCGCAGTCCTTTGGAAACTGCGAGTCTCCAGAAAACTGTGGAAAGCGAATGGCCGACGAAAAATGATGTCTTTCTACATCATGCTGCTGCGCAAGCAACAGGCAGCTCCAAACAAGACGACAACCCAAGCCGAACTTTGCTATTACCTGAAGTGCAAAATCAACCTGTAAAGCAATGAGAAACGACAGAAGTCAGCAGCAGATTCTGGCATCAATCTAGATTCCAAGAAGAAGCAGCAGATTCTGGAGAAGTCAGCAGAAGTCAGATTCCGAGAAGTCAGCAGCAGATTCTGGCATCAATCTAGATTCCAAGAGCAGAGAATCGAACTTGTCCCGAGTAGAATGCTGTGGGCATTAAACGTGGTTTTGTGTGCCGAGATGTTTAATGTATACAATTAATGGAACAAAACCGACTACTCTAGTTTCGACAGAAAGGGATATTTTAATTATGAGTAGTAACACATTCGTTTCAAAATGAAAAACGTGTTCAGCATTTAGCAAAATTACAACTCCTCACACAGAGTATTGAAATTTCTTGTTGTAAAAGCAGACGAGAGTTGAAGAATAATTTGGAAAAAATATTAAATAAAAAATACTTTCTTTTTCCAGAGTTTTTTATTTTAGCAATCTTTTCTTAACAATAAATAATTTTTTTTGTTTAAATTATTTGAAACATTTGTTCTTTGTAGAACTTTGGTTTCGTGCTTTCGACACCAAAATATGCCCTACTATCAATCCACAATTTCTCATAATGCAACGATTGTAACTTTTTTTATCCCTTTTATCCCTCACAGGTTTACGGTCTCGATTTCCGGTTGGCTCAGTCGGTAGTGTGCCAGGTTCGAGTTTCTCCTGTGCCAGTTGAGATTTATCTCTGTTCAACCCACCACCCCTGGTCAGAGCGGACACCGATGGGCTTAGAAAGGCCACCGTCCGTCGGATACGACGTTAACCGTGGCTCAGTGTGCATTAGAGTCATACCCTGTGCACTTTAAAGAAAACGCTGGCTGGCTTTGATGGGAAATTTCCATATGTCTCCAGTGTCCCTCCTCAGAGGACTCTGGAAAAGTTGAGGGAAGGTCCCCTTCCCTCAACTTTCCCTAAGCCCTCGGGATCCTTGTGACCTGGCCATTTAGCCCATGTGTACAAAAAAGTGCCGCTTAAAGGTAAAACAGCCAAATTTCAGTGGAAATTGAGAAGAAAAAGCCGATTGTTCATTCCACATTTGTTGAAGGCTTCCGATTGGGTCAGAAGTTAAGAGAGTGGCCAAAATGGATGCAGGATTGACAGCAAAGGGCCCATTATGAAATGAGTTTCCAACAGCTACGTGAAAAACATTATGAAGAGGGAAGCGGTGAAATTAGAGATGGATACAATTGATGACTTTAACACCAACTCTGTAAATTCGAATTACTTGGATGATGTGGAAAACGAAAAGAGAAACTTTCTGACCAAATCCAACCTAAAAAAGGTTTTTTTTTTTTACCTCTTAAGACAAAAGTTGCATTTTTACAACCCCTTGGGATAACAGATTATATCGTTGCTATCAATACAAAAAACCTTGGCCATCACATTTTACCATACAAATTTCTTGCATGATTAAATCGTTTAAAGCTTTCCCATTTTTCAACTTTTTTCACCGTTAGAGGACGCTATTTAACCTTTGGGAATATCAGAAAATGAGAATCCCAATATTTCGTTAAAACTTACTTAACCTAAAAACGTTTTTCATCTGTTGCTAACAAAAGAGTTGATTGCTTAAAATGGAAGACGGCAGAGTAAAAACAACTGCTTGTTTTCGAAAACGAACTAAAAATATTACACACTATCACATTGGAATTTTGTTTTCATGAGTCAGTCTTTTACACCTTGTCTTTCTTCTTTAAACACCTTTTAAAAAAATTGTTTATTCATATCAACCAATGGACTAATTGCTATATAGCAATTGGCGCCATTGTTCTTTCCTGCGTTTTAAGGGGTCAATACACTACCTCGATGCACTTCTACATCTTTATATACAATAACAAATCATTTAATTTGTGGACTGACGTCACCAAAATTCAACTTTTCGCACGAATTAATACACAATATGTGGCAACACAGAGACTCTTCATTGGCACGGAGAAGTGTGTGCAAGTGAGATATGTTGCGATACAGTTGCAAGTAACAGCAGAAGTACACAGTCTCTGTTGCCTCTCGTCTTGGAATGATTTTGTGTGCGATTTTTGCAGACTGCAGTTGATCTGGAAACTGAGCAATAGTATGTGATAAGCCTCACCAAACACAGTAATTGGTGCACAGACGATCGCAAAAATGGCTCGAGTGTATGGAGAAGTGCTTGGTTAACCAGATAGAGTTGCCTTTTATGGAATCACACCCATCAGTGTGAAACGTTTGCCACTTGAATGTCATTCTTCTTTTCAAGCACTCTTCTCCATACACTTGTCATTTCTGTGATCGTCTGTGCACCACTTAGCCCTGAACAGAGTTGGGTTGTTTTACCTCTGAGCAGCACTTTTTTGCACACCATGGGCTAAAATGGCCAGGTCATATGGACCCCGAAGGCTCAGAGAAGGTTGGGGGAGGGGTTGTGTTGGGTTGTTTTATCTGTGAGCAGCACTTTTTTGCACACCATGGGCTAAATGGCCAGGTCACATGGACCCCGAAGGCTCAGAGAAGGTTGGGGGAGGGGACCCACTGGAACAGCTGTTGGGAGACAGATGGTAGCCTCCCGTTAAGGCCATCCAGCGTGTTCTTTAACGTGCACAGGGTATGGTTCTCACGCACCCAGAGCCACGGCTTAACGTCCCATCCGACGGACGGCGGCTTTTCCAAACCCATCGGTGTCCCCTACTAACCGTGGGCAGGGTGGGGAATTTTGCGGAGATAAATCTCAACGCTGACCCAGCTGGGACTCGAACCTGGGAACTACATATTACGAGCCGCTACCGAACACCCCCGCCCCCCTGAACAGAGTAACGTAATGCATACCACTGCTCAGTTTCCGCATCAGCCATCAAAAAATTACACACACAAAAACAAACACGTTTCCAATACGAGAAAACAACAGGAACTGATTGCATGTGACTGAACTGATGCTGTTACTTGCAACATGTTTCAACTTCCGCTCACTACTCCATGCCCTGGACCATTGAGTAATTAATACAAGATGTGCGGCCATACGAAAAACTGCCAATTTTTAGCGACCGCTGTCCATAAATGATCCACCTATGTATGTGTAACTTATTTAACGATTACATACCTAATGCCGAATATCTAATATCGGAAACCTAATTAGCACGGTGCAGACATCATGATTGGACTCCAGACTAGAGAGACCAGATTTAAAGATGATGATCCGGGGTCATAAAAAGTCAATCTTTCAGGTAAAATTTTCATAAGGGTTCAGGGGACATCTGAAAATTTAACCTGAAGATTGACTTTTGATAAAGTTATGTTAAGAAGAAACAACCTTTCTGATTTCTCGTCTTTTATTTAGACCAGTGGTTCTCAACCTTTTATGCTTCACGGTACCCCCTGGAAATGTGTACGTAACTGGCGTACCCCTTGTATAGATAGAAAAAACTGGTTATAGTATAACAATGGGAATAAAACAAGGCACCGACTTTGTTACTAGATCCAGCGACTTTTGAGCTCTCACGGCGTACCCCAAAAATTTTACCGCGTACCCTACTTTGAGAACCCCTAATTTAGAAGAAATTAATACAACTTAGAATGAAATTATATTTTTATACATTGTACATAACCTTCGTATCTAGAAGCAAAAAATAAAACTTTAATAACGTAACTTTTTTTTAACCTGTTGTTTTGTATCTTTTTCATACGAAAGGATTTCCTGTAAAATATTTTCATTTCTTGCACTAAAGATTTCACACGAGACACGAAAATTTATTTTCACTTGCAGCAAAACCTTCACGATGTCAACTTTTACAAGTAATTTTTATTTCGTTCACATTAAATTCATGTTTGAAAAAAAATAGTGTTTGAATTGAATGGAAAGGGAAATTTTACTCCTCCGACAGTTTTCTTCACTTATTTCTTCGTTCACAAACTGAGAAACACGCGGCAGATGATTATGATGAACAAATCACAAATGAATAATTCCTGCAGTCTTCCTATGCAGACTCATTCAGAACACGGGGCAGAGCAATGCTAGATGCCGCACCGTTAGCAGTCCCATTACAAATTGGGACTCGGGTTTTTTAACCCAACATAGGTGGAACCAGTGTTCCAAATTTGGGATCTCTCAGTCCTACAGGGAGTCAAAAATGGAATCACGCCCTGTGGCTGAGGTCCTTACTTGGGAAACTACGGGGAGTCGAAATCAGCTAATACAGTTTAAACTTGCATAGTAATTAAACCATCGACAACCATAAGGCACATGGTGTCAGCAAATAGGGGAAAGACCTGCATTCTCTACTGCATTCAATGATATCGGTGCTGTCAGCACCGATTCATTGATGATTCTAAACTCAATTTTTCAGTCACCTGCATTGTGAGCGAAATTTTTTTATGAGTGCTGCCTTCGTAAAATTCTCTTCGTAAAGATCTGCTCAAGCTGTACAGTCAATTAAATATTTAAAAAATATCCAAAACCAAATTCTAGTGACGTCGGGGACAGAGACTTTAATCCGGGGAAGTATGGTCACCTTAAACCCAGACCAATGGTGTGATCTTCACCAAAGAATCTCTATTCAGTCTTCATACCGATTCTCAACACGTTTCGATCTATAGACAATAAGAAACTCGTCAGTAACCTCTAAAATCAGAGAACACCATGTTGGTGGATTGATGGTCTGGAGAAGAATTATGTCAAATGGCAGCACACCATTCTGCATCTGCCAGAGGAACTTTGACTCGTTGGAGATATATGGACAATTTCCTTCAGCCCTATGCAAAGCTTTAAAAATGGGCTGTTGTCCACCTGTTTATTTTGATCAGGAGCGGATTTGGGACTTTTTTTTTCAAATTTACAGCTGTAGCGGGAGGCTGCGATAAAAATTTCGATTTCTTTTTCAAGATTTCAATACTTCTTTTAAGAGTTCATACGTAAAGCTTAAACTGTTTTTTCCCCCAATTCTATGGAATTTCTGTAAAACAACAATTGCTTTTATTTTTACAAACTCCTGCTCCTCTAAGATCCACTTACCAGTCTGCCCCTGATTTTGATGCATGATAATGCCCCCACCATCATAGGCTCAGACAGTCAATGAATTCCTCGAGAGTGAGGATATTTAGCAGATGTAGTGTCCAATTACCCTGACCATAAAGAGATGGGATGTGTTGAGGTGACGGTTTGGTGGTGGTCGACAATCTCCTCTCTGCTCTCCCAGAAAAGCAGGATGTACTGCAACCAGATCTCATGATTATGATTGTGTACCTGTCCAGGGTCATCATTCTTCGTATTAACTTCTCCATTCCGCTGAAACAGGTCCCTTAGTTGTGGGCACTTTTGCATTTATTTGCATAACCAACGGAAATTATGCGATTGGTTTGCTATATGCCTCACCGCTTATTGCGTCACATAACAATGCACTGTCATTCCAAATCTCAGTTCATCGTCGCTTTTTGAGATCTAGAATTTGTGTATTAAACCTTGGATATGTATGAATAAAAAAATTACTATCCTTATATATATATTCTGATAGATAGGGTGACCAGAATTTCATTGGCAAAAACCGGGACATTTCAATAACATCCCGGTTTAGCTTAAGACTTAAATCGTTAGAAATAATAATGCTCATTATTAAAACATGTATATATTTTAGAAGTTTGTGCAAATTAGTTTTATAGTATTTGTTAATTTTGTATAAATTCTTAGGACTGGCATTCTTGTTATATCTAAAGAACCTAAACATTATGACCTGTCAAATATGATGTTGGTCCTCGACGTGCTGCCAAAATAGCTCTTACCCGGCGAGGCATGCACGCTACAAGATTTCTAAAGATGTCTTGTGGTATCTGGTACCAACATGTTACCAGCAGATCCTTCAACTCTTGTAAGTTACGTGGTTGAGCTACCGCAGATCGGATATGCTGTTCCGACACAAACCACAGATTGATGTCTGGGGAATTTGGAGGCCAGGGCAATACCTGGAAGTCATGTTCCGTGAACCATTCTCGAACCATCCAGGCAGTGTGGCATGGCGCATTATCCTGCTGAAAGAAGGCACTACTAGAGGGGAATACTGTTGCCATGAAAGGATGTACCTGGTCTGCAATGATGTTTAGGTAGGTGGTAGACGTCATAGTTTCTTGCACATGAATGACTGGACCCAGGTTTCCCAGCATTGTCCAAAGCGTTACACTTCCTTTATCGACTTGTTTTCGTCCCATCCTGGTGCCAACACTTCCCCAGGTAAATGACACACGCATACCCAGCTGTTCATATGGTGCAACAGGAAACGAGATTCATCGGCCCAGACGATTTTCTTCCAATCATTCAAGGTCCAGTTTTGATGCTTGCATGCCCATTGTAGGCACTTTCAACATTGAACCGAGGTTAACCCTTTCACGACTAAGGGAAACATTTTTTCCCCATTTTAAAATTGGTGATTGTCGTATTTAATTATAACCTTATCTGCATTTTTTATACAGAATGTCAAAATAGAACGTTTGCCGAACGCAATTACGTAAACAGGAACGTTTAGTCCATGTCCATCTTTGCAATAATGTTGCATCTGTGCAATGTCCATCTTTGCTTCACAACCAAAAGAAATTGCTTCGCAGAATATCATAATTAGCACATAATTTTGTATTATTTTAGTTAACATTTTGTTCTAATAAACCAATAAATAAAAGACATTGCATAATAAGCCTAACTATAATTTGTGTTACCTTTATAGTCCATTGGGAAAAATATTTCCCATAAAATTTCAAAAAAACTACACATTGTTATGTATTTTTCTTATGATTTTTATATATTTTACGTCTAAACAAACTAAAATAAACAGTTACATACTAATATTTACTCTTAGAAACCTTATGATCCTGAAAGGGTTAACATGGGCACTCGGAGTGGCCCGCAGCTACACAGCCCCATTTTCAGCAGGGTTTGATATACTGTGTATTGTAGCACACAGTATATCAAACCCTGCACCGGCATACAAAAATTACTCCCATCACCAGCATACAAATTACGGGACGAATTCGCCACAGTATCCCTTCTGTTGGTTCGTACCATAAGGGATAGCCTCGCTCACCTCTAGCATCGATGAACTGTGATCACCCACACCTTACCGGCAGTTCGTAGTTTTTCCCTCCTTGAACCACTTTTGAAGTTACTAACCACGAATGACCATGAGCACCCCACAAAGCCTTGCCATCTCGGAAATGCTCTGACCCAGTTGTCTGGCATTACAATTTGGCCTTTGTCAAACTCACTTAGTCCACTGCTTTCCCATCTGAAGAACAAGAACACTTTTTAACAGAGCTCGGTATCAGGTGTTATTTATACGGTTTCATGACCTTCACAGGCGCCATCGTTCACCTGCAGTTACTTCGATTTGCATAAAGATGCGCTGGTCATAATGTTTGGCTCTTCTGTGTACATTCACTCTTTGAACCTACAGACCACGTTCATGCAGCCTCCCCTCTGTGGTCTATAACAGCTTTCGAGACATTCGCCTAGCTGTTAGATAGATTGGGTTTACCTCTGAGCAGCATTTTTTTGTGCAAAATGGTCAGGTCACAAGGACCTTGAGAGGCTGAGAGAAGAAACCCACTGGAGTTGTTAGGAGACAGATGGTAGCCTCGCACAAGGTCATCCAGCATGCTCTTCAATGTGCACAGGGCATAGCTATCTCCCTCACACGGAACCTCAATTTAATGTACCATCCAACGGACGGTTGTATTTCCAAGCCCATCAATGTTCTCTACTGAAGCGAATAGGGCAAAGAGTATTGCACAGATAAACAGGTGGCAGCAGTCCTGAGCAGTTGTGGCCTTGTTTTGGCCTATGGCTCACCGTCTCCAGAAGACATTTCTTCGATACCTTTAAGGTATCAAAAAAATGTCTTGATGGAATGCAAAATGTCAGAATGGAAGCAGAGTATTCAAGGTTTTAAGATCTCGAATACCCTGCTTCCATTCTGTCGCACTCTATCGTATATAATTTACCATTAAGTATTTATGACGTTAAAATTAAATTGCTCCCAAAGTTAACAACGTGGCTGAGATGGAAATAAATGCGACTGCAGCCAAACACCCTTTTATAGCAACTTTATATGCTCGTGATTATGTCTGTTAATGTGCATTGATTTTGGTGACAGGAGTAGAATAGTTTTGGTTACCACCAAGAGAACAAGCATCAGAGAGCTTCACATCTTTTAGGGAGGTATTCCTAGTGCTCATCGATACAGAGATGATATTCTTGCACCCTGAGGCCTTTACAGAGGTATTCTCGACCTCTTTATATGGAAGATAGACGTAATGAGCTGTAGGGATAAGCATCATAATTTCTTTGAAAGCGAAAATATTCATAGAATGGTAATTGTTTAAGCAAAATAATTTCACAGCTTTTCACTTAATATTTAGACAAGTTAGCGATAACGCATTTTCAAAGCTATAGGGCACTTTGAAACAAGAAACTTCCAACTGCACATCAGGAAACAACGCTACTCTAGAGACATGGATTTTCGCAATATTCTACAATAGCGTCTAAACGTGTATTCAGCCAATGCAGGTGTTTACCTTTAAACTGCCCTCCAGCTTTAATAATACATTATTGCCAACTTTTCTAAATATTCATAGAATGGTATGGATTCTCGCCCATCCTCTCTCTCTTGGGAGGGGGGCGAGAATCTAGTGTCAGGGAGGGTTCGAGATTTGGGGGTGAGGGGGGGGTCAGAGAATAAGACTTAGTAGGGTTTCCCAATTAAAATTTTCCACCAGACATGAGAGGCTAAAATATTCTATATGGATTCAAATTTTCAGGGTTTTTTTTATATTTATTTTTAGATTTCAAAGCAAGTACACAAGTTTGGGGTTTCTTATAAGGTGACCATTTTTTTTTCTCTTTTTGTGGGGAGGGAAACCCAAGGGGAAGAGAGCTCCCGGGTACGTCCATGTCCCTCAGCTTCTATCTTTGTATAGAAGTGCACTTCTGTACCACAAATCTCATCAATGGTGTGACTGTACTAATTGTATGGCTATCGGAACACAGAATAGTCGAAAGGGAGAAGCAGCGAAGTACATTGACTTCCGTACTCCTTAAACGAACTCTTGCTTTTTGCATATAAAAACATTTTTCGTACCTTATTATCGATTCCATCTTTGACAATTGTGTGCGATTTTGTTCTAAAAATTTATTAAAATGTTTAAAAAACCTGTTGTTTTGGGACCTGCACTTAATCTCAACAACCCTGGTCAGGCTTCAGCAACAAATATAATGTACCAATATTTCATCTGAAATTTACTTGACAAGTTTATTTTTAAAAAAACTACCATTAAATATGTAAGGTAGATGAAACAGAATATTTCATTTCGTAGTAATGTTGAGGAAACAATATAAGCCTATACCGTGTTCAGGCCAGCATCTGTACTTTGATCACATGTAGAAAGAAGTAGCTCCAAGTTTAGAAAGTGTAACTCGAGAGCATACTAGATAAACCCGGCAATATGAGTTGGCCGAAATGTACAGAGCAGTCACTAAAACAGATTTCTCTTTTATAAGTTTTTTTTGCCGCTCTATAAATGGTGCGCTTGTTGGAATTAATGTTTTTTATCAAAATATGAGCATTTGAATTGAAGAAACTAATCATTCGAGTGAATAGCTTTTAGTTAAAGTGTGTGTGGGGGGGGGGGAGAGCAGTTAGTATGCATGATTTAGTTTTCCTGAAGTAGATATATATTGCAAGATCTCGTAGATATTTCAAATTTTCTTCGAGGGATGTTGACATTTTTTTTTTTGGTTGCTTTTGGATCTTTAGATTGCTATGTATAAATTATTTGGTATCTACACGTAACTGGTTGTCGAGCTGCGCTTGTTCATACTACGCAACCAAACATTTTGCAATTTGATCAACACACTTAACTGTGGTGGTATGTACAAGTCGTTCTTGCTGATTTAAACCATATCACTCTTACTGATACTTTTTGCACTGGATGTCATTTTTTTTCCAGATAAACATGCCGTGATTTGATCATGGATGCAGAAACTATATTAAATATTACAAATGAGTATATATTTTTTTAAAAATCAAAAAACTGCATGTTCATCGACTAAATAGGATATCCAGTGCAAGTATTAATTAGTAATAATATATATAATATATAAAAAATTTATACAAAAATAAAAATTACACGATTTTAAAAAAATATTTTTAAAAGAACTTCAGTCAGTAACGGCCAAAAGACTAATGCGGTGCCGACTAACAACTTAGCAATGTGTGGCAATCCCGGTGTTCCGCTATACTGAGACAGCATTACACCTTGAGGGAGTTGCCACGAAATCACAATCCACTAGCCAGAGAACATTCAATAGATCTTGCGGGAGACCTTGTGGAAGAGACCTTACTTTTAGAAACAAGTCTGTTGAGATAATCATTGAGGTGCAGTGAGTGGGCTTTTCGAATTTTGATCATTGCCTAATAGAGCCAAAATAACTCACTGGACTTAAGAGTTGTTGGGTTGTTTTACCTCTGAGCAGCACTTTTTTGCACACCATGGGCTAAATGGCCAGGTCACATGGACCCCGAAGGCTCAGAGAAGGTTGGGGGAGGGGACCCACTGGAACAGCTGTTGAGACAGATGGTAGCCTCCCATCAAGCGTGTTCTTTATAACGTGCACAGGGTATGGCTCTCCCACACACGGGGCCATGGCCTAACGTCCCATCCAACGGATGGCAGCCTTTCCAAGCCCATCGGTGTCCCCTACTGACCGTGGGCAGGGCGGGGAATTTTGCGGAGATAAATCTCAACACTGACCCAGCTGGGACTCGAACCTGGGAACACTCAGATTACGAGCCTGGCACGCTACCAACTGAGCCACCCCCGCCCCACTGGATTTAGACCACATCAATTTGCCAATACAGATAAGATGGTATTTTTTTAATTTAGATGCCGAACTTCATTTGGTAATTCTAACTTTTTTGCATGGGCGAAGCTATCATGATGGAGAGTCCTCAGGCTCTCCCATCGACAAGTCGCACTTAAAGGGCCACGCTCCCGTTCAGCACGTCCTTCGACTTCGTCCTCTCCGCCAAGACACCAACTGGCGGCCTCCCCAGCAATACCTCGAGCCCGGACTTTGCTGCGGCTAAGATGATGAACTCACATGACCGGGGTCTCCAATCCCGGTCTGCAGGCCCTCACAAGGCCACTCCATGACACCCCAGACTTCGCAGGGGTGATATATTTGCCCACTCGACTGAGGATCCATCCAGTCGGCAGACCCTCAGAAAAGCCTCTCCATTGGGGCACCAAGACGACCTTGGACTTCGCAGGGGCCAGCCGATAAGTCCACCTGACATGGGACTTCCGTCCCAGTCGGCGGACCCCCAGCCGGCCCCTCCATCGAAGCCGCAAGGCACGCCAGAAACACCGAGGAGCCGGCACCTAGTTTCACAGAGGCACCTTCAGATCCTCCACCATGTCATTCAATAATCCTAACCTTAGCAGCCAAAAGAGTTGCTGGGGACTCTTAGTTTGGCTTTTCCATCAGTAAGCCTGTCAACTAACTTGTTCTTTAATGATTTAGGAGAAAATTATCTTAGTGTGGAAAAATATACGAATTTTTCTTTCATACCTTGAACCCTATTGGCCTCAACTAAATGCGAGAACAAATATAAAAATTATATGCAATATCAAAGTGCATAATTAAAAGGCAAACTAAAAAGTTCTGTAATACAATTCTTGCTCATATTGATCAAATACATCAGGTAGAAGCGATTCTAACAAAATCCTGCATGATTAAGATGAATGATATATTTGATATATATTGTTACCATTTGATAGCATACAACAACTTGTTTGTTGAAGAATTGTTGTTACAATCAATAACTTACAAGGATCTAAGGGACTTATGTTCGAGCCCCGGGTAAGGCATGGAGGTTCATGTTTTTCTGCTGAGGTCCTGCCATCCTCTCAGACCTCTGTGACAAGCAGCTGCTTGAGGGAGTAATTATTAAAATGTTCACTCTAAAATGTTTCGCTTTAATTTTGAATTTTCTTTTCTGAAATTTTATACATTTTGAAAGAATACACAAAAAAATATGCTTCCTATTTAATCAGAAAAAAAAATGCGTTGAGAAATTAACACTTGTTTCTATTTGCATATGCAATGCTTAATATGGCTTTTGCATCCATAATTTGCAAAAATATACTTTGAATGTTCATCTAGAAGAAAAATTTTAATGGAACAGATACCAAAATTTGGGTGGAAATGACCAACATTATTAATTGTGCTATAATTTTTTGGATTGCCCGTGAGTTTTCATATCCATCACAATGTCTTGTTCAAATAACAATGTGTTTTTATATCTATATAATAGGAACATTCGAGGCCAACTAGATGAACCAACATATACATATGTCAAAAATTAATTTGTGGCCATCAAAAATGTAAATAATAAAATGTAAACAGATAAAAGGCCTATGTGCAACTATTCCTGGGTTAGGATTAAGGATGCAGTGAAAAATCGCAATATTTCCATAATGATACTATGTGGGGGGGGGGGGGAAGTCCTATAATAACTTTTGACTTTCCATCATATGCTGTATTACATGTAATTGTGTTTTTTAATCATTATAATACTTTGTTCACACTCTTATTAGTAAACAAAATTAACTTTAACAATAAAAATTTTAGATGAATTCCTGTTTTCCATTGCCTATTACATAATCACAAGATTTTACTAGTGATCATGAATGACTACTTATATACTTTTAGAGGGTTTTATAGTTAAAAATGCTATGAAAATTTTAGTATGATCATAGTTACCTTGAGCTAAAAAATGAGATTTTATAACCATTGGTGAAGGAGAGGGTCAGTAAATTTTAGGCATATGATTTGGCCTTCAACCATACCAAATATGGAAAAGGTCTTGTACCTCAATGACCAATATAAGCATGACTATATTGCTTCATAGTTTGACATCTGCTAGTTATTAGCTGCTTATTTTATTATAAAATTTATAAAACACTTCAAGCTAGCATAGATTCAGACTATATGATGTTCTATAAAAATGACAAATTAGTTTTATTAGTTTTTTTAACCCTTATAGGGTTTAGCCTGAAAAACAATTATATCCATAGACAGTTATTTTTTCACTGTACTCAACCAAAATAATATTTGGAACCCATTAACTTTGGAACTTTTCTGCTGAATATGAAGAGAAATAGGTCACATTATAAACCAAAATACACAGCATTAAGTTATAAAAGGAAAGAAAATTTCTTTCTGAATAATATTTTTAAAAAAAACTGAAAAGAAGGGTGTTTCTTGCAAATTTCCTCTTTATGGTACATTTTAAAGAGCCAGTATTGCACAATTGTTTCTTCGCTGATCTTATTTGCGATGCCCACCACTGCACTGAATTAGTCCAGCAAAGAGCCTAAAAATTATATTCATTAAAAGTAAAAATTTCCAATATCCTCAGCATAGCATAAGCAAAACATTTGTGGAAGGGGAGAGGAACTAAATTTTATCATTCAATGTAAACTCAGGAATTTCTTTTAAATAAAATTTTGCTAAGGGAGGGTTAAATTCCTCTTAGTAGCAGCTGAGATAAGGGTTAGAACTCCCTTGACAAATTTGAACAAAACAGCTGTATCCAATAATAATTGGTATCAGTGGCAGTCAGTAAGGAGGGAGGGCATGGCTGCCTCCAAAAGATCTGCAAGTTGCTTTTTCTTTTTTCAGCCATTTGTCATTCCTGAAGGAATCGGGGATGTTAGGGCTTTCCTTACTTTCTAGGAAGGAAAATCCAGACTCTCAGAGACCAAATGGCAAGCTGTTAAAAAGGCTATCGATTACAAAATAATTGTTTAGTGAAGAGTGCCATTTCTGGACTACAAAATCTTCAATACATCTGAAAATGTCCCCCCCCCCCCCCCCCGCTACAGGCTTAATTCTTATAACTGCCCCTGATTGGTATACAATAGACAGGCCAGTGCTGCAACGCTACACACAGAGACATGTCTTTTATTAGCAGAACTTGTGCAAAGTTCAATGAGTCTATTATATTTCTTGTGTTGAACACAATTCTTGAAAACTAAGACTTTTAAATTTCCCTTATGGAAAATTAGAGATGAGTGATAAAAATAATTTTAGTGATATTGAAATAGTTTTAAATGGCAATAGATACTAAAATGGAAAAAATATGAAATATTAACTTGGTAACTGCTTTCAAATCCATATATTTTATTAGATTTAAAAGAAACAGTATTTATTGTAATTTTCAGAAGCATCTAAACACTTTACAGAAAAATGTACTGTCAACTGTTCACATCAAACTCAAGAGTAAAAATCAGAGGCCCAACAGAATGTAATATTGAATATCTAAAAATTACTGAAGCTGGAAAATTGTATTTAGGATGGGCAATCATAATGGTAGCAAGAATTTTTATTTTAAAGTGCTTCAAAATTTCCATCAAATTGAAAAGATAAACATTAAAACTTAAACTACAATTTATATATGTATATAAACAGGAATTTATTACTTTTTTTAATGAAGTTTCATGTGTTGTATTAGGAACATTTGTGTCTGTTTCCACACTTTGATTTCAGAATTTGTCATTTGCATATGGGGATTCTGAAAGGTTAGATAAAATTTTTATTTCTTATTTTATGACAGTGCTCTAATACCTTTGTCCTTAATCGTATCAAGCACTACTGTCTTCCAACATGCATGTTACTAAAAAAAATGTTAATTAAAACATATGAAATATGTGATTAACTCCAAATTTACACATTACCCTCCACATTGGAACATGGATGGATGTTAACATGGAAGTGACATTTCCATGTTATGTGAGTAAAAAGCTACATTCAAAGCTCCTTAACTTTTGAAATAAGTCTTTAAAAAAATCTGTAAATAATTAAAAATATCAACTAAATTTATCCACATCAATTTTCAATAACATTCATTTAATATTAAAGAGTTGTTAAAGCTAAAATATTTAACGGCAGCATTGTTAGTCATAAGAATTTCTCTAAAGTTAATAATTTAGGACACAAATTGAAACTGTTATAACAAATCATTTGCTAAAATAAATTAAATTTCAGGAGTTTGTACATTTTTTTTTTGACTTTGAAAAAAAAGGATTAAACATAACATTTGCATCTGTCATTAAATGTTCCAACTTCAATAACTTTAAATATTATATATTGTTTAAAAAAAATCTAGAATTAATCTAGAAAATCTAGAATTTGCACTGAGATCTTAAATTTCTGTAAAAAACTTAACTTCAAAACTTAGGTAGCTCTGAACAAAGCATGGAAGTGTCCCACACATACTGAAGGGTAATGTATATTCTATGGTATTAATGGAAATAATTGATAATTATCGTTTGCACTGTTGGAACTATTGAAATTGGAAATAGGTTATAATAATAAATGCTAATATATCTTAGATACAAGTGAAAACCATTTGTATTCAACTGTAAGTTGTTAATGTTTTGTCAGTTTTCTCATAGTTATTTTGTTGCTCACCTTGTCTTCCTCTATCACTATGTAAACATTGTTTAAAGATTTTAGGAAAAAAATACGAAAGCAATACAAATATAAGCAAAATGTGTTTCATTACTAAGATGTGCAGAAATACAGATATTAATTTTATTTCGCTGAATGTGAAAACACACTGGGCTATGGTAAAAAGATGAAGTGACAAGGTGCCCAGGAATCAAAGGAAATTCTACACACCTTACCATCCAGCTAATGCTGGAGCAAAACGAAATCTTTAAACAGGCACTAGAAAACATTTCATGATCACATGAATGCTGCAAGGCTGAACAGATTTGAGAGAGCAGTTACACTCAGCAACTTAATATCTATAGGAATATCACACTGGTACCAGGATTTTGATGTGAAGAAATAATTTGTATAAAAGTTTTTTTTTATTACTTTCTTACTTTTTTTAATCCTACAATGCACCAGTGCATAATGTTACAACATTCTTAATATTGTGTCCTACAGTCTAAAGACAATTACACATATATTAACATTTATGTAAATTATTTATGGGCAGTATGGACAAGAACTAATATTTTTCCTTTTATTGTATCACAATTTTGGCAAATGTAAAAAAAAAAAGCAAGCCTATACATGATTTCTAGTTACTGTTAAACTGCATTGGAGGCATTGAATTTAAAATGCCAGAACATTCAGCATTGCAACACTATAGCCTCCATCATTCCCAATGTATTACTAAAACACATATGAACGCAGTAACTACAACTTTGTTATATATAACATGTTTGGGTGATAAGTTAAAAACAAAAGAACACTAGTAATCAAAATTATGCAAGTCACAATTAAAGAATTTAAAATGTTCAACCATATTCACCGAGCCAGTTTCTGTGGACAGATTCTTTGCAACATTATATCTTGGACTTAAACTTCCTACAAAACTTCAGCATGGAACTGTAGGAACATTTCACTGACTTCAGTGGACGATGGGATCAGATGTTGAATATATGTTAAGAACTTTGTAATGAATGCGGCCTGCAGATTAATATATTTAAAAATAAATTCTAAACCATCAGATGGATAAAAATACAACACACCTGATCTTCATTGCAAAGCAGCTCTAACAAAGAGTTCAGGAAAAATGCTGAATGGTAGTTAAGTTACACCATGTGGGACAGTTCATTATTCAATGCACAAAGCTGTTATGGCACATAGTGTATTGAACAACATATTTTATAGAGCTACATTATATCCCTAGATGATTCTTCCCAGCTGGTACAAATGACCCTTCAAGAAAATGCACTGCAGGTATAGAGAAATAGGGAGATAACATTTTCAGAGCTATTTTTACTGCTTCTGCTGGCTTTGGCTGCTTGGAGCTGCTTGTGAACTTTCTTCTTCAGTCATAAACTGATTTAATATTTCTTCCATGCTCTGTCGCAGCTCATCTCCCCCTTCTTGAGTATCTTGAGGTTGCACTTGATCATCAGCACTAAGAGTTGTTACTATTCTGAAAGCAATTTAAATATTTTATTGTCTTTACATGTTTCAAAATATGTAAATTTCATTCAAAAGGAGAACAAATGTTTCAATGTACAATTTCAATTATATATATATACTTTTAAGAAAAATAAAGATGTCAAACTTGAATTAGATAAATTCAGAATGATTACTTCTCATTATTTCATATTAGAAATTGATGTGCTTATTTTGCATTCTTCGTAGATATTTAGCAAAAAACAATTCTCTATTTTAGGAAGATAATACTCTCTCTGTTTATCAAGAAATGTCAGCAACCACTCACCTATGTGACCTTTACTTTGACCTGCTCTTTAATTTGGCTCTTTGAATGTCCCATGAATAGCTTTCACCCAATACTACCCCTTCATTTCCATATATTACATTACAATAATCATACATATTAAACCAAAAGTAATAATCTATTATATTTAAACTGCTACAATGAAACATATGAAATACAAAATTCCACTTAATATACAGTATGACTCAAAAGTCAGAACTGATAAAACACATGAAATCAGAAAATACATTGGTTGGCTTACTTGAAATGATACAAGAAATGGTTGCTAATGACCACAAATGACATTGCAATAATTAGAAAGCAAAGTGTACAACATGGGCAGCTGAAAGTTGCTACATGTATGTGCCACTGCTTCAATTATTGCTATCAACATTTCTTTGCTGATCATCACTGTCTCAGGTACTATGGCATACTTCAATTCATTCCTGAATCATGTGAAAGAAAATCTGATACATCCTGAATTTGAGATGCTTCCACAAAAAAATTCAAAAGGCATCATGTCAGGTGAGTTGAAGTAGACATTCAATATAGAATTAAGAATTTGGTTGATGGGCAATTGCATGATGAACAGTGCAGAAGTGGGAGGGGATGTATAGATCAAATATTTTGATTTAGGCAGATTCCTGAGAAATGTTTAGTTTCAGAAACCTGTGGTTACTAATTTTACAGATTTCAAAAAGGCTTTTGACTCTGTTGATAGACATTATTTGTCATTATTAGATCATATGGAATACCTGACAAGTTAGTTAGCATAATGAAAGCTCTCTATAATGACACTGAGTTGTGTGTGAGAATTGGTAAGACTTGTAACAACAGGTTTACCATTGATAGTAGAGTTAGACAAGGGTACATTTGTCTCCTTTGCTGTTTAGTTTGGTTATTATGTTATGCAGAATCCTTTGAAAGGGAAAGATTTTTGCCTTAAATGGTCTAGAGATTTCAAAATTTCTGATTTAGATTAGGGAAATGATTTGGCCTTGTTGGTTAATGATATTGATGAGATGCTTTCTTTCATTAGGACTGTTAATGAGACTGACAGTAGAGTAGGTTTGGTGATAAACAGAGAGAAAACTAGTATCCAAGACCAGCTGTGGCTCATGGTTGCAGTCTTGAGCAGTGTCTCAGTTTAATTATCTTGGGAGTTATGTAATGGATACTGATGATGTGTGGCACGAGATAAACAGAAGAATATGGATTGTTGCCTGGACTTTTAATAATCGATGAAGAGTGTAGAGAAATAGGCATATACACCTAAAGACTAAAATTAGGCTGTATAATAGATTGGTTTCTTCTATAGTTAGTGAAACCTGGACCTTTTGTAAATAAGATAGCAGGAAACTTTATGCCTTTGATTCTAGATCAGGGGTGTCAAACTCGATCTTCTAAAGTGCCAATTTTTCTTTCAAAGTATATCAGTGGGCCGGGATTCAATTAAACACTTATTTTATATAAAAAAAACTTTTATTTAAATTTAGAGTATACATCAAAATTAAAATGGCATTAAGTCATAATGGTTAAAAAAAACAGCGCATTATTTCAAAGATCCATATACTTGACATCTTTTCAGCTTCTTTTCTGTAATCTGTACTTGTGTTCAATGTACAGAAAAACTATTCATGAAATTAGAGTATTATTGAGATCGCAAACTGCATCTAAATGCCCCAGGGGCTGCTCATGGCATGCCTGTTCTAGATGATTACAAAATATCTTGGGCATTAGGTGGTTCAACTTTGTAAGAAATGATGAGGTTAGGAAAAAGGAGTCCACAACCTCCTTTGAGTAGCATATTGTGCAGAGAGAGTGTTAGTTTGGCCATGTTGCCCATATACATGACTATTGGTGAGTCAACAATGTCAAACATGGCCTTGTTATAATTGGTCTACAGTGACTAGATGCAGCAAATGTAGCTCAGGACAGATGTGTTTAGATAACTAAATTGCACAATCTGGTTGGACCTCTGTAGCTCATGGCTGCTTGAGGACAATGCTGATGATGATGATGATGATGAATGAAAATATGATTCATGCACGACATCCGAGTAACAATGGTTACCTCATCTTGCAACTTCACTAGTATCTAATAGAAAAAATTGAATACTAAATTACCCTAACCATACAATACTATTTTAATTTTTTTAATTTTTTTTGTAAATAGCATAAAGAATTAAGTTCAAGTGTAATAAAAAAAATCTAAAATCCCCCTGCATTTCTGTGGAATGATTTAAGGAGAAAGTTTTGTATAAAATTTGATACTCATAAACTTTGGTTGTTTGTGGTTTAATGGCACATTGGCAGCTGAGGTCATAATGCGCCAAACGAGATGAATAAAAGGGTAAAAGGAGCTAAAACCCACAACCAAAGTTAAAATGTAAGACAGTAAAGGACAAAACCAATAAATAGGTGTAAAGACATAAATAAAAAGATATAAATAGTAAAACCAACCCATGTTGCATAGGGTATAAAAGACAAATCCATAAAATTACAACCTGTTAAAATAACCAGTAAAAGGTAAAAAAGCAGAGGAGGTAAAAAAGAGTCATCAAATAAAAGATGCCCGAGTGTAAGGGGATCGGATGTAAAATCATGAAATTTAAATTATAAATGGCTTTCAAGGTTAAAAGCTGTACAATTGATTAAAATGAGCTTAATGGTTAAAATGGTGTCACAAAACTCGCACTTAGGTTCATCATCCACCTGAAGAAAAGAATGTGTAATATATGAATGACCTAAGCGGAGCCAAGCAAGTACAACTTCCTCCTTGCGATTCCTGAAAAAACAAGACTACCATGGTTTGACAATGGGCTTTATCTTGAAAAGCTTGTTACCAATGATACTGTGGTTTTAATCAGTTGAGCTCAAACAATGAGTCTAGTTCATGATGAACTTACAAATCTGAACAGTTTTACAACTCACTGTTTCACATTATTACTACACACAAGGTATTTTTCAGTGCATTATCACCCACAATGGCTATATTTATATGGCTTTGATATCTGGTTATAAAATTGTTACAGCTCTGACTAGAAATGCTCACCGTGTTGTTGTCGTTGTAGTGGTTCGGCTGACCACATCATCAGTAACAGCAGTTCCTTCATCTGAAAGCAAAAGTAGAAGAGTTAATAATATTCTCTGAACCTTTTAACAGTGTCTTAATGTGCAAAAGGAATAGATACACACAAAAAATGCAATTACTAAAATATTATTCAACTACATCAATGTTAAAGCCATCAAGAGTGAAATATTGACATATAATCAAACAGAAAAAAATATTCTTTGTTAATTATCCTGCACTTAGTGTGTACTTCTGAGAGTTATTACACAAAATAATTTAAACAATGACACATTTTCTATCTAATACAGTGAAAATTTACTAATTAACACTACTTGCCACACATAAAGCCAAACAATAACCAGTCAGTTAAATTTTGATTTTTTTTTTAGATTTTTATAACTAGTTTTTGCAATTATGCCTGGTTGGCCTACAGTTTAAGTACAGTAATAAGCCAATAACAGTTACTGTTAAAAGAGGTAATATAATGATAAGATAGGGTACTATATCTTGATTGTATCAACAGCCAATATTTGTGCTTCTCACATTTCTTTCTGTTTGTTATACATTATAAGTGGATCTTTTATGCTTCTCACAATTCTTTCAGCACTTAAGTTCTACCTCCAAAAAGAGACCATGCATCCTACAATAATACACGTTGACACTGATAGTAAATTAAAAATGTAGTTATTAAAATAACATATGCAAAATGCTTCAAAATGATGGATAATGGTTGCAAAATATGTATCATAAAAAGTTTAATATTTAGGTAATTGGTTATTGCTTATTCACATAGTGAAGTTATAATTCAATCAGCAAAGCTCCTCTGTAAAAATTGTTAAAGTAAAAATTATTAATACAGGCAAAAATCAATTTTAACTCCTAAATATTCTACTATGACACTTTTTAAAATTCATTATTTTTAATTTTTTTTCAGTATTGTTAACTTAGGGATATGTTATTGATGATAGGATTTTAAAGTGTTTACTCTAAATGTATAAATCAAATTTTGAATGAGTGAAGTACCAAAAGTAATGATGGCCTTTACTAAAAGTAATATATTTTTCATTATTTTCACACACAGTGTCTGTAAATGGTTATGAATGGAAGTATTGAAATTCAGCTGTTAGATTACATTTAATATACTGTATAACTATTGTAAAAACATTGTACATTGCTTAAGCACTTAACTCACAAAATATTTTTTATTTCCCATTTTATGTTCTTTAACCTTCAAGGACTAATCACATCTGTGTCAAGTTCACACTTGCCACAAGTCACTGGAATATGACATTCTAGTATAGCCAAACCCCTAATGACCTAACTGTATATACTATGCAAATCAATGGATTAAGCCTTTAAGAGGTCAGACAATATCAGCATTATTGCAACCAATGATCTAAAATATGGACTGCTCATATTACTCATTTTAGTGTTACCACACATGATACTAGTAGCTCCCCCCCCACAAGCCCCCTTAGTCTCTGGTGCCCCTAAAGTAGAGCACTGAAAATAAAAATTTCAAAATAATAGTTTTAAAAATTTTGCAAATAGAATATTCATAGTAACAAAAAATGTTTAAGAGCAACTACAGCTGAAAAGAGGGTAAATCTCACATAAGTGTAAATCACCCATAAATATATTCTTGCAACTACCTGGAGCCAAATCATGCAATTAATCATAACTGAACTTTAAAAACTTTTAAAGAGTCATATGAAATTGTGTCTTTTCGAAAAAAAATTTAAACACTGGTTTTTATCTTCAGATCTTTATTGGGAGGTGATGGGGGAGGGATATTTTGTGCAAATGAAGATTTACCATAGCCAGACAATACTCTTGGCTCATACAGAAATAGGTTTGGCCAACGAGTTCTGGTTTCAGGTGGAAAAAAATGATATCAGCATAAACTAAAAAAAGCAGTATCTGCAGTATACATGAGGTTGTCAATAGTTAAATTATAAAATTTGATGAATGATTAAATTGTATGCATAGGATAAAGTCTGATTAGTAATGCTATGCATACGAAACCTGAAAATGTGCAATTGTGCTAGGAAATTAACATTAGCTTTATATATAAATAAATACCTCCTCAAGCAGCTGCTTGCCACAGAGGTCTGACAGGAGCCTGTCAGTTTATATGCCAAAGTAGAAGTTACAATGCCACAAATATTTAAAATCAAAAGAATACCTTTGGTCATAATTTCATATAAAGTACCTCATTAAATTGTGAATATTCAATTTTAAGATGCTCGTCCCGTGGCCGAGTGGTTAGCGCGCTTCGCTACTGATCTACGGGACCTGGGTTCGAGCCCCGGGTAAGGCATGGATGTTCGTGTTGTTTTCTGCTGAGGTCCTGTCATCCTCTCAGATCTTCTGTGGCATATAAACTGACAGGCTCCTGTCAGACCTCTGTGGAAAGCAGCTGCTTGAGGGGGTATTTATTTATTTATTTTTTAAACTAAAAGCACATAGCAAGGAGTGAAATTTGAATTGAGATAAACAAACATTTGTAATAGAATGGATGTATAATTTATTAAACATAATACAGAGTGAATGTATCTCAGACCCAACACAAGTTTGATAGAACTATATGGAAATGTAAAAATTGAATGTTAAAGTTTGAAGTTATTCAAAATATAGCCAAGTTTCTAACATTTGATTCCTTTCAGCAGTATATTCCACAGTTATGCATTATTTAGAAAAGTTATATGAAAATCTTTTTTTCATCAATAATCCAAACCGAAAAAGAAAGCAGTTTACTACAGACACAATGACAATGCCAACAACTTAAAATTCAAAATCGGATTCTGGTAGTTGCAGTGGCACCACAAACCACCAAAGTGTCACAGGTGCTTGAATGTTGAAGAACAAATGGCTTAATATTATATTCTAATGACTCCAGAGCAACAGATCTAGTAAAAATTTTCTTTACTCATGTGAATTCCATGGCCCTTGGAGTGCTATTGCTGCCTAATCAGCCTATAGCATAAAACTGATGCTGAATGAAGTTGTCTGCCAGGCACAACAGAACAATTCAAACATGAATTTTTTTGTCATAATATTATACAAATTATATTTCTGTATGCAGCTCAGTCAGTTACCATTGCCTTTTTTTTTCTAGTTGGAAAATCTTGTTCCCCTTCAAACTTTATGTACTTTTTATATGAAGAATCTATGTACCAAAAATTAAAATTCTTGAGGCAGTCCAAAAGTTATTGCAAAACAACCACCAAAAATAAGAGAGAAATATGAAGAAAGATTAAATAGAATCAGAAATCTCACTTTACTCTGTCAATGATTGGTACATACTGAAGCTTAATACCAGCTAGGAGGAAATAGAGAGATTTTATAGCACAAATCAGAATTCTACAATAAACTTTATTTGGATAGATGATAGCGAGTTGAAACAAAATTTAAGTAAAGGATGTTTATCTCAGCTTGCTTTAAATTAAACTAGACATAAAAAAAAATAGAAAAAACAACAGTGCTTTGGATATTATATGAATCTACATAAAGATTGTTCTTTTTACTTTAACCTCTAGGTGGCAAGAACATGTTCTCCCCACTCTAGCTCTCTGATCCAGCAGCATTACTGATGCGATAGCACCACCACATAACCCTTACGACTTCTGTAGCATTTAGGTGTCCAAGGATAGCAGTGTAACACTCAGGGGGTTAATCAAATGGAAGGAAATATTAAAGATAAAAGAAAAAAATGTGTAATTCTGGATATAATAAAACACTGCTGAATTGAATAAAGAATGAGAAGCTACTTGATGACAGATGGGAATGTGACAAATCTGGCTGACTAGATGAAAAAAGATATTAAATTTTTGTAAACACTAATATAAGAGTATACTTTAAGAAGAAAGTTTGTGTGTGTATATGTGTATAAGTTTGGTGCCTGTCCACTTTATGCACTCAGCCCCTAGAAAAGCTAGAGTCAACAAATTTTGCATGAACATTCTTCTTCCCAGGGAAAGAGTATGGGCTATGTGCAAACCTTCTGGGGTTAATCAAAACTGAAGTAGGCTGGTTTGAATTTTTCTAAATTTACATAGACTTGACACTAGAGTTAAAATCCAGAGTCTCTCATAGACTTAATATTAGAAGTTATTCAGAATCACATGAGGAGTGCCATCTACTAGAACTTTAGAGAGTTTCAGACTTTCCCTGAGGAGGAAAAAAATTATACTGAGGGGGGGAAAAAAATCGATTGTAAGAGGTTTATGTCAAATAAAAAAATTTTGCACAGTGGGGAGTTCCATCTATTATATACTTTAGATTTGAGACCTCCCCTAAAAGAAAAGGATAAAATTTTGTCAAGGGAGGGGGAACAATAGTAATGAATTTTATGCCAAATGAAGCTTCCAGCAAGGGGAGTGTCATCTACTAGAGTTTCTGACACTGCCAATGTTGAGTAAATCTGCCAGTATACATATAATATTAAAATTGTTACACGGCTTCTCAAAAGTTGCCAAGAACTGAGCTACAAGACTCAATGTGAATGCTGTAATTTCTGCTTTCATTTTAATTCACAAGAACACATTTTAACGAATTAAGAGCTGTAGAGGGTCATATCAAAGCTTCTTAAACATTGCAAATCATTTCTCTAGACTAATATTAATTTTTAGTTACCTATATTGAAAAATAAACAGTTTCACCTGGTTTTCCATGTATTATAGGCTTAGCACAAAGTTTTGGGAATTGGTAAAGTTTTAGCAACTATGTGCAGGTCTAATTTAATGACTGACAGTTTAAAATAACTCTGAAATTAATACTCCTATGATGAATAAATGTAGCATGTACAAGTGATTTTATAAGCACTGTAAAGACAAAACATTGCCTGCAATACTGAAATGCATACAGTGGAATTTACAAATATTTCAGGCATAAATATCAAATGCCAAAATGTGATGGTGATGTGAATATGACTATTTTTGAGCATAAACACAAGGCACAATCAAAAGTACTACATTTTTCCATTTGATTAGTTATAATATCACTTAATTACCTTTTCATGTCTGTTAATTAGGTTTGTTTGCAGCCTATTGCATTTCCTTCATTGCTGATAGTAATGTTCAACTTTTAACTTTAATAAGGCTTTGTTAAATAAACTGTACTTTCAATAAACAATAATTGATAATCTCAGCATTACCTGTAAACGTTTAAATGTCTGTAAATGTTTTCGTGGAACAAACTTCAACATCCGTATGTCGGCAAAGTTTTTTTCCACAAAAACATTTACTTTCAATAAATACTTATGTGGAAAAAATTAGTTTTGCTGATGGTGGGGAATTCAAACCCCTCCATCTCTCCAGATATATGCCAGACTGTTCTAACCACTAATTGCCAACTCAGTCATTCATTTCCCCAATGTGACTATCTTTTACCGAACATGGCAGACCTGGCATCATCTTTAATCGAGAAAAGCAACTTATTTTCCAAATATTGCTTTTTGAATGAGATATAAATAAGTAGGTCACTTGAGTTAAAGTGTTATTAATGGGGGAAAAAATCAATCCATAGTAAATACACAGATTACCTATAGATATAGAATATCAAAATAAATATTTATGAAGAAAAATTTATATTTTAAAATTTTTATTTATTTTTTTTTATTTTTTAAAGAAGGTACTTCCCTACACGAAGGACAGAGAACCTAGAAGCTATATTAGACTTGTCCTAATTTCTCATACAACATACACAAGATCATGCCCTGCAGGTCTCAGTCATCAGGAACACTAACCACTAGACCAGGTAGGGTCTCATTAATTTATTGACAAAACTCGCTTTTCCCCATAACTATTTAACGAATTCTATATCTACAAGTAAGCATTTATTAAATTCTATATCTACAGATAATATGTGCTTCATTTGTATTGCATAACAACTATTGCAATAGTAAATTCCAAACTTTAAATTGTTCACATGTACTAGTAAATGTCCTCAGCGTGCTTAATACAGTTGTAACATTTAACACTATTAACTAGAAAATATGGTAACAGTATCTTGTGAAGAGTTGGAAGTAATAATCCACAGTTACACATTTCTTGTAAAACAAAGTTCACCAACACTTAATTGAATCATTTCAAGGCTGACAAAAGCATGATCACATGTTGATGTGACCAAATCAGAATTACTAATACTATGGATTATTGATCCCAAGGCTTCTCAGAGTAGAAAATAAGATTACTAAAATTATTAATTATTTTTGAATGTCAAATATTTTTTTTGTCAATCCCCAGAACATGGTTACGCTGATTCAAATCTTACAGAATTCTCCTTATATGATGGCATTTCTCACAGGTACCTGTAACATACATCTATAAGGAGATGTCAATCGTCATTAAAAAAAAAAGAAAAAATGTCGTCAACTGGATGGGATGTGAACACGCAACCTGCTGATTGCATGCTAGGTCACTCACCACTGAGCTACCATCTACCATTAATCTTCAAAAGATGGGTTGATTAGCACACTGGTAGTTTAGTGTGGAGCAGATGACATGTCAGAAGTTGTGGGTTTATATATCATCCAGCTCAGAACAATTTTTCCTATAAAGACTGATGTAATCATGCTTCTGCCATCCATGAAAATATTTTACCAGCATTTTGAAAGCTGGGAGCATCAACTGAAGGAGATTCTGTTCAACAAGAAACATAATACACAGAAATTCCAACTAGACATTGTTACCATTTTTTAAATTCTGTGGATATCGTTTTAACTCTTACAACTATCATTCAGACTTTAAACTAGAAATGTTTAAGCTGAAAATAATATGATATAATGCATGCATAATATTTTTTCAAGTTCATATTCAATTTAACTGTAAAAATTCTATGTCCACAAAAATTTTTGCTTTGAAAAATTGCAAATTACAAATTTTTAAAACACAAGTTATCAACTGTTAGTTTAAAATTAACAGGAGAGCAACCAGAAACTACTTAATAAAATAATAGCTTAATACACAAAAATTACAAAATCTACTGTAAAATAATTATACTAGATTAGGAACCAAGAACAATTAATGGAATTGGAAAACATTTCACATTACATAAAGTCACTTTTTTCACATAATATATCTCTTTCACAATGCTTTAAAAATATGCAAATACATAAAAATATAGCATGCATCCCAGGTTACTAAGAATACACCTTAATAATCTTAATTCAATCTACAAACCCCAATATTTTAACATATGACGTTAATTTTAAAAAAAACTACAAATTTATAAAGTTCCTGGCAAATAATTAGTAAACGTTTAGATTGAAGAGATTTCTTTTCAACAAATTTATTAATATATTAAAGAAAGATATCACTCTGAATTTAATGTCTATCAATTTTAAAGGAAAAATTGTCTTGAGCTGGGTGGGACATGAACCCATGATCTCCTGATAACATGTCAGCTGCTCTGGACCACCACTGAGCTACTGGCCACCGATCAAGATCTCCTCTAATGCTTGTTATTGTTTCTTGAGGCTGAGAGCAGCTAGGACAATACTTTCATGAGACACAGAGAATTGTGCACTGTTTTTATAAAGTTCATAGCATCAATTAGAGGAGATCTTGATTGGCAGCCAGTAGCTCAGTGGTCCAGAGTATCTGACATGTTATCAGGAGGTTATGGGTTCATATTCCACTCAGCTCAAAACAGTTTTTACCCTAAAATCAATCGATGTTAAATTCAGAGTGATATCTTCCTTAAATTAGTAAACATTATTTGGTATATTGCAAAAAAAAATTTCACTCAAGCCTAGGACACCACAAAATTTTTAATTATTTAATTTTTCTATTGCTTGTATAACCATTCTGTACTAATTCATATAATTTTCATCCTAATGAAAGAATACATCTCATCAACATCATTAACCAACAAGGCCAAATCATCTACATAATCTAAATCAGAAATTTTGAAATCTTCTAGACCATTTAAGGCAAAAATCTTTCCCTTGCAAAGGATTCCATATAACATAATCAATAACCAAACTAAACAGAAAAGGAGATAAAATGCACCTCCACTAGCAATGCTAAACCAATTGCTACAAGTCTTATCAACTCTCACACACACACACACTCAGTGTTATTATAAAAAGCTTTCATTATGCTACTAATTTGTCAGGTATTCCATATGATCTAATAATGGCAAAATATGTCTATCAACAGAGTCAAAAGTATTTTTGAAATTTGTAACCACACGTTTCTGAAACTCTAAACATTTCTCAAGAATCTGCCTAAATGAAAATATTTCATCTATACATCCCCTACCACTTCTACACCATTCATCATGCAATTGCATATGAATTTGGTAATCCATCAACCAAATTCTTAATTCTATTAAGTAAAATTATGTAACGAACTTATCTGGAATGAAAATTAAATTAATTACCCTATAATTATCACAAGAACCACAATCACCTGTTTTAAAAGTAGGGATAATAACAGCTTTAGTAAAGTATTTAGAAACAATACAATTATCATAAAAAATATTTCAGTCTGCCAAGTGAAAACACAAGTGTTCCCAGCTCTCAGCATTTCAGTAGTGATTTCATCCACCCTTGGGATTTATGCAGTTTTAATTTAGAGATAGCAAAAGCAACTTCAGAATGTGATATAGGGCCAACATATAAGCCAGTAATGCATCTATCCTCATTAGAAACAATAGGAGTAGAAATAATCATATTGTTTAGAACATCTCTGAAATGCTCAGCCCACCTAGCCATCACAAACAAGAGGCAGATGACTTACACATGCTATCTCCATTCTGTGTGCTATAAGTGGCTCTCATCAGCTTTGGTCCAGCACATTGGATACCCTTTGTAAAGCTAGTATTTACTTTTTTGTATTTAAACCTTAGTTTTCATTTCAGTAGATTTATTTTCGTAAATTAGCGATCTTTTAGTCAATCGATAAGTATTGATTTTTCATAGTTATACTACATCGATGGCCAGCCTACAACTAGTTGCTGTGGTTATTTTAACATCGTATTCGGCTATATGTTAATTTTTATTTTATTACTTTTCCAGTAAAACTTTGATCTGGTATCAATTTCTGAAAATAAATGAGGTCTTGGATATAGAAGCAAATTCATTTCTGTAGATTTATTTCTGTTAATTAGCGATCTTTCAGTCGGCTGATTTATTGATCTTTCCGATTTATGCTACATCAGTGGCCAGCTTAAAAGTTGTTGCGGATATTTTAACATCCGATTAATTTATATGTAATTTTTCTTAGTAAAAAAACTTTTAAGCTTGTATCGTTTTCTGAAAATGAATGTCTTGGATATGTAAGTAAAATAGACTTCCTCAATATGGAAATCAGCTGTCATGTGGGAGGGTTATTTTGAGAAGGTGTCCTCTCCGTTAAATTCACTGTGAAAGTTTCACTGCCCCCCCCCCCCTCTAGAAAAATAAAAATTCGTAATTTTAAAAAATTCTATGTTTATAGTGAATGGTTTTAAAGGCAACCCCCCACCCCCACCCCCTCAGTATCTTGACTGTATCACACACACGATATAACGCCGTTTTTTTTTTTTGCTTTGGTGCACAAACCTTTCTGCACTTAGCAAAGTAAACTTCAACAGCCAAAGAAAAAAAAATCGTAATGTTTAGTAAAAAAAACAGCCAAGGAAGTTTTTTTCTATTTCATAACCGTTCAGAAAATCCCATGAATGTAAGAAGTCCAAGTCACTTTGTATAACACTGGCCGTATTTAAAATATACGATACTGAAAAGAATCATTAAAAGAAATAAAAATCATATTTCAGGTTGAATATTATTCTGGAGGAAATTTCCTTTCAATTAATATATAATTTAACTATTATTTTTTTACTCTTCAGGTTTTCCAAAATGAAGCTTTAATTGTATAATGTGATTTTTTTTCACCATATCATTGAAAAAGGCTTATTAAAATCAATATGCTTGTAAACTTGTTTATATTATTTATTTTCATAAAATTCGCTATTAAATTCTGTTTAATTTCGTATATAACATGACATATTTCCGTTGATTGGATTTTTTTTTAATTCTAAAGTTGATTTGTTTATCTGACTCAGCACAATTGGCTAAAAGCCTGGAATATTCTCAAAGTATGGTCCAGGGAAAAAAATGATAAAACAAGAAAAATATTTAATTGAAGCCAAAAATATTTTTTTTTTCATTATTCAGAAATAAATAGCCCTTCTCTTCATGTCCATTACACTCATTTCCATTAGTTTTTTTTAAATAAATTTTTGTGTTACCAAATGCATATTTTTACTACATAACTAAAAAAAGTCCTATTAAAATAAAACCTGTCATCTTTTTTGGTAAATATTTTACTTTCAGAAAAACCAGAATTAAATGCTGATTAATTTGGCATATAACATGCCATAATTCGTTTCATTAGTTATTTGGCAAAAAACGTTCAAAAGTAAATTTTTTTGGCTGAGCATAGGGTGAAAATAGCTTGACCTCTGGATGGAAAACCAGTTTTTCAGGCTGGACACTGGAAGGATTAAAACGGTCCCATTCTTCCTCAACTACTAGTAGTAAAGCAAACAATGACTGTCATATGATGACTAAGTAATCTATTATGGTTAGTTAGTCATCGTGATTAATAACCTTAAAGAAGTAACAGTGATAGATTTATAGCTTTGGCTACAACTGGGTCTTTCAGAGCTTCAGTGTTTTACTTTTTACCACAGCATTTCTTAAGATTAAGTTGTAAGACACTTTTAACAAGGCAGTGGTCAGATCCAATTTCTGCTCCTATATATGACCTGGTATTCCTATCAGAACTAGCCCATTTGTTGTTAATATATAATGATTTTCTTATTGAGCCCATCTGATGAAACCCATGTATACTAATATATGCCACGGTGCTTGTAATAAGTGCTATTCTCAAACCCTCATGTTTACTTACCTGTAGGAGATGATGCCCATTGCAGCTACCAATACCAAAGGGACATATCATCCCTCTCCAAAGGTCAGAGTCAGTACCAACTTTAGCATTGATTTCGCCTAGAACTAGGGTAATCTCTTCTCTTGACAGATTCAAATTATTCTCAAGTTGTCCATAAAACCTATCCTTCTCATCCTCAGTGGGGGTATAATAATAGACAACTTGAAAGTCTAAATTTTATTTTAAATTTATCTGTAAGAAATCTTTCATTAATGAATTCATATCCTAGAAGAGCATCACTGGTGTGTCTGCTGAGAAACAAACCTATATCTTGAAGATGCTTCCCATCCTCCCTCCCTGAAAAGAGAAATTTAAAATTACTTTTAAGTATCTGACCTTTACCTGTGCATCTGGTCTCTTGCACAACTAGAATATCTAGCTTATAGCATTGGAATTCTTGTGTGAGGACATCAAGAGAATAATCTCTAGGCAACTGTAATGCTCCAAAGATTATCAACTTTTAAAGTTGGACCTTTTGTCTGTTCCAAATTTATTCAAATTCTGGATAACTGTATCAAGTGTCAGGCAATAATAACTTGCCAAATAAAGTTGAAATAGGGTTTGTTAATATATAATATCAGGCATTACTTATTGAGTAAGAATTCAAAAAGGATTATCAAGTTTAATTAAAGTTAAAATATAATCAAAAATCAGTCAACGTTGCTCAAGAGAAAAAAAGCAAAAATTCAAAAGCTTCTATAACAAAGTTTATTTCCAAAAATTTCAACTCGCCAAACTCAATGATAGAACACAAAATTTGGAGACTAACAATTCCTTCTATCTACACAACACATACTTCTGCCTACTACATCTCTACTTCACTTCTCTCAACAACTCTCTCCACTACAATACTACATCTCAATCTCTATCTGTCGTTCTCTTTCTGTGACCTCATGTCACTACTATAACAAGCGGCGTACAAAGCCGGCACATCTATTGCACGCCGGGAAAGACATTTGCATAATATGATGATCGTGCTAGCTATGATGCAAGAGGGGTCATGTCCTACATGCGCTTTAGCAGTTGACAAACCAAAGGTCAGAGTTGCACATGCGCAACTCCTACAGCTCGGAATGAGGATTACGATGTCCAAAAAATGAAATAATCCCAAAATGATAAATATAAATAAAACAAAACTGGTTAAGGAAAAGTAAAAGTGAATGGGTTGAACCATCACACAACAACCTCATGTTCCCTGTACCTGCAGAAAGAAAATTATTAGTACAATTTTTAAAGAAACTAGGTTTATTGAGAGAGGGGACCAACAATATCAAATATCCCCATAATCACAAGCAAGAGGCAAAGACACAGACCAGAGGCTGAAGCCACCCATGCTGACAGGAACTTCAGGCACCACCTTTTCAAGAAACAGAATCTAGAAAGAAACTGACCTGCCTGAGACACATTACTCCAGTGTGGGATTGGCGATGCCAAACTAGCTAAGTGAGGGTTCAGGTACCTGTGATGGCCTCTGATCAGGATTATCAACCAGCTGATAAAAGGCATCCCATGCCTTTGTTCACTAGGGCTGGAAACCCAAACAGAAAACACAACAGCAGATGCCTACCAGTGCAGCAAATCCAGGATCCATTATCAAACTCAAAGCCATAAACCAGTCTAGTCTTGTGGATATAAATGGTCAACAGCAGAACCCTGTAAAGTTGACCACTCCTTGGCAAGGCTAAAAGAAATGGCCATAGGTTATCAGATTAGTAGGCCACACTGATCTGGCATCCCTCTCCTTCTGTTCCCTTCTGAAAGAATCTTTTGAAAGGTACTAACATCCTGCAGCACAAGAAGGTGGGGTCAGATATTACGCCTGGCAAGTTCTAAGCATCATCACTGGAAATTGATGCACAGATCTCCTTTCAGTTTATGCCTAGCAAACAATTACACAAATCATTAAAATCAAGGTTCTAATTAAAAATAGGAAGTAATAAACTGAGAGGAATTGGGAAAAATGCAAATTTTGAGACATCAGCAGTTGAGGTGAAAACCAAAAAGCAACCAATAGGAAAATGCAACAAACTTAAGTTGCAAATATTGAGATACATATTAGGCATCAGCTAATTGAATATCTTTTACATATAACTTTTTAAATATATTAATGAGGCCCTTTGCAAAATACATATCTGTTTCTCTATCTGCAACTATCCCATTGAATTAAATGCATGCAACTATACAACTGAAATTCAATTAATTTTTGAAGTGCAAAAAGAAAAATGATTTTAAACTCAAACTCTAGTTCTATCAGAAACTCAACAAGGGAAATCTATAGGAGAGATTCTGGACTGGGCAGTCACATATTTGGATAGTTATAGGGAGGTGGAAGTGTTAAATGAAAAACTTGAATCTATAAAATGTAAAAATGGAAGGAATAATTCAAATTTTTAAACCATGTTCTACAATTATGGATAGACAAACTTAATACAACACAAAATGGCATAGAGGAAACATGTATGAAATTTGGTATCAAGCAATTAAGTATTTGGGGAATTACAGTGGGTCAAAATCAGTCACAAAAAAGATGTAATATTCTTTAACAGTTTGAATGGTGATTACGTTTTTACTACCAATGAAGCAGCATGTTGAAAAACTGCCAAGAGTTATGTCAAGACATTGTGGAAGAAATGCACACTGCCACCAACATGGCTATTATTAATATAGATTACAGTGCAGCTTAGAGTTTCAGAATAGCAGTATTATCTCAAAGACATCATTTAATTGACTGGAGTGATGGTAACCTATTAGATGACTGAAAGTTGGTCAACCAATATCTAAGTCAATCAAAACAAGCAAAGCTTAAAACAATTGTCTAAACTGTGGAATCAATCAAAATAATGAAACTCCAAAAAAAGACTAGTTTTGATTTTTTTAAAATAATAAAATGTTACCATTTCATGACCTTAATATTTTATTTACATAATAAATGCACTTTGCATACTTAACTTTTGTGATATCAGAAGATTAATGTAAACAACCTCAACTGATTTGAACGATTTTTTCAGAAATTTTCATTAAATGCAAGTTTCAGAAATACAGACCATAAGTATAAAGCCTTAATCAAATATGAGAACTGAAGGTGTATTCTCAGTACCTGGATTTTAAACATTACACATCAGGCAAAAATGAACAATACTCCATGTTGAATTTTACACTTTAGAAGCTGTTTGGATAGTAAAAATGCTTAAAATTGGTTTATACTGTCTCTTTACTTCTATTATGTGCATTTCAGATGTTAGTTAATTCTGAGCACATTTACTATCAAATAGTAAACTAATAAAGTGTAAAATTTAAAGTACTATGATAAACCACTGTGAAAACTAATGAATATAAAAGTGCATAAAATAAAAGGAAAGTAAACTATATATGTAACAAAAGATGCACACATAATATAAAATATAAAAAAAAATGGAAAAATTATTTTTTTCCATAGCAGAAAAATAAAAACACATTGTTAATTTATTTCTGGAAATATATACAACAGAAACCTTACACATTCCAAACTTTTAAAAAGAGTGAGGAAAAATCTTATATTTAGAAGAGCAAACAAAAAAGGCACAATGCTGCCTAGTTTAAAGAAAAAAGTTAGTGAAGAAGTGTTAATATTAATAGTGTTATATATTAAATGCAAGAAAATTCTGTAATCCAAAACAAAAGGGGAATAAAAACCACATGCTTGATTAAAGTTGAATATACTAAATGGTGAAACATTTACCAAACACTCTGCTTTAATATACCAAAAACTGTCCATTTTTCCTTATTGATGGCTTAAACAATCGCATGTCATTTTTTTACATTACATTTACAAATTTTCAATAGCTCACTTTAACTACCACTATATGTCAATTGTACCATGTTTCTTTATTAAAAATCTGCTCTGAATGTATCAACTACCTGGCTGATAAAATCCAAAGGAAGCTTCAGAAGACTGGGCCAAATCCAAAGGTAAGGAAGAAGGATCACAAGGGGTTGAATAATGTGAAGATTCAGTTACTGAAGAAAAGGGAGTAGAAAAGGAAGCTGAGGAAGACTGTTGGCCTTGAATAACAGCATCATTTTCCTCAACATACTCAGAAGCAACATGAGGAAATGAGCCAGAGAGGATGTGTGTAGTGTTTCCTTCGGTTTCATCTGTTAGTTTTTTTAAGAACATTTCCATTTGTTCACGAGTACCTGGCCCTGAAAATGTTGCAGCTTGAATTTCAGCAGGTTCAATTAATACTTGCTGTGTCACCTTTACTACTTTACCATCTTTGTCTGCTTGTTCAAATTGACCAATGTTCTGTGCTGTTTCTAATTTTTCTAGTGCCAACAAAAAATCTTTGGAAATTTTTTCTGCATCACCACTCATACTTGTTACAACATGGAACTGTGATTCTGAAGTGATGTGCTCTGATTCAGCAGTTGGTTTTCCTGTTCGTTTTAAAAATCCTTTCATCGTTTCATCTATATCATACTCTGAAGTGTGCGACTCAGTCTGAACACTCCATTCAAATTTTTGTGTGGGTTTCACAGCTTCTATTTGGTCTGCACTTTGATCATCTACAACTTCATGGGAACTAATTCTAACATTTGTGTCTGAAGCCATTCCACTTACCGTAATTTTTTCTTCATTAGCAACTTCACCCTGAGAATATGTTATTTTTGGCTCTGGTTCTAAAGTATCAGTGCTGGACACCATAGTACACTCTTCACCTGAAGCTTGGGCACTGTTGATGCTTGAAGACATAACAGAATCAGTTTCAAACTGATATGTAGCATGTGTTGCTGTAGAACTACTAGGATCTAAAGAGTCTGTACTAGACACCATACAATCACCTTTACCACTACCACCATTTTTACCTCCACTAGAGCTTGAGTCGTGACCACCCCCTCCATTATCAGCTTCAAGTGAATCTGTTAGAATTTCTGTTTCTTCAATATCTGCATTAACCTTCCCTGATTCAATCCATAACTCAACATCTTCTGTTGCATCATGAGTAACTGATGCAGTGAGCTCATCTCTCCCAACTTCCACATTGTCACTACATGATACATCAAACTCTTTCTTTCCTTCCAAGTGCAATAATTTATACTCATTTTCTAACATAGGTTCACATTCTCCCATTGCTACATGCCCTTTTACTCCTTTTTCATTGCTAGTTTGCCGTTTTTTAGGGGAAGGTGACCTATCCACCAAACTACTCTCTGTACTATTTCCACTTGATGTATATGTTTTTTGAGTTACTGTGTATTCTTCAAGTGTTATAGCTTCTGACAAGTCATCAGCAGTTTCTTCCTGAAATTTTTCTACATTATTTTGTGCCATTCGAATAATTTCGTCTATTTCTGTCATTCTTTTTTCATAATCATCAGAATCATCAGATTCATGATCTTGACCAGCATCTGAGAGTGTTTCTTGGCTGTCTGATGCTTGACTCTCATGACCTTCTTCGATTTCTGATAACCTAGCAGCTTCATCATGAACATTTTTTTCTATCTGTTCAGCTTCTGCACATTCTCTCTCCAATTTTTCAAATTCTGTTAAGGAGCACATGGATATATCATCATGTTCACCACTTTTGCTAGCAACAGGTCTATCACCAGAATCACCAGATCCCTGACTCGATCTTCCTGTACCCATTTCAGCTTCGAGTCTTTCAAACTCCTGTAATGAAGAAGCTGATGAATCATCATGCTCACCACTTCGACCAAAAAATCTACGTCCAGGAAGGATATCAAAACTTGGTGTGCTCTGTTTATCTTCTTCAGCAGATGGAGCTGGACTTTGTTGTCTGTCAGCTTCTTTAAGCTCAAAATCAAGAGTTTCTTCATCTTCTTCCTGATGGGTGTACAATTCTACATATGTTAAATCATCAAAATGAGGTAGCAGGGTCTTATCACTAGAGCTAACTTTATCACATGCTTCAGTTTTATCACTGCTCCCACTATCCACAAATTCTACTCCAGGTTTGAATGAATCATTCTGCCACTCTAAAGAAACTTCATAATCACTTGTCTGACGAATACTGTAATTTTGTTCATTACGAGACTTCTGTATCTTATAATCATATCGTTCATCTTCTGGAGAAGTGTCAACCACATCAGTTTTTTCTAATGAATCACCACTTTGCAGTTTAGCTACTAAACCTACTTTATCACCAATATTTTCCTCACTGCCATTTTGTTCTGTATGAACCACAAGTGATGGTTCTTCAACTACCAAGTTTCTAGACATATCAGTTTGATCTTGTGCATCTGTCTGTAGCATATCAGATTGTTCTTCAAAATGAGTCCTCAAATTACACTGATCACTTTCAGGTAGAAAAATTGCTTCATCATGAAATAATACTCCTGATCCAAGGTGTTCATCATACTCCCTGTAGTTGTCTGGTTGCTCCTGTTGTGCCTCTGGCTTTTCTGTCTCTAATGCTCTTCCACTATGAAAATCTTCCATCCTAGATAAAGTGGTCTGTGAAATATTTTCCACACAATGAATAGTTCTCAAGCTGTCTTGATCAGATATTTGTGATTCCCCATTATCTAACCGTGAAACACTTGGCAACATGCTTTCTAATTGTGGGCTAGATGCAAGATTTGTACTTGTATCTAAAGCTTGACTTAATCTAGAATTTTCACCTTCAATTTCAAACCCTGCTATTTCTGATTGTAATTGATAGGATGCAAGATTTTCACTAATTCTAACTGCTGATTCATCACCATCAGGTGTATCATATTCTGGATTATAATCGACTTCAATTGGCCCATTCAGCTGCAAATAGGAAGGCATATCAATACTTGGCTGAGGAGTGGGATCTAAGGGTCCATCATCAGAAACCTGTATTTGTTCAGAGTCTGGTAATCTGTCAGGTGGTATATCAGGTAATAGATCAACAGCTGGCATACTACTTTGTGCATCAGAAATATAACATGATGTAGGAATTTGGCATGATACATGAACTGCAGTATCTATACTTGATGTTTGCCAGGTCTGTTCACTATGTGTAGCAGAGCTCTCAGAAACTGAAAGTTGTTCTTCGTCAATACATGTGCTAACTTGCTCTACAGAGTCATCCATTTCTTGTGATGCAACTGCTCCAGATTCAGTTTTAAAACTATATGCTTCAGACACATACACAAATGGTCTATCATCCTTAGAAACATTATTTACTCCAACTGACTGATTCATGTCATAGGTATCATCGATGTCTTTTGATTTACCTTCATCATCAGAATATTTATTTTCTCCATTATGTTTGCTTTCAGAGTCTGTCGAATGGGCTGTGAAGTATACAGGTCCAAAATCAACAACAGAATCATGACTACAAAGCTGCTGCTGCACATCATGTTCAGCCACTGAACCTTTCATTGCTAATGCTTCCACATCTTGTTTAATATCCTCGACATGTCTGCTAGTTGCTTCTTGCAAAGTGTCAAGAAGTTCTGATTCATGTGCATACTGCCATGTCCACTGGTCATGTAAAGCTTTGTTTTTTTCCTCAAATGATCTCTCTTCTAAATCCCAGCTCTTTAGAAATGGTAATTCTACACCACTTCGAATTACTGATTCTGGAATTTCCATATCATAAGGCTCTTTTACCATACATTCTGAAGATGGTGACTCTTCGTCAAGGATTGGCATTTCAATATCCTGAGCAAACTCCAATTCCATTTCTTGAGCAGAAGGCACCAATGTTTCACTAGCTTCTGATGACACTTCTACACTTGCAAGATGTCCTGAACTTTCAGAATCAACAGAATACGCTGATTCTCTTGAGCTGTGGCTCAAAGAAGAACATGCTGTAGAATATGACGTTTCTTGAGATGTGACTGCAGTAGCATAAGATCCAGATACTTCCCCTGATGCATCTTGAGATGTAGCACATGTCTCATATTCAGAACCATGTCCGCTGAGTATGTTGATTTCGAATTCTGAAGAACATGGTCTACTAGCTGCTGGTGTACTCTGAGGTGTTCTTCCATTTTCAGAAGTTTCAACTGAATAATAGTGACTTTCTGTTTCACCTGAACTTGAAAAAGATTCTTCTTTTCTGTGGGGTGTCACTTGTTCAGTTACAATCAATCCTACATTATCAGATTTATTTTCATAATCTGAATCACTTTTTCTTTCATCTCTTGGAGACTTACTATCATCTTGAGGTAGTCTATGTTTTGAACCAAAAGCTTCACTCATTTCTTTAACAAAAATATTTTGTTCCTTTTTAGACTCTTCATCTATACTGTAGGTTTCTATTTTAGTATTCACTGTATTTTCAAAAAAGTGATCCATTTGATTTTCATAAGATTGGCTTGGTTCTTCTAAATCTAAAAATTTCTCCAGTTCAACTTCATCTGCAGGAAATTTTTCTTCTGGAGTGTCACTTCCTCCATCGCCACTAATGATGTGCTCTTCTGTTGTACCAAAAGGTTCACTATCTTTCTTGCAGTCTATTTTTTCTAAATTTTCATAGGTACTGTCTCTTGATAGCATATCTTCATCCTTTTTCAATTCTTCGTTTGCATAATCATCTTCACACGAATCTTTTCTTATCACAGTATCAGGCTTCATTATTTCTTGTGGTGCAAGCTCCTGGGTAGAATCGCAACTGGATTCAATTGATGAATGCTCTTCTATAGTAGAAACTTTCTTTGTAGATTTTAGAGACCTCATTTCTTTCTTATCTGCTCTTGAATATCCAATTTCTGCATCTGATCTTCTATGCAATTCAGTCTCTGTTAAACTACTGCTTACTTTAGAAAACATATGCTCAAGAGCAGGTTGTGCTACTTTAATTTTATCAGATTTACATGGTAACATTTCTCCACTAGCTAAAGCTCTCACTACATGAGCATCAGATGCAAGTGCAAGTAGCTGCTCTGAAAGAGAATGTTCATCCTTTGCTTCTTCATATTCCTTTAAACAATCATCATGCTCTACAACTATTTGTTCTAAAGCTTCCTCTTCTCTAGTGCTTTCTTCTTTATGATGCAAAGAAGTTTCCCATGCTATTTGCGATTCCTGTTCCATGGCAGTGCATATTTCTGACACTAAGTCCACTTCTGGTGATACTGCAGTTAATATTATATTGTCAGAAGTTTTATTAAGTACGATGAATGAATCTTCTTCCTTCAGATCCAATGATTCATCTGCAATAGTGTTACTGGTCTTTTCAGTAGGAACAGTAAATGAAAGATCTTTTCGTTCAGGTGACCCACTTTCTATATCTTCACCAAGCTCTTGAGAAACTATTTCAGTTCGGATATGCTTATATACTTTTTTTTCTCTATCAGCTTCAGACACAAGTGCTTGTTCAACATCTTCTGTTATTTCCTTTATTTCTAAAGGACTCTCTTCCATGGACTGATCCAGCTCCTCATGAAGAATTTGAGATTTAATTTGACCATTAACTTTGGTTGAGATTTCAAAATGCTGATCTATTTGTTTATGCACAGAACTTTCTGTGTCAGACGATTCAATTTGCCAGCTGACATGTTTCTCAGATTCCTGAGTTTCCTTATGATCTTTACTCTTTCTATCATATTTTGTGCCTATTTCAACTTCATCTTCAGAATAAGATGTTATTACACCCATTTTGTACATCTCTATCTCAGAGTAGCCAATACCTTCATCTAGAATAAACTTTGCATCTTTTTCTACATCAGGTTCAGTTGTTACATCGATACCAACACTCTCAGAAGGAGAGGAAAGCTGTTTGGGAAAGGAGGAAGTGGATATTTCTGTAACTGGTGACTTGTCAACTGCTGATGGCTGCTCTGGCATGACATGCTCTAGAAGGTCAGTAAACAGTCCATTAGTTAAAAAATCACAGGTGGTGAAAGAAAATAAAAAAAGGCCACATGCACTACAGCTGCTTGCATTAGTAACAAAAACAACTAAATGGGAAATAAATAAAAACTATAACATGCTTTGAGGCATTCTTCTGTTTGAAACACAAGAGCCGATGTCATACCACAGCATCTGATAATAGTAAACTATTTAAAAACAAAATACATGCTTCTTTGTAAATGTTTCATAACATCCACAAGCATGCACAATATGAACCCAAGACTGTGTGAAATGCAAAAGAAAAAGATGGAATAAAAATCAAATACTGTAAGTGCTTGCTCATTATTGTTTCTGCTTTAACAAGTACATAAAGTTTACAAGAAAATACTTTAGGAAGAATTCTAGGGTACAAAAATATAGTGTAAAAATGCAAATGTGAAGAACAGTAGAAGTACAAAATTATATCTCTCAAATGCCTGTAATAACAAAAATATTTGCAAATAAGAAATTAACTAAAATACTTTAGAATGGTACCATAATTTAAACATACGTGCAACCATTTGGCTTGTAAAAACAAAGCTTTTAATTTTTTTTGCAAATACTGAACATAAAAAAGGAAACTAAACATACTTGTGAACTTAACAAAACATATCAAGCATAAGAGGCATTATTTCATATATATTTAAAAATATTCAAGTTAAACTCTGAATTTGACATTCAAAGTTTCCACAAAATTATTTATTGCACAAATTTTTATGACTGATTTACAAAAAATTTCAATTACAATTTTGATACAGCTACATTACAGAAGCCAAAGTTTAATATATTGTATCTATTTAAAGTACTTTATATTTTGTACATTTTTTAGTTAAATAGTAGATTTATTTAGATGTTTTATTTCTAAATGATCCCTTTCTTTAAACAGTACCAATTCAAGTGATACTGTTTTAAAGAAGTGGTAGACTACTAAATCAAGAGTACTAATCGTATAATGCTTGATGATCACTGATATGTAAAGAACTGATCTAGTTAAAGATTTATGAGATGCTCTAAAAGAGAGAGATTAGTGGGTATTGCTTGCTAAACTGCAGCATATTTGAACAGAAGCAACTATTTTTTGTTGTTTCTTTTTTTCAATGCTGGCAACATCTATTCATCTTAGTAATTAATGCAAGTCAGCAACCTTTGAACAATAAAGAAATATTTACCAAATATAACTGTGATGTGCACAATAAGAAAATATCAAATTGTTAGTTGAAGAAAATTGAATGTATTTTCCACATCTGGAAACTCAAAGCCATGTTTCAACTTTTTTTGAAGGAAATGGGGAAACAGCTGAAGAGATTTAAGAGTCTCCCTCTCTGCCATGTCAAAGTGAATGCAAATAGCAAGAAATTAATACTTGATCACACTAAGAATCATCAGGTAACTTGCACATTTAACTATTTTACTTCACCTTTTTTTAAAAATATGACATGCTTTGTACTGGTTGAATTAATACTATAAAACCTAGTGTTTTACAGCATTAATATTTTGGTGAAGAGGTAATTTTAAAATTTAAATCTTTGGGATATGAGATTTCTTTTCACAATGGCCTTTATAGTTTATTCACTTTGAACAAATTAGTACTCTATGTGCCACTGTTCTCTTTAGCACTTGTAACAGTCACCTTGAAAATTTGTCTTTGCCAGCATTTTAAATATATTCTTTCCAATGTGAATAGAAAAAGCACATTTCTGTGTACTAAGAAAATCACAATGTATTTTAAAAGTTGTCTTCTAAAGGTAAAATGGATTAAGCAGACAAAGAGTTAAAAAGGAATCAATGACACTGATCTAGATGAAACCAATTTAAGGTTATGGATTAATCTTACTCATAGTGGTAAATAATTTGTCTCAAATGCCTTATATGAAATAATTCTGACTTGCAGCCCACAGCAAGAAAATTGTTTTTCTAATCCTATTCACTGAAATTACATTGAAATTAGTGAATGGCCCTTTTTGTACACAGTGGCTAATAATTTGTGGTAAATAATTTGTCTCAAATGCCTTATATGAAATAATTCTGACTTGCAGCCCACAGCAAGAAAATTGTTTTTCTAATCCTATTCACTGAAATTACATTGAAATTTCTGAGTGGCCCTTTTTGTACACAGTGGGCTAAATGGTAGGTTGCAAGGACCACAAAGACTTAGAGTTAGGAAGAGTAAGAAGACTGGACAGCTGTTAGGATTAGTATTATAAGATAGGCGAAAATCTTCCATTAAGGTTATCCAGCATGTTCTTTAATGTGCAGAGAATACTGCTATCTGGCACAATGGGACACAGCTTAACATCTCTCAGAGAGGCAATCTATGTTCCCTTTCTCACTAATGGAAGAGCTGGGGTTAGTGGAGAAAATTGCTATGTAGGCACTGTAGGGGCTTGAACCTGGGAACATCAGGTTACATGCCTAGTGCACTAGTATCTGACACAACCCCTGCTCCAGCAAAATATTAGGGAAATATTAAACTATGAATCATTTAGCTTCAGTACTGGATTTAATATCTACTTAGCTTCTACTTGATTTAATATACTACTATTAGTTCCAGTATTTTTTTCACTCATGTTTCTTATATTTGTGGATGTTTAACAAATTACTTTGTTTCCAGGGGCAATATGTTAGCCTAATTCTGTGTGCATTGCAAACACTGATATTTGATTTAACACTGCAGCTGTGTTAATCTTAGCCTCTAGGTTGTAGCATGTATCAAAATACAATTTCATATGGTATTTTTAGTTTCAAATTAGATTCAACTTTTACTAAGCCACCAATGAAACAAGAAAACAAAGAACCTAAAATATTTAAATTGATGATAAGAAGCCAAACCAACATAACAAAAATTAAGTACATGGCCTTAAATAATACTGACAGTTACTAATAAAAATATAATTACATATTCTATTACAAATGCATGTATTCTATATCAAATGTCTGAAACAGGTGGTTAGCTTTTCAACATAATGCAACAGGATTTAATTAACTAGGCCTTGTCTATCAGGTATTTTATATCTGAAGTATTTAAATATATATATAAAAAAAAAAATCAAAACTTTATATTTCTATTACTAAAAAACGCCCATTTGTTCTTACAGTACATGAAGGAAATTCCAAATATGGAAGACCTTAAATCATCATCATCAAGCTAGCAATGGATTACAGAGGTCCAACCAGACTGCACAATTTAGTTCTCCAAGCATATTTGTCCTGAGCTACATCTGCTGCATCTGGCCTATGCACACCAATTCTAACAAGGTCCTGTTTGACATTGTCTGCTCACCACATCCTAGATCTCCCCCTCTTTCTGAGGCCTTTAGGCACACTGTTCATAACCCTACTCACCAATCTATAATTATCCATAAGGGCAACATGGACAAACCAACAGAGTCTCTCTGCACAATATGCTGTTTAAAGTAGGCTGCAGACTCCTTTGTAATGCTCCTTGCTCATTCTTACTTACAAAGTTGCTCCTTGCTCATCATTACTTACAAAGTTGAACCACTTAATGCCAAAGATACTGAATAAGCATCTAGAATCAAAAGTATCAAGTTTCCTGTTACCTTGTTTACAAAGTGTCCAAGTTTCACTACCATAACTAATACTAGAAAGAACCAAACTATTATACAGTCTAATTTTAATCTTTAGGTGTATATGCCTATTTCTCCACAATTTCTATAGATTCTTAAAAGCCCCGGCAGCAATCCCTATTCCTCTGTTAATCTCGTGCCGCACATCACTAGTATCTGTTACATAGCTCCCAAGATAATTAAACTGTGACACCTGCTCAACATTGCAACCATTCAGATTAACTGAATCACAGCCTGCCCAACCAGTTTTGATCACTTTAGTTTTCTCTATCTTTATAACCAAACCTACTCAGATTTTCATTCAACAGCTCGAATGAAAGAGTTAACCTCATCAACATCATTTGCCAAAAGGACTAAATCATCAGCATAATCTAAATCAGAAATTTTTGTATCTCCAGACCATTTAAGGCCAAAATCTTTCCCTTGGGGTGAATTTCGCATAACATAATCAATAACCAAACTAAAGAGAAAAGGAGACAAAATGCACCCTTGTTGAACACCAGAAGCAATGCTAAACCAATTGCTACAAGCCTTACCAACTCTCACACACGACTCAGTGTTATTATAGAGAGCTTTCATTATGTTAACTAACGTCTGGTATACTTAATCAATCAACCACAAATTATGACTTATCTGGTATCTCACAATCAACCACAAATTATGACGATCAACAGAGTCGAAAGCCTTTTTGAAATCAACAAAGCTAGCAACCAAAGGTTTTTGAAACTCTAAACATTTCTCAAGAATCTGCCTAAGTGAAAATATCTGATCCACATATCCCCTACCACTTCTGAATCCACATTGCTCATCACACAGTTGCCTGTCAATCAGATTCTTAATTCTATTAAGCACAACCATGCAAAGAACTTTACCTGGAACAGAAAGTAAGCAGATACTCCTATAGTTATCACAATAATTGTTATCACTTTTTTAAAAATAGGGATAATAATAGCTCTGGCAAAGTCATTAGGAACCATGCTTTTATCATAAAAGATATTCAAAATTTCAGTCATCCATGTGGTAACCGAAACATTCCCAGCTCTAAGTATTTCTGTAATAATTTTGTCCATCCCTGGGGATTTATGTAGTTTAAGTTTAGAAATAGCCAAAGTAGCTTCAGATTTTGTTATAGGGCCAACATTAAAGCCACCAATGCATCTATCATCATTACAATGGGAGTAGAACTAACCACAATTAGAACATCACTGAAATGCTGAGCCCACCTAGCCATGACAGAATCCTCACCTTCTAAACCTTACTTTGTTTATCCTTCAATCCCTGTATACCTGTCCATTTTTTACCACACAAAACATTAACTATCTGGTACAGCTCTCTGCTGTTGTGCTGTTTAACTGCTTCTTCAGCTTTGTCAGCAAAGCCATCAAGCCAAAGATTCTTAGCAGCTAACTGATCCTTTACACGTTTATTAAGCTCTCTCTCTCTAATGCTTTCTATTCGGACTAGTAGGGTATTAAGGACATTCTTTCAGTTCTTTCTACCTGAAATAAGCTCAAGTGCCTTATCACTGAAATAATTCTGCCTCCTCTGCTCCTTTTTTCCTAAAAGAGTACTGTTAGTTTACAAAAAAGCCTGTTTAAAATGGGCCCCATTCTTCCTCAACTTCAGCAGGAAGAAAACCATGACTGTCATAATGACTAAGTAACCTATCACAATAAGCTTTAGCTATAACTGGGTGTTTCAGAGCTTCAGTATTAAAGACAGAGTGTTGTGCAAAGGTTAAAAAATTTAAGTTGCAAGGCACATTTAACAAGGTAATGGTCAGATCCAATTTCAGCTCCCCTATATAACCTGGTATTCCTAACAGAACTAGCCCATTTGCTGTTAATATATATTCAATCATATTCTTATGCAGCCCATCAGGTGAAACCCATGTGTACTTATGTATGTCATGGCGTTTGCAATAAGTGTTAGTTATTCTGAAACCATTGAGTTTACTTACCTGTAGGAGACGTTGCCCATTGCCATTGCAGCTACCAATATCAAAAGGGCCTATCACCCCTCCTCAAAGATCAGAGTCAGTACAAACTTTGGCATTGAAGTCACCTAGAACAAGGGTAATATCTCCTCATGATGATTTTTGTGAAAATGGACAGACTTCAAAATATCCTGAAGTTATCTGTAAAACCTATTCTTTTCCTGATTGAAATCCTCAATGGCGGAATAACAACAGTTAACATTCAAGTCTTTAATGCTTGTCTGAAATTGTGCTCTGAGAAACCTTTCATAAATGCACTCATATCCTAGAAGAGCATCACCAGCATGTCTGCTGAGAAGCAGACCCATGCCTTGGTGATGTTTATTATCGTTCCTTCCTGAAAAGAGAAATTTAAGATTACTTTTAAGAAACTGACCTTTGTCCATCTGGTTTCTCGCAAGCCAAGAATATCAAAATTATAACGGTGGAATTCTTTTGTGAGAACACCAAGAGAATAAGCTCTGTGCAGAGTCCTCACATTCCAACTATCTATGGAGGGAAAATGGTTAGTGGGATATTTAAAGAAACTATGTTTATTGAGAGAGGGAATGCTGACAATATCAAACAGCCCCCTAAATCACAGACATGGGGCCCCACCACTAAAGGCTGAAGCCATCTACACTGGAAGACTTCCTCCAATGTGGAATTTGACAATGCCAGTAGAAGCAAAGAGTTCAGGTGCCTGCGATCACCTCTGCTTAGGATTATTCACCAGCTAATAAACATATATTCTGTGAATCTATTCACTTGGGGCTGTCAACTCACAAACAGAAAACACAGTGGAAGATTTTCCCTCCACAGAAGCTCACCAGTGCAGCAAATTCAGGACCCATAATCAAGCTCAGAGCCTTATTTCAGTCCAGTTCAGTAGGTTTATATGGTCAGAAACCTGTGTGGTTGACCACTCATCAGCAGGGCAGAAAAAAAAGAAATGTAGCCATAGTTGTCCAGATCAGTTGGCCACAGTAATCTGGCAGCCCTCCCTTTCTGTTCACTTCCACAAGCGAATATCTCTTTTGAAAGGTACTAATGGCATGCACCACAAGAAGGTGGGGTAGGACATTAGGTTCTAGACCTGGCCGGTTCTATGCATCATCACGGGGATTGGTGCATAGCTCACCTTCCAGTGACTACCTAGCTACCATTTACAGACCGCACTAAGATTATCTTTCAAAAAAAATAACTCTTATCCTGAAGCATTAACTTTAAAAGAATTTAAAGTCCTGTATCATAAAACAGTTTTGCTAGTCACTTCTTTTCTTCACTTCAAACTAAAGTTTATATATTACCACTAATTTCAGACATTTGGAGCAAATTACTATTATATATAGAATAAACAGTTCTACCTACCTATCAGGGCTTTTTACAACACATCAATAAATTTTCTTTTTTAACACATTACTCAGGTAAATATTTTTACTCAGTAATAACTACCAAATTTAAACAATCAATTAGTAATTATTCAAAATAAACTTTTTTGGTAATCAAACACTGAAATTCTTGTTTTAATGAATTTATCACTTTTTCTAAACCAAGATCTTAAAAACTTTTTAAAACAATGGGCACCATGAGAAATTATGAATATATAATGGACAATTATAACAAGTTTATTAGTTGAGTAGACAGTTTATGGTTTATAGAGTAGACAGGAACAGATTTTTTTTTTAACAAAAGTAAACTCCCACATAAAGTTTTTTTTTTATCTTGACCAAAAAAAAAATTCCAATAAATTGTACAATCAAATAAAAATTTTACAATCTTATTTTTTTTAATTCACACAAACTTTTAAAACCTTATAAGGGAGTCACAAAACATGAAAGAATAATTTTAGATTATTTTGGTGGTTCGATATTTTTCCGCCAAGTCAGGAGTCCCCTAACATTTTATTAGAAATTTACATACAGCATTTCAAATCACTCAGCAGGCCAGATGATAACTGCTTTGGTTTCATTTATCAATTGGCTTAGAATTAAGACTACTGTAATATGAATGTAGCACCATGAATATTCAGCAAACTGATAAAACTTCTCTGCAGATAATAGTCTAGTAACTCCTGATCTATATCATATTAGGTTAGGATCAGATTTCTAACCATTATTATTAACTGCAGTTAATTATTTCTGCATCAGCATAATAGTAATTTGCACATATTCTCTCCCTTCAAAAAAAAAAACTACTTGGCTACATCATAAAAGCAAAAACTTCTACAGAAAGGAAATAATATATATTCAAATCTTCTCATATAGCTGAAGATATTTTCCCTACAAATACTTATGATATAACATTTAACTAATTATCAAAAAACGTTTAGCTTTTCAGTAGTAAATTATCACAGGAGACATGTACACATGGAACTCATGAAATAGCTGAAACTTTTTCCAGCTAACTATTTCATGAAAACATTTAAGCTTCAGTTTGCAGGAGCACCAATTCACTTATACAGTATGGACAAAATCAGGTAGAAATAAAATATAAACATTTACATGTTGCTTGAAGTGGGAACAAAATATTAATAGTCAGAATCTCTAATAAGGAACCAATTCACAAATAAAATTTTGAATGTACCTGCTCTATGTAAAAAAAATAGTCATTGCTTTGGCTAAGCTAAAAAATATTAGAATTTGGAACAACAGGAATGACCCAGACTATCAACTCTTACCTCTAATTTATATCAGTATTTCCTAATGTACTCTTTATTCAATATCTTAATTCTAATTTTTCAGTGTGAAAAAAAACAGCTGATCCTTTATGTGAAATTTTTTTCATGATATATTGATGAAGTATTTATTTTTCCCATATTTTAATCCACTAAATAAAAATTGTATTATGTGTAAGGCAACCCAAATTTAAAACTAACTATAACCCTTGTCAAAACTATTTTTATTTGTAAATTTCACATTAAAAAATTAAATATTGTAAAAATAGAAATAGATAAAAAGTTAAAATATACATAGAGATTAAAATTGACACTAGAATAGGTTTTAATCTTGTCAGCTATAGGTGAAAAAGTAGCAGAAGAATAATATATTCCAAATATGCAAAATTTCAGATATGATTTTTGTGAAAATGGGCTGTGGCTATTACATGGGGGAGGATTCAAAACTGGGTATGACCTTTAGCAAGTAAATATAGTACTTATCATATGATAAATTGAATCCTTAATTTTTAAATTAACATTTTTTTAAGTTTCATATTATTATTTCTCAATTTAGATTATTTTTCACAAACGTATTTTCATTGATTTAATGTTTACATCATTGTATTCACAGTAAGCAAGTTCCCATTACCATTGAGAACTTTTAAATATTACAGAAATATTGAATCAGGCTCAAGATATTTTGGCACAAAACAGAAAAAACTGATATGGTTCCAACCTCTTTTTCCAAACTAATCATTAAAATATTCAAATACAACAATTAATATATTTAAATTAGTTTTACTTTCAAACATATTGCCTAGAACATAAGTCAGCAACAAGCACCCACAAGTGCTGCTCTCTCCTAGCCTTCTTTGCTGTAATTACTGGACAATAGGTCTTTGCATTTTGGGGGCTTCCTTTTGCCCCCCTCTAAAGTGCTTTCTCTTCTTCCCTGCATTGGCAAATGCTATCTTGGTTGGTTGGTTGGTTTACCTCTGAACGGCACTTTTTTGCACACCATGGGCTAAATGGCCAGGTCACATGGACCCCGAAGGCTCAGAGAATGTTGGGGGAGGGGACCCACTGGAACAGCTGTTGGGAGACAGATGGTAGCCTCCTGTCAAGGCCATCCAGCGTGTTCTTTAACGTGCACAGGGTATGGCTCTCCCGCACACGGGGCCACAGCTTAACGTCCCATCCAACAGACGACGGCCTTTCCAAGCCCATCGGTGTCCCCTACTGACCGTGGGCAGGCCGGGGAATTTTGCGGAGATAAATCTCAACGCTGACCCAGCTGGGACTCGAACCTGGGAACTACAGATTACGAGCCTAGGCAAATGCTATCAAATCTTTGCCAGTGCAGTGAGGAGGAGGACACACTTGGAGAAGGAGACAAAAGGAAGCTCTCAATATGCATAGTGGGAAATGTGTTGCCCATTAATTACAACAAGGGATAGCAGAGAGCAATACTAAAACTGGAAACAGGTAAGTGATAATTTACAGATATATAGCGAAGCTTAATAAGAGCCAAAGACAGTGAAAAGAAGTGAAATATTTCAAAGATAAGAGTTAGGAAATTACTTCAGTTTAAATATAGTACTAACTAGAATTCAGAAATTGTGATTTTCGAATGAAATTTTTGCTGTTGTTTTGAAATTAAACTTTTCTATAACTGTACTTAATGCAAATTGATTGGAAATGATTTAATCCCAATTTTAGTAATTAAACCTGACATGCTTTGAAATAGTTTTGTTTAATTTTCCACAGCATTTTACCTCTTTTTATTCATATATTTTACAATTTTAATTTAAATCATCCTGTTTTTAAAGCAAAATAATGAACAATTAGTTAATAATAATCCATGTAATAAGTATCACATTTAATTCATGTGTGTATTACAAATATGCAAATGGCAAGGGTTTCCTGTATATAATATAAAAATTATTTTTATTTATTTGGTTTTCAGTTTTCTTAAATACATTTCATAGCAATTACAATTTTATTAGTAAACGGCATTTTTGGCAATTTTTATTAATATTTCCTGATGAGAAATTCGCTTTTGCAAATACTTATTTTCATAATACTATCTTTTATAATTAAAAAAAATAAATACCCCCTCAAGCAGCTGCTTGTCACAGAGGTCTGACAGGAGCCTGTCAGTTTATATGCCAAAGTAGGTCTGAGATGATGGCAGGACCTCAGCAGAAAAACGACACATACATCCAGCCTTACCTGGGGCTCAAACCCAGGTCCCTTAGAACAGAAGCCAAGTGCGCTAACCACTTGGCCATGGGACAGCAGTATCAAATATCTTTTACCAATATTAAATTTTAAAAAAATCAATAATGGATTGATAGTGATATTTTTTTTATTCTGCTACTTTAGTTATTTGTCTTTTTTCTTTATCTTCATTTAGTATATTCTTTACATTGACAGTTGGCAACACTGAAGTGCAAATATTAAAGTCTTTAAAAGTAATTTTTTCTTTAATTTAAAGTATCATCTAAAAAACAGTGATTTAATACAAACTTAAGTATAGTTTTAAACTCTCCATACCAAATTTTATTGCTGTAGCTTTATTTTTACAGTACTTGGGAGCTCAAACAAAACTGTACATAACTTTTCTCCATTCTCCTGCAAATCACATTCATTTTTTTATGTCCCTCAAATCATGAAATATCAAAGGAAATAAATTCACATGCACATTCTCAAAGATAACTCAAGCGAGTCTAATTTCTTTCTTTCATGAGTGCACTTATTTCAACTTCGACTCAACATTACCATCATATCTGTGTCAAATTAAACAACTCTTTCCTATGAGAAATTACAGTAAAAAATCTTGAATTGCCAAACACTACCTTAACAACAAATGACAGATATTCTTAAAGTGTTTTCACATTAATTTTTTCTACTTTCTGAAATCTATAGGAACATTATCCACTAATAGTGTAAATAAGACATTAGCACTATTGGGATATACTATAGCAGTTTCCCATTAGCATAAACACTCTTGCAACATCCTATAATATATTTAAGCTTTGAATTCTTTAGTATTATAAAAATATAAGCTGGAGCAAGTACAGACAGATTCAAAGTGCAGCTGCTTCAAATTCATCAGAATATGAAGAATACATGCCAAAATTGCAAATATTTGTCTGTGCTAAACATTGTTAGACCATGCCATTTTCTTAAAAAAATATTTTCTTTTCTCATAGATATAATACATAAATACAAAGCCAAAAAAGTTAAAGTGTCATTAATATAGTGCTGTTAACACTAGATAAATGGATATTTACTTAATTTAAATGTATAAACTTAAGAAATTTACTTGTGACTAAATATCCTAATATTTTGACACCTGACTGGAATTGTCATCACAGGAATATGCAGCTCTATTGAAACAGAGCTTCAACCTCAAAAAACGTAATACATACAAAAATGGGAAATAAGAAATAAAAAACTTTAAAGCAAAACATTGCAGAAAATTAGCATTTAAACTAGAACAGCATGTCGGTGGGTAAAAGATTGAATGCAATTAATAATGTGACCAAAAGTGGCAAGCCTACTCTCTGGGTTAACAGTTGATTAACTTAAAATAGTCCTCCTGTCAATAATGCAAGGCCAGTATTATCAACTGTTTAAGAAAATAATGTGAACTACATTATGGGAACTAGTTCTAAAGAACCAAAAATTATGCAAAATGTTGCCACTCAATTACTGTAGCAGAGAGCAGATAGAATAAAAACAATGGTTCAAGCTCTACTTGGATCACAAAACTTGTTCAGTGATTAAAATAGCTGGCCATATATTATTCTGCTGATTTAACTTTATCCACAACTGATTCCAGAACTAAGAACTATTACTGAAGTCAGTGTAAAATAATGACAAATGCTAAGTTTAGGTTGCTTTCTATCTAGATAGAAATTTTTTGGGAATACAATGGTTAACAAGAAGATCCCCAAAGCCCATGTCAGAGTAAAAAGGTTCATTGGAAGCTCCTGGGGAGCAGCTGAAGTTTTTTTGCACTAGGCCTTCAGAATATTCTTCAAGTGCACAGGCTATAAACTCTCCTGAATAAAAAGACCATGGCTCAACATCACATCAGATGAACAATGGTCTTTGCAAAATATTGTTGTCTATTTTTTAATAAGAGAAGAAATGTAATGAAAACTTTAAACATTGGCAAAATTGTTACTAAAATCAAAGAACTTCGAGTTACAAAGCTAGCAGGCTAAAACTGGATTTCTTGCAATACTAAGGCCATAGAAGTAAAAAAAAAAGTAATAAAAATACTTCTTTTTGAATAACTGAACTTCAAATAAGTTCTTATTTTGCCCTAGCTGCATTCTTGATGTTTGTGTAAAAGGTAAAGTGAGCAGAACTGAATTTGTGCCTGAAAACTTTTGCTGGTCTCATTCATTGGTTTTCATATAACCCCCGATTTTCCCCTGATTAGCATTTTTCTGCCACACTATAGGAAACTGATTATGTTAAAAGAACTCCAAAGGTTTAGGGTAAAAAAGAGCCAATGAATAGTGGAGGGGCAAATCAATTCCTATCAAAGTCATCCAGTGTGTTCACAAAAATAATAGGACTCTTCTGCTTATAAAACCATAAATGAAATGTCAAAAAATAAAATAAAACAGCATCCTTTACAAGCCCATCCATGTATTAAGAATAGAGGTCAGGTAAGAAGCAGAAAACTGACATGTTATCAAAGTCAATTAACATATCTGCAAATTTTTGAGAACCAGTATCAACTAGATGTGCACAACCCAAAAATCTTTGAAATTGCAGGAAAAATATACTGCAAGAACAATTTATTATACACACCCATCTAATAACATGTGGGTCCACCTTTTGCCCTCACAACAGCAACATATCATGGCATGAAGTCTACCAGGTGTTAGAAACGTTTGGGGTAGTATTGTAACTCATGATTCAAGGACAGATGTTGGTAAAGTGCCAAGAGTTTCTGGAAGTGGGTTTCAAGCTCAAATGCATTGCTCCACTTCATTTCCCAAATGCTCAATAGAGTTCAAATGTGGAAAATGTGCCTTTCAAAGGTTATGAACTCACTGGAATGCCCCTCCAACCAATCCTTCACCAAACAGGAGCAATGACACAGGGCATAGTCTTGTTGAAAGAAGGAATCATGCTGTGAGAAATGGATAGCCACAAACAGATGTAGTTGGTTGGAGAGTATGTCAATATAGTCTTATGCAGTTATGGTGGTCTCAATAAGTACAAGAGATCCCAAGGTGGCCCACATAAACAAGGTCTAGAACATTATACTGCCTCCATTGGCTTGTAATATTCTGACTTAAGGGTTGTGGTCCATGGCTTCATGTGGTCTATGCCACATACACAATCTCCCATCGGTATGTTGTAGTTGGAGCCTCAATTTGTTGGATCAAGCTACCCATTTACAGTCCCCCATGGTCTACTGGCGATATTCCTTCACCCACTGCAGCATCATAGCCCAGTGACATGTTGTTAAAAAAGAGTACTTGATGTGGGTATCAACTGCCATTACCAAGTTGTGCCATCAAACAGCCTTTGCACAAACATTCATAGCTGCCCAGTTGTTGAATGCAGACATTATCAACTGCACTGTGGCCCTCCATTCCGATGTTACAATACAGGAGAGGTGACACTCACCTCAAACATTAATGGCCTGGTTACAACCACATTTCCCCCAGAGGTTGTAGGTTTTGACGTGCAATGGTCACACATGGAAATCACAGACATTCTGCAGATATGGAGATCTCATCTTCCTCACACTGGAACTGAACCCAGGTCATCATGATTCATCTTCTGCACAACTGAACTCAGGTCATCATGATTACCCATAATGACAGTCACAGGTACACTATACATCTGACCTGCTTATAGCATGCAATAGGTTTTGGTTGGCTGCATTATTGTGGTGGAGTAGGGCAGGTTTGTGGATATGTGCAGTGTGTATAATAAATTGTGCTTTCAGTGTACAATGTAATAATGTGCGACAATCCCGGTGCACCGCAGTACGAGGACTGCATATCACCATAAGGGAGTTGCCACTGAAATCACCATCGACTAACTAAGCATAACAAAACTATATCAGGGTTGCAGAACTTACAGAAAATGTTTTATGAACAAGAGAAACAATTACAGACTGCCAAGCATTTTTTTGCTTCGAAACAAAATAGGTACATAAGACAAAACTGATAATACTTGTTTCTTTATATCTATATATAACTTAAATATTGTTCTTATGAAGTTTTCTAAAGTTACATGTCAATTATACATATATACTCATATTATATAATTGTTATTTGATATATATAATTATATATATATATCAATTAACAAGCTATCAACATCAGAAATGCTCATTTTTTCCTGAATTGGGGACTTATCTACAGGGGTTCAAACCTCCTCCATGAAGATTTGACATTTTTGAAAAAAATTCATTCTTTCTTTATAAACATGTGCAAAATTGAAGTGCCATACCCACTTCTGTTCTGTGCACTGGTAGGACAAAACCTCCCACATTCCAAAATCCTGGGTAGGTTACTGATGTGAGTAATAAAATGTTATCTTCAGTGATTTTACAGAGAAATCAAATCATGTAAGTCCACCTAGAAACAATTTTTTGGCATTTAAAAATATTTAATATTCTATCTAGTAAAGTATTATTCCACTTTAATCATGTTTCACCTACTAATAGTAACAAAATGTAAAACAAGTACAATGTAAATTTCTATCCATCAACAAGTGACAATAAAACCAAGATTTACATGTTCCATATGCAACAAATGTTTGTGTAAGTTGCATGTTCACCATTATTACCTGATTGCACTAATTGCAGAAACTAAGTTTTTCCTCTAGTTCAATATACATAACATGTCATGATGAATTAGCTTTACAGTTCCTTTATTTTTTTTCTTTTTCATCGGAATATCTATACCATTTATTTGCAGTGTTCATTAAAAAATTTAAAGTAATACACATATTGCTTCATATCCCATTATTCAAAAATAAAAATATCCTGTAGTTATGGCCCTAAGAGTACAAGTGAATACAAAATACAAGCAAAACAGTGGGGTTAAAGGGCAAAAGAAATTATATATATAATAAAATATTAAGTTAATATATATCAATGAGAACTTATACTGTGATGTTCATTGACAGTGATTTAAAAAAAGAACCATATATTTTTTTCCAAATTTTATAACCTATTATACTGCTATGCTTCAGAACTTCTAACAAGAACAAAATAAGTAATTCTTTTTGCATGATTGCAAAAAAAAAAACCCTTAGATAAATTTATGAAATATTGCAAAATCCATGTAAAATTTTCAGATATCTAATATTTTTTACAAACATTGGAAACCATGTTATACTGTCATTTCTTTCTATTATTCATAAGGTTGAAACTTTCTTCAATGGAAAAAAAAGGAAACATGAAGTCTCTTCATACCGATAACTGCATGCCAAAGTTATTAAAACTATCAATGAAATGATAATACATAAAATTTCAGATACCAATGCATCTGGTACTCAGACATAATTAATGTCTTCATACTTCAGTACTGAATGAAGTTTCAAGTCAAACCATATATCGATATTGGAATTAAGCTAGGCAAATTGTGCTAACAAAAACTACTAAACAAGCAGCTACCTATCTTTGAAGGCTAAAAGTATCTAGTTGTATAAAACTGTGCAGTGATATGTCTATGAATTTAAAACTCAATAGTCAATCTCATAAATATTGTACAGGTGGCCCAGTTGGTAGCATGTCTAATTTTAGCGTGATTTTGCAGGTTCAAGTTCCAACATTGGAAACATTAAAAATTAAAAAATGTTTTTCTGCAATCTTCCCTCAGAGGTGAAACACTGTTTGTAAAGGTTACTGTAGATTAGACTGGGCATTAAATCATGGTCCCTTAAAGCAAATGAGCATAATCAGTGCACATCAAAGAATACACTAAGAAGGCTCTCGTTTGCACCTTACAACAGCTTCACCCTCTTATCCTCAAGGTTACTGCTTAGCCATTTAGCCCCTTCAGTAACAAAAAGGCATCACTCAGCAATAAAACATCTAGCCTACTCCTATACGTATGCATAATACTCAAGCAACCATAGTCTACAAAGATCTAATCAGAACGTACAGTTTATTTCTCCTTGTCCTGAACAACAATTTCTGTATTTGGCAACTCAGACCTCGACATTGTCCACTCACCTCAATCTAGGTCTGTCCTTTTACTCAAATCTTTAGAAACATCAACAATTCCCAGCTGGGTCAGTGTTGAGACTTATCTCCGCAAAACTCCTTGCCCTGCCCATGGTCAGTAGGGGGACACCAATGGGCTTGGAAAGGCCACCGTCCGTTGGATGGGACATTAAGTCGTGGCCCATGTGCGGGAGAGCCCCACCCTGTGCAAGTTAAAGAACACATTGGATGGCCTTGATGGAAGGCTACCATCTGTCTCCCAACAGCTATTCCAGTGGGTTCCCTCCCCCAACCTTCTCTGAGCCTTCGGGGTCTTCGTGACCTGGCCATTTAGCCCATGGTGTGAAAAAAAGTGCCCCTCAGAGGTAAAACAACCCAACCATTTTGTAATCTAATTCTGTAACCCTACAACTATAGTGTATTGTAAACTGACAATATAATTAGGTGCAAAAAAATAAGGTAACTGGTTATACAGATGAACATTCTAAATATTCTTATAGTAATCCAATTGCTTTTAAAAATTATTTTAAAGCAATAAAAATCATGGATCAAAAACATTTTTAAAAATATCACCTTGTTTTATTGATTATCTCTGCAAGCAATGATAATCAAAGAATATGCAATTAGAGCAAATTTCACAATTTTCAAATAATCTCTTTTGTTGTAACAGGTATCTCTCTTTTACACATGGTGAATGATGGAAAAACAATACTTTGATATTTGGAGGATACTAAACATTCTGGAGATGTATTATTCAGTAAATATACTTATGTGGAAAAAATTATTGCTGATGGTGCAGGATTTGAACCCATGACTCTCTAGATAGATATACTCTCTGCCAGAGTGCTCTAACTACTTAACAACCATCAGATGATAATCTGTTTCCATAGTGTGTAAACTTTATATCTTTCATTGAATGTGAAATATCAGTTTGCCAGATCCCAATACAAGTTAGTTTTCAATTGTTACTAATGAATCAGATATTAATGAAATTCAATCAGATTAAACAAAATTTATTTTTCAATTGTTACTAATGAATCAGATATTAATGAGGAAGTCACTCACACTTAAGTATCATTAATGAAAAATCAATCCATAGTAAATAACGCTTAAGCACGAGTGATGACTCTTTAAATATTCAATGACTCTTTAAATATTGATCGAAATTAGTTGAAAATTGACACTGTCACATTGCCTCCAAATTGATGAAATCTTAAAAAAATAGTCATACAAACTTCAGATATTTAACTTATGTTAGTGAACAAACTAAGTTAGTGTTACAAGACTTGTGTTTTATCTATTCAAGAATTTTTTCACAATTGTCAAAAGTTAAAGATAAATGCTTCAGCTTCCATTCATTCTTTAAATATTAAACGAATATTGTGGGAAATATATTTAGAGAGATTTGAGTAACCTACAATTTATCACCAATAACAGTTTTTGCATAAAAGATTTATTTTCAATGTTAGGGAGCTTTGAAAGTGGCTTTCCATTCACCTAACATGGAAATGTCCAGACACTTTTTTCAACTTAGTATATACTACTGCCAGGGCATGAAAAATTAGTAGTTCACTTTGCAGCTCAATGCTGAGAATAGCTGACAAGTAATCTGTGGTTGGTGTTTCACATTACACAAGAATCATAAAATTTTCATCACCTAACACATTTGTTGCCACTTAGATACCCATACTTGAAAGGCCACTGGGATGAGGAGCAACCTGACGGAGATAACTTTAATCAAGGTGTCATTGGGGTGAGGGGAAATAAGGCTAATACCAATTGGTTTAGATGGGAGATAATATTGATACTTAATGACTCGCATACACTGCCTGGCCAAACTATTATGAACACTGCACTGTGCATGAAGCACCATGAAACATGCCAATATTAAGTTTCTTACTGTGTAATTATCCTATGTTACTATGAAGTCCTATAAAAACTCAGTGCAGCATGAGTAAAAAGGTTGATCTGACTTTGAAAGGGGTTCATTGTTGGAGTATGATGAGCAGGAGCATCCAAAATGCAAGCGAAGGAACTCAGCAGAACATCACAGACCACAATAGTCCAATTGTATGGAAAATGGCAATGGTCTCGAAAAATGTCCCCTCAATCACTGCAAATGAAGAAGGAAAAAGGCTTCAACAGACAAGAACTGGCATTTGTTAGCATGAGCTGTATGACATATACAGTTCATCATCTAAGAGAGATGACAGTTACCAGTACTGCAAAATCCATTTCAATAAGAACTATCAGCAGAGAATTGAAAACTTTGAAAATTAGGAACTGAATCATAATACCTACAATAAAGTATTAGGTTGGTGTTAATAATTTTGCCACACAGTGTATGTGTCAAACAACAGTAAACCTGTTCAACACTTGAAAATGTTTAGTTTTTAAAATTCTTACCAAACAAAAGCAGCAACTTTCTTCATAAAAACACATTGCTTGCAAAGTAAAACAGACAAGTCTCAAAAACAGTAGCTACATTCCAAATAGGTTACAAATACAGAGCTAATAGCAAATAGATATATGCAGTGGTTTCGAAATAGGGAGGTCTTTAATACTTTTCATGTCAGAGCTTGATATATCAATTTCACCTTTGTTATCAGTTTCATCTTGATATATCAGTTTCAAATTCTAGGTACTGAAAGTAATACATCATTTCTTTAGCACAAGACTGAAAAAAAATGTTTAGAATAGAAAGTGGCAATTTGCTTAAATTGTTTCTAACCAAATATTAAAAATAACATTTAAATCTATGATTATATATTTTTACCTTTTGGTTTTGTTTGAAAAAATGATAACGCTCAAATATATTTAAATTGTGCCTGTGTAGCATCACACTCATTGCTTGAGTCAATGTAAATAACATCAAGTAGTGTGACATTAATGTTTTCTTCTGCTGTATCGTACAGAGATTATCAATTCTGACACAGTAAGGATTAATCTAATCCAATTAATCTAATCCAGTGTCTTCCATTCTTTATGTTGTAAAAAAACTTCCTTAACCCTTACAGTATCAAGAGCTGATTAAATGGTTTTCAAAAATCGCTACAAATGACTTGTAATGTGCTTTTCATGCTTACCTACTTTTTTCCCTTTCAATTTTTATATTTTTTGTTCAGAATTAAATGTTTTTTCTCTTACTATGTATTATGAACTATTTCATTCATTGTTTCATAGTTGCATTTTTAGAGAAAGAAAAAAACCACCCTGGCACATAAGTGTTAAGGCTCTAAGATTTTTACATGAACTGGCTGATGGACACATTTCAAAGTTTAGTGTTAAATTCATAACTCTAATATAGATTCAACAGCTTTATTATAACAAACAGTTGCATGGAAGCTAGAGCAAATAAAAATATACTAATGAATAAATTAGAAATGCGTTTAAACACCCATCTGTGTGACAGTCACATTGACAGAAACAGTTTTGATGGGTCACAGACGTTGAAAGAAGGTTTTACGCTGAATACATAACAGCCATACCTGACAGCAACAATAAAATCAGTATGTTCACCTAACCCATTCCAAGAGCATAAAAAGTACTCTTTAATCCAACAGGGCAGCTGAAACATGTTCTTATAACCAGTTGGGGAGCTCAAATGAAAGCTTGCAATATAGAGAGTATTGCAGACCATAAAAATTTTTAACTCTTCCTTTCCCTCCCCCCTCCCACACACATACAAAGGAGAAAATGAGTTACAATAGTTTCATTATAACTTATTCATTATAACTATATCATAATTACAATTGTTTCATTATAACTTCTGAATACAAGAGCTGAGCATAAGTATGAATTATATATAAAATGAAAATTTGGGAAAATGAATTAGAAATGGAGAATATCATAGCACATATTATGACCCTTTATTTTTTTCACCCTCAAAAGGCAGAAAGAAATTTAATGGGGGATTGATCATAACTTGTCAAATGAAAGCTTATGGCATGAGCGCAAAATGTAGGGAATATAACAATTCCCTTTTTTTGAAGCAGGGGGTGTTTTAAGTTGAAAAGTTCTCTTTGGAATTTCAACAGCAAAAAATATTAAAATAAAAAAAAAACATTTTCCTATAGATATCCTAAAAAGTTGAAACTAAATTGTAATGCTAATGATGAAATTATTTATTCAATTCATATTAATTTAAACAAAACAGGAGATCAAAATGAGTTTTACACATAAAAAAATTGCTGGCATCCTATCTTTCTTTAATGTTAATATGAATTACTGATTTCATCATTGGCATTATATGGGGTAATTACAAACAAATATATATATATGTGTTAAAGTGCTATATTTTATTAAATAATTTAGTAACTAAAGTAATTCTACATACAAAATGTCAAGAAACTCTAAAGTTTCATTCTGTGTTCAACAGACATCAATATGGGTGCTATTGGTGGCATAATATTCAACTTCTGTTCATACTCAGTTGAGCATTCCTGGTGTAACACTTGCAACAATAACAATTTATTTCTTTAAATGAATGCCTAAATTGCAAAGTTTCTGGAATAAATGATGCATTCGCACAAAGCCCAATTGTGTCAAATCAGCCCTTTTTGGGGGCAAAAAGATCACTCCAATTCTTCTACCAATATAGTGATTTGGAAATTTTAGCATTTAAGACATTACATGTGATAGTTAAATCTAATCCAATCCATTAATTGTTTAATGGATTGGATTAGATTTAACCATCTTCACTACCATGTGATATCAACTCTACTGTCATAGCAAGGAAACTTGGAGTTTCTTGACAATTTGGACACACAATTACTTTAAATAATAAAATTTAACACTTTAAAATATTAGTATTCTTTTATAATGACTATTTTAATTTACTTTTTAGGGCACATATAGGAAAGACAGTTTTTTATTTTTTTTTTTTTTTTTCAATTTTTACATTAATATTTATTTTTTAACATTAACATATAGTATCAATTATCATCAATCAACTATTGTAAATTTGAACTAACTGATATATACAGTCACTAACAATCAAAGAATTAGAAAGTATGGTAAAAAAATTCCTTTACAGAGTCACCGGTGTGTAACTTCAGAGGCAATTTCAAGACCAGGTAGTCTTAGTTCAACCCTTAGTGAAACTAACAGTGTTTAACAGGTCGCTAGCTTGATACTTTTATGGTTTTTGACATTTTTTCTCACAAATTACAAATAGCAAAAGTAGATTGTAGACCACCAAGCAAAAGGTGAAGCATATGTGTTGTGGACTTAAAAATAGACACTAAATACAAAATTTTTCAAAAATTAATATGGCCATTAGGTCTAGAATTTTCTGTCCTGTAACTAAACACTATCATTTCTGTGAAACATATTGGTTTCTCCTCTTAAGTCCATATTAAACTTCTATTATTGCAGAAAGTCTACAGATTTAAATAATGAAAAATTGCAGTTTAAAACATTTCCATAAACTGAGCCACTATATTAATATCAAAAACACACAATCAGTATCAATAAAACAATGAGCTAGTTGCATGTCATATTAGTTATTTATGTTTACTTTATTGCAAAAAAAAAACTACCATTTATAGAACCATTAGCTATTGTCAATGGCAGACATATTTTAAATATACATTATCAGATGGATAGCTTCAGTAGAAACTATTTCACACATAAAAATACACATTTCAACAAGCCAATCATTCTGAAAGCTAAGCATTCTTTTTATATAATGCAGATTTGAAATATAAGCCATAAAGCATACAAACAAAACAATATTATCAAATGCTATAAATATATCACCATTAATACAAATTTAGAGCAAAACATTAAATATTCTTTTTTCTTAAATAACCTTCTAATTACAACAAAGATAAAACTGAAGTATTAGTAACTTCCTCACCCTCCAAAAATGATGTTCCTGTTATTTCATCACTTTCCTTCTTTTTGGACTGCATTTGTTCTGAGTCTGGCAGTATAACAGACTCCCCATATTCACTTACAAGTTTTTCTGTCACAGATTGCTCTTCAGATTTGATTATTGTGTCTTCTTGATAGTCAGCTATATACTTGGATGAAGTCTTTTCAGTTTCTTCAGTTTTACTACCTTCATTATAACCATCTTTGTTAATTTCAAAATCATAATCCATACTTCCATTATCCTCTTTTTCAAAATGTTCTTTTGAATCGGAGGTAAAGTAAGTTTTTGTTCTTTCAGCATCTGTACCATATGTCATGTCTTCATCTGACATTTCCTGCTCTTCTTTATCAACTTCAGCTAAAAGTGATGACACTTCTTGCTCAACTTTCTCCAAAGTAAAAGAATCAAAATGAGCAGATGATTTTTCTTTAGAATTTAAACTAAAATCTGGTTCTTTAAGTCGTTGCTCTTCAGCATTAAGCTCTTCCCGTACCTGTTTTACTATTTGTTCCGCTTTTTCTAATTCAGACACAACAAATTCACTACCTGGAAATTGCTCTTTGCTTTGTTTGGTAAAGTCGTACCTATACACAGTTGGCTGTTCTTGCTTTTCTTTTTTCTGTGTCTTCCTTCGAACGTTTTCTTCATCTGGTTCAAACATTTTTAACTTATCTTCAAAACTTATTTGTTCTTTAACTATTTCACCTTCTGCCATTGGAAGATCATCCAATGATACATCTTGTGTCCAACATTTAGAGGTTAAAGGAAGAGTTTCTGAAGTTAATGAAAGCCTCTGAAAGAAATTTCGTTTTTCTACAAAACTCAACATCTCTTCTTCTGATTCTGGACTTTTCTCTTTTTTTGCTTCTGGAGAACTTTCTGATTTTGGAGCATGATCTTTAAGCTGGATACCTGATTTTAAGAGGGATAGGAGTGTGGCTTTAATTTTTTCAATTCTTATACAATCACAGTTTAGGTGCACCAGGACATTTAAATGCATTTGTGCTCTGGATACAATGGCCATGCAGTATACAATGTTTACACCATACATAACTCTTCGTGCCAAAAACTTAATTTCACTTTGAAGCAAAATAAAGATGATTTGCAGAGTCCAAATGATAATATACACAACTATTGATGCTTCATGCATGCAACAACTATTTACTGTACACTTTTGAAAGCATATGCATATATAATGTATGCATATACCTGATAATTTAAGTTTCTCTTACATCCATGCAAAATTATAAATTACAAAATTACAATAGCCTAAAATTTAGTGAGCATGCAAAGTATTTTGCTTTTATGAACTATATACAATATTTTGCACATCACCTATTATTTGAGAAGAAAATTAAAATTTGGTGCCTCTGATGCATAATATTCTGTATATCAGATCGGTTCAGTTCACAAAAAGAAGAATGAAAACATTTTACTATTGTTTTTAATGTTGTTTAAAAGCAGATATTTAAACGCATACAACAAAATGGATTAGTAATTTAATAGAGTGATAATGTTAATCATTAAAAATATGTAAATTCTTACATGAAATTCAGTTAAATTTAGTACACGATGGTGTATAATTTCCTTGGAACTTTTTGCAATATAGATTCAATGTATCTTACTGGGAGGTATATATTTTGCAAAATAACATTATTCACCAAGTATAATTTAATGACTATATGAGGAATATTGGTCTAATTTATACTTTTCATTGAGTATCGCAAAAATTTATAGAAATTATATTTCATTTAGTATATTATATCAAGATTTTTATTAACCTCCAGAATGCCTTTAATTTTCTTAAATAGAGAGATGTCATTTTCATTTTATCAGTTTGATATTATTGGTTATTTGATTACTATATTTCAGCTCCCATACTTTACACATATTTTGAGAATGATTTCAAAATTATGCTTTATTGCTTGCAATTACAAGATTAAAAACACTTATTTGCAGAAAAAAATTTCAAACTACTGCAAATAACAGCAGCAGAAATATTGCAATGTGAAAAATTCCAACAGATATTCACACAGTTAAATATGCATACCATGAAAATATTTGTGCAACAATAATCAGTTAGCTTTCAAGAAAAAGTAATGAAAAGAAGTACAGGAAGAGCATCAGCTATTAATATAACTTTCTAAAAAATTATTATCAGGCAGCCTACTTGCAGTGGAGGTATGACAGGAACTATCAATATATTAAGATTTATATTCTGTGAGGGAAGTAAGACTTCGGCATAATGCTAGTGTAACCTTAAAAAAAAAAACACCAACCATGTTTTCTGTATGACTTAAACAGAAATTTCTTTGCCACCAGGGCAAGTGATGGCAGTTGCTACTAATATTAAAATATGATTATCTTCATTAATACCACATATTAAAATAAGATTCTTCATTAACACCACAAATTTAAACATTATGGATATGTATATATATATATAAAAAACAAAAACATACATGCAATATACTTTTAAAAATGCAGCATAAAAAGCAGCAAAGTATAGTAAATTAAATTTTAACTTAATTGCAGCAACAAAATTTTGCAAGCAATTATATACTAAGTGCTAATTACATTATACAAGCAAACAATTTACTCTATTAACAATAATCATGCTTAATTTTACTTACCTTCCCCTCCCACTTTTATAGATGTCTCAGTTTTAATCTCAGTCACTTGCCTTATACTTCCAGATTGATCAGTTTCAGTCCATTCTACAAACGAAATGGCATATTTTTCAATATTTCTCTGCATTTTATAATTCATTTTGGCAAAAAGATTTAATTTATTAAGTTTTAAATTTTCACTAATGTTACATAATCAATTAGGATTCTTTCAAGTCTAATAATTGATTCTTTCAATTATTTTTAAAAATGAAAAAACATTAAATTTACAATAAATAAAAAAAATTACCCCCACAAGTTATCCCAAAATATTTTTAGTTACAACATTTTGTATTCTTTTGTAATTATTAAGATACACCAAATTATAACTATATCTAGTATACATTTTGGAACATAAACCACTGAAACTTCTTTCAGTGGTTGTGTATAATTAAAATACCACAAATACATAAAAAAAAGAATTTATGATGGCAATTAAATGGTTAAAATCATAAAAATGTGCCAATTATTAACTTTGAATTTCACCAGTTTTGATAATAACAATATAAATTTCGATGCTGCAGTAATTTAACATGCAGTAGATTTAAAAATACCAGATTTAAGAGTGGGATAATAACTTTGATAACTATCTATATTCCATACAGAAATAATACAGAGTACTTTCAAGTATAGCTAGACATTGTAAATTCAGCTGTAATGAGAAGTTAGTGCATTTTATGTAAATTATAATCTCATACTAAGAATAACAAGCCACCAAATAAGGATATGTTGCAACTAAAATGTTTTGGCAATTGTAGTTATTTAGCATTTTTAAACTTATTCAATATCGAAACAATTCTCAGATATTCCAAATTAACAAGGGGTGTTATTGTCTTCTTGTTTTATTTTTAATGTAAAACTAAAATTATATTATTAATAACATGTTAAACACAAGCTGTACCTAAAACTCAGTGATTAACTTACTAATTTCATTCAGTTGTGTAAAACAGGAAATATTAAATGCTAGTGATAGAACTAGTGATAGAAAGGCTAGAAGATAGAACTCTTAGTGATCATTGCTTACCTATGATCCACAAACAAATGCTTATGAAGCCAAATAAAATTAATACAAAATACAAACATACTAACTAGAACTATAATTTCAACATAAAATTTCAGAGGGTAACTGAAATTTTCTGCATACCATTATTGAGCCTAGATCCTGGTTCCTTACAAATTCATGAAGATTAACAAGTTTGAATAATTTTGTACTTCATGACTATTATTCCTCAACAGTTTTCCATCATCACTACTGATAAATAAAGATAATAAGTATTTATATATAACTAAAATTATTTTTTCTTTCCCATCACTAGTGCATGTTGTGGGCTATATATATGTTACCGCTAAAGTGCAGAAATCAGTTATTCTACAGATTATCTAGGTATTGTGCAGATTAACTAGGGTGATCCGTTAACGTGCGCAAAATTGTTTCATTTCTCAAATTACCTAGGTAATCTGCAAATACCTGGATAATCTGCACATTACCTACTAGGCACTCGTTAATGTGAAAATAAGATCTTTGCTGGAACAACAGGAAGTTTCTGTACGCTTAAATTAACATAATGTTATTTATCTAGTGTCCGAGAGTAGAGTTGAAACCAAGGTCATCCCTCTGTCAACATGAATCAGTCGTCCGAATTATAAAAAACGCCCCCAAAATGAGCAGGCCAAGTGAGAACGAATCATTTTAGTGATTCGTTATCAAGAATGAATCACTTTACCGATTCGTTCTCACTTGGCCTCCGCTCATCCGGGGCGTTTTTTATAATGCAGACGAGTGAATCATGTGACACGAAGATTCATATTCAAGAGATTCACCACTATGAGAGAAACAAACTTTTGAACTTTAACGATACGGAAGCTGTTAATGTGCACATTACCTAGGTAAAATGCGGAAAACTCTTGATTCTGCACGTTAACAGAGCAAATCAGTTAATCTGCAGATTAGCTAGGTAATGTGCACATTAACGGCTTTCGAGCTTTAGCGGTAACATATACACCAAATTTTGTTCCATTCTGATCATTAGGTGGAATTTCAGACAACTCAGAATACGAATATTTTAACTGCAACAACCATATTTCCAATGTCTTTTACCACTGCTGATATTATTAGAAACCTATACTTTTTTAAAACCTGAAACTAGAAAACATTCATAACTGGGGAAAACAATATGTATATACAGGTTTAGAAGTTTACTTTTGATTTATATAGCAATATTTAGGTATTAACTACGTTTAGCACCAAATTATTGCATTTAAATGGTGCCATATACACACTTAGCATTTCATGTGCAATTTCATATATGTTTCAGATGTTACCTTAAATGTATTTCATTATACCTTATTTCGGTTGTGATTATTAGAGGCAAAACTACCCCTTTTTTGCACACAGCAGGTGAAATGGCTAGGTCACAAGGGCACAGAGAAGGGTTTTAACCTACACTTCGATATACTGCTACACTGGACAGTTATTAGGAGACAAATGAACACCCCCCCCCCCCCCCCATCAAGAGTGTTCTTTAACATGCACAGAGTATGGGCTCTCTTGAATACAGTGCAAAGGCTTAAAGCCCCATTCAACAGATGGTAGCTTTCCAAACCCATTTATATCCGCTTTCTCACTGAGGGTAGGGTGTGGTTTAGCAAAGATGGCACAGTGATATCACATTGGCTCATGGTGACAATGCAGCTTCCAGGGGTCTGAGTTTCAATTCTGGGATGGGATGGTTCTGTGTTCTTGTGTTTGTTGTTTGAAAAACCAGGTCATGTCTTTAAAGAAAAATTAAAACTGACACAACTGGGACTCAAAACCTCAGAACTTGCACATTAAGACCCTGGTGTACTACCAACTGAGTAAATCCTAGACCCTTGTTTCAATACAATGGCTTATATAAATATAAGCTTTATATTATGTAACCACTGGTCCAAACTTACCTAAATATTACATTTTTGACATTATTTCTCATCAGTAGTTTCATTTTAAATATTTTCATACTAAATTTATATATATATTTAGCAAATTACTTGTATAATTGGAATTTGTATAACTGTTTCCATATCCCTAGGATGTTGTGCCACAACCTTTAAAGGTTGAATCAATGCAGCATATTACAGTGTTCATGAATTGATAATCAAGAGACTGCAGGTTTCCATGTTTTTCTCCCATCAGGTAACTAAAACTAACATCTATCATAACTAAACTGATAATGAAATAAACAGCGGTATAAAAAAGGAAATTTTTGCATTTGCCAATTACAGATAAAGTTAGTTATCTGTCATCAATAAAAGTAGCAGCAGTATTCAAATGTAACAATGGAATATACCAAAAGTCTTATATCATTAGCTAATGTTATATATTTCAGCACTGATTACTATCATGCAGGGCCAGATATGGGGGGGGAGAATAACAATCATTCTCCCCCCCTTTCAGAATTTGAATAACAATTTTTTGCCTTTTTTTTCCCCTTAAACTTATTTATATTTCATGCATTTTTCAAGAAATTTTTTAAAAACACATAAAACAGAGGGAGAAATGATGTACTGTATTGGAAATCAAGTGTCTGCCCACCCACCCCCCTTTTTTTCTTTTTAAACTTGGGCTCATATAATTAGTGATTAAATATATTGACACAAAAACAATGAACAAGAAAATAGTTTAGAAGTTTGAGCTAAACATGCTATGATTACCAACACAACTTCACACAGTGTTGAACACAAACTTGTATAAAAACCAGCAAATTATGGTAATTTGAGTTCTAACAGCAATTTTTTTTTCATTATTAACTTTCACCATGCATTAAAGAAAACTTCTACAAATCCTTCAGTAGCAGCACTTGATGATTTAAAGGGACACTTTCCAAATTCTTTACCACTAGACTTTATTCATGTATGGGTAAGTTCATTAGTGTAAGTATTTCTAGAATTCTGTGTGAATCAAATGATTTGAAATAGTTCTGTATTGCAATGTTAAAATAATACAGTTCTTGATATATTCCCTGAAATCACCAATTATGGCTGCTGTATTTCTCCTGAAGAATTTGAAATAAACAAAATCTTTTTCCTTCAAGTTCATACAAATCCTCAATGTTTACATATTTTTCTGTCTTCTCATTAACACTCTTAAAAATCTACAATTTCAATCAGGTATAACAAAATGCTTTGTTTTTGTCTCTTTATTTGCTTGCTCTCATCTTGATTCTTGAAAGTGATGATATATTTAGACCATATGAAAAGGTTATTCAATAAATCAATAAAGTAAAAATAGGTGTTGCTTCACCTACAAGAGGTAAAATAAAAGCATTCAAAATGCCACTAAACAAAAATGGAGGCTAGAAGTTTTACAATCATCCATTTCAGTTCCCTCAAAGATGACTTAGTGTTCATCCCCAGTAACACATAGGGTTGCAAACTTTTTCTTAGCTGAATTTCAGAGTAATTAAATTCCAACTTATGTTTGGACAATACTACAGAACCTTCAATTGACAATGTCCTGATCTGTGCAAAAGAACACTGTATTACAGTGCTTTATCCCACTAACTCAAAAATCCAACATAATCAACCTGTGAAATTAGAATGCTGTCTTATTTTGTTACTGTTTTGTATTTTTATATTACTGTTGCAAACAAAAAGAATTCAAAGAAAGCAACACATAATAAACTAGCACAATACACAAAATTGAGTTGTACAACACTAACTAAGCTTTCCACAAGATACAACTGAAATGTAATTACATTGTCACTTCACATACATACACTAGAACTCACATACATACACTAGAATATATAAACTATCTTTCATTCTCTTTTGTATACAGATTGCATCTACTTATCATATGTACTAAACCAAAACTTTCCTTATGGTGCATAAACTGACAACTGAGAAAGCACAATACATTGATTCATGCTGCCATTTTTCACTCACAAACTCACTGCTGCTTGTTTCTGAAACAACTAAACCAATTGCATGATTCATGTTATGACTGTTCTGTGAAGCCAAAATAGTCTGTCTATAGTCATATTCAATGAAATTTTTCTAATTTAAAAACTATGCACAGTACTTGTCAGAATATTGGGTAGCAGATTCTAGGTCATTGGAATCCTAGCTCAGGACAAAGTTGGCGATTCCAAGACAATCCCATTAAATATGGAACAGATGGCAACCCCAGTTGCACACAAATATACAGCTACCATCTCACCATTCCTTAATATGAAATGCTAATAAGGATCAATACAATATAAAGCAGATACCAAATGGTTTCAAGATAATGATTTATAAAAAACAAATATTCAATAACAATTTATACCAAATCTTTAGAATGATCAACTTGCTACACACTTATTAGGCATAGCTTTAGATAATAACCTCCACATCTCAATATTTGATGAGGGTATTAGTTTAATAAAATGCCTTTGCTCAATTGCTCACTTATATGCTCTAGCGAGTAAGCAATGCATCAGGGTGCCTCCAACAATGCAGAGCCTGTAAAATTTCAGAAAAGGGACTTCACATCAAAACACAAACATACCCTGAGCCAGTCCTACCTATTATTAAAAAGGGAAGAAGATATTCCCCTACACAAAGTACAGAGATAACCTAGAAGCTCTATTGAGCTTGCCCTGGTTTCTCGTATAACATACACAAGAAAATGCTTGCTGACTTAGTAGTCAGGTATACTAACAGTAGACGAGGTGTGGGCAACATAAAGTATAGTGTATAAATTATTCTCAATATTGGACAAAGGTTTCCAAACATGACTGACCCTACTCTGAGCTAGCAATAAGCTCCAATTAATCACTGTACATGGGGTTTGCACTGATTTTTTCATAATGATAGATTAAGGGTGGCACACAGGATAACCACCTGCAGCCGAAAATCAATGGAAAGGCTCCATACAGGCTCATATCAGTTGTAATTCAGGTATTTTTGATAATTCAAATTTTTTCACCATTTCTAGGAACACAATTAAATGATTTTAAATATGATTTGCAACTTAAGTTTCCATATTAATCTATATTTTTAATCGTACATCGAACATTAATTAATAGATTCTGAAAAAAAATTCACTGCTGACATGGCAGGATTTTTTTTTTTTAAAATCTATTATTTAATGTTTGATGTCTATCTTAACAGGGAATACTGTGCATTCACTATGGATTGATTTTTAATCATACATAATTACTATGCTGGGGGGGGGGGGGGGGGTATAGCCTAGAACTGTCCAGACATCCATAATTAGTTCCTATTTGTAGAAAAGCTATACTGTCTCCACATGGTAAATTTATATTTTTTGTATGGTGTTTTTGCAGGAATTATAATCTTGCATGAGTCATAGTTGGTTATAATTACTGCTGATCACACTGTGAATAACACAATAATAAAAAAACACTGTGCACAGAACAAAGAAATATTGAAGACTGCTACTACATAGATAGGGTTCATGAAAAACTATTTATTAAAGGCGTTAATCAATACTGAAGGTAGAAAAAACAAGTTCTATAATCTCTTGCAACTTTTGCTATGCTTGTGATGTACACATGAAATCTAAGGAAAGTGCATAAAAGCCTGCAGCAACTAATTCAAATTGCATGTTTTTAAAAAGTTATGTTTTATCGTTTATGTTCAATGTTATCACTCATTAGGTAATGAAAGGTTATTCTAGGGTAATCGAGTCCAATGTACTTGATGCACACACCTACTAGTTTACTTCATATATCATTTCTCTGCTGCTAATAACACTTAACACATCAGCAAAACTTTTTTCCACCAAACCATTTGTTAAATGACTCAATTAGGTTTTCCTTACTTACTTTTGTTATATATATATATAAACCCTCAGTAGCTCAGAACATATGCGTTTGGAGAGGAAAATTACACAGTCTGGTTGGACCTCCATGGCTGTATGAGGATTTTGTATGTGTGTGTTTCTTCATAAAATATTCTTCTTTCATCTTCAGTATTTAATCTATCACACTGATTGTTTTTTATTTCCAAAAGTACCAAGACTTATTTACAGCAGTATGATATTGTGAATAAAATCATTTTAATTGTTTCTTACAACTTCAATTTTTGATTATCTAGGTCAAGCTTAATTTTCATCTTGTGAACTATTTTCAAACTTATCAACTTGTGATTCTGATGGTGATCATCACCATCAGAAGACTTATTTTCACCTTGAACTGAAAAAGTTGCAATGATCTAAGACAAGCATGGGCAAACCCTGACCTGCAGACTATATAAGTCTCATGTAAGCTTGTTTTCTAGACTGGTCATCTTTCACTCCTGTTGCAGAAAATTTACAAAAAATACTAACAAGAAAACAATTTTAAGATAGTACAGTGAAATGCCAACACCAGAATAACTAGATATTTGGTATAGAATTTTTTTCTGACCCCAGCAAATTTACTATTCATCTCTCTATGTAAAAATTTAATGAATACCAGTACAACAAAAATATCCGTTTAATGAAATAAAAATTTATATTTACTAAAAAATTTGTAAATAAAATTTTATTTATAAAAAAATATGATCAATATAAAATTTGTAAAAATGAAAATTCTTAATGTGCATTTAAGGTACATTTTTCTACCTTTACATGTTTCGATTTTTAGCATCGGGCAATGCTGCTGTGATTTAAATGCTGTGAAATATCTAATCAATCACAGTACTATGAGTAACATGATATTGCATATCACCCAGCAGGCATTTTTTCTGATCTCAATGTGTGACAGATTCTCTCTACATATTCTGCCACAATATTTTAAAGTGCTGTTTCCATATTTTCCTAGCCTATAATAGGATTTTGAAACTGGGAGATCTATGCAATTCTGATTGTATTGTAATGGTAGTCTACAGTGAAAAGTTCTTTCATATCATTCCCAATCCATGCATTGTGTTTTATCATTAATCAAATTCAAGTTACTGTTATATTTGTTCATTATTATTTAAGTTCGTTAATTATTAGCAGTCAATATGGTGTGAAGTCTTCGTTTCATAAGGACACAAAAAGATAATCAGGACAATGTGTTGGTGAATTGCATCTGATGTCATTTAAGAATTCATTAAGGGATGCTTATGTGAAGATTCAAAAAAAATTACCAACTTTTTCAGAACACAGTAAATCTCTAATACAGAGTAAATTTCTTTCATAATGATTATTTTGTAGTAAGTAACCATCATAGCACTATTTTATTGTATTTCTGTATAACAAATATATTTTGGTGACCCACTTGATTTCATTATACTTATATTTCCCTGTATTTAGTAATATCAGACCATATATTGCAGATAAGAGAATGTGATTTGCAAGGAATGTAGAAATGAACTATCAACTGATCCAGATTACATTGCAAACACTACATTTAATTTATATTAAATATTCAGTATTGACAATTATTTTAACTAAAAATTCATAAAGTTATGCATATACATCCATTGATACTAGTAGCGATTGGTGAGTTCAGGAGCTAGGCAAGCAACTTTGAAAATGTGGGGGGGAAGGGGGAGTAAAAAGGTTCCACACCCTAATATTTTTTAATTAAAATTCACAGTTTTAATTATTATATAAAATGTATATTGTTCTTGACCAGTAATACCAAAATAATAATTGGTTGAACCCTCACAGTATTATTTACACAACAGCCAGAGGCAATTAAAATTTGCTTATTTTACAGTCAATGGGCATGCATCAAGCTGCTGTAAGCAGCTTCGTCTTTTCCCCTCTTTCTCTCTCCAGTCATATAAATGCTTCAGAAGCAAGTTTGAGTTTGCCTTTTGACTCTTGCTGGAAGCATGGTAGCACATGAATAATACAAAGCCCAATTGAGGCTGTCAAAATGTATTTAAATGGTGAAAATTGTATATATTAATAATCAATTTTAATTTTCATATTTGTTTAAGTTTTTTAAGAGTTCAAAAAAATGTTTTGCTGGGGATAGGCAAGCAGTGCTTTCAATACTTAAATGGACTGACTGTGCCTGATTGATAAATACGATAAAATACTTATGCAATAATACATAATTAAAAGGGACTTCTTGCTCAGAAATTAATTAAAAATAACTTAAAATTCTCTGTTGTTGAGCAATAAAATTTTTAAGTTTATATGAACTTATAAATTTATTGCTCAACAACAAAGAATTTTAAGTTATTTTAAATAATACATGTTTTACTGAATATCATAGGTTGCAAAAAAATGCTATATTGGTATGTGGTATATTTAACGTGTTCTTGCGATTATAATAGTTTGCCTATCTTGCAAAAATTCTTCCCAACTCTCGGTTAGTCATAGATAGCCTGTGCCAGGATTGCTGATCACAAGTACATACATATATCATATGTTGTCATATATTATATACATATCATATGTTGCAAAAAAAATGCTATACTGGTATGTGGTATATTTAATGTGTTCTTGTGATTATAATAGTTTGCCAATCTTGCGAAAATTCTTCCTGACACTTGGTCAGTCATGGATAGCCTGTGCCAGGACTGATACTAAGTCTGTGAAAGATTATATGAAACCAGTCATTTGTTTAGCTATTGAAAAGATTTCTATTAATTCTTTATTAGGAGAAATTTTGCCTTTAACTTTTTAAAATGTTTAAGCTTACACAATATAAAAATAATTGGACTTTTTTAAATAGATTTTTTTTAGAAAGTTTAAATGAATTATGAAAGCAGTTTGCCAGAAGCAGCTAAATACAAATGCACTGGTAAACTTTTTTTCCTTGCTGAAGGATACAAAAGCAAATGCATGCTATTAATGAAAAATGGTTGCAACAGTAAATAAATTAGAAAACAAAAAACAAAAATTTTAATTACATTTTTCAACACTGATTAATGGATTCAGTTATTCATCATGACAGCCTTTCATTAGATATTTTTTTTTAAATGCTAGCATTTTCAGTTTGTTGTTTATTCAAAATTTTTAAATGCAAATAAGTCATCATTGCAAATTCAATGTAAATTGTTTTAGTACTTATAACAAGTGGTGTAATAGGATGGAAACACATGGGCATAGCATTCCCTTGCTTTTCTTTTTATTTTAAAAATTTGAAATGCAAATTAAACAATATTTCTGATATGTGCAGACAGCATAAAATATGTATATACTACAAAAATGTGTTCAGCATTTTTTATCCAAATACATCTCTCTATTATTGTATTATTGGATAGAGTAGACAGCTGAATGAAAAGTAGTCATGATAAAGTTAACCATTGGCTATGAATAATACTGAGAGTGTTTTTCAACTGTTGTTTTGCTGGCAGTTTGCAAGTGTTCTACAAAATATGCAATTTTTTTCAGAAAAAAGGGCTTTAAATCTTCTAAATGCTTTATATAATAACAAAAGCTATTTGAAACAACTTATATGCAATATTGAAAAATTTTCAGTTGATTATATTAATATTGCAAAATAAAGGTAATGGACAAAAACACAAATAGCAATGTAAAATCACTAATATGGAGTCCAGTACAGCCTGTATACATCATAGCATAGAGTCTACTAGTGTCTGAAAGTCAGCAGGAAGGATAAGACACCATTTGTCTGCAAGAAACATGATCAATTCCTGCTCATTTGATGGAGTTTGAAAATGCTGCCTGAGACATTCAAGAAGTTCCCATTTTCCAGCAGATTGATATCTGGTGACTGCAGTGGCCATGGTATGTGAAAAAGTTCAATCTCATGCTCCTCAAATCATTGGGTGACCATATGTTTCTGTGAATGGGAGCATTGTCATCCTGAAAGTAGCTCTCTTCATGAAAAAAGAATGCTGTACCATTGGATGAAGATGCTCTCTCAGGACTGTCAAATAGTGATTGGCATTAATCCTGACACTGATATTAGCATAGAAGTTGTTAAATGTTCATATGAAAATGATCTTAATAATAATAAACAGAATACATCATGAAAGTGATTTTTATCATGAAAGTCAGAATGCCCTTAGATGCATAAGATTAATTTATTTTATCATATCACAAAAGTTACAGAAGAAAACACCACTTCCTGAACACATAAAAGGATGGCACAAACTTATCAAAACACAACTTACGGCAAATAATCAAGGGCATTCTACCTTTTGTGATTTATTCATTCTTCATTTTCATATGAACATGTAACAACTTTATGCTAATATCAGTGGAAAGAGTATATATATATTGGAAACTGAATTAAACTATTTATTAATCTTGCCTTCTAATGGAATGAGTGCACCTAAACCATGCCACAAGAAAGCACCCAAACCATGCCACAAGAAAGCACCCCAAACCATGCCACAAGAAAACACCCCAACCATTACAGAACTGGCAGAACTCTTAACAATAGGAAACAAGCAATCAGAGTTGTAAGTTTCCTTCAGTTGTGCCATACACACACTCATACATTTGTCAGGAACAAGGTATAGGATGATTCATTAGTTCATATCTCATTCCTCCACTGTGTGTGCTCTTTGCACCACAGGACACGATGACATGCATTAACAGGTGTGATGAGTGGCTTGTGAAGTGAAACTCAATCATGACATTTAGCTCTATGGATTTCTTGACATACTGTATTTAACCAAATTGGCCTCGTGTCCTACATTTAAATCCATGCACAACACATCAGCTGTAGCTTGCCAGTTTCACATTGCACAAACACTCAAACTTTCCAATTCTGGAGTATGTGTTTTCCCCCACTGTTGCCTTTTGAAGATGACTTCCTTTTAGATTCCTATGTGAACAAGACCTCAGAAATTATTCTTTGTGAAACATTAGTGAGTTCAGCTGTCTTAGTGACTGAAGCTCCTGCCAAACTTGTTCCCACAATCATGCCCCTTTCGAAATCACTAGTCTACTCTCAATGACATGGTACCTTTACATGCAGTTATGCTAGGTTTTCCTTTATAGAAAGGACACTAAGCATGATGGAATGTCATTTGCATATTTCATGCATTCATTAGTGGCACATAGATGCTACTGTTTAATGTAAACTGAAGGCTTTCTCGTAAATCTTGGTGTTTCCATTTCTCACCCCATTACCTGTATGTCAATATCACTGTTGTCACAAAATTTCCATTACTTAAGTGCTCCATGACTGAAATGTTAAAAGACACCAACTGATTATGGTAAGCACATTGGATCACTATTTTTGGGAGATAACATTATATAATCAGAATGGAATAGCAGGGTAAGGAAGGTGCACTGCTTTTGAGAGCTATTCTAACATTACACTGCTGTTTATAATCAGACACTTGCACCCTCTGAATATTCCTGGACTGGATATTAATACCTATGTTTTATGTATATGGTTTTCATAGTGCCAATATTTTAGAAGCATTTTTTTAATTACTTATTTAGGAGTGAAATCTAATCAGTGAACACATTGTTTGCAGCACAAAGACTGTATTAATAAATTGCAGTTCCTAAAGTCTGCTGAACTGCTATTTTTGAATATGAATATATTTGCACAATTGCAGAAAACTATGAGAGTAAAGATAAAGAAGTACAGGGTGTTTCAAAAAGGACACAACCTTAAATATAAGAGAGTAGAATGTACATTTTATGTCATAATATTAGTCAGTTGGCATTACTCTACTTAAGATTAACAGCCTTTAGCAGTCGAAACGACCTTGTCATGTGCTAGTCTCACTCAAGCATTCATTCCTTGGTGTTGTGTCAGCTGTGTCGTTTTCCAAAAACGGATGTGCATTCAAATCTTACAAACATGTGAGAGAGGAGTTTGAGTTGAAGTTTCTTCAGTCTGCAGTTCCCAACAAGTCAACAATATCTCGTTTGATAAATTTCATGACAATGGGTCTGTACAGGATCGAAAGAGCCCAGGTCGGCCATCACTGTTAACTGCCAAAGTTCTTGATGTGTCTCAGCGTTTAACTCGCTCAACCAGAAAAACTCTTAGAAAGCTATCTTCACAGGTTGGACTGTCACCAGCTACTGTTTTCAGGGTTGCAAAGAAGCTAAAATTTCATGCCTACCACATTGGGTCAGTCATGAACTGAAAGAACCAGACCATGAAAAACGTTTACGGTACTGTAATTGGTTTCATTCTTTTGTTGATGAAAATGAAATTGAGGTGTTGGACCATGTCTATTTCAGTGGCGAGGCTTGGTTTCACTTGGATGGGTATGTGAACAGTCAAAACAATCAAATATGGAGCAGTGAAAATCCTCACACTTTTCAAGAATGATCATTACACACACGGAAAATTGGTGTTTGGTGTGCAGTTTCTTGTCATCGTGTGATAGGGCCTTTATTTTTTGACTCAATTGTAACAGGTGAAGTTTATCATGACCTCATTCAACAGTTTATTGCATTATTGGATGTGAATGAATGAGAGTGTTGGTTTCAACAAGATGGTGTGACCACCCATACTGCAAATGACACAATGCTCATGTTGCAGGAATGTTTTCGTGATCATTTGATTTAAAAAAATTTGTGGCCCCCAAGATCTCCAGATCTTACTCCTCCAGATTTTTTCCTTTGGGGATATCTCAATTGAGTAGTGTTTCAAAACAATCCTCATACATTTCAAGACTTGAAGGCTAACATTGAAAGAGATTTTAAATATAAGAAAACAAACATTACAAAAGGTGGCTGCAAATGTCATGAAATGGGTACAAACCTGCATCCAGGTTGCAGGAAATCACTTTCAACATCTGGTGTAATGGTAGATATATGTCTAATTTGCATCTTTTGTCAAGTTTAAATAGAAAAATACAAGAGGATTGTGTTCTTTTTGAAACACCCTGTATAACCGAGTGTTACTGAATACAAGAACTTGATTAAGCAAATGCATAACAAAATAAATTGTGGTCAAGCATGATGGCATGAACAGTACTCAAACATTTTGAGCATTAAAATTCCAGACTTGGGCATAAAGCTTATTCTTGTTGGAAATATATGTATGCACACAAAACAACCCAATAAGTTCTACTTAAAAAATATTCAATGCACGATTATGCTGTTTTTAACTGAGTAAAGCTCAAAAGCTACTGTCTCAAATTACACAAGACTATAGTATATAGTCTGGGTATAAGCTGTTAGACTTGGCAATAATTAGCTTAGGGCTTTTTTACACTTGTTAAAAAAGTCCAAAGTAAGGTTGTAAAAAAAGGTTACCATTTTATAAGAGAATCCTGCTGGCTTCAGCTAAAAGTGCCCTTCTTTGATAATCTTCAGTAGTTTTTTTTTTTCTAGATGATGTTTGAAGAAATGAAGTTAATTTGTATAAGATTTTAGCAATGATGCAGTTGCCAAGCACTTTAGATACCAGTCCAGGTTTATGATGTTTGAAGTTGTTCTTTCCATGATATTTCAACAATAATGGTAAAATGCACAAGACGTTAACAGCTCATTTATGTTGAAAACAGTAGATGCGCAGAACTCATGATATAACGTTCAAATATAGTTCACTATCAGCAGATTCATAGTGGTTATAAAACACTCATGAACAGCATATTCAGTGCCAGTTTAAAACAAAAACCAATAAAAATTAACCATTTAAACATTAAAACCATAGAAGTGCTCTTCAATCTAGAAATTCATGGCAACTAGTTTTGCCCCGAATGCGTGCGGGGCTTCATCAAGCAACGTGAAGGATCAAGGATGACAAATGCAGTACCAGTCTAGGACTATACCTGCTTCATCTAACAATTATACCAGTGGTCTTGATTAAAATAAGTGAAAATAAAACGGCATGGCCATGGCAGTGAATGCCTATGATGAGTGTGTAGGGGATGGGGAGGGGAATGCAAGGAGAGAGGAATGTTGATAGGATTTGCAAGGTGGATGGTGTTAAATCAAACTTTTATAAGGAAAACTTGAGGAAGTGAGAAAGGTGTGTACAGCTGGGACCTAAAAATAGGCTCAAGCCGTCCACGCCATCCTCAGCTTTCTTTCGATTCTAAAATGGATTTTGGCCTTTTAAAGTGAGATGGTAAAGGTATAAATAGTAGTCTCCCTCTATTGGTGATTTAACAAATTAAAATGCTGTTTGCGCAACAGGAGATTCCATGCCACAGGTAGGGGCGGAATCTGTGTTGCACAAGTGGTCTTTATGCAATTAAACGTTTTTCAGCATATTGTAATTGAAACTTGCTAGGTGGTGCTATTAGAGGTTTATACATCAAAGTATCATCTTTAACCCGATTTTGTATAATAGTCTGTGATAAAGTAGTGTTATCAGTTTTATTCTTAACATCTGCTTGATGCTCGTTCATATGTTCAATATGTTTTTCCGATATACCTGTTTTCCCCCCTAATTTGTCATCTGCATCTGGTATTTTGATTTCATACCTCCCCCCCCCCGTTGAATTACATTTATCTCGATCATTAATAGATTTTTAATTGTGTTGTGAACTGTGTATGGCATATTTAAATTATATTTCATCAAAACATTTTTAAGTGTTTTAGATACTCCCAGTATGAAAGGAAAACTATGTGTATATTGAGTTCTGTCCTTTATTTGTGAAGGATTGGGATGTTTTTTGTATACAAAATTTAGCGTTTTTTTTTTAATCTTATAAACGAATGCATCAGGGTATCCCGCAAGTCTCGTTATATTATATATAGTATTGAATTCTGTGTGTAATATACTTTTATTAGATGAATATCTGTAGGCTCTCAAAAAATGTTTTTATGGCAGACTTTTTGTATCCAATAGGATGTACTTACCAAAACATCCCATATAACCAGAAGATTTGTATTCAATTTCCAGTGATGACATTACTAAGAACTCCACACAAATTAAGATGAATGCACATCACTACAAAAGGCTCTGAACTTACTCAAAAAGTGAACATTTTGAAATAATATTAAGCATTATGAACTCTGATTATATATATATATATACGCATTTCCTACAAAAATGGCTCTATATATACACACACAAAGTCTGTAACTCTTATAATAAAAATGTTTGAGAACTTATACTCATGACATAACTAGGAATTTCCAATGTGGGAAGGGCAGCAGTTGGCATCTTACAGCTCCAATTTTCAGGGATTTAATTTGAAAATAAGAGTTATTAAAATCCTCGAGAGACAGGGTAGGGATAGGTTATAACCCTACCCTTCCCCATCTCCAGGATTCAAAGACTAAAATAAAGTTAACCATTCATTATAGAGCCTTCACCTTTTTTTCATCAGAGGGATGTGCATTCCCACTTTTTATTGAAATCGTATGGTTTCCCAGCCCCCTGAATTATTGTTATCATATAGTTTCCCATTCCCTTGAGATAGGTTTACCCATTATTCATACCATCACTTTGACCACAAGGCATTTTCCAAAAATATTGCATTTGGCATGATACAGTCTATTAATATCTCATATGTTGTTTACACCATGCATATACTACATGTGAAAAGCAATTGTTGTGCTTCACAGAGTATTCAAAAATTGTTGAAAGTAGATTGTAAGATTCTCACTGTGCTCTATTATTCCCATATATTCCAGACATATGATGAATATAGAGATAGTTTTTTTTTCTCTTTAAACTACCACTTTTATAGTTCTAGTATAGCTGCATCAAATGAGTATGTGGAAGTTTATAACAAATGTCAAAATCATATGCTGTATCTTTGTGCTCTGTGGGAACACTATTTCAACAATATAGCCCTAACTGGCATAGTGGTTAGGGAACTAGCTACTGTTCCAAAAAACAAACTGTATGCTTTTATTAGCTCCGACTCAGGAAGTGGTCAGCAGTAACTTCCACTCTTAGTATGGCATGTTCTTGAACAAGAAGTCCTGTACATACTAAGTGTAGTTTCTTGGATCCTTCTCTGACCTATGTATTGCAAATGAAGAAATATATTTACCCTTTTCACTCCTATGTTGATCTGAAGCCAATATTTACAAAGTGATGGAACCCATTGTTAAATTTTAAAGAGATAGCTACGAGATTATAACAAGAAAAATTTAGTTGGACTTTTTACATTGCATGTTTAAATTGTGGTCATAGTTTCATTGTAACAAATGTAGAAAAATAAGAATGCAAAGGATTACTATTATAAATCTGCATGCCAAATTATTCTCAGTATAAGCCGTCCCATGGCAGAGTGGTTAATGCACTTGGCTGCTGACCTAAGGGACCTAGGTTTGAGCCCTGGATAAGGCATGTATGTGCGTGCGTTTTTTTGCTGAGGTCCTGCCATCCTCACAGACCTTCTATGGCATATAAACTGACAGGCTCCTGTCAGACATCTATGGAAAGCAGCTGATTGAGAGGGTATTTTTTTTTATCATAATATACAAGTAAAAACACTCACTTTAAAAATTTTTCAAAAAAGAAAACTTTGATTTACACTGATTGCAAACAAGATTAGGTAAGTGCTAAAAATTCATCAAGCTTTATATCAGATTCAAATGCTCTCTTCTGTGCTTTAGTAACAGTTTTTACTTAAAGTTTATTGCATCATAACAAAAAATCCATTGTATTAATAATCTTAAACAAATTCAAAATTAAAACTTGTAGTGGAAGTGCTTTATTTCTTTCATAAATTGAAATCTGCCACTTAATTCTGCAAGCTTATATATACTTAACACAAGAAACAAAATATTCTATTTCTGCAGTACTATAACATAAGAGATATTTTTAGTAGTGATTATAAATAATTTAGCTTAAACTCTCAATTAAAAAAATCTAGAAGGCAGTAGTATCTTTTTATGGGCTACTGATAATTTCATTTAAATTATAATACAGAGCAATTCAAAATTAATGCAATCTGAAATGCAAATTCTTATCATTTTGCACCAACTAAACAGAATTAAACACCAATTCTAACGTTGGCAACCCTGCAATCACTGACTTATGCAACACTGCTTAGTTCACATGCTGTCAGTCTTTTGTTGGTGATGTATATTTTACTAGTTGCACATAATGAAATTTTTCCAGGCTGAACATGTATACATAGTCAAAAATGATTTGGTTGTTAAATAACATTCAGCTTTCAAGCTGACTTCAATGAAGTTTCCTGATTCACTTTCAACATCTATTGTAGCCTTTTGTTAACCATTTGTAAATGCAAATTGTGAATAAATTAAATATTCCCATATGGATTGCACAAATTTTGAATCACTCTGTAGCCAATAATAGTCAAGGCCAAATAATGAGAATATCCCCCCCCCCCTACTTCCCCATGTATATACTTTATTTTCAATCACTGATATTTGCTCTGATCTTTTGACTATTCTAAGCATCATTAGCTCTGAGGTCTGTACTCTTGACTACTGGATTATTCCAAAGAATTAAAGCAAAGCATGAAAGGAAAATGAAGCACAACCGAGTTGAATAAGAACTGGTATCTAGCATCAATCAATTCACAAGCTGATCTAGTTGGCAAGGTTAGAATGTTAAAAATTATGTCCTTTCTTCCCCTCAACTTCAGCTGATTAAGAAAGCATTTTTTCATTGGCATTTATGTTATTTATTTCTTTGCCAAGTTTCAGCAGTGATGAGATATTATGGAGTATATGGAAAGTGGCCATTGTTAAATCTTTTTGGTAGTTTAATTTAAAAACACTTCAACTTAAATATTTATGGCATTTACTATCAACAGTTATAATTCACTCAAGTTTTATAATTATACACCATGGTATAAATAGCAGTAAAAATCCCATCTCTTTATATCATGGTATGTAATAGTAAATAGTAGCTAGGTAGTCATTGGAAGGAGAGCTATGTACCAATCCCCAATGATGATGCACAGAACTGACGAAACCTAGCACCTAATGTCCATCCTGCCTTCTCATGGTGCAGACTGTTAGTACTTTCAAAACAGATGCTCTTTTTTGGAAGAGAATGGATGGGGAGGGCTACCATATAGTATAGCCTACTGATCTGGACTACTATGGCTACTTTTTTCTACACTATTGAGGAGTGGTCAACCACACAGAGTCCTGATGCTGACCATATACATCAAACCTGAATGAAATAATGGCTATGAGTGTAATTATGGATACTGATTTTGATGCACAGGTGGGCTTCGATTGAGAGAAAATCTTCCACTGTGTTTCTGTTTGTGTGTTGAGAGCCCCAAGTGAATAGATTTGCAGCATATATTTTATCTGCTGGTGGAAAATCCTGATCTGAGGTCATCACAGGTACCTGAACTCTTGCTTCTATCGGCATCATCCAATATATCGGAGGAAGTCTTCCAGTGTAGATGGCTTCAGCCTTTAGTAGTGGAGGAATAGGTCTTTTCCTCTTGTCTGAGATTCTAGGTGACTTCCAAAGTCACTTAGAATCAAAATCAATGCCAAAGTTGGTATTGACTCTGACCTTTGGGGAGGAGTGATAGGCCATTTTGGTATTGGTAGCTACAATTACAATGGACAATGTCTCCTACAGGTAACCAAACTTAATGGTTTGAGAATAGCTAACACTTATTACAAACGCCGCAATATATATAAGTACACATGGGTTTCACCAGATGGGCTGCATAAGAATATGATTGATTATTTATTAAGAGCAATAGCGTTAGTTCTGTCAGGAATACCAGGTCATATAGGGGAGCTAAAGTTTGATCTGACCATTATCTTGTTATAAGTATTTGCAACTTAAGCTTAAGAAATGTTATGCTAAGGTTAAAGTTACCTTTAAACATAAATGACAATCATAATCCTATCTGTTGAATTTTTAAGCTGACATTAGTTTAATTGGTAGAATACTCTAGCATGTTTCTGGAGATCGATTCAAGTCTCGAATGTCAGTGAAAATTTTTCCAAAATATATTTATTGTTGCTGTTAACACTGAAGCTCTGAAAGTCCCAGTTAAAGCTAAAGCTTACCATGATAGGTTATTTAGTCATTATGACAGTCATGGTTTACTTACTACTGAAGTTGAGGGAGAATGAGACCATTTTAAACAGGCTTTTCTTGAAACTAACTGTATTCTTTAGGTAAAAGGGAGTAGAGGATGCAAAATTATTTGAGTGATAAGGCACTGGAGCTTATTTTGTAAATAAAGAACTGCAGGAATCTCCTTAATCAATACCTTACTAGTCCTAACAGAAAGCATTACAGAGAAGTTAATAGCTGATAAGAATCTTTGTCCAGATGGCTTGGATGACAAAGCCAAGGAAGCTAGACAGCGTAGCTGCAGAGAACTGTACCAGATAGGATACTGAGATAGTTAATGTTTTGTGTGGAGAAAAAACGGACAGGTATACAGGGATTGAAGGATAAACAAAGAAGTTTTGGCCATGTTGCCTTTGTAATCTTTTGACTCTGTTGATCGTCATAATTGAAGGTGAAGATTTTGTCATAGCCAGATGGACTGATCATTTCAGAGATATTTTACACAAGGTGATTAGTTCTACTCTCATTGTTTGTAATGATGATGGATGCATTACTGGCTTTAACATTAGCTCTATATCACATTCTGAAATTATTTTGGCTCTTTCTAGACTTAAGCTACATAAATCCCCAAAAGTAGATGAAATTACTACTGAAATGCTTAGAGCTGGGAACGTTTCGGTTACCACTTGGATGACTGAAATTTTGAATATCTTTTATGATAAAGGCATTGTTCCTAAGGATTTTACCAGAGCTATCCCATGGCCGAGTGGTTAGCGCGCTTGACTACTGATCTAAGGGACCTGGGTTCGAGCCCCGGATAAGGCATGGACGTTTGTGTTGTTTTTCTGCTGAGGTCCTGCCATCCTCACAGACCTTCTACTCTGGCATATAAACTGACAGGCTCCTGTCAGACCTCTGTGGCAAGCAGCTGCTTGAGGGGGTATTTATTTTTTTTTATTTTTTATTATTATCCCTATTTTTAAAAAAGGTGATTGCCATTCCCGTGATAACTAAGGAGCATCAGCCTACTTTCTGTTCCAGGTAAACTTCTTTGCATGATTGTGCTTAATAGAATTAAGAATCTGGTTGACAGTCAATTGCATGATGAGCAATGTGGATTCAGAAGTGGTAGGGGATGTGTGGATCAGATATTTTCACTTAGGCAGATTCTTGAGAAATGTTTAGAGTTTCAGAAACCTTTGGTTGCTAGATTTGTTGATTTCAAAAAGGCTTTTGACTCTGTTGATCATCATAATTTGTGGCTGATTGTGAGATCATATGGAATACCAGACAAGTTAGTTAACATAATGAAAGCTGCCTATAATAACACTGAGTCGTGTGCGAGTTGGTAACGCTTCTAGCAATTGGCTTAGCATTACTTCTGGTGTTCGACAAGGGTGCATTTTGTCTCCTTTTCTCTTTAACTTGGTTATTGATTATGTTATGCGAAATTCACTTCAAGGGAAAGATTTTGGCCTTAAATGGGCTGGAGATACGAAAATTTCTGATTTAGATTATGCTGATGATTTAGCCATTTTGGCAAATGGTGTTGAGATGAACTCTTTCATTAGAGTTGTTGATGAGACTGGTAGTACAGTAGGTTTGGTTATAAACAGAGAGAAAACTAGTGATGAAAATTGGTGAGGCAGGTTGTGATTCAGTTCATCTGAATGGTTGCAGTCTTCAGCAGGTATCATGGTTTAATTATCTTGGGAGCTATGTAACAGATACTGGTGATGAGCAGTATGAGATAAACAGACAAATAGGGATTGTTGCCAGGACTTTTAAGAATCTGTAGAGAGTGTGGAGAAATAGGCATATACACCTAAAGACTAAAATTAGACTGTATAACAAGTTGGTCCTTTCTAGAGTTAGTTATGGAAGTGAAACTTTGACACTTTGTAAAAAAGATAACAGGAAACTTGATGTTTTTGATTCTAGATGCTTATGCAGTATCTTGGGCATTAGGTGGTTAAAATTTGTAAATAATTATGAGGTTAGGCAAAAGCGTCTGCAACCTTCTTTGAGCAGCATATTGTGCAAATAGAGACAGTTGGTTTGGCCATGTTGCCTGTATGCATAATTATAGATTATGCTAATAGGATTTGGGTTGGGTTGTTTTACCTCTGAGTGGCACTTTTTTGCACACCATGGGCTAAATGGCCAGGTCACATGGACCCCGAAGGCTCAGAGAAGGTTGGGGGGAGGGGACCCACTGGAACAGCTGTTGGGAGACAGATGGTAACCTCCCGTCAAGGCCATCCAGCGTGTTCTTTAACATGCACAGGGTATGGCTCTTCCGCACACGGGGCCACGGCTTAACGTCCCATCCGACGGATGGCAGCCTTTCCAAGCCCATCGGTGTCCCCTACTGACTGTGGGCAAGGCAGGGAATTTTGCGGAGATAAATCTCAATGCTGACCCAGCTGGGACTCGAACCTGGGAACTACAGATTACGAGCCTGGCGCGCTTCCGACTGAGCCACCCCGCCCCTAACTAACAGGATTATGAACAGTGTGCCTAAAGGCCTCAGAAATAGGGGGAGATCTAGGATGTGGTGGGTAGACAATGTCAAACAGGACTGTTAGAATTGTTGCACAGTGGCCAGATACAGCAGATGTAACTCAGGATAGATATGTTTGGAGAACTAAATCGCACAATCTGATTTGGTCCTCCATAGCCCATTGCTGCTTTAGGATGAGGATAAATATTTCAATTGAAGTGCTTTTAAGCTAAGCAGTGGATAGAGAAATCCATTTTTAAATACATAACTTTGAATTTTCAGATTTTTTTATAGTAATTACATTAAAATATACTTTAGTTGAAACATTATTTCCATAATCAAGAATTGATATTGTGCTTATTATAAATGTTTAGAAAATAGAAATTCTAAATAAGTATCAGTTCTGAAATATTTTTATCTACAAATGAAGACTTTACATAATAATCAGTGAGCTGCATATTTCTTGTGAAGCAATTTCAATGTTACATGAATATGCTTCTCATGTTATTCATTCAGTATTTCTAGATCTAGAAGTAAAATTTGAAGTAACTATATAGCCAAAGTAAAATTTTCTACTATGGCTATTTAAAATGTTTGTTTGAATTCCAAATGTATATTTAAGTAATGCAATACATACATTACTTGAATCCCATGGATTCAAGTATGTCTACTGTATTTCTTCAAGTATCTCCTAAGAGCTGTCCAGTGAATATCAGGATCCACTGAGCAGATGTTAGAAAACAAATGGTATATGCAAAATACCGTCTATATCACACAAATAGTGCTAGTTTTAAACAAAAACGCATTATTTATGAAATAAAAGTTAAGGTTTTTTTAGTTTTTTTTTATCCACTAATTTGAAAATTATATGTAGATTACTGACCATTAATAATTTTTGCCAAAATTTATAAAGCCTAAAAATTATGATTTTTTTTTAGTTCACTAAGCAAAAAGTGTGGTTTAGATGTGTATATATGGTAATTATTAAATTTCATCACTACATTAATCTCTCCTTGTGGGTAATCATAAAAAATGGTATAGATGAGTTGTATTCTCTCTGACTGGCATTTTTTGCACACAATGGGCTAGATGTCCAAATCAAAAAGACCACAAGAGCCAAAAGAAGGTTGGAGAAAGGGATCCACTGGACACAGACACCTGTTAAGTGACAGATGGTAGCCTCCCATAAAGGCTATCCAGGATATTCTTTAATGTACACAAATTATAGCTCTCTTACACACAGTGCCAAATCACAATGCAAAATATAAATGGTAATTTGAATTTTGCATTTTTTCATTTTACTTCTTCACATTAGGCAATTGTACTTATGCAAGAAATAACTTTTTTTTTTTGGGGGGGGGGGATAGTTCTTCCAATGGACTTTCAATAGGGACACCTCCAAAGGATTTTTCATAGGAATGTTTCTAAAAAACTTTGCATAAGGGTGCAACTATACCTGGCTTAATGAATCAGTCAATGGATGGTGGTCTTTCCAATTCCTTCAAAGGAAATGGTATCAATTTTGAAATTTTAGGGAAAAATATACTGAAAAGAACTAACAAATTATCCTACTCTCCATTGCATAATGGTTAAAGTAAACTACTGATTGTGATTTAATTTCTAGAAGTATGGTAATAAATTTTATTCATTTTTTAGGTTTTTTACAATTAAAACTCTGCCTTAATCTAATTATAAGCAATTAAACATATTAAAGAAATACTTGCTTGAGAATATTAAGTCTCTAAACATTATTAAATGCATAATAAATCAGACAAATTCGGGCTTTGAAAGATTAGTATCAAGAAAAACACATTTCTGATGAAATAATGATGGAAAGAATAAAATTTATCTCGCATTATAAAAGAGTCCTACATATTTCGGCCACACATTTGAGGCATTTGTCATAAGTCGATGGGGGGGGGGGTCTCTCTTCAACTTCAAGTCTTTTTTAAATAACAAATAACTGAGAAATCAGTATCTCATTGATAACCAAATTGTTGTAATATTTCGGTTCCAAATGTATTGGAAAGCTAGTGAATATGCATTTCTTTTGCTTTTAATTGCTACCACTGCCTTAACCCTCCGGGTTATTGGGGATGGATTCTCCCAGCCATAGCTATCTGGTCAGTAGCATTACTGAAGTGACAGCAGCATCGCATAGCCATTGCTTACAACTTACTGTGCATTCAACCCTTCCAGTGTCCAACCTGAAAAAACTGGTTTACACCCAGAAGCCAAGGTATTTTCTTATGCTCAGCCAAAAAAATTTAACCTTAAATGTTTTGCCAAATAACAAATTTTCATTTTTCGTTTGTAATTATGGCACATCACATACCAAATTAATCAGCATTTAATTTTGGATTTTTGCAAAATAAAATATTTAACAAAAAAGACAACTTGTTTAATTTTAATGCGGCTTTTTTTTTTTAGAGTCATGTAGTAAAAAAAATGCATTTGGCAATACAGGTAAAAATTTATATTAAAAAATTAATATTAACAGAAATAATTATAATGCTTATGAATAGAAAGGCTATATATTTCTGAACAACAAAAATATTTTTTTTTTTACTTCAAACAACAAATCTTTATAAAAAAATTTTTGGTAGCATACTTTGACAAAAGTCCAGGCTTTTCACCAATTGTGCTGAGTCAGACAAACAAGTCACTTTAGAATTTCTTTCTCAAAAAAAACCAATGAACCAGATGAATTCAGAAAAATAACCAATGAACCAAAAATATACCAAATCAAACAGAATTTAACTCTAAATTTCATGAAAATAAAATGTTCAAACAAATTTTCAAGCACATTAATTTTAATAAGACTTTTTCACAGTGATATAGTGAAAAAACATATACGACTATTCAATTAAAGCTTAATTTCGGAAAACCTGACGAATAACAACAGCTAAATTATACACAGTCGTATCAGAATAATATGACCACCTACCATACATATACTACTACGGTAGGTGGTCATATTATTCTGATATGACTGTGCATATTCATCATCATCCTCCTCCTCAAGCAACCATGGGCTATGGAGGTCCAACCAGACCATGCAGTTTAATTCTCCAAGCATATCTGTCCTAAGCTACATCTGCTGCATACAGCCACTGCACACCAATTCTAACAAGGTCCTGCTTAACATTGTCTGCCCACCACATCCTAGGTCTCCCCTTCCTTCTGAGGCCTCTAGGCACACTGTTCATAACCTTATTCGCCAATCTATAATTATCCATACGGGCAACATGGCCAAACCAGCGGAGTCTCTCTCTGCACAACATGCTGCTTAAAGGAGGTTGCAGACTCCTTTGCCTAACGTCATCATTAGTTACAAAGTTAAACCACCTAATACCCAAGATACTGCGTAAGCATCTAGAATCAAAAGCATCTAGTTTCCTGTATCTTGTTTACACAGCGTCCAAGTTTCACTACCATAACTAACCCTAGAAAGAAACAAAATATTATACAGTCTAATTTTAGTCTTTAGGTGTATATGCCTATTTCTCCACAATCTCCATAGATTCTTAAAAGTCCCGGCAGCAATACCTATTCGTCTGTTAATCTCATGCCGCACATCACCAGTATCTGTTACATAGCTCCCAAGGTAATTAAACTGTGACACCTGCTCAAGACTGCAACCATTCAGATTAACTGAATCACAGCCTGCCTGACCAATTTTCATCACTTTAGTTTTCTCTCTGTTTATAACCAAACCTACTCTACTACCAGTCTCATCAACAGCTCGAATGAAAGAGTTCATCTCATCAACATCATTTGCCAAAAGGGCTAAATCATCAGCATAATCTAAATCAGAAATTTTCGTATCTCCAGCCCATTTAAGGCCAAAATCTTTCCCTTGAAGCGAATTTCGCATAACGTAATCAATAACCAAACTAAAGAGAAAAGGAGACAAAATGTACCCTTGTTGAATACCAGAAGTAATGCTAAACCAATTGCTACAAGACTTACCAACTCTCACACACGACTCGGTGTTATTATAGAGCGCTTTCATTATGTTAACTAACTTCTCTGGTATACCATATTATCTCACAATCAACCACAAATTATGACGATCAACAGAGTCGAAAGCCTTTTTGAAATCAACAAAGCTAGCAACCAAAGGTTTCTGAAACTCTAAACATTTCTCAAGAATCTGCCTAAGTGAAAATATCTGATCCACACATCCCCCACCACTTCTGAATCCAAATTGCTCATCACACAATTGACTATCAATCAGATTCTTAATTCTATTAAGCACAATCATGGAAATAACTTTACTTAGAACAGGGAGTAGGCTTATACCCCTATAGTTATCACAAGAACTGTGATCACCTTTTTTGAAAATAGAGATAACAATAGCTCTGGTAAAATCCTTAGGAAACATGCCTTTATCATAAAAGATATTCAAATTTTCAGTCATCCAAGTGGTAACCAAAACATTCCCAGCTCTAAGCATTTCTGTAGTAATTTCATCTACCCCTGGGGATTTATGAAGTCTGAGTTTAGAAACAGCCAAAATAACTTCGGATTGTGTTATAGGGCCAACATTAAAGCCACCAATGCATCTATCATCATTGCAAACAATGGGAGTAGAACTAACTACGTTGTTTAGAACATCACTGAAATGCTCAGCCCACCTAGCCATGACAGAATCCTCCCCTTCTATAACCTTACCTTGTTTATCCTTCAATCCTTGTATGCCTGTCCGTTTTCTACCACATAAAACATTAACTATCTGGTACAGCTCTCTGCTGTTGTGCTGCCTAACTGCTTCCTCAGCTTTGTCAGCCAAGCCATCAAGCCAAAGATTCTTATCAGAAGCTAACTGATCCTTTACACGTTTATTAAGCTCTCTGTAATCCTTTCTATTAGGACTAGTAAGTACTGATTAAGGACATTCCTTCAGTTCCTTCTTTCTGAAATAAGCTCAAGTGCCTTATCATTTAAATAATTCTGCCTCCTCTGCTCTTTTTTCCCTAAAACAGTACTGTTAGTTTCCAAAAAAGCCTGTTTAAAATGGCCCCATTCTTCCTCAACTTCAGTAGTAAGTAAACCATGACTGTCATAATGACTGCGTAACCTAATCATGGTAAGCTTTGGTTATAACTGGGTCTTTCAGAGTTTCAGTATTAAAGGTAAATTTTTTAACTTTAGCACAACACTTTTTAAGTTTAAGTTACAAGACACTTTTAACAAGGTAATGGTCAGATCCAATTTCAGCTCCCTATATGCCCTGGTATTCCTAACAGAACTAGCCCATTTGCTGTTAATTAATATGTAATCAATCATATTCTTATGCAGCCCATCAGGTGAAACCCATGTGTATTTATGTATGTCGTGGTGTTTGTAATATGTGTTAGTTATTCTGAAACCATCGAGTTTACTTACCTGTAGGAGACGTTGTCCATTGTCATTGCAGCTACCAATACCAAAAGGGCCTATTACCCCTCCCCAAAGGTTAGAGTCAGTACAAACTTTGGCATTGAAGTCACCTAGAACAAGGGTAATATCTCCTTTCTTGACAGAATTCAAAATATCCTGAAGTTGTCTGTAAAACCTATCCTTCTCATCCTCATCAGCATCCTCAGTGGGGGCATAACAGCAGATAATATTCAAGACTTTAATGCTTGTCTGAAATTTTGCTGTAAGAAATCTTTCATTAATGCACTCATATCCTGCGATGGCCTCTGATTAGGATTATCCACCAGCTGATATAAGGTATCCCATGCCTCTGCTCACTTAGGGTTGGCAACCCAGAAGCAAACAGAAAACACAGTGGCAGATTCTCCCTCAACAGAGGCCCACCAGTGCAGCAAGTCCAGGATTCATAATCAAGCTCAAATCCATAAACAAGTCCAGTCTAGTAGGTATGAATGGTCAGCACCAGGACCCTGTGAAGTTGACCACTCCTCAGCAGGGTTAAAAAAAAAGAAGAAAAAGAGTGGCCATAGATGACCAGATCAGTAGGCCATACTGAACTGGCAGCCCTCCCCTTCCGTTCCCTTCCAAAAGAGAATATCTCTTTTGAAAGGTACTAACGGTCTGCACCATGAGAAGGCAGGGTCAGACATTAGGTGCTAGACCTGGCCGGTTCTGTGCATCATCACTAGGAATTGGTACACAGCTCTCCTTCCAGTTTATGCCTAGTTACCATTTACTCAAAAGAAAACTTCTTCTGGAATAATATAATATTTACTTGAAACATTTTTTTTTTATATATAATTCTTTCCAATACGTTACATATTTTAAACACTGGTCAGCGTTATACAAGGTGACTTGGATTGCTCACATTCATGTGATTTTTCTGTCCTGGTTATAAAATGGAAGAAAACTTTCTTGGCTGCATTTCTTACTAAACATTATGAATTTTTTCTTTGGGTGTTGAATTTTAGGGATCTTGGGTAAGTGCTGAAAACTTGGTGCAAATAAAAAAAAAAGTATCATCAGAGTGGCACAGCCAAAACACTGAAGATAGGGTGGGAGGTAAATTATTTTAAATTTTAAAACCATTGAATAAAAATTTAAACTCTCAATCTTAAAAAATAAATTTTGATAAGGGGGGGTGGGGTAATAAAACTCCCTCAGTGTGGCAGAAAGGGTAAAACCCCTTGCTGAAATTGCTCTCCTACAGGAGACTGACTTCCATGTGAAGGAAGTCCTTTTTGCTTCCGTATCCAAGACCTCAAGTCATTTTCAGGAAACAATACAAGATCAAAGTTTTTTTTACTGGAAAACAAAGAAATAAAAGATTAACATATAACTTAAAGCAAGATTAAATAAAATCACCGCAAGAAGTTGTACACTACATCAGAATACTGGGTTAATTCAAAAAGATTGATAATAATCTATTGATATAGCAATCGACAAAAAAATTGATAATTTACAGAAAAAAAATAAATCTATTAGAAATGAAAACTAACTTTTAATTATAAAAAAAGGAAATAAAATACTAACTTTATGAAGGGAGATGATATCCAATGTGTGTGGAGAAAATATTTGGACTTAAATCAACCATTAAACAACTACCATGCAGTCACTTAGCAGATGTGATCTTGCATGTGTGAGTGAGCAATTAGTGTTTGATGGTGAGAAGGGCTTCCTGTGCTATGATGCCATGCACTGCAGCCAGTCTTGAAGACTAATTTAGTTATGGATTCGACTTGAGGAGTGAGAATGGCACATAGAATGATGGGATAAATGATATAAATGATAAAATTCTAGGAATATTAAAATAGGTTTATGAATGGGGTAAAGGAACAGAGTTTAAAAATGGGGGGACAACATAAGAATGTACTTCATAAATTACTTCCAAAAACTTCCATTTTTAAAAATAGCAGTTTATTAATTTTCAGGAGATTTTGGAAACTAAGAAAAACGTTTGTTGATAATAGTTCAAATCAAATTTGTGAGCTTAATCAGGGGACTGCTTCAGTGTAGAATAATGTTAACAAATAAATTAACAATATATCAGATGGCTTTAAATTATTTATATCCTAGTTTAATAAAACATGTATCAAATGCAAAAAAAAAGTCTAAATAATATATTTTTATAATATATATATATAAAATTTCAAAGAACTATTACTTAAAAAAATTTAGTTGTACTAAAAACAGACATATGTCCTTGGCCTCTCATTTCAGATTCTGTCAGTTTATAAACAATCTGAACACTGGAAGGGTTAAAAGCCTAACAGAATGGTAAAAGGATCCACTTGGAGGGTTAAAGACTCCAAGACATTCTTAGTGATTAGTTTAAAGCATTACTATCACTGCCTGCAACCAAGATGTGGGAGTCACTGATAGTGAGAAGAAGTTTCAAACAAATTTCCACCCTTACATATAATTTTATTTACTTTTTATTACTTAATTGTTTAATAGAGATTTAAAATATGGAAATTTTGTACACAGTGTCAGGTGGTAATGTAAATGGCAATTTGAATTTTCCATTGACTTCTGTACATGAGGTAATTAATTGTACCTTTGTTAGAAATAATATTTTTCTTTGTGGGTAGTTCTTCCAACGGACTTTCCATAGGGACACCTCCTATATATGTTAAATAGAAATGCTTCCAAAATCTTTGCATAGGAGTGCCACAATACCAAAAATTAAATGGTGATAAAGGTAATTACTTGAGAAACCGCTTAATGGGAATATAAAAAGAATGTTAAAGAGTTCATTACAGCCAAGATTAAAATTTGTGAGACTAGTCCATTTTGTCTGGAGCAACAATGATTATAAACATTAAGCACTGAGTGTTTCTGTTAAGAGGCTGAAGGATCTTTCTAAAAAAACGTAGCAAAGAAAATTTAGTGGGATAAATTTAATCATTGCAACTGTAAATTTAAAAAAAAATGGTTAATATTATACAATTGTAAAAATTAGTAAAACGGTTATCTTTCAGTTCTAGTATCTAAAAATATTTGTGTGTGTACATTCATTAATGAAAACTTAAGACCATAATTTGTATCACATCTTTCTGCTTTTATTAGGATTCAAACTATGAGTAAAATCTTTCTTTCCTCAAAATAAAATTGGTAAGTTCACTTTAAACTAAATACTCCAAATAGTATGTAGTTCTATCAACATTATACAACAGTTACACACACTAACCATCATTTGCTACTAGTATGGTGCTGTCTGTCAGCTGCAATTAAGATATTCAATTTTGGTGACCAAATTTCTTACCTGTGTGTGACTGCTTTGTGACTGCTTTGTACATCTTGCAACCAAGCCCATACACAATTTCTGAGCCTGAGTGTAATAGTTAGTATTATAGTATGTTTCAATTATATATTTATCTCTGTTTCTTTGGTGCTAAAGTTGAGTTAACTATTTATACAGTACATCATAGAGTGTACAATAATCAATACCCAAGTAAGGCATTTGTGATGTTTAATGCTATATTATCATTGCATGACAAATAAAATTAGAATTGCCACCTCTCAGAGTATGACCTGCAGTATTTTGGGTATAGTCAAATTTCCAGGCTTCAGGATGAATCATTAATTCTATGGGTAGGTATTTTTTGCAATTTTTTTTAATTGCCCAACTCGCAGAAAAATTACATTTTTTGAGTACTACTCATCAGCCCAATGCTTAGAGCATATCTCTTGTGATACACTACTATTGTATTCTATGGGTCAGTTATGGCATACTGACTTAGTGTTTACATCCCCCACTCTCCACTGATTTTACCCTTGAAAGTGTGTTTGTATTTCTCAACTACATATTAATTTAGCAAACTAATGAAATTTGTAAATAAAATCTTCAATTCTTATTCATAATGTATATAATGAGATAATTTTGTTTGCAATAAGTAATGCATGACGTGATAGAAATCAAATGACAACAATTTGTAAAGAATGAATACTGCCCTAGACTAAATTTTAACATGTTGACAGAAATTTCTGGACTTCATTAATAAGCCTAATTGAATGTTGAAAGGCAAATAAATTACAAAAGTTATTGATAATTCATGTATTTTTCAAGAAATTTTTAAAGACCCATAAAGGGAAAGAAGAAATGTTATACTGAATTGGAAATCCAGTCTCTTGCCACCCCCACCCACCTTGATTTTTTTGCTAGATCTGGGCCTGATCAAAATTGTTACTTTATTATAACTCTTATTAGTATTAACATCTTTGCACTCTCAATCACCATGTGACAACATGTCACCTAATTCCTCCATGACCAACTAACTTCACTTCCAACTCTGTGACCACATCACCGCTACATCAGCGTTGTACAAAAGGCCCACACGTCATGTTGCACGCCAGGAAGACATTTACATAAACTGACGAGTGTGCAAGCTATTACGCAAGAGAGGACATGTCCTTGAACACACACGCGCTTTAGTGGGTGACAATCGGAAGTTCAGAGTTGCGCATGCGCTACTCCTATGCTCTCTGAAATGAGAGCTGTGATGCCAAAAGTAAAATTAAAATCCCCAAAATGATAAATATAATGTAAATTAAGCAAAACTGGTTAAGTTAAAGTAAAAGTGAATGAGGGGGCATCACAGCCACTTGGTTGATGCAGCAACTCAAATGGCTACTGAGAGGTGACAATAACTGGTTTATAAACAGATATCTTTCCTTTTTACATTTTAGATGTGTAAATCTATTGTCTATGTACACTTCATAGTACAGCATTGTGCTTAATTATAATTATTATTTTAAACTTAGTCTGTTTTTAGTGGTTATAAAAATGGATCCAAATGATGAAATTAGTAGCAGTGAAGATGAGTTTGATTTTACATTGCTTATGTACGATTTATTTTTATGTTAGTTGTAAGAAAATTCATCAACTCTTTAGCAAAAAAATGAGTTTCTAATTCCCTATAGCAAAAAAAACCTTCGAGTGTAAAGGGTTAAATAGTCAATCTAATTACAACACTTTGATAATTTGCATAATTAAAAAAAAAGTCTAGATGTTGAATTTTTTTAAAGAAATGGGCATTTCTAATATAATAACACTTTTCCCTCATTAGATACTCGAGTCAGCACATCTATTCATATACCTTCAAGTCACCCAAACCGAAAAAGTGGCAACTCTATGACAACAGAACTAAAGGCTACAGAGAAAAAAACAAAATATATAGAATCTATCTTTTGGTAAACAAAGATAACAAATTTCATTAATATTTATTCCTCTTAAAATACACAACATTATGTAATAGAAGAGCAGATGTTATGCAAAACAATTATTGTTTGCAGGAAGAGCAGTCTCAGTTCATAATAAATATAAAACTTGAGGCATTTACAGAATAGCTCATGGCATGAATATACACTATATGTGCACCATAGTGATCAATTGTAATATTTTGAATCCAGATACATAGGAGTACTATATACATTCAGTGGCCACTTTATTAGAATAAGCTCATATCAATAGAGAGTCAGATGCAGAGCTCAGAAACTTCCTAAATACTTCTTACAAAAAAAAAACATACCTTAAGCTATATTAAGGAGTTCAAATCAATTTCAGTCTCAATTTTTGACAATGTGGTTGAGTGGTTGGCATTCTTGGCTACTGATCAAAGAAATCTGGATTCAAATTCAGACTAAATCAGAATTTTCTTGTGATGTCTTTCTGCTGACGTTTTCACAGACCATCTCTACAATATATTATACTGAGATCCTCCTGCCTGACCTCTACACAAGCATTACTTGAGGTGTAATTTATTTTTATTTTGATTAAAGAGCTTTGAAGTTGAAACATTTAGAAGCAATACAATGGTAGTTGAAATAATTGATCTGAAAAATTAACTCAAACAGGTTAAAATGATTATATTAAAGTTTATTAAAATATGTAAGCATATTTATATCAGTTTGTGTAATGATTGTTTTAATTTTCACCAAGTTTGAACGATTTTTGCAGAATGAGCTAAGTTGTTAAATGTTTGTTCCCATAACTCTTTAAAATGCTGAAAGTAGCCACTAAGTATATACATATAAGCAGATAACTTATAATAGCATAACTTATAAATATACATTCCTGTATAATGAAAGGCTCCTTAAATACACTACTGGCCATTAAAAGTGCAACACCAGGGAAAAACTCATCAGATTGTCCCGAAATATGCAAGACGGGTATCCCATGGGAGAACACGTAAATGATTCAAAGTACAGTACATACACACATCATGTGTGACAGTAACACCCCCTGGAAGTGGTATAAGAGGAGATTACAAAGAGCCGGTATAAAGCACTGGAATTGTATTTGTTCACAGTTCTTGCACACTAAAGGATAAAATATGCCCCGTCGAAGAACACAACATCCATACGACCAGGTTTTTGACTTTGATCAAGGGAGAATTGTGGGATTACAGAAAGGTGGATTATCGTACTGAGACATCAGTGCTCGTACTGGACAGAATGCTGTCACAGTGATGAGAACATGGCATCAGTGGGTAGAAGAAGAACAAACTCGCTGACGTGAGGTATCTCAATGGCCCTGTTACACAAACGAACGAGAGGACAGACATCTCATGCACATGGCTTTGAATGATCATACAGTCACATCAAACAACTTAGCTCAACAGTTAGGATGTGTTGCACATTAACCAGTGTCTGCACGCATGGTTTGACACATCTTCAGCATCAGGGCATCTTTGCTAGGCGGCCATTGCTTCAGCTACCATTGACTACAACACAGGTGTATGCGACTGCAATGATGCCAAGAACGTCACGCATGGATGTGCGAATGACATTGCATCATCTTTTCAGATGAATCCCACTTCAGTATGCAGCACCATGATTGATGAATCCAAATCCCATCCAAAAATCCCATCATCATTGATGAATCCAATCCTCAACAACAGGCTCAGTGAGACATGCATGATGCAGTGCTATACAAGTCCGGCCCCTGGTGTTATGGTATGGGTGCCATTGGACTCCACGCATGCACACACCTCGTATGCATTACCAGTACTTTGAACAGCCAGCATTACATCACCGAGGTGTTGGAGCCTGTGGTCATACCTTATCTTCAGGGGCTCTCTGGTGCCATTTACCAACAGAACAATGCCCGACCACATGTGGCATGTATCATCCAATAATTCCTGGATAGCCACCATGCGACACTTCTGCCTTGGCCTGCGTGTTCACCAGATCATCCCCAATTGAACATGTCTGTCCATGATCTCACGACGACTGGCACACCAGACACCAGCAGCTCCTACAACAGATGAACTTTGGCTATGTATCGAAGCATCCGACGTCTCATCCTCTCAATGCTGGACCATATAGCAGCAGATATTGCTGCTCATGGTCGCTACACAAAATATTGATTTCTTTGTATTCCACAAGTCTAACCAAGTTTTATTTGTAATCATTTGATCCTTGTAACATAAGCTATGTATTCACTAAATATGGCTTTGATATCTCGTCTTTCCTGGTGTTGCACTTTTAATCGCCAGCAGTGTACATAACGTTAATTTTGACCAAAGTTATACAATTAATAATATTAGCAATTTAAATCCAATATTTACAAAAACTACAAGCGGAAATAATATTGGCAGATTCCTATTGCACCATTGTAAGTGGTTGCCTAAATATTTCTTCAATGGTTTATTATAGTTACATAACAGAATCTATTGTCTTCATTTTAGTATATTGCTTTACTATCTAAATATTTTTTTTTCTTTTGCACTGTTTTAACATACCCTAAAATTCATTATTACAAAATAAAAAACAGAAAGCTAAACAAATAAACCAAAATATCCTTTTATGCTCTTCAATCGTATCTTACACTATAATAGTTTAATAAACACCAAGTGTTGTCATTTCCCAGCTTTCCTTTTTCACTGACAAAAGAAATAATGTAGAAAAGGCAATTGGGAGTTTGTATACTACATATATTCGTTTGTGCATTTCTATGGGTTTATAAAGCCCAAAACGGTTGGCTTATTATATATACATTTTAACAGAAGTGCCCTAAATTTCTATTACCCTGCTAATGAAACAGCTCCATCTGTTTCTTAGAAATTTGTACACTCCTGCTTACCTTTTTTCATGCACTTGTTTGCTCTTTCATCTTTATTTGTACCTTCATTATTTTTATTATTATCCTGGCAAAAAACTTTTCTATCAAGTTGTTCTGCACAAAATCTTCCAATATCAAAGTTATTTGCTGCTGATTTGTGTACACCACCATTTCCATTGGCAGCAAATAAAGATGGAGTATATATTGCTGCCTCGTCTTCAAAAAATTCTTCTACATCAGTGAGTGCTTCATGTACATTAAAAACTAAAATGTCATCTTTAGCTGGAAAGTTCTCATCACTGTTAATTTGATATTTAATATTATTTCGTCTTTTTCTTGTTTGGGAGATAAAATTCTCTTCCTCTTCACTTAATACTTCATCATCAGTTAAAATATTTTCTGTTTCAGATTTATTCCCCAAATCTAAACTGCTCTGTTCTTGTTCTTCAAGTTCTATATTTATAATGCTGTACTTATCTGCATTTACTTTGTTACCATCAGAGTTACCCTCAATGTATATGTGAGGTTGCACTTTATTGAATTTCATTTCACCATTTGCAGGGTTTACATTAGTGTCATTGTTCAGACTAGAAAAATGTCCATTGTTTCCAACAATGGTACATTTTTGAATAGCTTCCGATTTTGATGCAACAAACTGCTGTCTTTTCTGCCTCAATTTTTTTTCCATGATTATTTCACTGTTATTACACTGTTCATAACTTGTCTTAACTTCAAACTTATTACTTTCACTTTCTTTGATTGAAGTCTTGCCACTAAAATTGGAAAATTCTGATATTTCTGGTTCCACCATGCAAGTTTCAAAGTAAATATCTTCAGTATCAGTTTCTCCTTCCTCTTCAACTGATATGGCATCATTCTGAAACTTCAAATAGCCATTATCAGACTTCTTTCTGTTCTCTTGATAATCAGAAAAGAAAACATCATCAGTTTCTTCATCTGACTTAAGCAACATGACATCGGATGGATTTAAATAAGATTTCTGAAAAAGGTTGCTAATGTAACTGAAGCTTTTAGTTTGTGAAGATTTTACATCTGTTTTACGTGAAGTGGTCATTTTCGAAAACTTGGATACTTTGCTTCTATTACGAAATTTTTCAGAAATAAATTCTGTGTTTTCTTCATTTTCATCTTCAGATATTTCATTGTCAGTCAAATATTCATCTTGACATGCATTAAATGGAAATTTTTTTAGTGTTGTATCAGAAGTTGATACAGTAGCAACAGTTACATAAGAATGTAAATCAATTCCTCTGAGATCTAGAGGGTTATCAATAAACTCTTCATCATCTGATAGGTCAAGTTCATCAGCACTTGTTTCAGGATCACTACATGCATCATATTTTTCCCCCAAGAAATTGCCATTGTTGTGGTTTAGTTTCGTAACACAAATGTCAGTTTTTTGATCATTTCCAAGTGATATTTCTGACACAATTCTACTATTACTATCTATGTTCAAGATTTTAAAAGTTTCTTCACATTTGGATGAGCTATTTATATCATCATCTGAAATATCAATATCTTCGGTTTCAACAGCAGTCTCATTAACAGTGGTAATGGCATGGAACTTTTTTTTATTTTCATCCCTATCCTTAGAATCTGACAATTTTTTTAACTGTTGATTTTTATCATCAGCATTAGTCAATTTCTCAAATGATCCAGACAATTCTTGAGACATTTCATTCTTCAAAAATTGTTTACGAAATTTTGGACCATCCATTATTTTTTCTTATTTGTTAAAGAAGTATGAAATTTAGAATTTTAGTTGAGATTCGATTATCAATACTATGATAACTGATACAATGCATACATTTAAGTTCCTTGAAGTAGTAGCTGAGAGGGTTCTCAAAAGTAGACTTCAAATATCCATAAATAATTCCTGAAATCATAAGAAATATATTGAAACATTTTTCTTTTTTTACTTGTGGAATGGTCTCTGTAGTTGGTATCCAACAACAAATTGCTAATTTGTAAGAAAATTAAATTATCAAACTTGCCATTTGTTTAGTTATTCTCACTCTGTGGTTATGCAATATATGTACTTGTACCATTTAAGATAAAAGAATAAACTATAATAATTATTTAATACATTTTTTTCGAGCTACATGCATCATGAATTAATTTCTTTATGCATAACAATTTTTCAAAATATCAAAATATACTTACTTTATGCATAACAATATATATAATCCTATAAATTTCATATATACATAACAAAATAAGTTATTTACATTTTAAAATGTTCTGCAATACAGGTATTTCTTTGCATACCTGAATTATTTGGCAAAATTTCTTGTTCTTGTGATGTACCTAATAGAAGTGTTGAGCGCAATACTTTTGATGAATTATCTGTTGCATGTGAAATAAATCCCTTCTCATATTTCATACTACCCACATACATAACATTTTTATTCCCAACATCAAGAAAAAAGTCTCGTCTGCCATTAGAAAGAGACACTGTATTATACAACCGAGGAATTATTACATCCTGAGAACAATTCGATTGTTCAATATATTCAACATTATTCTTAGTGATGTTTTTTTCATGAGGTATGAATGCATCACTTTGGTTAGAATCACACAAAGTTTTTTCCAGAATATTTACTTTAATATCCTGATTGCCTTTATCACAGTTTGAACTTTCGTCAGTTATTTTGTTCTGTTGAAAATCATGAGAGCTGTTAATGCCCATTAAAAGTAATGTTGAGTTGTCACAAATATTTTTGACACAGTCAGATTCATTGTAACTTTGTTCACATGAAGAAATTTCATTTTGCACCTTTTGTTTATCTGCTGTTTTAATACCCAATAATGAACTTAGTGAATTTTGCTGCATTTCGCATGGCTCAGCCATTGTTCCCATTATCTTTTGCATAAGATCAGTAAGCTTCAGTAATTCATTTATAACTGTTGATGTTACAGATAATTCTGTTTCTACCACAGAGCTTTCTTTCAACAAGCAAGAACTTTCTAAAGTTTTATTGCAATAGCTCGAGTCCCCTGCATTAAACTGAACAGTTTCACAAATTTCAGAACTGCTACAAAACTGTGGTGGAGGAGGGTATATTATGCTAGATGAAAAACACTCTTCATAATTATCATCAAGGCAAGAATTCAGCCCTACTAAATTTTCCATATCACATGAATCCTTTGCATAACTTTTCTTATAAGTATCATTAATGCTTTTGGAAGGTCTTGAAAAATTATGTTCCTTTGAATTAAAAATAATCTCTGACCTTTCACAAGTGTTAGGTTTTGTACACTTATACTCTTCTTCAGTATTTTGAGTTGCACTTAATTTGGTTGCATCCATTGCAAGTGCCCGTGATTTCATCAAATTACATATTCTTTTTTTATCTGAATATGTAGTATATTTTTGCTTTGATTTTAAGACATTAACAGTTTCTGTATCAGTAGAAAGCGTGTCCATTTGACTGTCTGAATTCAAAGATAAATCCTCACTTTTACTTCTTATTCTAGTGTTATTTTGCAATGCATATTGTTCATCACAAATTTCATCTATTTTCTTTTCTTGTTGATTATTATTTGCATCATGAGATTTACCAATTTTAGCTTTGCAAAGAATACTTTCTTTCACTGAAATTTTATTATTCTCTGGCTGAGCTTCCATGCATTTGTTTCCCACATCAGCAGATATATCACTTGAAATAAGATTGTTTACTGTAGCAACTGCATTTAAACTTGATACTTCTGCTTCTTTGCACAGCTGATTTGATAACTGCTTCAAAATATGTTTACCTTCTTCACAAAGACTACCAAGTTCATGTATATATTTTGCTAAATATTTGTTTCTATCAACTGATTTAGGATATTTCTCAACTGGATCAGTTTTATTCAAATAAATATTTTGTGGATTACTGTTACTAAATTGTACTTCTCCATATGCACTACCAATATCAGATGTATTGCATGAATTCAAAACTATGTTTTCATCAGCATACACAGAGCCTAATGATTCTAAAATATTTTCTTTTTTACAACTTTGGTTTATTGCATTTAAATCTGAAGATTTACTTAGGTTGTAACAAATACTTAAATCTTGAGATTTCACCCTTTGATTATGTGAATGTATTTCACAAATTTTAGACTTTTCCATTTCTGAATTTTTAACTGTTGTTTCCATGTTTTGTTCTGAAAAATCCAGTGGATTTTGTCCACTGGAACCCGTTTTGTTACTAAAACAGTCCATCTGTAATGCTTCAGTCAGAGCTTCTACATTTGCCACACTATTCTCCTTAACATGCTGTTTAAGTAGGCTTTTATTGTCACTATCATTAATATTTTCACTCATTTCTTTCATTAATTCCCCCTGAACACACGAACCAGCTGAATTAAGGATATTAGTATCATTCTTCCCTTTACCTTGAAAATTATTTTTTATACCGGAAAAATAAGAATTTTTGTTCTCAAAATCAAACACCTCTGGTTCATTTTCTGTGTCATGAGAATATTGTGTGTTCATTGCCCCTGAATGGGATAGGTAAAACTGTTTTGCATTACTTTTTAAATCTTTTTCATTGATATTAGCTACTTGATCTGCTTTTTGTTTTACATGATTAAATGATCCTCTTTGACGATGTTTGGTTTTTGATAAATTTAAGCATAAAGAATTATCAAGACTGCCAACTATCTGTTGCAATTCTTCAGTGATTTTCCAAACATCAAAAATCATACTCTTTATTTCTGAACTTGTTCTGGGTGTTACATCATCAATATTATTTGTTTCCAGAATACCCAGAATACAAGTAGATTCTACATTATTACCATTAACAACTTCTAATGACTCTGCATTATTAATTTCATGTTTGTTGCTTTCAGAAGTTGAAATTCCAGCAGTGTTCCCACACCTACTTTCCCTTGTGCCATTTTTATTATCAGTACTGTTACTCCCTGAATTAACTGCCTTAAATTCTACATTATCTGTTTCAGAGACTGTGTCATTTTCAGAACTCTGAAGATGAATTTCAGTTTCTAATGTATTAACTAGACTTGAAAACATACTGGAACTATCAGATTTGATACTAGAAGAGAAAGTTTGCTTTGAATCTGTAATATTGCTATTGGTTACTATTTCTCCAGAAATTTCTTCAGCTTCCTGCTCAACAACAAATTGTGTTTGCTGTTGCGTAGGAAGCTGTACATGTTGATGAGGAAATAGCTGGGAAGACACAATATTAGAACCGATTGGCATACAAACTTTAGAGCAATTATTAGCATCATCATGCAAATCACAAAAGCTAGATATAATACTTTCCCATATTTCTTTGACCAAGGATAATTCTTCAGTTACATTTATATCACACTTATCTTTTGAAAGAACTTCTCCCACATTTTGAGATTGAAGATATTCTTTTTGAACACATACATTACCTGAACTGGAAAGACAATCAATAGGAAAAGCTTGATGGCATGAATGCAATTGCTCTGTAGAATTTTCACTTGCTATAGTTTTTGGAATACATATACCTTCTGCATATTTAAAACAACTTTCATTTTGGAGCATAACTAAAGATTTTAAAATGCTCTGACCTATCACAGATGTTGGAATAGCAGATTTTTTCCCTGCTTGATCATGCTCTAAACCATTTTGTTCATTCATTAAGGTTTTCAGGAAGATTTGGCCAACTAAAGATGTTGAAATAGGGAATGTTACAAATGCTTCTTGTTTATCTTTATCAGAGAGCTGCTGATTTATCTGCTCAGTTAATGAAATTTGGAAAGGCTGTCCCATTAGACTTTCAGACATCATACCCACAGGTTCTTCCACTTCACAATCATGCTCATTTCCTATTAGTGTTTTAGAAAATGAATGATCTAATACAGATGCAGAAATAGATTTTATTTCTGAATTCTTACCTTCTAGATCAGACTGTGGCTTTAATGATGCTTCAGATGAAATAGCTGCAGATGAAATGTTTCCACCTTTAACATCAGGTTGCTGCTGTAACAAAGTTCTAAGGAAAGCTTGTCCTATAATTGATGCAGGGATAGGTTGGGCTGACTCTTCTGGCTTCTCTCCACACTTAATTTGTTCTTCCATTAATGATTTAATGAAAACTTGACCAACTACAGGTGCTGGAACTGTTGCTGTTTTCTCACTTTCCTTCACTTCACCTTGTTGCATCATTAATGTTTTAAGGAAAGCCTGCCCTACAACTGAGGCAGGAATGCTTTTTTGTGATTCTTCTTGTACTGTTTCAGAGGTACAAGGATGCTCTAATAATGATTTAAGGAAAGCTTGACCAACCACAGGTGCTGGAATTGCTCTATTCTCAGATTCTTCACTTTGACTGCTTGACTGCTGCTGAAATAAAGTTTTAAGGAAGGCCTGTCCTACAACTGAAGCAGGAACAGTTCGAGGTGATTCTTGTTTTTCTTCTGATGTATCTTGCTGCTCTAGTAAGGATTTAAGAAAAGCTTGTCCTACTACAGGTGCTGGAATTGATTTTTTCTGGGGTTCATCAACACTACATGTCTGTTCAATTAAAGTTTTAAGGAAAGCCTGCCCTACAACTGAGGCAGGAATAGTTTGAGGCATTTCTTTTTCCACTTCAGATGCAGACTGCTGCTCTAATAAGGATTTAAGAAAGGCCTGTCCGACAACTGAGGCAGGTACTGTTGAAGATGTTTCTTGTTCTTCAGATGTAGGCTGTTGTTCTAGCAAAGATTTAAGAAAAATTTGCCCTACTACAGGTGCTGGAACTGTTGCTGATTTCTCAGTTTCTTCAGTTTCAGCCTTAGTTTGCTGTTGGATTAAAGCCTTGAGGAAAGCCTGTCCTACAACTGAAGCAGGAATAGTTCCAGATGATTCTTCTTTTCCCTCTTGAGATGTAGACTGCTGTTCTAATAAGGTTTTAAGAAAAGCTTGTCCAACTACAGGTGCTGGTATTGCTCTTTTCTCATATTCTTCACTTTCACCCAGTGACTGCTGTTCCATCAAAGTTTTAAGGAAAGTTTGACCTACAACTGAAGCTGGAATAGGTTGAGGTGATTCTTGTTTTTCTTCAGATGTAGATTGCATTTCTAACAAAGATTTGAGGAAAGTTTGTCCTACCACTGAGGCAGGTATGGTTGAAACAGATGCTTCTTGTTCCTCTTCACAAGAAGAGTACTGTGTTAATAAAGATTTAAGGAAAGCTTGCCCTACTACAGGTGCTGGAATAGTTGTACCTGATTTCTCAGTTTCTTCAATTGCAACTTTAGGTTGCTGTTGGATTAAAGTTTGGAGAAAAGCTTGTCCTACAACTGAAGCAGGAATAGTTTGAGCTGATTCTTCTTTCTTCTCTTCAGATGCAGATTGCTGTTCTAACAAGGATTTAAGAAAAGCTTGTCCTACTACAGGTGCAGGAATTACACTTTTTTCCTGCTCATCTCCATCAGGTTTCTGCTGAATTAAAGTTTTAAGAAAGGCCTGCCCAATGACTGAGGCAGGAATAGTTTGGGAAGACTCTAGTTTTTCTTCGACTGTAGAGTGTTCTTCCAATAAGGATTTAAGGAAAGCTTGTCCCACAACAGGTGCTGGAATTGCCCTTTTTTCATGGTCATCACCTTCATCAGGGTTCTGCTGAATTAGAGTTTTCAGAAATGCCTGTCCTACAACAGATGCTGGAATTGCTGTTGCAGATTTCTCAGCTTCTTCAGTTTCAGCCTTAGGTTGTTGCTCAATTAGAGTTTTAAGGAAAGCTTGTCCCACAACAGAAGCAGGAATAGTTCCAGATGATTCTTCCTTCACTTCAGGTGCAGACTGTTGTTCTAATAAGGATTTAAGGAATGCTTGTCCCACAACAGAAGCAGGAATAGTTCCAGATGATTCTTCCTTCACTTCAGGTGCAGACTGTTGTTCTAATAAGGATCTAAGGAATGCTTGCCCTATTACAGGTGCTGGAATTGTTTTCTCAAGAACATCACCTTCATCTGTTGCTTTCTGTTGAATTAGAGTTTTCAGAAAGGCCTGTCCTACAACAGAAGCTGGAACAGGTGCCAATTTCTCAGCTTCTTCAGTTTCAACTTTAGGTTGCTGCTGAATTAAAGTTTTAAGAAAAGCTTGTCCTACAACTGAGGCAGGAATAGTTTGAGGTGATTCATCTTCCTCTTCAGAAGTAGACTGCTGTTCTAATAATGATTTCAAAAAAGCTTGTCCAACCACGGGTGCTGGAATTGCTTTTCTCCCAGATTCACCTTCACTGGTTGGCTGCTGCTGAATTAAAGTTTTGAGGAAAGCCTGTCCTACAACTGAAGCAGGGATAGTTTGGGATGCCTCTTCTTGTTTCTCTTCAGATGTAAACTTCTGTTCTAATAAGGATTTAAGGAAAGCTTGTCCTATTACAGGTGCTGGAATTGCTTGTTTTTCAGGCTCATCACCTTCATCAGATTTCTGCTGAATTAAAGTTTTTAAAAAGGCCTGCCCTACAACAGATGCTGGAATTGCTGCTGTTTTCTCAGATTCAACTTCAGGCTTAGATTGCTCTTGTATCAGGGTTTTAAGAAAGACCTGTCCCAAAACTGAAGAAGGTATTGGTGCCTCTGCTCTCTCAGTTACTTCTGTTTCACCCCTAGGCTGTTGTTCAACCAAAGTTTTAAGAAATGCTTGTCCAATAACTGAAGAAGGAATAGTTTGTGGCAATTCCTGCCCTTTTTCAACAGTAGACTGCTGTTCTAATAAAGATTTCAGAAAAGCTTGTCCCACTACAGGTGCTGGAATTGCAGTTTTTTTCATAGTTTCTCCAACTTCCTCCTCAGGTTGCTGCTGGATTAAAGTTTTAAGAAAAGCTTGGCCAACAACTGATGCTGGAATAGTTTGGGATGATTCTTCATGTTTCTCTTCAAATTTGCACTGCTGTTCTAATAAAGCCTTCAGGAATGTTTGCCCTACTACAGGTGCTGGAATTGGTACTGTTGTTTCCTCTACCACAGGCTCAGGCTGCTGTTCCACCAAAGTTTTAAGAAAGGCTTGTCCCACAACTGAGGCTGGAATTGGTGATACTGTTTTCTCAGTTACTTCCATTTCACCCATTGGTTGCTGTTCCATCAAAGTTTTAAGGAAAGCCTGTCCAATAACTGAAGAAGGAATAGCTTTGAGAGACTTTTGTTCCTCTTCATGTGTAGACTGCTGTTCCAATAAAGATTTAAGGAAGGCTTGTCCAACTACAGATGCTGGTACAGTTTTTTTCTCAGGTTCTTCTATTTCACCCTTTGACTGCTGTTCCATCAAAGTTTTAAGAAAAGTTTGACCTACAACAGAGGATGGAATAGTTTGAGGTGTTTCTTGTTTTTCTTCAGATGTAGATTGTGTTTCTAATAAAGATTTAAGGAAAGTTTGCCCAATTACAGGTGCTGGAATTGTTCTTTCCTCAAGTTTTTCACCACCATCACCAGCTTCCTGTCCAATTAACGTTTTAAGGAAAGCCTGCCCTATAACTGAAGCTGGGACTGTTGATTTTTTCTCAGTTTCTGCAGCTTCAGATTGCTGCTGTATCAAAGTTTGAAGGAAAGTTTGCCCAAGAACTGAGGCTGGGATAGGTGATGTGACTTGCTTCTGCTCAGGTGAAGAGCACTGTTCCATTAGTGATTTTAAAAATGTTTGACCTATTACAGGTGCAGGAATTGGTGTAACAGTTTCTTCTGCTGCTACAGTGTCATGTTGTTGCTGGTCCATTAAAGTCTTAATAAAAGTTTGACCTATTACAGCTGAAGGAATAATAGGAGTTTCTGTCTGTACAGTTTCTTGACGTTCATATTCAGCCAAAGTTTTCATAAACACTTGGCCAAGCACAGCCGCTGGTGTGATCTTAGTTCCAGTTGTTTCCTTGGAACTCTCAGAGCCTGTTTCTTCTGGCAATTCTTCACTTAATGATTTTAAAAAAATCTGCCCTAAAACAGCAGAAGGTATAAGTGTTTTCCTTTGTTTTTCTGTCTCACTTTTTTCCACATGTGCAACATCTTCTGCTAATTCAGTGCGAACGCATTTTCCTTGAGTGTTTGGGTCAGCTATATCTTGCTTCTCACTTGAGGCAGACACAAAACCACTTGGTTTCCCTTGCAAATTATCAGAGGACTGTGAACTACTAGAAGGGTTGCCAGAGGGATTCGAATGGGGATTGCCAGAGGGATTCGAATGGGGGTTGCCAGAGGGATTCGAATGGGGGTTGCCAGAGGGATTCGAATGGGGGTTGCCAGAGGGATTCGAATGGGGGTTGACAGAGGGATTCGAATGTGGATTTCCCGAGTCCTTCTCATGAGGGTTGCCAGAGGGATTCGAATGTGGATTCCCTTGGCCCTTCTCATGTAGGCTGCCAGAGGGATTCGAATGTGGATTCCCTTGGCCCTTTTCATGTGGGCTGCCAGAGGGATTTGAATGCAGATTCCCTGAGCCCTTCTCATGTGGGTTGCCAGAGGGATTCGAATGGGGATTGCCAGAGGGGTTCAAATGGGGGTTAGCAGAGGGATTCGAATGGGGGTTACCAGAGGGATTCGAATGGGGGTTACCAGAGGGATTCGAATGGGGGTTACCAGAGGGATTCGAATGGGGGTTACCAGAGGGATTCGAATGGGGGTTACCAGAGGGATTCGAATGGGGATTCCCTGAACCCTTCTCGTGTGGGTTGCCAGAGGGGTCCGAATGGGGATTCCCTGAACCCTTCTCGTGTGGGTTGCCAGAGGGGTTCGAATGGGGATTGCCAGAGGGGTTCGAATGGGGATTGCCAGAGGGGTTCAAATAGGGATTGCCAGAGGGGTTCAAATGGGGATTGCCAGAGGGGTTCAAATGGGGGTTGCCAGAGGGATTCAAATGTGGATTCCCTGAACCCTTCTCATGTGGGTTGCCAGAGAGATTCGAATGTGGATTCCCTGAGCCCTTTTCATGTGGGTTGCCAGAGGGGTTCAAATGGGGGTTGCTAGAGGGATTCGAATGTGGATTCCCTGAACCCTTCTCATGTGGGTTGCCAGAGGGATTCGAATGTGGATTCCCTGAACCCTTCTCATGTGGATTGTCAGAAGGATTTGAATGAGGGCTGCCAGAACAAGTCTCATGAGGATTGTTCGATGGATTTGAATGGGGATTGCCAGATGGATTTGAATGGGGATTACTAGAGGGATTTGAGTGTGGGTTACCAGATCCTATCTTATATGGATTGTCAGAGGGATATGAATGAGGATTACCAGAGGGATTTGGATGTGGGTTGCCTGAGCTCTTTTCATATGGGTTGTCTGAAGGATTTAAATTCATATTCCTTGTAGGACTTGAATGTGGATTGACTGAAGGATTTGAGTCAGGATTGCTCAAGGCCTTCTCATGTGGATTGCCCAAGGGATTTGGATGTGGGTTAGCTGAGGAATTTGGATGGGGATTGCCAACACCTGCCTCATGTGAGTTGCCCGATAGATAAGGGTGTGGATTGCCAACTCTGAAAAACCCGTTAAATGTTTCTCCTGTACAGTTTTCTTCCAGCTTAGTTGAGAAGTTTGTGCACATGTCACTGCTACTTTTGACATTTTTATCTAGTTTATTGGTTAGAATTTTACATGGATTAGCCACTGAATGTTCTTGTGAACTTTCATGATTTATTTGGGTGCTTATTAAACTATTGGCTAAATCTTTATATGGAATGTCAGAAATATTTTCCTGTGCATTTTCATGTATACTTGCTTGAGGTTTTTCAAAAGGCAATGTATGAAACACACATTCTGTTTGAAAACCTGAGTTATCATAATGACTTTTATGTACATGTTGACATATGTTTTTATCAGAACTTAAATATTTTGATCTGCTTTTTCCAGTAAAATAAATATGCAAAACCTGATTTTGGTTTTCACTCTTCATTAATGATAGTGGTAGTGCATATGAAGATTTAACTTCCCATTTATTGTAAATTCCTTCGGGGAAGTTGAAGACTTTAGGAGTATATTTGGGCTTTGGTATGTTAGCAAAATAATCCTTAAAACCAGAAGGTAGATAGCCATAATATTGATTATCAAGTTTATTTAAGGAATGTGTTTCAATTTCATCGTATTCTACTAAATTTGCAAGAGGAGCCTGCTTAAATACTTCTGGAGCTTCCTTCATTTCTAACCAATGGTATGAATTTTTCATTATAGGTTCATTTGTTAATTTCTTTTTGCAAGGCACTAAAAAGCTAAAGTCACCTTTTGTCTTTAGATGTTGTTGATGCTTTCTTTTCTTACTCATTTGAATGCCTTGTGGAGAAACAGGGGGCCATGAGCCTCTTCTTATTACCAATCGTTTTTTCCTTTGTGATGTTGGGGGCGATAAAGTGTTTGAAAGAACTGATAAAGAAACTTTTTTGTTGCTGGATTCTGCATCACCTCCTTTAAATATAAGGCATTTCCCATCTTTTTTAAAAGTAGATGAAGAAGTGCCTCTAGTACCAAATGAATATGTTTTGCTTGTATCTATAGACCTAGGTTGTAAGTGTTTTGGTATTAAAGACATTGAACCTGTTGTAGAAACTTTTGTTGATAATGAACTGGGAATATTAACAGATTGTGTAAGAGATGATTTTTCAGATAACACTAAATTTCTAAATGACATTTCATCTTCCGAATTTGCTGAATGAGCACTTGGAGCAAAATTATTCAATGATATAAAATGCTTTTCTTGTTCTGACATTTTATTTGAGCTGCTGTTCCACATATTCAATGAATTATTTTCTGGAAGAGCAGTAGGCAAAATATCATGATCACTTGGGAAACCAGGAATCTTCTTGTCACTCCTTATGAGAACAGGGATGTTCTTGTCTCTCTGCACCTCTATAAATTTTTTGATAGAATAGATGGTGTGAGAAGGTTCTGTCACAAATCAAGAAGCCACCATCAAACATCAGTCACACCAAGCAATGGCAATTGGGAGAGACAGGCGTTAGTCACACCTGCAGGTATGGGTGAGTTCTTTCAACATGCAAATTACTGATACTGTTATTTGCATAAACATGCATGCAATTGTTTCCATTAAGCCTTGATCTCATTATTTTGGAGTCAAAAAACTTTTAGAGAGGAATGATTAATAGGTTGATTTACACTATGCAAATGGATGTCAAATCTTACATCCTCCCCAAGGCTCTCTGCTTAAAATATTATAACACAAAATCTTTCAATAAAAGAGTATAAAGCATTGTATAAAAAAGTTGCCAGAAAGTTATATATATATAGGGTTCAGGTGTTTTGTTTATTTTTGTCTATTGCATTTTTGAAGTCTGAATACTTAAACATAGAAAATAATTTGTAAATGGATGATCAACATTAATAAGACCTATAAATTTTAAACTTGACTGAGCAGCCAATAATTTCTCTTAAAACTGTTTTAAACCTTTGGAAAAATTACCAGAGTAATCACTACAAACTTTATTTGCAATCATGGTTTAAAAATTTTTCAATTTTTACAATTGTTAGAGCTTTACAAATCATAGTTTAAAAAAAGAATGCTGCTTAGTATGTATACATTGTCTGTCTGTTAAATTGCTACTTACCTCTAACTTTGAACACATAATTAGTATAAATAAAACATGCTCAATAAAGGGCACTATAAGTTTCACAATATTAAAATAGCACAAAGGAGAAAAACAAACACTCAACATCTACTCAGAGGTGGCAAACAAAATTTGGACATCTACAGACATAAATATAACAAAAATATTATTTGCAAATAATAACACCACTCAATATTACACAGTAAATTACTGCTTAAAATTTCCAAAAACCTAAGTTTATAAAATAGATTCCCTTCATAATGCAATAAATTAAAAAAAAAACACTGCTTCTAAGATGATATTTTTTGATAAATGTGTGCATTACTATACTTATTAAATGCTACATTGCACTACAAATTACATATCTTAAAACCGTACTATGCTTAAATGCTGAAAGTTTCTTCCCTGGTAAGGAGAAAAAAACACGGTTAGGCTATAAAAATACTGTTGTTATGACAACAGGTAATATAAAAAAAATCCATGTATGTTTGGTCTCATTTAAATTTTAATATATAAATCAAATAATGTATTTATAAAAAAAAACTATCATGGTAGCAGGAATAGACTGAATTGTTTACTTCTGAGTGGCACTTTTTTTTGCACAATGGGCTAAATGGCCAGGTCACAAGAACCCCAAAGACTCAGAAGATTAGGTGGAGGGGACCCACTTGACAACTGTTAGGAGATGGATAGTAGCCTGCTGTCAAGGCTATCTAGCATATTCTTTAATGTGCCCAAGGTATGGCTCTATCACAGATGGGGCCATGGTTTAATATCCTATCCAATGGACTGTGGCCTTTCCAAGCCCATCAGCATCCCCTAGTTACTGAGGGCAGGTCAGGGAGTTTTGCAGAGATAAGTCTCAAAGCTGTACAGGAGGGACTCAAACCTGGGAACTGCAGACTCATTCCTAGTACCATGTATAGAATAGATTTCAAGACAAATGGATTCAAAATTTGAATAACTTGTAATCTAAAATGATATTTAGAACCAAATCACAAAATTAACATACTGCAGTGGTTTTCACACTGTGTAACATCTGATGGCTGGGAGAGCCAAAAATACCTCATCTCAATTATTTTTGCTATGAAAGTGAACCAGTTGGGATGTCAAAAAAGCAAACATACACCAAAGAGCCAAAACATTATGCCACCTGCCTAATATGATGTTAGTCCTCCATGTGCCACCAAAACAGCTCTTACCCAGCAAGGCATGGAGGCTACTCGATTTCTAAAGGTGTCTTGTGGTATCTGGTACCAACACATTACCAGCAGATCCTTTAACTCTTGTAGGCTACGTGGTTGAGCCGCTGTAGATTGGATATTCTGTTCCAATACAAACCACAGATGCTCGATTGGATTGATGTCTGGGGAATTGAAGTCTTCCTCGTGTTCCATGAACCATTCTCGAACAATCTGGGGAGGGTGGCATGGCACATTATCCTGCTGAAAGAAGGTACTACTAGAGGAGAATATCGTTGCCATGAAAGGATGTACCTGGTCTGCAATGATGTTTAGGTAGGTGGTAGATGTCCTAGTTTCCTGCACATGAATGACTGGATCCAGGGTTTCCCAGCAGAACATTGCCCAAAGCATACACTTCCTCCACCAGCTTGTTTTCATCCTACACCGCATACTGGCAAAAACACTTCCCCAGGTAAATGATGCACATGTACCCGGCCGTCCACATCGTGCAACAGGAAACAAGATTCATTGGACCAGATGACCTACTTCCAATCATTCAAAGTCCCGTTTTGATGATCACATACCATTGTAGGTGCTTTCGATGGTGAACCAAGGTTAGCCTGTAGCTATACAGCTGTTTTCAGCAGGGTTTGATGTATTGTGTGTTGTGACACATTACTCCCATCACCAACATTCAAATTACGGGTGAATTGCACCACAGTATCCTTTCTGTTGGCTCGTACCATATGGGATAGCCTTCGCTCACCTCTAGCATCGATGAGCTATGGTCAGCACACACCTTGCTGGCGGTTCGTGGTTTTTCTCTCCTTGGACCACTTTTTGAAGGTACTAATCATGGCTGACCATGAGCACTCCACAAGCCTTGTCATCTCGCAAATGCTCCGACCCAGTCATCTGGCCATTACAATTTGGTCTTTGTCAAACTCACTTAAGTCTGCTGCCTTTCCCCATTTGAAGAACAAGAATAACACTGATTAACAGAGCTCAGTATCAGGTGTTATTTTTACCATTTCATGACCTTCACACATGCCATCATTTACCTCCAGATGCTTCGATTTGCATAGAGATACTAGTCATAATGTTTTGGCTCTTTGGTGTATATGCACTCAGTTACCCTCTCAAATATTTAAAGTAGAGCCATTACCTTGACTAAAAAATGCTAAATTAGGTTATCTGACACTTAGACTAAACATCTAATTTTTTCTCAAGAGTGACAGAGTGAACACCATTTGTGGGGGGGGGGGGGCATAGTTTTAAAAGGTTGTAGGACAATACTAATATAGTGAACAATACATTTTATCGAATTAATTTGACATTTTCTGCAAATCTTTTATTTCCAATAATTAGTTTCCTAGTTTTGCAACTTTTGTGCATTCATTACAACAAAAAATTATGAAAATCGAGATCAGTAGGCAGCTTCCTTTGGCTTAACTAGTCACTTTAAATGCCAACAGTAATCAGTACTATTTGCTTGTAAATATGGGGATAGGGAAACTAGAGCCATCTTCATTTTTACTTAATTACTAAACCAAATCATGTTCATACACTGATACTTGAATGTTCGCATCTTTAAAAAGCACATGTAAATATTCGTACTTTTTATTTTTCCCACTTGTCCAACATCCTTGTTTTTTCAAGGGTATCACTCATAAGCCAGGTCTTGTTTGTCTTTCCAATTAATCCAGGCACAACAGACTAATAATTGTAGTCTTTTCATGTTTGACAACACATTATAAGAATTTTTGCATACATCATAGGCATTTTTTATATATTTCCCAGCAGCTGAGAAATACAAGCAAGTTGGTTAGCAGTGAATGATAAAAGCAGAAACCAGGAAGAGATGCACACACTATATGACATATGTAAACAAAATGTCTTATGTATACATTTCAAAAACATTCACTGAGAAAAAAATAATTTGAAATATGCCAAATTTTAGGTGATGAAACAAGATTTTATATAGATGACAATCACAGCGTTACCTGCCAACTTTTAGATGTTGATAAATAAATATTTTACGGAAAAAAATTTTGCTGATATACAGGACATGAACCTGCATCTCTCCAGAAACGTTATGTTGGTGAAATTTTTTCGGCAAAATATTCTAAAGATTTTACAGAGTCAGGGCCAGAGCTGCCATTTGTTCAACTGAACCAGGGTTTGTACCACCCTCACCCCCATCATAAACAGTACACAACTGGAAAAGCTCTGCAGTCAACAAATTGAGTTTCATTTTGTACCATGAATTGAGTTGTTTTGCTTCTGAATGGCACTTTTCATACAATGGGCTAAATGGCCAAGGTCTAAAGACCCCAAGAAGGTTGGCAAGGGGACCTACTATATAGCTTTTAGCAGACAGATGGCAAACTCCTGTCAAGATCATCCAGCATGTTCTTCAACATGCACAGATTATGGCTCTCCTGTACATGGGGGTCATGGCTTTACATCCCATCTGATAGATGACAGCCTTTCCAAGTAAACTGATGTCCCCTTTCTGATTGAGGGTCGGAAGAGGAGGAGGTTAGCAAAGATAAATCTCAACATGAACAGGTGGGACTAAACCTGCGAAATGCAGATTATGAACTGGTGCACTACAGACTGAGCCAGTTCCTACCTCTTTGAACCATAGAGATGGTGAAAACAGCATGACAATTAATCCATGTGTATTGTACAGAAGTGCAGGTTGATGATAGGGTCTAATGTTCTAGCAGATGTTATGTTGGGATGCATTTATATCCTGTGATATAAGCATAATAACTTAATAATCTAATCTTAATGTTGATAGTATCTGTTCAAAGGTTCACTATATCACAGTTCATATTGTACAGGAATGGTTTGCAGAACATTCTGACACTTCACCCTCCTCACATGTCCAGCCAAATTTTCATATCACATCTGATCAAACTTTGTGCAATGTTTTGGAGGGGGTAATTTAATGTACTGTTACAACACTGGTTACTGTTAATCAACTGTGGAATACTTCACAGTCAGCTTGGATGAATATCTCTAAAAGGTGTATAACAACTTACTAGCATCCATGTAGTTATTCAAACCTCAGAAGTCCCCACAAAGGATAAGATGGGCAGTCACAATTCATGGCCACTAAACACATATCTATAGTATTAAAATATACTCATAAACAGTGTTTAAGTACCTTCACCCCAATTATTGAAGCAATAATGAGCAGCAAAACATTCGTGTTACAAATCTCTTCAATGAATGCACATCTGTGCAATTTGGGATTAGACAGCATCGTGAACACAAATGGGTATGATTTCTGAGTGCATTCAAATTTCACAATTTAAACAATTTTGTCTGCATTTATCACATTGAACCAAATTACTTTTTTAACCGATGTTTGCCTGGTAATCTAAACTTTTTCAGGGAGGTGGTTTCAAATGTAGACATAGAATTACATAATTCATAACACCACACAGTGTAATTAAATGAAAAACTATTATATTATTTTTGTAAGACTCACCCTAAATACAGGTGTGCAATGGGTTAAAAGCATGAATTTGAAATTTTGTGGGACCCTTAAAGATATATCTCTAATTTCAGTATATAGGAATACACTATTATTCAGTGTAGATATATAGCAGTATAAAGATGTAATTACCAACACATTTGAAATATACGACGTAATACTACATACTAAATAAAATTAATTGTGATTTCTATCAAATATATATTTCTAAAAATTTAACTGACACTAACATTTGTAAAGAAATTAACTGAAGAAATGCAAAACTTCCAAGAAGCCCTACTCAAAATATTTAATTTTTTGTTTCATATCTTTTCTACTCAGTTCATTATTTTACTTTACAATACTGCAGCTTACAAATATACGTATCAATTGGAAACTAATAAAATATTTTTCACAATTTTCCTTAGCTTTACCTTTAATAATTATCAATTAAAGTACATCACATTGTTTAAAATTGCAATTGAAAAAGGAACTAGAATTTTCACCTCAAACTCTAACTGAATAAATGACCATGGGGAAAATAAAGATTTTATTTTTCAAAGTATATCTAAATCAATCAATTACAATTTTTTTATAATAACCTTCACACTGCAAAATTATTAGTCAATATTTAGATGATTAGCGAATTTATTACCTTGTCACTGTGTACATGTTTGTATGTTGTATGAGAAACCAGGATAAGCCCAACAATGCTTCTAGTTATCTATCTCCTTTGCATAGGGGAGTACCTACTTTTTTAAAATTATTATTATTTAATGTATGATGCATGTAGTAATAAATAAATGTGAGACCTTACTTCAAAGACTACAAGTTTAAACACATAAAATATAGCAGTGTCTCGCAAACTTTTTTACTCTGCGGCACACTGAATCCAATTTTTTTTCCACGGCACACTGAATGTAATTTTTTTTTCCGCGGCACACCTAAAAAAGAATAAAAGCAAACTCTATATAATCGTCATTATATTTGCACTTTGTTGAAGTCATCAGCCTGGTTTTACTTGAAGATTTGCTCTCGTTCTTTAATTCATAACTCGGTGTTTGTTTTAAATATTTATCCATTCTATGGCTTGAAATAATCAAAAATTAATACCAAAATTTGGAAAAAGCTTGATAAATACTTACAAGATACCAATTGATAAAATATGAAAGATTTTTATTAAAGCACGTCGATAGCACGTTGATATTAAAGCACGTCGATAACACAAGTCAAGTCAAAATGAAATCTTTGGAATATCTAGTATCAATTTGAAAATCTCTTGTGGCACACAGTTTGCAAGACACTGAAATATAGTAACAGCTGCATTATCTTTAAGAATTTTGCATTTGACTTTTAATTTTGAAGTATCTTCTTTACGATATTTTTTGCAACAGTGACCTAAACGATTTCAAGTTAATGATGAATGTTAATCAAAAGATGGGCCCCTTTTCAAATTTATGTCTGTGTTAATATAAATGCATATTCAGGAATTTAATATTAAAAATTTATATACACATTAATGAACTGTAAAACCACAGAGACCATACCAACAATATTTAAGTAATTGCACATTATTTCAAAAATGAATTCACATAGCATTGATATGATGATACAAATTTTAATAAAACCAATATTTTATACAAACTTATATATTTGCTGTAACTTTCTAAATTGTAAAATAACAACTACTGTTGTTGCCATTGAGCTTGATTGGATTTTGTTATTAATACAGAAATTTTCAATCAAGCACAATGGTGAAAACAGTACTTAAACTGTAGCTAATTAAACTATGCTCAAAAATACTTAATTATGTTGCAATTTGATATAATTAAGTTGAAAGGGATAAATATTAAAATAAACTATGTTTACAAATAGAATAAAAAAATTTTAACGACTTAAGTTCCTAATTGTTCAAATAAATGTGGCATAAAAATAGATACGAAACTGATAGGAAAATATCTTTCAGGCTTCCTACAATTAAATATAAATTGATATAATTAGATGTTAGCACTGTTATATATTCATGCAAAATTTTTCCCGGTATTAGAAATAAAAGTATTGCACTTTATCCCCAATAGGTAGGGCTGTTAATTTTTTGTGGGGGAAAAAAGGAAATTCACGGAGTAATCACGCTAAAAAATAACAAAATTGAGAAATTCTCTAACTATTTAGGTTTGCAAATCATAAAAATTACAGTATTCACCAGGAGCCAATATTCACATACTGATAATAATAAACTTTCAATAAATGAATATTTTCTTTATTTATATGGACCTATATATCTGCTTAAAAGAAATAATATATATTAAATGATTAGCTTTATTTAGTTCAATAATCATCTTACATATCAGTGAGCAACAATGAATTCTGAAATAGCATATTATAGTACATAGTATGAGTATAAAATATTCAATTATCATTTTGTAGAATGTCACTATATTTTGAAACAGATTGCTCTGCATCAACTATGTTTGTTGGGACTGACAAACGTAAGAGAACTACCTGTGATAGTCTCAGAAATCATTCTTTTTGAAGCAAACAGAAAAGTATTAAATTGTCAATGTTATTTAATTCTTTCGCAGTTTTTTTCATAGCATTGCTATCATTTTTGAGTACTGGCATACTGTTGAAATTATATTATCATTTCACAGAAATATTTACGCACTTTAGTTAATTGGACTTGGAAATGTGATATGCTTTTAAAAAACCTGTTCCAGGCTGATAAAGATCTTTTATCACTGAAATATTGTAAATTTTTTCAAAACATGAACAGAGTGCATTTTTTTACAAGTATGTGATCACACACACTTGACTTTTACTAAGTAATTTACTGCCAAATCGTTCATTTCTTTATAGACTTTATGTGCTGATATACGAGTTTTCATTTCAAATATAAATGGATTGGAAATATCCTGTGTATATCTTTTGATTCAATCACTTCTTAAGTATCATTTTTACTCATTTCAACAATATCTTTTAATACACTACTGGAGTTATTTCCCATTTCCTGCTTGAAACACTCCTTGTAATCTTCTATACAATCGCACTGATAGAGTACAGTTTGGAACCAAAGGTTCCACCTTGCTTGAAAGATAACTGGTGCTTTGCTAAGTTTGTTCCTTTTTTTTTAAGAAACCCCTTAAAATGAACTTTATGTGCAAAACAAGTGGTAAATCCATGTTTAACTGCTGCAACCAAAGAATTAACAGTTTTGAATTCTCCTTACCATATCACATGGGTTGGGTTGTTTTACCTCTGAGCGGCACTTTTTTGCACACCATGGGCTAAATGGCCAGGTCACAAGGACCCCGAAGGCTCAGAGAAGGTTGGGGGAGGGGACCCACTGGAACAGCTGTTGGGAGACAGATGGTAGCCTCCCGTCAAGGCCATCCAGCGTGTTTCTTTAACGTGCATAGGGTATGGCTCTCCCGCACACGGGGCCACGGCTTAACGTCCCATCCGACGGACGGCGGCCTTTCCAAGCCCATTGGTGTCCCCTACTGACTGTGGGCAGAGCGGGGAATTTTGCGGAGATAAATCTCAATGCTGACCCAGCTGGGACTCGAACCTGGAAACTACAGATTACGAGACTGGCGTGCTACCGACCGAGCCACCCCCGCCCTCCATATCACATGAACAAGATTTAGAAGCTGACTATTAGATATGACATGAACTGCAGTTAAACAATTTTAAGGCTTTTTTTATCCAATGCTTTTAACCCTTACCATGCTAAAACTGAATTGTGCTCTGTGGCCAGAGTTGGTTTGTTTTTACCTTTAATTGGCACTTTTTTTGCACACAATGGGCTAAATGGCCAGGTTATAAGGACCCTGAGGGCTCAGAGAAGGTTGGGGGGAGGGGACTCACTGTACAGCTGTTGTGAGACATATGGTAGCCTCCCATACTAAAGTAATGCAAAAACTTATAGGAATGTATTTTTGTTGAAAACATTGAAACCTCCAATAAAAAAATTTTCCCTTGACATCTGGTTTCCCATTTCATTCAGAGCACGGATGGTTGGATGTTTACTAAATAACTCTATTAACTCATTGGAGTTCTCACCCAGCTAGTGGGGGGATGTTGTAAATATAGAGCAGCAGCTATAAGAAAATAAAATATGGACTATGTTAATAGCAGTTTGAACAAAAGAAAGGGCTTTTCATTTTCTAGCATCAAGTTGAAGAATAAATTGAAAAACAATCAGCCTTTTTAGAAGCTCTGAAATGTTTATTTTACATATATATATAAAGTTAGTTCAAATCTTTAATATTTTTTAAAAATTTAAATTTTTTATGGTATTAATGACTGAATTTATCGTTTATAGCTGCATATGCAGGCTTCATGAACTGGATTTTCATGGTCGTGGCAGCATAATGTTTTTAAACATGTACGAAGTGTTGTCAGTAACGAAAGCTGTGACAACAGAATATGATAATTCAAATTTGTTTATACATTAAATAATTGCTTCACTAACAATATTAAATTAGGGAAATTGGAGTTCCAACACTGAATTCCACATTTCCCCAACACATTACCCCATTAGCAAAAATAAAGTCATGTAGAGATGATCAACAAGGGATTATCTCACCTACTAAGGAGAGAGTATGGGTAGAAGTTTACAGTGTAGTCATGTAGGAACTACTTACTGAGGAAATGCATAAGTCATTAAAGAGCATACCTCCACATCAGTTTCTCAACTCGTGTACTTCAGAGAAAAAAAAGTATAATAAAAAAAACATGAGAAAGTTTATCAAAACTGATTATTACCTTCCATGACTTATCAAAATTTTAACAATTTGAAAATTAAAAAAGTATAATCCACAGAATTTTAAGGGAAAGAAACCATCAAAATTCTGCAAATTTAGATGTTTTCAGGGGGGTTGCATAATAAAAAAAATGCAAATTTGCAGAAATTAAAAAATACTGTAATTAGAATTTGCCACGAAAAACTTGCAGCCCTACCAATAAATTATAACATAGCTAGAATCCTGTATCTAGAAGGGTATTCACCTTTCAGTGGTCACCTTTCAGTGGAAACAAATAATAGGATAATGTATATATCAAAGTAATTGCAAGAAGAACAAAGGCCTTGAAACTAATATTTCTAAAAATTTCAGGGAATTAGCAAGAGTGAAAATACAGCTGAGATCATCTTCAAGATTTCATCTCAGTGGGGGAAAATATTATCCCAGCCAAGATAGTGGAGCTTCACATTCAGGTTGAGTTTTCTGCTTTAAGTTAGTAACGTGAAAATGTCAGAGTGCATATTGCACCATTTCAACCAATACAAGAACAAATTTATAATAACTAGTTAGGGTATCACACTTGCTACATTCCTGATTATCACACTATATATATATATCAGTAACTTTGAACTTTCAGCTGTAATTTCTACAAATCTCTTATTCAACTAATATGTAAAAAATAACATAATACATTCTTTAAGGGCTAATATTTGAAAGTTTCATATCTTTTATTCATTACAGCATATTCCATTTCAACAGGTTTACAGTTTTCTTAATTATTTTCAGCTAGTTATCTTTTTAACAATTAATGTAATATACTTTAATCATTATCCATAAAAGTATAATATATCACAACACTAAAACCTACATTCATAATATCATATGCATACCTAAATACTAAAAAACGGACAAAAAAAAATTTCATTTTACTATACAGTGAATACTCATAATTACTAGTTCTTGTAATGCTAAGTTTCACACAAATTCATTTTAGAAACTTTCATCAACCAGTAACAGTCAGCAATTTTGCACTTTCATAAATAATAATCTAAATTTTTTAATTATAACACATCAAAGAAAACACTAAGTAATTTACAACTTACCTGATCCAAACAATGTATCAGTCAGTCTCTACATACTTCATGCATGGAACTAACAATGACTGACATTAAGACACATTAATAGATGAAGAAAAATATCTATGGCTTCTCTTTATTGGCTTACAACAAAAGCTTCTGATGTCAGCACAACTGTACTTGTGTGCAGCAAAAGTAGTGCAACCTAGCTTTTTTTTTAAAAGATTATCAAGATTGCAGCAATTACTGTTCTGTAATATTAATTATATTCTTGATAACTGATTTACCATCTGTGCTATATATATACTTCTATCATGATAGCCATGTAAATAAAGCTTCAAAGTTGGCTAAAAAAAAAATCAAAATTAATTTTGTACTTAAATATTGTCTGTAAATGGTAATTGGCACACTGTACAGAGAGCTGTGTACCAATTTCTTGATATGATGCATGGAACAAGCAGAGAATCTAAGGTCGAACCCGAGCTTCAATTGGTGCTGACTAGTAGTATTTTCCAGAAAATATTTTTCTTCTGATAGTAGTATTTTCCAGAAAATATTTTTCTTCTGAAGAGAAATGGAGAGCTACCAGAAAGTTTGGCTTATTAATCTGGTCCATATATCTTTTCATTTTACTAGGAAGTAGCAAACTTCCCAAGGTCAAGAAACCATAATTTAAACCACCTGTAATACTTATCCACACACCATTACTGACTGTGATGTGTATCATTATCAAATGTATGGTGGAACAGCTCAGTGACACATCACTACAAATGTGAAAGCAACTATCATCTGTACTGCTGAAGACAATATAATGTTAATCATTCCCCCAATCAGCTCTAGTCCAGCACTATTCTAATCACAGTTGTTGATGGCAAAAAAGTATCAAGCAGTGCAATAGCAGAAATCTGCCTCTGCAAGTCAGTAGGGGCAGGGGTGGCTCAGTCTGTAGATCCCAGGCTTGAGTCCCAGATGGGCCAGCTTTGAGATTTATCTCCACAAAACTCCCTGCCCTCTGTTGGTCAGTAGGAGACACCAATGGGATTAGAAAGGTCGCCATCCATGAGATGGGATGCTAAGTTGTGGCCCTATGTGCAGGAGAGCCATACCCTGTATGGCTTTGGCAGGAGGCTACCATCTGTCTTCCAGCAGCTATCCAGTGGGTCCCCTCCCCAAACCTTCTCTGAACCTCAGGGTGTTTGTGACTTGGCCATTTAGCACATTGTGTGCAAAAAAGTGCAGCTCAAAGGTAAAACAACTCAACAACTCTGCACATCAGTTGCCATAAGTTCTCTCCTTGTTAAAGAAATTGAATCCTTGTCAAAATGGATGGGTATAGCAGACAGTAATACAAAGGGATTTGTGAATCTGCTCTCAGATCAAGCAATCCTCCTCTTAATTTGTTCTTCAGAGTGCTCCAGAGTATCTGATGAAAATAGATATTATCTTGAACCCATTTTTCAAGCACTGATAATTATTCTTGTATCATATTTAGTACGTACCACGAGTTGCTCAAATGGTTTCACAAAGTACAGTGATGCAGCCTTTCTCAAACTCAGTTAACTGGCAATACAATTGCAAAGCATGATGGTAAACCATTCTGTACACTTGAGCATTATTACTGTATTGTGATCCCTTGGAGTCATGTAATTTGTGACTATTGTTAGTACACACCTGTAATTGCCCAGTGACACCCCAAGTAGTCACTATGTATACAGAATGTCACATACCAGCTCTGGCAATTAACTATCAGCAGTTATTTGCACAACACACATGTTCTGCATTTCAGACAAATCCCTTCATTGCTTCTATATGGAGAAATTTCATAGTGTGCATTAAACCCAAAATGTCAATACACTGGCACAATGAAAAATTAAAGATTTAGAAATGAATACTGGAATTTTTTTTTGCAGTAAAAAAAACAGCTAAGAGCGAAAGTAGGCAAATTTTTGTTAATCAGATGGTCTAGAAACTGGAAATAAAAAAAATCCTAAAGATATTGAAATAAACCAATCACAAATTATTTCATATTCAATCAGAGTAAAAATATTAATCTCCAAGGCATGTATATATATATATACGTTAATGGCTTCTATTAATATCTAATTAATGACTTAAAGGAATGTCCTTCCAATAATATAGGATAAATTTTGCTATCTTTTCATTAATAAACTGCATAAAAGCCAGCTCTAAAACATTAAAATTTATGGGCTCAGTTGTTAGATCATCATCATAATCATTTTATGGCGTATATTTATGGTTTGGGTCAAATTTCGATTTTTTTCAAGATTTCTTTACTTAAAATAAGAAACGATTTTGGATTAACTAAGATTTGAATAATGACTTGCACTGAAATGAGTTGAAAATGGCAATATCCAGTTTGGAAAATTAAGTGTATATAACAACAATATAGTAGTAATATATGTAGGACAGATTTCTTCACTATTACTACAGCATAACTTGAAATATGCATATTAAAAGCATATAAAAATATTGCCAAATTTACAGATTATGAATATTGCTAAATAATGATTTAGTAGTTTGACTTTTGTGTGTATCTGGAAAAGAATTTCCAACTGGCTCAGAGGAGTTTGGATATAAAGTTTAGTTTCAGTACACATAGTGTAATGGTTCACCCATTCACTTTTACATTTCTTTAACCAGTTTGAATTTATTTACATTATAATTATTATGGGACTTTGAATCATCATTTTCTCCCCACCAGTATTGTCACCGATCTGTGAAACTCCACTTTTGATTGACAGTTACTAAATGCTGCAGAGCAAGGTCACACCCAATCATTGTATGCAAATGTGGCTCCCCAGCATGATGTTACACATGCCACATTAGCTTGAGCCAGAGTGTACTTGAGAAGCTGAAGTCACAGTAGTCAGAGTGATGTGTGTGTGTAGAATGACTGGAGTCACAGATAGATATTTTTGTGCATCACTTTGATGAATGATTTAAAGAAAGCTTTTGTATTTTATTGGTGAGTATATAATACAATAAATTATTTTAATTTTATGAAATTTGTATTTGATTTTTTTTTCTCTTTAGCAGAGCTTGTTTAATGCTATTTATTTTAAAGTTATTTTTTGGACAATCTTAAATTAAAGCTCTTTTAAAAGAACCCTTATTTAATTTCTTGGCAAGATTAATTGCTTAGAACCTGAGTTCAGCTATCCAGAAAACAAGGTAATAACATAGTTTTACAATGGTATATTGTAAAAGGATTATGAACAGTTTGAAGCTGATAGGCATACCAATGTACACCAATATTATAAAGGCTGCTATGAAACTAATTTAACATTGGTGTAATGTTAGGTCTCAGGATTGAGGTAGAAGAGTATAGTGTCACCTTGGTTAATCTCCCCAACACCTGACTAAGATTTTGCATTCAAATAAAACGTTTACAAATATCATTTTTCACACTTTCACTTAAGAGTGGTGATAATAAATACTCAAAATCGAACCTAAATTAGATTTAAAATAAAAATTACCAAGCAGAGAAACTATGGAAATAAATTTTTTCTTTCAAAAAATAAACTCTAAATACATATCTTAATTTTCCCCATGGTCACTTTCAATTTAAGTATGAAAAAAAAACTTACCTTTTTTTTCAATATGTGTTTCTGTTTGAGGTTTATCTTCAGATGATGATACTTCAAGTTCAGCTGTAGTTTCAGTAGATAAAGTTGCTGTAGTAAGCTCTGACTTCTCATCTTCTGGTAAGCTAGATACAGATACTTGGCTAGTGTTCATATCAGGTATATCAGGTGTCCATGTTTCTGATACCACAGTCTGCACTGTTTGCTGATGTCTGTGAGGAATGTCCTCAGACACTGAAATTAAAGGTAACAGGTCATAAATCAGTTATCTTAAGTTCCATTTATACAAAATTAGATATTTTTTAAGCTAATGAAAAAAGATACTTGCCTCCAGTTATTGTAGCATTTGTAACAGTTGTAATTATTTGTTTTACTGTACCATCTTCTAAAATTTCTCTTTCAATTTTCTGTGGCTCAGCATTGGTAACTAATGGTAAAAAAAGTTTAATTAAAATTTTTATTTAAAAAAAAGTACATTTTTTACTCTAGTATGAAATTACTGCATATTGTACTGATCTCTTATAAGTGTGATATACTTGATCATGTTGGATTTAGTGAAATGTCTCAATTTGATTGAAATAGGATCAGGTTGGCCTAGATGGTGAGTGAAGTAAGCAACAAATCAAAGTTGCCATTAACCAAGGGGTTCCAAAATTTTAAGGGCACTTTCCCAATCATAGTTTACAACAATATATTATTGGAAATAATGTTTATATATGTATATAAAATTTTAGAATTTGAATTTCACATTTATTACTTCTGTAGGTTAGGTAAATATACTTAAATTGAAAATAAGAATATGTTCACTTTTGGGAGAGGGGGAAGACACTTCCAACGGATTTTGCATAGAGGTGCCACTATGTAAGATAGGGGACAAAAAGAATATATATACATATTACATACTATGGATGGGATAGAACAATACCAATTTTTGCACAATTTTGAGTTGGGTTATTTTACATCTGAGAAACATTTTTTTTGCATAAAATGGGCTAAGTGACCAGGTCATAAGGACCCCAAGGCTCAGAGAAGGTTGTGGAAGGAGACCCACTGGACAGCTGTTAAGGCCAACTAGCATGTCCTTTAATGTGCCCATGGTATAGCTCTCCTGCACACAATTCTGAGTCATCAAATGACAAGTTCGTGGGGGGAAAGCAACACTGAAATTAAGATAAATGTTTTTAACAGAATGTTCTAAGGAAACTGAAGGTAAAATATCCTAAATTAAAAGCGTTAATTACTAGAAATATCATCAGTTTCTGTATTACCTCTTAGCAACACTTTTTTTGCACACAATAGTCTAAATAGCAATGTCACAAGAATCCCAAGAGCTCAGAAAAGGATGGGAAAGAAACCCATTGGATAGCTATTAAAAGACAGATGTCTGCCTCCAGTCAAGGTCATTCAGGGTATTCTTCAATGTGCACAAGGTATGGCTGTCCTGTACATGTGGCCATAGCTTAATATTCCATCCGATGGATGGCACCTTTCGAAGTTCATTGGTGTCCCCTTTCTCCCCAAGGGTACGGTATGGGTTAGTGGAGATAAATCTCAATGCTGGCACAGTTAGAATTCGAACCTGGGAACTTCAGATTAAAATCCTGGTGCGTTACTGACTGTATTAACCCTCACCCCAAATAAGTTGACAATGGTGTATATCACAGTTTAGCAAATGCTGCAGAGCTTTTGCCTGAAGTTATGTGTGGTATAGCTCATGAGTAACATAGGAAAGTGTAAAATCATTTAATATTATTATTACTGAACCAAAATTTGAAAGTCATTTTGAAGGTCACAATAACTATTGAATATGCAATATTCCATCAAATGTAAAAAGTTATTTGCATTTAGTGTTATTAAATGATAAAAAAAACTTTCAACTCTATATGACATTTCACACTAAAAATTCTTAAATGGCTGCAGAGATCATTTTCATCATTACCCAGTCACAAATTTTTCATACACAGTACCAAAAGTTACGCATAATTCGCAAACTGTGAAATAGTTCACAAAAAACTGAAATTATTAACATTGCAATATTGTGCATCAACAAATAGAATACATGAAAAGTCATATTTAAAAAAACTAGGCTGACAAAATTTGCATATACAACTTGAAAAGCAAATCCAGGGTACTATAAAAGCTGGATCTAATTCATTTCCACTCATTTCCTATTGGTAGAGCATTTTATAACAACAGTATAGCACAGAGACATCACATGGAGGCTTTTATATGTGATAGAGAGTTGGTGTTAGATTCTGGCCAATCCTAGACAACTGTGGCTAGGGCTATGTCCCCCCTCCCCCACCAGTGCTTTCAAAACATTGGTGACTATTCCAACAGACAGATGTTAGTCTTAAATAAGTGCATGGTCATCCAAGAGTGACAACAGTGTAGGATGACTCATCTTGCACTAACTGCCTCAACCTATAGGGCAATATCAGTCAGGCAACTCTCTTCAAATTTTCTTCAGCCATTGGGAAGACAGTTTCAAAGCAAACTGATCAGACAGAGATCTATGCCAGATGACTGATGGTTTGTATTCCTCTCAATCCCACCCACAGGTGAGCCTGACTGACATGGTGCAGACATCATGACTGGAATTCAGAGTAATGGATACATGTGTTCTTCATCAATGCAACACAATTGTCCTCAGATTAATTCTCTGTGTGTTTTGATCTTAAGAGAGGAAAAAACTTGTTACCAACACTATAAATCAGAAAACAACACTAATATGGTAATGGTGGTTTGATGGTCTGGAGCGCCATTATGTCAAATCTAAGCACACTCCTCCATATCTTTACCAGAGGTATAGGGACAATATCTTTCAGCCCTAATGAGAGTTTACAGAGATGCAGTTGATCCTCAAGTTTATTTTGATGGAGAATAATGCCCACCCTCCTCAGTTAATGAATTCCTCAAAAGTGAGAATAAATATAGCACACTGAATGGTCAAACTCTCTGAACCTGAACCCTACAGAACAGTGATTTTTCCTTGAATTTTTCTGTAGACTCCTTACTAAGTCTACCCTCTTTCTGCAGACTCCTCATATTATTACCCCTGGCGCTGAATGTCACCTAATAGCGCATAATGCCTCCGTGCGACCGAAGAACAGCTGAAATCCTGTCTGGCATGGATGCCACCAGTGTGCAGATGTAGTTCACATCAATATTAATCCACTCTTCCAGCAGCAGCAAATGCTGCAGTTTGGCCAGATTGGCTGGATGCTGGGATGGCACTTCACTCATTGTCCCAAATAGTCTCAAGTTTTCTATGGGATTCAAATCCAGGGATTTGGCAGGCCAGTCGAGATATTCAAAGGCTTCAGAATGCTTGTTGTGCCAATCCGACACACTTCAAGACCTGTGCATGTGACAATTGTCATCTTAGAAGACTGGGGTATCTTTCTGGTGTTCACTGTGAAGATGCTGCACAAAAGGCAACATGTGGTCATCCAGTAGCTCCATATAGCCCTTCTGGTTCAAGTGTGATGTCACCACAACCAAAGGATCCATTTCCTTGTACGTGAAAACCCACAGAACATCACAGAGCCTCCTCCAGCTTGAACAGAACTTTGCACACAGTCCATATGGAAGGCTTCATGCTGCTTACGATGCACCAGTCGCCTCACATCATTTGAGGACAAGCAAAAACGTGACTCATCCAACCAGATCACACACTTCCAAGAGTCAACAGTCCAGTCTTTGTGGGGCCGTGCCCACTGTAGCTGTGCAGCTTTGTGCAGAGCTGTTAACATAGGTCTCTTCCACAGTATTCTGCTCCAGATATCCATGGCATGCAGTTCCCTTCGGAGTGTTCATTCGGGAAAACAGCTTGTTGTAGGCCTGCATTGACTGACTGGAGCAATTCCCGCCTTGTTGCAGTGGTTTGCCCTAACAGTGCATGACACACTGTGGCAGTCCCTATTGATGAGCACAGTCTTTCTGCCGCAGTTCTGGCGATGATTAGTGGTGGACTGCTATTTACGCAACTGCTGGAAAACCCTTTGGACAGTACATTTCGACACACCTGCAAAGGCATCAACTTCTTGCACACTATGCCCTTTGGCTTGGCCAAACACAATAACACCTTTTTGCCACTCATTCACATTTTTCATGCAATTCATGTTTCACAGAGCAACTAACACACATGGCACACACCACTTCTTGTCACTGTATGAACCCTGTAGCACGGCACAGCTATTTGTAGAACATTTTATTACTGGTGTGCCCTCTGTTGCTGTCAAACGGACAAAACCCTCTTACAGTGGGAGATGACTTATTAACTGATACATTTCAACTAAAATACAGATCTTCACAACAAAGACTCCCTAAATACCCTAAGAATGGGTTATATGTACTGCTGATATTTTTTTTAATGTTCATTGATTAGCTGTTATGAAATTCGAATTCAAACATTTGAGTGGAGAAATTCAATACTCCAGAAATTCTAATGTCAGCAACAGCCAATTACATCTTGTGATTAGCATGAGATATTGAGCCATACTGAACTGATATAATTCCAGCCAAAAAAGCAATAACACTTAATGCAGTTATATAATTGCAGTAGACATACTGTTTCCATTAGAGCTTTCTGAAACAATAAAAATGGCATATGGATCTCTGGGGGGGGGGGGGGGTATAGATTGGGAACCACTGTTATAGAGCATGAGTAGGATACACTGGAGAGCTATATTGGCTGTCATCAATCATCTGCAACAATACTTAACAAGCTCTAATCTGCTTTCCAGCAAGATTGAAATGTACTGTCACCAGATCTTGTGACCAGCCTGAGTATGAGAAGACATTGTGTTGGATTGTCTCACCTCTGAGCAACATTTTCTTTTTTGCATACAACAGGCCAGGAGGATCCGGTCACAAGGTTGGATTGCTTTATCTCTAAGGGGAACTTTTTTGCCCACAATGGGCTAAATGGCCAGGCCCCAAGAACCCCGAGGCCCCAGAGAAGGCAGAGCAAGGGAACTGAACAAAATAATACTTGACAGCTGTTAGGATAAAGATGGTATGTACAACTTAATGTTCCATCTAACAGACAGAAGCCTTTCCAAGCCCATCAGTGTCCCCTACTGACCAAAGGTAGGGCAGGGAGTTTCGTGGAGATAAATCTCAATGCTTGCCAAGGTGGGACTCGAACCTGGGAACTGCAGATTACTAACCTGACATGCTACTGACTGAGCCACCCTTGCCCAGTTTTTAATGAATTAGTTGATGAGTTAATGCTTAAATAAAACTTTTATATTTTATGAAATTGCATTCGACTTTATTTTTCTTCTTTTGAGCAGAGATAAGTTAGTGTTACTGGATTAACATTATTTTTTGGACAGTCATTAATTTTTCAGATCTTACACTCATTCTAGTAAAGAACCCTTATTTATATATTTTTTTTTGGCAAGATTTTTTGCCTGGTGCCCAAATTACAAGTTATCTGGAGTTTAAAATAACATACTTTGGAGCATTACACCACAGACATTAAGCTTGTATACAGGCTGTGAAAGTCATTCCAACATAGCCCTGCACAGATTGAAAATTTCTTGTGTCAGTCAACAGCAGTAGGGTGGTTAAAAGTAATATACATAAATATATAAACCAGGCTGAATAAAACCAATGTTATTAACAGTTGTTTTCAGCTATTTCAAAAAACCAACTACTGTTTCCACAATTTTGTCATCCATCAATATGTAGACATAGAAAATTTTTCTTTACACAGATAAAAAAAAAAATTCTTTATAGGTTGAATAGTTATTAGAAATATAATTCGCATTTTACAAACCTCCTAATAGTTTCAATTTCCACCATTAGAAAGCACTGAAGTTGAAAAATTACATAACCTTAAATGATTACTGTTACTATTAACTGATCGGTCTGTAAATGGTAGCTAGTCATTGGAATGAAAAAGCACCAATCCCCTGTGATGATGCATAGAACAGGCCATGCCTAGCACCTAATGTCAGACCCCAGGTTTTTGTGGTCAAGCCATTAGTACCTTTCAAAAGAGATACCCTCTTGTGGAAGTGAACTGAAGGTGATCAGTGTGGCCTACTGATCTGAACAACTATGGCTGCTTTTCTTTTTTTTCTACCATGCTGAGAAGTGGTCAACCAAATAAACTTACTGGACTGGAATAAGGCTCTTAGCTTGAGTATGGATCCTGAATTTGTTGCACTGGTGGGCTCATGTGGAGGGAAAATATTTTTGTGTGTTTGTTTGGTTGTGGGTTGACATCCCCAAGTGAAAAGATTTACAGGATATGTTTTATCAGGTGGTGGATAATCCTGAGCAGAGATCATTGCAGGCACCTGGACTCTTGCCTTTATGTGCATCATCAAATTCCACATTGGAGAAAGTCTTCCAGTGTAGAATGCTTCAGCCTTTAGTAGAGAAGGAATGGGTCTTTACCCTATGCCTGCAATTAGGGGGCTGTTTGATATTGTTAGTATTCTCTCTTAATAAACGTAGTTTCTTTAAATATCCCACTAACCATTTTCTCTCCATAGGTAGTTGGAATGCGAGGATTCTGCACAGCGATTATTATCTTGATGTCCTCACACAACAATTCCACCATTATAATTTAGATATTCTCGGCATGAAAGACCAGATGGACAGATAAAGGCCAGATTCTTAAAAATAATCTTATATTTCTCTTTTCAGGTAGGGAAGATAAGCATCACCAAGGCGTGGGTCTGCTTCTTAGCAGACAAGCTGGTGATGCTCTTCTAGGATATGAATGCGTTAATGAAAGGTTTCTTACAGCAAAATTTTAGACAAGCATTAAAGACTTGAATGTTATCTGCTGTTATGCCCCCACTGAGGATGAGGATGAGAATAGCTTTACGGACAAATTCAGGATATTTTGAATTCTGTCAAGAAAGGAGATATTCTACAACAAAGGATTACCCTTGTTGTAAGTGACTTCAGTACTAAAGTTGGTACTGATTATGACCTTTGAGGAGGGGTGATAGGCCCTTTTGGTATTGGTAGCTGTAATGGGCAACATCTCCTACAGGTAAGTAAACTCAATGGCTTAAGAATTACTAACACTTATTACAAACACTGTGACATACATAAGTACATATGGGTTTCAACTGATGGGCTGCATAAGAATATGATTGATTATATATTCATCATCATCATCACACCAATTCTAACAAGGTCCTGTTTGACATTGTCTGCCCACCGCATCCTAGGTCTCCCCTTCTTTCTGAGGCCTTCAGGCACACTGTTCATAATCCTATTCGCCAATCTATAATTATTCATACGGGCAACATGGCCAAACCAACGGAGTCTCTCTCTGCACAATATGCTGCTTAAAGGAGGTTGCAAACTCCTTTGCCTAACCTCATCATTAGTTACAAAGTTGAACCATCTAATGCCCAAGATACTGCGTAAGCATCTGGAATCAAAAGCATCTAGTTTCCTGTTATCTTGTTTACAAAGTGTCCAAGTTTCACTACCATAACTAACCCTAGAAAGAACCAAACTATTATACAGTCTAATTTTAGTCTTTAGGTGCATACGCCTATTTCTCCACACTCTCCATAGCTTCTTAAAAGTCCCGGCAGCAATCCCTATTCGTCTGTTAATCTCATGCTGCACATCACCATCATCTGTTACATAGCTCCCAAGATAATTAAACTTTGACACATTCTCAAGACTGCAACCATTCAGATTAACTGAATCACAGCCTGCCTGACCAATTTTCATCACTTTAGTTTTCTCTGTTTATAACCAAACCTACTCTACTACCAGTCTCATCAACAGCCCGAATGAAAGAGTTCATCTCATCAACATCATTTGCCAAAAGGGCTAAATCATCAGCATAATCTCAATTAGAAATTTTCGTATCTCCAGTCCATTTAAGGACAAAATCTTTCCCTTGAAGTGAATTTCGCATAACATAATCAATAACCAAACTAAAGAGAAAAGGAGACAAAATGCACCCTTGTCGGACACCAGAAGTAATGCTAAACCAATTGCTATAAGTCTTACCAACTCTCATACAGGACTCAGTGTTATTATAGAGAGCTTTCATTATGTTAACTAACTTGTCAGGTATACCATATGATCTCACAATCAACCACAAATTATGACAATCAACAGAGTCGAAAGCCTTTTTGAAATCAACAAAGCTAGCAACCAAAGGTTTCTGAAACTCGAAACATTTCTCAAGAATCTGCCTAAGTGAAAATATCTGATCCACACATCCCCTACCACTTCTGAATCCACATTGCTCATCACGCAATTGACTGTAAACCAGATTCTTAATTCTATTAAGCACAATCATGGAAAGAACTTTACCTGGAACAGAGAGTAGGCTGATATCCCTATAGTTATCACAAGAACTGCGATCACCTTTTTTGAAAATAGGGATAACAATAGCTCTGGTAAAATCCTTAGGAAACATGCCTTTATCATAAAAGATATTCAAATTTTCAGTCATCCAAGTGGTAACTGAAACATTCCCAGCTCTAAGCATTTCTGTAGTAATTTCATCTACCCCTGGGGATTTATGAAGTCTGAGTTTAGAAACAGCCAAAATAACTTCGGATTGTGTTATAGGGCCAACATTAAAGTCACCAATGCATCTATCATCATTGCAAACAATGGGAGTAGAACTAACTACATTGTTTAGAACATCACTGAAATGCTCAGCCCACCTAGCCATGACAGAATCCTCACCTTCTATAACCTTACCTTGTTTATCCTTCAATCCCTGTATATCTGTCCGTTTTCTACCACACAAAACATTAACTGGTACAGCTCTCTGCTGTTGTGTTGTCTAACTGCTTCCTCGGCTTTGTCAGCCAAACCATCAAGCCAAAGATTCTTATCAGCAGCTAACTGATCTTTTACACGTTTATTAAGTTCTCTGTAATGCTTTCTATTAGGACTAGTAGGGTATTGATTAAAGACATTCCTGCAGTTCTTTCTTTCTGAAATAAGCTCAAGTGCCTTATCACTCAGATAATTCTGTCTCTTCTGCTCCTTTTTTCCTAAAAGAGTACTGTTAGTGTCCAAAAAAGCCTGTTTAAAATGATCCCATTCTTCCTCAACTTCAGTAGTAAGCAAACCATGACTGTCATAATGACTAAGTAACCTATCATTGTAAGCTTTGGCTATAACTGGTTCTTTCAGAGCTTCAGTATTAAAAGTAAATTTTTTAACCCTAGCACAACACTTTTTAAGTTGCAACACACTTTTTTTTATCTTTTAGGAAAAAACCATTTGCTGTTAATTAATATGTAATCAATCATATTCTTATGCAGCCCATCAGGTGAAACCCATGTGTACTTATGTATGTCGCGGTGTTTGTAATAAGTATTAGTTATTCTGAATCCATTGAGTTTACTTACCTGTAGGAGACGTTGCCCATTGCCATTGCAGCTACCAATACCAAAAGGGCCTATTACTCCTCCCCAAAGGTCAGCGTCAGTACCAACTTTGGCATTGAAGTCACCAAGAACAAGGGTAATATCTCCTTTCTTGACAGAATTCAAAATATCCTGAAGTTGTTCATAAAACCTATCCTTCTCATCCTCATCGGCATCCTCAGTGGGGGCATAACAGCAGATAACATTCTAGTCTTTAATGCTTGTCTGAAATTTTGCTGTAAGAAACCTCTCATTAATGCACTCATATCCTAGAAGAGCATCACTAGCGTGTCTGCTGAGAAGCAGACTCACACCTTGGTGATGCTTATTGTCGTCCCTCCCTGAAAAGAGAAATTTAAAATTATTTTTAAGAATCTGACCTTTATCTGTCCATCTGGTCTCTTGCAAGCCGAGAATATCTAAATTATAATGGTGGAATTCTTGTGTGAGGACATCAAGAGAAAAAGCTCTGTGCAGAGTCCTCACATTCCAACTACCTATGGAGAGAAAATGGTTAGTGGGATGTTTAAAGAAACTATGTTTATTGAGAGAGGAAATGCCGACAATATCAAACAGCCCCCTAATCGCAGACATGGGGCAAAGACCCGTTCCCCCACTACTAAAGGCTGAAGCCATCTACACTGGAAGAATTCCTCCAATGTAGAATTTGACGATGCCAATAGAAGCAAAGAGTTCAGGTGCCTGCGATGACTTCTGCTCAGGATTATCCACCAGCTGATAAACATATCCTGTGAATCTATTCACTTGGGGCTGTCAACCCACAAACAAACAGAAAACACAGCGGAAGATTTTCCCTCCACAGAAGCCCACCAGTGCAGCAAAATCAGGATCCATAATCAAGCTCAGAGCCATATATCTGTCCAGTCCAGTGGGTTTATATGGTCAGCACCAGGGCCCTGTGTGGTTGACCACTCCTCAGCAGGGTAGAAAAAAAAGAAAAGTAGCCATAGTTGTCCAGATCAGTAGGCCACTCTAATCTGGCAGCCCTCCCCTTCCGTTCACTTCCACAAGAGAGTATCTCTTTTGAAAGGTACTAACGGTCCACACCACGAGAAGGCGGGGTCGGACATTAGGTGCTAGGCCTGGCTGGTTCTATGCATCATCACAGGGGATTGGTGCATAGCTCTCCTTCCAGTGACTACCTAGCTACCATTTACAGACCAATTATATATTAATTAACAGCAAATGGGCAAGTTCTGTTAGGAATACCAGGTCATATAAGAGAGCTGAAATTGGATCTGACCATTACCTTGTTAAAAGTGTCTTGCAACTGAAACTTAAAAAGTGTTGTGCTAAGGTTAAAAAATTTACCTTTAATACTGAAGCTCTGAAAGTCCCAGTTATAGCTAAAGCTTACCATGATAGGTTACTTATGCAGTCATTATGAGAGTAAATGGTTTGCTTACCAATGAAGTTGAGAAAGAATGGGACCATTTTAAACAGGTGTTTTTGGAAACTAACAGTACTCTTTTAGAAAAAAGGAGCAGAGGAGGCAGAATTATTTGAGCGATAAGACACTTGAGCTTATTTCAGAAAGAAAGAACTGCAGGAATGTCCTTAACACCCTACTAGTCCTAATAGAAAGCATTACAGAGAGCTTAATAAATGTGTAAAGGATCAGTTAGCTGCTGATAAGAATCTTTGGCTTGATGGCTTGGCTCAAAAAGTCGAGGAAGAAGTTAAATATCTGTGTGGTAGAAAACAGAGATATACAGGGATGGGAGGATAAACAAGACAAGGTTATAGAAGGTGAGGATTCTGTCATGGCTAGGTGGGCTGAGCATTTCAGTGATGTTCTAAACAATATGATTAGTTCTATTCCCATTGTTTGTAATAATGATAGATGCATTGGTGGCTTTAATGTTGGCCCTATAACAAAATCTGAAGTTATTTTGGTTATTTCTAAACTTAAATTACATAAATCCCCAGGGGCAGATGAAATTACTATGGAAATTTTTAGAGCTGGGAATGTTTCAGTTACCACTTGGATGACTGAAATTTTGAATATCTTTTATGATAGAAGTATTATTTCTAAGGATTTTACCAGAGCTATTGTTGTCCCTATTTTCAAAAAAGGTGATCGCAGTTCTTGTGATAACTATAGGGGTATCAGCCTACTCTCTGTTCCAGGTGAAGTTCTTTCCATGATTGTGCTTAATAGAATTAAGAATCTGGTTGACAGGCAATTGCGTGATGAGCAATGTGGATTCAGAAGTGGTAGGGGATGTGTGGATCAGATATTTTCACTTAGGCAGATTCTTGAGAAATGTTTAGAGTTTCAGAAACCTTTGGTTGCTAGCTTTGTTGATTTCAAAAAGGCTTTTGACTCTGTTGATCGTCATAATTTGTGGTTGATTGCGAGATCATATGGTATACCAGACAAGTTAGTTAACATAATGAAAGCTCTCTATAATAACACCGAGTCATTTGTGAGAGTTGGTAAGGCTTGTAGCAATTGGTTTAGCATTACTTCTGGGGTTCGACAAGGGTGCATTTTGTCTCCTTTTCTCTTTAGTTTGGTTATTATGTTATGCAAAATTCACTGAAAGGAAAGATTTTGGCCTTAAATGGACTGGAGATACGAAAATTTCTGATTTAGATTATGCTGATGATTTAGCCCTTTTGGCAAATGATGTTGATGAGATGAACTCTTTCATTCGAGCTATTGATGACACTGGTAGTAGAGTAGGTATGGTTATAAACAGAGAGAAAACTAAAGTGATTAAAGTTGATCAGGCAGGCTGTGATTCAGTTAATCTGAATGGTTGTACCCTTGAGCAGGTGTCAAAGTTTAATTATCTGGGGAGCTACATAACAGATACTGGTGAGCCAGGGTGGGATACGATTTTTCTTCTAAAATTTGAATCAACATCAAAGTGCTATTTTTTAGTAGGTATTGAATAGTCGAGTTTATTTCATTGTTTATAGATACTGGTGATGTGCAGCATGAGATTAACAGATGAATAGGGATTGCTGCCGGGACTTAAGAATCTATGGAGATTGTGGAGAAATAGGTGTATACACCTAAAGGCTAAAATTAGACTGTATAGTAGTTTGTTTCTTTCTATAGTTAGTTATGGTAGTGAAACATGGACGCTTTTTAAACAAGATAACAGGAAACTACTTGGGTACACAGTATCTTGGGCATTAAGTGGTTTAACATTGTAACTAATGATAATTAGGCAAAGGAGTCAGCAACCTCCTTTAAGCAGCATATTGTGCAGAGAGTGACTCGGTTGGTTTGGCCATGTTGCCCGTATGGATAATTATAGATTGGTGAATAGGGTTATGAATAGTGTACTTAAAGGCCTCAGAAAGAAGGGAAGACCTAGGATGCAGTGGGCAAACAATGTCAAACAGGACCTTGTTAGAATTGGTGTGCAGTGGTCAGATGTAGCAGATGTAGCTCAGGACAGATATGCTTGGAGAACTAAATTGCATGGTCTGGCATGGCCCATGGCTGCTTGAAACAATAAAAAATTTAAATTCTGGTGGTAAAATGTGGAGATCAAGAGGTTTACATTGACAACAGCAATTTGCCCTTTACCCCCAAGGGGGTGGGTGTAAATATGCAACTTTTTTTTTACAAGACAAAGAAAAACTAATTTTGGGTTGAATAGGCACTAATGAAATATTACTATAAAACTTTTCTGAATCATCCATTAGTTCAAATTTCCACCATTAGAGGGTCCAAAAGTCAGAAAATGATGAATGTTATTCCCTTTAAAATGAGAATTCCATATTCATCATGTGATATATCATAATTCTTATTGTTGTGTTACCACAAGTTTCTATTCTAAAAACAAATACCATTGAAAAAGGCATTCCTAATCATTATATGCAACAGAGTACGAAACTGCTTTGTTTCCAAATCAGTTTAATAATTTCAGATTGAGATTTTTTATCTTTGACAATTTCCATATCTCAAATTGCTAATTACAGCATTTTTATTGCCAATATCATCTAGCACTCATAGAGTAGAATACAAATCTGGATCATACATTATTTCTTTTTCATTCTGGGTCACAAAAAACTCTGCACACAAAAATTCCCAATTTCAGTCCAGAAACATTTAATGCAGTTACACAATAAATGGAAACTTATAAAACTAAGAGGATAAGTTGCTTAATCCTTTATTCCCAGAGAAAGAAGACTTTTGGATTCCAGAGTGAAAGTCAGTCTCTTGACTTTAAGACCCCTCAGTTCCTAAAATACTATCTTAAGTTTTTACTTTATCTTTGTGAAAATAATTGTGCTTATAAAAGTTTAGCCCTGAAAATTTGTAAATTACTTTTCACATGACCTTTCTCTGTTAATTACATACTTCAGGATAAGTTACTAAAGTTCTTTTAGTTCTCATGCTGAAAGCCCTATAAAATTAACTGTGCTATCACACTTAGTTCAGTTGTGAAACCTTGGTATTTTAAAGGTTAAAAACCAATGTAAGAACTAAAAGTATATAAAAAATGCATATTAACTCACATTATTAAACAAATATAATTGTTGTTAGAAATGCATAACTTGCACTTTTATCTCTTGTAGAACAAACATAACTCATATTACAAAAATATTTTTTGTACATTTTATAAGCATAGAGCATATTACCTGTATCTTTGTCTTCTAACCTAAAATGCATATCTTTATCTGACCCTTCACTACTTGTTTCAGCTGCTGATTCTGCTTCCTAATGAATAAAACATGTTCAATAAATTAAAATTTTAATGTATGAAGTGAGTGAGGAACAGGCCAATATCATTAAAAATCACTAATTATTGAATTCCCAACAGTACAGAGAGTTGTACTTACATTCTCAGTGAGATTAAGGTTTTCAAACATTTGCATCTAATTTCTCTTTTTTTAAAGTATACATTTAAATAGTTGTTAAATTATATTCTACTCCTTTATTAAAATTTTTTAACCAAATTATAAAATACTAAAAGTAATTTAATACAAGAACCCTCATTACAAAATGACTAGGTGAATGAAGAGCTAATCATCCCAATGGCTGAGTGGTTTGCACTAACATATGTTTAGCTACAGATCAACGGAAAACGATTTTGAATTCCAGATAAAGCTTGGGTGTTTCCTTTCTTGTGTTGTCCTTCTGCTGAGGCCTCAAAGGAAATCTTAAATCTCAACAATATTAATGAAATGCCATGAAGGTAAAATACAATTGCAGATATTAACTTCTAATTATTTCTTTGCCCTCAGGCAAAACTAACAATTCTTTAATAGAGGGATAAAATGAAGTGTTAATTATAATGCTCAAATTAATCTTTTAACAGAAATGTTTCATCCGATCTCATTTCCTGTCAATAATCAAATGTACTGCAGAAAAGTTATTGCATAGAAATAAAAACAGTTGCAATGATGCATAAAATTCCAGAGTTAATGGAGGGGACACATTCATGGGATCTTATGTGCACTGTAAACAAAGATTGCCTTGATAATGTGGGCAATCAACTGGGACACTTTCGTGGCTTTGGTGACCATTCTCTGAGTTGCAAGGCTTTGTCCACTGACCATTGTGTGATAACATCTGGTGTGCATCAGGATGGTCTATACTTTTTTGATGTACCTGCAACAGTTTCCAGAGGTCTGTCTCCTATGTGCTGCTTCACAACCTAGATGTCCTTTCAAGAAATGCTAACTCCTCTGGCTTTATAATTTTTAACTCTGAATACTGGGTATGAGTAAGGGAAATGATGTACCCTTCCCAAATCTTTTAGTCTTTGGTAGGATATTACATAGTGGGAAGTGTTTAACTATTGACCCACATATACCATTGCCATAATTTATCTTGGGTAGTATGTCAGTGGGTACATTTGCATATGAAATCAGTGCCATGTAATCAACTTCAGCATGTTAGCATAAACCTTGGGACATGTCCATATCATTTCAATAATAAACAAAATTTGGATATCAAAAAAAACCTACATTATTTTCAGAAAAATTATACTAAATTATATATCTAAATCTCGATTTTTAACAATATTAAAATATTGTTATATCAAACTGTTAACTTCAATAAGCATAGTTCTAAAGTTTAGGTAATGATTCTAATTTTCATCAATTTTGAAGAAAAATTCTCAAAGTGAACAATGTTTTAATTATATAACTCTTTAACCTTTCCAGGGTTGGTTGCTTGGTTGGTTGGTTGGGGTTTAATGGCGCATTAGCAACTAACGCTATAATGCACCAAACATATGTCCAATAGGTAAAAGGATAAAAATCACGTTACCCCTTAACCAAAGTTAAAAATAAACTACAAAGACCAACAAAATAGAGATTGCAGTAAAAAAGAACATGCAGAGCAACAATGAACAAATGTAAAAATATGTTATACGAATAAAAACATAAAAATAACCCAGCTGTAAGCAAACTGGGTTAAAGATATAGAGTAATAAAAAGGGAGTAAAACTACAAGCGATTAAAATATCCAGTAAATTTTAAAAATTGAAAAACTGCGTTAAAACAACAATGATCTGATAAAAGATGTCCGAGTGTAAGGGGCTCGGACATAAAATCATGAGAGTTAAAAAACATACGTCTTTCAAAGTTAAAACAATGACATTCAATTAAAATATGTTTGACTGTTAAAAAGGTGTCACAAAACTCACACTTAGGTTCGTCGTCCGCCCGTAAGAGAAACGAATGAGTAATAAACGAATGACCTAAGCGGAGCCGAGCAAGTACAACTTCCTCCTTACGATTCCTGCGGAAACAAGACTGCCATGGTTTGATGATAGGTTTGATCTCAAAGAGCTTGTTGGTAAGCTGTCCCGACCAAGATCTCTGCCACTGTGCCCGGAGCTCGATGGTAAAACGTTGCCGGAAATCCAGATAGGGAACCGGCAATGGAGAGTCTGACAGGGGCGTTGCTGACCTGGCAGCAGAATCTGCCAAATCATTACCCCTGATTCCGACGTGACCGGGCACCCAACAGAAATGGATGGTGGAGGTGGCTGCCAGACGATGTAGCTGCTGGCGGATCTTAGTAAGAACAGGGTGAGGCCTATGCCTCACCGAGATCAAAGCCTGTAGCGAGCTAAGTGAGTCGGTGTAAAGCACACACCGACGATGATGTTTAGTCGCCACATGGTCCAAAGCGAGGCTGATAGCGTGCAACTCTGCAGTGAAGATGGAACACTGCAGTGGGATCTAGTCTGCAATGATTACATCACAGCAGACCATGGCCGATCCCACCGATGTGCCGGACTTCGAACCATCTGTGAAGACAGGCAAGAAGTCCGGGTACTCAGCACGATGGCTGGCAAAGAGTTGCCGGTACACACAGTCGGGTGTAAAGGCCTTCCCCGTCCTGCACAAGGAAAAAATCACAGGAAGGGGAAACAGCGAGCCATGGTGGATGTGGCTCAGCTGTCGACTGTGCAATGCTATCGAGACTGGTGTTGATGTCTCTGAGGTAGCCTCGGACTCGCAAACCAAATGGACGAATGGCAGTCGGCCGGTTAGTGTAAAGCATTTCTCACTTCGGACTGAAAACGCAGTCCCAAGTGGGATGGCCAGGCAGGGATCGCAATTTAGAAGCATATTGTAGGGACAACAGCTGACAGCGAAGAGATAAAGAAGGTTCGTCGGTCTCAACATAAAGACTCTGGAACGGTGAGGTGCGGAAGGCTCCCGTGCAAACACGGAGAGCCTGATGATGGAGGGGATCCAGCACCTTCACCACCGAATCCCGGGCCGAGTCGTACACCTGGGATCCTTAGTCCAGTTTCGATCGGACAAGTGCACGGTACAGGTAGAGCAAAGAACATCGGTCCGCCCCCCAAGAAAGGGAGGAGAGGACCTTGACGATGTTCAATGCCCGCGTGCACTTGGACCTGAGATGACGTATGTGAGATAAAAATGTCAATTTCCGATCGAATATGAGACCGAGAAACTTGGTCTCCGCCACAACTGGAATGATGTTACCCCCAAGCGGCAGCTCGGGATCCAGATGAAGATTACGCTTGTGGCAAAAGTGCACACAAGCGGTCTTCTGTGGGGAGAACCGAAACCCGTTTGCCGTCGCCCAAACCGAAAGATTGTTCAGGGCAATTTGCAGTTGTCTTTCAATGACCCTCATGCTGGACGAAGAGCAAAAGATGCTAAAGTCATCAACATAGAGGGCATTGCCTACTGATGGAGGAAGTTGTCTAGTTATAGAATTAATCTTGACAGCGAAAAGCGTAACACTCAGAACGCAGCCTTGTGGCACCCCCTGTTCTTGGGGGTACGGCCGCGACAGAGTGTTACCGACACGTACACAAAAAGAACGTGTCGATAAGAAGTTGGAGATGAAGATCGGCATGTGACCTCTCAAGCCGAAGCTGTGGAGGTCACGAAGAATGCCGAATCTCCAAGCCGTGTCGTACGCTTTTTCGATGTCGAAGAAAATTGACACCAGGTGCTCTCTTCTTAAAAATGAATTTCTGATAGCCGATTCGAGGCGTATCAGATGGTCAAGAGTTGACCGTTGCCTGCGAAAGCCACACTGGGTGTTGGAAAGAAGGTTGTGATGTTCTAAATACCAGATGAGTCTGGCATTTACCATTCTTTCCAACACCTTGCACACGCAGCTCATCAATGAGATGGGACGATAATTGGAAGGAATCTTGGGATCTTTGCCTGGCTTGGGGAAGGCCAAGACAATGGCCTCCCGCCAGGAGTCCGGAAACTGCTCCTCGACAAAAATGCGATTGAAGAGATGGAGCAGCTGATCCTTACTCGAAGGTGAAAGATGTTGGAACATGGCATAATGGACATTGTCCGGCCCTACAGCAGAGGCACAAGAAGAGTGCAGAGCAAGGCGAAGCTCCTCCGCTGTGAATGGCCTGTTGTAAGGCTCCAGGCCATTCGAGTGGAAAGACAGCAGAGAGAGCTCCGCCCTGCCCTTCTGGGCCAGAAACTTGGGGGAGTAAGAGGAAGACGAAGAGATGGAAGAGAATGACTCCCCCAGAGTGTCGGCAATTGCTTTGGGATCAGCAATTGCCTGTCCATTGTGCTCCAGGATCGATAACGAGTGGGACGTGTAGTTCCCACTCATCTTCCGCACTTTATCCCACACGACCTTAGAAGTAGTCGTGCGGGTGATAGAAGATGTATACTTGATCCAAGATTCCTTCTGGCTCTGGCGTCGGACGAAACGAGCTTTCGCCCTGGCGCGTTTGAAATTTTCGAGGTTGGGGGTCGTCGGATATCTCCGAAACACCCCCCAAGCCTTGTTCTGAGCCTTACGAGCTGCGGTGCAATCTGGATACCACAGTTTCGGAAAGCGAGGAAACCGTGTAGAAGTTTGAGGAATTGTTGATGCAGCTGCATCTACGATACAGTCCGTTATCTCCGCTACTGCCACATTGATTGGCTCCTGGCTGACAGAGTGGTCATCGAGCTCAGAGAGCAGCTCGAAACCACCCCAGTCAGCCCGATCCAGCCTCCACCGTGAGACACGTGAAGGGCTGCAAGGCCCCCCACGGGAGATGGTGCACACCACGGGGAGGTGATCGCTTCCATAAGGGTTGTCCTCGACCTCCCGTGTAAAGAGTGGAAGGATCGAGGAGGAGCAGATGGTGAGGTCAATGGCAGTGAAAGAGCGGGTTGGGGAGTGAAAGTAAGTACTGACACCGGTGTTCAACAGGGAGAGAGAAGGATCCAGGAGCCACTGCTCCAGGACCCCACATCTCCCGTTGGTGTCAGCACTGCCCCAAAGTGGACTGTGTCCGTTGAGGTCCCCCATAATGAGGAAGGAGGACGGCAGCTGCGAGACGAGATCATCAAGGTCTTCCTGGAAGATGATGCTCCCAGGTGGAAGATATACAGAGCAGACAGTCAGCGAGAACCCCACGAAGAGATGGATGGCTACCGCCTCCAAGTTGGTGGTGAGGGGTACAACATGGAATGGAGAGTGGTTGCTCACGAGGATGGCGACACCCCCGCGAGCTGAGCCATCACCATCCCGGTCCCGGCGAACCAGTGAAAAGTGCCGGATCGTGGGATCTGTGACTGGCTGCAAGTATGTCTCCTGCAGGCACACACAGATGGGCTGGTGTGCCTGAAGGAGGACCTTGATGTCGTCAAGATTCCTCTGGAATCCACGACAATTCCATTGTAGGGGTGTGGCCATCTCAGGACTTAGAAGAGTGGGCGGACGACGAATTCCTATTCAACTTAACCGCCGCAGAGGACGGTTTAGTGAATAGGGGGCGGTCGGTATCCATGTCCTCGGAATCATCCGAGGGGCATGGATCGGTGACCGCCCTTTGTGGTGCTGTTATTTTCTTTTTTGGCCCCGGTGGGGGCCCCTTCGGTTTGGAAGGTCTTGCTGTCTGAGGACGGGAGGGAGGAGGCCTTCCGGTGGAGGTGGAAGGCTGAGCTGCAGGAATGGAAACCGGGGTTGATGTCGAAGTCGACACCACCCTCGGTCTCGCCTGTGTGAGGAGGTACTTCGCAGCTGGCAAGAAAGACTCAGTAGGTGGTACACTGATGTCAGTCTGCACCGCAACCGAAGTCATTGGAACGATGGGCTTTTCAATGACTGCACTGGCATAGGAAACCTTGCCAGGTGGGGCGGGTGGTGCAGCAAGCTTTCTCGCCTCAGCATACGAGATATTATTCACAACTTTGAGGCGTTGTACCTCCTTTTCCTCTTTCCACTTTGGACAGTCGCGGGAGTACGCCGGATGTTCGCCAGTACAGTTCACACAGCATGCCTTTTCTGCTGTGCAGTCAGGATCGAGATGATCCTTACTGCCACAGCGAGCACAGGTGGGTTTGCCCCTGCATGCTGTGTGGGCATGACAGTATATCTGACACTGAAAACAGCGCAGAGGGTTCGGTATATACGGCCGTACCTCACAATGTAAATAACCTGCCTTGATGGAAGAAGGCAGGCGTGGCGTGTTAAATGTCACAATCAACACCCGGGTGGGTGTCAATTTCCTATCACGGCGTGTCAAAACCCAGTGGACCGCTGTTACTCCTTGAGGTGTGAGCTCCGAGAGGATCTCCTCCTCAGTGACTTTGAGGAGGCCCCACTCGGTGATCACACCCCGAGAGGAATTCAAAGTTTTATGGGGATTGACTTCGACAGCCACCCCACCAATTTCCTTCACTTTCAGGAGTAGTTCCGAGTGTTTGGAACAAGCAGTCTCAACTTGTAAGTCACCAGATCGTAAGCGCTTTACGGATTTCGGTTCTCCCGCAAGACCTTTCAAACCTTTGTTCACAAAAAAAGGGGTTGGGTTGTTTTACCTCTGAGCGGCACTTTTTTGCACACCATGGGCTAAATGGCCAGGCCACAAGGACCCCGAAGGCTCAGAGAAGGTTGGGGGAGGGGACCCACTGGAACAGCTGTTGGGAGACAGATGGTAGCCTCCCGTCAAGGCCATCCAGCGTGTTCTTTAACGTGCACAGGGTATGGCTCTCCCGCACACGGGGCCACGGCTTAACGTCCCATCCGACAGACGGCGGCCTTTTCAAGCCCATCGGTGTCCCCTACTGACCGTGGGCAGGGCGGGGAAATTTTGCGGAGATAAATCTCAACGCTGACCCAGCTGGGACTCGAACCTGGGAACTACAGATTACGAGCCTGGCGCGCTACCGACTGAGCCACCCCCCCCCCAAAAAAAAGGGGGGGGGACATGTCCCCAAGCACCTGATCACCCATGGAGTGGATGATCAGGAACTTTGGGAACGAAGACACAGACACAGAAGACGACGGCAGAGATAACGTAGACGAAGAAGACGGGGGTTCATGTCGAGCCCTCTTGTTGGCGGTGATCGCATTTTCATCATTCACTCTCATGTTTGGTTTAGTGTGGTTCAGTGCCCGCTGTCCCCACCCTCCACGGAGCCCAACAAGGGGACGCCCAGTCGGGCGCCAGGGCTATGCAGGCACTATACCCACACAGACAGTGAGCCAAGCCCTCACAAATAAATAGAAGGAAAATAAAAAGAGAAATGTGCAGAACAAAAACGTTCTACACAAATGAAACAAAGCGAAAAATAACAAAATTGTGAATGGCCAAACTGGCCTCACAAAGAAAGGATAACTACAAAAGGAAAATAAGTTGTGAGGAAACTTGTAAACCTGTACCCGGACCTTGGGCAAGGTTACTCACCGCTCTGCATGGTTGACCCTAGCAGGACCTGCCCACCAGCCGATTGCTCCTGGGAGGGCCACCCCAGGAGCTCCCGTTTACCGGAAGCAGAGGCCAAAGCAGTGTATAGCAGAGGCCCCGGAATCCGCTGCCCAGCCCCGCGACGGACAGGCTCCCCAATGGCAAAACGGCCAAAGGGGACCCCACCAGTCATGAGCTGAGGAGAGAAGACGGGGACCCCCGAGCAACTACCAGGATCCTCCTTTCCCAGGACACGGGTCTCCGCGCATGGCAAACACGCGGGCGAGCGTTTAGGACCCTGCGAAGGTAACCGAGCCAGCGGAACCCTCACAGGGTGGTCCCCCTCACCGCATACACCTTTCCAGGGTCATTGTCAAACATAGACATTGACAGAATCCACAATTAGAATACAAAGATGTTAATAGGAGTCTTTTATACAACACATGAAACTTCAATTCTTAAAAAACAGAAATTGCCATCTGAAAATTTTCTTACATATCTCTTTTAAAAATATGTAATTCAAGCTTGAAAAATAATATTTTCTTTTTTCATTTGATGAATATTTTAGTAAACTACAATATAAATAATTTGATAAAGCTATCTCATTGCCATATTTTAGAAGCACTATATGGTATTACCGATTTGTTTGTTAACGTTACTCTGTACTGAAGCAATCACCTGATTTAAGCTGTTATCAACAAATTTTTCCTTAAAAGGAAAATCAAAATTTAAGTTCAAAATAGTCTTAAAGTAATTTTTTTGGGGCTGAGCAGAGTGAAAAAATACCTAGGCCTCCTGATGTAAACCAATTTTTCAGGTGGGACCCTAGCAGGGTTAAATACTGAGAGCATACTTAAAATCAAAATTCTATCTAATTTAACTTATCCCAAGCCTCGTCTAAAAAGCTGATTTTAGAAGTTAACTTCAATTTTGACTTTACCTTTAAGTAACATTAAAGTGACAATACTTTTGATGAATTACACAATAATTATATTTACCTTCATAATATCCCTTTCATCAAATGTGCCATCAAGAGAAGTCTCTCTCCTCAAGGATGCATCTCTAGAAGGTCCTAATTCTTCTTTGAATGTGTCAAAACCTGTTAAGTGTAAACAGTATTATAATAGTTTTATTCTCACTAAAAGAGTGTTTTAAATACCTAAGATTCCAATTTTTGATTACTTTTTATGCCTTTAAATATAACTTACTAATATCAGAATATTATTAATTAAGAGTATGGTAATAAAAGCAGGTGCTTTTATAAACTGCTTATATTGCACTAAATAAAATTAATACTCTCAAGCAGCTGCTTGCCACAAAGGTCTGACAATAGTCAGTTTATATGCCACAGTACAAGGTCTGTCAGCCTGTCAAACCTACTGTGGAATATAAACTGTATATATATGCCACAGTAGAAGGCCTGTTAGGATGGCAGGACTTCAGCAGAAAAAAACACAAACAACCATGTCTTACCTGGGGCTCGAACCCAGGTCCCATAGATCAGTAGCCAAGCATGCTAACCACTTGGGCCCTGGAATTACAACTTTTCATTTTGTACAAGAACTTTAAAATTTTTATATAGCATAGTAGCTTTAATAGGTTGAATGAACATTAAGAATTGGTAGTCTGAAACTTTATGGAACAGCAGAAACTAAGGCCAAACTAGATAAAATGAAAAGGCAAACTACAACCATATTAAGATTCAAAACACAAAAACTAGAAACAACAATAAAACATATGTTTGAAATATAACATCCATGAATAAACAAAAAACAAGAAATCTATGACAAAAAGTAGGAGTAAACTTAAATTCAATTAAAATGGCCATTTAAACATCAAAATTCAAAAACAGGTGGTAAAAACAAATGATCAGATAAAAGGTATTCAAATACAAGAAGATTAGATCTGGTATAACAAGAATTAAAATAAATAAGATGTTCAGTGTTATAACAAGAACATTCAATCAAATGGTGTCTTGAAAATGGTGCTGTGCATATGTTGATCACCTGCACAAAGAAATGCATTATGAACTATGTGGAGTCAAGCATTTACAATTTCCTTCTTGTGATTCCTGTGGAAAATACTACTATGATTTGACAACAGGCTTGATTTGGAACAATTTATTATTCATCAATTAAAATAACTTAAAATTCTCTGTCATTAAGCAATAATTTTTTAACAAGCAGCATAAGAATAATTTCCACAGATAAATCGAATGAACTGGTCATTTACAACACCAATCAGCTCAACATCAAAATAGAGCAAATGCTCGAACTTAAGATAGAAGAAATTAAAAAAGATCCCACCAATTGACTGATAGCAGAAGTAGTAAATTAGTCATGCATTATCACAATACATAAGCAAAATGTATCCTGACAGTCCATATAATCTAAAATCTACAGAAAGATTACTGGAAGAAATTAAGCATCTCCCTTGTATAAAGACACTGTATAGCATCCTTATATGTGGTTTTACTATACCCTAACATTCCAGTAGAAGAAGTAATTAATCTGTTCCGCTGCCACCTTATTAGAATGAATGAAATTCAACCACATATCATAAACAGAATTATGCACACACATTAGCAGTAGCGGAGCAAATTGTCAGGCACACACTGACTTTCGTAACAAACAACTATTTCAAAATACAAGACAAAATATATAAGCAGAACTTTGGAGTCACAATGGGCCCCTTCTTGGCAAACATCTCACTTCAACACATCGAGCAGGTGGGGCTAAAAATATAGCAAAAATGAGCTATACTATCGATGCTACACTGATGATGTGTTTGTAATTTATGATACTACAAAGACTGGCCTTGATAAATTGTGCACTGAACTAAGCAATATTTTCCCCACCCTAAATTTTACCACTGAGCATGAACAAGGCAAATAGCTACTTTTCCTGGATTACTCACTAGACACAATCACTTCACAACACAGGCATACATGAAAGATATTGCACCTCTAATGCTTATACCATATAACTCAGCTCACCAACTCCATAGCAAAAAGGCATGATTTTTGCATAATTACAGGTATTCAATGATATGAAAACTAGAATACCAAGCTAAGTGCCACTCACAACAACCATCCCAAATTCAGGCAGCACAACAACCTCTTAGAGAAAGAAAGAAGTACATAGGCAACCTCCCCAATATACCATGGCTACAACATATCATGAAGAAAGCATTACCACCGTATGATGTGGCCATAGCTACCAAAAACATCCAAAACCTTATTACAACTAGTCAAACGTGAGAGTAACCCCACAGAACGATTGGGAGGTGTATACAACATACCATTATACCATCCAACATATAACACATACACCATACATAGGAAAAATAAAATACTACAGTAACAAGGTTCAAAGAGCATCAACATGACAAACAGTCGACTGACCACAGCATTATCATAAAACACAGTTAACAAAAGCTACATCCCAGCTTTCAATGAAGCAAACATCACAACTGCTCCATGCAACCTGTTCACGTTAGCAGTAGCAGAGCAAGTTGTCATTCAAAAGAATATCAACAGGTGCTGCAATAATGAATTGACCGACTTGCCACATCCATGGACACTACTATTATCTGCGACCTGTCAAAAGTAACTGTCAGTTCATAATATTTATGTTCCTCATATTTAAAACTCTTTTGCATGTGACTGCCTCCTCTCTCTACAAAATTCCGACCCCACCCCTGACTATGGACTAAATGAATTGACCTTCACTCCCACCTCAATCGCATGCGTACAAGAATCATGCACCAAAATGTAAACAAATAAAGTAGCAAGGGGTGCATCCTCAACCCCTTTTGTCTTTACAGTCATCACAGATCATGAGTGAAACTGTAAAAGTTTGTCTACTTTCATGTGGTGGTTTATCAGATGACTTTTGCTGACTGTTCATAACATTGGACTGCTGTGGAGCCATGCCATAAACCAGAGATAACAACGAGCACAGGAAACAAAGACCCAACAACAACAACATCTGAAAGGGGTATGTGCCAAAGACTGGCAAGGAGACCCCCTAACTGTGGCGGCAGCAAACATAAGTAGGAGTGTACCACAGCAGGTTTGCATCAAAATGGGAGAATATTGAACCTTATATTATCCTTCAAACTATTTGCATGTTAAAAGTTTTTGGAGAAAACTCTGAAGCTTTTCAGAGCAAGGACAGTATTCTGTCTTCAGTGAAGTACAACTATATGGTGACATTAGGGCTGTTAAGAGCTTCTTTCCACCTGTCGTGAAGGACGATTCCAGTGTCTTAGTTGCAGGTGGGGATGGGCAAGTCCATTATTTCTAGTTCATAATCAAGTTTAATAGCCTCATAGTTCTGTAGTAAGTTGTAACACTCGAAAGATTATTCTCAAGTTGGACCTTTTGTCTGATCCAAAGTAGATTGAAACCTCCAGATAATATTGCCTGGTGCCCGACAAGCTAACTTGCCAAATAAAGTTATAGGGTTCGTTTTATATATATAGTGTTACATAATGAGTAAGAATTCAAAAAGGATAATCTGACAATCACACTAGCTATGACATAAGAGAGGTCATGTCCTACACGTGTGCATTAGTGGCTGACAATCAAGAGTAGGAGTTGTGCATGAGCGACTCCTTCTACGGCTTGGAAAAGAAAATTGTGATTTAATCCCCAATTTGATAAATATAATGTAAATAAAGTAAAACTGGTTAAGAAAAGTAAAAGTGAATGGGTGGACCATCACAAAGTGAATGCATGTGCCAGCAGTGTGACATGCTCCAGTCTATGGTTGCTGCATGTTGTATTGCCAGATCAATAGCAGCAGTCGTTAGCTTGTTTTGGTTGACATCGCCTGATGTTCTGTAGACCTCTCCTGTACAGAACGTATGGTTTTTCTGATATAGTAGACAACAGAATTATCTGGCAAATATAGGGGAAATCTGTATATGCCAGATTTTTGAAGGAGGCTAAATTTGTCTGTCCCTTTTGAGAATTTTCTTCATATTTGGAATTGGGCTGAAAACAATTTTGATTTTTTGGGCTTCAATTAATCTGCAGACTGATTCTAATAGGGTAGGAATGTAAAATATAGATCCAGCAAAGGTTGCCTGCTTGGAATATGTGATTGGGAAGTGAGCCAAATCTCTTGTTTCTACATTTATCGATCAGCTTTTCTATTGTTGTTGGATGAAAGCCATGGGTTGCTGCAATGGATTGAATGCTGTGAATTTCTTTTTTAAGCAAATACTCATATGATGACATGGTGAAAGCCCTAGGATGAGAATGGAAGACTGAAATCTCGTACACCCGTGGGGTGGATGAGTCCATGTGTATGATGGAGGGAATATAGGTAGGCTTTCAGTATAATGACATCGTCAAGACTCCTGCATTATCTTTTTGGATAAAAGCATCTAAATAGGAGATGACATTGGTATTTTCTTCCATATTATTATCCATCTGTTCTGATCAAGATCACTACCATTGTGCCTGGAGTTTGATGGAAAAATATGGCCCAAAATTCACAGCTATAAAACTGGAGCAGAGAATTTGCAAGGGGTATAACAGACATTTGTCATGTCATTGTCCATGATGATGGCATGTCTAGGCATGTCCAGGAATGAAACAGGAAAGGATGATGGATGTGGTGGCCATATAATGAAACTTCCGATGAATCTTGAAAAACTAGGGAAAGGATTAGGATTAACCGAAATCAAAGCCTGAAATGATCTAAGCAAGTCTGTGTAAAGCACATCCTGATAATGCTTGGATGCTACATGGTTCAAGGCAAGACTGATAGTGTGCAACCTTATGTTGAAGGTGGTATATTCCAGTGGAATCTGATCTGCTATGATGGCATTCCAGTAGACCAAACTGATCCCACTGAATTTCCATACATCAAACCATCTGTGAAGTTAGCCAGGAAGTGTATGTGCACAATCTTATGGCTGGCAAAGAATTGCTGATAGATGCAATTGGGTGTTCTCTAAACTGCCAAGAGAAAAATTACAGAAATGGGTAACAGCTAGCAATGTGGCAGAGGCCCAGCTGTTGACTAGGTGATGTTCATACATAGAATTCATAGTTTCAACCAGACAAGTGCATGGTACAAGAAGAGCAAAGAACAACAGTCTGCTCTCCATAAAATTCATTGTTCAGTATTGTCTGCACTAAACGTGTTGGGTTGTTCATGGGATCACACTTTCCTATCATTCATAAGCTATTCATTGTAGCATGAATCACTGGTGAGCTATGCAGCCTGAATTAAAAACCTAGATGCAAAGCAAATATGATTCACACAGTGTAGTAGAACAAGTGTGAATCATATGCAATTTATACAGCAGTCAATATGTTAACATGCACAGGGCAATGGCCTAAACTCCCATCCAATGAATATCCAAGCCTTTCCAAAAGCAAGAGTCCCCCCTTTCTCACAGAGCAGAATGAATATTAATAGATAAAATTCTCAAACAGGATAGTTGGGACTCAAACCTATAACATCAGATTACAAGTCTGGTGCACTACCGACTGAGTAAACCCCTCAGTTTGGCCCTTTGAAAAATAGATTAGTCCAAACAAAAAACATTTATGGAAAGCTAAATTATGGCTTTTGACAAAGAAATTATAAAGGTCCGACACAAAAATACATCATACTATGTAAATTATATATATATTTAGGACACATGAATTCAATTGAATAAACAACCATTCAACTTACCTGACTGGTCTAAATGAACTTTAGCTACAGCCTTTTCAACATCATCTGTCACAAGTTCTACATTAAACATACACTGGTTTACAATGTCTTCTCTATTTATTTTTCTTAAGCCTTTTTCAAGGCTATTACCTGCAATGCAAAGGATGATCTTATAAATCATCTAAGGAGTAAATCAATTGGAAAATGTGAAAAACTGAAAATTATCTGTTAAACACTCTGCATGACAAGTTAAAAACAGTTCAGTAAAATAAGTTTTCTAACAGGAATTTTTACATTTAATTTTACAACTCCCTTGTAAAGTGACATTATAGCCAATTATATGCCTAAATTTAAATCATGGAAGTTCATATAATACCTTAAGAAAAATTTTCGCTTAACATGCTAAGCAAACAATGCTTCACTATTAATTTCAAAACTCGCAAGCATACTGAAGATAATATTTTCAGGAAATAATCATGATGGCCAGCTGGGTAGTTTTACCTTTGAGCAGAATTTTTGTGCACAAAATGGGCTAAATAGCCAGGTCACAAAGACTCCAAATGCTCAGAACAGGTTTGTGAAGGGAACTCACTGGGCAGCTGCTAGCAAATTGATGGATGCCTCCATCAATTTGCTAGCACCATGAGCTCCATCATGTTATCCTGCATATAGAGCTACTGCTTAATATCACATCTGACAAATAGCTACCTTTCCAAGCCCATGAAATGCTCTCTTTGTCACCAAGGGTTAGTGGACAAAGTGATGACTCAAGCCTGGGAACAGCAGATTATAAGCCTCACATGCTATCAATTGACCCAACACCCACCATCTTGATAGTAAAGATCACTTGAATGAAAAGTTGTCAATGTCAACAGAGCCAGGAATGAATTGGCATGCTATCAACCATGCTAGCCAAATACACATTTTTACATGATTTTGAAAAAAGGTCTCTCCAGACTTAAGGATGTGTACCTGAATTATTTATGATGTGCTAATTAAACAACTGTTATTCAAATGGCATCCTTCACCTTTCTCCTTACCTACTGTTCAGTTAGCATTACAAAAAAACTCTTGGTAATTTTTTTTTTTGTAGTGCCAAATGAATAATAGACATGGAGAAAGTGAAGGATGCCGCTTGAATGATAGTTGCTTAATTAGCATAATTTAAAATGTTTATTAGTGGTACCATATTTTAACGTGTATAAGGAACCACCTGATTTTTCATTTGAGTTTTGAGGAATTGAGTAATTTGTTAATATCTATAATACTATCTCCATGTATAAGAAACCCCCCTATTTTGGGGACCCAATTTTTGGCAAAAAGGGGTTCCTTATACATTAAAATACGGTAATTTGTTACAAATATTTTAGAATGGTATTCCTTAATAATTTTCAAAATAAATATACTTCCAGATACTTGTTGATGCTCTTACTGACTTAACACTTTCATTGGTTACAACATGAATGAACTGTGTGTGTCTTGTCAATCTACCCATTTTGTGGCACTAACAGTTGTTAGTGAAAATACAACTGTTTTTACTACTTTGGGTAACTAGAATATTTTTTATTAATATGTTTTTCTTTTATTCCTATAATATATTTTATGAGAAAATGTTAATATCAAAAATGTCATTCTTCTTTCCAGCAAGTCTTAAAAGTTTTTCCAAGAACTTAGGAAAAAATTAAGAGTGTTTCCCTTGAATGAGGAACAGAAATCCCACTTCTCAAATTCTGTTTTGAGCATTCTTGTTCTGGTAACTGAAGAAATGTTAGAAATACCACCTTTCAAGAATGCTTAGAAGTTTTTTTTTTAAACATAACCTAGCTTGCAACATACTTCTGGGATAGAGAAGGGTCCTAAAACAGCCTCTAGAACTATCCATTGCATAAGCCCTCTTACAGAAAGATATGTCCTACTAAGATTGAAGTCACTGCCCCAGATAGGGCTAATGTAGCACACAAAGTTTGCCTGATTAGAATAATAGCTAGCTCCTTGACCATTATGCCATTAAAATTGAAGTTTTGATGTTTAAAATAAAAGATTTTATTTCTTTTTATTAACTTTTTGGATACACTAGATTCTAAGCTTTTAAAGTTGGCAAAAAAAATTTCTCCAACTATGGTTTATCTTTACTAAAATGTCCATGTTCTTAGAACAACAACTGATGGCACTATTTCAAATTATTTCTAAAAATTATCTTCAAACGGACAATTGGACAGTTGTTTTATGCCCTGAATAGCACTTTTTTGCACACAATGGGCTAAATGGGCAGATCACTAAGGCTCAGAGCTGGATAGGGGAAGGGCATTCCACTGGACAACAATTAGAAGTCTTCCTCCCATCTGTTGTTGTTTTGTTGTTTTACCTCTGAGCGGTACTTTTTTGCACACCATGGGCTAAATGGCCAGGCCACATGGACCCCGAAGGCTCAGAGAAGGTTGGGGGAGGGGATCCACTGGAACAGCTGTTGGGAGACAGATGGTAGCCTTCCGTCAAGGCCATCCAGCATGTTCTTTAACGTGCACAGGGTATCCCACACACGGGGCCACGGCTTAATGTCCCATCCGACGGACGGCGGCCTTTCCTAGCCCATCGGTGTCCCCTACTGACCGTGGGCAGGGCAGGGAATTTTGCGGAGATAAATCTCAACGCTGACCCAGCTGGGACTCGAACCTGGGAACTACAGATTACGAGCCTGGCGCGCTACCGACTGAGCCACCCCACCCCTCCCTCCCATCTGACAGTCAGCAATCTTTTCAAGCTGATCAGTGTTGCTTTCCTCACTGAGGGTAGAGAGTGAGGTAAGCGGAGAAAATTCCAATGCAGGCATGGTAGGGACTTGGACCCAAGAACATCAGGTTATGACCACATCATGCTACCGTCTAAGACAACCCCTACCCCTTAAACAACATGAAAAGCATGAAAAAGTAAAATAATCAGTATGAGGAATACATTGACTGCAATAAATACAGAGAAGTTTTTAAATATATAATAATTTAATACATACCAGTAGCTTTGTTTCCTGCTCTCTGCAACCAAAGCCTTAACATGTTAAGAGCCTGCTGGTTCACACTTTCTGAGCTTTCAGATCTGATAGAATTGATGTCAGATTCCAGAATATCAAGTTGAAGAGCCAGAGGTACCCAGTCTTCTCTTAACTCTTGTGCAATGTCAGATAGCCTTAAATCAGCCCTGTGTATGAGTTCTGGTTTGGCTGTGAAGCAAAACCAATTTTTTATTTTAAAAGGCACAGGAAGAAAAATTCTGTTAAAGAAATTAGTACAAAATATTCTCACCATGAGCAATAAATATTAAAATTTTAATTATCAAAAGAATCAATGGCAATGTTATTATTGAAGGTAGTAACTGAAAAATCATTATTAAATTTCTGTGTTCATTCAGTAGAAAACCTGACATAACAATTGAAATAATTTCCTGAAAAAATATTGGTTCCATCCTGAGTGGAATTCGAACCCATAAGCATGCTAGGTGTCATAACAACTAAGATATCAGATACTAACAGTTTTCTTCAACATTGTGACATATAATTCCCACATTTTTTGTTGATTCCCCACTGGGGTCATCTATGTCTGGAATCAGACAACCAAGCTGCCTCATATGATGGAAGCAATATTTGTCACTCATGCTCATGGTGTTATATAAATAATTCAGTAATAAAGTATCACAGATAAATATCCCGTCCAGAAACTTCAAATAATTTGCTGAAAATATTTTTTTTCAGCAAATTATTTCAAGTGTTTCTTTTCTACAGGACTTTCTATGCGATACTTTATTACTAAAATATCAACAAATTTAGATGAAAAATTATCCTAACTCAGGTAGATTATGAATTCCCAACCTCCTTGTTCTATGTTCATATCCCACCTGGCTCAAAATAATTTTCCTCTAAAGTTTATATAAATGTTAAGGAAGATATCACTCTGAATTTAACGTGAATTGATAGACATTAAAATCAGAGTGACATATGTCAATTGATTGATGTTAAATTCAGGGTGATATCTTACTTAATATATGAATAAATATGTCGAAAAAATCTCTTCAATCTAAAAAAATTTATATAAATGTATTTTTCAATAGAGTAAAATTCATATAACAAAAACATATAACACTTAATAAATCTACTATAAAACATTGTTATGAGTGAATTAGTAGTAATATAATGGTGAAGACAGACAAAAAGATTTCACATTACAATACTGAAAAAGGTCAGGAGTAGTAATAAGATCATTAAAAAAAAATCTTTCATAAAATTCCCACAGATAGGACACAGAACAAAATCCTGGCATCATACGGCATGAACATATACACTCTTAAGTGTAAAATTTGCTGCTGAGTTATACCAGAGGAGTCCAAGTTACTGCTAGATGGGAGATAGTACACAAAGAAAATGTAACAAATTGCTGCTGGGTTATTTAATCTCTGAGTGGTACTAGGTTAAATGGGTTAAATGGCCAAGTCACACACTAGGTTAAATGGCCAAGTCACAAGAACCCCAATAGCTCAGAGAAGGTTGGGAGGAGACCTCCAAGCATATTATTTAATATACACAGAATATGGCTCTCCTGCACATAGGACCATGGCTTTACATCCCATTTGGTAATGTGGCTGATAGTGGTCTTTTCAAGCCCATCATTGTTCCCTTTCTGACTGAAGGCTGGGTGGAGGATTGTGGAGATAAATCTCAATGCTGCTACAAGTGGGACTTGAACCTGGGAACTGCAGATTATAAGCCTGGCATGCTACTGAGTCACCCAACACAACTCTGAAGTAAACTTTATACCTGATAAAATGGAGTAAATTATATAACATCTAACCAGGATTTCATATATAATGCAACTAGCAGGTTTCGGGTAAAAATTTCTTCTTAATAAGCTTACTAATCTCTCAAATCTTTTCACTGTTGTAATACAATATTTGCAATCTGTCTTTACCATCATATTTTTTAATTTATTCATACTAGAGTGTTACTGTAAATAGTGCTTCATAGTAATTATAATAAATATTAAACTGAAAATATATTCTTCAAGGACACTTTTTACCACAAGAATGAAAACTGAGTAATTTGTAAACTCCTACATAGAAAATTTGAAAATTATTAGATTTATAAAAACTGGTTTTAAAAATTAATAATTACACATAGTACAAAAGATACACTTACCAAGCCCAGTTTCTTCAACAAAGCCATATTTCTTTTCCAGAGTGACTAGTTCAGACACTGGTGTAATATCAGCCTTTAAAAATTGTAAAATTTAAAAAAGTTGCCCTTCTGTTAGACTACTGTACATTGATAAAACAAAAAGTATGACAACATATAATTGTGTAAACTTCTGATATACAGTATCAATATAAAAAAAAAGATCATATAATACTTCAACTGCACATCTTAGTTTTGAAACACTTACCTGTTCCCTACATTATCTAATGCATATTTCTGCTACCATTATCAAATGGTAGCAGAAAATATGCATTAGATAATGTAGTGTAACAAAAACTTAGCATAATATAAGCACAGTAGTTGGCTTAGGTGGTAAGACACCTGTGTCTTACTAATAACAAAGTGAGCTTGGAAAGGTTGCTAAAACATTTTTGAACTTTGAGCTTAGAAAGGACACGTTCATCAGATGCGAGAGAAAATTGGGTTAGGTCATTTTATTTTTTAGCCACACTTTTTTCAAAATACAATTGTCACAGAGATCTCAGAGAAGGGTAGGAAAGAGGCTCCACTGGATAGTTGTTAGGAGACAGATTGAAGTCTCCCATCCAGTGTATTCTTTCACATGCTTGGAAATATCCTGTGCAGGCTTCTCCTGAACATGGAGCTTAAAGTGAATTAACATCTGATCCAATGGACCAGTGAACTTTTTAAGCCCTGTTTGGTGTCCTCTTTTTCACCAAGAGTTGGGTTAGCAAAGAATATCACAATACAATCACACACTACCTGTTGAGCCAGCCAACACCTCATAAGACATTAGCCCAAGTCTTGAATGTCTTAATCATAATTAATAAATTAATTTAAATGGATTAATTTAAATGGATTAATTTAAAAAGAAGCTGCATGACCTTGATTTAATTACTTTTGAAACTGAAACCAAAACATTTTAAAATCTAGACAATAAATATTTTACCTTTGCATATGGCAAAGTATTTTTTACATCATTATATATGATCCATTAATCCTTAACATGCCACAGCTGGGTATACCATTTTCACTTTTTCAATTCTGGGGGGTGCAGAGATGGTTTACCATTTTGTAGTGCAAGATCGTAAATTTTATTTTTTTTAAAAGAAATCAGCATTTTTTTTAACTGTTTATAATAAAATCTTGTAAATAACATTTGATTCTGTTTGAAAAAATCATGAAAAAGTTAAAAATATAAACTTAGTTGAGCTTGTAGTGATCATATACACATGTTGAATCACCATAAATAGTATCAAGTAGTGAAGCTTTAGTTTGTGCCTTTATTCTGACTAACTGTAATAGATTATCGATTGGTTTTTGATTTTCAGTATGTTGATGTACTTCTAAATTTTTAACATAAGTTATTGATTTTATTACTACCAGAAGTTACATCATCCTTTAACTTTGCTGAATGCTTTCAATCAACATTTTAGCAGACTTTCAATTTCAAAGACTTTTACTCTGGTGCTTCTGGAATTAATTTTTACTGCTTTTCAAATGTATACTGCAATTATAAAGAATAATTTGAAATGATCGAAAATAAAGCTGCTAGTGATCTCTAATGGCCGATATCAGAAGAATCGTAGGATTACACAATTAGTCTAAAAGCACAATTTTTAAAAGGTAGAACTTATTTTAGCAATAATTTTAATGAAATTTTAACCAAATACACTAATTAACATTAGGGTATTATAATTTTTAACTGAAATTTTGCCGAAATTTTAAAAATAAACTTTTTCGTAGCAATTATGCAGCTTTATACTAAAATGATTTATTCTCTATTTCAGTGCAGTTAGACTTCGAATGTTTCGAAATAATTTTATTTATTTTTTTCACAGTTCTTTATCTTTTTTAGATATATTTTTCAGGTTTTATTTAAATTATCTGGTTTTTAAACTGAAATTATATTTTTTTATAACACCACTTTCCTTAGGCTTAGAGTTTGTCTATCACTAAACACCTGAAGCATATGCATTATTTGTATAAATGAAAAAAAAAATCATTTACTTAGTTCTTTTCTTTTCTGAAAGATTTAATCATTATCATACTCAATCATCCATGGGCTACAGAGGTCAAACCAAACCATGCAATTTACTTCTCCAAGCATATCTGTCCTGAGCTACATCTGCTGCATCTGGCCACTGAACACCAATTCTAACAAGATCCTGTTTCACACTGTCTGCCCACCGCATCCTAGGTCTCCCCCTCTTTCTGAGGCTTTAGGCACACTTTCATAAACCTATTCGCTGATCTATGATTATCCATACAGGCAACATGGCCAAATCAAAGGTTGGTTGGTTGTTTTACCTCTGAGTGGCACTTTTTTGCACACAATTGGATAAATGTCCAGGCTACAAGGGTCCACGAAGTCTCAGAGAAAGTTGGGGGAGGGGACTCACTGGAACAGCCGTTGGGAGACAGATGGTAGCCTCCTGTCAATGCCATCCAGCATGTTCTTTAACGTGCACAGGGTATGGCTTTCCCACACATAAGGCCACACTTAACATCCCATTCAATACATGGCAGCCTTTCTAAGCCCATCGGTAATCACCTACTGACCGTGGGCAGGGTGGGAAGTTTTGCAGCTGGGACTCGAACCTGGGAACTGCAGATTACGAGCCTGGTGCATAACCAACTCAGCTGCCCCCCCCCCACCCCACCCCCTTCAAATCAACAGAGTCTCTCTGTACATTATGCTGCTTACAGGTTACTCACTCCTTTGCCTAACCACATCATTAGTTACAAAGTTGAATCACCTAAGACCCAAAATACTACATAAGCATCAAGTTTCCTGCTATCTTGTTTACAAAAAAGTGATCAAGTTTCATCATCATCAAGCAGCCATGGGCTATGGAGATCCAACCAGACCGTGCAGTTTAATTCTCCAAGCATATCTGTCCTGAGCTACATCTGCTGCATCCGGCCACTGCACACCAATTCTAACAAGGTCCTGTTTGACATTGTCTGCCCACCGCATCCTAGGTCTCCTCCTCTTTCTGAGGTCTTTATAGGCACACTGTTCATAACCCTATTCGCCAATCTATAATTAATATGGGCAACATGGACAAAACAACAGAGTCACTCTCTGCACAATATGCTGCATAAAGGTGGTTGCCAACTCCTTTGCCTAAACTCATTAGTTACAAAGTTGAACCACTTAATGCCCAAGATACTGCGTAAACATCTAGAATCAAAAGCATCTAGTTTCCTGTTATCTTGTTTACAAAGTGTCCATGTTTCACTACCATAACTAACCCTAGAAAGAACCAAACTATTATACAGTCTAATTTTAGTCTATAGGTGTATACTCCTATTTCTCCATACTCTCCATACATTCTTGAAAGTCCCGGCAGCAATTCCTATTCGTCTGTTAATCTCATGCCACACATCACTAGTATCTGTTACGTAGCTCCCAAGATAATTAAACCATAACACCTGCTCAAGACTGCAACCATTCAGATTAGCTGAATCACAGCCTGCTTGACCAATTTTCATCACTTTAGTTTTCTGTGTTTATAACCAACCACTACCAGTCTCATCAACAGCTTGAATGATAAGAGTTCCTCTCATCAACATCATTTGCCAAAAGGGCTAAATCATCAGCATAATCTAAATCAAATTTTTATATCTCCAAACCATTTAAGATCAAAATCTTTCCCTTGCAAAGAATTTCGCACAACATAATCAATAATCAAAGAGAAAAGGAGACAAAATGCACCCTTTTCAAACACCAGAAGCAATGCTAAACCAATTGCTACAAGCCTTACCAACTCTCACACATGACTCAGCATTATAATAAAGAGCTTTCATTATGTTAACTAACTTGTCTGGTGTGCCATACGATCTCACAATCAACCACAAATTATGGCAATCAGAGTCGAAAGCCTTTTTGTAATCAACAGAGCTAGCAACCAAAGTTTTCTGAAAATCTAAACATTTCTCAAGAATCTGCTTGAGTGAAAATATCTGATATACATATCCCCTACGTCTGAATCCACATTGCTCATCATGCAATTGCCTGTCAACCAGATTCCTAAATCTGGTAAGCACAATCATGCAAATACCCCTATAGTTATCACAAGAACTATAATCACCTTTTTTTAAAATAGGGATAATAATAGTTCTGGTAATCCTTAGGAACTATGGCTTTATCATAAAAGATATTCAAAATTTCACTCATCCATGTGGTAACCAAACATTCCGAGCTCTAAGCATTTCCATAGTAATTTCATCTACCCCTGGGGATTTATGTCCCAGGGGTAGACGAAATATACATATATGTAGTTTATGTTTAAAAATAGCCAAACTAACTTCAGACTGTGTTCTTTGCAAAGGAAAGATTTTGGCCTGAAATGGTCTAGAGATTTCAAAATTTCTGATTTAGATTATGCAAATGATTTAGCCTTGTTGGATAATGATGTTGATGAGACGAATTCTATCATTAGAGTTGTTGATGAGACTGGTAATAGAGTAGGTTTGGTTATAAACAGAGATAAAACTAAAGTGATGAAGCTTGGTCAAGTAGTTGGTGCTTCTGTCACTCTGAATGGTTGCACCTTTGAGCAAGTGTCTCAGTTTATTTATTTTGGATGTTATGCAACAGATACTGGTGATGTGCAGAATGAGATTAGCAGGCAAATAGGGATTGCCTCTGGGACTTTTAGGAATCTATAGAGAGTGTGGAGAAATAAGAGTATACACTTAAAGACTAAAATTAGACTGTATAATAGTTTGGTCCTTTCTAGCGTTAGTTATGGTAGTGAAACTTGGATGCTTTGTATACAAGATAACAGGAAACTTGATACTTTTGATTCCAGATGCTTACACAGTCTCTTGGGTATTAGGTGGTTCATCTTTGTAAGTAATGAAGTGGTTAGGCAAAGGAGTCAGCAACCTCCTCTGAGTAGTATATTGTGCAGAGAGAGACTCCATTGGTTTGGCCATGTTGCTTGTAAGGATTATTATAGATTAACATATAGGGTTATGAATAGTGTACCTAAAGGTCTCAGAAAGAGGAGTTGTTGGGTTGTTTTACCTCTGAGTGGCACTTTTTTTGCACACCATAGGCTAAATTGCCAGGTCACTAGGACCCCAAAGGCTCAGAGAAGGTTGGGGGAGGGGACCCACTGGAACAGCTGTTGGAAGACAGATGGTAGCCTCCCATCAAGACCATCCAGTGTGTTCTTTAATGTGCACAGGATATGGATCACCTGTACACGGGGCCATGGCTTAACGTCCCATCCGACGGACAGTGGCCTTTCCAAGCCCATCGGTATCCCCTACTGACCGTGGGCAGAGTGGGGAGTTTTGCGGAGATAAGTCTCAACACTAACCCATCTGGGACTCAAACCTGTGAAGTGCAGATTACGAGCCTGGTGGCTACCAACTGAGCCACCCCTGCCCCTCAGAAAGAGGGGAAGACCTAGGATGCAGTGGGCAGACAATGTCAAATAGGACCTTGTTAGAATTGGTGTGCAGTGGAGAGATGCAGCAGATACAGCTCAGGACAGATATGCTTGGAGAACTAAATTATGTGGCCTGTTTGGACCTCCATAGTCCATGGCTGCCTGAGAATGATGATGAATAACATGTTAATTTTAGCAACATTTTTTACAGCGGTACATAGAAAAAATAGGTACATATTTCACAATTACTTCCAAAATCTTTCGTTTTTAAAAATAGTAGTTTTTTCTGTTAATGTTTAGGAGGTTTTCAAAATTTTAAGGAAAAATATGTTGATAATAGTTCAAATCAAACTTGTTAACTTAAATCAGGTAATTGCTTGAATACAGAGTAATATTAAGAAAGAAATCGGCAATACTGTATAGTGCTTCTAAAATAAGGCGATCAGATGGCTTCATCAAATTCTTCATATTGTAGTTTAATAAAATATGCATCAAATGAAAAAGAACATTATTTTTCATGCTTGAATTACGTATTTTTAAAAGATATATGTAAGAAAATTTTCAAACAGCAATTTAAAAAAAAAAATCTGAGTTTCATGTGTTGCACCAAATAGTCAATAGAAATCCTTGACCCTGGAAGGGTCAAGGGTTAAGTATGAATAAAAAAATTCACAGCTTCCATATTAAATTTTGGATAATGTAATTCAGTTTTGCTGTAATATTTTACAGTAGTAATTCCATTTCATGAAACCACTAAAATTGCCTGTCTTGAAAAAAAAATTTTTAAGTTATAGCTATTTAAAATGGCTATTCAAAAATATACACTCAAAAATTGTCCCACCCAGAAGGAGTAGAGCTACATTTCTGCAAATTAGTATGGAAGTGCAGAACAGTGATATGTGCAAATGAAGGAAAAAGATCATGGGTCTGGCTACATTTGAAATGCAGTAGATGACACTGATTCTATTAGTTTTTGGAAAGGTTGTCAGGGGTAAAAGTGAATAGTGTAAATTAAAGAAACCAAACCTGACCTGTAAATCTGGTCACCATCAAAAGACTGATGCTTATCAACTCCACGAGTTTGAATGAAGTCACATCATAGGTGCACCTGAAGAAGGATGGTCTGTACAATGAATTGCAGCATGTTTGGGACATGATATGCACACTATTGCACTGCTGGCAGCAATTGACAAAGGAAGGTGCTTCAGGTCACCTTCAGATGAAAAAACTTATAACACATATAGGCCTCTCCAGAGTTAGTGCTAATTACTCATGTACTTCAGCTACATTATATTGTGTATTCAATTTATCAACTTTGAAGTAAACTTACTTTCAACTCGTCCAGTGCAACTCTGCAACAGACTTTACACCTGATAATGAGGGAGTAAATGATACATCTAACCAGGACTTTATATAATGCAACTAGCGGGGTTTTGGGCAAGAATTTCTTCTTAATGAGCTTACTAACCACTCTCAACCTTTTCACTATTGTAATGCAATATGGGAAGTGCAGCAGGCAGGCTGCCTACCTGCTACACTTGTTTGCAGCTTATAAATATACAAAATTACAAAAACATATCAAAAAGCAATTACTTTTTACATTCAATAATTAACAAAGAATTATTAATTAGCAAGCACTCTGAATTAAGAAAAAAAATTTACCTCTGGTAGGGCAATATTCAGATTACAAATTGGAGTTTGTGGTGGTTCTCCTCGACCCACTCTAGGCTCACGCATGAAAGCTACTCTTCCCAGTGGTTCTTGATGAGGATCTTTTACCCTAATGGTAAATGGTAACCTATTTTCTCTGAACGCTTGGAATGTTAGACTTAATTGTTCTCCTGACTTGGTTACAGGAACAAGATTGCCTGCAAATTCAAGGTATTGTGATTTTGCTTCCAGCACCTGAAATGGGCAAAAGCATCAATTAAGAGCAAACTTTTGTCAAAAAGCTACATAATCAAATATAAACATATTGTAAAAGATAAAAAACTAGTATTTCATATGCTTGTTTTTTCAGTTGTGAATTTGCAAAAATGCATCAACCAAAATGTCTCCAGGAGCTCATAAAATTTCTGCAAAATTTACATTTTTTTTTTTGCATGAATATTTTAACAAAAAATATTCAGTATCCTATTTAAAATTACAGAAGAGATAGCTTGCTTTGTTCTAAATACAGTTTTCTGGAATACCACATATATGCACACTATTAAGATTATCTAGGTCAGAAATAGTACAAATAACATATTACAATTGGTGTAAACTTTAATTTGAAAGATTCATTAGTTATTATAACAAAGCTACTAATTTACATTTCAAGGAAGTTTTGAAAATTTTGTAAGCATAAAATGCAAACATTTGCAAGTTTTTATCAACATTTTTAAAGGAAGCAGGGGCTCTCCAACAAAAGGGGCAGGGATAACTTAGAAGCTCTATGAAGTTTTTTCCTTGTTTCTCATGCAACATACACACTTTCATGAGGCATAGCATTTCTGACTATTAAACCAGAAGATAATTATGCCTACTTGGTATAAAAGTTATTTGAGAAACTATAAACAATTAATATCTATATCACTAAAACCAGAATACTTAATTTACAATTACAACTAAAATTTAAACAAGATGCATTTTATCATATGTATATTGATATAGATGATATAATAAGAAATGATTTGACAGAAAGATCTCTAAAATACTAAAACTGAATATGGATTAGAGCACTAACTGGATAGTACTATTTCAATTTTGCCATCAAATAATAAATCCAAGGAGATTAGCATTAATAATATGGTTTAGTCTTAGAAAAAGTTTATGGTGAAAATTTCAATTAATATTAATAATTGATATTTTTTACAGTTTACATAAAAATAAATCGCACATAAATTAACGGATAGAACTATTTTATTTCAATATTTCATGTAATTTTACATTATACAAGACCTAATATTGAATATCAAGCTTTGTAATTTTGACTCATGATATTTTAGGAAGCATTCACCAAGATGCATTCTTGGTTTTTCAGGACAAGTGTTAGAAACGTGTTGAAAATCACCTCTTAGTTGATCGACCAGTGATTTAATGTATTTCAAATGACTAAATGGGTGTTCATTGCTTTTTTACAAGTTTATATAAGATGTAGGAATTAAACATCTAAAGCATCTAAAATGTAAAGAGGAAAGTATATGTTTATAAAACAGTTGTCGCCTCTGTCACCATTCGAGTTGCTGCATCAAACCAAGTGATGACTGTGGGTCACCTATTGAGTGCAAAGAATTAATAAAGTTTTATATTAATAATATTAAAAATATTAAAAGATTTTCAATCCTTGCAAGCTAATAATCTTTCCAATTATATCTTGCCAACAGTGACTGCTCAAACTGAAGGATGCACAATGAAAATCAAGTAGGAATGATAGATATAAAGCAAATAATTAAGGAAATGTAAATTAATTAAATAATTCTAATAAGCAAATTTTAAACATCTTTTTACCAAGGAATTAAGGTTTGCCAATAGATGAAGTGGAACTGTGCAATTTTGTTGGACCTATTACAATCAATATCTTGAAGTTAGCCTATGTTTAATGTTTAAAAATTTATGTAAGAAACTTAATTTTCTAATGCAAGAAAATTTGTGATGAACTAAATCTCTGAAGTAATGAACATAAATATTAAATCTTTATATAAATTGTCATTTACAAAAAGAATGTTTAAAATAATTAAAATTTTCCGATTGAAGATTATTTTTCCTAATAACCTTAGTATTTCGACAACTTTAAAACATTATGTTGCATGCAATAAAACAGAGTAAAGTGAAAGGAACATGGTCAAATACCTCAACATCTCTACTTTTTGCCACTTCTGTAAAATGTTCCTGACATTCCAGAGTTTTGTCCTCCTTATCATCTGTCATGCAGAACACTCTTAGCTGAGCTTCCATGGGATCATGTCGCTTTGCAAAAACCACGAACTTTGCCATAAATGGAACATGTATGGCTTCACGATACAATTCAGTAGCAAATTTTGTTGCTTCATTTACTTGCCGACAGTCCATCAACCAAAACCTAAAAAAAAGCAATCCACCACTATATGCTAGTATATGTTAAAGATAAATATTAAACTAAATAATTATAAAGAACTTTCACTTCAGTTCACATTTATTACACTTTGCATTCTTCAGTTCATTTTTAATCCTTTGCAGGAAGGAACATCAAGTCAAGTATGAAGCATTTCCATCATAGATGATAGTGATAGAAATGTAGTTTCAGAACTAAGAGGTCACTCTTCAAACTAAGGGAATGCTCCACTGCTGGATATTTATGAAGAAATTATTTTTATGTTGAAACAAAGAAAATGTCTTCCCTGAAAGACTGATATCAATAATTGCTGAAAATACCAATGGTACAAAATTTTAATTTTATTATGATATACAAATGCATACAAATTAAAGATTAGCAGAAGCACAGAATTATTTGCAAACAAACAATTCAAGAGAGGAATTAAAACCAAACAAATGAAAGTGAATTAGTGTAAAATGTTTCTAAAAAACATTTACCTTGCTGAAACAGTAGTTGTAAATGACACACAATCATGTACAAATGATAAGGGAGTTGAACCTGTTACATCTTCCCATTGTGCTTTAGTAGTCCCTCCTTAAATGAAGTAAAAAAAGTGAATAATTAGCTCAAAGTCCGATTTGAATAGAGATGTATTTATGTATACAATAACTTTAAAATTCATATTGAACAGTTACAGTTTATTATTGTTGCTAGATAAATGCAAATTACAACAAAAAGAAAAAAAATTACATTAAAATTACATTCCATAAAACATTACAGCTTTAATTCAACAGACACATATTTTAAACCTTTTGATAAAATAAATATATTAGCCAAAACAACCAAATTCTTTTACTCAAAATTAGACTAAAGCTTTGCTTTTTTCAGCAATATTATATAACATTTACTCTATATCTTGACAGCAGTTACATGCAACATTTAAAACAGAAAAATATTATTTCTCAATATTATATCAATAAATTATATAAGATTATATCAACAATAATTGATATTTAAAGAGTTACCTCTAACTCTTTAAATATCAATTTGTTTGAAAATAATGATTTCGCTTAGATTTTATCTAGATCATTTTTCCATAATGTTTTAGACATTATCATACCTTTCAATATAATTTTGATTATGCATGGATGTGGCCCCACTTCTTTTAATAATACTTTGCATTGTTTTGTTAGATGTAAGATTAAAATTTCAATATCTCATTTATCTAAAAAAAGATACAAACTTGCAAAGCAGGAAATCTTAAAATGGTCTTCCACTACTTAAAGCCAAAAGCTTAGCCGAAATTATGGCCCAAAAGCTACCGATAAGCTTCGCTATTGAATATTTATGAAGTAATCTCCATTTTTCAAATTATCACACTTTGAAAACACCAAAACGAAGTATTGTTGCTTATTTATTATAAGTAAAAAGAAAACATGAAATGATTTAAGAACAATGAAATTTAATATTCATTGATTGCTTATAAAGCCATAGTTCTTGAAAAGGTTTAAAGTTAAACATTAGCTCTTCTTTAAATCACATTTGTTTTATTAACTGTACCAAACATATCTAGCAAATAAGTTACAAACTTTAAGTAATTTTGAATTCATTTCTAGAAGTTTCAATAAGTATGGGGAAAAAAAACAACACATTATTTCTATAAATGAGTATGTTTGAAGCCCAATATTTCTCATTAATCTTACAATCAGTTTTTGACTAAGACAAGGATATATTTATCTATTAACTACAAAATGTTCATACCCCATCCAAATATGCTTACTAGATATGCCAGTATCTTAATCTACTATTTTAACAATCTTTAAATTTCCAAAATATTCTTAACACTAAAAATTAATGTGGCAGAATGAAGGTGAAAAAGCATCATAACAGCAAGCAGATGTGAAAGCAAATTCAAATAAAATTCGATGTACAGTCCTCTTTACATTTAACAAAACAGCTGATTCATGGAGTGCAATTGATATCATGAACCAAAATAGGGTAAAAAGTACAAATTGTATGATTTATATATATATATACAAAAATTCTTAATTTTTTTATATATCAAACCCTTGTTGCATATATTTTTCACCTGGTTATTGCATATATTTTTCACCTGGTTATGCATCAACTCTCAGATTTTTCACACATATAAACAATTAAAGGAGTATAATAATATGCTTTCTTAAGCTGAAATATATTTTATATATTCTTCAACCAAAATTCTATTTCGTAAGTTGCCCCAAATAAATCTTCAAAAGGAACACTACAGTGCCCATCAATCATGGTGAAAAGTATCCTAGAGTAACAATCCTTGGGATATTTTTCATGGTGACTAAACAAAATAAACTGTGCATTTTGCAACTCCATAGTTAGATTGTATATAGCCTACTGTTGTGTGGATTTAATTCGACATGGCCACCCAAAACATTTCTCTTCTTTAGAAACCTGTCTGCCATCGAACATTCATGTTTGATAATTAATAACAGAGATTCAAACATAAATCTTAGGTGACATTTTTCAAACAGTGAAAAAATTTAGAACTGACTAGCATGGTATTTCCAAATAACATCCACATAATTTCCACACATGAGATGCTCAACCTAATGCACTGCAAAGTTGAAATGTCTTCATCTTTAGATTTTGCTACCCCCACTCTCCCAAAAAAAATCCCTTAGTGACAATTTCCACCATGACTAAAGGAGTACTCTTTCACAGGCTGAAATATATTTATGCTCATCTGATTTTAAATTGAAAGTTTATCAATTTTTAAAGTAAGGCTTTAATTAAAAACAAAATTAAAGATGAATTAAAAATCTAAGTTATATTTTTAATAATTTGCTTACTAACTAAATATTATGAAACTGGGATATTTGCCAGCAGCATTTTCCATCCTAAGAAATCATCTCAAAAATTCATATCTGATACAGCAAATCACTTTACCAATTTTCCTTTTCAAGTTTCTGCAGCTTATTTTGAGAAATTATTTTTCAATTATTAGTGATTATACTCTAATAATATTCCAACCTCCATAACTCTTTAAATATCAATTATTGTTGAAAGTAATGACATTACATATATTTTATCTATATGTATAAGTTATTTCCGGTATTTTTTTTCCATAAAATGTTTTAGACATTACCAAACCTTTCAATTTAATTTTGATTATGCATGGCTATGGCCCCACTTTTGGTAATATTGTACATGCAGTCTACATAAAGGCTGGACCATGTTTAAAAAAAAGCTACATGCGAAATTTTTTCCCCTCAAAATTTTTTTCATATACTGTTGCTAGTGAATGAAATAAATACAAGCACTTTTTTCCAACACATATAATTAAAATGTTATTTCTGAATAATGTTAAAAAAACTATTAAGCATTGGCCATGCAAAGAGAGGGAGATATTTAGTCACTTATTATTTAATATTAGTATTTCATATTATTAATATTACTCATACATTTTAAAGATTAAAAAAAAATACTTTCTTTAGTAAGAATTTTGTTTACATAATTTTTAATTACTTGAACAATATTAATCACTGACATACAAAATAGAAATAGCATAATCTGGGATAAAAAATATTGAAAAGCCCAAACTTTCCATGAAGTCAACTTTTTTTAAATAACTGTTTGGAGGACTGCACAAAATTGTGAAAGCACAGGATGGTGTGCAAGGCTGCAAATGTTAACTTAATGCCAATAACAGTTACTGGCATAATTCACATAACAAGGTACCAAGCTGGCAGTTAGCATAAAGCAAAGCTTACATCTACTAATTCCAAAATGCAGTTCCATAATTAATCAGTTATGTTCAAATATTTTGCCTAAAATAAAAGAACATTTCCAGACTTTGTTCCTCCTCTAAATGGGATATTTTCCCAATAAAAAAATTACATTACTGGCAGAATGTATAGCAACAAAAAAGTCATAAATTTTCTATGATTTTCCTTTGGGAACTTAAAATTTCAAATAAATTTGTAGTCATGTTGATGATTAGGTTAAAAAATGTTAGTATACTAATAAAATTAAAAAAAAAAGATATTAAGGAGCAAGAACAGTTAAGTTATTACAGAGAAAAAAGCTGAATATATTTGCGTCAATTCAAATATAGACCAAACTACAAAGGAGAGAAAAAGCTTGTAGCACACTTCGAGGATAGTACTTCAGAGTAGTGCTAAAAATAAAATTTGCTTTAAAAACCAAATGGATGTAGATTTTTCAATAAATAATGATAATAATCAGACCCAAGCCAAGTTATTGGGAAGGAAAAGGCTATTGCATCAAATTACGGCTGATATCCAAAATGAAATTTTGTTTAATTAACCCATTCTAGTCCTCAGACAAAAGTGAGATTACAATTTAACTTCACCCTGAATCATTATCAAATCTGCCCATTATTGAAGGATTTATCATTCCCATATGCTTCAAATATGCTTTCAAATTAATTTTGTTAAGTTTAAGCAGATTAGTTTTCTAACTAAAACCATTTTCATCTAATAAAAAAAAGCAAAATCTGACAAAAACACAGTTCAAAACTGTGGCCTATAATTTATGGGCATTATCGCATTGGCTTAAAAAAATACTATGCCTCTTGATGTGTGTGTTACTGATCCTGTGATGTGTTAATGAACCTAGAAATTGCCTTCTTTCTAGACCTGAATCTTCAATTAAAATGTCAGATATATTTAAATGACTGATTCTATGGTACAATGCTTAAATCCACCAATAGAAGAGATCTTGATCAGCAGCATGCATGTTATAAGGTCATAGGTTTGGATCTCTACCATCTTATGACAGTTTTTCCTCTATACTAATGTATCACTTATAGGGTTATTATCTGTGAATGTCACATTAAACATAAAATGGTAACTGACATGGTAAACGATTTATTTCTCTATCCCCACCTGTCAGCCACTCTTTCAGTCCTATAAGAATATTTATTGTGTATTTTCAATTTGTTTTAACCAAAAACAGGCTTTGTTTCCAGTTTGTCATGTCTGTGGACACTAAATTGACGTTTTAAGAGATAACGAAAAAACATTTTGGTTGATAAGTATTAATAAAATATTACTATTTACATTTTATTACTCTTCTTTCATTAGTTTGAATTTCCACTGTTTAAAGATGCTAAAACTGAAAAACAAAATTTAAAACTATTGTTCTCAAATCTGGATTTAAATTTTCTTTGGTACTTTGGTTTCATAGGACCTTTTGGTGGATGTATTTTAATGGACATTATTGATTTTGATGGGTGATCAAAATTATTATTAGTAATTTTTCATGGCTAGCAAAATGGTATGTAACAGGCCCTAAGTGCTGATACAATCATTATTTATTCAAGATATCTTTGTTACAGTTTTTATCATGCAAAGAAAAAACATGGTCAAAAAATGTTTTGTAGGCCTGATTGTTGTGAATGCACTACTTCTGCTAGAAATCTAATGCTTAGGTCAATGTAGAGAACAAATGTTTTACATCAACAGCTATGACTTATCTCCTCCCCATGAGGCAAAAGGGGAAACTAAAACTTTCTTTTGCTTTTTGAAAATAAGTGTTCCATATTCACCACAGGTGATTGGACTTCCCAATTTACTTAAAGGAACAACAGCAATTGCAGGCTATACTGATAATCTACAAGTTCCAGATCTGATCCAGAATAGAGTATAATGTTGATCTACTGAGTAGTGCTTGATTTATTGTCTAGCACAATTCAAACAATATGATAGGATGTCAAATATGATATAGATATATATTCTGTTTGCTCTTAAAATACATGTGTATAATATTAAAATTTATCATTAGTGAATTTTGTGCCATAAAAATCAAGTACTCTGAATAACCAACATTACATATGCAGGTGAAATCTTTGTGAAATAATGACTACTCTAGTGAATCAGAAATAGATACTGTGCAATCTGAATATGCAATGTAATACTTTTCTTTTTGAGGGCCTAACCAGTCTACTGGCAGCACTCAGTAAACTGATGGCAAAACAATACTGTAAGAATATACAAATATATATAGAGTTGAAACAGTCTTCAACATGTCACCAAATCAGAGCAAAAGAAATTTTCAAAAAAATAAAGTTTTTTAATACTGACAACCAAATTTAATATCTCTACTGGTTTAGGATTTAAACTACACAAATTTTATTAGTTTTGTACAGACCTAAATCTAGGAAAGGAAACAAAGTGGGGGGTGGGGGAGATGACTCAGCTGAGCTGGAAATAAGTTGGGACAAGATACTGGAATTCCATTGCAGTATCGCATTTTCCCTTCAGTTTCAGGTCTTTAAAAATGCATGAAATATATGTAAGTTCAATAATTTTTTGCCTCCATTACCCTTACTAGCATTCTCAAAGGGAAGTTTTTTTACCTGCAACACATAGAACATATAAATATCCTATAAACCACTCCTAGTTTGTACAGACCTCATAAAAAAACATGCCCTACTAAGACTGAAGTCGCTACTGACCACTGCCTCAGAGCTGACACAACCCATAAAATTTGCCTTCTGGAAGAAGTAGCTAGCTCCCTAAGAGGCGCATTATAGCCCTAGATGCTGATGCGCCATAAAACCCTAAACAACCAACCCTAAGAATTTATGCTGGTTAAGGTAATTTATTCAACCTTAAACTGTCAGTTTTATCAATCATTTTAGAAAACAACCAGTGCAGAGAAACAAATATACATAATCAGCTTCCAAAGAGTCAGAAGTTTGTAGACATGAGGAGGAACAAAAGTGGCATTAAAAAGATTTATGCATACAGTACCCATTCATTATCGGAAACTACATGTGGATGTAAGCATAAAAAGAGAAAAAAATGACAGTTCTCTTCTAACCAAATAAATTAAAAACATTTCATTATACACTTAAAAAATAAAATACAAGTAAAAACAATATAAATTTAAGTGTAACTGGCTTAGACATTTAAGAACTTAATGAAATGTAAAAACATATTTTGTATTCCTCTGCAATACAAATTAATAAGGCTATTTCTATAATTGCCAATGAAAAATTTTACCATGTCATCATCAATAAACATTAATAAACAATTTTGAAACTAAAGAAAAAGCCAAACGAGTTCATATGGTGCAATCACTGATCAACAAAATTGAAGCAATAAGACCTAGTTAAATAAGGAATTTTTTTATTGTATGATGTAGTTATATTTTACATAACAATTCTTCCAAATTTATTGCATTCTATTAAAAGCAGCAGTAGAAATTTTGACAAAAAAACTTTTGTGTAGCAAGCCTTAAATGCCAAAAAATTAAGTGATTTTGATAATCTTTAAAGAGAAATATATATTTGGTGATGTGAATGATGTTTACAAGTGCATTAAAAAATTCTCATTATTTCTTGAGAGTACCTGCAAATTTTTCAATGATTCTAAAAGATAATCTACCTTACTAGTGTCCTAGGTACACTGTTTGGTTTAGATATGGGCAATGAACTGGTCAAACTGTGATGTTCAAAAGAATTAATTTTAAGAAATTTAAGTTAAAAATTAAAGGTAACCTATTTTCAAAAATTTTGTAATTTAATTGCTTAGTAAACCTACAATGCTATTAAAAATAATTTTCAAACTCAATAATAATGATACGCAAAATATCAATATAGAGTGTGATTCACAAGTCAGGACAAGTGGTAAAAAAGTGAAATCTGAACACTGGTACATTTATGTGAAATGATATAATAAACAAAAAAGTCAATAACTGCTAAGGGCCACAAGTGATGTTACAATAATTGGAAAGAAAAGTGTACAACAACATGGGCAGCTGCAACTTCATAGAATATTGTATGTGCCATTGCCATGTTCCATTTAACACTATCAACATTTCTTTGCTGCTCATGACATCTCATTCACTATGGCATACTTCATTCCTGAATCAAGGGAAATTCAATAGATATTGGATTTGAGATTTTTCCACAAGAAATCCAACGGTGTTAGTTATTTCAGGTGAGTGATGTATCCATTCAATGCGATGTCTTCATTTAATCCATTTTGCAGGTAAGTTACAATGTAACCAGTCCCAAACATTTGTCACAATGTGTGGGTGCATGTCCTGTTGAAAACGATTTTTTTTTTAAACATACAGATCGTGAAGGGGTCAGCAAATTTTCCAAATTCCAAGGTAAGTTTCTGCATTAAAACTGCCCTTAAAGAAAAATGGACCAGTGATTTGATCATAAATGAATTCCACTCATCAGAATCTTGAAGGGGCTGTTCCTGTCTCATGTGGATTCTCATCAGACCAGTATCTGAAAGTCTGATGGTTCACATGGCCTGCCAGACAAAAACTTACATCGTCAAAATAGACTATCTGGTGTCTAATGTTATGAATTAGTGCCCATTCACAGAACTCCATTCTTCAGTCTCAATTATCTGGATGTATTTCATGGACAAATCAGTTTGTATAAATGGGACCTGTGTTTCCTCAGAATATGATGTACCCAAGTTTAGTTGATGTCACTGTCCTATGCCAGTTGAGAGTCGCTTCTTTGGTTTTATAGCTATGGATGAAATGTATGTTATGGTAGAATAATGTTGAGGAAACAGTTACCAGAGTTTAGCTGATTGTTCACACTTCCCATTTCTCTGAAACATTTTATGATTTTCCCCACTGTTGATGCAGTGATCCTTCTGCATGAAGGAAATATCACTTTTGCAGCTTGTGGAATTAAATTATGACCATGATAACCATACAAATACATAATTTGCACATGAATATCTTTAGAAAATATTGGTATAAGCACTTCCTCAAGCATAAGCAATATCTAACACTTCTTCTGCAGCTGCATTTACAGACTACTTTCATGCAAACAGCAGTGTGAAGATGACTGCAGCTTGACCACTCATTTGTATACAGTAATGTCAATGTATCAACTTCACTATTTTGCTTAGTAACAATTTACTTTTTATCAATATATGTGTGCATTCCATTTTCCCTTATTATGGTGAACTTTTCCATACATTTGAATCATGCTGTATATAATAACCACAGATATAGTAATAGAGAGGATGCATAAATCATTCTATCAGTTGTAAGGGGAGTGACTTAGAAACCACTGGATTACAAGAATGAACAGTGTCCACCAAAAGTAACTGTGAATGGATACACCTACAAAGAATGGAAAATCAGACTTTTCACTTTACTTCTCTGCAATTAGTGTTTTTCCAATCAATGTGATACTGACATATCTTCTTGCATAGATCACAAAATCAATCACCTGAGCTTTTCAACCCCAAATGCTAAATGTTTGAAACCAAGGTTTTCTTGATGTGGTAAAATGAGAAAATTGAGCTTTATGCTTAATCTTGATTCACAATGGAAGAGAATTTTGTTTCATTATTCTAGCCCACATAAAACATGTAAGTACCAGCTTAAATATTTGAGCATTTTATTTTTCTTTTGCTTTTCTTAATTAAGCACACATTGTTCTCACAGTATGAAAGATTCCTTCTGCTATATTGGCAATGACAAGTTCATTCACTTGCACTTAGAACTCCCAAGCTTATCTTATACTAACAGTACACCTCATAAAAAATTCAAGTTTACAGACCTCTACACCATTCAGAAACTGAAAAAAAAAATACTCAAGAATACAAAAATTGTCCTATTGATACATATTTAGATTAAAATATTGCTATCAAACTATACACTGAATTGGTTGAATACGAGGAAAAATATTTTGCTTAATGGAAATAAAATATTTTGATATTAACCAAGATTAAATATTTTAATAAGTAAAACTAAAGGTCTGTCAGGAAAACTAGTCAGTTACTGTCCATTTCATATTATGCATCATGAACTGATAATTCACAAGAAATGAGTAGACAAATGTAAACAAGGTTCCTAGTGTCAATCATAAAATTATTTCGCATATGCAATTTAAAAGTTAGTATACATAAACATGGCTCACTAAGTTTGTACTGGTACTTTTAGCCATGTAGTACTAAGAATTCTAGAGCAGGACTTGGACAGTTTTTTTTCACGAATGCTTGCCTTCAAACTACTAAATATAAGGTGATATTAGGCTTCCTGTGGTTCTCTTTGCCATTAACCCTTAGTATCTTTTTTTTTCTCTCAATTTCTGAATGAAATACAATACTCAATTTCTGAATGATTTACACGGTACTCAGTTCACACAATTTTGGCTTTGCACGGTCAAAAAATGCAACCAGTTTCGATTTACACGGTACTGATTGAGATTTCCTTTCTATGTACGTCTCAGTCAGTACCGTGTAAATCGAAACTGATTGCATTTTTTGACCGTGCAAAGCCAAAATTGTGTGAACTGAGTACCGAGTAAATCGAGGGATAGGTGTAGTTCACATTAATACTAAAAGGGAGCATTTATTTCTGAACAAGAAATATAAAAGAAGGAAAAAATTGTAGGTAAGCATAAAAAATATGTTGCAAATTCATTTGTTGTGATTTTTGAAAATTGATTAATCAGTTCCTGTTAAGCATTTAAGGCAAGATAATAATCTAGTCTGTTATTATATGGTGACTTGTTCTCAGAGTGATACTTCTAATTACACTCTTTAAATTCTTCTACTTCCAATCCTTCCTAGGGTTCATTCACTATTGCAAATCCTCAAGAATATTTCTCAGATTTCTAAGAGTTTCGAAAGCATCTAGTTACCTCCATGTCTTTAGTGAATACAAATTTTTGTGAAGTGAAAGGTACTGATTTTATGATATTTAAAAGGTGAATTTTTTTTCACATATATTCAGCCTTGGCAACTTTAAATTCGTATACAAAAACTCGCATAAATCAGATAAGCAAAAACTTTCAATTTACTCCAATGAGGCATTATGTTCATTTTAGGTAATGATTGCTTCAACCTTGTTGAGAAGTGTATACTCATTAAAGCTCAAAATATTCATAAGAAAATAAGGGTTATATGTATAATGGAAAATCGCATATTTCTTAGTACATGCATTAGTCATCTTCTACAGTGAAACCTTACTCTGTTTACATGATTGAGAAATTAAAAACAGCACCAGCTTAATTATGAACATATTTTCCTCTTTAGATGACTAAGATTCTTTATAATTTGACATGTTTGACAGTTAAAATACTTTCAAAGAGTGTATTTGTAAAATATCCAACCAGAAATATGTTTATTAATAAATAAATGTCATGTTTTTAAAAACCTCAAAGATGTCTTCATGCCTATTAATAAATGGAACTACAAAGGAATTGTTAAAACTTAAAGTTAAGAATTCATTTCTTTAATAAGGCAAATACTGGTCCTAACTTCAGTAACATGACATTTCTGTCTGAAAGTAACTCCCATTTATTTATATATGCATTATTCAAATTATAGATTTATCTTACCCTAAAACAGGAAGCTATTATAGGTAAAAAGGCAAATTATCTTTTGCAGAATCAGTTATATTGTATTATCCAAAACTGTGCATACAAGTTTTTTTTAATTAAAACATTCTAAAATTATGTGTAAAAACTGTTTTTTATAACTACAGATATCACCACCCTACTCAATGAGAAATGAAACTAGAGAAAGTTTGATTATTACTGCAAAAAACTTTATATTTACAATACTATATTTAGTAAAAAAAATTTTAAAAAATAGAAGTATTTTAATGTGTTCTAACTGGCAGATATTTTATCCATTTTCTACTTTATATGGGTTATCCCACTTCATTATCCTGAAAAACCCAAAAGCCTCTGAACTGATAGAAATTATCTACTCAAACCTTCAAGTAAAGGCACTGAAGATTTCTGAATGCTATCAGAGATGTGTTAGCACATTGCAAAAAGAAAAACCTGTAGCATACTAAAACCCAAAGCATACTAACTGAAAAAAAACCCAAGCATACTAACTGAGTAGTTAGTATGCTTGGCTACAGACCAAAGGGACCTGGGTTTTAGCCCTGAATAAGTTATGGAGATTTTAAGCATGCATACACATACTTTACAAAATCCTCATTCAGCCATGGGCTACAAAGGTTCAACCAGACTGTGAAATTTTGTTCTTCAAACCAGTCTGTCCTGAGCTACAGCTGCTGTATTTGGTCACTGTAGGTAAATTCTAGTAAGGTCCTGTTTGACATTGTCTGCCCATTGCAACTTAGTTCTCCCCTTTTTCCTGAGACCTTTAGGCATGATGTTCATAATCCTATTCACCAATCTACAATTTTGCATATGGGCAGCATTGCCACACCAACACAATCCCTCTTTGCACAATATGCTGCTCAAAGGAGGTTGCCTACTCCTTTGAACAACATATTGTGCAAACTACCCTAGTGTTTTTAGTATGTTATTCTCAAACTACTAAATTTACTTACATGCAGTAGATGTTCCCCACTGCCATTTGAACTGCCAAAGGGATCTATCACCCCTGACCAAAGATCAAAGTCAGTACCAACTTTAGGATTGAAGTCGCCTAGCACAAGCAAAATATTATACTAGATAGGTTTATTGAGAGACAAGGTCAACAACATAAAACAGCCTACTAATTGCAGGCATGGGGCAAAGACTTATTCCCTTACAGCTAAAAGCTGAAGCCACTCCTGCCAGTAGGAACTTCAGGCACACCTTTAAAAGAACCAGAATCTAAAAGAAACTGGCTTGCCTGAGACATTACTCCAGGGTAGAATTGGCAATGCCCAACTAACTAAAAGGTTCAGGTATACCTACGATGGCCACTGATCAAGATTATCCACCAGTTGATATAATATCCTGTGCCTCCACTTACTTAGAGCTTGTAAACCATAGGCAAACAGAAAACACAGTGGCAAATTTTCCTTCAACAGATGCCCACAGTGCAGCAAATCCAAGATCCATAAACCTTCCAGTGGGTATAAATGGTCAGCACCAGGACCTTGTAAAGTTGACCACTTCTCAGCAGAGCAGAAAAAATGAAAAGTGACCATAGGTGATCAGTAGGCCACACTGATCCGGCAGCCCTCTCCTTCCATTCCCTCCTAGAAAAGAAGATCTCTTTTGAAAGGTACTAATGGGCTGCATCACTAGGAGTCAGACCTTAGGTGCTAGGCCTGGACGGTTCTGTGTATCTGCAATGGGATTGGTATACAGCTCTCCTTCTAGAGTATGCCTAGCTACCATTTACAGACAGTTGACAAAAATTCTTGACATTTCTCAAAATATGCAACTGAGAAAAAAAAATTACAAGAATAAATTTCTTGTTTCAAGTAAAAAAAAAATTGTCATTCAGAACTAAATTCCCTTTCTATTCATATGTATAATTATTTTGGTGCAATTTTTTTAATAAAGTTTTCTTTGTACGGTTATTGTCCTTTTTGTATTATATCACTTTAAATAGTCCTATTAAAATTAATACTATGCTCATTTTTGTTTAATATTTTTGTAAATCCAAAATTACATGCTGTTTAATTTGATACATGCCATATATCCTTTCATTCATCATTTGGCAAAAAAAATTTCCTTTTTTTCACTGAACACATTTGAAAAAAAGCCTGGCCATCCGATACAATTCAGTTTTTTAGGCCTGACACTATAAAGGTTTAAACATTTAGAGGGAGCTCAAAAATGGGCTTTCAAAATGAAACTGACATTTGGAGGGACTCAATAATGAAATTTTTTTGTTTTTCCCACATTCTTTATAAGCAATTCTGGTAATTTAAAGAATTTAGTTAAACTACTTGAAGAGCTTCAGATCTTATTAAAAAATTTTAAATAATATGCATGTCTAATGGAATACTAAAAAATATACTAGCATTATCAATAAATAACTTTTAAAATACACAACCATTGTAAATTATAAAATTATAAATATAAGTAAAACATTAACTATATTTAAAGAACAAAATTTTCCTTATTTTTTTTAATGGAGTTATCAAAATGGTGGATTGGGAGGGGCTAGAACCCATTGATGCCCACCCCATTCCTATACCACTGCCAGAAGTGTTCTTTCACATTTGTCATTTTCAGATTGACATCACCAGGAATATATATCATCAAGTTCAAATTTGCAATTATAAATCTTTTTTTATTTATAAAAATGAAATTCAATTTCCAGTAAATATGCCTTAAATAATATTGCGTGATTAATTAAGCTTATTGATAATCACATACCAATACACGATTTATTTGATTTGCCTTTATTACTTGCAGATTTTTTTAGATTTTTTTACAGATATTTTTCTAAAGTGCCTGTCTGAAATAAGTAAGCAAATGGCACCCCCTAGTGGTGCCAGTCCATTATTTGAGAACTTATTGTTGTGGATACATTGCCAATTTCACAAAAAACAGTCACTGTTCTTTCTTTTAGTATGGTGTCACAATTTTATTAAATTATAATTTAAATTGTGTAATAATTATTGAAAAATTTTATTTTTTGAGCTCTGCAAATGCACATTATTAACTGAAATTTATGGTTGGGGGGGGGGGGGGGTCATACAGTTTCATTTTCATACAATGCCTTCATCAATGAACTAATATTATGTAATCTCCTTTTCAAAACATTTAGTGGGATTGTGTTTGTATCCTTAGAAACCATATTTCCTAAAACTTATTTTAACCTTTCACTGAAGCTCTGTTGTTGTCCTGATGAATTGGAATATGTTAATTCAAGCATTAGCTATTAAAGCACATGTTGAAATTGAAGACTATAAAGAAAATCAAAATACACCATAGAGCTCTTTGATAAGAACAATATCTAACAATAATAATATTCAACATTTTTCTGTGAATAAATAAGTTTTCAAAAGCAGTGAACATTTTAGTAACTCAAGTGCTAAATAAGAACATCAATTGCTGTATATTATACTATCCCAATTTACACGTGCTTTTATTAAAACAAGAAATGCTGCAAAGTTTTTCTATAGTTCAGCTTTTCAAATTTTAGTATATTAGGTTTTGTTTTTTGTGTGTATTTTAAAGGTTTCACTGTATGTTTGCTGCCTCCATTGTGCTATTAATATTTAATTTTTAAACTTTAATACAAGATCTGAAACATATGCAAAATTGCAACCATAAATAAAATCATGCATTATGGCTGAAGAGAACCATCATGCTGAAGAGCAATAGCAGACAGAAAGGGAGACAAACCTGTCTTGGTACTACCTGTTATGCTGCACAGTAACCTCAAAGTAGGTGTATCCCCACTATACTGGTTAATCATTCCCTTTGTAGCAGCTTGAGGAACTGGAATCGTTAAAGTGATAGGCTTGTGAAACTTGCGTCGTCGAGGCTCCACTGTGACAATAGGACTTACTGCAACACGATTGCCCAATAATTTTGTGACAAGCTCTGGAGGAATTGGCTGTGCCTAATCAAAAGAAATGAAAAGAGCTGTGTAGCAAATAAGGCATCTATCTAAAACAATAAAAAATGAAATTCCATAAGTTATCTAGAATGTAATTTGGTGACTATATGGAATTTATATTATCTATAAACAATCTTAATGCTTATTTCAAACAATATTTCAAATTTTTATGTAGAATTACTTAAGAACAGAACATCAATTAGCAAAATACTACAGGAATACTATTCACTTTGCACCCAGAATTTAACTCAATATACTGTAATAAAACCAAATTTCAAAACAAAAATTAATCAAATATGAAAGATAATTTAAGTCAACCTGTAACAATTTATTATTAAATGATATAAAATATCACTGCATTCAAAAGCAATGTAATTTGTACGTTAAGCCTGAAACACTATTACTGAAAACATTAATTCCATGCAAGAATTAAGAAACGAAAGAAAATGTCTATGCTTTCAAAATACAATATAAATTTATCTGACATCAATTTACTGTTAACTTAAACAGTAAGGCTCATAAACACTAAACACTGTATCAACTGATTAAAAAGCACAAGAAAATTGTCACTGCATCTAATTTTGAGCAGCAGATCTATTACCTGCCTGTTGCTCTAATATTTTGAATTTCGACAGCAACAACTACAAATCTGCTGAGTTAAAGGCTATAAAGCTGTTGCTTACTTGCTTTATTGTTGATAGTACAGAAGACACCATTTTTTTGATGTAGATATAAGCTTATTAACTACTGATTCCAATGGCTACTAATGTTCGGACGACTTCTGTGATGTCATCTATAACCATATTTTACATGCTTTCTAAACAACTGATTAAACAGCCTTACAGTACATATAAAATATTCAGTTAAGATTTAACATAATAAATCTAATGTAATTTTTATACTATTACATTTAGTTCTTACACATAATCATGTAGTTCTACAATGATTATGTGTAAGAACTAAATGTAATAATGTGTCATTGCACTTTTATACGAATTTTACATTTTCATACTAGCATATATATAGTTTGGAATTATGTTTGTACAGAAATGCAGTTCCCACTAAACTTTAATTTGCTTAAATTTGCTTTTATGTAAAATACTTTTATAAACTTTACAATCAAATTCAACTGCTGTTTCAGTTTTTTATATACTGTTTTCCAATGATTTAAAAATAAATTACTGTAGCTTTTCAATACATTTGTAAAACATTCAGAATAAAGTTTTTACACACTCTAAAATCTGCTGTATTTAACATATTTCTAATACAGTTACGTCCAAGTTAAATTTTCCAAAAAAAAACAATAAGATTACATCTACTTTGAACAAAACGATTTGCAATCACAAAATAAATTATTGTATTCAACCACATGGGAGTTACTTTATTCCTATTTACTTAATTATATGGTAGGTGTTACTCTATTATAAAGATAACCACCTCTTTATACATTCTGCAGCAATAAAAGTTTAACAGTTAAATCTTAAGTTTCCAATATTGTTCTTTCTAGAAAAACAAGATAGTTGCATTTTTCTAGTAGGGTTATATTACCAAAGTTTATTTTTTAGGGTAAAGCATTTGCAGTGTTTCCTTACATATTACATCAATCTGTATATTTATCAGTACTTGATGGAACAGTTCGATAATATTGTGAAATTTTAATGCATTTAGACATGAAAATTTTTAAGGCTCCCAAAAAGCAGATTAGCAAAATTAAAGCTTAGGCTACATCTATTGCTGTAATTCAAGTCATTTTTGTATCTGATAATTTCTTATGTGTGTGTTTCATTATTAAAGTGTCCAATTTTTTTTTTTTTTTTTTTTTTTGGGGGGGGGGGATTAAATAGGAAGCACACAATTCTTGCCATGGATTTCCAGATATTTGCAACTATAGAGTTAACAAGGTGAAAAAATAAAATCTGCTAAACTACATAACAAGCATTAATCCAGGAGTCCTTAGTCTTTTGAAATTTGTGTGCATTCTTGGATTGTCACAAGTGAATTCTTTAGCAGCATCTGCTGACATCCAAGTTGCCTAACTGGCCTTGAATGTCCTGCTACATAAACATTAAAAGATCTTACCACTGGAGGATGCTCTTAGCTGTGGTGGTACAGGAAAATCGTGTTCATCCTTTAAACCACATCATACCCACTCAAGTTGCTTACGTGTTTACACCATATTTTGGCTTGACTTTTCTATTGCATCCTGGATACACTTTTGTAGAAAACTATTCAAAGTATGTTTTGTAACTTTTGATACTAGATAGCATAGAACATTTGTTGAAGTGCTTAAAAACATTTAACAGTGTTATAGAGAATTAAAGGTTTCAATTTAATTTTGTTAGAGCATTAGCCTTTTGATATGAAAATTGTTTCATTTTGTGTGAACCAGAACTTCAACTTTTAATATTTGTCAGTGCTGATCAGTTTTCTCTTCAGCTTAACAGGCATTACACTTATTTAAATCAAGCAAAAATATTAAATATGATATTTTAATGCAAGTAAATACATTTTACCCAATTTCATATTTCATTATGGTTTCATTCCAAATTACCAGTTATAATTAATCCTGATTTGGGTGTAGTATAACTAGCTTTTAATAATTTAGTTTTAACTTTAACTAGTCACTTAGTTTTTAACCACTTACCTATGGTAAAAATATTTTTAACACTTAAAAAATGGCAAACTACCAACATTTCCTTACTAGTGTTATTTGACAATATTCACATATTGTTAAAAAAATATAGATTATCATAGTTCCAAATTTAAATATATATATATATCACATTTAATTACATCTTTTCTTCAATGTCTCTATTTTTTCAGTTTACAGTAATTTCAATTATCGAAACGAAATAATGCCTGGCAAGAGTTTAATGACATATTTTGGTGTATGTGCTATAATGTGATTTTACATTTAAGCCCAAATGTAAATTATAGTCATTTAGACCGTTTTAGAATGCTACAAAGATTAACCAATGCAATAATTGGGTTTTTTTTTTTGCTTTATTTCATTGCTTTTAGTAAAATATAATTTCTGTTTCCTCCATTTTCATTTACTGCAATTCTTAACATTAATTTTTTCCCCATTATGTGCACAGGGAACAGGGGTGGCTCAGTCAGTAGCACACCAGGCTCATAATCTGCAGTTCCCAGATTAGAGTCCCAGCTGAACCAATGTTGGTATTTATTTCCGCAAAATTCACTATCCTGCCCATGGTCAGAAAAGAACACTGATGGACTTGGAAAAGCTGCTGTCTGCCAGATGGGAAGTTAAACTGTGGCTCAGTGTGGGGGGAGAGCCATACCCTATGCACGTTAAAGAACACGATGGATGGCCTTGGCTACTATCTGTCTCCTAACAGCTGTTCAGTGGGTCCCCTTCCTCCCAACCATCTGAATCTTTGGAGTTTGTGATCTGGCCATTTAGCCCATTATGTGCAAAAAAGTGCGCTCAGAGGTAAAACAACCCAATGCATTTTGTGCACAATTATTCAACTTGAACTGCATAGTAATCACTTTAAAAACCTTTTTCACCACAAAATTAGCAATACTGCAACTAAAATTCAAATATTTATTTACTTGCAAATTGTATCCTACTCATATTTAACCCAACAATAAGTATGCTTTTTTTTTTATATGTTAATGTGTTTGGTCTATTTAGCTGCCTTTTACTGAGAGCTGCAATCTTTACAAATATTGTTCTAAACATGCACTTTTTCTGAACCTTTAAATTTGGTTTTCATAATGAAATATACTTTAATATTTTAATTTTAGAATACACAAATATTCTTCTTTGGACACATCTATACATATGAAAGCTAATAGTGGCACAGTGATAGCTCCATGGTTCTCTTCACATGCAGGGATCTGATGTTTTGTCAATTTTATTTCAGAAGAGAAACCAAAAAAAAAAAATTAATGGCCGTGTTAATATTTCCGAGTCCACTCATCAGGCAACATCTTGACATGCCCTACTGTCACTGAAAGACAACACCTTCTTCATCTGAAACTTGATTGCAGCCTTAACTTAATCTTGGCCATCACAGATTCATTGTATGTAAGAAGGGAATTTACCAGCTTTATTCAGTTCCAGTAACCTTGGGATTTGTTTTATTTCGAGACTGAGAAAAGATATATGATGCATTTTTGGTCTACTTTCTTCACAATTTCTTCATTTTTATTTAACTTTCAAAGCTTCAGCATCCATATGAGCAAAATCATTTGCTTTAGCTTCATCACAACGTTGCTGGTCTCCCAAAACACAAGGGTAAACTTAAAATGAGGAGTGTTCCTTTAGCTTTAGAGTGCCAGAAAATCTCTACTTTTTGGGTGGCATAATTCTTCAGTGCTATTTGCATTTCAGACTCCAAGAATTTTCCATTCAACATTCACATACTCATGCAAAGTGTATCTACTAACTTTTGAACTCATTATACACGTTACACAACACCTCACATGTAAGTAACCAAAAAAAGTTGCTCTTAACAGCACCACTGCCAGTTCCAAAAAGTTCCATTTAGAGTAATATTTTTATATTTCAGTGAAAGAATAAAGAAAGTGAATTAAGAAAATAACACTTCATTTTCAAAAAATGAAATTTACATACATTTGCAATACTTAATATAGCTTCTGAATCCATCATTTACCAAAACTTTTCACTAAACTATATGCAAAAAAAAAATAGAAAAAGCCAAACTATGGTGTAAAAATTGGAAATGTCAGTAGTCACAATACAGTTAAATGAGCATGATCCCTCCTCCCAACACCAAAGAAAAATGCCTTGTCCAAATAGCAAAATCTTTTCATATCTATGTCAGTAGGAACATTCAAAGCCAGCTAGAAAAATAGGAATGTGCAGATGCCAGATAATTCAGTTGTGGCCATACAAATATGCACATCAATAGGCTAAAATAAACAATGCACACCAACTCTGAAGTTAATATTTTAAAATGTACGAAAAAAATATACCAGGAAAATTGAGTGCATTGAATTACCTACAACTCATTTACAATTAGTGATTAATAACTGGTTGGTTGTTTTGGGTTTTATGGCACATGGGCAACTAGGCCATAATGCGCCAAATGAAAGACAATATAAAAGATAAACGACGTGTAACCCGCAACCAAATTTAAAAGAAAAAAGCTAAATTGTAAAATGGTAAAACAATAAAGAACAAGTGTATAAGTACCAGGTAAAACAAAATAATCCCAGGTGTAAGCAACCTGGGATATATATATATACACACAATGTATAAGGTGATAAAATCAAAGTCGAGTAAAATATCCAGTATATTTTAAAAATCTAAATACAGAGGTAAAACAACAGTCATCAGATAACAAATGTTCGAGTGTAAGGGGCAGTGATTAATAATAGTAGTTATAAACTATTCCATTATTAATAGGCATAAGCTAAATGCACAGCCATTTCTAAAATAATTATTTTGATTTACATAGCATTAAAAGTAACTTTTGGTGGCCAATCAAAGAAGAGTATCTAAAAATATTCTTGCAAAGAATGAAATTGCATTTAAGTATTTCTGAACTTCTAACTCATTACAATTGAGAAAAAAATGTAAATATGTCCAATTTGGAAAAGTGCAATCCAGCGCTGATTTACCATCAATATTAATAGCAAAATAATCTTAAAACAGCTATCCATTAACATGTTCTATAATAAACTTGAAAGTCACATTTTAAAGACCCAACCAAAATAACGGAAGAGATTATCTTACCTTGACAAGATTAAGTTTTTTCAGAAACTTCGTTAAAATTTTAAATTCAACTACTTTGCTTTTGTGACTAGCTAGATATGCATTGCAGAACTAGAGCATGGCTTCACCTTAAATTTAACTTTTCTTTTAATGCCATTTACATTTTTAGGATTAGTTTCAAAAAAAGGATTACACCTTCTAATAACAAATTTCAACTTCACTGAACTTCTTACTTTCTTTTTGATCTTTTAATCCTGCTTAGTTCCTATAACTCACACATTCTTCTTCATCTTCTGTATTATAAGCTGGGTTTTTGCAATTTCAAACAATAAGTTTATTTACAAACTACTTTTGCTCTTTACTACATATTTACCGAGTCATGATTTCAGTTGGGACATTTTCATTCATTTTTTTCCTTTTATAGTGCTTTTATATTCTTAATTTTTATGCACAATTGGGTTTGTGCAGATTTTGATTTAAGTTATGATGTGAAAGATGCTTCTATATTTCTAATATTTACATGAAATCAATGATTGTTCGAATTTTTTCTTAATTTTAAAATGTTCATACTCTATCACATATAAAATTATTCCTATCAATTTTTAAGGCATTGCATTACTGGTGTTCTAGAATTTTTTCGCAGAGTTTTTCACGTCTTCAAAAAAAATAAAATAATTTTTTTTATTGTAAACTGATGCTAGAAATGAGAACAGTTAAAAGCATTCAATTTCTGTCCTAAATATGCCTTTTATGAACCAAATAATATTTTTTATTTATCCCTTCAAATTCTGTCACAATGGAAACATTTAAAAATAACTTCTGATGGGAAAATAAAATTTCAATTTCTAAAAAAAAATTTTTTAAACATCAAGGCATTATTTTATTGCCATTATTTGGATCAAATCACGTTTATATCATATTTGCATGTTCAAAACACATGACTTCAGAAACAGTTTTTGAAAACTGTCAATGATGAGAGTAGTGAATTAGACAGGCTCTCTGTCCTGTTAAACAATGGTGCAAAGCACAGTTAAGTATCTTATTCCCCCAAGTCTAAAAATCAAATAGAAATTTAATAACGTACAAGTTAACCTTTAACAGAATTATTTCAGGATTCACAAACAATAAAGAAATTTTCAGTGAACTAAAAAGTAAAATCACATCTTTTTTTTTCTTCAATTACTAGCATCTGCACACAATAAATGTTCTAACATGCAAGTTGTGATCACAAATGATTAGAGTAAATTCTTGCAGACCTTGCAGATTTTGATTTTTTTTTCTAATCTACAATATATTAATTATTACAGTTTCAGCAAGGATAATTTCATTTTTAACATATTTTGCCCCCTCTTCATTTTGTCAGGTTAATTAAAATTTTAAAAATGTATAAAAACAAAATCACATACTGAATTTATTTTTTATGTGAATAAAGATGTGGAAGCACATAACAGAAAAAACAATTTTACACACTTTAAAAGCATGTTAACATTAGAAATTATTTTTTTTTAACTTTGTAAAACTAAAGAAACAGTCCAAATTATAGTGATTTCAGAAAAATGTATAACTTTCTTTACCCAAATAGCTAGACTTAAAAATTAAAAATACAGTGTATAAATCAAGAAAAAGTACTAATCAGAGTACGTCAAATACTTAAAAATATAGCTAAAGAAAATAAACTATTTAAGCCAATTCTCTGAAAAAAATAAATTTTTGTGACGATGGATTGTTATATTTCATTAATTAAATATGAATAAAACAGGAGTGAAAATATGACAAATTTTATATTAATATTTTAGACTTTTTTTGTTGGCTGAAAAATACCTGTAAAAAAGTGTGAAATTCCAGGTGGGGGGAAAAAAAGGACATCATACAACTCTTATATGACTGTTTTCTTTATTATCAGAAAACTAGTATCAAGTACATATCATATTTGTATCCTTCAGCATTGCAAATAAATTATGTTCATATACGAGGAAACAACATGGAAATAGTGATAGCAATTATTCAGAAAATTGGTACATCTTACAAATAAAACACATGGTTACATCACAAATTAACTTCACACCACAAAATCTGAAAAAAAATGTATTTAAACATAATTACGTATTACTACAAAAAGGTCTACAGTGAGTAGCTCACACAGGTATACAATAAATTCGCTTTATTAAGCATTGGACCATAATTTTATTGTTATTGGAGTCCTGAATTTTGTACTCATAAATATGTTTATCTGACTTGATTATTGAAATTCATGATATAAGAGCTAGAAAAGAACTTGGAAATAAGAAATAAAATACTAAGAATTTGTAGCAATCAAACCACTGGAAACAAAAAACTTGAAACTACTTTATGCGGCCAAATCTATCATATTAATACAAAACACCAGAAACTGAATGTAAACCACAAATAGTATTAATTGCTGAAAGTTTATCGTGCAGTAACAGTTATCACATACACACAACTACAGACTGCTTCCTATTAGAATCATTATGACTAATTTCGTTGAGGAAATGAAAATTCAATGCTTACCAACATTTAAAATGCCAAACTTTCTCATTTAAAAAAGAATTCTCATAAGAATCTTAAATTCCTGACAATATTATGCTAAAATGTTCTCATTTGTAATGAGATCAATTCAACTTCTTTGTCAATTAGTCAATCAATTTGATATATAGGCATTCCTTTCATGTCAGTAAAAAATGCAAAATTTATGTACTTTTCAACAATGTTATTCGTATAAATTTAAAGTTCATAAAATTCAAAAGATACACTACTCTAAAAAAGAATAAGTACCCAAGATAGATGGCTGGAATTACAGCAACAATCATCTATAAAACAGACTGCTAATATTATATTAAAAAGTATAGAAAAACTAGATCCTTAAACTAAAAACATTCTTGATGACTGTTGATGATATAGAGCTATCTTTGATGCATTAAAAATTATTTTTTCAAAGCTTTTTAAATACCGAATTAAATTTTTTGACCATCATCAATATCTCTTATATTTATTAGTTGATGCAATTCCAACTCCTATATTTGGAAAATGTTTCCTAACATTTCTTAAATCTTATCAAAACATATTAATATCAAATTTCAATTGTAGATAAAATTCAAAACTCACACACACTGCATACATTACTACCCTAGTGGTTGAGTATACCTAGAGTTAATGGTATTTGTTTCAGAGGAAAGGGATGATTTAACTGAAAATCCTGTACGACAGATAATTTGTAAATTGCCTTAGAGAAAACAGCACAATGGCAGAATATTGTCAGTTCTCTGACAGATGGTTGCTGAGATTTGTTCCAATTAATCAACTGAAATATACTTAAAGACTAAAATTTCGCTTGTTAAATGATATAAGACTTCCTTGCATGACTTAAAACTCTGACTTTATCCTTTAATCATGATGAAACAAGTTTATAATTCAATGAAACCTTTAATAAATAAATGTAAAAATTTTTAATGCTAATCTAATTCACAACCAATTAGAAATAAGCTGCATCAAACCACAATAAGAAAATATGTACTATGCGTAAAATACTTGTCAATATATTGAAATAAATTCTTAATCTAGTCAATGAACTTGAATGTGAAAAGAAGTCTAGCACAAAGACATCATTAGAACATTGGGGCCCTGTTTTATCCATATTCCTAGGAACTAGTGCACTTGAGTATTAGTAATACAGTTGGTACCCAGTATGCATTGTCCAGTATTATATTCACGAACACATTGTCAATTACTCAATACCATACCTCAATAACCCACAATTACATCTCAGAACATACTTATAATCCAAAATATATTTTGACATTTTTTAAGTATTTTTTTATCATTAAGAGACATTTTACTGTCATTAATAAATGCAGAAAAGTTCCAGCTCAAATTTTCAAGCCCAAACTATTTTGATAATTAATAAGCCTAGCTTATTCACAGAAAATGTTTTGGATAGTCATAAAATATAAATACAGATATGCATTCTGCTACCTACTTATATTAATTCTTCATTTTATATGCTGTTTCAAACTTTAAAATAATGGTATTATTTGAAGACATAACAAAAATATCATGTTAACTGTAAATGTGTGCTCCATTTTGGCAGTTTTGAAATGGGTATTTTCAAAGCATTTATCTCATTTGTATATATTACAAATAACTACAAAAAACTTTAAATTATTAAATGCCTTACTTTTATGGCATTTTGTGAAATAATGCTGATGCTAGTAAATAATACACTGAAAGCTATATTTCAAAGTCTGCTTTATCATTTAACTTTACTGCATTAAGCATTAACTAACTCTGCCTTTTTCTGAAGGAATTCAGCTTACACTGGTTGCTAGATTATACTTCGTGTACACAATATGTTGAAAAAAAGTGTCCAGACATTTCCATGTGATGTGAATAGAAAGCCACATTCAAAGTTTCCTAATATTATAAATAAATCTTTTACGCAAAAACTGTAAATGTCGCTCAAATCTCTATAATTCCTGCAATATTTGTTTAATATTTAAAGAATGAATGGAAGCTGAAACATTTATCTTCAACTTTTGACAGTTGTGAAAAAATACTTCAATAGATAAAAAAAACAATTCTTGTAACAATTTGTTCACTAACATAAATTAAATATCTGAAGTTTGTATGACGATTTTTTTTAAGAGTTCATCAATTTGGAGGCAATGTGAAAGTGCCATCTGCTGTTAAATGGTCCCACTTCAATGATTATTTAAATATTGATTGAAGATGGTTGAAAATTGACACTGTCACATTGCCTCCAAATTGGAGAAATCTTAAAAAATTGTTATACACACTTCAGATATTTAATTTATGTTAGTGAACAAATTGCTACAAGAGTTGTGTTTTATCTATTGAAGTATTTTTTCCACAGGTGTCAAAATTTGAAGATAAATGCTTCAGCTTCCATTCATTCTTTAAATATTAAATGAATATTGCAGGAAATATATTTAGAGAGATTTGAGTGACATCTACAATTTATTGCCAATAACAGTTTTTGCGTAAAAGGTTTATTTTCAATGTTAGGGAGCTTTGAAAGTGGCTTTCCATTGGGTTGAGTTGTTGGGTTGTTTTACCTCTGAGCGGCACTTTTTTGCACACCATGGGCTAAATGGCCAGGTCACATGGACCCCGAAGGCTCAGAGAAGGTTGGGGGAGGGGACCCACTGGAACAGCTGTTGGGAGACAGATGGTAGCCTCCCGTCAAAGCCATCCAGCATGTTCTTTAACGTGCACAGAGTATGGCTCTCCCGCACACGGGGCCACGGCTTAACGTCCCATCTGATGGACGGCGGCCTTTCCAAGCCCATCAGTGTCCCCTACTGACCGTGGGCAGGGCGGGGAATTTTGAGGAGATAAATCTCAACGCTGACCCAGCTGGGACTCGAACCTGGGAACTACAGATTACGAGCCTGGCGCGCTACCGACTGAGCCACCCCGCCCGGCTTTCCATTGACATAACATGAAAGTGTCCAGACGTTTTTTTTCAACATAATGTATATTTCAGTTCTAGTTACACATGTCCAGTGCCAGTCCAAGATATTTTGCTACTCCAGGTATTTTACTTTTGCTGCACCCCAAAAAATTTGCTTTGCCACATCAAATAAATTTACCCTTTGCCATCAAAACTAATTTTATTTTTGCTCTCTCAAGCATATTATGCAGAGAGAGACTCCATTGGTTGGGTCATGTTGCCCATATGGATAATTATAGATTAGTGAATAGGGTTATGAACAGTGTGCCTAAAGGCTGCAGAAAGAGGGGGAGACATAGGATGCAGTGGGAAGATAATGGCAAACAGGACCTTGTTAGAATTGGTGTGCAGTGGCCAAATGCAGCAGATGTAGCTCAGGATAGATATGCTTGGAGAACTAAATTGAATGATCTGGTTGGACCTCCATAGTCCATGGCTGCTTGAGAATGATTATGATGAGCAATCTCTCTCAAATGATTTTTGTGGCTTTAATCAACTATATTTTTCTGTCTCTGCATAAGAAAAAATGCCAGCAATTTCAAAATAAGGTTTCAAAATTACTATGCTTGCAAAATTATGTAAGACTTTAGCACATTTAGAGCATTTATTTTTAATTGAAATTAGAGCAAGCACATTCAATTACTAGCATGCCACATTTAAAATTCTGCCATCCCAAGAAATCGCTTGGAATGCTTATGGTTTTGGATCAGCCCTACACACCATTTGTACATTTATCCTGCTCCCATAATAATTTTTCTCCCGATTACTTATTCCTGATATATCCTTAATATTTCGAATTCTCTCCAGGTGCAAGTTCTACAAGTTAAAAGCATAAAGTTTTCAGCTTATCCAAATACCTGAATATTAACTTTATCAATTAAGAAATAATGGAAAGTTACAATATGTCAAAAATAAAACTTAAGTCTCTGGCTTTGTGGCAGTTCTGGATAGTCTTTTTCAAACTTTCTATTTAAGAGAAGCCATATCCAAATGTTTGAAACCTTTTGATGAGGGTTGGGTTGTTTTACCTCTGAGCAGAATCTTTTTGCACACAATGGCTAAATGGTCAGATCACAAGAACCCCCAAGGATCAGAGAAGGTTGGGAGAAAGGGACCCACTGGACAACTGTTGGGAGACAGATGGTAGCCTCCTGTCAAGGACATCCAGCATGTTCTTTAACGTGGCTTTGATGAGAAAAGTACAGAATGAGAAGCAAGATCACATATGAATGCGTTTTGATGCATATGAATGCGTATTATGAGTTTTGTGAAAAAAATATAAATATGAGTAGAACAGACTAATATAAAAAAATGAAGATATCTGGATACAAACGATGCTATTTTTAATTTCAAAAACTTAGTTCACCATATATTGTCAAGTAATAATGCCTAATATATAAATACTAACAATGCAAATTTTTTTCATTTGAAAACTAAGCAAAAATATGTCATTACAATATGTACAAGAATTCTTTGACAATAATTAGAGGTTTCCTTATTGCTTTGTTTTCAAAATAAAATTAATGCAATCAAAAAATTAAATTTTCTCAAAACTTTATTAAATTATTATGAAAACTTAAAAACAAAAGTATTGTTTGCATAAAGTCTTATTTCTCTCAAAGTGATCAAGCACAAATGTATATTACTGTCATTATTAATTGAAACATATCACGTTTTTTTTTTTAAAAAACCTTGATACCCATTTACTTCTATTTTACGCTGGCTGCTAAATTTTTATTTTTCCAAATATTGGAAAGAAATTTTTAAACCCTGCATAACTTATATAAAATTTATTAAAAACATTATTTTCATTCTATTAGGGAGATATTCAATCTTAGTTCAACACTGTGATATCAATTTTACAGGAAATATTTCTTGAGCCAGGTGGGATATGAACCCACAAACTCTTGATAACATGTTAGATGCTCTGACCATTGAGAAACTGGCCATCATCAATATCTCTATTTGATGATAGCAATTTTCTACCTAAAGTACACATTTTTTCTGTGACTCATGAAGGCAGTGTCCTTGCTGCTTTTCACAAAGCAGATGACAAGTATGTCATGAATATATAATTGGAGAAACTGATCTTTTCATGTGAATATTTTATATAAAGGCTACAAAACAATATTTAAATTAGAATAACTGCATGCCATATTTCTTAGAGTAAATTGCACAAGACCCATTTGGTTTAATCAAATCTTGTCAAAGCACTTTCTTTTATGATCTTATTTAGGCAGCAGTTAATAGTAAGTGGGCATGTGATTTTTGTGTGATATAGATCTCAATCTCCCAGATCATTTATTTATATCATTATTTAAAAAAAGTGTGAAAGGTTGGATTTAAAAATGCATTGTTGTATATAAAACTTATTCACACATGGATACTAGATCTTTATGTATCAAATATATAGTTCACATCATCTATTAGTTGTTGACACCATAGGCATTTTCTACTTCCTCAATATAATGCATTTGGGGATGAATGTCCTTATTAGAGTGTCACAACAAATTAAATATCTGTAAATAAAATTCTATTGGATATTGTCATATCCCACCCGACAAAAGGCAATTTTTCCTCTAAAACTGATATCGATGGTAAACTAAGAGTGAATATTTTCCCGACAGTTGAACAAAAATGTTTCTGAATTTCTTCAGTTTATCATTGTTTTTCATTGTTATTTTGACTGCAAATGAGAATTTGTAGATCTAGATTTTGCTTCATCAACAATCATTTTGAAATTTTTTGTTATAGTTTTAATAACAGCTCCTCATTCTTCTAGCCAAGTTAGATAAAGTACACTTTTTCCCACTGAAATTTCCCCATCCAAAAGTAGTCAATGGATTCACACAAAATTTGGCAAGCACCAATAGTATTGTCTGCATGCAAATTTGATCACCATTCGAATAAAAATCACTACTGGCAGACAGGAGTTAACAGAATTTGTTGGATGCAGTACAAAAACAGTTGAAGCACCATATTGGGCTAGTAAGCTTTAGAAATGTTCAGAATGCATCAAAAAATATAGTGTACAATGCATAGAGCACATAAGAGATGTTGCTACATGTAACTCAACACCTACAAAAAGTCAGATAGTGGGCCTTTGCAAGGTTGATTGGTCTACTTGTTAAAAAGCTGTCCAAGTTGGCTAGGATGACCGACTGTTGGTAAATGTTGGAACCAGTGGCATCATGATCAAAGTACCATACAACAATAGGAGACAACAGACCATCATCAGATCCTGCATTTGGGAATGCCATAATGCACCAACACATGGTATACTGGTTTGGGGTCATCCATAAATTGTATAATACCTTGATGGAAGATGGGGAAGGTTAGCAATTCCATTATGTTACATCACATGGGGAAGTATGGAGGTGGTATACAACACTACAATTTGATGCTTATTTCTGGAATGTCTTTATTACAACAAAAATAAACTTTTTCTCCCACATATATTATAATTAACTACTACCACCACCACAACACTGACCTTTGTCTCTTATTGAACAATTTGATTGCAAAAGATATTTGGTAAGAGGTTTCTATATATCAAATGGAGATCCTTGCACAATTGACGACTCTTACCAAAAGAAGTGTTACATAATTGGAAGTGGGGAGGGGGATTCTGGCTAAGTGTTATATATATATATGGGGGAGATTAAAATTCTGCTAAAACAATGTTATGTAATTTATGGATAACTCCTATGTGGTGCAGTCATAACTATTACATCCAGATATCTCTAGTGCTCCTCAAATGCACTGACTGCACAATGATACAAGAATAGGATCATACAGCCACTATGGATCTTATATTTCCACTGAGTATCTAGAAAATGTGTTTCAGCATGATAGCACACTTTCCCATTACAGCTGCCACCACTTAACAGGTTCCATGCCCAGAAGACATTTTATCTACTAGCCATGTCCCTTATCAGCATTACAGCAGCCCTGAGTTATCACTTATTCCCTGTGTTGCCTATTACCATCATTCTCAGTGTGACCCTTGTCTGCAAGGTCTTCCCATATGAGGTAATTTCTTTGGTGAGGAGTGTATTACTCTATGGAGGTGAGACAACATGAAGAGCAAATATCAGTCAAATGGGATAAAAAGAAGTCTACAATGAAGCCTTTCTAAAGTGAAACCATTAGGACTGGAAAGAATTCTCATTTAATGTAGGCTTCCATCTCAAACAGCTATTAATTACACTAAAACCAAACATATCAAAAATATTTCTTCCACAATTAGTGACACATAAGGATGTGTCCAATACATATAGGTAAATGTAAGTACAAAAATACTTTTATTAAAAAATATTATCCTCATGTTAATTTCACTTTCCCAAGTAACAATAACGTGATGTTTTAACGAAGAGATTGTGTCATTTACTCCTAGCAGGCAGAGTTACAGACTCTGTTTTTTTAGTTTCCAAAAATTAGAAAACTGTACAACATGAATGATGGAACTACACACAACATTGGAACTGTTAAGCTAAATGAGAATTAAGCATTCAATTTAACACTGCAGCACTGAACACTACTAAGTTTTTACACTTTGTTTCTCGATTATTATGACTTTCTCTGCATTATATTTCAGTGAATACTAATAAAGATATAATCAGCCATCAGCTGTCTACTATAAATGTTTAGTAGATTTGACATAATCATCAGAATTATCCCATGGCTTTTTCTGAATAGTGCTAAGCAGAACAATCCAATTTCATCACAAATGTCCATATTTCTCATACCAGATTATTCATTAATAGATGAAATGCTAAATTCCATTTTTTAATGATTTCTTAACATAAATTACCAACACACAATGTTGAAAACAATCTTATAGTAAGCTCCAAATCTTTCAAACCATCTATATGATACTTTAACAATAGTTTTATTTTTTTTTAGCTTTGCCTTGCAGCAGTCTTCCTTTTGGGGATACTGCACAGATGCTAGAGTTTTATTGAGGCTTCTATTCCATATTTGGAACACTTCCTTTCAAATGTCATTCCCTTTCAGCCATTTGTCTTGAATTTCATACTTCCATTTTCAGATGTCCAACTCAATTTCAAAACCACAATTTCACTATGAGTTGCTTCACAACAAATTACTTTTTCATTCATTTTAATGACTTACTTTATCATGCAAGTCCAAAACATTTTCTTTTGCACACCCCTGTAGGAACTACGCATTTTTAAACAATACATATACAGTACTGCTTTGAATCTTATAATCCTCATACAAGTTAATGGTGCCACTGAGCTGTCAAGGAAGTAAAAAGAGTTTACATATGAAAAGACATTGACAACCTCATATCCCACATCTCCCTAATTACTAAGGAAAACAGCTTTGCAAGGTCAAACAGAGCTCCTCTTACATTAAAAGTTGTTCCAATTTCACATACAATGCCTTTAATAGATATCCTTGAAGCAATTTCAGTATTTGTTTTTCTCTGAATCATAAGCTATTCAAATATGGTAGCTTGTAATAAAAACAAAGTTTTGTTATTGTGGACTAAGCAGATATATATATACACACACACACTCACTGAGATGCCAATTTATTAGGTACATCACTCATCACATAATTGGTTCATTCCAACACATAATATGTCACATGACTGTAATGTGTGGTATAAATCAGGCAAACCAGGTCTTTGAGCATCATTAGAGTTGGATTGATATTAAGAATGAGCAAAATGAGTGATCTGAGAGACTTTCAATGTGGCATAATAGTTGGTGCCAGTTGTGCCAGTTCTATCATCTCCTAAATGGCCATCCACCTGGGCTTTTCATAAACAACCACTTCATAGGTTTACCTAGAATGGTGTGAAAAGCAAAAAATTGGCAGTGATCAGCAATCCTGTGGATGAAAACAGATTGTGGATCAAAGGGGTTCGAAGGAGACTGGAATGAATTGTTCAAGCAAACAGACAGGCCTCAACCAGGCAGACCAGCAGAAAGAAACACTGGTGTGCAGAAAGTAATCTCCGCCATGTATCGGACTGAGTTGTGACTGTATGGGCCTAATTGTGAATGTACTACAACAGTCACCAGCTATGTCGAGTGCCGATGTCAGCAAAGAACATGAAAGTACATCTCCAGTGGGTGCAGGAGCATTGGCATTGAACCAGTGAGGAATAGACAAAGGTTTCTTGGTTGGACAAATCAAGATTTCTTTTGCATCATGCTGATGGATCAGAATTTGGCATAAGCAACGTCAGGACATGGAGCCATCTTGTCTGGTGTTAATAGTACAAGCCAGTGATGACGTGATAGTGTGGGGAATGTTTTCTTGGCACACATTAGGCCCACTGATAGCCATCAAAGGACATCTGAATATCGCAGCATATTTGAACATCACTGCTGACCAAGTTCATCCCTCAATGACTACAGTTTATCCTCACTCAAATGGACGTGTCCAGCCTAATACACCTGCTCATAAGGCACATATCACCGAATGATTCCAGAAACATGCTGACGAGTTTTCCTTGCTTCATTGGCCTGCACAATCCACAGATCTAAATGCTATCAAACACCTTTGGGATGAGGTGGAAAGGGCTGTTCAATATCCAATTTGCAGCAATTGTACAACACAATCATTTCTCCATGGTACAACATTCCTGCATCTTGTACATTACATGTCCTAATGAATTCAGACTATTCTGAAGGTGTGACACATTACTACATAGGTGTACCAAATAAACTGGCATCTCAGTATATAAACTGAGAGGCCAAAAGTCATGGGAATAGCAGTTAAAGCAGAACTAACGCACTGTACTTGTAACCAATGCATTGGACATCAACCGCAGAATGGCGCTGCAGTAGCCTACAAACCCAACATTCATTTCAGAGTAGTTGTTAATTGAGCATGGCTGCACATTGTGAAATGTCCAACTTTGAACAGGGCTTGATCGTCGGTGCCAGAAGGGTGGGTCATGCAATATCAGAGATCATGCAGGAATTCGGTTTTTCCCAGGTCTATGGCATCAAGAGTTTATTGTCAGTATTCATTGATGGCATTTCCACACACATAAACCAGCAAACAGCCACATGCAAATGACCGACAGAACTCGCATCGGCTGTCACAAATGGTAACAACCAACAGACGGGCTACAGTACATGAAATCACTGCCAATTTGAATGCGGGCCAAACACAAAACGTTTCTGAAAGGACTGTCTGTCGCCACCTGCACTCCATTGGATTTGGTTGCTGAAGACCCACTAGTGTCCCATTGCTTACACATCATCACAGAGCTCAACAACTGGAACAGGCCCAAAGACATCAAAATTGGACAGTAGAACAGTGGGGTCAGGTAGCACTGTCCAATAAATCAAGATTCCAGTTGTTTCATGCTGATGAGCACGTTAGAGTGTGGCGAAGGCCCTGTGAAGCCATGAACCCTTCCTGTCTGCAAGGTACTGTTCAGCCTGGAAGCAGCTCTGTGATGGAGGAAGCCTGGAAGCAGCATGTTCGCATGGTCTACATTGGGCTATCTCATCCATTTGGAGAAATCACTGACAGGTATGAAATATGTGGACATTCTCTCAGATCACCTGCACCCCTTCATAACTCTCGAGCACCGTGATGGTGAAAGGGTATTCCAGCAAAATAATGCAACATGTCACCAGTCTTTGATTGCTAGGAGGTGGATCGAGGAACACTCCACGGACTTTATCACCATGAATGGCCCCCATGATCCCCCAATATGAATTCCTTGGAGCATCTGTGTGACACAATGGAAACAAGCTTACGATCCATGAATTCAGCACCATCCAATGCAACACAATTATGGTCTACACTGCAGGATATGTGGGCTGCCATCCCTGCAGAATGGTACCGGCAACTCATTGACTCCACGCCTCGATGTGCGACTGCACTGCTGAGGGCTCGAGGAGGATCAACCCATTATTAGGCACATATCCTATGACTTTTGACCTCTCAGTGTATACAAGCACTTTTCTCAAGCTTAACTTTCTTCATGAGGTCAATTACAGGAGAGAAGTATCAAACATAAAATCATTTCTCTAGTCAACCTTTTGTGGGCATATTATTGATTCCAACATCCACTTTTATGCACCTCATCATTGCTTATAAATCAAAACCTGTTCCATTCCAAAATCTGGGGTATGCCACTGTATATATATTGCATTGTAGGAAGCTTAGCTTTCTCTAAAGCACTGTTTTACAGACAAGAGATTTGATTTTCAGAAGTGTTGAAAATGTATTCTTCTATTCTGGGGGAATCTAACTCCTAATATTTGTGGTACTCAGGTAACCCACACAGTGTTTATATTAGACAAACAAAGAATGAAGTTAATATAAATAGCCTGAAAAGAAGATCCACTAACATTGACCTATGTCAAAAATGTATACCACTCGAGGTGCACTTCCCTGTTCTGTATACTGGCATTTTACAACACCTTGTCTTCAGTATACAGAGATGTTGAGTACAATGATGAGTAGCTTATTCCAAAATGTTAACTATTCAACTAGTATTCCACTAGAACTTACATATCTCTGCTGTCAGGCTATTTTCCACGAGTTAATGCCAATTGCACTACATGTTAGTGGTTACATGCAATGCTTCACCAACTTGAAATATACCACGATTTAGTAAAAAATCTAAAGCTGCATGAGAAATTTATGTTCATTTTATGTTAATGAAAATTACATAAAAGTCTAACCATAGCCATTTTTTGGGACACTTATTCATTATATATACACTTCCAATACATATGTAGTACTTCTTTTACTTTTAATTAAATCATCGTAATTTTATTCTATGGTATATGTAGATTATATTTTAGTAAATGAAATCTCTATTCAGTATCATAGTTACATTTTTTTACCTTTAATCTTAAAAATGCAAATAACATTAATAATAATTATATCCTATTTATAACTACCAAAAGCAAATTTAGAGTCAATGTGAAGATTGGAACTATTCATAGTGATAAAGTCGATTTTCCTAATGGTACGAGTTTGGTACAGCACAGAGTTTAAAAACTCATCTATAGGTGATACCCAGATAAAGTTAACAAAGACTGCAAAATGGTAGATTTGACACCAAAGGATCATCACACTTAGAAAATGAACTACTGGAGAAACCTCGAAGGAAACAACAACAGTTCCCTGTTCCATAGTAATTTGTGTGGTTGTTTATGTATGTATGTTTTTTTTTCTTTTCTAGTGAGAAGTAAAGCTATACTGCAAATTGTATCAGAATAAAAATTATTTGGTCTGTGATATTAAATATCACTTAAAATTTAGAACATTTTTTTCTGATATGCATTACAATACAAAGGCTAGGATATTAAATATCATACCAATTTTTTACTTCAAATTTACGCAGTTAAGAAAATTATTTACATTTATTGTTTACTACTTCCAAAGAAATAAAAACGTTGCTTAAAAATTAAATTGGTATTCATCTTTTCTGCATCAAAAACATATTTAACAAAATATCACAGATGAAACAATAACAAAAATATAAAACTAAGTTATATATATATGTGTGTAATATAAATACTTCACAGTCATGGATACAGATATCCAAAATCATTTAGATTTATGACTAGATATTATGCTTTGCTTTCAGAAATGTGTGAAAATAATTTAGTTTTATTTATATCATAAAAACACTTCTTTTTTTCACATAAAAGAAAACAATTCCAACTTTGGCCAAGTTCGACGAACAAATTCTGCAAAAAAACCAGACTTTTTTTTAGTTTTCTGTGAAGAAAGAGATTTTTCCTCTGAAGATACTGGGTTGCTTGGGTTGGTGGTAATCTCATCTGGAAACTCCCTACCTGCCAAGGATGAAGAACATATGCCATCGGTTGTGTCGGTACAAGGAGGACTGTTTACCTGAAGTCCAACTTTGATCTTCTTGGTCAAGGCCCCCTCTGGAAATATGGCTTGTACTTGTGGTACCACAGTGGAGCTAACCATACCACCTTCTGGACCAATGGCATGGACCTCTTGACGAATGCGAGTAATTATTGCAAAATATTGTGGGAAATCTGTGGTCAGGATACGGGTAATGCGATTTGTGTTTAAATCTTCCAGGGCATTTAATTCTATTGGAATAAAGAAAAGGCAAATTACCACCATACATGCTAAATCTGAAAAATATACAAGTTATATTACCATACTGGTTACTATTGTTTTAGAAAGAGAACCAGGGTATTCAACAGTAACACTAATTCTACATTTAATTCCAACCATCTCCTTCCCTCCCTCCCCTTAAATGGCTAAATTCTTTTATTTATAATTTTAAATTTAAAATAATTTTATAAGTGCATAATAAAGGGATAGATTTCAACTGCTATTTATCAAATGTGTTAAAAAAATTAAGTAGCATTAGCTTCAGTAGCAGTATTGGCTTCAGATATAGATGACAAACTCTTCCTATAAGACCATTTGAAAATGAAATATTTTTTCAAAAGACTAACAAGTCTTTCATAATACATTATGAAAGAAGCTAAAGCCAATGGCAGCTAAGCTTCCATCTTTGATAGTATCCTAAGCACACATTATGCTAACCAATTACACTTTCTACATCTTACCAATCTTAATAGAAAGAACTCCACTTCTTTTATTTGTACACAGAGTACATGCATATCTTTTCAATATTACCTTGGACACTTCCATGGCAATACTAAAAACATTACAGTGCAGTTTACAAAGCAAAAAAACTATGCCCTGGATGCTATATAAACCTACAACCTTCTGATAACATGTCAGCTGTTCTATAGTGCTGAGCTACTAGCCATCAATCAGCCTGTCCTCTATTAAGGGCTATAAAACTTTATACCATGTAGTCAGTTAGCAGAAATACTTGAAGTGGGGACCAACCAACAGAAACATTCTTGGCTCTTCACTGATTAAAAACTAGCATTTAGAAATACATAAATTGATATATTTAAATATAACTAACCATGCTAACCAGCTTTATAGTTGTTATATTTTTACTACTAATATATAATAAGTAAACACTAACTTGTAAAATAATATACTTCCTTATAGAGAAAAAAAAATGGTATTAGGTAGGGTGGGATATTAATCTACAAACTCTTAATAGCATGTTAAATGCTCTTGTACAGGGCAACTCTTCTTCTATTAATGGCTATAATCTTTATACCATGTAGTCAGTCAGTAGAAATACTTGCTGAGACTACAATCAACAGAAATTTTATTCATTAATTTTTCGTGATCAGAAGAGATAAACATTTAGTATTACTATGGCAAATATTTACATCAAACAACTTTATAACAAAAATTACCTTCTCCTTCAAAGCTTTCATTGAAGACATCATGAACAGCATCTTCTGATGCTTCTAAAGTATGCTCCCTCCACGACTCTCCATTATCACTTCTCAGAATGGTAATTTCCCTTTCTCTTCCACGAAGAGCAGCAAAATGTGGAACTTCAATTATTACAGGTCTGAAAGAGATTGAATATATTACATATATTAAACTACATATATATATATTTAATAAATCCCATTACATATTATTAGGAGTTTGGATATAAGAGTACAGTACTCATATACAAAGAGGGAAGTCTCCACAGCTAACTTTCAAAATTCAAACCCTTTAATCATACATGAAAATTCACTATGTGATACAATATTCACCTAATATACTCCAATATTACATTTCATATAATTGTTCCTTTTTTAGAACAAAGGGGTTTTATTCAGTACTCCAAAATTAGTGCCAGATTGTTATATTTTTCACAGTTTATTCTAGAAAAAGTGCACCAAAATTCCAGCTAGGACAAAAATATGTGCTTTTCAACTGATTAATTAAACAGAATTTCTTTTTAACTAACTAATTAATCTAATTAAAAAAAGCTTTTAAAATATAAGTTCAGTACTAAGAATCACAAGTAAGCACTTGTAGGTGATGAAAAACAATCTTAAGTATAGAGGAAAAATTATCTTGAGCCAGATGGGATATGACACCATAACCCCCTATTTACAAACCAATATCTCAACTGTCTATTACTGGCTGGTGATCAAGATTTACTGACTACATTGTATAAAGTACACAACTATTACTAGAGAAAATCTTGACTGGCACCCAGTTAAAAGACCACCAACTACAAAGAGCATCCCAAAACAACAGAATATTTTTACTGCAAATTGGCAGTACTGATGCCAAATCTGTAATGCTTGGTAGTAACTCCTGTTGGGGAATGCTCAGCAACTCTGAATGAATGCATTTTGCAAGGTCTTGCATCTTTGAAAAAAGCCTTCCTAGCAAGTGGCTTTTTACTTTTTGGAAACAAAAAAAAAAATCACATGATGCATGATTGGGAGAAAATGTAGGATGGGATAACAGTTAAATTTTTTACTGATACAGATAGGCTGCAGCTTGCTGGGTTTTGTGTCACTGGCAATGTCACGAACATGCCTGTTGTCAGAGGTGTGGGGGTGGCTCAGTCTGTAGCATGCAGTTCCCAGGTTCGAGTCCCATCTAGGTCAACATTGAGATTTATCTCTGCAAAATTCCCTGCCCTGCCTACAGTCAGTAGCGGACACCAATGGGCTTGGAAAGGCCGCCATCCGTCGGATGGGACGTTAAGCTGTGGCCTCGTGTGTGGGAGAGCCATCCCCTATGCACGTTAAAGAACACACTGGATGGCCTTGACGGAGGTTATCTCCCAACAGCTGTTCCAGTGGGTCCCCTCCCAACCTTCTCTGAGCCTTCGGGGTCGATGTGACCTGGCCATTTAGCCCATTGTGTGCAAAACAACCCAACCTGTTGTCAAAAGCTGATCCTTCATCTCCTTAACCATTTTGGGCAAAAAAGTGTGTAGTAGTAGTATTGTCCATTTAGAGACATTTTTCAAGGAAAATATCCACAGCTACCATTCCTTGGGAATTGAACAAAATTATGATCATCATCCTTGAGTGAAAATAGAGTATTTGGGGACAAGGTTCATCTTTTGCACCCAAACGTAGTTGTTGATCTTTCAGAGAGTTGTATAGTAATAAAACCACATCTCATCATCGTGACAATGCCTGTTAACTGTTGGGGCCACTAGATTCAAACAATGCCAGCATCACCTTGCATGAGTTGACTCTAGCTTTTCTTGCTGTTCCGTCAGTTTGTGGGGTACCCATTTGGCACAGATCTTTCAGAACTAATAATGTTGATGAATAATTGTTTCCACATTGCCAATTGATACATTGACATCCAAACTTATTATCTGAATGGTATTGCGAGGGTTATCCTTGATGAGTTCACGAACAGCAGTGATGGTTCTCTCATTCATGGTCTCCTACAGTCTTCTTGCACAAGGGAGGGCTTTGAAGGTCTGCTGTCCTTCTCTGAATTTGCACATCCATCTCCTAACAGTACCATCAGAACAGGCATGATCCTCATATATTTCTGTTAAATCAGCACAAGTTTTTCTTATGTTGTCCCCAAGCTGTATTCTTGTGGGAAATGCAAAATCCTTCCGTCTTTAGTACAAATGCATAGATTTTGCAAACTGAACTTTAGGTGTCACCAGCGAAGAGAGAAATGATGATACAGCCTTTGTTTTTAACGCATTGAAAAATTTAGACAAGCTCTCGTGTAAGTCATAGCTCATTAATTTTGGTGGAATGAGAGCAAATCTACAGACATGTCAAGAACTTTTTGAACACCCTCTGAACATAGAACTTATTATAATAATAAATAATAATTATTATTTATTATTAAACTGCCTCATAGCTTTTATACCAAACTACTTGGTAGAAATAAAATACCTCATGTACCCATGTGGCAAACCACTTAAAAAAGAAAATACCCCAAATACTATGTATAATGAATTGAAGAATTATGAATAAAAGATGTGTCATCATCCTCTTCAAGCAGCCATGGGCTATGAAGATCCAACCAGATTATGCAATTTAGTTCTCCAAACATATCTCCTGAGCTGCATCTCACCACTGCAGACCAATTCTAACCAGGTCCTATTTCAACAATGTCTGCCCATCGCATCCTAGGTCTCCCCCTTTTCCCAAAGCCTTTGGGCACACTGTTCATAATCCTGTTTGCAAATCTCCAGTTATGCATAACAACATGGCCAAACCAATGCAGTCTACCTCTGCACAAAATGCTGCTCAAAGGAAGTTGGCGACTCCTAACCTCATCATTACTTACAAAGTCAAACCATTTAATGCCCAAGATACTGCGTAAGCATCTAGAATCAAAGGCATCAAGTTTCATGCAATCCTGCTTACAAAGTGTCCAAGTTTCGCTACCATACCTAATCTTAGGAAGAACCAAACTATTATACAGTCTAATTTTAGTCTTTAGATGTATATGCCTATTTCTCCACACTCTCCATAGATTCTTAAAAGTCCCGGCAGCAATACCTATTCGTCTGTTAATCTCATGCCACACATCACCAGTATCTGTTACATAGCTCCCAAGATAATTAAACTGCGACACCTGCTCAAGACTGCAACTATTCAGATTAACTGAATCACAGCCTACCTGACCAATTTTCATCACTTTAGTTTTCTCTCTGTTTATCACTAAACTTACTCTACTACCAGTCTCACCAACAGCTCTAATGAAAGAGTTCATCTCAACATCATTTGTCAAAAGGGTTAAATCATCAACATAATCTAAATTAGAAATGTTTCCCATATGATTTTGAAATTAGATACTCAATAACTATAAAGTTATAAGTGAAAAGCAAGTGAAACAATGAATTTTGACCTAAATGAATTATGAACTCAGAATCTCCTGATTATACACTGTTAGAAATATTGACCCAAGAGCAAGAGATGTCAGATTTGAATGCAGATCAGCACGAGTGCATTGCAGTGATATATACAAATGATTGTTTCCAACACAAAAAACATGGATCTGCAGGATATCAAGGATGAATGCTGAGTGGCTAAGCCAAATGCTTCAGATGCATTATTGTCTGCAACAAATTACAACAGCTGATAGCAGATATTCAGGATGAAATTTAGAAGATACCACGATGAATTACCCTTTCTTCAAATATATGAGCAGCCATATGCATTTGAGTGTGGTTGGATTGTGAGGATGCAATGAATGTGGCTGGATTGGCAGGCCAGATTATCTGCCTATCCTACTGCTACACATGTGGGCCACAAATGGTTGGACAATGTTGGCACTGGTGCAGTTAGACACAATAGCATGGGTGGATCACCAGATTATGGCAGATGGTAACTGACCCAACTGCAACCATAACTACCATTCAGTGAGTGGTAACTGCTGCCAAAGAAATTCCCATCATGACAATGACCATCGCCATGGGACTGACAGATGAAGGGTTACAGGCTCCATTACATAGACTGTCCTTGACCATATGACACCATCAGACTCGAAATGGTGTTGGTGGTGTTGGTTTAGAGCAATATTTCCCAAAGTGGGCGATACCACCCCTTGGGGGGTGCTGGAACGATCCAGGGGGTCGGTAATAGCCTTGGGTGCAATTGGGGGGGGGGGCGGTGGAAGCATAAAGAAGGGAAGATAAGAAAGTTTTGAAAAACCATTCGTACATGGGTTGGGTTGTTTTACCTCTGAGCGGCACTTTTTTGCACACCATGGGCTAAATGGCCAGGTCACATGGACCCCGAAGGCTCAGAGAAGGTTGGGGGAGGGGACCCACTGGAACAGCTGTTGGGAGACAGATGGTAGCCTCCCGTCAAGGCCATCCAGCGTGTTCTTTAACGTGCACAGGGTATGGCTCTCCCGCACACGGGGCCACGGCTTAACGTCCCATCCGACGGACGGCGGCCTTTCCAAGCCCATCGGTGTCCCCTACTGACCGTGGGCAGGGCGGGGAATTTTGCGGAGATAAATCTCAACGCTGACCCAGCTGGGACTCGAACCTGGGAACTACAGATTACGAGCCTGGCGCGCTACCAACTGAGCCACCCCCGCCCCTACCATTCATACATGTTTCATCTGTTGTGTAACAGAGTTAAAGTCGTAGTGATTATTTTATTTACCAAATAAACACATAAAATTATCCTTCGTTATCTTAATTTTCTTTGTGTAATGCAAATGTTACCGTGGGTGATTTTAATAAATAATTTTATAATTTCAAGGTGTCTTATTTACAACAACGTATTTCCTTACTATGTTGTAGGATGTAGGTAGAAATATAGATGCATAAAAGAACGCAAATTTGTCACTGCATCTTTCTGTTTGTTCGCTTAAAGAAGGTAGATTTCCATGGGGGGTGCTGAGTAATTTTTTTTTCTGAAAAGGGGGTGGTAGGACAAATAAGTTTGGGAACCTCTGGGTTAGAGCTACCTAGAATGAGGAATGGTTTTGGGTTGTTTTACCTCTGAGCGGCACTTTTTTGCACACCATGGGCTAAATGGCCAGGTTATATGGACCCCAAAGGCTCAATGAGGAATGGCAAAAATGTTTTCAGCCATCACTTTCGATTCTGCTTGGGTCTTGACAATCATCATATCCCCTTCTTGGAGACAATGTGGGCAAAGGATGGATCCAGCCATCATCTGCAAATGCCATATTGCACACTAAATAGTGTCCTCACTTGGGAAGCCATCAGTATGATAGTAAGTCACCTCAGGTACATATAATTGGTAATGTGATCACCTAATGCTAGGTTAATGACATCTTATGGCTATATTGCCATCTTCCAACAAAATTCGCCCATACTGCTGCCATCTCCAGGGTATGTCAACAAGGCACCCAGATTATTTTCTGACCAGCCAAGTTCCCAGATCTGTCAATCCATTGAGCTTGTTTGTGACATGATCAGATGTTGCAACAAATCAACCCTCAATCTACCCAAAATACACTTCCACTATGGGACCACATGCACATGGCAGGATAACCTTCAGAACACAATCAGAAATCTCAAGGTTGCTGTAAGTCTGAATGTTTGTAAATCACTGTATCACAAACCACAGTGGCTTCATAAATACTAATAGACATACATTTTACTGTAGACTGTTGGTTTAGTAATTCATTGCACTGAGCTGTAAATAAGATAATGTCATACTCATCTGATCATCTGTGTCATTCATAAGTCTCAGAAGATTCTATCCTCACCTGAGTGGGGAAATTTCAATGCTGAGCAGTATATTACAAATAAAAAAAATTTGAAATTCTGAATATATGCATAAACAAAATCTAACATTATCAGTGAGAAATATGATTATAAACTGTCAGATTATAACTATCATTTTAGAATGAGTGAAGAGTCTATGAAAAATTAGTTTTGACCTGATTAAGATATACATTCAAGATAAACAATCCACATAAGCAGGGTTGGATAAAGGGGGGTCATCACTCCCCTCCCTCTTGAGAATGCAAGTAAGGATAATAGATGCAAAAAAATTATTTAATTTATGTATATCTCATACATGTTTTTAAAAAAAAAAGAATAAAAGTTGAGAAATGTTTTTAAAAAAACTAAAATTAAGGGAAAATATAATGCTGCAATGGAAATTCAGTCTCTTGCTGCCCCCCCCCCCCCCCCAAAATACAGGCCTGCACATGAGTTATATTACTATATAAAACATTAGTTGAACAAAGCAAATCCTAAACTAAAATTCAATTCATTAGTTTTTACTCTGGTGTTAATTCTTAAACTTCATCACCCCCCCCCCCCAAATCTCTAGTTTTTTACCAAGAGAGTAGTACACCAGAATTTGTGAATTAGAGCATTGTTTTATAATGCCATAAAGAAAAAACTAATAGAAGATATAAAAACATTGAGCACAGTTCATCAAACATACAAATAACTGAATGAAAGAAAATATAATACCCTAAAAATTTTACTCCAGCTGGGCCTACTTCTAAGATGCGAGAAGCACAAGCTTCACCCTCCATAAGTGGAGGTGGATGAGCTAACTTTTCTTTCCTTAGATAACGACATGTTATACGCATGGGCATAGGAGCTTTGCGTGGTGGAATAATCACACGTACACCTGAATGACGGCAACCTCTCATTGCACCTCCTCTGGCATCTACCATAAAGCTTACCAAGAACCTGTAATAATCAATAAAAAATGAAAGTTATTTTAAAGTGATATGAGAAAAGATCAAGAAAAATTAAAGTAAAAAAAACCTCTATATAACAAAGAATAAGTAACTTTTTTGTAGCTCTGTTTTCACAATAAAAAAAGAGAAAAATAACAATGAAAGGAATATTTATGCTTCATAGAATAACAGTTTCATTCAGAAATAAATATTTTGATGGTAGAAATGGACAAACAGTTCCAAGGCCAATGCACACTTTGATCCCAAGTTGTATTATTAGCTTAATTATTGAATATTGTCAATTTTTACCTGAAATTAAGTCTGCATATTTTACATTGTTGATTCTTACTTCCAAAAGAAAGAACATCTAATATTCAGAAACTGTTAACTGCACACTTTAGAGAAAATGGAAAAAAACTCTTGATAACTATTACCAATGCATATACAATGATAAAACTAAATGGTCAAATTCTGATGTGAACAGAGTAGATTCCACCATCTTATCTGATTTATGTTTAGCAATAATTTTTTTTAATTTAGATAAACTGCATATATATGAAAACAATCCAGCTGATTACACAACTTTATTCATGCATTCTTGCCTATTTCAGTTAGAAATTAAGAAAATATATCAATAATGTTTGTGTAATGTATAGATAGAGACTTGAATTTTTTATGCACTAGGGGTGGCACAGGGGAACTGTGTGCAAAAATTGGAATCAGGAGAGTCAAGTATTTGGGAAATTATGGGAGGTGGGGTCTAAATAGGTTAAGAGAGCAATTTTCTCAAAAGTTAATCAAACAGTGTACCCTTTATCAAACATCCTATTACAAAACAAGCATAAATTAGCCTGCATTACTGGAAAGGAATCAATTCAAGTTCATCTGTCCACACAGCTGGAATGAATTGCCACTATTATTTCTTTTAGATAATTTCAAATTAGTATCCTATATGACAAAAAATTAAATCTATAATATTCTTATTCATATATGTGTATTATATGTGCACACTATTCATAGTGTTTTTCTGAATATCAAACCTTAAGGTAAATTAAATCGAACATAAAGAAGGTTACTGAATGAAAAATGAATACTTTTTGCAACAACTTTAAACCAAATATGATTGTGAATTCACACAAAGGTACATCTGAAAAGCTCTTATTTTCTACCTACATAGCATTGCTTGTAACAATTTTCAGTAGAAAATGAGAGTAATAAATATGAAATTATTTATTTGCTTGATAATGAGAGTAAAATGTTTTTTTGGCCTACTTATGCTTTTAAATTAACATTCTATCATCTACTCATATAATTTATGCAAAGCTTCTATGTCTACAAATATTCATGTTAACATTACTTATGATTTGTTAATTCTAAACACTTAGAAAAATTTGTTTAAAATTCGAGATATTACATAATTTCAACTATATCTCTTCTTCCAGAACAACAAGCTTTACAGTGACTTAAATATTTTGCTAATTTTATATCATACTGCTGCAACTTGAAAAGAACTGTACTAAAAAATAGTTTTTTAACTGCATTGTCCACACTCCATTTGTTTGCTACAACTTCATCACCTCCAATTTTTTGCAAAAAATTATCAAATTCCACCACCACATCCTACAAAATATATGTAGTGTGACCAAAAAGTTTAGGGAGTGATTATATCTTAACAATGTAGCATCATGGTGACTTGTGATTTGCCACATGTTCAATGACTCATCTAGACATGGTAACCCATGAATCACCCAATTATCCGCAGTAAGTCTTAATTAGCACACATTAAGTAGAAGATGTTTTCGTGTGCTTAAAATCCCATTTTAAAATTCATGATTTTACTAAGCAGAAAATTTACATTAAATTAAGAAAAGGTACAATAGAAACTCACAAAATGTTAAAAACAGCTTTCAGAGAAGATGCTATGTATTGTTTGAAGAAGACATTCCAGTAATTCACAAGGTTTTAAGAGGGCCATATGTCCGTAAAAGATGATCCTCATTCTGGCTTTGGAAGTTTAAGTTTTGGACTACCAATGATTCAACTGCTCATGTTCATGATTGGCATTTAACTATCCATGAAATTGCTAGTGAAACTAGTATTTCTTATGGAATATGTCAATCAATTTTAGTACAAGATTGTGAGTTAGTACTGAAAGAAATCAAGATTGTGAATCTTGGTTGGTTGGTTGTTTGGAGTTTTATGGCGCATGAGCTACTAAGGCTATAATGCACCAAACAAGGTAAAAATATGCTAAAAGACAAATACTCCTCAACCAAACTTAGAAAACAAATGCTGGAAAAGGTAAAAAATAAAACCAACAAGATATATATATATAACAGAAATAAAAAGTAAAGTGTAAAACAACAAATGTGTAGATAAATAAATACAGTAGAGACAAAGGATAAAACTAGTTCAGGTGTAAATGACCTAGGTCAGATGGTGAATAAATTACAAATGAATAAAATTATAATCTGGTAAAATATCCTGTATACTGTAAAAAGGCAAAAATTGGAGATAAAATGGTACTATCAGATAAAAGATGTCCGAGTGTAAGTGGCTCGGACGTAAAATTGTGAAAATTAAAATACAAACGTCGTTCTAGGTTAAAACAATGACATTCAATTAAAATATGTTTGATTGTTAAAATGGTGTCACAAAACTCGCACTTAGGTACGTCGTCCGCCCGTAAAAGAAATGAATGAGTAATAAACGAGTGACCTAAGCGGAGCCGAGCAAGTACAACTTCCTCCTTGAGATTCCTGCGGTAACAAGACTGCCATGGTTTGATGATAGGTTTGATCTCAAAGAGCTTGTTCGTGAGCTGTTCTGACCAAGATCTCTGCCACTGTGCCCGGAGCTCGGTGGTAAAACACTGCCGGAAATCCAGATAGGGAACCAGCAACGGAGAGTCGGACAGGGGCGTGGCTGACTTGGCAGCAGAATCTGCCAAATCATTACCCCTGATTCCGACGTGACCGGGCACCCAACAGAAATGGATTGTGGTTGTGGCTGCCAGACGATGTAGTTGCTGGCGGATCTTAGTAAGAACAGGGTGAGGCCGATGCCTCACCGAGATCAAAGCCTGTAGCGAGCTAAGCGAGTCGGTGTAAAGCACACACCGACGATGATGCTTAGTCGCCACGTGGTCCAAGGCGAGACTGATAGCGTGCAACTCTGCAGTGAAGATGGAACACTGCAGTGGGATCTGGTCTGCAATGATTACATCACAGCAGACCATGGCTGATCCCACTGAAGTGCCGGACTTCGAGCCATCTGTAAAGACAGGCAAGAAGTCCGGGTGCTCAGCACGATGGCTGGCAAAGAGTTGCCGGCACACACAGTCGGGTGTAAAGGCCTTCCCCGTCCTGCACAGGGAAAAATCGCAGGAAGGGGAAAGAGCGAGCCATGGTGGAAGTGGCTCAGCTGTCGACTGTGCAACGCTATCGAGACTGATGTTGATGCCTCTGAGGTAGCCTCGGACTCGCAAACCAAAAGGACGAATGGCAGTCGGCCGATTATTGTAAAGCATTTCCCACTTCGGACTGAAAACGCAGTCCCAAGTGGGATGGCCAGGCAGGGATCGCAATTTAGAAGCATATTGTAGGGACAACTGCTGACAGCGAAGAGATAAAGATGGTTCGTCGGTCTCAACGTAAAGACTCTGGACCGGTGAAGTGCGGAAGGCTCCCGTGCAAACACGGAGGGCCTGATGATGGAGGGGGTCCAGCACCTTCACCACCGAATCCCGGGCCGAGTCGTACACCTGGGATCCGTAGTCCAGTTTCGATAGGACAAGTGCACGGTACAGGCGGAGCAAAGAACATCGGTCCGCCCCCCATGAAAGGGAGGAGAGGACCTTCACGATGTTCAATGCCCTCGTGCACTTGGACCTGAGATGACGTATGTGAGGTAAAAAGGTCAATTTCCGCTCGAATATGAGACTGAGAAACTTGGTCTCCGCCACAACTGGAATGATGTTACCCCCGAGCCGCAGCTCGGGATCCAGATGAAGATTATGCTTGTGGCAAAAGTGCACACAAGCAGTCTTCTGTGGGGAGAACCGAAACCCGTTTGCCGTCGCCCAAACCGATAGATTGTTCAGGGCAATTTGCAGTTGTCTTTCAATGACCCTCATGCTTGACGAAGAGCAAAAGATGCTAAAGTCATCAACATAGAGGGCATTGCCTACTGATGGAGGAAGTTGTCTAGTAATTGAATTAATCTTGACAGCGAAAAGCGTAACACTCAGAATGCAGCCTTGTGGCACCCCCTGTTCTTGGGGGTACGGCCGCGACAGAGTGTTACCGACACGGACACGAAAAGAGCGTGTTGATAGGAAGTTGGAGATGAAGATCGGCATGTGACCTCTTAAGCCGAAACTGTGGAGGTCACGAAGAATGCCGAATCTCCAAGCCGTGTCGTACGCTTTTTCGATGTCAAAGAAAATTGACACCAGGTGCTCTCTACGTAAAAATGAGTTTCTGATAGCCGATTCGAGGCGTATCAGATGGTCAAGAGTTGACCGTTGCCTGCGAAAACCACACTGGGTGTTGGAAAGAAGGCTGTGATGTTCTAAATACCAGATGAGTCTGGCATTTACCATTCTTTCCAACACCTTACACACGCAGCTCGTCAATGCGATGGGACGATAATTAGAAGGAATCTTGGGATCTTTGCCTGGCTTCGGGAAGGCCAAAACGATGGCCTCCCGCCAGGAGTCCGGAAACTGCTCCTCAAGAAAAATACGATTGAAGAGATGGAGCAGCCGATCCTTACTGGATGGTGAAAGATGTTGGAGCATGGCATAATGGACATTGTCCGGCCCTACAGCAGAGGCCGAGATGAGTGCAGAGCAAGGCTGTGAAGCATCTGCTCCTCCGCTGTGAATGGCCTGTTGTAAGGCTCCAGGCCATTCGAGTGGAAGACAGCGGAGGGCGCTCCGCCCTGCCCTTCTGGGCCAGAAACTCGGGGGAGTAAGAGGAAGACGAAGAGATGGAAGAGAATGACTCCCCCAGAGTGTCGGCAATTGCTTTGGGATCAGCAATTGCCCGCCCATTGTGCTCCAGGATCGATAACGAGTGGGACGTGTAGTTCCCACTCATCTTCCGGACTTTATCCCACACGACCTTAGAAGTAGTCGTGCGGGTAATAGAAGATGTATACTTGATCCAAGATTCCTTCTGGCTCTGGCGTCGGACAAAACGAGCTTTCGCCCTGGCGCGTTTGAAATTTTCGAGGTTGGGGGTTGTCAGATATCTCCGAAACACCCCCCAAGCCTTGTTCTGAGCCTTACGAGCTGCGGTGCAATCTGGATTCCACCACGGTTTCGGAAAACGATACAGTCCGTTATCTCCGCTACTGCCACATTGATTGGCTCCTGGCTGACAGAGTGGTCATCGAGCTCAGAGAGCAGCTCGAAACCACTCCAGTCAGCCCGATCGAGCCTCCACCGCGAGACGCGTGAAGGGCTGCAAGGCCCCCCACGCGAGATGGCGCACACCATGGAGAGGTGATCGCTTCCATAAGGGTTGTCCTCGACCTCCCATGTAAAGAGTGGAAGGATCGAGGAGGAGCAGATGGTGAGGTCAATGGCAATGAAAGAGCGGGTTGGGGAGTGAAAGTAAGTACTGACACCGGTGTTCAACAGGGAGAGAGAAGGATCCAGGAGCCACTGCTCCAGGACCCCGCCCCTCCCGTTGGTGTCAGCACTGCAACAAAGTGGACTGTGTCCGTTGAGGTCCCCCATAATGAGGAAGGGGGACGGCAGCTGCGAGACGAGATCATCAAGGTCTTCCTGGAAGACGATGCTCCCAGGTGGAAGATATACAGAGCAGACAGTCAGCGAGAACCCCACGAAGAGACGGATGGCTACCACCTCTAAGTTGGTGGTGAGGGTTACGACCTGGAATGGAGAATGGTTGCTCACGAGAATGGAGACACCCCCGCGAGCTGGACCATCTCCATCCCGGTCCCGGCGAACTAGTGAAAAGTGCCGGATCGTGGGATCTGTGACTGGCTGCAAGTATGTCTCCTGCAGGCACACACAGATGGGCTGGTGTGCCTGAAGGAGGGCCTTGATGTCGTCAAGATTCCTCTGGAATCCACGACAATTCCATTGTAGGAGTGTGGCCATCTCAGGACTTAGAAGAGTGGGCGGACGACGTGTTTCTATTCAACTTAACCGCGGCAGAGGACGGTTTAGTGAATAGGGGGCGGTCGGTATCCATGTCCTGGGAATCGTCCGAGGGGCATGGATCGGTGACCGCCCTTTGTTGCGCTGTTATTTTCTTTTTTGGCCCCGGTGGGGGCCCCTTCGGTTTGGAAGGTCTTGCTGTCTGAGGACGGGAAGGAGGAGGCCTTCCAGTGGAGGTGGAAGGCTGTGTTGCAGGAATGGAAACCAGGGTTGATGTCGAAGTCGACACCACCCTCGGTCTCACCTGCGTGAGGAGGTACTTGGCTGCGAGCGAGAAAGACTCAGTAGGTGGTACATTGATGTCAGTCTGCACCGCAACCGAAGTCATTGGAACGATGGGCTTTCCAATGACTGCACTGGCATAGGAAACCTTGCCAGGCGGGGTGGGCGGTGCAGCAAGCTTTCTCGCCTCAGCATACGAGATGTTATTCACGACTTTGAGACGTTGTACCTCCTTTTCCTCTTTCCACTTTGGACAGTCACGGGAGTACACCAGATGTTCGCCACTGCAGTTCACACAGCATGCCTTTTCTGCTGTGCAGTCAGGATCGAGATGATCCTTACTGCCACAGCGAGCACAGGTGGGCTTGCCCCTGCATGCTGTGCGGGCATGACCGTATATCTGACACTGAAAACAGCGCAGAGGGTTTGGGATATACGGCTGAACCTCACAATGGAAATAACCTGCCTTGATGGAAGAAGGCAGGCGTGGCGTGTTGAATGTAACAATTAACACCCGGGTGGGTGTTAATTTCCCATCACTGCGTGTCGAAACCCGGTGGACCGCTGTTACTCCTTGAGGTGTGAGCTCCGAGAGGATTTCCTCCTCAGTGACTTTGAGGAGGCCCCACTCGGTGATCACACCCCGAGAGGAATTCAAAGTATTTTGGGGAGTGACTTCGACAGCCACCCCACCAATTTCTTTGACTTTCAGGAGTAGTTCTGAGTGTTTCGAACAAGCGGTCTCAACTTGTAAGTCGCCAGATCGTAAGCGCTTTACGGATTTCGGTTCTCCCGCAAGACCTTTCAAACCTTTATTAACGAAAAAAGGGGACATGTCCCCTAGTACCTGATCACCCGTGGAGTGGATGATCAGGAACTTTGGGAACAAATGGATGATCTCCCGCAATGGACCGCAATCTCCCGCAATCTCCGCGTGGATGATCTCCCGCAAGACCTTTCAAACCTTTATTAACGAAAAAAGGGAACATGTCCCCTAGTACCTGATCACCCGTGGAGTGGATGATCAGGAACTTTGGGAACAAAGACACAGACCAGAAGACGACGGCAGAGATAACATAGACAATGAGGAAGATGGGGGCTCACGTCGAGCCCTCTTGTTGGCGGCGATCGCATTATTTTCTTCATTCTCTCGCATGTTTGTTTTTGTGTGGTTCAGTGCCCGCTTCCCCACCCTCCACGGAGCCCAACAAGGGGACGCCCAGTTTTGCGCCAGGGCTACGCAGGCACTATACCCACACAGACAGTGAGCCAAGCCATCACAAATAAATAGAAAGAAAATAAAAAGAGAAATGTGCAGAACAAAAACGTTCTACACAAATGAAACAAAGCGCAAAAATAAGAATATTGTGACTGCCAAACTGGCTGCACAAAGAAAGGATAACGACAAAAGGAAAATAATCTGTGAGGAAACTTGTAAACCTGTACCCGGACCGTGGGCAAGGTTACTCACCGCTCTGCATGGTTGACCCTAGCAGGACCTGTCCACCAGCCGATTGCTCCTGGGGGGACCACCCCAGGAGCTCCCGTTTACCGGAAGCAGAGGCCAAAGCAGTGTATAGCAGAGGCCCCGGAATCCGCTGCCCAGTCCTGTGACAGACAGGCTCCCCAATGGCAAGACGGCCAATGGGGACCACGCCAGTCATGAGCCGAGGAGAGAAGATGGGGACCCCCGAGCAACTACCAGGATCCTCCTTTCCCGGGACACGGGTCTCCGCGCACGGCAAACACGCGGGCGAGCGTTTAGAACCCTGCGAAGGTAACCGAGCCAGCGGAACCTTCACAGGGTGGTCCCCCTCACCGCGTACAGGCGCTCACACCGAGGGGGATTGTGAATCTGATGATCAAAGAGAATGAAAAGTAGAGCTACACGGAATTGGTGTTTGCATTATGCCATAGCCCCTGTACACTCACCATTTTAGATTCAAGAATTTCTTGTGAAGCATTCCACCACTGTGGTCCCCTATCTGCCATCCCCACTACATTTAGCTCCCTGTGATTTTTTCCCCCAGTTTAAAGTCCCCTTAAAAGGGCACAGATTTACAATGATTTAAGAAATTATTCAGAACACAAGAACTATTAGAAATTCCAAAATCAGGAAGGCTTCCAAAAACTTCAGAAGCATTCGAATCAATATCAAGAAACTACTTCGAAAGCAATCCATCTGAATAGCTGGTAGGCTTTATTTCCCAAACATTAGTTGTCTCTGAGCTTTTTGATCATGCTACATACATTGTATAATCACTCATTATTTAACTCATATTTTCCCTCTTTTAGGGGGAAAGAAAACAGGGCGATCAGTTTTGTATAATGACACTACATGTAACTATGACACACCCCACATAACAAGCTTTCATTTGATGCATAGCTTGTTACATTAGGCATTCTCATTATGGAGCTAGAGGAACAATTGGCTTCATATTCTCTCTATTTTAGGAGAGAAGAAAGCATGGGGGAGGCCAATTTTTTTATAGCCTAGGACACTCCCTGCATCACAAGCTTTCATTTGACACATAAATCATTAAGTCTGTCAAGTTTGAAATATGTAGGGGAACAATGGTTTTGACAAATCCAAAAACCAACAAACTAACAAAGGATGAGCAAAAAGTACAGCACAAAGTCTCAAATCTGAAAGCCTAAAATCCAAAAGTGTGGAAAATCAAGCAATCAAAATCAGATTTTATTATTACTTTTCAAAATATAATTTCTTTCAAAATGTTAACTTTTTTTTATGATCAGTAATAAATATTTGCTTTTGTTTCTAAAAAGCATAAAAATATAATTCTATGATTAACTTGACTACTTAAAGCACACAAAGATATTTTTCTAACTTTACGATACTACAGTGAAAGAGGGCAGGAAGTGCAGTAAAATATCCTCAGATGCAGTTTTTTTCTTGCACTACACCCTGCCCAAAAGCACACAAATGCTATAAAGCCCTAACAGAAATTTTTTAAAGTTATAAAATATTGCCAAAATTGGAATTTTTTTGCACTTAATATGGCTCACATTTTTGCAGCAGTTTCCTTACTAAATATATAAAAGTAGTTCTTTCCATTTCAACAAGCCCTTTTAGATAAGACATCTGTAAATTGAGAATCTTGATTTCTCATTTAAAAGCTCAAAATTAGACCTATAAAAGACATTCTTGAAACGTACATCACTGAATTATAGAAAACAAAATTAAATAAGCGTATAAAAGCTTAGACAAATGACAAGAATGGAACTCTCAAACATCTTGAATGAGCTACATCATGGCCATGCAACAAGAATTCTGAGGTGCTTATAGGTTCAGATTATTTGTTTTAATAATTTTAGCAAGTAAACAAAACTACCTTGTTATACATTTTCATATTATTTCATGATGTTTTAGGCCATACAGATTAACTTTTTTTTAATAATAAATAAGTTTACAAATCTGTGTATGTGCGTATTATTTATTTTGCAAAAATGAGCAACTATAAAATCCTGATAATACTTAGGTGCTATATTAAAGTTAGAAAGCTGAAGTCAAATTGAAGTCATACTGCTACATTTGGTGCTCTAAAAGCTCTGAACAGAGAAATATCTTCTCCACTCTATTCCCTCTCATTCAAATAGTAACAAATGAAATCAAATGGAAAAAAATCATTTGGAGTTTCTAGCTTCAAATATTGTTTGTAAAGTGAAAATTTGAATGTCAATCAAATTATAAGTTGTCTAAGTACACAGTTGAGAATCCCTGACACACCTAACAATATCAATGAAAGCAAGACAATAAAAAAGCGAAGTAATTTCATTCTTTTCCAATTTGTCTTACTAACTTTGAAATATAGATCATAAAACCAGAAAGTTTAATTTACTTTGGTGAATATAGAATGCTGATTTTCAATGAGAAAAGCTTTGTAATTTTCCAAATTCAGTGCCTTCTGGCAGTGGAAATTCAAAATTGAAAATCTGTAAAATGTAAATGTTAATATTTTATTTGTACCTATCCAGCCCAGAAAATAATTTTTCATTTATCTCTTTAAAAAAAATTGTGCTTTAACCATCCATGTGGGGGGGGGGGAGAAGGAGACAGAAGTTGCTGCTCTCAGTGTGGAAATCAAGAGGTTTACATTACCTTGCTTTCTAGCAAAGACTTACTCTTCCACTAGTATACTTCCAAGTATAGACCCTTTACAACATTTGCTTCAAGTTTTGACATTTTCTATTTTTAGCACCTCTAATGGTGGTCATTCAAATTATTGGAAGATTTGGAAAATACACAACTTAATATCTTATTAGTACCTCTCTCCAACCCCAAAATTTTCCCATTTAGACAAGTTAGCAATTTTACACTATTAAAGCTGTAGGGCAGTTTAAATGTATACACCTATATTGGTTAAATACAGCTATAAAATACCTTTAGACATTATTGTTCAATATTGTCAAAATCCAGAAACTGGTCTATGCTTTTGAAAAAACTACATGGTGCATTTATAATGCAAACTGTATAGTGCTACGAGAAAAAAAAAAGCTCCAATTACACAAAGTTTTCTTTTTTTTTTTGAAATAGTGAAAAAAACCACACAGTGAATTGAGGATAAGAACTGAAAAATCTTGAAGGAAGATCCAACTGCAAATCTGGAAACATCTAATCTGAAAAACTGGATTTTGACAATATTCAACAACAGTGTCTAAAGGTATTTATAATTGTATTTAATCAATACATGAACACTTTTCAACTGTCTTACAATAACTAATAATCTCAGCATTACCTGTTGACGTTAAATATCTGTAAATATATAGGGTAAATACTGTATATATACAGTATATACTGTATAACGGTAAAATAATGATCCCATATGCCAGAGAAAACATTTCTCTGGCATATGGGATTCAAACTCGCATCTCTCCAGAAACATGCCAGTGTATTCTAACCTGTTGAACTAATGCTGGCTCAGTCTTTTTTCTACTAATAATGACTATCACTCTTCCCATGAATTTTGGGCACCTCCTTTTGACACCCAACCAGAGATCATAGATGGCACCAAAAGGAGGTGTCCAAAATTCATGAGAAGAGTGATAGTCATTATGTGTGGAAAAAAAGACTGAGCCAGCATTAGTTCAACAGGTAGAATACTCTGGCATGCTCTGGAGAGATGTGGGTTTGAATCCTGCATGTCAGAGAATTTTTTCCCACAAAAACATTTATCAAACTGTCTTACAATTTTAATGGTGCAAAATTGCCAACTTGTCTAAATATTATGAAAAAAGCTGCAATTTTTTTTAAAAATGGTTATTGGTTTGTAGATAATAAATAAACTCGACATTCTTGGTATTAACCTACAAATTACCACTTTGAAGTCAATTTATTGGTTTGTATTTATCTTTTAAAATAAAAAAAGGTTAATATATACAGATGGCTAAACAGACAAAAAACAAAATTTAATCAATTTTTTTAACTCTCTGGGTGGCTGGGAATAAGCACTCTGGGCCAGTAGTGTTAGTTATGTTACAGCATTGTCATGAAGCTGAGTGGTATTTTGGAGCCCAACAAAGGGGAGAAGTGCAATCATTGGAGAATTAAATAAGTCAAAAAGAATATAGGCAGAATATTTCTTCTACCATGAAACTGAAAATGATAAACATTGAGTTTTATATGTAAATAAAAGCACATTTTAAAATTTCGAAGCCATTTCATGGCTTTCAAAAGAGATTTTGAAAACTTCCTAACACAATATTAAATGGCAGCATATCAAATACAAAATAATCATTTTAATTTAGCTAGTTATCATGAAAACCAACATTAGTTTAGAAACTTCAACTTTATTAATTGGTACAAGTTTAAATATTAAAGTTAGCATAATTTTATATGTAAAAACATGCAGCATTAAACTTAGTAGCATTTGCTACAAAATAAGATCTTCTAAAATCAATCAAATGGAATAAAAAACAAAATATTCAGATACTTAAAGGCTTGTCATATGAACTTAAAGACTTCTTTAAGCTACTTCAAAAGAAGCACGAGAATTGAAATATGGGTTATGTTAGTTTCATATGAAAAAAGCTATTAAAAACAATACATTGAATAATATGCGTAAATTTCATGTATAAAGTAAAACCTTAAATCATTCTAAAACATGATTTAAAGCTTAAAAACAAACTTCAAAACAATTTTTAGTTTTAACCATACCTATATTTCTCCCCCACTACAAGCAAATGTTTCCTTTTGCCAAGTCTTTTCTTCTTCACAGATCTATTTCTATGGCAAATTAATTACACTTCCATGGAAAGTAAACTACCTGAGAAATTTTTCCTTCTAACAAAATCTTTTATATAACTGCATTAATGTCAAACAATTGGTTAAACAATGTGATAGAAATTAATTTCATTCTAATACAGGTATGGCTTTAGCTCAGGGCTGTTTTTAAGCTTTTAACTTTTAACTTTTTATCATTTTTGAAGATACTGATCTTATACTGCTATTAAATTAGCACAGAAAATACAAAGTAGCTTCAATAAATTTAAGGACTTACGTCTTCCATTTCAGCTTGCTATGTGTTCCAAATGCAGGCAGAGAGAAGGGAAAAGCAGAAGTTAATGAGAAGTAGTTGATGTAAATTGTAAGGAATATCTTAAGCCACACAAATAGGTTTCTTTTTTTTTCTTTTATACATGCACATTGCAAGAAGAACTGGATAATAGGCTTTAACATGCATATCATAAAATCAATTAGGTATACATAACATTTCTGAACACAGAAAAAAAGCAAGCAAGCATTCACAGAAAGCAAGAATTTTATAGCATTCAGAAGATCCAATTTCTACAAACTTTAATACTGTAGAGTACTCACATTTCTTCTCACACATAAAAATTAACTTGCACTTAATATTCTCAAGTTAGAACCTGGCACATTTTCAAATTATTTACAGAAATACTATTAAGTGAATTAATTAGTAAGCATGAAAATAACCATTTTTATTTATCACAATGCATAACCAAGATATCAAAGTCAATCCCAGATGATAAATGGTGAATTTTCACACATACTAAATAATTAAAAGAAATGTAGTCCAACTTAAGCACGTTATTTTCACATAAAATATAAAATAGGCCAATAATTTTATGAAAAATTCTAGCAAATATTATTGAGAGTCTCTGAAAAATTATTCAACTAAGTCTAAACTATAAGAGGGTTAAAATAATCTACTTAAGGAAGATAGAGCAAACAACTTGTTTGCAACCCAAAAAGTTCCCACAAAAGCTTTCTATAAATTCAGCAATTGTCAGATTTGCAGTTTCTACTCAACTACCTTAAAACAAAGAAAGATAAAGCAAAAAACTACAAGCAGAAAAGTTCATTTGTTACCTAAGACCTACAGTTATGTAGTATAATTCAATATACAGCCCATTTGGAGTGAACAGGAAAGTAATGAATTGAAAAAAAAAAAGTGTTTATTTTGGCAGATAAACAAAAATTAAGGCATGCATTTTTTCATGCAGTTTGCTACTGCTGTTATGTGTACAATGCCATGCAAACAAGAACTTAACTTTTTGACATATATGAAGTACCTCGAAAAACATGCATTTGAGAATATCTTAAACTCAAAATACACAATTTGATGTTATTCAAATCTTCACATTGACTAAATATATATTTTCAGCTACACAGATTGCTACAATTAACCAAATATTGCAATGTTCACTATTTCAAAAATAAAATGACTTGTGCAACTACACTGGAGTTGCCATTAAATTAGGGATAGCAACCTAGTAATGTGTTGGACCCCCTCTGGCCCTGATAGTGGCCGCCACACAACGAGGCAAGGATTACACAAGCTTGTGGAAATGTTCCACAGGTATGCATCCCATGCATCCTCCAGAGCTCTCTACAATTCTCTCAAGGTCGTTGCTGATGGGACACAGGCCTGAACACTGCTCGAGGGCAATCAAAAATCCATGATGAGATTTAAATCTGGGATTCTAGGTGGCCAATTCATTATTTCAAAGTCAGCAGAGTGCTCCTGCAACCATGCAGTAGTCAACCTGGACCTGTGAGATCAATGCCATCTCCTTTGGAATACATGATGGGTGTAAATGGTCAGCCATGAATTGCATGTACCAGGATGCATTGAGAGTTGTCAGCCATGTACCAAAATCCCTGAAGACACCCCAGGCCATCACTGAGCCACCATCAGCTTGTACTGTTCTGACCTGACATGCAGGATCCATGGCTTCATGCGGTTGGCGCCGTTCCCTCAGTCTCCCATCAGTGTGATGAAGTTTAAATTGGAATTCATCACTCCAGGCTATCCATTGCCAATTTTTAACGGTCTAGTTTTGATGTTCTTTAGCCCAGGCAAGGTGTTGAATCTAGTGTCATGCTGTTAGAAGTGGGACTCTTGTAGGTCGGCAGCCCAAAAGCAGAGACAATGAAATGAGCATTGCATGGTCCCTGCACTGACTTCCCAGGTGGAACCCACATTCAGATGAGAGGTGATTTCAGATAATGTTTGGCCCCCTATTGGTCCATATGATGTGGGTCAGATGGCGAAGCCCACAATCATTCAAGGCCGATTGTCCTTTGCAGTTTGTCCGGGTGCTCGTTTTTTTGCCGGAATTTTGCCATTCCCACAAAATGTTGACAATTTCGGAGATAGAGTGTTCCCATCCATCGGGCACCTATGATCTGCCCTCTGTCCAATGCATCTAGATCCCGCACCTTTTCCCATGATGCTCCTCACGGCGAATGCTTGTGGAAGTCAAAGCTGACAGCTATATATGACCAGAGTTTCAGCTGTGCAGGCGTGCAAATGTGGGACTTGCAGTACTGAATTTGGATAATGTCTCCTATCCCTAATTCATTGGCACTTCAGTGTATACTCTTTGCATAGAAAGATTAAATATTAGTAAAATAATAAAGTTTGTATCAAAGTCAGTTTTTTTAAGGGGATGGATTATTGAAATGAGGAACTGTCCAATTGATAAATCAGACAATTGGACAGAAACTGAACTGTCCAATCAACAAATTGTGACATGTATAGATTACAATGCAGGAACTTGTAGGCGCTATTGGCAATGGTGGATAACAGAAAGTTCTGCAACATGGTAGCCAGGTTCAGGTGATCACAGAATGTCAGAATAGGTGGACTGTCTGATCTGGCAACAAGTTATATATGACAGAATTGTGACAGTATGGCAAATTACTAGCATCACAACACCATCCCTGCCAGCACAAGCTGACAATGACTACAAGACATGAACCTGTATGCATGTTTCCCTTGGCTTGTCTTCCTCTGATTCCATCCTATCATTGAGCATGTCTGCAGTGATGTATGGTACAGGGATAGAAGTTACTGGAGAGGCATCTTGTCATCTTTAGAGATTAATCCCATTTTCGTTTAGGTGCCAGTGACTGCAGTGTGAGGAGACAGCCAGGTACAATACAGCATGTATCCAGAAGTGTTATACATAACAGACACCCAGCATCATGGAGTAGAGAGCCATTAGTTACAACTACCAATCACCTCCAATTACTATTGATGGCAACACAGTATGTCGAAACTATACTATGACCTGTGCTGCTGCTATATCTATGTACAATCCCTAACACAATTTTTCAAAAGGACAAGGCACAGCTACATGCCACCCAGGTCTCCCTGCAATGAATCTGTGATGTAGTTCTCTTTCCTTGGCCCACATGTTAACAAGAGGAGCCACTCATAGAACACATGGGATACAATGAGGCAGTACATTACATCCAGCATTCAGCTTCCTACAACTCTTGCCAAACTGACACCTTGTGTACTGTAGCTCACGTGACCATATCATCTACAGATGTACCTCTTGTTTTGTCATTAAATATTGGTAGAACTGTCTACCACCGTAATCATTGCTTCTTTATGTGTAAAGCAACCACCACAACTACTCTGGTCCCATGCAAGCATCCCTCCTAGTTGTGGCAATTTCAATGGAAGGTTGGTATATATATACATACCTATATTATGCAGTACATAAGAAAATTGGTCCCATTTTTTGTAGTTTCATTGTTAGTAAAGTTTTGAGGAACATTACCCCAACAAACAATGTGGACTTACTTTAATGGCTTTAAATTCATTTCTGCACCTCTAAACAATGAGAGGTCCATACATCAGATATGTTTAGCTCTTATGCATACAACCACTGATGGTGATACCAAGAGGTACCAACTCCATGGGGGGCAATTATTCCCATGCTTATTTAAACACAGGGGCAAAAGTATCTTTTCACCACTTTTTGTTGTTTTATTATTTAAAAAAGGCAATTTACATTATGCATCTTGCATCACACAAAGCAAAATTCAAATTCGCACATACAATAATGAAGTGTGAAAGACTAATTTTTACATTCAGTTGTTTTTTTATTTTAGTTGAAGTTAGCAATATTGAATAGATGTAGAAACTACAATCTGTGCTTCAATAGAACTGAGGTAGTGTCAGAGGCCTGCTCAACTAACTTACATGTGTCAACTTAATGCAAGTGTCAGGTAAAAGCAAATGGATTTCTGAAACAACTGGCTGGTTAGTCTGGACAGTTATTTTGGCTGGAAAAAATTTACAATTCTTATGCTGAAAATTATAAACAGCAGTTTGAAACATTTAGAAGAGCAAAATACTACCCTTATGAGCAAATGCCTACATTTGAAGACTTGTATAAACAGTATTAATTACTTGTGAGATACAATTTTGAACACGAGAATAATTTAGTTCAATGTAGAAAGATTTCAAAAAAGAACAGAAATTTATCACACTGAATAATACTGAAATATCAAGGAAACTAAAACGATCATGAAACACAAATATGGATCAATGGAACAACAAAGTTACTCAAAAGTTGATTTTGTTCTCACCAGCCTTCTTAATATAAGTTTATTGACAAAAACCCATTTGATATTTTTACAAAGATGATTTAGACAGACTAATATTACTCAGGGACATATCCAATGACATAACTTAAAGCAATAATTTTCAAATATTTTCCTTTGTAGGTATTTTAAATATTTTCAGAACTGAGCAACACATCAGTTCTTTGAGAACTAAAAAAATTAATGTCTAATTTTGACTATTCTACTAATAAACTTGTACCACTGAGTACTCATTTTCAATGCTAAGAAAAGTAAAAGCATTTAATACAATGATGCAACAAAGATTAAACCACCTGACTATTATTAAGTACCATATTGAAGTAGAAGGATTGGGTTTGGCAAAAGTAAAGAACAACTTTATAAAGAAAATAACTGTCTAACACATATCTTTACTTTAACAAATTGTTAAATACTGTTTTATGCAATTTAAAATACTTATAAATTAAATCAATCGTGTTTACTTTACATAAAATAATCTAAATGGTAGCTAGGTAGTTATTGGAAAGCGGTTATAGTAGGTGAGGTTTCTGTCATGGCTAGTTTTTCATATGATGTTCTAAACAATGTGGTTAGTTTTACTCCCATTGTTTGCAATGATGACAAATGCACTGGTGGCTTTAATATTGGCCCTATAACACAATCTGAAGTTATTTTGGCTATTTCTAAACTTAAACTTCATAAATCCCCAGAGAAATGCTTAGAGCTGGGAATGTTTCGGTTACCACTTGGATGACTGAAAGTTTGAATATCTTTTATGATAAAGGCATGGTTCCTAAGGACTTTGCCAGAGCTATTATTATCCCTATTTTTAAAAAAGGTGATCACAATTCTTGTGATAACTATAGAGGTATCTGCTTACTTTCTGTTCCAGGTAAAGTTCTTTGCATGATTATGCTTAATAGAATTAAGAATCTGGTTAACTGGCAATTGCATGATGAGCAATGTGGATTCGGAAGTGGTAGAGGATGTGTAAATCAGATATTTTCACTCAGGCAGATTCATGAGAAATGTTTAGAGTTTCAGAAACCTTTGGTTGCTGGCTTTGTTGATTTTAAAAAAGCTTTCACCTCTGTTGATCGACATAATTTCTGGTTGATTGTGAGATCATATGGTATACCAGACAAGTTAGTTAATATAATGAAAGCTCTCTATAATAACACCGAGTCATGTGTGAGAGTTGGTAAAGCTTGTACAATTGGTTTAGCATTACTTCTGGTGTTAGACAAGGGTGCATTTTGTCTCCTTTTCTCTTTAGTTTCGTTGTTGATTAGGTTATGCGAAATTAACTTCAAGGGAAAGATTTTGGCCTTAAATGGACTGGAGATATGAAAATTTCTGATTTAAATTATGCTGATGATGTCTGCGAAATTAACTCTTTCATTAGAGCTGTTGATGAGACTGGTAGTAGGGTAGGTTTGGTTATAAACAGAGAGAAAACTAAAGTGATGAAAATTGGTCAGGCAGGCTGTGATTCAGTTAATCTGAATGGTTGCAGTCTAGAGCAGGTGTCACAGTTTAATTATCTTGGGAGCTAGGTAACAGATACTGGTGATGTGCAGCATGAGATTAACAGACAAATAGAGATTGCTGCTGGGACTTAAGAATCTATGGAGAGTGTGAGATATAGGTGTATACACCTAAAGACTAAAATTAGACTGTATAGTAGTTTGTTTCTTTCTAAAATTAGTTATGAAGTGAAACATGGATGCTTTGTAAACAAGAAAGCAGAAAACATGATGTTCTAGATTCTAGATGCTTACGCAGTATCTTGGGTATTAGGTGGTTTAACTTTGTAACTAATGATGAGGTTAGGCAAAGGAGTCTGCAACCTCCTTTAAGCAGCATATTGTGCAGAGACTCCGTTGGTTTGGCCATGTTGCCAATATGGATAATTATACATTAGTGAATAAGGTTATGAAGTGCCTAAAAGCCTCAGAAAGAGGGGAGACCTAGGATGCAGTGAGCAAACAGGACCTTATTAGAATTGGTCTGTAGTTGTCAGATGCAGATGTAGCTCAGGACAGATATGCTTGGAGAACTAAATTGCACAGTCTGGTTGGACCTCTGTAGCTCATCCTTGCTTGAGGATGAATTTTTTTCATCATAGTCCTCATTAAAATGAACAGCATTTTTGTATCTGTTTTGTGAAAAGTCGTAAATATTCAGATTTAACTTTTACCATGGCCAAATAGTTATATGTCTGTGCTTATGATGATGCCTGTCTACAGGCCCTATTCCACTGATGTTTAAAAAATTATATTAAATTCTACATTCAATCTAGACAACTGTAGATATTAAGTCTGTAATGAAACTTGACTGATTTATGAAGGAGATATGGCTCTTGTTATTTGAGCTTTCATTAATGTGTTAGCACCAACTAAGATCAGCTCTGTTAATAGAGGGTTAATGGCTCAAAGTTGTTATACTCAACTGAATAAGCCTTCTTGTTGCATCTTATTGTTATAGTATTCTTTCTTTGGATGTAACTCAAAAAGAAACCAAGTCTTCAAGCTGATATATGTTAGGTCAAAAACATCTAAAAAATTCCCATCATATGTTATTACTTTGTTAATTACTGTTTTTTTACTTTCACTATTTTGCATTATATATAAATATTAGGTACATTTCTTACTCATCTACACAAATTTAAAGTTAATAGAATTATGCTCCTGTAATTTTGAATATCTCCCCCCCCCCCCCATTGGTTTAAATTCTACACTTTTTGCTTGCTTTAGTATCACACATATTCAAATAATCTCTGCTATTTATTATACATTTCTAAAAATTCTTCAGCATATGCAAATGCAAAAGGAAAAACAAGCTTATTTTTACATTAGCATTCAAAATCTGGTTTCTTGCTGTGAAATTAATATCAGTTTCTTGCTTCATGCTATTTCAGGCAATATAACTCACCCAGCATGAACTGGAGCTCGTCCAATGTCAACATTGTCTACAACAATATTGCTAGAAAACACCATTTCCTGATGTGCAATGTGCTGTGGGGTAAGGTGTTCTTCCTCTGCTGTTAGTGGAGCTAAAATTAAAAGAAATTGTTTAAACAGGAAAACTAAAGCTGATCATCTGTAACATATTTTATACATTTGAAATAATACTTAGTTTACTGCATTTTTTGATTTTTCATTCTTCTGAAGTATCTGATCATATTATAATTATGAATGATTAGCATAACTTCCGGTAAAAACAATTTAAGCTATGCCTCTTTAATCACTTTTTATGTAAATTATGAGTTCAAAACAAATTAATATTTCATAATCATTCATTTGCAATCAGTTAATGAGCTTTCTTTTAAAAGCAAAGCATTAAAATGAAAATTTAAGAAATTTAGTTAAAAACTAAGTATCATACAGTTAATTTGTACATGTTTTAGTATACACATATCTGGACAGTATTTTTTAAGTCCATTCATAATACTACAACTTTGACCCCAATAAATGCTTATCCCCCCCACCCTTCACATCTTTCCTCCTTTTCTATTTTTATATTTTCAGATGCAATGTAATATTTTGAAAATTCGGCATATAAAGGGTTAAACATGTTTAACACTACTTTATTGTCAAACTTAAAGAGTAGTTTTTATTTACCACACCTATTTGTCCCAATGATATTTTCATTTGTTTTCTTGGAATATTATTGTAGTTATGCTTCCAGTAAAATAATTCTGAATACTGAGGATTTAATGATTGAAAAAAATATTTTAAACTGATAATCTAATAACTGTAAAACTGTATAAATAACAATCAATTTTTTTATACTTTAAAAAATCTTGCTTTACTTATTTAGAATAAATATCCTAAAAGATTAATATGCTTTTTGCTATGAACATAGCAAAAGATGCCCTGTAACATATTATGCATTAATACAAAGATTCATGTGCAAATACATATTTGCCCTCTCCAGAAATTACATATGTTTATAACCTTATTACAGAATGTTGAAGAACTTAAAAAAAAATTATAGAAATAATTTTTATAATGTAAATAAAGGTTATTTAATTTTTTGTTTGTTATTGCCAAAAACACATTTAAGCTCTTTGAAGAAAAATTCTAATCTCTTTATAATGCGCAAAGAATTCATAACTATAGTCTCTTTCTTTGCACTTACACACTTCATTTTTTCAATTCATGTATTATACATTAATATAGGAGAAAAAAAACTAAAGTTTTCTATACCATGAAACTTTAATTTCTCTTGGAGCACAAAAAACATAGGCGACAAGCACAGTGTTACCTGGGTGACATTTTAATGTCACATATCAATAAATATTTTGTGGAAAAAATTTCACCAACATATGGGACTTCACATCTCTCCAGAAACATGCCAGAGTATTCTTACTGATTGAACTAATGCATTAGTTCAATCGGTAAGAATACTCTGGCATGTTTCTGGAGAGATGCAGTTCAAGTCCCATGTGTTGGCGAAATTTTTTCCACAAAATATTTATTGCACAAAAAACATTGATAATAGTGTAAAAGAATTAGTATTATAAACCATACCAATATACAAAGGAATGCTGCCAAATGGCATTACCAAGTTGAAGTGTTACGACTCTAAAAGATTGAGGAGTTGTTATAACAAATATTCACCTTTTAATGCTACAAACTAAGAAAGCTTACCAATAAGCATAGAATCAGCTCCCCTTTCATCTCGAGTTACATCAATTGGAAGAGAATCGTCACCTAAAGATTTCATCTCATCTGCTGTTAGATAGCGGAATGACTGGTCACCTAACATTGTCTCTTCAGCTGAATTGAAATCTTAATTATTAGCTCATATTGTACAAAACACATCAAAAACAAAATACATCAACAATTACACAAAATATATTTTAATATTAAATTTACAAAGGTATGCTGTGTGAACAGAGTATGCCTGAATTACCAAACATGTAACACAAAATAACAATCAGTATATTAAATTACATTGAGTTACCTAGAGAATTAAATTCACCTAAACTTTTAAAAAGTTCATATTATTAAGCTAAGAGTAATAACAGTTTTCAAATACAATATTTAATAATATTCAAAGATATCTGAACTGAATTGAATAGTAGCATATCCAGATGCTCATTAAAAAATCCTTCAGTGAAGAAAAGCAATGAAGAAATTTTAGCTAAAATACTAAAATACTTTAGAAAACTGGTGTTAACTATGAGTGCAGTTTTTAAACTAAAACACTTCAATTTGATGACATAAATATATTTTAAATATAAACTTTTAAAATATTGATGATTTAAATATAAATAAATAATAAATACCCCCCTCAAGCAGCTGTTTGCCACAGAGGTCTGATAGGAGCCTGTCAGTTTATATGCCATAGTAGAAGGTCTGTGAGGATGGCAGGACCTCAGCAGAAAAATGACACATACATCCATGCCTTACCTGGGGCTTGAACCCAGGTCCCTCAGATCAGCAACCAAGCGCGCTAACCACTCGGCCATGGGAAACTTTTAAAATTTGATGTTTTAAATATAAGCTTTATAAACATTAAATTAGCATTTAGAATAAAATAACACAATTTTTAGCAAATTCTACATTCCTAAGAGCAAAAATATGTTTAGTTCTGTTTACTGTTGCAAAAAAATATTCACATAATTTCACTGTTTTGAGAAATGCAGGTTTTAAGAATTATCGAACTATAAAATTAAAATCAGTTTCCAGAAACCAAATGAATGCCATGAAGTTCATACCACTCCAACCAAATGAATGCCATGAATCAATAGTAAAGAATCATAGAATGAGTCCTGTAGACATGGAACTCATGAAATAATGAGCTGAAAAAATTATTCATACCACTCCAACCAAACAAATTATTTAAGAAACTGAGCTTGGAGCTTACACTGAATGGACAATACGGCCTTCACTGGAGTTATAAAACATACCAATATACAAAGGAACTGGAAGAGCAAAAAACAAACTAACTAACTACTAAAATAGAAGAGCACATCATGTGGCCTTCTATTGTAGCACCGAATGCAGCAAATGAATAATCTAAACAGCTCATATAATGTTTCATTAAACTTTCAGGAAAGCTCAAAACATACATAAAAATGCCTGCTTTAATACAGACATCACCTTTCCTATCCCATGTAAATTTATCTTCAATGAGCACCTACATACCAATGCTCACCTCTAACCAACTCTTAACTATACGAGTGGGGCGGGGGTGACTCAGTCAGTAGCGTACCAGTCTTGTAATCTGTAGTTCCCAGGTTCGAGTCCCAGCTGGGTCAGCGTTGAGATTTATCTCCGCAAAATTCCCCGCCCTGCCCACGGTCAGTAGGGGACACCGATGGGCTTGGAAAGGCCGCCGTCCGTCGGATGGGACGTTAAGCCGTGGTCCCGTGTGTGGGAGAGACATACCCTGTGCATGTTAAAGAACACACTGGATGGCCTTGACGGGAGGCTAACATCTGTCTCCCAACAGATGTTCCAGTGGATCCCCTCCCCCAACCTTCTCTGAGCCTTCAGGGTCCATGTGATCTGGCCATTTAGCCCATGGTGTGCAAAAAAGTGCCGCTCAGAGGTAAAACAACCCAACCCTTAACTATACGAGACCTACATTATCAACAGAGCATAACTGATTCACTTCCAGAGTAGCTTTCTTCCAATAGAGTATGTGGAAATTAACAGTAAGGTAAATCTATATATGCACTGAAAGCTAAACATACAAAGGGAAGAAAATATGGCATCCTACACTGAAGTGCCATTGAATTAGGGATAGGAGACATTATCCAAATTCAGTACCGCAAGTCCAGCATTTGCACACATGCATGGCTGAAACTCTGGTCATATATAGCTGTAAGTTTGGCTTCCCCAAGCATTCGTTGTGAGAAGCATAATGGGAAAGGCATGGGATTTAGATGCATTTGACAGAGGGCAGATCGTAGCTTCCCAACGGATGGGACACTATCTCTGAAATTGTCAACAAACTTTGATTTTCTCATACGAGTTTCAAGTGTGTTCCAGGAATATGGAAATTCTGGCAAAAAAAACAAACACCTGGACAAACTGCAAAGGACAACCAGCCTTGGAATGATCGTGGGCTTTGCTGTCTGATCTGCATCATATGGACCGATAGGGACCAGACATTATCTGAAATCACCTCCCATCTGAACACAGGTTCCAGCCAGAAAATCAGTGCATGGACTGTGCAATGCTCACTTCATTGTCTCAGCTTCAGGAGCCACTGACCTATGAGAGTCCCACTTCTAATGGCACGACACCGGGCTCAACACCTTGCCTGAACCATCAAAAACTGACAACAGACAGTCTGGAGTGATGAATCCAATTTAAACCTCCTTGTGCCAATGGGAGACTGAGGGTATGTCACCAACCCCATAAAGCCTTGGATTTTGGAAGAGCCAAAACAGTATAAGCTGGTAGTGGCTCAGTGATGGCCTGGGGTGTCTTCAGGGTTTTTGGTACATGTACTGACGACTCTCAATGCATCCCAGTACGTAGAACTCGTGGCTGACCATTTACACCCATTTATGGCCATCATGCATACCAATGGGGATGGAGTCTACCAGCAAGACAATTGTTCATCTCACAGGTTAGCTACTGCATGGTTGCAGGAGCATTCTGCTGACTTTGAAATAATGAATTGGCCACCTAGAAGCCCAGATTTAAATCCTATCTAAAATCTTTGGGATATTATCGTGCATAGTGTTTGGGCCCATGTCCCATAAGCAATGACCTTGAGAGAATTGTGGATAGCTCTGGAGGATGCATGGGTAACCATACCTGACATACTGAGTCAATCTAACTGGCATACCTGTAGAACATTTATGTAAGCTTGTGGAGTTCTTGCCTTGTCATGTGGTGGCCTTTATCAGGGCCCGGTGAGTCCAACACATTACTAGATGCTATCCCTAATTCAATGGCACTTCAGTGTATGAAGAAACTGTTCATATAATTCTTAAAACCTTCTTTTGCAAATTTAAATGTATTTAACAAACAATCAAAACTAATAAATATTTAATTACATTACACTTATTTAGAAAAGACAGTAAAAAACTATGAATTACAGTTTTTTTCCCCCCTTTGGTATTTTTTTTATCTTGTTGCTGCAAATTTCAGTAAATGGATGTGCTAGTACATTTAGTCTAGTGGTTATAATATATGGCATTATTAATTGTTAATATATGGCATAATTTTATTATCTGCATTATATAAAATACTAAACCTTTTCCACCAAGACAAAAAAAAAATACAGTAAAGATTAATTTTACTGGATGCCTTGACAATGGAATACTCAGAAATTTGCAATTGAGGGGGGGTTCATACCTCTGAGTATAATTTTTTGCAGCACAGAAAGGGAATAAATGGTCAGATCATAATGATCCCAAGGGCTAAGAGAAGGTTGAGAAATGAGACCCATTGGACAACCATTAGGAAACAGATGGGAAGCCTCATGTCAAGGCCATTCAGTGTGTTCTTTAACATGCACATAAGATTCTCCTGCACACTGGACCAGGGATTTACAACCCTCTAACTGGCAGTGGTTTTCCAAGCGTATTGGTATCCCATTTCTGACTGAGGGTAGGGTGGAAGTTTATTGGAAATAAAAAAAACTGAGACCTACATTATCAACATAGCAAGACTCACTTCCAGAATGGCTTTCTTCCAATAGAGTATGTGGAAATTAACAGTAAGGTGGCAAAGGTAAGGCAATATATGCACTGAAAGCTAAACATGCAAAGGAAATATGTCATCATGAAAAAACAAATATTTAACGACATTACACTTATTTATAAAGGGCACTGAAAAAACTCTGAATTACATGTTTTCTGTTTGTTTTTTTCGTATAGTAATGTGTTACACTTGTAATCTGTAGGTCCTAGGTTCAAGCTCCACCATGCTGGTGGAGCTTGAACCCAGATCTACAGATTACAGGTGTTTCCCAGTACTGACTGAGCCAATTCCTGTCTGGGTAGCAGGAAGGTTGATATATTTGAGTCTCATTTGATGTACTCTAGTCTCTCCTGTTCAAAGACCATCTTAGAGCATATACAATATTGAAGCCCTAAAGGGGGGTTTCCTCTGTTGGCACATACACAGTTGCACTTTCTAAAAGACTGGTGCATGGCGATGTTATCATTAATAACTTTTTATTTACATTATAGAAATAATTTTACTTTTTAAAATTTTTAATTGCTTCCACTAATAAATTATATATAAAATAGATTGCACTAATAAAAAATAAGATGGACAAGTCAGTTTCAAACATATTCCCAAATGAATGAATCCAATTGGAAAAAAAAGCTAGAGTAAAATGAATTTGTCAGAGAGGTGGGGAATTAGAGGCCTCCTGACCTAGATTTAGAAATGTATTCAAGTTTCAACAAAGTTTGCTTAGCAACTTGCAAGTGATACCCAAACAGAAATTAGGACTCTTGCTCCTTGGAACCTCTTATTTTTTTCTTCAGTTGGGGTAACTGTGTGAAGAGGCCTAGATTTCTATCAACTCTGGAATGGCCTTTCAGAGCCTCATCTCATTGTAATCGATTACTCCTTTAAGGAGGGGTCTTTAAGATATGGGGAGATAATTGCCATGCACAAGATTCAGTCTAATTTTCTATTCTTAAACAGAATGGATGTGCTAGTACATTTAGTCTAGTGGTTATGATGTTGGCTTTCCACTCTGTCTCAGAATCACCAAGCAATGAATCTCAAATTTCTCCTAGCATGAAAGGGTTGGAAGAAATTGTATGAACCCATGAAGATTTCAAAACATGTTAAGATAATTCGTACAAAGGAGGATATCGATTATGGCAAGTTTCAAATAGAAGAAATTTTTTAAGTTTCTGTGCATATACGGAATTTTCTAAAATTCTTGATTCTACTAATAATGAAGACAGACAAGTCAATTTCACATGATTCCCAAGTCCAATTTGAATTGAACTCTGGAATGAAGTGAATTTGTCAAAGGGGTGAAGAATTTCAGGAGACATTTACACCTCCTGGCCAGGATTTATATTTGGATAATAAAATTTGGTGAAATTTGTTACCATCTCACAAGTGTTCAGTTAAATAGCTATTGTGTTCTATTCTATCATGCAAAGTGCTTCTTCCTAAAGATTATCTTCTTTATAGGAAGAATACAGAATAAAATGCTATGATTGCTTTTCATGTTATTACCATTATGAAAGTAAACAAATATTATTCAGAACAATGCCAAGTAAAAATATTCAATTTAAACTATAGTTTATTTCAAATTTTAATTTTACTTTTGTTTTCAAAATTTTTTATATATACTATGCTTATTTCATAAACAGTTCAGTTACATACCAAATGAGCATTTAATTTTGTATAATAAAAATATTAAAAAGGGCAAAAATAGTAAGTCAGAGTATAAAACAAATTGCTATTTTGTAGGGATTTCTGAAAAAAAATAACCTTTTGACACTTCTCAAAATTATGAAAATTCTGCTATAAAAACATCAATATGATGAAAGCCAAGAGTAAGAAAGGAATAGGAAAAATAGCTCCAATATATTCAAGTTAAAACTTTTTAATTATGCAACAGAAAATGATATCCAATTAGTTGTTTTAAATTTTAAATAGTGTAACGCAACTGGAGCTAGTCAGGTTTCTGATGAAATAATTTTTCAAATTCTGTCCATCAAATGAAACCTTGTATTATATACACTTATTTACAACATGACTTGACTAACATGACTTGAGAATTGTGTTTTAGAGACTAATGTCCACCATATTCACGAATTGTGGATGCCAATTATTATAAATTATGCAATAAAAATATCTTTATACTCTTTAGGGAACTCCTTACTATATATAATGGAATTATAAAAAATAAATTTCTACATTGGTCGCAACATCCTAAGTTGCAATTTTTATAGTGTTTGTGTTGCCATTTTTGTAGGTAGGCTACTTGCAAACCTCTAAAAGGCACCAAATTAACCATAAGCAACTGTTTAAAAATTCTTGATATTGGAATGTCCAGAAAAAAATGTGTTTTTGCATTGTGTTCTTTGGTGTTGCTAATTTGCATAGTTTCAGCAGGATACTGTCGATGCTGCAGATTGTATAAAAGCTCATTCTGTGGCAAAAGGTTTATATATGGTACATGTGTTTCAAAATATGCATTGAACATTTATCGCTTTGTACAAAATGAGTAATCCTGATAAATAAATGAGAAACACCTGAGTAATCCTGACACCTACAATCAGTGGTTGGAACCAGGTGAACCAGCTTTACCTAAGAGGCTATTTCAAGAAAAATGGTCAGTGTATGTCTGGTGGAATTCTGAGTGTGATCCACTTTGGAATTGATAGCCTTGCTATCTGCAACAAGCTCAAACTGTATTCTGAGCAGCTAGATCGGATGTATGAAAACTGAAAAAAAAAAAAAAATGGTACCCTGCTTTAGTCAACCAAAAATGGGCACTTCTTCAACAAGACAATGCCAAGCAATATACCACCATTTGGACCCAAGTAAACTTCATGAACTTGATGGAATCTAGCTCCTACCATACCCCAAACCCTTCCCCTTCTAATTATCATATTTCGGGCAATGGTGCATTTTCCCTGTGGTAGGCCCTTTACTGGTTCAGACAAGGTTGAATGCGGGTCAAGATTGCAGATCGGGATTGAACACCATGCAGAAAAATGGGTACAAATTCTTGAACACAATGGTGCATACTTTGAGACATAAGCATTGATTATTACAAACTGAGTAAATATATTTCTATATCAGAAATACAATTTTTTTTCTGGACATCCCAATAGAAAAAGAGTGCATTTAGAAACTCCCATACTTAGCCAAGAACTTGGAACTATAAACATAGAAGGTAGAATAAGTGAAAATAACATCTATGTTTTTCATAAGTATAAAAAAAATGCTTTAAAAAAGCAGAAATACTGCATTTCCAGAATCAATTTTATTCTACCCAGACTTTGTTTATTTCTGTTTCTTTTGAACTTAACAAATTCATGGGTCAATTTGATATCTGCCATTTCTTATTTTTTAGAAAACTAAAATCTGGATAAAGAAATAGTACACACAGATTTTGTAATTATATATTATACCAATTCAAAAATATCTTGCAAAGAAACAAGATGTAGAACATATAAACAAAAAAATAGCAAACCATACAATACAAAAAAAAAAATCAAAGTGATACAAAATAAGAGGAATAAAAATTCAAAAATACACTGAAATCACACCCAAACACAAGGCCAAGCGCACTAGGTGGAAACAAAAGACAAAAAAGCTGCTATCCTCCAAATCTGGTGTTAATGACTAGTCAGTGATTAGTTATTATTAGCAAGTAAAAATAATGTTTCAATGAAACATGGACAACTTAAGTTACCATATTTTATAGTACAAGATTAATTTAAATCAGATATTCTCATATCATTTTTGGTATTTTTTTACCATTAACTGCTTAATGCTTTCAATTTTCACCACTTATTTATATACTGTTTCTCTATAAATTACACAATGAATGTGATAGCTGCTAGTATGCAGGTTTTTAATTAATGTAATATTTCAAAATTAATAATTAATGCTATTATATCACTGCAAAATGAAAAAAAATGCAGTTTCTGTTTAACATTATTTTGTATCACATTTTAAAGAAACACTATTTCAAAAGCATGCTTTTTTACTACTTAAAAAATCTATCCGCAAGTTTTAACTTGAGTTGTATGGCAAATATTTTTGAAACAATTTTCCAATGAGGATTACCCACCCAAAGAAAGCTTGTAGACAAATTATTGTACTATAATTCTTCTACCAAAGTGTTAGAATAAGCATTAGTTTCAAGGCTCAAGTTCAAATCCATGGATGACAATAATAAGCAAAAAAACTTATTAACCACTATTTAAAAGGTAAAATTTTACTTTGTAATGTCAAAAATTCTTTGACTTAACATTGTTTTCTTCACAAAATACAAAAATGATGCAAGCTAAATTTCAGTAAAAAAAATAATCATTTCATTGATAATACATTGGAAAATCTATGATAGCATGCTCAAAAACTTGTAGCATAAAAAAAAATCAGATGCTCTAGAAATAAACTATGTACATTACATGCTTGTGAAAAATAATTATAATTAAAGCACACACACCAAATAATAAACTGTTAGCTGTGCAATAATGCAGTAAATGGTGAGCAAAATTACTAAATTAGGCGAAATAAAAATTTTTACATACAAAGGTGACATACAACATACAAAAAGAGGGATATAGAGTGAGAATAAGTATCATTATCTAAAAGATACTATTCAATAGCAAATATTAAAGAAATTAAAAGGCTGTTACTACAAAGGGGGCAAAGGATTTCTAGATGGGTTTTTAGTCACAACTTACTCATTAGTAACTTTTGACCCTCGATATAAGGTAGATACACATGGGTGGCATGGGCTGGTTTCCCATACAGTGAGGTGTCTTCAATATCATCACCTGTTCCAAGGGATTAAACCATCAGCTACACTACTCATTTTCCCAGCCACCCAATTTTACTACTTTATGTGTTATATTCTACTTAAACAAACAAACTATGGTACAGGTAACAAAACATTAACTATAAGCAACTACTTCTACATTACACACAGCAAACCTTTTTCTGTGGGTTAAACACTGCAATGAAAATTCCATTACATTTTGCAACTGTATCTCAAGTAATACTCCAAAATTCCTCAATTGCCTTTTAAGACTTTTCCTTAAATTATGATTTTTATTTATTACAACTACTAATACCAGAATTACTAGCTAAAAAATAATTTTGCAGCAATGGTGCACTTAGCACATGGAAATTTACATTTTGCTACAAGATTCTGAATTTATTTTTAAGCAGTAAAGATGCACATTAGTGCTTATAAATAATGTATTAGGGCATGCAGCAGTCAATGCAAAAACATAAAATAAAAACCTATTACACTTATATTTGACATTGAATTCTTAAGATATAAGTACCTAATCTAAAGCATTTATATTTAAACTAACTTATTGTAGATTCCTTTTATGATAATTAAGTTCTGGAACTTCTAGTTTCTAACAATATCCTTGATACATTACTCCAGAATGATGTGACCTTTGAAGGTTTATAAATAACCAATCAACAAAAAATAGATAGGAAATGATGGGAACCATTGCACAACACTTTAACAATGCATACTGAAATTGAATGTCTCATTGGCTCAGAGTTTTAATCTGTGCAATTCCATGTTGCAGCTCCCATGTTTAACCCTTTGACATTCTATGCCAGACTTAGTCCAACTTTGCCATTTCTCTTTTCCAGTTCATTTTTTCCAGTTTCTTGCTCATTTCTCTATTCCAGTTCAGACTGAACCTGACATCTAATCACAAAGGGTTAGCATTACTGGACATTACAGAGGTAGGTAGAGGTGGGGGGGGGGGGCATTTTAAACTGTTAAGGCAAAAGGATTTTTCAGTTATCACTGTCTCATGAGCAAAAAAAGACAGTCTCTAGTACACAGAATAAATTACAATTCAGGGCTAAGCTAGTGAAAGTTGCAGAGCAGGTATGAACAAACTATGGTCTATGGACCTCATCCTGCTAATCAACACTCCCAGCATATGTGCAAGCGAGGAGCAGAGGTTGCCTCAATTGGTAGCCAATCAAGCAGTTTCATCCCAACTATGCCTGCTTTGAGATTTATCTCTGCTAACCCCACACTGCCCTTGGTCAGAAAGGAAATACATGTGGGCTTGGAAAGGCCACTATCCATCAGATGTGACATTAAGCCATGGCCACAAGTGCAGGCAAGTTATACTCTGCATTTTAAAGTGCACACTGGATGGCCTTGACAGGACACTTCTGCCTCCTAACATCTATCCAGTAAACTCCTTTCCCAGTCTTCCCTGAACCTCTACGATCCTTGTAACCTGGCCTGTTATTAGCCCATTATGTACGAAAAATGTCATTCAGAGGTAAAACCAAACATAAAGGTGAAAAACTTGAGTAAGCTACTATTAAACATTTGCATCTACACAAGTGTATGGCACACAAAGTTCACCAGAGCTCAAACAGTGGTCCAAAAATAACTGCTCACCTTTGATTCAAAAGGGTAGATTCAGAGCAAAGAAATTAATAAATTTTATTTCAAAATGCTTGGCACACACATCTTTTTGTGTCTGTATGAGCAAAGGATGATGCCACTATTGTGCTGCTGGACCCAAAGACCAGATGTAACAGTATAGTAAATGGCTTCTATATGGATCATTTCATAAATTTTTTACAATAGAAAACCTAAATTTAGTATGAGACTAGGTATGGGAAAGCATTTTTGTACTTCAACAAAATAACAATAAACAAAGAAAGCAAAAAATAAAAACCAAAGAAGGATATCTTATCACCAGATACTGCTCTATAAAATGAAAAAACTGTCAAAAATATTCTTTAAATGTTATTTCCTTCTGAAATAGAAAATCAAGAATACTATATTGTAATTAACCTTTTCATCAACATGACTAAACCCAAATGATGAAGTTTGGTGTGTACCTAAAGAAAACTAATGTGCTAATTAATAACTTTTAAATTTTCATGTCTCATAAATATAACTGTATATGGAAAAATTAAGTTTTTTTTAGAAAATCCATTTCTAGCTGAAGGATCTCAACCCCAGCTGTTGTAATATAAACAAGAACTAATATACAAAGAATAAATAATTATTTATGAAATGTTTTGATGATCTCAATGTTATAGAATTCCCAATTTTCTTTGAACTAAAAACAAAACACAAATAATCCAGATATTTAGGACAAAAAAATGCATCACTAAACTGCTGAAAAAAACTAATATAAAATTCCAAAAGTCTATTACAGTAAGTATCAATCTTTTAATAAGTATTTTATATAATAAGTCCCAGAACTTATTTGTCACTTTACATTAATTAACATTAGTAATGTTACCAAACTTCTATTAGTTTACATAATGACATATTTAAATAAAAAAATTATTTCAGGCATTATTGAATTTATGGATTGAAGATATCCATATAATTTTAAGTTTATGTAACAGTCTCTATACTTTGATAATATCTAAATTACCATGTGTTTACTTTTTTAGTTTTTACTTTATAAATTTCTCATTCCTAGCACACTAAATATATCTAGTGAAATTAAAATAATTAAGGCTGAAAGCTTTATTTAAATTTAGATACAAATATTCAAAGTTCCAGTTTACATACTATTAATTCTTAGATGCATGTAATATTAAATGCTTATACTATTAAATCCCTTATATTCCCATACTACAGTACCACTAAAAATTATGAATTTAACACTAATATACAAGATCATACATACACAGTCGTATCAGAATAATATGACCACCTACCATACACATACCTATGGTAGGTGGTCATATTATTCTGATACGACTGTGTATATAGCTATTGTGCATTATTAGATTTATGTATGTTTTACTATTGATGGCAGTTTAACAAAGAATGCTAAGAAGCAGTGCAGTTTAAGTAAGGAAAACAATAGAGGATAGGATTTTATATGTAGAATGGAAATTATAGAAACAAGGGCAGATTTTTAAAAAATGCAATCAAGAAAGGCAAAGAAAAGACATCACGATTCATACAAACCACAGTTAACCCAATGCATTAAAAAGCAAGCATGCAAGTTATTAAGCAAAATCTGTACAGAATGGATTAATTTGGCACTAGAAATTTTTTTAACAAAGCAATATATTCTCCAGCTTTCCACTTTAAATCTAATTCTTAAGGCTCCCTAATAAATTCTAAATCATATGTTAAAAAGAAACTTAAGTGTGAAATATTGTTAAGAATTTGCTTCTATTTACTGAAGCCAGTGAGCTGAAATGAACATAAAGGTATAAATGAAGTACCAATGCATACAGTTAGAGCTTCATAAATATATATTTACTATATTTTTACTACAATGTGGATCAAATCAAGCAAGATGAACAAACAGATATATATATATTTTACCTTTTAAAATGTCATTATTAGTAAGATAACTATTCTGCATATTCAAAGAAAAAATATTAAATTATAAAATATGCCAAAATTAATTCTGAATATATACAGTTGAAGCAAAAGAATTAACTTTCCGATATAAACACTGATGTACTACCTAATGCAATATCAACTTAATGGCAACACAATTGATTAGAACAGATAAGTATTAAAGATCTGTTTGCACATCCAAACCTACCAGATGTTAGGTCAAAAAAAGTTGCATTAAAAATTTAGCCTATTTAGCATCCATATGCAATGTGCCAGATATTCTGTTTATACTGCTGTTGGCAAGATAGTAAACCAATTGTTTGATGGTAAGAATCCTATCTTTTTTATTTCAAATTCTAAATACTTTATAATAAAAAATTTTGAAAAAATAATCTAATGCTCACTAATAGCCTTAGGTACCAAGCTATTGAGCCAAAAACTTTCATCAGCATTCAACTATTTGTTCAAACATTTATCAATAGTTAAATAAAAATGACAATTCTTAGAAAAACTGTTAAAAAGGAAACAAAACTTCCTAGAGACAGAATTATCCAAAATTTCTTTTAACAAGCTATTTGCAGTGTTTACTTTTAAGACATTAAAAAACCTCCCATCAAGAGCATACAGAGTTGTTTTAACATGCACAGGATATTACTCTTCCAGTGTCACAATTTAGACCTATCTGATGGCTAGTAGCCTTTCCAACTTCTAGTTACAAGCAGGACATGCTATCTACCGTGCTGCATGTTTCACTATAAGTTTTGAAACAAGCCTGTGAACCAGCTTTTAAAGCAAACTTCACAGCATTACTAGTATTTTGATGCTCTTTTATGGAAATTTTTATATTGACACTTCTTCACCTAACAAAATCCATTTAAGCCAGTGCTTGCTACTTGCAGAAATCCATTAGACTAAGTTCATTTCCCTGTGATATTCACATTTCTATTCAAACATATTAATTCTATATAAATACAGAAAACAATATTCAATAATCAATATAATTATGTTGTAATATATACAGAGAATTAAAATAAAATTGCACAAAATCCTTTGGCTATACAAAAACATGAAAAACACATAAGTGGTTTCCGATCTCTTTCAAGTTCACAACCTAATCTCTTCCCCAAGATGATTGTAATACCATCCTCCTTTATTTTTACACAGCCTCTATTTTTCTTGTTTAGCAATGAATATACCATTACCAAGAGAAACATATTTTTCACTAACATGATAAATTATAAACCACTGTTACTTTTAGGCACTATGACAGATGTAAACTTAAAGATTATCTTTTGTTGCCCTGTTCATTACCAAACACTGGGAACTGTAACTGCTATATAACAAAAGTTTTATTCATAAAAATTGACATCTAGTACTCTATATTCTAAACTTTTACAAAAATTAAGAATTCTGTGAACAATAAATATCTAAATGTTGTTCTTTCAAGTCTTGGTGTTTTAAGAAATTATATTTGTGTCCCCATCAGAATCATACAAGGACCCTAAGATTGAAAAATCATTGGCATAAACAAAATTTCTTCTACAAAAATAAAAATGTAACCTAAAAAAAGTTTCTCTTTTGCAACAAAAGTGATATAGCATAATATTTAATGCCAGTAACAAAGTAATATTCTTTTGCTAAGCAACAAATGTCTTAAAATAACATGAACTGAAATTTTTAACTTTCTAATTTAATATAATTTCCTAACATAATGTAATTCTCCTCAAATTAAACTAACATAATGTAATTCTCTACTAACATTCATTCTCTTTCATACTAACATAATGTAATTCTCCTCAAAATTAAATCAAGTTTTCACATGATTTAATTTTTGTCCCTGCTTTGCTGCACAGCAGCCATTAAACAGCCAGGTCACAATGACCCCTCGAGGTTTACAGCAGAGCCATTTAATGCGATTCTTAACCTTTCCACCCACCATTTTGAATGTATTAGTTTTGATGGAGAACAGAATACTTTCTTTTAAGTAATGTGCTTATACAGAGAATAATGAACATTTCACTTGCTATGGTAAGCGATGCTTCCACGATTAAATAATTTGTTTTTTACAATAGAAAATTTTGAGTAAATATGTGAAAAATATTACGAGCCCATTTAGACAAAAGGAAACAGATTACGATTTACTGGGTGGGTTGTATATATGAGAGACCATGAGTTAATAAAACATCCAATGGATGGTGCTTTCTCAAGCCCGGAAGTGCCTCCTACCAAAGAACATATAGATGCTGCCAAGTTCAAGAATCAAATTGAAACTCCAACTTATTAAGTGTATTATCCATGACCAGAATTATTTAGTGTACATGTATTAAATATTATTCAAAGTGATTATTACATTTTTTTTTTTACTTTTAACACCAACAAGTGCTTGAAAAACAATGCTCACCTCCTTCATCCTCAGAATCACTCATGAAAGTCTCTTGCATGGTTTCAGGTGCAACAACTTTATATTTCTCTTCAGTTATTGTAGTAGTAGTTGTTGTAACTATTGTTTCTGTTACAATTTTCAAAGTTTCCACCACAGAAACATATCCAAGACGTTGAGCAATGGAGAGAGCTGTTTGTCCTTGCTGAAACGACAAAATTTATATATTTTACTACCATAAATCTAAAACAAATTATTGGTATTTTTTCTGTATTTCTTTCACAGCATTTGAGTTGGGTTGTTTTACCTCTGAGTAGCACTTTTTGCACACCGTGGGCTAAATGGCCAGGTCACAAGAACAGCTCAGAGTAGATTGGGGGAAGGAACCTACTGGAACAGCTTTGGGAGACAGATGGTAACCTCCCGTTCAAGACCAACCAGCATGTTCTTTAACATAAACAGGTATGGCTCTCCCACACACGGGGTCATGGTTTAACATCCCATCCGATGGACAGTGGCCTTTCCAAGTCCCTTGGTGTCTCATACTGACCATGTGGGCAGGGCGAGGAGTTTTGCAGAGATAAATCTCAAAGCTGACCCAGCTGGGACATGAACCTGGGAACTGCAAATTACAAGCCTGGCACGCTACCGACTGAGACACCACCAACCCACATAGCATTTGAAAAAAAAATACTGCACAACTGTTTTCTAGGAATTAGATACACCTTATAAGATTAAAATACATTTTGGAGTGTCAGATTTTTACTCATTTTCAAAAACAAGGCAATGCTTTTACTCTCTCATTGGTCCATCTGTAGACATTCAACTATTTGTTCTTAAGAGAAATTAAAAATTCAAGTTTAATATATACATGATATTACTGTTAAAATCGACTGAATGCTTTAATATACCATATTCTAAAGCTCAAGCTATATAAGTTAGAGCTAATACAACTCTTATACATTAAATCATTGAGCAGTTGCTCGAGAGACATTACAATTTTTAGCAAAAGTAAATATGGTCTTAACTGCTAAAAAAAGAAGGAAAGTTCAAAATGTCATATTACTGTTACAATTCTTGTTACAATATATAGCTGGTACACTCACTGAGTTATCTGCTTGTTCGCAATATTTTCAGTAAACTGACTACCAGTCTTAAGTCTATGTGCTAAGTTAAATTGTTGTTACAAGTTCTATGTATTGTCGACTCTCATGTATACCAGTTGTCATACATGAGTTTTTATGATTTATGACATCATTTCTGCATTCTTTCAAAGTGATAAGATTTCATATGATTATACATTTTATAGCTGGTGCGCATTCTTAGTGCTGTTATTTGAGGTTATACTGTATGCAGTTAATTTTATCAAATAGACTAACTCAGTGCATCAAGTTACGAAAGACTGGTAAATGGCTGTTACAGTGAATTCTTATATGTTCTTGAAGGTTTATGCAAGTGAATTCAGGTAATGATACTTTAGTTACACATTAGATTGATTAGAATAATTAGTCGTACTTGAAGATCTGTATGTCACCTTCACATTCTTATAAGCTGACAATTTTTAACAACCCTTACAGATAGAAATTTTGAGCATATTTTTAAGAAACTCAAGTAAAAATTATTTTTGAAGCATTCAAATAAAAAGTGGCAACTTTAGTCTTTAAATTAAATGTTAAAATAGAATCATGAATAAACTGATAGCTATGCATTTCACCCCCACATTTGAAAGTCTTCAACTGGCAGTTGACCATGTGGATGCTTCCAGCTGAAGTAGTAGCATCCCTCTGGCAGTGTTGTGAAGGGTTTATAAGGTCTGTTCGTGTAAGAGCAAGTTTCATGCCAATAGTAGGGGTGCGATATCAATGTTGTAGTGAATTAATGAATAGGTTTTTGAGGTAATTTAACTGAAATTTAGTTCAGAATACATTTTAAATACTAAATGGCAAAGAGATTACTAATTTATTATATGTTATAGTTTATGATAAAGCTGTAATGGGTTTCTGTTTAATTATATCTCAATGTGCTTTCATGCGTTCTTCTATTATGCAATCTATTCTGCCTATATAGGTGTTCTAATTTATTTCAGAGGTCATTTCTATACTGTATATTCTGCCCCTGGGGGTAATTTATCTCTGCAAATAAGAATAAGAGATTTTATATTAGTAATTGCAATGGTACAATTAAATTTAATCTATCAAGTTTTTTATTGCATAAGAGAAACGCTCAATATATGGTCAAGTTATAGTATATTGAGAGTACTCTGAGTAGCACTTTTATTTGTATATTGAGAGTACCTCTGAGTAGCACTTTTTTGCACAATGGGCTAAAGGACCAGGTCACAAGGACCCTGAGAAATTTGGGAAAGGGGACCAACTGACAGCTGTTAGGAGACAGATAGTAGCCTCCCATCAAGGCAGTCCAGTGTATTCTTCAACATGCAGAGGGTATGGCTCTCCCGCACATGGGTATATTTGAGGGGATGTAACATTCGAAGCATTCTATGCAGATGTTAACTGTGAATCAAGTTTATTTCGAAATTCTGCTTTTTTACATATTCAGTCAATGAAATTATCATTGTAACCTGCTTGCTTACAGATTTCATTAATGAAATTTAGCTCTCTTAGATTAATGTCAATATCTGTTGAACTTAAGACAAAGAGATTCCCTTACTTGTGAATAAATATCTATTTATTCACAAGTAGTGAATAAATATCTATTTATTCACAAGTAAGTGAATCTCTTTGTCTTAAGTTCAAAAGATACTGATATTACTCTACCTATTCTAAGACAGCCATGACTGTAATGATTACTTTCTTTAGGTCAATGTTATCTAAGCAGTATCTATATGCTCTTAAATAGCAAGCTCGTATAGCAGATTTCTTATGACTTGTAGGGTGTGAGGAATTCTGAGGCATTATATTAGGGGTATATGTTGGTTTGCAGTCTCGGTTATCTAGATTATATTTCTAGTAATAAATGTGTAAATATGGTAGCTGCCCATTTATTTCGGATTCAATAGCCAATTCAATTATAGGTAAAATATTTTAAACTTATTTATTAAGTCATGCAATTTCTGTGTACCATGATCACAGAATAATGTTACATCATTAATATAGTGAAGATAAAGCCGATTTTAATACTCTTTGTTTTAAGGCAATATTTTCAACATGTTTCACGACAGTCTTCTATTGGCATCCCCTAAGTCTGAAACCACATTTATCCATTGAGAATGAACCAGTTTGAAGTGGCCACCAGGGCTTCATGTGCACTGAAATGATGTCAAAAGTCAGAACTCTCACACATGACAACTATGGTGTTGCCTATAGAATCACCAAAGATGCATAAAAATGTATAACATTAACTCAATTTAGTACATTGACTTAAGACATGTAGTCCATTCACTAAAACTGGATCAATAAGAAGCAGATAATTCAATGAGTGCACCAGTTATATACATTGTAACATTAAGAATTCTAAATGAAATGTGACATTTTGAACTTTTCATCTTTTTTTAGCAGTTAAGACTATTTACTTTTGCTAAAAAAAATGTAATATCATGTATCTCAAGCAACTGCTCAATGAATTGTTAATATTTAGAACTGTATTAACACTAACTTAAATAACTTGCTTGAATTTAGAATATGGTACATTGAAGCATTCAACAGATTTTTAACAGTAATATTAAACTTTAATATTGTGTTTTATATATTTTCTTAAATGAAATATTCTTTTTTGGGTTGAATAGATGTTAATTGAATATTGCGATTCAGTTTTTGAATCTCCTAACAGTTTTAATTTCCACAATTTTGAGGGCATTAAACTTTAGTGGTTATTTTAAATTAGTCATTCATGCTAAAAATTTTGAAACCTGTGAAATAGATTGTAGTAGTCAAGGGATTTTATACTGACAGCAATTATTTGCTCCCTTACCCCAAAAGAAATGACAAAATGCAACTTTTTTTTGTTTTAATAGATAAATGGAAAATTATTTTTAGGTTGGATAGATACAAATGAAATATTATTATTGCACTTTCCCAAATCATTCATTAGTTCAAATTTCCATTATTCTATATTCACCAGAAGCAATATGTCATTCTTCATTTTATCTTTTTTCCCCCCCTTTTGATAGTGATTGTACTAATGTCATATTCAATGCTAATTAATATTGCAAATACTTTTTAGTACAAAGTGTTGAATTTTTTTTATATTTCATCCATAAAGGAAAGAATTATATATTGGAATCTAATTTCATTTGGTTTCTAATCTAATTTGCCAAATAGTCATAAAATTATATCAACCAGTTGGCTTAGACTAAGGAGGTGTGTAATCAATGAACAGGAAAAGCAATTCTTTCAATGAATAATCATTGAAAGAATTTTATGGAAAATACCTATAGTAGATTTTTTTCTGAAGATTTTTAGAAATACAAAATATAGTTATTTCCCAATAGGTTCAAGTTTCAATGTGCAAGTACAACAACTTTTACATGAACATTAATAGAAAAGGTATCTGTTTTGATCCCAACAGGCTGGGTATTGTACAATTTTCAGTATCAGAAGAGCAAATTTAATAATGTGGTTAACAAAATTCAAAAATTGTTATAAGCAAAACATTGCATAAGGTAAGCAAAACAACTTGCTTACAATGTTTTGTTAGAACACAAAATTCCAAAACATATACTGCTATGGAGAAAACATTTATTGCCTAATGTCTTGCAAGTTATTATAGTACCTTTGACTATTATAATGGAAAAAGTTTTTACCCCTGGAGCTGCTACAGGGGTCTGAAGGACCTGTCTGTATAATATGCCATAAAGAGGATATGTAAGAAAGGATATATCTCAGCAGAAAGGCAACACAAGAGAGAAAATATCTATGCCATACTGTGGCCTAAACCCTTTTGATCAATAATCACTCAATCACTGAGAAGGTGACTATTATAATGCATCCTTAATAGTGTGCTTATTTCTTCTTCTTTCTGTTACATGAGCTAAGTCAAACTTCTCTCCTCTCATTAGCTAGCTGTTGAAGAAATCCACCACATCCAAGAATGATGGCAAAACACGTCTTCAAATTACAAAACTCCTACATTTTTAAAAGCCATCAAAATAAGGCTTCCAAACATTCAGCTTAATTTTGTTAAATGATATATAATTTGAGGTCACCAATATTTAAGTAACATGACGAAGATTATAATGAATGTGAAGGGAGAAAAAAGTAGAAACAAGATCCTCAAAATATGAAAAAAAATTCACATTAAAATGAGTTAAATTTAAGTTACAGATCATTGAATTAATAAGACTATGCCACAACTATGTGAGATGAGAAATAAGAATTAAGAGATAGCAAGAACAGTATTAATAATATGGAAAATACAATGGAGAAAAAGTAAATAACTTTTCTGAGAATAATTAAAATAAAATAATCAACAGCTTAAGAGATCAACATCTAAAACCAATGCAAGGCTTAATGGTCAGAAAACAAAATCTTTAAAAAATAAAATCTGAAATGAAAATTTCAAAAAAAATGTTTCAAAACAATCATTTATATATTACTAATTTAAATCCCTTTCAAGAAATTAATTACATGTAGGCTCCCACTTTATGCAGAGGATATGTTCCTGGGAAATCCACATTTATAGGGGGTATCATAACATGCATTTCAATGAGACAGGGTATGGACCCAATCTGAAGGCACCCAAGTAAATAACTCATAAAATGTAAAACACAGAAAAGTAGTAAAAAATGAAAATAAAGATAAGCTTTTATTTTATGTATAATAAAAATATTATTAAACATAAAAAAAATATATCATGAAGTTTCTCTGAGCTCACTGCTTAACCAAATTAATGCCCTGAACATAGCTACAATTGGAAAAAAATCCCAGTTTTGAATACTTGGCTTTTCTCTTGTGGTACATATTTGTTTGTAGCACCCAGACAGCACATCACAACTACATGGCACTCTCATGTGAAGGTACTAGTTGCACCCCCCTCCAATTATGGAAAGTGATTTTTCAATGACTTTGATAGTTAATACTTTCATGGCTGTGTCATTTAAGTTGTGTAAGAAATTGTTTTTTTTTTTTGTTGTTTTTTTTCAACATATTCACCAGAACAATTTAATGGGGTGGAAGGGATTTGATATTTTTAACACTTATTAGTGAATCTGCTCCACCACATTAAGTGGGATTTACTTGTATTCTATCTATTAAGGTTTACAACAAAATTAAAATCAAAATTCATACCATAAATGTACACTATGTACATGATTAAAAAGAAAAAATTTTAAAGAGAAAAATTTAATGCATTTTCTTATAAAATAGATTTACAAGAAATGAATAATAAAGTTTAATCTTACATTAGTAGTAGTGTTCGGTGAAGCCTTATGTTCCAGCAAAAGGTCAATTATGAGAGTATGTCCTTGTTGTGCAGCTTGATGTAAGGGAGTGTAACCATGCTGTAAAACAAAATATATTAACAATGATAAAATTAAGCTTAAAATGATAAAATTACTTTCAATTTGTAAGATCATATATCTTAATTTTTCCCCCTTTTTCATTCTCAACAATATAACATATTAATGATGAAAAATGGAACATTATGCAATGACTGATTATTATAAACATAAGTTTATTGCAACAACATTTCAATCATGAAATCTAAAGCACAGGTAAAAGCAATGATATGTGCAAGGCTCTATTAGTGTAATTAGAGTAACTCTGTAGCTACTGGAAATATGCCAGTTAAGTCATGATAGTAGCTCAAGTGTTTCTTCACAACTAATTTTCTTTGTTCTTCTTTAACTTAAAAAAAAAACCAGATCAGTAAGTGCTTAAAATAAATGCAACCATTCATTAATATTTAAAAATTATTAAGCTAAGAAATTAAAAATGCTTTCAATTGTAAGATATAAAGTATTCACCCTTCTGGTATAAACAACAATTGATAATCTCAGCATTTACCTGTAGACCTTTAAATGTCTATAAATCAATGGTTTTTGGGGAAAATTTCGCTGACATATATGTTATATGAACCCGCATCTCTCCAGAAACATGCCAGAGTATTCTAACCTGTTGAACTAATGCTGGCTCAGTCTTTTTTCCACTAAAAATGATATCACTCTTCCCTGTGAATTTTAGGCACCTCCTTTTGGTCCATCTATCACATATTGTGGAAAAATCATACAATTGTTTTCCACAAAAACATTTACTTCTGGTATAACTGTGTTTTCCAGTTTTTGCCACCTATTACATTTGGTAGTCAAGTTCCTACTTCAAAGATGTAATTTTAACCAAAATTCAACTTTACAGTCCCTTATTACAAACATATTCAGTAACCCTTTAAATTTACATTTCTTCAAAATATACCATTAACAGTTTCATAAACAAAATTCTGAAAGTGTTATGTTAGTTATTTTTAAGCATTAAAATATATGAAAGCACTTACTGAAAGCACTTACTGAAGATAATTTTTGAACAAAAGTTAGACTTCAATTTTAATCATTCAGAGACATAATTTTATATATACTAGCAACAAGAAATAATATCTTACTGACACAAAAACTCTGAAAGCACTATTATTATATGATACAAACTTAAATAAATATTTATATTACACAATAAAATTTACTCACTGAAGTTGTAGCATTAACATCAGCACCATGTTGCAACAAAAAGCGTATCATATTCATTTGTCCAAAGTGACAAGCAACATGAAGGGGAGTATAGCCTGCTTTAGTTTGAGGCCCTATTTCTGCACCATTTTTGACCAAAATTGCAGCCACATTTACTCTGTCTTCTTGGGCACACAAATGTAAGGGTACCAAACCATTCTGTAAAATAATGAAAATAGAGTTTATACATAAATGTGATATTATGAAAAGATTTTTAAAAAATTTCAAAAGTGTAAATTTTCAGAAAGAAATATTACATAGACAAGTCAGTATATCAATCAAATAAGCTCCATAAATACTAAATGAAAGATTGTGCTTTGTTAGCAACAGGTGATCATTCCACAATGATATAAATCTCTATGTTTGCATCTTAACATAGTCATGCAAGGTGAATGATAATGATTTTATTGCAGAAATGTGCAACTGAAGAACAGTATGCTGTTGCGCCTTTTCTGTAGACCAAATGATGTTTGACCAAAGATATACACAAAGAAATGCTTCCAGTGTAATAAGAACTGTCATATAAAGCTGTTTACAGCGAGGTTGAAAAATTTGCACACAGTTAAAACTTCAAGATAATGACAGACTAGGATATCTATCCAATTGAAATTGTAATTGATGCAGTTGTGGTCCAAGTGAAATAAATGATCCGAGCTGAGATACAGGTACGGATCAATGATGTGGTGGATTCCATGGGATGTTCCTTTGATTTAGCCTATAGCATAATCACCTCAAATTTCAAAAAGTGTGTCCACAATGGGGTTAAATGGGAACTGGAACCTGAACACAAAATGCGATGCATGGGTGGAACATTTTTCTCACTATGAGAGAAAGAGATGAATGCTGAACAAGATTGTTTGCTCCTAGAAATTTCCATTTAGTCTACTTAAACACTATCTTTTTCTAGTAAATATTTTTCTGTGAAATGCAGATTGAAAATGATGTATGTCACTGTTCAGGACAACAAGTGGCCAGTGGGCTTTCAGAATTTGATAAAGTGGAAGGACAAGTGTATAAACTTTTTTTGAGATTATGTTGAAAAATAAATGCCATGTTCAGGTACTTTCCAGCTTACAAACTGTCCCTCATATGTGTTAAAATGAAAAATTCTTGACCTTTATTGTATTGTTCAAAACATGGAATGGTTATTTGACTTTAAATATCATTAATCTACATTATACCCAGAACTATTTGCTAAAAAGCACTCATCGTACTAGGGGAGGTCATGTTTTTTACTTCTACTAAACCTAGATTCTTCAGCTGACTCTTCAGCTGACAATTACAATACCCTAACCAGTTATTATAAGTGATTAAAAGTTAGTGAAAAAGAAATTAAAATGAATAAAGTTATAGATTAAATGCAAAATTATACCCACAAACGAGTCATATTCTAGTGGGTTATTATTTCTGTGAAGTATTTTGCTTTATTATTTATAACCTACTTCAAAAAAATCACTTTTATGAAGTATTTTGTATATTTCATTTGCACTATTCATTTGTTGTTGGAAAATAATTAATGCCTTTGTTCTTATACATTGAAAACATTGGAGGGAAAGAAAAGTTGAAATTTATGATTACTATTATTTATTTTCTGTGAACAATGAAGGAAGGAAATTTTATTGCTTTTTACAGTAATGTAATGTATAAAGGCAATAATTTGTAATAGTAATTTTGCAATAGAAGTTTATTCCATAATTGTTCATGGAATAAATGTAATAGGTTGCAGGTACTTAATATTATGTGTTACTTATCCAAATTACATTTGCAACCAAATTGTTCTAATAAAGATTCATAAATAAAGATTCTGAATGTAATTTTCTGAATATGATAGATCATTACCATTTTTCTCTGTTTCAAATATTTAATATTTGAACTAAGTTACAATATCATACAACTTGTTTGGTGCTTAAAATTTTTTTATGCTTTTTGTTAGTAACAATAAAAAAAATATTAGCATATTTTTTTTACAGTGAAATCCTGATTTAGTATTACCAAATTTAGTGAAATCACATATTTACCAAATATATTTTCTGGTCCCAGATGAAGACCAATATAGAGTATTATTCTTCTCATATTTATTGAATTTTGATTTAAATACTAACCCAAATTTAGTGCAAGACATTTTCCATCTTGCAAATAACTGATATTCAAATTTTCTCTCTCCCAGAAAATCACTACCACACAACCATATATTTCATGAGTGACATCACTTAATGAACATGTAATGCTCTTATGGCATCATAATCATTTTGATTTTTGACTGAGGTGGTTATGTTTTGTGCATGGTAGAAAATTGTGTCACTAGTTTTTCATTCCTTGTAAATGTAAAAAGTTACAATTATCTATAAAATGGAATAAAATCCAAACATCCTAGAAACAAATTTTTCTGCAATTTATTTGTGGATTTTCCCAAATGTTAAACTTTTATTTCAGCATTTTCTTTACAGATTCTGTTTAAGGAAGAAAATGATATGCATATCATGTTATTTCATATCAGCTATTTCAGAAATTAATTTGTTATTGTTAATTATGTTATTTTATTTGTATAGAAACAGTTTCTTTAACTACTTATGAAAAGAAATTTTATCATAATTATATGTCTTGTAAGACTAACAGTTTCTCGATGCAGTACAGTTTTGCATAACTCCCATTTAGTGTAAGTACAGCTATTCATAAAATGCACTTTAAAAATAATTTTATACTGAAGAAAAATGTAGCTTAACCTTTGCTACGGAATTAACATCAGCATGATGTTCTATAAGTAAAGTTGTCATATCTGTATGACCTTCTTGAGCTGCCAGATGAAGAGGTGTAAATCCTGCCTATTGAAAGGAAAAACACTTTATTATCTCATTTATAATATTATACATAGTTATAATTATGAAATAAATTATAATCTTGTCTGTGCAAACGCTATGCATATTTTGGTGTCACTGGTGTTCCCTGATTGATGTGTGAATGCTATGTTTCTGTCTGTAAGACCTATTCGTCAAAATTAGTTCTACAGACTGTCACCATGGTATATAAATGACGATGTTAATAAACACTTTGCCTGGTAGCCAACAGTCGTGCATATGTTATTAAAAGGTCTTTTTTTAGTGTTGTGCCTTTGCCTCCAAATAAAAACAATTTTCTGTTAAACTTGTTCATTGAGCTACAAGTACTTTTATCTGTGTAGTATGTTCAACTCGTAATAAATAGGCACTTTAGCATCTATTTAAATTTTAGAGGAAAAATTGTCTTGAGCCGGGTGGGACATGAACCCACAACCTCCTGATAACATGTCAGGTGCTCTGGACCACTGAGCTACCGGCCACCGATCAAGATCTCCTCTAACAAGCACTATGAACATTCCTTTATGTTTCATATGGAATACGTGTTATCAGGAGGTTGTGGGTTCGTGTCCCACCTGGATCAAAACAATTTTTCCTCTAAAATTTAAATCGACGCTAAAGTGCCTATTTATTATGAGTTGATTTGAAATACGTTGAGCCTGTTTCATTAATTATTTAATAGTATGTTCAATTAATATATTATAGAAAAGCAAAATTGGATTACTACATTATTTAACAGAAAAATAAAATTCACTGAATTGTTTAAATGAAGAACGAATCTGATAAGATTATAGAAATTTGCAAGAATTAAAACTGTTCTAACACTGAAGGCATAATATTCTGTTAGTTTTAAACCCTTAGAATCTATTTCTCCCATATAGTCAAAAAGTATTATATATTTGAGCTATAATATATCCCCACTGTCAAAATAGTGTACTTTAGGAATCTGCTAAATTTCAATAATCAGTGATTGAGAATTTTTCTTTTAGTTGTGTGACTTTACAGTAAGATTCCTTACATTTTTATATAGGTTTACACCAAGATTTACCTATGTTTCATAAATGCACCAAAACCATTACTTATTAAGTACTCTGTATCTACTTTAAAAAATGCCTTTGCTCATATTGTTTGCATTCAGGCAGTAGTTTTCAAACCTATAATTTTATTAGCATTTTTATTTTAAATTTAAAGAAAGAAGTGGAGTTTTCTACTTTTCTCCTTAAAAAATAAATATAAATACCCTTTCAAGGAGCTGCTTGCCAGAGAGGTCTGGACAGACAGGAGGCTGTCAGTTTATAAACAGACAGCCTCCTGTCTGTATATAAACAGACATGAGGCTGTCAGTTTATATGCCATAGAAAAAGGTCTGGGAGGATGGCAGGACCTCAGCAGAAAAACGCACATTCATGCCTTACTGGGGCTCGAACCCAGGTCCCTTAGATCAGTAACCAAGCATGCTAACCACTTGGTCATTTAACTCTTCCAGGGCCTAACCCGTATGTACACGTACAGAGAATCTGAAGTGCAAGTGTCAATGACGTATGCATATGGTCTTAGTACAACAAAAATATATCGATTTTTTAAAAATAAAAATTGCTGTTGTAATTTTTTTATATGTATATCTTATAAAAATACATAATTCAGGCTTCAAAAATAATATTGTTTTTTAATTTCATGCATATTTTACTAAAGTACAATATAAATAATTTTATAAAGCCATTTTTTAGAAGATTTTTATAAAGCCATTAAAGCCATTTTTTAGAAGCACTAAACGGTATTGCCGTTTACTTGATTTTCAGAAAATCCAGAATTAATGCTGATTAATTTGGCATACAACATGCCATAATTCCTTTCATTAGTTATTTGGCAAAAAAGTTCAAGTTTTTTTTTGGCTGAGCATAGGCAGAAAATAGCTTGGCCCCTGGATAGAAACCTTCTTTTCAGCCTGGGCCCTGGAAGGGTTAATGACAATTAAACTTTAAAACTCTTTATAAGTTAAATATATATGAATTTGGCTTAATTACATATACTATAGTAAAAACAAGCAAAGAAATTTATGTAAATTATCCACTAAGTAATTACACAATAAAATCTAAAAACTAAAAAATTACAAAAATATAATATTGACTTTTTACTTTATCATATAATTCTCCAATAATGACTTACTTTGGATTCAGCATTGGGTTTTGCCCCATATTCTAGGAGGGTAGTGGCAATGTCCATTTGATTTTTCTTAGCTGCTATATGCAGTGGTGTATAGCCATTCTTAGCTGTAGCATGTGGAAATGCTCCCTTATCGAGTAGAAGAAGTGCAACATTTACATGATCATAATGGGCAGCTACATGCAGTGGAGTAACACCATTCTGAAAAACAAAATTAAAAAGGTTTTTTTTTCCTTATTTACATTAAAATGTTTTAACATGATTTAACTATACCAATGGGTTATAGGTCACTTTAATGGCCACAAAGAAATCTCAATGTAGTTACAGTCAGATTACATAAACTTGAGAAGACCTAATAAAAACTTTCGTTCTACCCATAAATTTGGCATACAAAATATTAAAGGTAAAAGTATAAAATAAAATGGTAGTGATTTGAAAAAATTCATTTAATACAAGACTATCATGTTATTATCAGTCATGCACAGACTTGTTTCTGAACAAAACCATACAAGCTTTTCTATAAAATCCATTTTCTCAGCTTAATTAAAACTTACCGCATACTCCTAGCAACCTTTGGATGCTATTAATGGCATCCAGAGATTAAATAATCTATCTAGATAAGTCTTTTGCTAAATCAGTCTCCCTTCATCCTTGGAATTTTTTTATGATTTCACTCTATGCTCTACTTTTGAGACTTAATCAATGCTTCACTGTTTATGCAGACCTATGGACAATGAATGTATGACTAAAATGATAAGGGCTCCAATTTTAAACTGGGGACAAAAAAAACGGATGTGTACGGAGGGACAAGGTAAGTGCAGATTAAGATTCCACCCTACCACAGATCAGTGTGATTTGAGGAACAAGCAGCTTTCCAACAATTCTGTTTTCATATTGTCATTTTAACTCTGCTAAAAATAATCTGCAACTTTTTATCTTTCTTGCTACAGCTCTTGACCAACAATAAAAATCATAATTCACAACTCTCAAAATTTGTTAATTTTTTTTTTTGTTTTGGCTTTTGACCCAAATGAGGTTTCCAATCCCTGGCCTAAATAGTAGCTTGGTTGAGTTGCAGCCAAGTAATAGCACAAAATTTATAAATAGTGGCTGGGTCTCAGATAGGGATACCAGATGTTCCAGAAATTATGGGACTGTCCTGCAGAGCATCAAATTATCTTGTGTCAACCACAAACTTTCAGATATACCACAAAATTCATTCTTTTGGAGCTAGTATTATCTCTCATAATGAACTAAAAAGTTTGTATGTATCTTTGCTATGCAAATCTTTGTGATCCAGTCCAACTCTACGTAACTTGTATATTCTGATAGAAAAAGTGTCTGGCCATTCCAGGAAGATTTTAAAATTAAGATTGTTTCATTTGAAAGTATTTTTTAAATAATTTTAAGTGAAAGGTCACCCAAGTGGACACAATGAATACCTTGCTTCTAGAGCATGCTGGCAATAAGTTTCAACATCTCTCCAGAAAGTGCTGTGTGGTGTTCACTGTTGCCAGATCTTAATCTATTAAGCTTTATATATTAAACAAATTTTGGTCCCCTGCATTTTAAAGTTGGTATAACTATTTTAATATTAATAGAAGCAAAAAAAAAAGTATATATAGTTATATATAAGTACATATAGTTCATTTACCTATAGAAATTATTACTGTATTAAAATTGTGTTATAACTGATATTTCTTAATCCTTATATTTGGCAAAAGTTAAAATTCCACGTATTACTTGTATTAATTTTTATATTAAACATTTTATACTTCATTTGAAAACATATTATGCCAGGGTATGATGGCATGTACAGATTCCTTTTCATGAAAACTGAATTTACTTTACTACTTCAGGAATGATTTGGCATGAAAGATTCTTTCAAATTTTTATGTAAAAACGAATGGTTTTATGCATATTTTTATGCAATTGCATGTTTATTAGTTAAATGAAAAATTCGGCACAACTATTATGATGATCTTAGCTGGTTTTAATTTAATTTGTAGTCTGGGCTCAAATTGTAGGCCAGGCTACTATTTGAACATTTGCATAACTAAACTATTGAAATATTTAAGTAATAAAATTACTACAAACTATTATATTGGAATAATAATTTGAATTTTTTTTTATTTTCTTAAATTTTTTATTGAAGTTAAAATAAAAATTCTTTTTTGAAAACAAGTACAAAAAAGTTCACTGACATTTATTTTTCTTTACATTTTCCATTTTATTACTTCACAATTAATTGTGCTTTTGATATATAATACATTTGTTATTTATTTACTGCAAGTTTAATTTTACTTCAGAAATTCAACACTATTAGAATATTGAAGATTACAGTTATATAAACCTATGATAATGAAATAAGCATTCAAAGTTGAGTGTATTTCTTCAGATTGATTTTAAAAAGACACCATATAAAATTGACAATTATTTAGATAAATATAGAGGGAAAAGCTCATATCATTAGCTGGGTGGGATCTGAACCCACCCTCCTGATCACATGTCAGGTGTTATCAAAAGGTCCTGGGTTCAGATCCCACCCAGCTACTAACAATTTTTCCTCTATATTTATTTAACAAATTACTACCACATGTAAATCTGAGAGATCTTGATATTTCAATGATAATTATTTCACTGGTTTCTACTTTTTTTTTGAAAGTTTACCAGTAAGAAGCAATAGGCAGTTTCATAAATAATGCTGCTTCCTAAATAGCAAACAACCCCTTTTCAACTAAATTCCCTGATCAAAAATAAGCTTACTTTCATTGTACATTAATTGCATTAATAAAAAGCAAAGTATTGTTTTTATTTTATTACCTTGCCTTGAGAATCTACTGGAGCATCTTTCTGCAGTAGCAGACGAGCAACTTTTATATTTCCATATTTTGCAGCCAAATGGAGAGGAGTAAAGCCTTTCTGTAATATTAATAAAATACTCATACTTCAATTATAATTTAAAGATGTAATGTATCTACAATTAAAATTGTTAAAGGTTTCTGTTTCGAGATATAGGTTTTATAGCAGTTTAACAAAGGGGCACTGTGAGGTCTAAAATCTCATTCTTGGAAAAATTAAAAAAAAAACACTAATTTTATGATTTACATTGATAATAATAGTAGAAAAATTTCATTAATCATTATAATTAGAACATATGTTATTAAATATGAAGCTTACGAACACATCAAAAAATTAGTAAGCTAAACAACATTAATATTATGCTATTATCATATTTCTCCTTAATAAGTACTGCTAGTTGACTAGTTAAGCAATAATAGAACTTAAAAAGACCACAAAAGAAAAGTATTTGCTTAAATTATGCAAGGTATACAAAATCACATAAAATCAGTAGTGTATATATTACTAAAACAATGAATTACAGACAATATATACATGAAATAAAGCAACATATATTGTAAATAAAAATTTAAAATAAAAATTTACCTTTGTGGTAGCTGTTAGAGATGCTCCATGGTCCAAAAGAACAGAAGCTACTTCTTCTTGGCCTTCCTTTGCAGCAATATGTAGAGCAGTATACATATCCTTAGTTGTAGCATCAACAGCAGCTCCATGTTGCAGCAAAAGCCCAACAATATCTACGTTACCTAGGCGTGCAGCAATGTGAAGAGGTGTTTGTTGCTCCTAAAGTACAAAAACATAAGCTATTAATACATTTAAACTATATTAAAATGGCTGAAAAGGGAAAAAAACTATACCACCAAATGCAACCTAATCTTAAGTCGGAATGCAGGCTTTGATATGCTTTGGGTTGTTTTTACCTCTAAGTGGTACTTTTTGCACACAGTGCATTAAATACCCAGATTACAAGGACCCCCAAGGGCTAAGAGAAATTTGGGGAAGAGGACTCACTAAACACTGTTAGGAGACAGATGGTAGCTTCCCATCAAGGACATCCAGTGTGTTTTTTAATGTGAACAGGGTATGGCTCTTCTACACATGGGGCCACAGCTTTATATCCCATCCAACAGATAGTGGCCTTTCCAACCCCATCAAAGTCCTCTTTCTGACCGAGGGCAGAGTAGGAAGTTAGCAGAGAAATCACAATGCTGGCACAGGTGGGGCTCAAGCAAGAGTATGGAGCCCAAAACTCTCCAAAACTTAATTTTGGATAAGCACTCGTAAATGTTAAGTAAGATTCTACAGCATGTTTTAATTCATATGACACATTGATAATTTGCTGATTAAAATTATTTTTCTAAAAATTTATAATATATTTTCTGTAATGCTGAGATTTATTTACATGGAAGTAAAAAATAAAGGGACATTCAAGTATTACATCAGATATTCAACTCCTTTTTCCCTCCCACATCAGCATTTGTGCTGCCCCCACACAACATTTTCAGTAATGCTTTGAGCATAAAAAAATCTACATACATTTTTAATGTTTTCCCCAAGTCATTTTCTGTGATTTATTAGGAAATTTGAATTATTTCAAAATTTCCAAGAGATTTTTGAGAAATGCATAGTATGCTAATATTGATACATATACTTGATACAATACATAAGTGTCAAATGTTTATTTAAAATTAAACACTGAAAGTACAGTAGTGGAAACAAAAATATTAAGATTTTGCACGTAACATATTAATTTTAGTTCAATAATATATAATAATCCAATAATATATTTATTTAAATTAATTATAAGTATGTAAAATAGTCTCAGACACAACCAATATATTATTTTAGAATATATGAAGTCCTAAACATCAGTTCCAGCAAAGTGGAAGTCTTTGGCAGTTTACAGTAAACCATAATATTCTCTGGAATACATTTGAGAAAAATTAATAAGAAATCTTTTTTTCTGTTTCCCCATTATCCAGAGAAACAAATAGATCACTTATATTTCTCTAACACATGAACATATACAAGGCTGGACAGAAATCCATCCTAGATCCCACCTTGTATTTAAATGAATGTCCCTTAAGTTTCTAGTGAGTTCAGAGTGTAGTTCTGGTCCCTCTATATTACAAAAAAGATACAGAGACTATATAAAGCATTCAACAGAACTACTGAGATTATAACAGATAAGCAAGGATTGTTATGTGATATTAAAGAGCAACTTTTCTTTAAAAAATCTGGGACAAATATTGAAAAATATTAAAGATTGCAAATGCAGAATCAGTGATAAGGAATTTTATTAGAAGAAATTATTACAACTTTAAGAAATGGATAATCTGCAGGAATAACTATTACAACTCTATGAAATTAATAATCCTAGAGTAGTGAGAGGTGGAAATATACAGTGTAGAAAAAAGGATTTTTGCTGTAAAATACCAAACAAAATTTGATTGAGGAGTTAACTATATATACATAGTTTACAATCCACTCACTGCTCAGTTTTTAATTCCAACCAATTCCTGTCTAGGCATATTTGATGAGGAATATAGTCACTTAGCTATTTTTATGACATATCAGCCATGCCACTAAGAAAAATATGTGGGATTAAATACTTAACACTATGCTAAAAGTATGATACATTCATTTTATAACTTGAAAGTTTGTAGATGTTCTTTTTATTAACATATATATTTAAAATATTATAAAATTATCAAGGTACGAGTCTGGAATTTGTGACTACAAATTGAAGATTTATAGCAAAAATTTATTTTTCTTTTCAAGGTAACTTTTTTCCCCACAAGGGCATGTAGTGGCCATTTCATTAGGTATGTTACCAATGTTATGTCAATAGAGTCGGATTAAAGCTTAGTAACTTCTTAAATAACCTTTTCGCAGAACATAAATGTTGAAGATAATGTCACAATCTTGCATAAATCTTTATTTTTTTTCTTTTTGGAAAATTTATTCAGTATTTAGTTATGGAATCTAAAATACTTTACATCAGCGATCACAGTTCAAATAACAGATCTGAAAAGTTAATTGCGATTAAAAGGAAATCAATAACAGCTATATTAAACTTAAACAAAAAGCATAATTGTATTTTTAGCAGTTTATGCAATGATTATATTTTTGCCAATTTTCAGTTATGACCTAATTGCTTTTAACATTTGTAGATTCCATAACTTTTTAAATACCAAATGAATATTTCTGGGAGAAAATTTTTTGGTAAGTTAAAAGTTTGAATCAAATAAGTCTTCAGTTTCATTTTTGCATGAAAAACTTATTTAAATAATTGCTGGTCTCTAACTCCCTATTGGCATAACATGGGTCTTTTCCTAATACAGTGAACAACAAGTGTATGTAGGATTAATTTCTTGGTAATGAAATCTGGCTCTTAGGAAAAATGGATGTTAATCCTTAAAGTGCTAGGTTTTTGAAATTGAACTCTCTAGTGACAGTGAATTTGGAAGTATTTTCAGTATGAAAACTAAGAACTGTAGAATTTTATTCCGCAGTAACAAATAGATATAGGCTGTGTTATTATGCTGGAAGAAATTTGAAATTTTCAGGGTTAACAGAACTTAAATGTATGATACATTTTGTGGGGGGGGGGGGTCAGTCTCCTGCTTCCACAAAATGTGGAAGCAGGAGACTGAAATCCACTCACTGCTCAGTAGTAGTTTTGTAGGCCCAACAAAAGAGTTCATACATTTAACTTTAAAATACTGCTCTTTTATGCTTGTTATTTTATAGCAAAAACATGAGGATTTTTACCCCATATAAGAGCATTTCACATTGTCTATGCTGAATATTCTAACTGAAAGCCATCATTGCAAAATGTGCACCATCAGTGAAAATAATTGTAATTTATACAATTGTCTTATAATTATCAAATGACTTTTCTCAAAAAATATAGTTCTTACCCTGGCAGATGCATCAACATGTGCCCCATTTCGAAGAAGAATGCGTATTATGTCTGACTGGTTGGCACGAGCAGCAAGATGCAAGGGAGTTTCTCCTCGTACAGTTGGAACATCAGGATTCGCACCATGTTGAATTAAATATATAACTATGTTCATACAGCCCATGAATGATGCAACATGCAGAGGTGTCAAACCAGACTATAAAAGACAAATTGTTAAAAATCACTAAAACTATAACTGAAACCAAATAAAATTTAAAATAGAAAAATCATTTATACATGTGTACTATTAAAAAGCTATGTACTATTTAACTATGTACCATTTAAAAGCTAGTTTTATTTACTATCAGTTCAGAAGCAAAGAAAAATTTTCTTCATGACTAACTTCAATGCAAACAATTTTAACAATAGTTAAACCAATTATAAAGCTAATACCTGAAACAAATGTACAATCCAACATCAGTAATAAAGTATCACAAGAAAATGTCCTGTAGACAAGAAACATTCTGAAAATTCTGTATCTCATCCATTAATCCATTTTCAGGAATTAATAGATGAGATCTCCTTAAGTAAGTAAATAGCTGAGTAACTAGCTGTAAGCGTTACAGGATGTATAATGATTTTGTAACAGCAAAGTAGTCTTAAAAGTAATTGTAGGGAAAACCTGAAGTACGAATACAGCAGTAAATTGTGAATTAAATACTTTTAACCAAATCACTGTAATTTTATGTAACTATTTTACCTTAGCATTGTTTGTGCCTCCATAATTTTTAGGTGGATTGTAAATTAATCACTACTTCAAATATCAGCTTTATTATTGTGGTTATCTTTGTATTTATGCTATGTGATAAGTCCTGGAAGTAGTTGAGAAGTAACTTAATACATCCAAAAAATATCACTTTAACAATAGTGCACCAAAGACTTTTCTGCTTAAATGCAAAAACATTGCTATTTCTTGAATCCACATTGAGTAGTAACTACATGGCATGCATGGGCATCAGCAGGAATTATTTCAAAGGAGAAGCAAATTTAAATTGAACAGCTGAAATAATCAAATAGAAAGAAAGTTAAAGATTTTTACATTTCATAAGGGAGCATAAATACCATACTGCCCTTCTATGCCAATGCTCACAGCAGCACGAGCTTACTACCATCTATTTAATGTCCAAATTCTTGATGATAAATAACAAGCCTTCAGGGAGATCAAATAGATATGGAGGTAGCACATTTCATAATTAATTTTAGAGGTACTAATTACTCTTCATAGAAATAAAGATGTCTCATGTCCCATGTACAATGGATGATAATTTAGCAACTGAAGAACCTAAAGAACTAAATACAAGTGAGAATTATATACCTTGATTTTATAATGCTATTGAATATAAAAGGTTAATCCACTGGTTTCTTCACATGTCGACACAGAGTTTGACATATGTCAAACTCTGTGTGGAGACATATGTCAAACTCTGTGTTGACATATATTTGAGTTTTTTGTTGTTTTCTTTTTCTTTCTTTCTTTGAATATATAACATGACCTTTAGGCAGTTATTTGGTGCATTATTCTATTTTCAAAGAGAATCCAATTATTTGAAATTATCATAAAATTTACAAGTTCTCGAAACAACTGAAATACACATAACAAAAATTTTAATCAGGTTCCTGTCAAATTCAGATGTTAACCACCCAATAATGAAGAATCAAAAATTAAAGTTAAAAAAAGTATTCGGTTTCATATGTGAAACATGACTAATGCTTTCATCTAAAAAAATTCGTAATTAATAAGACTAAAAAAAATTAAAGCTTCTATACATATAATATGGCTCCTCATACATATATGATTATAATTATTAGTTCATACTGTATTGTCATAATTAAACTTACTTCTGTGGTGGCTTCAATGGATGCTCCATGTTTCAAAAGAAGTTCCACAACCTTAATCCTATTCTTTTTGCAAGCAATATGGAGAGGTGTAAAGCCATTAAGTGCTCGAGCATTAGCATCAGCTTTGTGGTCCAGGAGAAGCTTGGCCACACGAACATGGCCACAGTGAGCTGCCACATGAAGAGCTGTCAAATAATCCTGAAAAAAAGAAACATACACTAATTCCTCAAGTTTAAAGGATTAAACTTTCTCCAACAATGCACTCACAATCCTATAAATATCTGAACTTAGAGAAGGCATTCGAATTTTCAGCAAAATTTATTAAGTTAGTTATTTCATCCAAAATAACTTACAATTTACTTAAAAGTAAAGTATCTTATGCATTTTACACCAGGTAGTAGTCATGTGAAAACTTTCATAAGATTAACATTTGAAGCAGGTGGTGGCAACCTAAATTGCTCACTATTAAATTTCATGCATGCTTTACGACACAGTTTAGACAATATTTTGGGTTGCAAAAAATTGCTGTCTTTTTATTTGGAACTATCTCATCATTGGACAAACCAATAACTGAATAATTTTTATCTAAAATATACTTTCCTTCCTATTCTATAACTAAATCTTAGCTATTAATTTTTTGATAGTAATTTTTAGATCCTAGTTCAACACCTGCCTTCAATGGGTGCAACTAGGCATTTGCTTAGGCTGTCCATCCCATCATGATGGCCCTGTTCTTACATATCTGAATACAATGCATCTATGATTCCATTCTTGTTCTCTTTCCTTTTCTGTTTTTAAATAAAACACAATGCATAACTGTCTTGATAACATACAGGCATTATTGCAGCTGGTTTCTTCTCAATTGAATTACAGCCAATTACAACACAGATAGTTATTAAGACTGGCTACTGGGATGTGGGTTGGTTCAGTCAGTAGAATGCTAGGTGTGCAATCTGCAGTTCCCAGGTTCAAGTCCCAACTAGGTCAACATTGAGATTTACCTCTACTATTTCCCATTCTGCCCTTGGTGAGAAAGGGGATACTGATGATTTTCAAAAGGCCACCATATTTCAGATGGGCCATTGAGTCACAACCCTGTTTTCAGAAGAGCCACACCCCTGTGCACATTCAAAAACGCAGTAGATTGCCTTGATGGCAGGCTACCATGTCTTAACCATTGTCCAGTGGGGTCCCCCCTTCCCCCAAGCTTCTCTTAGCCCTTGTGATGAGGGGGCAGGGTGGCTCAATCGAGAGCATGTCAGGCTTGTAATCAGCAATTCTCAGATTCAAATCCCACCTGGGCCAGTATTGAGATTTATCTATACAAAACTGTCTTTGATAAGTAGGGGACACTGATGAGCCTGAAAAGGCCACCATCTGTCAGCTGGGATATTAAACTGTGATCCCATGTGCAGGGAAAGTTATACCCTGTGCACATTAAAGAACCACTGAATGGCTTTGACAGGAGGCTACCATCTGCTTCCTAATAGCTGTCCAGTAAGTTCCTTCCCCTACCTTCTCTACACCTTGAGGTTCTCATAACCTGACCATTTAGCCTCTTGTGTGCAAAATAGTGCCACATAGAAATAAAACAACCAACTAAAATTGGCTATTTAAGATGCACTATCTGATCAAAAGTATCTGGACACCCCTTCTGAGTAGTGGATTAGCCCATATACACCACAGCCATGGCCCAAAAAGGTATAAAAGGATGAATGTGGCCTGGCAAACTTCATAAACATGCATGAACAGGAGAATGGAACATATGGCAGAGTTCAGCAACTTTCAACATGGCACAGTCATATACCACCTTAGGCTTGACAGGCTTTAGTAGTCATAAGAATTAGATAAGATTAGATAAGATTTAGTAGTCATAGTTAGTCATAAGATACCACCTTAGACTTGGCACCTTAGTAACAAGTCAGTTTAGGGCATTTCGGCACTGCTGCAGTTGCCCCGATCAGCTGTAATTGATATTATTGTGAAGTGGAAACACCTAGGAGCAACAACAGCACAATCGCAAACCAGTAGGCAATGCAAAATGACAGAGCAAGACTGCCAAATGCTGAAGCAGGTGGTGTGAGAAAAATCGCCTGTCCTTGCTTGCAACACTCATCAGAGTTCCAAAATGCCTCTGGAAGCAATGCCAGCACTATAACAGTTCGTTGCAAGCTGCAGGAAATGGGTTTCTATGGGTGATGGCCATGGAACATGCCATTTCCATGGCCAACACCCACACAAGCCTAACATCAACACCAAACATCAGTTGGAGTGGTGTAAAGCATTGCACCAGCAGACTCTTGAGCAGTAGAACCACCGTCTCTGGAGTGATTAATCATGCTTCACCATCTGGCAGTCCAACAGACAAGTCTGGATGTGGAGGATGCCAGGTGAATACTACTTGTGCTAACTGTGAAGTTTGGTAGAGGAGGCATTATGCTCTAGGGTTGTTTTTCATGATTTGGGCTGGGCCCCCTAGTTACAGTGAATGGGACTCTGAATACTGCAGCTCTCTACAATTCTGTGCTCCCAACTTTATGGAACAGTTCAGTGAAGACCCTTTCCTGTACCAACATGACAATGCCCCCACCCACAAAGTGAGGACCATGCAGGAATGATTTGATGAAATGGATGTGGAAGAACTTAAGTGGCCTACACAGAGCCCTGATCTCAACCCCATGGAACACCTTTGGGATGAATTGGAACACCAACTGTGAGCCAGGTTGAACCACCCAACATGTGGCTGGCTTCACTAATGCTCTTGTGGCAGAATGGCAAACAATTCCCACTGCAACATACCAAATTCTAGTGTAAAGCCTTCTTCACAGAGTGGAGGCAATATTAATTCCTTTCGTATCACTGGGAGATGCAGATGAGCAAGTGTCCAGATACTTTTGATCATGTAGTGAACATCACACAATGCAATTCACACATTAGTGCGAGATGAATCATCTTGTTGTACAATAAATAAAAAATAAATACCCCCTCAAGCAGCTGCTTGCCACAGAGGTCTGACAGGAGCCTGTCAGTTTATATGCCAGAGTAGAAGGTCTGAGAGGATGGCAGGACCTCAGCAGAAAAACGACACACACATCCATGCCTAATCTGGGGCTCGAACCCAGGTCCCTTAGATCAGTAGCCAAGCGTGCTAACCACTCGATACTATATATTTTTTAAAATGTGCATGTTGTGCACTATCAGTGTTCATTCAGATTAGGGAAATACCACTCTTACATCGATCCAAATTTTTTTTAGAGGAAAAATAATCTTGAGCCGGGTGGGATACAAACCCATGACCTCTGGACCACTGAGCAATTGTCCACCAATCAAGATCTCCTAATTGATATTATGAACATTTCTACCTACAGTACACAAACAGTGTGTCACATGAAGGCACTGTTCCACAGCCAAGCCTCAAGCAGCAAACATAAATGCAATGAAGATGGGAAGTATATCACAAGTATACAACTAATTAAATATGAATACTCAAATTTAATCAATTGCATACTCGTGAATATACTTTCCATCTTCATGGTATTCTTGTTGTCTGCCACTTAAGGCTTGATTGCTGGAACAGTGCCTTCTCTGCTCTGAGCGGTACTATAGTACACAATAATGTGACACATTGTGTACTGAAGGTAGAAATGTTCATAATATCAATTAGAGGAGATCTTGATTGGCAGTTCAGTGGTCCAGAGTACCCGACATGTTATCAGGTGGCCATGGGTTCGTATCCTATCTGGCTCAAAACAATTTTTCCTCTAAAAAAATTGGATCGACGTAAGAGTGGTATTTCCCTAATCTGTAAACCAGAGTAGTGAAAATATTCAAATTTAATTCATCCGATGCTTAACCTTACTGGACCTTAGACTGTTCAGCATTCCCAGCTAGCATTTAAAAATAATTAACTTGAATCAAGGAGCTAATTAGCTTCATACTGTGATGGGTGATCCTAATATTATTTATGTCCTCAAACTTCTCTATTCATTAGACTTTATTACTTTGGGTTGTTTTATCTCTGAGCGGCACTTATTTGCACACACTGGGATAAATAGCCAGGTCATAAGGACCCCAAGAGCTCAGAAAAGTTTGGGGGAGGGACCCACTGGACAGTTGTTAGGAGACAGATGGTAACCTCCCACAAAGGCCATCCAGGGTGTTCTTTAACATGCACAGGGGTATAGCTCTTCCACACATAGGGCCACAGCTCAATGTCCCATCTGACAAGTGTCCCCTACCAACAAAGCCCATTGGTGTTCCCTACCAACAGAGAAAGGGCTTGGAGTTTTATGGAGATAAATCTCTATACTGGCCCAGCTAGGACTCTAACCTAGGAACTACAGATTACGAGCCCGGCATGCTCGCAGTCTGCAGTCTGCCTGAGCCAACCCACCCTTCTTTTATTACTGGGAGGCTCAGTCAGTAGTGCACCAGGCTTGTAACCTGCAATTCTCAGGTTCAGGTCCCAGCTGGGCAAGTGTAGAGATTTTCTCTGCTATACTTCCTGCCCTGCCAACAGTGAATAGTGGTCACTGTTGGGCTTATAAAGGCTGCCGGTCATTAGATGGAATGTTAAGCTGTGGCTCCATGTGTGGGAAAGACACACCCTACGCACATTAAAGAACATGCTGGATGGCCTTAACAGGAGGTTGACATCCTTTTCCCCCCCAACAGCTGTCCAGTGAGTCCCCTCACCCAACCATCCACAAAACCATGATAGCTTGGAACTTGGACATTTGTCCCAACTAAATAATATTTTTGTAGCAATTTCATATTTTTTTAAAGTATTCCCTTTTAAAAAATTGTAGACTTTAAAATGACTGTTTTTAAAGTGGAATTTTTTAGAGGGAAAAAAAACAGTCTACTTTCAGCACAATTTATTTACAGAGTTACAGTATAAATTCAGACCATAATGCTACCAATCTTATTGGCAATAAATCCTTGGCACAGTTCAATATTCGAAAAGTTTCCATATTCCAGATTTGAATGAACTGACAGAATTAGATAACTTTTGAGTAATGCAGATCTTTTAAACGGGTTCCTACTTTGCAGCTTTAATGTCAGTTTTCTCTTAGTCCTGAATCAGCAGACAAATGCAACATGTGGTGCCATCCATCAGATGCAGTACTTTCCTGTATAGTGGAGCATCGGATAGCATCATTCAGTCATATTTCCATCTTTTATTTACTTGAAGCTGACATAAATAAGAACCTTATTGTCTTACAATAGACAAATGATTTTCCACAATCTTTATTTATAACTGTTTATTTAGTGAATTTATGAAACATACTATCAGTTCCCTGTAGTGTTGAAAAGGCATTCTAAAAGTAATAACTCATATGATAAATAATTTTTAATCTGAGACGTTTGTAGAGATTTTTTAATGGCTGTTAATCCATTACACTATGAGAGCATATTACATTAGATAGTCTTTCTACAACAAGAATTTAATTCCATTCTTTTTCAGTATACATTGTAAATAATATGTATTCAGTATACATTGTAAAAAAAAGTAATTACCTCTCAATTAATATACCCTAATCTTGCCACAGAGGTCTGACAAGAGCTTGTCAGCATAATACATCATAAAAGAAATCTATGAGGAAGGAGGGACTCCAGCAGAAAGAACACAAACAATCCATACATTATCTGGGACTCAAACCTTTGATCAGCAGCCATGCATGCTAATCACTCAGTCAGCATGACAATAATAATTTGATAGAACAATAAATATGTTGCGGAAAAAATTTTGCTCACATACAGGGCTTGAACCTGCATCTCTCCAGAAACATTCCCAAGTATTCTACCATTGAACTAATGCCAGCTGTCTTTTTTCCACTAATTTAAGATTAAACTCTTAACTGAGATTTTCAGGTCAACTGTTGGCACCATTTATGATCTTGGGTGGCAACTATTACTTTTTATATTACACTGAATAAGATGGAAATAAATAATAAAGTCTCATCACACTATTTAGCATTATCTTACTCAGTGCAATATAAAAAGTAATAGTTGCCACCCAAGATCATAGATGGTGCCAACAGTTGGCCCGAAAATCTCTGAAGAGTTTAGTCTTAAATTAATGGAAAAAAGACGAAGCTGGCATTAGTTCAATGGTAGAATACTCTGGCATGTTTCTGGAGAAATGCGGGTTAATGTCCCATATGTCAGCGAAATTTTTTCTGCAATATATTTATTGATTTATCAATGTCAAAAAGTCAACAGGTAATGCTGTGATTGTCATCTATGTTTAAGTTAATAGAAATTATAAATAATATTCTACATAAATGCATATTTTCTATATATATAAAATGTTAGTTCAGCTATCTTTAACCTAGCACACTGATGAAGTTCCTTGCAAAGTGAAAGTTCCAGAATATCCCACCTTTCCCCTCTTAATCATTTCCCCATCAATAAGCCACACAAAGTCTTAGATGTTGAAGAGTCCATAAAGGTTCATTATAATGCTGTAGGTAAAAGTACATATATATGGCAGCCATTGGTGTTGTTACAGTCCAAAGGATTTTTAGCAGAGGGATGAAGTAAGCATTTACTTAGAGCCGACTTTAATGCATCAGCATTGAAGTCAAGTCAGCTTCTGGTTCTCCTCTTCCTTTGACAGATGTTACATGCATGGGAAGCACACGACCAGTTTTGCTGCTTATTCAGCAGCAGCTTTTTCAAGTGTAAGTTAAACTACAGCAGTTACACTTGAAAAAGCTGCTGACGAATAAGCAGCAAAACTGGTCATGTGCCTCCCATTGCCTGCGACAGCCATCAAAGGAAGAGGAGAACAGGAAGCCGACTTGACCGCAACGCAGACGTATTGAAGTCAACTCTAAGTAATTGATTCTTTCATCCCTCTGCAAAAAATCCTTCGGACACTTTAACGCCAATGGCTGCCATATATACGTACTTTTATCTACAGAATTATAGTGAACCTTTAAGAACTCTTGAACCTCATGCTATGTTTCTAACTTTATTTTGTGGTCCTAGATGTTATTTATTTTTAACTACTGTTAATTCAGAGATAAGCAGGTGCTAAAGCTGGATTGCTATGCTGCTTGATTATTAAAGCAGGTACTGTTACTTTCAGGTGTTGCATTGCTATCACTCGATCTAATCATCATAGGAGGTCACAGTAATGGTTACACAGCAGTTCCATCATATCAATAATATTATTAGAACAGATTGGCATGCAGTGGAAAACAGGCTTTAGCTGACAGAAAATATGATTAGAAAACTTTCCTATTCAAAATGCAATTATAAATCTCACTTACTACTGTTACATCATCCACAGGTGCCCTATGGTTTAACAGAATTCTAGAACTGCCAACATGATCCCCTTGAGATGCCATATGAAGAGGTGCAAGGCCATTCTGAAAAAATTTTATTTTAATTACAGAGAGTCACTCAGTAGTTTCAAAGTATTTCAACATCGTGGTTTTTAAATATTACAACACATAAAGAAAAATTCCAAGATTTTTAATATTTATTATATATAAATAAATTATGCACAGAAATCTTCATTTTCTGCCAAAATATGGAGGTATCAGAAAAACATTGCAATATATTGCACATTATCAATGGTATATGCTCCAAAATAATGAGTTCTTTTATAACACAATGAACAAGGTTCAATAGAAGGTGTAAAGTTGCCTATCAGACAACTGTTAAAAGGCAAACCTCCTGTGAAACCTTTAATACAGTAGTGAGCAGAAGACAGAGCAAAGTCCACTTCATAAATCCTTCCCACCTCCAAAATTCATTACCTAAAAAGTTTCAGGAGTAATACCCTTTTCCACAAAATATTTTCAAAATTTTAGTCAGTCTGTTTCCAGCTCTACACATTTCAGCAATAATTTCACCTACCCCTGGGGATTTATGTAGTTTAAGTTAGAAATAGCCAAAATAACTTCATACTGTGATGTGGGGCCAATATTAAAGCCATTAATGCACCTATCATCAGTACAAACAATGGGAGTAGAACTAAACCACATCTCATCTTCAATAATCTTAGCATGTTTATCCTTCAATCACTGTATACCTATCCATTTCTTTCCACACAAAACTATCTGGTATAGCTCTCTGCTGTTACACTGTCTAACTGCATCCTCTGCTTTGTCAGCCAAGCTATCAAGCCAAAAAAATCTGATCAGCATTCAACTGATCCTTTAAACATTTATTAAGCTCTTTGTAATACTGTCTGCTAGACTAGTGGGGTGCTGATTCAGTTTATTCCTGCAGTACTTTCTTTCAGAAATAAACTCCAGTGTTGTATCGCTCAAAAGGCTTTCTCCTCTTCTCTTTTTTACTCAAATGAACATTATTAGTTTTAAAAAAATTCTGTTTAATAGGGTCCCATTCTTCAACTTAAAATAGTAAGCAAACCATGTTTAATAATGACTAAGTAACTTATTGTGGTAAGCAATAATTGATAATCTCACTGTTACCTGTAGACGTTTAAACATCTACAAATCAATAAATGCTTTCGTGGAAAAAATTTCACCGACATAAGGGATTAGAACATGCATCTCTCCAGAAACATGCCCGAGTATTCTAACCTGTTGAACTAATGCCAGCTCAGTCTTTTTTCCCACTAATAATGACTATCACTCTTCCCATGAATACTGGGTGCCTCCTTTTGGCACCATCTATGATCTCAGGTGGCAACTATTTCTTTTTAGTGCTCCGAGTAAGATGGTAATAGTGAAATCACACCACACTATATAGTGTTATTAATGATATAAGCAATAACTGATAATCTCAGCATTAACTGTAGGTATTTATAACGGTGAAATTTTTTTCACAAAAACATTTGATTTATAGACGTTTAAACATCTACAGGTACACCTGACAGTATCAATTATTGTTCAAATAATTAATAATGCTAAATATCATGCGATTTATTATTTATTACCATCTTACTCAGAGCACTAAAAAGAAATAGATGCCATCTTAGATCATAGATAACACCAAAAGGAGGCGCCCAGAAGTCACGGGAAGAGTGATAGTCATTATTAGTAGAAAAAAGACTAAGCCGGCATTAGTTCAACATGTTAGAATACTCTGGAGTGTTTCTAGAGAGATGCAGGTTCGAATCCAGTATGTCTGCAAAATTTTTTACACAAAAACATTTATTGTGGTGAGCTTTGGCTATATCTGGGTCTTAGTTTTAATGTCAAAGGTAATTCTTTTTAGCCTTAGCACAACATTTCTTAATCTTCAATTGAAAGGCATTTCAACAAGATAATGGTCAGACCGAATTTTGCCTTCCCTATATGACCTGGCCTTACTAACAGAGCTAGCACATTTATTGTTAATATGTAATTGGTCATATTGTTATGGAACCCGTCAGGTGAAACTCGCATATATTTATAAATTCCCAGTGTCTGTAGTGTTATTCACAAACCATTAAGTTTACTTACCTGTTTAACTTTTCCCATTGCAGGTACCAATGCTAAAATGACTTATCAAAGGTCAGAGTCAGTCCAATATTAATATTGCGGTTACCTAGTACAAGAATAATATCTCCGTTCTTGATACAATTCAAAATATACTGAAGTTATCCATAAAACGTATTATTCTTGTTATCAGAGTCTTCAGTGGAGGCATAACAAATAGCATTCAAATCTTTAATCATAGTTTAAATTTTGTTGTGATAAATCTTTCATTAATGCACTCCTATCATTGTAGAGCATCGTTGGAATGTCTTCCGAGAAGCAAACCTATGCCTCACAGATGCTTTCTGTTTTCTTGTCCTGACAAGAGAAATTTAAGATTATTTTTAAGTACCTGACCTTTACCTGTCCATCTGGTCTCTTGCAACCCCAGAATATTTAGGCTATAAAACTGGAATTTGTGTGTGTGAGGACATCAAAAGAATAATCTATATGCAGAGTCCTCACATTATACATACTTGTGGAAAGAAAATGGTTCATTGGTTTGTTAAAGAAACTCTTTATTGGGAGAGGTAGGGACAACAATATCAAAGAGCCTCATTATTTTCAGGGTTTCTACGCCAATTCATCACACATCAATTATTCGCAACATCAATTCATTGCAACGTCAATTCATCACAGCATCAATTCATCACAGTGTTAGATATTATTTTATTGATTTTCTATATCTTTGCACAAATGAATTCTTTAAAGATAATTTAGATTTTAAAAGGTTAAACGTGTATCAGAATTTACCTAAGAAATTAATTAAAACTGGCATAACAAATATTGTTTTAAACCATTTAAAAAATATGCACTTTAAAACTTGCATAATTATTTCAAAATTAGGCAATCATTAATGATATTTATGGAAATAATTTATTGCTAAATATTCAAGCTTCTGTGCCTCTTCAAATATTGAATGAGTATTGTTGAAAATAGAGATTTAAATAGAATTCATTATGATCTATGATTTATCATCAGTCACATTTTTCCATTAAATGCATACATTAGAAGTTATAGAGCTTCTAAGTTATATTCCCTGTGACATAACAGGGGAATTATCTATTTTGGTTGGTATTTTGGGGAGCTATTTTGTACGCTGACCTATTTTTTACGTGAAGTAACTAAAACTCGTATATTTTATGCCCCACCTTAGTAACAGAGGGTAATGTTGTTTTACCTCTGGACATCTGTTAGAAGAAGATTGAAACCTCCCATCAAGGCTATCTGGTACATTCTTTAATATACACTGGGTATGGCTTTCCTGCACACAAATCTGCAGTTTAATGTCCCATCCAACAGTGGCAGCCTTTCCAAGCCTATTGGTGTCCCCTTTCTGACAGAAGTCAGTTTATCAATACCTATCCAACCTAAAAAGAATTTTTAATGTATCTCTAAAAACAAACAATGATCTCTTTAAAAAAATAAATTGCATCTGTTTCTCCCCACTAAGAGTAATTGCATTCCTATTGGTTAAAAATAATCAACTGAGTTTCGAACAATTTACTTAGAACAGTCCTCGATTTTCTACAATATTTGTTCAGTATGTAAAGAGGCATGGAAGCTGAAATATTTAACAATAAATTACTTTTATAAATATCATTAATGATTGTGTAATGATTATTTCAATATTAGGCAAACTTTTAAAATGCATATTTTATTAAATGGTTTGAAACAATCTTTGTTATGCTAGTTTTAATTAATTTCTGAGGTAAATTCTTCTGACACATATTTAACCTTATAAAGTCTAAATTATTGTCTCTAGGAGTTCATTTGAACAATCTACAGATGCAGAAAGTCAATAAAATCACGTTTAACACTGCAATGAATTGATATTGCAATGAATTAATGCGTGATGAATTGATGCTGTGACAAACTGATGCTACAATGATTTGACGTTGCAATGAACTAACATCACAATGAATTGACATGCAATGAATTGAGCATGATGAATTGACGGGACACCATTTTCAGGCATGGGGCAAAGAGTCATTCCTCTGTCACTAAAGGATTAATTTCTCTACCATACCAGACCAAAATGGCCCAAACTGCAGGTAGGAGGAAGTGAAGAGGAATAAATAGCATTGATTGAACGAGTCCATTTGAAATCTTGGCCATTTTGGGCCAGTATGGTACTGAAAAGGTTAAGCTACCAATTCTGGTAGGGAACTTCAAGTACCACCTTTACAAATCGATCTTTTCAAGAATCAGAATCTAAAAACATAGGATCACTCAATTCATCGACTGTTCTCACCAATAATTAGCAGCTTTTCATACAAGTTAATAAATGATAAGTGACAACACAGCAACTCTTCAAGGGCACAGAGAAGTGTGTGCAAGCTTAAACACAATATGGTCACAAGTAACAGCAGAACAGTATGCAGTCAATCTGTAATTTTTCTCACTCTGGAAAGGTATTTTTGTGTCAATTTAATTATCATGATATCTAACTGTACAAGAAAATTTGAAAACTAAAAATATTCCTAGGGTGATTTTACAACATCATTTGTCTCTCATCAGAGGTATATTGCATCTCCTGCAATATCCATGATTTAACACATTAAGCCTCATTTGTACTTGAAATCGACCTTTCGTTACAAAGGTGATACAGTATGAAAAAGATAAATTATTATTACCAATTCTGCTTTTGATGCTCAGTCTCTTGTTGCCTTTAAATGATGATCTACTTGGTTAATGCCGATTTTGATGTTCCACACCATTCCCTTCACCTTATACTGTTGTTCTACTTGGTAATCTTCAGGCTTTAAGTCTTCTGGATGTGATGTTAATTGATGTTCCAGATGTGCACTTAATTATAGAATGGCTGGTACAGTCTCTTAAAGACTACTGCGGTGGTTTACATAACACCCACTTGTAGTAGTCTTTTCCTTAGATGTCCAGGTTTGTTTTGCCAGTCCTTCATTTAATATTTATGTTTAGCATGTGTACACTCTTAAAAACACAGTCCAACTCAGCATTTGGTGACTTTTTGCTCATCTCAGGAAGATTCAAAATTTAAAATTAAACTGAACTCCAAAGAGTTTTCAAATGCGTAAAATAATTCAACATTAAAATGTTAAGTAATTCAACATCTAAAACATTAAAAATATTTTAAAACGATATAACATTACGACACATTTTGCCCTCTTCCCATCTCAGGGTTTCCTCAGGTGAGAGTGCAGTCATCATGACTGCCTCTTGCTATTTACACTCGTCTCTCATTAAGGTTTAACTGCACAAGTTGGATGTCAAGTTGCTCGCACAGCAGGAAGTTCCATGCTGCAGGCACAGTATTTCTGTGTTACGTACTGAGTCTTTATGTAAATTAATTAGCAATATTTCTGCATATTGCAACTGAAATTTTGTAGGGGGTGCAATTAAAGGTTTATATTGTACTTTATTTACTTTTATATTATTATCAATTATTGTTTGCACTAACGCTGTATTTGGTTTTTTATTCTTAATATCAATTCTATGTTTGGTCATACGTTGCTCGTATGTTCTATATATTTTGCCTATATAATTATTTTTTCCTTTCAGTTTATTAGTTGGGTCTGATATATTAATATTATATTCAGTGATAAGTATCTTTTACAAAAAATATATATGCAATTTTCAAAGCAGTGTGAAATTTATATTTTAGTCCTGAGATTTGTTTCTCTATTCTACATACCACCTTGAATATACCACTTGCACTATTACAATAAGATCTCCCAAACATAATTTTTACATATCTTATTCTAGTATCATTTTCATACCTTGTTTATTATCTTTCATTATCTAGTATATTTCATATCTTATTCTAGTATCAATTTCATTTACAATTTAGAGCCCTTTAGATTTTAATTGCAATAATTATTGGCACTTTTTGGTAACAATATCCCTTGCTAATTCTGTTCATTACATCCAAAATTTGCTTATTTCTGCTAGGTAGATGATTTGCTTTCCATAACCTTTATTATTTTCTACATTCTTTCAGAATTTTTCTTAATTGTGGATTCATTATTATTTTGTACTGAAAAATCCTTTTAAGTTTGCTTTAACACATTTGTTTAGTGCAATGAGACCTGTACCATTATTCATATTACAAGATAAAATATAGATTTCAAAAATATTAATTTAAATTTCAAAAATACACATATTTTCATTGTAGGTTTTATAATGAAAATAACTTTCAAATTAGCAATTTGTTTGATACTATAAGCAATATTTACATCTATCCCAATAGATTAATATCAAAAGTCTCTGATGTTTCATCTCTGTTCCACAGCTACCACGTTATTTTCGGTTAATGATTAAATAAGTTAGATAAGTCTAATGACTAATTTGCTAAAATTTCAGATATTGAAATGCAGGAAAAATGCATACCTTTGTTTTTGCTGTAATAGGTGCTCCCTTTTCTAATAGCAAAATCACAACCTGATCATGACCACTTCGAGCAGCACAGTGCAGTGGTGTTAATCCATCCTAAAAATTTAATTTAGAATCAAGGTAATGAACAATTTACAGTATATGACACTCAAAAAGAACTTAATCATATTGTTACTAAAACTATTCCAAAAATATTAAAAATCTTACTTTCCTTAGAAGTATAACACTAGATTACTAATGCTTTTCAAACTTTTGACAGTAACGTATAAAAAATTGTAGTTAATATTCTTTTTCATTGCTGCATGTGTAAGCTTTGGTATCATCCTCAAGCAGCCATGGGTTACGGAGGACCAACCAGACTGTGCAATTTAGTTCTCCAAGCATGTCTGTCCAGAGCTACATCTGCAGCATCCAACCACTGCACACCAATTCTAACAAGGTCCTGTTTGACATTGTTTGCCCATCACATCCTAGGTCTCCCCCTCTTTCTGAGGCCCTTAGGCACACTGTTCATAACCCTATTCACCAATCTATAATTATCCATACAGGCAACATGGCCAAACCAACGGAGTCTCTCTACACAATATGCTGCTTAACCCATTTCTTCCCAAGTGTTGCGTGTATGCAACACTTCGTGTTGCGTGAACGCAACACTGGGAAGAAATGGGTTAAAGGAGGTTGCGACTCCTTTGCCTAACCATGAGCTTTGGTATATCTTCATTATTTTGTTTTTAATTTCAGTTTCTTAAATGTTTTTGCAACAGTTTTGGAAAAGTTGATAGTTTTAAGAATTATGAAAGTTATCAGGTCTCAAAAAGCTTTTTTAATTTGAATGAAACAAACAATTTTTAATAAATTTTATTAAATAATATAATCATTATTACAATTGACTTTTTCTCAATGTGAAATAATATTTTAAATGCAACATTAGAAATCTTTGCTTTAGAAGTGAAGATTTCAATCTTTTTTAATGTCCACTTACAGTTTAAGTTGTCTATTACATGTGGTTTTCCAGTGAGAGAAGGTGGTATTCGAAGGGGAAAGGTCAAGAGAATAGGTGTGGTAAAATCTCCCAACTAAGAGTGTTGACTTTTTTTTCTCGCATCATTTTTGCTGTATGCAGGTGTGCATTGTCTTTCATTACTGCATCTTTGCCACTGATCAATGGAGCTGTTTTTCAAGTAATTTCTCCTAAGATTGTTGAAGTTGCACCAAGTAAACATCTCAGTGATCATTAGAGTTCAGTGATCATCCAGAGTTTAAAAGCTTAATATATGTTCTAGCTGTTATCCACCATAGATGATGCATGATTTCAGTGATGTAGGTTTGGCTTTGATATGCACAATATACTCTTCTTGAGTGATAGACATGGTTGTGATCACATAGTATTGTGATCCATTTTTTATTGCATGTTAAGATTCAGTCCAAATATGATTTATTATGATGAAAAATCGATGACTACAAAATCTGATATCTGTTCTGCTTATCATTTGCAGTCAAATCATGTGGAATCCATCTGCTGAACTCGCAGACCTCCACAATGCTATATAGGTACAATTTTACTGCTTCATGAATGCCAAGTCTCTCTACAAGTTTGGCTTGGATCAGATTCTATCAAGACCTTCAGCTTATCACTAATAATGGTTCTTTCTTAATAAGGATTCCATCACCAAAAGAAATATTTTTAAGCAACATAGATCTTTATGCTTCCTTAACTGCCTAATGCTTCTATCCATATACCTTATGAAGGTTTCAAGCAATTTGCCTCACTACAAAGTTTGAACCCATAAGAAATATGCTTAACTTCTGGCATAGCTGCCATGATTTCACTCACATCATAATTCTAAATAAACTGATTATATCAACTGTCAAAGAGAAATCCACTTTCCAGAAAGGAAAGTGTGATAGAAAGAATTGAACATCTATGAATAATATGCCACTTACAAAACCATGTTAATGAAGAAAAAATAGCCTGTCAGATTTGTCTCAATAGATTCGCAAGTTTGGTAATATTCTTGGAATTAATTTGCAAGAACAATACCACAGATGGTGAAAGTAACAACTTGTTTTTTCTGTTAGTCTCAATTTCATAGAACGGAAAAACATTGCTTAGAGAATACAATACTTTTAAATGCAATCTTTAATTTCATGTGGAATACAGTGAATAAAATTTGGTTTAATATACCATTTTCCATATTGTACCATTTCTGTAAGTTTAACATAGTATATAACTGTCAGAAACTGTTAGTTATCTACAGTTAATTTAAAAATAATTTCAATTTAAAAAATTAAACATACTTACCCTAGTAGATGAATCAATTTTTCCACCTTTATCAACCAACAAGGTAACCATATTTGATTTACCCCATTTAGCAGCCACATGAAGTGGAGTGATCTGATGCTGCAAAATTAACATACAAATTTACTAGTTATTTAATAAATGTTTTTGCTTTCACAATCTTTCACTATAAATCACTATGTAACTATAATAAAAAGTTACTATAAATCACTATGTAACTATAATAAAAAGTTACTATAAATCACTATGTAACTATAATATACACTTATCCTTTTTATTTCATTTATTTATTCTGGGGGGAGGGGTACTGCTTTTACTTGCACTCATCTATTGTTTACTAATGGATAAGTGTTCATGACAGTTTTGTTATACATTTATACAAGTTTCATGACAGTTTTGTGAGCTCTTTTGTTAAAACATTTAATGATATTAAATGAAATGTCTTAGTTTTTCATGTACCATCTCATTCTTACTCTCAGTGAGGGTGAGCAACATAGTACCAAGTGCCAAGTGCAGAGCAGCCATGGGCAACCTGTGGCCCACAAACACTTTCAAGTGGCCCACGAATATTGCTCTGCAGATAATTTTTTTTTTATCTCTTATTCTTACTTTGTGGAATACCATGTTTTCTTTCTTTCCCAATTTACCTTCACACTGTTTTTAAAAGTGTTCTTTAGTAGCCTAAATTTAATTTACAATGACATCAACCTATATGACAGACTTTGTATATAGGGGTAGATAAGGTTTTCTTAAGAGCTCAGCTCTCACTCAGACACTACATCAATAAACATTCTAATTATGAAAATTAGCAAGTCCAACATAGAAATCAAAAACATTTGACTGCATTATGGCTACATTAAGCATGCAAAAACAATGAATCTACCTAAAGGTCTCAAGACTCTGATGCTATTGTGCTTGCAAGTTTTGTTATTAATGAGAAAAGTGCAAAATATTACAAAAATTATTCTGATGGCGAACTTGTAAAGGAGTGCCTGCAGTTTTTAGTATGTTCAGTCCAGGGAAAATATAAATTTTTCCCACAACATTGTAATCAGGTGTTTTGATGAACTTGTTAACACAGAAAATACCTTTAGTGCTCACATCGAAATCTGAATATTCTTCTTTGGTTCTTGATGAAAGTACAGATGTTTCTAACTCAGCTTAATTAGTTGCATTTGTATGTAGAGTCTATGTTAATTTCCATTAAAATGTGTTTCATTTTCATCTAATTATGCTAACTCAGCTTAATTAGTTGTATTTGTATGTAGAGTCTATGTTAATTTCCATTAAAATGTGTTTCATTTTCATCTAATTATGCTGTTTACTTTCAATTTCTTCTATATTTATCCTAATTTCAATTAAAATTTTTTTTTTCATTAAAATTATAAAAAGTGCACGTTCCTTTTTGAAATAAATAGGTATGTGTGAAAATTTAATTGTTTACACAGAGTGGGTTTATATGGGATAATTGAATGTAAGGGGAAGGGTAAGTTTTGAGTTTAATGCAATAAGCAAGGATCTGGTCCACAAAAATCATCTGGCCCGCTGCTGAGAAAAGATTGCCCATCCCTGGTATAGAGCCACTGAGTTGGGTTGTTTACCTCTGAGTGGCACTTTTTTTGCACACCATGGGCTAAATGGCCAGGTCACATGGACTCCAAAGGATCAGAGAAGGTTGGGGGAGGGAACCCACTGGAACAGCTTTTGGGAGACAGATGGTAGCCTCCCATCAAGGTATGTATAAGAGGACTGGGTTGGGTTGTTTTACCTCTGAGTGGCACTTTTTTTGCACACCATGGGCTAAATGGCCAGGTCACATGGACTCCAAAGGATCAGAGAAGGTTGGGGGAGGGGACCCACTGGAACAGTTTTCAGAAGACATGATAGCCTCCCATCAAGGTATGTATAAGAGGACTGTGTTTCTCCAAGTGTGAGTGTACCAGCCTGCTTTTGTGAAATATCTATTGCATAATACACCATCTAAATGCAACCTTCTTGTGAGTATATAACTAAGAACTTTAAATACTCTAACTATCAGCAGAATATAGCACTTAGATCTTCTCTAGTGAAATATCTTGTGTGATTATAGCAATAAGCTAATAGCTCATACATGTTGTTGAATACAATGATGCAGTGTAGAATATGCTTTAGAGCATTAAAGGCATTTGATTTTAACAGTGTAGATTGTGATTAAATTTTATTTAGTATAGATTTTGGGTGTACACTTCTGCTGTACCCAAAATAACAGGACAAGCAAGTTATATGGGAATTCATAGTAAAAGTGCATTTATTACATAATTATTATATCTGAAAGCACATAATAGGGAATAAACATTAAATGCTAAAATATATTCAATTTTTTTCTAATATCGCTTGATGAAATGTGTGAGAGTCCTACATGCCATAAAATATGGTAGTCAGCAATTTAGTTAGTTAACTATATTTCAATGTCATTTCACAAAGTATACAAAATGTTGCCATACATTTACATTTTTTTCAGTTTATAAAAATGCTACCATATAGAGTCAAACCTGTCTACAACAAAATCGGATATAGTGAAATTATGGCCATAATGAAGCAAAGCCATTCCCCTTCAGTTTGAGTTTTATAACTATGTTATATTGTACTTTTTATGTACAATATAACATAGTTATAAAACGTTTTTATGTACAATATAACATAGTTTCATAATAAAAAGTACAATATAACATTGTTATAAAATTGTTTTATAACAATGTTATATTGTACTTTTTATTATGAAAACTTTTTCTGTTCTTTACTGATATAATGAATTTTTCATTAAAGATTCTTTAGAGTATATGGAGCAGTCAAAAATCAATTAAGTTCCCTGCATCCCCCCCCCCCCCCCATAAAATTTAATCCTTTCATAGTAACACTTTTTATTCAAGGCCATTTGATGTCTTTGGGCTCTAATTTGTCTTTAAAACATAAAAAAAGAGGTTTTGTCACCTTCCCTAGTTTGGGGTGTTGTCAAAGTGCACAGAATTCCACCAAATTCTTTAGCTACAATAAATAAAAATACAAAGGCTGATGGAGTTTGCAAAATCAATAGGCATTGTTTCAGGTAAAGAGACAGAAGCTGCTTTCCTGTGTTTAGTTACAGCCAGAATGCAAAACAAACTAAGCAGCCCACTACTTAAAGTGAGGGGGAAAGCAGTACCCAGTTGATGCAGGGCTTATTAAAAAACAATCATCTTTATTTATCTATGGTTTAGTCTTATTTTTACAGTTTAGTCTATCATTTGTGTTTAAATACCATATATAAATCATTTTTTCTTTTTCAGACACCTTTTTGATCAATATTTGCTACAAAAAATTTACAGATGAGTTTTTTGGCTGTCCTTTCAAATTTATTATAAGCAGCTCAACTGTGTATATATTTATATATACATATTTAAAGTCTGATTGAAAAACCTATTTTATAAATGAGTATTATTATTTTACCTCTGAGTGACATTTTTTCTTGCATACAGTGTGCTAACAGGACAAGTTTCATGAGCTGAGAATTGGGTAGAAGATAGAGTCCATCTAGTGTGTTCCTAAACATGAGCATGGTATAGTTGGTTGTTTTATCTCTGAGCAACACTTTTTTTGCACACAATGGATTGGGTTATTTTACCTCTGAGTGGCACTTTTGCACACAATGGGCTAAATGGTCAGGTCACAAGGACCCCGAAGGCTCAGAGAAGGCTGGAAGAGGGGACCCACTGGAACGGTGGTTGGGAGACAGATGGTAGCCTCCAGTCAAGGCCATTCAGCATCTTCTTTAAAGTGTACAGGGTAAGGCTCTCCCACACTTAGGGCCACTGCTTAACATCCCATCTGATGGATGGTGGCCTTTCCAAGCCGAGCAGTGTCCCCTACTGATAATGGGCAGGGTGGGGAGTTTAGGGAAATAAATCTCAATGCTGACCCAGCTGGGACTCGAACCTGGGAACTGCAAATTATAAGCCTGGCTGCATGGTATGGCTTTCCCACACAGGACTAACTTAATGTCTCATCCAATGGACAGTTGCCTTACAAGCCAATCAATGTCCCCTATCTCATCAAGTGCAGAGTGGGGATTAGTGGTGAAAAGCTCAATTTAAGCATAATGAGGACTCAAAAACCTTGCATACATTCTATTTTACTGACACAAAAATGTTAATTGAGATGGTTGCGAGATATTTAACAGTTTGCAATTTATTCTCAACTTTGGGACACCAGCATAAGTAGGTGAAATATAGAGCAGTGGTTCTCACATAATTCATATCATGGCCCAGCAAATAACACAAATATATTACTACAACTTGGTTTAACTCTAGTACTCTTTAATCATTCCCTTATCCCCCTAACACACAGCATTTCTCACGAATCAATGCATTCTTTTACTAAGAACTGAACACTTTAATACATAAAATGAAGGGTAAACCCTTGTATCCAAATATTAAAAACATTTTAAGACATTAATATTCTGAAAATTTTAAAGTTCATGGCCTGGTACCTGACCATAGACCAAATATTAAGACTCATGAGAACAGAGTTTATGAAAGTTTTTTGTGCTTGTTGTTTCAGTGTTGCATTGAAAATATTAGAACAATCTCTAAAATAATGATAACAGTAATGGAAACAGTATAATGAATTTTAAAACATTTTAAAAATAATTTTAAAAAATAATTTTCTACTCTTGAGTTTACTTACTTTCGCTGAAAAGTTTACATCGGCATGTTTTTCCAGAAGAAGATTTGCTATATTTTCATTGCCATAATGTGCTGCAATGTGCAGTGGAGTGAAACCACTCTGAAAAAATTCATACAAAATGAGTTTATAAAATATTCTATACAGGGGGGGGGGGGGCAGAAGTAGGTATACAGTTTAAATAATATTTTATTCAATAACAAAACAATTAAGTACAATCTCTTATATGCTCAAATTTGCAGCCCTCACTATTTACACATTGCTATAATCTATTTTTACACTCAAGCACACTTTGGCACAAAGTTCATTATTGGCATTAATTTCTTCGCATGCTTCTTTTATGAATCGAATCGTGTTATCAACTGTGTGTGGTTTTCGTGAATATTAATTTTCTTTTAAATTAAATTACCAGCCATACTTAATTATCTGAAAAAATAAAATAAAAAAAAATCAATATATGATAATAGAATAGAAACTGTATACCTACTTATGCACACGATTGAACTGTATATCTACTTCTGCACCCCTCTGTATAATCTTTTAAAGTTTCACATACACAAATTGCTTTCTTTTTTACATTAAGTAGAACTTGCTTATAATTCAGAGCAGTACAACTAGTGGTCTGTGGATCACAAATGTTGGGCTGTTTATCTATGAATGGTATATTTTTGTACACATTGAGTTAAATGGTCAGGTCACAAAGACCCAAAGGCTCAGAGTAGGTTGGGGGAGGGGATCCACAAGACAGCTGTTAGGAGACAGATGATAGACTCCCAACAAGGCCATCAACATGTTCTTTAATGTGCACAGTGTATGGTATGGCTCTTCCATACACAGGGACATGGCTTAATGTCCTATTAGATGGACAGCAGCCTTTCCAAGCCCATCAGTGTCCCCTACCAACAGAGGGCAGAGTGTTTCACAGAGATAAATCTCAATGCTGGCCCAGCTAGGACTTGAACCTGGAAAGTGTAGATTATGAGCATGGCATGCTACCAACTGAGTCACCCCCACCCCAGTGGATCACAAGTGGCTTTTTCAGCAAGTATCCTTCCATTAACCCTTTCTCTACCATACTGGCCCAAAACAGCTCAAACTGTAGGTAGGAAGCAATGAACAACCTTCAACATCATTGATTGGACGAGCATATTTGAAATCTCTGCCATTTTGGGTAGGTATGGTATTGAAAGGGTTAAGTGTATAGATGAGGATAATCTTCCCCTTATTTAACAGAATTTGCCAACTAAGAGCACTGAAACTGCAGAGATTTTATGTAACAAAATCATGACACAATCATTTCTCAATTTTACTGTCTTATGTATAGCATATACATATAGTAAAATTAGTATACAATAACATGTAAATTAATATTTTTAGATTTTTTGTGTTAAATTCATGTGAGCTTGTCTCTCAAATATCTGATCATTTTGCAAGCAGATACATGTTTCAGATACATATTTCATTTCCTGTATGGGAGTCCATGGGTAGGTATCTAACAAAAATGGTATTCCAGTGGTTAGAAGTCTGGCAGTCCTAATGTAATTTAAGGGACTGTCTATTATAACCAAGCACCACAATAAAAATATTTTGAAAATTCACTATTCCATGTCATGGATTCTAAATTTTTATTCAGCTTAATAGGTTAGGTGACCTGAATCCCAATCCTAGTCATATAGGTTGGTCATATAAGTTGAGAGATATTAATTCTTGCCCCCTCCCACCCCATGGAGTATTTTTACTCTTGAAACATCATTTAGTTCATCAATTTGCATTAACAAAAACAGTAAAAAATTTATTTCAAAACCTACCACCACCCCCCCCCCCCCCTTTTTTTTTTCACAAAAAAATTTGCTAATACTGAATAACTCACAAATGAAATTAAAATATTAAAAATAGTATGCTTGGAGGTCTCTTCTTCCTCACATATCTCTATGGCATATTAAATTGACAGACTTCTTTAAGACCTCTGTGGCAGCAGCAACTTGAGGAGTAATTTATTTTTATTGAACTGATTTTCTAGTTTTCCTTTAATGTTTTTCTACTCATAATATCAGCTTTAATAAAAATAAAACATGCATTAGCTCATATAGTTCATCAGCTTTCATTCAGTGCAGAACCACCTTAAATAAAGATTTATCCACATCCTTTCAAAAGGGTTATCTCAACCTCCAAAAGGATAAAGCCTTTTTCTCTGAGGCACTGTTAACAATGCTCTATTTTTCCAAATTGTGCTCACTGCAAGTTAATAAAGCTGAATATGCAAAATCGAATAGATTTAAATTAACCCCTGATAAGGAAAATTATCTTCACATCAATTAAAACTAAAGATTCCTATTCTTACCACTAGCAGTGTTGGTCTTCAGAAGGTAACTCATTCTACTATGTTGAAGAATTGTGCAATAGAACACAATTATGCAACAGTAATTGCATACATTGAGTAAAACGCCCTGACCTTCAAGAGCATATAATGACAAACTGAGATAACAAGAACTTGATAGCTGCCAGTCAACCCAATTCTTTTTGCAAAGGTTTAAAGCAACCATTTCCCCTTCCCCTCTCTACACTCATAATTAGGAAATTCTGCAACTTGTTCAATAACAAAGCTTTTATTAAATAAGGTTCAACTATAATGCTCCTCAAAAATATATCCTTGATAGTACCAAAAAAAAGATACCATTAAAACAGTGACAAAAATATTATGCAATAAAAAAGATATATATATATAGTATTACTCCATATTTTTGTTCACATGAACAGAACACTATTAATTACTATTTCACCAGCTCCCTCTTACAGTGAACCTGGTACAGTTGCATGTTCAATTGGATGCTGTCTAGAATGCCATACCTCGGACACCATTAACCATCTGACTGATGGAATGCTGAAATGGCTGATATGTCTACAGGCTTGTATCACTGCCTGAGGTGGGCCTACTATGTACTGATGAATCTGCAATAAATGCAGGTACCTTGTGCTCTCACATTCCATTTTTTGATCATTTGCACATCTATCCTCATAGCTTCTGTCTTGCCAGTTTCGTGCATATACATCACTTCCTTTGAAGGGGGGGGGGTCCACTTTGAGCAATGCATATTAATAATATGTGTATTATTATATATTAATATGCTTGTAGTTTTTCACAAATATTTTATTCTCTAAAAATTGTCAATTAAGTCTTTATTTTGGTATATGACATGACCTATTTCTGTCTATTAGTTCTTTTTTCTGCTGGAAACATTTCAAAATTAACCCAGCCACTAGAGTGAATTCTGCTCTATTAACCTGGCATGTTAAGCTTAAGATATGCTGAAACTTCTACTGATTAATTTTCTTCTGCTAAAGTTAAAAGATAACACAAAACAATAAAAGCACTGAATTGTTCTTTTTATGCCATATGAAATTTTACTGTAACACTAGAATATAGCAATCCAGATGTTTTATTGTTCACAACACAACAAAAAAACTCTTTTTTAATATGGTAAGAATTATTTTAGTACTCACTTTAGATGTTACATCAGGATCATGATCATTTTGCAAAAGAAGTGCGGCAGCCTTACAGTCATCTTTCTTAGCTGCAATATGAAGTGCTGGTAATCTCACTCTACCCTTAGCATCATTTTCAAGTAAAACAGCCACCACTTTGTCATGACCTTGTTGCAATGCAACTGCTAAAGGTGTAAAGCCATCCTGAAAAATGAATTTCCCAAATTAGCTTTCATTTTCTTATGATTTAAAATAAAACTGGAATTATATTTACTTTGAGTTGATAAAAAATTAAACCACTAATAGAACATGTCAGCAAAAGTCATGGTTTCAGATCCCAACTGGCTCAAAATAATTTTTCCTCTACACCCATCTTCATCCTATTACTCAAAAAGCTTAATAATGATTAAATACTTGGTAAACTGAGTTTGGAAAATAATCAAAATAAGCATATACAAAATTACATAAAAAAAAGAGCAAATGGAATAAGGTTCTGATGTCTGCCCTGAAATGATTTACCTTCCAGATGCATACAAATTACGAAATCAATTTCTAACAATATGAAATGCTACATTCCAAATATTCAAAAACTGTTATTAATGATGTTAAAAACAGAGGAATAGGAAATGAGAAAAGAATACACTGATTGGATATCTCGATCTTATCTACTATCTATGAATTATGTCATATTACTGTGAAGAGTTCAAATCAAAGAATGATATAAAACAGTTAAATATGACAGTTTTTACACAAAGCATATACACCGATCAGCCAAAATATTAAAACCATCTACCTAATATAATGTAGGCTCTCCTCTTGCCACCAAAAGAGCTCTCACATGATGAGGCATAGATTTAATGAGATAATGGTAGGTGTCACTTGATATTTGGTACCATGACTGCAACAGAAGATCTGCAGTTCCCATAAATTATGTGGTTGGGATAATGCTGCTCGTACCCGTTTCTCCAACTCAAAACACAAATGCTCGATAGGATTCATGTCCAACAAATTTGGGGGCTGTGGCAAAAAAATGGAATTCCTCATCATGTTCTAGAAACCATTCCTGAACCTTCTTCGCAGTGTGACATGGGGCATTGTCTTGTTTAAAGACACCATCTCCACCAGGGAATACATTCGCCATAAAGGGGTGTACTTGGTCAGCCATGATGTTCAGGTAAGTGACAGCTGTCAGTTTGCTTTACAGGGATAATTGGTCCAAGTGTTCACCAAGAAAATATTGCCCAGACCATCACACTCCCTCCAGCCACTTGGATCTGTCCCACAGTGCATCAAGGTGAGAAGGCATCAGTTGGTAAACATCGCACACAAGCTCGTCTGTCCACATGGTATAACAGAAAACAGGATTCATCTGACCATGCAACCCTCTTCCAGTCTTCTATGGTCTAATGTCAATGATTACGTGCACACTGCAAGCATTGACGATGGTAAACGAATGTGAGCATAGGCACACAAATGGGTCTGCGACTGCAAAGACCCATATCCAAGAGCTTATGATTTAATGTGTGTTCGGACACAATGGGCCCTTTACCACAAATGAAATTATGAGTAATGTCAGCCACAGTAGCCCTCCTGTTGCGCGTACAAGAAAAGATAGCCTGCACTGACCTCTGGCATCAATGAGGCAGGCTGGCCTATGCCTTGTTGACGACCCGAAGCAGCACCTGTTTTGGACCATCTTTAATAGATACTAACTACCGCATAGAGTGAGCAGCCTACCAGCATCACTGTTTCAGAGATGCTCTTATCAAGGCATCTTGCCATAACGATCTGGCTTTTGTTAACAGATAAATCCTTTGCTTTTCCCATTTTGAGAAGAAATGAAATATTGCCTGCGAGAGCTCCGACCCAGGTATTATGTATCATTCGCAACCTTGGCATGCGACACTGATTGGCTGCACACGTGTTTCTTTGCATAACACAGAGCTGGTTTTAATGTATTGGCTGATTGGTGTATAAATTTCAGCTTTTACATCAAGTATATACAAAATTTAACAGATCATAGCATTAATGATGCAAATTATTTATTCACTACAATTTTGCTGTATATGTTATTTAAAGAACAATATATGAATAAAGAAACTGATCTAGTGTCAATGCTTTGTAAACAGTCCATTGCTGTTGGTAATGAAAGTGAGTATATGAATGGAATATGAAGCAAGCAAGTAATGGAATCAGGGGATTTTAATCCCACTCATCCGCTAATAATTTTTTCCACAAATTTCTTGAATTATAAATGTCAACAGGTAATCTATGAAATCATTATCAGTTAATTCTGTTATCTAATATTTTTTTTAAATAACACATTCAGCAAAACTATAGTGATTAAATACTTTTAAAGCGTATATAGAGCACTAGTTTCAATGCATTACAAATTTTTAAGTATTCTACTTAAAGAAAATTATCTTTATTGGCCGATGAGTGGGATTAAAATTGATGATATTGACGAAAAATTATTGGCCGATGAGTGGGATTAAAATCCCCCGATTCCATTACTTGCTCCATTCATATTCTATTCATATACTCATTTCCATTACCAACAGCAATGATACAAAATGTTTCACACTGCCCTTTGCTAGAATATATCTGCTTCAGAATTCATGTATTTTGACTTAACTAGATTTTCTGTAAGTGTATATGTAATGGATCATGAACATTAGTGACCTATTACACATTAGAGATCAACAATTTATATTTACCTCAGTTGCTAAGCTCTGGTTAGCTCCATTGGCCAATAGGAATTTTACAACAACATCGTGATTCTCTTGAGCTGCCATATATAATGGTGTAAAGCCATTCTGGGATTGGACATTGACATTTGCTCCATTGCGAACAAGGATCTTAACTACTTCTTCCTGTCCAGCTAGGGAAGCTATGTGGAGAGCAGTATTTCCTTTCTAAAGAATAAAATATTTATTTAGATGTAGCAAACAACTTTGTATATATATAGTAATATAGCACAAAATAAAAAAACCTACAAAAATAAAGCTTCCTTAATTTTTTTTTTATCAATTAAATGTGAAAAATATATGCTGCCCTAACACAGATTTGAATACAATATTTCCTGCTAACACATACAAATGGAGGTAGTCAAAAAGTAAGGTTCCCAATTTAATTTCTGGGTATGCAGATAATTATATCAAAGATAATATACAGGTAATGTCTTCATATGCATGTATTATTTTTACATGTAGTAACCAGACATGCTGAGACACTTGCAATGGTAGATCAGGGGTGCAAAATTTCTTGGGATTGATTTTTGAGAGTTATAATATTTCTGCAATAACACACCTGTCACTGGGTATAAAATTTATTCTTAAAACAAAAAATATTATAGTGTAATTAAACAATGTTTACATACCTTTGTAGCTGCATTTACATTAGCTCCCCTTTTCACAAGCTCTGTGACAACACTTACATGACCTTCTTTAGAAGCTAAATGCAAAGCATTCAAGCCATTCTAGAGAGGAAAATATCAAGAATTCTTTTCAAAATTGCATAACTTCAAATTAACTCATAGAAACAATATTTTAATTTTCAAATTAATTTTATAAAAATTTCTTTCACATTTTGTAAAATTAATTCACAAAACATGATTGTAATGGTTTTTTAAATCCTTTGTGAACCTGGCTACAAATTCATAATGCTTAAAATTCATTTAATTGCTCCAGAAAAACAATTTTTAATCGAATAACCAATGTTACATTTGTTTGGATATAGGCTGTACTTTTTTTTTTGCTCAGCATAATAGTCTAAGCATTACGAATTTGTAACACCACTCAGATCATATTTAATGATAATCCAGTTTCATCATACAATACAATTAAAAAAGACCTTCTTGCTCAAAAATTAATTTAAAATAATTTAAAATTCTCTGTCATTGAGAATTTTAATGTCACAGAGAATTTTAAATTATTTTAAATCATCATACAATGTTTGATAATTACAAAATTCTGAAAAAAAAAGTCAGAAATTTAAATACCTTTACATATTTATATAAAATATTTTATGATTATGGTTTATTATTTAATTACAGCAAGTTTTTACCTTTACTGCACAAAAAGTATAATTAAAAAATTTACTGCAACTATCTATTATAAAAAAATTTACATGCTCAACAAATTTTTAAAATGCCAATAATTTTGATATATTAAATCAATTATTAAAAAACTAAACATAGATGGCAATCTTTCTAAATCATTTTATATTAATAGCCAATATAAATTTAAAGCTGAACTCATTTGGTTCCTCTGATAGTAAGTCAAGCTCATATTCTGAAGTCACAGGTTTGAGTCTCATTGTGTCAGAAGCCCTTTTTTGAAGAAAAAGATGTTGCATTTGGAGAGAAAGTCTTCAGTGACAAAGAAGATATTGCTGGGGAAAGAAATGATGCCCTCGATGAGATACCACACATTTGAGCTTGGGAAAAGAAATCCTTGATTGGGTGATAAAGAAAAACTATTGGGTTTGAAAAGAAATCATTCTGTGATACATTGATCAACTTTGAATGGAAATCTTTAATGATAATGAAGAAAACGATTGGATTCAAAATGGAACCCTTGATTAAAAAGAAAACCCAATGTTATTTCAAAGGCATTGGCTATTACTTGGGCATTAAGCTGTAGAATACAATGGATGGCCTTATACAGATGATAACACCAGCCCTACATAGCTATCCTGTGAATCTTGGAGTCCATGTAACCTGACCATTACCCAACTAAAGCATACCATTTTGTATAAAACTAGCACAACCCATTAACTATCAAATTATAAATAAAAATCATTTTCACACATTTGCTCTTTAAAAATTTTATTTTATTTTTTTTATTTCCTTTTCTTGATACATTGGAAAGACAGTTTATACTATCTGCATATTCAGGCCTAAGTATCCAATGTGAAAAATAAGTCGTTACTGATCTCAGTAACGAGTACATAAATTATTTTTAATACATAAATAATATTTAAATCAGTAGGTTTAAAATAGACCAACTTGCTTGAACATAATTTGCAACTAACATATTACTACAATAAAATTAAAGTACTATGAAAAAATTTTCCCATTTTGTGTAGAAAAATAATTATTTACATGATAGAAAAATGCTAAAATATTAAAATCAATAAATGAGACTATAAAAACAATAACAAGATGAACATTCATTATCATCCTCAAGCAGCCATGGGCTACAGAGGTCCAACCAGACTGTGCAATTTAGTAGCTCAGGACAGACTTGCTTGGAGAACATCTGCTGCATCTGGCCACTGCACACCAATTCTAATAAAGTCCTGTTTGACATTGTCAGCCCATTGCATCCTAGGTCACCTCCTCTTTCTGAGGCTTTCGGGCACACTGTTCATAACCCTATTCGCCAATCTATAATTATCCATATGAGCAATATGGCCAAACCAACAGAGTCTCTCTCTGCACAATATGCTGCTTAAAGGAGGTTGCCGACTCCTTTGCCTAACCTCATCATTAGTTACAAAGTTGAACCACCTAATGCCCAAGATACTATGTAAGCATCTAGAATCAAAAGCATCTAGTTTCCTGTTACCTTGTTTACAAAGTGTCCAAGTTTCACTGCCTTAACTAACCCTAGAAAGAACCAAACTATTATACAGTCTAATTTTAGACTTTAGGTGTATATGCCTATTTCTCCACTCTCCATAGATTCTTAAAAGTCCTGACAGCAATCCCTATCCGTCTGTTAATTTCATGTCACACATCACCAGTATCTGTTACATAGCTCCCAAGATAATTAAACTGTGACACTTGCTCAAGATTGCAACCATTCAGATTAACTGAATCACAGCCTGCCTGACCAATTTTCATCACTTTTAGTTTTCTCTGTTTATAACCAAACCTACTCTAGTACCAGTTTCATCAACAGCTTGAATGAAAGAGTTCATCTCATCAACATCATTTGCCAAAAGGGTTAAATCATCAGCATAATCTAAATCAGAAATTTTCGTATCTCCAGCCCATTTAAGGCCAAAATCTTTCCCTTGAAGTGAATTTTGCATAACATATAATCAATAACCAAGCTAAAGAGAAAAGGAGACAAAATGCACCTTTGTTGAACACCAGAAGTAATGCTAAACCAATTGCTACAAGCCTTACCAACTCTCACACACGACTCAGTGTTATTATAGAGAGCTTTCATTATGTTAACTAACTTGTCAGGTATACCATATGATCTCACAATCAACCACAAATTATGACGATCAACAGAGTCGAAAGCCTTTTTGAAATCAACAAAGCTAGCAACCAAAGGTTTCTGAAACTCTAAACATTTCTCAAGAATCTGCCTAAGTGAAAATATCTGATCTACACATCCCCTACCACTTCTGAATCCACATTGCTCATCACGCAATTGCCTGTCAACCAGATTCTTAATTCTATTAAGCACAATCATGGAAAGAACTATACCTGGAACAGAGAGTAGGCTGATACCCCTATAGTTATCACAAGAACTGCGATCACCTTTTTTGAAAATAGGGATAATAATAGCTCTGGTAAAATCTTTAGGAACCATGCCTTTATCATAAAAGTTATTCAAAATTTCAGTCATCCAAGTGGTAACCGAAACATTCCCTGCTCTGAGCATTTCGGTAGTAATTTCATCTACCCCTGGGGATTTATGTAGTTTAAGTTTAGAAGCAGCCAAAATAACTTCAGATTGTGTTATAGGGCCAACATTAAAGCCACCAATGCATCTATCATCATTGCAAACAATGGGAGTAGAACTAACCACACTGTTTAGAACATCATTGAAATGCTCAGCCCACCTAGCCATGACAGAATCATCCACTTCTATAACCTTACCTTGTTTATCCTTCAATCCTTGCCCATTTTCTACCACACAAAACATCAACTATCTGGTACAGCTCTCTGTTGTTGTGCTGTCTAACTGCTTCCTCGGCTTTGTCAGCCAAGCTATCAAGCCAAAGATTCTTATCAGCAGCTAACTGATCCTTTACACATTTATTAAGCTCTCTGTAATGCTTTCTATTAGGACTAGTAGGGTATTGATTAAGGACATTCCTGCAGTTCTTTCTTTCTGAAATAAGCTCAAGTGCCTTATCACTCAGATAATTCTGTCTCTTCTGCTCCTTTTTTCCTAAAAGAGTACTGTTAGTGTCCAAAAAAAACCTGTTTAAAACTTCCCATTCTTCCTTAACTTCAACAGTAATCAAACCATGACTGTCATAATGACTAGGTAACCTATCACAGTAAGCTATAGCTGGGTCTTTCAGAGCTTCACTATTAAAGGTAAAATTTTTAACCCTAGCACAACACTTTTTAATTTTAAGTTACAAGACACCTTTAACAAGAGAATGGTCAGATCCAATTTCAGCTCCCCTATATGACCTGGTATTTCCAACAGAACTAGCCCATTTGCTGTTAATTAATATATAATCAATCGTATTCTTATGTAGAAACTCATGTATACTTATGTATGTTGCGGTGTTTGTAATAAGTGTTAGTTATTCTGAAGCCATTGAGTTTACTTACCTGTAGGAGACGTTGCCCATTGCCATTGCAACTACCAATACCAAAAGGGCTTATCACCCCTCCCCAAAGGTCAGAGTCAGTACCAACTTTGGCATTGAAGTCACCAAGAACAGGGGTAATATCTCCTTTCTTGACAGAATTCAAAATATCCTGAAGTTGTCCGTAAAACCTATCCTTCTCATCCTCATCCTCCTCTTATGGGGGCACAACAGCATATAACATTCAAGATTTTAATGCTTGTCTGAAATTTTGCTGTAAGAAACCTTTCATTAATGCACTCATATCCTAGAAGAGAATCACTAGCATGTCTGCTGAGAAGCAGACCCACGCCTTGGTGATGCTTATTGTCGTCCCTCCCTGAAAAGAGAAATTTAAGATTATTTTTAAGAATCTGACCTTTATCTGTCCATCTGGTCTCTTGCAAGCCGAGAACATCTAAATTGTAATGGTGGAATTCTTGTGTGAGAACATCAAGAGAAAAAGCTCTGTGCAGAGTCCTCACATTACAACTACCTATGGAGAGAAAATGGTTAGTGGGATGATGTTTAAAGAAACTATTTTTATTGAGAGAGGGAATGCCGACAATATCAAACAATCGCAGACGTGGGGCAAAGACCCATTCCCCCACCACTAAAGGCTGAAGCCATCTACACTGGAAGACTTCCTCCAATGTAGAATTTGACGATGCCAATAGAAGCAAAGAGTTCAGGTGCCTGCGATGACCTCTGCTCAGGATTATCCACCAGCTGATAAACATATCCTGTGAATCTATTCACTTGAGGCTGTCAACCCACAAACAAACAGAAAACAGTGGAAGATTTTCCCTCCACAGAATTTGCTGCACTGGTGGGCACCAGTACAGAAAATTCAGAATCCATAATCTCAGAGCCTTAGAAGCTCAGAAGCTATTAGAAGCTCAGAGCCTTATTTCAAGTCCAGTAGGTTTATATGGTCAGGACCCTGTGTGTTTGACCACTCCTCAGCAGGGTAGAAAAAAAGTAGCCATAGTTGTCCAGATCAGTTGGCCACAGTAATCTGACAGCCCTCCCTTTCTGTTCACTTCCACAAGAGAGTATCTCTTTTGAAAGGTACTAATGGCATGCACCACGAGAAGGTGGGGTAAGACATTAAGTTCTAGGCCTGGCCAGTTCTATGCATCATCACAGGGGATTGGTACATAGCTCTCCTTCCAGTGGCTACCTAGCTACCATTTATACAGACCACATGCACATTAACTATCTAAAATTTATAAGGGTCAGTTCAGGATCTGAGTTAAACTAGACAGTAAGTCTGATTATATTAAACTTGCTCTTATAACATTTTTGCTATAATTATTCACTGAAACGTTTACTTGTCAATCATTAAGGTATCAAAAATTACAATAGAGATTCACAATGCAGTAATTAAAATCATTTTACAGTGTCAGAATTAAAGTACTTCAACAAATGTTCTATGCTATCAAGTATCAGAAGTTATTAAGGAGAAATTTACGTAATGTACTGCAGAGGATGTATAGCAAGCTGTACTTCAGGGATGCTTGCGAGCGACAAGTTTAATCTTTTCATGTTCTTGCTGGTTTCATGTTTAATCTTTGATGTTCTTGCTGGCAAATGACACCTCAGTAGTTTGAGAAAACAATGAGGGATGCTGATAATTTATTTGCTTTAGTGAAGGAAATAACCAATAATACTTTTGGTAGCATAGAGTGCTTAAAAAAAAACAGTTCCACAATGTGCATTTCATGCCCTTACTTTGGGTTCATTGTCAGGTGGAAGTGAGCAGCTTTAGATATTGCATGAGAGGCAGTTGGGTTGTTGAGCATGGGGGAGGGGTGGGGTGTCATAAATTGCATTGTCAGTGGCTCAGCTGTGAGGTTTGGAATGGTTGGCTTATGTGGGGGTAACCATAATGTGATCTGCATGTAAAGGAGGTTGATAATAGGGTGTAGGGTTATGGGAACTCTCCAAGATTAGCGAGTCTCAAGGGAAGTTTCACTTTGTGAATAGATTAAAAAATTTTCTTTGGTTTCATGTGCATTGGGAGTATAATGAGTAGGATACATTTATTAAGTTTATATATTTCATAAACTAAATTGTGAAGTTAAAATATATATGTTAGTGAGGACATGAAAAATGGTTTTCATATTGGTAACAGTATTGGGAATTGTGTGGGAGGGGAATATTTTTATTGCCAATTCTTAGCATACATAATGGTAGATTTTTAAAGAGTTTGGGGGTATGTGCATTAATGCAAGTTGGAAACAATTGATGAGAAAGGAAGGTGTGTTTAGGGGTGTGTGGTATTTCCAAGATATAGGTTATATCCCCTAAGGATCAGATACCATGCTGGGGGAAGGGGGACAATGTCTGTGTTGCAGAGTTCAGTTAATTTTACATTAATGAGGATATTTTCTGTGACAGCTGGTTGGAATTTTGTAGGTGGGGATATTATAATTTTAGGTGAGTGAAAATCTGTGAGTAGATTGTTTTCGGTTATTACTTGAGATAGTGCAGTTTTTTGTAGTTTATTTAAATTCCCGATAATACCCTGAAAATACCACACCCTCTAAACACACTTTCTCATTGCTGATCCCAGTTTCTAACCTGCATTAATGCACAAGACCCCAAACCCTTTAAAATTCTACCATAATGCATACTAAGAATCTACAATTAAAATATCCCCCCACACAAACACAATTCCCAATATCCATACTGATATGAAAACAATTATTAATGTCCTCCCTAACATATATATTTTAATCCCACAACTTAGTTTACAAAATTTATAAACTTAATAAATGTATCCCACTCATTATGCTTGCAACACAAAGCACATGAAACCAAAATTTTTTTTTAAACCTAATCACAAAATGAAGCTTCCCTTGAGACTAGCTAATTATGGAGTTTCCATAACCCCACACCCTAATTCCAACCTCTTTCCCATGCAGATCGCATTATGGCCACAAGCACATCATCCGACCAACCTGTACAAACCTCTGAGCTGAGCCACTGACAATGAAATTTATGGCACCCCACCCCTCCCCCATGCCCAACAACCAACTACCTCTCATGCAATATCTAAAGCTGCTTACTTCCCACCTGATGATGTGACCAAAGGGTGCAAAATGCATATCATGGCACTCAAAGTTTTTAAGCACTTTAATGCCTGTAAATGGTTGTAAGGTAGTCACTGGACGGAGAGCTATGCACCAATCCCGAGATAATGCATAGAACTGGACAGGCCTAGTACCTAATGTCAGACCCCCACCTTCTCGTGGTACAGGCTGTTAGTGCCTTAAAAGAGTTACTCTTGTGGATGGGAACAGATGGGGAGGGCTGCAAGATTAGTGTGCCCTATTGATCTCGACAACTATGGCTACTTTTTTTCCTACCCTGCTGAGGAGTTGTCACACAGGTCCTGGTGCTGCCCATATAAACCTATTGGACTGGACTGAAATACAGCTCCGAGCTTGATTATGGATCCTGAATTTGCTGCACTGGTGGGCTTCTGTGGAGGGAAAAATCTGTGTTTTCTGTTTGTGGGTTGACAGCCCCAAGTGAATAGATTCAAAGGATATGTTTTATCAGCTGGTGGATAATCTTTAGCAGGCACGTAAACTCTTGCTTCTACTAGCATCATCAAATTCTATGTTGGAAGAAGTCTTCCAGTGTAGATGGCTTCAGCCTTTAGTGGTGGGGGAATGGGTCTTGACCAATGCCTGCGATTAGGGAGCTGTTTGATATTGTCAGCATTCCCTTTCTCAACAAATATAGTTTCTTTAAACATCCCACTAACCATTTTCTTCCTATAGGTAGTTGGAATGTGAGGATGCTGCACAGAGCTTATTCTCTTGATGTCCTCGCACAAGAATTCCACCATCATAATTTAGATATTCTTGGCTTGCAAGAGACCAGATGGACAGATAAAGGTCAGATTCTTAAAAATAATCTTAAATTTCTCCTTTCAGGGAGGGAAGATAACAAGCATCACCAAGGCATAGGTCTCCTTCTCAGCAGACATGCTGGTGATTCTTTTCTAAGATATGAGTGCATTAATGAAAGGTTTCTTACAGCAAAATTTCAGACAAGCATTAAAGACTTGAATGTTAAAGACTTGAACCTGTTATGCTCCCCACTGAGGATGAGGATATGAAGAATAGGCTTTACAGACAAATTCAGGATATTTTGAATTCAGTCGAGAAAGGAGATATTACCCTTGTTGTAGGCGACTTCAGTGCTAAAGTTGGTACTGACTGACCTTTGAGGAGGGGTGATAGGCCCTTTAGGTATTGGTAGCTGCAATTAATCTGAATGGTTGCAGTCTTCAGCAGGTATCACAATTTAATTATCTTGGAAGCTATGTAACAGATACTGGTGATATGCTGCAAGAGATTAACAGATGAATAGGGATTGCTTCTGAGACTTTTAAGAATGCATGAACAGTGTGAGATATAGGTGTTATACACCTAAAGACTATAATTAGTATAATAGTTTGTATAATAGTTTGATTCTTTCTAGAGTGAGTTATGGTAGTGAAACTTCGATACTTTCTATACAAGGTAACAGGACACTTGATGCTCTAGATACTAGATGCTTATGCAATAGGTGGTTCAACTTTGTAAGTAATGATGAGGTTAGACAAAGGAGTCTGCAACCTCCTTTAAGCAGCATATTGTGCAGAGAGAGAGAAAGACTGTTGGATTGGCCATGTCGCCTGTATGGATAATTATACATTAGCGAATAAGGTTATGAACAGTGTGCCTTAAGACCTCAGAAAGAGGGGAAGACCTAGTATGCAGTGGGCAGACAATATCAAACAGGACCTTTCGAGAATTGGTGTGCAGGGCCAAATGCAACAGATGTAGCTCAGGACAGATATGCTTGGAAAACTAAATTGCACAGTCTTGTTGGATCTCTGTAACCCATGGCTACTTGAGGATGAGGATGATAATACCAAGAGTATTATTAGTTATTTCCTTCACCAAAGCAAATAAATTATCAGCATCCCTCATCTTTTCTCAAACTACTGATGCATCACTTACTGAAAGAATGTCAAAGATTAAACTTGTCACTCGCAAGCATCCAAGAAGTTCATCTCACTACCCGTTCTCTGGGGTACGGTACGTAAATTTATCCTTAAATTTTGATACTTGATAGCATAGAAAATCTGTTGCAGTACTTAAAAACATTTAATATTCTAATAGAGAATTAAAGATTTCAATTTAATTTTCATTAAGGTATATTCAAGGCCTGGTCTTATAAATATGGCAATCCTAAACAAATTTTTCTTTGGCGGTCTTATAATAAATTTGGATATTTTACGTAGTATTTATTATAATGCTAAGTTAAAATACTTTTTAAATAACTAATATATTTAACAATTTAAAACACTAAGTGTCACATAATGACATATAAACTTCACTTTTTGTTTCAGCACTGTTTTTCTTATTAATAAATATTGAGATAAACTCAGATAAATTCGACGGTTCAACATCCAGTAATAAATAGGCACTTTTGACATCGATTTCAATTTTAGAGGAAAAATTGTCTGAGCCGGGTGAGATACGAACCCACAACCTCCTGATAACATGTCAGGTGCTCTGGACCACTGAGCTACCGGCCGCCGATCAAGATCTCTAATTAATGCTATGAACATTCCCTTTATGTCGCATATAGGCATTGTTTTAGGTAATTTTTAGCCCTAGTTGCTTTTGCCAATAGATGGAAAGCATGTCTTACAAGTATGCTAATGATAATAAATATTGAGATAAACTCAGATAACTTTGACGGAACACATTTTAAAACTATGCTCCATTATTGTTTCAGTTTATTTATAACATACCATGATTAATGGCCCTTGCCAGGTGACTAGCTAGCCTGTCAACCTTACATTTAAGAGCAAATTCAAAATGTTTTTTCCTCCTATCTTTATACCTTTGGCAAAACAAACATAGAAGTACATTCAACACAACAGCTACATCTTACCTTTACATCCCATTTTCATTGTCCTAAAGAAAAATTTACTTTTTACATAGTAATCTTGATGTTTCTGCAGTTTCTTGAGGAACTATCAAACTTAGCGCTCAGTGGTATTAATAACTTTACTAAATCAAGAGTAGTATATAGCAAAAGAACCTTTTGTCAAAAGATTAAATTAAGAAACAATTATTAAAATACTTTGATGGCTATACCAAAATTTAAAGGATGCAAAAGTATGTATAAAGAAATATTACAGGTAGGTAGGTATCTTTTTAAACAGGTATCTTTTTTAAAAACTTCATATTTCACACTTCATAACATAATAAACCAGAGTGTTTTATCATATCCTTCCAGTCTCAGATTAAATTTTACCACCACATGATTTCTAATGGTTCAGTCTTTAATTGTGTGATGTCCCTCAGATTTTACTCTCTAATGGATAAAATTAAGAAATCAGTAGTTCATCAGGGGAAAGCCTCATCCATCATTTACCACGTCTCACAATCATCCCCACAAGTCTTCATCAGTCCACTCTTTGAATGTGCTTTTGTGATGTGGTGAGGTTTTTCCTCCATCTTAGGCTATTCCCTGCTACTCAAATTCAAGGTAAGATCAGCCAGCAGTTATGGCAGCACTCATAGGAACAATTAACTAATTTCACAATAGCATTGATTTATATAATTTTCCATTTACACAGTGGGACTTTAAAAGTCTGATTTAAGAAACGATGATCGACAGTAAAAGATAGTTCCAACCCAGTCTAACATGCAGAAACAAAGCACTAGTAATTCACATATCACAACCACAAAACTCACTGACAGTTTGTATGATTTTCCATCCCCTTAATTGTAGATCTCTGCCTTCTTTGCTGACCTACATCACATCCCAAATGCTCTCACACCACTGTCTCCTTACAGTACACACAATGACAATGAATCATATCCTTTCTCTAAGACTGCTAGAAAAAAAATCCTTTGTTCATAACATCTCATTTTTATTGTTGCTCCTCTTTGTACCCTGTTCTTCAAATTCCATTAAAATTTAGCTCCTCTTGTGGCCTTCTGCTCTTTCCATTGGTTCACTTGTTTGTATATTGTCCTGAGAATTTCCAGCAGCTTCTTAACCACTAGTCAGTCATTTTGGAGGGATTTTCACCTTCAGATGACAAACATTCATTCTCAGTTATTAATTACAAGCCTTGTTGCCAACTGTTACTTCCACACATAATGCACTTTCATATTTCCTATCTATATAACATTAGATACACTATTATACAGATACTTTATATTTTAACAAATATTAACCTTTCATATTAATATTAATATTTTAGTAAATCCATAAATGTGACATCACAAATAGTTTCCTTTTAGTGACCATTTAAATCTATTTTAAATAAATGTATTTATTATTATACAATTAAAATGTAAAATAAATAATGGTCACTTCAATATATTGATTCTGCTTTACAGATATTAATTACATAACTTACTGCATTGCTGGTGTTGATATCAATGCTACCTTTCAGGTATTCCAGCACCTTTTCCAAGTTCCCAGCTCTTGCTGCTCTCAAGAAACTAGCATTGCCATCACTCTGCAAGTGAAAAAAAAATATACAATTTTTTTTTTTAACTCCATGTAAACTTCTAAGAAAAAGACTAGTTATTATGCATTTTGCACAAAATTTTAAGCTTTAAATACTTCTCTATTTCTAATACATATCTCAACAAATTTGCTACCTTTTATAATAAATCACAAGCAAATGTTCTGTAGAAGTTTGATTAAAATTTTCTTTGAACTCTTATTCCGAGTTGTACATGAACCTAGAATCTCCTCTTATAAGCTATCCCTTTATCGCTAATTTTTTTGTATAATTTAACCTTTGAAGAATTTTCAGAGAAATTTGATTTCTAATGAGCGATGGCCTTTCCAAGCCCATTGGTGTCCTCTACTGAGTTTAGTGGAGATAAATCTCAATGCTGGCAACAAGGTGGGACTAGAACCTGGGAGATTTATTTATAATATCAAATGTTCTGCAGAAATTAGAATAAGAACTAGAAAAAAATTAGACCCACTTATTAAAGAAACTAGAACATAGGGGGCAGATTACCATATGGAGACACAGCCCTCCCACAGCACTTACGTGACATAGTAATGAGGAACTTTCCAGTCATTGTCACCTAAAGCATCTACTTTATCTTTCATTTAGTTTAAAAATATTCGAAGTATTTTAATACCCAAATATCAGGATTTTCATACTTTGTTCTCCTTTGTGTTATTGTTATGATTCCTATGTCAAGGCAATCAAAACAGTGAAGCTTCTTTCTGAACTACTAAGTTATTTAGTCACTAAAACAAAATTAAGGTCAGTCAAAATAAAAAAAAAAATTCATCGGTGCCACAGCGGGAATCGAACCCGCATCTCTCCAGATTCATGCCAGAGCACACTACCATGAGATTCATACCAGTAGCGCGCTACCTGGAGAGATGCGGGTTCGATTCCCGCCGTGCCGGGGATGAATTTTTTTCAGAATCTATTAATTAATGTTTGATGTCTATCTTAACAGGGAATACTGTGCATTCATTTTGGATTGATTTAAAAAAAAACCTTGAACTAACAAAACATAAAACTATTGCAAACAAAAAAAGTACAGTGTTCTCTAAAAATCCAACACTTTCCTATGTGGTCAAATAATTTATTCTCCAGTACCTGAAGTTGACCAATACAACTCATTGGTAATAACACAGCTGTGGGTTTTTAGAACCTGGAGTGCGAGTTATGGGCGAGTAAAAAATGAAGCATTTCTTAATTCCTCTTTATCTTGTTGGTGTTCAGTGATCCACTTGTTATTAGCATCCTAATTTTTGGCTCAAAAGCATTGGTTAGATTTCCACTAGAAATATTTCAATTAGGAGAAACCCCTAATTTGGAAGACAGCATCCTTTCTCTATTTATATCATTATTTTCAGCCATAGTTTTTTATTTTTTTTAATCTTAATTGAAATTATGAAAATAAAGAATTACTTTCAATAGTCTCAACAGTCATTAACCTCCACAGAGTGCACCAGTAGAATTTCACCCTTTCTGCCACCACCATTAGGCTGGTTTGGTTGTTTTACCTCTGAGCAGAACTTTTTGCATACAATGGGCTAAATGACCTAATCAAAACGACCCCAAAGGCTAAAAGAAGGTTGGGGGAGGGGACCCACTGACAGCTGATCAGATATTAAACTCCTGTCAAGGCCATCCTGTGTCAAGAACAGGGTAGGCTCTCCCATACACTGTGCCACAGCTTAACATCCCATCTGACAAACAGCAGCCTTTCCAAGCCCATCAGTGTCTCCTACCAAAGAGCCGTCCGAAGGGAAAGCCTGATGTCACATGATTTGGACTGCATATTATGGCATTGCATATATCTCAGCAGCTAATCAATAATTATTATTACCAGAGTATAGGCTCAGTCAAAGCACAAAACTTGATTCTATGTGTGTTAGTAGTCACCATTACTGTTTGCAACTTTAACTTTCTGTTCAAATATAGATTCTATTTCTTTATTCTGTTTTATGTATAGTGTTTAAATTCTAGTGTATTTATAGTAATTATTATTGTCATCATGCCCCATAAATGTTGTGTTCCTGGCTGCCATAGTAATAATAATGGATCGCCACATGTATGCATGCCACAATATAAAAAAGTAAACCTTGTGTTACCTGTGTTGATCATTTAACAACAAAGAGATTTAGTATTGCATGTACCTCAGCAGCTAATTAATATCTGTGACTATGGAGGGATAACTTATCCTACTGAAGTTCTATAAATGTGGGAATATTAAGTTATGCTGTTTTTTTTAACACATTCAGTAATGTAGAGCAGCAGTTCCTAAACTGCAAAAAAAATTATTGACATGTTAATATTGCAAAGCAGATTTTGAAAAAAGGAACATTGTTTAGCACAGATTTTGGATCATTGTTTAGCACAGATTTTCAGTGTTCACATGGAAATAAAATATAGACTTGCTACATAAAATTATATTAGCACGTGAAATGTGTGTATGCATAATTACACACGATCAAAACATGCACGTAAGAAATTATCCAAAAAAAATTAAGCACTTTGATCAAATGATTAATCATGTGCCATTTATGTCTATCTGTTAAATTTTACTAGTGTCAGTCCTGTCTCAATGACAGACATTGGTTATTGGTATATTTGATGTGGGTTCAAATATTTGTCTTGTAGTTAAGCAGCTGCTTGAGGGGGTATTTATTTTTATTTTTATTATTTAGTTACTATCGTCATTATATGGTATTCAACATTATCATTTTTATTAATAATCTGCATGGGTTATATTTCTTGTTATTATGGAACACTCTTCAATGTTACACTGAAATCTATTTTTTTATATATATTCTTATGTATTCTCTTATAAACTATATATGGCAATAACAGTGCTCCCATGGTTTAACTTTCACTTGTCTATTAGTAAATAATGTATCTCAATGATAGACATTGGTTGTCACAAAATGTTAATGGACACACATAAAAATGATAACTCAATCATATTTTATTTGATGTGGATTTCAACAAAGAAATAAATATTTGAATGCGTTTAGTCAATATGTTTATTTTAACTGTAAATAATTCAAAGTAATATTTATATTAAATTTTTTGTGTCATTGTGTTTGTTAAACATTTTGTTTTGGCAATTAAAGAAAGAGGAAAAACTGGCCTAATTGTTTACTCTTAACAATCTCGCATCAGCAACTACCACAAATTTTCTTCCAGCTCTCAACACACATCTAGCCAATTATTAATCTGCTACAGGTAGAAATATCAGAAATCAGTTAAAATTTGACATCTTCATATCTTTGGTATTTATGCTGGGAATATTTTACTTTTACAAAAATGAAACCCATCAACTAATGAAAGTTATTAAAGAATGCCGATATGCACTGAAGTATATACAGGAATGATATATTCAGTATAAGAAGCATAAAATACATTTTTGGATATCAAATGAACGAACTCTTTTCTTAAGAACCTAAGTATTAAAGTTCTACTATAAACTTAACATTACCCAAAACCTCTTCCCACGATAATATCTATATCCATTACCATCTTTCAACTTGTTATAATCGTGCTTAAAAGTAAAATGCTTGGCAGCGATATTGGGCATTATGCCAAGAATATTTAAGGAAAGAAAAATATTCGACGTGATGCTTACACAATTGAATATTAGCAGTAAACATCATCAGGTAGAGAATTCTTTAAATAAAACGCTTCAAACATTTTTGTCATTATTTATATACATATAATGTACGTTATGAAATTGGGTAAAGAAAACAATTTTGGAACAATATTTTATCCACCTGAAAAATCTTTATTTTTATTAAATTCATTATTCTGAAAGACGTCCTGAGATCATCAAAAAAGTTTTTTTTACATTCATAATGCCCAACTAGCAGTCGGAGATTACTAAATTTCAGTATTTATTCTAAACCTACAACTGCGATATATATAAGGCAACACATACGAAACGTACCTGCCCTTGTTCGCCCTCCGTCACCATGGCAGTCAACTTTACTGTATCATTCTCATCTCACAGAAGAGCAAATTCGGAAGCAGACTGCGGTGGATGGAGGATTCCACCAGCACCAGCTACTGTCATGTGTGGAGCATCAGGCCGCAAAAAGGCTAGCAAGATAAGCTCAACAAGGTCACATGGTTGAAGGCTTATTAACAGTGAAACTGGCAGTGAACACATCATCTGCAGTTGTCGGTTGGACGCCAATATTGATTGCCTGAAGGACGCAAGCGCGGAAGCAGTTGCAGCACGACATCGCCTATTATATATACCAACCTGGGTCAATAGAAGAGGACATCGCGGAAGGGCAAAATTGGAGCTTTAGCAGCTAGGCTTGTGGATGCCGTAACAAGAAATTTTTTATGTAATCAGAGTTATTTATAACTTCTAAATTGTATCCATTTCTTTTCGGAATTTCAAGTTATTGCTCCTCATTGCCCGACTAATCAACGGCTCTTATAAAAATAAGACCTGTGAGAAAGGAGAGTTGACCTATCAAAATTTCGACGTTTAAATGATTAAAATTTTTCACTTCTGTTTTAGAGTAACCTTAAGCTTTAAGAAAATTCAAGGTTTTTACAGTTGCATATCTACTGGTTTTCATTTAGATGGATAGTCTAAAGCAGGGGTGGGCAAAATACCACCAGCGAAGCATTTTCAAGACAAAACTATTAAACATAAAATTATGAAAATAAAGAATTACTTCTGATAATGCAAAATTTTCTTTTTAATAATATTTATATTCTGTGTAGATATATTTATCCACCCCTTCTCTAAAGGTTAAAAGAAGCGAACAAAATGAATATGAGCTGTACTTCAGTTATCTTCCTCGATCATGTCCTCATTGCATGAGCTTCATGTCTAACAATTGTTTTTAGCAGTGTCCATTTATTATAATTCTCAACCACGCTAACATTTTTCGATTCACGAGTGATGCTCCTCATTTGCAAGAATGACTACACATTCACGACCTCTCACGATTTAAAATCGATTCTTTTCCATTTCTCTTCCGTTCTTACAATTTTTGTTCCATATTTCTAGAGAAAGAATTTGGTCACACAATAATTTAAGAGTAAACAAAGAAATTCTAATTGGAGATGCAGCGCACAATAACGTTACAACCCTCTTTAAATAATAATTATTTTCTCATACAATTTTTGCATATGCCCCGTACTTCAGTTTGAGAACACACCAGATGCGAAAAAGGGTGACGCTACCTTCTACTATATCATACTTAGAAAATAAGATGAGACCATGCGGTTGCTTTTATTCTTCTCTAAACGGTGTTCATTAAATAAAATAGTAATAAATTAATTTGAAAACCTTAAAGAAATTTCCCAAATCTTTTGAACAATGTTTACTATTTAAAGCTGGGGCATTTAAAGTTATCAGCAGTGTTTAAATCGTAAAAATTTGCCTCAAGGAAAAGAAGCTTAAAACTCTAGAGAAGAACCTTGTTGTAAATCATTATCCCCTTTTTTTTTTAATTCTTGAATGAAATTAGCCGGGTAAAATAAACCAAAAGATAGAACTTATTTCTGATGACTCAACTACTAACCTTGAGAACGTGAGTCTCTGCTGCAAGTCAGCCATTAATGAATTACCACAAAAAATACAAATCAATCACTATTTCTCATAGAGCTAATTTCTAAGCTTTATTCCACTGAAGGATGTGGTGCATTGCAAAGATATAATACACAAAAATAGCACACTCAAACTGGTAACAACTCCCGCAAAGTAGGAATAAGGACAATGGAGTTGAATATACTGCAGTAACCCGTGGACGAGTGGTTAGCACGCTTGGCTACTGAACTAAGGGACCTGGGTTCGAGCCCCGAATTAAGGCATGGATGTATGTGTCATTTATTCTGCTGATATCTCTGCCATCCTCTCAGACCTTCTACTCTGGCATATAAACTGACAGGCTCATGTCAGACCTCTGTGGCAAGCAGCTGCTTGACTATTTTTTTTAACCAAAGGGTCATCGCACAGAAGCAAGAGGTAAAATAGAACTGTTGACATTATCTATGTGCAACAATAGACAACCTAATCTTAATTTTTTTTTTGTGATTGATCATGAATTTTGAATTTTTTTTAAAGTCAGATCAATTTTGAAATTTTGCAGAAGCATACAAGGTTAAGTATATTCCAATTTGATTAGGATCTTAGGAGGCTGAAGCATTCGAAATAAATTTGATATTATCAATTATTCATTATCTCGAAACTAGGTGTTAATTATTTTTTTTATCAACTAAAATGTTGATAAAAGCTGCAGAATTATTCCTCTTCAATTCATTTATCATCTTCCTAATTTTGATTTCCTAGAGCATTTTTAGCAGTTTATAAAAGCTAGAAGCGGATTTAAGATCATGAGCCAAGTGATCAAGTCAAAAAAATCCAGTGGCATATCAAGCGTGGTTTACTATTAGAGGCATACCTAGATTTTGGAACAGGGGAGGGGTTCTGACTCATCAGACGTAGGCCTGTAACCAGGAGGAGGAGGTATTCAGCCTTTCTGGCAAGTCCACTAGCAAATTATTTTTTTAGTTGGCTAATTTTTGTGAGACTACAATACAATGATTCCCTTACATTTAGGACGCAGAAACAAAAATTTGCGACGGACCACATTTTATCATAAACTGAAAATGCCAGCCTTTTTTTTTAAAAAAAGAAATCATTTGGTCAGCCCCTTTCTCTACAAATGCCAAAACCCTTCCCATTTATCCCCACTTAGACCAGGCGGGATGCAACCCACGTGATTGCTTGCTAATTTGTTTTTGTAACGGAAGCATCGTTTTCCGCAATATCTAATATCTGAAAGTAAAAATCATTTTTGAGGTCGTATTTTACGCAACACAGAAAGAAGGCATTTCATAAAAACATAATAATTATTTTTCTTTCGAAAGGAAATAAAACATATTCGGATGTCATTTAAGAGAAAATGTTAGGCATAGCGTTAGTTCTAATTTGGAGATTACTTGGGCCTTATGGCTTGTTGGTGCTCGGCTTGAAAACTTTTCGGGACGCGAATACAAAAGGGTTGCCCATACTGATCTAGACCCTCAAACTGAAGATCGTTATAACCCCGTAAAATTGGACACGCCTCCGCATTATGATTACATCATTTTTGTAGTTCACCAGATAAGGATACTTTTTGACTTTGTTACGCCACTATAAGAACTTGAATTTACTCAGATCACGGTAAGGAAATCGACTGGGGAGTGTCAGACATATGGGAGCCTCCTGTCAAAGTTATCCAGCGTGTCTACAGGGTGGAATTTCCTTCCAGTGAGTGGCTATTCTTACAGTCCCACTGTTGTCTCCTTTCACACCATGAACAAGGCAAGGGGAGTAAATCTCGATCTTTGCAAAATCAGATAAAAAACGGTGAACCTGGGATCCTTGGCATGCAGCCAACTCATCTATCAGCTGCTCGTAAAGCTCGTAAAGGCTGCTCGTAAAGGTCAAGGAAAATAATTTTTTTTTCCAGAATATAGAAATAATTGCATACCTTCTTTCTACCGATCGATGTCGAAACGATTTCTTTTTATAGAAACCAGAACATACTTTTCATGCTAAGGTACTTTTTACTGTATTAACTTCCCCCATAGTACAAAATTTAATATAATCGTGAGACAGTTCATTTTACTAGTTTACCAAATATTTAAACAAAATGAAACACTTTTGATATTGTTACAGTGTCTCTTAATATTTACTCTAGTAAATACGTACTAAATACTCAAGATTCAATCTCATTTACTACAAGCCAGTGGAACAAGACAATGAGGCCACAAATATAAAGCGTGCAGAATGCAGACCGAACACACATGCCTTCGACACGCCGTGCATGGAATATATAACTTATGAGCGCAATGTCGCTGTTTTGTGCACGCACACGGCATCGGCTTTGGTAGAGTTATGAAAGGATTGGAGTAGGCAAACTGTTCCTAATGTCAAATATAGCCAGAAATCTAAGCTTTTTTCAAAATTTTAAAGCTAAAAAATATTCACAATACATTTGCTTTTCCAAAGAATTTACATCTCTAGGTGTAAGTTTTTAACACACTGAACAGCAGTGAAAATAAACGGGATTAAATTTTAAGGTGGACGCTCTAAGAGAGATTGCGTGTTTATTATGGTGACCTCCATTATCATTTTTATTATATTAAAATACATTTAGAGGGCTGCTGTATTTGAAACCCTTGGCCATTACCATTGTATCTCTGTAGTGTATTTCACTGACAAGCTATAGTTCTCCCCAGCAAGGGGGATGCTTGAGTAGTAGTTTCTTTTTAGAGAAGGGGCACTAAGAAATCTATTTTAGGCATTTTGTCCTTGCAATTGGATGACAGTTTGCGACAATAGTTTTAAAACTGAAAATACTTTGATTCCCATAGAGCACAAAAAGTGAATTGCACATTTTAACAATGAGAAAGGTTAAAGGCAAATGACGAACGGTGGAGAGGATAAGGCAGAGAAGCGAGATGGAATTAGCCTCATTCCTGGTAGCCTGTTCTATATTTAACACACAACAGGGGAGAAGAGCAGACATCACTTCCTGGACAATCGACCTTGACTTGCTCGTTGGAGAGCGCACTGAAGTTCGTGGATGTGTGAATCAGTAGATCAGCAGAGTAGGCAAAAAACAGAAACGAATTCAGTTGTTCAGCATAGCGATAGAAAAAAAATCTTAGTTCTTAAAGGAGTAAACTTTTTGCGTCTAATTGCCATCTCGAGCCTACTTTCAAATGCACCCCTGATTAAAAGAGCACTGTTTAAAGAATTCTGAAAGACTTCCCATGGCCGAGTGATTAGCACGCTTGGCTACTGATCTAAGGGACCAGAGTTCGAGCCCATGGTTGTGTGTGTTGTTTTTCTGCTGAGGTCCTGCTATCCTCACAGACCTTCTACTATGGCATATAAACTGTGACAGGCTCTTGTCAGAACTCTGTGGCAAGCAGCTGCTTGAGGGTTTTTTTTTATTATTTTTTTTAAGTTGGTCAATTCAAAAAAAGAAACCAATAATAGAAGCATTGAGATGTTTCCTATAAGAAGACGATGGTAAAATACTAAGTAATAATTGCATTCATGGCTGCCTTAGTGTATTTAATTAAAAAAAAAACTATTCTAAGACCAGGATTCACTTACTTGCCCTATTAGCGATCCAAACCTAGTATCAGCATTCAACAGTCAGAATATGAATTATTTGTGGAAATCTATTATTTAATATTTGTGAATATTGTATTTTGTGGATAAAATGAGTTTTGCAATTGCAGGAAACTTAAACCCATGTCCCTCCAGATTCCTGCCAGTGTTCAATGACAGAACCGCGGGCTTCAGTCATTAACGGAAATCAGCAAATCTCATTTTTCCCACAACACTACTGATTTTACTGACTTCTTAGTCACACAGGCAACTGTGAATTTGCTATTCACTCATTTGCTATATTCTGGATAAACTCGTGATAACCGTAAATGAAGGATGTTTTTCGTTTGATATAAAATGCAATATAAAACTTGACAGGGATTTTTTGGAATGGTAAATGTTTAATTGCCTCCAACTTTAAATATATTCGTACCATCTTCTTCGGAATACGTTTTCAAATAATTCATACTCAATTGGCTGTTGAATGTTGAAACTAGGGTTCGGATTACTAATAAGGCATGAAAATTTGTTAATCAATTATCTCTTGGAGTTGCTTCTTAGAATAACAATAATACTGGTATTTTATCTTCGTCATTCTTCTTATAATAGAAGCATTTAATATGTTGCCTCTTTCTTGATAGTCCGGTTGGGGAGCGGGGTTTATTTAGTCAGTAGCACACCAGCCTCATCTGCAGTCCCCAGGTTCGACTCCCACCTGTCCTTGCATTGAGATTTATCTCTGTTAAACTGCTCCCTGCCCTTGGACAGAAAGGGGACACAAGTGGATTTGGAAACACAGTCATCATTCGGATAAAATGTAAAGCCTTGACCCCACTGTCATAAAAGACACCCTTGCGCACGTTAAAAAACATGCTGAATGGCACTGACAGGAAGCTTCCATCAGTCTCCTAACAGTTGTCGAATGAGTACCATTCCCCCAACCTTCTTTAAGCCTCTGGGGTCCTTGCGACCTGGCCATTTAGCCGGAGTTAAAAAAAAGTGCACCATTGAAAATGTATTGAAATTTGTGTACTATAAATTCATTCACGTTTTTATTATTTCGTTATTAGTACTCAGCAGAAGTGGTCGAAAGGCTAGCGTATTTGGCTGTAAAGTGATCCTGGGTTTAAATCCCGGATAAGGCATACAAGTTTTCTTTCTGATTTATGTTGCTTTTCTACTCAAACCTATTCTCCGTCCCGTGCCCCAATAGTTAGCGTGCTTGGCCACTGATAAAAGGGATCTGATTTCGAGCCTCAGGTAAGGCATGGATGTTTGTGTTGTCTTTATGCTGAGGTCTCGCCTTCCTCACAGACCTTCTCTAGGCGTATAAACTGACAGGATCCTGGCAGACCTCTGTAGCAAGTAGCTGCTTGAGAGAAGTATATTTTTTATTGTAAACAGTTTCATGCGAGCCTCCGTGGCAGGTGGGCTAAACGAAGAAATCTAAATCATTTATTTGGTCATCACAAAATTAAAGCAATTTCAAGTATTTCTTGTCTACAAGGCATTTTCCTGTGATACTCCTACAATTCAGTAATAAAGTATCTTTTTCATAAAATTATACATTAAACAACGCAGAGATTGAACGTTAACAATCGGACCACGCAACCCACATTACTTCGAGGTCTGATAAGAACCTGTCAGTAAATATATATTCATGAAAATCTTCTGCGAAGGAGGCGAGTTCAGAGCAGAAAGAAAACAGTATCATCCATGACCTATCCGGGTTTCTATATCTAATTCCTTTGGTCTGCAACCACACACACATAAACCGCTCAACAACTGACAATATCAGTTATATTGGTTCTTTAATATATTGTTAGAGATTTTTATTTTTATTTGACAACTGTGCGTGAATTCGTAATTAACTGACAGTAAATGAACTGATTTAAAAACTAAGGTTATAAATTCACATGAATAACATACAAATTTAAGTATGTCATTTGAACACCAAAATACTAATCAACTATACTAAATGATCCTTACATTCATTAAAAACTAACTGATAAACCAATACAACATTCGAAAACCGAATCATAAGTCAAAGCATTGGAATTTACATATGGAAGAAAGGACTCTACAATGGTTAAAGATGCACTGTTGCTCTACCACCTATACAATTTTCAATAGTTTCCCGCGCGCATCAAAGGAAACATTTTTACACACTATTACACCTCTGTACTGTATTCTTATCCTTTGAAATCAACCGTATTACAATACAATCATGAAGTAATTCCCACTATGTGCTGTATCTCGCGTCTTGTAGTAAGCGGTCAAGCTTTCATTGTTGCAGTTCATAGTCCGTTTAATATTATAAGGAACTCCTGCACGAAAGTTATGGGAGAGAACTTCCTATCCAAATGATGGATGTGTAATAATCCAAGAATCAGTTTTCTCCAGAATGGAGAAAAAATGATTGTCAGATTATAAATGAGAAACTTTTTGCTAAACAATAAGTAGAAATTAAAAGATCTTAAATTTCACTGCTTTAGCATTTCTATAATAAAAACCATTTTAAAACAGTTTCTCAACACATTTAAAATACGCAATTTTATAATGCCAAATAATAATAAACAACTACAAGAATTACATATCGCCTCTGGTCCCCAACCATTTGAGACTTCGGGTTCTTGTGTCCTGATTATTTAGTCCATTGTGTGCAAAAAAAAAAAGTGCCGCTCACAGGTAAAACAATCCAACCAACCTCTGGCAATATGTGGGATGTTCGTTTTCAAACAAGTTTTCCATTTTCCGAATTTTGCACCCTTTTAACAGTAGTAAATTCGTGTTATGGGTGATTGGAAAATGTAAATAGTAATATATTATTAGCCCTATATCAATGGATTTAGCCCTTTTGGCAAATGATGTTGATGGGATGAACTCTTTCATTCGAACTGTTGATGAGACTGGTAGTACAGTAGGTTTGGTTATAAACAGAGAGAAAACTAAAGTGATGAAAATTGGTCAGGCAGGTTGTGATTCAGTTAATCTGAATGGTTGCAGTCTTGAGCAGGTGTCACAGTTTAATTACCTTGGGAGCTGCGTAACTGATACTGGTGATGTGCGGCATGAGATTAACAGACGAATAGGTATTGCTGCCGGGACTTTTAAGAATCTATGGAGATTGTGGAGAAATAGGCGTATACACCTAAAGACTAAAATTAGACTGTATAATAGTTTGGTTCTTTCTAGGGTTAGTTATGGTAGTGAAACTTGGACGCTGTGTAAGCAAAATAACAAGAAACTAGATGCTTTTGATTCTAGATGTTTACGCAGTATCTTGGGTATTAGGTGGTTTAACTTTGTAACTAATGATGAGGTTAGGCAAAGGAGTCTGCAACCTCCTTTAAGCAGCATATTGTGCAGAGAGAGACTCCGCTGGTTTGGCCATGTTGCCCGTATGGATAATTATAGATTGGCGAATAGGGTTATGAACAGTGTGCCTAGAGGCCTCAGAAGGAGGGGGAGACCTAGGATGCGGTGGGCAGACAAAGTCAAACAGGACCTTGTTAGAATTGGTGTACAGTGGCCGGATGCAGCAGATGTAGCTCAGGAGAGATATGCTTGGAGAATTAAACTGCGCGGTCTGGTTGGACCTTCGTAGCCCATGGCTGCTTGAGGATGATGATGATGATGATATCAATGGAAAAAGAATTTATCATTTATCCCTTAAAAAAGTTGCGCTTTCTCATCATCTAGGTTTAAGGGGAAAATCAGTCAGTGTATATATTTATTACTACATTCCTGTCCAAATTAGTTGCGACAAGCGAAGGAACGCTAAGTCCCTTCCGCTGCAGAGTCTGAACTGCTGCAAGTCTAAACTTGTTCGTAACCACCAAGGGTCATGTTTTGGGGATGTTTCACAGCTTCCGGGCCACAGACGCTTCACCCCATTGAAGGAATGATGGATAGCAAAAAGTACAGGCGTTCTGGAGGCGAAAATTATCCCAACACTGCAGAAGCTGTTTCCTAACAGCGATGGGATATTTCAACAGGATCTGGCTCCATGCCACAATTCTAAGCTTGCTAAGAGCTTCTTTACCCAGCAACATTTGAAGGTATTGGAGTGGCCAGGAAATTCACCCGATCTAATCCCCATTGAAAATTTATGGGCCATTATTAAAGCGCGCATATCTAAGATGGATTGCACGACGAAAACCAAAATGATAGAAAGTGTCATGAAAGTGTGGTACCACGACCCTGAAGTGAAGGAGATGTGTGGAAAATTAGTGGCATCAATGGTTGAGAGGGTGAAAGAAGTAATTAAAGCTAAAGGGGGGGGGGGGGGGGTCACATTCACTATTAACTATGTTTTATTATATTTAGTTGTGTCTTTGTTACTGCATTTTCCTATTGTCCCAACTAATTTGCACAGTATTGTATATTAAAATATTATTTAATTATAATTTTTAAAGAAAACTTCCTCGGAAGACGACCCCAGTCAGGGGTCGAAATATCAGGAAAGCTATTCGCAAGTAGGTGAATCCTTATCTTTTTTAATTATAATTAACAAACTATTCTAAGACAGCCATAAATACAATTATTGCTAAGATATTACTGAAAATTTTCAAATTAAGTGCTAACTGTTTAAAAAAATATAAAAGATACTATTGGTTAAAATTCGACCAGTAATTTAATTAAAATACATATGATAATCAATTATACTTCTGTTAGATCTGAGTATCTGTTCTTCATCGACATACTCTATCACCAGAATTTTTAGCATAAATATATTGTGTGCAATATTACTTCAAGTTTTACATTTTTTACATGTAGTACTTTCTAAGGATGTTAAGGCCTTTTGTACTCCCTTTTTCTCCCCTCCCCTTGGGGTGAAGAGACAAATTGTTGCTGCCAATGTAAACCCCTAAATCATGACACTCCACTACTAAAATATCAAATTTGTAGCCCAAATAGATCCTTTGCGATATTTTTTCAATTTTTGAAATTTAACTGTGTGTCGTTTTTCTGCTGAGGTCTTGCCATCCTCTCAGCCGATGGGCTTGGAAAGGCCGCCGTCCGTCGGATGGGACGTTAAGCCGTGGCCCCGTGTGCGGGAGAGCCATACCCTGTGCACGTTAAAGAACACGCTGGATGGCCTTGACGGGAGGCTACCATCTGTCTCCCAACAGCTGTTCCAGTGGGTCCCCTCCCCCAACCTTCTCTGAGCCTTCGGGGTCCATGTGACCTGGCCATTTAGCCCACGGTGTGCAAAAAAGTGCCGCTCAGAGGTAAAACAACCCAACAACAACACATCCTCTCAGACCTTCTACTTTGGCATATAAACTGGCAGGCTCCTGTCAGACCTCTGTGGCAAGCAGCTGCTTGAGGGGGTATTTATATATAACTTTTTCCTTCGTTAGAGGTCACAATTAGAATTTTTGGGAGATTCGAAAAATGAGAATCGAAGCGTAATAATTTATTAATACCTAACCAACCCGAAAAGATTTTTATGTCAAAAAACAAAGAAGCTGATTGTCTACAGACGCATAAAAAGAAAAATATTTATTCGTTTTTTCTGAAAACGAGGTAACAGTAAACACGAGGCGGTACGAGGATACAGTAAACGCAACGCAAATCTATTTATCAAGTATTAATAGTTATCGATATCTTAGTTAATAAAATTAAGGGGAAGGGATCTGATATTCGAACACTAATAAAGCTCCCACCCCCCTTCTAATAGTGGCCGTTCTAAAGTTGTTAGGCATCTTAAAATATACTTTAATATACTCAAACGAAAAAAGGGGCTTTTCCCAACAAAAACAGCTATAAAATAAAGGAGTAAATATTTGCAAAAACGCCCATCACAGTAATTTCTGGCTGACATCAAGGAAGCTCTTCGTGACAGCATTATTTACATCAGGTCAGCATTATTTACATCAGGTGCAAAATTTTTCTGTTTATTACTTTATCTGTGCTTTTTGACCTCTATTAGACCAGTCAAACTAGTACACAGTCGGCTAATTTCGAAGCCAGTATTGGAAACCAGTTAATTTTTATTTCTTAAGCCACACATTTGTATGTCAAACGCTGAATGAAAAGCACTGTACTTTCAGCACCGGTTTGAACAAGCCAACTTAAATTGGACAATAGCACATGTAGCAGAAATATTACACAATCTTCGGCACGTAATCTGTCAGGGCGCAGAATCAGACACTACCTGTTTACTATCAAAAGTCTTGAATAGCATTTGGGCAACTAAAGATGATTACTTTGACCTTAAACAACTTTAACTTTAAGAACAGTAAAGCGAACCATTATCCAAGGTTTAAATGACAGTTGCAACCAAAAAAACGTGAAAATTTGGATTTTATTAACATTTCCACTTGTGGACGAAGAGGCTAATAGCCACAACTCCCCTACGCGTCACCCTATCTACGCTGCACTCATCTCTCATTCTTGTTGCTTTCTCATTATGTGCCAATTTACTGTAATCTAAGCCATGACTCGTCTATTCATCTGAAGAGAGGACTAACCAGAACTCTCTTAAAGGAAACACCGACATACTGTCAAGCACTTAGAACTAGAACATTCCTAGATCGCAATTATTTGAACAGCTATGACATCACTTCCTCTCAACAAAATGTAAAAGGGAAAAAAAAAACCTATATTTTTAGCATTGGGAAGAGCAGTTAATGGCTTAAACTATTGCTTGAAATGAAAAACTGAAAATTTTCCTACAAATACATTACTTCAACCTTTAACGTAGTACAGAAATCGAACTGGCAAAACACCTAATATGTTTTGGAAAAATACCGCAAAGAATCGGTAGTCTAATAAGCAAGATTCTATAGTTATCAATAGCGGAAAGTTTCAATTGCTGTTGAACATTATCACTGCCGCCTTTCTCATTGAGGTTTATCGGCTACTTGCTCTAAGGTGACAAAGTCGTTTAGCAGGTCTCAATACTGGGAAAATTCTCTCGGACAGCCCACTTGTCACGGAGGTTGGGTTGTTTTTTACCTCTGAGCAGCACATTTTTGCACACAATGGGCTAAATGACCAGGCCCCAAAGCTCAGAAAAGGTTAGGGGAATGGGACTCCTGGTCAACTTAACAGATGGAAGCCTCTCGTCAAGGCCATTCAACATGTTCTTCAATGGGAGCAGAGAATGGCTCTCCTGTACTTGATGCCACGGCTTATCCAACGGACGGTGGCCTCTCCAAGATCATCTGTGTCTCCTTTCTGACCAAGGCAGGGTGGGAGTTTTACGGAGATAAATCTCAACACAGGCACAATTGAGACTCGAACCTGGGAACATCGGATTGCGAGCCTGGCGCGCTACCGACTGAGCCACCTCCGCCCCAGGCATGGAAATTTCTTGCCTCTGCTTTTGCCACCGTTGGAATTTCAAAGGCAAAGGCAAAAACATTTTGCCCTGCTTTTCCAACTTTGGAATTTCAAAAACAGCATGCTTTATTTTGCACTCTACCTCCAGCAAATGTTCACATATTAAGAAGTTTCAAAGGTTGCTCCTCTTTTGGCGAATATACATCGACCGTTAGTATTGGCAGTTTTTCCTGCGCTCTGTATATACGTTCGCGTATTCCTGGGAGTACGCTTACCATGGGCTTGAGAAACACATTACATAACCTAAAGTAAACAATGGTGTCGTTACTGTATATAGAACTATGTAGTCCATATGCTCTGGCCGTAATCTGCAGTTCCCAGGTTCGAGTCCCAGCTGAGTCAGCGTTGAGATTTATCTCCGCAAAACTCCCCGGCCCTGTACATCGTCAGTAGGGGACACGAACCGATGGGCTTGGAAAGGCCGCCGTCCGTCGGATGGGACGTTAAGCCGTGTGTGGGAGAACCATACCCTGAGCACGTTGAAAGTACACGCTGAATGGCCTTGACGGGAGGCTACCATCTGTCTCCCAACAGTCGTTCCAGTGGGTCCCCTCTCCCAGCCTTCTCGAGTCTTCGGGGTCCTTGTGACCTGGCCATTAAACACATTGAGTGCAAAAAAGTCCGCTCAGAGACAAAACAACCAACCACATGCTATGGCACAATTGACAGTTTATTCGATCTCGTAAGCTTAGCTATTTTCTTACAATTTAGTTGTCCTAATTAAGGTTCTAACGAAATATAGATACCAAATTACCACCGACATTAACCCAACATCACATGGTACAGTTTGGGCATAAAATGACTCAATCAATCATTTGATACTCACTACAGTATTGCAAACAACTGGCATGGAACGGGAACTAAATAAAAGCTTCCACACAAAAAAATTCTACCAAAAAAAAGAACGGAAAGACCAAAAACATTTACTTTCAAGTTAACACAATGTAAAACTTACAAGCACTTCACAGACTACACTATGAAAATACTTTAATAAAAATAAAAATAAATACCCCCTCAAGCAGCTGCTTGCCACAGAGGTCTGACAGGAGCCTGTCAGTTTATATGCCATAGTAGAAGGTCTGAGAGGATGGCAGGAGAAAAACGGCACAAACAGCCATGCCTTACCCGGGGCTCAAAACCCAGGTCCTTAGATCAGTAGCCAAGCGCGCTAACCACTCGGCCACGGGACGGCTAAAATATACTAAAATACTTTAATATTACAAATACTTGAATACTTACTCTCTGAGCTGATCTTACTTTAATACTATTATAATTAGTATTAAACCACACGTTTACGGGATAAGACAAGGTTTGATGATAATCATTTGGATCATATTTGTCAGCGGCTAATGTTATGTAAATATATTGATCGCTTCCGAAATCATAACGTATATATGTTCTACGTCATTACAAGCTCCACTAAGGAATATTACGTAAAAAATGAACCCTTCAGCAATCGAATTATCTTTCCAACGCTGCAAAACGGAATTTTTTTTTTTAGTTTTCAAAATTACAACGGGAACTAGCGCAGTTCGACATTAATTTTATAGCGCTTCAAGTTTCCATTCACTCCGAATCTGATGCTTTTGCAATGACTAATGTTTTCAGTAATTCCAATTCAAAATTTGAGTGAACAAGCTATCTCTTATTGCACTGTAGTAATCCTTATAGAGTCTATGACCATTACTCCTATTACCCCAGGGCATGGGCGTCCGCAGAAGGGGGCAAACGGGCCACTTTCCCCCACCTCCCTCGGATCGGGTAAAAATTTTCACAAATTATAATCGTAACAATTTAAACGTAATTTATATACATTATGTATGTTTTTTTTATTGATGTAATACTGTATTCTATAATCTACTAGTTAAAAAAAAACCTAAAAAATTAAATAATTAAATAAAAATTTATTGATGTAATTATTTGTCTCCAAGCTTTGCCGCCCCCCCCCCCCCCTGGAAATTTTTCTGCGGACGCCGATGCCCCAGGGTGAACGTTTTGAAAAGATTAATGAATAATTAGTCTATTCATTATTAGCTTATTTGTTGCATACGATTTTAAATTAAAAAGAATTCGGAAATATCCAAAATAGTGTTTTTTAATTCTCTTTCAGTGACGGAACACATATATAAGGAAACATTTGGCCAAACAGTAAGATGACATTATGCTTTAACATAAGAGAAGTTATATAATGTAATCAACCGTAGATTTTCCAATATTGTAAGTTGTTTTAACAGTTATTATGTCATAAAACATTCATGAAGTCAAACATTGGGTAAAAAAATATTTCGCCGAGCATATTGAAAAAGACTGGTCTACTCAACAACAAATACCCAACTACCTTAAATATATACATATAATTCAACACTGATGACGAGAACTAAAACTCAGACCTTCCTGTAGTATTTTCACCAGTTTTGTGGCTCTAAAATGCGTACGAGCTACAGAGCTGTCCTACTTCTAAGCTAGTGTGTCCAGACAAAGCAGCATTCCCTCACACGCCCATTAAAGTTCAGTGTCCCGTCAAAGGTAACAAGACTGCTCTATGCTGCTATTGTTCCCAGACAGTTCTCAGAAGGATCCGAGATCTTGAAGTATTGACTACACCTGCTCAATTGTGATCCAATGGCATAAGAATTAAGCAACCGTTGAACTCCTCCTGAGCAAGAATCCCCACAGAGACGATTTGATACCCACTACACCAATGTTGTAAACAACTGGCACGGAACGGGAATATGTTATCTGCTAACGAAAGTTTGCCAATTAAGTATATATGGGAATGTCCTTAAAATTTAACTCTTCTGAAACACCAAATTTATTTTCAAGTAAACATAATTTAAATGAATTTTTATTGACAAGAAATTGTCATGAAAAAGATGCACGATACCTGAAAATATATTGCAAAATACGATACTTAATATTAATTTTAATATTTAATATATTAGGGTATATACTACTAAAGAATTATAGTAAAACCTTTTTAATTTGTAATTCGCGATAATTTGGAGACGGTCAGCTTCTTTTTCTTCCCCCTAAGTTTTCTAGTTTTTTTTTTATCATATTTCATATTATATGTTTGTCTTCGTCTGTGTAACTTGGCTTTTTGTTTATATGTATCAAATAATTATGCAATTCCTGTAAATATGTTTGTCGTTTTGTACTATCATCAATATTTCTTTTAAATTTCTGAAATGTATTGGGGCATCAAGCCACTTTAACGTTTAAATTAATATCCAAAATTACCTGCACCTTGGCTTTACTGTAACCCCCTGCATGAAATAAATTATTATTACTTTGAGCACCATACGGAGACACTTTAGAGAATAACGATAGACCTGGATTAAACGAGTACTTTTGTATCTGTTCCAGTGCTGTAGAGTTTGGATTGTAGGCGTTACACAATAGCAAATCAACTAGAAATAGCTGATTTGATCCTTTACACCTTAGTTTAAAATATTTTGAAATAAAATTGAACTTCATTAAAGTTATTTACAGTTCGGACAGCACCTCCCCCATTTAGGAATTAGAAGTTTTAGTCTCTTTAGCTAAGTTTGGAAGAGAGAACCTGTCTCATACAGAAAAACCTGAAAGTGCTAATTTCGAAAGTATATTTCTGCGACGCAGGTGTCAATTAGAGTTAATTTTATAGAATAAGAAATTAATGGAAGCAACTGCAGCGCAAATAAAGATTCATAATAAGAACTTCATTATTATTTCTTGCTACAACACTGAAGAAAATGTTCCTTTTGAAGTATTTTATGGCTTATTAAAGGCCTGCCCTCCGCCTAGAATTTTTTTGGGCGATTTCAATGCCCATAACCCACTGTGGGGATCTACCTTGGAAAAATCTGAGGACCGTATTGTATCAGATCATTGAAGAATTTAATTTAGTTATTAAAAATGATGGCCAGGCAACGTTTTGGAAGGGTAGACAAGAATCAATTATTGATCTTACTTTAGTAGATCCAGATATAGCTCCAACTCGATTGTTCTACATTGAATGATACAAACCTCCCCGTTATAATCACTGGACTAGAAGGATCTCAAAATAAGTTGCAAAATAAAACTAAAATCACAAATTGGACATCTTTTAGGCTAAGCCTTGAAGAAGAATTAGAACACAATGTGACGTCTATAGAGCAGCTTACCAATATATTTAAGGAAGCTAGAGATAAAAGCACAATTCTTGTGGACAATCCAAAATATCTAAAACACAACATTGTATTTATTAACAGACGAATAGCGTTACGTAGGAGGGCGGAGAGAAGGGTCAGAAGGACAAGAAGATTGGATCACTTGAATCTACTATAAGATAATCAATGCCTTTGTTAAAAAGAAGATCAAGGAAGCTAGACGAGTTGAGTGGGAACGGTTTTGTGAGAATTTAGACAATTTTTCGAGTTCCGGGAAGATTTGGAAGATTATTAAATCTATTGGTCAGCCTGTTAAACCAGTTTCTCCTTGGAAATTCTTAGTCCTTGAAATGGATCTCTCCACACAAGACCTAGCTAATACGTTCGCAGAATTCTTCTAAAGACACTTCGACTCTCCCATGCTTTATACAAACTGAAACGGAAGTGTTAGAAGAACTTGAAAAATTTAATTTTCTTACCCAAAAGGGAAGTGATGTTTTAAATTTAAATTTTAGCATCTCTGAACTTAAGATAGCTCTCAAATTCTGTAAGAACTGCACAGCCCCAGGACCTGACGAACTTTCTTATAAAGTTTCCAAAAATCTGCCTGACTCCGCTTTAAATAAATTACTAACTTTTATCAATACCATGTGGACTATGGGAAATTACCCAGAGAGCTGGAGTCCTTCATATGTGGTCCCGATTCCAAAACCTGGGAAAAATTTATCAGAATTAAAATCATTTAGACCAATTTCACTATGCTCATGCATGGGAAAAGTTGTGGAAAGAATGGTCAATAAAAGATTGAGTTGGTTTATTGAATCCCAGAATATTCTATCTCCTCGTTTTTCAGGTTTTCGCTTTGGGAGAAGTGCTCAGGATAGTACTGGACCTTGTCATATATGTTCAAGTCAACATTGGAATAAAAAATACTTATACAATTGCAGTCTTCTTGGATCTAAAATAAGTATATGATAATGTATGGATAGAGGGATTGATTTATAAGTGTCTAAAGCTTAACATTAAAGGTAAAATATTGAAATATTTACAAAATTTGTTAATCAACAGAAATATGAGATTAAACTAAATGGACATCTTCTCAAGGCCAATCAAACTTCAGAGAGGTTTGCCTCAGGGCGGATCCTTGAGTTCCTTATTGCTTACGATCTTCCAAATGCCTTTCCTACTACTGTCAAGTTCTGTTTTTACGGATGATATCGCAATATGGATATCTGGAAGAAATTTACAATCATTGGAGGAACAGCTTCAGAAAACGCTTTTGAAGTTAGAAATTTACTTCGATAAATGGGGACTGCAGGTGTCACCAGAAACAACTGTTGTGCTCCCTTTTGCTCCCTCTGCAAATTTTCTTCCTTACAGTTAAGGATGAACAATACAATACTGAAAGTTGTTAAATTCCACAAATTTCTCGGAGTTGTACTAGATTCAGAACTGAAATGGTCAAAATACATCGAATTCATGAAGAAACTACAAGATCCTTCGTAAATATCCTGCGATGTCTTGCTCCGAGGAAACGAGGAACCTCCATTCAACAAATGTTAAACATTTATAAAGTCTTAATAAGATCAAGGCTGGAACATGGAGGATTCTTTTGGAAAATGCTAGCTACACCTTAGTTCAAAAAATGGGAAAAAATCCAAAATAGAGCAGTAAGGATCTGTCTGGCCCAACTCCCTCCTTGTTCTACTGTCTCGCTTCTTGTTGAAGCCAATTTGGAACCTCTTTCTCTAAGGAGATCCAATATCCGCTTCCAACACTTTCTAAGAATGATCTATAAACAGAGGACTAACCCACTGATTGAGAAGATTTTCAGTCACTCTCTGAGGAAAACATGTCCTATTTATGAAGTAATCAGGTTTCCTCTGTTCGAAGACGTTCGGGGCCTCCAGCGACCAGTGGACCAATGGGATGATTTGCCCCCATAGGTTTTTGAAAAAATTCCCTGTTTTCATAAGATACAGGGTATTACTACTAAGAAAAATCAAGATGTCTATGTACTCAAGAATTTAGCTGAAACTTTAATTGAGGCAAAATATGCTTCCTTTACAAAACTATTTACTGATGGCTCTGTAAACAAGGATGAGGGAAGAGCGGCTGCTGCAGTTTGGATCCCAGATCAGAATATTCATTTAGCAGTTAGACTACCAGACCAAACAGAAGTTTTCACAACTGAATTAGTACCCATAGAAATGGTCCTTAAGTGGGCTACTACTCTGTCCTGTGACAAAGTTGTTATTCTGTCTGATTGTCGATCAGTTATTCAATTTTTACAAGGAGATCCGGGAAGATCTAGCAACAATGAGCTTTTTTTTTGCAACATTTTGAAGACGGCGAATAAAATGAAAAGTGGTATTGAGTTAAACGTGCAGTGGATTCCCAGCCACGTCGGCGTTATAGGAAATGAAATTGTTGACAAAATTGCTAAGGAAGCGTTATTACGTGAAAACTGGCTCAATATTCCAAGAGATTTCAATTATTATAAAAGCAAAAATAAGCAAATTTTAAAACGAAATTTTCTGTATTATTTTAAAGTTCATTCTTCCTCACATCTGAATCATAGGAGTTTGATTGGTCAAACCATTGATCCATTTCAAGATTTCGGACTGACTAAAAACGACATAGTGACCATAATCAGGCTCAGAACAGGGACCACAAGACTGAATGATCAAGTGCATAAGATGAACAGAGCCGAGTCATCTTCCTGTGATACATGTAGAACAAAAGAAACAGTCTCTCATGTGTTACTTAATCGCAGCAAATTTGATACTCAGAGATCAAATGTTTCACTCACTGGAAGAAATTGGAATTAAGGAATTTACACTCAAAGATCTACTCGGACATCAGAATTTGATAAAATTAATTTAAAAATATTTTCTTTTTACATTTTTTAAAGGATACAATTTTGATTGACAGAATTTGATTTAGTGCCCAAATAGTGCCACGATGTTTCTGCATTAGGAGATTGAACGCTCTTAAAATTTTAATAATGTTACTCAAGAACTTTCAATTTCAACTGAACTACCTGCTTCCTTCAGAAAATTCTGGAATGTTTATTTGACCTCCAATCTAAGATTACTGGCAATTTTATGGTTTTGCTTTTGAAATTTTGGTTTTCCAGACTCAGTTGGGAGAACTCTCCGACATAGTGCACGGACCTTTCTTAAAAGAATTTCCAGACGATAGGGGCGAAAGGTCCCGAGTGATTTCCGGAATAATAGTTTATGTTGAAGAAGAAGAATGAAACAAAATCATACCGTAAAAGCAATATTAAAGGAGCCTATGCATAGTCATGAATATTTCCTGAATACTTTTTTCAGAATTATTACGATGCATTAATAAGTTGCATTCTAATTTAAAACTTAAATTCCATAATTTTTAAACGTAAATAAAGAAAAATGCTAGTTAAACTCCCCGAGGGTCAAATGTAAAACTCAACCAACATGGCATAACTGAAAAGAAAAACTAACGACTTATTTTAACATTTCTTAATTCTTATGTAATAAAAATCACAGATTTCCGATACTGAAATGACAACACTTGATCAAATTATTATAACTTATGCACGGAAGTTCATTGCAAAATGCATTGCTCACATTGCTTACGGAGGGCGTTCAAAAAGTTCTTGACATGTGTCTGTAGATTTGCACTTGTTCCTACGAAATTAACGAACTACGACTTGTTTGAAAGCTTGTCTAAACTTGTCAATACGTGTTAAAAACAAAGGCAGTATCATCATTTCTCTCTTCGCTGGCGGCGCGTAAAGTCGGTCAAAATCTGTGCGTTGTTGCTATGAAGCCTACTAAAGATAGGGAAAGATTTTACATTTTCACAAGGATGCAGCTTGGGGACGATGCGGAACTTTCATTCCGATTTATCGCAAGCGTATGGGAATCATGCCCGTTCATATGGCATTGTTATGGGATGGATGCGCAAGTTCAGAGAAGGACGCAGAGTTTTAGAAACCACTCTCGTGCAGGAAGACAGGAGGCCGTGAACGAACCATCGCTGCTGTTGTGAACTCATTAAGGAAAACTCGCATCACCGTTCAGATAATAAGTTTAGATGTCAGGGTGGAAACAATTATTTATGAACATTTAAAGTTTCGAAAGATCTGTGCCGAGTGCCACAAACTGACAGAACAGCAAAAAAAGGTTAGTCTATTCGTCCAAGGAGATGCTAGCAATGTGTAAACCTAATGGGCCCCAAAAGGAAAAGACATTGTCAGAGGTGATGAGACGTGGTTTTATAACTATGCAAATTCTCAGAAATTCTCAAATCACCCCTGAGGGTAAAAGGGCAAATAGTTGATGTCAATATTAGCTACTTTATCATCACATTCTACCATCCTAATTTCTATCATGAATAGATCGTTTGCAATGTTAAAGTAGCACATTTTCCGACTTTAGCACCTTCTAAGAGTGGTTGGGTTGTTTTACCTCTGAGCGGCACTTTTTTGCACACCATGGGCTAAATGGCCAGGTCACATGGACCCCGAAGGCTCAGAGAAGGTTGGGGGAGGGGACCCACTGGAACAGCTGTTGGGAGACAGATGATAGCCTCCGTCAAGGCCATCCAGCGTGTTCTTTAACGTGCACAGTATGGCTCTCCCGCATACGGAACCACGGCTTAACGTCCCATCCGACGGACGGCGTCCTTTCCAAGCCCATCGGTGTCCCCTACTGACCGTGGGCAGGGCGTGGAATTTTGCGGAGATAAATCTCAACGCTGACCCAGCTGGGACTCGAACCTGGGAACTACAGATTACGAGCCTGCGCGCTACCGACTGAGCCACCCCCGTCCCATTCTAAGGGTGGAAATCGCAACTATCACTAAATTTAGAAAACGATAAATTAATATTTTATTAGTACCGATCCAAGCCAAAACGAACTTTCATTTAATTTGTGAAACAAAAATAGCTGAATGTATGAGAAGGAAACAAAAGATAATGAGCTAAAAATCTTGACTTATTTAAATGAATTGGTCGAATTTTCAAAAATGGTGCGTGGGAGGAGGAGGAGGAGATCATGAAATCGCGACTCTGAAATACTGGGATCGGAACGCAACAGAGATATAGATATTGAGGTAGACACCTGAAAAGTTTAGAAACAGTTGGTTTAAATATTGAACGAATATTGTGGTGAGAGATTTTACCGAGAAATCTGACTTATCTGCAGTGATATTTTTCAATAAAAACAATAGCTTTAATTACGAAGCGTCAAATGTGGCTTTCAACGAAAAATATGCATAATCCCCTAACTGGAAGAGGTACACATAAAGAAATAGAACAAATTATTCGATAACTAGCGTTAATAGTCTTAGTAGGTCTAACAAGAAATTTTTTATTTCACTGCTACTCTTTTTTCACATTTCTTCTTTCCCTCACTCCCACCACACCACTGCAAAGCTGTCTTTGTTAATCCGGAATGTTGTCTGGAATAAAAATAGCAGCTGTAACAAAAGGACCCTCATCTATATGATAAAATATTGGAAGGTCTGAGATTAAAGAATCTGCTGACCAGATTAAACCACACCTCACACGTCTCAGGTTTACAGAGAAAACGGAGGAATGATTATTATGTACCAACAGGAGGAGTGATCAGCCTTAAGGATTTATCTCTAAATCGTTGATATCAGATTATTTTTAATCCACTGAGACACAAATTCCTATCACATTTTGAGTAATTACAGCCTAATTATATAGCACTATTACGAAGCTTTATTAATTCATACACAAATACGGTATATAATACATACGAGCTATGAAATGAACCTTTACGAAACTTTAGTATAGAGGAAAGCTGCAACTGCAATTAACCAACACACGGAAGCGATTAAAGGAAGCTCACGATAGTTTGTCACAACTAAAACAATCCTTTAAAATTACGTTTTCATGATGGTTGGAAAACCTATATCAAGCACTACCACACCAAAAGGGCGTTTTTCTTCGTCACTGCAGGTCTCAGATGGGAATAGCGTGATGCTGCGTTCTTTAAAGGGAAGTATTTGATTAGAGAATCACTGAATATCTCTAGACTTTTTGCCGCTTGAGTAGCAGTGACAACATGCAATTTATCAGTTTTCGCATATATGCTAATTGCAAAAATGTTTTGGGTGCTACACAATTATCTAAACAACTTCGAAGGCTGAAAATTGCTGATATCTGTCTCATATTAGATTCTAAACGCACTTAGTAAAGATCTTTTAGTATACTTAGCTAAGGGAAGCAAAGTACATTGAAATAACAATTTGTTAGGTACACCTATAGAGTGTTACGCCTCCTTTGGTCTTCAGAAGAGCTCGAATCCGTGAAGGCATGGAACGTACAAGATGTTGGATGCATTGTGCAGGAATATTGCACAATGCGGAAATGATTGTGTGGCACTATTGTTGCAAATTGGACGGCAGCACAGTCTCACTGCAAACAGCTCTTACCACCTCACCCCAAAGATGCTCTATAGAGTTTATAACTGGGCCAATGAAGCAAAGAAAACTCGCCGGCATGTTCTTAGAACAATTAGGTGACGATACATGCCTTGTGAGCAGGTGTATTATCAGGCTGAACATGTCCATCCGAATGACGATAAACTGTAGCCACAAAAGGATGAACTTTGTCAGCAACACGTTTAAATACACTGTGGCATTAAGATGTCCTTCAATGGGTATCAGGGGGTTTACTGTGTGCCAGGAAAACATTGACCACACCTTCGCACTTCCACCACCGGCCTGTACCGTTGACACCAGACAAGATAACTTCATGCTGCTTGGGCCAAATTCTGATCCTTATCAGCATGTTGCAAAAGGAACCTTGATTCGTCCAACCACCAACGTCCTTTCTAGTCTTCAACAGGCCAATCCTACACACACTTCATGTTCTTCACTGACAATATCAGAACTGGAACAATATCAGAACGGGTTTACAGTCGGCGGCTGTTGCAGTCCATTTATGACAAGGTCTGATATGTGGCGTGTTTGGAGATTACCTTCTGCACACTAATGTTTAATTCTGCTGCGATTTACTTGGTTATGGCTTGTATTTGTTTACACGATTCTCGTCAATCTCATTTGACCCCTCTGATTCACAAGCTGTTTTGATCCATAGGATCGCCGATCACTGGTAATTATACTTTTGGCACCATTCTCAGTATACCCTCAAAATGGTTGAATGTGAAAAGCCCTGAAGGGCGTCTGTTTTGGAGATGCTAGAACCAGCACCAACTATCATGCCATGTTCAGTCGCTCGTTTTGCCCATTCTGACACTCAATACCAGGGCCGCCGAGAGAATTTATGGGCCCCTATGTAATATTATGCTGCCCCCCCCCCCCCCCGAAAACTTTTTATCTTTACAAATCATTAATAGCAATTATTCTGGACACAATGATGACATTCAGAGGAAAAAAAGCCTGTTGCGCAGTCAGGCATGCAAAAACATAGGCCTACACAGTTTGTGTCACATTAAACGTTTTAGCATTTATTTTAGGGAACATATTTTGCAAAGCTCACAGCAAGATTTAGTATTTTTGAGTAAATTTAATATAGGCTACATAACGTATCATGGAGAAAAACTATGCAATTCTGCGAGTCTTCATTTTTAATTGTCAGTACTGAAAAATAGGCAACAATATTTGTTAAACTTCACATTAGCATAATAGCAGATTCAACACTAAATGTGCCAACAAGAGACTTTTAAACTGTTATAATTTGTAACACTGACACACAGACCACATACGATGTTACTGGAACTCGAAACATGAACAATGTAATATACCTGATCGCACGGGTTGGGAGAGTCCAACTGCTGCAGAGGTGGGGTGGTTAACAGGGAAAATACAAGCAAATGCTGTAAGTTAACGCGGACAAAAGAAGATGTTAAGAAATGGTGCGTTCAACTACTATTAATGAGATAATATGTCATAATCCAACTAGTGTTTCTTTTTAAAAGCATATTATAACAAAGAATGTTCTTATGGAATTTTATAGGATCGATATATAGCCTAACTAAGAATAATTTTTGTAAGAAAAAGTAGTCACTTAATCTGACGGGCCCCTATGCACTAGTCCCCCTTGCCCCCCCCCCCCCCCCCCCCCCCCCCTGTCGGCGGCCTTGCTCAATACAACTCTACTGATGCTCGAAGAGCTGGTCTACCTAATTTATACCGCACACTGGAGTCATGTAATATATTACGTATTGGAATGACCATTTATGTGACAAGGGGTAGTGAATCTAATAAACTGGCATCTCGGTGTATATATCCTTTACCTTTTTCTGATAAAGAATAGTAGACAGAGACTAACACACGAATTTGGTCAGGTTGGCGGTAAAAGCAAAATGTATATATTTCAATTTCATATGTTTCGTCCTCAACGTATTTCAATTTCATGTATTTCTTCCATAATATAAGCTTTAAACAAGATAAAACCGTTTCATAACTGTATTAGAGAAGGGAGACGCCTGAAAGTTTATATTTTTAATTGAATACTAGATTTTAAAATAACATTCAGATTTCCTTAGCGGATACTTTTACTCAACCATAAGGGCATCCATGATAACAAGTATGATCTTTTAGGATAGCTCAGTATGGCAAATGGTAAAAGAATTGTTGTTTATAAATTGATAGAAATTATATATTTTGCTCATGAAGGATTACAGCAAATTTTTAATGACCATCAGTTTCAGTTTGTTTATATTTTTCGCCACGATGTGAAGATTTGGATATTAATGACCGATTTTCTTTTTCTAGTGTCGAGGTTCTAGACCTCTTTTTAGTGACGAACACTCAGTATCACTTTTCCTCACCGAGCATAACCATCAAAATAGAAGTTTTACACTCTTCGTCCATTCAGCAAGAATCTGCATTCAAAAATTGTTGTGCAAATTCGCACAATGTCAGTGATGTGGTAATGAAACTATATTTCCTGAAATCCATTGCAATTGAAGGCAATGTTTGTTATTGCTCGCGAGCATGCTTAAAGGAAAACACCATCAATCAAGGAGCTGGGCAAGCGAATACCAGGTTAAGAATAAAATTCTAGAGTGAAATAAGAAAGCTCTAAAAATAAACCTGAAAAAAAAATACCACCCACTGAAGTTCATCAGTTAAGAGAAAATGCCATTCATTTCAACCAAAGTCCAGCCTTGGCATCATCTCGAAAGATTTTCATCATCTCGAAAGATGAAAGCCCAATTTTTCTAACTCTGATAATGTCATTAACTTGAGTTGGACGTACATAATGCCAACCGGTATTTCAGTCCATCTGACTCCTTGTTTCATGGTCGCTGCTTACAATTACTACTCGGACAAATCAATCACGAGATCATGATGCGTAAAAAGACTGCTCAGAATCTAATTTTTGGCTCATCTTCTCTCCCTATACATAAAATTTCAAGATATTCAACCTAACTGGAACTTTTTCAGTTCATCTCGTAACAAGAGACAAATTTTGCAAATATCTCGCAACAATATAATTAGTGCTAAATCGTCGTTTGGTATTAGAGTAAAATAATTAAGTTTTAGAAACATTTGCCATGCTATCATTTTCCACAGAATTTTATCCTATATTTCATCTCTTAATTACAAAATTGCTCCAGTGTTCAGAAACGGCATTTTATAACAAGATCAATAATTAACTAACAACATTTTTGAAAAGTGATACTGGCAGTTCATAATAAGGTTCGAATGCATCCTGAGTAGGATCTGGGGAGCAAGGGGCCCCAGCCCTCTCTCCCTTGCAACACATATATACACTATGCAACAATATTTTTAAATCACCAGTAATAACTGAAGAGAATATACATACACTAATCAGGGAAAATAATTTGTCAAAATAACATTATATACACGTATGCCGAGTTTTGATCCGTTCCTATCAACCCAGGCACTTCCCTTCCCCATTGTCAAAAATCCCTAGTTTTTGTTTTTTACATAGGCACACTATTCGCTACAGTTTCCGTCCAAACTTTACATTTTTAAAATTTGCTCTTACTCAAGGTATTATCATTATCGCATGCACAACACAAATAATGATAACGAAATATGGTTATCCGAATAAATCTCAGATAATTCTAGACAGGTTAATTTCTATTTCCGAATGACGACAAATATACCGTTAGAGCAAATCTTATCAAGTGATCGAACATACCAAACAAAAAATAGGACATGCAAAGTAAGTGCGTGACAAACAACTATTTCACGATTCTAACTTAAAACTCAAAAAGGTAAAATTACGTACGGGGAACACTCGCATGATGCCGCAGCACGACACCGAAACTAGTGGCTAACTAGCATAGCCGAGGTGAAGTAGAGAAAAATGCGCCACTTGGCACGGTGCTGCAAATCAGACGCTAGAAACGTCGCCAAGTACCTCGCAACCTGCCCACTATATTTGGATACAGGACCTTGAACGGCGGCAACACAATGTGACATCCAAAATGGCACAATTATACTGTATACAATAAAGAAGCCCAAAGGTGGGGGGGAGAAACGCTGCCAGGATTACAAGCAGTCCGAGATGTGCTGTCATTCTCGCGATGATATTACTATGCCGAGTTCACAGGATAGAGCACATTCCTCAAAGGAAATACGAGCCATAGTTTTCAGCTGTTGGCATGAAGCTCGAAAAGTAAACAGTTTTTTTACACCTCAGCATTAACAGTACTACCTCTACGCTAACTTCAAGAGTGAATAAATATCCTAAAATACCAATATGGTATAAACAAACCTAAAGGAACCATTCAATTAAATAAAAGCATCCTTTGGTATGAATCGCCACTTTTAGTACACCTTAGCGTTTATGTATGTTTATAACGTTAACAGTGTAATTCCAAATGTACGGTGTTTCACGTCGTTGAAAAGATGCAAACCAAATTTTCATCCCTTTTATTAATGCAGAATTAAAATATTTAATAACCTGAGGGGTAACTTAATATGTTACAGAATAAAGCAATTTTAAAATTTATGAAACTGCCTGCGTCCAACTATAAGAGTAAAAATTTGCATATTGTATAATATACGTTTAGCGATGCAAGTTTAAATTTTGAGGTCTCGATAAGAGTTCATAAATTGGGCCACCAAATGCAGCAAAATCTTTGATAATGTCATCGCACTTTTGTCAATAATTTTGCTTTAAAATTCTTCGCGTAGAATCTTACGGCAGAAACGTTAAATATAAAATAACGACAGCAAATAAGTACAATATTTAAAGCCTAGAAGTGGCAGTTGTCAAATTTTTAACACTTCTTGAACACTAACTATATCAAGATGGAGGCGACACTGCTAGAATACCACGTTCTCCTGTGTTACGGCCTGGGTCGACTAAAATGACGTCATTAGCATCGCTTCAGCGACTGGTATGGCCTTCTCTAGGTAGTGTTGTCTGAGCCCGCCTAGTAGGCATACTCAGACAACACTACCTAGAGAAGCACCCAGGGCTTCTCTAGGTAGTGTAGGGCTTAGTAGTAGTGTAGGGCTAGTAGTGTAGCACCAGGGCTTCTCTAGGTAGTGTCCCAGGGCTTCTCTAGGTAGGTAGTTTCTCTCGGCACCCAGGGTGGAGACTCTTAGTAAGGCCCAGACTTTTTAAAAGTCTGGGCCTTACTAAGAGTCTCCACCCCGGGTGCCGAGCGAACTTGGATCTACATATCCTTGTTCATGGCTAACCGGGGAACAGATTAAATGTTAGGTTTCTTTCGGTGGTTAGCTTTCCTTCTATAGGACTGCTGCCATGTGAGGTTGAGGTGTCTCTATATGGCGCATTCTTGCCCCCGGCTCTAGATAGTCATGGCTTTTCTTAACTGCGTAGTGTCAACGACGAAACCGGGAATTGCCGTGGTTGCATAACATCGCAACAAATAGTACAATTGTATGCTCCAACGATTGATATGAATACACAAATGGCATAGCGAGACCTTTCTGGAGATCTATATCCCAGAATGCACCGCGCAGTTTGGCATCAAAGTAAGAGCTACATGCTCCCTGCTGTTTTCCTACCTCCTTGTACCCAATGTACCACTAGTAAGTAGACCACTAGTCGAAACATTCATCTAACGGTGGTTTGAAGTAAATAGAATATATAAATTAAAATGTGGTATTTTTTTTTCTCCACTAAATGTTCGACTTTTAGAGTATTTTCATAGTACCGCTTCTAGATTTTTTAAATAAGGTATTAAAACTAAACGAAAAAACCAAAACTTTTGATTTTGGGCCCCTTTTTTTTACAATGTCGAGTTTTTCCATAGTGTCAGTAATTACACCACTGAGTATACTCATTATGCATCCTACTCTACATTATTAGGAGTAAATATTTTATAACAGAGTACCATAACAATAAGGATGAAAACAATCTCAAACGTAAGATTTCAGTTCAGAAATTGCAAAGTAACACCATATTATCTTGCACTGTATGATTATGGTAGGGATTAAAAAAAGGAAACTAAATCATTCCAGTAACCACAACTATCTGATAACACAATATAATGGTGTCGCTTCACTTGTGACTACGTAGACTCAGCAGCCAAGGCTATCTCGGTGGTTAAAGTCATTAAAATGATTTCAATAACGCTTGAATAGTGGGAAATTTTTTAATAATTTTAGCATAATTGCAGGTAGCTTTAGAATATAACAAATGAATATAATAAATTTATATTTTTCACAGTAGTAACACAAAATTAAAAACAGTAAAATTTTGATTATCTTAAGGCAGCCTGCAATATTATACTAAAATTTTTAAAAATTATCCCTCCAATCATGACGTCATCAAAATCAATGTCATGGCCTTAACCTTGACTGACCCCATAGCCCTTAAGGCACGACGCCACGTAACAGTTATTGCTGTGATCAAGTACAGAAAGATTTATTCATCATTATGAAATAATCCCACTCTTAGGGTGTTCATGTTATCGTGCACAATTCCATACTTATTACTCAGACTTAAAAGCTTCTTGGTGCTGAAATAATTATTGAATACGGCTAAGCTCTAGGAAAATGTTTCAAAGCTTACATTTTTGAAAGTCTTATCATCTAAAGTAGGAACCACTGATCTAAATCAGTGGTTATCAACCTTTTATGCTTCACGTACCCCCTGGAAATGTGTATGTAACTGGCGTACCCCTTGTATAGAAGGGGCGGGGGTGGCTCAGTCGGTAGCGCGCCAGGCTCGTAATCTGTAGTTCTCAGGTTCGAGTCCCAGCTGGGTCAGCGTTGAGATTTATCTCCGCAAAAATTCCCCGCCCTGCCCATGGTCAGTAGGGGAACACCGATGGGCTTGGAAAGGCCGCCGTCCGTCGGATGGGACGTTAAGCCGTGGTCCCGTGTGCGGGAGAGCCATACCCTGTGCACGTTAAAGAACACGCTGGATGGCCTTGACGGGAGGCTACCATCTGTCTCCCAACAGCTGTTCCAGTGGGTCCCCTCCCCAACCTTCTCTGAGTCTTCGGGGTCCATGTGACCTGGCCATTTAGCCCATGGTGTGCAAAAAAGTGCCGCTCAGAGGTAATCCAACCTTGTATAGATAGATAAAACTATAGTTTTAGTATAACAATGGGAATAAAACATATATATACACATTAAATTTTGTATTCATATATTACATATATCGATAAAAACAAAAAGTGACAAACAATTTAACAAATCTTATAAAATTATAAATCGTTTTACTGGGTAATCGACTTTTGAATCTCACGGCATACCCCTAAAAATTTTGCCGCGTACTCCACGTTGAGAAACCCAAATCTAGATAATTTGTAACCGATTTTGCAGGTGGCAAGACTACAAAAGTTTCAAATCCTCACTTCCTGAAAGAAAGCGACGAAATAATAGCGGCGCTCTATGAAGTCTATCATTATTTGTTGAGTAAAAGACAAAAAGAAACCAATTCTATACATTTTAACTATTTTTCACCGAGACATCTGTTCTTTTAACTACCACTATTAAAGACAGAGCTTCTATTTAAAGAAATACGATACTTGTTAATTATGCATATACGTAAACGCGCCGCAATAAGAAATTAGCTACAAAACGGGGGGGGGGGGGAAATGAATGCAAAAACAATCATCATTGCATAAAAATAACCAATTAATCCTTCAGAAACAATCTTGTTTCCTTTAATCAATGTAAAAATTGTATCCCAATACGATCAAAAGAATTTTATACGCGGAATAAGGGCCAAATTCTCGGTGCGACAAAAAAACCATCAGAATAAAAATTGATAGTCTTGAATACTTTGGGAAGAGTCTTATGACATGAGGCAACTGCAAGAGATGATCACGTGAATGACCACTGCCGCCAAACCTCCTGTCACGTGCAGCTCCTTTTAGAGAAATGTTCCATTGTTACAGCTATTGTTTGCCACTTGCCATCACCCACTTCTAATTAGTGCCTGTGTCCCACTTTCAGCCCTTCCCTAGGACAAAATACGGCAATCAGTTAACGTGGATGGGAGAACAGAGATCTTGGAAAGGCAAGCTGCCATTTCACGAGTCACTCGCGTAATATTCTGTCACTGAACTGTTTCCGTTTCCATGTCATACATCGTTCCACTTTCTACGTCCTACGAGTAATTTTGTCATTCTCCACCATAACTGCAGACGTCATTCCTTAACCAGTTTCTCAACATAGTCGCGGCTCAGCCCACACAGAACTAAATGGGAACAGAACTCAGTTGCTTTAAGCACGTGATATCGCAAAGGTTACAGTATTCTGGGTTGCTTCAATTCCAGTTGGTGACGCCTGAAAGCTGGTTTTACTCCTATCGTTTGTCTTTTCTCACCACACGGTTAAGACATTGGTCCGACTTTACGAATAACTGATTTACACAATCAGCTGCTGTTTATACTTTTAAACCTAAAGCTTAAAGCGACTGATCTGCTTAAACTGGGAAATTTTTCAAAACGACTCCAAATCCAATCAGGGCCGTGATCCAATTTGGAAACTTTCAGACTTCATTCAAATCGCCAGCTAAACACTTTGTAGTTAAGTATGCAAAATGTGTCCTGTATTTAAATTAATAAACCTGTTATAGCATAAAAAATCTCATTAAGATTAAAGTTAATACGAGTTTATTCGTTAAAGGGGTTATGTTTTTCAAAGATTTTTCGCTTTACAGTGTATTACTTTTTATAGTAGTCTGCTTGAGGGGGTATTTATTTATTTTTTATTATTCATAATCAATTAGATGCTAATGTTTCTACACGAAGAAAACAGAAATGTTAAAAAATATGTTTGAACCTTTCGAAAAAACTTAGTAATAATCGGGAAAAGTTTCATTGTAACGAAAGAGGATATTTGGGCATTATGACAATGTTAAAGATGCAAAGTGTACAAGCCGTATATTTAATTCAAACTTTCATTAGATATTACTACGAAGAAGAATGCATTTCGCTGCCTTTTATGCTCTCTTTTGAAACTTTATTTCCATCATGAAAATGTTTTATAAAGAAAAGGCTGGATAAAAAGACTGCGTAATGATGACATCAGACTAAGATTATGCTATTGATTTTAACGATTCCTAGGTCGATTTTAATTTTTTGATTTGCGCCATGTAGGACAGAGAAGAATACTAGAAGGTACCCGTAGATTTTACAGGCCTTCTCATACAAGGACATGCCCTACTAAGACAGAAGTCGCTGCTGACCCTTGCCTCAGAGTTAACACCACAAATTTTGCCTTGTTGAAACAGTAGCTAGCTCCCTAACCATTATGCCAGTTAAGGCTTCAAGTTTGTTATTCCTGAAAGTGGCTAATGATGATATATCCAAGAGAAAAACCTGTGCCACTGATGTTGCATCTTCAGGAACTATTTTGAACGACTCTGCGACGGAGCATATTCTTCTGTTGTATCATCATAACTTTGTGACTGTTCTTGCTCTTTTAGAAGCCAGAGTAAAAAATTTGAATTCAAATTTTCAGGAATTAAGGAGGTATTTAATAAATACAAAGATCTGAATATTACATTTTCTTTGAGGAAGCAGAGATCGAGATAATTTAAACATTAGTGATATTCCCCAAACTGTATTCTAAATTAATTGCATCAACTGTGAACAAAGCAAGTGTGAAAACCTGTTTCCGTATATAGATTCCCTCTGCTACAGGCTATCGTTTCAAATTCACAATTAGAACAAACATTATGGTCCTAAATTGGCATCATTAGACAACGCCCTAGTTCTGAGACACACTTAATGTAACAAGATCATAGAAGATTACGTTATGAAGAATAAATTACACCTCAAGTAGCTGTTTGCCAGGTCTGCCAAGAGCTTTTCAATGTAGTACGTTACAGAAAAATCTATGAAGGAAGGCGATACCTCAACAGAAAGACAGTATGAAATATACATACCTTATCCAGGATTAGAACCCAGTTCCCTTTACTCAGTAGCCATGCACTCGATTAACCACTCGGCTACAGCTTTAAAATAAATTCAAGTCGACAGATCGTGAAACTTGAATATAAAATTTAAGTTGTTGATCAGATTAAAAAATCTTCCTTTGGTATACTGTATGTCAGCAGAAAGTAACTCGCATTATGACCACCTAACTGGTCTGAAGGTAATGCATTGTAAGAGTTGGGATGTTTTACTTCTGAGCTGCACATTTTTGCACACCATGGGCTAAATGGGCAGGTCACAAGGATCCCGAGGGCTCAGAGAAGGTTGGGAACCCACTGGAACAGCTGTTGGGAGACAGATGGTAGCCTCCCGTCAAAGCCATCCAGCGTATTCTTTAACATGCACAGGGTATGGCTTTCCCGCACACGGGGGGGGGGGTAACAGCTTAATGTCCCATCCGATGGACGGCGACTTCCTAGCCCATCGGTGTCCCCTACTGACGTGGACAGGGCGGGGAGTTTTGCGGAGATAAATCTCAACGCTTACTCAGCTGGGACTCGAACCTGGGAATATGCATTGTAAGAAAGTTACACTTTCAGCGAGAAGATTTTGTTACAATAGAATCCCGATTATCAGGATCGATTTTTTCATACTACTGCATATAATTTTCATGTAAAATATTAACTCAATTATAAACCCAGAATATTTAAAGCTTTCGAGTATATACAAGTATGTACATCATTCAGTGAAGATGTGCATATATTTATAGAGTGATAAATACAATCCCAGACGGTGTTTTGAAAACGTATTAAAAGCTGTCCTGAAAACTGCACTCATGCTGAAAATTTAAAAACAGACTTTGTGCATTAGCTTATTTCAAGAGGTTGCTAAATGATCTGCTTTAAAAAGCATGATTGCAAATACTTTTTTCAGTTCGAGTGTAATTTGTATAAAGTATACTAACCGGATAGAGAAAAACATCGAGGTGTGTGTGTGTGGGGGGGGGGGGGGACAGACACTTGATTTCCAATACATTTCCCCTTCCGTTTTATGGGTTTTTTAATTTCTTGAAAAATGCAAGAATTATAAATAAGTTTAATATTTTTTTTCTAACCTTACTCGCATCATGTTAAAAAAAAGCTTGGGGAGCAAGGGGGCATGGCCCCCTTGCTCCCCAAGCTTTTTTTTTCCCTTGCTTTTGCAGTCTCTGGCAACTGCAAAAGCAATGTGAATTTGAACTGTTGCGTTTCAAAACAACTGACATTAATGCCAGCAGCAAATTTTCCAAAGGGGATAGGTACCATGCCACTGAATGTATTTCCTGGGGGGAGAATTTAAATCAGTATTCTGATTAGCATTCACTTTTCTCTAAAATTACTTTGCTAAGCTATTATTTCTCGAATATTCGGATTTATAATTTTGTAAAATGCATGTACCATATCATTCATTACATAATATTACTGACAGCTCCGGAAACCTCTTTATCAAGTTAAACTTTTTCTAACTTATCAAGCTTCTTTTTCTATCAAATCATTAAAATTCATGATCATAATAATATTGAACTGTCAATGGTTTAAGAGTCTCAATATCTTCACCCTATAGCGTTCGAATAGAAAAGATTTTGCATTTGCTCTACTACAGTGCAGTACACCTATTGTGAGTTTGCCCGAGACAGATTACACATTTTCCTCTTTAAATCTTCCATTTTTCATCAATCTATCTCATCTCACTGGAAATCTTAAAATTACCGTAATACCCCTGAAGAAAATATCCATCTTTTACTGCCTACCAAAATAAGAGTGAAAAACCACCATCTTACCCATTCTTCTCTGGCTACCATGTCTACAGCGATGAGTCTGCAGAAGAGCAAGAGAGATGCTGCTGGCCACGCTTCGCTACTCCCACTGTGCCTTACAAGTGAGTAGTGCACGAACTCGGCGTCCTTTGCCGCTATCGGTGCTTGACTCCCCTCTCTCCCCTAGCACACAAGACTCTCCCCCAGTCAATGACTCATCACAGCTAAACAAAGGCTGCCCTGGCCAGCAAAGCAAGTCTCTCCCTCGCTCTCGACTTCACAGCTTTTTTGCATTCATCGTAGAAACTGAACTGCTGTCTTCAAGTGGATGACACAACCTACTTCAAGCAGGTGACCGGCGTGGATGAAGCACGCAACCAATGCTCGCAAAAAAACAGACTAAAATCTTAACCCCATAGTACATCACCCTACAACTTTGCAACCGGATGTCACGATTGTATTGCGTGTGAAGCGGAAGTTTCAACCTAAAACAGAGATTTCGTGACATCTCGTCATGTTTAAAGGTTCATGCAATTTCATAAGCGGGGGTGCAAAATGCTTGTAAACCTTCTTTAGTAACATCAAACAGAGCATCACGACCACATAAAAATCTGTCACATGCACCTGCCTCAGAGGAAGTGTTCTATCAATCAATAAGCTACATAACTTCAGGCAATGACAAGCAATCATATCTTAATACCAGTGGCGGAGATATTTCTCAAAATTAAAAATAAATTTAATACATAAAATATGCACATATTAGCATAAAAATCAAGGTGACTGCGGAGTCAAGGGCACTAGGTCCGAGATTAGGTAAGGCACAGATTTTTCTGATGTCTTTCTGCCGAGGTTTAGCCTTGTTCTCAGATCTCTCTGGTGTATTTTAGTAGATGATTACCTCAGACCTCCAAGGAAGCAGTTGCTTTAGGTAGGAATAATTAATGTTTATCATTTTTAATGTGTGGTTATAAAACAATCTGGAAACAACTTTATTTGTACACTAATCCTCGAAATTTCTGCTTTATAACAATGTAGGTATAAAAAACGCGTTAAGGCTCCAGTACAATTTTATTAGGTTGTTGCTATCAAATGGCCGATTTCGCATGCATAAAGTTTTCGATATTTTGAGACCTAAAAATGTTTTTGAGGCCTAAAAATGTTTTGGCTTGTAAATGGTAGCTAGGCGTAAACTGGAAGGAGAGCTGTGTACCAATCCCCAGTGATGATGCACAGAACCGGCCAGGTCTAGCACCTAATGTCCGACCCCGCTTTCTCGTGGTACAGGCCGTTAGTACCTTTCAAAAGAGATATTCTCTTTTGAAAGGGAACGGAAGGGGAGGGCTGCCAGTTCAGTATGGCCTACTGATCTGGTCATCTATGGCCACTTTTTTCTTTTTTTCAACCCTGCTGAGGAGTGGTCAACTTCACAGGGTCCTGGTGCTGACCATTTATACCTACTAGACTGGACTTGTTTATGGATTTGAGCTTGATTATGGATCCTGGACTTGCTGCACTGGTGGGCCTCTGTTGAGGGAGAGTCTGCCGCTGTGTTTTCTGTTTGCTTCTGGGTTGCCAGCTCTAAGTGAACAGAGGCATGGGATACCTTATATCAGCTGGTGGATAATCCTAATCAGAGGCCATCGCAGGTACCTGAACCTTACTTAGCTAGTTGGGCATCGTCAAGCCTAAACTGGAGTAATGTGTCTCAGGCAGGCCATATGGTTCTTAAAAAAGTCCACTTGAAAAGGTGGTGCCTGAAGTTCCTACCAGCATCGGTGATTTCAGCCTTTAGCGGAGGAGGAACAGGTCTTTGCCCCATGCCTGCGATCAGGGGGCTGTTTGATATTGTTGGCCCTACCAATCTCAATAAACCTAATTTCTTTAAAAATCCTACTAATCATTTTCTCTCTGCAAGAACGTGGAACGTGAGGACATTAGATAGAGATTATTCTCTTGATGTCCTCATGCAGGAATTCCAGCGCTATAACCTAGATATTCTTGGGTTGCAAGAGACCAGATGGACAGGTAAAGGTGAGATACTTAAAAATAACTTTAAATTTCTCTTTACAGGGAGGGAGGATGGAAAGCATCACCAAGGCGTGGGTCTGCTGCTCAGCAGACATGCTAGTGATGCTCTTCTAGGATATGAGTGCATTAATGAAAGGTTTCTTACAGCAAAATTTCAGACAAGCATTAGACTTGAATGTTATCTGCTGTTATGCCCCCACTGAGGATTCTGATGAGGATGAGAAGGATAGGTTTTACAGACAACTTCAGGATATTTTGAATTCTGTCAAGAAAGGAGATATTACCCTTGTTCTTGGTGACTTCAATGCCAAAGTTGGTACCGACTCTGACCTTTGGGGAGGAGTAATAGGCCCCTTTGGTATTGGTAGCTGCAATGGCAATGGGCAACGTCTCCTACAGGTAAGTAAACTAAATGGTTTCAGAATAACTAACACATATTACAAACACCGCGACATACATAAATATACATGGGTTTCACCTGATGGGCTGCATAAGAATATGATTGATTATATATTAATTAACAGCAAATGGGCTAGTTCTGTTAAATATACCAGGGCATATAGGGGAGCTGAAATTGGATCTGACCATTACCTTGTTAAAAGTGTCTTGCAACTTAAACTTAAAAAATGTTGTGCTAGGGTTAAAAAATTTACCTTTAATACCGAAGCTCTGAAAGACCCAGTTATAGCCAAAGCTTACCATGATAGGTTACTTAGTCATTATGACAGTCATGGTTTGCTTAATACTGAAGTTGAGGAAGAATGGGGCCATTTTAAACAGGCTTTTTTGGAAACTAACAGTACTCTTTTAGGGAAAAAGGAGCAGAGGAGGCAGAATTATTTAAGTGATAAGGCACTTGAGCTTATTTCAGAAAGAAGGAACTGCAGGAATGTCCTTAATCAGTACCCTACTAGTCCTAATAGAAAGCATTACAAAGAACTTAATAAACGTGTAAAGGATCAGTTAGCTACTGATAAGAATCTTTGGCTTGATGGCCTTGCTGACAAAGCTGAGGAAGCAGTTAGACAGCACAACAGCAGAGAGCTGTACCAGATAGTTAATGTTTTGTGTGGTAGAAAACGGACAGGCATACAAGGATTGAAGGATAAACAAGGTAAGGTTGTAGAAGGGGAGGATTCTGTCATGGCTAGGTGGGCTGAGCATTTCAGTGATGTTCTAAACAATGTGGTTAGTTCTACTCCCATTGTTTGCAATGATGATAGATGCATTGTTGGCTTTAATGTTGGCCCTATAACACAATCTGAAGTTAGTTTGGCTATTTCTAAACTTAAACTTCATAAATCCCCAGGGGTGGATGAAATTACTACGGAAATGCTTAGAGCTGGGAATGTTTCTGTTACCATTTGGATGACTGAAATTTTGAATAACTTTTATGATAAAGGCATGGTTCCTAAAGATTTTACCAGAGCTATTATTATCCCTATTTTCAAAAAAGGTGATCGCAGTTCTTGTGATAACTATAGGGGTATCAGCCTACTCTCCGTTCCAGGTAAAGTTCTTTCCATGATTGTGCTTAATAGAATTAAGAATCTGGTTGACAGGCAATTGCGTGATGAGCAATGTGGATTCAGAAGTGGTAGGGGATGTGTAGATCAGATATTTTCACTTAGGCAGATTCTTGAGAAATGTTTAGAGTTTCAGAAACCTTTGGTTGCTAGCTTTGTTGATTTCAAAAAGGCTTTCGACTCTGTTGATCGTCATAATTTGTGGTTGATTGTGAGATCATATGGTATACCAGACAAGTTAGTTAACATAATGAAAGCTCTCTATAATAACACTGAGTCATGTGTGAGAGTTGGTAAGTCTTGTAGCAATTGGTTTAGCATTACTTCTGGTGTTCGACAAGGGTGCATTTTGTCTCCTTTTCTCTTTAGTTTGGTTGTTGATTATGTTATGCGAAATTCACTTCAAGGGAAAGCTTTTGGCCTTAAATGGGCTGGAGATACGAAAATTTCTGATTTAGATTATGCTGATGATTTAGCCCTTTTGGCAAATGATGTTGATGAGATGAACTCTTTCATTCGAACTGTTGATGAGACTGGTAGTACAGTAGGTTTGGTTATAAACAGAGAGAAAACTAAAGTGATGAAAATTGGTCAGGCAGGTTGTGATTCAGTTAATCTGAATGGTTGCAGTCTTGAGCAGGTGTCATAGTTTAATTACCTTGGGAGCTACGTAACTGATACTGGTGATGTGCGGCATGAGATTAACAGACGAATAGGGATTGCTGCCGGGACTTTTAAGAATCTATGGAGATTGTGGAGAAATAGGCGTATACACCTAAAGACTAAAATTAGACTGTATAATAGTTTGGTTCTTTCTAGAGTTAATTATGGTAGTGAAACTTGGACGCTGTGTAAGCAAGATAACAGGAAACTAGATGCTTTTGATTCTAGATGCTTACGCAGTATCTTGGGTATTAGGTGGTTTAACTTTGTAACTAATGATGAGGTTAGGCAAAGGAGTAAGCAACCTCCTTTAAGCAGCATATTGTGCAGAGAGAGACTCCGCTGGTTTGGCCATGTTGCCCGTATGGATAATTATAGATTGGCTAATAGGGTTATGAACAGTGTGCCTGGAGGCCTCAGAAGGAGGGGGAGACCTAGGATGCGGTGGGCTGACAATGTCAAACAGGACCTTGTTAGAATTGGTGTACAGTGGCCGGATGCAGCAGATGTAGCTCAGGACAGATATGCTTGGAGAATTAAACTGCGCGGTCTGGTTGGACCTCCGTAGCCCATGGCTGCTTGAGGATGATGATGATGATGATGAAAAATGTTACCAGATGGCACTAGGGATACGTTATATCAAATCATGAAGCCTGCTTACGATAACACAATAGCCATTTCACCAATAGATTTTGTGGATTGTAAGAGCTTAAAGTGAACAATGGATCAGAGTTAAATTCGTGTTCATTTATTATACGAGTTTAAATTGGGACAACGCTGGGAAGAGAACTCGCAATACCAATGCAGCATTTGGGAAGGCACAGCTAATGAACGGACAACATGACGCTGGTTTGAAAAAAAATTGGATCTGGCAAAAATCACCCTTCGAAATAGGCCACGTGGTCGACCAGAAGAAGCGATTGATAACGATCGATTGAAGACTTTAAATCTTATTCACGCCAAACTGTACGAAACATCGCAGGCAAATTAGGCGTGCATTATTCAACAATTTCCTGGCACCTGGAAGCCATTGAGAAAGTGATGAAGTTAAATAAATAGGTTCTTCACAGGAATGTACTTGTTTCGCGGTAGCAGAGCAGTGCCGGATTTCTGCCTAGGCCTACAAGGCCCCGGCCTAGGGGCCCAGCCAGCCTAGGGCCAGCCAGCTTCATTCGTTCTTCTGCACAGAAGAAAGTTCGTCGTATGATTCTATAAATTTTATAGAATAACGTAACTATAGTAACATAGACTGTATTATTCTGATGTTTATTAAAGTCATTAAAGTCGATTAAAAATTATATGTTCTGTACTAGTGCATTTAATTTGCTAAATTTCCAAAATAGCTTCGAGATGGTGGGGGGGCCCAAATGTCAAGTGCCTAGGGGCCCTGGGTCTCTAAGTCCGGGCCAGAGCAGAAGTGTATTGAATCTGTTGGTGCGTATTTTAAGTTATTTTTAGCAAAGTTATAGCTGTGAATGTTTCACTAACAATTCGGCCATTTCATCTGCAATAATCTAATAAAACGAATAACGAATTCATTCACCTGTTAACAATTAAATCAATTATTAATGCATAACAAAAAAATGAATGGGTCCATGATAAGAAAAGAACTGCTACTAATTTCAATTCTTTGAATAAAGATATTAATATAGATTTTATAGGATAATCCAAAATTACAATTGTAAGGTAAAACAATTAAAATTGCTATAAGATATTCGCACTCTAAACGGCTGGTCAATCACAGAGGTAGTAACTATGTTACTACATTCGTCTCCTCGATGACGGGATTTGAGAATAAAGTACTGCCTAATTGTAATTTTACTTTTAGAAATTTGGACAATGTCGCGTAAATGCCGCAGTGTGTAGTTTATTTATGAAAAACGCTTTTTTTTTAGAAACAAAGTTCATCGCACTACTCAGGTATATCAGCCTATTGCTGTGGAACATTATTCTTGGGAATTCGATAAGAAGCTAAAATTCAGGCCATAAACTGGAAGTCAAAATGCAATCGCAATATACTTAGTGGAATTGACATCCGGTCTCCGCAACACCTAAGCCCTGCATCTTGCCACGCAGATATCTTTACGTTCAAGAGCAAAGTCGGGCTGCTAACCATGATCACACATGGATATTAATGAAGACTTTGTGGTCTGATGGACACGTGTTCAAGCCAGAGCAGTCTTGCTGTGGCAATCTTGATTAGATAATCTAGGAGTTATCTCGAAATTCTTGTGTAAGGACAGCAAGTGAATACTGTGTATAAGGACTGTTCCGAGTTGTCACATTCCAGAAAGCTGTAGAATGAAAATGTTAGGTTTTTCAAGATCCTAAGTTTATTGAGAAAGGAAGGTCTACAGTATCAAACAATCAGAAGGAGGAGTTCCCCATTTTGTACAACCTGAAGCTTCCTCATGCTAATAGGAAATGAGAATGGTGAAGAAACCAATGGAGCTCTTTAGCATCAGAAGTCAGATCTTGCCCCACCCCTCCTCCGTAGATAAGAAATTGTCCTCTGAGAATGCCAGTAAGGGTAATGAAGACAAAAAATTTATTAAATTTTTCTTAAATCACACATTTTTTAAAAATGTTTTCAAAGACCTCTAAAAAAGGAAATCCAGTCTCTTGGCCTTCACTTTTACTTCTTTTCCAGTTCGATTGCATTATTTGCGTCCCCTCCTTCGATTTTTTTCAAAATCTGGACCTACTATTGACTTAACATTCACTGCTGTGCTACATTTCATCCTGTGGCATCCGCAGAAATTTCCTCCGTGGTGGGGGGGGGGATCTTGAATGAATGCCATTTTTTGATAATGGGCGTGGCTTCTCAGAATATGCTTAATCATATCTAGTGTCGAGCCAAAATAGGATAATTTACATGTTTCCAATAATGATTTTCTATCATTTAAATGCAACTTTGTTAAGAAAAAAATTATCATGTAAAGCCCTCTTAAGCCAGAAATCCCTCCAGTTTTCTTAAAACAAATCTCCAGATTTCCAAGAGGGTAGAATGTGCTCCCGCTGCCAGCACCCTGGGTACATAGCTCAGGCTAGATTTTAGAATATCCCGGGATTTTTTTTGTTGTTGTTGTTAAGTACTATTTAACTCGCCATACTCCTATATTCTGTGTTCTCTAATATGAACCAACATGTATTGGTTAACTAACAACTGGATGTGTCTTGATTGGCTGTCTGCAAATTGCTTATAGAATTCGTGAATTTTGATATGAAACAATACGTTCATCGTCCCATAGATAAATAGTTATAAAAATGTTTAAATTTTCACTTCGAGAAGTGCCCGATATTTGATAATTCTGGATTTTCGAGTGCCAGACTTGTGAGGTTCTACCGTATTTTCTATCATGAGAAGAATTTCATTACCTTCTGCGTCTGGTTTGTGCCCCATCGACAAACTTCGGGAGCCGCCATTGCTATAAATTAAGCTTTCTTCAATGTTGCTTTAATAAAATTTCGTACAATGCTCTGAAAAGACAATGATTAACTTTGGCGCATTTACTGCCGCGCTCCATTTGATTCCGATCACTTTGTTTTTATACAAACGCACCCACACACCCTTCGAGGCAAAATATTGAAATGATAAATATACAATGATTTGTAAGACAACAAATAACAAGACTCCATAAGAGAAACATACTGACAGCAATTATTTTTCACTATAGGATTACTTAATTAAGCTGACAGCATAACGCTTGAAGCCATCACAAAGTTAGAAAATGACGACAGAAATTTTTCTCTCGACATGAGGCGTGATGTTATACAACAACTAGTATTACAAGCAGGGGGGAATGGTCTCAACGTTTACAATCGCGTCATCTATCAGTATTACCAAAATGGATGGAACCGACAAAGAAAGCACAGATGGACCTTACTACGCGAGAGGAATAAATTGCGATTAAAGAGCAAAGTGGCTCGTAAACAAAACTCAAAGAGTAGTTTATTTCTTCTTGTTATTCGAATAGTAAAAAAAGTTATTTCTGCATTACCCCTCTTAGAATATTAAACAGGAATAATGGCAATAGCACATACAAAAATAACATCTACAAATTTTTGTATTCAAGTTGAAACGAGACAGGTAAGGCCCTCTACAATTATTAGCATTTCGCTGTCCTTCAAGGAGTGGCATCCAAAAGAAACGTTGAACAAAACCAGTTTGCGAATTTCCCAGGTTTCTCACCGATGCATTCGTTTTGTAGATAACACTGGGAATAAATTTTCTTAGATCTTCCAAACCATTTTTTGAAGGTAAAATACATTTTCTAGTACAGACAAAACCATGATGCGTATAAAATATACACAAGATATTTCTACTTTGAGCATTAAAATGGTACCAGAAAACAAATTATAATAAACATTAGAAAAAATGTTAAAAAATAAACTTTTGACCTTTAAAGTTGAATCACCTATAGTTTTTATGAGATTTTTCGCCTTTATAAATGAGATAGTGGTATTTTAAAGCTCCATCAATTATTAAAAATCTATTACAATGCACAAAACTAAATATTCCGAATGGAAATTGAATATTAATTCAAATCTTTTTAGATAACTCAAGAACTACTCGTGACATTGGTAATGTGCAGAAGTTTAGTCCTGAACTTCAACCTAATAACTCGTTGCTTTCTCCGAGGTCCGATTTTTGGCTATATAATGACAGCGAATTTCAGTCATCATTTTTAACAATCCTAACAAGGTTATTACCGACTTGTTATATGCCTACATATGTCAGCAACGACATAAAAGACCTCGGTCTATTCTACTTTGATTATTTTTGATTTCCAAATTCATTTTCAATATTCCATCCAAAGTCATTCTGGCCTATCTTATATGGTTTATTTTTTCATTTTGTTCTGAATTCTCACTCGTCATGCCTAAAGGCACTAAAGATTTTGGTGTTTAAAATTTGTTTTTTTTTTTTATTTTGAGATAAGAGTTCTATCACCCGGTCTCAGTTTCTTTTGTTAATCATGATATGTTATCATTTCTAATTGTTTGCACAAGAGTGATTCAAGTCACTAGATTGCTAAGTAATGAGCAAAAGTGCATTATCTTTCTTTACGATATGGGTCTCAGAAATAGGATAGAAAATAATACATTATTTTGAAAAAAAGCGTCCGGACACTTTCATGTTATGTGAATGGAAAGTCGCTTTCAAAGCTCCCAAGCCGTCCCATGGCCGAGTGGTTAGCACGCTTGGCTGCTGATCTAAGGGACCTGGGTTTGAGCCCCGGGTAAGGCATGGATGTGTGTGTTGTTTTTCTGCTGAGGTCCTGCCATCCTCACAGACCTTCTACTATGGCATATAAATTGACAGGCTCCTGTCAGACCTCTGTGGCAAGCAGCTGCTTGAGGGGGTATTTTTAATATTGAAAATAAACCTTTACGCAAAAACTTATTGGCGATAAAGTGTAGATGTCACTCAAATCTCTCTAAATATATTTCCTGCAATATTCGTTTAATATTTAAAGAATGAATGGAAGCTGAAACATTTATCTTCAACTTTTGACATTTGTGTTTTATCTATTGAAGTGTTTTTTCACAACTCTTATAACAATTTGTTCACTAACATAAATTAAATATCTGAAGTTTGTATGACGATTTTTTAAGATTTCATCAATATTTAAAGAGTCATTGAAGCGGGACCATTTAACAGCAGACTACACTTTCACAACATTGCCTCCAAATTGATGAAATCTTAAAAAACTGTCATAAAAACTTCAGATACTTAATTTATGTTAGTGAACAAATTGTTACAATAGTTGTGTTTTATCTATTGAAGTGTTTTTTTTTTTACAAGTGTCAAAAAGTTGAAGATAAATGCTTCTGCTTCCATTCATTCTTTAAATATTAAACGAATATTGCGGGAAACATATTTAGAGAGATTTGAGTGGCATCTACAATTTATCGCCAATAACAATGTTTGTGTAAAAAGGTTTATTTTCAATGTTAGGGAGCTTTGAAAGTGGCTTCCATTCACATAACAGGGAAGTGTCCGGACACTTTTTTCAACATAGTGTTGAAAGAGGTAGTTACATATATATGTTTTCAAACATAGTGTTTTCAACATAGTGTTGAAAGAGTATTTGCCAGAGGCGATATGCCTCTGGCAAATATGGACACTCGTTTTAAAAGAGAATGATGTTCGCTATTTTGCTACTTTCGCATCATCTAACGATGGAAATTCGAACTAGTGAACGATTTGGAAAATTCAGATAATATTTCATTTGTACCTGTCCAATGCAAAAAGAATATTTCATATATCTCTCTCTCAGAAAAAAGTTGTGTTTTTCACTCCTCTGGTGGTAACGGGGGCAAATGGCTACTGTCAACGGAAACCGCTTGAAAACTACACTTGACCAGAAAATTTTCAAATCTCTAGCAAGAAATTTTATTTATTTCGTTTAAAATATTCGTTTAAAATTTAACATTTTCCCATTTTAGGATCCTTTGCAGCAGAAATTCGCACTACCGGAAGATTCGGAAAAACGCCGGCTCTGATCTAAGAGATCTGTGTTCGAGCCCCGGATAAGGAATGGATGTTTGTGTTTTTTTTTTGTTGTTAAGGTCCAGCCATCTTCACAGACCTACTATGGCATATAAACTGACAGGTTCCTTGTCAGACCTCTGTGACAAGCAGCTGCTTGAGGGGGTATTTATTTATTTGTTATCTTAATAGTATCTTTATTCAACCAAAAAAATTTCCCATTTATCTATTAAAGTAAAAGCTGAATATCTACAGATAAATAATTTTTTTATAATTATAAAAATTAATTACCTGTAGCAAAAAAAATTTAAAACGAGTCAAAAATAGCTATCGGATGTGGCAAGTGCAGTAACTACGGTGATAAAGAAAAATGAGATTTCGATGGTTGCTGATAGACGAAGAAGTATAGTATCATGGAATGGTTTATCGAAAAGACAAATCACTGAATAGTTTTTCCACGAATAAGACTTTCTCCTTTCGATCGGTGCAAAAACAGTAGAAACGAGTTTGGAGCAACTGTTTCCAATAGGCTTAAGAAAACTGCCCCTAGTCGAAAAAAAACACTAGCTGGGTGAGCCAGAATATATTGTCACGGCACTTCAGAGGAATGAAATCAAGTTGTCTGTAGTGATGAAAATTTTGTGTACCTCTCTCCTGAAATAGTTACACTGTTGTGATGATGTTACATGTTGTTACATGTTGTGTGATGGCATACTGGAGGTTCATGTTGTGTGATGGCATACTGGAGGTTCATGTTGTGTGATGGCATACTGGAGGTCTCCTGAAATAGTTACACTGTTGTGATGATGTTACATGATGTTACATGTTGTGTGATGGCATACTGGAGGTTCAAATCATACTGTCTGCTATTATGAAGCAGATAATAGGGGATATGATATGGAGTTGTACTGCAGCTTTTATAGTTGAATACCCGTTTATTGCTTGTGGCAGTATGAACAACAATGCATACATTGATGTTTTAAATTACATATGATTCCTTCTGGACAATTTACATTTCAGAGTGATAACGCTCCAAATGCCATCATTCAGCAGCTGTGAAGAGATGGTTTGCTGAAAACAGGATTCAGCATTAGAGTGGTCTGATCAATCCAACAAAAAAATTGAGGTAGGTTGGGTTTTTTACCTCAGAGCACTTTTTATGCACACAATGGGCTAAATGGCCAGGTCACAAAGACCCCCAAGGCTCAGAGAAGGTTGGGGGGAGGGGACCTACTGACAGCTGTTAGGAGACAGATGATAGCCTCCCATCAAGGCTATTCAGCGTGTCCTTAAACCTGCACAGAGTATGGCTCTCTTATACACGATGCTGCTGCTTAATGTCCCATCAGATTGACAGCGGCCTTTATGAAGCCCATCCGTATCTCCAACTGGCCGAGGACAGGGAGGCGAGTTTTGAGGAGATAAATCTCAACACTGGCCCAGCTAGAACTCGAACCTGGGAACTACAGTTTACGATCCTCTCGCGCTAGACTGAGCCACCCCCGTCCCAAGTGTTTTGGGTAGAGGAAATACAATGAAATAGATTCATTACCGATTTAGACGGAAGTATTAACGGGTGAGAATAAAAGTGTTGAATCTGGCTCTAAAGCCCATGAGCCAAAGACATGATCAAGAACAGATGGTGACTCGCAGTCGATTTCTATATAAAAGATGGCACGCTCATTTCATCTGTCCTTTTCTTGGCCTCACTCAAAACAAAAGATAAATGTTAGTTGCACAGAGGAGCATTCTTTTAAAGGGCTTCTGTACAAAGCAGAGTGTCAAACTGCAATTCCGAAAAAAAAAAAAAAACTTTGGATCCGATTATGCATAAAAGAACTTCAACGCATCTCAATGTTCGCTATTCTAAGAGGAAAACTGCTTTTTTGGCTCACACATCCTTCGGTTTGTGTTTTTTCTTTACATTATTGAAAGGTATATATTTCGAAATTTATTTGTGAAAAAGGAAGCTATACTCGTCGAAAGCAACCTAGAGATGTAAAAAGAATGCACTTTACTAAGTGGTTACAAATTTACGAATATATTACAAATGTCGTAGCAGTCGAAATGTCAAATATTTATGATCACCATGCGCCTGGTAGTGACGCGAAACGTATAGCTGTCTGCTGCAGTCATGTCATGCAATAACGCTCTATCAAATTAATGTATTGAAGAGATTTCTTGGACTTCTCACACCCTCCACGAGATGTTTTTCTAAGTGTTCTTAATCATTTTCACAAAAACATTTTGATGAAAAATTAGGAGTAAGCTGTTATTATATTGCTTACTATGCCAAGAAAGGGCGCAAGCTGATACATAAACTGTTTACTAATACAGTGTTTTTTAAAAAAAAAAAATCTACAAAAACCTTAAGCTCAGATTTTTAAAAAACGCGATTTTTTTTTCCTACTCTAATGAACAAAAGACATTTTTATTTTGATCCACCAGGACAAAATCATACTGGTGGCCCTACCGTTTATCAGGATCATAACAGAAATAACGGGGGAAAAAATCCTTCATAATGTATATTTATTCATACATTCATAAAATAATAAATAAATACCCCCTCAAGCAGCTGCTTGCCACAGAGGTCTGACAGGAGCCTGTCAGTTTATATGCCACAGTAGAAGATCTGAGAGGATGGCAGGACCTCAGCAGAAAAACAACACGAACATCCATGCCTTACCCGGGACTCGAACCCGGGTCCCTTAGATCAGTAGTCAAGCGCGCTAACCACTCGGCCACGGGACGGCCTATTCAGTGTTCTAAGCTAATACATAAGAGGTTCTCAGCATCGGAAAACTAGGCATATGAAACAATGTTTGAAAAAACATTTGACTTCTCGTTTCTCTCCGTGAATATGCCGAAATCCGAGTTCAAAATTATTATGAATCATTTGCAGCAAAGAGCACACTGTGTACTAATCTGCACTTCATAACGAATGTATTGTGCCCATGATATAATTAATTTCTGAGAAACTTAATAACCACCAATTGCCTTCTTACAGACAACTCGAGTTGTAACTCTATCCTTCACTACTGTTCTTCGTGTTGCCACAGCGAGCTTTAGTAGGATGACGTAGTCTAATCCTGCTATCCACAACATCGAATTGTTAAAGAAAGATAGCTGTTGTCCACATTGGTATGGTTCTAGGACTATCATGTCTCGTCATCAGGCAAACATCTGTCTGCTGGATTTATCTCCAAGAGCCGACAGACAACACTGCTGTCATGCACAACTATTTCATTGCGTCAGGCTGAAGGTGGTTAATTCTTCATCCTGTTACGATTTATGCTCTATATACAGAGTTTGGGCCTAGAATTCATTGAAAACTTTTTTTCTTGCTTCATTTATGTGTTGTGAACTAATGTAAATCTTTAATATAAAAGTAATCGGTGTAACGCAACATTTCGATGACTTATGACAACTAGTACTACTACGACTCAATTCAGTTTCGAAACTACTGTCAAGGATAATTCTGATAGACGTTTCGAGTATTTTCTCCTCTCCCTTCCAGAAAGAAGCTTCCAATTGTTCACCGATATTTTTCTTCAGCCTTCAAACTGTAGCACAAAGTTCGAAACAATGTTTTTTTTTAATAATGGTGTGCAAACCGTAACTTTTTCCCCCTACTGCATCACCCACACAAGACATTAATGTCTTACGTAAGTAAATGGTTCCCACTTTTTCTCAGTGTGGTCGTTACAAACTTTGGCAACATTCGCTCTTCTATATCTGTTCTGAAAGAGCTCCAGCGAATCTAATGTGATTGCCTTTTATGACGACAAACTGACGACTTCAAGTAATATCATACTAACCCTACAGGTACTGTGGCTAAAAAAAAAAACGATTTCGTAAAACAATAGATTCTCTTAAGCAAATATTTCACACAAAACTTTGTTAAATAAAATTTTGCTCAGATTATAAAAAAATTTCATTGTCGGATTCTACCTTGAAAGTTATCTTCCCTTTAGATAATTTTTTAATTTTTTATAATTCGAAAATTTTATAAGAACAGGTATTTAATAAAGCACAGAACAATTTGAAACGGCAGATACTTTACATTACATTTTGCAATTTCCGAAATACTAATAAGAATAACCATCGGGTGACGAACCAAATATACTTGGCGCTGCTTGATGAATGCAAATAGTTGATTTCAAACCCCTTGGGAGTGTAATTATCGTCTTAGCTACCAGGCTGCTGGCAGTACATAAAACTGAGAGGAGAAAAATTATATGCCTAGCACAACAGAACAATACCATAAAAAAAAAGTTGTTTTAACAATTTTTACATATTATTTGCTGGTTGTTACGGTGAATGTGGCTGTCATTTTTCATCTAAAAGGCAGATTTTGTTCGCATTCGATCTTGGAACTTATTTTTACACACGAATTTAATTATTACGAATAAGAATGATCCATATAATTGTTCGCGAGACAAACACCAAATTGTATTTCCAGTAGAAAAAGGAAACGCGACCAAAAGTAATTCAGAAATAAGCCATTAGAAAAAGACGCTTTCTTTTCTCATTGTGAAAAACTAACTCCACTTTATGGTAAGCAAGTTATCCTTAAAATGCAAAGATGATCAAACTAACTATTGTTATTAACAATTATTTTCCTTTTACGGCTAATCTACTTGATAATTACTTATTAGGCTTTGCCAGCTACCCAATATTCTGCTTTAAGTTATAGATTAGAGCCACAGATTGCCAATTGCAGCAAAAGCAAGTAAAGCAATTAACTGTAAGCGGAAAACTTTGTTCAGTTAAATAGCACACATACAAATATGTGAAGCACATCTTTTCAATTGCCTCCCTTAATTTTCCTCATCAACTACTTACGAGATACGTGCACGCCAATGGAAGAGCGTAATCGGTCAGTACCAAGCCACTGTCCGTATACCCCAAGTTCCAGCAGTGGGTGAGCCCCGTTACGACTACTGCTGCTGCTGATCGATAAAATGGAAGTGATGTGCATCTCCAGCTTCCGGTGAAAGGGGTACTAAAGCATTGGGATTTTTGCTACCAACTGCATGTAATAAAATATACATAATAAGGTATCCGATTTATTACTCATCACCGCAGTAGTCATGAATGTAGCGGTGGCTACAAAAATGTTTTAGCTGCGTAGTAACATTGCGAAGAAAACACGTTAAAGATGTCAACTCGCAATAAATACAAATTTATTTTTTCAATTTGCACTATGATGGCCAAAATGATTTAGAAAATTTACTTTTATGAATGAGAAGTGCAATATTAAAAGATAATTTAAGTTTTCTTCAGAAATTTAGTTATAACCGTTAAAAATTAAAATTGGTGCACAGTTGATTTCTAAGCGAGATGGACATTTATCGATTTTTTTGAAAATTAGGGTAATATCCAGGGATAGTTTATATCTTATTTAGCTGTTACAAAATGGTTTCTATTAGTAATAATGTGTGTATCAAAATATTGATTAATAAACGAGTCCCGCAAAGCTTCATTTTAGGACTTTTTTTAATCTGCAAGGTGTCCTATATACATAGGCGAGGATGTTCCACAAGTCTTTATACTTTGGGTTGTTTTACCTCTGAACGGCATTTTTTTCCCACACAATGGGCTAAATGGCCAGAGGAGGGAGGGGACCCACTGGATAGCTATTTAGAGACATTGTTACTGTAACCCCCTGTATGAAATAAATTATTATTATTATACGTAGACACGGATGTCCCTTACGTTCGTATACATGGTCACAAGTAAAAGTAACTATAATGTGTTCTTTGTCGTTTCAGATGAATTATTACGTTGATGAATGCCAGAGTAACAATGCATCGTCTCACATTCCAGAAGAAAGTGGAACTGTTACTTATTCATGTTGCTGGAAAAAGTCAGCCATAAGCATGGAACGAATTTCATAGGCTAAATCCAAACAAGCCACAGCAAATACTGTAGAGGTAAACAGAAATAGCCAAACTACGTCAACGATGTGTCCGTCAATAATATTCTGAAGAGACTAAAGCAGACTAGTTCGGTGATAGATAAACCTAGATCAGATCATCCGAGTAGCATCACAGATGAAGACCACACTGCGGATGTTCTGGCTATAGTCGAAGTTAGCCCTCGCCGGTCTGTAACTGCACAGGAGGTGGGAATTGTAAAATATGTATCCAGAATCCAGAGAAGAAACAGATTCCACGCAAACAAAATGCAAATGGTACAGGAGTTGCATGGGGACGACATGGACCGCAGAGTGCAGTTCTTGAGAGTATGTAAAAACAGAATAACCTCTACCTATAGAAAGTGTTTCCGCTTAAACACTAAGTATGGCTACAGTGAAATACTATTCTAATGAAAAAAACGATAAGCGGGATGCAAGTCAAAATATTAGGTACTTACCAAACACTTATAAGGAATTATAAATCACAAAGGAAACACATGCTTTATCCAAGATTTTAACACGATTTCACTTCGCTCTCAGCCAAACACGTTAATTGCTTGATCACTGGACTACCAAGATAATTGTATTAATATAATTTGGGATGTTTAAGAGATAATACAAACGTTATATCAGTGGAAATCAATGTTCGAAGCTCCGTAAACCATAAAAACAAAAGTGGAAGACAAAGAACAGTGTAAGTTAAGATTCGAACCAAATTTCTCCAAACCTTGATTTCCAAAAGTAATCGGTTAAGAGTTACTAGAGACTACAACGACGAGCAATACCGTTCCTCGACCTAGAAAAATTTCGCCAAAACTGACATGAACATTGTAATTGCCAACTGATAATGGTACTAGAGCAACTAAACCTTGTTCTGGTACCAATCTCACTGCTGTGGAGAATTTTTCATCTGACGATCGAGACTACACTTTCTAAAGCCTAAATCTTGTAAACATGTTTGATATAATTTTTTTTTTATAATTAACTACAGTAGAAATCGGTTTTTATTCGGAACTCGATGATCCAGACTGAATGGGACGTTTTGAGAAATGGCTCACTGTGCATTTACTTGTTTATTTTGCTTGCAGTTTTTTAATTATTTGTATAATTACCCTAAATTTAATTAAATGCTTTTGTTGCAATACTTTCTTTAATACACAAGTTTTTTACACATATCTACTTGTTTTATTTCAAAATAGATGATCGTGATTTTCGATTATCCGAACTACCAACATCCCCAACTATTCCAGATAAGAGTTTTTACTGTATTATAAACAATATAATTCTTTTGAACGGCAACACTGTCAAACTAGACTGACAGATTAATCTTCGATGGCATTTCTCCAGCTTCCGGAAAAAACGTATTAGCCCTTTTTTCGAAGCTATAGCGCACTTCAAAAATAATTTTCCACTGAACTAACATAAGCATTATGTCCTAATTCTTTTTCAACGGTGTAAAAAATAAGAAAACAATTCAAGAAGACCAGAACTGTGTGTGAGAAGAGCATTAACAAATGCTGTGCAAAAACGTTAGAAGCTAAAAGTGTTAAAATATCGATTTGCTTTTCTTAAGTTTTCTCAGATAGCAACGCTTGCCCATTGTTTTGTGCTGAATTTTAAATTTAACTTAAAACCGTTGGAATTTGTTTGTAAATTTTAAATATCAGTGATCTAACATTTTTAAATATTGTTTTCTTAATAATCTGTTTAATTTTCATTTCTGTGTATTACCCATGTCTACATAATTAGATGTAAAATAGTTTTAATACAAGCCTTTCTAGCAATTCCTTACGTTTTCTTTTTTTCTGATGACATAACTATCAAAACTGTTCACCAAGGATCTGCTAGAATTTTGAAAATCATGACCGACAAATAATTAGCTTCGGCGAAAAGGTTTCCATCTTTTTGTTTCTTTTCGAAATAATAGGTGTTTATGGGTCCTCCCATCTATAGTTTTCCAGTATTCAGTTACTATGTCTGAGGGTCGAGTTTTTCATGGCAAATGTAATAAATTGCTGGTAACACGAAGTTCCGCCATTTTACCTACTTCGTCAGTCTAGCAATAATAACCAAAAAGCAAGTAAAAAAAAGTAAGCGGTTATTATAAATTTGCCATCCGCATTATAGAAAAAACAAAACTAAATAGATCATAGCTAAAATAAATTAATAAAGTTAGAATAAAGCTTCAATAAGTCATTAGGAATGTTCACTTAATTCAGGTGGTTTCTTTCTACAATGCGGAAGACAGATTCATTGTCCAAAAATAATTATTAACATGATAAACGGTGAAAATATCCCTACTTTATTTTGTTTAAATGGAACCAACTTCGGTAACATTATTTGCAGTCTTTTGGTTTGTATACTGAAGATGGGTCGCGTAGAAATAGTACCAATATTTTACTTTCATTTATAAATCACATCAGTTTAGAATGTGAAAAGGTGATCATATAAAGTGAAGTAGAAGATCGAATCCTACATTATATCCTCCATATATATTCGTATGTGCATGGAAGCAATATATATCAATGGAAGCATATATATATATTGCTTCCATGCACATACGAAAAGGCTGCGATTAATACCACATAAATTGCAAAGGATGTTACTCAAGTTGCATCTATCCATACACAACACAGGAACTTTGCTTTCACCGTTATCATTTTCACTACTTATTTTTGTTAGGTTTGAATAATTAATCAGTCTTCCGTAGTGCCTTAAGGTAATATTTTATTTAAAAACATATTTGCTTATAGAAGGTGTGTGTGCAAATTTCCAATCAGCCAGCTAATAAGCATCTCCAATCTACCAATGAATAATATACCATTTGTGCTCCACTAACGTATCAAGTAAAATGGCGGAATTTCCGGTTACCAACTATTTATCGCTTTTCACAATCGAATCCTAAATTCTGAACCTCGAGACTAGCTTGCAATCTGCCCATTTTAACTCTAGCTTATCATTCTGCTTCCTCTATCAATAAGGTGACCCAGAGTTGAAATCAGAATGTATGGCAAAACTAATTTTCACAACTAAAAAGCGGACATTTCAGCTATTGTTCCGCTTTGTGAAGTGTAAAACCGGGACACTTCACAGAAGTTTCAAATTACCATGTAAAGGTTGCCATATTCTTCAATTAAGAAATGGCAGGCATTTTCATTGAGTATTTTTGGGTGTAAAATTACATCCTCAACTACTCAATGAAAATGGTTTTTATTTTAAATATAATCTAAGCAAATTTTGTTTAAAATTATAAGATTAAAAATGAAAGGAAATAAAAATATTTTGAAATGTAACATTTGACGTTTTATTAACTTCATTTTGAAAGGGATACAGATAAAGACTAGTTACTTTTCTTTGATTACAGAGGCGAAAGAAACTGATTTATGTCGCCATAACCTTTCATGCAAAGTGAAACTTAATTTCGTATAAAGTTGGTCAATGGCTTCATTTTTGGATTTATAGTACACAATAGTGTAAACAGAAACAAGAGATGCTATTTGACACCCACTTCCATATTTATGTAAAATAACACTTTAAAGACCAAACTCCATTTGGATATTGAAAATTACTTAGAAATGTTCCTGTCTGAGACTCCATAAAATTCAGGTTTACAAAAGAAGAATATCTTTCTCTTTTATTATCGGATTCCTCCCACTGGTTGCAAAAAATTCCTATTTGTAAATCGCATCATTTTCTGAAGGTTCAGTTCTCACTGGTTTTACAAATTCAAAAAGTGAAACTATTGACGAATTCTCTGAGAACCACTCACTTAGCACAATAGATGAACCTTTCGATTCGAACCCAGGTCCTCGCAAATCCAAATGAACCTATTAACATTGTGAAAAAAATTTTAAGTGGCACAGCCAGCCACATCTATAGAATTACAATTAGCAGAATCGGCAAGCTAGTCTTAAGGTTCTAAATTTAGAATTCGGCTGCAAAAAAAAAACGACTAGTGCATTAGCATTGGCAAACTTGAAAACAAGCGCTGGCCCACATAAAGAATGACAAGTTCAATGGGAATAGTTCAATGGGAATAGTTCAATGAGATCTTAAAATTTTTAAAAACCACTGAACAAACCAAAGAAGCTTAATTTCGAATTCAAGACTAAAGAACAATCAGAACATGGCTATTCGTTTTCATTTTTACAACAGAATCTGTCCCACCGTGGAACTAGTTTTTTTCCCGCAGTTGTAAAATTCACGTTATATCGGCGATTTTCATCTTTGAAAACTCGACTAGCTATTTTTCCACGATGTCCATGTTGATATCATCGATTATCTTCTTGCGCTTAGAACTTCTTCCGCTCTCAAGACCACTTAACGAAGAGGTCGTTTATCACTATTTCCTTGCATCATTAAAAGCCCAAACTGGTATACAATTACAGACATGGAGGGGAAAAAAAGCGCTCCGAGGTCTCTTAGACCTAGTTCTATGTAAGAAAAGTCTCCAACATTTTATGTGTTACTCATTGTTATGGTGAAATTTCTTTTGTTAGTCTAAGATTTTAATTTTACTATCGTATGGCTACTGATCTAAGGGACCTGGGTTCGAGCCCCGGATTAGGCATGGATGTGTGTATCGTTTTTCTGCTGAGGTCCTGCCATCCTCTCAGATCTCCTACTATGGCATATAAACTGACAGACTCCTGTCAGACCTCTGTGGCAAGCAGCTGCTTGAGGGGGTATTTTTTTATTTAGCATTACCAATCCTCCACGAATTTGATCAGTGTTTTTCAACTTGTGTTAAAGGGAGAACTTTAACATTTGAAAAAGAGACTACTAAGGCTCTCAGACGAAAAATTTGGTAAGAGTTATAATTAAATAAAAAATAATAAATATCCCCTCAAGCAGCTGCTTGCCACAGAGGTCTGACAGGAGACTATCAGTTTATATGCCATAGTAGAAGGTCTGTGAGGATGGCGGGATCAATAGCCAAGCGCGCGCTAACCACCCGACGGTTTTTAGCGCAAAAATAAAAATCTATATTGTAACTACACCTTTTTTTTTTAATATTGAATGTGGAAAACGTGTTGTGCTGCATATTTTTAGTTATCATTGCACCAATTTCAGTCGTAATTTCAGAAACAGCTTTCTGAGGCTCAACATTTCGTGGGGTAAAAAACTAACGCAAAAGGTTCGGTTGCTTTATCTCTTTTGCTGAACAATAAACTACTCGACCGGGTCAAAAAGGCTTAATTTTTTTTAATTACTTATCTTCTTATATGCGACCTAAAAAGTAGAAAATAAACCTAAAGCATATCAATGGTGCAATCGTATTTAAAGAAATATAGATCGCTGGCAATCTTGTTTAATAGGCAAATCGGCGCCCTATCTTCCTTTGAAGCTAATACTAACTTAGTGACTGGTTGCACCATAGATACACTGGTTTCCATAAATTAAAGAAAATTCCTATGTTAAGTCAATGGGAAGCTAACGTCAAAGCTCTATAACTTCTAAAATAAGTTTTTTTTTGTTTTGAAAAATGTGATTGCAGATAAAGATCTCAATCAAATGTATCAATACCTAGATTTTCCACAATATTCGTTCAGTATTTAATGAGTTATGTAAGCTTGAATATTTAGCGATAACAATACCGGCCACAAAAAATGACTTCAGAAGTTAATTAAAACTTAGTAATTAGTATTGTATCAAAGTGTTTATACAAAATTCTAAAATGGAAACTTATTTTATTAAAAAATTCTTTTATTATTCTTCAGTTTTGTATAAGTTTCTTAAGACTGGCATTGCTGTTGTTAAATATTCAAACTTCCATAACTCATTAAATACTGAATGAATATTGTTGAAAAACGAGATAAAGATATCAATCAAATAAATCAATATCTGCAATCACATTTTTCAAAACAAAAAAATTTATTTTAGAAGTTATACAGCTTGACATTAGCTTCCCATTGACTTAACATTGGTTTCTATAAATTAAGGAAAATCTCTGTGTATGGTTTTAGGTTTATTTCCTACTTTTCAGGATGCATATAAAAAGATGGAAAAAATATAATTTAAAAAATATCTTAATTACTAAAAAAAAACCTATATTCAAAAGCTAGTTTGATATAAGACTCTTAAACATCGACCACAATTTTCCTCCCCCCGTTTTTGGTGTCGTGTTTGGGGTAGCCCATGACATTGGAGGCGTCACAATCTATAATTTGAGATAAAACTCGTTAAGGTCGACCCCGCGAAAATTCGGTGGGTGGAGAGGGAGAATAGAGGGCGAAAAAAATGAAGTGTTTACGACTGTCATCTATGAGCTTTCATTTGACAACTTTAACTGTAGGACCTTGCGTTCGGAAGAACGACTTTCACATTTCCAGATATTTAAAGGGAAAGGGGGTATATTTTTATTACCCCCCAATATCCCGATGTCACAAGCTTTCATTTAATATACAATTTGTTACCTGCGGATTTGGGTTGTTTTACCTCTGAGCGGCACTTTTTTGTACACCATGGGCTAAATGGCCAGGTCACAAGGACCCCGAAGGTTCGGAGAAGGTTGGGGGAGGGGACCCACTGGAACAGCTGTTGGGAGACAGATGGTAGCTTCCCGTCAAGGCCATCCAGCGTGTTCTTTAACGTGCACAGGGTATGGCTCTCCCGCACACGGGGCCACGGCTTAACGTCCCATCCGACGGACGGCGGCCTCTTCAAGCCCATCGGTGTCCCCTACTGACCGTGGGCAGGGCGGGGAATTTTGCGGAGATAAATCTCAACGCTGACCCAGCTGGGACTCGAACCTGGGAACTATAGATTACGAGCCCGGCGCGCTACCGACTGAGCCACCCCCGCCCCGTTACCTGCGGAAGTCGGGTTCTTAGATATAGCGGAACAATCGTTTCATTGTTTACCCTTTTTTAGGGGGGAGGAAAGTATGGGGTGAAAAAAAAATTTTTTTACAGCCTATGACACTCACCGCGTTAGAAGTTTTCACTTGACACATAAATCGTTTACTCCATCGCGCTCGAAAGATGCGGTGAAATAAATGTTTTGACAAATACACAAATTGACAAATGACGAGAGCGGAAAGCAACAGGAAAATAGGTAAAAAGATTTTGCAACTTCAAAAAAGTGGAAAACGATCATTCTATTAATTTGTTTGCAGTTATACAAAAATTACAAAAAAGAACGCTGAATCTAGTTAATAGCGTAGGAATAAATATATTCAACAACTAATGGTTTGGGGAAAAGCTAAGTCAAAAATCGGTGTATGAACTTTGCTCAATTTGGAGCACGTCTAACAATTACACATCGTAAGAAATAGTTATTACTATTTGCGGCAAAAGAGACGCAAAATTGAAAACTTTACGAATTAAACATGAAAGTCCCATTAAAAAGGATTTCTTTTTACCCATCTCCCTATTGCTTTTCGCTCGTCGGTGGGTCAAAACAGTTGTTCCACCATATCTTTCGAAAGCGATGGTCAAAATGGTTATGTGTCAAATAAAAAAGCTTATGAAGCGGTAGTGTCATAAAATATAAAAATTTGACCCCCTCATGCTTTCTTCCCCACCAAAAAAAGGGAAAATATAAAAACGATTTTTTACCTTCAGAATGCGATTGCCGAAAAGTAAACTATGCGTCAAATGAAAACTTGTGACGCGGAGAGTGTCATAGATTATAAACAAAATTGAATCCCCCATGCTTTCTTCCCCCCTAGAAATGGGAAAATATGAAAACGATTGTTCCGCTATATCTTCAGTACTCGAGGACTTTCATTTTATACCTAACTCGTAATTGTAAGATCACATGACAGTTTAATTATGCTCATATGAGCATTATTCTCAAAAGTTCTTAGTTACACTTAGTTAAAAAAAAAACTGATAAATTACATAAAGATTAGTAAAACATGGTTCAAAGAGCCTCCTCCACTAGTTGATTCTAATAAAAAATTTGTCTAAAATTTTCAAAAATCTTAACTCAAAAGAGCCCAAAAGGTAGAATGTGAGGAATGTTGAATCAATAAGTTAGAATCTCTGAAATTACACCAGAATACTTAAATAGTAAATATCAACTGTTGAAAATTTCTCAAACAATTTCACAAGTCTATTTGGCAGTTTAGCTGCTGTCTCTGTGCTACTAACTGCTTTGTCTTTGGCATTCATCCCAAGTGAACTGTTTTTAGAAAATTGTTCTTTCCACATGCCATTAGGTTCATCTTCGGAAGTCACTTGTCACGCAAGACTGACAAGGTCCTGTCAGTATTAATAATAAGAGAAGAGGCGGTAAGGTTTCACAGAAAAACGGGCACAATCACGCCGCACCTAATATAACGAAATATTTATGGTTTCTTTAAATGTGGCCCAACTTAAGCAGGTGGTCGAAATTAAAGTTGTCCGCCTTTAAATAGAAAAAAAATATATGTTTTTGGAATGGTCAATTTCGACAAGTTGGCCAAGTTATTCACAAATTCACTAATTCGAACCATATCTTTTTGCAGTTCATTACAAAATGATAGCAGCTCGGAAATTACGTTAATCTGAGCTAGCATGACACCAAGACAGCAATACCTAAATCCTAGACAGATGAAAACCAAGCATTCAATATGTTTCACTTTGGACAAACATCAAACAGCATTTTTTGTTGTATGGACTGCGTTCAAAAAAGTTCTAAACACGTATCTGTAAATTTGCACTCATTCCTCTGAAGTTAACGAACTAAGACTTGTTTGAAAGCTTGTCTAAACTTGCCATTACGTGTTAAAAACAAAGGCCGTATCATTTCTCTCTTCGCTGGCGGCGTATAAAGTTCGCTCTGCGAAATGTGTGCGTTGTTGCTATGGAGACTACGAAAGACGGGGAAGATTTTACATTTTCACTAGGATGCATGCAGTTGGGGACAACGCAAAAAAAAAAAACGACGATTTATCACAAGTATCGTCCCGTGGCCGAGTGGTTAGCGCGCTTGGCTACTGATCTAAGGGACCTGGGTTCGAGCCCCGGGTAAGGCATGGCTGTTTGTGTCGTTTTTCTGCTGAGGTCCTGCCATCCTCTCAGACCTTCTACTCTGGCATATAAACTGACAGGCTCCTGTCAGACCTCTGTGGCAAGCAGCTGCTTGAGGGGGTATTTATTTATTTTATTATTTATATGGGAATCGTGCTGGTTCATAGGGCACTGTTACGGAATGAATGCACATAATCAGAAAAGGACAGCAGAACTTCGAAGACCTCCCTCGTGCAGGTTGGGTTGTTTTACTTGAGAGGCACTTTTTTTGCACACCATGGGCTAAATGGCCAGGTCACATGGACCCCGAAGACACAGATGGTTGGGAGAGGGGACCCACTGGAACAGCTGTTGAGAGACAAATGGTAGCCTCCCGTCAAGGACATCCAGCGTGTTCTTTAACATGCATAGGGTATGGCTTTCCAACACATGAGACCACGGTTTAACGTCCCATCCGACGGATGGCGGCAGCCTTTCCAAGCCCATCGGTGTCCCTTACTAACCGTGGGCAGGGTGGGGAATTTTTGCGGAGATAAATCTCAACGCTGACCCAGCTGGGACTCGAACCTGGGAACTGCAAATTACGAACCTGGCGACCCTCGTGCAGGAAGACCGAAGGAGCCGTGAACTCATTAAGGAAACCCACATCATCTTTCGGGTAATAAGTTTAGTTGTCATTGAATCGATTGGCAGTGTGGAAACAATTATTTATCAATATTTCAAGATCTGAATGATCTGTGCCAAATAGGTATCCCATAAACTGACAGAAGAGCAAAAAATGGGCTAGTCAACTAGTGCAAGGAGATGGTGGCAATGTTTAATATATACTGTCAAAAAAAAAAAGGTGACGAGACGTGGTTTTATTACAACTCCCAGAAAGATCGACAACTAATTTAGATTGCGAAGATGAACCGCGTCCACAAATCCTCTATCAAGACTTTTGATCAAGGAAGAGGATGCTCAAATTTTTTCAGTTACCAAGGAGTGGTAGCCATGGAGACCTTTACCTGAAAAAATGACTATGAATGGCCAACTACTACTAACATTGTTTTGTCCAAAATGTTTAAGGATACGAATGAGCAGCGTCCAACAACTGGCGTTTCAAGGGTTCTTCATGACAATGCCAGTGTTCAGACCCGGTAAGTTACAGCCTATCTCAAGCAGGGTCAGCCTTTAGTACATTTAAAATATTTCGCTATTAGGTCTATTAATGTTTCTCGCCTCGCTTCGTATCTTGCATTTTAGTTAAGTAAAAAATTAAACGAATCATACCTCACCCAACAAATTTGTTGAGAGAAACCGAATTTCAAGATTAATAACCAGTACTTGCAGATGAGTGATCAAAGAGGCAGTTTGAAACTGCATATGTCCGCCAACCAAAGGTGACAAAATTAAGATACTACTAAAGAATGGTTTCTGGATCAACAACGGAGGATTTCGCTGTGGAATAACATTTCATCTTTGCAGTCACAGGGGAAATTAGCATTAGTCGCAACCATGCGCAAGAGATTTTATGAAAGGAGGTTGCATGCCAGACGGCTCATTCGGTGTATCCCCTTGACTCGTACCAAAAATAGGTACAATTGAAGATGTCATGAGGAAGTCACTTGGACGCCATTACTGAAATGTTTTTTTCATCAATGAGTCTGATTTAGCTTCAGTTTTCTGCACAATCCTCAGTCATCGGCAGGGAGGTTTGAGAAGTGTTTCCCAATGTGAAAACGTCAGGAAGAAATGTTTCTTATAATATTATGAAAGAAATAGAAGAAACTTGCATTTATCTGTCGTAGATACTCTACTCATGATTTAATCTCGCTTTTTTAAAGTTAAACTAATATTAAAATTAAATACCACTACTTTTCGTCGCAACTTTTATTTATTTATTTCGTTACCCTATGATATAAATAAAGTTCATTAAATTTTAATTCCTTATTTTTTGATACATTCATTTTGTGATCATTATTTAAAACAATGAATAGTTTAAAGCAGTGGTTCTCAAACTTTTATGCTTCACGTACCCCCTGGAAATGTTTATGTAACTGGCGTACCCCTTATATAGACAGATAGATAAAACTATAGTTATAGTATAACAATGGGAATAAAACATATATATAATGCATATCTAGCGACTTTTGAGCTCTCACGGCGTACCCCAAAAATTTTTACCGCATACCCCACTTTGAGAACCCCTAGTTTAAAATATGAAATAATGTGGACAATATCAAACAGCACATTGTTAGAATTGGCCCACAGTGGACAAATGCAACAGCAGTAGCTCAGGATATATGTGTAAGGAGAACTAAATTGCGATATCTTATTAAATCACCCAAACTTAAATATTAGATTTAAAATTTTTAAATTCTCGGAACCATTTTATATTCTATCGAACTTTGAACCCGTATATAGATTTATTGTTTATATTCAAAACATCATTTACTATGTTATGTTGCATTATAATATGCTATTATGTCTTTATGTTATTTTGTAATTACTCATATTGTTACATTATCTTTCAATCTAAAAAGAAACTTTTCTAAATGAGATACATTTTGTAATACTTGTCTTTTTATTGTAAATTTATCTTTTGTTTTTCACTCTTTCCCAATACAAATTTTTGCAAAATACGATCTCCCAGTGTAAAGTTTATTTATTGAACTTAATAAATATTGTGGTCTAACTGTATCCCCGTAGACTTTGGCTGCTTGAGGATTATGTATTACAATAACGAGGTGAAATTCTGGTTCCAACTTCAGTTGAGCTTTATATGCTCAAAATTTTTTTTTGTTTCTTCACGGTTCTTCAACTTCCTTTACGTAACTTTATAAACTAATTTTTGTGGCATACCTCGTTAGTCTTAGATTATTTGATCGCTGAAAAAATATATATATGTATAAGTGCATATACGACTAAGATATTTAGGAAAAACGAAATAAAGGAAGGTAAAATAAGAAATTAAAATTAAATTATAAATAAACCTATTAGGAAACAATGAATTAAGGAATTTATTCTATTATATAATTTCGTCCATTTCCTCTGCTTTTAACAAATTAAATGTTCCGAAACAAATTTCCTGGTTCCGGAAGAAAGCCAACCTGTCGGGAGGTAAAGTGTTATATATATATATATTTTTTTTTTTTATTTTTTTTTATTAATAATAATAATAATCTTTATTCATATTCATGTTAGTTATACAAAAGTTTAAACAAATGACCCGCAAAGCATCTGCTTATCTGCAGGAGAGAAGAATAATAACGTTACATGAAAATACATAAGATATAGTTTAAAACAATGTCATCAAATTATATGAATTCCAGTGGAAGCTCCATTGTGGTGGTTGAAATTTTTATTTAAAATTTAGTGCCTAGAAGAAAATTTTTTGTCTTATTTTTGATTTCTTTAAAATTGTCCTCAAGCTTCTCTAGGAGATTCGCAAAGCAGACCTAACTTATTGTCTTTTGAGAATCATTAACAGAATTGAAAGCCAAGTGATATTAGTTGCTATTTTTCTACGGATGACAACCTTCCTAATAGTTCAACACTAATCTTCGTTTCTACAATTTTTTTTTTAATTTATAAACTTCAGAAGATTATCCTATAAGCTACTACTTTTTACAGGACGTTTCAGGCCTAATTACAAAACTATATTCACCGACATATTAAAGAATTCAAATACCAGAAGTTTTATTTTTTTAATTACTATTTTCATACTATAGTTTGAAAAGTTTCTGTACTGTTCTGTAGCTATGGTTTAAACTAAGCGGAAGTACGTTTATTATATTAGAAATAATTGACAAACCTAGTTCGCAAAAGTTAAAAAACTTCAACTCTGTTGTTTTAACAAAAAGTCTTCGTTTTAAAACCGATTTGTTCATCTTTCCAATTGACCTGATTCTTGGATTCCTTGTGATCCGGCCATTTATTTAATTACGCAGAAAAAGTGACCTCAGGGTTAAGACAGTCAGTACCATTGTATTTTGAATGACTCTATTCGTGCACTGTACTACAAATGAAACTTTCCTCCAACATTCAAACTATTCCTGACCTTCATGCGCTCTTCGTCAACACCGCCAAGTATTCGTTTGGCACTCACTACTAAGCTAGAAACTTCTTAGGATTTCGACTCTAGCAGAGTCGACTTTTCATGCATTAACGTCACGATCTACGAAAGCTTTTGCGTTAAAACTTCGCGAGGCTAATTTCGCAACTTCAGAAATTTTATATTTTTGAATACTAATTTAAAAGAATGAGATTAAATTCATTTCGACTGAAATTAGAAAAGAAACGGGAAGTACGATATAATCAGAGCAGCAGCTAGGTGGAGGAGTATGCACCTCCTTGAAAGTGTTAATAACTGAAACGGAGGCGTAAAAATATTAAATATACATGTATAGCCTAATCTTTATGAAATTCGTTTCTACTAAAAAGATCACTAAAACGGAGGGAAAACTTTTATACCAGAACGGCATTCCGGCTCATTTCGACTCGATCTTGCAGCCGTCCCTCACCCACTTTATATATTTTTCTAGATTCGATCATGGATGCAGCCACTGACAAAATCATCGGTAAAATCTTACAGCCAGTCTCAGAATTAAAACGGCCTCAAATGTATGCGATACCTACTGTGAAAAAAAATATATCCGTAATTTCGGTGCTTACTAATTATGTCAAATAATGATATTCCATTTTCTAAAGATGAAGTGTTCAAAACAGCAACTTGAAGTTGGGAGGAGTGGTGCTCAAAAAGAAATTTGACCAAAGGGCATTCATTTATACTTCTGCTCCACACACTTTAAAGAAGTTATTTAAAAGAAATTTAAAGAAATTTTTAACTACTACCTGAAGCGCTTCAAATTTTACATTATAAAACGTACATAAAGTTTAATGTAATAATACAAATATTTATGCTATCAAGACATGAAATTACATTTTAAAAAATTAATTACTATTGTAAACTACAAAACATTTACATTTAAATTAGAAGCGTGGCTGTTTTAATGTGTACTATCCAACTTCAGTAAAGTATGGAAATTTATATTCAGCTAGAAATTCTGCGTTCACTTGAGTTTCTAAATCTGTTTCGTGGATCATGTATTCAGTGGTTGTAACCCTATACCCTTGAGGGCTTGAATAACGTTTTCTAAGGCAGTCTCGGAAACAGATTTAAGCATAATAAACTCTTAGATCTTTCTGTGTACACCATTGTGACTATAATCAAAGTAAACAGCGAGTAGCCGCTGTATATTTTAATCAAAAGATTCCTTTCCCCTTTATATAACAAATAGTAAGTATAAAACAATTTTAATTATATTTAGAAATGTTCAAATGTTTCATTCAATTTGAAGGAGAGTTAGAGGATAAATTTCCCAATTTGCAATGGGAGGAATTCGAGCAAGCTTGCCTTTTGATAAATCTGGCGAAAATCGAAACGAAGTCAAAAAATTAGGTACCATATTTTGTGGGTAATACTCGGAATTGGACATGTGATTGAAATTGCTTGGATCATTAGAAACAGAGGAACAGGAGAAAGATTCCCTCCCCCCAACACTCGTTCGTAGCCCCTACGATAGTTATCGATTCTACTAACAAACCCAGAGAAAATTTGTTTGGGATCACGAAAGTTATTGGAAATATTATAAAGAAAGGTAAGTGACCAGGAAGTCCTGAGGTAATAGTGAGGTGGACTTGAAGTGGTGCATCTTTACAGGCGTAAGAGGCTTAGCTTCATGTTTTTTCTTTTAGAACTTTTTAATTGATATAATTATTTTTGTTCATAGTTCTTAGAAACTTAATTTTGTTATGCTAAAGTAATATTTTAAACTTTTTTTTATTTTGCGCCGGCTTGATGGTCGAGTGGCTACCATGCTTGGTTTACAATCAAAAGGATCTAGGTTCGAGCTCTGGATAAGTGATGACGTTTCCATTCATACGTTATCTTTCTGCTGAGATCTCGTCAGTCTCGCACACCCCTGTTGTATAGGGTGTCCAACAAATTATGATAGAGTTTCGGGAAGCACTGTCCCCAAGTACACAAAAGGCATCACAGTGAATGTTTTACCTGTACATACCCGCATTCAAACAATTTCACGGGAGACAACCAGACAAGACAGCCACATTTCTCAAGGGATGTTACGAAAGTTCTTAGTGCACTACTTCTCGACAGATGGATTGGTATAGGGCATCCAATTCTATGGCTACCAAGAAGCCCTAATTTGACATCTTTATTTTTTTTTCTTCTGGGGCTTTATAAAGAATTACATAGATTTACATGAGCAAAATTCGACACAATCATTTGAAAGCCAGAAAGAGAAGCAACTCAGCTAGAAACAACAGATACGATGCAGCGCAACGACATGCCCCCGAAGGGAGGGGATCTTTTGATTAAAATACATACAGCGGCTGCTCGCAGTATGCTTTGATTATAGACAACATCGTACACAGAAAAGGTCTAGGGTTATTATGCTTAAATCTTCGAGTTTCCCCAGAGAGCCTTAGAAAATGTTATTCAAGCCCTCAAGGGGGTAGGGTTACAACCACTGAACACGTGATCGACGAAACATGTTCAGAAACTCTTTCTAGTGAGCACAGAATTTGTAGTCAATATAAATTTCCATGAATAGTTATGTTGGATGGCACACATCAAAACAACCACGCTTTTCGGCTTCGAATTGGGTCCCTAAAGACACATTAGACGGGCAAACTACACAGATGCCTAACAGAAAGCTTCACAAATGAAAGCGTGAACTTACAACACTGGATCGGTGCGGCTTTCTTCGATGCATTACATAAAAACTGTTCGATGACACTAGCTGAGTAAGCAAACTTGTTTCATCAACGAAATTTTTGTATGTCGCATCGATGTGGAAAGACTGAAAAGTTAAAGGGCATCTCATTTAAACATCATACTCCGCATCTCGCCATTAAAAGCTCTTTTCAATGGCAACCATTTACTACCGCCACCACGGCACCATCTCTGGCGGCAGTAGTTGTACACAGACGCCGCGCAAAATAGATGTTTTAACGATCCTGCTCAAACTTGGCTGGCATTCTTTAGTCATTGGCTGGCCTCGGAGTCAAGAAAACATCAAAAGTTCGGAATAGCACAACATTTTTATATATTTCCTATATTCATGATCAAAACTACCTTTTCGAAGAAGTGATATGACAATGAAATGACAACTACTCATTGCATAAGTGGCGCTGAAAATGATATTTGGTGTTTACTACTATTAAAGCGAAACCGGCAACTGGCAGGAATAACTCATTTCTACAACACAGATATCGGAGCTTCTTGTGAAAAATTCAAATTGATGTAGCAACTATCAGAATACATTGCAGGGACATCAGTTTCATTTTATTAATTCCATTAACTGATATCGTTTAACGATTGAGATGTAAAAACGTACCAATCGTAGAAAATGTCGCATTTTGGAAATCAGATTTCCCTCTAGTCGTGAATTCAGACCTCTTAAAATATTACAAACACAAATAATAAGATCAGTTTAACAATATTTTACAGGAGGTACTTTCCAATCTGAAGAGAAACGGGTGTTCGCACGATTTTTTTTCAGCAACAGCTATCACACTATTATATTTTCGATAAAATAGAACAAACAAAATACCAAGAGAAAAAGCTCCACCAGTACAAATACTAATTCAGCAAGCATGTAACAATTAATTTCTACGTTTCCAATGATGCACACCTATTTTTAAAAAAAGAGGCAAATATAAAATATGTTTAACAGTTTTAGATCTTTTAAGCAAATTCTCTTATTTTCATATTTGCATTTTTTTTTTCTAAAGCGGCTTTGTTTTCCTACAGTTCAAGTGATTTGTACTATTAATGGGACAGGATGTATTGTCTGAGAAATACACGAAAAAATTTGAAATTTTTATTCCAATGAAAATGTTTTAGGTCAATTGATAGCTTTAAATGACATAGTGAATAGCTACTGTTCCAGCAGATTATTTAGCATATTAGCTGGGAGGCAGTGGTCAGCAAACCTGACCTCTGTCCTCGTGGATTGACAGACCGTTTTTATATAACAAATGCGATGAAATAATTTGAGTCCAGACAGCGAAATAAACTTTTATATTTTCAATATGAAATAAACAGAGAAAACTTATTAATTTTATATGTGGCATTCAACTAAAAAAAAAATACCCCCTCAAGCAGCTGCTTGCCACAGAGGTCTGACAGGAGCCTGTCAGTTTATATGCCATAGTAGAAGGTCTGTGAGGATGGCAGGACCTCAGCAGAAAAACAACACACACATCCATGCCTTACCCGGGGCTCGAACCCAGGTCCCTTAGATCAGTAGCCAAGCGTGTTAACCACTCGGCCATGGGACGGCTATTCAACTAAAACGTTTGTCTTATTACCAAACATATGCAGAGGTTTTCACTTTTCAGTTGAATGCCCTTTTTATCATCTATATAAATATATAATTTATTATAAAAAAAAAAATGTATATAACAAAATTCCTACCTTGGAAATAACTTGCAATTTGCTGTAAGATCAAAATAAAATTCTATTAACAGCAATGAAAGATCGAAGAATTAATGAATTTCCTTTTGTAACATTTCAACTCGAATACCAAATATTGAAATATAAAATGTTTCCATTTATGTACTCGATAAGAACATCAACTTGAGTCAAATGCAAACACAAAATGAATCAAGATTAATCTGTCCAAAAAGATAATTTTTGACACCTCCCCTAATACAGCTTTTCTAAGAATTTCTAACGCAATCTTTACTACAGACACGCATCGTTCATTTCCTTTCAAAATTCGCACAATAAGCAAACATTCGATCTTCATAAAGACTACTTATATTTCCCGAAAAAAAAACAAGCGGAAATGACTGCGTTGTTCGTCCTACTCGGCTGCATTATATTTGCACTTTGATTACCATCAATGAATAAAGTGAATACAAGGCGATTAGATGACATCACTTTTTTGTATTCAATAACAATCTCATCTAACACAACTTCTGTTAACCTTGGTTCTGCTTCAATCACCCGAAAGGCAACAGATGAATTAACGCACCACAGAAGCTTTACGAGTGAATGTAATTTCAGAATTGAAGTTGACACTAGACGCTCATAAATCAAAACTCGCCGCCGCCACTCTTAACACGCCAAAGTTATATTCTTCTTTTCTGCAGGTATTTCCTCGCTTTGTAAAAAAGGCGTATTGTACTATCTTCATCAACAATAGGCAATGATGGCACGTTTGTCACGTTCATAACAAATGGAATGTGACAGTTCGTGACCACCAGGAGCGAGACTGTCTGGAGATTTCCTCTTCCTGTCTCGGAATAGAGACAAAAAGCATAGAGCAGCTTCTGCCAGAGTTCGTTTGCTGATCTACCCTGTTTATATGCATCTACCTATTAATCCATTGGCATATATTGCTGCAACTTCACGCTGCATTCAGACAGGTAACATGCACATAACATTTGTTTCCACTGGCCCTGCACAACGTAGAATATTTACTATTTGGCCCACATATAACAAAGTTGCATATTTCTGAGAAGCGTAACTTTTATTAGCTCATTACACACAATAATTACTCGATCTCCCCACCCAGAGGAATAAAACACGTCCTAGAAAGAACCAAAGCATAGAAGAGCAGGTTCTAGAAAACGTTTATCACTAATATGAGAGTTCCACCAATAGGAATTCACTACCAAATATAGGAATTAAACTGAATAATAGCATCACATTTAGTAAACCAATATTTTATATTCAATATTATTTACGAAGACTTTATACTGATATAAAATTAAATAAAGATTTAATACTAATACATACACGCCCAAAAACATACAATATTTAACAAGATTCTATACCACTGACTCCATAATTTAGCTTCCCTTTCAATCATGCCCATTAGTGTTCGCTCCAATATGATAAATTCAAATTTTGGTCAAAAAATTACTAATATGTCTGATGAATAACATGTTTTTACTCTGTAGAGAAGATGCGAGCACCTGAAAAATAATACCTATCACCTATTCTACAACCTGTATTAAATCTTAAAACTATAAGCATAAAGCGAATGTTTAACAATTTATATCAAGATTGTATAATAAAATTATCCTGTCCGCCCACTTCTTTCCACAAAGTAATTTGTAACTAAATATTGGTGTACCTTGAATCCAAAAATACCTGCAGAACAAAATTACAAAACAATTACAGGTGTGAGAAACGAATATCATCTGCAACATTTATTAGCAGGACCGAAGAATCAATTCAATTAAATGAGTAAAACATTTTACAATTTTAGCAGTATACAGTAATTTCTGAAATACACGTTATAATTTAGATATAATTTGAGTAGGCCATATATAGTTCGATAGGTAACTTTTCATACATTTTGAATATTACTATTTTTTGTATCTTTCAAGTAGAATACAGTTTTTTTTTTTGTGTTAAACTATCGATAGCCTTTCCAGCATACAGCTATTTGCAAGAACATAGTTAAATAAAAATAATATTCCCTATATAAACATAAGGATCATAGTTACATATTTAAAAAATTAAAAAGACATGATTTCATAACCTGACAAAGATTGGATTGTTTTACCTCTGAGCGGTACTTTTTTGCACACAATGGTCTGAATGGTCAGGTCACAAGGACCCCGATGGCTCAGAGAAGGTTGGGAGGCAGGATCTAGATAGTTAGCATTAACACTGGATAGCTGTTAGGAGACCTTGCCGGTAGCCTCCCGTCTAGGTCATCCAATGTGTTCTTTAACATGCACAGGGTATGGCGCTCTTGCACACGATGCCATGGCTTAACGTCCCATCCGAAGGACGGTGGTCTTTACAAGCCCATCGGTATCTACCCCCAAGTGACAAGAAAAAGAAGTGTATAGAAAACGACAAAAATACAAAATATGGATTGGATTGTTTTAGATCTGAGCAGCACTATTATTTTGCACACAATTACAAAATAATATGAGACGATAAGCCGATGTTGACAGGGCATACAGATAGGACTAATCAAGAATCATCGACAGACGTGAAAGAAAAAGTCAAAATATGGGGGATTATAAAGGATGAGCTTGTTCGTTACAAGAACTTCGCATGTGGTGGTTACAAAGTGGTTTAAACACGAGGCGATACAAAGTGTTATCGCCTCGTGTTTAAAACACTTGATATTAACTTCATGTCTACTCTAAATTCTGCTTTCGCCGCATCCTTATAAATTACGTACGGTATATATATGCATAAAATTTAACGAAAAAAACTACGCAATGACATTTTGTTGTTACCAATGAATGATTCGATGGAATTTTACGTCAAAACAAGATGTTGGTGACCACTATATAAATTTCTAAAACACAGCTCAAAGCTATTTAAGCATTCCAAGTAAATGCAATCGCCATCATTTCAGAGCAACAATATGAACAAAAGAAAGGTGTTGCTACTGGTGCCAAGCTACGCATAATTTTTGCTACCCCACCTCCTCTGAAAAACGCGAAATACTGCAACAATACGATAATGCATAAAAGTTGGATGTTTAAGATTTAAATTGGATTATAGGCGAGAGGTATTTTTCTCGTGTTCATATCCTGTTTTACAGAGTTTAAACGCATTAATTCATACACATTAGTAGTAATTTTCTGGCCAAACTTCGAATTTATCATATTTAATTGCAAGGTAAGTTTGAAGCGATTAGGGACATTTAGAAAAGGAATAAGAACCATGGTTTTTCAAGCAAATCTTTAAAAAAAAATCTTATTGCTTACCAGCAGCGTGGGTGAGCTAGAACCGCTCTCCCGCTCTTCATTCATTTGGAAAATCGATTATGCTCTTGCCGTGTTTTCACAGGTAAAACACAGGCAACATCACCAATCGGGAACTTAGTCCAAACTGCTTCTTCGAAGACAAACGTCGACAAGCTTCGCCTTCTCTGCCTTGTACCAAAGCAGAGAGCACGCGCCGAAATATGACCTGAACGTCCCTGCGATGATAGTCAACCACGAAAATAGATTGCTCTGTACCTCAGTACAGCAAATACTGTGCAGGGAAAGAGACAGCACTTCGCTCACTCCGGATATATTCACAGCTCGGAACTTGAAGGCTGGAAATGGAAGAATGCTCTAGTAGGATTCTTGAAAACGGACGTACACTCCCTGTCACGGCAAAACCAACTATGGGTAACGTAAATATGCTATGTAAACGTTGTTCACGTATTCTAAATGTATGCTCATTTGCTTGACGATATTGTTTTAATGAAATCAAAAAGAAAAACAAATTCCCATAATTCCTTGCGAATGGTGAGAGCTGTAGTTTGTTCTCAAGCGAATGATATTTTTAAATAATCTGATGCAAATACTTTGTGTGATTGTTTGCATACAGATCTCTTTCTCAGCTATGAAACTGTACTGACCTAAAATTACAAAAAAGAATTAAACTGATAGTGTGTAGGCTATGAAAGGTTACGAGCAAATTTCAGAAAATAATCTTAACACTCATTATATAGAATGAAAAGAAACGAGTTTCTTTTCATTCTATATAATGTACACACATAGCCCTATATGGGCTAGTGGTTAGTGCACCAATTCCAGCAGTCATGTCCCTAAGTGTTTCTATGTTTATTCCTTGTATACGAGAAACCAAAACAAGCCGAAAGCTTACATGCTATCTCAGTTCCTTTTTTTAATAAAATTAATAAAATTTAAAACAGCGACCAAAAACTAAAAATACTTCTTTCGTTTTTACTCGGAACGAAACTGAAATATTTCGTTTGAGTTCTTTTCCGTTCCAAAAGAATATATTTCGTTTCTGTGAACAGAAAAGAAACAGTTAAAATAGTTTTTTTTTTCCCGAATCAAAAAGCACAGAACAAGTGTATACAACTTTAAATTATATGCCTCAAATTTAGAGTCACGTCTTAACGTGACATCCGACGGACTTTCCAAGACCATAGATGTCCCCTTTCTCACCGAGGGGAGAACGGGAGTTAGCGGAGAAAATTATCAGTACAGCTGACACTCGAACCTGGGAACTGCAGATTACAAGCCTGCTGCGCTATCGGCTGAGCCAAACACAAAACTTGGCCCAGTCACTGGTAGCGAAATAACATTCCTCGTACTGTTTCAAAACTCTTTCATAGAATTTTTTTTTTCGCCCAATATTTTAAATGCAAGAGTCACGTTTTTGACGTAATTCTTCACAATAAGCATTCAATACGAGAATGCTAAAAAAAATACCCTCTCAAGCAGCTGCTTACCACAGAGGTCTGATAGCAGTTATCAGTTTATTACGCCATAGTTAGTAGTAGGTTTGTAAGGATGGCGAAACCACAGCAGAAAACCAACACAAACATGGGGTTCAAACCAAAGTCCCTTTGACCATTAGCCAAGCATGTTAACATTCTCTTAGCTATTCCGTGGCCGAATGGTTATTCGATTCTTTTAATTTGTGTTGTTTTTCTGCTGAGGTCCTGCCATCCTCTCAGACCTTCTACTATGGCATATAAACTGACAGGCTCCTGTCAGACCTCTGTGGCAAGCAGCTGTTTGAGGGGGTATTTATATTTTTATTAAATTATCAAAAATACTTTGCCTCTTTGTTTCCAAAACTGTTTAATTTCATGTTATGCGAATATAGAATATTCATATTCTGACGATATTTTTCATGGTTAATACATTTAGAACATGACATCTAGCACAGCTAATGTATTTCTTGGAAGTTTTTATTTAAACTACTGTTAATATGACTTTGAAACAAGGATCTAGGAGGAAAAAAGTAAAAATGAAATTACCAGCATTCTTTTACTATAATAGCTTAATAACGTTTGAAACCTGTAACAGAAATCATTTACTTCGTTTGCAATAGACGAAAAAATAATTTCGTTTTCAGTCATTTAAGGAATTGAGAAAAAGACAGGTCGAAAATGAGCTCCGTAACGAGAGATAAAACAACTTTACACATAAATTCTAATAACTGCGTTTTTATGAAAAAAGTACACTTTTCAAGCAATGCCTTCTTCGACTGTGACCAACCAGTAAAGCCCTTGATGAGACGCTTGTTCCAATTTACCTTTCGCTAAACAAAAAATAATTATGGTTCGTTTAAACTGAACTTGGGCGTAACCTTAACTGAATCGGATGCACTACACGTTTCAACACAAGAAGAAATTACTTAATTTAGTAGCTAACTTTGGAATTTACTTCCTACTGCGTGAACAGATCACTACAGGAAGAACTAGACTGAAAAACATCGCCATGTAAATTAGAGAAAGTCCAATTCGAAGCTTTCTTAATTATGTTTTTTATTACGGAAAAATGCGACTGAAGGTATAGATCTCGATCAAATTCATTTAAATCTCAATTTTTCAGTGATATTGTTCAGTAATTAAAGTTATGGAAGTTTCAGTATTTCACAACAATACGAGTTGTAAGAATTTACTTCAGAAGTTAATTGAAATTTAATAAGTATTATTTCAAATATCGAATTAATGTGTTAAAGATTTCAAATCTAATGTTCAGAGTTTTTTATTTAAAAAAATTGATTTACGAAGATGCGGAGCTTTGGATTTGACTCTCAGCAGACGTAGCACAAGATGCTTCCAATTTTCTGTCGAATAGATTTTTTTTTTTATCTACAAAGGTTATATCTTTTGAACATTGACAGTTTTTAACATCCGAAAATAAAAACTCTCAACCAGCATACATTTAGGCTAATATGTCTTAACAATTATCTTCACCAAAAATTTAATACTATTAAAGAAACTCTTTCAGAAGCTTAAATTTATACGTGTATCTAACTTATATATATGTACATTGTATATCTATATATCTATATACAATGTATATGTTATATGTTAACGATAATCTAATAAGTATCAAATTAATACTGTAAAACTAACAAAAATTCAGATGAAATCTGCAACAAAGAAAATCTGACTGGAAACAACGCTGGGCAAACATTTGACCTACTAAATCAAAAAAATATGATTATTGTTAAAAGTTTTAATATATTGTTGCGAATTTTAAAATGGATAGGCACAGAGCGTGAGTACTAAAAACTATATTTTCAAACCAATTACAATGCAAATTGTTACAAAAATATGGATGAAGTATCTTATAAACAAATTAACTACTATCATACATAAGTCATTAACCTTTTTGTACAGAGCATATAATATCAGCTCTGTCTGTTGTACTAAAATATTACCTCTTGACTTTGTTTACCATGTCACTTGAATACCTTCAGACGTAAACAATCTCTCGTCCTGTGCTAGTTCACTAAACTTTTGTTACTAACAACAGAAAACAAACACTCGCGCACAAACTAATAAATATACCTCTTATTTTCGCTTAACGCGCACTGACTCATACTATCTGAACGTCCTTTCAGATCTCACAACTTTAACACACTGCTATCTTTTTTTATTCTTCCGAATCGTTCTCAGTTCTAATTCGTTGGCTACAATTTAATCTCACGTAAAAGCACACACGAGGGTTCAAGTCACGTTAAGTCATGAAGTCACTGTTGCTCGCTCATCTGTCGCAACAATATTAATAAAACGAAAGCATAATTTACTGTTGTATCAAAGAGTAGATGTGATTTAATTAAACCTACTGTAGCATCAGCTTTAAAAGTCAATTTTGCGAACTTCAGAATCCTGATGCTAAGATAGAGAGGATTTTCCTATATAATACTTTGGATAAAATTACATATCATTCAACACAATCTTTGTTTTATCACGTGCTAGCGAAAGTTGCTTGTTCCGAAACTATTATCCACTATCGGAAAACATGCGTTGGGTTGTTTTACCTCTGAGCGGCACTTTTTTGCACACCATGCGCTAAATTGGCCAAGTCACAAGGACCCTGAAGGCTCAGAGAAGGTTGGGGGAGGGGACCCATTGGAACAGCTGTTGGGAGACGGATGGTAGCCCCCGTCAAGGCCATCCAGCGTGTTCTTTAATGTGCGCAGGGTACGGCTCTTTCTCGCACACGGGACCATGGTTTAACGTCCCATCCGACGGACGGGAGTCTTTTCTACTGACCGTGGACAGGGCGGGGAGTTTTGCCGAGATAAGTCTTAACGCTGACCCAACTGTGACTCGAACATGGAAACTGCAGATTACGAGCCTAGCGCGCTACCGACTGAGCCACCCCCGCCCCTCGGAAACATGCATCCCTTAATGCATCTGTATAACAGAAAAAGCGCCTCTGCGAATAAAATCCTAAATGATAACATATAAACAAAACTAGATTGCAATACCCATTTGCAAGTACACAAGTTGTGTTATTTGAATGGCCAGACTAAAAATGAGGAAATGAGAGAAAGAGGGAGAGAAGTTCACAATGATTTTGTAAAAGTTTCCGTCTAATTCACTTAGGCCCTGGGTAAGAATAGCTGAAAACAACGTACATTACAAACATAAAAGACAGGAGTACAAATACTTGGAGAGGGTCACTATTGCAGACTGACATCCATCTTTTAATTATTTCTGAGGGTTATCTGTTTACTTCTTAATTGTAATAAAATATTATCACAAACTGCATTAGAAAGGCAAAGTCTTCCAAGGGGAGTATATAGTAAATTCCTAAAATAAGCTAAAATAAATTTTTAAATACGGTTCCAGTGGACAAGTTGGTTGGGGAGCAAAAGATACGATTAGAATCACTGATAAAGGACGATTTCTTCCTATAGAGGTCTCTTACACACTGGTCTTCTCTATGGCGTATTATACAGACAGTCTACTATCAAACATCCGTGGCCAAAAGAGTAATTTTTTTAGGTAAAATTTTACATAATGCTCAAGTAAATGTTGTAGAGCTTGCTTGCAGAGGTGAGTGGAATTAATGGAGCAGAATCTTTTTTACCCATTGAAATAACTTTAGCCTCCTCTTGTCCGCTTCTTTCCAATGACTAACCAAAGATCGATAAAGGTAACTTTTTCTTATGTAAGCACCTTTATAAAAGTTTAGGTCATCACTAATTGCCCCAATTCACTTTAGAACAGGGTTCTCGCTCAGATCGTCCTCAGCGAAGATTCATTCTCTTTACGTATTCAATAAAGTTGAAAAGTTTCGACAGTCATTTGATAGGTTACATGGAGTTTCATCAATTTGTTTTTGTAACTCAGTTCGTCCTATTTTCAAGTTGCATTAAATCGTCATTCAACAACTTCTTCAGACGTAGCTAAAGTGGCACAAAATTGTTAACCTGATGTCAAATGAATTATCAGCGAATGTCGCGACGTTGAACATATACGTTCTCTATTTTATCGACGGTTATATCGAAACGTTAAATGAAACGACAGCAAGTGAAGTTGTGTTGTTTCCCCTCCGAGTGACTTTTTCTTTACACAATGGCCAAGTCACATGGACCCCGAGGGCTCGAAGAAGGTTGGGGAATGGGAACCCACTGAACAGCTCTTAGGAGACAGATGGTAACATCCCTTCAAGGTCATTCCAACGTGTTCTTTAATATGCACACGGTATGGCTCTCCCGCACATGACCTAACGTTCCATCCTACAGACAACTAACTGCTTTTCCATGATTATTAGTGTCCCCTACTGACCAACAACAGAACACGGAGTTTTGAGGAGAAAAATGTCAACGCTGGTCCAGGTGGAACTCGAACTTGGGAACTGCAGATTACGAGCCTGGCACGCTATTGAGTCACCCGACCCCTCCCTGACCCCTAGTCAAAATTCTAGAGGTTTATTAATTTCAATCAAAATGCACCATTGCCGAAAAACTTTGGCACATACCTATATAACCAAGAGTGTGCGGTCAATTGAAAGGGTCGTCAACCCCTATAACAAGAGAACGTTGTTTATAAGCAGAAATGGGTGGGAGTAAAAATTAACTCTCATACTAGATTATTATTTCGAATAAGGTTCAATATTATTTTTCGTAAATTCTTATTAAATAGTATTATTAGAGTTAACATATTAATAGAAATTAATTTTTTCTATTAAGCGAAATTTTCCTGGTTTTAACAATGGGGCCTACTGCATCGCACATCCCGATGTATACCAATACCTAGAAACTCCAATGTATATTTTTATGGTTTCTAAAAATATCCTCTAGATTTTGCTCCAGCGGAATAATTTATTTTAGAAGAAAAAAATAACTCTTTATGCCGTTTGCATTTATTAATACATGTATATAATATGCACTAATGTTCTATTTACATGATTTAAGAAGCCGAGGGCTTTCGATTGTACTCAGCAGTCATCCTCAGGGAGGCGTAAAGTCCAAGTTCGATGGTGAAATGTTAGAAAGGTGAAAGTATTACCTTTTCTTGAAGACGTATTCTGATGAAAAAGTCCTATAGCGGAGGTAACTTTCATAATTCTTGCACTGTAGCAGAAGTCACTGTTTAGCTGAGATCTTCATTGCTTTGTCAGGAGCATTTAGTGCTCCTGACAATTTAATACCTAGAGCAAAATAATACAGTAATGAAATGCAGTAGGTAACGGAATAAGTAAAGCAGATACCCTTCAAAAGGAATACTGTCGTAGACGCTCTATCATTTCAAATGGAAACCCTACATTATCAATTTGAAATAGCAGATCGCTTCGCGATGCCTCAAAAAAAAAAAAACATGTTCAGACGAATCGGGAGCATTTGAAAGGTTGGAGGCTGGTCAAACAATTCCAGAAGTGGCATATTCCTTGATGTCACACTCTTCTATTATCTCAAGGCTGGAGCAGCAACTCTAAACAACCCAAACAGCTATAAGCAGATCTGTTAAAGGGCTTCTTAGGATTAAAACACCTCTAGATCATCGCCATATTGGACTACTGTCCTAACGGAGCAGAAGAACAGCATCATCTCTGCCTTCGGACCTCATTGCAGCCACAGGGAAACAGATGTCAGTCTCATCCGTGACCAAAAGGCCAGACTGTGCCCATTATACAAGTTCATTTCCTTCAAGTTCCTTTCCTACAGACAGGCCCACTTGAAATGGTGTCACGATCATAGAGCCTGGACCTGAGAACAGTGGAGTCACGTCTGTTCATGGACGAATCTAGACTTTCTCTACAATCAGACGGGTAGTTATCTGGAAAGAGGTGGGAACCCACAACCAATCCCATAATGTCGCGAGAAGTACATTTGGTGATGGTCTAACTACTTGGTTATACCCACCTCCATGTGTTACATCGAAGTTCCGTGAATGCTCAGAGATACCGGAATGGGATCACTAATCCTTATGTCACCATAGGCTGGTGCAGTAGGTGACGATTTTCTCCCATTGGACAATACTGTCCGTCTACAAAGCAAAATTATTAACCATTATCTTGACAAAGAAGAAAGACAACAAATGGAGTGGCCTGAATTCTCTCCGGATCTCAACCCAATGGAATATCTATGGTATGGTTTGGGAGGGGGGGGAGACGTAATTCACCCTTCAACTCCATCTCCAAACCCTCAAGGAATTCTCTTATTGTTCAGTGGATTTTGTCCTCACATTCTCTGGATTATCTTATTGAGGGCATGAATTGACGTTGTAAGACCTGCATTAATTCCAAAAAGGAATACTACTCTTAAAGATTATATATTTTATATCCGAAACCATTATTTTTTTTACGTACTTTTTTTTTATGGTACACGTAAAAAATTTGGACCAAAATTTTCGTGTTTTTTTTTTTGTACTGTATCTTCCTGTGAAGTTTGATTAAATTTATCTATAAATTTTATATCGAGATAAGTGCATTTTTATTCATCCGTGTTCAACATTTGATGAGCAGTGTATTTAAAATACCATCGAAGCTGGACATTTCACAGCAGATTTGCTCATTCTAAAAATTGTCTTTAAAACTGCAGAAATTTGAAGAATCATTACTAAGTGCATTTTTAGAAGTTTCAGTAATCTTTCCCCCGGATTGCTCACTTACCACGGATCTGACAAGAGCCTCTCTCTATAAATACCGATAGAGCAGATATGAGGAAAAAGGCGAGACAATATCCATTTTATCCGGAATTTGAACACAAGTTTCCACTTTGCCACTGCTAAGTTATCATTTACGTTTTAACTTTTGTAATGTGTTCCAGTTTCCAAATCTCTTAAAATGGTACTAAATATTATTAAAAATCAGATTTATAGACTATCTTTTTTAAAATGCTTACGGAATGAGGTAAACTTATTTTCGAAATTACGGAGATTTTAATGTGGCTTTCCACCAACATACCTGAGCAATTTTATCGAAGTTTTTAGTATAATGATCATCATTTGACCAAAAATTAATGATTTTTCACTTTGATTGTTTTCTAGATATTTTTCCTACTAAAATCTAATTTCCCCACATAATATTAACGATCACTTCGCTTTTAGTAATAAAGCTGCAGCCGCGACTCTGCTTTTATGTTAAAAGTAACTTAATTTGGCATTAACAACTTTATCATTAACGTTAACACATCGATCCAGGCTCGAAAGCATAAGGCAAGCTTCAAGTGTCAACTCCTTCATCCTTCCTCACACAAAGAGAAAAAAAATATCCTCTCTAGTACGGAAAATTAATTTCTGGCTATCAGGTGATTAGACTTGACGAATCAAGAGGTGGAATGTTGCACTTCGATAAAATGTTATAATTTTTGGATATCAAAAAGAGAATAGTAAAAGTTTTTTTCCACAATTTTCTTGCCCCAGTGATGCCTTATAGCATAAAAAAAAAATTCATATATACTCTCGATTATCCACAATAATGGAGGAGAGAGGACGGGATGGAATAATCAGCTCATTCAAATATGGTATTTTAATACGTTTATTTGAATAAGTAAAACGGTTTTAAGTGTTCATAACGCTAAAAACTAAAGATTAACTTATGTAATGTCTTTTGTGTTTTCACAAATACAAATAAATTATATAATCATAAAATACATTTTTTTTTCTTGAAAATTTGGGGCGGGCTTATCGGTAGCGCGATAGGCTCGTAATCTGCAGTTCCCATGTTCGAGTCCCAATGTTGAGATTTATCTTCGCAAAAACTCCCCGCCCACGTCAATAGGGCACACCTATGGGCTTGGAAAGGCCGCCGTCCGTCATATAGGATGTTAAGTCATTGCCCCGTATGCGGGACAGCCATACCCTGTTTTGCCAGATTTTGGTCAATTTCAAATTTTTGACTTTCGGGTTAGGTTGTTTTATTTTGCACACAATGAGCTAAATGACTAGGTAACAAACCTCAATGACTCTGAGAAAGTTAGTTGGGTTTTAGACGCATTAGCAACAGTGACCTGTAATGCACCAAACAACGTAAAAAAAAAAAGGATAAAAGACGAATAATCCACACCCAAAGTAAAAAATAACAACAAAAGACATGAAACAGACAAAAACATTAGAGAAAGTTGGGGGAAAGGGGAACCCACTGGACAGCTGTTAGGAAACAGATTGAATCCTCCCGTCAAAACCGTCCAACTTGTTCTTTAACATGCATAAGGTATTATTGTCCAGCACAACGAGTCATTTTACATCCCATTACACTAGACGGACAGTGCCTTTCCAAAAGAGAGCAGGATGGAGGAACAGGGAATTTCAGAGCTCACGGAAGTTTAGTCTTCAAATTGTGGCTACAGATACTTTGTTTAAACATTAGTTTGATAATTCGAAATCTTTACACTATAGATTGATAATTATGCCTTCGAAACCTATTAACACACGGCATCCTTATATATAATAGGTCAAATACTTGAACCTATCTATATTCAGGGACGGAGAAAGGCGGAGCCAAGGCTCAAGGCACAAACCTAATTTTTCTTATTTATGGTTCTGTTTTCAATAGCCTCAATCGACGATTTTACATAGCGTGGTGCAATTTTCATTATTTTGTAATTTAACAGGATGAAGGGGCTCCTAATTGCTTAATCAGCTCTCGCCTACACTTCTATTAGACTATAGATTTCTCTCTTGGGGTACAAAATTGTAAGCAAGCCAACATATAAGATTTAGCAAAACTGACTATTAAACCACTGGCGTGTCCATGTATTTTGTACAAAAGGCCAGGACAAACAAGATAAAGTTTCTAGGTTATCTCCGTCTTTTGTGCCCCCTTACCGTTTAAAAACATATCTTAATACAGTCGAAGCGTTTTGAAATAATCACAACTTATAAAAAGATTTCAGAGGAAAAAGTTCCATTCTCTCAACTGGATTGGATTGTTTTACCTCTGAGCGGCACTTTTTTGCACACCATGGGCTAAATGGCCAGGCCACAAGGACCCCGAAGGCTCAGAGAAGGTTGGGGGAGGGGACCCACTGGAACAGCTGTTGGGAGACAGATGGTAGCCTCCCGTCAAGGCCATCCAGCGTGTTCTTTAACGTGCACAGGGTATGGCTCTCCCGCACACGGAGCCACGGCTTAACGTCCCATCCGACGGACGGCGGCCTTTCCAAGCGCATCGGTGTCCCCTACTGACCGTGGGCAGGGCGGGGAAATTTTGCGGAGATAAATCTCAACGCTGATCCAGCTGGGACTCGAACCTGGGAACTACAGATTACGAGCCTGGCGCGCTACCGACTGAGCCACCCCCGCCCCTCTCTCAACTGGAATTAGCAGATGGATATAGGGCTATCATTACGCGCTTAAAATCAAACAAGCTGTGTTGTTGCGGTCCAATGCTGAAAAAGCGAGAAACCGAAAGAAAATGTACATTCATGAACAATACATTTATTATTCTAAATTTTCTTTCACTTGAACATTGGTCCAGGATCGACATAAGCTCATCCTCTGTTCTTTTTAATTATATATTACATCTAAATACATAATTAAAAATTTGGTTCAACGTTTTCATCAAAATGCAAACTTGTTTTCAGAAATTTCGACTCGAAAGTACACTCCTTTGGCTACAGGCCTCGCATCCTCTAAATACTGTACTGTTGGTAATCAGCGCATATTTTAAAGGAATTTCGAATTATTACTTCGATTTTTGAGCAAAGTATCTGTAGCAACAGTTATCAAGTTCATCATACCTTAGAAATAAAAGATAAAGATGAAATTTGTTTCCCCCCTAACTGCCTGAAGACAGTTTCAAAACTACAAATTTCACAAGAGCAAACTAGTCGAAATTATAGAACGTGGTTCAAAAAATTTACGGATTCAAAGAACTCCACCACATTAAGCAAAACTTTTTGCAACCACATATTTAAAAGAAACTGTCAAAATGAAACAATTTACCTCTGGGTTAAAAATTTAAATTTTTCGTAGTAAGTGCACTGAAAATAGTAAGCAAAAAACACAACCAGTATATAAATGCGCATCTTGCTTGCCTCCTAAATAGTGTACAACTAAAATGAAACAAAATTTAAAATGCACTTTTAAAGCTCACGAGTAACTTTGACCTACAAAAGCAGAGAATGAATTTTATAATCTCCGCTTCCAATAAAAGATTTAGAGCGAGATCCTCATTCATACCTGACGATGGTGATGATCTCTGATCTCGATGTGATGGGGTCGGGTGGGCCTGGGACCGGCTACATCCACCTGAACCTGGCTCACGAACTGGGTCATCATAAATCCAAGACAGAATTGCCTCCAAAAGATAAGCTGCACGATGCCCAGTTAGTAATACGCTGTCCAACCAAGATGAAAATCCTGCTCTTCACAAGCGGCAGAGGCAAAGGCAAAGGATGCTCGTGCAGTGGCGCGAGATGTAGAGGAATTCACTGCTACATCTGACGCACGCGTAATACGCACACTAGTCCTAGCGCAAGAATGAACAGCCAATCCAGGAGAAAATACAGTCTAGGCACGGCAGGATTCCCACACATCACTCGTCCCAGATGCGTTTCCATGGCAACTGATCTGAACACTCCTATCCCCTAGCGATGGAACAGCTGCACTTTCACACTGGAGAGTTGCTCGCAACTGCATCGTTTTTATTAATGATATTTCGCGACCGAATCAGAGACCACTATAGTAATGACTCAATGTAAAGTGTAACCGGATAATTAGTTCGTAAGTAATAAATCGCAAGGTTTAGAGCAAAAATCGAAGCCACGGTAACATTTAGGATACAAGTGATGAGAAGAGTCGACAACTTTGCGTGCAGATCGAGGAATGGAACGTGCCACTGCAAGCATCTCTCACAGACGCATATGCGGTAAACAAGAGAGAACACTGCAGGATGCGCATCCAGCCACTATTGACGTTAATCTAATCACATAAACGAAAAATGCGAAAGCCAAATCTTCAGATAAAAAAAGAACGAGTGGCATATCTTTTAGAGCTATGAAGTAGAGTAGTCTATAGAGTTTTCAGAGCAATTAAGCCAAATAACACGGCGAGAGCTTTCTTGCTGATGAGAAAACAAAGTTGTTTACTACTTTTCATGATGAATAAAAAAGGTAACACCTCTAAAATGAGTATTTAAAACAGACTGCTAATTTTCTGAACCCTTTTTTTGTATTAATAAAAAAATTTCTCGTGAAATAAGTGTATGGAAATTAGGAACTCTACTAACCTTTCACAAAAGAAAACTATGTTCCCAAGCAGTCAACAAGTTAGTGAAAATTAAATTAGAATAAACTGAAATGATGAAGTAATTAACACTAGAGTAGAAAATTGGCACTCATACTATTTTACAACATTTTCAATTAAAAAATATTAAAATGCAAAACAGCTGTGGATTCAATTTCTTTGATTTGAAATAGTATATCTGATATTTAAAATTTTCAATAGAGATTTGTTTCAGTAATAGTGATAATAACCCGAGTCCGTTTCTTGTTTGGAGCATATATATTAAATCCAAAAACCAACTTTAACATGTTCTAGTTCCTCTTTTGCTAAAATGATTAAGCTCTGATGAAAGACAGGAAATTTACTTTTTTCATAAATAAAAGATACTTTCCTTGCCAATCCCAGGTTGCTGAATTTATATCTACTTCGATGTACCAATTTTCGTCATGAAAGAGTTTGATGTCCTCGAAAATCCCTGCAACTCTACTTTTCATCTCAAATTCACGGATTCTCCCAAATATCACAATGACCGCTTTGACAACCAAAATATTGATCAAGTACAATTCCTCAAATTGAGGCGCTGATAAGCAATGGCATTTCATTCGTTGTTAAATGTACTTTACTACTGAATGCACGTTGCTGATCACATTTCCTTAACCACTGCGTAACATTGTGGTATAGGTGACAAATGTCTAGGTCTACTACTGAGGGCCCACTCAAAATCAAAAAGATAGAAATTATCAATCATTTAATAATACAGATTCTGTGTATCTTAATAAAATACTATGCTTCATCTATAGCCTTTTTTTTATTTTCAACAGCAAAACAAAATGCATGTTTTAGGTCTTGACATCAGCAACAAAGTAGTGAAGGTATAGAGACCTAAGTTTTGTCACGGGTCCTTTCGCTACTAGTAACTCTACTATCCTGAATATTACACATATGTTGTGCAAGCTTTTCATTTATATATCTAAAATTAAATAGTTCCATGTTTTTACCTTACATATAACCTCATCGTTTTTCTTCCGGAGCCACGAAACAACAGAACAGCTAACATAAAGTCATTACATGTTAAATCACTCTAGTCAATCTTCGAATGGTTCAACGCTGCAAATGTTTGCATGAAATACTTCCAAAGTGTTTATTCTCGTGGCAAGTAGTATGTTCCAATTACGTAATTATTAAGTTTGTTCACATTATTTTCTGCTGCTTTGCGATTACTGTGCTTAGAGGCCTACTCCATCAGAATTTTCGAGCGTTATTTGACAAGATTTAATTCTACATCCAAACCAATATACACACACATGCAATCAACAGTAAGCAAACATTAATCTGGTTTGTCCAAAATACTTTGAACTTACTGGAATAACCGGCCTTGAAAATATTTTTTGAAGAGTATTTAAAGAAAGGTGCATTTGCGAAACAATAAAAGGTGATAATTATGAAATCCTGATTAGCAATGACAGGTGCAATGTTATAGTTGTTTTTTATTCCATTTTCAGTGTCAGATATATAATATGGGGCTAAAATAAAATTATACAAAGACCTGTTTTTGATTTCAAGGCAGGTAGCATAAGATGACGGGATTTCGGGGGAGGACCCCCTCGGTACATTCTTGAGCACCACATTGGGGAGCCTTCGACAACGTGACGCTTGTAAAATATCTGAAAAGGGGCGCTGAGAAGGGACTTCGCATCGGGGAGCAAACATACCTTATGACTGTCTTGGGCACAGGTATATCAAAATATCGACTGCAACACGTCACTAAACATACACTTCCTTCATCCACACCAAAATTTCTTCACAACCAAACTGGAATTTTCTTTGACGAGCACGTTAAGCAAAGTTAAGCAAGACATTTCTACTATGGATAAACGTTACAAAAGGCAACTAGAATTAATATTTTAGCAGTCCATTTTGGTCGGCATTGACTCGAGAGAGAGACTCAGGGAGGTCAGGGGGGGGGGGGGCTTCGTCTTCCTCCAAGAATCGGTTAGTATAGACACGTTTTAAGTAAGTAGTAGTAATGAACTGAAAAACAAATATAATTGACCCTCAACAGATAGACATAGCTCACTGAAATGAACTATGTGTAACACTTGATCACGCTGGTGGGGGGTGCAAATATGGATCCCAGTTAAAAAATAATAGTTTTTCCTATATTTTTCCCCCAAACGAAAAAAATTGTATTTTTCACAATGCCTGCCGTCTACACCTTTTAAAAAAATATTAATGAATGTACAGAGAAAAAGTATGAAACATAACTGGAATCTGAATCGACCCAATCAATGTTAAAGCATCGATATTTGTTCAAGATTTCGTATGGACACCACGTGGTCAAATCAATTTTTACGGATATGAGTGTTCTTAAAAATGGATCTACTAACGATTAAATCATTATTAGCTTGGCAATACCTGCCGGTTCAGTTTTGGTTTCAGTATCTGTGACTACTTTCATAACACTTGAATATAACCCCAGTGAAAGACGAGGTCCTTAATTGAATAACATACTTTAGTTTAAGGTATTCTTTACTTGGCTGTATGTAGAAATAAACTTCAACTGTTACACTGGTGATTTGACGAACTGGGATAATTTAAATTCGCAAATTATGGTCCATTTGGGCTACACTCGCATCAAGTTGCGTGGCAAAAATTGCGGAGTTACGAAGAGTTCAAGATTTTCGATAAAAATTCTGCCGCTCAAATTAATTACGTTTACAATATGGTTTGCGATTGCTTGCTTTGATAGCCTAACAAACAGCTCATTCTTTGTTGAACAGAATTTTTTTCTCAAATTTTCAAATACTGAATGAGAAAGAAACAACAAAAAACGCAAATTAAAATAGGAGTTACAAAAGGGCATGGGGGAGTGAGAAATAGACTTTAAAAAAGAGTCTAAGTGGTCACCTTAACGTAAGAAGAGTTCGAATCACAATCATTTTCACCTTTAACGCTAACAGGATTTCCTTAATTCAGTAGTGTCCATTCCCTGCTAAAAAAAATTGCTTCCTAGATAATCCGTCTTTTCAATGCCATCCATTATTTTTTCCTTAAATTTGCATCATAAATACGAAACTCCGCGGCTTCGAAACGAACGCAAGATTCAGTACGAAGGAAATATGTCCTTAAAAGTTCATACAGGAAGTTGCCCTCTGATAAAGTGTCGAGTCAATGGCAATAGCGGAAGTAGTCCATCCTTTCGAAAAATAGCTAGAGAATATAACAGTGTCCTCAGTAGAGGCCGTTTGCAGTTACAATTAATGAACCAGCTAGTATGCCCGTTCTAATCAGATATAGCCACACCTGAAATTACGTAATATTGTTATCCGGATTTTAACTACCAGTTTAATAAACCTGTTATGGAGATGAATGTATTTGTAACTCAGCGATGCGGAGATAGATGACTTATACTATACTAATGTGAGATTCAATACCATAAGTAATATTTGAGCTAGTTTTTACTATTAGATAAGAATTGCGCTACTGCATCTTCGTTCCTTGACAAGAAATATTTTAAATATTTTAAAATCTTACAGTAAAAACTTTAGAACTGATAACATGAAAAACTTGAGTGCTTGCCAATCTATTTTGGGCAGGGTCGAAATATATAATCATTACCATAAGTAATTTAAATACTGTTACTTTAATTATATTTTTATATTAAAATATTTTAAATATAAAGTTACAAATGCTTAAATTATATGAAAATTACTTCACATCAAGTTGATGACAGAAGTAGATTCATTTGACTAATGTTCATAGGCTTATAATTTTTTTTTAATTCTCTCTACGACTCTTGCTGTTCAATAGTCATTGTTCACTGTTAAATTCATTTAAGAGAAAACATTTAAACGCTAGCCTTATTTAAATGTTAAAATTTATCCGATTTAAATTCTTTGAGATAACTTCCTTGACGGAAGGCTACCATCTGTTTCCTAAACGCTGTCCGGTGGATCCCCTTCCCGAACTTTGAGCCCCTGGTGTCCTTATGTCATTAAGTCTATTTTGTGCAAAAAAAATTACAAAAACTTTAAATACACCTAACAGATTGAGTCCAGTTTAGTAATGGGATAAGATGTACATCACTTGAGGAGAATGATTTTCTTTCAGAACTCTACATCAAACTACACAATGTAACTTAACCTTCACTTGTCTGTGGGGGAAAAAAACAACACACTGATGTTACGGGCAGAAATTTAGCTACCCTACAAATAATACTATTTATGATACTTATAAAGTTGCTATCACGCGAATCCACATAACAAAGAGAAATGGATTATATTTAGCCGTCAAGACCTTATGGTAATTACTTATATTGGAAGTTTTCGCTAACGAACAAAGATTCACTTGAAGAGCCATTTCATACCTCTTCATTTGCACTTCTCGATTCGCAATCAAAGGTTTCTTGCTTCAACTACCGCTTAATATAAACGCCAATCCTACTCTAGCAAGTACCTTGCTGAGAGAGACTATGAAATACTACCATATCAGACAAGTTCGGGACATGACTGCAGGTGATGGTCACCGAGGCGTGACGGAGAAGCACGAGTAGTGCAGGCTGTTCGTGCCGCCTCGAGCTGAAGTTGGCAGATAAAGAGGCACGCGAGCTGGCACCGCGGCACCACTGGGAACCCTGATTGGCAAAGCTGACCGCAGAGATTTCTACCCCGCAAAGAGTCAAGAATCTGATGAGCTAGAATAACGAACAAGTAACAAAACTCAGTGGACATAACTACGGTGATCAGAAATGTTTGAAAGTAGGTCGTTACAAAAATTGTGGGTCAAGAAATAAAACTTGCTTCTCTAGGTACAAAACTCTCTTCCCCGAACTGCTTTTAAAAGGCATTAATCATCCACATGCATCCAGCTTATTCTTAATCTGCAGAACTCTCGTGCTTGCAATCTTTGTCATATGTAGTTAATAACAGCTCAGAAGCCAATGTGAGAAACAGACACTAAAAGGGTCAACAAGACTGGCTTCGAATGATCTCTTGGGTACGAACAAGAACCACATTACTTACTATTACCCATAACAGATTCTTGTTCAAAATCGTTATAACAGATCTGCTTTTTAAGAAAAAAAAAATCGATTTTTCATATTTAGGAATTGTTTTAGCTCTCAGCAGCACCTTTCTGCACCACAATGGCCAGGTCACAAGGATTAGCTGGACAGCTGTTAAGAGACAGGTGGTAGCCTTCCTCCAAAGCCACCCAGCGTGCTCCATCACGTACACAGGGTAAGGCTCTCCCGCAGACGGGGCGACGGGCAGAACTGTTCGAATTCTTGATAACATTGGACAACACACAAAAAGGCTTTGAAATGAAATTAGCCAATCTTTACTAATTTCGAGGTGCTGAACACGAATATGACAATAAAATTTGTCGACTGGCTCTTGTTTAGGAGAGAAACCTATGGTCATGTAGAAACGACTCAGTCCGCATTGAGTACATAGGTAACCATTTCGCAACGCCGTATTTTAAACTCCACATTGCAACATATTGCATCAGCCCACTATACAAACAACCCCCAGAGTTTGCATCATTGTCTGATGTAATATAGTTGAGTCATGACATCGCAGCTTTACGATAGTAGACAAAAGATGATACAATCGTTAGTTGTAAGCGACATCTCGTAGGGTGAGCAAGTCTTTTCAGCGACTCCCATTTACCCGAGTCATAAGTACAACACAAGTGATCCTTGCAGTTTTAATCCAGCAGTAGTTATGCCTCGTAACTGTGCTAATAGTGCAGATACATTTTGTTACATTTGCGGGGAAGTGACGTTTGCAGGCCAGATAAGGGCCATCACTACAATAGTGAAAGCGGCGTAGCAGTTTTATTTTGGATGAAAGATCGGGAGCCCACACATATGCTGCAGTACGTGTGCAAGAAATCTTCCGAAGTGGCTGAAAGATGAAAAAGTGGCGATACCGTTTGCTGTTCCTATGGTTTGGAGAGAGCCAAGCAATCACGCAAATGACTATTACTTCTGGATGGTTCCACCTGTTTCTGGAGGCATCACAAGGAAAAAGAAGTGGACAGTAGCGTACCCGAATATACAATCTGCTCTCCGACCAGTTCCGCACGGTTAAGGCCTTCCCGTTCCCAAACCTCCAAAAGAATTTTCCATCGATTCAGACGATGAGGAGGGAGGCAAACAGGCATCGGATTCTCCGCAGCCTTCTGTGCCTAATGATGATCCATACGTCTGCCACAGTGCGGCATCTGCGCCACACATTCTCACCGAAGAAGAAATGAACGATCTTGTTCGCGATCTGGAGTTGTCTTGGATCAAGACTTAATGGAATCTTCTCATGGAAAATGTCCGAGTGACTTCGTTTCGAACTCGTCATGAGCAGTTTGCACCTTACTTCGGAAAGGAATATGACCTTGTCTTCTGTTCCAATGTACACCAATGTACATGGTCTGATGAATGTCCTCGGAATCGAACATGACCCTCAAGAATGGCGACTATTCATCATCATCATCATCATCCTCAAGCAGCCATGGGCTACGGAGGTCCAACCAGATTGTGCAATTTAGTTCTCCAAGCAAGCTATCCTGAGCTACATCTACTGCATCTGGCCACTGCACACCAATTCTAACAAGGTCCTGTTTGACATTGTCTGCCCACCGCATCCTAGATCTCCCCTTCTTTCTGAGGCCTTTAGGCACACTGTTCATAACCCTATTTGCCAATCTATAATTATTCATACGGGCAACATGGCCAAACCAACGGAGTCTCTCTCTGCACAATATGCTGCTTAAAGGAGGTTGCAAACTCCTTTGCCTAATCTCATCATTAGTTACAAAGTTGAACCACCTAATGCCCAAGATACTGCGTAAGCATCTGGAATCAAAAGCATCTAGTTTCCTGTTATCTTGTTTACAAAGTGTCCAAGTTTCACTACCATAACTAACCCTAGAAAGAACCAAACTATTATACAGTCTAATTTTAGTCTTTAGGTGTATACGCCTATTTCTCCACACTCTCCATAGGTTCTTAAAAGTCCCGGCAGCAATCCCTATTCGTCTGTTAATCTCATGCCGCACATCACCATTATCTGTTACATAGCTCCCAAGATAATTAAACTGTGACACCTGCTCAAGACTGCAACCATTCAGATTAACTGAATCACAGCCTGCCTGACCAATTTTCACCACTTTAGTTTTCTCTCTGTTTATAACCAAACCTACTCTACTACCAGTCTCATCAACAGCTCGAATGAAAGAGTTCATCTCATCAACATCATTTGCCAAAAGGGCTAAATCATCAGCATAATCTAAAATTATGCTGATGATTAATGCTTGTCAATTGCTACAAGCCTTACCAACTCTCACACACGACACAGTGTTATTATAGAGAGCTTTCATTATGTTAACTAACTTGTCTGGTATACCATATGATCTCACAATCAACCACAAATTATGACGATCAACAGAGTCGAAAGCCTTTTTGAAATCAACAAAGCTAGCAACCAAAGGTTTCTGAAACTCTAAACATTTCTCAAGAATCTGCCTAAGTGAAAATATCTGATCGACACATCCCCTACCATTTCTGAATCCACATTGCTCATCACGCAATTGCCTGTCAACCAGATTCTTAATTCTATTAAGCACAATCATGGAAAGAACTTTACCTGGAACAGAGAGTAGGCTGATACCCCTATAGTTATCACAAGAACTGCGATCACCTTTTTTGAAAATAGGGATAATAGCTCTGGTAAAATCCTTAGGAACCATGCCTTTATCATAAAAGATATTCAGAATTTCAGTCATCCAAGTGGTAACCGAAACATTCCCAGCTCTAAGCATTTCCGTAGTAATTTCATCTACCCCTGGGGATTTATGAAGTTTAAGTTTAGAAACAGCCAAAAGAACTTCAGATTGTGTTATAGGGCCAACATTAAAGCCACCAATGCATCTATCATCATTGCAAACAATGGGAGTAGAACTAACTACATTGTTTAGAACATCACTGAAATGCTCAGCCCACCTAGCCATGACAGAATCCTCCCCTTCTATAACCTTACCTTGTTTATCCTTCAATCCTTGCATGAATGTCCCTTTTCTACCACACAAAACATTAACTATCTGGTACAGCTCTCTGCTGTTGTGCTGTCTAACTGCTTCCTCGGCTTTGTCAGCCAAACCATCAAGCCAAAGATTCTTATCAGCAGCTAACTGATCCTTTACAAGTTTATTAAGATCTCTGTAATGCTTTCTATTAGGACTAGTAGGGTATTGATTAAGGGCATTCCTGCAGTTCTTTCTTTCCGAAATAAGCTCGAGTGCCTTATCACTCAGATAATTTTGCCTCCTCTGCTCCTTTTTTCCTAAAAGAGTACTGTTAGTTTCCAAAAAAGCCTGTTTAAAATGGCCCCATTCTTCCTCAACTTCAGTATTAAGCAAACCATGACTGTCATAATGACTAAGTAACCTATCATGGTAAGCTTTGGCTATAACTGGATCTTTCAGAGCTTCAGTATTAAAAGTAAATTTTTTAACCCTAGCACAACACTTTTTAAGTTTAAGTTGCAACACACTTTTAACAAGGTAATGGTCAGATCCAATTTCAGCTCCCCTATATGCCCTGGTATTCCTAACAGAACTAGCCCATTTGCTGTTAATTAATATGTAATCAATCATATTCTTATGCAGCCCATCAGGTGAAACCCATGTGTACTTATGTATGTCGCGGTGTTTGTAATAAGTGTTAGTTATTCTGAATCCATTGAGTTTACTTACCCGTAGGAGACGTTGCCCATTGCCATTGCAGCTACCAATACCAAAAGGGCCTATTACTCCTCCCCAAAGGTCAGAGTCAGTACCAACTTTGGCATTGAAGTCACCAAGAACAAGGGTAATATCTCCTTTCTTGACAGAATTCAAAATATCCTGAAGTTGTTCATAAAACCTATCCTTCTCATCCTCATCGGCATCCTCAGTGGGGGCATAACAGCAGATAACATTCAAGTCTTTAATGCTTGTCTGAAATTTTGCTGTAAGAAACCTTTCATTAATGCACTCATATCCTAGAAGAGCATCGCTAGCGTGTCTGCTGAGAAGCAGACCCACGCCTTGGTGATGCTTATTGTCGTCCCTCCCTGAAAAGAGAAATTTAAGATTATTTTTAAGAATCTGACCTTTATCTGTCCATCTGGTCTCTTGCAAGCCGAGAATATCTAAATTATAATGGTGGAATTCTTGTGTGAGGACATCAAGAGAAAAAGCTCCGTGCAGAGCCCTCACATTCCAACTACCTATGGAGAGAAAATGGTTAGTGGGATGTTTAAAGAAACTATGTTTATTGAGAGAGGGAATGCCGACAATATCAAACAGCCCCCTAATCGCAGACATGGGGCAAAGACCCGTTCCCCCACTACTAAAGGCTGAAGCCATCTACACTGGAAGATTTCCTCCAATGTAGAATTTGACGATGCCAATAGAAGCAAAGAGTTCAGGTGCCTGCGATGACTTCTGCTCAGGATTATCCACCAGCTGATAAACATATCCTGTGAATCTATTCACTTGGGGCTGTCAACCCACAAACAAACAGAAAACACAGCGGAAGATTTTCCCTCCACAGAAGCCCACCAGTGCAGCAAAATCAGGATCCATAATCAAGCTCAGAGCCATATATCTGTCCAGTCCAGTAGGTTTATATGGTCAGCACCAGGACCCTGTGTGATTGACCACTCCTCAGCAGGGTAGAAAAAAAAAAGAAAAGTAGCCATAGTTGTCCAGATCAGTAGGCCACACTAATCTGGCAGCCCTCCCCTTCCGTTCACTTCCACAAGAGAGTATCTTTTGAAAGTTACTAACGGTCCGCACCACGAAAAGGCGGGGTCGGACATTAGGTGCTAGGCCTGGCCGGTTCTATGCATCATCACAGGGGATTGGTGCATAGCTCTCCTTCCAGTGACTACCTAGCTACCATTTACAGACCTTTCTATTCATAGACTGCTCGAATTGGAGTCTCAAGGCGGTGTTGCTGCATAATGGAAATCGACTTCCATCCATTACGGTCTGGCATGCTGTCTACATGAAAGAAACCTACGACAACCTAAAACGCAGCTGTTGAACTGCCTTCAATACAGCAAGTATGGCTGGCATCTCTCTTGTGACTTGAAAGTAGTAGCACTGTTGATGGGTCTGCAGCTGGGATATACGAAGACTGCTGTTTCTTATGTGAATGGGACAGCCGAGCAAAGACTTTGCACTAAGAGAAACTGGCCTCAGAGGAAATCTCTGAAGATCGGAGAGAAGAATGTGGAACACCCAGCACTAGCAGAAACGCAAAAAATCCTGCTACCGTCCCTACACATCAAACGTGGTGTGATGAAAAAGTTCGTAAAAGCCAAGGGCACGACTGCATCAGCTTCTAAATACTTGGTTGGCAAATTCCCTCGACTCAGTGAAACGAAAATTAAAGAGGAAATTTTTGTGGGTCCTCAGATCCGCGAGCTGTTCAGAGACCAGATTTCGACAACCTGCTTCAGGGTGACGAGAAAAGGCTTGGGACACGTTTCGTCTGGTGTCAAATTCCTCGGGAATGTCAGGGCAAACAACTACAAGAAACTGTTTAAGGACATGCTGTCTCTGTATCACAAACTTGTCTGCAATATGTCCTTAAAGATCCACTTTCTCTATTCCTATTTAGATTTCTTCCCCGACAACTGCGGCATGGTTAGTGATGAGCACGGTAAATGTTTTCACCAGGAGATTGCAACGATGGAGAAACGATACTTGGGAAACTGGTCCACTTCAATGTTGGCTGACTATTGTTGGACGCTCGCCAGAGACGATCCTGACAGCTGTACAAGCGACGGGCAAAGCGACGTCGGAAGTAGAAGTGGAGTTTTACCCATACATGTCATATGCAATAAAAAAAATTTTAAAAAATACCTCCTCAAACAACTGCTTGCCACAGAGGTCTGACAGGAGCCTGCCAGTTTATATGCCATAGTAGAAGGTCTATGAGGATGGCAGGACCTCAGCAGAAAAACGACACATACATCCATGCCTTACCCGGGGCTCGAACCCAGGTCCCTTAGATCAGTAGCCAAGCGCGCTAACCACTCGGCCACGGGACGGCTAAATATGTAAGCATTACTCTATAACATAACTATTGTGGATTTCTCAGAAATCGTAGACAATTTTGCATTTTCATTGTCACATTCGTGTTCAGCACCTTGAAATCTTTAAGAAATGTCTACTTTTATCTCGGAGACATGACCATTATGAAAATTTGTTGCGCAGTGTAATGGGGGAAAGACACACAAAAATCACTGATTTGTGATGGAGCAGCATTCTGCTATTTCTTTTTCTTATCAAGAATGAAAAATCAGTCAAAACAGTTATACTAGTTATGGTAGATCGCATTTATTGATCAGAACTTATGAGATGTAGAAGGGGAAACAAATCGCGGGAAATATTGAAATTTGAATTACGTACAAGTTAGTGATAAATTTCCCTAAGATTCTGTGCTCAGCGTGGTTTGAGACCTTTTTTCTTCTACAAGTTAAAAAAATTTGTGCAGAATCTGTTCTAATGTAATAAGTTCAATGGAATTGACTTCCATAATGAATGAGAATTAAGCGGCATAAAATTAAAAGAAAACGATTAAGCGCCCATTAACTTCAGAGGAACGAGTTTAAATCTACATATATGTGTCCCGTGGCCGAGTGGTTAGCGCGCTTGGCTACTGATCTACGGGACCTGGGTTCGAGCCCCGGTGTAAGGCATGGATATTCGTGTAGTTTTCTGCTGAGGTCCTGCCATCCTCTCAGATCTTCTACTGTGGCAAATAAACTGACAGGCTCCTGTCAGACCTCTGTGGCAAGCAGCTGCTTGAGGGGGTATTTATTTTTATTTTTTTTTTATATGTGTCAAGAACTTTTTGAATGCCCCCCCCTAATCGTAAGTTTATATACGATATTTCATGCAAAAATAAAAACAGTATTCAAAGATAAAAAAACAGTAAACTGATCCTTGTATTATTACCAGATTATCAAACTCTCAAATTAAAAAATTACTGCAAAATAAAAGAATTTTCCATTTTGAAGTAATGCTACACTTTAATAAATGATTAAATGGAACACTCGTTTCATATTTCGTTAATTTATTTGGGCTATGTATCCTTATTTTAACAAGTATATGTTGCAGCATATTTCTCTGCCCAAGATCTGCAACGACATTCGTTTGAAAGATATGCCCACCATAAACATAACTAGTGGAAATTGGTAATACCTCAAAGTATGAATAACATAACTCTTTCAAACATAAATGATAAGTATATTGCACAAAATAAGTACTTTGCTAAAATATATACTAGATATTTTATGCTATAAATATTAGATATTTACCGGAACCCTTCTTCAGCATAAAGAATTTGGTTACCGAGAAAATTATGGCAAATGAGACATAGTATCATAATCTAGCAACGGTGAAAATTATACAAGCATGCAGCTTCAACTCAGCTGCTTAAAGCGCGATTCCTATCATCTGATTGCAATGTTAAAACGCTTCGAAGGAGAAGTAGTCCCATTAAGAGAACTAATAATATCCCGATATGCAAAAAATAAAGGTGTCAAAACTTCGAGAGGAAATGCCTTTTGTTTGGTGCTAAATGGCGCAACTGTATGACTTGACTAACAAATCTCTACGTTGAACATTCCAGGACTCAAAGCTGGAAGAAGCAACTCGTTCAAAAACAAGAAATATTAGAAATTTATAAATTAAATATATAAAGGATTGTTCCTTTATTTAGATAATTATTTTTATTATTTTTAGATGCTATAATGCGAAAAAGAACCTTTAATAAATGAATGGTAAAAATAAATATCATGATAAATATTTACTTTATTTTAATTACTAATAAATAAACATTTAATAACTCGAATAAGGCATGAAATGCTGCGCATCCTTCTTAAATGCAAGGCATGCCACTGATATCTACATATCAGGTGTATTCTCCAGCTAGCGTCGCCTCTAATACTTGCGACACTATAAGTTATAGTCTTGAGTGATAAATCCATTCTTTAAAATAGTGTGTATCGGAATGGAAAAACTTGTTGAAAAGAGTCTCAAAACGAACAAGTGCAATAGCAGAGTAATAGATGTTGTACTCAGCAAGAGCAAAACTGTTTTCTTACGCACTGTGGGCAGAACAACGTTCCACACCGCTGAATAATCTCCGTTCCATGATAGTGAATAAACGTTAAAAGTTCCTTGATTGAATGGGTGGCGAAAAAGGTTACATCTTTCGCTAGCCAAGCACAGTTTAATATTTTAACTATAATAGGTTCACTAATGATATAATTTTTAATCTTAAATGCTAACGATCAGAATAATAAAGATCCAGTACATAATTTAAAAGGGATAATTTTCGTTTTAGTTCCTGGTGTGTTTTTTGTTATTATATGTAAAATACACTAAATCAAGAATCTTATTTATTCATTTCTTTCTGATAATAGAGGTGCAAAGTTTTAAGTTTGGTCCGGATGAATTTCACCCGTCATCATTCTAGTGTTAAATGCTGTAGTGAACACAAGCAACTAATACTGATTAACATGCTAGTTTGTATGAATTCAAAAACTGCTAAGTTACAAACGATTAAATATTACTTACGTAAAACATGCAAGTCCACATTTCCGTATATTTCTTATTATGATACATCTATCTCATTGTAATCGGTTCTATTTAAAGCGAGTTACATTGCTAAGTATCCATATTACTGTAAATCATGCAAATATGATCCTCCAAAGAGTGAAATAGTTCCATATGTTAATGGAAACAAAAAACTAATTCTATTAATTTTAAACAAAACAGTGAGACTCAAATGTTGCCAGTTTTTCGCATTTTTAACACAATTTGTTTATGGAACAGAAATTTTTCGCCTGTTCTTCTGCAGAACAACGAAGGTTTTGGCTTCTACGTTTCATATGCAACTTCTGCGTTTTATCTTATTTGTGTTTGTCTGCGTTTTACATATTTTTCCTTCGTTTTCCAGTCCCCCCCCCCCGACCCTTTACCTTTAGTCGGTATAAAGACCAAAAAAGTAAAATTGTCTCGTACAAATTGCAACAATACTATAACGGAAAATAAATTACGAGATTATTTTGCACACAAGTTGCTAAATGCACACAGATCACATGGACACCAAAAGCTCAGAACTGGATAGCACTGAAAGAATAGTTGAGGTTAAAGGAGAAAATCTCAAGCAGGCCAGCCAAGACTCGAATCCAGTACTGTATTAATGCATAGGCTATGATCATAGAGAGGTATGGTACATAGCTATCCTTCCAGTGTATGTCTAGCTACCATTTACACACAAAACCTCCGACAGCCGAAGTAAAATGAATTATTGAGCATTTTTTGTAGAGAATGAGGGCTCCCAAATATTATCCAGGCCTAGGGTCCCCACTACTACTCGAACCTCGGGTGTTACCAACTGCGTCAATAACTACATTATGAGATGTGGAAAAGGCTTCGGGTCTCGTTTTCACATCAGTTAAACTTTATCCAAAAATTCCCTTAGCGAGAAGGAATCCATTACAGCAGAGTCCACTTTTGGCTAGCAAACTTAATCGGTTATTAAACGTGCCGATATCATTAATATCAATTGTCCATAATATCTTTTAGACTGCAACTGTCCGCTATCAGGGATAAAATGTTGGTCAAAGATAAATGAATCTTCATGAAAATTTAATTTTAACCAGGGTCGGATCCAGAAAAAAAATTGGAATGAAGGAGATACAAGTGGTTGAATCGGATGTAGTTCAGACCTTTCTCAAACAATCCTAACCAACATATTGTTTTCCTCCATTCTAGTGGTCTCTTCAAGAAATATTCTTGCAATTGAAATAAACCATTTCTCATATCCGTTCCTGTTAAAAAATTACAGGGGACATATAAAGTTAAAATTGTATTACTCCTTTCTCCACTGCTTCCAATCCTTCCTTAATTGTAGCTATTGACCATAACGCGTAGCTTAAACAGTTTTTTTGCGAAGTTTTATAAAGCATTTTAAAGCAGCTATCTTCGTGGGCTTGTACCATGGGAGGGGAACTACGAGGTTATAACTAGAGCCCTGCGCCGATAGCCAAAGCTTGTCCGCATCTACAAGCTCTTATCCGCAACCGGCAGGACCGGACTTGACCTTCCGAGGCCCTAAGCTATGGCTAATTAAGAGGCCCCACGCTATGACAAGTTTGGGGTCCTAAAAATTCGAAAGTCGAAATGTATAATTATTATTCTGATTCTAGGGAAGATTAAAAAATTAGCATGAAACTGATGTGGTGAAAATATTACACTGGAATTGGTATACAATGATAACTGTGTAAAGATAAAGTGTTTAAATTTAAATGTAAATAAAAATTTTGGATTAATTTAAATCTAAATAAAAATTTTCCTTGACATAGTAAAACAAGAAATGCATATCTTTGGGGCCCCTTATAATGTAAAGCCCTGAGCTATAATAGTTTAGTTAGCTTTTACCAAGTCCGCCCCTGGCAATCGGAAAACTTTTATGAGCATCTGCATATACGGCTCTGGATATACGGCTCTAGGATATATAGGTCTGGATGTATGTTTGCGAGTAAAAGAACTAATTAATCATTAAAAACATTATATTTAACATAAAAAATATACAGTTATAAAAAAAAATATGTATTTCAGAAAAATATGTCTCACTAAATATTAAATAAAAATTTACCAGAAAGCAATCTTCATAAATTCTTTAGAGTAAAGTTTGCTCTTTTAAATGTAGTTATCCGTGATGATGGGAATACTTTTTTATTGCAAAATAACTCTCCTCTATATTTCACTCTTTAAACTTCGTAGTCTCCAAGACTGAAATTTTCATATATAATGGAACCTCTCTAAAGCAGAAACTACTGGGACGGAATAGTGTCCGCTAAAATAGATGTATCTGTTTAGAGTAGGGTTTCTCAACGTACGTGGGAAACTTTTTTTGGGGTACGCCGTGAGAGCTCAAAAGTCGCTAGATCTAGTAACGAAGTAAAAATAACCATTGTTATACTATAACTACTGTTTTATCTATCTATACAAGAGGTACGCCAGTTAAATACACATTTCCTGGGGGGTACCGTGAAGCATAAAAGGTTGAGAACCACTGGTTTAGAGAGATGTTGCCAGTTTGTCCAAGTCGAACAAACGAAATATCTACAACAAAGACAGATTAATACGATAAAATAAAATTGTTAAAAATATACACTACTGGGTTTCAGAGCATTTGCATTTTCAGTGGGAATAATTAAGTCACATTAATTTTACTCCAAACTCATCGTTTTTAATTACATAGAAGTTACTTAAAGTTGTTAGGTAATTTAATGCAAACATACTTTTTTAAATTTGGATTCATGTTGTCCTTCAGCCTTTTCTTCCTAATATTCCCCAGTGATCAATCATAAATTCAGAAACAGTTTTGAATTGTAGAGGATTGGTTTGTTTTACCTCTGAGCCGCACTTTTTTGCACACCATGGGCTAAATGGCCAGGTCACATGGACCCCGAAGGCTCAGAGAAGGTTGGGGGAGGGGACCCACTGGAACAGCTGTTGGGAGACAGATGGTAGCCTCCCGTCAAGGCCATCCAGCGTGTTCTTTAACGTGCACAGGGTATGGCTCTCCCGCACACGGGGCCACGGCTTAACGTCGCATCCGACGGACGTCGGACTTTTCAAGCCAATCGGTGTCCCCTACTGACCGTGGGCAGGGCGGGGAATTTTGCAGAGATGAATTGTAGAGGGACTCACTGCACCTATCTTCCTATATGCACCCTAAAAAATAGAAAATAAATTTAAAGCATAACGATGGTGCCATCAGCTACTAAGTTAGTATTCACTTTAAAGGAAGATAGGGTGCCGATTTACCTACTGAACAATATTGCCGGCGCCCTATCTTCCTTTGAAGTGAATATGAACTCAGTGACTGAAGGCACCATCGATATGCTTTAGTTCATTTTCTACTTTTTAGGGTGCATATAGGAATATATGTATTTTTTGAATTTTTATTTAATTGGGTCTACATTTCCGTCATTATGCCTTTAGTCATCTACACCTTGTTTCTTCAAGTAACAATAAATTTTTTGGGTCAATAACTTTAAAACACCCTGGTCTCACTGATTTACAAATAACAAGAGAGGTTCATAAGAATCCGTCATACTTGCATACAAAAAGTACAGCGAAACGCACCTTTGCTATTTAACCCCGAGCAATATTTCCTCTCTAATACACCGATTTCACTATCAGCAATACACCGATTTCTGCAGCTATTTCCAAAGCTTTCGTTTGAACCATAGGCTCAGAAGAAAACTGCAAATGTCAATTTATCTACTAAGAACCTTTGCCATAGAAAATGTAAGGAATTGTTTTCAATTCCCACTTTTCCTCCACTGTTTTCAAAGTCTCTTGAATTTAACTGATTAACACTGCTGAAGTTTATGCATTTTGAAATTTTCAGCTAACTTACTAACCCCGCACTTTTCTTTCCTGGCATGATTTATCACTTTTACTTTTTCTTTTACAGTTAACAACTTTCGAAACATATCGAGTCCTTTCCTGGTTCTAGATCAGGTTGTCGGGAACTTTTTTAGGTCAAGAGCCAAGGCAGTAAAAAAGGGTAAACCAACAAATTTTGAGAGCCGCAAATTATAATCTTATAGGGTTAATAGCCATAACAGAAAACAGAAACAGCAGATTATTTTATTAACGAAAATAAAAACTATAATATTTATTTTAAAATTATACGTTAATAACATACATTTTTATAGGGGATACAAGTGCATACAATAAAACTATTGAAAAAGAATTATTAAAAAAAACTGACATTCATCAGTGTGACTGTTGATTTTGAGTCTTCTCGACCAACTTAATCAAATTTGGAGTTTATTTAGAGCATTTGAATGGCATCAGTGTTTTCACTTTTCTACGAACCTACTCTAGTGCTTGTTTTGAATGAAAATCATTAAACAAATTTCAGAGCTGAATATTGAACCAAAGAGTCAAGAGCCATTTTTATAGTGCTATAATCTATAAAATTTCTGAACTATAAAAAAATCGCAGCACACTTCAAATCGATGTTAACAACGCACAGTTACTTTTAAGCAACACAACTTATCATTATGTAATATGGATATTTTCCAGTTAGGTAAAACTTTAGTTAATTAATATCTGTACAAAGAACTAGGAATACTCCTAGGTATAATGTTTGAGTATCCTACTATGTGAGCCAACCCCGTACCCATTAAACAAGTATCAGAGTGCCCGTTAGAGAGAGGTTGTTTAATATGCAATTCCTAATGCTTCCGGCAGGGACTCGGCCGAAAGTGTCCGTAAGAAGTTATCAGTTTCAGACAGATTTCACTGTATTTAATTCGTTTTCTACGTAACACTCGAGAAATTTTTTGAACTTATATTCTGCTTTGTCAGCAGCAAAACGATAGCTTTCTTTCACATAAAGTTATTTTTAATTTGTGGTTTTAGACAAATGAATTCACAGCTCATCATTGATTTACTGAATATCTATCCACTATCAAGTTGTTTTATGAAACAGGATGGACGAGTGTACATATCCCATCAGGGGCATCCCGTTATATAAAACTGCTTGATAGTGGATATACTCAGTAAATTTAATTTGTGGCTTTGTCCCGATGCATTATTTCTTTTTAAAGTAAATATCATTAAATTTTCAAGCCTATTTCATTATCTAGTTTTTTTTCCCATTCGTGTAAGTCAGCAATAATGCTTGCCCATGTTTCTACACGTTTTATCCGCCTCCGCATTAACATTAATTGTTTTACCCACTGTTTTTATTCACTATCAGCGAAGTGCTTTTAAACAAGGATATCAGCGAAGGGCTCTAGTTATAAACCCCCATCCCCAATAGATCTTTCTGGTTACCCATTGCTTCTTCCAATTTCATTATTATTAAAGAATTAGCAGTAATATCTACTTGCTTTTTCTTTTAGCTTTACAGGCTCTATATAATTAATATATGCTAGCCGTCCCGTGACCCAGTGGTTAGCACGCTTGGCTACCGATTACCGATCTAAGGGCGTGTCGTTTTTCTGCTGAGGTCCTGCTTAAGGGGGTATTTATTTTTTTTTATACATACTTCGTTATCTTTTAGCTAATTATAAAACGCAACCCATGCTTAAATTTCAAAATCTGAATTTTAAAAAAAAGCTGATAATGCAATAAAATTTTAGAGGTTAATACTGAAGTTAATATAAATCGGTAAAAACTATTAAAATTGAATTTGCCGAATACGAGTACAATACCCAAAAACTAAGTAAAAACATTCTTTAAACCGAGCAATAAATTATTGTTTTAGCTGTAAAAATTAACCAAGAATTAAATTAAAATTTATATGCAAATCTTAAAAAATAGAGCATTTTTAAATTTCGCATCCTTTCCTACAGAAATAAAAATCGCATTTGTAGAGTGTTTGGATGAGTAATGTATGTTAATACAATCAGCAAATTTCTACAACATTGTAATTTGCAACGTCGGCCCCAGGGTGTGCGTGACCTGTATATTTAACAAGCATATTTCTGCATTTCCCCCAGTCCATTATCATTTTGTACAGTGTCAGTCACATTTCTGACATCTGCTCCATGTTCCAGACTGCACACTCCTGACATAGGTAGAATCATTCTGTTGCAGATAAAGCTCATTTTTGGAATGGGTATATTTTAGTTTCAATATAATATTTCCAAAGCTTTTTTTACTCTTACATTAGTAATTAGTCAAAAAAAATTCTTTGCAAATATTCCGATTTGAATTATTTTTTAACATTAAAAAATTCTATCCTGCCATTTGTAAATAAATTAAAAAAACTTTTAAATTACTTATCTTCCCATATGGACTTTAAAAAGTAGAAAACCTAAAGCATATCGATGATGCAATCAATCACTGAATTAGTCTTCATTTCAAAAGAGAGATAGGGCACCGGCAATCTTTTGAGTAGGAAAATAGCATCCTAACTTTCTTTGAAAAAAAAATAGGAATTCAGTACTGATTGCACCATCGATATGCTTTAGTTTTATTATCTACTTTTTAGGGCGCATATGGAAAAATAGTTATTTTATAATTTATTCGTATTTTTTAGTTTGTCACTAAAATCACCTACCTTCAGAAACTTTCATACTATATGACTCAAACAGACAATATTTTTGCTTCCTCCTTCATTAAGATGGTGACCGATTGCCTGCGCCCTAAGTTCGAATTCACTTCAAAGGAAGATAAGGCACCGATTCAACTACTGAACAAGATTGCCTGCGCCCATTCTTCCTTTGAAATGAATACGAACTCAGCGACTGATTGCACCATCGATATGATTTAGGTTTATTTTTTACTGTTTAGGGTGCATATAAGAAGATAAGTTTGTTTTATTTTTTTTACACCTAACTCGTAATTGTAGGTCTTGTTCGGAGGATATAGCTGAACAATCGTTTTCATATTTCTTAGGGGAGAAGAAAAGAGTGGAATTTTGTTTTTTATCCAGTAACATTCCCCGTGTCACAAGGTTTCACTTGACGCATAGCTGTTACTTTCGGCACTCGCATTCTGGAGATATAAAGGAATAATCGTTTTCATATTTCCCATTCATATGATGAAAGCATGGGGGTCGATTTTTTTTTATAGCTTATGACACTTCCCGCGTCATAAGCTTTCATTTAACACATAAATCATTTTGTCCTTCGCGTTCGAGAGATCTAGTGGAACAACTGTTTTGACAAATCCACAAATGAGGCGCGAAAATAGAGATATTTTTTAATTCAATCTATTTATTTCAACCCTACAAAAGTAGAATATAATTAAGGCAAATCGATGGTGGAATCGGTCACCAAGTTCGAATTCACTTCAAAGGAAGATAGGGCGCAGACAATTTCGTTCAGTAGGTAAATCGGCGACCTATCTTCCTTTGAAGTGAATACGAACTTAGTGACCGATTGCACCATCGATATAATTTAGCCTTATTTCCTACTTTTTAGGGTGCATATAGGAAGATAAAAAGAAAACTTAACTTTTTTGTCACTAAAAACACTTTCAGAAACTTTCATTTGATATAGGACTCAAACATCGACTATATTTTTCCTCTCTTTTGGAGCAGTGTTTAAGGTACTCGTGACATTGGAATGTCAGAAGTTTTAATTTGAGACAAACTCGTTAAGGTTTCCCCGCGAAAATTCTCGCCCCCCCCCCCCCCACTTTTATCAGAGGGGAAATAGCGGTGGGGTTGGAAATTCGAAATAGTTGAAATTGTTTACAACAGTCCTCATGAACTTTCTTTTGACGCCTAACTCGTAATTTTAGGCCCTCGCGTTCGGAAGATATAGCGGAACAATCGTTTTCATGTTTCCCCCCTTTTTTTAGGAGGAAAGAATAAAAATAGCCCTAGCATTTTGTTAATTAAAAATGGAGTTTAAGAATTATTGTATATCATTTAGAACAATAAGCACACCCATTCCTCGTTACATGAGCCACAAATGGTTGCAAAATTTCTGATATTAGGAGAAAAACTCTTAAAGCAACACTAAATTCCCATTAAAATATATGCAAAAGTCCCAGATTCATTCCATATGCTCGTAGTTGGACATGAAAAGTACAAGAACTAAATCCATTTTTTTTTTAGCAGAAAAAAAAACGAGCTAATGTTTTCAACTGTTCGTCCCTCCTGCAGACAAACTTTTTTTAAGACAAACACTTTATGTTGGATGGGTATTGACTAAATACTACGATTCGTATCCGTACTTTCGGAATATTCCTTATAGCTATAATTGCGACCACCAATTGTAGTCAAGTTGAAAATAGCAAAATTTGAAACTAATATTAAAAGCGATGTAATTATGTTAGGAAATTGCAATTGTAAAAATAAAGTTTGCATTAACAGCAATGTTTTTTCACCTTTACTCTCAGAGGGGGTGATAAAATGCAATTTTTGTATTTTAAGAGAAAACCGTTTTTAGGGATAAACTGAAAATTCTTTTTTGGGTTGAATAGGTTTCGATAAACTTTTATGATTCACACTTTCAGAATATCCTAAAAACTAATTGCGCTCTCGGAAGGTAGAAATTTTTGAAAATTTTAAGCGAATATTGCAAACGATCTATTTGGGCTAGAATTTTGATATTTTAGTGGTGAAGTGTGATGATTAAGGGGTTTACATTGGTAGCAACAATTTGTCCCTTCACCCCCAGGTGGGTAAGACTAGGGCATATTATACTAAGAAACTCCTGTCTGACCTCTTAGGAAGCAGCTTCTTGAGGGATATATTTTTTATATAAATCTTGTAAAATTAGAATATAAGTGACAATTTTTGCATTTTTTTTTAGGAGAATCAGAAGTTGAAAGTGACGCAGGTCTCTCTGGACCTGTAACAGGCCCCAGTTACAAATTTGAATAAAACTTTCACAATATCAGTGACCCTTCTATTGATGAGGGCGATTCATATTTAACGCTTAGAAAATATTAATTGAATAACAAAGACAGCAAATCTATCTTGAAAACACTTATGAAACTGAAGTTAGAATTATTAAAAGTTTTACACTAATTTCTAGAGTCCTGGATATGAAGTCAGTAGCACACCAAGACTCATAATCTGCAGTTCCCAGGTTCGAGTCCAACTGTACCAGGGTTGAGATTATCTCTAATCACCCAGCCTGCCATCAGTGAGAAAGGGGAACTGATAAGCTAAGAAGCCCACTGTATATCAGATCAGGCACAAAACCATGCTTTCTATCTATGCATAAAACATGTTAAGAACGTGTTAGATGGGTTGGGTTGTTTTACATCTGAGTAGCATTTTTTTGCACACAATGGACTAAATGGCCAGGTCACAAGGACCCTGAAGGCTCAGAGAAGGTTGGGGGAAGGGGACCCATTGGACAGCTATTAATCCATTTCAGTCACAAATTTTTATTAGGTTCCCAGTTTACTGTCTCTGCCATACTAACTTTTCAATCCATTCTTTCATATATTCCTAATCTCACTAATTTTGAAACTTTGTTTAGGTGATGTTTCTTTCATGTTTCAGATACTTTACTACACATGCTTACTTTTTGCAATTATTGTTGTCAAGTTTCATATAAAAGTTACACCTTGATTCTTCTATATGCTATGCAATACTTTAATTTCCTTTCCTTATTTTGTTTTCGCTATTTTCTATTTCCATTATGTATGAAAATTGCAAAAATAATAAATATTCCCCCTCAAGCAGCTGCTTGCCACAGATCTGACAGGAGTTTGTCAGTTTAATAAGCCATAGTAGAAGGAATCTGTGAAGATGGCAGGTCCTTAGCAGATTTTTTGCCAACTGCATGCAGTGTTCCCAGGTGGTCACCCTCCCAGGCACTAGACCATGCCCAAAGCTGCTTAACTTCGGTGATCGGGCAAGAACTGGTGTTTTCAGCTTGGTACTGCCATTGACGTTGCAAAAATAAATGGAAATAAATATACTATCATCCTCAGGTTCATGGATTTTATTCAAGGACATGTTCAGATTTTCTTTAGCAGGGGGAGGAGTGATCCATCCAATCCATTGGTCATGTGAATTAATCCTTAAAATATCAGATCCCAGAACCAAATGCGGGGCAGGGGTGGCTCAGTCGGTAGTGCACCAAGCTCGTAATCTGTAGTTCCCAGGTTCAAGTCACAGCTGGGTCAGTGTTTAGATTTATCTCGCAAAACTCCCCACCCTGGCCACAGTCAGTAGAGGACAACAATGGACTTGGAAAAACTGCTGTTTGTTGGATGGGACACTAAACCGTGGCTCCGTGTATGGGAGAGCCATACCCTGTGCACGTTAAAGAACATGTTGATGACCTTGATGGGAATCTACCATTTGTCTCCCAACAACTGTTCCAGTGGGTCCCCTCCCAACCTTCTGAGCCCTCGGGGTCCTTGTGACCTGGCCATTTAGCACATGGTGTGCAAAAAAGTGCTGCTCAGAGATAAAACAACCCAACCCAGAATCAAATGCAGTTTCTTATTTATTGGGAACTATAGTCCCAAGATAATCTAAGAGTTTGTCATATTTTCATCAGAAATTGGCCATTTTAAACACTTTTTTTTAATCAATCCTAGAAGTTCATGAATTGTAAATAATTAATATAAACCTGATTATTTATATATCCAATAAAGTCATACAAAAAATGACAAAGCATTACTGCTGCTTGGGTTGGGCGTTTTACTACTGAGCGGTACTTTTTTGCACACAATGGGCTAAATGGCCAGGTCACAAAGACTCCCAAAGGCTCAGAAAAGATTTGGGGAAGGAACCCAATGGAAGTTGTTGGGAGATATATAGTAGCCTCCCATCAAAGCCATCCAACATGCTCTTTAACGTGTGCAGGGTACGACTCTCCATGCACACAGGGACCACGGCTTAACATCCCATCTGATGAACGACAGCCTTTCCAAGCCCATTGGCGTCTCCTACTGATCGTGGGCAGAACAGAGAGTTTTGCGGAGATAAATCTCAAAGCTGGCCCAGCTGAACTGGAACCTGGGAACTGCCATTACTACGATTTTTTTTTTGCAACTCAAACATTTTAGTTTTTTTCTTTTTTTTAATGTTCCCACATTAAAGTTCCCACACTAGAGTTCTTTGAACTCTTTCCATTAAATTTTTCTTAATATTTTGAAATTCCTTCAAACATAATCTGTCTAATGGTTTAGCAGTAAATGTCAATACTAACAGTGAATGTACACAATATAATGAATCTGGAGTTCAACAGTACAAGAAAAAAATGAACTATATAGTTATCCTGTGTTGAAATAAATCTGTTTATATATTAATATGTAGAATTAAATGCTCTTTAAGATATAACATGTCATATTCTGTTCATTAGTTATTTCAGAATGAGGTTCAAAACAAATAAAATTACCCTTTCTTTTACTACATTGTTTTAAATAAGCACTATTAAAATTAATAAAATATTTGAAAAAAAGAGCAATCTTATTTACTAAAAATTTACAATTTTTGGTATATGAGATGATCTATTTCTGTCAATTAGTTAATTCAGTATATGATTTCAAAGTTATTTTTTTTTTTCAGGTAGAAGCACTTCAAAATTAACTGGTCACTAAAGTGAATTCTGCTCTACAAACCTGGCATGTTGAGGGTTAAAAAGGGGTTTGTCCCATTGGCCGAGTATTTTAATTAAAAATAAATGCCCCGATCAAGCAGCTGCTTGCCACAGAAGTCTGACAGGAATCTGTTTAATACACCATAGAGAAGATCTGTGAGGGAAGCAAGACCTAAGCAGAAAGACAACACAAACATCCATACTTTATCCAGGGCTTGGAACCCAGGTCCCTTTGATCAGTAATTTAAATGTGGCTAACCACTCTGCCACATTTAAAGGGAAGAAATGTTTGTGTCCCTAAAATCAATAGTAGGTGTGGGTTACTAAAAAATACTGCTGAAATGCACTACATTTAAATGCTGAAACTGCATACAGTAAATTATTCAATCTAATTTTTAATACAGTATTTTTCTTTTTATTGCCTTCCCAGAATTTAAAATTCTTTTGCACTTAGTACTAGTACCAAAACTTCAAAATTCCTATTTTGGTATTAAACTGAAACAATATCAAATTGCCATCTGGTTTAAATATTAGTTTTTAATGTTATAAATAGCAAAAAGCCTTAAGAATCTAATTTGATTGGTAATGATTGCATAGTATGAATATTCAAACATTAAATACAATGGTGCCATCTATTGAGTATCACCTGAGTTACTAAGGATTAGAGCCTCAGCTTAGTGAGAAAGAAACACTATAGGTCAGTGAAAAACCAGCTTATGAAAACAAATAATCCCAGTTTCACTTTCAGAGAATGATTGAATAATTAATTTTGCCATTCACAGCGACCTTCACAAATATAAGGATACCCCACCCCCAATGGATGAGGATTTATTATACTATAAAAATTATTTCATTCATATTTTTTACTTTGTCAAAAATACTATGGCATCTTCTTGAAATGTAAATTGAAATCTGGCAAATTAAATTTACTATGATTCAGTAACCTAGAGAAATCAACCACTAACAAAATTCCTGCCTTATTTATTTTTCTTTCCCAACACTTAGCTATTTGTCTAAATGATCAATAGCATTTGTCTACATATTTTTAATACTAGAACTTAAAAAACATAGCTAAAAAATTATCCTTGTTCTACTAATACTAGTTCTATGAGTTGGCATCTCTATGCTAGTTTAACTTCATTTTGGATACACTAAAATGTGTTTCTCACTATAAATTTGTCTACTTTTAAACATTAGTCAATCTCAATTTTAAGGGATGATATTATTTATAAAAGAGGGGATAAATGTGTTCTTTAAAATACTTTCATTGGTAAAAAAAAATCTAAAGTATAATCCAATTAAGAAATTATATTTCTAAATTGAGATTTAGTTTTTAAAGAAATGAACTTCAGTCAACAGAAACAGTTCTGGATCACTTCTGGATGTTACCAAATAAAATAAGGAAACAATTAAAGAGCAGCAAATACACAACAAAAATCAAAAGGCATAAAAAAGATACAAAACAAAAAAAAAAGGTGTAGTTATGGACGTTTACACTGCATTTTGTGGTCTACTAAACTAATAAACATATCATTTCATGAATAATTTATATGAATATGGATACTAAAAATGGATGTTTTCCAAATATACATATGCAAATATTATTGTTCTTTAAACTGTTAATGACATCCCTCAAGATAGACATACCACAGTAACCTAGTTTTGTCCTGCTTAATATGAAATTAACATGCCCAAAGAGAACTTGCGTGGTTCCACGTTTCAGTATTGTATTATCACAAAAGCTTGAATTCCCAAAGCATGATAATCAGGGTATCTCCTACTTTTTTAAGAATTTACACACACAAAATATTTCAATTATCACTGATCTGGCATTCCCCCCCCCCCCCCCTATGTGGATATTTTAGTGTTAAATTTGAATACTACAAATTCCAGCAGCTGGATGGTTAGTGTGCTTAACTACAAAGGGACCTAGGTTTGAATCTTGGATAAGGCATGAATGTTATTTTTGCCATGGATGTTATCTTTCTTAAAAGATAACCTCACAGATATTCTCTATTGAATAAATAACAAGCCTCATTAGCAGGCTTCTGTCAGGTTTTATGACAACTAGGCTGCTTGAGAAACAATTTTTCCCCCCCAACAGTAGTTAAAAAAAAATACAGATAATTAACATTCTTCTCTTTTGACAGGCAAAATTCCCTCCAAAACATAAATAGTGCATTGTCACATTAATCTTTAAAAAAATTTTTTTTGCCTAATTTCCTATAGCTCATGGTTTAAGCAGGCAATGAGATTTTACTGGGAACTCTTATGGTAAGTATATGTACCTAATTTCGCAAAACTTAACATGCAAAGTATTCTTATTGCATAATTCATTAATGTTACCATTCCAAAAATTCTTATATATAGAATGAAATAAAAATTTCAAATTGGGATACAAACCAAAAAAAAACACCTATTAAATATTACAATGGTATGGAAAAGCAGCAAAACTTGTTCTGCATAGTATGACTGCTTCATTAACCTTTAAATGGGTATGCCTCTTTTGGTCAGCTAGGGAAGCACAAGTCCATTAGTCCCATTTAACTGAATAAACTTTGTAAAATCCATTAACATTTTTTATAATTCTATATTTTTTTAAGCATACACAAATATTATGTACTTTGCATTGGATAAAAGGCAAAGAAACACCATAGTGTTAATCTCAACATATATTTGCAACCCTTAATATACGTCTTTTGCATACATAATTCACCAAACTATAGTATGAATGCTCATGTGCAAGATATAAAAGTGCAGCAAATTATAATGAAAACGACCAACTTTAGTCAGTGCACTACAGTCTAGGACTACCCATGATTTTTGCACACTGTCAGAATGAAATGTGTTGTTCTAATGAAAAAATTATTTGCATTTACAGAGCGAGAACATTCAAAGCCAACTAGACCAAAAGATATATGAAGACAATGAAAATTTCACTTGTGTGGTTAGCGCGCTTGGCTACTGATCTGAGGGACCTGGGTTCGAGCCCCGGGTAAGGCATGGATGTGCGTGTCGTTTTTCTGCTGAGGTTCTGCCATCCTCACAGACCTTCTACTATGGCATATAAACTGACCGGCTCCTGTCAGACCTCTGTGGCAAGCAGCTGCTTGAGGGGGTATTTATTTTTTATTTAATCTGAAATGCAGTGGATATGAGCCAAAAGACAAAGGCATGACCAGTGGATTAAGAGCCACTACAAATCTTCTTGTCAACTACTTTATACAGGGCCGGTTGGATTATATTTCTAGTATTTTGAAGCCCCAGGCAACAAAATTGAGTGCCCCCATTCAATTTCATTATAACAATAAAAAAAAATGTTTGTTACTTAGCTGTGTTTCAATTTTTCATTTTAAATTTTATAAGTGCTTATTATTCACATTTCTATTATTAAAGAGCCGATTGGAGTTCAATAAAAATAAATTTTTGAATTTATTGGAAAGTAGCTTCTCACCTACAATTACTTTCTTCTAACTTTTATTTCAGCAAACACATTCATAATGTCCTGGAGCCTCTTTACTGGTGAGCTTCCCCATATTCAACCGATATAATGCTTAAACCACTTTGATGTTTTTGATAATCATACTTTTTTTTTTATGACCCTTACTTTCAAGAATGATCTCTCAGCAGATGCATAAAATAAAAATAAATGCCCCCTCAAGCAGCTGCTTACCACAGAGGTCTGAAAGGAGCCTATCAGTTTATATGCCATAGTAGGTCTGAGAGGATGATAGGACCTCAGCAGAAAAATGATACACATAATCCATGCCTTACCCGGGCTCGAACCCAGGTCTCTTAGATCAGTAGCCAAGCATGCTAAACACTCGGCCATGGGATGGCATCAGCAGAAGCAACTGTTGCGATATTTTTTCTAACTATAGTCATAACTGTACATTATCAGAAATGTATTGACAAAAGTACAACATTCTCAAAAAACAGCAGATTTGTGAATTCTTTTACTGTGGTCAATTTTGCAATACTACTTTTAAGACAGTGTCACAAGTATTTTTAATCAACAGCTAAAAGAAACAAACAAAAACTATATATTTTGTTAATACCCCTAAAAAGTTACAGATACAAAAAATTAATTTAAATCTAATATTCAAATTAGTAAATGTATAAAAATATTCTATATATATTGGTGTCCCAGCTTGGGAGGTTCTCTTTGGGGACCCTACTCTAAAACTGGGGCTTTGAATTAATATAAGTTGGTTATTTAGACTACTGTTAAGAAAAAAAGTGCTACTCAGAGGTAAAACATCCAGCCCTTCATCCTCTTCCAAGTAAATATATCTTGCTCTTTCATGCATATCCAATAATTTTATATAATTGGTATTGACAGTGAGGTGTGACAATATTTTTTGGCTACTGCTTTAAGCAGAAAGTATTTTTTTTTACTTCCACTACCATTAATACAGAATCAAAAATGAATTCTCCCAGATGTCTCATGAATAAATGGAGATTGTCAGATCTTCAGGTCATAAAGAAGACTTACGAGGAAGACTGGAACTAGACAGAAAGACAACAGAAATGAAACATCTAGCCTTATCCAAGACTCAAACCCAGGTCCTACATGATAATCAACTAAGCCATTGGGAGAGTATATAGATTCTACAGGATTCAGATATACTTGTACATACAACCATAATGGAGTATTGACTAGGGTTTTGTTGCCAGTGTTAGAAAAATAACAAGTGCCAAAAATGGTGACTGTTACCAGCCAATGCAAGCAGAAAAGTGAATTTTTATGATTATCCTGAAATAAATATTCATAACGTACAATTATGAATTCTAGTTTGATAGGAATCCAGTGACAGCATTATAAAAAAAGCCACCAAAATACATAAAATCACGGAAGGAATGAATCAGTGAGGTGTGGAATCAAAATATCTTATAATCTCGATATTGCACATTTTTGGAAAAAGAAGAAATAAAAAAAACACCAAAATTGTCCTGTAGTACTTGCGCCAAAGCTTATGTAAGTGGTGTGGCCCACAACTAAGATATATTAATAGTTGCCCGTGACATTAAAACATTGAAAAATCTTGATAGAGCCCAAAATAAAGGCAAATATTTATAATGACCATTTTTTTTTTTATCATTGATATCTCAATATAAAGGCAAATATAAAATAACACCAAGTGATAGCTCGGCACCACCATCAGATACACACTATACATGAAATAGACTCATTGGTTAAGACCCAGATTAACTTTAGATATCAAAGTAATAAATGTTATAAATGCAATAAAGCTACATAAAAGCTATCATGACAAGTCAAATTATATCTTTTCTTGTATCTTCCCTAATATCTCTCTTCAGTCTTATACAACCCAATTTTGCACCACTTCAAATTAAAACTTGTGGCAGTTAACTCTAAGTCTGTACTTGGGATGTATTTTACAACATTATAACCCATTCAGTGGCAATTAAAACTACAAATGAGAGTATGAATTACTTCAGTGAAAAAAATTGTTTCCTGTGGGGAAGTGAAATTTTATATTTTTAACTGTACAAAGACATTTTGCTAAATAATTATTCAGTAACAGAATCGAATATTAAGTTATAAATGTTAGTACCATCTGACATGTAATTTTCATTCTGCTGAAAAATATCTGCACAGATGATTTAACAATGAATTGGCACTTTTACAATTCACCCAAATAAGCTTAAACTAGAATAAAGAAATAATCTATTCAAACTTTCATCGAGCTATGTGCATAACAGTACAATAATTCAAGCAAGCTGTACGAAATTTTTTTTGAAATTTTAGTAATTAATGACAAAAATCAGTGGTCTACATTTCTAAGAAAAAATGTTTCCAAAATTTCCCAAGCACCCAGCCATGACCCTGTGCACCTTAAAGAACACACTAGATGGCCTTGATTAGAGGCTACCCTCTCTTAACAACTGCTCAGGGTCCCTTCCCCCCAACCTTTTCTGAACCCTTGGATCCTTGTGACTTGGCCATTTAGCACATTATGTGCAAAAAAAGTGCCACTCAGATAAAATAACTCAACCCACTCTCAAGCACCCAAAATCAAAATAAACATTTTTGCTGAAAACATTTTGCATGCAGTTGATATATTCCACCAGTAAATAAAACAGTAAAATTATTTTGATATTCATAGTTATTTTGAAATTCTTAAGCATTTTCTCCTTTTAACTGCAACTAAATGAAATCTACAGGTTTAAACATATATTTTGAAATTCTATATATCAGCTTCAGCAGCAGAAACAAATACAGGGTAGATCATGGCAAACAGAAAAGGTAAACACTGTAAACAACGAGTTCAATCTACTAATGCTATGCTTTTTAGCAAATAGAATAGCGTTTAAGATTTCCAAAAAATTTTGCTTCAAAATAAAGAAAATAAACTAATATGACATCTTTCTCTTATTACAGCACAACAAGCACTCACTCCTTTCTCTCCAGAACCACTGACATTATTATAAGAAACTTCGTCCCACAGAATATATTTCTTTTGACATATATTTGATAATACCATCTTATATATTTTCTTACCTCAATGTGAAGGCGAGCAGTCTGTGATTCATTACTACCACCGGCATCGACCACACCCTCCTTATTGGTCATTTGAAAAGTAAGAAACAAACAGAGCTATACTTAGTAGCAGCTGTTTTTAAATATGTCTTATTGTCCTTTGGGTCGCCAAAACAAGTGTTTCCTAACTGCTATAAATACATGCAATGCCACAAAAAAACCCCAAGTCTAAATCCTCGTTCCTACAGCAGTTCAACTTAGCCGCAAGCCCAACTACAAGCCGAAGAAACGTGTGGTACTCTCGCAACAAACGAGATTATGCGTGCTCCCTTTAGCATCTTAGCATAGTAATTATCCTATCATTTGCACTGTAAACAACAATAGTTTACTCTTACGATTTCTTGCTGACAGTTAATTATAATTCTTCAGAAATTTTAATCATTGATATATCAATCTGCAAAACTTTTATATGAGAAGTTACAACATAAGAAAATTAAATCCATGCCTTAACAAATGCATGGTTTAAGTGATTCGTATTTGTGACTTAGAAACTGAGGTTTCTAAGTCAGTTAGTTAAATCTGCGTTTATTAGGGAAAGTTTAGGTCTGTTAACCCATCGAGGTAATATTAATAGAGATAGTATTGACAACGGACGCCAAGAACATGTACAAAATCTTAAGCCTACCCCTCAGAGAGGCAGAGAGAGCAGGTTTGGATAGCGTAAACAAATCTTTCACCATGATCTTAGACTGACTTGAATTCTGCACTAATTACTGAAAAGTACTGTAAAAGCAGCAATTCGATATTTCATGTTAGTAATTTAAGAAAATTGTGAAATGCTTTTAAATTGAAATTGTTAAAGCAGAGAGGCCTAAAAATAAATAAAGCATTTCAAAATACCGTTGTGTTCTAGTATAATATCAAATGTAGTTCAAGATTTTTTTCATAAATGAAACTAATAATATTTACATATGAAAAAAAAGATGATTTACAGATTGAAACAGTATGGAATTTACAGAATATTTTCGTGATTTTTGTTTCAAAAAGAAATATTAAACTTAGACATTAATTTTTATGAGATTTCTACTTTGCATTTTTATTTTGTCAAAATAACACAAATTGTTTTTTTTTTCTCAAAGGAAACGCCTGAAATATGGATTTTATAATTTTCCATGTGATAAATGAAGCCTAAAAATTGGCTTTTAATATTTGATAAAAAAATTTTATGAGTTGAAATGCTAAGACTTGTCAATTGTGGTTGATACTCCACTGTCTCTCTTTAAACAGTAGCTAGTACTATTATTCCCAGCATTTACAATAAATACCCCCTCAAGCAGCTGCTTGCTTCAGAGGTCTGACAGGAGCCTGTCAGTTTATATGCCATAATAAAGGTCTGAGAGGATGACAGGACCTTAGCAGAAAAACAACACAAACATCCATGCCTTACCCGGGGCTCAAACCAAGGCCACCTAGAAGAGAAGGTCATGAAAGAGATAATGTGACGTCACGGACGGAGGTCGAACAGGCAAATGAAGTGCACTGTATAAAAGCTTGTTTGCTGCGTTGGCATTAACGAAGTCGCCTCATTCACCTGTTCTCCCTCCGTCCGCGACGTCACAGTAATCCTGTCATGGCTTTCTCTTCTAGATAGCCTTGCTCAAACCCAGGTCCTTTAGATCAGCAGCCAAGCACGCTAACCACTCGGCCACGGGACGGCTATTTTATTGTTTTAAAAATAAAATAAAAAAATAAAAATAAATACCCCCTCAAGCAGCTGCTTGCCACAGAGGTCTGACAGGAGCCTGTCAGTTTATATGCCATAGTAGAAGGTCTGAGAGGATGGCAGGACCTCAGCAGAAAAACGACACAAACAGCCATGCCTTAACCAGGGGCTCGAACCCAGGTCCCTTAGATCAGTAGCCAAGCGCGCTAAAGCTTGAGAAAATGGCACAGTAGTATTAATTAATGATGCTGTGCCAACTTTATTCACATTTGTAACAAATGACACACTGTCAAATTGGAAACCACCTGTATTGAGAGACACTTGTAGAAGATATGATAGAAATTGCAATGAGAACAGATATTACCTATAAAAATGATCACTCATGCTCTGAAAGAGGGAAGAGTCCTAGAAAATTTAAGAGAAAGTTGATATCAGTGCAAAATGAAATCAAAAACTTAAAGAAAATGCTATAGTGATATTTTTGCCAGCTAAGAGCCAAGCAATCAGACTCTTCTTCTTTAAAAGAAATATTAGACTTGATTAAGACTCAAAATCTCATCAAGATGACATTAAGATACCAAAGTCTGTGTTTCTATATATAACTTTAAACCAGTTCAGAAATTCAGAGCAAAATGCTGAAAGTTGCAATGGCAAATTTTATTGCCAAGAGGTAAATAGGTTTAAATAAAAAAAATAAATAAATATCCCCTCAAGCAGCTGCTTGCCACAGAGGTCTGATAGGGACCTGTCAGTTTATATGCCACAGTAGAAGGTCTGTGAGGTCGGCAGATCCTCAGCAGAAAAACAACACAAATATCCATGCCTTACCCAGGGCTTGAACCCAGGTCCCTTAGATCAGTAGCCCCGGGGATCGAACCCAGGTCCCTTAGATCAGTAGCCCTGGGGATCGAACCCAGGTCCCTTAGATCAGCAGCCAAGAGCACTAATCACTCAGCCAACCATGATATTATATTTTCGTTCTCCAAAAGGCTCATTAAAAATTGAGGTTCTAATTTTTTATTTTTAGAACGACATGAATTTTTAAGAGAAAAACTTTTTCCCCAATAGCTTTACAATTTTAACTTGGTGCAGATCTGCAGATGTCTTCCTGGATTTATTGAAGTTTTCTGCATGGAAAATTTTACTAATAGTAAGCAGAAGCATATGATATTTACTTTATTATTTGATGAGAAGTCAATTAGGAAACAAATACTGTTCAATGGTAAATGCTATTGTGGATATGTGGATTATGGTAATAATGCTAATGATAAAAATTCAGATATAGCTTTTGAAACTTTAATTTTTATGAATGTTTCAGCTTTATATAGCTGGAAAATCCCCATGGGTTTCTTTTTTAACAGTTGGTTTGTCTGGCTCAAAATATCTTTTTACTTACAAATTCAGCCACGACCATATTTAACTTTTTTTTCAAGCTATAGGGGAAAAAAGGGAAAGTGTAATAACCTAATGATCTTTAGTTCCAAAGTGCACATATGCAGTTGATAATTTACTGCCTGATAATAAATAAGAAAAATGGCAATTGTTTAACTTTTAATGAAATTAAAATCAATTGCAGTAATCATGAAATGCCCAGTGACATTTTAAGTGTTTCTCACATGTGGTTAATATCAAGCAATCACAGTAATAATGTGTGAAGTGAATCAATATAAAATAAAAATTGATTCAGTACACACATGTAATCACTGCCCTTTCTCAACAAGTTGTTTCTACTAAATAAATCTCATAGATTACGCTTCAATTGCTAATGGTGTTTCTTTTCTCAATTTCCGTCAGTGTACATAATACACTATAGGAAAAAAATTGCAACAACCGAAAGGATTAATGCCATTTTATTTAAATGCAGGCAGCTGTTAGCATACACCGAGATGTGCGCTTGATTACATTATCAAAAAATAATATGGAAAATTACCACTTTACCTACCTGGTAAAGTGGTATAATTAGTATGATGTTGAACATCCCTTCGCAGCAATACATTCATGAACACCGCAGGGAAGGCTATCGTACAGCTTTATAATGTCATCCTGAGTGATAGGACGACAAATAGCGCGAAATCGCTGTTCCATTTCAGCGACAGTGGTTGGCGCATCTCTTGAGTGTTGTTCGAGCAGTCAGCCCATCATGTCACAGACCTGTTCAATAGGTGAAAGGTCTAGAGAATATGATGGCCATGGTAATATCTAAAACGTTTTGCCCGTGTAGATACTGCAGACTAATATGGGCTGTGTGGGAACGGGGAGTTATCTTGCTAATAAAAGGTTCCGTACTGCTGAACAAATGGGACAGCCACTGGCTGCAAAATGTTGGTAACATATTATTGGGTAGTTATAAATCCCCTTATGATGATCATTTCTGACCGAGATGTCCGACTAATGGCACCCCACACCAAGACAGAAGGTGCTGGAGCTGTTTGATGGTGTTGCACGCACTGGGTGGAATTCCTTTCCCCTGGATGACAGCGAACACGTTGTCTTACCGTCGTGCTGATCAAGACAAAAACAAGGTTCGTCACTAAACACCATGGTACTCCATTCTTGTTCGTTCCAGTTCTGTCTAAGGCGACACCACTGAAGACATGCTTGCATGTGGGCAGACGTGAGGTACAAATGCAGTGCCGAATGATAGGCTTGCAATGAAAACTCTAAAAGCCTGTTTACCGTCCACTTGGTAGGTATTTTTTTGTACCTGTTGCGTCCTTTTGCTGTTGCATTGTAGTCCCGAATCTGTCACGCAATGCCATGCATCGCAAATGGCAGTCCTGTCGCTGCATGGTCATACATCCTCTTCCTAATCCTTGTCGGTGTGTGCTGGATATTTCTTGAACCCACTGGCGCCATATGTGTATGATGGTGCTGGGATTGCAGCCAACAAAGTTGGCCACATCTCTGTACAACAAACCAGCTTCTCTAAGGCCGATGATTCTTCCACGCTCAAAGTCTGTTAACTGTTGGAACAGCTGTGACGTCATAAGTGCAGCTCTACAGCGGTTTATTCCACAACGTTTTGTCAACCAGGGAGCTATGGTTGCCTTTATCTGTGTTTGACTGCTCCGCACTTGTGACGTCACTAGCGCCTCTCCAATCGTTACGATCGTCCTGCAAACCTAATCATTTCCATCCCACACAACCAGAATAGTGGCAGGGGTGGTTAAGTCGGTAGTGCGCCAGACTCGTAATCTGTAGTTCTCAGGTTCGAGTCACAGCTGGGTCAGTGTTTAGATTTATCTCCCCAAAATTTCCAGCCCTGCCCACGGTCAGTAGGGGACACCGATGAGCTTGGAAAGGACTCCATCTGTCGTGTGGGACGTTAAGCAGTGGTCCTGTGTGTGGAAGTGACATATCATGTGCACGTTAAAGAACACACTGGACAATCTTGATGGGAGGCTCCCATCTGTCTCCTAACAGCTGTTCCAATGGGTCGCCTCCACCAACCTTCTCCGAGTCTTTGGGGTCCTTGTGACCTGACCATTTAGCCCATGGTGTGCAAAAAAAGTGATGCTCAGAGATAAAACAACTGAACCCAACAACCAGAATATCCCGAATATACCCGGAAGATATCTATGATGACCAATGGATATCTTATAGTCAGCTTAGATTTCTGATGGATGTTTTATGGATATTGCGATTGTGTGGGATATACTACCACCTCCCTAAATTTCGAGTCACATTTGCATAACTTCTTGCAAGAGTTGCATTTTTTTATTATAGTGTATTTATATGTTCACTGCTTAATGTGGAGATTGCTCGTTTTTCCCACTGAAGTTAACGTTGTAGATAATGTACATAAAGAGAATTTTTGATGTTCAGTTTAAGCTTTTTGCTGCCTGTCCTCGAGGACAAGGAGGGGGGGAGGGGGTTGCTCAGTCGGTGAACTGAAAAGCAAGATGTCAACACAATTCAAAAGCTAGTTGGAGAAAGAATAATACTGGAGACTGTTATAGGTTGCCTGCAATCAGTGTCTTCTATATGTGCTAGCTATTCTGATTCTAACAAGGTCCTGTTTGACATTGTTTGCACACCTCATACTAGGTCTTCCTCGTTTTCTGAGAACTTTAGGCACACTGTACATTTTTCCATCTTTACGTGGGAAATATCTAGCCAATCACAGCGATATAAATCGCGTGCTATTGTATATCGGCCAGCAAGCATTTCTTCCGATCTCGCTACGTGGTCTAGGTGTTATTTACACGTGCCATAGAGGTGTTTATAGTTATCTAGTTAGGGTACTTAGTTTTGGAGGGTCCGAGAATTTGCTTTCGTTGGGGGGGAGGCAGGGTTTCCCAATTATTAAAATATTCCACTGGATAGGAAAGGTTAAAATGACAGTGTATATGAAACAAAACTTTTATAGTTTTTCCTAATCTATTTTAGTGTCGAACATTCATTATGGGACTAGAATTAAATTATACCGATGAGAACTTTTGGATTTTAAGGCAGGTAGACAAATTTGGGATTTCGTATCAGACAACTGGATTTTCAGGAATGGTACGGACCCGCTGATCCCCCCCCCCCCCGGAGGGTTGGATTGTTTCACATCTGAGAAGTACTTTCTTTACACATAATGGGCTAAATGGCCAGGCCACAAGGACCCTCAAGCTCAGAGAAGGATGGTGGAAGGGACCCACTGGACAGCTATTGGGAAACAGATGGTATCCTCATGTCCAGGCCATCCATAATTCTTGAACATGCCTCTCCTACACACAAGTAATGTCCCATCCTATAGTGGCCTTTTCAGACCATTGGTGTCCCCTACTGATGGAAGGCTCGGTAGAGTTTTGCAGAGATGAATTTCAACACTGACCCAGGCAGGACTCGAACCTGGAACTGCAGATTATGAGCTGGCGCGCTACCGTCTGACCGCCCCCCCCCTCCCCCCCACACACACGATATCAGGAAACTTGATATTTTTGCTACTCGGTGCCTACACAATATATTGGAAGTGTATTCGTCTGGAGGAAGTATCTAAGAATGCTCCATATAACAGGAACTTTATATAAAATTCACCTTCAACACGTTAGCATACGTTTCATGCACTATTGAATGCTGTTTGTAAATAAATACTTGGATTTTGTAATTCATTTGTCAGGCGATGCAGTAATTAAATCAGATTATATATCTAGTTTTAGGAAACCTCATACAGCAGCCATCCACTTGATGTACACCAAGGCCAAAAGTCATGGGAATAGCAATTAAAGTAGAACGAGCACGCTGAACTCGTAACTGATGCATTGGACGTCAACCACAGAATGGCGCTGCAGTAGCCTACAAACTAGATGTCCTATATAGGTAGAGGTTAACCATCTCAAATTTGGACGCCATGTTTTGTCGTCGTTCGGATTGTTTGGCGTACAAAGTTGAATGGTATTTGCACGAATACTTATGGATTCTAGAAAAAGGTAGGCTAATATTTGATACAGATTTCAGAGCTCACGATTGGAAGCACTTTACGAAACGGCTACAAGAGAAAAAAAAATTATAGGGATTATTTTTGTTTAAAAAAAAGATAATTTCGCTCTGTTGTCTGTAGACATCTATCAGTCTGTAGACATCGAACTTTTCTGTTTATGCAGATAAATAAAAAAAATTGTTTGTGCTGGATAGATATTAATCAAATATTACAATTTGCATTTTTCGAATCTCCCAGAAGTTATAACTACGCCCTCTAACGGAGGAAAATTTTGAAAATTCCTAAATATCAAATGAATATGCCAAACGATATGGTTATGTTAAAAGTTTGAAATTTTGGTGTTGAAATGTGAAGTCTACGAAGTTATCATTGACTACAATCACTTGACCCTTTAGACCTATGGGGGGGGGGGGGGGGGGGGGGTGAATGAAATTTTTTTAAATAGAAAAATAGAAAATTGTGTGTTTTTAGATATAAATTAGAAATTCTTTTTGGGAAGGACAGGCGTTGATGAAATATTATAAAAATTGCATTTTCTGAATCTCCCAAAAGCTATAATTGCTCCCTTTAATGGTGGAAAAAAATCAAGAAATTCCAAAATTTAAAACGAATATTGCAAACGATATAGTTATGCTAGAAATTTGAAATTTTGGTCATGGAATGTGACAGTCTTGAAGATTCCATTGACAACAATGAGTTAACCCCTAAGTCTAAGGTAGGTATGAAACAAAACGGTTTTAAGAGATAATTCGAAATCACTTTTTTAGTTGGTACTAACAAAATATAATTCGCATTTTCAAAGGTAGTTTTAATTTATATCATTAGAGATCACTAAATATCCAAATGGCAAAACTTTTAACGAATGTTCCAAGCGATCTCTTTATGGCAGAAATTTCGGCGGTAGCGTTCTGTTTTGATAGAAATTCCACTGACAGCAATTGGGTTGGGTTGTTTTACTTCTGAGCGGCACTTTTTTTGCACACCATGGGCTAAATGGCCAGGTCACATGGACCCCGAAGGCTCAGAGAAGGTTGGGGGAGGGGACCCACTGGAACAGCTGTTGGGAGACAGATGGTAGCCTCCTGTCAAGGCCATCCAGTGTGTTCTTTAACGTGCACAGGGTATGGCTCTCCCGCACACGGGGCCACGGCTTAACGTCCCATCCGACGGACTTTCCAAACCCATCGGTGTCCCCTACTGACCGTGGGCAGGGCGGGGAATTTTGCGGAGATAAATCTCAACGCTGACCCAGCTGGGACTCGAACCTGGGAACTACAGATTACGAGCCTGGCGCGCTACCGACTGAGCCACCCCCGCCCCACTGACAGCAATGATCTGCCCGTTATTTTAAGAGTGGGAGAAAAGCAACTTTTCTAATTTGGGAACTAAAAGACAAATACTTTTTATGTTGTATAATTATTAATAAAATATTACTATATGCATTTCCCCCCCCCCCCATCATACATTAAAAAAAATAATCCCTCAAGCAGCTGCCTTGAGAGGGTGACAGAGCCTTTCAGTTTATACACCATAGTAGAAGAGAGACAGGAGCCTTTCAGTTTATACACCAAAGTAGAAGGTCTATGAGGATGGCAGGACCTCAGCAGAAAAATAACACGAACACCCCATAATTAAAACTTTTAAGGAATGAAAAATTGGTCGAAGGAAGAACTTCATTCTCTTTGAAAATTATTCCCTTATGTGCCACTGGCGATATGCGTTCTTCGTTATTTTACACATTCATTACCCTCTGGCAGTGGAAATTCGAACTGCTGCATAATTGGTAAATAAACTATTTTATTAGTACCTATACACACAAAAAAAATGTTTTTTTATTTACTTCTTAAGACAGAATAGCTGCATTTTACCAACACCCCCTTGCGATAATGGGACAAATTATTACTGTTAGTGTAAACCACTTGACCATTACACTCTATGACCAAAAATTTAAATTTCTGTCATAAATAGATCGTTTACAATATTCGTTTAAAGATCTGGTATTTCCAGCCTTTTTCAACCGCTAGAAGCCACCTTTCGAGTTTTTATTTACCATCTTTAGTATTTTCTAACAGTGGAAATTCCAACTGCTGGGGATTCGAAAAATGTAAATATTAATATGTTGTTAGTACCTCTAAACTCCCTTCCCCCCGAAAAAAATATTGTTTCGTTTATCTCTTAAAATAAGTTTTATTTTCGCACCTCGTTTTGGCTATAAGAGGGTAAAGCCTTGCTGCCGTTGTAAACCATAACACTGTACTAACAAAATTTTGGATTTCTAGTGTAAATATGGATTTTATTTCTAGTGTAATATTTTAGCTTTCTAGTTTGCAATATTCGTTTAAAATTTTAGCATTTTCCACCGCTAGAGGGCGTTATTAAAGCTATTGGAAGATTTTAAAATTGCAAAGCACAATATTTCTTTCAAATCTATCCAACCCAAAAAGAATTTTTCATTTATCTCTAAAAGTAAAAAAAAGTTGATTGTCTATAGACGGACAGACAACAGTTAACAGAGAGACAGACGAACAAATATTGGCATAAGCAGACAACAAAGTGGAAACATTAGCTCATTTTTCAAATGAACCTTGAAAGAAATTATTTTTTTTTGGTTTTCAGTTGGCTCCTTTCACTTTTGCATCGATTGTTGTCTTCTGGTGGAGTTTCTTGGAAAAAATATTCATTTATTTCTATGAGTGGAATTTTTACACCAAACTACAACAGGCATTGATAAAATATGGAAGCTTTTATATGCAAAAAAAAGCGGTAAAAGTGTATAAAATTGTAAAAACAGAAGTTTTAACTAGGTACACAAACTAACTGAGAGGCTTTCGTCTCACCGTACGACAAAACATGGTGCTAATAAACCATGTGACTGAATCAACCAATGACAGTCAATCACCAAGATGGCCAGCCTCTAACTATACAGGACCTCTACTACAAACCCAAAATTTATTTCGGAGTAATTAATTCAGCATGGCTGCATGCCGTGAATTATGACTTTGAACGTGGTTTGATCATCAGTGCCAGAAGGATGGGTCATGCAATATCGAGATGAGATTTCGGTTTTTCCCAGGTCTACGGTGTCAGGAGTTTATCGTCAGTATTCTGATGGCATTTCCACACACACACACATAAACCAGCAAAATGGGACGGCCACATGCAATTGACGAAAGGAACTCACATTGGCTGTCACGAATGGTAATGACTAACAGATGGTCTACAGTGCATAGATTGGATCGTTTTACCTCTGAGCGGCACTTTTTTGCACACCATGGGCTAAATGGCCAGGCCACAAGGACCCCGAAGGCTCAGAGAAGGTTGGGGGAGGGGACCCACTGGAACAGCTGTTGAGAGACAGATGGTAGCCTCCCGTCAAGGCCATCCAGCGCGTTCTTTAACATGCACAGAGTATGGCTCTCCCGCACACGGAACCACGGCTTAACGTCCCATCCGACGGACGGCGGCCTTTCCAAGCCCATCAGTGTCCCCTACTGACCGTGGACAGGGCGGGGAAATTTTGCGGAGATAAATCTCAACGCTGACCCAGCTGGGACTCGAACCTGGTAACTACAGATTACGAGCCTGGCGCGCTACCGACTGAGCCACCCTCGCCCCCTACAGTGCATGAAATCACTGTCAATTTGAATGCAGGCCAAACACAAAGCGTTTCTGAAAGGGCTGTCAGTCACCACATGCACTCTATCGGATTTGGTAGCCGAAGACCCACTCATGTCCCATTGCTTACATGTCATCATAGAACGAACTTGTAGAACATTCAACATAGAACGAACATGTGTCATCATGTCATCATAGAACGAACTTTTTCACGTCATCATAGAACCAACGACTGGAATGGACCCGAAGACATCGAAATTGGACGGTGGTGTCGGGTAGCATGGTCCGATGAATCCAGGTTCGTTGTTTCGTGCGCGTTAATGTGGTGTAGGCACCATGAACCCTTCCTGTCTGCAAAGTACTGTTAAGGCTGGAGGTGGCTCTGTGATTGTGCAGGGCGTGTTCACATGGTCTACATTGCGCTCTCTCATCCGTTTGGAGCAATCGCTGACAGGTACGCAATACATGGACATTCTCACAGATAACCTGCACCCCTTCACGACTCTCGAGCACCCTGGTGAAGGGGTATTCCAGCAAGATAATGCAATGTGTCGCGTCTTTGGTTGCTAGGCGGATCGAGGAACACTCCACGGACTTTATCACCATGAATTGACCCTTGGAGCATCTGAGGGACACAATGGAATCAAGCTTATGATCCATGAATCCAGCACTATCCAATGCAACACAATTATGGTCTACACTGCAGGATGTGTGGGTTGCCATCCCTGCAGAACTGTACCGGCAACTCGTTGACTCCATGCCTCAATGTGACTGCACTACCGAGGACTCGAGGACCAACCCGTTATTAGGCACGTATCCCTCGACTTTTGGCCTCTGTGTATATGAAAATGCTTTCCTATAGTTTAGTCAACTTGGCATAAGTAACTACTTTTATGTTCTTATCTGCTTGATTTTCTTCAGTTGAAATGAATTATCCAGTGAACACTAACAGCTACCGAAATAAAAGTATAATTAATCTGTTACAATATACAAAACACTTGTATCGTTAGAATTGCACTTTACAATCGTACTTTTTTTTCATGCAACTAACATATTTTTCGAGCTAACATTAAGATGAAATCATACTTCCAAACAGCTTTATTTGCATGCATTTAGAGAGCTTCAAAAGCAAATGTCCAAAGAATTTTAGATATTATGAGATGTGTAAATATTTACTATTATCAATTGTTTCTTATTTTAGAGCAAGTGACAGCGAAAATTTTCTATTTTGCTAAATGACAAAAAAATATTTAAATATGTAAGGAAGGAAAACTAAGTGAAAATAAAGTGGCAACTTCATTTATGTACGAAAATAAAAGGTTCTTCAAACTGCAGTATCCTTTAACTATTGATGTATGATAGAAGGCTGAAGACAGTATCGGGGAAACAATTGCCGTCATCCACGCTTTCGTGTACATTGTTCGAGCCCTTTTCACATTTGCAACTGCCCTAATCTAATGCCTTGCTATACCACCGATCCTTGGTTACGCACATAAACAAATTTATTTATTTCTGCACGTATTTCACTTTTTTTCTCTGTGTATGTATAAATAAAACAGAAAATTAATAGACTCTCAGGTTTTTTTCCAAAATAAAAATTGAATCATGACAACAGTTTCTGAGCATTTATTCGCAAAATGTTATACATAGAAAACATTTGATCAAGGTATAAAATTATTATTGCTTTCAAACTGCAAAAATTTTGCTATTTTCAATTAACATTAACTAAAAAGCTTTTGGTATTAAAATAAGCAACAGATTTATGAGCACAATCGCTGCCATGCAGTTGCAATATCTGTTAGATTTGAGTCTTATGTCAGATTCAGTCCCCCAATTACCCTCTCTCTTCCAGCCCAACGTTAGACAGAGTTACAATTATTACTTGGACCTGTGTGGATGGGAAGGAGGGGAAATTTGGAGTGCAAAGGGTTAAAAATGCATCGAAGTTAAATACTTTTAAAAAGATTGATTGTAAATTTACGATCCGAGAAATTCTGGGGCCAGAAAATAACATGTATATATATCTAGATAATTCTTTGCAAATATTATTGCAAAAACTTGAACCAGAAGCTCGCAGATATAACAAACCATCAGTGGCTTCTTCTTGCTACCAAAAACTAAGGCAAGAACAGAGCTTACAAAACCTACATTATTATTACTATATTTACAGTAATTTACTGTTTATACCATTTGAAAATGTTACAATAAAATAATCTGATTTATGAGCTGTAATGCAGGTTTTTTTTAAAAGTATTGTTTACGATACTTCAACAGGCGTCTTTGAAAAGAACCGCAACACATTAAATTTTAACTTCGAATTTTGGAGAACTAAATTGCACTTTCTGGTTGGACCTCCATAGCACAGTGCTGCTTGAGGATGGTGATGATGAACTAAAAGAATACATATTTATTTAGAAGTGAGTGTCATTGATGTCAATGAATTTCAAACAATGCTATAAAGTATTACCCAATCCCAGACAAACCATATGGTTTTTGGGTTCACTCATATTTTTCTATGTTATAAATTGTATATGATGACGAAATAAAAAAAAATGATTATAGCGATGAAACACTAAAACTGACTGGGAAAAAAACATGACAACGGTCACCTTTTGAATCAATTCAAATATCGAGCCGAGTGGAGAAGCTATACTTTTATTAGCTCCCTTTATAATTATATGTGCGAGGCAGGTTTCTCTGCTCGCACATATTCGCGAAATTGAAGACACCTAAAATAAACCGTTTCAATACATCTTCCGATAGGTTTCAGCATTGACTACTAACCGGAAAAAAACAAGCTCATTGTACACATTAAATATCACAATATTTAAATAATTTGAAATTTAAAATTCCAACTCGATTTAATGAGAGCTGCAAGGCATCAAAATATTTTATGCAAATGTTTCAATCAATGTCATTTTTATTTCATGACCCTATTCACATTACTGTGATGAAATAATGATAAAAAGTAACAAATAAATGTATGAATATTAATACACTAGGTTGAAGACACACATGTACAGAACTCATACAAGGGTATCTGTTTGGTGTGCAATTCATGGTGACAATATCACAAGACCTTACTTTTATACCAACACAGTCACCAGCAACTCTTATTTGCAAATGTTAAATGTCATTTTGCTACCCTACTTAGGACTTACCCTTAGCACGTTACTGCAGTGTTTTCCTTCAGCAGGATGGGGCACCACCCAATTATAACTGTCCAAACTTGGTTGGATGAAACACTACCCCACAAATGAATAGGCCGACTGCCGACATGAGGCAGTCGAATGGCCACCACAGATTTGACTCCTATGGAGCCACCTAAAATCTCATGTATACCAAAATTATCTTCAAACACTGGATGAATTAAAGGAAACCACCCACAGTGACACATATTGCAAGAAAATGCCGTTCACTCTCCTTAACATGCATCGATCACTCAGAGACAGGATTGGCATGTGCAAACAACACAAAGGTGCTCACTTTGAGCATTTGAAGTCTCGGTTGAGTATGGATTTTATACAGTAGATTAAAGTGAATATAAAGTTGAATACACGTAGAGTTGAATATTGTTACTTTGCCTATGTAAAAGAGCTTATGAGACACTGTATATTTATACTTGCAAACATAGTTGGTTGATAACATAAGCTTAAGAAATACTGCTATTAATACTGCTTTCTAATAAAATAGTACAAACTACAGGTGGACATCCACAACATATAGCATTTGCAAGAGAATAAAACAATAAATATGACAAATTTTGAATCATCATAACAAATAATAGTGATAGATGGGCCAGCACTGGTTGAGAATGCAGTGCTTTTTCCGTGGAATATTATACATCAGTAGGGGAACTGATTGCTGATAATGGTTAATTTCTCCACAAACGTTTGAAATCTCCGTTTCAACGGATTTCAGTCCCTTGTAATTCACTAGGTACCTGATCGAATGGTCCAAATTTCGTAAGCAGATTTCCCCTATGTCACCTAGTATTGTGTTAAAAAAACATATCCCTATCAATGATGGGACTCAATCTGGCATCACTCTGGAACAGCTTTCTCTGCTAAAAATTCTTCAATCTGTCAAACTTTTGGCAGGCAGTGCATTAGTACATATACATTACCTCTTTCCTTAGTAGTTAGGTAATGTATTAAAAAAATGGCAGCCAAAAATCTCACTAAATCAATATTTATATTGCCTGATTACCACTAAGATCAGACAAAACATTTGTAAAAAATGCAATGACAGAACTCATACTATATATATATTGCCGAATGCATTACACTCACAGCTATGTAATTGACTAAATTATTTTTTTACCTTGTCTTCCAAGGGGATGACAAGGTAAAAAAAAATCTGCTTCTAACTGTGTAGAACATATTGATATATGTGAACATATTGATATATAGGTTCTAATGGTATATATATTCCTTGGTCCCTTTTGCTATACAGTCAAGCTCATATTTAACATTGTTGTAAAAATGTTATTCATTATATATTTATTGCTGTAAAAATTTCTATTAATGCTTTAAAAACTTCTATCAGTATAAACATTAATAAACTTGTGCTTGAATATAAAACAGGTTAAAATAACAATAGAATCTCAGAAAGATCTGCATTTCTTCAACACATTCATAAAAGTTATATTCATCTAATGCAACACTCACATTAAGAAGGTCACATACCCCTGATGTAGACTAACACAACTTTGGAAACATTTATGCATGGTTCCCTAATGCATAACAACACTAAGTTAATCAATTATGGCAAGTATTTTGAAATAGCATATAAAAATAAGGCACATCATATTCTTTTGATAAATCACAATTGAACATGTTTAAAAACTATCAAATTTTACACATTAATTTTAAAGATACAAAATTGGATATGTTAACAGTTTATATCACATACAAAAAAATATAGAAAACTGCAATTTAAGTATCAAAATCAATAGTATCTAGTTAAATTTTTATAGACTTAAAACTGGAAACAACTATACACGTATTAACTACTGTCAAAAATCCTTTCAGGCACCTTCAATATGCAATCAATCCAAGCTGAAGTTATGACCTTTCAAACTATATCAGATGATAAATAATCTTCCAACATTGAAGATAAAATATTGAAAACAAAAAAATGCTGGAATAATAGGTTATGTTTGTTGTCTTTCTTCTTAGCTCTTTCTCGTTTCACAATATTTCTATGGTACATTATATTTTCACCTAGGTGGTGCAGTGATATTGCATTGGCTCATGTTAACACTGTAGCTCCTGAGGTCTGGGTTTGAGCTCCAGGATGGCATGGTTCGTGTACTCCCATATGTATTTGTATGTTGTGTGAGAAACCTGGACAAGCCTGTTAAGTCTCCAGGTTATCTCTGTCCTTTTTTTTTCAATTAAAAATTTATATAAAGCATTAAAAATAAAAAGTTAAAAGATAAAAACAACACTGATGAATACTGTTTAGAAACATAATGGGATGAAAAAAAAAATGACACTTCAAATACTACTGAAGATTTTATTTATGTGTTTTAATCAATTTCCCCATTTATTAGCATTGGAACTTTTATTTTTAACACTAGAACATTGTTAGTTATTAAATAGCTTGAAAGAGAGAGTCATAAAGATTTGTTTATGATATATTTTATGAACTTCAGTGGTGGAACATATAAGTATAAATATGAATGTTTAATTCATGGAACTTTATGTTGCTGATCACTTAGGTAAAATGCAGAAGGCAAAATTTGTCTTCAACACAAATTAATAATTTTTAGTTTCACACACTTAAATGCATTATAATAATATCTGCTTTACCCATTTGAATATGATTATGAAAAACATTTATAATTTAAACTCTGTAAACTTAAAAAAAATTCCTTTCAACCTAAATGTCAAACTTTAAAAGATATTCACAACAAAGAAAGTGAAACGAATAAAAAAAAATGCATTAGTAGCTAAAAATAATCACTCACCGTTTTCAAATATATTTAAAGTTTATAAAATATTCAATAACATTTATGCAAGAATATTTACTATACCTCAGCTCTATTATATATACTTCAAAATGAAATCAAACTAGCAATGCCTGTTACAGCATTCAAAATAAGTTACGAAAATTGCATTCAGTCAAATATGACGATTTAATAACTGCTAACAAAAGTCTGAATCAATCAAAAGCTCTCATTTTGCAGAATGAATGTCCCAAAAGTCTGTGTATTTGATTGTCACTTCTCATAGTTCAAATGTTATAATATTTGGAAGTGAGTTGATTAAGGGAAAAAAATTTGCCAAATTATAAATCAGGTTTTTTTTTGGCACTCAGATTAATAAAACAGTAAAAAATAATAAATTTGGATCATAAAAAGCTTTATGTTAATAAAAAAAATTTTCAACTGATGAAAAATAATTAAATATTCTTTACTAATTTTAACAAGCAAATTATTTTAATAATTAAAAAGTAATAAATATATTTAAATAACTCCAATTAGGCAAAAACTACAAGCCTTGCATTCATAGACGGTATAACAATGGTTGTTTCCAATTTTCAGTTTCTAAAAAGAGGAACTAGATACTATTAGCCTAATGAAGTTGTATAATAAAACTAAGCTAGGATTTAGTTTTACTTAAGTAATAAAATAAAATGAAATACAAATATGCGTATGTAAAAACAATATCACATAAATAAAATATGCTCTAATATTTAATGAGCTTTAGGAGGAAAAAAGATTTTCCTGGTTAGCATAGATGAAATACATGGAACTTGCTTCTTTAAACTCATGACAGATATTGACGCACTGTTTTCAAATACATAATCTATAGTATGATTTACAATGGTTAGCATATCAAGTAAATCAATTTCTCTGCCATATTTCTCAAGCACTGCACAAGTTGCCTGAACAAACCACGACCCCTGAATTGCAGTTTGCCATGCATAATATCCTGAAAAAAAAAGTTTTTTTTTTCAATCAATATTTTCTTATGCAGTTAAATATTATAGGTATCAGCTTAGAAGAAAGAATATTGTATATAAATGTGGAAGTGAAAATATTTGAGAAGCAGTAGAAGAGAACATGAAAGAGCTACTTAGAATAAAAGTTATACTTAGGAAAAAAAAACGGAATTACAAATAAGTGTCTTTGACATCACCACTAAAGTAAAAAATAGCTCTAAAAATTAAAAGAGCTTTTTGGGGAAAATAAACTTTTCTGGTTAGCATAGAAGAAATACAAGGAATTTGCTTCTTTAAATGCATGACAGATTTATGGAAAGCTAAAAGAAAGCCATTGCTTTCAAAATCGCAAGCTACTTTACGATTTATAATGGTTAATATATCAAGCAAATCAGTTTCTTTGTTATATTTTTCAAGCACCTCACAGATTGCATGAACAAATCAGGACCCTTGAATTTCATTTCGCCATGACTTATAATAAAATAAATACCCCCTCAAGCAGCTGCTTGCCACAGAGGTCTGACAGGAGCCTGTCAGTTTATACGCCACAGTAGAAGGTCTGAGAGGATGGCGGAACCTCAGCAGAAAAACATTACTACATCCATGCCTTACCCGGGGCTCGAATACCCTGCCCAAAAAAACTTCACTCAGCTTCAGCTTCTAGAGTTAATAGAGTTGAGATATAAAAAGTGACACACCATGCTAAAAAGATTCATTGCATATAATAGCAGTGTTAAGACAGGAAATATGAGAATATGAAGGAAGGGCTACTAAGAATCCAAGTTCTGCTTAGGAAAAAAAATGAAAATACAAATATATTTCTAACAATAGCAGCACTCAAGAAAATCATGTTATAAAATTAAAGAGCTTTTGGAGGAAAATAAACTTTTCTAGTTAGCATAGAAGAGATACACGGAATTTGCTTCTTTAAATGCATTACAGAATCATTTGGTACATTGCTTTCAAAATCATAAGCTACTACACGATTTACAATGGTTAGCATATCAAGCAAATCAGATTCTTTGCCATATTTTTCAAACACTGCAGAGATTGCTTGGACAAACCAGGACCCTTGAGTTGTATTCCGCCATGAATAATATCCTGCAAGTAAAATTTTTATTCAGATTCTGTTCATAGAGTGAACTGCTCTGTGGATTATTAGGAGTTATCTCAGGTTAAATTTTTTTGCAAATCAATATTATTCCAAGTTAACTCTGAGTAATCCCATCAAAATAAAAAATAATTTTTTTAAACAAACTTTGAAAAAAAATTATTTGCTTAATAAAGATTAGTGACATAAAACATGATAGCTTAATAGAAATATTTATGTATCAGAGAGACACAAGACAAGAATATCAATCAAGGGATTTTTTTTTTTTGCTATTAAATAAAACACTTTATTAGAAATATTAAAAAGTTTAACAAAAGGTTAAAAAAAGAATGTAACTTTCTTTTACACAGGAAAAATCGATAAATTGGCTAATCTACAAATCACAGCCTATATATATGATATATATAATTTTTCTGATTGTTTTTAATAAATCAATATAAAATAAAACTAAATATGGAAATGAGATTTCTATACAAAAACGTACATAAAAAATATACTGTAACAGAAATGACTTTATAGAGACATGTCAGTGAAAAGGCTACCTGAAAGTTACCCTAAATTTATGACTTAGAGTACCTAACTTTGTTGTCTATTAGTATGATAAAAATTATAATGCTACTGCTTCATATTTCTGAAGCTACATTCAGTATCAGAATAGAGTCAAACCCATTTACAATCAGCATTTATAACGATATTATGGTTACAACTAAGCAAAGTCAATTCCTCTTCAATTTGAGTTTTAAAACTATGTTTTATGTACTTTTTATTATGAATACTTTTCCCATTCTTTACTGATATAAGGAACTTGTTTTTTTTCCATTAAGGATCCTTTAGTCAGAGCATACAGATTAGTGAATATTGACAAACTTCCCCTTTTTCCTCTGAAAGTTAATCCTTTTGCAACAATGCACTTTTCAAAGCCATCTGACCTCTGAGAGTTTCTGTCACTTTCCCTAGGTGGAGGGAGTGGGGGGGGGGGGGGGATCATGAGGAGTCATTAAGATTTCAAACTGAGTCAATTACTATCTGTGTAATCACTCAGACACTAAATTAACACAGAATAATAATTTTTCCAATCAAAGGAATAAACTAAAGCTAACCAAGAGTAATTAAACAATGAAATTTATCAGTCTGCTGATTATCCTGCAGTCAGTGCACATTTTTTGGTGATTGGCAAATAGCTAGGGGGAATGGGACAAAGGAATTTCATTGTGAGGGTGGCAGGGCAAGGAAACAATAAATCACAAGTCATTTCTTGTTCAATTTGGCACAAAAGGGTGTGCTACCAACTGAGCCACCTCCACCCCAATGCTTGAAAGAATTGTATCTCTGTTTCAACAAATCTGAAGTTTGAAGACTGAACATATGAAGTTTGTATGACGATTTTTTAAGATTTCATCAATTTGGAGGCAATGTGGCAGTGTCAAATTTTAACAATATTCGATCAATATTTAAAGAGTCATTGAAGTGGGACCATTTAACAGCAGAAGATACTGTCACATTGTCTCCAAATTGATGAAATCTTAAAAAATCGTCATACAAACTTCAGATATTTAATTTATGATAGTGAACAATTATTACAAGAGTTGCGTTTTATCTATCAAAGTATTTTTTCACAAGTGTCAAAAGTTGAAGATAAATGTTTCAGCTTCCATTCATTCTTTAAATATTAAACAAATATTGCAGGAAATATATTTAGAGAAATTTGAGTGACATCTAGAATTTATTGCCAATAACAATTTTTGCGTAAAAGGTTTATTTCAATGTTAGGGAACTTTGCCATTTGCTTATTTGAGGACATTGCACTCTAGTATCAATCCTAAATTTAAGAATATTCAAATTTTTGCTTTTAGATGGAGGCTCTAATAAACAGACAGTAAATTCTGAAGTAATCAAATCATTATCAATGTTGACATATTGTCCAAAAAATTCTACATTATCTTATGCATAAATTTAATAAATGGGTTTAGAATAGATGACTTTTTCCAGAAGTCTGTAACAAATACATGATGCTTTTTATTAATTGTAACTATCCATTTTGAAGGCATAACTTCAGAAAATTCTTTCATTACTAAAATGACTGTATTGATTCTAGCTAGTGTTCCCATAATAGCTGTAAATATATCAGTTTCTTGGGTCTTCCAAGAAAACTCCATTTGACAATCTAGTTGTATGTTGACAATATGATCAATTTTATGTGTTATTGGCACTTTAGTTTAGAGTTATATTTGAATATTAAATGATAAATGTCAATAGTTTCTTTCAAATATAATAAAATTTCTAATTTTAATTGTATTATAATTCATATAATTCATTTTAATTTGACACAACCAATTCTTTAAACTTCCAAACAATAGTACAAAATAGCATTTTTTTTGTGTATAAGGAAAGTCATACCCTTTATATCATCAACAGCTTACTTCTGCCTGGTAATATACTGACCCTCTGGGGTCAAGGTTAGTTCTTGTGGCTCAACCATTTCTCCTCCATAGCAGGGATCTATTGTTCTACTATGAGTTTCAAACTCTATGAGATACCCTGTGGCTTTGTCCAAAGAAAGTTTACCCCTAAAATGTTCAATGAAGTATAATGACATCCTTCTTGTAGTAGCAAGGAATCACAGGCACGAACAAACCTGAGTCCAGATCTTATTCCAGTCATAAGTAACCCCATCACTTGCAAGCACCACAATGTTCACAGAGCAATTAAAAGTGTTCATTACTGCATCCTTGAGTATAGCTCATGAATATGATCATAATACAAACATCTCCCTTATTTTCATTTGAAATATAGTGATGTAACTGACAGTGTAATACCTGCACTAAAACCCAGATAAATTATTATTACAAATGTTATTATTTTCATTGAGAGCAATGCTTCATTAATTTCTTTGGCATTTTTGTTTTATTTAAATATTAAAATTTAACATCTTTGTCATTCCAGTAGCCAAATGGTTTAACACACTTGGCTACCAATCAAAGAGACTTAAGCTTCAAGCCAGGGTAAGACATGGATGTTTGTGTTATATTTCTGCCGAAGTCTCGCCTTCCTTACAGATCTTCTCTATGGTGCATTAAACCAATAGGTTCCTGTCAGACCTCTTGGCAAGCAGCTGCTTTAGGCGTGATTTATTTTATTACAATTTATGATAGTAAAGTAAACCAGTATTACCAATTTTTTTAGTATGAGATACCCTATTATTCAAATGTTCATTTTAATTATTGTTTTAAAAAGTTTTAATGTTTTAAAAACTATTGTATTTGATACAATATTATATTAAAAATAACTGATAGTTTATATAACTATTAAAACAATAAATTTACATTCCACATTTTTATAACAATGAGCAAAAACGTTTATATTCCTTTTAATCGAAACAATGTAGCATTTCAGTTGATTAGCACTGGAAAAAAGTTAAACTGTAAAATTTTTATTAACATCACGCTACTTTTATTCAGATGATGAGAGGGAGTCAAATATAAAAATACTTGGTGTTTCTGCCTTAACCTCTTCCTGCCTTTGCACACCACTATATTAATCTAATGAAACATGCACTAAGCGTGCTGACATGGCATCATTATATAGAGAAATGTAATGGCATCCCTCAGGACTCTCACAGAATAATATGCAGCAAGACATAATGTTGGGGTGCCACCTAAATGCACAAAGGAATCATTGATACACATGAAAGACCACTCAATGAGTCATACATATGAAAATCAACAAAAAGCTTGCATGTTCTCTAGTGGCATCCACCACTTTAACTTGTGAACTATATTGTTCCTTTTTTCAACCTGTTTGACAATATTGTTGCATTCATTGTTTTGTTGTTTGTCAATAAAATATTTCAATAAAAGATCTCCATAATGGTGAATTCTATTTGGCTCCTTCATTCTCCTGTTGCTGTGGACTACTTTACATATATGTTCTCCTAATAATTCTAAGTACTCTATATTTTTATGAACACAAATTTATGTAATAATACATTACCTGGTACAGTTGAGTATGCAACAAGGAAGTCTGCCTGATTAGGAATTTTGTAAGTTTGTGGAGAATCAGCCTCATCTGGAGCGAACAGAGTTGTTCCTGAATCCAACCTATCTCCTTGGCATGCCTAATATTTTAAATGATTTGATCACTTAAAATGAGATTAACATCTAAGCTGATCTATAAAATTAAATCTCACTATACTGTAAAAGGATGAAAATAGTTTTAATTTTTACACAGAGGGCAACCATTTTATGCCAAATAATATCTTATACAATTTTTTTCGACCCCCCACCCTAAAAAAAGCAAATATTTCATCTTCATGATATTAATACTTTGTTAATTAAAATGTTGAAGAATTTAATAGTTTCAAACAAAATATGCTAAAAGCAGTTCATCTCTGTATAAAATATTTTACATAATACAACTATCCACCATTTGGTGTACTTTCAAATAGTGTAATTTCATTTTAACACTATTTTCATATTAGGGAAACTTTTTAATTAGTGAGGATAGGCTAGATTAGGGTTTCTCAAAGTGGTTGATATCGACCCTTTGGGTTCAGTTGGGTTGTTTTACCTCTGAGCAGCACTTTTTTGCACACCTGGGCTAAATGGCCAGGTCACAAAGACCCCAAAGGCTCAGAGAAGGTTGGGGGAGGGGACCCACTGGAACAGCTGTTGGGAGACATATGGTAGCCTCCCGTCAAGGCCATCCAGTGTGTGCATAGGGTATGGCTCTCCCACACACAGCTTAACGTCCCATCTGACAGACAATGGCTTTCCAAGCCCATTGGTATCCCCTACTGACCATGGGCAGGGTGGGAAGTTTTGCATAGATAAATCTCGATACTGACCCAGCTGGGACTCGAACATAGGAACTGCAGGTTACGGGCCTGGCATGCTACCGACTAAGACACCCCCACCCCTACCAAGCCCATAGGTGTCCCCTACTGACTGTGGGCAGGGCAGGGAGTTTTGTGGTCTTGGGTTCAGTGATTTTGTACAAGGGATGAATAAAGAGCTAGGGGTTAATAGAGGTTTGAAAATGTCTATATGTGGGGCAGAGGTTTAGTGCAAAAAAGTTTACTTTTATTTTTTACTAGTCCAAGTACTCAGAGCTGCTCAAGAAAAAGGAATTTTTAAAAACTATTGAAAGTTTGAATTATAAGTTAACAAACATAAATACACATTATCTACATTTATGTGACATTACATATTTAATTCATTTAGGATATATCCTGTTGTCCAAGAGAGATCTGATCTCTAATGAAATCAAAACGAACATGATTCAAGAGAAGCATAGCCCGATATAGACAGATATACAATTTCATTACACTGTCCAATTTTTATGCAGAAAAACTTTTCCAAGGAATAATTTGTAAATCCAAAATATTGTCTATTCAAATTTCTTTGAATACTTTATTGTAAATGAATATGATGCATATAACATGATGTGTATATATATATATATGAATACCATGTATATGAACATATGGGACACCTGAACAGTGGGTCACTGTATATATAGATGTATCTATATGTACAGTGACATATACAACCACTGTATACATACAGTGGTTGTTGAAACACTAAGAATATAAGGTATATAATTTCCAGTCTGAGCAAACAAATTGAAATTGGTTGTAGTTAGGAGATGCAGTTGGGAATGTGCAACAGTGCTTATAAGTTTTTTGCTTCATATGCAATTGCATTGTTCAATACACCACTTGAAAATGGCAGTGTTGATTAAAAATCCATCCAATTGTACACATTCAATGTGCCAGACATTTAAACTGCAATATCAAATTATGAAATAATTAATAAATTTTAAAAAGATTATTAATATTTTCTTAATGAAACCCGGTTTGTAAATGGTAGCTAGGTAGTCACTGGAAGGAGAGCTATGCACCAATCGCCTGTGATGATGCATAGAACCAGCCAGACCTAGCACCTAATGTCCGACCCCGCCTTCTCGTGGTGCAGACCGTTAGTACCTTTCAAAAGAGATACTCTCTTGTGGAAGTGAACAGAAAGGGAGGGCTGTCAGATTACTGTGGCCAACTGATCTGGACAACTATGGCTACTTTTTTTTCTACCCTGCTGAGGAGTGGTCAACCACACATACCTATAAAACTACACTGACCATATAAACCTACTGGACTTGAAATAATGCTCTGAGCTTCTAATAGCTTCTGAGCTTCTAAGGCTCTGAGATTATGGATTCTGAATTTTCTGCACTGGTGGGCTTCTGTGGAGGGAAAATCTTCCACTGTTTTCTGTTTGTTTGTGGGTTGACAGCCCCAAGTGAATAGATTCACAGGATATGTTTATCAGCTGGTGGATAATCCTGAGCAGAGGTCATCGCAGGCACCTGAACTCTTTGTTCCTATTGGCATTGTCAAATTCTACATTGGAGGAGGTCTTCCAGTGTAGATGGCTTCAGCCTTTAGTGGTGGGGAAACGGGTCTTTGCCCCATGTCTGCGATTAGGGGGCTGTTTGATATTGTCGGCATTCCATCTTTCAATAAACATAGTTTCTTTAAACATCCCACTAACCATTTTCTCTCCATAGGTAGTTGGAATGTGAGGACTCTGCACAGAGCTTTTTCTTTTGATGTCCTCACACAAGAATTCCACCATTTATAATTTAGATATTCTCGGCTTGCAAGAGACCAGATGGACATATAAAGGTCAGATTCTTAAAAATAATCTTAAATTTCTCTTTTCAGGGGGGGGGGATGACAATAAGCATCACCAAGGCGTGAGTCTGCTTCTCAGCAGACACGCTAGTGATGCTCTTCTAGGATATGAGTGCATTAATGAAAGGTTTCTTACAGCAAAATTTCAGACAAGCATTAAAGACTTGAATGTTATCTGATGTTATGCCCCCACTGAGGGTGAGGATGAGAAGGATAGGTTTTACGAACAACTTCAGGATATTTCGAATTCTGTCGAGAAAGGAGGTATTATTCTTGTTCTAGGTGACTTCAATGCCAAAGTTGGTACTGACTCTGACCATTGGGGAGGGGTGATAGGCCCTTTTGGTATTGGTAGCTGCAATGGGCAACGTCTCCTACAGGTAAGTAAACTCAATGGTTTCAGAATAACTAACACATATTACAAACACCATGACATACATAAATACACATGGGTTTCACCTGATGGGCTGCATAGGAATATGATTGATTATATATTAATTAACAGCAAATGGGCTAGTTCTGTTAGGAATACCTGGTCATATAGGGGAGCTGAAATTGGATCTGACAACTTAAACTTAAAAAGTGTTGTGCTAGGGTTAAAAAATTTACCTGTAATACTGAAGCTCTGAAAGACCCAGCTATAGCTAAAGCTTACCATGATAGGTTACTTAGTCATTATGACAGTCATGGTATGCTTACTACTGAAGTTGAGGAAGAATGGGATCATTTTAAACAGGCTTTTTTGGACACTAACAGTACTCTTTTAGCGAAAAAGGGGCAGAGGAGGCAGAATTATCTGAGTGATAAGGCACTTGTGCTTATTTCGGAAAGAAAGAACTGCAGGAACGTCCTTAGTCAATACCCTACTAGTACTAATAGAAAGCATTACAGAGAACTTAATAAACATGTAAAAGATCAGTTAGCTGCTGATAAGAATCTTTGGCTTGATAGCTTGGCTGATAAAGCTGAGGAAGCAGTTAGGCAGCACAACAGCAGAGAGCTGTACCAGATAGTTGCTGTTTTGTGTGGTAGAAAACAGGCAGGGATTGCAGGATAAACAAGGTAAGGTTATAGAAGGTGAGGATTCTGTCATAGCTAGGTGGGCTGAGCATTTCAGTGATGTTCTAAACAATGCGGTTGGTTCTATTCAACATTGTTTGCAATGATGATAGATGCATTGGTTGCATTAATGTTGGCCCTATAACACAATCTGAAGTTATTTTGGCTGTTTCTAAACTTAAACTACATAAATCCCCAGGGGTAGATGAAATTACTACGGAAATGCTTAGAGCTGGGAATGTTTCGGTTACCACTTGGATGACTGAAATTCTGAATATCTTATGATAAAGGCATGGTTCCTAAGGATTTTACCAGAGCCATTGTTATCCCTATTTTCAAAAAAGGTGATGCAAGTCCTTTTGATAACTATAGGGGTATCAGCCTACTCTCTGTTCCAGGTAAAGTTCTTTCCATGATTGTGCTTAATAGAATTAAGAATCTGGTTGACAGGCAATTGCTTGATGAGCAATGTGGATTCAGAAGTGGTAGGGGTTGTGTAGATCAGATATTTTCACTTAGGCAGATTCTTGAGAAATGTTTAAGAGTTTCAGAAACCTTTGATTTATAACCAAACCTACTCTACTACCAGTCTCATCAACAACTCGAATGAAAGAGTTCATCTCATCAACATCATTTGCCAAAACGGCTAAATCATCAGCATAATCTAAATCAGAAATTTTCGTATCTCCAGTTAACCAATAATTATTATTTATGATTATCTCCAATAAATTAGCTTTGTTGATTTCAAAAAGGCTTTCGACTCTGCTGATCGTCATAATTTGTGGTTGATTGTGAGATCATATGGTATACCAGACAAGTTACTTAACATAATGAAAGCTCTCTATAATAACACTGAGTCATGTGTGAGTGTTGGTAAGGTTTGTAGCAATTGGTTTAGCATTACTTCTGGTCTTCGACAAGGGTGCATATTGTCTCCTTTTCTCTTTAGCTTGGTTATTGATTATGTTATGCAAAATTCACTTCAAGGGAAAGATTTTGGCCTTAAATGGACTGGAGATACGAAAATTTCTGATTTAGATTATGCTGATGATTTAACCGTTTTGGCAAATGATGTTGATGAGATGAACTCTTTCATTCGAGCTGTTGATGAGACTGGTAGTAGAGTAGGTTTGGTTATAAACAGAGAGAAAACTAAACTGATGAAAATTGGTCAGGCAGGCTGTGATTCAGTTAATCTGAATGGTTGCAGTCTTGAGCAGGTGTCATAGTTTAATTATCTTGGGAGCTATGTAAGAGATAATGGTGATATGCGGCATGAGATTAACAGATGAATAGGGATTGCTGCCGGGACTTTTAAGAATCTACGGAGAGTGTGGCGAAATAGGCATATACACCTAAAGACTAAAATTAGACTGTATAATAGTTTGGTTCTTTCTAGGATTAGTTATGGTAGTGAAACTTGGACACTTTGTAAACAAGACAACAGGAAACTAGATGCTTTTGATTCTAGATGCTTACGCAGCATCTTGGGCATTAGGTGGTTCAACTTTGTAACTAATGATGAGGTTAGGCAAAGGAGTTTGCAACCTCCTTTAAGCAGCATATTGTGCAGAGACAGACTCCGTTGGTTTGGCCACGTTGCCTGCATGAATAATTATAGATTGGCGAATAGGGTTATGAACAGTGTGCCTAAAGACCTCAGAAAGAGGGGAAGACCTAGGATGTGGTGGGCAGACAATGTCAAACAGGACCTTGTTAGAATTGGTGTGCAGTGGCCAGATGCAGTAGATGTAGCTCAGAACAGAATTGCTTGGAGAACTAAATTGCACAGTCTGGTTGGACCTCTGTTACCCATGGCTGCTTGAGGATGATGATGAGGATGATAATGAAACCCAGGTTCATGACTGAAACTCACTAGTACTCAAACATTTTAAAATAACAATTTAAAAGCTTTATTTAACCCTTAAAGTGTCTAATAAAGGTTACCACTTTTTGCCACAACTGCCTTAGAATGTAGGATGAGCAAATCGAATATGTGAAATTGGGGATGAAAATAAATGTTGAGAAGACAAAAAACCTGAAAGCAAGAGATAAATGGGAGAGAAAACTGTGTGATGAATGGAGAAATGGTGAGAAAGGGTTGGATTGGGTTGTTTTACCTCTGAGCGGCACTTTTTTGCACACAATGGGCTAAATGGCCAGGTAACATGGACCCCGAAGGCTCAGAGAAGGTTGGGGGAGGGGACCCACTGGAACAGCTGTTGGGAGACAGATGGTAACCTCCCGTCAAGGCCATCCAGCGTGTTCTTTAACATGCACATGGTATGTCTCTCCTGCACACGGGGCCACGGCTTAACGTCCCATCCGACGGACGGCGGCCTTTCCAAGCCCATCAGTCTCCCCTACTGACTGTGGTCAGGGCAATATGAGAAAGGGTATCTGGGGTCTACCATACAGAAGAGATACATCCACAGAGGAAGTGAGAACAGCCGAAATTCAGTTTTATGTGATACAAGATCAAGAACAAATAAAGGAATAATTTTTCAACCACTTATAGAGAATATCTTAACATATGGATCAGATGAGCCGTCCCGTGGCTGAGTGGTTAGCACGTTTGTCTACTGATCTAAGGGACCTGGTTTCGACATGGATGTGTGTGTGTCGTTTTTCTGCTGAGGTCCTGCCATTCTCTCAGATCTCCTATTGTGGCATATAAACTGACAGGCTTCTGTCAGACCTCTGTGACAAGCAGCTGCTTGAGGGAGTATTTATTTTTTTTATTTTTATGGATCAGAGACATAGATGCTAAAGAAAATATCTAAGGCAATAGAGTTGAAATGGTTTTCTGGAGATATGCATGAGACGAATAAAAAATGAGAAAATTAAGAGAATTATGAAAGTAGAGGAAGATGTTGGAGAGAATATTGCAAAAAATATATTATGAAACAAACTTATGAAAAAGATGAATGGTGAAGATGGTCAAAGAACATGGAGAGATAATATGTAAGAAGCAAAAAAAAGAGGTCTTAGAGAGGAAGACTGCATGGACAGAAAGAAGTCTATAGAGATGTTAACTGGAAGCAAACAACATTCATCATCATCCTCAAGCAGCCATGGGCTACGGAGGTCCAACCAGACCGTGCAGTTTAATTCTCCAAGCATATCTGTCCTGAGCTACATCTGCTGCATCTGGCCACTGCACACCAATTCTAACAATGTCCTGTTTGACATTGTCTGCCCACTGCATCCTAGGTCTCCCCCTCCTTCTGAGGCCTCTAGGCACACTGTTCATAACCCTATTCGCCAATCTATAATTATCCATACGGGCAACATGGCCAAACCAGCGGAGTCTCTCTCTGCACAATATGCTGCTTAAAGGAGGTTGCAAACTCCTTTGCCTAACCTCATCATTAGTTACAAAGTTGAACCATCTAATGCCCAAGATACTGCGTAAGCATCTGGAATCAAAAGCATCTAGTTTCCTGTTATCTTGTTTACAAAGTGTCCAAGTTTCACTACCATAACTAACCCTAGAAAGAACCAAACTATTATACAGTCTAATTTTAGTCTTTAGGTGTATATGCCTATTTCTCCACACTCTCCATAGATTCTTAAAAGTCCCGGCAGCAATCCCTATTCGTCTGTTAATCTCATGCCGCACATCACCATTATCTGTTACATAGCTCCCAAGATAATTAAACTGTGACACCTGCTCAAGACTGCAACCATTCAGATTAACTGAATCACAGCCTGCCTGACCAATTTTCATCACTTTAGTTTTCTCTCTGTTTATAACCAAACCTACTCTACTACCAGTCTCATCAACAGCTCGAATGAAAGAGTTCATCTCATCAACATCATTTGCCAAAAGGGCTAAATCATCAGCATAATCTAAATCAGAAATTTTCGTATCTCCAGCCCATTTATGGCCAAAATCTTTCCCTTGAAGTGAATTTCGCGTAACATAATCAACAACCAAACTAAAGAGAAAAGGAGACAATATGCACCCTTGTTGAACATGACGTAATGCTAAACCAATTGCAACAAGACTTACCAACTCTCACACGTGACTCAGTGTTATTATAGAGAGCTTTCATTATGTTAACTAACTTGTCTGGTATACCATACGATCTCACAATCAACCACAAATTATGGCGATCAATAGAGTCAAAAATCTTTTTCAAATCACCAAAGTTAGTAACCAAAGGTTTGTGAATCTTTAAACAGTTTTCAAGAATCTGCCTAAGTGGAAATATCTGATCTACGCATCCCCTATCACTTTTGAATCCATATTGCTCATCACGCAATTGTCCATCAACCAGATTTTTAATTCTATTAAGCACAATGAAGCAAAGAACTTTACCTGGGACAGAAAGCAGGCTGATACCCCTATAGTTATCGCAAGAACTACGATCAACTTTTTTGAAAATAAGGAAAATAATAACTCTGGTAATATCTTTAGGAACCATGCCTTTATCATAAAAGATATTCAGAATTTCAGTCATCCAAGTGGTAACTGAAACATTCCCAGCTCTAAGCATTTCCGTAATAATTTCATCTACCCCTGGGAATTTATGAAGTTTAAGTTTAGAAATAGCCAAAATAACTTCAGACTGTTATAGGGCCAACATTAAAGCTGCCAATGCATCTATCATCATTACAAACAATGGGAGTAGAACTAACCACATTGTTTAGAACATCACTGAAATGCTCAGCCCACCTAGCCATGACAGAATCCTCACCTTCTATAACCTTACCTTGTTTATCCTACAATCCTTCTATGCCTGTCCATTTTCTACCACATAAAATATTAACTATCTGGTACAGCTCTCTGCTGTTGTGCTGCCTAACTGCTTCCTCAGCTTTGTCAGCCAAGCCATCAAGCCAAAGATTCTTATCAGTAGCTAACTGATCCTTTACACGTTTATTAAGCTCTCTGTAATCCTTTCTATTAGGACTAGTAGGGTACTGATTAAGGACATTCCTGCAGTTCCTTCTTTCTGAAATAAGCTCAAGTGCCTTATCACTTAAATAATTGTGCCTCCTCTGCTCCTTTTTTCCTAAAAGAGTACTGTTAGTTTACAAAAAAGCCTGTTTAAAATGGCCCCATTCTTCCTCAACTTCAGTATTAAAGGCAAATTTTTTAACCCTAGCACAACACTTTTTAAGTTTAAGTTGCAAGACACTTTTAACAAGGTAATGGTCAGATCTAATTTCAGCTCCTCTATATGCCCTGGTATTTCTAACAGAACTAGCCCATTTGCTGTTAATTAATATATAATCAATCATATTCCTATGCAGCCCATCAGGTGAAACCCATGTGTATTTATGTATGTCGCAGTGTTTGTAATACGTGTTAGTTATTCTGAAACCATTGAGTTTACTTACCTGTAGGAGACGTTGCCCATTGCCATTGTAGCTACCAATACCAAAAGGGCCTATCACCCCTCCCCAAAGATCAGAGTCAGTACCAACTTTGGCATTGAAGTCACCTAGAACAAGGGTAATATCTCCTTTCTTGACAGAATTCAAAATATCCTGAAGTTGTCCGTAAAACCTATCCTTCTCATCCTCATCGGCATCCTCAGTGGGGGCATAACAGCAGATAACATTCAAGTCTTTAATGCTTGTCTGAAATTTTGCTGTAAGAAACCTTTCATTAATGCACTCATATCCTAGAAGAGCATCACTAGCATGTCTGCTGAGCAGCAGACCCATGCCTTGGTAATGCTTTCCATCCTCCCTCCCTGTAAAGAGAAATTTAAAGTTATTTTTAAGTATCTCACCTGTACCTGTCCATCTGGTCTCTTGCAAGCCTAGAATATCGAGGTTATAGCACTGGAATTCCTGCATGAGGACATCAAGAGAATAATCTCTATGTAATGCCCTCACGTTCCATGTTCCTGCAGAGAGAAAATGATTAGTAGGATTTTTAAAGAAATTAGGTTTATTGAGATTGGTAGGGTGAAAAAGCTTGGAAAGTACAAAAAAGACATCTACTTTATCAGTAAATATTATTATCTTAATGAAAAGGTGTCTTAATGTTTTTTTCAAATTTATCATATGCAGGAGTTTTTCTCTTTTTTTTTTAAAAATAAGGGAATCCTGAAATATGTAATTTTATTAATAAATTTTAACAGCAATAACCAAATGATAATATTTTTAATTTTTGGGTATCATATTGATTGAAACTGAATACATATTATAAAATTGAAGTGAAAAAAAAAAGCAACTGCTTTTTTGTTTATTAATGTAGGCATGGAAAAATTTTCATTAATGTTTATTAATTAATGTACATATGGAAAAAAAATTCATTATGTTAATTAATTCTGACCTGAATGAAATAAAGCTTTGGTTTTCCTGCTAGAGATGGGCAAACATCAGGTCTAAATGGTGCAAATAGTTCATCTGTTCGAAATTTTCCATCTCGGCCATATAATATTCCTTCATCTCCATGTGTAAGGATGCAACAAAGAAAGCAATCATTGTTTGAATGGTTTTCTTTTGCCACTGTAATTAAATATTGATATATTCTAATCACTGTGAAATCACATATAATTCAGATGTCACTTTTATCACAACACAATCTAATCCTTTAAAGGCTGAGTTTTATTTTTAAAAACTACACTGTCATAAATGTATGGGTAAGTTCATAGTCCTCAAATTACTGCAGGAATGATATGCATGCATATATGCCACAATATTATAATCAATAATTACTTAGAAGTAATTTTATATAATATAAAAAGTTTGCAATCACCTGTTTTAAATTTAGTGAATATATATATGCTAATTACGAAAACTTATGACCTTTTCAAGCTCTTACAAAAAGATCAGTTTATATTTCACAACTTATTAGACCACTGCAGTGATTTGATACTTCAGAAGGTGGGAGCATCCTAATTACCCCATGTGTTGCTATTTTGTTTTATCATCCCTTTTATTCATATATTTCTCGTTCAAAAGAGGAAAAATATGTATGCTGTTAATGTATAATTTGTGAAAAATACATAAATATTGAATAATCTGAAGCCACTGACACTGCATGTGTTTTCTACTATAACTTGAAACTAGTAGATTAATTATTTATATGCACACACTGGTGCTCATTTACTTGATCATAGATACCAGAAACACAATTTGAATGTATGCCATGTTTTACTTCATTATGAAAATCCACTACAATTTGCTACATTAAATAGGATAATTAGTTAAGATATCTAATGGTAGTAGTGGAGATGATCTTTATTCAGACTTAATATACAGAGTGTTTCAAAACTCTCTGTACAAATTTCAATGGGAGATAGGGAACACCAAGACAAATCATTTTCGTCTATGAATGTAGTCCATGACATAACCCTTTGGTGCTAGAGGGCGCTGTTTGGTGATTTGCTGTCAGCATTCGTAAATCAGACAGATTATGTGTAACATGGAGTGTTTCACAACTGCTGAGATGGTTGACATGAATCTGGTGTATGGGGCTGCCAATGGCAACGGAAGAGCTGCTGCGAGGTTGTATCGACAGTGCTTCCCAAAACAGCACCCTCTAGCACCGAAGGGTTATGTCAGCAGACACATTCATAGATGAAAAAGATTTGTCTTGGTGTTCCCTATCTCCCATTGAAATTTGCACAGAGTTTTGAAACACCCTGTACAGAAGTTTCCACTAACCTAATTAATTTGTTCTAAAAAAACACAATGTTAAGTAAAACACAGTTTCCCTCATAAGAAGCAGAGCTGTAAATTACAATCAATTTTGAAATCTTAAAATAGCTGCTTTTAACTATGCATATTTCCCCAATGCTATTATTCATACCTGAGAATAAATATATGAATGGATTAAAACATAGAGTATGCATATTCTAGCAATTAGAAGCATTAACCTATAATGTGCCAGAAGACACTTTATTCCCAGAGAACTTTGCAGTTTAAGTTTTTATATTTTTGCTAAAAGAAATTTTCCTTTTACAAGCTTTCTCAAATTAAACATGAAAATTAACAAATTACATTGGGCACAATAGCATGACCAAGTCATCAGTTACTTACTTCAAGGTAAAATTCTGATGCTCTTTAAATTTTCATGTTAAACAGAAATGATAATTAAGCCAGTATTTAAAAGGTTCAACAGTAACTAAGCTCATTAAACATGCTTATTTAGCATTTCAATGAAATCGATGACATATTTATAAGTACTCATCAAACCTTCCATTCCACAGATTTACAAAGTTGCCGAGCTATTTATCGAGGTTCAGAGGAAGTAGAATTGAGGATTGAGTGCATTCTGAAAATTCATCAAGAAACTATTGTATACTTTGAGATCACTTGCTCCTAAACTTTACATACAGCTAATTCTGAAATGTAACCACTTTTGCACTAAAAATTCAAGTCTATATCTCTAATAAAACCCAAATTTGAGTCTAAAATTACTTTTATTTTTCCACACTGACACCAACTGGAAGAAATGCTGTTGCAAACCAAGCTCTAATTAAAAACATCACATTTCTGAATAAATAAAAGGGTAAATATAGATAATTTAAATCCATCTTTATTAAGATCCATAATCATTTACATGTAGAATAATTTGTCCTTGGGACTCTTGGTGGTGTGGTCCTATTAACTAGGCAGAAAAGAGGGATTTCTGATAATGCAAAATAAAAATAATGAAAAAAAAAACACCATTTACAAATAGATCAGTCCAGAACAATTTGACAACTAAAATGGTGAACCTATAATAATTGATTGAGTGTTATGCAATTGGGAAATGCACATGTACTTTCCATTTTCAGCATTGAGTCAAATGATATTAACGTGAATTAAGATATTAAAATGAATTATGCTAGTATTTAGGAAATAACAATAAGGAAAAAATGCTAAACAAGAAGTTAACTTGGGATCTATTAAATCCATAGTAACGAGGGCTGAATCTCCAGGAGGTAGAGGGGTAACAGTATTTTGCTCTCTTTCAATTCAATCCACTAACCTAGTCCAGCCCTAATTTTTTTCCTTCAGATTTGGACATGATAGCAAACCAAGGAAGATAATACCTTTGCAAAGCATAACTTTATTAATACCTTTTGCAAGTTCCAATTTAATCTCTTTCACTGACTTGTCATTAAACAGAGTGGTATCAAAATCCAATTCACGAAAACGGTGATAAAGACGTGCAGCATCAACATCCGTTCCTCTTCTTTCATTCAGCTTTGTATGACCATCAAACACCTAAAAATATTGAAAGTAATGGTGTTAGTCATATACAAAATTAAAATTAAAAAATTTATTACACATCATAATTTATAAAATTACATTACTACTTTAACAACAACTTTCCCTCAGAATGATAAATCAGTAATAGTATATACACAACTTATTTAACTAACATTCATATCAGCTGTATTGGAAATAATCACTAATATAGTTTGGTATCAACATGCAAATTGTAAATCAGTATACAGTTATATCTCACTTAGGCTGGCAATTTCAATGTCAAGTAGTATACATTCAAATACAAAATTATTGTACCACACTTCGAACATATTTCAAAAAATCACATGAATTATCCATTCCCAAAATGCATATTAATTCTACTAATCAATGGCCCTCAAATGAACTAACTTAAACTGAATTTTTGACTATTAGCAAATGAGCAGTTTTCCATCGAGGTGAAGCCACTAATCTGAAAATGAAAAAACCATTATTTATGACAAAGCCATTATGAACTTTGCATAAATCTTTACTGTAATAAGAGATTTTAATACTATCCTTTTCTGCATCTGTACTATATTCTACAATACACAAATACAACAGTTTGAAGTATATATGTGAAATAATATTTCCACTAACAAACATGGAGTCTCTAGTGAACTGAAACAATAGGATATGAGTCTTCCATACTGTATGATAAAAAGAGGAAATATGCAAAGTTCAAAAAGCATTTGACACATGATAACCAAAAATCTGCTAATTCAGAAACTTCATGGCAAGTGAGAGATCAGATCACAGGGGAAAATTTCATAATTTATAATCCATGGAAAGAACAGACATCATGGGAAAAGTCACAGCTGTACAAGATTTCTACTATTTCATTGCATATTTTAAATATTCAAAAAATTACATATCTTTAACTTTTTACTCTTCCCTTTCAAGTGCATACATTATCTATAATTTTAGGATTCTGATAAGGTGAAATTTAATGCACAATGAAGTGGGTTGTTTTACCTCTGAACAACACTTTTGCATACAATGGAGTAAATGGCCATATCACAAGGACCCAAAGGCTCAGAGAAGGTTGGGGAAGAGGACCCACTGGACAGCTGTTAGGAGAGATGGAAGCCTTCTGTCAGGGCTATCAAGTGTGTTCTGATCTGCAGAGTTTCATTCCTGCACATGGGGCCACAGCTTTATGTCTCATAGACAGTGGTCTTTGCAGGCCCATAGGTGTCCTTTTTCTTACCAAGGGCAGGGTGGGGAGTTTAGCAGAAATAAATCTCAATGCTGATCCAGGTGTGATTCAAACATCGAAACTACAGATTACAAGCCTGGTATGCTACCAACTGAGCCAACCTCAGTGAAGTGATGATCATGGCTTGCATTTATGTATGAAGCAATATTATTTCAGCAACAGCTACAAGCATGCTACTGCCTACACTTTGTGATATTTACACATTAATATTTAATTTCCCTTCAATTCCTGTAATGCATTTAGGGGTAGTGGTGGAGTAGGTTTTTTGTTTATTTTTAATCTCCTTTTTGAAACTCTCATTCAAAATTCAAAAACCCTTTAAGACAGGTGAGCATTCTCTCACTCAGTGTCATTTTTCTTGTTCATTATTTCTGGTACTGAGTACAATAGGATTGCTTTCAGAATTTATTATTATACTTTTCTGGAATTATCTCAATTTTAAACAATAATATTCTTTATATTATTAAATGATTCACATTCATAATCATTTCAAAATATTAATTACTTGCAACAATTTTAAATAACTCAAAAGGAAATCTTAGAATTCTTCATTTACTATAAAAAAAAATACCTTATTATTAAAAATTAGACATTTTCCTCGATGTGGATGATTCATGTTATAAACTTCACTGCCAACAGCAACTGGTAAAAGTGCAGTTTGAGCATTGGTGTTTCTGGGGAATCTAATGAAGAGCAGGAATAGAAAAATTATGAACATTTTCAAATATCAAGATGGAATTTATTAACTTGCACACCTTAAAAATTATCTACTAAAAATTAGAAAATAAAAATAAAGAAATTATATTTTGCTAATACTTTTAAAAAAATACATATAACAAAAACAGATTATCATTGTTGATAGATTATGAACTAATAAATCAGCACATTAGCGTTGATTTAAATTTTAGAGGAAAAATTGTCTTGAGCCGGGTGGGATACGAACCCACGATCTGATAACATGTCAGGTGCTCTGGACCAGTGAGCTACCGGCCGCCGATCAAGATCTCCTCTAATTAGCGCTATGAACATTTCTTTTATGTCACATATATGCGCTTATTCTGGGCAGTTTAGTCACAAGTGGCCTTCAACTTGCCAATAGATGGAAGCATATGATTACAAGTATGCAAGGTAGCTCAGTGGTCCAGAGCACCTGACATGTTATCAGGAGGTCGTGGGTTCATATCCCACCCGGCTCAAGACAATTTTTCCTCTAAAATTTAAATCGACTCTAAAGTGCCTATTTATTATGAGTTGATTCTACAAATTAAATGATTCCCCTATGCACATAAGCAATGCATCCTCAACAACTGAATTTTCAGAGATTTTCACTTGCTTTTCACTTCAATCAGTAATATTGGTCACTAAAAAACTCCTAATACCTTAAGAGTTTTTGTTTTTCATTGTCATATCTATTGCCACTTATATTTTTTGCTGTAATGTATTCTTAGTAATTATTATTTGAATATGTGGACATCAGGATAGACTTGCTTGGAGAACTAAATTGCACGGTGGACCTCCGTAGCCCATGGCTGCTTGAGGATGATGATGATGATGAATATGCATATATCATTTTATCAGTTTTAATTATTTGTTAATAATTAGAGTTTTGAACAGATGCTGATACCAACAGTTTTATCCACAGATTTCTGCATTAAAAAGCTCTCAACATATAAAAGCTTGATATTAATGCAGATAGCAGATAAAACTGCAGGTAGAAAATTTATGTTCACACAGATAGCAGATAAAATACGTAAGAACAAAGGTAAAAATTACTGTATTATTGATGGCTGATATGAGTGAAAAAAATACTTTAGATAATGGGGAAAAAACGATTTGAAGGTTCAATGATAATATTCAATTTAAAAAGAAAAAAAAATGCATTGGGATTATGCCACAAATTAAAAAAAAAATTTATTTTATGTGAAGTGATCTTTTTGCTGACAAAGCAAATAAAAGTTCAAAGTTCATTTAGTGCCCTCTAATGATGTAAATTCAAATCATCATATTTCATTAGTACCCATTTAAATGAACAAGAATTTTTTTATTATTCTCATTAAACAAAAAGTTGTATTTTTGCACCCACCTGGGGGTGAAAGGACAAATTGTTGCTGCTAATGCAAATCAATTGATCATCACACTCCACTACTAAAATATAAAATTTCTAGCCCAAATAGATCATTTGCAATATTTGCTTAAAATTTCAACTTTTTCCACCATCAGAAGAGGTTTCATTTTTCATTAAAAGATTTGAAAAGAATGAATTCTAATAGTTTATTTATACCTAACTAACCCAAAAGAATTTTAAATTTATCTCTAAAAACAAACAATTATCTCCTAAAACAAAAAAAAAATGTTTTCCCACCCCCTGGGGATAAGGATGAAAAAACATTGTTGCCAATGCAAACTTCGTGACCATCACATTTTCCCACAAAAATTTCAAATTTTTAATATAATTACATCACTTGCAATATCATTTTAAATTTTGCCACTTTTTAACTTTTTTTAAACTGTTAGAGGAACAATTATAGATTACGAAAGTGTGAATCATAACATTTTATCAATACCTATCCAACCTAAAAAGAATTTTTAATTTATCTCTAAAAACAAAGAAATTGAATGTCTACAGACAGATGACAAAGTGAAAACATTAGTTCCTTTCTTCTTGTTGTTTTTGAATATGAGCTAAAAATTAGTTGAGTGTTGCATAGAAGACTAGACCTGGGAAAATTTTAGTTCTGATTGCTGGGGTTAAGTACTGTCAGGTGTGGTCAGTAGTTGGAGGGGTGACTGTTCTATGGCAGTCAGTGCTGGTCCGCAGCATAATGGGCTGAGATCCCACGGAGGGTGTTTATATAACCCATCAAGGACTCATCCTCAGGAGTAGCAGATGGGCACTTTAAAAAAAAAAAAAAGGTCCCATGTCCCTGGAAACCCCAAGAAAGAAATGGTCACCTTAGTGTATATGTAATCTTAATCTAATATCCTTTAAATTACAAAGAATTATGAAGTAATTTATTGCATGAAAAGCAATTATAATATACATTTTAATTTAATTATTATGCTGATTTTAAAGCATTATTTTTTTACACAACAATAATTTATACTTACCCAAACAAGCCTCTAGCATCTAGAGTATCACCTTGGCCAACCAATTCCACATCCATACCTAAAAAGCAGAGGAAATCAACCAATTTAAGTTGGAAGTAATATTATTTTGTACTAATGTTCAAGCCAACCATTAAGTACAAGCCAACCATTAGTACAAGAGGATACATCTTGATTATAATCAACAGATAGCTTCTTTAACAATTGCTAGTATCATATACCCTACTTGATATCAAAATGCCCCCATCTTGGAATGGGTGAATTTGCCAAAAAATTTATAGTTAGGTACATCACATGTATATATGCAAATGATCAGCCATTCAATAAAAATGGAGCATGGATTAAAACCAGCTTAAACAGAAATCAATACCCTACCAAGTCTAAGATCAACAAAGCATGTCCTTGTGTAAATGTTTGTAGTTGTATGAGAAACCACGACAGTCCTAATATAGCTTCTACATCATCTCTGTTCTTTTTTAAATAAATCTTTTAAAAAGGTGTATAGCCACATACATTTCACAAATAGCAAAATGTTCACAGCACATTGCAGTATTAATATGCAATACTCAGAACGTGTGTTAAAAGATCTTACATAGAATTGCATTTTTGAAAGAGCTCAAACAGCGAGTTCCTGTAAAAGGAGGATGATACACCCCAAATCATAATTCATATTGGTCAGGATGCAAGAACAATTCACTTTTATTGACAACAGAACCACAGGTCAGAAAGCAAAAAGATAGATGACAATATGAATTGGCATTATAACAAATATAAAGGATTATTCCATCAGTACCAGTCAGCTTACAGGCATGATGACTAAACTCCTACTATTGGTTCACAACTCAAACCATTAATCAAAGATGAAGGAAGGTAATTCCTTTCTCAACATGCATTTCAGTTTGTCATTCATGCTGGTTCACTGTTAACAATGTCTACTATAGAGTCAAGAAAGAACCAGTATATGCAAATATGAAAGCATGCTACTCTTTATTTTATTTACTCTTACTTTTATTTTTTCCCCAACAAGGGTTCTGCAAGCAGTTTTCAAGGGATATGTAAAAAATCTGGATTCTGAACTAAGAATATCCTTTAATTTCAAAAAAACTATCCATCTTTTACTTCAACTTTCAACCACATATTTAAGTAAAACAGCATTTTCATTTCAACAACGACAAATAAAAACTAAACAAAAAAAAATCGTATGTAGTCATATTTTTTTTACATAGTAGGGTTCCATACATCTTGGCAATATTGTTCAGGGGCAGACTGGTTATAGTTGGCTCTATAAGCAACCAATTTTGGCCCCAAACTTTTTTTTTCATATGGCAGGCTCAGAGATGAAAGTGACAAAGTATATATAGTCTAATACTTTGTTCAATAAAGCTGTGGCTTCTAATTCCAATCCCACTGAAGTGTATTTGATGTTTGGCATGAACAGCTATTGAAGTGTGTGGGAGGGCAATTGTTATGTTTTGCCACTGGTGCAAATAACAGCTTCTTAGTAGACTTTTGCTTGCTGCCTGGAAAATGCCATCGTCTTAGGAAAACACTGCTATGTCTTCTGAGATGTAAAACAGACTGTTTCTCCTTTCACCAATCATGGAAATGTAAATACTGGTGCTATTGTTCACAAAGAACTCAAATAGAAATGACTTTGCCGCCTGATCTAAATACTACTAATATAACCACGCGTTTTCGTAAGCATCCTATAGCAACTCGATGCTTTTTTTTTACCTACCTTTGTTGGTGCTATCATCATCAGCCATCACTTCCATTTAGGTGATACCTCTACCCTCAGACAGAACACTGTCTTGTAGTTAAATAATCCACAAAAAAGCTCAAATGTGCACAGAGAGATAAGAAAACAATGGTTACACCATTATCAGTTAAATTACATAACACAGGATAAGATAATTCAAAATAAACCGCCTATACCAGATCAACTTGGTAGTCACAAAGGGAAATACTAGGAATAAGCAACTATTACAAGGTATTCTTTAGACTATTATCGAGATTAACTAGATGACTTTAATCAGTTATCCTATCAGCTTACTGCTGCAAACGCTGAGTCATTTACAAAACAAACGCTAAAATCAAATATTCCTATAAACAACTAACATTATTTTTCAGTTCTCGAATATAATCGGCAGCATTGTTGCCATCTGGAGTAAGAAAAATTCGGTATTTTTTCAACGACTTTTTTTTTTGTCCTCGAAAAATTCGGCAATTTTTTTTTGCAATAACCCAACGAGCTAACGTTATTCCAAAAAATATTCGGGAATTGTTTTTGGAATAACCCAACGAGGTAATGTTAGTAAAAAGAGCATTGTCACTGTCAGCAATGATCATGCGCAACCGCTAAGCCTACTCGATAAGAAGGAAAAAAAAGACTCAAAGAGGAAATACTTTATCCTTTAACTAAAGTTGGCCGAGTGGTTAGCATGACTTTCTACTATGGCATATAAACTGACAGGCTCCTGTCAGACCTCTATGGAACGCAGCTGCTTGAGGGGGTATTTATTTATTTTTTTATTTTATTAAAAACTCTTACATAAAATTTAAAAAGACTTTTTTATTCTTTTGCTTCATTTTTTACTGTACTGTATCTTTTCAAATCGGTACAAAATCACAGGTAAAATTTTCATTAAATGATGATAAATAACACCTTCAAATAATTAATTTATTAACATATATGAATCAAAGAGGTAGGAAGAACAGGAGGGAGCATGACGCCCAGAAACTATAATTACGATATGATTTTATCTCTGTATTATATTAGATGTAGGGGGGAGGTATTAACAATAAAAGTAGGAAACGCAGGGTTATTTAAATAGTTGTATTTAAAATTTTTCTTTAGTCCCTGTCATATAATCAGTCACAATTTTTTTTCTTTTTTTTTTGGGGGGGGGGGGGGGAATGCAACTGTAGCAGAGAGGCCCAAACTCTGATAAAACAAACTCGGTTTCGTTGTTTGCTTGTTTTTTCGCAAGATTTTAATACTCATTCTGATGATAATTCACACTTACCACATAAGATAGTTTTTTTCCTAAATTCCTTGGAAATTGTAAGAAATAAGAATTATTACTATAAACAAAAATGCGGAACGGTACTAGGCCCTTTGCCCATATGTGCCTGCATGCATCCTACAAAAATACACTGAATAGCCAAAACGTACGACCACCTACCAAATATGACGTTGATCCTCTACATGCCACAAAAACATCTCTTACATGGGGAGGCATGGATGCTACAAGATTTCTAGAGGTATCTTGTGATTTCTGGTACCAATCATAGATTAGTTAGAACCTTGGCTAACAATGATAGAGTACAGGCAATTGGTACAGGCCAGCCCAATTCGTTTTCTCGAGATATCTCTGGCGGATATCATCTGGCGGATATTCGCTATGCAACGAATATCCGCCAGATGGCACGCAAACACTTAACAAACAAACCATGTTGTCTGCATAAGTTTTCATTGAGTATCAAACAACTTTCTTTGACTTCTCGTTTGCTTTTCTGATGTTCTTGTTTAATAAAAAAAAAATCAAATGCTTCTTTTTTTTATCGCTTCATATTCTTTTTGAAATATCCCCTAATTTTTGCGAGCAATGTATTTTGGACAATACCACATGGAATTTTGATGTCACATAGTAGTTTTGATTGTAACGACAGCGAGGCGAATGAGGCAGAAGCCTCGGGCACACAAGATGAGGGGGTGCAGAAAAATGCTGCTTATGAAACTATATTGGGGGTACAATTTTCTATTCTTGCCTCAGGGGCAAAAGGAACTAGTCATGGCTCTGGTTCTATTATCCACTCTAAAAGAATCCCCCCAGAATATATACACACATATATTTTACTTTCTATCATTTCTACGAGTAGGAATCAGAACCAGAAAACGGCAACTAGTGCAATAAAATTCAGCTGTTTTTGGAATGCTTTTCTTATACATAATCTCCTATCTTCATTAATTTGATCCAATTCTAAATGCTATCTCAAAGTATCTCTGCAAAATATGCTAATAAACAACTCAACATCAAATAGTACTTTTTGTTGTTTCATATTATGTTGCTTGTTGATATATGGGTTGTTTTACCTCTGAGGGACACCTTTTTCACACAATGGGTTAAATGGCCATGACACAAGGACCCTGAGGGCTCAGGGAACCCACTGGACAGCTGTTATGAGACAGATGGTAGCCTCCCATCAAATCAATCCAGTTTGCTCTTTAACGTTCACAGGGCATGGCTCTCTCACACTGGACCATCCGCTACCAACTGAGGACATGGTGGTTTTGCAGAGCTAAATCTCAAAGCTGGCCCACATGGGACTCGAACCTGTAAACTACAAGTAATAAGCCGGGCACACTATTGATTGAACCAACTCCCACCTCTGTAGATACGAGTATATATATGCAGTCATATCAGAATACCATCTACCTAATAATGGGAATAACTACCCTTGGCCCAGATTACAGCGGCAAGATGGCATGGCATGGATGCAATGGGGCCATGTAAGGCTGCCAGAGGCACATGTGCCCATTCGGACTCCAGCAGAGCATATGGAGGTTCCAGAGAAGATGTGGTTGTGGGTCTGCACACCGAACCTCTCAATTCAAATGATCCCACAAGAGCTCTATGGGATTGAGGTTGGACGATTTCACCGGCCAAGGGAGAATGGAGACATCGCTGTCGTATTCTTGGAACCAGTCATGCACCACCTTAGCAACATGGCAGGGTGCATTGTCCTGTTGGTGGACACCATCACCACCAGGGTAAATATCCAACATGAAGGGATGCATGTGGTCATCGAGGATGGACAGGTAGCCATTCGCATTTAGGGACCCATCCAGTGGTAACAGGTCATACCAGGAAAACATTCCCCAGACATGCACACTGCCACTGCCGGCAGTCTCATGCCATATCCGCCACTTCTGTGTAGAAACTTTTTCCACTCTTCCACTGTCCAATGATGGTAGTCCTGTGCAAACTGCAGGCATCATTGCCAATGGACTTTGGTTAACATGGGCACCTTACGCAGCGTCAGCTCCAGAGACCCATGCTCTACTGTTATTAGGGACATGTACCTAGGTACCCCAGCGTTCATTTGAGTATTCAATTGCTGAATTATTGCGTGTAAATTGCTTTTACCAGTTGACAGAGACGTTCTCCTCTGGGGTCAATGGCCTTTGGGTCTCCACAGTTATGACATCTGGTGGTGCTCAGTGTGCCAGTGGTCCATTCTTGGTACACCCTTACTACAGCACCTCGCAAACAGCCCACAAAGCCTGCTGTTTCCGAGATGCTTCCACCCTTGGCGTGGTAGCTGATCATTCATTTTTGAAGGTTTGTCAAATCAATACCTCTGCCCATTGTACTCACGTTACGCACTATGGCTCATCTGTCCTGGCCGGCCGCTTATATCGCCATGTGGTCGACTTTGCCATGTGTACTGTGTGAAATGCCTGGGTGGGTACACTGTGATTCCGTGGGTGGTCATATTATTCTGATATGACTGTGTATATATTTCGATATTTTAACTTTTCAGTTTATTTCATAGAGTCCCTCATTTAACATGTAGTTGAAAATATTATCAGTTAATTTCACATTTTTCTTCCTAAGAGTAAAAGTCTTGAATTCGATGTCATTAATTTTTCAACAAAAAATTTTACCATTTATGTCTTTCCAGAATATTGCACTTTTTGCAAGAATTAAAAGGGCTTCAGAGAGAAAAGGTTATCTAAGGTTAGCTCGGTTCCTGAATCCTGCTGTTCCTCATTGGAGGGTGTGGAGGGGGGTGGGGATTAGCTCAGTCTAGTGTGCTAGGATAGTAAGCTGCAGTTCCTAGGTACTAGTCCCACCTGGGCCAGCCTTGAGATTATCTCCCAAAAACTGCTCACACTATCCTTGGTCAGTAGGGGACAATGATGGGCTTGGAGAGACTGCTGTTCATTGTATAAAAATTAAACCGTGATCCAGTATGTGGGAGAGCCATATCCTATGCTCATTAAAGAAAAAGCTGGATAGTCTTGATGGGAGACTACCATCTATCTCCTAAGAGCTGTGGGTCGTCTTCTCTCAACTTTCCCTGAACCCTCGGGGTTCTTGTGACCTAACCATTTACCAGTAATTAGTCCATTTTGTGCTAAGTGCTGCTCAGTTAGCACCATTTGTGTCCATGTCATGTTGGATCTGCTACATGTGTCCATTGTGTGCAAAAAAAAAAGTGCTGCTCAGAGGTAAAATAGTCCAACTCTAATCGGATCACATTTTGAAAATTTATAAGCAAATTTCATGACAAGGGACCTGTAGCAGATCCGTGTAGTGGCCAACAGGGACAGACTCAGGTGTAGACCAGGGAGATCTTCCCCCCCCACCTCCGAAAATACCGCCACATACTAAATCTCAAACTTGTCTACCGGCTTTGAAATAAAAAACAGGTGTTTTTCAATAATTTTATTTTAGCCCCATAGTATAAGTCCAACACTAAATATAGATTTAAAAACTATAAAATTTTATTGTATATAGAATATCATTTTAACCTTTCCTGCCAGGTGGAATATTTTAGTAACTGGGAAACTCTACTCGTCTTATTCTCGAGACACCCCCCACCACCACGAATCTAAATTCGGTAAATTATCTCATAAGTCAATGACTTAAGTCATCACATAACTTCAGTCAATCATTAATTTTCAATTGTCCTCCAATAAAATGCAGTCTTTACGGGCGATTCTTTCTGCTTATTAAAGTACATACTGAAAATTGGCGGGATGATGCCATCTGTCTCCTAGTTGCTGATGCCATTTTATTAACCCTAGAAGTATTAGTCATAATCACTTAATATTTAACTGTTTAACTTCAGCTGATTTTTACTCTAACCTATTCAATAATGATATACACATTTCGACAGACATGCTGAGTTAAACTTAAAATTTTAACTATGAGTAATACACATACATCAATAAAAGCTCATCATTTAATAGTCTGCCTCAATGGTACAAAAATGTGCGCTAGAAGCACATAACAAGTGTAAGGCATAGATTACAACAAGAGTCTGCAAAAATCCAACACAATAAAATGCTAACTCTGAATATAAAGAAATAAAAATCAAGCTTGCAAACATGGACATGTAACATTATAATAAAGTATCTTTGGCACAGTTATGCATTTAAAAATGCACACCATGAACAAATCGATAAAGAGCATTTGATTTTACAAAATGATGAAAACCTACTAATGAAGAATGAAACTGTTCTATACAGAATGGAATGTATGTATGGAAACTCATGACGAAACAGAATATGTATTATTAACAAGGTATAGAAATCAACCTTTAACCATTTAACAAATCTGAGATCAATAAAGTTTGTACATCACAATAAAGTTCAATTAAAACAATCAATTTATCACTCTAAAACTCAGTAGATAATTTTTTAAAATTAATCTTATATCTTTTCAAAAGTAGTATTTTGCAGCATTTTTTTAAAAGAAAATTATGCTCCACTGTAGTTTCAGTTTGATGCATCATGTACTGTGAAAAACAAACTGGTAGCTTTAGACATCTCTTTACAAATTTGCACCATATCACAACTCATTTTTTACCAATTTTTTACCAATTTTTTTACCTAATTTTTAATATTTTTACCTAATTTTACCAATATTTTCAACCAATTTTTTACCTAATTACTGACATTCAACCATGAAGTGCACAAAGCTGTTCGTTATTTATAGTACCATATTTTACCTGACATCATATTTAATCATATTAAATTCGTAAATTTCAACTTTATTGCATAGCAAGGAATCCCTAAAAATAAATCATGTTTTATGACCGGACAACATATAGATTTCAGTAGCCAAGTAATCAGCACTAGTGATACAGGCTTAACTGGATTTCGGATAAAGTGTATCTATATACTGTGCTATTTGTACCAGTATAATGGGTACATTACTAGCATTATCAAAGATGTCTTCTTACTCCATTAGAAATGAGTAAAATAAGTGTGATATTCCCCAACAGCTTAGTCAAATACATTTGGCAGGCCTTTAATTTCTAAATCATATTTCACAGAGCCATCATAATCAATAATAAATGGATAATATCAGTAGCATACCCATAAAGTTTGGGGTGGAGGGTTGGCATGCTTGAATCTGACTCTTGGGTACTACATTAAAAAAATTTATTAGTCAAGCCTTGAAATTTTTTTGAACCCCACCAAGATGATCCTGAAGAGTATTTCCTAATGTGTTTCTTTTTTAAAGGAAACTATGCTCCACTTTAGTTTCAGTTTGATGCTTCATATACTACAAAAAACAAACTGGTGGCTTTAGGTATGTGCCTAGTTGGCCTACACCTAAAACCAGCCCTGCCCCCTTACTAAGTTAGCTGTGTAGCAATGACATTATCTTTCTTTTATTCAGGCATTAGAAGAAACAGGTGTGAATTCAGCTATCCTTGATCTAAGTATCACTAAATAAAAGCCTCGCAATTTACTTACCAATAATTTTTATATTTTTTCCAAATATGTATATTTATATTTTTACCATATTTTTACAATTAAAGAGATGCACACCATTTAAAAGTGCTTCACATTAGTTTGATATTTAAAATAACAAAACTTTGACAACAAATTATCGATAATTATTAACAATTTTGAGATTTTAACTTTTAAAACTAAGGCGTATATTATTTTAGGGTAAAGAATTGTATAAATACAAAGAACAAAGTGTGTAATTAAATACTGAATTGAAAAAATTTATTTCACCATAAGACGAAAAATTTTAGATAGGTAAAATTCCTAATTATATTTTTAAATATAAATCACAGATGATATCTTATACATCTATATATTATCAGAGTTCAATCTGATATGAGATACGACTTAAAAATGCTACGAAATGGTATTTCAGTATTCAATTTTTACATTATGTTAGTTATTATAATAAAAACTAAAGATTAATTAATTATCATAAAAAATCAAGGAAATAAAAATTATACAGAAGCAACTATTTTTAAGTTTCACTATAAAATTTGATTTAAAAAAAACCACATTTGATTAACAGAAATTTTAATTACTTTGATTCCAACCTTAATACACAGGTTGGTTGCCTGAAAAATAATGGCAGGGTTTCAAGAACCAATATATAGAAAAATAACATACATTTTCAAGAAAATAATATTTTAACTGAAAGCACACCTCAAATAGTTTTGATAATAATTAGTGAATTTCCACAAGTGCACTGTTCATGACCCAGCATATGTTCAAATGGTATTCCACTTATTGCCATAACATTTCTTTACAGATGGAATGGCAGGGATAGTTCAGTTTTATGATCACCAAAGAACTTTGATTTGACACCCACTGATTTTTTTTTCTTGCTGAGCTTTGTAAAGAATTATGTTTACATGGATAAAATTTAGAGACCAGAATTATTTCAAAGCCAGAATAAGAGAAGCAACTGAGAAAGAAACAAGAGATATACTGCAGCATGTATAGCAAGAAATGGAATAAATACTAATTTGATATGTGCAGGGTCATGAATTAGTGTACATTATGTTGAAAACTATTTAAGGTTGTTTTACCTCTGAGCAACTTTTTTTGCACACAATGGTCTAAATGACCTGGTCACAAGGGTTTTTGAGGGTTCAGAATAGGTTGGGAGGTGGAGCCCACTGGACAGTTATTGGGAGACATATGGTAGCTTCTCGTCAAGGCCATCCAGTGTTCTTTAACATGCACAGGATATGGCTCTCCTCCAATTAGATGGACTTTAGGTCCCATCCAATGGATGGTGGCCTTTCCGAGTTCATCGATGTCCACTATTGACCAAGGCAGGGTGGATTTGCAATGATAACTCTCAATGCTGGACCAGCTGGGACCCAAACCTGGAAACTGCATATTACGAGCCTGGTGTGCTAACGACTGAGCCACCACTGCCCCCAAAACTATTTGAGGTATGCTTTTAATTAAAATATTACTTTCTTGAATATGTATATTACTTTCCTACATACTGTTTCTTAAAACTCCACCATTACTTTTTGGACACCTATATAAAAATTAGAATTTCTTTGTTGTTCTTTTGTATGGTTTAAGGGGAATTTCATGGAAATCAGCATGAACTGGGGTGTAATAGATTCCTATTAACCTAATTTTGAGTTATTTTATACATAGTCTTGTTACTGAAATGCAATAAACATTTATTTGAGCCTCTCTATTCACATTTCTCAGACAAAATGCAATTTTTCTGTCTGATATTTTTGTAATTGAATAAATTTAATGTCCTTGCCACCTTCTTACCTATATCCAAAAGACACTGGAAAGAGAAAGATCCTTGCACACAAATAATTGAACCTCAATTTAGGTGCCAAAGAGGAATACACCTAGTACCAATAGCTCACATGGAAGGGGCTACTGATACTCGATAATGCACATACACCTCATGCAGCACCTATATTAACATGTTTACTGCTTCTTCACATACATGTGCATCAAGTCACAATACATGTATTAATGTAGTTTCTATGGAATGAAAAAAATATATATATTTCTGAAAATGAATGTTGTAATATGGTAAATAAGGACCTATTTCTCTATGGTGTAAAATGCAAAATGCTTTATGTAAACTGTGATATTACAATGTAATTTCTTTTTAAAATATAAGCTATAGCTAGAAAGCTAGTTATGGTAAATCTCATAGGATAACAGAATTTGATTCTAAGAATATCAACCTCCAAAAAAAAGTGGGAGTGTGGAATTATTGATAATATCCAATGTCTGTGAAACTAGTTCTAGTTCCTTATTAATTTTTAAGATTATCACTTCTGTAAATTTAATGCAATTACAATCTAATTAAAAATTGTTATTCCAGTTATACAACTAGTAAATTTAGCACGTTTCATTTTCTCTGCTTAGTGAACTATGATAGCAAAATTGGTCTGTGTTCAAAAATGATATATTTGCATACATAGCAGAATTATATTGCTACAAAAATTTTGAATATAATTATATAATTACTTTCTGAACAACTATATAATTAATAATTATTATTTTGATCAATATAATTATATAATTAAATACATGGTTGGTGTCAGCACACTGCAAGAGCAGAATTCAAGTATCCATGTCCTCCAGTAGCCCTTATGTTATCTAGTGTTTCTACTGGCATTCAAGGTAAAAAAAAAAACTTTTATTACAATACTGAGCCAAAGGCACTAAGCAAAATAACAATACATTGGGAGTTTACAAAAATAATACAATGCAGAACTGCAGCATAACAAAATGATTTTGAGTAGTTGTTACCATCTGGACACCATCATAGCAAAAGTATGCCATGAGTAAGCTTGTAAGGCTATTTGTAGTTTCAGTATGGTGGCTACTTACACTGTTTTTAGTAATGATCAAATTCTGCACATTGTAAATAATGGTTTTTATATAAATATATTCTGATAAAATATTGTGCACAATGTAAATGATAGTGTAATATTTATAAACATTGCAAATACATTGCAATAATTTTATATAAAATTTCCTAATATTTCACTCTAATCAGAAATTAATTCTATGTAGAACTGATATAATTTAAATATATGTCCTCAGTCAGTAAAACCATAATGAAGACAAATAACAGTGATAAACATATAGCAAAAAAAGGTTGTTCTGCTCTTTTAATCATTTTAGTTTCAATCAAGTAAATAATAATTTACATAAATAAAGCATCTTTTAATTTTTGTAAGAATGGTAATACAAACAAGCAGCAAGGAGACTAGTAAAAAAATTCACAACCAAATACTGCTTGGGAACAAAACTACAACAGAATTAATTTCCAACCCAAAAATTAAAGCTATTTCCTAATTTAAAACAAAAAGGTGTTTGAATATAGTATAAAAATGGTTTAGTTATGAAGTATTTGTAAGAAACACAGTTTACAATTTTGTGTGAATATTTCATATGCTGCAAAATTTTATTTTAAAATGCTAGAAAATATTTTGCTCAGTTGTATATTATTATTCTATTTTTTTTTTAATTTCAATACATGCTTGAAAAAAAAAAGGTTTTAAGAATCATTCTTTTACAAAATATAATAACTTCTGCTACAGTCATGGCTGAAACCTAGACATATAAAATGCACAATCTGGACAGTAGATACTAGGAGGTGTAATATACTTATTGTGACATAAGTGGCATGGTATAATTCCATAAGAGTTATTGTTCTGAGACTCTTCGTGGCTTCCTGTGTGATGGGCTTCTGCCTTTTTCTCATCACTGCAAGAATATTCCGAATCAGTTTTAAAAGCTGTACAATCTGATGAAATATTCAATTGAGTTATCTCAGATCCACCAGCTTGAATATGTTGTTGGTATACTCTTTCTAGCAATGGATTAGGCAAAAAATCACTATCATCATAATCTGCACATGAAACTAACACTACTTCATCAGAAAATGTAACCGTCTTTTTAGGTCCTTGTTTTTTCCTTGGAGGTTCTGCTAATACTGAAATTGCTGATGTATCCTTCAATGATGATGAAATGCAATCACTATCTGATATCCTTTGATACAGTTCAGCTGATGATGTAGCAGGATTTGTGCGTATAAGTTCCAATCGTTGTAAAGCTGTTTCATAGTCTGGTGGTTTCTGTGGCCTTTGCTGTGTACTTAGATTTGAAACTTCAGCAAGAACTGTAGTAAAAGTATCAGTTTTAGCAATATTTTCACTACCATCTGATGTCCTTATTATTTGGGAATCACTTTGAGAATCGGAGTCACTTTTAAAACTTTTTTGATTCTCTGAAAATGAATGAGTACTATGAGCTAATGATAATGATTCAGAAGTGTGGTTTTCTAAACTTTTATTTTCACTATACTGTACAAGATGAATTTTTTCTTGAAGGTCATGATCTATACTCATATTACTACTGAATGTTCTCACAGGTGGCGATGAACCACAGGGTTTGAGAGAAAGTACACTTTCACTGTGTATTTTCTCTATTGCTTTAGGAGTTGAAACTTTTAATGATTCAGAGGAGCAATTTATGTCTTGATGGCTGTTAAAAACTTTTTCAAACCTTGAAGCGAGATCTTTAACTGAGCGAGCTTTAGAATTATCACAACTTGCGATGACAGTGTTTTTGCTGCAAGCACTAGATGATTCAGTTAACTTTGTTTCTAATGATGAGGATGATGCCTCTTCATTTTCAGTTTTCAGATTCTGAAATAAGAATTTTAAAATTAGCAAAATAAACAATTACATGTCATTAATAATAATTCTTCATAATTTCACACATTACTAATATGCTACATATTTTAAACATTTTAGTCCAGTCAGGTCTAACATTCTGTGTACCAAGATTCAACCAAAAAATTTTCCAGGCATACTAGGATGAACCATTTCTTACATTATTTATTTTAAATATGTATATTTTTAAAAATACTGTTCATTCCTAATGATAAAAAAGTATTAATGTCAATCAAAAACACCCTTGTCAAACAGTGGTGATTTAGTGTAGTAAGTGTTACTTTCAAAGATAAAATTTGAATCATATTTTACATTCTGGATTTTTGTGATTTATTTTCCATTCAGATATGAACATAAGTGTCTTGAATTAGCTTTGCTTTTATTAGTATCTAATGCAGGGCTTGAAATTTTTGACAATACTTACCCATCCCTCAAAGACAGGCACCAAAAAAATGCACAGAATGTACTCCAAATGTATATTCTGTACATTAAACCAATAAATTCCCTATATGATACATAGTTTTTAATATAATACTTATTATAGTTCAATTCAATTACAAGGAAATATACTTCAAATTCTTTACCATTCAATCATTTGAAGGACAATGCAAATTAAATTGTATACAAATAATCTATATACAAAAAAAAAAAAGGAAAAACATATATATCTTTCCGATATTGGGCTAAAGTTCTTAATTAAGTAAATTTATTTCCTCAATACAAATAAATACATTTGATTACACTATTTGGTCACAAATATTTCAAATGGGAATTTTTGAACGCCTCCTTACATTTTGAACACCATATATTATCTATTAATTATATTCATCAATATGAATTCTTATGCAGCACAAAGCCAGTGATTCACAATTGGAATTTTCTCAAAGTTATCAAATGGTATGCCATTAAAATTTATTTCCATGATTATATTCAGAGATTATTCGGCCATGCAAGTATGAAATAATTTCAGTGGGAAATAACTTAAGCCCCAAATTCAGAGAGAGAAACAAGTAGTCTCCTCTTTTCTTGAGGGGTGAATCTGTATATATTTAAAAAGAAACGCTTATTTCCCAAGAACTGTTTTTCCCATATATTTGAGGTGGGTGTTAGAAATTTTTTGATTTCCTGGTTTATGGTTTCATCTCCCATTATATTGCAGTCTTCTTACTTTTGCTAAAAGAAGAGCAGAAAAAAAAAAGATTGAAATAAATTCACAAGAAAAAGAGGGAAACAAATAAAAAAAATTCAACTTTCTGTGTGACAGAATTTTTAATTATACAGCAGACCCTTGTCAAATTGTGATGGCTTACTGTGGAGCCATGTGGTCTAGTGTGGACATACCCACTGGACAGCTATTAGGTGACAGATGTAGTTAGCATTCTGTCAAGACTATCCAACATACGGGGCCACAAGTTTATGTACAATCCAATGGATAGTGACCTTTGCAAGCCCCTTTGGTGTCCCCTTTCTGACCGAGGGCAGGATGGGTTTAGCAGTACAGTGTAGGACCTACATAGTTAAATTTAATAATTTCATATGTTTATGCAGGGTTTCAAATTGCTTGCCAACTTAAAAAAGCTGCTTGCTGGGGGTATGTATGAGCTATAGTTTGAGAATCACTGACTCATGTAATATACTTTTACAGTAATATACATCATTTTTTTATCCACATTTTTCATACTCTTCAACTAAAATAGGAAAATATAATTTCATAGTTATAACAAAAGTAATAAAAACATTCACAGTGCAATAATTATATTGAGCTAGATTTAATACCGGTGGCAGCTCATGAGAAAAAGTTTTGGTCAGGTAGTTTGACTAGCATAGGTAGGGCCTAGATGTAGGAAAAAAATTGGGGAGATGCCTGATATTGAATTGAAGTGAGTTAGACTGAAAAGATTTTCCATAATGCATTTTTTTCCAGTTATTCTCAAAATACATTATATAGGAATAAGTTTTGGGGGAAGGGGATCTGTCATCCCAAAGTAAAAATCAACCAAATGATTTTAATTGATATCATTTATTTTCAAGATAAATAGATAATAGTGAATTCCCATTTTAATAAAATCATCATCTGTAACAAGTTATACTTATATTCTTTCACTAAAATTATATTCTTGTCAATATAATGCAATATGTCTCATGACATCTTAATGAATTGATGCCTGCTTTGAATTAGCAGCAAGAGCCGACTTTTCTAGACTGGATTTTTCAGACTAGTAAAAACCATGTTTTATCTCATTTTTAGCAATAAGTTTAACTTTATAGATTATTATATAGGTTGAATACAACTAATTCATTAGTACACTGTGTCATGAAATATCATAAAATACTATTACAAAATAAAACACTAAGTGTTGGTACAAATGCTTAATATACATTCAGTTCATAAATATCTAGCTTCCAAATTTTGTCTCCAAATTCGATAGTGTACATTTATATGAGTAAAAATACTCAAATTAACAATGAGTATTTTTCGTGATCAGAAAAGTGTGTGAAATTAATCTAAGCTTATCTGAATTACTGCAAATAAAGAACAAAATAATGTTACATTAATGTTTATCCTTACTGAACTGAAATTTGAGATAAATATGTATAAATAAAACTTTCAATGTAAGTTTAATTCATAACAAAGATTTTTAGGACCCTATCCCCCCCTTTTTTTTCATAAGTTGTTGATCTCAATTTACATAGTTTCAATTTACACAGCGATTTTTCAAAACCTATCTACCATCTAAATCAAGGGATGAATGCATTTAATTTACACTATTAATTTTTTACATAATTACATATATTTAATTATGTGATGAATTGTATAAAAAAGTGATATGGCAATACATAAATAATATAAAAAAAACTGAAAAAAAAAAAAAACTCTTATGAGAACAGTTGGTATCGAAATGAAGACCTTTGTGTTGCAAGTGAAAAGACATTGCACTGAGGTTCACTGGACCATTGACTGATAAGGGGTGGTAAGTCAAATGATTGAAGGAAACAACAAATTTAAAGGAAATGTGGGAAAAAAATTGCTGACAGCAATAGTGTGTAGATACTAATGTACTTTCTGTATGGCTTTTACACATGCATACAGTTTTATAACTGAATTCTATGATACTAAACTAATGTTAACGTTCTATGTTGTGTGCAATGTTGCAGTGTAGTTTAACATTGCTATTTCAATGTAGCTTTACAAAGCAATGAATATATATGAAATATATTTATTACTGTTAGCCATTTCCATTGTAGTGTCTGCCCTTTTAGAAATATTTGTTTACACTAGCACATCTCTTGCCAAAATTTGATAGCATGGAAACGAACTTTTCCTCTGTTAAACTCAAAATGGATCCTATTGTAGCAAGAAACAATATATTTATATAAAATATTATTTTTAAAAAAGTACTTGTTCTTAATGAACATGGTGAAAAATAATTGAGGAGTATGAAACTAGTAGGATGGAGAGGGTGGGGGAGGTGTTTTTATGGGGCTGGAGCTATGAGGGGTTGGTTCCATCAGAGCTTGGTAAAAAATAATTTTGCAATCTGCCCCTGGGAGTAGGGGAGTTAAAAGAATTCAAGGGGAGTGCATGAAAATTTCTTAGTCCAGTCACACTGTTGAATGCTTTTAAAGAAATGCATTGCATATAATAAGGAGAAAAAAATGGTTATCGTGGGCTATGTACATTAAAAAATATTTTGTTACTATGCTATTTGCCCTTAAATCTTAAGAGTAATTAAATTCTATGAATGAATGAAATTCTCTGATTCAATTCACAAGCAGTACCTGAGAAAAAATTCTTGGACAGTTTACTTTTGGTTTCACTCTTGTGAATGTTTCAGCACCTGAAAATATAAATATATAAACATTAATCATAACAGCTTTGTGTATAGATTATTTTATATATTAAACTTCAATACATATATTGTTAAAAATACATTTACATGCTTTTATTAGACTCACATCATACGCCCAAGCAAGATATTGTAATTATATATGTGTATAAAAGACAGTCCCTAAATGCAAGATCTACTATAAATAAAAATCTCAAGAAGCCATAGGCTATGGAGGTTCAACTAGACTGTGCAGTTGTTTTTTAAACACAGCTATGCTGATCATCAGCTATTGCATTTGGCCACATATAATAATTTCTTGTTTGATCATTTTTGCTTCCTAAACAATTTACCAGGTAATTATAAATGAATGTAATTATTTTTTATACATTATATTTGACAGAATACATATGAAAATGCTTCACATACCAGAAAAATATTACAAATGTTCAATATGGCTACTGTATGTCACCTGACATACATCCAGGGATGAATCTAGGGCAGGGGGTGAAATGCAAGTAAGGGTGAGGCAAAAAATTATTAAACTTACTTATATTTCATGCAATTTTCAAGAATTTTTTTAAAAACCCATAAAACAGAGGGGGAAATGTTATACTGCATTGGAAATTAAATGTCTTGCCTGCCCCCCCCCCCCCCCCTACATTTTTCACCTAATTTGTTAATACCTATTCAATTCAAAATAAATTTTTCATTAAAAAAAAAGTTGTTTTCCTACTCCTCTGGGAGTGAATGGATAAACTGTTGCTCCCAATGTAAGTCCCTTGATCACCACACTTCACCACCAAATTTCTACTCCAAATAGATTATTTGCCATATTCATTTAAAGTTTTGAAATTTTCAAATTTTTATACCATCAGGTAGTTTATCAATACAATCTACATAACAAAAGGATTTTTATCTCTAAAAACAAACATTTATCTTTTAAAACAAAAAAAATTGATTTCCCTACTGACTGGGTGTAAGGGTGAAAATCATTGTTGTTCATGCAAAACTTCATGACCACCATATTTCAAGACCAAATTTTTTATTTCTAGCAACTCTGCTTGCAATATTTGTTTTAAATTTTTGCTGTTTTCAACTTTTTCCACCATTTGAGGGCTGTGAAGTGTGACTTGTAATATTTCATCAATACCTATTAAACATTAAAAATTTTCAATTTATCTCTAAAAAAACAGAAGTTTAATTTCCATAAATGGGCAGACACACAACAAAGAGAAAATATTAGTTCTTTTCTTAAATGAACTAAAAAGACAAATTGGAAAAAAAAACTGATTATTAAAGACAGTGTCATCAGTTTCTTAAGCTCACAAATCAGCATAAAGTGCTGTTATATTCTGTAATAATTTGCACCTATCCAACAACTTTTATCTAACAGATCATTTTACAAAAGTTGATTGAGATTTTTCTGGTACACTTTTGCAATGCAACAGAAAAATTGCAAAAACACTTATGGGGATTACTCAAAACTACTACAGATTGATATGGAATACTACTACTTATGGATTTACTCAAAAGACTTAAGTGCTATGCAATTTAGTATGCAGAATATCAAATGAACTGAAATTAATATTAATAAAAATATCCAAATGAGCAACTTACATGAATTTTCTGTTGGGCTCAAAGAGAAATCTCTGTGATCTTTTGCCAATGGTAATAATGGGCGAGATTGACAATTTTGTTTATGAAGCATCTGCTGTTGCTTTGACTGTAATTCTTGAAGCCACGATGATCCATCGCTAGCAACTGACAGTTTGGCTACATTTGGCTTTAATTCACTGGACAAATTCAGATTTTCTCTTTCTGTTTTGTGGTATTTTTCTTTTTGTGACATAGTCCCTATTATTTGCTGTCTTTTAGCCTGCAGCTCTGCTAAGAAAGGGTTTGAAGGCAATGGCAGATCTTCATTAGGATTTGATGGTGAGAGAACAGAAGCAACATTTCCCATTTCAGTGTTTGGTCCCAATACTGTCATTTGAGAATTTAGCACTGGAGTTGAGGTTTTCTGTGGTGATAACACTGTAGACTGAGTAGAATTCACTGGATTCAGTGGTAATAACACTGTAGGCTGAGCAGAATCCATTGGATTCAATGGTGATAACATTGTAGGCTGAGCTGAGTCTACTGGCTTCAGTGGTGACAACACAGGTGGGACAGAAACATCTGCTTTTTGAACAGGTGACATAAAAGGGATTTTTGATGGTCTATCTCGAGTAAAAGTTATTTCATTTGATTTGGTTTTAGTTTCTACTATTTTTTTTGGCAGAGAAGGTAAGATATGAGTTGGTTTACTTTTGGGACTTGACAAAACTGAAGGCTGAATATTAGGTGGATTGACTTTCATCAGAAGAGGACGATGTGTTAAATCCTTCTTGACAAAGGCATAATGGGGTTGATGAAATCCTCTGGTGACTGGATGGATATGAGCATCAGATTGAAAATCTAATTTCTTCAGTTTCCCATTTGGCAAAGTAAGAGTAGAAGGCATCTGTATAACAGTATCATCAAAGGATCGATCCATGGGATCAGATAAATTCTGCTCTTCTCTCAGATCTGGCAGACTTCTATTTTTTCTTTTCATAAATCCTCCCATCAGTTTTCTTTTTACTCTATGTTGCTTCTTGTCATGAGGACTAAGTGGTGATAATAAGTCTCTGTTGATTGCCTCTCCACCACTGATGTAATCAACATCCTTAGGTGGAGAAAGTCCATGGCATGAACGATCAAAATTTAATTGTTTTGATGAAGTCCACTTTTTTGCATTATTAGTTTCAAGATCTTCATTGTTAAGAAATGGTTGATTATCTTGCTTTTTCTGTATTGGTGATTTCGGCACTGAATTTTCTACTACAGGCTTTTTTTGTTTTTCACTAATACTTTCAAATTTAGATTTAGGGCTTTCATGTTTATTCTGTGACTTTACAGATACTTTTTGTGAGTGGTCATTAGAACCAGAAGGAAGTTTCACATTCTGCCTTTGTTTATCTAAGAAATCTTTATATATCTGATCATCTTTTACTTTTACAGAACCTGAAGATGCAATTTTTTTCCTACTACCTTTCTTTGGGAGTGTCCCATATATTTCTATATTTTTCCCAAAATTATCAGGCTCTTCAACTGTTTGTCGGCTGTTTTCTTTACTGGTTTGTTTTGCATGTGTACTATCTTTACTACCCTGGCGACTATGACGCCCATGGTTGCTATCACGACTAGACTGACGACTATGACCTCCAATAATTCCTTTTTGCCTCCTTCTTTCATTTTCCTCATTATCTTTAATTCTTCGATACAAACATGATGATCTCATTACACATGTACTATGCTTCATCTTTGCAGAAACCAAGGATCGTGAATTATTGTAAGGAGCATCCATTGCTGCTCTTGCACGAGCTAAAAATAGAAAAAAAAAAAAAAATTTTTTAATTATAAGTTAATTATATATTTAAAAAATTAGTATATCATTAACAATTGTAAACTTTTAAGCTATATTATTTGCCTAAACTAGTTTTGAAATAATCAGAAATATTTGTCACTCATATGGAATAAGAACTACACATCCACTGGTTTACATACTGTGTTTTAAAGGCAGATGCATTTTAAATTAATTATGAATGTTTAATAGCCATACACACACACACACAAAAAAAAAGCCTTTATTCACTTGAACAAATCTAAGGATATAATCTTAATTTCACTGGATCAGTGATAGATTTTAGCTGGACAAAAGGAAATGTTTCCCAAATTTGGGACAATCTAGTCACTTTATAGTAGTAAATATTTTGTGGGAAAAATTTCACCGAAATACAGGAGAAGATTTATAGCTCAGTGGTTAGAGCACCTGACATAATAGGAATGATTCATCAGTTCACAATTCATTTGAGTTACAAAATGTTTCACTGCTTTAAAATTTGCTCATTTATCAGAAGAAGAAAAAAAAAACTAGGTTGAATTAAGTTGTTTAACCTTTGCATGCAAATTAGCACTTTTGCATGCAATGTGTAAATGTCCAGGTCACAAGGATCCCAAGAGTTCAGAGAAGGTTGGGAGGAGAGGACCCACTGAACAGCTGTTGAGAGACATGGTAGTTTCTCATCAAGGCCATCCAGAATGTTCTTTAACATGCACAGGGTATGCCTCTCCCACACAAGGTCATGCTTTACATACCATAGGTGTCCCCTACTGACTGAGGGCAGAGTGGGGTTTCGTGGAGATAAATCTCAATGCTGGCCCAGATGGGACTTGAATCTGGAAACTACAGATTACAAGTCTGGCATGCGACTGACTGACGCCCCCCTCTCCATCCAAAAAACAAAACATCAATAAACTGATTCCTAACATATTTTTGGTTAACTTCATAAAAAATAAGATTAACACAGTAATTTAAAACAAGCTAATTTTAAAATTAGTGCAATCTTGTACTTACCAGCTGCAGAATCACAAAGCAATGCTGCCATCACTAAATCTCCTTCTCTTTCCTTGTCATGAGATTTAGCTAATAGAAGGTCAGCCTCTGCACACAACTTATCACAGTCTGGAGGACCTATTGAATACAGATATATTTTAATGCACAATCAGCTGAATTTTAACAAAGAAATTTTTTCACTTTGAAACACTATTTTAAAAATAATCCTTCTCTAAAAATGATAAAGCATTTGCATTTTAATGAATGCAGAAATTTCATGCTATAATATTCAAATGTTAGAGAAACTTAAGACAAATTTGACTTGGGCTACTATAAATCATGATTTGAAGTTGCTTTGGCAATCTCAGAATTAAAGTTACAGTAGTCTCTATAACCCATTTCCTCTAGACTGAGATCTATCACTATTTATTAACTGCACTTATATACACACAAAGAAATGCATAGAATTTGCTGAAATATAGGTTTCAATAGAATAATGGTCAAGAAAAATAAATTTCATCAACTTGAAGCTGTACTAACTTTACTAGCACTTAATATTAATAATCAGATTTATGAATTTGAACAGCAAATACAAAACTAAACCCACCAAATTCACATGAGATCATGAAGTAATGACCAGTAAAAGAAGTCATGTCAAATTTCTGAAAGTTTCATATTACAAGTCATAATATTTTTTTACTCCAGGAAATAAGCAAAAAAAAATTTAAAAAAATACAAAACTATGATTAATTTACTGTGACAACTATAGGGAAAAGGCTCACTAATTCTATGATTAATGAATTAACTATGATGGGATGCTAAGGGCATCGCTTTTAAAAATATTCAAAGTTATACAAAGATGGCTGACAAAAATATTACAGATAAGCTTCTAGCTACAACAGGATATACATATATTTGCTTCCCTATCATTGACAGTTACATCTAATCAAAGCACGATAGTTTGAACTCAAGTAAATGGCTATGTCATCTAAAACAACAAAACATTTAAACTTAGAGAATGGTTATTACTTGAAAAGCTATCAAACACATTTAGTAGAAAACTCGTGAAGTATATTAGACAATGGCTGAAGAAGAGAATTAGTGGAAAGTTGACATGATAGGTGAACAAGTTGTTGCAATATAGTGAAGTTAGTGATTTCCAGTCACTGACTGACTGAAATAGCTATTTCATTTTAAGTTAAATTAATTCAAATCTTTTTATTGATTAATAAATGGTTTTGCAGAAAAAAGTTTCGTTGACATGCGGGATATTCCTTGTATTATCATTTCCTATTTTTCTCTTATATAGAATTGAATTCTGGGTTCTGTATTTTTCATACATGACAAAACATAAAAATATTAGATTTTTTGGGAAACAAGTATGTCATGCTATATATCTGCAAGCAAAATATGAAGTGTAGAAAAAAAGAAATGAGACTACATATAGAGATTTAACTTCTTTTTAGGTTGCTTTTTCTCATTCTAGCAATCGCTTACATGCGCAAGTCAGGTGAATGTCTGTATTATGGCCCTTTGATCAAATGCAATAAGTTCAACAACAAAGCAATGTGTTCAATGCACCAATTCTTCTCCTTCAGTATTATTTATGAAGCAATTTTAACCCCAAACCAAATTACAATGATAAACCACACCACACACCCTACTCATTAGATCTCATCTGTTATTACTTTTTTCTTTCTGGCAGCTTAAAGGAAATGAAGTACAAATATAGACAAAATTACTAATGAAATTCTGAGGACTTGTTCTGATGTGTGTAATGCTCTCCTACACACTAAGATATGAGTTAATGTCCCATCCAACGGAGGCTGGCATTTTAAAATCCATCGATGTCCCCTTTCTGACCGAAGGAAGGGTGCCAAGATGGTTTCGACCCTGGCGCAGTTGGGACACTCGAACCTGAAACTGCAGAATACGAATCTGGCTAAATAGACTGAGTGTGTATATATATGTATATAGTTAGCCATAGGCATAAGTACAGATTTAACATCTACACTTATATATTAAAGAAGCTGTATCTGATTTTCACTGGCTGGTTGCTGTCTAGAATCTTGAATTCTGATAGGGTACCAGATTCAGGAAACTGAACTGACTCTGGTGGCTAAACTAATTTTTAATTGCTTTGAACAACAACAAATTTAAAAAACGAATTTTGGAACATTATCCTGAAATAACTAACAATCAGATTATATACTGCAATAAAGAAAATTTTAATTCTATGTTTAATCCTACACAATAAAATAAAATTAAAAAGTGATTCCTCTCCCCCCCCCCCTTTTAGTCACATAGTGGATAAATGATGGTGCCAGTGCTAGGTTAGTGGTTAGAACACTCTAGCATAAATCTGGAGATGTAGTTCAAGTCCCACACATCAGCAAAACTTATTTTTTCTATGAAACTATTTATTGATATGTTAGAATTCATCAAATTATTGATTTGATAAAAAACACAATAATGTACTGTGTTTATGTCATTAACTCTTGTATTGCAATAATAATTATTTAATAATGCGTTATAATGGTTAATAACTAATATCTGATAATACAAACAATATTTATTGCCCAAAAACTTTTGAAACATTCTATATATTCTTACTTCACAGTAAATTAAACTTTGGAAAATGTAATACTTCTGAATTCCAACTACATTTCTGAATGAGTTTCCAATATTGTTACAAAAAAATTTACATAAAAATAACAAATTTTTTGTGAACTACTAATAATAATCAATCATACTTCTTCAAAATGTAATTCACAAGTTCAAAAAGACCACAAAACACCTAAGTTGCTGCTTGTTTTAGAAGAAAATAATATCAAATGTTACAACTGTGTTCACATATGGTTCAAATATTGATAAATTAACAATTATCATATTTTGAAATAGAGTCAATAACATAAAAATGATAAAACAAATTATAGAAATAGCAAAATAGTTTCAAAATGTAGAGAGTAATAAAATATAAGTAAAAATTGAAACGATTATTTTATTATGATATATTTGATGACTGGCTGAACTTCCACCAGTCACAAAAAGCATATTTCCTTTCATTTAAGAATTTTTTAGACAAAAGTGGAGTAATAGTTCAGATAAAAATCTTAACCACTAATATTTTCTGAAAGCCTGCAGGAGAAGATGAATAAGGAAGGTGGTATAATAATACATATCAGCCAATTTAAATGCTTGCCAAGACAGTGATTTCAATTTTATGATTAATTTAAAACTTCTACAGATTATAATTTTCAATAAATCAAGAATGTAAACATTATTTATTAAATATGATATATTATTTTTTCTAATACATACAGAACCTGATGATGGAGAGGAGAGATGGAGCTTGAACAATCACAAAAGTGGGGCCCCACTCTAAAGGTCGTATAAATATATGAATCTTGAATATGAATATATTTGATAGACATACTAAAAAAGCTCTGATTTTCCATAATTTTGTCAAATTTTGAATTATATAATAAAAACGATTTGCAATGTTTTACAAATTACACATTATTTATATTTGTTTAGCACATCATTTGACAATGATATATTTGGGAACCCCCAGGCCACAGGTCTGCATCAAATTGCCCTGCATGGGACTTGAACCCACGTTGTGATTTGAATCCTGCTCATTGGCAAAACTATTTTTTCCAAAAAAACTATTTATTGATTTTATTGACTTCTATGTACTTACTACTGATATGTTAAGAACTATAATGCACAACAATAAAGTTAAAGGTGCATAAAATATCATGAAAAATATAAAAATTTGAAAACTGAAAATAAAGAAGTGTATGAATAAAAGGGGTTTGGAGCATACATAATGTTCTTCATTAAAACATGGCAAGTAATCAAAATGTGGTGAATGGAGAGATGGTATCACAAAACTTGTGCATAGCTTGGTCATCCACCTGTAGAAGATAATGAGTTAAAAACCATGACCAAGACAAAGCTGAACAAAAGAAATTCCTCCTTATGATTACAATATAAATTAGACTGCTAAAGTCTGACAACAATTCTAATTTGATATATTTTGTTAGTAGTCTGTTCCAAACAATATGATGTCCAATGATCCTAAGCTTGGTGGTTAAAGTACAGCCAGCCATCTGTCTAAAAAGCCAACAGTGGATCACTAGATGGGGCAGTCATCAGAGGGTAACAACTTGATAGCACTGTTTTTCAAATTATTGACCCCTAATGCAGGGTGTCTTGGTATTCAACAAAACCAAATGGTGATGCTGTCAACAGAGTTCCTGGTGAATCTTAAAGAGAACAAAGTGAAGCCTCACTAAATTAAAGCATGCAGTAACCTAAGCAAATAAATATTGATTATGTACTGATAAATGATGAGCTTATACACTGTGTGGTCTAAAGCAAGGGTGAAAGTATGTAAAAAGATTTTACTGGATATAATTATTCTTGTCTTCAAGGTAAAAATTTAATTTTAATGTTATAATAAATATGTTGACAAATCAATAAATATTTTGTGGAAAAAATTTTGCCCACATATGGGACTTGAACCCGCATCTCTCCAGAAACATTCCAGAGTATTCTACCATTGAACTAATGCCAGCTCTATCTTTTTTCTGCTAATTTAAGACTTTAAACTTTCCATTTTACTCAATGCAATATAAAAAATAATAGTTGCCACCCAAGATCATGGATGGTACCAACAGTTGGCCCGAAATTATCAGTGAAGAATTTAAAGTCTTAAATTAGTGGAAAAAAGACAGAGCTGACATTAGTTCAATGGTAGAATACTCTAGCATATTTCTGGAGAGATGCGGGTTCGTGTCCCGTAAGTCGGTGAAATTTTTTCCGAAAAATATTTATTGATTTATCAACGTTAAAAAGTCAACAGGTAATGCTGTGATTGTCATTCTATGTTGACAAAGAGTATAAAGGGTGAAGTTTCAGCAAAAAATTAACATCTATTACAACATTCTATTAAAATATAGCACATGAAAATAAAAACAAGAAATCATACCTGAAGATTCCACAGTGATCATTTGTAGTTTTTTGTCCAGATCCTCTTGCCAGTCTTCTGGAATTTGTGTTAATCGAGGATCTAATTTTGCAGGTGATCCTGTTACTGATGGGTAACTATCTGAACTTGAAACAGAATAAGAATCATATCCATGATCAGAAGCACTCACATTCGAGTACTCAGCTAAATGTCCTTTTCCAGCAGGCAGGTGAAAATTGTTGGGTCCAAGCAAAAGTCTGTACAATAACACATATATATGAATGTCTAATACAAAAGCACATATATATTATGCATATAATAAAGCAACTATATACATACATACAAATGCAAGTACCACATATATCATTATAATTGCTAAACAGAATTATGAACAATTATTTTTTCTCAAACCAAAAGAAAATATTATTTAGTAATTTATTTTCACAAACTTTACTTTTGTAAAAGTTTTATTTTTCTCAATGGAAGGTCTAATCAGTTTTCTTATTGGTCAAATGTTTGAAATGGGTATTTTGATTAAATCAGCCCTTTGGGTCCTATATTGGACTCAGCTGATTTTATGATTTCTCTATTCCAGTCCAGTATCGGACTGAGTTTGATACTTGACCACACAGGGTTAACATTAATTAGAGCCATAGGTGTAGGTAGGGGGAAAAAACTGCATCACATACAAAAAAGTCATAAGTAATATGTATAAACAATTCTTAAATAAATCATAATTTCCATTGCCAAAAAGTTTTCTTGTGTTTAGAATGATTACAATTCATGAAGTTGTTCAGCAAGGAACAAACATTGTGACATTAAATGGATTTGAATGTGGGCTATTCAAGACACAGTTAAATCTTTTAATAATAGATTACTTTAACTTATTTTAATATTATTTAAATACTTTATACTATTCAATTAAATTTACTTATTTAAATAATTATAATTATTACTTTAACTTTAACTTATATGAAGTATGATAAGCACACTTTTGTTGTCACAAGAAACAAATTCTAAACTGAATATCAAATAATGTTATGTTTATGTACATAGATCTTTTTGATGTGTGCATTCTTAAGAAGTTAAAAAAAAATTGTATATTAACAGTGAGGCTATTTTCACTATATACGTCAACAGGAAATTCCATACCCCAAAACAAAAATATTTTTATTCTCAAAAAAAAAAAACCTCAGACCTGTTACAATAGATAGAATTGTGTGCCTGTGAAACATAAATATTCGGTATTTGTATATTTTATTGAGTCTCACATAATTTTCACCTCTCCTGTAAAAATTCTTCTTTAACCTATGTTACAGAGGCCCTTGCAATTGCCCCTTTTACCCACATTTGTTGGCAACCTTGCATTAAATGCAAAATTCAAGTTTTTTAAGTATCAAACCTATAAAAAAAAATAAATAAATACCCCCTCAAGCAGCTGCTTGCCACAGAGGTCTGACAGGAGCCTGTCAGTTTATATGTCACAGTAGAAGGTCTGTGAGGATGGTAGGACCTCAGCAGAAAAACAACACAAACGTCCATGTCTTATCCGGGGCTCGAACCCAGGTCCCGTAGATCAGTAGCCAAGCACGCTAACCAGTCGGCCACAGGATGGCTACTATTGACTAAAACAAATAAGTCTAAATAGGAGCTGGTTTCCATCACATTTTGTTCAGCAGAAGTATTTTTTTTTTGTAGATTGGTCCAAGATGGGAACAAGTTGTAGAAAAATGCCAGAGAGGTCACTTTCAGCCTTTATTGCTCTTGTTTGCCAACTCCAATGGAGCTTCTGTTCCTGCTAATTCTTTCATCTCTTGATGATTGATGTTGTTCAATAAGAAACAAACATCCATACTCTAGTTGCATTTGCAACTAGAATAGGTCTTTGTGATGGGATTACTAGGATGGGTAAGTGGATTCTTTGTGATGGGATAAAGCCTTTTATAAGCAGATGATGGCAAAAACTATATTTAACCTACATGAATTTATAATCTTCACAAGAAATTAACTCTGAGATGAATGACTATAATGTTATGTTTATGTACAGAAAACCCTTTTGTTGTATGCATTTTGTTTACTAATTTCTTTGAATATTAACAAAGTAGCAATTGATATTTTTAGTATGAACAACTCAATATTCACAAATTCTTATTATAATAATTCAATATTATATATTTTACCTATAAAGTTTATAGAAAGTAAGTTTTTGGAGGTTTTACAGAACCTTTAACTTATCAAACCAAAAAATTCAGCAAAAAAAGAGATATAATAGATTATCCTCCCAAAACTATATTATGCAAAATAATGATCAGAATTAGGGAACAAAATAAAAAGCTGCAGTGTTTGTAAGAACCCAGATATTTGTTTTTATCCTTAGCTGTATAAGAACTTATGATCACATGATTCGTACATATTAAAATGTTATTCATACATTTTTATTGCATTGTGAATTTTATAAAAACTATCATGAAAGGTTTAATCATTCATTTATTCCAATATCTACAAGTATTGAGTCCTCACATATAATTAGAAAAGTTTTACACTAAAAATATATGTAGTTTGTGCATGTTTTTATATATCTTTCTAGAATTTCATCTTAATTATAAAATCATATACTATCATATATTCATATATATGTCATATATTATAAAATATTTATACACATTGGAAACATTTATATCAGATATATCCTATCATCAAACACCTAAAGCCAGATAATACAAAGTATGTTAAAAGATTTAATTTTGACAATTCTGTTAAAATAACTAAGCAATACACATGTGGCTTTAGATATAGTGTTAATTTAGACTCACTAAAAGCCAGTTTTGCTCATGCAAATACAATTAGCAACAATTCATTAAAATTGGCTTACCAAATTACCAAAAAGGAGAGTTTTATGTTTTTAGGGAGAGAAAAGTCAAGAGTAGTTGAAGAATATACAAACTACACCCCCACCAACCATTCCCCCCCCTTTTTTTGGAGGAGGGGTAGTACAGTAGTGGCTGTCAAGTAATTTGAAATATTGTATGGCTGACTGATGAGACATATGAAATTTTCGAGCCCTATTAGTGGAAAAAAACCTAAAATGATTACATATATTTTGCTTTGAATCATGTAAACTTCCCCTGTAATGAGCATGTGATGGCACACATTTGACATATTTTAAATAATACAATTACTATATAAAATTTACATAAACTTCATTTTTGAAAATTTTAGGTATTTCATGGAGAATTAATTTTAAATTTTTATACTAAACTAAACAGCTCTTAAGGGAGATGAGAGCTTTCCATTAAGTCCATTCAGTATGTTAGCAATTTAACATACACAGGATAAGTCATTTAGCTTAATGACTGATTCAATGAAAGCGGCCTTTAAAAGGTCTCATCTCTTCTTTCTCATTGCAAGAGGATGTGACAATTGAAGAAAATAAATACAAGACTTCAATGTGGCACCATCTATTATCAGGTTACTTATTGATTAAGAAATCCAAAACATTGTCAAAATATTAAAGTCATAAATCTTAATCAAAATCAATTATTGTTGCTCAAGAGAAAAATAGAAAAGTCAAATATATATGTAACAAACAAAGTTTATTTCCAAAAAATTCAAGACCTCACCATATATACTGATGAATACAAAAGTGTGAGCATCTAAAAGCTCCATCTCTAAATACAACTCCAAAAAAGTCTACTAACATCTACTGACTACTGTCTCCCTCCTTCACCACCTTCCAACTAACATTTCTCATTCTGATTACTAACATCTTCCTCCATCTACTGACTCTTAGCTTCCTAATTCCATACTGACTCTGTGACCTAACATCACTTAGTATAACATGTGGTATACAACTGACGTGTGTGTTGCACACTGGGAAAAACATTTGCATAATTTTACATCATGTGCTAGCTCTGATGGAAGAGGGAGCATGTCCTTAATGCACGCATCAGCGGCTGTCAATCAAAAGTCGGAGTTGTGCATGCGCAACTCCTTTAGCAGATCAGAAGAGAAAAAATGGTGGCCAACTAAAAAATAATACCCAAAATGATAAATATAATGTAAATAAAGTAAAATTGGTTAAGAAAAAGTAAAAGTGAATTGGTGGACCATCATAATGGTAGCAATATTTGTCACTCAAGCTCCCAGCATTATATAAACTATTCAGTACTAAATTATTACAGGAAAAGTCCTTTAGACAAGGTCCTGACTGTGATAATTTATTACTTCAACTCAAATCTGAGACCGAGGTTATAAATTTGATATACTAAATAACTGGGATGTCCAGCTTATATAGCTGCAGTAACCATTAAACTCAAAAAAAATAATGCACTCTATGACAGAAGCAATAAAAAAAACATCAACACCCCAAAAGTGATCTTTATGTAGATTCAAAATGACTTACTCTATTAATTTGATAAACCCTTTCACTTTGATTCCCAAGTATTCTCAAAAACGGATGGCAATCACAGCATTACTTGGGTGACATTTTAACGTCAATATATCAATAAATATTTTGAGGAAAAAATTTCGCTGACATATGGGACTTGTTTAGCTAGTTTAATCAGTAAGAATACTCTGGCATGTTTCTAGAAAGATGCGGGTTCAAGTCCCATATGTCGGCAAAATTTTTTCCTCAAAATATTCTCAACAATACCAGTTAACTTTCTCTATCCCAAGGCTGAGAATTCCTTTTGACATTTCTATACAATGTCATATGCGAGTACATTTATACCGCAACAGACACTTGATGATTCACTAAAGACCCAAGATTTTATTTAACTTAGCATTAAAAAAATACAAACTTTATTAATATTTTTTCTCTTAATTACACCATCACTGTTAATGCTTTTATGAAAAATATGATAATGATTTGCTCAGTGCTCCAAATTTGCTGTATGTTATTATCTAATATCTGAAATGGATTCCATATTCTCTTTCAATAAAATAGATCAATCTCTGCAATATTTTATTATATCAATGATTGTGTTAACCAATAACAGCATCAGTAAGGCATAGTGACAGAAACAGGTGGCTGATAGTATTTTGCATGGAAATGATATCAGTTTCTAAGAAAAATGCTGCATCATCTGTCATTGGGTACACAAAACATGGAAATTGAAAGATCTGGATATCCTAAAAATTATATATATATGATAGCATGCATTATTTCAATTATTAACTGGCAATACATATTTGAATATCTTAAATGACTCTATTATATATTCCAATTCTAAGTAAAATATTTTAATGCTGCAATCCTTAACAGCTTTAAAAAGCTTACCTTTTAGCAGCAACTACAGAAAGAAAAGGGCTTTCTACAGAAGCATTGCTAGAAGAACTAGAACTGTTACGATCTCCACTCCAGCTTCCAGAATCTCTTCTGCATGACAAATTTTCAGTTTCTAAACTATGTAAGTCACGATGTAAAGTAGAAAGTTTATGATGAGTATTATCAAATGATTCCAAACTACTGCTGCTATTTCTATTGCCAACTGTACTGTGATTGTAAGATCTGTTTAGTGAAATTTGTCGTTGAAGCTTCTGCAAATTAAGGACATTTTCCACTGCCTTCCGGCTGATATAAGTATCTTGAGCTTCTGAATCATCTTCAGCAAATGCACTATCACTGTCCTTCGATGATTCCAGGGATTCTTTCTTTGCCACTATTTGTTCCTGAGGTTTGGCAGTATTGGAAATACACTGAAAATCAGAATTGACAGGTTGATGAATGTCCTGTTGATGTTGATTACCTAAAGATGCATATTTTGATGCTAACAAATTTGACAAAATGCCACCATTTACTTTACTTAACTCTTGAGGATCCACATGGAACTGATAATTATGGGAGGAAGGTGAGTATTTTGACACATGTGCATTGGTACAATTGGATGCAGGATGGACGTTATTGTAATCAGAGTTCTGACAATGATGAACACAATACGCTGAATGAGGATGAAGATGGCCTGCAATACAGTTATTATAAGTATAAAGTGAATGATTATGAGGATGTACACATGAGTTGGTAATCACAGGGACTTGGCTTTTAACAGTTATTTGATGAGTATCATGTGGAGATTGTTGTATATGGCAAGGACTGTTGTCATCTCCAGAATATATTTTTGGAGCATACTGATTTGTTGTAACAAAACTCTGATTCCTTAAGTTCCCATTTTCATCATTTTTACACATATTTTGGAACATCAAATATTTAGATATCACAGCTTGTCTTTGGTTTGTGCTCTTTACAGATGTTGAATCTCTTCTGTCAATCTCTTCTTTCAATGGCTGATCTGTAAAAAATAAACATGTTGACATTAAACAATCCAAATTCTCAATTATAAGATACAATAGACGATATATCTTAATAACTAGATTACTTAGAAAATTTTAGTTCAGCCATTATTATTTCTCTAAAAGCAAAATTGATTTATATTACATGGATGCTATGGATCAATGGATAATACATTGGATTACTACCTAAAATTTCTGGGTTCTACCTAGATGTGGAGGGAGATTTGAATTGAAAAATGGGGCCTCTGCAGTTGAACAATTTGCTGATAAGCACCTATTACTTTATATCAGATCTCTATTGCAATTGTAATCAAGAATAGCAGCCTTAAGAGAGTAATTTATAAGATTTGAGTTATAGAAAAAGAGGCCTTGTGTGTATACACACATACAAACTGAAATGTCAGTTTATTAGGTACAGCTACCTAGTAGCATGTTGCACTTCCTTTGGCCTTCAGAAAAGCCCGAATTTGTCAGGGCATGGAACTTACAAGATGCTGGATATGTTGTGCAGGAATGTTGTACCATGCAGAAATGATTTGTGTCACACAGTTGCTGCAAATTGGATGGTGGCACAGCATTGCTGTGAATAGCCCCTACCACCTTATCCCAAAGATGCTCGATAGGGTTTAGATCTGGGGGCTGTGCAGGCCAATGAAGCAAGGAATATTCATCAGCATGATCCTGGAACTGTTCAGGGATGATACATGCCTTGTGAACAGGTGCATTATCATGCTGAATCTGTCCATCTAAGTGAGGATAAACTGTAGCCATGCAGGGATGAACTTGGTCAGCAACGATTCAAATACACTGTGACATTCAGATATCCTTTGATGAGTATCAGGGGGACCTAATATATGTCAGGAAAACATTCCCCACACCATCACAATATCACCACCAGCCTGTATTGTTGTCACCAGACAAGATGGCCCCATGGCCTTATGTTGCTTGGGTCAAATTCTGATCTTTCCATTAGCATGATGCAAAAGGAAATTTGATTTGTCCGACCAGGCTACCCTTTTCCAGTCCTCAATGGTCTAGTTTCAATGCTCCTGCACCCACTGGAGATGCACTTCTGTGTTCTTCACTGACAACATCAACAATCAACAAGGTCTGTGGCTGCTGTAGCCCATTCACAACAAAGTCTGATACATGGTACATTCGGAGATGATCTTCTGTTCACCAATGTTTAATTCTGCTGTAATTTGCCCGGTTGTGGCCAGTCTGTTCACTTGTATGATTCTCACAAGTCTCCCTTGACTAATAACTAATTCTAATCTACAAGCTGTTTTCATCCACAGGATCGACAATCACTGGTAGTTTTTTGCTTTTCTCACCATTCTCAGTAAACCCTTGAAATAGTTGTGTGTGAAAAGCTCAGAAGGGCAGCATTTTTGGGAGATGCTAGAACTGGCGTGCCTAGCATCAACTATCACACTGTTCAAAGTTGCTCAGGTCACTCGTTTTGTCCATTCTGATGCTCAATCCAACTCTTAACCGATGTTCAAAGAGTTGTATACTACACAATGTAGTCATGTGACATATTACATTTTGGAATGAATCATTTATGTGACAAGGAGTGGTGTGCCTAATAAAGTGCATCTCAGTGTATATGTGTGTGCTTCCAAGATGATTTTTTTTTGTTGTTGACAGCTTTCACTTATTAAATGGCTCGGCTAAAATATAAGGTGTTAAATAATTCTACAACACATATTCTACCCTGGTGGGATAACAAATTTTATAATGCCTGAATTATGATAGTAGTGTCATCTCTTGGAAAGCTGAAACACATTTGGAATATCAATAGATTGTTCCAGTTTCTACAGTAGAAGCAATCATATATATTACTAACTGCATACTTTATCAGGCTAAAGCAATGGATATCACACAAATATTGCAGTTCTCATTAATAAAGATATGACTTACGTAGAACAATTAGGTATTACTAGACACATTTACTATATATACCAGAACAGGAACATGCAACCTATGATCTGAGAGATGGACCTGGCTTACAAAGCAGGTTTATCTGGCCCACCAAGTGGATGTAGATTGGTATTAATATTTACATGTGACTGAGAACTGGAATTCAATTTCCAGAAGTTTATGTGTATTAAGTAGACTCTACTTAAAATTGAAATAAAATGGCAATTGAATCTTATAGTAATAGCAGGTTCATAACTAATCCTAGCTAACAATCTTACGTAAATTATATAAAAAGATCTAGATCAGGCGTGTACAACCTTTTGACTTCCCTGGGCCACATTGAGTGAAGATGAATTGGCTTGGGCCACATATAAAATATATAATATAGTTAATGTATATAAATAATAAAACTTCATTTATTTTCTTATATTTTTCATTATAAAATTAAAAAAAGGGCAACATAAAACTAGTGGGATATCAAAAACTCGCTGAAAATCACATAATCATGTTGAAAGCTTATGTCGTAAACACGTAAACTTTACGATTTTGTGGGCCACACGCAGCCCGCGGGTTGGACACGCCTGATCTAGATCCTATCTAATTTCTGATTTAGCATTAATATTCTGGTCTATGTGTCACTTCCATCATTAAATAATAATTCAAACATCATAATACAACAGTTAAAAAAAATTGAATGCACCTGTTCTGGAAGAATTAAAAGCTAAAAATTAATTTCATAATTACAGAAAATATTATATACATAATTCTCCTCAGACTTGCTATGGAAGTCTAACAGGAGCCTGCCAATATGTCAAATGACATCCTGTGAGGATGAAAGACCTCAGAAGAAAAACAACATTAAAAGCTTAGAAGAAAGAATAACGCTTTTTATACCATTTGCATTTATTAATACATGTATATAATAGGTACTAATGTTCTATTTACATTATTTAAGAAGCCGAGTGCCTTCGACTGTACTCAGCAGTCATCCTCAGGGCAGTGTAAAGTTCCAAGTTCGATGGTGAAATATTAGATAGGTGATAAAGTATTAACCTTTTTCTTGAAGACATATTCTGATGAAAGAGGTCCTGCAGCAGAATTAGCTTTCATGATTCAATGCAAACAGCATAAAAAGCATTATTCTTTCTTCTAAGTTAATAATGATGCTGTGAAATCATTTTTCTCATTTTTTTCCTTCTTCTCTAACATTAAAAACGTTATTTATTCAGAATTTAAAACTTGGTCTTTTACAGTTCTAGTAAGCATATTAACAGCTCAGCCACTGAAATGGCACATAATAATATATTTCAAATAATGTTAACTGAATTGCCGTGTAGTATGTATAAAATAAAATACAAGAATAGTAATATTAGAAGTAGGTAGTACTTATTTTGAAATTAATGCTAAAGTAAGTTATATTAACTTAGTATTCAGTGAAATAGTATATGAAGAAAAAAAAAGTTTTTTACTTCTTACAAATCATTGTGGAGGTCCTACTAAAATATGAGCTGTTTCACTGATTAAAATTAATAATTCCTAAATATAAGGTTCTAATATTATATTGAATTGTAGTGTTTCTTCTGCATTTAGTAAGTGATGCTACATTAAAAATATTTTATTATCTGACAGAAATATATTAAAACATACCTTGAGGGACAGAATTAGCAGGAACAGAAGCTCCATTGGAGTTGGCAAACAAGAGCAATAAAGGCTGAAAGTGACCTCTCTGGCATTTTTCTACAACTTGTTCCCATCTTGGACCAATCTACAAAAAAAAAATACTTCTGATGAACAAAATGTGATAGAAACTAGCTTCTATTTAGATTTAATTGTTTTAATCAATAGTTGGTTTGATACTTAAAAAACTTAAATTTTGTATTTAATGCAAGGTTGCCAACAAATGTGGGTAAAAGGGGCAATTGCACAGGGCCTATGCAACATAGGTTAAAGTAGAATTTTTTAGAGAAGAGATGAAAATTATGTGAGACTCAATAAAATATACAAATACTGAATATTTATGCTTCACAGACACAAAATTCTATCTATTTTAACAGATCTGTGGCTTTTTTTTTTTTAAGAATAAAAATATTGTTTTGGGGGTGTGGAATTTCTCTGTTGGCATATTAAACTTTACTTTCCTAATTTTTCTTATTTTAAAAGAGAAAAAGTAATGCTTATACCAATATGCAATGACAATTTTCAATACTTTATCTGTTAGATTATGCATTTTCTCTGCTCGCAGCATGTCGTTTATTTGGTCTTTAACAAATCTTTTCATTGGTATTTGTAAACTTGAAGATCAAGTGGAAAAGGTTTTAAAAATGCACTATTCTTTTAAATAAATTTAAAATGTTTGAAAGTTTATAAATTTTCCTAAGTCTAGGTTAAGCCTATGACATAATTAATACATAATCAAAATAAATTTTGTAAACATAGTAGACAGTGATTACAAGGAAAAAACTTGACATTTTACATAAATATCAACAAGTACTTTAATACGTCTGATGAAAACATTTTGTGATACCGCTTTGGGTTCCATGACAGGCAGCTATTACATGTACATTTTAAGACAAGTTTCTGTGCATTTTCTGTATGTTTAAATCAAAATTAGCTGCACAATAATAAACTTAACAAAGTGGATTTTTACTATTTCTGCAATCATCAAATATGGAAGTCAAAATAATTCCTTTAGGCTTCACACATTTTCTAAGCTTCAGTTGTAAGACAATAAGTTAATTATAAGAGCCAACATCAGCTCTTCTATATGACTGGTGTCCCAAACAAAATTAGCCTATTTACTATTAATTATTACATAATCAGTCATATTCCTAGGTAACCCATAGCGAAAAATGTGTACTATACAGTACATGCAGTGTACAGCCTGAAATGTACTGCACTTCAATTGTTCTGGTATTTTTTTCACAGTCACATGGCTGCTGACATGTCCCTCATATGAGCTCTTTTATTACTATATCTAGCATAGCAAGCATACATGATAACAAGGACCCCATGGGTAGTGGGTATAGCTCTACATTTTATTTTGGATCTTAAAGTAGTTACTGGTCAAAAATTGTGATGCACATATAATTCCCTGTATAACTTGGTTTGGTTGTTCCACTTTTTCTTCCAATGTTTTATGTATCATCTTTACCACATCTGGAATAGGTGCATTTGGATATAAAGATACTTCTAGTGACATGAGTCTATGCAAAATGTACATGTATACTTCTAATTTCATCCAAATGCCAATGTGTAAATTTTAAAACAAATTCTCTTTTTCCATACAGCTTTGTTTTGTATCTCAATACAGATCTCTCTAATTTATTGTGAGGGTGGCATACCCCCTCACAATAAATACCAGTAGTCCTAGTAGTATTTTATCTTTGTGGGCTTTTCCCTTGACAAACATCAGCAGAATGATAAGATACAGTAGTAGAATTCTTTTCCCATACTATTTCTAAAAGGTAACAATTCATGTTTTTTCTATATTATCCAATTTTGTGATTAGCCCAGGAGTTGTAGTACAACTCCTTGTAGACAGCCAAAGCAAGGACTACCAAACTTAAACATTGATGATAATGCAGGTTCGATTCCCGTATGTCGGCAAAAAAAAATTTTCCGCTAAATATTTATTGATTTATCAATGCCAAAAGAGCATCAGGTCATGCTGCGATTATCATCTATGTTTAAATTATTAATAACTCTAAATAACATGATAAGACTATAATTTATTTCCATCTCACTCTGTGCAATATAAAGGTAATGATTGCCACCCGAGATCATAGATGGTGCCAATGGTTGGCCCGCATTTCTCGGTGATGTAGTCTTATATAAGCTGAAAAAAGACGAGCTGGCATTAGTTCAACTGGTAAGAACACTCTGGCATGTTTCTGGAGAGATGCAGGTTCAATTCCCGTATGTCGGCGAAAATTTTTTCCACTAAATATTTATTGATTTATCACTACCAAACTTAGTCTACAGCTTTGTCTCACTATGACTTAGTGTACTGTAAGGGTCTTGACCAAAAAAATTATCCCCCCCCCCCCCCAGAAAAAAACGTTAGGTACAAAACATCTGTTTATTGATAACTTTGTGCATCAACAATGTACTACTCCATTCATAAAGTAGGTGACAGCAGAGTCCTCATTTTCTTTTGGGCACTTGCAATGGATTTAATCCCAACCCACCACATCTAGGAACCCAAGCTATAACCCTATGCAGCAAGAAGAAAGCAGGACCACCACAGTAAATTTGAAACCAGTCAGTCAAGTACCTGTAAAATTACAGAGAGAAGAAAACTTCCACTACTAGTGGCCTCACCCTGGATGTAAATGAGTGTTCACACAACCCATCAGAATACACCTGCTACTTTGAGTCAAGCTCAGAGCAATGCTGGGCAATTCTACTAGTTATATGTATATTTAAATTCAAAATGAGATTTAAAAAAAATACTACTATTATTACAAAAGAAAAATACTTACTTCTCGTACGGTTGCATCATCAAAGTAAATCCATACTCTGAGTTTGGTATGGAAGAAGAATGTAGAATAGTGCTTGCCATAATAGGTAACCACACCTACTAATTCATGAGAAGTGGATGTGACCCAGTCAGTATCCACAACTGAATGAAACATCTAATGGGTAATACAAGAGGGAGGGGGTAAATCAGTAACAGTTGAAAAGATTTTCCTCTTCATAAAATTGAAAAAATTAACAAATATTAAAATTAAAATTACTAATATTTAATAGAACTTAGATCAGGCTTTGAAGAAGATAAAGAAAACCTCAAATGTCTATCAGATTGACAGTGGAATGGAAAGAGTTAATGCTAATATTGTATCAAGGAAAGGTTATAACATACTGGTACTTATATTAGGAATGATAATAACTATTAATAGCTTACATCTTTTAGCTGAAGAGTCATTCCTATATTATGAAAGACGTCAGTAATATGCTCAAGGGAAGGACATTCTGAATCCCATACCAGTCCAATACTTACTGTAATAAATAAAAATTATTCTAAAATTAAGAAAAATAAAAACACAGAAATAAACATTATATATTTATTTACATAGATATTTCTATCTACCACATATCACTCTTTTCTGCCTCAAAGTGCAGCTATATCTATATATGCATGCAACTCTTAATCTGTCTTTTATACATATGGTTTTAAACATAATATACATATATAAGGTTTTAATACATAACATTTTTAATATCTATATACACTATGTCCAGACACTTCCATGTTATGTGAATGGAAAGCCGCTTTCAAAGTTCCTTAACATTGAAAATAAACCTTTTATGCAAAAACTGTTATTGGCGATAAATTGTAGATGTCATTCAAATCTCTCTAAATATATTTCCCGCAATATTCATTTAATATTTAAAGAATGAATGGAAGCTGAAGCATTTAACTTCAACTTCAGACATTTGTGATAAAATACTTCAATAGATAAAACACAACTCTTGTAACAATTTGTTCACTAACATGAATTAAATATCCAAAGTTTGTATGACAATTTTTTAAGATTTCATCAATTTGGAGGCAATGTGACAGTGTCAATTTTCAAAAATATTCAATCAGTATTTAAAGAGTCATTGAAGTGGGACCATTTAACAGCAGACGACACTTTCACATTGCCTCCAAATTGATGAAATCTTAAAAAATCGTCATACAATGTACTTCAGATATTTATGTTAGTGAACAAATTGTTACAGAGTTGTGTTTTATCTATTGAAGCATTTTTTCACAAGTGTCAAATGTTGAAGATAAATGCTTCAGCTTCCATTCAATCTTTAAATATTAAATGGATATTGCGGGAAATATATTTAGAGAGATTTCAGTGACATCTACAGTTTATTGCCAATAACAGTTTTTACGCAAAAGGTTTATATTCAATGTTAGGGAGCTTTGAAAGTGGCTTTCCATTTACAAACATGGAAGTGTTCCATTGCCTTTATAATTTCATGCAGTCAATTCACATTTTCACAATCTTCATTGATTTATAGGAATTTATTAAAAAAACTATAATAAAATATTTCAGTCATGTATTTCTGTAATTCTTTTTATGTTTGAACATTAATGTAGGTGGTAATGAACTCACTTTGTTTACTTATGCTTGAATTTGATTAAAAACTACAAAATTTTATCATCTGTTCTATAATGGCTCACACAGAAGAAATTTTTATGTTATATATCAAAAGAATAAACATTTAATTCTGAAAAATAATTTAATAAAATATGACAATTCTATAATTAATAGATTTTTTCCCACAAAAAAAGTAAAGATTTAATTTTTGATATGTAAACTTTCAGATTTTAAAATGTATTGAAAAGGCCAATTAATTATTATTAAATTTATTTTGCAACCTTTGGTTACAACAGCTTTAATGCTGTTTACAGGAATGAAACTGATGAAAGGCAAAAGTATTCTTCAGACATAGAAAGGGTACAAATTAAGAAACCAGCAATGAAAAGCATAGTTATTCCAAGTAATCTGTAAAACAATAACACATTTTTTAAGTGGTACTGGTTATGTTAGGATTTAATTTTGAAATATTTGCATTTAATTTCTTTTCGTTTGATAAATTTACTGATGCATTCATAAATTTTACATAATAAAGACTAAATCTGTAGTTAATCTGAAATAATTTAATCAGTTTCTTTATACCTATTGCTGGATGATTCATCAGAGTTTTCTTTATATGCGTTTTTGATCCACATCCACTCTGCAATTAAAAAAAAATCATAATTTGAATAGTCCATTCTGCAATAAAAAAATTTGAATATTATAACTTGATAGATTTTATTTTAAAGAATAAGATTCTTAATTTTATTTAAACTATAAGGTATTTAACACATTAAACTTTTTCCTTCAAATCAACGATGAATTTAAAACTCTAATTCTCCATCTTTGAAATAAAAAAAATTAGATTGTAAACCATTATTAACAATTTATTGAATTCTGGAAAACTGCTACTTTTTTATCACATAGCTGCAAAAGATGCTTCAACACTTTGGAAGTTTTGGAAGTTATGTAAAATATTCTAAGTAGTAAACATAAATTACACAAATGTTTTTAAATTATATACAGTAGACTCTCTCTTATCCCGGTCTCGGCTCAACCGGCCTCTGCTTTAACCGGTCGTTCCAAGAAGTGGAAGCAAGTCGCCACGTTTTGTTTATAGTTAAGTATACATTTGCTTCAGTTCCTCTTTGTGAATATTACAGTGTACAGTGTGTATACAGGAGTGTATTGTGATCTATTAATTATTGTGTGGTACAAAATGAGTGGGTGCAAATGTAAGCGCAATGCTGTTATGATGGAGATGAAATTAAAATCATTAGAAACTTTGGCCTGAGGTTGAAAACGGTGCAGAAAGTACCAAAGACGACAACACGAAAGTATCAAATGAGTCTGGGCCTGCCAAAGATATAATGGATAATGACAATATTTTGCTGCTTAATGACTTTAAACTGCTGCCTGGATGTGACACACTTGAAGAAGATGACATTGAAAAATGGTTAAAAGGTGATGAATAGTTGGAAAATGAAACACTGAAAATGATGACAAAATTATCAATGCAGTCTGCCAAGAAGGGAATGGAGAAGAGAAAGAAGGAAAAGTTAGCTGTATTGAAGGGAAAGTTAGCTGTATTTGAAGGAAAAGAAGCTTTTGATGTTGAAGTAAGATATATTGAACAACAGGCCACATTTGCGATTGATGTAATGTTTATTAAAAAATGGCAAGACTTTGCAGGTAACAAAGTGTTAAGTTCTAAGAAACAAAAGAAAATCATGGACTTTTTCAAGTGAGTGTGAGTAAATTGTAAATATTGTACAGCAAATTATTAATTAAAATACAGTACAGTTAGTATTTTTGTCATTTGCCATTTTTACTTATTTTCTGACACAATTTTCGGATTAACTGGACTTTTGTTCATCCGGTGAGAGGTCCGGTCCCATAAGGGCCGGAGAAGAGGGAGTCTACTGTATTTATATTTTAATAATTTACTTACTGTGCAGTCTCTGACATCCCCTACATCTCCAGCTAATCTCAGAAGCTTACCAAAAGAATCTTGTGAGTAGCAGCCATTCCCCTGCTTTTGTATTTCTAGTGCTTTGGAACTGTAATATTAAATATTTTATAAAAGTTTAAATTTTTTAACGAAAATTGAATGGCATAATATTAAATTATAAACAAAATGTCTATCAATTTCAATATTAATATTTTATCTCCATGATAATTTGTTATCAGTTTTCTGAAATTAATGCACTCTGACACACTTATAAAAAAGTAAATTTTGTGCTATGGCAAGGAGGATTTTGTGCTATGGCAAGGTTTTGTGCTATGGCTCAGGTGTCAAAAAAATATTATTTACAAAAAAGAAGGGTTTATGGATGATAATCTTGCATCAGGGAGGGGGAGAATGAAACTGTATTTTGCCATTTCTGAAAGCAAATCAAGTTTAAGAGTACTAATGTCTAATCTAAAGGTGAAATGCCATGGTGTTCTTCCAGGTATTGGCAAGGAAATTAAGTAAGTCAAAGACTTGAAAAGATTGCAGAACATTGTCAGACATAATTATATGTCTTTCTTGAAACCTGGCATTCAACACTCAGCATTGACAGTGTTGATAAAAAATTACAAATTACACAGGTGAAAAAAGCAATCAAACATATAGATAAAATGAACTCACACAAAAACGTAATTTTAATACACAGTAAATATGGAATTTTCATATAATTGGATTGTTTGGATTGTTTTACCTCTGAGCGGCACTTTTTTGCACACCATGGGCTAAATGGCCAGGCCACAAGGACCCCGAAGGCTCAGAGAAGGTTGGGGGAGGGGACCCACTGGAACAGCTGTTGGGAGACAGATGGTAGCCTCCCGTCAAGGCCATCCAGCGTGTTCTTTAACGTGCACAGGGTATGGCTCTCCCACACACGGGGCCACGGCTTAACGTCCCATCCGACGGACGGCGGCCTTTTCAAGCCCATCGGTGTCCCCTACTGACCGTGGGCAGGGCGGGGAATTTTGCGGAGATAAATCTCAACGCTGACCCAGCTGGGACTCGAACCTGGGAAGTACAGATTACGAGCCTGGCGCGCTACCGACTGAGCCACCCCCGCCCCGAATTTTCATATAAATTAAACCAGTTAGTTTATAGTATTTCTTTAAAAAGAAATGCTTCTTTGTTGCTTTAAACTGCACGAGATTAAATAAATCATACAAAACAGAGGAAAAACTAAGTGATTTTTAGAATCTGGCTTAATTGTAAATCTGAAAAATTTATTGACTGAAAAATTAAATCTGAAGAATTTCACTATTCAGTATTCCACCACTGAAAAAAAAAAGAGCTTCAATACAGGGCTCATCTTTATGATACATAAAATCATTTTATTAAATTCTATTGTTTCATTCCATCATTAATAAATAGCATTTAAATCTGCAAGTTTTCCACAAAGTCTCATATTTCTTGGAATGATAATAGTATAAATCTTCAATAAGAACGTTTTCTACTCACTGCTAAAATGGAGGACCCCTACCACCACCACCACCACCAACTACAGTACAAAAATTTTAATTTTATATTCATTAGCAAAACACAAGCAGTGAACTGTAAATAGCATTTTCAACCCTCAAGCAAAAGTTATTTTTTCATTCAAGTTTTTATTCCATCCCCATCTTTCACTGGATAAAATGCTGCAGATATTCCTGAGCACATTAAAGAGCACATTGGATAGCCTTGATGGAAGGTTACCATCTGTCTCCCAACAGCTGTCCAGTGGGTCCCCTCCCCCAAATCTCCTATGGGCCTTTGGGGTTCTTGTGGCCTGGCGATTTAGCCCATTGTGTGCAAAAAAGTGCTGCTTAGAAGTAAAACAACCCAAGCCCAAATACATGGGTTCTACATTGCAGGGAAGAGGGTCACATAATTTCATCTATGATTCTAGGGGGTCGATTAAATTTATTACAAATTCTAGGGGGTCGCAATGTCAAAAAAGTTGAGAAACTCTAATAACTTATTAAACTGTGTTCCAAAAACAGCCAACCTTATTTATTATTCAAATTATAAATACATATAAAAGAAATAAAAATACTATATTGATTAAAGAAACTGAAATACTTTACCACAACATAAAACAGAACAGAACTTTCAACTGTATATTTAACATGATTAAGTTACACTTCTCTTCCTCCCCTTCTACATAGACATTCTCTCACCTACCACTGTTGCTCCTGAAAGTTACATGAGCACATTGTTAAGCAAAGAGATGTGGCTGGACAATGGGCTAGCATAAATTATCCCAGACAATGTTCCCCATCTTGCATTTGCTCTGCTGCCATAAAGTCAAGCTAAAGAAGAGTAACTGGATTGGGCTGTATCACAACTTCCTGATCATAAGGGCTAGTTGCAATTTGCCACTGATACTGTCAATCAAGAGCAAAATGTGGATCAAGAGTAGCCAGGACGGTATTTCTGCTTAATTTTGGTTTTTTTCTAAATTTTTAACATACTTTTTGCTTTCTCAAACAAAAGGGGAATTTTATAAATTTCATGTGGGACTGAGCCTCAGTAGGCCCTAATGAAGCGACACCACTGGTTTCCATTTATATATTGAATTAACAGATATTATAAATGCAATATTATATATATAATATAAATAAATGCCTTTATTTATATTAATATCATTAAATATTTGAATTATGTATCTTCAAAAATATATTTCCTTTATTTATATTAATAAGATTTTTAATGAATTTAAACAATTTCCTTAATAAGCAGAAAAATATACTTACCACAAGGCAGAGGTTGTTACATAATGCACCATCTGAGTAAAAGGAAGAGGCTCTGATGTGGCACCACATGTATGGCACATAGGCTATAAAAAATTGATGGACATAATTAGTAAGAAAGTAAATATATAATTAGCTTTTCATTATTTTTTAACAAATTACATTCACCTTAACCAAAATATTAATAGCCTTATTAAAATAAAAAGATCATTTTCAGAATTGGTGACAGATCTACAAAAACACTTGATAAATATTAAAAATTTAAAATTTTTAATAGTAAACACTTAAGCATGATTGACCTCCTCATTTACATCTAAATCATTAGCAACAATTGGAAAAGCTGCCTTTTCTGAAGTATAGATGGCACAAGGTCTGCCACATCTCAGTGAAAGATTTATAGGTCTTATTCTGGAAGATTTTAGTCTCTGATATGTGGTTTAATGATAGAGCACTCTGGCATGTATCTAGAGAGCTGCAACTTCGATTCCCACTGTGTCAGCGATAATTTTTTTCAGATGTTTTTAATAACTGCATTAGGGTGTTGCAGTTTTTCTCCCCTCCTCAAACTTCACAATATTCATCTCCAAATTAAAAATCAGATTTTTTAAAAAGTGAATCTGTAGATATGGTATTATTTTGTGATGTTCTCAAGTTCATGTTTCAATCCTAGAAGTGGCAGCTGTCGAATTTTTGACACATATTCAAGACATATATATATAAACACTAAAATTGACAGTGCTATTTCTAGAGTTAAAGTAAGGTTTTCTTAACTACTACACAGAATGACGAATTAATATACAATTAAGGGTAAAATTTGTTTACAATAGTTTATGGTAATATATCATTCTGTTCCTACAGAAAGCTTTATCATTACTTTGGTGTATAGTGTTTGTTCTAAAATTCTGAAGTAATCTGTTCTACATAAAAATAGACATATAGTTTTATATTACTAATAAAACAATGTGTTTGATATTTGTAAGTGCTACGTTTAGTATAGAGGAGTATATAAAATATGTTAGAAACATATTAAACTTACCTGTTCTACAAGAGTCATGGCAAATTTCTGGTGTGGTATACAATTTACATCACCACACATATCTTCAGACTCCTGGTTTGCAATATGTACATGTATTCTTAAAAGTATGTTTTCCTGAAAATATATTTAGCATTAATAATAACTGGAATAAATTATGAAACGGCTATACATGTCTTAAATTAAAAATGCTATTTAGTAGATTTGGTACTATAAAGCCAGATGGATATACTAACACCTTACTTTTTCTTTGAATTTATACTAAAACAAATTAGGGAAGAAAAAAATAAAGGATAACAAACTACATTCAATCAATCAGTTTTTTTGTACATCACTTCACATTTTCAATATTTTTTCAACATTTTTAAAATGGCCATTATATGGAGGGGGGAAAAAGTTAAAATATGCAAATATACACGTTACGAAATAAACTCACAAAACATTCAGCTGCATCATCCATGAAGCCCAACTGGAATCTTCTCTGATCACAGAAAGTTTTAGCAAGTGCATGTCGCAAAGCATCAGGAGGTAAAGCTGATTCTTGACTATACTGAAACTGAGTGAAAAGTTCCTATAAAAAGTAAGAAAAAACTTGTTAAACAACAGAATTATTATACTTCTCATTATTTACATAGAAATCTCACACAGTTAAGGTATTCTTTAAATTAACCTCAATACTGTTTGTTTAACTAAGTGCTTGATTATCAATGGTTAGTATCAGAGGAGACTTTTGAGACTGCATAATTGATCAGTTGTACAGTTACCAAACAGATAACACCATTACGGCGCTAAGATTACAATTTTATCATTTGTCATAGCTGATGAACATTCATTATAACTATTCAAAATACATTTCATTAACTAAATTCCTCTCCATAATTTTCCTTTGGGAACTCAAGTCTCCTAAAGTTGCTTGTGGTTATAACATTTGAAAACAGAAATTCTTGATACAACTAATAACCTGATGCATTTAAAAATTTTAATCAAAATATAATATTAGTTAAATTTAATAAACTCTTTTTAGGCACACTGTAAATATGCAACTTTACATCAGTTATTCTCACTGTTACATCAGGCCTAGAAAATTATATGAATATAGAGTGTAAACCTTTCTCTCACTCCTCAACATTTCCTAATAAATTAATGCATTATTTTATTAGACATCTGGCCTAGTTACATCTGTTTTAGTATGATACACAATATGTAAGTTGCACTACTAGAACTTCCAATGTTTTTTCTTTTGGCATGTTTAACTCCAATGCTAATGGGTGGAGAGGTGACATGCTTGAGTCTGATTTTTAGGGGCTTAGAAAATATAGGTTATTCAAACCTTCAAGGTGGGGAGCACTTATAACCACATTGCTCCCCCTAGGTATGTAATTCAATAAGTTAAAATTTTTAATAATAATTTTTTTAAAAAAGGAGGAGGCTATCATTACTGCTCAGAGTTGACAATTTGTCTTAATTCTTCATCAACAACAAAGTCACAAAAGATATTTATTATACTTCTTTACTCTTTTTAGTAACTTTGAGGAACATCTGTTGCTAATGGTTATTACTGAAAAAAAATATATATATAGAAAAAATGTAATGGTTTTTTTTTTAATTTACACTTTTTAACCTTTTGCTATATAATAGAAAAAATACAATACTTTTATGCTACAAATTATTATTTTTGATTTATTAATTGTTACTAAAAGAAGCCCAAGTGGGAAATTATAAATCAGTTAGGCAATATTGCTTGATATCTATTAGTTTGTTAGATGTGTATCATAAAAATGTACTATGATTAACTGAAAAAGTTATTATCTACAGACATCATCTAGAAGCAAGTTACAACTTCCTTCAGTAACCCTCATCGTTTTCCTTTCAATTAAATTCAAACTAAAATATAATAAATTTTAATTACATGTCAAAATAAAAAATAAATGTTGTAACACTAGTATACCAGACATCCATGCACCATGAGAAATGCCATCTATCGGCTGAGGACCGTAACCACTACAGGGGCCCATAAAAATAATTAAAAGCTACGTGGTGCTTATTTTTAAATACTAAAGACTGATCAAAAGGTTTAAGTTATGATCAAAAAATATTTTATAATTTTATTTATTTTCTCCAAAAATACCAGATATATTTAGAATTTTATTTGTTCTGAGCCCAAGCCCACCCTAACCAGAACTCTTCTCTAACAGGAACATGCAAAATTAACATAATTTTTTGAAAGGCATGAAATGCAAGCATAAGAACTGCACCATTTTTGACACTTTACATACTTTTATTCAGTACTTACTGTTCACGATCTTTTTTACACAATCATGTTAGGTACACTAGTGAAGGGCTGGATCGGTTTGGGATAAAGGAGCATAAAATTAAAATCTTTTATCTATGTATTTCTAAAAATTCTAAATACTTATTTTAATTAAAAAACCACAAAAAAAAATCTAAAGCTGATAAATTGCAATTTTTCTCCCGAAAAGAAAAATAAAATAAGTGTAAGTCCTTAATTTTTCGAACTAAAAAAAACCTACTTGCTCCATTAATGAACTTTGTTTTGGTCGATAATCTTACATTAAGCCTGCTCGCCACGAATCTTTTCTTTTTTCTTTCGAGTACGAAATTTGATGATTTTGATCATTCCCGCTCAGGGTTTAAAATTGATCTTATTTCTTCAACAACAAAGCCACAACATATGTTTATAATACTTCAGAAAATTACCGTTGCCATATTTTTTTACTCATTTTAGGAACTTTGACGAGCATCCTTGCTAACGGTTATTACTGAAAAAAGGTAGAGGAAAAAATGCATAGTGGTCTTTCGAGATTTATATTTTTTTAAGCTTTTGCTGTATAACGGAAAAATTACAATACTTTTTTTGCTAGAAATTATTATTTTCGATTTATTAATTCTTACTAAAAGAAGCCCAAGTGAGAAATTGTAGGTCGATTAGGTAAACTGCTAAATTTCTATTAGTGTGAAAAGTTAATAATATTAATGAAGATTGTACGATGTGAAATAGAATGCAATGAAAGCAGATATATCGACTTGTCACACTGAAAGAATAGTTGCAGTTTAACTGCCAATTATTAACTAAGTTATAAATATGATAAATTTAGCGTATAGCACTCAGAAATTAGTACAATTTCTAATTTTTAAATAGCAATGAGGAGCGGAAATTTTGAAAACTAGCGTCCATATTTGCAGTAAAGTTGACTCGAGTAAGTATGACCATTTTTCAACAGATGATTCTCAACAGCTTTTAAAAATATCATTAAATTTAGCTAAATTAATATGAGACTGGAGAAAGGGGCGGCAGAATCCAAGCTCGCTCAGGGCGTCAAAATAGCCAACTCCGACAGTAAAACAGTTACCTGCAGAGTAATAAAGTTTACATGATTCAGATATACAATTTCTTCGCGTTCCCATGTCAAGATGTTCCTTTTTCCTGAGCAAATCGAAATCCGAAAACGCAAAAATTTCTGTTCAATAGTTCCTGTTTTTAGAAATACAAAATTCTGAACTTGAGAACACAACATTGGGTGAAAAAATCGCTGGAAACCTTGTTTTTTCTATTTCATTTTCATACATGACATTTTTATACTATTTTACTAAACCAAAAGCAATTTTGTTTCAGTTCATTGGTTTCGATAACACTTTGATACCTTTAACAAAAGTAGAATTGCGAAATATTGTGTCAGAAGATCAAAGCAGCAGCATCTTAGCGTAAATCTGCGAAGAGCAAGCAGAATTTCGACGGTAGGGTGGTGATCCCATCCTCTATTTCCCGGAAACAACTCATTGTTCCCTTTCCCACTGTACTTCCTGTCAGCTGCTTCCAAAAAAAAAGCAACTGAGCAGCTGAATGGAAGGTAGGTCTCATCGCAAAACTGCTTTACCACAGCTAATTATATTACTAAACATATATTCAGAATACAACCAAATTTTACAGTTAATGGTGAATTTATATCTAAAAGAAGGCTGAGTTCACAATTGTTTTCTGCGGTTAGCAACCTAAAAGTCCGTTTCGTTATTAATGGATACATCGGGAGCAAAAAAAGTTAAACCGTACCACTTATGATTTGTAATTTGACGAAATAGATGGCAATTATCAATAAAATAATTAATAGACTAGTCAGTTCAAAGAGAAAGAAAAAAGTTAAACTTGTCACTCCTTATAAAGAAGAAATTACTTTGCATAATAGCCCAATGTCGATGTGGATATGTACTGCACTGAACGTTTTATACCAGAATATTTTCTTACTTGAAGACATACTAAAGTCTCATGGTGTAGTATCTTGACCAGAGGAGGATTGGCACTTTTTTTTTCTGGGACGCAGCTATAGCAAGTGGGCCCGAGCTGTGATAAGGAATTCGGTTTCTTTTTCAAGATTTCAACATTTATTCTTTTGAGAGTTCGTAAGTATTTATAATTGCTGTACCTCTGAAGTTTAAAATAGGTTTTTTCCAATTCTGCGGAATTTCTTCAAATCAGTAATTTTTAATTTTTTTTAAATCCTGTTTCTATGAGGTCCTAGGGACTACTAACACTAAGGGTCCGGGACGCTACAGCGCTCAGCGCCCCTTACCAGTCCGCGCCTGCTCTTGGCATATCTTCATATATCCCCTTAACCATGGATGCATAACATTCCCGTTACGAGATGGGGTGCGGTTTGCAATTCGATTTAGTAACAAAAAATATTAAAATATTTTATAAATTTTTAATGATAATTATAAGCTGTACTAATTATAACACTTGGAAACCATTACGTACTTTTGCCTTTTTATTTTAATGAATTTTATATCCGACCTAGGAAAACTGTGTATTATAAAAGAAAATTTAGCAATGGATACCACCACTCAGTGTACAATACAGTTCTTAACCAGTGTTTCCCACTTAGCTACTTTGTACCTAAATTCAGCATATTTCAAGGCCACACAGCTAACTAAATTTTATAACAGCTAGTTATTACAGTTTTAGCAGTAGTTTTGCTCTCCTTTGGGCAATATTTAGTTAGTTCTTCCAAACCTTATATGTGTGGAAAACCTTATATGTGTGTATGTATTTCAATAATTGAAATTTTCTGGAGTCTTTTCAAAAATTTTCAAAAGTTTGAATGATAATTTTTATTTATTATACAAGTTCTCCATAAAAAAAGTACATTTTTTAAACAAGCGCATCAAATATATATTCAAACTCATTATTTCCTTATTTCATTATAAAAGCTTTCCTTGAACCAGAAACGTATAAGGTATGGGTTGGATTGTTTGCACCTCTGAGCTACCCTTTTTTGCACATAATGGGTTAAATGACTTGGTCACATAGGCTTAGATAAGGTGAGGGAAGAAGATACACTGGACGCCGTTAGGAAACAGATGGAAGTCTCCCCTCTCAAGTCCATCAAGCGCGGTTTTTTAATGTTCCCAGAGTATGGATCGCCTGCACACAGAACCATTGCTTTACGTCCCATCCGACGGACGGTGGTCTTTCTTCACCAAGGACAGGGTTGGTTTTTAGTAGGGAGAAATCTCAAAGCTGACACAGTTAGGACTCGAACTTTAGAACTTCAGGTTACGAGCCTGAAGCGCTATCGACTGAGTTATCCCTTAACACAGAGCTTCGAAAATGTGTGGGAGTTTCTTTTTAATTATCTTTATGCTGAGGTTTCGCCTTCCTGACATATTTTCTCTATGGGGTCTTGTCAGACCTCTTTGGCAAGCAGCTGAGGATAATTTTATATATTTTTAAAATCTTAAACTAGTGGAAACGTTTAAATGTGATTTTTCATTATCATATACTTCCTTCTATTGTGAATATTTAATTCGCTTGTATTCAGGGGCTGATTGGCACTGCTTTTCAAGGAAACAGCTGTATCAGAGTGGCCCGGGCTGTGATAAAAAATTCGGTTCCTTTTTCAAGATTTCAATACTTATTGTTAGAGCAGGGGTTCTCAACGTGGGGTACGCAGTAAAATTTTTTGGGGTACGCCGTGAGGGCTCAAAAGTCGCTAGATCTAATAATAAAGTCGCTAAGTTGGCAACACTGCTGTGTAAAAATGTCATTTTTTGTGTTTATCGATATACGTAATTTATTTGTCATATGTGTTTTATTCCCATTGTCATACTATAACTATAGTTTTATCTGTCTGTACAAGGGGTATGCCAGTTACATACACATTTCCAGGGGATACGTGAAGCATAAATGGTTGAGAACCACTGCTTTAGAGAGTTAGAGCCCGGGCCCGGGACACTATAGCACCCCTTACCAGTTCGCGATTGCTTATATTATTGGTAATTACAACTGAGTTTGCAACCAAGTTTTATGATCGGGAAGAGTTACAGAAAAAAAAAAACGATTTTGACACAATCGTAAAACATATGTACATAAATGCAAGCCACTAAACCATTTTTCGAATTCTTTTTATAAAAGCTTATTTTGCTTTATTTTATTGAAGAATTTTTTTTCAAGACTTATTTATATTACTTTACTTTGTTAAAGAAAATATTTTACCTTTCTTTTAAGAAATTATTTACTTTGCGTATTATAGAAGACACGCTTGCTATACGCCATTTCGATTTACGATCTTTCACCTTAATGCCATTTATAGTGATCTTGGATTAATGGAAGGATCTCAAATGATCTTGGATTAATGGAAGAGGAACACATAAGATTGAAATCTGAGTCCATTCTTGATGAACTGCAGCCTGTTAGCAGATTATGGACGAAGGACTTAGCAGCGATTTTTAAACACACGGATGACATAGAAGCAGTCCTTAATAAAATCATTCATATCGTCAAAGAAGCGCCAAAGCGATGAGAAAGGCAAATCATGTCTTTAACTGTTATAAAAAAAATTTATACTGAGAAAAGCAGAGCATTAACTCAATCATCCATTATACAATTCTTAGAATAGTCTCTAGCCTGCACCTCACCTGAACCGCCAACATCAAGGGGAGAAACTGCCAAACTTCAGCCAGCCTAAAGAAATTCCAACCCTAATCTTGCCTTTATAAACTTTTTGCATTTTTTTTTTATTATTTGAAGTAAACTGAAAGTATTGAGCTATAATTTGCCTTTAGAATTTAAGTTACAAGTATCTTGTGGAAAAATTAATTTCGATTTACGCCACAACCTTATGACGAAAATCGAGTCACCTGTATTTTATTCAATAAATTATTGGTCCGAACACTTATTTCTATTGATTGTTTTATCAATATGTGACTTTAGCAACATGTCGGAAATTCTATGTGCTGAACATACTTCAACTATTCTTACAGAATTATTCAGTTTGGCCATTAATTTTACTGAGTACTGCTAATAGAATGTTTAGGCAAAAAGCACTCTGATGGTCTCAATAGTAAAGTATTTGCATAAATTAATCGTGCACGCGCAGTAGACCATAGCAATGAATTGCAAAACTACAACTACTACACTACGCACCTGCGTATAGTGTACGCATCTGTGTACGCATCTTATGCTACCAATAACAGTTTGAAACCATTCCGCTTTCAAAACAGATGAAGTGTGTTGATACATCTGTCATATGAAGCTGCTAGATTCTATTGCATTATCGTGAATCGCCAATAAGTACACTGAATAATATTTAAAAATAACAGATGTACACACATGAAACTACGTCGGTGATTAGAAACTCTTAAAATTGTAGTTCGCTTTTTGGGCTTCAGATCCATTAATCAGCAAACTTCGTGTTCATCATGAATAAATTAATAGAACCTAATAATAGCAATCTTAGGATATCATACGTTCTACATCAAAAGAAGTGAAAATATTTATGTTCTAAAGCGTTTAATAATAATATAATTCACCGGTGCTTTGCATTAAAATAATAGCTAAATGCTTGGATAATTAAAATATGAAAAGGGGTGATTATCATCAATTAACCTCATTCTTAATATGCTTTTCAGACTATTTTGATATTCAAAACTTTGCGTACAAAACACATTTATACATGACACAAAACCTGAAATGGCATCACTAACCTTGAGGGCACAAAAAATGCATGATTCTGCCATGCAAGCATGTCCTGTCAAGTCACGAAAGCTTCTCCTGAATATATCGAGATGCCATAACACCTGAAATGCGAAACAGTGATCATGAAATGGTGAAGCGACAAAAGTTAATGATTAAAATATTCGAAATGCTAATATTAATTTCTTTTCTTTTTATTTTTTGGCAATATAATAATACATATATAATAAGTGGCATTTATGTAGCTTAAAAATACAATGGTTTAAGTGGCCCAGTGGTCAGCGTGCTTGGCTACTGATCAGAAGGACCCAATTAAAGTATGGATGTTTTACTTCTTGTGTTGATCTGCTGAGGTCGCGCCTTTTCCACAGATCTTCTCTATGGCGTATTATACTGTCAGACCTCTGTGGCAAGCATAGTTGCTTGACGACAAATTTATTTTTTTTTAAAGTACTAATAAATATGCTCTTCGAGAGACTTTTGCCATTGAGGTTGCGTATTCGGACTATATATGGGTCACATCTGGGTTCGACCCTTTTCTTCATAGAGCTACACATTTTTCGTAAACGTGAATCTGATTATCCAAATTTACTGCAGCTGTAGTGATCCGTCACTAAGTACTACACACTTTATTAAAATCGCTGCGATTTGGTGGACGTTTTTTTACCGCAAGAGAGTTCATTTTCTCTATCAATGTCAATCCGCTGTCACTCATATTTGAATGCTCCTGAAATGGCAGTAACAAGATATGTATTAATGTGCTTTTATCCAAAACGTAAATTATGATAATTTTTTTTTCTAGATTATTTTTCTGTTTAGAGTAAAATAGAACCTGTTCATGAAACAATAACACACCCATGCCTACAGTTCGGTCAATCACTTAAGATCTGCATTGAGAAGTGATTCAGATCTCCAAAACAGCTTCTTCTTCATATTTTGCTGCGTATTTTGCCGTGGGATCCCGATCTATGCTGTCTAATAGCTAAGGTAAATGCTCACATGGGACATTGCTCCAGGCGTCTTCAACGGAGCGTGCAGGATGGCCGTGGGCATTGACATTCAGACAAGACGCAATGGTCTCGGTTCCTTTCACTGCCTTGTGCAGAAAAGAATGGTTAATGTACTAAGCTGCCTTTCCCCCTTTTCTCCAACCACCTTTAACAAGAAACCTCGAGTGCGCCTATGAATGGAGATGCTATATCGCAAGGCAATACATAAAAGGTTCATTACTCAGCGTTCCCTCGTCTTCCAGCATATGCAAATGAAATATTATATCTATATTTAAACCTAAAATAATACTGTTTTGTAACAATTATTGTGAACTATCCCAAAACATTTAGGGGTTGGGTACTCAATTATTGACAACCTGATAAAATCAGGAAATAATACATTAGGTCCAGTCAAGGTCGACTTTAAGGACTTGAAGGATGTACCTGGTCTGCAATGATGTTTAGGTAGGTGCTAGTCATCATAGTTTTCTGCACATGAATGACTGGATTCAGGGTTTCCCAAAAGAACATTGCCCAAAGCATTACACTTCGTCTACTGGCTTGTTTTCGTCCCACGGTGCATCCTGGTGCCAACACTTCCCCAGGTAAACGACGCACACGTACCCGGCCGTCCACATGGTGCGACAGGAAACGAGATTCATCGGACGAGACGACCTTCTTCCGATCATTCAAGGTCCAGTTTTGATGCTCGCATGCCAATTGTAGGTGCTTTCGACGGTGAACCAAGGTTAGCATGGGCGCTCGGAGCAGCTACGCAGCCCCATTTTCAGCAGGGTTCGATGTACTGTGTGTTGTGGCACATTACTCCCGTCACCAGCATTTATATTATGGGCGAGTTGCGCCACAGTATCCCTTCTGTTCACTCATACCATACGGGATGGCCTTCGTTCACATCTAGCATCGATGAACCGTGGTCGGTCACACCTTGTAGGCAGTTCATGTTTTTTCCTTCCTCAGACCACTTTTTGAAGGTACTAACCACGACTGGCCGTGAGCACCCCACAAACCTTGCCGTCTCGGAAATGTTCTGATTAAGTCGTCTGTCCATTGCAATCTGGCCTTTGTCAAACTTACTTAAGTCGTCTGTCCATTACAATCTGGCCTTTGTCAAACTTACTTAAGTCGGCTGCCTTTCCCATCTGAAGAACGTAAAACTGATTAACAGAGCTCAGTATCAGGTGTTATTTTTACCGTTTCATGACCTTCACATGCGCCGTCGTTTACCTGCAGTTGCTTCGATTTGCATAAAGACACGCTGGTCATAATGTTTTGGCTCTTCGGTGTATAAGGATGTGTTCACTTCTTTTGTGCACACCCCGGATTATTTAAATTATCACTAAACACTCTCGTCGGAAACCGAAGAGAAAAATTTCTCAAAGGCGTAAGATATCGGGGGGAAAAATGGGGAATAGGGAGAAAATTTTTGAAAGAGTGCTAACTGAAGGACTCGCCAAAAAAAAAGACTAAGAAAACGAGAAAAATATTTAAAATTTTAAAAAGGAAACCCTTATTCAGCTAGCTGCTTGACACAGAGGTTTGACAGGAGCCTGTCAATACGATAAGTCATTCAGAAGGTCTGTGAGGAAGGCGAGACAGGCGGAATTTTTGAAATAGGTGCAAATCTATTAATCATTTGGGCTCTGCAAGGAATCGGCTTTTGGGTGCGGATTGTACAGTCGCGTGATACGAAGGTTGCCAGATCACTAATTTCTAAAAAAAAAACGTTGCCAGATATTTTTTCTGAATTCTGTAATCAACCATATTGTTCGGATATTTTTTTGAGCGACTGTGCATCCAAAAAGTGAGGCTCATAGAAAGCGGGTAGAGGTTTTGACACTGAAACATTCCTATGAAATTCGAATTCAAATGAATAAATGTCTAGTTTATAGGATATGGGGGAGCGGTGCACGGGAGCCATGGTGCCTCTTTTGAGGAATTTCAATAATTTGAAGATTAGAAGAAAACAGTAAACATATATCGTAAATTACAGAGAGTCATGAATATTTTTTTTTTCAAAGATCGCTGGCCGTTCAGAATCTGCAGCTAAAATTTGCATCCACGAAAGGTTTCCCGATGATGCCCAAAGAAATGATGACGAATTCTTTCATTCTGTAGCAGCATTATAGTACTAGATAAGTGCCTTCGGGTTGGGTTGGGTTGTTTTACCTCTGAGCGGCACTCTTTTGCACACCATGGGCTAAATGGCCAGGTCACATGGACCCCGAAGGCTCAGAGAAGGTTGGGGGAGGGGACCCACTGGAATAGCTGTTGGGAGACAGATGGTAGCCTCCCGTCAAGGCCATCCAGCGTGTTCTTTAACGTGCACAGGGTATGGCTCTCCCGCACACGGGACCACGGCTTAACGTCCCATCCGACGAACGGTGGTCTTTCCAAGCCCATCGATGTCCCCTACTGACAGTGGGCAGGGCGGGGAGTTTTGCGGAGATAAATCTCAACGCTGACCCAGCTGGGACTCGAACCTGGGAACTACAGATTACGAGCCTGGCGCGCTACCGACTGAGCCCCCCCCCCCCCCCCCCCCCGCCCCCAATAAGTGGCTTCATGCAGGTATGGGGACAGCAGAAATGCTTATCGAATGTAATGTAAAATGTTTCTCGTGTGTATCGGGAGAGGAATGGTAAAAATGTGAATGGACATTAGGAGACAGTTGCACTCTCCGTCAAGGCCATTCACCGTGTTTTTGGCATGCACAGGGTATGGCTTTGATGCACACGCCTTTCCTTGTAAATGGTGTCCGACTGTTTGACACCAGTCTTCTGACAGCATCAAGTTACATAGCCGGTGCACCACCCAAAGCAAGAACAACAAAATTTAGAGCAAAAATAAAAAATTTCGTATTATATTTCGAATTTAAATGATCTATGACAGGAGTCGGGAATCGGCAGCTCTGAGTGACTCTTGATTGAAGCTTTTTGATTCAACTATGAAAAACGTTTAATGATTTTTTTTATTAGAAACAAGCACAAAAGCAGATTTGCAGACGATAGTAAATTTCAAATTTTATTCGTTTGGGCGAGACTCAAACTCACACTGATGAATGGCAGAGTTTTTAATAATTGTTTTCAATATTTTTATTGTATACACTTGAATATATCTTTTATAAAGTTATACATTATGGTTTGATTTTTGTTAATAAAATAATTTGCGTTTTTATTTTTGTCTGTTATGGCTCTTGACTCAGTAAAGATTATAGTTTACGACTTTAAAAATTTACCTTTTTTTGGGTGTTTTGGCTTTTGAACCAAACATTTTCCGACCTCTGATCTAGAGTGATAAGAGAGGCATTGCTCTCTCTCCTCATTGGGAATGCTAGTCACTTGAACGTTTAAATTAACATCCAAAATTACCTGTACCTTGGTTTTACTGTAACCCCTACATGAAATAAATTATTGTGAAAAATATTTAACATACATTAACATATTTTCTATTGAAATTTTAAAGACCCCTAAAATGGAGTGAAAGATTTTTATCCTGAACAGCAATACCGTTGCCTCCTCCCCCTATTTTTTCTAGATCCAAGCTTGTCTGTGTATGAGAAAATTTAGAATTTTTTTTAACTAATAGCGGGAATTTATTCATTTGCATTCATTATCATAAAAATTATACAGAATAAAATTTATAAGAATTAGGAGGCTTCTAATTTTATAGGACAGGGCATCGTGGTATTTCTAATTGACTAAAGTCAAAAGTTCAAAATTGGGGGCTGTCACATTTCTGCATCATAACTTCAATTTGATCACTTAACCCTAGTAGCATCGGAGCTTTTCTGGTAACAAACCAGAAACGTTTCTATACTAGAAAATTATTCGTACACAAAGATGAGCATAACCAAGGTTAGGAAAAATCCTCACGACTATGACCAGCAAAGGATACATTGCATACTGTTGGAAGTAAATCACACACCACCTACGGGAAGCTACTGTAGCCTGAGGTGAAAGGTCGGCCAGGTTTCCTGAGCAACCGCCACATTAACCCAGCGATCCCGTAGCAGCAGACCGCATCATCGTGTCCGCCAGATGGAGCGACGAGTAGTTTCCGGTTCATGTGCAGCGAATCGGTTCACCTGTGGAGGCTGATTTTTTTGTGTTTACCATTGTCTGTGACGTCAGCGTCAGTCATACTATCGATTACTGAGACAGGCAGTTTCTTTTTTTTACTCTCTAAAACGTCTGCTTGATAATTTTATAATAACTATAATCTCGCTTTCTGCTGTGTCTCTAGTGCACGTGCTTCCCTAATGAGAAATAATTTTTATGCACCATATAGTATTTACCTCCTAAGTTGTTAGAAGTGAAATGCCAGATTCAAAAGAGTGATAATATTTTTAACTTTGTCACGGTGGCCAGGTGATTAGCGCACTTCGCTACTGATCAAAGGAATCTAGGTTCGAGCTGCGATTAAGGTATGGATGTTTGTGTTGTCTTTCTGCCAACAAACAGTTCATAGAAAGCCTTTTTTTTTATTTTTTCTTCCGTAACATCTGATTTTGGAGTTTCATATTTCTTGCCAGAACAGCGAAATCTTGAAATGGGATCGACTGATCGTTTGACTGTTGCCATCCAAAACGACACTTTTAGACAAAGGTCACAGTCAAGATCACATCATACCAATGTCAGATTGAACCGAAACGAATGAAATACCCATTTCGTGTTATTTTTGTAGTGAATCAAATCATTCCTTTAGTTACATTTTTTAGTAAACTAACCTTGTAAAATTTCGTTTTGCACAATGTTATGACATACAGTATTCGTTAACATAATATAAAATTATTAGTAATGTCGAGTACTGAATAGATTTTTGTCTCGAAAGGTTTACTACACAGCTCTTTGATATTTCAACAGTGCCAGACTTTAAACTATGAATACTGTCCTGAGCAGGATATTTTACTAATACGAAAACATCATCGCTGATTGCATGCAATTCATAAGTTAATGCTACCAATATATGAGGTATCAACGCAAAAGCTACACTTATCTATTCTAGTAGGTAAATAAGAAGCTTTATCAAACGCTACCATTCCTACTGCGCTGTTCCTATACCCCTTTGGAAATGTCAATTGTATTGTTCTTCGACTAGAGGTGGTCACTGCTACTGCCTACACGGAAGTGTAGTGCTCCATGCAGTTACACTTGTAGGCGTTGTGTATGAGACAATTAAGGATATTGTTCCATGCACCAGTAGCCGTGTGCTATGTAAGGAACTGGACGTTGTTAAACATCGGGGCCGGGAATATTTTTCTTGCCGCTGATTGTTCAACAAGTACGGCACAACTGCGTTCAGCATACTGAAGCAACAAAACAAATCTCTTCGCCACCGAGGAAAGGAAGTGTTGAAATTCGTTTAGGAAGTCTATTCTCGAAGCATGACCTCGTAAATAGAGACCTTAGCGCACCAGCACACTCGAGGGAGCACTAATGAATGAATGCTTTCGAACCTAACGAGAAACTAAAAGTTAATTACCGTACTTGACATTAGTTTTGACCAGTTGCACCTGTTAGTCTAAGAAGAGGGATAAAAATAACCACAATTTATATTAATCTATTGAAAATCTTCACGCTTATTGCTAACGAGAGTTGGCAACACTGAATTTAAACTTCTTGTTTCGTTAGTGTGGAAAAATGTGTGGCGGTTGGAAGAGAAAACATAAGCATTCTTGTAGGATGAACTAGATTATTCTTAAGAAAATGTAGCCTTAATTTTAACGATTATGAAAACTAGAGTAAAAATTAAACCGCAGAAATACAAAGCATCATATTTTGAAAGGTAAAAAATGAAATCTCGTTAATATAACATTAAAGGGCTTAATGTTTCACATTTTCAGGCCCTGATCTAGAAAAAAAAATCGTGTGTGTGTATTTGCGTCTGTGTATAGGAAATGGAGATGTGTGATAAAATTTCATGAGAATTTCATGCAATAAAAGCTACAGAACTTCGTGAAAAAGTTCATTCTTATTAGGACTCTTTCATTTGCATGTTCATTTACATACATTATTAACGTGATGAATAAAAATTTTTATACCTATAAATCGATATAAGAGCAAATCCTTTTTATATAGATTAAAATGCCAAAAGTTATCTAATGAATTAATGAAGTTTTGTTGTATAATCTAAAATATAATGTATATTCTTTTCTTTTTTTGTTACGGTTGGGTTGGTTTCAATAAAGTTCAGCATTTTTTAGTATAGATCAGACCAAAAGAATCTTTATACCTTACACGCCTATTTTTTATTTTCTTTTTGCTATTGTTTTATTCTTCGTAAGTAATATTAATTTCTAATTATGAAAAAGTGGCAGAGAGGTTTTGGCCTCACTTTCCTATAGACTTCAGTTAACTTATCAAGAACTATCACTGGTAAGCAGTCGAATCTCATAAATCCGGAATTATCAAAAAAAAAGTGCACTATTATTATGAAAGGTGCACTATTATTATTATCGTGAAGTTTGTAACACTGATTTAGTCAATCTTAGATTAATAAAGAATATAAAGGAGATTTTTTTTTATCTCACTATTTGATATCTTTTTGCGAAGTTGTTTTAAAATTTGTGTATTTTGCAAATAGAGCAAATTTTTTTAGATATGTAAGCGCGCAGTCCACCAAAAGCATTGCTGGTTGCATTTGTACATTGATGCACATTAATGCATAATTGCCAGAGCGAATCTATTAAAGGTTATTTGGCCTCCATTATTAGTGTACATGAAATTTTAATGCAGTTTAAACGTAACAGATTTTATTGTAACAAATATTAATATTTTATTAAAATTGCATAAATTGTATGATTGCATTACATAAAATACAATGCACATTATAACACAATTACAAAATCCTCATCAACCATAACGTTCGACTATCAACAGAGTCAAAGGCTTTTTGAAATCTATGAAACTAAAAATAGGTTTCTAAAATGAAACATTTCTCAACAATCTGCCTAAGTGAAAAAATTTATCTATACCTCCCTTACCATTTCTGCATCCACACTGTTCTATCGAAAATTCTATTAAACACAATAATGCAAAGAACTTTACGTCGAACAGAAAGTAGACTGATTCCCCTATAATTATCTCAAGAGCCAAGATTATCCTTTTTAAAATTAGGAATAATAATAGCTCTAATAAAATCCTTAACAATATATCTTTATCATAAAAAAAATTTTAAAATTTCTGTCGGCACAATGCACATCAAATAGAAGTTATTAATACTATCAGCTATGATCCAATTTACTTAAATATTAAAATGGATATAAGTGTATTGCCAAACCTAGAAAAAAATGTAAACAAGATTTACACTTTATATACTTGAAAAAGTGTTTTTTGTTACTTTATATCTTTTGGAAGCCAAAATAAAATATATATTCATTTAATAAAACAGCTGCTGCTTAATTCTCTATCATTTCATCCCATAGTTTATTTCAGTTTTTCTTAATTATTTCAGTTTTTTTCCTTTTATTCAAAGAAAATTCCCAGCGTTGCTTGAAGAATCTGATTCCCTAACGTTGTGCAGAGAGTCAGCCCCAAGAGTGACGTACATCAGCAACAGCAGCAGTGATTATCCCTTAACCATCGCTGTGCTCAGCAAGAAGCAAAGTGGCAGAGGGACTGCTACTCTTCGCCCGATGCCGAAGGGACGTGGGGTCACACACGGCCACCATATACAAGAGAGAGAGTGTGCTCATGGCCTCGAGCGATCAGGTAGTGGTTTTGAAACCGGTTCTGCACCACAGTTTGGCTGGGTCTGGTCCCGGGCCTGTGTGAGACTGGGAATTGCTGCTGAGAACCGGCTTCCGAAGTCTGGAGCTGCTAGTTTCCACTGTGTCTGTTGTAGAAGGCAAAATAATACATCTAATGTACAACGGAACTGAAGAAGAATATTTCGCATGCACCGTGACCTTATATGATTTCTTTTATGCGCTTTTTTTTTGCATACGAGTTGATGAAAATTTTTCTCATTAACCGTTAAATGGGCTGGTGCATTAAATTATTTCTGAGAGAAAACGTCTACCGCCTTTCTAATGATTTAAGAGATTATTTCCTAAGCGCATCAGAAATAATATGCATAAAGTGTTGGGGACAAGAACTGGAATTTTCTTCATTTGTTGATCATCTTGCAATTTGGGCATCTGGTAGAAGTCTCCTTAAAATACAAATATTTTTACAATAAACTTTAGACACTTTGTTTTGTATTTTGGAGAATGCGACTGACAGTTTCAGATGTTTTTAACTATTGTTGAAGCTATTTCTACAGATAATCTGTGTATTTACTATGGACGCGACTGAGAGTTATCATCATCATCATCCTCAAGCAGCCATGGGCTAAGGAGGTCCAACCAGACCGTGCAATTTAGTTCTCCAAGCAAGTCTATCCTGAGCTACATCTACAGCATCTGGCCACTGTACACCAATTCTAACAAGGTCCTGTTTGACATTGTCTGCCCACCGCATCCTAGGTCTCCCCTTCTTTCTGAGTCGTCTAGGCACACTGTTCATAACCCTATTCGCCAATCTATAATTATCCATACGGGCAACATGGCCAAACCAACGGAGTCTCTCTCTGCACAATATGCTGCTTAAAGGAGGTTGCAGACTCCTTTGCCTAACCTCATCATTAGTTACAAAGTTAAACCACCTAATACCAAAGATACTGCGTAAGCATCTAGAATCAAAAGCATCTAGTTTCCTGTTATCTTGTTTACACAGCGTCCAAGTTTCACTACCGTAACTAACCCTAGAAAGAACCAAACTATTATACAGTCTAATTTTAGTCTTTAGGTGTATACGCCTATTTCTCCACAATCTCCATAGATTCTTAAAATTCCCGGCAGCAATACCTATTCGTCTGTTAATCTCATGCCGCACATCACCATTATCTGTTACATAGCTCCCAAGGTAATTAAACTGTGACACCTGCTCAAGACTGCAACCATTCAGTTTAACTGAATCACAGCCTGCCTGACCAATTTTCATCACTTTAGTTTTCTCTCTGTTTATAACCAAACCTACTCTACTATCAGTTTCATCAACAGCTCGAATGAAAGAGTTCATCTCATCAACATCATTTGCCAAAAGGGCTAAATCATCAGCATAATCTAAATCAGAAATTTTCGTATCTCCAGCCCATTTAATGCCAAAATCTTTCCCTTGAAGTGAATTTTGCATAACATAATCAATAACCAAACTAAAGAGAAAAAGGAGACAAAATGCACCCTTGTCGAAACACCAGAAGTAATGCTAAACCAATTGCTACAAGCCTTACCAACTCACACACGATTCAGTGTTATTAGAGAGAGCTATCATTATGTTAACTACTGAGAGTATTACCAGAAAAATCTGTCGTCCTCTTTCGTGCAAGAAAAAGATCACCTGTCTAATAACCTTAAAAGACTAAAACCCTTCAGTAATTATTCAGACTACTCTGGAAATCCAGTGTTATGTGGACACAACTCATTTACAGAATTCGTTGCACTGGCATCAATAAATTGTAGGATTCTTTTGATGCCGTAGGAATACTTACGACAATAACAAACAGGAATGTTTCAGTAAACATTTTTTCTTTGTCCATGTCAGGTTCGAGTCCCAGCTGGGTCAGCGTTGAGATTTATCTCCGAAAAATTCCCCGCCCTACCCACGGTCAGTAGGGGACACCGATGGGCTTGGAAAGGCCGCCGTCCGTCGGATGGGACGTTAAGCCGTGGCCCCGTGTGCGGGAGAGCCGTACCCTGTGCACGTTAAAGAACACGCTGGATGGCCTTGACGGGAGGCTACCATCTGTCTCCCAACAGCTGTTCCAGTGGGTCCCCTCCCCCAACCTTCTCTGAGCCTTCGGGGTCCATGTGACCTGGCCATTTAGCCCATGGTGTGCAAAAAAGTGCCGCTCAGAGGTAAAACAACCCAACCCAATTTGTCCATGTTTTATTTTACTGAAACCGACCACAAGAGTTGATTGAAAACAACTGAAAATTACTAGATTACAAAAAGTTGACGGATATTTCTATGTTACCTGAATGGAAAGCCATATTCAAAACTCCTTAACTTAAAAATAAGCTTTTACTGAAAAATATCGGTGAAGAAAAATCAAAGTTCTTACTCGAATCTCTCTTAATCTCGATTTTTTAATAATGGTCAATTAATATTTAAAGAGTAATTGAAGTTGGAACACTTAACACAGATCCTACCATTACACTATTCCAAAACATTTTTTTCTTCGAAATTAACGAAAACTTTGCGAATCCTTAAAGAATCGTTACACAAAATTTTAACATTACATTTAAGGACACAGAGTCACATAACGGTGAAAAACAAGACCTCCTATTACTACACCCTAACCTATGAAACGAAAATAATGTTATTCATTAAAAATTTACCCTATGTACAGTAGCTCAAAAAAATATCCAAACACTATGGTTGATTATAGAATTCAGAAAAAATATCTGGCAACGATTTTTTTAGAAATTAGTGATCTGGCAACCTTCGTGACGAGACTCAGACGAGAGAGAAAACTAAAGTGATGAAAATTGGTCAGGCAGGCTGTGATTCAGTTAATCTGAATGGTTGCAGTCTTGAGCAGGTGTCACAGTTTAATTATCTTGGGAGCTATGTAACAGATAATGGTGATGTGCGGCATGAGATTAACAGACGAATAGGGATTGCTGCCGGGACTTTTAAGAATCTATGGAGAGTGTGGAGAAATAGGCGTATACACCTAAAGACTAAAATTAGACTGTATAATAGTTTGGTTCTTTCTAGGGTTAGTTATGGTAGTGAAACTTGGACACTTTGTAAACAAGATAACAGGAAACTAGATGCTTTTGATTCCAGATGCTTACGCAGTATCTTGGGCATTAGGTGGTTCAACTTTGTAACTAATGATGAGGTTAGGCAAAGGAGTTTGCAATCTCCTTTAAGCAGCATATTGTGCAGAGACTCCGTTGGTTTGGCCATGTTGCCCGTATGAATAATTATAGATTGGCGAATAGGGTTATGAACAGTGTGCCTAAAGGCCTCAGAAAGAGGGGGAGACCTAGGATGCGGTGGGCAGACAATGTCAAACAGGACCTTGTTAGAATTGGTGTGCAGTGGCCAGATGCAGTAGATGTAGCTCAGGATAGACTTGCTTGGAGAACTAAATTGCACGGTCTGGTTGGACCTCTGCAATGGCTGCTTGACGATGATGATGATGATTTATAATTAGTCATAATTTAGTAATAATTTTAAGGCTTTTTTAAAATATTATTTTCTTCCTTCTTTATGAAAGCACCTAAATATCACATAGATGTAGCTCACAAAATAAACTTAGTAATATCTTCATTTTTCAGCTCAGCAGTTTGGTTTCAAATTGTTTCTTCTAATATTCGTTGTAGAAGGAGCATGGCAAATAAATACATTTTTAATACACCAATTTAAATAAAAAAAATCTATTTTTTTATGACTTATTAGTAAAAATCCGCGTGAAACAAACACATTTACCTGAACAGCGCTGTTGAGGAAACAGTTATTTTGGCCAGGCATGTTCAGAAGACCTTTGGTGTGGGTGACTGTCATACTGTTACGTGGAGTCATCAAGTACGTAGATGTCTCGGCCTCCTGGACCTCTGACGCTGCTGACGCCACCTGACCTACCGGTCCCGGAACGGGACCTGGGGTGGGCGTCATACTGCTGGAGTAACTTAAGACGGACTTCAAGTCTTTTCTGTCATCTTCTCACCTAAAGTCAAATAGAGAATAATACACAAATGTAGCTCACAATCTGGGGATCAAACAATTCACTCTTTTCATCGTAATTTGTATATAAAATATCCCTCAAGCAGCTGCTTGCTACAGAGGTCTGACAGGAGCTTGTCAGTACAATACGCTATAGAACAGATCTGTGAGGAAGACGAGACCTCAGTAGAAAGGCAACACAAGAAGCAAAACAAAAGCAAAAGTCTCTCGCAGGCTATGCACTATAAATTTCACTAAGATATACAGAGACTTTATTATTTGCTAGATATTGGATGAGTAGTTTCGGCAACCTTCAAATATCTGCCACTTTTAAATGCATTGAGGCGACTGTAAATAGCATACTTTGCAAGCCTTAGATTATTCGATTTATTCTATTTTCACGTTTATTCATGTTATAGAAAGTAATTGTCCAAACTGGGTTTTATAGTTTATAGTTTTCTAATAGCAACTTCCATGCTAAGAGAATCATATTTGATGTAAATCACAAAACAGATTGAACCATTAGGCCATATTTTACGAATAATCATGAATATTAAATAACTGCAACAATCTACTGCTATTTCACGGCAGGTGCCTTCTTGGAAATGGCCTTGAAAAGGGAGGAAATTTCTCTCTTAGACTACATGTAAAATGGGTATTTGCATTTCCTTATAAAATGCTAAAGAAATAATAAAATTATAAGCAATAATGAGGATAAATTAATTAATTAAATTACTCAACAACCATAATTTAAATAGCATCTATAAGGATACGAGAGTGTGGAAAAAAAGAAAGTTGTGTGATTTGGTGTGAGACAAAAAATTGTTTCACTGATAATGCTGAATGAAGAGGAGAGCTGTTGTGCTGAACACATTGTACTGTTGATGAATATATATAATACATTTGATCACATTTTCCGGCAAGGGTGATCATACACGTCTTCACAAATGGGTATAACACACACACACACACTATTCGGGGTGACTCAGTCGGTAGCGCGTCAGGCTCATAATCTGCAGTTCCCAGGTTCGAGTCCCAGCTGGGTCAGCATTGAGATTTATCTCCGCAAAACTCCCCGCCCTGCCCACGGCCAGTAGGGGACACCGATAGGCTTGGAAAGGTCACCGTCCGTCGGATGGGACGTTAAGCCGTGGTCCCGTATGCGAGAGAGCCATATCCTATGCACGTTAAAGAACACGATGGATGGCATTTGACGGGAGACTACCATCTGTCTCCCAACAGCTGTTCCAGTGGGTCTCCTCCCCCAACCTTCTCTGAGCCTTCGGAGTCCTTGTGACCTGGCCATTTAGCCCATGGTGTGCAAAAAAGTACCGCTCAGAGGTAAAACTGAATAGCGTGTAGGTTGTTTGGGTTGTTTTACCTCTGAGCGGTACGTTACACACTATTCATCTCTCATACTCGAACATGTGATTGTTAGAACCAGAAAAAACCAGCCTAAACAGGTGTTGAATGCGTTTGATTGGTGAGGGAATATTACGTAAGCTATATGTGGCGGTCTCGTTTTTATTTTTTGGACACACCTAGTATCAGACGAAGTATGAATAAAAATCTGCTTCTCATGTTTTCCAAAGTTTACATGGGAACCCCATTCCCTAAGTCTCTTTTTAAATGCTATGAACCCTTTTATTAAAAAATGCTTTACGCACAACATTTGATTTTAAAGTCACACAATGGAAAATCAATTAGAGAGATTAGTTAATAATATGGCAGTTTAAGTAATTATTTATTTATATTTAATGTTGGCTTGAGCAACAACGAGGTTCAGTCATGGAAAGAGACTACTGACCTCCTGAAAAGATTTCCTTGGAGCTGCAGGGATTTCCGTTTAGGAACCCTGTCGTAGATTCTTTCAAGTCTTGCTAGGAGGGGGCGGGGGTGGCTCAATTGGTAGCGCGCCAGGCTCGTAATCAGTAGTTCCCAGGTTCGAGTCCCAGCTGGGTCAGCGTTGAGATTTATCTCCGCAAAATTCCCCACCCTGCCCACTGTCAGTAGGGGACACCGATGGGCTTGGAAAGGCCATCGTCCGTCGGATGGGACGTTAAGCCGTGGTCCCGTGTGTAGGTAGAGCCATACCCTGTGCACGTTAAAGAACTACAGAAAACACATTTACCTACAGTTTTACGTCATCAACAGCGAATTACGTCTTGCAATCAGCATCAGATAGCCAGTGTTGCCATACTGAATTGACATAATTCCAGAAAAAAAAAAGCAGTAAAAGTAACCCGCTTATAAAATCGAGATTAGTGTACCATTTCCGTTAGAGCTTTCTGAAATATCAAAAAAACAGCTCGCGCAAACCCTTTACTAGCTTCGTGGAGCCCTGGGTCCGTGGACCACAGGTTGGGAACCATTGATTTAAAAGTAATAATGTTCATGTACTGCTTAGTGCAAAACCAGTGAATTATTTATACGCTTTGAAACTATAGATAAATTTTGCTTCACAAACTTGCATCATCCAATATTAAGAACTAATTTTACCGAACTGCGTCAAATAATTTCTCTTTAATTCCAAACATTTCAATTGACGTCCTTCAGGGAGTAACCAGACGCTTCTTGATGACATTTCTGCGCATTACGTCACAAGATTCAGCTACATCGAAAGTAATGAATGACAACTCTCAAGTTCTGCTCTGCCAGTCAGACAAGTTGCATTTATCGATTGCAACGAAATGATTTATTTGACCTTTCGAGGATTTCTACTGTCGCCAATTACACTTGGCTCTGGCTGCACGGGTAACGTTATTTTCTTTGTGGTTCGGTTCGATACATAAATATCGCAGAAGTCAACGACTGCTCGCTTGCAGCAAGTGAGTCAGAACTGCCGTTAGATCACCTCCTTAACGCCCTCATGAACAGTAAGTGATAAATTATCCTCCATATGTTCTTTTTCGGGCAGCTTCGTCTGAAATTTGTGCAAATCTGCACGAACGTGTATAAATAGTGTGAAGTATTAGTGTTCCAGGTGTGTGTGTGAGGGGGGGGGGGATTGGCTCAGTCGGCAGTGCGCCTAGCTCGTAATCTGCAGTTCACAGGTTCCGAGTCCCAACTGTGCCACTGTGAGATTTATCCCCGCTAAAAAGTGTCCGAATGGTTAGCACGCTTGGCTACTGATCAAAGGGATCTGGGTTCGAGCCCCGGGTAAAGCACGGATGTTTGGTTATCTTTCTGCTGAGGTCCCATCAGCTTCACTGATCTACTATGACGTAGTACATTGACAGGCTCCTGTCAGACCTCTGTGGCAAGCAGCTGCTTGAGGGGGTATTTATCATTCATAAAACCTCACCCTCCCCTCGGTCAGTAGGGGACCATCAATAGGCTTGGAAAAGTCTCCGTCTGTTGGATGGGACGTAAACTGTGCACGTTAAAGAACGCGCTGGATGGACTTGACCCGGATTTAGTTTCGGATACACACACACACCCGAAACTAAATCCGGGTCAAGAGAAAACACTTCAATTGGGTTTCCCAATTACTAAAAAAAACACCGAATAGGAAAGGTTAAAATGATATTCTATATGGAAAAGATTTTATAGTTGTTTTTTTAATCTACTTTTAGTGAAGAACATAATACTATGAGACTAAAATAAGATTACATAAAGACAACTGTTTGAAATTCAAAACAGGTAGAAGTTTGAGAGGACAGGATTTTTTTTGGTGGGGGAGATCCCGGACCGCCCTCTTGGTACTTCATGCTTGTGACTTGGCTATTTATATTTAGCCTATTGTGCGCAAAAAAGTCCCCCCCTCCCCGAGGAAAAACAACCCATCCCGACCATTCAGCCCAATGATTGCAAAAAAAGTGCCACTCAGAAATACAATAACTGAATCCTCGTTGTCGGGGGTTGGAACCTCCCAATAATCTACTCTACGAGTCAAGATACATTTCTTTCAATAATGCTCAAGTTCATTAGGTCAAACTGTACCTCAAGTTAAGCAAAAAAAACCCTTCTAAATATGATTCATCGTCATATTAACATGGAGCGGGCAAACGGAAATTCAACTGCAGAAAACGAAAAACCTATGCCACCTTTACTCATGCTACTTCCGCTGCAGGCTTTTGTGACGTAAGCAGAAAAACTTGGGCGCGTGCCAAAATAATTAAAGAGCGCGTGTTCGAGCTCTGCGAGATCGTACTCTTAGCTGGTGAGTATCCGTCCACACGATTTGAATTATTAGACATAATTATCTCGGATAAATAAACGTTATTCGCGTCTCGGCCATTCTCTTCTGAAAAAGGCTTTTGTGTTCAGCCATAGGAAAAAGAGGTCATGGAAGAAAAAGGTTGCTCGCGTTTCTTTCTCACCTGTGGCAGGAACAACTGGTTTCCGACAACCGATTCGAAAATAGTTTTTCTGCTCTTATTCGATGCCAGCCAGATATCAGTTGGCAGGTTATGAGAACTTATTGTGTAAGCTGCATGATGGTCGTAACACGGCGCTAACTTGAGGTTAGTTTTAAACACCAAGAGGATATGAAGAATGGAGAATAGCTATGAGAGCCAAAGGTTGCCAGTTCCTACGTTCTGATAAGGCGGTCAGCGCAAAATATTGCTCTAATCTCGCTGCTATCGAGGTCTATCATCTGCTTGAAGTAGGCTCTTCTGTCAACTTTGTCTTATTCATTGACAATCAGGGGATGTATCCGTCTAAAAAAAATAGTACCAGGGAGATCAGAAATTATTATTTTTTACATTGTTAGGTTTTAAATCAATTTCCTTCTTATAACTTTATTAATAACTTAAACATATTCAATTATAGAGAAGGGAAAAAAAATAAAGCCAACAGATCTCATATCTGGAAAAAAAAACCATGATTCGTGAATAAAGATTGGATTTACAGCTCTGGGGTGCATTAACCATGTTTCACACAAAGGGTTGGGTTGTTTTACCTCTGAGCGACACTTTTTTGCACACCATGGGCTAAATGGCCAGGTCACAAGGACCCCGAAGGCTCAGAGAATGTTGGGGGAGGGGACCCACTGGAATAGCTGTTGGGAGACAGATGGTTGCCTCCCGTCAAGGCCATCCAGCGTGTTCTTTAACGTGCACAGGGTATGTCTCTCCAGCACACGGGGCCAAGGCTTAACGTCCCATCCGACGGACGGCGGCCTTTCCAAGCCCATCGATGTCCCCTACTGACCGTGGACAGGGCGGGGAGTTTTGCGGAGATAAATCTCAACGCTGACCCAGCTGGGATTCAACACAAAAAAAAATAGTCCACGATACAAGAAGTTATTTATCTTAATGAGTATTAAACTAGAAGGACGTCTATCGCCTATGGGGCACATATGAGAATCTCGTTTTCAAAGTGAAAGAAGTTTTTCGTTTACCTACTGTTTCATTCCTTAAAAGTTTTAATTTGAGCTAGCGGATGATGGGGAAAATGCAAATAGTAGTTCATTAGTAATTATACAACACAGAAGAATTCGTCTTTAAATTCTTAAATATAAAAAGTTGCATTTCCCACCTCTCTCAGAAAAGTGGGTAGATTATTACTGTCAATAGAATATCTCGTAATGAAAACTACCACTGATTTTTTTTAAATTTCTGTTTTTTATAGCCGTCCCGTGGCCGAGTGGTTAGCGCGCTTGGCTACTGATCTACGGCACCTGGGTTCGAGCCCCGGGTAAGGCATGGATGTTCGTGTTGTTTTCTGCTGAGGTCCTGCCATCCTCTCAGATCTTCTACTGTGGCATATAAACTGACAGGCTCCTGTCAGACCTCTGTGGCAAGCAGCTGCTTGAGGGGGTATTTATTTTTTTTATTTTTTATATGTATTATTTGTAAAACTCGATAACATCTCTGCTGTTTCATTATTTCAGTGATCTGTAAAGATATATATTTTAAAACAAGTGCTAAGTATTTAAAAAATGCGAAGTATAATATTTCATTAGTACCAATCAGATTAAAAAAAGTTTTCTAATTAGCCTTTTCATTGTTTCCAATAGAAACTTATGACATTCACGTTCCACCACCAAAATTTCGTATTTCTATCATTAATACATCGTTGCAATATTCGTTTTGAAATTTTGGAATTTTCAAACTTTTTCACCGTTAGAGGACGCAATTATAATGTTCGAAAGATTCCGAAAATGCGAATCATAATATTTTATCAGTTCCTATCCAACCCTAAAAAGAGTTTTTCATTTATCTCTAAAAACAGTTATCTGCTAAAACTAAAAAAGTTGTTTTCCTACCGCCCCCCCCCCCCCCTCGGAGCCTAAGAGGTCAATTCATTGTTGCCAATGGAAACATCATGGCGTTCACATTCCCTCACCAAAATTTAAAATTTCGAGCATAAATACATCTTTTGCAATATTCGTTTGAAATTTTGAAACTTTCACCTTTTTCCACTGCTAGAGGGCGTAATTACAGTTTTAGAGAGATTCGAAAGTGCGTATCGTAATATTTCATCAATACCTATCCAATGCAAAAATAATTTTTAATTTATCTCTGTAAACAAAAAGTTCGATGTCTACAGACGAAAAGACAGAATTGTTTTGTGAGAGTGCTGCACCATCATGTAAAAAAAAAAATTACAATTCTGAACTTGAAAGGCGTTTAACAAATTTCAGTCAGTAAACAACATATTGATTACATATCAATCAATTCAAAATAAGGGCAAAATCCCTTTTTACAAGGACGAAGGTTACTCAGTCGGTAGAGCGCCAGGCTCGTAATGTGCAGTTACCAGGTTTGAGTCCCAGCTGGGGCAGGGTTGAGATTTATCTCCGGAGAGCCATACCCTGTGCAAGTTAAAGAATACGCTGGATGGCTTTGATGCGAGGCTACCATCTGTCTCCCAACAGCTGTCCAGTGGGCCTCCTACCACCAACTTTCTCTCTGAGCCCTCGGGGTCCTTGTCACCTGGCCATTTAGCCCATTGTGTGAAAAAATGTGCTGCTCAGAGGTAAAACAACCCAGCCGAAATCTGCAGCCTTTCCACCTTTATTGGCCTGGTGTCGAGGAACATTATTGCCCTGGAATTTAAAACTTCCTCTGCTAGAATAGGAAATATTAAGCTTCCTCTGCAAAATATCGGTCTATTTGAGTTTTTTCCTTCTGAGTAGCACTTTTTTTTGCGCACAACGTGCTAAATAGGCAGGTTACAAGTATCCCAAGGGCTCAGAGAAAGCTGGGAAAGGGCAGTTGGAAAGATCACTGGACAGTTGATAGGAGACATGTAAGTCTCCTCTCCCCCAAGTCCATTCAGCGTGCGTATTCTTTAACGTGCACAGGATATGGCTCTCTCCTGCAAACGAGCATATGGCTTAATCACCATCCCACAGACGGTCTCCTTTTTCGCAAAGGGCAGAAACGGGATTACAGGAGAAAGTTCCTAATGTTGGCACAGTTGGGACTCGAACGTAGGAACATTAAATTACGAGCCTGGTGCACTACCGACTGAGTCGATCTCCACCTCAAATATCAATGCAAACTTCAGCATTATCAAGCCCAGTTTTCATCTCAATGTGTCCTCACTCTTCAGAAAGTTGTTCATCCATCATCGTGACTCTTAATTTTTGTCGCAATTGGACTGGGACACTCAGACCAGTGAGTTCCATTTGGGAAACTTGGAATGAAAAGAATTGCCTCAGGTTCTGCTATTGCGAAACTGAGCTACATCACTAAATCATTATTCCACGTTACAGAAGTTCGTTTTTTGTTTCTTTCTTTAACCATTCCACACTTCTTTCCACTGAGCATGCGTAAAAAGCGGGTTTCTTTAAAGATTTTCATCCCTCTAGGCAAAAAATCCAATCTCATTGACCATCCTTAGAGAAACCTTATCCATGCATCAATTGTTCGCTGCTGAAGTAATTGGGGAAGGAACGTTATAATCTCCTGACCTCGACTAAAATGACTAAGAACACGGTCCTCTAACAAATAGTTGTTTGCCTTCGGTAGCCAGGTTTCTTTACCCACTTTTCATGCTCCTCAAAATTATTTACTACTCTATTCATTGGCACTTTTTTGCACACAATGAGCTAAATCGCCAGGTCACAAAGACCCCGAGGGCTAAGAGAAGATTGGAAGAAGGGGACCCACTGGACAGTTATTAGGATTGACATGAGCAAGTGTGGAATGGTTAAAGAAAGAAACAAAAAGCGAACTTCTGTAACGTGGAATAATGATTTAGTGATGTAGCTCAGTTAGCTTAGTTAGCTAATCGCTATTTAGTTAGCTAATCGATGTAGCTTAGTTAGCTAATCGCCAGGTCACAAAAACGCCGAGGGCTAAGAGAAGATTGGAAGAAGGGGACCCACTGGACAGTTATTAGGATTGACATGAGCAAGTGTGGAATGGTTAAAGAAAGAAACAAAAACCGAACTTCTGTAACGTGGAATAATGATTTAGTGATGTAGCTCAGTTTCGCAATAGCAGAACCTGAGGCAATTCTTTTCATTCCAAGTTTCCCAAATAGAACTCACTGGTCTGAGTGTCCCAGTCCAATTGCGACAAAAATATCAATCCTATTATTAGGAGACAGAAATCTCCGTCGAGGGCGTAAAACATGTTCGTTAACGTGCACATGGTATGGCTCTCCGGCACACGGGGTCACGGCTTTAGGTCCCCTCCGACGAAGAGCAGCAACCTTTCGAAGCCCATCGGTGTCCTCTACTGACCCAGGGCAGGACGGAGATTTAGTGGAGAACTGCAGATCACAGCTGGGAAGGACGTACCTTTACATTCCATATGCAACAATGCTGTGGAATAAAATACTGAGCTGTAAAAAAAACATGGGGCGTTAGTTGTAGTTTAAACTACGATTGCAAAGAAAAAGGGAAGCTGAGATTAAGTTCGTCCAATGCGAAATTTCCATAAGGCCGCTCTAACTTGTAATGGTGTCTTGATTACCACTTCATCCTTGAGTTCATTCTAAGAGAGTATAAAGTAATATCCTATGAGAGAGTATATAGTAATGTCCTATGCACCCATTATTATTGCTGTGGAGTTGAAAACGTCATTTGTGTTGCACTGTCATGTGATGATTAAGAAAATCCAGTACGGTAACCGAAAAAACAAGCTGAAAGAAAAATATCGCCTCTGGTTAATATACGATGGTCGTTTTTCAAAACGAATTAAGTTTACTAAAGATTTTCATTTCCTGACTTTTGCACTCTCTAACAGTTTAAATTCGAACGAATGGATGAAATAGGTCCAGCTTAGAAAGAAGGATGTATAAGAAGAAGAAGAAGAAGCTTGACCTTCACATTTCATTCTACCATCAAGATTTCTAGAATACGAGATCATTTGCAATATTCATTTAATATTTGACCATTTTCCAGTTTTTTCAACGGCTAGAAGCTGCTATCGAAACACTTGGGTGATTCAAAAAGTACGAATTCTAAATATTTCGTCAATACCTAACCAACCTAGAAATAATTTTTTATTTTCTCTCTCTAAAAACAGAAGGAAATTGAATGTTTACAGACAGGCAGACGACAAAGATTGAAAACAATTGTTCGTTTGCTTTTTAAATGAGCTAAAAACACTTTCATTTCCCCTTTTTCTTTTGTCTTGAACTCTTAAGAAATAAAAAGGAATAACTACAGAAAGAGTGATGGTTTGAAACACGAGATTAATGTTTTAACAAAACCGACCTCTGCAGAGTTCGAAAATGGATGCTTTCGTTTGCTTGTGTCTGCACTGGTCATGCGCTGTAAAGCAGTTGCTGCTGCAACCTGTCCAACAGCAGAACTGATCAGATTCAGTGCACGGCAGTACAAAGCAGATTTGTGTTTTTTCATTGCGGGAACAACTCAAGGTGAAGTCTAGTGCTGTGGTTGTGAGGGCGCGCCGTCTTCCCCTGAAGGAACAAAGGACCCACCCACCCACTCCGTCAGAGAACTGGGCCATTGTTGGTGCGGCTGAACTGATCTGATGGAGACCGGCGCAGTGGCGTTGGGGCACGGCTCAGTGACCTGCCCTCCCCGCTCGTACGTAAAGAGACCAAGCAGGGCTTACCTCGGCTATGATTGACGATGCTGCGGGCTTTTTTTTTTCTATGAGAATCTATTCACAGGTGTACGGGCCGAGCAGCTTACATAAGTGACAGGATGGCTATAAGTCCGGATTTTATTTTTAGGGATACTTTAAAAATCTCGGAATACTTTTGCGATATTGTCATAAACTTAAATCAGACGGTTTTACGCCATTGGTAGATCTTCACCGAAGTCGTTGTTTGGCCCATCGATTTAGGGGTCTCAGGAAAAAGCATAAAATAGAATAACGGAGAGGTTAACCGTGACTGCGAAAGATACGAATATTATTGGAACGTGAAAGTGGTTATCCGTGACTGCGAAAGATACGAATATTATTGGAACGTGAAAGTGCCAGCATATAGCGCCATCTTCCTCTACATTTTAACAAACTTTCACCACCGTTTTTGCATTAGCGTATGGGTCTCAAAATTTGCATTGTGTGCTTACAAGTTTATGGGTCATGTGTCATCATCTATGCAAAATATATGCAAATTATGAAATTTCAAATTAATTGCAACCATGGATACTCATAGCATTTCATACAGAATTTTGCAAAGCTTATGAAAACTCAAGATTTCATCAAACGATGACAAACTTACGAAGACACAGGATTCGAAACAAGGAATTTATCAAGCTAATCAAAATTTATGAGGCCACTAGATTTGATAAAAGTGTTGCTAAACTTACGAGGTTAATATATTTTAAACGTTAAATTCTTGGAATTCTCTTAAAATCCGTGGTGGTCAGGAAATTACACCAATCTATCCCTCCGTGTTTTCCCATGGCTGTAGATGTTATTTATTTCTTAAAATTTGAGAATTGCCTCATTATTTTGAATGATAACATGTAAAAAGGTTTATGGAAAAATCTAAGTGAAAGTGTTAAGAAAATTAGGTTCAGCTGATGTAAACGAAACGAAAATTCATTAACAAAGAATAAGTGATCATCTTCATACAACATTTCATTACAAAAAGCTTTTGGTGATTCTAGTAAAATAATATCCATTGAAATAGTCATTTTTCATATATATATTTCATATATTTCCATAATCATTTTTCAAAGGTGGCCAATTAAACAGGTGTTACTTAGCTTGGTTTGTAAAACCTAATTTCTAATTTCATTGTCCTTTTTCGAGAACAGTTTGATTTCACAACAGAATTGGAATTATTTCGTGTTTTCTTTCTTTTTTTCAGATTACAGGAAAAAAACAATTCGCTGCCGAGTGGTTAGCGCGCTTGGCTACCGATCTAAGTGACCTGGGTTCGAGCCCCAGATAAGGCATGGTTGTATGTGTTGTTTTTCTGCTGAGGTCCTGCCATCCTCTCAGATCTTCTACTTTGGCATATAAACTGACAGGCTCCTGTCAGACCTCTGTGGCAAGCAGCTGCTTGAGGGGGTATTTATTATTTTTGACCGTCCCGTGGCCTAGTGGTTAGCGTGCTTGGCTACTGATCTACGGGACCTGGGCCCCGGGTAAGGCATGGATGTTCGTGTTGTTTTCTGCTGAGGCCCTGCCATCCTCTCAGATCTTCTACTTTGGCATATAAACTGACAGGCTCCTGTCAGACCTCTGTGGCAAGCAGCTGCTTGAGGGGATATTTATTTTTTATTATTTACTGTAAAAAAAATGTGAAATTTTCAAGAAAAAAGTAAAAACCTAACAGGAATAAATTGCTAGGAAGTTGTAGATGAAATGTAAGAGTTTGTTTTTGATTTGCTGCTTTAAAAAATAGCACAGGATCTCAGCAAACAATAGTGTCAAGCTGTTTGGTAGGGAAATCTGCAGCGCGTTCCCCGACATATCGTTTGGTATTTGGCACACGAAATCAATGAAGCGTTCGAACGAGTGACAAACAATGGGATGAATGGACTGACTACGAAAGAAGGACGATGGTGGAAAAATAAGAAAATGCCGAGGATTAGAAATAGAATTCTTGTAGGCAGCGATATCAAAATGCAAATCACATCAGGAATTGCGACAAAAAATCTTTCCTCAAATTGCAATATTGCAAAAAAATTTGCTCTCTGGTTTTTTTGGTGTCAACTCCTACGCTTTGAAATAAAGAAGCAAATGCCTCATCCTTGCCTTATTCGGAATTAAATCCGGTTCTCGTGAACCGCAAGGAATTATGCTAACCACCAAACCATTGGGCGTCACCATCAAAAGCCGGTAACTCGATGGTGCCTAAAAGAAAATCACCACACTTCACGAAGAATGGGATTTTGGGTTGGGTTGTTTTACCTCTGAGCGGCACTTTTTTGCACACCATGGGCTAAATGGCCAGGTCACAAGGACCCCGAAGGCTCAGAGAAGGTTGGGGGAGGGGACCCACTGGAATAGCTGTTGGGAGACAGATGGTAGCCTCCCGTCAAGGTCATCCAGTGTGTTCTTTAACGTGCACAGGGAATGGCTCTCCCGCACACGGAGCCACGGCTTAACGTCCTATCCGACGGACGGCGGCTCTTTATAAGCCCATCGGTGTCCCCTACTGACAGTGGGCAGGGGGGGGGGGAATTTTGCGGAAATAAATCTCAACGCTGATCCAGCTGGGACCCCAGCTGACCAGACATTTCCCCTGGAAAAATTTAAAAATTGTTTTTTGTTGAATAATATCAAGTAAAATTAAAAAAAATTAGCTTACCGAAATGTAATCTTGATTTTTTTTACGCTTCCTTTTGTTCCCTGGAGCACTGCAATTACTTTTATTTATTAATGTAAAAAAAAACATTTTCCAATTTACATTTTTCAATCAGCCATTAGTTTGAATTTCCGCTATTAGAGGGCACAAAAGTTCGAAAATCAAAAACTTTGTAAACGACCATCTAATATTCACTAGAGGTGATGTATTATTCTTTTAATTTTTTTTTTCGATTATATTTTTTCGCAGGTCCTATCCTAGTGACGATGTTCCTATTTTATATTCATGTCTTGGTCTGTTCGGGGCGCGCCTGGCTCGTAATCTGCAGTTCCCAGGTTCGAGTCCCAACTGTGTCTGTGTCCATAATTTTCTCCGCTCCCTTTCTGCCCTCAGTAAGAAAGAGAACATCAAATGGGCTTAGGAAGGCAGCCGTCAGTCGCATGGAACGTTTAGCCATGAACCAGTGTGCAGGACAGCCATATCTTGTGTACGTTAAAGAACACTCTGGATGGTCTTGAAGACAGGCTACCATCTGTCTCTTAAAAATTTGTGTAATGGGGCCCCTTCCTTCCAAACTTCTATGAACCATTGGGATCTTTGACTTGACCATTTAGCCCATTGTGTGATAAAAAAAAGTGCCCGTTCAGAGACAAAACAGGCCCAACCCTTGATCTGTTCTTGAGGATGAGTTAGCCAACCTATCTAACTGACTCCCCTACAAACCAGAATCCGAATCTGGAAGCCAAGAGCACTGAGGATGTGACTGCATACCGGGACGCGGACTTAACGAGAAATGATCGAGCTTCTTCCTTTTCTTGTGTCGTGCGTGTCATACGAGTTGACGGACCAGATTCTAGTTGGATCTGATTTGGCAACAACTATAACTCCAGATTGTTGAGATTAAGATCTTTATTATATTCTGTCTCGGCGCAAATAAGTTCTAATAATAAGGACAAAACTTATCAGCATTAATCCAAGAGATCCCGAATGTTCACGTAGTCAAGTCACGTAATATAAGAGCTGTCCACTTCAGTCAACTTCCTGAGGCAAAAAAACTCCCTCACTCATCGTCAGTCACGATCTTCCATTCGCTCATTTGCCAGCGACGATGGATGAGGCTTTTGTGTTTGCAATTGCTTCTTAAGGAAACTCCCTGCGATGCTACTAACCTCCATCCCACTCCGGCTCTTATTGACTCATAGACAGCTCTCATTTGGCAAGCTCTCTGAGTTTGTCAGAAATTACTCCTTCATCATGCGGCTCGAGAACTCTTCCGCTCGAAGTCATCATCACTGGATCTGCCATTGCAATGATGATAACCACCGATGCGTTTCCGCAGACATATCGAGACGATTCTTGCTCGTGCTGCATCGTTCCGCTCTCCGTCTCACGCAACGTCATTGATGATGTCTTCGCTCCCCCCCCCCTGCACCTCCTCCCACCTAATCTCTCTCTTCCACGATTCTTCCTTTTTTTTGCTCCCTTCGCACAAATCTCTGAAGGGGAAAACTGTTTCCGAAGATTTGTGCCACAATGATAAAGGTGGAACTTCTATTCTTGTCGATGAAATTCTGCGATGGGATGTTTTTGCCCTTTTTTAATATATATTCTTTCTACTTCAGATGTTTTTAGTGAAACAAAAAATAGTTCGACGAGTTCTGTTCAGTGGCGTATCTATCCTCTGTTGATTGTCTAACTTTGCACGTGTATTACTAGATCCTTATTGAAACTGAAAAAGAAAAATCTTGTAAAATATAATTTCGTTTCGAAGGGATAATCAAGGCAAAATCTACTGGTGGGGGGGGGAGGATAAGGGAACAAGGGACCTTGACATCCTCCTTAAAAAAAGTTGATTCAATAAGAGCAAATCACAAGAAAATATTCTGTTATCTTACGGGATTGGAGATGGCTCAGTAGATAGTGTGTCAGACTCGTAATCTGATGGGTTGTGTTGTTTTACTTCTGAGCGGCACTTTTTTGCACACCATGGGCTAAATGGCCGGGTCACATAGACCCCGAAGGCTCAGTGAAGGTTGGGGGAGGAGACCCACTGGAACAGCTGTTGAGAGACAGATGGTAGCCTCCCGTCAAGGCCATCAAGCGTGTTCTTTAACGTGCACAGGGTATGGCTCTCCCGCACACGGGGCCACGGCTTAACGTCCCATCCGACGGAAGGCGGCCTTTCCAAGCCCATCGGTGTCCCCTACTGACCGTGGGCAGGGCGGGGAATTTTGCGGAGATAAATCTCAACGCTGACCCAGCTGGGACTCGAACCTGGGAACTATAGATTACGAGCCTGGCACGCTACCGACTGAGCCACCCCCGCCCCGTAATCTGATGTTCCAGGGTTCGAGTCCCAAATGTACCTGCGTTGAGATTTTCTCCTCGGGAGGTAAGGTAAAGATGGACTTGAAAAGACTACTGTTCTTCAGCTGGAACGTTAAGACATGGTCCAGTGCGCTGGAGAGCTTATCTGTGCACGTTAAAGAACACACTGGATGTCCTGTCCGTGAATCCTCTTTTCCCAAACTCTCTCTGAGCCCTTGGGGTATTCGTGATGTGGTGATTTAGTCCACTCTGTGTAAAAGAAATTATTGCTTAGAGGTTGGGTTGTTTTACCTCTGAGCGGCACTTTTTTGCACACCATGGGCTAAATGGCCAGGTCACATGGACCCCGAAGGCTCAGAGAAGGTTGGGGGAGGGGACCCACTGGAACAGCTGTTGGGAGACAGATGGTAGCCTCCCGTCAAGGCCATCCAGCGTGTTCTTTAACGTGCACAGGGTATGTCTCTTCCACACACGGGGCCACGACTTAACGTCCCATCCGACGGACGGCGGCCTTTCCAAGCCCATCGGTGTCCCCTACTGACCGTGGGCAGGGCGGGGAATTCTTGCGGAGATAAATCTCAACGCTGACCCAGCTGGGACTCGAACCTGGGAACTACAGATTACGAGCCTGGCGCGCTACCGACTGAGCCACCCCCGCCCCTATTGCTTAGAGGTGAAACAACTCTGTTAACTTAGCACAAACGAGGAAGAAATTGAGAATAGTTATATTCGTTGGGAGTGAGATACGAACTCAAGAACTCCTCCTGATAATATTTAATTGCTCTGATCAACGGAGTTATCCCTTCCATTCACTCTTTAGCTAACGTAAGGCTATGCACATATTTCCACGAAGTGCCCGTGGAAAGATTAAGAAGTGCAGGAAATTTTTATTTACTTTTTAATCGTTTCAATATTATTCAAAGAACGCTTTTTTTCTACACAAGAGATTGTAAAGGAGTTTGTGAATATCAAAATTCTTGATTTCTTAGAGCAAGTTTCATATGAAACTTTATTTCAGACTTCGGAAGCCAATATTTTTATGTCAAATATGTGAAACCAAAATTTTTTAAGTAAAATCTCCGATGCCAAAAAAAGCGAAACTTTGATCCATGCCAAACTTCTGAAGTCCAAATAAACGTAAAACTTGGAAGCCAAAATTTTGAAACTCCTCCTCCTCTAGTGATGTTTTGTTTGTTACATAACGGTGAAGGGAATTTCGCACGAGAGACATTCTTTTATGCCAAACCGGAAAACTCTTCTTCCTCGGGATGATGAGGATCCGGAAGCAGTCCCATTGGTCCAAAGAATGCCCATCATTTCCGTTCCCATGCGAGAGCATGCCGGGATAGCCCGGTGCATGTCAGCCTCGCTACCAGTTTGACGTAGTGCGTTCGGAACCGCAACGCAATGGCTTTCCAAAGAGGTCACCTTTCTTCTAATGTAGGCTAGAGTGCCACTTAACGGTAATTACATCTCGGTTTCAACAACATTTTGCAACGCCTGGCAACTATTCACCGAAGACAAAATAATTCGACGATGGTGATCGCTGCATTTTTCTCCTTTGGCGCTCACCGAAACAACCTCTCATTCAGGTTCCTATAGCCTCGGTTAGCAGGCTGCAATCGTTAAGTCACAAGCCAATAAAATCATCAATTTAGGAAACTGGCAATAGTTGTCGTAAAGCACTAGATCTCTAGATTCGATTTCTGGCAACAAGTGAGATAAACGCAGATGCTAGTATGCAAAACGCAATTCGAGTTTCTCAAGCTCGAATGTTGTAAACGTTTGTCGAATACAAACGTCCTGAGAATTTATCCGCACCAATGTGAATTTGAGGTCGGGATTGGGTCAGTCGTATCTTTATTTAAAAGTAGCCATTATCCTATTAATGACATTTACAAAGTGATATCTTTTGTTAAGCATCAAATTAACCAAGGTATGAATCATCAGTAAATTAATAATTTTGTAACGTGCATAAAAATTAATGCATATTTCATCAAAGCGGCAAATGTTATACTGCAATGGAATTCCAGTCTCTTGACATCTCTTTTCACCCTTTTCGAGCTCGATCGAGTCAATTCCCCCTTCCCACTCACATACCCCCCCCCCCCCCCCCCCCCCCACCCAACTTATTTTCTTCTGGATCCATGACCTGCCACTTAAAGGCGGCGGTGGCTCAGTCGGTAGCGCGCCAGGCTCATAATCTGTAGTTCCCAGGTTCGAATCCTAGCTGGGTCAGCGTTGAGATTTATCTCCGCAAAACTCCCCGCCCTGCCCACGGTCAGTAGGGGACACCGATGGGCTTGGAAAGGCCGCCGTCCGTTGGATGGGACGTTAAGTCGTGGCCCCGTGTGCGGGAGAGCCATACCCTGTGCACGTTAAAGAACACGCTGGATGGCCTTGACGGGAGGCTACCATCTGTCTCCCAACAGCTGTTCCAGTGGGTCCCCTCCCCCAACCTTCTCTGAGCCTTCGGGGTCCATGTGACCTGGCCATTTAGCCCATGTTGTGCAAAAAAGTGCCACTCAGAGGTAAAACAACCCACACCAACCCTGCCACTTAAATAAAAAAAAATAAATACCCCCTCAAGCAGCTGCTTGCCACAGAGGTCTGACAGGAGCCTGTCAGTTTATATGCCATAATAGAAGGTCTGTGAGGTGGCAGGACCTCAGCAGAAAAACGACACATACATCCGGGACTCGAACCCAGGTTCCTTAGATCAGTAGCCAAGTGCGCTAACCACTCGGCCGTGGGACGGCCACTTATGGCTTGTTTTAATTAATGCTTGACGCAAAGTTGTTGTTAAATGTGACTTCGATGATTCCAAACAATGAACAAATATGGATTTAAAAATAAAGAATTTTGGAAAATAATGGCATATTTTAAAATTCTTAAACGGAAATAACATCGCTGATAATCACAGCATTACCTGATGCTCTTTTGGCGTTGATAAATCAATAAATATTTAGCGGAAAAATTTTTCGCCGACATACGGGATTCGAACCCGCATCTCTCCAGAAACATGCCAGAGTATTCTTCCAGTTGAACTAATGCTAGCTCTTTAAATTAACGGAGAAAAGACGAACTGGCATTAGTTCAACTGGAAGAATACTATGGCATATTTCTGGAGAGATGCGGGTTCGAATCCCGTATGTCGGAAATAACGTCATTTATCTCTACGAATTAAACATAAAATGTAACAAATGTTGTAAAACTGTAATAAATAAAAAAAAACAATAAATCCCTCTCAAGCAGATGCTTGCCACAGAATCCTGACAGGAGACTACCATAATAGTAAAAAGTCTGTGAGAAAGACGAGACCTCAGCAGGAAGACAACACAAGAAAGAAAACATCCATGATTTATCCAGGACTCGCTCAGGATAGCCAAGCACGCTAATCAACTAGTAAAAAACACAATTGTCAAGTGTTAGATTCAATAACTCTATGGTCTATTACATTGATAAGTTTCTGTGAGGCCTCTGTGGCAAGCAGCTACTTCACGTGTAATATAAATAAATAAAATAAATAAATACCCTCTCAAGCAGCTGCTTACCACAGAGGTCTGAACAGGAACCTGTCAGTTTATATGCCATAGTAGAAGGTCTGAGAGGATGGCAGGGCCTCAGCAAAAAAACGACACATACATTCATGCCTTACCCAGGGCTCGAACCCAGGTCCCTTAGATCAGTAGCCAAGCTCGCTAAGCACTCGGCCATGGGACGGTTAAGCGCGCTAATATATGTATATTCTTAAAAATGCATTGGCGGATCCCTTAGCTGGAGTACTGCTCACCGGATCCCAGTTCTGGCACTATGTCAGAGCCATTAAAGAACTGTTATCATTAAATAGCGATCGTAAAAGACAAATAGGACACTTCGATAAATGGAAGTGTACTGTGTCTTCATGAGTATATTTAGTACATAAATGTGGAGCGTCAATTATACGAAAATGCATCATAATACGGATGACTGCTTATCCAGATCGATAAAAAAAAGAGAAATAAGTTTGTTTACCTGTATGTAGGAATCTCTTCGTCTCGTCAAAAATAAAGAACTATATCAGCGAAGCAGACTCTCAATTAGCACATTGGTGTTATTTTAGTGAAAATGAATCAACAGTGATGTTCTGCAGGATTTATTCATTTTTAGCTACTTTTTTTCAAAGAAAAAGTCAACTACTGTTTCTACTTTGTCGTCTGTCCATCCGTACGCATTTAACTTTGTAGGTTAAAAAAATAATAAATAAAAATCCCTCAAACAGCTACTTGCCACAGAAGTCTTGACAGGAACCTGACAGTTTATACGCCATAATAGGTCTGTGAGGATGGCATGATCTCAGCAGAAAAACTACACAAACATCCATGCCTTACCTTGGGGTACGAATCCAGGTCCCTTTCTTCAATAGCCAAGCACGCTAACCACTCGGCCATGTGAAGAAAATTCCTTTATAAATTATCCGTCATTTTCCCTTGTTTGCCAGTGTAATTTGCTATAGAGAAGATTTGTAACGAAGGAGAATTTTCAGCAAAAAGGCAAACAAGAAACCTTAAACGAAATTCGGACCCGAGTCCATAGGTAACAAAAAAATATTACCATTCGCATTTTGAGAATCTTCCATTAACTTAAATTTCCACCGATAAAAGGCAACAAGTTGGGAACCGTGAAAAACTTTAATATTGCAATTTATTATGCTACAAATTTTATATTCAGTTGGTGGTTCGAGCCCCGGGTAAGGCATGGATGTTTGTGTTGTTTTCTGCTGAGGTCCTGCCATCCTCTCAGATCTTCTACTGTGGCATATAAACTGACAGGCTCCTGTCAGACCTCTGTGGCAAGCAGCTGCTTGAGGGAGTATTTATTTATTTTTATAGAGTGTGTGGTGATTAAGAGTTGACTTACCCTTTTCGGAGGTTTCTCAACCTTCGTAAATACTGACTACAATTTGATGAGTCCGAAAAATATCTTGAGAATTTTATAAACGAAAAATGTTTTATACTTAACAACGCTAATATGGTATTCTTATTTTTGAATCATGCACAAAAAATTACTCATTGTTCTTGTAGTTTCAATTTGAAAAATTTAGCAACATAGCATAAAAAAAATAAAATAAATACCCCCTCAAGCAGCTGCTTGCCACAGAGGTCTGACAGGATTCTGTCAGTTTATATGCCAGAGTAGAAGGATTGAGAGGATGGCAGGACCTCAGCAGAAAAACAACACAAACGACACGAACATCCATGCCTTACCCGGGGCTCGAACCCAGGTCCCGTAGATCAGTAGCCAAGCGTGCTAACCACTCGGCCATATAAATAATCGTTTTTTGATACTAGAGTTGTCGCCAAAGTTAAGCTACAACCCCATATGTTATGTGAATAGGAAACTAATTTCAAAACTCTGTAACTTATAAAATAAGCTTTTTATGGGAAAATGTGACTGAGGATAAATTAAAGATCTCAATGAAATCGATATAAATCTCGATTTTCAGCAGTCATAGCTGGTAATTAAAGAATTATGGAAGTTGGAATATTTGACATCAGTAATGCATTGCTCTGAAACTCGTACAATATTGGCGAATATTGAAAGAATTACTGACACAAACATCTAAAACATACACTTATTTTATTAAACATCTCGAAACAAAACGTATTATTTAAGTTTTAATTAACTTTTGAGGTGAAATCTTATGACTGCATTGCTATTTTTATAATCCAAACTTCCATAAATCTTTAAAAGCTTAACTAAAATTGCTGAAATTTGAGATTTGGATAGTTTGATTGAGGTCGTTAATCTATCTTCACATGTTGTACCATAAAAGACTTATTTTAGAAGCTACAAAGTTTCGAAATTAGTTTCCTTTTGACATATAATGGGGTGTAAGTTAACTTTTGAGCACCGGTAAACATTTAAATTACATTTCAAGTAAAAACATAATATCAAATTATTAAATTGTTTCAAATAGGCATCACGAAAGCAGTCCATCGTATTGCAATGCAATTGCATCTGCATTATTTTACAATGTTTGGAACACAGAAAGAGTCATGATTTAGTAGACTAAGAAATGCGACTAAAGGATAATCCTCTACAAGATAGAATAAATAAAATCTTTTTATTAAATGCCAAAAGCATAATATGTCGAATTTTAAACGGACTTCATGATTTAATTTCTCTACAAACTCACTGGGGATAAAGTGCTATTACATAAACAAGAATTTTGGTGACGATAGCTTGCCGGGAAAAAAAAATAAACTGGCACGCAAAAACTGAGCATTATTTAGTAAGTTTTTGGAAGTAATAATAAAAAAAATGAAGAATCTTTTTGGTTTGGTCCAAAAGAGCCAATTTGTTTTAAAGGAAAAATATATCCCTAAAATTTTTTGTTGTTCGTAAATATTTTTCCCAGGTTGGGTTGGGTTGTTTTACCTCTGAGCGGCACTTTTCTGCACACCATGGGCTCTCCCGCACACGGGGCCACGGCTTAACGTCCCATCCGACAGACGGCGGCCTTTCCAGAACCATCGGTGCCTCCTACTGACCGTGGGAAGGACGGGGAATTTTACGGAGATAAATCTCAACGCTGACACAGCTGGAACTCGAACCTGGGAACTACAAATTATGAGTCTGGCGATCTACCGACTGAGCCACCCCAGCCCCCTTAAAGGTTGGCAATCCTGCCTCTACCCCATGTCATTGAGGAACGGGGGGGGGGGGGTTCTAATTTGTGATCAAACCCGCAAAGCTACTAGTTTATTTGCATATTGTAACAGAGCAAACGACCACCCCATCCAAGGATTCAAACGCGACCTCCAATTGTCGCAGTGTCAACGCAATACCACTAGAATATACTTTCGTGAAAAAAAGTTTTGAACATTTTAACAAAATATTCAATAAATAAAAGTCCCCATTGGTGTATTAAATGAGGGTTAAAAAAAAAAACGAAAGAAAATAATTAAAAAAGATCAGAATAAAAATTTGTTCTCTTTCTTATACATGACGTCATTTGAAAACATCCCTAATATGTAATTTATTACGCTGTATGGAAGCGTTCTCTACGGAGGCTGTTCTGACAGCTCTTTTGATGATGTCACGTATGGAGGGAAATTGTTTTAAATATTGTTATAGTCTTATTGCAAGTTGCTTTAAGTTATACCTTAAAATGAATAAAACAACGATTATTGCAATATTTAACATAACAATAATAAAATATGTGTTCAGTTAAGAGTTTTATTATTTTTCTACTTTGCATATTACCATAACATAAATATATTTAATGTCATAATATAATGAAATTTATTTAAAAAATTCCCTCCATAGGTGACGTCATTGAAATGTCTGTCCTGGCCTTAGCCATGGAGGTAGCTCTGGCTGTATCTCCCAGAACTGTACGTAGAACACCGCCCACTGTGACGTTACGGATCAACAACGTCACAGGCCGTCTAACACAAATGCCGCATCAAACCACATGGGGAGATAAAAGCTGAAAATAGGCACTATTTCAATATAAAAACTTAGAAAACCTTCCCTACGTTTCTATAGTAACACGGGTTTACTTAAAATAACTGAAATCCAAATGAAAAATATACTTGCATGTGAGCCTGTTCTTTGTACTCACCGAATACTCCAGGGGTTCCTGTTACAGTCTCAAAAACCTCACACGATCGTAGACACTACAGTGTCAAAGCCAACAGCAAGTGTTTCGGGAAAATCATCTTCGAAGTAATGTTTCCTTCCTTCCAGTTTGACACTCGACACTTCTCGACTTCCTGCTCGAGAGCACGCACCCAAATCGTCAGAAGTTCGTAATCCACGGAAGAGAATCTTTTTGAAGAAAAGTTCACTTCTAAATCTGAGAAACACGCCACACACCTAGCTAGCCCCACGCTACACGACGCAGCGCTCAGTGTACACACACACTACCTGGCTAGAGTGGCGGGCTGTCCGGAACCTGTTGGCTCTCAGCCAATCACCAAGGCAACGCATGCAGCTCACGCACCGACGAACAGAGCACGCAGTCGCGCCTGCAACGCGACCAATGAGAAAGCGTAGAAAGTCCGCGTCTACACCTGACGCGGGAGTGGGTCCGCAGCTTTCTTGACCCCTCAGCCACAGAAAGTGAACTAGAGAAAGAAGTTTTATAGCGAGGCCGTCAACCCGAGTTTGGGCACGACTTGTGAAAGATGAGGCTTCTGCCTCTGCAAACGAAGATAGACGACTGAGAGAGAGGACGTTTGGCCGTTTACTTCTCATCATGTTGCTGTCTGCTGCTGATAACGGCTACAGACAGAAGGGCTCCAAAGTCGCCCACTCAGTTTTCGGGATTTGTGTTTACTATATTTGGGGGCACTCGGTCAAAAACTCAACTTTTGTGGCTGCTTTAGGAAACAACTGTTACGCTGAGACCATCAATTTCTGAAGAATTCTTTTTATACTTAAACACCATTTTAGGATATTTTCCATCGGGCCCGGTTCTAGGAAAAAAATAGGGGGGCGAGGGTAAGAAACAGGAACTTTTGTTCTTCGCACTCCGTTTTAGAGATCTATAAAAATTTCTTTAAAAAAGCCTGAAATATAAAAAAATAATAAATACCCCCTCAAGCAGCTGCTTGCCACAGAGGTCTGACAGGAGCCTGTCAGTTTATATGCCATAATAGAAGATCTGAGAGGATGGCAGGACCTCAACAGAAAACAACACAAACAGCCATGCCTTACCCGGGACTCGAACCCAGGTCCCTTAGATCAGTAGCCAAGCGCGCTAACCACTCGGCCATGGGACATGCGCAAGTTTAATCATTTTTTTTTCCTCCATTGTCATTACTAGCAGTCAGGTGGTCACAAATCTAACGGCTTAACTAGGGTCTAAATTTTTTAGGGGTGATGGTGGTGGTCCTAATTTCCGAGAAGAAAATTCGCACGAGGAAACAGAAATTGGCGAGTTGATTCAGTCGGTAGAGCGCCACACTCGTCATCTTTAGTTGCAAAGGTTCAAGCCCCACCTGGGCCAACGTTGAGATTTAGCTCAGCTGAAACTTCCGGTAAGAAAGGGAACATCCTGATTGGCTTGGAAAAAGCCGCTTTCCGTCGGCTGAGACAACTCTCCTAACAGTACACAATAACGGCAATCACCGCATTCATTCCTTTAACACTCATTTTGTACGTTCATTTGCAAAATGTTTCCCATATTCAATTGCAATAGCGTTGTGACGATTATTTGATCAACTAGTGATAGTGACCATTTTCTCATTCCTAATTTCAATGCTGCTTATTTTAATCGCATTTTTTACGCCATTTGCGAAAGGTAAATTTGTGGGGGAGAAGTGGGGGCAACACATGAATAAATACGATAAATGAATAAATGTCTCTTTGGACAAGGAACTTGCTGTGAATTTCAGTATAAGATTTCATTAAAACTGTAACTTAGGTGCAGTCATCGGGGATTCGAATTTAAGTCTCTTTCAATGTTAACAGTTTATTGCAGATAAAAATTGTGATTACTTATTCTGTTGACTGAGGACAGGAAGACCACTTCTGGAGCAATCTTTAGAGAATATCTACTACAGGGGAAGTTTAGGAACATCCAGTACCGTCGACAGGGTATAGCATAGAGGTAGCCTGCCTCCCGGCGCCTGTGGTGGTCCACACATTCACTTTTACTTTTCCTTAACCAGTTTTGCTTAATTTACGTTATATTTATCATTTTGGGGATTGTTATATTATTTTGGGGATTCTTATTTCATTTTGCGAACAGCAATGACCCAAGAAAGATTGGTTGTTGGTTTAGCAACTGTATAGATAGAGGAGGGCATAGCTTATAATTTAAATTTATAATAAATAAATAAATAAATACCCCCTCAAGCAGCTCCTCGCCCTGCCCACGATCAGTAGGGGACACCGCTGGGCTTGGAAAGGCCGCCGTCCGTCGGATGGGACGTTAAGCCGTGGCCCCGTGTGCGGGAGAGCCATACCCTGTGCACGTTAAAGAACACGCTGGATGGCCTTGACGGGAGGCTACCATCTGTCTCCCAACAGCTGTTCCAGTGGGTCTCCTCCCCCAACCTTTGAGCCTTCGGGGTCCATGTGACCTGGCCATTTAGCCCATGGTATGCAAAAAAGTGCCGCTCAGAGGTAAAACAACCCAACCCTCAAGCAGCTGCTTGCCACAGAGGTCTGACAGGAGCCTGTCAGTTTATATGCCATAGTAGAAGGTCTGTGAGGATGGCAGGACCTCAGCAGAAAAACGATACATACATCCATGCCTTACCCGGGGCTCGAACCTAGGTCCCGTAGATCAGTAGCCAAGCGCGCTAACCACTCGGCCACGGGACGGCTGATTTAAATTTAGAAGAGCTTATAAACAGTTTTATTGTGCGATATCCCCGTAGAGCAAACATTTAATTAATATTATTATATAATTGTTTTGCATTAATGTTTCTCTTGTAATAAAAACAAAAGAGCAATTGAAGATTTTCTTATATTTTTGTCTTATAATCCATCAGGGGCGATATTTAATTGTTTGCCTCAGGGCGCGATCTAATCTGGCGACGGCCCTGGGAACATCCCAACTGTGATGGCAGAGCATTTTCTGAATCCTCTTAACTCTGACTGCCGTGGAACTAAAAACTTCCTAATTCTTAACTGTCGAAAGCCAGAAATCTCCCAACTCTGATGTGGAGAATACAGAAACCCCCCAAATCTGATAGTGGAGAATACAGAAACCTCCCAACTCTGATAGTGGGAGAATACAGAAACATCCCAAATCTGATTGTAGAGAATACAGAAACCTTCCAACTCTGATAGTGGAGAATACAGAAACCTCCCAAATCTGAGAGTGGAGAATACAGGAACCTCCCAGTTCTGATAGTAAAAGACTATAATCTCTCAACTGCGACGGCGGATAATGCAAAAAATCTTAAATTCTGACCGTCGAGGATCCAGAAATCTCCGAACTCGAAATCTCACAGTTCAGAAATCTCTGAAACCACACAGAATCCAGAAACCTCACATTTCAGAAATCTCTCACCTTCCGAACTCTTATGAAGGATCCAGAAACCTCTCAGTTCAGAAATCTCTCACCTTCCGAACTCTTAAAATGAAGGATCCAGAAACCTCACATTTCATAAATCTCTCACCTTCCGAACTCTTATGAAGGGTCCAGAAACCTCACATTTCAGAAATTTTATGAAGGATCCAGAAACCTCACATTTCAGAAATCTTATGAAGGATCCAGAAACCTCACATTTCAGAAATCTCTCATCTTCCGAACTCTTATAATGAAGGATCCAGAAACTACATTTCAGAAATCTCTCATCCTCCAAACTCTTATAATGAAGGGTCCAGAAACCTCACAGTTCAAATCTCTCACCTTCCTAACTCTTATAATGAAGGGTCCAGAAACCTCACAGTTCAGAAATCTCTCACCTTCCGAACTCTTATAATGAAGGATCCAGAAACCTCACATTTCAGAAATCTCTCATCTTCCGAACTCTTATAATGAAGGATCCAGAAACCTCACATTTCAGAAATCTCTCATCTTCCGAACTCTTATAATGAAGGGTCCAGAAACCTCACATTTCAGAAATCTCTCATCTTCCGAACTCTTATAATGAAGGGTCCAGAAACCTCACATTTCAGAAATCTCTCATCTTCCGAACTCTTATAATGAAGGGTCCAGAAACCTCACAGTTCAAATCTCTCACCTTCCTAACTCTTATAATGAAGGGTCCAGAAACCTCACAGTTCAGAAATCTCCACAATTCTGACAGTGGAAGACCAGAAACTTCTCATTTCTGGAATGCAGGATCCGGAAATCTTCTAACTCACAGTGGAAAATCCCGAAGCTCACGAAAGAGGGTATAATACTATTCGTTCAAACTTAAAGGAAATGATAAGAAAATAAATAATTTACAGCTCCATCATATTTCATCAGTTATCGTATTATTACTAATGTTAACTTCGATTATAACAACAGCAAATAAAATCACGAGGTGGGTGCTATGATAGCCTTATGACACCCATCTATTCCACACACAAGAACCCGAATAGCAAACAAAACGTTGTCAAAATCGATACATTTCAAGAAAAGTTTTTCTTGCATCCATACATTAGTGCAGTAGTTCTCAACCTTTTATGCTTCACGCACCCCCTGGAAATGTGTATGTAACTGGCGTATCTCTTGTATAGATAGATAAATCTATAGTTATATAACAATGGGTATAAAATAAAACATATATATTTAACATATATTTAACGACATTTGAGCTCTCATAGCGTACCCAAAAAATTTTACCGCGTATCCCACGTTGAGAACTCCTACATTAGACAATCAAGATAGCATATTTAGCTATAATTTAATTTGTTTCCGACTAAAGCTCATTTGTTGTAACGATCTTCAATTGAGCGAAAGAATAACCTAACTGTTGTTAGCGACAGCCAATGTTTTGCACCTACAAACCGACAACTTTTCCTCCATGACCTATAGCCCGGAAATCTGCTGTTTAGAGGTTCGCTTCCGCTTCCTTCTTTAGATATGCTCTGGAAGCTTCCGTTGGAAGCAATCGGGTCCTTCACAGAAAAACCATTCACAGGCGAAGAGCAAACGATCTCAACTGATCCATTGCTTCCCTGGAAGCAAATTATGCGCTCATCAATTATTTGCATTCCCAAAATCGATATTTGCGGGAAGGAAGTGAATCGTTCAACACTTTTTTTAATTCTTGTTTTAGTTTTAAAAGCTTGTTATTGAACTTGACACTTGAGTAGTTTTAAGAAATTTTGCGAAATGTAAAGCTTGAAGGAAGGATTTTGTCAAAGAGCACGTTTATAATTATGTAATGTGATAGATGATACTGCCATCTCGCAATAGATCACGTGACACGAAGGTTGCCTGATCACTAATTTCTAAAAAAATCGTTTGCCAGATATTTTTTTCTGAATTCTGTAATCATCCATAGTGTTCGGATACTTTTTTGAGCGACTGTACACACTGTGAAATTAAATTAATAAGATGATGAAACAAAATATTTCTGTTTCATTAAAAAATATCCTCTTTTTTATTTTTTATTTTAAGGAAGGGGACCCAGTAATGAAGCTTCGCACCGAGATCCAAGGGACACCTTGCCACTCCGCTGCTTGACACTTACACGCAGGGCCAGATTTAGGGGGAGGGGCAAAGAGGTCTTCCCCCCCCCTTGAGAATACTAGTAAAGACAACGGAGGCAAGCAAAAAAATACACGTCAACTTCCGGTCGGAAAGTCTTTCGATGCTTCATTAGAAAGCTTTATGGATTGTTTGTCTGCCCATCCTGGGGCGGGGGTAGCTCAGTCGGTAGCGTGCCAGGCTCGTAATCTGTAGTTCCCAGGTTCGAGTCCCAGCTGGGTCAGCGTTGAGATTTATCTCCGCAAAATTCCCCGCCCTGCCCACGGTCAGTAGGGGACACCGATGGGCTTGGAAAGGCCGCCGTCCGTCGGATGGGACGTTAAGCCGTGGCCCCGTGTGCGGGAGAGTCATACCCTGTGCACGTTAAAGAACACGCTGGATGGCCTTGACGGGAGGCTACCATGTGTCTCCCAACAGCTGTTCCAGTGGGTCCCCTCCCCCAACCTTCTCTGAGCCTTCGGGGTCCATGTGACCTGGCCATTTAGCCCATGGTATGCAAAAAAGTGCCGCTCAGAAGTAAAACAACCCAACCCAACTCTGCCCATCCTCCTCTGTCCTCTTCAGCTTCTTTTTCTCCTCCCAAGCAGCTGATCTGACCACGCCGCTCTATTAAATGTCTCACATTATTAAATTTATGTATATTTCATACATTTTTAAAGACCTCTAAATAAATAAATAAATAAATTCCTCCTCAAGCATCTGTCTGCCACAAAGGTCTGCACAGGAGCTTGTCAGTTTATACGCCATAGAAAAAGTGTGTGAGGAAAAGGAGACATCTTCGGAAAAACAACGCAAACATCCACGTCTTAACCCGGGCTCGAACCCAGGTCACTTGGATCAACAACCAAGCTCTAAAACGGGAAAAGGAAATGTTATACCGCTATGGAACCACAGTCTCTTGTCCCTCATTTTACTCTCATTCCGGCACGATCTACTCATTTACTTCCCCCTTATTTTTTTTCTACATCCAGGCCTGTCTATATGTATGCCACATAATCTTTATTATGGTAAAGAAAACAAATACGTATACACAGTCGTATCAGAATAATACGACCACCTACCATAGTATATGTATGGTAGGTGGTCATATTATTCTGATACGACTCTGTATTTTAAAATAAATCCTTCATTAAAACATTTTAATGATAAATAATAAATACAAATAAATACCCCCTCAAGCAGCTGCTTGCCACAGAGGTCTGACAGGAGCCTGTCAGTTTATATGCCATAGTAGAAGATCTGAGAGGATACCCTGTGCAATTAAAGAATACGCTGGATGGCCTTGACGGGAGGCTACCATCTGTCTCCTAACAGCTCTCCAGTGAATCCCCTTCCCCAACCTTCTCTGAGGCCTCGGGGTCCTTGTGACCTGGCCATTTAGCCCATTGTGTGCAAAAAAAGTGCCGCTCAGAGGTAAAACAACCCAACCCAAATCCGTTCTATTTTGGTAGAGTTCCGAATGCTTGCATCTGGGCGGATCATATGGTGGTTTACATACTTAGAGTCTGCGGCTTCGTTATTGCAAATGCTTCTCATTACATACAGGGTTTCAGAAAATCAATATACCAAAAAAAAATAATCAATAACTTTTTTTAAAATTCTTTGAGAAAGAAACAAAAAAAAAATCACTTGCAAATGTTGTTCGATTCAGTCAATAGATATTTACCTGTCTTCTGTCATTAATTCGAATCAATCTTAACAACTCTTCCAACAGATCTGTAGAGATGGATAAAAGAGGATCAGAGATGCAAATTTTGGCTCATCGAAATCAGGAGTGGAGGTGGCCCAATCGGTTCCAGGTTCCCAGGCAGTTCCCAGGTTCGAGTCGCAGCTGGGCAAGCGTTGAGATTTAACTCCTTTGTCGGTAGGAGACACCGATGGGTAAAAAAATGGTTGACCCGTGAAACGACTGCTGGCCGTCCACCGTCCGTCGGATGGCACATTAAGCCGTGACCTCGTATACGGAAAGCCATATCCTGTGCACGTTAACGAACACACTACATGGCCTTGACGGGAGTCTGCAATTTGTCTCTGAATAGCTGTCCTGTGAGTCCCCTCTTACAATCTTCTCTGAACCCTTGGGGTCCTTATGACCTGGCCATTTAGCCCACTGTGGACAAAAAAGTGCCTCTCAGAGATAGAACAATTCATTGATATCAGTTTGCTAAGGTATGAATTTGTTTCATTTTGGAAAAACCTCCAACGAAAAAATGTCAGTTTTATTTTTAATTTCTAAGTTGAAGGAACTTTTTTAAAGTAAGTCTTTGATATGCGTTGGAAAAGAATCTACGAACAGTGCAAAACATCTGCAAGATCCACGTATCCCCATAAGCAAGATCCGCGCATGCACAAACAGCGCAATAATTTATTTGCTTATTATGTTGCGCATGCTCAGATTACGAGACTAACACAATACCATCTCCTCAATTGTAAGCTGGGAGAGATGAGAGAAAGGTTTAAAGATGCTTTCCCTTGAAGTTTGTTCGGGCGGGGGTTGTCCCCATTCGATAGGGTGCCAGGCTAAAAATCTGAAATTCCCAGATTCGGATTCCAACTATACCAACGCTGAGATTTATCTCCTAAACTCTCCTCTGTCCTCGATCCGAAAGGTAGGGCTTGGAAAAGTCACCGTCCGTCGGATGGTATATAAAGCCGTGGTCAGGAGAGCCATACACTTTGTACTTTAAATAACACGCTAGATTACTTTGAGAGTTGGTTTCCTTCTGTCTTCTAAAGGGCGGGGTGGCTCAGTCGGTAGCGCGCCAGGCTCGTAATCTGCAGTGCCCAGGTTCGAGTCCCAGCTGGGTCAGCGTTGAGATTTTACTGCGCAAAATTCCCCGCCCTGCCCACGGTCAGTAGGGGACACCGATGGGTTTGGAAAGGCCGCCGTCCGTCGGATGGGACGTTAAGCCGTGGCCCCGTGTGCGGGAGAGCCATACTCTGTGCACGTTAAAGAACACGCTGGATGGCCTTGACGGGAGGCTACCATCTATCTCCCAACAGCTCTTCCAGTGGGTCCCCTCCCCCAACCTTCTCTGAGCTTTCGGGGTCCATGTGACCTGGCCATTTAGCCCATGGTGTGCAAAAAAGTGCCACTCAGAGGTAAAACAACCCAACTGTCTCCTAACAGTTGTCCAGTGGGTTCCCTTCCGCAACCTTCTCCAATTCCTTAGTGTCTTTATGACCTGGCCCATCCCATTGCGGAAAAAAAAAGTACCGCTCCGAGGCCAACTCCTCCCCTCCCCCAAGAAAAAAAAAATCCTGAAGTTTATTATTGTTCATTAATTCAAGTAAATAGCAAACACCAAATATCTTATCCGCCCACATTCAGATTAAAGCTACTTTCTTTGGCACGTCAGCTTCCGGTCGGAAAGTGTTCCGATGCTTCATTAGAAGGCTTTGTGGATTGTTTGTCTGCCATCATCATCCTCAGCTTCTCTTTCTCCTCCCAAGCAGCTGATATGGTCCTTCGCTCTATTAAATACCTCACACGATTGTTTCTGAGTCAACGGCGCCTTCTCATCCCCTTGATAAGCGCTCGTCGTGTAGGTATTGTTGTGCATCACAATAATAGGTCGTGTGAGCAGACATCATTTCAATTCTCTGACGTCAGAGTAAAAGTTTATTAAGTGCAGTGAACCCCCGAAAAATACATTTCGTGGGCGTTTCTTCGCTGTATAGGCAATGCCGGATTAATGCCTTGCCAAATAGGCTGCAGCCATGGGCGTCGATTGGAATTTTTTCAGGGGGGAATGCCTTCAGGTTGAGTTGGTTTGTTTTATCTCTGAGCGGCACTTTTTTTTCACACATTGTACTAAATGGTCAGGTCACACAGACCCCGATGCCTCAGAGAAGACTGGGGGAAGGGGACCCACTGGACAGTATTAGGACTAGTAAACTCCCGTCAAGGCCATCCAGCGTGTTCTTTAACGTGCACAGGGTATGGCTCTCCCGCACACGTGGCCACGGCTTAACGTGCCATTCAACGAATGACAGTCTTTCAAAGCCCCCCTTTCTGACCCGAGGGCAGTGCGGGGAGTTTTTGCGGAGTTAAATCTCAACGCTCCTCCGGGCGGGACTCGAATCTGGGAACTGTAGATTATGAGCCTGGCCAAGGTGACCTTGATACACGAGGTCTCGACAATCGTTCAAGAAAAGGAAGAAATAAAGAAGGGAAATTAATTTCGCATTACAATTTAAGTGATTTAATTATCACAATTTTAGCATGGACCATTTATTTTTAAACCACCGAAAATAAAATTATTTATCGGGTGAGTGGCGCACTAGATACGTAGCTCGCCAGGATCCTAATCTGTAGTTCCCAGGTTCGAGTCCCAATTGGACCAGCGTTGAATCTCCATATCTCCTGCTAATCATCTCAAAGGTCTCTAGGGCCAGATAAATCTCGGGGTTACAACATCATCACCGTCGTGGCCACATCATGAAGTGGAAGGCAGCCATCTGAAGACCATAACCGTATTAGTGCTATTCGGATCAATGGGGGCGGGGGTGGCTCAGTCGGTAGCGCGCCAGACTCATAATCAGTAGTTCCCAGGTTCGAGTCCCAGCTGAGTCAGCGTTGAGATTTATCTCCGCAAAACTCCCCGCCCTGCCCACGGTCAGTTGGGGACACCGATGGGCTTGGAAAGACCACCGTCCGCCGGATGGGACGTTAAACCGTGGCTCCGTATGCGGGAAAGCCATACCTCGTGCACGTTAAAGAGCACGCTGGATGGCCTTCACCCGAGGCTACCATCTGTCTCCTAACAGCTGTTCAGTGGGTCCAGAGATGGATGGTAGTATGTCAGATTTAATGAGAGCAATCTTTGAATACAGCGATCATGCCTACATCATAACACAACTAAAGATGCTCGAACATGGAACAGAAAGAAATCTAATCTTGTTATTGAAAAATAGGCGTAAAAATATTTTTTCATATTAAAAAAAAATAATAAATTTTAGGCTTCCGAAAACAAAAGAAAACGCAAATAAAAAGTGAGGGAATTTCGTTAAGGGGAAAAATATTAATTTTTAGTGCACCTGTAATTATTAATATATACTATTATATATATCGTTATTCCGCCAATTGAATCACAATATAGGCATATATATTATATATATTGTTACGAATTTTAAAATGGATAGGCACTGAGCGTGAGTACTAAAAACTATATTTTCAAACCAATTACAATGCAAATTGTTACAAAAATATGGATGAAGTATCTTATAAACAAATTAACTACTATCATACATAAGTCATTAACCTTTTTGTACAGAGCATATAATATCAGCTCTGTCTGTTGTACTAAAATATTACCTCTTCACTTTGTTTACCATGTCACTTGAATACCTTCAGACGTAAACAATCTCTCGTCCTGTGCTAGTTCACTAAACTTTTGTTACTAACAACAGAAAACAAACACTCACGCACAAACTAATAAATATACCTCTTATTTTCGCTTAACGCGCACTGACTCATACTATCTGAACGTCCTTTCAGATCTCACAACTTTAACACACTGCTATCTTTCTTTATTCTTCCGAATCGTTCTCAGTTCTAATTCGTTGGCTACAATTTAATCTCACGTAGAAGCACACACGAGGGTTCAAGTCACGTTAAGTCATGAAGTCACTGTTGCTCGTTCATCTGTCGCAACAATATATATATGTTACCGCTAAAGCTCGAAAGCCGTTAATGTGCACATTACCTAGCTAATCTGCAGATTAACTGATTTGCTCCGTTAACGTGCGGAATCAAGAGTTTTCCGCATTTGACCTAGGTAATGTGCACATTAACGGCTTCCGTATCGTTAAAGTTCAAAAGTTTGTTTCTCTCATAGTGGTGAATCTCTTGAATATGAATCTTCGTGTCACGTGATTCACTCGTCCGCATTATAAAAAACGCCCCGGATGAGCGGAGGCCAAATGAAAACGAATCGGTAAAGTGATTCATTCTTGATAACGAATCACTAAAATGATTCGTTCTCACTTGGCCTGCTCATTTTGGGGGCGTTTTTTATAATTCGGACGACTGATTCATGTTGACAGAGGGATGACCCTGGTTTCAACTCTACTCTCGGACACTAAGATAAATAACATTATGCTAATTTAAGCGTAGAAAAATGTTCCTGTTGTTCCAGCAAAGATCTTATTTTCACTTTAACGAGTGCCTAATAGGTAATGTGCAGATTATCCAGATAATTTGCAGATTACCTAGGTAATTTGAGAAATGAAACAATTTTCCGCACGTTAACGGATCACCCTAGTTAATCTGCACAATACCTAGATAATCTGTAGAATAACTGATTTCTGCACTTTAGCGGTAACATATACATATATAACGTTATTCCTCCAACTGAACACAATATACGCATATAGTATATATATTATATATATGCGTATATTATATATATTATATATAACGTTATTCTGCCAACTGAATCACAATATACGCATATATGTGTTATATATAACGTTATTCCGCCAACTGAATCAGAATATACGTATGTATACATATAATATTATTCCGCCAACCGAGTCACAATATACGCAGGTTCCAGATTTCAAAACTTAAATCTCAGGATGTGAAGATAAAAGCAAATGTCTTGTTGCTTTGTAGAGCGGATGCAAAGATTTGTGGCATTTCTGAACCACGATGCTTATTGAGAACTCAACATTCCCAGCGATGTGGGTGTTCGACTTCGTGTTCTTGTCATTGCAAGGATTACCACACTGCATTGTTTAGATGGATGGGGTGTATCACCTGAAGCCATCTGCATCGGATGAGGCCTGATCTACTGGAAAGGAATGATAACACTGCGACTGCAAATGATTTAGTTTGATGGAAAAATTGGTTGCCTAAAGAATCCAATTTTCATCCACAGAATCTGCATCTACTGAATTGCTCATATGCAGCTTTTGAACAAAGTAAAAACAAAAAAACACGATTCTTTTAAAAAAACGTGAAATTTTTTAAAGAAATCTTTACTTTTTTATTGCTTTCTATGACTGCATAATTCCTTTCATCTGTTGTCTTTCTGCTGAGGTCTCGTCTTCTCACAGGTCTTTTATGAGGCGTATCCATGGAGTTACTCTTTTCAGACCTCTATGGGGCAAACATGTGCATTTGGAGGGGTAATTAAATTTTTAAATATTGATATTATAATCCTTTGCTACCCCCCCCCCCCCAAATAGGGGACCACCTTGTCGTGGTGGGGGGGCCTAGGACCCAGCAAACCAGTCGAAGGCTGTGCTGACCGGACTGGTACCCCGGTTGGACATAGCCAAGGCCAACCGAAGCCGACGATGCCGCTGACCGGTCGGAAGACCGGTTGGATGGTGACGGTGTCCGAGGCCTCAACCTCAGCTGCTCTGGGTGAGCAGTTCTAGGGCTCTGCTGAACGGTCTGAGCCCGCCTAGTAGGCACGAGCCCTCAAAAAAGTCTGGGCCTTACTAAGTCTCCACCCCGGGCGCCGATCGAACTTGGATCTATATATCCTTGTTCATGGCCAACCGGGGAACAGATTAAAGTTAGGTTTCTTCCGGTGGTTAGCTTTCCTTCTATAGGACTGCTGCCATGTGAGGCCGGGGTTGAGGTGCGCCTATAGGGCGTATTCCTTGCCCCCGGCTCTAGATAGCACAGCTTTTCATAACTGGTAGTGTCGTATAGGCGGAATCGGGAATTGCCGTGGTTGCATAAGATCGCAACAAAATAGAACGAATCCTTTGCTACAATTCTTCATTATAAATTTACTTATCAACCTGGGAGCAACTGCAGAATAAAGAACAAGGGCATCGTTTGTTTTAACTCTAAGTGATACTTTTTTTTTTGCACACAGTGGACCAAATGACCAGTACATAAGGACCTCAGAGGTAAGGAGGAAAGGAAGGTAGAAGGTACGGAGAGCGGGAATCACTGGGCATCTGTTAGCAGACAGATGTAAGCCTTCTGTCAAGGCTATCCAGTGTGCTTTTCAACGTGCACAATTTATGTCAGGACCACGGTTTAACGTCCCATCCGATGGAGGGCTGCTTTTCCAACCCCATTCTGGGAATTTTCCAACCCCATTCTGCCATTCCTGAATTTCCAATTCCAATATCGTGGAATTGGAAATTTTCCGAATCACGATATTTTCCAATATCGTGGTTCGACATCGATGATCTCATGGGAATATGGAGAATATGATTCCAATTCTGGAATTTTCCAACCCCATTCTGCCATTCCAACCCCATCTGACAGAAGGCAGGGTGGTGTTTTAGGGAATATATATCTCAAGTCTGGCTCAGGTGCAACTCAAACCTGGGAAGATTACGAGTCTGGCGCACTCCCTCTCAGTTTAGTATGCCATAGAGAAGATCTGTGAGTAAGGCGAGATTCCAGCAGGAAAGTGGGGCGGGGGTGGCTCAGTCGGTAGCGCGCCAGGCTCGTAATTTGTAGTTCTCAGGTTCGAGTCCCAGCTGGGTCAGCGTTGAGATTTATCTCCGCAAAAATTCCCCACCCTGCCCACAGTCAGTAGGGGGCACCGATGGGCTTGGAAAGACCGCCGTCCGTCAGATGGGACTTTAAGCCGTGGCCCGTGTTAGGGAGAGCCATACCCTGTGCACGTTAAAGAACACGCTGGATAGCCTTGACGGGAGGCTACCATCTGTCTCTCAACAGCTGTTCCAGTGGATTCCCTCCCCCAACCTTCTCTGAGCTTTCGGGGTCCATGTGACCTGGCCATTTAGCCCATGGTGTGCAAAAAAGTGCCGCTCAGAGGTAAAACAACCCAACCTAGCAGGACAACAACCCAACAAAACGAGCAAAAATGGGAATTACAAAATAGTGCGTTTATAAACTATAACCCCCTAAGAACAGAGGGCTCACGTCCTATCTTGACAATGGGAATCGCATCCCCAGGTAAAAATAGAATAGAACATGGTACTGCTGGATGGCATCGGAATGCCAAGGATCTCAAATATGCTTCCCTGGAAATCATTTTGTCTTTCACGTAAGCAATACGTTCTGTCACAATCTTGTTAGCGAAATGGTCTTTACTATCGTGGTTCGACATCGATGATCTCATGGGAATATGGAGAATGTGATCATGTGCAGACGAAGTTGAAGCCACTACAAAAAATATTTGGGTTCATGTGTTAGTATTAAATAGTATGTAACATTTTCAATACTGAAAGAACAATATAAGTAATTATGCTTTGCTTATTACTTTTAAAAATAAAATGCAACCAGTTGTGTATTGAGAAGTCGTAGGAGTTTATTTTTCGTATTGATTTTTACAAGGCCCTGATCTAGAAAAAACAATAAGGGTGGGAGAGGGGGGGGGGGCGCAAGAGACTGAATTTCCACTGCAGTATAACATTTTCACCTTCGTTTTAGAGGTTTTTAAAACATTTTTTTTTAAAGAATATAATTTTTATTCATAAGAGTAAAGAATACAAATACATTTACACTTTGACCCGCAAAGCTAAATAGCTTATCTGCAGGAAAATGAATAAATTATATTAAACATAGATCATTCAGCCACAAAAAGGTGTACATCAAATAAATCCACAAAACACAACACATAAAAATTAGCTAACTAGAAAATACCAAATAATTTTTAATTCCATTTTAAGTCTTCTAAAAGAATCTACATTTAGTAATTCTTTTGGAATAGCATTAAATATAAGTGGTACTTGGTATTCGGAGGAATGTTTCCCGCAATTATTTCGAAAATTTGACAATTTGTAATAACCTTGGTTTTGAAGTTTTGTATTTTTGTTATGTTGAATTTTTAGTTTGTAAGTTTCGTCAAAAAATTTTTTAATTATTACATTATATTTATATAAATTGCTGTAGTATAAAAGATTTAAAAATTTTAAATCTATCGGTGGAAGTTTTATAATTTTTTTGCAAATGAAACGGAATAATATATTTAGCTATTATAGACTGCAGTTTTTCTATTTTATTTATGTTAGTTAAGTTAGTTGTTCCATGCACAATTATTCCATAATTTAAAATAGATTCGCATATTGCTTTATAAAATAGGACACATGTTTCCATATTTAATACGTATTTCAATTTTTGAATTTTTATCGCCGATATTCTCAAGCTTTCACATATGTGGGATATATGGGCATTCCACCTAAAATATTCATCAAAAATGATTCCTGAGTAATTTATTTTATTTACTTGCTCAACAAGTGGGCAACTGCATAATGATTCATAATTTGAAGCATCCTTTTTTCTGCAATTTATTTTATTTTCAAGACGAATGTGTGAAATATGTACAAGTTTAATAATTTTTGGCCTTCATTATCCTTGCTTGTCAAACGGAATGAATAATCGTTTGAAGTGAATACGAACTCAGTGTCTGATAAGCCATCGATATGCTTGTTTTATTTTCTAATTTTTTGAACGCATATGGGAAGATAGGTATGCTCTAAAAATATATTTATGTTTTTTCTTTGTCACTAAAAACACTTACCTTCAGAAACTTTCATTTGGTATATGATATTACGTATATACGTCACAAGCTTTAACTTGAGAAATACCACAGCGAAAATCCGCGCCTTTTATTTCGGGATGGGGGGGGGGGAATGAAAATTGGTTTTTACTTCTGAGCGGCACTTTTTGCCAGGTCACAATGACCCCGAGGGCTCAGAGAAGATGAAGAGGCCTATCGGACAGCCTTCCTTCAAGGCCATCCAGCGTTTTCTTTAACATGCACAAAGTATGGTTCTCCCGCACACTGAGCCACGGCTTAACCTCCTATCCGATGGACGACGGCCTTTCTAAGCCCATCGGTGTCCCATACTGGCCGTGGACAGGAGGGGGGTTTTGCGGAGATAAATCTCAGCGCACCCAGGTGGGATTCTTCTTTCTTCGTTCTTTCCCCTCCCCCCTGGGTTCCTCCCTCCACCTCTGGTGAATATGGGATGCCTGCTATCAAAGAAAGCTTTGCAGCATCCATGAACTAATGGATGATTGAAAATATGCAAAGAGTAATATTTCGTTATTTCCTGTACAATACGAAAACAGTTTTTATCTCTCAAAACAAAAAAAATCCTCTCCTAAAAAGATCTTTTCCATTTGGATTAAATGGAATATGTTTTATTTATCCTCAATATAGAAGCAAAAAAGGGGTGAAAAAAATCTTAAAAATAGCTTAAAAAGTAATAATTAAAATTGAAACATTTACAAATGAAAGGATTCTAAAATGTGAACACTTTATTAAGCAAATGTAAAAAAAAAAATTCCACCAGTAAATATAAGAAAACTAAGATGAGAGAAAACATTTTATTTATTTTTATTACTAAATAGAATCTGCTCAACTCAACCTAATTTTTAACTTTTCAGAACTCTGTAAGGCGGAAATTTTTTTCTTATTTTCTTAAATAATCCTTTTTCAGTGATAAATGTTTCATCGTTAGAAGGAGAAGCAGTTTACAATTATCGACTTCATTCCCTTGCCTCCTCCCTCTTTCATGTATTATTTTTAATAAAATATTCTCATTTTAATAAAATATGCTCACTTCCTTCCTCATACATTTGTTTTAATAAAATATTTCTATAAAAAAATACCTTTGAGATTTATTTGAATTTCCTAACTCGAAGTGTCGGTAAATTGAAAGTAACATACCACTGGCTTTGGGCGTCAATCATTTTTCGCTGAGTTTAGAGATGCCAAAGTAACTGCCATTATATAATAACCTGTTCATTTCATGTACTACATCTTATTTTTTTCTAAACTATCTCTTTGTCTTTTTATCTTATGTTGTTGTTTTTTCCTCGAACTCAAAGAACTCTTTGAGGAGAAAAAATTCCACACAACTTGGTCGTTTGCAGAACCCGTTATCAGAAGAATACAAAAGCTGGAGCGCTAACATTCGTAATTTAAGCAAACGGTTTTTGTTTTCTTAGTCGTAATCTGGCATCACGTTTTCCTACGGTTGAAATTTTGTGTTCTCGTATAACCGAGTAATTTTGTAATCTTCAGTCTTAGGAATTAACATTTTTTTATTTCATTACGTTGAATTTAAACTTTTTATTACTTTAAACTGAAATGTGGAAAATTAATTACTTAAATATTTATTTGCAAATAATACTTTTTAAGACTTAAAGCAAAAAAAACTTGCTCTCGCACTTGAATATTTCCGATAATGTTGACAAGTTTTATGCTTGAAAATTTAGGATTATAACCATAGCTGGATTTACACGGTAATTTTTTACAAATTTTTTTAATAATTTATAAAAAATTTCAGTTTTTACAACCATAAAGAAAGTTAATAATGTAATCGAAATGGTTGTAAAAATTTTAAAAATTAATACTGCTTTGTTAAATAAATTAATAAATGTAGCATGTCGTTATTTAGGAGAGCCATATTCAACGCTCCCTAACTTTCAAATAAGTCTTTTGTAGCAGAATATCAAAGGAAATAAATTGAAAATGTTAAAAAAAAATTCTCCCAACATCGTTTTTGAGTAATCTTGGTGTAATGTTCAAAGAGTTCTGAAAACTAAAACATTTGATGTTAATCGTAAGACTTTACTTCAAAAGTTATGATAAATCGTTTCCTAAAACAGATGCAATTGCAGTAGTTTTTATACTGTATTTTAAGTTTCAGTGAGTCTTCATCTAAGCCAGTGGTTCTCAACCTTTAATGTTCACGTACCCCCTGGAAATGTGTATGTAATTGGCGTACCCCTTATATAGATAGATAAAACTACAGTTATAGTATAACAATGGGAATAAAATAAAACATATATATATATACACACACACATTAAATTTTGCATTCATAAATTACATATATCGATAAACACAAAAAATGACATATTTGCACAGCAGTGTTGCCAACTTAGCGACTTTGTTACTAGATCTAGCGACTTTTGAGCTCTCACGGCGTACCCCAAAAAATTTTACCGCGTACCCTAAGTTGAGAACCCCTGATCTAAGCCATAAAGTTTTTTACGAAAACTGAATTGTTTAGTGAAAACACAAAACTTATGCAGGAAAAAACTTTGACCATTGAGAATTTTAAAAAAAATATTATAATGAGGAAAAGGAGCTACAAAATATTGTCTTGCTTTTCTTTACAAACATAGTTCTGAATCCGACATTTATCCTTTGCTAAACTAAGAAAAACATCCTGCCCAGATCTTTCTTTCCCAGTTTTCTCACAGAATCGTCTTGAGGTAAACATAGCATCGACCCATACAACAAACTACCTGGCAGTCTTTGCGCGGGCTCCTACTGCTTCAGCCAATGGCTGCAGAGGATGTTCCGGTCGCTGACTCGTGACTCAGTTCCCCACTGCGAACCCAGCGATGCACTACGGCTGCTCCTCGAGCAGAAATGACGGCGAGGGGGCGTATAAAACTCCACCCGTCGGCAAGCCGTAGGAGGGAAGACTTCTGCGAGCGTTAGACCACGAATTCGCTTCTTTAACCGTAATACAGGTATAGTCGAAAGGCGTAACAAAATAGGAGGGGTCGGTCATACTCTCACAGAAAAGTTTTTTTGATTGTCATTGTTGACAAACATAAATGGTTCTAGAATCGCTTAAAACGCTGGCTAATGCGAAGCCATTAAAGGTAACTGGAGATAGTTGGGTTGGGTTGTTTTACCTCTGAGCGGCACTTTTTTGCACACCATGGGCTAAATGGCCAGGTCACATGGACCCCGAAGGCTCAGAAAAGGTTAGGGGAGGGGACCTACTGGAACAGCTGTTGTTGGACCCTCACCTAGCTGCTGCTGGTGACAGAGGTCTGATAACAGTCTGCCTGGACAGTACGCCATAGAGAAGATCCGTGAGACCTCAGTAGAAAGTCAACACAGAAAACACAATGGGCTAAATGGCCAGGTCACAAGGACCCCGAGGCCTCAGAGAAGGTTGGGGGAAGGGGATCCACTGGACAGCTGTTAGGAGACAGTTGGTAGCCTCCCGTAAATGTCATCCAGCGTATTCTTTAACTGCACAGGGTATGGCTCTCTCGCACACGGGGCCACGGCTTAAACGTCCCATCCTATGGATGCCAGCCTTTCCAAGCCCATCGGTGTCCCCTTCTGACCAAGAGCAGGGCGAGGAGTGTTGCGGAAATAAATCTCAACGCTGGTCCAGTGGGATTCGAACCTGGGAACTGCAGATTCTGATTCTAGAGGTAAATGGGACTTGAATGCTGTTCAGGAATCAAAAAAATTATTTTTGCTGAATATTAAAAAATAGTTTCAACCCTTCATGTTAGTTCCCAGGTTTGAGTCTCGACTGTTCCAGCGTTGAGATTTATTTCCTCTAGTCCCCACCCTGTTCTCGGTGAGAAAGACGACATTGATGGTTTTGGAAAGGTCGCAGTCCGTCCGATGGGACTTTAAGCCGCTGTCCCTTGTGCAGAAGAGCCATACCTTGTTCATATTAAAGAACACTCTGGATGGCTTTGTTAGAAGAAAAAAAACAGATGACCCAGTACTTCAAAAACTATTTCAACGAGAACTGTATGTAAAGAACTGGATTCAAAACCAACGTAAACTAGAAGGACGCATATCGCCTCTGGCCATATTAGAATCCCGTTTTCAAAGAGAAAAAAGTTTTTCCTTTACCTTAAAGGTTTTGATTTGAGTAGTTTACTAGCAACAGTATTTTATTAGTAATTATACAACATAAAAGTATTCGTCTATTAATTCTTAAATCTAAAAAAGTGCATTTCCCACCTCTTTCAGAAAAGTGAGTAGATTATTGCTGTCAGTGGAATATCTGACAAAAATTACCACTGATTTTCCAAATTTCTCTTTTATATATGTTATTTCTATGACTCAAAAACATCCCTGCCATTTCATCATTTCAATGATTATTAAGTATTTGAAAAATGCGAATTATAATATTTCGTTAGTACCAATCAAACTGAAAAAAGAGTTTTCTATTATCATTTTCATTTGTTTCCAATTGAAACTTCACGATGTTCACATTCCACCACCAAAATTTCGTATTTCTATCATTAATACATCGTTGCAATATTCAGTTCAAATTTTGGAGTTTTCAATCTTTTTCACCGCTAGAGGGCGCAATTATAGTGTTCGAAAGTGCAAATCATAATATTTTATCAATTCCTATCTAACCTGAAGTGATTTTTTCATTTATCGTTAAATGCAAACAATTATCTGCTAAAACAAAAAAAATTGTCTTTTTCCACCCCCCTCTGGGTCTAAGGGGTCAACTCAATGTTGTCAATGGTAACTTCGTGATCTTCACATTCCACTACCAAAATTTAAAATCTCTAGCATAAATACATCGTTTGCAATATTCGTTTGAAATTTTGGAATTTTCAACTTTTTCCGCTGTTAGATGGCGCAATTATAGTTTTCGGAAGATTTGAAAAGTGTGAATCATAATATTTTATCAATTCCTATCTAACCCAAAAAGAACTTTTCATTTATCTCAAAAAACACACAATTATCTGCTAAAACAAAAAAGATGTGTTTTACCACCCTCTCTGGGTCTAAGGGGTCAACTCATTGACGGAAGTGGAAACTTCATAATCTTCACATTCCACCATCAAAATTTAAAATTTCTATTGTACACACATCGCTTGCAATATTCGTTTGAAATTTTCACCTTTTTCCACCGCTAGAGGGCGTAATTGTAGCTTTAGAGAGATTCTGAAAGTGTCATCATCATCATCCTCAAGCAGCCATGGGCTACGGAGGTCCAACTAGACCGTGCAATTTAGTTCTCTAAGCAAGTCTATCCTGAGCTACATCTACTGCATCTGGCCACTGCACACCAATTCTAACAAGGTCCTGTTTGACATTGTGTATATCTTACTATTTCTTCAATACCTATCCGACGCAAAAAATTTTTGATTTATTTCTGTAAACAAAAAAAGTTCGATCCCTTCAGACGGACAGACGGACAGACGACAAAGCGAAACTATGATCTCGTTTTCTTTGATAAAAATAGACAATTGAATTCAAAAACCCATTTCAACAAGAACTATGCGCAGAGATGGAGCAGATCGGGAGGTTTACACCTTCTCTTGGCCCTTGGGGTTCTTGTAACCTCGCCATTTAGCCCATTGTGTGCACAAAAGTGCCGCTCACAAGTAAAACAACTCAATCCTTTCATGCTGGCTACAAAAATTCTTCCTGAATTCCCCATACGCTGGATCTGTCCCTGCCCATCAATCACTTATCAACCGACCTTTGGTTTATGAAAATTGTCATCTTCTCAGCTTCAGACTGTCCCCAGAGCCGTTACCTCCTTTGCCATCTATAAAAAAATGAATAAAGCTGGCTAACCACTCAGCCAAAACATTTTAAATTTTATACTTTGCATTTCTTACTTCACTAGAGTTTAAAATACCATGCATCCATTTTATGATTTTGAAATTCACAGTTTTATTTCGTTTTTTCTCATTAATATTTATTTAATTCACAGTTAACGGGCAATTGCACTTTTATCCTCGTATCGCTCTGAGAATACTTGAGGAGGACAAGAATAGCCCACAGAATCTGATTAGCCTGAAGTTGGGTTGGATTGTTTTACCTCTGAGCGGCACTTTTTTGCACACCATGGGCTAAATGGCCAGGTCACATGGACCCCGAAGGCTCAGAGAAGGTTGGGGGAGGGGACCCACTGGAAGAGCTGTTGGGAGACAGATGGTAGCCTCCCGTCAAGGCCATCCAGCGTGTTCTTTAACGTACACAAGGTATGTCTCTCCCGCACACGGGGTTACGGCTTAACGTTCCATCCGACGGACGGCGGCCTTTCCAAGCCCATCGGTGTCCCCTACTGACCGTGGGCAGGGCGGGGAATTTTGCGGAGATAAATCTCAACGCTGACCCAGCTGGGACTCGAACCTGGGAACTACAGATTACGAGCCTGGCGCGCTACCGACTGAGCCACCCCCGCCCCAATTAGCCTGAAGTAGTAATCAAAAAAGAAACTTTTTTTTTTTTTTGAAGAAAAAAAAAGATCTTTCTGGCTCTCGTTCTATATCAACTGTTCTGAAAAACGATTACTGTGGCCACCATCATTTTTCTTCAATAGAATCGTTAAGATCAAATATAAATATGAGTCGCAATTTCCTGTGCTTGCTTTGAGATTTTCTCCATTAATCCACGCCGTACTCTCGATGAGAAAGCGGGCACCAATGGGCTGGGAATGGCCGCCTTCTGTCGGTTGGAATGTTAAGCCGTGATTCAAGACCTTTCCTGATCCAGCTCCGAACTTCTGGAACCGTTGTGTTTTTAGACTATTTTGTGCACAAAAGGAGCCGCTCGGGGGTAAAATAATCCAACTCAATAATTGTACCTTTATATAACTTTAATTTATCGGAAAAGCTATTTGTATCTAGGGACGGAGCAAGGGATGGGCGATAGCCCTGGGCGTCGAAAGTGGCCAGGCGTATTTTACGTGTACTTAAGATAGACAGATATTTTTATAATAGACAAGCACATTTTTATAAGAGAAAGTTTTATGAGATTTTTTTATTTTGTGTTTAAAGAGAGTTTTTGGAGGGGGCCCAAAAATTTTTTTTCTCTCGGTATGATATTTTATGTCGTGTTGGCTCTGATTTTATCTTTACGTAATTTCATCGTATCGCAAAAGGGGGGGGGGGGGGGGGCTCAGTCGGTAGCGCGCCAGGCTCGTAATCTGTAGTTCCCAGGTTCGAGTCCCAGCTGGGTCAGCGTTGAGATTTATCTCCGCAAAATTCTCCGTCTTGCCCACGGTCAGTAGGGGACACCGATGGGCTTGGAAAGGCCGCCGTCCGTCGGATGGGACGTTAAGCCGTGGCCCCGTGTGCGGGAGAGCCATACCCTGTGCACGTTAAAGAACACGCTGGATGGCCTTGACGGGAGGCTACCATCTGTCTCCCAACAGCTGTTCCAGTGGGTCCCCTCCCCCAACCTTCTCTGAGCCTTCGGGGTCCTTGTGACCTGGCCATTTAGCCCATGGTGTGCAAAAAAGTGCCGCTCAGAGGTAAAACAACCCAACCCAACAACGCAAAAAGGATACTGTAGTGTTATTTAACAACTAGAAGAACAGAAGAACTGGAAGAACGTCTCTGGCACATATGAGAATCTCGTTTTTAAAGAGAATGGAATTTTTCCTTTACCTACTGCTTCATTCCTTAAAAGTTTTAATTGAGCTAGCAGATGATGGGGAAAATGCAAATAGTATTTTATTAGTAATTATACACCATAAAGTATTCGTCTTTTAATTCTTAAATCTAAAAAGTTCAGTTTCCCACCCTCTCTCAGAAAAGTGGGTTGATTATTGCTGTCAGTAGAATATCTCTTAACAACTATCACTAATTTTTCAAATTTCTATATTATACAGATCACTAAATACGGAAACGGCAAAGCTGTTATAGATACGTAACAGCTTTACCGTTTCATATTTAGTGATCTGTAAAGCAATTGAACTTCATAACGTTCACCTTCCACCACCAAAATTTCATATTTCCATCATTGCTGCAAATATCATTGTTTCAATATTCGTTTGAAATTTTGGAATTTTCAATCTTTTCCACAGTTAAGGGGCGCAATAATAGTATTCAGTTCAGTTTTCAGTTTTATTATAATAATAAGGTTACAAACAACATATATTTGTAATACACTTATTAACCCAAGAGCATCTAAGCTCATGTAGGTTAATTTACAAATTATTTAAATAAATAATTTGGCAACACTGACACTCAACTTTACATAAAGAAAAAAGTATATATATGTACAAAAACAACACAAAATTTATAAAAAAGAATTCGAAAGTACGAATCATAATATTTTGTCAATTTCCATTTAACCCTAAAAAGATTTTTTCATTTATCTCTAAATACAAACAATTATTTGCGTAATATTCCATCAATACCTATCCAACACAAAAAGAATTTTTAATTTATCTCATATAAACTGACAGGCTCCTGTCAGACCTCTGTGGCAAGCAGCTGCTTGAGGGGGTGTTTATTTTTTTTTTTTTAATTATTTTTATAAATAGAAAGGTTCGATGTCGGCAGACGGACAGACAGACGACAAAGCGAAACTATTATCTCGTTTTCTTTGAAAACGAGATAAAAATTCATCGCAACACTGATAGTGTACTTTTATGAAGCTTACTTACATGTATCTCAGGGGCGGGGGTCGCTCAGTCGATAGCGCGCCAGGCACGTAATCCGTAGTTCCCAGGTTCGAGTCCCAGCTGGGTCAGCGTTGAGATTTATCTCCGCAAAACTCTCCGCCCTGCCCACGGTCAGTAGGGGACACCGATGGGCTTCAAAATGCCGCTCGTCCGTCGGATGGGACGTTAAGCTGTGGCCCCGTGTGCGGGAGAGCCATACCCTGTGCACGTTAAAGAACACGCTGGATGGCCTTGACGGGAGGCTATCATCTGTCTCCCAACAGCTGTTCCAGTGGGTCCCCTCCCCAACCTTCTCTGAACCTCCGGGGTCCATGTGACCTGGCCATTTAGCCCATGGTGTGCAAAAAAGTGCCGCTCAGAGGTAAAACAACCCAACATGTATCTCAAAAGCAGGCCCAGATCTAGAAAAAAAAATGAAAGGGATAAGGTGGGGTTGTTTTACCTCTGAGCGGCACTTTTTTGCACACCATGGGCTAAATGGCCATTTCACATGGACCCCGAAGGCTCAGAGAAGGTTGGGGGAGGGGACCCACTGGAACAGCTGTTGGGAGACAGATGGTAGCCTCCCGTCAAGGCCATCCAGCGTGTTCTTTAACGTGCACAGGGTATGGCTCTCCCGCATACGGGGCCACGGCTTAACGTCCGATCCGACGGACGGCGGCTTTTCCAAGCCCATCGGTGTCCCCTACTGACCGAGGACAGGGCGGGGAATTTTGCGGCGATAAATCTCAACGCTGACCCAGCTGGGACTCGAACCTGGGAACTACAGATTACGAGCCTGGCGCACTACCGCCCCCCCCCCCCCCCCCCCGCCCCAAAGATATAAGGAAACCACGCAGTCGAGCCAGAAAAAAGTAAAGAGAGGGGGCCACACAAAAGATTTCCATTGCAGTGTAACATTTTCTCTTTCGTTTTTGAGGTTTTTAAAAAATTTCACGAAAAATATGCACAGGTTTAATAATTTTTGTCCTCCGTTATCCTTACAAACATTGAAAAGGTGACGTCCCATCCGACGGACGGTGGCCTTTCCAAACCAGGCCATTGATTCCTTGATCGCAAAAGCGATATTATGCTTTTTCTGTAACTTCAAAGCATTTGAAAAGTGATATTGTGCCTTTAGGTGTAATTTCGTTGTATCGCAAAAGCGGTATTGTGTCTTTTTGCTGCTTCCCCGTGTCGCAAAGATGATATTGTGCTTTCATGTAGCTTCACTGTATCGCAGAAATGATTTGTGTCGTCGTGTAAAACTGGGATGGATGTCACGCAGACAAACTGAAGAGCAGCAACACTCGTCAATTGCTAGCAAGGGTGAGTCCCCAACCCTCCATTTCCCAGGGGCCGGTTTGGCTGGAATAGCTTACTTACTGGTAAAGAGGTAAAGACAGGGCCGTCTTAAGGCATGGGCACACTAGGCAGTTGCCCAGGGGCCCCACGATTCTAAATTTAGCAAAAGTTTGTGTTGATTAATCCTCGCTTTACAACATGTTTAAACAATGATTTTGTTAAAAGAACCAACAAATCTATAGGCTTGATTTTATTGACCGTTTACATTTTTATTCCCGTAGGTGAGTGGGTAGGGGCCCCAGTGCATTGCTTTGCCCAGGGACCTACAATACTGTTCAGAAGGCACTGGGTAAAGGAAGATCTTTTTGTACAAATCGACGACAGAAGTCTCCAGTCTCTTCTGCTATCTCATCATGGGCGTCAGCAAGCCATACCTGGAAAAGAATCGAGTGGGGGGGGGGGGGGGCGAGAAACACAATCGAGTCGGAAAAATGCACGAGGGGGAGCAAGAGACTGGATTTTCAATTCAGTGTCCCGTGGCCGAGTGGTTAGCGCGCTTGGTTACTGATCTACGGGACCTGGGTTCGATCCCCGGGTAAGGCATGGATGTTCGTGTTGTTTTCTGCTGAGGTCCTGCCATCCTCTCAGATCTTCTAGTGTGGCATATAAACTGACAGGCTCCTGTCAGACCTCTGTGGCAAGCAGCTGCTTGAGGGGGTATTTATTTATTTTATTTTTTTTTTATAATATTTCGCACTCGTTTCACAGTTTTTTAAGAAATTCCTTGAAAACTGCAGGAAATATAAATAAGTTTCATAATCTCTTTTTGTCTCTATTACCCCTTAATGCCGTCCCATGGCCGAGTGGTTAGCACGCTTGGCTACTGATCTAAGGGACCTGGGTTCGAGCCCCGGATAAGGCATGGTTGTATGTGTTGTTTTTCTGCTGAGGTCCTGCCATCCTCTCAGATCTTCTACTGTGGCATATAAACTGACAGGCTCCTGTCAGACCTCTGTGGCAAGCAGCTGCTTGAGGGGGTATTTATTTTTTTTATTTTATTACCCCTTACTACTGTTCTGAAAGGAATTGCAGTAAGGGGTAATAGAGACAAAAGGTTGCCAGATTACTAATTTCTTTAAAAAAAAATCGTTGCCAGATATTTTTTCTGAATTCTGTAATCAACCATAGTTTTCGGATATTTTTTTTTGAGCGACTGCATCAGCCTTTTTTATTTCTGTTAAATAAAAGACGACACTGAAAAGAAATTATTGGAATTGGTGGAAACTTTCCAAATGCAAATCTTGCTTTGTACATTGACAGTAAACGAATAAATAAATTAAATTACCTCTTGATCAGCTTTATCTCTGACCACCTTGTGTGCACTTTTTTGCACACAGTGGGCTAAACGTCCAGGTCACAAGGACCCCAAAGGTTTAGAGAAGGTCGGGGGAAGCGGACCCACTGGATAGCTGTTACGAGATAGATGTTAGCTTCCCATCAAGGCAATCCAGTGTGTTCTTTAACGTGCACAGGGTATGGCTCTCCCGCAACTGTGCACGTTATCTGAATATTTCTCAAATGGTTCATTTCTCAAATTAATTTTAATTTTTCTCAAATTAATTCGCTTGCAACAAAGTATGAAATTTCTGCCTTATACGTTACATGCTTTGAAACATTGAAGCGAACAAGAGGGTTGCGTCATTAATCCTGTAATTGGCTTGAAGCTTGCGCAACCATCTGTGACTCTCTTCTCGATTCTAATTTGGCGGGGGGAGGAAAGGGGGGGATCTACGGTTAACCTGTGACCTTCACCTCAAGAAGTGGTTTGCACACCTGGAGCAAATCTGAATGCGCTTGGCAGTCTCGGTGAAGAGAGATCATTTCATGCAAGGCAAGCGATGCATGGTGGAGAGAAGACTTGAAATATCAAAATCTTCTGCGCTGTGTTTCTAATAAATCGGTTAAATTATTGGTTTGTGGAGAGTTGCCAAAACTTATCAAAGGTTAATGACTTTGAAGCTATCAATATCAAGGGACTTCGTTATTTATGTTCAATATATTTCTCTGGGGGGGGGGGGGGGGCTCAGTCGGTAGCGCGCCAGGCTCGTAATCTGTAGTTCCCAGGTTCGAGTCCCAGCTGGGTCAGCTTTGAGATTTATCTCCGCAAAATTCCCCGCCCTGCCCACGGTCAGTAGGGGACACCGATGATTTGGAAAGGCCGCCGTCCGTCGGATGGGACGTTAAGCTGTGGCCCTGTGTGCGGGAGAGCCATACCCTGTGCACCTTAAAGAACACGCTGGATGGCCTTGACGGGAGGCTACCATCTGTCTCCCAACAGCTGTTCCAGTGGGTCCCCTCCCCCAATCTTCTCTGAGCCTTCGGGGTCCATGTGACCTGGCCATTTAGCCCATGGTGTGCAAAAAAGTGCCGCTCAGAGGTAAAACAACCCAACGTTAAAGAACACGCTGGATGGCCTTGACGGGAGGCTACCATCTGTCTCCTAACAGCTGTTCCAGTGGGTCACCTCCCCCAACCTTCTCTAAGCCTTCGGGGTCCATGTGACCTGGCCATTTAGCCCATGGTGTGCAAAAAAGTGCCGCTCAGAGGTAAAACAACCCAACGTTAAAGAACACCCTGGATGGCCTTGACGGGAGGCTACCATCTGTCTCCCAACAGCTGTTCCAGTGGGTCACCTACCCCAACCTTCTCTGAGTCTTCGGGGGTCCATGTGACTGACCATTTTGCCCGTGGTGTGCAAAAAAGTGCCGCTCAGAGGTAAAACAACCCAACGTTAAAGAACACGCTGGATGGCCTTGACGGGAGGCTACCATCTGTCTCCTAACAGCTGTTCCAGTGGGTCACCTCCCCCAACCTTCTCTAAGCCTTCGGGGTCCATGTGACCTGGCCATTTAGCCCATGGTGTGCAAAAAAGTGCCACTCAGAGGTAAAACAACCCAACCAACTCAATACATTTCTCTTAATTTTTTAATAGTGGAGTTTCGACTTTAAAATTCGGAGTTAGACCTAGGGTGGTCTAATGGTTTGTCGAGTCGAGTCTAAGGAAGAAAAAAAAATCTCTAGGCCCAGCTCTGAGACGTTGGGATCCTTGTGACCTGACCATTTATTACTTTGTAGAGAAAAAATTTGTCACTCAGCTTTAAAAGCAACCTAAATATTTTTATTAAAAGAACAACCTGTCATTTTCAGGTCTATCTGCCTATCCTTTTATCTATCTGTAGAGATTTAATTTTTCTGTTTTAAGAGAATAACCTCTTACTTCACCTTAAGTGCCTTCTGCTTATTTATTGAGTCAGATACAATTTCAGACCATCAGTGTAAACACAACCTTTCTTTTATAACCTTTCGTTTTTTTATCTGTTCCATTAATGACTTAATAAATTAACTGAAGTTCGCAATCTTTTCCTTTCTAGCAATGCTTTTATTGACTAAGTGCCATTTCTAGCATTTAAGCCTTTTTTCTTTGTGATTTGTTTCTTTTTTTTGTACAGTCGCTCAAAAAAAAAGTATCCGAACACTATAGTTGATTACAGAATTCAGAAGAAAAAAAAAATCTGTTAACGATTTCTTTTTTAGAAATTAATGACGTCGCGTGACATAAAGGTTGCCAGATCACTAATTTCTAAAAAATATCGTTGCCAGATATTTTGCTCTGAATTCTGCAATCAACCAAAGTGTTCGGATACTTTTTTGAGCGACTGTAATAGGGTTGTTAGGTTGGGCTGCTTTACCTCTGACCACCTTGTGTGCACTCTTTTTGCACACAATGGGCTAAATGATCAGGTCACAAGGACCCCAAGGGTTTAGAGACGGTCGAGGGAAGCGGACCCACTGGATAGCTGTTGCGAGATAGATGTTAGCTTCCCATCAGGACAATCCAGTGTGTTCTTTAACGTGCACAGGGTATGGCTCTCCCGCACACCGAGCCACGGCAACGACGGACGACGGCCTTTTAAAGCCCATCGATGTCCTATACTGATGCGGGGTTTAAAGGCTGTCGTCAGTCGAATGGAACGTTGCCGTGGCTCCGTGTGCGAGAGAGCCATACCCTGCGCACGTTAAAGAACACACTGGATTGCCTTGATGGGAAGCTAACATCTATCTCGTAACAGCTATCCAGTGGGTTTATCCAGCTGGCACAAGGGAGACGAATCTGGGACATGCAGATTATAAACCTGGCGCGCTCCCGACTGAGCCAACCCCCGTCCCCGGTTGATAAGACTTAGGCCAATTGTGCTTTATGTCCAAAAGTGAGAACATGCGATTTTCGCTTCTATCGATTTTCATGATATGAATAGAGAATTCAACAAGAGTAGAAAAAGGGACAATCAGAACACACATGACAGAAAAAAAAGACCATGCCATTCTGGTACTCAAAGGCGGACCCCAGAAGTTGTAGAATCGCCGCAAGCCAACGTAACATCCAATGGAGTACCGGAAAATCTACCCTCCCCCCCCCTCCTGCATTTGATGTGCTCCATCATATACTTGAATTTTAACTTTTCGAAAACGTTCAACAATGAATTTCTGATATCTATTTCGGATTTCGTAATGTATAATTCGACATTTTGGAATGAATTATTTTTGCACCTTTCTTCACAAAATGTTGTTTCAGTTGTTTTCAGACGGGCATACACAAAATTCGCATTAAAATGCTTACATGGTTTCAGCTAAGTTATTTTGATTATGATTCATTTTGCTCCTCTATTGCCAGGCGTAATCTGCAGTTTCCAGGTTCGAGTCCCGCCTGGGACAGAGTTAAGATTTTTATCCGCAAAACTCCTCGCCCTGCCCTAGGTCAGTGGGGGACATCGATGGGCTTGGGGCGACTGCCGTCCGTCGGATGGGACGTTAAGCCGTGGCTCCTTGTGCGGAAGAGTCATACCATGTGCATGTTAAAGAACACGCTGGATTGCCTTGACGGGAGGCTACCATATGTCTTCTAACAGCTGTCTAGTGGGTCCCTTACCCCCAACCTTATCTGAGCCCTCCGCCCTCGGGTTCTTGTGACTTTGTTATTTAGCCCATTGTGTGCAAAAAAGAGCCACTGAGAGGTAAAACAACCCAACCCAACTTAGAGTTAAACAGGAAGTTGGACTTATGGCAAAAAACCGCTAGTCTGACGTAAAAGATGACGTCACCCACATTTTGCCAAAAGATTGCCATTTTTTGCACACCACGGGCAAAAGATGACGTCACCCCATGTCATGGTCTTACGTTAACGAAGTTGACGGGCAAGCTCAGGTTTTGAGACAGTGAGTTCTGGCCGACATAAGAAGCAAGGAGAGGAATTTCTAATAGGGAAAATGAAGCTGATTGCTCACGGTTTATTATTCATTCGATGCTATAGAAAAATAATCCAGGAGTTCCTTTAAATAGTTAGATATCAAGTTTCACCATTTTGTTTTCTGCAGGGACCGTGGGACTAACCTGCTTCTGGTGATACCACTGTGCCATCTTTTTGAAATCAACTATCGCTTTAAATAAGGTCCCATTTTGATTCCCGCGTCACCGAGCCTGAAGAAGTATTATCACCGTAAGGGTCGAAAGGCAGCACACACCTGTGGAGAGGACCGTCATCCATTCGTGACCTGCCAGTGCAGTGGAGAGGTCCGTCATCCATTCGTGACCAGTCAGTGCAGCAAAGACGGCTGGTGGCTGGCCTTGACACCTAGCACATTCAAGTCGCACATTTCATTAGACTGGCAGACCTAGTGCGACTAATGAGAGAGTAGAAGGCACGTGCGGCCGGGTAAGTGCGCAGATTTCCCTCGCAGGTTGCACGAATGAGAGACTTCGAATGGTGGGACGCGTCCTATGCATCACAAAGCCTTAATGCTTGGTTTTATCTGTGCCACCAACCGTGAAAAGTGGACTTTGTTCATTCACTCAATCAGAAGTTCTGTATTTACGAACTTTTTTTAATTTCCCCCTTTTTAGCTCTCTTTATGAGGTGTCTGCCAAATCCTAGTTTTATATTTGAAGCTCCAAAGCAAGCAGTTCTTAACGCTTTCAGTAGTTAGTCATAATACTAGCTAGTTTAGATTAAACAAAGAAATTTTGGCGTCATTGGTAATTTTTTCGATTCAAAATCTGATTTCACTCTGAAGCGCAGAGCACATGGCCATTCCTGGAAAAAAACAAACCTGAAACGCTACTGCTGAGGAATTGTGGAAATACGATAACAGCACCACAACTGAAGATGCTTTTTCACGTAATTCTGGATGAGTCAAGACCTCAATCTGTGACCGAGTCTTGGAATTTCCAACTTTGTGGGAAGGTTGATGATGATGATTTTTCACGTAAACTCGAAAGGAGTTGAACACGGTTAAATACAATAAGCTTTAGTGTTGAGTGCAATTTTGTTATTTCAGTATTAATTGTATAAAAAAATGTTCACCAATTATTAACAGTGGTAATGACTGATTATTTTCATGTTTGGGTAGTTGGAACGATAGTGAGATAAATCTCAAGATATCCCCTCTATTCTCACAAAAGATATCAAAATTGAATTTTTTTAAATCATACAATAAGCCAAATTTTGGGACGACTGGCCCTCTAAAAAAATACGATTTTGAAGCTAAGCCTTTTGTTCCCGTACTGCAAGCAGCTTTACAAGACTGATTTCCCGAAGACTTCCAGCCAAGGCTTATTTTGTTTTTTAATTCCTTTTCCCTCGACACTAAATTTGAATCTATCCTTTTCTATCTTACTTTCTTGCCAAATTTTGCTTCTGCATTCGTTGACAGAATATTATGGAATTGTCAGATCTGCCCTGAAATGGGTAAAAAAAAAATTGAACTACAGTTTAGTTAATCGAATAATATGATTCTGTCAATTATTTATCAAACGAAACACTAATTTTTAGGTACAACATCTGGCAACACAAAACTAGCTATTCTAAATCACCAAAATGTAAATTTTCAACCATAATAACAAGGCCCAGGTGATCACAAGTAACATTTTTGCTGCATTTCATTTTTTATTGATATTCTATTATATTAAACAAACAAATAATTGAATACGAACGATTGGTGGAAATTACAGGTGAGTTCGGGCTCAAATTTTCGAGCCCGAAGTTGTTGAGTTCGAGCCTGTCCGAACCATTTCGACAACTGTTGAGCCTGAGCCCGATTTGGAGACAATTTTTCTCTGACTGAACAGCTAATATGCACAGTCGTATCAGAATAATACGACCACCTACTTAATAAAGGGAATAACCACCCTTGGACCGGATGACAGCGGCGAGACGGCGTGGCATGGACGCAATGAGGCTCTGGAAGGTTGCTGGAGGCGCACGTGCCATTCGGATTCCAGCAGAGCACGGATATTCTGGAGATGACGTAGTTGTGGGTCCGCACACCGAACCTGTCGATCCAAATGGTCCTACAAATGCTCTATGTGATTGAGGTTGGGCGATTCCGCCAGCTAAGAGAGAACGGAGACATCGCTTTCGTGTTCCTGGAACCAGTCATGCACCACCTAGCGACATGGCAGGGTGCGTTGTCCTGTTGGTAGACACCATCACCACCAGGGTAAACGTCCAACATGAATGATGCATGGGGTCAGTGAGGATGGACAGGAAATTAATTGAATGACAAAACCCAGATGTATCGCAATTCAAGGACTGCACACCATCTATAGGGATAATGGCAAGATTTCCACTAACTACGGTCGAGGGCAAGACAGTACGATATAGATACAGCTCACCCCATGACTACCTATGACGAACAGTACTATAGAAATAAAGTTCATCCATCGGTCAAAACCTAAATTTATTCTGTGTCCCGGATCGCCACAAACATGGATATAAAGATCCAAGTTGCCTATGGCTCCCGTGACAGGAGCTCTTAGTTCAGCCCATCCATCTTGGCCTGTCCGATTGAAGCAGCTCCAGTCAGCATCGCCTTCAACTTCATTTAGGCCCTCAAGTCCCCCCCCCCCACCACCACCTCGACAAGATGGCTTCTATTCGGGGGTGGTGGAGTGAGGATGGAGAGGTAGCCATTGGCGTTCAGGGACCCATCCAGTGGTACCAGCGGTCCCAGGTCATACCAGGAAAACATCCCCCAGACATGCACACTGCCACCGCTAACCTGTACTTGATCGACAAGCATGTCCAGGTGTTGGTTTTCATGTGTCTGACGCCGTATGCGCTACCGCTCATCACTTCTGTGGAGTAGAAACCTCGATTCGTCGGAGAAGACAACCTTTTCCCCTCTTCCACTGTCCAATGATGGCAGTCCCGTGTGAAAAGCAGGCATCGTTGCCAATGGACCTTGGTTAACATGGGTGCCTTTACGCAGTGTCGACTCCAGAGACCCATGCGTAACAGGGTTCGCTCTACTGTTATCGGGGACATGTACCTGGTGCTAGCATTCATTTGAGTGGTCAATTGCTGCACTGTTTTGCGTCTATTGCCCTTTACCAGTCGACGGAGGTGACATTCTCCTCTGGGGTCAACTTCCTTTGGTGCTCCACAGTTATGATGTCTGGAGGTACTCGGTGTGCCAGCAGTCCATTCTTGGTACACCCTTGCTACAACACTTTGTGAATTGCCCAAGAAGTCTGCTGTTTCCAAGATGCTTCCACACTTGACGCGGGGTAGATGATGATCATTCCATTTTGAACGTCCATCAAATCAATACCTCTGCCCCTTGTGCTCACGTTATGCACTATGGCTCATCTGTCCTGGCCTGCCGCTTATATCTCCGTGTGGTCGACCTTGTCATGTGCACTCTGTGACGCGCCTCGGCAAGTACATTGTGATTCCGTGGGTGGTCATATTATTCTGATACGACTGTGTATATAGACAATGATTACGAGTGACCTACTGACTGAGAAGTAATCACGCTAATTCAAACTATGATGCAGAAATGGTAAAGCTCTGAAAATTTGCACCTAGGGATAATCTGGATTGTAGATCTCGAGAAAAATCAGAAATTTGACCTCCGATGTGTCTTTCAAGGTCAATTAGGGGTGAAGTAGAGGTTAAACCATGCTCTATGAGCACTGGAAATGTGAAATCAGTGTCTGGGGATGTTTCGGGTTGTAGACGTCGGAAACGCTACGAACTTTCGGATCCAGAGGGCCCTTTCAGGTCAAAGGTTAAATTTATATCCCAGTGTTATCCCAGTGGTAGAGAGCTTAAAATTGGTGCCTTGGGGGGGGGGGTATTTTGAGTCGTAGATCTAGGAAATTATGCCAAATTCTGGCACGATGGGTCCTTCGAGTTCAAAAGTCAAATTCAGATCTACCAATGCTGGAGAGCTAAAAAATTAGCGAATAGGGCTATTTCAGGCAGTTGAACTCCAAAATATAGAGGTCGGCGTGACGCTTTAAGAACAAGGGGTATCGATTGATTTCTAGTAAAAGATATGTACAGAAATACATGTCTCTAATTATTTGTTCCTATGTTATTAATTATTATTGCATTCATCTCTTATATCAGGGGTGGACAATTGTTTTCGTAACTGCGCATGCGTATTGACGTGGCCGTCCTAGTGGAAAATACGAGACGAATCTTCGATCGCGCACGGGAAGGAAATCTCGGTTCAAGGCGGATTTTTCTGACTGTCCTGGCGGGCCACAAAAAACTTAGCGGGCCGAATGCGGCCCGCGGGCTGCTATTTGCCCACCCCTGTCTTATATCATTAATAATAATCATAAATTTTAATGCTCATCATCATTATCATCATCCCCATGCAGCCATGGGCTAAGGAGGTCCAACCAGACCTTGCAATTTAGTTCTCCAAGCAAGTCCTGTCCTGAGCTACATCTACTGCATCTGGCCACTGCACACCAATTCTAACAAGGTCCCGTTTGACATTGTCTGCGCACCGCAACCTAGGTCATCGGACTTTGAAGCTCACCCAAATAGAGAAAATATTTTTATACTGTAAAGTCGATCCATTTGCTTTGTCCTCCTTCTTCTTTATACTTTTTAGATCCAGTCCTGTATGTGCTTATTAATACGCAGGGGCGTCAAGTGCTAACGAGGGCTCCGGTGTAAAATATATGAGGGGGCCCCCATTGTGCGCGTACATGTGTTTGTGTAGGTGTCTGTTGCCTATAGATATGAGGGTTAAAAAGCAACAAGTTATTTCTGAAAAAAAAAATTGACTATATTTTTTTGACAAAACAACTTCTTAATTTTAAACAGCTAACACAATTTTATCAATACTGTACGGGTGTACTCAGCGGGACCCTTTGACGAACTGTAGACCTCCGCCCCTTAATTCCTTTGTGAAAGGAATTTTAAAGTTATATAGGATTTTTTTTTTTTGTTGAGATATTTTTTATGAAACCAGCCAGAAATTCGATTATCATATTCGATTAAGCAGAGTTCCCTAGAGCATATCTAACGATTTCGATATTTTAGCCACAATTATGAGTGTCTGATTCCCTTAGTTTTCGAGAATCGAAACAATTGACACTTTTCTTGCTAAACCATACTTCTTTACGAGTCTCAACTTTTCAGTTCTGTTTTTTTTATCATCGTTTTAAAAAATTTCCTAAGCAGCCCTTAGCGTCGTACAACATTTCTTAATTTCTGACAGATAGGTCTCCGGTTCGAAACAATCCTCCATGGACACACATTTTTTTTTCCTTACTGGCTCTTTCAAACTTCTAGGCCTGACCGAAAGAGGCTCTGAGATCGTTTCAATAAAACCGTGGGGTCTGTGGGAGTTATGTGTTGGCACTCTCTTTCATTACTTCTATGCTCTACCATTACCGTGACTGGGTTGTTCTATCTATTGCCGCTAGGCGTCCCCTTGTGACTGGGTTGCTCTATCTATTGCCGCTAGGAGTACCTTTGTGACTGGATTGCTCTATCTATTGCCGGGAGGAGTCCTCTTGCGACTGGGTTGCTCTATCTATTGCCGCTACGAGTCCCCTTGTGACTGGGTTGCCCTATCTATTGCCGCTAGGAGTCCCCTTGCGACTGAGTTGCTCTATCTATTGCCGCTAGGAGTCCCCTTGTGACTGGGTTGCCCTATCTATTGCCGCTAGGAGTCCCCTTGCGACTGGGTTGCTCTATCTATTGCCGCTAGGAGTCCCCTTGCGACTAGGTTGCTCTATCTATTGCCGCTAGGAGTCCCCTTGCTACTTGGTTGCTCTATCTATTGCCGCTAGGAGTCCCCTTGCGACTGGGTTGCTCTATCTATTGCCGCTAGGAGTCCCCTTGCGACTAGGTTGCTCTATCTATTGCCGCTAGGAGTCCCCTTGCGACTGGGTTGCTCTATCTATTGCCGCTAGGAGTCCCCTTGTGACTGGTTGCTCTATCTATTGCCGCTAGGAGTCCCCTTGCGACTGGGTTGCTCTATCTATTGCCGCTAGGAGCCCCCTTGCGACTGGGTTGCTCTATCTATTGCCGCTAGGAGTCCCCTTGCGACTAGGTTGCTCTATCTATTGCCGCTAGGAGTCCCCTTGCGACTTGGTTGCTCTATCTATTGCCGCTAGGAGTCCCCTTGCGACTGGGTTGCTCTATCTATTGCTGCTAGGAGTCACCTTGCGACTGGGTTGCTCTATCTATTGCCGCTAGGAGTCCCCTTGCGACTGGGTTGCTCTATCTGTTGCCGCTAGGAGTCCCCTTGCTACTTGGTTGCTCTATCTATTGCCGCTAGGAGTCCCCTTGCGACTGGGTTGCTCTATCTATTGCCGCTAGGAGCCCCCTTGCGACTGGGTTGCTCTATCTATTGCCGCTAGGAGTCCCCTTGCGACTAGGTTGCTCTATCTATTGCCGCTAGGAGCCCCCTTGCGACTGGGTTGCTCTATCTATTGCCGCTAGGAGTCCCCTTGCGACTGGGTTGCTCTATCTATTGCCGCTAGGAGTCCCCTTGCGACTAGGTTGCTCTATCTATTGCCGCTAGGAGTCCCCTTGCTACTTGGTTGCTCTATCTATTGCCGCTAGGAGTCCCCTTGTGACTGGGTTGCTCTATCTATTGCTGCTAGGAGTCCCCTTGCAACTGAGTTGCTCTATCTATTGCCGCTAGGAGTCCCCTTGTGACTGGGTTGCCCTATCTATTGCCGCTAGGAGTCCCCTTGCGACTAGGTTGCTCTATCTATTTCCGCTAGGAGCCCCCTTGCGACTGGGTTGCTCTATCTATTGCCGCTAGTAGTCCCTTATGACTGGGTTGCCCTATCTATTGCTGCTAGGAGTCCCCTTGTGACTGGGTCGCCTTATTGGGTGAAAAATAAAACGCTTTCAAAACTAACACAATCACGACGTTCTCTTGCAAAGCCTACAACTTACAGCTTTGCACTAGTGTTCATTACGAACTGAACATAGCATAAAGAGCAAAAGTTGCTCAGAGGGCAAGTTTCCCATTCCCATTGTTCGCACTTACTATCTTCGTGTTTCGCTGTCATGCATTTCTGTAGAACCCAGCCAGAATGATGTCATACACTGAGCAAAAAAAAGACCGCAACCGTACATGAAAAAAAAATCTCCCTCTTGCTTCACAGCTAGTAAAAAGTACGTCTGCTACTCGTTCTTTGTGCGTGACGTCGCTGCCGACGATTCGCAAGGCACAGTCTGTTGAGCATCGAAACTGCAACTCTCTGTGATTCGTTCGCTGAGAGAGCAGATCCCGATCACCGCTCTGCACACCTCTGTTACGTCGCCTCTCTTTTACAGGGAAGTTGGGAGGTAGGAAGGGGGGGAGGGCGATTCCGCCAACTCTCGCCATTTTCTGGTGGTTGGTCGCCGGAAGCGGAGACAAAGGAAGCACCGGAAACTCAGAATAATGTTTTGTAACCCCTACTTTAAATACTACGGGCGTCAGTCAAGAGGGATTCGTATGGCTTCGGTTTTCTCTTCTCCCCAAACAACTGCACTCTAAATTCCCGTTACATTACCGGAAGAGTCCCTGTCAGCCGATCGACGCATGGCCTTTAAACAATTTAGATCAGTCACTGACAGATGGGGAGGGGGTGGCTCAATCGGTAGGGCGCCAGGCTCGTAATCTGTAGTTCCCAGGTTCGAGTCCCAGCTGGGTCAGCGTTGAGATTTATCTCCGCAAAATTCCCCGCCCTGCCCACGCTCAGTAGGGGACACCGATGGGCTTGGAAAGGCCGCCGTCCGTCGGATGGGACGTTAAGCCGTGGCCCCGTGTGCGGGAGAGCCATACCCTGTGCACTTTAAAGAACACGCTGGATGGCCTGACGGGAGGCTACCATCTGTCTCCCAACAGCTGTTCCAGTGGGTCCCCTCCCCCAACCTTCTCTGAGCCTTCGGGGTCCATGTGACCTGGCCATTTAGCCCATGGTGTGCAAAAAAGTGCCGCTCAGAGGTAACACAACCCACTGACAGATACTCAACACGGACCTTGATTGGCATAGAAAGCTCTAATTAGTTACGGTTGTGTTTATTAAATATAAAATTTTCTACCCCGAGCCCTCAAGCAGCTGCTTGTCACAGAACCTGTCAGTTTATACGCCATAGTAGGTCTGTGAGGAAGGCGGGACCTCAGCAGAAAAACAACACAAACATCCATGCCTTATCCGGGGCTCGAACCCAGGTCTCTTTAATCATTAGACAAGCGCATTAGCCACTCGGCCACGAGACAGCAATTAATTTTTTTTTAAATAAAGGGAAGAAGGTACTCCCCCTGCACAAAGGACAGAGATAACCTAGAAACTGTATCAAGCTTAATCTGGTTTCTCAGATAATATACAAGTATACACACACACACGGACACTCCCATTGACTGGGGCGGGGGAGGCTCAGTCGGTAACACGCCAGGTTCGTAATCTGCAGTTCTCAGGTTCGAGTCCCAGCTGGGTCAGCGTTGAGACTTATCTCTGCAAAACTTCCCGCCCTGCCAGCCCTGCCCACGGTCAGTAGGAGACACCAATGGGCTTGAAAAGGCCACTGTCCGTCGGATGGGATATTAAGCCCCGAGCCATACCCTGTGCACGTTAAAGAACACACTGGATGGCCTTGATGGGAGGCTACCATCTGTCTCCCAACAGCTGTACCAGTAGGTTCCCTCCCCAAACCTTCTCTGAGCCTTCGGGGTCCTCGTGACCTGGCCATTTAGTCCATGGTGTGCAAAAAAGTGCCGCTCAGAGGTAAAACAACCCACTGACTTATTAGCCAGGTACGCTAACTTCTATATCAGGTAAGGCTTGAGGCTGGTCTCTAACCATTTCAGTAATTATTAAACACGAGCCCGGTTAGAAAAAAAAATTATTCGACATATCGCTTAATATATATAAGAAATAATAATATTAATATAAATAATATTAATATATATAAGCTTATATATATAGAAATACATACCGATAAATAATTTTGTAATTTTTTTTGTGCTATAAACAATCGTAAATGCTAAAAAAAATTGCCATTCAAACAACTGCTTGCCACAGAGGTCTGACAAGAGATTATCAGTTTAATATGCCACAGAGATCTGTAAAGAAGACAAGACTAGAGCAGAAAGAAACCATACTGGATCCGAGAATAGAACTCAGATTGCTTTGAGTGGCGACGGTTCTATTAGCGAATCAAATAATGTTCGTGAAAGTTCTCATCATCTGAGTTGGGTTGTTTTACCTCTGAGCGGCACTTTTTTTTGCACACCATGGGCTAAATGGCCAGATCGCAAGGACCCCGAAGGCTCAGAGAAGGTTGGGGAGGGAACGCACTGAAGCAGCTGTTGGGAGACGGATGATAGCCTCCCGTCAAGGCCATCCAGCGTGTTCTTTAACGTGCACAGGGTATGGCTCTCCCGCACACGGGGCCACGGCTTAACGTCCCATCCGACGGACGGCGGCCTTTCCAACCCCATCGGTGTCCCCTACTGACCGTGGGCAGGGTGGGGAAATTTTGCGGAGATAAATCTCAACGCTCACCCAGCTGGGACTCGAACCTGGGAACTACAGATTACGAGCCTGGCGCACTACCGACTGAGCCACCCCCCGCCCCAGGTTTCGAGAACGAGTCAAGTATTATAATATGTAGCAACACGTACGTTGATTAATCTCTAGTAAATAATTTTTCGAATTTTACATATTATACGTCATTAAATATTTAATTCAAAATCATAACTTGAAGTTAATAACCATCTGAAAGCGACACCCAACAAACACAAGACTGACAACAGGAAATAAATATTCAAAATTTCAAAAAATATTCCGAATTATCAAAATTAAAAATAGCAAATCCACAGAGTTACTTTTTCACTTTGTAGTCAATAAATCAATAAATAGTTTTGTGGGGGGGGGGGGAACTTTGCAGACTTGCAGGGTTCGAATCCACGTCTTTGCAAATGCATGCCAGAGTATTTTAAGACCACAAAATTAATGCTGACTCCATCTTTTTTCCACCAATATAACTTCCCAATCTGCCGTCGTCATTGTCGCGATCACAGATGCCGCCAAAACCAATTGCAACGATGACGTAAGATCGATAAGTCCGAGGATAAGTCACATTAATGGAAAAAAACCGCGGAGTCGACGTCAGTTTAGTTGTATTAGAACCCTGCTACATGTATTTGGAGATACGTGGGTTCGAATCCCACACGGCTGCAAAAGAAAATTCCCACAAAACTGTTTATTAATATCAAAAATATTTTTTTTTATTTTAATTTTAAAGCGAACTAAACTAATTTCACTTCTAATGTTTAAGTCTAAAAAATAAAAAAAAAAATAAACTATAATAAATTTTAGGAGCTAGAGAAACAAAATGTCTTTTTATTATATATTTATGTGGAAATGGAACCATATATGACAAGCCAACTGGTCTAAATTTGCAAGGGGCCATGAAGGATGGATGCCAATATCTGTTTAAATGTATAGTGAGTGTTCAAGGTATGAATATTGAAGAAATATTAAAAACTAGTTTATATACCTTTCATGAATTAAAATCAAATTATGAAGATATATATATATCTCCTGTAATATTCTGCTATTGAATAAATTCTAGCTAGCCTGTTCCTTTTTTTTGTTTTTGAAGAAATTTGTTCAGATGAATCTAAAAGTATCCATTACTTGTTAAGGAAAATGCATGATGGGAAGTGTATCAATGCCCACTTCACGTGAGAGTTCCTGTGCAGCTGTCTCCTCTTTGCAACTAAAGGGATCATAAAAAAAGGGTATTTTCTTTTCTTCTCGTGAAGAGAATTATTGACGAAAAAAATCCTATTCACCTATAATTCGGCATATTTATTCAGCGTGTCAGTCACATTGTGGCAGTGATGTTTATAACCGTAACCATGGGGTCAATAGAGAATATATTTTGTTCGGATTTCATTGCCCTTTTTTATAGATTTGTTGGGTTGTTTTACCTCTGAGCGGCACTTTTTTGCACACCATGGGCTAAATGGACAGGTCACATGGACCCCGAAGGCTCAGAGAAGGTTGGGGGAGGGGACCCACTGGAACAGCTGTTGGGAGACAGATGGTAGCCTCCCGTCAAATGCCATCCAGCTTGTTCTTTAACGTGCACAGGGTATGGTTCTCCCGCACACGGGGCCACGGCTTAACGTCCCATCCGACGGACGAGCGGCCTTTCGAAGCCCATCGGTGTCCCCTACTGACCGTGGGCAGGGCGGGGAATTTTGCGGAGATAAATCTCAACGCTAACCCAGCTGGGACTCGAACCTGGGAACTAGAGATTACGAGCCTGGCGCGCTACCGACTGAGCCCCCCCCCCCCCGAGGGCTCAGAGACGGTCGGTGAGAACCACTGGTCAGCTGTTAGGGGACAGATGGTAGCTTTCCGTAAATACCATCCAGTCGTCTTCTGCACACGGGGGCCACGGCTTATCGTTCCACCAGACGGATGCCTGCCTTTCCAAGCCTATCAGTGCCAGCTACTTATTGACCGACATGGTGGAGAGTTTTACGAAGATAAATCTCAACGCTGGCCCAGGTGGGGATCGAACTTGACAACTGCAGATTACGAGATTCAAACCCTACAATATGAGACAAACCCCCTTTTTTTATTTTTGCAGCACCGTGCAGTTTAGTTCACATCGATATTGAGCAACTTCTACCTATTGCGAGCCAATTCTAATAAGGCCCTAATTACGTTGTCCACCCACCTATATATGCATATATATAGGTGTGAAATATTATTTGAAAGTATTCGCGTTCAATGCATATGTTGCGAAATATTTAGATTTCAGTTTAATCTTTCTGATGATAAAAAACGAAACTTTGAGTACATCACTAAATACTGCAGAGAATGAAATAAAAAAAAAACTTTCATTGTCTTATATTGAAATTTATATTGTTGGGTTCTCTGTGTCACGGCAAGCTCACGCAAATCAGGTTCAAGACGTGCTCAGCGTTTCAACACCTTTTCTCCCTCCTGGGTTTCTTGTTCCCATTTCTTGTCCACCTGGCTGGCGCCTCACTACCACCATCCACGTGACCTGTTGCTGTTGAAGAGCGCACGCGATATCTGGGGAGCCATTAGTCCTCACTTTCCCTGGATCGCCTGTCCCCTCAGGTAGGGACCATCGGGGCTATCCTCTGGGCTATCGCGCTCGGTCCGCCTGTCTCCTCCTTTTCCATCGCGACAGAGCATCGCGACGCTTTGTCTCCGTTCGCTCCTCGAATCCAATGCCAGAATGAAGGAGCGGCGCATGCCTTCACTGTTGGAAACGCCATTTAGGAAGTCTCTGATCCATTTCCGAAAGGCACTCATTTGCCACCAACGACTGAAGGATCCGAAGAGGACGAATGTTAAGACTAATTGCAATGACGCCTTCCAGGCTCGGAGACGAGGGATCGCGAATCGTAAGAAAGGAAATTCCTGGGAGGATGAAGCTGATGGAGATTCTTGGTGCGGGGGTGGCCACTTCCTCTTATTTGTTTGCTTTGGAGAAGAATTCAACTTGGGGCAGCTCGGAGAAGGGTTAAGGGATTAGTTTAGAATTAAGGAGGAATTCTTCTCTTGTTTTCAGTGGGTGTCAGGAACGCACCTAGATTCCTTCAGAGGTAATGGGCAACTCAAGGGGGGGGGAGGTGTTTAAGGGGGAGGAGAGGGGACGTTTTATAGAGGTGAAGGAAATGGAGGAGGAACACTCGTTATCTTTATTACATTTTTAAACAAACTGATTATAATCTTAATTTTTTATCAATATTTAATACTAAACTAGCGCTCTTGGCTGCTGATCTACGGGATCTGAGTTCGAGTCCTCGATTTAGGCATGGATGGTTCCGCCATCCTCCAGACCTTCTACTATGGCGTATAAACTGAAAGGCTCCTGTCAGACCTCTGTGGCTAGCAGCTGCTTGAGGGGGTATTTATATATTATTTTATTTAAACTAGAAGGACACATATCGCCTCTGGCGAATATAAAAATTTTGTTTTCAACGAGATTTCATTCACCAACATTTATAATATGAAAAAAAACCTCCTCAAGCAGCTGCTTGCCACAGAGGTCTGACAGGAGCCTGTCAGTTTATATGCCATAGTAGAAGGTCTGTGAGGATGGTAGGACCTCAGCAGAAAAACAACACAAACGTCCATGCGTTGAACCCAGGTTCCTTACTTAGATCAGTAGCCGAGTGCGCTAACCACTCGGCCACGGGACGGTTTACCGACATTTGCACTCTTTAAAAAGTTTTAATTCGAACTAATGGATGATTGAGAAAATGCAAACTGCAATATTTTAGTAATATTTTTATAACATAAACAAGTATTCGATTTTTATCCCTTAAAATGAAAAACTTTCTTACACCTCTCTGAGAAAAGGGGGAAGGTGTTGCTCTCAGTGGAATATCTTTCCACATTTTGCCATCGAAATTTTAAATTTCTACCATAAATAAATCACCTGCAATATTCTTTAAAAGTATCACCTTTTTATAAATTTAATCTGCGTGGGGATTTAATTAATCGGAATTATAATATTTCATTAGTACCAATCCAACTAAAAAAAGAATTTTTCCAATTATCCTAAAACAATTTCTTTTCCCAACTTATTGTTGTCAATGCAAACTTCGTGACTTTCACATTCCACCACCAAAATTGGGGCGGGGGTGGCTCAGTCGGTAGCGCGCCAGACCGTGCCAGACTCGTAACCTGTAGTTCCCAGCTGGGTCAGCGTTGAGATTTATCTCCGCAAAATTCCCCGCCCTGCCCACGGTCAGTAGGGGACACCGATGGACTTGGAAAGGCCGCCGTCCGTCGGATGCGACGTTAAGCCGTGGCCCCGTGTGCGGGAGAGCCATATCCTGTGCACGTTAAAGAACACCCTGGATGGCCTTGACGGGAGGCTACCATCTGTCTCCCAACAGCTGTTCCAGTGGGTCCCCTCTCCCAACCATCTGTGTCTTCGGGGTCCATGTGACCTGGCCATTTAGCCCATGGTGTGCAAAAAAGTGCCGCTCAGAGGTAAAACAACCCAAACACCAAAATTTCAAATTTCTAACACAAATACATCGTTTGCAATATTCGTTTGATATTTTACAATTTTTAACCTTTTCCACCGTTAGAGAGCGCAATTTAAACGTTTTCGGAAATTCGGAAAGTGCAGATTGTAATATTTCATCAATACCTATCCAACACAAAAATAATTTTTATATCTCCAAAAACAAAAAGTTTGAATGTCTACAGACGGACAGACGTCAAAGTAAAAACATTATTTCATTTTTGTTGAAAACGAGAATACCTTTGAGAATACGCATTTTCTCTCTCTTGTTAACGAATATAATGACGTTAAGAATTTTCACAGTCTATGAGTTATTTTAACATATTTCGTTCTAAATAGCATGAAGATTTAACTGTAGTGTTCAAATAGTTATATAACTTCATAGTTTATAAACACTTATAATAAGTAGAATTAAAAAATGGTGTAGCATCATGGTCACGCTATAATGAACACCGTAGCCGTCCCGTGGCCGAGTGGTTAGCACGCTTGGCTACTGATCTAAGGGACCTGGGTTCGAGCCCCGGGTAAGGCATGGACGTTCGTGTCGTTTTTCTGCTGAGGTCCTGCCATCCTCTCAGACCTTCTACTATGGCATATAAACTGACAGGCTCCTGTCAGACCTCTGTGGCAAGCAGCTGCTTGAAGGGGTATATATATTATATATATATATATCATTGTACAGTTCTCGTTGTAATGGGCTTTCAAGCAACTCCATTTTGTCGTACAGTTCGTGCAAACAAACGCCTGTCCCTGTCTGTCCTTGGGCGGGGGTGGCTCAGTCGGTAGCGCGCCAGCCTCGTAATCTGTAGTTTCCAGGTTCGAGTCCCAGCTGGGTCAGCGTTGAGATTTATCCCCGCAAAATTCCCCGCCCTGCCCACGGTCAGTAGGGGACACCGATGGGCTTGGAAAGGCCGCCTTCCGTCGGATGGGACGTTAAGTCGTGGCCCGTGTGTGGGAGAGACATACCCTGTGCACGTTAAAGAACACGCTGGATGGCCTTGACGGGAGGCTACCATCTGTCTCCCAACAGCTGTTCCAGTGGGTCCCCTCCCCCAACCTTCTCTGAGCCTTCGGGGTCCATGTGACCTGGCCATTTAGCCCACGGTGTGCAAAAAAGTGCCGCTCAGAGGTAAAACAACCCAACGTTAAAGAACACGCTGGATGGCCTTGACGGGAGGCTACCATCTGTCTCCCAACAGCTGTTCCAGTGGGTCCCCTTCCCCAACCTTCTCTGAGCCTTCGGGGTCCATGTGACCTGGCCATTTAGCCCACGGTGTGCAAAAAAGTGCCGCTCAGAGGTAAAACAACCCAACCCTGTCTGTCCAAGGATCCAAAGATGACGGATGTCCAAGACCAAATGTCCATGACAAAATGTTCAAGACCTTTTGATGGACGTTTTTTGAAATCGTTGTTTTCTCCATACACTTGGGATATTGCGCTCCGATTTTGGTTTGGTTTGTTTTATCTCTGAGCGGCACTTTTTTGCACACCATGGGCTAAATGGCCAGGTCACATTGACCCCGAAGGCTCAGAGAAGGTTGGTGGAGGGGATCCACTGGAAGAGCTGTTAGGAGACAGATGATAGCCTCCAGTCAATGCCATCCAGCGTGTTCTTTAACGTGCACAGGGAATGGCTATCCCGCACACGGAGCCACGGCCTTAACGTCCCATTCGACGGACGGCAGTCTTTCCATATTTCGCTCCGAAGACAGTCAGATCATCCTTTTTATCTATGTCGCATTTGGCTTTGCTTTCCACCATGCCTTTAAGGCTTTTGCAGTACTGTACTTCGTAGTGACGTAGAATACTAACGTCAGCACGGTGGCAGATATATTTGCGTGTTACCGCAATCTATATGTGTTACGATGTGACAGAGAAATATTCTTCCCTCAGCTGGTTATGGGTTCCAAAATTTGATCTCGAATTCATCTCTACTGAATGCAAACACAGTTTCTTACGTACAGTCGCTCAAAAAAATATCCGAACACTATGGTTGATTACAGAATTCAGAAAAAACATCTGGCAACGATTTTTTTAGAAATTAGTGATCTGGCAACCTTCGTGTCACGTGATTACAGAATTCAGGAAAAATATCTGGAGCGTGTACAGCAACTGTACACGCTCCAGCTACCGTTCTCAGCAAACTGGAGCGTGTGCAGTTACTGCACACGCTCCAGTTTTCTGTGAATAGTAACTGCACACGCTCAGTATTTCCGTGAGTGAGCCCACACGATCCAGGTCTTTGTGAGCTCACACGATCCAATGTGCTGTGAACATTAACCGCAACCGCTCCAGTTTGCTGTGAACTGAACACGCTCCATATTCATTGCATTATATATTCATACGCATTATACATATTAAAAAAGTATCCGAACATTATGGTTGATTGCAGAATTCAGAAAAAATATCTGGCAATGATTTTTTAGAAATTAGTCATCTGGCAACCTTCGTGTCACACCATAGTGTTCGGATACTTTTTTGAGCGACTGTACCGCACTTTGTACTTGTAATAAATAATTTATTACTATAAAATTTAGAAGTACATATAAATGCGTTTTTTTGGCCCCACACAATTTTGGAACCCTGCCCCGCAAAAGTTGACGCCGGCCCTGATTTAGGGCCTCTTATTTTGTCCATAGCTTAGGGCCTCGGAAGGTCCGGCCCTGCTTGGTAGCCAAGCACGCTAACCACTCGGCCACGGGATGGCTAATATATATTATATCTACATTAAAAGAATCTCATCCGTACAGTGTAAAATTGAGTCTATATTATATCTGCATAAATCGTGTAAAACGAAACTGTTTGCATTTTCATGATCGTTTAAAACCGCGTCTGTCACCGTGTAAATCGAAACATGTTGCATCTTGTTGACAGCGTAAAACCGAAACTTTGTAAACTGAGTTCCGTGTAAATTGAGGAATAGAGGTATAAATAACAGTTATATATCCTAAAACAGAATCGGTTCATGTAAGCGATGCACGCTATGAAATTATCAAGAATGTAATGGAGCCTCATACATCGTATATCCAAGACATCTCAGATATTTTTTCACAGCCTTAGGCAAATCAATTTTTTGAAGCTTCAAAAAAAAATCACACCCGTTAAAAATTAAAATCGTTTTCAACAGTTCGAACTCAATTTTAAATTGCAAATAATGTAATAGTGTGCTATTAGAAAACGTTTTCAGAGGTCTGTTTTGTAAGATAGAAGATATGTCTACCTAATGCGTATATTAAATTAAATAATGCTGCATTTCATTTAGACAGGCTTTGTATTAATTCATCAACAATTTGCGAAAATGTTATATCAGAATTAAAACTCTCCGACAGTTGTTTATTTGGAAGCATAAAATTTATCGTAATCATCACCTTCACCCGAAGCTTTGAAATATGATGGTAAAAAAATTTACGAAACTAAGAACATGTTTTGCGGAGATAAATCTCAACGCTGACCCAACTGGGACTCGAACCTGGGAACTACAGATTACGAGCCTGGCGCGCTACCGACTGAGCCACCCCCGCCCCTAGTTGCTTTTAGACAATTTATTACGTTTATCAGCGCTCAATTAAATATATTTTATATGTATCGAAGGCGTGATTAATTGGCTCATAATTCGCTGTTTCCAGGGAAAGGATTGGTGGCGGCAAGGGCCCCCTGTGAAATTTTTATAGCAAAATATATATTAAAGATAATAAACCTATATCTTTAATATATATTTTATTATATATGGCCCATATATGGAACTTTTTTTGCAAGTTCTTTTAAAAGAGCAATAGAACGGAAGGGAACCTTTATAATTTTTTTTTTCTAGATCCGGCCTTGAAAAATAATAAAATAATATTATATAAATTAACCCTTATTTGCACGTTGCATAATAAAAAATATATATATAAAAGAAATTTTTTCCTTCATTGTAGAAAAAAATTCGGATATTTTTTTAAAATCATCATTTTCCGTCTTGAAAAAATATTGTGGCTACCTCCGCATCTGGCGAGTTGAAATTCTTTTCCCAAACGAAGTCTTCCAGATGATTCCGGAGGCAAATGAAAAAAAAAATATTTGCAGCCACCAGTGAGGATCGAACTCACGACCCCTGGTTTACAAGACCAGTGCTCTAGCCACTGAGCTATGGTGGCTCTAGTGCGAAGGCTGATTGCATACATAATGGATTAAACATTACGCACTAAACGAATTCAATAAATGTTTTTTTTTTATGTTGTGTTACTACATATTTCATTTCACACGACATCGATTAATATCACAAGTCTGAATAGTGTATTATATTAACCCAGTGCAAATCTTTTTAGTAAAATTTCATGAATAACTAACAGAATTCAATATTAAGATAATTATTTACATTATCTTAAGTACGAAGTGTTTCTCGTTTCTATGAGCCGTTTTTTTTTGTCTGATTACCGTATATTAGGGGTTCTCCACGTGGGATACGCTGTGAGAGCTCAAAAGTCGCTAGATTTAGTAACAAAGTAAAAGTAACCAGTCTTATACTATAACTATAGTTTTATCTATCTATACAAGGGGTATGTCAGTTACATACACATTTCCAGGGGGTACGTGAACCATAAAAGGTTGAGAACCACTGATATATATGTTTTATTTTATTCCCATTGTTATACTATAACTATAGTTTTATCTATCTATACAAGGGGTACGCCAGTTACATACACATTTCCAGGGGGTACGTGAAGCATAAAAGGTTGAGAACCACTGATATATATGTTTTATTTTATTCCCATTGTTATACTATAACTATAGTTTTATCTATCTATACAAGGGGTACGCCAGTTACATACACATTTCCAGGGGGTACGTGAAGCATAAAAGGTTGAGAACCACTGATATATATGTTTTATTTTATTCCCATTGTTATACTATAACTATAGTTTTATCTATCTATACAAGGGGTACGCCAGTTACATACACATTTCCAGGGGGTACGTGAAGCATAAAAGGTTGAGAAGCACTGATATATATGTTTTATTTTATTCCCATTGTTATACTATAACTATAGTTTTATCTATCTATACAAGGGGTACGCCAGTTACATACACATTTCCAGGGGGTACGTGAAGCATAAAAGGTTGAGAACCACTGATATATATGTTTTATTTTATTCCCATTGTTATACTATAACTATAGTTTTATCTATCTATACAAGGGGTATGTCAGTTACATACACATTTTCAGGGGGTACGTGAAGCATAAAAGGTTGAGAACCACTGCCTATATAAACGGCGACCAGATTTTGATTGGTAAATTCCGAGACATTTCGGAACATATTGAAGCTTTCTGAAACGGACCTATTTAATAAATGTTCCAATATCTATCATTCAAAACATCCTTTGTAGGTGAATTAAAATAAGCTATGACTATAAAATTAAAATAAGAAATAGTTCCCATATAACGTGTTGCTGCTTGCTTTCGAGTAGCTCGAAGCAAAAGTTATTCTTTCCCTTATCACAAAAGTCTTTCGCTCCCCACGAGCATCGGCAATTGTCCTCCTGAATAAATAAAATAATAACGATATTGATTTCATCGAATCCTGCCAATTTTTTGCCACCTCCAATGTCTCTACCTCTTCTTGCAGTGTAGGTTGGCTCATAATCAGATGTTGCCAGGTTCGAGTCTGCACTGTGCCTGCATTGATATTTTCTCCGCTAACCACCACTCTGCCTTCCGTGAGAAAGGGGGCGCCGATGAACTTAGAAATGCTGTCGTCCATCGGCTGGGATGTTAAGTCGCGATTTTGAGTGCAGTGGCTTACTCAGAAGCTCCCAATTTTTTTTTTTACTTCTTGAGTCCAATGGACACGTTTGAGTCTCTGATTTCAGTGACTTTCATATAAAATATATGCTATTCAAGCCCTTAGAATTTTTTTTTCCCTTCCTCCCCCGAGGCTTTGGGGTTTTCGTGACCGCGCCATTTAAATCAACCTGTTTCAATGCAACCCTCAAGAAAAAAAAGAACATGGTTAACAAATGCTTTGCCAAAATGACTTTCTATTAGTGAGACTTGAAAGCTTGAAGAGCAGGGATATGATAAGGATCACATTAAGCCAAAGTTTACTGCATTATCTGAATGTTGCGATTACGCAGTCACGTGCAGTTTGGCGGGGGGAGGAACTCCAATATTTGAATAATCCCGAAATATTTTATTGCAGCTTCTTTTCAGTGCATGATAATAAGAGTGTCTAACCGTAGCAACATTGTGACTCAGGTTGGAATCTCGATTGAATAGGTTTGTCTAAGCCATCTTTCTACGGAAATCTGGCTTCTCTCATAGGTCTTGCATTTCATAACGAAATGCACTATAGTGCCAAAAGTGCTTTTCCACTTCCATATTATTTGAATGGAAAACCACATTAAAGCTCTCTAACTTTGAAAACAAACTTTTCACGGAAAAGTGTCACTGCTGATAGAACTATAACCTCTCACTTAATTCTCGATTTTCAATAATCTTTATTTAATGAAATTTACCTCAAAACATAATCGAGACGGAAAAGGTAAGGGGGGGGGGGATTGGATTTTCACTGCAATATAACTTTTCCTCTCCGCTTTCCATGTCTTTAAAAAATTTATAGCCTTCCCATGGCCGAGTGGTTAGCGCGCTTGGCTACTGATCTAAGGGACTTGGGTTCGAGCCCCGGATAAGGCATGGATGTGTGTTTTGTTTTTCTGCTGAGGTCCTGCCATCCTCTCAGACCTTCTACTATGGCATATAAACTGACAGGCTCCTGTCAGACCTCTGTGGCAAGCAGCTGCTTGAGGGGGTATTTATTTATTTATTAAAAATTTATTGAAATATGCATGAACTATAAATAAATATAATTTTTTGCTTCTATTACCCTTGTTAGGATTCTGAAGGGGGGTGTCTCCTTTGGCCTCCCCTAACTAGGTAACTTTTTAAATATTGCATAATATTATTAAAATCTGGACTCTAAAGATTTGTGTGAGATCTACAATTCACAGCCGGTGACATTTTTCCGTAAAAAGCTTATTTTCAATGTCAAGGAGGGAGCTTTGAACGTGTCCTTAACGTTCAAACGACGTAGACATATTCAAACGTATTTATTTATTTATATTTTTTGTTTATTATTTTTTGATCATAGTACAAATGAATTTTATCGTTACAAGTGACTCGCCAGATCTCTCTGACATCTTCTGAGGAGAAAGAATAGTTTTTTTAGTTTTATTTAGAATTTCATTAGCGGATTTTCATAGCAGCAATGAAAATATTATTCAGCCATGAGACCAATATTGTCAAGCAACCAAACTTTTAACGAATGAGAGATAGCCTGGTCGGTAACGCTCCAGGCTCGAAATTTTCGTGTTACACATGTGGCGCTTTAAAATACATCCCCACCCTGCTTTAGTGAGTTATAGTATAACAATGGGAATAAAATAAAGCATATATATCAGTGGTTCTCAACCTTTTATGCTTCACGTACCCCCTGGAAATGTGTATGTAACTGACATACCCCTTGTATAGATTGATAAAACTATAGTTATAGTATAACAATGGGAATAAAATAAAACATATATATCAGTGGTTCTCAACCTTTTATGCTTCACGTACCCCCTGGAAATGTGTATGTAACTGACATACCACTTGTATAGATTGATAAAACTATACTTATAGTATAACAATGGGAATAAAATAAAACATATATATCAGTGGTTCTCAACCTTTTATGCTTCACGTACCCCCTGGAAATGTGTATGTAACTGGCGTACCCCTTGTATAGATAGATAAAACTATAGTTATAGTATAACAATGGGAATAAAATAAAACATATATATCAGTGGTTCTCAACCTTTTATGCTTCACGTACCCCCTGGAAATGTGTATGTAACTGGCGTACCCATTGTATAGATAGATAAAACTATAGTTATAGTATAACAATGGGAATAAAATAAAACATATATATCAGTGGTTCTCAACCTTTTATGCTTCACGTATCCCCTGGAAATGTGTATGTAACTGGCGTACCCCTTGTATAGATAGATAAAACTATAGTTATAGTATAACAATGGGAATAAAATAAAACATATATATCAGTGGTTCTCAACCTTTTATGCTTCACGTATCCCCTGGAAATGTGTATGTAACTGGCATACCCCTTGTATAGATAGATAAAACTATAGTTATAGTACAACAATGGGAATAAAATAAAACATATATATCAGTGGTTCTCAACCTTTTATGCTTCACGTACCCCCTGGAAATGTGTATGTAACTGGCGTACCCCTTGTATAGATAGATAAAACTATAGTTATAGTATAACAATGGGAATAAAATAAAACATATATATCAGTGGTTCTCAACCTTTTATGCTTCACGTACCCCCTGGAAATGTGTATGTAACTGGCGTACCCCTTGTATAGATAGATAAAACTATAGTTATAGTATAACAATGGGAATAAAATAAAGCATATATATCAGTGGTTCTCAACCTTTTATGCTTCACGTACCCCCTGGAAATGTGTATGTAACTGGCGTACCCCTTGTATAGATAGATAAAACTATAGTTATAGTATAACAATGGGAATAAAATAAAACATATATATCAGTGGTTCTCAACCTTTTATGCTTCACGTACCCCCTGGAAATGTGTATGTAACTGGCGTACCCCTTGTATAGATAGATAAAACTATAGTTATAGTATAACAATGGGAATAAAATAAAACATATATATCAGTGGTTCTCAACCTTTTATGCTTCACGTATCCCCTGGAAATGTGTATGTAACTGTCGTACCACTTGTATAGATAGATAAAATTATAGTTATAGTATAACAATGGGAATAAAATAAAACATATATATCAGTGGTTCTCAACCTTTTATGCTTCACGTACCCCCTGGAAATGTGTATGTAACTGGCGTACCCCTTGAATAGATAGATAAAACTATAGTTATAGTATAACAATGGGAATAAAATGAAACATATATATCAGTGGTTCTCAACCTTTTATGCTTCACGTACCCCCTGGAAATGTGTATGTAACTGGCGTACCCCTTGTATAGATAGATAAAACTATAGTTATAGTATAACAATGGGAATAAAATAAAGCATATATATCAGTGGTTCTCAACCTTTTATGCTTCACGTACCCCCTGGAAATGTGTATGTAACTGGCGTACCCCTTGTATAGATAGATAAAACTATAGTTATAGTATAACAATGGGAATAAAATAAAACATATATATCAGTGGTTCTCAACCTTTTATGCTTCACGTACCCCCTGGAAATGTGTATGTAACTGGCGTACCCCTTGTATAGATAGATAAAACTATAGTTATAGTATAACAATGGGAATAAAATAAATCATATATATCAGTGGTTCTCAACCTTTTATGCTTCACGTACCCCCTGGAAATGTGTATGTAACTGGCGTACCCCTTGTATAGATAGATAAAACTATAGTTATAGTATAACAATGGGAATAAAATAAAACATATATATCAGTGGTTCTCAACCTTTTATGCTTCACGTACCCCCTGGAAATGTGTATGTAACTGGCGTACCCCTTGTATAGATAGATAAAACTATAGTTATAGTATAACAATGGGAATAAAATAAAACATATATATCAGTGGTTCTCAACCTTTTATGCTTCACGTACCCCCTGGAAATGTGTATGTAACTGGCGTACCCCTTGAATAGATAGATAAAACTATAGTTATAGTATAACAATGGGAATAAAATGAAACATATATATCAGTGGTTCTCAACCTTTTATGCTTCACGTACCCCCTGGAAATGTGTATGTAACTGGCGTACCCCTTGTATAGATAGATAAAACTATAGTTATAGTATAACAATGGGAATAAAATAAAGCATATATATCAGTGGTTCTCAACCTTTTATGCTTCACGTACCCCCTGGAAATGTGTATGTAACTGGCGTACCCCTTGTATAGATAGATAAAACTATAGTTATAGTATAACAATGGGAATAAAATAAAACATATATATCAGTGGTTCTCAACCTTTTATGCTTCACGTACCCCCTGGAAATGTGTATGTAACTGACATACCCCTTGTATAGATAGATAAAACTATAGTTATAGTATAAGATTGGTTACTAGATCTAGCGACTTTTGAGCTCTCACAGCGTATCCCACGTGGAGAACCCCTAATATACGGTAATCAGACAAAAAAAAACGGCTCATAGAAACGAGAAACACTTCGTACTTAAGATAATGTAAATAGTTATCTTAATATTGAATTCTGTTAGTTATTCATGAAATTTCACTAAAAAGATTTGCACTGGGTTAATATAATACACTATTCAGACTTGTGATATTAATCGATGTCGTGTGAAATGAAATATGTAGTAACACAACAACATAAAAAAAACATTTATTGAATTCGTTTAGTGCGTAATGTTTAATCCATTATGTATGCAATCAGCTTTCGCATCATAGCCATCATAGCTCAGTGGCTAGAGCACTGGTCTTGTAAACCAGGGGTCGTGAGTTCGATCCTCACTGGTGGCTGCAAATATATTTTTTTTTCATTTATCTCACGGAATCATCTTCTGGAAGACTTCGTTTGGAAAAAGAATTTCAACTCGCCAAATGCGGAGGTAGCCACAATATTTTTTCAAGACGGAAAATGATTTAAAAAAAATATCCGAATTTTTTCTACAATGAAGGAAAAAATTTCTTTTATATATATATTTTTTTATTATGCAACGTGCAAATAAGGGTTAATTTATATAATATTATTTTATTATTTTTCATGGCCGGATCTAGAAAAAAAAAATTATAAAGGTTCCCTTCCGTTCTATTGCTCTTTTAAAAGAACTTGCAAAAAAAGTTCCATATATGGGCCATATATAACAAAATATATATTAAAGATATAGGTTTATTATCTTTAATATATATTTTGCTATAAAAATTTCACAGGGGGCCCTTGCCGCCACCAATCCTTTCCCTGGAAACAGCGAATTACGAGCCAATTAATCACGCCTTCGATACATATAAAATATATTTAATTGAGCGCTGATAAACGTAATAAATTGTCCCCAACAAAAAAAATTGTCCCCCCCCCCCCAACAAATAAAGATAAAAAGCTGGATTTAGAAAGGCATGCTGTCCGTTGGATGGTATGTTGAGCCTTGCGCAACAGTCATACACTGAGCATGCTAAAGAAAACTCTTGATGGACTTGACCAACTCGGGCCTTGACGGTAGGCTTCCGTTTATCATCTTAAAGCTCTCCAGTGAATCTCCTATCCAACTCTGAACCACTGGGGTCCTTGTGACTTGGCCATTTAGCTTACTCTGTGCACAAAAGCGCCATTCAAAGGGACACAACCCGACAGTAATCAAACTTTTAGAATTCCATCACTTCAAAGGTGTCAAAACCGGTATTCGATTACTTCGGTAACATTGAAGTAAACAACCAACTTCTTCAAGACATTGAGAAATTTGAAAAAAGTGCGGAAAACAAAAATGTTGAAAGATAAAAAAAAAAGTTACTTATTGCAATGTCCGATAGAGAACTTCAATGACTGCGAGCTTTTAAAATTTTGCGCTTTTTCCCCCCACTTTGTACGCGTTAATTGTTCGAAGCTTTCTCTCGCAAAATGGGGTAACTGATATTCACCAGATTTGGCTCCGGCTGACTTCTTTCTCTTTTCGAAGTTAAAAATGAAGATGAAATGGGAATGATTTCATATCGTCCAAAAGAGTGCGACCGACCATCTCAAGGAGATAAATTTGGTACATTTTCAATAATGTTTCGACGATTAAAAGAGAGGACTAACAAGTGTAACAATTTTGAATGATTTTCAAAATGGATTCTTTTTTCAGAACATTTGCTTTTGTTTTATTGTTTTAGAGTTTTTGTCAGCTGGCCTTTCAGATGCACTGTGTACATTGCTTTCTGTTATTGCGGGTCAAGTACATTTTCAAATGGTTATCAAATGGTCAGTATCTCAAATATCGTAAAGTGATAAACAAAGTGAGTCCATCTTTCATTTCCAGGCAAGATGTTTGTCGTCTGCTTAGCAAAGGTCAGCTGCAATTATCGTCTGCTTAGCAAAGGTTAGCAGCAAATTATCAAACATTTTCAAATGGTTATTCAAATGGTAAGTATCTCAAATATCATAAAGTGATAAACAAAGTGAGTCCATCTTTCATTTCCAGGCAAGATGTTTGTCGTCTGCTTAGCAAAGGTCAGCTGCAATTATCGTCTGCTTAGCAAAGGTTAGCAGCAAATTATCAAACATTTTCAAATGGCTATTCAAATGGTCAGTATCTCAAATATCGTAAAGTGATAAACAAAGTGAGTCCATCTTTCATTTCCAGGCAAGATGTTTGTCGTCTGCTTAGCAAAGGTCAGCTGCAATTATCGTCTGCTTAGCAAAGGTTAGCAGCAAATTATCAAACATTTTCAAATGGTTATTCAAATGGTAAGTATCTCAAATATCATAAAGTGATAAACAAAGTGAGTCCATCTTTCATTTCCAGGCAAGATGTTTGTCGTCAGCTGCAAGTATTTATGATCCCACTTAGTGTCAAATCCTTTGTGATCTCCTTAGGCCGCCTTGGTGATCGATTGCAAGATATCTCACTCCTAACAGAGTTGGAATTTGCAATTGAAATAACTACTCATCAGTCACGACATAAGGTATAATAATCTGGCATCACTTCACAGATTAATAAAGTCAGTAGGCACGCGTCTCGTGTTTGCATCTGCCGGAAGTCATTACGAAAGACAAAAATAAAGCGATGGTTTTAAAATGTTCCTTTATATGTATTTATACTGAGTAATAAAATACACTTGAAGCAATTATTTTACAATAATTGTGCCTCCTGATTACGAAGCATTGATTTGAGTAGGTTTCATAGTAGAACCGTGCCTCGCTCGTGATCCGAATTCCCATATCCTCGCCTCTTGAAACTCAGGTGTGTGCAGCTGCATCTGGCAACACGTGCCACTTTCGTTTGCGCCAGCTGGCTGCACGAGAGGGGGAGGGGCGGGAAGACGAAGGGAGCAGATGGCAAGCAGCGAGCAGTCTTCGAGACATGCGTTCGAGCATGGCGGGGATCACGCACACCCCTCACTTCTGCTAAGACGGTTCTCTTTATGTCAGCTTACGGTGAGGCCTAGCGCGGGACAAAGAACACCACGGAGACTTGTTCCTCTTGAGACCGCTTCAAGCTGTCTCTCGGTGGGCAGGTGAGGTCTACCTGTGGGCCAGTGTGAACAACATCTGCCGAAACAGGCATGGCAGGTAACCAGACCTGTTTACTATAATGCATCCAACTGAGTAAGCAGACTATTCTTCGATGGTCAGTCAGGTTAATAACACAGGTGCTATTATTCATGCAAAGACTTTTATCCGAAATAAAAAGGAGAACACATTTACATAACATCTTGAAAAAGTCGATTCGGTTAAATTTAGTCGGTTTAAGATTATCTTAAAATATTAGGCGTCATTTTGTGGGCAAAAAACTCGTATTTTTCAGAGAAGCATAATTCCGTTTCTTTATCTTTTTAGCCCCCAGACATCAGCATACGAAACAGAAGTTTTTGCAATGTCTAAGGCTCTGCAATTACAGGCGATAAGAGGAGCAAAATCAATCAGTGCTCCAAGATAGAAATATTTAGGTCGAACAATCAATTACCTTCAGTTTTCCACATAAAAGAAATCCCACCCCCTCAAGCAGCTGCTTGCCACAGAGGTCTGACAGGAGTCTGTCAGTATAATGCACCACAGAGATCTGTGAGGAAGGCGAGACCTCAGCAGAAAGACAACACAAGCATCCATGCCTTACCGGGAGCTCGAATCCAGGTCTCATTGATCAGTAGCCAAGTACGCAAACCATTCAGCCATGGACGAATTTTCTTTTCATATTAATAAATAAAAATAAATGGCATGCTTCTGCAAACAAAAGAAAACGTAAAAAAATTTTTTGGAGCACCTGATATTATTCATCAAAATTTAATTTTGGTTGCTTGAGGTTTTGTTTGGCTCAACATAATTTAATTTTTCAATCAATTTTTCCAGGAGGGAATAATTGCGATTCTTGCCTTCTTTCCCCCCATCCCCTGTCCAAGACTAGCAACTAAACAGTTCAACCTCTGCTCATGATTAGTAGTTTGAATCCTGTCAAGTCCTATGCAATGGGGGGGGGAGGGGGGGGGCTCAGTCGGTAGCTCGCCAGGCTCGTAATCTGTAGTTCCCAGGTTAGAGTCCCAGCTGGGTCAGCATTGAGATTTATCTCCGCAAAATTTCCCCGCCCTGCCCACGGTCAGTAGGGGACACCGATGGGCTTGGAAAGGCCGCCGTCCGTCGGATGGGACGTTAAACCGTGGCCCCGTGTGCGGGGGAGAGCTATACCCTGTGCAAGTTAAAGAACACGCTGGATGGCCTTGACGGGAGGCTACCATCTGTCTCCCAACAGCTATTCCAGTGGGTCCCCTCCCCCAACCTTCTCTGAGCCTTTGGGGTCCACGTGACCTGGCCATTTAGCCCATGGTGTGCAAAAAAGTGCCGCTCAGAGGTAAAACAACCCAACCTATGCATGGATCCGCAGGGGGAAGGAAAAGTTGGAAATGTGATTGTTTTAAGAAAACTGGAGGATTACTTATTTTTCTGTCTTCTGTTCGGAGGGCTTAACAAAGTTATATTTAAATAAACGAAAATTATTGCAAACTTGTAAATTAACCTATTTTGGACATCAGATAAGATTAAACGTATTCTAAAAAGTGACGCACATTATATATATATATAAAATGGCATTTTTAAAAGATTTTTTGCCTCCTCCCCCAGAAAAATTTCTTCAGATGCCACTGGTCCTGTGAAGCAACCGAGAATCTCCTGACGTATCCATAGCAATTACATAGATTACCTGTAGAAATAGACTTCGACAATAGTTAAAAACATCTAGAAAAAAAAAAAATTATCGCTGACGCAATCGAACCTGCAACTCTTTAGATACATGCCCGAGCGCTCTAACTATTAAACCACGGATCAGATGTTAAAACCTACCAAAAATCCACACAAAATTCCTAAAATCCCACATCTCAGTGAAAGATTCGAGATTTATAGGTATTATTCTGGAAAACTTTAGCTACTTATTTGTGGTTTAATGGTTACAGCGCTCTGGCATGTATCTAGAGAGTTGCGGGTTCGATTCTCGCCGCGTCATCGATTTTTTTTTTTTTTTTTTTTCAGATGTTTTTTAACTCTCCTGACCTAGTCTCTCGGTGATCATCAATTACCATTCCACTCCTCATCTCCTGAAAAAAATGAAACCTTATTCATTTTTGGGGGTAAGGCACGAATTGCTCCCCTTTTAGTTATCGATCAACTGTTTATGCTTCAGTTGAGCCGAGTCGTTTCTGCCAGTAAGAAGCACTTTTTTATGGACAATGACTAAATTGTTTAAGTCAGAAGAACTCAAAGGCTCAGAGAATCATGAATTCAAATTAATACTTATTATTTAATAGTTATTAAATTTTATTTAAATATTCAAATAAATTCTTTTCCTGGAGTTGCTGTCGTTAAATATTCCAACTTCCGTAACACTTTACCTACTCAACGAATAGTGTTATAAATCGAAATTTAGGTAGATTTGATCTTTATCTTCTGTTGCATTTTCCCGTAAAAGTCATTTTAAAAGTCAAAGCTTCGAAGTTAGCTTCTCATTGACATAACATGGGATTGCAACCAGTGCTCTAATGACATTTTATTAACAACCGGTTTCTTTCAATTTCCATTTTTGTTTTGCTATTATTTCTTGGCCGTCCCGTGGCCGAGTGGTTAGCACGCTTGGCTACTGATCTAAGGGACCTGGGTTCGAGCCCCGGAATTAGGCATGGATGTGTGTGTCGTTTTTCTGCTGAGGTCCTGCCATCCTCTCAGATCTCCTACTGTGGCATATAAACTGACAGGCTCCTGTCAGACCTCTGTGGCAAGCAGCTGCTTGAGGGGGTATTTATTTATTTATTATTTCTAACATGAACCAATACAATTTAAGGAATCGCCATTTTAATAGGCACCAGAGGCTTAGTGGTTAGTTTGCTTGGTTACTGATCAGACCTGGGTTTGAGAAAATATTTTTGAAGCTATATGGTTAGCATGTTTGATTGCAGATCAGAGGGAACCGAGTTTGAGCTCTGGAAAAGGCATGGATGTTTCTGGATTGTTTTACTGCTGAGGCATCGCCTTTCTCCCAAGCTTCCCCCTGTTAATTTTACACTGATAAGCTCAACTCCTTAAGGAGTAATTTATTATTTTTATTTCGTTTTCTTTGAAAACGAGATAATAGTTTCGTTTTGTCTTCTGTTGGAGACATCGGAACATTTTTTATTTATAGAGACAAATTAAAAATTCTTTTTGTGTTGGATAGGATTGATGAAATATTACCATATGCATTTTCCGAATCTCTATAAATCTATAATTGCGCCTTCTAACAGTAGAAAAAGTTGAAAATTACAAAATTTCAAACGAATATTGCAAACGATGTAGATAAAAATAAAATAAATAAATACCCCCTCAAGCAGCTGCTTGCCACAGAAGTCTGACAGGAGCCTGTCAGTTTATATGCCATAGTAGGTATGAATACCAAAAATTTAAAATTTTGCTGATGGAATATGATCACGAAGTTTCCATTGCCAACAAGAAGTTGACCCCTTAGACCCAGAGGGGGTGGAAAAATACACCTTTTTAGTTTTAGCTGAAAAATTATTTGTTTTTAAGAGATAAATCATTTTTGGATTAGATAGGAATTGATGAAATATTATGATTCACGATTTTTAAATTTTCAGAAAACTATAACTGCGCCCTCTAATGGTGGAAAATTTTGAAAATTCCAAACTAATATTGCAGACCACGAATTTAAGCTAGTAATTTTAGATTTTGGAGGTGGAATGTGAATGTCATAAAGTTTCCATTGGCAACAATAAATTGACCTCTTAAAACCAGGGTGGGCGAAAAAATGCGACTTTTCTGTTTTAAAAGATAATTATTTGTTTATAGAGATAAATTAAAAATTCTTTTTAGATTCGATAAGTATTGATGAAAAATACGATTTACACTTTCCGAATATCCCAAAAGCTATGATTGCGCCTTCTAATGGTGGAAAAAAAATTAAAATTCCAAAATTTTAAACGAATATTGCAAATGATGTATTTATGCTAGAATCATATTGTTACAGATCATTAAATGTAGAAATAGCAAAACAAGTACCGAGTTTTGCAAATGATTTGTATATAGCAAAAATTTGAAATTTCGGTGGCAGCTTTTCAATAGATATACCATTACAGTAACAATGTACCCATTTTTCTCAGATGGGTGTGATAAATAAAACTTTTTAAATTTAAGAAAAAATAAAAGACAAATTCTTTTTATGTTGTAAAATTACTAATATTATTTGCATTTTTCCCATCATCTGTTAGCTCAAATTAAAAATTTTAAGTGAAAAAAAGGTAAAGGATAAACTTCATTCTCTTTGAAAACGAGATTCCCATATGCGCCAGAGCCGATATGCGCTATTCTAGTTATTTTTAAAAGTGCCCTACTAAGTTTTAAGCCCTTGTGACCTGGCCATTTAGGGGCGGGGATGGCTCAGTCGGTAGCGCGCCAGGCTCGTAATCTGTAGTTCCCAGGTTCGAGTCCCAGCTGGGTCAGCGTTGAGATTTATCTCCGCAAAATTCCCCGCCCTGCCCACGGTCAGTAGGGGACACCGATGGGCTTGGAAAGGCCGCCGTCCGTCGGATGGGACGTTAAGCCGTGGCCCCGTGTGCGGAGAGCCATACCCTGTGCACGTTAAAGAACACGCAGGATGGCCTTGACGGGAGGCTACCATCTGTCTTCCAACAGCTGTTCCAGTGGGTCCCCTCCCCCAACCTTCTCTGAGCCTTTGGGGTCCATGCGACCTGGCCATTTAGCCCATGGTGTGCAAAAAAGTGTCGCTCAGAAGTAAAACAACACAAAACACAACCTGGCCATTTAGCTCATTAAGCAAAACAAAAAAGTATTACAGCACAGGAATCTTTTGCACAAGAGATCCCAACTTACTATTCTATATGATGAGTGACTTTTATAAGTTTGGGGTCCTTCTCGTCGGAGGCAGAATAGGGGTTAGAGGTGAATATTTCAACCTAGGTTGAATTTCCTCCTCTAACTCCCATTCTCCTAAACCCCAAACAGCGCTTTTTAGGTTGGGTCATTTTACTTCTGAACAGCCGACACCTATGGGCTCGGAAAGGCAGCAGTCCGTTGGATGGAATGTTAAGCCGTTGCCCCATCTGCAGGAGAGCCATACTCTGGGCATTTTAAGGAACACGCTGGATGACCTTGACGGGAGATAACCATCTGTCTCCCAACAGACAGATGGACAACAGGATTTATGTCCCATCCGACAGCAGCCTTTCCAAGCTGATCAATGTCCCTTACTGACTGAGGGCATGGTGTAGGATTTTGTGATTTGGGTTGGATTGTTTTACCTCTCAGTGGCACTTTTTTGCACACCATGGGCTAAATAAGACAGGTCACAAGGACCCCGAAGGCTCAGAGAAGGTTGGGAGGAGACCCACTGGAACAGCTGTTGGGAGACAGATAGTAGCCTCCCGTCAAGGCCATCCAGTGTGTTCTTTAACGTGCACAGGGTATGGCTCTTCCGCACATGGAGTCACTGCTTAACATCCCATCCGACGGACGGCGGCCTTATTTTATCCCATCGGTGTCCCCTACTGACTATGGGCAGGGAAGTGAGTTTTGCGGAGATAAATCTCAACGCTGACCCAGCTAGGACTCGAACCTGCAAACTGCAGATTACAAGCCTGACGCGCTACCGACTGAGCCCCCCCCCCCCACTCAGGTGTTTTGAGATAAATGTCGACGCTGACTCAGGTGGAACTCGAACCTGGGAACTACAGATTATAAACCTAGCGCACACACTCCCGGTAGGGTTTCAAGCCAGGGAACATTAGATTGAGCCATCCTCAATGACAAACATATTTTCAGTATTGTTAATCTCAGAAATATTTAAGTGAAGCTTAACCAATAAAATGGGTATTGGCTTACCAGTAGGATAATCGGATGCATCTAACAATCGAAATATTTTAATTTTCACACTAGTTAGGCAACAAATCCTCAAAATATAATACGGTCAGGCGCATATTCAGGGGTCAGGAGAGTGGGGCCTTAGGGGACTACAGCACCCTTAAATTATTGAAAGCTCGAAACGGAAAAGTAAAACTATTCAAAGGAGCGGTTCGAGGATTTAGGGGAAAGGCTGCGTTTATTGAAATTGAGTTACATATATAGAAATAGTTCAGTTTGTCATGGTATAGAAGTTGAGCATGGCCAACCTCTTATTCGTAATCTGACACTAATCAGCAAGCGATGATATTATAAGCGAAATTGTTAAAATTTAGTTTTCCGAGACACCAGCATACTTTTCAATAAGGAAACCGTCTTTTAAGGTCAAATGACGTGCTGCTTTTCTTTTTTCCAAGGCTACTGAAAAACGTTTTGGTCCAGCACCTCCCGCAAAAATATCCTGAATGGCCGCCAGAATATATTCAGTGTGTCGACAAATATGAAAATCTACAACTCTTTGCAGTGACATTATGTTGTGGAGAAATGTAGCCATGATTATGACGTTTAATATGGTTATCCGCGAGTAGGACCGCATTGGTGGAGCATGACCTTCCACCCCATGGACAGTTTAGGTAACAAGGAGAAAAAGAACTAAAATGAAGGGGAAAATATACATTGCACAATTCAAGAATAATTCCTGATAAAAATCAACACTGGAATGACATTCAGATTTGTTCTGGCCAATCGTATCCCTCGACTCTCCTATAAAATTTTTCAGATCCTTTGCTGATCGATCACCGGCTATCCTGCAAATCGAATCTGCATAACCGATAGATGGCAGCAGAGTGTATGGGACTGATTTCCTGTAATGCAAAACAAGAACCAGTCCTACAGAACTGTGCGAATTAGTTGGGACAAGCGAAGCCTGGAGAACCTCTTCGATCCAGCAATCCCCCAAACACCTACCCAAGGTCATGTTTTGGGGATGTTTCACAGCTTCCGGGCCACGGACGCTTTACCCCATGAAGGAATGGACAGCAAAAAGTACATAGGCGTGCTGGAGGTGAAAATGGTCCCAACACTGCATTTCCTAATGGCGATGGGGTATTTCAACAGGATCTGGCTCCAGGCCACAATTCTAAGCTGGCTAAGAGCTTCTTTTCCCAGCAACATTTGAAGGTATTGGAGTGGCAAGGAAATTCACCCGATCTAAACCACATTGAAAATTTGTGGGCCATTATTAAAGCGCGCATATCTAAGATGGATTGCACGACGAAAACCAAAATGATAGAAAGTGTCATGAAAATGTGGTACCACGACCCTGAACTGAAGGAGATGTGTGGAAAGCTAGTGGCATCAATGGCTGAGAGGGTGAAAGAAGTAAAGCTAAGGGGGGTCACATTTACTACACTATTAAACAAATGTTTTAGTTGTGTCTTTGTTACTGCATTTTCCTATTGTCCCAACTAATTCGCACAGTACTGTATCTATACAGGAAAGTTTCAAGGGATGGTATTTAATTCTTGATAGATTTGCCTCGATATTTAACTTAAAATTTTATTCAAAAATGCATTTGTTCTTGATTACTACTGGTTTTTTTTGGTGCTTCCTACAGGACTGGACAGAAAAATTTGAACACTTCCATATTATCTCAACAGAGTAACACTTAGAGCTCAATAACTTCAATATGATTTTTATTGAAAAATATGTCTAATGATAGAGACCTCAATGAAATTTATCTAAATCTCGATCTTAAAAATTTGTTCAGTACTCATGAGTTATGAACGGTAGAATATTTAACAGGCTACAAAAAATGACCCCAAAATTTAATTACAACATTTAAATAGGTTGAGATCATAGTTAATAATTAACATTGTTTAATATCGAGTTTTAAAATGATCCCAAAATTTCATTACATTTAAATAGGTTGAGATCAGTCAATAATTAACATTGTTTAAAATCGAGTTTTAAATATATTTCATAGAGACCTTCATCTTTAGACATGTTTTTCATTAGAAATTTTATTAAAAATGTTCTTGAGCTCTTTGATTTTCTATTGAAATAACATGGAACTGTTTCCATTTTTCTGTCCAGTACCTGTATACATAGCTAAATAATGCTGTATTACAGGCGTTCTTAAAGCACACCGATACTATTGAAATACCCCTAAGCCAGTTTCTCCAACTGTGGGTTGAAGGTGTAATGTATAAAAATCATTAAGTTAAAAGTTTTCTGTCGTTGAGCAATATAATTTTTAAGTTTATCCCTCTTCTCTCTCCCTCGGTTCTTCAATCGACCGTTCCATGCATCTTAGTTTAAGACAACTTTCTAGTGATGCACCTTATACTGTTGTGAGAATATTCTTACCTTTGGGTTGTTTTACCTCTGAGTGGCACTTTTTTGCACACCATGGGCTAAATGGCCAGGTCACAAGGACCCTGAAGGCTCAGAGAAGATTGGGAGAGGAGACCCACTGGAACAGCTGTAGACAGATGGTAGCCTCCCGTCAATGCCATCCAGCGTGTTCTTTAACGTGCACAGGGTATCTCTCTCTCGCACACGGTGCCACTGCTTAACGTCCCATCCGACGCGGAGCCTGGCGCTCTACCGACTGAGCCACCCCGCCCCCAATATTCTTACCTCAATTAAAGTTATTTTCGTAAATGGTAAAGAAGTGCACGAGATAAATTCCATCAATGGAAGTGGGTGAGCGACAAATTCCATCAGTATTAAAAGGGCCAAGAAAAATTCCATCAATGATAGGGAGAAGGGTGGGGGGGTCGCAACTAGAAAAGCTTGAGAACCCCTGCCCTACTAAGCGTTTCAATAATGATGAAATCGAAAAGGAAAAATGTTATAGTGCATTAATCGTACGGATTTTTGGATCTTAAGAATCGCTGTTATACATATTAGATATTAGGCAGCAAGATGACTGGCTGAAATTCGGTTTCTCTCTGTGGCATAGCCAAACGCAAATCAACTGCGGCTTACTTTCTACTTAGTTTTTTTTTTGTTGGTCAGTTCAGCGGGGTTTTTCTCTTTTGACACCATTACGCTAGCTTCCACTCACTGGATTTGAAATGGCAACCAAACCTATTTTGATGCGCAATGAAACAACTTTCCGAAACGTTCAATTTCGCCTCGAGTAGGATATGAAGCCGCGATTTCCTGGGGCCTAAATATTATTGAGGCCTAGGAACCCACTGCACCTTAACCCGATTTTCGATGCATCACACTTAAGTGCAGTTCTTTGAACAAGAATGAAATATTGCTAGAAATATTTCCAGGTGCTCCGACCACTGGAAAAATAGATAAACTGATATCAGTGCCGTAGGCAATTTCGGTCCTTTTGACAAATTCTTGGCTCAATGCCTTCTTACGGTGACAACTGACATTCGGTTTTTTTTTTTTTCGTTCAGCGCCCTTCCGACATTGGCCACAATGCTTTGCTATCCCACTGACCGATGTATATTCAAAGATATTCAAGAATACAGATAAAAGTATATATATTTTTCATCTCAGTCGGTGGTGTATCATGATATAAAATAAATGAATATAACACAAACAACTAAACACATTTTTTAATGAAGTGAGTAAAGCTGCAAACAGACTGCAAGAGTAAATGAAATATTTCGAATTCTTTTGCTGTACGAAAATCAATACTGTTCTTAGAAGAATTAACCATTTTTGTTTTGCTAAAATGTCATTGGTGCATCATAAAAGCGTTTGAATTTTTTACACACCAAATGTTTGCAAATTAATATTTGGCCTTTATGACATTTTGGCACCTGTTATTTGATTTCTGTTTAACTTTTGATATAAAAATATTTAGACACAGAGATGTCATTATAACAAACTTTTAATGTAACTAAGAATGAGGCAAAATAAAATATAAATTCATGTCACCGCATTTTCAATTCTGTCATGTAATTGTACTTTTCAACAGCGAAGATTCACAATGACAGATTTGTATTTTAGTATTTCCCCTTATTTACAAATTCTTCATCATCAGCATACTTTTCACTTGACATTTCTATCACTTCCATTACTGGCTATTGGCATTCAAGCCATTGCTCGCAAATGCAATGTTGAATATTAATGACTACAAAAATCACAGTATTTTTTTCTTTTTCACAATTGTTTCAAACATCTGAGATGGAAAAAAAGAGAATAAGCGAATATTACACAACATTTCATTATGACACTGCAAACTAAATAACTTAAAATCAAAATCAAGTCAGTCTGTTAAACCTTAAAATCTTGATGATTGCCTTGTTTCTACAGAATCATCCGTGGCATAACGTGTTTTTTTTTTTGGGGGGGGGGGGGAAGAAAGGATTGGGACTGAGTTTTCCTATAATTTTGGCCGATTCAAATCATTACATATACAAAGGTTAACCATAACATTAAAATGGAAATGAGGAAAAAACTTAAGGGTGGGAGGGCAAACTCCATTAGTTACTTCCAAGAATATGATAAAAACTGCAAGAACACGTTTTTTTTATCACTAATGTGTAAAATGTTACTCATTCTAGCATTTTTCCTGCATCCAGTACCAGATTAATGAACAGAGCATCTAGGACCACAGTAATACAGGGGATTCTCCATAACCTAAATACGCAATTTTGTTTATGAATCGCAACTTTGCATAGCACAAGGGGACCTAAATATTATTGATACCTAGGGCACCACTGCACCATAATCCGTTGCATCACATTAAGTGCATTTCTTTAAATAAAAATTAAATATTGCTAGAAATACTACTCTTCAAACTGCAGAAAACCTACTAAATAAACCTGGATCTAGAATAAGAGGTAGGTGGGGAGGTGGGGGGGGGGGGAACAAGATCAAGCTGGAATAACATTCCAGTACAGAATTTTTTCCTGTAGTGGTTTTAAATTTAAATATATATGTGTCATATACAGGGTGTCTGAAAAATAATGGTGGAGTTTCAAGAACCAATATCTAGGAAAATAATATACATATTCAAGATAAGTGAATATAAGGGTAACGAATGGTACACATGTTCAAACTAATTTGAGATATGCTTTTAACTAAATTATTACTTTCTTGAATATGCATATTATTTTCTTGCATATTGGATCTTGAAAAACTACCTTTATTTTCCAGACACCCTTCATATACATTTTCATCTCTATTCTGATGGAAAAGGGATGGAGGGAGTCTGCCACACTTCCCTAGCTTGATCTGTTCCTGAGTATAAGTACCCAACTGTTGCCTGCACCGTCATGGACCCTCATACCAGTAGAAGCAAAGCACTTGCTTCTTCTGCATTTAATTTCTCAATTTGCGAATTACTATTCACAAAAACTGCTCAGTGATTCAGCAAAAAAGAAACAAAAATTAAGGATGCTATCACTGTACATATTTTGTGGAACACCTAGAAAACCACTGTTAGTTTAGACTCATTTTACAGTAGTAGAAGGTTAATTCACACAATTAATTGGAGTCATGACAATCTATAAGCATCTTTTGAAATTAAAACAATCCTTCACTATCATGTTTACTAACCATCACCTTTGTGGAAAAGGCAGTGAGCACAACACATGGACATGATGGAATCATTTGTAATACCCCCAACTAGAAGCTGGTGGCACACAATATGTTACTTTTCAACATTCTGGTTGCACTGCCCCACTAACTGGGAAGGTCTGGTCCTTCCTGGGTGCACAATTTAATGAAATTAACATATTAGAAGAGGGACAATTATCTGGCCATAAAATTCTTTTGATCTCACCCTACCTGATGTTTTTGCACATGGAGATTTGTTAAGGGATTTTTTGCACACAGTAACTGCACAAGTTACACATAACACCCAACATATCAGACTGTACATGACATTCACTGGCTAATCATCTCAATATCTGTCAGCAGCAGTGTAAGCCAAATTGTGGGAGTCTTCAAATTATGGTTATGGGTAAAAATGTGCATAATATATTTTTAGTTTTCAAAATAAAAAAATGCCCCACTGAATGTAACACGACTATTCTATTCTATTCACAGCTACACTTAGTGCTATACCTATTCACAGCTACACTTAGTGCTAGAAGAAGCAACTTTAATCTGCTTAGCAATAAACATGCAACTTGTTCTTATCATTAAATCAGGGCAACATTTTAGAGTGCATATGCTTTTAAAATTTAATTTTTCTTTACTATAATGAAAACTGAGAGCATCACTACTTTTATGTTTGTAAATCTGTATAATTCAGAGCTGTGTTTGTGGACAAGTTTCTTTCATTGACTCTGAAACGTTGCAGTGCTTTTTTTTCTTTTTAAACAGACCTCGTATATTTTTTTCTAAATAAATGTTGGCTTATTTACTCATAATTTAGTGAAATGATATTCATGGATTACCATAATACTGCTTACAACAACATTGGAACTGGGGAATCAAATTCTCATAAGCATGTGGGACAAAATTATCAAGCCTAGGTACAATGGTTTAATCAATCAAGATCATAGGGACTGCAGACCATATTGTTACTTAAACAGAGTATAATTTATGGATGATTTCAGTAAATAAAAATAATAACTCATCCGATATAAATGTGAAATTTCCTTCATATCCTTACCACAGAGCAATTGGTTTTCTAAAAAAAATCTGTTGGAACTATATTAACAAATAAATATGCATATTGCATTAATAAACTGTGTGGAATAAAATTTTTTCCTATGACTGATATTTCTTTAAATTTATGCTTCAATTCTGTTTTATGAATTAAAAATTTCAACAATTGTAACTATAAAGTTTAGGTGCAATTCATTTCAAACAAACATATAATCATGAGAACTATCAGTATATAATCAGATGGTGATCACATCTTATATATATTATTAGATTCAAAAAATTTTTTTCTAAGGCTTCTAGAAATTAAATTTACAGTCTTCTTTATTATTCTTTATTACAAATTCTTGATTCACAAATCTTAGGTCATTTACTATTCAAATTGTAAAATATTATTGTGAGCCAGATAAAACATGCTTGACACCCCTGCCCAAGAAAAATATTTGCAAAATATTGGTTAGTGTGTCATTCTCCCAATACACAAAATTTGTCATGTATATGATTTGAATTTAACATTATCTAGCTTACAGTGCCATAGTGAAACTTATAAATGTACAAAAAACATTGTGTAATACTAAGTGATATAAGCTTGAAAACCACGGTTTTACTACATTTGCAATACTGAACTTTAATAAAACTCTTAAATTGTAAAAAGGGGAAAAAAAGAGCAAAAAGTTAATATTTGAGGATTATTGATAATTTTAGATCTTACAAGTACAATATTTGTATTTTACTAAGCTATTTCAGTTGGATGAAACTGTATCCATTGACTGTGATGACAGAGAGTAACATTTCTACAGCTGGCTCATATTTATGTAAATGGATAAGTGGCTACAATTTAAAAAATATATATATAAACAGCAGATTATTTCTGATAAGGTTTAACATACATAATGTTGATGTAACCTCATAAAATATTCAATTATTCCATTTACATGAGTTTGCATTAAAAATGGAATTATTTTCTTTTTCGTATGCTATAAGCACACCAGAAAATTTACCTCCACCATGGATGGTAGCATTGACTCAGTATGAGGCATGTGCTTCAGTGTGCTCTGTAGTATTGTCAGTCCCAATGAAGTGGAGTGCTGGTTATGTTTTTCCTGCTGTGAATCATGGATCTGAAGAAGACATGTCCGAGTGGCAAATGGGTGTTATTGTATTTGGTAGGGCTAAGGGACATGCTGTGGAGGAAGTAGCCAAATTTGCTGATGTTTTAAAACAATCCAATGAGTGTATAAACAATGCATCCAATTTGACCACTCATAGATGCAATTGTTGCTGCATGCCAGTGCTCACAGACAGTATCATGACTAATGACTGAAAACCAATTTCAAACCAGATAGGAATTGCTACAAATAGTAAATGAAGGACCACATCAGCCTAAAAAAAGGCAAAGCGAAATGCATTTCATGGGTATATGGAGCAGAGTACCACAGAAGAGATCCATGCTAACATCTGCACATAAAGCAGCCTGGTTGCAATGGGCTAGGTGCTAGAGACATTGGACTGTTGATGACTGGAAAACGACTATCTGATCAGATGAGTCGCATTTCTGTTCTATTCCAATGATGTAAGGTAGAAAGTGCATCACAGGAGTAAAAGCCTTCCATCTGGACTGTGTTGAAGGTATTAATTCAAGCTATAGGTGGTTCTGTGATATTCCCGGAATGCTTTGCCTACCATGAGGTAGGCACATTAGTTGAGGTATCGACCTGTTTAAATCGGGAAGGTTGTATAGAGATTCTGGATGACCAGGTGTTGCTTTTTGTGCTTCATGTGAAGGATGGACACAACATAGACACTCTGCTGTGGTGGACTGTTTGTGACTGGCACAAGGTAACAATGGGACACCTCGACTGGCCCACAACATCACTGGATGTAAATCCAATTGAAAACTTTTGGGACTATCTGGAACAGAAGGTGAAACATCATAATAGGCATCCACGTAATTTAGCTGAACTACAAGTGCTATTGTTGGAGGAGTTGACTATAACTGATATGAATTATATCCAACAATTGATGGAATCCATACCTAACAGCCTAACAGGATTCCTGCTAAAATTCATGCAAAGGGAGATGTTGGTTGCACAGTATTAGGTGAGAAATTACAGAAGTGACTAATTTTTTTAGTCTAGGAGCTGTGTCAATGTTTTATAACTGACTTTTCATTTATTATACATTAATGCCATTTTTGATGCTGTCTGTACTACTTAATTTGAGCTAGTGCATACTTTGCTGCCTAAATAGAAAAAAAAAATTACTTTCAACACACCTTTTTTTGTGTGTGCTTGTGCTTAATGATGTAGACTTATTTTATTATTTAAAAGACAGCTAATTTTCCCTACATGAATTGTTTTCATTATACCTTTTACAAGCATTATCACAATTTTGAAATTAAGTTATTAGTATAAAGTCAATTCTTCTCTATACTGTTTAGAATTCAAGAACAGAGGTGGGTCTGGGAATAGGCAATTGCCTAGAGGTACTAAAGGAAACAGAGCATCATTATTATATTAATTTTTATGGTATTTTGGATACAGAACTGTATATTTAGTTTTATTAAAATGCCATACTCATTTCAATTAATCCTTTTTCTTACTTTGTGGCAGCAAAATAAATTTATGTTTTTATAGAAAGAAAAAAATTACCATGCACAAGGAGGCACTGTTTTGCTGTGTATATTGTGTATATAACAACTGCACATGTTTATTGTAACAACTAGATGTGCTTGAAATGTAAATCTGTTTCAATTCATGAGCAAATGATTAGCTCATTTCATGAGCAAATGATTAGCTCACCCATGCATAATTTCATTTCACATCAATGCAATTCTATTGCTCTACTGCTTATTAAAAACTTTTCAAAATACAAATAAGTTATAAATATAAGGATAATGTTCTTTAATTTAAAATAGACAGATGTCAATAGTCTAGTATAATTTTACTGTATCTTGTCATGCTTCAAAGATGTCACAGTTAATGGCTGCAATTTCACATGGCACAAATAACAAAATCAACTGAAGTTCATTAACCCTAGAATGCTGGTTAGTCCAATTATGACCAAAGTATTATTTTTAATCAACATGCATTTGTGATTTAAAGCAATCCTTCCAGCTATAACCACTGTGTAGCCTTAAAACTGTGTTAAAATTTGAATGCCACAAATCAGATTTAAGTATATCAAATAGTTTAGCTGAAAGTTCTATTAGCTCTAATCAAACTTATTTTTACAATCAATATATAATACATTTTTTAACTTTCACTACTAGGAAAGACATGCTTAATATTCATTTCATAAATAAATTTTGTATAATTCTAAAACATTATACAACATATGTTTTTGTTGTGCAATTTCAATACAATCACATTTCAGCATAAGGTTTTAGTAATTAATTGCACTAGAGTGGGGAAAAATAATTATAAAAATACAAGATTACAAGACTAAGGATATTGTTCAACTATGGACAGAAGAATCAACACTAAATCATCACATGAGAACACAAAAACTGTACAAACTAAAATGAAGTATAATGAGATGAGGTTCTTTTCTTCTTGGTCTAAAAATGAGATGATTTATGTAATGACACTATGAGATGAAACATGAAAGTACTTTACATTAGTCACAAAACAAATCTTTAGAATGTAAACAGGCAAAGACAAGTAACAAATCATGCTGGTTCAAACAAATTGGTTAAGAATGGAGAATCATTAGCTGCAAATATATTTGAACTAAATAGAAACACTTTTATATTTGAAAGCCTACAAATTCAAGAAGCATTCTGAGAAAGGTTGCCATCTTTTTCTGTCCTCAATATGTTATGATGAGCTCTAGCCTATCAGTGCCTTCAAAATGCAAAATAGAAAAAAAAAACTATTATTAAGAATGGTATTGCTAAATTTATTAGAATATTTCTTTTTTTTCAATTACATTATTTTCTTACAGTGCATATTTAATTGGAATATAAGTGCAATAAAAATATGAAAAACTATTTTTCAACTAGAAGTGAGGTAGAGAATAAGTCAGAGGCTGCCTTAAACTAATTAGGGAGAAGGGGATGAAAATTTCAGTTAAAAGATATTACTTCCATAGCCAATAGAAGTTGCAAACACTGTATTTTCCAAAATGTATCAGAGTACAGCTTAACTTTTATATTTTCAGTTATAAACTTTTACTACTTAGTTCAAATGCATTTGTAGTGGTGACCTTTCCTTATTCCAATTTTATTTTTAACGTGTATATTATTTAAAAAAGGGCAAAGAAAACAACTAGGTACAATCCTGTAATGCAAAACATTTTTGGAAATACATATATTTTGTTTCACATTAATTGCCAGATAGCATACCTGAACAAACTTATTTACTACATACATATGCACAAATGTTTGAAATTAGCAACTGCAAAGATGGACAACTACTTTCATTTTGAAGTACTTTACATTTTCTAGGACTAGAGTTGGCAACATTTTGAGTAAAATCAAACATGTAACGTTAAAACAATGTCACATTATATGGATAAATGAAATGATTCTTAACTCACTGCTGAATTTAGTTTTCCCATGTTCAAATGTTTTTTTCTTGATTAAATACCCTGTCCAACTTACTCTAAGCAGAAATTAGACTTCTTAGTCACAGCTATGGTTTACAATTCATCAATGATATGCATATTCACTATTAAAATAAGACCACTTACCACAATATAATATGGTTGAACTTTAATAATTTTATTGTCACAGGTCAAGAATGTACAAGAAGTCTGACCATGACATTTTAACCAAAATAGTGACAAAGCAGTAAGTAGTTGAGATAAAACTTAGAAATTTAATGTCAAATAATTATTAGTTGTAACATAAAGAGTTAAAATGTTGTAAACTGTTTCATAACAAAGTAAAAGCAGGTAATTTTAGCACAAAAATTTATTAATACCATATTTACTCAAGTAATAGTTGCCGCTTTTATTCCACTTTTTTCTAAAGTCTAAAAAGAGATAAAATTCTCATACAAGGATATGTGTGTGTGTGTGTGTGAAGGGGGGGGGGGTAGCATCGTTCATCTTTCTCATACTTTAATGTGTTAACCAAAAATGACATATGACAATTCACATTTGCCCCAAAACAGATTTTATTTGTAAATTTAAAACATAGGGCAAAATACTCTACAAGGTAATAAGTAATTGGCAAAATCTACACTATATATAGAATGAAAATAAAGCTGACATTAGAATAGGCGAAGTCTCATTGTGTATAGGGTATATTTGAATCTAGTCAGATTATTACAAATTATATCAATGTCTGAATGCAGTTCAAGTAATAACATAGTGTCAACAGACATCATTGAAAAAACAGATACAATTGAAACAACAGACACCATTGACCACACACTATATTGATGGAACTGCAATTTGTATTGTCCAATCTAAATGGCTTACTAAATCAGGCAGAACAGTGAATATTGCAAATTTCAGATATGGTTGCAGAATATGAACCCTGAGGTAAAAAAAAAACTTTCTTCATATTAAAACTGGGTGCAACTATTTTCAAAGGCAACCATAATGTGAGTAAACAGGGCAATTAAGTTATCCAAAGACTGATAGTGTGATTTAATTATAAATGCCATACTTGTATTCCAAGCCTCCTTTGCCAAGCTTATACTCCTTTCAACTACATAAGAGTAGTCTGGAAGCAAGAGAAATATGTAAAAACTGTCCACAATAATGAAAAGCCCTTCTTAGCTGTAATTAGTAAATACTCTTTGGTGTTATTCCAAATTCCTCCTGCCTCTTCTGAATACTATAATTCATTGAAAAGGACATCATCATCCAGAAATTGAGTTACATAAAGTTATCTAATTTGTTAGCTAGATGGTGTAACCTTCATACTTCCACATAGAGCTGCTTGTATGCCAATGGTATTGCTTAAGTGGGCAATCACTCATTGTATAGCATTTAAGTATTAAAGTACAAGTTTAATGAAAACAGCTCAAAACACTTTGAAAAGCTTTACTAGTAAAACAATCAATTGTTTTATTGTTAATTTCTGATGTAAAATTTCTGATATCAATTCAGATTTCATTAAGAATATTGAGATAAGCATGAAGAGTAAAAGAGAACAAAGGTACTCTACATGGTCTTCATATCTCTATACTAATGTAGAAGGCTAGGGAAATACACTCAATCACTCACTGATGAATAGTGAATTTTCTGGTGTAGCCTGTTACTTTCAAAGCTAGAAAAAATTACAACAGTAAAATATTTTCAGCAAAAAGATCATCAACTTTCATCTTTGAATACAGTATCATTAATTTCATGTTTTAGTCAATTTATTAATTAATCAGTATCATAATATTGCAATCCCCTCTCAAAAATCCTCTTTTTTTTTTGGTACACACAAAAAAAATGAGAAATATTTTTTCCTTCCCTTCCACATTAGTTATGCCTTTGCTTTGTCTTGTGGTTGTAACTAATGGCTGGTCAATTTTTTTTTTTCAAAATTTTCCCATCCCCTCCTAATTTATAATGTAATACATTCTTTCACTGAAAGGGTATCTAAACCTTTCAACTTTCTACAGTATTACTGTTTGTGTGCAGTATATTCTGGAAAATTAGACATTAGGTAGCCATATTTTCAGATGAAGTAGTTTCCAAGTCATTTGGCAAACAGAAGAATCAAAGTTGCCAATCTCTACCCTAGAGAAATTCACATAAATCTGAAACAAAACAGTACATTTGCACAAAAGAAGTTGGCTACTGGCATGCACACAGATGGCCCAGTCATCATATAATATACATAATTATCCTTTGTGCTTTACAGATGGACTTTATGAACGGCAGGCATGGTGATGATAGAAGTAAACTACAATCTCACTCCACATGGTCAATAGCATTAGCAGATCTGGAAACAAATTTGTATATATACAACAATAAATTTTATTCTGCTTTAATCTCAAAAGACTACACAATAATCAAAGGAGATAAAATGGAATGCAAAAAAATTCTATTTGCTATTGTGATCAAAGTTTTTCTTCAATAATTAACCATTGTATTAATATTTAATTTACCATTTTAATATTAAACCATTATATTTTATTTCCTTACATATACACCTTCAACTCTTTAGCACTATTACCTTTCTCTTGTTTCCAGAAATTACTAATGCATAGCACCACACATATATATACCAGTATTACACAAGTTCCCCTTTACCACCTGAATTTTATAACATAAGGAGACTCTTTATGAGTTCCTTAGAGTTGGCACACTGAATAGCACATTGCTATTTCAGAAATTGTACAAAAATTCACATTACACTTCTACTGACAGGCATTATGAAATTAACCACAGATAGAACTAGTTACAGTTCACACTTTTGTCAGCCCACCCAATGGGACATATTTTGTTTGCAAGAATACCTCCAAACTTTCATGAAAGATGAACACTTCAAAGAAATACATGCTTCTGGGTACTGTAGAATTAACAGTTACCAAAGTCTGTAAGAGTCCTACAACAAGATGTTTTAAAAAACATATATTATTTATTATTGATCTAGGTGTTCTAATTACAAAAGAAGTGAAGTTAAAACCTCAGACTATATATATCAAACATGTGTGGCTTCACAACTTTCCCATTCATCATCATCATCAGTTTCTGTGTCTGTATCAAGCATTTCATTATCACTGCTAGCCTCTCCTTGGCTACTGGCAGTGTCACTAGTACTGTGGCTATAAGTGAGCCCCCTATGGTCACTACTTGGAGAACGGCTTGAAGGCATGTCATTTACACTTGTAAAATATATTCTTATCTGCATAAAAAATAAAACATAGATCAGCAATTGCTGCCACATAATAATAAAATATACACAATGCAGAACAGAAAATAATAATTTCAAGCAATACTTACGCTAAAGAGAAAGCAACATTTAAAGTTGATTAGGAGAAATCAGAATGAACACAAATATGGTATTAGTCAAGAATACAGAATGCAAAAACAGGGAATTTTAAAAGTACTTACTAACAGATAGAAGGGAATGGATCAGCTAATCAATGTGCTATTGCCAAAATTGGTTTCTAAAAATAAGTTGATTTTCACTTCTGGGAATTCCAAGTAAAAGGAGTTGGGTTAAATGGCCAGTCAGAAGAACTCCAAAGGCTCAGAGTTCGGTATTGGAAGGGGACCCCACTAAACAGTTGTTAACAGATATAAGGAAGCTTCCCATTGAGGGGAGATTATTTAACAAAGCTGACAAAATTTTCACTACAAAATGGAATATTTTATGATTATTTAAAAACTGTTATAGTACTACCAATTTTTAAAACAGGCAATTAAGATTTAATTGAAAATTACAGGCCAATTTCTGTTTCACCAGCAATAACAAAGAAAATAGAATAAAATGATGAAAAATTTTTTAAACTAAATTCAATTTTTTTAGTAATTCTCAATTTGGTTTCAGAGAAATTAAAATACTGAAAAAGCAATACTTAATATTACAAATAAAACATATAGAGGTATTAAAAATAAATAAGGTATTAATGAAAACAAAAAGGCAGTTACTACTACTACTACAATTCTACCATGGATTTATATCTGGTTTCTAATATATAGAACCAATAAAAACATAAAAAATTTTTGATTCCATGATGTGGTTTTGAGATGGAATTGTGCAGATAAAAAAAGGTGGCATTATTTCTAAATATTAGGAAAGCATTCGATTCCATGGATCACAAAATATTATCACAAAAATTATATAATAGTGGAATAAGAGATATTGGATATCAATGGTTCAGAAGCCATCTAGCTTATAGAAAACAAGTAGTTTGTATTAGCAGTCAATTAACTATCTAAATATTAAGAAAGGAGTTCCTCAGGGTTCTGTCCTGTGACCAATTTTATTATTAATATTTATACAGGGTGTTTCAAAACTCTCTGTACAAATTTCAATGGGAGATAGGGAACACCAATACAAACCTTTTTCATCTATGAATGTAGGTCCACTAACATAACCCTTCGGTGCTAGAGGGTGCTGTTTGGCGATGCTGCAATTGGTAAAAGAGGCAAAGTGGAAATGGAGAACAGACTTGTGTTTGCCGTTGGCATTCATAAATCAGACACATTACGTGTAACATGGAGTGTTTCACAACTGCCGAGATGGCTCACATGCATCTGGAGTATGGGGCTGCCAATGGAAATGGAAGAGCTGCTTTGAGGTTGTACCAACAGTGCTTCCCAAACAGATGTGTGCCAAACCACCAAACATTTGCACTGCAACTGTGAGAAACTGGAACATTCCATGCAAATATGCATGACACTGGTCGGGAGAGAACCATGCACACTCCTGACATGGAAGAGATCCTACAGCGGATTCACGACAATCCAGGCACAATCATGCGAGCTGTTGCACATGGTCTGTGTAAACCATGCCCTCGTGTGGAGAGTGTTGCATGAGCAGCAATTACGTCCATTTCCTCATCAGAGAGTCCAGACATTGCAACCTCAGAATTACCCTCTTTGTGTGCTAGTTTCTGCAGCAGACTGCAGTGCAGCCTGATTTTCCAGCTCGTGTGTTCTTCTCAGATGAGGCATCTTTCACACATGAGGGTGTGTTTAATGTGCACAATTCTCATGTTCGTGTGTACAAAAATCCACATGCCACAATGGTGCAGGGTCATCAACAATGGTTTGCCGTCAATGTTTGGGTGGGTATCATCCATGAAATTTTGATTGGGCCATACTTGCTGCCTTCCCTACTCAACGGCAGATTTATCGGGTATTTCTTGAAGAAACGTTGCCGGGACTGCTGGAATATGTTCCTGTGGCTATTCGCAGACAAATGTGGTTTCAACATGACGGGGCACCAGCACACTTCAGCAATGATTTGCGGGATTATCTGAACCCCACTTTGGGGGCCAATAGATAAGCCAGGGTGGACCCATTGCCAGGCCACCAAGATTGCCTGATTTAACATGTATCAATTTTTTCCTCTGAGGACACATGAAGAACCTCATGTACGAGACTCCCAATGACTCAGATGAAGATCTCGTTACAAGAATTGCTGTCACCACTGCAACTGTTCGCGAAATTCTGGGAATCTTTCAACATGCATGACAATCAATGCTTCGACGCTGTCATGAATGCAATGATGTTGCCGGTCCCAACTTTGAGCACCTTCTTTAAATAAACATGTTGTTCACACTTCTTTCCATTCATTTATGTACCAGCTTCACTGATATTTCTGTCAGCGCTCTCTAGCACCGAAGGGTTATGTCAGTGGACATACATTCATAGACAAAAAAGGTTTGTCTTGGTGTTCCTTATCTTCCATTGAAATTTGTACAGAGTTCTGAAATACCCTGTATATGATTTCTATTCTCTAAATCTATATGGATCACTAACATGTTTTGCAGATGATTCTGCAATGCATATATTGCAAACAATTTGAATGTGCTAAAATAAAATTGAGATTGATTTTAATAAAATAAGCATTTGGTTTAATAAAAAAATCAATTTAAATGTTGAAAAACTAAATATATATTTTTTGAGTTGCATGAAGGTAAAACTGACTTTGAAACTGAATGTAATAAATTACATTGCAACTTAACACAAGTTTTAGATGCAATCATAGAAAGTAAATTATGAATATTTAGATGTAATCATAGAAGATAACTTATTTAAAGTGGAAGATGCATGCTCAGACACTTACAGATAGATTGAGATACACATTATATAAGTTCTATCATTTAAAAACAATTGTTATAAGTTTGCTCTATTCTTCAGTTTATATTTTTCCTGGGTTTATTAAAGTACACAATATGGAATTTGATGCTGGGGGGGGGGGGAATTTTATGAGACAAAATTAATCTAAACAATATTCATAAGAAAATATATAAGCTTATATTTAATGTAAGAGTTACAAAGACATTAAAACTTTAAAATTAAGTCACTTTTTATTAAAAAAAATATGCTTTTTAAAATTCTCCTGTTTGTGCATATGAACTAGAACTGGTTAGAGAATGTAAATCATCCCTGCAACATAAGAAATAATCAATGTATAGCATCTTTACCTCATAAAAATATTTTTGATAAAACATTAAGTTTTTACGGCATCCAGAATTATTTACATTATTTACAATTATTTACTTGCCAATTATCTATTGCTACTGCTGTGTAATTATATATAATTTTGAACTTGGGTGAGTTGTAAAACTTGTTGGCTCAAAATAATTATGACTAAAATTCTGTTTCCTATCCTTTACCAGCTGTTCTCTACTGTATCTATATTGCAGTTGTATTTTATATGTGTTTCTTTGTATTAAAGAAGTATTTTCATATAGCTGAAAACATTTAACAGGGTAATTAGTATGACAAAAGAAATATAAATTCTTTGAAAAATAAATCTGAGCTTTTATATATACAGGGTGAATCTGAAAAAGTGGGCAAAACTTTACGGGGTGGTAGAACGCAGCTATACGAGCAATATTCGTCATAGAATGTATGGTCGGAATGCAAGCGGTGAGAAGTTAAAAGGTAGTTTTCCACTGTCACATTTAAAGAATGAACACAAGAAGGAGAGGAGATACTTCAGAAAACATTTTATTAACAGGAATGTAATTGAGGTACATGCTCAAAGAAATTGCTCAAAAGAGCTGCCACCAGCTGTAATGCAGGCTTCACACCTGCGGGATAGGGACCGACGCACATTTGCGAAGACACCAGGCATTTCCCGAATATCGCCGGCAACAACGGCGATCCTGGCGACTAGATCCATATCGGTTTCAATGGGGCACTCATAGATTAGGCTTTTCATATGGCCCCACAGGAAAAAGTCCAAACACGAGAGATCCGGCGATCTTGGTGGCCAAGCTATGGGACCACCTCGACCAATCCATCGCCCTGGGAACGTTGCATGTAAAGCCACCTAGCGGCTCGCCATTTGCGTTCCGACCATACATTCTATGACGAATTATGCTCATATAGCTGCGTTCTACCACCCCGTTAAGTTTTGCCCACTTTTTCAGATTCACCCTGTATATATCAAAAATAGACATTTCAGATTGAAACACCTAGAGTGCAGTTTTTAATTATGGTAATAAATAATAATAATAAGGCATTGTATATTCTGCATTTAATTTTTACACTTAACAATTAGTGGGTAGTGAACTAATAGACCTCACAAAATGTTTGCAAATACCTTACTCTTGGTGTCTTTGTAGTGTTATCATTGCCTAACCAGTCCTGACAGTATTCTGCAAAACTGATGGCAATACAGAATTTTTGACTTGTCACTAAGTCACCTATTTGACAAGACAGCAAAATAGGTGAAATAGACACAAAGTATATGATAATAAAACCATTCTGAAATATGTCTCCTAGCTTAAGATCCTGTTGCTGCTACTGTTTTTATGATAGGCAGATTTTTTTTCTTCACTTGTATCACATAGGACAGAGAAGAATCTTAGAAACTATACCTAGCTTTTACAGGCCTTCTCATACAAGGACATGCCCTACCAAGACTGAAGCCACTTCTAACCACTGCTTCAGTTAGAGCTAACACGGCACACAAATTTTGCTTTGCTGGAACAGTAGCTAGCCCTAACCACTATGCCATTTAAGACATTATTTAATTCATTCTTATTTGTAGCAATTGTGAATATGGATATACTATTCCATAATGGCATTCAAGACTAAATATGTATCAATCATAATAAAGTTTGAGTATAAATAACATCTTAAAACTGAATTAGATTAATATGCTAAGGTACCTTAAAATCTTGACTGAAGAGTTTGTGTGTTTTATCTTTTGTGGCCTTGTCCAGTTCATTTTTATTTAGCGTTAGAGTAGGTATTTTTCCCAGCTCTTCTTCAGATAAACTGCAAAATAAATGTTATAGTTAGCTTTTTGCAACTGATTTTTACATAATGTTCTACCATTATGTAAAATAAACACATAAAAATAAATAAATATATACCCCCTCACAGCTGCTTGCCACAGAGGTCTGACAGGAGCCTGTCAGTTTATATGCCACAGTAGAAGATCTGAGAGGATGGCAGGACCTCAGCAGAAAACAACACGAACATCCATGCCTTACCCGGGGTTTGAACCCAGGTCCCGTTTACTATTCTCAAAAACCTCATAGACATATTCATTCTCAAAGTTACTTTTAAACATAGAGTAAAAACCAACAAATTTAATAACTGAATCTAATCCAGTGATGTGCATTGATGGTATGGAAATATACTGACTCAGAGATTATGTCACTGCAACAAGAGATTATTTCTATTGCATATCATCCTAAACAACTTGAAAAAAACAAAAAAATATTACCATTGGTTAATAATTGCTACTTTATAACTACAAACTTATTGAAGTAATAAATTTAATTCACTATATTTCTGTATAAAATTAAAAGTACTTCTAAGCAATTAAAATATGCTAAAAATATGATCATTCATATGCTCCACATAACGTATTATAATAAACAACATACCATAATTCAACATGCATCATGGAGTAAGATGTCAGCTTCATAGTAATGAACATTCAAAGTTCAGCAAGAAAGTCCAGAAAACATATTAAGAGAAGAGTATAACAAGTTCTTATCAATGGTAAAACTGCTTAATAATTTTTGTATATGCCAGTCAGTCCACAGGAGAGGTGGATAGGGTTGTAGAAGTCCAAAAGTGAGGGATGTCCTCAATACAGGTAAGACAATCAATTCACTGCAGTATCACACAGACTATAGAGCGATAAGAAAATGGCCATGTTACAAGTACCTTTAATAACATGGTATAAACGTTTATACACAATGTTGAAATTAATGGCCATTGCATTCTGGCAGCACATCCATAATCAAGCAAGACTATAAGCAAATTGTGAATTTACTTCATATGAGGCAATTAAAATGATATACTAGTTTTTTTAGCATATAGAAATGCATCATAAAAAAATTTCTGTTAAAAATCTTCACTGCATTTCATGCCTAATGTTGATTGTGGAAAAAAACAACACAAAATTATATTTGTATATGCTTCACACTTTTTTGTTTGTTATATGTAGACAACCACCCTATGGCTGAGTGGTCAGCATGCTTGTCTATTGATCTAAAGGACCTGGGCTCGAGCTCTGGGTAAGGCATGGATGTTTGTGTTATTTTTCTGCTGAGAATTTGCCATCCTCACAGATCTTCTACTATGGTGTATAAACTGACTGGCTCCTCTCAGACTTCTGTGGCAAGCAGCTGCTTGAGGGGATATTTATTTTATATATCAACAAAGAAGAATCCCAGAGATCTCTTCTAGCATTTACAGGGATTCTCATACAAGTACATGCTCTACTATGACTGAAGTTAGGCTTGCTGATTACTGCTTAAGTTACAGATACTACTAAAACAGTAGCTTGCTTCCTGACCACTATTCCAGTTTAGATTTATTCAATTCTTTGGCCTTTCATATTTGTTGCTTCAAAAACAAATATGCTTCTTGTTTTGTTTTGTTTTTTCACACATTTTCATTGGGTTACAAAACTTTTTCATGGGCTGTATCCTACTGGCCAGTTTGAGTAGCTCTCACAGAAAATACAAGAGTATACCTGCTGAAATAGTAGATATGTTTTCTAATAACGTTATACCATTTCTCTAGAACTCTCTCATACTAAGCAACCTTGATTAAAGATAGAATAAAAGAAACTAATGAAACTATTCAATGCACACAAATTTAAAATGATCCTTCCAAAAAACTTGAATGCATCTCAATAAATTAGTACTCAATCCATACTTCCACTGAAAGCTATAAAAAGCACCAGATTTACCAATCTGTTCAGTATTTCTATGTTTGCCAAAAATAATATGCATAAATCAGGTCACTCTCCAAAATGTGTCATAACAAACATTTTTCAACTTACCCATTACATAAAACAGTGGGCAATATTTTAGTTTTCTTACCTCAGGAGTAAAAAGGTGCAATTTGCATTGGTTTTAATTTGCATTTGGTTAGGCAATGATAACACTACAAAGACAAATGAGTTCTCCAGCATCTGCACATGCCAGCACATCTAACTGACCTTGAATGCCTTCTACATAATGCAAAAAGATTTGCTATTTGGGCAATGCATTTCACTCTGGCATTGTGGAAAACATTAGACTCTGTACATTTGACCATATCACACATACTGTAATTGTTTTCACAGCATTTTTTTTGTTTGTTTTTTCATTACATCCTTTTATATTTTTATGGATGAACATTCAAAGTATATTTTGATAAATTATGGATGTATAAGCCATATTAATATTAAATATTAAAAATGTATATGAAATTACATTTTATATACATTTGTAATACTGTTCATTTTGTTCACTGTATCATATGGTATTAATTTCACTTAAACTTCTATTAAAATGTACAGCATAAACTATAATTATTCTTTGAAATAAAAAATACAGAATTATTAGAAATAGGGGGGGGAAAGTGCAAGTTTAAAAAAAAAAACTCTTTAGAATGCTAATTTTCAGTCAGAGGCAGTGAACAGACTAGCCACATGTATTGCAGAGGCAATAAGAGGTACACTTGTTCCAAGGATAAAAATTATTATTAAATTCATAAAAAAACAACAACAATGGTTAAAGCTGTAAAATTATTTAAAAAAAGTAATTAAAAGGAAAGGAAATAAATTTAGATGATGCTACTTTGGCACAAAAGATAGCACAAATTCAGATATATGCTGAAACAAGCTTTGACAAGAACCGATTCAAATAAAGTAAGCTCCTTTGTGAGAAATAAGCAACTTAACCCTTTGCACTCGAAGGTTTTTTCGCTATAGGGAAGCAGCAACTTAAAGTTTTTTTGTTAAAAAGTTGATGAAATTTTTTACAACTTATATAAAAATAAATCATACATAAACAATGTAAAATCAAACTCATCTTCACTGCTACTAATTTCATCATTTTTCTCCATCTTTATAACCACTAAAAACAGACTAAGTTTAAAATAATAATTTTAATTAAACACAGTGCTGTACTATGAAGTGCACAAAGACAATAGATTTACACATCTAAAATGTAAAGAGGAAAGATATTTGTTTATAAACCAGCTATTGTTGCCTCTCAGTCGCCATTCGGGTTGCTGTATTAAACCAAGTGGTGACTGAGAGTTTCCTCTCGAGAGCAAAGGGTTATTTTTTAACATCAGCCTTTCTACAGCTCTATACTTTAAACAGTGACTTTAGCTAATTTTTTGCTCATTTTATATCACAGATGTCAAAAGTTTCCAGAATTATATATATTTAAAAACTTGTGTGTGCAAAAAATTTACAGAAGGACTGTTCTCTGTCAGACAATGATGGCCAAGGTATTACTACATATATTACTAAAAAAATGCAGATGCAAAAAAAGCCACTGACAAAAATAACAAATGTACAATTTGCCTGCAGCTGTCAACAGGACATATGACAACAGAAAAAATGCCACTGCAACATAATGTTGTAAAGAAAAGAAAACTGATGTCACTACAAAAACACCTTCACAGCACTACACTGTGAACAAAATCACCATCCATCAAAACAACAGAACAAAGCTGCCGATACTAAATACCGTCAGAATAACTATCCATACCAGATAAACACTGACACTACGAAAACTTAATTGTGACATCAAATGAAACCTCGTGTTGAAGAGAAAATATATAAACCACTATTATTATTATTTAAATTAAAAAATGAATGATTTGTGGGTTTGTCAGAACAGTTATTCCAATATATATACAAAATGAAAGCTTGTGATATGAGGAACATCATAAACAATCACAGATTATGCATTTGATGCATTCTCTCACCAGGGAAGAAAGATCAAACAGGGTTCCATTATAATGAGTTACAAGTCAAATGAAGGGGAGTATAATAAGCAACCTGAAGTTATTCCCTTTAAACAAAATTTAACCATTCCAGTGTCCAGCTTGAATAACTGGTTTGCATCCAAAGGGCCAAACTATTTTTTTACTGTGCTAGGCCAAAAAAATGAACTTAGAAATTTTTTGTCCAATAGCAAATGAAAAGAATTATATGTTTTATACCAAATTAATCAGCATTTAATTCTGGATTTTTCTGAACATAAAATATTTAACAGTAAAGATTACTAAGCTTTATTTTAATAGGGCTTTTTTAGAGTCACTTAGTGAAAAAAAAAAACAGCTGGCAATGCAAATAAAAATTTATTTAAAAAAAAAATAGACAGAAACAACTATAATGCATATGAATAGAAAGGCTATTTCTGAATACCAGAAAATAGATTTTTTCTTGAAAGAAGACCCCCACCTCCTCATGGTGTAGGCATTAGTACCTTTCAGAAGGATATTCTCTTCTGGAGGGGAACAGAAGGGGAAAGTTGCCAGATTAATGCAGCCTGCTAATCTGGTCATCTATGGTCACTTTTTCTTTCTTTTCTGCTGGGGAATGGTCAACTTCACAGATCCTGGTGCTGACCATTTATACCCAATAGACTGGACTGGTTTATGGCTTTGAGCATGATTAAGGATCATGGACTTGCTGCACTGGTGGGCCTCTGTTGAGAGAAAATCTGCCATTGTTTTCTGCTTATCTATGGGTTGTCACCCCTAAGTGAACAGAGGCACAAGATACCTTATATCAGCAGGTGGATAATCCTGATTAGAAGCCATCACAGGACCTGAACCCTCACTTAGCTAGTTGAGCATTGCCAATCCTACACTAATGTGTCACAGATAGGTCAGTTTCTACCTAGACTCTGGTTCTTGAAAAGGTCCACTTGAAAATATAGTGCCTGAAGTTCCTACCAGCATCGATGGCTTCAGATTTTGGCAGTGAGGAATGGGTCTTTGCCCCATGCTGGCTACTAATCATTTTCTCTCTGCAGGTACATGGAATGTGAGGATGCTGCATAGAGATTATTCTCTTGATGTCCTCACATGGGAATTCCAGTGTTATATTGGGTTGCTTGGAATTTTATGGTGTAGTGGCAACTAAGGCCATATTACATCAAACAAGATCCAGTGTTATAACCTAAACATTCTAGGATTACAAGAGATCAGATGGACAGGTAAAGGTCAGATACTCAAAGGGTAATTTTTTATCACTGTTCTTTTAATTTTTTAGTCAGTACAAGATGTCATAGATAAAAATAATCGAATTATTTATTCCTATAGACTTCAGAATATACTTTTAAGGATTCACAGCACTAAACATTCCACCTGTCAGATCTGTAACAAGCTACCTGAAGCAAATTGTTGGGTGGCTTTTGTAGCTCCTTGGTAAATATGAAAATTATAGTATTTTTTTTTGCTCCTTGGTAATTTTGATAGTGGTATTTTTGCATGCAGCTTTTTATCAGTGGCATTATGTAGAGTTGTCATTTTTGTTGATGCTATATTGAACAGGTTGCATTTTATTCAAAGTTTTCCCATCGGCATTCTGTCATGGAATGAATGGTCATCATTTGTTTAACTTACAAGGGAACTATAGAAGTATATTTCCCAACCATTTGTAACAATTTTATGATAAAACAAAATCAGTGCTTATAAGCTGATTCAAAGCTTGCCAAGCAACAGCTAATTAACAATTAAACAAATTGTGTTTTTTTTAACTCAGTAAATTTCTTAGTTTTCCTTCATATTTTGAGAATAAGAGATTAATCCATGATCCCAGAATATTTATTCTTGTTTGTTAAAAATTAAAACTAACCTTTTGTATTTTTCTGGAAAAGCAGATGGAGGGAGTCGACTAAATGGTGGAAAATTTCCTTCTTTTTCATATCTATCTTTTTTTTCTGGACAATGATTGTTTATGACAGATGAAGATACAGATGCTTCAGTACATCCATTAGTCCGAGACATGTCTTCTGGACCACCTTCCTCAGGACGAATAAAAAATGTGTTGAACCAAAACAGGAACATCTTTTCCTAAAATAGAGGAATAGTATGAAAACAATAATTAAATCTTTTGCATTAATTATTTTTCATAATTTTTTACATATCAGCTCATTCAATAAAAAATTTGACTTTTCTTTTATACTGAAGACCCTCTTGTAATTCCTGCAAGCTTAATAGCAAGAGCTTAATATAGAAATCAGATATCAGAATACAATTTTTAAGTTACAACAGAAATATATAATTTTAGATATATACACCAATAGCTTCTTGAAAAAAAATTTTGCACTAATTTTGCATTATTTACATTTCTAATTTTTTTTTAATTTAAAAAAAATTCCTTGTATATATTTTCCTCAGAAAATTTTGGAAAAATAACAAAAAAACATGAACTTTTCATACTTGTTTTACATTTAATAAATATCTATTCTTTTTGAGGAATTTTACATCTCATTGGGGAGGTGTTGACTCCCCAAACTGCACATCTTGCTCCATTCCAGAAACTGGTATGTCCCAGATACCACTTCATTGCACTTCACTTATCAAGAAAAATGGAACTTGAGACAGCTGATCAACTTATGTTTAGCATTGTTCTAGGAATCAAAATAGAAAACCCTCTCCTTTGGGGAGCTGTTTATATTTTTATTGACACTGGTCTTTTGGCCAAAACTTGAACTTTTTGGATCTGATATATACCTAAATAGCTTAATTCAGTGTCCAATATTCATATATATATATACACTTTTTCTGCTGATATTATCACAAAAGTTGTTAACTGTTCGTATGAAAATGACATTGAACTATGTAAATCACCTACTGCACTTGCCAAATAGACAATAAAGAATGAAGCAAGACCCAACTTTGATAAAGCTTTCATCATTACTTAACCAAATAGAATAAACTAAAATATACTGGAAACTTAATAATTTTAATAGCAAATATTATTGCAATACTGACATCCCTAATATTCCTGCAGCACGGCAAATTTTATTACAACAATTTTCACAATATTTTATTTAAAAATCAAGTTATATAAATTTAATTACTACCTATTCAAACATATTGAGATCATGACAGCAAAAATCAGCATTAAATACATGTATGCATCATATTGTTTTTATGCAATTTAAATGATATAATTTCTTGTGCAACCTTCTAAACATCAACTTAAATCTGATGATGGACATAAATATATCCGAAATTGTGATAATTATTCAACAATTATGAGTATTTGCAGTAAGTTGTGTTCTGATTAGTTTGTACCATTCTTTTGTATGTTCAGAAAGTGGGGTTTTCTTCTGTAACCTTTGTGACTCACAAAATAAATTAATCTTATTATGTTCCAAAGGACATTCTGATTTTCGTGGTGTATTGTATTTATCTTCAGGACATCATTTTCATATGGACATTTAACAAGTTCCCTTAATATATACTTGGTTGGAAGCATTGGGATTAGAGGGCAACTTGCCCAAATTTTCCTATTTTATATTGGAGGTTTTTCATCTAACATATTTCATATTAAGAGATAAAATGAAAAGTTCTTTCTGGGTTGGATAGATATTAGTAAGACATGATTCATATTTTATTAATCTCCAATTAGAAGGCAGAAATTTTGGAAAATGACTAGTTTCTTCTTTAACCTTCCAGGTGGCTAAGAAAGGTTCTCTCCATCACAGCTATGTGGTCTTGTAGAGTTACTGAAGTGGCAGCACCACCACACAGCCACTGTCTATGACTTATTGTGAGTTAAAAAAGCGTTCTTTATTCTTCATAGGCAACAGAATTTTCCAGTTCCCAAAATATCAACTGAAGAGGAAATAACTGAAAAGTAGCAAAATGGACATTTTTATTATGGATAGCTGGAAACAATGCAATATTTTAAAAACCACTGGGTTTGCCTTGAGCATTGCTCCTACAGCTGTCCAATGAATCCTCTTCCCCAACTTTCTCTGAACCCTTGTGATCTAGTCATTTAGCCCATTGTGTGCAAAAATGTGCCACTCAGAGGCAAAACAACTGAAAGTCTTGAGAATTCAATCATCATATGCCTTTGAAAAATAATAATAATTTAAAATTTTTTTGATGACTATGAAAGGCTGAAATCAGGACTTCTCTACATACCCCATATAGGAGTGTTTTCATATGAGAAGAAATTGGGCTAGTTTAAGGCTAAATTTTAAATTTATAGCAATCATATAGACAGAAGAGGGAGATTGGAGTCCCCCCCCCACTTTTATGGCAAAATTTTATTTTTTCTTTTAATTTACATTAAAAAATAAATAAATACCCCCTCAAGCAGCTGCTTGCCACAGAGGTCTGACAGGAGCCTGTCAGTTTATATGCCATAGTAGAAGGTCTGTGAGGATGGCAGGACCTCAGCAGAAAAACAACACAAATGTCCATGCCTTACCCAGGGCTCGAACCCAGATCCCTCAGATCAGTAGCCAAGCATGCTAACCCCTCGGCCACCGCTCAAGTGTTGCTTGCCATAGAAATCTACAGAAGCCTGTCAGTATAATACACCATAAAAGATTCAGAGGAAAAAAAAGACAAAAGAAACACCATGCCTTATATAGGATTCAAACTCAAGTACCAATGATCTACAGCCAAGCACACTATAGCCACTCAACCACTGGATTACAATAATAATAATATTGAATCGAATATTTTGAGCCTATAAAAATATCACATTTTTTCAAGCATAAAACAAACCAAGCTTGATTCAAACAAATTTTCTAGTCAACATTTTTGATTTGTTATAAAAAATCTAATACTTAATACTTTATGGATTTTGAAAGTTTCTTTAGTATTCTCCATGTGCTTTTTATGTAAACACAGGTAAACATAGTTGTCAATCCAAAGCAATACTGCCTTATTTATCATGTCCACACAAAACACACCAATTTTCTAATATTCAACCTAAAAAAATGCCTTTTTTTTATCTTCTGTATCTTCCAATATCCACTTTTTTTGCTCTCTGATCCTCTGCATCATTCCATCAATGAAACAGAATTAGCAACCCTACTGTCACCTCTATCGAATTTAACATACTTTGATTCTAAAAAATGAATTTGATGTTTAAATAATCAACACAGAACTAAAAATGATTGAAAGGATGGATAATAAATCAACACAGAACTAAAAATGATTGAAAGGATTCCAATTATATTTCTTGAATAATGGGACATGAGTCTGAAGTTTGCTAATGATTGGCAGAATTTTCTTGAATACTACAAAATCTATATAGTTATAAACTTGTTTTTCTATACAATGCATTATATACTTAGAAAAATCTTTTATTTATATAATCTGAATAATTCATAATATCACATACATAGTTTGAAGTCAGTTGAAAGTGGACTATTTTGGATGACCTGCATTGCATTTTTAATTAACATTTCCTACAACACATAAAAAGTATTACCTTCTACTTCTATGAGATTAATTTTCCACTGACACTCATAAAAAATGCACAAAAGAAAGCAAAAATCATGAAGGATATAAAATTAAGTATTTTTTATGTCATATATAAAATTTCATTCACAAACAAATCGTATTGATAAGATGTTACAAAAGTTTCATTTACATTATTAATAAACATGTTTCATTTATTCTAGCACTATTTACAATGTAAATGAAAATACATACACTTACCCTCTTCATCATTTTTGGTTTATTATAGAATTCTATCTTGATGTCTCCACAGACAAGTAATGTTTGCGGGATTTCAAAATATAGGAACTTTACTCCTCTTTTCACCTCAATTACAGGCGATGTGTATAACTTAGTTTTAAGCTGATACACAACAAAGTATGGACCTTTAAAATGAAAAAAAAAAATTAATAACTACAAAGTTATCACTCTTAATATAACAAAACTATGAAAAATTTTGATAAACAATGAGTATCATTAAAATAACAGACATATGCTACAAATGCTTTCCACAATTTCACTAGCCTACATCTTCTATAGGCACTATTTTAACCAATCTATTGATTTCGCATTCAGCTAATATGGTTTGCATTTTCTAATAATACTTTTTGCTTGTAACATATATACACTGGGGCTCAAAATTAAAGGATAATGTGTAAATTTGTGAATAATTTGAAGTATTTTTAAGGGAATGTAATGAAATTTAGTAAAGAGGTTTATTATTACATTACAATTGTAAATCTAGCAAAAGAAATTAACAATCGTATAATGTAAATACATTAAGATCATAATCGTGCAATTGACATGAAGGAGCAGTCTAAGGAACAATATTTAAAGTCTGTTACATATGACATGTGGTATGTTAATATGGAGTATGATCATCCCTGACAGCCATACAGCTGAAGCAATGACTCCTCATACTGTTTATGAGGATATTGATGTACTCGAGTGATTTTGGGGAATGTCCACTCCTCGACAAGTACTGTTCCGAGTTCATGGAGTGTTCTGGGAGGGAGCTGGCAAGCTCCAATGCATCTCCCTAGAGCATCCCATACATGCTCAATGGGATTGAGGTCGGAGATCTGGGTGGCCACTCCATTTGGTGAATATCTTCCTCTTCCGAGAAAATCGTTGACCACATGAGCTTGATGAGGGTGGGATTATTGTCCATAAGAATAAAATCTAGATTGATGGCTACCCGGAATGGCCTGACACAGGGTTCAGAAACTAGTCTCTGTACCACAGGGCGGTAAGAGAGCCACTCAGAAAGATGTGCAGGTCTGTAAGCCTATTCTTCATGATTCCTGCCCCAACCATCATGCCACAGCTACCAGGGTAGTCCCATTCTCTGATATTCAAGGGGCTGTTATGGGTCCCTGGTTCTCTCCAGATGAAAATATATGTCACAAATCAGAACTTAAACTGAATCACAATTCATCTGTGAACATAACATGCGCCTACTGGTCTGGACTCCAAGTGTGATATTGACGACTCCATGTTAAACAAGCTCTCTGGGCGGTGGGAGTTAGAGGGATACAAATAACAGATCTTCTGGCATAAAGGCATTGCTCACGAAGTCTCTTGTAAACAAGTATGCCTTGAAACCTTTGTTCCTGTTGCAGCTCAGCAAGCTCCAAAGATAGTTGCCCAGAGGTCATCACTTTGTTGTGTCTGGCAGTAAGACTCATAAATGTTGTGTCTGGCAGTAAGACTCATAAATGATTTGTCTGCAGCAGGTTGTGGCTCTGGGTTGGCCTTTTCCTGGTCAACAACAAAAATCTTCTGTCTGTTGAAACTGTCTCCAGCATCTTGATGGGACATTTTGTGGAACATTCAATGCTTTGGAAACTTCTATCTGGGACTGACCTGCTCCCATCTTTCCAATAGCTCTCCACCATTGAAAATCACCTATATGATGTCTTCGGGACATAATCAGCTCGGCGCGCCACTGAAGTGAAAGCAAGAGTTGCCTAGAACAGCTACAAGCTGCAAGTAGACTCACGCATCTTTTTAACACATTCCTAATTTGCATATTCAGGCATAAATGTGGCAACTTTAAATGTGGGATAGTTTTCTATGTAGTGTATATAAAGGTATTTTTTTTTTACATATATTGACAGCTATATAAATTTTTGATAATTATCCCTTAATTTTGAACACCAGTGTATATATTACTTTACTGCCTACGAAAAAATATTAGAGAATTTCTGTGTTATGACAATGGAAAGTCAAATTTGTGACTCTGAGCTAAAAAAAAACTTTATTTAGAAAAAATGTGGGTGGGCGGGTGGGCAGGAGGGCGAGTGAATGATACACTCAAAGCTCTTAAACATTAAAAATAGCTTTTGATGAGCAGATACCATTGGAGATAAATTGAAGATCTCAGTTAAATTTATCCACAAATCATTTTCTAGTAATATTTCTTTAAGCTAAGTGATTAGCATGCTTGATTGCCAATTAAAGGGACCTGGGTTTGAGCCTCAGATAAAGAATGGATGTTTCTGTGTTGTCTATCTGCTGAGGTCTTACTTTCTTTACAAATTTTTTTATTACTTATTAAACTGAGAGGCTCAGTCAGACTTCTGTAGAAAGAAGTTGCTTGAAGGGTAAGGAAGGTGAAACATTTAACAGATGTTGCTGCTATGTCTGTCCTAAAAATTTTCTTCAAAACTGACAGAAACTGGATCATTATATATATTTTTAAAATCCCATTTGAGTACATCATTTATCAGTTATTATTTACTTTAATTAACCTTTGATGTAAATTCTTATGACTAAAACACTCCTGTTAAATATTTAAGCTTCCATAATTCTTTAAAATTAAACTAACATTGTTGAAAATTGCAATTTTGGTATAAATTTAACTGAGATCTTCAACTTATGTTCAGTGACAATTTCTATAAAAAGCTTATTTTTACAGCCAGTAACTTTGAATGTGACTGGATGTGCCAAGCAGTGGTGAAACTCAAAATAATTGACAAAGTTCCAATAAAAACACATCACAAAAGTGACAAGGAACATGGTTTCATAACAAAAATTGCATCTTTATATGGCAGATCTTATCTTATAAAGCAAAAAAACTCAATGCATCATTAGGTTGCCTTAGCATTGTAAAAATTAAACTTTTCAAGAGTTCTGTAGCTATTTTCAGGTCAGAAGTTTATGAAAATCTGATTGACTCACCAAGAACCCTAGTTCACGAAAGATTAAATGAAGAAGACGATGAAGAACCCTAGCACCTCTAGCAACTAGAAGAGGAACTCATTTTGATTATCTAATCTCCATATTATGGGAGAGAAGACAGTAAAGATAGACTCAGCTATTCCATTGATTTCAAGGATATGAAGTGACAATGGCAGTAATACAAAGACTATTAGCAGAGCAATGACCACCAGCAGCCAAGGAATGATTAAGTGGCATTATCTACTGGATCTTCTGAAACTACTTCCAGCTATCCATTGAAGAAACAATGCCATGAATGAAGCCAACAGGACTTGCTACCCTGGAACTTTGTCTCAATGGAGTGCCAGAAAATGAAAATATAAGCATTCTATTTCTTCCTTTGGTCAATTGACTGGTACTAATAGAAATTTATGTCTTATTTTGTAACAAAGGATGAGACGAAGGTGACTAAGGGTTACTTTTACATTTCATGCTACTTATCGCAGAAGGTTTTTGAAGGAAACTTTACCTTTGAGCTGATAGTTTTCACAACATTCCAGTAGATTATATGCATTTTTCCAACTGCTGTTCTCCAGCTGAAAACTTAGTGTTGTGCTATTATGGAAATTGCATTTCACATATAATGTTTGGTATTCCAGATGGATATTTTTAAATGGATAGCTCAGTTATTTTAATTGAACTGAGTTTAAAGTTTTGATATAATAAATTAAAATTCGTGGATTTATAATGTGAATTGAAAATACTTTTTATATGTTTCTTGGTTCATCTGAGTTTCTAGCTGAACCCAATAACAATTTGCATATTGTAATAACCTTATTTGAAGTGTATTCATGATGTTATAATTAATCTTGTAAAATAATATTTGTGTTTCAGCTGACTGATAGCTGAGTTGAGTATATATATGCACTCTGTAAGTGGTGATTATAGTTTAAGGTAATGAAAGTGGTTATGGTTTTAACTGATGGTATTAAGTAATGAGGATGAAAGTTTATTTAATATATTGTTGTTATGTAAAATCTTATTTGGATTGCATTTGTTACCTGTATTGAGTATTGTAAGCGATATTTTGTGAAACTTTTATATATTGATGCGTAAAACATTGATGGAATCATAAGGTGAAAATGTTATCATTGTATATGATCATTTACTCATTAAGGATTTTCTATATTCTTAGATTTGATGTTAAGTTTTTTTAAATGTATCTAAATATGTGCTTTGTTATTAATAATATAAATGCATCACAGATGTGTAGTTATCAGGATAATGTTAGCAGCATTTGCTTGCATATGTGGTACAACATCAGGATGTTGTCACAGATTTTGTACCCTTTCCAAGCTGTCCCCAATGTCATAGTCAACGTGACCAAGTCAGTCACTAGCATCTCCTTTGGGAGGGGAACCTTAACGCTCAAAAGTGGGAGGTATCTAATCATATTTTTATTTCAGCTAGATCATGAATGAGTGTATGTTAGGAGATCTGCAGCAGATTATCATATACCTGCTTTTTGTATTGAATTTTACTTAGCTTCACATTGAATGTATCTTAGGTGGATTTGTAGCAGAAGATCCCATTCCCACTCTTGTAGAGGATCAAGATTAAATTTTGCCTGCTGAAATGTTGATAGGGGATAAATGGATGTATTGTAAACTATTTTTTTTGGCTGCAATATATTTTCTGTGAATCACAGAATTGATATAATTTTTTAGATTTACCTCTTAAGAAATTAAGATAGGAGTTAAATTAACTTTGTACAATATTCTGAGTATGCAACACACATGATCAAATTCTGATCATATCAGAGAGTGATACTAGCTAGGCTGTACAGCACTAGTAAGAAGTAACTTTCATAGCCATTGGTAATGTATTACAATTAGGTAGCTGTATACATTATTAGGGATTATGGGAGAAGATACCTTGGTTGTGCTAGAAGATTGTATCAAAGTGAGTTAGTTCATATGTCTAAAATGATTTTTCACTGCTCATCATACTCAATGCTTTTTTATGTTTACAGATTTGTAACATAAGTAAACTTGTAACGTAAGCTTGTGACCTTATTCCCAATTTGCTCATTGAAACCTGTTACATCAAATTTTGACTCCCTTTCAGAAGGAGAGTTATGATGGTTCACCATTCACTTTTAAGTTCCTTAACCAGTTAATTTATTTACATTATAATTATTATTTGAAGACCTTTTTTTTTTTAAACATCAGTGATTCTCCTCTCCAACAGCTCGAGTTCTGATCAGAAATTCATTTTGATTGCTGGCAGCTAAATGTTGGTGTCAAGGTCACAAGAGCTTGCATCATCACTGACATGATGATTTATGCAAATGTGGTTCACAGACATGTTTGCAGACATGTGCCAACATTTGCGTCAAGCATGTTTGAGGTTAAATGAAGTTTAAGTTTGTGTTGTGGAGTTAATAGTAGAGAGGTGTAGAAGTTGTAGAGGAGTAGACTTTTTGTGAGGTTAGGAGCTCGCTCTTTTTTGTAATTTGGCCTGTGTGTATTGGACGAGTTAAAATCAATAAAGATTTTTATTGATACTTCTTTCAACTTTATTTTTTTTCTCTTGAGCAGAGTGACTGTTAGTTAGTTGTGCTTTATCTTGGACAAGTTCATGAATTTTAAGTGAAAATTTGTCATTCATGTTCCAGAAGAGCCCTAAATTTTTTGGCATTTGAATTATTGCCTGGCACCCAAAATCCTGAGTATCCAGCAGTTAAGATTTCAATATTTGGGAGCATTACAGTAGTGCATAATTTCTGCAAATACCAATGTAGCATTTGCTTAATAAACCTGAAACAAAATGATATACTTAATTGAGACTGCACCTTTACAGATTTCAATTTTTTTTTTCATTATGATTTCCTGGAAAACATATAACCAACATTCCAATGTTTTCATAAAAACTTCATTCTGAGCATTTTGAAAATAAAGATGCAGAATCTTAATACTTGTCTTTTTTTTTTTATCTTGCTTAATATTTAAGCATATTTAAGGTACTCAGAATACATTTAACTATATCATCTGAAATTTATCTCTTAATCAAGGAAACATTTATATTTGCAATTACAACCAGTATACAGGCTAGTAATAAAATATAACTTTACATTAGCGCACTGAAGGATTTGCAATATGAAATGAAAACCAGAAAATATGAAATTATTTTTGTCTGTGTTTTAAAAATCAGGGGAAAAAAAAGCCAGTGATTATGATGATTAATTTAATAAAATTTTGAAATATTAAGCAATTACAAGTATACACCTGTTGGTGAAATACATTGAACATAGAGGAAAAATTGTCATTATCCAGATGGAAATCCAAACTCACAACTTCCTTTTAACATGTCAAGCGCTCTGCCCACTCAGCTACTGGCTGTTGAACAATCATCCTCTATTGGTGGCTTTAAGCATTATACCATAGAGTTAGTAAATGGAAATGTATCGGACTATAATTTAAGACTCCGGTCTAGAAGGCAATCTCCAGGTCAGTGCACAAGGCAGACAGAGTACCTGACATGCTATCAGGAGGTCATGGGTTTGATCCCACCCAGCCAATGACAATTTTTCCTCTATATTTATTCAATGTATATCATCAACAGATGCATACCTCTGATTGCCTAATATTGCAACAGGAATCCTTATGCTTCATTAAAAGTGTGTTGGCTAAAAAAAACATGTCTCTTGACATTTGATGTTGGCTGGTTGTGTGCACTGACCTGGAAAGTGCCTTCTAGACCAGTCTTCAATTACAGCCAGATACATTTCCGACTTATTCTATGGTATAATGCTTAAAGCAACCAACAGAGGATGATTGTTCAATGGCCGGTAGCTCAGTCGCCAGAGCACCTGACATGTTATCAGGAGGTTGTATGTTCAGATTCCACCTGGCTAATGACAATTTTTCCTCTATATTTATTCAAATTAAATTTGAAATTACAATGGGAGCTAATGATGTTTCTAATATTAAAATAAATCTATTTTTATGCCCTTTCATTTTTTTTGAAATAATTTAATTTAAATGACATAATTCTTTGCTATTTCTTTTTATTTTCATTTTAAAAGCATTTATCAATATATCTTCTAAAATTATTGTTTTTGAAGCAACTACTTTTGCTTCCTTGGAGAAAAGAAAAGATAAAGTTTTTTATATGTCACTTCTTGTTCTCCATGTCTTAAACTTCATTTACTATGTAATAAATCATGTTAAATGAGAACTTATGATATGGAAAGTAAGATGCTATAAAAAATTTACACCCTCTTAACTTGTTACGAGGCCCTTGGTTTTGAGAGATGTGGAGGAACAACTGTTTTCATAAATTCAAAGTCACATACAAATACTAATAAGTGAAAACCAAATAAAATTAGTAGAAGTATAAAATTAGGAAAATGGACAGAAACTTACTACAGGTTCCACCATTGAATGTTGGGATTGGTTCCAACTTTATTGACCTGAGGATAAGTGTAACTGGTTTGTACTCTAGGTTCCTTCTGACTAGTTCACCATAATAATCCACATATCTTCTTTGACTTGGAATAGTCACACCCTAAGAAGAAACAAATATCCATTTAATAAATGCGGGTGCTCAAAACTAAAGGATAATGTCACATTTTGAAAATTATAAATGGAAATGACATAAAACGTACTGTACATGTAAATTTTGCAATGCAGAAGAAATGTCTGCCCATTTAACCAATGTGACTATGAGAATGCAAACTACCAAAAAAAAAAAGAACATAATACAAAATCATTTCCATTCTGGTCAACCTGGCATTATCTTGGGTTGCAAGTGTATTTCACCATCTCAAAAAATGATCTATTGATGAATGTATATGGTGGAGAGCAATATATATATATAGGTATAATAGATGGAAGTGGGTTAATCCCAGACTGGGCATCCAAGGCTTTAAATGTACCATAAAATGTCAACTTTGAATAAATAGAAAGATTAGTTGTAGACCAAAACAAGGTTGTCCAAGGACTACAAATGTTCAGGACAACCACTAAATTAGTTTTACCAACCAAAAGGGAAATGACAACTAGGCAGCTGTCTTGGGAGCTCTCAAAAGTTTCAGAGACAATAACTTCAAGCATGCTTACACAGGTTGGGTTGTTTTACATCTGAGTGTCATTTTTGTGCATACAATGGGCTAAATGGCCAGGTCAAAAGAACCCAGAAGGCTCAGAGAAGGTTGGAGGTGGAGACCCACTACAGCTTTTGGGAGACATATAGTAGCTTCCAATTCAAGGCCATCCAGCACTTTCTTTAATGTGCACGAAGTATTGCTCCCCTGCACATGGGGCAATGGCTTAACATTCCATCTTACACAGGTTGGGTTGTTTTACATTTGAGTGTCATTTTTGTGGCATTCTGCTCTAATGGCCAGGTCATAAGGACCCAGAATGCTCAGAGAAGGTTGGAGGTGGAGATCCACTGGACAGCTTTTGGGAGACATATAGTAATTTCCAATTCAAGGCCATCCAGCACATTCTTTAATGTGCACAGGGGATTGCTCTTCTGCACATGGGGCCATGGCTTAAGGGGAGTTCTGTGCAAACAATTTTCAATTGCAATTTTCTGTGCAATTCAAACAATGAAAACTGTTTCGAGTACACTTTTGTCTTTATTATTTAATTTTGAGCACCAGTCTATATTAGAGGGAAAAGTTGCTTTTAGATTTAAAAAACAAATATAATTATCGTTCGCTGCTATATCACAGAAAGGACTCATTTTAAAATTCGAAGGTATAAACACAATCTTTTAAGGAGGCACTCTGTTCAACAATGCAGAGACAAGATTCTTGTACCCTACGCTAATCTTTTCAGATGTGCTCTTAGCCTTGATTTAATCTTTATAGGCAATAATGCCTATCCCACATGGCTCATGTGGTTGACAATTTCCTTGAAAGTGAAGTAATTCATAGAATGGAGCAGCCAACCAGATTCTCAGAGCTGAATTTAGTAAAAAAGTGTTAGATGTCTGGGAAATCCAACTGCAGGATGCCAATCCCCTCCCAGAAATTCAATGAGCACTACTTTTATTGAGGAATGGGCTTTATTATCATGAAATCAAGTCAACAGTCTCATCAATGATATGAGAATGTATTGCATGGCTATCAGCAGTGATCATATGCTTTATAACATCTCATTTCCTATAATTCCAGCACCTCTATTATGGGACTTCATGCCTTCATAATCAATTTCAGCATATTACATGATTTTGTCATTATTCCACTTGCTGTTACTTGGTCATGTTGCAATACCTTTTCATATAACATTCAATTTTATTCGATGAAAACTGTTTCAAGTACACTTTCATCTATTATTCTTTAATTTTGAGCACCAGTCTATATTAGAGGGAAAAGTTGCTTTTAGATTTACAAAACAATGAAAAACAAATATAATTATAACATTTACCAGTTATTAAGCATTATGAATACAATTACAATAATTTATCCTACTGCCACACTTTACAAATGTTTTTGTTTTTGGAGTGACAGACTTAACACAGCCCTTCTATTTAATTAATTTTCACTCTTTAGCTGCTATACTTAACTATAGTAAATTTCTCCTTTCGCCTACAGTTTAACTTTACATCGTCATTTGACACTTGACATCATCAAAATTTTGATACCATTTGCTGCCTATTTGACTGATTAAATCATACAGTATGTATATTTTTAGATGTGTACTGTTTTTTATTGGTAAATTTTAACTTCAACAGAAGCATACAGAGGTTTATTTAACTGAAGAGTAAAAGGGTATACATTTGAAAATTAAACTTAAGGTAACATTTAAGCATCTTATGAAAAGAATAAAACACTGTATTTTTATAAACATCAGAATATAATGTAGTTTAAAATACAACTACAATTGTAAAAAAATGTGCTTTACTTTCTAACTAAATATTTTGGCTGTTAGTTGTTTTAACTCTGAGCTGCACCTTTTTGCACACAATGGGCAAAATGGCCAGATCACAAGGGCTCAGAGAAGATAGGGGAAGGGGATCCAATGGACAGCTGTTAGGACACAAATGGTAGCCTCCTATCAAGGCCATCTAGCATGTTCTTAAAAATGAATATGGTATGGCTCTGTGTCCATCAGTCAGTTTCCAAGCCTTTCCTCACTGAAGGCTGGGTGGATTTAGTCAAGATAAATCTCAATGCTGGTAGATGGGACTCAAACCTCAGAACTGTAGATTATGAGTCTGGCACCTATTAATGGAGTCAATGACCACCTCTTCTAGCTAACAGCCTCTAAATTCTAGTTTACTGTATTCATTCTGGTGTATTTACTCTGTCTCATGAAATGTTTGGACAATGTGCAAATAAATAATCATATACATTTACCTTTTTTTAATCTGGATAAAAATTACTGTTTCCAAAAAATGCACATAGGGGTTTCATTCTTTAAATCAGTGATTCCCAATTTATGAGGCTACCTTACATGATGATTCAGAATGGGAGAGGTAAAACAGCCCAACAACCCTGTGGAAGGCAATTTTTAAAGTTAAAAATATGTAGTTTGCTTATAAATCATTCTGTTGCAGTGTTATGTTGGCACTGAATGAAATAGTGCACAAATAATGTTGGTACTAAATTAGAAAAGTAGCTCCAGCTTTGTCATCTTGCCTGGAGTTACTGGGAATAGTATCATAAAACTATTATATAAAAAAAACAAACAAACAATAATGCCAGCAATTAAGATTTCCTTGAGAAGGAATCAAAGGTTTATCGTACATTATTTATATATATTATATTTGTATATTAAAACCACATTGATTAACATATTTTTAATGTTACTATTGGTTTCAAGGGGAATGATGAATTCCTTATCAGCAATCATGCATGTGAAGCAATAAATATATAAAATGAAGCTTCATAGAAGAAAAAGCTGGGAATTACTACTGCAGATGACTCATATCAATGTATATTTGTTGACGCATTTTATGCTCATCTATATTCATGTTAATAATAGTATATTTGGGTTTATTTATCAACAGCCTTCCCATTCCTTCTTAAGTTCATTTTAAAAAATTATTTCTCATCATCTGAAAAAATTTTACACTAATATTAGGTGCTTCTACACAAGGTAACGAATATACCTTTTGGTCGTGAGTCCTTGCATTTCCATAAAATTTCAATGCTTCCTCTGCTGTTCTATGCATTCCTTTGTGCAACATGTATGCACATATCATGACACCTGTCCTTCCCTAAATGCAAAAAGAATTGATGTAATAGGTACTATAGAATAAACATGTGATATGACTGGTAATTATTAAGGCTGTGCTGAAACAAAAAAAAGGACAATGATAGAGTAATCTGTATAAAAATAGAAGACATTTAAAATAAATTTTTTACTTACATATTTTTGGCTTTTTTTTCACTAATTAAATTTTTTCATACCAATATGAGTGCAAGTAGGAATAAAAGGGGATAAAATTATATACTAAGATAAAAAAAATTACGCTTTACTATATATATATACAACTGCTATCAGTAGTAACACCTAATTTACATATTACAGCTAGAATGCATATTACCTTTGGCACATTATGGGAATATCATTTTCAAAGAGAATGATTTTTCCCCCTTACTTTTTTACTCTTTGAAAGTTTTAATTTGAGCTAAGAGATGATGGGGGAGGGGTGAAAGTGCAAATAGTTTGAACAGAGAGACATCTTCTTGTTGGTGAGGTAGTGGAAGCTTTGGTCTGTTCACCTGAACTGGTCCATAGCATTCTCCATGATCAACTCCAGTTTTGGGTGTGTGCACATTCATCAGAATGAGGTGGAAGCAATTGTTTGAACAGAGAGATATCTTCATGTCGGTGATGTGGATGCTTCCACTACATCACAGACAATAGTAGCAACTGAAGATGGTACAGATCTTGAACTTCTGTCCAACCTTGCTCGAATTTTCTGAAAACATTTTTGAACAGCTGCACAAGATAAACACCTACCACTAGGTATGGGCAACATTTCTTTGGATGTGTTTGTAGCATTGCCTTGACTCATTAAAAACAAAGAGCTGCACATTTCTCATCATGTAGGAACTTCTAAAGTACTTAGGTGTCTGTCCCACGATTTAATTGTTGGCATAAAACATAGGTACTGTCCCTTGGTGCTGAAACTTGGCATTGATACATAATGTACAGTAAACTCCCACTTATCTGGCATTTATGGGAAATGGAGGTTTCTGTTAGATGAATCTGCCAGTTACATGAGAAATAATTTTATAGAAACGAAATACAGTAAGTACAATCTTGTTTCAAGCCTTAGTTGAAATAAAAATGCAGTTAAAAACAATGATAATAAATAATGTCCTTAATACAAATGCAAATATCTAAAATATTATTTAATATATGTATTTTCACACTTAATGAATGTCTAAATCTGTAACACTTTCATATCCTATGCCATATTTTAATGCAAGTGGGCCATCCCTGATAAAAAAAAATGTACATTGCTTCATTATTTTCACCTTCTCATAAAATTTCTTTGTCTTTTCTACTAGAATTAATCCTGAGATGAATGTACCTTCCCACATCTTTAAGATTACAATGTATCCAATGCATACAATACATCCAAGTCTTCAAAAGCTTAAGGGTATGAAGTGTATAATGCCATTCTACATTTTTATCCCTCTTTGATTTTACAAAGAACTCTTGAAGCTTTCCACTTTGTGCTTTAATGTCATAGCTCACTGACAAACCAACATTGAATTCCCAAATAAGAACATTGCAATTTTCACTGCTTCACTGCTTTGCATATTTCAATTTTTTTGTTTCAAAGTCAAAATAATAGGTTTTTGTTTTAGTCCTTGTGTAGTATTCTTCTTTGATAGCATTACAAATTGAGGATGCAAGATTTCTGAAAAACAATGATCACAAATTCAACTGTCTGCTACTTTAATGGCTGCAATGGAACTAGCATGCATAGTGTGAATGTAACAATGCCTGAAAGACGACACCAGTGGCATCTGAGAGAACTACAACATGCACTGAAATTTGCCATATGTTATATTTGAAATTTATGCCAATTGCAGATATATATATATTAATCATTTGAAATTACAGATTAGAATTTAATATCTTAAGGTGTTTAATGACATTTTACTATCTATTATGTTTACCCACAAATCTGAGGTAGTGGTATGTAGTCCTTTTCCTTGACATTTTAATTGAATGGACTGATATTGCTTGTATAATGTTTTCTTGCATTCTTCCGCATACTGTAAATCTACATATGTCCAAACTTGATTCCCACTCTCACTCAAGTTATAAAACCTTAGCACTAAAAACATGCTTTTATAAAGCATATTGTTATGCTCTAATACAGCATTCTTAAATAAAGAACTACATTGATGTTGCTCAGCAAGCAGTATATAAATATATTCAGAGAAGTATTAAATTTCATTTAAATATTACAACAGTTGAGAATATTCTCTCCGAAGACTTCCTAGCAACTTATCAGTTGCTAGGAAGTCTTTGGGGGTCTTTTACCTGTTTTCTACTGAATATATGGAGAACTTGACTACAAATATTAAGATTATCTTTGCAATGCTGAAATAACCCCTTTATTTTCTGCATGGAAACTCATTTTAAATAATTATGTATTAAATTTTCATAAAATGATTATGGAGCACACTGCTAGGTGGCCTGTAGCTATAAATTCATATTCCTTTACCATACTATTTACTGCCTTCATAACGTGGCAATCTGCACATCCCCAAACTTTTAAACATTTTTACCAGTAACTTCTTAAGCTTGTAACAAAGTATTTCATAATTTTAGTTTATATCACATTGCACACAGATTGCCACAAGTATTATTCATATATGTGAATCAGTCATGCTCTTAAGAATGAGGTTGACAACCTTACTCAATGACTTTAATACATCATCTAATAATCCTTCAGATGACTGCTGTAACTATACCCAAACTGTGGCACCTACTCCACTTGCAACTGCTACCTGCTCCAATCTTACACAAATGCTACCTGCTCTTCAGTTAGCTGTCCAACTGAGCAGTTAACCAGTCCTTCAGTCAATGTCATTTGCTAACCTGCAATGTTTTGTTTTCCTGCTGAGGTCCTGCCATCCTTATAGACCTACTTGGCATATAAATTGACAAGGTCATGTCAGACCTATTTGGCAAGCAGCGGCTTGGGGGAATATTTTTTATTATTATTTAGAAAGTTCTTGATTCAATCAGCAGACACTTTTACGTCGATTTTAGTTTTTGAGGAAAAATTGTCTTGAGCCGGGTGGGATACGAACCCACGACCTCCTGATAACATGTCAGGTGCTCTGGACCACTGAGCTACTGGCCGTCGATCAAGATTTCCTCTAACTAGCGCTATGAACATTCCTTCTATGTTTCCCATTGGCGCTTTTTGCCGACAATATTTCCAGCCACAAGCGGCACTTATATTGCCCAATAGATGAAAGCATATACGATAAGTATGCAGATATAATTAATTAATGAAATGACTTCATTAATGAAATAACTCATCAGAGTTAACTCGACAGATATTCAAATCAATCAGCAGACACTTTTACGTTGATTTTAGTTTTGGAGGAAAAATTGTCTTGAGCCGGGTGGGATACGAACCCACGACCTCCTGATAACATCTAAATCGCCGTAAAAGTGTCTGCTGATTGATTTGAATATCTGTCGAGTTAACTCTGATGAGTTATTTCATTAATGAAGTCATTTCATTAATTAATTAAGTTCTTGATTACTTTTAATCATAAAACTGATAACTTTTCTGGCTGCAACTATTTCATCTGCTAAATGAGCACCATCAAGGTTCAAGGTGTTGTAAGATAATGGTGAAATTAGCCTCTAATGAGGGTCTCCCTACACCAGTATGTGCCCCATCATTGTACCAGATGTGATCTGCCATTGCCAATCATACTTACTTATCAATTAAATTACTTCAACAAAGAACTAATACACCAGTGGTAATGATGTCAGGATGGAATAATTAATCACTAACTCAACTTACCTTAGGTCAGAACATTCAAATTTAACTCCTTTATTTTTATCTTGAACATTTAACATCAATATGGAAACCCACCTTGATTTGATTAAAGGATAGTGTTATCTCTATTAATGTAAAGGGTATATACACTCAACCCTCCAAGTATATGAGGGTTCTGTTTTCCAGAAACCTTGCACACATTAAATTTGTGCAAAAGGAGCTTAAGAAACAATAGGAAATAAAAGGTTAGGTTCCGGGATCACTTGCAATTACATCTATATCATTTTAGTAAACTATTTCTTTATGTAAAGTTATACAAATAAAAAGTGATAAAAAAAAAAGATTTACAAGAAATGAGTTTACTACGTTTTTGTGAAAGGTACATACAATAGAAATTTAAAAAAATTTTAAAACTTTACGAAACAATCATATGGTCTTATTTATAATCTGAGTCAGATTCGATGCTATCCATCCCCGAAGGGCATACTTTGCCTGAAGTTCTGACTGAGAAACATTGTGGATCAAATGAAAAACTCCATAAGTGTTAGCTGTCTAGCATTTTTTAGCATCTCAGCCAGCCAACATAATGCTATATGAGGCTGCTATCTCTCCCCACATGCCCCTGTTTAGGCATAATTGCACTTTTTTAAAGTGTTCCGAAAATTCAAATAAATTTAATATAGATTGCAACATGAATGTGGCTAAAAATGTAGTATTTGTGGACAAGACTTCCTGCTGGAAAATGCTCTACCATATTATAAACAATGAATAAACAATGAAATCATAGTGCTAATTAGAGGAGATCTTGATCGGCGGCTGGTAGCTCAGTGGCCCAGAGCACCTGACATGTTATCAGGAGGTTGTGGGTTCGTATCCCACCCGGCTCAAGAAATTTTTCCTCTAAAATTTAAATCGACGCTAGAGTGCTGATTTATTAGTTGAAATGCACTACCAAATATCTACTGCTGTCTTTTCCATCTTTTCTCAATTAAGATTTCTCTTATTAAAGATTGTGAAGGACTGAATGCAGTTCCAGACTGGGTGGTCATACCTGCTTCATCTGACATCCAAAGAGAAATGATGAGATATAGCAAAGGCGGAAAGTGCCATGCCAAATTAAAATATACAAATTTAAAAAAGTAATAAATAAATGAAAAAATAATAATAGCAGTAGCTAATTAAATTTAATTATTATAATGACAACAGTAGTTAAATGTTTACCAAAAGCTTCTCATTATCATAATGACAGCAGCAACTAAACATTTACTGTGATGCTTAACTCATGTATATTTGAATTTGGATTTCCTATAAAAAGAGAGGGCATTAAAGATAGTTCACGTAGATTCGAATGCACAAATGGAACTTGTGCAGATAGAGGGTTTACTGTATTACATACAGTGAAATTACAGATTAAATTTGTCAAATCTTGAAATCGAATTCAGATTTATTAACCTGAAAATCTCCAATATTAAAAAATGAAGGCATATTGACAAATTTTAACATCTTAATGCATACCTTTCCTGCTTTACAATGAATGGCAGCCACATTATGCTCATCCTGTGATAACCATCTGTCAACATCATCACAGAATGGTTTGATGAGTTCTAAGCTGGGAGGGTTATGATCTTCAAAAGGATATTGGGCTACTCGCTGGTGGAACTTGCATGGGTCATAATGACGCTCTGTACACCTTAAAAATAATTAACATAACCAGAATGTTACCTAAAAATACAATTTTCAACTTTGCACATACTTTACCTAATGTTTATTAAATTTAAAATTATATACATATACAAGAGTTTACAGGCAAATGTCCATTTCAATAATACTTGAAATGAAAAGTTTTTGAAACTGAACATCCTCCAGTGATTTCAGCATGAAAAAATAACAAACACACTTTAGAACCTTATCCTGAAATAACTGATGAACAGAAATAGGTCTTGTTATGCACAAAAAGAGAGAAAGAGAACATTAAATTCTGAGCAATAATATAATAGAAATCTAAAAAAACTAAAAGTGAACATTTTATGCAATATAAGCTTGGGTTGTTTTACCTCTGAGTGGCCTTTTTCCCAAAATGACCAGGTCACAATAGCTCAGAGTTAGGGAAGGGAAGGGGGATCCACTGGATAGCTGTTGAGAAACAAATGCAAGTCTTCTATCAAAGACATCCATCATGTTCTCTAATATGCCCAAGTTATGGCTCATGTCCAGATGGGGCTAAGTCTTAATGTCCCATGAATGACGGCAGCCTTTCGAAGTACATCAATGTCCCCTTTCTTACCAAGGACAGAGTAGGAGGTTAAGAGAAAATCTCAATGCCAGTGCAGTGAAAACTTTAACCTGAAAATCTGGTTAATGCCTTGTTACACATAAGATGCTTTAATTTTACCATTAGTTTCTGAATTATTTATAGGCTTGAAAAGCCACCACCCATCAGATGGGATGTTAAGCCATGGTTGTGTGTGTGGGAGAGCCCTATCCTGTGCACATTAAAGAACATGCTGGATGACCTTGATGGGTGGCTACCATTTGTCTCCTAACAGGAGTCTAGTGGATCCCCTATTCCCAATCTTTTCTGAGACATCGGGGTCTTTGTGACTGACCTGGCCATTTAGCCCATCGTGTGCATTAAAGTACCACTCAGAGGTAAAACAACCCAAATCTGAATTATTTCAATATTCCAATATAAACATTTTATAATACTACTATATTGCTAAATCTTCCATTTACTTTTTTAAAATTTTTTGTTAAACGTATATTTTAGGTATGATATAAAGCAACTGCCACTGAAATAATTAATAATTCGGTGCTACAAAACTTTTTAATAGAGACAACTTTTAAAAAAAATAATAAAACTAAATCTAAAAAGAGGTAGAAAATTAAAATATATATATAAATAATGCTAGCCTATAATGCTTAATCGAAGCACTGAAGTTTAACCTGTTGATGGGCCAGTTATTCTAAAAGCCCATTAAGTTCAATTCATACAGGCATGACCATACTTGTTAAAAGGTTAAATGAAAATAAATTCTAGGTCAAATTTGCATTACCTTAACCACATTAAACTAAAAATCTTTTAATTTCAGATTTACAGCAATAATTTTATTGCAAAATCACATTAAAAAAAAAATTTAACTCTTTTAGCCCGTGATACCCATATGGGATACTAACTGTAGAATCATTTTGAACATAAACTGTTAAAACAATTTCAGAAACTGCACATATGAGAATATGCACTATATTTACAATTAACCCTTGCAAGCACTTGGTGGATCACTAAGACATTATGACTTGTTCCTTTTTGAACATGGAGTTGATTAATTTTTCTGAAAAACACTTTCAGCTAATTTGCAAATTAACTCTTTTCAACATGTGATAATCAATTCAAAATTATTTAAACAATAACTGTCAATATTAAAAATGAAAACAATTATACCCTATTTATATTTATTTCATGGGTCTCTCATATGGGATCTGGGGAGTTGGCAGATCATTGAAGAGGGTGAAATTTATTATTAATATAATTCTGCAAATTATTCCTGCAAAATATGAGTGTGATGACATGGGGCATTATCTTAGTGAAAGCTGTCATCACCATTAAAGAGCAATATTAACACTGAAAGGTGTACCTAATCTGCAACAATACTTATGTAGTACACACTCTTATTTTTTCTTTGATGACATTTTGGGCTTTAGGGATAAAAACATCTAAGATTAATAAAACAATTACTTTCCACTCAGGAAATATAACATTGCCTAATATGAATGTACTAGACTAACATAAAATCATATAATATGCGACACACTTCTGCTACCTGACTCCACATGGCCGTACATTTTTCATGGGACGATTCATTTCTGAAATTAAGGTCTGAGGATAGAAGTTTGGCCAAAAAACAATAAGCACCAAGTGGAGGATGTAACGCTCCAAAGAAATTCAAAATACTTTTAAGTTTGGACCCTTTTTCTGATCCAATTACATTTATGCTCTGGATAGTTCAGTTGGGCGCCAGGAAATAATTAACAAATTGCCAAATAAATAACTAAAGTTAAATTAGGGTTCAAAATACCAGCGAGCGTTAATGAGTAAGAATCCAAAAATGATTGTCAAGTTTAATATCTAAATATAATCAAAACTTAATTCACGTTGCTCAAGAGAAAAAATTAGTAAAGACTCAAAAGGTTTATATAACAAACAAATTTATTTCCAAAAATCACTCACCAAAACTTCAATGAAGAAGATACATCAACTCAGCACTCTTCCGTGCTACATGCTTATGCTCTCTGCACTACAGTGCGCTGTGCTTCTCTCTATGCTATGTGCTCTGACAACTCACTGTGCTATGTACTATGCTCTTACTGTGCTACGCTATGCTATCTTACTGTGCTTTCGCACTATGTGCTACTGTGACAACATGTCATCAGACTTTAACAAGAGCCGAACGTGTCATGTTGCATGCCGGGAAAGACATTTACATAAAATGATGAGCGACACAAGCTATGACGCAAGAGGGGGGGGGGGGGGTGTCCTTGTGCACGCACTTTAGCGGGTGACAGTCGGAAGATCGGAGTTGCGCATGTGCAACTCCTAACTCTTGGAAACGAGCGCTGTGATGCCAAAAAGGAAATAAAAATCCCCAAAATGATAAATATAACATAAATTAAGCAAAACTGGTTAAGGTAAAGCAAAAGTGAACGATGGGGCATCACAAGGAGTCTCACAACAACCTTAACCCAGGCTATCTCCTCTCCTTAAAAACTGGACTCTGAGTGACAAAGTCAGGGCTCTTTAATTGCGAGCTGAACAGTAAATTCAGAAAACCTGATTGACTGCGCTGTGTAAAGTGATGTCACATGGGTCAATACCACAAATTCCTTGTAAGCAATTAAAAAAGCACCTCAATAATAAAGATATATTGGGGGAAAAATTTATATTACACAAAGTACTTTAAGAATAAGAGATAAATTTAATAATCTGAGCTGTAATATTCTTGGGCCACAAGTTGCCCATGACTGTGCTAAATGATGGAGTATTTCATGCATTGTCCTACTGAAATAATGTTGCGATTTTCTAGCATTGCATTCATAAGTGAGTGTTTCAACTGCTGCTTGCCTCTGTTGGCTGGCAGAAGGAATGGACTTGTTTTACACCTAGTACACTCATCTTGCATTTTCCACCATAATTCTTGTGCCTACTGGTTGCTTTTCCTTCAGTGTTCCACTCTTCTACACCTTTACAAAAGTTACTCCGGAACAACTGAGATGAGTCATTTTGAGATAAAGGAACACAAGGTACTGACAATCATTCCTTTTTCAAATACTGAAAAATTTTCCCATTTGTACATTATTCATGTCACTTTCTAATGCATGTCTCACAAGCTTCACCACAAACTGAATGATGCTCCAACTGTTGGCATACACCAGTTTTTGTTCTGTTCACATAATTCATTCTGCAGAATAGAAGGGGAGTGCTATACAAGTTAAGACTAAATACCACGATCTTCACTCATGATATCAAAATAAAATATACTACTTAGAAACTTTATCTAGCTTTATTTGACTTCACATTAGTTTTAAATATTTATGTAAAATGTACAAAATAATATTATACTGATAATCTTCCTCTCATAATTTTAAATTTCACATAATTAGAAACATAAAAGTAGCTTAACAGTTGTTATTAAAATCTAGGATACAAACTGCAATTTCATACTATAATACAGTTCAGAATCAAAACTACTTAAAAAGAAAATAACTAAGCTCTAAAACTATCATAAAAAAAATCCATTACACTACCATCCATTATAAACCAATTCCATTATATTCCAAAATTTTTAAAAAAGTTAATACTTACAAGTTGTAAATTTTATAACGTTCTTCATGCTTTGAATCCAGAAACCTTAAAATAGATAAATTGAACAGTGAATATTATATAGATACAATTATATACAGTAAAACACAAAGAGCTTCATCTAGAAACAACCACAAAATTCATATATAAAATGATAATTTAACTTTAAGCATACATTATTTCTAAAGTACATATTAAATTGCAGTAAGAGATTATAAGCTAGAATCAAAGTAGTAGTTCAGAGCTAGAATCTCTAAAACATACTTCCACAACACTTTAAAAGCTAAATAACTTTGTGAAATGAAAACTATTTATCCAATAATTCAATAAAAAAAAGTGAGCTGTTTTACCTTCAAACAGCACTCTTGTGAACATAATGAGCTAAATGGCCAGGTTACAGGGACCCCCAAGAGCTAAAAAGCTGGGTATGAGAAGGGGATGCACTGGGCAACTGTTAGAAAACCAATGAATGCCTCCTATCAAGGTCATTCTCTGTGTTTTCAATGTTCATAAGGCATGGTCTCCTCTGATCCTCATGCACATGGACCATGGTTTAATGCCTCATCCAATGGGCAGTGGTTTTCTAAGCCTTTCTTCCCAAGGGCATAGTCAGGGTAAGCAGAGATAAATCTGAACAGAGGCACAATTGGGACTTGAACATGGGAGCATCAGATTATGAGCCTCGTATGCAACTGACTAAGCCAACTCTATCATTAATAAAAAAGGATACCACACTTTCTTATTCATATAAAATAGAATGAATAGCAATGAATACTATAATGTCAAATTTATTCATTTACATATAGAACCTTAGTTGCTTTAAGGACATACTGAGTGATATTCATGGGTGACAACAGGTTGGCTATTTTTGTCCCTCACTGGCATATTCTTTATTATAAATGACTAAATGCCTGCACCAGGATTATATGAACCAGAAACTCAGCTAGAATATGAACTGTTGAACAGTTATAGTGATTAATAGAAATCTCACACAAAAGCCCCCAATATTTTCTTTGGTGTGAAAAATTAGGATACTCCTCCAGATAGAACCATGTGGAGGATACATTGATTCTAGATTAATATATATATTAGAATGGCTCTATTCTTTATTATCTTTAGCTTCTTTCAAACTATAAATTTTCATTCAGAATTAAAATGAATATTAGCTTCGGTTCACATAGAGGGTGATTATAAATGATCTTCATGGTTAAAAAAATTGATTTTCAAAAGCTAAAAAGCACATAGAAATAAAACCAATGGAAAGATCCCCCCCACACACACACACCAAAATAAAATAAAATGGTACCCTATTTAAGTTTAATAAATGTACTCTTTTTGTTACTCGGCATACATTAAAGTGATATTCAATCAGTCAGGCTCAAAGTGTCATTAATGAAGTAATCAATCAATAGTGAATACACAGATCACTTAAAAATTATTTATCAATTTAATGACTTCTGTGTCAATAAGTGATCTGTGTTTTCACTATTGATTGATTAATATTTATTGATTATTATTATTTATTTTTTGTGAAAAAATTGGGTTTGTTGATTTGCAGAACCTACAAACTGAATTTTTTCCAGAAAAATTATTTATTGATACTTTGAATAGAAGTGCAACTACATAAAATGAAAAAAAAAATGATGTGCAATTACAAAAAAAAATATTTCAAATGTGAAATTGTGTTCTATACTTGAAGTAAATTTCTGCAGTTATAAATATGAATACTAAGGTCACTAATGTCTGGAGTTTATTTCAGTTTTAAAGTATTTTCATGCTTATGAAAAATTTCTAAAATGCCCACTAGGGAGTGTTAGCACCCCTAGTGGGAACCACTGATTTAGAGCTTTTGCAATTCAGTATTTGCATCTACATTATGTGGACCACAAAGTCTTCCAAAGCTTGTGAAGTTGTCTGCAAATCAACTCATTGCAAATAATAGCTCACCCTTGCTTTAGACCAAAGCCAGATTAATTGTAGTGCAGTTGTCCCAAATATCCGGAGTCAAAGTGGTCATGCTCAAAATGAAAATTTCTTTATCAGATTGCACCAGGATGTCACCCAAATACCTTTTCTAAGAAACCAGAGGGGGAGGGGGTTGACCATTTTTTTACATCTAAGCATAGTTCTCAGTCAATTTTTTTGCATAATATCTGAAACAAATACCAGAAGAATAAGCCCTAACCAGTACAATGGTTAGTGAACCTGATAACTAGGCTAATGGGCATATCCTTGTATGTATAGGCACATTACATATTGTTTGTACAAGAAACAATGACAAGTCTAATAGTTTCAATATAGGGTTCTGTGCAATTAAGAAGTCATTACTTATTTTTTTCTCTTTTCAAATTATGTATGATTTTAGCTTCATTAAGTTTAACGATAAAACATTAAAATCATGTTCCATTATATGTGGAGACTCATATTTTTAACACAATATGACAGCAATCCCATATGAGAAATTTGGGACTGGGTGGTCAAATATTTAGGTAACTTAGAGGGCACAAATCTGTAAAAGTTATATTCAAAATTGTAAACTACAAAGATTAAGGGGAAAAAGGGATTTCAAGCTCAAACTCTGATTCTATTATAAATAGGGAGTTGAATTTTGAATGCGATCCAAGGTGGCATGTAAGCACTCATAGGAAAAAAAGGGGACTGAACAGTCAAGTATTTGCAAGTTACCGGGTTTCAAAAATTGTTAAAACTTTCTGACAGACAAATTAAGTTGAATGTCATTAAAATTGCTTTTGTCTGCAAATTCATCATCCCTAATTCTACAAAGGCTCATCACTTACCAGAATGTGATTTTAGGTTATCACTTGTTTCCTTTTCTCAGAAGTAGTAATGTTATTTTGACAGTTTAATTCAGCTTCATGTTTAGTGATCACACAGTAAGTTTCTATCTCTACACGATATACTCCTAAACTATTTGACATTGATCAATTCACAGGTAAATAGATCTTTTACCTTTTTTTTTTAATCTTTAGCCAAATTTCAAATAATTTATTTAATCTTATGCTTTTTTTTTTTGCTCTTCAAATAATTCAATAACAAATTCTGATGTATTCTGAAAGATGGAAAGGAAATTCGAAAGTAGTTATCAGGAAAAGAAGAAACAAAGGGTGATTTTTGAAAAGCAGAACGTTGCTCTTCAGTGTTAACCTTTTAAATCATCTAGATTCTTCTCACTTCAAGGGGAGAGGGACATAGCAGAGGAAGACACCCTAATACCAGCAAGGGCATAAGCAAAAATGGAAATTCTATTACCATGCCTCAATTCATCATTGCAGCTATGGAGCTCAGAACTATATGACTATGTCATTGAGAAGCAAAACAAGAAAGAGACAATAATGAAATTCCTGAAAATGAAAACCAGTACAATAAAGATACTACATCTCTTTTATGAGGAATTAAAAGATCTTTGGTTGGATGGCCAGAGAATAAATGAGGAGGCTCCTGAATTCATAAAAAATAAATTCCACATCAAAGTGTAACTAACCAAATTTTAACGACTTCAAAGAGAGCCACATACTCTGGAGATATTCAAATATGGCATTCAATTTTTTCGTATTAAAATTAAAAAATGGTGAAAGTAAATTATACTGGTTAATTTTTTCTCAATCTTCAGGGAAAATTTTCTGTTTCTTTTCAAAGATTCAGACAAACCTTTCAGACAAGGATTTTGTGACTGGTCACATAGCTCTAACACTGAACAAAAATCATTAAAAAAAAGTAAAGACCATTCTAATTCTATACTATGTTCCTAATCTGTGTTGGATAAGCAAATCAATCAAAAAATAGAACAGTAGATGATGCACTATTGAAAAATAAAAAGTTATTAGCTTATGTTTAATGTGCATTAATTAAAAGTTAGAAAACAAAAAATGTCATTGGAGGGAAATTCTGTGATGAGTTGATGAATGTTTGAAGTTTTGCTCAAGAAGTGTGGAAGAAGTTTAGCATTAAGCAGAGAAAGAGAAGACATTGGCATTTCAACAATGGATACTTTTTAGGACATTAAACTTGCAGAGAAATCCAACTTTTTTCTTTTTGCCAAATGCCTTGAAACATGTAGAAACCAAAATCATAGAGTAACTTCATATGCATATCTTCAATAACATATAAAGAAATCATACTGTTGATGGAAAAAAAAACTATTAAAGAAAAATTTCCAGTGGAACACACTAAGCAAAATACTTTTAAGTTATTGTAGATTTGTCACCCAATATGTCACACTGCAACCAGTTGGCCATAATACTATAAAATGTATATGAAGGTAATGTACAGGAGTGCTTTGTTTGTTAGGGGCCTTCAATTGGATGTATGGGTAAATCCATGGCTTAAATAATTGTAAAAACACTGAAAAAAACTGATACTAAAAATGCATTTGGACAACCATGTGATAATGCCGCCAACATATCTGGGGAGTACAATGATCCACAGGATTCTTAAGGAGTTAATTTATGTTACACCCTGTTGTGCACCTCATATATATGAATGGGGTGGAAAGTTGCAAATGTGCATTAAGCTTTTTCAGTTTCCTTCATGTTTTTCATGATTTTTGTGCTTCAACACAATTGACAAATATTTGCGATTGCTTAACAAACGGTAAATATAGCACAATTTCCCTTTAAAACTTTAAAGGAACATGATGGAAAGCAAGAGCAGTTTACCAGAACTACCACAAAATAAAAACAAACTTTCAGGAATTATCACAAGACTAGCAGTTTATAATGAAGTGACAACTTTGCTAAGGAAAATGAAAACTTTAGATATTGTACTTATGACTGTGTTTTGACATAAAATTCTTTGATGCTACACTTCAAGAAAGAGCTTTCATGTAACCATTGTTGTAAAGATTTTAACTTTTCCAAAGCATGCATACATAACCAGATATTTGCTAAGCTTTTAAAAGTGCTCGCTGGTGCATCCTTCATTAGTGCTGCAAGCACAATCAAAAAATAAAATTTTGCCAGGTACAACTGTTCCAGTTGTCAAGTGGTTAGGGTGCTTGGATTTTTTTGTCCTTCTGCTGAGGTCTTGCATTCCTCACAGATCTTCTCTGTGGCATATTATACTATAATGATATGCTCCTGTCAGATTTCTGTGGCAAGCAGCTAACTGAGGGGCAATTTATTCTCTATTTTTTTCATTATCAAAAGTGTTATATTTAGTGCTGAAAACTTTAACAAATTTCTTACAATCAGTGTTTGAAATGGATTAGTTACTAGCATTTTCTATAATTTATTAAAACAATGTAGTTTGCATTCCACATTTTTTAACTATGTTTAAAAGTTAGAAATATTTCAAATTAAAATATTGCTGCATTCTTATTGTAGCCACTGGAATAAACTGAAAAATTTTTAATTACCACTGTGTTACTGTCAGTTACATGGGGTGGGTGGGGAAAGTCATTGAATGCATTTGGTGTTCACGATGTCTGTCTTTGTACAACTTGGTGCTTCCCTCTCAAAAGCTTTGATGGCCCCCCTTCTCTAAAGGAATATATAAACATACTACATGAAGAATTAGATATAACAATTCAAGTTCAACAATTTTCAATGTCTTAGAACAATTCAGGCAGAATATATCCAAAAAAAAAAAAAACTGGCTAATGGCATGTGTAGTGATTTGACTAGACTAACAAGTCAAAAGTTTCAGGTTGAAAAATTCATATTGGTTCTTGAAATATTATGAATGTGCTTGGATGACTGACTTGCTGTAAATACAATATTTTAATAACATATTTTAATTATTTTTTAAGAACATTAAAGAAATGTCAGATATTAAGCCTAGCACTTAATGTCTGACCCCACCTTCTTCTGGTGCAGGCCATTAGTACCTTTCAAAAGATATATTCTCTTCTGGGAGGGAATGGAAGGGAAGAGTTGCCAGATCAGTGTGGCCTACTGATCTGGTCATCTATGGCCACTTTTCTTTTATTCTGCCCTGCTGAGTGGTCAATTTCAAAGGGTTCTGCTGCTGACCATTTATAACACTGGAATGATTATGGCTTTGAACTCGATTATGGATCCTGGATGTGCTGCTCTAGTGGGTGTCCATTGAGGGAAAATCTGATGATGAGTTTTCGGTTTGCATATGGGTTGCCAACCCTAAATGAGCAGAGGCACAGGATACCATATATCAGGTGGTGGATGATCCTGATCGGAGGCCATAGTAGGTACCTGAATCTTTACTTTAGCTAACTGGGCATCACCAATCCTGCACTGAAGTAATGTGTCTCAGGCAGGTCAGTTTCTATCTAGATTCCAGTTCTTGAAAAGGTCCACTTGTAGTGATTGAAATTCCTACCAGCATGGGTGGCTTCAGTCTTTAGAAATAGGGGAATAGGTCTTTGACCCATGCCTGAAATTAGGGGGCTGTTTAGATGCTGTTGGCCCTACCTCTCTCAATAAAGATAGTTTTTTTTTTAAATACTAACAATCATTTTCTCTCCACAGGTAAGTGGAACATGAGTACACTGCATATAGATTATTCTCTTGGTGTTCTCACACACGTTCAGTTGTTTTACCTCTGAGCAGCACTTTTTTGCACTAAAAGATACATTGGCAAGCATTTTAAAAGCTCAGCAAATACCAAGATGTCTGTGAGTGCTAAATCACATATGCCTGGTCTAAAATACACTGGTTTCCATAAATTAAGGAAAAATGAGAAAAATTGTGATAATTCGCCAAAAAATTGTGTGATCCTCACCAAACTCGTTCATGTAACCAGTAAAGTAATGCCGAGTGAGCATATCATATGCAAATTAGTCTAGGTAATGTCAATTTGTGTAATTGGAAAGCGGCATTAAAACAGGTGTTTTGGAGTGGATTTTTATTTTGTGTTGTAAATTAAAGAAATTTGAAATAGCCATTTTGAAGGAATGACTTCGAGACATCATTTGCCAAATGAATTGCAGTGGAGAGCTATTGGCTGGCTCAAAGCAGGCTAAAGTCAGTCAGACATGGCATGATGGCTGAATGCGAGTCCTGTGATTTATAAACTGCGGAATCAATTTCTTAGCATGGATTCTGTGTCTCAGAGGTTTAGCTGAGAAGGGCTAGAGTTATGACCACCGTACAAGACCGATCTCTGCAATTAACAGCACAGAGAAACAGGACGTCTACTCTCTCTCAACTATGATCCTCTCTTGCAGCAGCCACTGGGAGAGTTGTATCAGCTTCTACTGTGCGTAGAAGTTTTCATGAGGGAGGTATGTACGCTAGAAGGACAGTAATTTATATACCTCTCACATCGCGCCACAGGAGAGAGCAATTGAATTGGGCAGAAGAATAATGGAGAACTGTACTCTTCACAGATGAATCCACATATTGCTTGCAGAGCGAATCTGGACATTGTTTGATATAGAGAGAACAAAGTATCTGCTATCATCCTAGTAACATCCATCAAAGAGACAGTTACGGTGGAGGTAGCATGTGTGTTTGTGGTGGTATTTCCTTAGGTGGAAAAATAGACCTCTATGTGTTGACGAGTGGGAACCTCAATGCTCAAAGTTATAGAGATGACATCCTGGACCCTTATGTATATCCTTATGCTGGTGCAATAGGTGAAATATTCATCTTACAAGATGATAACACTCGTCCACACAGAGCTCAACTAGTGGAACAATACCTTCAAGAGGGTTGGGTTGTTTTACCTCTGAGCGGCACTTTTTTGCACACCATGGGCTAAATGGCCAGGTCACATGGACCCCGATGGCTCAGAGAAGGTTGGGGGGAGGGGACCCACTGGAACAGCTGTTGGGAGACAGATGGTAGCCTCCCATCAAGGCCATCCAGCGTGTTCTTTAACGTGCACAGGGTATGGCTCTCCCGCACACGGGGCCACGGCTTAACGTCCCATCCGACGGACGGCGGCCTTTCCAAGCCCATCAGTGTCCCCTACTGACCGTGGGCAGGGCGGGGAATTTTGCGGAGATAAATCTCAACGCTGACCCAGCTGAGACTCGAACCTGGGAACTACAGATTACGAGCCTGGCGCGCTACCGACTGAGCCACCCCCGCCCCCTGTAAGGGGGTGACCACACTCCTTATTAAAGAACTTTGTCCATTGCATTCTGACACCTCATTTTTGGACAAGTTCCTGTAAGTGTTATTTTTTGACGAAAAATGTTTCTAGTGTAAAATATTTTATGCCATTCTGAAACTTGCATTGTAATTCATGTTTCCATCAAATTTCATTAAAATTATTGATATAGTTTTTTGTTTATCATAATTTTTCTGAGTTTTCCTAAATTTATAGAAACCAGTGTAATTTGAAGAAAAACCTAAGTGAGGCCATATCATTCCCATGTTTTATATAATTGATGGAATTAGATACTGCAAATTTGGCCTAATTCTGTAAATTCTTGCTGGATTATGTATATATTGCATTTCTATCAGAGTATTATTTTACCCAATAGAATCTGAGTACCTAGATAGTCTAATATCAGGTATTATATTCATGAACATGTGAATGATTCTGATATAAAGAAATATAACTTACCGTACAACGTCATCTATGTGATTTCTGTAAACGCCTTCCAATTTTTCAGCTGGGAAACCCATTGCAATAATGTTATTACATATATCTATTTTTAAGTTGAGGAAAATATACATTACATAAAAACTATGTTTAAAACAGCTCTTGAAAAAGAAGCTGCAGTAACATATAAGAACTTGAACAGAGGACAATTTTTTAAAAAGATTTCAATGCAGGGAAAAGAAATTGTTAAAATTTATGAAATTTTAATTTTATTCACTGGTTTGGAATAGTAATAAGTAATGCAGCAGCCATAATGATTTTCCCCTAATCTATCACAAATAGCAAAAACATTACTTTTGCATCTTGTCAATAAACACTGATATGTCTATTATTCCTAAGTACCCTATTAATTAAAACAAATTACAGTTTCCAATTAATTTATAACCAATATAAATGAAAGATAAAACTTGCTTTTCATCTAAGCTATGCTGTTTGGTTCTAAAAATTCTCCAAAATTTGACATGTAATTACTACAGTTTACTTATCAACAATTCCATATTATATTCATCTTTACAGTTAAGAAGTAATGCACTTTAAAAAATAATTCATAAATTATTAAAGAATTTATGCTAAATAACTTGAAATTAAAAAACCATTAACAGTTACCCACACTTATCCCTAACAAGATTGAAAACTACTTATTAATGGGAAAAAAGCACATTCCAGAAAATTTATTGTTTTGGAAAATTATTACTTTTATACATAACTTGAATATTGTTCTCTGGCTATATATGGCCTGTGGGCAGAGCCAGAACATATTTTGATACCAAAAGAATGAATGATGCTAACTATTGGTCTCTATTTTTTATAAAAAACATTTCAAATAAGAAATGTGTAGTACATACATTTTCATAAATAGCTTGTCTTCAATAATATTTAATAAGTGCTGTGCATAAAAGTACAATCATACAGTTTCATTACAGTAGCAATATTAACAAAATTACCACAGAAAACCATAAAATATTAAAAATTATATAAATTATTCCAGTCTAAAAACGGATTTTCTGCAATATGAAAATAAAAATATTGTTTCCAGAAGCCAGAAAGAGTTGCCTATTTTATATAAACTACTTGCTATGGCATATTAAACTGGCAGGCTCCTGTTAGACCTCTGTGGCAAGTAACTGCTTGAGGGGATATTTATTTATTTATTTAAACAAACATTATGAATGTTTATTTTCCCTATCTGAGCCTTTATGTTGTAAGGGAAATATTTTTTACTCAGAAGTAAATAATCATCCTTTCACGTGTTATATCTTCAACTTTAATTGCTTAACATTCAACTTGTTTCTACTTAAAGTACTTGCAAACTTTTCCCTTCAAACCCATGTGTCTATCAACCCTACAGAGCAATATTTTCTTTCAAATTATTTATGCATTCAGCAGTCATATGTTTAAGCTCTTGTTTTACTGACTGTTATATTTGCAACATTAATGCTTTTTGAGACTTAACTTTCTAAGCTTATTTTTGACTATACATATTAAAAATATTCTATCATTGTCATTCCATACAGTGCAACTGTAAAATAATGCATGCATTTTCTGCTACAGGACAGGTGGAACTGATACAATGATTCAAGCAATTTAGGTTCACATTCTACTCCATAATTACATAGAAAAAAAATACCTGACAAATAGTTCTTATCTATCACTGATCAGTGCACTTTACAAAAAAAGAAGCACACAATGATACAATTTCAGTCCAGTAACATTTTAAAATTATATTCATAGCAATATATATATATATGAAATACATATAAAATATAAATATTTTTAATACAGATACTAAGTATTTCAATCTTTTTGGAGATGCTAATTATACCCTTTATCATAAAAATCTCTATTTAATATTTTTCCACCTACAAACTGCTAAAATGTTATTTACCAAAGATAAGATATCTAATACATTATACATTGGATCACACACAATCAAAAAATATAACCCTACACAGAGTTATAAAGTGCATAGTTTTTCAAAGCAATACAATAAGCAAAAACTGCTACAATATGAAAGGCAATAATTATTTCTAACTTTGTTTCATTGCATTTGTTTCCCATACTCCACCACACTGCAAACTACTGTTAACTTCACAAGGGGAAATACTTATAAGCACCAATGTGAAACACATCCTGGAAGTGCAGAATTAAAGTGATGTGACACAAAAGGAAGTTTGTTTCCTCTCTGTAGTGTTATATATGATCTTAGTCTGCTCCTATTTATTGATTTGCAAAGATAAAAAATGTTGAGGGAAATTATTTATTACCCTATTATTCATTTACAGATTTATTCTAAATCAAATTGCAAAACATAAGCAGAAATCATAATTGATTAACCAATACAGTATATTCACTCAAATGCTAATTAAGATGATACAAATTTAAACTATACTGGTTTTTAACAGTTGCAAATCACATATATTTAAACATTAATATTAAACACTTTTTATACAGAACAAAACCAAAGTCTACAGCAGTGGTTAAAAAATGTTTCTTTATTTGCTGAGATAATAGTTATCTAGAAAACTTTCTAGTTATCTAGAGAACTTTCAGAACTAATGCATTAGTCAACTGAAAGCAAAATAAAAAAGGAACAACCAATGGAAAATATATATACCTTTTTAACAGCTTTAAAAACTTGAAAGAGGCATTATAACAATTTAGATATGAAAATCTTATAGAAACATTTTTAAAACTCTGTTTACAACAATAACATATTTTTTTACTTCTCATGATTACAGAGGTCACTAACCACAGGGGTCTGATAGGAGCTTGTCAGTAATCATAGATCTCTGTGAGAAAGGTGAAATCTCAGAAAAATTTAAGAGCATTTTAAATTTAAAAAAGTAATAACATTAATATTTCATGAATTTTTACTTGTTGATATTCTTGTTCCTGTTTTCTTATTTATGTATTCTATTTCATGTTTACAGATAACATAAAAGGTAATATATAAAAGATAGTTTTATTTATGTTATTATAAAAGGCTTATTTTGTACTAGCGCTCTACCTAGGATCATAAGGCAGCCTGGTTGAATATTCAACAACATAATCACATTAGCATGTTATAAGAGCATATTTTTTCAAAGGACAAATGCAACCAAGTGGGTTATTGTTAAAAATAACTGCATTTGGCTATGTCACTACTTTGTCCATGAATTTATAAATAAAGGATACATGTAAGGTCTAAGTCAAAACCATCTTCTCGATAGCGCCTCTTTTTCTTACTGACCAATTCTTTGATTTTTGAAGACATCATCATTCAGAGCTTGTGTAGAGAAAACTATAACAGAAAAAAACTTCTAAACAACTAATTTAAACTTTATTTAAAATTTTTTTGATAATGAATTCCTTACACATAACACAAGAAATGAACAAATGCAACAATAATAAAATTATTAATGTTAAGGAATATTTTTTTGTTAGTAGAAAAATTGTTTCAATTGAATGTGATACAAGCTAATGACCATCCAATTACATGTCAGGTGCTCTGGACACTAAGTTACCATGACTTAGAGAGATGCCTCAATGGCCTACAACAGAATCTAGCATTTAAGTGAGAGCCTTATCATTAATAGTTCACAGGCATCACAATTTATGAAATTGTTCATCAACCTACAGGTGAGTCAAAATTGATAAAAAAAAAACATGCATTATTGAATGCGATGAACTTTAAAACTGTGCTTTTAACTCTAAACATTATCCCAACACATAGAGTGCTGAAAAACATTAACAGAAATTAATGTAATCAGAAAATAAAAGTCGTTTGGTCGAATAATTTTAAAAATCAAAAATTGTTGTATGAAACATGAATTTTATAGAAGCCATTTTCAAAATTTTCCCACATAATTCATCTAATATGTTACTAAACTTTGCTGCCCACACTTACAAGACAATTTCAAATAAGTGATTGAGTCACATTAATACTCTAGAAAATATTTGAAACTAAACTATGAAGGAAAAAACAATTGAATATGCTTAAAATTGTTGTTATTAAAAGCAAGTGGAAAGTTAACAGACAAATATTATTTAAATAATTTGTTGTTAACCTGTTCTGACCATGATCTTCACCACTAAGCCCAGAGCTTGATGGAAAGCAGCAGAGAAGGGCTAGGCAGACCTAGCAGCAACTGCCAAGTCATTGTCCCTGATGCCTGGTCACTCAATAAATATTTGGGTTTTTTACCTCTGAGTAGCACTTTTTTGTGTACAATGGGTTAGATGGACAGGTCAAAAGGACCCCAAGGGCTCAGAGAAGATTGGGGAAGGGGATGGACTGGACAGCAGTTAAGGAGACAGATGCAAGTTTACTATCAAGGCCATCCAGCATGTTCTTTAACATGATAAGGCCATGGTTTAAAATCCACTCTGACAAAAGGTGATTTTCCAAGACCCACAGTGTCCCCTTTCTCACTGAGGGCAGAATGGGAGTTAGCAGAGAAAATTCTCAATGCAAGCACAGTGGGGACTCAAACCTGGTAACTGCAGATTATGAGCATGGCATGCTACCCACTGAATCAAATGCCATCCCAATAAAATAGGATGGTACATGTGGCAGCAAAATGATAAAGATGCTGCAAATTTTGTAAAGAACAGGATGAGGCCAAGGTATCAATGAACTGAATCCTGTGAGCTAGCACACCTTGACCTGAATGGGGTACAATCTTTCGATTTCCTGATTGAATATCTTGCTCTTGTCATCTGAGATATTTGACAGATGCTAATTTTTCTGCTTTGAAGTCGATTTCTTGACAGATATCAAATGATTGGGGAATATCTCATGAATATTTCACTTCTTAATGACTCTTAGGGTGCTTCAGGTCTGATAGTGCCTGACTGTACATTGTTTTAGAAGTTAGATTTTAAAACAATTTTATTATAAATGTTATTTTTACAGAAAAAAGCTATGCTCCACCAAAGAATATTAAATGTGATACGACAAGAAGCCTCAAAGGATTGGCTTCATTGTTGAGGAAATGAAGCCTTTGTGACTCATGCTCATCTCAGTACACAATTTTAGACATTTCCACTATGTTCTCAGACTGCCTGCAAATCCTGAGAATATGTAATTTTCCACAATATTAGGCACAAGATTTCTGATGTTTAGTAAGAAAGTCATAGACAGAAGGGAAGAGAAAGAATAATAAACCAGGACAGATTTATGAACTAGCCAGGATAAGAGTTCGAAACCAGGGCATATGGTAAGCCTAAGTATTCATAATGATAATAAAATGATTAATGCCCAGAGATCCAACCACATTGGAGCTTAGATATGCCCAATTGGATGCCAGAGCTGCTTGGCAGACATACTTATACAGGCAGGGAAGGAAGTACAAGTCTTACCAAGAAACTGGTAAGGAAATTCCCAAACCTGTACTTGAAGCAAGGTAAAGAACTCACCAGCACTGTATAGGCTACCCTATCAAGTGAACAGACCAGCTGACATCTTGTGTGTGTGAGGGGGGGGGGGGGAGCAGAACTAAAGCTTCTATATCAATCACAGTAAGATTATATTATCATAACTTAATCATGGCACATCAAAGCAATGTATTGCAGGCTTCCCTCCTCAGCACTATGACTAACAGGTTCCCTAATTGCAAAGAAGTCAGAAAGGCAGAAGGGCACATTGGTCAGTCCCCAGTCGAGTACTGGTGAGAAACAAAAGAGAACCCACACATAATACCAGTGACCTTGTAAGGGTTGTAACAAAATCTCAAGCTATTTTATGCAAGAATATATGTATTCATTTACATTCAAAATAATATAAAGTTACCATTAATCTAGTGAACAAGAAACTTACTATAAGAGTAGGTATACAATGAAAGCATGTAATTTGTGCAAAATTATATTATTGTGACTTTGACATTGAAGCCAGAGTTATATCTTATACAGTGACTTTCACTAGCAACTTAATGCAGTCATTTCAATGAGTTACCGATCTCATTACCTGACAGTGCAGTAGCCTCACAATTTTAGTATTATTATCCTGACATACTGAGTGGGGCCAACTTCCAAAGTCAGAGATCACAAATGCTGTTTGAGGAGCATGCCTTTGGTAAAAACCAAGATTGTCTGTTATTAGAGTGAAAAAAATAACCAATAGTCTGCCCCCTCTTTTACTTTTGATCACCTTTTTGGATTCACCCTTTTAAACTCCCCCTTTTTTAACATCACTGGAATGTGGACTTTTTCATTTAGGTTTTACTTCATTATGTGACTTTCAGTTATATGCTCAGATGGGAGAGTTTTATTTCTTTTGTTGATCAAATTAGTTACATGCACTAGACAAATGCCAAGACACAAGCTGCAAATTGATAGTAAAGAACTTCTGAAGCTGACACTGGCTCTGGTGTCATCTGATCTGACACTAGATTATTCTACCTTGTCATAGTGTATTATTTAGCAAAAGGTCCAATTTTTATAATTACTGTTTGTAAAACTACAATATATCTTAATGTAATGAAGTAATTTACAATGAATAAATATAAATTTTAATAAATTTTTAATCCAGGAGCAGGTGTACCTCTTTGGACTACGTTAGTGTGTGTGTGTGTATATTTTTTACCAATTTTGATTGAATGCTAATAGTCTGTTTTGTCCTAACCATTTTTAAACTTTTTTTCCTTCATAATTCTATATTTTTTGAAAACATTACATAAATATTATATGCTTAAAAATTTTCTGATTTTTAATTTTTAATTGCATTTGCAATACTTAATATCAGTTTAGCATCCATTGAAACAATTTTAATATTGATCTAAAAAAATTATCAGGTTGCAATGGGAAACAGGTCAGATTAAGGGAACCTTTTCGTGTTTCAAATTAAGATACTTTCAGTGTTTCAACTGTACATATACATAGAAAGATTTTTTATTTGGACAGTACATTTCTCTGTAAGATGTTCAAAAAGTCACATAGACCAGGGTTTTTTCAAACTTTTTTCTTGGTGGCCCAAAAAAGAACAGCACTTTTCAAGACCCATAGGATTTGGAAAATGCAGAATAACAATGTAAATACCACTAAATAAAAAGCAAAATTTTTAACATTCATGCATTTTTATTTTAGCATATAACAAAATAAAAATGACAGTGATCTCATCAATAATAATAATAATAAAAAAACATTTTTATTTTAAAATGCAGAGTCTGTGACATAAATGAACTTTAGTCATCAGGAAGAACAAGAAATGCTGCTGCTTACTAACAATGAATACTAAAACTGAAGCATAAAAATATGTCAACTGCCAACTTTTGACTCAAAACGAGAAAGGAATACCCATCACTAAAGTAGAAAAATCTATCTTTTTATTAGCATCTTTTAAAACAATTTACATGTGTGAAGCAAGCTTTTATTCTTATGAAATTGAAGATGTCTGAAAAAAAAACTTGAATACCCTTTCCAACATGTGTGTGGCCATTATCATCGACTTCTAAACTAGAATGAACTAAGAGAAAAGCTCACTGTTCACATTAAATATCACAATAATTAACTACTTCCTAATTTATAACCATGTCTACTGCAATATTAACTAACTTTGATCTAATTTTGTTTCTGAAGGGTTTATTACAATTCCATTTTAATTCAATGAAAGTTCAAAAGGACCAAAATATTTTCATACAAATGATGAGATCACTGTCATTTTTATTTTGTTATATGCTAAAATAAAAATGCATAAATATTAAAAATTTTGCTTTTTATTTAGTGGTATTTACATTGTTATTCTGCATTTTCCAAATCCTATGGGTCTTGGAAAGTGCTGTTCTTTTTTGGGCCACCAAGAAAAAAGTTTGAAAAAACCCTGGTCTATGTGACTTTTTGAACATCTTCACAGAGAAATATACTGTCCAAATAAAAAATCTTTCTATGTATATGTAGCATGAATATTCAAAGTCAGCTAAATAAGCAGACATACAGATAACAAAGAATTCGTTTATACAATCTGAAATACAGATGTTATGTGCCAAAACATTGAAGGTGCAACCACTTCAGGTTTAGATTTAAAGATTTTAGACTTATGCAAAGATAAAAGAAAACACAATTTTACAATATATATGCCACTATGAGGAGCATTTAAAAAGTTCTTGACATGCATCTGCAGAACAAAAACCATTGCACCTACCTCAATAAAACTTTTACTGTCCTTCAAAGTACTCCCAGCGTCTATGCTAAGTTACAGACATCTATGCCAATTCTGGAATGCTTGGCAGTACTCCTGTTGGGGAATACTGCCTTAAAAAATGCACGGTGCATGATCAGGTGAATGTGCAGGATGGGGTAGCTGTTGCATTCTTTTCCTGCTCCAGATAGGCCATAACTTGCTGGATTTTGTGAGCACTGGCACTGTCATGAAGGAGAATCCTCGACACTCCTGTTGTTAGATGTTGCTCCTTCACCTTCTTAACCATTTTGGGCAAAACAATGTAGGTGTACCATTGGCCATTTATAGTTATTTTTTCAGGTAAGGTGCCCACAGTTACCATTCCTTGGAAATTGAAAACAATTGTGAACATACTCTTCCTTGAGCGAAAGTCTTATCAGAGGATTTGGGGATGCAGTTTACCTTCTGCAACCCAAATACAGTTGTTGATCTTTCTGGGAGTTGTATAATAATAAAATCATGTCTCTTCACCTGTAGCAATACCTGTTAATTATTTGGGGTCACTAGGTTAAAACTTTGCCAGCATATACTTTCATGCATCAACTCTAGCTCTGCTTTGCTCTTGTCAGTTTGTGGGGTACTCATTTGGCACAGATCTTTTGGAATTTTAAATGTTAATGAATAATTGTTTCTACACTACCAATCGATACACTGACTCTAAACTTAACGAGTTCATAAACAATAGTGATGGTTCTCTCGTTCATGGCCTCCTTCAGTCTTCCTGAGTGAGGGAAATCTTTAAAGCTCTGCCATCCTTTGAATTTGTACATCCATCCAGTAACAGTGCCATATGAACAGGGCATGATCCCCATATACATATTATAAACTGGCATGAATTTTTTTATCATCCCCAAGCTGCATCCTTATGAAAATGTAAAATATTTCCCCATCTTTAATAGACTCCATAGCAACAACATACAGATTTCAGAGACAGAATTTTATTTGCCATCAGCAGAGAAATGATGATACAGACTGTTTTTAACATGACAAGTTTAGACAATCAAGTCATAGCTCAGTAACTTTGGAGGAATGAGTGCAAATCTACAGATATGTGTCAAGAACTTCTAATGCCTTCCACATAAAAATTTCAAAAGGAAAAATTTATGACAACCATATGACCACCATATGGGGCATTGTTATTCCTGGAGAAGGCCAAATTTGTCTGACAGTGCACTGCTGATCACATGATGTACACTAGATTGAATTTACTTAGAGATGAACCATGCTGAAATTAAATCTGCACCTCACAATACAAAGCTACTGTTTAAAGGACAGGCATCACTCTCAAAATCAAATGTAGATTTGTCCAGCCATTTTTCATTAACTCTGCAAGAAGTGATTTTTTGCCATTTGTGCATGAGCAACATTTGTTGATGGGGTACTCATCTGTCAGAGGGTAGGAGATAGGGGATGGACTTTATCATTTTTGAACATCATTCCAGTGGTTCAATGTGGAACTGAATATAACATCATATCTGCCCAAGGAACCTGCAGCAGCAGCAGAGAACTTTCTGCTTATGTGTTTAAGCAGTGTACACATACTCACTGTTTGAGCAGGTTGTTGGGCCATTTTATTTCTTTTTTGCACACACTGGAATAAATGACCAAGTCACAAGGATTCAGAGACAGAGAAGGAGATCCACTGGACAATGTTAGGAGACATGTGGTAGCCTCCTATCTAGGGATATATCTGTAATATTGCAAAAAAAAGTGCAAGGAATATGGCTCTTCTGCCTATCCCACTCAATGAACAGCAGACTTTCTGAACCCATAGTGAACCCTTTCTCACTGAGGGCAAGGTCAAGGTTAGCAGAGATAAATCTCAATGCTAGTACAGTTGGGATTGAAATCTGGGAACTGCAGATTACAAGACTGGCATGCTATTGACTAAGCCAGTCTCCACCACTTTTAATTTGCAAAATGATAAAAAAAACTATTGCTAAATCAGAAAAAAAATATGCTTGAAAGACTTTTTTTTCATTATTACTGTATTTTAACGTGTATAAGGAACCCCTTTTTGCCAAAAATTGGGTCCCAAAAATAGGGGGGTTTCTTATACATGGATAGTATTATAGATATTAACGAATTACTCAATTCCTCGAAACTCAAATCTTCATAACTCGCAACACTGCAAGCCTCAGGGAGATACCAAACAGGTCGCGACATCCTATTGGAGAACTGCACGCATTCGTCAAGCAACGGTGCACGCATAAAGAGACTGCCGATGATGAATAAAAAAATTTCTTTTTTTTATATCTTAAAATAAAAATATCTTTGATGAAAAATCAGGGGGTTCCTTATATACGAGGGTTCCTTATACATGTTAAAATATGGTATATTTATATTTTGCAATAATTATTGTAATTTGAATACATAATAATTATATAGTTTTTAATTATAGGCAATATATTATTTCCAATTCAAATTTTTTATCCTCCACCACAATGTATTTTGAGGCTCACTGTCCTAAATTTCATTCTGAAAAAAAAAAATCCTAATGGCACTTTTTATTTTAAAAGCCCTTCCACAAAATATCTATGCTACATAGTATCAATGGTAATAACTGTGATAATAGGCAGACTAAATATTTTGTGTAAGCACTTTTAAACTAATGTAATTGAAACTGTGTTAGAAAATTAAACATAACAATTTAATTACTGCACTATGAATCTCTGCTTTAATTTTGTTGACATTTAATTAACTAATCATTTAATACTTTTTTTTTCTCTGGATAGTCAGCAAATTCTCCCAATTAAGTTAAAAAAAATCAGCTCTACTGCTTTAACTGTTTAATTACCAAAACAGAGAAGAATCTTCTTTTATCTAAATGGGATTGCCACTGTGATATTTAAATAGTAATCCCTGCTTTGACTACATATCAAATGTCTGGGCTTGGTTGGACTATTATTCAAAGGTACGTCAAATAGTTAGGTTTCTTATTTAATTTCTGTGGAGGGCAGGTAATTACACTGAAGACAATACACAGGAAATGCCCACACATATATGAATTATTTTTCCATGTAGCCACAAGACTTATTGAGGCACTTGTTGATCAGTCAGCATATTGAAGAACTGCTGATGGCATGTCCTGCTCCTGAAGTCACTTTTGTGACTTCCTCTTTGACAGCATCATCGAATGGAAAGCATCATTCTCAGTGATTATCTTCAGTTTCCCAAACTAGAGAAAATCCAATGGCAGCAGGCCTGAACTGCACTAACTATGACAATGTAAACAGCACTAACTATGACAACAGTTTGAGTCACTTCTGTTGACATCCACTATAGTCATACGACCATTTTCAAACTCACACCATATCCTCACATGTTGTACTGATAGGGCATCTGAGCCACACACAGCCACAAGCCATCAATGAATTTCCATCAGTTGGGTCTTCTGTACCGACAGGAACTGAATTACTCTTGGATCTCCAGCTTTGTATGCAGTACCTTCACCATGTTTGCTTTGACTCTGCACATCACAGCACAGGTATGTAACAGTGATGACTGATGCCACTTAGTGGTACTATTTGGTACTAGCATGCGGTGTTGGTGGCAGTCCAGTTGTTAGTTTGGAGGGGAATGAATTGGTAACTTTACTTTATGACTTACCCTCATATAATTATATATTTGGTTTCAAAATTCACATCGGTTAATCTATCAATTTCAACAAATGTACCCATGGGCCACTGTTTATGAACAATAAAAATTCTGATTTACTTCATGAAAATCATTTTAATTTCCTGACTGAGAGAATACATTCAACGCAAGTCAAATTAACTTTCATGTTTACACAGTTGCTAAAAAATAAATCGATAATGTGAATGTAGAATGAATATTTCACTGATTTTTTTTTCACTTTCCTACCCTTTAAAACCTTTTACTTTTTAAATACTTTTCATATACCACCCTAATGAGTTTTACTTTGTTGCATCAGAGCAACCATTAAGAAACTATTGCAGAATCAAGGAAGGAGTGTATGTATGTACATAATTTTCATAACGTTTAAATTTGTATTAATCTTTACTTTTGTTTTTATTATTGATAATTCTCTAAAAATCACTACTTTGAATTACTTAAAACATAAAAAAGTTTTGTCTGCTTTTTTCAGTTTTCAACATTGAACTTTAAAAATCAGCTTTTTTTGTGTATATTTTGGCATGTGCAAAGTACTGAAGAACAGTGAATATTTCTGTAGGAAATTATTATATTTTTCAAATGTACTCTTTTGGAAGTTTAGTTCTTATGAAGTGAATTATTTTGCAAGCTAAACAGGAGTTATGGCAGAGTGTAGTAATAAGATAACAATTATGGAGTTCACAGGATGCAGCAATACTTTGATTTTGGTGGCCTTCTCAGGCCAGTAATGGCCTAGAGTTTCTAAGAAACTGCCTACAATATTTATATATATATAAAATATAATCAAATGGTTTATTTCATTCTAGCATTCTGTATAATGTGGCAGGTGGATAGCTGTTCAATAAATTGGCTTTAAAAAGGTAATATTTTTTAGAATTTTTTAAAATTAATGAATTTAGTATTTAAAAAAATCATTAGATTACTTAAAATAATACAAATTAACCTTTTTGCAACCAGTTTTTGCATTTTACGAGATCTCAAATAGTGATCCCAGAGAATTATTATTAAATGTTTGTAGCAGAATAATGGATCTTGAAAAATCAAAGCTTGTAGACTTCATCAGCAAAATTTATTTGAATTCAAAGACGAGTCTTTAAAATCCAGAACAAAATACGATCATCAGAGAAAATGACTATTGAAAATTAAGTCCGATTTTTGTTAGCAATTTACTAAGGAAATTGTCTAGTTGAAATAACAAAAACAGGCTTTTTCTTTGCTATATAGCCCTTTGAAAATGTCACTGCCTTTAAACTACATAGCCATTTTTGCACCGTAATGTAACAGAATTTGAAAAAGTAAGAAAGCATACTCTAAAATTAGTTCTTTTGCTCTTAAAGAGTCCTGACAATGAATTCATGTCAGTTGGGTATCCAAGAGTGGGGGATGTGTTGTACCCCCCCCCCCCCCCCCCCCCTTTTTTTTTTGAGGGTATGAATAATATATATTAAACAGTCACTAAATATCAGGGACTCTAAAAAAAATTAAACTGAAACATGGGCCAAGAGTTGGCCCAGTTAGTAGCACACCAAGCTCAGAATCTGCAAATTCCCAGATTCAAGTTTCAATTATTCCAGTATTGAGATTTATCTCTGCTAACCCCTGTCCTCAGTGAGAAAGTGGGGGGTGGCTTGGAAAGGCCACTATCTCTTGGAGGTATGTTAAGTGATAGCCCTGTATGTGTTGAGAGTCATACCTTGTGCACATTAAACGTGCTGTATGGTCTCAATGGCCTTCCCTACCCAACTCTGAGCTGTGACTTAGCCTTTTAGCTCATTATGTGCACAAAACTGTCACTCAGAACCAAACAATGCAACCCTAGAGTGAAACGTGTCAAACTCTTCCCCATTAGAACTTTCTGATTACAATAATGATTCAAGCAGTTTTTTTTTTGTAATAATTAATATTTTACTTGAAACTGAAGCCACATATTTTATGCTTATTTTTATTTTGGAATAAATACTACCTATTTATACTACGGTCCCATGGATCACCATTAACCTTTCTTGGCACCAATGACTGTGAATCAAAACAAATGATTCAGTTGTTTGACGAGTCTCTAATGTTTACAAGCTGATGGTCAATGCCTTACAACAGTAGAAAATGAGACACAGAACATGGGAATACTGAACATGGAACATAGGAATACATGAGAATGGTCTGTGTACAAAAGCACACCAAAGGTGAGTTGGGGGAATGAATGTCTTTTCAGGGGTTTGATCATAAAACTTTAAATACATTAAACAATAACATGTCCATACCTTCAATATTTTTGATTTACTTTAAATATTGTGACCCATCACACACATAATGCACAATTTTTGTTCTTGAATATGCCACTGAGAACAATAATTTTACATAATCTCCCCCTGCCTAGGGTTGGGTTGGGTTGTTTTACCTCTGAGCGGCACTTTTTTTGCACACCATGGGCTAAATGACCAGGTCACATGGACCCCGAAGGCTCAGAGAAGGTTGGGGGAGGGGACCCACTGGAACAGCTGTTGGGAGACAGATCCCTGCCTAGGTTAGTTAGACATCTGCAATAAGCAAATTTAGATATATTGCAAAAAAAAAAAAAATTGCCAGGTTCTATTTTTAAGTATTATTAACAGGGATAGGAATGGGTTTTCAGAACTAGGTGGTGGCTCCAGAATCAACTGAAAAGAGACCCCCATAGTTGGCAGGCAACATTAAGCAATAATAAAAAAATCTGCTTAAAATCAAAAAACTTATGACCCAAAATATCATAAAAGAGTGGACATAATACAGTGGATCTATTTCTTGTCATTAAACAAACAAGAGCAAAAACAAAAAAACCCTCTGGAACTAGGGGAATGGCATCCCCCCATTTCCAGCTGATTATTAATCTGCTTTTAACTTTCACTGTTTCACGTGTATAATATATATCACTGTTTCACTGTATGTCTTAATTATTAATAAGTTAATATATTTAATATACTTTTATATTTCTAATTCTTTAAATGCATCGAAAGTAAAAGATTTTTAAAATTATTTATTTCTTTCTACTCCCCAATTCAAACATTTTGCTGTGTATAACACTATGAATATGCTAAAATCAAACCTTTGCTTGTCATTTACAGTCAAAAGCAGATATGTTTTTACTTAACTACAGTTTAATCAAAAATACATAATGCAACTGGTCACATAACTGAATAACATATGATATACAGGGTGAATCTGAAAAAGTGGGCAAAACTTTACGGGGTGGTAGAACGCAGCTATACGAGCAATATTCGTCATAGAATGTATGGTCGGAACGCAAACGGCGAGCCGCTAGGTGGCGTTGGAAATGGTATAAAAGGGTCGGTCCTCGCACCCAACGGCATTTCTACCGTGGATTGCCGAGAGGATGGCTGGTTATACTAACCACGAAATGGCGGATATGCACTTTGTGTACGGTGGGGCCATATGAAAAGCCTAATCTATGAGTGCCCCATTGAAACCGATATGGATCTAGTCACCAGGATCGCCATTGTTGCCGGCGATATTCGGGAAATGCCTGGTGTCTTCGCAAATGTGCGTCGGTCCCTATCCCGCAGGTGTGAAGCCTGCATTACAGCTGGCGGCAGCTCTTTTGAGCAATTTCTTTGAGCATGTACCTCAATTACATTCCTGTTAATAAAATGTTTTCTGAAGTATCTCCTCTCCTTCTTGTGTTCATTCTTTAAATGTGACAGTGGAAAACTACCTTTTAACTTCTCGCCGTTTGCGTTCCGACCATACATTCTATGCGAATATTGCTCGTATAGCTGCGTTCTACCACCCCGTAAAGTTTTGCCCACTTTTTCAGATTCACCCTGTATATCAGGTGTTTATGCCAACAGGTGTCAGAAATTAATAACATTAACATTAATTAACAGCCTGTAATAATTTTATGAAACATGAAACATTAATTAATAGATTCTGAGAAAAATTCATCACCGACAAAGCGGGAATCAAACCCGCATCTCTCCATGCAGGTTCGATTCCCGCCGTGTCGGCAATGAATTTTTTTCAGACTCTATTAATTAATGTTTGATGTCTATCTTAACAGGGGATACTGTGCATTCACTATGGATTGATTTTTAATTATGAAACATGAATTTTAATAGCAGAAATCCTTCAACTCATAAAACAATCATTTTTCTAACCAGTCAGTGCAGAGTGGTATTTATTGAAATATTTTATTCACATTCCATGCATCTTTTCATGTGGGTTGGGTTGTTTTACCTTTGAGTAGCACTTTTGCACACTATGGGCTAAATGGCCGTCACAAGGATCCCAAAGGCGCAGAAATGGCTTGGGAAGGGGACTCAATGGACAGCTGTTGGGAGGAGATGGAAGCCTCCCATCACCATCCAGCATCTTCTTTAATGTGTACATGGCTCTCCTGCATATGGAGACACGACTTAATGTCCCATCCAATGAACTGCAGCCTTTCCATGCCCATCACTTTCCCTACTAAATGTGGGCAGGGTGGAGTGTTTTGATGAGATAAACCTCATCATTGGCCCAGGTGGGACTAGAACCCGGGAACTGCAGATTATGAGCCTGGAGCACTACCGAGGCATTCCGCCCCTCTCTTTTCATGTCGATTAGCTGTATATATTGCATTATATCTGTGATGGTGTACTGAAATATATTTCATACATGAATATTTTTAATACTAATTAGAAATAAAACCTCAATGATTTGCACTACTTACTTTTGCTTCACTATTTACTCTGTGAAATTTCCTGCACAAGCTTTTGTTTTCAGTTTGTGATTGCAGTATCAAATTGAAGTAGAAAACTGTTTGGGCAAATGTTGCAGTTTTAAAAGGGCACTTATCACAAATCTCAGCAGGATCACTAATATTTAACCATATCTTCTTCATTGCTATGCGTACCATACTAATGGCAACTAATTGTCCTCAAGTTCTCAAGAAATGGAAATTTCTATTTCATTTTCTTTCAGTTCTGCTTTGAATATAAAAAAATAACTTAGTACATAGTGACATTAAACTGTAATGTTCTTGATGAGACAGTAAAATGTAAAAAACCAAGTTTCCTAAAGCAAGCTCGGTTTATTTTCATTTGTATCATTTTTGCTTTTAGATTCCCTAAAGCTTGAAAATGTCTGCATTCATTATGGTTCACTATCAAGCTTAATGTTCAGCTTTGAACACAGATATTCTTTCTAAACCTGGATATAATTCGTTTTAAAACATTCATATACTTAACGGTAGTAGAGCAGTTTCTATTCCTTATATTTTGGTTTCTAAAGATTTGCTAAGATCAACATTGAGTTCATTACATATAGTTTAACTCTACAAAGTCATCATTTCATTGATGCACTGTTTCAGTTTTCATAAAATGTAATATTTCCATACAATTCAAGATTAAATAGTTTGGCGAATTATTAACTTTCTGTCCACTCGATCCTTAACCATTGCAGGTGACACTACGATAGACTACAGAAATGTTTTCCGATGCTCCCATAGTAATATAGTTGAATCAAGCTAAGGAAGTAATATTAGTAATATTTCAGGAGGTAAAATAACTTCTTCAAAACTGTTTCTATTTACACATGCTCAAAACCTAGCAAACAATAATACAAATTAATCACATTCTCAGTACATTTACCTATGCGAGAATACATGCATGATGATACATGTGATTGAAGCTCATTGGTCACTTCAGCTTTACCCATTATCTATCTACTGTCTTATGGAAGATCATGGCGTCTTCTGACGTCAAAATGATGAAAATGGTTTTTAACCTTGGGATGAAAATTTTTTTCAACAAATACCTTAAACATATTTAAATTTGATTTCTTGTATTTACAGAGTTTTAAAAAAAATACAATATTTGTACACCCGTGTTCAAATTACGATGAAATTTTAAATCATATTCTAAATCAAACTACTGATAAATAACCACTGTTATAATGAGACGTCTAAACTATTGTACAAGGAGCATTTTTCAGCTTGTTGAATTTTGCGACATTATGAAATCTGCATCATTGCATCACGGCATTAATACGAATTATTATGTCAGCGACTTGTTCATGGTAATCAGGTTAGCGTTTAAACCTATTGTTCTAAGAACTTCATTAATGTTAATCGATTATATGTTTGAACAATATTAAACGATTTCAAATAGCAAAATTACAAAATATATCTTTCTATACTGATGTACAAATGTTAAGCATAATGTAAAAATTCAAGAAGATCTGAAGAACTCGACAATGAAATGCTATAAGATTAGAAAGTGACAATGCATTTTTCTACCCGTTTCAGCAGAACGGAAAACTTAATACTAATATAGAGTATGATGACCCGAATGTCTACAGAAGCATGGCAATGAATTTTCACTGTTTACCAGGCTAATCATGAGGGCTGGTGGCAATACATCCCACTCTTCCCAAGGAACAGATCGAGTTGATGGAGAGGCGTGATAGCCTCCAACGCATCTCTCCAGAGCATCCCACACATCATCTGATATTCACTCACTTTCGAGGAATTCATCGGATATCTTAACTGTATGAGAGATTGCATTATTATCCATCAAAGTAAACTGTTGGGGGGGGGGGCAGCGACACCTCTTAAAAGTCTCACACAGGGCGCAAGAATATCGATTCTATACTACTGACTAGCCAGAGTGCCTCTGACAAATGTGTGGAGTAGTGTGCGTACATTTGACAATGTAGCCCACTGTGGCGTACCTTGGAAGGGGGGTGGGATCAGTGCTGTCTTAACAGTATTATAGGCCCCTGAGCAAAGCAATGCACTGGTACCCCTACCCACCCATCTACAGGAATAAAAATGTAAACGGTCAACAAAATTAAACCTATAATCAACATAAACTTTTGCGAAATTTTGAACCGTCGGGTTCCTGGCCCTGTCCAGTGTGCCCATGCCTTAAGACGGCCCTGGGTGGGGTCATTCCCTTTTAGCTCATTTTCCAAAAGTGGCACAATTTTTTAAAGGTAAAATTTACTAACTATAAAACTTTATTCATTTTTAATGCAAAATAACAAAGTAGTTATCGTGAAACTATCTTTTTTGTGTTTTGATTTTTTTAAAAAAAAGCATTAATAATAAATTTCAAAATATATCTGGATGTGGAATGGCCCCTTTTTATATGATCGCTCCTCTTGGTATTAAAACCTGGTTACACTACTGGCTACCACAGGTCTCTGATGTTAGAAGTTTGGTAAAGAACTTTTCTCTCTCTCCAGATTAAAACAAATCGAGAGTCAGCGAAAAAGTTTCTGAGAAAGTTGCATGACTGACACAGCCCTAGGAGTCAGGTTGTTAGTGAAGATAGCAGCTATCTTATGATGTCACTCTTCTACGACCTTGCATTTATCTGCGGCTCGTGTTCGTTGGAAACATCCCCTAAGTCTTTAAATTGAGGGACATCTATAGATATAGACATATCGTTACTCGGCAGGACACTAATATAACATGGAGGTAGGAAGAGGGGGGAAGCGCCCTATCGCTTGAAACTGTAACCGAGCGTCGCCATATTGCTTCTACTCGTACGCTTGCTATCACTGTGCTAGGCACTATAACTGTGCTAACGAACGACAAAATTGTTTAAAAAATGGGTACGAGCGTAGTATATGAATGCGTCAATAAACCAGCGAAAATAATCAAAGGGATAACATTTCACAGGTAATAAGTAATTTCATAGGTAATAATTAAGTTGTGCTTTATAAATTGAAAACTTTTTTGTTATTTCAACTATTTATGACTAGCGTACTTAGGGAATGCGAAAGGGTGGATTGCGAAAACTTGCGGAGGAGGGTTGGGAAATTTTAACGTATTTTAAATGTAAACTGATTAAATAAAGGTTTATTATAAATTCAGAGAAAGAAGTAATAAATCAAGAAACAGTAGAAAACGTAATACGCACATTATTCCTTTGCTATGCTTTTGATGTACCCTACCAAAGGCTACAGAATTTCCTTGTTATGCCAGTGAGAACCTAACTTGGAAGCTTTATAATTTCTAAAATATGCATTTAATGGAAAAATGCGATTGAAGATAAATTAAAGATCATAATCAAATTTATTTAAATATCGATTTTCAAAAATATTCGTTTAGTATTCAAATAGTTGCGGAAGCTGGAATATTACATAATAATCTTACATGTTATGCCAGTGAGAACCTAACTTGGAAGCTCTAACTTCTAATATATGTATTTAATGGAAAAATATGACTGAGATAAAGATCATAAACAAATTAGAAACTTTGATTAAACAATAATGAATACTTTGAAATATCAGGCGGGACGTTTTTCTTTTCATTTGTTGTATTTGCTACAAACTTTAAATTAGTTTTATATAGCTTATATAAAAGATAAGGTGTCATTTGACATATTACAAGAATTCGTGTTTTGAACTTTTCTCTGGGGAGAATTTTCTTCCCAAAGTTCCGCTGAATCAGGGCCGGATCTAGAAGAGAATTGAGATAAAGTGGGTGCGAAAAAAAATAAAGCTCAATCGACCTGATATTCCAATGCAATATAACATTTTCCCCTCATTTTACAGGTCTTTAAAAAAATGAAACATCAGTTTTTTTATTTAATAGCATGAAATATAAATAAGTTTAATAAATTTTTGTCTCTATTACCCTTACTAGCATTCTTAAAGAGGATGGGAACTCCCTAGATCCGGCCCTGTATTGAAAATTAATTTGTTCTGTAAATAAAAGCTCTATTTTACGAAAAAGATGCCGTATACCTTTCATTTGATATGTAATTTGTTGATTAACCCTAAGTGGAGTTAAAAAACTATGTTTAAGAACAAAAGTAAATGCAAATTCGAAATCGAAGAAAGTAGTTTTTTGATTAAAAAAAATTACTGACTTTCCAACAAAAAGAAATCGATTTTATTTAGCAATAATTGTCGAAATAGTCTGCTAATTTAATCAAAGGGTTTCAATCAGTAATACTACAAAAGGAATATATAAAAACCTTTAAATGCTGAATAAGAATCTTTTTGGTACATGAAACAATTGCGATTTTATTCAGCAGTATTCATATAAAACATTCGGACATATTGCAATTGGGGCGGGGGTGGCTCAGTCGGTAGCGCGCCAGGCTAGTAATCTGTAGTTCCCAGGTTCGAGTCCCAGCTGGGACAGCGTTGAGATTTATCTCCGCAAAAATTCCCCGCCCTGCCCACAGTCAGTAGGGGACACCGATGGGCTTGGAAAGGCCGCCGTCCGTCGGATGGGACGTTAAGCCGTGGCCCCGTGTGCGGGAGAGCCATACTCTGTGCACGTTAAAGAACACGCTGGATGGCCTTGACGGGAGGCTACCATCTGTCTCCCAACAGCTGTTCCAGTGGGTCCCCTCCCCCAACCTTCTCTGAGCCTTCGGGGTCCATGTGACCTGGCCATTTAGCCCATGGTGTGCAAAAAGTGCCGCTCAGAGGTAAAACAACCCAAACAACAACCCATATTGCAATTGAGTAAGAACATCATGGCTACCGCCGTTCTCCGCTGCTACACTAGCGACCTAGATTAAGAGCACAGATTACTTTCCTTATTCTGTGGACTAAGAGATAGTAAGGGCGCCTTCCCCTCTTCCTACCTCCATGTAATATACAGATTGCTCTACCACGTGTAATGCATCCATAAGATGCCTCTGTGCCATACTTTTGTTATGAAGTGCTCTAGGAATATAAGTACAATATTTATTCAACAGGAAATGAATAGTACAGCATCAAAGCCGAATTTTACAGAATGCCGAATTTGATTTTTGAGCTAGGTATGAAAATTTTGTTTGGTCAGGTGATTTTTCGAGAGGCCTACGACTTTGCAAGTTATTTTAACCTACTTGACAAAATACGGCATATCTGTTTATTGTGTGATGTAATTAAACGAAAATTTATCACATAAAGGTATTTTAATATAACTAAGAAATGTGTAGAAAACGAGAACTCATATCGGAAATTAACTTATTAGAATGATGTCATTGAAACAAGAAAATATTACGCATTGCAGGAGTTGATTTCTGATGCTCAAAAATATGCACATATATCAAATGGGAGAATGATCCCCTCTAACGACCCCGAAAGAGTCGCATATAGGGTTCAACGCAGTGGTTCAAGGACTTCTATACCTATGAGTAGCACTCTCTGGCCGCACATGTCCAGTGGGTCTTCTCCCTCCCAATGTTCTCCTTGTGACTGGCCATTTAGCTCATTGTGTGCAAATACAATCGCTCAGAATCCGGCGCTCAGAGGTAAAACAAGCGAACCCACCAGATAGGACCATTGGAAGTACTCCATAAGTGTGCTGGTTTGGAATGTCATAAATATAAACAGTTCTTTTCTCCAATATTGGAGGGATGGTCTGGCATTTCTCGTTCTCTACAGATTGAAGAATGTCTAGAACAATGGTCCTCAGGAGATTTTTTTTTATTAACACATTACTGGCGATGACAAATTTGCTGTGGTCACATCACTGGACAATGAGAAATGCGCTGTGGTGACATTAAGAAAAATTAAATGAAATACATGTGCAGACTTGCAAAGTAAACCTATAAAAAAAATTAAAAAAAACTTTTTTCGAGAATATAAATGCTTTAATATTATTCAATTCTAACACATAATTAGTAATTTATCATCAAATAAACACAGACTATGTATGGTAATCATCCTTTATATAGCTTTGGTCAATGAAAGGTTGTGCGATGAAATAACAAATATTCTACTTTCATTCGATCAGAATATATTCTCATGGACTTCTTTGAAATGTTCCTTTTGTGGAAAATTTGTATGATAAAAAAAACTATGCTTAATACTTTCTTTTATTAAATTTTTGGTACTCGCATCTAAATTGTATGGTGGCCTCAGGCGGCTACAATAGTTGCACTTGAGAACCACTGGTCTAGAATCTGGCTGTAAGCTAAATCGGGACTGGTCAGAAAACAGAATTTTAGCACTATAGTTCTGATACTCCTTGTTTCAGAGCTCCAAATGGCATGCTGTAGCAGCACAAGTTCAAACTAGCTTTCCAATGGTTTAGCAGGGTGCAAACCACTGGACTCCTCGCATAGAGCTCCTATTAATCCTTTATGACATTGTTGATTTGGAAATCCTTTCACCTGTGGCATAAAAACCTTGTAATAATTCATCGTATATTTACGTCTTCCCATAAGTTTAGGTTGTCGTAGTTGTTTAGCAGTCAGTTTAGGTTGATGCAACTCTGCAGCGATCTTGGCAAGCTCTTTTGGTAATGGTTCCTGCGTACTGCAACTGCTTCCAAAGTCACAATGCTGCCTCTCTCCACACATTGAGCCATTTTGCTGTGGTTGTGACTGTTCTTATTGTCTTCCAACAGCTCCTCCCCCCCCCCCACACCTTCCTTTATTACTGTATTTATTTTTGAAATGATACAGCTATTTTTTTCTAATTCTACAACTACAATTAATGGCACAATATGTCATAATGATTTTTTTAAATTCTCTGAATGAATAAATATCCGAGCTAATACGTTAAGTTGAACATGATACCGTTATAGAACTGCTAAAATCTCTTCTTACCACCCGTCACGTGTTACAGTATATGAGCGTCAACGAAGTGTTGCCATGCGCAGTCTATCCTATTTATGGTAGAAGATCAATGTTTTAAATTCATTTTATGTTTTAAGGCACGTATAAAAAGTTACAAGGTTTCATTTCATATAGACTTTTTACGCTTGTCCCTCGCTTTCCATATAGTGGCAGAATCCTTCACATATTACCTTTTTTTTTTGGGGGGGGGGGGAATTTTACACCGGCGACTTTCCCATGTCACAGGCTTTCATTTGACGCATAGCCCGTTGCTTTCGGCTCTCACGTTCCCGAAGATATAGTTTAGCAATCATTTTCAAATTTCCCCTTATTTAGCAGGAAAAAATTTGGGGGGGGGGGAGCTTTATAGGCTACAACACTCCTCTCTTCTCAAGCTTTCATTTGACACATAAATCATTAAGTTTGTCCTTTACGTTCGAAAGATATAGTGGAACAACTGTTTTGATTTATATTAAAGGTCATTAGTCGTTTTATGGATAGCAAAGCAATAAATTTTTCACTCAGTGGTCATTAAATTATGATCACCCTATTCCATATTATGTGAATGAGAGAAATTTTCTATCGCTAATCGTCCTGTGACCGAGTGGTTAGTGCGTTTGGCTACTGATCTAAGGGACCTGGGTTCGAGCCCTGGGTAAAGCATGGGTGTTTGTATTGTTTTCCTGCCCAGGTCCCACCAACCTCACATACCTTCTACCATGGCGTATTAAACTGCCAGGCTCCTGTCAGACCTCTGTGGAAAGCAGCTGTTTGGTTTTTTTTAATTGGTTCTAAAATAACTCTTTTACGAAAAAATGGGTTTTAAAATATTTTAAAGATCTAAAGAAATTTATTTAAATTTCAATTTTCAACATCAGTTTAATGGATCTGAAAAGTTAAGAAACAAGTTAAAACGATAACAATAACCGCTATTCTAAATAACAAGATCAATAGTATTTTAAGCAGTTCTTTTTTTTTCCAGAACGAGCCAACTTGCTAAATCTTTCAACTTTCATCTCTTTAAACACTGAACGCATATTGTTGAAAATCGAGTTTTATATAGATTAGATTTAGATCTTTAAATTATCTTCAGTAACCTTTTTTTCATAAAAAGTGCATTTTAAAAGTTGTCGCAATTCATTTCTTTCCCATTCATATAACATGTAATTGATGGTCAGAATTCAAAGTCCACTTAATGTGACAAACGAGTCTCCATAACAACATGCTTCGATCCACGTTGTTACTGCAGCTACGTTCCGTTTATTCTATTTATGGTCCAATGGCACTACCTAGTTTCCCTTTACAATGCGTTTTCTGGAATTCACACGTCGCATTAAAGCCAATAGTTGCGATCGATTCTAGTGACTTCTATGTATATCCATTTCATTGCATCAACGGATAATCACTCTGTCCATTACACAGATATAATAAGGGTTGTCCACTTTTTATTTGAACGACCCTTATAATCAGAGACGTACCAAAGGGGTCCGGACCTGCCTAAAAATCATGTAGTCTTATTTTAAAATCTCAAACTTGTTGGGTTGTTTTAACTCTGAGCGGCACTTTTTTGCATACAATGGGTTAAATGACCATGTCACAAAGACCCCGAAGGCCCAGAGAAGGTTGGTGGAGGGGACCCACTGGAACAGCTGTTGGGAGACAGATGGTAGTCTCCCGTCAAGGCCATCCAGTGTGTTCTTTAATGTGCACAGGGTATGACTCTCCCCACATGGAACCACGGCTTAAAGCCCCATTCGATGGACAGTGGCATTTCCAAGCACATCAGTGTCCCCTACTGACCGTGGGCGAGTTTTGCGGAGACAAATCTCAATGCTGACCCAGGCGGGACTCGAATCTGGGAACTACAGATTACGAGCCTGGCGCACTACCTAAGGAGCCATCTGTCCCCTCAAACTTCTGTTTTTAAATCCAAAACAGTCGTCTTAGTATAATTCTATTTTAGTCCCATATTTTGTCTGATACTAAAAGTAGATTAAAATAAAACTATAAAATCTTTTCCTCCCCATATAGAATATCATTTTAATGTTTCCTGTTCGGTGGGATATTTTAATAATTGGGAAACCCTATTCGTCTTATTGTCAGATTCCCCTCCACACAGGGGTAGATGTGGCTCAGTTGGCAGCGCACCAGGCTCGTAATCTGCAGTTCCCAGGTTCGAGTCCCAGCTGGGTCAGCATTAAGATTTATCTCCGCAAAACTCCCCGACCAGCCTACGGTCAGTAGGGGACACCGATGGGCTTGGAAAGGCAGCCGTCCATCGGATGGAACGTTAGGCCGTGGTCCGTGTGCGGGAGAGCCATACCCTGTGTACTTTAAAGAACACGTTGGATGGCCTTGTCGGGAGGCTACCATCTGTCTCCAAACAGCCGTTCCAGTGGGTCCTCTCCCCCAACCTTCTCTGAGCTTTCGGAGTCCTTATGACCTGGCCATTTAGCCCATTGTGTGCAAAAAAGTGCCGCTCAGAGGTAAAACAACCCCCCCCCCCACGAACTAATACTGGAACCCTTCCCTAAACTGAATTTTGGACTCCCCCCCCCCCAAAAAAAAAAAAATAAATTCTTGGCCCTCTCTCTCCTCCCAAAACTAAATCCTGAGTACCTGCATGCTTATAATATACAGTTGAAATTCGTTTTTATCCTGTGTTTGGGAAATATAGCAAATTTCGTCATGAAAATATTTATATGTGAACATAATTTTTGTTGTTACCAGAAGAGCGGTTTTCAAGCTTTACTGGTGGTGTCATATTTTGACAACTTCTGCTGCATTTTTCTCCTAGGCTCAATCAGAAACAAATAATTTACCGTAACACTTAGAAACTATGATAACACAAGCTTAATTTGGTGAAAATTAAACTTTGAAGTCACACTTATACTTGGTCAAATTTAATAACAAAGGAACTGCTACAGTAATGAACAGGTTAATAGAAAAATTTAATCAACGAACTAGTGAATATCCAATGAAATAGAATTATGGTACATATAATAAAATACAATCTTTAATGAGATGGTTTCAGCTTGCTTCTCTTTCTTAAGTTCTGCTTGTTTTTACGATGGGAGGTTATCTTCAAGAATGAATCAGTTTCAATACTTTTTTAAAAGTATGTGTGGAAAATTTGCTCTACCACAAATACACCACCCGAAACATCAGCAAAATAGGTGCTATAAAAAAAAAGTATGGTTCCTTGAAATCTATCTGACACTTTCATGATAATATAGACAAATGAACAAACTATATTCTAGCTAACTGTGGGTTGCTTGTTTCCTCACTAAATTTTTGCTACACTGTTTTACAAAGCAAAAACAAACCAGAGCAACAGGTTCAGATATTTGAAATGAAGAAAATGGGTAATAAAATTTTGAACTTTTTACATAATGCAAAAGCACAAGAAAATATCAGAAAAAAAAAACAACAGATTTCTATTGTTTATACAATTAAAAATCCAGCATTGAATCCTAATAATGTTTAAGCCCATTATAGGGCTTAAACATTATTAGCAACTAAAAACATTTATCAGTAAACAATATCACTTCTACAATACATACTTCCAAAATAAAATAACACTAACAGTTACATATTATTTCATACTAACCTACGATATGAGACCGCAAATTTGACGTTGGAGTTATACGAGATTTGAAAATATATAATGAAGTTTAATCCAAATTGGAAAGTACAGAAAAAGGCAATAATATTTTATGCACAATTCAAACAGAGTTTGGAAAGAAATCACACTAAACTACTTGCCATCCACTGACGATTTGCATTCAATTTACTTTAAATTAAAAAAGAGTTAAATTTAATTCCAAAATGGGAAATTTGCAATCATTCTATCAATGTAGATGAATACTGAAGAACAGTCAATGGAGATTCTAATTAATTATAAGAGCATTGAAATTCATTAGCACTGCCAATTCCAAATTATACATCAGTAAGTTTTCTCAAAGCACTATGTCAAAGCAGAGCAAAAATGGTGAAAAATCATTATTAGAAACAATCTAGTTTTCAATTCTTTTTCCATTATAATATTGACTAAAACTTCTCTATCCATGCTTATGATACACTATAAGATACTCATTTCTTTAAAAAAATAAGTTACAGTATTAAAATACAGTAAAAAAATTCCACACATTATATACATATTTTTATTAACTGAAGTTGGAAAAGTATGTACAAATGAAAGTCAGATATCTCAGCCATCAACTTCTGTTCATAAAATTGCAATTTAGGAGGCTAAGAATCAGTTTACATATTTTCTATCATATTGTGACCTTGTCTGTGATAATTTTTTTCTACAAGCACTATTTGAAATAATCTTAATCCAAGTCAAATCCTGACTGTTTCATATATCCTGCTGAATGTACCTTTGATTCTTTCATTCTTGTCAAAGCACTCATGAAGTCGTCCATGCAAATGGGACGCAAAGCATCATGGTAATGCTCCATGTCAGATGTACTGCAAAAAATCCAAAGAAAACAAGCTTCAAAACTCTATATTAAAGAAATTGTAACATTGCTTTAAAATTAGAAAATTTTTATACGGTTACATAAATAATTTGAAATAAATGAATATGTAATCTTAAAATTACGTTTATAATAGGAGGCCAACATGTCATTAACCCTTAACTTTGCTGGACACACTATATTTCCCTGAAATTTTACAAATTAAATTGATAATAAAAAAAGATACCTGTTTATTTAGATGTTCTGTAAAATTGGAAAAAAAAAGAATAAAATGTTATGCTACTATGGCAACCATTTTGGTGACCTCATTTCACATCAGTTTTAGTTGTTTTCCTCTTTCTGGTAATGTTTCCAAACTAATCTCATGCAGAACATTTTTTGAACTGTTGCCATTAGACTTTTTTATAATCTAACCTTTTGGAATTGCCTCAAGAGAAAGCTGGTAAAATGGATATTTTTAAATGGACGATATATGTATCATTTCATAAGAATACATATATCTAAGTGTTGCAATTTTCACTATATTTCTAGTTTTGAAATTGTTTTGCTGTTTGTTAAAATGTTTCAGAATAATCAATATATTATGTAAAATTAAATGCTCCTTCATTTAAGATATTACTCGTCATATTATGTTCATTAGTTATTTCAGAATGAGGTTCAAATCCAATGAAATTACTCTTTCTTTACTATACTGTTTTTTTTTAAAGTGCTATTAAAATTAGTATGCCATTTTTCTCAAATATTTCATTTTCTAAAAATTCTCAAATAAATGCTTCTTATTTTGGTATAACACATGACAATATATATCTATTGGTTATTTTGGGATAAGGTTTCAAAATTATTCTTTTTTTCTCCTGAAAATAACTGAAAATTAACTGGGCTACCAGAGTGAATTCTGCTGTGCAAAGAATATAGCAATACATGTTAAGGGTTAAATCATCAATTACAATACCGATTTATGCATTTGCAGTCTCAAAATCAAACTTTGAAATACAAATGTTGCAGTGTATCTACTAGAGTTCAAAGCAAGTTATAATGAACTGCAGCTTAAAAAGTTCATAGTTTCCACTTGAGTTAACTTTATTTCCTAGATTACAAAATGTTTCTTTGCAAACATTTAATCCAAAACTGACAAGCACATCATTTGAATGCTACCCCACTGGTTCAGTGAAAGCTTGCTAACAAGACTGTGAAACCAGCCCTATAATTTTGGGCAAACAGTGATTTGCCCAAGAATATTTAATTAATGACTCACACTATTTCTTTTTCTTGAAAGTTTAAAGTTCTTGTGGAGAAGGTCGAATTTGCTAGAAATAATTATTTCAGAATAAAAGTAACCCATTGAAAGTTACAATTAATGTTCAACAAACATTTACAAAGTGAGAAATTCCTCTGGCACCGTAGACTAACAGAAGAATAATACCAAGTGGAATTATTATAGGATGTTCTTGCTCTCGAACTTGCTTTTTGACAGATATTAATTATGAAATGGAAGAAAGTAATTGAAAGTGTCAACTGATATTAAACTAAACTTTAGAAAAGAGAGAAAATTCATTCAGCTTTATCAGAAAAAACTTCTTACACAGCTGACTTGCCACGAAGGTTTAAAAGGAGTCTATTAGTATCATATACCAGAAATGAAATATACAAGTATTTGGTTTGGTGTTCTACATTCCTAGGAACTGAGGGTTCACTTTCTTTTACCTATCTTCCTATTGCTTTTATGGTTTGTATATTTGTCAAAGTATTTGTTCTACCATATCTTCCAAAAATATATTGACCAATCACAATTTGTATGTCAAATGAAAGCTTCTGACACAGGGAGTGTCTATAGGTTATAAAACATTTATCTCCAATGATTTCTTCCCCTCCTAAAAAAAAGGGGAAACGTGAAAATAATTCTTCCCCTGCATCCTTTGAATGAAAGGGCCCACATCTATGACTGGTGTTCAGTGTCAAATGTAAGCTTGCAATGTGGGGATGGGCAGTGTCATGGGCTAACATGACACTGCCCATCATTCTTCACTCCAAAACGGGATTAAAACTGAATAATTTACATCTCACATTAAAATGTCACATTTAGAATGTCATGGGCCACCTTAAATCACCCCTCCATCCCCTCAAAAAAGGAGGAACAGGGATTGATTTTTTACATGTCATATGTCAAATAAAAGCATGTGCACAGAAGCAGCAGTTCTAAAGATAAACATTTTTAGTGACAAAAGCAAAAAATGTAAATTAAACAATAAAACTAAAAGCATACTAATTGAGAAATTATTTTCTAAATTTGCAATCGCTTCATAGGATGACAGGATAGCAATTTATCTACTCAACAAAAATTGACAGCACCCTACCTTCCTTTGAAATGAATACAAATTCAGTGAGCAATTTCACCATTGATATGTTTTTTTATTTTGGGGGTGAGGAAAATAGGTATTTTCTAGATGCTTTAATTTATATTTTTTCTCCTTTGAGTTAAATATTCTCACAGAATCTCACACAATAAACATTACAAGTTGTACAAATGAAAATTCAGAACAGTTATTAATCAATGCATAATGAATACATATTGAATATTAGTTATTAATTATTAGTGAGTAGTATATTTCAGCTGTGACTGCTACAAGCCACTACTACTTCTGATGCTACATGTCAAGAGTCATCATTGCCTACTGAAACACTTTCTGAAAAAACCACGGATAATTGACACTTCTTGCTATTCTTTCAGTATTACTAATTTATATAATTCTTAGGTAAATCATTTTTGAATCAGTGAGTGATGATCACTGATTAATTATTAGTCACTAATTATTAACATTTAAATTTTTATAATATCAAAAAATACATGTGCTGTGGACTTGGGTCATGCACCTACCAAGACTGCCATTGATGTTTTGTAAGCTGATCCATTACAGGTGGGGGAAAAAGGTGATGGTCATTTTATGGCACCAATTAACTGATTATGAATTAATTTTCCTATCTCATTAGGAGATTAAATATGTTTATTTACACTTTTGCAGTGCAGAAAGTCTGTGACATGCCTACTTTAAGATATTAATGAAAATTTTACCTAACTGCTAATTAATAATCAATATCCCACCATCCTCACAGACCTTATACTATGGATTATTAAACAGGCAGGCTCCTCTTAGACTTCTGTGGCAAGCACCTGCTTAAGGGATTATTTATTTTATTATTTATGCAGCATTATTTAATGATTAATAATAGATTAATTAATATGTTGCACAAATTAACATTATGGTACAGAAGGAATAGAAACAAATCTCATTGTTTCTCTTTCTCCAGTGATTTTTTTAACCTTGGACAGCAACGTGGTAGTTTGGCATGGGAAATGGTGGCTCGTGGGGTAGTTACAAACAAAGTCTATAGCATACATTTCGTTATTAACAAAATTTTACTTAATTGCTAATAATTAATATCTAATAATATGTAGCCATCATTTCTTAATTAAGAATTAATGGATACATTTCATAAATTAACATAGTAATGAATAAGAACTGCAATAAGTCAACTCAGATAACAATAGACATGCATGTGACCCATTCCAATTGAAATGCCAAGCATGACCATTAGAGAAGTTCCTAATCTGTGAGTGTGACCATCACTCTGAAGCTTCAAGGCAAGAGGGTTTTGATTTGTAATCGTTTGTCCAGAGCAGAAAGCATGGAGAGGGGGAGGGGAGGAATTTAGGTGAAACCTTTGTATAGTGTTCTGTTTGGAAATGGTCAACTTTATAACCTCTAAAATATGCATTTAATGGAAAAATGTGACTGAAGATAAATATCATAATCAAATCTATGTAAGCGTTGATTTTCAACAACATTCATTCAGTATTTATAGAGTTATGAAAGCCATAATATTTCACAACAGTAATACATCATAAGAATTTACTTCATAAATTAACTTAAATAATAAGTATTGTTTTAAACCACAAAATAAAATAAATATACATTTTAGAAGTTTGGGTAATGATTATTTCAATAATAGACAATTACGAGTTTTTTTTTCACAAAACATGACAATTTATTGTGAAATATTCCAGCTTCCACAATACTTTAACTACTGAATGAACATTGTTGAAAAATGTGAAAAAAATAGATTTTATCATGATCTTTGATTTATCTTCAGTTACATTTTTCCATTGCATATTTTAGAAGTTACGGAGCTTTGATGTTAAACTGCCATTAAACATGGAAATTCTCTAATATTTTGCAGCGTAATGATAAACATTTTCTATTTAAATTTTTTTCTACACTCAGTATCACATCATGAGCAGAGGGTGTATAGGTCAAACATTTTAAAAAGAATACAATAGCTGAAGTAGGAAATATTTGAAAAATCACTTGTTATATGGAATCCTACAAATTAGCAATAAATCACCAAAAAAACTGACCCATTACTAGAGCACTGTTCTTTAAAGCAAAAATATTTCAATTTGTTCCCATTTTTGGTTTATTGTATTTCTATTAGTTGCATATTTTGCTAACAAAACATAATTACCATTCAACAAACTCTGACTGCTGCGTTTCTTCTTTCAAGTAATCACGGACTCTGTATAAAGCAGCATTACGACACAACTCTCGAATATCACTTCCAGAAAATCCTTCAGTCAGCTTGGCTATTCTGACCACATCAACATCTTCAGAGACCTTAATGAAATTCATTCAATGCATTAAGCTTTTCCACAAAAAGTTTAATTAAAATATCTACAGGGACAGTCTTACAGAATTAACATTTTCATAACTGTATTAGTTATGTATAATTCATTTTGAGTCATTTCAAATGAATTTCAGAGGTCTGTCAATATTACCAGGTAGTATAGGAAGGGGAGATTACTTTTTTTTCAGTGCATAACCTAGATATTTTGAGGCTACAGGAGACCAGATAAGACAAGGTCAAATATTGAAAAATAATTTTAAATATTTCTTTTCAGGGACAGAGAATTGAAGGCATATTTAACCCTTCCAGTGTCCATGTCATCTGTATACATATGGAGAATCTGAATTGAGAGACCAAGGACGTATGTATACGTTTTTAGTAAAAAAAAAAATCGATATTTTTAAAAATAAAAATTGCCATTGTAATTTTTTTATAACTTAAAAAATATATAATTCAGCCTTCAAAAATAATATTTTGCTTTTTAATTTGATGCATATTTTATTAAACTACAATATAAATAATTTTATAAAGCCACCTGATTGCCATTTCTTAGAAGCACTAAATGGTATTTGCCAATTTGCTAGTTAACGATCTTATTTGCTGAAACAACCTTCTGATTTAAGTTCATAAGTTGGATTTGAACTGTTATCAATAAAATTTTCCTTAAATTTTCGAAAATCTCCTAAAAATTAATAAAAAAACTATTTTTAAAAACGATAAATTTTGAAAGTAATTACAAAATACATACTGCCATTTTTTCCCCCTGTTTCACACTCTTTTCTGTCATAAACCTATTTCAGTATTCCCAAGTTATTTTTATCATTTTTCCAGCATTCTATGATCTTTTTTGCCTTCAAATTGAAACTGAAAGTAAGCACATCCTTCTTAGAAATTCTGGTTGCAGCTGCATTTAATTAGTTATGCTTCACTGAGTCAAACAAGATGCAGATGGCTGACATGTGCTATATCTGTTCTGTGTGCTACAAGTGCTTTATACAGTTTTGGTCCAGCATATTGGATACTCTTTGCAAAGTTAGTATTTTTTTATATTTAAACCTTAGTTAGTTTTCATTTCAGTAGATTTATTTTCGGAAATTAGCGGTTTTTTGGCTGATCCATAAGTACTGATTTTTTATAGTTATGTTATATTGTATGGCCAGCCTACAACTTGTTGCTGTAGATATTTTAACATCGCATTACGCTATATGTTAATTTTTATTTTATTATTTACTACTTTTCCATTAAAATTTTGATATAGTATCATTTTCTGAAAATAAATTAGGTCTTGGATATGAAAGCAAATTAATTTCTGTATACTTACTTCCATTAGTTAGCGATCTTCAATCAGCTGATTTATCGATCTTTTCGAGTTATGCTAGATCAGAGGCCGGCTTAAAAGTTGTTGTGGATATTTTATTTAACATCCCATTAGGTTATATGCAATTTTCATTTTATTATTTCTTGTTTTTTTTTTTTAAAACTTTGAGCTAGTACCATTTTCTGAAATTGAATGTCTTGGATAAGGAAGTGAAATAGACTTCCTTGCTACGGAAATCGGGCATCATTTGGGAGGGCAATTTTGGGAAGGGCTGGTCCTTGGTGCACAAACCTTTCTGCACTTAGCCACGATCACCAAACTTCAACACCCAAAGAAAAGATCATAATGTTTAGTAAAAAAAAGCAGTCAAGGAAGTTTTTTTTTCTATTTCATAACCAGTTCAGAAAATCTTCTGAATGTGAGAAGACAAAGTCATGTTGTATAACACTGATCATGTTTAAAATATACGATACTGAAAAGAATCATTAAAAGAAATGAAAATCATATTTCAGGTTGAATATTATATTACTCGGGAGGAAATTTTCTTTTAATAAATATATAATTTAACTGTTTTTATTCAGCAGGTTTTCCAAAATGAAGTCTTATTTGTAAAGTGCGATCTTTTTTTTTTCACCATATCACATTGAAAAAAGCTTGTTAAAATCAATATGCTTGTAAATTTGTTCATACTATTTATTTTCATAAAATTCGTAATTAAATTCTGTTTAATTTGGTATATAGCATGACCTATTTCCATCGATTGGTTATTTTTGAAAAAAATTCTAGTTGACTGACTCAGCACAGTTGATAAAAGCCTGGAATTTTCTCAAAGTATGGTACCAAGAAAAAAATTACAAAATGGGAAAAATATTTACTTAAAACCAAAAAATAATGTTTTTGTTATTCAGAAATATATAGTCATTCTCTTCATGTGCACTGTAATCATTTCTGTCTATTAGTTTTTTTTTAAATAAATTTTTATTTGTGTTGCCAGAAGCATTATTTTACTACATGACTCTAAAAAAAGTCCTATTAAAATAAAACATATCACATTTTTTGTTAAATACTTGATTTTTAAAAAATCCAGAATTAAATGCTGATTAATTTGGTATACAACATGCCCTAATTCCTTTCATTAGTTATTTGGCAAAAAAATTTTAAAGTTAAAAATTTTTTTTGGTTGAGCATAGTGAGAAAATAGCTTGGCCTCTGGATGGAAACCTGTTTTTCAGACACTGGTCTTCTCAACAGACATTCAATGATGCTCTTCTAGGATATGACTGCATCAATGAAAGGTTTCTTATAGCTAAATTTAAAAACTAGCATTAAAGACACTAATGCTATCTGTTGTTATGCTCACAGCAAGGACTCTTATGGAAATGAGAAAGATACATTTTATGAACAACTTCAGGATTCTGAATTCTGTAAAGTAAAAAGATATTACTCTTTGGTTGCATAGGAATATGATTGATTACATAAAACAAATGTGCTAGTTCTCTTAGGAATACCAGTACCTTCTCTTCTCTAGTTCTCTTTAGAATACCACACTCATAATCTGCAGTACCCAGGTTCGAGTCCTGCCTAGGCCAATGTTGATATTTATCTCCGCAAAACTCCCTGCTCTGCCCTCCGTCAGTAGGGGATGGCAATGGGCTTGGAAAGGCCACTGTCCATTGAATGGTATGTTAAGCCGTGGCCCCCATGTGCGGGAGAGTCACACCCTGTGAATGTTAAAGAACACGCTGGATGGCCTTGACAAGAGGCTACCATCTGTCTCCCAACAACTGTCCAGTGGGTCTCTTTCCCCCAACCTTATTTGAACCCTTGGGGTCCTTGTATTCTGGCCATTTAGCCCATTTCGTGCAAAAAAAAAAAAGCACTGCACAAAGGTAAAACAACCCAACCTTTGCTGAAGTTAAAAAGGAGTTTTTCCCTTGTTATCTGTGTCAATGCAATAGTGAGACACCTAGGACTCTCAATGTGCAGCACAGCAGAGTGACAGGCCATAAATGTCTGGAGGAAGGGAGACCATATATTCGTCCATTGGTTTAGCTGCAGGCAACAATCATCTGTGTAGTGCCATCATACTCCTCACTTGCAATAGGCTAGGTGAACCCGAGACTGTGAAGAGACTGATGGGCATTTTCACCTTAATGCTTCAGTTCATGTGAACTCTTTGAAGACTGCCATGTTTGTGCTAATGGAAAGAGCAAAAAATGAGTGGTGACCTGACAAATGAGTTGGGCTGTTTTACCTCTAAGCAGCACTTTTTTGCACACAATGGGTTAAATGGCCAGGTCACAAGGATCCCAAAGGCTCAGAGAAGGTTTGAGGAGGATACCCCCTGGAAGCATCCCATTGGGGCCATCCAGTGTGTTCTTTAACGTGCACAGGGTATGGCTCTCCCACACACAGGACCACTCCAAATCCCCACAGGCCAACCATGGCACACAGGGCCTTTCTAAGCCCATCAGTGTCTCCTACTGACCGTGGGCAGGAAGGGGAGTTTTGCAGAAATAAATTTCAACACTGACCCAGCTGGGACTAGAACCTGGGAACTGCAGATTATTAGCCTGGCTCACTACTGACTAAGCATTCCCACTCCCTGACAAATTAGTGTCTAGAAGGTAGGCCTAATTAACTGAACTAGTGTCTCACATCTGAATTAATAATTTTAATTAGTTGAGTGGAATAGTTAAGCTGTAGTCCTAGAGATTTCATCAGAATTAAGTTATTGATTACAGTAAAGTGCATATATGTCAAGGGCCTGATTTATATGTGCTGTTGGTTCTTAGATGGGCAAGGTAGGGGGCTACCACTGTCCATGGATGTCCACCTGTTAGGTCCTTCTTGGCCTACCTTGGCCTTTAATGTTGGGGGAAGAGGATTTAGTCTTAATAATCCCTCATCGATTTTTATTTTCAAATTCCAGACAGGAGTACTTGGCTGATGCTGAATTACCATGACGAGTAATCCTAAGTTTAGCTTTCTCAGCACCCAGGACACTACTGGTCATGATAATTCACAGACATCGTATAAATCTGAAGGGGAAAGGAAGATCAAAGTGTGTTGTGAAAAACTCTTGAAATTGATTCAGAGTACTATTCAATGCTGATTACTGAAATAGTTAAGAGTGAAGTAGCTGAAACTATTTTCTTCAATACTCACAAAGGGAGTAGCAGGAGTTGGATTAGAATAACTCCAACCTTGGTTTAGAAACTTATGTCAATTTTTCTCTCTGCAATCCCAAAGTAGTAGACATAGTTTCTTGTTTGTGGCATTGTGATTCACAATGCAAAACCCATCATTAAACATTTTTTTTAGGCAATTCACCAGTGTACAAGACTTGGGTTGTTTTATCTCTGAGCAGCACTTTTTTTGCCATACAATAGGCTAAATGGCCAAGTCACAAGGATCCCAAGGGCTCAGAGAAGGTTGAGAGAAGGGAACTCACTGGATAGCTGTTAGAAGATAGATAGTAGTTTCCCATCAAGGCCATCCAGTGTATTCTTTAATGTGCACAGGGTATGGTTCTCCCACACATAGGGGAACAGCTTAACACCCCATCTGACAGTTGGTGGCCTTTTAGCTCCATTTATTCAAAAATATTTCCTGGATTATTTGAAATGATCATTCAATCTCCACTTAAAATACACTTGATAACAGAATTGATCCCATCTACACAAAACGTTTTTTCAATGCTGTTTGCAGAATGCTTTTGTTGCACATTATATATTAAGCTATATTCCACTCAGGTATCTATCATTTATTTAAACAACTGAAAGATACTTACTACTTCATTTTCCAAAACAAGCTTGAGAATTCCATTTCTCTGGGGTTGATTCTGAAAATAAAATAATAAAGATCAGAACTTGTTGGAATTACATGCTATTTTGTCAGAAACTTTGTTTGTTATTTTATAATAAATATTTAAAATGAATAAACAGATGAAACTGATAATTAGAAATGTGCACAATAATCAAATACAGAGCTGTCAATCCTGCATGACAAAAATTACGATTTAGAAGAATAACAAAATCAGAAGAAACTGGAGTACTTACGAAAACTAATAAATTCCAGTATTTTTCAGAATTTATGCAATATATCAATTATTAATAAATGCATAAATACATACTGATTACTAGTTACTAGCTATTATCAATTAAAATAAATTTACATAAAATAAAAAGTTCAGCACCTTGTAAGGTTATGGGTGAAAACAAATTAACCTTCTCATTTCAAACAATCTGAGTTTAGTGATGATCATTTTATGGTACCCATTAACTGATTAGGATTGCTGCCACTGCCGGTGCTTGGTCACCAGCAATGGCAGCTTGTCATGTGGCACTGGAAGCAGTAGCAAGTCATTGCCTCTGCACGTTTCTTATATTAATTAAAGTTAGCCTATCAGCTAATAATTAATAACTAAAAATTAATAAGTAAATATCACTCATTGATTAATAATCTACTAATAGTCACACCAAGCAGCATTTTCATGCAGCTCAGACATTAAAACAATCCAAATACATACCTCTTTGCGATCAGCTGCAGGGTTACTAAGTTATGATGAAAGAAAATTGACATCGGCCAACAAAAGACAAGTGAATTGCAATAGGAAGATAAGTTACATAATAGTAAGGAAATTAAAGTGAATAAATGAATATAACTCCTTGCTATGCAGTAAACTCTCTCTCCTGCCTCCATGCCCAATGCTAATATCACAGTAGCAGAATTTGCAAAAACTTCCCCTTTATGCGATAATTTTACATATTCAAATTCCTGGAAATATTTTGCCAAATATTTCTGATTGTGAGAACATTTAGGAGGCATCATAAAATTTTTAACAAAAAATTAGTAATGAAACTGTTTACAAACAACAGCAAATGACAAAGTGCAGGGGTAGGAACAGAATAGTACAGCTAGTGCTGAAATCAAACTAAGGAGAGGAGCTTTGATCAGCTGCTGAAATTGCTCTCCCACATGTGGGCTCATTTCCATGTCAAGCTTTCATTTTGTTTCCTTAGCTATTATCAACTTTTTGCTTCCATTTCCAAGACCTCATTCATTATCAGGAAATGATTCAAAATCAAAGTTTTTTACTGGAAAATGTGGAAATAAAAGAAAAATAAAACTTATAACTTATTCGATGTTAATAAAATATCTGCTACAACTTGTTATATTATTTAATTATTATTTGAATATCATAGTTTAATAAATATGCATCAAATGAAAAAAGAAAATATTAGTTTTTATGCTTGAATCTATTTTTTTAAGATATATGTAAAAAAAAATTTCAAATGGTAAAATCCATTTTTTTGAAATTCAATTTTTTTTGTACTAAAAACGAACATAAACATCTTGGGCCTCTAATTTTGGATTCTGTAGATGCCTATATTCATCTTGGACCCTGGAAGGGTTAAGAATGGACTCTGTACCAAAGAGATATAACGGAGCAACTATTAGCAAGCTTTCCTTTTGGGGGTTGGAGATTTTGCCTCTGAGCAGCACTTTTTTACACACAATGGGCTAATTGGCAAGGTCAAAAGGAACTCAAGGCTCAGAGGGTTGGGATGTTTTGCCCCTGAGCAGCACTTTTTACACACAATGGGCTAAATGGTCAAGTTAAAAGGAATCTTAGGGCTCAGCTGTTGAGATGGATGGTAGTTTTCCATCAAAGCCATCCAGAGTGTTCTTTAACATCCACAGGGTATGGCTATTAAGCAAACAGGGCCACAGTTTAATATTCCATCTGATGGATGGCAGCCTTTCCAGCTCATCAGTGTCTCCTACTGACCGTGGGCAGGGCAGCGAGTTTTGCAGAGATAAATCTCAATGCTCGCCCAGGCAGGACTCAAGGGACCTACAGATCACATGCATGGCATTGATTGAACCACCCTCACCTGTTGGGGGAAGAGGATTCATTGGACAGCTGTTATGAGACAGATGGAAGCCTCTCATCAAGGTCAATCAACATGTTCCTTAATGCGCATAAAGCATGGCTCTCCTGCAGATCCGATGGACAGTGACCTTTCCAAGTCCAAAGGCATCTTGTTTGTCACTGAGAGCAGAACAAGATTACCAGAGAAAATTCTCAAAGCTGGCCCAGTTGGCACTCCAACATAGAAAAATTAGATTACTACTGAGTCAACCCTCACTCCACATTTTGGGGGGTTGGGTTGTTTTACCTCTGAGTGGCACTTCTGCACACAATTAGCTAAATGGCCAGGTCACAAGGACCCCATGTACTCACAGTTGGTTAGGGGAACAGACTCACTAGAAAGCTATTAGGAAACAGATCGAAGTTTTTGTCATGGCAATCCACCAAGTTCTTTAACATACACAATATATGGTTCTCCTGCACACAGCTGCCATCATTTAATGTGCCATCTGATGGATGGTGCCTTTACAAATGCATCAGAGAAAGCCACATTAGCAGAAAAACAATACTCAATTTCATAGTGAGTCTATTTATTTATAGAACAAATATAAAAAAAATTAAATTTAATAAAAATTTTATAAAAATGGCACAAAAATAAAATATGTTAAAATATGTATTTTAATAAATTACATATTTACAGGAAGTCCTATGTGAAACATTGATGGCATTCGGCGTAAAATAGCTCTATCAACATCCTGAGGTCTGTTTGTTGCACCCATAACAATCACTTGGCATTCTGGGTCTGTAATAAGTCCATCCCACAAACTCATGAACTGTGCTTTCATCATAGCAGTTGCTTCATGATCATGGGTGTCTCGTGATCGGAGGAAAGAATCTAAAAGATATGTAAATGCACATTATAGCTAAACAACTAGGCACTTGCAAGAGCATGATGTTATTTTCATGCATGGTTGCTGCAATTTTAATATTTTTATAAAACTGCCTGACTGCAATGATAAACTTTTTATTATTATTAGTTCTTTAGAAAACAAAAATTGTATAGGTTCATATCTAATCTTCATTACAAAAATTGTAAAATATTTATTTAAACTATTAATTAAAAATACTGTATTGCACTATATTTGTTTTATAATGGATTGAGGAGAAACTCAGTTATGCTACTTCTATAATTTAATAGCTCTTTATCAGAGAATTTTTTAAAAGAGCAATACAGAGGGGTCATTTTACACCAAAATACTAGACATGGCCTTTTCATATTGTAGTGAAATTTGGTACACAGATCTTTAGATCAATATTTAAAAGTTATTTTCCACATTTAAAAAAAAGTTAATTACTAATTTGCAAACAGTCTACTCTAACAAAATTAGTTTTAAAGCAATTAAAATTAACAATATCAAGCAAATGTGCATTCTAAAATTATCAATTTATTTAACTTGCAATGCTGAAATGAATATTATCTACAGTTATCATCTAGTTAGATCTCTAGTGAAATGAAGGATACAAAAATAGTGGAATTTGAGATGAAAGACATGAACAAAAATACAACTCTGAATATAAGACTTTGAGAACAAAGCACTCATTTTATACAATCATTTAGTTAATAATGACACTATTTCACTAGCTTTGGGATGGAAATAGTTAATTAGGTGAGCCTAATGAAAACAGTCACAAAAGTTTAACTTTCCCATATATACATTGGCTAGTCTTTCAAACCCTTACTGCTATGCTGATTTGATATTTTTGCATTTTGTTTAAACTTTTTGAAGAAGTTTCTTGGTTTTCATATATTGTATCTTATTAGAGTCTGGATCTAACTCCTTCAGAATACCATCTCTTTTGCTCCATGGCTCATTTTCTTCAAGGTAGGCAGTTGCAAACATTTCAAGACATTGAAAATGGATGTCAGGAGTTTTTTCACCTCCAAGGACCAATTACAGTATTGAAGAGGAATTGAGCAACTTGCAGACAGATTTGATATTCTTGCATTTTGTTTATGCTTTCTGAAGATGCTTCTTGGTTTTTATTGATTGTATCTGCCTATGCTGCAGGATGTTGATCCTGCTTACCCAGGATTGGTAAACAGACATCAGGCACTTCTTGAACAACACAATGCAAAACACACATCGGAACAGCAGAAAAATTTCAAGAACTGGCATTTGAGCTTCTTTCTCACCCAGCATAGTCTGGACCTAATTCCTTCAAACTACCACTTCTTTTGCTCCATGACACATTTTCTTCAAAGTAGGCAGTTTCAAACATTTCAGTACATTGAAAATGGATGTCAAGTATTTTACCTCTAAGGACCAAGCATAGTATTGAAGAGGAATTGAGCTTTGGGTTGTTTTACCTCTGAGTGGCACTGTTTTGCACACCATGGGTTAAATGGCCAGGTCACATGGACCCGAAGGCTCAGAGAAGGTTAAGGGAGGGGACCCACTGGAACAGCTGTTGAGAGATAGATGGTAGTCTCCCGTCAAGGCCATCCAGTGTGTTCTTTAACGTGCACAGGGTATGACTCTCCCGCACACGGAACCACAGCTTAATGTCCCATCCGATGGACAGTGACATTTCCAAGCCCATCAGTGTCCCCTACTGACCGTGGGCAAGGTGAGTTTTGCGGAGATAAATCTCAACGCTGACCCAGGCGGGACCCGAATCTGGGAACTACAGATTACGAGCCTGGCGTGCTACCGACTGAGCCACCCCCACCCAAGGAATTGAGCAACTTGCTGACAGATGGCTATGAACTATTGAACGTAATGGTTTATGTTTCATTGAGCAGTTTGCTATTTATATGCAAAAATAATTTCTCTATAGATGATAAAATGCACAGACTTATGAAATGTACTTTAATTAGAAACATTAAAGCCACACCATTTTTCATATAAATATACAACTACTCACCAATTTCATCAATAAATACAATACAGGGCTGAATCTTGATTGCCTTTGAAAGAAAACAAATTTTTTAATAACAACAAAGATTGTTTAACTGTATCATATTGATATTTTTCAGTTTTATCTGACCATAAATTTGAAAGTGTTTTATTTTTTTCACATTCCATCATTTATTATTTTTGAAAGTGTTTATAAATTTGAAAGTGTTAAAAGTAACATATTGGCATTTCATCACTGCCTACCTGATAAAGCATAATCCATGAAGCATGTTGAAGGAACAGTAGCAGAGCAGATGGCTCTAAGCTCACTTATACATACTTTTAAAGCATATTTTTCTTAAAATAGTCACATTAAGCTAAAATACATTTAGAAACTAACAAAATATAAGTTTAAACTTAGAAAGAAATGAATGAAAATTAATTCCTTTAAACAACTGCTCCAGCTCCAAATAAATAGCATTATACTAGTGTACTTAATTGGTAGTGCAAGCTTGTAAACTGGTATGGTAAGGTAGTCAGGTAATACAGGCTTCAGTAATGAACTTTTCTTCTGCACTCCTTATACTAAGGAAAATAGATGGTAAATTTTTCAACTTGAAGTATACTTACACATAAAATATCATAGAACTGAACAGTCTACCTAAATTGTACCCTTGAGTTATTCCTTACCAAATATAGGATACCTTTCATATAGAATTAGAGCAAACGTTATCCATAGTAAAATTTACTACTTACTCACCTATAAAAAATGTGCAATCACTCTTCATGCAGATAGCCAAGATGGCACCCATATTGTAACAAATTGTGTAAATAATTAGGCAGTGTGAAAAAATTTACCTATCCACTTCCCAGACTCAAATATGGGATCTCCTGTTACATGTCAATTCACACTTGCTTAAGAAAGGTTTTGATGGTTGTGCAACAAACCATATGATTCAAAGTGTTGGGGTACACATTTATACCTACGAGAACCAGGCTTTTATAACCACATATCAAGAAATATACCTTGGATTATTTAAATGCACAGCATTGAAGATCTGGATGGGTTGGGTTGTTTTACCTCTGACTGGCACTTTTTTGCCCACAATGGGCTAAATGGGCAAGTCAAGGACCTCAAGGGCTCAGAGAAGGTTGTGAAAGGGGACCCACTATACAGCTATTGGGAGACAGATGGTAGCCTCCCATAAAGAACATCTAGTGTGTTCTTTAATGTGCACAAGGTAGGACTCTCGTGCGCACAGAGATGATTTAAAGTCCCATCCAATGGATGATGGCTTTTCCAAGCCCATCGGTGTCCCTTACTGACTGAGGGCAGGCAGTTTTGGGGAGATAAATTTCAGTGCTGGTACAGGAAGATGATCTAGATTGAAACAACCTCTGCCCTATAGGCTGGCAACCAATTTGATAGGAAGAGGTTAATCTCACTACAGTGAAAATCATTTGTAATAATTTATCAAGTGTAAAAAAATCCATCCATCTGCCTCCTGGACTTGAATTCAGGATCTCCTGGTTATGCACCAGTTGCAATTATACAAGTGTGCAATAGCTATTAGTACTTGTATATACGCGTAGGTAGGCCTGGGCTGGGTTGTTTTACCTCTGAGCGGCACTTTTTTGCACACAATGGGCTAAATGGCCAGGTCACAAGGACCCTGAAGGCTCAGAGAAGGTTGGGGTAGGGGACCCACTGGAACAGCTGTTGGGAGACAGATGGTAGTCTCCCATCAAGGCCATCCAGTGTGTTCTTTAATGTGCACAGGGTATGGCTCTCCCACACACGGGGCCATAGCTTTACGTCCCATCCGATGGATGGCGGCCTTTCCAAGCTCATCGGTGTCCCCTACTGACTGGGCAGGGCGGGGAATTTTGCGGAGATAAATCTCAACGCTGACCCAGCTGGGACTCGAACCTAAGAACTGCAGATTACGAGCTGACCGACTGAGCCACCCCTAGGAGGCCTGATGTTGAATCATACCTGCATACAATCTGCTGTAAACTTTTATTTATATAGTGTTAGAGAATTTTATTAAATTTTAAAACTGAGAATTGTACATATTTTATTATTTTGAATAACATCAAATACTTTTAGATTATCATTTCATATGTAGTCATGATTTCATATGTAGTCATGAAATAGTTCTTCCATGGTCATGGAAGAACTATTTCACTCCAAAAATGTGAATTTTAAATTTATTATTTTTATTTTATATTTTTATTTAATTCTAAATTTATTATCTTTATTTTATATTTTTATTTAATTTTTTATTTATATTTAATTTCTAATTGCAATTATGTTGTGACCATGGAACATTTTTAGAGTGAAAAAATTTCACTCTAAAAATGTTCCATGGTCACAACATAATTGCAATTTAGAAATCATTTAGTTGCAAAACAAATGACAATAAATAATCCAAAAAAATATATAAATGGAATATCTAAATATAATAATGGTAGTGGTTGTATGTGTTGTTTTTCTGCTGAGGTCCTGCCATCCTCTCAGATCTTCTACTTTGGCATATAAACTGACAGGCTCCTGTCAGACCTCTGTGGCAAGCAGCTGCTTGAGGGGGTATTTATTTATTTATTTTTTTATTTAGTGATAAGATGGAGAATATACTAAAAATAATTTTTGTCACACTTAAAAAAAAACAACAACTAAATACTTAACTCTGCTTTTATTAAATCATTAAGAATTAAGAGCTTATTCTTTGGTGCATAATATATCATGTTTCTGCACATTAAGAAAAGAGGTACTAAATTTCTTTCATTTGTAAAGATTAAGAAAGTCAGTCCACAAGTTCATTGATATTTAAACACATAAGAGTTATTATTATTTTCTAACATCCCCTTTATGGAAATTAAAACATTTTTTCCTGCAAAAAAATAGTTGAAAACTAGATGGCAGTAGCAATTCCATTATTTGGTTTTAGAAACCAAAACTAAAATGTCCCTGGCCAGGAACCACTTTAAACTAGTTATATTGTAGTAAATAAGACTTTATCAGCAAACTTTAACATGCAAATAGAGACAGAGACTGACTCAAACAATCAAACGACAAATACTTAACTATTTCTATTTCATCAGAAGATATCTGATTACTTACTATATCATACCAGCTCCAATGTTGACAGACATATGCCTAGGTAGTGTTCAATTAGTATCTGTACTGAGGTTCTATTTGTCAATGAAACGTCAAACTATTTGTGCAGAGGTACAGCATAAATCTAATCAGTTTCAGTCAAAACTAGCCTTTACATGCTCTGGTTCTTTAATTTTGCACCAAAGTCTTTGAAGAAAAACTATTCCTTCTGCCATCATACAGCAAGGTACTGCATTGTTAGTCATTTGGAGCTTAAAACCTCTGCAAGAAATGTGTGAAAAAAAGAAAGTGATGAACCATATCAAGATCAGGAGGCAAATGGTTGATGAACTAGTTGGCAGTTATAGAGATGACATAAATCAGAAGCAGGAAAATCATCCACCACTGATAAAGAGCAATGACTTGATGCAAAGCTCCACATCATAAAGCATCATTCCAAAAACAACAACAACACTAAGAACTGCACTTATGCTTCCAACAGAAAAATCAACAGTAAAAACTAAGATGATATACTTTTGTAGTATGTGCAAATGTAATTCCTGGGTTACACGAGAGAATGTTTCATAAAACAACATATGGAAGGTTGTTAACATCAGTCAAGGTATTTATGTATTTGAAACTAATATAATGTAATAAATTTGTTTCATGAGTCAAATTTTTTTTGTAAATTTGAGCTACTGTGCTTGGAAATTAGAAGAACACATATCGCCTCTGGTGCATATAAGAGTCTCATTTTCAAAGAGAATAAGTTTTTACTTTACCTACTGTTTCATTCCTTAAAAGTTTTAATTTGAGCTAGCAGATGATGGGAAAAAAGCAAATAGTATTTCATTAGCAATTATACAACATAAAAATTTTTGTCTTTTAATTCTTAAATTTAAAAAGTTGCATTTCTCACAATTATTTCAGAAAAATGGGTAGATTATTGCTCTCAGTGGAATATCTCTAAAAAATACCACTAATTTTTCAAATTTCTATTCTACACATATTATTTGTAAACCTCGAAAACTGATCTGCCATTTCGTATTTAGTGATCTGTAAAGATACATATATATACACTGGTGGAAATTGAAAAAAGAACACCATTAACAATTGAAGCGTAATCTACGAGATTTATTTAGTAGAAACAACTTGTTGAGAAAGGACAGTGATCACATGTGTGAAGTGATTCAATGTTTATTTTACCTCTTAATGAGTATTACATTTTACAGAAGGCACATTTTAGTAAGGTGTTGAACCTCCTCGAGCAGCAATACAAGCTTCCAATCTGGCATGCAATCGGTCGTACAAATGCTTGATATCACGCTGAGGGATACCATTCCATGCGCTTTCAACTTGGATGCATAATTCAGCGATCGTCATTGCCTGCCGCAGTCCACAGAAGAGTCTTTGCCCGATCCAGTCCCAGACATGCTCGATTGGAGACAAGTCCAGAGAGCTTGCTGGCCAAGGGAGTTGGTGCACTGCCTGAAGAGCATGTTGAGTTGCTGGGTGGAGTGTGGGTGGGCGTTATCTGCTGAAATATCGCATTTGGAATTTCATTCAAATATGGCAGGACGACCGGCTATACAATGTCGCTGATGTATGTATTCTATTCAGTGTACCCTGTACAAACACCAAACGTACGAGAGTTATAGCTAATTGTTCCCCACACCATGATGTCCGGTGTGGGCACTGTGTGTTGCTGGCAGGATGCACAATGGAAGAAGCTGCTCACCTTGTCACCTTCGGACATGTAAATGACCATCAAACGCTCCTAGGCTGAATCAGCTTTCATCACTGAAGACCACAAGCTGCCATTCTTCCCCTCCAATGAACTCATCTTGACACCACTGAAAATGTGCTTGACAGTGACAATGGTAACCATGCCAGCAGCACGCATGCTCATAGTCCTGCTTCTGAAAGACAATTGCATATCGTTCTTGTAGACACCTTTGGTACAACAGAGGATCGAATCTGTGACACTGTAGCCATCCGCTATACCATTGCCGCCTTCCTGATATGCTGATCCTCTCATACAACCGTAACTCTGTGTTGCCCAGAACCAGATCTGTGTGTGCGTGCGAATGCTCTTCTGACCATTGACGCCACCATTGTACCACTGCTGATACCTCTCGTCCAACGCTGTGTGCAATTTGATGAAAAGACCAACCTGCTTCCCGAAGACCCACTATATGACCTCACTCAAACTCCACTAACTGAACAAATGTTGTGTGCTTGTCGTCCAGGCATGGTAACTTCTACAAAGTGCACTGAACAACATGACACAAGACGAATAACTTCTTTCTTCAAGCCCTGTCCTTAAATACGTGCTGCATATATCTGCATGTTGTTGTCTTCGGTGATGCCATTATTTCATCCAACAACTTTCAGTCTTGGATCAGGGTTTCTGCTGCCCTTAACTATTAACATATTGATGTGAATTTAAACAGATGAGCACTGAGTGCGAGTTCTAAACGATATATAGTAGTATTTAATAATTATTTATACAAGAAGAATGGGAATTTAAATATTGAACTAATATACTTATGACTAATTATTCACTATTTTCTATTGACAAATGTTAATAGAACAGAACATTCCAAACTCCTAACACGACATTCAAATTAACAAGTCTTAAGAGTCGAGCTATCTTAATTGAGTAGCAAGCACATTATCAAACAATCTCTATTTAGCAACAACAGGTTACATAAATCAAAATCAATTATTAGTAAAACCTACTTAACTTTGTTTACAAGAATACCAAGTATTTTCTTTAAATTACATTACGACCTTATGTCTTATTCATATCACTTCTGCCTTCTATTATGTAGTAGTGCAACTTTATAAGAAAGAACATAACTTCTGTCTTCTATTCTTGAATACACTTAATTCACTATTTGACACTGACTAGAAACATCTCCTTCAAGATAAACACACAATAGTAATTCTAAAACAACACTCAAGCTGACTAATCGTGCACAATACCAAATCAACTCTTTTCTTTTTTTTAATTTACTGAACTCACAACTGAATATCCTTTTAGTCAAATCAGGGTTCCAAGTCATTGTTGCTGTAATTCGCACACTGAAGCACACACGAAATTCAAAACGATACATCATATCACGAGTTCATTGTAGCACATTCATTTATTGTAACAATATTATAATATGATGTTCCTAAAAGAATTCCTTCTGGGTGTTCTTTTTTCATTTCTGCCAGTGCATATTAAAACTACTAAATATTTGAAAAAATGCAAATTATAATATTTCATAAGTACCAATCAAAATAAAAGTTTTCTAATTAGCATTTTCATTGGTTCCAATCAAAACTTCATGACATTCACATTCCATCATCAAAATTTCATATTTCTATCATTAGTACATCATTGCAATATTCACTTGAAACTTTGGAATTTTCAAATTTTTCCACCACACACAATTATAGTTTTCAGAAGATTTAAAAAGTGTGAATCATAATATTTTATCAATTCCTATCTAATTCAAAAAGAATTTTTCATTTATCTCTACAAACAATTACATGCTAAAACTAAAAAGGTGTCTTTTCCTACCCCCTCTGGGGATCTAAGGGGTCAACTCATTGTTGGTAATGGAAACTTCGTGGCCTTCACATTCCACACCAAAATTTCAAATTTCTAGCATAAATGCATCGTTTGCAATATTCGTTCGAAATTTTGGAATTTTCCACTTTTCCAATGTTAGAGAATGTAATTATAGCTTTAGAGAGATTTGGGAAGTGCATATCATAATATTTCATCAATATCTATTGTGATGCCCCATCATTCACTTTTACTTTACTTTAACCAGTTTTGCTTAATTTACGTTATATTTATCATTTTGGGGATTTTTATTTCCTTTTTGGCATCACAGCGCTCGTTTCCAAGAGTCAGGAGTTGCGCATGCGCAACTCCGATCTTCCGACTGTCACCCGCTAAAGCGCGTGCACAAGGACACGCCCCCTCTTGCGTCATAGCTTGCATTGCTCGTCATTTTATGTACGTCTTTCCCTGCGTGCAACCTGACACGTTCGGCTCTTGTTAAAACCGGTGACAAGCTAGTCATAGTCAGCACATAGTAAGGAGCATAGTGAGATAGCACAAGTGAGTTGTTAATTATTGCCTGGCGCCCGACTGAACTATCCGGAGCATAAACCAAATTGGATCAGAAAAAGGGTCCAAACTTATAAGCATTTTGCATTTCTTTGGAGCGTTACACTATCCAACACAAAAAGAATTTTTAATTTTATCTTTATAAACAAAAAAAAAGTTTGCTGACAAAGCGAAACTATTATCTCGTTTTCTGAAAACGAGAAAAAAAAATTAAACTACCTGCAAAGTTGAAAATAAATAAGAGTGGAAAGGATTAAAACAGCATTTTTTTTTTTTCATTCCTAAAATCCAAGTGCAAATCTCACTGCTATTAACACCTTGATCATGAGTGAAATTTGACATGTCAGAAATTTCAGCATCAGCTGGTAGCTTTTCATTGTACATAAAGGCAAATGTCTTATTTTGGTCACAACCTGATGATTATGGAAACATATAGATTCACATATCCTGTCCACAGCATGTTAAACATAAATATTCTAATTTTAAAATACTATGAGAAATTCTTTTGATGTTTGAATTGATATGATCAAATTTCTTCATTCGATATGTATTTTTCTTTGCAACACTAAAGGCTCCCAGAAAAAATTCTTAGGTTGTACTCTTCTCATAAAGGGACATGCTTCACTAAAACTGAAGTCAGCAGGTTCAACTGGCCACTGCCTCACAGATAACACAACATACAAAGAATGCCTTTTGGAACTGTAGTCAGCTCCCTAACCACTATATCTATTTATAGTACAATTTCTGATTTAGAATTGATGGCAGCAATTAAATATTTTAATATTACATATTCAAAGACAACAGTAAAGATGGCTAATGTCTGGACAATGACAGTTTTAACACAGTAGAATTTAATTGGAGGTGTATGAATCATTCCTTCGTAATTCTTGTTCTGCTTGTTATATTTTTAAACCATTAAAATATATACAGAAAATAATTTAAAAAAATGATTATTATACCAGGGTAAATACAGCAGCAGCAAGTTTTTGACTCTCTCCATACCACTTATCAGTAAGTGCTGAAACTTCCAAGTTAACAAATCGTGCACCTAAAATGTATATAGAATTCAATTAGTTAACAGCTTTGTCATATTTATCAGAGGATAAAAATATTGCTAAAAATCAAAAAGTAGGCATTTTATAAATTTATATTCATTATGACAGTTTTATATGCACCGTGAAACTCTTTCCAAGCATGATTAAACACAACACCTTAATTAAAAGTCCCATTGCAAATTTTTGATTCTAGTTTTATGTGCTTTTGAATCAAGATTATTTATCTTGCAATTCTCTTCCCTTTGGGTGGGACACTGTAGATAAGCATGCCATGTGTTGAATAAAACCAATGTCAAAATATTAAAATTCTTTTCAACATGAAGTGAAATGTACTGCAAAGCATTAAATTACAATCAGGGTGGCATTTTATATATCTAGAATGATAACACTGGAGAACAAATTTTGATTTATTTTATGCTTCAAAGGTGAAATGTTTTTCACAGTGTCTCTTTGTGAATATGAAATGACTATGAAAATGTTCATTGGCTATGGTTTCTCAAACACATTAACTCTCATACATTTCACATGTTTCACATACTATATTTAGTGACAGAAGCACAATCAGTGCCTTACCTCAATTAGATGTATACTAGCGAAAGGCTGACAGGTGTCACAAGTTCAAGAGCATCTGTGCCAGCATTGAGGTTTATGTCTATTAAACCCCACCCTGCCATTAATCAGAATGAGAATACTGATGGGCTGGAAAAGGCTACCATCCATCTGATGGGACATCAAGCTGTGCAGAAGAGTCAAACCTGCACAATAAACCTTATACTGCCACAACCTTGAAAATCAGGTTCACAAAGCCTGCATATATAGCCATAAACTCCATCTTTATTACCATAAATTTTTTTAAAAAAAATTAGAGTTTGAATTAACTTTTTTATTTATAAATATTTAAATAGACATTTCAGAGTCCCTAAATTATGGCAGTTTTTACAATTTATTCCTCAGCTTGATGTATCAGAAAATAAAAAGCCCTTTTCTGTCATTAGCACAGTGCAGGAGATGGGACTGTTGAGGCTAAGTTTCCTCTCCTAGCATTCTCCCACTATATGACAAAGAGCTCCAGTGAGTTAATTATTTGTTTATAAAAGATGTGATCATATATGTTCTCAATAAAATGAAGTCAGATGCCAAGGGAACATTTTTTTTTATTGGAGGATTTCAATGATATACACATGAGAACTGATTTCCATGTCAAGGAAGTCCTTTTGGCTTCTGTATTCAAGAAATAATACAAGATCAGTTTTTTTACTGGAAAAAGAAGAAATAAAAGAAAATTAACTTATAACCTAATGCGATGTCAAATAAAACATCCACAGTAACAAGTTGTAAGCCAGCCATTTGATGTAGCATAACTCTGAAAAATCAATTATAATTGATCGATAATTTACAAAAATAAAGTAAATCTAGAGATATGAAAATTAAGGTTTAATAATAACAATGGAAATAAAATACTACCTTTATGAAGGGAGATTATATCCAATATGTGGAGAGGAAGCATTTGGATTTAAATCATTAATGTAAACAACTACCATGCAGTCACTTAGCAGATGGATCTTCCCACTCTTGCATGTGTGAGCGAGCAATTAGAACACCTGCGACTTCCTCTCCTGTGATGGCATGCACTCCAACCAGTCTTGAAGAAGCTCTGACTATGAAGAATTTTTAGTTATAATTTCGATTTGAAGAGCAAGAAAGATGTAGAATGCTGGGATAAATGATAAAAATAATTCTAGGAATAGTGAAATAGGTTTAAGGCAGAAAAGAGTTAAAACAGGGGTAAAAAAACGGAGATACATACTTTGTAATTACTTCCAAAATCTTACATATCACAAGAATTCATTTGACATACAACCTGCTACTTTCAGCACAACCTGCTACTTTCAGCAGGTTGTGTTTTTTTTTATTCTGAAGATATAGTGAAACAATCATTTTCCTTTTCCCCAATTTTTAGGTGAGGGAAGGGATAGAGAAGAGAGGAATGTTCTTATTTGGTGCCTGAGTGCATGAAGTGTAATTTTAGCTCTGGAGAAAGTAGTGAATTTTTGCAGTGTAATGGACCATGCAGTAGATATATACATTACTACTGCACTGGTATAAGAGAGGCTAACTATAGAAAGATGTCAGAAGATAGAAAAAGTAAGTGGCTTTGTTTAAATTGTAAGGATAAAGGAGAAAGTAGAAGTAGGTTTAGCGTGGCTCCCAATGCACTAGCCTGCATTCGAGCTGATGAAGAAGCAGCAGGTCATATTACCGTTAATGCGGTGGGGACTGTCCTTGAACCGGCGGCACTTCCGGGCAGTGTGGTCCGTGGCTCTGACCCTTCAACAGGGAATGTGGGTGCGGCATCAGGCACCCTATCTCCCGACGATGCTGGCTCAGTGCAGAAATCGGTAAAGTGTCATTTTGTGAATGGGACTCGTACGAGTGCAAAAGACAATAATGAAATCATTGAATTGCTTAGATATGAACTCTCAACTTTCAAAAAAGAAATGATCGACTTAATGAATAGTAATATTCAAAAGTTGAATAACACCGTTCAAGACTGTGCTAAAAGCGCAGAATTTAATTCCAAAAAACTAGACGATTTTATCAAAATAATGGCAGATACAACTAGAGAATTAAAAGAGGTTAAGGAGAAAAATCTGAAATTAGAGACTGAAAATAAACAAATCAGAAAAGATGTAATAGAATTACATCATCAAATGAGAGATCTACAGCAAAGGAGTAGAGCAGAAAATATTGAGATAAGTGGACTTGAAAATATTGAGATAAGTGGACTAAATGGCGATCGCTAAAAGGTCTGAGGAACAAGGACTTGGGGATCACTGGAAATAATAATTACATATATATTGGCGAGCACCTCATTCCTGAATTAAAGTCATTGCTCTTTGAAATTAAGAAGATCAAAAGAGAAAAAAAATTATATGTACTCCTGGGTGAAGGAGGGAAAGCTATTCTTAAGAAAGGATGGGAACTCTAAAGTATTAAATATAAAATCAGTAGAAGACTTGAAACTGTTGTAATATGGAAGTTGTGGTCGATAAATTAGTTATTGATAAAATTGGAAGAAATCAGCTAGTAACAAAGGACGATAATATTTGTAATATAACTCATATGAATATTAGATCCATTAGAAAAAACTTTGATTATTTTATTTTAGTAGAATCATTGATGGACCTATCATCAGATATAACTGTATTGTCAGAGATATGGATCAAAGAACACAAACTAATGCTTTATAATATCGAAGGTTTTAACAAATTTTACCAGTGTGGATGTGTAAATAGATCAGGTGGGGTATTAGTTTTTGTAAATTCCAAGTTAAGAGCTACTCAAGTAGATTTTAATTGTAATAATGCAGATGTAGTGTCTCTAAAAGTTATTAGTAATTTTGACTATAACATTATTTCAGTGTATAGATCCCCTAGCCTAGATCAGCAATGTTTTATTGATGAATTTTCCTCTCAATTACTATGAAATAACTATAAAAATGTCATATTGATCAGAGACTTTAATATTGATTTATTAGATAATAAAAATATTAATTCTAGTTACTGTGATATGTTAGTAACGTTAGGATTTATCCAGTGTATTACGCAACCAACTAGATTTTTATAAAGTTGGGTACAGATGTTATTAAAGATGATCAAAGATATTGCGATTCCATTTTTGATCAAATTAATATGTGTGTTAGAGAATGTACAAAGCTGAAAAAGCCAAGCACCAAAAAGAAAATATTAACACCATGGGTCACAGACGAAACACTTCAATTAATTACCAAAAAGAACAAATTATATAAAAGGCTTAAAAGTTGTCCATGTAATAATGAGGAATACAAGGAAATTAAGGATAGATTCACCCTTCTCCGTAACAGCTTAACTAATAAATTAAGAATCGCTAAAAATAACTATTACAAATATAAAGTTCTTTTGGCAGGCAATGACTCTAAACAGCAGTGGAAAATTATTAATGAATCAACTGGTAAATATAATAATAAAAATCTATTAAAAGAAATCCAAATTGGTGAAGGAATACACGATACCTTTGATGAATAAAAGATAATTGCTGACGCCTTTAATGATTATTACATCAATGTGGTAGATGATCTAATAAAAAACGTTACAGAGGAAGACACATGTGAAAACACATCGGACGATGTGAAATACTACAGAGTAAATTCGAGCCCCGGGTAAGGCATGGATGTGTGTGTTGTTTTTCTGCTGAGGTCCCGCCATCCTCACAGACCTTCTTCTATGGCGTATTAAACTGACAGGCTCCTGTCAGACGTCTGTGGCAAGCAGCTGCTTGAGGGGGTATTTATTTTTTTTTTAAATTCAATGGCCTTGTTACTGATTAGTGAAAGTGAATTAATTCAGACAGTCTTTAGGCTTAAATTAAACAAATTTTCAGGTGATGATAACTTCTCAGTCTACATGTTACAGAGAGTGATCAGTGTAATATTTGGAATTTTACTGAAGTGTTACAATTTGTCACTTGCAGGTGGATTTTTCCCATCTTCGCTTAAGAATTCGTTGGTTACCCCAATTTATAAAAATGGTGATAAAATGTTTGTAGAGAATTATAGGCCTATTTCAATACAAACTGTTTTCTCAAAATTATTTGAAAAGTTAATGCATTTAAGGTTAACTAATTATCTTACTAAATATACTATACTATCGGAACACCAGTACAGGTTTAGGAAAAATAAAGGTACAACTGATGCTACAGCTGAAGTAGTTAAATTAATATATAATGGTCTCAACAAAAATGAACGAGTGGTGGTCTTGTTTCTGGACATGTCTAAAGCTTTTGACTCCCTGTCTATTGATATTTTACTAAATAAATTAGAGGTTATTGGTATAAGGGGACTGTCACTGAGATGGTTCGATTCGTATTTGAAGGGTAGAACACAACAAGTCAAAATAGGAGACGTTTCGAGTAAAAAAAATCAATTCGTTATGGTGTTCCACAGGGTTCTGTTTTGGGACCACAGTTATTCTTAATATATGTGAACGATCTATTACACACCAAATTCAAAGGTAAGATTATTTCGTTTGCATTTGACACTGCCTTGGTTTACTGTGATAAAACTGATGATGAACTATTAAGCAATATTACTGAAGACTTAAGAACATTTCAAACTTGGTTCCAAAAAAATAAATTATTAATAAATGTAAATAAAACGAAATATATGTATTTTAATACTGTTAGGGGAAAGTATAGAGATCTTGGAGATTTAGTCTATCATATGAGTGATTGTAAGTTTTTCGAACAAGAAAAAATTGGGTCTTTGAACTGTGCTTGCCCAAGGATTAAAAGTACTAAAGCATTAAAATATTTAGGAGTTAATTTCACCTGTTATCTAACCTGGCATGATCATGTTCAAAAAGTAGCATTAAAAATCAAACAAATAATTCCCAAAATGTATCTTTTAAGAGATATGATGAATATAGGAATTTTAAAGAACGTATATTATGCATTAATCTTTTCCAGAATACAGTATGCAACTCTAATTTGGGGAGGAGCATCTTCATGTTATTTAAATCAATTGCAGCAATTGCAAAAATATATAGTAAAGATTATGACCTTTAAAAGAAAGTATGACTCGTCTGAGCAAAGTTTCAAAAAACTTGAAATACTCAACTTAAAACAAATACACCAAATAGTTTTAGCAAAGCATGTATTTCATAATAAGGACAAATTTGATGTAGTTGTTAATAAATATTTTACAAGAGCGGTAGTGGCTCAGGATTTTTGCATTCCAAAACCAAACAAAGAGTTATTCAAAAAATATTATGGATATAGTGGCTTAAAATTATTCAACTCATTGCCAGATAACATGAAAATTATAAATAATAAAACACATTTCTCTAAAGAACTAAAAAAATGGTTGTTGAACGGTGGAGATTGCTGTGATGCCCCATCGTTCACTTTTGCTTTACCTTAACCAGTTTTGTTTAATTTACGTTATATTTATCATTTTGGGGATTTTTTTATTTCCTTTTTGGCATCGCAGCACTCGTTTCCAAGTTTCTGCGCATGCGCCGCAACTCCGATCTTCCGACTGCAACCGCTAAAGCGCGTGCCAATGACACGCCCCCTCTTGTGTCATAGCTTGCGTCGTTCGTCATAGTATGCAAATGTCTTTCCCGGCATGCATCCGGCTCTTGTTTTAAACCCGTGACCTGCGAGTCACAAGGGAAGTTAGTGCAGAAGCACTAAGCACAAGCGAGTGCACGAGCACAAGGTGCGTAGCACCAAGCACAGTGCGTGTAGCACAGGAGTTATGTTTTCTTCATTGATGTCTTGGTGAGTTGAATTATTTTGGAAATAAATCTGTTTTGTTATATTTAAAACATTTTGAGTCTGTACAGTTTTTTTCTCTTGAGCAACACGAATTAAGGATTTTTTTTTATATTTCATATTACTTGACAATCATTTTGATTCTTACTCATGAACACTCGCTGGTATTTGAACCCTAAATCAACTTATTATCAACTTATTCTACTTTTGGCAATTTGTTAATTATTGCCTGGCGCCCATCTAAGCTATCCGGAGCATAAAAACTTCAAGTATTTTGCATTTGTTTGGAGCGTTACATTGCGACTGATGTTTTATTTACTGTATTAACTGATTGCATTGAAATGAGATATGAGTAATAGGAGATAAATTACAGAGGATGGAAAAAACTTGAAATACTCAACTTAAAACAAATACACCAAATGGCTTTAGCAAAGCATGTATCTGTAATATATGGATATATATTACAGAGGATGAAATTGCTTTTTTCGTTTACATATTTTTATATATTGATATACTCAGGATTGCATGAAATATATGTTTTGTAAACATCCACTTGCGAGTTAAACACTAACTCTTGTGGAACTTGACTATGTATTAAATATTGTGCAAATAAATATTATTATTATTATAGTCCTTTGCATTCCGAAGATGCAGCAGGACAATAGTTTTCAAATTTTTCCTTTCCTAGGGAGAAGAAATCATTAGGGGTCAATTTTTTTATAGCCTATGATATTCACTGTGTCACAGGTTTTCATTTGACACATAAATCATTAAGTTTGCCTCCAATCCAAATCATTAAGTTGCCATTCAAAAGATGTGTTTTGACAAATTCACAAACCAACAAAGGACAGGTAAAAAGTAATAGGAAGATAGGCAATAAAAATGTATTTTTAGTAGTTGTCTCAGTACATTTGCTATTTTTGGTGATGACAGTACTGTTGTAGAGCACTTAGAGACACATAACTCTTTTCTAGTCTCTTACTATTTCATTTTTTGTATTCAATTCTTCAGTGACTGGGAATAAGAATTCTTTTTTACTTATTTAATTCTCTTTCCACTATCATGTGCTCAGGATATGTAAGAATTTACCATATTTAACACAATTTGATACACAACACACATATTATATTCAGTAAGATAAAATTTATCATCACCCATATGGGAATCAAACCATACAAAATTGAAAACATGTCATAAAAATAGCTTGCAGAGTTGCATATATTGCACTGCACCTGAGTCAAACATCAGAAATGATTTTTCAGTTGTGTCTTATTTAACTCCCATATGAGTCATTTTATTCATCTTCTGGCTTAATACAATTATTACCATTACTCAAATTTTACCTGCTTCTCGTGCTGTAGCTTTTGCTATCATTGTCTTACCACAACCTGGAGGACCATGCAAAAGAACACCTATATAGGAAAAAAAAATTATAAAGAGACAAGCTTTTATAAAATTTGATTACATCATTTAACCATTTAAAACACAAAGGTTGTAACATGTTATTGTAAAGGTTGCAATCATTTCACATTTTATGATATTTGCTCTCAAAACTTTCATATTTTTTTGGTAAAAAATGCGTTAAAATTACATAGTGATAACACTGGCTTATAAAGACAAGATTTACCACCCTTGCCTTAAAAGGAAACCAAAAAGTTGACACATTTAACCTTATTATATTGGAATGGTGATTTAACTGTTTATTGTTTGAATTCTAGCTGTTAGTAGAGTTAATGCCATCCTAGTACAAGAATTTAATTTGTTTTCAAAATAATAATAGAAATAATGGATATTTTTATTTTAAATAAGTCAGGAAATTTACATTTTAAAAATTTAAAATTAATTTTATTTCTTGATTTCAACATGCAAAATTTATTGTATACCTATCAAAAAGTATTACTTTTGTTAATTAATGGCACAATGCTTACATAACTAGGTTAAAATTAATTGCCATATGTTTACATTTAAACTTAACAGTTTCACAAATAGTTTCAGTTTTAAAATGCTGAATTTTTTTTTTGTTATATAAACTTGCAAGACAACAGATTTTTATCATTACTAGAAGTTGTATTATTCAGCAAGTACATATATAACTTTTGTTTCACATTTTAATACCTTTTTTAGCTTTTTATTTTTAGAAATATTTTTATTGTTCCATATAAATATTGTGATCAAAAAGAATATTTTAAATCTTTAATCTAACCAAAAGTGAAACTAACTAGCTACTACATTACAGTTTGCTGCCATTAAATGGTAGCTGCCTCACAGGATAACAGAACTTAAAAATGCCTCATTTTTAAACAGCAAGACTTAGTGATATTCTTTACTATTTCATTATCTTCAATAGAGCAAATATTTGGGTTGGGTTGTTTTACCTCTGAGCGGCACTTTTCTGCACACAATGGACTAAACAGCCAGGTCACATGGACCCCAAAGGCTCAGAGAAGGCTGGGGGAGGGGATCCACTGGAACAGCTGTTGGGAGACAGATGGTAGCCTCCGGTCAAGGCCATCAAACGTGTTCTTTAACGTGCACAGGGTATAGCTCTCCCGCACATGGGGCCATTGCTTAATGTCCCATCCGACGGATGGCAGCCTTTCCAAGCCCATCGGTGTCCCCTACTGACTGTGGGCACGGCAGAGAATTTTGCGGAGATAAATCTTAATGCTGACCCAGCTGGGACTCGAACCTGGGAACTACAGATTATGAGCCTGGCATGCTATCATACCATTTCTTTAACACTTTGAGGACTAAGGGAATTTCTGTTTAACCATTGCAAAAGGTAGATATGAATAGAGCAAAAAAAGGTTTATAGTAGACCTGCGTAAAAATTGGTTACTTGAAGATAATGTTTCTTCTAGTAGATAATAGAAGTTGCTTCTAGTATCAAATTTGAGAACAGAAGAGACTTCACCAATAGGATGGCAAAACTTATAGAGCCACATGTTTTATTCCAATACTCAGTTTTAGCACAAATATATGCAACTTTTATTGGGTTCTGGTAAATTGGTACAAATTACATTGTTTAATTACTGGCATGTAAATAATTACAAAAGGTTAGATTATATGTGAGCAGAATACATAAAAAAACAAACCTTTAGGTGGCTGAATTAATTGTGAACCAGCAAAAAGCTCTCTTTTTTGGATAGGAAGAATAACAGTTTCACGAATTTCTTGAATAATATCATCTAGGCCAGCTATATCATCCCAGGAAATAGTTATGCTTTGAGGATCAACTAGTTGGGCTGCAATTGTTAACTCATACTCTGAAAGCTGGAAGCACAAAATAATTATGCATTAAAAAACATAAAATTAACTGCTTTAACCTCTTTGTGAGAGAGTAAGTGTAACTTTTATCAGAAAAGGGAGAGAAACAGGCATTTTAAAAACATTTTGTAGTACCTTTGAGCACTATTCATCTGAAACAAATTAATTATCAGAAAAGTTTTTCAGTCACCAACAACCAGCAATAAAGTACACAATGTATATGTTTCAAAGCCATGCTGCTGTGCACAGTAAGAGAAAACTGTTGTGCTGCACAGGGGGAGGATTAAGAAACTCCAGGAGAACTCAAGTGGCTGACAATGAATAATATATAAGACACCCTTTTTACAACAGCTATAAAAAAAGGACTTTTAAATTTACAAAAACTTTTTATACTAAGGTAAAACTTTTGTGATTTCAAAAGGAGTACAAAAACGTTTTGTATATCAGATTGTTTCTAGAAAATTCCAAAATGTTAAATTGCAACAAGTTTACTAAAAATTATGTTAAAAATATTTTAATTTTTTATTAAAAAAGGAAGAAGGTACTTCTTTACACAAAGGACAGATTACCTAGAGGCTATATATTGTTATGACAGATAATGGGGTACAATAAAACCATGACTGATATGCCATTGATGCTTGCATGTGCTGCACATGAGAATTACATCACTAACTGATTGGAACAGACAAGAACTTGAATTTATAACAATGTTTAAAAGAGAGAATTGAAAAGTTGTCAGTAGTGGCTGAAACTGTATATTCATTTTTCTTGTATTGAATTAGTATTAAGTTAATCTTAGGAAAGTTGTTGAAGTCTTGGTGATCAAACCGAAGAGGCAATATGCTAGTCGAGCAAGCAGAGATGACCTTAACTTCTCTGTAGGAAGAGTTAATCGTCTGGTGCATGGTGAACTTAATATGTAAAAAGAATTGGTAAGGTTAATCTTGATAATTTACAGGTTTATTCTCAAAGAAAATTGTGACACTTATTGAATGTTGTAAGTTTTTCTTCATGCTTTGAAAAGAGACTGTAAGAATTGTAATGACTTTGTGAAGTATTCTTTTGATGTTTAGCTTCATACTGATGAAGATAAGGATTTGTGTTAGTTAAATTTATTTTATATATGTGGTTTTTATCTTTTTGTAATAAATTAGCTCATTTATGAATTTTTCTTGTTAACATTGTTTTGAATGCATGCTCAAGATTTCCTATTAAAAATTCATAACAACATAATAAAAAATAGACCTCAACAATACATAATTATAGTTCATTTGATGTAAACTACATTTAATGAGGACCTGCAAAATGATTTTTATTTCTAAAATTACTCTGTGCCCACAAACAAGTTAGTAATTGCTGCAGCAATAGTCCTACACAGTAGCAATATTTGTTTCATGAAATTTTTTCCTAAAATCTCCTAAACAAGAGCCAATCCCAATTTTATTGTCATTTTCCTGTTCAGCACCTCAAAATTAGTAAAGATTGGTTATTTTCATTTCAAAGCCTTTTTGTGTGTTGTCCACTGTTATTCCTGTAGAGCAAACTCTGACAGCTGTCACCTACCTGAACATCGTGGCTGACCAAGTACACCCTTTTATGGTGACTGTATTCACTGGTGGAGATGGCATCTTTCAACAAAATCCCCGTTCCTGAACCTCCAAAAGAATTTTCATTGATTCAGATGATGAGGAGGGAGGCGAACTGATGCTGGGTTCTCCGCAGCTTTCTGTGTCTAATGATGATCCATACATCTGCCACAGTGCATCATCTGAGCTACATATTCTCACCATAGAAGAAATGAATGATCTTGTTCATGATCTGGAGCTGTCCAAGGCCAAAGCAGAGTTACTTGGATCAAGACTTAAACAATGTAATCTTCTCAAGGAAAGTATCCAAGTGACTTCGTTTCGAACTTGTCATGAGCAGTTTGTGCTTTACTTCAGAAAAGAAGATAACCTTGTGTTCTGCTCCGATGTAGATGGCCTGATGAATGCCCTCGGAATCAAACATAATCCTCAAGAATGGAAATTCTTCGTAGACTCCTCGAAATTGAGTCTCAAGGCGGTGTGTTTCTGCATAATGGAAATCAACTTCCATTCTGGTTGGACACATTGTCTACATGAAAGAAACCTACGACAATCTAAAACAGCTGTTAAATTGTCTTCAATTCAGCAAGTATGGCTGGCATCTTTGTTGTGACTTGAAGGAGTGGCTCTGTTGATGGGCCTACAGCTGGGATATATGAACTACTGCTGTTTCTTATGTGAATGGGACAGCCAAGCATAAGACTGTGCACTACGTGAAGAGAAACTGGCCTCAGAGGAAATCTATGAAGGCTGGAGAGAGGAATGTGGAACACCCAGCACTGGCAGAAACATACAAAATCTTGCTACCATTCCTACACATCAAACTTGGTGTGATGAAAAACTTCAAAAAAGCCATGGACCAGACTGCATCATCTTTCAAGTACTTGGCTGACAAATTCCCTTGACTCAGTGAAGCAAAAATTAAAGAGGCAATTTTTGTGGGTCCTCAGATCTGTGAGCTGTTCAGAGACCAGATGTTTGGCAAACTGCTTCAGGGTGACAAGAAAAAGGCTTGGGATGAGTTTTGTCTGGTGTCAACTAAATTCCTTGGGAAAACTAAATTCCTATGTTCCCAATCTGCAGAATTTCACACATTGTACAGTGAAAATGGCATTGGGGAGTTTAACTTTCTCATTTGACATGGAATAACCATTAGAAAATTATAATACAGCGACATTTCCTATATTTTTTATGATTAACTTAAACTGATCAAGCATGATTATAAAACTACTTTTTTTTACTTTGTAGGTTGGGTTGTTTACCTCTGAGCAGAACTTTCTTGTACATAATGGGCTAAATGGCCAGGTCACAAGGATCCCAAGGGTGCAGAGAAGATTTGGGGAAGGGGACCCACTAGACAGCTGTTAGGAGTAGATGGTAGCCACCCATTAAGGTCACCCAGTGTGTACTTTAAAGTACACATGGTATAGCTCTTCCACACACAAGGCCATGGCTTAACATCCCATTTGATGGACGACGACCTTTCCAAGCCCATTAGTGTTCACTATCAAGTGAAGGCAGGGCAGAGAGTTTTGTGGAGATAAATCTCAACACTGGCCCAGCTGGGACTTGAACCTGGTAACTGCAGATTATGAGCCTGGCGAGCTACTGACTGAGAGCAACCACTGCCCCCCACTTTATAGGACTCCTCTAGATTGTTTTTAGGGGTGGATTAGTTTGTTTAAAATTTTTTGTTTTATTTAATTTTATTCTGTCTTCAGCAACCTTTAATTAAATGTAACAACTCAAAAGATCAAACCAATATAAGATGAAAACAAGGAGACACTCTCATTAAACTACTAAACAATTATGCAGAAAAACAAATTATTTAAGTTTCTAAAACATTTTTACTTTATTCATAATTAAAAACTATAAATGTTAAAAGACATTTCTAACAATACTAATACGATTTTTCAATCAGTGTCATGAATCTTTGCATGAGAAAAATCATATGCAAAGAATCTATGAAGGCTGTTAAAAACGTAATGGTAAGTCTGCCACCAAATGTGCATTGAACTCCCAACATGCTTGTTTGTGCATCCTGTGCTGTACAGAACTTGTTCTGGAGGTAGGCCATCTTTTGCATGGTGCAACAGCAGAGTGGACAAAATTAAGACATGGAAATATCAGACTCCATCCAGAGTATCCTAAGACATGTTCACAAAGCTAGAACAATGCAGTTGGATCAAAATCAAGGTGGCACATGGTCATAATGCAAGGGATTTTGCCATGGACTGAGGGAAGAGTGTGGAGATGCAGCAGTACCTAATCGCACATTTACATGATGGTGCAGTCCATTTGCCAGGGTTGGGACAATGCTGATTATGCTCACTGTGCAGGGAATCCCATAAGCCCACAGAAGGTTTAGCTCATACAGTAATTGCTGGATGTTGACAGACAATGGATGACATGCCAATTGGCAAATGAAGTTGGAGACTCGGTAATTCCACCATTCAGAACATTCTGAAGGATATCCTCCATGGTGTGTACAACACCATTTCATGGAGGTGCAAAAGTGGAACAGGTGCATTGTTGCAAACCACCTGGAATAGTATCCCAATGAGAGTGATGACTTTCTTTGTCATGTCATTGCCATTGATGAAGTAAGAGCATATGAGCTGAAACTGAAATGCCAGTCCCATTAATGCCACCATCCAGTGTCACCCAAAAACATTGTGGCAAGAATCCACCAATGTGAAAGTGCTGCTGATTGTTGCTTACAACATCAGTAGTGTTCTCCTTCACTGTGCAATTCCTCAGGGCCAAACTGTGAATACAGAGTACTATCAACAGTTTCTTGTGCATCATCTGCACCTGGCCATATGATTAAAGAATCAACACTTCATCACAGAGGATCCCCCACTTTTCAATCACAACAATGCCCATTGTCACATGGCCCAGCCAGTGAAGGAGCTTTTGGCAAGATGGCGATGGAAAACCTTAGAATATCCACCATACTCCCCAGATACGAGTGCCTGTAACTCTGACCTGTTTCCTAAGGTGAAGGAACCATTCCGAGGACAACAGTTTCGCAGTCTGACTGAGATGTTGTGAGCCATTGGGGAGTCCACTGCAGTGATCAATAGAAAGAGATCTGCTGATGGCATTTGCTGGCTCCTACAGATTTGGAATAAAGTTGTTAACCTAGCCAATGATTAAACTGTCTTTACTTTTTGAACAACCCTTATACAACATCCAAACAAACTAATAAATCACAAACTGAAATTGCTTACTTTTACATTTGTAACTCCTATTCTGCTCAAAATTCTTTCAGCCTAAGGAAACAAAACAGGTAATGAGAATACACATAAAAAAAATTCACAAGTTTGAGAAAAAACAAAATCAAGTATACCAAAAATGAAGTTAATCTGTTATTTTGGAATATCTCTCTCTATATACATGAAATTAAATAAGAGTTACATTGCTGCTCCAATAACCTGATATATTCATTAAAAACACAAATAAATATTAAAATTTAGGGAAGTCCTAAAAGATGGTACCTGTAATAAGATAATGAGTTTGAAATTATCAAATTTAGATCATTTAAATGAATTAAAAGTGATAAAATTAAAAGATCACAAAGTCACACATCAATATCAAATTTAGAGGATATATTGCCTTTAGCTGCGTGGATTCATGACCCACTCATTTTGAAACAATTTTTTCACTAGTTAAGACAACCCATCTCTGTACAAATTTTTTCTAAATCTGATAAGAATGTATAAGGGTAATTTATACCTTTTAACTGAAACACAAAGAAATTTACTAACTTAATCGATTATATACACTTTTTAACACCCATGACATATAGTAATATCATGTAGGTACAAAAAACTATGTTAGCATGATTTTTCTGTTGTTAAACATAAAGTGTTTGTTTTTGTGTTTACACATAAAGGTATATTACATATCCATCATCAGACTGAAGTTGATGTTTAGGTTACTCAAGAAATTATAGCATTCAAATTGCAGAAGAATATGATGCATGCAAGAATTGAAGTTAAATATTTTGTGGAAAAAATTTCACCGATATACGAGACTTTGAACCCCCATCTCCAGAAACATGCTCGAGTATTCTTGCCGATTGAACTAATGCCGGCTCATGTTTTTTCCACTAATTTAAGACTTTAAATCTTTCATAGATGAATTTCGACGCCAACCATTGGCACCATTTATGATTAATGGGTGGCAACAATTTCTTTTTATATTGCGCTGAGTGAGATGAAAATAATAAAGTCTCTTCATGTTATTTAGCATTATTAATGATTTAAACATAGGGGGGGGGGGGTTAGTGATTTTTAGTAGTTTCATATAGTATGGTAATTATTAGTGTATTATAATGATTTATTAATTTTATTATATATTTAGGAGTCTTTTAAACTTACTGATATGATTTATTGTTAATAAGTGGAAGTGTTTGGTGGCTTTTTGATGCAGGAATTATGGGTATTATAGAATTGTAGGTATGAAAAAAAAATGCCAGTTTTTGATGGAGTCAGGAAAGTTAATGAATAATTTAGGGGAGGGTTATTAGAGCTGTAAGATTGTTTTTTTGCTGTTGTCTCTGATGAGATTATTTGGTTTCGGGGCTTTTTTAAAATTTGGTCGGCGGTGCACTGTTTCTGATTTTCATGTTTTTCGGTTTGTGTTGTCTGCAAGGACATTATTTAGTTTTGAGGGCTTGTTTATAATTCAGTTGGCAGTACACTGTTTCTAATTTTCATGCTTTTCAGTTTGTGTTGTCTGCAAGGACATTATTTAATTTCAGGGGCTTTTTTATAATTTGATTGGCGGTGTACTGTTTCCGATTTTCACATTTTTGGGTATGTTTTCTCTGATGACATTATATAGTTTTGGAGTTTTTTTATAATTCGATCGGCAGTGCACTGTTTCTGATTTTTGCTTTTTGGTGTGTATTGTCTCTGATGATATTATTTAGTTTTGGAGACTTTTCATAACGTTGGTCGACGGTGCATTATCCATGATGTTTTTAGTTTTGAGTTGAATTTGATTGATTCTTGTGATTTGTTTAGATTAATTTTTGCATTTGTGATTTGATTTATTAGTTTAGTTTGTGGAAATATATTTATGGAGGGTTTTAATTATTGGGAAAAGAGGAGGGGGGGGGGGAGTTTGCAGGAATTTGTAATATATGGGAAGGCAAATGTGTTGTGGTTTCTTTATGTTCTTTTTTTTTGTTTTGATAATTTTCATTTTCCAGTTGTAGCCAAAGCATACCATGATAGGCTACTTAGTCATTAAGACAATCATTGTTACTGCCAAAGTTGGGATCAATTTAAACAGACTTTTCTTGAAACCAATAGTATTCCTTTAGGTAAAAGGGGTCAGAGGAAACAAAATTATTTGAGTGATAAGGCTATGGAGCCTATTTCTGAAAGATGGAAGTGCAGGATTAATATGAATCAACACCCTACTAGTCCTAACAGAGGGCATTGCAAGATTAATAAATGTGTAAAAGATCAGTTAACAGCTGATAAGAATCTTTGGCTTGATAGCTTGGCTGACAAAGCTGAGGAAGCAGTTAGAGAGCACAGCAGGGGGTTGTACCAGATTATTAATGTTTTATGCAGGAGGAAATAGACAGGTACACAGGGATTAAGGGATGAACATGGCAAGGTGAAGATTCTGTAAAGGCTAGGTGGGCTAAGTATTTCAGAGAAGTTCTAAATAATGTGATTATTTCTACTCCCATTGTTTTTAATAAAAAAAGATATGCATTACTAGCTTTTTTCTGCTGAGGTCCTGCCATCCTCTCAGACCTTCTACTTTGGCATATAAACTGACAGGCTCCTGTCAGACCTCTGTGGCAAGCAGCTGCTTGAGGGGGTATTTAAAAAAAAAAAAAAATTACTAGCTTTAATGATGGCCCTATATCACATTCTGAAGTCACTCTGGCTATCTCTAAATTAAAACTGCATAAATCCCCAGGGGTGGACAAAATCACCACTGAAATGCTTAGACCTGGAAACATTTGTGTTGTCACATGACTGACTGAAATTTTGAATATTTTTTATGATAAAGGTGTTGTTCCTAAGGATTTTACTAGAGCTATCATTATCCCAATTTCTAAAAAAGGTGATCGCAGTTCTTGTAATAATTATAAGAGAATTAGTTTACTTCCTGTTCCAGGTAAAGTTCTTTGCATGATTATACTTAATAGAATTAAGAATTTGGTTGATGAACAGTGTGGACTGAGAAGTGGTAGGGGATGTATTGATCAAATATTTTTCACTTAGGCAGACTCTTGAGAAATGTTTAGAGTTCCAGAAATCTGTGGTTGCTAGCTTCATAGATTTCAAAAAGGCTTTTGATTCTGTTGATCGACATAATTTGTGGTTGATTGTTAGATCATATGGAATACCTGATAAGTTAGTTAATGAAAGCTCTCTATAATAACACTGAGTCATGTGTGAGTTGATACATATTTCAGCAATGAGTTTAGCATTGCTAGTGGAGTTAGACAAGGGTGAATTTTGTCTCCTTTTCTGTTTTGTTTGTTATTGATTATGTTATGTGTAATTCTTTGCAAGGGAAAGATTTTGGCCTTTAATTGGTCCAGAAATTTTAAAATTTCTGATTTAGATTATGCAGATGATTTGGCCCTGTTGGCTTAATGAGATGAATTCTTTCATCAGGGCTGTTCATGAGAATGGTAATAGAGTAGGTTTAGTGATAAACAAAGAAAAACCTAAAGTGATGAAAATTGGTCAGGCAGATAGTGCTTCAGTTGCTTTGAATGGCTGCACTCTTGAGCAAATGTCTCAGCTTAATTATCTTGAGAGCTATGTAACAGATACTAGTGATATGCAGCACAAGATAAATAGAAGAATAGGGATTGCCGCTGGGACTTTTAAGAATCTATGGAGAGTTGGGTTGGATTGTTTTACCTCTGAGCGGCACTTTTTTGCACACAAAGGGCTAAATGGCCAGGTCACATGGACCCCAAAGGCTCAGAGAAGGTTGGAGAGGGAACCCACTGGAATAGCTGTTGGGAGACAGATGGTAGCCTCCTGTCAAGGCCATCCAGCGTTCTTTAAAGTGCACAGGGTATGGCTCTCCCGCACTTGGGGCCACGGCTTAAAAGTACTATTGGACGGACGACGGCCTTTCTAAGCCCATCGGTGTCCCCGACCGTGGGCAATTTTGCGGTTTATGGAGAGTGTGGAAGAATAGGCTTTTAATCTAAAGACTAAAATTAGGTGGCATAATAGTTTGGCTCTTTCTAAGGTTAGTTATGGTAGCAAAACATGGACCCTGCGCAAGCAGGATAACAAAATTGATGCCTTTGATTCTAGATGATTACACAATATCTTGGGCATTAGGTGATTTGACTTTGTAAGTAATGATGAGGTTAGGAGTCATCAACCTCCTTTGGGCAGCATATTATACAGAGAGAGGCTGCATTGGTTTGGCCATTTTGCCCATATGCATAGCTGCAGATTACCAAACAGGTTTATGAACAGTGTGCCTAAGGGTTTCAGTAAAAGGGGGAGACCTAAGAAACAATGGTCAGACAATGTCAAATAGGACCTTGCTAGAATTGGCCTAAAGTGGCCAAATGCAGCAGCAGTAGCTCAGAACAGACATGTCTGGAGAGGAAAATTAGTCTTGTTGGACCTCCGTAGTCTATGGCTGCATGAGGATTTTATACGCATGATTAAAATGTATCAACCAGAGCATCAAATTTAAAAAGAAGAGTTGGAGAGGGTCAGAAAAAAAATTGAGTGGAGTTTTCGTGTGTCAACTCCACAGCCCTGTATTCATGTGTCCATTTTTTACACCCTCTCCAAATTTAAATTACATGTAACATTTTCATCTCCTTAAAACCAGAATATAGCTTAAAATCCGAAACACACCCTCTGAACGTCGACATCCCTTGATCTATTTGGTACGAGTAATTTTTCTCCACTTTCTGCCACCCCTAAAAATTCGAATGTCACCTTTGATTTCAGTTCCTGACGAAAATATTGAAACCAGTTACAGACAGCACTATAGTGACATTTGAATGTCGGCTCCAATAATTCACCAATAATAACACCAGCAGCAGGATATCCAAATCCTTTTAATTTTGCATTGCAATTAATCTGTAAATCCGAAATTCCATTCTCATAATGTACTCACACGTTTTTGAGCCTCTACTTTCTGTTTCCTTGTCGGATCTATAGCATTCACCATCCAGCGTATACCAAAATATGATAACGCTCCAAAAAGAGTTATACGAAACATTAATCCGATAACTTCATTTCTACTTAGGTGAGAGGTAAAATACATTCTATCACCAGGCATTTTTTTAAAATTTTATTTAAGCAAAATCTAATAAAAACTATTAATTTCCGACTTTAACATTTACACGTTACTGAGCAGATAGTTGCCACTTCTAAGTTCTGATATTATTGTTTTCTTCCTCTTCTCGAAATTGCAAAAATATTAAGTGCCATGGCCACTTGACATTTTTTAGGTGGTGATGCATCACATAGATCATATATGTAATTTTTCTATTTTCAGGGGAAAAAGTGGGGCGAGAATACCCGGGGGGGACGATCATAGGGATTGGATTCCGCCGGATCCTACCGAAAATCCGGTTCTTTTACATGAAATCGCAAATTGTCTACCTTCTTTTGAAATCCAAAACAGGTGTCTTCGTACGATTTTATTTTAGCCCAATAGTATAGTGCCTATAAGTAACAGTGTGGCAATCGTCAGTACCCTAGCCATTAAAAGGTGGTCCAAAAAATGGTCCCTTACCGACAGGGGGACTAGAGTCGAGTCATAATTTCGTACATGCGCAGTGAAAAGATATTGATATAGTACCGTTTTATGCCAAATTAATAGATAATAATAAATACCTCTTAAAGCAACTGCTTGCCACAGAAGTCTGACAGGAGCCTGTCAGTTTAATATGCCATAGTAGGTCTGAGAGGGTGGCAGGCCCTCAGCAGAAAAACGACACATACATCCATGCCTTACCCGGGGCTCGAACCCAGGTCCCTTAGATCAGTAGCCAAGCGCGCTAACCACTAGGCCATGGTACTGCTATGCCAAATTACCCTGCCGTAAGTAGCTCTAGATAGGAAAAAAAGTAGTTCTCATAATAAAATATATAGCGAAACATTGTGGGCATGAAAAAAGATAATACTCTATAAGCAACAAAAATTTTTCTTTAGTTTCCTCATGAAATTTGGGGCGGGGAGGGGGTGGCTCAGTCGGTAGCGCGCCAGGCTCGTAATCTGCAGTTCCCAGGTTCGAGTCTCAGCTGGATTAGCGTTAAAATTTATCTCCGCAAAATTCCCCGCCCTGCCCATGGTCAGTAGGGGACTCCGATGGGCTTGGAAAGGCCGCCGTCCATCTGATGGGACGTTAAGCCGTGGCCCCGTGTGCGGGAGAGCCATACTCTGTGCACGTTAAAGAACACTCTGGAATGGCCTTGACGGGAGGCTACCATCTGTCTCCCAACAGCTGTTCCACTGAGTCCCCTCCCCCAACATTCTCTGAGCCTCGGGGTCCTTGTGACCTGGCCATTTAGCCCATGGTATGCAAAAAAGTGCCGCTCAGAGGTAATGCAACCCAACCTAACGCAATGAGGGTGTAACTAATAAGTTTTGTATTGCTAGGATATAAATTTTGCTAAATCCAATATTCAAAACTTCTCAGCAATAAATTGCCATTACAGTATAAAGTACATAATTTATATGAGGGCCATTTTCGAACTTGACATATTTATTTCCATAAAATAATAGAATCTTTTTTTATATAAATGTACTGAAATAGAAAAAAAATCCCTGAAGCAGCTGCTTGCAAAAGGTACCTTGCAAAAGGTGCTTTGATCCTGAAAGGTCCAGGATCAAAGCTACCTCACCGTGCTGCAAATTTGCCAATAAGCTAATAGTTGTATTCGCAGGATAATACCCCCCACAGACAGTGCTTTGCCCCTATGACGTCACACATCCGCTTACGTCATAGGTACATTATAAGCAATTAATTTTTTTAATTCCTTATAGGCAAAATATTTGCATCATGACATTTGCTTATTACACGTGCATGTTTTTGTTTTTATTAATTCGTTTAATTATATGACTTTGTAACAATATCAAAGGCTTTATGTTATTTCGATATGCTCCTCCTATCCCAAGAGAGTACCGTATTTCGTCGATTCTAAGACGCACTTTTTTCCCACATAAACGTCTCTAAAAACGGGGTGCGTCTTAGAATCGATGGCGTCTTAGAATCGCAGAAAAGACGGCTCAGAAGAATCAGACTCTGATATTGATTCAGAAGGAAGTGATGAATAGAATACTTACTGATAAATAAGTACTATTGTTGTTAGTAAATTGAATTCTATTATAATAAAAATATTTGTTAGATATATTTTAGCAATTTATTTATTTTTTATTTCTTAGAATCAAAACTTTTTGTCTGTTGGTGGTGCTGAAATTAAAGTGCGTCTTAGAATCGATGGCGTCTTAGAATCGAAGAAATACGGTAATACACAGTTAAGGTAGAATTTAACCATAAACTTTAATCTAAACATTTCTGTTCCACTGAAGTTAAATTCCCGGAGTCTCCCCCAAACTGAATTCTCGGACCCCCCTACCGAAACTTAATCTTGCGCACCTGCCTGGTTGGACTATACATCTCTCCCCTCCCTCCTCCGCCGTCCCATAGATCCGGCCTGGGGCCCGGTATACTTAATATAAAATAATAATAATGTAAAATGGTTTAGAACATATTTTTACCACAAATTTCAAAAAATAGCAAAGACCTTCATTTTCCATTAATATTTTCCAATCCATATCAATAGTATGTTGAATATTGTTCTCAAAAATGCAACATTCCACAAATGGCTTATCATTCAATTTTTCCATTCAAATTCAATATATCAATTATAATTTCCAGGTCAGAATATCTATCTTTGTGATGAGAAGTTTGCGTCGGCACATGCTACTTATGAATAAACAGCAAAAATCACTCTTTGAGCAGTTGACCAAAATTAGTTAGATGATTCTTCATCTGAATTTCGAGAGAGTCTCAGCTATTTAAAGAGTGGGGTTGCACAGATAAGTGGAGTTTGAACTGTCCCTAAGGCTCATTTCTCATATTAGATCTAATGCACGTCATGTGATCGACAGTATTCTCGGATCAGTCAATGCGGTGTCCCATATGGCTTTGGTACGACAAGCAGGATAAATATTGATGATGCGGGACAGTTGGCAACACTAGGCGTACCCAAGTGTGCTTATGTTGGGGGGTGTTAAGGTTGTGGATCTGAGTATCATACGTTTTTTAATGGAGTCTCCAGAAATGAAACACTCAAGCATACAATAAAAGAAATTACAAATAGACCAAAACATGTTAACTCTCATTGAAAGTTTCTGAGTATACCTTTGGCAACGCAGATAAGACTTTGTAAATAACTAAGACATCAATTGCGTTGACTTCACTATTGTTATACGTAACAAACCAAGTCGTAGAATAGTGTTGTACGCAACAGAATAATTCATTACGAAACAATGAAAAATACGTTAACGTTGGAGAAGAGGCCATGTCTCTCTGTTAGAATTGCCTACAACTCCTCGTCGTCGAGGTCGTTCTCCTTCGCATCCTCATCTAATCAAAGTAGGTCTGAACTTCAATATACCATTTATCTAGTTAGGAAACTTATGTATTTATGCAGTAGTGAATTTATGTTAGTGCATACTTGTTGTATTTCTTTTAGCCAATATCCTTGCTGTTTGTCGAGCGTTGGACGCTCAGAAGATTGGTTGCACCGCATTAAGTGCGGACGTCTGTAAAATCGCGGTGGTAAGAAATGGTAATATATTGGGAGTTAAATGGGGAATAAGATTTCTGTTATTGTTTAAGTATACTTTAGCTCAGGAGTTATTTGTTATGTGTTCAGTTACATGTTATATCTATGTGTTAACCGAGTAGACGGAGACGTGCAAGGCTTACACCCTTGGTAATCCAACCTTCGTTTAGCCGGTTAACAAGACGTTCAATATACTAAATAGTAAGTAAATATATTCGGGTCGATTTGTAGTAACCCAGGTGGATCTGATTTATACCCTCCATTCACAGAAATCGATATTTCATTACATCTGGTCTGGAAATCGGGTTTCAATTATTTTAAACATCTTTCTGTTCTTTATCATTTAACAACAGATAAAAATGTCCAATTATTTTTTACCAAATGTTTCGAAATATATTCAATTATGGCAAATTACATTAATAACAATTGCATTAATTATATTAGTATTAATAATATTTACATTAATATTAATAAAATTGCATTAACCTGTAAATAATGCTTTTCCTTTTCATTGTATATTACATTATTAAATATAATAAATAATAAATACCCCCTCAAGCAGCTGCTTGCCACAGCGGTCGAGTACGTACAAATTTTCTGCACAACTTAAACCCACCATAGCACAATTTGCCCATATTTAATTTTATTTCGTTATAGAATTTTCTATGACTGACAAATTGTATCCAAGTGCTGGAACTTGAATTGAAATACGAAATTATTTGAAAAATTCCCTTTTGTGAATGAGACAATATTGTTTTTTCGGGTTTAGAAACTTCTGACGTGGAGACTATGTTCGGAATCCCAAAATACATCCACTTCTTCCCTCCCCAAAAAGAGGGGAGGCAAAATTTTATTAGTAGAGGAGAATCAATCGTAAGCGTTTTATGCGAAATGAAAGCTTGCGACGTGGAGAGTGAAATCCCATATACTTTAGAGCAGTGGTTCTCAAAGGATGTGCCGAGAAATTTGGGATGGAATTGTAGATAAAAGGAAATTTAGAAACCATTTTGTTGCTCCTTCCTGAAACTGATTCTTCATTTAACTTTTTTCCGTTTAATAAAAAACTTATCCATATGAAAATGGGATAACATGCAGGGCACAAAGCGGGGACGGATCTAGGGGGTGCAAAGGGACCCCCCCCTTCCTTTTGGAATACAATAAGGGTAAAAGAGGGAAAACTTATTAAATTTATTTATATTTTATGCATTTTTGAAGATTTTTTTTAAAAACCTTCAAGTAGAGGATGAAATGTTAGAGTGCATTGGAAATGAAGTCTCTTGGCCTCCCCTTTGACATTTCTTTTTTTGACTCGATTTTGTTTCTTGGGGCCTGCCTCGATTTTTTTCTAGATACGGGCCTTACACAAAGCATACCGTTAATACACACAGCGTAGTACTAACCTTAATACACGTCAGAACTTAAAAAAAAGTTCTCTGCGTTTACAAACGACTCCACAAAAATGGCTATTATTGAAGACAAATTGCGCATGTGCGAATTTCCCGTAGTATTACCACCAAATTTTTAGTGCCATCAGTATTCACGGCGAAATATACGATGTGCCGTGAGCAAAAAAAAAGTTTGAGTATCACTGCTTTAAAGAAAGAGAAAAACCCGAGCAACAGAAGATAAATTTGCTTGTTAATCATAATGCACGAAAATGTGAAGTTCTACAATAAACAAAAGGTTATATATAAATAAGTCAGAGGACCTAAAGATATCCTAGCTTTGGGTCTCAAGTAAGAGTCATCTGGCCCAGACTGAAAGGTTATAGTAGCGTCCAAAGGATAATTTGCTTTTGACAGAGTCATAAGCGAAAGGCTTCCTCTGGGAGACTTTTTTTGTTCCTTTTCAGAAACAAAAGAGCGAATGCTTCACTTTGTCGTCAGTCTGTCAAATTCTTTGTTTTTAGAAACGGATCAAAAATTATTTTGTGTTGGTTAGGTATTGTGAAATAGTACGATTCGTACTTGCGAAATCTCCATGCAACTAATTGCGCCATCAAACAGTGAAAAAAGTTGAAAATGGCAAACATTTCAATATTGTAATCGATGTAATTATATTAGAAATTTTTAATATTAATGGTAACATTTCACCATCAGCACAAGCACAATTTTTCTTGTTTTTAGTGATAATATTTATTTCCAAAAGCAAAGAATTATTTTTTCGTTGAATAGGTGTTTGATAAACTATTATGATTCATAGTTTTTGAATCTCCCAAAAGTTTTAATTGCAATCTCTGACGGTGGAATAATTCCAAAATTTCAAACATTTAACATATATTGCTAAAGATATGATGTTTTACTGATAAAATATCACAATCAAGGACTTAACACGTGCAGCAACGATTTGTCCCTTCACTTCGGGAGGGGGGGGGGTGCAGGGAGTGACGAAACGTTTTGTTTTAAGAGATTAATGAAAGTTCTTTTTGAGTTGAACAGGTACTAACGAAATATGATGATTCATATTTTTCAAACCCTTCAAAAGGCTTTAATTTACATCGTTTCATTTTCACTGAAATGATCTTATTAGTGACGGTAATCGATATGTGCTGGAGTCATTCGGTCTAATGTTCAACTGCTATTAGGGACAAGACTACAGTATTAATTTTTTTCCCGTCAATTAGGTGAAAAAAATGAATAGCCTTAAAGTCCAGCCAGAGTTTTACCTCGATGACAGAGAAACTGAAAGAATTAACTGAAGCTGAATTTTGTTGTGGTTTGGGTTGTTTACCTCTAAGTGACACTTTTGTGCATTCAATGGGCTAAACCGCCAGGTCATAAGGACCACAAAGGTTCAGAGGAGGTTGGGGAAGGGGACCCACTGGATTACACTTGGCAGACAGATGAGAGCTTTCTGTCTGGGCCTTCCAGCATGTTCTGTAACGTGCACAGGGTATGGCTCTCCTTCATACATGGTCAGGGCTCAACAACCCATCAGAATGACCGCGACCTTTGTAATCTCATCGGTGTTCCCTTTCACACCGAGAGTAGGGTGGAGCTTATGGGAGATAAATCTCAACGCTGATACAGTGGGAACTCGAAATTGGGAATATCGCATTACTAGTCTGGTGCTGGTGATTATGATTCAGGCAAGACATGGTGGCTACCTCAGGTACCAAAGTTTCAGTTTATGCTTCTGTTCAGGAGACTTCAAAATAGCTTGTTCCCTTCAATCGGGTTAGCTAGATAATCAGCGTTATCTGCTCTCTGATTGGCCCATTCAACACACCGAAATTGTCTTTCATTTTGAGAGTTTAAACTCTCTAGATCGCTCCTTGAGCTGAGTTTGGTTAAATTGACATCGAATGTCAGCGAATACACTGATGATCTTTAAGCTGATCGCAGTGCTATGACTTTATTCTTTTTACCTACAGGGTACCGAGATTTATGAAAATTACATGATAAAGTTCAAAGCAGTATTTATATAGCTTAGTAGTTATAAGAGACAAAAAAAGTAACATCAAGTACCAGGTTACCAATTAAAAACCCATTAACACCTGATAAATAATGAATAATGACGTAACTCAGATAAAACATGGCGATATGTTTTGGCAGTTCCCGAAGATGGTCATTCTCAAGTGTAAAAGATATATTTCGAAAGACATGGAGCTGGCCATTTCGTTGCAATACGAGAACACGGTGCAATTCCAAGTTATCATGCAAACTGCCTTTGTGGTTCACATAAAGGATACGTTATTTTTATTTACTTTTTATTGCGTGCAAACTTTAACAGCTTTAGTACAATACAGTGTTAAGATGATTTTCAACTATGATTTAATATACAAATTCCATGTGATTAATTTTTAGAGAATGCGTTTAATAACAAGTTAGTTTACCTCACGATATACGCTGCAGTGCGTACTCAACATCTTCTCATGTAAGGAAAGTTGAGGGGTTTTGATACTTTGGCGACTAGGAGCTACCATATTCCATAAATACTTCTCTTAATATACATTAAGTATATATTTAAGTGTGTAATAGAGATTACAACTTGTATCTTAATCCTTGCGTACTCTACCAACACGTTACTATATGGAGACATTAAAATCTTAGAATTTATATCTTCGGATGAGTTACCTGTTTTCGTTTTACAATTATCACTTACAGATCCACAAGGGTTGATAGGAATGGCATTCTGTGTAGGTTAAATTTCTTCAGAACAATCTGAAATATATTCCATAAGACTGGAATCAAGGATTGAAACTGCCAAGATAGATACAGCAGATCACTGGGATGCTCCCGAAATCACTCATGACCAGTTGAAATATGGACGTGATCATGACTACCATTTGAAAGGGAACCACGTCGATCTCAGTCCTTAATAACTGCCATTTTGTCCACAGATACAATGGATTCCAATAGAAACTTCCCATGCTATAATATCCCTACCATCAGCCAGAGGTTTGGGATTGAAACAATCCGAGCGATGCTTCACTTCATCTGCAACACACTTTGGACGTTCTTTATGAGATTTTTTTTCCATTATGAGAATTTGAAATGAGAAGTGATAATGGCTTAATTAACAACGCTGCATGCAATCAATTGGTCACTTGAAGGGATTTAAAGCAATTTACTAAAGAAATTCGCAGCCCACTGCAAACGGTTGCCTAGTTCCTTATCTAAGTGAGCTCTTTACGGTAAATCCACGGCGAGAACTTCATTCACTTTGGAGATGGCGAAATCATTTCTTCTCTTACAATATTTAAATGTGGGCTCAGATAGGAAAGATTTTGTGCAATAATATTAGAATGATATCATTGGTGGTCATTGCATCTCTTTCGTCCTCATAATCTATCTGCAGAATCATCACATTGCTTTCAAAATCACATTAATTATCTTTACCTATTGTAAGAGATATGCAAACGATTCAACCCTTCGCTTGAAAAAGCGTGATCACAGAGCCAGGATGGGTCTTTCTCCTGATGCTTTAATGGGATATTAATTATTTGAATAAATGTTTTCGTACTAGGGGTTGTGTGCATGACTAGGTAAGTGTCATTTGAATACACATTGTGTATTCAAATGACACTTATAAGTCAGATTGGTTTACACTTGCTTCATCGATTCGACTTTTTAAAAAATATTTTTAACAGATCGGGGATGTTTTGCAAGGGATAGCCGAGATTAGATATTTGTTACAAATCATCGACATCTATCGAAACTACAATGATTATTCCCTAAAATAATGATGATGCTTATGGGCCTAGAAAGACTGTCATCCATCAGATAGGACGTTAATGCAAGGCCCCGTATGCAGGAGAACAATATTCTGTGCACGTTGAAGAACAGGGAGACTTCCATCTATTTCTTAAGAGCTGTCCAAAGGATCTCTTTCACCAACCTTCTCTGAATCCTTTAGGTCTTTTGTGTCCTTTAGGTCTCTGTTCATTTAACACATTGTAGGAGAAAAAGTGTCTTTAGGAGGTAAAAAAAATCGAACATTTCTATGTTTACATTTTAGGAAAAATAATTATTTCAAAAATAACCCTGGTGTTCGTTTGAGGAAATACTTGAGATTTCTTCTCGTGTATCATGTCTTCTTTTAAAGTTTATATCTTATGATGAATGATTTTTCTTTAATTAGTAACATACGGCAAGCAATTATAATCTTATTAGTTCTGTTTGCGATTTATATTCAGTTGTCGCCGAATGTGAGACTCATTATTATTTACTATTAAATTCTGACAGATTGAGCAACATTTCATTCTCTTTCTCTGTTTTATGTAGGTATGATGTGAAGAAGCAGCACGAATACCCCGAGCAGTCCGGGGCGAAAAGGACTTGCCCACCACGTTGGCGTGAGGACGTTATGATGGAGCAAGACATCGACAACTTACCAGGCGCTCCTGAAGGGGTAGGAACAACGGATTTCTTTCCAAATATAGAAGGGTCTATCAGATCTCGGAGACTGCGCTGTCGCGGAAAGCAGTAAGTTGACATACTTCATTCGTTTGCTGATATTGAATTAGTTATTAATCGTCTGAGTTTCTATTAGAGGCAAAACAAAGTTAAATGGGGATAATGAACTCTGAACAATATTAGAAATAGGATTATCTGAAGTTTTACATTTTTAACATGAATTCTTTAAAGGAAACATAATCTGAAATAGCTCATACTCTAAAATTAGCGAAGATGACAAATGCTTAAGAAATAATTGTTTGACAAAGCATTCTCTTTTGGTCGATTGAAAGAAATCTCATTTTGCAGTGAGAATGACATAGGAGTTGATTAAACTAAATATCTTTAAAAGAAAAAATCTGAAATCGCTTTCGATCAGTAATTGTCGGCAGTGATAAGCAACTTTCGTTTTATAAAATAATATATATATATATTAATTTATTAGTATAATAAAAACAAAAACTAATTCTGGAAATTATTAATTATTTAAATATACGATTGCTTTGAATTTTACTTAAAATGAAATTAAACAAAAGTCTAATACTTGCTTGAACTTGAGACTTAACAAAATGGACTTAACCAATGGGAGCAATGAACCCTTAGAAGACGTCCATGGAGAGTACCTTTTTGGACCTCCACAGAAAAAAATGATCCCCACTTCCTACACCGATGACGATGTGAAAAGGATATTGGGTAGGTTTATCCCACCTGAAATTAAGTTCTATTATCCTGGACTAACTAGGCGTTACATTCCTAACGATGAGAGGAAAGAGCAGGGCGACAGATTGCAAAAGCGAAAAGCCATGTTGAGTATACAGAAAGATCGAGTGAAGGAAGAAGTGCAGATACAAGCTCCTGGCCCAGAAAGCAGGGAAAGCAGTGCCAAAGATAAGAACGGGAAGAGATGTAGAGGAGAAGGCTTTAGCAAAAGCTACACTGGAGGAGAGCAATGAGCGTGCCTCCGGACGAACGCCAGCCATACGAGCACTTGACGAGGAAACCCCTGCTAGGAACACAGAGTCGAACCCTCTGCCCCAGCTACAGGATCTGTTGGCAGCCTTTCCGCTGTGCCAGATCCAGGCAGATCTAGTACGTTTGGGGGAGCGCCTCCACCAGATTGAGGGACAGCGAGAGAGGAGCCATACCAGTCAGCCCCAGCAACAGCGGCACCCCTTGGCGGATCACCAGGGTGTCTCGTGCTTTGCGTGCGGTGGAGTGGGCCATTACGCCCGTCAGTGTGCGTCGCCCCCGACCCTACGCCCACGTGACCCGCGATACCAAACAGGACGAAACCGGCAGCAAAATCGAGACCGAGCAACTCCACGGAGGACCCGCTGGACGAGAGAGAATGGATTCCCCTTTACACCCCCTCAGCGAAACTCGAGATCAGGGTAGTAGTAGTAGAACACATAACATAAATTGAATATTCTTGCTTTATAAAAGCAAACTCATTCAGAGGCTTTTTGAATCTGAATTAAGTTAAATAGATGGTATAGTATTAATGATGGTATAGTACCCTGCTGAGGTGTGGTCAACTTCACAGGGTCCTGGTGCTGACCATTTATACCTACCAGACTGGACTTGTTTATGGATTTGAGTTTGATTATGGATCCTGGGCTTGCTGCACTGGTGGGCCTCTGTTGAGGGAGAATCTGCCGCTGTGTTTTCTGTTTGCATTTCAGTGATGTTCTAAACAATGTGGTTAGTTCTATTCCCATTGTTTGTAATGATGATAGATGCATTGGCAGCTTTAATGTTGGCCCTATAACACAATCTGAAGTTATTTTGGCTACCTCTAAACTTAAACTTCATAAATCCCCAGGGGTAGATGAAATTACTACAGAAATGCGCAGAGCTGGGAATGTTTCGGTTACCACTTGGATGACTGAAATTTTGAATAACTTTTATGATAAAGGCATGGTTTCTAAAGATTTTACCAGAGCTATTATTATCCCTATTTTCAAAAAAGGTGATCGCAGTTCTTGTGATAACTATAGGGGTTCAGCCTACTCTCTGTTCCAGGTAAAGTTCTTTCCATGATTGTGCTTAATAGAATTAAGAATCTGGTTGACAGTCAGTTGCGTGATGAGCAATGTGGATTCAGAAGTGGTAGGGGATGTGTAGATCAGATATTTTCACTTAGGCAGATTCTTGAGAAATGTTTAGAGTTTCAGAAACCTTTGGTTGCTAGCTTTGTTGATTTCAAAAAGGCTTTCGACTCTGTTGATCGTCATAATTTGTGGTTGATTGTGAGATCATATGGTATACCAGACAAGTTAGTTAACATAATGAAAGCTCTCTATAATAACACTGAGTCGTGTGTGAGAGTTGGTAAGTCTTGTAGCAATTGGTTTAGCATTACGTCTGGTGTTCGACAAGGGTGCATTTTGTCTCCTTTTCTCTTTAGTTTGGTTATTGATTATGCTATGCGAAATTCGCTTCGAAGAAAAGATTTTGGCCTTAAATGGGCTGGAGATACGAAAATTTCTGATTTAGATTATGCTGATGATTTAGCCCTTTTGGCAAATGATGTTGATGAGATGAACTCTTTCATTCGAGCTGTTGATGAGACTGGTAGTAGAGTAGGTTTGGTTATAAACAGAGAAAAAACTAAAGTGATGAAAATTGGTCAGGCAGGTTGTGATTCAGTTAATCTGAATGGTTGCAGTCGTGAGCAGGTGTCACAGTTTAATTACCTTGGGAGCTATGTAACTGATACTGGTGATGTGCGGCATGAGATTAACAGACGAATAGGGATTGCTGCCGGGACTTTTAAGAATCTATGGAGATTGTGGAGAAATAGGCGTATACACCTAAAGACTAAAATTAGACTGTATAATAGTTTGGTTCTTTCTAGGGTTAGTTATGGTAGTGAAACTTGGACGCTGTGTAAACAAGATAACAGGAAACTAGATGCTTTTGATTCTAGATGCTTACGCAGTATCTTGGGTATTAGGTGGTTTAACTTTGTACCTAATGATGAGGTTAGGCAAAGGAGTCTGCAACCTCCTTCAAGCAGCATATTGTGCAGAGAGAGACTCCGCTGGTTTGGCCATGTTGCCCGTATGGATAATTAGAGATTGGCGAATAGGGTTACGAACAGTGTGTCTAGAGGCCTCAGAAGGAGGGGGAGACCTAGGATGCGGTGGGCAGACAATGTCAAACAGGACCTTGTTAGAATTGGTGTGCAGTGGCCGGATGCAGCAGATGTAGCTCAGGACAGATATGCTTGGAGAATTAAACTGCGTGGTCTGGTTGGACCTCCGTAGCCCATGGCTGCTTGAGGATGATGATGATAGTATTTGTAATTTTTTTTTTATAAAATATCAAGAATTTTTGAGTTCTTCAGAAATTGAATGAGATAGTTATACAGAACAGGTATTAGCTTTGAGTTTGAAGAAAATAAGATACTTTGAAAGTCATAAGACAAAATATTAAGTTTTGAAAGTTTTGAGAAATATTGTCTTCTTTCATAATCATAACTTTTGCAATTGAAAATAATATGTTCTAATGTGTGAAAAGTATTGCAGTTTGGACAATTAGGAGAATCAATAATTTTATATTGAAAGAGTCTATAGTTAGTTAGTGCTGTATTGGTTTTAATTCGAAGAATGGCATTTATTTCGTTTTTTTTCAAATTAAAGTCATGGAATTTTTGAATTTTGGGATTAATTTTATAGCGGTGGGATTGAGATCTATTATTATTATACCAAGATTGCAATTCTTATATTAGTAATTTTTTATTTGTTAATTTGATTTGATAAATAAATGATGGGGTTGGAATATGTGAGTTGTGATTTAAAGCTTCTTTAGCCAGCCTATCTACAGTTTCATTATCAGGAATGCCCACATGGGCAGGTATCCATTGAATTATTAAGATATTGTTATGTGATAAATGTTTAAAAGTATGAAATAAAAGATCATTTGTGAATACATTAAAGTTAGTTTTAAGGGGATTTTGGAAAAGGCTAAAAAGTGCAGATTTGCAATCTGTAAAAATAACTATTTTAGAATTGTAAAATATTGTGGCCCATTTTGTGGCTTCTATAATGGAGTAAAGTTCAGTAGCTATGTTCAAAAAGGAAGTATTAAATTTAAATTTTGAAGAGAAATTAAATTCTGGGAAAAAAATAGCACCAGAATAACTTTTAGTGTTTGGGTTGGAAGACCCATCTGTATAAATTTTGATATAATTATTAAATTGATAATTAATGTGTAGTAAGGAAATTTCTTTTATAATTGTGGAGTCATGTGATTTTTTATTAGAGAAACCTGGGATTTTATCAAACATTGGCGGAAAAGATGTTGTCCAGTAAGGAATGGATCAGGGTAGAGAAGAGTTACGACAAGCCAACCACCATACGGCTCCTTTAAACTAGAACGGGAGGGAAGCCCCGGATGCACTTCCCAGAGTCCCCTCGAAGCGTCAGCCGTCCGCATTGCCCCGTGTGCCATACTATGCAGTGATGAAAATTCACCTATTGTGTCTAGCCGCATGGAGGACACGGAGGTGTCGGCCCTTGTCGATACCGGCGCCATTGTGTCCGTCATGAATAGCCAGAGTTTTCAGCGCTTGAGAGGCCGAATCTTGCACAAAACGGTCCCCCTCCAACATAATTTGAAAACTGTAGATGGCCACCCCCTTCCAGTGATAGGCAGATACATGGTGACCCTCACATTTGACGGGATTAGATTTGAACACCCCATAGTAGCCCTTGACATAGACACTCCACGATACGACATGATAATGGGACACGATATCCTTAAAAAGCACCGATTCATCATAGATTGTCATTCAGGCACACTGCACAGGAAAAAGGACGAGGCAGCGGGCATACAGGGTGCCGTTCGCGCTGCAGGGCGAATTGGACCGACAAGTGGATGAGTTGTTAGAGCAAGGAATAATAAGAGAAAGCGCCTCTCCTTTTGCGTCACCCATCGTCTTAGTGAAGAAAAAAGACTCCACCTACAGATTCTGCGTCGACTACAGGGCCCTAAATGTGAAAACAGTCCCAGATTCGTACCCCCTCCCCCTCATAAACGAAATTATCGACCAACTAGCTCACGCCAAATATTTTAGCTCACTGGATATGGTATCCGGTTATTGGCAGGTTCCCATTCACCCACGTGACGTGGAGAAAACTGCGTTCATCAGCAGGAAAGGGTTATTTGAATTTAACTACTTACCATTTGGACTGAAGAACAGTCCCGCTACGTTCCAGCATTTATTGGACCACGTATTAATGGGAATGCGACAAGAGCAAGTTCTCGTCTACCTCGACGACATAATGGTGGCCTCCCAGACATTTGAACAACACACAGAACGGTTACAGAGGGTATTTGACCGCCTAAGGGCCTACAATTTAAAGTTGAAGCCAGCAAAGTGCCAATTCACGAAGGAATCCCTCACTTACTTGGGACATTTTATTTCCGCAGAAGGGGTCCAGCCGGACCCGTGGAACGTCCAGGCCATTGAAGAATTTCCTCGCCCCCGTAGTGTCCGGAACGTTCGAGCCTTCCTAGGCCTAACCGGCTACTACCGGCGTTTTATCGATCGCTACGCCGATCTTACAGCCCCCTTGGTCCATTTAGTGAAGAAGGACACCCCTTTTAGATGGTCTCCAGAAGCGGAGGAAGCGTTCGAAGTACCGAAGAGGAAATTAATGACCGAGCCCCTTCTCCTGTACCCCGACTTTGGACGGAAATTTTTCCTGTCAACCGATGCGTCGGATATTGCGGTAGCCGGCGTACTCGAGAAAGGAGACGGACGACGGTTTCCGTCATCCGGTAGCTTACGCCAGTCGGAAATTGAAGCCCCCGGAAACACGCTGTCTCAATCATGTCTCAAGAAGAAAAACTTAAAAGGTCAAATTCTGAAAATATTCGTTGTCCGACGCGTGGTGCAAATGGTTAGCACGCTCTGGCATGAATCTGGAGAGATGCGGGTTCGATTCCCGCCGTGGCGGCGATGAATTTTTTTCAGAATCTATTAATTATTGTTTCTTAACAGGGAATACTGTGCATTCACTTTGGATTTCAATTATATATTTAACGCGGTAGTGTTAGCGCGTCAAATGTGAGGGTCACCATGTATCTGCCTATCACTGGAAGGGGGTGGCCATCTACAGTTTTGTTGGAGGGGGACCGTTTTGTGCAGGATTCGGCCTCTCAAGCGCTGAAAACACTGGCTATTCATGACGGACAGAGTGGCGCCGGTATTGACAAGGACCGACACCTCCGTGTCCTCCATGCGGCCAGACACAATAGGTGAATTTTCATCACTGCATAGTATGGCATACGGGGCAATGCGGACGGCTGACGCTTCGAGGGGACTCTGGGAAGTGCATCCGGGGCTTCCCTCCCGTTCTAGTTTAAAGGAGCCGTATGGTGGTTGGCTTGTCGTAACTCTTCTCTACCCTGATCTCGAGTTTGCTGAGGGGGGGTAAAGGGTAATCCATTCTCTCTCGTCCAGCGGGTACTCCGTGGAGTTGCTCTTCTTCTTTCACATCCCTCTAAATGCTGGTCCTATTTGTAAAGCAAGCCTCGGCCTGCTTATCATCAGGACCACGAGCCAATGTCTTCTGTGGGTGATAGAGTGAGGGAGAAGATGTTAAAAATTGGAATTTTAATTTTTAGAGGCAAGGGTGGAAGGAAAGGCCGAAAGTTTGCACAGATCTTATTTTGCTCCAAAGTTGGTAAGTGTCGCGAAAATCGTGGAATGAGAGAGAAAAATGGGGGAGAAGGGTATAATTTAGTGATAATTTAGTGTTAAGTAGGCTAAACATTAAAATTGTGGACGGGGGAGCAATAATTTGAAGGGGGGGGGGAGAAATAAAGCCAAAAGTAGCGTCAGAGCAGCGAGATGATGGAAATCGATCGCTGACGTCACAGCCAATGGGATTGAAGGAATTTTGGCATTGGCTGAGAGCGGGAGCTGGAAGTTGGTTAGGTTTGACGCTAACGGAGACGAGTGGGCAAGAGGGGTCTCAGCCAATGAGGATAAAGGAATTTTGGGATTGGCTGAGAGTGAGGAATGGAGAGGAGGCAGAATTTTGACTTCAGCCTCCTCTGACGACCCTTGCATATGGACCAGATGATCCTAATTCCACTGGAATGTGGTACAAAGTGGTCCAGATATGATGGAATAGGTTTATGTTTAAGCAGAATTTTGATAAAACACCTTCTCCCTCACTCCATCACCCACAGATGACATTGGCTCGTGGTCCTGATGATAAGCAGGCCGAGGCTTGCTTTACAAATAGGACCAGATTACGAGGGATGTGCAAGAAGCAGAATTTTGATGAATGCCCACACTGAACACACGCTCTTTTGACCTGTTTCTGGGAGATTGTGAACACTCTTTCCTCTCCACCTCTTTTCATTGGACCTGAGTCACTACAGCCCATCATTGTTGCCTTTCCCTCTCTCATCAAAAGGCGGCCTGTGGCCAAACGCCTTCGCCAAAATGTAAGTACACTGTGCTACGCTACGCTAGCTTCTGTCTTGCATTCCATTAAGCCTCCTCTGACGACCCTTGCATATGGACCAGATGATCCTAATTCCACTGGAATGTGGTACAAAGTGGTCCAGATATGATGGAATAGGTTTATGTTTAAGCAGAATTTTGATCGCTAAATGAGTAAAAAAGATGGAAAAGGGCTAATTTTGAACGGAAAATAATTTAAAAACGGAAGAATAGTGAATTATTTATAAAGAGGGAGGAGATTCTTTACTAATTGGAGGAAGTCCCAAATAGAAAAGCACTCTCTCTGCGGGCATTTGCCTAAAGCAGAGAGGTAAAGGTCTCGATACTTCGGCAAAATGCAACCGTCCTTGGATAGCGTTTTTTAAAGAGCTTTAAGGTGGGGGGGGGGATTTCCCATTCGGAGGAGGCTAATTTAGGGTTAATAAGAAATTTTAGAAAATCAAGGAGGTCCTCAAAGGTTTCAAGAAAATCAGGGGAATCAGAATTTAGAGTAATAGAGGGGGAGGTGGATCGATCTATGATGAAATTTTGAATATTACCTATTAATGAGGAAGGCGAGTCAGGAGCTGGCTGTTTTTTCTTCTGATGGGCAGTAGACTCAGAGGCAGAAGGTGAATCCGATGGAGAGGGAAGGTGCTTTCTTTTTTGTTGAAGGGGAGTAGAAGGAGCTGACTCTTCAGGAGCGGGAATTTCTTTTGGAGCATCCTGAACTTCTCTTTGAATGGAGGTTGGTGCCAGCAGTTGCGAAGAGTTGGTGGTCGAGATAGAGTCCGAAATTATGACCGATTTTGATGCGGGAGGTGGCAGGTTCTTCTTGGCGAAGGCTTCGCAGTCCTTTATGATGTGGCCTGGGAGCCTGCACCACTTGCAAAGCCGGATCATGCCAGAGTAATTAATTGTAGCCGAAAAGGTAGAGATGTGGAGGAAATTGGGTACCATTTTCTTCATCTCCATGTGGACTACCCTCGTACCCGTCCGGATGGATTCCAATCCCGGGAGGTTCAGGAACTCTTCTGCAATGCTTTTTACAATGCCATATGGCTTGAGGGCGTCCACGATGTCACAGTTAGGGATGAAGAATGGTAGTTTAGAGATGAAAACTTTTTTCTGGGGATATCCTAGGCGCTTGAATGCGATGGGCTGGTCCGTGGGAAACACCAGGTTCGGATCAGCGGCAAAATCATCCGCAGCGTCTTCAGAGGCAAAAGTAATAATGGTGATATCTTTGGAAATACTTTGTGCGACTTCAATAGCAGCTGGGTCCTTATTGTTGGCCAATATAGTCACGAAAGTCTCATAGCTGAGATCACGATGTAAAAACTTGAAACAACGATTTAATCTGGAGTCCTTATTGATATCCATTGTTAGCTGAATTCACAAACACGTGGAAAACAGAGAGCACTAGCGAACACGTCTTACTATCTTGAAGTCCGAGGTTGGAATCCGTAGAGTTGTTCAGTCTCGATTTTGCTGCCGGTTTCGTCCTGTTTGGTATTGCGGGTCACGTGGGCGTAGGGTCGGGGGCGACGCACACTGACAGGCGTAATGGCCCACTCCACCGCACGCAAAGCACGTGACACCCTGGCGATCCGCCCAGGGGTGCCGCTGTTGCTGGGGCTGACTGGTATGGCTCCTCTCTCGCTGTCCCTCAATCTGGTGGAGGGGCTCCCCCAAACGTACTAGATCTGCCTGGATCTGGCACAGCGGAAAGGCTGCCAACAGATCCTGTAGCTGGGGCAGAGGGTTCGACTCTGTGTTCCTAGCAGGGGTTTCCTCGTCAAGTGCTCGTATGGCTGGCGTTCGTCCGGAGGCACGCTCATTGCTCTCCTCCAGTGTAGCTTTTGCTAAAGCCTCCTCAAATGTGCGGGGGTTATGAGACAGTACGAACTGCTTGAGCCGCGGGGCCAGGCCCGCCAAAAACTGGGCAAGGCGCATCTGATCGCCGATTCCCTGATCCTCGCTGTCCATGTTTCTTCCTGCTGTTCCCAAAAACTGATAGGCCCAGGTCCGAATGCGGGCAGCATACTCCCGGACACTCTCATTCGCCGTTTGCTGACAGCTTGTGAATTTGTGTAGGCGGGTGGCTAATGGCGCCTCACTATCGAACCTTTCCAACACCGCCCTTTTGAAAACTCAAACAAGAAGAAGAATGTAATGAACACTTGGAGATTACAGCAATTGTCGCCAGATCCTTCTACCAAGACATTTCTTAAACCACCACATTTGGAAATAGGACATCTTGGTAGGATTCAAAGTCCTGCAACATAGAACAGTGTAAACAGCGAAAAAGATAAGATTATGAAGAGTTGGAAAAGTGAGATATTGTCAACAGATTCTTCTACTAAGAGAGTTCTTAAACAGCCTCCTCCAAAGCTTGGAAAAGTGTATCCTGGTACGATAAAAGTTCCTGCCTGTGATAACAAAGGAATGAGTGCCAAGGAGAAGATCTTAAAGAGCTGGAGCGGAGAAACATTGCCAAGAAATCCCTTCTGCGAAGAGACCTATTAAATCGCCTCCACAACAGTTCCCAAAGGTACCTTCTGGTATGATAGAAGTTCCTACCCCAGAATACAGCAGAATGAGTGCCAAGGAGAAAATTATGAATATGTGGGGAAAAGGACAGGAAAGTTCAGACAATTATACTAGAGGACAGGTCAAACGGCCAAGTAAGATGAGTGAAATGGACTATAATGCACTCTATAAGTCGATATTCGTCCCAGTGCCCTTGAAAGGAAAGTCCCAGCAGGTTCCTAGATTAAAAAAGAAGGAAACTCTCTTTGCTCCAGTTAAGGCGGTTGACTCCATGATGAAGACATCGAATAAATGGGATGGAGAAAGGAAAGAAAACTGTTAAGGAAGCTTATTTATGATCCCTCTTTTTCCTTCCACATTAGCTGCCTATGTGTGGAGGGGTTTTCTCCTGGGTTAGAGCAAAACACTCTGACATATCAGTAATGACATTTAATGGAGCCGGATCCCTCTTTTTCCTTCCACATTAGCTGCCTATGTGTGGAGGGGTTTTCTCCTGGGTTAGAGCAAAACACTCTGACATATCAGTAATGACATTTAATGGAGCCGGATCCCTCTTTTTCCTTCCACATTAGCTGCCTATGTGTGGAGGGGTTTTCTCCTGGGTTAGAGCAAAACACTCTGACATATCAGTAATGACATTTAATGGAGCCGGATCCCTCTTTTTCCTTCCACATTAGCTGCCTATGTGTGGAGGGGTTTTCTCCTGGGTTAGAGCAAAACACTCTGACATATCAGTAATGACATTTAATGGAGCCGGATCCCTCTTTTTCCTTCCACATTAGCTGCCTATGTGTGGAGGGGTTTTCTCCTGGGTTAGAGCAAAACACTCTGACATATCAGTAATGACATTTAATGGAGCCGGATCCCTCTTTTTCCTTCCACATTAGCTGCCTATGTGTGGAGGGGTTTTCTCCTGGGTTAGAGCAAAACACTCTGACGTATCAGTAATGACATTTAATGGAGCCGGCACCCTCTTTTTCCTTCCACATTAGCTGCCTATGTGTGGAGGGGTTTTCTCCTGGGTTAGAGCAAAACACTGACATATCAGTAATGACATTTAATGGAGCCGGCACCCTCTTTTTCCTTCCACATTAGCTGCCTATGTGTGGAGGGGTTTTCTCCTGGGTTAGAGCAAAACACTCTGACATGGATGGTGCCTTGACGTGGCGTCAGAGCTTTTCACTAAACCATCCGGCAGATAAATGTTGCAATGAGAGCTGTAATCATAAAAAATTCTACTATGAGTGAGCATATAGTCGAAGGGGGACACCAACCGGCAATTCTTCCCTAAATTATAGTATGGGGGAAAAAAGGGGACCGGAACTAAGAGGCTTTCGCCAAATTGAACAGTTCATTCCGAAAGAATCATTAGCTCGCCTTGGAGCGGTAGAAAACTTGAATAGACGACAGCGATCAGCAGGGCCGTGCCGTGCTATGATACAGAGAGGCGGCCGCATCAGGCGGCACCGTAAGGGGGCGGCATAAGCAGCGAAATCAAAATACAATTTGAACCATTCAATAATTAATAATCTTTACGCAACGCTTTTCTATATTGGTCTATGTTATTCTAATATTGATGTATACGATTTATGATTTATCGTACGCCTCTGCCTAAGCGCTTTCGGTATCCTTTGATCTCGGTTTCTGGTGCAGGTGCATCGTTGGCGAGGCTCGCCGAAAGACTTTTGATCTGACAGCGGCCGCTCCTAAAAGCTAAGGCGGCAATTATCACAAAAGACAACAAGTGTTACGCGTTGATAGTTCTGCTTTGAACTTACAATTATTGACAATATTTGATTTTAATGTTAGTTTGTCATGAGACGTGGCAAGCGGCTGTGCTGTATTTAAATCAGTAAATCAGATATGTAATATATCTGTATCAGTATAATATTTGTGCATTTATACTAATTCAGTTTTTGTGTTTAAAAAGTAGATCAGGTAAGAGAATTATTGTTTTTTACAGCAATTGTAGTTACTTATTATCATTGAAAATGATTATGTTATGACAATTGGGACTCGAATTAAAAAGTAGTATTTGCATGGACTGGGTATATCTCAGGTGCGGAACGTCTGCCTCTGTGTGATAGATAGAGAGTTATTTAGGTAATATTGGGCTACTTTTGCTTTCTGTGTGTGATAGAGAGTGAGTTGCTTAGGAAATATTTGCATTTGCCTACTTTTGCGTTCGTTATTTATTGCTCTATTTTTACCAAATTCATATACGTTGAAGTGGAGACAATACAATAACAAGTTAAAGAAATGCATATGTCAAAACAGCTGCTAGCTGTCAATTTGACAGATATTCATTATCTATTTATTATGTTCTGTTACCTACAAATCTTACTAGCTTTTTTTTTGACAGAACTTATTCTGACACATTTGGAAAAGTTAGGTTTTGAGTTAAAGTGGCTTAGACAACGGAGCTAATACAACGGCAGCAAAATACAAGGCTATGACAACGGAGCTAATATGAAAGAAGTAAGAAAGGGTGTACAAAATAGAATTCTTGAAAAATATCCAAGGGCGTTTTATGTGCCCTGCGCATGTCATTCTTTAAACCTAGTTGTGAATGATGCAACGTCTACTTCTACAGAAACAACTTTTTTTCTATTGTTCAAGAACTTTACACTTTTTTTTCTGGTTCTACAAAGCGTTGGGAAGTGCTAAAAAAATATGTTTCACAATTAACTCTAAAACCATTGAGTGCTACTAGGTGGTCAAGCACAGTAGATGCGTTAAAGCCTTTACGATTTCAACTTTGCGAAATCTATGATGCATTATTCCAAATAATAGAAGACATCAACAGAGATCAGAAACTAAAGTTAAAGCAAGAGGGTTAGCAAAAAATATTAAAAATTACAAGTTTATATGCGGTGTAATTCTTTGGTATGATATTTTATTTGAAATAAATTCAGTCTCGAAGCTATTGCAATCTGTAACTATAAATTTGTCAGATTGTGTAAGGATGTTATCAGAAACCATACAAAAAGTGAAAAGTTATAGACAATCTGGATATGATCAGATGAAAATTGTTGCTAATGAGATTGCAGAGAATCTTGAATGCAGTGCAGAATTTCCTGCCGAAACTGAAGTTAGAGCCAGAAGGGACAAGCATCAATTTGACTATGAAGAAGCTGTCGATCTACCCTTAACCCTTTCAGGACCATAAGGTTTTTAAGAGTAAATATTAATATGTAACTGTCTATTTTAGTTTGTTTAGACGTAAAATAAATAAAAATCATAAGAAAAATACATAACAATGTGTAGTTTTTTTGGAATTTTATGGGAAATATTTTTCCCAATGGACTATAAAGGTAACACAAATTATAGTTAGGCTTATTATGCAATGTCTTTTATTTATTGGTTTATTAGAACAAAATGTTAACTAAAATAATACAAAATTATGAAATAAAATTACTATACAAAATGATGTGATAATTATGATATTCTGCGAAGCAATTTCTTTTGGTAGTGAGGCAAAGATGGACATTGCACATAGTACATATATTATGCGTCCTGACAGTTCTGTTTTTGTTTTCTAAACGTTCCCGTTTACGTAATTGCGTTCGGCATACGTTCTATTTTGACATTCTGTATAAAAAATGCAGATAAGGTTATAATTAAATACGACAATCACCAATTTTAAAATGGGAAAAATGTTTCCCTTAGTCGTGAAAGGGTTAACAGAGGAGAATAAATTTGTAATAAACTTTTTCAATTATATTCTGGACATTAGCCTTAATTCTCTGAATGAACGATTCACGCTTCTGGAAACCCATAGCAAAAATTTTCAGTTTTTATATGACATTTTAAAACTCAATGATATAGATGACAAAATGCTAGAAAATTATTGTACCAGTCTCCAGTCAATACTTTCGGTCGAAAATAAATCAGATATAAATGCAAATGATCTTCAATAAGAATTACGTGATGTATCCCGAATGCTACCATATTCTATGAAACCTTTGAATGTTTTAAATTATTTGTGCCAAAATAACTTAATTACTTTGTATCCGAATACTGTTGTAGCTCTGAGAATTTTATTAACACTCCCTGTCTCTGAAGCTAGTGGGGAAAGAAGTTATTCCAAATTAATAAAACACTACTTAAAAAGTTCAATAAGCCAAACAAAACTTAGAAATCTGTCATTAATTTCTATTGAATCTACATTGACTGCCACTCTAGACATCCCTAATTAACGAATTTGCTAAAGTTAGAAGGGTAAAACTCTAGTAGATTGTTGTAGTTGATATCATTTTTTAAAGTAGTTTATATTTTCAAATTAAAAATAGTATTCGTACATTTTGTGCAGTTTTTTTTTTAAATCGCGATCGAAGGTTATTTTAAAGAAAAAACCTTTAAGGGGCGGCATTTCGAAGACTTGCATCATAATGAGAAAATCTACCGCACGGCCCTGTCTACAATGTATATTGTAATTGTATCCTGACAATACAATCTGCTGATCGTAATACACTTGCTTAAATGACAGGACCTTCGTAGAATTCAATGTCTTTTACAAATTAGTAAGATTCAAGTCTTTTAGCTATTTCAGTTACGGGTCTAGGTCGAGGAGGCTAAATCTTTGCCGTTTGTGCCTAAACTGACAAGATACGATATTATTTCAAAAAATATATGGGGGAGGGGAAAATTCCCTATGTTAAATTCAACTTTTATACGTTTTAAATTAGTATTCAACGTACCATTGTTATGGGTAGGAAAACTTTAAATGAAAAAATTATGCCTTTTTAATTCACGGTAAGAAAAAAAAAAAATGGGAAAAAGTTTATTTTTTCTTTTAAACCAAGTACACTATGTTGAAAAGTGTCCCTACACTTCCATGTTATATGAACGGAAAGCCACCTTCAAAGCTCCCTAATATTGAAAATAAACCTTTTACGCAAAAACTTATTGGCGATAAATTGCAGATGTCACTCAAATCTCTCTAAATATTTAAGTATATTTCCCGCAATATTAGTTTAAGAATGAATGGAAGCTGAAGCATTTATCTTCAACTTTTGACACTTGTTTTATCTATTGAAGTATTTTTTCACAACTCTTGTAACAATTTGTTCACTAACAAATTAAATATCTGAAGTTTGTATTGCGATTTTTTTAAGATTTCATCAATAGCCTTATATAGGCAATGTGACAGTGTAAATTTTCAACGATCTTCGATCAGTATTTAAAGAGTCATTCAAGCGAACCATTTAACAACAGACGACACAGTCACATTGCCTCCAAATTGATGAAATCTTAAAAAAAAATAGTCGAACTTCAGATATTTATGTTAGTGAACAAATTGTGACAAGAATTGTTTTATCTATTGAAGTGTTTTTTTTTTACAAGTGTCAAAAGTTGAAGATAAATGCTTCAGCTTCCATTCATTCTTTAAATATTAAACGAATATTGCGGGAAACCTAGTTAGTGAGATATGAGCGACATTACAATTTATTGCCAATAACTGTCTTTGCGTAAAAAGTTTATTTTTAATATTAGGGAGCTTTGAAGGTGGCTTTTCGTTCACATAACACGAAAGTGTCCGGAAACTTTTTTTTCAAAAGTGTATACTGCGTTAGAATTTTTTTTCTACAGCATGTGCTTAGAGTAAGACATTAAAATGTAGTGAGGTAGAAAACATCTGTGGAACTAATTAAATCCAAATTCCGAATAGTCTTGCTCAGAATTTTTTTTTAAGTTGAATATTTTTCTTTGGCTCTTGATGGAAGTACCACGTTTCTATACCACAGCTTATTGGTATTTTTATGTAGAATGTTAAAAAAAAAAATCTCATTTTAACGGAAATCAAATTATGCTGTTTAAAATTACTTTCTTGTATAATCCTAATGAAAAAACTAATTTCAAGTACTTTTGTTCGACAAGTACTTTTAAAAATAGGTATATGTAAAAATCACTTACGCATATTGTCTACTCAAGGCATTGAACGTGGGAAGAGGGGGGGGGGGGATAAGTTTAGGAGTGTTTAATGCAGCAAGTTTCTAGTATGTTGCATTCTGAAAAGTCCTCATTGGCGGGCCGATGATAAAAGGTTGCTCATTCCTTCGTTAAATAAATGAACGAAACTGCAAAACAGGATAGTAGGCAGCAATAGCTGTACAATGGGGAAAACCTACTGTTATATGGAACTTTTTTTTAAACGTGAAGTACTGCTTAGAGATTTAAGATAAAATTTATCACAGATAGTGCTTTTGGTATTTTTTTTAATGAAAAGTTGATCGGATTTTTCGGAAAAAAAAAAGCTTGTTTATAAATTGGATGTTTAAGTAACCATTTTTTCACAATTCAAAGGCTAAAAACGATTGTTTAAGCAATTTGATCCGAAACTTTGGTTAATTCAGTTTATCATTAGCCTTTGAGGTTTAATTTATAATATCTAAGAAGCACAACTCCGAGTCTTAGGTGTTAAATAACAAAATTGGTCATCTATGAATAAATTACAACTGAAAAACAGCAATGATGACAAACAAAAACATACTAGTATTCAAAAGAATTAAATATTTTATTTCACACCATACGAGCATGGAAAAATAAGTTCTCTATCAAATAGCATAGCAAAAATATAAATTTCTGAAATAAAAATACTCAAAGCAGTTTACTCCAAGAAAAAAAAAAACTTCAGTAAACTGAAAATAGGAATCACTTGAAAGCATATATGTTTAATTATGCATTAAGATTCTGAAACACAAGTGAAAATGTTGAAGCTATGCAGAGTTTTCCATGCGAGATTCATTTTAATAAAATTAGCACAAATCAGTCAAAAATATAAAACTATTGACAGGATTAACAGCGATATATATATATACACACAACTTTTTCAAATTTTACTTCAAATGTAGTAGTTTCAAAAGCAAAGTTTTGACATGTACTTAAAATTAGGTAGAAAGGAAAGTAAAAAGTTTGCAATAAAATATTAATTTTGCTACTTAGGACAGGAGCAATTTTATACACATTATATTAATTTCAAAATTCAAGTAAACTTGGGGAAATTCAAGTTGTGAATAAAACTTAAATTATTCATCTGGCTACACTGAAATTAATAGCTCAGCTTGAGTTCTGAAAAATGAAGTATAAATAAGCAAAATAATTTTTCCAGTGGCTTTGGAGTATTTTAATGATCTAAAGTTAAGGAATGTTATAGAATTTAATGTCACAAAAAAGTGCCCCAATTGCACAAGCTTTGATCATAATATTTCTGTTAAAAATATTCATTGGAATTGTAATTAAGCCAGATTGACGTAACTACCAAATCTTGTTAAATGAAAATTTTTAACTTCATTACTTTTTTCAGCACATATTAATAGAACATAAAACTACAAACAATTATAACCTTGAAGATTTAGGTAAAAATTAAGCAGATTTTAATATTTGGTTTAAGTTGACCTTTTTTTGCTCTAAAAATTGAGATTTGAACTACTTTAATAGCTTCATACTTTATTAATGTAATATATACATTATCAGAGTAGGAAATGTTAAGTCGCAAAAACCCAAAGAATGAGAATAAGGGGAAAATGTTGCAGTTAAAATTAAAAAATATAAATGACAAAAATTGACATGAAATTTGCGATTAACTGTAGTGTAACATTTTACAATTTTCCCCCCACAATTGGATTATTGAAGTCTAATAAAGGAAATTCATTGTAGCATATAATGAATATCATTTTGTTAGCAGAAAATGAATCTTGAGCTTATTCCCTAGTTCAAGAAAAAAGTAATTCTTAATATTTGAAATTATTTAAGAAATTTTTTAAATACATGCAAATAAAACAAATTCATATTTAACGAATTTTGTCATTAAATGCAACTTTTTTGGAAGTGCAGTGCTAGTTTTTTTCTCTAACTTTCACTTAAAACCAAAATGGGGAGTGTTAGTATTGTTTCAATGAAAACTACTTATTTGGGCTAATTGCATCAAATTTCTTAATTCTTGAACCTTTACAAACATTACTACAGTTACATCTTAGAAGAAACAATCATAAAAGGCTTATTTGAGAAGTATTCCTTTACCTCGTTTAGAGAAATATTAAAAATATTAGAAGTTTAAAACAAACAATTCAAAACCTTTAATTCTTCTACGGGAAAAAATACAATTGTCATCATACTTAAAGCTGATTCTTTTAAAAACAATCCAATGTATTGAAATTATTCATCTTTGTTCATTTGCTTAGTTAGGTACAGTAAAGCATGCAAAGTTTAAACAGCAACATTTTGTCAATAGAGTGCAGGTTAATAGTTCATCTAAAAACAGATTAAAAAGAACTTCAATAGAAAAATTTATCACTCCAGCTGTTTTATTAAAATATAATCACTTGACAAAGATTGATTGAATTTAATCAGATTTATAAAAAGAAGATTGCAAATTAAGTAGTTACATGGCTCATTCGAATTGTTGCTTCTTTTTGAATATGAAACTAAAATGTGTATCCTATTTGACTGGTCCACAATGTAGTTTGCCATCTACATAATATTTCATGCTATACACCATAAAAATGTGCTGTTTTTAACAATAATCTTTATTCAATATTAAAATTTAAAAGCTAAATTTATTTCACTAATTTCTATTTAGAAACATTAACCACAAGACAAATACATAAATTTTTATCACTTAAGTCTGCTTTTTATAGTTAAAGGCACTTAATACAAATGTAAAAATCTAAAACAATGTCAGTTACATGCAAAATGTAGCAAGTCTAGCCACATTTCTAATAAAATTTGTTAATTCTGGATTAAAATGGTTGTAATTCTATTCACTGTATAAAGTATAAGTTTGTGTGCATGTCCTTGCATCTGTTAAAAATTTTTAAACACCGATAGCTATTGAAGAAGCCAAATTATGATACTTTTCCAGTTCTGTCAGTCATTCTTGGAGGTTGGAATCAAACGTGAGTTGGCCTTTGAATCACAGCTTTAGTTTGAACTTCAAACTTCTAAACATGATCACTGATCATTTAAACCAAATTAACATTTTAGAAAAATAAATTACTTAAATAAACATAGATAATATTAAAAAATAACAAAATATTCAAAGGTAATTGAAAAATAGACATAACTGCCTGCAGTTTTAATAAATATATGGAATACAAAGTGACAAGAAATGCAATTCTTATTCAAACTTATTAAGGAGAAAGTCAACTTTCTTCTGGTAACGTTTTAGCTGTGTATCTTGAGATTAAGGCTCTTCTTTCAGCTCCTGGTGCAGCTCGAAAACTTGCTAAAGCCAACTCATTGTTTGTTCTTTGTCTTTTCAGTGCTATGTATATAGAAAAGAATTTTTTAGTATCAACACACAGTCTTCATCTGATACACAACATTTATGATTCAGAATTTAAATTTCTTATTTGGTCTTAATAATAACTAAAGGAAGATGAAGTTCTTGAGCAGTTTGCAAAGTTTTTAAGCTGCTGCCTGTCTTTTTGTATCAAATAGCACTGGTGAACTAGAATAGCAATTAATTCTACTCTTATAGATCATTATTTCAGTGTTATAAACAATGATCATATCTAACATTCTTTGTTCAGAAAGAAGTTTTGGATGTAAACCTTTATATAAAAAGTCTATAAAGGATAAATGAGGCAAAAAGATTTAATTTTATTTAATAATCTCAGCATCCAAAAATGTGCATAATCTGGAAGAGAATTATCCTCAAAAATGTAAATTTGATTAATATTAGCAGCTGAGTGACCAAGATGCAATTTGTTTACATCCCCTTCCTCATTTAAAAGTATATATTTCTAATGGTTAACTGCTATAATTTTACTAGCCTTAAGCAATAGTATTAACAGGTGACAAGCTATTTCCATTACTTAAGCAATCAGAATTAACTACAAATATAAAAAAAGTTTAAAAAATAAATATCTTATATGCCCCTTAAGTGAAAATTAAATATTCAATAAACTCGACATTCTTGGTATATACAAATATTAACCACTTTGGAAGCCTATTTAATTTTTAGAGGAAAAATATTTCCTCTAAAAATTAAAGACTTCCAGAGTGGTTAATATCTGTATAAACCAAGAATGTAGAGTTTATTCAATAATTAATTGTATACTCCTAAGATATACTTTCCATCTTTAAGGCATTTATTTCCCGTATTGTGGCTAAGATTGCATGAACAGCGCCTATATGAGACATAATGGAATATGTACTATAGGTTGAGAATGTTCATATCATCAATTACAAGAATCTTGATTGGCGGCTGATAGCTCAGTGGTTTAGAGCACCTGACATGTTATCAGGTGGTCGTGGATTCATATCCCACCTGGCTCAAGACAATTTTTTCTCTGAAAATTAATTTGACTTCCAGAGTGGTTAATATTTGTGAAAAGGGAAAAATAAAAGTATACCAATGGTGAAATCACTTTCTGAATTGATATTCATTTCAAAGGAAGATGGTGTGCCAAAACAGATTTACTATTGCTGGTATCCTATCTACTTTTGTAGTGAATACAAATTCAGTGAGTGCTTTTCACCATCAGTACGATTTATCTTTTAGGGTGCATATAGGAAGGTAAGAGTTTTTACTAGCAAAGTGTTTCTTAAAATTTTTTTATCTATATTTTATCTTCAGAAGGGAGGACTGCTATTATACAAGCACTTTCATTTCATAGAAGACTTAAATATCAACGTCATTAAATTTTCATCTTTTTTGGTTTAAGAGGATGCAATTTGAAGTAATTGATGACATTTCAACCTCATGAGCTCCAAGATATAATTTGGCATCAAATCAACTCTTGTGAAAAATTTTTATTGGGGGGGGGGGACTTCAAGGTACCTCATGGCAGTCCCTACACCCTACACCCCAAGCTTTCATTTGACACGTTTTCACATTCAGAAGATAAAATTGTTCCATATACCACTACATTTCAATTTTTTTTAGGTGGGGGAAGGGGATAAGCACAAGGTATAAATTTTTATTGTCAATGACATTTGCCTCATCAGAAGCTTTCATTTGACATAACTCATTGAGACCAGTCAATAGATCACAAAAGTACAGTGGAATAACCATTTGACAAAAAAATACCCCCTCACGCAGCTGCTTGCCACAAGGTCTGACAGGAGCCTGTCAGTTTTTACACCATAGTAGGTTAAATTCAATTGGCAAAAACTTCTACCCATTAGATAAACAGCAATGAATTCTCACTAGATCAAGGCAAGTTATTTTTCAATCTCTTTCCAAACCCAGTGAGTGCAAGTAAATAAATAATTTTAGTGCAGACTGAAAAATTAACATTAATAAATATCGGAAATAGTTTTCAAATGTTGATGTTTTCTCATTTATGTGGCTAGTATCAGACCTACTACAAGCGAAAGTTTCTTCTTATCCAACCAAGCTCCTGCTGAATATTCTAGTTGGCATTGTTTCTGATAGAAGTACCATTCCCAGAAAAGAGCTAAGAACACCAGCCTAATGATAAAAGAACGGGCAAAAATGTAAAAATTTTATGTGAAGAATAAAATTATATTGCAAGCTTGAAAGAATGAAGTTTAAATGCATGTTTAACTGGATATCAAACTGTTGTAGACAGTGAGCGACATTAAAATCTTTATATGCATTAACACTGGAAAATGTAATTTCAAATTTTCATAAAGAAATATTACTTTGTGGCCCCCCCCTCTCCACACAAATCGTATGCTCTATATGGATTTAATTTTGCAGAAAAATCTCATTTAAGTAAAAACTATTGCCTTAACACTTAATTATCCATCCTTTGCATTGATTGTCTCTTAATGGAATACTACCAATACAGATAGCCAACTAACAGAAGAATAACTTGATGACAAAGTGCATTTGGTTACTGATCAAGAGACCAGGGTTTGAGCCCTGGAAACGGTGTAGAAATTTCTTTTTCTGCGTTTTCTTTCTCCCAAGGTTTCTCTTTCCTCATATCTTCTTTATGGCATATCAAACTGAAAAGGTACCGGTCAGACATCTACCCCTCAAGCATCTGCTTCCAACAATTTTTTTTAAACATCTGTAATAGAATAGCTATACAGCAACATAATGCTACTTTTGACAACTCAACTAGAAAAATTAGGTTTAACACTTGAAAAAACTGCATTTAAGGCCACTTGCACACTAGAAATGGTGAAAAAACAGTGGTATATTACCTGATATTGCTGATAACATTTTCCTTCTTGCACCATAACTAATGTTAAGCTGCTGCAGATCAAAGTCTGTTAATGTTAAAAATGTCGGAAGGTCAATCTAAACAGGAGAAACAAATGGTCAACACCAGCATAATTAACTGATACAATATACACACACACATCTATGATGCAAGTTTTGCAAAGTGACATAACCATTAAAGGTTTAAGAGTATAATTTTATAAAAAAAAAATTCTGTAAAAAGTTAACACTTATAACCTTCAATCTTTAATAGTATAAGTAAACAATGCATTAATTTCTCAAACAATGATTTTTTTGTTTCTAATAAGATAATCTCCAAATAAATTTGTTTTAACATAACATTTTTATAGGACAGAGATAACTTAGAAGTTCTATCAGGCTTGTCCTGATTTCTCGTACAACAGATACACAAATACATAACCATATTGTCCTTGAACTTAAAAACCCTGACAGCTGCAGTGTCACCATGAGCCAACACAATACCACTAAGGTGGCAGAGTAATATGGGACAAATTTTCTAAATAATGATAATCATGTTGAAGCAACTGCATTAAGTGTTCATTTGTGGAATGAGTTTTAAATGTTCCATAAGGGAAGATATAGACATTAAGGTTATACCCCAGTCTTTGTTCTACCTAACAATTTTGTGGAGAAATTTTTTTTTGATGTATGGGATTCTAACTCCCATCTCTCCAGATTCATGCCAGAGTGTTGTAACCTGGGGTAACTGTATATTGACTTCTGAGTTACCTGTTTTGATACAGTTGAATAAATATAGAGGAAAATTGTCATTAGCTGAGTGGGATCTGAACCCACTACCTTTCATCAGTGCTCTGCCCACTGACCAACTGGCTGCTGAACAATCATTGTTTATGGTATAATGATTGAAGCCACTAATAGAATTGATTATTAGAAATGTATCTGACTAACTGAAGACACTAGTCTAGAAGGCACTTTCCAGCTTAGTGCACATGATCAGCCAACAACAAAGGTAGAAAAACATGTTTTTTTTTGTCAACACACTTTGTATCAAGTGTAAGGATTCATGTTGAAATAGGAAATCACATTTATGCACCTGTTGGTAGTATGTCGAATAAATATAGAGGGAAAAACTGTCACAACAACATGACTTATAGCAAAGCCATAGAGTAAAGAGATCTAGTGTGGGTGTGTGTGGGGCAGCCATGTTTAATTTTGGCCAAAAACTTCTGAATAGACAGCAATTTACTGGCCTACACAGCTCTATGATGCACTATTCAGTTCTGTGTGCACCATTTCCTGGGCATTTTAGCTCACACTCTCCCTCAAATGCTTCAACATCATCTTGATGTTGACATTGCACCTATAAGACAGACAGTGATTCAAACTCCTTGTGTACAATTCCTTCCATATCAAACAAATCGGCATGTTCACCTGCCTCACACTCTTTGGCTGCAATGAAGGACTCGTTCAATGGGATAATTGCTGTTTTGTTTCTGGAACATACCCACACACCTAACTTTCAACACTAGTTATGGTCCTCTTTGACTTGCTCCTGAAGGTCCCTCATGTAGTGATCAATGTTGTCTTTGTCCTGAGTCAACAGTAGAGGCACAAATTTAGCAGCAATTTCCCTCATGTTGGGTTTTTTCATGGTACAATCTGTACGTTAGTCAAACAATTCCACAGATGTCATTGTTCATCAACAGTCTTGTGGCTGATCTGACATACTTTCTCCACATTCTAGTCTGTTTGGCTTGTTGAGGGCCAAAGAGAATGCTCAGAATCTTCAGACTTTTGCCCAGATTTAAAACGTGAAAGAACCACTCACTCTTCGGTTCAGTCACTGACGTCACCAAATATTTGTTTAAGCATTTTGAAAGTCTTGGAATTTTGCAGAGTTTGGAACAAACTTGATGCAAAAAGGCTATTCTTTCATGTCCTCCATTTTTCTTAAAAAAAAAAATAAGGCATAATGCTTGTAAAGAAGGCTTGGTTCCAACTGTCAATGTGAAACTTCCCACACTGTTTGACAAAGGAGTAGTCTTTTAATACCTAGTGGCAGAAATCTAATCATGTCTAAATGACACATGTGGTTAAGTCCAGGAACATTTGGATTGCACCATGAATTTATTACTACTGAACTATTGGCCAATCAATTTAGACATTTTATAGATTTATGAAAAAAAAATTAGTTGACCTGAACATTTGTATTACTAAAGGTTAAAACTCTAGGGCTCAAAATGTTCAACTCTGAATCAATTACAAAACCAGAAAAATTCTTAATTGAAATAAACTGTAGGTACACTTTTTATATCGCATAAGAAACAATCGTACAATTTATTGACCTTTTAACTAGCTACAGTTTTGTAAAAAAAAAAGTTACTTCACCTCATGATGCATGAAGATGTCCATATATTTCTCCAGATCAAAAAGACTGAAAAGCTGAGCTAGATCTTTTACAGAGTCATAACCAAGAGCAGGTGACTGCTGAGGTAATGTTTCCCAAAAATTACTTAAACTAAAAAATGATGATCCTATATAAAATAAAGCAAAAAATATATTTCATGTTGGCATTAATAAGATATCTAGATATATTGGTAAAGAGTCAGTACAAGTTTGTGCATTGTTAATCAATTTAATAACTGTAAAAGATTAAATAAGTTCATAGTCATCCTGGATGAATCTTTTAATATTCTTAAAGTTAAATTCTTCAACAAGTAATATAATTAATTAGCAATTACACTTTCACTGTGATAAGGTACAACTCACCATTGATTTGATGTTTGATAATTATCACAATTTTTGAAGTTTCAAAAACTCAGTCATCAGATAAATAAGTTTATCAAATTATGTTGCTTTAAAGTTTCAACAAAATTAGACATTCAAATGGCATGTGCTTTAATTGCATGAAGACTGCATGATGTGTTGTTGATTTAAGTTCTAGATATGGTTATAGGTTATTGTTCTATATAATTGTTTAATTCCATTTGCTAAAGGAGAAAACTGTTGGGTAAGAACAACTGGACATAAAAGGACACATTTTACTGTAGTTCTTAGTTTCTTGGCAGATGGAACAAAATTAAAACCGATAGTTTTTAAAAACAAAGAAATTGCCTCTAGGTATGTTATTTCTGACAGGGATCATTGTCAGAGCAAACATGAGAGGATGGGTGGCTAAGGAAGGAATAGAAGAATGGTTTGTGTTTGAAACAAGACTTTGAGCTCTAAGAAAAAGGGAGGCTGGTATAAGATGTCAGATCCATATACATCTGACAGATGTGGTTAAAATCAAGACAGTCATACCTGTGGCTTAACCTGGTTTTCACAATCACTAATGTGCACATTAATAACACCTTTAAAGACAGTTCAAAAGCAATGGATTCAGTGGCTGACTTCAAGCATAGCAAAATTAAAAAGGTGGCAATTTAACGAAGCCTGATTTACCTGTTACTTTCAAATGAGTAAAATTAGAACGAAAGGATTTATCTTCACAATCAAATTATAAAAGCTGTCCCATGGCTGAGTGGTTAGTGCGCTTGGCTACCGATCTAAGGGATCTGGGTTCGAGCCCCGGGAGAGGCATGGCTATATATCGTTTCTCTGCTAAGGTCTTGCCATCCTCTCAGATCTTCTACTTTGGCATATAAACTGACAGGCTCCTGTCAGACCTCTGTAGCAAGCAGCTGCTTGAGGGGGTGTTTATTTTTATTTATTTATTAATCAAATTATTAACAATAAATAAAAAATAAATACCCCGTCAAGCAACTGCTTGCCACAGAAGTCTGACAGGAGCCTGTCAGTTTATATGCCATAGCAGAAGGTCTGTGAGGATGGCAGGACCTCAGCAGAAAAGCAACAAGCACTTACCATCACACACACACACACCTTACCTGGGGCTCGAACCCAGGTCCCTTAGACCAGTACCCACGGGATGGCACACTTATATTATTAAATGTGCATTTTAAAATGCAGCATTAGTAATGCTATGAATAGTATTGAAGACACTTTTTGAGCAATCAGATAACTAAGCGTTCGAAATAACTAATTATGATGACACTCATTTGATGTGTATGTTGATCATCCAGAAATTACAGCAGCAGCTAAATAATTTTATAATGAAGACTTGCATGGCTTTGAGCAAAACTGCATTTAAGTTTTTGTCAATAATTTATCAAATAATTTAAAATTAACTTTTATAAAATACATTAATATAAACATTCCATTCATTTACTAAAGTTTTGGATCAAACAATTTTGCAGTCAATCCATTTTGTTATGCCAAAATACACAAATTGGGCAGCACTGGCCATGCCCTCAAAGCAAATTTTGAATATTGACCTATACATGGGTCATACTCAAAATAGAATATACTCTAATACCTATCTATAATAGCACTATATGCAGAGATTTACACATATATGAATATATATCTCAACTGTTATAATTTCGTATCATAATTTAATTATAAAATCTGTCTTAAAACAATTATACTTCATTCTTAAAAAATTTTTCTATATGATCTATTTTCTTAGTTTCATTACACATTCTTAAAAATATGTAAGTTTAATATTATGTAATGCAAAATTAAACTAATAAACAAATTCACATATTGTTTCACAGTTACCATAAAAAAAAAAGTTACTCAAGTATTATCAGCATTAAATATATTCTCTTTACATATTAACCAGATGATCAAATACAGTAGAGTTTTATAAGTCAAAAGAACACAATTACCTTGCTCTACAGGACTACCTTCAGTGTCAATAGCTGAAGCTTGGGCAGCAGCTGTTTCACACGTATTTGCTGTACTCCAAGACTGCGCTGCTGCCATAATTGGATAGTCCCTATTCATAATCTGAAAATTTAAACAGATAGTATTAGGCAACAACAGCCAGATGAAAGTTATATAACATTATAATGGGCAGGTGTGAAAACATCCATTAATCCACTCCTGAACTGTATGCACATGAGATCTCCTGATTACATGACAGATGCTCTGCTAGTTGAGATAAGGATGTTGCAAGTTAAATTGGCACCATTGTACAACAGTTCAACTGGCAGAGCAAATGGCCTCTAACCAAGAGATCCATTGTTTTAGTATGGAAGGTAAATTGGTAGTAATTCACACTTGTCTATTTTATAATCTGGATTATGTCATCACTGCTGTGAATTACTGTGTTATATAACATTTAGTCCAACAAAGCAACCAGACCGATTTCATACAACATTTTATCACTAGCCTTTAGTAGATATAAGAAGAGTAGTTTGAAAGTGACCATAATTTTATATATACATCCCATCATCTCGACCATGCCTGGAAATAACTCTAAAAGTCCTTTCAGTACTGCTGTCATATTACTCTGAACGTTTTCAGTTAAAACTCATTGGATCTCATTTTGAATTAAGTTTTGGGAACTTTAAGTTTCATGGTGCAAGATAGTTTAGTATGTGGATGTTCCAACACTGGAAAATTTTTTAGTCAAAAATTGCCTGACTGAAATAGTAAGGTATAGTGTCATGATGCAAAAATCTTTGCTTCGCCTTCCACAATGCACTTTTATCCAGAAAATAAAAAACCCTACCAATATTAGAACATCCAATGTACTCAACTGATATTGTACTATACAATTTGTAAACAATTTGTATTATACAATTTGAAAAAACTGTGCTATACAGCTTTTTCATGGTCCCAAAACTGAAAAATTACTTCAAGGGACCTCTTTTTGAATCAGAGATATTCAAGACTGATCACAATTTTGAAAGGATTTTCAGTAAATAATTTCGAGCATTGCAGAGATAAGGGGATGTGTGTATATAAAGTCAGAAGGTGAGTACTTTGATGATTACAATATCTACAATTTTTTTTTTACAGAATTAGTCTTGTTATTTTATTTCCATACCTCATTATTCTATATGGTTGAGGCAGATTGCATCAGGAATACCTTGTGGTATTCCTGATGTCTATCAGAGTCAAAGTCCCTTTTAGAGCCTTCAAAATGCATCAATTAGCCATAGAATAACACTGCATAATTTACCATATAAAATATGGATTACTTTGAAAAAGAAAAGCCCTCATTCAAATAAATTATTAAAAAAACCTTGCCAGAGCTTTAAATAGAAGTTTTAAAGCTCTGCAAGCAGCAGTTTTAAAAAAAAGACAGAATTTTAATTGCCTGAAAAAGTCGAAACACAGTTGCTAAAAACTAACTTCTCAACGGGTATTAACTGATATAAATATGGTAATGCCTCCTTCAATGTCCAAATGAAATTTTCTTATTTGATTGAAACAGGCATTTGTTTTTGCTGTGGGAAAAATTCAATTTTATGTGATTTGAGCAATTTGTATTTGGTGCACATAAATCTCGATACTCACTATCACTTCATTGTGGTGTGAATATTCATGCAATTTTATCATTTATTTCTATAGAAAGGTCAATACTCTTTACTATAGTATGATGGCATGATAAAATATGGAATGACTGATTGGAGGCCATTTACACTTGTAAAGGAAAAAAAATTACATTTATATTTAAAAATTAGATTTTTAGTTTTGCTAAGTTAACCAAAATAAATTAGAGATGAAACTGCTTTTTAACTTTATATAAAACTACTATATTCTTTATTTTCTATTCTTCAACTAATATTGCAATAATTATTTAAACTTTGTATACATTTTTTAGAAGATAGTGTGTATAATGTAATGTGATTCATAAGAACAACCTACATAAAAATGATTGTCTTTGTTACTGTATCATACACTCACTAGCCAAACAAATTTGAAACTGATCCATTTCCCACAACTGTGGTATAAAGCACAGATATGCAAAGGAAAAGTCATAATAATCAGGCAATTCCTAAGTACCTAAAATACAAGCTGTGCAGCCTAGAGAAACACAATCACAAGGTTTTTTAAAAAGTAGTCATTGTTAGTGCTTGATGGGCTAGTACAACCATACCCAAAACTATGAAGTCTTAGTACTGTCCAATGATACTCATCTCTAAAGTGTATACAAAATGGTTAGTGGAGTTTTAACATATGGCAGGAGCAATTGTGACAGACTGACAGTAAGGGAGAGGGACTTGTCAATTTGAACAATGCAGTAGGAACACAATTACAGTTTGGAAGTCAGTACTCGATTTTAAATCATTAAGGTCTGCCAAAAATTGGAATATCAGGCTTCAATGGTGTCACAAGAGGTGCAAGTGGATTGTATAGGACTGGAAAGTTACATGCCCAGATGAATTGCAATATATGCTTATTTGTACAGATTGCACAGAGTGTAATGAACTCTTCATGGGTTACATCTATTGTACAAGCTGATGGATGGGAGACTATATGTTTCCATGGAATATATCCATGGAACATATTGAGTCTATCATTATACTTGAAGAGTCCACAAAATGCAGTATTATATTTAAACATCTTACTGCATACATCCTACTATGTTTTATTTCTTCAAGGTTGATAATGCAACAGTATATTCTGCAAAATCTGAGTGGTCTAAGGATTATAAATTAAGAATTCAGTCATCTTCCCTGGCCACCCCAGTTGCCCACTGCAAATTTATGGGATGGAATGTAGCACACGGGCATTCACTAGTGCCTTCAGACCTTGAAGGGACGAAATGCTGCAGGAATGGTTTCACATCACACCAACACCTTCCAAACATTTGTGGAATTTATGCCAAATCGAATTCAAGCTGTTCTCATGGCAGTCCTATGCAATGTTGAAGTAATGTTCAATTGTTTTGGGGCCAGCAATGAATTTATACAGGTTTATACAATCCAGATATTCAGCTAATATAGTGCAGAAATAATCAACAATTATTTGGGTATATTTTAAAAAACTTTAAATTTCTTCACCCCTAGTAAGTTTATTTGTCACACATGGAAGTTCATTACTGTATCAAACCAGTAACATGATCCTTCCAAGGTTTTGGTAGTTTGCTATACTCTAGTAGTTTTATTATTTCTGAACTCTGCAAATGAGAAATGAATTAAAATTTGCTAGAAAAGGTACAAACAAATTTTGGTGAGAAAAGGTAGCACATCTGGTCGAGTATAAAACAAACTAAAGTTCAAATATAGCATGACTATCATTTTTCTGTTGAGCTGTATCTTTCTCATAGCCTATTTCTATTACATTTACAGGTTATCAAATCTCAGTTAAAAGCGGATCAGATCTTAAGGCATACTAACAACTAAGGCTAATGTGGAATTTTTTTCTACTGGAACTCTTGTATACATGGTGACTTTTTTTTGCATTTCTATTTGAAGGCTTCATCATCATGCAAAAGTTAGGCAGTAAAATACTTGACAGAACTGCTTTCTTGTTCAGGTAGGGTTTTTCTCCGAGTGGCATGTTTTTGCATATAGAGTTAAAATTCCTGATCACAAGAACTATGAAGGCTCAGAGAAGGTTAGGGAATGGGATTCACCATACAGTTGTTAGGAAATCGACAGATGTCTCCTATCATGGTCATCTAGAGTTCTTTAATGCACACAAGGACCATGGCTTAATTTTCCATCCAATAAACTATGTCCCATTTCCATTAAGAATAGGGATCTAAACTTAAAACTCAGTTAGAAATACATACTGCATACATGGAAAAACCTGGAACATCAGATTCTCTCTTGCTTACAACAATAGTCATGAAATTAATATGTATATAAAATATGCTTTACAAATAGTATACTTACTTCATTCATATCTACTGAAGCACCATTCTGAGCAGAAAGTCTACTTTTAAGAACAAAATCTGGCATTGATTTAGAGAAACCATAACCTGACCATAAACTGGTAGGTGTTCGAACACCATCTCCTACTTGCTGCTGCATAGCTGCAAATGAATTTTTTGCAATTCAATGGCAAAGAATATATCATAAAAGCATCTTATATTTAATTAGCAATATCATAAAGTAAAACTGACAGTAATGATCAATTAATTACCATAATCATTGCTAGTCTTGATTATTTTTAAGTATCCTTACTCAATGACATGAAAAATAAAAAATAAAATTTAGGAATTGATTTAAGTTGGTTTGTTTTACCTCTGAGCAGCACTTTTTTGCACACAATGGTCTAAATAGCCAGGTCACAAAGACCCCATGGCTCAGAAGGTTGGAGGGAGGGGACCAGTTGACCAGTTGTTGGGAGACAGATGGTAGCCTCCCATCAAGGCCATCCATTGTGTTCTTTAATGTGCACAGGGTATGGCTCTCCTGCACATGGGGCCATGGTTTAACTTCCCATACGATGGACAGTGGTTTCTCCAAGCCAACCTGTATCCCCCCAACTGACCAAGAGTAGGGCGGGGAATTCTGCAGAAATAAATCTATGCTGACCCAGGTGGGACCAACCTGGGAATGCAGATTAAAAAAACAACAAAGTGCTCAGATAAATTATCTATCAATACACATAAATATTGCTGTTTGGTCAAGACAGAGAAGTTGGATAGAACATATGAATCATTTATTAAACATTCTAAAAGATATGGTCCAGTTTTCCATTTCAAATACATGAGAATAGAGAAGAGTTTTTGTATAAATGAATGGGTTATGGTTAATTTCATAATAAATCTGGTTTTAAGGGCTGGCATAAATTTTAGAAATTTACATTTATAAAAAATCCAAAAGATTAATGTTAAAATCTTGTGTTGTAGAAAGCATTATGAACTTAAGAAACCGATCCCAAAGTTATCCTTTCAAATTTACTACACAGAGTTGAAAAATGAATGTTACAATTTATTCATAGGCATCTCCAATAGGGGGGGGGGGGGGGGGGGGGGGCGTATGGCTTCACTTTAAGGAATGTTTTTACCACACCAAAGTGCAAAATAAGTTCTGGTTTTAAGGTGTCAAGCAGGCAATTTTTTTTTAATCTCTTTCTAATAAAATTAGTTTATAGTTGGTCAACAGAAATGTGATAATTTTTGAAGAACATTTATCTTAACATTGAGAAGTATTTCTCGCAGACAAAATATTCAGTTGGATGGGAGAAAATACATCAAGTTTTACAATAGTTCTAGTGGCCATTGTTTAGTATAATATTTTATGATTATAATATGCACAAAATTCACTGCATATAAAAATTTTTTTAAATGTTCTCAGATAATATTTATCAGAATTTGCACCAATGTGATGCATCTAACTTCCAAATTTTGCCATTAACAATAACTGGCATTTAGTGGTCATTAACAACAATAGTTCTCTTCAGCTACAGTAAAGGTTATATGTTTATAATGGAAAGATAGTTAAATTTCTTTACTAGTAATTCTTGTACAGATGGCTGGCACACACCAATGATCATTGTATAATTATGGTATAATTTATAATAATTAATCTCGTAGAGAAAGCTAAACTTTATAAGTTTTGCAATGCCAGGAATTCAGACACTAGTGAAAACAAAATATACTGCATGGCAAAGCAAACTAATTTTTTAGTTAAATATGTAAATTTTTGAAAAATGTATAAAATTTCTTAAAATACATTTTAACCCAAATTTTACATATTTTGAAAAAGTTACAATATTTAAAAAAATATATATATATATATTTAAGACTCAGTACTAGGAAATTTATGAATGAAGCTAAAAACTTTGCTATTAAATACTGAATGAAGGAGATAATTTAAAACTAATCACAGAAATTTAAAAACTTAGCCAACCAACCAGACCGTGCAATTTAGTTCTCCAAGCAAGTCTATCCTGAGCTACATCTACTGCATCTGGCCACTGCACACCATTCTAACAAGGTCCTGTTTGACATTGTCTGCCCACCGCATCCTAGGTCTCCCCCTCTTTCTGAGGCCTTTAGGCACACTGTTCATAACCCTATTCGCCAATCTATAATTATCCATACGGGCAACATGGCCAAACTAACGGAGTCTCTCTGCACAATATGCTGGTTAAATGATGTTGCAAACTCCTTTGCCTAACCTCATCATTAGTTACAAAGTTGAACCATCTAATGCCCAAGATACTGCGTAAGCATCTGGAATCAAAAGCATCTAGTTTCCTGTTATCTTGTTTACAAAGTGTCCAAGTTTCACTACCATAACTAACCCTAGAAAGAACCAAACTATTATACAGTCTAATTTTAGTCTTTAGGTGTATACGCCTATTTCTCCACACTCTCCATAGATTCTTAAAAGTCCCGGCAGCAATCCCTATTCGTCTGTTAATCTCATGCCGCACATCACTATTATCTGTTACATAGCTCCCAAGATAATTAAACTGTGACACCTGCTCAAGACTGCAACCATTCAGATTAAAATTGGTCAGGCAGGCTGTGATTCAGTTAATCACTTTAGTTTTCTCTCTGTTTATAACCAAACCTACTCTACTACCAGTCTCATCAACAGCTCGAATGAAAGAGTTCATCTCATCAACATCATTTGCCAAAAGGGCTAAATCATCAGCATAATCTAAATCAGAAATTTTCCTATCTCCAGCCCATTTAAGGCCAAAATCTTTCCCTTGAAGTGAATTTTGCATAACATAATCAATAACCAAACTAAAGAAAAAAGGAGACAAAATGCACCCTTGTCGAACACCAGAAGTAATGCTAAACCAATTGCTACAAGCCTTACCAACTCTCACACACGACTCAGTGTTATTATAGAGAGCTTTCATTATGTTAACTAACTTGTCTGGTATACCATATGATTTCACAATCAACCACAAATTATGACGATCAACAGAGTCGAAAGCCTTTTTGAAATCAACAAAGCTAGCAACCAAAGATTTCTGAAACTCGAAACATTTCTCAAGAATCTGCCTAAGTGAAAATATCTGATTCACACATCCCCTACCACTTCTGAATCCACATTGCTCATCACGCAATTGACTGTCAACCAGGTTGTTAATTCTATTAAGCACAATCATGGAAAGAACTTTACCTGGAACAGAGAGTAGGCTAATACCCCTATAGTTATCACAAGAACTGCGATCACTTTTTTGAAAATAGGGATAACAATAGCTCTGGTAAAATCCTTAGGAACCATGCCTTTATCATAAAAGATATTCAGAATTTCAGTCATCCAAGTGGATCCGAAACATTTCCAGCTCTAAGCATTTCTGTAGTAATTTCATCTACCCCTGGGGATTTATGAAGTTTAAGTTTAGAAACAGCCAAAATAACTTCGGATTGTGTTATAGGGCCAACATTAAAGCCACCAATGCATCTATCATCATTGCAAACAATGGGAATAGAACTAACCACAGATTTTTGATTTCCAGTATGTTTAGAATATCACTGAAATGCTCAGCCCACCTAGCCATGACAATCTTCACCTTCTATAACCTTATCTTGTTTATCCTTCAATCCCTGTATACCTGTTCGTTTTCTAAAACACAAAACATTAACTATCTGGTACAGCTCTCTGCTGTTGTGCTGTCTAACTGCTTCCTCGGCTTTGTCAGTCAAGCCATCAAGCCAAAGATTCTTAGCAGCAGCTAACTGATCCTTTACACGTTTATTAAGTTCTCTGTAATGCTTTCTATTAGGACTAGTAGGGTATTGATTAAGGACATTCCAGCAGTTCTTTCTTTCTGAAATAAGCTCAAGAGCCTTATCACTCTGATAATTTTGCCTCTTCTGCTCCTTTTTTCCTAAAAGAGTACTTAGTGTCCAAAAAAGCCTGTTTAAAATGATCCCATTCTTCCTCAACTTCAGTAGTAAACATACCATGACTTTCATAATGATTAAGTAACCTATCATGGTAAGCTCTGGCTATAACTGGGTCTTTCAGAGCTTCAGTATTAAAAGTAGATTTTTTTAACCCTAGCACACCACTTTTTAAGTTTAAGTTGCAAGACACTTAACAAGGTAATGGTCAGATCCAATTTCAGCTCCCTATATGACCTGGTATTCCTAACAGAACTAGCCCATTTGCTGTTAATATATAATCAATCATTCTTATGCAGCCCATCGGGTCAAACCCATGTGTACTTATGTATGTCGCGGCGTTTGTAACAAGTGTTAGTTATTCTGAATCCATTGAGTTTACTTACCTGTAGGAGATGTTGCCTATTGCCATTGTAGCTATCAATACCAAAAGAGCCTAATGCTCCTCCCCAAAGGTCAGAGTCAGTACCAACTTTAGCATTGAAGTTACCAAGAACAAGGGTAATATCTCCTTTCCCAACAGAATTCAAAATATCCTGAAGTTGTCCATAAAACCTATCCTTTTCATCCTCATCCTCAGTGGGGGCATAACAGCAGATAACATTCAGGTCTTCAACGCTTGTCTGAAATTTTGCTGTAAGAAACCTTTTATTAATGCACTCGTATCCTAGAAGAGCATCACTAATTATTTTGCAGTTAACCATTTTTCACTCCTGTTTTCATTTAGTTTTATTTCAACCATATAATCTCAAATAACTACCAAACTTTCGCCAGTTGAAATTGGATGTAGCTATTGACTTAAGAGTCCACAGAACTCCACGCCCTGCCCATGGTCAGTAGTGGACACCAATGGGCTTGGAAAGGCCACTGACCATCAGATGGGATGTCCCATGTGCGAGAGAGACTACCCTGTTCACGTTAAAGAACAAGCTAGATGGCTTTGACAAGAAGCTAGCATCTCTTTCCCCAACAGCTGTTCCAGTGAGTCCCCTCCCCTAACCTTCTCTGCACCTTTGGGGTCCTTGGGACCTGGCCATTTAGTCCATTGTGTGCAAAAAAAAGTGCTGCTCAGAGGTAAAACAACCCAACCTTTGACTTAAGAGCTCATTCACTTGACACATCCAAAGAATGTGGATGTACCATTTCCAAAAGCTAGGCACTAAGCTTTAGCAGTAAGTTCTGCTTTGATGCAATAGTGCAGTTGGCTTTCTGTTGTACTTTTAATCTTCTAGTACAGTGGTTCTCAACCTTTTATGCTTCATGTATCCCCTGGAAATGTGTATGTAACTGGCATACCCCTTGTATAGCTAAAACTATAGTTATAATAATGGTTATTTTTACTTTGTTACTAGATCTAGAGACTTGAGCTCTCATGGCATACCCCAAAAAATTTTGCTGCGTACCCCACATTGAGAACCCCTATTCTGTACATTCTAGATGTTTGCTGTCATCATTTAAATTGCGAGTATTAGAATTGCCACTCAATGAGTAGTCTTCTGCTTACTGTTAGTTATATGATAGAAAAGAAATAAAACTTAAATTACTGATTTTATATTTGATAAATTTATTTTAACAGCTTGACTTATTTAGCCAAGATCTAGAATAGCATGCTCACATTAAGTTCTATTTTGAATTTTTTTTTTGCACTTTACAAATTTGTGTTTAATTCAACTTTGATGCTCAAGTTACAAATACCTGGCACCCATGAGTAACACACATTACACTATCAATTATATGGTGTTTTAATTGCAGATCATATAATGGCAAGCAATAAAATTAACAAGAAATAAATACGTTATCAGTTCTTGAGAGCTTTTATTCCTCTTCTGAAATGGTTCACAATGTAGCAAAATATTACAAGAAATATGTATCTAGACCTTTTTTTTTAAGGAGTTATTTTAATTGAAATTCATTACTTATAAGCTACATGGTTAAACAAGGAAAAAATGCTTAAATTGTACACAACATTTTAAGGATTATAATCATTATTACCACATAATTGTGTTTTATTATTTGCATCTTACTTTTTGTAGCAGTTATTTTCTTCGATTCATAATCTCTAAGAAGAGATGACAAATCATTTCTAGATTCTTGTGCTTGTGAAAACTGTCTGGATAATATATTTTTATGGTCATTCTCTGATCCAGTGTCAGCCTGAGAACTTAAATCACTTGAGGAATCGCAGCTGTAACGAGAGCTGAAAAAAGTTTAAACATTTTGGTTAATGTTTTTATTTGCAATCAACATCTTTAGGTTTTGTTATTTTATTAATATGTAGCTTTCAATATACTGTTTAAAAAAGTCTTTGGTAAAAATAGTACTAGGGTTAGATTTAACTAACTATATATGCTAAAAATTTATCAAAAATTACTAAAAAACATTAACACAAACTGTTCACTAATTATTCTAATTCCAGTTGAAAGAAAAAGTTGTTCAATGACAATCTTTTTTGTTTGAGAACTATATTCACAGTGTATTACTTAAGGGTTCTGCTCTTATTACAAGCATGACAATTCTCAATGCTTTACATATTCTGTTATTGAATTCATTCTATATCTGCCAAAACCAGATATACACTTTTGAAATCCCATATATGTAGGATAAAAAAAAATCAGCTTGTGAACTACACCCAGCTGCGGCCCATTAAGGGTTAATCGTTTTCACTTTCAATTCTGGAAGCCACCAGTTGGCCTACAGTTTTGTAGTGCATGTTTGTAAATTTTACCTTTTTTCAAACAGAAATCGGCATTTTTTTAAAAAATTCTTTCTAATCAAATCTCAAAGGTAACATTTCAGTTTACATTTTTTTCTTGTTGATTCTGCTTGAAAAAATTATGAAAAGTAGTAAAAAAACTTATTTGAACCTATGTTGATCATATGCACACCTTGATGCTATTATGATGATTCAAGAAGTGATTATTTAGTTTCAGCTTTTATTCTATCTTACCACAGTAGATTATCGATCAGTTTTTGATTTCCAGTATGTTGACCTATTTACTGCTGTAGATAGTTTTAATGCTTTCTGAACTTTTAATGTAAGTTATTGATTTTATTACTACTGGAAGTTGAGTCATCCTGAAACTTTGCTGAATGCTTTCAGCTAATATTTTAGACTTCTGATTTTAACTTTTTTACTGATGTTTCAGGAATTATTTTTTACTGCTTTTCAAATGTATACTGTGATTATAATTTTAAATAATTTCAAATTATTATTTATGTTGCTAATGATCTTTAATGGCCGATATCAGAAGAATCTTAGGATTATGTGATTAGCCTAAAAAGCACGATTTTAAAAAGGTAGAACTTATTTTAGCGATAATTTTGATGATATTTAACCAAATACACTAATTAACATTAGGATATTGCAATTTTTAACCAAAATTTTAAAAATAAAATTTTCCAGAGTATGCAGCTTTGTATTAAAATGATCGTTCTCAATTTCAGTGCTTGAATAAAAATATTTAAAAGCAAAGTTTCACTCAACTTTTCAGTTCATCTTTTTTAGATATATTACTCAATTCCTACTTAAATTATCTTGTTTTTAAATCTAAAAATTTTTTTATCAGATCGCTCTCCTTAGGCTTAGACTGTTTTTACCTCTGAGTGGCACTTTTTTTTGCACACAATGGGCAAAGTGGTAAGGTCATAAGGACCACGAGAGCTCAGAAGGTTGGGGGAGAGAACCCAAATGGTAGCCTCCCATCATGCTCATCTAGCGTGTTCTTTACGTATACAGGGAATGGCTCTTCTGCATATAGGGCATGGCTTAATGTCCCATTCGATGGACAGCAGTCTTTCCAAGCCCATCGGTGTCCCTTACTGACAGAGAACAGGGCAGGAAGTTTTGCAGAGATAAATCTCAATGCTGGCCCAGATGGGACTAACCTGGGAACTGCAGACTACAAGCCTGGCACAATACTGACTGAGCCACCCCTGCCCCCTCATTCTAGAAAGTATCCATGAAGACTGCCAGAGATCATGCTCAGGCCAATTATCTAATAATAAATGGCTACTCAACAAAACAGGTGCAACTATTAAAGTTAAATGTCGAATGGATGGCAGATAATCTTCAATTAACAATTAAGGACTGCCTGAAAAAATTTCTGGTGCTTGATAGTGTGCAACAATGGAAAAGTTCTAATCAGCTAATTACAGTTTTCTGGCCCATCAGTTATATATCACATGAACTAAAGGAGCTTTCAACAATGCATCCAAATTGGTACAATAGGCTACATTTATACATCTACAAGGTTGGGTTACTAGAGGCACTTTAACCATCTAAAGCAGGGATTGACCTACAGACCATAGTTTGCAGGCCAGAGACTCATTTATATCATTTACTTCAAATGCAAACTAAAATAGAAAATAAAAATCAATGTTCTGACAAATATGTTATTAGATTTGTTATGAAAGCAGTATGTATACAGTTGCCATTCATCATGAGGACACAAAGGAATGTAATAACTTTACATTCAGATGATCTAGCATTGGGTATACTTGATCCTAACAAGGTCCTGCAGATAGTTTAGGGACCATTGATCAAAAGCAGTGGTCCCCAAACTAGATAACTTTTTAACAGTCTGAAATATTTCTGGAATTTTTTTTTTCAAACGAGAATTAAACAGGACATGTACAGAGTTTAATAGAAAGCAATATGTATCATTTCCAACTACTTTTTTGGATAAAACAGCTATTTTTTCCAATAATTTTTTCCATTTTACTTTGCTTGAAAATAGATTGGCATAAGGTCATAAATATCCTAATGCTCAGCATTTGGATCACTTGACCTTTCCCTACTGAATTATATTTCTTATGACGGAGTCAATAGTACACATGCACCAGATATCAAAGCATTGAATAATCTAGATTTGAAATCTTCACAACAGAGACTTAGGCAATGTTGCAAAATCGATAGTATCCAAGCAAGCAAAACTTTAATTACCCAAAATGGCCCATTTTCCACCATTCAGGTATTATTGTTTCTAAATCATCATATACCTGTGGAACATTTCAATTTTGGTTAATTTCCTTGCACTATTATAACAGCAGACAACTACTGTTTAAAAGCAACAAGAATGTTATTTCCTACTTTGCTCCAGATGTTAAGGAAAAATAAAAATTCCACGAGAAAATTATACATTGCCAGAAGCATTACCTTTAATATATCTATTAAGGACCTCACTGTTTATACTTTTGCTTCATGTGTTACAAGTTTGAATTAAGGCAAAAGTTCTAAAATGGATAATCTGAATTTTTGAAAGAACAGAAGAAATGGTGCAAATTTTAAATATATATTTCATTGGGTAAAACTTCATTGGATACAAGAAAAAAAATTAATTTCTTAAATACCCAAACAATTTGCTGAAAAAAAACTTGTTGAAACATTTTTTTTTTTTCAAATTATTTCAAGAAACCATTTTTTTCATTTATTTCAAATTGTCAATAGGGTAATTAAATTGTCATGTTTCTATGATAGTTTAAGGAAGTAATTCAATAATAAAGTTATTTTTTTGTTTTGTTATATTTAGTATTCATGGTAGAATAGGAATGTTGTCACAAAGAAGATCTGGATATATACTTTTGCTTTTCTTACTTGAGATACAATTAAAACACTCATGCCTATTCAAAGAAAAAAGTCAAAGTTTCATCTAGTCCAAGAAAAAAAAAAAAATCAATTTAGTAGAGAAAGATAATTAAATTGCATTTTTTCTGTTTATATGTTGCATATTTATCACATTGTTACAACTTCTCAATGATGTTTTCTGGAGAAGATTAAACTGGAGTAAGAAATCCCCTGGCACAGCAACTCTAAATATTTTTATAGTGATAAAAAGATTCATTAATACCTCCAAATAATAAGAAAACACGATAAATATATATTCTGAACATGCCACTTTGGGAATGACAATGCATTCGTGAGAGTTTATTTGAATGGGTTCAAAGCACCATCTGCAGACTTCCAACTGAATATCATAGCAACCTGTCTTAATAAAATTTTTTGTGCTGCACCCTTAACTCATAATCATTATCCACTGTACATAAACCAAAGGAAGCTTTTGAGTAATCTGATGACTTCAGGATAAAAAACCCACCATTATAAAATAATTCTACTTTAAATTAATTTTACAGAATTCAAAAACTTAGTTTCTTAGGTTATACATCATAGGTCAGCACTATTTTAATATTAAGTGTTAAGTGATACAGATTTGTTTACATTAAAATAGCACTTAAAGTATTTACATAAATCAATGTTAGAAACAGTTTTTGAAATATTAGCTACAAAGCTGTTATCAATGGTTTTCTAAAGAGTTGCAGAAAGAGTTGACAACTGTATTGCAGGAGTGCACATATGAGAGTATGCAACTGCTCCTTACAGGTCCCATGTTCATAAAGAGCTCCACAAAGAAATGCTGCTCATATATAATAAGTGTTTCTCATGTGTGGCTATTTGCAACTGATCTGTGAAATCTGGTCAAGATTAGAACCTTGACAGAAACCAATAATAAGAAACCTTGAAATAGGAAATTATTTAAACTAACATATGTATGCATATCCATGTAGTAGGAACTCTGGGATGCTCACAAGGACTACCATGTTCTCCATGATGGTTCCTGTTATAGTGTGAAACTAATATGTATTTCAGACTATGTGAGGAATTCGTTGAACATACACACAATATGTGTATGACGGGTACCCAGAAAACTCTCCTGCTGATAAAAACAATGTAGGAGGGGGTTTGGAACCTCTCGTGCATTACAAGAGAGAAGATAATGAAGATTTTTACATTAAGCAGGAAAGATCCATTGTTGTAGGGAAAGTTATGCTTATTGTCTTCCAAGATAGAAAGCACATTGGTAATGCCTTTACAAGTGGTAAAGACTTTCCATGTTCTTTTCCAGAAGTTTGGAGAGAATTAATGCTTTCTCTCCAAACTTCTTCAGGGCTGAAAAATAACTTTTCAGAAAATAAGTATTAAAACAAAGCAATGAGAGAAAATACAAAATATTACTGCATAAATTTAGTGTTTTTTCTGCCTCTGAACTTTGTCTTCGTATACAGCCAATAAGAAGGGCCCGAAATTGAAAATGCTGGTTTATTTGAAAATCTAGAATGAGTAGCCATGGCTAAAACATATTTGAATAGTTGGCACAATAAAATAATAATAAAAATAAATACCCCCTCAAGCAGCTGCTTGCCACAGAGGTCTGACAGGAGCCTGTCAGTTTATATGCCATAGTAGAAGGTCTGAGTAATAAATTTATTACAGAACTAAAAATCAATACATTGGTAGCATTTACTTTAAATTCTTAAATCTGACTAATAAGTCTCCCATTATGTTCAAAAAATATTTTTATTGCTATATCATGTGCCTAATTTCAAAATAACATCGAAAAAATTTATAAAGATCCGAACTGTTGAAATTCTTCCATAATCGTACCATATATCCATTAATCCTTAATTTTGATTTTTTCCTCTAAAAATGCACTCAACTTCTGAGCCTTGTTATGAAACAACTAATGTCTTATACATTATACTATTACATTACATACTGAAAGAAAAAGCCTTTATTTCTGAAAAAAAAAAAAAAATTAAAAAAGGAAAAATATAGCTAAAGCATAAAAAAACATGTTACAAGTTCATTTTTAGTGATTTTTGAAAAATGATTAATCATCTTCTGACACTTGAAGGGTTAATGGAGAAAAAAATACTTCAAATGTAACACATACCTGCCATGCATAGAAAATATTCCAGAATCTCCATCAATTTCACTACCAGTAATTTTATGGTTAATCATGCTGGCATATGGTAAGTTTTTTTCAGCATAACATTTGTCTAAAGCTGATTTTGACAGCCATCCACTTTGAGAACCAGCCAGGTCTATAAAATACACAAAATACATCTAATTATAATATACATATTTTAATTGATGTTTATACAATTTGCTTATTTATATTACAACATTTATCATGCATATATTAAAAGGAAACTATTTTGCTGGTTAGATTTATTCTCACACAGCTAGCAGTCCCATGACTGTGTGGTTAGTAAGTTTGGCTACTGATCAGAGGGTTGTGTTTGGCATGTAAGGAATGGATGTTTGTTGCTTTTCTGCTAAGTCTCTTTTCTTACAGAACTTCTCTGTAAGACTGAACTTCTCTATGGCTCCTGTCACACCTCTGGGGCAAGCAGCTGCTTGAGAGGGTGTTTTTTTTAATTTGCAATATATAGGACAAAGAAGTGTCCCAGAAACCACTAACTTGTACAGGACATCTCATACAAAGATATGCCCCACTAAGACCAAAGTCACTGTTGAACACTACCTCAGAGTTTACAGCACACAAAAACCCATGCCAATCCAGGATTCAAACCTGGAACACCAGCATCACTGTGAACTAATGCAATACTACTCACCACTGCGGCAGTATTTGATTATAACAAATTGGGGACTAAAATGTTTTTGATACATGATAGTATAAGACACTTGCCCGTCATCATAAGGGTGGCGTGAAGATCCTTGGGGGACAAGGTACAAAATACAAAAGTGAATTATATTTATTTCTTGAGTACACTTGCAGTTGAAAAACTTCCTGTAATGGAAGTTGACTCCACCCTCAGGATGCTGCAACTCAATACCTTGAGATAATCAGTCTGCTTCCAGGAGCACATGGAAGCATTGCCGAAATAACTGTTCCAATAGCAAGAGGTACAGAACAGATATCCATAATCACAACTGACGATCACTACCTTATAATGAAGCAGTTCACAGGAGCAAGAACTAGACTGTTGAGATAGGCCTGTGCAGTGGGAAGGAGGGGGTGGGCTTGGTTGGCCAGTGGGAGGATATGGGAATTCTCATAGCAACATGAACCCTGCAACAGAAGTAATCCATCTCTGAAGGAGAAAAATTTACAATTCTCAGAAAACAACTTTAATTTTAGATTTGGGGGAGACTATGAATACAGAGTACAATTGTGGTGCTTGCTAGTCTTCATTGACAAATATGGCAAGTGTGGTGCTTTGGATTTGTTCTTAATATCCTATTTATGCTTTACAATTCCGTTTTAAATTGTGTGTAGGTGCAGCAAATATAGAAAGGGAATAGTGGCAAGGGAAGTGGGGCTTAGAGGAATGAATTAGATTAAGCCTTTGTCAGTGGGATTGGATCAATGGAACCTCTTATGATTAAAATTTTTAATAGATTGAGTGGTACTTTTGAAAGGAACTTTTAAGTTAGTTTTAGGAGGTTGCCAACAAGGGATGCAATTGTGGAGAAGGTAATAGAGGAGGCAAATTTATGCATGGGTTGAAGGGAGTGGTTGTGATAATTCTTCACAAAGCTAAACTTAAATATGTTGATAAAGGCATAGGTGTGTATCTTGAATTGCATCCAGAGGAAAACTTATTTTATTTTGAATGTCACTGGAGAGTTGTTTTATCACACTTTGTATGCATGTAACAAAAAAAGGGCTTTTAAATTGTGTGGGGCAAAGGCATTGGAGAATTAAAGCAGGAAGGAAAAACCTGGCTCATTTCTGAATTTATAGTCTCCCCCAACTCCAGAACTCCTGTTGCTTTCTGTGAATCTCTAGAAATTTTCTTCAGAGACAGATGTTGCAACTTGAACATGTCCCTTCCCTCTAGCTGCTTGGTGCATCTTGCTATGAGAGTTTCCATCTCCCCACACTGGCCAAGCAAGCTAGAATTCCTTCTCTCCACTGCACAGGCCTAACTTGACACCTCAACTGCTACATTAGATGGTAGCAACCATCAGTTGTGATTATGGATATCTACTCTGCACCTCTTGCTGCTGGAATAGTTATTTCACCAATACTTCCAAGTGCTCCTGGCAAGACTTGATCTCCGATTTCTGAGAAGATCAGAAGATTCAACCCAAGTCCTTGAGTCACTGAGACCAACTCAAGGACTTCGGTTGCCATTATAAAAATTTTTTTTCAACTGCAAGTGTGTTCAAGTTATAAGCATAATTTCTTTTGTACCACATCCCTTTTATTGCAGTTCCCATGTTCAAGTCCCAGTTAGGCCAGCATTGAGATTTATCTCTGCAAAACTCCCTGCTCACAGGCTACTGATGGGCTTGAAAAGGCCACCATCAGTTGAATGGGATAAGCTGTGACCCTGTGTGCTGGAGAGCCATACCCGGTGCATGTTAAAGAACTAACTGGATGGCTTTGGCAGGAAACTACATTCAGTCTCCCAACAGCCGTCCAGTGGGTCCTCTCCCCTAAGCTTCAGAGCCTTCGGGGTTCATGTAACCTGGCCATTTAGCCCATTGTGTGCAAAAAAGGGCTGCTCAGAGGTAAAACAACCAAACTCCAAGGAAGTTTACTTTGGTGACAGTGAAGTGCAATCAAAAGCACTCTTCTCCATTATGTACCAAGCACATTTTGGTGCTTAACTTATTAAATATGTGTTGATAAATCTAATCAGCAAAATAAAGACGTTGATTACAATGCCATGGAATCTTATAAATATATCGCTTCCTATTCTACAGCATTTATTATTATTACCAAATACAATAACTTATATTTACAGAACTGCAGGCATTAGCCATGCTGCTTTCTGGAGTATCTGAAAAAAAAAAAAAAAAAGTTTAAAAAGCTGAGAATGACTACACACCCTGATGCTAGTGTAGTGCTGGAATCTGGTGATATGCTAGTGCAACAAGACTGGATAAATCTTAGTGCATTAGTATAAGGGAGTTTTCTATCCATGTCAAAGCGTTTTTAGGAATTGTGGCCAAAACAAGTGCAAGATTTCCTGCAATCAGCAAGACTTAACCCTTACCATGTGGCAGCCCAAAGAATCGCTTTCATCTTTCCTATTCTAGTGATTGGAGAGTGAAATTTCGCTCCTGTAGTATAAGGTGGTGAAAAAAAAATTTTTTTTCGAATAGAAATCTGAATTTTTTTCAACTGTTTCTAATTAAATATCAAAAATAACATTTAAATCTATGATATAAATTTTGACCTATTGATTCCACTTGAAAAAATTATAACAAAGTTTAAAAATAAATCTTTGAGTTGGATGCACATGTTCAGTTACCATAAACAGCATCAAGTAGAGCCAATTCAGTTCATGCCTTTATTCTACTATACTTAAATTATCGATCGGTTGAGTTTCCCCACTCTTTTCTGCTATTTATAGCTTTAGAGTTGTAATGCTTTCTAAATTTTTAACATAAGGGTTTTTTTTACTACAGGAAATTGCACAATCCAAAAACTATGCCCATTGGCTTTCAATCAATATTTTAGATGGCTTTCAATTTTAAAGACTTATTTACATTATACTTCTAAAATTATTTTTATTGCTTCTCAAATCTTTATAAACAATTATAAACAATTAGGAATTATAAACAATTAGGAATGACTGAAAGTGAAACTGCTAGTGATCTATAATGGTGACAATCGGAACAAACATTAGAATTACTCCGAGCGAGATTTTTTTTAAATGGTAGCACTTTATCTATGAGATTTATTTAGTAAAAACAACTTGTTGATAAAGGACAGTGATCACATGTAAAGTGATTCAATGTTTATTTTATCTTTTAATGAGTATTACATTTTACAGAAGGCACATTTTAATAAGATGTTGAACCTCCTTGAGCAGCAATATAAGCTCCCAATCTGGCATGCAATCGGTCATACAAATACTGAATATCACTCTGGGGAATACCATTCCATGCGCTTTCAACTTGGGTGCATAATTTGGTAATGGTCGTTGCCTGCTGTGGTTCGCAGAAGAATCTGTCCGATCCAGTCCCAGACATGCTCGATTGGAGACAAGTCTGGAGAGAGTGCTGGCCAAGGGGGTTGATGCATTGTCTGAAGAGCATATCGAGTTGCCTGGGCAGAGTGTGGGTGGGCATTATCCTGCTGGAATATCGCATTTGGGATTACATATAAATATGGTAGGATGACCGGCTGTAAGATGTCACTGACATACGTATTCTATTCAATGTACCCTGTACAAACACCAGACATGTACGAGAGTGATAGCTAATCACTCCCCACACCATGATACCCGGTGTGGGCCCAGTGTGTTCCTGGCAGATGCACAATGGAAGAAGCCACTTACCTTGTGTTCGGACATGTAAAAGATCATCAGATGCTCCTAAGCAGAATTGGCTTTCATCACTGAAGATAACAGACTGCCATTCTCCCATCCAATGAACTCATTCTTGACACCACTGCAAATGTGCTCAACAGTGACAATAATAACCATTCCAGTGGCACACGTGCCCATAGTCCTGCTTCCAAAAGACAATTGAGTATTGTTCTTGTAAACACCCTTGGTACAACAGAGGATCGAATTTGTGACATCGTAGCCGTTCATTCTGCCACTGCCACCTTCCTGATACGCCGATCCTCTCATGCATCTGTATGTCTGTTGCCCAGAACCACATCTGCGAGAGTGTGAATGCTCTTCTGACCACTGATGCCACCTCTCATCCAACGCTGTGTGTAGTTTGATGAAAAGACCAACCTGCTTTCTGACGACCCACTATAAGACCTCACTCAAATTTCACTAACTGAATAAATGTTGCACCCCTGTGTCATCCAGGCATGATAGCTTCTTCAAAGAGCACTGAACAACATGACACAAGACTAATAACTTCAAGCCCTAGTCCTTAAATACGTGCTGTGTACATTTGAATGTTGTCACCCTCAGTGACGTCATTATTTCATCCAATGACTCTTGGATCACAGTTTCTGCTGCCCTTAACTATTAACATATGACGTTCCTAAAGGAATTCCTTCTGGGTGTTCTTTTTTACAATTTCTGCCAGTGTATATACCAGAGTATTAAATAGTAGAGTGGAGTACTTAATATATACTACAGTATAATATTAAATATTACATATTATTGTAACTTTCAAGTACATAAGATATTTTCATTTCTAGTTTAGGTCTTAAATTATGCTAGAAGATAGTTTACATAATTTACCTTTATCTGCTACTTTGGAGTTAGGAAAATTCCATGAAGTTGGTGCAACATTAATCTTTGAAATGATATCATTGAGATGTGTAGATGAAACTTGAGAATTCAAAGAACTCTCATTATGTACTTGGCTAGCTTGATTTAGAAGCATAGACAGCAAAGCAGGTTGTGAATGGCATGGTGATAAAGCTGAAATAGTATCCAATATGCCAAATAGCTGTGGATATTGACTACTTAGATTGGCAAGTCGTTCCAAGTACTCTCCAATTAAATTAGACATTTCTTTCACTTCTTTATAAGTACCTGAAAGAAAAAAACATGTTGACACTAAAATTCTGATACATTCCTTAGTACCTTGCAGAAATGTTAGTAGCCTAATTTAATCCTAGAAGTAGTACACATTGTAGTTTTTTGGTATGTTGACAACATTCGACATTTTCAACTGATGTAACATGTCTAGACTTTGAACTTTTGAACTATATGTTCACTTCTTTCTCCCTCAAGTCAATATATTACACAACTAGAAAATTAAACAGTTGAACTTTCAAAAAACTCAGTCATAAAAGAAAACGTTTTGCCTATAATTTTACATTTGCAGCTATACTTATGTTTCTCAGTGTCTTTAGTCAGAAAAACATTCAAGATGCAGTTTCAATTAACAGACTATCAAATACATGATTAAAATTATGAAAGAAAAAATATTTGCATTGTGTAAATTAGCTTTATGTTAAATTCAGCATCTATGTGCATCTTAATTTGCATTACCAGATAATGCAGTAAAAAATTGAAAAAATGAGTGAAAAGTTTAATTTCTGAAATGGAAACATTCAGTATAGTAGAACTAATTTTTCAGTGTAAAGATGTATTTCAGTGAATAACTTATTTAATTACATACAGCCTGGAACAATTGTCATTTTATGAACTAATTTAAGGTAACAGATGGACCCCATATTGGATTTTCTTATGAAAACAAAGTCAAAATGGTTCTTCCACTTTTTTACTCTGTAACAAAGGTTCCAAAAAAATTTTATGAACTTTCCAGGAAAAAGTCCATAAATTTTTTTTTTTTTTTTAATATATGGTGCTATAAGCTTTGACACTACTAGAATTTGGACCATTCTCAACTTTGCACATTGCAAAGTGCTAATACTATAGAAGGGATGCAAGTGAGGCAAACTACAGTTATGCATTGGGTTGTTTTACCTCCAAGTGGCCCTTTTTTTGCACACAATGGGATGAATGTCATTGGTTCAGCAGCAACTGTTGCCAGGGGAGGCTCAGTTGGTAGCGTGCCAGGCTCGTAACCTGCAATTATCAGGTTCAGGTTCCAGCTAGCAAATGTAGAGATTATTCTCTGCCAAACTCCCCACCCTACCTACAATGAATAGGGGGTCACTGTTGGGCTTGAAATGTCCACTGTCCATCAGATGGAACGTTAAGTCATGGTCCCGTGTGTGGGAGACACACCCACGCATGTTAAAGAACACACTGGATGCCCTTGATGGAAGGCTGACCCACCCCCCCCCAACAGCTGTTCAATGGGTCCCCTCACCCAACCATCCATGAAACTACGAGAGCTTCGAACTTGGACATCTGTCCCAAATAACTGATATTTAAGTAGCGAATATCATGTTTTTAAAGTTAAAAGAGCTCGAATTTACAATTAAAAATGGTAGACTTTTGGCACATTCATGTACAGAGTTGCGGTAAAAATTAGACCATAATGCTACCTAACCATATTGGCAATAAATCATCGGCATGGTTCAAAATTCGAAAGTTTCATAATTAGAGATAGGAACTTGCTGATTTCAATAATATTAAACTAATGTAGATGATAGGTACTCTCCCAGCTGCTCCATAGCCTTAATGTCAGCATTCTGATAGGCATCAACTAGCACACAAGGCTCAAAATTCAAAAGTACCAAAATAAGAGATATGAATAAACAGAAGATTTTGATAATATAAGATAATGCAGACGATAGGTACTCTCTCAGCTGCTTCGAAGCCTCAATGTCAGCGTTCCAATAGGCCTCAACAGCACACGAAGGTGGCTTTTGGTGCCATCCATATGCTGTAGTACTGTCCTGCATAGTGCAATGTTGGATGGCATTCAATCATATTCAAGCAACTGTTGCCAAAGAAAAAAAAAATTTGTGTTGCTTGACAGCATCCTAATACTAATGCAATCTGATGACTGCAGAGCACAAGAGATGGGCTATATCATACCAATTATGGAAGGTGATCCCTCACATATTTGCACACCAGCAGTTGATGAGGTATTATAAGAAAAGACAACCAGTAAACATAGTTTACATAGCTGCACACAGGAAGATTCAGATAATAATTACATCTTTTCAACTGAGTGCAATGACGGCTCTTACCTGGGTATATCAAATGGATGCAAAGCACTGCCACAGGATTGTCTGAGGTATCATATGCAGTGACTACTGCAGACTACATATTTCTGGAATGAATCTTGAACAAAGCTGGGTTATTGCATAAGGGCATCTTCAACTGTTGCACAGTGCATTGATGAGAAGTTGATAAACTTGCAATCAACATAGAAAAACTAGTAGGGCATAAATGTGAAAAACAATGACACTAGTAGGGCATAAATGTAAGCCAAAATTTGGTGAGCTACCCTCTAATAGATCGATCTCATCTACAGATTGAAAAAATATTGGAAGCATGCATGAAACTTTTTGCATCAGCCTCCACTGGGTAATATAAGCATATGAATATAATATGTTCATATAGATATCCATACTAGACCTATCAAGGATCTATCATCCAATACAAACTTCTTTTATCACTACCTATACTGTGAAAAAAATTTTTAATCTTCATTTACACACAATCTTGTATTGAAAAAATATTACATCTGTTTCATAATAATGAACCTTGGAAATTGCATGAATTTATTGTGCTTACAGAAATTATTATACAAGTTATTCTACATTTTAAATTTGTTATACAAAATGGTCACTAAAATCACAAAACATTATCTAAGCAACAAGATGGAAAGCAGTGAAGATAATAGTCGAATCATTCACCTATGAGAAATCCTTACGCAGCGACAAAATTTAAGATTTACCTCAGGGGTTGTGGATTGGGTAGTTTTAACCTCTGAACGGCACTTTTTTGCACACACTGAGCTAAATGGTCAAGTTGCATACCCTGAGGGCTCAGAGAAGATTGAGGGGAAGGGATCCACTGGACAATGTTAGGCAACAGATGGTAGTCCCTCATCAAAACCATCCAGCATGTCTCTCCCACACATGGTAGGGCCACATCATCAATGGGGGCCACAGCTTTACATTCCATCCGATGAATGGCAGCCTTTTCAAGCCCACTTGTGTCCCCTACTGACCAAAGGCAAGGCATAGGGTTTTGCAGAGATAAATCTCAATGTTGGCACAGGTGGGACTCAAATCTGGGAACTACAGATTATGAGCCTGGCTCACTGCTGACTGAGCAACTGCTGCCCCTCAATAGTTTTGAGCAATGCTAAAATTTGTGAATGTTGTATTGAACTATGTTGTTCAATACAACATTAAGAATGAATACTAAGGTTTACCAGAGGCATAGTCTTAAAAAACTAAATTTATCTACTTTATGTTGAAAAACTTATTTTATAAATTCCAATATTAGAAAAGTTCAACTACAATAAATTGTATTATTTCTTTACAAATTTTATTCTTATGTAGTGTTATCTGTTTTGTAAAACTTTAATAACAGCTAGACATGGCAGAGGAGCCCAAAACATTCTAGATTTTTAGATATTTATGTGCAGCTGCAATGTTCATTTTTTTTTTACAGCCAGGTATCTAACACAGCTTCTCAGTAAGTGCATACCTTCAGAAGTTTAACTAGTTATTGGTTAATGCAATAAAGCATAACTTAAAACGTGCAATTTAAAATCTAAATTATTAAATTTAAAAAAGAAATTGGAATGATTTAATATATCATGTACATGTAAACACTCAACAAGTATTTTCAGCAAGTAGAAAAGTAACGTTTGTGAAATTGAAATTAAAATAAACTTAGCAAGTTATATAAGTAGACTGATTTGTGCTAAAAAAAAAAATCAATGTTTTGCTGGGATATTCTTAGCTTTAACACTGATATAGTAACTATATATATTAGTTATGTCTGCAACCATCTTTTTAGCTTATAATAAGAAAAGCTGAAAGTAGTAAACTGTTTCAGTTTTGTCTACCACACATCTGATTACACATTGTAAGCTGCTTTTTCTGATTATTTTAAAGCAGATCTGTTCTATATCAAAATTAATGCTGCATCTTTTGTAAAGCAGGATGGTATTAACTATAAGTTCAGAAATTGTGAAGTCAAGATTTGTGCATTACTTAATTACACAGAGTTCTACCAAAAATATTGGAGAATTCTATGTTATACAATGAAAAGCTAAATTAGAAACCCAGCGCAACGGAAATGTGGAAAGCTAATTTTTCACAGCGCTGGGTTTCTAATTCAGCTTTCCATTTCCTTAAAAATATCCAACTGAATTTCTTTAAAAATATCAAATTGATAAAAACTGAAATAATTATTTGATGTGCTAATAATTTTAGTAACAGTTTGATTAAAAAAAATTACTTGTTTTGACTAGCTTTTGATATAAATTCTGACTGGTAACTTTTGCTGTTAATATTACAACTTCCATAACTCTTTAAAAACTTAATGATCTAAATCTTTAATATCAGTAATATTCAAAGTAGTTACAAGAGTTTTGGCTTCTATGGTAGTATGTAGTGTGGGAGTAATACTACCGAGAACTAGTCACTGGAGTGAGTGCCAAACAATTTCAAACAAAATTGTTACAAGCTATATTCATAAGATCTGTGCCATTCTTACGTATTGAAATAGCAGTAAATTTTCCTTTTAATCTCGTTCTCTACTCTTGTAGTCCAAAACATTAGTTTGCTGCAATAATTAAACTATCTTTGATCATCATACTTTCATATTTAAAACCAGTACCTTATGAATGCAGTGGGTATAAACAGATGAATTACTATTAGTTACATAGTAGTTGAATTTGTTAAACTTTAATAATTAAAATGTCTCGATTTGTTTAGAATCTATGCTCATTCTAAAAATGAGTAACATTTTGATATATGCATTATGCTGTTTTTCTAGTTGCGTAAATTGTTATACGATCTGCCTTCAGTCTGCATTCACATAAAAAGTTTAAAAATTTTTTTTAAGGTATTGATTCTCATTTGGTTTCCTCATTAGAGAATTCCCCTATTATGCAATGATTTGATATATATATATATATGCATGCTTATCTTATATCTATGTCTCAACTCATCACATGAAAAGATTTTAGTGACTGGTTCCCCCCCCCCCCCCCCAGACTTGTTTTTTTCAAGCAACAATTTCAATTTTTATCAAATATTACACAATATAGTAACAAAATAAAAAAATTATCCCTAAAGCACCTGCTTGTCATGAATATCTACCATGAGCCTGTCAGCTAAATGAGATAGATCTGTGAAGAAGTTAGACAGCAATAGAAAGACATTAAATTTCTCCGCTTTATCAGGGCTGACCCAGTCCCTTTGCATAATAGCTAAGCATACTAATCACTATGCCATGAGGACAACTTAAGTAAATACTGAAATGGAAACATTTAATACTAACACCTAAATTCATTTAAATACTTTAGTTCTAAAATCTAGATGGTTTATCACATATGCAGCATATATTTGGAACATGATACAAATAAAACTTTGATTAACATATTAATTTGATTGTTGCAATCCTGCAAGTTATATTGTTATTGTAGTTTCATTTTTTACCAACAGTAACCAACATACATTTGTAATTTATACTACACAGTAAGCGATGTTTGTTTCGGCAAGATATTTCGTAAGATGTTGAAAAGGATAACAGTTAAGACTTTTTTGGAACTAAGTGAAAGTAAACCAAACTAAACATAGAATTCATGGTAAAATAAATTTAAATGGCCGAACTTCTCATGCTGAGCTGCAAAAATTACTTTTGTATTATTTAGAGGTGATAAGAAAAAAGCAGCACAACACATTTTTAGTCTCCAAACTTTCAATCTCTCAATACACAATGGGGTTTAAATTAAACAAGATCAAACAGCTTTCTGTAAGCATATTTTTAAAAAATTAAAAAAAATGGCAGAATGTTTCTGCATAAAAATGGTACTCTGAAGATGCTAAATCAAGAACGAAGTGAATAATATTAAATAGAACATTAGAAACTATTTTAACTGCAGAATATATATTTACTGCTACCACAATTTTCTTCGAATGAAATTGTAATCTGATCTTGCCTTTAGATATATAATTTAGTATTTTAAACATATTACACTCAAAATTTGTATAAGTTCTAACTGGTAAAGTGATTAGAATACATTATTAGAGTGAAAACATTCTAATGTAGGTATGAGAAATTTTACATTCTACAAAAACTGTTTTTACTTTGTGGTAAAGTTTGGGTATGGGATAAAAAAAAATACAAACCTGATGGTATATTTTCCTTCTGCCATTCTGCAGGAATAGGCAAGTCTCTTGGTCCTGGTATTGCTGACAGTAATACGTCTGGTGTCTGAGAAGCTGAATGTCTTTCACAACAAGAAGGAATTTCCGATTTGTTCAATCCAAGAATTTGTCTACGGACTTTAAATAGAAGTCTGGAGTCTTTTTCCCCTCCTCTCACAAGAACAGACTATCAAAATTAATATATAAAAAGCTTTGTATCTTTGAACAATGATGCACTGTATTAAAATACCTTTAATGAAAATTGCTATCTAAAAACATTTACCAGTTTGAAAAAGGTACTTTTAAAGCTGAAATATTCAAACTTTGTCTTTTACATATATAAGCTGAATAACCATGGCTGTTGATACTGTGCTAGATGTTTTGAATTATAGTTTCATTCTATGACAAATCTAAAAGGTAAAGCTGATAAAAAGCACAAGACATTCCCAACAGATGCATTTAATCACAAAACATTATGATGTTGATAAAACTGCTACTGGGATAGGCTCTGCATTTTGACCTATATGGTCATTTTGCTGTTGAGTTTTTTTGTGCATGGAAATTACAATGAAGCTCTTAAAAATTTATTAACTTTTACAAGTCTGAAAAAAAAGTTTCAGCATTTTACACTATGCACTAATTCTTATTCAGCTTTTCATTTTACTTTATATAAGTAAATTTAACATTTTTTGAAATTTATATTATGCACAGAATCTGATGTGGAAGCCAGATTAATAGAATATGGAACTTTAAACAATAGTCTTGCAGAAGGAGGGTGTGAACAGATAAGCTACAATTGGACTAGAATCACAGGAAAAACTTTCCATTTAAAAAGTTATTTCTATAACAAGAAAAAGTTGTTAGAATGCTTTCCTTTTCCATTTTTGTAGAGTCCTTTTCACACCAATCATTTTCTTAATGATCAAGAGCTCCTACAACAGCTCCTTTCCAAACTATACTGCTCACAAAAATTAGGGTATATTTCAAAATGAATATGAAGCAATAAAAATATCCCCTAATTTTTGTGAGCAGTATATAAGGTTCGTGTCAAAATGCAACTTAATTCAATACACAACATGCAAATAGACATATTAGGAATTTTCAAGGTGGGGCAAGGAAACGTTTTACACCCTGGCCCTCAAACACAATCTTGCTTTCAATGTTTTCAGACCATTTTAAAAGTTATACTCAAGTAATTTATGTAACTCACCTTTGTATTTTCTTTCAATTTGGGTCTCACCATAATACTTATATTGAAAGCTTCCATCAAATGATTCATAAGAACTACAGAAAAATTTAAAACATTATTAGAACAGCAAAAAGTGAGTTTTCAGAGATAAAAATCACCATGAATGTCACTTTTAGATATTTAGTACAAAAATAAATGGAACTATTTTGGGGAGAGGATAAAAATGTTTTCAACTGTTAAGATTTTTTATTGTCCTTTTAGGTTACATATTGAACACATATTAGTGGTGCTACTTCTAGTTGTAATCCAGCCAGTGACAAAAATTAGTAAACTTTTATGCTACCCTTACATTTAAAGATAAATTACACTGTCTAGCCAAATCATAAAAGGTAAATTGTGCACCTACTATAAAACATGCCAATATATGCAAAATTTCTTATTAATCAAAGTATTTTAAGTCACTATAAAGTCCTATAAAAACTGTAAAGATATGGTGGAAAGCAAAGGCAACTGCAGCATGGGTAAAAAGGGTGATCTGATAAACTTAAAAGGGGAGGGGGAGGAATCATCATTGGCATACAACATGCAAGAGAATTATCAAAGATGTCAAAATTTTGTTCTGTGTGTGTGTGTGGGGGGGGGGAACAGGGCATAATATCCCAAGTATACAAAGAATAGCAACAGTGTTCTTCACTAAATGTGAAAGGAAAAGGCTGACAAGAAGTGTTTGTGGGAATGAACAAAGCAAGACAAAACAGTCGCTACAGTTTATCAGCTGAGATTGTTGGGTTTGTATGTTTTACCTCTGAGCAGCATTTTTTTGCACAAATGGGCTAAATGGCCAGGTCACAAGGACTTTGAAGGCTCAGAGAAGATTGGGGGACAGGCCCCACTGGAACAGTTGCTGCTGCCCCAGTGGATCCCTTCCCCCAACCTTCTCGGAGCTTTCAGAGTCCTTGTGACCTGGCCATTTAGCCCATTGTGTGCAAAATTATTTTACATTTGGCCCATTGTGTGCCATTGTCAAGGCTATCTAGTACATTCTTTAATGTGCACAGGGTATGGCTCCAATGCTGGCCCATGTGGGACTCAAACCTAGGAACTACAGATTACGAGCCTGTTGCCCTATAGACTGAAACACCCCAACCCTCAAGTGATGGGTTTTCAAGTACTGCTAGCTATTTCAACAAGAACTATTTGTAAAGAATTAAAACTTTAAAAATTTGGGAGTTATACCATAATATGAAAGACTTTCATTTGCAAAAACAACAGGATTTGAAGACTAAAGGTATATTGAAGTGAACTTGATCAGTGGAGAACTAGAAACCCATTGTATGGTCAGATGACAGCTTATACAATTTCAATAGATGGCTGACAGTGTTGTGATAACTCCATGAAACAATGGACTCATGTGTAGTTCCTATTGTTCAAGGTACTGGAGGCAGTGGGACCATGTTGGGAGCATTTTCTTGACATAGACTTTGCACTCTAGTCTATGTTGCATCACTTCCTCGATGTATAAAAGCATCTTTGATGATCAGGTACTATCAATTACACATCCTTTTTACCCCAGTGGAGAAAACTTCCAGGATAATGCACAGATTCATCCCTCTCATACAGGAATGATTTGAGGAACATGAGACAGATTTATTCTCTCTGGCCTGCACAATTTTCTGATCTTAATACAATTGAAATGGGACAAAGTGGAATTAACTATTCAAAAGTCTCGGACCTCTCCCTGTTCACTTCAAGATATTTAAGCCATTTTTCAGGAAGTGTGGATCAAAATCTTTGCTGTATTTCAGAAGTATGTGGAAAGCATTCCAGGTCAAGTCTGAGCTGTCATCTTTGTCCAAGGAGGCCTAACAAAGTTTTATGTAGGTATTCATAATAATTTGTCCAGGCAGTGTATATAGCACATTATTATGTTTAACATGTGTAATGCTTATACACACAATTAAAACAGTGAATATTCAATCCTAAATTGTTCTAAGGTCAACTAACCTGTATTTACTTCTTGTCCTTCTTTAAGTTCAAACATTAACATCAATGGAAGGCATTTCTATTGAACAATAAAAAGTTATTAGTTTCATTTTATTTGGCACTATAACCTGTAAAGGTTTTTCAATTCTGCCAGTTCAAACTAATTAAATTTAACAATTCATTACATTTTAATAGCAATTATATGTCATATTGCAGTTTTAATACATGGCAAGTATAGATTCTTGTCAAGTAATGGAAAATACAAGTTTTTACAACAGTTTCTCAGAGTAATGAAGATAACTGTACATTGACAAACATTTCTGCTCTACAAGATAATCTTGAATCAATCACAATGAAGTTTTTTCACATGTATGTTATCATATGTCAGCAACAATTAATTTATTGGCAAAACATTTTATGTTATAGCACATTAATCTGTGTAGACAAATGCAAAAAACCTTTTTTGGAAGTGCTTAAATTGTGAACAAGAATAAAGTCAGATAAGTGAGACAAGGAAAGCAACCAAGGTAGCTTCTTATATGGAAAATACAGCATAATCATAGAAGAATAGTTGAGAAATAGTGCTAAACCGAGGACATCATATGTTAGTCAAAAACCAACACTATTTTAATATTTCTGTTAAACTAACATGTTAGTAGAATTTGCGTTAGTCTGGGAATGAATTTATATTATATTCTTTTCTATACTGAAAATAACTTGCAATATGGATTATCTAGTGAAATTTTACAAAAAATAAATTATGAATAGCTACACAAATCACCAGTTTCTGATAACAAAATACCAAAGTTGAAAAAAATCAGTAACTTTTTGGTTTCTGCCAATACTAAAACTGAGGATGACTCTTATTTAAATATAAAATTACCCACAAAAATTTATTTTAAAATCTAATATAGTTTCAGATTATCAGTGCTTCTTATACTTTCTATTATCATAGATAATAGAGAGCTAACAGTATTCAGGAAAACCACTGTAAGTTGACTTATCAATGGCAATAAACAGAAAGTACAACTTCCAAAGTTTTTTTTTTTTTATTGCACATTGAATTTCAGATGCCTGATGTACAGGTAAAGGTAGTATACTGTTAGAAAAACCATTAATTAAATCTCTGTGTACATATTCTGAATGAATTGTTTAACAGAATAATTATGCTCCAATCCACAAAGTGAAGAGTCAAAACAGTATAAAACCAATATCAAAGAAGTGCCATCACATTTTCCTAAAATATGAATATGGAACCTTTTCATGCAAAGGAATGTCATGTAATTTGTCATTCGATCAAGAACATGGCATGAAACAAAACCGATTCATGCCATAAAAATATGATGAAAAAGATATGGCATGAAACAAAACTGATTCATGCCATAAAAATTTTCAGATCAACCCACTATTTCCCAGAAAGCAATACTCCTAGCAACATCTAATTCAACTATTTGATGGTTTTGTTAAATTAGGTATTTGGAAAAAACATCAGTGGACATATTATTCGTAGGAATATTTAAATCTTTGCAATTTTCCTTTTTGCACCTCTTAAGCTTTAAAATTAAACGATTCCAATTGGCTTTTTTTTTTTTTTTTTTTTTTTTTTTTTTACACTTCTTGTAAAACTCTGGATTTCAGAAATACAAGTCAAACAATTAACAGTTAAGTTTATTTATTTAAATGTTTAATATATCATTAACTAAAATTAAAATGAATTTGGCTTACTAGAAGTTCCTGCCAAGCAAGGCATACACTGTCAAAGTGTCCATATATGACAACAGTAGATTTACTTTGCAAAATCTGATGACCTGCAATGGCATTAGGCATTCGTGCAAATGCAGATTCAGGAAATGTTATGGTAGCTCCTGTCTTTTGCATTACAGTTTGTATGTTGATTCCACCAGGACCCATTACAAATGGATGATGTTGTGGAGCAATTTCTGTTTTCATATAACCAAGTATTTGGGTCTGTTAGAAGAAATGTTTAACATAGCAGATGAAAGAAAAATATAGCAAGTCAACTCTAAATTACAAGTCTTATTTAAGTTTAGAGACTTAATCTTCAAATCATACCTAGTAGCAACTTAGTAATTAAAAGTTTTATACAAATATAGAAATCATCAAAAGATTTTAGTCCAAACATTTGTGACAAGTTTTACAACTTTGTTTACACATGCCAGATTTTTTTTTTGTTTTGATGATGTGGCAAATTGCTTTAATTTGCATAACTTCGTTTTCATTCTGCAACTATAATACATTATGTTGAAAAAAAGCGTCCAGACACTTCCATGTTATGTGAATGGAAAGCCACTTTCAAAAGCTCCCCAACATTGAAATCAAACCTTTTACGCAAAAACTGTTATTGGCGATAAATCGTAAAGGTCACTCAAATCTCAAAATATATTTTCCACTATATTTGTTTAATATTTAAAGAACGAATGGAAACTGAAGCATTTATCTTCAACTTTTGACACTTGTTTTATCTATTGAAGCATTTTTTCACAACTCTTAACAATTAATTCACTAACATAAATTAAATATCTGAAGTTTTTATAAGGTTTTTTTTTTAAGATTTTGTCAATTTGGAAGCAATGTGAACGTGTCGTCTGCTGTTAAATGGTCCCACTTCAGTGACTTTAAATATTGATGAAATCTTAAATCGTTATACAAATTTCAGAGCAGCACTTTTTTGCACACCATGGGCTAAATGGCCAGGTCACAATGACCCTGAAGGCTCAGAAGGTTGGGGGAGGGGACCCACTGGAACAGCTGTTGGGAGACAGATGGTAGCCTCCCATCAAAGGCAATCCAGTGTGTTCTTTAACGTGCACAGGGTATGGCTCTCCCGCACATGGGTCCATGGTTTAATGGACCATCCGATGGACTGCGGCCTTTCCAAGCCCATTGATGTCCCCTACTGACTGTGGGCAGGGAATTTTGCAGAGATAAATCTCAACATTGATCCAGCTGAGACTTGAACCTGGGAACTGCAGATTATGAGCCTGGTACGCTACCAACTGAGCCACCCCCACTCCACAAACTTCAGATACTTATGTTAGTGAACAAATTATTACAAGAGTTGTGAAAAAAACACTAACTTTTGACACTTTTGTTTTAAGTATTGAAGATAAATGCTTTAGCTTCCATTATTTAAATTTTAAACGAATATTGTGGGAAATATATTTAGAGAGATCTGAGTGACATCTACAATTTATCACTAATAACAGTTTTCGAAGCCATCCCATGGCCGAGTGGTTAGCGCGCTTGGCTACTGATCTACGGGACCTGGGTTCGAGCCCCGGGTAAGGCATGGATGTATGTGTCGTTTTTCTGCTGAGGTCCTGCCTTCTTCTCAGATCTTCTACTGTGGCATATAAACTGACAGGCTCCTGTCAGACCTCTGTGGCAAGCAGCTGCTTGAGGGGGTATTTATTTTTTTATTCATTTAACAGTTTTTGTGTAAAAGATTTATTTTCAATGTTAGGGAGCCTTGTTAGGGAGGACAGTGGCTTTCCATTCACATAACATGGAGGTCTCCAGACACTTTTTTCAACGGTGTATACAGCACCGTTTTTACTCTGAAGGTTATAAATGTTCATTTCACATTTAATAAACAGACCTTAGGACACTTTTCTTAATAGCAAAGAAGTCCAAAATAATTAACCTAGGAAAAAAAATTGTACAGTCTGTTAAATCAAACTTTCATTAATCTTTTATTAAATTTCATCAAAAACATGCAATTATTTCAGTCTAATAAAAATGTACTTTATATAATAGCAACAATGATAGAAAAATTCTTCCTGGCAGGAAAAATTTGTCTCATTAAATATTCACTATTTCACTAATTTATACATATATATAAATCACATGTTAAACAGATGGAAATGAGTACTAACGAATGGTGCACTGATTGCAATACATACTTTGACACAGCATTATGAATATAATGCAAACTCTTAAAAGTCCACAGCCAATTCTAGGTGTTAGCCTGATGAGGAGACTGTACAGTTCTGTTTAACTAGCAAATGGAATTCAAGTGATTATCAGCATATATATGATTTCCTGTTGATACTTCCTCTGTGCTCCAAATATACACTGATGGTCAATTATCAACTTAACATTTAGCATACATCAACAGCATGTGTGAATATGCCAGTCAAGAGCCATTTAGGTAAACTGCCAAGAGAATGATGGCAAGCAGTACGAACTTTAAGCTTTGATGAAATATCAGCAGGAAATCTTACATATGCTGATGATCACTTTAATTCCTTTTGTTAGTTAAGCAGAACTGTACAGTCTCCTCACCAGATTGCATTCTTTTTGCAACTTCTTTCTTGCAACTCTTAAAGTATGCATTGTAATAAGAGTGGCACTACTCATTAGTAGCTTTCACTTCCATCTACTTAACATGCAATTTTTATATGTACAGTTGAATTGTGAATTAAATTGCTGAATATTGCTACATTATGCTTAAACTTACTGAATAATTATATTTCAATATATAGAATATATTATAAAGCTTAAGTGTTAACCAAACGTGGATTTATATGCCTAACTATTTAAAATTGTTTGCATAACTAAGACCACTTGGGTGGAGGTGGCTCAATCAGTAGCATGCCAGGCTTGTAATCTGCAGTTTCCAGGTTAGAGTCCCAGCTGGGCCAACATTGAGATTTATCTCCACAAAATACTCCACCCTGCTCTCGGTCAGTAGGGGACACCGATAGGCTTGGAAAGGCTGCTGCCCATCAGATGGGATGTTAAGCTATGGTCCTGTGTGTGTGAGAGCCATATTCTGTGTACGTTAAACATCCTGGATGGCTTTGATGGAGACTACATCTGTCTCCTAACAGCTGTTCAACAAGTCCTCACCCAGCCTTCCGAGCCATTGGGGTCCTTGTGACCTGGCCATTTAGCCCATTGTGTGCAAAAAACCGTCACTTAGAGGTAACTCAACCCAAATGAGATCACTTAATAGTATAAGTACTCTTGCAAAAGCTATTTTAAACCAGATTTTAAAAACAGGAAAATTAAGATATATTTACCATCAATTACAGATGATTTCTGCATTTGTTTTCTATTACATAGGGTGTTCAAAAAGTTCTTGACATGTATCTAGATTTGCACTCGTTCCTCCAAAGTTAACGAGCTAGGATTTGTTTGAAAGTTTGTTTAAACTTGTCATTACATGTTAAAAACAAAGGCTGCATCATCATTTCTCTTCATTGGTGGCAGGTAAAATATGGTCTGCAAAATCCGTGCATTATTATGGAGCCTACTAAAGATGGGAAAAGATTTTGTATTTTCACAAGGCCACCTGTGAAGATGCATAGAATTGGCCAGGCCTAGCATCTAATGTCTGACCCCATTTTCTCATGGTGCCGGCCATTAGTACCTTTCAGAAGAGATGCATTGTGGAATGGAAGGGCTTCCAGATCAGTATGGCCTACTGATCTGAATTTTATGGTTCTTTTCCTACTCTGCTGAGGAGTGGTCAACCACATGAGGTCCTGGTGCTGACCATATACACTTACTGGACCAGACTGGATTAAGGCTTTGAACTTCATCATGGATCCTGAATTTGCTGCACTAGTGGGCTTCTGTGGATGGAAAATCTTCCGCTATGTTTTCTGTTTGTGGGTTGACAAACCCAAGTGAATAGATTCACACGATATGTTTTATCAGCTGATGGATAATCCTGAGCAGAGGTCATCGCAGGCATCTGAATTCTTGCTTCTACAGGCATAGTCATAATCTACATTAAAGGAGTAGTTGGCTTCAGGTCTTTAGTAGTGAGGGAATGTCTCTTTTGGTAGCTTTCCCCATGCCTGCCATTACAGACTGTTTGATATTGTCGGCATTCCCTCCATCAATAAACAGTTTCTTTAAACATCACACTAACCATTTTCTCTCCATTAGGTAATTGGAATGCGAGGACTCTGCACAGAGATTATTCTCGTGATGTCCTCTCACACAAATTCCACCATCTTGATATTCTTGGCTTGCAAGAGACCAGATGGACAGATAAAGGTCAGATTCTTAAAAATAATCTTAAATTTCTCTTTTCAGGGAGGGAAGATAATAAGCATCACCAAGGAGTGGGTCTGTTCAGCAGACATGCTAGTAATTCTCTTTTAGGATACGAGTGCATTAATGAAAGGTTTCTTACAGCAAAATTTCAGACATGCATTAAAATCTTGAATGTTATCTGCTGTTATGCCCCCATAAGAGGATCCTGAGGATGAGAAGGATAGGTTTTACAGCAACTTCAGAATATTTTGAATTCTGTCAACCTTGTTCTAGGTGACTTCAATGCCAAAGTTGGTAATGACTGACCTTTGGGGTGGTGTTATAGGCCCTTTTGGTATTCAAAGCTGCAATGGCAATGGGCAACATCTCCTACAGGTAAATAAACTCAAAGGATTCAGAATAACTAACACTTATTACAAACACTGACATACATTAGTACACATGGGTTTCACCAAATGGGCTGCATAAGAATAAGATTGATTATATATTAACAGCAAATGGGATAGTTCTGTTAGGAATACCAGGTCATATAGGAGAGCTGAAATTGGATCTGACCATTATTTTGTTAAAAGTGCCTTACAACTTGAACTTAAGAAGCATTGTGCTAAGGTTAAAAAAATTACCTTTAATTCTGAAAGACCCAGTTACAGCTAAAGCTTACCATGATAGGTTACTAAGTCATTATGACAATTGTGGTTTGCTTACTACTGAAGTTGAGGAAGAATGGGACCATTTTAAACAGGCTTTTGATGAAACTAATACTCTTTTAGGGGGAAAAAAAGGAGCACGGGAGACATTTATTTGAGCAATAAAGCACTTGAGCCTATTTCAGAAAAAAAAAAAAAAAAAAACTGCAGGAATGTCTTTAATCAATACTGTACTAGTCCTAATAAGAAAGCATTACAGAAAGCTTAATAAACGTGAAAAGGATCAGTTAGCTGCTGATAAAAACCTTTGGCTTGATGGCTTGGCTGACAAAGCTGAGGAAGCAGTTAGACAGCACAACAGCAGAGAGTTGTACCAGATAGTTAATGTTTTGTGTGATAGAAAACAAACAGGTATGCAGGGATTGAAGGATAAACAAGGTAAAGTTATAAAAGGTGAGAATTCTGTCATGGCTAGGTAGGCTGAGCATTTCAGTAATGTTCTAAACAATGTGGTTAGTTCTACTCTCATTGTTTGAAATGATGATTGATGCATATTACTGGCTTTAATGTTGGCCCTATAACATAATCTGAAGTTATTTTACCTATTTCTAAACTTAAAGTACATAAATCTCAGGGGTAGACGAAATTACTACTGAAATGCTTAGAGCAGGGAATGTTTCGGTTACCACTTGGATGACTGAAATTTTGAATATCTTTTATGATAAAGGCATGGTTCCTAATAACTTTACCAGAGCTATTATTATCATCCCTATTTTCAAAAAAGGTGATCGCAGTTCTTGTGATAATTATAGGGGTGTCAGCCTACTCTCTGTTCCAGGGAAAGTTCTTTGCATGATTGTGCTTAATAGAATTAAGAATCTGGTTGACAGGCAACTGTGTGATGAGCAATGTGGATTCAGAAGTGGTAGGGGATGTGTGGATCAGATATTTTCACTGAAGCAGATTCGAGAAATGTCTAGAGTTTCAGAAACCTTTGTTGCTAGCTTTGTTGATTTCAAAAAGGTGTTTGACTCTGTTGATAGTCTTAATTTGTGGTTGATTGCGAGATCATATGGCATACCCGACAAGTTAGTGTTATTATAGAGAGCTTTCATTATGTTAACTGAGTCATGTGCGAGAGTTGGTAAGGCTTGTAGCAATTAGTTTAGCATTACTTCTGGTATTCGACAAAGACGCATTTTGTCTCCTCTTTAGTTTGGTTATTGATTATGTTATGCGAAATTCACTTCAAGGGAATGATTTTGGCCCTAAATGGTCTGGAGATACAAAAATTTCTGATGTAGATTATGCTGATGATTTAGCCCTTTTGGAAAATGATATTGATGAGATGAACTCTCATTTGAGCTGTTGATGAAACTGGAAGTAGAGTAGGTTTGGTTATAAACAGAAAATTAAAATGATGAAAATTGGTCAGGCAGATGGTACTTCAGTTGCTTTGAATGACTGTGCTCTTGAGCAAGTGTCTCAGTTTAATTATCTTGGGAGCTACGTAACAGATACTAGTGATGTGTGGCACGAGATTAACAGACGAATAGAGATTGTTGTCGGGACTTTTCAGAATCTATGGAGAATAGGTGTATATGCCTATTTCTCCACAAAGACTAAGACTGTATAATAGTTTGATTCTTTCTAGGATTAGTTATGGTAGTGAAACTTTGACGTTTTGTAAACAAGATAACAGGAAACTAGATGCTTTTGATTCTAGATGCTTATGCAGTATTGGGGGCATTCAACTTTGTAAGTAATGAAGAAGAGGTTAGGCCAATGAGTCTGCAACCTCTTTTGAGAAGTATATTGTGCAGAGAAAGACTATTGGTTTGACCATGTTGCCTATATAGATAATTATAGATTAGCAAATAGTGTTATGAACAGTGTTCACTAAAGGCCTCAGAAGGGGAGACTTAGGATGCAGTGGGCAGACAATGTCAAGCAGGACCTTGTTAGAATTGATGTGCAGTGACCAGATGCAGCAGATGACCGTTTGTATGGAATGGCTATGGGATGGATGTGCAAATTCAGAGAAAGACTGCAGAGCATCAAAACCTCCTTCATGCAGGAAGACTGAAGGAGACTGAATGAGAGAATCATCACTGCTGTTTGTGAACTTGTTAAGGAAAACACACATCACTGTGGAAACAATTATTCATCAACATTTAAAATTCTGAAAGATCTGTGCCAAATGGGTACCCTACACAGAGACAAGAGCAGAATGGCTAGGTCAACAATGTTTGAACCTAGTGGCCTCAAACGTTTAACAGACATTGTCACAGGTTGTTACAACTCCCAGAAAGATAGACAACTATTTTTGGTTTGCAGAAGATTAACTACATCCCCAAATCCTCTAACAAGACTTTCACTCAAGAAAGAGGATGTTAATTGTTTTCAATTCTCAAGGAGTGGTAGCAGCGAACACCTTGCCTAAAAAAAATTATTGTAAATATGGCCAATACTACAACATCGTTTTGCCCAGAATGAGTAAGGATATGAAGAAGCAGCATCCAATAACAGGCATGCCAAGGGTTCATGCCGGCAGTGCCAAAAAACCCAGAAAGTTACAGCCTATCTGGAGAAGGAAAAAATATCAAACAGCTACCATACCCTGCATATTTACCTGATCCTACACCATGCAATTTTTGGTTGTTTTCAAAAATTGGAAAGGAACTTTCTGGGAAGACTTTTTCAAGGGTAAAAGACCTTGAAAAATCTTTCATTGAGAGTTGCAGATTATTCCTGAAAAGGGTTGGGTTGTTTCACCTCTGAACGGCACTTTTTTGCACACCATGGGCTAAATGGCCAGGTCACATGGAACCCGAAGGCTCAGAGAAGGTTGGGGAAGGGGACCCACTGGAACAGCTGTTGGGAGACAGATGGTAGCCTCCCATCAAGGCCATCCAGCGTGTTCTTTAACGTGCACAGGGTATGGCTCTCCCGCACACGGGGCCACGGCTTAACATCCCATCCAACGGACGGCGGCCTTTCCAAGCCCATCGGTGTCCCCTACTGACCGTGGGCAGGGCGGGGAATTTTTGCGGAGATAAATCTCAATGCTGACGCAGCTGGGACTCGAACCTGGGAACTACAGATTACGAGCCTGGCGCGCTACCGACTGAGCCACCCCCACCCCTATTCCCAAAAAGGAGTACCACCATTATCATAGTATTTGGAATTGGTATAGATGTCTGCAACTTTGCATAGATGCTCGAGAGGAGTACTTTGAAGGATAGTAAAAGCTTTGTTGACCAAAGTTCCATCATTGCTCGTTTGCAGCAGAGGTAAGTGCAATGGTTTTGGTTCTGTAGATGAATGTCAAGAACCTTTTGAATGCCTCTCTTTCTGCATATGTATTTTTTAAGTATAACTGGGAAACTATAGATTCCCAGTTATACTTAAAAAAAAAAAACATTTCAGTTTCTTTAACACTACAATTTTGAATTTTGTTATAAAATAGTTGTGTCATTATGAACTGGAGATACAAACTATGAACTAGGTAAGGGTAATCAGTGAAAAATAAAGACAGTCTTGTTATCCAAAGCCATTTAGCATTTTCTTTAAAATGCATAAGGCAAGGTCGTCTTGTACATTGAGCACCAAAATATCTTACTGATGAAAAGCTGCTTTTGGAATGCTCTTTTTCTCAAGGAAATCAGATGTGAAATTTTCTTTTAAGATCATGACTCAAACATAACCGACTGTCTGTTCTTGACAGTCTAAATATTATCCATCTAATTTCTATTATCTAAACATATCTAAATATTATCGCTCCCACCATAATTTTCAGTTCTTTAAAATTGTGAAAGAAGTTATTGTAGTAGTAAGTACTCATTATATCAAATGGTACAATAGTTATGAGAACAGAAAATATCTCCATCAATGCATACTAACCATCTTCGAACCTGTCAGATATTCCATCAATATCATAAGTCCTTGACGAAGACGTGGCAAGTGCCTATGGCACCCTCGTACAATCATTAATGTAGTATTTCCATAAACAAGTGGTCTAAAGGCAACATTGAAACTATATGTCTGTTGAATATGTTGGACAGCTGGCGATGTTTCATCTCCTGGATGAAGGGACACAGTTGATGGTAATTCAAACATGAACACCATTGGAAGTAAATCCTGGTAAAATATTAGTTAAGAAAATTATTTGGTATGTTTATAAAACATGGCAACTTGACAACAATCTGAATAGTTAGCTAGGCTAATTGTATGAAAATTATTTGCAAGATTTAGATTACACACAAAATTCCAATAATAATTAACTAAGGTTGCAACTGCAATTTCTTGGAAAAATCACTCCAGTGAATCCAAAAAGCATTGGTAAATGCCAACTGTTGGAGAGAATACATTCTGTCAGGATCAACAAGGTCAGATGGATAGTACATGCCCCCCCCCCCCCCCTCTTCTGTATCTACAGGAGAGGGAAGGTCATCCCTACCTTCATTCCATGAGGAATTAGCTTTGCTGTGCTCATTGCACATGCATGGCTGTACAGAGTTTATAGCAAGGGCAGACGGGACAAAGGAAGCACCCATCTATAAAGAGGGATTAAAAAGAAAAAGGAACTTTGGGTGTTTCTTCTCTGCTTCTTTTTCAGCAAGATCAGCATTGCAGCCCTACATATGGGCATCAGATATCATCAAGCAAGTTAGATTGATTTATAAAAGCACAGAGAATAGGGTAATAATAATAATAATAGAATAGGCTCTGTCAGGGTAATTGTTGGTGTATCTTGATAAATAACAAGAAAAATTTATTTCTTCAAGTTTAGTAGCTCATCTGATTTGGTCAAGGTACTAGAAAGAAGCAATATTTCGCCAAATCAATTAAGTTTATGACACATATTTCCCACACACATCAGCCACTCAGCAGTTAAGTTTATGGCACATTCTTTTGAAATTATGGTGAATTTAGTTACTTCCATTATCCTTGTTCCTTTGGTAGGCACAACTAAGACCATGATGTACCTTGCATAAGAAATACAAGCACATCAATGACTAAATCACCAAGTCTTATTAGCTTTAAGATTTTCAGAAAATGTAGTGAAAACACAAAAGGAAATATTTCTCCAGTTACCATAATGAACTTTATCATCACCATGTCACCTTCAGTAATTAGCCAAAATTTACAGTTCCTGTTGCAATTAGTCAAAAGTTCAAAAAGGTAAGTTCTATTTGAATGGCCACTTCTCATCAGGGAATGATTTGTCTTATTACACAAAAGAATTTAATATTTCCACCATATAATCATATAATAATATACTGAGTATTAGTAATTATTTGAAAGCTTCAAAATTTATTTAGTTGAATCTACTGTAATTTGAACAATAGTTAACTTATTTAGTCTAAATTATTAGACTCAGTATTCCTTTTAGTACTTTATTGGTTACTGTAAAAAAATAAATTACTCCTCAAGCATCAGCTTGCCACAAAGACCTGACAGCTTGTTATAGTATAATACAATATAGAACTTTTGTGAGGGTAGAGACAACAGAAACAAGAAATATCCATGCCTCTTATCTGGGGCTTGAACCCAGGTTCCCTTGATCAAATGTCAAGTCTACTTACCATTCAGCCACAAGATGGTAAAAAAAAACTATTCCAAGTGAATATGAAACACCAACCTTTCAGTTAAAAACCAATGCAAATTAATAAAAGGAGTTAAGATATTTTCACATTGTAATTTGCATAGCTAACAAATTTTTGAGACAAAGTTTTGTATGTCTTAAGCCCTTTCATTGTCCATTTCAAGTAGAATCAAATTTTTTACTCCTTAGCTGGCATATTCAACCATTCTCCATATTATAAGAATATCAGATGAGGCAATATCAGACTAAAGTCTAAGCAAAAATGATGCTTCCCTTTATTGGTTTTCTTCATTGGAAAAAGGATTATTGATGGAGGTACGCATACTATTGTCAATTAAGCTGTAGATAATTTATAGTTGACACTAAGAGGCAAGAAAAAAAAATCCTGGAATAAAACTAAAAGGTTAAAATAATTTTTTGAGATACCAAGTCTACTAAATTTTGCATACTTTAGAACTTCAAATGAATCATTTAAATCAGTGGTCCACAACCTTTTGCATAAATGAGCCATACTGAATCACTAAGCATACAGCGAGAGCTTCAGGAAAGAAATTATTTGTGTATACACTGAAAGCACAATTTATTATACACATCACACTGATCCACAAACCTGCCAAATTCCACCACAATGTGACCAGTCAAAACCTTTTTGTTGGGCTTACAAATGGGTCTGATGTTTACCTACTGTATAGTGTACCTGTGACTGTTATGATGGGTGAACATGGAGACCTGAGCAAGTTTGGTTGTGGGCAGATAGTCTATGCAAGGAAGATTGGGTGTGCTCCATAACCATAACTTCATAACGTTTGGGATTTCCATGGACCATTGCCCATTTGCAGCAAAACTACATCAAAACCAACAAAACCTGCATCCTCTGGGAAAAATGTGGCCATAAGCGGGATGCTAATATTCAAGGTGAGAGATTGCCTCTCCCATATCATAACGTTAGAACAGATGGCCATAGTGCAGATGTTGGCTTTCAGTGAAGGGGCAGCTACAAAGGTTTGTGCAACGACCATTTGTACATCAAATGGTACGACTGGGCTATTGCAGCAGATGCATCAAATAACTTTTTTAACAGCACATCATCAGGCTATGAGGTTGCAGTGGGCGAAGGAATATCACCAGTGGAAGACTGGAAATGGGTAGCTTGCTCTGACAAATTAAGGTTACAACTACAACATACCAACTGGGTTTTTTTTGTGGTATAAACCACATGAGCCCAACAGTTGGGGATCCAAGCCAATGGAGGAGGTATAATGCTCTGGGATGTTTATGTGGGCTATTTTTGGGGCCCCCTTCTACCTATTGAGATAACCACACAAGGCTATGCAGATACTTGCCAACCACCTACATCTGTTTATAGCTATCCATTTCCCACAAAAGGATGCCTTCTTTCAACAAAACAATGCCTCCCCCATCTTGTTTTTCCCCCCCATTTGGCACATGGCTGGTTGGAGGAGCATTACTGTGTGTTCATTCAAATGGCCCTCACTCTCCAGATTTGAATCCTAATTGAGCATCTGTGGTACAAAGTGGTGCAATGCAGTCAAGCCCAAAACCAACCACCAGCAACTTGCAGCACTTTATGGATAGCTGTCTTAGAATCATGGGCTGCAATACCACCCAAGCATTTCCAACACCAAGTCGAGACCCTGCCATGATGTATTGTGAGGGCAAAAGGTGGACCCACTTTATTAGGTGGGTAAGTATAATAAATTATCCTTTCGATGTATATGTTTCACACATTTAAATTTACAGAGACTAAAGAAATTGCTTGTGGTTTTATTTTTCCTTCTTATCACTCAATATTTATTCATAAGATATATTTATGCTGGAAAGAATGCCTAATAATATCTTCACTTTTTTTTTAAATATCCGAGTCACCCATGGGACAGCACATGGTTCTCATAACAAGTTGGGGTCACTTGTTTAAAGTATATCCTGATCTATGGCCTGAGAAGTGAACTACATTTTGACTTTCATAAAAAAATTCTAAAATCATGTAAAATAGGTTGGGTCATAAATACTAATTTTTCAGATCACATTTCATATAATGGATACACTCCAAATAACTCTAGATTAAATTCTTAAACCAACAAAAATTTAACAAAAAAGGAAATTGTTAAAATATTTATGTCTTAACAGTTTTCAAAATTAACAGTGTAGATTAGTTAAAATATAAAATGTTAGTGGGAAAAATAATCTTAAAGAACAAGCTAATCCTTAAAATGTTTTACATGTCAATGTGCAAAATAATTTTTTTGTTTAAAACTGAAAACTCCAATTATGTGCATTTACTCAAATTGTGAAATATAAACTTTCACATTCTTAGAGTTTGGTTTTAGAATACTACCATCATGAATTAAAAGCTTATTGAACAGCAAGAATTTTACTGCCTAAAGATTACATTATTAAATAGAATTTTTTGTTTTCATTTTTGAAAGGTTTAAACAAATTTCTGTAGCTATAATTTCCATGTATTTTAAAGTAGCAATGACACAAATAACTGAGCATTACACAAATTAGTAATCAAAATTTTAAACATTTTTACCCTTATTTTACATCTTGCTTGCTCCACACCTTCTGCTTGGCCAGCAATAGATACCTAAAATAAAAATATTTCTACTTGAACATCAGAAATAAAAATTTTATCCAATAAGAAACAATTTTCATGGAAAATATTACGAAATACAAATCAATGATAAAAACTATATTGCTCTTTTTACAGTAGCTGCTTTATTAACTTGACTATACATTTTTACATGGATGAGCGAGATTTCATCCAGAAAACTTTGGAAATATAAATAACAGTTTTGTGTAAAAAAAATGAAAATGTTAATCATTGAAAGAAAATTTCATACAGTTTCAAGCTATATGCCACCCAGTTTTTTTTTTTTAACTAACCATTTAATGAACTTTTTCTTAGGAAAAACTAATGTATGTAAATACTTCAATTAAGTCTGTTAAACTTTTATTTGCATTTAATTTTCAATGAGCACTGAGAATCTAATTTAATCCTTTGGATAGTATTTTTCCCGATTTTTTCTCATTTTTTTTTTGGTTGGGTTGGTCTAACATGTTGCAACATCTTGAGTCACCTCCCTCCTATATAGATACAAAGCTATTCAGCACATAATACAGTAACCCAGATTCTTGAGCTTGCTGAATTTAGACCCTTGAGGCCACCCTTCTACAGTAATTTCAAATAAGGAAAAAATGTTCCACAACACTAGAGCACTGTCAACTGTTCTACTCTCAGATTTCTGGCATGAAGCAGGAGGTGAACCTGTGCACATAATTCAGTTCTTTCCTATTGTCTTCACCATACAGAAACCTATCAAAGCAGAAATATAACATCAGTGAAACTTCCACTTAATTAATACTTTCCCTGTAAGTTATATACATTAAAAAACAAAAATTCTGAACTCAGTAAAATCTGTTTCAAAACCCTCCCAGGGTACAGCCTGAAAAACTGGTTTGCATCCAGAGGCAAAGCTTTTTCTTTACTATAATTTTTTTCTACTATATTTTTTCACTTATAAGTTTGGACAGTAGATTGTTTTGCTATGGGGCTCTGCTGTAGTGTTTTTTCATGAAGCTTTAAACTGGTTGATATCAGATAGTAAATAATCATCTTCTGCTAAATATACACAGACATTTATTTTTGAGAATTATGCATTTCGTCTATCTGCTTTGCAAACATCTTCAGATGACTTCAACCCTTTAGCAGATGGGATCGATATGTGGCTCCTCTAGAGGTGCTCCTATCTTCAGATGACATCAAACCTTTGGCAGATGCAGTTGGATATTTGGTTCCTCTAGCAGTGCTCCTATAACTTAAACCAGAAATTGTACAGTAGCAAATTCCAAGCAGGTGGGATAATTAGAGTTTGAATTATAAAAAATACATAACATGAAAATTTACAAAAAATTGGTTATACTAAAAATGGATATAGCCATCTTCAGCCTCTTATTTTGGATTCTATCAACATGGACCCTAGAAGGTTTAAGAGAATTTTAAAATATTTCATGCATTTTTCAAGAAATTTTTAAAAACCTCCGAGACAGAGGGAGAAATGTTACACTGCAATGGAAATTCAGTCTTGGTCCCCTGCCCCTTCTTTCCCCCAGCATGAATGCAAATTTATATTAAATTTTACACTTTTGAATAAATTATGCCTAGCTAGTGGAATATGTACAGTTGTTAAAGAACCTGGCTTGGGAAACTATCTTTTTAGTAGGAGTATAATGCACCTAATTTTATCAAAAAGGTTTATTTTTCAAACAAATACAAAGTTAAAAAAAATCAAATGGGAAATAGTGATGTTTTTTAACACATTGTCTACATCTATAAAGCAACTAAAATAATTGAGAATAATTACAATGAAACTTAATAATTATCTACAACAACGTTAAAGATGGAAATTAATATTACAATTTTTCAATACAGTTTAAAATTTTTAGTTAAAAGATTCTATGTAGCAAATAAAATTTCTGGGACAAAGTGACTTTACCTATTTATCTTCTATACAAAATATTTTAAAGAGAAGCAGTAATTGTATTAAAATTACCTGATTGCTCTTTTCTGAAGAATTGTTTCTGTTAGAATCTGGGAAATGTATGTGACAACCAGTTTCCTCCATTACCTGTTGAATTTTGAACCCTCCTTTACCTATTACATAGGAATGGTCAGAGTGCGATACATCCATTTTCAAAGTTACTCTGTTTTTCTGTAAACATAGAAAGTTGAGGAAAAAAGATAATAGCATTTTACATGTTAACATGCTTTAGTTGCAGAAGAATCTAAAAATCTACTATTAGCACTTCAGAAATATTGAAGAACCAATGTGATAAATGCAAGACTATTTACCTTTGTGTCCAATATTGCCAAAATCATATCCTTGGCAGCAGCAACAGCCTCAGGTTTGCCAACAATTTTCACATGTGGATCTTTAAGAAAATTTAAGAATTGATTAAAAAGAAAATTACAGAAACCAATAAATTACATTAAAAATAAACATGCACTAATTTAAAAAGCAAAAAAGGACTACAAATATCTGTTTATGTAGTTATTAACTACGAGTTGTTTCAGGTAAATTCTGTCAGATACATTAACACAGCTGAGTCATGAACTCAACAGCTGTTAGCTCATTTCACAGCAAAAGATTTAGCAAAATGTTGTTTCAAATAAAAGTCTACACATATTTAGATTTCTATCTTTATTACATCTTTTAATAAAAGCCAACTAAAATAATTTCAGCTACACGAAAGATGCTAAGTATTGTACATGGAATTTTCTACATCTGAAAGTCCTTAATCATATTTTGTAAAAGTGGATCCTTTTACTTCAGTCATACTTTAATACACTAAATATCCCATGATTTTGCTAAAAATTTCATGCTGGAAATAGGTAATCACTATATATGGTACTTCCCATAGCAGTTGGCTCTAAAATAAACTTATCTTGCTCTCAAAATTTGGTTGGCTCTTAAGATCTAACTTTTCTATCCCTAATATACATAGTTCTTTAATATTTTGGTAAGACAAACTTCAAAACTAACTCCTATATATTTGCATTTAATAGAAAAATGTGATTGAAGATAAATCAAAGACCATAATCAAATCTAAGAATTTTTAACAAAATTCATTCAGTATTTAAAGAGTTATGACTAGTTTTTAGAGCTTTAAAGAGTTACGACTGTTTTTTAAATACAACTTAAGACTGTTTCTTTACACAGAAGGTTTACTTGTGCCATTTGTTGATCAACTACAAGTAATAAATAAATAAAAATAAATACCCCCTCAAGCAGCTGCTTGCCACAGAGGTCTGACAGGAACCTGTCAGTGTATATGCCAGAGTAGAAGGTCTGTGAGGATGGCAGGACATCAGCAGAAAAACAGCACAAACGTCCATGCCTTACCCGGGGCTCGAACCCAGATCACGTAGATCAGTAGCCAAGCGCGCTAACCACTCGGCCACGGGACTGGACAGAAAAATTTAAACACTTCCATGCTGTCTCAATGTAAAATCACATTCAGAGTTCAATAACGTCAGTTTTTTTAAATGAAAAGTATATCTTTAATTTATTTTTAGACAAAGATTATACATTGTTTAAAAAATCAATAAAATGTATCTTTGTTCAGTATCCAGAGATGACCGAGAACCAGAGAACACTGGAATCCAGAGAACACTGGAATATTTAACAGGCTATTAAAAAAAAAAACCAAAATTTAATTAAAACAGATTCAGAGATCATAGTTTACTAACAGCGTACGGGTCCATTGCACCCAGTACAGATCTTTTAAAACCATTTTCATTAAATTTTGGAGTTATTTTTTGTAGTCTTAGATATCAAATCTCAGATCTGTAGCCACATTTTTAATAAAAAAAAGTATAAGTTATTGAGCTCTTAATACAATTTTCTATTGAGATAACATGGAACAGTTTCAATTTTTCTGTCCAGTACCTGTATGTATGTATATATATATCCATAACGGACTTGCATTGTGGGGAAAACATTTTATAATATTTAAAATAATTTAAAATTCTCTGTCGTTGAGCAATAAAATTTTAGTTTATCCTTCAAACTATTTGCATGTTGAAAGTTCTTAGGAGAAAACTCCTCAGAAGCTTTTCGGAGCAAAGATAACATCACTTCTCTGAAGACTGAGCGCTATGTATTGACGTTAGGTCTGTTTAGACAAAGAGCTTCTTTCCACATGTCGTGAAGGGCGATTCCAGTGTCTCTGTTGCAGGTGGGGACGGACGAGGTCATTATTTCAATAACCTCGCGGACTATGGTTCCGTAGAAAGTGGATGCATGCGCAAGAAGTGTGGCGTGCTCCCAGTCTATTGTTGCCGTGTGTTGCACTGCTAGCTCAGAGGCGGTCGTCGTTAGCTTCTTTTGGCTGACATCAGTTTGGTGCTCCGCGAACCTTTCTTATAAAGAGCGAATGGTTTTGCCGATGTAGTACACAACGGAATTATCCGTCAACTGTAGGGGAAATCGGTATACGCCCGTTTTTTGAAGTAGGCTATATTTGTCTCTGTCCCTTTTGACTAATTCAAATCTGGAGCTGGGCTGAAAACAATTTTGATATTATGGGCTCCGAGTAATTTGCGGGCCGATTCACATAGGACAGGAACGTAAGAAATAGGTCCGGAAAAAGTTGTACGTTCGGGGTCGGTGATTGAGAAGAAAGCCGAATATCTTCTGTTTTTGTTTCTATATTTACTGATAACATTGTCTATTGCTGTTGAGTTGTAGCCATGGGAAGCAGCGATGGAATGGATGTTTAAAATTTCTTCAAGCAGCTGCTCATTTGAAGACGGCGAAAGTCCTATGTGTTAGGGAACGGAAGGCTGCAATTTTGTACGCCCATGGGGCGCATGAGTCCGCACGTATGACAGAAGGGACGTTAGGTAGGCTTCCGATATGCCGACGTCGTCAAGGCTCCTGCGTCATCTTTTTGGATGAAAATATCTAAATAGGGGATGGCACTTCTATTCTCCTCCTCCTTCGTAAAGCGTATCGTGGGATATATATTGTTGGCACAGTCAATGAGGCTGTTTAATTGCTCATTGCTGCCATTCCAAATTAAAAATATATCGTCGACATAGCGACACCAGAAGGGTAAAATTGCTGCTGAGTTGAATAATTTTGTTTCAAGACCTTGAAGGACAATTTCGGATAGGATACCAGAAAGGGGTGAGCCCATGGGAGCCCGAGTCCTGCCTGCAGATTTGGTTGCCGAACTGGAAATAGTTGTTTTCGGTGACGAGTTTTAGAACCTCGTGAATGGCGTTGATTTCGGGAAGGGAAAATTTTTGCGCTTCAATAATTTTTGTCCGAAACATGACCGCATCAAAAACTGGAGGGGATGGGAATAAAGAGACTATGTCAAGTGTGTAAAATTTGCTGTCGGGAGGAATGGACAGATCCTTGAGTCTATTGAGAAATTCCGCCGTCGACTTTATAGAAAATGGGTGATCGGAAATGAAGTTGGATAGAAATTTCGACAAATTATTTTCAAGAAAGTTGGAGAAGTTCTTTTGCACACGAGCGGCCGGATGGGATAATTATCTTTGTGCACTTTGCACTGGGCAAACATTCGCGGTGCTTGGCAGTTGGATAGCACTGAGCTCTTCTTAAGGTCTGTTGTTTTTTAGCCTGCAAGACCTTGTTTTTGATGCTACTGGTGGGGTCAATATTTAAACTGGTGCAATGGGAGCTATTTATGAAGTCCAAAACTTTGACATCGTAGTCATTCTTGTCCATTATGACAAACTAGCATGTTTTATCGGCTAAGGTGATAACAATGTCAGGGGTGTTTTGAACGTTTTTTAATGCCTGAAAATTTTCGGATGAAAAATTCCTATCTGAGTAGGATGGAGAATTTTGTCGGGATTTCATGAATTTGAGGACTTTTATGAAGTCCAAAGTTTTGGACTTCATAAACTAAAATTTTATTTAACTAAAAATATACTAAAATGATAAACTAAAATTTTATTGCTCAACGACAGAGAATTTTAAATTAATTTTTGAGCAAGAAGGTCTTTTTAATTGTATAACTTAAATTCCCTAACATTAAAAAATAATAAATAAATACCCCCTCAAGCAGCTGCTTGCTAAGGAGGTACGACAGGAGCTGTCAGTTTATATGCCATAGCAGGTCTGTGAGGATGGCAGGTCCTCAGCAGAAAAACAACAGAAATGTCCATGTCTTGAACCCAGGTCCCTTAGATCAGTAGCTAAGTGCGCTAACCACTCAGCCATGGGGCAGCTAATAATAATACTAAACATGTTATATCATAAATTATTGTACCTAATAAACAGAAAACTATCAAAAAATAAAATAAATACCCCCTCAAGCAGCTGCTTGCCACAGGGGTCTGACAGGAGCCTGTCAGTTTATATGCCATAGTAGAAGGTCTGAGAGGATGGCAGGACCTCAGCAGAAAAACGACATACATCCATGCCTTACCCGGGGCTCGAACCCAGGTTCCTTAGATCAGTAGCCAAGCGCGCTAACCACTGCCATGGGAAGGGCATTTAATTCTAAGAAAAAAATATAGAAAAATAAAAAGGGGGGTGGGAGGAAGGTTTATTACGAAAAAACATGTTGTAGCCCTATTTGTGGGATTCTGAAAAGCACAAAACATCTTGTTTGCTGCTTATGGGTGAAGTTAAGGGAAACATTTATCACTTTTGTTTAGGCAACATGCAGCCTAACTTTGATTAATAGTTGAAAATCTTATTCAACTTAAACAAAATATTCTCACATCAATTATGAAAAATAAAGGCAGGAAGAACAAATTTTACAGGGTTCCAGATGCAATACAAAACATTTATATATTAATAATAACTATTAATACTGTTAATATAATCAAACTAGAATCAAACTTCCTGTTATCTTACCTACAAAGATTCCATAGCAAATTCACTACCATAGCAAACTATATATAGGATCAAACTATTATACAGACTATAGTCCAATTTTGGTCTTTAGGTGTATATGCCAACCCCCCCCCCCCCCCACACACACACATAATCTATTTTTTCTTAAGGATAAGTATTGCTGCTGGGAATGTTAAGTTTATCTAATGTCACATCACCAGTATGTTACACAAATCCAGAGATAAAAGTGTTAGTGAACACTGAAAAATTCCTAGTAGTCTTCAGACTTGAAATGCATGAAGAAAAAAACTCATTCTACCAACTATTATTTTTATAGTGGCACTGTAATTAAATATATGGTAATACCGAAGAAGAAAATAGCAAGTGCAAAAAAAATATTTCAAAAGTCTTTGCTCTCACCAGTTGCATTAACCCCCCCCCCCCCTGGTGGCTTATTTCAGTAATAGGGTGCAACAGGCAGGCTGGATCATTAACCCTTACAGTGTCAAACTAATTAATCAGTTTTCAAAAGTCACTACAAAATGAACTTGCAGCTTTTTTCTTAAACTTACCTATCATTTTTTCCCTTTTAATTTACATATTTTTTGTTCAGAATTAAATGTTTTTTTGGTATGTAAACTATCATTCATTAGTTACTATATAATAAAATCCAGAAACTGAGTTACTTTTTTTTTTTAAAGGCAAAAAAAAACCACACTTGACACCGTAAGGGTTAAAGTACACTGTAATATTTTAAAATACAATTTTGGGATTTTTCTTTAAAAAATTATTTGACCAATTCAAAATTACAATGCTTGTTACAATTACCTTTTTTTGATTTGGCTCCAATCTTCAACTTTGATGGCCAAGAAATCTGAGTCGATGTTTCCTGCATCACCTGTCAATAGTTACAACATTTAGAAAAATACTGCACATTAAAAATATATTTTTAGTAGAAAGTGTTTAAAATTTTAAATCTCCATATTGCAATGGTAAAGGTTAAAACACTTGAAAGAATCAACTTAGAAAAAATAAATCACTTCTCTGATGTCTGTGAATCAGAATAAAGTGTGTGGTTGCTAAGCCAAAAATAATGTTTCTCGATCAGTAGTGAAGCATTTCTAAGCAACATTTACCAATCAGCATATGTTGATAACCTGCAACTAAGTTTTATTAGAAGTTTGCTAGTTTTTTTTTTCAGTTATTGCCACACCATTCTTTATGAAAGAAAAACTGCAGAAACAATATTAAATTATAAACTTCTACAGTATAATTCAAATAAATATTTTCCACACTTACTTGCTTTTGATTAGTATCCTGGCTTCACAACTGCGAATTCTATGTTTGTGATATATGATATTAACGATTTTACTGCTGTTTCGAATAATGGTTAAAGTATGGGTTTGTTTTAAACTCTGCTGTTGAGACAGCCTTTTAAAATATTTGCTTGGGGTACGAGTCAGCATTTCCTGTACACGTGTAATGTTTTCGGGTACGTTCATAGCCATCTTTCTGCAAATAATGGCCTTGTCCAACATTTCGCGAATTTATTGAATTTTATTTGTTAACTTCTCTATTGATCTATTTGTATCTACTCTGGAGTCGTATCTCACTTTGAACTCTGCTGCACCATAAACTCAGCAGAGTTCAAGATCTGACCATAACACTGTCCATTGGATAAAACCTTTTTCCTACTAGAGGTGGTGGGGAGTACTAACGGATACAGATTCTCTACTGTTGAGTTGTTTTACCTCTGAGCGGCACTTTTTTGCACACCATGGGCTAAATGGCCAGGTCACATGGACCCCGAAGGCTCAGAGAAGGTTGGGGGAGAGGACCCACTGGAACAGCTGTTGGGAGACAGATGGTAGCCTCCCGTCAAAGCCATCCAGCGTGTGTTCTTTAACGTGCACAGAGTATGGCTCTCCCGCACACGGAGCCACGGCTTAACGTCCCATCCGACGGACGGCGGCCTTTGCCAAGCCCATCGGTGTCCCCTACTGACCGTGGGCAGGGCGGGGAATTTTGCGGAGATAAATCTCAACGCTGACCCAACTGGGACTCGAACCTGGGAACTAGATTACGAGCCTGGCGCGCTACCGACTGAGCCACCCCCGCCCCTTCCCTACTATTACGTGTAGTACATAGAGCTTAAAACATTTAAAACGTTGATTTCCAATTATTCCGGAAATTATTGCGGTTGAGGTAGAAATTTTTGATGTTACTGTAGCATCAAACCAATTAGAAAACAATAATCTGAAATTTCGATATGCATTTGATTTTTTAATTATGCCGCCAAGAGTTATTTTATTTCCTGCACAAGATGGTTGATGTTGGTTAGCTAAATGCTTAATAGCTAATGAGTCTAGCTACATATTATGGTAATTTTTTCTAAAGATTTGAGAGTTAAAATAGCTTGCTAATAACTACATTAGTTTTCAAAATTACTTTAAAAAGTCAACACCTTATTTTTTTTGTAGATATTAGCAGGGCCGGGCTTTGACCTCGTGAGACACTAAGCCAAAGAAGCTATGCAAATTGGAAACACCTACGACAGGGTGCCAAAACCTCTTCACACTAGGGGCTAGTGGCGCACCCAGAGGGGGGGGGGGGGGGTCTTTTCCTAATTAAAATTAATTTTTTTATATTTATGTTGTGTCGTGTCTTCTATTTCTAACTACTTATGAATTAGCAGTTGGAATAACCTATAGCTCTCGGGAATCACGACCGCTGTGAACACAAGGCGAACGAAGTAGCGCTCGGGCGGACCGAGGGCTACTTCGTTTTCCCGAACCGGGCACTCTCGTCGCCCCCCCCCCCCCCCCCCCAAGATTAAATCCTGAGTGCGCCACTGCTAGGGGCTACTTTAAATTTCGGATTTCTTTGTGGGCTATTAAATTTTATTTACGTTTGAAAATAAAGTAATAGCCATCCCATTGGCCGAGTGGTAGCGCGCTTGACTGCGGATCACAGCCCGGGTAAGGTACGAATGTTGTCTTCCTGCTGTCTCACCTTCCGCGCATCTCCATTGTGTATTAAACTGACAGGTTCGTATCAGACCTCTGTAGCATATCTTATTCTTGTGACCAGGCCATTTGAAAGGATATTTAAAAAGCTTTAAAAAAATGTAACAAACTAATTAAAATGTCAAATCAAATCCAATAAATTCTCGATTTGCATCAACTATGGCTACTTTTTTTTTCTACCCTGCTGAGGAGTGGTCAACCACACAGGGTCCTGGTGCTGACCATATAAACCTACTGGAATGAATTAAGGCTCCGAGCTTGATTATGGATCCCGATTTTGCTGCACTGGTGGGCTTCTGTGGAGGAAAAATCTTCCACTGTGTTTTCTGTTTGTTTGTGGGTTGACAGCCCCAAGTGAATAGATTCACAGGATATGTTTATCAGCTGGTGGATAATCCTGAGTAGAGGTCATCGCAAGCACCTGAACTCTTTACTTCTATTGGCATCGTCAAATTCTACATTGGAGGAAGTCTTCCAGTGTAGATGGCTTCAGCCTTTAGTAGTGGGGGAACGGGTCTTTGCCCCATGTCTGCGATTAGGGGGCTGTTTGATATTGTCGGCATTCCCTCTCTCAATAAACAGTTTCTTTAAACATCCCACTAACCATTTTCTCTCCATAGATAGTTGGAATGTGAGGACTCTGCAAAGAGCTTTTTCTCTTGATGTTCTCACACAAAAATTCCACCATTATAATTTAGATGTTCTTGGCTTGCAAGAGACCAGATGGACAGATAAAGGTCAGATTCTTAAAAATAAACTTAAATTTCTCTTTTCAGGGAGGGACGATAATAAGCATCACCAAGGGGTGGGTCTGCTTCTCAGCAGACACGCTAGTGATGCTCTTCTAGGATACGAGTGCATTAATGAAATGTTTCTTACAGCAAAATTTCAGCCAAGCATTAAAGACTTGAATGTTATCTGCTGTTATGCCCCCACTGAGGATGCCAATGAGGATGAGAAGGCTAGTTTTTACGGACAACTTCAGGATATTTTGAATTCTGTCACGATAGGAGATATTTCCCTTGTTCTAGGTGACTTCAATGCCAAAGTTGGTACTGACTCTGACCTTTGGGGAGGAGTAATAGGCCCTTTTGGTAGCTGCAATGGGCAACGTCTCCTACAGGTAAGTAAACTCAATGGATTCAGAATAACTAACACTTATTACAAACACCGCGACATACATAAGTACACATGGATTTCACCCGATGGGCTGCATAAGAATATAATTGATTATATATTAATTAACAGCAAATGGGCTAGTTCTGTTAGTAATACCAGGTCATATAGGGGAGCTGAAAATGGATCTGACCATTACCTTGTTAAAAGTGTCTTGCAACTTAAACTTAAAAAGTGTTGTGCTAAGGTTAAAAAATTTGCTTTTAATACTGAAGCTCCGAAGGACCCAGTTATAGCTAAAGCTTACCATGATAGGTTACTTAGTCATTATGACAGTCATGGTATGCTTACTATTGAAGTTGAAGAATGGGACCATTTTAAACAGGCGTTTTTGGACACTTAACAGTACTCTTTTAGGAAAAAAGGAGCAGAAGAGGCAGAATTATCTGAGTGATAAGGCACTTGAGCTTATTTCGGAAAAAAAGAACTGCAGGAATGTCCTTAATCAATACCCTACTAGTCCTAATAGAAAGCATTACAGAGAACTTAATAAACGTGTAAAAGCTCAGTTTGCTGCTGATAAGAATCTTTGGCTTGATGGTTTGGCTGACAAAGCCGAGGAAGCAGTTAGACAGCACAACAGCAGAGAGCTGTACCAGATAGTTAATGTTTTGTGTGGTAGAAAACGGACAGGTATACAGGGATTGAAGGATAAACAAGGTAAGGTTATAGAAGGTGAGGATTCTGTCATGGCTAGGTGGGCTGAGCATTTCAGTGATGTTCTAAACAATGTGGTTAGTTCTACTCCCATTGTTTGCAATGATGATAGATGCATTGGTGGCTTTAATGTTGGCCCTATAACACAATCTGAAGTTATTTTGGCTATTTCTAAACTTAAACTTCATAAATCCCCAGGAGATGAAATTACTACGGAAATGCTTGGAGCTGGGAATGTTTCGGTTACCACTTGGATGACTGAAATTTTGAATATCTTTTATGATAAAGGCATGGTTCCTAAGGATTTTACCAGAGCTATTGTTATCCTTATTTTCAAAAAAGGCAATCACAGTTCTTGTGATAACTATAGGGGTATCAGCCTACTCTTTGTTCCAGGTCAAGTTCTTTCCATGATTGTGCTTAATAGAATTAAGAATCTTGTTGACAGCCAATTGCGTGATGAGCAATGTGGATTCAGAAGTGGTAGATGTTTGGATCAGATATTTTCACTTAGGCAGATTCTTGAGAAATGCTTCGAGTTTCAGAAACCTTTGGTTGCTAGCTTTGTCGATTTGAAAAAGGCTTTCGACTCTGTTGATAGTTATAATTTGTGGTTGATTGTGAGATCATATGATTGGTTGGTTGGTTGTTTAGGGTTTAATGGCGCATTAGCAACTAAGGCTATAATGCGCCAAACGAATGTCCAAGATGTAAAAAGATAAGTCATGGAACCCTCAACCAAGTTTTAAAAATAAACTAGGAATTTAACGAGCCAAATGTAGAATAATAAAATAACAAGCAGTGAATAACAATAAACAAATGTAGAAATATTTTGTAAAAATAAAAGTAACCAGTGTAAACAATCAGTAGAGTAAAATTATAGACGAGTAAAATAACCTGTAAATTGTAAAAATTGAAAGACAGCGTTAAAACAACAATGATCAGCTAACAAATGTCCGAGTGTAAGGGGCTCGGACGTAAAATCATGAAAATTAAAAAACAAACGCCGTTCAAAGTTAAAACATGGACACGATATTAAAATGTGTTTGCTGGTAAAAATGGCGTCACAAAACTCACACTTAGGTACGTCGTCCGCCCGTAAGAGAAACGAATGAGTAATAAACGAATGACCTAAGGGGAGCCGAGCAAGTACAACTTCCTCCTTGCGATTCCTGCGGTAACAAGACTGCCATGGTTTGATGATAGGTTTGATCTCAAAGAGCTTGTTCGTAAGCTGTTCTGACCAAGATCTCTGCCACTGTGCCCGGAGCTCGGTAGTAAAACGCTGCCGGAAATCCAGATAGGGAACCGGCAACGGAGAGTCGGACAGGGGCGTGGCTGACTTGGCAGCAGCATCTGCCAAGTCATTGCCCCTAATCCCGACGTGACCGGGCACCCAAAAGAAATGGATTGTGGCTGCCAGACGATGTAACTGCTGGCGGATCTTAGTAAGAACTGGGTGAGGCCGATGCCTCACCGAGATCAAAGCCTGTAGCGAGCTAAGCGAGTCGGTGTAAAGCACACACCGACGATGATGCTTAGTCGCCACGTGGTCCAAGGCGAGGCTGATAGCGTGCAACTCTGCAGTGAAGATGGAACACTGCAGTGGGATCTGGTCTGCAATGATTACATCACAGCGGACCATGGCCGATCCCACTGACGTGCCGGACTTCGAGCCATCTGTGAAGACAGGCAAGAAGTCCGGGTGCTCAGCACGATGGCTGGCAAAGAGTTGCCGGTACACACAGTCCGGTGTAAAGGCCTTCCCCGTCCTGCACAGGGAAAAAAATCACAGGAAGGGGAAACAGCGAGCCATGGTGGAAGTGGCTCAGCTGTCGACTGTGCAACGCTATCGAGACTGGTGTTGATGTCTCTGAGGTAGCCTCGGACTCGCAAACCAAATGGACGAATGGCAGTCGGCCGATTATTGTAAAGTATTTCCCACTTCGGAGTGAAAACGCAGTTCCAAGTGGGATGGCCAGGCAGGGATCGCAATTTAGATGCATATTGTAGGGACAACTGCTGACGGCGAAGAGATAAAGATGGTTCGTCGGTCTCAACATAAAGACTCTGGACAGGTGAGGTGCGGAAGGCTCCTGTGCAAACACAGAGGGCCTGGTGATGGAGGGGGTCCAGCACCTTCACCACCGAATCCCGGGCTGAGTCGTACACCTGGGATCCGTAGTCCAGTTTCGATCGGACAAGTGTACGGTACAGGCGGAGCAAAGAACATCGGTCCGCCCCCCAAGAGAGGGAGGAGAGGACCTTGACGATGTTCAATGCCTGCATGCACTTGGACTTGAGATGACGTATGTGAGGTAAAAAGGTCAATTTCCGATCGAATATGAGACCGAGAAACTTGGTCTCCGCCACAACTGGAATGATGTTACCCCCGAGCCGCAGCTCGGGATCCAGGTGAAGATTACGCTTGTGGCAAAAGTGCACACAAGCGGTCTTCTGTGGGGAGAACCGAAACCAGTTTGCCGTCGCCCAAACCGAAAGATTGTTCAGGGCAATTTGCAGTTGTCTTTCAATGACACTCATGCTGGACGAAGAGCAAAAGATGCTAAAGTCATCAACATAGAGGGCATTGCCTACTGATGGAGGAAGTTGTCTAGTTATAGAATTAATCTTGACAGCGAAAAGCGTAACACTCAGAACGCAGCCTTGTGGCACCCCCTGTTCTTGGGGGTATGGCCGCGACAGTGTTACCGACACGGACACGAAAAGAACGTGTCGATAAGAAGTTGGAGATGAAGATCGGCATGTGACCTCTGAAGCCGAAGCTGTGGAGGTCACGAAGAATGCCGAATCTCCAAGCCGTGTCGTACGCTTTTTCGATGTCGAAGAAAATTGACACCAAGTGCTCTCTTCTTAAAAATGAATTTCTGATAGCCGATTCGAGGCGTATCAGATGGTCAAGAGTTGACCGGTGCCTGCGAAAGCCACACTGGGTGTTGGAAAGAAGGTTGTGATGTTCTAAATACCAGATGAGTCTGGCATTTACCATTCTTTCCAACACCTTGCACACGCAGCTCGTCAACGCGATGGGACGATAATTGGAAGGAATCTTGGGATCTTTGCCTGGCTTGGGGAAGGCCAAGACGATGGCCTCCCACCAGGAGTCCGGAAACTGCTCCTCGAGAAAAATGCGATTGAAGAGATGGAGCAGCCGATCCTTACTCGATGGTGAAAGATGTTGGAGCATGGCATAATGGACATTGTCCGGCCCTACAGCAGAGGCACGAGAAGAGTGCAGAGCAAGGCGAAGTTCCTCCGCTGTGAATGGCCTGTTGTAAGGCTCCAGGCCATTCGAGTGGAAAGAGAGCGGAGAGCGCTCCGCCCTGCCCTTCTGGGCCAGAAACTCGGGGGAGTAAGAGGAAGAGATGGAAGAGAATGACTCCCCCAGAGTGTCGCCAATAGCTTTGGGATCAGCAATTGCCTGTCCATTGTGCTCCAGGATCGATAACGAGTGGGACGTGTAGTTCCCACTCATCTTCCGGACTTTATCCCACATGACCTTAGAACTAGTCGTGCGGGTGATAGAAGACGTATACTTGATCCAAGATTCCTTCTGGCTCTGGCGTTGGATGAAACGTGCTTTTGCCCTGGCGCGTTTGAAATTTTCAAGGTTTTGGGACATCGGATATCTCCGAAACACCCCCCAAGCCTTGTTCTGAGCCTTACGAGCTGCGGTGCATTCTGGATTCCACCACGGTTTCGGAAAGCGAGGAAACCGTGTAGAAGTTTGAGGAATCGTTGATGCAGCTGCATCTACGATACAGTCCGTTATCTCCGCTACTGCCACATTGATTGGCTCCTGGCTGACAGAGTGGTCATCGAGCTCAGAGAGCAGCTCGAAACCACCCCAGTCAGCCCGATCCAGCCTCCACCGTGAGACGCGTGAAGGGCTGCAAAGCCCTCCACGGGAGATGGTGCACACCACGGGGAGGTGATCGCTTCCGTACGGGTTGTCCTCGACCTCCCATGTAAAGAGTGGAAGGATCGAGGAGGAGCAGATGGTGAGGTCAATGGCAGTGAAAGTGCGGGTTGGGGAGTGAAAGTAAGTATTGACACCGGTGTTCAACAGGGAGAGAGAAGGATCCAGGAGCCACTGCTCCAGGACCCCACCCCTCCCGTTGGTGTCAGCACTGCCCCAAAGTGGACTGTGTCTGTTGAGGTCCCCCATAATGAGGAAGGGGGACGGCAGCTGCGAGACGAGATCATCAAGGTCTTCCTGGAAGACGATGCTCCCAGGTGGAAGATATACAGAGCAGACAGTCAGCGAGAACCCCACGAAGAGATGGATGGTTACCGTCTCCAAGTTGGTGGTGAGGGGTACGACCTGGAATGGAGAATGATTGCTCACGAGGATGGCGACACCCCCGCGAGCTGGACCATCTCCATCTCGGTCCCGGCGAACCAGTGAAAAGTGCCGGATCGTGGGATCTGTGACTGGCTGTAAGTATGTCTCCTGCAGGCACACACAGATGGGCTGGTGTGCCTGGAGGGCCTTGATGTCGTCAAGATTCCTGTGGAATCCACGACAATTCCATTGTAGGAGTGTGGCCATCTCAGGACTTAGAAGAGTGGGCGGACGACGTATTCCTATTCAACTTTACCGCCGCGGAGGACGGTTTAGTGAATAGGGGGCGGTCGGTATCCATGTCCTCGGAATCGTCCGAGGGGCATGGATCGGTGACCGCCCTTTGTGGTGCTGTTATTTTCTTTTTTGGCCCCGGTGGGGGCCCCTTTGGTTTTGAAAGTCTTGCTGTCTGAGGATGGGGAGGAGGAGGCCTTCCGGTGGAGGTGGAAGGCTGAGCTGCAGGAATGGAAACCGGGGTTGATGTCGAAGTCGACACCACCCTCGGTCTCGCCTGCGTGAGGAGGTACTTCGCAGCTGGCGAGAAAGACTCAGTAGGTGGTACACTGATGTCAGTCTGCACCGCAACCGAAGTCATTGGAACGATGGGCTTTCCAATGACTGCACTGGCATAGGAAACCTTGCCTGGCGGGGCGGGCGGTGCAGCAAGCTTTCTCGCTTCAGCGTACGAGATATTGTTGATGACTGAGGCGTTGTACCTCCTTTTCCTCCTTCCATTTCGGACAGTCGCGGGAGTACGCCGGATGTTCGCCACTACAGTTCACACAGCATACCTTTTCTGCTGTGCAGTCAGGATCGAGATGATCCTTACTGCCACAGCGAGCACAGGTGGGCTTGCCCCTGCATGCTGTGCGGGCATGACCGTATATCTGACACTGAAAACAGCGCAGAGGGTTTGGGATATACGGCCGAACCTCACAATGTAAGTAACCTGCCTTGATGGAAGACGGCAGGCGTGGCGTGTTAAATGTCACAATCAACACCCTGGTGGGTGTCAATTTCCCATCACGGCGTGTCAAAACCCGGTGGACCGCTGTTACTTCTTGAGGTGTGAGCTCCGAAAGGATTTCCTCCTCAGTGACTTTGAGGAGGCCCCACTCGGTGATCACACCCCGAGAGGAATTCAAAGTTTTATGGGGAGTGACTTCGACAGCCACCCCACCAATTTCTTTGACTTTCAGGAGTAGTTCCGAGTGTTTTGAACAAGCGGTCTCAACTTGTAAGTTGCCAGATCGTAAGCGCTTTACGGATTTCGGTTCTCCCGCAAGACCTTTCAAACCTTTATTAACGAAAAAAGGGGACATGTCCCCTAGTACCTGATCACCCGTGGAGTGGATGATCAGGAACTTTGGGAACGAAGACACAGACACAGAAGACGACGGCAGAGATAACGTAGACAACGAGGAAGATGGGGGCTCACGTCGAGCCCCCTTGTTGGCGGCGATCGCATTATTTTCTTCATTCTCTCGCATGTTTGGTTTTGTGTGGTTCAGTGCCCACTGTCCCCACCCTCCACGGAGCCCAACAAGGGGACGCCCAGTCGGGCGCCAGGGCTACGCAGGCACTATACCCACACAGTGAGCCAAGCCCTCACAAATAAATAGAAGGAAAATAAAGAGAAATGTGCAGAACAAAAACGTTCTACACAAATGAAACAAAGCGTAAAATAAGAAAATTGTGACTGGCCAAACTGGCCGCACAAAGAAAGGATAACTACAAAAGGAAAATAAGTTGAGGAAACTTTTAAACCTGTACCCGGACCGTGGGCAAGGTTACTCACCACTCTGCACGGTTGACCCTAGCAGGACCTGCCCACCAGCCGATTGCTCCTGGGGGGGCCACCCCAGGAGCTCCCGTTTACCGGAAGCAGAGGCCAAAGCAGTGTACAGCAGAGGCCCCGGAATCCGCTGCCCAGCCCCGCGACGGACAGGCTCCCCAATAGCAAGACGGCCAATGGGGACCACGCCAGTCATGAGCTGAGGAGAGAAGACGGGGACCCCCGAGCAACTACCAGGATCCTCCTTTCCCGGGACACGGGTCTCCGCGCACGGCAAACACGCGGGCGAGCGTTTAGGACCCTGTGAAGGTAACCGAGCCAGCGTAACCTTCACAGGGTGGTCCCCCTCACCGCGTACAGGTGCTCACACCGAGGGGGTGAGATCATATGATATACCTGACAAGTTAGTTAACATAATGAAAGCTCTCTATAATAACACTGAGTCGTGTGAGAGTTGGTAAGGCTTGTAGCAATTAGGTTTAGCATTACTTCTGGTGTTCGACAAGGGTGCATTTTGTCTCCTTTTCTCTTTAGCTTGGTTATTGATTATGTTATGCGAAATTCACTTCAAGGGAAAGATTTTGGCCTTAAATGGACTGGAGATACGAAAATTTCTGATTTAGATTATGCTGATGATTTAGCTCTTTTGGCAAATGATGTTGATGAGATGAACTCTTTCATTCGAGCTGTTAATGAAACTGGTACTAGAGTGGGTTTGGTTATAAACAGAGAGAAAACTAAAGTGATGAAAATTGGTCAGGCAGGCTGTGATTCAGTTAATCTGAATGGTTGCGGTCTTGAGCAGGTGTCACAGTTTAATTATCTTGGGAGCTATATAACAGATAATGGTGATGTGCGGCATGAGATTAACAGACGAATAGGGATTGCTGCCGGGACCTTTAATTTATGGAGAGTGTGGAGAAATAGGCGTATACACCTAAAGGCTAAAATTAGACTATATAATAGTTTGGTTCTTTCTAGGGTTAGTTATGGTAGTGAAACTTGGACGCTGTGTAAACAAGATAACAGAAAACTAGATGCTTTTGATTCCAGATGCTTACGCAGTATCTTGGGCATTAGGTGGTTCAACTTTGTAACTAATGATGAGGTTAGGCAAAGGAGTTTGCAACCTCCTTTAAGCAGCATATTGTGCAGAGAGAGACTCCGTTGGTTTGGCCATGTTGCCCGTATGAATAATTATTAATTGTCGAATAGGGTTATGAACAGTGTGCCTAAAGGCCTCAGAAAGAGGGGGAGACCTACGATGCGGTGGGCAGACAATGTCAAACAGGTCCTTAGAATTGGGTGCAGTGGCCAGATGCAGCTCCGGACAGACTTGCTTGGGAACTAAATTGCACAGTCTGGTTGGACCTCCGTAGCCCATGGCTGCTTGAGGATGATGATTATTATTTAGTTATGAAAACTGAAACATTTAGCAAATTCATTCTGCAAAAAAAAAAAATCTGGCGAATATTAACATAACAGTTCGCTTAATGATTAAAAATACTCTTATACTTGTTAGTAAAGTTTAGTATAACTGCTGTTGCTTTCCTTTTGTTTTATTTACTTTTCAGAGAAATTAAAAATGTTAAAAAACACATTTCTATTTTTGCTGTGTATAAATATAAAAGCTTTTATAGATAAAAAAATTTCCTTTAAGAACTAACCATTCTTAGCATGCCTTGGGAGACTTGCAAGTGATCGATAGCCAGTAGGTGGCACTCCGCCTTCCCTAAGATATGACAAGTTTTTTTAAAGCCGCAAAATTTCGAAGGTAGTTATCTGAATGGAAGATTAAAAAATAAACACGAACTGATGTGGTGAAAATATATTACCATTGGTATACCGATGACGGTATTACAAGATGATCAATACATTGATAAGCAGTGTTTGCACTGTATATTAAATATTAATTCTTTTAATGTGACATAGTAAAACTTAGTCCATTTCTTTGAGGCCCTTTACATCGAGAGATCCTAAGCTGTAACATATGCATAAGTCTAGCACTAGATTCTAGTTTCATAATGTACAGCTGTAACGGGGAGATTATAGTTAGCTTCTCCAGCACCAAGAAAATCGGTGTTTTTGCTGCCGGATGTAGGAGGGTCCAGAGGGGTCATCAAACTGCTCTCTTGACAGGTAGCTGGAACTGACGATCACCAGAACTATTGCCCCCCCCCCCCCAAGTAGACAAAGCAGCCCAGATTATTGACTTCCAAACTGAAGAACCAAGACTTTCGAACCTTCCGAATCAGCTTCTATAACAGGCCCTCAAATACGATTTACACGAAAACATGGAGCAGAAACGCTGTAAAGCTCTCATCCTATTTTAGTTTTTCCTTTCTTCTTGTTGTTCTCTACTTGTCTCACTATTTGACAGCAGTCAATTAGTCCCTTGATCACATAGATCACCACTGCCTTTTGGTGACTCTCATAGCAGTCCTCTTTGATCTGCTTTGGGGCTCCATTAACGTACATGCTGAACTTATTCAAAATTGGCAAAAATGCCGTGGCAATGTGCCACTTTATTTTTTAACTCAGAATTTTACACTCAGTTGGAGGAGGTATGGGACTTTCGTCCCGGTACTCCAAAGAGTCATCAGTGATCTTTGAAGACTTTCGAGGTCTTCGTCGTTGAGCTTCGGCATTGAGAGGGAAAAGGCAGGCTCTGTTGCGGCAAAGTTGGCGGCATAAAAACGTTTCTAGCTGGGGCCATTATTCGGCCAGATCAGCATTAATTAGTGCTAGGCTCTACAGTACTTTACAGTAGGGATTCTCAACGTGGGGTACTCCGTGAAAGCTCAAAAGTCGCTAGATCTAGTAACAAAGTTTTATTTCCATTATTATACTATAACTAACTATAGTTTTTATCTATCTACACAAGGGGTACGCCAGTTACACATTTCCAGGGGGTACGTGAAGTATAAACGGTTGAGAACCATTGCTCTACATGAATGTATCCGGTGGTGGGGAATAGGAAACCTTATTCGAAGCTCCAACTTTAAAAATAAGCATTTTTTTTTACAGATCTGTGCAACAGGTGATAAATGACAGATCTCTTTCAAATTTATCCAAATCTTAATTTTAACGGTATTCCTTTAATAGTTACTGAAACTGAATTAGGGTGAGCAGACATTGCTCTCAAATATACACTTTCAAAATTGATGGAAACCACAAAACCATTGAAGCCCCTTAGTTGATGAAATTAGAGGTTTTCGGATTGTGTTGTTTTACCCCTGAGTGGCATATTTTTGCCCACAATGGGCTAAATGGCCTGGTCACAAGAATCATAAGGGCTCAGAGGTTGGAGAAAGCTGCTAGGAAATGGATGGAGATCTCCCATCAAGGCCATCTCGTGTATTCTTTTATGTGTACAGGGCATTGCTCATCTGTAAATGGGACCACGGCTTAACGTCTCATCCAAAGGATGGCAGCCTTTCCAAGCCAAGCAGTGTCTCTACTGACTGGGCAGGCGCGAGTTTTGAGGAGATAAATTAGAGAGGTAAATCAAAGAATACACAGTTGGGACCCGAACCTGGGAACTACAGATTATGAGTCAACCCCATTGGAGTATGCATTTCCCTCCTAAATTTTAATGGTTTCAAAATATAAACATATCACACATACGTTTGCTCTAACAAGCATAACAGAATAGGATAAATGAAAAAATCTGACCACAGAGTATATACACTAAAAAAAGTTAGAGTGCCACCAGCCGTACCAATAGTAGCATACCCAGAAACTACCAAATGGGGGGGGGGGGGGGGGGGGGGCGATGGTGTCATCTTGAGAGCAGATTTTTGCATACTTCTTTAGAAAACATTAAGCCTTCAGGGACAGGGATTAAAACCACACGTCCCGTGGCCGAGTGGTTAGCGCGCTTGGCTACTGATCTACGGAACCTGGGTTCGAGCCCCGGGTAAGGCATGGATGATCGTGTTGTTTTCTGCTGAGGTCCTGCCATCCTCTCAGATCTACTGTGGCATATAAACTGACAGGCTCCTGTCAGACCTCTGTGGCAAGCAGCTGCTTGAGGGGGTATTCATTTTATTTTTATTTATTCTTTTTGGGTATGCCACATCGATTGTGTACACGCGCGTGCAGTCAGGGCCGGATCTAGGGGGAGGGGGCAGCTCTCCTTTCAGAGTGCTAGTAAGAGTGAAAAGCCAAAAAATTATTAATTTGATTAAAATTTAATGCATTTTGATAAACTTTTTAAAAAGAATTGTAAAACGGAGGGCAAAATATTACACTGCGTTGGAAATGCAGTCTCTTGACCCCCTCCTTTTACATTCTTATGGCCCGATTGTCTTTCTTGCTTGTGTTCTAGATCCGGGTCTTGCACAGTATAATGCTGAAAATATCAGCAAGAACATAGTTATTAACCTAAAAACCTACAGTGTAAGTAAAAACAAGATCCTTCTATAGAGTGCTTTAATATATATATTATCTCCGCTAACTCCCATTTGTACTCGGAAGAAATAAAAATAGGAAAACTTTAGCTGCTAAATTTACGTTTTAATGTTCTGGAAATGTTCAGTTTACGCAGAGATATTTTTCAAATATTCAGACAACTGCAATTCTCTCATACTACAGCATACCTTCAAGACACGATTATTAATAATTTAATTATAGTTGGTAAGATTAAAAGAAAAAAATTACGACTCACAGTATAGTACTTTTTCCTTTTAATATTCCTTTAAATCTTAAGTGCTTTACTAACATTATCGAGAAAAAAAAAAGCAACTTACCCTCTGAAAAAATTCCTCAGCAGTTTCAACTACACCATTTTCTCCATCTATAAAACAAAAAAAATATGCTAAAAATAAATTCCCCCGCTTGAATACAACGGGGTTAAAAAAAAACTAAATTATCTGATGAATAGGGCCACGAAGATTGGGAAATTGAACGAAAAGGATAGGGTATTTACTATTTTGTAGAAGTTTCCTCTCGTTTCCCCACAACACTTTGATTACCTATTAATAATTATTTTTAAATGATTTTGTTATTTATGGAATTATGTTTAGAAAATGGCTGTCCCAACCGAAAAAATTTTAATATTCTTTTTTGGCTCATTTTCAAAACAGAAGTACTGCTTTCACTTTGTTGTCCGCCCATCTATTAGACGTTAAAAGTTTCTAGAGCTAAACGAAATTTCTCTTTCAGTTGGATATGTACTAATGAAACATTAGGATTCACATTTTCCCGATCTCCCAATAGTTTCAATAGTCGAACAGTGGTAAATGGCTAAACCTCAAACGATTATTTCAAACAACAGTCATGCTAGAAATTTAGGTGATCGAATGTGGTGGTTAAGAAATTTACATTGACCTTAGCGAGTTATCACCTTACCCCCCCCCCCCCCACCACCACCACCACCACCACGGGATTGGTAAAATGTTTCTTTTTTTAAAGAGATTACTGTTTATTAAACACTTCCTCAAGCAGCTGCTTGCTACAGAGATCTGACAGGAGTCAGTTTAATTCGCCATAGCAGAAGTTCTGTGGAAGGAGAGACCTCAGCAGAAACAAAACTCAAACATCCATGCGTTACCAGGGGCTCGGAACCGTACTAGTGAAATATTACTATTTACATTTCCCGAATTATCCACCAATTCCTTCATTTCTGCCTTAAATTTTATCTTAACATTAAAGCAATCTAATTTTTCTGCAGATATGTTACAAAATGCCCTATTGATTCAGCTAAATAATATTTTCTAAATTTAGATATTTTTGAACAAATTTACTATTTTAAATACCATTGGCTGTCCGATACCCTGCTTTTAAATATCTACTCCTTTCGTTTTAGGTGTAACAAAACTTTGCGTTTTCTCGGTCAAAAGGCATCAAACGACTACTTTGTTTTCGCTTGTTATTCGCTTCAGTGTTTGTCAAAACTGCTTTCTACCATATCTTCCTAACCCATTGACCGGTTTCAACGGGTTGTGTTAAATAAAATATTGTCACACAGACTCAAGTATAGAAGCCTAAAGTGAGGGGGGGGGGCATGGAAATCGTTCCTCCCCTGTATCTTCTAAACGCGAGAGCCCAAAGTTACAAATTTGGTATTAAACGGAAGCGTACGATATGGGGGGGGGGGGGGGGGGGCTGTTGTGAGCTGCTTTAAGTTATGCTTTCCCCCTTTCACCAAAAAGGTAGAAATTTCACAGGGGTCGATCTCAAAGAGTTATATATCAAAATAAAGTTTATGACGTCTGAAATGTGTGGGATGCCTCAAAATACTCCCCCTTTCTTACGACTAAAAGGGAATGGAAATTTAACGGGAGAGATGTTTACGAATCGCATGTTAAATGAAAGCTTCACAAATGAGGAGTATCAATAGGAGTTTTTAGTGACAAGATGAAAAAAAAAACATCTTCCGATCTGCTTCCTAAAACGCAAAAAAATTCAATAATATCTTCAGAAATCACTCGCCGAATTAGTATTCACTTAAAAGAAAGGTTTAACAAATAAATCATTTTTGGCAACTTTTCTTCCTTTGAAGTGAATGGAAGTTCAGCGAGCGATTCCAACATCGATATGCTTTAGCTTTATTTTGCGCATTTTAGGTCATTATATATAAATTAAAAAAAAATCAATTTTTTCCTTTTCTCTATTGCCCGATATTGTAACGTAGTGTTTTTCCTTTCCAGATGTCAATTTAACATACAAGATCCAACATGGTGGTGGTATTATTACAATTTAAGAATTCTCGGGTGAAAAAAAATCTAAAAATTGTATATAAAATGTTTTTCTTAGGCTTTAAGTCTTTTATTAAAATCACAGCCCCCCCCCCCCCGAAATACTGGATACGTATTTGCTTGAAGGTGAAAAAAATCTATCAATTTTCGATTTCATGAAATGTCTGAAACCGCCTACCTCGAAGAACATGGGCCAAGAAGCAGAAGAGGTGGTAATCTGAAGGGATCTAGGACCGGACTATACGCTGGGTGAAGTTCAAATGACATCCCTCGAAGTTTTTCTTTGATCCGAAGTTCGCTTTTGTCTTGTTAGAGGAGTACTAGATGTCTGCTTACCAATCCTGTCTGGGAACGCATGTGCTGGGAAGTTGTGCTGAGTAATGTCGGTATTGATGGCATATCCAGCGGGAACCAGTTTGAAATACACCAAACACACAATATTGCCTTCATTCCAAATAGTCCCTTCTTTGGGACAGGAACTCTGGCTTGGGTCAAGCCACTGATTTAGGATGTTCGGATTGTTGGAAAAGACCCAGTTTTCTTTGGACGTACCAATTCGCTTGATGAAACGGTGGTCGCGTGCACTAGCAACGAGTTTCAAGACTTCGATACGACGGCTTGCTCGTTCAGTAGTCAGTTCATGTGAAACACTTTAATAATTCCTCGTTATCTTACAGATGCCGCACTACAGTTTCTTATGAGAAACCAAGTTCGGAGGAGAGCCCGCGAATATTTTCGATGGGAACTGCAAGAAACAATGTTGAGCTCTACCGATACTGGCAGTCTCGATCGCGGCTTACTTTCGAGACTCGTGTCACATCACTGAACTTCTTGAAGCAAGCTTGAGTAGAACTAATGAAGACTGAACCCTCACTTTCATTTCGCATATTTCTAAGGCCGTTTCGGTAGCTTTTAAAATCTCAGTAATGACGCAAAATTGCACACATTTCAATACTTAATTCACTCATTGCACAGTGTTGGAAACCAAGACATTAATTATATGTAATAATTATTGACTGACACAGTGGACTTGTTTTCCTTCAGTACTACGTTCCTCTGAACGTAGAAAATCTCCGAAATGAAACACGGTGATGTGTCACCGTACATATTTTGCATGGCGAGAAATAGACTTATGGGTTGGGTTGACCTCTGAGCGGCACTTTTTTGCACACCATGGGTTAAATGGCCAGGTCACATGGACCCCAAAGGCTCAGAGAAGGTTGGGGGAGGGGACCCACTGGAACAGCTGTTGGGAGACAGATGGTAGCCTCCCGTTAAGGCCATCCAGCGTGTTCTTTAACGTGCACAGGGTATGGCTCCCGCACACGGGGCCACGGCTTAACGTCCCATCCGACGGACGGTGGCCTTTCCAAGCCCATCGGTGTCCCCTACTGACAGTGGGCAGGGCGGGGAATTTTTGTGGAGATAGATTTCAATTACATTTCAAATACTTAAATTTGTTTAATTTTTAAACGAAGTTGCTAAAATGGTGACCATTTTAATTTCCTAAGTCATTATCCCAAGTCACCATTTGAAGTTCCTAAGAACTTCAAATGGTGACTTGGGATAATGACTTAGGAAATCACCATTTGAAGTTCCTAAGGCAACTCCCCACCCCCTCTACTAATCTTGACATTTATAATTTTTTTTCTTGCCATCAGTGAGCCATTTGTGCTGCAATCCCAATGAAAATAAAAAAAACGAAAAAATGAAATTATGGAATTATAACTCCCATCCCTTGGGAGCTTCAATAATATCTTCTATGTCTAACGTGAATAGCGCCTCAAGTGGTCTTGGGTTTACCTCTGAGCCGCACTTTTTGCACGCAATGGTCTAAATAACAAGAACACCAAATGTTCAGATAGTGTTTACGAAGGAGATCCACTGGGCAGCTCTTAGGAGACAATGGAAGTCTCCATCAATGCCATCCAGTGCGTTCTTTAACATGCCATGTTCGCCTGCAAAATGGGGCGGGGATTCAGTCGGTAGCGCGCCAGGCTCGTAATCTGCAGTTCCCAGGTTCGAGCCCCAGCTGGGTCAGCGTTGAGATTTAGCTTCGCAAAATTCCCCGCCCTGCCCACGGTGAGTAGGGGACACCGATGGGCTTGGAAAGGCCGCCGCCCATCGGATGGGACGTTAAGCCGTGGTCCCGTGTGCGAGAGAGCCATACCCTGTGCACGTTAAAGAACACGCTGGATGGCTTTGACGGGAGGCTACCATCTGTCTCCCAACAGCTGTTCCAGTGGGTCCCCTCCCCCAACCTTCGGGGTCCATGTGACCTGGCCATTTAGCCCATGGTGTGCAAAAAAGTGCTGCTTTGAGATAAAACAACCCAACGCCTGCAAAATAAGATCAAGTCTTAACGTGGTCTTCCCAAGCCTTCTGTGTATCCTTTCTTCCCGGAGGTAGGATAGGAGCTATTGATTTATCGTCAATTCTGGTACAGTTGAGGCTCGAACCTGGGAACTGCAGATTATGAGCCCGGCACGCTACCGATTAAGCCTACCCCCCCCCCCCCCCCCTCACGTATCAACTTCCATTGGTTTGCCACTCTTATTAAAACTTTTTGGTGCTCCTCTGGTAGGAGAAATACGTGGCCGACTATATTTTTTATTTTTTACATGGTACAACTACACATCGGATTGTATGCACGTGCATAATTCGGAGACAAAAAGTGCATATTTACTCTATATCATACAGTGATTCCACATTCTAACAGTTTATTATTTGCTGAAATATTGCAATTTCGAGGGCTTATATGGTCATAAGGGAAGAAATTACTTCCGTAAGAAAAAAATTCGCGAAGCTTGGTCACCATAGTGCAAGTAATTGGAAATAGCAACTATGGTTTCAGTGTAGAAGGATACAGTAGAAGTAACAAAGTTGAAATATTCGCCTGACATAGTTTTCAAATATTAAAATGTAACAGATGTGTTGGTATCAGCAGCATTGTCGTACATCAAATGGAGTTTTACATTTAAGTTATTACTAAATTTGTTCAAAGTTTTAGGTTATAGAAAATTGGATAGATGCAAGAATACCAAATTCACAGATTATCTATTGACATAAATTTTGTGGAAAAAATGATTATCTGATAAGTGGGATTCGAACTCACGCCAGCCAGTTAGCCCCTGGCATGTAACTGGGAGGCGTGGTTCGAATCCCACTCATCGGCGAATCATTCCCCCCCCCACTCCCCACCACACAAAATTATTTCTTGGATAGATCACTTTCTGTCGTAATTAAAATGCTATCAATGGCAGTCATATTTTCTACTACCATATTGTTTACAACCAACCGAAAGTTTATAAACGAAAGATACAGTAGTCGAGTTGATTTACCTCTGAACGCCACTTTGTGCACAGAATAGGATAAATATACCAGATCACAAGGACCCCGAAAAGGTTGGGGGAGGGGGAATCCACTGTCAGTTGCTAAGGAAACAGATGGTAGTCTCATGTGAAGGCCATCCAGCGTGTCCTTTAACGTCACTTTCTCATTACAGCAGATTAATTCTTGACAGTTTACTTTAAAAAAAATTTTTCGTTTATTTTTCACACGCAAAAAAAATAATAGCAAAGTAATGTAGAATATAAAAAAAAACCCAACAAAACTTAAAGTTTCAAAGTAACGTGGTAACGGAACAGCTATACGTCTAATACAAAACTAAAGCAGAAATTTCATTTACGATTGTGCTAAAGCTAGTCACGTAAAAAATAGTTTTAATATCGGGGTTTCAATTTGTGTTAACTACGACACCATTTATAAGTCTTACGAAAAGATGGATTCTATGCATCAGTGTATAGCTTATGGCTGGGGAACGATGGCAACCAAGTTCGACTAACAGAGAGGCATGGATGCTTGTATAGACAGATATAGAACTCAATAACTCTTGAATGAGCTTTTTAAAAAATTTTAAATTAAGATTTTTAAAGATCTCAATTGATGAGCCATACCCTGTGATTTTTAAATGAAGATATTTAAAATATCTCAATTTTAAAAATGTGCCTTCAATGGCACAGGGTATTCCTTTGATGCTTAGAAAGGAAATTGGAATATTTAAGAACAATGCCAGCTTAAATAATTGCTCCGCAAATAAAAGTTAAAAAGAAGCAATAACAGTTACACTAAACACTTTACTATAACATATGTAATAATATTTTTAGAAGTTCGCATAATCATTAAAAAAAAAAATTCACATAAATGAACATAATTTTATTTTTGCAGAACGGGCTAATTAGTGAAGCGTTTTAGCTTTCAGAACTCTTTAAATCCATATATTGGATGAAAATTTATTGCATAAGCATATTATTGGAAATAGAGTTTGAAATAATTTAAAGCTCTGAATCAAATCTATCTTCAGTCACATTTTTTCAGAAACGCTTAATAAAAATATATATATTAAGTTATATATAGTAAATATCCCCTCAAGCAGCTACTTGCCATAGAGGTCTGAACAGGAGCTAGTCAGTTTATATGCCATAGTAGATCTGTGAGGATGGCAGGACCTCACAGATCAAAGAAAAACAACACAAACGTCCTCCAGCAAAAAATGGTAGGGAACTGCTTTTCAACGGTCAGAGCTAGAACTGTCAAGCAATATACTGCTTCCCCTAATTGTAACTTAGATCAACCTTAGGATTAGAACCCCCAAAAGTTTACTACCCTCCGAACATTACCACCCCTACTCCGGCCTGAACAAGTGATCGGAATTGCTACTAAATGGTATTTTCTCTATCACCGATAAAGTTCTCCTTGTAATAAAATCAACAGGATACACCGTAACTACGTTTTCGTTAGTAAGCGCAGCCTCAATAATTTTATTTTGGCGAGAAAAGCACGGTACCTTCTTTATGATACAAAACGAAATGAATCTGATGTTACGTTATTGGCGAGCCATTATCAACACAATAAAACTAGTCAATTTGACTATTAACATTTTCATTCACATATTCGGACAACTGGTGTATATTTGTTGTCGCAGCCATAATGGCTGGCGACAAAAAATTCGCCATGTAAAATAAATCCCCCCCCCCATAGCACACCATTCAGTTGACTTTAGCTTGTCAGCCGACAGATTTAAAGCAATCGAGAAAAGCCATTTGTGCGATCGGGATAGATATAACCGTACGATATAAAACCTATACAACAATTTTACGTTTCTAAATATATGGAATGTCGCAATAGTAAAGTCTCATAGATGTCTTGTAGACGCGGGACTCGCGAAGTAGCTGGAAAATAAAAAGGAGGGTGTGTGATGGTGTAGTGGTTATCACGCCTAGCATGATATTGGGAGATGTGGGTTCGAATCCCATTCACAGCAAGACTTTTTTTTCCCAGCTATTTCACGATATGGAATGCCATTCGCCTGGTATTTTCTCCTTTGTAAACATGCAGCCATTTCGTAGCTTACAATACTTATACAAAAAGTTTCGTTCCAATAGTTTACAACATATAGTTCAATAAATTTATTCTACACAAAAAACAAATTTTAGGAAACAGACGAAATACAATCGTATACAAAAAAATTATTGAACAGAATTATGCTAATTTAATAGCTAATTTAATGTAGAATAAAAATTAACAAAATTTTAATATGTTTACTCCTACTGATGTATTTAAAAATGGCAGTTTGGGTGAAAACACTTCTCATGGAGTATATTATAAATCACGAAGAATTGATAGGATCTTAAGAGAATTCAGAAGTGAAAATGATCCATAAACAATACTTGTCAGGTTGACCATTCACATAAAACTATAGCAATGTATGAAGCGTGCTACAAACTGCGACACAAACCCGAATAAATTTCTATCCACACTCTCTTGCGACAACCGATCATGTTTATTTTAGACATCGTGTCATAACCATATTGACTTGCAAAACTACAAAAGTGTATAGGCTCCGACTGTACGTATCAAAACAGCGCCAAATAACTACCATTTAAACGAACATCAACATGGTTTGTACGTGTTTATCTAAACTTTAGCAAATAAGCTATTTTTTATGTGGTGTCATAAAGAATAATGTATACAACTGCTAAACCTTCTGGCTATAAAATATAAAAATACTTATATAATATCTTGCTTTTATACACCCATATACACCAAAATGATTTGTAGCCATTCCCCACCGAAAGATAAATGTGGCAGAATAGTTGCATATTATGTTAGATGACTTACTTTGCTGAACTTGAAGCATATCTTCTAGTTTTTTTCGGTCGATTCGGAATCGTTCTTCGTGAGCACCGAACCCACACTCCATTCCGTTAAATGTTTCGGACGGACAATCAAATTGGTAGAGAGGATTAGGAGAATCGAGCGAGTCGATACTACCGAGCGGTTCACTCGCTCTCATCGTCTCCTGTGGGCAAAACATGCTAGCCTGCACACACCTAAGCCTCGCACTTAAGTGCTTTTATTGAGACTTTCTGATACAACGAACGTGCGCAGTTTGACGTTTTGTTTTGTTGTCGCGTGCACAACGTGACTATTTGTGGAAGAAGTTTCCTATTTACGAAAAGAATTTCAGCATTATTTTACAATCAGTATGCGTTTTTGTAAAAGACACTACATCGAAGTTAAAATTATATATACAATGTCTAAAAATACTTAAGAAATTAGAGTTAAAAGAAATTGTTTGAATGAAATTTGCACGGTTTGCGGTTTATTGCCTGTTGAATTCGTACCGTGGTCATTTTGATAAATGACTTCCACATTTGCCTACACTCTCTTTCATTGTAACTAAAATAATTATGTAAAAAATTTCAAATTTCAAAATTTTGAATAATGAAAGCTGAAAATCAAGAGTTTAGATCAGGACTGGCAAACTTTGTAACTGAAAGGTCGCATAGAAAACGGAAATGAAAGGGAGGGCCATAAAAGATATCTAATATGTAAAGAAGAAAGTTTGTTTGTTTGTTTGTCTATCTATCCGCTTAATGCATTCAGTCCCCAGAAGAGCTAGAGGCTTCAAACTTTGCATGAACTTTCCCTTCACCCAGGGAAAGAACATAGGCTATTCGCAAACTCGCTGGGGTCAACGAAAATTGGGGTGGGCAGGTTTGAATTTCTCGATTTGTCAATTTTGGACAAAAATTCTTTAGCAGCCGGCTCATCTGCAGATGCAACTTCACCTTTTATCTTTACATTATGAAACGCGTGTCTTTGAAGAAATCCTGCAAGCCAACCTGTACTTGCAGAAAATTCATAATTTTTATTTAACTGAGCAGATGTGGTTGGTTCCATTTCTTGTATCTACTTATATATTCGTAATGCCATCTGTTTGAAAGTATTTCCGTCTAGAGGTATTCTTTTTTGCGATTTATCTTCTATCCACATTAGTAGTGCCTTTTCCATCTTCACTTTTACAATAACTCTCATGTACGATGACGACTTAGTGCTCAATTTTGTTCCAGAAAGCACAGATTTTTCTAATAGCATCTTCATTTTTCTTGATGGTTCTTACGGTAGCTTCGTTGCTTCGTTGATTACCTATTAGCAAAATATTTTCCTATGGATGTTGAACCTTCTCCAGTTGCAACACGATCTAAAATTTGTATCTTAGTATCCAAAGAGATAGCTTTCTTTTTCTGCTTTTGTATAGTTGAATTAGCCAACATCGTGGTAAGGTTTGCGAAAAATATTTGAATTGTAGTTAATAAATCAGATGATGAAAAATTGTAAATTACCTATTAGCAAAATTTAATAAATTTATATTAAGCACACAAAACTTCAAAAAAAAAAAGCAAAAATTTTTTCGATTTCTTCTATTAAACATCTGTGCTGTCCAACTTCTCTATGACCGCGGGCCACTTTTTTCTTTTGCTAATATTTCGCGGGCCAAAAAAAAGAATAGGATCGATAAGACCTATCCAATTCTTTATATCAACAAATATCCAGAGCGGAGATCAAAATAATTTTTTCTTTAGCGATTAGTTTTGTCTGGCAAAATTCCTCGCCATATGCATGCGCAGTGAGAGCGATTCGTGCTGTCGTTAGACGTTTCTTATTACTGCAGCTTCATAAAAATATTTGTTTGATGATGCCGCACAGCACTAAAAAGGTTTCAGAAGTTTGCCAATCGCCTTAAGAATGTTTAGTAAACTTTATAGAATGAGGAATGACGAAGATTGCATATCAAGTAAAGTAATACAAGTTGACAAAAAATTAAAAGATGGATTACAGATATTTATTTAAAATTTTAAGTAAAAATTTTATCCTTGTGCGGGACGTATGCGACCCGCTGGCCGCTAGTTGGACAGCGAATATTTTAAACACGAAATGAGAGACCAAGACTGACGTATCTATCGAAGATAAAAAAACCGAGGGAATTCTCGGAACTCAATGTTGCCACTTTATTCCGAATGAAGTAGGTTTTGTACAATTTTTCCATAAAACAGAGAATAAAATGGAAAAAACTTGTTATGTAGTTATGTTAGTGTAGTTTTTGTTTTGAGGATTTTAGTGTACAAAAATGTGTATCTATAGTACATTTTCAAAGTTAAAACCACTTCGAAAAATGTGACCATAAAAGCGGCATCTTTGTTATAAATATAAATTTTAGGAATTTTTTTTAAATAGGAATATTTTTTCAGAATTAAATTCAAATGGAAATTTTTAAAATGGCGCCGTTTGAACCGTGTTAGATCAAAATAAATCGTGTAAAAAGAGAATTGGAATTTTTTTCTGAACCGTGTTAAATCAAAGTCGTGTAAAAAAAAAATCAGTGTAAAAACACAATTGGGTGTACTTTGATTTTGTAATTGATTAGTCAGGCGATTCAGTAATTTAACAAAGATTGTAATTATATCTACTTGTAGGAAACCTCATATAGCAGCCATCTAACTTGTAGTATATTTAAATGTTTTCCCCTAGTTTATTAAACTTGACACTAGTTGGTGCTTTTAGGTTCTATCTGCTTGATTTTTCTTCAGTTAAAAATTACTATCCAGTAAATACTAACAGCTACTGCTTTGTATAACGGTATAATCAATCTGTTATGATGTGCAAAAAATTGTTTGCGTAGAAATGCATTTTATGGTCCAGCCTCCATTTTTTTTCCCATGAAACTTAACGTACTTTTCGATCGAACATTAAGATGAAATTACACTTCGAAACAT